>JALAZF010000281.1:0-5417500 GCA_022829125.1 Lathyrus tuberosus | reverse complement strand
GGCTAGGCTAGGGTAGTGTACTCTAGTAGTCTAGACTCTTCGAATTCCATGAGGATCCTATAAATAGGCCTCGCCTCATTTCATTTGCACCTTTTGCTCTTTTCCTCTCAGACTCCCTCTCTCTTCTTCTCCGTTCTTCCGCCGCTACCTTCCACCATTCTCCGCCGTTCTCCACCGACGATCGCCGCGCCGGAAACCCAAAAAGCGTATTTCAAGTAAGTTTCTTTCTTCTTTTCCCTCTTTTCGCTTGCATTTGTAAGGCGAATCTTACGGTGAACTGGTGAAGTTCTCATGGGATTCGTGAAATATCCGGCGAAAACGGCGGAATTTCATAGTTTAGTAGTTGAATCTCGTGGGGAGAGATGATGAAATCCCCGAGGACATGAAGAATATCCCGGGGTCCTGAGATGAACATTTCTTAGTTCATTTGCTGAATGTCCCGGGGAACCGAAGTTTGTCTCGGGGACATGGGTCGAATATCTTGGGGTCTCGCCCAACCTCGCTCCCCGCGGGATCGGGGATGGATGCGGGTCCGTGTTCCTCGACATTCCCTCCTCACCCTTTCACTTGATCAGCGGTGGAGGGGTGGATTTGATACGAGTCATCGAATTCACCATTTCCTTCTGCTTTTCAGGTAGATGGACGTATTGCCCATAGCTGAGGGATCTTTGGACGTCGACGACCAACCCGACTCTCCAATGGCGCCAATCGCTAGGGTCGAGGAACGTCCCCTCGAGGAGTGGGTCAGCGATGAGCCATTGAACATTGTTTCCCATTTTGTCGACGAGGACGAGTACACTATTTTTTGTACCTTCGAGCATCAAGTGGTGGGTTCCTCAAAGTCGTGGAAGGTGTTCCGACCTGAAGCCCACCATCGCATATGCTCGACGTACCGAGGGTTGAGGTTCCCTCTTTACGAGTTCATGTTCGACAAGGCGGGGTGGCGTCTACCCTTTACAGATTTTCAACAGGGCGTTTTCGTTTGGTTGCGCCTGGCGCCTTCGCAGCTCCACCCCAACTCCCTCGCTTTCATCCGAGCTTTCGAGATCGTCTACAAATACCTCCGAATCGGGGCAACCGTGCCCCTCTTCTTTCGCATCTTCCACCTTCAGCGACAGGCCTCCGACGGCATACACGGCTGGGTGTCTTTCAAGCAAGTGAGTAGCCTATTCCACACTTATTTGGATTCCGTTCGTGACTTTAAACACCGGTATTATATCGTGAGGCCGGTCACTCTTGAAGCCGTGAGTTCAGTGTACCGTCGAGTTTCCCGTGAGGTGGACGGGCAAACGAAGGAGGTCCTCGAGCCGAGATTCCCCTTGTTCTGGACGGAAGAACACTTCAAGTACGGAACAGACAGCTACAAAGTCAGACCTAGCCGTCTCGACGAGGGGGATCGCTTGGCCTACGAGCAAATAGTAGCGCTCGTCAACAGTTTCAATAGGGGCAAGTTCGTGACGATGGACGGGGAATTCGTCCGGGGGGACGACGGGCAGGTGTTGACGAAACGTCGTCTAATCAATACGAGGGCCCTCCTCAAGACGTTCTCCGATGAGGATGCCCTCGAGCTGCTAGGTGGTGTCATTCTCTTCGACTTACTCTTTATTCGACCTCCGGATTACTGACATGTTTATTTTTCTTTTTGCAGGAAAGATGTCGAATGCTGAGGAGCGCTTCAAGAAGCTGAAGGCTACCCGTGCTGCGAAGCAAGGAGGCAAGAGTCGCGTCGATCATCTCCGAGTGCAGGAGCCCACTCCCACCCCGACACCCGGGGTTTCCTCTAGCTCTCAATAGGGTAGTGATTCTCTCAGCCCCCAGAGCTCTCCGAAGAGGCGAAGGCTTGCAGACACGGTGGACATCGACCTTATCGAGCACGAGAGTCCCCCTGCCGTGAAATTTGTGCTCCCGCCTTGTCACACAAGGCCGAACTTCTTTACGGGGAACAATTCGTTATGCGTAGGTGGCCCTGAAACTCAGGTCATCTTAAGCGTCGATAAGGCTTCTCGACGAAGGATGCTGGTGGAGGATGTGTCTTCCGTGATGCGGGTTTGCGCGGCCGCCTTGGTTCTGAACAACGAGGTGTGCCCCGCAAGCGAGCTGAACAGGTTGCGAGAAAGTTTTCAATCCATCTCGGCCGAAATGGAGAAGGTGGGTAAGGAGCTGAATGACTGCAAAAGCCAGAACCAGGCCTAGCTCGAGCTTCAACAGAAGTTGGAGGAAAAGCTGAAGAGTGTCGAAGAGGAGCGGAAACGTCTTGCCGGTGTCGAGGAGGAGAGGGATCGTCTCCTGGCGAGGAACACTGAATTGGAGAAGGTTGTCCGCCCCGTTGAGGAGGAAACCGAGGAGGATGGGTTGCTGACTTCGTGGGCGGTGCTGATAGCGAAACTCCGGGAAGTCGAGGAAGACAATCTCGCGGTCGCGGGCATAGGTTTCAAGAACGCAGTGGAGCAGCTTTGGGTCCTTAACCCCGACCTTTCGACCGAGGGGATTGACCCGGACTACGAGGTGGTCGACGGTCAGATCGTGCAACCGATGAGAGATGACGAGGTCCATGATCCCGAGCAGCCTGAAGGGACCGCCGCTGAGTATGATTCTCTTTCCTGTTTTGTTCGGCCTTCGAGCCATTTTTATTTATTGTGATATTTCTGCCCGGCCTGTGTGCCAGGGGCTTTTTGACCTTTGATTGTAATATTTGTACACTGGGTTTCTGCCCGTTTTAATGTACCTTTGTTTATCTGCTAGTATTGTTTGCATGGTTTTAATCGTGTGTGATGTTAACGCATTTCCTATACTTTGTTTTTTCTGTCTAAGTGATAAAGACTTTTATACTTTATTTTTCTGTCTAAGTAATAAAGACTTTGGGATTGCTCGACCTTGATCGTCCCAGACCGCGTGGAGAGCTGGTCGGAGATGTATTCTGACCTGCAACGAGGCTAAGAGCTCGGTCGAGGTCTTAGCTTCGTGGCGTGAACTTCCCATAGCGAGCTGGGTGTTCTGCCTGATTGATACAACGACGGCGGAGCTCGGTCGAGGTATCCCCGTCAGATCAAAGTCCCCGCGCACACACAACACGGTCTTCGATCATCGTGCTCTATCTAGGGGTGTCGCGCTCGTACCTTAGCGCGTCCCCGTAATCGCGGTGCTAGTGCGTCGCGGGCAGTGCTTAACTATAATATGGTTTTAGCTTTTCAGCGTTCCACGGTCGAGCAAGTTCTTCCCCGTGCAGATTTTAGAGGAAATAGGCTCCTGTCCCCGTTTTCGCGCGGACGCGGTACGGGCCCTCCCAGTTCGCGGCGAGTTTGCCTTCTCGCGAGTCTTTTTGGTTCCTTCGTAGGACGAGGGTTCCCACCTGAAAATCACGTTTAATAACTTTGTCGTTATAACGTAGTGTTATTTTTTGCTTAAGCGAAGCTTCTCGGAGGGAAGCGCCCGAACGTATCTCCTCGACAAAATCGAGCTCTTCCCTCAAGGCTTTGTCGTTCGCGTCCCCGTCGAGGGGGCTTCCGTCCTCCTCGAGGGTTCCCTGATCTCCACAGGGATCACCGCTTCGGTTCCGTAGGTCAGACAGAAGGGGGTCTCCCCGGTTGTCCGGTAGGCCCAGAGGACGTTGTGTAGCTCCTCGACCCACCGTTGTTTGGCGTCGCCTAGTCGACGTCTTAATCCTCAGAGGATCACCCTGTTCGCCGCCTCAGCCTGTCCGTTCGTTTGAGGGTGCTCGGCCGACGTGAAGTGTTGCTTTGTGCCTAGTTTTGTGACGAAGTCTTGGAAGTTCCTGTCGGTGAACTGTGTTCCGTTTTCGGTGACGATAGCTTGAGGCACGCCGAATCGGGCAAGGATATTTCTTTCGTAAAAATGTAGTATGTTGAAGATCGTGATTTTGGCCAACGCTTCGGCCTCAATCCACTTCGTGAAGTAGTCCACCCTGACGATGAGGTATTTGTTTTGATACGACCCCTAGATGAACGGTCTGAGGATATCCATTCCCCACCACGCAAACGGCCACGGGGAGGACAGTGGACTGAGCTCGTTGGGAGGAGCGAGGTGCATGTCCCTGTTCCATTGGCATCTGTCGCACTTCTTGACGTGTTCCTTGGCGTCCTGTTGCATGGTAGGCCAGTAATACCCCGCTCGAAGCGCCTTACGGGCTAACGATCGTCCGCCGAGGTGCTGCGCATTGATTCCCTCATGGATCTCCTGGAGTATGCCGGGGACCTTGGTCTTCTCGACACATCTGAGGAGGGGAATAGAGAACCCTCGCCGGTATAGCTTATCCTCGACTATAGTGTACGAGCACGCCCACCTCTTGACCATTCCTGCTTCTTTGGGATCTTCGGGCAGTTTGCCCGTCATGAGGTATTCGTATACCGGGGTCATCCAGCAATGGCTATCCCCGATGGTGTTGATGTCCAAAACCATGGCCGATTTGTCGATGCTCGGGAGGGAAAGCACTTCTTGTATGACGGATTTGTTCCCGCCTTTCTTCTTTGTGCTCGCCAATTTAGACAAGACATCTGCTCGGGCATTGTGCTTGCGGGGGATGTGAGTTACTTCTGCGGAGGTGAACTTTTTCATCTTTTCTTTCACCAAGGCCAAGTATTCTATGAGGCTGGTGTTCTTGGCTTGGTACTCTCCTCGGACTTGCGAGGCCACGAGCTGGGAGTCGGTGAAGAGTTTGACCTCCTTGGCGCCGAGGTCCTCGGCCAGCCGAAGTCCTGTGAGGAAGGCCTCGTATTCGGCTTGGTTGTTCGACGTCGGGAAGGATAGTTTGAGGGATACCTCGATCAGGATGCCTTCCTCGTTTTCGAGGATGATGCCCGCCCAGCTTCCCTTCAGGCTGGATGCTCCGTCGACATAGATCGTTCATTTCTGTGATCCGTTGGTCGAAGGTTCCAGGACGGTCATCTCTACTACAAAGTCAGCCAATACCTGTGTCTTCAGGGCTTTCCTCCCTTCGTATTGGATGTCGAACTCGGCGAGCTCGAGTGACTACCTGAGCATCCTCCCCGCCATGTCCAGTCGCCCGAGGAGCTGCCTTATAGGTTGTTTGGTCCTTACGATGACGGTGTGGGCGAGGAAGTAGTGGCGTAGCCTCCTGGCCGCGGTAACGAGGCCCAGGGTGACTTTCTCAATCTGCTGATATCTGAGCTCGGGGCCTTGGAGGGCTTTGCTCGTGAAGTAAACTGGCTTCTGCCCGTCCGGGGTTTCCCGAATGAGGACGGCGCTGACTGCTTCACTCGTGATTGCAAGATACAAGAAGAGTGTCTCCCCTTTCTCAGGCCATGAGAGGACCGAGGGTTGTGATAGGACTTGTTTTAAGTGGACGAGCGCCTGCTCGCATTCCTCGCTCCACTCAAACTCCGCTTTTTGTCGAAGAAGTTTGAAAAATGGGAGTGCGTACTGTGTGGATTTGGCGATGAAGCGGGAGAGGGCGGTGAGCATCCCGTTCAATGATTGTATCGACTTCTTTGAGTCCGAAGTAGGGAGCTCGGAGAAAGCCCTACACTTGTCGGGGTTGGCCTCAATTCCTAGTTCTGTGAGGTAAAATCCGAGGAACTTACCTGCCCGAACGCCGAAGGTGCACTTGTCGGGGTTAAACCTCATGCGACATCTCCTCGCCGTGTCGAACACCTTCTTGAGGTGCGCGGCGTGGTCGACTTCTTCTGCGGATTTGACGATCATGTCATCCATGTATACCTCGAGCATGTCGCCGATTTCAGTCCGGAAAACCTTGTTCATCATCTGTTGGTAGGTCGCACCGGCGTTCTTCAGACCGAAGGGCATTGCGTTGTAGTAGTAGTTGCCCAACGCGTTCATGAAGGCCGTGTGTTGTTTGTCGACCTTGTCCATGGGGATTTGATTGTATCCCGAGTAAGCGTCCATGAAGGATAGTAGTTTGTAACCTGCATAATTGTCGACCAGCTGGTCGATGTTAGGCAAGGGATAACAGTCTTTCGGGCAAGCCCGATTAAGATCAGTATAATCATCGCACATCCTCCATTTTCCATTATTCTTTTTAACAAGTACAACGTTGGACAGCCAGGTCGTGTATCTGGCCTCCGAAATAAAATTTTCCTCTAGGAGGTCTTTTACAGCTTTTTCAGCAGCCTCCGCTTTTTCGGGAGACTGCTTACGCCTACGTTGTGCTATGGCCCTAGCGGCTGGATCTACTGCGAGCTGATGACAAGCCACCTCGGGGTCGAGCCCAGGCATCTCGGATGCGCTCCACGCGAAGAGATCAGCGTTCTCCCTTAGACATGCCTTCAGCTGCTCCTTTGCCAGGTCGGGGATCCCGGTGTCAATCTTCACGTTACGATCTGGATCGTCCCCGAGGACCACGAGCTCAAAGTCACCGTCCGGGATGGGGCGCGTTGGGTAGAGAGGCCGCTCGTTGTTTTCCGCCTGGAGGTCGAGGTCTTCTACCCCGTCTTCATCGGGTTCGCCTAGGGACCTACTGTCGAGCTCGACCGCGTTGACGCGCGAGAGAGGTACCTGTTCGGCGTCCTGGGGTGGCTTGGCCACGGTCTTGGGTTTGGGGCCGATGGAACTCAGGCCATTGATGGCGGCGTCAAAGCATCTTCTGATCGCGTCGATGTCCCTATGCATCGTCACTACTCGTCCCCTGGTCGTGTAGTACTTCATTTTGAGGTGGACCGTTGATGGTACCACCGTAAGCTTGGCCAGGGTGGTCCTCCCGAGGATGCAGTTGTAAAGGGATGGGCATTCGACAACCAGGATACAGATCTTCACCTGCCGAGCAGTGTCTTCAGACCCGAATGTAACCATCAGCTCCACGTAACCCCACGGTCTGGTGGTGGTTCTGTTGAACCCCTGTAGGTCTGAACCGACGTACGGGGTCAGATGCCTTTCGTCGAGCTGAAGGGTTCCGAACAGATGGGCATACATGATGTCGACCGAACTTCCCTGGTCGACTAGGATCCTTCGAACGTCAAAGTTCGCCATCTGCGCCCTGAACAGGAGGGGAACAGTGGTGTTTGGCACTCCCCCGGGGAGTTCCTCGAGGTAGAAGGTGATAGGGTTGGAGTTTTCCCTCACTTTCTCAAGAGTGGTTGCCTTCGCCGACGTTGCGGATTCCAACTCGTCAAATTTCCGCTTGATCGATCTGACGGACAACTTCTCTGGGCCTCCTCCGGAGATGACCATCGCCCTGGGGAAGCTTTCCCAGGTGCTACGGGCAGTGACGGGGTCCTCGTGGGGGAAGGTCGCCCACATGTTGCGAATTGCTTCTTGGCCTTCAATGATTGGGGGACAAGAAGTCTTCGGGGCGGGTGACACTGAGGGCGACTTGAAGGTGAATCTTGTCGGGGGGAGGGGTCGTCTCCTCGACGTTCTGGGCTTCCCGGGAGCTGGGACGAGGAGTGTCATTCTTCTGGGCGTATTTCTTTAAGTGCCCATCCTTGATCAGAATTTCAATCGCATCTTTGAGATGGATGCAGTCTTCCGTCACATGCCCGTGACTCCGGTGGAACCTTCAGTATTTTGACTTGTCGACGTTTGATTTGGGGGAAGTGGGCTTCGGAAAGCGGACTCCTCCTTTCACAAATTCTGAGTTCTGGCACTCGGAGAGGATACGCGCGCGGGGAGCGTTGAGTGGGTGTACTCGGTGAACCGGCCAGCTGGTCCGCATGGCTCACGAGGTTCCCGGGGGCGATTATCTCTCTTTCTTTCTCCTCCTCGTCGGGGAGGGGAGTCTTCTTCTTTGTGGTCGCGGGGGCCTTCTTTGCGCCTCGATTCGAGGGCGATCTGTGCCGCCTCCGACTCCTCGAGTTCGATGTACGACTGCGCCCGTTGGAGGAGATCCTCGAGGCGGCGGGGTCTGCGGAGGCCTACGGATTTGGAAAAGTCAGATCCAAAGTGTAGCCCATGGATGATCAGATACTTCTTCATGTCGTCGGTCGTATGGACCTCGACAGCTTCTCTGTTGAATCTCTCAATGTAGTTCCGGAGAGATTCGTTCTTCCCCTGAAAGATACTTTCTAGGGCAGCTTCCGTCTTCGGATGTCGACGAGACGCGGTAAAGTGTTTGGTAAATCGTTGCCTTAGTTGCTTCTAGGACGTGATCGACCCGGGTGCCAGACCTTTGTACCAAGTCATGGCGCCCTTCCTCAAGGTGGTGGGGAAAAGCCTGCACTTGATGGCTCCCCTGACATTTCTGAAGTCGAGCATGGCTTCGAAACTTTCGACGTGGTCGTCAGGGTCGGATAGGCTGTCGTAGTTTCCCAGCTGCGGAGGCTTCTCCATGCCCGCAGGGATTAGGGCGTTCATGATCTCCCACGACAGAGGGGTCCTCTGGTCGTCGTCGTCACTTCCTGTCGGGGACATCGAAGGGGATCGCTGATGTCGTGGAGGGGAATTCCTCGAGCGGTGCCTCGGCCTCTCCTCGACCTGTTTGGACTTCTTGGTGGTGGTGGAGGCCCTGGGTTCCTTCCGAGGCGGGGAACGAGGGCGTTTCTGGGAGATCGTCGGCTGGGGGCGCTCAAGACGTGGTCGACGACCCTCGCATACCGGCGAGGGGGTCCGAGATTCGTCTGAAGGAGTCCTTCGCGGGGAAGGGGAACGGCGAGGCGACGGTGGATGACGATGTCTTCGCGGGGAAGATCGTCGTGCCCGACCCTGCTCCAGCGCTTCAATTCTGGTATTCTGGTGCGCGATCAGCTGATTGGTCTGGTTGATCAAGGCGAACAGGGCCACGGTGCTCGCGTCTGCATTGGGTGGAGGAGCAACTGGCTGAAAAACGGCCTGCTGATCGTCTTGGTGGGCGGCATTGTAAGTCGCGTCTTGGGAGTCTGGGGAGGCGGTCTGCCCGTCTCTCATGTTGCCTTCTTCGACGTGGAGGGAAACAGCGTCTTCGCGGTGGTTCCCGTTCTCGAGTTGCGCGAGGACGGTGTCCAAAGCCTTGGTAGCGGACGGATTTCCGGCCATGATGGTGATGAATGAGAGTTGCTTTGGTTTAACGGAGGAAAAACGAGGAAGCAAAGGGTTCCCACAGATGGCGCCACTGATCGTACCAGGATCAGACAGTTTTTGTGGCTAACAACGTCGTCTGGACTTCAGCTCCGGTGCGGTTGAAAGACAGCCGGGGGGGTATACCTGCAAGGTACTCCGACGCTCAAGTAAGGTAACTGTCAGAGAATAGCAAGTACAGAGATGAGAGTAAAAAAGTGAGTGTAATATAACACCCCCAATCTATTAAAGCGATAAATAAAATACAAAATTTCATCAGAGTATAATTAAACATACACGGCATAGACCGAGGGGTCACATCAATTTGAAATAAACACACAACACCTGCTCATACAGATATGCAACCACTCAGGTAGTATTATACCCACAATTCAGAAACAGAATATAAGCGGAAAATCCGTAATTGAATATCAACATATATATATATATATATATATATATATATATATATATATCATGAAAGTTTGTTTGTCATATACAACATCATACATGTACAATCCAAAAGATACATATACATAATACAAAATAATCGCAAACGGCCACCCTAACTACCCAGTGTCACATATCAGAGCCGACCGACAAAATAATGAAGACGCAAAGCTTCACAAAAAGACCTCCAGCAACTTTAATCTGCAATGCCTCATAAAGCATTATAAAACAGTAGAAGGGTGAGAAAAACAATCATAATACAGTTGCATATAATTATATATTAACACAGAAATGCACAAGTAAAATATTCTCACCACAAATGCACCACAATCAATTACAACACAACACAGTACAATTCTCAAGTATCAAATACCACTACACTTCAATTATACACAATACACTCATCATCAATACAATTACACTTATTCCATCTCATCAATCACATTCACAAATCCATACCCAATTAATCCATGATTTATACAAATGCACAGAGACCGACACAACGACTCTTATGCAATGCACATGCGGTACCGACTTCCAATATTTCTCATCACTAGTTCACTCAGGAACTCTGCTGGAACCATCGCTCGTTACTTAGTGTAACTCCCCGCCGGGCATACGACGTTTATGGATCGCTCACACCTCTTTGTATAAGGCACACGACCTGATCGCTCACACCCCACATGGGCACACGATCGTCTATAACCATCGCTTTCGGTCCTCTTATTTTTAAGGCGATTCATACCTCTTATTTTTTAGTCTCGCGATGTTATAGTCGATTCCCTCTGGAATCCATCCGTCACTCGGGACGTCACAAGAATGCATATCATGATGCTTGGCATACAAGGACTCATGACATTCAAATGCACACATATATGCAACCATCTCTCTTAACATAAATCATGCTTGCAATCCAAGCCCAAAACAATGCATTTATTTGCCATACGGCCACAAACCATCATCACACCATCTAAACACATGCATTTATATCATATAATCCGCACACAAGTCATACAACTATATCTCAAGCATGTTGCGTAATAACGCCTTAAGTACACACAGTTAAAACGGTAAAAGTCGACACACAACACATTTCTAGATTCCCGACATAATTAAATCGGCTAATAATCTCAAAACCATTACAATAATAAAGAACATTTCACAAGCTTTCTGACGCATCAAACCACGCCTCAAACCGACTCACGGATCAAAAGTTATAAGGAAAACAAATTGGGAAAAGCTGTTATGTTCGCAGTGCGAAGCTCCTAGCGAGTCCTTCGCTTCTTCATTCGCAATGCGAATGTCCCAGCGAACAGTGGCAGAATGGAAAATAGCCTAGAAAATTCCCAACGTTTGCAGTGCGAACCATCCAGCGAATGCTCGCTACCCCATTCGCAATGCGAATCCTCCAGCGAACAGTGGCAGAATGAAAAATAATGCAACGTTCGCAGTGCGAACATCACGCGAACGTTCGCCACTCATTCGCTGGCCATTCGCAGTGCGAACCTGCGATTTCAGCAAAACCCAGCAGCGCACCAGTTCATCCAAAAATGATATTTTCTCAAACCAAACATTTCCAAACCAACATATAACAATCAAAACCTAGTCTAATCATGGTAACAAGTGTTCTACTACCTTTACACCGATTTTCGACCGTGAAACCATCGATTTCACATTATATTTCTCATTTCAACCTAGAATCCAAAACTAGAGAAAGACAATAGCATATGCAAACACATACATACATAATCATACACAAGCATAAGATAATCGAGTTTCACACCCTTACCCGATTTAATCGTGTTCTAGAAAGTCGGTTGATTGATTTCCAAGTTTTCCCAAATCTCCCTTTTTCTTCTCTTCTCCTTTTCTTTTCTTCTTCTCTTCTTTTTCTTTCTCTTAATATTTTTTCTCTCTTTCTATTTTCTATTATATTCTAACTTAACAAAATAAATCAAAATGCCCAAATTACCCCTACACTCAAATATCTCGCAAATGTTCCCAAAACGCGATAAAATAAATTCACGATGAAAAATGACATATTTTCACATAAAAGTCAGAAATAAAATAATATAATAATAAAATAATAAAAAACAACTCAATTAAATAAAAACTGACAAAACTGGGGCGTTACATGTAACCTGACCCTCTCAAGTGAGAGGGTATTTATAGAGAGCCCCCAGCGCGGGGCCAACGGTTACTTGCATTGGGCTGGATTGCCAGGCCCAATCCAAGTAACTGTCAGGGCTTACGTGGCGTAGTGAAGACCAGCACGTGGTCTTCGCCCTGGGGTAACCGTTCCTAGATCTCCGAAATTAGGGCAGACCGATTCCATCGGGAGTGGGGCGGTTACATGAGAATGTGTCCTCGCGGGGAGGAGTCTTGTATGTCGGGGAGAGACGTGTCCTCGCGGGAAAGATTTGCTTGTGGACGGAGACGGCTCCTCACGGGGAGGAGCACAAGAGCGTCGAGGAAAAGTGAGCCCGAGGGGATCGATGCCTATGCTCGACGAACTCTGCTGAGCCCGACCATGTAAAGGTGTGGCACGTGCCCGACGCTGTTAGGGCGCGTATGTGCCCGACAGTGGTCTTGTAAAGAGGTCCTTGTTGGGCCATCTCATGTCAAGTGGGTTGGGCCTTCTCGACTGAGGGGTAGACCCTGGCCCAGTCCAGAACAATATATATATATATATATATATATATATATATATATATATATATATATATTATATATATATATATATATATATATATATGTTTAAAAATATATGTGTATAAATATGTATACAAATATGTATAGAAATATGTATATAAATATATGTATAGAAATATGTATATAAATATGTATATAGATATATGTATAGAAATATGTATAGAAATATGTATATGTATAGAAATATGTATATAAATGTGTAAAAATATATGATAGAAATATATATATATATATATATATATATATATATATATATATATATATATATATATATATATATATATATATATATATATATATATATATATATTTGTGTGTGTGTGTGTGTGTATGTATGTATAGAAATATATATAAATATGTATAGATATATATTGAAGTACATTTATATATATATATATATATATATATACTATTTTTTACTAATTTTGATCTAACAAATATTTTATAATTATTAAAACTTAAATTCCTAAAAGTTTAGAAATAAGAATAATATTTTCAAAATATATACTACTAAAAAATATATATAACTTTCGAATTAAACACATATATATTTTATCATTATAGCTTCATACCAAAAAAAAAATATTTAATTATATTAAGAATATATATACATTTTTTTCTTCAAAATATAATTGTTTTACTAACACTAAAAGTTTCACCATATCAATATAGATCAATACCAAATAGACCTAAATCCTAAAAAATGAAAAAAAAAATGTACCTTGTATAAATGAACGAATTAAAATTCCACACACTTGAATTTGAAACTCTCTTTTGGCAAAATTTGACACCTTTTTATGAATAAACTAGTCGAATAACCGTGCTGCCTCAAGGTAAAATTAACTTGTAATAATTGTGATAAATTATTTTGATATACCTTTATAATTCTCAAATGAACTGAGAAAACATTACCAAGACCTATAAAATAGAAATTATAAGGCAAAAGAATTGTATTGCATTAAACAAAATCAATTGTAAAGTTGACAACATATAACTAATATCTTAGTTATCATCAAAAGAATTACATTTTTTCAAACAATAAACATAAACACAATTATTAATTAAAATAAAATATATATTATTCCGACAGTGACCGATGAGAAGAAAAAATAGTTCTCTAAATTATTATATAATATTATTCAATTTGATAAAATAAAATATTAATTTTATTAAAATTAAAAAATTAATTAATTAGGATTTTTAGTGATAATAAACAAATAGAATTGATCAAATATGTCGTAAATACAAAAAATTTAAACTCACGTTTATATATATATATATATATATATATATATATATATATATATATTAATTTTTTAATTTTTAAAACTCTTGAATTAAAAATTATTATTTTTAATTATGTTACCAAATAAAATTTTTTATTGAGACCCTATATGTCATTCAAACAAACCCGAAATGTTTTTAGAAATAATTTTCAATTATAACATTTAAAAACTGAAGAGCATTCTGATATGCTCATCAACTGTGTAATAAGAAAAGCAAAATATATAATTAGATCAAAACAAAAGAACTAAGAGCCAATAAAAGTCTTAGTTGAAAAATTTTATTTTATATAAAATATTTCATGTAATAATATCATTGATTGTTTCAAAATTTTGGAATCTCTCTAGTATTAGCTAATATTAAAGAACTCAATTAGAAAAGTTAAAGAGCCCTAACTAAAACAGTTTTCATAAAAAAACACAATTAACAAAGTTATTAAGCAAATTAAAACCTTTTAACAACATGTAAGCAAATGAACTAAACGACTTTTTTACTGTTCTACCCTCTTTTGAAAATATAAATACCATAATATTCCCTTTTAAAAAAAAATATCAATATACCCTATTTATTTAGGGTGCTCGCTATATGAATTCACGAGCACGTGAACAAAATTGCAACAAGAAATGCTCGCCAACTGAAATGGCGAGCACATGAAAGACCCTCTCCTTTCAAAAACTAAAGTGGTCGGCGCCACAAGGATGGTGGTGAAGGGTGTGGCAGGCGCCACCCTTTTGATTGTGGTGGGCCCCACTCCCATTTTTTCTATATTTTTTTCTTTTTCTTTATTTTCTTTTATTTTATTTTATTATTATTTAATTAATATATGATTTTCTTTAATTAATTTTCTGAAAAAAATAATTTTTTTTATTATTATATTATTATTAAATTAATATATGTTATTAAATTATTTATTTTAATTTTTTTCGTTTTTTAATTTAAATTATTTTAATTTTTTTCGTTTTTTAATTTTTTAATAATTTGTATGTTTTAATTAATTAATTTAATTATTTAAAATAACATATATTAATTTAATAATAATATAATAATAATAAAATTATTTTTTTTTTAGAAAATTAATTAAAGAAAATCATATATTAATTAAATAATAATAAAATAAAATAAAAGGAAATGAAGAAAAAGAAAAAAATATTTAAAAAATTGAAGTGGGACCCACCACAAGCAAAAGGGTGGCGCCTGCCACACCCTTCACCACCATCCTTGTGGCGCCCGCCACTTTAGTTTTTGAAAGGAGAGGGTCCTTCACGTGCTCGCCATTTCAGTTGGCGAGCACCTTCTTGGTGCAATTTTGTTCAAATGCTCATGAATCCATATGGCGAGCACTCTAAAAAAATAGGATATATTGGTGTTTTTTTTTCAAAAGGGGTATTATGGTATTTATATTTTCAAAAGAGGGTAGAATAGTGAAAATGTCGAACTAAACATCTCAATCTGCTTATCATTCAAAATAACACCTCAAAAATCTTTTAAAGCAAAACTGGAATTAACAAAAACAAATGTTTTTTTTTATAAGCAGAGACGGTTATATTAACAACAAGGTACTAGGGGTACCCCAACCCGAAAACAAACTACAAACAAACAAACCGAATTGAAATATTCAAACAAAAACATCAAAGAAAAAGCCAAGGATGTTTGCACCAGTCGTAGTAACTACACTTAAACGACTGGTTCCGAGATTTGGTAATCCACCACCAACAATTCAGGATAATCCTATTAGAAATAGAATCAGGATCAATAACTTCCCCATTGAAAATTATTTGATTTCTAGAAAACCAAATAGACCAGCAAACAATCGACCAAATACCGCTCGCATTACACTTGGACATCTTGGAACTCACCTTAACTAACCAAGATACATAATGGTCTACACCCACTGTTAAAGGAAAGAAATCAACTTCTAGCCATTTGCAAATATTTCTCCACACCTCTTTGGTTTTAGAGCAACCAAAGAAGACATGTTCAACGTCTTCATCGAAACCAAAGCAAAACACACAGGAAGTTTCATGGGGATTGGTAATAATACCACGGCGCACAAGGTTAGATCGAGTCGGGATTCTATCTAAAAGCATCCTCTACACAAACACTTGAATTTTGAGCGGACAGTTTGCTTTCTAGTTCAACTTAAAAGCCTGTAATTTAGAATCCTCTAATCTGCTACTTTCTCTAGCTTTTGACAGGATGTGAAAATAAGATTTCACCAAAAAAATACGGTTGTTAGCATACGACCAAACGATCATGTCCGGCTGGTTGAAGCAGAAAACAGCCTCGCCGAGAACTAACTGCAGCTCACAAAATTCCTCCCGAGCTGTCAACAACTCTACTCCTCCAAACTCTCCCACTTCCAATTCCACACATCCTCCTCCCAGTCACCAAAATGGTTCACAGTACATAACTTAGTAGAAGTAGCAGCGAACAAAATTGGAAAAGCAAACCTCAAAGGTTTATCTCCCAACCACTTTGAAAACCAAAACAAAGTCGAATTGCCATCTCCAATCCGATGCGAGATTAGATTGATGAAATTTCCAACATCTTCCTCCTCAAGCAGAGAAAAGACGTCCTTCCACCAAAGTGACGAATTGTTGTGAAATTTGTGAGACTCTTTGGAAAGCAAGTAAAGTTTATAGTTATCGTAACGCCATTTTAAAATCTTGGTCCAAATGGCCTTTTGGTCTGTCAAAAGTCTCCATAACCATTTGGGCAGAAGAGCTTTATTAAAGAGACCAATGTCTTTAACTCCCAAACCTCCTTCATCCAAAGGTCTGCATATATCTCTCCATTTGATCCACGAGATTCCACGAGATTTGTTTCCACCATCCCACAAAAACCGCCTTTGAATGGAAGTCATCATCTTCTGCACCTTCTTAGGAATTTTGAAAACCGCAAGATAGTGAATGGGAATACTAGCTAAAACCGTTCTAATTAGCGTGAGTCTCCCACCAATATAGAGCAAATTTTCTTTCCACATCGCCAATCTCCTGCTCAAACACTCAAGAACCGCTTTCCAGAAAGATACTCTGCGATGATTACCTCCCACAAAGGCACCTAAAAATTTGAAAGCAAAAGAGCCAGTACGACACCCCAAAAAGAGTTAAGCAGCCTGAAGAAAATTATCCCCCACTGTTGAAATATTAATATTTGTTTTAATTAGTATTTGAATTTTAGCCAGTTAATAAATTCCTAGTCAAAAGGAGTAGTTCCAGTAAGTCCTATTCTTTAGCATAGAGGGCTGAAAATTAGGAGTTTCAGTTTTACGCAGTTTTTTTTGTAAGGCTACTTATACAGCCTCAACTTTCTGTTTTCATTATCGAGTAAAGTTTGCAACATCAATAAAGCTTGTGTTTGTTGTATTCTTACCTTGTTTAACAAGTGGTATCAGAACCTCGTCAAGAGGTCTGATCAGAGAAAGATAGAGAATTTAAAGAAATTCGTGAGAATGACAGATAGCAACAGTAGCAGCAAATTTGTGCAACCAGCTATTCCCAAATTTGATGGCTTCTATGAGCATTGGGCAAAGCTGATGGAGAACTTCCTCAGATCTAAAGAGATGTGGAACTTGGTCAAGGATGGGGTGGGTGTTGGTCCACAAAATCGACAACCCACTGATGAGGAGACAAAAATAATTGCTGAACAGAAGCTGAAAGACCGAAAGGTGAAGAATTATCTCTATCAAGCCATTGATAGAGAAATTTTGTAGACAATACTAAATGATGACACCTCAAAGCAGATATGGGACTTGATGAAGCAAAAGTTCAAAGGTTCAACTAGAGTGAAGAGAGCTCAGCTTCAAAGTTTGAAGACTGAGTTCGAGGTACTGAAGATGAAAGAGAGAGAATCTGTCAATGCATACTTTGGACGAGCTCTTTCCATAGCAAAGCGGATGAAAGCTTGCGGAGAGACTGTGAAAGAAAACGATATTAAGTCAAAAATTTTGAGGTCTCTTGTGACAAAATTCAACTACGTTGTGTGCTCCATTGAGGAGTCTAACAATGTGGAAACTCTAACAGTTGATGAACTCCAAAGCAGTCTCCTTATCCATGAGCAAAGAATGAAGGGTTTAAATAAGGAGGAGCAGGCATTGAAGATGACACACGAGGAGCGTTACGAAAGAGGCAGTGGAAGAGGCATAATGAGAGGCCGAGGAAGAGGTAGAGGCAGACCATTTACAAGTAGGGTTGCTGTGGAATGCTACAAGTGTCATAATTTGGGACACTATCAGTATGAGTGTCCAACATGGGAGAAAAGAGCGAATTATGTTGAGTTTAACGAAGAGGAAGAGATGTTGCTGATGGCACAAGCAGATTCTCATCCAAACAAGAAAGAGGGAGTATGGTTTCTTGATTCCGGATGTTCAAATCACATGTTCGGAAACAAGGAATGGTTCGTACAGCTTGATGAAAGCTTCAGGCACTCAGTCAAGCTTGGAAATAACTCAAAGCTAGAAGTAATGGGAAAGGGAAACATCAGATTGGAGTTCGGAGGAAGCACTCAAATCGTAAGCGACGTATTTTTTATTCCTGAATTATGCAACAATTTACTGAGTATTGGAAAGCTCCAAGATAGAGACATCACAATTGTGATTAAGCATGGAGTTTGCAAGCTATATCATCCGAACAGAGGCTGCATAATGGAAAGCATAATGACCACCAACAGAATGTTCCTTGTGACAACAAACATTCTTATATCAACATCTACATGCTTCAAAACAAATGTTGATAACCTTGGTGAAATATGGCACAAAAGGTTTGGTCATTTGAGCTATAAGAATTTGGCGTTGTTGCATAACAAGAAATTGGTTCGAGGGCTTCCAAAATTGAATGCTTCATCAAAAATCTGTACAAGCTACATGGTCGGAAAACAACATCGAGAAGTTATTCCTAAGAAAAGCATCTGGAGAGCCAAACAGCAACTGTAACTTATTCACTCGGATATATGCGGTCCAATTTCTTCTGAATCACATGGAAACAAAAGGTACATACTAACATTTATTGATGATTTCAGTCAAAAACTTTGGGCTTACTTTCTAAATGAGAAAAGTGAAGCCTTCACTATTTTCAAAGAATTTAAAACCATGGCAGAGAAGGAAACAAGTTTGTCATTGTGTTGTTTAAGAACAGACAGAAGAGGAGAATTCAATTCAAATGAATTTTCAAACTTCTGTAAAGCTCAAGGAATCAAGCGACAATTGACCACAACTTATACACCTCAACAAAACGGAGTCGCTGAGCGCAAGAATCGCACAATTATGAATATAGTACGCTGCATATTGGAAGAGAAGAGACTGCCCAAAATGTTTTGGCCAGAAGCCGCAAAATGGGCCTGCCATGTGCTCAATAGAAGCCCCACATCTGCTATAAAAGACAAGACGCCAGAAGAGTGTTGGAGTGGTTTCAAGCCAAGCGTCGAGCATTTTAAAGTGTTCGAATGTGTAGGAAATGTTCATGTACCAGAAGCTAGAAGACTTAAACTTGATGCTAGAAGTCAAAAGCAGGTATTCATTGGATATAGTGAGAAATCAAAAGGATACAAAATGATAAATCCTTTAACTATGAAGGTAACAATCAGTCGAGATGTAATATTTGAGGAAGATGGCTGCTGGAATTGGGGGAAGACAGATGCAAAATCAAAAAGTGATGCACTTGATTGGGGTGAAGACTATGAGGAAGCAATTGAGGAATTAGATGAACATGAAGATGAAAATACCACGAGTGAATCAGAAGAAGAACACTTAGAAATTAAGGATTCCTCTTCAAATGAAGCGATAACTCCACCAACCTCAGAAAAGAGAACAAGAAAGGCTCCAATCTACCTTCAAGACTATAAAAGTGGAGGTGAATTATCAGAAGATAAGGCATAGAATTTTCTTATGTTTATGCCTACTGATCCAATTTATTATGAAGAAGCAGTGAAAGAGAAAAATTGGAGAGATGCCATGGACATGGAAATAACAGCAATAAAAAAGAACCAAACCTGGGAGCTAGTTCAACCTCCCTTAGAAGCAAAAATAATAGGTGTAAAGTCGATCTACAGAACAAAGTTGGATGAAAACGGTGAAGTTAGCAAGTGCAAAGCTCGCTTGGTGGCCAAGGGTTATGCACAGGAGAAAGGTGTAGACTATGATGAAGTTTTTGCCCCGGTTGTAAGATGGGATACCATCTGAATGGTGATAGCACTAGCAGTAAGAAATGGCTGGAAACTCTATCAATTGGATGTCAAGAGTGCATTTTTGCACGGAGAGCTGCATGAGAATGTATATGTATCATGGCCTGACTTAATGGTGGGGAGAGGAAGGAAAATATGTTGATGGAACTCTTTTCAAGCAGGTGGTGGGGAGTTTGATGTATATGACAGCAACCAGGTCTGGCTTAATGTAATGCGTGTGTCTTATTAGTAGGTTCATGTCAAATCCAAAGGAAGCACACATGCTTGCAGCCAAAAGAATTTTAAGGTATATTAAGTCAACAATTGATCTAGGCATCTTCTACTGGAAAGGGTGCAAGGATGAGTTAGTAGTTTACACGGACAACGATTATGCCGGTGATATAGATGATCGAAAAAGTACCTCAGGCTATGTATTTATGTTAAGTGGTGGAGCTGTTGCATGGGCATCCAAGAAGCAGCCAATAGTTACTCTTTCTACAACTGAGGCCGAATACGTAGCAGCTGCATCTTGTGCTTGCCAGTGTATTTGGATGCAACACATTCTAAAAGAAATTAAAGGTTCTCAATCTGATTGTGTTACAATATTTTGCGACAATTCTTCTACCATTAAGCTTGCCAAATATCCAGTTTTTCATGGGAGAAGCAAACACATAGACGTGAGATTTCCTTTTCTGAGAAATCTAACTAAGGATGAAGTTGTTATTATGGAGTTCTGTAGAACAAATGATCAGCTTGCAGATATCATGACCAAGCCATTGCAGTTGGACCAATTTGAGAAAATTCGGAAGCAACTGGGAGTACAAGCAGCATAAGATTAAACTAAAATGCAGTATGCATGCTTAGTTTAGGGGAGGAATTGTTGAAATATTAATATTTGTTTTAATTAGTATTTGAATTTTAGTCAGTTAATAAATTCCTAGTCAAAAGGAGTAGTTCCAGTAAGTCCTATACTTTAGCATAGAGGGCTGAAAATTAGGAGTTTCAGTTTTACGTAGTTTTTTTTGTAAGGCTACTTATACAGCCTCAACTTTCTGTTTTCATTATCGAGTAAATTTTGCAACATCAATAAAGCTTGAGTTTGTTGTATTCTTACCTTGTTCAACACCCACACCAATGCCAAAGATCGAAGATTTTCCAATGTTGATTTTCAGCCCAGAAATGAGTTCGTAACATTTCAAAATGGTCTTCAAAGCCCAAAGATTGGACCAGCTACCATCACAAATCAAGATCTTATCATCAGCGTATTGGAGAATATTGTAGGAAATTGTATTATTCAACTTGAAATCCTGCAACATTTTAGAGTCAATCGCACGCTTCACTAAAACAGATAAAACTTCTCCAACTATGGAAAAAAGGAACGGAGAGAGCGGATTTCCTTGACGGAGGCCCCTTGAAGTTTTGAAATCCATAGTTGGACTACAATTGATAAGAATTGAAACAAAATTGTTCATCACCGTTCCCTCCATCCAACTTATCCACCTTGATCCGAAGCCCATAGCCATCATCGTTTTTTTCAGAAACATCCAATCTACACAGTCATACGCCTTCTCGAAATCGACTTTAAGAAGAACGCAACTCTAATTATTCCGCTTTGATAGATCAATGATCTCATTTAGCACCACCACACTGTCATGGATTTGTCTACCATCAATAAAAGTCGTCTGAGCTTTAGAGATAAGCTTTCCCATAATACGTTTGAGTCTCGCTGCCAACAGTTTTGTAATGATTTTATATATGGAAACCACCAGAGTGATAGGCCTGTAATTGTCAAAAGATTGAGGGTTGTCTCTTTTGGGTATGAGAGCAATAAAGGACGAAGAAATGGCTTTAGGCAGCCAGGCTGAAGCATGAAACTCTTGGACACATTGAATGATATCGCTTCCAACCGTATCCCAGCAACGGTTGATAAATTCTCCATTAAAACCGTCAGGCATCGGACTTTTGTTACCCTTATCTGCAAAGACAATGTCTTTGATTTCATCTGTAGTAAATTCCTCCTCCAACATAATCACATCCTCCAATGACAGCCTAGAGACCCCTGCAAAATCAAACTCAGGTCTGGTACAAGCAGGTTTTTTAAATCTGTTGTGGAAATGGTTTTTCGCAGCCAACTTGATTTGTCGAACATCATCAATATAACACAAATCAAACAAAATGGAGGATATGTTATTAACTCTGTTACGATGATTTAACAAGGAATGAAAATACTTGGTGTTTTAATCACCATCTTGAATCCATTTTGCTCGAGATTTCTGTCTGATAATACTATTTCTAATTCGAAGATGCTTCCATAAATCACATTGAGCTTGAAATGTCTTAAGCTTGATAACTGGATAATTTTGATTCTTAGCAAATCCACGTACCAAATTTTAATTCATCCTTCTAATGAGTTTATTGATGTATTATTCCCTGTTGCCGACATCACCGCATTTAACATAATGAATTATTTTCTTCTTCATGCCACCCAAGGGAACTTTGAGCCTGAAAGGCCATAGGAAGTTATTTGCCTCTCTAAAGTGAGCTTGAAAATCTAATTCATCCTTCTAATGATTTAGGGAAGATAATGCATATTTACTACTGTGAGATTAAGGCGATGGAAGGAATCAAATTCTCAGAATAACCGCTTGGAGTCGAGTACCTGACATCAAAATTTAGAGAAATTAGGTGATCGAAAAAAACAAATCAAAACCGTGAATTTGGTCTGAGTGAGAATGCAAACCCCTCACCACAAGGCTCGGGACGTAAAGTATCTAGATTGATTCTCGTCACGCTCATGATTGTATTTATAACACCTATTTCCTCGGATCCTAAACTTAGAGCAACCTTTGTTGGCTATAAGCAGAAGAATCCCTGAAATTACAAACATGATAAGCATGAAAAATATAAAAGGTAACTATAGCAAAGGGACACGGTTCGATACAAATTAAACCTATGAAATATCAGTTATGTTGGTAGTCATCTTGACCCAAACTGGAAAATGGTTTAATTACTAATGGTGTATATTACAACACACAACTAAACTATTTTGTTTTACATTATACAATACATGTTTGATCATTTTGATGGAATATCATAGTCGATCGACTTACTATTGGTGATGGAGTTCCAGCCTTCAAAAAGCCCATGTTAATAGAAATAACTTCCCCATCAGCCTTCAAGCCGGCCTTGATCAAATCAAACTACGAGGCACGGTACCTTCAGATGCTTTCAATACTCTTCAAAATATTCCCCATAGCAGAGTTATCATAAAGCTTGGTCCCATGTCCCGAAATCCCAACGGCCTTGATTTTTAGCCACCACAGACTCATCTATACATAGAATGCCCTGTAATGGTCATCCGGAGAAGCCAACCCTGTGTATTTTTAAGTGAATACAATGTTGAAATTACATGAAGTAGGTGTTTATCCAAAATGAAATTCTTCCTAAATTCCATTGCAATTCTTCCAAATGCCAAGTTTTAAACCAGCAGGTCCATCTGAAAAACCTTCATGTTTTACTTGATTAAATGCTTTTACTCTTTTGATATCTCCATCAGTAGAAGCACAAAGGGATCCATTAGGAAAGTGCCATCGGACAAGATTCCCTAAATGCAGACATTCACTTTCACTCTTTGTCTTAACCCGCCAAGAGCCATAAGGATTCACATCAAACTCTGTAACATCTTCACCATAAATAATCACCTGTTCCAGATATTATTGAATCACTCTTCTATAAATGGTAATTAAAAAACTAATCAGTACGACTTCATATATAACAAACTTACAAATATAATGTAAGACAAAAAAACCATACCGGACAACGAAGGTTAATGCTAAAAGTATCTGAAATCTCTTCTAAATGAATGTCACTATCAGCATTGTCAGCTACATTTCCACCCCAACACAACGACAAACGCGTGCAAAAGCATCTTCAAAATGCTTACCATCAGACTCCTTTAGAATTAATTTTAGGACCTAGATAACAGAACTCAACTATTTGACAAAAAATGCATGGCATCAATGCAAAGGAAGTAGTTGTAGGTAAAACTATTTAAAACAGATACTATTATGTGAAAAAAAAACATAAGTTAAAATGTTTAGTCCATGTGGTATCTTAATATGCTCCATTGCACCAAAGACTGGACATTTAGAACTTGGACAAATGCGGGTATAATAACTCAACCTGTAACAGATCTAGGATAGATTCCAATACAAACTTAGACTTTGGCTTTTAACTTAACTCAACTCCAGAAGCTAGTTTCATATGTGAGAATTGTTCATAGTTATATAAGGGCTACCTTAACCATACCTCTGGCGGATGTGATATTTAAACATTAAGAAAAATCTTGTGAGCTAACATCATAAACCCAAATGGTAAACAAAAACAACAAAAAATTAAAAGTATTTTAATTTTGGAGTAGAAGCAACAACAATTAAGGTTCATACACGGTTGTACTTTCTGACATGCAAATGTTATTTAAATTTTTAAACTAACAATTGGATAGTACATTTATAAATTTCAAATTAAGGAAATTAACCAATTAGGATCAATATCAGAGAGAGAGATAGATAGAGAGGCTTGATGAGAATAAAGGAAGCGAGATGCATTTATGGGTGCATTATTGCGAGAGGCATCCCCACGTGGCCCTAACTGTCAAAAACTGCGAGGGGCAACCCCTAGCGAATGCTTGAGGTGTTGTAGTCTTTTTGCAGTCGTATAGCAGACTGGTGGGAGACGGTGACAATTTGCAAGGGGCACCCCCACGTGACCCAAGCGGTCATATTTTGCAAGGGGCACCCCTAGCAAATATCTGACGTGTTGCAGTCTTTTTGCAGTCTTGTAGCAAGCGTAATAAATGCAATATGTGGCAGATTCGACTAAACGGTCACAGGTGAGTACATTTGGTGAAGGGTTACCCCTAACTAACTTAACATATATAATTTTCTTGGGGCTTCCTGTAACACCCCAAATTTCGTAAGAATATTTATTTAATTTATTTAAATATAATATTCATGAATTTTTTAGTGAATTTTGGTGGTTTGTGGCGATGTTGGTATTTTGCGGAGTTTTGGTTATTTATTTAAATAAAAGTATATAATATGGAATATATTGTAGTATTATTTATTTAAATAATATTAGAAGGATTAAGGGTAAATTGGACTTTTAAGGAGGAGTTAGTGAGGGTAATGTTGGGAAAGCCCGTTTTAGAAGTCCAAGGGTTAGGTTTAACAAAAAGGAGAATTTGAGGGGAATATGATTCATTTTGTTAGACCGTGAAAAGAAGGAAAAGGCCAGAGCTCTGAGGAAAGAGGGAAAAGCTTAGGATTCGAGAAGGTTTTCAAGAACTAAAGAAAGAAAGCTTGGAATCGACAATCTAAGGTATGGGGAGTATTGCCTTTTGTTACACCCCAATTTTTAACAGCGCGAGTGTATTTTCAAAGGTACTATTCCTCGAATAAAATGATAAATGGTTTTCTTTGTATGAAAAGAGAGGGTTTTTTTTTTACACACTACAATTCGTTTTTATACATAGCTGCACCATTTTTAAAACATAAACATACTGTACATATATACAACGAAGCGTTAAACGAGATACAGATAGTGGTTATGTTACAGGACATAAAAACATAGATAAAGTCCTCGGCAGACACTCACGCAGGAGAGCTGCTCCAAGGAGAGGATTTCGAACCAGGTAGTCATGTGATGAGAATTAGTCGTCCAGTACTAACTACTCCTATCAATTTAAGTATTTCCTTCCCTAACTAGGTCAATCGATCCCTAATGGCAACCACAGTAACCACCCGCACCAGCTCCGCATAATCCATCGCAAGTGCTCATCAAGGTGTGTTTGGATCCATCCCTATCGTATCCGGGCTCATACTCGTACTCGGAGGGGTCCTCCTCCTTAGTGTCGTCCTCCTCTCCCTCACAGATGATGGCCTCGAGTGGCGACACGTATGTTGGATCAATAAGAGGAAGCTCGTCTAGGGAATAGACGTCAGGGGTGAAGGTCGGGGGTAATCCTAGTGACATCCCTAAGTCTAGAGGAGGCATGGGTATGTCAGGAAAGGTCGGCCATCCTCCCTCAACTGGGGCGTACGAGGGTCCAGGTGGGGCATAAGGGTAGATCGATAATCTGTAGCAATTAATCTCCCCTGAGAGGAAACTGGAGATGATCAACGAAGATGGAATCGAAAAAGTTATCGCTCGGCGTGACATGGTGGTCTTTGGATCCTGTCCCACGACAGCAGTGGTCTCCATCATGTTCCCGATGTATGACAGTTGTCCCAGGGTTGGGTTGAATTCCCAGGACGCGTCAGTCCTTGTATCAGGAAAGATAAATTTCGTCGTCTTCGACGGTGGCATCTCCCCGGGTCCCGGAAGCGTCATAATCTATTGGCGTATAGCCCACACAATCCACTGAAAGGGTCATCAATCCGAAAATAACAAATATACAAGAGCGGGGCAAAAAGCATAAACAGAGGATACATTATACATGGCTAGAGATCTCATTCTAACACATGTATATACACATTCATAACAATAATACATATAGTAGAATTAAGACTCATTCCTAATGTAATGTCTATGTGTCAATGCTTATGATTCCGGAATATCAATCCCTTCGCAAAGGGTCGTGGTCTCGCTTCAGGATTTAGCACCACTAAGGTGATAGGTATCGCAGACCCATCAATCAGACTCAATGATCCAATTCAGGATAAGGTGGTTCTCTCACAGACACACACCCCGTGCCACCTCTCCGGTGTACACCTCGTGACTCCTCTCCGGTAGCCACGTAACCATGAAATGAATGAGCATACAATTCCCAAATACACAGTTCAACATATGTGTAACATCACCATACGTAATAAATCATCTCATGCATCAAATCTTCGCACAGATATATAACAGGTATTCACCTTCACAATTAGGCACCTTCAAAATAACACATGAGCAAAAACAGAGCAGGTACAAAATATATTTCTATTAGTGGGAAAAGTATATAAAAATAGAAAGATGCCCTTACTGTCACAACAGTTGTGCGGATTGATATTTTGTCGGTCGGTCGATCGTACACCTTTATCCAAAATGAATTAAATTAGAACGAACTAAGAAACTCGTAGTCATCCGATTTATTTTTCTACTTAATCAATAAATTAAGTTTTTTTTTTAATCATTATTACTAGATTTTTCTAAAAATAATGTATTATATTTTCTTTACTGAAATACCAAGTACGAAAGCGTTAACCCGACAAAATCGGTATTATTCTAAAATATTAATATAAAAAAAAATTAATAGTAATAATAATAATTATTATTATATATACACACCTAGTATAATACTAATATATATATATATATATATATATATATATATATATATATATATATATATATATATATATATATATTTCAAAAACAAAATGAAGAAATAATAAAAAATAAAAAATATGGTACGTTTTTTTTTCCTATGATTACATGTAATTCTCAATTATATATATATATATATACATGTTAAAGTAATATATATATATATATATATATATATATATATATATATATATATATATATATATATATATATATATATATATATATATATATATATATATATATGTGTGTGTGTGTGTGTGTGTGTGTGTGTTTCAGTAACCAAAAAAATGAAAATACAAAAATAATAAAAAAAAAAAAGGAAAAGGTTTGGAAAAGGAGGGTGTGGCCCTCACCACCAGAAACTTGTGGCGCTCGCCACAGGTTGTTTTTTTTTAACGAAAAAAAAAAAAAAATTTTAATACATAAAAAAAATAGGGCTGGTTTTTTATTATGGCAATCCGGACCTAATGTCGAAAAAATTTTCTCAAAACATTCAATAAGATGGCATCAAATAATTATTTTTATCAACAAAAAAAATTTAGGGAGAAAAGTTTTTTTTTTTTTTTACCTGAAATAACAGCAGTGGTAAAATTTTAACGAAGGGGTTTAACTAAGGAATAATTGTTTTAGAGAGAGTGAAGAGAATTTTGTTATCTGAGTGAGTGAGAAATACAGTGACAAACTTCAGTATTTATAGGCGTAAGGTAATGGCCATATGGTAAATTGAAGACGTGGTTATCAGATAACAATCAATGGATTCATCTAACACAGTCCATTTCTATCCTTCTCATTAATTACCCTGGTAAGAATATTCTTTGTTTAGGATATTCTAAGTGATCCAAATATTCTTACCAGATACGTATTTCTATCCATATCTACTTCATATACCACTTTTGTCACATAAGTGCAATTTCCGGTGTCATGTGATACTAATAAAAATTCCGAAATAATTTTTTTTTTTACCGATAATAAAACTTTTTTTCCGGTTATTCTATACTGCAATATAAAAAAAAATCGATCGAGAAAATAATTTTTTTTTAATACTAATATCTTTTCAATATACTATTAAAAATAATTTTGTGACTCTATCGATAAAATTTCGTAACCATTAATAAATAAATAAATAATTGTTTTAAAAAATTAAGACGACTATTTTTTTTTTTGTTTTCCGAGCATAAAAACTGAAACGAGAGTTTTTAGAAAATTTCTATTGTGGACCACTAATAAAATAAAAATTCTAAATTATTTTGAGCGTAACTTGAACTTATTGATATAAATAATATTTAATTTATATCTGATCATAATAATATATTATAAGAGTATTTATTCTAAAATTACGGGTGTTACAATACTCCCCTCCTAAAATAGTTTCGTCCTCGAAACTAAGTGTCTGTGAACAAGTCTGGGTATTTCTCTCGGATTGCGCTCTCAAGTTCCCACGTTGCATCACCAGTGGTTTGGTTCCAAATTATTTTTACTAATGGAATTTCCTTATTCCTTAGCAGTTTCATCTTTCTATCCTCGATCCTAACGGGTATTTCTTAAAATGATAAGTTGTCTTTAAGCTGAATAGTGTCTGGTTTGATTACGTGAGAAGGGTCTGGAATGTATTTTCGTAGTTGTGAGACATGGAATACATCATGTATGCCAGACAAAAAGGGTGGTAACGCGATTCGGTAAGCCACGGGCCCAATCTTAGAAGTTATTTGATAGGGTCCAATAAACTTTGGAGTTAACTTCCGCGTCTTGATTGCTCTCCCCACCCCAGTGGTGGGTGTGACACGGAGGAACACATGGTCTCCTTCTCCGAAATCCAATGGCCTACGTCTTTTGTCAGCATAGCTTTTCCGACGATCTTGTGAAGCTTTCATTCTTTCCCTAATGCTTTTAACCTTTTCTGTAGTCTGTTGAACCAATTCTGGACCTACCATCATACTCTCACCATCTTGATACCAGCATAACGACGTTTGACACTTTCGTCCATATAGAGCTTCAAACGGAGCCATTCCGATACTAGTATGAAAGTTGTTGTTGTAGGTGAATTCAATCAAAAGTAGTATGTCATCCCAACTCCCTATATCATCCAATACGCATGCCCGTAGTAGATCCTCTAACATCTGATTCGTTCGTTCTGTTTGTCCGTCTGTTTGTGGATGATATGCTGAACTTAATCTGAGCTTTGTTCCAAGTGCTTCATGTAACGCGCCCCAAAATTGTGAGGTGAACTTTGGGTCTCGATCCGACACGATGCTAGATGGCACCCCATGTAGTCTAACAATCTCGGCAATGTAAATTTCCGTATACTTGGCTACTTTATAGGTGGTCTTTACAGGTAAGAAATGAGAAGATTTGGTCAAACGATCGACAATTACCCAAATTGAATCGTGCATTCTCCGAGTTTTAGGCAATCCGGTGATAAAATCCATTGAAATGCTATCCCATTTCCATTCGGGAATGTCTAAAGGTTGCAACATTCCTACTGGCCTTTGGTGTTCTATCTTCGCTTTCTGGAAAGTCAAACATGATGCTACATAGTCTGCCACCTCCTTTTTCATTCCCGGCCACCAATAGTTTTGTCTCAAATCTTTATACATTTTTGTGGCTCCAGGGTGAATGCTGAGTTTGCTCTTGTGGGCCTCCTCTAAAATTAGCTTCCTTATCTCTGCAACATTGGGTACACAAATTCTCTCGTTGCACCTTAAAATATTATTTGGTCCTACCTTAAAACTGGGTGCTTTTCCTTGTACCATCAATTCTCTTTTCTCTTCCAAGAGTGGATTGTTCTGACAGTTTTGAATGTCTTCCAAGAGTCCATTTGAGATCTTGATCATTCCACATTGAAGAGTTCCATGTCCAAGTTTTACGTCTAGGTGCATGTCTCTGAATGTTTCCCATAGTTCTTGTTGTTTGGCCATCAGTGATGCTGTTGCTAGGATACCCTTTCTACTTAGCGCATCTGCCACCACGTTTGCTTTTCCTGGGTGATATTGTAATGTGAAATCATAGTCCTTCAAGGTTTCCATCCATCTTCTCTGTCTCATGTTTAATTCCTTCTGATCAAACAAATACTTCAAGCTCTTATGGTCGCTAAATATCGTGAACGTACATCCATAGAGATAATGACGCCAAATCTTTAGTGCAAACACTAGAGCTACAAGTTCCAAATCATGAGTGGGATAATTCCTTTCGTGAGTCTTTAATTGTCTCGAAGCATATGCTACCGCCTTTCGGTGCTGCATCAATACGCATCCTAATCCTTGATGAGATGCATCGCAGTAGACTTCGTATGGCTCCTCAGGTTGCGGCAGAATCAAAATAGGCGACGTCGTAAGTTTCTTCTTCAACAACTGAAAATTAGCTTCACATTTCTCAGTCCAAGCAAAAGGTTGATCCTTTCTAGTTAGTTAAGTTAATGGAGCTACTATCTTTGCGAATCCTTCAATGAATCGTCGATAGTATCCAGCCAATCCTACAAAATTTCTTATGTCCGTGACTGTCTGAGGTTGTTTCCATGCGAGCACGATTTCAATCTTTGCTGGATCTACAGCAATTCCTTCCTTTGATACGACGTGTCCCAGGAAATTCACCTTTTCTAGCCAGAATTCACATTTGGATGGATTAGCATATAACTTCTTTTCACGCATAATTTGTAGCACTTGACGTAGATGCTCTTCGTGTTCTACTTTACTTCGAGAGTAAACAAGGATATCGTCAATGAATACAACAATGAATTTTTCCAGAAATGGGTGGAAAATTCGGTTCATGTAATCCATGAAAATAGCGGGTGCATTAGTCACTCCAAATGGCATGACTAGGTACTCATAATGTCCATATCGAGTCCTAAATGCAGTCTTTGGTATGTCTTCTTCTCTTACTCTGATCTGATGATAACCGGACTTGAGATCAATCTTAGAAAATACAGATGCTCCTGTAAGTTGATCCATCAAGTCATCAATGCGAGGTAAGGGGTATCGATTCTTCACGGTCGCCTTGTTAAGTTGCCTGTAGTCCACACATAGTCGGGAACGCCCGTCCTTCTTCTTTACCAAAAGTACTGGAGCTCCCCATGGGGAAACACTCTGCCTAATGAATCCTTTCTCCATCAAGTCTTCCAATTGTTCTTTAAGTTCTTGGAGTTCTTTTGGTGCCATCCGATATGGTGCAATGGAAATGGGTCCAGTTCCCGGGTGTAAGTCAATGAAGAACTCAATGTCTCTTACAGGTGGTAAACCAGGAATCTCATTGGGAAACACATCTTGAAAGTCTTGAGTAACTAACATGTCTTCAACCTTGACTTCATCCATCATCCCCGTATTAGCAAGTATGGCAAGGTCAAAGGCTCCCTTCTTTATAGAACCTTTGAGTTGGTTAGCTGATAGGTATTTAACAACCCCCGGCTCAGGAAAAATAACTAACTTTCGAGCACAATCTAACATAACGTAATGAAATGACACCCAATCCATTCCGAGAATAATCTTGAGAGATTTTAGGGGTAAACATATTAGATTAACTAGAAAGTCTCTATCTTGAACCACTACCTTACATAGCAAGCATGCAGTGTTCACAGTTAGAACCTTAGCAGGGGTAGACACTACCAAGTCAAAAGGTAGCGGGGTTACTGTCATTTTCAAACAATCAACGCAATCCTTGGATATGAATGAATGCGTTTCCCCAGAATCAAAAAGTGCAGTTAAAATGGTACCTTCAATTTCGCAATTCCCCTGGATTAAGTTGTTGGACGGAGATCTTCCCTCTGCACCCATGCAATATACTCGCCCTTGGGCTGTTGGTCGGACATTCCTGGCAGTATTAACAGCTAATTCCGCCTTTGGAGCTCTGCAATCCTTTGCTATATGCCCCTTCTTATTGCATTTGTAGCAGGTAGGGCCCTTATTAGGACATTCATTCGCATAATGTCCACTTTCTCCACACCCGTAACAACGTACCCCTGGGGTAGCTTGAGTTTCTCCACCTCTGGTGTTGCGGTTGTCTGGTCGTTGAGGTCCTCGATTGTTTTGGTGTGGTCATTGGTATGGCCTCATCTGTTGTTTATTACGTCCATGATTCTGAAAATTTGAACGACTTGGCCCTCCAAAGTTCTGGACCGCCCCGCGATTTGCCCTCCTGCTTTTCATGTCCTCCACTTCTCTGCATTTTTCCACCAATGGTTGAAAGCGTTGTATCCCTAATGGTACCACTGAGTCTTGTAGTTCGTATTTAAGTCCTTCTTGGAAACGGTGACACATGTAAACTTCATCTACTCCTTCCCAGAAGAATCGGAAGTACCTGGACAAAGTTTCAAATTTCGCGGCGTACTCACCTACAGTCATACCCCCTTGTCGAAGTTTCAGAAAATCGTCGCCCAATTTGGTCCTTACACTTATGGGAAAGTATTTGTCTAAGAATTTTGTTTTAAAGGCTTCCCAATTTATTTCTTCTTGTGCACTTTCCATCATCAATCTAGTGCTCCTCCACCAGTACTCTACATCTCCTAGGAGAAGATATGTGGCATACAACACCTTCACTCCTGGGGGACAATTGATTACCTCAAAGATCTTTTCAATCTCTTGTAACCATAAATCAACCTTCTCGGGAGTAACATCCCCTTGAAATTTAGGTGGATCGTGGCGACGAAAATCAATTAGTCCTTTTGATTCTCTAGCTGTTATCTCTCTGTCCCGTTTCTCCAAATCTCAAAGGTTCTTAGCAACAGTTTGAGCGGTAACAGCGGCTGCCATATCAGTCATAGCCTGGGCCATTTGATCCACCTGATGGTTATTCATCCCATCATTAGTATTGTCACGTCTTGGAGGCATAGCTTTCCTACAAAACCAATACCTAATTAGAATTCTCATTACCTGTTTCAAGAGAATTTCCAATATCTCATTTTCAAATCGTAAGTGGGTGTCAGATCTTAACTATCTTAAAAATGTTGATATAACTCTAAATTTTTCCCGGACATGTGACCAACTTAAACTCTCGGTTCCTCAAGATAAACCTAAGCTCTGATACCACAATGTTACACCCCGGTTTTTAACAGCGCGAGTGTATTTTCAAAAGGTACTATTCCTCGAATAAAATGATAAATGGTTTTCTTTGTATGAAAATAGAGGGTTTTTTTTAAAACACTACAATTCGTTTTTATACATAGCTGCACCATTTTTAAAACATAAACATACTGTACATATATACAACGAAGCGTTAAACGAGATACAGATAGTGGTTATGTTACAAGACATAAAAACATAGATAAAGTCCTTGGCAGACACTCACACAGGAGAGCTGCTCCAAGGAGAGGATTTCGAACCAGGTAGTCATGTGATGAGAATTCGTCGTCCAGTACTAACTACTCCTATCAATTTAAATATTTTCTTCCCTAACTAGGTCAATCGATCCCTAATGGCAACCACAGTAACCACCGGCACCAGCTCCGCATAATCCATCGCAAGTGCTCATCAAGGTGTCTTCGGATCCATCCCTATCGTATCTGGGCTCATACTCGTACTCGGAGGGGTCCTCCTCCTCAGTGTCGTCCTCATCTCCCTCACAGATGATGGCCTCGAGTGGCGGCACATATGTTGGATCAATAAGAGGAAGCTCGTCTAGGGAATAGACGTCAGGGGTGAAGGTCGGGGGTAATCCTAGTGACATCCCTAAGTCTAGAGGAGGCATGGGTATGTCAGGAAAGGTCGGCCATCCTCCCTCAACTGGGGCGTACGAGGGTCCAGGTGGGCGTAAGGGTAGATCGGTAATTCGTAGCAATCAATCTCCCCTGAGAGGAAACTGGAGATGATCAACGAAGATGGAGTCGGAAAAGTTATCGCTCGGCGTGACAAGGTGGTCTTTGGATCCTGTCCCACGACAGCAGTGGTCTCCATCACGTTCCCGATGTATGACAGTTGTCCCAAGGTCGGGTTGAATTCCCAGGACGCGTCAGTCCCTGTATCAGGAAAGATAAATTTCGTCGTCTTCGACGGTGGCATCTCCCCGGGTCCCGGAAGCGTCATAATCTATTGGCGTATAGCCCACACAATCCACTGAAAGGGTCATCAATCCGAAAATAACAAATATACAAGAGCGGAGCAAAAAGCATAAACAGAGGATACATTATACATGGCTAGAGATCTCATTCTAGCACATGTATATACACATTCATAACAATAATACATATTGCAGAATTAAGACTCATTCCTAATGCAATGTCTATGTGTCAATGCTTATGATTCTGGAATATCAATCCCTTCGCAAAGGGTCGTGGTCTCGCTTCAGGATTTAGCACCACTAAGGTGATAAGTATCGCAGACCCATCAATCAGACTCAATGATCCGCTTCGGGATAAGGTGGTTCTCTCACAGACACACACCCCGTGCCACCTCTCCGGTGTACACCTCGTGACTCCTCTCGGGTAGCCACGTAACCATGAAATGAATGAGCATACAATTCCCAAATACACAGTTCAACATATGTGTAACATCACCATACGTAATAAATCATCTCATTCATCAAATCTTCGCACAGATATATAACAGGTATTCACCTTCACAATTAGGCACCTTCAAAATAACACATGAGCAAAAACAGAGCAGGTACAAAATATATTTCTATTAGTGGGAAAAGTATATAAAAATAGAAAGATGCCCTTACCGTCACAACAGTTGTGCGGATTGATATTTTGTCGGTCGGTCGATCGTACACCTTTATCCAAAATGAATTAAATTAGAACGAACTAAGAAACTCGTAGTCATCCGATTTATTTTTCTACTTAATCAATAAATTAAGTTTTTTTTTAAATATTTATTACTAGATTTTTCTAAAAATAATGTATTATATTTTCTTTACTGAAATACCAAGTACGAAAGCGTTAACCCGACAAAATCGGTATTATTCTAAAATATTAATATAAAATAATAATAATAATAATTATTATTATTATTATTATATATATACACCTAGTATAATACTAATATATATATATATATATATATATATATATATATATATATATATATATATATATATATATATATATATATATATATATATATATATATATATATAATTGAGAATTACATGTAATCATAGGAAAAAAAAACGTATCATATTTTTTATTTTTTTATTAAATTAAGTTTTTTTTTAAATCATTATTACTAGATTTTTCTAAAAATAATGTATTATATTTTCTTTACTGAAATACCAAGTACGAAAGCGTTAACCCGACAAAATCGGTATTATTCTAAAATATTAATATAAAATAATAATAATAATAATAATTATTATTATTATTATATATATACACCTAGTATAATACTAATATATATATATATATATATATATATTTCAAAAACAAAATGAAGAAATAATAAAAAAATAAAAAATATGGTACGTTTTTTTTTCCTATGATTACATGTAATTCTCAATTATATATATATATATATATATATATATATATATATATATATATATGTTTCAGTAACCAAAAAAATGAAAATACAAAAATAATCAAAAAAAAAAAGGAAAAAGTTTGGAAAAAGAGGGTGTGACCCTCGCCACCAGAAACTTGTGGCGCTCGCCACATGTTGTTGTTTTTTTTTTTTTTTCAACGAAAAAATTTTTTTTTTTGTAATACATAAAAAATATAGGACTGGTTTTTTATTATGGTAATCCGGACCTAATGTCGAAAAAATTTTCTCAAAACATTCAATAAGATGACATCAAATAATTATTTTTATCAACAAAAAAAATTTAGGGAGAAAAGTTTTTTTTTTTTACCTGAAATAACAGCAGTGGTAAAATTTTAACGAAGAGGTTTAGCTAAGGAATAATTGTTTTAGAGAGAGTGAAGAGAATTTCGTTATCTGAGTAAGTGAGAAATACAGTGACAAGCTTCAGTATTTATAGGCGTAAGGTAATGGCCATATGGTAAATTGAAGACGTGGTTATCAGATAACAATCAATGGATTCATCTAACACAGTCCATTTCTATCCTTCTCATTAATTACCCTGGTATGAATATTCTTTGTTTAGGATATTCTAAGTGATCCAAATATTCTTACCAGATACGTATTTCTGTCCATATCTACATCATATACCACTTTTGTCACATAAGTGCAATTTCCGGTGTCATGTGATACTAATAAAAATTCCAAAATAATTTTTTTTTTTTTACCGATAATAAAACTTTTTTTCCGGTTATTCTATACTGCAATATAAAAAAAAATCGATCGAGAAAATATTTTTTTTAATACTAATATCTTTTCAATATATTATTAAAAATAATTTTGTGACTCTATCGATAAAATTTCGTAACCATTAATAAAAAAATAAAAAAAGTTGTTTTCAAAAATTAAGACGGGTATTTTTTTTTTCGAGCATAAAAACTGAAACGAGAGTTTTTAGAAAATTTCTATCGTGGACCACTAATAAAATAAAAATTCTAAATTATTTTGAGCGTAACTTGAACTTATTGATATAAATAATATTTAATTTATATCTGATCATAATAATATATTATAAGAGTATTTATTCTAAAATTACGGGTGTTACACCTTTCATTGTTTTCAATATAGGATTTTGATGTGTTTAAAGCTGATTTTTGAGGTTTATGTGGGTTTGTGGGTTTATGAGTAAATTGATGATTTAGGTGTTGTTTTTGTGGATTGATGATGAATATGAAGGGTTAGATTGAATCGGATAAAAAGTAGGCCTTCGAGACTAATTTCTCTGTTGATGTTGTTTTGACCTTGTAAGGAAAGGGATTTATGAAGTTATGAAGGTATTTGGGTTGTGAAGGTTTATGTGATTTTGAGGTTTAGGATAGTGTAATAAATCGGCCTAATAATCGTATATTTTGTGCCCTTGTTGCCATAATGCCTTAGGGATATTTTGGGGATGTTTGTGGAGTAAATGAGGCTGAATTCGCAAGGTTTTTGGGGTCTGATATGCTACTGATGCGTAGCAGCGATTACAGGAAATCGCGACCTCGCTAAGCGAATGGGATCTTCGCAAAACGAACGTTCGCCCCAGACTCGCTGGGCGAACAGCGCAGCGAACACTACGCCAAACAAGGGAAAAGAGTGCGCTTTTCTTGGCCTATGACAGCGCTTAAAAGTGCTGTCTAAGCCAGCCCTGTCGTAGGTAAAGACAGCGCTTTTTTATTTATGAAAAAGCGCTCTCTAAAATTGGACTTTAGACAGCGCTTTTAAAAACGCTGTCTAAAGATACGTTTAAAATTAAATTTTTTTTTTTTAAACTTTAGAAAGCGCTTTTTCCTTCAAAAGCGCTCTCTAAAGGTGCTTTTAGACACGCTTTTCAAAGCGCTGTCTAATGTATACGTATAATGATTTTTTTATACCTTTAGAGAGTGTTTTTTCCTTAAAAGCGCTCTCTAAAGGTGGACTTAAGACAGTGCTTTTTAAAGCGCTGTCTAATGTTTAACCTTAGACAGCGGTTTTTTCTCAAAAGCGTTGTCTTTTGTCTACGTATAATTTTGAATATTTTTTTTTAAAATCCCATTTTAACCATTTTTTTTATGCAGAAACCTGTATAATTCACATTTCCATAAACCTGTATAATTCACATTTCATTAAATTTAACAACAAATTCTATTTCAAAACTAGAATTTACACTTAATGCAGAATTCTATAAACTAGAATTTGTACATTTCAATAAACTAGAATTTACATGCAGAATTCGCACAAATTCTATTGTATGGTTTCAAACCTGCATAGAATTTACATTTCATTAAATTAGAATTTACATTCACAAAACTATACATTCAAGAAAGAATTCTTCTTGCAATAAAAAATTCGCACAATTCCTCCTTAGTATCTTGCAATTGTTTCCTCGTGTAATAAGGACACGTCATATCATCGAAATACTACATAACAAAACAAAATACGCATTAGTTAAGAAATAATATATAGATGTTTTGTGTTATCAAGTAGCATCACTAATAAGCAATATTGTGAAAATTAATATACCTCCACTTTGACCCATGTAATATTGGTTGCTCTAGCCCGTGCTACTCATGCGTATCTTCCTGGTTACTAGACACTTGACCTGTAAGAAAGAAAAAAACAGAAATTAAATGACAAATATAAAAATCCATGATCCTAATCCATTGAATGATATAAGCTATAATTTTACAACTAGTACCTTTTTCACTAACGTCTCTTTCTTTTCTTGTTTGGAGTATGTTCTACCCGTCTCTTAACAACACAGACGGTTGGATTGATCCAAATACCCTCATTATGATCATTTCTAGTATATGATTCATTCGCTATAATATTTTCATCTTGATCATTTCTAGTAAATGATTCAATATCAACATCAACATCAATATCACCTTGATCTCCAACGTTTTCATCAATTACTTTGTTAGATAAAAGCACTATAGACCATTTTGTACTTGTCGGATCAGTGACATAAAACACTTGTTTACCTTTGAGGCTAGAATAAAAGGCTCATCTTTGTACCCCACCCTATTAAGATCCACTTCCAAAAATCCTGACTTATCCATTCGTACGCCATTATTATTTTCAACCCACTTGCAACGAAATATAGGAATCTGAAACTTCTCATAATCGAACACCCAAATGCGCTCGATAACCCCAAAATATGAAAGATTTGCAAATTTGGGGTTTAAGTCTTTCACACTTGAAATGTGCATTGCTTCAGCTACCACGGTGACACCACTATTTTGCATAGTACTTTTATCATCTTGTTCTTTGGTATAAAATATGTATCCATTAATTGCGTATGCACTATAAGAAAACACGACCATACTTGGACCATATGCTAAACATCTCAACCTTTCTGTTATTGAATCGCGGTCTAAATAATACTTTGAATAAATATGATCCTTAAACCAAGGTATGAAACTTCGATTGTGCTCTCGTACTATCCAATTCTCATTTCTATTTGGATTTAAACCTCGGAGAACATCCTTGTGCATTTCAACATACGGCTCAACCTCATTCTCATTGTGCAGAACATACAAATGCACTTGATCCCGTTCGACCCTTGATACTGTCACAACTTCATTTCCAATTAACTTTTTTCCTTCTTTTTTTTCGACAATATGAGATTTGGGGAGTCCAATTGATTGTACATTGGACATATATTCAGTACAAAACTCAACCGCTTCTTCAACAATGTATTGTTCGGCAATACAACCCTCTGGTCGACTTCAGTTTTTCACATACCCTTTTAATATTTTCATATAACGTTCAGCAGGGTACATCCATCTCATATAAGCCGGTCCACACAATTGTGTCTCTTTCACTAGATGAACAACTAGATGAACCATTATGTCAAAAAACGAGGGAGGAAAATACATTTCAAGATCACACAAAGTAATAACTATTTCTTTTTGCAATATTGGTAAGATCGCAGGATCGATCACCTTACTGCAAATTGACTTGAAGAAAAAACACAATTTAGTTATTGCGCTTCTTACTTTTTCTGGCAGAATAGAACGTATACCTATTGGTAGAAAATGTTCCATTATAATATGGCAGTCACGCGTCTTTAAACTCTTTAACTTGAGGTCTTTCATAGACACAAGTCTTCTAATATCTGAAGAGTATCCTTCTGGAACTTTAACTTCACTTAGAAACTTACACAATACTTTTTTCTCCTTTCTAGATAGAGTATACGCAGCAGGTGGTAGATATGTTCGTTTTCCTTTCTTCAAGGGTCCTAATTCAGTTTTTATCCCCATATATACCAAGTCCTTTCTTGCTTTAAGGCCATCCTTAGACTTTCCTGGTATATTGAGTAGCGTACCAATAACACTGTCAAATACATTTTTTTCAATATGCATAACATCAAGAAAATGTCTTACATACAACGACTTCCAATATGGCAGTTCAAATAAAATTGACCTCTTCTTCCACCCACTCTTGACAAGTGTATGTGCAAAAGGCTTTCCAAACTGAGTTGTCACATCTTTCACCTTTTCAAAAATTTGATCACCTGTCAATATAGTTGGAGCTCTACCATGTTCTGGCTCTCCATTGAATGCTTTTCTCCACCCACGATAGTGATGATTAGAATTTAAGAATCTACAATGACCGAGAAAGACATTCTTCTAACCAAACTCCAATCGCGTCCAATCTGTTTTATCTTCACAAATAGGACACACACATTGACCTTTTATGCTGTACCCTGATAGGTTTCCGTATGCTGGAAAATCATTAATTGTGCCAAACAACATCGCCCTCAAGTTGAAACTTTCTTTCCTATACCCATCATAAACCTCCACACCGTTCTCCCACAAAAATTTTAAATCTTCGATTAAGGGTGCCAAGTATACGTCTATGTCATTCCCTGGTTGTCTAGGCCCAGAAATTAACATAGATAACATCATGTACTTACGCTTCATACATAGCCATGGAGGTAGGTTATAAATCATTAGGATCACAGGCCAAGTGCTATGTGAGATACTTTGAATACTGTGTGGGTTCATTCCATCAGTAGATAATGCCAAGCGAAGGTTTCTTGCTTCTTTTCCAAATTCAGGATAATCATCATCAATTTTCATCCACTGTGGTGAATCTGCCGGATGTCGAAACTTTCCATCAATAATTCTTTCATCTGCATGCCCAGTCAAGTGTCTTGAATCGGTCTCACTACGAAACATGCGTCTAAATCTCAGAATTATAGGAAAATACCATAAGACTTTTGCTGGAGACAATTTTTTCTTATATCGAGAGACACCACATTTAGGACACTCATTTAACGATGCATACTCATTTCGAAACAATACGTAATCGTTTGGACAGGCATGTATCTTATCATAGCTCATGCCAATGCACAACATCTTTTTGGCCTCATATGTTCGATTGGGAAGAGCATTATCCTCTGGAAGCATATCTTTCATAAGGGCCAATAATTCTGTGAAATTTTTATCCGACCATCCATTGCCTGCCTTTAAGTTGTACAACTTTAATACCGCAGACAATCTTGTAAATTTGGTGCAACCATTATATAACGGTTTCTCTGCATCGCTTACCAACCTCTCAAACATTTTGGGACAATCCTTAAGATCTTCTTCAAGTGCTTCTGCAATCTCTTCAACTCGATCAGAATCGTATGTATCTATGCCATTGTCGTATGAAGCGTAGGTCGTATTATCCCCCGATTCAACATTCCCGTTAATTTTCTCACCATGCAAATTCCAACATGTATAACTTCTATCAATTCCACTCCTCAATAAATGCGATGCCAACTGAACCGCGTCAACCCGACTCCCAAAACAGCAACCCAAGCAAGGACATATCATTCGACTGGGGTCTTTGGCGTGCGCAACAGCAAACTTAACGAATTCCGATACTCCATTGTCGTACTCTTTCGACAATCGACTTGAAGACATCCATTTCTTATCCATAGTTATACTAATTAAACTAAACAAAAACAAAAAGGAAAAATGTTAAACCTGTAGGGAAACAATCCGACTTTCACACTTTGAACACAAGTAACCCCTATACACGTATCATAAAATGAAATATCATTAATTGACCAATTATGAGTCATAACTTGATAAGTGGCAACTAACTTATAATTTAAAGTATCAAAAAAATTCTAATTAACTTATAAAGTAGACAATTATAATTTAAAGTATCAAAAAAATTCTCTCCTCAATAAGTATAAAGTAGACAATTAACTTATAACAAAAAGTCACAAGTTCTAGAAAATAAAAGAAATGAACTTGGGAAAAAAGGATAGACCAAACACAATCAATTGGAAAAACAGTACAACACAACTAGCGAAATACAATTTCAATCAATACTAGGTTGTTTATACTAATCAACTTTGCCAAATATACAGTAGAAAATATTTAAAAGTAACCTTCCACAAAACTAGGTTGTATCATGAAATATGTTTTCAATAATAGTCATCGTTGTGAAAATACCTTCCACAAAACTAGGTTGTATCATGAATGCATAACACAATGAGCTTATTATAAAAAAAGAGGGACATTTGTAAAAAAAAGGGATTGATACTTTGCCAAATATACATGAAAAATAAAAGAAAAAAATAGGTTCGATTCTGCAATAAAAGAGGGAGCTTTTATCCTCATCGTGAAAACTTTTTCAGCATTAAAATCAAATCAAAAACAAATTTTGAAAACAGAGAAATGAATAATAAAAGAGTAACAACGTACCTTTCATTTTCAGAGGATAAGAGAAAAAGAACAACAACAACAACAACAACGGTTGTGGGCAATAATGACGGCAACGGTGACGGCAAACGGCAAAGAACGACGACAATAATGGCATGCAAGAACGACGACAAGGGTTTAGAGAAACGGTCGAGAGAGAAAATGAATAGAAGTGTCTCTGAAAATGTTTAGAATTGTTTTATATTTTAATTAGTACAGGACTTTAGAGGGCGCTTTTCCTTAGAAAGCGCTTTCTAAAGTGAAAATAATTAAAGTCCTATAAGAGCGCTTTCTAAGGTGGCCTTTAGAGAGCGCTTTTTAAAAGCGCTCTCTAAAGTAATACCTATAGCAGCGCTTTTTGGAAAGCGCTTTCTAAGGTGGTCTAAGGTGGCAGTCTTTTACAGCGCTTTTTAAAAGCGCTTTCTAAAGCCTTTCTTTTAAGGCACTTTTTTTTAGCGAAATTTTTTTATTCTTTTTAGCAGCGCTTTTGTATATAAGCGCTGTCTTTTAGGTGCCGTATAAACTTCTTTTTGGCGTAGTGGAATGTGTGATGCCTCTGTTTGATGATACTGGGATGAAATTTTAATTATGATTTTTAGTTCGCAAAGCGAACTTCCCAACGAATAACTTCGCTAGGTGAATAGAGGTAGCGAGGGAGAGACAGAATGGGGATTCCTCTGGTTTTTGTATGGGATTTTGGGGTTCGTTGGCAGCTTGCTAGGCGAACACCCAAGCGAACAAGTTCGTAAAGCGAACGTTCCAGTGAATGCCTGCTGTTCGCGAATTTGTTTTATGATTCTTGTGATGTCTTGATGTTTTGAGCTGTGATTATTATGAGGAATTACCATGATTATATTGATGATTATGAGACGATAATTTATGATATTTTGATGAATAAATGATGATATGATTAACATGAGATTTTGATGAATGATGATGCACGTAATGACTTTTATTGATGATGATGATAATGGTGTTGTGTATCATGCATTCATAGCATTCCAGACTTCGGTCTATGGTGGTTTCAATCCCATTGTGTGGATGTGAGGTAATTTTGACATGCTCCGGTTCTTGTGTTGAATCGATCCTATTGACGGGGATCTTTGGAGGGTGATAGCCGAGTGTCCGTCGACTTTGACGAATTGGTACCACATGCACGAGTCTTGTTGTGCATTGCATTTATTTGGCATTGATGTGATTTATGATATCGTGATTTTGGATATTTTCCTTTGTGATGACCCTGATGATGTTGTATATGATGATGACGCCATTTTATGCATATCCTGTTTTTATATTGATTATAATGAATTGTGATTACTCACCCTGCCTGTTTGAATGTTTCCTCCACGTGGGTAACGTGCAGGTGATCAGGCTTAGCTGTGGATGCCTTCGAGGACTTTAGGAGTTTATTTTGCTTTTGGTCGATGTAGAGGGTCTTGCTCTGATATTGTAACATCGGGTTGGGTCGTTGAGTCGAACCATGTTGAGTTGTTATTTTTGAATGGTTATCGTTTTTATTTGGAAACCATTTTTATTTTGGATTAGTGTGGTTATGGTGGTTCCGCTGCTAATTTGATGGCTTTTGAATATTTTGAGGAAAATCCGTGTTTACGGAGCAATTGTTTTATTTGAATTTTATTGAGAAATGTGCACCCTTTTGAGGTAATTTTTACTTTGATATTATGTTATTTCTGATGCGATATTTGTGGGGTAGAAAAGGGGTGTTACACTTCCCCTCGCAAATAAGTACATTTGTCAGCCCATCTCATTCCATTTATGACACCATTTCTTTTTTTCAAGGGGCGACCCCTCACAATGTCCCAATTTCAAAGTTTAAAATTTTCTTCTGTCATATTTGCAAGGTGTCATCCCACGTATTTTATTTATATAATTTTTTAAAAAAATATTTTGAGCATTGCAAGGGATTTAACCCCAAGCAACATTGTTTGTTTAGTGATGAGTGTTATCTCTGGCAAAATTCCCTAGCTATACATGGTTTATCATGTAGTGATTGACACGAAGTATCACTTCATGAGAAATCAATTCCAGAATAGAGCGATTGAAGTTGTGCACTGTAGTACTCAAAAGCAACTGACAAATGTTTTGACTAAGGCTATCAAGACTGAACAATTTATCTATTTGAGAGATAAAATTGGTATTGTTTAGTTTGATTAACTGAATATAAATTAAGGGATGATATCAAATATAATTTATTTTTGAATTGCATTTAAGTTTAATTTAACTTGCATTTGAACTCTGATTGTATAAATGCTGGAAGTTAATTGCTATTTATAGGGTGTAACATAATTTCAACTCTCCAAAAATTAGTTACAGTTTTTCTCTCTCTGTTTTATCTGCCATCTTCATCTTCTTGTACGAAAAAAAATTATTAGTTTATTAAAAGTGAAAGATTAAACCAATGTTTTAAAAACCGGACCGGACCGGCCGGTCGGACCGGTTGGACCGGGAACCGGCCAGGTAATCGGCCGGGTTCGATTGCTGGATCGGCCATGCCATTGAACCGGTGGAAACCGGTGTGAACCGGTGAAAACCGGAAAAACCGGAAAAACCGGCGGTTTTTGCAAACCGCCGGTTCAACTGCTTTTTTTTTTTTTTTAATTTTTAAAAATTTTTTTTTTTAATTTTTTTTTTTTAATTTTTTTTACTCAAATACATAAGAACTTTTCTCCAAGAATAATAATGATCATTCATTTGATTCAAGTGATACACAAATTAAGTTTCGTAATATCCACAAAACTATTTTTAGTATTTTGTATTTATATTGATTGAAAAACCATCATACAAATATTTGTCTAAAAATTTAAAAACACATATTAAGAAACTAAATATAATATAATTTTAGACTTGGAAAATTTATTATTTAGAATAATGTTAATATTTGTATTGTTTTAAGTATTAACATTAAAATTGATTTTCTATTAACATTAAAACTATGAATTTAAATTAGACTATGTTTAATTTAGACTCTGTTTAAAATTTACAATTAGACTCTTTTAAAATTTGAATTTAAATTATGCATCTGTAAATTTATGATATGATATTTTCAAAAAATTTAAGTGATAGTTATATTTTTTAGATACTGAATCATCCGGTTCGACCGGTTTTACCGGTTTTATACCTATTATAATGACAGGTTTATTCAACCGAGTTATCCGGTTTAATCCGGTTTAATCCGGTTTGGTCATGCAGTTCGACCAATGACCCAGTGGTTCGACCGATGAACCAGTGACCCAGTACCCTCACCGGTTTAATGACCGGTCCAATTTTTAAAACACAAGATTAAACCACCACTAATTTATTCTTTAATTTCTTTGATCAAATTACACAATGATATAATTTTATTATGTTAAATACTAAAACATCTCTACAAATATCCACATGAAATGATGAGGAAAATAGAGTCAAAGATGTTAGTTAAAAAGGCTACCAAAGTTTAATCTAAAGTAACAGTATTTACTGCAATATTAAGGCTGACAAATGTGACAGTAATCAACCTCCCTTCACACTGTCACGCACTAAACCGTCTGTACCAGTGCATCTCTTGTGACTTTTGTTTGTGAGAATGCTTCCAAAAACATTATGCCTAAACGATAAACTTAATTACTTCATTTTCATAGTAGTATTTAATTTTATAAATATAAATATAAACCTAGTGCAACATACAGAATATCTAGCACGTGCACAAAAATACACCCGCATAGAGCCTATTCAAAAATATCATAATTGCACCAAATTTCAAACTTCATAATAAAAGACATAAAGTTTGTTACATTTTCAATATTTCATATTCTTGTTCCAACCTTTTTTAAATTTATCAACTAATTTAATCATTAAAGTTATTAAACATTAATTTTAGCCAAATAAAGTGTTGGTGTAACTAAATATCTTAAAAAACTGTTACATCCAAGACTTTGATCACTTATCACATCAAGACTTTAGTATTTCTTATAAAATCCAAACGCACTAAACATGAGCGGTTTCGATCATTTTAGCTTTAAACGTCTTTCAAATCCTAAATGCCTTTTAACTTTGATAAGATGCATCACTTCCTGACTAAAAAACAAACAAGCATTTGCACGACATAAATAACATCATACACACCCATTTGTAACCATTGAACTGTAACACCACACACACACACACACAAAAAAAAGTTAAAAAAAAAAACATAACACTTTTAAGTTTTAACACAACACTTTTAGCAAAGACACAACAAAAAAACATACAAAAGCATAAAGAAAAAAACATGATCAAACACTTTTGAAATATCAACTCAACAAAAATTACTCATACAAGGTACTTTTCTTACACACAATCCATCTGGTAAATTCCCCATTTTACCCTTTATTCCTATTCTTATTACTACTATTACTATAGATAGATCTCGTGTAATACATGTCTGCATGTTATACACGTTTTCTGCCAACCTCTTCAACGACGTCGTTCTGGAGTCCAGTGAGGTGCAGAAGGACTAAAATGAAAGGAAACAACCCTAGAATCAAGAAGTTCCATTATGGGCGTGAAGCTCACGCACCTTGGAACTTTATACTGATTAATCGAAGCACCGCGAGAGATAGCATAATCCATCAATTCTTCAAATGTCCCATTCTTCACCACACGTATCTCTAATGGTCCAATAGAATTATCAGCGACTCGTCCTTGTCTATAAACAGTGTTCAAAGACTCTTCCATAACCAAACAGCACTGGTTCAAAACTTCATCGGTAGGAGGATTTGATGAATCTTTCATCAAAAGCTCCCAGTAAATGACATAATGTCCAGGAATGGATTTCGCATCGGCGAAACTCGTGTACTCGACAACGGTTGTGTTGAACTCTTTCAACAACTCAGAAGCGTTTTCAATGGCTTTTTGAAGCTCTGATTCGTCGGTTTTGTCTGCTTCAATGCTCAGCAACACGTTCTTTCTCCTCACGAATTTGAACTGTGGGTCAGTGTTATAGAATCCGGTGACTTGAAGGATATCGCCAACTCTGTAACGACAAAGACCAGAATAAGTTGTTATGATAAGCTCGTAGAATTTACCGATTTCCACGTCAGCGAGATCCACCAGTCTTGGTGGTGAGTCACGTGAGAGAGTTATAGGTGATGAGTCATCATGTGGTAGAAACTCAAAGTAACCCATGTTAGGCATGATAGTGTACGAAACTTCATTAGGTTCCGACATAGGTTTAAGGTTAAGGCCAAAATAACATTCGGATGAAGCGTACATTGTACATGGTTTTGGAAGGTTACCACTGTAATAATCCAGAGTTGGAATGTACTGAGCCATAGCACCTGTGACTATAACTTCAAGGTACTTTGTGTTAGGCCAAATACGAGGGATTATACGTTCCCAATTCTCTCCGGAACATTCTTTTGTTATGAAATCGGCAAGTTTGGGGTTCGGTTTCAGTATTTTCGACATGCATTCTTTGATGGAAGGGTCTGTGATTTTCGGGTTTAAGGTACCAGTGGAGATATCATGGGCTAATTGAGCCCAGTTCAGCTGAAGAAACCTAATGGCCCGGAGAAGCCCGGAAGCGAAAACCGCTCCGACTCGGAGGACTTCATGGCGCATGATGAGCCCACAGAGCATCTGTGTGTACATGGATTGGAATGAATCGGGACATAAGATGGCTTCGTTTGGGCTGGTTAGGACATTGTAAGGGTCAAATGGTCTTTTCTTGAACTGTTCACTTTTGTAGTAAGCTGTTAAAACTGGACGTGCGACTAACCCACTTGGAGTTTTTGTTTCTGCTTTAATGAAAAGGAAATGAAGTGCTTTTCCTTTGTCCAAATCTGGCACATATCTGTTTCATAAAACCAAATCAAGAAAAAAAGTTACTAATCAACAATTAACAAACTAATGTTACTATTAATTTATAGTATGAAATATGATTAGAAAAAAACAAAAAACCTACTGATTCATCACTGGCATGAGTAGACTGTAAAGTAGCTGACGACGGTCCATTTCTTGATGAATTGTAGGCATCAATTTTCTCTCACCAGCAGAAGTTCCTGAGCTGTAGTTTTCACACACCGTTTGATTAATTAATTTACTTTCATTATTACTATTTATTACATCTACTCATTGAAGCATGATTGCAAAATTGAAAAAAATATTGTAAACGAAGATTAAATAGAGATATGAAATTATGAATGAACCTTGTGAGAAACTCGGAGATTGGATGAGCGGACAAGATAGGAGAAGTGTCACCGTTAGCAATGCGTTGAACATACGGTAACAGATCTTCATATGAGATAACGGGGACTTTGGATTTGAAGGTTTCACGGTCAGTAGCACCGTTAAGTTCAAACTGTTTCAAGTACTCGGTATCAGCGTTTTGTGAGAGAATCTCGGCGAGACCATTCTCTTGAAAGAAGTCCGTGTTTGTCGTCATTTCTTCAATCAACTGTAGGGAATTGTTCAAGCTATTCTCGTCAATGGAAGAAGGAGGTTTTAGAAACACTTCCGATTCAACCGTCATGATGAAGGAAGAACGAGGCGGAGTGAATGTAACAGAGAGATGAAATCTGAGTGAGATGAGAGAAGAATGAGTGAAGAATGAAGAATGCAGAAATAAAGAAGAGGTATTTATAGCCACGTCATCGGTGTCCAGGTTAATGTTTACGCCGCCACGTAAGCAAGCCGGAGGAAATAGTACATTTGGAAGGACGTATAAGGATTTAATGGTGGGTTACGGAGACAAAAAAGTAAAAGTAATTGTTATTGTGCACATCAAGGGGAGACATGTGGGACCGGAAACACGTAGAGAGGAAGGATAATGGCCGACAGGTGGGGTCCATATGTTTGGCCATGTCAGCAGTAAATTGGCTAAGAGTAGTCGTCAGCGAAACCACGCGGCCATTTAGTTGCAGGTTTGTTACTCGCTGAAAAGGATGGGTGCCGGCTTGGACAATTCTCATAGCTCGTTTAGTTCGGCAAGAGACAACACAAAGTTGGTAAATACAGTAAGGATGGAGTTGTTACGGCAAATAAAGAATAATTGCTGTAATAAAAATATTCTGTTTTTCTTCTTAAAGGAGACAAAATTTTAAATTGTTTTTTAATTTGGTAATAGTAACATAAATAAATATATTTTAGGTAAGTTTTATTATAAATAAATTGGTATATTTGCCTTAGTACTGATATGGTAGGTATGTTTTTGTTTTTAAAATGTAATAAAAATATAAATAAATAAAATAAAATTATTTTACTAAAATAGTTTATTATTTTTAAAATAAAGACACATTTTTAAACTAAAAGCAAAATTATTTTACCAAAAGAGACAAATTAAAAACTATATTTATAGAAAGTTTGTTTTGGAAACATAAATAAAAATTTAAAATTTTTATTTTTATTAAAAGTAGTGCACAATTTCTAAGATATATTATTTATACATTTAGTTTTTAATTTGTGCAATTTTTTACCCAAATACCTCTATTTTTCAACAAAATTCCCAAAATACCCTAGATTTATGAATAATTCCCAAACTACCTCACTTAGGGTTTGGGATAACACAAGGGCGTCAGTCTTATTGGCGACCCTTCTTTAGGGCAACAATGTTGTCGCCAATTGAACTGGAGACAGTTCATCAAGTCGACAATTCAATTGACGACCCTTCCTTAGGGCAACAACCCTGTCGCCAATTGATGTGGAGACAGGGTGTGCTTTGTAATTTTTTTCCACGGTGAAATATTACATTAATTTTACATTAGTTCAAATATTACATTATTTTTTTTTTTTGCACGATGAAATAAAATTTTCATTAATTTAATAAAATATTACATTAATTAATGTTGGTGACCGGGTGCATCCAACCGACCACCTGTTCCACATCCCCTAGGCACCCTCACTCGTTGCACTCGGCCCCCTCGTTCCCCTTGTTGTTGATTCACGTCCGGTGTTTGAGGAGTTGAAGTCTCAGGAACATTCCGAGATGGTTTCCTTAGGATGTCTTGCATTCCCGTGAAGTCTTGGGGACTGAAACTGAGTGTGTGGCCCATGCCAGGGTAGTTTGGATGTGATGAAGGGGTGATTGGTGTGCGGCCTGGACGATTGAAGGGGGACATTGGTGTGAAGGATTCGTTGGTGAAAGGTTGAAATGGTAGTGGTGTTTGAAAGCCATAATGTTGTTGAGATGGTTGATTGTGTTGGCTAGGGTATGATGTTTGGGTGTTAGGGCTATGGAAAGTTGTTTGCCCAATTTGGCTATGGTATGATGTACCCTCGTTTTAGCTGTATCTTGGTGTTGTGTTGGGGGCATAGCCATATTGGGTTTCTTGATAGTAATCATTTTGTTGAAGATGGTATGGGGGACGCTCTTAGTATTGTGGTTGGGTGTATGGCATGCTTGGATGGTTAATGGGTTGGTAATTTTGTTGGGTAGGGGGTTGTGAGTAACATGGCTTTGGAGGTGGGTTAGACGTTGAGGCTTCTTGTGTGTAGGTGGTTTGGCGTGGGTCGTAAAAATACCTGTCTTCAGAGACAACCCCAATTACAATCGATCTGTACCAAGCCGTATAATTATTTATTGGTATAAATGGGGTTGGCATCACCGGCTCACGTAAGACATGGTGGTTGCGGTTCATCCATTTGCGACGCTTAGTTTTTGCAAAATCCTTCCAGTCGTCAAAGTCCCATTGATCATTAACTCTTTTTAGATGCCATTTACTGATGTCAACAGGCGGATCTGGGATGTTTTGATGCATTCTAAATTGCAGTTTGACACGGTAACTGTTGTACATCTCCACAGTTGTGAATCTGATGATCGGGACACATGCAGTCCAAACGTCAACATCTTCCTCGCTGACTTGATGTAGGTCTTCCATGCCTAGATATGGACGCCATATGAACTGAAGAATAGAAAAATATTATATAGTAAAATATCTTATATAAAAGAAGAGAAAGTGTTTATGAGGACTTACATCTGCGGATGTTAGGTGATCCAAAAGATTGCGGTATTGAATGATACAATGTTTCGAACATCTATTCATACCCTTAGTCGACCATCTAAAAAAAAGAAGTTTAAGTTGAAAATGTTAGACACAATAATTTTTAAGGATACAAAAATAAATAGGGTTAATGAAGTTTTTGGTCCTCCTAAATATCTCATATTTCACTTTTAGTCCCTCCAAAAATTTCCTTCAAAGAATGGTCCTCATAAAATTTTTAATTTTAACTTTTGGTCCCTCCTGCCAAAATCGTCGCTAAAATCGTTGCCATTTCCGCCGCTAAATAAAAAACCGTCCCAAAAATCGTCGCTAATTCTGTCTCTATGTTGTAAAAATCGTCGCTAATTGGCATGAGGGACCAAAAGTTAAAATTAAAAATTTTATGAGGACCATTCTTTGAAGGAAATTTTTGGAGGGACTAAAAGTGAAATTGAGATATTTATGAGGACCAAAAACTCCATTAACCCAAAAAAATATTAAGTTATTAACTTACTTTTGTGCATACGGGAAGGAAAAGTCGTTGTGGTTGACGGGCGCTAGGGATGACAATCTAGACCAACCCCAAGCTTGGAGCAAAACAGTGCATCCAAAAAAAGTAGATGCACCTTTTTTGGCGCACTTACACAAAGAGCTATACAAATAAGACAGACAAGCGGAACCCCAACTATACTGTCTTGTTTGATTTAGATCTCTCAATAAGGATAAGTACATAATGTGCATAGAAGAACTAGTACCCTCGGGAAATAAAAATAAACCAATAAGAAGCACAAGGTAACACTTAATTTTCTGTATTTTCATATCTTTTGTAGACTCTGCAGTTAAAATAAAATCGGCGTACCATGCTTTTAGTTGCGAGAACAAGATACCTTGGCCTCTCGAGGTCTCATCTAGCAAGTCGGCACCCAAAAGTTCCACACAAATTGATGGGTCAAGGTTTGTTGGTCCATTGAATGTCTTACCATCGATACGCAAATCGAGTAACATGTATACATCCTCTAGGGTCAAGGTACATTCACCGGTTGGAAAAAAAAGGTGTGTGTCTCTGGGCGCCACCTTTCTTGTAAAGCTAGTATAAACTTTGCATCAACCGAATAAGACATGATTTTACTTACATGTCCGAAACTGGCGAAATCAATATACGATTGTATTAGTTCGTCGGGTGCAACATATTCATGGGAACGAGACCGAAATCTAGAAACTTCCTGCATAATTATCAATTAAGAAACAAAATAACTAGAGAGATTAAAAAATAATTGACAAAAAAAATTAACAAAATAAATAAAAAATAACAAAGAAACTAAAAAAAATAGAGACATAAAAATTTAACGCTTACATAATCAGCGATATTTGCGACAGTTCCTCTATGTGTTTCACCCATTTTCAACAAAGCCATCTCAAATGATTAAATGTGATACAAATGATTTACTATAAACCTCATGCTACCTTATATAGGGCTTCAGATGACTTCTCTGCAAACCTTTATCCTGAACCAAGTCGCCAGATGAAATGGCGAGCCTTCATACCCTAAACATCAAGTTGCCAGCCCTATTAGCGACTGACCCTATCTGCTGTGTAGCCTGTGCCCTAGCTGGAGTCTGCCTCTTACATGCACAACATGCTGGCGACACAGTCATGAAAGACTGCACTATGTCTCCATTTCAGATGGCGAATTCATTAATGACAGACATGTTGCTATAGAGAGTGCCTACAATAACCATGATAACGGGTGGCATAATCTTCCTTCTACTTATGTATATTGCATTAGACATATTTCACAAAACTTCATGCGTGCAATCAAAGACAAGCACCTTCGCAAACAGGTTGTGAATGCTGGTTATGCTCTAACTCAACCAACATTTCAATACTACCTTGACGAAATAAGGATGTCAAATGCAGATGCAGGAAGCTGGTTGGATAACATTCCACTTGAAAGGTGGACAAGAGCTTTTGATGGTGGCTGTCGTTGGGGTCACATGACGACAAACCTTGTGGAGTCCATGAATGAGGTATTCAAAGGAATAAGAAACCTTTCGATCACCGATTTGGTGAGTTCAACCTATTATAGGTTGGCATCACTTTTCGCAACAAGAGGCGAAAGATGGAGTGCAGTGTTAGTGTCTGGTCAAGTATACAGTAAAAACGTTATGAAATTGATAAAAGAGGATACTATCAGAGCCAGCACACATGCAGTTACAATCTTTGACCGGCATATGCAAACATTTTGTGTACAAGAAACAATGGACCATAATGAGGGGAGGCCCAATTTATCATATGTTGTCAGACTAAACAGATGTTGGTGTGACTGTGGCAAGTTCCAGGCCCTCCGTATACCTTGCGCACATGCCATTGCAGCATGCGTACATGCTCGTCAGGATGCTTATGGTTATCTATCTGATGTTTACAAGGTGATTAATGTTGTGAATGTATACAGCGAAGGCTTCGCAGTGCTACCAATGGAGGATTATTGGCATCCATACCAAGGTGACATAGTTTGGCACAACGATGAAATGAGAAGAAAGAAAAAGGGGCGCCCAAACAGCAAGCGTATAAGAACCGAAATGGATACTGCTGATAAAATGATAAAACTATGCAGTATCTGTCGTCAGCCCGGACACAACAAAAAAAATTGTCCCAATATTGGAGGAACATCTGCATCATAATTTAGCTTATCTTTTCATTTGTTGTAACCAAATATTTTCATATATTGATGGGTATTTGTTACAACAATTTTAACAACAAACACCACTGACACAAACAACTATAACAACAAACAACAATGTTAACAACAAACAACACAAATAACTTAATACATTCCTAACAAATTACAACAATCAAACTAATTTCATTCGGTCCAAACATGACTTCCCTCGCATCTTTGTCAGTCTTCACACAAACCCATCCACGCAGCCGATCAAGTCTCTCGATACTTCAAATTTTCTCCCCTTCACCAATGTCTCCCTCCAACCACCGATTTAGCTCCCTCTTAAGTTGATTGAAACTTTGTATGTTCCAAAACAGCATGTCGATCGGTGGCTTGTCTCGCGAAAAGACGACTTTTCCCCATCGACGACGATACATTTTATAAGTAGAACAAAGTTGTGAGATGAGATATGGAAGTAACTGAGCTAAACACCTCTATTTATAGGAAAAAAATTCAGTTTCTAGGTAGCCAATTGAATTGGCGACTTTATGAGCTGTCTCCAGTTCAATTGTCGACTACCTTGTTGCCCTAACGAAGGGTCGCCAATAGGACTGACGCCCTTGTGTTATCCCAAACTCTGAGTGGGGTAGTTTGGGAATTATTTTGAAAACTAGGGTATTTTGGGAATTTTGTTGAAAAATAGGGGTATTTAGGTAAAAAATTCTAATTTGTGCCTCTACCAAAATTGATTAGAATAAATAAAGATAAAAAACAATTTATTAATTAGTTAAGTAATTAAAAAAATGTATAATTCCGTATAAAAAATAGATAATGGTGAAACTTAATGTGAGCATCGGTTGGTATTTTTTATAAAAATATTTATGCAGTGATTTAATTTTATAAATATTAAATAATAACATAGTATTTGTAAATATTATTTTAATTGTATAAATAAATACTAGTAACATAAATAAATACATTTTATTTAAGTATTGTTACAAATATTTATTTCGTGGGATACTCATATCAGTACCCGTGTTTTCGCCCGAGTACTGGTGTGCTATAAAAATGTAAATAAGAAAAGCAAAAATGTTTTACCAAAATAGTTTATTATTTTTAAAAGAAAGACACGTTTTTAAAATAAAAACAAAATTGTTTTACCAAAATTGATTAAAATAAATAAAGATAAAAAATAATTTATTAACTAGTTAAGTAATTAAAAAAAGGTATAATTTCGTATAAAGTTAAAAATAGTTAATGGTGAAACTTAATGCGAGCATCGGTTGGTATTTTTTATAAAAATATTTATACAATGATTTAGTTTTATAAATATAAAATAATAACATAGTATTTATAAATATTATTTTAATTGTATAAATAAATATTAGTAATATAAATGAATACATTTTATGTAACTATTATTTAAAATATCTATTTTGTGAGATACCCATATCAGTACCCGTGTGTTCGTCCGAGTACTGGTGTGGTACGCACGCTTTTGTTTTTAAATGTAATAAAAATGTAAAGGCTTAAATGCACTTTTGGCCCCCCTAGTTTGGACAAATTAAACTATTGATCCCCCTATTACAAAACTTGTGAAATAGGTCCCTTAAGTTATATCCACTTTGGATTTACTTGGTCCCCCATACAATTCTGATGATGTGTCATATTTTTTAATGAGGTGGCATGTCATGTGTTGTTTCCATGTCAGCAAATGCTTCACACGTAATTAAATGTTTTCCATGTCATATTTTTTAATTACACATAATTTGGAATATAATTGTTTATAAGTTATGAAAAATAAAATAAAATCAGATTAATGTTTCCCTTTGAATGTTTATCGTCTTCTACACGATCAGGGGTCGCGTCGTCACACTCCACAGAGACATTTAGGCGGTAAGAAGGTGCTTCGAGGCGGCAAGAAGGGGCTGAACTCGATCAACATAACGCCCAAGACCGCCAGCAAGCCATCCCGTTCCGAGGAACAGAAGCCGCTGCCCCGCATCAACTCGGTAGATCTCGAAAGCCACTTCACAAGCAAGCAAGAGCAGGACGAGGCGGCAAGAGACGCCTCCCCAACATCAAGTTGCAACTGGCAGCCTCTCCATCCTATGTGCCCCATCCCAGATAGCAACTTCGAGCTCATCACTCTCGGCGATGACCCGGACAGAAGCATGAAGATTGGCACAGAGCTCCCCGACTTGGCGAGGAAGCAACTGAAGGCCTGCCTTAGGGAGAATGTTGATCTATTAACGTGGAGCACTGCGAAGATGCCCGAGCTCGACCTCGACATGGCCTGCCACCAGCTGGCCGTAGATCCGACCGCTAGGGTCGTAGTACAACGTAGGCGTAGGCAGTCTCCCGAAAAAGAAGAGGCTGCTGAATTAGCTATAAAAGACCTCCTAGAGGCAAATTTTATTTCTGAAGCCCAGTACACAACCTGGTTGTCTAATGTTGTACTTGTTAAGAAATCTAATGAAAAGTGGCGTATGTGTGTTACTATACTGATCTCAATAGGGCATACCCCTAAGATGCATATCCCTTGCCTAATATCGATAAACTGGTTGACAATTTTGCAGGTTTCAAGCTATTGTCGTTCATGGACGCGTACTCGGGGTACAACCAAATCCCCATGGAAAAAGCGGACAAGTAATTCACGGCTTTCATGACCGAGTCGGACAACAATTACTACAACGTAATGCCCTTCGGCCTGAAAAACGTTGGCGCCACTTACTGACAGATGATGAACAAAGTCTTCCGAGGTGAGATCGGGGACATGCTTGAGGTCTACATGGAATACATGATCGTGAAGTCACGGGAGGAGACTGACCACACTATCAATCTCAAAAGGGTCTTCGACACGGCAAGGAGATGCAGGACGAGGTTCAATCTGGATAAGTGCACCTTCAGCGTCCGAGCAGACAAGTTTCTCGACTTCTACTTGACAGAACGAGGAATCGAGGCGAACCCCGACAAGTGTAGAGCTTTCTTCGAATTCCAACCCCCAGCTCGAAGAAATCGATCCAATTCCTAAACGGGATGCTCACCTCGCTGTCCCGCTTCGTTGCCAAGTCTGCCCAACACGCAGTTTCGTTTTTTAAACTTCTACGCAAGAAAGTAAAATTTGAATAGACCGAAGAATGCGAGCAAGCCCTCCTCCATCTCAAAAAAGTTTTTTCGCAACCTCCGGTCCTCTTGCGACCAAAAAATGGGGAGACCTTGTACCTCAACCTCGTCATCACATCTGAGGCCGTCAGCGCAACACTCATTCGCAAAACCCCCGAAGAGCAAAAGCCTATTTACTTCACCAGTAAAGCCTTACAAGGCTTAGAGCTCAAATACCAGCAAATCAAAAGGTGGCTCTGGCCCTCATCAATGCGGCCAGAAGGTTGCGGCATTACTTTCTGGCCCACACGATCGTGGTGAGGACTGACCAGCCCCTAAAGCAACTACTAGATCATCCCGGCATGGCTGGTAGGATGCTCAAATGGTCACTCGATCTCTCTGAGTTCAACATCTAGTACGAGAGAAGGAAGGCCCTCAAAGCTCAAGTGTTATCCAACTTCTTCGCGGAAATGACCGCCCTGATCCCCCCGACTGACGGAGCCCACAAATGGACCATCTACGTCGACGGGGCATCCAGCTCGATAGGAAGCGGAGCGGGAATCATCCTTGAGAATGAAGAAGACATCTTGATTGAGGTATCCCTCGCTCCATCCTTCCTGATCTCGAACAATCAAGCCGAGTACAAGGCCTTCCTAGCCGGGTTGCGCTTAGTCGAGAACCTAGGCGCGAAAGAGGTAAAGATATTTACCGTTTCTCAGTCTGTCGCCTCTCACGTAAGGGGAGAGTACTAGGACAAAAATGACAACATCGTCGAGTACTTAACTCTGGTAAAAGAGAGGATGAAAAAGTTCGACTTCGTGGAGGTAAAGCATGTTCCCCGCTAACACAACACTCGGGCAGACATCATGTCAAAGCTCGCGAGCACGAAGAAGAAGGGCGGAAACAAGTATGTGATCCAGGAGGTACTTCCTCGACCGAGCGTCGAGAAACCCATTGCGACCATCGACGTGAACCCCATCGGCGACAACAACTGCTGGATGACCCCGGTGTACATGTCCCTCACCACGGGGGAACTGCCCCCCGACTCAAAAGAGGCAAGCATAGTCAGGAGCGGAGCTTGCTCTAACGTCTTGATCGAGGACAAACTATACAGACGAGGATTCTCCATCCCTCTTCTCAAGTGTGTCGAGGAGTCCAAAGTCCCCCACATACTTCGGGAGATATATGAAGGAATCAGCGCCCAGCACCTCGGAGGGCGATACCTCGCCCAAAAGGCCTTGCGGACAGGGTACTACTCGCCTACCATGCAATTGGACGTGAAAGAACATGTCAAGAAATGCGAAAAGTTCCAACAACACGGGGACATGCACCTGGCCCCGCCCAACGAGCTCAAAATGCTCTCGTCCTCGTGGCCTTTCGCCTGGTGGGGAATGGATATCCGCGGGCCCTTCACCATGGGATCGTACTAGAACAAATATTTGATGGTCAGTGTCGACTACTTCACTAAGTGGATAGAGGCTGAGGCCCTTGCCAAAATCACGACACACAACATAATCCATTTCTACAAAAGGAACATACTTGTCTAGTTCGGTGTACCCCAGGCAATCGTCACCGACAATGGGACGCAATTCACTGACAAAAACTTCCAGGACTTCGTCACCAAACTGGGAACAAAGCAACATTTCACGTCTGTCGAGCACCCGTAAACAAATGGTCGGGCTGAAGCCGGAAACAGAGTGATCATGCGAGGCCTAAAACGAAGACTAGGCGAAGCCAAAAAGAGGTGGGTCGAGGAGTTACATAGCGTACTTTGGGCCTACAGGACGACCCCACACTCGACCACTGGGGAGACCCCATTCCGACTAACCTACAGAACTGAGGCAATTATTCTGGTAGAAATTAGATAGCCCTATTGGCGGACCGAATCTCCCCTCGACGAGGAGATGAATGACGAGGATCTGATGGAGGAACTCGATCTGGTCGAAGAAATTCGGTCAGGGGCAGCCCTCCGCAAAGCGTCGCTGAAACAAAAAATTAACTTTGCGGCATGACAACAGAGCCATTAAACTCGAGTTCCAAGTCGACAGCATGGTCTTGCAGAGAAATCAGAAAGACTCGCTCGAGGGCAAACTTGCCGCGAACTTTGAAGGCCCCTATCGTATTCGAGCGAAAACGGAGAACGAGGCCAATTACCTCGAAAACCTACAGGAGGGAACTTGCTCGACCATGGAACGCTGAGAAGTTTAAACAATATTACAATTAAGCAATACAGTTGACATACTTGGTTCGACCACGACGAAGTACGTCCCGACCATAAGAGCGTGTTAGGGTACAAGCACGGCTCCCCAACTTGAAACGAAAAGCCAGGAGCCCGCTCTTGTGTGTGCGAGCAGGCTCCTGGCCCAACGGGGACACCTTAACCGAGCTTCGTCATTGTCGTACCAATAAGGCAGAATACCCAGTTCACGATGGGAAGTTCACGCCGCGAAGCAAAGACCTCGACCGAGATCTTAGCTCTGTTGTCGATCGGAAGCCAACTCCGATCACTCGACCAGTTCCCTGCACAGTCGAGGACTAATAACGTCGAGTAAAGGCCCCAGACACTTAGTAAAAACAAGCAAACAAAATATTGCATACATAACGACGAGGAAAATAAGTACTCAACATACAATGGCATACACACATAGCAAAAAAGCACGTATAATAGAATTGCAAATATTCAGTTACAACGATTGGCAAAGCCCACTATTCAAATATTACAAGCCATGGCACGTAGGTCATGCAAAATCAAAATCAAAATGCAAAATATGGTGCACAAGCCGAACAAATAAGTAAACTAAACAGTTGCTTCCTCTTCGAGCTGGGTCTCCCCTTCGGTTTGATCATCTCCGCCATCGAGCACAGCCGGAGCAACCACCTGGCCGTCAACCACCTAATAGAAAGGCCATATCCCCTCAAAGACGAGTTGAACCCCAGGGTTAACAACTTGAAGTTGCTCCATCGCAGTATTAAAGCTCAGCTCGAAGGTACCCAGGAAATCCTGCTCGAGCTCCGGGATCCGAGAAACCAATTCACCCGGGTCACCAAGAGTTTCTCCTTGGTGGTTTTGTCCTCGGCGGGAAACCCTCGCTTGGATTCGGCCCTTCTCCTCGACGGCCTTGTCCATCTTTGCCCACATTTCATCCATCTCGCGGTAAAGGTTAACTTGAATCTGGTACTTCTTCTATAGTTGAAGAAGTCGTTTTCCACCTAGGTTTTATCCATCCCGAGGGCCAAGTTCTCCACCCGTAGCTTCTTCAGTTCGACAAGGGAGCATCTCCCGTCATTAAGGGACAAGGCTGTCTCAAGACTCGGATCACGGCGGCCACATCTTCAGACAACGGCTTCCTCCTAGTCTCTTTGTCGACGGCCAAGTTTGCTTTGGATTCCGCCGTATGCACGACTAAGGAATTGTCCCCGCTAAAAATCCCCCGTTGAAGGTGGTAGGGAGGTAACACAAACCCCTCCCCAACAACATCTGTCGTAAGGTCGACGGGCCCAGACTCTTCAGCACACTGCCTCTTGGGCGGATTCTCTTGAGAGGATGGAGATTGGCTCCCGTGGGCCGAGGAGGAAGAATCCCCGGGGTGCTGATCGACCTTCGACATCTGCTGGATTTGGGAGATGTGGCCCTTGGAAGCATTCTTGACGCCCCTGTTCGCAGCGATCTTAAGTATACGCTCGTGGAGGCCTTACATTTGACCTGAAACAAAGAAAGTAACGAGTTAATATAACAAGGAAAGATAAGTAGACACGCAAGTTGGAAACACGCTCGCTACCTAAGAGCCTCAAGGCCTCCTCGTTAGAACTGTACTCGAGGAGCGCCTTAGTATTGATCAAACGGGCCTCGAAAACAACTTCCTCGTTCTCGTTGCATATGAAGCTCCCATCCTTATTCACACACTTGGCGGGAGTGAAGCTGTCGACGAAACCCACGATCTTATCATAGACAAGCTTATCCTCGTCGTCCAGCTCATGGGGCTTTGTGATATAATGGTATGTCCCTCTATTGAAGTGGACCCTCTGCCACTCGAGGGGATACTTCGACTCCAGCTTCTCCACCTCCCGTCCATCCTCACGTTCAACCACGCGTTCAAACAAGGAGTTAACGGCGGCGTGCGAGATAGGTTTCACAAGGAAATATCTATCCTTAAAGGTCTGCACAGAGTCCAGGTACGCCCTGAAAATCTTCCGAAGCTGTTTGAACAACACCCCGCTATACTGCCCGCGAGAAGAATGTCGCTGAAGGTGGAAAAGGCGAAAGAACAATGGGAGGGTAGCTCCAATATAAATATACTGACACACGAGCTCGAACGCCCGCATGAACGCGATCGCGTTCGGATGAAGCTGCGCGGGTGCCAACTCCAGCCACCGGAATAGCCCCGACTGGAAGTCGCTAAAGGGAAGACATAGACCTGCCTCCCGAAAGGTGAATTTGTACATAGGGAAACACGTCCCCTCGTACGACGAGCAGATGCGAACCATCTCTTTAGGCTTATAGACCTCCTAGCCCAAGGGGTGCCCTGCCTCTCGGACCTCGAACGTAGTAAAGGCGTTGGAGTCATCAAAAATGAAACACGAGGCGATGTTTCGGGGCTCCTGTCCGACCCAATCCAACGTCGATTCAACGTCTACATCAGTCAAATCAGCTTCGACATTTGCGTTAACCAAGTCAACTTCGACATGTTCATCGACCGGGGAGACGTCCTCAGACTTTGCAGCCATTTAACCTGAAAAGTAGAGGAAAATAGTGAATTCGACGTTAATATCAAATCCACCATTCCACTACAAATCAAGTGAAAGGGCAAAAGGAAGGCGCGAGGACACGTCCTCGACCAAAGCCCTCGTCGACAAGTGCATAGTCATGAGGAACTTCTCCTCGACACAAAGCGTGAAGCTTACTACGCAGGGCGGTACTCCTCGACAGAAAAAATACACATCATGACCCTCAAAGGGAATAAACCTCCTCGATGCGAGACCTTTTTCTAGACCCCCGCAGGGAGGAAGTCCCCCTGACGTTAATCCAACGAGGACGCTGAAGCCTCCAGGGGTACCCGAGACCTTCATAAGAAATTTCATGAGTTTCCCAGAATCCTCATGAGTTCCCAGGTATCTTCATCGGAAACTCCATGAATCCATCAAAAATTTCATGGGATCCACTGGAAACTTTATGAACTCCCCGGAAACTTCACCAGAAACTTCATCGGAACCTCATGAAGTTCGCCGAAAAGTTCATAACAACACCAGAAAAGGCATAACTTCATCGCGAAGTTCTCGAGCGTCCAGAGCACGCATTCCTAAAGCTACGTCCACTACCATGCTAGCTAGAAGAGACAAAACTTACGTGTGTAAAGAAGATTCTGGAAAGCTACTGCGGTGTGAGAAGAACCGACGGCGGCGACGAATGGGAAATGAGGAGAGCAGAAAAGCTTGAGGGATTCATTTAAGAGCTTGAGTGCTGAGAATGTTACAAATAAGTCCCCTTTCTTCATATTTATATGCGCTGACATGCATAAAAAATTGTCGCCTAGGCACTCAAGCACCCCTACTCATATCCATCAGAGGCATTTACTACTTCTGACACATGCCTCAAGAAAACATCACGCTTGTCCCTTCAAGCCCCCTCACACGGCTCGAGAAAATGACATGTCTGCTCCTTCAACTTCCGTCACATCGTCCGAGACGTCGAGCATAATGATCGACTCTCGCCCTGTCACGAACACTCCCTCGTGAAAGTTGGAAACAAGTTACGAATGTGTGACAGCCAGGAATTTACGCGAGCACCTGTCCTCAAGATAAACGCATGATTGGACCTTGTCGTCGACCATATGCAAACCCCGCTGTCGAGCACCACTAGTAGCTTCCACGCTTATTCACGAGCATAGTCTTGCAAGCTCATCGCCTCGAACACGAATGATGCTCCTTCGGGAAAGTTCCATGTGCCCCTCTTCGACATAAGGATTGGCTCTTAAGTCATCACTCCTATACTTCGGAGCAACGACTTGGGGGCTCCTGTTCTGGACTGGGCCAGGGGCTGGTCAACCGTCGGGCACGATCCAACCTAGCTTCGCGTCGCGGAGGGCCCATCACAGGCCCAATCCACCATCCCGCTTGAGGAAACACTCCTGACGCATCTTCCCCATGCTTTCAACGTGCTCCCCACACGGGGACACGTCATCAGCCAACTACCCACGATTTTCGGGCGACGATTTCTACCTCGAGAACAGGTCCTCCGCCTCCCGAAGTCCACAGGGCAGTTGACCCAGGACGAAGACCATGTGCTGGTCTTCCCTACTCCACGTAGATCCTGACAGTTATATGTATTGGGCCTAATGATCCAACCAACTACAGATAACTGTTGGCCCAGTGCTGGGGGCACATTATAAATACCCTCCTCAGAGGAGGGTCAGGTATTCAAAACTCATATTTTCTGAATTTGATCTCTTTCGCTCTGAACCTCACTTTGGCATCAGAGTGTCTTGCAGGTACACCCCCTCCTCTTCTCCATCGCCGGCGAACTTGGAGCTCACAACGTGTTGTTGGCCGCTGATCCTCTTTCTGATTCGGTAAGATAAAAAAGCAAAATTGTTTTTACCAAAATAGTTTATTATTTAAAAAAAAAGACACGTTTTTAAAATAAAAACAAAATTGTTTTACCAAAATTGATTAGAATAAATAAAGATAAAAAACACTTTATGAATTAGTTAAGTAATTAAAAAAACATATAATTTCATATAAAGTTAAAAATAATTAATGGTAAAACTTAATTCTTTGATTTATATCCACAAAACAATATAATTTAATTTCAAAGTCAAATATATAATTTTTTTTCACGTGTATAGAATATTTTTTTTATCAAACTTGTATAGAATATTTATTTTATACTAAAATTTAATTCTTATATTTATATCTATTACGTATATCAATACTATTACCCTAAAAATTTTCATCTTTTACAATTGTACACTAATTAGTATCATAATCAAGTATTCTTTTTATAGATATGCATTTAAATTAATTAATTCTTTTTAATTGTATCCTCAAATATAATTTAATACATTTAAGATTATTATAAATATATTTATTACAAATTATTACATATTCATCTTTTTAATTACAAATTATTACATATTTAATACATTTAAGATAATTATAAATATCTTTATTAGTTATATAATAATTTTTTATATGATACATATCTTTATTCCTATCCAAATCATTTATTTTTCTTATAGTGTAGATTAATCTTTATTTATTGAAACTTTATTAAAAAAAGAACATTATAATAATGAAATGATAATAATTAAAAGCCATTGAATAAACATTTTGTAACATATAGTATTAGAATAAAATTGGAGGTCATAAACTATGACTAGTTCTTCGGAATAGAAAAGTTGTTATGTAGGTTATAGGGAAGAGTATGAGTGCAAATCAGATGTATTAATAGAAGAATCATTGCTTGATGTGACTATCATTGACATAAATGTGGTGGTTCAAAACCAACCAGCAAAGCATATTATTTTGAACATTAAATTGTTCAATACATCTAATGTAAAATCAAATTCAAGAATCAAATGTAAACAAAAACAAAATAAAAAATAGACTAATAAATAGAAAATAATATTTATTCTATTATTATCTAATATTAATATAGATAAAAATGGATCCATTAAAATACATACTTAATTTAAATTGTGACACGCTTTTATTATTTATTCTATTAATAATTATAGAACTCTTTTAATGAATTTATGTATGGCCAAATACAAAATTGTAAAAGTTTAAATGTATTTAATATTACTTACAAATATATATCTCTTAATAATATATTCAAATTATTTTTAATACTATAATTGAATGAGTTAAGTAATATTGTAGTGAAATATTATAGTCATTAAATTAAATAAATTGCGCAAAAAAAATTGTGTGACGGAAAAAGGAGGAGTATTGTGTGACGTGCCTAACTTTGTGTGACAAAAAAAGGAATTCACACAATTGCGAAGTCATTTGCAGTAAAATTTCCTACATTCTACTGCATTCTTGAATGAAAATGAACAATTGAAAAGATGAGGTTTATATTGAAGAGTATTCAATAGCCTTTTTCTCCTTTAGAGTTTAAGCCAATCAGTCAAACCCCTTAAAAATGCCATCTCCCTTAAGGCCACAAGTTCCTTGTATTTCACATACTTTCGCCGGCGTCATTGCTTCTATCTACAAAAAATCAAGAAGAAAGTTTTGATAATCATGACCATGACTTAAGCACAAAGTAAAACTACAAAAAGACATGCAAACAAAGATTTACCAGATATTGTTTGTTTGCTAACACTAATATGATATTGTTAAGCATCGTAGGCTCATTTATGGTTATCTACAAGAAATCCATGAATCAATTCTGTTATCAACAATAAGCACACACACACATAATATAATACTATACTAAAATTTGATTATATCACCTAAAAGTCTTACTTTGCTTGATCAATTCTCTCACGATCTAGGCTATCAACAACATAAATCTGCACAAAGACGCAAACTAACATAGGTGAAGGAAGGAATATTTCACAAAACTGCCAGTATACCGCAGATTTTCTTTTCAATGAGAAAAGAGACATAAAAACAAGGAAATTGATTCTTACTAGACAATCATTGTTATTGAAATAATGTTTCCAAAGTGGCTTTAATTTATATAGTCCTTGGCCTCCAGCATCCCAAACTGTAAAATCAACATTCTTATACTCGACTTTCTCCACATTGAAACCTGCATGGTAAAATAAATTTTTAACCCTACAGAAACAACATATAGAGAGTTAATTATGAAGATAATTATAAAACAAAGACCTGCCAACAGTAGGAATAATGGTTACGACTTTTCCAATTTGAAGCTTAGAGAGTATATTTGCTTTGCCAGCGTTGTCAATACCAACCATCACAACCTTTAATCAAAAGCAGCTCAATATAAGTGAGTAAGCAATCAAGAAAACAAACAAATTTCATAAAAAAGGTTCTGATAGACTGCTGAGCCTGTATTAATTACTTTGACTAATTATCAAGTCTCTCTATCATCAAATATCTATATCCTAATATTGTAAACTTACATTGGATAGATAGGCTATACCTGGTGTACCTTACACAAACTTGTGGATGTAAACTACAAATGTAATGGATAGGCTATATTAAAAACTATTTTATTCAGCCTCAACCTACACCATATTGTACACAACATTCAAGGAAAGGTAAACTTCAAAGGCTACTTGGAGTAGCTAGCTAAAAAACTTTATAATTGCAACTCTTGTGCAAGGAACAGCAGGCTACGACTGTTAAGTATAGCAAGTGTGAGTAGTATGGATAATAGTCCCACATTGGCTAGAAATGTAAAGACTTGAGCATTTATAAGTGGGAGAACCCATACACCTATCACCTTAAGGTTTTAGGTGAGTATGTGGTGTGTCTCTCACAAAGGTGTTGCTCTATAAAGGAAATCCCCACAATGTTCAATGTTCCCTAGTGAAAAAATCTCCCCTAACAGTGGTATCATGAGCCTTTGGTTCGAGGAAGGGAGATCCTCACTTATATCGAAAGTATCCCCACAGGTCGTGGGTAGAGTGTCTCGTTGAAGAGTATCAACGGCGGTATAAGTGTATGTGGAAGTAGAAAAGAGCTTTCGCTTAAGGGGGCATTGTGGATAGACTCACACTTGAGGGGGAGTGTTGAGTATATCAAGTGTGAGTAGTATGGTTAATAGTCCCACATTGCTAGAAATGTGAAGACTTGAGCATTTATAAGTGGGAGAACCCATACACCTATCACCTTAAGGTCTTGGGGTGAGTATGGGGTGTGTCTCTCACAAAGGTGTTGCTCTAGAAAGAAGGAAGTCTCACAATGTTCAATGCTCCCTAGTGAAAAATCTCCCCTAACAACGACATTTATGAATGGATGTACAACAAAAATCACATCACAAGAATGGTAAAAAATATAGACAACATGAATGGATGTGCAGCAAAAATCACATCACAAGAATGGTAAAAAAAAATAGACAACAGTGCTAAAGTACCTGCAAGTTGTAATATGATAATGATATAAATACAAAACACTACCAAAACCATTTTTAAAATTTGAAGTTTCATGGAAACGATTCTTTTGCTGCTTGTAACCTCTAATCACACCTTCATCAACCTTCTGATTCAATGCATGAACAACTCTATTAGGAACAACCATATTTCTACTCCCTGCATACACAATAACAATAACAAAAACAAAACAAATAATTAATAAACACATTTACATTTAATTTAATTTGACATAATAAAAACAACAATAATTTAATTATAAATTGATGTTGATAAGTACTTTATGCAAGATAATGGCATGGACTGTTACTTTCTGCAAGATGTTGATAGGACCTCACAAGTCTGCTGTTACTTTTTGCAAGATGTTGATAGGTACTTTCTGGAAGATGATAATAACTACTAACCAAGTGAAATTATTGTTAGAAAATACATTAATACTGTTTTACCATAGAAAACCACAACTTTATTTCAACACCATCCCAAATTTCCCGCAAACAAAATAAATCATCATAATTTATTTTTATGAACATTATCTTGATAATGACACTTAAATACACTTTATTTGTTTTAATTTTTCCTTTATTCTGTTTTCATCTTGGAGGAACACAAACCTTTTAAGTTGGAAAGAGTTGTCTACTATATGCACTCGTTATGTCTGAAAAAAGAAGTATTATAAAAAGTTGTAAATCAGAACATAAAAAAAAGGTAATATTAAGTTACAAAGTAATTATAATTGAAAAAATATAATCTTACTAATCTACTTATGGGTGCAAATTGACTTTTTTGTGTATAGAGATAACTGTTATATGCAGTTCAAGAATTTGGAAAAAAAGTATAGTAAAAATGTTAGAAATTAGAATATAAAGAGGGAAAAAATGGGATAATGCAAAAACAATATATATTTTCCAATATTGATAGTAGAAAAATTCACTGATGGAGAGTGGAGAGAAATTCCCTTAACATCCTTCACAATGCCTTAGATAGAACCAGTATATTTCAGATCTAAGATCTGTGCATTCTCCCCTGACTTTTCATTGCACACGCGAGAAATCTGATATTGAGATGGCAAATTTCAATTATAACAAAGACATTGTTATCAATCAATCAAAGTATAACAAAAATGAGAATTAAATACTTTAGCAATAAGCTCTAGTAAACAAATTTTTTTGAAATCCAAAGAGGTTATACCATATTGTTTGCATCAAATTCTTCTAAACGACTGCAGCGCAAGGAAACTTCAATGTCAAAATTACATGCATCACATTTTACAATACATAATAAAACATAATCCAGACCAATTGAATTGAAAGCCGGAATATCATCTGTTAGATACAAAAATACATTCACATTAGAAAGTATTTCTAGCACAAGAACTGCATTTTGCATGAGTAACAAAGTACATTTCAAAATTAAAGCGCAATTAAAAAACAAATTTAACTGTTATTTGCACTTTAAGAATTTGGAAAAAAAAATAGAATTTTTTACTCAAATACCCCAGTTTTTCAAAAAATCCCAAAATAACCCACTTTTAAGATTATTTCCTAAAGTACCCCAGTTTGAGAAAAAATTAAGTGTTGTCTCCATAATTGGCGACATTGTTATAGGCTTAAGAGGTGTCGGCAATTGGATTGGAGACACCGCATGGTGTCTCCAATCTAATTGGAGACAATTTTTTAAATTTGGATGTTGTCGCCAATTCATTTGGAGACAAGGTGTGATCATAAAATTTTAAGCAAAAATAATTAACATTAATAATTAATTAAAAATAATATTACATAAATTAATGATGACGATCAGGTTGATTATACCGTCCACCGGTTCCAATCCTATAGGTACCCTCACTCGCTGCCCTCGTTGTTGATTCACTCCAGGTGTTTGAAGATTTGAGGTCTCAGGAACATCAGCAGGATCCCTAAGAAGTTCTTGCATTTCTAAGAAGTCTTGTGTATGGAGCGATGACACATTGCCGTAACTGAGTTCGCGACCCATGTCAAAGTAGTTGGGATGTGATGAAGGGGACATTGGTGTGCGGCCTGGACAATTGAAGGAGGATATTGGTGTGAAAGGTTCGTGGTGAAAGGTTGAAATGGTAGTGGTGTTTGAAAGCCATTGGGTTGTTGTGATGTTTGTGTTTGTCGGTTATGGTGTGATGTTTAAGCGTTTTGGCTATGATACGATGTTTGGGCGTTTTGGCTATAGTATGATGCTTGGGTGTTTTGGCTATATCTTGATGTTGTGTTTGAGGCATATGTATTTTGGGTGTCTTGATAATAGTCATTTTGTTGGAGATGGTATGAAGGACACTCTTGGTATTGTGGTTGGGTGTCTGGCATGTTTGGATTGTGGGTTTGTGTGTTTGTGGGTCGGTAACTCGCACCCTTGTCATTCTTAATTCGCACCCACCTACGTAGTGCATCAAGTCTCTCAATACTTAGAATTTTTTCCCCTTAAGGTATGTCTCTGTTTAACCAACGATTCAACTCCCTTTATGGTGGCTTGAAACTTTGGATGTCCCAGAAGTGCATCTCTATCAGAGGCTTCTCTATCAAATAAATCACTTTTCCGTAGCGACGACGATACATGTTATCACTAATACAAGAATATGAGAAGAGATGTGAAAATAATTGATCACACCACCTACATTTATAGTAAAATTACACATTGCACACTGTCTCCAAATGAATTGGCGTCAACATTTAAATTTAACACACTGTCTCCAATTGGATTGGAGACACCATGTGGTGTCTCCAATCCAATTGGCGACACCTCTTTATCCTACAAAGCAGTCGCCAATTTATATGGAGACAACACTCTATGACTCCCCAAAAGTGGGGTACTTTAGAAAATAAATTGAAAAATGGGTTATTTTGGGAATTTTTTTTGAAAAAGTGGGGTATTTAGATAAAAAATTCAAAAAAGTATAGTATAAATGTTAGAAATTAAAATATATATATATAGAGAGAGAGAGAGAGAGAGAAAATGGGAGTAGAAGAATGGAAGATGAAAGGTGTGGTGGTAGAAGCAGAAAATGTAGAACATGCGAGTAGAAGAACAATGTAAGTGGAAGAGGAGAGAGAAACTTTAATTTTGAAATGAAATATATGATATAAAAGTAGTACACTAAGTAGATATATTGGTTAGTGTGAAAATATTTTGGAAAGATTGCATGAAAATATAAGCATATGTAGAAATAAAAAAAAAAAATTGAAAAGTTGAAAATTAAGTGGAAGATGGAGAGGGTAGCCACTTGTCAATTGGGGAAAGCAGAAAGACATTTGTATTTTTTCCCGAACACATAATTTTCTTATATGATAGATATCTTTTATTTAGTTTTTCATTCTCACACGGTCCTAAATTTTGAGAGGTCTTAAGTTTTTTTTAAAAATCATTTTTTTAATACAATAAATATAAAAAATATTATAGTAAAAATTCAATAAATAAAAAATATTATGATAAAATTTTAATATATTAAAAAAATGAAATTAATTTAAAATATATTATTTAATACATTTTAAATTAAGTAATATATATATTCATTTAATATATTATTTAAATATATTATTTAATACATATTAAATTAATTAATTAAAATACGTTTATGAGGCTGTAACCCTTTATGGATTTGTTCTTTAATTTTAATAGTTGCTGGCCATTCATTCATTGGCGGTTGGCGGCATAGTTTTAAAAATCGGACCGGACCGGCTGGTCGGACCGGTTGGACCGGGAACCGGCCGGGTTCACTTACTGGATCGACCATGTCTTCGAACCGGTGGGAACCGAGAAAACCGGCTGTTCAACTACTTATTTTTAAAATTTTTTTTTTTTTTTTTTAATTTTAAAAAAATTTTTTTTTTACTCAAATACATAGGAACTTTTCTCCAAGAATAATAGTGATCACTCATTTGATTCAAGTGATACACAAATTAAGTTTCGTAATATCCACAAAACTATTTTTACTATTTTGTATTTATATTGATTGAAAAACCATCATACAAATATTTGTATAGAAATTTAAGAACACATATTAAAAAACTAAATATAATATAATTTTAGACTTAACTGATTTCCATTATATATATATAGACTTGACAATTTTATTATTTAGAATAATGTTAATATTTGTATTGTTTTAATTATTAACATTAAAACTGATTTTCTATTAACATTAAAACTATGAATTTAAATTAAACTTTGTTTAATTTAGACTCTGTTTAAAATTTACAATTAGACTCTATTTAAAATTTGAATTTAAATTATGAACCTATGAATTTATGATATGATATTTTCAAAAAATTTAAGTGCTAGTTATATTTTTTAGAGACTGAATCATCCGGTTCGACCGATTTTACCGATTTTATACCTATTATAATGACAGGTTTATTCAACCGAGTTATCCGATTTAATCCGGTTTGGTCATGCGGTTCGACCAATGACTCAGTGGTTCGACCGATAAACCAGTAACCCAGTACCCTCACCGGTTTGATGACCGGTCCGATTTTTAAAATGCTGGTCGGCGGTTGTACTTAGAGTCATTTTTTTATCTTTGGAAATGTGATAGTTTGATATATAGTATTGAACTGAGTGAAATATTAGGTATATATTTTTTAATGAAAAATGCTAATAATTGCTTCAAACACACTATTTAAAAGTTTAAAGTGGTAAATTTTTTTTAAAAATACATATATTCAATATATTAAAAATTAATTTTTATAAAAAATATTTTTTATATTTAATATATTTTCCGATACACTCGTAACATGTCCCTTTTTAAATAAAGAGGTAACATGGTAAAAAAGATTGAAGTCTCATGCAAATTTTGACTTGAAAAGGTTTGACATAGTTGTTGTTGCAATCACCTGTACAAACTTACAAAGGACCAATAGTCGCAAAAGAGTTTTTAGCACACGGAAATAGTAGGCAATAAATGTAGCACACAGAAATAGTAGGCAATTAATGAAGCACACGAATAAAGACTTATCGAAGAGTTGAACCTAAAATTAAAACTTGGTGAAGAAACTCAATAGTACTCAACATTTAAATTGATCAAATAATGTGATGACTTTAGCATAAGATTAACTATCTTGTCTGTTTTTCAAAATATATTCATTGCTTTAGTTTTCTAGCATAATGGGTAATAGGTGTCACCACTTTTAAAAATGATTTATATAATTTCTTAGTACTTAAAACTAAAATAGTAGATAGATACTTCCATTTTTATTTATAAAAAAAAATTCTTACCCTTTCTATACATTATGCAAATTTGAGATTAATGTTTGTCAATTTTGTTTTTATTTTTATTTTTAAATTTAATAGAAAAATAGACTTTTAATATAAAACCTTTTACTCAATTCCATATGCATCAATGCTTTCTTTATAAAAATACCTTTTATTTAGTTTTCCATTCTCTTTCTCTCGTGATGTGCACAAGGTCCTAAATATTGAGAGGTCCAAAATTTTAAAAAAAAAATCATTTTTTAATATTAATAAATATAAAAAATATTATAATAAAAATTCAATAAATAAAAAATGTTATGATAAAAATTCAATATATTTAAAAAATGAGATTAATTTAAAATTAAAATAATTATAATTAAATATATTTTTTATTAATATATAATTAGATTTTTTATGTGTCATTTTCAAGTATTATAATTGCATTTTTTTAAAATTTAGGTCTATTTTTAAAATTAGAACGAGACCTTGAGAATGTTTGGGTCGACCTGAGTAAATAATTAAAATCAACATATAATTCTTAAATATTTTAACATTTTATTTCTAGGTTGCTACTATTGTTAGTGTTTTGTTAGAAATTTAAAACAAATTAATTAACAAGTAGTTGGTTAATTAGTTATATTGGGTATTGAAAGTGCAGTCGCAGTATCGTATAGTATTGCTTATGTGTTTTGATATTTTTTGTCAATTTTAATATAGTTGTTTTAGTTTATTTGTGTATCTTTAATTTGCCTATCATTTAATATTAGTGTGCTTCTACATTATTCGTATTCCATTTGTATTGTAATCACTTCGGCTATTGTGTTATGTACCACTAAGAATCCTCATTGCTCAGTTAAATAAGAGTGTTTTTTTCCATGATATTATTTCTTTTTTAGCCTAGCAAGTTGCTACTTTTTCGTTTCATCATGCGTGACTTGAATCACAAGTTAGAACTCGTAAAATCTGGATTTTCACTTGCTTGATTTGAATCAAGTGTAAAACATGATTCGAATCAGAAGTTGTGAGAAAAATGGGAAATGCCTCTGGACCATTTGATTCAAATCACAAAATAAACAAGATTCGAATCACAATCTCGTGTGATCCGAATCAAGTGTAAAAATTGATTCGAATCAACTTTCCTTATGAAGCCATATTTGGGTTTTGCCCAAATTAATTTGAATAAAAATTTCTTCTTGATTCGAATCAAAGCTTCACAAGACCAATTTCCATCCTTGATTTAAATAGTTGTTTCTTTGGTAAAAGTAACAAGTGTGTGAAACATATGGGTGAAACCCATAAAGACAAAGATGAAAAATTATCTTCTCTTCTTAGTGTGTTTATAGCCATCACCATGAATCTTAATCTTCTTCTCTAGATTAACCTCTTGAGTGTAATCCATGTCAGAGTCGCTTCTTTTTTGTATACATTTTTCTTGGGCAATTTTGTTATTGTTGCTTGTGAGTTGATTAATCTTGTGTGTTCATCATGATTAATCAAGCTCACAATAACAATTAAGAACCAAGACCCATCTACCTAGAAATTTGAGAGAACCTTGTGTGTGTGTGTGTGTGTGTGTGTGTGTTCTTCATTCACATTAATCTAATTTCTTGACTAACACCTTGTGTTTTTAGATTGGTTTGTGAGATATTCGAGCACTGTTCATCACCTTCATCCTTAGTTTATTCCATTGTTGAGGACTTTCATCTCTAAAGATTGAGTGATTAAAGGAGACTAGTGGTACAATAAGGTATCTAATATTTTGTGTGTGAAGTTTGTTGTTTGTAACAGGTGCAGATATCACTTATTAAATGCAGTTAGGTCTTCTTTGTTATTGATCAAGAACGCAGTTTTTCAATATACTCCAAGGAAGACTTTAGCGAGATCAAGTATCAACGGTTCATAAGGTGAAGTTGGAAGTTGTCCTTCTTTGGTGTCACTGGATAAAGATTGCTCGTAGACAAAGTTGAGAGTTATCCAATATACACCCAGTTAATGGTAATCGCTTATACAAAAAATTAGTGGGATCAAGGGGATCTCCCCACACAAATACTTGGATTAGGTTATTATAAATAGCGAGGTAATTGGATCCAGATCTTGAGGGATCATGTTGTTGTTAGTAGTTTAAGTGTCTGCATCAATAGAGGGAATTATCTTGTGATAGTTAGTTGTAACCAAAGTGCTTATATCAAACTTATCAAAATAGTGGAAGATTGTGATTATTTTCCAGTGGTTAATTAACACCATTGAAGAGTATGCCACAAGATTTATTGTATCAAACTTACCAAAGTGTATGTATCTTTGTGTATCTTTTATTCTTCCCTTAACTCCTTTATTTTAGTAGCATTCATTAATATTGTTATTGCATATATTGCATAATTGCATTAATTGTATGCCACATAAGACAACTTTAGTTCTGTGGTGTATCAATCTTATAGAAGTATCATGAATTAGATTTGTGGTGTATCAATCTTATAGAAGTATCATGAATTAAATAATGGCTTGATATAGTATCTATGTGAAGAGTTTTTAAACAGCTCTGTTTAAAGCAGCTTTAGTTGCCTTGTTATTGACTTGCATTTGAAGCAATCAAACCCTTAGTAATATCTTGTATTATTTCACTTGATTTAATTTATTTAGATGCTTTTAAGCTCTCTTGTTGTTGTGTTTTACTTCCACGTTTTTTAAAACCTCTGATTTTATTTATGAGATCTAAAATGTTTTTGAAATTGTCTTAAGGGAAAAAGGGTCTATTCCCCCCCCCCCCCCTCTAGACCTCTTTGTATTCATATTCTCCCTCAACAGGTACTTGACCAAAAGCTATAAAAGATGCAACTTTATGTTTTGATTAATTAAAGAATTCAATACACAATTACTACATCAAAAATCATCTTTCTTTTGTCATTACTTTGTGAGTTTATTAAGCTTGCTTGCACTGCATAACGATTATGGAGAATTGGGAGCAAAACCCACAAATGCGCAAAGACCCACATTCAAAGAGTAAAAGAAGAAGGATTGTAAAGTTTTTTAGTAATAAAATTTGGATGCTTAAGACTTTGAAAAGATTTAAAATGTGACAAGATCAAATGAGACATGAGATATTTTAAACTACTAGAAAATTGAATTTTAGCTGTCCAGATTTAGCGCCAGCCACCAGTATAAACGCTACGTATGAGTTATAGCGTCAGCGTAACCCCCGCTACTGACACGCTAGAAGTTTTTTTTTTCATTTTTCTTTTAATATTATTGGTTAATTAGACACGGTTGGACCAAGTCTATTTATTTTCACAATTTTTATTTTTTATTTAACTATGTAGCCATGTTCCAGTCGACACTACACACTTATTATTTTATTTTTTAATTTAGTTATTCATCTATCAACTTGTTAGCGTCGGTTGTGGGCTGACACTACTTTATTCATCCCAAACTTTGGTTGGTGCGAAAAATATTTCATTCCTTTTTTTTTACGCCAATTATTTTTACTTATTTTAATGTTTGTGTCGGCTACACCGACATTATGTAGTTTTCAATTGCCTTAATTTTTGTAGCGCTTTACACCGACGCTACGTATTTGTTAATTATTTTTATTGTTTTATTTTATTTATTCGTTTGTGTGGTCTACACCGAGTCTATATATACTTGCCATTGTGTATAGTGAATTTTTTTTAACATGTTGGTATAAGAAAGGATCAAACTCATGACCTTTACTTAGGCTGATCATTTAGGTAATCTTGCCATCCATTACACCCAAACAATTTAATTTATATTTTTTAGTGGTATTTTGGATCGAACTTTAGCGTGGGTAGGTTGATATTTTGACAAGAGTTGTGCATGTTGTAGTCGAAGTCTGTTCAAGCATGCTGTCAAAATATATTAACTTGTAATTTAAGTTAGTATGTCGAATTGAGTCTTGCTTGTAAGCCTAATTATATAAGTTAGCTTGTTCCCTAAGTTAGCTTGTGTAATGGGCCTGTGTGTAAAGGCCCATTAGGTTAGTATGTTAGTTTTCTTATAAATAGCATGCTAGTCTCTCATCTTTGTAAGGGTGGTGCAAATCTTAGTTAGGGTGAGAGAGGTTAATTGTTGGTATTCACTTGTAATCTTTGAACCCTTATTGAGAAATTGAATAGTAAAATAAATTTAACTAATTCTCCATTCTTCTTCCTTCTTCTCTTTTTTCTTTTGTCAAACCTAATAGGGTTTCTTGTGTTTGTTCAAAAAAACTTAATTTTTATCTCATAACTTTGTTCTATTATTGACGACATCAATTCACAACGAACTGGTGCGGTGAGCGTGAAGGAGAAGATGCCCTCAACAAATTATGAGATTGATAAATTCACCGGTGTGAATGATTTCGGTTTGTGGCGCTTGAAGATGCAAGCCCATCTTGTTCAATAGGGTTTGTTAGAAGCGTTGAAAAGACCAGAGATGATGAAAGCTAGTTTGTTTCCTTGTTTGTGTAAAGTTTGTTCCAAGGTGGAGATTTGTGGTATTTTGGATCGAACTCTAGCGTCGACCAGGGTAGCTTGATATTTCGACAAGAGTTGTGCATGCTGTAGTCAAAGCCTGTTCAAGCATGATGTCAAAATATATTAACTTGTAACTTAAGTTAGTATGTCGAATTGGGTCTTGCTTGTAATCCCAATTGTATAAGTTAGCTTTTTCCCCAAGTTAGCTTGTGTAATGAGTCAGTGTGTAAAAGCCCATTAGGTTAGTATGTTAGTTTTCTTATAAATAGCATGCTAGTATCTCATCTTTGTAAGGGTGGTGCAAATCTTAATAAGGGTGAGAGAGGTTAATTGTTGGTATTCACTTATAATCTTTGAACCCTTATTGAGAAAGTGAATAGTAAAACAGATTTAACCAATTCTTTAATCTTCTTCCTTCTTCTCTTTTCCTTTGTAAAATCTAATAGGATTTCTTGTGTTTGTTAGAGAAACTCAATATTTTTCTCATAACTTTGTTATGTTATTGACGACATCAATTCACAACATTTTTGTTAGCAAGTTAATATATTTTATAAATAGTTTATTTAATTTTCATTTTCTTTTTCATATTTTTTTTCGTTTTCCTTCAGTTCCCTCTTCTTTTCTTTTATTTCCCTCTTTATTTTCACTTTCACTTTCACAAACCCTAACCTGAACGATTTCAACTTCATAAACCATGAACCTCTCCATAAACCCTAACCTGAGAATGAACAAACTCAATCCCTAACTGAACGCTTCACTCATTGCCTTCATCTTCTTCACTACCTTCTTTTCACTCGTTAATTTCAACACAAGCTGGACTTAAAACAAGAGAAGGAAAAATGAACACTTCACTTCACTCATTAATTTCTTCATCATTACCTTTATCTTCTTCATTGCATTCATCTTCTTCAATCTCAGGTACTACTTGAATGTATTCATTAATTTGATTTTTCAATTTTCTTCATTTTTCCTTTATTTATTAGTGTTAGTTGGCTTGTTTATTCTTTAAGATCATTTTCTTCCTCCTTCTAAACTAACTTTAACGGATTCTATGATTATTTATGGTGGTGATTTTGTAGGGGTAGCAATTTGATAAAGGGAGGAGGATATGAACACTTCTCATTATCTATGTACACTTTTGTTCTTCTTTGTCACACTTTTTGTTCTTTAGATTTCATGTTTTTCTCATTATTTACTCCAATCAACAATTTAGATTCACGTTTTAATCTATAATAAATATTAACCTTGTATTGAGCAACATCATAAAAGGAATATGTTGATTGCATATTGGTTTTTTATACTTGTTGTTTGTCAATTAGCTTGGATGGGGTTTTACATTAGAGTTATCCTCTTTGTCACACTATTTAACATTGTTGGTTAAAAAATTGGCACAATTAGATGTTGAACTATAAATTCTGCTACCATCAGATTTGAGAACCTTGATTTGATTAAATTTTAAGAAGCATGTAGTGTTCGAGAGTATGTGGGAGATTGTTCCGTTTAAGTTATATTCTTTATTGTTTTAGGATTTTGAGCATTTATTTACTTTAGTATTGTATGGTTTGTATGCAATTTTAAGAGAGTAAACCACCAATTTTGTTTTTCATTGTAACGTGAAATCAAATAGTTCTATGAGATAATGAGTATTTTAAGGTCTTTGTTAAATTTTACTCATATGAGTGTTAATGACTAAATTGATAAGGGGTTATATAGATGTAGAGAACAAATTTTTAGTATATAGTCAAACACAAGAACTAACTTGATACTTTAATAGTCAGGAACCTTTTTGACATATTCATAATCTCAATAATCTATTTGAGAGCTAGAGCCTCCTATAGTTTACTCAATTTTAAGGTGTTTGTCGATATCATGGGATGAGTGCAATTAATTATATGGTGTTTTGCAAACTACTACTAAGGTCATCATTTAATTTTTTGTCTTTAATTTTAGTTGCAGAGTTGTAACATTGTTTTAAATTAGTTACAATCATGTTTTCAATTTTATGTTAGAAACACATAATCACTTTATTTTCTGTCATCAAACTTTTGTTTAGGAATACATGAAAGTATCTTTTTATTATTTTCACTATTATTACAAGCAGAAATAAAGGAACACTAGCAGACTAAAGTGCCTGATTATGTGCTTTTCAATTGTATTTTGTTGTATATTGTATTGTGTTGGGAAACACATAATCACTTTATTTCAATGTTTTGGGAAATGTTTTGGAGTGGTTTAACTTTAAGTGAAGTATACTCTTCTTTCGGTGGAGTATGATAGTTTTTAAACTATGATCATCGATGAAGACAATGTAAAAATTGTTGGAGCGGTGTAGCTTCAAGTGACTATACTCTTTATGGTGAAGTACGATAATTCTTTTGAACTATGATTGTCAGTGAAGACATTAGAAACTGATGTATTATTTTCAGTCAAGTTGAAGATTGTTGGTGTTTTTTGAAAATATGTATGTTGAAGAAGTTCAACATCGCTTAGTTTTATGAAGAAAGAGAGAGCCAAATACTATATAATGGATTCAAGTTCATCGCTACTAAATGCATCAATCAATAGCACTTTAAGCCATGCATAAAAAAATACTTTAAACTTATATTCAACTTATTATGTTCTTTTATACACTTCTGTTAACGTGTTGTGAGGTGTAATTAAATATTTAATTTGGGGGTGTGAGTGTACCGGAGGCATAGGAGTAGTTGAAGGTAAATAATGTTTTTTGTAATAATTTTCACATAATATTATTTTCTGATTGTCATTTAATAACATTCATAATTTTATGTAGTGATTGTGTCCTTTCATTTTATTTTATTTTATTTTTTCTAAGATAATATGTATGCATTGCATAAGAGATGTATTTTAATACCTAATAAAAAAACATAAAAATCAATATAAGTAGAAAAAGCAGCATTAAAAAAAATTGATATTTTTTATTCAATTTCTCTATGAATTAGGAATGATTTTGTAAAGAATAGGTAATGATTACCGTTTTTTAGATTCTTGTAATCTCGGAGCTAACTTGTTCCCTTTTTGTATCCGTTTCTTTTTCAATACATTGGACATTTATATAAAAAAAATGCGGACACACACATGGAAAGCTCGAAGACCCTTTGATTCCTTTGAATTGGATTTTGATTTTCAAAATAAACAGATAAACTTCTTTGTATTCGGCCTATTATTAGCAAATTTAAACTTTGTTAAAAATAAGTGATTTCCAAATAAAAACGACAAAAGGAGAAAATCAAATCATTAGGATAGTTTTAAAATTTAACATATAATTAAAGATAATTAAAATATTTATAATTTATAATTTCTCTCCTAAAAAGTGCTATAAGAGATTTTGTTCACATCTCATTCTTTTATAAAATTAAATAAAAAAATTCTAATTTAAAATATTCTCTTACATTCTCTTGTAATTAGGGATTGCAAACAGATATGTACACCCCGTTTAGGTCTGTCCTATAAAAGCCTGTAAAAAAACATGGTGGGGTAGAGAGGTCATAATTGAGGGTGCGGGCCAAAAATCTTAACTCGTCCCACACAAAACTGCGGGCGAGGCGGGGCGGACTCCCGAGCACTGCATCTTTTAGGACTTGAAATGCATAAAATTATATTAATGCACACGTCCGCAAAAGCTCGCACAAAAAAAAAAACAGGTCGGAGCGGGACGAACACATTAAAGGATAAAGGCCTAAATTTCTTGGTCTGCATCGTACTAAAATACGGACAAAATGGGCATGCCTAACGAGCTAGACTCGTATATTCACCCCTACACTATGCCATAAAAGCCTTTAGACAACGCTTTTTTTGGCATTACACAGCGCTTAAAAGCGTTGTCTAAACTGGCGCTGCTAAAAAATTAGACAGCGCTTTGGTTAATGTAAGAAGCGCTGTCTAAAGGGGTGTTTTGACTGAAAAAACGTTGTCAAAGCACCGCTTTAGACAGCGCTTTTACAATAGACAACGCTTTTGTTTATATTTTAGACAACATTTTTTTTGTAAAGGCGCTGTCTAAATGGTGCTTTAGACAGCGCTTTTTGTTTTTTTCAGACTAACATTAGACAATGCTTTTTGCCTTTTTTTTAGTATACCTTAGATAGCGCTTTTGCTTTTATTGGTATACCTTAGACAGCGCATGTTGGTATAAGCGCTGTCTAAACTCCACTTTAGCCAGCGCTTTTTGAGAAAGTGTTGTCTAAACTCCACCTTAGACAGCACGTTTAGTGTAAAGCGCTGTCTAAGGTATACGAATTTTTTTATATAAATTACTTAAAAAAAGCGTTGTTTGTTTTATACAGTTTATATGCACTTGTTTTTAAACCAGAATTTGCACCAGGTTTTCAACCACAATTTGCACCTGTTTTTCAACCACATTTTGCACCAAAATATCATAAATTGGAGTTTCAAACCAATATATACGCACCAATTTTGCCTATTTATATATACAATTTTCATCCAACAATTTATATATACAAAACAATTGACGATACAAATCATTTCATCCAACAAAACATTTTGCTTCAAATCTACATATTACTTATAGAAATGCTAAGCAAAAAGCAATGCACATCAATATAACTCTATCTTCTACTTTGCACATATAACCTGAAACAGCACAAAAAGATTGTAATTCAATTAAAACAAGACATAAACAATGTCTATAGTTACAAAGTTATACATACTCAAAATTCTCATCAATTAAAGTAAGAGTACAATATACCTTATAAAACTCCGAGCTCAATAATGAATTGACACCAATCCTCTTTAATTTCATCCAAATGATCTCTTGAGTAATACGCACACTTGAATTCATCAAAGTACTACATAATAATATAACATAGTTTGATTTAGTTTCAACTATTTAATTATATGAGAAATATGTGTTAAATATTAAAATAACTCATAAGTTAGAAATACATACATCGGATGGAATCTCTATTCGATCCAAAAAAAGAGTTTCTCTCATAAACCTCAACATGAAATAACCGCAATCTATATCATTACATTGCCAAGGACACTACACATGAAAACAAAATATGGATAAATCCTAAGTTTCATCAAGTATCATCACTAATATAATAAAAAATGTGATAATTAATATACCTTCACTCCAATCCATATAATGCTAATAAAATATAAATGAATATTTAGAACAATTCACATAAATAAATAAATAAATGAATAAAAAATTATAATATATATCATTTTATTATATTACCTCTTTCACTAACATCTCTTTCTTTTCTTGGTTGGAATATGAATTACTTGTTTCTTAGCAATGCGGACGGATGAATTGATCCAAATTCCCTCGTTATGATCATTTCTGATATATGACTCATCCGCTATAAGATCCTCATCTTGATCATTTCTATTATACAACTCATTCCGTCTAATGCATGACTCATTCTCAACATCAATATCACATTGATCTACACCGCTATCATCAACAACTTTGTTAGATAAAAGCACTATAGACCATTTCGTACTCGTCGGGTCAGTGACATAGAACACTTGTTTAGCTTGAGATGCTAGAATAAAAGGCTCATCTTTGTACCCCACCTTATTAAGATCCACTTGCAAAAATCCTGACTTATCCATTCGTATGCCACTACTATTTACCCACTTGCAACCAAAGATAGGAATCTGAAACTTCTCGTAATCAAAAACCAAATGTGCTCAATAACTCCAAAATATGACAGATTTGCATATTTGGGGTTTAAGTTTTTCATACTTGATATGTGCATTGCTTCAGCTAGCACGGAGACACCACTATTTTGCATAGTACTTTTATCATGTTGTTCTTTGGTATAAAATGTGTATCCATTAATTGCGTATGCGCTATGAGAAAACACATGCAAACTTGGACCATATGCCAAACATCTCAACCTTTCTGTTACTGAAGCGGGATCTGAAGAGCGCTTCGAATAAATATGATCCTTTAACCATTGTATAAAACTTTGATTGTGCTCTTGTACTATCCAATTTTCATTTCTGTTCTGATTTAACCTTCGGAGTACATCCTTGTGCATTTCAACATATGGCTCAACCTCGTTATCATTGTGCAGAACATACAAATGCACTTGATCCCGTTCATCCCTTGATATTGTCACAATTTTATTTCCAATTAATTGTTTACCTTCCTTTTTTTCGAAAATATGAGTTTTGGGGAGTCCAATCGATTGAACATTGGACAAATATTCAGTACAAAACTCAACCGCTTCTTCAACAATGTATCGTTCAACAATACAACCCTTTGGTCGACTTTGGTTTTTCACGTACCCTTTTAATATTTTCATATAACGTTCAGCAGGGTACATCCATCTCATATAAGCTGGTCCACACAACTGTGTCTCTTTCACAAGATGAACAACTAGATGTACCATTATGTCAAAAAAAGAGGGAGGAAAATACATTTCAAGCTCACACAAGGTAATAACTATTTCTTTTTGTAGTGTTGGTAAGATCTCAGGATCGATCACCTTACTACAAATTGACCTAAAGAAAAAACACAATTTAGTTATGGCGCTTCTTACTTTTTCTGGCAAAATAGAACGTATACCTATTGGTAGAAAATGTTCCATTATAACATGGCAATCATGTGTCTTTAAACTCTTCAACTTGAGGTCTTTCATAGACACAAGTCTTCTAATATCTGAAGAGTATCCTTCTGGAACTTTAACTTCACTCAGAAACTTACACAATATTTTTTTCTCCTTTCTTGATAAAGTAAAAGCAACAGGTGGTAGATATGTTCGTCTTCCTTTCTTCACGGGTGCTAATTCAGTTCTTATTCCCATTTTTAACATGTCCTCCCTTATTGTAAGGCCATCCTTAGACTTTCCTTTTATATTGAGTAACGTACCAATAACACTTTCAAATACATTTTTTTCAATATGCATAACATCGAGAAAATGTCTCACGTACAAAGACTTCCAATATGGCAATTCAAAAAATATTGACCTCTTCTTTCACCCACCTTTGACAACCTTATGTGCAAAAGGCTTGCCAAACTGAGTATGCACATCTTTCACCTTTTCAAAAACTTGGTCACCTGACAATTCAGATGGAGCTTTACGCTGCTCGATGTCTCCAATGAATGCTTTTCTCCACCCACGGTAGTGATGATTAGAATTTAAGAATCTACGATGACCGAGAAAGACATTCTTCTGACCAAACTCCAATAGCGTCGAATCTATTTTATCTTCACAAATAGGACACGCATCTTGACCTTTTATGCTGTACCCTGATAGATTTCCGTATGCTGGAAAATCATTAATTGTGCCAAACAACATCTCCCTCAAGTTGAAACTTTCTTTCCTATACCCATCATAAACCTCCACACCATTCTCCCACAAAAACTTTAAATCTTCGATTAAGGGTGCCAAGTATACGTCTATGTCATTCCCTAGTTGTTTAGGCCCAGAAATTAACATAGATAACATCATGTACTTACGCTTCATACATAGCCATTGAGGTAGGTTATAAATCATAAGAATCATAGGCCATGTGGTATGTGAGATACTTTGAAGACCATGCGGGTTCATTCCATTAGTAGATAATGCCAAGCGAAGGTTTCTTGCTTCTTCTCCAAAGTCAGGATATTCATTATCAATTTTCGACCACTGTGGTGAATCAGCCGGATGTCGATGCTTTCCATCAATAATTCTTTCATCTGCATGCCAAGTCAGGTGTCTTGCATCGGTTTCACTACGAAACATACGCCTAAATCTCGGAATTATAGGAAAATACCATAAGACTTTTGCTGGAGACAATTTTTTCTTATATCGAGACAAATCGCATTTCGGGCACTCAGTTAACGATGCATATTCTTTTCGAAACAAAACGCAATCGTTTGGACAAGCATGTATCTTATCATAGCTCATGCCAATAGAGCACAACATTTTTTTGGCCTCATAGGTTTAATTAGGAAGAACATTATCCTCCGGTAGCATTTCTCTCATAAAGGCCAACAACTCTGTGAAACTTTTATTCGACCATCCATTGCCCGCCTTTAAGTTGTACAACTTTAATACTGCAGACAGTCTTGTGAATTTAGTGCAACCTTTATACAACGGTTTCTCTGCATCGCTTACCAACCTCTCAAACATTTTGGGACAATCATGAAGATCTTCTTCAAGTGCTTCTGCAATCTCTTCGACTCGATCACAATCGTATGTTTCCGTGTCTTTGTCGTCTGAAGCATAGGTCGTATTACTTTTCCCACTCAGTTCAATATTCTCGTTAGTTTTCTCACCATGAAATATCCAACACTTATAACTTCGATCAATTCCATGCATCAGTAAATGCGATTTCAATCCATCTGCGTCAACCCGACCCACATAACAACAACCCAAGCAAGGACATTTCATTCGACTGGGGTCTTCAACGTGTTGAACAACAAACTTAACGAATTCCAATACCCCATTCTCGTACTCTTTGGACAATCGATCGGCAGACATCCATTTTTTATCCATGGTTTTCCTACTTATTAAGGTAAACAAAAACACTACTATAATTATTCACGCAACTATTTCAAAAGAACATAAAAGAAGATTAATACAAACTTTTATTTCACGTATCGTCTACCATATGAAGATTTGAGTGCAAGAATAAAATACCTTTCTCGTAGTAGCACTTGGTTCAAAACAAATTCTCCTCAAACAACAATCTGAAAAGAACAATCACAAGAGAGATTAAGGCAGGAATAAGCCATTGAAGAATTCCAAAATTGAATCGTTTATAGTTTTGAATTTAATAGCATAAAACCAAGATATTAATATCCATAAGAGAACAACAAAACACTTAGTACCTATACCCCACTCTATATCTTGATTTAATTTTTTTTGGTTAATCAAGGCATAGTTGTTTATAAAAGAGACAGTATGGTTTACATCAATCAGATTCCTCAAAGAAGAACCCTAAAAGCAGAAATGTTCATATCAGAAAATGGACCTTACAAATCCATGGAACAGTTGTTGGATGACTGAGAAAAAACTTGTAATGATTAAAGTAATGGAGTCTTGTTATGACCCTAACCATCTCTAACGTTAACCATAACAGAAAAGAAGAAATCTTACCGAAACGATGGAGAATGGTGGAGTACGGTGGAGGATGCTAGAGGACAATGGAGGAAGGATGACGGCGAGACTGTAACCGAGACGGTGGAGGAAGGTGGACGACGGTGGCGTGAGCTGTTCTTCGTTCGTTCTCGTCGTTCGCAGTTCGCAGCAGAGGGAAAGAATAGAGATATGAAAAATAGAATACTGATACTATTCAGTTTTTTATTTTAATTAATAAGACCTTAGACAACGCTTTTTAAAAAAGCGCTGGCTAATATAGGCCTTTAGCAGCGCTTTTTACAAGCGCTGGCTAATATTGGCCTTTAGCAGCGCTTTTGAGATTATTTTTTTTTTAAATTTATATGACTCTAGAAAGTGCTTTTGAGAAAAGCGCTGGCTAATATAGGCCTTTAGCAGCGCTTCTCAGAAGCGCTGGCTAATGTGGTCCTTTACCAGCGCTTTTAAAAAAGCGCTGTCTAAGGTAGGACTTTTAGCAGCGCTTTTTACTCTTTTTCGTATACAGTTTCCGTGTTTTATTTTTTATTTAACTTATAGCAGCGCTTTTACATAAAAGCGCTGTCTAAGGTGCCCTAGTAAAAGTCATTTTTGGCGTAGTGCTACTTGTATTCCTCCAACCAAATAGAATAATTAATGCATGCTTATCTGATGATCAATTGGTTAATGATTGAAAAAGGAACAAGAAATATGATAAATAATGTTATTTTCGATGAGAAAGTAAAAGATCTACTTTATCTTAATAAAAAATTTTGATTTTGAATTTATTCTTAAGCATACAGTAATAGGTATTTGATTTTTACCAAAAAATAAATTACTAAACTTTTAAAAAGAATAAAAATAGTAAATATGATAGAAAAATATTTTATTGATACAATAAAATATTTAAATTTAGGATTAAATATGTTTTTGGTCTTCACAAATATTGCTATTTTCAGTTTTAGTTCCTCAAAAATTTTCTTCAAAGAATGATCCTCATAATATTTTTCGTCCACATTTTTGGTGTCTCCTGTCAACGTCCGTTAACAGAAGTTGAAGTGAAAGTTTTTTGGTGACTGGACGCACACATGGCAGTGACAACATGGCAAAGGTGATGACGTGGCATTCAATATGGCTAAGGTCAACACTATACTTGAGCATATAAAAATTCGTAGCTAATTGGTAGCTAAAATCATAGCTAATTTGTAGCTAATTGGATATTTCAAAAAAATTCGTCGAACTCAATAGCAATGTTGTTGTAAAATTTAGTGGTGAACTTACCTTCTCTTCTCTGGTAGGATGTGCTTGAATCAGTGAAGTAAATCACATTTCCATCTTCACTAATGTCCATGTCATTTGTGAAGTTAAAGGCATGTCCTTCAGCTTCTGTTAGAGATACTACTACTACCTTGCGTTGAGTTAGAAAGAAATAAGTTTAGTATAGTAGTTTATCATTCTCAATCTAAGTAATTAATTATATTTTTTTGTTCAATGAAATCATAACTTACAAATTGCACGGTAGTGGCTAATCCTAATGATTGTTATGTGTCCACTCTACAGGTTGCAGAGGATTTAATATAGAACAATGTTATAGAATTGTGTTAAATTTAATTCATAAAATTGTTAAATTAACATTACATAAATGACTATTTTTTATACACAACATTGCTCATGTTTACAAAGAAAACCGTGAATATTATTGAAGCTCTTAAAAAACCTGCATAGAAAAGGGAAAATTTAAGCAGATCACAATTGCTATAGGAAAAAAGTCCATCCCAGCAAACAAAACATGAATATCAATTAATTTATTTTTATGTTAACTAAATTCTTCATCAAGTTATAATCACAGATGAGACGAATAATAATAGGGTTAAATAAGTATTAGGTCCCTGAAAATAACCCAACATTCAAGTTTGGTCCCTATAAATATTTTCTTCAAGGTTTTGTCCCCCTAATGTTTTCCGTTTCCAACTGTAGTCCCTCCTGTTAGTTTTCACTAACGGAGGATGACATGGCGTGCCATGTGTGCTAACATTCCTTGCCAACTGTGTATAATTTTTTTGACCAGTCAGGGACCAAACTTGAATGTTGGGTTATTTTCAGGGACCTAATACTTATTTAACCCTTTATTCTACTCTCCTCTTTGATTTATATGTTTGAACACCATACCAAACAATGCTTGAAGTTATGGCCATTGAGTCTCGATGCCGGTACTTGTTGTTGCGAAACAGAGTTGAATTCATTCAAAACCAACTGCAATGAAATATTACTAAACATGCTTTGAAAAACATGATAAATAACTTACAGTGAAACATAGTCGAATTCATTTAAACCATAATAATCATATTACTAAACATGCTTTGAAAAACATGATAAATAACTTACAGTGAAATACATATTAAACATGCTTTGAAAAAAATACATGTTTCTAATTTTCCAATTTAATTATTATATTAAACATGTTGGCAATGAATGGTTACACACATGGCACGCCACGTCATCCGCCGTTAGTGAAAACTAACGGGAGGGATTAGAGTTAGAAACAGAAAACTTTGGGAGGACCAAAATTTGAAGGAAATTTTTTTAGGGACTAAACCTCAAAGTTGGGTTATTTTCAAGGACCTAATACTTATTTAACCAATAATAATATAAAATACAGATTACAGTATCTAGAACAACTTTCTGGGTCACTAATGACAATGTAATAATTGTTGATTAAATGAGTTGAAGTTATTTAATCAATGAAAATAGCACCAACAAGCACATAATCTCCAACAGATATCTTTTCTGAAAACTTTCATTTTTTTTAGACTCTGAAAGTGCCACTTCATGAATATTGAAATTAACATTTCTTCACCAATGCATTCTCATTTGAAGGTGATTATGGTCGGAATTTGGCATGCACGCAATAAGCACTACATGAACAACATGATGATTAAGAAGGGAGACTGGAGAATACACTTATGTACATCTTGTGATCTATTATCATTATACAGCAGGTATGTTGATGGATTCCATGTATAGTACTCTTGGCAATATCTGCATAACGAAACAACTTGTTTAAATTTGGAGTAGTAAACATGTAATTTTCACAATTTACAATCAAGATCAGCCTCAAGCCATACCTCACCCAGTCATGCATTGATTTTCAAGGGCACAAAGTCATCAGCACGTGTGAGACCTACATTGACAATCGCAGTTGTTGCGCCTGCTTTAATCGCAGTTTTTTGGTTGAGCCATGATCTCAGACAGGTGTATGGCCAAGGTCCTGATATGAGTAATCAGTACATGTAGAAATTGTTTCGATTCTTGCATGACAAATTTTCTAGTTCTTGTATTTGATATAGATTAACTACTATTTTAGCTACTGATTAGCTACGAATTTTTTTGGGTTCATGGACAATGTTGACTTTAGCCATGTGACATGCCACGTCAGCATTTTGTCATGTTGGCATGCTGAGTGTAATAAAAATCTGACGTATAAATTTAAAAAATACACATTTGGCATGCCACTTAAGCCTCAATTAGTGGAAACTAACGGGAGGGACGAATTTTAGGGACGAAAAAATTTGCGAGGACCATTGTTTGAAGAAAAATTTTATAGGGACTAAAATTTTTTATGAGGATCCCTAACACATTTAACCCTTAAATAAATTATGAAATATTCTTCCATCCCAAAATAAGTATCGCAATTTGTAAAATTATTTATCTTAAAATAAGTGTTATATTTAGTTTCTAATACAATTTTTATTTTTATTTTTTAATTATATCTTTTAATTAATATTTATAATTTATACACCATTCGGGTTTAATTATAAACAAAAAAGTGACCTTAAAATTTGTTCACTATTATAAGTGTTAGCTCCTAATTTCGACGCTACATGATTTCAAACAATTTGGCTTTAAGGGAAGGTATTCTTTAAGATAATAAGCTAAAAAAAAGAAGGCTTTGACTAGAAGGTCTTCGACCATGTTTGCTGAAAGCCTGAGTCGAATAGAAGGATTTCAAGACTTTAAATATTTCTACGTTCAAAGAGTCAATTCGACAGGATAAAACTGATATGGTTAATGCGCTGCAGTTACAACTAGATAGTGGAGGGAAGTTTTACTATTTGAATTTAAAAAGAGGACAGGTGGCGAAGATCCAGAAGTTGAAGACATGCAAAGTGCCAAGTGGCGTGATCTAGGAGTAAAACTGTCAAATGGTGGTTACTTTAGGGTATTATAAATAGGTTAGTCCTAGAGTTAGAATAAGTGTGAAAAAATCATATTTGTACAAGTAACTTTATATTCACTCAAAGTATCCAGTGTGTCGAGAAACAAGTGAAGTGAGAATGTACGTGATTGTAATCACCATTATCCTTTATTGCAATGCAATTTACTTTGAAGTTTCTGTTTTAGATTCTTTACTTCGAAATCTTTTCTTTACAAACTTTTACCTTTCAAGTCAATTACATTACCAAGTTTTTACTTTGAAGTTTACATTTTAAAAGCCTTTACTTTCAAGCATTTGTCTTTCTGCATTTTTAGATCTTTACGCTTCTTTTCCAGCATTTAATTCCAGTTTTTATCAAACCTTTACATTCAACATTTTCTCTCTTTTGATGTATTGTTCGACTTAGTTGTTTCTTTGATCTTTATCATTGTCCTTTACACTTCAAACACATTTTTTATTTATGAGCATTGTCGAAAGGCATACCTTACCAAATCGTGAAATATTCTAAATACACATACATCACATGTCCTAGGATCAATCTGATCGATCCTGTAAGTTACTAGAACTTTATTGTTTTAGAAGATCAGCGGTTGTTTACCAATTTTCAAGGTAAACAAATTGGCACACCCGGTGGGACAGTGCTAAACGTGGATTTGGAAGTTTGTAACTTTTAAATAACCGTCAAAAGGAAGTTTTATAACTGCCTTCTTAAGTATTTTTGTTTCATTGGCCGAGATTGTGGCAAACTATCGTATGCACTTGAGAAGTGGAAATGTAGCCAATTTAAATGAATATAGACCAAAGAGAAGAAACGTGAGGAGAATGGCATCTGGCCAAGGAAATTTGAATCCCAGTTCGGCCGGGACTAATACTCAGCCAAGCAGTTCAAGTGTTCAGAACAGCACCATCAATCCTCAAGAACTACCAAGAAGTACTGTGGCGCTAACTCCAGTTCCTTCGACAAGAGGGTCAATAGTGTTAACCATGGTGACAGAGCCAGCATCTTCGACAAAGGGACCAGGGGCGACATCCGTGAGGCCTTACACTCAGCCAGTCTTGGAGTACATTGGCCCATCAGTGACAAATCCTCGGACTCCGCCAGGAGGAGGTTCGACGTACAGGCAGTTTCCTCCCCCAGGATTTTCACAGTCTTTGCCTAGGAACCCAATCTATGGCATGCCAATGGCAATGATGCAGAATCTGCGTACTGCACCCCCAGTATATTCAAAAAATGTGATATCTTCCCCTTTGCAGGAGTCAGGTTCTGGAATTAACGTGGGTCGAAACAGCCAGTCCATAGGTTTGGGATATTTTGCTCAAGGGCCCAACTTAACAAATGAGTCTGCAGCATATTTGAGGCAACAGATGGATGAGAGCAACATACAAATGGTACATACTTTGTCTCAAATGATGGGAGAAATTTTCCAGCCATTGATCCAGAATACTACTCAAACCAATCAAATGATGACAACCCAGATGGCACGAATAGCAGAGTTCATGGGAATGCCAGCTCCTGTTCAACACCAAAATCAAGGAGTCAAGATGAGGGAGAATGCTCAACAAGTGAACCCAGTGAATCCAGGATTGGTCGAACCACCTAGGGAGGAGCCTCCTAGAAATCAAATACCAATAGTTGAAGAGGAGGAACCAAGGATGGTGCTAGTGAACAGAAATCAAGACGCTGATCGTGTGGTGAATCAGGTTCGACGCAACAATGTAGCAGCAGAGAACAATTTGGCAGCCTCGGTCGAAAGAATAATGGCTCGAAATGGCCTGAATATGGGTTTTTCTAGGCTAAACTTTACTTCGCCTATAGTAGATTATATACTTCAAGCTGAATTGCCTCCCAAGACAAAAGTACCAAAGTTTACTAAGTTCTCAGGAGATGCTACAGAATCTACCGTCGAACATGTGGCGCGTTACCTGATCGAAGCTGGTGAGATTGCGAATGATGAGAGTCTGAGGGTGAAGTATTTCCCTAGTTCCCTCACTAAAAATACGTTCACGTGGTTCACTATGTTACCATCTGGTTCGATTTGTAATTGGACCCAGTTAGAAGGTTTGTTCCATGAGCAATTTTACATGGGTCAGACGAAAATTAGTTTGAAAAAATTGGCTAGTGTGAAACGAAAGTTCAATGAGCCAATAGATGATTACTTGAATAGGTTTCGACTACTCAAGGCTAGATGCTTTACACAAGTGCCTGAGCATGAGCTTGTCGAAATGGCCGCCGGTGGCCTTGATTACTCTATTAGGAAAAAACTGGACACCCAGTATTTAAGGGATATGGCCCAGTTGGCTGACAGAGTTCGACAGCTAGAGCGTCTCAAAGATGAGAAAGCTAGGGTGAATAAAAACAAGAAGGTAGCTTACGTCGAATACCAGGAGGGCATCGAAGAACTGTATGATGAGTCCGTTAGGTTCGACGAAAATGAGATAGACCTTGCTGAACTTAAGAAGGGCCCTCCTTATTCTTGTAAATTATTAGTTCCTTCGAATGGAAAAAACCCTGTCGAAACCGAAAAGAGTGATAGGTTCCCAAAGAAAACATACACTTTCGACATCACTAAATGTGACAAAATTTTTAATTTGTTAGTTAAGGATGGTCAAATATTAGTGCCTTCTGGTGCTAAAATACCACCTTTAGAGCAAAGAAAAAAGAGAGGTTTTTGTAAATACCATAATTACTTGGGTCATAAGACGTCTCAATGTTTTCTTTTCAGGGATTTGGTGCAGAATGCTATTCATGAGGGAAGGCTCAAATTTGGGGAGAAGACTAAGACCCAGATGAAGATTGATACCAACCCCCTTGATGTAGCTGAAACAAATTATGCAGAGCCTGAGGAGGTCAACATGGTCAAACTGATTGAATTATCTGACAGCAGTTCGGATAGTGTTAGTACCAACGAAGCTTTTGGCAGAAATGCCACGGTGGTGGAAGTTACTGAGGACCTTACCAATGATGTTGTGTTTATTAGAGAGGCTGAGGAAATGGATGGCTATCAGCTTGAGCATTTGATATGTATGGTTGCTGAGCATTACTTTAGCACCTCTTCTGAAGTTCAAAGGTTCAACACTGAAACTACAGTCGAGACCCATGCCGAAGTTGAAGCACCAAAATTGCAGATGGTGACAAGAGAGATTGCTGATCATTGTAGACAGATGGACGAGGCTGCTGAAAGCCTTGATATTGACTTTTCCAAAATGCGTTTAAAAGATGAAGTCAACATAAAATTTATCTTAAAGGTAAATTAGGAAGAATGATAGTATGTTTTATTAATAGATAGATAGTTGATTGTGACCAGAGTAGAATTATTTTATGGGTCTTGCTAACCAATACCCTCAGGACACTATTTAAGAATTTCATATTAAAAAATTATTCTTTAAAAAATTCAAACACGTCAATTTCCAATGCATATTATTACACATTATTACACATATTTTTATAAAAACTTACTATTTAAAGTTCTTAAAAAGTGCACTGAGCCTGCTGGTTAGCATTTCTCTTATTTTATTATGTATTTATGCAATACAAATACATCAATAAATAATAATGATAGTTTAATAAAAATACTATTATCACTTTTATAAAAGTACTATAATTATGATGATGATCACAATCTTGACATTATAAAAGTACTTTCTCCTCCTGGTTGTCTTGTGAAGAAGACGCAATAAAGAAATGAATGATTATTACTGCATTCTAAATTGATTGGTTAGAAATCGAATACTTCACACTCCAATAATTTCACTGCCGGTGACGTCATCATTACAAAAGAGTAGGTGAAACGGTTGAATTTGAATGATTCTTCTACACCATATTGGAGTAGTAATAATGTTTTTTTTAATAAAACGGTTATTTTGATTTTTGAATTTATCAAAATTATTAAAACATCTATAAAATAATTTTATCAACCTTTTAGTGTTTGATTACTAGTATGTTACTATAAATGATCAGTTTAGTTATTCAATATATCTTTTACTAATCAATTTATTTCATTAAATTACGATAAAAACACATCAAAGATATATTTACAATTTTAATATATCATCCTAAACTAGAAACAAATAATATATTTAATAATAATTTTTTGGCTGATCAAAATATTCTTCAATTATTCGGGAATTGAGATTAAAATTAATACTATTCCCGTTTTTTTATATAAGAGACAATGCACTTTTTAAATTCGTTAAATAATCCATGTATCTAAACACATTAATTATTCAATAAATCTAAAAAATAAATTATTTCTTATACAAAGGAACAATATCATAATAATACAACTAATAATTGTTATTATTTTTTAAACAATAATTATGTTTTTTTGTCTACAATACTCTTAATTTTTTAATAATTTGTTTAGGGCTCCCTCATTTCCTATAATGATTGAACAAGAAATTATTCCCAACTTTCAGCTGCTGTAGGGTAACCTTTCTGCGTAGAAAGTCAACGAACTATTGACCAGTGTCTACCACATGATACAACAACATAACTCTCAGGTTATATTGTACATACTATTTTGGATTGAATAAAGATTACATCATTCTATTCCAAGGAGTAAAATTGTGCAATAGGCGGCCTCTCATAAGAACTAAATAGGTATCCCTGAGCCAAGGAGAGACCTAGAAGAAATCTAGATATCTTCAATTCATCAACGACACAAGAACCAGGCCCATTCCCATAAGCTCTATGGCACAAGAGGTATCTATAATCCTTCTAAAGTTCACCGTCCTAGAAAAAAGGAAAGATATGAAAAAGATTCTCGAGTCCAATTGCGGAAGAAAATCCCCTCCCCGCTGGCATCCTAGATAGAAAAATCCCAAAGTCACTGGTGAAGTAGCTGAAGCTCTAAGGCTACAATGGGATTAGAGATCCAGATGAATATGTCGAACATGTAGACGACTGACTAGACTACAATCGTGCCGACATAGCTTTGAAATGTATATTCTTAGCACAAATCATGTCTGAACAAATTGTGGAATAATACAAGTCTCTTCTGGATGGAAGCATGGACTCTTGGTCCTATTTATGTGAAGCTTTCACCATCCATTTTATCATTAGGAAAAGACAACTGACTACCATGGTCGTGCTTAAAGGAATCACAGAGGATAGGAAATAAACCTTGCACAGATACATTGTGCACTTCACCAAAGTGATTGGGGCAGTTTGAGGCTCAAATGAAAGCTTGAAGTGTTTGATCTTTGAAAAGGGCTTGAGACTAGAATATGCGTTATGAGGAAAGTTAGAGCGTAAAAAGGCCCATAATCTGAATGACTTGTTGAGTAGGGCACAACCCTAAATCAACTACAAAGAGAAACTTTTGGCCTACGAAGTTAGGCAGGTGCAAAGAAGTGCGATACCTATCCGTCCATTAGAGAAAGACATCAGACGGTCCAAAAAAGAAAGTGAGTATAGACCTCTCCCAAGTATAGATGCTCACACTCCATTGAACACCTCATGAGACGAAATCTTAAAGGAATGCCTTAACATGGAGTTTAAAGAGTCCGAGGTAAGGAACCCATATCTAGCTAGGGAGTTCGCTCAGGCTGATAAGTCCAAATATTGTCATTTCCACAATAGTTACAACCATAATACCAACGATTGCATCCAACTGAAGGATGTGATTGAAGGGATAATTAAGAATGGGAGGTTGTCCGAGTACTCCAAAGACAACTAGAGAGTTTGAGAAGACTCTCCAAACAGAAAATAATCCCCTAAGAAAATTGTTGAAGTTGCGGCCAGGGGAAAAGGCAAAGATGTAAGCAGCATGGAAGATAAAGGGAACAAGTAGAAATGGCAGTACATTGCTTTCATCACAGGAGGCGTCCAGAGGGAAAACAACCCTTCTAATATCACAATGAAAAGGAATAAAGTTGACTTTATGGGCATCACCAAGAAAGAAAGAAGCACTTCAACCACGAATTCAGAAAGGCCAATTTTCAGATTTCGGGATAGCGAGAAGATCGAATGGGTATCGAATGAGATTTTTCCTTTGGTCATATCAACCATAATTGTAGACTTCGAGGTTTCCCAAGTATTGATTAATGGCATCAATTCTATGATATCATGCATTTGAATCTCTTCGAGAAGAGGGTTTAAAGAAGGAAAAGTTTGGCCCTGTGGAGGATTTGACCTACATGCTATTAACAATACTATGACCCATCCTTAGGGATGCATTAAAATGATAGTCATATTAGGATAAAAGAGGGATACCAGGATTGTTGATTCCCAATCCCTAGTTTTTCTTTGTAGGAGTTTCTACAAATACATCTTAGGCCAACCTTTCGCAGCAATGTTGAACGCATTGGCTTTCCCAGCCCACCTCAAGGTGAAGTCCCATAACATGCATGACAAACCGGTGACGATAAACGCCAACCTTTCTGGAGAAAAAAAGAACTTACAAGGCCTTGCAACATGACCAGAAGAAAGACAAGGGTAAAGTCGTGGAAATCAATGTGGTCTCCTTAATCAGACAGTTACAAGACATGGCTATTTAAGCTCCCACAGGTAAAGCATGTCGTCTTGGCTAGGCAAGCAGAAGTGGATGATTCAGAAAAATTTGAGTTATGTAACAACAAGCAATGGCATAGTGTCGCTCCCAGGATTTTCATCCAGGTACGAACGCGAGAGTGGCGCGGAAAATAGAGTCGCTAGCCTGTAAATTTATCCCAAGAGAGGGAAAGGGAACACCGCATAAACCTGAGGAAGAGGGAAAGGAATGGTCATCGCAACCATAGCCTGGGTTCGGGAGTCGGTTACGCGAGGGGAAGGTGCTAGCACCCCACGTATCCATCGTACTCGATGGGATCCACGCTTGGCGTCTATTCTAAGGGTGAGTTATCCTATCATCTATGGCTACACTAAGACGGGGGAGGGGAAGACAAAGACAGACTCGGTAGGACGTCGACGTCCTAGGCCTACGTACTCCCTTTGTGCAATGGGAAATTCAGAGTCAACGTAGTTCGGACCAAGTTCTTTTTGTGTTTTTTATGAGCGACGTTAAGTCCGCGTCTGACAGTTAGGGTTGATGCCTGTTTGCGACTCAGACGGAAAGTAACGTGCCCTTTTTGAAAATAGCCTTTAGTTTGACAATCCCGCAGGATAAAAAAGTTAGAAGTTTGTTTGTATTTTTTAGGACAGAAGTGACTTGAGTTAGTTCATAACTCAACTTGCACCAAAGTCTATAACACGGGAGCGAATGTGTCACATGGTCGCCCCCAATGGGACGTATGCTCAATACTCTAGAAGAGAGAAGGGGGACCCCTCAATCTTTATTTCCTATGTTTAAGGCTCGTGTGCAAGGCAAGTTGACCTTATTAAGTATTTTAGAGATGTTATGAGATGAGAAGAGGGACTCAAAAGAAAAGGAAAAAACACTACGGGGAAAATCTATCCTAATGTTATCATGCAAAGATGGCCCTAAGGGGAGGTTTGACAACTACCTAAGCCTAAAGAAAAGAAAAGATGAGAGAAAGAAAGAATGAGAGTGGACATGGATACTTATCCATACCCTTAAATAACTTACCTCATCCCCTGCATAAAAGGTTAGTACAAAACAGACGTAAATAACAATAGGACTAATGAAACCCAAGCAATGACATATAATGGTAATCAAGTGACCAATAACAACCCAAACATGGTTGATGAAATCAAAGAAGCAATCCCAAATGACGGCACAAGTGCCTTCTCAAACAAATACTCAAGCATGATCAAGGGTGTGCATACAAGAAGATCTCACACAAAGAGCAGTTAAACAATTAGCAAGACATCTTCTAAAATCACCAAATTAATTATCAACATATCTCAACCAGAAGCAAACAACATGTCCAAAACTCATGCCCAAAATTCCCCAGATAAATCATTCAAACAATTATGCAAAGTTCAGACAAGAAACATGGCTCAATATGCAAAAAAGGAGGACTAAAATGCAATATGAAATAATTTTAAAAATGAGAGAAAAATATTTTAATGCAATTCAATGTGTTGGTGAAAAAATGCAAAAAGAATGAGTTCAAAATGTTTTATGGGTGATGAGAAATAAAATAAACAAGTCATGGTATGCATATATGAAATAAATTCAAAAAGAAATTATTAAAATAATTAATTTAGAGGATAAAAATAAAATAAAAATAAAAAATAAAATTTGAGAAAATTTTATAAAACTATAAATATGCTTCATGATTTTTTTGGGAATTTTTTAATGCAATTATCTATTTTTAAAAAAATAAAATGAAATGTAATAATTAAATAAAAATAAAATAGAAAGAAAATGAGTGGGGGGTATGAACAGCAATAAAACACGTTGAATATTGAAATGGGTTGGAAGAAGGGTGTGTAAATAGCAGGCCCAAACATTAAATCCATCAGAAAAAAAATAAAACAAAAAAAGAGTTCACGCGTGGTCTCAGTCAACCCAGTTGACTCACTTCTCACCATCAGATTAATCCTGCGCTTTTCATTAAGTCAACCCAAAACAAAGTAAGAGAAATCAATGGCCATGATTACCAACACACCATAATAACCATGCGTGCACACACACACAATTGGTCAGAAATAAAAAAAAAGAACACGTGCATACCATACTCCCTCATTAATGCGTTGGCGTAATTTCATCCACATGATTCATCAGACCTATCACAATCAGTCAACGTTTCACAAAGTAATTGAGATGAGAGGTCAAGATTTAAGGTGCATAATAATACCCATGCGACGTCACACACACAAATAATAAAATAAAATAAAAGAATTAAAACGCGTGACAGCATGAGGGCCACACGATCCAAGCCATCAACGGCTGGGAGATCGTCTCCTTCCTCCAAACCCTAACCTGGCCGGAGCTCCACACCAGACGCCGGAACTAGGGTTCCAGTCGTCTTCTCCGGCGACGACCCTCCCTAAAATCCCCAGAACACGCATATGGGTACATCATCTCAATCAGAAAAACAAGAGGATCAATATTATCACATAAAAAATCACAAATAACCAATGTATAAGTCAAAACGAACGAAACAAGGTTTGGTTCAAAAAAATAAACTCATCGTATAATCAATCTATGCATCCAAACTCAATAAAAACTACATCAGAATGATCAGTGGGCATCACACATCAATATGCACGTTTAAAAAAGGAGTTTTAAGATCATGAAAAACATCACTAACCTGAGATTAGGCAATCTATATCCTTGCTTTTTGCTTCCAATGATGGATGATTTGTACTCTATAGATGCCAAGGATGAAAGCTGAGAAAGAATTTTTGGAAAAGCTGCTGTGTATGATGAGATTCGATGAAAAGAAAGTTTAGGGTTAAAACTTGATTCTCCTCCAAAATCACGTGTCCTCCTCTAACCCTAGCATGAGTTAGCTTAAATAGATTAGGTTAATCCACTGATGATCACTTGGGCCTTGTTAATCCCTCACTTAATGAGTTTTAGGGTAATTTTGGAAATTTGAATAATGTGAAATACACCCTCCTCCATGCATGTATATCCAAACCCTTGATGATGGATCACTTATTTAACAATTGCTAATCACACCGGAATTTGATTTGGGCCTTGAGATGTATTGGTTCATGAGTTTTCAATAATTTGGCAATTTTGCATAATGGAAAATAAGTGATGAATAAACCATGGATCCACTTGATTTAAAGGCCAAAAATAGTCCTTAGGGATTGTACTTTGAGGTTAGAATATGCCTTGAAGCAATGGAATCAATTATAGGTCACTATGCCCCAAAATGCAAAAGTTATGAAAATGGAACCCTAAAAACCACTTTGCCTTCTTTTGATCATAACTTGAGTTTCACAAATGATATGGAGACCATATAGTACTTGTTGGAAAGAGGAGAAAAAGATCTTCAACTTTGATGTTTGAGGAAAATTCATTTAAAGCTTCTTTGATGATGAAAAGTCAAGTTGAATGTAGTGTAAGAACTTGCCCAAAAAGGAAACTTCCAAATTATAGGTCATTTCCATATTTAGTAACTTTTGTACCAACCCTTGATTCTTGATAAATGGTATGAAATTTGACTCTTAAAGACCATATGAGAATGTGATACCTTGAAAACCTTGAAGAGAACCTCCAAATTTCACAGTTGACTTCCCCTCTCACAGTTGACTTTTCCTCAATTCTCCTGATTCCCAATCCATTGGCCAATTGAATCTCTCATGAACCACACTGATGGACCATCTTACATTCATAGATACTTAGGGACCCAAGGAATGCCATGGGATAAAGTCTTGCCCAAAAAATCAGAAATAAACTGACTTTATAACAAACCCTAATCTTGGTACCCTCAGTCTAGGAGGAAATAATACAGTCTCCAAATCCAAATTCCTCTGAATATGATATGTATCCTCTCCAACAAAGATAAGATATGCCATTTAGTGATGATAAAAACCCAAGAAGCTTGCCCTTTGGAGCAGTAAACCCAAGAATCTCAAAACCCTAATTTCTGCACTGGTTAGGAGAGTGATCCACAATACAAGGACTCTTGCTTGACTCTTTGAAGAACATCCTCTCCTCTTGATCTGCCTCAGGCACCTTGACCCCATGCTAAGAACCAATGATATGCACACATGATAATGCAAAATGAGATGAAACATAAGCCAGTTAGTACTAAAGTAAGGAGAACAAATTTTGGGGTGCTACAGCTGCCCCTATTCAATCAACTTGGTCCTGAAGGTATGATAGTAACGGCTCTCAGACATTCCAGGATACACGGGGATTGAATACCAAAAGAGCCCCGGAAATTTGCTAACGGTGAGAATAACGAACTGGAGCGTGCTGAAAAATAAGGAGTATGACCTCAACCATACCCACAAAAATAAGACGAATACGACCTCAATCATACCCGCAAAGAAAGACTGACCTCAGTCACCCGACCCACAGAGAAAAGGACGAATACGACCTCAATCGCACCCACACAAGGAGACTGACCTCAATCACTCTACCCACCAAGGAAAACATGAATACGACCTCAATCGCACCCACAAAACGAATACAACCTTAATTATACCCACAAAGGAAGACTGACCTCAATCACTCTACCCACAAGGAAAATACGAATACGAACTCAATCGCACCCACAAAACGAATACAACCTCAATTGTGCCCGCAAAGGAAGACTGACCTCAATCACTCTACCCACAAGGAAAATTTGAATACGACCTCAATCGCACCCACAAAAACGAATACAACCTCAATTATACCCGAAAAGGAAGACTGACCTCAATCACTCTACCCACAAAGAAAATCTGAATACGACCTCAATCGCACCCACAAAACGAATACAACCTCAATTATACCCGCAAAGGAAGACTGACCTCAATCACTCTACCCACAAAGAAAAGGATGAATACAACCTCAATCGCACCCACAAAACGAATACAACCTCAATTATACCCGCAAAGGAAGACTGACCTCAATCACTCTACTCACAAAGAAAAGGATGAATACGACCTCAATCGCACCCACAAAACGAATACAACCTCAATTATACCCGCAAAGGAAGACTGACCTCAATCACTCTACCCACAAAGAAAAAGATGAATACGACCTCAATCGCACCCACAAAACGAATACAACCTCAATTATACCCGCAAAGGAAGACTGACCTCAATCACTCTACCCACAAAGAAAAGGACGAATACGACCTCAATCGTACCCACAAAACGAATACAACCTCAATCGTACCCGCAAAGGACAACCAACATAAAATGGATTTCGCTGAGGATAATGTGAAACAAAACTTCTGGTTTATACCACCCCTGATGAGGAAGGGAAACTGGCAAACAAAATATGTCAAGCGAGAACTGACTACCAGGCGAGAACTGGATTTCACAAAAAAGAAAGGCCAAACAAAGGCAGACTTCTAAAGGACTCACGATCCATAGATAAGATGACTCCGCTAGGGAAAGGAGAAGTCTAAATAAAAGACTCTGCTGGGGAGCACAAATATGAGGAACGCATCCCTCCAAAATCTCCTGAGTTATGCCATCTCTGTTGAGAAAGAGAACTGGCAAGGAAAGTATCAAACCTGGCTTATGCTTCGAATGCAAATGTTTGAATTTTGCCGTAATGCTCCACACGAAGTGGAAATGCTATGCGTTTGAGAATGCAATGCAAATGCTTATGCAATGCAAAAGGGGTCTCTCCAGCAAAATAAATGCTGGAGAGAAAAGACCAATTCAGCTGGGGATGACAAAAATAAATTGTCCTCTGAATCCAAGAACTCTGCTGAGAAGGGTCACGCTGACCGACCCTTTGGATCAACAACTTCTACTGGGGATGAAATCCCAAAGGAACATCCACACTACCGGGGATTACACATGTCCTTTACTGAAGGTAAAGTCCAAAACCTGAGATTTCTCCTCTGCTGGGGGAGTTGGGCACGAATGCCAATAACGGAACCAGAAGTCTGTTACTAAAAATTGCTAATAACAAATGGGCTTAGAACCTGCTGGGGGATGCCAGCCCATAATACCATCCTGCTTGGGGAAAACAGTCTACGATACCATCCTGCCTGGGGATACTGCTGAACTTAGCCTGCTGACGGGGAGAGTGACTTTACTCCCATCTTGTTGGGGATTAGAATATGACATTGTCGGTGAAAGTGCACTTCCTGACTGGCTGGGGAAAGTGAACACCTAATTCTGTGGGGAAACAACGTCTTGATCCAGAGAACGAATTCCTCAAGTCTCCTGTTGGGGAAAGTCTGCTCTACTGAGGAAAGTGCAATCTCAATGCTGGGGAGAGCCAACTGCTGGGGAAGTACAATCTTGTTGCCCTGTAACCTGACTAGTCTTTATGGTCATAAGCGGCTCTTTGAACTTTTCACTTGCCCAGTCCACCAGGTCTAATGGAAGAAATCATCTCAAGAGGATTTTATAGAAGGTCGGGCGTTCGCACTACCCCAGGGTCTTCAAACTCTTGGAGAGATTTATCATATCTCGACATAACTGCCCCAGTCTTCATAATCCATGAAGTACATTACCTCGAAAGGGATTGTAATGACTTGAAAATACTCTGCTTTGGTATGCTAAACTTTGAAGAGGTGTTTTCAATTAACCATTTTCAGGAGTGGACAATCTCCCACGCCCTGGAGGTGGCTTGCCCCCAATATGAGCTTTGAAGTGACTTTGCCCCTGATCTTAGAACGAATGCCCCAGAATAACTGAATTTCAGAGCGATTTCTCGACGTGACTTCCCCAGATTGGCTACATCTTAACACGACTTACTGGGGAGAGCCCACTCTACACTGAGTCTCTTGGTAGCATGCCCTTTGATATGATTGTCCTTCAGAATTTTCAAGCATCCTAACTTGGCAGGATCAAACTTCTTGACTGACGTTCACTATGTAAGCTGCATTGATGCTTAGGAACACATATGCATACAGAACAAGTTATTTATGAGAATGATAATTCTAATGCAACAAATATGTTAACCTTGAAGTTTTTATTGAAGATGCGTCGCCAAGCCCTGTGAATGAATCACTAGCTGGGATGCGACCTCGATTTTGAATGGCAAAACAATGTGCACATGCAATACCAACAAATCTTATTAGCACAACTCATAGGAGTCAGGAACGCTGTCCTGTTGAAGTACGCCTTCGGAATAAACCCTGTTTCAATTAGGACTTTTAAGGGTTGTAACATGGTCTGGTTCACGGTTTCAGAAAAAAGGATTTATGGCTCAAAATTTATTGGTGCCCACCCACTCTTCGTGATATTCTCCAGTCCTATGTCCAGTTAATCTGACATAAACGCTCATCTCTCAAAAGGTTTACGATCTTCAAGGAACCCATGCAACTAATGGTTTGACACCTAAGTAGGCTTTGGAGTGACAGTAATCCCTTTTGTGTCTGTGATCACACGAATTTGTTCTTATCGAGGATTTTCTCTTGTAATGCTTTTCGCTTTTTATTTCTTTTGCTCTTTTCCTGATCCCTAATTTTTGCCTGGACTGACTCCTTTGAGTTTTTCGATTTTGTTGTCCAGCGGGATGCCCTAACTTTTGCCTAAGTCACTTATTTACAAGTTTCGACTTAGCGGGCTTTTCTTTTTTTTTATTCCCCTTTTTGAACAAAGCGTGTGACACTGGTTGTCTTACTTGCTTGAAAGGGTTGTGAGTGCCTCACTCCTTGATTGTTGATGGATAACCATTGTGGTTTCACATCTCTTGACCTCTTGACGGTGGAATAGAAGGTAATGGATCCTCATATGCACACCCTCCTTGAAATTTGAACGCTCGGTCAAACTAACTGACGCCTACCCTGCCCCTGGGTTAAGTATGAGGGTTTTTTCGTACGAAAGAAACTCCTACTTCAAGGATCAAAAGGGGTTAACGAGGGTCTATCTCCCTTATATCTCCAGTGTTTAGGGGTTTGAAACAATGCCTATACATCCTCAACAGGGTTCTATCCTTGAACATACAACCAGAGATTTTGCATTTTCGTCTCATCATCCTCCCTCGAGAGTTCTAGACAAGAAAATTGGTATTGCAGTGCATATAAACATTTAAGAGTGAACACGAATGGATTACTTCAAGAAAAACATACTCATTGCATTAATATCATCATTAAAAAACAAACAAGTCTTACACGCATACGATGCTTTAACAAGAAATGAAAGACTAGAAATGAAAATGCAGTAAAAAAGCTGAAGATTGCCATTGCTGAGGAAGCTTGATTCTGTCTGGACGTACTTGCGGACTGAGTGCTTATTTAAGAAAGGAGGCTCCAATTAATGTACATATCATCTTCAGTGAATATAATGATCTCTGAGTCTACCAGGTCTTGCACCTTGTGCTTGAACACGTTGCAGTTTTCAATTGAATAGCCCAGTGTGTCTGAGTGATATTCACATCTGGCATCCAGATCATAATCAGGAGGAATAGGGTCGGGAACAGGCTTGGCATCCCTTAGTTGAACCAAAGAACTTTCAAGTAGATGGGCAAGAACATGGCTGTGAGGAACAGGGAGCGGATTAAACCTTCTTTCAGGCCTTCGTGATCTTTGTTGTCTCTTTTCAGAGCAGTTCTCTTGTTGACCCTGATTCGATCGCATAATCTTTTCAGGCACTTTTCTCTTCAGACTTGGTCGAGGCGTAGGCAGCATTTGCGGATGTGGGGATTCTAAGACCAGGGACTGCAAGAAATGCCCCTGACCTGATGTAGCTTTGGGAGAAGCAACGGGGATACCCACTTCTTTTTCAACAGCTAGAGTGGGACCACTTTGTATGCTTACGCCGCTCGGTGTGAATTCAATTTTCCTCGAATCAATTAGATCCTGGACAGCGTGCTGAAGGGCCTTACATTTCTCCACAGTATGCCCTGGTGCCCCAGAATGGAAATCACAACGGGCCCTTGCATCGTAGCCTGGTGGAGGGTTACCAATAACGGGAGCCAAAGTCCTTTTCTGTACCAGTTAAGACCGAAGGAGATGCTGCAATAGTTGAGAATATGGCATAGGGAGTGGATGAAAAACTCTTTCAGGCTACTTCGGTCTCTGTGCACACTTTTTATTCTTAGGCTTATCTTGGGAGACACGACCTGGTTGCGGTTGGGAAAGTCCTGGAACCTCAGCTTGTGGAAGAGATTCACGAGGCAATCCACGATCAAATCCCGAAGAGATGGGAGGAGTAAGGGCCTCTGTTGTGGAAGCGAGCACATGAATGTTTTCCTTCTTTAACACTGTTTTCAAGATTTCCATGACCAAACCCATCTGAGTCTTCATCTGATTGACCTCCTCCCTCAGCATCTTCTGCTCCTGGGACATGACCAGCATGTCTTCCCCAAATTGTCTCATCTGAACCTTCATTTCAAGCATCTCTGCATGGAGTTGTTCCATGGCTATCCTCTGGTTATCACAGACTGAGTAGAATACCGATGAACTGGCTGATCAATCCTGTACTGCGGGGGAGAACAAAGTAAGAACACCCGAGATAAACACCTGTTATGCAAAATGATCATGCATAATGATTATGAATATGCAAATGCAAATGAACATGTTTAAATATTCGCAGGGCGATCCACCCCTTGATTCCAGTTTAACAGCAAGATAGAACTGAACTTCTGCTCATATATTAAGAAAACCAGAGGAAAACCAAATGTCAACAATCACGATCCAAGGTAACAAGTCTGAACATAAAAATCAAAGGTCCCAGCCAACAAGTCTGGTGGTGATCCAAATACAATAAAGAGAAAGAGAAAACTACGGCATGTCATCAAAGTCCACAAGTGTCAATCCTCCCCATCCATTATGCTTTTTGCTCCAGTCTTGAATTTCCTTGAACAGCTTTTTGGTGTCGGGATGCTTCGGTCTCTGAATTAGCTCTTGAATGAGAACGTCTCTCCTATGCATGATCCCCTCCAAGTATTGGCAATGCAACTCCCAAGCGTCTTCTCCAGAAACACCATCCATCCTAGGACCTTCACTTCTAGGTCTCTTCACTTCAGCTTGGATCTTCAATTCCTCTATGGAGGCTATGGCTTCATTGAGTCGACCCTCGACTACTTGTCTCTAGAATACCCCTGATAGGATCACAGCGTCTTTCTTCTTGAGCTTCGACTCCAATTGATCAATCTGAGCTAGGTAATCGTCTTCCTTTCTCTTATTCTCAGCCATTGCAGTGTCTCGGTGAGAATTAAACCTGTGAGTTTTCAACAAAGCCTTGTCCAATTCCTCCTTCTTAGATTCGAGAACCTTACTGATACCATCTAGAGCTTGTTTCATCCTTTGTCTAGACGTGACCTTGTCAGCTAGCTCCTTTTCTGCCTTAGCAAGAAGCTCTGTCTTCAACTTGGCGGTATGAACAGCTTCACCCCGCTCATGTTTCAACTGATAAATCTCTCTTCGCAGCTCACTGTTTTCTTCTCGCAGCTTTTCTTTTTTAGCCCACAACTTGTTAAACTTCTCTATCTCAACTATGGTAAGAGGCTCAATCAGCAAGGGGTAAGATGACGGTTCTTTGGAGAATGGCAGAAGCTCCTCCTCTACCCTTTTTTGAATCCAATCTTCATACGTAGGAAATGCTATGTTGTTGCTCTTCCCAAAATAAGTCTTCCCTTTCTTATGACGATCTTCCCAAGTATTTGCAGCTTCTTTTAATAGTTCTGGATTGGTTTCCCCACTTAGATATAAAGATTCTCGGACCTCCTCATCTCTTGGTGGCTCTTTCAAGGCATACCCGAATTTCCTAATAGCAAGAATAGGGTTGTAGTTAATTCCCCCTTTCCTTCCTATTAGAGGCACATTTGGGAGACCTGTACAACTAATCATGATATCTTGGCCCAACAAGTCACGGTTAACCCAAATTAGATTATGTGCCCTCAAGCCCATCAATCTTTTGGACCAATCCAATGTTCCTTGAGTATCTACAAATGCCCCAGATTTGGGAAGACGATCAACAAACCATTTGTAGAAGACTGGCACACAAAAATAAAGGGGTCCTCCCCTCCTTTTCTCGTTCTTATAATGCACTGAATAATACAAATCTCCAAGCAAAGTAGGTACCGGATTCTTCATGGTAAATATCCGGACAGCGTGCATGTCCACAAAATCCTTCATACTTGGAAACAACACCGTTCCATAGACACACATAGCCAAGATGGCGTTGAAAACTGACCAACATCTAGCTTTAGCATACACAGCAGCCTGTTCTATCAAAAATTTCACATGAAAGCCTTTACACCCTCCCTTACTGGCAACGTTATTTTTCAACAAAGACAAATCCAAATGTAAAGCCTCGGCAACCTTTCCCAAATCAGGAAGTTCCTTAGAAGGATAAAAAGGAGCCCATTCTTTAATAGAAACATCCAGAATGAGAGCAAATTCCTCCAATGTCGGAGCCAAAAGATAATCAGTGAATAGAAAACAACGTAGGTGAGGGTCATAGAATTGCACCAGAGTGTACAAAGCCCTATACTCGTATTCAGTGATGTTGCGAGCAAAATCCAGAATTCTTCCATACTCTTCTCTAAACTTTACCAATACCCCATGCTCTGCCATAGACACAATCTGGTGAACAAGATCCAGAATAAGTGATGGGAACTTGTACATTATGATGTTCTTTCTCTTCTCAGTACTCATCCTTAATAGTCTTCAAAAACCAGAATCAAAGTTAGGATGCAGCCCTGCAAATGAATAAACATGTTAGGATGCAAAATGATGATGCAAATGCACACATGGGATCAAGGATGTCACACAGACTGGACAACTGCTGCACTGAACCACTGTATAATCTCAAAGGTCTGCCCAAACACCCAGAATACCAACATAACCATAGTGCCACACTGATAAATCTGTTGATCAGAAAACCGGGTATGTTGAAGGTCAAGGTTACCTGCAAACCTGTAAACACCCTGCCCTCTCACATGTGGGTACTAGAAAGCCGAGGATCCTCAATATCACGGGCTCTCAGGTCGAGAAATGATGATACGCTCACCATTTCTGATTTGGCATCATCACCAAATCGAGGAGGCCTCAACTGATTCCCCTCTAAAAGAAAACATCCTATGGAAAGTCCTCAGCCTCGGCACTGAGGTCGAGAAGCAATAGTACATTCATCCCTCGGGGTACAGTACTATCGCCAATCGAGGAGCACTTCCACTGATTCTTTTCCAAAAGGAAACCCTATAGCAAGTTCCCAACATTGGGTCCTTGGATCGACATGTGTAATGGGTTTGCCATTTCTGGTCTGCCATTGTCACGTCTCGGGAGGAGTGCCGTTACTGAGTCCTAGGGAATGGTCGCCAGAGTCGACAGTTTTCCAGGTTACATTCAATCATCTGCACCAATGCGCAGGATAGAACATTACCAAAGAGAACCTCGTCTGGATGTGGAGATTTCATGTATACTACGTCTGGCCAAATGCCACACGAGTCACACTACTTGCCACGCTAATCCTACGTGTACACTCAAGACTGGGTATTGGGCTTATCTCTCAGAGCCCCCAACCCGCCAAACAGAAGAACAGTGCATCAGATGATAATAATATGCAAAGCAGTAAATGCGGTAAAAAATAAAATACAACAAATAAAGAAAAACAAAACAAAAACAAAAACACCCAAAGAGAACAAAGACAAGCAAGCGCTAGGATTGACTCGCTTAGGGATGGACCAGCATATGTCAACCAACATTGTACTCCCCAGCAGAGTCGCCAGCTGTCGCTCCCAGGATTTTCATCCAGGTATGAACGCGAGAGTGGCGCGGAAAACAGAGTCGCCAGCCGTGTAAATTTATCCCAAGAGAGGGAAAGGGAACACTGCATAAACCTGAGGAAGAGGGAAAGGAATGGTCATCGCAACCATAGCCTGGGTTTGGGAGTCGGTTACGCGAGGGAAGGTGCTAGCACCCCACGCGTCCATCGTACTCGATGGGATCCATGCTTGTTGTCTATTCTAAGGGTGAGTTATCCTATCATCTATGGCTACACTAAGACGGGGGAGGGGAAGACAAAGACAGACTCGGTAGGACGTCGACGTCCTAGGCCTACGTACTCCCTTTGTGCAATGGGAAATTCAGAGTCAACGTAGTTCAGACCAAGTTCTTTTTGTGTTTTTTATGAGCGACATTAAGTTCGCGTCCAGCAGTTAGGGTCGATGCCTGTTTGTGACTCAGACGGAAAGTAACGTGCCTTTTTTGAAAACAGCCTTTAGTTTGACAATCCTGCAGGATAAAAAAGTTAGAAGTTTGTTTGTATTTTTTAGAACAGAAGTGACTAGAGTTAGTTCATAACTCAACTTGCACCAAAGTCTATAACACGGGATGCGTCACATGGTCGCCCCTAATGGGACGTATGCTCAACACTCTAGAAGAGAGTAGGGGGACCCCTCAATCTTTATTTCCTATGTTTAAGGCTCATGTGCAAGGCAAGTTGACCTTATTAAGTATTTTAGAGATGTTATGAGATGAGAAGAGGGACTCAAAAGAAAAGGAAAAAACACTACGGGGAAAATCTATCCTAATGTTATCATGCAAAGATGGCCCTAAGGGGAGGTTTGACAACTACCTAAGCCTAAAGAAAAGAAAAGACGAGAGAAAGAAAGAATGAGAGTGGACATGGATACTTATCCATACCCTTAAATAACTTACCTCAGCCCCTGCATAAAAGGTTAGTACAAAACAGACGTAAATAACAATAGGACTAATGAAACCCAAGCAATGACATATAATGGTAATCAAGTGACCAATAACAACCCAAACATGGTTGATGAAATCAAAGAAGCAATCCCAAATGATGGCACAAATGCCTTCTCAAACAAATACTCAGGCATGATCAAGGATGTGCATACAAGAAGATCTCACACAAAGAGCAGTTAAACAATTAGCAAGACATCTTCTAAAATTACCAAATTAATTATCAACATATCTCAACCAGAAGCAAATAACATGTCCAAAACTCATGCCCAAAATTCCCCAGATAAATAATTCAAACAATTATGCAAAGTTCAGACAAGAAACATGGCTCAATATGCAAAAAAGGAGGACTAAAATGCAATATGAAATAATTTTAAAAATGAGAGAAAAATATTTTAATGCAATTCAATGTATTGGTGAAAAAATTCAAAAAGAATGAGTTCAAAATGTTCTATGGGTGATGAGAAATAAAATAAACAAGTCATGGTATGCATATATGAAATAAATTCAAAAATAAATTATTAAAATAATTAATTTAGAGGATAAAAATAAAATAAAAATAAAAAATAAAATTTGAGAAAATTTTATAAAACTATAAATATGCTTCATGATTTTTTTGGGAATTTTTTAATGCAATTATCTATTTTTAAAAAAATAAAATGAAATGTAATAATTAAATAAAAATAAAATAGAAAGAAAATGAGTGGGGGGTATGAACAACAATAAAACACGTTGAATATTGAAATGGGCTGGGGGGGGGTGTGTAAATAGCAGGCCCAAACATTAAATCCATCAGAAAAAAATAAAACAAAAAAAGAGTTCACGCGTGGTCTCAGTCAACCCAGTTGACTCACTTCTCACCATCAGATTAATCCTGCGTTTTCCATTAAATCAACCCAAAACAAAGTAAGAGAAATCAATGGCCATGATTACCAACACACCATAATAACCATGCGTGCACACACACACAATTGGTCAGAAAAAAAAAAAGAACACGTGCATACCATACTCCCTCATTAATGCGTTGGCGTAATTTCATCCACATGATTCATTAGACGTATCACAATCAGTCAACGTTTCACAAAGTAATTGAGATGAGAGGTCAAGATTTAAGGTGCATAATAATACCCATGGGACGTCACACACACAAATAATAAAATAAAACAAAAGAATTAAAACGCGTGGCAACATGAGGGCCACACGATCCAAGCCATCAACGGCTGGGAGATCGTCTACTTCCTCCAAACCTTAACCTGGTCGGAGCTCCACACCAGACGCCGGAACTAGGGTTCCGGTCGTCTTCTCCGGCGGCCACCCTTCCCAAAATCCCCAGAACACGCATATGGGTACATCATCTCAATCAGAAAAACAAGAGGATCAATATTATCACATAAAAAATCACAAATAACCAATGCATAAGTCAAAACGAACGAAACAAGGTTTGGTTCAAAAAAATCAAACTCATCGTATAATCAATCTATGCATCCAAACTCAATAAAAACTACATCAGAATGATCAGTGGGCATTACACATCAATATGCACGTTTAAAAAAAGGAGTTTTAAGATCATGAAAAACATCACTAACCTGAGATTAGGCAATCTATATCCTTGCTTTTAGCTTCCAATGATGTATGATTTGTACTCTATAGATGCTAAGGATGAAAGTTGAGAAAGAATTTTTGGAAAAGCTGTTGTGTATGATGAGATTCGATGAAAAGAAAGTTTAGGGTTAAAACTTGATTCTCCTCCAAAATCCCGTGTCCTCCTCTAACCCTAGCATGAGTTAGCTTAAATAGATTAGGTTAATCCACTGATGATCACTTGGGCCTTGTTAATCCCTCACTTAATGAGTTTTAGGGTAATTTTGGAAATTTGAATAATGTGAAATACACCCTCCTCCATGCATGTATATCCAAACGCTTGATGATGGATCACTTATTTAACAATTGCTAATCACACCTGAATTTGATTTGGGCCTTGAGATGTATTGGTTCATGAGTTTTCAATAATTTGGCAATTTTGCATAATGGAAAATAAGTGATGAATAAACCATGGATCCACTTGACTCAAAGGCCAAAAATAGTCCTTAGGGATTGTACTTTGAGGTTAGAATATGCCTTAAAGCAATGGAATCAATTATAGGTCACTATGCCCCAAAATGCAACAGTTGTGAAAATGGAACCCTAAAAACCACTTTGCCTTCTTTGATCATAACTTGAGTTTCACAATGATATGGAGACCATCTAGTACTTGTTGGAAAGAGGAGAAAAAGATCTTCAACTTTCATGTTTGAGGAAAATTCATTTGAAGCTTCTTTGATGATGAAAAGTCAAGTTGAATGTAGTGTAAGAACTTGCCCAAAAAGGAAACTTCCAAATTATAGGCCATTTCCATATTTAGTAACTTTTGTACCTGTAACGCCCAAATATTTAATTATTTATTTAGTTGAATATTTAGTTAATTGTTGTGAATTATTCGGTTGAGTTTTGGTGTTGCGGTGAATTTAGTCGTTAAGTCGGAATTATTAAGTTGGTAAGTCGTAGAAATAATATTAGAAATAATATTATAATCGCGGAATAATATTAGTAGTAATATTATAGTCGTAGGAGAGTATTCAAATTAAGTGGGCTTGGTTTCGTGTCGGAATTAGTAAATTAAGGGGTGTATGTTTTAGGCCCATTAGATATTATAATTGAATAGTATTATTTTTAATAAAACAAATAAAATAAAGGAAATAGAAAGAGTAGTAAAGTTGGAGAATCAGTTGGAGGAAAAAAGAGGAACGTGAGAGAAGTTGGGAACGAGAGAAACCGCTACCGGTGACGAATTTCCGAAATCTGATCGATTGTCGAGCTGCCTTCAATCCAAGGTAAGGGTGGGTTCGATTATTATAACCGGGTTAGGATGAATGATATAAGGGTTAGGGATTATATGATTGTTTTTCCCAATTGATTTCTCTGATAAATTATTGTTGATTTTTGTGTGGTTGTTGATAATCCGGCTGATGTTGCTGTTGATTTAAGTTGATTTTCGATAATGTGTTATTGATACGGTTATTATGATGGATTCTGTGAAAGTATGAATTTGTTGATTTGTTGAGAAAAAAAATTGTTGCTGGACGATGTGTGATTGTTGCAGTGAAAACTTGTTTTTCTGGAAAAAAAATCGATTGAGACGATTTGCAGACTACCCAAGTTTAATAGCAAATGGCATGTGGTGGGAACCACAAGGCAAGTGGCGCAGGCCACTTAGGTGGTAAAGAGAGGCATGTGGGGCGCCACCCATCATCCTTGTTTGGAATTAATTCATTAATTATGTTGTTTAATAAGTGGAAGGATATGTTGCCTGATAACTCACAGAGCACTTATATTAAATAGGATGTGGGGCGTATAAGTCAAAGGGATGTAACCATTTTGTTTTACATGAATTAAAGAAATTGGGTTTTGTTTTGTTTTATTGTATCATCATGATAGGCAATGGTTTAATTAATATATATGTTTCGTTAGTAAATAACCTTAGAGCTTTTGGTATTAAATTGGTTATATTTAATTTAATTATATAGTATACTAACAATAATAATTGGTATAAATGGTAGTAGCATATAGATTGGCCAAGTGGCTACCTTATCATACAATAGTACAACGCATGGAAAGGGAGCATCCACTTTAAGTTTATACATTTACTGTTATCATGTCTTCCTTTTGAATGATTTAGAAAAGTGGCGCAAGCCATTGTGTCCTCTTGGAAAGTAGTTTGTTTTTAGTGATAGGCATAATGAACAGAAAACATAATATAATATTTATTAAACCATCACATGTGAGTAAGTTTTAATTGCTAAGGTTAGGATTATTAGAAATACATGTTACTGGATCAATATATCAGTATCAGTATGTGGTAGAGACTGAATAGATTTTTCATAGCAGAAAATCAAATTAATCAAGGTCATTTGAAAATAGTAACAGTGGTAATGTTTGACAGAAAAAAATAAAACAATAGCAGTAAACAGGTTTTAGCAGGAAATAAAAATTGGAAATGATTTTAAGGAAATCGTAATAGAAAGTAGAATTTTGGAATAAACTGGTATTAAATAACAGAGGTTAAAAATAGTGCAGTTTAGTCGGTTTAGGCGGAAAACTTAGTTGTCCGGAATTTAACGAAAATTGTCGGGATAAGTCGGGTAAATTAGTAGGTGACTTTTGTTGAATTGTTTTGTTGAAATTATGTTGAAAAAGTGGAATTTCAGGTACAGCTGAGTTGTAACATTGTTCCGGTTTACGAACGAATTGTAAGTTGTAGGCTTGATAAGCCAACGTTGATATAAGTCGGTTATGTCGAAAAAGTTGCTATGTTGTTTAAGTTGATTATGTTGTGAATGTCGTTGAGTTGTCTATGTTGTTGAGTCGTGCATGTCATAAAACATACATTGCATTTTATGTCGGAGCGTTGCTCACACCACGTTGGCCTGGATTGGCATATGTTGAAAGTTGAAAGTTGAAGGCTTATGCCTTGATGCCTCGATAAACTGGCAATATTAAGTTGGGAGTTTTACTCCGATGGTACCACATGCATAACATTGTCGAGTCTCATTAGAGTCGCATTTGCTTAAGTTGTTGTTGATTTGATTTTATTTGTTGGTTGTTGATGTGAAGTGGTGATTATTTGTATGATTCTTGCCTATGTATTATTTATCATACTCCGTTTATAATTTTCGGTAACTCACCCCTTCTGTTTGAATGTTGTCCCTATGTTGGCAACGTGCAGGTAATCAAGAGGAGTAGCCGGTTACCTTAGTTCGAGTTAGTGGTTGTCGCTCTGATACGTAGCACTCGGGGGGATAACGCATGTTGTTTAGTTATTTGTCTACATGCTGAATTTTAATGAAATTGCTGAAAAATACTCTGTTGTTTAACTTGAAGTTGTTTTATGTTGAATAAAGATGCTACTAAGTCGTTAATGAATCCGCTGCGTTGCATTTGCTAAAGTTGAATAAAGTTGAAGTTTATTGTTGGTTTATGTTCCCTCGAATCGTTATGTATCTTTCATGATTAACTATTATGTGATTGATTTTAAAGTTGAAAATGTGATATCCCGTTAAAGTAAAAAAAAAAAATTTCATAACTCTGATTTTAATATAATTACTGGGTAGAAATGGGGTGTTACATTAGTGGTATCAGAGCAGGTCGGTCCGTCCGGCCAAGTGTCGAGTCGTAGCTGTCTAACGATTGAGTATTGTTATTTGGGTCTGACTTTTGTTTATGTTGTAGTGATAATTTGAGATGGCTGGAAAGAACGATGCTGCAATGGCTGCTGCAATGCAAGCAATGGCTCAGGCTGTGCAGAATTTACCGAATGCTGGCGAGAATGATGGATCTCGTAGTCTGGCGACTTTTCAGAGGGAGAATCCGCCTACCTTCAAGGGCAGGTATGATCCCGATGGAGCATTGGATTGGTTGAAGGAGATTGAGAGGATCTTCCGTGTGATGGACTGCACTCCAACACAGAAGGTTCTTTATGGGACTCATATGCTAGCAGTCGAAGCTGATGACTGGTGGCTAGAGACTCGTCAGAGGTTGGAGACTACAGGTCAAGTTATCACTTGGGATGTGTTCCGAAGAGAGTTTCTGAGAAAGTATTATCCAGAGGATGTCCTTGGTAAGAAACAGATTGAATTCCTTGAGCTGAAGCAAGGAACTATGTCGGTTACTGATTATGCTGCAAAGTTTGTTAAGTTGGCTAAGTTTTATCCGTACTATACCGGTGATGATGTTGAGTTTTCTAAATGCATTAAGTTTGAAAGCGGTTTGCGCTCTGAAATCAAGAAAGCTATTGGGTATCAGAAGATCCGTGTCTTTTCTGATTTGGTCGATAGTTGCAGATTGATGAAGAGGACAATAATGCTCACTACAAGATTATTAGTGATAGAAGAGGCAAGTAACAACAGAACCGTGGTAAGCCTTATGATGCTCCAGCTGGAAAAGGTAAACTGAAAGTGACTGAGGGCAAGAAGACTAGTAGGGGAGATGCTCCTGCTGGCATAACTTGTTTCAAATGTGGAAAAGCTGGACATAAGAGTATTGTGTGCACTGCTGAGGCGAAGAGGTGTTTCCGATGTGGTAAGATTGGACATGCGATATCTGATTGCAAGCACAAGGAGATGATCTGTTTTAATTGTGGTGAAGAGGGACATATTGGTAATCAGTGTCCGAAGCCAAAGAAAGCTCAGACCATTAGAGTGTTCGCATTAGCAGGAACTCAGACAGCTAATGAGGACAGACTTATCAGAGGTACATGTTTCATTAATAGTACTCCTTTAATTACTATTATTGACACTGGTGCTACACATTATTTTGTTTCTGCTGATTGTGTTCAAAGATTGGGTCTTAAGTTGTCTGCTATGAATGGAGAAATGGTCGTCAAGACTCCGGCTAAGGGATCGGTGACTACTTCTCTTGTGTGTTTAAGGTGTCCTTTATCGATCTTCGATAAAGACTTTTATGTTGATTTGGTTTGTTTGCCGCTGACCGGAATGAATGTAATCCTGGGTATGAACTGGTTAGAGTATAACTATGTTCACATAAATTGTTATCGCAAGTCAGTGAGGTTTTCCTCTCCGGAAGAGGAAGGGGTTGGATTGTTGTCTTTCAGAGAGTTACAACAATTGATGAAAGAAGAAGCTCAGATGTTTTCGTTGATGGCAACGTTGTCTATTGAGAGCAAAGCTAAGATTGAAGAATTGCAGGTGGTAAATGAATTTCCTAAAGTTTTCCCTGATGAAATTCCTGATGTGCCTCCAGAGAGAGAGGTTGAATTTGCAATTGATCTTGTACCTGGTACTAGACCTGTTTCGATGGCACCATACAGAATGTCGGCATCCGAGTTATCTGAATTAAAGAAGCAGTTGGAAGAGTTACTTGAGAAGAAGTTTATAAGACCAAGTGTATCACCGTGGGGAGCTCCAGTGTTGTTGGTAAAGAAGAAAGATGGAAGTATGAGACTTTGTGTTGATTATAGACAGCTGAATAAAGTAACAATCAAGAACAAGTATCCACTTTCGAGAATAGATGATTTAATGGATCAGTTAGTAGGTGCTCGTGTGTTTAGCAAGATTGATTTGAGATCGGGCTATCATCAGATTAAAGTGAAAGATGAGGATATTCAGAAGACGACGTTCAGAACACGGTATGGACATTATGAGTATTCAGTGATGCCTTTCGGTGTTACTAATGCGCCGGGAGTATTCATGGAATACATGAACCGCATTTTTCATACTTATCTGGATCGTTTTGTGGTTGTATTCATTGATGATATTCTGATTTACTCTAAGTCAGAAGAAGAGCATAAGGAACATTTGAGAACAGTGTGTTGGAAGTTTTGAAAGACAAGCAGTTGTATGCGAAGCTGTCCAAGTGCGAGTTCTGGTTGAAAGAAGTTAGTTTTCTGGGTCATGTGATTTCAGGTAGTGGTATTGTCGTGGATCCTTCTAAAGTAGATGCTGTGTTGCAATGGGAAACTCCAAGGTCGGCTACTGAGATTAGAAGTTTTCTGGGACTAGCTGGTTATTATAGAAGATTTATTGAAGGGTTTTCTAAGTTGGCACTTCCGTTAACTAGATTGACTTGTAAAAGTAAAGCCTTTGTGTGGGATGTTCAGTGCGAAGAAAGTTTTACAGAATTGAAGAAGAGATTGATGTCGGCTCCGGTTTTGACATTACCGAATCCAGGAGAACCATTTGTGGTTTATTGTGATGCTTCGTTGATGGGTTTAGGAGGTGTACTGATGCAGAATAATAAAGTAATTGCTTATGCTTCTCGACAGTTGAGAACTCATGAAAGGAATTATCCTACGCATGATTTGGAACTTGCTGCAGTGGTTTTTATGCTGAAGATTTGGAGGCATTATCTCTATGGCTCTAGATTTAAAGTTTATAGTGATCATAAGAGCTTAAAGTATTTGTTTGATCAGAAGGAGCTGAATATGAGACAGCGAAGGTGGTTAGAACTACTGAAAGATTATGATTTCAGTTTGAATTATCATCCGGGCAAAGCTAATGTTGTGGCTGATGCTTTAAGCCGAAAGATCTTGCATATGTCAGCAATGATGAATAAGGAATTGGAATTAATTGAGCAGTTTTGAGATATGAGTTTGGTTTGCGAAGTGACACCACAAAGTGTTATGCTGGGTATGTTGAAGATTAACAATGATTTTCTGGACAGTATTCGAGAGGCTCAGAAGCGGGATGTGAAGCTAGTGGACATCATAAATAGTTGTGGTCAATCGGATGAGAGTGACTTTAAGATTGATGCACGAGGTGTGTTGAGACTGCATGATCGAATTTGTATACCAGATGATGCAGATATGAAAAAGAAGATTCTTGAAGAGGGTCATAGAAGTAATCTGAGTATTCATCCGGGAGCTACTAAAATGTATCAAGACTTGAAGAAGATATTTTGGTGGTCCAGACTGAAAGAAGACGTGGCACGATTTGTGTATGCATGTTTGACTTGTCAGAAGTCGAAAGTTGAGCATCAGAAGCCTGCTGGGTTAATGCAACCGTTAGAGATTCCAGAATGGAAATGGGATAGCATTTCTATGGACTTTGTGACAGGGTTGCCTATGACTTCAAGAGGACATGATTCAATTTGGGTGATTGTTGATAGGCTTACGAAGTCGGCTCATTTTATACCTATTAACATCACCTATCCGATTGCGAAGTTGGCAGAGATTTATATCCGAGTAATTCTGAAGTTGCATGGTGTTCCTTTGTGTATTGTGTCGGATAGAGATCCGAGGTTTACGTCGGAGTTTTGGAAGAGTCTACAGGAAGCGTTGGGTTCTAAGCTGAGGTTGAGTTCGGCGTATCATCCTCAAACAGATGGTCAAACTGAGAGAACTATTCAGTCGTTGGAGGATCTGTTGAGAGCTTGTGTTCTTGAGCAGGGAGGTTCGTGGGATACTTATCTTCCATTGATCGAGTTCACTTATAATAATAGTCACCATTCTAGTATCGGAATGGCACCTTTTGAAGCGCTGTATGGTCGGAGGTGTAGAACTCCGTTGTGTTGGCATGAATCTGGTGAAAGTGTAGTACTTGGACCGGAATTAGTCCGAGAAACTACCGAGAAAGTGAAGTTGATTCGAGAGAAGATGAAAGCTTCTCAAAGTAGACAGAAAAGTTACCATGACAAGCGGAAGAAGGATTTAGAATTTCAAGCTGGTGATCATGTGTTTTTGAGAGTCACACATGTGACTGGTGTTGGGAGAGCTTTGAAGTCTAAGAAGCTCACTCCTCGTTGTATTGGTCCGTATCAGATTTTGGACAGAGTTGGGAAAGTTGCTTACCGAATGGCGTTACCGCCAAATCTTTCGAATCTGCATGATGTATTTCATGTGTTGCAGCTTCGGAAGTACATTTCAGATCCGTCTCATGTGGTTAATGTGGATGATGTGCAAGTACGGGATAATCTCACGGTGGAGACGAAGCCTGTGCGAATCGCGGATCGTGAAATGAAGACTTTGCGAGGGAAAGAGATCACGTTGGTGAAAGTTATCTGGTTGGGAGCTACTGGAGAAAGCCTGACGTGGGAGTTGGAGAGCAAGATGCGAGACTCCTATCCCGAGCTGTTTGAATCAGGTAAATTTTCGAGGACGAAAATATTCTAAGTGGGGGAGAGTTGTAACGCCCAAATATTTAATTATTTATTTAATTGAATATTTAGTTAATTGTTGTGAATTATTCGGTTGATTTTTGGTGTTGCGGTGAATTTAGTCGTTAAGTCGGAATTATTAAGTTGGTAAGTCGTAGAAATAATATTAGAAATAATATTATAATCGCGCAATAATATTAGTAGTAATATTATAGTCGTAGGAGAGTATTCAAATTAAGTGGGCTTGGTTTCGTGTCGGAATTAGTAAATTAAGGGGTGTATGTTTTATGCCCATTAGATATTATAATTGAATATTATTATTTTTAATAAAACAAATAAAATAAAGGAAATAGAAAGAGTAGTAAAGTTGGAGAATCAGTTGGAGGAAAAAAGAGGAACGTGAGAGAAGTTGGGAATGAGAGAAACCGCTACCGGTGACGAATTTCCGGAATCCGATCGATTGTCGAGCTGCCTTCAATCCAAGGTAAGGGTGGGTTCGATTATTATAACCGGGTTAGGATGAATGATATAAGGGTTGGGGATTATATGATTGTTTTTTCCAATTGATTTCTCTGATAAATTGTTGTTGATTTTTGTGTGGTTGTTGATAATCCGGCTGATGTTGCTGTTGATTTAAGTTGATTTTCAATAATGTGTTATTGATACGGTTATTATGATGGATTCTGTGAAAGTATGAATTTGTTGATTTGTTGAGAAAAAAAAATTGTTGCTGGACGATGTGTGATTGTTGCAGTGAAAACTTGTTTTTCCGAAAAAAAATTCGATTGAGACGATTTGCAGACTACCCAAGTTTAATAGCAAATGACATGTGGTGGGAACCACAAGGCAAGTGGCGCAGGCCACTTCGGTGGTAAAGAGAGGCATGTGGGGCGCCACCCATCATCCTTGTTTGGAATTAATTCATTAATTATGTTGTTTAATAAGTGGAAGGATATGTTGCCTGATAACTCACAGAGCACTTATATTAAATAGGATGTGGGACGTATAAGTCAAAGGGATGTAACCATTTTGTTTTACATGAATTAAAGAAATTGGGTTTTGTTTTGTTTTATTGTATCATCATGATAGGCAATGGTTTAATTAATATATATGTTTCGTTAGTAAATAACCTTAGAGCTTTTGGTATTAAATTGGTTATATTTAATTTAATTAGATAGTATACTAACAATAATAATTGGTATAGATGGTAGTAGCATATAGATTGGCCAAGTGGTTACCTTATCATACAATAGTACAGCGCATGGAAAGGGAGCATCCACTTTAAGTTTATACATTTACTGTTATCATGTCTTCCTTTTGAATGATTTAGAAAAGTGGCGCAAGCCACTGTGTCCTCTTGAAAAGTAGTTTGTTTTTAGTGATAGGCATAATGAACAGAAAACATAATATAATATTTATTAAACCATCACATGTGAGTAAGTTTTAATTGCTAAGGTTAGTGGATTATTAGAAATACATGTTACTGGATCAATATATCAGTATCTGTATGTGGCAGAGACTGAATATATTTTTCATAGCAGAAAATCAAATTAATCAAGTTTATTTGAAAATAGTAACAGTGGTAATGTTTGACAGAAAAAAATTAAAACTATAGCAGTAAACAGGTTTTAGCAGGAAAAAAAAATTGGAAATGATTTTAAGGAAATCGTAATAGAAAGTAGAATTTTGAAATAAACTGGTATTAAATAACAGAGGTTAAAAACAGTGCAGTTTAGTCGGTTTAGCCGGTTTAGGCGGAAAACTTAGTTGTCCGGAATTTAACGAAAATTGTCGGGATAAGTCGGGTAAATTAGTAGGTGACTTTTTTTGAATTGTTTTGTTGAAATTATGTTGAAAAAGTGGAATTTCAGGTACAGCTGAGTTGTAACATTGTTCCGGTTTACGGATGAATTGTAAGTTGTAGGCTTGATAAGCCAACGTTGATATAAGTCGGTTATGTCGAAAAAGTTGATATGTTGTTTAAGTTGATTATGTTGTGAATGTCGTTGAGTTGTCTATGTAGTTGAGTCGTGCATGTCATAAAACATACATTGCATTTTATGTCGGAGCGTTGCTCACACCACGTTGGCCTGGATTGGCATATGTTGAAAGTTGAAAGTTGAAGGCTTATGCCTTGATGCCTCGATAAACTGGCAATATTAAGTTGGGAGTTTTACTCCGATGGTACCACATGCATAACATTGTCGAGTCTCATTAGAGTCGCATTTGCTTAAGTTGTTGTTGATTTGATTTTATTTGTTGGTTGTTGATGTGAAGTGGTGATTATTTGTATGATTCTTGCCTATGTATTATTTATCATACTCCGTTTATAATTTTCGGTAACTCACCCCTTCTGTTTGAATGTTGTCCCTATGTTGGCAACGTGCAGGTAATCAAGAGGAGTAGCCGGTTACCTTAGTTCGAGTCGGTGGTTGTCGCTCTGATACGTAGCACTCGGGGGGGATAACGCATGTTGTTTAGTTATTTGTCTACATGCTGAATTTTAATGAAATTGCTGAAAAATACTTTGTTGTTTAACTTGAAGTTGTTTTATGTTGAATAAAGATGCTACTAAGTCGTTAATGAATCCGCTGCGTTGCATTTGCTAAAGTTGAATAAAGTTGAAGTTTATTGTTGGTTTATATTCCCTCGAATCCTTATGTATCTTTCATGATTAACTATTATGTGATTGATTTTAAAGTTGAAAATGTGATATCCCGTTAAAGTCGAAAAAAAAATTCATAACTCTGATTTTAATATAATTACTGGGTAGAAATGGGGTGTTACAGTACCAACCCTTGATTCTTGATAAATGGTACGAAATTTGACTCTTAAAGACCATATGAGGATGTGATACCTTGAAACCTTGAAGAGAACCTCCAAATTTCATAGTTGACTTCCCCTCTCATGGTTGACTTTTCCCCAATTCTCCTGATTCCCAATCCAATGGCCAATTGAATCTCTCATGAACCACACTGATGGACCATCTTCCATTCATAGATACTTAGGGACCCAAGGAATACCATGGGATCAAGTCTTGCCCAAAAAATCAGAAATAAACTGACTTTATAGCAAACCCTAATCTTGGTACCCTCAGTCTAGGAGGAAATAGTACAGTCTCCAAATCCAAATTCCTCTTAATATGATGTGTATCCTCTCCAACAAAGATAAGATATGCCATTTGGTGATGATAAAAACCCAAGAAGCTTGCCTTTTGGAGCAGTAAACCCAAGAATCTCAAAACCCTAATTTCTGCACTGGTTAGGAGAGTGATCCACAATTCAAGGACTCTTGCTTGACTCTTTGAAGAACATCCTCTCCTCTTGAGCTGCCTCAGGCACCTTGACCCCATGCTAAGAACCAATGATATGCACACATGATAATGCAAAATGAGATGAAACATAAGCCAGTTAGTACTAAAGTAAGGAGAGCAAATTTTGGGGTGCTACACATAGCCACTTGGTTATTTAAAATTCAAGTTCCTTTTGTAAAATGAAAAATTAGCATGATGTATTATAATCATTTGATTAAATAAAAGAGGATTTTTTTTACTAAATTAGTTATTTCCTTTATGGTTATGAAAGGTAACGATGAGTCCGGAGTACAGCCAGAGAGATCAAAGCCTCATCATAAAGATTTAGAGGTGTTGTAAAAAATGGCACAAGTGTATGACTAAAGCAATCAAAACCCCATGATGCCAACACACACACACACACACACACACACACACGCACAAAGCCTTGAAATGGAAAATTAATGGCTCACCACCTTGTTGTAGCTTGCCACTCTAGAGTTTGTGATGGGTATGCCAATTCATCGACCTCGAATCAATTTTTCACTTGGGGGTATGGGAAGGGGTATCGACCTTTGGCTAGGTACGGTCATTAGAGAAATCCACTTGCTTCAAGGCGCTCATAAAGGCAACCTCAATATTGGAACAACCTTCTTGTAATGACTTGGCTACTTCCTTAGAGAGATCAAGATTCTCCTGGCACATCGCATAAAGTCCGTCCTCGGTCTTATTCTGCTTTCTCAAGACTCTTTTAGATATTTCTTTAGTTCTTATATCTTTTTTCGAGTAGGATCTAAGGACCGATTCACCTTTTCCAGAATGGCCGCTGCCTTGGACAAAGATGTCTCAACAGAAGCCAAAATCTCATTCTTCTCGGTTACTTCCTAGGAAACAATTGTACCTTTTCCACCAGAGTATTAAGGTACTCAAAAGACCCCATAGTGTCCTTTATATCCAAAAAAATAGAGGAAGTTTTAGGTTCTAAATTACAAATCTTCATATGTGCTTCCTCGGTCAGAGGAGTAACCAGGTAGAAGCGATCATCAAAATTCTTCATGCTGCCCTAATAAGCTTTGAAGTACCTGATGTGTTACCTCAAGGAGAGCAAATCATAACGGTTTGCATAGTTAGAGTTGTTTTGAACTTTGAAAAGATGAAAGAATCACGGCCGCTCACCCCTTTATACTTGCATCAATGTCTAAAAGCTTTAATGAACAGTCAGCTCACTGGGTGCAATTAGGAAGGGGAAATCAATAAGTGATTCAATACACTGACTTTGAACTCATTGCAAAAAAGGTGGTAGCCTATGAGAGAGACCGAGCATTCATAAAGATGGATATCACTTCCATCATATCAGCTATAGATTCTCTTATCTACGTTCGTCAAAGCTTGATAAAAAACACCTTCACGACCAAAAGCGGAGACAAGCCTTAGTATGTCTGAATCCACCCAGTCGCTTGAAATATCTTTACTTGCCATGTTGGTCGAAGTTGATACTATCACCATGATAATAATATGTTGTAAAAGGATCTGATGCAGGTACAATCAAGCAAGCAAGATCGAGTGATCATTATCTTGGAAGCCCTAGAGAAAGGAAGCAAAAGCGAAAAGAGAGTGTGAACTTTTGGACTCAGAAGAAGGATCAATCCAATATGTAAAACCAATATCAACGAACAAAATCGTCTGAACTTGATTTAACGTTAACACAAAACGCTCTTAGAGAAGAACGATAAAGAAAGCAAAAACACTCACTTGACAAATCACTAACAAAAAAAGTAAAATAACGCTTCAAAAACCCTTTATACTATATTAGACATTGAGCATCGTACGATCTATATCGCACCACCAACAATTTAGATCTTCTTAGAAACTGCTCGAAAGCACGCCAGTACTCTAAAGAAGGTGAATCATCATTATTAACTAGCAAATAAAGACGTGTCAGTTACTCCCAATATTATGTTACATCTTACAAGAAAGACATATAATGCGCCTATTCCCAAGAACAACGTTTCATCTAAGACTTCCATGTCCACAAATCTCATGACCGAGTAATGACGCATGTCACAAACACTCGCCTTGTAAAGTAGAGACAAAGGGCTGGATGATAACTGTTCCGAACCATCCGTAAGGCCTAGAAGATGAAGGCCCAATGATGAAGCAACAAGTTACTAAATGCGAAACAGGTAGACATTTTCTCTTTGCATACCATGGCATCCTTCACATGAATGTCATGTTAATCACACAAATTAATCTAAGGGTTGATTGCATCCCACACCGTTCCACACGCGTGCATTTACCAACCATTTCTCTTATTTAAAGAGGAAAGCACACCATTTCAAAGATATTCAAATCATTTATCATTCAAACACCATTTTTTCACTCTTATACTAACTTGAGCGTTGAAGTGTTAATCGTAGAGATTAGCCCACTCTCCATTGGATTGGAAGCTCTAAGCTATCATAATAAACTTAGAATCCATATTTTCCAATCAAATCTAATTGCAACCCGACGAAGAGATGGTATGGAAAAATCATTTCGGATGATGCATGATCATTTTATATATTAATCATACGACAAATAATATTATCAACAAACAACTGATCACAACTAACTTTTAAATGACGTAATATAAAATTGAGTTCAATTAATACTATATCTGACATAATTTTTAACTCAAAAAGTATAGATTAAAAAAATACTACATCAACACAAAAAGGAAAAAACCTACTTTTTTTTCACAAAAAGAAATCACATGTGTCACAAAAATCCTATCGAACCTTACTCCATATTTAGTACATCGGTACCTTAGATATAGTCAACAATTTCTATCCTTTGTAGAAAACATAATTATGGCCAAGAGACTTTGGGTTTAATCCAATAATTAAACACATATCGCACCTAGTCCTTAGGTAACTTGACTAAGACATAGAAATGGATCTGAAATAACTAAAAGTGAAAAAAAAGAAAGATATGATATGATACAGTCACAAAAAAGTAGAAGAAAATCCATGCGCTAATAATTTGACTGCAATTTCTATGAAGCCAGAGGGAAGTGCTTTGAAAATGATATTTGTATGCACTTATATTTGGAAGTTTAGAGGAAAAGAGAGAATTTTGAAAACAATAAAAGATAAATTGAAAAATTGAAAGTTTTAGAAAAGTGGGTTTTGAAAGTTTTTTTATAATATATCTTTTAATTTGGGAAATTTAAAAATTATATTAAAAGATAGTTTTGAAAGATTTAGATATATATTTTTTTAATTTAATTATATTGTTATAATACTTTAAATATTAAAAATTTATTGATAATTATAGTTAATTTTCTTATTTTATATTCACACAATATTTTTAGCACTTTTAATTTTTGTACTTATACTAAATTACATGTCTATTTTTTATTGATGTGTCATTTTTATTTATTGATGAATCAGGTAACACAAAAAATCCTATTTAAGAGAATTAATTATGTTAATAAACTAAAATACAAAAATAAAAATACAAAGATAAATAATGTAATTAAACTCAATAAATATTTTTTATGATTCTACACAAAATCACTTTTAAACATAGTGAGAGTTTTATTTTTTTTCTTTTTACTTCTTTCACTAAAGTCCTCTCTTCACCCCTCTTCTAAATATTAAAACAAAATTTTAGACTTTCTAGAAAGTTTGAAGGAAAAGAAAGAGAAACTTTGAAAAAAAAAGGATGAAATTAAAAGAATTAAGGGAAAATTGTTTTGAAAAAAAAAGTATGAAATGAAAAAAATTAGGGAAAAACTGTTTTGATTTTGTTTCATAAAACAAAATATTTTAAAACATTAAAAAATATATAAACAATAAATATTTATTTATCATTTCACACAAAAACTTCTATTTTAAAAATAGTTAAAAATGATTTATATTTCTCTCTAAATATTTCCTCCCAAAATCATCAATTTTCTTCGACTCCAAACTTTCAAACAAAATATTTACCAGTTTGGAGAGGAGAAAAAAAATGAGAACTTTGAAAAAAAATGAGATTTGAAGAAAAATAGATAGATTTTTAATATTTCTTAAAAAATAATAAATAATTATATTTATTATTGTTTTTTAATTTTCACAATATAATGTAAACATGTGCTTTAAGAACACAAATTAATAAACTATTTGTAGAAATATTATTTTAGAATACTGAATTTATTTATTTATTTTTTAAAAAATTTAAATACTGTTTTATTCAACTCAAAATTTTATAATTATAGTATTCTTTAACTTGTGCTATCAAGACACAAGTTAGCTTAATCCTATAATAAATTAATAAATTATAATTGAAAATTTTATTTATGCCTTTCAAATTTTTTTAAATATCTCTTCATTATAATTTTTTAGTTACTAAAATAATTTTATATTATGAATGAAATTAAACCACCTAAAGCCTTCCTAATCTTAATCTTTTTATTATTTCATTTTTTTTCAAAGTCCACTCATATCTCATCCCTTCTTTTTCAAACTCCAAACAAAATCTTATTAAATTTCAATCAAATATGTGGTCAACATTCAAAAACACTTCAATAATATAATATGACACAAATCTTTTTTAACTAATCAATATCTCAAATTCAAGCCCTAAACATTAATGACTCTGATAGAGAATTTTGGTCTATTTGAGTAAATCCTACGATGCTCAAAGAATTAGTGCGCACATAGAAGAGAATAGTGTTAAAAAAAGGTTATGTGATACACGAGTTTCTACTTTGCTTCGGGTGTGGGCAATAAATAAAAAGAAAATAATTAGAAAATGAAACCCAAAGTTTCCACTAGAGGGAACAACTTGTCGTATAAGATCATAACATTATCTTTTGACTATACTTTCTTTCCTTCGTGCAACAAAAGAAACACATGGTCAAATTCCTCACCCGACTTGTTGGCAACCACTATTTATTGACTAGACTTAATAGATTTTACGTGAACATTGTAAACAATAGAAAGTGGTGGCGTTAAGAAATCCAATTTGAATTAACTTGTGTTATAAAATAACAATTAATAGGATTTATGTCAATGAAATGGTAAGAGTCCAATAATTTGGTCAATAAATTTGTAGAATGGGAACTAGTAGATTAATCAATTAAATACAATCATAATTGACAAAATTTGAATTTTGTTGAAAATGATTTAAGATACTCTTATTTAAGATTGACGAATATGTGGACTGTCAGACGATGACCATGGATCTAGAAGGGGGTTGAATAGATCCCTTGAGTTTTACACGAAATGGTTATCAAAATTTATTTTTAAAAAATGTTTAACGGAAGTAACCACTGAATCACACGTCTACAACGAACCTTCTACTAAAAGGATCGGATATGCACGACAATATTGGGAATGAATTATGGATAAGAAAAATTCAGTTTGATTAACACAATTTAAAACGCAATCAGCAAAGTATCACTTGCGTTGAAACAAATTATCGAACACTTGGTGTGCGTTAACACACTAAGTGCAGATTTCAAAGTAATGTGATGTTGAGCTGCTCCTGGATACAATCCAAAGGATTGTATCAGATTTACAAAACAATTTAACAACTCAATATAACACCAGCTCAGAAATTTCGATCAATTTAGACTTTGTAAATTTGAATGATATCAAACAAAAAGAGTTAAGGGAAAGAGAGAACAAACGAGATTTGATTAGGCAGTTCCCCAATCTTCCTCGCTTTGGATACCTCTGCCCCCAATTCCACAATTGGAATTGAGATATATATATATATATATGTTGCTGTTGCAAATTGTTTATTACAAGAGAAGAACTATGAACATCCAAACTCCCAAACGTCTTTGATCGTTGATGCATAGCCTTTTCTTCCCTTGATTCAAGATGAATCAAGTACCACGAATTCGGTTGAACAAGTCACCGTCCCACGCTACTAGACTGCAAGAAACCACCGTTCTTCAGTCACCTTCACTCGGCCGACTTCAATTCTCCGCAATTCGATCCCCAAACCTTTCTTCTACGATCCTCCGACTGTAGCTACTAAACCGAAAGAGAACTCTGTTCTTCGGTTACCTTCGCACGGCTGAATCCCTGTAGAACGAAATGGTTTGTGCCAAAAACCCCCAAAATCACCTTGATTCTTGGAGGATAAAACCTAGGGTTTTATTCAAGAAACACCTACCAATTCTCAACCCAGAAATGAAGATCACACACTTCCTAATTCTGAACGTTATCACTTCAAAGCAATGGACAACACAAGCAAAAATGATTATGTGTAATTGTTGGTTGGATGAAGATGAAGATGAAGAGAAAGATTGGTATAAATTTTCACGTTTCTTGTTAGTTTAGAAAATGAGATGACCAGACTATTTAGAGAGAATGATTTGACCCACTAAAACTTGTAACAGAAATAACAGAAAAATTTAAGTGAAAAAATTCAGTTCAGGCGTGTTTGGGTCGACCCATCCTTTAATAAGGGTCGGCGTGCGCTGACCCGTGGCAATCACTATGCAAGTTTCACAATCATGCGTCAACCTATTGGCGTCTTGCATCGACGCAAGTATGCAATTTTTGTATATTTTTAAATTCTCAGAATCATGCGTCGACCCACAACCTGCAGGGGTCAGCGTGCGCTTTCCCGACCTTTCCACAAACTTTGTTCCAACAAGCATGAGTCGACTCATGCTTAGGTTGGGTCGGCACATCACTTGCATTTTTCAATAAATGTATTTTTCTGCACATATTAACTGACCAAGACTCGCACAAACATACTAGACACCAATATAATGATCATGCACATGTATTTATGGGTAAGACCTAAGTCCTAAATGTTTAGACGCATGAACAACGATGATTAGATGCAATTTGCCCGACAAATGAAGTGATACCGCTCAAATTACAATCTAATACTTAACTTATTTGTTGACATCATTAAAACCGAAATAGATGAAAGACCTTAGCCCTCTCACACTCCCCCTTATTGATGATGGCAACACTGTTTAACTTTCTCTTGATTTGTAATTTGAGAACGAACAAGCTCCCCCTGTCTTTAACACTTGGTTAATTTCTTGGTTAATTTCTGCTTGCTATCCTTCTCCCCCTTTGGCAACATAAAAAAGAAGAGAAGAAGGTGGTCAAAAGAATAACACTATAACAAGTAAGGATTCATCCACATATTTGCAACATGGCAACACTAACACGCATCCACATATGATACAGTTAATGTAAAATTTGAAACGGATAAATACGGAACATAAGAAGCAAAGACAATTCATTCCATAGTTCAAAACAAAGAACCAAAACAAACTGATACAAAGTTCAAAGTTAAACAACAGGAAAGAACATGCAATCCAAACAGCAAAACCTAAATGCAAAACACAAGTAATATGATGCACTAATCTCTATGGTCTCCTCCCCCTAGATGGATGACCTCTTCCCCCATAGTATTGGCCTGGTGGTGGCAAATCCTCTAGGTGCAAGTTAAGTTCGAGTAGCGAGCGATTGAGCAAGCCAAGACTGTTTGCAAGATTCTGATTTTGTTGAGTCAAATTCTCGTCCATTTGGGTGAAGCGAGTCATAGAGGAGTCAACAAAGTTGTTGAAGTTAGTGATGTGAGTCGAGACTTGGTTGGATAAGTTTGTGAACCTTTCTTCCTGAGCATTGTAGTGGCTTTCTTGCAATGCTTGGAGTTCTTGATGTTGAAGATTCATTTGGTTCAACCTTGCCAGAATCTCTTCAGATGCCTGGAAATCATGCTGAGGCTGTGGAGTTAGAGGTGCCGAATAATCAGGTTGCTGCCAATCAGACTCCTCACCATAGGTGGGAGGAACATATGCATCTCCAAGAGCTGTCCAGCAGTTGTTTTGCCAATCTCCCCAACCCTGATTATCAGAATTGTCCTTAGGTTGATAGCCCATCCATGCTTCGTTGTCTTCCTCTTGCATAACCATATCACCATTATTAACATCTTGATTGTCCCTATCATGTACTGCCTCATCATCATTTCCTTCGTCATGATTAGGTTCTTCAGGTTCATGTGGAAAAGGATGAGTTGATCTGTATCGGTACTTGAACTCATTCTTAACAGAATCCCAAGTGTAACCCATCATGGTGAGTGTTTTTGGTTGAAATTGATGTTCGGATGAAATCTGGATGTAACTAATATTCGGAACCGAGATGCCAACCTTGTTCAAAATGTTCTGAATGCATGATGCATAACCTAAAGCCAGACTTTTGGTGGAGTCGCGGGTAACAAACATCCGATATGCAAAATAGTGTGGCCAGTTGATTTTGATTCGATTCTTCAGTATGTAAATGAGATGAACTTCTGCCTTCTCAACTCTTGAGTACCCGCATTTCTTAGGTCTCAAAACACGAGCAACAATCCACTGCAGAACGCGGTCAACAAATTTCAAATGACCGGTGGTAACATTTTTCGGAAAGAATTCACTTTCCACAACATCGACCGGATATGGTTCACGCAACATAGAATTTAGAGCAGATTTAAACTCAAAGTTTTAAACAAACTTGGTGTCGGTTACTTTGGGAAGATTTTCATCAGTATCCATATGAAACAAAGTATTCCATAACTCATTGTTTACAGGATGACGTACATCATTCATAGAAAACGAAAACTCAGCACCCTTAAATTTTCCCTTAATTCCACAATAGAATAATCGAATCAAATCACTATTGAACTGATCATCACATTCAAGAAACTCACCAAAATTCTGAACACTAAGCATTTCAGTTATCTCAGGAATTTTGTAGTTTGGACCCATCAAAACATAGAAACCATGTCGTGGAATAACAGCACGAAGACTAAACTCTACCTCAAAAGGACCAGACAGTTCATCAGAGAGTAAAGAGTTAATAGTTACCGGTGTTGAAGAAGTTCCGGTAGATGAAGCTCTAGTTGTTTGTTTACCGGTTGTGCGTCGGGAAGCCATTTTTGATGAAGTTGATGAAGAAGATGAACAGTCACTACAAGAAAAATGCCATTTTACGACACTTATGTTGCGACAGTTCATTGAAAACCGTCGTTATTTAAACATTACGGCGGTTATTACAACGGTTTTATGAAACTGTCGTTATTTAAAAAAAAAATTACAAATAACGACGGTTACAATTTTAACCGCCGCAAATATCTCTTCGCGACAGTTATAACCGCCGTAAACTCTCTATGTTGTGAAATTAGTGTGCGGGCTGCGACGGTTGACCCAACCGCCCTCACTTTTGGCCCAAAACAAATTAAATGTATTATGCCTCCAAAACAAATTAAGAAAAGCGCCCAATATTGAGACGGACATAAACCGCCTCCAAAACAAATAAAAAAAAAACCCAATTAACATATCTAATATGTTGCTCTTCTTTTCTCTTCAACGACCTAAAGCAGCCAACGCCACTGCAACGCCGTTCACGACCACTGCAACGCCGTTCACGACCACTGTAACACCACCGCTGTCGGAACGCTACTGCAACAACCGTTCACGGCCAATCTCAAACCAATTTTAACAGGTCAGTTCAAAAACCAATTATCCATTCTTTCTCTTGATTCACGACCCTGATTCATACTTTCTTTCTCTTGATTTATGAAGTTGTAAACCCTAAATCAGAGTTGCAATGTTATATTTTATATGTTGTCCATTCTTTTCCTATGTTTTTTCCTATGTTTCATTAAAAAAAACCAACCTCACAAGTAATTCTAAGTGTGTTGGTGAGGAACTGAAAATGGTAAGAGAGTTTCCCATTAAACTTAGGAAAGTAAGATACATTAGTTAGAATCATACTTGAAAATAGTGTTGGTGAGGATGGGTGAGACGGCGAAGAACATGGGAACGTGTTGAATTCTCAGAAGAGACATTGATAATGCGGTAAGAAAATGATGGAGGAATGGGTCCTTGAAAACCATTTAGTGAAAAATCCAAAATTCTAAGAAAGTTACTGCAACTCAAATCTGGAAGTTGGCCGGTAAGGTTATTACCTGACATATATAGTTCATGATATTTGAGGAGGAACTTCACCTTGAAAATCACAGTTAGATAGGTCAAGATGTGTGAGACTTTGAAATCCACCAAACTTAGAATGAAATTTGGAGCCTAAATAAATATTGGAAAAATAATTGGAAGAAAGATTGAGTGTTTGGAGATGAGCAAGATGAAAAATCGTACTGTTAGAATGTAATATACCTGTAAGGCCTTCACAGCCAAGGTTGAGGCCAATCACATGACTAGAGACGGTGTCGCATGTGACACCTTGCCATGAGCAACAATTGATCTCATTTTTCCATGTTGTTGTTTTCATAGGAGATTGGTTTGAGATTGTATCAGCTGCTGGTCGTGGCTTTATGGTGCCAAGAAGAATAAGCCTCAATTTTTCAATTTAGATTAAGAGGCTTGGTGTTAACTAGTGATCTTAATCTGAGTGGTCTTGAAGTTAACAGTTGGCTTGGTGTGGTAATGTTTGTATCAGCAGGTTGGGTGTTTAAAGTGTAGATCTTGCTAAGTATTGGTGTATGATGGTGTTCCATAATCTCCAGGGTGTTGGGGCAGGAGTGGTGAGCTGATGCCTCTCGCTGTCAACAATGGCAGCTTCCTTGGATGGGCTCTGGTTTTAGACAGATGGTCTAGTTTTCCGTTTTTCTCTGTCATCGCTGCGGCTGTTTGGATGGCTTGGTTTTCTCCTTAGTTGCAGTTTAGTTAGGTTGGTCGGATAGAAGTTTATCAATATGGTGTAGGAGTTGATTTGTTTTGGTCTGGTGTCATGTAGTAGTTGCTGCTTTAAGATGTGGTGCTGGTGCCGATATTGGTTTCTGTGATCTTGTTTATGCTATGCTCCGGTGGTATTGCTCTGGCATGGAACTGTTATCGTTGAGGAAGGCATTTTTTGGTGTGCGCCGGTTGTGGCTTGGCTGGACTTATTCAATTACAGACATGGTGACTGCATGGCTCACAAATCATTTGGCATTCAGATACTTTGTTAAGGAACCAATTGTTGGGGCTGTTGGCAAAGTTTACTTTGGATCATTAGTCATGTTTATGTTTCCTGGTTATCGTTGCAGAAGCGGATCATCGCAGGGTATTATCTTGTGTGTTGTTTGGTGCTTTGGATCGTTCATTAGTTAATAAGAAGTTTATTTGTATTGTAACTGAGAAAAAATAATGAGTTTGAGTTTGTTAGTATCCTGATGTTTTGCATCTACAGTAGGCAGAGGTCACTGGTAAATTAAAAACTATTTGTATTAATGAAAATCAATAGGTCATACTGTTATGCAAAAAATGGCTTATCTGCAGAGTTAATATCTGAAGATTTTAAATTTGTTGTGAATAGGTTTTAATTAAAAAATGTATGTGTAGAGTCTTTTTTAATATATTTTATAGATGGCTAGTCGTAAATGGTGATACTTAAAAGAACACTGTCAAATAGATTTAGCAGTTTCCCTGAAGCTTGGAAATATAATTTTTGATGATACTTAAAAGAACCTGCCTATGTAATTTTTCCTTAAGAATTATAATTGTATCAATAAAATTTATAGTAATGAACAGCTGATGTATATACAACTCAGTTTATAAAAAGGTGCAAGTAATATCTCAATTTTCTTCACTTTTCGTTGATCAAGGTAAATGACTAGATCAAGGATATAAATACTGATGCTTTATGAAGGAGTTGAGCAAGTAATATCTCAATTTTCTTCACTTTTTGTTGTGTAAAATTGTTAAGTTTCAACATTTGTAAAATTGTAAACTATAAAGTTGTTAATATCTATAACCTTAGTTTCAACATACGTAAAATTGTAAAGTGTAAAGTATTTAAAAATGAATAAAATTAAAGAATTTGCATTACCAACTTAACAATCAATCCATTAAAAAGAGTGCAAAACCTATTTTTAGTATGGTGTATGCTTATGCATATGCTGAACCGTTGCTATACTGATCTAAAAACAACCATTAAGTTCTATAAAACAGGTATACAAATAAGCATACATATTTAAAGACATATGAAAGGTGTCATGAGTAGAACCACCAAATACAGGTAGTTATTAAGACATAAAGTTAATTGTAAAAAAAATGAAATTGTTCAGAAAATTGCATGTGTTTAATACTAATTCTTCCACCTATATTTGTTGTCCAGAAAATTGTAAGAAGTGGTCTTCATATCCTACTTGGAGGTGTTTGTGCTTTAACGGTGCTGATTTTTTTCCGCTTCGTAAGTACTTCATCTACCTTCCTTTTGGCTTATTTGTTATACTTTTTTAAAGATATTTGGTTCAAATTGTTTTTGTTTGGCTAGATTAAAACTTAACCATGCTTTTTTTGAAGAAATGGATACATGGATTACAAAGCCACAATCATCAATCGCGTATCAACAAGGGATAAAAGAATTTATTGATTTTGCATTTAAAGGTGCAAAAGAAAATGACGTAGTAATATGCCCTTGTAAATGCTGCGGTTTTAGAAAATCAAAGAGTAGGAGTGAAATGTTCGACCACTTAATGTGGGCACCATTTCCGAAGGGATACACTATGTGGATTCATCATGGAGAGTCTTTTGACCTACCTAGTACTATCTCCCCTAGTACTACTCCAAATATGGTTGAAGATTCTATCATTGTCGAAGATCGTATGCAGAACATGATCGATGATGCATTTGGAGTTGATAGGAATCATGCTAATGAAATACCATCTGCATCAAATTTGAAGATTGACCAAGAGGATTATGTGATGCCAAATGCAACTCAGGAAAGAAATGAAGCCAAAGAGTACTATGAATTGGCTAGAGAAGGAGAACAACCTTTATATGAAGGGTGTAGACAATATTCAAGACTATCTTTTTTGGTAAAGTTGTACCATATAAAGTGTTTATGTGGATTGAGTGAGAAGGCAATGACAATGATTCTAGAGTTAATAAAAGATGCATTTGAATATGTAAACATTCCAAGTTCATTTTATGAAGCCAAGAAATCAATCACAAAACTTGGTTTAAATTATGTAAAGATACCCACATGTCCAAACGGTTGTATGCTTTATTGGGGAGAAGATGAAGAGAGGGAGTCTTGCAAAACTTGCAACACTTCAAAGTGGAAAATAGATGAAGAGGTCCGTGTTAACAAGAAAATGAAGAAAATTCCTGCCAAGGTTCTTCGTTATTTTCCATTAAAACCTCGATTACAAAGATTATTTTTGTCATCAAAGACGGCTGAGGATATGAGGTGGCATGCAACAGATACTAACAATGATGGAATGTTGAGGCATCCTAGAGATTCAGAAGCTTGGAAGAAATTTGACTCAACACATACTTGGTTTTCATCAGATCCGCGAAATGTGCGTCTTGCATTGGCTAGTGATGGTTTTAATCCTTTTGGTGTGATGAGTGCAAACAATAGTATTTGGCCAGTTTTTCTCATTCCATATAACACTCCTCCATGGGTTTGCATGAAGCAGACATCATTTATAATGTCAATGATAATTCCCGGTAAAGAAGCACCAGGAAATAATATCGATGTCTACTTACAACCATTAGTCAAAGATCTAAAGGATTTATGGACAAATGGTTTGGATACATACGATTCTTTCAAGAAAGAGATGTTCAAGTTGCATGCGAATTTGATGTGGACGATTAGTGACTTTCCAGGTTTGGGTGCACTTTCTGGGTGGAACACATACACAGGACTTGCTTGTCCATCGTGTAACTTTCAAACTACATCTATCCGTCTCACAGTTAGTCGTAAATGGTGTTTTATGGGTCATCGTCGTTTCCTTGATCGTAGACACAAGTTTAGATTGAACAGGATTCGGTTTAACGGTGAACAAGAAATGTGGAGTTCACCGAGAACATTATTTGGACATGAAGTTTTTGAGCAGGTTAAAGATGTTGAAGTTATGTTTGGTAAAAAGCCAGTGGAAGAAAAATCGGTAAAAAGAACACGTGAGGGACAACCTGTAGAAGGTGCTAGTACACAACGTGTTCCTACACAAGGTCATCCTCAACAATGGAAAAAGAAAAGCATATTTTTTGAACTTCCATACTGGAAGGATAATCTTCTGTGCCATAATCTTGATGCATATTGAGAAAAATGTGTGTGATAATGTCATATTTACTTTACTAAATGATAGGCAAAAGAGTAAAGATCATTTTAAAGCTAGAGAAGACCTTCAAAATATGGGCATAAGACCTGATCTTTGGCCCGATGAAAATGGTAGAATTTCTTCGTCGGCCTTTACTCTAACGGGTAAAGATAAAAGAATTTTTTTATCAATTTTAAAGAATATTAGGGTGCCTGATGGTTATTCAAGCAACATTTCTAGATGCATTAACTTGGTAAATCTCAAGGTGAATGGAATGATGAAGAGTCATGATTGTCATATATTAATGGAACAACTTCTACCATTAGCCATTCGCACAACATTACCTCATGAGATTTCAGCAGTATTGATTGAGTTGTGCTCCTTCTTTAGACAATTATGTGGTAAGGTAATTAAAATTGAAGAATTGGAAAAATTACAGAACCAAATTGTCCTCACTTTATGCCACATGGAAATGATATTTCCTCCCTCGTTCTTCACTGTTATGGTTCATTTGGTTGTTTACCTTGTTGAAGAAGTTAAACTTGGAGGTCCTGTTCATTATCGGTGGATGTATCCTATTGAAAGGTAAACTATGTGATTTTGTTGTAATGATGCTAACTTAGAAAGTAGAGTTTTTTTTAACCGATACTAATGTGGTTCAATAATAGGTACTTGGGAAAACTTAAATCACATGTACGTAATAAGGCAAAACCAGAAGGGTCTATTGCGGAAGGATGCCGTTTCGAAGAGATTCTTACATTTTGTTCAAGATATCTAGACAACATTGAGACTAGATGGAATCAACCTGGACGTGTAGATGATGATCCTATTGGTGATATGCAAACAGGTTCACGTGTAGTAGAATTATTTCCTAGAGTTGGAAAACCTGTGGGTGGATCTTCATATTACACTCTAACACCAATTGAAAAGTTGCAGGCTCATAAACACGTTTTAACGAATTGTTCAATAGTTGACGACTATATAAAGTAAGTAGTTGTATTCCATTTAAGTAGTTTCCTCTACACTATTAATGTTTTTTTACATCTAATATCGAATAACCAAATAGGCAGTTCCGAAGTATTACTCAGAAACAAATGAGGCGTGGTCAAAGAAGTGCTGCTGAGATAGACAAGAAGGTTCATAGAGAGTTTGCTCATTGGTTCCGCAATCGTGTGAGTTTTCATACAAAAATAGATGTTTGTATTGAATTTGTTTTTGATAATAACAAGACTAATTGGATGTTGTATCGTGTATAGATTTGCAACAATCTTGACAGCATTGATGGACCAGATAAAGATGTTCTCATTAGTCTTGCTCATGGCCCTTTTGATAAAGTCAAAAGGTTTACCGCGTTCAATGTCAATGGGTTCAAGTTTCGAACGTCGGAACGAGACAATCATTTAAAAACTCAAAATAGTGGGGTGTTTGGCATGTTTGGGACACGAAGTTATTCAAGCAGTAGTGATACCCAAATGAGATTTGGAGGGGTCCCTTACTATGGAAGATTGATAGACATTATTGTGCTTTCCTATGATGGCTTCACAGTGCCTATGTTTAAATGTGAATGGGCTAATACCACAAACCCAAGAGGCATTAAGATAGATAAGTTGGGTTTTACCTCTATAAACTTTGCAAGACTATTACATACTGGGGAACATGAAGATAATGAGCCATACATTCAAGCGTCAGAAGCTCAGATGGTTTTTTATGTGGATGATGAGAGTGAACAAGGATGGAGCATACCCGTTCATTTGAAGCCAAGAGACTTGTATGACATGGGTGGAAATGATGAAATTATGACACCCATTGAGCCATATCCATCACAAAATTTGGAACAAATTTTTTCTAATGATGATCTTGGAACTTCAGCGAAAAATGATGCCAATAATTAAGATTTATTTTTTTATTGATAAGAAGTCTAGCTTGTTTGTAACTCGTGTGAGACTTATGTTTTTTGTTTTTTATCCCTAATTAATGTATGAGATTCTTACTTTTTCAGTTGATTCATCGTTATAAAATGAAGTACCAACGTATGACATTGTTACTCTATGTTTTATTGCATAATTTATCTTTTAATTTATTGTGTTTATGTTATGTTTATTATATTTATAGTCATGATTGATGTTACTCTTTGTGATTATGTTATATTGATTAAAGTTGTAGTCATAATTTATCTTTTAGTGTACTTACTTGTTTATCACCTATACTTGCAGTTGAAATCTGTTGTGAAATAATGAATCCATCATATGATGATATTCGCCTCAAAAGAATTGAAGAGAATCAAAAAAAGATGCGGGCTCTCAATCTTACTAAACTCTCTCAATCCCTTTACAAATCATCTTCGTCTTCTTCAAAACCATCATCGGTTAGTAATATATTCTCATATAACTAATAATATCAATAATGTTTCAAAACTAATTAATTGTATTGATTGTTGACTGATATTAACTGATGCATTTTATTTAGTCTGTGAAGGGACGTCCGAGGTTTGTACAACCTGGAGAGCTTGAAGTAAACAAGAAGCGCATACGTTCTCCTCCAATCCAAACTACAATAACACCTCCGCCAATCGAAAGTACAATAACCCCTCCGCCAATCCAAACTACAATAATCCCTCCGTCAATCCAAACTACAATTGAAGATGTTGTGGTAGAAGATGAGGATGAAGATATTGTGATAGAAGATGAGACCGAAAATGCTGTGGTAGGAGACGAGGCTGAAGATGTTGTGGTAGGAGACGAGGCTGAAGATGTTGTGGTAGAAGATGGGACTAAAGATGTTGTTCGAGTGGCTAGTTCTGAGTATTGGGATGTAAATGTTATTAGTAAGTAATTTAAGGTTAAAGTATCTGTAAGTAATTTAAGTTTTTACATAGTTGAATTATGACATTAATTTGTTTACTTTTTTATGTGATAGATGAGGAGGGTTATGTTTCAAACACACGTTTATGTGTGAAAGATTTGGTCGTGAAATCAGAGTCTGATGGAACATGGATAATACTTGAATGGGATAAGACTCATCGTGCAGTAGGACCGGCGGCTGGTTTGTTAGCAGGGTATTTGGGTGTACTTATTAGAATGTTTAAAGACTTTCCCATAATGTTCGAGAGTTGGAGGAGTATTCCAATGGATAAAAAAACTTTGTTTTATGATTCAAAGATAAATGTATCATTAATAAACAATTACATATTTTGTAAATTAATTTTATCGTGCCTATCATTTGTTTTATTAACCAATTTTTATTCTTATGGTTAGCTCCATTTTAATGTTGATGATGGGCGTGACAAAGATTACATACTTGGTTCTGCTGCAAAGAAATGGAAGGATGGTCGTTGTCAATTGTTTCAAAAATTTTATAGATGGGATCTCACTTTGGAGGAAAATATTCAAAATTATCCAAAATGCAAAGGCATCGAGGAAAAAGATTGGGCTGTTTTTGTTCAATATAGGCGGAAAGAAAAAACTCAGGTAATATTAGAATTTTACTCGTATAATTTTATTTTTAATATATAAGTAATGCATTGTATCTTATTCCTATCTATAACGCGTGGTTTTTTTTTGTTACCAAAGTAGAAAATAGCAAAACAAAATGCCCAAAATCGAGGAAAATTGAGGATTCCGCATACACTTGGATCTAAGTCGCTTGCAAGGAAGCAACATGAGTTGGTATGTCTAAATCTATATATTGTTGATTTTATGCTTGATATTACAAATAATTAATATTCATTCTTATTTGTAGGAATCGAGAGATGGGCGATCATACAGTAGAGGAGAAATGTATGCAATTTCGCATAAAAAGTATGACGGGTCTTTTGTCAATGAACATGCACGGAACAATAATGTAAGTACAAGTTAATTTTTAAAAAATATTTGTTAGTCTCCTTAAGGTTTGAGAAAAAATCAAACCTTTTGGCATCTCATTAGTACCATTCAAACTTCAAAAACAATTGAACTAGTCACATAAATAAACAAACAAAAAACCAAACAACATTTTAAAACAATCGGCCCCGAATGAACCTCAACCTAAAGTTCAAGCAGTATATCAAACTATAGCAACAGAAGTTGAAAATAGATAAACTAAATAGTCACATAAAAAACAAAACATAACAACAAACTAATAATCATATTTCTATATAGGAAAATAGTAAGATTTTAGGGAAATCCTTCTATGTAGCAGAAGAATGTGTAAATGCAACAAGTCAATCAACCTCTTGGAGCAAAGAACCATCCAAGGTAGTGAAAATCCTAATGAGAGTCCCCTTGGAGCTTGCAGTAGCAAGTAAAAGTCCAACTTGGGTTATATTGAATCCACTTGTTGTTTACAACCTGCTGATATGATATAAGTTCAAGAGTATGTGTGCTAGTTATATTCATAATTGCCAAACTTGTCATTAAGAATGAGAAATTGACACTGTTCCTTTATGTTGAAGTTGATTTGTTTTGGTATCCAACCATGTGCTTGTCAACATTTCACAAGCTTATTGTGCACAAACTGCTATGCCACATTCACATTGCTGTCATTATTGATTTGTGACCAGCTTGTATATCTAAACTCATGATGTGTATGTTCTTACTTTGTAAACCTGTTTTGTCCATGTGCCTGTTCAAGTCTCATAAAATCTGTAAAGTTTTCCATGATATCACAAACATATGTCTGATATTATTCTGCTAGACCTGGTGTTCAAGACATGTATGCAAATCTTCAAAATACTCCCTGATGCGTGTTAAAGTTAGGAGTGTTACTAAGCCTTGTGACCACTTTGTGTGTATGAATTTCTGCTTTGGTGTGTAATCATATTGTGTGAACCATTGTCTTGCTTTGTATTTAAAACTACTGTTATTCTCTTGAAGTGTTGGTTTGTGGCCATGTTTAGCATTCAGTTGGCATGATTGTACTGATGTCATATAGCTTGTTTCTTGAACTTGTTTTGTGATATCATTGTCCACTTGCCTGAGCCATTACTTGGTAGCACATATTCAATGTTGGTGTATGATCACCCTCCTGATGCATCCATGTTTCATGATGAGCTTGAGTGTTTAAGTGCCAATAGCATGCTTGGGAGGTTTGGATTGACATATCTGTTTGACTAGATTTGATGATGTCCTTCAGTCTGTACCATATCTTAATCATTTTGTCATCATGTTAACTGGTTTGCATTTTGTCTTTTTATCAATGTAGTCATATATCTAGGTTTTGCATGAATTTATGTAGAAGTGCTAATTATTTGAACCTTTTGAGTTTGTGTCCTCTCATATCAACCTGCTAACTTGTAGCTTCATGTGTGGCATGATGAACTTGAATTGATATCACTTGGATGCAATTGAACATGTCAGTGTTTTTGGTTTTGTTGCATTGAATCATACAGGATACCATGAGGTCAGGTTTAAGACCTTGTTGATGTTAAATTCAGTAAGTGTCCTTTGTGCTGATAGCACATAACCCTATGGTTATCATGTCACCACTAAGTTGCCACAACCAAAAATTATCCTTAATATGATTTCAAGAACTCTTCAAGTTCTGTTTGCAAGAGTTCTTATCAGTCATTGGTGGTTATTCTAATCAATTCATGTGCTTAGTCCAATTTCAATTCACTATCATGATTTCTAACTGTCTGTTGTATACATGTTTTGGCATATGAATCATTAGGAACCAGACCACCGCTTTTATCAATCAGGTTGTTATATAAATCCAAATCATTAGAAAACTAAAACTTGTGTAACTTGTGTAACATATTTCATCCTTTACTGAACCTTCAAACACAAAGTGAAAAAGGTTCACCCAATAACAATGGATTTGATATCCCTGAACTTAACAAGAGGACTGCTCATAAAGGTAACAATACACTGCTTTTTCATTAGGTTCTGAAGACTATGTTAACTGGTAGTAGGGTTTTATTATGACTAAACCAAAAATAGAACAGGTGCCGATTGCAAAACAGAAACGTTTGTATAAGTAATGAGGTAACTAATAAACAACATACAGGCCAACTCAGTACCACACAAAACAAAGAGAGACTACCTAAGGGGATATAATCTATGATGCAACGAAACAGAGGTTCACCCAAAAACAATGTACTTATTACCTGAAGGTTATATGATTATCTAGAATTCATTTCTAATCAGAATTTTGCATTAGTAAAAGTTTCGGCATAATCACATTCACCGCAATTACCATGAGTTATATATCCAGGCCAATGACTACCGATGCTCTGACCATTTATCCATATTTCACCCTTTTAGTAAAAGTATTGCCATGTGATAAATCGTTAGGATGTTTTAGGCGTGGTTCATATTGATTCGTAATTAGGCATAGCTGATTCAAGAAGTTTCTGTTACGGCTGATATAATCTGTGAATTTATTATCTTTGTTTTATAATGCTAACACAACCTGTGAATTTCCGAAACTCGCTTTGCCATGCTGATATAATTTGGGATTCACAGTGTTTTATAATGATAACACAACCCTGAAAAGTACTGCCAGTGTTAAATTAATATTTGTGTTTTCAAGGTAAACCAAAAACTATCTAAAAGCATCTTCGTGGTCCCTGCCCATGTATTTTCAACTAAGGAACATGTAAAAACAATTGGATTTTATTTATATATTTTATGGATTAGCAGTAATAGTAACCATTCTATTATCAAGTATAGGTATTCTTATTTATAATAATGCACTTGGTTATAAATAAAGATTATCTTGGGCTGTATTTCATGGATGGCTGATGATGTGTTGAACTGTTTTTGCATATTCTGCTAAGAGCTCCCTATTACAAGTTCACATCTCTAATTTATTCCTACAACATCATATCATATGCTTATAAGCTCTACATTGTATCTATTGTTGATTTCTCATTACAAATCTATTCAACAAAAATATCACAATCAACTCATCAAACCACAGGTTCATTGTGGAGGAGTCCATTACAACATCTGTGTATGTGAGTGATATGTCCAAAAGTTGTTTTCAATTTTTTATAAACTCTTCCGAATAGCTCATTGTCATAATTGGATCTTAAGTTGGAGGATGCTTTTGTTTTTGTTGTTTATTTTTTCTTTTGCATATATTATTGTTTCTTGATAATAAGTTTTATTTGAGTCTTGGGTAGGATTTTAATATAGACTTTGAACCCATGTGCACTTGCTATTTTGAAAATAATATTGAGTTGTTGTTATGTGTTAGTGTTAGGAAATCATTTTAATTGGACTTGTTTAAATTGTTCGGATAATGTGTTAGTGTTAGGAAATCATTTTAATTGGACTGTTATCAAAGTTAGACATGTTCTCATTGTATGACTATTATTTGCTCTTTTGCATGTGTAGGAAAAATTACAAGATGCAATTAAGGATTCTGTGTCTGAAAATGAGGCATTTCAGAAAGTATTTGGAAAAGAACATCCTGGATATGTTCGTTCTATGGGACTTGGAGTTAAACCATCTCAGATTAATAGATCTAAGAGATCGTCATCTTCTTTTGAAGAAAATGAAAAAATAAATAAAATGCAAGAAGAAATTGATGCGCTTAAAGAAGAAAATTCAAAAATTGATGACTTGATGAATGCAATCACATTCTTAAAGGAAAGGGACAATGCTAGGAAAGAAGAAATTGAATTCTTAATGCAAATGCAAAATTCTAGTGGAAGACAGGTATGATTTTCATGAAATATATTATTAACGTTAAAATACATAAGTTTAAAATTGATAGTTCATTCTAGTGGAAGACGTTCTTCTAAGTTTAATATTTTTTTTTCACAGGGATTGGAGTCTCCTATTGATGGTAGACGTTCTTCTGAGTCTAGCTACCGATTTGCAGACAATGGATCATCAAAAAGGATAACTTAGACTTTGATATGTTTTTCTATGTACTTTTTAAGCGACGTGATAATAGGATACTTTCTTATAAACTTTTTTTAATGTATTTTTGGCATTATGATGCTTATTATTATAAGATTAGGATTTTATGATTATGTATATATTAGACGTTTTATGGATATTACATGATTATATAATATAACATGATTATTGTTATGGATATTACATGTTTATGATTGGATTTAAATTTACCATTTAAAATGTAATATAGAAAATCATATAAAAAAGTAATGAAGTATTAAAAAAACACCATAAATAAAAATATTTATGTGGTAATAATTTAAAGAAAGTAAATAATATTGAAAAATATAATATTATATTTAAAAATATTTTAATAGATAATAATTAAAATTAAAAATATATAAATAAAATAATAGGAAAATAACGACGGTTATAACCGTCGTAATCAACAATAAAAATAAAAAAATAATAGGAAAATAACGACTGTTAGAACCGTCGCAATCAGTGACATAATCCTCTATCTCACTGAAAATTACGACGGTTGTAACCGTCACAATTTACAATTCAAAGAATAACCAGTAAGGAATTTACGACGGTTGGAAACCGTCACAATATTAAAGTTATGTCAGTTAGATACTTGTCGTAAAAATCACGACGGTTTGCACGACGGTTTTCGTAACCATCGCAAAATGCCCTCGCGACCCACATTTCTGCGACAGTTCTAAAACCGTCGTAAATTGAAAATTAAGACGGTTAGAACCGTCGTAATCTACCAAAATGAACCGCCGCAATTTGCTAAATTTCTTGTAGTGAGTGCGCGGTTGTTGAAGAAGAATGATGATCTTGTTGCTAGAAACCCTTGTCTTATAATCTTGAGGATTCACACTTTGTGGGTTTTTGATTTTTGTGGGTTTTAATGGGAATTTGATGGAGTTTAATGGGTGTTTGATGGAGTTTGATGGAAGAGATAAAGAGAAGAAGGCCAAAAATCTACTATGTTTAACATGCAATGAACAAGAAATAAAGTGTAATGAAGATATGTAATGAAGAGTGGAAACATTAGGTCGGCGCACACATTCCCAAATAAAAAGGATTCTGAGTGTGTCAGGTGTGCGTCGGCGCAAGATTGCTAGGTTTTGAAAAATTTTAAATTTTTGATATGCGCCGACCGCAGGTAAGCGTGAGCTAACCCGGTCGTTTCCCTTGAAAAACGCTTCAGCTCATGATTCGACCCATGAAGTGGTTCGGTCGACTCATCCAAGTCAAAAATGAAAAAAATTTAAAGTTTTTGCAAGCTTAAGTTCCAAAAAGATAAATAAACAAGCACACACATAGAACAAACATCCAAATGAACAATATATGCACAAAATGTAATAAACATCAAGTTTAAAGTAGTTAACATGGCACAAAATATGTTAAACATCTATGAATCGGAACAATATTTCCTTGATCACTATTGACGATGAGAGCCCTCACATATAGCTAAACATCTCTTTGCATTGTTAGTTAAAAGAATAAACAAGCATGTATATATGTGAAGATCACTATCTTAAAGGATTATCAAACACGATACGAGATATCGAGAATGCCAAGTTCCCTACGGATGTGAAAGAAAGGCTCAGTGGCTAACGGTTTTGTAAAAATGTCAGCAAGTTGATTTTTAGTATCAACATGCTCAAAGATCACATCACCTTTCTCTACATGATCCCTAAGAAAATGATGGCGTATTTTGATATGCTTGGTGCGTGAATGTAATACGGGGTTCTTAGTCAGGTTTATTGCACTAGTGTTATCGCACAAAATGGGAATACGCTCAAGATTTAAATTGAAATCAAGCAATTGTTGTTTAAGCCATAAGACTTAAGCACAATAACTGCCTGCGGCAATGTATTCCGCCTCGGCTGTTGACAAAGCAACCGAAACCTGTTTCTTGGTATGCCAACTCACCAAGGAATTTGCGAAAAGGTGACACGTGCCACTAGTACTTTTCCTATCCAACTTGCACCCGGCAAAGTCGGAATCGAAATAACCAACTAAGGAACAAGCACTACCTTTGGAATACCACAACCCATACTTTGGAGTACCGGAGAGGTATCGAAGTATGCGCTTAACTGCTTTTAAGTGGGATTCCTTGAGACGTGCTTGATACCTCACACACATGCATACACTGAACATAATGTCGGGTCGTGATGCGGTAAGATAAAGAAGAGATCCAATCATACCTCGATACTTCTTTACCTCTACATCCTTACCATTTTCGTCACGATCAAGATTGACACAAGTGGGAATAGGAGTATCTATTGCCTTGCAGTTTAGCATGTCGAAACGTTTGAGAAGCTCAAGACAATATTTTGTTTGACTCAAAAATGTGCCCTCTTCGAGTTGTTTGATTTACAATTCGAGGAAATAGTTGAGCTCCCCCATCATGCTCATTTCAAACTCCCCCTGCATCAAACTAGAAAACTCCTTGACCAAGGTCATGTTAGTAGACCCAAAGATAATATCTTCAACATAAATTTGTACCAAGATTAAATGTTTTCCTTGACGTTTAATAAAGAGGGTTGTGTCAACCTTCCCTCTTGAATACCCTTGATCACGTAAAAATTTGCTTATACGTTCATACCAAGCCCTAGGGGCTTGTTTAAGTCCGTACAAAGCACGTTTAAGTTTTTAGACATGATCAGGATATTCATGGGATTCAAACCCGGAAGTTGGGCAACATAAACCTCTTCATTTATATATACATTAAGGAAAGCACTTTTTAACGTCCATTTGGAATAATTTGAAGTTCTTAGTGCAAGCATAAGCAAGTAAACGACGTATAGCCTCGAGTTGAGCAACCGGCGCATAAGTTTCCTCATAGTCGATTCCTTCCTCTTGGTTATAGCCTTGCGCTATAAGCCGCACTTTGTTACGTGTTATAACTCCGTTTTCATCAAGTTTATTTCTAAATACCCATCGGGCCGATTACTCGATGATCTCGCGGAGGGGGGACAAGGCCCCAAACCTCATTTCTCCTGAATTAATTTAGTTCATCTTGCATTGATAAGAACCAATGCTCATCGAGTAATGCCTCCTTTGCGTTTTTAGGTTCAACTTGTGACACAAAAGCTGAGTAATAAAAAAAGTTACTAAGTTTAGAGAGAGTGGTTACTCCCTCAGAGATGTCACCGATGATATTGTCGATTGGATGGTCTTTGGAAGACTTCCATGCTGGAGAAAGGTCATCTTCATTAGTTGGATGATCCTCCTCACTCTTCATTGGTTGGTGATCCTTTTCCTCCTCAATACGCACTGCTTCAGGCTGATCAGTTCCCTTATCAGTGTCCTTGAGTATGTCTTCGGAAGATGCACCTGCACCATGAAAAGAACTACCTTCTCCGACATTTCTCGGATAAGACTCATCAAAAGTAACGTGTACTGACTCTTCAACAATTCATAACCTTTTATTATATATTCTATAAGCTTTACTTGACTGAGAGTATCCAAGAAAAATACCCTCGTCGGCCTTGGCATCAAACTTACCAAGTGTCTCTTTTCCATTGTTCAACACAAAACACTTACAACCAAAGACATGAAGGTGAGAGATATTTGGCTTACGTCCTTTTAAAAGCTCATACGATGTCTTGTTTAGAATAGGCCAGATGAGCACCCTATTCAAAACGTAACAAGCCGTACCAACGGCGTCGGCCCAAAAGTATTTTGGAAGTTCACTCTCATTGATCATAGTCCTTCCTAATTCTTCCAAAATTCTATTTTTACGTTCCAGAACCTCGTTTTGTTGAGGGGTACGTGGTGCGGAAAAATTATGATCAATTCCATGGGATTCACAAAATGCTTCAAATAAATGGTTTTCAAACACACCCCCATGATCACTTCTAATTGACACAATGTTCGTGTTTAACTTGTTTTGAGATAACTTAGCAAATCTCTCAAAGGCCGAAAAAGTATCACTCTTATTTGCTAAGAAAATGGTCCAGCAAAACCTAGAAAAATCATCAACTTTTACAAAACCATAATAGTTACCACCTAGGCTTTTAACCTTAGATGGTCCAAAGAGGTCCATATGGAGGAGCTCAAGGGCTCTCATAGTTGAAATGATGTTTTTAGATTTGAATGAGATCCTTGTTTGCTTCCTCATTTGGCAAGCATCACAAAGGTGATCCTTTGTGAATTTGATTTAGGGCAAACCGATGACTAGGTATTTAGAGACTATTTTGTTAAGCAAATCAAAGTTGATGTGAGCCAACCGTCTATGCCACAACGATGAATCTTCATTCATAGTGACTAGATACTTGTCTCCATTCAACGATACCTCATTTAAGTCTAGCATATAGACGTTGTTCACCCTCAAGCCCTTAAACACATCCTTTTTGTCACTATCTTCAACTATACAACAATCTTTTGAAAAAGATACTTTGTAATTTTTGTCACATAGTTGACTAATACTTAAAAGGTTGTGTCTAAGGCCTTCCACAAGTATCACATCAGAGATAGTAGTAGATGAGGGGTTACATACACTACCTTTGTCGAGAATTTGTCCCTTATTGTTATCTCCGTAGGTGACAAACCCCTTTTTCTTTGCCACAAAGTCAATGGAAAGAGATATGTCTCCTGTCATGTGTCTTGAGCAGCCACTATCCAAAACCCATCTTCTTTCAGTTCTCTCAAGACTTTGTACCTACAAAACAATCAAGGGAGAGTAGGTACCCAATTCTCATTGGGTCCTTTGCGATAAGTGAAACAAAGATCGCACTTGGGCAACCATTGATAAATGCCTTTTGGAACAAGTAATCTTCTAAAATGACATTTAGCAATAGTATGACCGGGCTTACAACAATATAGGCAATTACGGTTCATTTGGAACTTACCTTTGCTATCGCTATCTCGAATCACATACGTATACTTTTGATACGGATTATTCATACTTTCTCGATAATGTGATCGATCAATAGCAAACATAATTTTAGGCATAAGTGCCTTGTCTAATTTGGCCTTAAGGGTTCTCACCTCTTTTTGCCAAATATGACAAGTATCACAACCCCCAAACTTGAACCATGGAGACTTATTCTCATCAATCTCAGCATTTGATGCATCCACCATGGAGTTTTTAAGAGCTTCCAATTCCTTTTCGGAATCGGAAACCTTTTTCTCCAAGTATTTAAAAATCTTTTTGTTCGAGGCTAAGCGTTGAAAAGCTTCCTTAGCCTCATGGTGCAACATAGCAAAAGCCTTTTGTAATTATAAATGAGACATAGTATTAAAATGATCATATTTAGAGTGTTTTACCTCTTTCTTCTTGTTGTGACGTGCCATAGGACATAGATTAACAGATTCACTTTCATCACTTGAGCTGTCCTCTTTTTCCGACTCGCTATCGCTTTCCCAAGCGATGTATGCTCGTCTAGATTTGTTTGACTTTTTATGTTGACGGCTCTTATCCTTGTCCTTATCCTTGTCTTTCTTAAGTGATGGACAATCCGGCTTGTAGTGCCCGGATTTTCCACAGTTGTAACACGTCCCTTTAACCTTGCCATTCTTATTTCCTTCATTTCTAGATTGCCTCTTAAATTTAACAAGATTTTTATCCGAGTGTTGAATCTCATTCTTCTGAACATACCTATTGTATCTCATCACAAATAGACTCATATCATCATCGGAGTCATCATCTTCGTCATTGTTGGTTTCATCATCACTTTGCTCTTTAGATGTGGACTTTAAACAAGAAGTCTTAAGAGCAATCGACTTCTTTTCCGTATCTTTCGTTTTCTCCTTCTTTATACTCTTTTCATGTTTATCAAGGCTAATGAGCACTTGTTCATGCTCATCAAGTTTGCCAAATAGTGTGGTGAGGTCTAAAGTAGCTAGATTATTAGCCTCCTTGATCGCGGTGACCTTCGGCTGTCATTCCCTGTTAAGACACCTCAAAATCTTATTAGTAGCAACCTCGTTTGGAATTGGTTTACCAAGTACATGCAATTTCTTGATAATGTGAGTAAATCATTTTTGCATGTCCGCAATGGTTTCCCCTTGCTTCATGTAAAAAAGATCGAAATCTTGCGTTAGTGTGTTAATACGAGCCATTTTAACATCATTAGTGCCTTCGTGGGCTACTTGTAAAGCATCCCACATGGCTTTGGCCATTTCACAACGAGAGACACGATAATATTCCTCAATTCCCAAAGAGGAGATCAAAATATTTCGAGCCTTCCAATCATAGCTGTACTTTTTCTCGTCCTCCTCATTCCATTGAGCTTCGGGTTTGGGAACAACAATGCCTTCGACATTGGTCATTGTAGTTTCCATGGGACCGTTTAAAATAACGTTCCAAACCTTTCGATCTATGGAATTTATATGGACGCGCATACAATCCTTCCAGTAGCTGTAATTCTCGCCTGAAAAAACTAGAGGTCTATTATAAGCCCCTTTAGGTTCGTTCGCCATGATCCAAGAAGTTTTACCGAAGCACCAGATAAACCGGAGCTCGTGATACCACTTGTCAGACGATGGCTATGGGTCTAGAAGGGGAGGGGGGTTGAATAGATCCCTTGAGTTTTACACGCAAATGGTTACCAAATATTGTTTTTAAAAAATGTTTAACGGAAGCAACCACTGAATCACACGTCTACAACGAACCTTCTGCTAAAAGGATCGGATATGCACGACAATATTGGGAATGAATTATGGATAAGAAAAATTCAGTTTGATTAACACAATTTAAAACGCAATCAGCAAAGTATCACTTGCTTGATGTTTAATCCAATCCAACAAGATCAATTGACAAACAATAAATTGCAAATGCGTTCGATTTTGCATTGAAACAAATTATCAAACACTTGGTGTGCGTTAACACACTAAGTGCAGATTTCAAAGTAATGTGATGTTGAGCTGCTCTTAGATACAATCCAAGGGATTGTATCAGATTTACAAAACAATTTAACAACTCAATATAACACCAGCTCAGAAATTTTGATCAATTTAGACTTCGCAAATTCGAATGATATCAAACGTAAAGAGTTAAGGGAAAGAGAGAAAAAATGAGATTTGATTAGGCAGTTCCCCAATCGTCCTCGCTTTAGGTACCTCTGCCCCCAATTCCACAATTAGAATTTAGATATATATATATATATATATATATATATATATATATATATATATATATATATATATATATATATATATATATATATATATATGTTGCTGTTGCAAATTGTTTATTACAAGAAAAGAACTATGAACATCTAAACTCCCAAACGTCTTTGATCGTTGATGCAGAGCCTTCTCTTCCCTTGATTCAAGATAAATTAAGTACCATGAATTCGGTTGAACAAGTCACCGTCCCACGCTACTAGACTGCAAGAAACCACCATTCTTCAGTCACCTTCACTCGGCCGACTTCAATTCTCCGCAATTCGATCCCCAAACCTTTCTTCTACGATCCTCTGACTGTAGCTACTAAACCGAAAGAGAACTCGGTTCTTCGGTTACCTTCGCACGGCTGAATCCCTGTAGAACGAAATGGTTTGTGCCAAAAACCCCCCAAAATCACCTTGATTCTTGGAGGATAAAACCTAGGGTTTTATTCAAGAAACACCTACCAATTCTGAACCAAGAAATGAAGATCACACACTTCCTAATTCTGAACGTTATCACTTCAAAGCAATGGACAACACAAGAAAAAATGATTATGTGTAATTGTTGGTTGACTCATGGATGAAGATGAAGATAAAGAGAAAGATTGGTATAAATTTTCATGTTTCTTGTTAGTTTAGAAAATGAGATGACTAGACTATTTAGAGAGAATGATTTGACCCACTAAAACTTGTTACAGAAATAACAGAAAAATTTAAGTGAAAAAATTCAGTTCAGGCCTGTTTGGGTCGACCCATCCTTTAATGAGGGTCGGTGTGCGCTGACCCGTGGCAATCACTATGCAAGTTTCATAATCATGTGTCGACCTATTGGTGTCTTGCGTCGACGCAAGTATGCAATTTTTGCATATTTTTAAATTCTCAGAATCATGCGTCGACCCACAACCTGCAGGGGTCAGCGTGCGCTTTCCCGACCTTTCCACAAACTTTGTTCCAACAAGCATGAGTCGACTCATGCTTAGGTTGGGTCGGCGCATCACTTGCATTTTTCATGAAATATATTTTTCTGCACATATTAACTGACCAAGACTCGGACAAACATACTAGACACCAATATAATGATCATGCACATGTATTTATGGGTAAGACCTAAGTCCTATATGTTTAGACGCATGAACAACGATGGTTAGATGCAATTTACCCGACAAATAAAGTGATACCACTCAAATTACAATCTAATACTTAGCTTATTTGTTGACATCATTAAAGCCGAAATAGATGAAAGACCTTAGCCCTCACATGGACTCTCATAATAAGATTGACGAATATGTGGACTCATTATGAGGATACACTAGAATCAAGCTATAATTTCATCTCAAATTATTAGATTCAATCCAACAATCTATTGTTGTCCACGTCGCACCTACAGGGAGCGATTTCAATTGTTGGCAATATATAAACTTAGTTACGTGCCATGCTAGATACTTTTTCATTCATTCTTGTAAGTTACATCTTTGATCTTACTAACTTGCGCGTTGAAGTGTTAACCTTGCAGATACATCGCCCGTTCCATCTACTAGAGACTTGCATCCCAGTAATGGAGAGCTTCTACGATGACTTTCATTAGTACAAAATCAATATTCTATTTCATACTGGAATAATGACGTCATTTATGAGGACATTTTGTGATCCTCGCGAAATTCAACATTGAATTATTCAAACCATTTCGTTGCACCGCTACAACTGTTCTTTTCTATCGATTAGATTATCGTGAATTTCTTCGACCAACAATGGTATATTCCAACCCAATTTGATTGCCTGCTCATCGCAACACTGATCATGTGACCAACATCACCACTCCAGTCCTCATCTCTAATCATGAAGTTTCATCTTCTCTCGCAGATGAAGGAGGTCTGATTCTAGTAACATCTTATACCGTTTCATCTCCCTAAGCTCTAATTCATCCACCAATTGGTCGGGGAACATTCTAGGTCATTTTGTCCTTCTAACCTTTTCAACAATTACTAAAAGGCCAAACTTCTAAACAAGCTTAACTGCATACCCAGACACTTGAGCAAAAAATGTTTCAAAACCTTTATCAACTTCAAGTCACACTAAGGATGCATGGAGCAAGAAAACTCATAACAAGCATTTACAACCTGATGCAATAACTGAATGCACACCTACTAAATGAGAGGCTTTTGCATGTAGAATAAAATAAACAAATAACATGGATGAACAGATAGACTCAATGCAAAATACCAAACCTATAATGTTCTCATTTAATACTGGTGAACGGATGGACGCTCACTAAGAGGTTGCAAACCAGAGTTAAGTCACGAGCTTATCTCACGTTGTCTGATCAAATCCATTGGTCTTCCTCACACCATGTTGCGCCTATTGAGAGAGGTTTCAACCTCCGACCATATATAAATTATGTTACATGCCATAACAAGTACTTTTTGTTTACTCTTGCAAGTTACACTCCTATGAGCTCATTGATCTTAGGCATTGGAGTGTTAACCTTGTTGGTACACCCCTGCTCCACCTATCAGAGACTTGTACCACCTTATTGGAGAGCCTTTACAATGGCTTTCATCATGCACCATCAATCTTCTATTCCAAACTGAAATACTGGCATCGTTTGTAAGAATTATTTTTTGATTCTCACAATTCAACATTTAATTCTTTAGACCCTTTTTGTAATGCCACCTCAACCATTTATGTCTATCGATTAGGTTGTCATGAATTCCCTCGATTAATAATGGAATTTCGAAATCAACTTGATTGGTCACTCTTCACAACATCGGTCCTACAACCAAAGCCGCCACATCATCCCTCATCTCTACTAAGAAAGTTCACTTTCCTCCTACGAAAATAGGAGTTTTGGTTATAGTAACATCTTCGACCACTTCATCTCCCGAAACCCCAATTCTTGCATTAATCAGTCGCAGAACTCTGTAGGTTATGTCATATTTCCATTTATTTTAACAATTACTCTATGGAAAAACTTTTAAGCATCCTCAAATATAAACACAAATACATGAGTCAAAAAGTAACATATCATTCAACAACTTCAAGCCATACTAGGGATGCATGGAGAAAGCAAACTCATAACAAGCATTTACAATCTAGTACAGTAGCCGAATGCATACCTACTAAATAACAGGCACTTGCATGTGGCCTAAAATCAATAAATAGCTCTGGCGAACAAATGGACTCAATGCAAAAGATTATATCTAGAATACTCTTAATTAAGAAGGGTGGACAAATGGTCTATCATTATGAGGCTGCACAACAGAATCAAGACACAAGCTCATCTCAAGTTTTCTGATAAAATCCAAGGGTCTCCCTCAGTTCATGTTTTTTCTATTGAGAGCGGTTTCAACCATCGATCACATATAAACTCTATTACGTATCATAATCAATATTTATTCATTTTCTCTTGCAAGTTACATTTCTCTTGCTCCCTGACTTAGACGTGTGAGTGATAACTTTATAGGTACAATCTCTCTCCGCCTATTAGAGACTTGCACCACTATACTGGAGAGCCTTTACAGTAGCTTTCATTAGTACATCATCAATATTTGGTTCCATTATAGAGTTGTGACACTGCCTGTAAGAATCATTTTTAGATTATCAAGAAATTTCACATTGAATTCTGCAGACCCTTTTTTTTGCGTCGTTGGAACTCTTCTTGTCTACCAATTATATCATCACAAATTTCCACAATTGTCAATGGTAGCTTTGAAATCAACTCAAATGGTCGTTCTTTACAAAACTGGTTCTGCGACCGAAACCCCCATGTTATTACTCGTCTCTACTCATAAAGTTCATCCACCTCCTCTAGAATTAGGAGGTCTGGTTCTAGTAACATCTTTGACCTCTTCATCACCCCAGACTCTAGTTCCTCCATTGATTGAACGAGAAACTTTGTAAGTCTTGCAACATTTCCAATAATTTCAACAATGACTCTAAGTCCAAACTTCTAAACAACCTCAACTGCAAACACAAACACAAACACTTGAGTTAGAAATTTTCCATCACCTTCAACAATTTCAAGCCACACCAGGGATGATGGGAGCAAACGAGCTCATAACAAGTAGTTAAAACCTTGTGTAGCAACCAAATGAACAGTATCTAAATGAAAGGCTCTCGCATGTGACATGAAATCAATAAATTAATTTTAGAGAATAGATGAAATCAATGAGAAATATTAAACATAAAATTATCTCATTTAAGACTTCTTTGATATCCCTGACTTAGGCATTGGATTCTAACCTTGTAGGTACATCCCGGGTCTACATATTAGAGGCTTGCATCACCGTATTTGAGAGCCTTTACAACGACTTTCATCAATACATCATCAATCTTATGTTCCATTCCAAAATAGTGGCACCATATGTGAGAACCATATTTTGATTCTTGTTAGATGTCAAACATGTTATATATTTGTATGAAATACTTGGCATTTTTCACTTCTTTCCAATGGTAAATTGTGAATTTAAGCGGTAAATTGTGTTGTAATGCGTACATTGGAATACATGTGTGGAACTTGTAATTTGTGTGTTAATGTGCAGGTATAGGCATGAAAGGAGAAAAAGTGTGAGACACATGGAGTGGATGCAAGTTTCCACTGAGTTTGTAGCTGCAACAGAGCATTCGCAGTGCGAAGAATCTGGCGAAGGCCCAGCGAAGGTTCGCACTACGAACGTCAGCGAAGGCGCCAGCGAATGATGGCAGAGAGTTCCACTTTTGAAATGACAATGATTTCGCATTGCGAAGGCTCGCTGGTTGTTTCGCAGTGCGAAGATGCTAGCGAAGGGAGGTAGTAAGTTCTGGAATTTAATTGTCCTGGCTCGCTAGTTTATTCGCAGTGCGAATGAGCTAGGGAATGATTCGCTGTGCGAAGGAATGGTTCGCACTGCGAACGCACGATTTCTGCTTGGGGCGGTTTAAGTCTCAGAGGCACTTAAGGTGCCATTTTCTCTCATTCGCAGTGCGAATGATGTGCTCGCAGTGCGAATCTTGCAGATTTCAGAAGTGTATAAATAGATTTTCACTTTATTTGGTTGGGATAGCTTGTTCATTTTTCACTAGAAAACATAGTTTACAGTATTTTGATCATCAAAGAGTGGATTTTCACTTGGAGAAGCTGAAGTCGCATCCATTCTCGATTATTCGTCGTGGATGCTCATTCATCTCCTCTCTTTACTTGTTATCCAAACTACCATGAGAAGTGGTAGCTAAACACTCAATGTTGAGGTTAGATGTAGTTGATTCTGATTTTATGTATTGCTGTTGATCTATTGTGTATGAACAAAGTCTTTGATCAATATAGATGATGTTGTTTTCTCTTAATGATCCATGTGTGATTTATTTTACTCTAGACATAGATTCTACAAATCATGACCTAACAATTTTATCTCTTAAAAACCAAACTCTAGACATAGATTTGGGATTTGCTATTCGCATTGTGTTGATCTTAATGATCGTTGTTTAGATTGTTAGCGTGAGACATCATATAACGGTTTAAACACTGACACTCACGACTTTGCTTTTGACATAAACTTAGTCGGGAGGATACGCGGTTATATTGGTCAGAAACCGAGTTCATATGCTTGATTAATCGTTTATACGTGAAAAGGATTAGCGAAACCTAACCTTAACATGCTTTTATCAAAACTTTTACAAAATCTTTGTCACCAATTAATCTTTGCTACAAGTGAATGTTAACAACAATTGAGAAACTTTTGAAACCATTGAACTTAGAATATCACAACTATTGAAAGGCACGCATCAAATATCGAACAATCCCTATGGATACGATTAAAAATAACCCCCACTATTACTCAACTAACAAAATGGCGCCGTTGCCGGGGATTGTTAGGTGATATTGCAAGCATTGTGATAGTTGAGCTATTTTAAGCTTGTTACCACTTTATCTTGAACTTGTTAATCTGTTTTGTTTAGTGTGCAGACTTAGTTTATACGAGGGAAACTACCAGCGGACCAACTTCTTTTCGATCCTGAGATTGAGAGAACCGCTCGTAGAATCAACAGTAGAACTAGACGAAGGAGGCAGCTAGCGAGACAAAAGCGAGAACAAGAGGAAAGTACTTCTACACCACCACCAGTTCCACAAATACTTCCAGTTATGGAGGCAGATCCACCACCACCACCACCACCTGCTTCTAGGCCATGCACAAATAGTCCGAGACACAATGCTCAGTTCGCTCACCATGCACACAACGGTCGTCATGTTGAAATGAAGACCGGTATTCTCCATCTGTTATATCAAAGTCCATTTACGAGTATGGATCATGAAGATCCTTTTACCCATCTTACAAAATTTTATGAAATAGCGGGAGCGACTGGTGCACCGGAAGCATATGAGGAGTCTCTGTTCAAGAGACTATTCCTGCATTCTCTCATTGGGAAGGCAAAGGAATGGTATCTTGATCAGTCAACGGCCATAATGACGGATTGGAATGCATTGGGAGAGAAATTTTTGGAGATATTTTTCCCTCACACTCGGTTTATGGAAGCAAAGACCGCCATCGCGGTATTCACACAAGGAGCCAGTGAATCTCTCAACGAAGCTTGGGAGAGGTTCAAATCAATGTTAAGAAAGTGCAAAGGCCATGGTTTTGATGAATTGTCACAAATTCATATATTTAGAAATGGACTGCAACTTGTACACAAAACCTTGTTGGATGCCACCGCTGGTGGATCCTTGTTAAGCAAAACCGCAGCGGAAGCCACAGCTATCATTGACAAGATGGCCTTGAACGATCATCAAGGTAGTCACAACCGTGGACCTTCTCAACGAACTCCGGGAGTGTTGGAATTAGGAACAAACGATGCTATCCTTGCGCAGAACAAATTATTATCACAACAGGTTGAGTTGTTAACTAAGCAAATGTCTAAATTGCCGCAACAATTCAAAGAGATGCAGGAATCTTCAAGTAAAAATGTGGAAGTGTTAGTTTGTGAATTATGTAGAGGTGACCATCCGACCAGTTATTGTCCTCCCGTTATGGAGGAAGCAAACTACGCGGGAAATCAAGGATACCAACCCCGACCTCCGTATCAACAAGGCAACCAAGGTTACCAACAAAGGGTTAACCAAGGTTATCAACAACAATGGAGACCGCAAGAAGCCGGACCATCAAACCGTCAACAATACCAAAATTACACTCAACCTCCGCAAGCTCCCGTTGGAAATACGAAGATGGAGGACACTCTCACACAATTTATGCAAATGGCAATTTCCAACCAAAAGAACACCGATGCGGCCATAAGGAATCTTGAAACACAAGTCGGGCAATTATCAAAACAATTGGCTGACCAACAAAAAGGGCACTTTACGACAAATACGCTTCCGAATCCTAAAGATTGCAAAGCAATTCTCACAAGAAGTGGAAGAGAGATTGACATGGGTGTAGGTAAGAGAGTAGTGGAGGAGGAGGTTGTAGTTGAAAATGAAAAAGAAAAAGATAGTGAGGAGATTGAAGTAGAAAAAAATGTTGAGGGTGTTTTAGTTGAAAATGAGAAGGAAAAAAGTGAGAATGAGAAAAAAATAGAGAGTGAAGAAAGAGTGAATAGAACTAGGAAGGGAAAAGAGCCGATGAACAATATTCCGATCCAACATCTACCATATCCTCATGCTCCTACAAAGAAAGATAGTGCGTGACACTATTCTCGGTTTATGGATATTTTCAAGCAATTACAAATAAATATTCCATTTTCCGAGGCTTTGGAGCAAATGCCTAAATATGCGAAATTTATGAAGGATATCCTCACGAAAAAGAAGAGGTATACGGATCAAGAGACGATTATGGTAGATGCGAGCTGTAGTGCCATCATTCAACGTACTCTCCCGAGGAAAGAATGTGATCCGGGACGAGTTACATTGCCGGTTACGATAGGAAACATTTATGTGGGCAACGGATTGATTGATTTGGGCTCTAGTATCAACTTGATACCATTGTCGATTGTGAAACGGTTAGGACACATGGAATTGAGGTCCACGCAAATGACGTTGCAACTCGCAGATAAATCCACTACCCGTCCTCACGGTGTAGCGGAAGATGTGTTGGTCAAAGTGGACAAATTTTTGTTTCCGATAGACTTTGTTGTAATTGAAATGGAGGAGGATGAGGATGCACCTTTGATTCTTGGAAGGCCTTTCATGAAAACTGCCCGAATGGCAATTGACATGGACGATGGTCTCATGAAAGTGAGAGTTCAAGATGAAGAGGTGTGTTTCAATCTTTATGATGCCATGAAGCACAAGAAAGATAAAGGTGATTGTTTCCGAATCGATGCAATGGAGGAAGCGAGTTTTGAAGTTACAAAGCAAATTCATGTCATTGATCCTTTACAAAGAGCTTTGGATGATTCCTTGGAAATATTCTCGGTTGAAGAAGAGCAAGCTCTTGAAGAGTGTTTGTTAGAGCTTGAAGCTTTGGAAGAATTGCAACCTTGGGAGTATGAAGAGGAAATTCTAAAAAAAGTGGTTAATGATGAACCATCCAAACTTGAACTGAAAGTGTTACCGTCAACCTTGAAGTATGCTTTTCTCGATGACGGGGGTAATAAACCGGTGATCATAAGTAGTATTTTGTCTGAAAACGAGGAGAGCCGCTTAATTCAAGTGTTGAGAAAAAATCAGGATGCAATGGGATGGACGTTGTCCGATCTCAAAGGCATAAGCCCTTCATATTGCATGCACCGTATATTTATGGAGGAAGATTTTAAACCGGTTGCTCAACCTCAACGCCGGTTAAATCCAATCATGAAAGAAGTGGTGAGGAAAGAAGTGGTAAAAATGTTAGATGCCAGAATGATTTATCCCATTTCTGATAGCCCGTGGGTTAGTCCGGTGCATGTGGTACCGAAAAAAGGCGGATTAAGGGTGGTCTGAAACGAGAAAAATGAGCTCATTCCAACAAAAACCGTTACCGGGTGGAGAATGTGCATCGACTACCGTAGGTTGAACAAAGCTACGAGAAAAGATCATTTCCCTCTACCTTTTATGGATCAAATGCTCGAAAGGCTTTCCGGTCAACAATTCTACTGTTTTTTGGATGGTTATTCGGGTTACAACAAAATTATTGTGAACTCGGAGGATCATGAAAAAACCGCTTTTACATGTCCGTTTGGAATCTTCGCTTATAGGAGGATGTTGTTTGGATTATGTAATGCACCGGCGACTTTTCAACGGTGTATGCAAGCTATCTTTTCGGATTTGATTGAAAAGACAATTGAGGTCTTTATGGATGATTTCTATGTTTTTGGACAATCGTTTGATTTGTGCTTGAAAAATTTGGACACGGTGTTGGAACGGTGTGTGGAAACCAATTTGGTGCTTAATTGGGAAAAATGCAACTTTATGGTGAACGAGGGAATTGTGCTCGGTCACAAAGTTTCTTCAAAGGGCCTTGAAGTTGATAAAGCCAAGGTGGAAGTTATTGAGAAATTACCACCATCGATGAATGTCAAACGCATAAGGAGTTTTCTTGGACACGTCGGGTTTTACCAAAGGTTTATCAAGGACTTCGCAAAGGTCGCAAATCCGTTGAGCAACTTGCTCGTCCAAGGTAAGATTTTTGACTTTGAAGAGTCTTGCTTTTTTGCTTTTAATTTTTTGAAAAAGAGTTTAACTACCTCACCGATAATCGTTGCACCTAACTGGAAATTGGATTTTGAATTAATGTGCGATGCAAGCGATTATGCGGTTGGGGCTGTTTTAGGTCAAAGGAAAACGATTCCACGCTATACATTATGCGAGAAAAGTTTTAAACGAGGCTCAAATTAACTATGCAACAACTGAGAAAGAGTTGCTTGCCATAGTGTATGCATTGAAGAAATTTCGTTCCTATTTGATTGGTTCACGAGTCATCGTTTACACGGACCATACGGCTATAAGGTATCTGCTCACCAAACCTAATTCTAAGCAGAGGCTTATTCAGTGGATCCTTTTGTTACAGGAATTTGATCTTGAAATTCGTGACAAAAAAGGATCCGAGAATTTGGTGGCGGATCACTTATCCCGCCTGGTCAACGTTGACGTGACCAAGAATGAATTTGAGGTCACAGAGGAGTTCCCGGATGAGAAATTGTTTAGAGTGCAGGTTAGACTGTGGTTCGCCGACATGGCTAACCACAAAGCCGCCGGATTGATACCGGACGGTCTAACGCACCACCAAAAAATAAAATTTTTGTCTGACGCCAAGTCCTTCGTGTGGGATGAACCTTTTTTATTTAAACTTGGTGTCGACAACCTCTTAAGAAGGTGTGTCTCATTGGAGGAAGCCACAAATATTCTGTGGCACTGTCATAACTCTCCGTATGGAGGACACTTTAATGGGTTGAGAACGACCACTAAAGTTCTTCAATTGGGCTTTTATTGGCCGTCCATATTCAAAGATGCGCATGCGCATGCCCTTAGTTGTGACAGGTGCCAGAGAAGTGGAGGAATTTCACGGCGGCACGATATGCCTTTACAGAATATGTTGGAAATCGAAGTTTTTGACTGTTGGGGGATCGACTTTGTCGGTCCCTTCCCATCTTCATTTTCCAATGAATATATTTTGGTCGCGGTTGATTATGTGTCTAAGTGGGTGGAGGCGATAGCTTGTGCTAAAGCCGACGGAAAAACAGTGGTCAAATTTTTGAAAAAGAACATTTTTGCGCGTTTTGGTACTCCTAGAGTGTTAATAAGTGATGGAGGGTCTCACTTCTGTAACACTCAGCTTGACAAAGCTTTGGAGCAGTATGGTGTGAAGCACAAGGTTGCCATACCATATCATCTTCAAGCTAATGGTCAAGCGGAGGTATCCAATCGTGAGATAAAATGTATTTTGGAGAAAACTGTTTCGGCCTTGAGAAAAGATTGGGCCAACAAATTGGATGATGCTTTGTGGGCGTATCGGACCGCTTTTAAGGCTCCGATCGGTCTCACACCATTTAAAATTGTGTATGGTAAGAATTGCCACCTGCCCGTGGAGTTGGAGCACAAGGCGTTTTGGGCCTTAAAATTTTTAAATTTTGATCCAACTCTTAGCGGCGAAAAAAGAAAAGTGCAATTACATGAATTGGATGAATGACGCCTTCAGGCGTACGATTCCAATAAACTGTACAAAGAGCGTGTAAAGTCTTACCATGACAAAAAATAATCATCAAGCAATTTGAGGTGGGACAGCTGGTCCTGCTATTCAATTCTCGGTTAAAATTGTTCCCGGGAAAGTTAAGGTCTAAATGGTCGGGTCCGTTTCGGATCCTAGAAATCAAGCCTTATGGAGCACTTATGATTGAAGACACAACAACCAAAGAGAATTGGACTGTGAACGGCCAAAGATTGAAAGTGTACCTTGGAGGTGATTTCGAGCGGAATCCCGCCATTGTTCCCTTCTGCGATCCGTGAGATTGCGGTGGATCGTCGAGCTTAGCCGATGTTAAACAAGCGCTGGTTGGGAGGCACCCCAACATTGTAAGTATTTTGCTTTTATTTGCTGTTTGAAGTGTTTTTATAGTATTGTATCATGTGCAGTATGGCAGCAAGACAGACCTCAAAATTTTGAAAAACTGTCTTGTTCGCTGGCTTGTTCGCACTGCGAATCTTGGGCGAGCATTCGCCAGCCATTCGCACTGCGAACATCAGCGAACCAGACTTGGTGGTTTTGCTGCCACATCATTAAAAATGAGGGTTTTGTTATGGGTGGGCCTGCACGTAGGCCCAAGACCCATGTTGAAGTGCTGATGACTTGAGGGGACCAAACCCTAGTCCCTTGCCTCTCACTTTCAACCAAAAGGAAAAAGAAGAAAAAAAACCTCAAGTCTTCCTTCCCTCTCACGTGCATTTTCTGCCCATCTCTCCAATTTCTTTTACTCAATTTCCAATTCCAACCATTTTTGAATTTCTTTTCTCTGTGCTTCCTAATTAATTAGATTGTGTTTGTGAATTATGCATGGGAATGTGTAGAAAGTTTAGGGTTAAATTCTGTTTGGAGTTGTTCAATGCATGTCAAATTTTCTGCTGGTTTTTGAGGATAGAATACATTTAGAATCATGCTATGTGGTGAAATCTGGGTCTGCAAATTTTTTTCAAAGTTTTTTTGCATTCGCTGGCTTGTTTGCACTGCGAATCTGGGGCGAGCGTTCGTCAGGATTCGCAGTGCGAGTGTTTTAGCGTGCAACCCAGATTTTTTCTTAGTTCTTTCTGATGCATGTATGTCCTAATTTCTAATGATCTGTCTTGGTGTTTTTGTGTGGGATTTGTTTGTCATTTGTGCAGATGGGTCATAAAACCATGATCAAGAAAAGGAAAGCATCAACATCCAGACAGGTTCTGATCCGTTTCGACGACACTCGGTTCAAGGGTATTAGGCAGGCTCAGAGATATGAGGTGTTGGAAACAAGAACCATCCTTGCTGAGAAGAGATTTATTCTGAATGATCAGGGGAGTTATCGTTCGGTAGCTGCCCTCTTGCATGAAAAAAAGTGGGATCAGCTGATAACGCCCCTTGATTCGTACAATGTGGAGATGGTTCGTGAATTCTATGCCAACGCCCTTCCTGATGAGGGGGATCTGTTTAATTAGACTACTATTGTTGGAGGGAAAACTGTGAGGTTTTACAGAAGGACAATTAGCCGAGTGCTTGGAGACCCTCTTCCATTGCGTGCCAGTGAGGAAGATGATTACCATAGGAACCTTAACCGCAACAGGGATATCACACAAATGACCTCTGATTTGTTGCGCCCGGGTAAAAATGTGAAGTTCAACCATTTGGGAGTTGCTGTGAGGTATCATCTAGAGGACATGTTACCTTTGGCCCAACTTGTTTTACTTTTGGTTGTCACCAACATTAAGTCAAAGTCACATTCCTCTACCGTTCCGATTCCTCTGGCTCACCTTATGCACAACATCCTTATGAACGTGGAAATTGATGTCGCGAGGATAATAGCAGATCAAATAAGGTCCATTGTCGAGAGTGGATTAGGAGGGAATGCTTCGAGGAAAAATTCCCCTCTTGCATTTCCGTGCCTAATCATGTCCTTATGTGCTGAAGCTGGTGTTAATCACGTCGGCTATCGATGATCGACATGTCAACAAATTTTGCAAACCTAAGGGTGGTAGGACTGAGTCTTCAGGGGCTGCTGCTGCTACAGGGGCTGGTACGAGTGGGGGGGATACTTTTGAGTCGTCGAATTTCTATCCTTATCAGCAGGAGATCTGCCAATATAACTGGGATTGGATGGTCGCTTCTCAGCACGCCATGCTTGATTTACATGACTCTATGCAGGTACTCCAGCTGCAGATTCGGGATCCCGCCGCGGAGCATACTATGATGTCGAGGGAGCAGTTCCTCGCACATGCTGGATGGCCTGAGGCCAGGCCAGTTTTCGGAGGGGGAGAGGATTTAGCTGGTCCAGCTGGTGAGGATGCTGATGAGGATGGAGATGATGATGATATTGAGGGAGATGGCACTGATGTGGAGGTTTCTGGTAATACGTCTGATGAGGGAGATAAGGATGAGATGGTTACCGAGGTTTTGGAGACGGAGTCCGATGAGGACTGATTTTGTGATTTTCAGACTTGTGCACTTCCTTTGGTCTCCAAAGTGAAGTTTTCTTATATTTTGTGTTTTTCCAGCTTTTACTAGTCTATTGTATCCACATAGTGGAATATTTTGAATATTGGTGTACTTGTACCCTAGTGGTACCATTTTGGATATTGTAGGTGTTTTTACACCAAGCACTTTATTTATTATTATTAGTAATGTTAAGTGTTTTGAGTTATTATTTTTGTTGCATTTTTACTTAAATTGTTAATATGTTTTCATGTTAATGTTCCTTCTTTTATGATGGAATTTTGGAAGTAGGTTGAAGACTCTTGATTTTTAAAGAAAGAGACTCTTGATTTTATGATAGTATCTTAAGCATTGTGTTGCGACAAGGTACGTTGTTACCTGGTTTGAGAATTTTGTATGTTTTAGAACTTTGTGTCTTGTGCGATTGATAATGTTGTTTCATGTTACAACTTCCTTTGAATGCATGTGTCATTTTAAGATCTAAAACCATTAAAAGTGAGAAGCCTCCAAAGTGTTATTATATGCTAAGGATTGTTGATGAATGTTGTTTTTACTTTTAATTCATGCCTTATCTTGTGACCATGTGATTTTGTGGAAGTAGGAGAAGTGATCAAGGCACTTGTTGAAAGTGAGCACAACCATGTCCATATATTAATTCACCCGTGAGGTGTGAGCAGTTGATAGCCCCTTTGAGCCTACACAGTATAGAACTCAGTTTAGTGATGAACTTGTTTTATGTACATAATTTGCAAGTTTGGTTCATCACTAAATTTGGCGAGTTTCTAACATTTTCTTCTTGAACCTTTAAAATTGTATACTTTGACTTCCTTGCCTTAAAAAGCAAGGAACATTCACTTTAGGTTGAGTCGAAAATGAGTTGGGGAGAATAAAAAGAAGATGGGTGCATTACTCCAAATTTTGAAAAAAAAAATTCAAGTAAGCATGTAAAGAAAAAAGTGTGAATATGTTGTACAAATGAGAAAATGCTTGCCTGAATGAAAAAAAAATATGTAGAGTCAATAATTGTGCACGGTAGTTTGTGAAGGTTGAATGAAAAATTGGTGAAATGAAGTGTTTTGTGTGAATTTGTGTGTAGTGAATGTTCTTTTGCTTCGGCAATTTCGTTTCAATGGCCATTAAAAATGTCCCTTTTTGTTTACCCGACCAAGCTACAACCTTGAAGTCCTTAGTGATCTTTTACTTCCATGATTTCTTTTGTGTTCATTGAGATATAATATGAATTGCTTAGTATTGCATCATTGGTCATTTGAGTGTATCTGTCCCGTGTTTGCATGCACGTTTGCCTTCAATCCTTTTTCAAAGAGGAGTGTAGAATGACATGTGCAGGATGAGTTAGTTGTCTCTTGAAACATTGTTTGAAATTGTTTAAGAGGCAAGTTCTTTTACATTCTGGGTTCTTGAATTGTGTAATTGTTGCGCTGTTGTGATCGTTGTTTAGTTGAGCCGTTTTTCGCGTCTTGGTTGAATTGAATGCTCGAGCAAATCCTCTATTGAGGCATACTTTGCTTGAGGACAAACAAAGAGTTAGTTGGGGAGAGTTTGTTAGATGTCAAACATGTTATATATTTGTATGAAATACTTGGCATTTTTCATTTCTTTCCAATGGTAAATTGTGAATTTAACCGGTAAATTGTGTTGTAATGCGTACATTGGAATACATGTGTGGAGCTTGTAATTTGTGTGTTAATGTGCAGGTATAGGCATGAAAGGAGCAAAAGTGTGAGACACATGGAGTGGATGCAAGTTTCCACTGAGTTTGTAGCTGCAGCAGAGCATTCGCAGTGCGAAGAATCTGGCGAAGGCCCAGCAAAGGTTCGCACTGCGAACGTCAGCGAAGGCGCCAGCGAATGATGCCAGAGAGTTCCACTTTTGAAATGACAATGAGTTCGCACTGCGAACTCCTGGCGAGGGTACAGCGAAGGCTCGCTGGTTGTTTCGCAGTGCGAAGATGCTAGCGAAGGGAGGCAGTAAGTTTTGGAATTTAATTGTCCTGGCTCGCTAGTTTATTCGCAGTGCGAATGAGCTAGCGAATGATTTGCTGTGCGAAGGAATGGTTCGCACTGCGAACGCACGATTTCTGCTTGGGCGGTTTAAGTCTCAGAGGCACTTAAGGTGCCATTTTCTCTCATTCGCAGTGCGAATGATGTGCTCGCAGTGCAAATCCTGCAGATTTCAGAAGTGTATAGATAGATTTTCACTTTATTTGGTTGGGATAACTTGTTCATTTTTCACTAGAAAACATAGTTTACAGTATTTTGATCATCAAAGAGTGGATTTTCACTTGGAGAAGATGAAGTCGCATCCATTCTCGATTATTCTTCGTGGATGCTCATTCATCTCCTCTCATTACTTGTTATCCAAACTACCATGAGAAGTGGTAGCTAAACACTCAATGTTGAGGTTAGATGTAGTTTATTCTGATTTTATGTATTGCTGTTGATCTATTGTGTATGAACAAAGTCTTTGATCAATATAGATGATGTTGTTTTCTCTTAATGATCCATGTGTGATTTGTTTTACTCTAGACATAGATTCTACAAATCATGACCTAACAATTTTATCTCTTAAAAACCAAACTCTAGACATAGATTTGGGATTTGCTATTCGCATTGTGTTGATCTTAATGATCGTTGTTTAGATTGTTAGCGTGAGACATCATCTAACGGTCTAAACACCGACACTCACGACTTTGCTTTAGACATAAACTTAGTCGGGAGGATACGCGGTTATATTGGTCGGAAACTGAGTTCATATGCTTGATTAATCGTTTATACGTGAAAAGGATTAGCGAAACCTAACCTTAACATGCTTTTATCAAAACTTTTACAAAATCTTTGTCACCAATTAATCTTTGCTACAAGTGAATGTTAACAACAATTGAGAAACTTTTGAAACCATTGAACTTAGAATATCACAACTATTGAAAGGCACGCATCAAATATCGAACAATCCCTGTGGATACGATTAAAAACAACCCCCACTATTACTCTACTAACAATTCTCACAAAATTCCAAATTTAATTCTTCATGCCTTTTTTGTTGTGGAACTGCAACTGTTATTGTCTACATATTATATCATCAAAAATTCCCTCAATAAAAATGGTAGCTTTGAAATCACATTGATTGGTATTTATTCAAAACACATGTCTTGTGACTGAAACCACTACATTATTCCTTGTCTATACTCATGAAATTCATCCTCCTTCCACGGATGGAGGAGATCTGATTTTAGTAACATCTCTGATCACTTCATCTCCCCGAGATCCAGTTCCTCCAGCAATCATTCGGAGATCTTTCTAGGTTTTGTCGTCCTTCCAGCCTTTGTGACAATTACTCCAAGACCAAACTTCTAAACAACCTCAACTGCAAACTCAAATACCTGAGCTAGAAATGTACCTGAACCTTCAACAACTTAAAGCCACACTAGGGATGTAGGGAGCAAACAAACTTATAACAAGCAGTAACCGAATGCATGCCTACTAAATGATAGGCTCTTGCATGTGGAATAAAATCAACAAATAGCTTTGTCTCAAGCCACCACACAATAGGAAGTGTTGCAACATGGTAACCTTGGGGCTATCTGATTCAGTTCTAGACGACGACTCATCGTAACACATAAGGGCTTCCTGATTTCCATAACATCGTCATGTTCATGCATGTCACTCTTCTCCTCATGGTTCAAGAGGCAAAAGTAACACCTCATTTTTCTAATTTGTTTATTTAATTGAAATTTTGTGAATTTAATTATTTAAAATTGTTTTCCATGTGCATTAGGCGGTGTTGAATGAATAATTATTTATTTAGGAGGTTTTGGGTGGTAGACATAAGTATGAATTCAATTAAAATAATAGAATTAGAATATTAAAAGAAAATAATGAGAAATATATTATTAGTAATATTAAACATACTTGGGATATAATTATTTAATTTAATTTATTAGAATAAAATAAAAAGGGATATTTTTGGGATGAAGAGTATAAAAGTAGAAAATAATAGAGAATAATGTAGAATATTAGTAGTATTATTATTAAAATAGTATTAGAACTAAGAGGGGCATTTTAGTGAATAAAAGAATAAGTGAGGGCAAGGTGGGAAGTCAATAATTGAGAGAGATTAGGTTACTAATAAAAGAGTTAGTAAAGAGGTTTGTGAATTTTCTACGTAAATCAAAATCGTGGTGAGAAGAGGTAAAAGCTAATGCTAAAGGGTTCTCCATTGTTAGAGCTTGAAGGTGCATTTTGTTTGAAAATCTAAGGTATGGGAGATTACTGCTAATATTGGTGTAGATTGCATGATTGGGTAGAGGAAAATCCTTAATCCCATTAGGTTTCCTTAACTTTTCTCTTTTGGTGAATGAATGATGAACATAACATGAATTCTATAATTGTATGATTATGTGTTGTATTATGTGATTTTAGTGCACTATTTTGTTGTGTAGTTTAGGTGTTCTTGTTGATGAAACGATTATGAAAATGTGTTCATATTGATGTGCTTCTTGTGGTAGCTTATCCGCAAGTGCACAAACTTTATCAAAGTAATACAAAAGATGTCGAATCCATAGAGACCAATAGTCAATCTACCGCTATCTATTATCGCTAGTAAATCTAAGGCTAGTCGAATATATTTTGGATTTTTATGAAGAAAAATTAAAGTTGGAATTGAAATTTGCTTTAGAAAAAATTAATAAATGCGATACCGGAATGTAATTTCCAGTCGCACCTTTGGGACTCAATAAATGTTGGCGTATGTTTTAAATAGAAATATTTTACAGAGGAAAAATTAATTAAAAAACACTACTGACTTTCGCGCAGCCCATGTTATATTTCGAAACCTTAAATGCTTTGTTGTCGTTCCACAAGTTACAATTTCAAAACAATTTTTGAAAATGAATAAGTCCTAATCAATTACTAAAGCAATGCCACTGTTTTTAGAAATTAAATATCTAATTTTTCAAATCGGGCACCAGTTTCACACTGTCTCGTTGTTGACCAGTACCTGAGTGCGTTCGCTTTCGCACAAAACTTTTGACTTTAAAAATTAAAATTAAAATCGAGAAAATAAATTAATATAAATTCAATGCCAATTTAATTTACTGAGTTCTGCCGGAATGAAGGTCCTCACATCGCAGACTCTACAAACTTAGTCGGACATAATAAACATAAAACTCATTTTATTATAATTATGCAAACAAAGTAGAAAAACGAACATGATAATAATGATAAATAAAAGTAGTACCAAAAACTAACAATGCAATATATATATATATATATATATATATATATATATATATATATAGGGTTCATATCCTATGAGAATGCCATTTTTATGTAAGAACATGAGAATGAATATGAATCATTAGATTTTAAAATAAATGGTGGAGATTATGTGTGGTTTTTGTTTTTCTCTCTCCTCCATTATTAAAATAAATGATGGAGGAGAGAGAAAAAAAACTGACACATAATCTCCACCATTTATTTTAGAATCTAATGATTCAGATTCATTCTCATGTTCTCACGTAAAAATGACATTCTCATATGATACGTTTCATATATATATATATATATATATATATATATATATATATATATATATATATATATATATATATATATTGTCCAATACAGTATGTGCCAATTCAATTTAAATCTATATATGTATGTAGTACTAGTGGATGATAATGATATGTGAAACTTAGAAACAATGACAATAACAATTGGAATGGATTAAACAATTAAAATCAGTAAAAACAACATTAAAACTTAAAGTAAACAAGTGCAGGAAATTAAAGAAGGTAAATGCTTACTGAAAATAATGCAGTGCAGGAAATTGAAATCGAAAAAACTTGAACGGTAAACTTCTGAATTAAAATAGCGGCAAGATTAAATAACAATTGATCCAGGTCATGCAGTTGTTAAAATTCTGGGCACGAAGTCCATGGCGAGCTTTATGGCCTTATGGTGAACACCATGAGTTCAATGTGGCAGACGTGGCAAGTAAAGGGGCCATGAGGAACTCTATGCCCCTGTGGCGAACACCACAAGCTAAAAATGCCCACTTTTGAATTGCTTCATGCTGAGGTGTTCTTTTCTTCACTTCTGGTCAATTTTTCTTCATTTTATCTCATGCCAACTCCTTTATGAGAAATATCTGCAACACAAACAAAACATCAACGTAACACTACATATAAGCATAAAATGGATGTAAAATGGATAAAAACGCACGCATATTGAGTCGAAAAATGCTATAGGTTTCATGGTTATCAAACTCCCCCAGACTTAAACCTTTGCTTGTCCTCACACAAGTTGTTATTCATATGAAAAGGCTTTGAAAAATGCAGCATATAGTATCAAGAATCATGAAAAACAGTAGCATACGAATACTCATTCTAGGATGCAAACTCTACTTCGATTAAGATAGTGTTTATCGATACTAACTTGCACACTAAGGATATCGTAAGAATACAATTCTGCAATTGTGCGGTCTTAAGCCTTCATCCTATACAAACTAAGCCGTATCATGTCATTATCCTTAGCCTAACTTACTCATCCCCTTTTTCGTCCTTATTCATTCTAGTGCCATCACATTAAGCCTGTTATCCTTACACACTCATAGTAGCATAGCCAGTTAGTGACTATGATCTTATCATCACTATTATTTTTTTTCTTTTTTTTCTTGCTTTTTGGCTCAAGTATCAATAAGTAAAGGAATTTGAACCATTGGGCTAAGTGACTGGGTGAGGGTCACCTAACTTAGAAGGAACACTCCTCTTTATTCCTTTTTTCTTTTCCTTCTTTTAAGCCTAAGATCATTCACTTATTTGCATCGACTTCCTACGTAGTGTGTGCTTAGGATGGTACTGACTGCTAATAAACTATTTAAGGACTATTAAAGGGTGAGAATTCAAGGCTACGACACAATAAGAACTCAAATCGGTCTCCATAGTCGGGAGACTTAAGGTGTTATAACGGTACTGATATAGTGAAGTTTTCCCAAGTCTCCACAATCTAACCTCAATTTCATATGTAGCTTAAAACTTTCAAGTTATGCACTTTATTTCTAAGTCAAATTTGTTTTTTGGTATGGCTCAAGAAATTAGAGGTTCAACAAACAACAGAAAACCACACATAAAGACTCGAAAGCACATGCATTGACTCGACAAACAACTATTAAACTAGAAATAGATGAAATCCTAACAAAATAAAATAAACTAGAAAAATGATAAATCTAACTAAAAAGTGATAAAAGTAAAACAAAAAAGTTCCTCCCCCACACTTCAACACAACATTGACCTCAATGTTTTCATCTAAGTGGGGAGAAGGAAGAATAAACTTTTTTGCATCTCATGTGTCACGATGTATGGCTTGGTGACCCAATGCTCTCCTTAAGGAATGTACTTCTTGGAACATGTGGTCCATCTGTTCATCCGCTCTATCAGTTTGGTCTTGAATATCATGGCGGGGAGCTATGACTTCGCTTTTAAGGGTGTTGAGCTCATAGTCAACATTACGCCTATCTAAAGGACCTGCAGAAGAAGTTGATGAGGAAACATCTGATGGAGGAGTCAGATGTTTCCTACATAAATGAGGCTAAGGCATAAGGCTAAGGCTAACGCTATGTGGTTGCGTAGACATAAGGCTAAGGCTATGTGGGTGAGTGTACTACCTACATAAATGTTTCCTATGGTCTGGTTAACGACTCTATCTAAACCGACAAGCAAGAAAGCAGTAGAATTTATGGGGCGAGACTGAAAAACATTGAACTTAATGAACACTTCTTCTTTACTGACCGGTCCAACGTTCTTTGCCTTCCCAAAGAATGCTGAGCTACAACCATCTGAAAACACCTAATGGCTAGGTTGTGGATTAAGGTGGAGTTCAATTTCCCATAATCTGGTGGAAAGTCCTCTGTGATGCCACCCCAGAAAAAATCTAATTCAGCTTGCATGTCATCACCTTCGGGTACCTTAGTGTAAACATGAAATCCATGGTAGAATCCTAAAAGTACAGCTAACTCTCGGTGGTTAATTCGGTAATCGTGTCCAAACAGGCTAAAAGTAGCTAAGCTTATATTTTGTCCTAATCCTAAGTGAGGCTGGTAATGAAAAGAAATCCATAGGTTTCCTCCCATGCAACGCTTTGTTTTACGTCGTTAGCTCGACGCACTTTTAAAGCTCAATCTTTAGGCGGATTAGCAGGTGGCTCAGTCAATTTCTATCTAGGGTAGTGATCTATCATTTCATCACTATGATAGTGCTTGAGCCTCTGCCTGTTTACTGTAAACGGCCGAATTGACTTACTCCAAATTTCGAGTGCTTCGGGTTGCATAAATTTTAGTACTTCAAACGGTCCCGACCATCGGGAATGAAGTTTTACTGGGAACAATCTCAGTCTGGAGTTAAAAAGAAGTACTAATTCTCTTATAAAAAATTTATACTAGCAATACGCTTATCATGCCATCTTTTTGTTTGCTCTTTGTAAATCTGAGCATTTTCATAAGCGTTCAACCTTACTTCTTCTAACTCGTGAACATCTAATAACCTTTTTCTGCCGACATCTTCATAATCCATGTTTAGGGCCCTAACAGCCCAATGAGCTTTATGTTCTAACTCGACCGGTAGGTGACATGATTTTCTGTACACGAGTTTGAATGGTGTTGTCCCTATGGGCGTCTTATAGGTTGTCATATATGTCCAAAATGCTTTGTTTAGCTTAGACAACCAATCCTTTCTAGAGGTTGCAACACTCTTCTAAAAAAAATTGTTTAATTTCTCTATTGGAAACCTATACTTTCCCACTTGTGTGAGGGTGATATGACGTAGTGATTCGATGTCGCACCCCATAATTGCGTAAGAGCTTCTCGAATATCCTAAATATAAAGTGTCATCCTCCATCACTTATGACGAACCTTGGTACTCCAAACCTAGGGAAGATATAATTCTTAAACATTTTAATTACAACTTGTGCATTGTTTGCAGGAGAAACAATGGTTTTTATCCCCTTGGATACATAGTCAATGACTACGAGTATGTATTTATTTCCCCTTGAGGATGGAAAAAGACCCATGAAATCGATTCCCCACACGTCAAATACTTCCACCTCTAATATATTGCTTAAAGGAATTTCATCTTGTCGTGAAATATTTCCAGTGCGTTGGCAATAGTCACAGTTCACAATCATAACATGGATATCACACCATATGTTAGGCCAATAAAGACCAGCCTGAAGAATCTTGGCACATGTTTTAGAAGTACTTGCGTGTCCTCCACAGGTAGAAGAATGACAATGGTTTATAATGCTTTTAATTTCCTCCTCAATAACACAACGGCGAAAAAGGCCATCGGTTCTTCTCTTACAAAGAAGGGGTTCATCCCCAAAAAATTGCTTTAAGTCGTGAAGGAATTTCTTCTTTTGTTGGTAGGTCATATCAGGAGGTAAAACTTCAGTTGTTAGGTAGTTTACGTAGTTAGCATACCACGGTACAGTCTAGTGTACTACGACAACTTCCTCTTCTATCTCGCCCTCAACGTTTGAGTATTTTTCTTTGAGATAATTGTGATAGTAATTATAACCCATTCCTCCAATGTCATGTGACGCGACTAGTCTATCGTAAGTGAAGTCATCATTTATAAATACATGTTCTGGCTTTAAATTCTCTAGTCTTGAGAGGTGGTAAGCTACCACGTTCTCGATCCCTTTCTTGTATCGGATTTCCAAATGGAATTCTTAGAACAAGAGGATCCATTGAGTAATTTGGGTTTTACAACCTTTTTGGTAAACAAATATCTTATAGTAGCATAATTTGTGTATATAATAACTTTGGCTCCTACTAAATAAGAACAAGATTTAGCGATTGCGAATACTATAACTAAAAGTTCTTTTTCAGTAGTGGCATAACTTATTTGGGCCACATCTAAGGTTCTGCTAAGATAATATATAACATGTAGCTTCTTGTTTTTCTATTATCCTAAGACATTGCCTTAGGCATAGTGACTAGCATCGCAGATAATCTCAAATGGTTGACTCCAATCAGGAGGTTGCATGATAGGTGCAGAGATTAGTGCTTGCTTAAGGAGGTTAAATGATTCTAGGAATTTTTTGTCGAAAATGAATTCAGAATCTTTCATTAGAAGACCTGTTAATTGTTTAGTAATTTTAGAGAAGTCTTTAATAAAACGTAAGTAGAAACTGTCATGTCAAAGAAAGCTTCTAACATCTCTAACTGTTTTAGGTGGTTAAAGGTTCTCAATGACCTCAATTTTTTATTTATCATCCTCAATTCTTCTTTCGGACATTATGTGTACTAGGACTATTCCCTCCCTTACCATGAAGTGATATTTTTCCCAATTTAGCACTAGTTTGACCTCAACACACCTTTCCTGTACTTTTTCTAAGTTAGCTACGCATCCTTCGAAGGTAGATCCGAGGATAGAGAAATCGTCAATGAACACTTCCATGATATTATCAAGGAAGTCTGCGAATATAGCCATCATGCATCTCTGGAAGGTTGCGGGAGCATTGTATAATCTGAATGACATTCGTCGATAGATGAATGTTCCACAAGGACATGTAAAAGTAATTTTCTCTTGGTAATCTGGATGAAATGGAATTTGGAAAAGTCATGAATAACTGTCTAAATAACAAAAATTTGAATGTCTAACTAAACGTGGGAAGTGGAAAGTGGTCCTTCCAGGTTACTTTGTTTTTCTTTTTTGTAGTTGATCGGTCATCATTTCTACTAGTTTTCCATCAATTATCCGGCATGAATCCATAAAATCGGTAGCACTTTGTTTGTCTTTTCATTGTTTTTCAATTCAATTTTATTTGTCGTATTTTATTCTCGCATTTTATGATTTGTTGTTTTATTTCAATTATGTTGCATTTTATGCTTTGGTTTGGTAGTTTTCAGTGGTTTCAAGTCTGTGTGGAAAAGCCCAAAGGACTCGTGCGAAGAAAATGGAAGTTCCGGGGATTTAGAAGAGTTTTTGGAATGAAGCAGAGGATGCCTGGACCTAAAATTCAACAAACATGGAAAAATATTGGGCAACCAAGTTCCTTGTCTGTACTATGTTGTATTTCTCTTCATTAGCTTTCCGGCATTTCGAACGGGGACCAAAACAGACTTACCGATCAAAAGTTATGATCGAAACAATTTCGGTTATAAAATCCAGCAAGCTGACACGGCCGACAGTGTTGGCTGACACGGCCCGTGTCAGCTTTGACGCTGATTTTCTAAATTTTTCCATATTTTCTCCCCATATTAAGTTGTGGCGGCACTTTGGATATTTCCAATCGATCTGGGTGAATTGTGACTTTTTAGACTAGTTTTTGGAAGAAGAATGGACACTTTTGACTTTACAAATAATTGAGAAGAGTTGGAGGCGATCAAGGAGATTTGGAGAAGACGATTGTTCATGAGCGGAAGCCATTGAAGAATCAGTTTTCCTCCGATCAAATTGTAATGTCTGTCTTTAATTTTCTTTTTGTTTTTGTTCTTAATACTATGAGAGGCTAAACCTCCCAATGCCAGGGGGTTTCCCTGATTTTCCCTGTAATGACAATTTTCCCTTTGCAATAGAAATTTCACTGCTTTCTCATAATCATGTTTATTGTATAATGTTCTTAATGCTTGTCCATATTGGAAAATAGAATTTGATTTACGGTTAACCTTAGGTCGGACAAACCACTGTTAACGCTTTTTATACGATAATACTATAGTAGATATCGCCTAGGAATAGGGATACCCTATAGTAACCGTAAAGCTTTTGATAAAAATAAGTGCTTGGTATTCTTTCTATACCGCTAAGTAATTGGGGTATAGGGAGAATACCAAAGGTTTTTCTACTAAGGAATTAGAGAGAAATATTCTTAAGAGCCGGTAATGATTAGTTTAAGCGATGATTTTGAAAAATAAGGATTGTTATTATTATAAGGAATTTCATACACCTTGCCCTGACATGTTTCTCATATTTTTTTAAGTCATTTTTACTCTTTCTTCTTATTTGCTCAATAGTTATTATAATTTTTTTAACAAACAAACCCCCAAAGGCTTTTTTGTTTAATTGAAATAACATACGCACTTACAATTACACGCAATCCTCGAGAGATCGATTCTGGGGATAACCCCAACTATTACTACATCGATAAAAATAGTACACTTGCTATTTTTCCGATCAAGTTTTTGGCACCGTTGCCGGGGGCTGCCAAATTATAAGTGTTGATTTTAATTCAATTGGAATTTTGTCACCTTGTGGCTAAAATTGATTCTTGTTATTTTTATTTTTAATTTTTATTTTTATTTTATAACTTTTGGGATTATTACTATTACTACTAATCTGCGTCTAACCTTTTATGCGAGGAGAATCCTCAACAAATTTTCTTTTTGACGCAGAAATTGAAAGAACGCTACACGAGAGGCGTAGGCAAGCACAACTCGTAGCATCTGAAGCTGAACCTTCGGAGCACTCAAACTCAGGTTTAGAATCAGACAAAGATATAGTGACCATGGTTGCAGAGCAACCAACAGAGAGACTCCTCGGGGATTACGGAGCAGCACATACACCGGCTGGTCGGTTAACAATTGTGAACCAACCAGTGAATGTGCCGAATTTCCAGCTGCATCCTAGCACCATCACTCAACTTGAGAGAAGACCTTTCACCGAAAAGGTTAACGAAGATGCCAACAAACATCTGCAAAGATTTCTGACTATGAGCACCACTCTCAAGATTGAGGGGTACACGGAGGAAGCAAAGAAGTTAAGAATGTTTCCTTTCACTCTGGCGGATGAGGCTGAAAAGTGGTTCTACTCGTTACCTGCAGGGAGTATTACCACTTGGGAAGAGATGGAGAAGGCATTTCTGAATGAGTATTTTCCGGCCTCTGTTTATATCCGAAAAAGATATGATATTGTGAATTTTAAACAGAAGGGTGGAGAATCTCTCGGAGATGCATACAAGAGGTTCAAGAAAGTTTTGGTAGCCTGTCCGACTCACAACATGGATCAAACTGAGCAGATGCAGGTGTTCGTCAATGGCCTCCAGATAAAGACTAAGCAACTAATTAATACAGTTGCCGGTGGCTCATCTAATTTTACAACAGCCACTGGTGTCTAAAAGATCATTGAAGCCATAACCGTTAACGAACATTTGGAGTTATATGATTAAAGTGTGAGTAAATCTGAGGGTGTGATTAACTTGAAGTTGAATAATCAGGTTGTGAAGGTGGAAGATCAGATTGTGGCGGAAGTTGAAAGAAGGTTAAAGGCAACGTGTGGCACAAGATTAAACTGGTCAACCCATTAGTTGTGAGATTTGTAGTGGACCCCATTATACTACACATTGTGTTGCGACTCCGCAGCAAATTGAAGAGATAAAATTCCTGAAGCAGAATAATCCCTACGCTCAAACTTATAATCCAGGGTGGAAGAATCATCCTAACTTCTCTTGGAAAGATCAGAATCAACAACAATACCTACAGCAGCAACAACCTCCCCAAAAAGGACAATGGGAGATTGCCATTGAGAAGATGGCAGCTCATAACATGCAATTTCAGGAAGAGACCCGGAATAGCTATAGGAATACCACAACCTCCATAAAGAATCTGGAGGTTCAATTGGGTCAGATAGCTCAACAAGTTGCAAATTCTCAAGCACCAGGCGCCATCCCAACCGCCACCATACCAAATCCGAAGAGTCATGAGAATGTCAATGTTGTTACGACAAGGAGCCAGGAAGTTGCAGAAGAAGAAGTCAGACCAACCGAAGAGAAGAGAAAAGAAGCGGTTAAACCTAAGATCAAGTTACCGTACCCCTCAAGAGTGACAAAGAAGGAGACTCCAGAAAAAGACTTTGAGAAATTTAGCTCATTGGTAAAAAAGTTAGAGATTAATATGCCCTTCTTTGAAGCACTTGAGCAAATGCCTCTATACAAGAAATTCATGAAGGAGGTCATTGGAAAAAAGAAACCTAGTAGAGAGGAGGTAAAGAGTCTAATTGAGGAGAGTAGTGGGGGATCACAAGGTAGGAGAATTCCAATCAAACAGAAAGATACTGGTTCTGTGTCAATCCCCTGTACCATAAAGGACAGAACGTTTAAGAAAGTCTTGATTGATTCGGGTGCTAGCGTGAGTCTCATGCCCCTCTCAATTTTCAAAAAGCTGGGTATAAAGAAAATTAGTGAAACGGGAAAAAATCTGAAGTTTGCCGACCTCACAACCAAGTGGTCGTACGGCTTAGCAGAAGATGTGCTTGTGACTATTGATAACTTCACCTATCCAGTAGACTTTGAGATCATTGATCTACCTGAGGATGAGGAGACGACTATCATACTGGGTCGACTATTCTTGATGACTAGTCGGTGCAGTGTGGACATTAAGGCTGGTACTTTAACCTTGAAATATTTTGAGGAAGAAGTAACCTTGAAAGTGTTGGAACTCGAGAAGCAAGGTCAAGAGGAAAGTAATCACTCCGCAGTTGGAATGATCCGAACAGTGGGAAAAAGCAAAAGCTCAAAACCACTTCTTGAAAAAGTCTCTGGAATAATCCATCAGGTTGCACCATCTGAGTCATCTATTGCACTTAGTAAGACTCCAAAATCCAATTAAGAAGTTAAGAAGAGGAAGAAACATCAAAGAAAGAAGAGAAAAAAACATCAAAGGAAGAATATGGAAGTTGGATGTGAGTTGAATCATAATGTAGATCTTATTCTTGAATCTGACCGGTGCTCTGTTGCGGAAAGATTAAGCAACAAAACGTGTAAGCTGAAGTACCCTCCATAGCAATGGGGAGTGACCCGTCGAGCCATGCGACGTTAAATGAAGCGCTTTGTGGGAGGCAACCCACAGGTTTTATTTCTTAGAGTTTCTGTTGTGTTTCAAGTTTAATTAGGTTCACTCACAGTCTTCTACTGTAAAAAAAATTTTACAGTAGGTTAACACGGCCCCCCGTGTCAGCTGACACGGCCCGTGTCAGCTGACACGGCCCGTGTCAGCTGACACGGCCCGTGTCAGCCCTACTGTAGCAAATTTTTTTTTTACAGTAGGCTGACACGGCCCCCCGTGTCAACCCTACTGTAGTAAAAAAAAAAATTAAAAAAAAAAAAAAAAAAAATTTCTTTCTATGACCCTCCACGTTGAGGCTCTGTGGGTTCCCCTCTCTAGCTTGTTCTAAAACATTGAGGTCAATGTTTAGTTTAAGCGTGGGGGGTTTTTATTGCTTTCAGTATTTTTTTTTATGTTATTTCATCTTCGTACCGTTGATTGGTGTGTTTTGCATTTCGTGTGTTACAGATTGAAGGTATTCGTGTCGGATGAATGAGGAGACTTATAGTTAGTGGATGAAAAGGCACAATCCATACTTGCTCTACAGAAAACCCCCGAAATTTGGTGCTGCTGAGGTGAATGATTGGACGCGACTTTCCAACACTGGACTGATACGGGAATACTGTGCACTTGAGACGAAAATGAAGCGACATTACACTAGAGGTACCTTGGAATTTGTCAGTATGCCAAACATGGTGAGGATCATAAAAAGCCAAACACCTTATCATCATGAGAGTTTGTTAGGTATGTCCCTGTCACTCTTAGTTTGCATACTCGTCTGTTGGAGTTTCAATGCACACATATACACACTGAGGCACTTGTTTTTTTTAACCTTGAGCCTTTCCAGCCCACCCTTTTATGTTATCCTTCGTTAACCCCCTCGAGTCTTCTTCCTTTTGTTTGTTTATTAACCGCATAATTAAACCATGAGCCCAAACACTCCCTCACCCTGCTCAGATAAGTGTTGTTGATTTTTGATCTGTGAAAAATTATAAGTTAAGGGTTGAGATACCTTTAAGAACTGGGTAAGTGGAAAAAGAAAAAAAAAGAAAGAAAGAAAATTCAGGAAAAAGAAGAAAAAAAAAGAGAAAAAAAAAAGAGAAGTAGAATAAAGCACTTACCTAGAGGAGGGTTTAGTTTGAAAAAGTAAAAAAGTAAGCTCAAAGAAACAATTGAGTGTAAACTAAAGAATCCTAGTAAAATGGTGTCCGATACCCTTGATTGTGAAACATATCAAATACCATAGTGATTAGAATGATGACACTGAGTCTGAGCTAAAAACCAATCATTTTTCCATTTTGTTTGTTTATCCCACCTTGTCCCTAATCCCCGTTACAACCATAAAAGCCCTTAAAAAGTGTGTGTTGTGTGCGTTTGAGATGAAAATAGATGTTGTTCAAGCTTATGAGTTGACTTTGCATGCTATGATTATTGAGTGTAAACACTGTAACCCGAGAAATTTGGTGAGAGTGTGAAAAGCTGACAGGTAAAGAGGTACTTTGATGTGGAAGTGTAGCGGACCGTCAAAATTCAGGTAAGAAGGAAATGTTGAAAGAAAAGTGGAAAGATAGTCGCGAAAGATCTCAGCGGTGTGGTGGGAAGAAAATTTTGATTAATTCGGGGGTGACCTTTCTACTGTCTCGAGCATTACTTGAGGACAAGCAATGAGATAAGTTTAGGGTTATGATCGGTCACCATTTCTACTAGTTTTCCATTAATTATCCGACATGAATCCATAAAATCGGTAGCACTTTGTTTGTCTTTTCATTGTTTTTCAATTCAATTTTATTTGTCGTATTTTATTCTCGCATTTTATGATTTGTTGTTTTATTTCAATTATGTTGCATTTTATGCTTTGGTTTGGTAGTTTTCAGTGGTTTCAGGTCTGTGTAAAAAAGCTCAAAGGACTCATGCGAAGAAAATGGAAGTTCCGGGGATTTATAAGAGTTTTTGGAATGAAGCAGAGGATGCCTGGGCCTAAAATTCAACAAACATGGAAAAATATTGGGCAACCAAGTTCCTTGTCTGTACTATGTTGTAGTTCTCTTCATTAGCTTTTCGGCGCTTCGAACGGGGACCAATACAGACTTACGGATCAAAAGTTATGATCGAAACAATTTCGGTTATAAAATCCAGTAAGCTGACACGGCCGACAGTGTTGGCTGACACGGCCCGTGTCAGCTTTGACGCTGATTTTCTGAATTTTTCCATATTTTCTCTCCATATTAAGTTGTGGGGGCACTTTGGGTATTTCCAATCAATCTGGGCAAATTGTAACTTTTTAGACTAGTTTTTGGAAGAAGAATGGACACTTTTGACTTTACGAATAATTGAGAAGAGTTAGAGGCGATCAAGGAGATTTGGAGAAGACGATTGTTCATGAGCGGAAGCGATTGAAGAATCAGTTTTCCTCCGATCAAATTGTAATGTCTATCTTTAATTTTCTTTTTGTTTTTGTTCTTAATACTATGAGAGGCTAAACCCCCCCAATGCCAGGGGGTGTCCCTGATTTTCCCTGTAATGACAATTTTCCCTTTGCAATAGAAATTTCACTGCTTTCTCATAATCATGTTTATCGTATAATGTTCTTAATGCTTGTCCATATTGGAAAATAGGATTTGATTTACGGTTAACCTTAGGTCGGACAACCACTGTTTACGCTTTTTATATGATAGTGTTGTAGTAGATATCGCCTAGGAATAGGGATACCCTATAGTAACCGTAAAGCTTTTGATAAAAATAAGTGCTTGGTATTCTTTCTATACCGCTAAGGAATTGGGGTATAGGGAGAACACCAAAGGTTTTTCTACTAAGGAATTAGAGAGAAATATTCTTAACAGCTGGTAATGATTAGTTTAAGCGATGATTTTGAAAAATAAGGATTGTTATTATTATAAGGAATTTTATACACCTTTCCCTGGCATGTTTCTCATATTTGTTTAAGTCATTTTTACTCTTTCTGCTTATTTGCTCAATAGTTATTATAATTTTTATAACAAACAAACCCCCAAAGACATTTTTGTTTAATTGAAATAACATCTGCACTTACAATTACACGCTGTCCTCGAGAGATCGATTCTGGGGATAACCCCAACTATTACTACATCGGTAAAAATAGTACACTTGCTATTTTTCCGATCAGTAGTCTATACACATACACCATCCAGTTTCTACTCGTTTGGCTACATAGTCCCATTTTTCATTCTTAACAACTGTGACACCTCCCTTTTTAGGTACGACATGCACGAGTCTAACCCATTGATTGTCGGATATTGGGTAGATTATTCCATCATTGAGTAATTTAAGTACTTATTTCCTAACTACATCGCTCATAATAGGGTTGATTCTCCTCTAGTGTTCTCTAGAGGCTTTTGAGTCCTCTTATAACATAATTATGTCCATGCACACTGATGAGTCCAAGCCTTTGAGGTTGGCATCAATTTTGGTAAAACTAACTTAATAGAAAGATGTTGGACAAGATGTCCTAGCATGTTGAACGGACTGCAGGTTAAGTTGTTAGACAAGATGTCCTATGTTGTTGATTCGACATTGTTGCGGTGAGAATCGGATAACAAGCTATTAATTAACTTGCATCGTAAAACTTTGAAATTCACCACCGAGCTTTGATTTATCCAAAGGAAAGGGTAAAGAACAAAAACCCTAATAAGAGAATCTAGGTTCGGGGGTTGGTTATACTAAGGGAAGGTATTAGCACCCTAAGTATCTGTAGTACTCTACAGGAACCTCTTGTTAATATTTGTGTTATGTTAAAGTTTGCTTGCTAAGGGAATGTACTAAGGTAAAGACCTAAGGCTATATACACTAAGTATGCTCGCCAAGACATCGCATATTGTGCCTACGTATCTGACTAAAGAATCAGAGCAACCGTAGTTCACCATATGGGGTGAGGAACCATTGACTGTGGCCAAAGTTCCAAGGGGAATTAGTATGAGCTCATATAGAGTTTAAGAAACTCTCTAAGTCTAAGTTATGATGTAAATGGCTATGAGGCCAAGGAGAAGCAGGGTGAAAAGCATGAAAGCAAAGCTTGTGAGGATCGATTGTTTAGGAGAAGAGATTAATGGCTATCTCTTATGAAAGGATTGTGAAGGGTTAAAAGTTGGTGAAGGAGAAGAGATTAATGGCTATCTCTTGTTTATGTTAAAGAAAGGTTTAAGGGTTATAAGAGATTAATGGCTATCTCTTGAGAAGGCTAGGTTAAAAGGGAATGAAGCGTTCACGGGAAAGTAGGGTCTGACAGCAAGACCCCTACGTGGAGTGCTGCGACTTCAAACCTAAGGCTAGTTTAAGAGGGTAATGAGCTATCTATGACCTTGCGGTCAATAGAGAGACTTTCCTTTGGAAGAGGACGATGATAACTTATGAACAAGAGTTGAATGGGATTGAGTTTGTAATGAACAACATAAGTTCAAGGATTCAAAGAATGTACAATTATTAAGTATGACTTATTACAAATATGATTCAAATATCAATGGGTGTCAAAAGATAGTGATGCAATTCACAATAATTAAACACATAAGAACACACACATATCTTTTTCAAGCTTGAACTCAAAGGGAAATCATTTAAGGCAAGGGACTCAGTAGCAAAGCCACACAGGATCCTAGTATGGTAACGTATTCAAGGTTAATGAACTCTCTAAAAAAACAAACTTTCTCATGTGTCAAAAATTATCACAATGACTTTCAAGGAAAAGGTGATTTTCAAGTGGAGTATAAAATTAAATGAAAAGTTTTGTACTTGCTTTGTAAATTTTATATTTAATATAAAAAAAAAGTGAAAATTGAATTATGGAAATATTAATTTAAACATTGAAAAGAAATTATGAATTTTTTTTGGAGTTTTTATAAAAGAAACATATTTTAATTAAAGGATAAAAAAGAAGAAATAAAATGTTGTTTTTTATCTCAAACGAAAGAGGGGTGTAGTGAGGAATTAACATGAGCTGAATGTGTTGTTAAAACAAAATGTATTAGGTTTGATTAGTTGTGTATGGGCCTCTCGGATGGGGGTGTAATTAGAAAAAAAAGGCCCAATATGAGGAAAAGAAAGCTGGAACGGAAAGGAAAAAATAAATAAAAGGATGTCTGGGGCGAGGGGGATTCGAACACCAGACATCCTGGTTACAACGCGACTTCACTACCACTGGGGTGGCTATACATCCAGTGTATTAGCCACCTCTAATAACACATAAACAAAAAAAAAATGCCCAACAAAAGATCATTGAAACCACCTGGAAAAAGTGTGACGTTATGTCTTAACAGACCACATCAATTGGTCACAAGCTGTTAAACAAATATCAAACAAAATGTTTTCACCAATCATACATTGCCGTGACTTGTTTTTTTCCATGTAACCATGCAAACTGAAATCCCCATCGTGAAAAATACGCATGACTTTATGCCAATCCCCAACCATCTTCCAACTTTATTTCTTAATCATTTTTAAACTTGTAAAAGGCAAAGATGATGCATTTCCTCTTAGGAACACAAACAAACCTTCGCCTAGCCGTATCTCTAACTGGACAAGACAAAGCTTTCATAACCAAAATAACTCATGCATCGTTTCAATAACCAAAGAGAAAAACAGAAGCAAGGCGTGGATTATCTGATTCTAAATGATATGCACATGAAAAGCAAAATGAAAAGCCATACTAGTTACGTAAGTGTCAAAGACAACAACATGCATACGTCCAAACTGGTAATGAGAATGATGAACATCAAGGGAAAATGTAGCAACACTGAGGAATCGGTACAGACGACATGGGCAGCGTGAATCACAAACTAACCATGAAATTCTATTCTAATGAGCATGCATAACAGTCGTTCTTCCTCAATCAACAATACCATGAAACATAAACTTGTCATACTATATTTCTCATAAAATACTTGCAACATTTACTCATATAACATTCAGCAAGTAAACATCAAAAAAAGAAGTTCATACTCTAAACTCATCTGCTTACTTATCAAAAGGAACAACGATAGATAATCCACACGAGACCTCAATGAAGTATCAAAACTTGTACGTACATGTGACGTTCCCATGGTAAACAACACACTATAACACCAAAAGAGAACAACATACCAACGGCGACAACAAACACCACATCAACAGCCTCATGAAAACATGTATTAACAAACATAGAAAGGTGAGAAACAAAACAAATACCTCCACTTGTAGTGCTGCGGTTAAACTGGGATTGTTGTGGCTCTGGTGATGATGTCCTGCTCTTGCTTGTTGTCTTGATGGTTGTTACACAATAAGAACAAATTTATTGTGTTTTGTAAAAGATAAAGAACAAGAGAGGGTGGTGGTTCTCTCGAGTAGCAGTTGTTCTCCTTTTTCTTATTTGCCAAGAAAAATCTCACAGGTTCTTAATGTTAGAAATCTTATGTTCTGATATTGGGTGTTTCTAAGGAGAAAGAGTGAGCAATGATATTGTGCTGGTATGTGTTGGTTGTTGGTCCGTGATATTCTCACAAGCCTTTTCTTGGTTATGGACAGTGGTGATGGTGTGGCACCAAGAAAGAAAGAAAATGAGAGGAAGTTGGATAGTTATTCTGTGATACTTGGTTTTGTTCTTCTTGTTCATCTTGAAGTGAATTTTTAACCTCTATTTATAAGAGATAATGGGAAAGGCGGAGGTATGGGCCAAAATACAACTTTCCAAAATCCACCTTTTGATTTCCATCGTTTGAGTTGGATTTGGTTGAAAAAAAGTCTCAAGTTCTGATAGCGTTAGGTATGATATTGTGGATTGATGGGATTGGTTCAGGATCCAAGTTTCAATGAGAAACAGAAGTCGCCATGCTGCTTTTGAAAAGTTTATCTTTCATGAAATCCACTTGCATACACTTGATTAAACAATGTTATTTTAATACTTACAACTTGCATTTTCGTGGCAGAGCTTTTTAGCATGTTAATATGGCTTCTAAACATCATAAATGTGCAAGTTTTGGTGAAATTCTGATTTTCTAAGTGTAAGACAAAATGTCAACACACCCACTTTAGTGCACCATAACTTGATAACCATGCGTCCAAAATGTGATATTTTTGATCCTTTTCAAAATAGACATTTGATAGAACAAATTTCATGTTGAAAGATTCTTGAATTGAGGCCTGGAATCATTAGAAAATCATCCATGAAGTTTGGTATAAAGAGCTGTCCAAGAAACTTAGAAAAAACTCTAAGTTATGAAAAATTCACAACTTGAAACAACCAACTTTAGGACATCATAACTTGAGATTGGTTTATCCAAATGAGGAGTTCTACACATGCTTAGAAAGCTTGAAGAAAAAGGAACAACCATCATGTCCAAATATTTTTGATTTGAAGCTTGGAACTATGTGAAAAACAGCCATGAAGTAGTGTTCAAAATTGGGGCAAAATGCTGAAAATTTCACTAAGTCCTAAAGGTAAATTATATTCCAAGTCTCATAACTTAAAAACCAAGCATTTTTTGGAAGAGGGTCCTTTAATATGTTTTGAAGATCATGGAAAGAGCTTCCCATTGAGGTTTGAGTCACTCGATTTGGATGTGTAGTTTGAAAGTTATGACTTTTTCAATTTTGGCACAAGTAGTGAAATCTCCACATTTGAAAAGTTTCATGAACCAAACCTTGCTTCCTTTGCAAGAAACTTCTTAAAACTTGATCTCTCATGTCTTAACTCATCAATGAGACATGTCATGATGGGTTGAGGACTTGGATGCTTCATTTTGGATCAAAATCTCAAAGTTTAAGGCCTCAGTCAAAACCCTAATTTCAATTGTGAATGCACTTGAACGATCTCTGATGATCTTGCTTCTTTAATCATATCTAAGGCTCAATGATGGTCTCCAGGGATGTCTTCTATCATGTGGAGTCAAGTCCTAGGGTTTGAGAACAAATCTTGGTCAAAATCAAAGGTCATGATTGTCTTGTCTTGGAAAAACCCTAATTGGAGGCAGGTGAACTTGTGGCTCAAGTTACTTGTGATGAAAGCCAGTCACACTTGAATTTTTGTTGATTGAGACTTTTAGGATGTAGATGAGCTCAATAGTTGCATTTGGAGCCTTCTCTTCTTTAGGAGACTTTGTCCTCCTCTTGGTATAAGTCATGGCTTTTCACAGAAGAAACAAACTTGCAAAATGAAATGGTTAATTAACAATGCATAGATGATTGAATCTAAATGTCAATGCAAGATGTTATGACATCTAAGGGGTAAAATTTGGGGTACAACAGTTGCCCCTATTTAAAAAGCTTTAACGGATGGCACGAGGAATGGAAATCCTCGGGGCATCAAGGTGAAAGGTGTTTAAATATAGCAAACCAATTTTTTTTCCCTTAGATGGAATGCAGATGCTAAGGACAAGTAGCAGACATGCAAATGCTGACATGCCATGAATTTCTAGTATGATGATATGATATCATGATAGATGCAAAGGTGCAGACAGACCAGACACCAGAGATAAAGAGAAAACCACCACAGAGAGCTTACTATGAAAAGATGAAGGTTAGTATCCATGAGGAAAACTCACAGAGGATACAGACTAACTAACATAAGAGACTCAATGGGGAGACACTGAGGAAACACTGGGGAAAATAAAAGCACACTCTTTACTGGGCATGGAACCAGAAAGAAGACATGATCTCTTCTGGGGATCAATTTGAAATAAAAGGATAGACATCAACAAAAGATTTTCTGGGATTTTCTTATACTGAAGAGTTCAAACGGGATCTTCAAGAAAAAATAGCAAAGACAGAGAAAGGCACATCCGGAAAAACATCAAATGGCAAAAGAAACTAGACATCCAATAATGGCTTTGAATGAAGGGTACAAATCACAATATCTGAGAAAGCATTAGACGAGAATAAGATAAAATGTTAAATCTGAGAAGGCATCAGATGAAAGTGAACAAAGCAGGGTAGTCCAAGAAGGCATTGGATAAAAGGACACCAGACATTCAATAATGGCTTTGAACGAAAGATACAAATCACAATATCTAATAATGGCTTTAGATGAATGTGAACAGAGACTACATTCAAGAATGGCATTGAATGCAAAGAAACCAGTCATCCAATAATGGCTTTTAATTAAAGGTATAACTCACAATATCTAATAATGGCTTTAGATAAAAGTGAACAAAGACTCGATCTGGAAAAACATCAGATAGAGATACACATCCAGAAAGGCATCTGATGGTAGAGAAACCAGACATCCAATAATTTCTTTGAATGAAAGGTACAAATCATAATTTCTAATAATTGCTTTAGATGAATGTGAACGAAGACTACATTCAAGAATGGCATTGAATGCAAAGAAACCAGTCATCCAATAATGGTTTTGAATGAAAGGTATAACTCACAATATCTAATAATGGCTTTAGATAAAAGTGAACAAAGACTCGATCTGGAAAAACATCAGATAGAGATACACATCCAGAAAGGCATCGGATGGTAGAGAAACCAGACATCCAATAATGGCTTTGAATGAAAGGTACAAATTATAATTTCTAATAATTGCTTTAGATGAATGTGAACAAAGACTACATTCAAGAATGGCATTGAATGCAAAGAAACCAGTCATCCAATAATGGCTTTGAATGAAAGGTATAACTCACAATATCTAATAATGGATTTAGATAAAAGTGAACAAAGACTCGATCTGAAAAAACATCAGATAGAGAGACACATCCGGAAAGGCATCAGATGGTAAAGAAACCAGACATCCAATAATGGCTTTGAATGAAAGGTATAACTCACAATATCTAATAATGGCTTTAGATGAAAGTGAACAAACAGGGTAATCCAATAAGGCATTGGATAAAAGGACACCAGACATTCAATAATGGCTTTGAATGAAGGGTACATATCACAATATCTGAGAATGACATCAGATGGAAGTGAGAAAAATAGGGATCCAAGAAAGCATTGGACGCGAAGGTAAATCACAATACCTGAGAAAACATCAGATATATGTGAATAAAGACGACACCCAAGAAAGCATTGGACGCAAAGGACACCGATCATCCAATAATGGCTTTGAATGAAAGGTAAACTCATAATATCTGAGAAGGCATCAGATGCAAATGAGACAAAAGGTGAAACCCAAGAAGGCATTGGATAAAAAGAAACCACAACGTCCAAGGAAGTATTGAACGAATATGAACAAGGAGATATCCAAGAAGGCATTGGATGAAAAAAAAACCACAACGTCCAAGAAAGTATTGAACGAATATGAACAAGGAGATATCCAAGAAGGCATTGGATGAAAAGAAATCATAATATCTAAGAAAGCATTGGATGAATGTGAACTAAGGTGAAATCCAAGAGAGCGTTGGATAAGAGGAATCATAATATTCAAGACATCATTGAATGACTGTGAACTTTCAGGAATGACACAGAAAGTAAAGGTAAATCACTATATTAAGGAATGGTATTGAATGAACATATAAGACTTTTAGAAATGACACTGAAAGATATCCAAGAAAATTTGATGAGGATTACAGAAGAGAGGCAAAACTTCCAGGAATAGCACTGGGAGAAATAAGAGAAATAAGATATCCAAGAATGGCACTGGAGATCACAAGAGACGGACATCCAGGAATGGAACTGGAGTGAAAGAATATAAAGATCCAGGAATAACACCAAAATGAGAGAAGACAAACCTCTATCAACAAGATTAGATGCGCAAGAGAATGACAAAATTCAGGAATGGCACTGAATGAAAAGGACAGGTAACATTTTGGTAAGATAAGACGTGGATAACGACATGACCTCGGGAGAGATGCAAATGAGGATGAAACACTCATGATATGTATATGGTTATATGAATTATACAGATGATATATGATCAAATGCAGATGCTGACGACATAACTCAACTCTTTTGGGGAGAAGACATGACTGGAAGACTGATTCCTCAACATGAAGATCACTGTCATCTACTTGGGGACTAGAGATGCTATTGTTGGGCACATCTCTGCCACACTGGTAAACTGTATCAAGTGATGATCCTTGTAGGAAGGATGGAAATTTGCATGGGGATTCCTCAAGTTAATTGCCCCAGATTAACTGACTGTTGTAGATGAGCTGGTAATTGCTTCGGCTTGTCTGATTCTGAAATGAATGCTTAATGGTTCTCTTAGAAAGCTTGTCCCAACATGAGTCTTGAAAGATGATTGTTTTACTGTACACTGGGAAAGCTGGCTCCAGTATGAGCCTTTGAAAAATCTTCTGTATAAACCAATTCTGAGAAGGACTTGCCCCTGGACAACAACCCTTGAACTGATTCTTCAACAGGATTTGGAAAGAACTTGCCCCTGATAGGATCACTCACCAAGTTTCTTAATTGTTTGAAAATTCCTTGAGAGGAAAGCCAGTTTGAAAGCAAAAGTATTTGTACAAACATGGTAAATGCAAAGTTCATGCAACTTTTAAAATCAATCATTGTTTAAATAGGCAAAGTATATGAGTCATTAGTCAGAACGCGGTGGTTCCAGACACCAAAATGAAAAGTTTTAAGAAAAAGGTATGATGCCAAAAACAAATGATCTGCAAAGATCTTTGGGAGTCAGTTTACGCAACCTTGCTGTAGTATGCTTTCAAAATAACCTTGCTTCAGTTATGTCTTTTGAGGGTTATAACGTGGTCTGGTTCACGGTTTAAGAAACAAAAGATAAATGCTCAAAGTTTATTTGTGACCCACCCAATCTACGTGATGAACTTCAGTCCTAAGCTCAGTTAAAACATGATATACATTCAGATTCCCATAGGCTAGGAATTGATCTGATGATAGTTGTCGATGATTAAGACACCATGGGTTGTCATTACTCCCTTACAACATTTGGTTGTTCGTTATTGCTGAGATTTTGAAACTTCTTCTTTTTGTCTTTGTTGAGGTTTTAAGACCTCTTCTTCTCTTTGTTGAGGTTATGAGACTTCTTTTTTCATCTTCTGAGGTTTTGAGACCTCCTCTTGTCTTTGTTGAGGTTTTGAGACCTCTTCTTCTTCTTCTTGCTTATTATCATTTGATTTGAGAGAGCTGAACGGTGTCTTGCATGAAGCGCTTGCGTTAGAATGCATAACCAAGTCAAACTGAGAACTACCTTTCCCCAAGGTTGAGATTTAAGGGTTTTTTTGTAAAGAAAGAAAACTCCTACTTCTAGGCTCGAAGGGTTTGACAAGGGATTAACTTCCTTATTTCTCCAGTGTTTAGGGATTGAAACAATGCCTTACAACGTCAGCAAAGTTTTGATTTGAAAGCATACCACAACAATTATAAGTATAATGTATCATCATCCTCCCTCCAATCTTTGCACAATCAATAATAAAGTGGAAAAGAGATGAAATATTTTGCTAAAGAAAGCATAAAGATGTAAATAATGGACAAAATGAATTGAATCAAAAGTTACAATGCTCATTTCATTAATTTTGAAAGTACAAACATAATTTGAAGGCAAACAACTAGTACAAAATAAGGAAAATGCAAACAACAAGAAACAAGGCCCAGTGACTAGTTAAACACAAGGATAAGTTGTCCTGTCTTTAAGAAGTAGATGAGATGAAGTCGACTGAATCTTTACTTGGCATGCCCTGGCAGAGGATTTATCTGAACATTGGGATTGTCCTTAAAGGAGAGGGTTTTGTTTCTCATCAGCTCTTGTACTTTAGCCTTCAATGCAAAGCAACCTTCCAAGTTATGGCCTGCACCACCTTGATGGTATTTACAATGAAGATCAGCCCTATAGCCGGCTGGAAGAGGATTTGGAGGAGGAGGCAAAGGCCTTGTGGTAATCAAACCTTGTTGAACCAAACCAGGATAAAGTTCGGTGTATGTCATGGGAATATGATCAAATTGATTCCTATAATGGTACTGGTTTTGTCCTGCAGTTGGATGTTGGGAAGCTTGAGCTGGTCGTGGAGCAGTAACCACGGGAGTGACATCAACAACAGTTGGGCGAATAACATAATGAGGTTGGGGACTCAATTTGGATTTGAAAGAGCTTCCCATTGAGGTTTGAGTCACTCGATTTGGATGTGTAGTTTGAAAGTTATGACTTTTTCAATTTTGGCACAAGTAGTGAAATCTCCACATTTGAAAAGTTTCATGAACCAAACCTTGCTTCCTTTACAAGAAACTTCCTAAAAATTGATCTCTCATGTCTTAACTCGTCAATGAGACATGTCATGATGGGTTGAGGACTTGGATGCTTCATTTTGGATCAAAATCTCAAAGTTTAAGGCCTTAGTCAAAACCCTAATTTCAACTGTGAATGCACTTGAACGATCTCTGATGATCTTGCTTCTTTAATCATATATAAGGTTCAATGATGTTCTCCAGGGATGTCTTCTATCATTTGGAGTCAAGTCCTAGGGTTTGAGAACAAATCTTGGTCAAAATCAAAGGCCATGATTGTCTTGTCTTGGAAAAACCCTAATTGGAGGCAGGTGAACTTCTGGCTCAAGTTACTTGTGATGAAAGCCAGTCACACTTGAATTTTTGTTGATTGAGACTTTTAGGATGTAGATGAGCTTAATAGTTGCATTTGGAGCCTTCTTTTCTTTAGGAGACTTTGTCCTCCTCTTGGTATAAGTCCTGGCTTTTCACAGAAGAAACAAACTTGCAAAATGAAATGGTTAGTTAACAATGCATAGATGATTGAATCTAAATGTCAATGCAAGATGTTATGACATCTAAAGGGTAACATTTGGGGTACAACAGACATCTTTGTCTGTTACAGTTTGGAATAACTGTTATCTGATTTCCAATTTTTATGGGAATGTGAATTTGTCCTAGGTGGCATTCAAGATTGAGGAATCAGAGATTCTGATTTTAAAAGGAATATGTTGTTTCTAAGTGAATATACACTTTAGGAAACTTAGGATTGAAGAAACTATTCTATAGAAGAATAGGTGGCAGATTCTGTGGAGCTGAATTGCTGCGACTCTGAAGCCCAAATCCAGTTCTCTTTAGTGATATAAATAAGATAGATTTAACCTAGAATATGTACTGAATATACACAGCTGTTATTGAGTACTAGGGTTTGTACTTTTGCGAGCCTCTCTTGTATTGTGTGAATACCTGATTTGGACAGTTTTATTGAGTTGTAATTGTTCAGTCACTGCTGTGATTGAAAGGGAATTAAGAAGGGTCTCATACCTAGGAGTGTCTTAGGTAGAAATCTAGCACGGGTAGTTTCTTGGTGACAAGTTGTAAACGGTGGAGTTTAGATTAGAACAATTTTGCTTAGTGGATTTCATTCCTGGCTTGGTAGCCCCCAGACGTAGGTGTTGTTGGTCACCGAACTGGGTTAACAATTCTTGTGTGTTGTTTACTTTCTATTGTTTGTATTCTATTCCTGACTATCCTTGTGTGAGAAGTAAAGATCAAGTGTCACGACATCCTGTCCGACATCTTAGTGATCTACTTGACCAGAATTTCACACGCATAGGGGCTTATTCCTTTAAAGTAAAAAATGTTGTAGCCTAAGGTGGTGGGATACTTTTTCAAAACCATCAAGAGTTTTTCTGTTTCTTCTCTATTAAGATCAACATTAACTATGATCGAGCAATCAAGTCTTTTATCAAGAAAATCGTATATTAGGTTTTTAGGTAGTACTTTAAGTTATGGTAATGGTTGCTTCGGGCTTGGAATAGGATCTGGTGTAAGCGCTAAACACTCACTAAGGCTATCATCACCATATTTTCGATGGTATTCATCTTCGTCTTCTTATAAGATTTCTTTTGTTGGAAGTTCTACTAATTCAGTAATTGGTTGAGGTGGTTCAAAAACTAGTTCTTTAGTGCATTCAGCAGGTATTATCTATAGATAGGGGTTTTAGAAACTAGGAAAGGATGAATTCAATTTTCTCTTCTCCTACCTTAAATGTCAACTTCCCTCATTTTACATCTATTATCGCACCGGTTGTGGCTAAGAAATGTCTACCTAGTATGATAGGTACATTCGAGTTTTCCTTTATATTCATTACTATGAAGTCAGTAAGGATATAGAATTGGCCAATGCGAACTGGAATATTTTCCAGCATTCCCACAGGGTATTTAATAGAACGGTCAGTAAATTGAAGTGACATTCTAGTAGGTCTCAAGTCTCCTAACTTTAGTTTTTCACATTTGGAAAGAGGCATTAAACTAACACTAGCTCCGAGATCGCATAATGCCTTATCGATGAAAAACTTGCCAATCACACAGGGAATCAAAAAACTACCATGGTCTTTCAATTTGGGTGGCATGATTTTGAATAATGGCACTGCACTCTGCGGTGAGCGCCACAATCTTGTCATCTTCAAGTTTGTTTTTATTCGACATGATCTCTTTTAGGAACTTTGCATATGATGGCATCTGAGTAATGACCTCAGTGAAAGGTATTGTGACATAGAGTTGCTTTATGAGCTCGATAAATTTCTTAAACTGACCTTCATTCTTAGATTTGGCGAGTCTTTGAGGGTATGAAATCTTTGGTTTATAAGGTGGCGGAGGAACATAAGGTTTTTCTTTTTCAACAGCCTCTTCAGTAGCAGGCATAGTCTTCTCATCAGTTGTTGTTTTTTCTACTTGATTTCCATCAATGACCTTTTCAGGTTCTTCCTCTACTCTTCTATACATCACAGGGTTTTCAACTCTTGGATCTACGGGTCCATCCAACACTGTCCCACATTGTAGTGTGATAACGTTTGCATGTCCTTTAGGATTTGGTTGAGGTTGGTCAGGAAATGTGTCGGCAAGAGCAGCAGTGGCAGCTTATTGCTGGGCTACGTGAGTTATTTGAGTTTCAAGCATCTTTTTATGAGTAACCATGGCATCAACCTTGGTTGCCAATTGTTCCACCAGTTCATTAGTATGAACGTTTTGATTCATGAACTCTTTGTTCTGCTGGGTATGTGATGTGATGAAGTTTTCCATCGTGAGCTCTAAATTTGATTTTCTAGGAGCTTGAGGAGTAGAAGGGGCTCCTTTTTAAAAATTCTAAGGATTAGAAGGTGGAGGACTTAGAGCAAACAATGCGTTATTGTTCTTCTAAGAAAAATTATAATGGCTCTTCCATCCATGATTGTAGGTTTTCAGATAGGGATTTCCTTGGGCATAATTGACTTGGACAGGAACGGTCTCTATCAAAAGTTGGCATTCAGTAGCTATGCGCCCTTGGACTCCACAAATCTCACAATTTGGAGCTACAACAGCCACGATGGCTGGAGTGGTGATAGTTAGATTGTTAATTGTCATACCCCAAATTTTGACCACTAAGATATTCCATCATTGTGCAAATCATCATCATAATATGGATGAACCATCATACCTCATTAGTCTCCCCAAAGATGGGTGAGCATCCACTACAATCAAACTTAGGGTTTCAAGCCCTCTCAGAACACCCTTAGACAAAGGATCAATCAAGGAATGACATGATCTTCAACTTGTCTAACCTCTCAAACATCCATAAAGGATCAAAAGGACTCCCACATCAAGAATCAAGCACAAGGCTGCAATATTCTAAGTGGGCCAGGCCTCAAGATCGCTAGTGTCACCAAATTAGGGTTTTGGTCGACCAGAGCCTCCAGATGGAATTTTTCCTCTGGGCATGAGCCAATGCTTCAAAGCATAACCCAAAAAACTCTAAGGGACCTCATAAACCCAATCATCTAGTTAATTTAGCCTCAGGGGATGCATTCATAAAAAATCAAAAATTAGGGTTTCTTGACCTAATTCACCCCTAAGTTGAATTTTGGAAAAAAACATGAGCCAAGAACTCAGGACATGATTTGAGGGTCCCTAATACACTATATTGATCCATTTGCAACAATGTATTGATCCAAGAAGCCTGATTCACAAGTTTCAAGCTCATTAGAACCACAGTTATGGTTTCGCGGGAAAAAGTCAATTGTGCCTTTGACTTTTAACCAAGTCATGCTCCCTAATCTTGGGACATGATTCAATGCACCTATAACACCTATGAAACCAATCCATTAAGTTTGATTTGGGTCAAGGACTTGATTTCATAGAGGATCGCACAGTTTGGAATTCATCTGATAAAAAGTCAACTGTGCCAAAAAGTCAAAGTTTGACTTTTTGATTTTTTGATCAATTATGGTTCCCTAACCCTAAAATGATGTTAATGTGTGATTGGAATCATCATTCATCAATAACAATCAAGAAAAGTGGGATAACTTGTAAAAGGGGTAACCTTAAACAACTTAGAAATTTTCTAAGTTATGGAACAAAGTGGCTAGGGTACCAACTTCCAAGGATCATAACTTGCGATCCAAGCAACCATTTGGGCTGATCCAAAGATGGATTTGTAGCTCTCCTGGCATACTTCAAAAGTGCCAACTGGACCTCATTCCAATTCATCATGGATTTTGAGTTATGGTTGGATCAAAATGGCTGAAAACATGAAATGTCACTTTTTCCAACACTTAGTGAAATTTTCACTAAGTCAGAATCTGTTTCACTTTTTGCAAAATGTAGGGGCATTTTTCACTTGGATCCAAAAAGTGTCAAGACAAACTATGATCACACATATGTTGTATCATATGAGAGCTTTCCAAAATGGCCAAGAACTCCATCAAATCCCATTTGAGCTAAGAGTTATGACAATGGCAATATGCCTTGTTGCAACTGTCATGGCAAGGCATATTTGTGCATTTTGGTCGATTTGAGCAAATTGGGCAAATGACAAACAAGTTTATCCATCTGAACACCTCAGGGGGAGACCAAAGAGGGACAAACGCTGATCCATAATCCTCCCAAGTCTTTGGAACTATAAATAGCATGCCAAACCTAAAAAACCCTAAAGAGGGGACAAGACTCCAATTTTGTTTTGGAGCATTCAATGGATGCACCAAGGTGGCATGAACTGAGCCATTTCTAACTGAATGAGTCAAGGATGATCTCTGAACTAAGGAACCAAAGGCCTGTGCTCTAACCTCTAGTCAATGGCTAGAGGAGACTTGAGATTCCAAAATGATCCAACTGGACAATGATCTGGAGCAGCCTCCATTCACTATTGCTTGCAAAGCAAACTTTCTCTACTATAAATAGAGCTCATTTGTGCTCAGTTTAAGTACACTAAAGCCATCAAACTGATGCTTTCCTCAAAATCTTTTCTTCCACTCCAAAATTGCCTTCCAAAGCAAGTCACTATCGAGTTTTGAGTTTGAGAGCCATTCCAACCAAACCAATCACACACACACACCTCATAAACATCATATAGAAGTGATCCAGACACTTAAACCACATATGGAACACCAATTCCACCAAATCACCAGCCAATTGCTCAAGGTTTTAACCAAGTTGCAGCTGAGGTGCCATGAAGTGATCCAACCATTTCCAATCAAGTTCAGGCATTCAAACACACTCTATATGGTGTAGGGAAGCTGTTCAGATCATCACAACTCATCTGTAACACCTCCAACTCAAAAATAACTTTGCTCTTGCTGTCACGACCTTCAAGTAAGCCTAAACTTGGTCTTCTCTTAATCTATGCATATTTCCTTGCACAATACTTTTGCCAAATGTTCATAATCATGCATTGAATGTTTCCCCTAAATTAATTGCTTTGTTTGAATCGTGTATCAAAATTCTCAGCCTTCATGCAAATTTTAGGGTTCTCGAGGTTTTGTCTTGATTTATTATTCCATGCTTAAAATAAATGAAATTAAAGACCATAGACATGATCGTGAGGTGAAAGTGAGTAGATTGATATGTGGATTGTGTGATTTCATCAAGTATTTAGTGAGATTGGTGAGAAAATGCAAATATGCAGAAACAGAGGGGTGGCGCGTGTTCTTGGTGTGTTCTTGGCGCCATTTTTTTAAATATTTGAATATTTGAATTTTGTGATTTTATTTAATTGATTCAAAAATTAATTTATCTCTTAGTTTTAATGATTTTGAGTTGATTCTTTTTTTAATAATTCACAAAAATGTTAAAATATTTTATTTTGCCAAAAATTACCAAAAATATTATTTATTTCATATACTTGATATTTTTGCAAAGAATTAATCTTTTATTTGTTTTTTAACACTTAAAATATTTTTTCCCTCCTTGATTTTCCAAACTTAATTGGTTTCCAATCATTTTATGGATATAAACATGATTTTTCAAACATTAATCCAAGATCACAACTTGTTTTCCACATATGTTTGATAGTTTTGATAATTTTAATTAAATTTTTATTTAATTAAAATACATTTTGAAATTAATTTAGGGTTTTGATCTTAATCACCCTAAACAAATCATTTTCAAAACATTTTGGGCCTCTAATAGAGTGTAAGACCCAACCCCTTTGTAAATAAAACAATTTAGGGCCTCAGTGTATTGTATAAGTCCCGATACCGTCAAAAAATTCGGCACGACCGTCGCCTTTTTAACAAAAATCTTTGGGCTTCTCCTTGAGCTATAAGACCTATCTTTATTCATTTTCAAACTCCTGGGCCTCTAATAGAGTGTAAGATCCAATCCCCTTTTAACCAAAACCTTTTTGGGCCTCAGATATGGTATAAGTCCCACTGTGTTTTCAAAAACCTCGGCGCGATCGCCGTTTTCAAACAAAACCCTGGGCTTCTCCTTGAGCTGTAAGTCCCATCTCTTGTACACAAATAAATCTTTGGGCCTCAAATAGAGTGTAAGACCCATCCCCTTGTACATAAAAACTTTTTGGGCCTCACATATTATATAAGTCCCTTTGTATGATCTTTAAGACAACGGTGCGATCATCGTTAAAACTTGGGCCTCTCCTTGAGCTGTAAGCCCCAACAATCTTTTCAAAGCACTTTCTCCTTTGATTTTGAATTCCAATATATGTTGTTATCAAAACTTTCTTTAATTTCTTTGTTGAACAACTAACGAAATAGCAGGGAAGCTCTACAACGGGTAAGTGTTTATCCGCTTTCATTTACCGTTTTCATATATAGCTGTATTGTGGGGCTGTTTCAATGTAAGTCTTCTTTCACATCCTTTTATATACTTGTCACATATCCACTGTGTAATATTAGCATATTTATTTAGAGTTTTCCCCGGCAACTACGTCTATAACTAGGTAAAGCCTTGTTGGTCACTCTTAAATACAAACAAAACTAGATCCCCCGTAGGATTCCAGATACAGTCTTCCCTTTTCTTGGGGTTAAACAATATGGAACAAAGAGAAAGGCAGTATTCCCGGTGAACCTTTTCTCAGACTGTCACGCTTAGAAATTTTCAAAGAAACTCTAACTCCCCAGAGATGATCTTTTCTCCGTGAATGGCATCTCTTGAGTTTCTTCCAAAATCTCGAACTTTCCTGGAATGATCTTTTCTCTGTGAATTTCATTTCTTGAACTTCTCTTGGTTTGGGGACCCACGGGCTTCCTAAAATCTTCCTCGCCTCCTATTGGGCGTTGTACAAGGACCCTTCGGCTTCTTAGAAGTTCTCATGCATTCTCTTGGGCTTAATACAAGGACCCTGACGACCTCTTAAAGGCATAATACAGAACTTAGTCATCCTATGCTAGAGCAATCTTTCCAGCGTCAAAACTCCGACCATTTTAGGGTTGATACTCATCCTTTAATGCATCTCTTGGGCATTGTACAAAAGATACAACTCTAGACTTGGACAGTCTAAGCCTTTTGAGTCTCAAAGACATTCTCAAGTTCCTTTCAAACATAGGAAGAAACACCAATCACTCTGAAACCCGGTCTCTCTCATGAGAGTTCCCCACCCTTGGGCCTGCCTATGGATCTAATCCTCAGCAGTAAGACAACCTCCTATTGGGATTTGTACAAATGATTCTCCCTAGCGGAGCTAACCTTTTTAGACTCTATTATTGAGTCAAACTCTTTTAGCCTCCGTCTTGGGCTTTGTACAGGACATATAAAAAACCATTCTCTTGTTGAGTATAAAAAATTCTCTTGTTGAGTCAACTTTTAGCCTCCGTCTTGGGCTTTGTACAAGACATATAAAACACTCTCTTGTTGAGTATAAAAGACTCTCTTGTAGAGTCAATCTCCTTTTAGCCTCAATCTCGGGCTTTGTACGAGACAGCATATCACTCTATTGTTGAGTATAAAAGACTCTCTTGTTGAGTCAATCAACCTTCAGACTCTCTTGTTGAGTTAATCACCTGTTCAAGACTCTCTTGTTGAGTCAACTCTTTTAGCCTCCGTCTTGGGGTTTGTAAAAGACATATACAAGCGCTCTTTTGTTGAGTCAAACTTAGTTCAGCCTCCATCTTGGGCTTTATACAAGATACATTCTCCCTAACGGAGTCAAAAATACCTTTTAGCCTCAATCTTGGGCTTTGTACAAGACAGAAAAAACCCTTTTCCCCGGAAAGGTCAAACTTCCAGCCTCCTCTTAGGATTTGTATAAAGAAATCCCCGGTTGAGTCAATCAACCTTTTAGCATCAAATTTGTGCTTTGCTCACAGCATATAAACATCAACAATCCCTCTTTAGAGATGACAAATTCTCTCTCAGTCAAAACCCTTTAGCTTCACATCTTGGGCTTTGAACAAGATACAAACCACCTTTAGCTTCATGTCTTGGGCTTTGAACAAGACACCAAAACACCTTTTTTCTCCCGTAGAATAAGAGGAACTACGATCGCTCTGATTTCCCTGTTTCGTTAAACGGGAATACGTAGGCATAAGATTGCAATATCTTAGCAAGCATACTAATCAAAAACCCAAAGTCCAGTACCTCTATACATCAATCAAAGAAAATCAGGTCTATTATCCTAACCAAAAGCCTTCTGTATAGTCAAGACACTCCGTTCTTTTAAGCAAATAACTAAAGACATACCCCCCTTTTGATAGCATCAGTAAACCAACAGTTTTAACTGTTTAACCTCAGTATGCAAGCAGGGTTAATTGGAGACATCTATTTCCCTTCCTTAATCAGCTTCACATGATAAAAAATGAATCGAACTATAGTATCAAAGCGATAGTGATTCGAAACCACAAAAATCGCGCTACAGAAAAATGGCGACCACAGTGGGAGGCATTCTTTCTTACAATCTTAAGTAGAAGGCCTTAAATTTTTGAAGTGTCACAGAAATGACGACTCTGCTGGGGAGTCATTGTATGTATAGGATCATAAGACTAGAGGTCTAGGATGTTAAGACAAATATATAAATATACTGCTTTTCCTAATTGATATCCGTGTTTACTTTCCTGCTAATGGGAATGCGTGTGATGTCGCATCTGGAAAGATTGAGTATACACCTAAGATAAGTGATGACATTATACGGGTAATCTTACGGGGAGTGAATCCCAGATAAGAGGTCCCGGTCGACCATCAAATATGTGGAGATGCCCTTTGCGGATTCAATGCCTATACGACTTCGGTTGTTGAAAACATATTCTTCCATTGGGTTATCTGAGAAGCTGAGGATTTTAGTAGACTGAAACCATTTTGTAGTGAGGAAGCTATCGGAAATAGTTGTCACACGATTCTACCCTCATTTGAGATTACTCTAAGATGAACCAGCTCGCTTGGTGATCCGCTTGCTGCCGTCATCCCAAGAGGGGTCAGTGATTTTGAGGACAGGTACAAAAATCACCAGTATAAACCTTTGGGGATGAGTAGAGCCTTGACTTCATGACACCGACCCTTTGACCCCATGTTTTTTCTATGTTTTTGTGTGCTGCATTCATACACACATTTAAAAAACATTAAAACAAAGAAAATTTTTCTCTTCTAGTCTCTCTTTTTCAAATTAAACTAAGACAATGATTGCAAATGTCAGAGAAAGAGATTGCTAATGGATTTCGGTAGAAGGAAGACTCACAAGTACACCTTCAAGGTTCCAAAACTAGAGGATTTAAGAGGTTTGGCGAGGATGATAACCAACCCTGAGGCTTTCAGAGCTAAGTATAGAGAACTGCTGTCTCTGTTAAGGGTCCATGTAATTGAAGGAATCATGTCCACACTAATCTAGTTCTACGATCCGGTCTATCACTATTTCACATTCCCGGATTATCAACTAGCACCAACGCTGGAGGAGTACTCTCACCTGACTAATTTGCATATTACTGACCAAGCTCCCTTTTCTGGACTGGAAGAAATTCCAAAGGATCAAACCATTGCAAGAGCAATCTATTTGGACGAGTCAGAAATCAGGACTCATATGACCACTAAGGGTGGAATTCAGGGTTTTCCAGCCTAGTTCTTAATCAAGAAAGCTTTATACTTTGCTAGTATAGGGAACGTGGCCGTTTTCGAAAGCATCTTTTTTTTGCTTACCTACGGGTTAATTTTGTTTCCCAACATCGATAACTTTGTAGATATCAACGCCATTAAGATTTTTCTGATTGGAAACCCTGTACCGACCTTGCTCGCAGATGCTTATCATTCGGTACACTTAAGGAATTTGTATAGCGGAGGAATGATCACATGTTGTGTACCCCTGCTGTACAAATGGTTCATTTCCCACTTGCCCAAGTCTGCTGCATTTTGGGATCAAAAGAATACTTTACGTTGGTCGCAGAGAATCATGTCTCTTACCAACTCTGACATAGACTGGTACAATCGAATCTATGATAAGATCAGGATCATTGACCGTTGTGGAAATTTCCCAAATGTACCCCTCATAGGAATTAAAGGAGGAATCAATTATCATTCGGTGTTAGTTCGTCGTCAATTCGGATACCCGATGAGACATATTCCGCGTAATGTTCATCTGGAAGGTCTTTTCTTCAAGGAAGGAGAAAATGACAGAGCACTAAAGACAAAAATAATGCTTGCCTGGAAACACGTTCATAGGAAAGGAAGAGAGTCTCTAGGAAAACCAGACTGTCTCGGTGGAACCTTATCTCCACAGGGTACAAACTAGAGCTCTCAAGCTGAGGATGCCTTACCCTCGTCAGGAAAATCTTCCATTAAGGGACCTTGTCCTTTATTTTATGTCTGATACGGAAAAAATTCAGGTTACTCTCAACAAAGTTCAACAGGAGAAGAGGTCTTGGAAGAACAAGTACCGTATTCTCAATGTGGAGTGTAAGAAAATGCAGCAGCTGTTAAGAGAAAAAGATGTCCTGATCGAGATTTTAGAGCAACACGCTGTAGAAAATCAGGATGACCAAAGGAATTTGCTCGCTCCTTTCACTTGGAAAAGGAATGACAACCCGACAACGGCTCAAGAGCCCCGGTCAAAGAAAAGGAAAGTACCAGAACCAGCACCTGAGCTCTCCTCAGAGAGGACTCAGGACCCATAAGTTTAGATTTCCTTTTACAGCACTTTATAATTACTGTATTTCCATTCCGCAATCTTTGAATTCAATAAAACGGGTTTTCCCCACTGTTTGATATTTGCAATCAGATTGTCGAAGTTTATTTTGATTAAACAAAAAAAATATATATATAATCACTGCGTTCATCATTCTCACGTAACACATTCTTCTTACCTACGAATCTCACGTTTGTGTCTCAATTCTAGAGTCAAAACTGTCTTATTCGTACAATACTCGGGCCAATCGACAGAAAAAGATGGATGATCTCGAGGAAGAGAACAGAGAGTTGAGGGAAGAGATCGACACTCTGAAAGAGGATCTGAGGAAGCTTCATAACGACATGCAAGCTCTAGCAGAAGCTCAGATGCAACAACAAAGGACTGTGATCTCAGAGATCACGTCGAAGCCCATAGTGGAAAAGTATGATCCTAGGTACAAAATGCCGAAAGATCGTCCCTGGGGCATGCCTACCAACTATATCCCGGAAGGATATATTCCGCCGATCACTGAAGATCTGGAAACTGCAGCAGGACCCGCTGAGCCTGAAGGTTACAAACTTTGGGAAAGCGAAGATGCCAGGGGCATGACAGCAACTCCTGAAGGTTACAAACTTCGGGAGGCACCAAGTGTCACTGCCATAATGACTATACCACCACCCGTGGTACACACTGTCCCGGAAGGACAGATTCCACAGATACCTTCTGGTGGAAATGAAGGTATGTTCGAAAGAATGAATGAGTTCCAGGAATAGTTCCTGGAGATGCAGAAAAAGCTGTAAGACCTTCTCGGTCAGGATCTATTTGAAAGGACGCCGCAGACCTTTGTTTGGTCCCCAATGTGAAAGTTCCGCACAAATTCAAAGTGCTCAAATTTGAAAAGTACAAGGGTAACTCTTGCCCTTAAAGTCATTTGGTGATGTACGCCCGGCGAATGTCAACTCAGACAAAGAACCAAGAGCTACTGATTCACTACTTCCAAGATAGTCTAATCGGTGCCGCACTCAAATGGTACATGGGTTTAAACTGTGCTAAGATCGGCACTTTCAGAGATCTTGGCGCCGCCTTCGTTCAACAATATAAGTATAACCTGGACATGGCACCGGATTGAGATCAACTCAGAGCCATGTCGCAAAAGGATAAGGAAACCTTTAAGGAGTACGCTCAGAGATGGCGTGAAATTGCCACCCAGATTTGTCCACCTCTTGAGGAAAAAGAGATGACAAAGATCTTCTTAAAGACCTTGAGCTCATTCTACTACGACCGAATGGTCGCTAGTGCGCCCAGTGACTTTACAGAAATGGTGGGCATGGGAGTTCGTCTTGAGGAAGTAGTCCGAAAAGGACGTTTAGTTAAAGACGCTGGATTATCAAGTAGTTCAAAATGATACGGTAGTGCTCTCCCTAAGAAAAAAAAGCAAGATATTGGTAATATCTCTCTCAGAAAGCAAAGGCGACGATACCAACCAGTAGCAGCTGTAACTTCTGCTATCAATCCTGCGCCTGTTCCTACGTATGAACCTCAGGTTGCTCAAAGCCAACCGAATCAACAGCAATATCAGAAAATGACACAACAACCTCTTCATCAGGCTCGTCCTCCATATAACAACAACCGTACAATGCGACCACCAGGGTTCGACCCGATACCGATGTTGTACGTAGAATTATTTCCACTCTTACTGGTCAAGGGACACGTCTAAACCAGGTCTCCTCTTACAGTACCGGAAAATCCGCCTTTTTGGTTCAAAGTGGATCAGACTTGCCCTTATCATCAAGGAGGACCAGGGCATAACATAGAAAACTGTCTCAGTTTCAAATCCGATGTGCAAAAGCTTGTTTGGAGCAGGGTCTTATCTTTCAAAGATACGAATCCGAATGTTCTCACAAACCTGCTGCCTCAACACGAGAAAGCTGTAGTAAATTTGATAGAAGGAGAGTCCAATAACAGCTATCAAATTCATGATGTACTCTTATTGAGGGCCAACTTGGTTAAGATGCATTGTAGACAGAGTGGATACGACCATGTGCCACCTCATAATTATCATCAGTGTGATATCTGCTCTAAAAAATCAAGGATGTTCTGTGGTGCAATCAGCTCTACAGGAACAATTAGATCTCGGATGGATCTAAGAGCACCGAGTTCGTGGAGTTAACATGACTCATGCAAGTTCCAACATCATTCAGAACCATGACATCCGTGCAATGAATGTCAACTTAGTAGCAATGCACTCAAGGCAAAGCCAATATCATAATCTGCTGTGGCACGATTACAGTTCTTGTCTGACTTGCTCGGTAAACAAACAGGGATGCTCTTTCGTACAAGAGGCCCTACAGCGTCAGGTGGATCTTGGGTGGATCCAGGACTACCATGATAAAAATCCTTATCAGATCAACATGGTCCAAATCTTCGATATTCGTTTGATGAATACCAGCTTGGTAGAATTACACGCCAAGCAAGTCCAACTCGATTTTCTCACTTCACATGATTATCTGAGCTGTGAAGTATGTTGTGAGAGTAACCAAGGGTGCGCTCTCGTTCAAAGAACTTTACAACACTTGTTAAACCATTGGTGGCTTCCGATCTATCTAGACGAAGACACGCAACAAGTCAGTATGATTAACGGGAACCCTACTAGGCATCAAAGTCAGGATGTTCGATTTATGGAGGCGGACCTAGTAAAGTTACACTGCATTCAAAGCGGACGTGGCCAAGTGCCACCACATAACTACGAGCGCTGTAGAGTCTGCTCGGAGAATAACCAAGGATGCTACCTCGTGCGAGCAGCCCTTCAGAGTCTGTTGGACCACGAAGAAATTCAACCGTGTCCAGTTTCGGGGTCCATCAACTTGATGCCCGACTATTTCGCTGACCAAATCAAAGATGTTATCATAATATCTGATCATAAGAGGACCAAGGATGTTTGTGCCATCATCCCTCTACTTGACGAATCAAAGGTTCTTAACCAGGAACTGATTGAAGTTACTTACGACAGTCAGAGAAATCAGAAGGAACATATAGTTATCTATCTGCCGGGACCAGTACCGTACAAGTATGATAAAGCTATTCCTTACAAATACGGTGCAACAACAGTTGAGAATGAAAAAGAAGTTCCATTACCCTCCGTCGTGAATATTGCAGACATCAGTCGAGTAACACGGAGCGGTCGAATCTTCAACAGAGGAGTTGGAAAACCTAAAAGAGAAAAGGGACCTCAAACGGAAGCTCCCGATCCACCAGTCGGTCAATCCAGTGATCCCGACCTTTCAAAGAACGATGATGAGATGCTGAAGCTCATCCAAAGGAGTGAATATAACATTGTTGATCACCTGTTACAAACTCCTTCAAAGATCTCTGTGTTATCTCTTTTACTCAGTTCCGAAGCCCACAGAGAGGCTCTACAGAAAGTCTTAGAGCAGGCCTTTGTGGAACAGGACGTGTCTGTAGCGGAAAAATCTTGAGTGTAAGCTATTGATTAACTTAACTCGAAAAGCAATAGTCGCCACCGCACTTTTATTTTATCCAAAAAGGAAAGGAAAAAGAGCGAACAAAACCTACACAAGCTCTACAACAAGAACAAGTGAAGAGAGACTGGATAAGGGGGTTGGTTACGCAATGGGAAGGTGTTAGCACCCAAAACGTCTATAGTACTCTATAGGAACCCTTTGAAATATTTACGCTTTTGGTCTGAAAATGTTTGCTTGAAAAGTGATTGAGGAGATGAGAAGAGAAATTGTTTTTAAGATTTTTGTGTTTGGAGAGACTTGTCGCCTCATGCCTACGTACCCACGATGTGCAATGTAGGATCAAAACCCCGTAGTTCGTGGTACAAAGATTGAAATTTGTTTGTTTTGGTTGATTTTAAATGTAAAGACAAGTCGTCATTTCCAAGCGAATAATTCCGCTTAAAGAAATGAATCGTGTCTAAACTTATGAAAAAAGTTTTAAAAGAGAAAGTGCACGAGGGCACAAAAGAGAGTAAGTGAGTTTGGAGTTTTTTTAAAGTCTTTTGAAAAATGTGTCAACATGCTTATGCAGTTTAGCATTTGTTAAGAAATGAAAAGAAAAGAGTAAAAATCACTTGACAAAGCCATGGTTTGATTATGAAAGAGTGATAGTTCGAAATCAAGAAAGTTTTGAAAAAGGGAGAGAGTTTTGAAAATTGAAGAATGGGGAGGAGAAGAAGTGACTATCCTAGAGCATAAAGTAAAAGCTAAGGATAAGAAAGATCTAACCACAAATGTAGCTATCTTCACCATAAACCAAGCAAAAGCACAAGGCTTCAAAGTCGTCGAACTATAATTCCAAAGCAAAGGGAAAAGGTCCTAGTTCTAAGTCCAAGGATCCAAGAATTGCATTGGATGTCCAAGTTCTAAGTGCAAAACTCCATGTCCGTTGCAAAGGATAGTAACCATAGTCCAAGATTAGAAGCGCAAGTTTTTTAGAGGTTTTGGCCTTTATTAATGTTTTTGGTCCAAGTGGACAAAGAGAAAAAGGCATAAGCATAAACATGTGTCCAACGGACAAAAGAAAAAATTGCGGAAACATAAACATGTGTCCAACGGACAAAAGAAAAAATTGCGGAAACATAAACATGTGTCCAACGGACAAAGGAAAAAATTGTATAAAAGTAAAAGAGAGATAGGGAGCAAGAAGGAATTGTAAAGAAGTTAGAAGTTAGTAATTAGTTGTTAGTTGTTGGAGTAAGTGATCAATAATGATTGAATAATGTACTTAGGTAAAGGTTAATGAAGACTTGTTAGAAGATTGATAGAATCAAAGCCTCTACAACAACAAGCTTCATAGATTTTAACCTAATACAAAAGATCAATCAACATTGAGTTGTTTTTCGATAAGGGACATAATGTTGCGCTATGTTAAGCAATCGTCGAGTAATTTATAGAGTAATTACCCTACAATGAGGCCGGTAAATAGCTCTTTGTGCTAATGCATGCTACATGAACGATATGTAGATCGTCATCCGAAAGCAATACCGCACGAAAAGAAAAAAAGGTAGCGATCTTGTCTTGATCAAAATTCAACAAAGGAATTCTAAAATCCATAAGACTTTCATCGATCAAAAGAAAAGGGAAATAGTTGAAGAGAAAGCCAAATTAAACCACACAATCATGTGATCTAAGGCTAAGAACAAAAGGAAATGGAAGAAAATGGAAAGGAACCAAAACAGTCCCAAAAACAAGCCAAAATGTGCATTCTGTTTCGAAGTAACCGGTTACGGCAAATCTGCTAACCGGTTACTTAGTTCAAAATAGTGCAGTTTTTCAAAATTAACACAGAGTAACCGGTTACAGCATATCTGCTAACCGGTTACTCTGCACCAGAATGCAGAAAAATGTGCAAAATTCAGCATGATCCATTTTCAAAACTTTGTACAAACACCTTATGATCATGGAACTGAAACTGCACGAAATTTAAAGTAAAATAATAGTAAAAACCAGCAATTAAACACAATTACAAGATCCAAAGGATAAAGTAACAAAGATCACCAAAGATCTAAATTATGGAAGATGAAATCGAAGCTTCAACCATGGTGAGAGATGAATTACCACTTCAAATATGAAAATTCCTTCAAATTACTCCAAGATCCAAACTCCAAAGCCTTGATCTATGAGAATTGATGAAGAAAACAAGCTTGGATGAAGGTTTAACTCAAAGTTGAACAAGATTCAATATGAATTCTTGTTAACTTTCAAAAGAAGAAAAGTGAGCTTTGGTGAATTTTGGTGGTTGAGGAGAGAATTTGCAAGAGGTTTGTTGGCTCTCAAAAGCTTGAAGAATGAATGAAATGAAGGCTCTATTTATAGAGTTTAGGCTTGTGAATTTGGTGGTTTGGAATTAGGTTTGGAATTTGAAAATTAGGCTTGGAACTCAAATTTGGAGGGAAATTCATAAAAGAGTGGTGATTAGTGAAGGTGTATGGTAGGAAATGATCAAAGTGATGTAGGGGAATTAAAATGAGATGATCTAGAATATTCCAAATGTTATCAAGGGTTGAGATTGGTGTAAATTGCTGAATTTTGAATTTGCTGCCATTTTTCAAAAATTCACGAGGGTAACCGGTTACAGCATATATGCTAACTGGTTACTTAGTGCAAAATTTGTGAAAAATGAGCATTTTCTTGCACTATTGATGTTCCGACTCGATTCTTTTGCCTGTCAAAGAAGGCATGGAAATAAACACATAAACCATGGAGTCTCTTGAATAATAATCAATTAAATCTTGGAAACTCTTGATCAAATGAATTTTGAATTGTTTGCAGATCAACTTTGACTTTGTTCAGATAAAATTCACTCGAGCTGTGGGACTGTTATTTTGGCATTTTTGACCTGTTCTTCCCCTGAAAATGTCAATAAAGAGAAAACAAAATATTTTTGGGTTTTGGTTAAGGTTAGTAAAATATAAACAAATGAAGCAAAAAAGTGAATAAAAAAACACGCAGATGATCGGTAAACCCTGCATGGGATAAACCCAAAGATGAGAGGGATAAGGGAACCAATGCATGATCTTGTTTGTGGTAAAGATGCAAATGAGATGCGAATGATATGTGGAATCTTAAGGGTCAAAAATTAGGGTCTTACAGTGTCAATAAGACAATTCGACAGTATCGTCTCTAACATCACCTCCTGCAATAACTTGGGGTTTAGTGATGAGGAATTGCCAGAAGAAGGCAAAAGTCACAACATGGCACTCAATATTACAGTCAACTGCCAGGATGATGCTTTAGCCAGTAACTGGTAGATACCGGATCGGATCTCAACGTTATGCCGAAGTCGACTCTAATGCGACTATCATTCAAAGGATCTCCTATGAGAGGCAGTGAGGTCGTTGTCAAAGCATTTGACAGATCCCAAAAAACGGTTATCGGCGAAGTCGACCTTCCCATAACTATTGGTCCTCACACTTTCCTAGTCACTTTCCAGGTCATGGACATCCGAGTAACATACAGCTGTTTGTTGGGAAGACCTTGGATACACCAGGATGGGGCAGTCACTTTGACACTTCACCAGAAGCTGAAGTTTGTCAGGAATGACCAACTCGTCACGGTCTGTGGAGAATAAGCCTTGATCGTGAGTAACATATCACTGTCAACTTGTGTAGAACCCGAGGAGGTTGTTGGAACTCAGTTCCAGGCACTTTCGGTAAGCAATGAGAATCAATTAGAGAAAGGAACATCGATCTCCTCGTATAAAGATGCTCTCGAGGTGATCAAAAGTAACAACGCAAAAGGATGGGGAGAACTTGTCATTCCTACTGATAACAAAGCGAAGAAGGATGTTGGTTTTTCTGCAACCTGTACCCAGACAGCTGCTAACAATGAAAGTCTTCATCCTATTCAGAACTTCTTCCATAGTGGAAGTTTTCTTCACCCAGTGTCTCAAGAAGTACATACCATCAACGAGGGAGATTCCTCTGATACAGATAAAGAGTGGAAGTCCTATCTCAACGAGGACGGTTATATGTCTCAGGAAGAAGTGCCTACGCCATTTTGCTATCCCGCACAGAGTCCGAGATTTATACCAATGTCAGATATCGAAATGATATACGGAGATTGTGATCCAGAAGGATGTCGTGCTCCTCCAAACTCATTAGAGGAAGACACTCTGATGAAAGACAACTTTGACCACGACTATTATGGCCCGATGGATGGTCTGCCTATCTGGCAGCCATACCCAGGAGACTCGGGGCAAGAGAATCAGGCCAACGATGCATATCAGCTGAGCATCATTGAAAAGAATACATGCGTCCCCACCATGTCATGGGAATAACACTCAAGTCATTCAGAAAGTATCCAGCACGATGATGAATTCACAAAGTTTACAGGACTAGAATTCATCAACTATGCCTTTCCCGAGGTCAACGTCATTGAGAGAGATGACTCCTCCAGTTCCAAAGAAGTGTGGGACACCCTGGGACAACCAAGTGGAAAATTTGACTTCATGGTCAAGTATACCGCTCCCGAAAGCTCTCATATCAGGCTCGAAGACATCCAGCCAAATGGATGGGGAGATATACCTGAGAGCACAAACACTATGCAAAATACAACTGAGGAATCCTCCTACGAAAACTCTGCATGGGAGGAAGACTCCAACGATCCTACTCCGCCAGAAATAAGCGTTATTTCTAAGGACAAGCCAAGAAAGAAGGTGCCAGACTTTGTGATTCACCGAGGGGTTTGCCGCCATTGGGTTGTTGTCGATGTCCCAAAAGTCGTCCATAAGTCTAACTAATTGTCATCTTTGTTTTAACCTTTCACCCTGCCCAGGTGAAACGGATGTTTTTATAGGGCTCACTTTCTGTAAATATCCCTCTTCGCTTCGCCCAAAGCGACAGAGTTTTATTTTATATGGCTGTAGTTTCAAGAATCGACCAGTTCATAAATAAAATAACGTCGTTCTGTAATTTCCACATTAATTGTTGTTTTCTCTTTTTGCTTTTTCAGAAAATGGTAATCCTAAAAAACAAACTCAAACGATAAACAAGCAGTTTTCCAAAAAAATATACACTGCACACACTCTTGCATTCTCTCTATCTCTTCTAAAAACAAATCATAACGTCATGCAGATTGCTTGTTTTAAACCCCATTGAAACATACGATCCAATGCCTTCTCCCAACTTTGAATTCCCGGTATTTGAGGCTGAAGAAGAAGATGACGAAGAAATTCCGAAAGAGATCTCCCGATTACTCAGGCAAGAGGAAAGGTCCATTAAACCTCACAAGGAACCGTTGGAAACAGTCAACTTGGGCTCAGAGGAAGAGAGAAAAGAGGTTAAGATTGGGGCCCTGCTCAGTCCAACTGTCAAAGAAAGTTTGACAAAGCTTCTCAAAGAGTTTCCCAATGTATTCGCTTGGTCCTATCAGGATATGCCAGGGTTGGATACCAGCATCGTGGAACATCATCTACCATTAAGATTAGAATATCCGCAAGTAAAACAAAGGTTGAGACGGACTCATCCAGACATGGCCATCAAAATCAAGGAGGAAGTATAGAAACAGATTGACGCAGGTTTCCTCACCACATCAGAATATCCTCAATGGTTAGCCAACATAGTACCCGTTCCGAAAAAGGATGGAAAGGTCAGAATGTGTGTGGATTACAGAGATCTAAACAAAGCTAGTCCAAAGGATGACTTTTCCTTACCACACAGTGACATGCTGATAGACAGTACAGCAAAGTTCAAAGACTTCTCATTCATGGATGGATTCTCGGGCTATAATCAGATAAAAATGGTGCCGAAAGACATGGAGAAAACTTCATTCATTACTCCATGGGGTACCTTTTGTTACAAGATAATGCCGTTTGGTTTGAAGAACGTCGGGGCAACCTATCAAAGGGCCATGACTACTCTGTTTCAATACATGATACACAAAGAAATCGAGGTATATGTCGATGACATGATTGCCAAATCTAAAATAGAAGAGGAGCATGTGACCCACCTGTCAAAGCTATTCAAGTGGTTGAGAAAGTATAAACTCCACTTAAATCCCAATAAGTCCATATTCGGTGTCCGTTCAGGGAAACTTCTAGGGTTCATTGTCAGCCAGAAAGGAATTGAGGTTGATCCTGACAAGGTCAAGGCCATTCAAGAAATGCCTTCTCCAAGGACTGAAAAACAAGTCAGGGGATTCCTGGGACGTTTGAATTACATTTCCAGATTCTTATTCCTCATGACCGCGACATGCGCGCCAATCTTTAAATTACTCAAAAAGAATCAGGACTGCGTTTGGACAGAAGATTGTCAAACCGCCTTCGACAGTATCAAGGAATATCTGTTGAACCCACCGATTCTATCACCTCCAATGGAAGGAAAACCACTAATCATCTATTTAACAGTCTTGGAGGATTCCATGGGTTGTGTACTTGGCCAACAAGACGAAACAAAAAGGAAAGAGTCTGCCACCTACTATTTGAGCAAGAAATTTACCGAATGTGAAACTCGGTACACTATGCTCGAGAAAACTTGTTGTGCTCTGGCTTGGGCAGCCAAACGTCTTCGCCAGTACATGATTCGTCACACTACTTGGTTAATCTCCGAAATGGATCCAATCAAGTATGTCTTTGAAAAACCTGCTCTCACGGGAAGGATAGCCCATTGGCAGATGTTGTTATCAGAATACGACATCGAGTACCATGCTCAGAAGGCCATCAAAGAAAGTGTTTTAGCCGATTATTTAGCTAATCAACCGATCAACGATCAGGAATAAGTCGGGTTTGACTTCCCAGATGAAGATGTTGTGTATCTAAAAATGAAAGACTGCGATGAACCGCTACTAAGTGAAGGGCTAGAACCAAGTTCCCAATGGGGACTCATTTTTGATGGAGCTGTCAATCATTATGGAAACGGATTTGGGGCAATCAGCATAACACCTCAGGGTACCCACATTCCTTTCACTGCCAGACTGACATTCAAGTGTACAAACAACGAGGCCGAATATGAAGCTTGCATCATGGGTCTCGAAGAAGCGATCGACTTAAGGATCAAGAACTTGGATGTATATGGCGACTCAACCCTGGTTATCAATTAGATCAAAGGAGATTGGAACACATACCAATCAGGATTGATTCCTTATAAAGACTACGCGAGAAGGTTGTTACCATTCTTCAAGAGAATCGAGTTTCATCATATCCCTCGTGAAGAGAATCACATGGCTGATGCCTTAGCCACTCTCTCTACCATGATTAGTGTAGGTCAATGGAACGACTTACCTAAGATTGACATAATGCGCCTTGAGCGACCCGTTTATATCTTCACTATTGAAGCAGTTATAGACGACAAACCTTGGTATCACGATATCAAATGCTTCCTTAAGAAATAAGAGTATCCACCTGGGGCATTAAGAAAGGACCAAAAAACCCTCAGAAGGCTGGCAGGCAGTTTCCTCCTAAGCGGTGATACACTCTATAAGCAGAATTATGACATGGTCTTGCTCCGATGTGTAGACAGACCAGAAGCAAACATGCTGATAAAGGAAATTCACAAAGGATCCTTTGGCACTCATGCCAACAGACACACAATGGCGAGAAAAATTCTAAGAGCAGGGTACTACTGGTTGACCATGGAATCCGATTGCTACAAGTACATGAGGACGTGTCACAAGTGTCAGATATACTCAGACAGGCTCCATGTACGACCAACACATCTCAAAGTTCTCTCTTCCCCATGGTCTTTTTCCATATGGGGAATCGACATGATTGGCATGATCGAACCCAAGGCTTCGAACGGACATCGGTTCATCCTGGTGGCCATTGATTACTTCACCAAGTGGGTTGAAGCAGCATCATATGCTAATGTAACCCGACAAGTGGTGGTCCGATTTATCAAAAACAATCTCATCTGCCGTTATGGTGTTCCAAACCAGATCATTACTGATAATGGATCTAACTTGAACAATAAGATGATGAAAGAGTTGTGCGCTGAGTTCAAGATCGAACACCATAACTCATCTCCCTACCGACCTAAGATGAATGGAGCGGTAGAAGCGGCTAACAAGAACATCAAGAGGATTGTTCAGAAAATGGTTGTAAACTACAAAGACTGGCATGAGATGTTATCTTTTGCTCTTTAAGGTTATTGCACATCTGTCCGCACTTCAACAGGGGCAACCCCTTTCTCTCTAGTATTTGGCATGGAAGCAGTGCTCCCCATAGAAGTAGAGATCCCATCAATCAGGGTATTGATGGAAGCTAACTTAACAGAGGCTGAATGGTGTCAAAGTCGACACAATGAACTGAATCTGATCGAAGAGAAGCGAATAATTGCTCTATGCCATGGTCAGTTGTATCAACAGATAATGAAGAAGGCGTTTGACAAAAGGGTCCGACCTCGCATCTTCAGGAAAGGAGACCTTGTGCTCAAGAAGATACAATCATTTCTCACTAATTCTCGAGGAAAATGGACTCCGAATTATGACAGCCCCTATGTAGTCAAGAAAGCTTTCTGAGGCAGCGCCTTGAGACTCTCAACCATGGACGGACAGGAATTTACCTACCCCACAAATGTTGATGTAGTCAAGAAATACTTCGCCTAAAAAAAACGTCTCGGTGGATTGAAAACCCGAAAGGGCGGTCTAGGCAAAAATTAGAGACATAATCAAAATTCATCCTGATGGATTGAAAATCTTGAAGTACAATCCCGACAAAAGTTAGGGATTAATGGGAAGTAACTATGTCCAACAAACGGGCAAATCCCTCAACAGCAGTCATGCCATCCATCGAAAAACTCCAGTCAAGGTCATCTTCGACAGAAGCTCAGGATGTCCCGAATTTAAAGTTAGTAGAAGGATAACAGTTGTTATGTTTTAATGTAGCCTTTTTCCCTTAAATTATCATTTTCTAACTTTGTAAATACTCTATGGAATCACGCGCTTGGCTGATTTCCATCCTATCAATAAAATTTGAGCCTTAGTGGTGTTGTTTGCAATTCTTATTTGTTTTAGCTTTACATGAAGACATTTTAACATGATTAACGATTCTTGAAATAAAACAAAAAATGAATTTACTTGTCAAACTTTTTCTGCTTTTAAATAAAGATGGCAATTTCTTTTGACTGTTGAACATCGAAAGAACGTCGATCGCTTCTCCAGAAGTAATCGAGCTTCAAAGTGCAGAATCAAAGTACTCATTCTAAACCAGTACGTCTGAATGAAGAATCAACAACGTCAGAGACCATGTTTCATCTAACATCCTCGACAGAGTTCTTATCTCCTAAGCTCGACCAACGGTTGTTCCCCACAGGGACTATCTCTCCTAAGCAAGGCAGAATTGCTATTTTGAACCTAGTGGTACCTCTGTATGTCGTGTCAGTTTTGTCAGCATAAATATACATACATCATGCATTATTGATTTACATTCATATTCATATTGCATCACTATCACTTTAGTCGGTTTTATCCCTTAGTGCTAGAAGTCCTCTCAATCGAGTTGTCAGTTCTTTCCTCGTCAGGAAATGTTGCATCTCAGCAATCTCTCTCCCAGTTTATTTCTGGATTAGAGACGGTCCTCGGCCACTTTGATAATTTGAACCTCTGAAAAGCAAGAGAGCTTTCGACAAACGTCACTCTTCGCCATTGAAGATGATATCTTCGCTTTCCCGGATTAAGGAAAATCCCTAGAGAAAGCCTCTTAATCGAAGATTCGGTAATACAGCAATTCTCCTTCGGAAAATTCACTGAAAAAAAAAGGTCATCCGCACCTCAGGATTGGATTGCATCGCATGGCATTCCTCTGAGAAGATCTCGAGGAAAATTGTAATGTAACATCCCCAAGCGACAACAGTCTCTCAAGAGACCTGATTTCCCCAGTAGAGTCGATAAATGGCGTCTCCAACAGAGAAGTTTGTACACCTCTGCAGCTCAGACGAATGGGTTCCCCAGCTAGTCTGACATCAAAATTCTTTCTATCAAATGGCATCTCTCCCGGAAAATTCGGTGAGAAGTTCGAGGAAAAGCCGCTACGAATAGCGTCCCTTATCAATAAGGTTTATTAACAAAAGAAACTGAGACCAGTTCCTTAGTAGGAAACCAGGACCGAGGGGAAGTTTATTTCGGAAACTGAGACCAGTTCCTTGGTAGGAAACCAGGACCGAGGGGAAGTTTATTTTGGAAACTTAGACCAGTTCCTTGGTAGGAAACCAGGATCGAGGGGAAGTTTACACCATAAACTGAGACCAGTTCCTTGGAAGGAAACCAGGATCGAGGGGAAGTTTTACCTTTTCTAAGTATCAACGCTTAGCAAAAGAAGATGGATGCGCAAGCTGCCATTCATAACCACCATCAAAATTTCGGGTATTCCGATATTTAATCATCTTGCACCCCGAATGCCCGAATACCTTCGCCATTCACACCTTCGGGTCCAAGAAGATTAAATAGGGGCATCTGTCATACCCCAAATTTTGACCACTAAGATTTCCCATCATTGTGCATATCATCATCACAATATGGATGAACCGTCATACCTCATTAGTCTCCCCAAAGATGGGTGAGCATCCACTACAATCAAACTTAGGGTTTCAAGCCCTCTCAGAACACCCTTAGACAAAGGATCAATCAAGGAATGACATGATCTTCAAATTTTATAACCTCTCAAACATCTATAAAGGATCAAGAGGACTCCCACATCAAGAATTAAGCACAAGGCTGCAATATTCCAAGTAGGTCAGGCCTCAAGATCGCCAGTGTCACCAAATTAAGGTTTTGGTCGACCAGGGCCTCCAGATGGATTTTTCCTCTGGGCATGAGCCAATGCTTCAAAGAATAACCCAAAATACTCTAAGGGACCTCATAAACCCAATCATCAAGTCAATTTAGCCTCAGGGGATGCCTTCATAAAAAATCAAGAATTAGGGTTTCTTGACCTAATTCACCCCTAAGTTGACTTTTGGGACAAAACATGAGCCAAGACCTCAAAAATGATTTGAGGGTCCCTAATACACTACATTGATCCATTTTTAACAATGGATTGATCCAAGAAGCTTGATTCATAACTTTCAAGCTCATCAGAACCACAGTTAGGGTTTCGCGGGAAAAAGTCAACTGTGCCTTTGACTTTTGACCAAGACATGCTCCCAAATCTTGGGGCATGATTCAATACACCTATAACACCTATGAAATCAATCAATCAAGTTTGATTTGGGTCAAGGACTTGATTTTATAGAGGATCGCACAGTTTGGAATTCATCTGATAAAAAGTCAACTGTGCCCAAAAGTCAAAGTTTATCTTTTTGATTTTTTGATCAATTATGGTTCCCTAACCCTAAAATGATGTTAATGTGTGATTGGAATCATCATTCATCAAGAAAAATAAAGAAAAGTGGGATAACTTGTAAAAGGGGTAACCATAAAAAAACATAGAAATTTTCTAAGTTATGGAACAAAGTGGCTAGGGTACCAACTTCCAAGGATCATAACTTGAGATCCAAGCAACCATTTGGGCTGATCCAAAGATGGATTTGTAGCTCTCCTGGCATACTTCAAAAGTGTTAACTACACCTCATTCCAATTCATCGTGGATTTTGAGTTATGGTTGGATCAAAATGGCAGAAAACATGAAATGTCACTTTTTCCAACACTTAGTGAAATTTTCACTAAGTCAGAATCTGATTCACTTTTTGCAAAATGTAGGGGCATTTTTCACTTGGATCCAAAAAGTGTCAAGACATACTATGATCACACATATGTTGTATCATATGAGAGGTTTCCAAAATGGCCAAGAACTCCATCAAATCCCATTTGAGCTAAGAGTTATAACAATGGCAATATGCCTTGCTGCAACTGTCATGGCAAGGCAAATTTGTGCATTTTGGTCGATTTAAGCAAATTGCGTAAATGACAGACAAGTTTATCCATCTGAACACCTCAGGGGGAGACCAAGGAGGGACAAACACTGATCCATAAGCCTCCCAAGTCTTTGGAACTAAAAGTAGCATGCCAAACCTAAAAAACCCTAAAGAGGGGACAAGACTCCAATTTTGTTTTGGAGCATTCAATGGATGCACCAAGGTGGCATGAACTGAGCCATTTCCAACTGAATAAGTCAAGGATGGTCTCTGAACTAGGGAACCAAAGGCTTGTGCTCTAACCTCTAGTCAATGGCTAGAGGAGACTTGAGATTCCAAAATTATCCAATTGGACAATGATCTGCAGCAGCCTCCATTCACTATTCTTGCAAAACAAATTTGCTCTACTATAAATAGAGCTCATTTGTGCTCAGTTTAAGTACACCAAAGCCATCAAACTGATGCTTTCCTCAAAATTTTTTCTTCTACTCCAAAATTGCCTTCCAGAGCAAGTCACTATCGAGTTTTGAGTTTGAGAGCCATTCCAACCAAACCAATCACACACACACACCTCATAAACATCATATGGAAGTGATCCAAACACTTAAACCACATCTGGAACACCAATTCCACCAAATCACCAGCCAATTGCTCAAGGTTTTAACCAAGTTGCAGCTGAGGTGCCATGAAGTGATCCAGTAATTTCCAATCAAGTTCAGGCATTCAAACACACTCCATATGGTGTAGGGAAGCTGTTCAGATCATCACAACTCATCTGTAACACCTCCAACTCAAAAATCACTTTGCTCTTGCTGTCACGACCATCAAGTAAGCCTAAACTTGGTCTTCTCTTAATCTATGCATATTTCCTAGCACAATACTTTTGCCAAATGTTCATAATCATGCATAGAATGTTTCCCCTTAATTAATTGCTTTGTTTGAATCGTGTATCAAAATTCTCAGCCTTCATGCAAACTTTAGGGTTCTTGAGGTTTTGTCTTGATTTATTATTCCATGCTTAAAATAAATGAAATTAAAGACCATAGACATGATCGTGAGGTGAAAATGAGTAGATTGATATGTGGATTGTGTGATTTCATCAAGTATTCAGTGAGATTGGTGATAAAATGCAAATCTGCAGAAACAGAGGGGTGGTGCGTCTTCTTGGTGTGTTCTTGGCGCCATTTTTTTTGAATATTTGAATATTTGAATTTTGTGATTTTATTTAATTGATTCAAAAATTAATTTCTCTCTGAGTTTTAATGATTTTGAGTTAATTCTTTTTTTAATAATTCACAAAAATGTTAAAATATTTTATTTTGCCAAAAATTCCCAAAAATATTATTTATTTCATATACTTGATATTTTTGCAAAGAATTAATCTTTTATTTGTTTTTTAACATTTAAAATATTTTTTCCTCCTTGATTTTCCAAACTTAATTGGTTTCCAATCATTTGGTGGATATAAACATGATTTTTCAAACATTAATCCAAGATCACAACTTTTTTTCCACACATGTTTGATAATTTTGATCATTTTAATTAAATTTTTATTTAATTAAAATACATTTTGAAATTAATTTAGGGTTTTGATCTTAATCACCCTAAACAAATCATTTTCAAAACATTTTGGGCCTTTAATAGAGTGTAAGACCCAACCCCTTTGTAAATAAAACAATTTAGGGCCTCAGTGTATTGTATAAGTCTCGATACCGTCAAAAAATTCGGCATGATCGTCGCCTTTTTAACAAAAATCTTTGGGCTTCTCCTTGAGCTATAAGACCCATCTTTATTCATTTTCAAACTCATGGGCCTCTAATAGAGTGTAAGACCCAATCCCCTTTTAACCAAAACCTTTTTGGGCCTCAGATATGGTATAAGTCCCACTGTGTTTTCAAAAACCTCGGCGTGATCGCCGTTTTCAAACAAAACCCTGAGCTTCTCCTTGAGCTGTAAGTCCCATCTCTTGTACAAAAATAAATCTTTGGGCCTCTAATAGAGTGTAAGACCCATCCCCTTGTACATAAAAACTTTTTGGGCCTCACATATTGTATAAGTCCCTCTTTACGATCTTTAAGACAACGATGCGATCATCGTTAAAACTTGGGCCTCTCCTTGAGCTGTAAGCCCCAACAATCTTTTCAAAGCACTTTCTCCTTTGATTTTGAATTCCAATATATGTTGTTATCAAAACTTTCTTTAATTTCTTTGTTGAACAACTAACGAAACAGCAGGGAAGCTCTACAATGGATAAGTGTTTATCCGCTTTCATTTACCGCTTTCATATATAACTATATTGTGGGGCTGTTTCACTGTAAGTCTTCTTTCACATCCTTTTATATACTTGTCACATATCCACTGTGTAATACTAACATAGTTATTTAGAGTTTTCCCCGGCAACTACGTCTAGAACTAGGTAAAGCCTTGTTGGCCACTCTTAAATACAAATAAAACTAGATCCCCCGTAGGATTCCAGATACAGTCTTCTCTTCTCTTGGGGTTAAACAATATGAAACAAAGAGAAAGGCAGTATTCTCGGTGAACCTTTTCTCATACTGCCACCCTTAGAAATTGTCAAATAAACCCTAACTCCCCAGAGATGATCTTTTCTCCGTAAATGGCATCTCTTGAGTTTATTCCAAATTCTCGAACTTTCCTGGAATGACATCTTCTCTCTAAATTGCATTTCTTGAACTTTTCTTGGTTTGGGGACCCACAGGCTTCCTAAAAGCTTCCCCGCCTCTTCCTGGGCGTTGTACAAGGACCCTTCGGCTTCTTAGAAGTTCTCATGCCTTCTCTTGGGCTTAATACAAGGACCCTGACGACATCTTAAAGGTATAAGACAGAACTTAGTCATCCTTTGCTAGAGCAATCTTTCCAGCGTCAAAACTCCGGCCATTTTAGGGTTGATACTCATCCCTTAATGCCCGTGCCTCCTCTTGGGCATTGTACAAAAGATAAAACTCTAGACTTGGACAGTCTAAGCCTCTTGAGTCTCAAAGAAATTCTTAAGTTCCTTTCAAACATAGGAAGAAACACCGATCACTCTGAAACCCGATCTCTCTCATGAGAGTTCCCCACCCTTGGGCCTGCCTATGGATCTAATCCTTAGCAGTAAGACAACCTCCTCTTGGTCTTTGTACAAATGATTCTCCCTAGCGGAGCTAACCTTTTCAGACTCTCTTTTTGAGTCAAACACTTTTAGCCTCCGTCTTGGGCTTTGTACAAGACATATAAAAAACCACTCTCTTGTTGAGTATAAAAGATTCTCTTGTTGAGTCAACTTTTAGCCTCTGTCTTGGGCTTTGTACAAGACATATAAAATACTCTCTTGTTGAGTATAAAAGACTCTCTTGTTGAGTCAATCTCCTTTTAGCCTCAATCTCGGGCTTCGTACGAGACAACAAATCACTCTCTTGTTGAGTATAAAAGACTCTCTTGTTGAGTCAATCAACCTTCAGACTCTCTTGTTGAGTCAATCACCTATTCAAGACTCTCTTGTTGAGTCAAATTTTTTAGCCTCCGTCTTGGGCTTTTTACAAGACACATACAAGCGCTATCTTGTTGAGTTAAACTCAGTTCAGCCTCCATCTTGGGCTTTATACAAGATACATTCTCCCTAACAGAGTCAAAAATACCTTTTAGCATCAATCTTGGGCTTTGTACAGGACATAAAAACCCTTTTTCCCAGAAAGGTCAAACATCCAGCCTCCTCTTAGGCTTTGTACAAAGAAATCCCTGGTTGAGTCAATCAACCTTTTAGCATCAAATTTGTGCTTTGCTCACAGCATATAAACATCAACAATCCCTCTTTAGAGATGACAAATTCTCTCCCAGTCAAAACCATTTAGCTTCACATCTTGGGCTTTGAACAAGATACAAACCACTTTTAGCTTCATGTCTTGGGCTTTGAACAAGACACCAAAACACCTTTTTCCTCCCGTAGAATAGGAGGAACTACGATCGCTCTGATTTCCCTGTTTCGTTAAACGGGAATACGTAGGCATAAGATTGCAAAATCTTAGCGAGCATACTAATCAAAAACCCAAAGTCCAGTACCTCTATACATCAATCAAATAAAATTAGGTCTAGTATCCGAACCAAAAGCCTCCTGTACAGTCAAGACACACCATTCTTTTAAGCAAATAACTAAAGACAGACCCCCCTTTTGATAACATCTGTAAACCAACAATTTTGACTGTTTAACCTCAGTATGCAAGCAGGGTTAATTGGAGACATCTATTTCCCTTCCTTAATCAGCTTCACAGGATAAAAAATGAATTGAACTGTAGTATCAAAGCGATAGTGATTCGGAACCACAAAAACCGCGCTACAATAATATTTTGGGTAAGTGCCTCGACGTTGGAATTTACGTTATCAACCCCATTGATTTCAAACATTCTTCCTTTTGTCTGGGCTTTCTCAACTTGAAATCATTCAGTTCCTTAATGGTAATGGTTTTGAGCCATGTTTTCAATAAGCTGGTAGGCTTCGTTGAAGGGTTTATCCATTAGGGCACCGCCAACAACAACGTCTATGGTCATTCTCGTGTTGTAGAGTAGACCCTTGTATAAGGTATGAATGATAAGCCATTTCTATAATCCATGGTGAGGACATAGTCTTATCATATCCTTATATCTTTCCCATGTTTCATAGAGTGATTCTCCTTCAACTTGTTTGAATGTAGTTATATGATTTCTTAGAACTGCCATTTTGCTTGGTGGAAAATATCTGGCTAAGAATACCTTCTTAAGTTCATTCCACGCAGTAATTAAATTTGCAGGTAGAGACTGTAGCCATTCTCTGGCTCTATCTCTAAGGGAAAATAGGAATAAACATAGTTGAATGGCTTCTGGATCAACACCATTACTTTTTAGTGTGCAAGCATATTGCACAAACACTGACAAATGAAGATGTGGATCCTCAGTGGGATTTCCCGAGAACTGGTTCTGTTGCACTATTTGCAGCAGAGATAGTTTCAATTCAAAAATGTTCGCCTGGATTGCAAGTGGAATAATGCTTGAATGCGGTTCATCCTGAGATGGAACGACATAATCTTTAAGAGGTTTTGTATCAGGTGCAGCCATAGGTGTAAATATGGCTCGAGATTGTTAACTATTGCGCCTTAGACGAATAAAATGCTCTAATTCGTCAATCAGTTATTCTAATTCTTCTCTCTTTGAGCAACTGCTTGACATACAACCGATGAATAAAATGGAAAAAATTATCTTTGTCTATACGGCGTAATAATGGAGTCACGATATTAACTAAACTGGTCCCCGACAACGGCGCCAAAAACTTGATGTGCTTCGTGTGATAGCTTATCCGCAAGTGCACGAAATTTATCAAAGTAATACAAAAGATTTCGAACCCACGGAGATCAATAGTCAATCTACCGCTATCTATTATCACTATGTAAATCTAATGCTAGTCAGAATATTTTGGATTTTTATGAAGAAAAATTAAAGTTGGAACTGAAATTTGCTATAGAAAATAATAATAAAAGTGAGGCCAGAATGTAATTTCCAGTCGCACGTTTGAGACTCAATAAATTTTGGCATATGTTTTAATTAGAATATTTTTTGGAGGAAAAATTAATTTAAGAACACTATTCACTTTCGCGCAGCCGATGTTATGTTCCGTAATCGTAAATGCTTTGTTGTCGCTTCACAGATTACAATTTCGAAACAATTTTTGAAAACGAATAAGTCCTACTTAATTACTAAAGCGCTATTTCTATTTTTAGAAATTAAATATCTAATGTTTCAGATCGAGCACCGATCTCACACTGTCACGTTGTTGACCAGTACCTGAGTGCTTTCGCTTTCACGTAAAACTTTTGCCTTTAAATCTAAAAATTAGAACCGAAAAAATGAATTAATATAAATTCAACACCAATTTAATTGACCAAATCCCGTCGGAACGACGGTCCTCACATCCCAGACTCTAAAAACTTAGCCGGACATAATTGACATAAAACTTATTTTATTATAATTATGCAAACAAAGTAGAAGCGTGGACATGATAATGATGATGAATAAAAGTAGTACCAGAAGTTAGCAATATATATATATATATATATATATATATATATATATATATATATATATATATAGTCCACTACAGTATGTGCCAATTCAATTCAAATATATATATGTATGTAGTACTAGTGGATGATAATGACATGTGAAACTTAGAAACAAGGACAATAACAATTGGAATGGATTAAACAATTAAAAGTAGTAAAAAAAATATTAAGACTTAAAGTAAACAAGTGCAGGAAATTAAAGAAGGTAAATGCTTATTGAAAATAATGCAATGCATGAGCAATTGAGTACTTCTGAATTAAAATAGCGGCAAGATTAAATAGCAATTGATCCAAGTACAAGCAGAGTACTCTGAATTCTAATAACAATGGTGTACTAATTGCCCGGTGTGAACAATTGAGTACTTTATCTGCCTAATAAATACTAGAAAACTTTGACATGAAAAACCTAGAAACTAAGCCTATGTATAATGTATCAGCTGCTGAACTGTTGCAGAATTAATGTAGAAGTCAGTTGAGAGAAAGGTGTGGGAGTAGGAGAAGACCAGGTTGAAGGTGAGAAAAGTACACAAGAATGGGGGGTTGAATTGTGTTTTTAAAAACATTTCTGGTTCTGAACGGAGTTCAGATTCTAAACACTTTAGTTTAGAATCTGATCATAAAGGCAGCGGAATAATATATCAGAAGTAGAGTAAACAGAACCATGAACACAATAGATTTATCATGGTTCCTCTTCAACCGAGAGTACTCTAGTCCCCTTTCCTCACAAGATATTTTCCGCTATAATCAACTCATGATTACAACTGCTCATTGATGACACTGAATTTCACCGTATTTTTGACTCCGATTTCGCATGCATTCTTAGTCTTTTAATGTCATTTTATTATGTTATTATTATGTTTTTCTTTGTTTTCAGGTTTTTAGTCTAATCGGAGCCCCGAGCGAGAAAAGGAGCGAAAAAGGAGCCGAAATGAGCTAAAATAGAGAAAATCAGCATTTTGCACTTATGGCATCCACTCTGGCGGCCGCCACAGGGTCTTCCATGACGTGGCCATGTCTCAAACTCCTCCCAACTATTTTTCCCCACGATCTCCAACTGCCCAAGCAATTTTACACTCATGGCAGGCGCCATGGTGTTGTGGCGGGCGCCACAAGAGCAAAACAAGTTCCCGCCCAAATTCAAAAGCTAGGGGCATCCTTGTCTTTTCCACATGTTTCCTTGCCTATAAATAGGACTTTAGATTTTCGTTTTTGATCATCCAAGTTTAGTTGTTCATAAGCATATATCAGTGTAATAGTGGTAATCGCTTCACATCGAGGTGTTACTACATTCGAGAGATCGAGTCTGTAAGAGCCTGTGAGATTGAGTCTTGGAGCACTCTGGAAGGAAGTTAATCCTGCCGCCATTTTACTTTCAGTTCGCATTTTATTCAACCACTCCGATTGGAGCAGGTTTTTATTACTTTACCTTTTGTCAACTTTATTTCTTGCAATGTCTTTTAACTTCATTTATTTTCCGCACTGCTTTACTTTCATTTACTTTCCGCACTCGCACTACTTTCATTTACTTTCCGCACTCGCACTTAAATACTTTTTTTTATGAAAAATCTAAAAATGAACTTTTACTTTACCATGTCTGGCTAATTTTATAAAGGTTAGAGTGTGAAGATCATAACTGAACCGATAATCTGTACAATTGTTAGTGGAAACACTTAAGGGCTATTTTAACTTTCAATATAAGTTTTCCTGTTCTTAAATTCCGTTGGGTAAGATCGAAAGCCGTCCAACGCCTATCTAAACTTAATTGTTTTTAAACTATTTCAAAAACAGCGAAAGCGTTTTGTTTAGTTTATTAGGAGTTTTTAATTTAAAAGGAAAAGAGATTTTAAAACCATTTTCGGACGCGTTAAGAAGTTTAAAGTCTGGTTCGTAAGAACCTCTTTTTTTTAGAAAATCCAGGTTAAAATACTTTTCAACTTGGTCAAGATACTATATTTCTTAAAAATAGGTTTACTACTCTAACGCAATGCGCGCCTTTTTATCCGTGACAATAAGAGGGTTTGATTAGGGGGTACAACTCGGTTCTGAGTACGCGAAAGCGACAGTTCCTGTCAAATTAGTTCTTTTCAAAGTAGAAGATATTGCCCGTAAGTACTTGGATTATCAATTGGTTGTGTGAATTGCATTCGAACCTGTCTTTATCAATTAATTTTAATTACTTTATTTACTACACTGCACTCTTCAAAACTACTATTTTCAATCACCTTAGATACACACCTTAACAATAGATAGCGATAGATTGACACTTGGTCTCTGTGGATACGATAATCTTTTATATTACTCTGACGCGTTCGTACACTTGCGAAAAAAATACGCATCAAGTTTTTGGCGCCGTTGCCGGGGACCAATTTCGTCAAATTTCGTACCCTGTTGTTATACCGTTTAGACTAAGGAAGTTACCCGCCGGTCAATACGAAAAACTCGTAGTACCGGAAGTTTAGTAGACCCTCTAGCTGAACCAGAACGTTACGCTCGCGCACGTTTATATTTCCGTAAACTTAGGAAAGCTATGGTCGAAGATCAAAATCAAAGACCTCTTAAGGATTTCGCCCAACCATCCAACGAGGAACCTAGTTCTAGTATAGTAAATCCAGCCATACCAGCTAACAATTTTGAACTTAAACCATCCCTGCTGCAGTTAGTACAGCAGAGACAATTCGCAGGTCTTGCTACAGAGAAGCCAAACCAACATTTGAAAAACTTTCTCCAACTAGCAGACACCTTTAAAACCAATGGAGCCCCTTCTGAGGCGATTCGCTTAAGATTATTTCCTTTTTCCCTTAGAGATAAGGCCCTATCTTGGTTAGATTCCCTTCCACCAAATTCCATAACAAGTTAGGAAGACCTTAGAAAAGTATTCCTTGCCATATATTTTCCCCCGAGTAAGACCGCTGTTCTTCGAAACCAAATAACTAGATTTACCCAAAACCAAGGAGAATCGTTGTTCGAAGCTTGGGAGAGATATAAAGAGCTGTTAAGAGCATGCCCACATCATGGTTTAGAAAATTGGTTAATCATTCAAACCTTCTATAATGGACTTCATTATAACACTAAGATGACCATCGACGCCGCCGCAGGTGGCACACTGATGAACAAACCTTACCCTGAAGCTAGTGCCCTTATCGAAGATATGGCCCAAAACCATCAATCATGGGGAGTAGAACGAGCGACAGTGGAAAAGAAGGAAGCCCAAGGAGGAATACACGAGTTAAGCTCTATAGACATGATGCAAGCTAAAATGGACGCATTAGCCCTAAGAGTTGAGCATATGTGTACAACCCCGAATACTGCAGCCGCAGTTTCGTCAGATTGTGAGATATGTGGGACGAAAGGACACCAATCCGCAGAATGCAGTCTGTTAAACGAGACCAGCTCTGAACAAGTGAACTACACCCAAGGGAACCAATTTTCAAATACCTATAACCCTGGATGGAGGAATCACCCAAACTTTTCCTATAAGAATAATAACCCTATCCAAAATACTGCCCCTCCGAGACAATCAAGTTATCAAGCCCCAAGATCAAATCAACCTATACAACCTGTACCACCAAAACAGAGCCTTGAGAAAATCGTGGATAATTTTGTCGCTGCTCAGATCCAACAAAACAAGGAGTTCATGAACCAAAACGTTCATGTTAACGAACTAATTACCCAGTTAGGAACCAAGGTTGACCAAATAATCACTCACAATAAGATGCTTGAAACCCAAATCTCGCAGGTAGCTTTAAACCAAGCCCCTCAGACCACACCTGGAGGACAATTCCCTGGACAACCTCAACAAAACCCGAAAGGACAAGCAAATGCCATTACCCTACGAAGTGGGACCGCTTATGATGAACTTGTAACCCAAGGTTGAGTGATCCCAAAACTTCTAAGGAAGATGACAACATCCCAGATAAAAAGAAGAAACTAGAGGAATTGTAAACCAGGAAAGTCAAGAAAAAGGAGAAGAACCCAAAGACAAAACCTATATACCACCCCCGCCATACAAACCACCAATACCATATCCGCAAAGACTTAAACAAACCCAGATCAATAATCAGTATCAGAAATTCATTAAAGTTATAGAAAAACTCCACGTAGAAATAACGTTCACAGAAGCCATTACCCAAATACCATCCTACGCAAAGTTTCTCAAAGACATCCTTACCAATAAACGTAGACTTGATGATCCGAAACCCTTGGAATGTAATTCTATTGCCGAAAATAAATTAGCAAAAAAGGATAAAGATCTTGGAAACTTTTCCATTCCTAGTATTTTGGGGAGTCATGTCATCGAAAAAGCTTTTCTAGACTTAGGAGCTAGTGTGAGCTTAATGCCCTTAGCGGTTTGCGAAAGGTTAAACTTAGGAGAGTTGCAACCTACCAAGATGTCACTTCAATTAGCCGATAGATCTGTTAAATATCTGATAGGCATACTTGAAGACGTCCCTGTTAGGATAGGTCAGCTGTTTATCCCTACTGATTTTGTTGTCATGGACATTAAAGAAGATGATGACATACCAATTCTTCTAGGTAGACCATTCTTATCGACTGCTGGAGCCATAATAAATGTCAAAAAGGGGAAGCTAACCTTTGAGGTAGGGAACGAGAAGATAGAATTTATACTTTCAAAATTTCTTATGGCACCTGTGATAGGAGACGCGTGTTATGCGATAGATATCATTGATGAATGTGTTAGGGAGTTAGAGCAAGAAGAAGTCATTGAAACAATTAAGCTGCCATCAACTCTTATTTTGGAAGATGACAATTATAAGAAACCCTACATCGATGATAACCTTTACGAATGTTTATCCCTTACCCCAGATCCTATGCCTTGCCCTATTAAACCAGCCTTGGAACTTAAGGAACTGCCTAAGAACCTGAGATATGAGTTTCTTGATGAAGAAATGAATCGTCCGGTTATAGTTAGTGCTGCCTTGAGACAAAAAGAAACAGATCAACTCTTGGACGTTTTACGAAGATATCCCTCAGCCTTAGGATATAATATCTGTGATCTGAAAGGTATAAGTCCATCCGTATGCATGCATCGGATTTCGCTCGAAGTAGATTCAAAACCTTCCAGAGAACACCAGAGAAGGATAAACCCTATACTGAGTGATGTTGTCAAGAAGGAAGTTCTGAAGTTGCTAGAAGCAGGTATAATATATCAGATCTCGGACAGTAAGTGGGTGAGCCCTGTGCATGTGGTACCCAAGAAGGGAGGCATCACAGTTGTGCAAAATGAGAAAGGTGAACAAATAGCAAAGCGGATAGAAGGAGGTTGGCGTATGTGCATAGACTATAGAAAGTTAAATAAAGCAACTAGGAAGGATCATTTCCCTTTACCATTCATAGACCAGATGTTAGAACGTCTTGCCAGACATTCTTACTTCTGCTATCTAGACGGGTATTCGGGATTCTTCCAAATACCTATACATCCAGAAGATCAAGAAAAAACTACCTTTACATGCCCTTTTGGAACTTTTGCCTACAGACGAATGCCTTTTGGACTCTGTAATGCCCCTGCTACTTTCCAACGTTGCATGATGTCAATCTTTGCAGATTATCTAGATGGAATCATGGAAGTATTTATGGATGATTTCTCGGTTTGCGGTTTTGATTTCCAAAATTGTCTTATCAACCTTGAGAAAATCCTGGAAAGATGTGTGGAGGTGAACCTTGTGCTGAATTGGGAAAAATGTCATTTCATGGTGACTGAAGGAATTGTTTTAGGACATATAATCTCCGAAAGAGGTATAGAGGTAGATAAAGCAAAAATAGAAGTTATAGAGAACCTAAAACCACCCAAGACTATCAGGGAAGTTAGAAGTTTCCTTGGACACGCTGGATTCTACCGCCGTTTCATCAAGGACTTCTCCAAAATAACAAAACCTTTAACTGGCCTGTTAATGAAAGATGCTGAATTCATCTTTGATGAAAAATACAATGAAGCATTCAACCTTTTGAAGCAAGCATTGATTTCAGCACCCATTATGAAACCCCCTGATTGGTCTGAACCGTTTGAGATAATGTGTGACGCCAGTGATTATGCTGTAGGAGCCGTTCTAGGTCAGAGAAAAGATAAAAGATTACATGTAATATATTATGCCAGTAGAACCCTAGACGCCGCCCAGCTCAATTACGCAACAACCGAGAAAGAACTCCTAGCGGTAGTTTTCACTATAGACAAATTTAGATCATATCTAGTAAGAGCCAAAATTATAGTTTACACCGATCATGCTGCCATCCGTTACCTACTAAGTAAAAAAGATGTTAAACCCAGGTTACTTCGATGGATTTTGTTGCTACAAGAGTTCGACTTAGATATTCGAGATAAAAAAGGCACAGAAAATGTAGTAGCCGATCACCTATCTAGCCTAGAATACCTGAATCCTGAATTAGTACCCATAAATGATGATTTTGCCTATGATAGACTGATAGCCCAGTTGGAAACCATTGAAGATAAAAAACCAGACCCTCATGAGCACTTTCAAAAATCCTTAGCTGTAAGTAACGTGCCCTGGTACGCTGATTTTGTTAATTACCTAGCTGCTGATATCATACCCCCTGATCTCGATTACCACAAGAAGAAGAAGTTCTTAAGTGATGTTAGAAACTTCTATTGGGACGAGCCACTTCTTTTCAAGAGAGGTAAAGATGGCATTTTCCGCCGTTGCGTTCCAGAAGACGAGGTAGAAAGTATAATTCAGCATTGTCACTCTGCGCCTCATGGTGGACATGCAAGCACCTCTAAGACCTACGCCAAGATTCTTCAAGCTGGCCTATTCTGGCCTACCATGTGGCGTGATGTCCATGCTTACATTGTCAAATGTGATAGATGCCAACGCACAGGAAATATTTCAAGACGCGACGAAATGCCTTTAAGAAACATCCAAGAAGTAGAACTCTTCGACGTATGGGGTATAGATTTCATGGGACCATTCCCACCATCTTTAGGAAACAAGTATATCTTAGTTGCAGTAGACTACATATCTAAATGGATTGAAGCGATAGCTGCACCCACAAACGACACTAGAGTAGTGATTAAATTATTTAAAAATTATATATCCCCCAGATTTGGAACACCCCGTTTAGTTATAAGTGATGGAGGATCTCACTTCATATCAAGAATATTTGATAAGCTTTTAAGCAAGTATGGAGTTAAGCATAGAGTAGCAACACCATATCACCCACAGACTAGTGGCCAAGTGGAAGTATCTAATAGGGAGATTAAACAAATTTTAGAAAAAACTGTCTCTGTATCCAGAAAAGATTGGTCGCAAAAGCTTCAAGAGGCTTTATGGGCCTACAGAACCGCTTTCAAGACCCCTATAGGAACAACCCCCTACCAACTAGTCTATGGAAAATCTTGTCATTTACCTTTTGAGTTAGAGCATAAGGCCTATTGGGCCATTAAAACTTTGAATTTGGATTACCTAACTGCTGGTGAGAAACGTATCCTTGACATCCACAAATTGGAAGAACTCAGACAGCAAGCCTACGAGAATGCCATAATATACAAAGAAAGAACAAAAGCTTGGCACGACAGAAGAATCGTAAGAAAAGACTTCAACTTAGGAGACCCTGTTCTCCTGTTCAATTCTAGGCTACGGCTCTTCCCAGGAAAGCTCCGTTCAAGATGGACTGGCCCCTTCAAAGTATCAAAAATTCTGAGGTCTGGAGCTGTTGAAATAAAAAACGAGACATATAAACCATTCATCGTCAATGGACAAAGACTGAAGCTCTACGAAGGAGGAGACATTCCAACAACCTACTCCAGCCACACTCTAAGTAATCCACCAATCCCGACAAGAGATGTATAAGTTCCAGTCGTCAAGCTAACGACGTTAAACAAGCGCTGCATGGGAGGCAACCCATGATTTTCTTACCTTATTTACTTTTTCTACATTTTGTTTTATTTTATTTCTTGTTATATTTTGTCAGGACTAATGTTTGAAATGTTTGTGTTTTACAGGACCTTCTTCCTAACTCTGTGCAGAATGCAGAATTTTGACGACATGCATGTGACTTTCAGGAATGACGCCCAGAGAGAGCGTTACTTTGTCCACTTCAGGCGTCCTATGGCACCTACGAGGTACCCAGATCAGGCTTGCATGGAGGCTTTAGGCATTGAGCCTAGTGTCAGATTCTTATGCCACCAGCTTCAATGGGACCAGTTCGACGAAATGAACAACACCTATAGGAACCTCACTTTGGAGTTCCTCAGCTCGTTTTCTTATGACCCCTGGGCCGGACCAGATGGATGTGCTATTTTCAGGTTATTTGGGACTGAGTACTCCTTCACTCATAAGGAGTTTGGTGATTTATTAGGTTTTCAGACGACCCCTGATGCTATTCCTGAGACACCTATGGGATACTTTCTGAGTAGGGAAGTGGAGAAGTTCTGGAGTGATATCTCTGGTGGAGGGAGTCAGGATCCTTCCACCCAGTTCTCACATGTTATCCACAACCCTGCATTGAGGTATTTTTAGATGATCATAGCACACTCTTTCTTTGGATTGCCAGATGCTGAGACCTTGCTTAGTGAGGAGGAGATCTTTCTACTGTTTTGTGCGACCCAGTCACGTCCTGTGGAATGTGGGAACTTTCTGCTGAAAGGTCTTAGCAGTATTACCAGGTCATCAGTAGGTATTATTCATGTGGGAGGTATTGTTACCCAGATTGCTGCTGCTTTAGGCCTATCGCGTAAGTTGTTACATCTCAGGGTTTTCAGTGAATACACCACCATGGACGTTGATTTCTGCCTAGACAGAGGGTTGATGAGGAGAGCCTTTGCAAACCCCAACCAGTTCAGATTGTTGATCGACAACGAGGCTGTTCATTACTTTTTGCTGCCTGATCCGATGATGACCAGTGTTCATGACCCAGCTAATTGGAGATATGCTTTGGAGGGTTATGGAGAGACTATTGAGGAGCCTAGATCACCTCCTATTGCTGAGTACACCCCTACACCTCCGTCTCCCAAAATCACTGTATTATCTAATAATTTGTCTTTGCAGCCACCCGATTTATACACCCAGGTTGTTGAGCTCCGCAGAGAGACTGCCAAGCTCAAACAGGAGGTAGCTGATCTTGCTTTGCAGATTGAGGTATCTGATCTCACTCATGCTACTGAGGCAGACTCTTTATACCAGGAGATCGGAGAGCTTCGTCGCGAGATCGCTGAGCTTCGTGGATCCAGCCAGGCAGAGGAGCGAGCTGATTGATCATATTGCCCTGACTTACTACTCTATTATTTAGTATTCAGTATTTCTGCGTTTTCTTTACTTTTTAGCATATCTGGACACATTTCGTGTTTTCGTATTTCCTATATTTCCTATGTACTTTGATTATATATATATATATATATATATATATATATATATATTATGTGTGTTTTTATTTTTCCTTTTATATATATATATCCAATAATAATGTTATTTTTCTTAATATTTGATTTTTATTTCCACAAAAATTGTGCAAGTCCCGTGTTGAAGAAGAAAACAAATGAGAACGCTATCGGGACCCCCAAGACGCAAAAGGTAAGAGAGGCCCATTCCAAAATTCAAAATTTTGGCCCAGGTCCGAAAATGACCTTATGGCGCCCGCCATAGCCTTATGGCGCCCGCCACGGCGTCCTGGTAAATACGGGGGAAAACTTCATCTTCCACCATTTTTGAACCTCTAAACTCCCAAAACTCATTTTTCTCCTCTTCCAAAACTCCATTAAAACCCATAAAAGCTCCCACCTTTATTTAATACCCACTATCCATTAACCCTTTCAAACTTCCATTTGAAATTCCACCAATTAAATTCCATAAAAAACTCACCTTTACCAACTTATATTTAAACCCATCTTCACTATCTTCAAATCAATTCAAGGAGCAAGCTATGGTGTTCGAAGGATATATTTTGCGAGAAGGAAAACCCGGGGATAGGCAGAGGAGGAATATTCAAAGGCTTCAAGGTCGAGAAATTCTCTCGACGAGGTACGCGGACGACAACTGTCTCTATACTTTGGGTATTTATCATAGTGTTTATCATTTACTTGATTTTTTGGGACTGCACTCTATTTTTGAAAACCGAGAACCAACCTTTGAGAAACTGACAGTTGAGTTTTTAAGTTCTTTGATCTACACTGTCCACCCTAACACTGCTAGCACAGTCGGTACTGTCCAATTTAGAATGTTTGGAATAGAATATGAGTACAGTACCGACGAACTAACAAGTCTGTTAGGGATTCCTCTTTGGGAAGGTGCTATTTGTGAGACCCCTTTGGATGACGGATGGTCGGTCGATGCATTTCCTTTTTGGCAGAGATTGTCAAATAATTTAATAACTTCTTTTGAAGGAATTCTCGCATCGACCATCCACAACCCGGCCATCAGAGTTTTTAGATACTTGTTGGCATGTACTATTTTTGGCCGGGATAATCCAAATAAGGTTAATGCTAAAGAGCTTCTGTTTTTACAGGGAAGTCTCACAAATAGAAGAATCAATCCGGTCCCGTTTATGCTTTCTCACATGTCTGTTACTATTAATAAAGCAGGACCGATTGTTTTTGGAGGACTGATTACGTCTATTGCTCGGACCCTTAACCTGAACGATGAGATAGCCACACTAGAGCCCTTAACTCCTCGCACAATCAACCTAAAATTTCTAAAAGATATGAAATTGTGCCGAGCGAGAAGAGAGGGTGGTTTTGTATTGATGATCCATGGTGTAGCTATCCCATCTGTTGCCTTGCCCTGCAGTAGACGTACCGATGTACGTAATGAAAGGAACTGGACCTATGATTTAAATGCTCCACCTGTTCTAGGTCCACTTCCTCCTAATATTCCTGATACGGAGGGACACGACACTGACGAAGAATTTGAGCGGAGAGATCAGTCTCCCATACCTCATGTGTCCCCCCATCATCCTTCACCACCACACACCGCACCCTCTTCCTCTAACCCTTTTGCAGGTTCAGTCCCTGGATCCTATGTCACTGAGGAGATGTGGCGTGACCATATGGCTAGAGAAGAAAGGCGAGATGACCTTCTCTCTACCATTCAGCAACAACTGATGGATAATATGAGCTTCATGGAAGAATCACGACGGAGGACAGACCGATCCTTCGAGTCCATTTCTCGCACCTTGCTTGCGATCACAGACGAGCAATCCCGTCAGCAAGACTTCAACCGTCGGCATTACCAGCTTATGGAGGCTACTCAAGGTTCCGTTCTAGGTAACCTTCGACAGGTCAGAGATGCCCAGGCGGCCTTATCAGCCCGATTGGATCGGAGAGACCAGCATCGTAGCAGATCCCATCATCCCAGGCATTCTCAGCAGGACGACGAGGGCACCAGCGGTCCACATCAGTAGTTTTACAGGTTACTCTCCTTATCTTATTTCGAAACATTGAGGACAATGTTCGATTTAAGTGTGGGAGGGGATTTTATTGCTTTCTATTTCCATTTTTAGTTAGTTGTTTATTTCTTGTTTTTGTCTATGTCTTTTTTCTAGAAAATGCATGAGTCTGACGAGTCACCAGTACAGTGTATCCCTAGTGCACCCTCATTTTTCCCCATTTCTTTAGCCCTACAAAAAATTTTTTGCAAAAAGAAAACATTGTTGTTCTACACGTTTTTTTGGGCTTTAAGACAGGTTTGGATTAGGATGTGGTGACTTAGGTGAACTTTTTGAAACATTATTATCGTTTTAGCACCGTAGACTTCACGAATATAGGAATCATTCCAAAACCCCATGTACCATGGCCTTAATTATCATTTCCAAATTTGTCCTAAGTAGTTTATTTCAGCAGTCAGCTCCGGCCTAAGCATGTTCTACGTAGGGGACTGATGAACATAAGTGAATGATCTAGTAAAATAAATAAAGAAAAAGCCAAACTCCGGATAGATGACCCTCACAAGGTCGTTTAAAACCAAAAAGTTGAATTGTTATTAAAAAAAAAAAAAAAAAAAAAATATATATATATATATATATATATATATATATATATATATATAATTTTAGCTCACCCATTGTTAGTTGGTTCAGAGGTATCTGGCGCTGAACTCGGTAGGGCGGATTACGATCCGATCCCCCACAACTGCATTTGGGTTAAATAAAAGGGTTTACACAGTCTTATGTGCCAGAAACCCTATGTTTTGGATCAGAATCACTAACAGGTCACTCTACTATAAAACATGTACGGATAACGGGCTTAATGTGATTGCGCCTGAATGAAAAGGACCCAAAAAGAGATGAAGAGGTAGGCCTAGTTATTGTGGGATGATACGGTTGATTAATATAAGAATGAAGTTTATGTCTGCCTCTGCGGATAAGTGTCATTATGATACCCTTGGTTCACTTAGTACCTGTCACTGCATCCTGACTTGAACTTAGAAGCCCTTTTTGCCCGAATCACGTGTCAGCACTAGTTTTCTTACTTTGAGCTTTAAATGTTTTGCTTGAGGACTAGCAAAGGTCTAAGTGTGGGAGAATCTGATGACACTGAATTTCACCGTATTTTTTACTCCGATTTCGCATGCATTCTTAGTCTTTTAATGTCATTTTATTATGTTATTATTATGTTTTTCTTTGTTTTCAGGTTTTTAGTCTAATCGGAGCCCCGAGCGAGAAAAGGAGCGAAAAAGGAGCCGAAATGAGCTAAAATAGAGAAAATCAGCATTTTGCACTTATGGCATCCACTCTGGCGGCCGCCACAGGGTCTTCCATGACGTGGCCATGTCTCAAACTCCTCCCAACTGTTTTTCCCCACGATCTCCAACTGTCCAAGCAATTTTACACTCATGGCGTGCGCCATGGTGTTGTGGCGGGCGCCACAAGAGCAAAACAAGTTCCCGCCCAAATTCAAAAGCTAGGGGCATCCTTGTCTTTTCCACATGTTTCCTTGCCTATAAATAGGACTTTAGATTTTCGTTTTTGATCATCCAAGTTTAGTTGTTCATAAGCATATATCAGTGTAATAGTGGTAATCGCTTCACATCGAGGTGTTACTACATTCGAGAGATCGAGTCTGTAAGAGCCTGTGAGATTGAGTCTTGGAGCACTCTGGAAGGAAGTTAATCCTGCCGCCATTTTACTTTCAGTTCGCATTTTATTCAACCACTCCGATTGGAGCAGGTTTTTATTACTTTACCTTTTGTCAACTTTATTTCTTGCACTGTCTTTTAATTTCATTTATTTTCCGCATTGCTTTACTTTCATTTACTTTCCGCACTCGCACTACTTTCATTTACTTTCCGCACTCGCACTTAAATACTTTTTTTTATGAAAAATCTAAAAATGAACTTTTACTTTACCATGTCTGGCTAATTTTATAAAGGTTAGAGTGTGAAGATCATAACTGAACCGATAATCTGTACAATTGTTAGTGGAAACACTTAAGGGATATTTTAACTTTCAATATAAGTTTTCCTGTTCTTAAATTCTGTTGGGTAAGATCGAAAGCCGTCCAACGCCTATCTAAACTTAATTGTTTTTAAACTATTTCAAAAACAGCGAAAGCGCTTTGTTTAGTTTATTAGGAGTTTTTAATTTAAAAGGAAAAGAGATTTTAAAGCCATTTTCGGACGCGTTAAGAAGTTTAAAGTCTGGTTCGTAAGAACCTCTTTTTTTAGAAAATCCAGGTTAAAATACTTTTCAACTTGGTCAAGATACTATATTTCTTAAAAATAGGTTTACTACTCTAACGCAATGCGCGCCTTTTTATCCGTGACAATAAGAGGGTTTGATTAGGGGGTACAACTCGGTTCTGAGTACGCGAAAGCGACAGTTCCTGTCAAATTAGTTCTTTTCAAAGTAGAAGATATTGCCCGTAAGTAGTTCTATTAGCAAGTACTTGGATTATCAATTGGTTGTGTGAATTGCATTCGAACCTGTCTTTATCAATTAATTTTAATTACTTTATTTACTACCGTGCACTCTTCAAAACTACTATTTTCAATCACCTTAGATACACACCTTAACAATAGATAGCGATAGATTGACACTTGGTCTATGTGGATACGATAATCTTTTATATTACTCTGACGCGTTCGTACACTTGCGAAAAAAAATACGCATCACTCATGCACTTAAGAATAAGACTTTTACTGCTCAGACCTACGGTCTAAGACTTCTTGCTCAATAAACACATATCAAGACTCCTAAGACTCCCCTTGCTTAAACCCACCTGGTTCAAGACTTCTTTGCTTAGACACTCTGCCTAAAACTTCTCTGCTCAGACCTCTGTCTAAGATTTCACTGCTCAAATCCACTTGGTTTAAGAATTCTACTCAGACGCACTGTCCAAGACTTCACTGCTTAAACCCAACTAGTTCAAGACTTCTGCTTAGACGCACTGTCCAAGACTTCTTTGCTTAATAAACACATATCAAGACTTTCAATGCTCAAGCACGTAGGAAGAGACTTACTTGGCACAAGCTGTTCAACTAGATACTTTGATGCTCAAGCACATAGCAAAAGACTTTGATCTAAACTACTGAACAACATATACATTAGAATAGAGAACAAGGTGTACTTGATACATAATCATAGGTACAAGGTAATCACCTTAAAAAAGACCTTAAGCACTTAAGATTTCCAGGATATTCAATGTTATAGGAAACTTTAAGGTTGTTTATAATTCACAACAAATAACAAGATATTCAACATATTCAGTAGTGTTGCTCATTGTTGATCTTGTTATTCCTTCATTCAGATAGAGGCTATGAACACCTCTATTTTCTTTGGCATTTCTTCTTCTTCTTTTTCCTTGTTAAAGATTCAGAATAAACCTTCAGCTACTTATATAGAATTTGTAGATGACTAGCCGTTGGATGAGATAACTTAATCAAATGTCTTTGTTTTCTCTATAGTACAAAAGTCGTTGAAGATAGATACACCAAAAGATCTTCATCAATTGTGAAACATGTTTAACCATTGAGTTTTCAAGAAGATCTTGTACTATAGAGCCGTTGGAGAGGATATTCGTAAATCATGTCAACCTTTTTTGAGCCTTGTGAACTCAGACTCATGCTGACAAACTGATTTGATAATGCAACTTGCTTTATGCAATACAAACAACTTTAGCTTTTCACCAACTTTGAACGATACCAGAAGCTAATTTACATTCATCAAGTGTAGAGACAATTATGTTTCTTCTTCTGATGTTGAGACCTTCAGCTAAAGAGTCTACGCCATACATCACTTAGCAAGTGTTCTTCAGATTCTGCATCACCAGAAGCTAGCAATTCAGCTTTTCTCAAGTGTGCCTTTGTATATCAGATTTTGTATCTAATAGTTACAAGTATTAGAACCTGCATACAAGAAACACACCTCAAATAAAACCATTGTTCTTTAAATACTTTGTTATCATCGAAATCCAAGGAATATATGTCATGAACAAATCTTATTCTAACACAGGTCATGCAGTTGCTAAAATTTTGGGCGCGAAGTCCATGGCGAGCGCCATGGCCATATGGCGAATGCCATGAGTTCAATGTGGCAGACGTGGCAAGTGAAGAGGCCACGACAAATGCCATGCCCCTGTGGTGAACGCCATAAGCTAAAATTGTACACTTTTGAATTGCTTCATGCTGAGGTGTCCTTTTCTCCACTTTTGGCCAATTTTGCTTCATTTTATCTCATGCCAACTCCTATATGAGAAATATCTGCAACACAAACAAAACACCAACATAACACTATATATAAATATAAAATGGATAAAAGTGCATGTGTATCGATTCGGAAAATGATATAAGTTTCATGGGTATCACATATGTTGTTGTGAAATGTATGAACAAACCATTTCAAATCCATGATTAGTTAATGAAATTTCATGTTAATTGATGGATAATTGATGCTTTGATGTTAGTTATTATCTTCCATGTTGTTGTTGTTGTTCTATTTGGGGCCAGGGGAGGAAAAATCAGAGTTCTTATTTGAACTCTCATGGCAAAACGCACTTCTGCCTTCTGGTTCAGGGTGATGGACATCACCCTAATGACACCTCGGTCGTTATTGCTTTGGAGGCGCTGTCGGACGTCCGTTTCTTGATGGGTAGATGGTCATGGTCCCAAGACATGGTTGGTTGGAACGGTCATCATAGGGATGACATGTGAGATGAAGTGGACGGTGACGGGCGTCACCTTGGTGACGGGTAACCTGTCACGCATCCAGAATGAGCGTCATTCGCTCAGTTGCATGGAATTAACTTGTCGTTTTAATTTTTTTGTGATGTTGTGAATATGCTACTGTTTGGCTATTGTTTGGAGGTAAATGAAATTATCGATTATGTTTTTATGGATTTAATCCACTTGTTTTTGTAAGGAGAATGTTGTTTGTTTTATTACGGTAATTATATAGCGATTGTATGGTAATCATTTGGTGATATTGCATTTTATGATGAATCATACATCATGATGTACGGACTTCAGACCAGTTTTGTTGTACTCTGGTTTTATGGTGGGGATTCAGAAGCAAGTAGTTGGTTCCGTATGGGAATCATTGAAGCGCTACCTATGGTGATGGTAACGATTTTGGTATACTCTGGTTTTATGGTGGGGATTCAGGAGCGAGATGGGCCCGTGTTGTCCATAATCACTACCATGTAAAATCCCTTTAACAACGGTTGAAAAATATATATAATAACGCGGATCAAGGAGTTGTTATATAGAGTGTTGTGGTATGTGCTACTTTTAATCATGGCACTGGGACCGTTGTGGTATTCTAGAAAGCGCGCGTTATATCACAACGGTTATTCTTAACAACTGTTGTGATAGATAACATAATTAATTAATTAGATCACGGTTAACCTAGACAACCGTAATAGAAAGTACACATAGTTTATTATATAAAAATGTATATTGCTTGGTTTACCATACACCTATTTAAAAAAAAATCAACCATTTAAATAGGCAAAGAAATATATAATATGAAAATCAAACTATTCTTGAAAACCAACTTTAACACATCAATTTTTTTTCGAATTGAATCCGTCGCATTCAGCACATTTTATGTTCTTTAACACATAATATACGATTCAATGGTCTGATTCCTTCAATTCGTCGATATCTTTTATTATAGTTTACCTCATCATCGTCGCTTATCAACGCGATTGTAAATTATATCGATGAATTGAAGCAAACAGAGCACTAAACCATATATTATGTGTTAAGGAACATAAAACGTGTTGAATTAAACGGATGCGAGTAGAATTTTTTTTATTGATATAGGTTGGTTTTCAAATACATCTTAATTTTTAGAATATAAGTTTCTATGTCAATATAAATGATTGCATTTTCATTAAAAGGTAAGTAAAACAAACAATATACATAGTATATAATAAACTAAACTTGTCAATCAATATAAGAAATTCAAGAACAAAACATTGCTAAGTCACAAGAAACCTCTATCTTGTGAACTAGCAATGTTTTGTTCTAGTTTTGAGAACATTTGTCAACAACAACAACATACAGCAAAACAACATGAAACACAATAAAAAAACATATGTTGTTGTTGTTGACAAATGTTCTCAAAACAAGAACAAAACATTGCTAAGTCACAAGAAACCTCTATCTTGTGAACTAGCAATGTTTTGTTCTTGTTTTGAGAACATTTGTCAACAACAACAACATACAGCAAAACAACATGAAACACAATAAAAAACATACATTATTTAAGCAACAAAACCACAAGTGGGATTGTAATAAATCAAGATACATTGAGTCAATAATGCACCTCATTTTGAAAATAATCGTGGAACTGTAACAAATCAAGATATATCAAGTTCATCTAGTTTGTGAAGCCATGAAGCAGAAATATAAGGTGGATGAAGTTTATACAATAAATTCATAAAATCAAGGAAACACAACAAAAATCAAACTTAACCCTAAAATCAAACCAAACCTTAAAACAATAATCCTAGAAAGATGAGAGCAGGAGAACATACCATCTTCGCTGCGGTAGGAGTTTGCATAGGACGTTGCTCTCGTCAGATATCTTTTAAGCTTATTTTCTCCATTCTTTTGTAACAGTATTGGTTAAGATTCATGAGAGGAGAGTTGTGTTAGGGTTTTCTTTAGAGAGAAACGACAGTTATGAAGTGGGTCACTGATAGTTTCGTTTATATATTAAAAACTATCACTTTTTGTTACGGTTTAAAAATACAACCGTAATTAAATTTTATATTTTAAAATAATAGAAAACAATATCACGACATTTATTCACAATAACCGTAGTGATATCTCTTATTTAAAAATAAATAAAAATGAAAGGAGCACCTTAACCTTAAATGAAAAACATTTTTGTCACTCCTGGGGTTCGAACCCATGAAAGGTTGATTCTATCATATCGGGTATACTTAAAACCGTTATAAAATCCTATAAATTTTTAATTAAAAAATATAATATAAAGTAAGCGCCTGAGTTTAGAGATATCACCACAGGTTTTGGAAGAACCGTGGTGACTTGGACGTTGTTGTTTGCGCGTTTTGTAGTAGTGAATGGTACCACAGGCATCAGTGAGTCTTGGTGTTGAGTAAATTTTCATTCATTAATTGCATATGTATGGAATGATTATGTTGCTATTGGTGATTGAGAATTCTTTGGTGATGTATGCAATTGATTTGTGTTAAATAGTTGCTGAAGTTTGTTTAAGACACCATTGATACTTTTGCACCATTATATATTATGAGCGTATTCTCATCCCTTTGTTGTTTATGTGGTTCTGTGATCCTTTTTGGGGTACAGTTGAGCAGATAAATGAGTAGCTGCTTAGAGGGTAAAGGATGGCATAGAGGTTGTTCTTCCTTTTTCCTGTTTTATGTGATTATTTAGTTTTCGATACTTTGATATGTAAAAATGGGCGGGTGAACCTTTCATTTTGCTTATTATCATTACATGCAAATTTGTTGATGTTGAAGACATTTGGCCATAATCATGTTTTAAACTATGAGACTAATTTGGTTGTTGAATTATTTTCAATTGATTTATTTCCGCTGCAATGAGCCTATGTAAAGGTGAGCTTGTGATGACATGTGTTTAATTTAATGCATGTTTCATCTAAACCGTGTTACGAAGCAGGTTATGTTGTGCTTGAGTGACACCTTATGTGTGTAGTTGTTTGTTTTCCTATTATTTCTTGTTTTAGGGTTTAGGATGTTACCTAGTGGTATAAGAGCAGGTCAGTCCATTCAACTAAGTTTTTGACATGTTAAGTGTCCCTAGTATGCGACATGTGTGTGTACACTATCGATGCATTGTTTCTTCTAATATTTGTTTACTGCTGTGAATAATGGACAGAAGAAATGATTATGATATTAATGCTACTTTGGAATCAGTGGCTCAGGTGCTACAGGGCTAGCATAATTAGGCTGATGATGAGTTCCATGGTTTGGAGATATTTCAGAGGAATAATCTGTCGATGTTCAAGGGTAGGCATGATCTGGAGGGTGCTCAGGTATGTCTTAGAGAAATCGATAAGATTTTTCGAGTGATGGCATGTACTGAGGAACAAAAGGTATTGTTTGGTACTTACATGTTATTTGAGGAAGTTGAAGACAGGTGGGACAATGCATGCCAGAGACTAGAGGCTATCGGTGTTGAGAGCACTTGGGATATGTTTAGAGCGTAATGTATTGAGAAGTACTTTCTTAAGGATGTGTGTAGCAAGAAGGAGGTTGAATTCCTTGAGCTTAAGCAAGGAAACATGATAGTTGCGGAGTATTTTGCCAAGTTTGAAGAACTAGTGTAATTCTGCCCACACTATAATGGTGCGGCTGTGGAGGGGTCGAAGTGCATCAAGTTTGAGAACATACTGCATCTTGAAAAGATCAGCATGTCCTGTACGAGAAAGAAACAAATCAAGAAAAGAACGTCCAAACAAGAATTTCTGTGATCCAATTGTGCGATGATATCACAATATGTTGAAACTTTATTAACATAAATTCATCAATGTTGGAGAATTACACCCTCTTTTGTCATTGCCAACTTGTAGTCCAGCCTTAAAATTCTGGACACAAACCCAATCAATTAGAATACACACAAATTTCTATCTAGCTCTAAAGAAATGTTTATTTTTATACAATAGAGACAAATAACATGCTCAAGCAAAAATGCATCAAAATGTAACTAATTTTGAAGATGAAATACATATGAGACAATATCATGATGTCATTATACACTTATAGGTTGAAAAACACAGTTTTTCAATGAAGTTTTTGGAAGTGGGCACACATGAGGTTGATCATATAACACATTTATCACACATTTTAGAGCACAACAAGCAATGACATAAGACATGTCATATAAGTAGTACATGTAGTATAAAACAAACTTATGCACAAAGAAAGAAGTGAAACAATATTACCTCACAGACGAAAGACGGAGGAAATAATCACCTACACTTCTTTTACTTATATAGCCACTGATGAAATCCCTTTGTTATCAATTTGATTTTGTCTAATTTGTTTTCATAAACACATTTGGTACCTATATATTGATGATCTCACGAAAGTAGGACAAAGTCCCACACAATGATTTTAACTCAAATAAGATGCCTATTAGGCCAATGCTTATCAAAGAGAACAACTTAGTGATTTAAGATAAGAATTGAAACACAATTTTAGAGATAACTGAAAATACTTATTTAAAAGTGTTTAGTTACACTTTGAAGGGAAATTGTGATTCAAAAACGCAGCAGAAATTAAAATTTCCCTTTAGAAATCCTTACGAAAGATCATGATCAGTGATAGAATGGTTACCTCTTGTGGAAATTAAACCCTTGATTCTGAATCGAGGGAATGATCACGAGCGATGTACGATGAACAATGCCTCTACTCAGTCCACACGAACAACTTCCTTCAGTCTCAGTGCTAGCTGCTACGATTGAAGGCTTTGAGTGAGAGATAGACAGAAGGAAAATACGGCTAAGGTTTCACAGCTGAATTTTCATCAAGTGTTTATGCTTCTGCACAAGGGTTATATTTATAGAACCACTTGTGTGGGTTGCTAGCTAAAAAGCCTACTTAAGTGCACGCACACCATATCTTATGATGTACCGTATATCACTTAAGCACGCAGTACCTTACCACAATCCGTATTCCACTTAAGTGCACTGTACCTTATGGTGTTACATATTTACTTAAGTACACCGTACCTTACGGTGTTCCTTATTTACTCAACCTCTTATCAAACTGTCCTTATGTGTGTGACCCTGTAGGATTTCGTGACGTTGGTAATTATATTAAATCATGCATTTAACATAATAAACAGTGAGCGGTATCTAGCAACACATCACTGCTACCCAAGTCACGAAATTGTCATGTGATCTGACAAAACCTTTTGTGATAGTGCTTGTGTGTACAATTACCCCTTTGCCCTTATGTCTATATTTAACACAAGGCATATACGGTGTCATCCTTGTTCAGTTCAATATTGGGCCCTTAGACATTTATCCTGTTATGCAGGATGGGCAAATTCCATCTAGGTCACTCATGTCCCTCAGCATGCTTTATGAAGTACCCATTAATTGTCTTTATAGTTATCCAATTACAGATAATGTTTGATCATCAATAGAGCACTTGACTCAATATCTAGGGTCCATAGTGGTTTCTGGTCGAAGGGTGGTATACACCACTATCACCATGAGAGTAACTTATGACACTTTGCATAACATTCTATGTAGTACTCTCATAGTGGGTCAATCAAGGATAAATATTACTCCTAATATTCATACCTATGTTAAGACTTGATAAATCCTTATCTATGATCCATGAGATGTGATCATCAGTCTATCTACATAATAGTCTTAATGCTTTAAGGTTATCCCATTTCACATTAAAGCTCGACTATGGATACTTTAAGAATAGTGTCCTTATGTTTAATGGAATCTCACGATTAAGTCACACTTAATGTTTCAGTAAACGAACTAGCTATTCTAGGGACTTTATCACTTTGGAAAAACAAACATAATAAAGAAATTCCTTTTATTATTAATAAATAATTCGATACAAGTACCAAAAGTATTGGCCTCTAGGGCTTACACCAACACACTTTTGGTTAAGTTTCAGGGTATTGTAGAAGAGTTGTCCTCTCTTGACTAGATGGTCATATTTTCTCCTCCTCAAGTTCTACCATTTTCGAGTGATCAATCCATCTTTGGTGACTTTGAGTATGTCTTCTAAGATTCATCTGCATCATGAAAAATAAAAATCCTTTTCCGACGTTTCTCAAATACATTACATCACAAGTGATGTATTCAACCTTAATAATAATAATTATTCTCAAGCAATTATAATGTCAAAGATAGTAGTGAAATGGGGTTTACATACACTACTTATTTCATGATTTAACACTTATATTTGTTAACTTCATAGCTCACACCATCCTTCTTCTTTGCCACAAAGTCAATGAATAAGGAGATGTTACCTTTTTATATGCCTTGGGCATCCCCTGTGAAGATCCCATACTCTCTTCAAGGAGTCAAGACATTTTTTCCACTAAGTTAATTAATAATGCTAGGTACCCAAATTTCATTGGGTCCTTGAGGGTGAGTGGAAACATTGTTGCCTTTGGGCAACCATTGAAATACACTTTTAAGAATCAAATATCTCCTAAATTTGCATTTAGCAATGGTATGGTCTTTCTTACAACAATAGTGACAAGTCAAGTGATGATGAGAGTGACTTTCTCTATTAGACTCCCTTACAACATAATTGTACTTCTAGTACGACACATTTAAATTGACTTCTAGTACGACACATTTAAAGATATTTTGAATTTTTTTAGGATTGATAGCAAAGGTAACCTTTGGTTCTAAAGCCTTGTTTACTTTGGCTTTTAGAGTATTAACCTCTTTTTGCCAAATCTGACAAGTTTCACAACCAAACCAAGAAGATTTCTCTTCCTCATCATTAACTTTTGAAGCATCTAACATGGATTTCTTAAGAACTTCCATTTGTTTTTCAGTTTCCAAAACTTTGGCTTCTAAGTATGAAAATATTGTTTTATTTGAAGTCAACCTTTTAAAAGAATCTACGGCTTCACCATATAGATTTTCAAAAGCAGTTTGTAATTCATAATAAGACATTTCATCAATAGATTCATATTTAGAATGACTTACATTTTCCTTCTTATGATGATGATCCATGGGGCAAAAATTTACCTCTTCATCACTTTCACTTGAGCTACCTTCACTTGAGGATTCACTATCTCTTTCCCAAGCTATGTATGCTCTTCTAGGTTTGCTAGACTTCTTGTATTGACCCTTACCTTTATCCTTCTTAAGTTGTGGACAACCCAACTTGTAATGTCCGACTTTACCACAATTAAAACATGAACCTTTGGAGTTTCCTTTCTTATTCTCATCTTGCTTTGAGGAGTTAAATTGTCTTATAAAGTTGACGAGATTGTTGTAAGAGTGCTTTACTTCATTTCTCTTAATGTATTTATGATACCATTTAACAAACAACTCCATTTCTCCATCATTCGACTTCTCATTATCATATTTCCACTTTCATCATGCTCTTTTTGTTGAGGACTTGGAACTAGAAGCCACAAAAGCAATTGACTTCTTTTCCAAGTCCTTTTCCTTGTTCTTTTCTTTCTTAAACTTATTTTCATGTTTCTCTAAGCTAATGAGCTCTTTCTTATATTATTCAAGCTTACCAAACAAAGTAGTAGTGTCCAAAGTGAATAGGTTGTTAGCTTTCTTGATGGTGGTGACCTTAGGTTGCCATTCCCTATTAAGACATCTCAAAATTTTGTTAGTAGAACATCATTGGAAACCAGCTTACCAAGTTCATTCAAACAGTTTACAAGATGAGTGAACCTCTTTTACATATCGGTAATGGTTTCACCATGCTTCTTATGAAAGAGTTCAAACACTTGGTTCAAAGTATTTATTCTAACTTATTTGACTTCATTTGTACCCTCATGGGCAACTTGTAATGCGTCCCACATAGATTTATCGATTTCGCAATGAGAAACACAGTAATATTCATCAACTCCTAAAGTGGAGATTATAATATTCCTTGATTTCCAATCACTATACCACTTTTTCTCATCTTCTGCATCCCATTGTGCTTTCGGTTTAGGTACAACAACACCATCTGCATAGTCATAGTAATTTCAAATGGACCATTTTGGATGGCGCTCTATACTTTTATATCAATAGAATTTATATGAATTGTTAGACGATAGGCTTTGATCTAGAGAGGGTGAATAGATCACAAATTTTACAAGCAAAAACTTTTGGCAAAAATCTGTTTTCAAAATCTGGTGTAGCGAAAAATGACTTGGATTGAATCGTCTAACCGAACCTACTATCGAAAAATAATATGCGTATCACAAACCAAACGGAGAGATAACGAACGTAAATGTTAAAAAACGATCAAGCTACGAATCAATAAAATGCAATTCTAATCGTAAATCGTATATCCAATGAACCAAAACACAATCAAAATACGCACAAATAATTTATCGAACACTTGGTGTGCAATTGATAGCGATTGGAAATATAATTCATTTTGTTGCGGTTAAAAGTCAATCACAATCAAAGTGATTGTAATTATATCAATAACAACACCTTTAAAAGATAGTTGAAAACAATTTCCAACCGAGATAGATAGATAGATAGATAGATAGATAGAGAGAGAGAGAGAGAGGGAGAGAGAGAAAGAGAGGGAGAGACAGAGAGAGAGACAGAGAGAGAGAGAGAGAAAATAATTTCCAACCGAGATAGATAGATAGATAGATAGATAGATAGATAGATAGATAGATAGATAGATAGAGAGAGAGAGAGAGAGAGAGAGAGAAATATTTGTTTAGGCAGTTCCCCAATCGGCCTCGCTATGGGTACGTCTACCCTCAATTCAAAATCGAATTGAGATATTGCTATTAACCTTTTCTTTGCAAAATCGTTTATACAAGAGATGAAGAATGCAAACCTCAAAAAACCTATTATTTTGTGTTGATTCTTCCACCTCCAACCCTTGATCAAATCTTAATTAAGTGACCAACAATGCGACTACAATCCTCTGATTATCTCGAGCACGCAACTTGTTGAAACCCAAGATTCCCGAACACAATTCACCGTCTCGCGCTACTCCCTTGCAAGGAAACCACCTTGTCCCAAGCCTTTCACTTGGTCGAATCTGTGTTGATGTGCTCTTGTCCAAAACCTTAAAATCAACCCAATCTTGAAGGAAAACCCCACATTGGTTTTCTTATTTGAAACACATAAAGTTCCCATCCCAATATCCTCGGTTACACAAAACCTAATTGGACGTTATCAACCCTAATCTAGATGGTCACCTAATCGAAAAATAATTATGTGTAGTTCAGTTGTGTGTATGCATAGAAGAAGGGATGAAGATGATGGGCAACTTTGTAATATGGTTTCGATTAGGTTTTATTCACTAGGAAACCTTGCCTAGATTAATATGCATGTATGAGTATATATAGGTATATGAAGAAAATGGGCAAAAGGATGCAAGAAAAATAAGATGCAAACAGAATTTTTCAAGTTTTAAATTGCATAGGTCGGCCTATGAAGGTGCTTAGTATGACGCGTGGGCAGAGCCTACAGGCTTCGTTCTTGGAGCATGGGAGTCGACCTGAAATATGGAAGTGTCGGCCTATACTGAAGCTGAGGCTTCCATAGGTCGGCCTGATCACGTATAGGTCGGCCTATGTAGTTGTTTTGACACAGAAACATGATTTTTGGTGTGTATGACATGTCTAAGACATGTAAAACTTGTTTAGAGACTCTTTTTATGCATCCTAAGGCTAAGGGGGAAAATCAACATCTAAACGTAGGTTGATACCGTCTAATATACAAAAGCGCTACAGTATACTACCTTCCTTGTTTGACATCATTTAAAACTCAGTTGAATTTGTAGTTAGCACTCACATGGATATGCATACAATCCTTCCAATAACCATAGTTATTACCATTGAAAACCAGAGCTTCTTTTGGTTCGGAATCCATAATCTAATAAGCGAATTTGAAGCACAAAATAAAGAGGCGCTCGTGATACCACTTGTTAGATGAGGACAACAATCTAGAAGGGGGTTGAATAGATCTTCAATAAAAAATTTCTTATTAAAAATTATGCTTTGAAAAATATTTTTTATGGCGAGCGGAAGCAAATCCAGATCGACACTCGTCTATCCAAACCGTTATTGAAAGAATCGGATATGCGTATAAATCGTAATAAACGTATGCTAAATATGAGAAGGTAAATCAATATGTTTGAATTTAATCACTCAAATATAAACGATTTCCAATGAAATACAAAAATAAACTTGACTTAGGAAATTTATCGAACACTTAGTGTGCAGTCAATTTATCAAACACTTGGTGTGCAATACGCCAAGCTTAATTCTCTTTATGTTGAAGGTGTGAAAAATAAATTACAATTGTTTATATCGCAATGGTTTTACAAAAACAGTTTAAGATACTTCAACACAACCAGAATTTTTAGCTAAACAAATTACTCACTAAGTGTGTTGTCAAATTATAAAGTGAGTGAGTGAGTGAGTGAGTGTGTGTGTGTGTGTGTGTGAGAAAGAGAGAGAGAGAGAGGGAGAGAGAGAGAGAGTGTGAGAGAGAGAGAGAACACCAAGATTTGTTTATGCAGTTCCCCAATTGTCCTCACTATGGGTACATCTTCCCTCAATTCGAAATAGAATTGAGATATTGTAATTAACCTTTGCAATAGTTGTTTACAAGAGAAGTAGTAGCAATTCAAACCCCTAAACCCTATGTTTGATGTTGATTGTAGCTTCTCTCTCCCCTTGATCTTTGCTAGATCAAGTCACACAAGACTTCCAATTGATCCTCCGGTTACCACTACTTCTTTGACCGAACCGTCGTTCTTCTAAGCTTTCACTCGGCTGAATCTAAATTGCGAAATCTTGAACCAAGTTTTTCAATTGATCTTCCAGTTACCTCTACCCCTTTGACAAAACCCCCGTTCTTCAAAGCTTTCACTCAGTTGAATCCAAGTTGCAAAGACTTTTGCAAAAACCTCCAAATCAACCCTTGAACTTGGAGGAAAAACCCTAAGGGTTTTATCAATGAAACTCCCAAAGAAAAACTCAATCCAATTTGATTACAACAATCTAAATTGGACCTTATTAATTTATTCTTGATGACACTCATAAAAAATGATTATGTGTAGTTGTTGAATGTATTCAAAGAAAGGTTGAAGATGATGAGAAAATTCTAAGTGTGTTCTTGGTTTCAATATCTCAAAAATGATGCATGATGCATATTTATATGTATGTGTGTGTAGAGAAAATAAAAAACAAAAGAGATTATTTTTAGCAAGAAATACAAGTTTTGAAATGATTGAGTCAATACATGTATTGGCTCTAAACAAGATGTATTGACTCCAAATTCGCATGAGTCAATACATGAGGATTGGAGTCGATACAAAGCCCTAATGATTCGATACATTAAGGGCAGAAAAATATTCTTTAAAAATTTCTTCATTAGGAGTCAACTTCAATTCAGGATGAGTCGACTAAATAAAAACTTGTATTGACTCATAGATGCTTTGTATCGATACATAAGAGGCAGGGACATTATTTTGAAAAACCCTTTCATTTGGAGTCGACTCTAATACAGGATGAGTCGACTCATTCGCAACATGTATCGACTTAGGATGCGTTTGTATCGATACATACGAGGCAGGGATGAGTAGAATCATACTGCTTAAAAAACCTTCAGAATGAGTTGACTCATTCGTAACTAGTATCAACTCAAACAAGGAAGGGATGTGTTTTTCACCATTTTTCATTATGTATTGACTCATAGACATGATGTATTAACTCGTAAACTTGATTTTCATGAAAAATCATAATTTTTGCTTGTAATGACTATCGTTTTTAAATGTCCTATTATGATGATGCACTTCTAGACATAGACTGTAAGATCCAATATACACAAAGAACTAAGTGACCTAGTTTTGACATCATTCAAAACATATCTAAGAGACTAGTGCACTCACACAATCCCTTTTAGATGTTGATATCTTGAGTAAGACACCTATTTACCAGCACCACAAGATTACCACAAAAAATACAAGCTCTCATCCAAGACCTCCATTTCTCACTAAACCCAAATAAGTTAAGCATATAATCTAGGAAGTTCCAACTAACCGAATCATTCACTTTCTTAAAATCCACCTTAAGAATGAGGCAAACTCTTTTAATTGACCACCTCATTGACAACCACCACATCGTTAACCAACATTATCTCATTAAGAAAAGTTGAATGATTAGTGGATATGAGCTTTTCCATCTAAACCAAGTCTAATTCCTGACACTTTAGCTACTAACTTGTACAAAGATTCAACCAAAGAAATAGACTTAAAATCTCCAAAAAAGAGGGGGAGTTAACCTTAGGGGTCAAAGTCACAAAATATGATACAAAACTACGTGGCAGATATACAAAACGACAAAATTTGTCACGTAATCCTTAGGTCAACATTTAGCCAGTTCCAGAATCTTTTTAAGAAAGGGAAATTAAAAATCATTAGAGTCTAGATTTTTGTTATCATCACACTAGGTGACACAGGAGAAATTTCCAAATCCAACATTGATTTTCACTCTTTCTGTTATGAGCCGCTCCGGAGCATTAGGTAGAAGGTGTTGTCTTGGTGTTGATCCTCATTCTTGTTGTTGGTGCAGCGTCCTCTTTTCTGGCTGTCCTTGGAGTGGCTTTGCAACCCTTGAAAGCTGCTCGTGGGGCTTATGCCTGTTCTGTTCATCCGCTGTTGGCTTTGGAGTTTTATTCTGGATTTTCTGCTTTTCTCGTGCTGGCTTCGGCGTCGTGGTGGCCAGTTTCGATGTTCTTCTTTTAGCAGCTGCATTTTTGGGGGAGGGGGGTTTAGAAGCCTTTTCCTTTAGAAGCTTTGTTTGGGATGTATTATATCTAAGTGATTTGGTTATAAGTAGTATGATTTTTATTTGCATAGTCTCTTAGCAGGTGTTGTTGGTTGTTCTTCTAATTATTTTTGAGCCAACTTTCTGTTTCTTGGACTGGTGTATCTTTCTTTTCATTCTGATAGCATCTCTTATGCTTGGAATGAGTTTTTAATAGATTGTCCTATTTGCCTTTTTAAAAAAAAAAATTACACTAGGACACTTCAGAATCTAATTCTTTAATATATATATATATATATATATATATATATATATATATATATATATATATATATATATATATATATATATATAGGGTTAAATAAGTTCTAGGTCCTTCTAAATATAGCGATTTTCAATTTTAGTCCCTCAAAAATTTTCTTTTAAGAATTGGTCCCTACAAAATTTTCCGTCTCAATGAATAGTCCCTGACGTCAAATGGGAGTAACGGCGCTGATGTGGCACGTGAATCTTTTTTGCCACTGTTCATTTTCCTTACATTTTTAAACACCATAAGCCACTGTTCATTTTCCTTACTTTTTAAAACACCATCGGCCACTGTTCATTTTCCTTACTTCATATTACAATAACCAAGCCATGCGGCAACAACATTAACACTTCCACCCTATCCTTTTCCTCTTCTTCAACCTTACTCCACTTCTTCAACTTTCCACCATTTTCCAATAAACTGTGTTTTCCTCCAACTCCATAACCATGTGAGCTTCTCCATAATCTCTTTCCTCTCCATGAAAACTCCTTCATTTCTAATCATAAAGAGAACACAAAATCTTCTTCTCCTCCATTCATCTCCTTACTTTCATCAAATCAACTCTCATTCTCACTAAAACAAAACTATACAAACTTCCCCTCATTTCTTTCCTTACCTCCATCTTCCATAACCTCCACGTTATCTCACATTCCTCTTTCTACTCTTTCCCATTCCAACACACATGATATATTATTCTTCCATTATTAACCCAAACAACTCTAAACAACACCAAGAACACCATAAAGCCTTCCGCCATATTCCATTCAAGCTGACAAACACAACTTCTCCATTTCTTCCCGGCCAACCGTGACTTCTGCACAACAACCACAATTCAAACCTCCATGATCGTAAAGACAAACAATTCAGATCACCTTCTTGTTCGTCATTAAACACTCCACATAATTCTGTTGCTGCTTGATTACTTAAAACCAGAGAATTCGTTGTGTGGTTGTTGGTTCTTTTTGGTCCGCATGAGTTATTCTCTTTATGTTTCTATTATTTATTTTTTAGCATGTAATTGTTATAATGACACTGATGCAGTTGAATTAGCACTTCTATGTGTTAGCTTCTATGTGTTTCCTAATATGTCGGTAATGCCGTAAAAGTGTTAGCTTTCATTTTGTAATTAGTTGATATCATGCTACTTGTTTTTTTCATTACAGTAGATTTTGGCCTGTTAGAAATTTATGCTATCATGCTACTTGTTATTCATTTCCAATTACAATAAATTTTAGATTGTTAGAAAGTAATACTATTATGCTATTTGTTTTTCATTTCCAATTGCAGTAGCTTTTGGCAATAATATTGTTAGCTATATTCCAATTATGCATTGCTTTTATGTCGAGGATGCTTTCTAAGAATTCTCTTCAGTTGCTTTCTCTTAGCTGTATAGTTGTGTTGAAAACTCTAGAATTTAAAACTTATTTCCATGAGATATTGCTTTGGTTAGAGTTACTTAATTTCATATGTTGTTTGCTTGACTCATCATGATTATAATAAGATGATGGTAATGATTTTTTTTTCTTGAATTGGTTTTCTAATATGGTGAAGTTGCTATTGGCAGTAAGCATTGTAGTAGATGCTAGTTGGTATGTATACTTTAGGAGAAAACATGGTAATGAACTGTAACGTGTTGCTAGGAGAATTTTCTTCTCCATGATACGTGAAAGTTAAGTTTTTTTTATTAAGTTGTTATATGATAGATATGCCTATACAATAACTCTATACAATAAACATAAAGATCCTAATATATTTTTATTAAGTTGGAAGAAAACTAGTTAATTACCCCGTGGTTTAGAGTTTGATATTCTGAATTGTTAGCAGCATACCAAAGTCACTCCTACAGTATTGTGAACTGGCAAAGAATCCTGCATAAGATCACTTAGGAAGAACAAAATAAGGCACCAACTAAATTATTTGATAGAATAACTCTGTATAGATCACTTACAAAAAGGATAACATAAACATGTGATTTAAGAAATTTACTAAATGCACTCATAGGTGCCAACAATTCCCCCAAAGTAAAACAACATAGGAATTTGTAGTACTAAACAGCGGACGTAACAAGCAATATTTAGTGAAAGTTTGCTCCACAAATCATTATTTGCATTACAGAAGCTTCTAAACTATTCAACTAGATTTTTCAAATGCATAACAATAAATTACAATTCATAGCAAGACTTAATTACAAGTGAGTGAGAAAAGAAAAGGCGATTGCATACTCGAGAGAAAGAAAGACCCTTTACAGAAGAATTTTATCCATGAACCTCACAAACTTGGATGTGATGAATGGATTCGTTACACCAGATTGGTTGTGCTCCGCTTTGACTTAAGTAACCTATTATCTCAAGATAATATACAAATCCATGGAAGTAAATTTTCTACACTCTTTTGGATAAGCAACACTTCTAAAAACACTGGATTCGTTCCTCAGAGCCACCGCATGCATACCTTTAACAGATTTCAATGGTGTTGGTTTTGTGAGACTGAAGAAAGAGAAAGTGAAAATTAAAAAAGAAGTGTTATTTCAGAAAGTGAGAGTGAAGAGAGAGAAAGTGAAAATCCAAAATAAATTAATTATTTAATCCACTAAAGCTGACACGTCAGCTTCTGTTAACTCCATTTGACGTCAGAGACTCATAATTGAGACGGAAAATTTTATAGGGACCAGTTCTTAATGATAAATTTTAGAGGGACCAAAACTGAAAATCGCTATATTTATAGGGACTTAAAACTTATTTAACCCATATATATATATATATATATATATATATATATATATATATATATATATATATATATATATATATATATATATATATATATATAATGGGGATTAACTTTCTCCAAAAGTAAATTTTTTTAACTTACTTCAAATCATAGCATTTGAATTGAAACCAATCTAATAGTTAAATTAGTTTTTTTTTACTAAATAACCATTAAATTAGATTCAAATCAAAGGCTATGATATGAAGTAAGTTAAAAAAACTTATTCTTAAATAAGTTGATCCCCACCTATATATATATATATATATATATATATATTTGACTTGGAACACCGAAAAGATCACAGCATGCCCTCCACGAGAAAGATACACAAATCAAGAAAAGAAAGTCCAGACAATCATTTCTGTGATCTAGTTGTGGGATGATATCGCAATATGTTGAAACTTTATTAGCATAAATTCATTCCTATAGGAGAATTACACTTCTTTCCCATTGCCAACTTGTTGTCCAGCCATGAAATTCTGGAGACAAACCTAATCAATTTGAATAAACACAAATTTCTATCTAGCTCTAAAGAAAAATGAAGCCCTGTCTGTGCCTATAGGTTTTTTGTTGACAAAGTCTTGTAGCTATAATTTTTTATGAAACCCTATTGCTACAACTAGTTAGGTTATATTTTCTCTAGTTTTTTATTTATAATAACTCACATTATATTTTATACATTACAAAATTGATATGAGTCTATCATTTATATTTGCAATATAAAACTATCCGCATAATTAACCAGCTGAACTCATCATATAAATATGAACAAGGTTTTTGATGGTGCAAATATTCAAACTTTGAAATGCGATTGCTGTACGATTCCCAATGCGATGGTACCTATATCTTGATTTTTAGTGAAATATGATGGAAAAATGCATGCATTTGGCCACAGTTATGATTACGTGAACATTTGGTCTGTCAAATAAGTTACGTAAACATTTACGGTGTGGTCCTGCGTCTAAGTGAAAGAGACAACACACTTTATGCATGTATTGAAACTAATGTTTATGTTTTACTTTTATACAAGAGTTATTTATGTCATAAACAGCTGTAAAATAGTTTTTATTACTTTACTTGTTGTTGTATGCTGAATCCAGAAATCAGTCTGGAACCGGAGTTGATGGCGGCAATGTGACAATGTGTTTGGATTTGGGGAGCGGTTTGGTTTATAGAGTTTGAATCCGTCTTCTCGATTCATATGTATTTGATTTCGTTTTATCATTCCATTTGTTAATGATTATATTTTGGATTCGTTACATCGGGTTGGGGAGAGAGAGAGAGAGAGAGAGAGAGAGAGAGAGAGAGAGATTTTCTTGTATCTTATTTGTAATCTTTTGTAACAACTCTTAGAAGTCCATTAAATCAGAGAGTTGCTCTCTTCCCTAAAGTATATAGTTTGATCGAATTGGATAACGAATTTATTGTGGTTATTGTCTTTTATCTTCTTCTACCAAGTTAAGTTGTTGTCTTATTGCATAGAGAATTACTTTTGGTGAAGGTCATTTATTTTAGTTGTCATTGTTCTTTGTTTCCACACATAAATTTTTTGGTGCGATTGAACCTTTCAATTTCACAACAAGTGGCTCCCACTCTGGAAAAAAGAGAATTTTTTCACAAGTGAGCATCATGGGTTTTAAATGGCAGATTGAAAAGTTTTTTTGGAGACAACGATTTGATTATGGAAAGTGAATATGCAAGCAATTTAACTCAAGAAAAGTGTATTAAAGCATTGAATGATGATGCATCAATGTCTCGACGCCTAACTCAAGTCGAGAAGACTGAGATGGTTGATAAGGCTGCAAGTGCCATTATATTAAGAGATGAAATTAGATTTTTAGAGATAAAAAGGAGCTAATGAAGCCTTGAGGAAAATAATATGTAAAGTGAGAGCTTTTGGAGAAAAAGGAGACTAGAGCTTGAAGAGGGAAGAACACAAACCACCAACCTTCACCAATTCTGAACTTTAGCATGAAATCTAAGGTAAGGGGGAGAAAAGTCTTATATATGGGTGTTTAGCATGAAAGGGTAGAGAAGAAAGACCCATAGTCTCTTTAGAAATTGTGTTCAATCTTTTATGAATCGTTGTTGTTATGTGTTAATCTAAAAATTAATGATTGAAGGTGTGATTATCAAATTTCGTGACTGAATTCGTGTGTGTATTGTTTTGTTTATGAGTATGTGATTTTATGCCAATGTTGGAATTTTGAAGCTTTTAACATAAACATGAATTTGATGAAAGTGATGAATAAATTGTGTGTCCAATTGTTATGATTCATAATTTAATTTGTGCGATGTAACATGTTTAATTATGATGAGATTGTTATATGTTGTTAAATTTGTGATATGATGTGTTTGGATATTATAATGAGAATTGGGTTGATGTATGAGGAATAGGGAATGGGGAAGATGAAGTTAACATGTGAAAACTATGTTTTTTTTTGGAATTTGGGGCGATGTCAATCGATCGACATCCTGTGTTAATCGATTGCACACGTTAAAAACTAGAAAAATATGAAAAATTAAACCATGTCAATCGATTAACTCCCTGAATAAATCGGTTGCTCTTAGACAAAATGAGAAAAATTGGAAAAACATAATGTAATGAGGACTAATGTCAATTGATTTCCATCAGATGTCAATCAATTGATGCTAGTTGAATTTTGAAAAATTGTTGAGCTGAATCCTATTATTTTATCTGATTGCTTTCACCATAACTTTAGTTCCGTAAATCCAAATCTGGTGCGATTTGAAGTGTTGGAAAGGTAACACGTATGGTTATCCCATATTGATGTATTAAGAGGATAGATAGGTGTTGGAGTTTGTGGAAATTAATAATTTTACTTGTTACGCACTAGTTAATAATTGATGCAAATGAGTGAATTAAAGATGAATTGATGTTGAGATGATTTAACATGATTGAGTGTTGTGTGGATGTGTACTCGATGTGGTTCTGTTGTTTGGTGATGATATATGATGTGAATATGACTTATACTATTTTGAAATGCATGATTATATGGTGATTAATTATGTATTGATGGTGAGCGTTATTGTTATTATTGGTGGATAGTAATTTAGAAGGGGAAATACTATTGTGTGTCAATGCATGTTGTTTATGGTTAGAAGGGGTACCGTAAGCATTATTAATGTTGTTGCATTGATTTGTATGAACATGCATCATTAAGTCGTGTCGTTGAAAGAGGCATGTTCGCTAGTTCATAAGGGTGACTAGTGGCTTGTCCTAAGCTCAGAAGTGGGGCTCATGGGTTCAAAAGGCGGGGCCTAGTTCCTGAGAGAACCAAATGTCGATTTAGTACCACATGCATAATGTCACGTTATGTCGTGAGTTGCTTTACATATAATTGCATATTTTTGTGAACGGGTGTGAGATTACTGTGATGTTGGTTGTTTATTGAATGTATGATATGTTGTATGTTTCTCTACCTTTGCATTCTTTACACCATTTATATCGAAGTTTATTTCTCACCCCTTTTTCTTAATGTTATCCACCACAGACATCTTGCATATAATCAGGAGTAAAGTTGTTGTTGTTGTGTGTAAGGTGGCTTGTTGGAGCTATTCTTCGTTTTATTTATCACTTTATCACAATTTAGTGGTTCTAGTGCTATGATCTTGTAACATCGAGAACATGACATTTTTGTTATGCTTTGAGTTAATATTGAATTATGTGTTTTAAAGTTGAATACTTTATTTATGAAGTTTAAAATGTATTTGTTTTGATATGAATTTCCACTGTGTGTTGTCACATGATTTTGATAAGTTTTTGGTGTTGATCGTTGGTGACACCTTAAATTATTGATTATACCTTTTTATATGAATTTCGGGTTTAGGGCCTTACAATGGCTACAAACAAGGCTGTTGACTTGGCTAAGAGATCTAAATCTCCTTGCCTGATTTTTATGGTGGGTTTTGAGGAAGCATATGATTCAGTTAACTGGAATTTTCTGGATTATATGCTGATCATATTCGGGTTTAGTGAGAAATGGAGATCTTGGATGAAAGCTTGTGTCTTTGTTGGTAACCATGCAGTAATGGTTAATGGATGTCGTACCCAAGAAATAAGCATTCAAAGAGGCTTAAAACAAGGATCTACCCTAGCTTCTTTCTTTTTTTCTATGGGTGGAAGAGGGTATTTGTTGTCTGGTTGTGAGGGCTGAAGAGCTAGGTCTTTATTGTGGGTTTAAATTTGGTAAATTATGGGTGGTTGTATCTCACCCACAGTATTGTGATAACACTCTTCTGGTGGCTGAACCATCTCTTGACAATTTGTGGTGTATTAAGGTTATTCTTAGAGGTTTTAAGAGGGATTCTAGTCTTCGTGGTAACTTCTTCACGAGTTATTTGATGGGTGTTAATGTTGATCATGCTTTCTTTACTTTAGTTAGGAATTTTCTCCATTATGAGATAACATCTCTTATTTTTAAGTATCATGGTGTGTCTGTTAGGGCAAACCTTCATCTTGAGTCAACTTGGGAGCCTTTTTTTGCTGGAAAACAGACTCAATTTATGGAAGCATAAATATGTTAACCTGGGGGTAGAGTTATTTTCCTTAATTCGATACTTAATGGTATTCATATTTTCTTTCTATCCTTTCTAAAAATGTCTGCTATGGTTTGGAAGAAGATAGTATATTTACAAAAAAGTTTTCTTTAGTGAGGTGTGAATAATAGAAAATAAGATCCCTTGATAAATTGTGATGATGTGTGTAAGCCTAAGAGTATAGGGGGATTAAGTTTAAGGGATCTTAAGTTAGTTAATTTGGCTCTCTTGGCAAAGTGGATATGAAGGTTGCTTGTAGGGGATTCTGGGCTCTAGAGGGACATTCTGGTAGCTAGATATGGTGGTATCTCTATCTCCTCTCCTAAAGGAGGTAGGGATAGGGGTTTTCGTTCTTCTCCGTGTTGGTGGAAAGATATATATCTTCTTAGGTCAAAAGAGAATTGTAGATTGTAATGCTTTTCTGGAGGTATTACTAGGAAAATGGGGTTGGGTTATAACACTTCCTTTTGGGAGGATCCTTGTTTAGGGATCTCAACCTTAAAGGCAAGGTTTTATGGTTTTTTCTATAATTCTCTCCCGCAAAAAGGTCTATTGGGTGAGATATTAGTTATTATTAGCGGGATCCTGATCTGGGACCTTAAATGGAGGAGATCCTTCTTTATTAGAGATTTATATGTTCTTGAGGAGTTTCTAGTTTTGCTTAGAGAGGTTATATGTACCATGGACAAAGATAAGTCTATTTTAAAGCACTCTATAGATAGTACTTATTCAGTGGCCTCCGCATAGCTTGTCAAGAGGGAGATTTTATCTTCTTATATGGCTTATATTTCGCTTCATAGTCATATCCTTCCTTTATGTGGCGCAGTTGGGCCCCATCTAAGATCTTGGTTTTTTTCCTGCCAGGTATTGTAGGATAAATTTCCCTCTATAGTCAACTTGTTTAGAATTAGGGTGATATCTGATACAAGTAGGTGTTGAAGCGGAATAGCGGCAAGCAACGAAAATATTTGGAAGTATTTTTCCGGGAATTTATCGTGTCCACAGAGATTGGAATTGAACTACCATTCGACGGTTTAATTGTTAATGAGTTTGGGTTTAGAATGGTTTTAAAGTATACAAACAGAAAAGTAAATATTAACACCAGAAAATGCATTCATCAGAGAGAAAAGACTTATCAAGCATGTATATATTCCACTCATCACAAACTTAAACCTATCGACCAGTTACACTCAACTTACAATACTCCTTAATATCACCCGGTATCGTTCACAGCACATGTCCATCTCTGGCACACTCAACCATGCTACCCTCATCGGCACTCTCGCACCCGACTCAAAACACGGAGGCATTAAGTTTCGAAACTAACAGATAATTATCCTTAATCGAAGTTTGTGAAGTTTATCTCTAACACGACCCAAACCCCGCACATTTAAGCAAAAATCAAGAACAATCACCGATAGAGATTTGTAAAGCAAATTAAATATAACGCCATGGGCGAAAAATGTACATATGATCAAAGTACAAACATATATAAACCCAACAAAGAAGAAAGACATGAAGAAAATCAGAAATGAACCAAACACTTCACGGATTGTCAGAGCCGATCGATGAGAAATCCACCCCGGATCATCCAAATGCAAACTTCCATGATGTTTTCTAAGCTAATCTACTGAAAAATGAAGTTTGATGGAGTTGGGATCACAAAACCCCAAAACCATCCTCTAAAAATTGTATTTTTGACCCTTTAATGGTGTTTCTGTCCGCCCAGTTTCGCCCGGCGGTATTCTGGGGCGCCCAATGGCGAAAGGCGGCTTATTTTGTAAGTTCCAGCATTGTTCTGGAGGGCCCGACGCTGCTTCGCCCGGCGCTGCTAGGGCGCAGCTGACAGTAGACAGCAACAAAGCAGCATTGTTTTGGCCATAACTTTTGAACCGTAACTCCGTTTTTCGCCCGGTTTAAAGCAATGGAATGTCTATTCAATGCTCTATACAACAATGGCAAGACATTATTGATTGGATACCTGCAAAAAATGATATAAAATCAATTAAAATCAATGATATTTACACTATACGCAATATATACGCTAAAAAGTAAAGTAAATGTATTTATAAACAAATCGGCGTTTATTTGAACATTTTTAACAAAGAGTATCGATAAGTGCAACAAAACTTATATACAAAAATAGCTACAATTTGCACTTATTAAACTCTCCCCAACTTACATAATTGTTTGTCCTCAAACAAAAATCAAACAACTCAAAAAAACAGAGTGAAAACCAAAGAATCACGAATCAACAGATTTTGAAAATAGGACAAATGAATGGTTCAAATTAAAACGGTACACACAAAGTAAATACTTACCACTAAACTACGACGATAATATAGTCACGAAACAAATGTAAAATACAAAAATGATGCCAAACATCCTAAAACAACACAAGTTCCAATGTGAATCACACCTAGCAAAAATAATCATCGATAGATGAAAAACACAAAATAAGGTACTTTACACTCACACAACAATCTTGAAAACAAAAGACTAAATTATGCATTCATCCAAAAATCATATTGGAAACATAAAAGCAAGAATCACAAGGGCTTTCAAGGTTGTAGCGTGGTCGGGTAAACAAACAAGGGGCAATTCCTAAAGCTAATCGAAACAAAAACTTGCCTAAACCTAAGGGAGTGATCAACTCACAAAGACTCAAACACAAAAATTCTAATCAACTTCTTCCAAAATCCCAAGTGTTACACAACACACAATAATTATTTAGCACAATTATTTGAACTCTTTTTGTTTCCTTTTTCAAGGATTTTCTGTTTCTTTCTTTTCCTTTTTTTTTTTCTTTTTCATATTTTTCTCTTTTTTCTTTTCTTTTTCATCCTCATAGAAAACAACCAATGAGTAAACAATCATTCTCTCCCCAACTTGAATTCAACCACATCATCATGTGAATACTCCCTACTTTCTAAGGCAAGGTAAAAATTCATACAACAACACAAAGTTGAGGTCCAAGAAAAAACAAAATCCAATAAAAAATAAGTGAACTAAACACTCATAGACAAGCATTAAGTTCAAATAAAACATGGATCAAAAAGCTCAAAGGGGTTACAAATGATCACACGCTCACAAGGTGAATGACTATTTAGCTAGGTAGTTGTGCTCAAAATGAAACAAAAATGCCTTGATCCTTTTCATGCTTTCATATAATCAACACAAATAAAAGATTAAACATAATAAAATTCAAGTAGAACAAGAAAGTTGGCACTCCGCGCATATATGAACAATGGAAAGCCACCTCACAAAAAGGTTGGGAATTAAAGTGATTCACACAAGAACACGTATACAAAAGAATGAATGGCATGAAAGTTTGTAAAAAGCCTAAGTATCATGAATATGCTAAAGTATAAAAGCGATAAATACATACCTCGGACGTGTACAAAACTTATCAAAATCATTACCATACATCCGCAAGTTGAAACGATCAAACTTGGAACATCACCAAAAGTTCCTCAAGCTACTCAAAACAAGCTCAAAGGCAAACACAAAAACTATTAATATAAACAAACTAAAAACCGGCAAAAATTGTCTAAACAAATTTAAAAGTGAAGATTTGAAATTTAAGAACTGGTCCGATCTAAATTTGTTTAGACAATAGCACCATATTATCTATTAAACATAACAACAACAAAAGAAAACACAACATGCTTGTTTTATGTCGTAAGCTCGACGCCTTTACGGTGCTCAAGCTAGAAACTTCCTCTCTTCATTCCATGGTGATGTCTCACCGCGCAACCAAAAGCAAGCGTACTAACCAAACACTTGAACAAACATTAAAAATATACAAGTATAAATATAAACAAGTGAAAATATACAATATGTACAATATCTACAAAACTCAAAAACAACAAAACTATCGCAATGCAAGAACAATAAACCAATCCCCGGCAACGGCGCCATTTTGTTGGAGTGCGCATAGCGGCAAGCAACAAACATTTTGGAAGTATTTTTCCGGGAATTTATCGTGTCCACAGAGATTGGAATTGAACTGCCATTAGACGGTTTAATTGTTAATGAGTTTGGGTTTAGAATGGTTTTAAAGTATACAACCAGAAAAGTAAATATTAACACCAGAAAATTCATTCATCAGAGAGAAAAGACTTATCAAGCATGTATATATTCCACTCATCACAAACTTAAACCTATAGTCCAGTTACACTCAACTTACAATACTCCTCAATATCACCCGGTATCGTTCACAGCACATGTCCATCTCTGGCACACTCAACCATGCTACCCTCATCGGCACTCTCGCACCCGACTCAAGACACGGAGGCATTAAGTTTCGACACCCATACGAATTGTTAGCTCTAAATCTATCTCTAGAGTTCAAAAACTAACAGATAATTATCCTTAATCGAAGTTTGTGAAGTTTATCTCTAACACGACCCAAACCCCGCGCATTTAAGCAAAAATCAAGAACAATCACCGATAGAGATTTGTAAAGCAAATTAAATATAACGCCATGGGCGAAAAATGTACATATGATCAAAGTACAAACATATATAAACCCAACAAAGAAGAAAGACATGAAGAAAATCAGAAATAAACCAAACACTTCACGGATTGTCAGAGCCGATCGATGAGAAATCCACCCCGGATCATCCAAATGCAAGCTTCCATGATGTTTTCTAAGCTAATCTACTAAAAAATGAAGTTTGATGGAGTTAGGATCCAAAAACCCCAAAACCATCCTCTAAAAATTGTGTTTTTGACCCTTTAATGGTGTTTTTGTCCGCCCAGTTTCGCCCGGCGGTATTCTGGGGCGCCCGGAGGCGAAAGGCGGCTTATTTTGTAAGTTCCAGCATTGTTCTGGAGCGCCCGGCGCTGCTTTGACCGCCCGGCGCTGCTAAGGCGCAGCTGACAGTAGACTGCAACAAAATAGCACTGTTTTGGCCATAACTTTTGAACTGTAACTTCATTTTTCGCCCGGTTAGAAGTACTGGAAAGCTTATTCAATACTCTATACAACAATGGCAAGACATCCTTGATTGGATACCTGCAAAAAATGAGATAAAATCAATTAAACTCAATGATATTTACACTATACGCAATATATACACTAAAAAGTAAAGTAAACGTATTTATACACAAATCAGGGTTTATTTGAACGTTTTTAACAAAGAGTATCGATAAATGCAACAAAACTTGTATACAAAAATAGCTACAATTTGCACTTATCAGTAGGCTTGTTTGTCCCTTCTATGGGTTTCCAACTGAGTCAGTTTCTCAGCTTTTTGTTACTTGTGCGATAGTCTCCTTATTGTGGTATAGATTTTTTAGGTGGTTAGGTAGGAAGGTAGTTATTTACCAAGATCTTATGGTGTTTTTTTAGTTTTTTCTTTCTTTAGGAGATAGGGTTAATTTTAGATGCGGTTACCTTATGATTTGACATGCGATTGTCTAGTCTATTTGAAAAGTCCGCAATGATGTAATCTTTAATGGAGTCACAATAACAACGAAAGAAATGGAGGAGCAGAACATTTGTTTGGCCGGGAAATGGTTTTTAGGTAGGGCAGAGGAGAACTCTTGCACCTTCACGGGCTGACTTCAAAATCCTATCATCTACTTGCACATATAGGAGATCGAGGGTTTGTCATTTTCAGAGTGTGGTGGTGGACCTTCAATTCCTTTTATGCTTGGATCTAATATGTTGATGGTAGATCGAGTTGGTTTGAGCTCTAGCCTGAGAGTAGCAATGTAGTTTTACAGCATTGTGGTTGTGTTTTTGTTCGATCTCTTATTTTTAATGTTTGCCTGTTTTTGTCTTGTATCTTATTTATTTATTTATTTTGACACTTCTTGTGCTTTGAATTATTGTTGTTGAATTTTCTTGACTTCTTTTTTAATATATTATAGTCATTTTAAAAAAAAAAAGTTTTAAAACCTTTTAGACCAATTATATTAGCTGTCAGAGGATCCTCTAGAGGGTCATAAGTGACTTTAGAATATTTATATCTTTATTTTTACATTGTTTCTCAATATTCAAGTGGTACATAAATATTGTAGATTGAGCTTCTGTCTAATCTGAAACATGAAGAGACAAATATCATTTTATTCATTTTACTTATTAGTAGTATTGTTTATAATTTTTTTAAGTCGCTTTAGACTTTTCATACGTATTAAAAAAAATAATCATTGTTGTATGGAAAAGAGAAATTATGAAGGATATTACAATATTGTCTTTTATTAATTGCATGAGAAAGATAAATTTAAATAATTGAAAAAATAAATGATAATAAATGCTTAAGAGTATAATAGAAAAAACAATATTAAAGATTATTTGGTAGGGGTGTTCATAGGTACGGGTCGACCCACAAATCTGTTGACCCAAATCGAACCAACCTATAAATTACCTGCACCCGTTCATTTGTGGTTATACCCAACTCAACCCGCAGCAATCTGTATATTTATGATTTAGGTATTGGGTTTGAGCTTCTCAATCAGTTTACTCGTTGCGGTGTCATTAGTGGTTTCTTATTTTTTTAATTATTATTTTAAATGAAAATGTAAAATTTATAACTTAATCGCACTTTTTCCAAAAAAAAAAATTATTCAACATCAATACTACTATTATACCAATATGTTTACGTAATTGTAATATTAAATGTTGTTTCTTGTTTTCTTTTGTATCATTTTCAACTTACGTATTTTATAAAAATAATATGTTTTGTGAAATTTTCTACTATTATTAACTGTTATGTCATGTGGATAAATTTTATTAAACATTATACCTTATCTTTTATCAAAATTGAGTGTTATAAATAAATATAATTGTATTGAATTGTGTTATAATTTTTTTTGTAACTAAAAATATTTATTTAAAAAATATCTTTTATTTAAAATGTAACCGCAAATCCAATCCAACACAATCCATAAAGGAATCGGTCGATTTGAGTTGGTTTTAAATGTGAATTTGCAGGTTGGACAATTAACTCAACCCATGATAGTTTCAATAAGTCGGATGACAGATTAGGTCAAACTCAATTCAATCCAATCCGCATACACCCCTATTCTTTAATATTGTGAAACGAATAATATTTTAAACAGACATATAGAAAAACAAAAAAACAAAGAGTATTAGTTTTCCTTTCATCTGTGTCATGAATAAATGGATTGCATTTAATAAGATAACTGATTGAAAAGGAATGATTATCGTGCAAGTTTAGTTGTTAAATATGTAGGGGTTATTCTGTCTAGGCCTATAAGAAGAGAGACATACGGATTTAAATAAATGATTCTCTTTCCAAATTAAACATTTCTTTGTATTTGGTCTAAAATAAAGTTTCCTGAGTTTGAGTATTTTAAATAGAAGTTATTGAAAGGTAAACAAATACTACAAACAGAGCGACAAACCGACAAGTGTTCTACAATGAGTTGAAATTTACTTAATTACCTGTAAGATACTTAGGATAAAGAATGTTTAAAAGTGTCATTCATAAGTGATTTGCATTGAAATAATTCAATAATTTAGTAATTTTTCATTATATTACTATTTAATGTCATTATCGTTAAATTTTAAAAAGGCTAGTGAATTGAAAACTACTACTATTAAGTTTAAGGTCACTTTCAAGAAACAAAATTTTAATTGGCCTCCTCGATCCTATCAAATATCACATAACTTTCCGTGAAGAATCATATCCATGTGCTAAGTTTGGGTAAGATTCTCTTATCTACTCCTTTTTCTATTTATAAAGCTATTTAATATTTGTCTCTTAATACTCTCTAATCTTATAGGGTTGATGAAAACTTAATTGCGATCCTCCATCTTATAGGGTTAATCAGATGAGTTGAGTTTTCAACATTCAGAACAAATTCTAAGATTTAAAAAAATATTTATGTATTATTAATTAAAAATTTTGATTTTTTTTAAAATGATCATGTTTTTTTTAAAAAAATTCAAAATAACCGTGTTTTAAAAAAAATATATCAAATTAATTATATTTCAAACAAAAAAAATCGGACACAAAAGAAGTAGTCAGAAGGTATGGGACATGCATTTATTTTTTAATATATAAGCAGTATGTATGATGACGCATGTTTATAGTGACAGTCAAAAGTCGTAGGTAAAAATCAATTTATTATATACATAACTCGGAATACTTATATCAACGACTATTTACCACATGTACAATAAATTATATGTCACAAATATAAACTTTTATCTACGGTAGGTATACCTAAGTACAAAAAATAATGCGTGCGTCATGGTCTCTGGCTATTCGGCCTGTGTACAATTTTTTTTTTTAAATATGGTTACTTTGCTTTTTTTAAACATAATTATTTTAATTGTTTTTAAAAACATAATTATTTAAAAAAAAACTCAAAAACTTTGAAATCAATAATAAAAAATTGAACTCATGATCTTTTGAACTCATTTTATATTTTATATAGGGTCGTCCAAACTCAAGACGAGTGAGGCCACTGCCTTAAATCTCATTCTTTTAGGCCTTTAAAATAGGCTTTAACAGGTAAGAACGAGGACCTAAGTGATCATTCATGAGTTCTCTGATGGGCTACAATTTCTATATTATGTCATATTTTTAAAATTTATTTTAAAAAATTTTAAAATTCTTTATATAAAAAATTAAAATAAATACTATATATATATATATATATATATATTAACAAATTATCAAATTATATTTTTTAAATTTTATTTAAAAAGTTAGTTTAATTTTAAATAAATATTATATTAAAAATATTATAAATTAATTTCATCTTAAACCTTAAAATATGTTGGATCGGTCCTGATTTTATACATATTTGCCAGCATGCATAAATTTTATGTCTAATTATTACTAAAAGATTCTTTAGTTTTTTAGTTTATTGATATATTTCACTTTTTATAGGTTTTAGTGTTAAAAAAGGGTGTATATTAAAAAGATTTTTTTTTATCGACAGTGATAATAATTATTATACACTCGCATACATAGTTGTGAGATTCAATTCTCGAATTCATATGATGTTGATTAATCTAATAATATTGCTATTTATCAATTAAATCAAAATCTTATGATTCGGATTAAGATACTATTAAATCTTATACAAATTTATAGTTTTATTTATTATTCTATTTTTTTAAAAAATATATTTGTATTAATATTATCTTTTGTCTTGGAATGTACAAAGTAAACACTAAATAAATTTATATATAAAAGATGATGTAATCATAATTTTACAAAAATTATAGTAGTACACACGAATTGCATTATCATTTTTTTTAATGTATGTGGAAAAGGTGGAAGGGATTTTTTATCTCCTGCTGCAATCTCAACTCTCCATTTATTATTTTTCTCTCTGTTTAAAATTTTTTATTTATTTATTTATTCTTCATAATTTCTTATCCATTGAATTATGAGCATGAAAGCTGACCGAACACATAAGCATGAGAGCATCCTTTTCCATCTAACATCATACTCCCTCCATTCTTTTTTATAAGGGTGTGTTTGTTTCAAGTTATAAAAAATTATTTTTTGGAATTATATTGCTTAGATTATTATTCCTAGGAATAATATTTTCACTTATGTGTTTGGATAAAAAATATATTTCCTAAGAATGATTACATATTTATTTAATTTAAAAATAAAAAAATAAAAAAATAATAATAATATGTGAGTAGTAGTGGGAAGGTATAAGAAGTTGAATTTATTCTCATAGAAATGTTGGATTCTCACCCTTTATGCATGAGAATAAACATGACAAGAATTATGTGCAAACAACATTCCTGGGAATAAAAAATATCCGAGAATAATTTTTAAAAATTTGAAACAAACATGAAATTGTTGCATTTCCAATATCACATTCTCGGGAATGTAATTTCAATCCTTGAAACAAACACATAGTAAGAAAATTTTGACTTCTTAAGCTCATTTAATAAATGATGTATTTAAATTATATATAGATTAGATGTATTAATAATTTAATGAATCTAAAATATTAAAATTTTCTTATAAATGAAAATGAAGGGAGTATTTATTTACTTTTTTTTTAAAGCAATATATTGATGAGAATACAAGGGTATTCAAACCCTTACACAATGAAGAAAGATTATGTTGAAGATATAACTTAGTTATAAGATAGTGTTAGCAGGGCCGACCCAACACATATTGAGGCCCGAGGCGAATTTTAAAATGAGGCTTTTTCAAGTTAATATTATTTTTTATTTAAAATTTTATTATGTGAGATGCAAAATCACTTATTAAATTATTATAATCAATTTTATTTAATATATTTATTTTCAGATTAGTATTTATGATGAATATAGTCAAGTATAATTGAAAAATACTTTATATTTTTAATTTTTTAAATAATTTTTATTTTAATTTCATTTTCTATCAAACTTATTAGTTCATTTTGTATCTTATATCCAAGGTAATTCAAATTTGAACATCTTAATTCAAATTTTTAAATTAACATTGTTCTATTTTAAAATAAAATAATAAATATTTTGTAATATACACTAATATAAAATAAATAAAATTCACCAATAATCAAATTAAAATAAATAACATGATTAAAAATAAAAGTTAACTAATAAAATATTAAAAAATAAAATTTGTTTTTATAATGCGTTTTTTTAGTTGCCTTTGCTATTCTTTTTTCCCTTTTCTTTATAATCTCCTTTTTTTTTTTTTATAATATTTGCACAAGACAATAATGAGTGAGAGGAATGAGGCCAGGATAATTAAATGATAGGATGAATCAGATGATATTAGAGAGATAAAAAAACACATAGGCAATGTAACTTTTTGTATGACTTTATAATTTATTAGTATGCTTTTAGTTTGAGTTTGAGAGAGACTATAGTAATTAATTAGAATGTAATCATGGAATTTAAAAGGTGCTGCAATGTAGTACAATTTTGATTCACTTCACTTGCCTCAAAATAATATTAATTAATGAATATGAAAAGCTGCAACTACATAGTTATGAGATTGAGAATGAAAATTATGCAATTAGAAGTAAAAGAATAACGGTCCAATAAAAAATATGACTAATAGATAAAAATAATAATTTATTTTGAGGCCTTAGGCATAGGCCTCACTTGCCTTGCCTTTGGGTCGGGTCTTAGTGTTAGCGAAATAGTTACTAATTGGTACTTAGTGGTGCCTATATATAGATGTATCCACCCATTAGTATGTAACTTTCTCATTTGTAATTTTTCACCACAATCAACACAATTACATTTTAAGCTTTTCTCTCTTATTTTAATGGATGTCATGTTCCTTAACATGGTATCAGAGCAAAATTGGTATCCACCTTGAATGAAATTTTCCCGCTGCATTTTCTTGAAAAAAATCAAATTTTCTTACTTTGATTCAGATTTACATTTCGATCCAATTTATCTGTTTGCGTATTGTTGTCATTCGATTTTGTTTGTGATCTATACTTGATTCAGTTCCAATTTTGTTCTTTCTCGCTTCAACTCTCCTTCTATATTTGATTATATGAATTTTCTTTCTACTTCGTTTTGATTTTTTTTCCGTTTTGATTTTCCATTCAATCGTCTTTGCTTTGTTTCCTATATGATTCTGCTTGCCTTCATATACGATTCTTGAAATTCTGATTGCAATTCATGATTTGATCCAACTCTATTTTGTGATTTCTCTTTATCGACACTTTCGTTTGTGTTCTTTTCCCTAAATTCTAGGGATTGTGATTCCAATTAATGATTCAACTCAGAGGCGTTGTTTCTGTATCCTTCTCCGCGTCTTTGATTTATTTCATCTTCTTCCAATATTTGAATCTTGATTTCGATCTCGGTGTTCCGCTGTGATTCAGCGGTGTCAACAGTGGTGGAGTATTCACACATGTCACATAAGGTGATTGAGTATTTCTGAAATTTCCTCATCCTTGCAATTGTTCGCTCGCGATGTGGTGACTTTGGCGGTGGCTTTCACCTTTCTTATGCAAGTGAATAGAAATTTAAAGATTTCGGCTCTATTCAATTCTTGAGTATTGATGAGGTTAGAAACACAAGTATCAAAGGTTGTTTTTGCATCAATTTAGCTTACTTTGAATATTCTTTGGAGTGTAGTTGCAACTGCTTATTGAAGATTGTTTTGGTATAAGCTACAATTTATTGTTTGTGATATTATCATCTTTTGTTGAAGTTGGGTGTGAAGATTGTGGTTCCTATTTCTTCTCAAATTGGTGTATAAACTTCCATGAATTAATCTTCGAATGTATGCTACTATGGTTAATCTTGTTGCCTGCTGTTTGTATCATTGAGTTCCACTCACATGTTCATGCTTGATATTTGGTAGTTGTTTTGGATCGGCATTTCTGGATGCAAAGGTTTTGATTATATAGTCATATCTTTCCTATAATGATTATCGGATGGAGATTTTGTTTCTTGTAAAGATCCAAAGCATATGATATTCATAGTTTTGCTTAGTGGAAATTGGAAAGGCTCAATAATTTTTTTTTAGATATGGTACAAGGTGTGGAGTTTAGTTCTCTTTGAAGACATATTTATTAGCTCATTGTTTTCTTCTTTCATGGGCTGTTTGTGTACATGCTGCCATAGTGTTGTTTCTTTTTGGTGGCTTAGCAATAAAAACATGTTTTAGCTTTGGATAATTGGATTTTGGAAGCTTCAGGTTTGACACATGAATTTCCCTTATGTGGATTTGGTTTACTAGCTTCAAATTTTTCCATTGTCCATGAAGGACAGTGAAGATTGCAGTTTGATCCTTTTGACTCTTATTGATTTGATGTTAGTCTTTAGCCTTATTGGGTTTGTTATGAGCTTCTGTCCGTGGTGGTTAAGACTTCATATGAGCTTCCGTCATGGATGGTTAAACATTGTTGTTTTGGGAGCCTCAGTTTGAGGATGTACTTGCTACTAGTTTATCTCTGATTGTGAAGATTGAAGACTAGTTTGGGTTATGTGATCTACTTTTTGTTGCCCTGTTTGTACATGTTGCATTTGATTCATTTTGGATTGACTAGCTGTTATTTTTTTTTTATGTGTTATCTCATCTTGAGCACAACATTGGTATTGATGCTTCACTCTCTAGCCATCAACCATGCTACTTGATCTTTCTCGTTGATTTGTTGGTCCTTTGATGTGCTAATTACCTTTAGCACAACTTGAGTATTGTTGCTTCACTTTGTAGCCATCAGACATTTTGACATTCTCTATCATGCTTCTGTCATGAGTGTTTGGTACTCTTGATGGTTAAGTTTTGCGCCCTTTGTTGGCTTTGCTGATGTTTGCTTCTGCTAAGTGGTTAAAGCCTTGAGTTATGGCTTCTGCTTAATGGTTAAGCGTCTTTGCCTTTTGGCTTGGTTTTCGGCCGATGTATTTCCGGCATCTCTTATTGTATTTTCTTTTGATTTCATGTATTTTTTGTATTTCTCATCCCAAGCTAGAAGTGTTGTGAACACCTTCTAGCTTGCGGGAGGCTGTTGAAGATATAAGTTAGTTATAAGATAGTGTTAGTGAAATAGTTACTAATTGGTACTTAGTGGTGCCTATATATAGATGTATCCACCCATTAGTATGTAACTTTCTCATTTGTAATTTTTCACCACGATCAACACAATTACATTTTAAGCTTTTCTCTCTTATTTCAATGGATGCCATGTTCCTTAACAGATTCCCTACCAAGTCTAATCAGGAAAATTGAAAAGGGTCACTATAAAATCCTAAAAAACTAGACTTAGAATAGAGAATATTTCTAATAAACCCCCACCTCCATGCTAAAATTTTAACAAACCAGCACACATCATCTACAGAAGAAGGTACCGATTTAAAAATTCGATTATTACGCTCCGTCCATAACGCCCAAATGACCGCTAACCAAACAACACCTCTCCCTATCTTTCTACCTCCTCCTGCACACCGCCTTAATAAAAACCTGTTAATATCTCCATTAAATTCAACCCCAACTCCTAACCAATTTCCAATTATCTTCCACACATTGACAGAAAAAGCGCAAGAAAAAAGCAGATGCGTGCAATCCTCCTCATACTCAGAACAGAACAAACAAAAAGGGTCGACATCGAGACCCCTCTTCCTAAGCTCAACACAGGAAGGAAACCTACACCACAATGTCTTCCAGCCAAAAACCTTAACCTTCTCAGGAACCTTAAGCATCCATAGCAAAGAAAATCCCCTGTCTTATTCATCCGTCGTTTTCTTCCAAACCGCTTCCAAGAATTGCTTATAATCCTCTTTAACTTCATAGGAGAAATGATCGCAACCAACCCCTTGCACGACGTCATTCACAATCGGACTAGGCTTGAAACCATTCAAACCCTCAATCAGCTCCATTATCCTAATCCTGTTGGAAACCTGCAGGTCATCTGGAACACCAAAACAGCCCCAAACCCACTCATCTCCCTCCCAAAAGCCCATCTCAGCAATGCTCGCATGTTTGAAACTACTCAAATAATACAAATCATAAAAACTAATAACCAAGGGAACACAATTAGACTAGTTTTCCATCCAAAAAGAGGTCTTGGAACCGTCCCCAACGCAAAAATTCAAACTGTCAGCGAAGGAAAGAGCAAAAGCACCCAACTTTGAACTATTAGCCAACTTCAACAAGTCAAGCCACCAACCTGAACAACCCTTCTTCCTCTGCAAAGAATCTTGCAAAATCTAATACTCTAAATTACCATACCTAGCTCTAAGCACTTTTATCCATAAATCATCCGACCCCGACATGATCTTCCATTTCCACTTGTTGAGCAGAGCCAAGTTAAATTTTTTCATCCTTCTAATCCCTAAACCACCAACCTCTTTCTTGTTACTCACCACCTCCTAACTTAACCACGAAATTTTTCGATCCACACTACAACCATCCTATAGAAACCTTCTACGAATCTTATCAATCTCATTACAAACCGATGTCGGCGCTTTATAGAAAGAGAACAGAAAAACAGGTAGACTAGATAAAATAGAATTGATAAGGGCTAACCTGCCTGCTATGTTTAACAACCTACCATTCTAATTAGAAAGCTTAAATCTGATCTTATCTATAACCTGTTTCCAAGTAGTCACACGCCTAGGATCGCAACCAATAGGAATCCCCAGGAAAGTAAAACACGACGAATCGACTTTACAAGAAAGGAAATTAGCTGCAGCTAAAATGAAATGTTGACTGACATTAATACCAATAATTCTAAACTTGTGATAATTCACACCCAAACCTGAAATTAATTCAAATCCCCTCAGAATCGCCTTCAGACCCCATATATTCTTCCACCCTCCCTCGCCCACCATTAAAGTATCGTCAACGAATTGGACAACTTCCACCGACGTAACATCATTAGCTTTGAAACCATTGAAAACATTCAAATCCACAACTTTATAGATCATTCTAGTTAACCCCTCCTCCACTAAAACAAAGAGAAAAGGAGAGAGTGGATCCCCTTGCATCAATCCTCTCTTGATCTCGAAATCTGCAGTAGGACTTTCGTTAACCAAAATCGAAATAAAACCCTTAAAGACACAAGCCTCCATCCACCTCATCCATTTAGTACCGAAACCCATCTTCTTCATTACAAATATAAGAAAGTCCCAATTAACACTATCATACGCCTTTTTGAAATCGATTTTAAATAAAACACACTCCTTATTCTCCTTGTAAGCTAAGTCGATAACCTCATTTGCCACAACTACTCCATCCAACAAACACCTTCCTGGCACAAACGCGTTTGATTATGAGACACCAAACTGCCCATCACTTTTTTCAATCTATTTGCAAGAATCTTCGCAATGATTTTATAAAGGCTGGAAACCAGGCAAATTGGCCTATAATCCTTAAGCTCCATAGGGTTAGACACTTTTGGAATTAAGATAAGGAACGAGGAATTGATTGCCTTAGGCAAGAAAGCATTTGAATGAAAATCCTTGACGAAACAGCAAATATCTTCGCCTAAAATGTCCCAACACTTCTTCACAAAACCCAAAGTAAAACCGTCTGGGCCAGGGCTCTTAGAACCCTCACAACTCCACACAACATTTCTAATCTTTTCATCTAAGAAAGGTGCTTCGAGCAAAGAAATATCTTCCGTTGACAACCTGTTGAAATTAACCTCATCAAACACGGGCCTAACCAAATCTCCTTCGGCGTACTTATTGAAGAAATAATCTCTCACAGCCTGCTTCACTTCGTGAACAGAATCCACAACTCCAACTTCAGAAAGAACAACCCCAATATAAAGACTCTTAGTTCTACCCTTCACCCATCTTTGGAAAACTCTAGAATTAACATCACCCTTACTGAGCCATCTAACCCTTGACTTCTGCAGATACATGTTCTCTTTAATTTGAAGATTCCGCCACAATGCACAGCAAGCTTCTGACCTTCGCTCCACCAAAGAATCAACATCTTCTTTCACAGCAGAAATCAAAGCACAATCCAATCCGTTCAAAGCCTCCACCTCTTCCTCTACTTTAAGATCATACCACCCGAAAACCTCCTTGCTCCACTGTCTTAAATCTCTCCTTAACAGCTTAAACTTCTCCTTAACTACAAAGTCGCTTCTCCCAGGAACTTTGTAACTCAACCACTTTTCTTTTACAAACCTGAAAAACAGCTCATGCTCAAACCAGCAATCATTCGACTTGAAAGGTTTGGGGCCCCAATCAATCGAGCAAACCCTCAACCAAATGGGGCAATGATCGAAGATATCCCGATTGCCAATCGATTGACCAATCATTCCCCACTTATTAAGAAAAGGAACATCCACTAAAAACCTATCCAACATGCTCATCTTCTTACCATCCCCACTAAACCAAGAAAACTTCTTGCCCAAAACAGGAAGATCTACCACCCCTAAAGCTTCAATAAAAGCTGCAAACTCCCTATTTTCAACCGAAGAGGAAGCTTTGGAAACACCCTTTCTCTCCTCAGCAACAACACTGGTGTTAAAATCCCCCCTCCCACTATCCATATTCCATCCTGCCAAGTCTCTTTCAATCTTCTCAATCTCTCCCAAAGCTTACATTTTGACGACAGAGTACATCTAGAATAAACATTAACTACATAATACGTTTCCTGCTTCCACTTGAGTTTAACGCCAAGATAACCCTCCCCCTTGAAGGAAAATTCCGACTTGAACATACCAGCATTCCACATGGTACCAAAAAAACCATTAGCTTTACTATACGACCACCCTACATCACCTTGCATCCACAACCCAGACACAAAATTTTTGTCCACACAACTCAACTTTGATTCTTGAACAAAGAAAATGACAGTGTTACCTGCCTTAATGAGAAAAGCCAACCTTTTTCTTTTTGAAAGGTTTCCACTCCCTCTGATGTTTAATGACCCTAAAATCATTGAAAACCTTTTGAATTCGCCTTCTTTCCTCTTTTGATTCCTCTGTCTCTTACTTCCAATTCCGAGATGTGATTCGAGAAATCCTTCAGCCCATCCTTAGCCTTCACCCCCAATTTAGAAATGGTCTTCCACACCTTTGCACCTACATTTGAATCCAGATTCTCGACCAACCTAGAGTTGTAATTAAGGACATCAGAATCCGTTAATGATTCGCAACACAAAACAGCTCCTGCAGAAATGTTCTCAGAATCCACCAGCTGGTGAGACAAGAACGAGCTAGTAGGAACATCCAAATCCATAACCAAAAGACCATATGATCCCAATTGATTAGAAAATTGTTCAATCGGATCCTCCGTATGGCCCGAAACCGAACGTAACACCTGGCCCACCTTTTTAGATTTGGACTTGGGCTTAACTCTATTACTTGGCCCACTCAAATCCACCACTTTTTTAATTTTAGACTTTTTCCTAATAACTTTCAACCTCCCTCTTTCCTTAACCTTTTCTTTATCGAACAAAACAACGGTCCCATCAACCTTCTTCTCAGAAGGGCAATCCGACAAAGGTAGCCTTTCCAAATCAAGACGTGTCACCTTGTCCTGAACTATAGTCTGCTTTGCTGCCACCAACGCTGCATCGAATTCCAAGACCCTAGGGACTGATTCAACAAGTTTGTTAGGTGAAGTCTTATCAGCCTCTAAGTCCACATCTGGTCCAACATGAACCGGTTCTTCATCAATTTTAGTTTGATCTTGTCGCTCCCGGGATTTTCATCCTAGTACAAACGCGAAAGTGGCACCGAACAGAGTCGCCAGCGATGTGTATTTATCCCAAGAGAGGGAAAGGAAACACCGCATAAACCTAAAGCGAAGGAAAAAGCATGGTCTTGCGACCAAGAGAAAGGGTAAGGGAGTCGGTTACGCGAGAGGAAGGTATTAGCACCCCCTCGCGTCCATCGTACCCGATGGGATCCACGCTTGATTGTTTCGATCAAAGGGTGATAGAAAGGGATACCGGAAAAAGAACTGAAAGAAAGAAAGGATAAAGAATGAAAAATGAACGAGAAACAAATGTAGGGACAATAAAAGAAGTGCTCGAATGGGCCCTACCCCACTGCCTACGTATCTCATCGGGAACATGAGAATCAGAGCGACGTAGTTCCCCTTACCTAAGGGAAAGTTGTTTGTGTTTTTTAGTGGAATACGTCAACGTTCGCGTCCTAGCAGTTTAGGTGTTGCAGCTCGCTGTAGGGAGACTTAGGCGTTACCTGTTTGCGATAGAACGGAGATGACGCATCCTTAAGGAATGAGTGAATGAGATGAGGAAAGAATTCCCGAAGGAAAGACGTTATTGTTTGTTTTTGTCGTTTAAGAGTTTTTTCATTTGTTTGCATATGATAGGGTATCTAAATCTTAGTCATTGGAATGTGTACATTCTCACATTCCAAGATGGAATGGGTAAGAAAGCACACTAAGGGTGAAGAAGACCCCCACACTTATTTCCAATTGTCAAGGTCCAAACACACTAGCATACTTGTGTTTATTAAGTGTTTTTTTTGTTGATTATGGAACGAAGAAGTGTTTTTTTTATTTGTATCTTCAACAAGTATTGCATTTAAGTCCCTCATACAAGATCAAATGTTTAACATATTGACCCAAGATGGGCTATATGCTACACATTCTAAGATTATAAGAGAAGACCCCTTATAATCTTTTCTTTATATGAAAGGCCTAAATGCAATAAATGCCTACCTTTATTAGATATTTTGAATTTTCTTTGAGATGAGAAAAGAGACTCAAGAGAGGAGAGAAAGGTAAAATCTATGTGAACTAAGACTCAATCCTAATCAATTAATTAAGGGAGTGATCCTAAGGGTTTGTGAGGTTTAAACCTAAAGCCTAAAGAAAGAATGAATTAAACAATTCACTTCTAAAGTAGAAGATGAATTGTGATTCAAAAGGGAAAGTGATGAATTATTAAAAGAAAGCACATAAGTGCTTAACAAAACACAAGATGGAATTGTAAAAGAGAAAGGATAGAAGTTTGAATGTGGATTCCTTATCCACAATCAATTGCAACTTACCAAAGCCCCTACATGGTTAGTAAACATGTATAAGAAGTGTAAGAAGTAAAAGAACATTTAATGCACTATAAAGCCCAAAAGAATAAGATGAAAGATCAAATCCTATTAGTCACAACCAGAATGTGCATCATATGGAAAACAAATGATTACCATCAAGCAAGTTCAAATGAGCAACCAACAATCATCATCCATGGCATTAGAACATGCTATCATAAGAAAAGGGAGATGAAAGATGAAAAGAAAGAGAAGAAACATGCATAAATGAAACATGTAGAAGGATCATAATTGAAATGAAATGAAAAATGATTCACAAACATCTCACAAGTATTCATGAAGCAACTAAGACATGCAAGGAGTAATAGGAGAAGTAGAATTGAAATGGAAGTTCAAAAGAAAGGAAATGCAAGCACGACATGTTAAGGATGCACCAAGTCCACATGACAATGAATATACAATGATGACATATAATGTGTATCAATGACCTATAATGTCACATGAATAGCTCATTGAAATAGACAAATGATCATGCAAGTATGCACAAAAGAAAACATGTAAACATGCACAAATATTACAAGGATATGACATGTTATTATGCTTCAAATGTAATGCCTTAAACAAAAATTAAATGAACTCATGGAAATTAAGCAAACATGTTTTAAAGATACACAAATCATAAGTGAATCATATATCAAAATAACATGCAAGAAATCAAGGAAAAATGATGTCAAACAATGCACTTAAGTCCAATTGGATGCACATGCAAAGTAATGCAAAGATGGACATCCAAACATGTCATAAAATGATCTAAAAAAATAAAATAAAAATCATAGGACATACTTCAAGATGTTAATGACTCAATACAAAAAGAAGCAAATCAAAACTATTTTTAATGGTCAAGAACAAAAATGCACAAAATCATGTACCACATTAAGAATGCACACAAAAGAAGATCAAAGAAAATTGTGGAACAGGGGCAAAAAGGTCATAAAATCAAGAAATAAAATCATAAAAAATTTCCTAAATGCTTTAATGATGTTCAAGAATTTTTATAGAATTTTATAGTGCTATTTGGTATTTTTAAAAATTAAAAAGCAAACGTGTACAAAATGAAAAAATAAAATGAAATAGAAAGAGGAATGGGGGTGCATGCGTAGCAAATATCCAGTTCAAAAATGTTTTGGGCTCTAAAACATGGGGTGCGAATAGCAAAATAGTCTAGGTCCAAGTTTGCGCAATCTACAATAACTAGCATGTACACTCAGTCAACACAAGGTCAAAGCAATTACAGCCATCAGATTAAGTCAAGTCAAACAAGCAGTCAAAGTAACCACAATCAATGCACACACGCGAGGGAACACATTATCTACAATGCACTGCACCACACCATGTTTAATTGAAATCAGAAAAATGGCACATGACTTGCACGTTGATTTTAATGTGTTGGCACTTTCTTAGCCACACGATAATACTCATCCAACGATCCTCATTCAAACTGCAACAAAACCCTAAAATAATGACCACCGGCCGGAGAGGGACCTCCGGTCACCTTCTACGGACAATCACCACCGTCTGCAACTTTTAATCTCTCCAAAAATCCACAAAATGTATATCAAAATGAAGCTGAGCTCGTGTACATCATGAATATGCTCATAAAAACCACGAAACACACACACATAGCAAGAACAGAAGAGATCAAATCATGCCCTAAGTTTTGCAACTACGCCTTTAGAAGGCCTATCAACTAGCCGGAGTTCAAACGCTTCTATTAAGCTCAAATCATCATGAAAACAACAAAATGAACAAGTAAACGTGAGAGAAGAGTTTGTGAGCTTTGGAACCTGATCTTCCAGTTCTTGTAGAATTTGAGAAAACCAGAGGAAATACTTGCTTCTTCAACCTTGGAACTTCAAAACTAAGCAAAATAAATGTTATCTTGAGAGCAAAGAGATTCAAAGCTTGCTGAAGTATACTTGAGGAAATCGTGTGGATTCAATCATGCTCCATTGATGATGATGAAGATGAAGTAGATGAAAATCTCGTGCAAGAGAAGAAGTTTTTGATGAAAAAGAGTTAGAGAATCAGAGAGAAAAGTAGAGAGTGTTTTGGAGTGAAATGAGAAGAATGGAGTTGAAAATGAAATTAGAGAGTGAGATTTTTATTTATAGTATGAGCTTAACCATGGTTTAATGAGTGAGTTAACTGAGTTATGTGGAGTTAAGTGAGTCATCCCTAACTAACTGAGTCAAGTTAGTTAGGGAGAGCAATGATATGGTGTGGCTGGTTCATAATGTGTTACCATGTTCTTGCTGCTAAACTTCTATAGCAAGCTTCCAACCTTTCCCTTTTCATGTATGACTCGAGGAAGTGTGTAAAGAGTGCAGGCATGTGTTGGTCTTAATGAGGAAGCAAACATACAAACTTCCGTCATGTATTTGATGTGTGCTTGAACCAGAATTATGCAACAAGTCATCATTGTAACAGTGGGTGTTTGAGAATGGAATTCTCCATGTTCATGGCATGAAACTGCATGGTTTTGGAATCAATGGAAAGAGGGATCATAATAGAACAACTTTGGTATGAAAAATGAGTTGACATAATGCTTGGAAAGGCTGCAAAATGACTTGAAACACAAAGGTTTGGGAATTGGTACAAGGGCGAGGAAATGAGGTTGGTTGGCAAGGTGTGCATAGCATGGATTTGCAGCATGATCACCATGACTTTGGACCAATATATCTCCATCATAACTTGACTAAATGAAATTTTGTCCAACATGAACATTGAAGAGGGCACTACAAGGAACAACTTTGATGTTGAAAAGTTTTCCATTTGAAGCTTTTATCTTGATGAAAAATGGATAAACATTTGGCACACCAAGTGTTTGAGGAAATGATGGCGCATGGGCCTGGCAAGACTTGGTCATGACCTGGTTTTGGACCTACTTTGCTCAAACTTTGATCATTCATATCTCACTCAATTTTTATCCAATGGAGATGTTCTACACATGGATTTGAAGCTTAAAACAAGATCTTTTGTTGTGGCCGAGTGGAATTTTCATTTGAGGTCTTGATTTTGAATGGCCTTGGTTCAAACTCTGATGCAAAATGGTCCAAAACTACTATTTTTAGTAACCCTTCTACATCCTAAAATGGCAACTTTCTACATCTTGATTTTTTTATGATTCCTTTGGACTTTCTTGACCAAATTTTGTACATTGGACACATATAACATGGATTTCATGATTTTGGGCTCAAAAAGTCAAGAGTTGACTTTTTCCTCTGATTATTTGACTTGGCCCAAATTTCTCTGATTTTTTATCTTTCTTCCAATTGAACCACTTCTAAAACCAATTGAGAGGAAATTTTCCACACCCATACATTTAAGGACATGTAGAATACCATGACATCAAGTTTTGTCCAAAAAATCAAAGATAACCTGATTTAATTGGAAACCCTAGTTTTGGTACCCACCTCCTAGGAGAAAAATGTGCAGTCTTCAATTTCAAATTCCTCAGAGTATGTTGTGTATCCTCTTAAAGGATGATGAGATATGCCACTTGAGGATGATTTTGAACCAATGACCTATCTCCTTTGAGGGTTTTTCCTTCATTTTTTAGGACCTCTTGCATAGTGAAAGATGTAGTGCTTCAATCTCCTATTGATTCTCATTTTCTTGAGGTTTTGGATGATCAATTGAGATAGTATGAGACATGAAAGACCTCTTGACTCGCCTTGAGTGAACTTGTTTGACCTTTTTGTGCCTTAAATGATTCCTTGATTATCCATCTTTTACCTGATCACATGCCTATGTTAAAGATGCAATGCAAGGCTAATGAGATGGATATGATATGATATAAGATAATGCTATGCTAGGATGCCAAAAGGGAGAGCACATTTTGGGGTATTACAGCTGCCCTTATTCAAATGCTGTAGACCTAAATGCCTGAAAGCCATTGCTTTCAGGCTTTCAAGGTATATAGCGATTGAATACCAAATATAACCAAAAATTTGCTCTGGATGATGAAGAACAAAAGGGATATAAACCCAACGAGACTGCTGGATTAAAACTTCAGTGAAACGTTGTCGGAGAGATCTGTCTTTTGAACGATGCTAGACGACTACTGGCTTGCCATACCGTCGATGGACTTTCAACAATGTCTTTTTGCACGACGCCAGGAGACTACTGGCTTGCCATACTGTCGATGGACTTTCAACAATGTCTTTTTGAACGACGCCAGGAGACTACTGGATTGCCATACTGTCGATGGACTTTAGCTGCGCTGCCAATCTATTATTGGACTTTCTGCCAAACTGTCGTTGGACTTTCTGCCAATCTGTCGTTGGACATCTGCTGATCTGTCGTTGGACTTCTGCCAAACCATCGTTGGACTTTCACCAATTTGTGCTGGATTTCCGCCAATCTGTCGTTGGACTTCAAAAATTACCAAACCGGCGTTTGTGATCTCAAACTTGCCATCTTCAGATGGACTTTTGCAGCTTTTACCAAACTGTCGTTGGATTTCAGTGCCTACCAAACCGGCTTTGGAAGCTTTGCCAAACTGTCGTTGGACTTTGGTGCTTACCAAACTGTCGTGGGAAGCTTTGCCAAACTGTCGTTGGACTTCGGGGCTTACCAAACTGTCGTTGAAAGCTCAAAATTGCCAAATGATCACTCCACCCGCTGGAATAACATGAACAAACTGTACGCATGCCAAAATAAATTGGACTTTGGATTGTAAATGAACACTGCTGAGAATTACACCACCTGCTGGGTAATATCATATGTTGACACCTTGCTGAAGGAGAGATTCTGTCGATCTCTTTAAACCTTGCTGGGGAAATTACCGCGACTCGGCTGGGGAGTATAGCAGACAAGATTCAATGCTGAACTCTGTGGGGGTACCATTACCAGAGATATGATTTTACTGGGGATCAGGGCTGCTCTACCGGGGATATGCAAATCTTGGTTGAAAGAGAATCCGTTGCAACATGCTGAGAAAGAGTCCCTAGAGATCCGTTAGGGAAATCCAAGGCAATTCCTCGGTAATCTGCTGAGGAAGAAGACTGTCGAGCTTAGGATAAATGTCACAATGCCCCATGTTGGGCGAACTTTCCCTTTGACGACCCCGCTGGGGATAATGAGTTTACAACACACTCTGCTAGAGAAAACTGCTTTAAAGCGTCTTGTGCTGGGGAATGCCCTTTTAAGAGGATTTTACAGAAAACCAAACGTCTTCAAACTCTACTGGGGATAGCAGATCGGGAATATCTTTTGCTGGGGAGATAACATGCCCCATGCATGGGATGGTCAATAACTCCGCTGGGGATTATTCTTTGACAAATTTCACCTGCTGACCTGCGGGATATATGATACTACCACTTGCTGGTACCTCCTGCCAAGAGTAAATTCCACAAGGGATGTTAGTACTAAAAGTTTCGTCTCTTAAGAGGATTTTATAGAAAACCAAGCATTTTCAAACTCTTATACGAACACTCTGCCTTGAACTACCCTTCACATCGTCTGCAAGGTACTGGAGGATTGGCACTTGTTATTGACCTGGAGTATTCACTGCATTAATAACCGTTATCAACACAGAAAAATTCCATATTCGACCACCGTTGCCGTCACGAAACTCGGTGGGAACTCTTAAATGGAAGAATCGACTTAATAAGATACAACAGTATCAAGTCAAAGCAAATATCTGTCGACTGTGCTGAGAGATAACTTTCGTGCTGCTTGGGTCGATCGTACTCATTACCTGCAACAGAAAAAGAATATGCACATGCCCCAGGATATTGCGTAGTCTTTTGAGTCCACCATCCAAGGTTGTCCATCAAGCAAAGTAATTTCAATTGTCTTTGTGCATGTTTTTGCAAGGCCAAGATATTTTCAAAGTAACGTTTTATTATCAAAAATCGGACATTTTTGCAAACAAAACAGTAAAATGAAAATAAAAGCTCGTGACTGAATATTCAATTTTATTGATGAAATGCCAAAAATTGGCGAATTTACAATCAGAAGCAAACCCCTGAAAGAGGCGATTGCCATAAAATTGAGAAAAGAAATCTATCCTAATGATAATGCGGAAATTGGATTCCAACTGATTTCTAATTCTGTTATAGCCAGTATGTATTCCAACTCTCCTAATTATCTTCACCTTCGGAAGCTCGTGGTCGGACCAATTCCTCCTTTGGAATTTTGCTAGTTCGCTGAAGAGTAGAAAACGTACAGATTAATTCAAACTGCAGTCATTCGCTTTAATCCCTCTTTTGTGTGGACCGCCTTTTCAGGTTTTCAACCCACCGGGATACCCTTTTTTGCCTAAGTTGCCCTTTCGGGTTTTTAACTTACCGGGTGTAAAATTTTTTCAATTATATCCCTAATTTTTGCCCGAACCTTTATTCTATTTTTTGGTTCGCCGGGATGCCCTTTTTTGCCTGGATTCCTTTTTTCTTTTATCCAGCGGGTCTCTTTATACGAAGTATTTTTTAACTGCATCTGAATTAACAGGGGACGAAAAGTCTTCACCATCCATGGTCATCAGTAATAAGGCTCCACCTGAGAAAACCTTTTTAACCACGAATGGACCTTCATAATTAGGAGTCCATTTGCCCCTGTGATCTGTACTCGGAGGAAGTATTCTTTTGATTACCACATCCCCGACCTTGTAGACTTGAGGTCAAACTTTTTGATCGAATGCCCTCTTCATTCTGCGCTGGTATAGCTGACCATGACATACTGCTGCTAGTCGCTTCTCTTCAATAAGGCTCAGCTGATCAAATCTGGCTCGTACCCATTCAGCTTCATCTAGCTTAACGTCCACAAACACTCGGAGAGAGGGAATCTCCACTTCTATCGGTAGAACTGCCTCCATACCGTATACAAGTGAGTACGGCGTTGCCCCAGTGGACGTGCGGACTGATGTTCGATACCCATGCAAAGCTAATGGTAGCATCTCATGCCAATCTTTGTACGTGACAACCATCTTCTACACAATCTTCTTGATATTTTTGTTGGCCGCTTCAACCGCGCCATTCATCTTCGGGTGGTACAGAGAAGAATTGTGATGTTCGATTTTAAAGTCCCGGCATAGCTCAGCCATTATCTTGTTGTTCAAATTAGAACCATTATCAGTAATGATTCTTTCGGGCACTCCATATCGACAAATGATATCTCGTTTCAAGAAACGAGCCACTACTTGCTTAGTGACATTGGCATAAGATGCTGCTTCAACCCATTTAGTGAAGTAATCAATGGCGACTAAGATGAAACGATGGCCGTTTGAAGCAGTAGGCTCAATTTTCCCGATCATATCAATGCCCCACATTGCAAATGGCCACGGAGAGGACATGATACTCAACGGATTGGGAGGAACGTGCACTTTATCTGCATAGATCTGGCATTTGTGACACTTGCGAGCATACTTGCAGCAATCTGACTCCATGGTCAGCCAATAATACCCCAATCTCAACAATTTCTTAGCCATCGCATGTCCTCCGGCATGGGTACCGAAAGAGCCTTCGTGCACTTCAATCATCAACAGGTCTGCCTCGTGTCTATCGACACATCTGAGCAGAACCGTGTCAAAATTCCTTTTATACAGCACGCCATCTTTGTTCAAGAAGAAACTACCAGCTAGCCTTCTTAATGTCTTCTTGTCATTGGAAGATGCCCCAGGCGGGTATTCTTGATTTTTCAAGAAGCATTTGATGTCATGGTACCAAGGCTTATCGTCAGACACTGCATCAACATCAAACACAAAAGTAGGCCTATCAAGACGAGATACATCAATCCTGGGTACAAAGTTCCAACCATGCACTTTGATCATCGAAGATATAGTGGCCAAGGCGTCTGCAAACTTATTCTCATCTCGGGGAGCATGGTACAACTTGACAGTTGTAAAGAATGTCAACAATCTCCTCGTATAATCTCTATACGGAATCAAATTCTGCTGATATGTGTGCCAAGTTCCCTTTACTTGATTGATTACCAGTGCTGAATCACCAAAGATATCGAGGGTCTTGATTCGTAAATCAATAGCTTCCTCAATTCCTAGTATGCAAGCTTCGTATTCTGCTTCATTGTTGGTACACCCGAAAGTTACTCGGGCAGTGAAGGGCATGTGAACACCTTCTGGCGTAACGAGGACTGCACCAACTCCGCACCCATTCATATTAACTGCCCCGTCAAACATCAAACTCCATTTGGATTCAGGGTCAGGCCCCTCCTCCAGAAGTGGTTCCTCGCAGTCTTTCGCTTTGAGAAACATGATGTCCTCATCAGGGAAATCAGATCTCATGGGCTGGTAATCATTAAGAGGCTGTTGCGCAAGATAATCTGACAGTATACTTCCTTTAATTGCTTTTTGTGAAGTAAATTGAATATCATACTCTGTCAGTACCATCTGCCACCTTGCAACTCTGCCTGTAAGTGCTGGTTTCTCAAAAATATACTTGACTGGATCCAATTTTGAGATCAACAGGGTTGTATGTGTGAGCATGTATTATCTCAATCGCTTGGCGGCCCATGCGAGTGCACAACATGTCTTCTCAAGCATTGAATAACGCGATTCACAATCTTTAAACTTCTTGCTCAGGTAGTAGATAACATGTTCTTTCCTACCTGTCTCGTCGTGTTGACCGAGAACACAACCCATGGATCCTTCGAGCACTGTCAAGTACATAATCAGTGGTCTCCCTTGAACTGGAGGTGTCAGAATCGGAGGTTCCTGCAAATATCTTTTTATTTTATCGAATGCATTTTGATAATCATCATTCCACCTGACCGTTTGATCTTTTCTTAGCATTTTGAATATCGGTTCGCAAGTGGCAGTTAGGTGAGATATGAACCTTGAAATGTAGTTCAATCTCCCTAGAAAGCCGCGAACTTCTTTCTCAGTTCTCGGTACAGGCATATCTTGTATAGCTTTCACTTTAGCAGGATCAACCTCTATCCCTTTTTCACTGACGATGAAACCAAGCAATTTTCCGGACCGCACGCCGAAAGTACACTTGTTAGGATTCAGTCTCAACCTGAATTTCCTTAACCTCTCAAACAGCTTCTTCAAGTTGATCAGATTTTCCTCTTCTGTCTTTGATTTAGCAATCATGTCATCCACATAGCACTCGATCTCTTTATGAATTAGATCGTGGAATAATGTCACCATTGCTCTTTGATAAGTTGCCCCGGCGTTCTTCAACCCAAAAGGCATTACTTTGTAACAGAAGGTACCCCACGGGGTAATGAATGTGGTCTTCTCCATGTCTTCAGGCGCCATCTTTATCTAATTGTACCCGGAGAATCCATCCATAAATGAGAACACTGAAAACTGAGCGGTATTGTCAACCAGAACATCAATATGAGGGAGTGGAAAGTCATCTTTAGGGCTCGCCCTGTTGAGATCTCTGTAATCCACACACATTCTGACTTTGCCATCTTTCTTCGGCACCGGTACTATGTTGGCCACCCAAGGAGGATAGTTGGTCACTGCCAGAAAACCTGCATCCAACTGTTTCTGTACCTCTTCTTTGATTTTCAAAGCCATTTCTGGTTTCGTTCTGCGCAGCTTCTGCTTGACCGGTGGACAATCCTCTTTCAACGGTAGTCTATGCACAACTATGTCTGTATCTAAACCTGGCATATCTTGATATGACCAAGCAAAGATGTCAACGTATTCCCGTAGCATGACTATCAACTCTTGCTTTACATCACCCCGCAGACTTGCGCCGATCTTGATCTCTTTCTTGCTTTCTTCTGACCCAATATTGATAACCTCGAGAGCTTCCTGATGAGGCTGAATGGCCTTTTCTTCTTGTTTCAACAATCTAGCCAATTCTTCCGGGAGTTCATAGTCTTCATCACTTTCTTCCTCGGCTTGATAGATCGGATTGTCGAAATCATACGTGGGCATAACAGAATCATTTTCAGAGGAATTCACAGAATCAAGTCTGCATGATTGGATTTTTGCTTTATTTTAGATTATTTTGCTTGAAAACAAAAGAAGAGAAAGTGCATTATCGTTTTTATTTTCTTTGTGCAAAAATAAAAATAAAGAAAGAATAAAGGAACACAAATTTGTAAACAAAAACGTCCTTTTATTGATATTTGAACATTATATGAGAAAATATGGTGGCCCTACAAATGGATCCTCACGCCTTGGGAAGAGTGTGGGATTTTATGCATTATGAAAGACAAGAATTATTACTCTGAATGGTGTACAACATGAACGACTTCTTCGCTAGACCAGTTCTGCAATACTTCTCCCGGAGCCAGTGCATACACCCATTTGTCCAGATAATCTAAGCTTTCAGCGTCATCCCCTATTGCTGAGCAGGACTGATTGGGATTGATAATTCCTCCACTGTTGAAATTGATTGGCCCACGGAATCGGGGAACTGGCGTTCGGCCCGGCTGGTATCCAATACCAAACTTATCTTCTTTCACGAACACGTCAATAGCCTTACCCCAACCTTGGGCATTCCCGCTTTCGACCACTTCTCTGGCCTGCTTGTATGACGCAATTGATGCACTCGGCCCACCTGGCACATTCGACACCACTGCTGCTGAAGTAGATTCTGGTAAGTTATTGATATTCAGGGCTTCGAAAGACTGGCACAGGGTTTCATGAATTTCTCCATCCATTTCCACATATTTGAAAGTGGATAGATGACTCACAAATATATCTTCCTCACCGCAAACAGTAACCACCTGACCCTCGAATACGTACTTGAGCTTCTGATGAAGTGTTGAGGTAACTGCGCCCGCTGCGTGAATCCATGGTCGGCCCAACAAACAGCTATAAGCAGGCTGAATGTCCATAACATGAAAGACCGTCTTGAATATCTGTGGACCAACCTGTATTGGTAGTTCAACCTCCCCAAACACCGATCTTTGGGATCCATCGAAAGTTCTCACAATCAGATCGCTGGGTCTCAGAACCAATCCATCTACTTGAATTTTCATCAGGGCCTTTTTGGGTAACACCTTCAAGGAAGAACCTGTATCGACTAGCACATGCGACAAAACAGCTCCTCTGCATTCAAGTGTGATGTGCAGCGCTTTGTTGTGATTACGTCCATCCGGAGTCAAATCCCTATTCGTAAACCCCAACCCGTGGCTCACATTCACATTAGAAATTACCCCCTCCAACTGATTCACCGTAATCTCTTGGGGAACATATGCCATATTCAGAACCTTCAACAAAGCAGACCGGTGTGCTTCTGAACTCATTAGCAGGGATAATATCGAAATTTTAGAGGGTGTCTGATTAAGCTGGTCAATGATCTTGTAATCACTCTTTTTGATAACCCTCATAAATTCCTCAACATCATTATCAAAATTGACTTTAGGGTCCTCTTCCCGAGCAGACACCATGTCATCAACAACCTGTTTTCCTTTTACTCTTGCAGCAGCTTCAGCTTCTTTATCACTCCTTAGAGTCTGGGGAACGAACAATCGACCGCTTCTGGTGAAACCACTTGGTCCACTGACATTCTCAATACTGGTACCAACAACCTCTGCTTTCTATTGACTTCCTCCTTGATGAGTATAAGTTCCATATTGCCAGGGAACTGCTCTATTAGACACATAAGCAGCCGATTCAGGAACTATAATCGTAACCGGTCTCGGCCTCTCGGGCACGATGATAGCAACAGGCTCCTCAACAGGCACCTGTATCTCAACTGGATTATAGTAAATAGTAACGGCAGAAACATCTTTTTCTCTCTCTATCTTATCAAACTGAAGTCTTCCTTCATCCATAAGATCCTGCAGTCCAACTTTCAACTTACTGCAGCCATTAATCTGTCTTGAACAATCTTCACAATCAGAGCCACATCCAGGAAACACTTTTCCTTTTAACAAACGCTCTTTTACAATCAACAGCGGAGTCTTTACCAAATTCACATCAGTAATCAGATTCAGTTTCTCACCATCAGAAATAGCATTCATGCTTGCACCTCCATGATGGGGCATTGGATTATCACGAAAATTCGGCAGCTTAGAGAAATTAATAGCTTTTGCATCAATCAGGTCTTGAACCTTATGGTGAAAAGCCCAGCACTTCTCTATCGAGTGACCTTGCGCGCCAGAATGAAATTCACATCTAGCGTTGGCATCATATCCCTGAGGCAATTTTCCGGAGTCTAGCGGCCTCATAGTCCGTAGTTCAACTAACTTCTCTTTGAGCAGTTGTGGTAACAAAGCAGCATATGACATAGGCAAAGGATCAAACTTACGGTCCCTTGGTCTGTTATTCTGGAATCGGGGTCTACCTTGCTGATCTGGAGCTTGTTGTCCAGCTGGAACCGGAATGGTTACAACATCCACCTGATGATAAGACTGATTCCTACCTCTGCCCCCTCCTCTATGCACAGCACTGGACTCCCCTTCTCTTTTCCTTGATCCGTTGGCAAAGGGTTTTCTCGAACTCGAAGCACCAATCCCACCGACGTCTTGAATCTTACCCAATTTCAGCAGACTCTCTATTCGTTCCCCAGCAACAACAATATCAGCAAACCCTGTGGAAGGACACGCAGCCAATCTATCCAAATACGACCCTTGGAGTGTGCTCATGAACATATCAGCCATCTCACGATCACCCAAAGGTGGTTGAACTCGTGCAGCCAACTCCCTCCATCTTTGTGGGTATTGCTTAAAGCCTTCCTTAGGATCCTGAGTCATACTCTGCAGCTGAGTACGATTAGGTGCCATATCCAAATTATATTGATACTGCTTCAGAAACGCAGCGCACAAATCTTTCCAGCTCTTGAGTGAACCCTGTCCAGCTTAACATACCATTCCAGGGAGGCACCTGACAGGCTGTCCTAGAAAACTTACATCCAGAGCTTCTGGTCATCAGTATAAGCGGCAACCTTGCGATTGTAAGCTTGCAAATGTGTTTTGGGACAGGTACTACCATTGTACTTATCCAAAGCAGGGAGCTTGAACTTGGAAGGTATCCTCACACCCTGCACGAGACCCATGTCTTCTACATCAATTCCCAGAGGATTTTGGCTCTCAATAGCCTTGAGTCTTTCATCTAACCCTTCGTACTTCCGGTCGTCATTATAGGAACCCATGTCATTGTTGAATGCAGTGAACTGGTCATCTTGACCATCCTCATTATTGTCAAATCCCAGATGCACTCCACTAGCAGGGATTGTGCCAACAGGAGGAGTGCGCACAGTGCGATTTGGGATTTCAGTTTCCAGCCTCTGGATAGTGGTTCTCATAGCTTCTTGTCCAATCCTCATGTTTTCTTGACCGGTCCTCAGCTCCTTTTGACCTTGAGCAATCCCCTGCATAAGGTTCATGAACTGTTCCATCCTTCCCCTCAAATCAGCTAACTCCGTCTGAAATTATCCATTACTCTTGTTTGATTGCGTCGGGTAGAATATCGGTGAACTGGGGTATCATCTATCATGCCTGAAAACCAAATAAAGGTTAGCAGGCGCCTGCAAAAGGAAAACCTACAATGCAAAAATGATATGCAAATGCAAATGCAAAGTTATGTTTGTCATTTCAAGATACTTTTCATATCCTGATTCCAATTGTAACCACGAATTCCTGCAGACCAGGAGTCATGATTACTGAGTTTTACCATGAAGAGATATTCACATACACCAATCACAAATATCTGATGACCAGAAATAGTGATTTTATAGTGTGCCAGTGTGCAGATATCACGTCACATATATCTGAAGACCAGAAATTGTGAACAAAAATAGCTCATTTCATACAAATTCCCGAAAACTTTCAAGCACGTTTGTCATAGTTTCAGCAACAAAATAAGAAACAAGCAGTCAACTGGATCCATCAACAATTCTGATGGTAACCGTTGCAAATTACAAAGAAATGACAAAAATCACTAATCTGACAGCTCTACATCCTTCAGCTTTTGGCTGGAATACTTAATCTCTTCAAACAAGATGCGGGTACGCTGATGATGTGGCTTCTCAATCAGCTCTTTGATCACGACGTCCCTTTTCTCCAGCGCATCAGATAATGAGCCCATGTGCATCAGCAGAGCTTCATCTTTATTGGCTCTTTTGCGCCTCTTGATTCCAGCTTGCATTTTAACCAGTTTCAGCTCTGCTGTGACATCTTCAAGCTCCTTGTTGGTGATTTTCAGCTTATCTTCAGCATTCCTTACCTGTTCTTGACTTTTGCTCAGATCTTCTCGATACTTTCTTCTTTCCACGTGTGCTTTCTTCAGCTCTTCATCTTTATCTTTTAACTGGGTCAGCAATTCAGAGTTCTCGATTTTGACTTCATCCCAAGCTTGACAGAGTTTAGCTAACGAATCCTTGCTTCGGGCTAACGCCTGCTTTGTAGCCTTATGAGCCTGACTAGTATTGTTAGCTCCCAAGGTAAGCTTCCGGAAGTATCGAGCTCTATCATCAAAGTCTTCTTCTTTGTCCGCTAGGGTTTTTTCCGCTTTCAACGCTCTCTTCTCCAAATCTTTGTTATCAGCTAAAGCTTTTTGAAGACCTCGGCTCATTCCAGAGTTCTCTATCTGCAACTCCTTGACCATTTTCTTCAATTTCTCGCACTCTTCAACCGGTACCATGGAATGTTGATCTGGACATAAGAGAACTTCTCTGGAAAAGGGTAGCAACAACTTTTTGACCTTCATCTCAACCCAAGCATCGTAGTCGTGGTATGATCTACAGTCTCCTTTGCCGAAAGTCAACTTTCCCTCTCTTTGCCTAAATTTCCAAGCATTTATTATATCTGGCTCTCTTTCATTCTTGGTTCCCATGAAGAACAGAGAGGCACTAATCTCTTCATCAGCAGGAGGATTTTTCGAAGCATAACCAAATTGTCTAACTGCCAACACCGGGTTATAATTAATCCCACCTCTTCTTCCAAGTAGAGGCACATTCGGAAAACTTCCACATTTGACAGTAAGCTCTATCGTCAGTAATTTGGGATCAAACCAAATAATGTTATTGGCAGTCAAACCTATCAATCTCTTGGACCACTTCATTGTCTCAGCAGTTTCTACAAACGCACCAGTCCGAGGTAAATGTTTGAAGAGCCAATGACATAACAACTGGGTACAGCAACTAACCAAACTTCCTCTTCCCTTCTCATTTTTGTAGTGTACCGAGTAATAAAAATCCCCTAGCAAGGTAGGAATCGGATTATTCGAAACGAACACTTTCATCGCTTGCATATCAACAAAATCAGGCTGACCGGGGAAAAGCACCAAACCATAGATGCAAAGAGCTAACACAGCGTTGTAAGTGGTCCAATTTTTAGCCTTGGCAGCTTCCTGAGCTTGTTGAAAAAGAAACTCCAAATGAAATCCCTCATCTTCTTTGAGTCTGCTTAGGCCACTTTTCACAACAAACAGGTCCAGATGCAGAACAGCAGCGATTACTTCAGGGGCAAGAGCACCTTCAGAAAAGTACGGTATAGCAGACGTGATTGGAATTCCCAAAATAAATGAGAATTCCTCCAGAGTGGGCATCAGAATGTAGTCAGGGAATAGGAAACATCTCATTGATGGCTCATAGAACTGTAAGAAAGTATGCAACCCATCCTTCTCATACTTTGTGAATGCACAGACCATCTTAATCAGCTCTCCATATTTCTTCTGAAAAGCGCTGAGAACATCAGAACCAGCCATACCTATCATCTTGTTCAATAAATTCAGCTTAGGGTCAGGGAATTTGTATGATACATTATTCTTCCTTTGAACCTCAACTTCTTGGGAACTCATGATTGGAATCAGACAATATGGTAGGTACCTGAAAATGACAAACATAACCTGTTATGATATGATTATGCAAATGCAAAATACATGTGATCAGGTATCCAGGTGTCTGTGTCTGTGTTGAACTGTGTGCACCGTGTCTCTGTACTGAATCTAGCAATATATCTGAGATGAATACTCAAACCACTGTCATAGGATACACTGTTGGTAACAATCATAGAATCACAAGTAAGGTATGTAGGAGGCTGGGTTACCTGCAAACCTGTAAACATCCCACCCATACTCACACGTGGTTCCTAGAAAATAAAGCTTGTCAGTTTCAGAGGTTTGAGAAGCGATAGCACATTCAGCCCGTAGGATACAATGCTATGCCAATCAAAGAGGTCGTCCACTGACTCACCTTAGAAAATAAAGGTCATCCTATGCAAGTACCAAAGTGGACCCTCGGGTGCGAGTGGGTTTGCCACAGAATGTGGTCTGCCACTGTCACCGCTAAAGAGAGATGTTTCCACCAAGGTCCTCAAGATCGGTCACTAGAGTCGACAGCTCTCTAGATCGACATCTTGGAATACGCAAGATGCGCACGCCATGATGGGTCCCAAGATAGCCTCGTCTAGCTGTGAATTTCGTGATTACCCACGTACACAGATGGCACGTAGGTCCCACTACTCTCCACTCCAAGTCTAAGTGTATACTCGAGCCTGTGTACTGAGCTCATCTCTCAGAAATCCCATCCCGCCAAACAGAAAATAGCACAGTCCAATATAACAGTGACAGTATGATATGTAATGCTAAAAATAGTAAATACAGTAATGTACAGTAAAGCAATAAATAACCATACAATAAAATAGTAAATACAGCATAACAATAAACACCCAATGAAAGAAAAACAGACAAGCGCTAGGATTGACTCGCTTAGGATGGACCAGCGATAGGTCAACCTTTCCCCAGCAGAGTCGCCAGCTGTCGCTCCCGGGATTTTCATCCTAGTACAAACGCGAAAGTGGCACCGAACAGAGTCGCCAGCAATGTGTATTTATCCCAAGAGAGGGAAAGGAAACACCGCATAAACCTGAAGTGAAGGAAAAAGCATGGTCTTGCGACCAAGAGAAAGGGTAAGGGAGTCGGTTACGCGAGAGGAAGGTATTAGCACCCCCTCGCGTCCATCGTACCCGATGGGATCCACGCTTGCTTGTTTCGATCAAAGGGTGATAGAAAGGGATACCGGAAAAAGAACTGAAAGAAAGAAAGGATAAAGAATGAAAAATGAACGAGAAACAAATGTAGGGAAAATAAAAGAAGTGCTCGAATGGGCCCTACCCCACTGCCTACGTATCTCATCGGGAACATGAGAATCAGAGCGACGTAGTTCCCCTCACCTAAGGGAAAGTTGTTTGTGTTTTTTAGTGGAATACGTCAACGTTCGCGTCCTAGCAGTTTAGGTGTTGCAGCTCGCTGTAGGGAGACTTAGGCGTTACCTATTTGCGATAGAACGGAGATGACGCATCCTTAAGGAATGAGTGAATGAGATGAGGAAAGAATTCCCGAAGGAAAGACGTTATTGTTTGTTTTTGTCTTTTAAGAGTTTTTTCATTTGTTTGCATATGATAGTGTATCTAAATCTTAGTCATTGGAATGTGTACATTCTCACATTCCAAGATGGAATAGGTAAGAAAGCACACTAAGGGTGAAGAAGACCCCCACACTTATTTCCAATTGTCAAGGTCCAAACACACTAGCATACTTGTGTTTATTAAGTGTTTTTTTGTTGATTATGGAACGAAGAAGTGTTTTTTTTATTTGTATCTTCAACAAGTATTGCATTTAAGTCCCTCATACAAGATCAAATGTTTAACATATTGACCCAAGATGGGCTATATGCTACACATTCTAAGATTATAAGAGAAGACCCCTTATAATCTTTTCTTTATATGAAAGGCCTAAATGCAATAAATGCCTACCTTTATTAGATATTTTGAATTTTCTTTGAGATGAGAAAAGAGACTCAAGAGAGGAGAGAAAGGTAAAATCTATGTGAACTAAGACTCAATCCTAATCAATTAATTAAGGGAGTGATCCTAAGGGTTTGTGAGGTTTAAACCTAAAGCCTAAAGAAAGAATGAATTAAACAATTCACTTCTAAAGTAGAAGATGAATTGTGATTCAAAAGGGAAAGTGATGAATTATTAAAAGAAAGCACATAAGTGCTTAACAAAACACAAGATGGAATTGTAAAAGAGAAAGTATAGAAGTTTGAATGTGGATTCCTTATCCACAATCAATTGCAACTTACCAAAGCCCCTACATGGTTAGTAAACATGTATAAGAAGTGTAAGAAGTAAAAGAACATTTAATGCACTATAAAGCCCAAAAGAATAAGATGAAAGATCAAATCCTATTAGTCATAACCAGAATGTGCATCATATGGAAAACAAATGATTACCATCAAGCAAGTTCAAATGAGCAACCAACAATCATCATCCATGGCATTAGAACATGCTATCATAAGAAAAGGGAGATGAAAGATGAAAAGAAAGAGAAGAAACATGCATAAATGAAACATGTAATCCAAGGATCATAATTGAAATGAAATGAAAAATGATTCACAAACATCTCACAAGTATTCATGAAGCAACTAAGACATGCAAGGAGTAATAGGAGAAGTAGAATTGAAATGGAAGTTCAAAAGAAAGGAAATGCAAGCACAACATGTTAAGGATGCACCAAGTCCACATGACAATGAATATGCAATGATGACATATAATGTGTATCAATGACCTATAATGTCACATGAATAGCTCATTGAAATAGACAAATGATCATGCAAGTATGCACAAAAGAAAACATGTAAACATGCACAAATATTACAAGGATATGACATGTTATTATGCTTCAAATGTAATGCCTTAAACAAAAATTAAATGAACTCATGGAAATTAAGCAAACATGTTTTAAAGATACACAAATCAGAAGTGAATCATATATCAAAATAGCATGCAAGAAATCAAGGAAAAATGATGTCAAACAATGCACTTAAGTCCAATTGGATGCACATGCAAAGTAATGCAAAGATGGACATCCAAACATGTCATAAAATGATCTAAAAAAATAAAATAAAAATCATAGGACATACTTCAAGATGTTAATGACTCAATACAAAAAGAAGCAAATCAAAACTATTTTTAATGGTCAAGAACAAAAATGCACAAAATCATGTACCACGTTAAGAATGCAGACAAAAGAAAATCAAAGAAAAATGTGGAACAGGGGCAAAAAGGTCATAAAATCAAGAAATAAAATCATAAAAAATTTCCTAAATGCTTTAATGATGTTCAAGAATTTTTATAGAATTTTATAGTGCTATTTGGTATTTTTAAAAATTAAAAAGCAAACGTGTACAAAATGAAGAAAATAAAATGAAATAGAAAGAGGAATGGGGGTGCATGCGTAGCAAATATCCAGTTCAAAAATGTTTTGGGCTCTAAAACATGGGGTGCGAATAGCAAAATAGTCTAGGTCCAAGTTTGCGCAATCCACAATAACTAGCATGTACACTCAGTCAACACAAGGTCAAAGCAATTACAGCCATCAGATTAAGTCAAGTCAAACAAGCAGTCAAAGTAACCACAATCAATGCACACACGCGAGGGAACACATTATCTACAATGCACTGCACCACACCATGTTTAATTGAAATCAGAAAAATGGCACATGACTTGCACGTTGATTTTAATGTGTTGGCACATTCTTAGCCACACGATAATGCTCATCCAACGATCCTCATTCAAACTGCAACAAAACCCTAAAATAATGACCACCGGCCAGAGAGGAACCTCCGGTCACCTTCTCCGGTCAATCACCACCGTCTGCAACTTTTAATCTCTCCAGAAATCCACAAAATGTATATCAAAATGAAGCTAAGCTCGTGTACATCATGAATATGCTCATAAAAACCACGAAACACACACACATAGCAAGAACAGAAGAGATCAAATCATGCCCTAAGTTTTGCAACTACGCCTTTAGAAGGCCTATCAACTAGCCGGAGTTCAAACGCTTCTATTAAGCTCAAATCATCATGAAAACAACAAAATGAACAAGTAAACGTGAGAGAAGAGTTTGTGAGCTTTGGAACCTGATCTTGCAGTTCTTGTAGAATTTGAGAAAACCAGAGGAAATACTTGCTTCTTCAACCTTGGAACTTCAAAACTAAGCAAAATAAATGCTATCTTGAGAGCAAAGAGATTCAAAGCTTGCTGAAGTATACTTGAGGAAATCGTGTGGATTCAATCATGCTCCATTGATGATGATGAAGATGAAGTAGATGAAAATCTCGTGCAAGAGAAGAAGTTTTTGATGAAAAAGAGTTAGAGAATCAGAGAGAAAAGTAGAGAGTGTTTTGGAGTGAAATGAGAAGAATGGAGTTGAAAATGAAATTAGAGAGTGAGATTTTTATTTATAGTATGAGCTTAACCATGGTTTAATGAGCGAGTTAACTGAGTTATGTGGAGTTAAGTGAGTCATCCCTAACTAACTGAGTCAAGTTAGTTAGGGAGAGCAATGATATGGTGTGGCTGGTTCATAATGTGTTACCATGTTCTTGCTGCTAAACTTCTATAGCAAGCTTCCAACCTTTCCCTTTTCATGTATGACTCGAGCAAGTGTGTAAAGAGTGCAGGCATGTGTTGGTCTTAATGAGGAAGCAAACATACAAACTTCCGTCATGTATTTGATGTGTGCTTGAACCAGAATTATGCAGCAAGTCATCATTGTAACAGTGGGTGTTTGAGAATGGAATTCTCCATGTTCATGGCTTGAAACTGCATGGTTTTGGAATCAATGGAAAGAGGGATCATAATAGAACAACTTTGGTATGAAAAATGAGTTGACATAATGCTTGGAAAGGTTGCAAAATTACTTGAAACACAAAGGTTTGGGAATTGGTACAAGGGAGAGGAAATGAGGTTGGTTGGCAAGGTGTGCATGGCATGGATTTGCAGCATGATCACCATGACTTTGGACCAATATATCTCCATCATAACTTGACTAAATGAAATTTTGTCCAACATGAACATTGAAGAGGGCACTACAAGGAACAACTTTGATGTTGAAAAGTTTTCCATTTGAAGCTTTTATCTTGATGAAAAATGGATAAACATTTGGCACACCAAGTGTTTGAGGAAATGATGGCGCATGGGCCTGGCAAGACTTGGTCATGACCTGGTTTTGAACCTACTTTGCTCAAACTTTGACCATTCATATCTCACTCAATTTTTATCCAATGGAGATGTTCTACACATGGATTTGAAGCTTAAAACAAGATCTTTTGTTGTGGCCGAGTGGAATTTTCATTTGAGGTCTTGATTTTGAATGGCCTTGGTTCAAACTCTGATGCAAAATGGTCCAAAACTACTATTTTTAGTAACCCTTCTACATCCAAAAATGGCAACTTTCTACATCTTGATTTTTTTATGATTCCTTTGGACTTTCTTGACCAAATTTTGTACATTGGACACATATAACATGGATTTCATGATTTTGGGCTCAAAAAGTCAAGAGTTGACTTTTTCCTCTGATTATTTGACTTGGCCCAAATTTCTCTGATTTTTTATCTTTCTTCCAATTGAACCACTTCTAAAACCAATTGAGAGGCAATTTTCCACACCCATACATTTAAGGACATGTAGAATACCATGACATCAAGTTTTGTCCAAAAAATCAAAGATAACCTGATTTAATTGGAAACCCTAGTTTTGGTACCCACCTCCTAGGAGAAAAATGTGCAGTCTTCAATTTCAAATTCCCCAGAGTATGTTGTGTATCCTCTTAAAGGATGATGAGATATGCCACTTGAGGATGATTTTGAACCAATGACCTATCTCCTTTGAGGGTTTTTCCTTCATTTTTTAGGACCTCTTGCATAGTGAAAGATGTAGTGCTTCAATCTCCTATTGATTCTCATTTTCTTGAGGTTTTGGATGATCAATTGAGATAGTATGAGACATGAAAGACCTCTTAACTTGCCTTGAGTGAACTTGTTTGACCTTTTTGTGCCTTGAATGATTCCTTGATTATCCATCTTTTACCTGATCACATGCCTATGTTAAAGATGCAATGCAAGGCTAATGAGATGGATATGATATGATATAAGATAATGCTATGCTAGGATGCCAAAAGGGAGAGCAAATTTTGGGGTATTATAGATCTGAACCAAACACATCACCATTACATACAAGATCTCCTTCATCTTCACAAATTCCAGACATATTTAAAAAGTAGTACAGTGATTAATGAAACTATTTTTGGTTAAAATATTATTAAATGATCATACTAACGTGTAATGATATAGTTTTAAAATTACCAACCCAAAAATAGATTGTCCAACAAGAAAATACACATTTTAAAGAACCGAGCATGTCAACCAACTAGTTCAAAATTATAGAAAATTTGAGGTGCTTACCTCGACATATTAGGATGACATGTTGCAATAATTTATTCTTTAGGTAATTTAATAAATATAATACACCTACAAAGCAGACATCTAGAACATCGACACGTTTATATTTTTCCGATCTATTTGAAATATATTCAAATAAGATAGATAATGTTCTGGACCGGTCAAAAGCTTAAATGACCAAGGTTCAATTCATCTCAAATTCACTTCACTTGACCTAAAGTATAAAATCAGTTCACATGCTAAAGAGCAAGGTGCAATCTATGATCTCCATTTTCATTATACTCGTCTTAAATTTTGACCTCACTTGGGCGTTGGAGTGCTAACTATGCAGGTCCACCTTGCGCCACCGTAATGGAGATCAAAGCCATCGTTTAAAATCCACAATTTTCCAACTGCATCCAATTCTAGTTTCTGAACTGAACAATGGCGCCTCTGGGAAATGACATCTAATTCCTGCTAATTTTCATCTTCAAGTCAATCTTGATCCGAAATCAGATTGGTAATAGCGGAAGGAGAAGCGGAGACGGTAACTCCATAAGCTATGTATAAAATCTTTCATTCATCCCTTGATTCAACCATTCATCTGGTATCCCCGATTGACGAATTTCGTGATATCGCATTTTCTAGCACATATCCTTCATCAAATTTCTTTATACTCGCAACTGATGCGAACATTCAACAAAGAAGTGCTCAATTGGAATTAGAATTTCTAAATCGAGATAAGATCAATGAAATTCTAAACTTTGATAAGCCTCTGATTCTTGCGGTCACAATAGCTAATCGCAACCTAATTGTATTCCTCATGGATGACAGAAGTTCGTGTAATGTCATCTACTCATATTTGATGGATCTTATAGGTTTCTAGCAAGCGGAACAAAATTTGTATTGTAGAGGAGATCTATTATCATTCAATGATTAAATCACACATCCTTAAGGAGTTATGGATCTACCATTGATTGTTGGAGGAGGAGCTTGCGAAAGAAGAGTAATCCCCAATTTTTTTTCTGATAATACTGATCCGTAGCACCTTTAGAGGTATCCTAGGGAGATCCTTCCTAGAAAAAATAGATGAAATGGCATCTCGGTTCATTTAAAAGTGACTTATCACGAAGCAGTATGAAGGTCGTTCTTAGTAATTTCAATATAGGTGAAGCGATACAAATTAAGGAACCATCCAAACGGACCTATTAACGCCGACTATGTTCATAGAAGAATAAGCAGAAAAAAAGAAGATGCTCGTGAAGACGAGGTTCCGCCGGTGCCATATGGTGATTTTGAGTTCATCTAGAATAGAAAAGACCCGACCGGGTTAGTTAAAGTAGGCATCAGACTTCCTTTAGAAGTAAGAGCGGCACTGGTTGAATTCCTACATGATAACATTGACATATTTTTTATAACCCCGCATGAGATGCCTAGAATTGACCCTAGTGTAGCGTACCACCAGGTGAATGTGGACGCTAGCGCCCGTTACGTCTCCCAGCGTTGGAGAAGACAATATCCAGAAAAAGATGAAGCTATTGCTAGTATGATTAAGGGCTTATTGGATGCCCAGTTCGTTTCTGAAGTCAAGTATACATAGTGGTTATCTAACGTGGTGTTGGTAAATAAGGCCTCGGGTAAATGGAGGATATGCATTGATTATACGGATCTTAATATGGTTTGTCCAAATGATTCTTACCCGTGACTGTGCAAGAAACACAAGAAATGAGGTTTGAATTGGGTTTCTGGATTTAGAAACTTTTGTAACCCAAAACCTCACATCAAATATAATGATAAAAATAAGAACACAAGTATTTTTTTTATCCTGGTTTGTTGTTAACAAAGTTACTTCTAGTCCACCCACCTAAGTGATTTTGCCTTCTCAAAAAGGATTTAATTCAATAGTCAAACTTATTGAAACAAACTCAAAGACACGCAATCAAAAAATTCTTAAGGAATTCTGACTATACCTAGTCTCTCAAGGAAAATAACTCAAAGACTAATTGTCAATGACTTCTTGAGAATTTTGACTAAACTTAGTCTCTCAGGGAAATTAACAATTGTTAATAAAGTTGATTGTGTTTACAAAAGTGCTTCTTAACTAGCAGATTACACACACTAAAATACAGTTTTTACACTTAAGAATGTTTGAAATAAAACTCAAAGTGTCTCTTCAATCTTTTTCTTTCTTGATGATGATTTTCTTTTAATGAAATTCTTCATCATGAAATTTATGCGCAAGAGCTTTTATTTTAATCATCCATCATCTATATGTTTTTCAAAAAACCTTTGATCTCTTTACATATAACAATTAAGACCGTTGGATGAAGAGTTGGAGCAATCTTCAATGTATACTACAATTGTAGAGTAGGTAGGTTCGGTTGTAAATCTTGGGTAGTAGGTAGAAAATCTTTAATAGCTGTTTGAAGTAGTATTATTGATTTGACGTTTGACTAGCAGAACACATAGTAACTATTCACCCATTAAAATACTCTAAAACATTGTTCGTGCATACGATGTTCTTAACAAATGTTTAGTACTCAGAACCTTGAGAATAGACATCAGAGACTGATGACTAGATCATGCTTGGATGACTCATAATGCATTAGAGGCATCTTTTTTAGAAGTGTTGACAAGTGACAATCAGAGTTGACACTTACTTCATAACTTCTTCAAGTGATCACTTGGGTTCAGATACTTATAATGTCCAAACTTTGGATTCTCTTTTATCAGAGTACAAAGTCTCTATATTCATATTATCTCTCGGACCAGAGTTTAGAGTCTGATTTGATTAGTATTGTCCAGCATCTTGGTATGTCCAGAGCTCTCTTCACTAAGCTTCTTTCTGGATCAGATTTAGCTTTACTTCAGTTTTAGGTATGCTAAGAGTTTTCACACTCAACAAACTATTCGAAAACAAAATTGTTCTTTAATACTTTGTTATCATTAAAATTCAAAGATAGTTGAAGAACCAAACTTGTTCCAACAACCCGCTCCCAAACATTGATAGACTAGAGGATAATTAAGCAAGATATTAATTACTTTCGTTTAAGGACTCCTATTCGGGGTATAAACAGATACTTATGTATGGACATGGCCGAATAAAAACAACCTTTATGAGTGATCATGCAATTTATAAATATAATGTCATGCCTTTCAGATTAAAGAATGATGGTGCAACCTACCAGAGAATGATGAGCAAGATCTTCCAATAAGAGATAGGAGATACACTGGAACTATACATGGATGATATGATCATAAAGTTTGTCCAAGGAGAACTTCATGCCAACACCTTCAGTGGGTATTCAACAAGGACCAAAAAAATAATGTGCGTCTCAACCCGGAGAAATGCACTTTTGTGGTAAGGACAAGAAAATTCTTAGTTTTCTATTTGACCGAGTGAGGGATTGAAGAAAACCCAGAAAAATGTGAAGCGGTAATCTAAATCAACTCGCCGACGTCGAAGAAGGAGGTTTAGAGGTTAAACAGTATGTTAACTACTTTGAATGGATTTATTTCGAAGTCTGCACAACATGTTTTTGCCTTTTTACCAATTGTTGAAGAAAATAATTGATTTCGAGTGGCCAATTAATTGCGAAGAAGCGATTAAATCTTTGAAGAAAACCTTGGGCATGCCCTTGGTACTTACACAACCTTCTCCGGGGGAAGTCTTATATCTATACCTAGCTATTGTCAGAGAATCTATAAGATTTGTTTTGATTAGAGAGTGTGACGCCCATTATAGACCGATGTACTTCATCACCAAAGCCTTAGCACAGGCAGAAACATGTAACAAAAAATCGAAAAAGCAGCCTTGGCATTAGTAACAACATCGTACAAGCTGCGACAATACTTCCTCACACATTTAATAATAGCCTGGACATACCTGCCTCTAAAATAAGTGCTTTACCTACTAAATCTGGTCGGGCTTCTGACGAAGTTGTCCATTGAGTTGTATGAGTTCGAGATGTCCTTCGAAGCAAGGAAAACCCTGAAATCCCTGTTGTTCACTGGCTTCCTAGCCAAAATGACTCTCATGCCCCTATAGTCAAATCATACATGGGTAGTCTTCATAGATGAATAATATCAAGGGAAGTGGTACAGGTGTGATCTTAGAAAACAAAATTGGTTTAGTAGTGGAAGTATCTCTAAGGTTCAAAATCTTGACCATTAATAACTAGGCCAAATATGAGGCCGTCATTGTCGAGATCACACTCACGAAAAAATGGGGGTCGAGTACATTAAGCTACGAACAAATTCCTAATTAGTTGTTTCCCAAATAAGAGGACAAGCTCATGCAAATGACCCTTTGCTCAGAGTGTACCTCAAACAGGCAGCTGAAAAGCTGGAAAAATTCAAGGTGTGTGAGATTAATCACGTGCCTTATGAGGAAAAACCCAAGTTGGTGTGCTGTCTCGTTTAACAACACTAGAAACCCCAGAATCAACCACTCTTTTGTTCAGGAAATCAGAAAGACACCTAGTGACAAAACTAAGGGGAAATTAGTAGCATTTGTGATTAACGTGGCTCAACCCTCCTGGATGACCTCGATTCACCAGTATATCGAGTCAAAAATCCTTCTGACATATCTATCTAAATCACTACTAGTTAAATGAAGGTCAGGGGGTATGCAGTGGTCATAAGAATATTATATAAAATGGGTTTGTCCACACCATTGTTGATGTGCTTGGGTAAAATAGCATTCGGTTACACACTCATGGAAGTGTACGAAGTAACCGCTGGAGAACACCTGGGGGCAAGGGCACTAGCTAAGAAAGTTATGAGAGTGGGGGATAACAGGCTGACCATGGTTCAGGATTCCCAAGAGTAAGTGAAAAAATGTGACCAGTGTCAAAGAAACGACGATGTTTTAAACGCCCCGCCCACCGAACTACATATATTAACACTGCCTTGGCCATTTATGCAGTGGGGGATGAATATCCTCAGGCCCTTTAGTCCGCCACCGAGGCAGCTCAGGTATCTTATTGTTGTTATGGATTATTTCACTAAATGGATCGAAGTTAAGGCATTGGCTAATATCACTACATTATTCTTCGTAAAATTCTTCAAAAGGAATATATTGGTCAGGTTTTGAGTGCCCTAAGTCATCGTCATAGATAATGGGACATATTTCATCGACAAAAGACTAAAAAGCCTTCTGTAAGAGTTAAAAATAAAACAAAATTTCGCGGCAATAGAGCATCCATAAACAAACGGCTAAGCCAAAGCTACCAATCAAGTGATAGTCATAGGCTTAAAGCAAAGGTTCAAAGAAGCTAAAGGAAGTTGGGCTGATGAGCTACTGCATGTTGTGTGGGCTTACCGAACTACACCACAGTCTACCACTGGAGAAAGCCCCTTTCGTTTAACATATGGGATATAAGTTGTTATTCTAGTATAAATTGAAGAGCTGAATTGGAAGATAGAAAATTTAATGCCAGCAGAAAGCAACGTAAAAGCTATTAGAGAAGAAATTGACCTTTCGGAAGAAAATAGAATGGTAGTTGCCTTCACCAGCGTCATTGTTAAAACAGAGCCCAACTTCAAAGTACAACCATCGTATCTCACCCCGAGAACTCCACATCGGGGATTTAGTGCTTCAGAGAGCGAACATCGAAAAGAAAAATGCACGGGATGGAAAACTAGCAGCTAATTGCGACGGCCCCTACCGCGTGCAAGCTAGCACCAGAAGATGGGCGCATTTATTAGAGTCCCTCGAAGGAGAGCAGAAACCAAGGATATGGAACATTTTTAAGTTGAAGCAATATTATAGTTAATGATTTGTTTTAATTCATTCTCTATGTAACTAATTGAATTTGGTACCAATGCCAATATTTGTCTATTATTGTTCCCCTATTGCGATCTTTTATTTTCCTCATATTGCACGACAATAAGGACAAAAATTACTTACATCTCTACATATTTGTTACAGATTAAATGCAATATTGTGTATCTAATACGACTTAAAATTCATTCCACACATTCATGCGTATCTAATACAGACTAAACACATTATTGTGTATCTGATACGACTTAAAATGCATTCCATGCAACGGTACATCTCTGGCGCACCCCTTCGAATCTATACAAACCAAGGGTGTTGGGTGGTGGATCCCGGAGACGTCCACCTTGACCCGGGTCATACCTTGGGGGAAAGGACGAGGATCCTACCCTTGAATGGGGAACGACCCTTTGTGATACGGATTATTGTTCAAAGGTACAACCACATCTTGCATATCGTAGCTTGTCATGGCATTTAGGGCAAAAATTTAGATCTTCTGATATTTAACTATCTTCCACCGCGATAACATGACGATTAGCATCTCTCATAACAGCTGGTTGAAGATATTTAAATAAGGGCAATTGTCATACCTTCATTTTTACCCTAGTATTTTCATCATTTTTGCATCGTATCATTAGCATATCATTTAACTGTTACTCATCCAAAAATCCAAAAAAAGGTGTTTTTGCTTTCATTTTCTTGTGGTCTAAGTCCAGGTGTTGCACGGATGATTCAAGTTTTAGTCAAGGTTGTCAGGTCAAATGTGTGTTTAGTGATGGTTAAGATTTAATTGATTTTGACCTAATCTTGGTCAAACAAGAGGATTTTGGGTCGTGCAGTTCATAATTCAAGTCCTGATTCTCTGATTTCAAAACGTGTTCATGTGGTTCATGGTATTTCTCAAGAAGGCTCAAGGTGAAATTTTTGGCTCATCATGTTTCAAGTGGCAAAGTTCAAGACCGATTTCTCTTGTTGGTGTCATTTCTCAAGAATTTGATTCAAGGCTCTAATTCATTCAAAGATCAAGGTTGATTCATGGTCAATTTTATTTCTCAAGATTAATTCAAGATCTCATTCATTTCAAGTAAGAATCCAAGAAGGGTGGAATTTGGATAATGAGATTTTGGATTAAACATGGAAATTTCAAGTTTTAATAAGCATGGTTAAAATTTTCAAGCATAGTCCAAGAGTAAAAGTGGAGGTGCATGTGATGTTTGTTAAGTCCATTTAAAATTGCAAGCCCATTTTTATTACAAAGTTCTACAAAAAAAATTGGCTTATGAAATTGCAACAAAAAATGACTAAAGCCCATTACATACATACATCAAAGATTACAAAGAAGAAGAAGAAGAAGAAGAAGAAGAAGGAAAACAAGCTGATGATTACACCCAAATGAAGCTAAAAGCTACTTCAAAAAAACCCACATTTGAATCAAAAAAAAAAAACAAGCAACTATCACCTTCTACACAAGCCAAAAATGACCTACTACATTACACTCAAAACGCGGGCACCTCAAGCTTCCAAAATTACACAAGCAGCTACAAACGATAGCCAGACTTCACAAACGCAAATACACAAAACAACCAAACACAGAGCAATGAGAAGAATCCAAAACGACCAACAAAAGCACCAAACGCGGATACGTCACGCATCAAAATGGCAGTGCAAAAATTCACATCAAAACTTTCATTCAAATTCAGTTCACAAATCTCCTTCATTTAATCTATAAATTGAGCTTAATTCTCATTCATTCTTCAAGATCTTCTTAGCCAATAAACCCCTGCCAAAATCACTCTTCAACCTTCCTTAACCTTTAGGCTTCATACACCATTCACAAAACCTTAATATCACTACAACAAATTCAAAAAACGTAACCACAAAATCACAATTCAACACAAATCCAAAACTCACAATTCTTCATACCTCACAAACACGTATTCTTCACGTAAATCTTCAAATCCTTCAACCTGCATCACAAACCCAACAACAATTCTTCAAACCCTTCCTTTATTTACACAACAATTCAACTCAGACGCAAGCTTCGAACGAGACAACAATGAACCGAATAGCTGCAAATCGCTGGCCACTTCCATCGTGAATTCAAGGTCGTCATTTCCTTTATGCTAGTATTCCAATCTTTTGCATTTTCTGCATTATGGGTTTAGATTCATGGTTTGATATTGTTTGTTTGTTTGGATTGGAGAGAAAAACAGAGAAATTGGAGATGAGAAAGAACACAAGAAAATGTTTATTTGGGACTTTTTTCACTTTTTAAAGAAACCCTTTGTTTATTTCATATGGGTTCACCTAACTTGGATTTTCTTACAAGCTTCATCCAAGAACAATATACAATTCATTACCTAAAGGTTTATGAATCTGTATAAACAACTAGGTCTACCACAGTGTATCAAATGATACACAGGGAGACTTACAACACAAGAAAGTCCTACGACTCTCAAAACCTTAAACCATATTTTATACTCTACAAAAGTGTTACATAAGGATTAGTTCATCTACACTAGGTCTTGGTATTCTTTTATAACCTTCTGCTTCCTTGGGCTTCAAACCTTCTGTCCTTGATCCACTACCAAATGATCCTTGAATCTTTGTTAGGTCTTTGATTGGCTACATTTTGGCTAAAACAAGTTTACAGCAAGATGTTGGGTAAGATGTCCAAACATGGTTGATCAGACATCAGTACAGATATGGTGATAATACTTGGCAAGATGTTGAGTAAGATGTTAAAGCATCTTCATCAACTGTCATGATAGTATTACTGTCATGACAGATGTCATGACATCTTGGTCTGGTACAGCTGGTGTTGCTGTTATGACAAATGTCGAAGACAGATGTCATGACTTCTTAGTCTGGTATAGTAGGTGTTGCTGTTTTGCTGTCATGTGACTTTTAATCAAGATGTCGAAGGAGATGTCACGATATCTTTGTCTGGTACAGCAGGTGCTGATGTTGTATATCTCTTGACATATTTGTTTTGATGAGAATATTTTGGATATGTCTCATCATTATACGCAGGTCAAGGAGATTTATTAGGAACAAAGTGCAGATTTAATTGGATTTCATAAAAAGGATCTTGGAGAATTTTTAGGAAACTATTTGGAGATTTGTTCCTATTTTTGTGGAGGAGATTCTGCAGCTGATTTAAAACGTGAAGATTGGATCTGATTGAAGAGTACAAGACCATACTGCAGGAGTCTATAAATAAGGACTTGCTAGACCTAAAATAAAAAGCACATACAACAACAAGCCGTCGGTGCAACATAAGGGTTTAGGGTTTTGAGAGTCTCTTGTGTAGTTTGTAAGTCACCCATGTATCTTTTGATACTATGTGGTCGACATAGGTTGTTGTAAATTGTTCTCACTCGAAGCTTTGAAGCAAAAGTTGAGTATTGTTCTTGGCTAAAGCTTTTAAGCAAAACCGAGTATTGTTGTTAGTCAAAAGTCTTGGCTGAATACTGTTATTGGAAGGAATGTCTTTCAATTGAACAGATTGATGCAGATTGTAACTATTAGATATCACTGAGGTGATTTAGGAATTGAGATGGGTTTCTCTTATCTAGATGGTGATTTCTAGATAGAAGTGTACTGAGTAGGGATTGAGTGAGGAGTTGTAAATGGGGGAGTTTAAATCTAAATTAATACTACAAATAGTGAATTCATTCCTGGCTTGGTAGCCCCCAGATGTAGGTGATTTGCACCGAACTGGGTTAACAATTGATGTGTATTTGTTTACTTTCTGTAATCTGTCTTGCTGCTGTTACTGATATTCTAAATATCAGTTTGTTTGTTCTGTCCTTGTTTAATATTTATGCAGCACAATGTCTTGACATGTGTTAGGACATCTGCTGTCTGCATTTGCCAGAATTTCAATTGGTATCAGAGCTTGGTTTCCTGTCTGGTTCTGGATGAGATCATTGGGAGATACTTTCAGGCGTTTAAACAAGGAGTAGTTTGAAGATCAGATCAATGAACTCAGACATACTCAAGGGTATTAATGGATGAGATGGATGTTCTGGATCGAAGGGAGCAACCCGAAGGTTGTTCATGTTGCTGAGGAGGTTCTACAACAACTACAGGAGAAGTGGCTAGTTCTCTTGTTGTGGTGTCTTATAAGATGTTCTGACATCTTATTAGGGAAAGCAGGATCTGTTCTTTGGTGATTCCGCTGCATGTGTTTCTGATGGAAGAGCTCTAGAATTATGGGATTCTGGAGTTGTTACTGAAGATAGTTGGTGGAAGATCTCAATCGTCGGCCTCTATATGTGAAGATATCTATTTTCTATTATTCCAAAGTCAGGAGCGATGGAATAAATGGAGTTGTTGGTAGATATCTAGTATGGTGACTTGGTACTTGGAAGCTTGGTTTCTTGGTGCATTCGAAGTTAGTTGAAGAGGAGAGGAGTTGAGTTTAAGTTTATCAAGTTCTTGCTCTGGGAGTTTGATAAATTATTGGTCATCTAGGTTGTCAAAGATACTTGAGAATTCTCTCAAGTCCACTCATAAAGGCATCTAAGTCGTGCATATGGAGTCTTCGAGTTATTCTTCTGACTAGAAGGTGTTTCTTTGAAACACAATTTGAAGAAAGTGGAGGTGATTTATCTTCAGCATCCAAAAAATAGCAAGGAAAGATTCATCTCTCTTAACCCTAAGGGTGGATCTAATCTGATTGGTGCGTTCAGAATTGTTGAGGTAAATAAGGTTTGTTCAGTGAGAATTTTAGTTACTTGAGTCAAGGGTGGCAGACTTGGTATCTCAACACTGTTTGTCAAAGAAGATACTTGCAAAAGATTGAATACTTGATAAGTGTTCATGAAGTGATCTGGTGGAGCTTAGCTAAAGTAGGGAAGAAGGGTTATTGGACAAGGATTTAAGATCAATTGCTATTTGTGGAGTTCACAAGTATTTAATCTATTATCCTTGATAGTCAATATTGTTTATGTTCAACAAGATGTTGGAACATCTCATCATCAGAGTTTGTGCAGAATCATGGGAGGGGTACTACATATGCTTTAGCATCTATTTTAGTCTTAGGTGTTGACCTAAGAATGGGCTTCAGTCGGGTGTGACAGAAACATGTGTTCTCCGGAGGGTTTCCTGGCAAGAAACTGGTCTGGACTTTGATGCTGTTGAAGATGAAGATGAAGACATCATAATCTTGATTGTTACTGCTTGGATCAGTTTATTTATGATCTAGGTACTTGGGAGTATGTGATTTTACTCAGTTTGAAGGTCAAAGTTAAGTGGCGGTTATCTCTGACTTTCTACAAACTGCTCTACTAAGGAAAGTGGCATTCTTTGGTATGGCTATGGTGTAGTCTTGGGCTACTTATCTTCTGAAGATTCAAACGTGGCAGGTGTGAAGTCTTTGGAGTTTTAAAGGATGATGGAGATTTTCTACTCAAACTTGGTTGTTGAATCAAGTCTATGAGAGCATGGAACTCTTGTTCTGCAAAGGGAGGAGGTTCTTCTAAGTGGCAGAAGGAGGAGCTGAATTCAGTAGTTGGATGTCGTATAAGAATGTTCTGACATCTAGCTTAACATCATAAGTCTCAGCTGGTGTTGTGGAACATCAGCTTAAGATAGGGTGATCTACAGGAGAATGGAAGTTATGGATGCTTTAAAAAGGTCTATCTCATTCAGTTTGCGGGAGCTGTGGATGGGAAGATGTTACATGTCTAGAGGCTTGGTGGATCCAAGATGTCTTGCTATGGTGCAAGTAGTTCATGTGACTTGAAGATCTGATTTCATTGTTGGATCAGTGTATCTTGTGGGAGTTCTGAAGAAGAGTAAGATCAATCAAAAGGTGGCATTTGGTTGGTTTCATAGTGTGCATTCAAGCAGGATGCTTGAAACTGATTTCTCTTCTGTAGAAGGGTGGTTGGTTGAAAACGTAAGGAGGATCTGGTTCATATCGGTGCTTGTGGCAGAAGTTCTCAGTTTATGGAAGATTACCTTCTTTTGGTGGATGAGAGTTTATTTATCTCTGGGTTTCTGAAGTCCTCTTTGTTCAAGCTGGTGGCGCAGTGTTGTTTGAAGATCTTCAGATGGATTACTATGCAGGTGGTAAGTCCAGTGGTGGAGCATATCAAGAACCATGGTGTGTGGTGTCTATGATGTGTGAAGGATATCCTAACTGATGTTAGAACATTTTTGGGTTGGTTATCCTTGGAGTAGGATACTAAGTTCTGAGTTTGGAAATTGACACTCACATCTTGTCTAAGAAGTATTTATCTTATCATACAGGAGAATGATGGGTAAAGGATTGTCTTGGAAGTCTGATGTGAATGGGACATGCTAGAAGTAAATCAGTTGGTGCTTGTGGAGAAAATGGGCTAAAGATTTATGGAGCATGTGTTTGACGTTCTTCAAGTACGAAGAATATATGGGTGAGCTAGCAAACTAAGGGGCCATGTGCGTCTCTTTGAGGAATGTGAAGCATTCTGATTCAATTGGGTTGTATCTCAGGGAACAAGGAGATTCATACATGGGAATTCAAGAGGAGTTCGTGTGTTGTATGGATGGTTTCAGGACGAGAGGGATCAATGGAGCTTTGATCTCAATCCAAGAGTTTGTTGGTTGTGGTACACGGATGTGTTCTGGGTATTCACACACTATATGATCATGAAGTTGTCATGGGATATCATGTAGTGGCTTTGGGTGTTTCTTGCTGAAGAAGCATCTGTTTAGAAAGATAGGGGGATAACTTCTGTCTGTGAAGTGTACTGGCGTGGTACACAGTTTTCTTGAGGGTTAAGCATTAGGTGAATGCGTTCAGCAGGTGTGTTGAACAGAGGGTGCGCTCTTGAAGACATGAAGATGCCTCTTATGTTTTCCATTCATCAACAAGGTGTTCTACTTAAAAAGGAGCACTAGCTCTAAATGTAGGGAGAGTAGTATTTGTGGTTGCTTGCTGTAGGCAACTACTTAGGGGGAGCATGATAATTTGTCATGCTTGTGCTGCTTGTGTTGCTGCTGCTTCTGTTGTTCCGCTGCATGTATTCTGAGGTGTGGGGGTTTTCCCTTGAGGGGGAGGACTAATTGTGTATGACAGGGGGAGTACTGCTACTGACTTTCTCGCTTTTGGCTGATTGCCCTTAAATGCATAGTAGCTTGGTTTGGCATATTAGGGCTAAAAAGGGGGAGAAGTAAATAATAGTAGTGTTCTTTGGTTGTTTCCATAAGGGAGAGCTGGATATGTTATCCAAAGGTTGTTTTAGCCAAAATTTGCCAAAGAGGGAGTTTGTTAGGTCTTTGATTGGCTAAATTTTAGCTAAAACAAGTTTACAGCAAGATGTTGGGTAAGATGTCCTAACATGGTTGATCAGACATCAGTACAGATATGGTGATAATACTTGGCAAGATGTTGAGTAAGATGTTAAAGCATCTTCATCAACTATCATGATTGTATTACTGTCATGACAGATGTCATGACATCTTGGTCTGGTACATCAGGTGCTACTATTATGACAGATGTCGAAGACAGATGTCATGATATCTTAGTCTGGTATAGCAGGTGTTGCTATTTTGTTGTCATGTGACTTTTAATCAAGATGTCGAAGGAGATGACACGACATCTTTGTCTGGTACAACAGGTGCTACTGTTGTATATCTCTTGATAGATTTGTTTTGATGAGAATATTTTAGATATGTCTCATCATTATACGCAGGTCAAGGAGATTTATTAGGAACAAAGTGCAGATTTAATTGGATTTCATAAAAAGGATCTTGGATACTTTTTAGGAAACTATTTGGAGATTTGTTCCTATTTTTGTGGAGGAGATTCTGCAGCTGATTTAAAATGTGAAGATTGGATCTGATTGAAGAGTCCAAGCCCATACTGCAGGAGTCTATAAATAAGGACTTGCTAGACCTAAAATAGAAAGCACATACAACAACAAGCCGTCGGTGCAACATAAAGGATTAGGTTTTTGAGAGTCTCTTGTGTAGTTTGTAAGTCACCCATGTATCTTTTGATATCATGTGGTCGACATAGGTTGTTGTAAATTGTTCTCACTCGAAGCTTTGAAGCAAGAGTTGAGTATTGTTCTTGGTTGAAGCTTTTAAGCAAAACCGAGTACTGTTGTTAGTCAAGAGTCTTGGTTGAATACTGTTATTGGAAGGAATATCTTTCAATTGAACAGATTGATGCAAATTGTAACTGTTAGATATCACTGAGGTGATTTAGGAATTGAGATGGATTTCTCTTATCTAGATGGTGATTTCTAGATAGAATTGTACTGAGTAGGGATTAAGTGAGAAGTTGTAAACGGGGGAGTTTGGCTCTAAATTAATACTATAAATAGTGAATTCATTCCTGGCTTGGTAGCCCCCAGATGTATGTGATTTGCACCGAACTGGGTTAACAATTGATGTGTGTTTGCTTACTTTCTGCAATCTGTCTTGCTGCTGTTACTGATATTCTGAATATCAGTTTGTTTGTTTTGTCCTTGTTTAATATTTATGCAGCACAATGTTTTGACATGTGTTAGGACATCTGTTGTCTGTATATGCCAAAATTTCAATATTGAAACATAATTAAAAACAAAACCTCTTGTTACAGTCATGATGTCGAGTATTCATGCTAGGACATCTCATTCAACATCTTTGGTCTGGGGAAAATTTCTTCAACCTAGAACATCTTGTTCAACATTATGTTTTACCAAAATTTAGTCAAATCCTTGGAGCTTTCAATCTCCCCCTTTTGACAAATTTTAGCTAAAACATTCTTAAGTTTGATGGTGCATGCAGTGGGAAATCCTAAAGCAAGTGTCAAGGAAGAAGGAGAAGATAATTTCTAAACCCTATCCTTATTCATGGGAGAGTGAGAAGATAATTTCAAGACACCCTCCTCATTCATGTTGAGGTACATGAGGAAGAAGATGCAAGATCCTCTTCTCACCCCGTGATACAGAGTACACAAAACATGTAACTCAGATCACAAAACACAACTTGCTTCATAACTCTGATCACAAAACACAAGCTCCCAGGATGTTTAGAATCTAGAAAGTTAAAACATCCTTTGAGACATTTTTGCAAACCAACAGCACAAATATACACATACAACTCACAACAGTAAACAAGTAACCATTCTCCCCCTTTTTAGCCAAAAATTGGCAAAAATGACCAGTACAAACCCATACCCAGACTGTACTCACCCAAAAACGGATAAAACCCATTAGCTCTTAACTCAACAAGGATACTGAAGAAGCTACATAGGCAATGAAGATCCATTGGAAGAAACAAAAGACTAGTTAGTGAATGGAATATTGACCACTAGCCAAGTTAGCTTCGAAAGTTTCCACTTTTTCTGACATGTCCTTGAAACCACTGTCCCTTTGATTGTCTTTATCTAAAACAGATTCGGAGCAATATCCTAACACCCAATCTAACTTTGTCAGTTTTCTCAAGAAAGACCCAAAGACCTTCTATTACATTGACCAAGACCCCACAATATTGTTTTCTTTAGCACAGACATAACAAGTTTAAAAAGATAATTACGATCTTCTTCTCTTCATTCTAAATCAATTCTTTAATCTAGAATTAGCATACTTGATCACGACATCTTTAACATATCAACAGAATGCTTCCATTGATCTTCCAATCTGCAGAGAATAAATAAATTCTCCCATACACAAGCAATAACTCTCAGGACACTCCCAAGAAGCATGTAAAATTCTGATTCAATCCATTGACACACAATGACATAACCAAAATCAACCTGTCAAGTCCACCCAGAACTATAACAGTAACACAATGTCATGACATCGTGTCTGACATTACACCCTCACCAGAGGTATTCTATCACAAACTGCTTGAAACCACAAATAATCTTGATAAACAGCTGCACTACTGTAGCAACAGATCCATGACAAAATTCGAACTCCCCCTGTCATAGATAACCAGTGCTCCTTTGCAAGAAAAACACCTTAAAATGAATGGAAAACATAAGACTCATCTTCATGTCTTCAAGAGTTCACTCCTTGTTCAACACACCTGCTGAACGGATTCACTCACTGCTTGATCCACAAGCAATCTATGTACCACAAAAGTACACCCAACAGACAGAAGTTCTCCCCCTGTCTTATATATAAATGATGCTTATTCCAATAAGAAACACCCAAAATCATCACATGATATCACATAACTAACTTCATGCTCATATTGTGAGAAAGTACCATAACTAACAAACTCTTGGATTGAGATCAAAATCACCATTGATCCCTCTCATCCTGAACCCATCCATACCTTGTACAAATCCACCTTGAATTTTACAACCATATATATCCTTGTTCCTTGAGAATAAATCCAATTGAATCTGGAATGTTCGCATTCTTCAAAAAGACATACAAAATCTCCTAGTTTGTTAGCTAGCCCAGATGTCATTCATACTTGAAAGACATCAAATACATGCTCCAGAAATCCTCAGTTTACTTGCTTCACAAGCACCAAACTGATCCATTTATTTCTAGAGATACTTGCAGTAGAAGGAACCACCTCTCCACAATCATTCTTACCTCAACAAGAGTCAGTCTACCAGACAGACACCCCATGATCCAAGACAGTATTCACTTCATCATTCTCCCGTATAACAAGTTATAACACTTCTGATTCAACTAGTGATATCAGCTTCCACAATTTGAACTCTAATTTCATAAAACATAATGATGTTCTAACATCAGTTAGGACATCCAGATCATATCACAGACACTATTCACTATGGTTCTTGAAACAATTACCACTGGACTTACTATCTACATAGTAATCCAACTGAAGATCTTCAGAGAACACAACTCCTACCAGCTTGATCATCAAGAACTTCAGACAACTTGTAGAGAGAAATAAACTCTCAAACTCCCACCAAAGCAAGCTCCTCGAGTGAAGAGCAAGCCAAGAGCAAAACCAACTCCTCCTTTGGTCTTCAAACAACCTCCCTTCTACTCAAAGGTAATTTGTTCTTGGATTCAAGTGACTCTGGTTAAACACAACCAAGTGTCACGACTTCCTCCAGATCTCCAGCCAAGAATCTGGGTCTTCATCAAGATATCTTATATACACTAAGACTATGAAATGTAGCCTCTACTAGCTTCTGCAATTCCCATACATTGCATGGGTCTTTTGGAGTATCCATTCCAGTCATATCAGCTTCTCTCAAGATAATATACCTCAACTGTAATCAGATCCCACAGAGGGAACAACCTGATAATAACCCTGATGTCAGAACATCCGACATCAATGTCATGACTTCCAGCTGATGAGCTCAAGTCTGTCTGATACAGTCTTGATCAACTCCCCCTCAAACATATCAACTTGAGAAACTTCTCCACTTCTACAGAACAAGAGTTCCATGCTCTCATAGACTTGATTAACATATAAAGTTTGAGTAGACAACCTTCATCTTGTGTTAATGGTCCACAACCAATCTTAAGACCAAATACCTTAAAGAGCATCAGCTTCAAGAACTCATCCTCAGAAGAAGCAAACATGCCAAAGCCTGATTCTTTAGGAAAGAGTAGTCAACAGCTACAAGAAATCCAACTTCCTCCAAGATGTCAGAGATACTGTCCTGGACACTTATCCCGAACCTTCATGTTCAAATGAATCGCATGCTCTCTGCAGCTGCACTCCAATTCACCTAGATCAGAAATAAACTGATCCAGGCAATCTTCATCAAGAATAAGAACTCTTCATCTTCACCATATTCTAGATAAGTTTCTTGCCAAGAAACTTCCTAGTCAGATTATGTGCCTCTGCAGATCCATCCAGAAGAAGGTTCCCAACACTTTATGTCAACACACAAAAGTTTGGTTCCCAGAGCATAAGCTACTCCCCTCCCTTGTCCTAGATATTCACTCCTTGAATCAACAAGATTTTGCACAAACTCTGCTGATGGAATGTTTCAACATCTGGTTGAACATCAAATCCTTATCTAATGAAATCTTTAATGATGATATTGAATGCATCCAATCTTCATAGAACACGACCCTGAGTAGATGCGCCTAGAGATGTTGCACTTCCCGGAGTACCGTCTTGACTTCATCAATCTTGAACACCATGCACATGGATAAACAATTAAATACTTGTGAATTTCACAAATAGCAATTGATCTTAAGTCCTTGTTCAGTGAGTCATACATCCAAGAGATATCAACACTTTAGGAATACCAATCAAGTATTATTTAGTGCAATTATCTTATGTGCCAAGAAAAATATTGAGACAACAAGGCTGACACCCTTGACTCGTGTTGACTTAGCTGGCACAATCCTATGCATCTTCCTTGAGAAGAACCACTTCAATTGATCTGAAGAAACACTACCTTGCAAGACATGGATGGTGAAAATAAATCACCCCCAATTTCTTCAGATTGATGATCCTCAGAAACATCCTAGATCCAGAAGAGTTACCAGAAGACTCCAGATACATGACAGAGAAGCCTTTATGAGTGGACTTGAGAGAAATCTCAAGTGTCTTTGGTATCTTTGTCATGATAAGGGTAGTTTACCAATTTCATAGACCATGAATTTGATAACCTAGAATACAACTCATGTTCCCTCCAAACTGACTTCAAGATACCTGAAGAAACCATCCTTCCAAGTAACAAGACATCAAAGGAAAGCAACAACAAACATCTCTCTCCATTCCATTACTCCCTGCTGGAACGACTAGAACTTCCATAGATGCTGACACCTTCATGACAAAAAGAGGATAGACAAAGTCCTCAATCTGGCTTTACTTTCAAGTGCAGAAGACAACAGGAAAGATCAGAAAATGCTTCCACCATCTTCCTTCTTCAAATCTCTGGATAGTGAACATCTCAATCTATTCCAAGAATAGACTTTTCTTGATCCACAACTCCATAATCACACAGGTCAGCCAGAGTTCTTCCATCAGAGACACTATCGTAACCCAAAATTTGACCACCCTTTTGCCTTTTGCATAATCATGTGCATTCGCATCGCTGGCATACACATTCACACTTTTTCTCTGTGTTTTGTTGCAGGATTATTTCAGGTTTTTTAAGCCCGATTAATCACATCTTCACAAGGTCATCACACCATCAAAACAAGCACAAAATAATGGTTTCCACGATTATTCATCAAAACAAGAGGTGGGAAATCGAAACCGAGGCCTCAGCACTTGCTCCTAAGCAATCTGGGCAAATTTTACCTAGAGTAACCGATTACTGAAATAGGGTAATCGATTACTCTGTACAGTTTTGCAAAATTCTGCTGCATTTTTGGGACAGCAACTGTAACGCCCCAGTCAGTTTTGACAGTTTTGTCTTTTTAATTAATTGAGTCGTTTTGAGTATTTTATTATTATATTATTTTATGTCTGACTTTTATGTGAAAATATGTTATTTTTCATCGTGATTATATTTTATCGCGTTTTAGGAGCGTTTGCGAGATATTTGAGTGTAGGGGTATTTTGGTCATTTTGCTTTTTTTGTTAAGTTAAGAATATAATAGAAATATAAAGAGAGAAAAATAGAAAGGAAAGAAAAAGAGAAGAAGAAATGTAGAGAGAAAGAAGAAGAGAAGAAAAAGAGAGAAATTTGGAAAAGAGGAAATTAATCTCCCGACTTTATCAAACACGATTAAATTGGGTAAGGGTGCGAAACTCGATTATACTATGTTTGTGTATGATTATGTATGTGTGTGCTTGTATGTTTTCTTGTCTTTACATAGCTTTGGATTTCTAGGTTGGAAATGAGAAATATGTTGAGAAATCGATGTTTTCGTGGTTGGAAATCGACGTAAATGTGGTAGAATGCTTGTTGCCATGATTAGACTAGGTTCTGATTGATATATGTTGATTTGGAAATGTTTTGGTTGAAAAAATATCATTTTGGGTTATGTAACAGCGCTGCAGAATTTCTGAGTTTTTGCAGGTTCGCCTAGCGAACCTGGGGCGAAGCAGTAGCGAATGAATTTTCGCGGGTTCGCCTAGTGAACCAGTTAGCGAAGGTCAGTGAAGGTTCGCTAACGTTGTTCGCCTAGCGAAGGTGGTAGCGAATGCTCACTAGAGGATTCGCCTAGCGAACTTTGTAGGTTTTTGGTTCTGGTTGGTTCTGCCTTGGTTCGCCAAAGGGTTCGCCTAGCGAACTTTGTGTCTGTTTTTAGATGATAGTGGGTTCGCTGGACATTCGCCTAGCGAAGATGGTCGCGAATGCTCGCTAGAGGGTTCGCCTAGCGAACATGGCTGTTTGTGCAATTTTGTTTTCTTACTAACTTTTGATCTGCGGTTCGGTTTGAGGCGTGGTTTGATGCGTTAGAAAGCTTATAAAATGTTCTTACTTATGATGATGGTTTTGAGATTGTTGGCCGATTAAATTAGGTCGAGAATTAGAAAATATGTTGTTTTGTCGACTTTTGCCGTTTTAATTGTGTGAACTTGATGTGTATATGCAATATGCTGTTGGTGTGGATATTGTATGACCTGTGTACCGTTGTGTTATGAAATTGCATGAAATCCATATTGTGATGATGATTGGTGGCCTTAGGGCAAGAAAATGCAATGTGTGGTAGTTGATGATATATGCATGATTATGGATGTGTATATGTGTGCATATTAAATGTCATGAGTCATTGTATGCCAAGCATCATGATATGCATTCTTGTGACGTCGTGAGCGACAGATTGATTCCAGAGGGAATCCGCTATAACATCGTGCGCCTTAAAAATAAGAGGACTGAAAGCGATCTGATCGGATCGTGCGCCTTAAAAATAAGAGGACCGAAAACGATGATTATAGACGATCGTGTGCCCATGTGGGGTGTGAGCGATCAGGTCGTGTGCCCGTGTGAGGTGTGAGCGATCCATAAACGTCGGGTGCCCGTGTGGGGTGTGAACGACGGGGAACATCGTATGCCCGACTGGGAGTTACACTAAGTAACGAGCGATGGTTCCAGCAGAGTTCCTGAGTGAACTATTGATGAGAAATGTTGGAAGTCGGTACCGCATATGCATTGCATAGAGTCGTTGTGTCGGTCTCTGTGCATTTGCATAAATTATGGATTAATTGTGTATGGAATTGTGAATGTGATTGATGAGATGGAATATGTATAATTGTATCGATGATGAGTGTATTGTGTATGACTGATATGCATTGGTATTGGATACCTGAGAATTGTACTGTGTTGTGTTGTATTTGGTTGTGGTGCATTTGTGGTGAGAATATTTTGCTTGTGCATTTCTGTGTTAATATATAATTATATGCAACTGTATTATGATTGTGTTTCTCACCCTTCTGCTGTTTTATAATGCTCTATGAGGCATTGTAGATTAGAGTTGCTGGAGGTCTTTTTGTGAAGCTTAGGTCTTCATTCTTTTGTCGGTCGGCTCTGATATGTGACACCGGGTAGTCGGGGTGACCGAGTGTGATTATTTTGTATTATGTATATGTATCTTTTGGATTGTACATGTATGGTTGAATATGACACATACACTTTTATGATATATATATATATGAGATTCAGTTACGGATTTTCCGCTTTCATTCTGTTTCTGAATTGTGGGTGTATTACTACCTGAATTGTTGTATATCTTTATGAGCAGGTGTTGTATGTTTGTTTCAAATTGATGCGACCCCCTCGGTCTATGCCGTGAATTTGAAAATATACTCTGATGAAATTTTGAATTTTATTTATCGCTTTAATAGCTTGGGGGTATAGTTGGGGGTGTTACATTAAGTGGTATCAGAGCCAGTCCGTGTCAGTTCGTGTCTGGTTGTGTCAGTCCTTGTCGGTGTGGCGTTTGGAGTGAGCTGTTTGTTTAACCATATTTGCTGTTATTGGAAATGAACAGAATATGGCTGGTAGGAATGATGCTGCTTTGGCTGCTGCGATGCAAGCAATGGCTCGGGCGGTGCAGGGTGCACCTAATGCTGCTGGTAATGATGAGTTCAGGAAGAACAAACCGCCTGTCTTTACAGGGAGAAGCAGATGACTGGTGGGTTAGTACTCGTCAGGTGTTGGAAGCTGGGGATGAAGAAGTTACTTGGGAATTGTTTAGCCGAGAGTTTCTGAGGAAGTATTTTCCCGAGGATGTAAGAGGAAAGAAGGAAATTGAGTTCTTGGAATTGAAACAAGGTAGTATGCTTGTTATTGATTATACTGCTAAGTTTGTGGAGCTTGTGCAGTTTTATCGTCATTATGCTGAAGCGACTGCAGAGTTTTCTAAGTGTGTGAAGTATGAGAGCGGATTGTGTCCTGAGATTAAGCAGGCAATCGGTTATCAAAGGATAAGAAGGTTTTCTGATTTGGTGGAATGTTGTAGGATTTATGAAGAGGAAAGTAAGGCTCGTTCTACTTACTATAAGAGTGTGAGCGAGAGGAAAGGGAAGCAACAGTTTCGTAGTGGTCCGTACGTAACACCAGCTGATAAGGGTAAACAAAGGGGTACTTTTGATCGAAGGTCAAGTGGTGGAGGTATGTCTGGTCCTCTGAGGTGTTATAGGTGTGGTGATGTGGGACATCGTCAGTTTGAGTGCAGGAAAGATATGAGGAAGTGTTCTAATTGTGGAGGTGTAGGACATATAGCGGCTGAGTGTAAAAGGAAGAATGTGGCGAAGTGTTTCAACTGTGGTGACCCTGGTCATATTAGCACGAAGTGTCTGAAACCGAAGCAAGTTCCATCTGGTGGGAAAGTTTTTGCATTGGCGGGGACTCAGACTACTAATGCAGATCGTATGATCAGAGGTACTTGTTTTATTAATAGTACGACTTTATTTGCTATTATTGATACTGGAGCGACTCATTCGTTTATTTCGTCTGAGTGCGCTAAGCGTTTGAATCTTGTGTTGTCTTTGATGGATGGTGAGATGGTTATTAATACTCCAGCAATGGGGTCAGTAACTACTTCTTTGGTTTGTTTAAGTTGTCCTTTGACCATTTATGGTAAAGACTTTGAGATGGATTTAGTGTGTTTGCCGTTGGAGGGTTTAGATGTGGTTCTGGGAATGAATTGGTTGCAATTCAATCGGGTTCATATTGATTGTTATCATAAGCTAGTAAGATTTCCTTCTCTTGAGGAAGATGAAGACTCAAGTTTCTTATCTACCAAAGAGTTGAAGAAACTTTTGGCGGATGAAGCTCAGTTGTTTGGGTTGTTTGCATCATTGACTGTGGATAGTCAAGTGTCGCTTGATGTGTTTCCTGTTGTGTGTGAATTTACGGAAGTGTTTCCTGAGGATATTTCAGATGTGCCGCCAGAGAGAGAGGTGGAGTTTTCGATAGATCTAGTTCCTGGTACTAGACCTGTTTCTATGGCACCTTATCGTATGTCGGCATCCGAGTTGGTAGAGTTGAAGAAGCAATTGAATGAATTATTGGAGAAGAGGTTTGTGAGGGCAAGTGTTTCTCCTTGGGGTGCTCCAGTTTTATTGGTGAAAAAGAAAGATGGAAGTATGCGATTGTGTATTGATTATCGTCAGTTGAATAAGGTGACGATTAAGAATAAGTATCCTCTTTCGAGAATTGATGATTTGATGGATCAGTTGGTTGGTGCTTGTGTGTTGAGTAAGATTGACTTGAGGTCGGGGTATCATCAGATTAGGGTGAAAGAGGAAGATATTCAAAAGACGGCTTTTAGGACACGTTACGGTCATTATGAATATTCTGTGATGCCGTTCGGGGTTTCTAATGCGCCAGGTGTGTTTATGGAATACATGAATCGTATTTTCCACGAGCATTTGGATCGATTTGTTGTTGTGTTTATTGATGACATATTGATTTATTCTAAGTCTCGGAAGGAGCACATGGAGCATTTGCGTATTGTTTTGCAGGTTTTGAAGGAAAAGAAGCTTTTTGCCAAATTGTCCAAGTGTGAATTTTGGTTGTCGGAGGTGAGTTTTCTTGGTCACGTGATTTCAGGTAACGGTATTGCTGTGGATCCATCTAAAGTAGAAGAAGTTCTACAATGGGAGGCTCCAAGATCTGTTACTTAAATTTGAAGCTTTTTGGGTTTGGCCGGATATTATCGAAGGTTTATTGAAGGTTTTTCTAAGCTAGCACTTCCTTTGACCCAGTTGACTTGTAAAGGGCAAGCGTTCATTTGGGATATTCGGTGCGAGGAAAGTTTTAATGAGCCGAAGAGAAGATTGACGACAGCTTCGATTTTGACTTTACCGGATCCTAATGAACCGTTTGTGGTGTATTGTGATGTGTCTTTGATTGGTCTAGGTGGGGTGCTAATGCAAGACAGTAAGGTCGTGGCGTATGCTTCGAGGCAGATGAGAGTGCATGAGAAGAATTACCCTACGCATGACTTGGAGTTAGCGGCTGTGGTGTTTGTATTGAAAATTTGGAGGCATTATCTTTTTGGTGTGAGGTTTGAAGTCTTTAGTGATCACAAAAGTTTGAAATATCTGTTTGATCAGAAGGAGTTGAATATGAGGCAACGAAGATGGTTGGAATTTTTGAAGGACTATGACTTTGGCTTGAATTACCATCCTAGTAAAGCTAATGTGGTAGCCGATGCATTGAGTCGGAAATCGTTGCATATGTTCTCTTTAATGGTTAAGGAGTGGGAGCTTTTGGAATCGTTTAGAGATTTGAGTTTGGTATGTGAAGTGACGTCGGATAGTGTGAGGCTGGGTATGTTGAAGGTTACTAATGATTTTCTGATGACGGTAAGTGAGAAACAGAAGTTGGATGTGAAATTGGTGGATTTGATGTTGGTTGACAGAAAAGATGCGAGTGGTGATTTTCAAGTGGATGTTAATGGTGTGTTGAGGTTCCGTGGGCAAATTTGTAATCCGGACGATTCGGATTTGAAACGGATGATTTTGGAGGAAGGACACCGGAGTAATTTGAGTATACATCCGGGAGCAAACAAGATGTACCAAGATTTGAAAAAGATTTTCTGGTGGTCTGGATTGAAAAGAGATGTGGCTCAGTTTGTGTATGCTTGTTTGACGTGCCAGAAGTTGAAAGTGGAACATCAGAGGCCTAGTGGTTTGTTGCAACCGTTGGATATTCCGGAATGGAAATGGGATAGCATTTCTATGGATTTTGTAACGGGGTTGTCGAATACTCAATGAGGGCATAATGCTATTTGGGTGGTTGTAGATAGACTGACTAAATCGGCTCATTTCATTCCGATTGACATCAGATTTTCTTTAGAGCGGTTAGCTGAGATTTATATCAGTGTGATTGTGAAGTTGCATGGGGTTCCGTTAAGTATTATTTCGGATCGAGATCCGAGGTTTACCTCGAGATTTTGGGAAAGTTTACAGAAGGCGTTGGGTTCTAAATTGAGATTGAGCTCGGCTTATAATCCGCAGACGGATGGGCAGATGGAGAGAACGATTCAGTCGTTGGAAGATTTGTTGCGAGCGTGTGTTTTGGAACAAGGTGGTGTGTGGGATAGTTATCTTGTGTTGGTGGAATTCACGTATAATAATAGTTTCCATTCTAGTATTGGAATGGCACCGTTTGAAGCATTATATGGACGAAGATGTCGGACACCGTTGTGTTGGCACGAATCTGGTGAGGGTTCGGTGGTTGGGCCCGAATTGATTCAACATACTACAGACAAGGTGAAGCTTATTCGGGAGAAAATGAAGGCTTCTCAAAGTAGGTAAAAGAGTTATCATGATCGTAAAAGGAAAGATCTCGAGTTTCAAGAGGGCGATCATGTATTTCTAAGGGTTACGCCGGTAACGGGTGTTGGTCGTGCATTGAAGTCGAAGAAACTTACTTCTCGGTTTATTGGTCCTTACCAGATATCTGCGAGAGTGGGTGTTGTGGCTTATCGAGTGGCGTTGCCGCCGAATCTATCGAATTTGCATGATGTGTTCAATGTTTCACAGCTTTGGAAGTATGTTCCAGATCCGTCGCATGTGATTCCGATGGACGAGGTTGAGGTAAGGGAGAACCTTATGGTTGAGGCATTACCCGTTAGTATTTTGGATCGCGAGGTGAAGCGGTTAAGGGGCAAGGATATTGCACTTGTGAAAGTGGCGTAGGGAGGCGCTGCTGAGGGCAATTTGACTTGGGAGTTGGAGAGTCGGATGCGGGAGTCGTATCCAGAGTTGTTCGTCTCAGGTAATATTTTCGAGGACGAAAATTTCTAAGTGGGGGAGAGTTGTAACGCCCCAGCCAGTTTTGTCTTTTTAATTAATTGAGTCGTTTTGAGTATTTTATTATTATATTATTTTATGTCTGACTTTTATGTGAAAATATGTTATTTTTCATCGTGATTATATTTTATCGCGTTTTGGGAGCGTTTGCGAGATATTTGAGTGTAGGGGTATTTTGGTCATTTTGCTTTATTTTGTTAAGTTAAGAATATAATAGAAATAGAAAGAGAGAAAAATAGAAAGGAAAGAAAAAGAGAAGAAGAAAAGTAGAGAGAAAGAAGAAGAGAAGAAAAAGAGAGAAATTTGGAAAAGAGGAAATTAATCTCCCGACTTTATCAAACACGATTAAATAAGGTAAGGGTGCGAAACTCAATTATACTAGGTTTGTGTATGATTATGTATGTGTGTGCTTGTATGTTTTCTTGTCTTTACATAGCTTTTGATTTCTAGGTTGGAAATGAGAAATATGTCGAGAAATCGATGTTTTCGCGGTTGGAAATCGACGTAAATGTGGTAGAATGCTTGTTGCCATGATTAGATTAGGTTCTGATTGATATATGTTGATTTGGAAATGTTTTGGTTGAAAAAAATCTCATTTTGGGTTATGTAACAGCGCTGCAGAATTTCTGAGTTTTCGCAGGTTCACCTAGCGAACCTGGGGCGAAGCAGTAGCGAATGAATTTTCGCGGGTTCGCCTAGCGAACCAGTTAGCGAAGGTCAGCGAAGGTTCGCTAACGTTGTTCGCCTAGCGAAGGTGGTAGCGAATGCTCGCTAGAGGATTCGCCTAGCGAACTTTGTAGGTTTTTGGTTCTGGTTGGTTCTGCCTTGGTTCGCCAAGGGGTTCACCTAGCGAACTTTGTGTCTGTTTTTAGCTGATAGTGGGTTCGCTGGACATTTGCCTAGCGAATGCTCGCTAGAGGGTTCGCCTAGCAAACATGGCTGTTTGTGCAATTTTGTTTTCTTACTAACTTTTGATCTGTGGTTCGGTTTGAGGCGTGGTTTGATGCGTTAGAAAGCTTATAAAATGTTCTTGCTTATGATGATGGTTTTGAGATTGTTGGCCGATTAAATTAGTTTGGGAATTAGAAAATACGTTGTTTTGTCGACTTTTGCCGTTTTAATTGTGTGAACTTGATGTGTATATGCAATATACTGTTGGTGTGGATATTGTATGACCTGTGTACCATTGTGTGATGAAATTGCATGAAATCCATATTGTGATGATGATTGGTGGCCTTAGGGCAAGAAAATGCAATGTGTGTGTCATACCCTAAATTTTGACCATTTTCGATTGTGAATATTTTCGTTTATCTGACTGATTCTTTTCACTTTGCTTCATTTATGCACGATATATCATATATTGTGTGAATTTTCAGTTTTTCAATCATTTAATTTGATTTCACATTTTTTGTTTTATTTTGCATAAATAAGATTAATAAAAAAAAAATATATATGTATGTGCTTATATGCCTTTCATTTTCTTATTATAAAAAAAAATCGTTTTATTCTACCATAAAAGAAAAAAAATATATAATACATGTGATATCTTTTTGCTAGTTAATTTTTACAAGAAAAAATAAAAAAAGGTATATGTATATATGTTTGATTTTCTTGCGCCACTTTTATATATATATATATATATATATATATATATATATATATATATATATATATATATATATATATATATAAACTGTTTTATTTTTTTTGATATGCATGTATTCATTTTTTAGAAAAAATATGTAAATTCATATTTTGTTTTAAATATAAGTTTGCTTCTTGTGAGTTTTGTTTTAATTGAAAATTTGTTTCTTATGAGACCAACCATATAGCCTTGTCTCCTTGACTCATTTCCACTAACCAATGGTAGAAGAGACTAAAAAACATTGTCTAAGACTTTGAATTCTCATTCAACTCTTATCTTGAGATAGCTTAAGAGTTACACATTTTTTTTCTATAAATAGAGCTTTCTTGCTCTTCACAATTCACACCAAGCCTTGTATTAACAAGCATTTTCTCACTTCTTCCTCTCATATTTCTTTTTTTTTGCTTTGGTGTAAGCATAGAAAAGGAAAAAGTGCAAAGCACATGATACACAAGGGAGGGCATCACGCCTCACCCCCTCACATTAGCTCCCTGTAGAAATTCATTTCATATATACAAACTCCCACTTTTCACATGTTACATAAAAAAAATTCACATACTCCCTCACATATATTTTCCTTTTCAATTCATTTGTTCATCATATAAATTCACTTCAATTTTTTTTCACACGAGACATACACATTCTTTTTCCTTCCAAATTCTGCATTCAATATCACCATAATCATTACACATATAATCTTTCTTTTGTTACTGTTATTGTTTTGTTCTTCACAAAATAACACACAAATTTACAAAACTAACATTCATAACTCATCTCACATTTCCATACAAACTCTCACTACAATTTTTCTATCAGACTCACATAAACCATACTTACATACAATACACCTCCTTCCATCACTTTTTTCCTGCATCAATAATTTCAAATAATAACTTATCATTGGCATAATCTCATATACCTTCATTTTTCTCTTAATTTTGTAGATACTGTAAAATTTATGAAAACTTTTACCTGTTTTGAAATACTTTCAGATGATGGTAATGCTGTTCCTAATCTCACTTGCAGCAAAAAGAAAAATTATGAGAAACCTGTTATAATAATAGAACAATTAACACAACATTTTCTTACAGGAAGAAGAACAATCTGTTACAATAAACAACAGCCACTTCTCAATCATCGATTCAATTTCATTCTTATTCTAATCAAAATTCACATTTTTTTTACAAACTTATAGAATTCATTGACAACAAAGTTCTGCAATTTTTCTTTTTTTTACAGGAACAGCATCGCAGTAACAATTGTAACAGCAGAACAACATCAACAATTGCAGCAAAAGTCGTGAAAAAAAAATAGTTTACCTGTTATCACGCATGACAGAATTTCAATTGCAAGTAGCACTTTCGCCGCGAAACCGACGCGTCGAATTCACCAACATCAGCAATTTCACCTGCAAAAATTCCAGAAAATTCAATCCAACATCTTCATCAAATCCTTCTATAATCTGTCTAATTTTCTTTACATGTTATTAACATCAAATTGCAAAAATTATAATCATGACAAGTTCAATTTTTTGTTTCATAGGTTTTCTGAATCAAAACAAGAAGAACATGAGGAATCAACAAATTCACTATTTCATTACCTGAATAAATCGCCGTGCCAAAACGAAGGGCAGAGCGTCGATATCGCAGCAACCCCACCGCATCGGAACATGAACGAACGGCGACCACCTTCATCAATCGCCGCCGCTGAAGTGTCGTGGGAAAGGGAGAGAGAAAGCCGCGATTGAAAGTCGGAGATGGAGGGGGTGACCGGATGAAAAAAAACCACCGCGAGAGGGAGGGGCTTCGCACAGTGGATCGAGGTTTGAGGAAGAAGAGCGTTCTGGGTTTTTTTTTTCCTTTCCCCAATTTGGTCTGATAACTCCATTTGCCCTCACTCTCTTTTAACTAATGTTTTATTCATTTTTTTTGTTGTTTTTGTTTCAATATTTTTGAGCAAAAACGAATTGGGCTTAGCCCATCATGATATTTCCATTCCACACCTCTCCAAATTACTAACTGCATTTTTTTTAATTATAATTAGTTGATGATTATTCTTAAAATTAATGTTAATTTCACTAAACACATCCCATGAGCCTATTTTCTTTTTTAAGAGAATTGTTAAGTGATTAGGTTAGTTATTATTGAATTTAGTCATTAGTATTTTTTACTAAGTATATTCAAATAACTAAGTAGTGTGATAATCATTTAATTGTTTAGTCGATCATTTGATTTATTCAATTTACTTGTTTCACTTCGATTCAAATTTAACCACTTGATGAGATCAAAGGCATTTTTATGCGATCTTTGGTTTTCTCTGCTTGTTTGGCTTTTCCATCTGATGTAGAAATTCTTAAGTGACGCCTTGAAGCTCATTTGACACTTAAAGCTTCGTCGGGATCTCAAGCTCATCAGACGCTCCTCTGCTTGCGTGGAGAAATTCACCGGTGTATGGTAAACTTGAATTTAAATGCTTTTCTTGTATGCCATACATGATTTATTCACATCTGTTAAAAACAATTAAACTTGCAAACAAGTATTTCCTGTAAATACATAATGCACCAGTCATTTTCAAAAATACTTTTGGGCCTCTAATAGAGTGTAAGACCCAATCCCCTTTTATACCAAAACCATTTTGGGCCTCAGTCATTGTATAAGTCCCTGTACAGTTTTCAAAACTCTAACACGATGTTTTGCCGTGTATTTTCTCTCTGTTTATTTTACACGATGTTTTTCCGTGTATATGCTTTTATTCTCGCGATGTTTTTTCCGTGAATGTATATTTTATCTGTCACGATGTTTTGCCGTGAATGTCTGTTTATTTTACACGATGCTTTTCCGTGTATATTTTTAATTGCCATGATATCACGATGTTCTTCCGTGTATATTTTATCACATGATGTTTTTCCATGTATTCAGTTTCACACACGATGTTCTTCCGTGTATGTTTTCAAATGACATGATATTTTTCCATATATGATTTTATCTGTCACGATGCTTTGCCGTGTATTTATTTATTCCGTGATGTTTTGCCACATATTCATGCTCCTTTAGGAACTCTTAGTTCAAATTTAATTTTCTATTAGGTTTGAAATAAGACAAACATTAGGATATTCAACCAAGCATGATAATTTTAGGATAGATTTTCCCTCTCGCCGCCGTGCGATTTAAACTTTATTTTCTGTAGTTCGTGCCCCTTAGGGGTGAACTACGACCGCTCTGATTTCTCAAGATCCCGTTGAGAATACGTAGGCATAAGATTGTAAAGTCTTAGCGAGCAACCTTTTCTTTTTTCCATCGTCTTTTTACATCCGACGTTTTTTCGGATATTCGTATTTGCGACCTTTTTATTTTTTATCTCTTTACATCCGACGTTTTCCCGGATATTTTCGACCTTTTCTTTTTTCACCGTCTCTTTACATCCGACGTTTTCCCGGATATTTGTATTTTCAACCTCTTATTTTTTATCTCTTTTTATCCGATGTTTTCCAGGATATTCATCACTTATTTTTAAAATAACTTTCCTTGTGATTTAGATTCAAATTCATAATCTGTTATCAAAACTTCCTTTAATTTCTTTGAACAACTAACAACACAGTATGGAAGCTCTACAACCGAGTAAGTGTTTATCCGCTTTCATTTAACCGCTTTCATATGTATATAACTGTATTGTGGGGCTGTTTCACTGTAAGTCTTCTTTCATAAACTCATATCAACTGTGTAATGCTAGTATAGATATTTAGAGTTTCCCTGGCAACTACGTCTAGAACCAGAAAAAGTCTCGTCTCCTTACATCCGAAGTTTTCCCGGATATTTCACCCTCCTTTGACAAATAGGATTTTCTTTTACAACAATTTTAGACAACTAGATCTAAGAAATTTCCCCCCTTGAACAGTTCATATACAGAAGGCCATTGTTCCAAGTGAAACCCCTTCTGGAACTGTTCATCAGCCTCCTCTTGGGCTTAGTGCAAGGACCCACAGGCTTCCTAAAAGCATCCCGCCTCCTCTTGGGCGTTGTACAAGGATCCTTCGGCTTCTTAGAAGTTTTCACAGCCTTCTCTTAGGCTTCGTATAATAATTCTTCCTTCGGGAATGATAGCCTCCTCTTGGGCTTCGTACAAGGACCGCTCGGCTTCTTAAAAGTTATTCTCGCCTTCTCTTGGGCTTTGTACAAATTGTCCCGACGACCTCCTAGAGGTATAGGAACAGAAATTAGTCATCTTACTAGAGCAGTCTTTCAATTGAGTCTAGATATTGATCTCGGAAGCATACTTTTTCTTACACATAGTACAAAAGACACACCCAGTAGACTTGGACAGTCTATATTCCCTTTTGAGTCTCAAAGACATTCTCAAGTTCCTTCTATACATAGGAAAAACCCTTCCCTCTTTTCTTCATCCGACGCTTTCCCGAATATTCCTTTTTCTACATCCGACGTTTTCCCGGATATTCCTTCAATTTTCATCCGACGCTTTCCCGGATATTCCTTCTATTTTTAGATGTTTTTCCCGGATATTCATATCTCAATCTTTAATCTCTTCACTCTTTTCAATCAATTCCCACAAACACCCTTTTAGCTTCATATCTTGGGCTTTGAACAAGATACAAATAAATCACTTTTAGCTTCATATCTTGGGCTTTGAACAAGATACAAATCACCTTTAGCTTTATATCTTGGGCTTTGAACAAGATACCCAAATATCCTTTTTCCTCCCATAGAATAGGAGGAACTACGATTGCTCTGATTACCCGGTTTTCTTTAAACGGGAATACGTAGGCATAAGATTGTGAAATCTTACCGAGCACACTAAACAAAAACCTTAGGTCCAGTACCTTACCAAAAACATCAAAAAACCCGAAAACAACAAAAATATCTTTTCAACATCTCTCAACCTTCCCAAAGGAGAAACTTTCCCATTTACAACAGATAAACACCAGTAAGTAGAAAGCAGTAAGGAAAATTGCTAACAACCCATGGATAACCATGTATAGGATGGGTAATTGACAACTCCCCATTGTATAACCTGACCCCGAACTCCCCAATCTCTTAGCACTTGTTAAAGAAAACATTTGCGTGCAAGGTTAGTTTGAGATAACTTCCCTTTCCATTCCAGCTTCATAGGATAAATAAGAAATCAGAAAGTAGCACCCAATCCCATCCGCAGGCAGATGTGGGCGGTCCCGAAAACCGCGCTACAGTAAAATGGCGACTCTGCTGGGGACATTTACTAGGATTAGAATTCCTAAGAGGTCTAGGTTGTTTAACATTTTCTTTCTGTCTTTCAATGATTGCATATCATTTGCATAAGTCATACATACGTCCGGGTCATCGTCAATTCATTCCAACCTTCTATCTTTCAGTCATCTGTAAGTCGTTAAACTGATTCCTCATCACTGATACAGAACTGAAACTTCAATCAACTTCAGCTCAGTTACTTCCCAATGACAGGACATCTCATCCTTGTGTTTGATTAGTCACTGACCTTATTTCTGTCTATTTTGAATTTTCCTTGTTTGTATCATATTTGTTTGCTTTCAAACTTGTTTATCTTTAAATGTCAGTTTTGATGAAATGATCATGTACAGTATTTTGATTCAAATCATCTTATCCTTTCTCTTTCAAAAAACAAGAACTTTAAAAAAAAAACAAAAACTTTCAAAAAAAAAAAAAACACCTCTTTTTCAAATTTTTTACTAAGCAAATATTTGTGGGAGGATGATGAAAACATAATACCCATCATTGCTGTCGGTATGCTTTCAAATAAAAAACTTTGCTGAGGATGTAAGGCATTTTTTTTCAATTCCCAAACACTGGAGATATAAGGAAGATAATCCCTCGTTAACCTCTTTTGAGCCTTGAAGTAGGTGTTTCTTTCTTTATAAAAAACCCACAATTTTAATCAGGGGCAGGGTAGTTCTCAGTTTAATTTGGGTTGTGTATTCAAGTTCAAAAGTTTACATACAACAAGCAAATACTGAAAACGTCTTTCAAATTGAAAGTCAGTGATGGTCCGTCGTAATCATCAAATCTTGCAGTCACTTTCTTTTTAAGAAGAAATAAAAAAAAAAAGCCTGCTAAGTCAAAAAAAAAAACTTAGGCAAAAACTAGGGCATCCCGCTGACTATAAATTTCAAAAAAAATAGGCCAGACAAAAGTTAGGGATACCACAGAGAAGAGATCCTTAAATCCTCGATTTTCGAAAAATCCACAAAGATGAAAAACAACTAAATGTTGTAAAGAAGTAGTAGCTGTTGTCTCAAGACTTCTGGACCATCGTCATCACTATCATCAGTACAATTCCAAATCTTTTGGAACCTGAATGCACAATTTAAGTTTAACTGAGCATAGGACTGGAGAACATCACGAAGGGGGTGGGCACCAAATAAACTTTGAGCCTTTATCTTTCTTTCATAAACCGTGAACCAGGCCACGTTATAACCCTCAAAAGACCTAATTGAAGCAAGGTTATTTTGAGAGCATACTACAACAAGGTTGCGTAAATTGACTCCAAAATCATTTTTTGCAAATCATTTGTTTTGGTATCATACCTCTGTTTTACTCAAAATGTTTTAAACCACTGTGTTTTTAACCAGTAATTCATATTACTGTATTTTTTCTAAAAACAATGATTTTGTTTTCAAAAATTTTGCATGAACTTTGCATTAAATTTGCCATGTTTAAATAAACATTTTTGATTGCAAACTAGCTTTTCTCTCAAGGAATTTTCAAAACAGTTTAGAAACTTGGTCAGTGATCCTATCAAGGGCAAGTTCTTTCCAGAGCCTGTTAAGAACCAATTCAAGACTTGTTCAGTGCAAGTCCTTCTCAGAATTGGTTTATTTCAGAAAAACTTTCAAGACTCATTACTGGCGCAAGCCTTCCCAGTATACAGTATTTTCAGTCCCTAAGCAATGACAGTGATCTCTGTGTTGAGGAATCAGTCTTGTCTGTCACTCCCTAAAAGAGTATAAACTTGTTGATTTTCACTCCCCAAAAGAGTATAAACTTGTTGATTTTCACTCCCCAAAAGAGTATAAACTTGTTGATTTTCACTCCCCAAAAGAGTATAAACTTGTTGATTTCCACTCCCCAAAAGAGTATAAACTTGTTGATTTCCACTCCCCAAAAGAGTATAAACTTGTTGATTTCCACTCCTCAAAGAGTCTAAACTTGTTGTCATCATTTTCATTTACATTTAATCATACATCATAACATTTTCATATACTATGCATTCAAGAGTGTTTTAATCCTCATTTGCATTCATCAATGGTCGTGTTATAATCAACATCTTACCTTTCTACAAAGTCCAACTTATCGGGCGCCTACACATTTATGTCTTATCTGATGTTCTTCCAGATATAACTTTCTTTCTTCATCCGATGTTCTTCCGGATATGTCTATCTATTCTGATGCTTTTCCAGAATGTTTCTCTGTGTCTACCCGATGTTCTTCCGGATGTATATTTTGGTTTTGAAGTTTTTCCAAAACCCGTTCTGATGTTTTTCCAGAACGTTTCTCTGTGTCTACCCGACGTTCTTCCGGATGTATTTTTTGGTTTTGAAGTTTTTCCAAAACCCGTTCTGATGTTTTTCCATAACTTTCTTTGTTACTATCTGATGTTCTTCCGGATATGTCTGCTTGTTCTGATGCTTTTCCAGAACTTTCTTTGTGTTCGTCCGATGCTCTTCCGGATATGTCTCTTTTATTCTGATACTCTTCCAAAAACTCTTTACAGGTCTATCTGATGGTCTCCCGGATGTGACTTTCCTCATCTGATGCTTTTCTAGATGCAACTTTTGTTCTGATGACTTATCTGATGCTTTTCCGGTTATGTTCATCGTTCAGCTAGTTTTCTAAAAAAAAAAAAAATCCTGTACATTTAACGTTTTTCTAAATGTTTCGGATTTAACGTCAAAGTTATTTTTAATACATTCAACGCTTTTCTGGATGTCATTAATATATCTTCAAGTTTAGTCGACAACTCGGTCCAATGCTTTTCTGGATACCTTCGAGTTTGTTCCTTATCAATCCAATGCTTTTCTGGATGTGCCTGATTTATTTTCCAGACTTCATTCAATGCTCTCCTGAATGTCTCTGATTGATTTCCTAATATTTGCTCTTTTTCCAGATTCCATTCAATGCTCTTCTGGATGTCTCTGATAATCATGTATGCTTATGTTCCAAATTTTCATTCAACGTTCTCCTGAATGTCTTTTACGATTGTTACTACTCTTTTCCAAGGTTTTTCAATACATGTCTGAAAATCTCTGATGACTGTAACATTTTTCCCAGTAAAGTTACCTTCGTTTTCTGGATGTTCCCGTGTATTCCATAGTAAAATTGAACTTTTTTTCTCAGAAGTCTCTGGCGTATCCTCAGATCTGGTCTCATTCCACATCTAATGTTTTTCTAGATGTTTCTGATATACTTTCCAGAGTATGACACTTCTTTTGCATCTGATGCTTTTCCAGATGTTTGAATCTCTGTTCCAGGGTTTATCCCTCTCTTTCCAAATACTACTGAATACCCTTTGTCGCATCGGCAAATTTCAACAATATCTTATATCCCAAGAAAATTCTGTTGGTCTGTCTCCTGTGGCATCGTTCCCCACAGTGTTCAAAAGTCTTCCATTCATCACATATCATTTCATTTGTATTCACGGTCAAAATTCTAGGTACTCTGATATTTAATCCTCTTATACCTCGAATGTCTAAATACTCTTTGCTATTCATACCTTCAGGTCTAAGAAGATAAAATAGGGGCATCTGTCATACCCTAAATTTTGACAATTTTCGATTGTGAATATTTTCGTTTATCTGACTGATTCTTTTCACTTTGCTTCATTTATGCACGATATATCATATATTGTGTGAATTTTCAGTTTTTCAATCATTTAATTTGATTTCACATTTTTTGTTTTATTTTACATAAATAAGATTAATAAATAAATAAAAATATGTATGTGCTTATATGCCTTTCATTTTCTTATTATAAAAAAAAATTGTTTTATTCTACCATAAAAGAAAAAAATATATAATACATGTGATTTCTTTTTGCTAGTTAATTTTTACAAGAAAAAATAAAAAAATGTATATGTATATATGTTTGATTTTCTTGCGCCACTTTATATATATATATATATATATATATATATATATATATATATATATATATATATATATATAAACTGCTTTATTTTTTTGATATGCATGTATTCATTTTTTAGAAAAAATATGTAAATTCATATTTTGTTTTAAATATAAGTTTGATTCTTGTGAGTTTTGTTTTAATTGAAAATTTGTTTCTTATGAGACCAACCATATAGCCTTGTCTCCTTGACTCATTTCCACTAACCAATGGTAGAAGAGACTCAAAAACATTGTCTAAGACTTTGAATTCTCATTCAACTCTTATCTTGAGATAGCTTAAGAGTTACACATTTTTTTTCTATAAATAGAGCTTTCTTGCTCTTCACAATTCACACCAAGCCTTGTATTAACAAGCATTTTCTCACTTCTTCCTCTCATATTTCTTTTTTTTGCTTTGGTGTAAGCATAGAAAAGGAAAAAGTGCAAAGCACATGATACACAAGGGAGAGCATCACGCCTCACCCCCTCACATTAGCTCCCTGTAGAAATTCATTTCATATATACAAACTCCCACTTTTCACATGTTACATAAAAAAAATTCACATACTCCCTCACATATATTTTCCTTTTCAATTCATTTGTTCATCATATAAATTCACTTCAATTTTTTTTCACACGAGACATACACATTCTTTTTCCTTCCAAATTTTGCATTCAATATCACCATAATCATTACACATATAATCTTTCTTTTGTTACTGTTATTGTTTTGTTCTTCACAAAATAACACACAAATTTACAAAACTAACATTCATAACTCATCTCACATTTCCATACAAACTCTCACTACAATTTTTCTATCAGACTCACATAAACCATACTTACATACAATACACCTCCTTCCATCACTTTTTTCCTGCATCAATAATTTCAAATAATAACTTATCATTGGCATAATCTCATATACCTTCATTTTTCTCTTAATTTTGTAGATACTGTAAAATTTATGAAAACTTTTACCTGTTTTAAAATACTTTCAGATGATGGTAATGCTATTCCTAATCTCACTTGCAGCAAAAAGAAAAATTATGAGAAACCTGTTATAATAATAGAACAATTAACACAACATTTTCTTACAGGAAGAAGAACAATCTGTTACAATAAACAACAGCCACTTCTCAATCATCGATCCAATTTCATTCTTATTCTAATCAAAATTCACATTTTTTTTACAAACTTATAGAATTCATTGACAATAAAGTTCTGCAATTTTCCTTTTTTTTACAGGAACAACATCGCAGTAACAATTGTAACAACAGAACAACATCAACAATTGCAGCAAAAGTCGTGAAAAAAAAACAGTTTACCTATTATCACGCATGACAAAATTTCAATTGCAAGTTGCACTTTTGCCGCGAAACCGACGCGTCGAATTCACCAACTTCAGCAATTTCACCTGCAAAAATTCCAGAAAATTCAATCCAACATCTTCATCAAATCCTTCTATAATCTGTCTAATTTTCTTTACATGTTATTAACATCAAATTGCAAAAATTATAATCATGACAAGTTCAATTTTTTGTTTCACATGTTTTCTGAATCAAAACAAGAAGAACATGAGGAATCAACAAATTCACTATTTCATTACCTGAATAAATCGCCGTGCCAAAACAAAGGGCAGAGCGTCGATATCGCAGCAACCCCACTGCATCGGAACATGAACGAACGACAACCACCTTCATCAATCGCCGCCGCTGAAGTGTTGTGGGAAAGGGAGAGAGAAAGCCGCGATTGAAAGTCGGAGACGGAGGGGGTGATCGGATGAAAAAAAACCACCGCGAGAGGGAGGGGCTTCGCACAGTGGATCGAGGTTTGAGGAAGAAGAGCGTTCTGGGTTTTTTTTTCCTTTCCCCAATTTGGTCTGATAACTCCATTTGCCCTCACTCTCTTTTAACTAATGTTTTATTCATTTTTTTTGTTGTTTTTGTTTCAATATTTTTGAGCAAAAACGAATTGGGCTTAGCCCATCATGATATTTCCATTCCACACCTCTCCAAATTACTAACTGCATTTTTTTTAATTATAATTAGTTGATGATTATTCTTAAAATTAATGTTAGTTTTACTAAACATACCCCATGAGCCTATTTTCTTTTTTAAGAGAATTGTTAAGTGATTAGGTTAGTTATTATTGAATTTAGTCATTAGTATTTTTTACTAAGTATATTCAAATAACTAAGTAGTGTGATAATCATTTAATTGTTTAGTCGATCATTTGATTTATTCAATTTACTTGTTTCACTTCGATTCAAATTTAACCACTTGATGAGATCAAAGGCATTTTTATGCGATCTTTGGTTTTCTCTGCTTGTTTGGCTTTTCCATCTGATGTAGAAATTCTTAAGTGACGCCTTGAAGCTCATTGGACGCTTAAAGCTTCGTCGGGATCTCAAGCTCATCAGACGCTCCTCTGCTTGCGTGGAGAAATTCACCGGTGTATGGTAAACTCGAATTTAAATGCTTTTCTTGTATGCCATACATGATTTATTCACATCTGTTAAAAACAATTAAACTTGCAAACAAGTATTTCCTGTAAATACACAATGCACCAGTCATTTTCAAAAATACTTTTGGGCCTCTAATAGAGTGTAAGACCCAATCCCCTTTTATACCAAAACCATTTTGGGCCTCAGTCATTGTATAAGTCCCTGTACAGTTTTCAAAACTCTAACACGATGTTTTGCCGTGTATTTTCTCTCTGTTTATTTTACACGATGTTTTTCCGTGTATATGCTTTTATTCTCACGATGTTTTTTCCGTGAATTTATATTTTATCTGTCACGATGTTTTGCCGTGAATGTCTGTTTATTTTACACGATGCTTTTTCGTGTATATTTTTAATTGCCATGATATCACGATGTTCTTCCGTGTATATTTTATCACATGATGTTTTTCCATGTATTCAGTTTCACACACGATGTTCTTCCGTGTATGTTTTCAAATGACATGATATTTTTCCATATATGATTTTATCTGTCACGATGCTTTGCCGTGTATTTATTTATTCCGTGATGTTTTGCCACATATGCATGCTCCTTTAGGAACTCTTAGTTCAAATTTAATTTTCTATTAGGTTTGAAATAAGACAAACATTAGGATATTCAACCAAGCATGATAATTTTAGGATAGATTTTCCCTCTCGCCGCCGTGCGATTTAAACTTTATTTTCTGTAGTTCGTGCCCCTTAGGGGTGAACTACGACCGCTCTGATTTTTCAAGATCCCGTTGAGAATACGTAGGCATAAGACTGTAAAGTCTTAGCGAGCAACCTTTTCTTTTTTCCATCGTCTCTTTACATCCGACGTTTTTCCGGATATTCGTATTTGCGACCTTTTTATTTTTTATCTCTTTACATCCGACGTTTTCCCAGATATTTTCGACCTTTTCTTTTTTCACCGTCTCTTTACATCCGAAGTTTTCCCGGATATTTGTATTTTCAACCTCTTATTTTTTATCTCTTTTTATCCGATGTTTTCCCGGATATTCATCACTTATTTTTAAAACAACTTTCCTTGTGATTTAGATTCAAATTCATAATCTGTTATCAAAACTTCCTTTAATTTCTTTGAACAACTAACAACACAGCATGGAAGCTCTACAACCGAGTAAGTGTTTATCCGCTTTCATTTAACCGCTTTCATATGTATATAACTGTATTGTGGGGCTGTTTCACTGTAAGTCTTCTTTCATAAACTCATATCAACTGTGTAATGCTAGTATAGATATTTAGAGTTTCCCCGGCAACTACGTCTAAAACCAGAAAAGTCCCGTCTCCTTACATCCGAAGTTCTCCCGGATATTTCACCCTCCTTTGACAAATAGGATTTTCTTTTACAATAATTTTAGACAACTAGATCTAAGAAATTTCCCCCCTTGAACAGTTCATATACAGAAGGCCATTGTTCCAAGTGAAACCCTTTCTAGAACTATTCATCAGCCTCCTCTTGGGCTTAGTGCAAGGACCCACAGGCTTCCTAAAAGCATCCCCGCCTCCTCTTGGGCGTTGTACAAGGACCCTTCGGCTTCTTAGAAGTTTTCACAACCCCCTCTTAGGCTTCGTATAATGATTCTTCCTTCGGGAATGATAGCCTCCTCTTGGGCTTCGTACAAGGACCGCTCGGCTTCTTAAAAGTTATTCTCGCCTTCTCTTGGGCTTTGTACAAATTGTCCCGACGACCTCCTAGAGGTATAGGAACAGAAATTAGTCATCTTACTAGAGCAGTCTTTTAATTGAGTCTAGATATTGATCTCAGAAGCATACTTTTTCTTACACATAGTACAAAAGACACACCCAGTAGACTTGGACAGTCTATATTCCCTCTTGAGTCTCAAAGACATTCTCAAGTTCCTTCTAAACACAGGAAAAACCCCTCCCTCTTTTCTTCATCCGACGCTTTCCCGGATATTCCTTTTTTAACATCCGACGTTTTCCCGGATATTCCTTCAATTTTCATCCGACGCTTTCCCGGATATTCCTTCTATTTTCTTATGTTTTTCTCGGATATTCATATCTCAATCTTTAATCTCTTCACTCTTTTCAATCAATTCCCACAAACACCCTTTTAGCTTCATATCTTGGGCTTTGAACAAGATACAAACAAATCACTTGTAGCTTCACATCTTGGGCTTTGAACAAGATACAAATCACCTTTAGCTTCATATCTTGGGCTTTGAACAAGATACCCAAATATCCTTTTTCCTCCCATAGAATAGGAGGAACTACGATTGCTCTGATTTCCCGGTTTTCTTTAAACGGGAATACGTAGGCATAAGATTGTGAAATCTTACCGAGCACACTAAACAAAAACCTTAGGTCCAGTACCTTACCAAAAACATCAAAAAACCCGAAAACAACAAAAATATCTTTTCAACATCTCTCAACCTTCCCAAAGGAGAAACTTTCCCATTTACAACAGATAAACACCAGTAAGTAGAAAGCAGTAAGGAAAATTGCTAACAACCCATGGATAACCATGTATAGGATGGGTAATTGACAACTCCCCATTGTATAACCTGACCCCAAACTCCCCAATCTCTTAGCACTTGTTAAAGAAAACATTTGTGTGCAAGGTTAGTTTGAGATAACTTCCCTTTCCTTTCCAGCTTCATAGGATAAATAAGAAATCAGAAAGTAGCACCCAATCCCATCCGCAGGCGGATGTGGGCGGTCCCGAAAACCGCGCTACAGTGTGGTAATTGATGATATATGCATGATTATGGATGTGTATATGTGTGCATTTTAAATTTCATGAGTCATTGTATGCCAAACATCATGATATGCATTCTTGTGACGTCGTGAGCGACGGATTGATTCCAGAGGGAATCCGCTATAACATCGTGTGCCTTAAAAATAAGAGGACTGAAACCGATCTGATCGGATCGTGCGCCTTAAAAATAAGAGGACCGAAAGCGATGATTATAGACGATCGTGTGCCCATGTGGGGTGTGACCGATCGGGTCGTGTGCCCGTGTGGGGTGTGAGCGATCCATAAACGTCGTGTGCCCATGTGGGGTGTGAGCGACGGGGAACATCGTATGCCTAACGGGGAGTTACACTAAGTAACGAGCGATGGTTCCAGCAGAGTTCCTGAGTGAACTAGTGATGAGAAATGTTGGAAGTCGGTACCGCATATGCATTGCATAGAGTCGTTGTGTCGGTCTCTGTGCATTTGCATAAATCATGGATTAATTGTGTATGGAATTGTGAATGTGATTGATGAGATGGAATATGTATAATTGTATCGATGATGAGTGTATTGTGTATGACTGATGTGCATTGGTATTGGATACCTGAGAATTGTACTGTGTTGTGTTGTATTTGGTTGTGGTGCATTTGTGGTGAGAATATTTTGCTTGTGCATTTCTGTGTTAATATATAATTATATGCAACTCTATTATGATTGTGTTTCTCACCCTTCTGCTGTTTTATAATGCTCTATGAGGCATTGCAGATTAGAGTTGCTGGAGGTCTTTTTGTGAAGCTTAGGTCTTCATTCTTTTGTCGGTTGGCTCTGATATGTGACACCGGGTAGTCGGGGTGATCGAGTGTGATTATTTTGTATTATGTATATGTATCTTTTGGATTGTACATGTATGGTTGTATATGACACATACACTTTTATGATATATATATATGAGATTCAGTTACGGATTTTCTGCTTTAATTCTGTTTCTGAATTGTGGGTGTATTACTTCCTGAATTGTTGCATATCTTTATGAGCAGGTGTTGTATGTTTGTTTCAAATTGATGCGACCCCCTCGGTCTATGCCGTGAATTTGTAAAGATACTCTGATGAAATTTTGAATTTTATTTATCGCTTTAATAGCTTGTGGGTATAGATTGGGGGTGTTACAGCAACCATGCACTCTCTTTGTTCTTGGATTCTACATGGTTCTAGCATTGTGTGGAACATTCTAGACAGTTTAAGACCATTCAAGACATTCCACTTACATTTATTCCAATGCATCACTTTAAATTAAGTGCACCATGTTCCTTGATTTCCAAGCATGTGAGCCTTTGATTTGGATTTACATTGGGATTTCTCCACCGAGTTAACTACCTAACTAACTGAGTTAACCGCTGACTCGGTGAGTCAAGTATAACTAACTCCCAACCTAGATCTAAAGCTAAGTCCAAAGCACATTCCAAACCTATCAACTCCAAACCAAAACTCTATATAAACAAACCTTCAAGCATTTTTCAAGAACCTTCAACCATTTTACACATTTCACAACACTTCACTCTCAATTCTCTCATATTCTCTCTGAATTTTTCTGCAACTTCTTCATCTTCATCTCCATTTTCTTCCCAAACCTCGCCATAGCTCTTCACCATTGAAGAATAATCACTTTCACCTTGAAAGTGATTATTTCTTGAGCTTAACCTTCATCACCTTTCAATTATACTTGATTTTCTGGAGTTTTATTAGCTTTTGGATTCATCTCAAGTGTTTGCTTCAAGATTCTACGGTTCAAATTCGTATTTCGGAGTTTCGTCGGAATTTCCTCCGTTTCGATACGATTCGGCTACAAATTGAAGATTCCTCTGGTTTTCTTTGATTATCTTCATCTAAATTCCTTTACAAAAACATCCAAGGCATATCTCAGCCTTGTAGGTTGGTCTTTCTTTGCTCATTTTACTATTTCGAACGTTTTTGTATCATTCGCAATGTAGTTTCGATGCTTTTTGTGTGTGAATTGAAACTGCCATTACTTGATACATGATCTTGATGTGTTAATTGATTCCATTATTGTTTATTAGTTGTTTTTAAACTTGATTTTCGTGTACAAATTAATACCCTAGCATGTGGTAGTTTGGACAAGTGATTTACGTGCTCAAAGTGCTTTTTAAAAAGTTATTTTTGCCACTGTTACACTAGTAATCGATTACTCAAAGAGAGTAACCGGTTACTCTGCACAAATTTACACCAACGCTATTTTTTTCAACCAAGTAACCGATTACTCAAATAGAGTAACTGATTACTCTGCACAATTTTCACCAGATTTGCCTTTTTCAAGCAAGTAATCGATTACCTGTTTAGGGTAATCGATTACCACTGTAACAGAATGCCATTTTTTGTGTTTTTCAAGCTTGTTTGCCATGCTTTCCTCCTCTAACTTCCATGTGTAGCGTGCTATTTTTGTCGGTGACGCGACCACCTTACCGCATTGGTTGGAATTGGGTGCTACTTTCTGATTTCTTATTATCCTATGAAGCTGGAAAGGAAAGGGAAGCTATCTAAAACTAACCTTACACGCAAATGTTTTGTTTAACAAATACTAAGAGATTGGGGGGTCGGGTTCAGGTTATACAAAGGGAAGTTGTCAATTACCCTGTGTATATATGGTTATCCATAGATCTTCTTTGGCATGTTCGAATACTTTCTGGTGTTTATCTATTATGGGTTGGGAAAGTTTCTCCTTTAGGAGGTTTGAGAGGATGTTTTTGTTGTTTTTCGGGTTTTTCGTTGTTTTTGGTAAGGTACTGGACCTAAAGTTTTTGATTCGTGTGCTCGCAAAGATTTCGTAATCTTATGCCTACGTATTCCTGTTAAAGAAAACAGGGAAATCAGAGCAATCGTAGTTCCTCCTATTCTATGGGAGGAAAAGATATTTGGTGTCTTGTTTAAAGCCCAAGATTGAAGCTAAAGGGTTTGACTGAGAGAGAATTTGTCATTTCTAAAGGGAGGTATCTCACCTGTTTATCACCATTGTCAAGTAATTGATTACAAAGGAGAATTACTTTAACTGGAATGTATGGAATCCAGCAATGCCATAATTTCCTTTATAAGGAAAATTTCCCGAAGGAGGAAACTTTAACTCAGTGTTGAGCAATGCCATTTTTCCTTAGGAGTCTTCCATGCTAAGAGAGGGACATTGGCTTGGATGTAAATAATCCAGAGGCTTGCCACTTACAGCAAATAGATGAAAGAGGAAGTTTACCAGGATAAAAGAGGGATCACATCTTGGATGTTTGAGTCAACAAGTGTGCCACTTATAGCAGTTATCTGGAATTAGGGTTTGTTTGATTGTTGGTTTTGATGTGTGATATATAGTGAAATGTCTTCCTACAGAGAGAACTCTTGATTTCCTCTGAGGGGATATTGATTTTTGTGTGCCTTGATCAAAGCCCAAGGTTGAAGCTAAAAGGTTGACTCTACTTGGGAGTTTTATATTTGTCTTGTACAAAGCCCAAGATTTAGGCTAAAAGAGATTGACTCAGCTGGAGAGTATAATTTGTCTTGTACAAAGCCTAAGATTGAGGCTAAAAGAGAGATTGGCTCCACTAGGGAGAGGTTTTATTTGTCTTGTACAAAGCCAAAGATTGAGGCTAACTCTACTGAGGAAAATCATTATACAAAGTCTAAGAGGAGGCTGGCTAGGGAAATTCTTATATGAAGCCTAAGAGGAGGCTGGCTTCTGCTGAGGATTATTGAAATCCAGAGACATGTCCAAATTGGGGAATTAACTCATGCTGAGAATATCAGATACCCTGAGGTTCTGATTCTGTTAAGGTTTTATTGATGATAAAGGTTTAAACTTTGATTGTGATAAGCTATAAAGGTTTCAAACTCTGCTGGATATTGATGGAATGATCAGGGTTTTTCCTGTGCTTTTAGGAAACTTGAGGGTTTCTTTGAGATCTAAGAGGGGATGAGACTTTCTAAGTCTACTGGTATGAAGAGGTTGATCTTTGTATGATGCCCACGAGGAGGCTGATGTTTTAAGGGATGAGAATCAACCCTAAAATGGTCTGATGTTTTGGAATTCTGACTCTTTGGAGGATTGAACTAGTAGAGATGACTAAGTTCTGTCCTATACCTGTAGGAGGTCTTTGGATCCTTGTACTAAGCCCAAAAGGAGACTGAGAACTTCTAAGAAGCTTGTGGGTCCTTGTACTAAGCCCAAGAGGAGGCCGGGGATGCTTTTAGGAAGCCTGTGGGTCCAAACCTAAGAAAAGTTCAAGAAAGGTTTCACCGGCAATAATCCTGTCTTTAGTGAACAGTCCTAGGGTTTGAAGAAATTCAAAAAAAGGTTTCACCGAGAATCAATCCTCTTTGGGGAAATGAATTTCTTGTACAAACATTTCTAATTTGTGACAGTCTTGAGAAAAGTTTCATCGGGAATAACGCCTTTCTCTGTTCCATATTGTATAAGCCCAAGAGGAGGCAAGACTGTATCTGGAATTTCCTATGGGGGACTAGTTTTGACTGTGTTGAAAGAGTAACCACTGGTTTGACGTAAATCTAGACCTAATTGATGGGGAAAACACTAAGCAAGTATATACAGGTATACATATACAGCTGAAATATATAAACCAGTATGTATAAAAGAAGTAGTAGAACTTACTATTGTGCAAGCCCAACATTGTAACCACAACTGTATGGTTAGTTATTCAAGAAATTGAAGAAAGTTTTGATAAAAACTTAGAATTTGAATCTAAATCAAAAGTAAAGTTGTTTTAAAAATAAGTTTGGGGCTTATACTCAAGGAGAGGCCCAGATGAATTCTTTTGAAAAGGCGACGATCGCGTCGTAGTTTTTGAAAATTACAGAGGGACTTATACAATGACTGAGGCCCAAATTATTGTATTTTATAAAGAGGATGGGTCTTACACTCTATTAGAGGCCCAAAAATGTTTGAAAAGAATAAAGATGGGACTTACAACACAAGGGTAGGCCCAGATGAAAATTGTTTTGAAAACGGCGATCGCGCCAAGATTTTTTAAAATCGTATCGGGACTTATACAATGACTGAGGCCCAAAAAGGTTTATTTATAAAGGGATGGGACATACACTCTATCAAGAGGCCTAAGAGTTTTTAAAATGAAGAGAGAATGGGACTTATAACTCAGGGAGAGGCATAAATGAAAAACACCGATCGCACCGTTGTTTTTGAAAATCGTATAGGGTCTTAAACAATGATTGAGGCCCAAAAAGTTTGTGGGTGACAAGGGATGGGTCTTACACTCTATTAGAGGCCCAAAAGTGTTTTGAAAAATGTTTGTGAGGGTGAAAATAATCAAAACCCTAATTTGATTAAAAAAAATGCATTTTAATTTGAATTAAAATGATCAAAATTATCAAACATGTGTGAAAAACAAGTTGTGATCTTGGATTATTGTTTGAAAATCATGTTCTATCCATAGAATGATTTGAAAATCATTTGAATTTGAAAAATCAAGAGAAAGAATTTATTTAAAATGTTTAAAAACAATTAAAAAGGAATTCTTTATAAAAATTCAATATATATTAAATAAATAATATTTTTTTTTTATTTTTTTGTGGAGTAAAATATTTTAACATATTTGTGAATTTTGGAAAAAAGAATTATTCAAAAATGATTGAAATTGAAGGAGAAATTAATTTTTGAAGTTATTTTAGAAGTTGTAAAAAAATGAAGGAATTAAGTGGTAAAAAATATGGGATGGTGTCATACCCCAAATTTTGACCACTAAGATTCCCATCATTGTGCAAATCATTATCACAATATGGATGTCCCTTTATGCCTCATCAATCTCCTCAAGGGGTTGTTGAGCATTCACTACAATCAAAATTAGGGTTTCTAGCCCTCTGAGAGCCTTAGACAAAGGATCAATCAAGGAATGACATGATCTTCAACTTGTCTAAACTTCTCAAACATTCACAATGGATCAAGAGGACTCCCACTTCAAGGATTAAGCACAAGGTTGCTCCCTTCTAGGTGGATCAAGCTTCAAGATCGCCAGTGTCACCAAATTAGGGTTTTGGTCGACCAGGGCCTCCATATGGAAATTTTCATCTGGGCATGAGCCAATGATCCAAAACATAACCTAATATACTCCATGGAACCTCATGGACCCAATCATCAAGTCAATTTTGCTTCAGGGGATGCAAACATAAAAAATCAGGAATTAGGGTTTCTTGACCTAATTCACCCCTAAGTTGACTTTTGGGACAAATCATAAGCCATGACCTCAAGACATAATTTGAGGGTCTCTAATGAACTAAATTGATCCATTTGGAACAATGGATTAATCCAAGAAGTGTGAGCAACAAGTCTCAATTTCATCTGCACCACAGTTAGGGTTTCGCGGAAAAAGTCAACTGTAACTTTGACTTTTGACCTGGACATGCTCCCAAGCCCTAGGACATGAATCAATATACCCTATAACACCCATGGAACATGTCCATCAAGTTTGATTTAGGTCAAGGACATGATTTCCTGAAGAATTGCACAGTTTGGAATTCATATGATAAAAAGTCAACTGTGCACAAAAGTCAACTTTGACTTTTTGAGATATTTCATTAAAATGGATTTTTAACCCTAAAATGATGTTAATGTATGATTGGAATCATCATTCATCAAGAAAAATCAAAGAAAGTGGGATAACTTGTAAAAGGGGTAACCATAAAACTTAGAAAAATTTCTAAGTTATGGAAAAAGTACCACTAATGCACCAACTTTGGAGGACCATAACTCCTAAACCACAAAGCCATTGTGCCCCATTCAAAGCTTGATTTGTAGATCTCATTACCCTCTACAAAAGCTTCATACTGACCTTTGTCCAAATTCCTCATGGATTTAGAGTTATGGAGTGATCAAAATCAAGAAAAGTCACTTTGTTCCAACACTTGGTGAAAATTCCACAAAGTCAGATTTCACTTCACTTTTTGCCAAAAGTAGGAGGATTTTTCACTTGGATTCAAAAGAGATCAAAACCAAACATGTTCAAACAATTGTTGTGTCATGCAAGGGCTTTCCAAAATGGCCAAGAACATTACCAAATTCAACTTACACCATGAGATATAACATTGGCAAGTTGCCTTGCTGAAATCTGTCAAGGCAAGGCAGAATTTGCACTTTTGGTCGATTTGCCAAAATCAGCCAAATCCAAATGCTCCTATCCACTTGGACACCTCTGAGGATTGAATCTAAAGGGGACAATCACTGAGCCAAGCCTCCAAAGTCCAGGGAATAAGAAATAGCATGTTGAACCTAGAATGGCCAAAATAGGGACAAGACTCCAATTTTGGATTGGAACATTCAATGCATACACCAAGGTGGCATGGACTGAGCCATTCTCAACTGAATTTAGTCAAGACTTATCCAAGACCAAGGGAACCACAGCCCTGTGCCCTAACCTCTAGTCAATGGCTAGAGGAGACTTGGATTTCCATTGGCTAACATTGAACAAACACCTGCTGCAGTTGCCATTCACTGTGGATCCCAAAATAAACTTGATCTACTATAAATAGAGCTCAATTGTGTTCAGTTTAAGTACACCAAAGGCCTACAACACTTGCCTTTCACAAAATCTCTTTCTCTTGGCAAAAATGCCTTTCTTAGCAAGGTAACTATCGGGTTTTGAGTTTGAGAGCTTTTCCAACCAAACCAATCACCCACACACCTCATATACATCACATATGAGCTGATCAAACACTTAAACAATAACTGGAACACTGATTTCTCAGAATCACCAGTCAATTGCTCAAGGTTTTAACCAAGGTGCGGTTGAGATGCCATGAAGTGATCCAGCCAATTTTAATCAAATCCAAGCATTCAAACACACTCCATAGGGTGTAGGGAAGCTGTTCAAATCATCACAACACAACTGTAACACCTCCTACACAAATCACAATCATCAGCTGCAAGTGGTAAGCATGAGCTCTTCTAACTCTATGATCCACACAATTTTTGCTGCACAATAATTTGGCCATATGTTCTTAATCATGCATGGAATGTTTCCCCTCAATTAATTGCATTGTTTGAATCGTGTATCAAAAATCCTAGCCTTCATGCAGAAATTAGGGTTCTTGAGGTTTCTTCGTGATTTCTTGTTTTATGTTAAATTTAAATGAAATTAAATGCTATAGACATGATCGTGAGGTTGAAACGAGTTGATTGGTATGTGGATTACATGATATGATTACGTAATCAGTGAGATTGAATGGAAAATGCAAATCTGGGCAAACCCAGAACACGCGCGTGTTCTTGGTGTGTTCTTGGCGCCATTTTTTTAAATTCAAATATTTGAATTTTGTGATTTTATTTAATTGATTCAAAAATTAATTTCTCTCTGAGTTTTAATGATTTTGAGTTGATTCTTTTTTTAATAATTCACAAAAATGTTAAAATATTTTATTTTCCCAAAAAATCCTAAAAATATTATTTATTTTATATAATGGATATTTTTGCAAAGAATTAATGTTTTAATTGTTTTTGACATTTAAAATATTTTTTCCACCTTGATTTTGCAACTTTTAATGCTTTCTAATTATTTTGTAGGTCAATACTTAATTTTTGAAGCATTAATCCAAGATCACAATTTGTTTTACATATTTTAAACAATTTTGAACATTTTAATTGAATTTTTTATTCAATTAAAACACATTTTGAAAACAAATTAGGGTTTTTTGGATTAATTCAACCCTCATAAATCATTTTCAAACTTTTGGGCCTCTAATAGAGTGTAAGACCCAATCCTTTTTTGACCAAATCATTTTTGGGCCTCAATATTGTATAAGTCCTGATATCGTCAAAATAAACGGCGCGGTCGTCGCCTTTTTCAAACAAGAAAAACTCTGGGCCTCCCCTCGTGTTGTAAGCCCCATTTCTTTTCTTTTAAACCTTTTGGGCCTCTAATAGAGTGTAAGACCCAACCCTTTGTAAATACAACCCTAATTTTGGGCCTCACTTATTGTATAAGTCCCGTTGTATTTCAAAAAGTTCGACGCGATCATCGTCCATTGAAAAACAAACTTTGGGCCTCTCCTTGAGCTATAAGACCCATTCAAAACTTTTGGGCCTCTATTAGAGTGTAAGACCCAATCCCCTTTTAACCAAAACATTTTGGGCCTCACTCATTGTATAAGTCCCTCTGCGTTAAAAGAAAACTTCGGCGCGATCGCCATTTTTAAAAATCATCTGGGCCTACCCTCGTGTTATAAGCCCCACTCTTTTTCTTTAAAACCTTTTGGGCCTCTTGAGAGAGTATAAGACCCAAATCCCTTTATACAGAAAACAATTTTTGGGCCACAGTCACTTGTATAAGTCCCTCTGTACAAATTTAAACAGTGCGTTCACTGATAAAACCCTGGGCCTCTCCTTGAGCTGTAAGCCCCAAATCTTTCTTTTTAAAATCACTTTCTCCTTTGATTTTGAATATATTGTTGTTTTCAATCTTTCTTTGTTGAACAACTAACCAAACAGCATGGAAGCTCTACAACCGAGTAAGTGTTTATACGCTTTCATTTACTGCTTTCATGTATATATATATATAACTGTATTGTGGGGCTGCTCGCTGTAAGTATCCTTTTACAAACTCATATATATAATTGTATCGTGGGGCTGCTCACTGTAAGTCTCCTTTCATAAACTCATATCAACTGTGTAATAATAGTATAGATATTTAGAGTTTCCCCGGCAACTACGTCTAGCGCTAGGTAAAGCCGTTGATCACTCTTAGAAATAGTCAAAACTAGATCCCCATAGGATTACCAGACACTGTCTTCCCTCCTCTTGGGGTTAAACAATATGGAGATATGAAAGACAGCATTCTCGGTGAACCCTTTCATAGACTGTCACTCGTAGAAGTTGTCAAGAAACTCTATTCCCCAGAGATGATCTCTTCTCCGTGAATTGCATCTCTTGAGTTTCTTCCAAATTCTCGAACTTTCCTGGCTTGATCTATTCTCGGTGAATAGCATGTCTTGAATTTCTTAGGATTTGGGGACCCACAGGCTTCTTAAAAGCACTTGTCAAGAAACTCTACTCCCCAGAGATGATCTTTTCTCCGTGAATGGCATCTCTTGAGTTTCTTTCAAATTCTCGAACTTTCCTGACTTGATCTATTCCTTGTGAATAGCTTGCCTTGAATTTCTTAGGGTTTGGGGACCCACGGGCTTCTTAAAAGCATCGGCCTCCTCTTGGGCATCGTACAAGGACCCACAGGCTTCCTAAAAGCAACCCTGCCTCCTCTTGGGCTTAGTACAAGGACCCTACGACTTCTTAGAAGTATTCACAGCCTCCTCTTAGGCTTCATATAATGATCTCTTCTCCGGGAATGATAGCCTCCTCTTGGGCTTCATAAAAGGACCGATCGGCTTCTTAAAAGCTTCCAGCCTCCTCTTGGGCTTCGTACAAATTGTCCCGACGACCTCCTAGAGGTATAGGAACAGAACTTAGTCATCTGCATAGAACAGTCCTTTTAAAGAGTCTGCTACTGTTTCTCAAAGCATAGTACAAAAGATAAAACTCTAGACTTGGACAGTCTAATCCCCTTGAGTCTCAAAGACATTCTCAAGCACCCTTCAAGAATGGGAAGGAAACCCGTAGACTCGGACAGTCTCAATACCCTTCGGATTTTCCACTTCCTTAAAGAACAGGAATAACCCTGATCCTTGAGTACAGTGTGGCTCATATAAGAACTGATTTTCTCTTTCAAAATCAGTATACTGGACCTGTCACTCAACTGAGACAGTAACCATATCCTCCTCTTAGGCTTTGTATAATGATCCTTCTCCAGTTACAATAGCCTCATCTTGGGCTTTGTACAATGATTCTCCCCAGCGGATTCAAACAACGTTTAGCCTCTCTCTCTCGGGCTTTGTACGAGACACATAAGAGACTCCCTCATTGAGTCAACCACCCCTTTCGCCTCCATCTCGGGCTTTATACGAGATACAAAAAGGTTCTTATTGAGCCAAACAAACTTTTAGCCTCTATCTCGGGCTTTGTACGAGATACAAAAACTCTCTTGTTAAGTCAAATAGCCTTCATCTCGGGCTTTATACGAGATACCAAAGGATTCCCTCGTTGAGTCAAAACCTTTTAGCCTCTCTCTCGGGCTTTGTACGAGACACATATTAGCCTCCTCTTAGGCTTTGTATAAGAAAACCACTGGTTGATCCAATCAACCTTTTAGCATCAAAGTTGTGCCTCGTTCACAGTACACAAACATCAACAACTCCTTCCCCTTCATCTAACTGCTGTAAGCAGCAAGCCTCTAGATCATCTACATCCATGCCAATGTCCCTCTTTTAGCATGAGAAATTCCTAAGGAAAGATAGCATTGCTCTACACTGAGTTAAAGTCTTCTCCTTCAGGTTAAAAACCCCTTCTTAGGAAATTATGGCATTGCTAGGATTCGCATATCCCAGTTAAAGTAATTCTCCTTTATAAATAGTTGTGACATACAACCCCCTCTTTAGAGGTGACAAATTCTCTCTAAAGACCAACCCTTTCAGCTTCACATCTTGGGCTTTGAACAAGATACGAACTACCCTTTCGCTTCATGTCTTGGGCTTTGAACAAGACACCAAAACACCATTTCCTCCCATAGAATAGGAGGAACTACAAACGCTCTGATTTCCCTGTTTCGGTAAACGGGAATACGTAGGCATAAGATTGAAAGAAAAAATCTTAGCGAGCACACTAAACAAAAACCAAAAATCCCATACTCTTACATCAAAAAGCGTCAGTCCTAACATCCTAATCCTTGTTCCCCGCCAGAAACATTCTGTCAAAATAAAAAGAGAGAAAACAGTATTGGCGAAAATACAAATAACTAATACAAAGGCCCCCCCACATTGATCGCATCCGTAACCTAACAGACCGCTGTTTAAACTCAGTATGCAAAGCAGGGTTAATTAGAGACATCTATTTCCCTTCCTTCATCAGCTTTAATAGGATAAAAAATGAATCGACCTGTAGTAAACTCAACCGCAGAGAGCGACCAGCGCTTAAGAACTGCGTCCAAAATCGCTCGCTACAGATGGTCCTCCCAAGGTTTGAACCCATGCCCTTGGGGTGGAGAGTTTAAAACTTTACCATCTGAGCCATGTGCTTTGGCTAATAGAGAATAGAATATGAAAATAATATAGGAAACTCTCTTTTGAAAATGGTTAAAAAAAATAAAAGAAAAAGGTCTGGGGCGAGGGGGATTCGAACCCCAGACCTCTCGCTCGCTACACACACACACACACACACACACATACACACACAAATACTAGTGTTTCTACTAGGGCGCAATGCCAATTCAAACATATATTGGCAATGGAATAATATATACTATGTTTGGTTCTAAAACCTGAAAATGGCGCCATGGCCATCTTCTTCCTTGAACCAATATCAGATTTGCGTGAAGCATGATATCTCTCTCGTTTCTCAATCATTTTGGAAGATATAAAAATGAAAATCGTTTGTTTTTTAACAAGGAACATGATGGTTCTTTTCAATTTTATTTATATTAAGTGTAACAAAAAATATGGTGTAGCAACTAGATGAACCCTAAAAAATGCAAGAACTAAATGAAATCTCATATACGCAAGATAAATGGCAATTGGTTGAGGGTTAATGATATATAAGCAACCAAAATCATGATGGTAACTTAAAATAACATTTATGATGCATGTAGTAATGAGTTTGAAAGTTTACGGCTTACCTCTGTAAGAAGGAATCGAATGTTATTGTAGAGGTGTTACAGAAGTGAAACAATGATCTGGATAGCTTCCTTAGGTGTTATGGATTATGTTGCAAGCCTTTGAATGATTTGAAACTTCCTAGAACTCTTAGCTCGAGTCCATCTGCATGTTGAAGCAAGTGAGATATGGAGATGTGGGTTCTGGTGTTACAGAAGTGATTTAGAGGTTTAGATGACTTCTATAAGGGATATATGATGTGTTTGGATCATTGGTTCAAGCTGCATTGCTTTCTATTTCAAAACCCGATAGTCAATTCTTAAGAATTTGGAATTTTGATGCACAAGAGGGAATTAAGAGAAAACAATGTTTGGATTTTTTTGGTGTGTCTTAAGTGATCAAGTATGAGCTCTATTTATAGGTAAATAGATTTATCAAGCATGAACAGTTGGAACTTGAAGGATAAAAACTGAATTCAATGGTCTTGGCTTGGCATAATTGCTTCTTACGCAAAGTAGAATAACTGTCCCAAATAGCTCAGCTATGTATTGACTTAATCCACATTCTGCAGTCCTTTTAAATGTTGTCTATTAGAGCATCTTGACTACAAGGGATAAGAATCTTGAATATGCACCATTTGCTCATAATTTCCTTTGAAATTCAAGTCTTTGTACAAAGATTCATTATGCCAAATGATCAAGTTTTAAGCATCTTGGCCTAATTTTGCAGGTTGGATCAGAGTTGTCATGATCATATTGAATGTATTTGGCTCCTTTGATCATTGTCCCTTGACTCAAAATCGTGGACAACAAGTTAATATCCAAACTATCATGAAAATAGTTGTAACAATGCCTCTTGTGGCAGCCATAACTCTTGGCTCAAGTTAAGTTGTTTCATGCCAATGAACTCTTTGGATTGTTGGCAACATGTATAAAAACTTTGATGTTTGCATTTGAGATTGATTCTTCTTGTAACTAGGTGTAAACATCTCCCAAGTTTTGGTGTTTTACCTAAAATCTATCTTGGACAGAATTTTGTCTAAGTGTTGGGAAAAAAAAAGCATTTTCATGCTTTAGTGATTTTGATTTGGAATGAGATGTAGTTGACATATTTGAAGTATGTAAGATGAGCTTTCATTTGACCTTTGGATGGAAGAAAAAGGCTTTGTAGTTTAGGAGTTATGACCTTGCAAAGTTGGCATCAAATCCATTTTGTTCCATAACTTAGAAAAATTTAAGTTTCTTATGGTTTCCCCTTTTGCAAGAAACCTCACTTTTCTTTATTTTTCTTGATGGATGATGATAAAAACCACACATTAAAATTGTTTTTGACTTAGGGGAACCACATTTGTGAAAATTTTCAAAAATTCAAACTTGATTTTGGGCACAGTTGACTTTTTGTCAGATGAATTCCAAACTGTGTGATTCTCTATGTAATCAAGTCCTTGACCTAATTAAAACCTAATGGATGGATTACATAGGTGTTTTAGGGTGTCTTGAATCATGTCCCAAGGTTTGAGATCATGTCTTGGTCTAAAGTCAAAGGTACAATTGACTTTTTCTTCAAAACCCTAATTGTGGTCCTGATGAAATTGAAACTTGTGAATCAAGCTTCTTGAATCAATCCATTGTTGTAAATGGATCAATATGGTGTATTTGAGGCCCACAAATCATGTCTTGAGGTTTTGGTTCATGTCTTGCCTCATAAGTTAACTTAGGGGTGAGTTAGGTCAAGAAACCCTAATTCCTTATTTTTGATGAATGCTTCCCCTGAGGCTATTTTAACTTGATGATTGGGTCCATGAGGTCCCTTTGAGCATTTTGGGTCATGTTTTTAAGTATTGGCTCATGCCTAGATGAAATTTTTCATCTGGAGGCCTTGGTCGACCAAAACCCTAATTTGGTGACACTGGCGATCTTGAGGCTTGATCCACTTGGAATGTTGCAACCTTGTTCTTGATTCTTGATATGGGAGACCTCTTGATCCTTCATGGATGTTTGAGAGGTTAGACAAGTTGAAGATTATGTCATTTCTTGATTGATCCTTTATCTAAGTGCTCTGGAAGGGCTCAAAACCCTAATTCTTGATTGTAGTGAGTGCTCAATAATTCCTGAGGATATTGAAGAGGTATGATGGTACATCTATATTGTGGTGATGATTTACACAATGATGGGAAATCTTTGTGGTCAAAATTTAGGGTATGACACCATGGATTAATATGATTGATTTTTATGGATGTTTTATGAGTCATTTCACTTCAGTTGGATGTATGATTGTGAATTTTTCAATGCTCGATCTTTCAATTTTGTAATTATGCTCATTCTTTGCATTGTATGAACATGATCATTCTTGCACATTTTTATTCATATAATAACATGATTTGTGTTATATTTTGGATTGTCATTTGGCACTATTTTTCACTTTCATTCATGTTTGAATTAAGTTTGATCTTCAAATAATAAGCTTAATCTTGTATAATCAATAATGCACCCTTTGCTTTAATAATTTTTCAATTCATTTTGGAAGATTTTTAGCATATTCCTCCCTTTTGATTAATTAATCGAAACTTCGTTTCGATTATTAATCTTCCCGTTGGCACATCTCTTTAGGCTTCCTTTAGAGCTTTCTCTATCTTTCCCCCCACAGAGTCGGAGTTTTCACGCGACACTGGAGCACTGTACAGCTTGGAGGTGTTGCGTTGTCCGTTTCAACTTCTACACTACACCCTGTGTGTTAGAGAAGGAATGAGAATGAAGAATTCATACTCTCATTCTGACTACTTCAGGTAGGGGACGAATGACCCTGTGCCTGGCTTAGTAACCTCTATCTCCAGGCGGTAGCGTATCTCCATCCCCAGTTGAGTCGATCCATGATCACTCTTACTTCTTTCAGACTCTCTTTTGATCAATCACCATCCTTTTGGTTAAAGATCATAGTCTCTTGAGTTAACACTCGTCTCTCTTTTCCAATATTCTTTTCTTGCGATCAATCATCGTCTTTTGATTCCCTAGAAGAGTCTCAATTCCTTTTCCTTTGGGTAAACACAGTCTTCCTGTTAAACCCCAAAACCCTAGCAGAGATCGCAACCTTCTCTTGGTTCTTCTCCCTTTGATTGGTTGACCACCGCCTATCAGTTAAAACACTAATTTGCACTTCTTCTCAGTTAACCACAGTCTATCTTTTAACATACTGAGCTCCTCTTGGGTTAATCACCTTCTCTTAGTTAATCACCCATTTTTCAGTTAACTACAGCCAGTCTGTTAACATACTCAGCCCCTTCGAGTTAATCACCTTATTTTTGTTAATCACTCGTTCCTTTTCGGTTAATCACAGTCTTTCTGTTTGCACCGAATCCTGAGCGGTTAGCAACTTCTTTTGGTTCATTACCCTTTGTCGTTGGATGAGTATTGTTTGTTCGGTCGGTAGTAACATCCTCTTTGGGTCACGACCTTTTCTTGGTCTCACACCTGTCCTTTGGGTTACGACCTTCACTTGGTCCCACACCCGTTCTATTGGGTCACAACCTTCATTCGGTTCTACACCCATTCTTTTGGTTCTTCACAACCAGTCTGTTGACACCAACTTCTTTCTCCCCACCAGAGTCGTTATTTCTTCGGTTAACCACTTCCAGTGAGTTAACATACCGAACCCTTTTTCTTTTAATCCCCAGTAAGGTCGCTTACCCTCTGACCCCTAGCGTAATCATTTCATTATCTTCTCCCTAGTGGAGTCTCTGTATTTCTTTTGCTCCTTTATCTTCTTGGTTTCGACACCACCTCTGTACGTTATCCTCAGCACAGTCTCTATTCTTTTCCTTTTCACTTCTTTCTTGGTTCTGACACCACTTCTTTTGGATCCCCAACGGAGTTTCCTTCTTCTTTTGTCTTGGTTTTGACCCCACCTTTCCTTTTCCTTTTCCGTCTTAGTTCCTCGAACTACGGAAACTCTGATTCTGCATTCATTCGAATGTATGATACGTAGGCACGAGATCGCGATGATCTTGGCGAGCACACTTCCACCTTCTTCCATTCTTCTTCTCTTTCCCTGGTTCCCTGAACTACGACACTCTAATTTCCTTATTGCACTATGAGGGTACATAGGCACGAGGGCCCTAATCCTCCGCGAGCACTTTCTTTCTTTTTTCTCTTTCTCCTCTCTCTCTCTTTGTTTTAGCTAGAAGCCTTTAGATAGATAACCCATCCAAGCCTAGAAGCAAGCGAAATGGTTCCCGTCGAGTACGACGGATGCGTTAGGTGCTTTCATTTTGCATAATTGATCCCCTGACTTGTTTCTCTTCCCCTTGGGTTTTATCGATATTTTCCCTGTCCTTTGGGACTAAATAAAGTTCGGTGGCGACTCTGTTATATCTTTGAGTGTGCAATTCACTCAGGTATAATTCAACTAACTTCAGCTGGTGACTCTGCTGGGGGGTCCTTCACTACTACGAAAAACCCATTTAACAACGGTTGGGAATGACATATAATGACACGGGCGAGGGCGTTGTTATGTAGATTGTTGTGGTATATATGATATTTACAACGACGGCCTTGTATGCGTTGTAGTAAACAGGAAAGCGCACTAACTATCACAACGGTTTTACATTACACCGTTGTAATAAATATAATTGTCCTCGGTTCGATTCCCAGCAGCACAGTTTTGATGTTTATTTTTGGCTGGCAACGCGCCAGATATTATAACGGTTAGGAAATATAACCGTCGTTAAAGTTTCTGCAAAATTAACAAATATCATCCTGCTTTTATAATTAATCCCATTTTTTTACCTGTATTATTGTTCTCCATATCTCAGCACAGCAGAAAAATACAATTCACATTTTGTGATACAATTTTCAGAATAATATTAATCGTATCATATTCATAATATCACATATACCAGATTACTGTTTATCAGAACAAACAACCTACATAAATAAAATATCACATATACCATATTACAGTTTACACACATTACATAACTTCACATAATTGTAACTTGGTGTATTGGTATCTTGTCTCTTGGTGTCTTGTCTCCTGGCCTGGTGTCTTGTCTCCTGGCCTGGTGTACCTATGATTTCAAATAATTATACTTGTTAGTAAAAATACTTCTAAACTATAACATACAATTAATATATTATGAATAAATAATAAATTACGTACTTGTTGATTTTCCCATATGCCTTCTTCATGATCGAGTCGTATAGCATGCACAGCATCTCCATCAACTTCATCATATGAGGTAGGAACTTGTGTTGTGTAAGAAGGTGTGGACGGAATATCAAGACTTTCATCACTAAGAGGAATGTATCTTCCTTGGAGAACGATTGGCCATTTCCCCAATTTGTCCGATGGATCGGAAACATAGAAAACTTGTTTTGCTTGAGAAGCCATGATGAATGGTTCTGTATTAAAAGATGCCTTGCCAAGGTCGACCCGGGTGAATCCTAAGTCATCAATGTCTACACCATTACTATTATTGGGAACCCACTTGCATTTAAATAAAGCCACTTTGAAAATAACATAATCAATCTCCCAAATCTCATCAACGACACCATAAAACGCGGTAGTTGCCAATACCGGATTCTTATCTTTCGAACTAGAGAAATACATCGATTCGGCTTCAACCATAACCCCACTATTTTGCATTGTACTACAATCATCTTTTGATTTTGTATAAAAGGTATAATGACCAATGTCGTATGCACTCCAGGTAATGACACAAAATTTTGGTCCGTACGACAACCATCTAAGTATCTCGGATGCACTAGGATCATTAGATACACTTTTATTAAACCAATCCATGAATCTATTGTTATGCTCTATCAACAACAACTTGTCATTCATTCGGGGATATTTTTTCTTCATAAGTCTTTTGTGAGTATCTATGAAAGGTTAAACCTCATCTATATTATTCAATATATATAAATGTGATTGAATAACTACATCCCGAGCCATTGACCTAACATTTAGACCTTGAATACCTCTTCTGTCTGTGTCTGCATGACGAGACTTTGGAATTACTATAGAATCTGCATCAGACAAATAGTTTGTACAAAACTCAACAGCTTCTTCTGTGATGTACCTTTCAACAATCGAAGCTTCCGGTCGATGATGATTCTTCGTATATCCTTTAAAGATCTTCATATATCGCTCTATTGGATACATCCACCTTAAATAATCTAGACCACAAATTCTGATTTCTCTTACGAGATGAACAAGTAAGTGAACCATAATGTCAAAAAATGATGGTGGAAAATACATCTCCAATTGACATAAGATTATGGCAGCCTCATCTTCTAATTCATCCAATTTTTTGAAATCAAGAACTTTATTACATATGACATTGAAGAATAAACACAGTCTCGTTATAGTTACTCTCACATTTTTTGGAAGGATCCCACGGATAGCCACTGGTAGAAGTTGTTGCATCAATACATGACAATCATGAGATTTTAAACCAATTAACTTGAGATCTTTCATTGATACAAGTTTCTTGATGTTTGATGAGTAACCTTGTGGAACTTTAATACCTTGCAAACACTCGCAGAACATCTTTTTTCCTTTTTAGATAGAGTGTGACATGCTGGAGGCAGATAAGTTCTTTTTCCTTTCTCTATTGGAGCCAACTGTTTTCATATACCCATCTTCTCCATATCAAGACGGGAAGTCTTACTATCTTTAGTCTTGCCCGAAATGTTTAGAAGTGTGCCAATCAAACTATCACACACATTTTCTCCACGTGCATCACATCAAGACAATGTCTAACATCAAGACTTGACCAATATGGAAGATCAAAGAAGATGGACCTCTTTTTCCATATATTTTTTGCAACTGCCCCTTTTTCTTTTCCTCTCTTCCCACCTTTTTCTTTTTCTCTCTTCCCAAGGACAACATTAATGTATTCCTGTCGTTGATAAACTTCATCCCCGGTTAAAGGTTTAGGAGCCTCACCAAACTCTTGCTCTCCATTAAAAGCCTTTTGCAATCTACGATAAGGATGACCCGATTTTAGAAATTTTCGATGCCCAAGGTAAACGGTCTTTTTTCCAAACTCAAGTTGGTGATAACAAGTATCATCTTCACATATAGGACATGCTTTATGTCCTTTGACACTGTATCCCGCCAAGTTACCATAAGCCGGAAAGTCGTTAATTGTGCAAAATAACATTGCACGCATATTAAACTTTTCCCCAGAATATGCATCATCAACTTCAACGCCTTCATCCCACAAGAGTCGTAAATCATCAATTAATGGACTAAGATAAACATCTATGTCGTTACCAGGTTGTCATGGTCCATAAATCATCATACTTAACAGTATATACTTGCGCTTCATGCACAACCAAGGAGATAGGTTGTAAATAGTGAGAAGAACAGGCCATGAAGTATGATTAGTGCTCATATTACCAAAGGGGTTCATTCCATCGGTGGCAAGCCCAAGCCTAAGATTTCTTGGCTCGACTCCAAAATTCGGAAACAACGAATCAATTTTCTTCCATTGCAAAGAATCAGCTACATGGCGAATGTTTCCATCACGAATCCTTTCATCTGCATGCCATCTAAGATTCTTTGCGTCATTCGAATTAGCAAAAAGTCTCTTTAATCATGAAAGTATTGGCAAGTACCATAACTCTTTAGCAGGAGGATGCTTCCTACTAACACTGTCATTGTGATCATTGTCATCACCATTGCTAGCCTTCAGCTTGTAACGCGACACACCACATTTCGGACATTGAAACAAGTCTTCATACTCTTTCCGGTATAATATGCAATCATTAGGGAAAACATGTATCTTGATATACTCCAGACCCAGTGGACACAATATCTTCTTGGCCTCATAGCAACGATCCGGCAATTTGTTATCTTCTGGTAACATTTGTTGTAGCAATTCAAGTAATTCCGTGAAACTTTTATCCAACTATCCATTTTTTGCCTTCAGATTAAACAACTTTAACACTGCCGACAATCGTGTGAACTCTGTGCATCCCTTATATAAAGGGGTGTCTTTATCATGACATAAATTATCATAAATATGAGCATTCATAAAAGAAGATTCCCCAATATCACAGAACATATCCTCTAGGTGATCTTCCATATATTCATCTTCCTCCACTCTTTGACTTTGTGACGCCTGACTTTCCTTATTATCCACCTCACCATGCCACGTCCATATTATATAATTTTGACATATACCATCACAACAAAGGTGATTGTGTATTTCTTTCTTTGTACCCTTTTTGATATTAGCGCAAACAACACAAGGACAATAAAAGATACCATCATTGTCGGGAAGATATCAGCGTATTCAAGGAATTCACAAACTCCGTTCTCATAAACCGGATCTAATATATTGGCTTTCATCCAACTACGATCCATTACAACTTCTGAATTTTATACATGTATAATAATGTGAATGACACACCAAAATCTAATCCAAAAACTCAAGCATATACATATACAATATGAACAAAGAAAATATCAATGAAGATGTACTCTCATACTAAACGTAAAGCATATGAAACATCTCATTCTGACTTGAGCATATACAATATGAACAAAGAAAAAAGGAATGAAGATGTTGAAGAGAACCTTACTTCAAAGCTGAAGAAGCAAATGAATGATGAAGACGATCAATATTTGAGCATAAACCAAGAAAAAAGGAATGAATATGTTGAAGAGAACCTTACTTCGAAGCTGAAGAAGCAAATGAATGATGAAGACGGTCATTATTTGAGCATAAACCAAGAAAAAAGGAATGAAGATGTTGAAGAGTACCTTATTTGAGCAATATTTGAGCTCCAAATGAATGGATATGAAGAGGGTAAAGGTTAGGGCGTCTCTGGCTCACTTGTTCCATTAGGGCATCTTATGAAAGAAATACATAATAAGTTTTGTTTTAATTTATCAGTAAACCTTTTAATCTCGGTTGGAGAAATAAACCGTCGTGGAATCTTAAGTGACACATGCTAAATGTATCCTAAAAAAAGGAAAAAATGTGTTGCAGGGAATCGAAGCTTGTTACATTTCATTTATTACTACGGTTGTTCATCTTAACCGTTGTAAAATAGTTTACAATTTATTTTTAAAATAATGGACTTAATTGTCACACGCTAAATGTACTCTAAAAAATGGAAAAAATGTAGTTGCAGGTAATCGAAGCTAGATACATATTATTTATTACTATGGTGGTTTCATTCAACCGTCATGAAATGACTCAGCTTTTACATGGGCGAGAAATTTTTAACCTATTACAATGGCATAAAAGGATGCGTTGTAAGCCTGGTGTTGTTGGTTTAGCGTTTTGTAGTAGTGCTTGCTCTTGCAAGTTGGGGTCTCGCCTAGTTTTGTTTGCTTTCGTGCTTGTTTGGGTGTTTATCTTTTGCGCTTTCTCGCTTTATTTTACTTGCTTTAGCTTTATACTTATTTACTGCATTTCTTTACTGCTTTGAATATTCATATACCGTATATTTCGGATATCTGCTATTTTCTGCTGTTGTCAGGATGGGTAGATATTATTGGAGAGAAAAGTCCTAACACCGGGCTTAGCATACACATTGGCTAGAACGTGGATAATCGTGAGGCTTGCGTTTTACGTGTTGGGTTACCATGAGAACCACATCCCATATCGTGATTCGCTTGAGAATACTTATGTCCTACGAGAATTTGCTACGGCGGGGGGTTTTCATTCTGAGTCCTATGGTTTGGGCGACCTTTCTAGGGACCACCTTGTTGTGTCTAGATCGCACCTGTGAGGGGGATATGGGATTTTGCAGGAAACTAAGCCACTTCATACTTTTGTTCTCTCACACACATCAGATTTTGTACCGACACAAAATTATATGCAGATATCTTGATTATTTAGATTTGATTGTTCAGACAGTGCTGACTTCTTGTTCTTGTGTTGCATATCATTTCATCTTTTAAATTAATTTTTTCATGTGCATTTCTAGGTTATTCAAAGACTTATTCTTTGTTGACACTATCATAGAGATAAGTACTGGTTGTCGAGGTATCTTTAGCTACAAGTTTGCGGAGCCTAAGCTGAAGACTTTGAGAGGTTTAGCATCCCGTGTGATTGAAGAAAACAAAGGGGTTTTCAAAGACAGTTATGGTAATCTGTTGACCATCCTCATCATTAAAGTTAACATCACTGCCATTCATACACTTGTTCAGTTTTATGATCCTCCACTTAGGTGTTTCACATTTCAGGATTATCAGCTAGCACCTACACTCGAGGAGTATGCTTATATTTTGGGGGTTAAGATCAAGAGGTAGGTTCCTTTTGTCTACACCAGTGGTTGTCCGAAATTTCCCCTTATTGCTGATGCTCTCTGCATTAGTAAGAAGGACATGGAAGCTAATCTCAAGACTAAAGGGAAGGGTATTCGAGGGTTTGCTTCAAAGTTTCTGGTTGACAAAGCCATTTCCTTTGCTACAGATGGAAACTGGAAGGCTTTCAACATTGTTCTTTCTTTATTGATATATGGGATTGTCTTGTTTCTGAACATGGAGGATTTCATAGATCGGGCTGCCATCAGTATCTTCTTGTCCAAGAACCCTGTTCTGACAATTCTTGCTGATACCTATCATTCTATTCATTCGAGGAATGAAAAGAAGAAGGGAACCATTGTCTGTTGTGCTCCTCTGCTGTACCGATGGTTCATGTCTCACCTTCCACTGAAAGGTCCCTTTGTTGAGAATAAGGGTAATCTCAAGTGGTCTTAACAAATCATGTCTCTTACTGTTGTTGACATCTCTTGGTATTCTCGAGTCTACGACGATACTAAGATCATTCTGCATTGTGGTAATTTCTCCAATGTGCCCTTCTTAAGTACAAATGGCAGAATTAACTATAATCTGAGACTTGCCTTCTGACAGTTGGGATATCCTATGGTTGCCGAACCAGATCCTGAGGTAGTGGAAGAGTTCATCTTTCATGAGGGGGTTGACGACATGGGATTGCTGAAGAGGTTTAGTGCCGCTTGGACTCAGTTTCACTTTGAAGGAAGAGCCGATTTGGGTAAGAAGAATTGCATAGCCAAGGAAGCTTACACATTGTGGGTCAAAGAGCGCGTCAAAGAGATCTTGTTGTCGTTTTCTTTCGAGCCTTCCATGAATGCCAAGCTTCCTGAACTTGCCATTGTTCCTCCGTCTGAAGTCGACCAACTCAAGCTGACTATTGAGATGTTGAAGAAGGAGAATGCTGATCTTCGTCTCACCCTTGATAGAGTCACGTCCGAGAAGGAAAACCTACAGATTGAGCTCCATCAGAAGCATGAGCGCATGCTCAAAGATGTGGAGGTGTAGTACCCCAAAATTTGCCCTCGTGTTCTAACCCTTTTTGGCTTGTGCTTCATTTCATTAGCATCGTCTTTTTGCATTTTTGCATGTTTCCTTTGGGCATGGGGTCAAGGTATTTTCCAGCAGCTCATAACGTCATCAGTTCCAGTATGATTTTCAATAGTGTTCAGAGCCAAGCAGATAGCTTTCAGTGTCTTTTGAGCATTTATTTTGCTCATTAGATGATTTGATAATCATAAGCTCCGGCTGTCATTTTTTTATCAGTGATTCAGCACCAGACGATTATTTTCAGCAGGTTATTTCAAGGGCGGAAAGGAATTCACAGTATATTTCAGGCATGATTCAATGGTAATATCAAATGTCAAGTTTCAGAGGCCTAACATGGCTCAGAACAAGTGAAATCAGGCAATTCTCCAATTTTCCCTCCAAAAGGCGCCAAAATTCAAATTTTGACTGAGTAACCGGTTACAGCATATCTGCTAACCGGTTACTCCTTTGTTTTTCTGCGCATTTTTAAGTTTTTGAACTGAGTAACCGGTTAGCATATATGCTGTAACTGGTTACTCTGGGCAAAATTTGAAAAATTCAGTTTGCATCATTGGTGATCATGTGCCTGGCTTGTGCATGTGTGGGAAGGATCTAGAACTGATATTTTCATCATTTTCCACTCAAAATTCAAATTCCTTCCAACATTTTCCACTCTAATTCCTCATTTCCTTTCCTAATTCATTTTTCACCCCAATTTCCATTAGCTAAACCTCACTCCAAACCCAAACTTAACTCCTAACCTAGGGGTTATTTAAATCAATTCATTCCAAACCTCACACAACCTTGATTCATTTTCTAAATTTTCTACACCTCTCACTCCATTTTCTCTCAACTTCTCTCTCATTCCAAAACCCTCACTCAAAGTTACACCATCAAAGTTCAACAAATTTCACATTGAAATTTGTTGATCTTGGAACTAAACCTTCATCCATCCATTAATTCTTGAAGGAGTTCTGATTTTGCTACTGTTTTGCTTCTGGATCTAAATTCTTGGAAGTTATTTTTGGAGAAGCTAGAAGCAAGTTCATCACATTGCATTTATTTTGCATTTTTTGGTGAAGATAGCATTGGATCTCTGGTTTTCTAGCTTGGATCCATCAATTGCAACTTATCAACATTCACCAAAGCAATTCTCAGCTTTGTAGGTTGGTGAATTTTAGATCTACTTTTCATTTTAGCTTATTTTGCTTGTTCATGATGTAGATCTTGAATTTGTTGAGTTTGATCCATTGGATTGTGGATTTGATTGTTGTTGTTTGTTAATTGATGTGTGTTTGCTGGTTTTGAGATGTAATTTTTGTGCATTTTGAGATGCCCTAACATGCAGGTGATTGGAGAAGTGATAAGCTGCTGAAAAGTGATTCTGAACACTTATTTTTGAATTTTGTTGCAGAGTAACCGGTTACAGCATATCTGCTAACCGGCTACCCTGTTGTTATCTGCGTTTATTTTGCTGCTTTAAACTGTGTAACTGGTTACAGCATATCTGCTAACCGGTTACCACTGCTGCAGAAGGTGATTTTCTTGCATTTTCTTGCTTGTTTGAGATCCTTTACATGTATAAACTTCATGGATTAATATGTTGATGATTTGTGGATTATTCTTGAGCTATTTCACCTCACACCCTTTCATGAACATGATTCTTCGACACGCGACCTTTTGATTTCCATTGATGAATGTTCATGTTTGCATTGATGCTTTCTCGATGCGATAAACACGATGCACACTCATTTGAATCATGTTAATTCTTGATTAATGCTCAACTTGCTGGACATATGATGTATGCTTGTTGTTTGTTTCTGTGGTTGCTTATGCATGATGTTTCGATCAATGTTTGATTTGTGCAACTTTGTTGAGTAATTGTTCTTAAATTGTTAACATGATCATGTTGTTTGTTCTTGATGCTTGCAACCTTTATGATTGGTTTGCCGTGCTTTGTGTGTCTATTTGCAATCATTGCTTCCATGAGTACTTGTTTAGATGCTTTGTATGCTGCCCTGTTTTCAACTACTGTCTTGGTGCATATGTGTTGTTGTATGTGCTGTTGCTTGCCTTTTTACACCTCCTTTTTGTGTTGAGCTTGAGCTGTTGAATGCTGTTTGGTGTGTTGGCTGGAATTTACCGATGTGCGGGTGCTGGAGCGTTGTTGTAGCCGTTGTTTTTGATTTATCGCTTTGGTTTTGGCCTTGCTTTTGCTTTCTCCCTTAAGGCTCCTAGTCCGACTTAATTTCCGATTAAGCTCGGAGTAGGATAGACATTAGGCTTTCATCTATGCATGCTGACTTTGGTAGATGTTTCCCCTTTGAACTCAACCATAGGGCCACTTTTGCATGACAACATTATGATAGATTTTCCGTAGTGTTTTCTTTTCCTTGAGTCTTCTCTTCTTATCTCATAACAATTCTAAAACACTTAATAAAATTTACGTGTATTGCGCATGAGCCTTGCATGTGGGAAGTGAGGAATGAGGGGTTTCCTCTCATTTTTCTAGAGTGTTTGGTGGACGTTCCATCTTGGAACGATTTGCTAGGCATTCGTTCCTATGTCATAGACTTCGGTGCAATGCAAGTTACGAACTAACTTCAATCCACTTCTGTCTAAAAATACACAAACTAATTCAAAACCTTTTTATCCTTCGGGATTGTTAAGTTTCAAACCATTTTTAGAAAAGAGCACGTTATTTTCCGTTTTGTCGCAAACAGGCATCGACCCTAACTATCGGACGTGAACTTAACGTCGCTCATAAAAAACACTAAGACCTCGTTAGGTCAAACTACGACTGCTCTAATTTCCTCTCTCTTGTCCGATTGAGGATACGTAGGCACAAGACGGCGATGCCTTGGCGAGCAACCTCCCCCCGTAGTTTTCCGAACTACGTTGACTCTGACTTTCCCATTGCACGAGGGAATACGTAGGCCTAGGACGGCGATGTCCTATCGAGTCTCCTTTTTTCTCTTTCCCCCGTTCCATTTCCGTATAGCAGTAGGCGTTAGATAACTCACCCTTTGATTAGACAACAAGCATGGATCCCATCGAGTACGATGGACGCGTGGGGGTACTAATACCTTCCCCTCACGTAACCAACTCCCGAACCCGGACTATGGTTGCGATGACCATGTCTTCTCCCTTCTTCAGGTTTTCTTCTCCCTTCTTCTGTTATAGTTTTTTTCTCGCCGGTTGTTTTTTTCGCAGTTGCGACAACTGGAGACTCTGCTGGGGAAAGGTTGACCTCTTGCTGGTCCATCCCCTATGCGAGTCAATCCTAGCGCTTGTCTATTTCTATTGGGTGTTTATTGTTGTGCTTTATTTTGTTGTATATTACTGTTACTGTATTACTGTATTTTTACTGCATTTTATTGCATTACATTATTATCATGTGCTGGACTGTGCTGTGCTGTACAGGTTTCTCTGTTTGGCGGGTTGGGATTCTTTGAGAGATAAGCCCAATACACAGGGTTGAGTATACACCTAGGACTAGAGTGGAAAGTAGTGGTACCTACGCGCCATCTTGGTACATTTGGTGTTCACGAAATTCACATCCAGACGAGGCTATCTTGGGAGATATTCTGACGTGCGTGTCTTGCGCATTTCAGGGTGTTGATCTAGAGAGCTGTCGACTCTGGTGACTGTTTCCCCGAGGACTCAGTCGAGGCACTCCTCCCAAGAGGTAGTAACGGCAGACCAGAAATGGAAAACCCATTATACTTCTTGATCTAAGGACCCGAAGCTGGGAACTTGCATAGGATGACCTTATTTTTGGGGAATCAGTGGACGACCTCTTTGTTTGGTGATAGCATTGTACCCTGAGTGTAGCGAGCGATTTTGGATGTGGTTGCAAAGCACTATCACTCTTTGGTATCTACAGCTCGATTCATTTTTTATCCTATTAAAGCTGATGAAGGAAGGGAAATAGATGTCTCAAATTAACCCTGCTTGCAAACTGAGGTTAAACAGTCAAAACTATTGGTTTACAGATGCTACAAAGATTCGGGGTCTCTATTAGGTTTATTTTTTTAAAAGTGGTGTTGGGTTAATTGGTGGGAGGTTAAGATGTTAGGACGGATATACGAAAGTATGGGATTTTGGGTTTTTTGTTTAGTGTGCTCGCTAAGATTTTTCTTTCAATCTTATGCATACGTATTCCCGTTTACCGAAACAGGGAAATCAGAGCGTTCGTAGTTCCTCCTATTCTATGGGAGGAAACGGTGTTTTGGTGTCTTGTTCAAAGCCCAAGACGTGAAGCTAAAGGTGGTTTGTATCTTGTTTAAAGCCCAAGATGTGAATCTGAAAGGTCTATTTGTATCTTGTTCAAAGCCCAAGATATGAAGCTAAAAGGGTGTTGACTTTAGAGAGAATTTGTCATCTCTAAAGGGGGGTTTGTCTGTCACAACTGTTTATAAAGGAGAATTACTTTAACCGGGATGTGTGAATCCGGCAATGCCATAATTTCCTTTATAGGAGATTTTTAACCTGAAGGAGAAAACTTTAACTCAGTGTCGAGCAATGCTATCTTTCCTTAGGAATTTCTCATGCTAAAAGAGGGACAGTGGCATGGATGTAGATGATTCAGAGGCTTGCCGCTTACAGCAATTAGATGAAGGGGAATGAGTAGTTGATGTTTGTGTATTGTGAGCGAGGCACAACTTTGATGCTAAAAGGTTGATTGGATCAACCAGTGGTTTTCTTATACAAAGCCTAAGAGGAGGCTATGGGCCCAATAATAGGGTGTTTTTATGTGTCTCGTACGAAGCCCGAGAGAGAGGCCAAAAGTGGTTGGTCCTACAAGAGGATCTTTTATACTCAACAAGAGAGTGTATCTCGCACAAAGCCTGAGATGAAGGCTAAAATTTATTTGGCTCAATAAGAACCTTTTTGCATCTCGTATAAAGCCCGGGATGGAGGCGGAAGGGGTGATTGACTCAACGAGGGAGTCTCTTATGTGTCTCGTACAAAGCCCAAGAGAGAGGCTAAATGTTTGCTTTGCTGGGAAGAATCATTGTACAAAGCCCAAGAGGAGGCTATTGTAACTGTTTTAGTTGAGTGACAGATCCAGTATACTGATTTTAAAGAGAAAATAAGTTCTTATATGAGTAACACTGTACTCAAGGATTTGATTCAGGGATATTTCCTTTTCTTTGGGGAAACGGGAAATCCAAAGGGTATTGAGACTGTCCGTGTCTACGGGTTTCCTTCCTATTTAACGAAGAGGTCACTTGAGAATATCTTTGAGACTCAAGGATATTAGACTGTCTGTGTCTAGAGTTTCATCTTTTGTACTATGCTTTGAGAAACAGTAATAGACTCTTTGAAAGTACTGTTCTATGAAGATGACTAGGTTCTGTTCCTATACCTCTAGGAGGTCGTCGGGATAATTTGTACGAAGCCCAAGAGGAGGCTGGAAGCTTTTAACAAGCCGACGGGTCCTTGTACTAAGCCCAAGAGGAGGCTATCATTCCTGGAGGAAGAGATCATTATACGAAGCCTAAGAGGAGGCTGTGAATACTTCTAAGAAGTCGATGGGTCCTTGTACTAAGCCCATGAGGAGGTGGGGATGCTTTTAGGAAGCCTGTGGGTCCTTGTATGATGCCCAAGAGGAGGGCAATGCTTTTAAGAAGCCCGTGGGTCCCCAAACCCTGAGAAATTCAAGACAGGCTATTCACAAGGAATAGATCAAGCCAGGAAAGTTCGAGAATTTGGAAGAAACTCAACGATGCCATTCACGGAGAATACATTCATCTCTGGGAGTAGAGTTTCTTGACAATTCCTACTAAGGACAGCCGAAGAGAAGACTGTATCTGGTGATCCTATTGGGGATCTAGCTGTCTATTTCTACGAATAAACGAAACAGCGTTACCTAGTTCTAGACGTAGTTGCCGGGGAAACTCTAAATATCTATACTATTATTACACAGTTGATATGAGTTTATGAAAGAAGACTTACAGCGAAACAGCCCCACAATACAGTGATATGTATATGAAAACGGTAAATGAAAGTGTATAAATACTTACTCGGTTGTAGAGCTTCCATGCTGTTTGGTTAGTTGTTCAACAAAGACAGAAAAAACAACAGTATATTCAAAATCAAAGGAGAAAGTGCTTTAAAAAAGAAAGATTTGGGGCTTACAGCTCAAGGAGAGGCCCTGGGTTTTACCAGTGATTGCACTGTTGAATTTGTACAGAGGGATTTATACAAGTGACTGTGGCCCAAAAAGGTTTTCTGTACAAAGGGATGGGTCTTACACTCTCTCAAGAGGCCCAAAAAGTTTTTAAAGAAAAGAGTGAGGCTTATAACACGAGGGTAGGCCCAAATGATTTTTCCGTTTAAAATGGCGACCGCGCCGAGGTTTTCTTTTAACGCAGAGGGACTTATACAATAAGTGAGGCCCAAAGTTATTTTTGGTTAAAAGGGGATTGGGTCTTACACTCTATTAGAGGCCCAAATGTTTTGAATGGGTCTTATAGCTCAAGGAGAGGCCCAGATGGTTTATTTTTAAACTGGCGACGATCGTGCCGAATTTAAAAATGTACAGAGGGACTTATACAATAAGTGAGGCCGAAAATATTTCTGTACAAGTGGGTTGGGTCTTACACTCTAATAGAGGCCCAAAAGTTTTTTTGAAAATGATTTGTGAGGGTTGAATTAATCAAAAACCATAATTTATTTCCAAAATGTATTTTAATTGAATAAAAATTCAATTAAAATGATCAAAAATTGTTTAACATGTGGGAAACAAATTATGATCTTGGATTAATGCTTCAAAAATCAAGTATTGACCTACAAAATAATTAGAAGTCATTAATCTTTACAAAATCAAGAGGGAAAAAATATTTTAAATGTCAAAAACAATTAAAATATTAATTCTTTGCAAAAATATCAATTATATGATATAAATAATATTTTTGGGATTTTTTGGAAAAATAAAATATTTCAACATTTTTGTGAATTATTAAAAAAAGAATCAACTCAAAATCATTAAAACTCAGAGAGAAATTAATTTTTGAATCAATTAAATAAAAATCACAAAATTCAAATATTCAAATGTTGGAAAATGGCGCCAAGAACAAGGGCAAGAACACGCGCGTGTTCTGAGTTTCCCAGATTTGCATTTTCTATCCAATCTCACTGAATACTTAATCATATCATGCAATCCACATACCAATCAACTCGTTTCAACCTCACGATCATGTCTATGACAATTAATTTCATTTAAATTAAACATAAAACAAGAAATCATGAACAATCCTCAAGAACCCTAGATTCTGCATGAAGGCTGGGATTTTTGATACACGATTCAAAGAATACAATTAATTGAGGGGAAACATTCCATGCATGATTATGAGCATATGGCCAAATTATTGTGCAGCAAAAATTGCATGGATTGAGAGATGACCAAGTTTAGGCTTACCTCTAGGTCGTGACAGCAAGAGCAAATTGATTTCTGAGTTGGAGGTGTTACAGATGAGTTGTGATGATCTGAACAGCTTCCCTACACCCTATGAAGTGTGTTTGAATGCTTGGACTTGATTGAAACTGACTGGATCACTTCATGGCATCTCAACTGCAACTTGGTTAAAACCTTGAGCAATTGACTGGTGATTCTGAGAAATCAGTGTTCCAGTTGTTGTTTAAGTGTTTGATCAGCTCATATGTGATGTATATGAGGTGTGTGTGTGATTGGTTTGATTGGAAAAGCTCTTAAACTCAAAACCCGATAGTGACTTGCCTTAGAAGGCACAATTGGAGTGAAAGAAGAGATTTTGAGGAAAGCATCTGTTTCATGGCTTTGGTGTACTCAAACTGATCACAATTGAGTTCTATTTATAGCAGAGCAAGTTTGTTTTGCAAGGAATAGTGAATGGCAACTGCTGAGTAGGTTTGGCCAATGTTGGCAAATGAAAATCCAAGTCTCCTTTAGCCATTGACTAGAGGTTAGGGCACAGGCTGCTGGTTCCCTTGGTCTTGGATAAGTCTTGGCTGAATTCAGTGGCTAAGAGCTCAGTCCATGCCACCTTGATGCTTCCATTGAATGCTCCAATCCAAAATTGGAGTCTTGTCCCTATTTTGGCAATTCTAGGTTCAACATGCTATTTCTTGTTCCAAAGACTTTGGAGGCTTGGCTCAGTGATTGTCCCCTTTATATTCAATCCTAAGAGGTTTCCAAGTGGATAGGAGTGTTTGGATTTGGCTGATTTTGGCAAATCGACCAAAAGTGCAAAAATCTGCCTTGCCTTGGCAGATTTCAGCAAGGCATCTTGCCAATGTCATATCTCATAGCCCAAATTGAATTTGGTAATGTTCTTGGCCATTTTGGAAAGCCCTTACATGATACAACAACTGTTTGATCATGTTTGGTTTTGATCTCTTTTGAATCCAAGTGAAAAATCCCCCTACATTTGGAAAAAAAGTAAAGGCAGATTCTGACTTAGTGAAATTTTCACTAAGTGTTGGAACAAAGTGACTTTTCTTGATTTTGATCACTCCATAACTCAAAATCCATGAGAAATTTGGACATAGGTCAGTATGAAGCATTTGTAGAGGGCAATGTGATCTACAAATCAAGCTTTGAATGGGGAACAATGGCTATGTGGTTTAGGAGTTATGGTCCTCCAAAGTTGGCACATTAGTGTCACTTTTTCCATAACTTAGAAATTTTTCTAAGTTTTTATGGTTACCCCTTTTACAAGTTATCCCACTTTCTTTGATTTTTCTTGATGAATGATGATTCAAATCATACATTAACATCATTTTAGGGTTAAAAATCCATTTTGGTGAAAAATCTAAAAAAGTCAAAGTTGACTTTTGTGCACAGTTGACTTTTTATCAGATGAATTCTAAACTGTGCAATTCTTCAGGAAATCATGCCCTTGACCTAAATCAAACTTTATGGACATATTCCATGGGTGCCATAGGGTATATTGAATCATGTCTTAGGGTTTGGGAGCATGTCCTGGTCAAAAGTCAAAGTTACAGTTGATTTTCCTCGCGAAACCCTAATTGTGGTGGAGATGAAATTGAGACTTGTTGCTCAAGCTTCTTGGATTAATCCATTGTTGAAAATGGATCAATGTAGTATATTAGAGACCCTCAAATCATGTCTTGAGGTCTTGGCTCATGATTTGTCCCAAAAGTCAGCTTAGGGGTGAATTAGGTCAAGAAACCCTAATTCCTGATTTTTGATGAATGTATCCCCTGAGGTTAAATTGACTTGATGATTGGGTCCATGAGGTTCCATGGAGTATATTAGGTTATGTTTTGGATCATTGGCTTGTGCCCAGATGAAAAATTTCCATCTGGAGGCCCTGGTCGACCAAAACCCTAATTTGGTGACACTGTCGATCTTGAGACTTGATCCACCTAAAAGGGAGCAGCCTTGTGCTTAATCCTTGAAGTGGGAGTCCTTTGATCCATTGTGGATATTTTAGAGGCTAGATAAGTTGAAGATCAAGTCATTCCTTGACTGATCCTTTGTCTAAGGCTCTGAGAGGGCTTAAAACCCTAATTTTGATTGTAGTGAATGCTCAACAACCCTTGAGGCATTTGATGAGGCATGATGGTTCATCCATATTGTGATGATGATTGACACAATGATGGGAATCTTAGTGGTCAAAATTTGGGGTATGACAGATGCCTCTATATAATCTTCTTGGACCCGAAGGTGTGAATAACGAAAGTATTCGGGCATTCGGGGTGCAAGAGGATTAAATATCGGAATACCCGAAATTTTGATGGCTATGAATGGCAGCTTGTGCATTCATCTTCTTTTGCTAAGCAATGATGCTTAGAAAAGGTAGACTTCCCCTCGATCCTGGTTTCCTACCAAGGAACTGGTCTAAGTTTCTGATTTAAACTTCCCTTCGATCCTGGTTTCCCACCAAGGAACTGGTCTAAGTTTCTGATTTAAACTTCCCTTCGATCCTGGTTTCCCACCAAGGAACTGGTCTTAGTTTCTGATATAAACTTCCCCTCGATCCTGGTTTCCTACCAAGGAACTGGTCTAAGTTTCTGATTTGAACTTCCCCTCGATCCTGGTTTCCCACTAAGGAACTGGTCTTAGTTTCTGATATAAACTTCCCCTCGATCTTGGTTTCCTACCAAGGAACTGGTCTAAGTTTCTTTTGTCAATTAACTTTCTTGACAAGGGACGTTATTCATAGCGGTTTTCCTCAAACTTCCCGCCGGATTTTCCTGGGGAGATGCCATTTGAGTGGAAAAAGTTTTGATGTCAGACTTGCTAGGGAACCCATTCGTCTGAGTTGTAGAGGTACACAAACTTATCTGTTGGAGACACCATTTGTCAACTCTATCTGGGGAAAATGAGTCTCTTAAGAGACTGCTTTCGTTTGGGGTCTCACATCATACTTTTCTCGGGATCTTACCGGAGAAATACCATATGACGGGCTCCAGTTTTGAGGTGCCGGTGACCTTTTCATCAACGGTCTTTTGGAGAAAGGCAGTTGTACTACCAAATTTCTGCTTAGGAGGCTTTCTCTGGGGAATTTTTTCTTTAATCCGGGAAAGCAAGGATATCATCTTCGATGGCGAAGAGTGACATCTGTAGAAAGCTTCTCTGGCTTTTCAGAGGTTCAAGTTATCAAAGTGGTCGAGTGCCGATTCTAATCCAGAGATACACTGGAGGCGAGATTGTTCAAACGCAGCATTTCCTGATGAGGCAAGAACTGACAACTCGATTGAGAAGACGGTTATCACTAGGGGACAAGACCGACTAGAGTGATAGTGATGCAATATGAAATGTGAATGCAAATCAAATGCATGATGTATGTATGTATATGCTGACAAAACTGACGCGACATACAGACTGACGAGTGAACACGACTGGATACTCGGCCATCGCGGGGCGAAGAAGTACAGTTGGTCAAAAAAAGTAGCAATTCTACCTTGCTTAGGAGAAATAGTCCCTGCGGGGAATACCGTTGATCGGGCTTAGGAGATAAGAACTCGGCCGAGGGTATCAGAAGGGAAATCCGCATCTCATAATGCTGATCCTTCGTTCAGGCGTACTGGCCTAGAAGGAGTACTTTGATTCTGCACTTTGAAATTCAAACGCCTTTGGAGACGCGATCGACGTTCTTCCGATGTTCAACAGTCAAAAGCAATTGCCATCTTTAATTTAAAAGCAGAAAAAGTTTTAACAAGTAAATTCATTTTTGTTTCATTTCAAGAATCGCTAATCATGTTAAAACGCCATTCTGTAAAGCTAAAACAAATAAGAATTACAAACAAAAGTACAAGGGCTCAAATTTTATTAATAAGATGGAGATCAGCCAAACGCGTGATTCCAAAGAGTATATACAAAGTTTGAAAATGGTAATTTACAGGGAAAAGGGCTACGTTAAAACATAACGACCACTATCCTTCTACCAACTTTGAATTCGGGACATCCTGAGCTTCTGTCGAAGATGACCTTGACTGGAGTTTTCCTCCGATGGATGATGTAACTGCTACTGAGGGACTTGCCTCTGTTGAACATAGTTACTTGCCATTATCCCTAACTTTTGCCTGGATTGTACTTTGAGATTTCCAATCCATCGGGATGATTTTTTTTTGTCTCTAACTTTTTCCTGGACCGTCCTTTCGGGTTTTCAATCCACCGAGACTTTTTTTTAGGCGAAGTATTTCTTGACTACATCAACATTCGTGGTGTAGGCAAATCCATCTTCGTCCATGGTTGCAAGTCTCAAGGCACCGCCTGAGAAAGCTTTCGTGACCACATAGGGGCCATCGTAATTTGGGGTCCATTTGCCCCGAGAGTCAGTGAGAAACGATTGTATCTTCTTGAGCACGAGGTCTCCTTTTCTGAAGACACGAGGTCGGACCTTTTTGTCGAACGCTTTCTTCATTATCTACTGATACAACTGACTGTGGCATATTGCCATGATTCACTTCTCTTCGATCAGATTCAGTTCGTCGTGTCGACTTTGGCACCATTCAGCTTCTAAAAGCTTAACTTCCATCAATACCCGGATTGATGGGATCTCTACTTCTATGGGGAGAACTGCCTCCATGCCATATACTAGAGAGAAAGGGGTTGCCCTTGTTGAAGTGCAGACAGATGTTCGATAACCGTGAAGAGCAAAGGGTAGCATCTCGTGCCAATATTTATAGGTTACAACCATCTTTTGAACGATCCTCTTAATGTTCTTGTTAGCCGCTTCTACCGCTCCGTTCATCTTGGGTCGGTAGGGAGATGAGTTATGGTGTTCGATCTTGAACTCAATGCACAACTCTTTCATCATCTTGTTGTTCAAGTTAGATCCATTATCTGTAATGATCTGGCTCGGAACACCATAACGGCAGATGATATTGTTTTTGATAAATTGGACCACCACTTGTCGGGTTACATTGGCGTACGACGCTGCTTCGACCCACTTGGTGAAATAGTCAATGGCTACCAGGATGAACCGATGTCCGTTTTAAGCCTTAGGTTCGATCAAGCCAAACATGTCGATTCCCCATATGGAAAAAGGCCACGGGGAAGAAAGAACTTTGAGATGTGATGGCGGTACATGAATTTTGTCGGAGTATATCTGACACTTGTGACACCTCCTCATGTACTTGTAGCAGTCGGATTCCATGGTCAACCAGTAGTACCCTGCTCTCAGAATTTTTCTCTCCATTGTGTGTCCGTTGGCATGAGTGCCAAAGGATCCTTCATGATTTCTTTCATAAGCATGTCTGCTTCTAGTCTGTCTACGCATCGGAGCAAGACCAAGTCAAATTTTCTCTTATAAAGAGTATCACCGCTCAGGAAGAAGTTTCCAGCCAGTCTTCTGAGGGTTTTTCTGTCCTTTCTAGACGCCCCAGATGGGTACTCTTGTTTCTGAAGGAAGCATTTGATATCGTGATACCAAGGTTTGTCGTCTATGACTGCCTCAATCGTGAAGATGTAAGCGGGCCTTTCAAGGCGCATTATGTCAATCTTAGGTAAGTTGTTCCATTGACCTACACTAATCATAGAAGAGAGAGTGGCTAAGGCATCAGCCATGTGATTCTCTCTACGAGGGATGTGATAAAACTCAACTCTATTAAAGAAGGGTAACAACCTTCTTGCATAGTCTTTGTAAGGAATCAGTCCTGATTGGTATGTGTTCCAATCTCCTTTTATCTAATTGATAACCAAGGCTGAGTCGCCATATACGTCCAAGTTTTTGATCCTTAAATCAATCGCTTCTTCGAGACCCATAATACAAGCTTCGTATTCGGCCTCGTTGTTCGTACATTTGAACGTAAGTCTGGCAGTGAAAGGAATGTGGGTACCCTGAGGGGTAATAATGATTGCCCTAATTCCGTTTCCATAATGATTAACTGCTCCGTTAAAGATGAGTCCCCATTGGGAACCTGGTTCTGGCCCTTCACTTGGTAACGGTTCATCACAATTTTTCATTTTTAGATACATGACATCTTCATCTGGGAAGTCAAACCCGGTTGATTCTTGATCGTCAATCGGTAGATGAGCCAAATGATTGGCTAAAATACTTCCTTTAACGGCTTTCTAAGCGTGGTACTCTATGTCATATTCTGATAACAACATCTGCCAACGGGCAATTCTTCCCGTGAGAGCAGGCTTTTCGAAGACATACTTGATTGGATCCATTTTGGAGATTAACCAAGTAGTGTGATGAATCATGTATTGGCGAAGACGTTTGGCTGCCCAAGCCAAAGCGCAACAAGTTTTCTCAAGCATCGTGTGCCGAGTCTCGCAGTCGGTGAATTTCTTGCTCAGATAGTAGATGGCAGACTCTTTCCGTTTGGTTTCATCTTATTGGCCAAGTACACATCCCATTGAGTCCTCTAGGACTGTGAGGTAAATGATCAGTGGTCTTCCTTCCACTGGAGGTGATAGAATCGGCGGATTCAGCCGGTATTCCTTAATACTGTCGAAGGCGGTTTGGCAATCTTCTGACCAAACGCAATCCTGGTTCTTTTTGAGTAATTTGAAAATCGGCGCACACGTGGCGGTCATAAGGAATATGAACCTGGAGATGTAGTTCAAACGTCCCAAGAATCCTCTGACTTGTTTTTTAGTTTTCGGAGAAGACATTTCTCAAATGGCCTTGACCTTGTCAGGATCAACCTCAATTCCTTTCTGGCTGACGATGAACCCTAAGAGTTTCCCTGAACGGACACCGAAGGTTCACTTGTTGGGATTCAAGCGGAGTTTGTACTTCCTCAAACGCTCGAATAGTTTCGACAGGTGGGTCACATGCTCCTCTTCTGTCTTAGATTTTGCAATCATGTCATCGACATATACCTCTATTTCCTTGTGTATCATGTCATGAAAAAGAGTAGTCATGTCCCTTTGATAGGTTGTCCCGGCGTTCTTCAAACCGAACGACATCACCTTGTAACAAAAGGTACCCCATGGGGCAATGAACGAAGTTTTCTCCATGTCTTTCGGCGCCATTTTGATCTGGTTATAGCCCGAGAATCCATCCATGAAGGAGAAAATTTCGAACTTTGTTGTGCTGTCTACCAGCATGTCAATGTGTGGTAAAGGAAAGTCGTCCTTTGGACTTGCCTTGTTCAGATCCCTGTAATCAACACACATTCTGACCTTTCCATCCTTTTTAGGAACGGGTACGATGTTGGCTAACCATTGAGGATATTCAGATGTAGCGAGGAAACCTGCGTCGATCTGTTTCTGTACCTCCTCTATGATTTTGATGGCCACGTCCGGGTGAGTCCGTCTCAACCTTTGCTTTACTGGCGGACATTCCGATCTTAATGGTAAGCGATGTTCCACGATGTTGGTATCCAACCCTGGCATATCCTGATAGGACCAAGCAAATACATCGGGAAATTCTCTGAGAAGCTTTATCAAACCCTCTCTGGCAGTTGGACCGAGTAGTGCCCCAATCCTGATTTCTTTCCTCTCTTTTTCTGAACCCACATTGATCGTTTCCAACGGCTCTTTGTGAGGTTCAATGGACCTTTCCTCCTATTTGAGTAGTCGAGAGATCTCTTCTGGAATTTCGTTGTCAACTTCTTCTTCAGCCCCAAATATCGGGAACTCTAAGTCGGGAGAAGGCATCGGATCGTATGTTTCAACTGGGTTTAAAACAAGCAATCTGCATGACGTGATAATTCGTGTTTAGAAGAGATAGAGAAAATGCGAGTGTGTGCAGTGTATTTATTTTACTGCTTGTTTTTATTTTTAATTGTTTTTTAGGATTACCATTTTCTGAGAAAAGCGAAAAGAAAACTGCAATTAATGCGGAAATTACAGAACGACATTATTTTATTAATGAACAAGTCGATCCTTGAAACTACAGCCCTATAAAACAAAACTCTGTCACTTTGGGCGGAGCGAAGAGGGAAAATTTACAGAAAGCGAGCCCTATCAAAACATCCATTTCACCTGGGCAGGGTGAAAGGTTGAAAACGGCAATTACTTTGACTAATGAACGATCTTCGGAACCTCGACGGCAACCCATTGGCGGCGAACTCCTCGGTGAATCACAAAGTCTGGCACCTTCCTTGATTTGTCTTCATAAATAACGCTAATTTCTGGTGGAGCAGGATCATTGGAATCTGTCTCCCAAGCAGAGTTGTCGTAGAAGGATTCCTCAGTTGTATTTTGCATAGCATTGGTGCTCTTAGCTATATCTCCCCATCCAGTTGGCTGGATATCTTCGAGCCTGATACGAGAGCTTTCGGGAGCGGTGTACTTGACCATATAGTCAAATTTTCCACTTGGTTGTCCCAGGGTGTCCCATACTTTTCTGGAACTGGAGGGGTCATCCCTCTCGATGACGTTGACCTCGGGAAAAGCATGGTTGATGAATTCCAGTCCGGTAAACGTTGCAAATTCATTGTCATGTTGAGTAGTTTCTGAATGACCTGAGTGTTGATCCCATGACATGGTGGGGACACAGGTATTCTGTTCAATGACAGTCAGTTGATTTTCATTGTTCGGCTGACTCTCTTGTCCCAAATCTCCTGGATAAGGTTGCCACATTGGCAGACCATCCATTGGGCCATAGTAGGTGTAGTAAAAAATTTATTTCATCGGAGTGTCTTCCTCTAATGAATTTGGCAGAGCACGACATCCTTCCGGATCACAATCCCCGTATATCATTTCGATGTCTGACCTAGGTATAAATCTCGGACTCTCTGTAGGAAAGCAAAAAGGAGTTTGCGTTTCGTCTTGAGACATATAACCGTCCTTGTTAAGATAGGACTCCCACTCTTCCTCTGTGTCAGAGGGATGTTCCTCATTGATAGCATGGACTGCTTGAGGGACTGGGTGAAGAAAACCTCCACTGTGGAAGAAGTTCTGAATGGGATGAAGACTTCCATCGCTAGCAGCTATCTGGGTACAGGTTGCAGAAAAACCAAGACCATTCTTTGTCTTATTGTCAATAGGAATGACAAGCTGTCCCCATCCGGTGGTATCGGTACTCTCGACCGCTTTGATAGCATCTTTGTATGAGGAAATAGAGGTTCCTCCTTGGGATTGATTGTCCTTGCCCACCGACAGCGCTTGGAACTGCGTCCCAATAACCTTCTCGGGTTCTACACAAGTAGATAATGATAAGTTACTCACGAGCAAGGCCTGTTCCCCACAGACTGTGACAAGTTGATCGTTCTGAACGAACTTTAGCTTTTGGTGGAGGGTTGAAGTGACCGCTCCAGCCTGATGTATCCAAGGTCTTCCTAATAAACAACTGTATGTTGCCTGGATGTCCATGACCTGGAAAGTGACTTGGAAAGTGTGAGGACCGATAGTTATGGGAAGGTCGACTTCACCGATAACCGTTTTTCTGGATCCGTCAAATGCTTTGACGACGACCTCGTTGATTCTCATCGGAGGGCCTTTGAATGATAATTGCATCAAAGTGGACTTCGGCATAACATTCAGGGTTGACCATGTGTCTACTAGTACGCTGGCTAAAGCATCGTCCTGGCAGTTAACTGTAATGTTGAGTGCCATGTTATGACGGCGACCTTCTTCGGGTAACTCCTCATCACTAAATCCCAAGTTATTGCAGGAAGTGATGTTAGAGACAATGTTATCGAACTGTCTGATTGTTACACCCTGTTCCACAAAGGCCTGCTCCAAGACTTTCTGTAGAGCCTCCCTGTGGGCTTCTGAACTGAGTAACACTGATAATACCGAGATCTTTGAAGAAGTCTATAACAGCTGATCAACAATGTTATATTCACTCCTTTGGATGAGCTTCAGCATCTCATCATTATTTTTCGAAAGGTCGGGATTACTGGATTGACCGACTGATGGATCGGGAGCTTCTGTCTAAAGTTCCTTTTCCTTGTTAGGTTCTCCAACTCCTCGGTTGAAGATTCGACCGCTCTGTGTTACACGACTGGTGTCTACAATATTCACGACGGAGGGTAATGGAATTTCCTTTCCATTTTCAACTATTGTTGCACCGTATTTGTAAGGGATCGCCTTAGCTGATTCATACGGTAGTGGTCCCGGTAGATAGATGACTATCAGAACTTTCTGATTTTTCTGACCATCATGAGTATTCTCGATCCGTTCCCGGTTGGGAGCTCTAGATTCGTCAAGCAGAGGGATGATGGCAAAAATATCCCTGGTCTGGTGACGACCAGAGATTATGACAACATCGTCGACTTGATTGGGGAGGTAGCTCGGCGTCCAGTTAATGGGTCCAGAACCCGGATATGGGCGAATCTCTCCACGATCCACCTGACCCTGAAAAGCTGCTCTCACAAGGTAACACCCTTGGTTACTTTTTGAACAGACATTACAATGGTCATAATTGTGTGGTGGCACTTGGCCACACCCACTTTGAATACAATGTAACCTCACTAGGTTAGCTTCCATAGATCAGACATCCTGACTTTGACGTCGGGTAGGATTCCTGTTACTGATACTAATCTACTGAGTATCTTCATCCATATAGATTGGCATCCACCAGTGATTTAACAAGTGCTTAAGTGCCTCCTGGACAAGGGTATAACCTCGATCGTTTTCGCAACCTGCTTTACAGCTTTGATAGTCGTGTGATATTAAGAATCCGAGTCAGACCTGCTCAGCATGTAACTCTACCAGGTTGGTATTCATCACGCGAATATCAAAGATCTGAACCATGTTGATCTGATAATGGTTCCTATCATGGTAGTCTTGGATCCATCCAAGATCCATCTGACGCTGGAGGGCCTCTTGTATGAAAGAGCATCCCTGTTTGTTTACCGAGCAAGTCAGACAGGAACTGTAATCGTGTCGTGGCAGATTATGATATTGGCTTTGCCTTGAATGCATTGCCACCAGGTTGACATTTATCGCACAGATCTCGTGGTTCTGAATGACATTGGAATTCGTGTAGACCATGTTAACTCCACGCACTCGGTGCTCTTGGATCCACCCGAGATCCATCTATTCTTGTAGAGCTGATCACACTACCGAACATCCTTGATTGCTTTTAGAGCAGACATCACATTGATGATAATTATGAGGTGGAACATGGCCATATCCACTCTGTCTACAATGCATCTTGACCAGATTAGTCCTCAATAAGAGTACATCGTGAATTTGATATACATTGTTAGACTCTTTCTCGATCAGGTTGATTGCAGCTTTCTCGTGTTGAGGCAGCGAGTTCGTGAGAACATTGGGATTCGTATCTTTGAAAGATAAGAGCCCGCTCCTAACAAGCTTTTCCACGTCGGATTTGAAATTGAGACAATTCTCTATGTTATGCCCTGATCCTCCTTGATGATAAGGGCATGTCTGAGCCACCTTAAACCAAAAAGGCAGATTTTCCGGTACTGTAAGAGGAGACTTAGTCTAAATGTGCCCCTTAGCCAGTAATAATGGAAATAGTTCTGCGTACAACATGCGCATAGGATCAAACCCTGATGGTCGTGTTGTACGATTGTTATTGTATGGAGGACGAGCCTGCTAAGGAGGCTGCTGTGTCCTTTGCTGATTAGGTTGGCTCTGCGCAACCTGAGGTTGATACCTAGGAATAGGCGCAGGGATGATAGCAGGAGTTACAGCTGCTACCGGTTGATAACGTCGCCTTTGCTTTCCGAGAGAGATATTCCAAATATCCTGCTCTTTTTTCTTAGGGAGAGCACTACCGTATCATTTTGTACTACTCGATGATCCAGCGTCTTTTGCCAAACGTCCCTCTCGGACAGCTTCCTCAAGACGAACTCCCATACCGACCATCTCGGTGAAATCACTGGGTGCACTGGAAACCATTCTGTCGTAGTAAAATGAGCTTAAGGTCTTTAAGAAGATCTTTGTCATCTCTTTTTCCTCAAGAGGTGGACAAATTTGAGCGGCAATTTCACGCCATCTCTGGGCGTACTCCTTAAAGGTTTCCTTGTCCTTTTGTGACATTGATCTGAGTTGATCTATGTCTGGTGCCATGTCCAAATTGTATTTGTATTGTTGGACGAAGGCAGTACCAAGATCTCTGAATGTACTGATCGTATTACGATTTAAACCCATGTACCATTTGAGTGCGGCACCGGTTAAACTATCTTGAAAGTAGTGAATCAGTAGGTCCTAATTCTCCGTCTGAGCTGACATTCGCCGAGCGTACATCACCAGATGACTCTGAGGGCAAGAGTTACCCTTGTATTTTTCAAAGTCGGGTACTTGAACTTTGTGCGAAACTTTCACATTGGGGACCAGACAAAGGTCTGCGGCGTCCTTTCCAAATAAATCCTGACCGCAGATGGCTTGCAGTTCTTTATGCATTTCCGGGAACTGTTCGTGGAATTCATCCATTCTATCGAACATAGTTTCCTTCTTACCATAAGGTATCTATGGAGTCTGTCCTTCCGGGACAGTGTGCACCACAGGGGGTGGTACCGTGACTACGGCAGTGAGTCTTGGCGTTTCCCGAAGTTTGTAACCTTCAGGAGTCTTCAGTATGCCCCTGGCATCTTTGCTTTCCTGAAGTTTGTAACCTTCAGGCCCAGCAGCTTCTGTTAAGATTCCCTGATCTTCAGTGATCGGCGGAACATATCCTTCCGGAATATAGTTAACTGGCATGCCCCAAGGACGATCTTTCGGCATTTGATACCTAGGATCATACTTCTCCATTATGGGTGTTGAGGTGATCTCTGAGATCACAGTCCTTTGTAGCTGAGCTTCTGCTATGATTTGCATGTCGTTACGAAGCTTTCTCATATTCTCTCTCAGAGCGTCGATCTCTTCTTTCAACTCTCTGTTTTCTTCCTCAAGATCATCCATCTTTTTCTGATGATTGGCCCGAGTATTGTACAAGTGAGACAGTTTGACTCTAGAACCGAGACACAAACATGAGATTCGTAGGTAAGAAGAATACGCGATGTGAGAATGATGAATGCAATGATTATATTAATTGTTTTTTGGTTTAATCAAAATAAACTTCGACAATTAGATTGCAAATATCAAACAGTGGGGAAACCCCTTTTTATTGAATTCAAAGGATTACAGAAATGGAAATACAGTAGATTACAAGGTGCAGAAACAGAAACCTAAGCTAATGGGTCCCGAGTCCTCTCTAAAGAGAAATCGGGTGCTGACTTTGGTACTTTCCTTTTCTTTGACCGGGGCTCTTGGGCCGTTGCCAGGTTGTCATTCCTTTGCCAAGTGAAAGGAGCGAGCAAATTCCTTTGGTCATCCTGATTATCCACAACATGTTGCTCTAAAATCTCAATCAGAGCGTCCTTATCTTTCAGCAGTTGCTGCATTTTGATACACTCCACGTTGAGGGTGCGGTACTTGTTCTTCGAAGACCTCCTCTCCCGTTGAACTTTGTTGAGAGTAACCTGAAGCTTTTCAGTTTCCGTCATGAAGTACATGACAGATTCCCTTGGCGGAAGAACTCCATGACGAGGATAAGGCATCTTTAGCTTGAGAGCTCTAGTTTGCACCCAGTGGAGATAAGGCTCCACCGAGACACAGTCGGTTTTTCCTAGAGACTCTCGTCCTTTCTTATGAACATGTTTCCAAGCATGCACTATTTCCATCTTTAGTGCTCTGCCATTTTCTCCTTCCTTGAAGAAAAGACCTTACAGATGAACACCCCGTGGGACGTGTCTCATCGGGTATCCAAATTGACGACGAACAAGAACTGGATGGTAGTTGATTCCTCCCTTAGTTCCTAAAAGGGGTACGTTGGGGAAGTTTCCACAACGGTCAATGATCCTGATTCCATCATAAATCCTATTTCACCAATCTATTTCAGAGTTGGTGAGAGACATGATCTTCTGCAACCAGCGCAAGGCACTCTTATGATCCCAGAAAGCAACAGACTTAGGTAAATGGGAGATAAACCATTTGTAAAGCAAAGGTACACAACATGTGATCTCCCCTCCGCTGTACAAATTCCCTAAGTGTATAGAATGATACGCATCTGCGAGCAAAGTCGGCACAGGGTTTCCAATGAGAAAAACCTTAATAGCGTTGATATCGACGAAGTTATTAATGTTGGGCAACAAAAATAATCCGTAGGTGAGTAAAACAAAGATTCTTTCAAAAGCAGTCATGTTCCCTATACTAGCGAAGTACAGAGCTTTCTTTGTCAGAAACTGGGCTGGCAAACCTTGTATGCCACCCTTGGTGGTCATGTGAATCCTGACTTCTGACTCATCCAAATGAATTGCCCTTGCAATGGTCTGATCCTTTGGAATTTCTTCCAGTCCAGAAAATGGAGCTCGATCAGTGATATTGAAAATTCTGGTGTCAGATACGAGATATCGAATACAATGTTACGACACTAATATCTGTTTTGGTTTTGAGAATGAACAAGATAAATAATGCAAACAATTATAAAAGACACAAGTAATTGTTAACCCAGTTCGGTGCAAAACACACCTACGTCTGGGGGCTACCAAGCCAGGGAGGAACTCCACTATTAGTAGTATCAATTCAGGATCAAACCACACAGTTTACAACCTTCACTTAATCCCTACCCAATGCAATTACAAACTCCCCCTCAATCACAGCAGTGATAATAACAGACACAAATAAACGAGACAGAAGAACACTCTTCAAGGACACAACTTGATTTTGCTTAAAAGCTTCAATCAAGCACAATGATACTCTTTGCTTAAAAGCTTAAGAGTAAAAACTTACAACTCAATAAACCTATTCCAAAATAATCATCAAAACAATAATTGCTTTGGTTCACAAGAAAACTATGACCACACTTCAAACTCTTAAAAACCGTGACCGAAACAAATGATAGCAGCTGTTTATTTATAGATCTCCCAGCAGCAGCAACTCCCCAGAAGCTTTTAACCTAATTAGGTTAATTACCAACAATCAAGGAGAGAAAATAGAAACAAATGAATACTTTCTGGAAATAGCAAATCACACGATTAGGAGAATCTTCCAAAATAAAAGCGCCTAAAACATCTCAACAGAAACACACTGCAAAACCCAAAGCGCGCGGACACAATCCAAGGCCCAACGAGCTGATCAGAAACAAACATGTCACGACATCAATTTTGACATCCTGATGAAAGCTGCTTACAGGCAATACTCCATACCTGCAGAAAGGCTACCCAAACATGTCGTGACATCAGTCTTGACATGGTAAGTTTTACCAAAAATTGCTGCCAATTAAAAACACTTACAAACTCCCCCTTTGGCAAAAATTTTGGCTAAAACATAATAATCGAACAACAATCAGAAATAGCAGCAGCAGAAATAGAAACAGCAGATCCAAGGAAGTAAGCAGCATAGCATCAGAAATAGACATAGCAACTTCCAAAGTTAAGAGAAACAGAAATATCCAGTGCTCCCCCTTTTTAGCCATAAAGAGAGCCAAACCCTAAAAAAAACACATAGTCTTTACAACCAAAAAGCCAAATAACCAAAAAGAAACTAACACAAGGTGCAGAAGCACATCAAACCAAAAAAAACTTCCACAAGAACCAATAGAGAAGCATATGGCAAAAAAAAAAACTTAATCTTCATCAGAACCAGAAACATCTTCAGCTTCTTCACCAGACCCAGATTCATCTTTAGCTTCTTCACCAGCATCAGCCTCATTGTCACTCCCACCAGAGTCTTCACCCTCATTGTCAGCTTCAGTCTTTGCATTATCACCATCCTCACCTTCCTCCTTCTCAAGTATTCTGATAAGAGTTTCAAGCTTCAAATTTCTGCTTTCTAGCTCTTTGCAAGTCTCCTTGAGCTCAGAAATGATAGTAGACTTATTCATAGGTCTACTGCTAGAGGATGTCTCAGCAGATGTTACAACAATATCAGGGACATGGGTCCCCTGAAACAGCTTGTAATGAAAAGACAAAACACTTTCTCTTTTGCAAGCAGTGTCTGACTCAGTTAAAATTCCAGGATATTGTTTAAGGATAATGCCACAAATGACAGAGGGAAAAGCTATGGGAAGCTTCACAGCCATCGTACCTGCATGCTTCAGTGTCTGTTCAAAGATGTAAGTCCCATAATCAAATTTTGCCGTGGTTCCAACAGCAAAAATGAATCTGCCCAGACCAGTAGCAATGGTAGATGTGTGGTTAGTGGGAACCCAATTAGCAGCTCCAATTCTGTGCAGCATCGCATACTTGACACTTAGTAAGCTAGCAGATAATTTTCCCTTTAGAGGCCATTTCTTGACTTGATTCGCTGTAATGGTCGTGCAGACTTGATTATCAGACACCTCCAACTCAGGTTGAGGCTCACCAGTCCTTCCTAGGTAAAAATTTATCACATCGGGGGAGAAATTGACACATCTTCCTCTAACAAACACTTTTCTGAACTCCTTAGATTTACCATCAGCACAATTTTCATAAAGATTAACAATAAACTCTTTAACCAGTGTCTCGTAGCACTTTGAGAAACGAGTCACAGTCTTTAACAGGCCAGCAAAGTAGATTAAATCCATTACTTCCTTACACTCCATAGCATTTTCACCCAGCTCTCTTTCTAACGCCAACCTCCGCTGATACACATATTTCCATTTGTTAACACTCACAGCAGAATGAAAAGAGATATTATCTAGAGGAGCATCAGGTATTCTGGTAGCCAGTTTGCTAGCAGAGGATTTCTTTTTGAGACGGATGTCAGGAACATCACTTTCAACATCATCTTCAGAATCAGAAGAGACTCTTATCTTTCTCTTCTTGACAACCACTTTGCTCCAACCCTTGGGGGGACCAGAAACAACCTTCTTGATGTTGCGCTTGGAAGGACTTGGACTAGCTACATTCTTGTGCTTGGGAGAACTTTGCTTAGCACCCTTGTTTCCTTTCCTAGTAACAAGTCTATTAGCTATGCTGGCAAGGAGAGCATTGTCATCAATCTCATCAAGATCCACAACATCATCAGCTATGACATCTTTGGTTTTAGAGGGTTTACTCCCAGTATCCTTCACACTTTCAAAGGTATCTTCAGCAACAGAGGTCTTAACATCACATGCAACATCTTGAATATCTTCTAGATTTGTATCACCATCTTTTTGATGCTTCTGACTAGTTTGAGGGGCCGAAAGTTGCCTCAAAGGGATAGAAATCCCAGCCACAGCATAATCTTCATTAATGATACGAGTAACGATGCTATCAACAGTCTTATGAACATACTCAGATCCTTCCCTTGCCATAGCAGAAAGATCAACAGAAGACGATGTGGGAATATTACCTGAAGGACTTTCTTTAGGTCTTCTTGCATGTTGAGTTCTAGGCCTTTGAACATGAGGCACATCAGCAAGCACCATATTTAACGGGACAGCATCAACCATATCCTTGGGAGAATGATCCATATCTTGTGCCCTAGAATCAGAAGACGAAACAGTCTTAGGAGACACCGGCTTAGAGGGGGACGAAGCTTGTTGGTGAGACATGTTATTCACAGGCAAAGTGATAGACGAAAATCTGAAATGAGGGTTGGCAGTGACAGAATGTTTGGAGAGAAGAAGATAAACAGTATGGCGTGTATGAGTGGGAATGGAGAGCGTTTGATAATAATGCAAAAGAGGGGGGAAAGGATTTATATATTTTGATGGTACAAATTCTTGGAAAACTAAGATGTGCCGGACAATGTTTCCACATGTGATTAATTGCTATAAGCCTTCATAAAGACAAATTCCTAACTTACCCCTTAGGTTCTCAAATTGACTTGCATCCAAAGCCTTTGTAAAAATGTCAGCCAACTGCATCTCAGTGGCAACATGCTCCAATGTAATTACTTTGTCTTCCACAAGATCCCTAATGAAATGATGCCTAATGTCTATATGCTTGGTACGACTGTGCTGGATAGGATTCTTGGAGATATTGATAGCACTTAGGTTGTCACAATATAGTGTCATGACATCTTGTGTGACATTATACTCTGTTAGCATTTGTTTCATCCATACTAGCTGTGAACAACTACTTCCAGCTGCAATGTATTCAGCCTCTGCCGTGGATAAGGAGACACAATTTTGCTTTTTGCTGAACCATGAAATGAGATTGTTTCCTAAGAAGAAGCATCCTCCTGATGTGCTCTTTCTATCATCAGCACTTCCAGCCCAATCAGCATCACAATATCCAGATAAAATAGGATTACACCCATGAGAGTACAGCATACCAAAGTCACAAGTTCCATTCACATATTTGAGAATCCTCTTGACTTGATTTATGTGACTAACTTTGGGATCTGCTTGATATCTGGCACACACTCCAACTGCAAAAGCAATATCAGGCCTGCTAGCTGTGAGATACAATAAGCTACCTATCATACTTCTATATAGACTTTGATCAACATTAATCCCCTTTTCATCTTTAGATAATTTCAAATGAGTAGGTGCAGGTGTTCTTTTATGGCTTGCATTCTCCATTCCAAATTTTTTGACTATGTTTCTTGCGTACTTACTTTGACTGAGAAAGATTGAATCTTCCATCTGTTTTACTTGTAACCCAAGAAAATAAGTCAGTTCTCCAACAAGACTCATTTCAAATTCAGACTGCATTTGTTGAACAAAGTGTTTCACCATCCTATCTTACATTCCACCAAACACTATATCATCCACATAAATCTGAGCAATCATGATTTTTCCTCCTTCATCTTTAACAAAGAGAGTCTTATCTAACCCTCATTTTCTGTATCCATTATTAATGAGGAACTCTGTCAATCTCTCATACCAAGCTCTAGGAGCTTGTTTCAGTCCATAAAGAGCCCTTTTTAATTTGTACACATGGTCTGGGAAGGTTGGGTCAATGAAGCCTTTAGGCTGCTCTACATAAACTTCCTCATGCAAATAGCCATTCAAAAAGGAACTTTTCACATCCATCTGGAACAGCTTGAATTTTAGAATGCAAGCCACTCCTAATAGCAATCTGATGGATTCAAGTCTAGCAACAAGGGCAAATGTCTCATCAAAATCAACCCCTTCAACTTGAGTGTATCCTTGAGCTACAAGCCTTGCTTTATTCCTAGTTACAACTCCCTGCTCATCTGACTTGTTCTTGTACACCCACTTTGTACCAATAACATTTGTCCCTTCAGGTCTTGGAACAAGCTCCCACACCTCATTCCTTTTAAACTGACTTAATTCCTCTTGCATTGCATTAATCCAAAACTCATCAGTCAGAGCTTCTTTGATATTTTTAGGTTCAATTCTTGACACAAAGCAAGAGCTTGAGATAAGTTCTCTTGATCTTGTAGTCACTCCACTGTTGAGATCTCCTATGATAAGTTCTTTAGGATGATCTTTCTGCACTCTGGTGGAGGGTCCCTGGTTGATAGGTTCATCCTCAGATTCTGTGGTAGTAGGATTGGAGTCAACTTCTTTATTTGATGTACCAGCAGGAATATCCAAGAATGTTCTGACATCATCTGTGACATTTGCTTCCTCATGCAAATCATCAACCACCACATTTATTGATTTCATCATAGTTCTTGTTCTAGAGTTGAAAACCCTATAGGCTCTGCTGTTTGTAGAGTAACCTAAAAAGATTCCTTCATCACTTTTGGGATCCATCTTCCTTCTTTGTTCACGATCTGTTAGTATGTAACACTTACTACCAAACACATGAAAATATTTGACAGTTGGTTTTCTTCCTTTCCAGATTTCATACAAGGTAGTGGAGGTTCCCTTTCTCAAGGTCACTCTATTATGAACATAGCAAGCGGTATTCATAGCTTCAGCCCAGAAGTGGATAGGGAGTTTCTTAGCATGAATCATAGCTCTGGCTGATTCTTGAAGTGTCCTATTTTTTCTTTCCACAACCCCATTTTGTTGAGGAGTAATGGGAGATGAAAATTCATGACTGATTCCTTCAGATGAACAGAACTCTGCAAATCTTTGATTTTCAAACTCTTTTCCATGATCACTTCTAATTCTAACAACACAGCCTTCCTTCTCTCTTTGAACCTTTTGACAGAGGTCTTTGAAGACATCAAAAACATCTGATTTCTCTCTGATGAAATTTATCCAGGTATATCTAGAATAATCATCAACAACCACATAGGCATATTTCTTCCCACCAAGACTTTCCACTTGCATAGGTCCCATTAAATCCATGTGTAACAATTCCAACACTTTAGATGTGGTAAGATGTTTAATCTTTGGATGTGACATCTTGGTTTGTTTGCCAACCTGACATTCACCACACACTCTTTCTTCATTAATCTGTAGTTTTGGAATCCCTTTTACAGCTTCCATAGAGATAATCCTTTTCACACCCCTTAAATGAAGATGACCAAGTTTTTGATGCCATAGCTTTACTTCATTTTCTTTGGTTTCAGAACAAAATGATGAGTAACTAGGTTCATGAGATATCCACAAATAGCAGTTATCCTTAGACCTGACACCCCTCATAATCACTTCTTTTTCTTCATTTGTGACCATACATTCAGATTTTGTAAAGTTGACATGATAACCTTGATCACAGAGTTGACTGATGCTGATGAGATTGGCAGTCAATCCTTTTACCAGTAGAACACCATCCAGATTTGGAACTCCTGAACACTCCAGTTTTCCAACACCTTTGATTTCACCTTTGGCTCCATCACCAAAAGTCACATACCTGGTAGCATGAGGTTTGACATCAACTAACAGATTTTTGATTCCAGTCATATGCTTTGAACACCCACTGTCAAAGTACCAATCTTCTTTGGCTGATACTCTGAGGGACGTATGAGCTATTAAGGCAACAACTTTGGGACTCCATTGCTGCTTCTTAATGGGTTGATTCTGTTTAGGTCTGAAATATGGAGTTTGATCAGGGTATCCATACAGTCTAAAGCAGAATGGCTTTATGTGTCCATATCTACCACAATAATGACATCTCCATCTTTGGAATTTCTTTCTTGTGTGATTCATTTTACCCTTATCATGATGTTGAAACATAGGTTTTGACATCTGATTCATCATACTAGATTCAGGTTCTGGTTGACTGTTTCCTGAAGACGATTTCTTTGTTCCTGCAAATCCTATACCAGACATATCTCCTGCACTCTGTCCAGTCTGAAGAATCTCATCCAGTGTGTCAGTTCCACTGTTCAACATTCTGATAGACTTGGTCATCTGATCAAGTTTTGAATTCAGCAAGGTGACTTTATTATTTAACTGAGATATTGTTCCAAGATGTTCTTTATTCTCAGCTTCCAGCTTGATTATAAGTTTCTTCTGCTTTTCCCCTTGTTGACAAACTTCTGCACTTCTGATACATAGCTTTTTGTAGGATGCTGCAAGCTCTTCAAAAGTTAACTCATCTTCACTTGAGTCTCCATCTGAAGTACATACACCAGTTAGTGCAGTGACAAGTTTGGCAGATTCATCATCAAAGTCACTCTCAGAATCTTCATCAGACCATGTAACAGTTAACCCTTTCTTTTGCTTCTTGAGATAAGTAGGACACTCAGCCCTAATATGCCCATACCCTTCGCATCCATGACACTGAATCCCTTTGCCTTGGTTAGACTTTTCTTCAGGTTTTGTTTTCCTGTTAGAATCATAGGACCTGCTAATGTCAGAAGAATTGTTCCTGACATTTGACCTTGACTTCTGATCCATTCTTTTCATAATTTTGTTGAATTGTCTTCCAAGCATAGCCAAAGCATTTGATAAGTTCTCTTCATTACTAATATCATTTTCTTCTGCCTCTTCTTCAGTATTGGACACAAGAGCTATACCTTTGTTCTTCTTTTCAGAGTTGTCATTTATTCCCATCTCAAAGGTTTGAAGAGAGCCAATGAGTTCTTCAACTTTCATATTGCTGATATCTTGAGCCTCTTCTATAGCAGTGACTTTCATGGCAAACCTCTTGGGCAAGGATCTGAGAATTTTCCTCACCAGTTTTTCATCAGACATTTTTTCTCCTAATGCTCCTGACGTGTTGGCAATCTCAAGAATATTCATGTGAAAGTCATGAATACTCTCATCCTCTCTCATCCTCAGATTCTCAAACTTGGTAGTAAGCAGCTGGAGCCTTGACATCTTCACCTTGGATGTACCTTCATGGGTGGTTCTGAGAGTATCCCAAACATCTTTGGCTAATTCACAGTGATGCACCAGTCTGAATATATTTCTATCAATCCCATTAAACAAGGCGTTTAAAGCTTTAGAGTTGCCAAGAGCCAACTCATCCTCCTCTTTGCTCCATTCTTCCTCAGGTTTAGGAATTGTCTTTCCATCCTTTCCAACAGTGACAGGATGTTCCCATCCTTTGTTTGCTGCTCTCCATGCCTTGCTATCCAAGGATTTCAAGAAGGCTATCATACGAGGTTTCCAGTAGTCATAATTAGAACTATCCAGAACAGGTGGTCTGTTCACAAACCCTCCTCCTTCCATAATACCAGAATATAATGTCCCTAGATCTCACCCAGAGTAACAGGCAGGGTGCCTGCTCTGATGCCAATTGAAAATTCTGGTGTCAGATACGAGATGTCGAATACAATGTTACGACACTAATATCTGTTTTGGTTTTGAGAATGAACAAGATAAATAATGCAAACAATTATAAAAGACACAAGTAATTGTTAACCCAGTTCGGTGCAAAACACACCTACGTCTGGGGGCTACCAAGCCAGGGAGGAACTCCACTATTAGTAGTATCAATTCAGGATCAAACCACACAGTTTACAACCTTCACTTAATCCCTACCCAATGCAATTACAAACTCCCCCTTAATCACAGCAGTGATAATAACAGACACAAATAAACGAGACAGAAGAACACTCTTCAAGGACACAACTTGATTTTACTTAAAAGCTTCAATCAAGCACAATGATACTCTTTGCTTAAAAGCTTAAGAGTAAAAACTTACAACTCAATAAACCTATTCCAAAACAATCATCAAAACAATAATTGCTTTGGTTCACAAGAAAACTATGACCACACTTCAAACTCTTAAAAACCGTGACCGAAACAAATGATAGCAGCTGTTTATTTATAGATCTCCCAGCAGCAGCAGCTCCCTAGAAGCTTTTAACCTAATTAGGTTAATTACCAACAATCAAGGAGAGAAAATAGAAACAAATGAATACTTTCTGGAAATAGCAAATCACACGATTAGGAGAATCTTCCAAAATAAAAGCGCCTAAAACATCTCAACAGAAACACACTGCAAAACCCAAAGCGCGCGGACACAATCCAAGGCCCAACGAGCTGATCAGAAACAAACATGTCACGACATCAATTTTGACATCCTGATGAAAGCTGCTTACAGGCAGTACTTCATACCTGCAGAAAGGCTACCCAAGCATGTCGTGACATCAGTCTTGACATGGTATGTTTTACCAAAAATTGCTGCCAATTAAAAACACTTACAGATATGTAAATCGATAAGGTGAGAATACTCCTCCAGCGTTGGTGCGAGCTGGTAATCCGGGAATGTGAAGCAGTGATAAACTGGATCGTAGAACTGAATGAGCGCATCCATGATTCCCTCAATCACATGGACCCTTAATAGAGGTAGCAGACCTCCGTACTTGGCTCTGAAAGCCTCTTGGTTTGTGATCATTCTCGCCAAACCTCTCAAATCCTCTAGTTTTGGAACCTTGAAGGTGTACTTATGAGTTCTCCTTCTACCGTAATCCATTAGCGCAATCCTTTTCTCTGATATTTGCAATCACAGTCTTAGTTTAATTTGAAAAACAGAGAGACTAGAAGAGAAGAATTTTTTGAATGTTTTAATGTTTTTTAGATGAATGCATGAATGCAGCACACAAAAACATAGAAAAAACATGGGGTCAAAGGGTCGTTGTCATGAAGTCAAGGCTCTACCCATCCCCAAAGGTTTATACTAGTGACTTTTGTACCTGTCTCTCATCATCATCAACTCTTGTCAAGAAAACACCAGTGGGCTGGGAACCGTGCTAGGTGATGTTTTTTGAAGAGTCCTCAGAAGAGGGTGGCATCGCATGACAACTATTTCCGATAGCCTCTGCGCCACTAATTTGCTCCTCAGCTTCTCAGACTTCACAATCGACCCATTGCCTATGAGAGGGAATGGGTTACATTGGGAAGCCTCCACTGAGGTTGATGGTCGACCTCGTCGCCATCACCTATCTTAAGTGTATACTCAATCTTTCCATATGCGGCATCACACGCATTCCCATTAGCAGAAAAATAAACACATATATCAATCAGGAAAAGCAGTATATATATTTGTCCTAATCATCCTAGACCTTTAAAGCTATGAATCCTATGTTCCTGACAGAAAATGGGTTCCCCGGCGGAAGCCCCCAATCTGTGGTTTTCACACAAGAGAAGAGAAAAAAGGGTAGAAGAGCCCCACGGTGGGCGCCACTTTTAAAGTTTCCACCTAATAGATGGGAAGAGAACAAGATCTCGCTACAAAGGTGAAATAGATCCTAATGACACGTCCCTAGCAGAATCGCCAATGATCCTCCCCAGCAGAGTCGCCATTTTTCTGTAGCGAGCGATTTTGGATGTGGTTGCGAAGCACTATCGCTCTTTGGTATCTACAGCTCAATTCATTTTTTATCCTATTAAAGCTGATGAAGGAAGGGAAATAGATGTCTCAAATTAACTCTGCTTGCAAACTGAGGTTAAACAGTCAAAACTGTTGGTTTACAGATGCTACAAAGATTCGGGGTCTCTATTAGGTTTATTTTTTTAAAAGTGGTGTTCGGTTAATTGGTGGGAGGTTAAGATGTTAGGACGGATATTTGAAAGTATGGGATTTTGGGTTTTTTGTTTAGTGTGCTCGCTAAGATTTTTCTTTCAATCTTATGCCTACGTATCCCCGTTTACCGAAACAGGGAAATCAAAGCGTTCGTAGTTCCTCCTATTCTATGGGAGGAAATGGTATTTTGGTGTCTTGTTCAAAGCCCAATACATGAAGCTAAAGGTGGTTTGTATCTTGTTTAAAGCCCAAGATGTGAAGCTGAAAGGTCTATTTATATCTTGTTCAAAGCCCAAGATATGAAGCTAAAAGGGTGTTGACTTTAGAGAGAATTTGTCATCTCTAAAGGGGGTTTGTCTGTCACAACTGTTTATAAAGGAGAATTACTTTAACCGGGATCTGTGAATCCGACAATGCCATAATTTCCTTTATAGGAGATTTTTAACCTGAAGGAGAAGACTTTAACTCAGTGTAGAGCAATGCTATCTTTCCTTAGGAATTTCTCATGCTAAAAGAGGGACAGTGGCATGGATGTAGATGATCCAGAGGCTTTCCGCTTAAAGCAATTAGATGAGGGGGAAGGAGTAGTTGATGTTTGTGTACTGTGAGCGAGGCACAACTTTGATGCTAAAAGGTTGATTGGATCAACCAGTGGTTTTCTTTTACAAAGCCTAAGAGGAGGCTATGGACCCAATAATAGGGTGTTTTTATGTGTCTCGTACGAAGCCCGAGAGAGAGGCCAAAAGGGGTTGGTCCTACAAGAGGATCTTTTATACTCAACAAGAGAGTGTATCTCGCACAAAGCTCGAGATGGAGGCTAAAATTTGTTTGGCTCAATAAGAACCTTTTTGTATCTCGTATAAAGCCCGAGATGGAGGCGGAAGGGGTGATTGACTCCACGAGGGAGTCTCTTATGTGTCTCGTACAAAGCCTGAGAGAGAGAGAGGCTAAACGTTTGCTTTGCTGGGAAGAATCATTGTACAAAGCCCAAGAGGAGGCTATTGTAACTGTTTCAGTTGAGTGACAGATCCAATATACTGATTTTAAAGAGAAAATCAGTTCTTATATGAGTAACAATGTACTCAAGGATTTGATTCAGGGATATTTCCTTTTCTTTGGGGAAACGGGAAATCCAAAGGGTATTGAGACTGTCCGAGTATACGGGTTTCCTTCCTATTTAACGAAGGGGTCACTTGAGAATGTCTTTGAGACTCAAGGATATTAGACTGTCCGTGTCTAGAGTTTCATCTTTTGTACTATGCTTTGAGAAACAGTAGCAGACTCTTTGAAAGGACTGTTCTATGAAGATGACTTGGTTCTGTTCGTATACCTCTAGGAGGTCGTCGGGACAATTTGTACGAATCCCAAGAGGAGGCTGGAAGCTTTTAAGAAGCTGACGGATCCTTGTACTAAGCCCAAGAGGAGGCTATCATTCCCGGAGAAAGAGATCATTATACGAAGCCTAAGAGGAGGCTGTGAATACTTCTATGAAGCCGATGAGTCCTTGTACTAAGCCCAAGAGGAGGCAGAGATGCTTTTAGGAAGCCTGTGGGTCCTTGTATGATGCCCAAGAGGAGGCCGATGCTTTTAAGAAGCCTGTGGGTCCCCAAACCCCGAGAAATTCAAGACAGGCTATTCACAAGGAATAGATCAAGCCAGGAAAGTTCGAGAATTTGGAAGAAACTCAAAGATGCCATTCACGGAGAATACATTCATCTCTGGGAGTAGAGTTTCTTGACAATTCCTAATAAGGACAGCCGAAGAGAAGACTGTATCTGGTGATCCTATTGGGGATCTAGCTGTCTATTTCTACCAATAAACGAAACGGCGTTACCTAGTTCTAGACGTAGTTGCCGGGGAAACTCTAAATATCTATACTATTATTACACAGTTGATATGAGTTAATGAAAGAAGACTTACAGCGAAACAGCCCCACAATACAGTGATATGTATATGAAAGCGGTAAATGAAAGCGTATAAATACTTACTCGGTTGTAGAGCTTCCATGCTGTTTGGTTAATTGTTCAACAAAGACAGAAAAAACAACAGTATATTCAAAATCAAAGGAGAAAGTGCTTTGAAAAAGAAAGATTTGGGGCTTACAGCTCAAGGAGAGGCCCAGGGTTTTACCAGTGATTGCACTGTTGAATTTGTACAGAGGGATTTATACAAGTGACTGTGGCCCAAAAAGGTTTTCTGTACAAAGGGATGGGTCTTAAACTCTCTCAAGAGGCCCAAAAAGTTTTTAAAGAAAATAGTGAGGCTTATAACACGAGGGTAGGCCCAAATGATTTTTCTGTTTAAAATGGCGATCGCGCCGAGGTTTTCTTTTAACGCAGAGGGACTTATACAATAAGTGAGGCCCAAAGTTGTTTTTGGTTAAAAGGGGATTGGGTCTTACACTCTATTAGAGGCCCAAAAGTTTTGAATGGGTCTTATAGCTCAAGGAGAGGCCCAGATGGTTTATTTTTAAACTGGCGACGATCGTGCCGAATTTAAAAATGTACAGAGGGACTTATACAATAAGTGAGGCCCAAAATATTTCTGTACAAGTGGGTTGGGTCTTACACTCTAATAGAGGCCCAAAAGTTTTTTTGAAAATTATTTGTGAGGGTTGAATTAATCAAAAACCCTAATTTATTTCCAAAATGTATTTTAATTGAATAAAAATTCAATTAAAATGATCAAAAATTGTTTAACATGTGGGAAACAAATTATGATCTTGGATTAATGCTTCAAAAATCAAGTATTGACCTACAAAATAATTAGAAGTCATTAATCTTTACAAAATCAAGAGGGAAAAAATATTTTAAATGTCAAAAATAATTAAAATATTAATTCTTTGCAAAAATATCAATTATATGAAATAAATAATATTTTTGGAATTTTTTGGAAAAATAAAATATTTCAACATTTTTTTGAATTATTAAAAAAAGAATCAACTCAAAATCATTAAAACTCAGAGAGAAATTAATTTTTGAATCAATTAAATACAAATCACGAAATTCAAATATTCAAATGTTGGAAAATGGCGCCAAGAACAAGGGCAAGAACACGCGCGTGTTCTGAGTTTCCCTGATTTGCATTTTCTATCCAATCTCACTGAATACTTAATCATATCATGCAATCCACATACCAATCAACTCGTTTCAACCTCACGATCATGTCTATGACAATTAATTTCATTTAAATTAAACATAAAACAAGAAATCATGAACAATCCTCAAGAACCCTAGATTCTGCATGAAGGTTGGGATTTTTGATACATGATTCAAACAATGCAATTAATTGAGGGGAAACATTCCATGCATGATTATGAACATATGGCCAAATTATTGTGCAGCAAAAATTGCATGGATTGAGAGATAACTAAGTTTAGGCTTACCTCTAGGTCGTGACAGCAAGAGCAAATTAATTTCTCAGTTGGAGGTGTTACAGATGAGTTGTGATGATCTGAACAGCTTCCTTACACCCTATGGAGTGTGTTTGAATGCTTGGACTTGATTGAAACTGGCTGGATCACTTCATGGCATCTCAACTGCAACTTGGTTAAAACCTTGAGCAATTGACTGGTGATTCTGAGAAATCAGTGTTCCAGTTGTTATTTAAGTGTTTGATCAGCTCATATATGGTGTATATGAGGTGTGTGTGTGATTGGTTTGATTGGAAAAGCTCTCAAACTCAAAACCCGATAGTGACTTGCCTTAGAAGGCACAATTGGAGTGAAAGAAGAGATTTTGAGGAAAGCATCTGTTTGATGGCTTTGGTGTACTCAAACTGATCACAATTGAGCTCTATTTATAGTAGATCAAGTTTGTTTTGCAGGGAATAGTGAATGGCAATTGCTGAGTAGGTTTGGCCAATGTTGGCAAATGAAAATCCAAGTCTCCTCTAGCCATTAACTAGAGGTTAGGGCACAGGCTGCTGGTTCCCTTGGTCTTGGATAAGTTTTGACTGAATTCAGTGGCTAAGAGCTCAGTCCATGCCACCTTGATGCTTCCATTGAATGCTCCAATCCAAAATTGGAGTCTTGTCCCTATTTTGGCAATTCTAGGTTCAACATGCTATTTCTTGTTCCAAAGACTTTGGAGGCTTGGCTCAGTGATTGTCCCCTTTAGATTCAATCCTCAGAGGTGTCCAAGTGGATAGGAGTGTTTGGATTTGGCTGATTTTGGCAAATCGACCAAAAGTGCAAAAATCTGCCTTGCCTTGGCAGATTTCAGCAAGGCATCTTGCCAATGTCATATCTCATAGCTCAAATTGAATTTGGTAATGTTCTTGGCCATTTTGGAAAGCCCTTACATGATATAACAACTGTTTGAACATGTTTGGTTTTGATCTCTTTTGAATCCAAGTGAAAAATCCCCCTACATTTGGAAAAAAGTAAAGGCAGATTCTGACTTAGTGAAATTTTCACTAAGTGTTGGAACAAAGTGACTTTTCTTGATATTGATCACTCCATAACTCAAAATCCATGAGGAATTTGGACATAGGTCAGTATGAAGCTTTTGTAGAGGGAAATGTGATCTACAAATCAAGCTTTGAATGGGGAACAATGGCCTTGTGGTTTAGGAGTTATGGTCCTCCAAAGTTGGCACATTAGTGTCACTTTTTCCATAACTTAGAAATTTTTCTAAGTTTTTATGGTTACCCCTTTTACAAGTTATCCCACTTTCTTTGATTTTTCTTGATGAATGATGATTCAAATCATACATTAACATCATTTTAGGGTTAAAAATCCATTTTGGTGAAAAATCTCAAAAAGTCAAAGTTGACTTTTGTGCACAGTTGACTTTTTATCAGATGAATTCCAAACTGTACAATTCTTCAGGAAATCATGCCCTTGACCTAAATCAAACTTTATGGACATGTTCCATGGGTGTCATAGGGTATATTGAATCATGTCTTAGGGTTTGGGAGCATGTCCTGGTCAAAAGTCAAAGTTACAGTTGACTTTCCTCGCGAAACCCTAATTGTGGTGCAGATGAAATTGGGACTTGTTGCTTAAGCTTCTTGGATTAATCCATTGTTGCAAATGGATCAATGTAGTATATTAGAGACCCTCAAATCATGTCTTGAGGTCTTGGCTCATGATTTGTCCCAAAAGTCAACTTAGGGGTGAATTAGGTCAAGAAACCCTAATTCCTGATTTTTGATGAATGCATCCCCTGAGGTTAAATTGACTTGATGATTGGGTCCATGAGGTTCTATGGAGTATATTAGGTTATATTTTGGATCATTGGCTTGTGCCCAGATGACAAATTTCCATCTGGAGGCCCTGGTCAACCAAAACCCTAATTTGGTGACACTGTCGATCTTGAGACTTGATCCACCTAAAAGGGAGCAGCCTTGTGCTTAATCCTTGAAGTGGGAGTCCTTTTGATTCATTTTGGATATTTTAGAGGCTAGACAAGTTGAAGATCAAGTCATTCCTAGACTGATCCTTTGTCTAAGGCTCTGAGAGGGCTTAAAACCCTAATTTTGTTTGTAGTGAATGCTCAACAACCCTTGAGGCATTTGATGAGGCATGATGGTTCATCCATATTGTGATGATGATTGACACAATGATGGGAATCTTAGTGGTCAAAATTTGGTGTATGACACCGAGGGATGAATGTACTATTGCTTTTCAAATTGAGAATCCGAGACTGAGGATCCAGTTTTCTAGAACCCACATGTGAGAGGGGATGGGTGTTTGCAGGTTTGCAGGTGACCTTAACCTTCAACCTACCTGGTTTTCTGAGTTTCTCGTCAGTGTGTAGTTATCTACCTAGTTTTCTGGTTATCTCAGTGATCTGATGTCCCGATATTTTGGGTTTCTGGGTTTGTCGTCCTTGTTCAGTTAATGACACAGCAGATGTCCAGAGCAATGATACCTTGATCCCATGTTTGCATTTGCATCATTCCTTGCATTCTAACATGTTTGACATTTTTTAGGGCTTGCATCTTACCTTTGATTCTGGTTATTGAAGTTTTCCCATCATGGATGCTCAGAGAAAGAAGAATGTAGCTTACACGTTCCCAGACCCAACTCTGAAGTTGATTCACAAGATGATTGGTATGATTGACCTGGGGGTTCGCGCTGAGTTTAGTGATGAGTATGGGAGGTTGCTGAAGTTTGTCCGTAACATCTCCAAGTACGAGCACGATGCCATCCACACACTCTTACAGTTCTACGATCCTCCGTTACGCTGTTTTACTTTCCCATATTACATCTTGGCTCCAACATTGGAAGAGTTCTCATTTATTTTGGGAATTCCCATCGAGCAAAATATACCTTTCTTTTCTGAAGAACATCCAGGACTGGAAGAAATAGCAGCTGCTCTTCACATTGGAGAATCCATTATGAGTGATAAGATTGTTGACAAGCAAGGATTTAAAGGTTTCCCTTTGAAGTTTCTGTTTGATCAAGATAGCTTATATGCTAAGGCGAGAAGCTGGTCCGCTTTGAACGCTATACTAGCTCTTTGTATTTATGGAATTGTCTTATTCCCGAACATTCCTGATCTTGTTAATATGCACGCGATTCAGACCTTTATCTTGAGAAATCCTGTACCTGCTCTTCTTGGTGATGTATACCATTCAGTCCACTACATGAACGAGAATAGGCGAGGACGGACTGTAAGATGTTGCGCGCCACTCCTATCTACATGGTTTCTGAGTCATCTTCCTCAGACTGGGGCATTTGTGGACACAAAGGATTCCTTGAAGTGGTATGAGAGGTTAATGGAATTGACCGCTGACAATATTGTTTGGTTTAATCATAGTCTGCTGGGAATAGAGCTCATTTTTAACTGTGGAGAGTTCCCGAACGTACCTTTAGTGGGGAGGAAAGGCGGAATTAATTACAACCCTTCCCTAACTATCAAGCAGTTTGGGTATGCATTGAGAGATCCCCCTGAGGATCAGAATATCAGAGAGTCATTGTTTTTCAATGGCACCGAAGACCAAGAAGTTCTAAGGAAAGCTGTGAATGCTTGGAGACAAGTTCATAAGAGAGGGAAGACTTTCTTTGGGAAGTGCAATAACAAGGCTTTTTCTCCTTATGTGGAATGGATCCAAAAAAGAGCGGAAGAGAAGCTTCTTCCTTTGTCAAGAAAGCCACCCTTGTACCCTCTGATGGTTGAGCCACCTACTACAGTGAAGATAGGAAGGTATAATAAGCTGTGGGCTGAGACAGAGAAACTGCGAGAAGAGAATCGGGAATTGAGTAAAGAAATTAGCCAGCTGAAGCATGAGCGAGGTGAGGCTATGTGTACTTCCAAGATGAAGACAGAGATTCTTGCTAAGAAAGAAAAAGAGCTAGTTGACGAGGTCACGACCAAACAAAAGATAGGGCAAGCTCTAAAGGGTGTTAGTAGGGTTCTCAAGTCTAAGAAGGAAGACTTGGACAAGGCTTTGTTAAAAATTCACAAGTTCAACTCTTACCGAAACACTGTAATAACTGCCAATAAACAGAAAGAGGATAAGTTTCTGGAGCTGATTGAGAGTTTGAAATTGAAGCTCAAGAAGAAAGATGAAGAGATCCTATCAGGGACATTCCAGAAACGAGCAGTCGAAGATAAACTCAATGAGGCCATAGCTACTATAGAGGAGCTAAAGATACAAGTTGAAGTGAAGAGGCCTAGAAATGAGAGTCCCAGTTTGGATGGTGTTTTTGAAGAAGATTCTTGGGAATTACACTGCCGATACCTGAAAGGGATCCTACATAGAAGAGATGTCCTCATTCAAGAGTTGATCCAGAGACCGAAGCATCCTGATACCAAGAAGCTATTCAGAGAAGCACAAGACTGGAGCAAAGAGCATAATGGCTAGGGAGGATTGTCACTTGTGGACTTTGATGACATGCCATACTTTTCTCTTTCTCTTTTATTGTGTTTGGAACACTGCCAAGCTTGTTGGTTGGGATCCTTGATTTTCGTATTGAGACCTCTATCTGTATCTTGGGTTGTAATTATGGACAAATGATTATCCTCTGGTTTCTTAATATATGAGCAGAAGTTCCATTCTATCTTGTTATTAAACTGGAATTAAGGGGTGGATCGCCCTGCGAATATTCAAACATGTTCATTTGCATTTGTATATTCATAATCATTGTGCATAACAGGTGTTTGTCTCTGGTTTTCTCATCTTGTTCTTTTCTTCAGACATGATTGCGGATCAACGTATTCACCTATACTCTACCAGACATAATCAACGAAAAGCCATGGAATAGATGCAAGCTGAGATGATTGTGATACATGCTCACATGGCTCAGTTTATGGAGTTAATGCAAGGCGTTGCACAAGGGCAAGAATAGTCGAGGACCCTTGCTCAGCCCTTGGTTACAAGAGTTGACGAAGACGGTGTCCTTCATGGTGGCCTTCATAATGATGTCATTCCTCCGGGCGGAGGTGTTGGGGGTAATGGTGTTCCCGTTGGTCCTCTGGGCGGAGGTGTTCCCGTTCCTTCTGTTGTCATCCCTCCGGGCGGAGTGGAGAATGTTGTGATTCCTTCTATAGTGGGAGGAGGAAATAGTGCATGTCCAGTACATGGTCGTCGCTTTAATGACCAACAGGATGATATATTTTCCATGCCGGGTGGGGATACTGGCCCCCAGATTGATAACGATCAGAGATTCAGGATGATTGAAGAGCAATTGAAAGGGGTTGTGAATCAGAATTCCTTGGGTATGAATTTGGATGATTTGGGACTGGTCCCCGGTGTCAGAATTCCGCATAAGTTTCAGGTTCCTACTTTCGAGAAATATAATGGTGTTACCTGCCCAAAGATTAACTTCCGGGCTTATGCAAGAAAAGTGGCTGCATGCTCTAATGACGAAAAGTTATTGATGCATTTCTTCCAAGATAGCCTGTCTGGGGCATCTTTAGAGTGGTACATGCAGTTGGAGAGGTGTCATGTTCACAACTAGAGAGAATTGGTAGAGGCTTTTGTTAAGCACTATTAGTATAATGCTGATATGGCTCCTAACAGGACACAACTGCAGAGCATGTCACAGAAGAACAATGAGAGTTTCAAGGAATACGCCCAGAGGTGGCGGGAATTGGCAGCAAGGGTACAGCCTCCCATGTTAGAGCGGGAGATGATAAGTATGTTTATGGCTACCCTGCAGGGTCATTATTATGAAAAGCTGGTACCTTGCATGCCCGAAAAGTTTGCCGATTTGATCTTAGTTGGAGAGATGGTGGAAAGCGGGATTAAAGTTGGAAAGATATCGGCCAGTGATGGGTCCTCCTCCAAAGAAGCCATATGTAAACTATAAGAAAAAAGAAGGAGATACAAATTCCATTTCATCATACCATGGTAAGGGAAGTATCGTCAGAATTTCAATCAGCAGGTGGCCTCGGTAACTATTCCTGCAGCACTTCCGCAACTAGCAGCACCTCAGCAGCAAAATTAGACTCCTCGCGGACAACAGTACAAGCCTAAACAGAATAGGCATTTTGACACTCCACCTCTGCCTTACTCCTAATTATTTCAACATTTGCTACAGTTACAATTGATTCAAAAGAGGACTTTGGCTCCCATTATCGGCAATCCACCTCTCGGTTTCGACACCAATGCCCACTGTGAATTTCATTCTGGGGCGCCCGGACACCATATTGAGGACTGTAAAGCCTTTAAGCATAAGGTCCAAGATTTGGTAGACTCCAAAGCCATCAATTTCTCCAATGACGTGCCAAATGTAAACTGGAACCCGATGCCAGATCACGGTGGGCCAAGGGTTAATGCGATTATTGAAGACGGTGAATCCTTGGATTTGGTTTTAGATGTGAACGAATTAAAGACTCCTTTGTTTGTGGTGAAGGAAAGGTTACTGAAGGGAGTGGTGTTCCCTGGTTGTGATGAGGGCTGTTTTGAATTTGGGTTTCAATCAAACGATTGTGATTTGTTGAGATCAGGTATTCAGAGAATGATTGATGAAGGTCGGTTACAGTTCGACAGGTGTGATTAGCAGAGAAAAACTACTGACAAAGAGAATGATGTTTCCACTATTACAATTCCTTTCAAAACAATAACTATATCAACACCGGCAAGACCAGCGCCGATCATCATTACAGTTCCTGGGCCTGTCCCGTATGAAAGTACCAAAGTCGTCCCGTGGAACTATGGGGCTGAGGTATTTGTTAATGGAAAGACACAAGAATTGGTAGGAACCTCGGCTGTGAGATCAGAGGTTAACAATACTATTGACGCAGGGGCTATCACCAGAAGTGGCAGAGTCTTCATTCCGTCAGATAATCAGGTTGGCAGTTCCAAACAGGATAAAGGGAAACAAATGATGGATGATTCTCTACAGAAGCAGGTCGTGAATGGTTCTACGACAAAACAAGTTGACAACTCTTTCTCAGAAAATGTGGAAGAGTTTATGAGATTAATCAGGAAAAGTGATTACAAAATTGTTGATCAGTTGCATCAGATGCCATCGAAAATATCCATCTTGTCTCTGCTGTTGTGCTCCGAGGCGCACCGGAATGCATTGCTGAAGGTTTTGAACACAGCCTATGTACCTCAAGAAATATCCGTTAATCAGCTAGAAGGGGTTGTGGCTCACGTGAATGCTGGTAATGGTTTGGGTTTCACTGATTTAGATATGACTCCAGCTGGGAGGAATCACAACAACGCTCTACATATTTCAGTGGAATGCCGAGGCTCCTTAATGTCACATGTGCTAGTTGATACTGGGTCATCCTTAAACGTGTTGCCAAAGAAGGCTCTGATGAAGTTAGATACTCGTGGGCTGATTTGCACGCCGAGTGACTTGGTGGTGCGTGCTTTCGATGGTTCTAAAAGGTCTATTTTTGGAGAAATTGTATTGCCGATCAAAGTTGGTCCTGAAATTTTTGAAGCCACTTTCTACATCATGGATATTCAGCCTGCCTATAGTTGTTCATTGGGTCGTCCATGGATCCATAGTGCTGGGGCAGTAACGTCCATGTTACATCAAAAGCTGAAAAACATGGTGGATGGCCACGTTGTGAGAGTCTGTGGTGAGGAAGACATCATGGTGAGTCACCTATCAACCTTTAAGTATGTGGAGGTAGATGGTGAGATACATGAGACTCTGTGCCAAGCCTTTGAAGCTGTGAAAATTCCTGAGGAGCCTCCAAGAGTAGTCAGTCAGCTTGAGGTGGTTAATCAACCCGAAGTAGGGCCAGGTCATTGACATTCAGATAAATCAGAATACTTAGGGACTGGGGTATAAGCCACCCCGACGAGCTCAAGAGCCACCCAAGTATGCTGGTCCGATTCAATTCACAAGTGATGGTGTCTTCTTTAATCGGGTTAATGCCATTGGGGATGAGGGAGATAGTGATTGTGACATGGATGAGTGGATCCACCCCTGTACTCCCGGTTAAAGTCTATGCAATTGGTCGTCTGAGAAAGTCATCCAAGTGACCCGTCAAAAGTAATTGCCTTTGTTTTCTGTTTGTGTTAAATCCTACGTTCTGCCCAAGACGTAGTGATTTTTGTCTGTAGGGCTTTGGTGTTTTTGTTTGCTTACTTTATCATCAATAAAGGACGTTTTCACATTCAAATATTTTTTATCCCTGTTTTTCTGTTTTTACTTTTTGCATTAACTCATATCAAAATGGCAATGTGTTTTCTTGTTTGTTGCATTCATAACAAACATATATCATCAATCATGCAGGTTTCCTTATCCAGATGCAACCAATAATAATTCAGCTATGACTCGGTATGACTTTGACAATCCTATTTATCAGGCTGAAGAAGAGACTGGCGAAGATTGTGGCTTACCGGAAGAATTGGCCAGATTGTTGAAACAGGAGGAAAGGGTCATTCTACCTTATCAGGAGGAAATTGAGACTATTAATCTGGGAACCGAGGACGCAAGAAAAGAAGTAAGGATTGGGGCTACTTTGGAAGACACTGTCAAGGGAAGATTGATTGAAATGCTCCGAGAGTATGTGGACATCTTCGCTTGGTCTTACCAAGACATGCCCGGGCTTGACACTGACATTGTGGTGCACCGGCTTCTGCTCAAAGAAGGTTGTACTCTAGTTAAGTAGAAACTGAGAAGGACGAAACCGGATATGGCTGTCAAAATCAAGGAAGAGGTTCAGAAGCAGTTGGATGCTGGGTTTCTCGCTGTGGCGAATTATCCTCTGTGGTTTGCTAATATTGTGCCTGTACCTAAGAGGGATGGAAAGGTCAGGATGTGCGTTGATTACAGAGATTTGAATAGAGCAAGCCCGAAAGATGATTTCCCACTCCCCCACATTGACGTGTTAGTGGACAACACTGCTCAATATTCGGTATTTTCCTTCATGGATGGCTTCTCTGGGTATAACCAAATAAAAATGGCCCCAGAGGACATGGAGAAGACGACGTTCATAACACCGTGGGGAATGTTTTGCTACAAGGTAATGCCCTTTGGATTTAAAAATGCAAGGGCAACCTATCAGCAGGCCATGGTGACTCTCTTTCATGATATGATTCACAAAGAGATCGAGGTCTATGTTGATGACATGATTGCACAGTCACAAACGGAGGAAGAACATATGGAAAATCTTCAGAAGTTATTTGAAAGGTTGAGGAAGTTCAAGCTGAGGTTGAATCCGAACAAGTGCACCTTCGGGGTGAGATCTGGAAAATTGCTGGGGTTCATTGTTAGTGAAAGAGGTATCAAGGTTGATCCTGCCAAAGTAAGAGCCATACAAGAGATGCCTGAACCAAGAAGAGAAAAAGAGGTTCGTGGTTTCTTGGGGAGGTTGAACTACATTGCTAGATTCATCTCTCATCTCACAGCCACGTGTGAAACAATATTCAAATTGTTAAGAAAAGATCAAGAGGTCAGGTGGAATGAAAATTGTCAAAAGGCATTTGAAAAGATAAAAGAGTATTTGCAGGAACCTCCGGTCCTCATGTCCCTAGTGCCAGGAAGGCCATTGATTATGTATCTTACGGTTCTTGAGAACTTAGTGGGATGTGTGCTCGGTCAACATGACGAGTCAGGTAGAAAAGAACATGCCATCTACTACCTGAGTAAGAAGTTCACTGATTGTGAGTCGAGATACTCAATGCTGGAAAAAACATGTTGTGCACTCGCTTGGGCAGCTAAGTATTTGAGGCAGTATATGTTAAACCACACAACCCTGTTGACTTCAAAGATGGACCCGGTTAAGTATGTGTTTGAGAAACAGGCGCTTTCTGGAAGAATAGCCCGCTGGCAGATGGTTTTGACAGAATACGATATTCAATATGTTTCCCAGAAAGCCATCAAGGGAAGTGTTTTGTCAGAATACCTTGCCGAACAACCGATTGAAGATTATCAGCCGATGAAGTTTGAATTTCCAGACGAGCATATCATGTTTCTGAAGATTGTTATTTCGTTGATTTTGTGGTTGGCATTTATTTTGCTAAAACTATTCTAGCAGCAAGATGTTGAAACAAGATGTTCTAAGATGTTCTAACTTGCTGCATTCAACATGTCGAATGAAGATGTCCCATACTGGCTCATAGGACATCGCGCCTAAACTCAGTTTTGCAGAAGATTCTGTTGCTGTTAATTGTTCTGAATATTCTGTGAATATTTGGTTATCCTATGTGGCATCCAAAGTATTTTTGGATTGTGTTTTAGTGTTGGTTTTCGGATTTTCAGCGCTTTCTAATTATGGAGACATATTAGGAAACTTTAGATTGAAGACCTATTTTGTTGGAGTTTATTTTGCAGATTTGTGAGCAGTCTATTTGCTGCATTTTTGAAGTCCAATCCAGTCCATATTTAATGCTATATATTAACTTGTGTAAACCTAGTTTAGGTGTGGAACTTACGTGTGGTTTTGTTAGGGTTTTCGAGTGTATTTTGTGAGCCTAACTGGTATCATTCTGATAACAGTATAAGGACTGATTTTTGTGTTGTAAGTTCTGTCAATTACTCATAAGCTTTTATGCATTGAGTTTCTTGTGTGTCAATTCTCATAAGCTTTGAAGTATTGAGAATTGTGTGTTTTGAAAGTGTGACTTTCGGTTTGTTACTTGTGTTAAAAGGAACCAATCACGGGTTGTGGTTGTAGAGGGATTTGAGGAGGGCCTCATACCTAGGTGAGTCTTAGGTAGAAGTCATAGGAAGGGTAGTGATTAAGTGAGAAGATTATAACAGGATTTGGTTATTGTATGATCTGTGAATTGATACTATCGTATATTGGTTTCGTCCCTGGCTTGGTAGCCCCCAGAGTAGGATTGTTGATCCGAACTGGGTAAACATATCACTGTGTTCTTTACTTTCTGCACTGTTATTATTATTGTTATCTTGTTCATTATGTTGGATATCAGTGTCTCAACATCTGTGTAGGACATCTGATATCTGTGCCAGAATTTCAATTGGTATCAGAGCTTGCACCCTTGTTTGGTTCTGGGTGAGATTCGGGGAAGGTACTTTCTGGTACAATGGACAAGGATGGAGGATTTTTGAACAAACCACCTCTGCTTGTTGGTTCCAACTATGACTATTGGAAACCAAGGATGATAGCATTCATAAAATCCATGGATGATCAAGCATGGAAAGCTGTTATAAAAGGATGGGAACCCACAAAAGTTAGAGATGGAGAAGGTAAATCTACTGATGTGGTGAAGGAAGAGGAAGACTGGGATGATGCAGACTACAAAGGGTCCGTGGGAAATTCCAAAGCCATGAATGCATTGTTTAATGGTGTCAATAAGAATATCTTCAAGTTGATTGAACATTGCACCATTGCAAAAGAGGCGTGGGAGGTCTTGAAGGTTGCTCATGAAGGGACTTCAAAGGTGAAGATGTCAAAACTTCAGCTTCTCACCAGCAGGTTTGAGAGTTTGAAGATGAAGGAGGATGAGAGCATTCATGATTTTCACATGAACATTATTGAGATAGCTAATGCCTCAAGTGCCCTAGGTGCAAAGATGTTTGACAGCAAACTGGTCAGAAAAATCCTCAGATCTCCACCTAAGAGATTTGACATGAAAGTGACTGCTATAGAGGAAGCTCAGGATATAGACAGGATGAAAGTGGATGAACTTGTGGGATCTCTTTAAACATTTGAATTAGGGATCAGTGAAAAGTCTCAAAAGAAGAAGAGCATAGCTTTTGTGTCAAATGCTGGTGACTCAGAAGATGAAGGTGACCTGTTCAGAGATGAAGGGGTGTCTAAAGATCTGGTACTACTTGGAAAACAATTTAACAAAGTGTTGAAAAGGATTGACTGGAAGTCGAGAGCAAATGCTCAGAACAAGTCACTCGACATCAGTAAAAACCAGGATGGAGGCAGGAGGTCCAGAACTGAAGAAGACTCAAATCAAGGGAAGAGAGTTCAGTGTTTTGAATGTGAGGGATTTGGGCACATAAAGACTAAGTGTCCCACGTATCTCAAAAGGCAGAAGATGGGCTTATCTGTGTCTTGGTCAAAAGGAGAGTCTGAGAGTGATCTTGAAGAAGAATCAGCAAAATTGGTGACAGCCTTGACCGGGATATGTAAGGCTGATGGAGAAACTACTTGTGAGTCTGACTCTGACAAAGAATCTTATATTGGAGAACTCACTAAGGAAGAAGTCTTCACCGGTTTCTCAGAGTTGTGTATCAAGAATGAAGAAAGGTTCCAGATAATATTAGAACAGAAGGTTCTGATAGCTCAACTAGAAGCGAAGAAAGAAGAACATCTATCAATCATTGCTGATTTGAAAGAGGAGGTTGTATGGCAAAAGTCAAAATTTGACAATATGACCAAATCTATAAGAATGCTGAACAATGGTACCACGCAGCTGGATGAGATTCTTCAGACTGGGAAAGGTGCTGGAAATGTGCAAGGCCTTGGTTTTAACAATCAAGCAGAGACCTACAAGAAGCCTGAATTAAAGTTTGTTCCCCAGAAGATAAAGCAAGAAGAGGGGATGTCGAATCACATGTTTCAACATCAGATGAAGCATCAGAAAAGAGTATGTAGTTCAAAGTATAAACCATGGAGATGTCATTACTGTGGAAAGATTGGTCACTTAAAGTACTTTTGCTACAAGTTGCACGACTATCCCAAAACTGCTCATCAACAAAATAAAGGACAGAGTTGGGCTAAAGTGAAGAGAAGATGGACTCCTAGAAATATGATAGTTGGTCTCATAGCACATACCTCTCTTAGAGCATCCGCAAGGGAAGATTGGCACTTTGACAGTGGCTGTTCAAGACACATGACTGGTGTGAAGAAATTCTTGTCAGATATCAAGCCTCATTCCACCAATTATGTTACTTTTGGGGATGGATCAAAAGGTGAAATAAAAGGTGTTGGAAAGCTGGACTACACAAGACAACCAAATCTGGATCGTGATCTATTTGTCAAAGGGTTGACCGCTAATTTGATTAGTATAAGCCAATTGTGTGATGTAGGACTTAAAGTGAATTTCACAAAATCTGAATGTCTAGTTACCAATGAGAAAGGTGAAGTCGTTATGAAGGGAACCAGGTCTAAGGATAACTGCTATCTATGGAATCCTCAAGAATCGAAAAGTTTGTCTACTTGTTTGATGTCAAAGGAAGATGAAACCAAACCGTGGCATCAGAAATTGGGTCACTTACACTTGAAAGGGATGAAGAAAGTTATGTCAAGCGAAGCTGTTAGAGGTATTCCCAAGCTGAAGATTGATGAGGATAGAATATGTGGTGAATGTTAAGTTGGGAAGCAAACAAGGGTGTCACACAAAAGGCTTCAACATCTTACCACAACTTCTAGAGTTCCGGAACTGCTTCACATGGACTTAATGGGACCTATGCAGGTTGAAAGTCTTGGTGGGAAGAAGTATGCCTATGTTGTCGTTGATGATTACTCCAGATTCACCTGGATAAGCTTTATCAGAGAAAAGTATGAAGTTTTTGCAGCCTTCAAAGAGTTGTGTCAAAGGATTCAACGGGAAAAGGATTGTGGTGTTGTTCGAATCAGAAGTGACCATGGGAAAGAATTCAAAAATAGCAGGTTTGAAGAGTTTTGCTTATCTAAAGGAATCACTCATGAATTCTCATCACCGATTACTCCTCAGCATAATGGTGTGGTGGAACGCAAGAATAGGACTATACAAGAGTGTGCAAGGGTCATGATTCATGCCAAAAAGCTTCCATACCATTTTTGGGCTGAAGCCATGAATACCGCTTGCTATATACATAATAGGGTGACTATCAGATCAGGTACTTCTGTCACTCTTTATGAGCTATGGAAAGGTAGAAAGCCAAATGTGAAGTATTTCCATGTGTTTGGGAGTAAGTGCTATATCTTGGCGGATCGTGAGCAGAGGCGAAAGATGGATTCTAAGAGCGAGGAAGGGATATTTTTGGGATACTCTACAAACAGTAAAGCATATAGGGTATTTAATTCCAGAACTAAGGTGATGATGAAATCCATAAATGTGGTGGTTGATGACTCTGGGAAAGACGAAGATGTCCCAGATGATGTTGGAGCATGCCTTCCCATGAACAATGAAATCTCACAAGACATTGAGTCCGTAGAAAATAATGCTCATGAAACCGACACTAGACCTGAGAATGAAGAGGTAGAGGATGCTAACAGGGGACCCTCTATAAGGATTCAGAAGGATCACCCTAAGGAATTGATTATTGGCAATCTGAATGAAGGTGTAAGAACCAGAACGAGGGAGGCTGTGTAAAATGCATGCTTTGTTTCAAAGATTGAACCAAAGAATGTCAAAGAAGCATTGACAGATGAGTTCTGGATAAGTGCTATGCAAGATGAGCTTTGTCAATTCAAGAGGAATGAAGTTTGGGAACTGGTACCACGACCAACAGGAACAAATGTGATTGGAACAAAATAGGTTTATAAGAATAAGTCTGATGAACAAGGAGTTGTTACCAGGAACAAAGCCAAATTAGTTGCTCAAGGATACACACAGATTAAAGAAGTAGACTTCGATGAAACATTTGCTCCTGTGGCTCGATTGGAATCCATCAGATTGCTGCTAGGAGTGGCATGTTTGTTGAAATTCAGATTGTTTCAAATGGATGTCAAGAGTGCCTTTCTGAATGGCTATCTTAATGAGGAAGTCTATGTTGAGCAGCCTAAAGGGTTTGTGGATCCAAATTTTCCTGATTATGTTTTCAAGCTAAAGAAGGCTTTGTATGGGTTGAAACAAGCTCCACGAGCTTGGTATGAAAGGCTGACTGAGTTTTTAGTCAATCATGGATATAGGAAGGGTGGTATTGATAAAACACTTTTTGTCAAGGAGAAGGATGGGAAACTAATGATTGCTCAAATTTACGTAGATGACATTGTGTTTGGTGGGATGTCAGATAAAATGGTCCAACATTTTGTCAACCAAATGCAGTCTAAATTTAAGATGAGCTTGGTAGGTGAATTGACTTACTTCCTTGGATTACAAGTCAAGTAGATGGAAGATTCCATTTTTATTTGTCAGAGAAAATATCTGAGGAACATTGTGAAGAAGTTTGGACCGGATAATGCCAAGCATAAGAGAACTCCTGCTCCTACTCACTTGAAGTTATCCAAAGATGAAAAGGGAGTGGATGTTGAAAAAAGTTTATACAGAAGCATGATTGGAAGTCTGTTATATCTTACAGCAAGTAGGCCAGACATAACCTTTACTGTTGGCGTGTGTGCAAGATACCAAGCAGAACCCAAGGTCGGTCACATCAATCAAGTTAAGAGAATTCTTAAGTATGTGAGTGGTACATGTGATTATGGGTTGTTGTACTCCCATGACTCAAGTCCCATTTTAGTAGGATAATGTGATGCTGATTGGGCTGGAAGTGCTGATGATAGGAAGAGTACCTCTGGTGGATGTTTCTTTTTAGGAAATAATCTTATTTCATGGTTTAGTAAGAAGCAATATTCTGTTTCTCTTTCTACTGCTGAAGCTGAGTACATAGCAGCTGGAAGTAGTTGTGCTCAACTGGTGTGGATGAAGCAAATACTATCTGAGTATAATGTCACACAAGATGTCATGACATTATTTTGTGACAACCTGAGTGCTATTAATATTTCTAAAAATCCTATTCAACATAGCAGGACTAAGCACATTGATATCAGGCATCACTTCATTAGAGAACTTGTGGAGGACAAAGTCATAACTCTTGAGCATGTGAGCACAGAAAATTAGCTTGCTGACATATTTACCAAGGCTCTGGATGCAGTTCAGTTTGAAAACCTAAGGAGCAAACTTGGGGTTTGCATTCATGAGGAACTATAGCAATTAATATTCCTTCTGGCTGCCAGATTGGATAGATTAAAGGAGTTTCTGGTAGTGCAGTGTGTGCATGAGGTTATAAAGGGGAAAATGCTGAAGTTTGTACATGACACTTGGTCATGTGATGTGGTGTGCATCTGCTCTCTGATGCTGTTTATTCTGGTCTATGATTTGACCATTTCTCAAAGATTAATTATTTTTCTACTTGCCTTTGTCATATTTCTGCCTAAAAAGGGGGAGTAGTGTGCTTGTGTGTGTGTTGTGTGTGCTGCAGCTGAGGGTTCTTGTGTGTTTGTTGTGTGTGTTGCAGCTGAGGGGGAGAATGTGTGATGTTTGTGTGGCTACAGTTGAGGGGGAGTTTTCTTTCTATGCAGTGCTGCTATGCTGTTTTTTTTATGCTATTTTTTTTATGCAGTTGAAGGGGAGTGTTGTGTGTTGGTATTTCGCTGCTGTCTCTGATATGATTTTCTTTGTGCTTCTTTACAAGATTTGTTTGGTGTGTAGTTTTAGCCAAAATAAGCCAAAGGGGGAGATTGTTATTTCGTTGATTTTGTGGTTGGCATTTATTTTGCTAAAACTATTCTAGCAGCAAGATGTTGAAATAAGATGTTCTAAGATGTTCTAACTTGCTGCATTCAACATGTCGAATAAAGATGTCCCATACTGGCTCATAGGACATCGCGCCTAAACTCAGTTTTGCAGAAGATTCTGTTACTGTTAATTGTTCTGAATATTCTGTGAATATTTGGTTATCCTATGTGGCATCCAAAGTATTTTTGGATTGTGTTTTAGTGTTGGTTTTCGGATTTTCAGCGCTTTCTAATTATGGAGACATATTAGGAAACTTTAGATTGAAGACCTATTTTGTTGGAGTATATTTTGCAGATTTGTGAGCAGTCTATTTGCTGCGTTTTTGAAGCCCAATCCAATCCAGATTTAATGCTATATATTGACTGGTGTAAACCTAGTTTAGGTGTGGAACTTACGTGTGTTTTTGTTAGGGTTTTCGAGTGTATTTTGTGAGCCTAATTGGTATCATTCTGATAACAGTATAAGGACTGATTTTTGTGTTGTAAGTTCTGTCAGTTACTCATAAGCTTTTAAGCATTGAGTTTCTTGTGTGTCAATTCTCATAAGCTTTGAAGCATTGAGAATTGTGTGTTTTGAAAGTGTGACTTTCGGTTTGTTACTTGTGTTGAAAGGAACCAATCACGGGTTGTGGTTGTAGAGGGATTTGAGGAGGGCCTCATACCTAGGTGAGTCTTAGGTAGAAGTCATAGGAAGGGTAGTGATTAAGTGAGCAGATTATAACAGGATTTGGTTATTGTATGATCTGTAAATTGATACTATCGTATATTGGTTTCGTCCCTGGCTTGGTAGCCCCCAGAGTAGGATTGTTGATCCGAACTGGGTAAACATATCACTGTGTTCTTTACTTTCTACACTGTTATTATTATTGTTGTCTTGTTCATTGTGTTGGATATCAGTGTCTCAACATCTGTGTAGGACATCTGATATCTGTGCCAGAATTTCAAATATGAAATATTGTGAAGAGCCCTTGCCTGACGAAGGACCTTAGATTGGATCTCAGTGCAAATTGGTTTTTGATGGGGCCGTCAACTCATATGGTAACGAATTCGGGGCAATCATTACAACTCCAAGGGGTTCTCACATACCCTTCACCGCCCGATTAACGTTCATATGCACTAACAATGAGGCAGAGTATGAAGCATGCATCATGGGGTTAGAAGAAGCAATTGATTTGAGAATCAAGAACCTTGACGTTTATGGTGATTCTGCGTTGGTGATTAATTAGATTAAAGGAGAATGGGAAACTCGTCAGGCAAATCTGGTGCCTTATAACAACTATGCCAGAAGGTTGTTACCTTTCTTTGACAGAGTTGACTTCCATCATATACCCCGGTTGGAAAATCAGATGGCAGATGCGTTGGCAACATTGTCTTCAATGTATCAGGTGAATCGTTGGAATGAGACTCCCTCAATCAGAATCATGCGTCTAGATAGACCAGCTATTGTGTTTGCAGTTGAAGACGTATTAGATGGAAAACCTTGGTATCATGACATCAAGTGTTTTCTCAAGAGTCAGGAGTACCCAGCTGGGGTATCTACCAAGGATAAGAAAACTCTGAGGAGGTTAGCAAGCAACTTCTTTCTAAATGAAGATGATGTGCTATATAAGAGGAACTTCGAAATGGCCTTGCTGCGTTGTGTTGATGAACACGAGGCAAGCCTGTTGCTGGAAGAAGTCCATGAAGGTTCTTTCGTTACTCATGTCAGTGGGCATGCTATGGCTCGAAAATTATTGAGGGCAGGGTATTACTGGATGACTATGGAGTCTGATTGTTTCAAATACGCCAAGAAGTGCCATAAATGCCAGATTTATGCTGATAAGGTGCACGTGCCGCCTACTCTGTCATACCCCAAATTTTGACCACTAAGATGTCCCATCATTGTGTCAATCATCATCACAATATGGAGTTTACTCTGTCATACTTCATCAGTCTCCCCAAAGATGGGTGAGCATCCACTACAATCAAAATTTGGGTTTCTAGCCCTCTCAGAGCCTTAGGCAAAGGATTAGTCAAGGAATGACTTGATTTTCAACTTGTCTAACCTCTCAAACATACACAAAGGATAAAAAAGGACTCCCACTCCAAGGATTAAGCACAAAGCTGCTCCCTTCTAGGTGGATCAAGCCTCAAGATCGCCGGTGTCACCAAATTAGGGTTTTGGTCGACCAGGGCCTCCAGATGGAAATTTTCATCTGGGCATGAGCCAATGATTCAAAACATAACCTAATATACTCCATGGAACCTCATGGACCCAATCATCAAGTCAATTTTGCCTTAGGGGATGCATTTATCAAAAATCAGGAATTAGGGTTTCTTGACCTAATTCACCCCTAAGTTGACTTTTGGGACAAACCATGAGCCAAGACCTCAAGAGAGGGTTTGAGTGTCTCTAATGAACTATATTGATCCAATTGGAACAATGGATTAATCCAAGAAGCTTGAGCAACAAGTCTCAATTTCATCTGCACCACAATTAGGGTTTTAAGGGAAAAGTCAACTGTAACTTTGACTTTTGACCAGGACATGCTCCCAAGTCCTAAGACATGATTCAATATGCCCTATGACACCCATGGAACATGTCCATCAAGTTTGATTTAGGTCAAGGACATGATTTCATGAAGAATGGCACAGTTTGGAATTCATCTGATAAAAAGTCAACTGTGCACAAAAGTCAACTTTGACTTTTTGAGATTTTTCACCAAAATGGAATTTTAACCCTAAAATGATGTTAATGTATGATTTGAATCATCATTCATCAAGAAAAATCAAGAAAAGTTGGATAACTTGTAAAAGGGGTAACCATAAAAACTTAGAAAATTTTCTAAGTTAAAAATAAAGTAACAAGGGTACCAACTTTGGAGGATCATAACTCCTAAACCACAAAGCCATTTTTCCTCATCCAAATATGGATTTGTAGCCCTCATTACCCTCTACAATAACTTCAACTAGACCTAAGTCCAATTCATTAAGGATTTTGAGTTATGGAGTGATCAAAGTGGCTGAAATGTGAAAATATCACTTTTTCCAACACTTAGTGAAATTTTCACTAAGTCCAAATCTGTCTTCACTTTTTGCCAAATGTAGGGGGATTTTTCACTTGGATTCAAAAGAGATCAAAACCAAACATGTTCAAAAAGTTGTTGTATCATGTAAGGGCTTTCCAAAATGGTCAAGAGCATTACCAAATTCAACTTACACCATGAGATATGCCATTGGCAAGTTGCCTTGCTGAAATCTGTCAAGGCAAGGCAGAATTTGTAATTTTGCTCGATTTGCCAAAATTAGCCAAATTCAAATGCTTCTATCCACTTGGACACATCTGAGGATTGAATTTAAAGGGGACAATCACTGAGCCAAGCCTCCAAAGTCCATGGAACAAGAAATAGCATGTTGAACCTAGAATGGCCAAAATAGGGACAAGACTCCAAATTTGGATTGAAGCATTCAATGGAAGCATCAAGGTGGCATGGACTGAGCCATTCTCATATGAAATCAGTCAAGACTTATCCAAGACCAAGGGAACCACAGCCTTGTGCCCTAACCTCTAGTCAATGGCTAGAAGAGACTTGCATTTCCATTGGCCAACATTGAACAAACTCCTGCTGCAGTTGCCATTCACTGTGGATCCCAAAACAAACTTGCTCTACTATAAATAGAGCTCAATTGTGTTCAGTTTGAGTACACCAAAGCCATCAAACAGATGTTTTCCTCAAAATCTCTTCTTTCACCTCAAACTTGCCTTCCAAAGCAAGTAATTCTGAGTTTTTGAGCTAGAGAGCAATTCCACCCAAACTAATCACACACACACGCCTCATATATATCATATGTAAGCTGTGCAAACCATCAAAAGTGACCTGTAATCACAACATCACAAAGTCACCTCTCAAAACCTCAAAATAACACTTTTTTGCATTTTTCAAGCCATGTCTTGATTCAGTCACTTTCCAAACCAGATAAAACCTCAAACACACTTCAAATATCATCCTTGAACTGTCCCAAATGGTTCCCACCATCTGGAACACCATTTGAGGGAGTTGCTATTTTGGTCACTTTTAACCCATTTTGCAAGAAAAGGGCAGTTTGTGTTTTTGCATGTACCAGCTGATTCCAATCATCCTAAAAGCATCCAAGGGATCATTTGAGGTGGTTCAAAGCATAAAATCATATCTGGAGCAAGAGGGTTGGCAGATTGCAGAGAAACCTCCAAAATCTCAAAGAAGGGTAAGCCTCTCAACTTGCACTCACCAAAACATGTGTGCATTTGAAGTCCATTGATCATAAACATCTCATACATGTCATATATGTTGTGTTTGAGCTAATTCACCATGTAATCCATGCTTGTATCAAGTTGTAGCATAGAAAATGCATTTATAGGTCATTTTCAAAACCACTATCGGGTTTTGAGGAGGGAGTGTGATCTGAAAAAAACTACCACCACCATTGGATTCCTTATGAAATTCTGGCCCAGATGCATATAAATTTTGTCTCAAACCATTAAGAATTGAGAAAGTTATGACCTTCACGTTTTTGAGCCAAAACTTGCCTTGGGCAAGCCAAAACCAAGGCATGACTTGTGTATTTGTTGGTTTGTTTCAAACAATGGATGTATCACCACCCCAGTGGTAAGGCGCGCGCCTTGTATGCTTGAGGTCGTGGGTTCAAACCCCACCCATGCCATTTTGTGATTTTTTCACATTTTGCTATTTTTCCAACTATTTTCATGTTTTGTTAATTATTTGGAAAATTAATAACTCTTTCAATTTTAATTATTTTTTATTGGTTCTTTTTGCAAAAAATCACAAAAATGTTGAAATATTTTATTCCACAAAAAAATTGAGTTTGTATTATTTATTTAATATAATTAGTATTTTTGTGAATAAATTCATTTTTATTTGTTTTTAAGCATTTTAAAATGGATATTCATCTTGAAAAATCAAGACCAAATGAGTTTTAATATCTCTTGTGATTTATACCTCATTTTTTTAAACCTTAAACAAAAATCACAAGTGGTTTATTCAAACCTATTTGGTATTTTTCGTTGATTTTCTTTAAATATTTATTTTTAAAGAATAAAATTAGGGTTTCTTTGATTTTCACTCAAAACAAATCATTGTCAAACACTCATGGGCCTCTAATAGAGTGTAAGACCCAACCCCTTTTTAACCAAAACCATTTTGGGCCTCAGATATTGTATAAGCCCCTTCGCGTTAAAAGAAAATCTCGGCGTGATCGCCATTTTTAAACGAAAAGTCAATTGGGCCTACCCTCGTGTTATAAGCCCCACTCTTTTTTCTTTAAACCTTTTGGGCCTCCTGAGAGAGTGTAAGACCCATCCCTTTGTACAGAAAACCTTTCGGGCCTCAGTCACTTGTATAAGTCCCTCTGTACAAATTCAAACAGTGCGCTCATTGATAAAACCCTGGGCCTCTCCTTGAGCTGTAAGCCCCAAATCTTTCTTTTTCAAAGCACTTTCTCCTTTGATTTTGAATATACTGTTGTTTTCAATCTTTCTTTGTTTAACAACTAACCAAACAGCTTGGAAGCTCTACAACCGAGTAAGTGGTTATTGCTTTCATTTACTGCTTTCATATACATATAACTGTATTGTGGGGCTGTTTCACTGTAAGTCTTCTTTCATAAACTCATATCAACTGTGTAATAATAGTATAGATATTTAGAGTTTCCCCGGCAAATATGTCTAGCACTAGGTAAAGCCGTCTTGATCACTCTTAGAAATAGTCTAAACTAGACCCCCTTAGGATTATCAGACATAGTCTTCCCTCCTCTTGGGGTTAAACAATATGGAGATATGAAAGGAAGCATTCCCTGTGAACCCTTTCATAGACTGTCACTCGTAGAAGTTGTCAAAGAAACTATATTCCCCAAAGATGATCTTTTCTCCGTGAATGGCATCTCTTGAGTTTCTTCCAAATTCTCGGACTTTCCTGTCTTGATCTATTCTCGATGAATGGCATGTCTTGAACTTCTCGGGATTTGGGGACCCACAGGCTTCTTAAAAGCACTTGTTAAGAAGCTCTACTCCCCAGAGATGATCTTTTCTCCGTGAATGGCATCTCTTGAGTTTCTTCCAAATTCTCGAACTTTCCTGACTTGATCTATTCCTTGTGAATAGCTTGCCTTGAATTTCTCAGGATTTGGGGACCCATCGGCTTCTTAAAAGCATCGGCCTCCTCTTGGGCATCATACAAGGACCCACGGGCTTCCTAAAAGCAACCCAGCCGCCTCTTGGGCTTAGTACAAGGACCGATCAGCTTCTTAGAAGTATTCACAGCCTCCTCTTAGGCTTCGTATAATGATCTCTTCCTCCAGGAATGATAGCCTCCTCTTGGGCTTCGTACAAGGACCTGTCGGCTTCTTAAAAGTTTCCAGCCTCCTCTTGGGCTTTGTACAAATTATCCCGACGACCTCCTAGAGGTATAGGAACAGAACTTAGTCATCTTCATAGAACAGTCCTTTCATAGAGTCTACTACTGTTTCTCAAAGCACAGTACAAAAGATAAAACCCTAGACTTGGACAGTCTAATTTCCTTGAGTCTCAAAGACATTCTCAAGTGACCCCTTCGTTAAATAGGAAGGAAACCCGTAGACTTAGACAGTCTCAATACCCTTCGGATTTCCCGCTTCCTTAAAGAACAGGAATAACCCGGATCCTTGAATCAAATCCATGAGTACAGTATTGCTCATATAAGAACTGATTTTCTCTTTAAAATCAGCATACTGGACCTGTCACTCAACTGAAACAGCAACCATAGCCTCCTCTTGGGCTTTGTACAATGATCCTCCCCAGCGGAGTCAAACAACGTTTAGCCTCTTTCTCGGGCTTTGTACGAGACACATAAGAGACTCCCTCGTTGAGTCAATCACCCCTTTCGCCTCCATCTCGGGCTTTATACGAGATACAAAAAGGTTCTTATTGAGCCAAATAAACGACAGCCTCCATCTCGAGCTTTATACGAGATACCAAAAGATTCCCTCGTTGAGTCAAAACCTTTTAGCCTCTCTCTCGGGCTTTGTACGAGACACATAATAGCCTCCTCTTAGGCTTTGTATAAGAAAACCACTGGTTAATCCAATTAACCTTTTAGCATCAAAGTTGTGCCTCGTTCACAGTACACAAACATCAACAACTCCTTCCCCTTTCATCTAATCGCTGTAAGCGGCAAGCCTCTGGATCATCTACATCCATGCCAATGTCCCCCTTTTAGCATGAGAAATTCCTAAGGAAAGATGGTATTACTCTACACTGAGTTAAAGTCTTCTCCTTCAGGTTGAAATCCCCTATAAAGGAAATTATGGCATTGCCGGATTCACAAATCTCGGTTAAAGTAATTCTCCTTTATAAAACAGTTGTGACATACAACCCCCTCTTTAGAGATGACAAATTCTCTCTAAAGTTGAGACCTTTTGGCTTCATATCTTAGGCTTTGAACAAGATACAAATCACCTTTCGCTTCACGTCTTGGGCTTTGAACAAGACACCAAAACACCCATTTCCTCCCATAGAATAGGAGGAACTACGAACGCTCTGATTTTCCTGTTTCGGTAAACGGGAATACGTAGGCATAAGATTGAAAGAAAAATCTTAGCGGGCACAATCAACAAAAAACCAAAATCCCATACTCTCACATACCTATCAAAAAGCATCAGTCCTAACATCCTAATCCTTGTTCCCACCCAGAAACCCTCTGTCAAAGTGAAAAGAAAGAAACCGTATTGGCGAAAATACAAATAACCAGTACAAAGGCCCCCCCACATTGATAGCATCCGTAACCTAACAGACCGCTGTTTAAACTCAGTATGCAAAGCAGGGTTAATTGGAGACATCTATTTCCCTTCCTTATTCAGCTCACAATAGGATAAAAAATGAATCGACCTGTAGTTAAAGCTCAACCGCAGAGAGCGACCAGCGCTTAAGAACCGCGTCCAAAATTGCTCGCTACATACTCCTCTGAATGTATTATCGTCTCCTTGGCCCTCTGCCATGTGGGGCATTGATATGATTGGAAATATTGACTCGACTGCTTCCAATGGGCATCATTTTATTCTGGTTGCCGTTGATTACTTCACGAAGTAGGTGGAAGCAGCCTCGTATGCCAACGTCACCAAACAAGTGGTATCCCGGTTTAAAAAGAAGGACATCATCTGTCGTTACGGAGTCTCGGAGAGAATCATTACTGAATGGTTCAAATTTGAACAATAGGATGATGAATGAGCTATGTCATAGCTTTAAGATTAAACATCACAATTCTTCTCCCTATCGTCCGAAGATGAATAGGGCTGTTGAGGCAGCAAATAAGAATATCAAGAAGATTGTGCAGAAAATGGGGGTAACGTATAAAGACTGGCATGAAATGTTGCCCTACGCTCTACACGGTTATCGTACCTCGGTGCGTATGTCAACTGGGGAAACTCCTTTCTCACTGGTATATGGTATGGAGGTAGTCCTACCATTAGAGGTGGAGATTCCTTCTTTGAGAATTCTGGCAGATGTGAAGCTCGATGAAGCTGAATGGGTACGTTCCAGGTTGAATCAGTTGAGCCTCATTGAAGAAAAGAGATTGGCAGCCATTGCACATGGCCGGTTGTATCAGAGCAGGATGAAGAAAGCCTTTGATCAGAAAGTGCGTCCTCGGTGTTTTCAGACAGGCGAGTTGGTTTTGAAAAGGATCCTTCCTCCTCAGACAGACCAAAGGGGCAAATGGACTCCAAACTATGAAGGGCCATATGTAGTAAGAAAGGTTTCTCCGGTGGAGCCTTATTACTTTCAACTATGGATGGCGAAGATTTGACATCCCCTGTGAACGCAGACGCAGTCAAAAAATACTTTGCATAAAAGAGACCCGCTGGACATAAAAAGAAGATCCAGGCAAAAAAGGGCATCCTGGCAAACCATAAAAAGAGAAGGTTCGGGCAAAAATTAGGGATAAAAAGAAAAAAAAAGAAGAATAAACCCGCAAAGTTGAAAACCTGAAAAGGCAACTTTGGCAAAAATGGGTATCCTAGTGGATTGAATACCCGAAAAGGGTGATCCAGGCAAAAGTTAGGGATTTGAAAGCGAGACGCTGCGGTCTGCGTTTGATTTGTAAGCACTTTTGACACTTGGGAATTTTGAAGGAAAGGAATCAGTCCAGTCAGTCTCTTCGAAGGTCAAAGCATCTGTGGATAAGCAAGACATATGAGTCATAGCTGAATTGAATCATGGTGGATATCTGTTCCCACATTGCCGACATGCGTATTTTCTTTTTTACCTTTTGTGCAATTACCTCTTTTCAAGAACTTCTTCCAGTTATAAATGCCTATTTACAGGCCAATTCATTCAATAAAATTTTCATTTCACTCAAAAAGCTTTCCATTTGTGTTTTTACTTTTACTGTTTTGTTTGTGAAAATGTCCAATATTTTGATAAACATTGCATGTGAAAACGTTAAGCTTTGCGGAGCATAATGGAAAACAATGGAAATTGCTTAGGCAACGGAGATTGTGGATGGTAATCGAGGTAGCCATTTTTTCATACGAAATATTCTATTGTTGTGTGTTTGCAGGATAGCTAAATTGTTTTTTCCCCAGTAGAGTTTCTCTCCCCCAACATTGGGATTTCATTATCCTCAGCAAATTGTTACTCTCCCCAACAAGAGTACAGAGGACTGTGTCCCCAGCCGAGGTCATGATTGGTTTATTATTCCCCAGCAAGTAGTTTAAAGTGGATTGCTCCGAGGTGAATGTGGTTGTATCTCCAGCAGGAGATGTGTTGGATGTCTTTGAAAAGACTTTATTTTCCCCACAGAGTCTGGTACTCACTTTCCTCAGCAGGTCAGGAAGTGTAATTCCGTCAGCAATGACACGCTCTAATCCCCAGCAGGGTAAATTCTTTCCTCCCCAGCAGAGTTATTCTCCCTAGCATTGAGGTTTCATCATCCTCATCAGACTGTCACTCTCCCCAGTCAGAGTACAAAATATTGTTCCCCAGGCAACATTTAAAGTGGATTGCTTTAGGGTGGATGTTGTATTGTTACCACAAGATATTTGTGGAACGTATTCCCGAGACAAAGATATTGTCTTCCCTGCAGAGTATTGGTGTCTACTCCCCTCGGCCAGTCAGGAAACGTGTTTTCACCAGCAACAGCATGATCCAACCCTCAGCAGGATAAGGGCAATGTCATTTCCCTAGCAGTGGGTTCAGCTCAATGGTGTCCCCGACAGGTCTAGTATTTGTAATTTGTCTCCCCAAGCCGAGTTTGGAGGTAGTATGTAGCGCGATTTTTGTGGTTTCGAATCACTATTGCTTTGGTACTACAGTTCGATTCATTTTTAATCCTATTGAGCTGATTAAATAAGGGAAATAGATGTCTTCAATTAACCCTGCTTGCAAACTGAGGTTTAAATAGTCAAAACTGTTGGTTTACAGATGCTATCAAAATAGGGGGGTTCTCCCTTAGGGTTATTTGCTTAAAAACAGTGTCTAGGCTATTGGTAAGATGTTAGGACTGATGCTTTTCGATTGATGTATGAAGGTACGAGATTTTGGGTTTTTGATTAGTATGCTCGCTAAGATTTTTCCAATCTTATGCCTACGTATTCCCGTTTAACGAAACAGGGAAATCAGAGCGATCGTAGTTCCTCCTATTCTATGGGAGGAAAAAAGGGTTGTTTTGGTGTCTTGTTCAAAGCCCAAGTCGTGAAGCTAAATGTGGTTTGTATCTTGTTCAAAGCCCAAGATATGAAGCTGAAGGGTCTATTTGTATCTTGTTCGAAGCCTAAGATGTGAAGCTAAAGAGTTTTGACTTTAGAGAGAATTTGTCATCTCTAAAGGGGGTCTGTTTGTCACAACTGTTGGGTGACTGATCATAAAGGAGAATTACTTTAACTGGGATATGTGAACCCAACAATGCCATAACTGGGATATCTGAAGGAAAAGACTTTAACTCAGTTTAGAGCAATGCCATCTTTCCTTAGGAACTTCTCATGCTAAAAGAGGGACAGTGGCGTGGATGTAAATAATCCAGAGGCTTGCCGCTTACAGCAATTTAGATGAAGGAAAAGGAGTTGTTGGTGTTTGTATACTATGAACAAGGCACAAATTTTGATGCTAACAGGTTGATTGACTCACTCGGGGTCTTCTTATACAAAGCCTAAGAGGAGGCTATTGACCCAACAAGAGGGTGTTTTTATGTTTCTCATACGAAGCCCGAGAGAGAGGCTAAAAGGGGTTGACTCAATAAGAGAGTGCTAACAAGTGACTGACTCAACAAGAGAGTGCTTTTATATGTGTCTTGTACGAAGTCCAAGACGGAGGCTAAAAAGGTTTTGACTCCACATGATGGTCTTTTATACTCAACAAGAGAGTCATTTTGTATCTCGTACGAAGCCCGAGTTGGAGGATGAAAGGGAAGTGACTCAACAAGAGAGTCTTTTATACTCAACAAGAGAGTGATTTTTATCTCGTATGAAGCCCGAGGTGGAGGCTAAACAGGTTTAACCCAACAAGAGAGTCTTTTATACTCAACAAGACAGTGTGAAAAGGTTAGCTCCGCTGGGGAGGATCATTGTACAAAGCCCAAGAGGAGGCTATTGTGCTGGTGACTGTTTCAGTTTAGTGACAGGTCTAGTATGGTGGATACAAGAGAAAATCAGTTCTTATGAAGGGAACGATTAAAGGTATCGTTGTGCTTTGGGATTGATCAGAGGATCAGGGTTATTTCCTATTCTTTAAGGAAACGGGAAATCCAAAGGGTATTGAGACTGTCCAAGTCTATTGGTGTTTTAGAGAAATCGATTCTCGAATAGTAAATGATCTTTGTATGATGCCCAAGAGAAGGCTGGTATGTTAAGGGAAGAAGGTCAACCTATTAACTGGTCTGACACTTGACTCAGAAAGACAGCTCTAGCAAATTGATGACTAGGTTCTGTTCCTATACCTGTAGAGGTCTCTGGGTCCTTGTACTAAGCCCAAGAGAAGGCATGAGAGCTTTTAAGAAGCTGAAGGGTCCTTGTACAACGCCCAAGAGGAGGCGGGGATGCTTTTAAGAAGCCTGTGGGTCCCAAACTGAGAGAAGTTGTCGGGGAAAACTCAAAATAACTATACTAGTATTACACAGTTGATATTTGACAAGTATATAAAAGTTTATGAAAGAAGACTTACAGTGAGCAGCCCCACAATACAGTTATATATATGAAAGCGGATAAAGAAAGCGGGTAAACACTTACTCGGTTGTAGAGCTTCCATGCTGTTTGGTTAGTTTGTTCAACAAAGAAAGCTTTGATAACAATATTATATTCAAAGTCAAAGGATAAAGTTCTTTGAAATGATTGTTGGGGCTTACAGCTCAAGGAGAGGCCCAAGGATTTATCTGTGATTGCACTATTGTTTGAAACTGTACAGGGATTTATACAAGTGACTGAGGCCCAAAAAGGTTTACAGGGTAGGCCCAGATGATTTGTTTTTTTGAACTGGCGATCGCGCCGAGGTTTCTTTACCGTACTGGGTCTTATATAATGCATTGAGGCCCAAAAAAGTTTTGGTTAAAAAGGGGGTTGGGTCTTACACTCTAATAGAGGCCCAATGATTTATTTGTGTACAAGTGGTGGGGCTTACAGCTCAAGGAGAGGTGTTGCGGTGAGAATTGGATACCATAGTTATTAATAAACTAGGATCACATTTCTTTAAATGTTCACCACCGACTTTGATTTATCCAAAGGAAAGGTTCAAAAGCGAAAAAACCTAAAGATCTAAGGTTCGGGGGTTGGTTACGCCTAGGGAAGGTATTAGCATCCTAAACGTCCGTAGTACTCTACGGGAACCTCTCGTTAATATTTATGTTATCTCTCATTCGCTTGCTAGGGTGCTATGCTAAAGGTTGAAACCCTAGGGGTTAGTATCTAAGTATACTCGATAAGGTATCGCACCTTACGCCTACGTATCCTCGGGAGTAGAATCAGAGTATGCGTAGTTCTGAAAAGAGGAACTTCTTGACGAGGTTAAGGTTCCAAGGGGAAGTAAAGTCTTGGGCAAGACCTTACATAGAGTGCGGCGACTCTAAAGTTGTAGGATGGTTCAAGCGGGGTAGGATTGTAAATGTTCGCGGCGGAGCATTTACTTGGAGTTCGGCGACTCCAATCCTAAGACTAAGTTTCTAAGTGTCTACGGCGAGACGTGGAGTACGGCGACTCCGAATCCTAAGGCCTAGGGTTCTAAAAGCGTTAGTCCTATGACGGTTGAGTCAATTATTAATAACCTTTCCTTTGGAATGTCGAGGGGGCAATTAACTTAAGAGTTCATTTAGTTGTGCGCACTAGTGAGGTGGGCTAGTATTGTGTATAGTAATCGAAGGTCGAATGCGATGCCCAAGGGCGATCGACTTACATAGATATAAAAGTGGCTCGACGTTGGATCGAGAGTTTTTGTTATATTTTGAAAAGGGTTTAGACATAGTAAACATTCAGATATGTGTAAGCATAGAAAGACATGATATTAAACAGAGACAAGATAAGCAAGCATGCAAGCAAACGTTTCACTCGGGCGCGAGATGGGAATCTAACGAGTTGATTTTTAAGAAAAGAGTTGATTAAAAAGAGTTGATTTTAAGATTTATTGTGAAAAAGTTGATTTTAAGGCTATTACTGTGAGGACTTGTGGATTATTTTTAGTTAGAGTTTTCTTATAAAAAGTTAATTGTTTAAGAGTTCATTTTTTTAGTTGTAAGGTTTTATTAAAAGTGGGAAAAAGAGTTGTTAAGAGTTTTTATTAATTAAAAGTGTTTTTTATTTAGTATTTTTAATAAAAGTTCAATATTAATATAAGAGAGATTACTAAGGATTATTTTTAGACTTTATTAATAATAAAAAAAAGGTTAATTAAAAGAAAATGGTTTTAAAGTTTTAATATTAAAAAAGTTATTAATGGTCAAATTGATCTTTAATAAAAAAAATTGATTAAAAAAAGGGTGACAGAGTGAGGGTGCATGTGTGTTAAGGTGAGTGTGCGTACATGAGATTAAAATGACAATTTGAAAAGAAGAAAAAAGGAAAACAAAGAAAACTAACGGGACCTCAATCTCATCTCCTCTCTCGTTTCTTTCTTTCTCTGAAAAGGAAAAAGAAAATTAGGGTTTTCCTTTGTACGCCGCCGCTCCATCTCGCCCACTCTCTCATTCTCTCTCGATCAAACGAAAATCAAACAAACACAACCCTTCCCCCATGATTCCCAGTCCCACATTGTTCTCATTAACGGGTTAATTACATTTTACAAAGATTCAAAGCGATAAAAAGAGAGAAACGGCGCCGGCGATTGTTGATGGAGGGTCGCGATTGAGCCTTCTGGTGGTTCGCCCAAAGCTAAGTCTTCTGCTTCTTCCTCTTTGTGTTGTGTTTGTGATCTTCCATTTGTGTATGTGATGTTGCGATTTCTGGTGTTGCATATGATTGGTGATCTTTGTCTCTGTGTTCGTGTGTCATTGTTAATGAAAACTCATCGACCTGTTGTATTGAATGTGAGCAGGTGCGAGATAATCCTCTGACCGATGGATCAGAAGTGTGTGGTTGTGGCTAGCGAACCCTGGGTTGTTGGTGATATGTTCTTGGTTTGATGGGATATCTGGTATGCTGAATATAAATTTTGTGTGGTAAATTTGCGAAAGATTTCTGGATGTTCTGGTATGTGTGAAATTGTTTTTTCTGATATATTTTGGTATATGATGTTTGATAAACTTCTGGAATATGGATTGGTTTGATGATTGTCTGAATATTCTAATGGATGGTCTTTTTGTGGATTTTGGTGGTGGCTGATAGGATATGAACTGGTACGATGAAATTGTTTTGGGCTAATGTGAGGAATTATGATTTTTTTTGCCCCCCTGCTTTGATGCTGCTCTCTGCTTTATATAGCTTTAGGAGAGATATCGTTCCATTGAAGAAGAGTGATAGCATTGCCAATTCAGATTGAACATGTTAAACTGTATTTGGAAAGATATGTTGATTCTTGCTCCCCTGTCTCGTGAATTTCCATAATTAAATGAAACATGTCAAAACATTATTTACGGTTTGCTGGAACATCTTTTGAATTGTGTTGAGTTTGTTATGGGCATAATTCAAATTCTTGTCTTTGTTTTGAATGCTCACTTGATTGTGTTGGTCACTACTAAGGAAAGAAACAAAAATGAAATTAGCTTAATGAAAAAAATTGATTATGTTGAATATGGTTATGGAAAGAACTGAACTTGTCCTGGTCAAGGATTTGACGGTTGGATTTCGAAGGATATAGTGAACGGCCTGTTTTCGAATGGTTTTAAGTTTGTCTGATTTGTGTTTGCTTTAGTTTAGGAAAGTGGCTTAATGGTTGTCTGAAAAAGTTCTGCTAGCATGATGACGGTTTTAAATGGGATGATTTGCTTATGAGTTTCACATTTAGCATATCCACATTAAACGTGTTAAGATGCTTTTGGAACAAAAACAAAATGCCTAGAGATAGCTGCTGCGTTATTTATATTCTGTGATTTGCAATAATGTATAAAATCTAACTGTAGGCCCTTGAGATGCAGGTAACTTATACACGTGTTGGGGGAGACGTCAAACTGAAATTGATTCACGTGCGTAAAGTTATTAACACGACTTCAAAGCCATATGGAAAGTGAGGGCCCCAACGTCAATCATTTCAACATTGACAGCTTTTCTTTTTTCGTCTTTCTTGTAAAACACTTGTAGTATTATGTAATCCACACATTGTAGTAACTTAAGTTGGCGGCTTGTATATAACTTGTATTTTGATGGCTATATCGTTACTTATATTGATTAAAAAACGTTCAAAGGATGGTAGGAGTAGTGATTTTCTATGAAATGGCTTTTCACTTAATCACACCACTTGCCAAAACGTGACTTAATAAAGCAAGTTCTATGAACTGATTGGAGAATAACTTTATGACTTGAGTGAAACAAAGCGAAATACTTAATGAGCATTCATACATCATGGGATGATTTATAACTTGTTATGGCTTTGTATAGCTTGACATTTAGCCTTGACATTAGAGACAAAATAAATACTCACTGGCACCTTGTTTGGACAAAACCTTTGCTTGGATTGAATATGGAATTCAAATTGAATTTGAATTTCTTAAGCTTAGAGTTTTAGACTTTGGTGATAAGTCCTAAAAAAAAGCCTTGAAAAACTCCCTTAATCATAACTCCAATAATAACAAAACTTGCACTTAAAGATATACTTCCCTTGACATGAAACAAAAGCCGATGCAAATTGATTAATCTTTTCCAATCCACATGACCTTGTATATTGATCTAATTTAGAAATATGACTTTGGAGAATGATTTTTGTAGCCAAATCTTAAGAACTTGTGAGGATTTCAATCTTCTACCCATGATCAAATTGTCTTGAACATTTTAATTTTCAAAGATCTTCAAAAGGGCGCGCGCTTCATGCTTGGAATTCAACTTCTAATTCTCTTTTAAATGGCCTTCTTTGATGAACCATCATTTAAGACCATAGAGCAGACACATATCTTCAAATTGAGGAGCTTGCAGAGGGGGGAAAAACATCTTGTAACACGACATGCTACACAACCAACGACCAATCTTTAGGGGTCATTTCCAATATTAGTGGGTATAAAAGCCAAGGTTTGTTTGTGAGGAAAATTCTGAGGAAATCTGTGGGCAGGGAGGCTTTGTAGTGGCTTAGGGACCAGAGGATCGAGGCACACAATCTCACAGGAATCCACACACACTTGCAAGAACAGAGAAACTCCACAAACACACACACACACAACACAACCTTCAAGTCTTTGAATCTTCTGCAGCAGCACCTGTATTCACAAATGAAACAAACAAGCAAAAAAAAACTAGATAAAGAGGTTAGTTATGCGTGAATGATTGACCTAATATGTTAGGCAGACGAATCAGTGAATCTAAGGGAAAAATTTGGGGTACAACAAGAGGCCCAATGATTTTGCTGAAAAAGGCGACGATCGCGCCGTTGTTTTTGAAAATACAGTGGGACTTATACAATGACTGAGGCCCAAAAAGTGGTGTATTTACAATGGGTATGGGTCTTACACTCTAATAGAGGCCCAAAGAGTTTGAAAAAGTTTGATGAGGGTTGAATTAATCAAAAACCCTAATTTGTTTTCAAAATGTATTTTAATTGAATAAAAATTCAATTAAAATGATCAAAATTGTTAAACATGTGTGGAAACAAATTGTGATCTTGGATTAATGTTTCAAAAATCATGTTTCTATCCACAAAATGATTGGAAATCACTAAAATTTGAAAAATCAAGAGGGAGAAAATATTTTAAATGTCAAAAAATAATTAAAATATTAATTCTTTACAAAAGTATCAAGTATATGAAATAAATAATATTTTTGGGATTTTTTTGGGAAAATAAAATATTTTAACATTTTTGTGAATTATTAAAAAAAGAATCAACTCAAAATCATTAAAATTCAGAGAGAAAATAATTTTTGAATCAATTAAATAAAATCACAAAATTCAAATATTTGAATTTTCAAAAAGGGCGCCAAGAACATGGCAAGAACACGCGCCACCCTCTGTTTCTGCAGATTTGCGTTTTCTATCCAATCTCACTGAATACTTGATGATAACACGCAATCTACATATCAATCTACTCGTTTTCACCTCACGATCATGTCTATGGTCTTTAATTTCATTTATTTTAAGCATGGAATAAGAAATCAAAGAGAAACCTCAAGAACCCTAAAACTTGCATGAAGGCTCAAAAATTCCATACATGATTCAAAGAAAGCAATTGATTGAGGGTAAACACTCCATGCATGATTATGAACATATGACAAAATTATTGTGCAGCAAAAAATGCATGGATCATAGAGTTAGAAGAGCTCATGCTTACCTCTTACAGCTGGTGATCGTGTTTTGTGTTAGAGGTGTTACAGCTTGGTTCCAAGGATATGGACAGATTCCCTAGGTGCTATGGAGTGTGTCTGGGTGCTTGGAGTGGATTGAATTGAGCTGGAACCTGATTTGGCACCTCAACTGCAAATCTGTCAAAGGCTTGTGCAGATGGCTGGTGATTTTGAGAATCTGGTGTTCCAGATGTTATGTGAGTGTTTGGATCACCTCTATATGATGTTTATGAGGTGCGTGTGTGATTGGTTTGGTTGGAATAGCTCTCAAACTCAAAACCCGATAGTGACTTGCTTTGGAAGGCAATTTTGGAGTGAAGTAAGAGATTTTGAGGAAAGCATCTGTTTGATGGCTTTGGTGTACTCAAATTGATCACAAATGAGCTCTATTTATAGTAGAGCAAGTTTGTTTTGCAAGGAATAGTGAATGGCAACTTCTGCATAGGTTTTCCCAATGTTGATCAATGAGAATCCAAGTCTCCTCTAGCCATTGACTAGAGGTTAGGGCACAGGCTGCTGGTTCCCTTGGTCTTGGATAAGTCTTGACTGAATTCAGTTGGAAATGGCTCAGTCCATGCCCCCTTGGTGCATCCATTGAATACTCCAAAACAAAATTGGAGTCTTGTCCCCTCTTTAGGGATTTCTAGGTTTGGCATGCTATTTTTAGTTCCAAGGACTTGGGAGGCTTGGGATCAGAGTTGGTTCCTCCTTGGTCTCCCCTTGAGGTGTTCAGATGGATAAGTGTGTTTGTCATTTGCAAAAATTTGGCAAATCGAGCAAAATGCACAAATCTGCCTTGCTTTGACAGTTTTTAGCAAGGCATATTGCCTTTGTCATATCTCATGGCTCAAGTTGAGTTTGGTGAAGTTCTTGGTCATTTTGGAAAGCCCTCATATGATACAACAACTGTTTAATCATAATTGGTTTTGATAATTTTTTGATCCAAGTGAAAAATGCCCTTACATTTTGAAAAAAGTAAGACAGATTCTGACTTAGTGAAAATTTCACTAAGTGTTGGAAAAAAGTGACATTTTCAGTTTTTGTGATTTTGATCATTCCATAACTTAAAATCCATGAGGAATTGGAATGAGTTATGTTTGAAGCTTTTGTAGAGTGCCATGAGAGCTACAAATTAAGCTTTGGATGGGGAAAAATGGCCTTGTGGTTTAGGAGATATGATCCTCCAAAGTTGGTACCCTAGCCACTTTGTTCCATAACTTAGAAAATTTCTAAGTTTTTATGGTTACCCCTTTTAAAAGTTATCCCACTTTTCTTGATTTTTCTTGATGAATGATGATTCCAATCACATATTAACATCATTTTTGGGTTAAGGAACCATAATTGACAAAAAAAATAAAAAAGTCAAACTTTGACTTTTGGGCACAGTTGACTTTTTATCAGATGAATTCCAAACTGTGCGATCCTCTATGAAATAAAGTCCTTGACCTAAATAAAACTTGATGGATTGATTTCATAGGTGTTATAGGGTGTATTGAATCATGTCCCAAGGTTTGGGAGCATGTCTTGGTCAAAAGTCAAAGGTGCAGTTGACTTTTTCATCAAAACCCTAATTGTGGTTCAGATGAAACTGAAACTTGGTGATCAAGCTTCTTGGATCAATCCATTGTTGCAAATGGATCAATGTAGTTTATTAGAGACCCTCAAATCCTCTCTTGAGGTCTTGGCTCATGATTTGTCCCAAAAGTCAACTTAGGGATGAATTAGGTCAAGAAACCCTAATTCCTGATTTTTTAGTGAATGCGTCCCCTGAGGCTAAATTGACTTGATGATTGGGTCCATGAGGTTCCATGGAGTATCTTAGCTTATGATTTGAAGCATTGGCTCATGCCCAGAGGAAAATTTCCATCTGGAGGCCCTGGTCGACCAAACCTTAATTTGGTGACACTGGCGATCTTAAGGCTTAATCCACCTGGAATGCTGCAACATTGTGCTTGATTCTTGCTGTGGGAGTCCTCTTGATCCATTGTGGATGTTTGAGAGGTTAGAAAAGTTGAAGATCGTGTCAATTCCTTGATTGATCCTTTGTCTAAGGCTCAAAGAGGGCTTGAAACCCTAATTTTTTATTGTAGTGGATGCTCGCCCATCTTTGGGAGACTAATGAGGTATGATGGTTCATCCATATTGTGATGAGGATTTGCCCAATGATGGGAAATCTTAGTGGTCAAAATTTGGGGTATGACAGATGCCCCTATTTAATCTTCTTGGACCCGAAGGTGTGAATGGCGAACGTATTCGGGCATTCAGGGTGCAAGAGGAATAAATATCGGAATACCCGAAATTTTGATGGTGGTTATGAATGGCAGTTTGCTCATCCATCTTCTTTTGCTAAGCAATGATGCTTTAGAAAAGGTAGAAACTTCCCCTCGATCCTGGTCTTCTACCAAGGAACTGGTCTCAGTTTTCTTTTGAAATAAACTTCCCCTCGATCCTGGTTTCCTACCAAGGAACTGGTCTCAATTTCTGATGTAAACTTCCCCTTGATCCTGGTTTCATACCAAGGAACTGGTCTAAGTTTCCGATGTAAACTTCCCCTCGATCCTGGTTTCCTACTAAGGAACTGGTCTAAGTTTCTAATATAAACTTCCCCTCGATCCTGGTTTCCTACCAAGGAACTGGTCTAAGTTTCTGATATAAACTTCCCCTCGATCCTGGTTTCCTACCAAGGAACTGGTCTAAGTTTCTGATATAAACTTCCCCTCGATCCTAGTTTCCTACCAAGGAACTGGTCTAAGTTTCTTTCGTCAATAAACTTTATTGACAAGGGACGCTTTGTGTAGCAGTTTTCCTCAAACTTCTCACCGAATTTTCCTGGGGAGATGTTATTTGATGGGAAAAAGTTTTGATGTTAGACTTGTTGGGGAACCCATTCGTCTGAGCTGTAGAGTTGTACAAACTTCTCTGCTGGAGATGCCATTTGTTGACTCTACTGAGTGTAGCGAGTCTCTTGTGAGACTGCTTTCGCTTGGGGATATTACATCATACTTTTCCTCGAGACCTTCTCGGAGGAAATGCCATGTGATGTAATCCAATTTTGAGGTGTTGATGACCTTTTCGTCAGCGGATTTTTCGAAGAAACTGCCGTATTTTCGAATCTCTGATTAAGAGGCTTTCTCTAGGGATTTTCCTTAATCCGGGAAAGCGAAAATTTCATCTTCAATGGCGAAGAGTGACGTTTGTCGAAAGTTTTCTTGCCTTTAAGAGGTTCAAGTTATCAAAGTGGTCAAGGGCCAAATCTAATCCAGAGATAAACTGGAGGAGAGAGATTGCTCAGACGCAACATTTCCTGACGAGGAAAACACTGACAACTCGATTTTGAAGACTTTTATCACTAGGGGACAAGACCGACTAAAGTGATAGTGATGCAATATGAATATGAATGTAAATCAATAGTGCATGATGCATGTATGTATATGCTGACAAAACTAACACGACATACAGACTAGTAGATGAACACGACTGGATACTCGGCCACAGTGGGAGATAAAAAGTATCGCTGGTTCAAGATAGTAATTCTGCCTTGCTTAGGAGAAGTAGTCCCTGTGGGGGGAACAACCGTTGATTGGGCTTAGGAGATGAGAACTGAAGATGTCAGATAGAGTATTCGCATCTGACATAACTGATCCTTCATTCAGGCGCATTGGCTTAGAAGGAGTACTTTGATTCTGCACTTTAAAGCTCGATTACTTCTGGCGAAGCGATCGATGTTCTTTCGATGTTCAACAGTCAAAAGAAATTGCCATCTTTATTTTAAAAGCAAAAAATTTTGACAAGAAAATTCATTTTTGTTTCATTTCAAGAATCGTTAATCATGTTAAAATGTTGTTCTGTAAAGCTAAAACAAATAGGAATTACAAACAAAAGCACAAGGGCTCAAATTTTATTGATAGGATGGAAATCAGCCAAACGCGTGATTCCATGGAGTATTTACAAAGTTAGAAAATGGTAATTCAAGGGAAAAGGGCTATATTGAAACATAACGACCACTATCCTTCTACCAACTTTGTATTCGGGGCATCCTGAGCTTCTGTCGAAGATGACCTTGACTGGAGTTTTTCTTTTGATGGATGGCATGACTGTTACTAGGGGATTTGCCCCTGTTGAACGTAGTTACTTGCCATTATCCCTAACTTTTTCCTGGATTGTACTTTGAGATTTCCAATCCACCGGGATGATTTTTTTGATTATGTCTCTAATTTTTGCCTGGACCGCCCTTTCGGGTTTTGAATCCACCGAGACGTTTTTTTTAGGCGAAGTATTTCTTGACTACATCAACATTTGTGGGGTAGGCAAATTCCTCTCCGTCCATGGTTGCAAGTCTCAAGGCACCGCCTAAGAAAGCTTTCTTGACCACATAGGGGACTTCATAATTTGGAGTCCATTTACCCCGAGAGTCAGTGAGAAAGGATTGTATCTTTTTGACCACAAGGTCTCCTTTCCTGAAGACGCGCGGTCGGACCTTTTTGTCGAACGCCTTCTTCATTCTTTTCTAATACAACTGATCGTGGCATAGTGTCATGATTCACTTCTCCTCGATCAGATTCAGTTCATCGTGTCGACTTTGACACCATTCAGCCTCTGTTAGCTTAACTTCCATCAATACCCAGATTGATGGGATCTCTACTTCTATGGGAAGCACTGCCTCCATGCCATATACTAGAGAGAAAGGGGTTGCCCCTGTTGAAGTGCGGACAGATGTTCGATAACCGTGAAGAGCAAAGGGTAGCATATCGTGCCAGTCTTTGTAGGTTGCAACCATCTTTTGAACAATCCTCTTGATGTTCTTGTTAGCCGCTTCTACCGCTCTGTTTATCTTGGGTCGGTAGGGAGATGTGTTATGGTGTTCGATCTTGAACTCTGCGCACAACTCTTCCATCATCTTGTTGTTCAAGTTAGATCTATTGTCGGTAATGATCTAGCAAGGAACACCATAACGGCAGATGAGATTTTTTTTTATAAAGCGGACTACCACTTGTCGGGTTACATTAGTGTATGACGCTGCTTCGACCCACTTGGTGAAGTAAACAATGGCTACCAGGATGAACCGATGTCCGTTCGAAGCCTTAGGTTCGATCATGCCGATCATGTCGATTCCCCATATGGAAAAAGGCCATGGGGAAGAGAGAACTTTGAGATGTGTAGGCGGTACATGGATTTTGTCGGAGTATATCTGACACTTGTGACACCTCCTCATGTACTTGTAGCAGTCGGATTCCATTGTCAACCAATAGTACCCTGCTCTTAGAATTTTTCTCGCCGTTGCGTGTCCATTGGCATGAGTGCCAAAGGATCCTTCATGAATTTCTTTTATCAGCATGATTGCTTCTGGTCTGTCTACACATCGAAGCAAGACCATGTCAAATTTCCTCTTATAGAGTGTATCGCCGCTCAGGAAGAAACTACTTGCCAGCCTTCTGAGGGTTTTTCTGTCTTTCCTTAGTGCCCTAGGTGGGTACTCTTGTTTCTGAAGGAAGCATTTGATATCATGATACCAAGGTTTGTCGTCTATAACTACTTCGATTGTGAAAATGTAAGCGGGCCTTTCAAGGTGCATTATGTCGATCTTAGGTAAGTCGTTCCAATAACCTACACTAATCATGGAAGAGAGAGTAGTTAATGCATCAGCCATGTGATTCTCTTCACGAGGGATATGATGAAACTCAATTCTGTTGAAGAAAGGTAACAACCTTTTTGCATAATCTTTGTAAGGAATCAATTCGGATTGGTATGTGTTCCAATCTCCTTTGATCTGATTGACGACCAAAGCTGAGTCGCCATATACATCCAAGTTCTTGATCCTCAAATCAATCGCTTCCTCGAGACCCATAATACAAGCTTCGTATTCGGCCTCGTTATGTGTACACTTGAATGTAAGTCTGGCGGTGAAAGGAATATGGGTACCCTGAGGTGTTATGATGATTACCCCAATTCCGTTTACATAATGATTGACAGCTCCGTCAAAGATTAGTCCCCATTGGGAACCTGGTTCTTGCCCTTCACTGGGTAGTGGTTCATTGCAATCTTTCATTTTCAAATACATGACATCTCCGTCTGGGAAGTCAAACCCGACTGATTCCTGATCGTCAATCGGTTGATGAGCCAAATGATCAGCTAAAATACTCCCTTTAACGGCTTTCTGAGCGTGGTACTCAATGTCATATTCTGATAACAACATCTGTCAATGGGCAATTCTTCCTGTGAGAGCAGGTTTTTCAAAGATATACTTGATTGGATCCATTTCTGAGATTAACCAAGTAGTGTGACGAATCATGTATTGGCGAAGACGTTTGGTTGCCCAAGCCAAAGCGCAACAAGTTTTCTCAAGCATAGTGTACCGAGTCTCGCAGTCAGTGAATTTCTTGCTCAGATAGTAAATGGCAAACTCTTTCCTTTTTGTTTCGTCTTGTTGGCCAAGTACACAACCCATGGAGTCCTCTAGGACTGTTAAGTAGATGATTAGTGGTCTTCCTCACACTGGAGGTGACAGAATCGGTGGGTTCAACAGGTATTCCTTGATACTATCAAAGGCGATTTGGCAGTCCTCTGTCCAAATGCAGTCCTGATTCTTTTTGAGTAATTTGAATATTGGTGCACATGTCGCGGTCATGAGGAATATGAATATGGAGATGTAGTTCAAACGTCCCAGGAATCCTCTAACTTGTTTTTCAGTTTTCGAAGAAGGCATTTCTTGAATGGCCTTGACCTTGTCAGGATCAACCTCAATTCCTTTTTGGCTGACGATGAACCCTAAAAGTTTCCCTGAACGGACACCGAAGGTGCACTTGTTGGGATTCAAGCGGAGTTTATACTTTCTCAACCGCTCGAATAGCTTTGACAGATGGGTCACATGATCCTCTTTCGTCTTAGATTTGGCAATCATATCATCGACATATACCTCGATTTCCTTGTGTATCATGTCATGAAACAGAGTAGTCATGACCCTTTGATAGGTTGCCCCGGCGTTCTTCAAACCGAACGGCATTACCTTGTAACAAAAGGTACCCGATGGGGTAATGAAGGAAGTTTTCTCCATGTCTTTCGGCCCCATTTTGATTTGATTATAGCCCGAGAATCCATCCATGAAGGAGAAAACTTTGAACTTTGTTGTACTGTCAACCAGCATGTCAATGTGTGGTAAAGGAAAGTCTTCCTTTAGACTAGCCTTGTTTAGGCCTCTTTAATCGACACACATTCTGACTTTTTCGTCCTTTTTTGGAACGGGTATGATATTGGCTAACCATTGAGGATATTCTGACGTGGCGAGGAAACCCGTGTCAATCTGTTTTTGTACCTCCTCTTTGATTTTGACGGCCATGTCCGGGTGAGTCCGTCTCAACCTCTGTTTTACTGGTGGACATTCCGGTTTCAATGGTAAATGATGTTCCACGATGCAGGTATCTGACCCTGGCATGTCCTGATAGGACCAAGCAAACACATCGGGAAATTCTCTGAGAAGCTTTGTCAGACTCTCTTTGGCAGTTGGACTGAGTAGTGCCCCAATCCTGACTTCTTTTCTTTCTTTTTCTAAACCCACGTTGATCGTTTCCAACGGCTCTTTGTGAGGCTCAATGGAGCTTTCCTCTTGTCGGAGTAATCGGGAGATCTCTTCTGGAATTTCGTTGCCAACTTCTTCTTCAGCCCCAAATACCGGGAACTCAAAGTCGGGAGAAGGCACCGGATCGTATGTTTCAACGGGGTTTAAAACAAGCAATCTGCATGACGTGATGATTTGTGTTTAGAAGAGATAGAGAAATGCAAGAGTGTGCAGTGTATTTTATTTTTGAAAAACTGCTTGTTTATTTGGAATTGTTTTTTAGGATTACCATTTTCTATGAAAAGCGAAAAGAGAAAAACAGCAATTAATGCGGAGATTACAGAACGACGTTATTTTATTTATGAACAAGTCGATTCTTGAAACTACAACCCTATAAAACAAAACTCTGTCGCTTTGGGCGAAGCGAATAGGGAAATTTACAGAAAGTGAGCCCTATCAAAACATCCATTTCACCTGGGCAGGGTGAAAGGTTAAAGACGGCAATTACTTTGACTTATTAACAATCTTCGGAACATTGACAACAATCCATTGGCGAAGAACTCCTCGGTGAATCACAAAGTCTGGTACCTTCCTTGATTTGTCTTCAGAAATAACGCTGATTTTTGGTGGAGCAGGATCATTGGAATCTGTCTCCCAGGCAGAGTTATTGTAGGAGGATTCCTCTGTTGTATTTTGCAGAGTACTTGTGCTCTCAGGCAAATCTCCCCATCCAGTTGGCTGGATATCTTCGAACCTGATACGAGAGCTCTCAGGAGCAGTGTACTTGACCATATAGTCGTATTTTCCACTTGGTTGTCCTAGGGTATCCCACACTTCTTTGGAACTGGAGGAGTCATCTCTCTCGATGACGTTGACCTCGGGAAAAGTGTAGTTGATGAATTCTAGTCTGGTGAACTTTGCGAATTCATCGTCGTGCGGGATATTTTCTGAATGACCTGAGTGTTGATCCCATGACATGGTGGGGACGCAGGTATTCTTTTCAATGACGCTCAGCTGACTTTTATTGTTCGGCTGATTTTCTTTCCCTAAGTCTCCTGGGTACGGCTGCCAGATAGGCAGACCATCCATTGGGCCATAATAGTCGTGGTCAAAGTTGTCTTTCATCAGAGTGTCTTCCTCTAATGAATTTGGTGGAGCACGGCATCCTTCCGGATCACAATCTCCGTATATCATTTTGACATCTGACCTTGGTATAAATCTCGGACTTTGTGCGGGATAGCAAAATGGCGTAGGCACCTCTTCTTTAGACATATAACCGTCCTCGTTAAGATAGGACTTCCATTCTTTATTCGTGTCAGAGGGATCTCCCTCGTTGATGGTATGGACTGCTTGAGGCACTGGGTGAAGGAAACCTCCACTGTGGAAGAAGTCCTGAATGGGATGAACACTTTCATCGCTAGCAGCTGTCTGGGTGCAGGTTGCAGAAAAACCAAGACCCTTCTTTGTTTTATTATCAGTAGGAATGACAAGTTGTCCCCATCCTTTTGTATTTTTATTCTCGATCACTTCGATAGCATCTCTGTATGAGGAAATCGAGGTTCCTTTCTCTGATTGATTCTTACTGCTCACCGAAAGTGCTTGGAACTGAGTCCCAACAACCTCCTCGGGTTCTACACAAGTAGATAATGACAGGTTACTCACGATCAAGGCTTGTTCTCCACAGACCGTGACGAGTTGATCGTTCTTGACGAATTTCAGTTTCTGGTGCAGCGTCAAAGTGACTGCCCCAGCCTGGTGTATCCAAGGTCTTCCTAATAAACAGTTGTACACTGGCCGGACGTCCATGACCTGGAAAGTGATTAGGAAAGTGTGAGGACCGATAGTTATGGGAAGGTCGACTTCGCCGATAACTGCTTTCTGAGACCCGTCAAATGCTTTGACGATGACCTCACTGCCCCTCATCGGGGACCTTTTGAATGATAGTCGCATTAAAGTGGACTTCAGCATAACTTTGATGACTGATCCTGTGTCTACCAGTACGTTGGCTAAAACATCGTCCTGGCAGTTAACTGTGATATTGAGCGCCATGTTGTGACTTTTTCCCCCCTCTGGCAAATCCTCATCACTGAATCCTAAGTTGTTGCAGGAAGAGAGGTTAGAGATGATGCTATCGAATTGTCATATTGACACATCCTATTCCACAAAGGCCTGCTCTAAGACTTTCTGTAGAGCCTCTCTGTGGGCTTCGGAACTGAGTAAAAGTGATAGCACTGAGATCTTTGAAGGAGTTTGTAACAGTTGATCAACAATGTTGTATTCACTCCTTTGGATGAGCTTCAGCATCTCATCGTCGTTCTTTGAAAGGTCGGGATTACTGGATTGACCGACTGGTGGATCAGGGGCTTCTGTTTGAAGTTCCTTTTCTCTGTTAGGTTCTCCAACTCCTCAGTTGAAGATTCGAACGCTCCGTGTTACTCGACTGATGTCTGCAATATTCACGACGGAGGGTAATGGAATTTCCTTAACTGATTCATACGGTAACGGTCCCGGTATATAAATAACTACAGGAGCCTTCTGATTTTTCTGACTGTCATAAGTAACTTCAATCAGTTCCTGGCTAAGAACCTTTGATTCGTCCAGTAGAGGGACGATGGTACAAACATCATTGTTCTGTTGATGATCAGAGATTATGACAACGTCTCTGATTTGATCAGCGAAGTAGTCCGGCGTCCAGTTGATTGGCTCAGGACTCAGACACGGGTGAATCTCTTTACGATCCAACTGACCTTGAAGGGCTGCTCGCGCAAGGTAACATCCTTGGTTACTCTCCGAGCAGACTCTACAGCGTTCGTAATTGTATGGTGGCACCTGGCCACGCCCGCTTTGAATGCAGTGCAACCTTACCAGGTTTGTTTCCATAGATCGGACATCCTGACTTTGACGCCGAGTAGGGTTTCCATTAAGCACACTGATTTGTTGCGTGTCTTCATCCATGTAGATTGGAAGCCACCAGTGGTTTAACAAGTGTTGCAAAGTTCTTTGAACAAGAGCCACCCTTGGTTACTTTCACAACATCCTTTACAGTTCTGATAATTATGCGAAGTGAGAAAACCGAGTTGGACCTGCCTGGCATGTAACTCCACCAAGCTGGTATTCATCGGACGAATATCAAAGATTTGAATCATGTTGATCTGATAAGGATTTCTATCATGGTAGTCCTATATCCATCCAAGATCCATCTGACGTTAGAGGGCCTCTTGTACAAAAGAGCATCCCTGTTTGTTTACCGAGTAAGTCAGACAAGAATTATAATCGTGCCATGGCAGATTATGATACTGGCTTTTCCTTGAGTGCATCGCCACCAAGTTGACATTCATTGCACGGATGTCGTGGTTCTGAATGATGTTGGAATTCGTATAGGGCATGTTGAATCCACGAACTCGTTGCTCTTGGATCCATCCGAGATCCAACTATTCTTGTAGAGCTGATTGCACCACAGAACATCCCTGATTGTTCTTAGAGCAGATATCACACTGGTGATAGTTATGAGGTGGAACATGGCCATATTTGCTCTGTCTACAATGCATCTTGACCAAGTTGGCCCTTAATAAGAGTACATCATGAATTTGATAGATGTTGTTAGACTCTCCCTCTATCAAATTGACTGCAGATTTCTCATGTTGAGGCAGCGGGTTTGTGAGAACATTAGGATTCGTATCCTTGAAAGATAAGACCCCGCTCCTAACAAGCTTTTGTACGTCGGATTTGAAACTAAGACAGTTTTCTATGTTATGCCCTGGTCCTCCTTGATGGTAAGGACACGTCTTATCCGTTTTGAACCAAAAAGGCGGATTTTCTGGTACTGTAAGAGGAGACTTAGTTTGGACATACCCCTTAACCAGTAATAATGGAAGCAATTCTGTGTATAAAATGGGTATAGGGTCAAACCCAGGTGGTCGTGTTGTACGATTGTTGTTGTACGGGGGACGAGTCTGCTGAAGAGACTGTTGATTCCTTTGTTGATATTGCTGTTGATTCGGTTGGCTCTGTGCAACCTGAGGTTGATACGTAGGAACAGGCGCGGGATTGATAGCAGGAGTTACGGCTGCTACTGGTTGGTAACATCGCCTTTGCTTTCCGAGAGAGATATTCCCAATATCTTGCCCTTTTTTCTTAGGGAGAGCACTACCGTATCGTTTGGTACTGCTTGACGATCCAGCATCTTTTGCTAAACGTCCTTCTCGAACGGCTTCCTCAAGACAAACTCCCATGCCCACCATCTCAGTGAAGTCAGTGGGCGCACTGGAAACCATTATGTCGTAGTAAAATGAGCTCAAGGTCTTTAATAAGATCTTTGTCATCTCTTTTTCCTCCAAAGGTGGAGAAATCTGAGCGGAAATTTCACGCCATCTCTGAGCGTATTCCTTAAAGGTTTCCTTGTCCTTTTGTGACATTGATCTGAGTTGATCTCTATCTGGTGCCATGTCCAAATTGTATTTATATTATTGAATGAAAGCAGCGCCAAGATCTTTGAACGTGCCGATCGTAGCGCGGTTTAAACCCAGGTACCATTTTAATGCGGCATCGGTTAAACTATCCTGAAAGTAGTGAATCAGTAGCTCCTGGTTCTTTGTCTGAGCTGACATTCACCGAGCGTACATCACCAAATGGCTCTGAGGGCAAGAGTTACCCTTGTACTTTTCAACGTCGGGCACTTGGAACTTGTGTGAAACTTTCACATTGGGGACCAAGCAGAGGTCTGCGGCGTCCTTTTCAAATAGATCCTGACTGCGAAGGGCCTGCAGTTCTTTCTACATTTCCAGGAACTGTTCTTAGAATTCATTCATTCTGTCGAACATGTTGTCATTTCCACCAGAAGGTATCTGTGGAATCTGTCATTCTGGGACAGTGTGTACCACGGGCGGTGGTATAGTCATTATGGTCGAGACTCTCGGTGTCTCCCGAAGTTTGTAACCTTCAGGAGTTGCTGTCATGCCCCTAACATCTTCGCTTTCCCGAAGTTTGTAACCTTCAGGCCCAACGGTTCCTGCTGCGGTTCCCTAATCCTCAGTGATCGGCGGAACATATCCTTCTGGGATATAGTTAATAGGCATGACCCAGGGACGATCTTTCGGCATTTTGTACCTAGGATCATACTTCTCCACTATGGGCGTAGATGTGATCTCCGAGATCACAGTCCTTTGTTGTTGCATTTGAGCTTCTGCTAGAGCTTGCATGTCATTATGAAGCTTTCTCAGATCCTCTTTTAGAGTGTCAATCTCTTCTCTCAACTCTCTATTCTCTTCCTCGAGATCATCCATCTTTTTCTGACGATTGGCCCGAGTATTGTACGAATGAGACAGTTTAACTCTAGAATCGAGACGCAAACGTGAGAGTCGTAGGTAAGAAGAATGCGTTTATGAGAATGATGAATGCAATGATTATTAATTATTTTTGTTTATTCAAAGTAAACTTCGACAATTAGATTGCAAATATCTAACAGTGGGGAAACCCCGTTTTATTAAATTCAAAGGATTGCGAAAATGGAAATACAGTAGATTACAAAGTGCTGAAAAAGGAAATCTAAACTAATGGATCCTGAGTACTTTCTGAAGTGAGCTCAAGGGCTGGTTCGGGCGCTTTCCTTTTCTTTGACCGGGGCTCTTGGGCCGTTGTCGGGTTGTCATTCCTTTGCCAAGTGAAAGGAGCGAGCAAATTCCTTTGGTCATCCTGATTTTCTACAGCATGTTGCTCTAAAATCTCAATCAGAGCATCTTTTTCTTTTAATAGCTGCTGTATTTTCTTACACTCCACATTGAGAATACGGTACTTGTTCCTCTAAGACCTCTTCTCCTGCTGAACTTTGCTGAGGGTAACTTGAAGTTTTTCCATCTCAGACATGAAATAAAGGGCAGAGTCCCTTAATGGAAGAACTTCCAGACGAGGGTAAGGCATCCTCAGCTTGAAAGCTCTAGTTTGTACCCAGTGGAGATAAGGCTCCACTGAGACACAGTCTGGTTTTCCTAGAGACTCTCGTCCTTTCCTATGAATGTGTTTCCAAGCATACATTATTTCCATCTTTAGTGCTCTGTCATTTTCCCCTTCCTTGAAGAAAAGACCTTCCAGATGAGCATTACGCGGGATATGCCTCATCGGGTATCCAAATTGACGACAAACTAACACCGGATGATAGTTGATTCCTCCCTTAGTTCCTATAAGGGGTACATTTGGGAAATTTCCACAATGGTCAATGATTCTGATCCTGTCGTAGATTTGATTGTACCAATTGATGTCAGAGTTGGTAAGAGACATGATTCTCTGCGACCAACGTAAAGTATTCTTTTGATCCCAAAATGCAGCAGACTTTGGTAAGTGGGAAGTGAACCATTTATAAAGCAAGGGTACACAGCACATGATCATTCCTCCACTGTATAAATTCCTTAAATGTACCGAATGATACGCATCTGCGAGCAAAGTCGGTACGAGGTTTCCAATCAGGAAAATCTTAATGGCATTGATATCTACAAAGTTATCGATGTTGGGAAATAAAAATAACCCGTAGGTAAGCAAAACAAAGATGCCCTTGAAAGCAGCTACGTTCCCTATACTAGCAAAGTACAAGGCTTTCTTTATCAAGAACTGGGCTGGCAAACCCTGGATGCCACCCTTAGTGGTCATGTGAGTCCTGACTTCTGACTTGTCCAAATAAATTGTTCTTGCAATGGTCTGATCCTTTGGAATTTCTTCCAGTTCAGAGAAGGGAGCTTGATCAGTAATATGTAAATCGGTTAGGTGAGAATACTCATCCAGCATTGGTGCAAGCTGATAATCCAGGAATATGAAACTGTGATAGACCGGATTATAGAACTGGATTAGTGTGGACAAGATTCCTTCGATTACATGGACCCTTAATAGAGACAGTTGTCCTCCATACTTGGCTCTGAAAGCCTCAGGGTTGGTGATCATCCTCGCCAAACCCCTCAAATCCTCTAACTTTGGAACCTTGAAGGTGTACTTATGAGTTTTCCTTCTACCGAAATCCATTAGCGCAATCTCCTTCTCTGACATTTGCAATCATTGTCTTAGTTTAATTTGAAAAAGAGAGACTAGAAGAGAAGATTTTTTTTTTGTTTTAATGTTTTTTAAATGAATGCATGAATGCAGCACATAAAAACATAGAAAAAACATGGGGTCAAAGGGTTGGTGTCATGAAGTCAAGGCTCTACCCCCCCCCCCCCAAAGGTTTATACTGGTGATTTTTTGTTCCTGTCCACAAAATCATTGACCCCTCTGGGATAACAACAGCAAGCGGATCGCCAGCGAGCTGATGTATCCTAGAGTGATCTCAGATGAGGGTAGTATCGCGTGACAACTATTTCCGATAGCTTCCGCACTACAAAATGGCTTAAGTCTACTAAAAACCCTAGCTTCTCAGATAACCCAGTCGACCACGCTACTTTCAACAACCGAAGTCGTATAGGCAATGTATCTGCAAAGGGAGTCTCCACAGAGTTTGATGGTCAATCAGGGGCTCTTAACTGGAATTCACTCCCAGTAAGATTACCCGCATTGCCATCACCTATCTTAGGTGTATACTCAATCTTTCCACATGCGACATCACACGCATTCCCATTAGCAGAAAAATAAACACAGATATCAATTAGGAAAAGCAGTATATATATTTGTCTTAATCATCCTAGACCTCTAGTCTTATGATCCTATACAGACAATGACTCCCCAGCATAGTTGTTATTTCTGTGACATGAATTTAGGGTTTCATCCCTTGAGAAGGCAAGAAAGAATGCCTCCCACTGTGGTCGCCGCTCTTATGTAGCACGATTTTTGTGGTTTTGAATCACTATCACTTTGGTACTACAGTTCGATTCATTTTTTATCCTATTGAGCTGATTACGGAAGGGAAATAGATGTCTCCAATTAACCCTGCTTACAAACTGAGGTTTAAACAGTCAAAACTGTTGGTTTACAGATGCTATCAAAATAGGGGGGTTCTCCCTTAGGGTTATTTGCTTAAAAACAGTGTCTAGGCTATTGGTAAGATTTTAGGACTGATGCTTTTCGATTGATGTATGAAGGTACGAGATTTTGGGTTTTTGATTAGTATGCTCGCTAAGATTTTTCCAATGTTATGCCTACGTAATCCCGTTTAACGAAACAGGGAAATCAGAGCGATCGTAGTTCCTCCTATTCTATGGGAGGAAAAAAAGGGTTGTTTTGGTGTCTTGTTCAAAGCCCAAGACGTGAAGCTAAATGTGGGTTGTATCTTGTTCAAAGCCTAAGATGTGAAGCTGAAGGGTCTATTTGTATCTTGTTCGAAGCCCAAGATGTGAAGCTAAAGGGTTTTGACTTTAGAGAGAATTTGTCATCTCTAAAGGGGGTCTGTTTGTCACAACTGTTGGGTGACTGATCATAAAGGAGAATTACTTTGACTGGGATATGTGAACCCAACAATGCCATAATTTCCTTTATAGGGGATTTTTAACCTGAAGGAGAAGACTTTAACTCACTTTAGAGATATGTCATCTTTCCTTAGGAACTTCTCATGCTAAAAGAGGGACAGTGGCGTGGATGTAAATAATCTAGAGGCTTGCCGCTTACAGCAATTTAGATGAAGGAAAAGGAGTTGTTGATGTTTGTATACTGTGAACAAGGAACAAATTTTGATGCTAACGGGTTGATTGACTCACCCGGGGTCTTCTTATACAAAGCCTAAGAGGAGGCTATTGACCAAACAAGAGGGTTTTTTTATGTTTCTCGTACGAAGCCCGAGAGAGAGGCTAAAAGGGGTTTACTCAACAAGAGAGTGCTAACAAGTAACTGACTCAACAAGAGAGTGTTTTTGTATGTGTCTTGTACGAAGCCCAAGACGGAGGCTAAAAAGGTTTTGACTCCACATAAGGGTCTTTTATACTCAACAAGAGAGTGATTTTGTATCTCGTACGAAGCCCGAGCTGGAGGCTGAAAGGGAAGTGACTCAACAAGAGAGTCTTTTATACTCAACAAGAGAGTGATTTTTATCTCGTACAAAGCCCGAGGTGGATGCTAAACAGGTTTGACCCAACAAGAGAGTCTTTTATACTCAACAAGAGAGTGTGCAAAGGTTAGCTCCGCTGGGGAGGATCATTGTACAAAGCCCAAGAGGAGGCTATTGTGCTGGTGACTGTTTCAGTTTAGTGACATGTCCAGTATGTTGGATACAAGAGAAAATCAGTTCTTATGAAGGGAACGATTAAAGGTACCGTTGTGCTTTGGGATTGATCAGAGGATCAGGGTTATTTCCTATTCTTTAAGGAACGGGAAATCCAAAGGGTATTGAGACTGTCAAAGTCTACTGGTGTTTTGGAGAAATCGATTCTTGGATAGTAAATGATCTTTGTATGATGCCCATGAAAAGGCTGGTATGTTAAGGGATGAAGGTCAACCCATTAACTGGTCTGACACTTGACTCAGAAAGACAACTCTAGCAAATTGATGACTAGGTTCTGTTCCTATACCTGTAGAGGTCTCTGGGTCGTTGTACTAAGCCCAAGAGAAGGCATGAGAGCTTTTAAGAAGCCGAAGGGTCCTTGTACAACGCCCAAGAGGAGGCGGGGATGCTTTTAAGAAGCCTGTGGGTCCCAAACCGAGAGAAGTTCAAAAAATGAAATTCATCGAGAAGAGATCATTTCATGAAAGTCTGTGGTTTGAAGAAACTCAAGAGATGCCATTCACCGAGAATAGATCACCTCTGGGGAGTAAAATTTCTTTGACAATTTCTAAGGGTGACAGTCTGAGAAAAGGTTCACTTAGAATGTTGCCTTTCACGTCTCCATATTGTTTAACCCCAAGAGGAGGGAAGATTGTGTCTGGTAATCCTATGGGGATCTAGTTTTGTTTATATTTAAGAGTGACCAACAGGGATTTACCTAGTGCTAGACGTAGTTGCTGGGGAAAACTCTAAATAACTATACTAGTATTACACAGATGATATTTGACAAGTATATAAAAGTTTGTGAAAGAAGACTTACAGTGAGCAGCCCCACAATACAATTATATATATGAAAGCGGATAAAGAAAGCGGGTAAACACTTACTCGGTTGTAGAGCTTCCATGCTGTTTGGTTAATTTGTTCAACAAAGAAAGCTTTGATAACAATATTATATTCAAAGTCAAAGGAGAAAGTGCTTTGAAACGATTGTTGGGGCTTACAGCTCAAGGAGAGGCCCAAGGATTTATCAGTGATTGCACTGTTGTATGAAACTGTACATGGACTTATACAAGTGACTGAGGCCCAAAAAGGTTTTCTGTACAAAGGGATGGATCTTACACTCTCTCAAGAGGCCCAAAGGTGTTTAAAGAAAAAGAATGGGGCTTATAACACGAGGGTAGGCCCAGATGATTTGTTTTTTTGAACTGGCGATCGCGCCGAGGTTTCTTTACTGTACTGGGTCTTATACAATGTATTGAGGCCCAAAAAAGTTTTGGTTAAAAAGGGGGTTGGGTCTTACACTCTAATAGAGGCCCAATGATTTATTTTTGTATAAGTGGTGGGGCTTACAACTCAAGGAGAGGCCCAATGATTTTGCTGAAAAAGGCGACGATCGCGCCGTTGTTTTTGAAAATACAGTGGGACTTATACAATCACTGAGGGCTAAAAAGTGGTGTATTTACAATGGGGATGGGTCTTACACTCTAATAGAGGCCCAAAGAGTTTGAAAAAGTTTGATGAGGGTTGAATTAATCAAAAACCCTAATTTGTTTTCAAAATGTATTTTAATTGAATAAAAATTCAATTAAAATGATCAAAATTGTTAAACATGTGTGGAAACAAATTGTGATCTTGGATTAATGTTTCAAAAATCATGTTTCTATCCACAAAATGATTGGAAATCACTAAAATTTGAAAAATCAAGAGGGAGAAAATATTTTAAATGTCAAAAAACAATTAAAATATTAATTCTTTACAAAAATATCAAGTATATGAAATAAATAATATTTTTGGGAAAATAAAATATTTTAACATTTTTGTGAATTATTAAAAAAAGAATCAACTCAAAATCATTAAAATTCAGAGAGAAATTAATTTTTTAATCAATTAAATAAAATCACAAAATTCAAATATTTGAATTTTCAAAAAGGGCGCCAAGAACATGGCAAGAACATGCGCCACCCTCTGTTTCTGCAGATTTGCATTTTCTATCCAATCTCACTGAATACTTGATGATAACATGCAATCTACATATCAATCTACTCGTTTTCACCTCACGATCATGTCTATGGTCTTTAATTTCATTTATTTTAAGCATGGAATAAGAAATCAAAGAGAAACCTTAAGAACCCTAAAACTTGCATGAAGGCTCAGAAATTCCATACATGATTCAAATAAAGCATGCATGATTATGAACATATGGCAAAATTATTGTGCAGCAAAAAATGCATGGATCATAGAGTTAGAAGAGCTCATGCTTACCTCTTACAGCTGGTGATCGTGTTTTATGTTAGAGGTGTTACAGCTTGGTTCCAAGGATATGGACAGATTCCCTAGGTGCCATGGAGTGTGTCTGGGTGCTTGGAGTGGATTGAATTGAGCTGGAACCTGATTTGGCACCTCAAGTACAAATCTGTCAAAGGTTTGTGCAGATGGCTGGTGATTTTGAGAATTTGGTGTTCCAGATGTTATGTGAGTGTTTGGACCACCTCTATATGATGTTTATGAGGCCCGTGTGTGATTGGTTTGGTTGGAATAGCTCTCAAACTCAAAACCCGATAGTGACTTGCTTTGGAAGGCAATTTTGGAGTGAAGTAAGATATTTTGAGGAAAGCATCTGTTTGATGGCTTTGGTGTACTCAAATTGATCACAAATGAGCTCTATTTATAGTAGAGCAAGTTTGTTTTGCAAGGAATAGTGAATGGCAACTTCTGCATAGGTTTTCCCAATGTTGATCAATGAGAATCCAAGTCTCCTCTAGCCATTGACTAGAGGTTAGGGCACAGGCTGCTGGTTCCCTTGGTCTTGGATAAGTCTTGACTGAATTCAGTTGGAAATATGGCTCAGTCCATGCCACCTTGGTGCATCCATTGAATGCTCCAAAACAAAATTGGAGTCTTGTCCCCTCTTTAGGGATTTCTAGGTTTGGCATGCTATTTTTAGTTCCAAGGACTTGGTAGGCTTGGGATCAGAGTTGGTTCCTCCTTGGTCTCCCCTTGAGGTGTTCAGATGGATAAGTGTGTTTGTCATTTGCACAAATTTGGCAAATCGAGCAAAATGCACAAATCTGCCTTGCTTTGACAGTTTTCAGCAAGGCATATTGCCATTGTCATATCTCATGGCTCAAGTTGAGTTTGGTGAAGTTCTTGGTCATTTTGGAAAGCCCTCATATGATACAACAACTGTTTGATCATAATTGGTTTTGATACTTTTTGGATCCAAGTGAAAAATGCCCTTACATTTTGAAAAAAGTAAGACAGATTCTGACTTAGTGAAAATTTCACTAAGTGTTGGAAAAAAGTGACATTTTCACTTTTTGTAATTTTGATCATTCCATAACTTAAAATCCATGAGGAATTGGAATGAGTTGTGTTTGAAGCTTTTGTAGAGTTCCATGAGAGCTACAATTCCAGCTTTGTATGGGGAAAATGGCCTTGTGGTTTAGGAGATATGATCCTCCAAAGTTAGTACCCTAGCCACTTTGTTCCATAACTTAGAAATTTTCTAAGTTTTTATGGTTACCCCTTTTACAAGTTATCCCACTTTTCTTGATTTTTCTTGATGAATGATGATTCCAATCACACATTAACATCATTTTAGGGTTAAGGAACTATAATTGACCAAAAAATCAAATAGGCAAACTTTGACTTTTGGGCACAGTTGACTTTTTATCAGATGAATTCCAAACTGTGCGATCCTCTATGAAATCAAGTCCTTGACCTAAATCAAACTTGATGGATTGATTTTGTAGGTGTTATAGGGTGTATTGAATCATGTCCCAAGGTTTGGGAGCATGTCTTGGTCAAAAGCCAAAGGTGCAGTTGACTTTTTCATCAAAACCCTAATTGTGGTTCAGATGAAATTGAAACTTGGTGATCAAGCTTCTTGGATCAATCCATTGTTATAAATGGATGAATGTAGTTTATTAGACACCCTCAAATCCTCTCTTGAGGTCTTGGCTCATGATTTGTCCCAAAAGTCAACTTAGGGATGAATTAGGTCAAGAAACCCTAATTCCTGATTTTTTAGTGAATGCATCCCCTGAGGCTAAATTGACTTGATGATTCGGTCCATGAGGTTCCATGGAGTATCTTAGGTTATGTTTTGAAGCATTGGCTCATGCCCAAAGGAAAATTTCCATCTGGAGGCCCTGGTCGACCAAACCCTAATTTGGTGACACTGGCGATCTTAAGGCTTAATCCACCTGGGATGCTGCAACATTGTGCTTCATTCTTGCTGTGGGAGTCCTCTTGATCCATTGTGGATGTTTGAGAGGTTAGACAAGTTGAATATCATGTCAATTCCTTGATTGATCCTTTGTCTAAGGCTCAAAGAGGGCTTGAAACCCTAATTTTTTATTGTAGTGGATGCTCGCCCATCTTTGGGGAGACTAATGAGGTATGATGGTCAATCCATATTGTGATGAGGATTTTCCCAATGATGGAAAATCTTAGTGGTCAAAATTTAGGGTATGACATAGTCTTCGTAACAGGTTTGATCAGCGATGATTAACATCCCCAACAGGTTTTAAGTCCAAGTGATATTTGGCACTCTTCTGATTCAGCTCTTGGTTTCCTTTTTCAAAGAGCTATATATTATCCCCAGCAGAGTGGATTTTCTTTTGGACTTCAGCTCCAGTAGAAGTTGTTGATCAAAGGAGTTTTCAATGTGATCCTTCTCAGCAGAGTTCTTGGACTCAGAGAACAATTTATTTTGTCATCCCCAGTGGAGTTGCCTTAGTTTTCAGCATTTATTTTGCTGGAGCATTTCTTTTTGCATTGCATAAGCATCGTTTGCATGGCATCCTCCCAAACGCGTAGCATTTCCATTTCGTTTGGCGCATCACGCCATAGAAAAATTCAAACATGTGCATTTGAAGCATAAGCCAGGTTTGATACTTTCTTTACCAATTCTTTTCCTCAGCGGAAATGGCATGACTCAGGAGATTCTGTTTTACTTTATCCCCAGTGAGATCTCCAGTGGATTCGTCCTTCATATTGTTGTACGTTCTGGTACACCCCTGTAGAGTTGTCTGTTTAGACTTCTTTTTTCCCCAACTTTGATTCCAGATAAATTCGAGGGTAGTAAAGTTGTGACTTTTATCCTTGGCTGTCCTGTTATCCCCAGCGAAGTCCACATTCGGCTTGGTCTTTTGTTTCGAGTTCGCCTTCAGTCATCCTCGTTTTCCTTTGTTGGGTAGAGCGCCTTCGGTCGATCTTCCTTTTCGAGTTTGCCTTCGGTCGTCCTCGTATTCTATTGTTGGGTAGAGCGCCTTCGGTCTGTCTTCCTTTTCGAGTTCGCCTTCGGTCATCCTCGTATTCTTTTGTTGGGTAAAGCGTCTTCGGTCGGTCTTCCTTTTCGAGTTCGTCTTCGGCCGTACTCGTATTCTTTTATAGGGTAGAGCGCCTTCGGTCGGTCTTCCTTTTTGAGTTCGCCTTTGGTCGTCCTCGTATTATTTTGTTGGGTAGTCTGCCTTCGGCCGGTCTTCCTTTTCGAGTTCGCCTTCGGTCGTCCTCATATTATTTTGTTGGGTAGTCCGCCTTCGGTCGGTCTTCCTTTTCGAGTTTGACTTCGGTCGTCCTCGTATTCTTTTGTTGGGTAGAGCGCCTTCGGTCGGTCTTGCTTTTCGAGTTCGTCTTCAGTCGTCCCCGTATTCTTTTGTTGGGTAAAGCGTCTTCGGCCGGTCTTCCTTTTCGAGTTCGCCTTCGGTCGTCCTCATATTCTTTTGTTGGGTAAAGCGCCTTCGGTCGGTCTTCCTTTTCGAGTTAGTCTTCGGTCGTACTTGTATTCTTTGGTAGGGTAGAGCGCCTTCGGTCGGTCTTCTTTTTCGAGTTCGCCTTCGGTCGTCCTCATATTATTTTGTTGGGTAGTCCGCCTTCGGTCGGTCTTCCTTTTCGAGTTCGACTTTGGTCGTCCTCGTATTTTTTTGTTGGGTAGTCCGCCTTCGGTCGGTCTTCCTTTTCGAGTTCGACTTCGGTCGTCCTCGTATTTTTTTGTTGGGTAAAGTGCCTTCGGTCGGTCTTCCTTTTCGAGTTCGTCTTCAGTCATCCCCGTATTCTTTTGTTGGGTAGAGCGCCTTCGGTCGGTCTTCCTTTTCGAGTTCGTCTTCGGCCGTACTCGTATTCTTTTGTTAGGTAGAGCGCCTTCGGTCGGTCTTCCTTTTCGAGTTCGCCTTCGGTCGTCCTCGTATTCTTTTGTTGGGTAGAGTGCATTTGTTCGGTCTTCCTTTTCGAGTTCGCCTTCGGTCGTCCTCGTATTCTTTTGTTGGGTAGAGCGTCTTCGGTCGCTCTTCCTTTTTTAGTTCGCCTTCGGTCGTCCTCGTATTCTTTTGTTGGGTAGAGCGCCTTCAGTCGGTCTTCTTTTCGAGTTCGTCTTCGGCCGTCCTCGTATTCTTTTGTTGTGTAGAGCGCCTTCGGTCGGTTTTCCTTTTCGAGTTCGACTATGTCCGTCCTCGTATTCTTTTGTTGGGTAGAGCGCCTTCGGTGAGTCTTCCTTTTCGAGTTCGTATTCGGCCGTCCTCGTATTCTTTTGTTGGGTAGAACGCCTTCGGTCGGTCTTCCTTTCCAAGTTCGCCTTCGGCCGTCCTCGTATTCTTTTGTTGTGTAGAGCGCCTTCAGTCGGTTTTCCTTTTTGAGTTCGACTATGTCCGTCCTCGTATTCTTTTGTTGGGTAGAGCGCCTTCGGTGAGTCTTCCTTTTCGAGTTCGTATTCGGCCGTCCTCGTATTCTTTTGTTGGGTAGAACGCCTTCGGTCGGTCTTCCTTTCCAAGTTCGCCTTCGGCCGTCCTCGTATTCTTTTGTTGGGTAAAGCGCCTTCGGTCGGTCTTCCTTTTCGAGTTCGTCTTCAGCCGTCCTCGTATTATTTTGTTGGGTAGCGCACCTTCGGTCGGTCTTCCTTTTCGAGTTCGTCTTCGTCCGTCCTCGTATTCTTTTGTTGGGTAGAGCGCCTTCGGTCGGTCTTCCTTTTCGAGTTATTCTTCGGTCGTCCTCATTTCATTTTGTTGGGTAGAGCGCCTTCGGTCGATCTTCCTTTTCGAGTTCACCTTCGGTCGTCCTCGTTTTCTTTTGTTGGGTTGAGCACCTTCGGTCGGTCTTCCTTTTCGAGTTCGTCTTCGGCCGTCCTCGTATTCTTTTGTTGGGTAGAGCATCTTCGGTCGGTCTTCCTTTTTGAGTTCGCCTTCGACCGTCCTCGTATTCCTTTGTTGGGTAGAGCGCCTTCGGCCGGTCTTCCTTTTCGAGTTCTCCTTCGTCCATTCTCGCATTCCTTTTGTTGGTTAAGAGTGCCTTCGGTCGGTCTTGTCTTTCCTGCATAGTCCACCTTCGGTTGGCAAACACTCTATTTCATTTTCCCCGAAGTTTGCAAATTTTCGGGTTCTTTTAGTATTCAATCTCCGTGCATCCTTGAATGTTTAAAAGTCGTTGCTATTATACCTTCAGGTCCAAGTTAATTGAATAGGGGCAGCTGTAGCACCCTAAAATTTGCCCTCGTGTTCTAACCCTTTTTGGCTTGTGCTTCATTTCATTAGCATCGTCTTTTTGTATTTTTGCATGTTTCCTTTGGCCATGGGGTCAAGGTATTTTCCAGCAGCTCATAGCGTCATTAGTTCCAGTATGATTTTCAATAGTGTTCAGAGCCAAGCAGATAGCTTTCAGTATCTTTTGAGCATTTATTTTGCTCATTTGACGATTTGATAATCATAAGCTCCGACAGTCATTTTTTTATCAGTGATTCAGCACCAGACGATTATTTTCAGCAGGTTATTTCAAGGGCGGAAAAGAATTCACAGTATATTTCAGGCATGATTCAATGGTAATATCAAATGTTAAGTTTCAGAGGTCTAACATGGCTCAGAACAATTGGAATCAGGCAATTTTCCAATTTTCCCTCCAAAAGGTGCCAAAATTCAAATTTTGAACTGAGTAACCGGTTACAGCATATCTGCTAACCGGTTACTCCTTTGTTTTTCTGTGCATTTTTTAGTTTTTGAACTGAGTAACCGGTTAGCATACCCGGACTATGGTTGCGATGACCATGTCTTCTCCCTTCTTTAGGTTTTCTTCGATCATTTCCTTTCCCTACGTCGGGATAAATAACGTTTGGTGGCGACTCTTCTGTTCTAGTTTTTTTTTCTCGCCGGTTGTTTTTTCGCAGGTTGCGAAAGCTGGCGACTCTACTGGGGACAGGTTGACCTCTTGCTAGTCCATCCCCTATGCGAGTCAATCCTAGCGCTTGTCTGTTTTTATTGGGTGTTTATTGTTGTGCTTTATTTTGTTGTATATTACTGTTACTGTATTACTGTATTTTTACTGCATTTTATTGCATTTCATTGTTATCATGTGCTGGACTGTGTTGTGCTGTACTGGTTTCTCTGTTTGGCGGGTTGGGATTCTTTGAGAGATAAGCCCAATACACAGGCTTGAGTAAAAAACTAGGACTAGAGTGGAAAGTCGTGGGACCTACGCGCCGTCTTGGTACGTTTGGTGTTCACGAAATTCACATCCAGACGAGGCTATCTTGGGAGATATTCTGACGTGCGTGTCTTGCGCATTTCAGGGTGTTGATCTAGAGAGCTGTCGACTCTGGTGACTGTTTCCCCGAGGACTCAGTCGAGGCACTCCTCCCAAGAGGTAGTAATGGCAGACCAGAAATGGCAAACCCATTATACTTCTTGATCCGAGGACCCGAAGCTGGGAACTTGCATAGGATGACCTTATTTTTGGGGAATCAGTGGACGACCTCTTTGTTTGGTGATAGTATTGTACCCCGAGGGATAAATGTACTATTGTTTCTCAAATCGAGAATCCGAGACTGAGGATCCAGTTTTCTAGAACCCACATGTGAGAAGGGATAGGTGTTTGCAGGTTTGCAGGTGACCTTAACCTTCAACCTACCTGGTTTTCTGAGTTTCTCGTTAGTGTGTAGTTATTTACCTGGTTTTCTAGTTATCTCAATGATCCGATGTCCCAGTATTTTGGGTTTCTGGGTTTGTGGTCCTTGTTCAGTAAACAGCACATCATATGTCCAGAGCAGTGATACCTTGATCCCCTGTTTGCATTTGCATTCTAACATGTTTGACATTTTTCAGGGCTTGCATCTTACCTTTGATTCCGGTTATTGAAGTCTTCCCGTCATGGATGCTCAGAGAAAGAAGAATGTAGCTTACACGTTCCCAGACCTAACTCTGAAGTTGATTTACAAGATGATTGGTATGACTGGCCCTGGGGTTCGCGCTGAGTTTAGTGATGAGTATGGGAGGTTGCTGAAGTTTGTCCGTAACATCTCCAAGTACAAGCACAATGCCATCCACACACTCTTACAGTTCTACGATCCTCCGTTACGCCGTTTTACTTTCCCAGATTACATCTTGGCTCCAACATTGGAAGAGTTCTCATTTATTTTGGGAATTCCCATCGAGTAAAATATACCTTTCTTTTCTGAAGAACATCCAGGACTGGAAGAAATGGCAGCTGCTCTTCACATTAGAGAATCCATTCTGAGTGATAATATTGTTGACAAGCAAGGATTTAAAGGTTTCCATTTGAAGTTTCTGTTTAATCAAGCTAGCTTATATGCTAATGCGAGAAGCTGGTCCGCTTTCAATGCTATACTAGCTCTATGCATTTATGGAATTGTCGTATTCCCTAACATCCCCGATTTTGTTGATATGCACGCGATTCGGACCTTTATCTTGAGAAATCCTGTACCTACTCTTCTTGGTGATGTATACCATTTAGACCACTACAAGAAAGAGAATAGGCAAGGACGGACTGTAAGTTGTTGCGCGCCACTCCTATCTACATGGTTTCTGAGTCATCTTCCTCAGACTGGGGCATTTGTGGACACGAAGGATTCCTTGAAGTGGTCTAAGAGGTTGATGGGATTGACCGATGACAATATTGTTTGGTTTAATCATAGTCTGCTGGGAATAGAGCTTATTTTTAACTGTGGAGAGTTCCCGAACGTACCTTTAGTGGGGAGGAAAGGCGAAATTAATTACAACCCTTCCCTAACTATCAGGCAGTTTGGGTATGCATTGAAAGATCCCCCTGAGGATCAGAATATCAGAGAGTCCTTGTTTTTCAATGGCACCGAAGACCAAGAAGTTCTAAGGAAAGCTGTGAATGCTTGGAGACAAGTTCATAAGAGAGGGAAGACTTTCTTTGGGAAGTGCAACAACAAGGCTTTTTCTCTTTATGTGGAATAGATCCAGAAAAGAGCGGAAGAGGAGCTCATTCCTTTCTCAAGAAAGCCACCATGTACCCTCTGATGATTGAGCCACCTACTACAGTGAAGATAGAAAGGTATAATAAGTTGTGGGCTGAGACAGAGAAACTGCGAGAAGAGAATCGAGAATTGAGTAAAGAAATTAGACAGCTGAAGCATGAGCGAGGTGAGGCTATGTGTACTGCCAAGATGAAGACAGAGATTCTCGCTAAGAAAGAAAAAGAGCTAGCTGACAAGGTCACGGCCAAACAAAAGATAGGGCAAGCTCTAAAGGGTGTTAGTAGGGTTTTCAAGTCTAAGAAGGAATACTTGGCCAAGGCTTTGTTAAAAATTCACAAGTTCAACTCTTACCGAAACACTGCTGTTGTACCCCAAATTTTTCCCTTAGATTCATTGTTTCGTCTGCACAACATCTTAGGTCAATCATTCGTGCGTGACTAACCGCTCTTTTCTAGTTTTTGTTTGTTTGCTTCGTGTATGAATACAGGTACTGCTGCAGAAGATTCAAGATCCCGAAGGCTGTGTAATGTGTGTTTGTGGGGGTTCTCTGTCTCTTGCAAATGTGTGTGGATCTCTGTGAGATTGTGTGCCTCTATTCTCTGATCCCTAAACCACTACCAAGCCTTTTTTCCCTCAGACTCCTCAAAAGACCCACCCAAATATTAAGTCCTTTATGCCGATTGGATATGGAAAATTGTCACTCAAGACTAGTCACTGGTTGTGTAGTACGGTGGCGTCCCCCTCCATCAGCTCCTCAAGGCTAAGTGATGTGTTGTTTTTTCGCTCTTAATATCGTTCATCAAGAAAGTTAAGTTTGGGAAGAAATTAGAAGTTTTGGTTCAAGTTTCAAGTAGGATCTTCTCTGCATTCTTAAAGCTACCGAGGACCACGTAGTGAAGGTGGAATGTAATAGCTGTTTAGTTGGGAAGTTTTGGCCCGTAACGTTGCATCAAGTTTGTATCAAAGTTTTTGCACTTTCTAAAACTCTTAGAAACATGTAATTGTGGCTTCCATGTTTTTAAGTCGGTTTCTACACACCTTAAAGGATCGTTTGTAAGACTTTCTCCCCGAGAGTTCAAGGTGAAACTCAAGGATTCAAATTATCATGAGATCCAAGTTTTGAGACTGAATTCAAAGAATTAAAATTTCAAATTGGTTGCAAATGTTCAACATTATCAAGATCCAAACTCATTATAAAGAAATTCAAACTCGTGAAAAATATAAGTTACAAGAAGATTCAAGATTTTAAGATTTGAATCCCAAGAGTTAAGGTACAAATTCAAGAATCCAAATGCAAGAACTTCATGAAATAAATGGCGAATTTTACGAGAATCAATGGCCGAATACGAGTTACATGTTTTTTATTTGTTACGAAGAATTGCCAAATTTATCCAATCAAAACCATGAATCTAAGTTGTCAAGAAAATCACCAAGGGAAAGGACTTTGATTTATCTCTCACGTGAATGAGAATGAGAGTGCTTATTCAATACGTTTCCTTCTTGGAAACTCAAGATAATTTGTACAAACTCAAAAGACTACCCGTCCTACCTGAACTACAGTCTTGCTATCCAATGGTAATAGCAGTAAATGGAAATCCCATGGAATAAATAATATAACTAATTTCTTGCAAGGAATTTAACAGGAGTCACAATTACTTTTTTTCAAAGTATAAGACCATCAGGCCAAGTAAGCACCATACAAGCAGTTTAGTTCCAATATCAATTTTAAAGTCTAAAGATTTTACAAAAAAAGATCTTGTGAATTCAACGAGCATGAGTGCAGGAAGGTACAAACTCATTGCCACATTACATCATTACAAAAATTCACGGGAATTTCAACTTGGCTGGTGATTTCTTGAGCTAACACCCTTTGGGGACTTCTGTCAATATTGGTGGTGTTAGGACCCACTTCATTGTTCTGAACCCTCTTTAATGCTCCTGACGTCACTGCAATTTTAGGCATGGTTTAGTCAATAAAGGTTGCTGCAAGCTAAGAAATCATGGCTCTCAACATCAAATGGAAATAAACCTACCTCAACATGGGATCCCAACCGGTCGTTGCTTTCACTCAAACTTCGAAAGAGGTACAGCTCCCAATATGATTGACATATCTGCGCCCATTGCAGAAGTTATCTGTTAGAAAGGACAATTCCATTTAAAGCTTGACAGATACATTACCCCTATCGGAGAAATCGGGAAGAGCAATGAAAGTATTCTAACTTTTCAATAACCGAATTACAGCATGATGGAAAAGAGGAGAATTGAATATTAACATGGAAGTTCATTCGATATCATCAAACAAAACCAAACACGTTGAAATAAAAGAGAAAAACCTCGAGATGTTTGAACATGCCAAGTCCTTGATTTGATCATTTCTGGCTTGAATAAGCTTGATTCACCCATCATATCTCAAGCAGTTTCCTTCTCCCATCTTCCATCATTGCAAATTCATCCCAGCTGGTGGCTTTGCTGCAATTCTGATAATTATCACTACAGGGTCATATTTGGTCAAAGTTGTTTGTGATGTGCGGCTAATTTTGGAAGCAAGACTGCTACTCATCAAGCTGCAGTTACATCACCCTACAAATCCCAAAACCTGCAAGTTGAAGCCTAACATTAATATTCAAGCAAAACTAAACATTTCCAAACTTGATCCAACATCAAAAGAGAAATTCTCAAAGTCGTTCCAAAAACAAAATTTCTACACATTCGAAGCGACATTATTTTGTTTCCAAAACATTTCGATTACATAATAAGGTTAATCTTTTGTTTCAGGCCAGGAGTGATTATTTCCTAAATCATCACTAACAAAGATTATAGAATCAGAAATAAAGTTTCATCATTTTCAAAGTTGGAAGTTTGGGCAATATCATTAAGATACCACTAGCAAACTTTCCAAAACCAAAAGGGGACAAGAATCTCAGACGTATTAAAGTAAGTTCAGACAGATTTCAATCAAATTGGAAACTAATTCAGAGTGGCATTATCTTGTTCAGACACAATTCAAAATGTTTCTAAAACTACCTCCCAACATGTTCACACGCCACATCAGACAAGTTCAAAAGGAACTGTCATCATCGAGTGTCAATCATACAGGATCCTACATGTCCCCAACATATTAACTCCTTTCCCAGACATGTTCTTCACAGATTTCAAACAACAATAAGTTGTTTCCAAAACAAGCATTCAGACATAAGCAGTTATCACGGGTTTAATGAGTATAGTCTATATAAAGAGGAGAGCACGAACAAACACCAATTCATATCAGAACATACCAGAACGCCCTCATATCATACACCAGAAATTTCACAAAAACTGTACTTAACCAATATCAGCTCATCCCCATACCAAACCATTCATCAAATCTTGCATACCAGAACACCACAAAAACTCAAAATCCATACATACACCAAACCACACGACCAATGCACAATAAAAAAAAACAGAAATCCACAATCATACATATTATCAGAAGGATGAACTTGGAATCGTAACAAGTTTCGAAGTCAACTTATCTGTTGAAATTGAAGACGCTGAAGCCCTATTCCCATCGCTCCTCTCCCATTCTCCTTGGCGAACCTAAGACGAAGAAGCTCTCGTCGCCACCCCCGTTCGATTCCAATTCCTTGCTTCTCGACGTACCCTGCATCAAAGGAATGCTATAATGCTTCATTCAAATCAACTCAACAAATTGAAGAAGAAGGAGAACTGGCGAGGAGGGAGTACCTGACTCAAATCGACGCAGCGACGGGCAACCCATTTCTTTTACTTTCGTTCCCGTTTCGTAATCATCCATGTAACATGTATATCGCAAATCAATAATGAAAATGGGGTATCGGGGGGATTAGGGTAGATTTAGGGTTTGTGTTTGTTGATTGTTTGATTTACGGAGGAATCGAGAGAGAAATCGAGAGAATGAGGAATCGGGAGAGGTGAGAGAGATCGAAAGTGTGAGTGGCAATCGGAGACGAGAGAAGAGGACGACGAGAGAGCGGCGGCGAGCTTTTTCCAATTTAGGGTTTTCACCCTCTTTACGAGAGAAACGACTGAAAGAGAGAGGGCACCCCTCGGTTTTTCTTCTTTCGTTGGTTTTTCTTTTTTTTGTTTTTTAATCAAACAAAAAACCTTTTATAATTAAAGTAAAAAAAAAGTCTTTTGTAATTAAGAATAAACCTTTTTTAATGAATAATGAACATTTTATAATAAGTTTAGGATAATATATTCTATAGCAAGATAAATTTACTCTTTTCTCAAATATTTGAACATAATTAATCCAAATAAATGTGTAGAAGTTTTCTTTTGAAATATAACTAAAACATCACTTCTCTTTTTTAAATATAACAAAAAAGAATTAATCATAAACCTTGCTAAAACCTTTTATAATTAAAACTCATTTAGTTTTTTTTTAATAATTATCTTTAAGCATAATTCTAAGTATAATTCTAAGTAAACTTTTATAATAAACCTTAAAGTCAACTTGTTATATCCCCCCTCGCGCTTGAGTGTACGCTTGCATGTTCATTTAGGATGTTGTTCATGATTGATGCTATACTTGTGCCATATGTTTATATTGATATATGTTTACTTTGTCAAAAACCCTTTTCAAAATATACTAAAAACTCTCGATCCAACGTCGAGCCCCTTTTATACCCATGTAAGTCGAGTGCCTTCGGGCCTCGCATTCAACCTTATCGGTCACAATACACTTAAGCTAGCCCACTTTGCTAGTGCGCACAAATAATCATTAGTTAATTGCTCCCTCGACATTCCAAAGGAAAGGTTATTAATATTGACTAAACCGTCATAGGACTGATTCTTAGAACCCTTGGCCATAGGATTCGGAGTCGCCGTACTCCACGTCTCGCCGTAGACACTTAGAATCTTAGCCTTAGGATCGGAGTCGCCGCACTCCAAGTAAATGCTCCGCCGCGAACATTTACAATCCTACCCCTCTTATACCAACCTACAACTTTAGAGTCGCCGCACTCTATGTAAGGTCTTGCCCAAGACTTTACCTCCCCTTGGAACCTTGACCCCGTCAAGAAGTTCCTCTTTTCAGAACTACGCATACTCTGATTCTACACCCGAGGATACGTAGGCGTAAGGTGCGATACCTTATCGAGTATACTTAGATACTAACCCCTAGGGTTCAACCTTTAGCATAGCACCCTTAGCAAGCGAATGAGAGATAACATAAGTACTAACGAGAGGTTCCCGTAGAGTACTACAGACGTTTAGGATGCTAATACCTTCCCTAGGCGTAACCAACCCCCGAACCTTAGATCTTTAGGTTTTTTCGCTTTTGAACCTTTCCTTTGGATAAATCAAAGACGGTGGTGAACATTTAAAGAAATGTGATCCTAGTTCATTAATAACTATGGTATCCAATTCTCACCGCAACAACTGCAATAACTGCCAACAAACAGAAAAAGGATAAGTTTCTGGAGCAGATTGAGAGTTTGAAATTGAAGCTCAAGAAGAAAGATGAAGATATCCTATTAGGGACATTCCAGAAATGAGCAGTCGAAGATCAACTCAATGAGGCCATAGCTACTATAGAGGATCTGAAGATACAAGCTGAAGTGAAGAGGCCTAGAAATGAGAGTGCCAGTATGGATGGTGTTTTTGAAGAAGATGCTTGGGAATTACACTGCCGATACCTGAAAGGGATCCTACACAGAAGAGATGTCCTTATTCAAGAGTTGATCCAGAGACCGAAGCATCATGATACCAAAAAGTTGTTCAGAGAAGCACAAGACTGGAGCAAAGAGCATAATGGCTGGGGAGGATTGTCACTTGTGGACTTTGATGACATGCCATAGTTTTCTCTTTCTCTTTTATTGTGTTTGGATCACCGCCAGGCTTGTTGGTTGGGATCCTTGATTTTCGTATTCAGACCTCTATCTGTATCTTTGGTTGTAATTGTGGACAAATGATTATCCTCTGGTTTCTTAATATATGAGCAGAAGTTTTGTTCTATCTTGTTATTAAACCGGAATCAATGGGTGGATCGCCCTGCGGATATTCAAACATGTTCATTTGCATTTGAATATTCATAATCATTGTGCATAACAGGTATTTGTCTATGGTTTTCTCATCTTGTTCTTTTCTTCAGACAGGATTGCTGATCAACATATTCACCGATACTCTACCAGACAGAATCAACGAAAAGCCATGGAACAGATGTAAGCTGAGATGATTGCGACGCAGGCTCACATGGCTCAGTTTATGGAGTTAATGCAAGGCGTTGCACAAGGGCAAGAACAATCGAGGACCCTTGTTCAGCCCTTGGTTGCAAAAGTTGACGGAGACGGTGTCCTTCATGGTGGTCTTCATAATGATGTCGTTCCTCTGGGCGGAGGTGTTGGGGGTAATGGTGTTCCTGTTGGTCCTCCGGGCAGAGGTGTTCCCGTTCCTTCTGTTGTCATCCCTCCGGGCGGAGGTGTTGTGATTCCTTCTATAGTGGGAGGAGGAAATAGTGTCTGTGCAGTACATGGTCGTCGCTTTAATGACCAACAGGATGATATATTTTCCATGTCGGGTGGGGATACTGGCCCCCTGATTGATAACGATCAGAGATTCAGGATGATTGAAGAGCAATTGAAAGGGGTTGTGAATCAGAATTCCTTGGGTATGGATTTGGATGATTTGGGACTGGTCCCCGGTGTCAGAATTTTGCACAAGTTTCAGGTTCCTACTTTCGAGAAATATAATGGTGTTACCTGCCCAAAGATTCACGTCCGGGCTTATGCAAGAAAAATGGCTGGATATTCTAATGACGAAAAGTTATTGATGCATTTCTTCCAAGATAGCCTGTCTGGGGCATCTTTAGAGTGGTACATGCAGTTAGAGAGGTGTCATGTTCGCAACTGGAGAGAATTGGTAGAGGCTTTTGTTAAGCATTATCAATATAACACTGATATGGCTCCTAACAAGACACAACTGCAGAGCATGTCACAGAAGAACAATGAGAGTTTCAAGGAATACGCCCAGAGGTGGCGGGAATTGGCAGCAAAGGTACATCCTCCCATGTTAGAGCGGGAGATGATAAGTATGTTTATGGCTACCCTGCAGGGTCATTATTATGAAAAGCTGGTACCTTGCATTCCCGGAAAGTTTGACGATTTGATCTTAGTTGGAGAGATGGTGGAAAGCGGGATTAAAGCTGGGAAGATATCGGACAATGATGGGTCCTCCTCTGGAGGAGGAAAGAAGCCGTATGTAAACTATAAGAAAAAAGAAGGAGATGCAAATTCTGTTTCATCATACCGTGGTAAGGGAAAACATCGTCAGAATTTCAATCAGCAGATGGCCTCGGTAACTATTCTTGCAGCACTTCCGCAACTAGCAGCACCTCAGCAGCAAAGTCAGACTCCTCGCGGACAACAGTACAAGCCTAAACAGAATAGGCATTTTGACACTCCACCTCTGCCTTACTCCCAATTATTTCAACATTTGCTACAGTTACAATTGATTCAAAAGAGGACTTTGGCTCCCATTATCGGTAATCCACCTCCCGGTTACGACGCCAATGCCCACTATGAATTTCATTCTGGGGCGCCCGGACACCATATTGAGGACTGTAAAGCCTTTAAGCATAAGGTCCAAGATTTGGTAGACTCCAAAGCCATCAATTTCTCCAATGACGTGCCAAATGTAAACCGGAACCCGATGCCAGATCACGGTGGGCCAAGGGTTAATGCGATTATTGAAGACGGTGAATCCTTGGATTTGGTTTTAGATGTGAACGAATTGAAGACTCATTTGTTTGTGGTGAAGGAATGGTTACTGAAGGGAGGGGTGTTCCCTGGTTGTGATGAGGGCTGTTTTGAATGTGGGTTTCAATCAAACGGTTGTGATTTGTTGAGATCAGGTATTCAGAGAATGATTGATGAAGGTCGGTTATAGTTCGACAGGTATGATAAGCAGAGAAAAACTACTGACAAAGAGAATGGTGTTTCCACTATTACAATTCCTTTCAAAACAATAATTATATCAGCACCGGCAAGACCAGTGTCGGTCATCATTACAGTTCCTGGGCTTGTCCCATATGAAAGTACCAAATCCGTCCCATGGAACTATGGGGCTGAGGTATTTGTTGATGGAAAGAAACAAGAATTGGTAGGAACCTCGGCTGTGAGATCAGAGGTTGACAATACTATTGACGCAGGGGCTGTCACCAGAAGTGGCAGAATCTTCATTCCGTCAGATAATCAGGTTGGCAGTTCCAAACAGGATAAAGGGAAACAAGTGATGGATGATTCTCTACAGAAGCAGGTCGTGAATGGTTCTGCGACAAAACAAGTTGACAACTCTTTCTCAGAAAATATGGAAGAGTTTATGAGATTAATCAAGAAAAGTGATTACAAAATTGTTGATCAGTTGCATTAGACGCCATCAAAAATATCCATCATGTCTCTGCTATTGTGCTCCGAGGCGCACCGGAATGCATTGCTGAAGGTTTTGAACACAGCCTATGTACCTCAAGAAATATCCGTTAATCAGCTAGAAGGGGTTGTGGCTCACGTGAATGCTGGTAATGGCTTGGGTTTCACTTATTTAGATTTGACTCCAGCTGGGAGGAATCACAACAACGCTCTACATATTTCAGTGGAATGCCGAGGCTCCTTAGTGTCACATGTGCTAGTTGATACTGGGTCATCCTTAAACGTGTTGCCAAAGAAGGCTCTAATGAAGTTAGATACTCGTGGGCTGATTTGCACACCGAGTGACTTTGTGGTGCGTGCTTTTGATGGTTCTAAAAGGTCTGTTTTTGGAGAAATTGTATTGCCGATCAAAGTTGGTCCTGAAATTTTTGAAGCCAGTTTCTACATCATGGACATTCAGCCTGCCTATAGTTGTTTATTGGGGTCGTCCATGGATCCATAGTGTTGGGGAAGTAACGTCCACGTTGCATCAAAAGCTGAAATACATGGTGGATGGCCACGTTGTGACAGTCTGTGGTGAGGAAGACATCATGGTGAGTCACCTATCAACCTTCAAGTATGTGGAGGTAGATGGTGAGATACATGAGACTCTGTGTCAAGCCTTTGAACCTGTGAAAATTCCTGAGGAGCCTCCAAGAGTAGTCAGTCAGCCTGAGGTGGTTAATCAACTCGAAGTGGTAAATCAGCCGAAAGTTTCGATGTCTTCTTTCAAAGATGTGCGCGCTGTAGTTGAAGCTGGTAGTTCCCAGAAGTGGGGCCAGGTCATTGACGTTCAGATAAAGCAGAATACTTATGGACTGGGGATAAGCCACCCCGATGAGCTCAAGAGCCACCCAAGTATGTTGGTCCGATTCAATTCATAAGTACTGGTGTCTTCTTTAAATGGATTAATGCCATTAGGGATGAGGGAGATAGTGATTGTGACATGGATGAGTGGATCCTCCCCTACACTCCCGGTCAAAGTCTATGCAATTGGTCGTCTAAGAAAGTCATCCAAGTGACCCGTCAAGAGTAATTGGCTTTGTTTTCTATTTGTGTTAAATCCTACGTTCTGCCCAAGACATAGTGATTTTTGTCTCAGGGCTTTGGTGTTTTTGTTTGCTTACTTAATCATCAATAAAGGACGTTTTCACATTCAAATATTTTTTATCCCTGTTTTTCTGTTTTTACTTTTTGCATTAACTCATATCAAAATGGCAATGTGTTTTCTTGTTTGTTGCATTCATAACAGACATATATCATCAATCATGCAGGTTTCTTTGTTAAGTTGCCACCAATAATGATTCAGCTATGGCTCGATATGACTTCGACAATCCTATTTATCAGGCTGAAGAAGAGACTGACGAAGATTGTGACTTACCGGAAGAATTGGCCAGATTGCTGAAACAGGAGGAAAGGGTCATTCTACCTCATCAGGAGGAAATTAAGACTATTAATCTGGGAACCGAGGACGCAAGAAAAGAAGTAAGGATTGGGGCTGCTTTGGAAGACACTGTCAAGGGAAGATTGATTGAAATGCTCTGAGAGTATATGGACATCTTCGTCTGGTCTTACCAAGACATGCCCGGGCTTGACACTGGCATTGTGGTGCACCGGCTGCCGCTCAAAGAAGGTTGTACTCCGGTTAAGCAGAAACTAAGAAGAACCAAACTGGATATGGCTATCAAAATCAAGGAAAAGGTTCAGAAGCAGTTGGATGTTGGGTTTCTCGCTGTGGTGAATTATCCTCCGTGGGTTGCTAATATTGTGCCTGTACCTAAGAGGGATGGAAAGGTCAGGATGTGCTTTGATTACAGAGATTTGAATAGAGTAAGCCCGAAAGATGATTTCCCACTCCCCCACATTGACGTGTTAGTGGACAACACTGCTTAATATTCGGTATTTTCCTTCATGGATGGCTTCTCTGGGTATAACCAAATCAAAATTCCCCCAGAGGACATAGAGAAGACGACGTTCATAACACCGTGGGGAACATTTTGCTACAAGGTAATGCCCTTTGGATTGAAAAATGCTGGGGCAACCTATCAGCGGACCATGGTGACTCTCTTTCATGATATGATTCACAAAGAGATCGAGGTCTATGTTGATGACATAATTGCGAAGTCACAAACGGAGGAAGAACATCTGGAAAATCTTCAGAAGTTATTTGAAAGGTTGAGGAAGTTTAAGCTGAGGTCAAATCCGAACAAGTGCACCTTCGGGGTGAGATCTAGAAAATTGTTGAGGTTCATTGTTAGTGAAAGAGGTATCGAGGTTGATCCTGCCAAAGTAAGAGCCATACAAGAGATGCCTGAACCAAGAACAGAAAAAGAGGTTCGTGGTTTCTTGGGGAGGTTGAACTACAACGCTAGATTCATCTCTCATCTCACAGCCACGTGTGAACCAATATTCAAATTGTTAAGAAAAGATCAAGAGGTCAGGTGGAATGAAAATTGTCAAAAGGCGTTTGAAAAGATAAAAGAGTATTTGCAGGAACCTCTGGTCCTCATGCCGCCAGTGCCAAGAAGGCCATTGATTATGTATCTTACGGTTCTTGAGAACTCAATGGGATGTGTGCTCGGTCAACACGACGAGTCAGGTAGAAAAGAACATGTCATCTACTACCTGAGCAAGAAGTTCACTGATTGTGAGTCGAGATACTCAATGCTGGAAAAAACATGTTGTGCACTCGCTTGGGCAGCTAAGCGTTTAAGGCAGTATATGTTAAACCACACAACCCTGTTGACTTCAAAGATGGACCCTATTAAGTATGTGTTTGAGAAGCAGGCGCTTTCTGGAAGAATAGCCCGCTGGCAGATGGTTTTGACAGAATACGATATTCAATATGTTTCCCAGAAAGCCATCAAGCAAAGTGTTTTGTCAGAATACCTTTCCGAACAACCGATTGAAGATTATCAAGCGATGAAGTTTGAATTTCCAGACAAGCATATCATGTTTTTGAAGATGAAAGATTGTGAAGAGGCTTTGCCTGACGAAGGACCTGAGATTGGATCTCAGTGGAAATTGGTTTTTGATGGGGTCGTCAACTCATATGGTAACGGAATTAGGGCAATCATTACAACTCCAAGGGGTTCTCACATACCCTTCACCACCCGATTAACGTTCATATGCACAAACAATGAGGCAAAGTATGAAGCATGCATCATGGGGTTAGAAGAAGCAATTGATTTGAGAATTAAGAACCTTGACGTTTATGGTGATTCTACGTTGGTGATTATTCAGATTAAAGGAGAATGGGAAACTTGTCAGGAAAATCTGGTGCCTTATAACAACTATGCCAGAAGGTTGCTACCTTTCTTTGATAGAGTTGACTTCCATCATATACCCAGGTTGGAAAATCAGATAGCAGATGTGTTGGCAACATTGTCTTCAATGTATCAGGTGAATCGTTGGAATGAGACTCCCTCAATCAGAATCATGCGTCTAGATAGACCAGCTTTTGTGTTTGCAGTTGAAGACGTATCAGATGGAAAACCTTGGTATCATGACATCAAGTGTTTTCTCAAGAGTCAGGAGTACCCAGCTGGGGCATCTACCAAGGATAAGAAAACTCTGAGGAGGTTAGCAAGCAACTTCTTTCTGAATGAAGATGATGTGTTGTATAAGAGGAACTTCGACATGGTCTTGCTGCGTTGTGTTGATGAACACGAGGCAAGCATGTTGATGGAAGAAGTTCATGAAGGTTCTTTTGGTACTCATACCAGTGGCCATGCTATGGCTCAAAAATTATTGAGGGAAGGGTACTACTGGATGACTATGGAGTCTGATTGTTTCAAATATGCCAGGAAGTGCCATAAATGTCATATTTATGCTGATAAGGTGCACGTACCGCCTACTCCTTTGAATGTATTATCGTCTCCTTGGCCCTCTGCCATGTGGGGCATTAATATGATTGGAAAGATTGAGCTGACTGCTTCCAATGGGCATCGTTTTATTCTGGTTGCCATTGATTACTTCACGAAGTGGGTGGAAGCAGTCTCGTATGCCAACGTCACCAAACAAGTGATATCCCAGTTTATAAAGAAAGACATCATCTATCGTTACGGAGTCCCGGAGAGAATCATTACTGATAATGGTTCAAATTTAAACAATAGGATGATGAAGGAGCTATGTCAGAGCTTTAAGATTGAACATCACAATTCTTCTCCCTATCGTCCTAAGATGAATGGGGCTGTTGAGGCAGAAAATAAGAATATCAAGAAGATTGTGCAGAAAATGGTGGTAACGTATAAAGACTGGCATGAAATGTTTCCCTACGCTTTACACGATTATCGTACCTCGGTGCATACGTCAACTAGGGCAACTCCTTTCTCACTGGTATATGTGTCATACCCCAAATTTTGACCACTAAGATTTCCCATCATTGTGAAAATCATCATCACAATATGGAGGAACCATCATACTTCATCAGTCTCCCCAAAGATGGGTGAGCATTTACTACAATCAAAATTAGGGTTTCAAGCCCTCTCAGAGCTCTTAGACAAAGGATCAATCAATGAATGACATGATCTTTAACTTGTCTAACCTCTAAAATATCCACAATGGATCAAAAGGACTCCCACTTCAAGGATCAAGCACAAGGCTGCTCCCTTCTAGGTGGATCAAGTCTCAAGATCGATAGTGTCACCAAATTAGGGTTTTGGTCGACCAGGGCCTCCAGATGGAAATTTTTCATCTGGGCACAAGCCAATGATCCAAAACATAACCTAATATACTCCATGGAACCTCATGGACCCAATCATCAAGTCAATTTTGCCTCAGGGGATGCATTCATCAAGAATCAGGAATTAGGGTTTCTTGACCTAATTCACCCCTAAGTTGACTTTTAGGGCAAATCATGAGCCAAGACCTCAAGAGAGGGTTTGAGGGTCTCTAATGAACTATATTGATCCATTTGCAACAATGGATTAATCCAAGAAGCTTGAGCAACAGGTCTCAATTTCATCTGCACCACAATTAGGGTTTCGAGGGAAAAGTCAACTGTAACTTTGACTTTTGACCAAGACATGCTCCCAAGCCCTAAGACATGATTTAATATACCCTATGACACCCATGGAACATTTCTATCAAGTTTGATTTAGGTCAAGGACATGATTTCATGAAGAATTGCACAGTTTGGAATTCATCTGATAAAAAGTCAACTGTGCACAAAAGTCAACTTTGACTTTTTGAGATTTTTCACCAAAATGGATTTTTAACCCTAAAATGTTGTTAATGTATCATTTGAATCATCATTCATCAAGAAAAATCAAGAAAAGTTGGGTAACTTGTAAAAGGGGTAACCATAAAAAACTTAGAAAATTTTCTAAGTTAAAAATAAAGTGGCTAGGGTACCAAGTTTGGAGGGTCATAACTCCTAAACCACAAAGCCATTTTCTCCCATCCAAGGCTTGATTTGTAGATCTCATTGCCCTCTACAAAAACTTCAACTAGACCTAATTCCAATTCATTGTGGATTTTGAGTTATGGAGTGATCAAAATCAAGAAAAGCCACTTTGTTCCAACACTTAGTGAAAATTTCACTAAGTCAGATTTTACCATACTTTTTGCCAAATGTAGGGGGATTTTTCACTTGGATTCAAAAGAGATCAAAACCAAACATGTTCAAACAGTTGTTGTATCATGTAAGGGCTTTCCAAAATGGCCAAGAACATTACCAAATTCAATTTGAGTCATGAGATATGACATTGGAAAGTTGCCTTGCTGAAATCTGCCAAGGCAAGGCAGAATTTGTATTTTTGCTCGATTTGCCAAAATCAGCCAAATCCAAATGCTCCTATCCATTTGTACACCTCTGAGGATTGAATTTAAAGGGGACAACCACTGAGCCAAGCCTCCAAAGTATTTGGAACAAGAAATAGCATGTTGAACCTAGAATGGCCAAAATAGGGACAAGACTCCAATTTTGGATTGGAGCATTCAATGGAAGCATCAAGGTGGCATGGACTGAGCCATTTGCAACTAAATTCAGTCAAGACTTATCCAAGACCAAGGGAACCACAGCCCTGTGCCCTAACCTCTAGTCAATGGCTAGAGGAGACTTGGATTTCCATTGGCCAACATTGAACAAACACCTGCTGCAGTTGCCATTCACTGTGGATCCCAAAACAAACTTGCTCTACTATAAATAGAGCTCAATTGTGATCAGTTTGAGTACACCAAAGCCATCAAACAGATGCTTTCCTCAAAACCTCTTTCTCTTGGCAAAAATGCCTTCTTTAGCAAGGCAACTTTGAGTTTTTGAGCTTGAGAGCTTTTCCATCACAATCAATCACACACACACCTCATATATATCATATGTAAGCTGTGCAAACTATCACAAGTGACCTGTAATCACAAAATCACAAAGTCACCTCTCAAAACCTCAAAATAGGCTTTGTTTGCATTTTTCAAGCCATGTCTTGATTCAGTCACTTTCCAAACTAGATAAAACCTCAAACACACTCCAAATATCATCCTTGAACTGTCCCAAATGGTTCCCGTCATCTGGAACACCATTTGAGAGAGTTGCTATTTTGGTCCCTTTTAACCCCTTTTGCAAGAAAGGGACTGTTTGTGTTTTTGCAGGTACCAGTCAATTCCAATCATCCTAAAAGCTTCTAAGGGATCATTTGAGTGTGTCTAAAGCATCAAATCATTTCTAGAACAAGAGGTTTGACAGATTGCATAAAAGCTCCAAAATCTCAAAAAAGAGGTAAGCCTCACAACTTGGAATGTTTCAAACATGCAATGCTTTGAAGTCCATTGATCATAAACATCTCATACATGTTGTATATGTTGTGTTTGAGCTAATTCACCATGTAATCCATGCTTGTACCAAGTTATAGCATAGAAAATGCATTTATAGGTCATTTTCAAAACCACTATCGGGTTTTGAGGAGGGAGTGTGATATGAAAAAACTACCACCACCATTGGATTCCTTATGAAATTCTGGTCCAGATGCATATAAATTTTGTCTCAAACCATTAAGAATTGAGAAAGTTATGACCTTCACGTTTCTGAGCCAAAACTTGCCTTGGGCTAGGCCTAAAACCAAGGCATGACTTGTATATTTGTTGTTTTTTTTCAAACAATGGATGTATCACCACCCCAGTGGTAAGGCGCGCGCCTTGTAACCTTGAGGTCTTGGGTTCAAACCCCACCCATGCCATTTTGTGTTTTTTCACATTTTGCCATTTTTTCCAATATTTTCATGGTTTATTAATTAATTGGAAAATTAATAACTCTTTCAATTTTAATTATTTTTTATTGGTTCTTTTTTGCAAAAAATCACAAAAATGTTGAAATATTTTATTCCACAAAAAAATTGAATTTATATTATTTATTTAATATAATTAGTATTTTTGTGAATAAATTCATTTTTATTTGTTTTTAAACATTTTAAAATGAATATTCATCTTGAAAAATCAAGACCAAATGAGTTTTAATATCTCTTGTGATTTATACCTCATTTTTCAAACCTTAAACAAAAATCACAAGTGGTTTATTCAAACCTATTTGGTATTTTTCATTGATTTTCTTTAAATATTTACTTTTAAAGAATAAAATTAGGGTTTCTTTGATTTTCACTCAAACAAATCATTGTCAAACACTCATGGGCCTCTAATAGAGTGTAAGACCCAATCTTTTTTTTGACCAAATCATTTTTGGGCCTCAGTGTATTGTATAAGTCCCGATACCGTCAAAAACAAATTGTGTGATCGTCGCCTTTTGAAAAATAACCTTTTGGGCCTTTCCTTGAGCTATAAGACCCATTCAAAACTTCTGGGCCTCTATTAGAGTATAAGACCCAATCCCCTTTTAACCAAAATCACTTTGGGCCTCACTTATTGTATAAGTCCCTCTGCGTTAAAAGAAAACCTCGGCGCGATCGCCATTTCAAACGAAAAAATCATCTGGGCCTACCCTCGTGTTATAAGCCCCACTCTTTTTCTTTAAACCTTTTAGGTCTCTTGAGAGAGTGTAAGACCCATCCCTTTGTACAGAAAATAATTTTGGGCCTCAGTCACTTGTATAAGTCCCTCTGTACAAATTCAACAGTGCGCTCACTGATAAAACCCTGGGCCTCTCCTTGAGCTGTAAGCCCCAAATTTTTCTTTTTTTCAAAGCACTTTCTCCTTTGATTTTGAAATATACTGTTGTTTTCAATCTTTCCTTGTTGAACAACTAACCAAATAGCATGGAAGCTCTACAACCGAGTAAGTGGTTATTGCTTTCATTTACCGCTTTCATATACATATAATTGTATTGTGGGGCTGTTTCACTGTAAGTCTTCTTTCATAAACTCATATCAACTGTGTAATAATAGTATAGATATATAGAGTTTCCCCGGCAACTACGTCTAGCATTAAGCCCGTTGATTACTCTTAAATAGTCAAAACTAGATCCCCATAGGATTACCAGACACAGTCTTCCCTCCTCTTGGGGTTAAACAATATAGAGATATGAAAGGCAGCATTCTCTGTGAACCCTTTCATAGACTGTCACTCGTAGAAGTTGTCAAAGAAACTCTACTCCCCAGAGATGATCTTTTCTCCGTGAATGGCATCTCTTGAGTTTCTTCCAAATTCTCGGACTTTCCTGGCTTGATCTATTCTCGTTGAATGGCATGTCTTAAACTTCTCGGGGTTTGGGAACCCACAGGCTTCTTAAAAGCACTTGTCAAGAAACTCTACTCCCCAGAGATGATCTTTTCTTCGTGAATGGCATCTCTTGAGTTTCTTCCAAATTCTCGAACTTTCCTGACTTGATCTATTTCTTGTGAATAGCTTGCCTTGAATTTCTCGGGGTTTGGGGACCCACGGGCTTCTTAAAAGCATCGGCCTCCTCTTGGGCATCGTACAAGGACCCACAGGCTTCCTAAAATCAACTCCGCCTCCTCTTGGGCTTAGTGCAAGGACCCGCTGGCTTCTTAGAAGTATTCACAGCCTCCTCTTAGGCTTCGTATAATGATTCTTCCTCCGAGAATGATAGCCTCCTCTTGGGCTTCGTACAAGGACCGATCGGCTTCTTAAAAGTTTCCAGCCTCCTCTTGGGCTTCATACAAATTGTCCCGACGACCTCCTAGAGGTATAGGAACAGAAATTAGTCATCTGTATAGAACAGTCCTTTCAAAGAGTCTACTACTGTTTCTCAAAGCACAGTACAAAAAATGACACTCTAGACTTGGACAGTCTAATCTCCTTGAGTCTCAAAGACATTCTCAAGTGACCCCTTCGTTAAATAGGAAGAAAACCCGTAGACTCGGACAGTCTCAATACCCTTCGGATTTCCCACTTCCTTAAAGAACAGGAATAACCCGGATCCTCGAATCAAATCCTTGAGTACAGTGTTGCTCATATAAGAACTGATTTTCTCTTTCAAAATCAGTATACTGGACCTGTCACTTAACTGAACAGTCGCCACAGCCTCCTCTTAGGCTTTGTATAATGATCCTTCTCCAGTGAAGTTAGCTTCCTCTTGAGCTTTGTACAATGATTCTCCCCAGTGGGGTCAAACAACGTTTAGCCTCTTTTTCGGGCTTTGTACGAGACACATAAGAGACTCCCTCGTTGAGTCAATCGCCCTTTCGCCTCCATCTCGGGCTTTATACGAGATACAAAAAGGTTCTTATTGAGCCAAATAAACCTTCAGCCTCCATCTCGGGCTTTGTACGAGATACCAAAAACTCTCTTGTTGAGTCAATTAGCCTCCATCTCGGGCTTTATACGAGATACCAAAAGATTACCTCGTTGAGTCAAAACATTTTAGCCTCTCTCTCGGGCTTTGTACGAGACACATAATAGCCTTCTCTTAGGCTTTGTATAAGAAAACCACTGGTTGATCCAATCAACCTTTTAGCATCAAAGTTGTGCCTCGTTCACATTACACAAACATCAACAACTCCTTCCCCTCCATCTAACTGCTGTAAGCGGCAAGCCTCTGGATCATCTACATCCATGTCAATGTCCCTCTTTTAGTATGAGAAATTCCTAAGGAAAGATGGAATTACTCTACACTGAGTTAAAGTCTTCTCCTTCAGGTTGAAATCCCCTATAAAGGAAATTATGGCATTGCTAGATTCACAAATCCCAGTTAAAGTAATTCTCCTTTATAAACAGTCGTAATAGACAAACAGACCCTCTTTACAGATGACAAATTCTCTCTAAGGTCAACACTTTTAGCTTCACATCTTGGGCTTTAAACAAGGTACAAATAGACCTTTCAGCTTCACATCTTGGGCTTTGAACAAGATACAAATCACCTTTCGCTTCCCGTCTTGGGCTTTAAACAAGACACCAAAACAACCATTTCCTCCCATAGAATAGGAGGAACTACGAACACTCTGATTTCCCTGTTTCGGTAAATAGGAATACGTAGGCATAAGATTGAAAGAAAAATCTTAGCGAGCACGCTAAACAAAAACCCAAAATCCCATACTTTCATATATATTCATCCTAACATCTCAACCAATAGCCTAAAGCACCCCTCGTCAACAAAATAAACCTAGGACAAACCCCGAATCTTTGTAGCATCTGTAAACCAACAGTTTTGACTGTTTAATCTCAGTATGCAAGCAGGGTTAATTGGAGACATCTATTTCCCTTCCTTCATCACCTTTAATAGGATAAAAAATGAATCGAACTGTAGTACTAGAGCGGTCGTGCTTGGCAACCTCATCCAAAAATCACTCGCTACAGAAAAATGGCGACTCTGCTGGGGAAGCCGCAGGTCTCTTTAGGGATCTTGTACATTTTTGTCCCCTAGGTGGAAACCTTGACGTCACTAGGATCTTAGGTCAAAACGCCGTTAATTTGGAATGAAACCACAGATTGGTGACTCCGCCAGGAAACCATTTTCTGTCAGGAACTTAAGATTCTTAGCTTTTAAAAGTCTAGGATGATTAGGACAAATATATATACTGCTTTTCCTAATTGCTATACGTGTTTATTTTTCTGCTAATGGGAATGCATGTGATGCCGCATGTGGAAAGATCGAGTATACACTTAAGACAAGTGATGGCGACGAGGTCGACCATCAACCTCAGTGGAGGCTGACCAATGCAACCCATTCTCTCACCTAGACAATGGGCCGATTGTGATGTCTGAGAAGCTGAGGAGCCAAACCCTTTTGTAGTGCGGAAACTATCGGAAATAGTTGTTACGCGATACTACCCTCATTTGAGGCTGGTGATCTATTCTCGGTGAATGGCACTTACTCTAAGATTGCTTTACAACTCGTTGGCGATCCGCTTGTTGTTTTGCTTTCCTGGGAGGAGCTGATGATAATGAGTACAGGTACAAAAATCACCCTAGTATAAACCTTTGGGGATGGGTAGAGCCTTGACTTCATGACAACGACCCTTTAACCCCATGTTTTTTCTATGTTTTTGTGTGCTGCATTCATGCATTCATTTAAAAAACATTAAAAACATTAAAAAAATTTCTCTTCTAGTCTCTCTGTTTTCAAATTAAACTAAGACTGTGATTGTAAATATCAGAGAAAAGGATTGTACTAATGGATTTCGGTAGAAGGAGAACTCATACGTACACCTTCAAGGTTCCAAAGCTAGAGGATTTAAGAAGGTTAGCAAGGATGATCACTAACCCAGAGGCTTTCAGAGCCAAACACGGAGGTTTGCTACCACTGTTAAGAGTCCATGTGATTGAGGGAATCATGGATGCACTCATTCAGTTTTATGATCCGGTTTATCACTGTTTCACATTCCTGGATTACCAGCTCGCACCAACGCTGGAGGAGTATTCTCATCCGATCGATTTACATATCACAGATCGAGCTCCATTTTTTGGACTGGAAGAAATTCCAAAGAATCAGACCATTGCAAGAGCAATTCATTTGGACGAGTCTGAGGTCAGGACTCACCTAACTACCAAGGGTGACATCCAAGGTTTGCCAGCCCAGTTCTTGACAAAGAAAGCCCTGTATTTTGCCAGTATAGGAAACGTGACTGCTTTTGAAAGCCTCTTTGTCTTGCTCACCTACGGGTTATTTTTGTTTCCCAACATCAATAACTTTGTCGATATTAACTCCATTAAGGTTTTTCTCATTGGAAACCCTGTGCCGACTTTGCTCGCAGATGCGTATCATTCTATACACTTGGGGAATTTGTACAGCGGAGGGGAGATCACATGTTGTGTACCTCTGCTTTACAAATGGTTTATCTCTCACTTGCCCAAGTCTGCTGCTTTTTGGGATTGTAAGAGTGCCTTACGTTGGTCGCAGAAGATCATGTCCCTTACCAACTCTGATATAGATTGGTGTAATAGGATCTATGATGGAATCAGGATCATTGACCGTTGTGGAAACTTCCCCAACGTACCCCTTATAGGAATTAAGGGAGGAATCAACTATCATCCAGTGTTGGTTCGCCGTCAATTTGGATACCCGATGAGACACGTCCCACGGGGTGTTCATCTGGAAGGTCTTTTCTTCAAGGAAAGAGAAAATGACAGAGCACTAAAGATGGAAATAGTGCACGCTTGGAAGCATGTTCATAAGAAAGGACGAGAGTCTCTGGGAAAACCAGACAGTGTCTCGGTGGAGCCTTATCTCCTTTGGGTACAAACTAGAGCTCTCAAGCTAAAAATGCCTTATCCTCGTTACGGAATTCTTCCGCCAAAGGAATCTGTCATGTACTTCATGACGAAAACTGAAAAGCTTCAGGTTACTCTCAACAAAGTTCAAAAGGAGAGAAGGTCTTGGAAGAACAAATACCGCACCCTCGACGTAGAGTGCATCAAAATACAGTAATTACTGAAAGAGAAAGATGCTCTGATTGAAATTTTGGAGCAACATGCTGTAGAGAATCAAGATGACCAAAGGAATTTGCTCACTCCTTTCACCTGGCAAAGGAATGACGACCCGACAACGGCTTAAGAGCCCCGGTCAAAGAAAAGGAAGATACCAGAATCAGCACCCGAGTTCTCTCAGGACCCATTAGCTTAGGTTTCTGTTTCTGCACCTTGTAATCTTCTGTATTTCCATTTCTGTAATCCTTTGAATTCAATAAAAAGGGGTTTCCCCACTGTTTGATATTTGCAATATAATTGTCGAAGTTTATTTTGATTAAACAAAAAAAAACAATTAATATAATCATTGCATTCATCATTCTCACATCGCGTATTCTTCTTACCTACGAATCTCACGTTTGTGTCTCGGTTCTAGAGTCAAACAGTCTCATTCATATAATACTCGGGCCAATCGTCAGAAAAAGATGGATGATCTTGAGGAAGAAAACAGAGAGTTGAAATAAGAGATCGACGCTCTGAGAGAGGATATGAGAAAGCTTCGTAACGACATGCAAGCCATGGCAGAAGCTCAGCTACAAAGAACTGTGATCTCAGAGATCACCTCAACACCCATAGTGGAGAAGTATGATCCTAGGTATCAAATACCGAAAGATCGTCCTTGGGGCATTCCTGTTAACTATATCCCGGAAGGATACGTTCCGCCGATCACTGAAGATCAGGGAATCACAACAGAAGCCGCTGGGCCTGAAGGTTACAAACTTCGGGAAAGCGAAGATGCCAGAGGCATACTGAAGACTCCTGAAGGTTACAAACTTCGGGAGACGCCAAGACTCACTACCGTAGTCATGGTACCACCCCCTGTGGTGCACACTGTCTCAGAAGGACAGATTCCACAGACACCTTCTGGTAAGAAGGAAACTATGTTTGACAGAATGGAGGAATTCCAAGAGCAGTTCTTGGAAATGCAGAAGGAACTGCAAGCCATTCGCGGTCAGGATCTATTTGGAAAGGACACCGCAGATCTTTTATTGGTCCCAAATGTGAAAGTTCCGCACAAATTTCAAGTGCCCGACTTTGAAAAGTATAGGGGTAAATCTTGCCCTCAAAGCCATCTGGTGATGTACGCCAGGCGGATGTCAGCTCAGACGGAAAATCAGGACCTACTGATTCACTACTTTCAGGATAGTTTAACCGGTGCCGCACTCAAATGGTACATGGGTTTAAACCATGCCACGATCAGTACATTCAGAGATCTTGGCACTGCCTTCGTCCAACAATACAAATACAATTTGGACATGGCACCCAACAGAGATCAACTCAGATCGATGTCGCAAAAGGACAAGGAACCCTTTAAGGAGTACGCTCAAAGGTGGCGTGAGATTGCCGTTCAAATTTGTCCACCTCTGGAGGAAAAAGAGATGACAAAGATCTTCTTAAAGACCTTCAGCTCATTTTACTATGACCGAATGATTGCCAGTGCGCCCAGTGATTTCACCGAAATGGTTGGCATGGGCGTACGTCTTGAGGAAGCCGTCCGAGAAGGACGTTTGGTAAAAGCCACTGGATCGACGAGCGGTACTAAAAAATACGGTAGTGCTCTCCCTAAGAAAAAAGAGCAAGATATCAGTAATATCTCTCTCGAGAAGCAAAGGCGACGTTATCAACCGGTAGCAGCTGTAACTCCTTCTATCAACCCTGCGCCTGTTCCTACGTATCAACCTCAGGTTGCGCAAAGCCAACCTAATCAGCAAAGGACACAACAGCCTCTTCAGCAGGCTCGTCCTCCATACAACAACAACCGTACAACACGGCCACCAGGATTTGATCCTATACCTGTGTCGTACGCAGAGTTGTTTCCATTACTACTGGCTAAGGGGCACATTCAGACTAAATCCCCTCTTACAGTCCCCAAAAATCCGCCTTTTTGGTTTAAGGTGGATCAAACTTGCCCTTACCACCAAGGAGGATCAGGGCATAACATAGAGACTTGTCTCAATTTCAAGTTCGACGTGCAAAAACTTGTTAGGAGCGGGGTCTTATCCTTCAAGGATATGAATCCTAATGTTCTCACGAATCCGCTGCCTCAACACGAGAAGGCTGCAGTCAATTTGATAGAAGGAGGGACTAACGATGTCTATCAAATTCACGATGTACTCTTGTTGAAAACCAATCTGGTCAAGATGCATTGTGGACAGAGTGGATATGGCCATGTGCCACCTCATAATTATCATTAATGTGATGTCTTCTCTAAAGACAATCAGGGATGTTCTGTGGTGCAAGCAGCTCTACAGGAACAGATGGATCTCGAATGGATCCAAGAGCACCGAGTTCGTGGAGTTAACATGGTTTACACTAATTCTAACGGCATTCAGAACCACGATATTAGTGCAGTGAATGCCAATCTAGTGGCAATGCACTCAAGGCAAAGCCAGTATCATAATCTGCCGCGGCACGATTACAGTTCCTGTCTGATTTGCTCGGTAAACAAACAGGGATGCTCTTTCATACAGGAGGCCCTCCAGCGTCAGATGGATCTTGGATGGATCCAAGACTACCGTGATAGGAACTCCTATCAAATCAACATGGTTCAGATCTTTGATATTCGCGTAATGAATACCAGCCTGGTAGAGTTACATGTTGAGCAGGTCCGACTCGGATTCTTAATATCACATGACTATCAAAGCTATAAAGCGGGTTGCGAAAACGATCGAGGTTGTACCCTTGTCCAGGAGGCACTTCAGCACTTGTTAAATCACTAGTGGATGCCAATTTATATGGATGAAGATACTCAGCAAATTAGTATCAGCAACAGGAATCCTACTCGGCGTCGGAGTCAGGATGTCCGATCAGTGGAAGCTAACCTAGTAAGGTTACATTGTATTCAAAGTGGGCATGGCCAGGTGCCACCACACAATTATGACAGTTGAAGCGTCTGTTCGGAAAGTAACCAAGGGTGTTACCTTGTGAGAGCAGCTCTTCAGGGTCAGGTAGATCGTGGAGAGATTCACCCATATCCGGGTTCTGGACCCATCAACTGGACGCCGAACTACCTTGCCAAGCAAGTTGAGGATGTTGTCACGATCTCTGGTCATCACAGGACCAGGGATGTTTTTTCCATTATCCCTCTACTTGACGAATCTAAAGTTCCCAACCGGGAATGGATCGAGATTAATTATGATGGTCAGAAAAATCAGAGGACTCCCGTAGTCATCTATCTGCCGGGACCATTACCGTATGAATCAGCTAAGGCAATCCCTTACAAATACGGTTCAACGGTAATTGAAAATGGAAAGGAAATTCCATTACCCTCCGCCGTGAATATTGCAGACATCAGTCATGTAACACGGAGCGGTCGAATCTTCAACCGAGGAGTTGGAGAACCTAACAAGGAAAAGGAACTTCAGACAGAAGCTCCCGATCCATCAGTCGATTAATCCAGTAATCCCAACCTTTCGAAAAATAATGATGAGATGCTGAAGCTCATCCAAAGGAGTGAATACAACATTGTTGATCAACTGTTACAGACTCCTTCAAAGATCTCGGTATTATCACTGTTACTCAGTTCAGAAGCGCACAGGGAGGCTCTACAGAAAGTCTTGGAGCAAGCCTTTGTGGAACAGGATGTGACAATCAGACAGTTTGATAGCATTGTCTCTAACATCACTTCCTGCAATAATTTGGGATTTAGTGATGAGGAATTACCCGAAGAGGGTCGCCGTCATAACATGGCGCTCAACATTACAATTAACTGCCAGGACGATGCTTTAGCCAGCATACTGGTAGACACAGGGTCAGCCCTGAATGTTATGCCAAAGTCCACTTTGATTCAATTATCATTCAAAGGCCCTCCGATGAGAATCAGCGAGGTTGTCGTCAAAGCGTTTGACGGATCCAGAAAAACAGTTATCGGCGAAGTTGATCTTCCCATAACTATTGGTCCTCACACTTTCCAAGTCACTTTCCAGGTCATGGACATCCGGGCAATGTACAGTTGTTTATTAGGAAGACCTTGGATACATCAGGCTGGAGCGGTCACTTCAACCCTCCACCAAAAGCTAAAGTTCGTCAAGAACGATCAACTTGTCACGGTTTGTGGGGAACAAGCCTTGCTTGTAAGCAACTTGTCATCATCTACTGGCATAGAACCCGAGGAGGTTATTGGAACTCAGTTCCAAGTACTGTCGGTAAGCAAGAACAATCAGTTCAAAGGAGGAACCTCAATTTCCTCATACAAAGATGTTATTAAAGCGGTCGAGAGTACCGATACAACAGGATGGGGACAGCTTGTATTCCTACTAGCAATGCAACAAAGAAGGGTCTTGGTTTTTCTGCAACCTGTACCCAGACAGCTGCCAACGATGAAAGTCTTCATCCCCTTCAAAACTTCTTCCACAGTGGAGGTTTTCTTCACCCGGTGTCTCAAGCAGTACATGCTATCAATGAGGAAGATCCCTCTGACACAGATGAAGAATGGAAGTCCTATCTTAATGAGGACGGTTATATGTCTCAGGAAGAGGTGCCTACACCATTTTGCTATCCCGCACAGAGTCTGAGATTTATACCACGGTCAGACATCGAAATGATATACGGAGATTGTGATCCAGAAGGATGCCGTGCTCCACCAAATTCATTAGAGGAAGACACTCTGATGAAAGACAACTTTGACAATAACTACTATGGCCCAATGGATGGTCTGCCAATGTGGCAACCTTATCCAGGAGATTTGGGGCAAGAAAGTCAGTCGAACAATGAAAATCAGCTGACCATCATTGAACAGAATACCTGTGTCCCCACCATGTCATGGGATCAACACTCAGGTCATTCAGAAACTACTCAACATGAAGATGAATTTGCAATGTTTGCTGGACTTGAATTCATCAACTATGCTTTTCCTGAGGTCAACGTCATCGAGAGAGATGACTCCTCCAATTCCAAAGAAGTTTGGGACACCTTGGGACAACTGAGTGGAAAATACGACTATATGGTCAAGTACACCGCTCCCGAAAGCTCTCGTATCAGGCTCGAAGATATCCAGCCTACTGGATGGGGAGATACAGCTGAGAGCACAAATACTATGCAAAATGCAACTGAGAAATTCTCCTACGACAATTCTGCCTGGGAGACAGATTCCAATGATCCTGCTCCACCAAAAATCAGCGTTATTTCTAAAGACAAATCAAGGAAGGTGCCAGACTTTGTGATTCACCGAGGAGTTCGCCGCCAATGGGTTGCCGTCGAGGTTCCAAAGATCGTTCATCAGTCAAAGTAATTGCCATCTTTAACCTTTCACCCTGCCCAGGTGAAACGGATGTTTTGATAGGGCTCGCTTTCTGTAAATTATCCCTCTTCGCTTCGCCCAAAGTGACAAAGTTTTGTTTTATAGGGCTGTAATTTCAAGAATCGACTTGTTCATTAATAAAATAACGTCGTTCTGTAATTTCCGCATTAATTGCTGTTTTCTCTTTTTGCTTTTTCAGAAAATGGTAATCCTAAAAAACAATTCAAATAAAAACAAGCAGTAAAATAAAAACACTGCACACTCTTGCATTTTCTCTATCTCTTCTAAACACGAATCATCACGTCATGAAGATTGCTTGTTTTAAACCCCGTTGAAACATACGATCCGATGCCTTCTCCCAATTTTGAGTTCCCGGTATTTGAAGTTGAAGAAGAAAATGACGACAAAATTCCAGAAGAGATCTCCCGACTACTCAGGCAAGAGGAAAGGTCCATTGAACCTCACAAGGAACCGTTGGAAACGGTAAACTTAGGTTCAGAAAAAGAGAGAAAAGAAATCAGGATTGGGGCACTGCTCAGTCCAACTGCCAGAGAGAGTTTGATAAAGTTTCTCAAAGAGTTTCCCGATGTATTCGCTTGGTCCTATAAGGATATGCCAGGGTTGGATACCAGCATCGTGGAACATCACTTACCATTAAGATTGGAATGTCCGCCAGTAAATCAAAGGTTGAGAAGGACTCATCCGGACATGGCCATCAAAATCAAAGAGGAAGTACAGAAACAGATTGACGCGGGTTTCCTCGCCACGTTTGAATATCCTCAATGGTTAGCCAACATCGTACCTGTTCCCAAAAAGGACGGAAAGGTCAGAATTTGTGTCGACTATCGAGACTTGAACAAGGCTAGTCCAAAGGACGACTTTCCTTTACCACACATTGACATGCTGGTAGACAGCACAGCAAAGTTCAAAGTCTTCTCCTTCATGGATGGATTCTCGGGCTATAACCAGATCAAAATGGCGCCGAAAGACATGGAGAAAACTTTGTTCATTACCCCATGGGGTACCTTTTGTTACAAGGTAATGTCGTTCGGTTTGAAGAATGCCGGAGCAACCTATCAAAGGGCCATGACTACTCTTTTTCATGACATGATACACAAAGAAATCGAAGTGTATGTTGATGATATGATTGCAAAATCAAAAACAGAGAGTGAGCACGTTGAACATCTGTCAAAATTGTTCGAACGTTTAAGAAAATTCAAGCTCCGCTTGAATCCCAACAAGTGCACCTTCGGTGTCCGTTCAGGGAAACTACTAGGGTTCATCGTCAGCCAGAAAGGAATTGAGGTTGATCCTGACAAGGTCAAGGCCATTCAAGAAATGCCTTCTCCGAAAACTGAAAAACAAGTCAGAGGATTCCTGGGACGTTTGAACTACATCTCCAGGTTCATATTCCTTATGACCGCCACATGTGCGCCGATTTTCAAATTACTCAAAAAGAACCAGGATTGCGTTTGGTCAGAAGACTACCAAACTGCCTTTGACAGTATCAAGGAATATCTGTTGAATCCTCCGATTCTATCACCTCCAGTGGAAGGAAGACCACTGATCATTTACCTCACAGTCCTAGAGGACTCAATAGGATGTGTACTTGGCCAACAAGACGAAACCAAAAGGAAAGAGTCTGCCATTTACTATTTGAGCAAGAAATTCACCGACTGCGAAACTCGGTACACGATGCTTGAGAAAACTTGCTGCGCTTTGGCTTGGGCAGCCAAACGTCTTCGCCAATACATGATTCGTCATACTACTTGGTTAATCTCTGAAATGGATCCAATAAAGTACGTCTTCGAAAAACCTGCTCTCACGGGAAGAATTGGCTGTTGGCAGATGTTGTTATCAGAATATGACATAGAGTACCACACTCAGAAAGCCGTTAAGGGGAGTATTTTAGCCGATCATTTGGCTCATCAACCGATTAACGATCAGGAATCAATCGGGTTTGACTTCCTAGACGAAGATGTCATATATCTAAAAATGAAAGATTGCGACGAACCGCTACCCAGTGAAGGGCCAGAACCAGGTTCCCAATGGGGACTTATCTTTGATGGAGCAGTTAATCATTATGGAAACGGAATTGGGGCAATAATTGTTACCCCTCAGGGTACCCACATTCCTTTCACTGCCAGACACATTCAAATGTACGAACAACGAGGCCGAATACAAAGCTTGTATTATGGGTCTCGAAGAAGCAATTGATTTAAGGATCAAAAACTTGGACGTATACGGCGACTCAGCTCTGGTTATCAATCAGATAAAAGGAGATTGGAACACATAACAATCAGGACTAATTCCTTACAAAGACTATGCAAGAAGGTTGTTACCTTTCTTCAATAGAGTTGAGTTTCATCACATCCCTCGTGAGGAGAATCACATGGCTGATGCATTAGCTACTCTCTCTTCCATGATTAGTGTAGGTCAATGGAACGACCTACCTAAGATCGACATAATGCGCCTTGACCGGCCCGCTTACATCTTCACGATTGAAGCAGTCCTAGACGGCAGACCTTGGTATCATGATATCAAATGCTTCCTTCAGAAACAAGAGTACCCATCTGGGGCACTCAGAAAAGACAGGAAAACCCTCAGAAGATTGGCTGGAAACTTCTTCCTGAGCGGGGACACTCTCTATAAGAGAAATTTTGACATGGTCTTGCTCCGATGCGTAGACAGACCAGAAGCAGACATGCTTATGAAAGAAATTCATGAAGGATCCTTTGGCACTCATGCCAACGGACACACAATGGCGAGAAAAATCCTAAGAGCAGGGTACTATTGGTTGACAATGGAATCCGACTGCTACAAGTACATGAGGAGGTGTCACAAGTGTCAGATATACTCCGACAAAATTCATGTACCGCCATCACATCTCAAAGTTCTCTCTTCCCCATGGCCATTTTCCATATGGGGAATCGACATGATTGGCATGATTGAGCCCAAGGCTTCAAACGGACATCGGTTCATCCTGGTAGCCATTGACTACTTCACCAAGTGGGTCGAAGCAGCGTCATTCGCCAATGTAACCCGACAAGTGGTGGTCCAATTTATCAAAAACAATATCATCTGCCGTTATGGTGTTCCAAGAGAGGTCATTACTGATAATGGATCTAACTTGAACAACAATATGATGAAAGAGTTGTGCACAGAGTTCAAGATTGAACATCATAACTCATCTCCCTACCGACCCAAGATGAATGGAGTGGTAGAAGCGGCTAACAAGAACATCAAGAGGATTGTTTAGAAGATGGTTGTAACCTACAAAGATTGGCACGAAATGCTACCCTTTTCTCTTCACGGTTATTGCACATCTGTTCGCACTTCTACAGGGGCAACCCCTTTCTCTCTAGTATATGGCATGGAAGCAGTGCTCCCCATAGAAGTAGAGATCCCATCAATCCGGGTATTGATGGAAGCTAAGCTTTTCGAAGCTGAATGGTGTCAAAGTCAACACGACGAACTGAATCTGATCGAAGAAAAGAGAATAACGGCACTATGCCATGGTCAGTTGTATCAACAGAGAATGAAGAGGGCGTTTGACAAAAAGGTCCAACCTCGTGTCTTCAGAAAAGGAGACCTCGTGCTCAAAAAGATACAATCATTTCTCACTGATTCGCGAGGTAAATGGACTCCGAATTATGATGGCCCCTATGTGGTCACGAAAGCTTTCTCAGGCGGCGCCTTGAGACTTGCAACCATGGACGGAGAGGAATTTTCCTACCCCACGAATATTGATGTAGTCAAGAAATACTTCGCCTAAACTAAAAAAAAATGTCTCGGTAGATTGAAAACCCGAAAGGGCGGTCCAGGCAAAAGTTAGAGACATGAAAAAAATCATCCCGATGGATTGGAAATCTCAAAGTACAATCCAGGAAAAAATTAGGGATAATGGCAAGTAACTATGTTCAACAGAGGCAAGTCCCTCAGCAGCAGTTACATCATCCATCGTAGGAAAACTCCAGTCAAGGTCATCTTCGACAGAAGCTCAAGATGCCCAGAATTCAAAGTTGGTAGAAGGATAGTGGTCGTTATGTTTTAACGTAGCCCTTTTCCCTGTAAATTACCATTTTCAAACTTTGTATATACTCTTTGGAATCACGCGTTTAGCTGATCTCCATCTTATCAATAAAATTTGAGCCCTTGTGCTTTTGTTTGTAATTCTTATTTGTTTTAGCTTTACAGAATGGCGTTTTAACATGATTAGCGATTCTTGAAATGAAACAAAAATGAATTTACTTGTTAAAACTTTTTCTGCTTTTTAATAAAGACGGCAATTTCTTTTGACTGTTGAACATCAAAGGAACATCGGTCGCTTCTCCAGAAGTAATCAAACCTCAAAGTGCAGAATCAAAGTACTCCTTCTAACCCAGTACGCCTGAATGAAGGGATCAACTGTGTCAGAGACCTTGTTTCGTCTGACACGCTTCGGCCGAGTTCTTATCTCCTAAGCCCGATCAATGGTATTCCCAACAGGGACTATCTCTCCTAAGCAAGGCGAAATTGCTACTTTTTTTACCAACGGTACTTCTTCGCCCCGCGATGGCCGAGTATCCAGTCGTGTTCATCTTTTAGTTTGTGTGTCGCGTCAGTTTTGTCAGCATATACATACATACATCATGCATTATTGATATGAATTCACATTTCATATTGCATCACCATCACTCTAGTCGGTCTTATCCCCTAGTGATAAAATCCTTTTATCAATCGAGTTGTCAACCCTTTCCTCGTCAGGAAGTGTTACGTCTGAACATTCTCTCTCCTCCAGTTTTATTTCTGGATTAAAGTTGGGTCCTCGACCACTTTGATAACTTGAACCTCTGAAAGACCAGAGAGCCCTCAATTAACATCACTCTTCGCCATTGAAGATGATATCCTTATTTTCCTGGATTAAAGAAAATCCCGAGAGAAAGCCTCCTAAATCAGAGATTCGGCAGTACGGCAGTTTTTCTCCGAAAAACCCACTGATGAAAAGGTCATCGGCACCTCAAAATTGGATCACATCATATGGCATTTCTCCGAGAAGATCTCTGAGAAAAGTATGATGTAAAGACCCCAAACGAATGCAGTCTCTCAAGGGACTCGCATTCCCCAAGTAGAGTCAACAAATAGCATCTTCAACAGAGAAGTTTGTACACCTCTACAACTCAGACGACTGGGTTCCCCAGCAAGTCTGACATCGAAACTTTTTCCACTCAAATGGCATCTCCCCAGGAAAATTCGGCGAGAAGTTTGAAGGAAAGCCGCTACGAATAGCGTCCCTTGTCAGTAAAGTTTATTGAAGAAAGAAACTAAGACCAGTTCCTCGGTAGGAAACCAGGATTGAGGGGAAGTTTACCTCAGAAACTAAGACCAGTTCCTTGGTAGGAAACCAGGATCGAGGGGAAGTTTATTTTAGAAACTGAGACCAGTTCCTTGGCTGAAGACCAGGATCGAGGGGAAGTTTACCTTTTCTAAGCATCATTGCTTAGCTAAAGAAGATGAATGCGTAAGCTACCATTCATAACCACCATCAAAATTTCAGGTATTCCGATATTTAATCCTCTTGCACCCCGAATGCCCGAATACCTTCGTCATTCACACCTTCGTGACCAAGAAGATTAAATAGGGGCATCTGTCATACCCCAAATTTTGACCACTAAGATTTCCCATCATTGTGAAAATCATTGTAAGTTCCTGGATTGGCTGGAATTTTGGTAAAACAACAAGGTGTTCAATGTTGATGTCATGGTGTTGATGTTGCAGCATTGAGTCTTAGTACTGGGCTGTACTAAGTTGTGAAGGTTAACTATGTTTGATGTCATGGGCTTGATGTCATAACATTGCACTTAACACTGGGTTGTGTTAAGGTTGCTAGTGGATGTCTGATGTCACATAGGTGATGTTGTAACATCAGACCTGCAGAACTGAAGCTAATGACAGCATGGGCTTGTTGTTATTAGGGTCGCGTATTAGCTGGAATTGTGGAGAGTGTTGACTCGTTGGATGAGAATATCTTGGGCTAGATATTTTCTGTTACATGGGAGATTTGATTGCAGGTTTGTTGGAGAATTAAAAGGTGGAAGATTTAAAAAGATTTTGGGGATAAAATCTGTTTTAAAAGATTCAGTTTTTAATTAACAAATCTGATCAAATATTGTGACAAATCCAATCCAAATTCAAGGAGCTATATAAAGCGCACAAGACCAAGGAAGAAGGTACAGAAAACAAATTGAAGATCAAGAGCTGGAGGCTTAGAGTCTAGGGTTTGTTTAGAGTACTGGTAATCACACTATTCTAGGTTGAATAGGTGTTGAATTTTCTGTCCTCTCTAGAAGCTGTGAAGCAATAGAGAGTTGTTGATTGATCAAAGCTAGGAAGCAAGATCAAGGGATCTCAAAGAGGTTGTTCTTTGAGTGTTTTAGGGGATTGAGTAGTGTTCTCATATCTAAGTGGTTTCTTAGGTAGAAAGTCACTAGTAGAGTATAAGTTTAGGAGATTGTCAACTGGTGTGTTGAGTCTGTAAATTATATCTACAAGTAGTGAATTTCATCCCTGGCTTGGTAGCCCCCAGACGTAGGTAGTTAGACCGAACTGGGTGAACAATTCCTTGTGTTTTCCTGTTGCTTATTCTGTCCATTATTGCAGAGTGTGTTGCTGTGACATCGCACCTTAACATCACACGTCTGGTACCAGAATTTCAATTGGTATCAGAGCAGGCATCCTGTCTGTCTCTGGGTGAGATCTAGGGAAGTTACTTTCTGGTGTAAAGATGGACAAAGAGGTTGGAGGATTCGTCAACAGACCCCGTATCTTGGATGGCTCAAACTATGAGTATTGGAAGCCTAGAATGACTACTTTTTTAAAGTCATTAGACAGCAGAGCTTGGAAGGCTGTCATTAAAGAGTGGAAAGCTCCAGAGGTATGTGAGAAAGATGAGGCTGGCAAGGATAAAGAAGGCACCTCAAAGCCTAAGCCTGAAGAAGAATGGACCAAGGAAGAAGATGAGCTTGCCCTTGGGAATTCAAAAGCCCTAAATGCTATCTTCAATGGGGTTGACAAGAACATATTCAGGCTGATCAACTCATGTGAAACTACTAAGGTTGCTTGGGATATTTTGAAGGCTACTCATGAAGGCACATCTAGAGTTAAGATGTCTAGACTTCAGCTTCTAACATCTAAGTTTGAAAGCTTGAAGATGAAGGAAGATGAGACTATTCATGACTTCCACATGAGTGTTCTTGAGCTGTCAAATGCATCCAGTGCTCTTGGTGAGAAGATGACAGAAGAGAAGCTGGTGAGAAAGATTCTTAGGTCCCTCCCTAAGAAGTATAAGATGAAGGTAACAGCCATTAAAGAATCTCAAGACATCAGCAAGATGAGAGTTGATGAGCTTATTGGATCTCTTCAAACATTTGAACTTGGACTGAATGTGGAAGAACCAGAAAAGAAGCCTAAGAGTATAGCTTTAGTCTCCACTCCTGCAGCAGCTAAAGATGATGAGTCCCAGGAGGATCTGCCTCAGGCTATAGTTATGTTAGGAAGACAGTTCAATAAAGTGTTCAAGAAGATGAACTATAGACCTAGTGTCAAGAACATCTCTTCTGACATCAGCAAGTCAAAAGAGAAAGATGAAGAGAAGATTGCACAAGATAAAGGAGTTCAGTGCTTTGAATGTGAAGGTTATGAACATGTCAAGAAAGAATGTCCCACATTCTTGAAGAAGCAGAAGAAGGGCATGACAGTTTCTTAGTCTGAATCTGATAGTGAAAGTGAAGGTGAGTCAGCAAAGCATGTTAGAGCCTTAACAGGAACAGTTGTTTCTGATGGTGATTCTAGTGAAGAGGAACTGACTTTTGAGGAGTTAGCAGCCTCCTATCATGAGCTGTGTCTGAAGAGTGCAGAAATCTGTCAAGAAAGTGAAAAACAGAAGATATAGATTGTCCAGCTTGAGACTGCTAAAGCTGATTTAGAAAATGAAGTCTTATTGGTCAAAGCTCATCTTGATCATATGACCAAATCTGTTAGGATGCTGAACAGTGGTACAGACACACTTGATAAGATCCTTCAGACAGAAAGGGTAGCTGGAGACAAGACTGGATTAGGATTTGTGGCTGAGAAAAAGGTAACTGCTGAAGCAAGTACTTCAGGAACCAAGAAGGAGATGTCTCAACCAATGTCTCAACGTCAAACAAAGAGACATAATTCTACACCTAAGAAGGTTACTCATCCACAGCCTCAGAATGTTGAGAAGAAGAGTGCTCATCATCAGAAGAAGGTGCAATCTCAGGGAGCTAGTCAGTATATGCCACCTCAATATCACAAGAACATGAAGGCTGCTAGGTTCAATCAGAACATGGTTCATCAACATCAGGGGAACATGTATGAATATGGATACAACAATGCTGTGTCTCATAACTATGGAAGAAGGAAGCCTCATCACCATAGGAGACAGTTCAAAAGACAGTATCCTTACCATAGAAGACAGTCAAACTATGGTAGTAGAAGACAACAGCCTTATCATAGAAGAAGAAATCAACACTATGGATGGCAGCACCAGCAACATTATCATCATGGTGGCAGAAGGTTTAACCACTTTAGAGATGACAGAGTTAGATGCTTCTACTGTGGCAGATTTGGACATATGCAGTTCTCTTGCTTCAAGCTTCATGGTTATCCAAATTCTGCTCCTCAACCCAGACAGAAGGAGGTCAGGCCCAAAGTAGTAAAACAATGGGTTCCTAAAGCTCACGTCACATGTCTATTGGCTCACACATCAGATGGACATTTTGCTATGGATGCATGGTACTTTGACAGTGGATGTTCAAAGCACATGACTGGATCCAAGAAGCATTTGGTAGAGTTCAATCCTTGCCATGCAAATGATGTTATTTTTGGCAATGGTGAAAAAGGAGTAGTAGAAGGAGTTGGAAGAGTGAAGAATCATGATGGTCTTACTCTTGATAATGTGCTCCTTGTTCAAGGGTTGAGTGCTAATTTAATTAGCATAAGTCAACTTTGTGATGAAGGTTACAAGGTAAGCTACACCAAAGATGAATGTGTGGTAGCTGATGAGCAGAATGAGGTAGTGATGAAGGGAGTAAGATCCAAAGATAATTGCTATTAGTTGATACCACAAGAGGACAGCTTATCTAGCGATGTTAAGGTTAATGTTGTAACATCAGATGGTGACATCAAGTGTGAAAGTATGGTGAAAAGTCAATCTGGGTTAATGACTTATGGTGCTGTTACTCCTAAGTTGGATGATGTGTTAAAAGCCAACTTGAGTAGTCAGTTAAGTGAGCAAAATGAAGGAGTCAACAATGCTGATGGAAGGATCAAAAGCTGTGACCTTAAGAAGTGTTAGGAGCTGAATACTTGCAAGGCCAAGAAAGATGACAACCTGACTAATGACTCCTATAGTTCAGAAGAAAAATTTCACAGGTTGGAAGATGCAGATGTTAGAGCTGATTCAAGCCTTAAAATAAAGAAGAGTGATGGTGAACTAATTGCAAAAGTGGTTCCTGGGGTTGCTAAACGACTGAAATCAAGGAAGAGGAAAGCTATTGAGTCACCTCCAAAGATGAGAACTGATAAGCAGAAGATCTATGTGGATGATACTACAAAATCCAGGAGTAAAGTGTTCATCTCTTCCAGAAATAGGAAGATCAGAGATAAGTCTGATGATAATGTCCAGGATATCTCTCAAATGAAGGAAGCCGGTGTTGTTAGAACTTCTGAGAAAATTCAAAAGGCCATACTAGATAACATTCCTGTGCTTTTTATAAAATGGTGGAAATATGTTCTGGAAAAAGAATTTGGTATAGATACTCTGGATATGGTTGAGTTTGCTAGGATATGGTACAGAGAGGGTGTGGGAACTTTTGGTATTTAGGTGTGTATGAATAAGTTGCTCTGACTGTGTTTTATTGGGAGCTTCTTGAAGGACTTCTGTGTGCAATGAGTCCTTTGAATGGTGATAAGAAGCTGATGTCCCAAAAGATGTTATAACGTCATGTTTGCTGGTGGTTATATCTGGAAGATGATTAAGATTGGACATGTGGAGTTGGATGCTCTAGCATTTTTGGTCAGAAGAGGTGGAGATTATGGTCATGTGATTAGTAGCTGGTTTTGGCAAAGCATGATTACTGTCTTTGAAGACTTCACCAGTTTCAACAACTACTGGTGGATGTAAGGATAGAGGAATTGTGATCTTTTGAAGAGACTGGATCTCAGTAAAACTTATAAGTAAGCTGAGAATTTGTGGAGTTTGTGACACAGTGTTGAGTTTGGATTATTTTGCTGATAGTAAATCCAGTAGTGGAGCATATGTAATACCCTGGTGTCAAGAGTGTCAAGAGTATCCTTGGTGAAGGATGTCTTTGTTCTGGATCTGAAGCTTAGTGCTTACATTATATCTAAGGAGCATCTACATAGTCATACGGGAGAATGATGAAGTAGAAGGTTTGCCTTGGATGGTGAAGATGAATTGTATGATAGCCTTTGGAGGAAGGGACAGTGGTACCAAAATGCATGTACTCAGAAAATGTGCTCAAATGTTCATCTCCATCTAGAGCATTTGTTAATCATGACAGGGGGAGTACTTGTCAATGGATTTTGCAGCAAAGGTGCATTTATTGTGAAGATTGCATGCTGATCAAGCTTGTGGAGATTGGTTGCCTCTTATGAGGATATAGTGTCAGATAGCATGTTATGACATTAGGCTGTTGATTGGTGTGGCCTTGAATGGTTCTAGTCATATGAAGCAAATTGTTTGAATCTTGTGTGCACATGCTTCTGAGGAGATGTCTGAAGACAAGATTGAATCATGGTCTTAAATAGATTGTACACTTGTCTTGGTGTGTGAGGAGTTGACTTAGAGTTCAGTGGAAGGCATTGTGTGGATGATTGTGTGAAGCCTTCATAACTGGATGGATGAAGAATATGTCTGGATTTCCAAAATGTGGATATTGCTGACAGAAGAAGTACTTGTTGAGGTTTGTCCAATTGTGGCTAAAAAGGGGGAGAAATAGTCAAGAGTCAGTCAAGATGCAAGAGGTGCTGCAATGACAAGGAGTGCTGCTAGTTGTGATGCAGAAGTGCAGTTATTGAGGGGGAGTTTAGACTGAGCTAGTGATACAGATATCTTAGCATTTGAAGAAGTGCAGCCAAGCAAACATCAAGGGGGAGAAAAGTGTTGCACATTGTGAGCTACTGAACAGCTGTGATGTTGGTTCATGTTTTTGAGGGGGAGCACCAATTGGCTATTGTCAATAATGAAGATGGTGCTGCAGCAGATCAAGTGATGAAGACTATATGAAGATTGTCAAACTGCTGCAAGTTAAAGTTTCAAAATATTAGAGATATTCCGCTGCTGAAGTCTCTGAAGATGCAGAGATTGTTTTAGCCAAAATTAGCCAAAGAGGGAGATTGTAAGTTCCTGGATTGGCTGGAATTTTGGTAAAATAACAAGGTGTTCAATGCTGATGTCATGGTGTTGATGTTGCAGCATTGAGTCTTAGTACTGGGCTGTACTAAGTTGTGAAGGTTAACTATGTTTGATGTCATGGGCTTGATGTCATAACATTGCACTTAACACTGGGCTGTGTTAAGGTTGCTAGTGGATGTCTGATGTCACATAGGTGATGTTGTAACATCAGACCTGCAGAACTGAAGCTAATGACAGCATGGGCTTGTTGTTATTAGGGTCACGTATTAGCTGGAATTGTGGAGAGTGTTGACTCGTTGGATGAGAATATCTTGGGCTAAATATTTTCTGTTACATGGGAGATTTGATTGCAGGTTTGTTGGAGAATTAAAAGGTGGAAAATTTAAAAAGATTTTGGGGATAAAATATGTTTTAAAAGATTCAGTTTTTAATTAACAAATCTGATCAAATATTGTGACAAATCCAATCCAAATTCAAGGAGCTATATAAAGCGCACAAGACCAAGGAAGAAGGTACAGAAAACAGATTGAAGATCAAGAGCTGGAGGCTTAGAGTCTAGGGTTTGTTTAGAGTACTGGTAATCACACTATTCTAGGTTGAATAGGTGTTGAATTTTCTGTCCTCTCTAGAAGCTGTGAAGCAATAGAGAGTTGTTGATTGATCAAAGCTAGGAAGCAAGATCAAGGGATCTCAAAGAGGTTGTTCTTTGAGTGTTTTAGGGGATTGAGTAGTGTTCTCATATCTAAGTGGTTTCTTAGGTAGAAAGTCACTAGTAGAGTATAAGTTTAGGAGATTGTCAACTGGTGTGTTGAGTCTGTAAATTATATCTACAAGTAGTGAATTTCATCCCTGGTTTGGTAGCCCCCAGACGTAGGTAGTTAGACCAAACTGGGTGAACAATTCCTTGTGTTTTCATGTTGCTTATTCTGTCCATTATTGCAGAGTGTGTTGTTGTGACATCGCACCTTAACATCACACGTCTGGTACCAGAATTTCAATAATCATCACAATATGGAGGAACCATCATACTTCATCAGTCTCCCCAAAGATGGGTGAGCATTCACTACAATCAAAATTAGGGTTTCAAGCCCTCTCAGAGCTCTTAGACAAAGGATCAATCAATGAATGACATGATCTTCAACTTGTCTAACCTCTAAAATATCCACAATGGATCAAAAGGACTCCCATTTCAAGGATCAAGCACAAGGCTGCTCCCTTCTAGGTGGATCAAGTCTCAAGATCGACAGTGTCATCAATTAGGGTTTTGGTCGACCAGGGCCTCCAGATGGAAATTTTTCATCTGGGCACAAGCCAATGATCCAAAACCTAACCTAATATACTCCATGGAACCTCATGGACCCAATCATCAAGTCAATTTTGCCTCAGGGGATGCATTCATCAAGAATCAGGAATTAGGGTTTCTTGACCTAATTCACCCCTAAGTTGACTTTTAGGGCAAATCATGAGCCAAGACCTCAAGAGAGGGTTTGAGGGTCTCTAATGAACTATATTGATCCATTTACAACAATGGATTAATCCAAGAAGCTTGAGCAATAAGTCTCAATTTCATCTGCACCACAATTAGGGTTTCGAGGAAAAAGTCAATTGTAACTTTGACTTTTGACTAGGACATGCTCCCAAGCCCTAAGACATGATTTAATATACCCTATGACACCCATGGAACATGTCCATCAAGTTTGATTTAGGTCAAGGACATGATTTCATGAAGAATTGCACAGTTTGGAATTCATCTGATAAAAAGTCAACTGTGCACAAAAGTCAACTTTGACTTTTTGAGATTTTTCACCAAAATGGATTTTTAACCCTAAAATGATGTTAATGTATGATTTGAATCATCATTCATCAATAAAAATCAAGAAAAGTTGGGTAACTTATAATAGGGGTAAACATAAAAAACTTAGAAAATTTTCTAAGTTAAAAATAAAGTGGCTAGGGTACCAACTTTGGAGGGTCATAACTCCTAAACCACAAAGTCATTTTCTCCCATCCAAGGCTTGATTTGTAGATCTCATTGCCCTCTACAAAAACTTCAACTAGACCTAATTCCAATTCATTGTGGATTTTGAGTTATGGAGTGATCAAAATCAAGAAAAGTCACTTTGTTCCAACATTTATTGAAAATTTCACTAAGTCAGATTTTACCCTACTTTTTGCCAAATGTAGGGGGATTTTTCACTTGGATTCAAAAGAGATCAAAACCAAACAAGTTCAAACAGTTGTTGTATCATGTAAGGGCTTTCCAAAATGACCAAGAACATTACCAAATTCAATTTGAGTCATGAGATATGACATTGGAAAGTTGCCTTGCTGAAATTTGCCAAGGCAAGGCAGAATTTGGATTTTTGCTCGATTTACCAAAATCAGCCAAATCCAAATGCTCCTATCCATTTGGACACCTCTGAGGATTGAATCTAAAGGGGACAACCACTGAGCCAAGCCTCCAAAGTCTTTGGAACAAGAAATAACATGTTGAACCTAGAATGGCCAAAATAGGGACAAGACTCCAATTTTGGATTGGAGCATTCAATGGAAGCATCAAGGTGGCATGGACTGAGCCATTTGCAACTGAATTCAGTCAAGACTTATCCAAGACCAAGGGAACCACAGCCCTGTGCCCTAACCTCTAGTCAATGGCTAGAGGAGACTTGGATTTCCATTGGCCAACATTGAACAAACACCTGCTACAGTTGCCATTCACCGTGGATCCCAAAACAAACTTGCTCTACTATAAATAGAGCTCAATTGTGATCAGTTTGAGTACACCAAAGCCATCAAACAGATGCTTTCCTCAAAACCTCTTTCTCTTGGCAAAAATGCCTTCTTTAGCAAGGCAACTTTGAGTTTTTGAGCTTGAGAGCTTTTCCATCACAATCAATCACACACACACCTCATATATATCATATGTAAGCTGTGCAAACTATCACAAGTGACCTGTAATCACAAAATCACAAAGTCACCTCTCAAAACCTCAAAATAGGTTTTGTTTGCATTTTTCAAGCCATGTCTTGATTCAGTCACTTTCCAAACCAGATAAAACCTCAAACACACTCCAAATATCATCCTTGAACTGTCCCAAATGGTTCCCCTCATCTGGAACACCATTTGAGAGAGTTGCTATTTTGGTCACTTTTAACCCCTTTTGCAAGAAAGGGACTGTTTGTGTTTTTGCAAGTACCAGTCAATTCCAATCATCCTAAAAGCTTCTAAGGGATCATTTGAGTGTGTCTAAAGCATCAAATCATTTCTGGAACAAGAGGTTTGACAGATTGCATAAAAGCTCCAAAATCTCAAAAAAGAGGTAAGCCTCACAACTTGGAATCTTTCAAACATGCAATGCTTTGAAGTCCATTGATCATAAACATCTCATACATGTTGTATATGTTGTGTTTGAGCTAATTCACCATGTAATCCATGCTTGTACCAAGTTTTAGCATAGAAAATTCATTTATAGGTCATTTTCAAAACCACTATCGGGTTTGAGGAGGGAGTGTGATCTGAAAAAACTACCACCACCATTGGATTCCTTATGAAATTCTGGTCCAGATGCATATAAATTTTGTCTCAAACCATTAAGAATTAAGAAAGTTATGACCTTCACGTTTCTGAGCCAAAACTTGCCTTGGGCTAGACCTAAAACCAAGGCATGACTTGTATATTTGTTGTTTTGTTTCAAACAATGGATGTATCACCACCCCAGTGGTAAGGCGCGCTCCTTGTAACCTTGAGGTCTTGGGTTCAAACCCCACCCATGCCATTTTGTGTTTTTTCACATTTTGCCATTTTTTCCAATATTTTCATGGTTTATTAATTAATTGGAAAATTAATAACTCTTTCAATTTTAATTATTTTTTATTGGTTCTTTTTTGCAAAAAATCACAAAAATGTTGAAATATTTTATTCCACAAAAAAATTGAATTTATATTGTTTATTTAATATAATTAGTATTTTTGTGAATAAATTCATTTTTATTTATTTTTAAACATTTTAAAATGAATATTCATCTTGAAAAATCAAGACCAAATGAGTTTTAATATCTCTTGTGATTTATACCTCATTTTTCAAACCTTAAACAAAAATCACAAGTGGTTTATTCAAACCTATTTGGTATTTTTCATTGATTTTCTTTAAATATTTACTTTTAAAGAATAAAATTAGGGTTTCTTTGATTTTCACTCAAACAAATCATTGTCAAACACTCATGGGCCTCTAATAGAGTGGAAGACCCAATCTTTTTTTTGACCAAATCATTTTTGGGCCTCAGTGTATTGTATAAGTCCCGATACTGTCAAAAATAAACGGCGCGATCGCCGCCTTTTGAAAAATAACCTTTTGGGCCTCTCCTTGAGCTATAAGACCCATTCAAAACTTCTGGACCTCTATTAGAGTATAAGACCCAATACCCTTTTAACCAAAATCGCTTTGGGCCTCACTTATTGTATAAGTCCCTCTGCGTTTAAAGAAAACCTTGGCGTGATCGCCATTTCAAACGGAAAAATCATCTGGGCCTACCCTCGTGTTATAAGCCCCACTCTTTTTCTTTAAACCTTTTGGGCCTCTTGAGAGAGTGTAAGACCCATCCCTCTGTACAGAAAATAATTTTGGGCCTCAGTCACTTGTATAAGTCCCTCTGTACAAATTCAACAGTGCGCTCACTGATAAAACCCTGGTCCTCTCCTTGAGCTGTAAGCCCCAAATCTTTCTTTTTTTCAAAGCACTTTCTCCTTTGATTTTGAAATATACTATTGTTTTCAATCTTTCTTTGTTGAACAACTAACCAAACAGCATGGAAGCTCTACAACCGAGTAAGTGGTTATTGCTTTCATTTACCGCTTTCATATACATATAACTGTATTGTGGGGCTGTTTCACTGTAAGTCTTCTTTCATAAACTCATATCAACTGTGTAATAATAGTATAGATATTTAGAGTTTCCCCGGCAACTACGTCTAGCATTAAGCCCGTTGATCACTCTTAAATAGTCAAAACTAGATCCCCATAGGATTACCAGACACAGTCTTCCCTCCTCTTGGGGTTAAACAATATGAAGATATGAAAGACAGCATTCTCTATGAACCCTTTCATAAACTGTCACTGGTAGAAGTTGTCAAAGAAACTCTACTCCCCAGAGATGATCTTTTCTCCGTGAATGGCATCTCTTGAGTTTCTTCCAAATTCTCGGACTTTCCTGGCTTGATCTATTCTCGGTGAATGGCATGTCTTGAACTTCTCGAGGTTTGGGGACCCACAAGCTTCTTAAAAGCACTTGTCAAGAAACTCTACTCCCCAGAGATGATCTTTTCTCCGTGAATGGCATCTCTTGAGTTTCTTCCAAATTCTCGAACTTTCCTGACTTGATCTATTCCTTGTGAATAGCTTACCTTGAATTTCTCGGGGTTTGGGGACCCACGGGATTCTTAAAAGTATCGGCCTTCTCTTGGGCATCGTACAAGGACCCACAGGCTTCCTAAAAGCAACCTCGCCTCCTCTTGGGCTTAGTACAAGGACCTGTCGGCTTCTTAGAAGTATTCACGGCCTCCTCTTAGGCTTCGTATAATGATTCTTCCTCCGGGAATGATAGCCTCCTCTTGGGCTTCGTACAAGGACCGATCGGCTTCTTAAAAGTTTCCAGCCTCCTCTTGGGCTTCATACAAATTGTCCCGACGACCTCCTAGAGGTATAGGAACCGAAATTAGTCATTTGTATATAACAGTCCTTTCAAAGAGTCTACTACTGTTTCTCAAAGCACAGTACAAAAAATGACACTCTAGACTTGGACAGTCTAATCTCCTTGAGTCTCAAAGACATTCTCAAGTGACCCCTTTGTTAAATAGGAAGAAAACCCGTAGACTCGGACAGTCTCAATACCCTTCGGATTTCCCACTTCCTTAAAGAACAGGAATAACCCGGATCCTCGAATCAAATCCTTGAGTACAGTGTTGCTCATATAAGAACTGATTTTCTCTTTCAAAATCAGTATACTGGACCTGTCACTTAAATGAACAGTCGCCACAGCTTCCTCTTAGGCTTTGTATAATGATCCTTCTCCAGTGAAGTTAGCTTCCTCTTGAGCTTTATACAATGATTCTCCCCAGCAGGGTCAAACAACGTTTAGCCTCTTTCTCGGGCTTTGTACGAGACACATAAGAGACTCCCTCGTTGAGTCAATCACCCTTTCGCCTCCATCTCGGGCTTTATATGAGATACAAAAAGGTTCTTATTGAGCCAAATAAACCTTCAGCCTCCATCTCGGGCTTTGTACGAGACACAAAAAACTCTCTTGTTGAGTCAATTAGCCTCCATCTCGGGCTTTATACGAGATACCAAAAGATTCCCTCGTTGAGTCAAAACCTTTTAGCCTCTCTCTCGGGCTTTGTACGAGACACATAATAGCCTTCTCTTAGGCTTTGTATAAGAAAACCACTGGTTGATCCAATCAACCTTTTAGCATCAAAGTTGTGCCTCGTTCACAGTACACAAATATCAACAACTCCTTCCCCTCCATCTAACTGCTGTAAGCGGCAAGCCTATGGATCATCTACATCCATGCCAATGTCCCTCTTTTAGTATGAGAAATTCCTAAGGAAAGATGGCATTACTCTACACTGAGTTAAAGTCTTCTCCTTCAGGTTAAAATCCCCTATAAAGGAAATTATGGCATTGCCGGATTCACAAATCCCGGTTAAAGTAATTCTCCTTTATAAACAGTCGTAACAGACAAACAGACCCTCTTTAGAGATGACAAATTCTCTCTAAGGTCAACACTTTTAGCTTCACATCTTGGGCTTTAAACAAGGTACAAATAGACCTTTCAGCTTCACATCTTGGGCTTTGAACAAGATACAAATCACCTTTCGCTTCCCGTCTTGGGCTTTGAACAAGGCACCAAAACAACCATTTCCTCCCATAGAATATGAGGAACTACGAACGCTCTGATTTCCCTGTTTTGATAAACGAGAATACGTAGGCATAAGATTGAAAGAAAAATCTTAGCGAGCACACTAAACAAAAACCCAAAATCCCATACTTTCATATATTTCCGTCCTAACATCTCAACCAATAGCCTAAAGCACCCCTCGTCAACAAAATAAACCTAGGACAAACCCCAAATCTTTGTAGCATCTGTAAACCAACAGTTTTGACTGTTTAATCTCAGTATGCAAGCAGGGTTAATTGGAGACATCTATTTCCCTTTCTTCATCAGCTTTAATAGGATAAAAAATGAATCGAACTGTAGTACTAGAGCAGTCGTGCTTCGCAACCACATCCAAAAATCACTCGCTACAATATGGTATGGAGGCATACATGCCATTAGAGGTGGAGATTCCTTCTTTGAGAATTCTGGAAGATGTGAAGCTCGATGAAGCTGAATGGGTACGTTCCAGGTTGAATCAGTTGAACCTCATTGAAAGAAAGAGATTGGCATCCATTGCACATGGCCAGTTGTATCAGAGCAGGATGAAGAAAGCCTTTGATCCGAAAGTGCGTCCTCAGTGTTTTCAGACAGGCGAGTTGGTTTTGAAAAGGATCCTTCCTCCTTAGACAGATCATAGGGGAAAATGGACTCCAAACTACGAAGGGCCATATGTAGTAAGAAAGGTTTTCTCCGGTGGAGCCTTATTACTTTCAACTATGGATGGCGAAGATTTTACATCCCCTGTGAACGCAGACGCAGCAAAAAATACTTTGCATAAAAGAGACCCGCTGGACATAAAAAGAAGATCCAGGCAAAAAAGGGCATCCCGGCGAACCATAAAAAGAGAAGGTTCGGGCAAAAATTAGGGATAAAAAGAAAAAAAAGAAGAATAAACCGCAAAGTTGAAAACCTGAAAAGGCAACTTTGGCAAAAAAGGGTGATCCAGGCAAAAGCTGGGGATTTAAAAGCGAGAGGCTGCGGTCTGCGTTCGATCTGTAGGCACTTTTGACACTTGGGATTTTGAAGGAAAGGAATCAGTTCAGTCAGTCTCTTCGAAGGTCAAAGCATCTGTGAATAAGCAAGACATATGAGTCATAGCTGAATTGAATCATGGTGGATATTTGTTCCCACATTGCCGACATGCGTATTTTCTTTTTTACCTTTTGTGCAATTACCTCTTTTTAAGAATTGCTTCCAGTTGTAAATGTCTATTTACAGGCCAATTCATTCAATAAAATTTTCATTTCACTCAAAAAGCTTTCCATTTGTGTTTTTACTTTTACTATTTTGTTTTTGAAAACATCCGATATTTTGATAAACATTGCATATGAAAACGTTAAGCTTTGCGGAGCATAATGGAAAACAATGGAAATTGCTTAAGCAACGGACATTGTGGATGGTAATCGCGGTAACCATTTTTGCATACGGAATATTCTATTGTTGTGTGTTTGCAGGATAGAAAAATTGTTTTTTCCCCAGTAAAGTTTCTCTCCCCCAGCATTGGGATTTCATTATCCTCAGCAGATTGTTACTCTCCCCAGCAAGAGTACAGAGGATTGTGTCCCCAGCCAAGGTCATGGTTGGTTTATTATTCCCCAGCAAGCAGTTTAAAGTGGATTGCTCCGAGGTGAATGTGGTTGTATCTCCAGCAGGAGATGTGTTGGATGTCTTTGAAAAGACTTTATTTTCCCCACAGAGTCTGGTACTCACTTTCCTCAGCATGTCAGCAAGTGTAATTCCCTCAGCAACGACACTCTCTAATCCCCAGCAGGGTAAATTATTTCCTCCCCAGCAGAGTTATTCTCCCTAGCATTGAGGTTTCATCATCCTCATCAGACTGTCACTCTCCCCAGTCAGAGTACAAAAGATTGTTCCCCGGCCAGCATTTAAAGTGGATTGCTTTAGGGTGGATGTTGTTTTGTTACCACAGGAGATTTGTGGAACATATTCCCGAGACAAAGATGTTATCTTCCCTGCAGAGTATTGGTGTCTACTCCCCTCTGTCAGTCAGGAAACGTGTTTTCACCAGCAACAGTATGATTCAACCCTCAGCAAGATAAGGGTGAAGTCAATTCACTGGAAGCGGGTTCAGCTCAATGGTGTCCCCGACAGGTCTAGTATTTGTAATTTGTCTCCCCAAGCCGAGTTTGGTGGTAGTCTTCGCAGCAGGTTTGATCAGCGATGATTAACATCCCCAACAGGTTTTCAGTCCAAGTGATATTTGGCACTCTTCCGATTCAGGTCTTGGTTTCCTTTTTCAAAGAGCTATATATAATCCCCAATAAAGTGGATTTTCTTTTGGACTTCATCTCCAGCAGAAGTTGTTGATCAAAGGAGTTGTTTAATGTGATCCTTCTCAGCAGAGTTCTTGGACTCAGAGAACAATTTATTTTGTCATCCTCGGTGGATTTGCCTTCGTTTTCAGCATTTATTTTGCTAGAGCATTTCTTTTTGCATTGTATAAGCATCGTTTGCATGGCATCCTCCCAAACGCGTAGTATTTCCATTTCGTATGGAGCATTACGCCATAGAAAAATTCAAACATGTGCATTTGAAGCATAAGCCAGGTTTGATACTTTCTTTACCAGTTCTTTTCCTCAGCGGAAATGGCATGACTCAGGAGATTTTGTTTTACTTTATCCCTAGTGAGATCTCCAGTGGATTTGTCCTTCATATTGTTGTACGTTCTGGTACACCCCTGCAGAGTTATCTATTTAGACTTCTTTTTTCCCCAACTTTGATTCCAGATAAATTCGAGGGTCGTAAACTTGTGGCTTTTACCCTTGGATGTCCTGTTATCCCCAGTGAAGTCCACATTCGGCTTGGTCTTTTGTTTTGAGTTCCCCTTTGGTCGTCCTCGTTTTCCTTTGTTGGGTAGAGTGTTTTCGGTCGGTCTTCCTTTTCGAGTTCACCTTCGGTCGTCCTCGTATTCTGTTGTTGGGTAGAGCACCTTAGGTCAGTCTTCCTTTTTGAGTTAGCCTTCGGTCGTCCTCGTATTCTTTTGTTGGGTAGAGCACCTTCGGTCGGTCTTCCTTTTCGAGTTCGTCTTCGGCCGTACTCGTATTCTTTTGTTTGGTAAAGCGTTTTCGGTCGGTCTTCCTTTTCGAGTTCGCCTTCGGTCGTCCTCATATTATTTTGTTGGGTAGTCCGCCTTCGGTCGGTCTTCCTTTTCGAGTTCGCCTTTGGTCGTCCTCGTATTATTTTGTTGGGTAGTCCGCCTTCGGTCGGTCTTCCTATTTGAGTTCGCCTTCGGTCGTCCTCGTATTCTTTTGTTGGGTAGAGCACCTTCGGTCGGTCTTCCTTTTTGAGTCCGTCTTTGGCCATCCTCGTATTCTTTTGTTGGGTAGAGCGCCTTCGGTCGGTATTTCTTTTCGAGTTCGTCTTCGGCCGTACTCGAATTCTTTCGTTGGGTAAAGCGTCGTCGGTCGGTCTTCCTTTTCGAGTTCGCCTTCGTTCGTCCTCATATTCTTTTGTTGGGTAGAGCGCCTTCGGTCGGTCTTCCTTATCGAGTTCGTCTTCGGTCGTCCTCGTATTCTTTTGTTAGGTAGAGGGCCTTCGGTCGGTCTTCCTTTTCGAGTTCGCCTTCGGTCGTCCTCGTACTCTTTTGTTGGGTAGAGCGCCTTCGGTTGGTCTTCCTTTTCGAGTTCGTCTTCGGTCGTCCTCGTATTCTTTTGTTGGGTAGAGCGCCTTCGGTCGTTTTTCTTTTTCGAGTTCGTCTTCGGCCGTCCTCGTATTCTTTTATTGGGTAGAGCGCCTTTGGTCGGTCTTCCTTTTTTAGTTCATCTTCGGCCGTCCTCGTATTCTTTTGTTGGGTAGAGCGCCTTCGGTCGGTCTTCCTTTTCGAGTTCGTCTTCGGCCGTCCTCGTATTCATTTATTGGGTAGAGCGCCTTCGGCCGGTCTTCCTTTTCTAGTTCGTCTTCGGCCGTCCTCGTATTCTTTTGTTGGGCAGAGCGCCTTCGGTCGGTCTTCCTTTTCGAGTTCGCCTTTGGTCGTCCTCGTATTCTTTTGTTGGGCAAAGCGCCTTCGGTCGGTCTTCCTTTTTGAGTTCGTCTTCTGCCGTCCTAGTATTATTTTGTTGGGTAGAGCGCCTTTGGTCGGTCTTCCTTTTTGAGTTCGTCTTCGGCCGTCCTCGTATTCTTTTGTTGGGTAGACCGCCTTCAGTCGTTCTTCATTTTCGAGTTTGCCTTCGGTCGTCCTCGTTTTATTTTGTTGGGTAGAGCGCCTTCAGTCGGTCTTCCTTTTAGAGTTCGCCTTCGGTCGTCCTCGTTTTCTTTTGTTGGGTAGAGCACCTTTGGTCGGTCTTCCTTTTCGAGTTCGTCTTCGGTCGTCCTCGTATTTTTTTGTTGGGTAGAGCGCCTTCGGTCGTTTTTCTTTTTCGAGTTCGTCTTCGGCCGTCCTCGTATTCTTTTGTTGGGTAGAGCGCCTTCGGTCGGTCTTCCTTTTCGAGTTCGTCTTCGGCCGTTCTCGTATTCTTTTGTTGGGTAGAGCGCCTTCGGCCGGTCTTCCTTTTCGAGTTCGTCTTCGGCCGTCCTCGTATTTTTTTGTTGGGCAGAGCGCCTTTGGTCGGTCTTCCTTTTCGAGTTCGCCTTTGGTCGTCCTCGTATTCTTTTGTTGGGCAGAGCGCCTTCGGTCGGTCTTCCTTTTCGAGTTCATCTTCGGCCGTCCTAGTATTATTTTGTTGGGTAGAGCGCCTTCGGTCGGTCTTCCTTTTCGAGTTCGTCTTCGGCCGTCCTCGTATTCTTTTGTTGGGTAGAGCGCCTTCGGTCGGTCTTCCTTTTCGAGTTTGCCTTCGGTCGTCCTCGTTTTATTTTGTTGGGTAGAGCGCCTTCAGTCGGTCTTCCTTTTCGAGTTCGTCTTCGGCCATCCTCGTATTCTTTTGTTGGGTAGAGCGCCTTCGGTCGGTCTTCCTTTTCGAGTTCGCCTTCGGTCGTCCTCGTATTATTTTGTTGGGTAGAGCGCCTTCGGTCGGTCTTCCTTTTCGAGTTCGCCTTCGGTCGTCCTTGTTTTCTTTTGTTGGGTAGAGCGCCTTTGGTCGATCTTCCTTTTCGAGTTCGTCTTTGGTCGTCCTCGTTTTCTTTTGTTGGGTAGAGCGCCTTAGGTCGGTCTTCCTTTTTGAGTTCGTCTTCGGTCATCCTCGTATTCTTTTGTTGGGTAGAGCGCCTTCGGTCGGTCTTCCTTTTCGAGTTCGCCTTCGGTCGTCCTCGTATTATTTTGTTGGGTAGAGCGCCTTTGATCGGTCTTCCTTTTCGAGTTCGTCTTCGGCCGTCCTCGTATTCTTTTGTTGGGTGGAGCGCCTTCGGTCAGTCTTCCTTTTCGAGTTCGCCTTCCGCCGACCTCGTATTCCTTTGTTGGGTAGAGCGCCTTCGGCCGGTCTTCCTTTTCGAGTTCGCCTTTGGTCGTCCTCGTATTCTTTTGTTGGTTAAGAGCGCCTTCGGCTGGTCTTGTCTTTCCAACATAGTCCACCTTCGGTTGGCAAACACTCTATTTCATTTTCCCCGCAGTTTGCAAATTTTCGGGTTCTTTTGGTATTCAATCTCCGTGTTTCCTTGAATTACTGAAAGCCTTTGCTATCATATACCTTCAGGTCCAATTTGATTGAATAGGGGCTGCTGTAGTACCCCAAAATTTTCCCTTGTGTTCTAACCCTTTTTGGCTTGTGCTTCATTTCATTAGCATTGTCTTTTTGCATTTTTGCATGTTTCCTTTGGGCATGGGTTCAAGGTATTTTCCAGTAGCTCATAGCGTCATCAGTTCCAGTATGATTTTCAATAGAGTTCAGAGACAAGCAGATAGCTTTCAGTGTCTTTTGAGCATTTATTTTGCTCATTAGATGATTTGATAATCATAAGCTCCGACAGTCATTTTTTTTATCAGTGATTCAGCACCAGACGATTATTTTTAGCAGGTTATTTCAAGGGCAGAAAGAAATTCACAGTATATTTCAGGCATGATTCAATGGTAATATCAAATGTCAAGTTTCAGAGGTCTAACATGGCTCAGAACAAGTGGAATCAGGCAATTCTCCAATTTTCCCTCCAAAAGGCGCCAAAATTCAAATTTTGAACTGAGTAACCGGTTACAGCATATCTGCTAACCGGTTACTCCTTTGTTTTTCTGCGCATTTTTCAGTTTTTGAACTGAGTAACCGGTTAGCATATATGCTGTAACCGGTTACTCTGGACAAAATTTGAAAAATTCAGTTTGCATCATTGGTGATCATGTGCTTGGCTTGTGCATGTGTGGGAAGGATCTAGAGCTGATATTTTCATCATTTTCCACCCAAAATTCAAATTCCTTCCAACATTTTCCACTCTAATTCCTCATTTACTTTCCTAATTCATTTTTCACCCCAATTTCCATTAACTAAACCTCACTCCAAACCCAAACTTAACTCCTAACCTAGGGGTTATTTAAATCAATTCATTCCAAACCTCACACAACCTTGATTCATTTTCTGAATTTTCTACACCTCTCACTCCATTTTCTCTCAACTTCTCTCTCATTCCAAAACCCTCACTCAAAGTTCCACCATCAAAGTTCAACAAATTTCACATTGAAATTTGTTGATCTTGGAACTAAACCTCCATCCATCCATTAATTCTTGAAGGAATTCTGATTTTGCTACTGTTTTTCTTCTGGATCTAAGTTCTTGGAAGTGATTTTTGGAGAAGCTAGAAGCAAGTTCATCACATTGCATTTATTTTGCATTTTTTGGTGAAGATAGCATTGGATCTCTGGTTTTCTAACTTGGATCCATCAATTGCAGCTTATCAATATTCACCAAAGCAATTCTCAGCTTTGTAGGTTGGTGAATTTTAGATCTACTTTTCATTTTAGCTTATTTTGCTTGTTCATGATGTAGATCTTGAATTTGTTGAGTTTGATCCATTGGATTGTGGATTTGATTGTTGTTGTTTGTTAACTGATGTGTGTTTGCTGGTTTTGAGATGTAATTTTCGTGCATATTGAGATGCCCTAACATGCAGGTGATTGGAGAAGTGATAAGCTGCTGAAAAGTGATTCTGAACACTTATTTTTGAATTTTGTTGCAGAGTAACCAGTTACAGCATATCTGCTAACCGGTTACCCTGTTGTTTTCTGCGTTTTTTTTTGCTATTTTAAACTGTGTAACCGGTTACAACATATCTGCTAACCGATTACCACTGCTGCAGAAGGTGATTTTCTTTGCATTTTCTTGCTTGATGCGTTGCATTTTCTTGCATTTTCATGTTTGCATTGATGCTTACTTGATGCGATAAACACGATGCACACACATTTGAATCATGTTAATTCTTGATTAATGCTCAACTTGCTGGACATATGATGCATGCTTGTTGTTTGTTTCTGTGGTTGCTTATGCATGATGTTTCGATCAATGTTTGACTTGTGCAACTTTGTTGAGTAATTGTTCTTAAATTGTTAACATGATCATGATGTTCGTTCTTGATGCTTGCAACCTTTATGATTGGTTTTCCATGCTTTGTGTGTCTATTTGCAATCATTGCTTGCATGAGTACTTGTTTAGATGCTTTGCATGTTGCCCTGTTTTCTACCGCTGTCTTGGTGCATATGTGTTGTTGTATGTGCTGCTGCTTGCCTTTTTACACCTCCTTTTTGTGCTGAGCTTAAGCTGTTGAATGATGTTTGGTGTGTTGGCTGGAATTTACCGTTGTGCGGGTGCTGCAGCGCTGTTGTAGCTGCTGTTTTTGATTTATCGCTTTGGTTTTTGCATTGCTTTTGCTTGCTCCCTTAAGGCTCCTAGTCCGCCTTAATTTCTGATTAAGCTCAAAGTAGGATAGACATTAGGCTTTCATCTATGCATGCTAACTTAGGTAGATGTTTCCCCTTTGAACTCAACCATAGGGCCACTTTTACATGACAACATTAGGATAGATTTCTCGTAGTGTTTTCTTTTCCTTGAGTCTTCTCTTCTCATCTCATAACAATTCTAAAACACTTAATAAAATTAACGTGTATTGCGCATGAGCCTTGCATGTGGGAAGTGAGGAATAAGGGGTTTCCTCTCATTTTTCTAGAGTGTTTGGTGGACGTTCCATCTTGGAACGATTTGCTAGGCATTCGTTCCTATGTCATAGACTTCGGTGCAATACAAGTTACGAACTAAATTCAATCCACTTCTGTCTAAAAATACACAAACCAATTCAAAACCTTTTTATCCTTCGGGATTGTTAAGTTTCAAACCATTTTTAGAAAAGAGCACGTTATTTTCCGTTTTGTCGCAAACAGACATCGACCCTAACTGTCGGACGCGAACTTAACTTCGCTCATAAAAAACACTAAGACCTCGTTAGGTCGAACTACGACTGCTCTGATTTCCTCTCTCTTGTCCGATTGAGGATACGTAGGCACAAGACGGCGATGTCTTGGCGAGCAACCTCCCCCTGTAGTTTTCCGAACTACGTTGACTCTGACTTTCCCATTGCACGAGGGAATACGTAGGCCTAGGACGGCGATGTCCTATCGAGTCTCATTTTTTCTCTTTCCCCCATTCCATTTTCGTTTAGCAGTAGGCTTTAGATAACTCACCCTTTGATTAGACAACAAGCGTGGATCCCATCGAGTACGATGGACGCGTGGGGGTGCAAATACCTTCCCCTCGCGTAACCGACTCCCGAACCCGGACTATGGTTGCGATAACCATGTCTTCTCCCTTCTTCAAGTTTTCTTCGATCGTTTCCTTTCCCTACGTCAGGATAAATAACGTTCGGTGACGACTCTTCTGTTCTAGTTTTTTTTCTCGCCGGTTGTTTTTTTCGCGATTGCGACAGGAGGTTGAACAGAACAAGCGAAGGAAAGTGGGAGATGCTTTGAAGAGTACCTATGAGGGACTTACTTCAAAGAAGAGACAGCTCGCCAACACTCAATATCAAGCCTACAAGGATGAGTTGAGCTACAAGAAGCAACTTGAAGAACTTCAAGGGAAGTTTTCAGAGTACAAGACAAAGTGGTAAAGTGAATAGAACCGTGCTAATCAGTTGGCAAAGGACTTTTCTCAATGTCAAACCAAGCTCGACAAAGCCTTCGGTGAGATTCAGAAGCTACAGGATCAAGCACATCAGAGCCGAGAGCAGATTAGTTAGCTCAACATGGAGAATACTCATTGGGAGCAACAAAGTCGACATCTGCAAAACCTCTTGGATCAGAAAGAGGCATTTTTTTAGGACATGCTTCAGGGACCTAACCATTCTTTGCTGTGCAACCTCATGAAGGATGTGAAGTATTGAAGTGAGAGGCACGGCCGTTTAGCCAGATTTGCTGAGCACGCACTTGAGGACTTACCTAGGTTGTTGAGGGATGCATATGCTGATGTATTGCCGAAAAAGACTCCTTGGGTTGTTTTCCATTTCTTGTCTGTTTATAGGGTGGTCTTTGATAGGATCCATGCTAATCTTGTTGTAGCCCAAAAGGCAGATATTTGATTTGTATTTGACTTGTACTTCTTTTGCTTTGTTGAATGAATGAAGTTTCTTACCAGCTTTATCTTTACACCTTTACTTGTATGCTTTATGATTTTTGTTAACAAAGATAAGTTTAAGAATTCCTGGAATTTAAAAACTTTATTTTTCCATGCATAGCATACATTCATTTACACACGTATGCACGTCCCTTCGTCCGGAAAACCTTTGCTTACCCTGTCCGTATCAGCCTTATAGCAAGCCGACGATTCGACATCGCTATTTCACTTGCTCAAGCAAAACCAGAATCATGGATGATTTTGAACAAGAGAATGCTGCCTATAAGGAAACTCTGGCTCAATTTCAAGGTCGGATAGATCAGTTTCAGACTAACGTGGATGTTATTATGGAACTCCTTCGTGCTCAGAAGGACGCTGCTGCTACTACTTTTGTTGTTGCATCTGCAACTGATGCAACCGTTGTCACTCCTGCAGTGACTGTTCCTCCTGTTGTTACGGTTACTCCTGTTGTTGTTCCTTCTCCTGCTACTGTTGAAGTGCTAATTGAGCCTGTGATTCAGCCTGTTGTTCCTCCGTCGAACTCTCAATCTAGTTTGAACAAAATTCATGATGCTTTTCCTTGGGGCATGCCTCCGAATTTCACTCCTCATATTGCAAATAATGGTGCTTTTTGTACCATACCAGCCATTTGTTGTGCCCATGCCTAATGAAAATGATGCTGCATATTCGTGGGGCATGCCTACTCCAATTCCGCCTCCGGTGGTGAGTGATGATCATGAGAATCTTCAGGTTCAGGCTCGTCAGACTCCTGTGTTGGCTGACATTGAAACTCCTGATGACGAGGAGCATGTGCATAGGGGTCCTCCTATTCATGTTCCGATTTCATCTCAAGCTACTCAAACTGTTGTTCAGAATGTTCATTCTAGAATGATTTACCCTGGGGCATCTTCAACTGCAGTGATACCTCCTCCAATTTATCTGTTTGGTGTTCAGATGGATCAGAATACTGGTCAGATGGTTAATCAGGGATTGGTATATCCTTTTCAGTTTGCTACTCCGCAAGTCCACGCTCTAGCCGCGTCAGTTGCCAAATCCTCAGATTCTTATCAGGCCTGCTAATCAAGATAGACCTGCTGGTTACAAGTTGTTGGAAGACCGTATCAGAGCTATTGAAGGGTTTTATGCTTTTGGCATGGAGGCCAAGGACTTATGTTTGGTTCCGATGTTGTACTGCCGCAGAAATTCAAGATACCTAAGCTTCCAAAGTATAAAGGTTTGAGTTGCCCACGTAGTCACATCACTATGTACTGCAGGAAGATGGCATCATATATTGATAATGATGAATTGCTAGTTCATTGTTTTCAAGATAGCTTGTCTGGTGCTTCATTGGATTGGTACATGGGCCTAAAACGCAGCAAAATTCGTACTTGGAGGGATTTGTCTGAAGCTTCCTGAAGTAATACAAATACAATCTGGATCTAGCGCCTACCAGATTACAGTTACAAAACTAGTCTCAGCACTCAGCTGAAACATTTAAAGAGTATGCATAAAGATGGCGCGAGATGGCATCTCGTGTGAGACCTACTCTCTCTGACAACGAGTTGGTTGATATCTTTAAGAGTATATTGCAAGGATCCTACTCTGAGAAAATGGTGGGTAGTTCTTCATCGAACTTTACTGGCATTGTAACCATTGGTGAACGAATTAAGAACGGGTTAAGGACTGGAAAGATTCCTGGAGCTGCTTCACAGCAGACAGCCAACAGAAAGTCTCATAACAGTCAGTCAAAGAAGAAGGAAGGTAAAGCCAACGCTGTGACAACTAAAACCTCTCCTTAGTATCAAGTACCCATGGCTCACATGCCTTACTATCTATATCTGTACATTGCTGCTGCACAATATCAACAACCTCCATACTAGTATCATCCACAACAACCATTTCAAAATGCTCAGAATCAGCAATAACCACAACATCAGCAACTGACTCAACAGAACAACAGAAATCAACAGAATCAAAATCGTCAAAACAACAACAATCAAGGAAACCGTAAGCGTACGAATTTCGACAAAATTCTAGTGTCGTACACTAAATTGTTTCCTTACTTGGTTCATCAAGGGGAAATTGTTCCCAAAGAGATCGTATCTGCACTTCCTCCATTCAACCCAAAGCATAATCCAAATGCGTATTGTGCCTATCACTCTGGATATATAGGACATGCAACAGAAGATTGTATTGTTTTCAAAACCAAGGTTCAGGAACTCATTGATTGAAAGATTTTGACTTTTGCTGAGGAAGGTCCTAACATTCAGCATAATCCATTGCCCAATCACGGTGGACCTGCGGTGAACATGATTGAGGATAATTCAAGGGTTGAATTGATCAGGGATGTAGACGAGGTCAAGACTCCAATGACTGTGGTTATCAAGAGAATGAATGAAGATGGGATGTTGAAAGGGCTGCATGGTAAGTCTTAGATTTGTGACGATAATCCCAACCAGGGTCGAAGGCTGAAGGGTTGTGTCCAAATTTTGATGAACTGAGGTGAAGTTCAGTTTGCTAGATCTAAGCATGTTGAAGAAGTCGCTACTATCGAGCCATTCACCGTCATCTATAGGAAGGTTCTTGTTGAATCCTTTAAAAGGAAAGTACAACCTATCGTTGTTTGCCCACCAAACCCGTTTCTGTATCAGAATTCTAAGGAGGTACCTTGGAAGTATGGATCTACTGTGTTTTCTAGAGGTCAAGAGATAAGGTTTGTTGAGTCTGAGATCGTGAATGTTACCACCGCTGGGGGTATGACTCGTAGTGGATGGGTGTTTGCTCCGAAGGTCACTACAAAGCTGGTACAAGTTCCAACTGTTGTTCCTCCCAAGGAGAAGCCTGCATCTATAACCCCTGTTGTTCAACAAGGGGCATCTACTACAGCACCAGTTCCAATTATTCCGTCTGAGGATGTTACAAAAAGCAAGGAGACAATTGATGATCAAGAGTTCCTAAGGTTGATCAAGAAAAGTGACTTTAAAATTGTGGATCAACTAGGGCAGACTCCTTCAAGGATCTCGATCTTGTCCTTACTCATGAGCTCACCTGCGCACAGATCAGTTTTGTTGAAAGTCTTGAACACTGCCCGTGTGATGCATGATATATCCGTTGTCGAGTTCGATGATGTAGTGGCCAATATAACGACAAGTAGATACTTGGGATTTAATGAATCAGAATTGCCTCCTGAAGAAGCTTCCCACAATCGAACACTGCACATATCTGTAACCTGCATGGACGCCTTATTATCTCGTGTTCTTGTGGACACCGGTTCTTCCCTCAATATGATGCCTAAGGGCACATTGAGCCAACTACTGGTGGAAGGGAGCGAGATGAGGCCGAGCGCCTTAGTTGTTAGAGCCTTTGAAGGTTCTCGGAGGCAAGTCATTGGAGAAGTGGATTTACCCATCAAGGTTGGACTAGATTTGTTCACCATTACTTTCCAAGTAATGGATATCAATCCTGCGTACGGTTGCCTATTGGGTCGCCCATGGATTCACGCCGCAGGGGCAGTTACTTCCACTTTACATCAGAAATTGAAGTTCATGTTTGACGATCAGCTGGTCATTATCTGTGGTGAAGAAGATCTTATTGTGAGTGAGTTATCATCTTTCCGATATGTCGAGACTGATGAAGGCATAGCTGAAATGCCGTTGCAGTGTCTCGAGTTCGAAGATGTCAGCTCTGCTTCGACTAATCAAAGTAGATCACCACAAATGACCTTGACGTCTGCCAAGAGTGCTAAAGAGACCATCGAGAGAGGTGCCTTGCCTGGCTGGGGGCATGTGATTGATGTGGTTGAAAAGCATAATCGTTTTGGATTGGGTTATAGTCCTGGTCGACAATCTAGCTCACATGGCCAGAAGCAGTGCAACTTGATCAAGTTCAGTAGCGCGGGTTTTCAAAAGGGTGACATCGTGGCAGCCACTGATGATGTTGGTCCTAGCAACCCGATTTCAAGCTTTGTACGCAAGTGCCCGCCAGGTTTCAAGCTCAACCATTGGACATCTACCGTGATTCCTGTGGTTTTTCCAACAAACATGTAATGCATTTTTCTTTCTCATTCCCTCGCCTCGCCCGAGACGAGTGGATAGCTTGTAAAGGGCCTCCCGCTTTTGCAATATTATGTGATCAATAAATAAAAGTTTTTGCATTCAAAAATCATGCTTTTTTTCTTTCTTTATTTTACTTTTCACAAACAAATGCCAAAAGTTTGTTTTATTTTCACTTTTTCAAAGTAGCTCATTCTAAACATATTCATAAACATACAGAACAAATAAATGCATTGATAACAACATGGCAAACATCCATTGTAATTCTGGGATTCCAATTAACCAAGCCGAAGGAGATGGTGAGGAAGATTGTGAATTATCAGTTGAACTAGCAAGGCTCCTTGAGCACGAGCATAAAGAGATTCAACCACACAAAGAGCCAGTAGAAGTTGTCAATCTTGGTACTGATGAGGTCAGAAGAGAAGTCAAGGTTGGCGCGTCCCTCGCAAAGCATGTACACTCCAAGTTGGTCAAGTTATTGAAAGAGTATGTTGATATCTTCGCCTGGTCCTATCAAGATATGCCTGGGTTGGATACCAACATCGTTGAACATCACTTGCCACTCAAGCTCGGATGTCCTTCTGTAAAGTAGAAACTAAGGAAGACTAGACCCGACATGGCACTCAAAATTAGAGAAGAGGTAAAGAAGCAGCTTGATGCTGGATTCCTGGCCACTTCTGAATATCCTGAATGGATCGCCAACATCGTCCCAGTTCCAAAGAAAGACGGGAAGGTCAAAATGTGTGTGGATTATCGAGATCTCAACAAGGCAAGCCCGAAAGATGATTTCCCTTTGCCTCATATTGATGTCTTGGTAGATAATACAGCGCAGTTCTCTGTCTTTTCTTTCATGGACGGTTTCTCAGGATATAATCAGATCAAGATGTCCCCAACTGATATGAAGAAGACTACTTTCATCACGCCATGGGGTACATATTGTTACAAAGTCATGCCATTCGGTCTGAAGAATGCAGGGGCAACATACCAACGTGTCATTACAACCCTCTTTCACGATATGATCCATAGAGAGATTGAGATTTACGTGGACGATATAATTACCAAACCCAAAACGTAAGATGATCACCTGGTCCATCTAAAGAAACTGTTTAACAGACTTTGGAAGTTTAGACGGCGGTTAAATCCTGCGAAGTGCACCTTTGGAGTCCGATCTGGTAAATTTTGGGCTTTATTGTGAGTCAAAAGGGCATTGAAGTTGATCCTGACAAGGTTCGAGCAATTCAGAACATGCCGCCTCCCAAAACAGAAAAGGAAGTCTGTGGCTTTCTGGGAAGACTTAACTACATCTCCAGATTCATTTCTTATTTGACGGCTACTTGTGAACCGATGTTCAAATTACTAAGAAAAAATCAATCGGTCGAATGGAACAATGATTGTCAAGAAGCATTTGACAAAATAAAACAATCTTCGCAAGAACCACCAATCTTAGTACCTCCGGTTCCTGGTAGGCCTTTAATTATGTACCTCACTGTTCTCGATGAATCAATGGGATGTGTATTGGGTCAACATGACGACACTGGCAGAAAAGAACATGCAATTTACTATCTGAGCAAGAAGTTCACTGATTATGAGACTAGATACTCACTCTTGGAGAAAACTTGTTGTGCTCTGGTCTAGGCTGCTCGACGCCTAAGACAATACATGATTTGTCATACTACTTTATTGATATCCAAAATGGATCTGATAAAGTACAATTTTGAAAAGCCTGTTGTCTCTAGAAGGATTGCTCGGTGGTAGGTGTTGTTAACTGAGTATGATATCCAACATGTTACCTAGAAAGCAATAAAATGGAGCGTCTTGTCTGACTACCTTGTTCATCAACCTATAGAGGGTTATCAACAGTTGAAGTTTGACTTTCCCGATGAGGATGTTCTATTTATCAGAGACTATGAGACTCCAGACCCTGACATAGGACCCGAACCAGGGGTGCGATGGACACTCGTGTTCGACGCTGCCTCCAACACTAAAGGTCGTGGAATTGGTGCTATCCTCATCTCTCTGACAGGTTTTCACCTTCCCTTCACCGCCAGATTATGCTTTGCATGCACCAATAATATGGTTGAATACGAAGCATGTAGCTACGGTATTGATGCAGCAATTGACATAAGAATCAAGATTCTTGAGGTCTACAGAGATTCTGCGTTGGTTATTGGCCAAGTGCGAGGAAACTTTGTGACTCAGGATTCCAAGCTGGTTCCGTACCAAAAGCACATCGCGAAGTTGATTCCCTACTTTGATGAAATCTATTTTCATCATATCCCCAGAGAGGAAAATCAACTAGCTGATGCACTTGCCACTTTGGCATCCATGTTTAAGGTCAAGTGGAAGAATGAAGCTCATTTTATCCACATTGATCATTTTAATGAACCAGCACACTGTTTAGCAATCGAGGATGAGTCTGATGACAAGCCTTGGTTCTACGATATCAAGAGATATCTGAAAAAACAAGAATATCCCGAGGGTATTACTATCACTGATAAGAAAGCTCTTAGGCGGCTTTGCGCCAAGTTCTTCTTAAGTGGCAGTGTACTGTACAAGAGGAATTATGATTCCGTGTTGCTCAGATGCGTGGATAGACACGAAGCAAACACGATCATAAGGTCCATACATGAGGGTTGCGAGGGTGTACATGCTAAAGGTCCTGCCATGTCTAATAAGATCCTTCGAGCTGGGTATTATTGGACAACAATGGAGGTAGATTGTTACAACTTTTCCAAAAGATGTAACAAGTGCCAAATCTATGGTGACAAGATCCATGTGCCTCCAACTCCGAATGTTTTGACTTCGCCTTGGCCATTCTATATGTGGGAAATTGATATGATTGGAATGATCGAGCCGAAGGCTTCCAACGGTCATCGATTCGTTCTAGTTGCTATCGACTACTTCACCAAGTGGGTTGAAGCTGCTTCTTACACAAACGTCACTCGACAAGTGGTTTCCAGATTTATCAAGAAGGAGATAATTTGTCGCTATGGTATTCCTAGCAGTATTATCACTGACAATGTAAGCAACCTAAATAACAAGATGATGAAGGAGTTGTGTCAAGAATTCAAGATTGAGCACCACAACTCTTCACCATATCGGCCCAAGATGAACGATGTCGTTGAAGCAGCAAACAAAAACATCAAGAGGATTGTCCAGAAAATGGTCAAGACATACAAGGATTGGCATGAAATGCTTCCATTTGCACTACATGGCTACACAATTTCAGTCCGTACTTCGACTAGGGAAACTCCGTATTCACTTGTGTATGGTATGGAGGTTGTTTTACCAATTGAAGTCGAGATTCCTTCGCTCAGAGTCATCATGGAAGCAGGTCTTGATGAAGCTGAATGGGTCCAATCCAGATACGACCAGCTGAATCTCATCGAAGAAAAGTGCCTTACTCCGTTTGTCATGGTCAATTGTATCAGAGACGCCTCAAGCGAGCTTTTGACAAGAAAGTTCTCCCTCGAGCGTTCCAAGAAGGCGAACTCAGGCTCAAGAGATATTCACCTATTCACTCGGACCCACGCGGCAAGTGGACTCCCAATTACGAAGGACCTTTTGTTGTTAAGAAGGCCTTCTCAAGCGGAGCCCTGATCCTCACCGCCATGGATGGGGAGGAGTTGCCATCGCCCGTGAACTCCGATGCAGACAAAAAATATTATGCCTAGAAAAAAATGGATAAAGAGCCCGCTATATTGACATCCGCAAGGACAATTTAGGCAAAAATGGGCGTCCAGATGGACCAAAAAAAGAAATGTCCATGCAAAAGTTAGGGACAATGCAAAAAATAATAGTAGCTCGCTAAGTTGAAAACCTGAAAGGGCGACTTAGGCAAAAATGGGTATCCCGGTGGACCAAAAAAAAATAAATCTCCAAGCAAAAATTAGGGATAAAGGCATTTGACTGCGAACACTTGAGCCTCTCTTCATCATAGCTGGACCTCAGATGGTAATAAAGCAGCCAAATCATCATCAACTGGCGCAAGGCGTTGGAACCTAGACTTACAGTGGATGGTAGCCAACGTTGTAATCAATTCAAAACATGATTTCCCTTTGTCATTTACATTTGTTTTTCAATTTTTATTGCAAATTTCCTCAAAAAGGATTTTTGCATCCTTGTACACATCTTATGAACATGTTTTCACATTTCAATAAAAGTTCATCATTTGGTCTCTCAATTGTTTTCTTTTCAGTATTTTGTTTGCAAAATAAATGATTATTTGCGAGCACATAATACTATAGAGCGTTTAGAATAATAAAAAGCTAAATCAATGGAGAAAGCATTATGCATTGCCTATTTTACTGGTAATTCCTACAGGATGATCGGTAATATCCATCAGCAAGCCCAATGCCCGACCAACACTATGATGGTTCTTTGAAGATGCGGTCATCTCTCCAACAGAGCCATCATTTCCCAGCAAGCACCATTATGGTTCTTCGGAAAGGTTGATTACCTCCTATTTCTCCAGCAGATCCGTAATGTCCCCATTAAAGTTGCCATGATGTGCCCCAAGAAGAGACACGATTATTCTTTTCCCCAACAAGGGTCGTGTGCCATGCCCAGCATATCAAAACTGTCACGCACCAGCAGCGATATGACTTAGTTTCATATTTTCCCCTAAGCAGAGAAGATCCTTTGGACCTTGGTAGTTCCCTACAGCAGAGTCAGTCAGGGTGAAAGGACGTCCAAGTAGCAACGTTGGTGACAGCTTGGAAATCAGAGATTTCTAGGGTCGTTCCCTAGCCAGAGTAAGTCATGGCGTGAAGATAGACCTGATTCCTTCATCCCCAACAATTTCAACGGTGATAATCTAGAGATCTGATATTTCTCGGTTTCTTCTCCAGCGGAGTTATCACCCTTTGTGGACTTTTTTTCTCCAGCAGGCTGTCTTTATTTGTGGGTCCTCTCCCCAGCCGAGGATGTCGAGTTCGTTTTGCTACAATCTCTACCTAACCGTCGCACAGTACCTTAACTTGCATCTTTGCATTGCGTGATATCAAGCATCATGTAGATCACCTACATGGCATACGCATTAAGCATACTACCTTTCTTTTGGCCTGATTCATCTCCCCAGCTGATATTTAGTCAAATTTCTTTCAAACTCTCTACACTCGCGTTTCTCTTTTTGTCGCCGTCGGCCAAATTTTCGAGCTACTCTTTTATTTAATCCCCTTCTACCTCGAATCATCGAAAAGCTAACGCAATTTGAACATTCAGGTCCAAGAGGATTAAATAGGGGCAGTTGTCGTAACCCGAAATTTCACCTCCCTTTTGCCTTATGCATAAGCATGTGCATTCGCATCGCTGGCATACACATTTGCACTTTTTCTCTGTGTTTTGTTGCAAGATTATTTCAGGTTTTTTAAGCCCGATTAATCAAATCGTCACAAGGTCATCACACCATCAAAACAAGCACAAAATAATGGTTTCTATGATTATTCATCAAAACAAGAGGTGGGAAATCGAAACTGAGGCCTCAGCACTTGCTCATAAGCAATCTGGGCAAATTTTGCCTAGAGTAACCGATTACTCAAATAGGGTAATCGATTACTCTGTACAGTTTTGCAAATTCTGCTGCATTTTTGGGACAGCAACCATGCAGTCTATTTGTTCTTGGATTCTACATGGTTCTAGCATTGTGTGGTACATTCTAAACAATTCAAGACCATTCAAGACATTCCACTTACATTTATTCCAATGCATCACTTTAAATTAAGTGCACCATGTTCCTTGATTTCCAAGCATGTGAGCCTTTGATTTGGATTTACATTGGGATTGCTCCACCGAGTTAACTGCCTAACTAACTGAGTTAACCGCTGACTCAGTGAGTCAAGTGTAACTAACTCCTAACCTAGATCCAAAGCTAAGTCCAAAGCACATTACAAACCTATCAACTCCAAACCAAAACTCTATATAAACAAACCTTCAAGCATTTTTCAAGAACCTTCAACCATTTCACACATTTCAAAACACTTCACTCACAATTCTCTCACATTCTCTCTGAATTTTTCTGCAACTTCTTCATCTTCATCTCCATTTTCTTCTCAAATCTCACCATAGCTCTTCACCATTGAAGAATAATCACTTTCACCTTGGAAGTCATTATTTCTTGAGCTTAACCTTCATCTCCTTGCAATTATACTTGATTTTCTAGAGTTTTATTAGCTTTTGGATTCATCTCAAGTGTTTGCTTCAAGATTCTATGGTTCAAATTCGTATTACGGAGTTTCGTCGCAATTTGACCGGTTTCGATACGATTCGGCTACAAATTGAAGATTCCTCTGGTTTTATTTGATTATCTTCATCAAGATTCCTTTGCAACAACATCCAAGGCACATCTCAGCCTTGTAGGTTGGTCTTTCTTTGCTCATTTTACTGTTTTGAACATTTTCGTATCATTCGCAATGTAGTTTTGACGCTTTTTGTGTGTGAATTGATTGCCATTACTTGATCCATGATCTTGACGTGTTAATTGATTCCATTGTTGTTTATTTACTATTTTAAACATGATTTTCGTGTACAAATTCATACCCTAGCATGTGGTAGTTTGGACAAGTGATTTAGGTGCTCAAAGTACTTTTTGAAAAGCTATTTTTGCCACTGTTACAATGGTAATCGATTACTCAAAGAGAGTAACCGGTTACTCTGCACAAATTTACACCTGCGCTGTTTTTTTTAACCAAGTAATCGATTACTCTGCACAATTTTCACCAGATTTGCCTTTTTCAAGCAAGTAACCGATTACCTGCTTAGGGTAATCGATTACCACTGTAACAGAGTGCCATTTTTGGTGTTTTTCAAGCTTGTTTGCCATACTTTCCTCCTCTAACTTCCATGGATTAATATGATTGATTTTTATGGATGTTTTATGAATCATTTCATTTCAGTTGGATGCATGATTGTGAATTTTTCAATGCTCGATCTTTCGATTTGTAATTATGCTCATTCTTGGCATTGTATGAACATGATCATTCTTGCACAATTTTATTCAAATAATAACATGATTTGTGTTGCATTTTGGATTGTCATTTGGCACTATTTTGCACTTTCATTCATGTTTGAATTAAGTTTGTTCTTTAAAGAATAAGCTTAATTTTGTATAATCAATAATGCACCCTTTGCTTTAATAATTTTTCAATTCATTTAGGATTCCTTTAGAGTTTTCTCTCTCTTTTCCCCCGCGGAGTCAGAGTTTTCACGCGACACTAGAGCACTATACAACTTGGAGCTGTTACGTTGTCCGTTTCAACTTCTGCACTACACCTTGTGTGTTAGAGAAGGAATGAGAATGGAGAATTCCTACTCTCATTCTGACTACTTCAGGTAGGGGACAAATGACCCTGTGCCTGGCTTAGTCACCTCTATCTCTAGGCGGTAGCGTATCTCCATCCCCAGTTGAGTCACTCCCTGATCACTCTTACCTCTTTCTGTTTCTCTTTTGATCAATCACCATCATTTTGTTTAAAGATCATAGTCTCTTGAGTTAACACTCGTCTCTCTTTTCCAATATTCTTTTCTTGCGGTCAATCATCGTCTTTTGATTCCCTAGAAGAGTCTCAATTCCTTTTCCTTTGGGTAAACACAGTCTTCCTGTTAAACCCCGAAACCCTAGCGGAGTTTGCAACCTTCTCTTGGTTCTTCTCCCTTTGATTGGTTGACCACTGCCTATCAGTTAAAACACTAATTTGCACTTCTTCTCAGTTAACCACAGTCTATCTGTTAACATACTGAGCTCCTCTTGGGTTAATCACCTTCTCTTAGTTAATCACCCATTTTTCAGTTAACCACAACCAGTCTGTTAACATACTGAGCCCCTTCGAGTTAATCACCTTATTTTGGTTAATCACTCGTTCCTTTTCGGTTAATCATAGTCTTTCTGTTTGCACCGAATCCTCAGTGGTTAGCAACCTTTTTTGGTTCATTACCCTTTGTCGTTGGATGAGTACTGTTTATTCGGTCGGTAGCAACATCCTATTTGGGTCACGACCTTTGCTTGGTCTCACACCTGTCCTTTAGGTTACGACCTTCGCTTGGTCCCACACCCTTTCTTTTGGGTCACAACCTTCGCTTGGTTCTACACCCATTCTTTTGGTTCTTCACAGCCAGTCTGTTGACACCAACTTCTTTCTCCCCACCAGAGTCGTTATTTCTTCGGTTAACCACTGCCAGTGAGTTAACATACCGAACCCTTTTTCTTTTAATCCCCAGTAGGGTCGCTTACCATCTGACCCCTAGCACAATCATTTCATTCTCTTCTCCCCAGTGGAGTCTCTGTATTTCTTTTTCTCCTTTATCTTCTTGGTTTCAACACCACCCCTGTACGTTATCCTCAACACAGTCTCTATTTGTTTCCTTTGCACTTCTTTCTTGGTTTTGACACCACTTCTTTTGGATCCCCAATGGAGTTTCCTTCTTCTTTTGTCTTGGTTTTGACACCACCTTTCCTTTTCCTTTTCCATCTTAGTTCCCCAAACTATGGAAGCTCTGATTCTACATTCATTCGAATGTATGATACGTAGGCACGAGATCGCGATGATCTTGGCGAGCACACTTCCACCTTTTTCCATTCTTCTTCTCTTTCCCTAGTTCCCTGAACTACGGCGCTCTGATTTCCTTATTGCACTACGAGGGCCCTAATCCTCCGCGAGCACTTTTTTTTCTCTTTCTCCACTCTCTCTCTCTTTCTTTTAGCTAGAAGCCGTTAGATAGATAAACCATCCGATCCTAGAAGCAAGTGAAATGGTTCCCGTCGAGTACGACGGATGCGTTAAGTGCTAGTACCTTCCTTTCACATAACTGACCCCCTGACCCGTTTCTCTTCCCCTTGGGTTTTATCGATATTTTCCCTGTCCTCTGGGACTAAATAAAGTTCGATGGCAATTCTGTTGTATCTTTGAGTGTGCGATTCACTCAGGTATAATCCAGCCGACTTTAGACACATGTGTCGCTCCCAGGATTTTCAACCAAGTACAAACGCGAAAGTGTCGCCGAAATAGAGTCGCCAGCAATGTGTATTTATCCCAAGAGAGGGAAAGGAAACACTGCGTAAACCTGAAGGGAAGGAAAAGAGCATGGTCTCACGACCAAGAGAAACGGGTAAGGGAGTCGGTTACGCGAAGGGAAGGTGTTAGCACCCCCACGCGTCCATCGTACTCGATGGGGTCCACGTTTGTTGTCTCGATCAAAGGGTGTCGTCATCTGGAGATCCACTCCTGCTGGAAAGGAAAAGGAACAGGTACGGGAAAGAATGAAGAAACGGGGAAGAAAAGGAAAAGAAGAGACGAGACTCGGTAGGACATCCTCGGAGTCCTATGCCTACGTATTCCCTCGTGCAATGGGATAGTCAGAGTCAACATAGTTCGAACATGAACTAAGGGGGGAGGTTGCTCGCCAAGACATCGTCGTCTCGTGCCTACGTATCCTCAATCTAACCAGAAGGAGGAAATCAGAGCAGTCGTAGTTCAACCTAACAAGGTCGACAATGCTTTGTTTGTGTTTTTTAAGTGGAGTACGTCAACGTCCCCGTTCTAGCAGTTAGGTGTCGCAACTCGTTGTAAGGAGTCTTAGGCATTTACCTGTTTGCGGTAGAACGGAAGTGACGCATCCTTGCGAAGGAATGAAAGAGATGAGAAGAGAATCGTTGTTTGTTTTGTGTTTTTTAGAAGAAGTGGATTGAAGTTAGTTCGTAACTTACATTGCACCAAGTCTACCATGCGGGAAAGAGTGAGTCGCATGGTCGCCCCCAAATGGGACGTATGCTAAACACTCTAGAAGAGGAGTGGAGGCCCCTCGTTCTTCATTTCCTACACTTAAGGCTCGAGCGCAATATACGTTATAATTATTAAGTGTTTTAGAAGTGTTATGAGATGGGAAGAGAGGACTCAAAGGAAAAGAAAAACTCTAAGGGGAATTCTATCCTAATGTTGTCATGCAAAAGATGGCCCTAGGGTTGAGTTTGAAAGGGATACTTCTACCTAAGTTAGCATACAAAGGGAAGCCTAACGCTAATCCTACTCCAAGCTTAATTGAAAATTAAGTTGGACTAGGTAGCTCTAAGGGAGTAAATCCAAGACTTAAGCAAGTCTTGAGATTCAAGGGAAGAGAAAGAGTGAAAGAGACGAAGAAGAAAAGAAGAAATGAACAAAAAACAGCAGCTACAATAGCGCATCTGCACCAATACAGCAGTTAAGGACAGCACACAAGCAAGACAGCTTTCAACAGCACACAAATCAGCACAAAAGGAGGTGTAAAAGGCAACAGGCAGCAAGTGTGAACAATATACAGCACATGAACAAACTTAAAACAACAGCTGTAAAAAAATAGGGCAGCATGCATCCAAACAAGAGATGATTGCAAATGAACATGCATAGGAAGGCAAGTCAAGCATAGAGGTTACAAACATCAAGGATGAACAAACATGATCATGTTATCCACTCAAGAATGAGCATTCTCAACTTAATTGCACGATTTACATATTGATTAAAACAAATCATGCATAAGCAACCATGGGGACAAACAACAATCATGCATCAAGCATTACATGCCTTTCAATCAAACATGGTTACAATCACACCACCAACCAAGGTAAATAACTCTTGAAATCATCGTGAAAGCATGCATATCATGAGGAAGCATATCATTAGGCATATGAACAAATCAAGTGAGCATGCATCTCACAACATTAGGTGAACAAGCAAACACAAAGTAATTCCAGCAACATAAGCATCAATTGACAATTATCATGCTCAAGGAGTATGTGCTATGTGTTCATGGCATCAAGAATACAACAATGTAAACATATTCATAAACGATGAACATACAAGAGCCGCGTGTCAGAAAATTGAGTACGTACAATGGTGTGAGGTGCAACAGCATCAAAACAGTCATTAAACATGCATCATATCAATCCATGAAGATTAGAAATGAAACGGGATCGAAACATGCTCAAAAATACACAAAAAACACACTCTGCATCAGTGTTAATCGATTAACCAATTGCAGTGTAACTATGTTAATCGATTAACAGCTCTTATTAAGCGCATTTTGCACTGGTTAATCGATTAACCTAATTGCACTGTAATTGGTTAATCGATTAACACTGTAAAATTAGCACAAAATCAGTTTGAAAAATCACTTCCAGCAGTAAAAGCACTTATACAATCATATCCAATGATCATGTAATCAACAATGCACGAAAATTAAGTTCAGAAACATCATTCAAACATCACTTAGATTCAACAATCATCAACATCCACAATCAAGATCAACCAAATGAATCAAAACACATCAAAATTCATGGATCTACATTGTATAAGTTGCAATTAAGCTAAAATGAGTATGGATCTGAAATTAACCAACCTACAAAGTTGAGATTTGCTTTGGTAAGTGTTGAAAACAGAAATGGATGAATTCAAGTAGAGAAATCCAAGATCCACAAGCTTCTTACACTAAAAACTTGAAGATCAAAGCAATAAGCAACCAAAGCTCCAAAAGCACTTCCAAAAATCACTTCTGAAAATTCAGAACCAGATCCAAACGAAAATCCAAATTGAAAAGCTGAAATGTAGTGATGATGAGAGGTTTTAGCTCAAGATTTAACAAGTTCCAATGAAGAACTTGTTAATCTTTGAAGAAGAGCTTTGAGTGTGGTTGAAAATGGAGTTGGAGAATGAAAAAAGTGAGAGAGAATTGAGAGAAAATTCTGAAAAATGAGGGTGAAAAAATGATCTCCCCCAAGGTTTGGAGTTGATGAGATTAAATAACCCCTAGGTTAGGAGTTAAGTTTGGGTTTGGAGTGAGGTTAGGTGAGTGAAAAGTGAATTAGGAAAGGAAATGTGGAATTGGAGTGGAAAGAATTTGAATTTTTGAATGGAAAATCAACTCTCTAGATCCTTCTACTGATGTGTAGAATTAAAATGGGTGATTAAAAATTGGATAAAAAGGAAACAGCTCTGAAAATGCAGCATTTGGGAAAAATTCAATATGGTTAATCGATTAACCTAATTGCACTGCAATTGGTTAATCGATTAACACATTCAAATTTTGAATTTTTGCGCCAAAAGGAGGGAAACTTGGATATTCGTCTGGTTCTACCCGTTCTGAACCATAATAGACCTTTGAAACTTGCCATTTGATATTACCACTAGAATACACTTGAAATATGCTGTGAAATGTTTTTTCGCCATCGGATTAAACTCCTAATAATAACTGTCTGGTGCTGAATAACTGATCAAAAATTAATTGTCGGAGTTTCTGATCGTCAAGTCGTTTAATGAGCAAAATAAATGCTCAAAAGACTTGGAAAGCTATCTGCTTAGCTCTGGATATTGTTGAAAATGATACTGGAACTAATGACGCCATGAGCGGCTGGAAAACACCTTGATCCCATGCCTAGAAGAACCATGCAAATGCAGAAATGAGGATGCAAATGAAATGAAGCATAAGCCAGTTAGTGCTAAAAGTAAGAGGGAAAATTTTGGGGTATTACAGCTGCCCCTATTCAATCAACTGTGGACCTGAAGGGATGAGAGTAACGGATGTCATACATTCAAGGGACATAGGGATTGAATACAAAAATAACCAGAAAATTTGCGCTTTGGGGGAAAAAGGAACAGGTATATGATAAACAATGAAGTTGTGGGGAGTGATATTTGGTAGAGAAGAGTCCGGAACAAAATGAAATCTGAAAGGTACCTGTCGGGAATGGTCAAAGTATAAAGCTTAAAGTATGCCTGTCGGGAACGGTTAAGGTGTGCCTATCGGGAACGATTAAAGTTGAAAATCTATGGGTTACCTATCGGGAATGGTAAATGGGCATGTCGGGAACGGCTAGGTCTAAAACTTAAAGGGTGCCTGTCAGGAACGGCTAAAGTTGAAAACCTATGGGTTACCTATCGAGAATGGTAAATGGGCCTGTCAGGAACAGCTAAGTCTAAAACTTAAAGGGTGCCTGTCGGGAACGGCTAAAGTTGAAAACCTATGGGTTACCTATCGGGAATGGTAAATGGGCATGTCGAGAACGGCTAGGTCTAAAACTTAAAGGGTGCCTGTCGGGAACAGCTAAAGTTGAAAACCTATGGGTTACCTATCGGGAATAGTAAATGGGCCTGTCGGGAACGGCTAGGTCTAAAACTTAAAAGGGTGCATGTCGGGAACGGCTAAAGTTGAAAACCTATTGCTTACATGTCAGGAACGGTAAATGGGCCAGTCGGGAACGGCTAGGTTTAAAACTCAAAAGGGTGCCGGTCGGGAACGGCTAAAGGAATCCTATCTGGAATGGTTCCTAAGAAATAAGGTTGACCTATACGTCTATCGGGAATTACTAAGGTTCAAAACTTAGAAGGCGCCTATCGGGAATGGCGGAAGGAATCCTATCCGGAATGGTTCCTAAGAGATACGGCTAAAATGTAAGATCAAAAGATCTACCAACCGAGAAACTGGGACTCTGGTGGGGAGGAAAGTATTGAAACCCTTATGCTGCTTTGAAAAGTCTGACGGGGAAATGAAGAGGCATTCTTTCTGGTTTTGTAAATATGATCGAAGAGAAATAGTTTTGGGCTCTCGCACGAGGTATCAAAACTAGCTTATGCTTCGCATGAATATGTTTGAATTTTTCTATGGCGTAATGCTCCATCTCAAATGGAAATGCTACGCGTTTTGAGGATGCAATGATTACTACATGCAAGATGCAAAGAGGTTCCTTAGCAAAATAAATGTTGAGGAAAAGAAGGCAACTCCGCTGGGGATAACAAGCTGGATTGACTTCGTGGTCGCAAACCGTACTGGGGAAGACAAATAGACCTGATCTCCTGATCTGGGCTCTGACCTGACAAACCTGTTGAGGTTGCTGTAGGAAATGATAACTTTGCTGGAGATAGCGATGGCAATTGCTAAGGAAATAACCACCAATATAATCTTTTGACACTCTGTGGAAAAACACCAACTCAGTTGGGGAGTAATGTTGACACAATCTGGTCTTTGAACTGCCAAGCTTGCTGAGATTACTGTACGGAATGATGACGTTGCTGGGGAGGTATCATTTGAACCACTCTGCTTGGGAAATAACTATAACCATAGAACTCCGCTGGGGAAATGACAACTTTCTGACCCGGCTGCTAGGGAATTGAGATCAAATGAACTCTTACTGAGGAAGGAAATACCCGCTGAGGGACTGAGATCAACCATATTTCTTGCTAAGGGAAGAAATACTTGCTAGGGGACTGAAATCAACCGAAACTCATGCGGGGATAACCTCTGAACAACCGATGAGTCTGAATTGCCAATAACCATTGGACTTTAATTGCAGGCAACATCAATGATTTGATATGCTAAAGGAGGGGAATACTCTAACTTTCCACCATTTTTGAAACTGCTTGGGAATATTCCATCACTTTGCATTGCTAGGGGTGAGGAATTCTTCTATACTGCTAGGGATGACAACCTCAAGGAAGAACTTTCCTGTTGAGGGACCCACTTCTGCTTGGGGAGAGCCATAACCATGGACTCTACTGGGGAAATCAAACTTCCCGATGTCTTGCTAGGAAGAGGGATATTCTTATACTCTGTTGGGGAGTGGAACTCCATTGCATTCTGCTGGGGAAAAGAGATCAAAGACACCTCATGCTGGAAATGACCTCTGTTTCAAGCTTCTAAGTTGATCAACTGCCCATTGATCGTCATAATTGAACAACGATTCATTCAATTCTCCATTTTCCCCAGACTACAAGGTCTATAAAATAATTTTGCCTCGAGAGGATTTTACAGAAGACGTAGCATTCAACATGCCCCAGTGTCTTCAAACTCTTTGAGAGGTGCTTCTGACTAGCCATCTTTTGAAAAGGACAACTTCTCATACTCTTGAGGTGGCCTGCCTCGAGTCTTGAAGAAACTTTGCCCCTGACTGATCTTGGAGAGATTTGTCAAATCGACCTGATTGCCCCATATTACCTGTTTGTGGAGAGATTTATCGGATCTCGACATACTTGCCCCAGTTTGGCTGAACTTTGAAGATATTTTCTCAACATGACTTCCCATGATTGATCGCTCTCTGAAAAGACTTTCTCAACTTGACAGCCCCTGATTACACTGCTTTCTGGAGAGATTTATCGAATCTCGACATGATCGCCCCAGATTGGCTGCTCTCTGAAAAGACTTTCTCAAATTGACTGCCCCAGATTAGCCACTTTAGAGAGACTCCTCGACGTGGCTACTCCAGATTAGCTGAATCTTAACACGACTTACTAGGAAGTACCTACTCTACACTGAGTCTCTTGGCAGCGTGCCCCTTGATATGACTATCCTTCAGAATTTTCGAGCATCCCCACTCGGCAAGGATTAAGCTTCTCGACTGACGTTCATTGTATAAGCTTCCTTAATGTTTAGGCACATGTATGCAAGCAGAGCAAGTTTATTATGAGAATGATAATTCTAATGCAACAAACATGTTAACCTTGAAGTTTTTAATGAAAATATGTCGCAAAACTTTGTGAACGAATCACTGGTTGAGGTGCGACACCCATTTCGAATGGGAAATAGCATACACATGCAATACCAACAAAAATCTTATTAGCACAACTCATGGGAGTCAGGAACGCTATCTCGTTGAAATACGCTCTCAAAATAAACCCTGTTTCAATTAGGACTTTTAAGGGTTGTAACGTGGCCTGGTTCGCGGTTTGAGAAAGAAAGGACATAAGGCTCAAAGTTTTGTTTTAACCCACCCATTCTCCTTGATGTTCTCCAATCCTACGTTCAGCTAACTTGACACAAGCGCTCACCTTTCAAAAAGTTTAATAACTGGCATGAGTGATGGTTAAAGGGCCCAAGCGGTTTTCGGAGTGACAGTCACCCCTTTCGCATTTGGTGTCTGCATTCACACGACTTGTTCTTTATTGAGGATTTTTTTTTGTAATCTTTTTCGCTTTTTCTATTCTTTTCTCTCCCTTTTTATTTCCCTGATTTTTCCTGGACTGAATTCTTTTGAATTCTCTCTTTTTTTTTCGATTTTGAGGTCCAGCGGGATGCCCTAACTTTTGCCTAAGTCACTTGTTTTCAAGTTTCGACTTAGTGGGCTTTCTTTCTTTATATTTTTCTTCCTCTTTTTTTTGAACAAATCATGTGACACTGGCAATCTTGACTTCTTTGAAAGGATTGTGACTGCTTCACTCTTTGCATTGAGGGGTAAACATTGTGTTCTCATGCCCCTTGACCTTCTGAAATGTGAGGAAAGAAAAGGTAATGGATCCTCGGATGCACACTCCTTTTGAAAGTTGAATGCTCGGCCAAATTAACTGACACCTACCCTATCCCTAGGTTAAATGTGAGGGTTTTTTTAATAAAAGGAAACTCCTACTTCAAGGCTCAACAGGGTTAACAAGGGTCTATCTCCCTTATATCTCCGGTGTTTGGGGATTTGAAGCAATGCCTGTACATCATCAACCGGGTTTTATCCAAAAGCATACAACCAAAGATTTTGCGTTTTCGCCTCATCATCCTCCCTCAAAGAGTTTAAGCAAGAAAGTTGATATTGCAGTGCACAGAAACATTAAATGAGTGAACACAAATGAAATTCTTCAAGAAAAACATATTCATTGCATTAAAATCATCATTCAAAATACAAACAAGTTTTAACATGCAAACAGTTTAAACGAACAAATGAAAGCTACATATGAAAATGCAGTAAAGAAGACGAAGATTGCCATTGTTGAGGAGGCTTAACTCCGTCTGGACTGATTGCTTCAGGAGGTGTTTTTACAGTCTCAAGTGCTCGTTTGGGAAGCTTTAGTTAACGTACAGACCATCTGCAGTGAAAATAATGATCCCAACGTCAATCAGATCTTGCACCTTATGTTTGAACACCTTACAATCTTCAATGGCATGCCCCTGTGTCCCTGAGTGGTACTCGCACCTATCATTCTTGTCATAATCTGGAGGAAGGGGATACAGAATAGGAGCAACTTCCCTTAACTGAATCAAAGAGTCCTGAAGTAAACGGGCAAGCAGCTGACTGTGAGAAACAGTAATGGGATCAAATTTTCTCTCAGGCTTTCTGGGTCTTTGATGTCTCCTCTGGGAGCTAGTCTGCTACCGATACCGATTCGGGTACTCCTCTCTTCCCAGCATTTTCCTTTTCAAACTTGGGCTAGGATCAGGAAAAGGTTGCTGACGTGGGGATTCTGAGACCAAAGACTACAAGATATGCCCTTGACTTGATGCCGCTTCAAGAGGGAACGCCGAGATATTCATATTTTTTGCAGCAGTAGGAGCAGGACTACTCTGTATACTTATGCCGCCCGACGCAAAATCAATTGCCTTCGAATCAATCAGATCCTGGACCACATGATAAAAGGCTTTACATTTTTCCACATTATGCCCCGGCGCACCAGAATGAAAATCGCAATGGGCACTTGCATCGTAATCGAATGGGAGCTTTCCACCAGGAGGATTTATCTTTTGACGTTCAACCAATTGGAGTTGAAGTAGGTACCTCAACAACTGAGCATAAGGCATAGGAAGCGGATCAAAGATTCTATCGGCTTTCTTCGGCTTCGGTGGGTATTTCTTAGCCTTGGTGTTGTCTTGGGAAACCAGAGGTGGCTGCTGACGAGGAAGTTCCAGAACTCCAGGTTGTGCAAAAAATCCATGAGGCATATCACTCTTTGGGATAGATTCCACAGGCAATGGTGGAACGACAATTTCTGCTATAGCCTCAGGCATGGGATTATCATCCTTTTTTAGCATATTTCTCACGACTTCTACAACCAGACTCATCTGAATCTTCATTTGATTGACCTCTTCCTTCAGCATTTTTTGGTCCTGAATTAGAGCTTGCATGTCCCTCATAAACTGCCCCATTTGGCTTCGTACTTCCCTCAATTATGCTTGAACTTGATCCATGGTCAACTTCTGAATGGCTTGAGCAGTTAAGTCTACAATTCTGAAGAAAACCAGATCAGGATAAGAATAACCAAACCTCGAACACCTGTTATGAAAATGAGTATAAAAATGCTATGCAAATGCCATGTTCGAATATTTCCAAGGAATCATTCTGCTTTGATTCAAGTTTTTTCGTACAAACCACAAGAAAAAGACGGAAATGCTCTGCAGTGAGTCTCAAAGTTAATATCCCTTGGAAATACAAGAACATGTATGCAAAAATGATGATGCAGATGCAACAGACATGGGATCAGAGCTTCCACAAAGCTCTATACTGTTATGCTGCTGAATGGATAAATTCAAAGGTCTGCTCTGAAAAGAATACTGGAATACCAGAATATCCGAATAACCAGAATACCAGAATAACCAGAATACCAGGCTGATAAGTTCACCCTGATAAGAGCACCAGAATACCAGGTAGGATGAAAGTTAAGGTTACCTGCAAACCTGTAAACACCCGCCCATCTCACATGTGGGTACTAGAAAATCGAGGATCCTCAATATCACGGGCTCTCAGGTCGAGAAATGATGATACATTCACCATTTCTAGTTTGGCATCATCATCAATCGAGGAGGCCTCAACTGATTCCCCTAAAAATGGATATCCTATAGCAAGTTCCCAGCATTGGGTCCTCGGATCGAGAAGTGTAATGGATTTGCCATTTCTGGTCTGCCATTATCACCTCTCGGGAGGAGTGCCGCAACTGAGTCCTCGGGAGATGGTCGCCAGAGTCGACAGTTTTCCAGGTTACATTCCATCGTCTGCCCCAAATGCGCAGGATAGAATATTACCAAAGAAAACTTCGTCTGGATGTGGAGTTTTCATGTATACTACGTCTGGCCAAATGCCACACAAGTCATACTACTTTCCACGCTAATCATAGGTGTATGCTCAAGCCTGGGTATTGGGCTTATCTCTCAGAAATCCCAACCTGCCAAACAGAAAACCAGTACAGCACAGCACAATCTAGCATAATAATGAAATACAATGCCATAAATATGGTAAATACAGTAAAACAAGTAAAACAATAATACAGTAATATACAACAAAATAAAGCACCACAATAAACACCCAATGAAAATAAACAACCAAGCGCTAGGATTGACTCGCAAAAGGGATGGACCAGCAAGAGGTCAACCAATCCCCAGCAGAGTCGCCAGCTGTCGTTCCCGGGATTTTCATCCAAGTATAAACGCGAAAGTGGCGCCGAAACAGAGTCGTCAGCAATGTGTATTTATCCCAAGAGTGGGAAAGGAAACACTGCGTAAACCTGAAGGGAAGGAAAAGAGCATGGTCTCACGACCAAGAGAAACAGGTAAGAGAGTCGGTTACGCGAAGGGAAGGTGTTAGCACCCCCAAGCATCCATCGTACTCGATGGGATCCATGCTTGTTGTCTCGATAAAAGGGTGTCGTCATCTGGAGCTCCACTGCTGCTGGAAAGGAAAAGGAATAGGTACGGGAAAGAACGAAGAAACGGGGAAGAAAAGGAAAAGAAGAGACGAGACTCGGTAGGACATCCTCGGAGTCCTATGCCTACGTATTCCCTCGTGCAATGGGAAAGTCAGAGTCAACGTAGTTCGGACACGAACTAAGGGGGGAGGTTGCTCACCAAGACATCGTCGTCTCGTGCCTACGTATCCTCAATCTAACCAGAAGGGGGAAATCAGAGCAGTCGTAGTTCGACCTAACAAGGTCGGCCTTGTTTGTTTGTGTTTTTTAAGTGGAGTACGTCAACGTCCCCGTTCTAGCAGTTAGGTGTCGCAACTCGTTGTACGGAGTCTTAGGCATTTACATGTTTACGGTAGAACGGAAGTGACGCATCCTTGCGAAGGAATGAAAGAGATGAGAAGAGAATCGTTGTTTGTTTTGTGTTTTTTAGAAGAAGTGGATTGAAGTTAGTTCGTAACTTACATTGCACCAAAGTCTACCATGCGGGAACGAGTGAGTCGCATGGTCGCCCCCAAATGGGACGTATGCTAAACACTCTAGAAGAGGAGTGGAGGCCCCTCGTTCTTCATTTCCTACACTTAAGGCTCGAGCGCAATATACGTTATAATTATTAAGTGTTTTAGAAGTGTTATGAGATGGGAAGAGAGGACTCAAAGGAAAAGAAAAACTCTAAGGGGAATTCTATCCTAATGTTGTCATGCAAAAGATGGCCCTAGGGTTGAGTTTGAAAGGGATACTTCTACCTAAGTTAGCATACAAAGGGAAGCCTAACGCTAATCCTACTCCAAGCTTAATTGAAAATTAAGTTGGACTAGGTAGCTCTAAGGGAGTAAATCCAAGACTTAAGCAAGTCTTGAGATTCAAGGGAAGAGAAAGAGTGAAAGAGACGAAGAAGAAAAGAAGAAATGAACAAAAAACAGCAGCTACAACAGTGCATCTGCACCAATACAGCAGTTAAGGACAGCACACAAGCAAGACAGCTTTCAACAGCACACAAATCAGTACAAAAGGAGGTGTAAAAGGCAACAGGCAACAAGTGTGAACAATATACAGCACATGAACAAACTTAAAACAGCAGCTGTAAAAAAACAGGGCAGCATGCATCCAAACAAGAGATGATTGCAAATGAACATGCATAGGAAGGAAAGTCAAGCATAGAGGTTACAAACATCAAGGATAAACAAACATGATCATGTTAGCCACTCAAGAACGAGCATGCTCAACTTAATTGCACAATTTACATATTAATTAAAACAAATCATGCATAAGCAACCATGGGGACAAACAACAATCATGCATCAAGCATTACATACCTTTCAATCAAACATGGTTACAATCACACCACCAACCAAGGTAAATAACTCTTGAAATCATCGTGAAAGCATGCATATCATGAGGAAGCATATCATTAGGCATATGAACAAATCAAGTGAGCATGCATCTCACAACATTAGGTGAACAAGCAAACACAAAGTAATTCTAGCAACATAAGCATCAATTGACAATTATCATGCTCAAGGAGTATGTGCTATGTGTTCATGGCATCAAGAATGCAACAATGTAAACATATTCATAAACGATGAACATACAAGAGCCGCGTGTCAGAAAATTGTGCACGTACAATGGTGTGAGGTGCAACAGCATCAAAACAGTCATTAAGCATGCATCATATCAATCGATGAAGATTAGAAATGAAATGGGATCGAAACATGCTCAAAAATACACAAAAAACACACTCTGCATCAGTGTTAATCGATTAACAGCTCTTATTACGCGCATTTTGCACTGGTTAATCGATTAACACTGTAAAATCAGCACAAAATCAGTTTGAAAAATCACTTCCAACATCAAAAGCACTTATGCAATCATATCCAATGATCATGTAATCAACAATGCACGAAAATTAAGTTCAGAAACATCATTCAAACATCACTTAGATTCAACAATCATCAACATCCACAATCAAGATCAACCAAATGAATCAAAACACATCAAAATTCATGGATCTACATTGTATAAGTTGTAATTAAGCTAAAATGAGTATGGATCTGAAAAATTAACCAACCTACAAAGCTGAGATTTTCTTTGGTAAGTGTTGTAAACAGAAATGGATGAATTCAAGTAGAGAAATCCAAGATCCACAAGATTCTTGCACTCAAAACTTGAAGATCCAAGCAATAAGCAACCAAGGCTCCAAAAGCACTTCCAAAAATCACTTCTGAAAATTCAGAACCAGATCCAAATTGAAAAGCTGAAATGTAGTGATGATGAGAGGTTTTAGCTCAAGATTTAACAAGTTCCAATGAAAAACTTGTTAATCTTTGAAGAAGAGCTTTGAGTGTGGTTGAAAATGGAGTTGGAGAATGAAAAAAGTGAGAGAATTGAGAGCAAATTCTGAAAAATGAGGGTGAAAAAATGATCCCCCCTAAGGTTTAGAGTTGATGAGATTAAATAACCCCTAGGTTAGGAGTTAAGTTTGGGTTTGGAGTGAGGTTAGGTGAGTGGAAATTGGAGTGAAAAGTGAATTAGGAAAGGAAATGTGGAATTGGAGTGGAAAGAATTTGAATTTTTGAATGGAAAATCAACTCTCTAGATCCTTCTACTGATGTGTAGAATTAAAATGGGTGATTAAAAATTGGATAAAAAGGAAACAGCTCTGAAAATGCAGCATTTGGGCAAAATTCACTATGGTTAATCGATTAACCTAATTGCACTGCAATTGGTTAATCGATTAACACATTCAAATTTTGAATTTTTGCGCCAAAAGGAGGGAAACTTGGATATTCGTCTGGTTCTACCCGTTCTGAACCACAATAGACCTTTGAAACTTGCCATTTGATATTACCACTGGAATACACTTGAAATATGTTGCGAAATGTTTTTTCGCCATCAGATTAAACTGCTGATAACAACTGTCTAGTGCTGAATAACTGATCAAAAATTAGCTGCCGGAGTTTCTGATCGTCAAGTCGTTTAATGAGCAAAATAAATGCTCAAAAGACTTGGAAAGGTATCTGCTTGGCTCTGGATATTGTTGAAAATTATACTGGAACTAATAACGCCATGAGCGGCTGGAAAATACCTTGATCCCATGCTTAGAAGAACCATGCAAATGCAGAAATGAGGATGCAAATGAAATGAAGCATAAGCCAGTTAGTGCTAAAAGTAAGAGGGCAAATTTTGGGGTATTACAACATGCAGCGGAACACCAAAGAACACCTTCAACAATCTTCAGTCAAGATGTCAAGACATCTTATGAGACATCATGCAGAGAAGAACCTCTTCACTAGTAGCAGTTGGAGCATCTTCACAGTAGCAAAATACAACCAAACAGTAGTTGTCATCCTTGATCCAATACCAATCATTCTAGATATCCAATACCTTTGAAAACATCAGAATGAAAGGTTTGATCGCACAAATATACACCTTGTTTAATGAACCAGAAAGTATCTCACAAGATCTCATCCAGAAACAGACATGATTCCTGCTCTGATACCAATTGAAATTCTGGCATGCAGATCACAGATGTCCTAACAACATGTCACGACATTGTTCTTTGCATAACTTTAAAACAAGGGCAGAATAATCAAGCTGATACTCTAAGTATTAGCAATAGAATCACGACAGATGTTTCAACATCTGTTACAACATGTTAATCAACAAGCAAATACTGAACTGTAAATTTGCAGAATGATAAATAACACAAGATATGTTAACCCAGTTCGGTGCAAATCACCTACATTTGGGGGCAACCAAGCCAGGAAGAAGAATCCAATATCAGTAGTATAGTTTTATGTAAATAACCTCTGGTTTATAGTAAACAACTTTTGGTTTACCTATTGCTATCCAATGAAAACTTTATCATTATAAGTCCCATCTAATTGATAAGAGAAACCCATCTCACTCCCTTAATCACATACTGCGATATCCAACAGTTATAGTCACAATAATTGTATCATCCTACTTGAAAGAAACCTCTTTCAATACAAAGTTCAACCAAGCATTCTCGACTAACAACCTAACTTGGATTTTCTTAAAAGCTTCATCTAAGAACAATATATAATTCATTACCTAAAGGTTTCTGAATTTGTATAAACAACTATGTCTACCACATTGTATCAAACTGATACACAGGGAGACTTACAACACAAGAAAGTCCTACGACACTCAAAATCCTAAACCTTATTTTCTACTTTACAAAAGTCTTACATAAGGTTTAATTCATCTACCCTAGGTCTTGGTCTTCTTTTATAACCTTCTGCTTCCTTGGGCTCTAAATCTTTTGTCCTTGATCCACTGCCAAACGCGCCTTGAATCTTGAAATAGAATTAAAAACAAAACCTGTTGTGACAGTCATGATGTCGAGTCTTCATGCTGGGACATCTCATTCGACATCTTTGGTCTGGGGCAAATTTATTCAACCTAGAACATCTTGTTCAAAATTATGTTTTACCAAAATTTAGTCAAATCCTTGGAGCTTTCAGGCTTTGTTTTGCCCTAAGCCCATCAGCCTTGTTTTTGACACCACACTCTCAACCCATGCACCTCCCTCCTTGTTCTTTTTTTGTTTTATTTATTACTACTATTTTTATTTTGTTTTAAAAAACTTTCCAATATTTGCTTTGTATTTGATTTTGTTTTCTTATATTGTATCATGCTCGAATCTTCTTCCAATAATTTTTTTTCATTTCATTTCGATTTTGTATTTTTTTTGTTGATGAAGATCTTAATGTCCTGGAATATTGGATTTCAAGGATGTTTGAATCTTCATTATTTCAAATATGTTGATGAATGATCATTTGGATCATTCTCGACACTTTGAGATAGTGATAGGTTGCCCTTGATTAATCATGGAAATTCTTGATTAAAGATGAGACCATTTCTCCTTTTCCTTTTGTGTGGCATGACTTTAGGAGAATGATCCATATATCATTTCTCTAGCGTGTTTTTACACAAATATTGTTATTGACTGGCCTCAGATAGGTGCAACTTTTACATAAGTCCACTTACGATTTCTTAACATAGCGTTAAATTGGTCCCGATTCGAGAAAACGATCATTTGATCAATAACCAATAACTACTAACTTCTAACTTCTGACTTTTAGATTTCCGCTCTTTATTTTCTTGCTATTTACTTTCTGTCATTCCACAATTTACTTCATTGCTCATTTATCATTATGCCATTCTCTTCTTTTTTATCTTCGTTTCTTCATCTTATGAAAAATACAAAATCATGATAAAATGATTAAAACCCTAAAAAAACATATGATCTTGGACTATGGTTACTATCCTGTGTGTGCTTGGAGTTTTGGAATTTGTACTAAACCCTAGCAAAGGAGACTTGAAGACTTGGACTCTTGTTTTCATTGCATAGTTTAGGACACTGTGCACACACACGGCTTTATCTTGGGCTACCTTACAACGAGACCCTTTATTTCTCGCATCAATTTCTCCTGTATTTTTCATGTATCCCTCTCCTCATTTTGGTGTATTGTATTTACTTTCCCGCTTTTCTTTGGTTGTGGTTTTTTCTTGCTAGTTACCCTTATGGACTGGGATAGACCTCACCACTTTCTCAAACCCTTGATGCAACGTCAGTTGCTATCCTCGCTTAACCCTTGTAAGTCGATCGCCTTGCACATCGCCATCAACCTTTTCTCAAACCCTTGATCCAATGTCAAGTGGTATCATCTCAAACCTATTTTAATTTCAAACCTTTTTCATAATCCTCTCGCGACAATAAAACCCTTGATCCAACATCAAACGGCCCTTTCTCAATAAATTTTAATAAAAATAATAAGATACGATTATAATTGCACGCCACGAGTCTTAAGTGGCGGAGAAGGAGTGAGAATTGAGCTTTCCTACACTCACTCTGAGTATTTTGGACACAAGATGATTGGCTTGGTAGTTTGAAATATTCGCCTCTACCCATAGTCTTTAGTGTAATTCAAATCAAGAACAATCTCTTTTCAAAAACCCTAAAAACATCATCAACTCATCAAAATCTTTTTTTCTCGCCATCGTGTGATATCTTAAACTCCTTTTGACAAAACAAAATTAATCAATACACACCTGTAGTTTCGTGAAATACGAATGCTCTGACTTCCTCATTGCACTATGAGGATACGTAGGCACGAGATTGCAAAGTCTTGGCGAGCACCCTAATAAAAAACCCTTAATTTCCCCTTAGCAAGTAACCCTTAGATATCGACACCCATTCACGCGTAGATAACTTAGATGGTTCTCGTTGAGTACAACAGATGTAAGGGGTGTTAATACCTTCCCCTTGCATAACCGACTTTCGATCCTAGTTTTGGTTACGATGACCATACCCTATCCTTTTCATTTGTGGGTTTTATCGATATTTTCTCTTTCCCTCTTTGTAAATAAATAAAGTTCGGTAGCGACTCTGTTAAGTCCATCCTGCGGGCGTGCGATTGTGCATCGCGAGGTGCTGTCTCGTTTTTCGAGGTACGACAAGAGTATGTTCGACAATCTGAGTTACCTAAGGGATGGAAAGTCCTAAAGTTTACCAAGTTCGCTAGAGACACCAATAAGTCAATAATAGAACATGTAGCTCGGTGTCAAGCCGAGGCAGACGACTTGGCGAATAATGAGAATTTGGAGATGAAATACCTCCCAAACTCTATGACTAAGAATGCCTTCACTTGGTTCACAACTCTCCCTTCGCACTTTTTCCAATCATGGAGTCAGTTAGAAAGGTTATTCCATGAACATTTCTCTATGGAACAGTAGAAAATTAGTTTGAAAGAGTTGGCGAGTGTTAGGCGAAAATTCCCGTAGTCGATAGATGACTATTTGAATAGGTTCAGACTTATCAAGGCAAGTTGTTTTACCCAGGTGCTTGTACATGAGTTGGTCGAAATGCCCGCAGGTGTCCTAGATTATTCAATTAGGAAGAAGATAGATACTCAATACCTTAGGGATATGGCAGAACTAGCGAATAAGGTTCGTCAAGTCGAACGCATAAAAGCTGAAAAGGCCAAAACAAATCAATTTCAAAAATAAGGAAAAAGTTGCTTACTTAGAGGCAGATGATTATGTCTTAGACGTAGGTGACGATTGTTCTGAGGAAGGTGAGGTCAACGTGGTTGAACTGAAGCCATGACCCCTTATGTTTGTAAGTTATTAAAACCATCAAACGGGAATAATCATGTCGAGACTAACAAGAACGAGAAGTTCACCACTAGAACTTACACTTTCGACATTACAAAATGTGATGAAATATTTAGTTTGTTGGTCGCAGATGGTCAGATTATAGTACCTCCTGGTTTAAAACCCATCCTTTAGAACAAAGGAAGAAGAGAGGTTTTTGTAACTACCATAAATTTTTGGGTCATACAACTTCTCAATGGGTTCTTTTCAGAGATTTGGTCCAAAAAGCGCTGAAGGATGGAAGGTTGCAGTTTGGCGAAAAGCCCAAGTCATCCATGAAGGTTGACTCAGATCCCATGCAGACTGAAGATGCTCATCATGGTGAGCTGGTGGAGATCTTGATGGTCAAAGTTGTTGATGAATCCAACATGGAAGTTGACAAAGTTGAGCAGATATCCGTTATTGCAGATTCTGACATGCAGGCGGTCTATCAACAGTCTGAAGAGGGATTAATTGATTTCCTTGAGCGTTGTAAGCTCAACAATTCCAAGAAAATTCTTTGTCCACGTTGCAACACTATTTTTGATAAGGAAGCAACAAAAAAGCTGGAGGGATCACGAAGATTTGACCCTAGGACGGGACAGGGTAAAAGTCAAGCTTCTAGGTTCTCCCCAAACACTGGGGGCAGGCCTCATAGAAACGAAGAATACAGGAGACAAATTCAATCACCTTGACAGAAAACATTTCGACCACCGGCAAGCGCACCCAAAGAGAAATGGGTGAAGCCTACAAATCAGAAAGGGGTAAATTTCCCTAAGTGGAAGGAGGTTAACCCCAAGGAGGGGATATCATACCAGAAAGAGTCGAAGGGCAAGTCTCGTGTTCCTCTGACATACAAGAGAAATAATCTCATGACGTGTACCCAATGAAGGCGTCATCAATGAAAGAATAAGGCCGAACATAAAGCCTTCGCTACAAAGCATGACGCCCCAGAGGCGAAGCGCAATCCAGCTGTGTCAAAGGCTCCAAAGAAGCCTTACTCCAAGAAGTTCAATGAGGAGGACAAGCTAAAAGTTTCCCAAAGGCCAACTTTAAGGGAGGCTCGCGTAGGAAAAGGGGACCCAAGAATGAGGGCAAAGACGCCAGAGTATTCTCCACAATCTGAGGATGAAACTCCACAGTACACTCCCTAGCCTGAAGAGAATGAGCCCCAATATACCCTTCAGTCGGAAGACAAGGAGCCGAAATATACCCCCCAATCTAATGAGGAAATGGTCGAAGACAACTTCGACAAAAATTCTGAAGACGATCTGCAGATAAACTGTGGAATAGTCTCAGTTTTTCCAGTGGAGTATGATAGGGTGTCAGAAGTGTCAGAGGCTGAAGAGGATTTTGTACAAGATGAGGCTGCTAACCAGAATCCTATCTGCTACTACATCATGAATAATGGTGTCGTTGAAGAACAACAGGCAGTTTTTGAAAGGCCTGATCTCGACATGATGTATCACCTGAAGTCGTTGTTCATTAGGGCGAAGGTGGACTCCAAGGCCGTTAACAAAGTGTTTGTTGATGGAGGTGTGGCGGTCAACTTGATGTTGTATTCAATTTTTAAGAAAATGGGGAAGACTAGCGAGGATCTCAGACACCATAACACGGTGTTGTCCAATTATAGGGGCAAGACCAGTAACATACTAGGCGTGATCCAGGTAGACCTATTAGTTGGTTCGACATCCAGACCAACATTATTTATGGTCATCAAGTCCAATGCTAATTACAATTTGCTGCTTGGACGTAAGTGGATACACGAATTTTGGATTTCGGCCTATATGGTTGAAACAAAATAAAATCGGCCTTATGACAACGAGCCTTTGGGGTTTCAAAGAGACACACTTGAAATTAACAAGAAAATGCAAGCCCAAGATCCTTTAGAAGAGATAGACTTGGGCGAAGGAGCAGAGAAGCGATCAACATGCATTAGTGCCAAGATTGATCTAGATATGAAGAAGAAGGTGGTCGAGATGCTCAAAGAATACAGGGACTGCTTCACCTGGGACTACAAAGAGATACCAGGGTTAAGTCGAGACATTGTGGAATTAAAATAACCAATTCGACCTGGGGAGAAGCCGGTGAAGCAGTTACAAATAAGATTTATGCCAGAAATAATGTCCAAGATCAAAGAAGAAATCAAAAGGTTGCTTAGGAGTAAGTTTATAAGAACGGCCAGGTACGTTGAATGGTTAGCAAATATTGTTCTAATTATAAAGAAAAATGGTACACTTAGAGTTTGTATATACTTTAGGTATTTAACTAATGTGACGCCTAAGGATACATACCTCATGTCGGTGGCACAAATGTTGGTCGATTCAGTTGCAGGACATGAATACTTAAGCATGTTAGACGGGTACTCTGGGTATAACCAAATCTTTATAGCTATAAAAGACGTACCTAAAACGGAGTTTCGATGCCCAGGCACGTTAGGCACTTATGAATGGATAGTGATGCCCTTTGGTCTGAAAAATGTTGGGGCGACTTACCAAAGAGACATGAATTCTATGTTTCATTATTTAATCGAGAATTTTATGCAAGTCTATATAGATATTATTATTATAAAATCCTCCTCAGAAAATGGTCACTTAGACCGTCTTCGGAAGTCCTTTCAAAGAATGAGGAAATGTGGATTGAAAATAAATCCATTAAAATGCGCTTTCTGTGTTAGTACAGGGGATTTCTTAGGATTCATGGTACGCAAGAAAGGCATAGAGATCAATCAGAATAAGACAAAAGCAATTATAGATCTTAAGCCTCCTTCAAAAAAGAAGCATCTCCAGTATTTTTTAGGAAAGAACAATTTCTTGAGTAGATTCATCTCCAACTTAAGTAGTATTTTTTAGGAAAGAACAATTTCTTGAGTAGATTCATCTCCAACTTAAGTGGCAAAATCCAGTTGTTCTCGCCACTCCTTCGACTCAAGAAAGATAGAGACTTTATTTGGGGGACTAAACAGCAAGAGGCTTTACAACATCAAGCAATATTTAATAAAGCCTCCAGTACTGCTACCTCCATGTAGAAATAGGAGCATGAAATTGTATATAGCTACGTCAGATTCGACCATAGGCAATATGATAGCTCAGGAGGATGATAATCGCGTCGAAAGAGCTATATATTACCTCAGTCGAATCTTAATAGACGCGGAGACTAGGTATAACTCGATTGAAAAATTATGTTTGTGCCTGTACTTTTCATGTACGGAATTAGATAATTATATTAAACCAGTGGAAGTTTACGCTGATTCTTATTTCGACGTTATTAAACATATGCTATCGAAACCTATTCTTTATAGTCGAATAGGGAAGTGGGCTTTAGTGCTCACTGAGTATTCATTGACTTATTGTCCTTTGAAAGTAGTAAAAGGACAAATTTTCGCAGACTTCATTGTCCACCATTCAGTGGTCGAGACAGTTGAAGCATATGTAGGAACCAGACCACAGAAGTTATACTTCGACGGTTCAAAGCATAAGGATGGCTCTGGAGTGAGTATTTTTATCCTTTCGCCAGAGAACATACCGACCAAGTTCAGATACAAGATTAATGGGAAATGTTCAAATAACGAGGTCGAATAGGAAGCCTTAATAACGGGCCTCCAGATTTTATTGGACTTGGGGGCAAAAGAAGTTAAAATAAAGGGAGATTCAGAATTGGTGATTCGACTATTAAAGAAGGAGTATAAATGCATCAAAGAGAACTTAATGTTATACTTTGTCAGAGCTAACCTTTTGTTGAAGCAATTTGACCATGTGTCAATCAATCACATACCTCGACTTGAAAATCAGGAGGCCAGGGATTTAGCGCAGATAGTCTCAGGATACAAAATCTCAAGGGAAACGTTAGAAGATCTAATCGAGATTAAAGAAATATTTGTCTCAGAGGATAACCCTCAAGACACTTCGTCAATGTCAAAACTTTAGGGGGCACATGAACATGAAGATTCACAAGACTTACAGAACTTGGAGTTTGACAGAGGTTTGAACTGTGAAGTTTTGGCCATTGACTTAATGTCAGATAATGATTGGAGAAAACCCATAGTCGAATATTTACAAAATCCAATGGGAGAAATCGATAGGAAGGTTAAATACAGAGCCTTGATCTATGTAGTTATGGGCAATGAATTGTTGAAAATGACTCCTGAAGGACTTCTTCTAAAATTCCTGGGTGAAAATGAACCATATTTGGCGATCTCTGAGGTGCATAAGGGATCATGTGGTTCGCACCAGGCTGGTCACAAGATGAAATAGTTGTTATGTCGACTATGGGTATAATGGCCAACTATGTTGAAAGAATGCATAAACTTCACCAAAGGTTGCTAAGAATTCCAGAAGCATTCAGGTATCCAACATGTGTCGGCTAGCGAGCTCAAGCCCTCTTCGTCAAAAGGGCATAAGTATATTTTGGTGGGAATAAACTATTTCACTAAGTGGATAGAGTCTGTACCCTTACCTAATATCGACCAAGAGGAGGTGATAAGTTTCATCCAAAATCATATCATATACAAATTTGGGATACTTGAAACTATTACCACCGACCAAGGCTCAGTCTTCATAGGGCGCAAAATGGTAGATTTCGCCTTCGTAACAGGTTTCAAACTTTTAACCTCTACATCATATTATGCCCAAGCCAACGGTCAGATCGGAGTGGCCAATAAGATATTGATTGGTCTGATTAAAAAACATGTGGGGAAAAGCCAAAGAATTGGCATAAAGCCTTAAACCAAGTTCTATAGGCATGCCACAATTCTCTTAAAGAGTTAACTAACTCTACACCTTTCCGACTTGTATATGGGCAAGACGCAGTGTTGCCTTTAGAAATCTACCTGCAATTAGTTAGGATTCAAAGGCAATCTGAGATCCCAACTGATTTCTATTGGGGAATGATGTTCGACGAGTTAGTTCAGTTAGATGAGGATAGACTAATTGCTCTAGATGTCTTGATGAGACAAAAGAAAAGAGTTGCTAAAGCTTACAACAAAAAGGTTAAGTCTAAAATATTCAATGAAGGCGACTTAGTTTGGAAGGTCATATTGCCTATGGATCGAAAAGATAGGTTATTGTGCAAGTGGTCCCCAGATTTGGAAGGACCTTTTAAAATTTTGCAAACATTTTCAAAATATGCATATCATATTGAAGAGTTTACCCTTGAAGGTCGAACCCTGCGAATAAATGGCAAGTATTTGTAGCACTATCGAACTATTTTACAGGAAACACACATAGATGCATCATAACCAATAAATTTCAAAAATCAAGAAGGCGTCAACATTGACAGCCTTTAACATTGTTGAAATTCTGGTATCAGACGTGTGATGTTAAGGTGTGATGTCACAACAACACACTTTGTACAATGGACAGAATAAACAGCAAAATAACACCAAGAATTGTTCACCCAGTTTGGTCTAACTAACTACGTCTGGGGGCTACCAAGCCAGGGATAAAATTCACTACTTGTAGAATTAATTTACAGACTCAACAACCCAGTTGACAATCTCCTAAACGTAATCCCTACTAGTGACTTTCTACCTAAGAAACCACTTAGATATGAGAACACTACTCAATCCCTAAAACACTCAAAGAACAACCTCTTTGAGAACCCTTGATCTTACTTCACAGCTTTGATCAAGTTACAACTCTCTATTGCTTCACAGCTTCTAAGAGAGGACAGAAACACAACACCTATAGTGTAAATACAAGCACTCTAAACAAACTCTAGATACTAAGCCTCCAGCTCCTGATCTTTTGAATGTTTTCTGTAACTTTTCCTTTGGTCTTGTGCACTTTATATAGCTCCTTGAATTGGTCTTGGACTTGCTACAATATCTCCCAGATTTGTTATTTAAAACTGAATATTTAAAACAGATTTTCTCCTAAAATCTTTTTAAATCTTCAACCTTTTAAATCTCCTACAAATCTGCACCAGGTCTCCTATGCAGCAGCAAATATCTAACCCAAGATATTCGCATCCAATGAGACAGCTTGCTCTCCACAATTCCAGCTAACATGCAACCCTAACAACATCACAGCCTGCGGTTGTTAATTCTGCAGATCTGATGTTACAACATCGCCATGTGACATCAGACATCCAACTTCAACAATTAATTACTTAACACATCCCAGTGTTAAACTTCAATGTTCCAACATCACCACCTTGACATCAACATTGAATATACTTTGTTTTACCAAAATTCCAGCCAATCCAAGAACTAACAATCTCCCCCTTTGGATAATTTTGGCTAAAACAAACTCTGCATTCTGCACCTTCAGAGACTTTAGCAGCGGAAAAAACTTCAATCAATAATTTTGAACTCTTCATCAGCAGCAGTTTGACAATTTTCATAGTCTTCATCACTTGATCTGCTGCCGCACCATCTTCATTATTGACAACAGCCAATTGGTGCTCCCCCTGAAAAATATGAACCAGCATCACAGCTGTTCAGTAGCTCATAATGTGCAACATTTTTTCTCCCCCTTGATGTCTGCTTGGCTGCACTCTTCAAATGCTGTGATATCTTCACTAGCTCAGTCTAAACTCCCCCTCAATAACTGCATCAGCACTTTTCAACTAAACACCTTTTACTTTTAGCAGCATCAATTTCTCTTCATGGCAATTTTTTAACTCTCCCCCTTTTTAGCCATAATTAGACAACCTTCATCTGGCAGTTGACTAAACATTTTCAAAAATAACTCCAACTGCCCGCAACCCCTTTCTAGCACATTTAGTCTACATAAATGCATATTCCCAATTTGCTTCTTAACCTTTCAAATTGGTTTGCATCTAAGGCTTTAGTGAATATGTCAGCCAGCTGGTTTTCTGTGGCTACATGCTCCAAGGTAACAATTTTGTCTTCAACCAGATCCCTTATGAAGTGATGCCTTATGTCTATGTGCTTTGTCCTACTATGCTGTATAGGATTTTTAGATATATTAATGGCACTCAGATTATCACAGTATAGTGTCATAACACCTTGTTTGACATTGTATTCACTCAACATCTGCTTCATCCAAACCAGCTGAGAGCAACTACTTCCTGCTGCTATATACTCCGCTTCAGCAGTTGAGAGAGATACACAATTCTGCTTCTTACTGAACCAGGAAATCAGATTGTTCCCTAGAAAGAAGCAGCCTCCTGAAGTGCTTTTCCTATCATCTGCACTTCCAGCCCAATCAGCATCACAAAATCCTCTTAAATCAGTCCCAGAATCATGGCTATATAGCATCCCATAGTCACTTGTACCATTCACATATTTCAAAATCCTCTTCACTTGATTCAAGTGGCTCACCTTAGGATCAGATTGATATCTGGCACACACTCCAACAGCAAAGGAAATGTCAGGTCTGCTTGCTGTGAGATACAGTAGACTCCCAATCATACTTCTGTACAAGCTATGGTCCACACTCACTCCATTCTCATCCTTGGATAGCTTCAAATGGGTGGGAGCAGGTGTCCTTTTGTGATTGGTATTATCCAAGCCAAATTTCTTTACTATGCTCTTAGCATATTTGCTTTGAGAAATAAAGATAGAATCCTCCATTTGTCTGACTTATAATCCAAGAAAGTAGCTAAGTTCTCCAACTAAACTCATTTCAAATTCTGATTGCATTTGTCGGACAAACTGTTTCACCATAGTATTTGACATCCCCCCAAATACAATGTAATCCACATAAATTTTGTCAATCCCTCCTTTTCTATAACCATTTGCTACTAAGAATTCTGTCAGCCTCTCATACCAGGCCCTTGGAACTTGTTTCAAGCCATACAGCGCTTTCCTCAGTTTGAACACATGATTGGGGAAGTTTGGATCAGTGAATCCTTTAGGTTGATCTACATAGACTTCTTCATTCAAATAGCCATTCAGAAAAGTACTCTTTACGTCCATTTGGAACAGCTTGAATCTTAGGTTACAAGCCATCCCAAGAGTAGTCTGATGGATTCTAATCTAGCCACTGGAGCAAACGTCTCATCAAAGTCAACTCCCTCAACTTGAGTATAACCTTGTGCAACAAGTCTCGCTTTGTTTCTTGTAACCACTCCAAGCTCGTCAGACTTGTTTTTGTAGATCCACTTTGTTCCAATAACATTCATCCCTTCTGGTCTTGGCACAAGATCCCAGACATCATTTCTTCTGAACTGCTCCAGTTCTTCTTGCATAACATTGATCCAAAACTCATCTGTCAGAGCTTCCTTGACATTCTTTGGCTCAATTTTGGATACAAAGCATGAGCTAGCTATGATTTCTCTTGACCTAGTCCTTACTCCAGAATTTGGATCACCTATAATTAGCTCCTTTGGATGATCCTTCTGAATTCTGATAGAAGGATCTTTCTGAGGTTGCTCAGGCTCAGTATCAGCAGCACTAGGAGATGGATTTCTTTCTTCAACTTCTACAGAAACTTCATCAGCTGATGTTCCAACATCTTCTATGACATCCTCAACTTCCTGCTTATCTTCATCATCAATCACAACATTGATTGATTCCATCATTACTTTGGTCCTGGAGTTGAAGACTCTATATGCTCTGCTATTGATGGAGTACCCCAAAAATATTCCTTCATCACTTTTGGAATCCAATTTCCTTCTCTGCTCTCTATCTGCCAAGATGTAACATCTACTACCAAAAACATGGAAGTACTTAACATTAGGTTTTCTTCCCTTCCATAGTTCATATAGAGTGGATGAAGTGCCTCTTCTTAGAGTAACCCTGTTGTGAATGTAGCAGGCAGTGTTCATAGCTTCAACCCAGAAGTGATAAGGAAGTTTCTTGGCATGAATCATTGCTCTAGCCGACTCTTGTATAGTTCTGTTCTTCCTCTCAACAACTCCATTTTGCTGAGGGGTGATAAGCGATGAAAACTCATGACTTATACCTTCAGCTGAGCAAAATTCTTCAAACTTGCTATTCTCAAACTCTCTTCCATGATCACTTCTTATTCTGATGACCTTACTCTCCTTTTCTCTTTGGAGTTTTTGACAGAGCTCTTTAAAGACATCAAACACCTCAGATTTGTCTTTGATGAAATTACCCAGGTGTACCTTGAGTAGTCATCCACAACTACATAAGCATATTTCTTTCCACCCAGACTTTCAACCTGCATAGGTCCCATCAAATCCATATGGAGGAGTTCCAATACCTTGGAGGTGGTGTCATGTTGAAGCTTCGGATGAGACATCTTTGTCTGCTTTCCTTTTTGACAGTCTCCACACACTTTTCCTTCCTCAATACTAAGTTTGGGAATCCCTCTGACTGCTTCTGAGGAGATAATTCTCTTCATTCCCTTTAGGTGAAGATGTCCCAACTTCTGATGTCAGATTTTGACATCATCTTCTTTTGCAAGCACACACGTGGAGGAATTTGAGTTTTGTGGCACCCAAAGATAACAATTGTCCTTAGATCTGGCTCCCTTCATAATGACTTCTCCTTTGTCATCTTTGACCATACATTCGGACTTTGTGAAGTCTACTTTGAATCCTTGATCACAAAGTTGACTAATACTAATCAAATTTGTTGTTAGTCCTTTAACAAGAAGAACATTCTCCAGCCTGGGAGCACTAGCACAGTTTAGTTTACCAATCCCCTTTATCTCTCCTTTGATCCCATCACCAAATGTAACATAGCCAGAAGACTGAGGTTTCACATCAACAAGCAGATTCTTTACTCCAGTCATGTGTCTTGAACACCCACTGTCAAAATACCAGTCATCTTTGGTAGAAACCCTTAAGGAAGTGTGAGCTATCAAGCTGGTAACTTTAGGTATCCAATGCTTCTTCACCTTAGGCCTTACCTCTTGCTGTTTGGGTTGAGGAGCAGAATTAGGATAACCGTGAAGCTTGAAGCACGAGGACTGCATATGTCCAATCCTACCACAATAGAAGCATCTGACTCTGTCGTTTCTAAAGTGGTTAAATCTTCTTCCACTTTGATAATGCTGTGGCTGCCACCCATAATGTTGTCTCCTTATTCCATAGTTGAATTGTCTTCTCCTGTACTGATGATGCTGTCTCTTAGGCTGTCTTCTATGGTGATGAGGCTTCCTTCTTCCATAGTAATAAGGCACAACATTGTTCTATCCATAACCATACCAGTTTTCCTGATGTTGAAACCTCTTATGAGACATGTTCTGCTTGAACCTGGCAGCTTGCATGCTCTGGTGATATTGGGGAGGCCTATACTGACTAGCTCCTTAAGGTTGCATCTTCCTCTGATGAGGACCATTCTTCTTCTCAGCATTCTGGGGCTGAACAACCTTCTTTGGGGTAGGACCCTGTCTCGTAGGTTGATGTTGAGACACAGGTTGAGACATCTCCCTTTTTGTTCCTGAAGTGCTGGCCACATATCCTATGCCTGATTTATCTCCAGCAGCTTTCTATGACTGAAGAATCTTATCAAGATCAGCAGTACCACTGTTCATCATCCTAACGAATTTTGTCATCTGATCCAGTTGGGACTTAACTAGTACAACTTCGTTTTCCCGATCAGCTTTTTCATTTTCAAGCTGAGCAATCTATTGCTTGTGATACTTATTTTCTTGACAAATCTCAGCGCTTTTCAAACACAGCTCTCGATAAGTAGAAGCTAGCTCCTCATAAGTTATTTCTTCATCACTATCATCATCAGACACAATAGTTCCTGTTAAGGCTCTAGCATGCCTTGCTGACTCACCATCACTTTCACTATCAGATTCAGACCAGGAAACTGACATGCCCTTCTTCTGCTTCTTCAAGAATGTGGGACATTCTTTCTTGACATGTCCATACCCTTCACATTCAAAGCACTGAACACCTCTATCCTGGGCAATCTTCTCTTCATCTTTCTCTTTTGGCTTGCTGATGTCAGAAGAACTGTTCTTGACACTAGGCTTGTAGTTATTGTTCCATCTTTTTAACACTTTATTGAACTGCCTTCCCAACATTGCAATGGCTTGAGACAAATCTTCCTGAGAATCTTTGACTTCCTTATCTTCTGCAGGAGTGGAGACCAAAGCAATACCCTTGGGCTTCTTTTCTGGTTCTTCTTCATTCAAACCAAGCTCAAAAGTCTGAAGAGATCCAATGAGCTCATCTACCCTCATCTTGCTGATGTCTTGAGCTTTTTCAATAGCAGTCACCTTCATCTTGTACCTCTTAGGAAGGGACCTAAGAATCTTCCTTACAAGCTTTTCTTCAGACATTTTCTCTCCAAGAGCACTAGATGCATTGGCCAGCTCAAGAACACTCATGTGGAAGTCATGAATAGTCTCATCTTCCTTCATCTTCAGGCTTTCAAATTTTGATGTTAACAGCTGAAGTCTTGACATCTTAACTCTAGATGTTCCTTCATGTGTAGCCTGCAAGATATCCCACGCTTCCTTTGCAACTTCACAGGTATTGATTAACCTGAAGATATTCTTATCCACTCCATTAAAGATAGCATTTAGAGCTTTGGAATTTCCAAGGGCAAGCTCATCTTCTTCCTTGGTCCATACTTCTTCAGGCTTTGGCTTTGAGGTACCTTCTTTATCTTTGCCAGCATCATCTTTTTCACACACAACAGGTGCTTTCCACTCTTTAATAACAGCCTTCCAAGCCCTGCTGTCCAAGGATTTTAAGAATGTGGTCATCCTTGGTTTCCAATAGTCATAATTGGATCCATCAAAAATAGGGGGTCTGTTGACGAATCCTCCAACTTCTTTGTCCATCTTTACACCAGAAAGTAACTTCCCTAGATCTCACCCAGAGACAGACAGGATGCCTGCTCTGATACCAATTGAAATTCTGGTATCAGACGTGTGATGTTAAGGTGTGATGTCACAATAACACACTCTGTACAATGGACAGAATAAACAGCAAAATAACACCAAGAATTGTTCACCCAGTTCGGTCTAACTACCTACGTCTGGGGGCTACCAAGCTAGGGATGAAATTCACTACTTGTAGAATTAATTTACAGACTCAACAACCCAGTTGACAATCTCCTAAACTTAATCCCTACTAGTGACTTTCTACCTAAGAAACCACTTAGATATGAGAACACTACTCAATCCCTAAAACACTCAAAGAACAACCTCTTTGAGAACCCTTGATCTTACTTCACAGCTTTGATCAAGTTACAACTCTCTATTGCTTCACAGCTTCTAAGAGAGGACAGAAACACAACACCTATAGTGTAAATACAAGCACTCTAAACAAACTCTAGATACTAAGCCTCCAACTCCTGATCTTCTGAATGTTTTCTGTAACTTTTCCTTTGGTCTTGTGCGCTTTATATAGCTCCTTGAATTGGTCTTGGACTTGCTACAATATCTCCCAGATTTGTTATTTAAAACTGAATATTTAAAACAGATTTTCTCCTAAAATCTTTTTAAATCTTCAACCTTTTTAATCTCCTACAAATCTGCACCAGATCTCCTATGCAGCAGCAAATATCTAACCCAAGATATTCGCATCCAATGAGACAGCTTGCTCTCCACAATTCCAGCTAACACGCAACCCTAACAACATCACAGCCTGCTGTTGTTAATTCTGCAGATCTGATGTTACAACATCGCCATGTGACATCAGACATCCAACTTCAGCAATTAATTACTTAACACAGCCCAGTGTTAAACTTCAACGTTCCAACATCACCACCTTGACATCAACATTGAATATACTTTGTTTTACCAAAATTCCAGCCAATCCAAGAACTAACAATTGTCAAAATGCCATTAAAGGCATGCTTAAATATTACATCATTGGTTAAATTTCAAAAAGTTGCCACAAGCGGTGAAAGTAAGTCAACCAAAGATATATTAAGTTGTTATCTTAGAAAGGAAAAGTTAGTTTGATTCGCTCATATTGAATCTTGGCTCAGTTGAGTCGCGAGCAGTCTGAGAAATAGCATAAGCATAGGCTGAAATCTCGTTGTCAAAGGCAGCGACCGTCTCCAAGTACTGGATCCTTTTTCGAGTCTCCTCGTCTAGTTGGATTTGGTTGACTCTCCGGAGATTAGTCTTCTCAGTTTCTTCATCTTGCACCTTCTTCTACAAAGCCTCTATTTCTTTCTTCCAACCAGCGATCTGGGCATCTAGAGCAGCGACAACACTGTCTTCCTGACGAAGGCTCTCTTCAAGTTCTTCAGCACGATGGTCTGATTCTTTGGCTAATTTCCAGGCCTTAGATTTCTCAATCTCCTTGGGCGCCATCTTGGTCTTAGCATCATGTTTGCATTGGAAATCTGCGTGAATCTGGTCAAAGAGATGCCCGAAGGTGACTAAAAAGTCAACCGCTTTGATAGGGGCATATGGGACATCTAATTTCTTCAACAGGGTTTTGATGCTATAGTCATATGTGAAGTCTTTTTCCAAAGCCTCAAAGAGGTTGACGTCCCCAACAAGGGTCTTCAATTGTTTCAGAGTCTCGATGATAGACTCAGGTTCAGTCGCACCTCCAAATACAATCGAAGAACTGGAACATTTGTCAGTAGAGCTGCCTATACTACTCAAGACCATTTTCATGTAGGCCCTAGGATTGGCCGTTTTCAGCGTATCCATTTCTTCTTGAGACAAAGGAGTGGCTTACGGAGTAGTTTTCTTGGCGGTCGAGACATTTGGGTTATCTTTTTTCACACGGGTGGAAGTCGGGGAAATAGGATTCTTGACACTGTTAGAAGCATTAGCAGATTTTTCTTGTTGCTGGGCCTCTTTGATAGGTTAAGGATTTCTAGGAGAAGTTGTTGGTTGAGGCTTTTCTTTGTTAAGAGTAGTTTCTGGAGACACGTCTTCCATATCTATCTGGGTCTTTTCTTCCTCTACAGATGTTGAAGAAGTCAATTTAGTAAGAAAAGAATTGCCAATTGATTGGTGAGAAGTGTTGTCATCAACATCTATAGGCTTACTAACTTCATCGACAATAATTGCGGTGACAGAAGTGTAGCGGTAAAAATTGTGAGTGCAAGCTATTGATTAACTTAACTCAAAAATACAAGAGTCGCCGCCACACTTTTATTTTATCCAAAAGAAAAGGAAAAAGAGCAAACAAAACCTAAACAAGTTCTGAACAAGAACAAGTAAACAGAGACTGGGTAAGGGGTTGGTTACGCTAAAGGAAGGTGTTAGTACCCAAAACGTCTATAGTACTCTATAGGAACCCTTCGAAATATCTACGCTTTTTGGTTTGAAAAGGTATGTTCGAAAGGAGATTGGGGAGATGAGAAGAGAAGTATTTTTTAAGATTTTTGTGTTTGGAGAAACTTGTCACCTCATGCCTACGTACCCACAAAGTGCAATATAGGATCAAAACCTCGTAGTTCGTGGTACAAAGAATGAAATTTGTTTGTTTTGGTTGATTTTAAAAAGTAGAGACAAGTCGTCATTCCAAGCGAATAATTCCTCTATAAAAAATGAATCATGTCTAAACTTGTGAAAAAGTTAAAGGAAAAGTGCACAAGGGCACAAAAGAGGGTAAGTGAGTGTGGTGTTTTTTAAAGTCTTTTGAAAAAAATGTCAATATGCTTATGTAGTTTAGCATTTATTAAGAAATGAAAAGAAAAGAGTAAAATCACTTGACAAAGTCAAGGTTTGATTATGAAAGAGGTGAGAGTTTGAAAACAAGAAGGTTTTGAAAAAGAGAGGAGATTTTGAAAATTGAAGAAAGGGTGGAGAAGAAGAGACTATCCTAAAGCATAAAGTAAAAGCTAAGGATAAGAAAGATCTAACCACAAATGTAGCTATCTTCACCATAAACCAAACAAAAGTACAAAACTCCAAAGTCTTCAAACCATAACTCCAAAGCAAAGGGAGAAAGCCCTAGTTCTAAGTCCAAGGGTCCAAGAATAGCATTGGATGTCCAAGGTCTAGATGCAAAACTCCATGTCCAATGCAAAGGATAGTAACCATACTCCGAGATTAGAAGCACAAGTTTTTTAGAAGTTTTGGCCTTTATTAATGTTTTTTGGTCCAAGTGGACAAAGAGAAAAAAGCATAAGCATAAACAAATGGTCCAAGTGGACAAAGTGAAAATGACGGAAGCATAAACATGATATGATATAATGAGCAATTAGCAATAAAAATAAAGAGAGATAGGGAGCAAGAAGGAATCATAAAAGTATAGTAATAGTAATGTAGTAGTATATACATAATAGTAGCACAAAGGCCATGGTGCCATAAGCCTTCAAAAGTAACACCGATTATTCCGTCTCGCATCTTGAGCTATAATGATTAAACAATGTACTTAGGTCAAGGTTAATGAAGACTTGTTAGAAGATTGATAGAATCAAAGCCTCTACAGAACAAGCTTCAAAGATGTTGAACCTGATACAAAAGATTAACCATCCTTGGGCTTACACAACCAAAAGGTTTGGGCCACGAAAGATCAAGTTCCGATTCGGAGGGAGGGACAAATGTAGCGCTATGTTAAGAAATCACCAAGTGACTTATATAGAAGTCACCTTACTCGAGGCCGGTCAAAATGATCTTTGTGCTAATGCATGCTAGATGGCCGATATGTAGATCGTCATCCAAAAGCAATACCGCACGAAAAGAAAAAAGGTGATGATCTAGTCTTGATCAAGAATTCAACAAAGAAACTCTAAGATCCATAAGACTTTCATCGATCCAAATAAAAGAGAAATAGATGAAGAGGAAGCCAAATTAAACCACAAAATTACGTGATCTAAGGCTAAGAACAAAGGGAGGGGGTTAGGAATGAAGAAACAACCAAAACAGTCCCAAAAATAGGTGAAAAACACCATTTTGTCTCAGGGTAATCGATTACCACTGCAAAAATAGCAGAAAAACCGCAAAAAATCAGCATCTCTAAAATTCAGCATTCCTTCAAAATTCAGCATGATCAAGGAATGGATTGTACACAAAATTTCAATGTAAACAATAGTAAATACACCAATTGAAACACAATTTGCAAGATCCAAAAATCAAGCAACTAGAATTATTAAAGGATCGCATTGTGGAAGATGAATCAAGAACAACAATGGTGGAAAATGAGATTACCACTCCAAATCTGAAAATTCCTTCAAATTGCTTCAAGATGCAAACTCCAAAGCCTTGATCTACAAGAATTGATGAAGAAAATAAGTTTGGATGAAGGTTTAGCTCAAAATTGAACAAGATTCAATGTGAAAACATGTTAACTTTCAAAAGAAGAAAAGTGAGCTTTGAGTGAATTTTGTGGTTGCAGAGAGAATTTGTAAGAGGTTTCTTGGCTATCAAAAGTTTGTGAAATGAATGAAATGAGGGTCCTATTTATAGGACTTAGTCTTGGAAATTTTGGTGGTTTGGAATTTGGTTTGGAAATGAGCATTAGGCTTGGAATTTGAATTTGGAGGGAAATTAGCAAAAGAGTGGTGATTAGTGAAAGTGTATGGTGGGAATTAATTGTGATGAGGTAGGGGAAATATTTTGAGGTGGTCTAGAATATTCAACATGTGATCATTTTTTTAAATTAGTACCAAAATGCTGCAGAATTTGAATTTGCTGAATTTTCACAATTCTGCACGAGGGTAATCGATTACCCTGATCATGGTAATCGATTACTTCAGGCAAAAAATGTGAAAATGGCGTTTTGGTTGCACTGTTGTGGCTCTGACTCGATTCTTTTGCTTGTCAAAGAAGACATGGAAATAAACACATGAACCTTGGAGTCTCTTGAATAATAATCAATCAAAAACTTGAGAACTCTTGATCAGATGAATTTTTGAATTATGTGCAGATCAACTTTGACTTTATCAGATGAAATTCATTTGAGCTGAGGGACTGTTGCCTGGTGTTTTGATATGTTCTTCCCCTGAAAAATTAATAAAGGAGAAACAAAATATTTTTGGATTTTGATTAGTGGTTAGTAAACATAAACAAATAAAGGCAAATAAGAAACACGCAGATGCTCGGTAATCCCTGCAAGGTATAAACCCAAAGATGAGAGGGATAGAGGAACCAAAGCATGATGTTGTTTTTAGTATGTGATGCAAATGAGATGTGAAATCTTAGGTGTAAAAATTAGGGTACAACAAGAAGGTTGAGGTGTTGGCAAGCTGTTGGTTGGTGTTGGCTTAGCAGTCGATATAGACGCAGGTTGGGCCGTCAGGTTGTCCAGCAGAAAGGTATTCATAAGTATTTGACATAAGAAAATCTTAAGCATAAATAGAGGCTAGAGTTACCTTTAAGGTGTCTCCGTCAGGACTAGATTTGGCACTCTTATTCGACGCCAATTTCCTAGTTGCAGCAGTTGCCTTCGCAGCTTTGCCAATAGGGGCTTTCTTTCCCTGTCTCACCTTAGGATTAGGAGCCACCGTAGGACTGGCAGGGATTTTCTTTGCACTAGTGCATTTAATTTTATTCTTGTGTGGAAGAGGCTCTAGGGATGAGTCGTCCACCGCAATAGGTTCAACGATTGTTGCGACAAATGCGCCCTATGCAGTAGTATGTTGAAGAGTATTTCGGGGGGTGTTTTTATCGTATCCACAGGGATTGTGTGATATTTTGATGCTTGTCGTTCAATAGTCGAAATGTTTTAAGTAAGAGGTTTTCAAATTGTTCTTGGTTTTGTAACATTAATTCTGGTAGCAAAGAAGTAAACTATAACAAAGATGTTGTAAGTTTTATAAACGCGTGTCAAGATTAGATTTCGCTAATCCTTTTCATACGTATCTGATTAATCAAGCATATGAACTTAGTTCCGACCAATACAATCGCATATCCTCTAGAATAAGTTTATATCTAAAGCAAATTTGTGAGTATCGTTGCTTAAATCATTAGATGATGTCTCACGCTAACAATCGAAACAACAACCGTTAAGATCAATACAAAGCAAATATTAAACCCCAAATTTATGTCTAGAGTTTGGTTTTTAAGAGATGAAGATATTAGCTCAAGATTTGGAAAATCTATGTCTAGAGTGATTCAAACCACAAATACATCATTAAGAACAAACAACTTCATCATATATTGATCATCAACCTTGTTCATATACAAAAGATCAACAGAAATACATATAAGCAATATTAACTACCTCTAATCTTAACACAAGAGGTGTTTAGCTACATATTTTCATGGTAGCTTGGATAACAAGTTTCAAGAGGAGATGAAAGAACATCCGCATCGAATAATCGAGACCGGGTGTGACTTCAGCTTCTCTATGTGAAAAATCACTCTTGGATGATCAAAACTCAGAAAAGTATGTTTTGGTGTGAAAATATCAAGTTATGATCCCAAGAAAATGTAAAAAAAACACTTTATAGTACACTTGGGATCTGATGCATTCGCACTGCAAATGATCCATTCGCCTAGCAAATGAAGAAAATGGCACCTTAAGTGCCTTCTGAAAGTTAAACCGCCCTTGGCTGTCATCGTGAGTTCGCAAAGCGAACAATTCATTCGCAAAGCGAACCACTCGCCAAAACATTCCCAAAGAGAATTTTGGGTCCTTTTGCCAATGCCTTACTCACTGAGACCTTCGCCAGAGTTCGCAAAGCAAACATTCGCTGGGGACTTCGCCAGGGTTCGCAAAGCGAACCAGCTGTTGTTTTCCTCTTTCTTTGGCAGCTTGCATCAATTCTTTGTGTCTTCTTTCTTTGATCAATTAGTGCACTTTCCTGCACAATAGCACACAAATTACAAGCACCAAAGGTATAAATATAATGCATGAAGAACAACAATTATTCACAACAAAAATCCACAATTAAGACATGAAAGTAATGAAAAATGCCAAGTGTCAAATACAAATATATAGCATGTTTGACATCTAACAACTCTCCCCAACTAAGTCTTTGTTTGTCCTCAAACAAAGTATGCCTCTCATTGAAAACAAAAGGATTTGCTCGAGTATTTGATTCAATCCAAGGAAGGATAAATGGCTCAAATAAAACAATAATTGTAACAAAGCACAATTACATAATCCTAGAATCGACAATGGAAAAGAACTTGATTCTTAAAACAAATCTCAGACAATGTTTCCAGAAAAAAGAGCTTAAATGCTCTTCAAAACGGGTTAAAATCGGGTTCATGATTCAAACAAAAATTTCATTTCGGCTCAAAAGAGGTTTCAAATACGCGCACACTCACAAGGTGACTTGAAGTGTTTTTGGAATGGTGGTTATACTCAAAGTGCACAAACATTGCCTTGATCATTTCTATGTTTCCATAATTTCAAAACAACAAGCAAGATAAAGCATGAATTATAAGTATACAACAACATTCATCATCAATCCAAAGCATTTAGTAAAACATGGAGGTTTCTCACTTTTGTGGTTTTTGGACCTAAATGACACAAGCAATTAAATAGAGTTGTAACAAGAAACAACATTTTCATTTGTACAAAGACAACAAAGTTCCAATACATTCTAAATTCTTGAACAAGGTAACTAAGTACCTTGCCACAACATCATCCTTAAAGTACTATCATAGTCATCCAATCTTGGAGGAATCTTCTTTAATGTACAATCAACACCAACCTAAGTTTCTTCCACAAAACATCCAAAAGTTGGAAATATTAACTTCCACAAGCATACCAACATAAAACAATAAAAAGCATATTAAGAGCTTAAGAGTTGAACATTTGTAAACTGAAGAATTCAACTCTTAATAACAACAATTAACACAAAAGCATACCAACAATTTAAAAGTTGAGCATTCGTAAACTGAAGAACTCAACTCTTAATAACAATAACTAAAACCAAATATTAGTAAAATTAATAACAGAAAAATTTACTGAAAAACACAATATTACTAATAATAATAATAATAATAATGTACTGGTGTGAACACACCTACAAAGTCAAAAATACCACAAAAGGGTACAAGTACATCATAATAACCAAAATAATCCAACAAAGTGGATAGAGTACATTAATAAAAACTGAAATAAAAAACAGAATACAAGAAAATTTCACTTTGATGCTCAAAGGAAGTACAAAATCATCACAACAAAAAATCAGTCCTCCTCGGACTCTGAAGCATACACCTCAACCTCCTCCTCTGAGCCAGATCCAGAACTTGATACCTCAACCTCAACACCATCACCCTCCTCGTCAGCATCATCATCAGCACCAGCCACGTCCTCTCCCCCTCCAAATACTTGTCTGGCCTCAGGCCAATGATGCTCCTCAAGTGCACGGATTTATCGAAGTAATATAAAAGATTGTCGAACCCACAGACACCAATGTCAACTTACTGTACTCTATCGTTGCTTTGTAAAGCTAAGGCTATGATTAAAAAGGTACGAATAGAAATGTAAATGCTACTTACTAAAGGTTTGAAAATAATACTAAAACAAGACCGAAATATGATTTCCGCGCACCTAAGGGACTTGTTGAAAACAGGTACTGATTATGACTATACTACCATTCCGTAGGAAATGCCAACTTAAAGACTCCGTCTCACACTCTCGCGCTATTGACAAAATTCACGCCTAAAGACCCCAAGATTTTGCTCTCGCTCGCTCGGTAATTAAAAGACGCATTTTGAAAACTAACAAAGCCTAAACGAAGCCTAAAGCGCTCTCGCTGTGTTTAGGATCGATGCTCAGTGTCTACTATCCGGTGCGTACCTCAAACTCTCGCTCTATCGGACACACCTTAATGCATTTCTCACTCTCGTGACAAAACAATGTTAAGCAACCCCTCGCTCTCACGACAAAGTTACCTAAATTAAACTTAGACACTAAAACCAGAATATCAAACAATCATATTTTTATACCGATGGTTCCTACAGAGCCCCGTTGGAACGACGGTCCTCATACGACGGTCTCTAATTATAATTAACCGGACATAATTAAATCTGATCCTAACATGTTAAAGCATTCAAATTCTAGAACTATCATGTTAAAACAAATTCGAATATAATCTATACTACAATGCAGTAAATAAAGAACCTGTAAAAAAATGCGATAAATGGAACTGAAGTCGAATACGAAAATGGCAGAAAGATTTGTATTGATACTTGAAGTGATACAGCAGTACAAGGAAATAGGAAATACAAAGTGCAACAATTCCTCAGTGTGAGTAATTGCTGCTTTGAAACTGAAATATATGCCTAAGTTCTAAAACGCGATTCGGCAGCGCTTCCGCGCAATTTCCGGATCCCCCCACTGGCCTCCAACAGGGCCTATATATAGAGAAAAATGACTCCAAACAGTTGGGAGATTTGAATTCAAACTGCGTGCAACTGCTCAAAACTAATTCTGGAAAACTGCTCCCGCGATGCATGGCGAATGCCATATGCCAATGGCGAACGCCATTTGGCTAAAGAAGGAAATCTGGCACTTTTGGGGCAATGGCGAACGCCATTTGGTTCCCCTTAGGGAATGGCGAACGCCATTCTTTTAAAGGAAGGCAGAAAGCTCCAGTTCTTCTCTTTTTCAACTCTTTTGCCAGGGTTCTTGTCCTTTTCTTCAATCAAACTGATATTGGTCCTGAAAACACAAAGTAAAGAAAAACATAAGTAAATGATAGAAAATGCGATGAAGACTCGATAAAAATACGACTAAATATGCATGAAATGAATCGAAATAACCTATACGAAATCGAGTCATCAAACTCCCCCACACTAAGAATTTTGCTTATCCTCAAGCAAACTCCCAATGCGAATAAAAAAACAAGTAAGCACGGTGTTTCGACTCGTAGGCACAACAGAAACGATTAAGCACAAGGTTGCTAGGCTAAAGCAGACAGATAGGCACTAAATAGTGAAAACAAGAGTATCGTAACGACACGACTCCACCAAAGCGAACAAAGAATTCTTTCCTATGCAATACCGGTTCAAATCATGATATTATAACTCGGCCTACGGACTTCGTTCTTATTCACCTCTCTTTCATTCTCGCGCAATCACATTAAGCCCGTTATCCTTTTGCTTACATGGTAATCGAACCTGTTAGTGTGATCTCTTATTCAACATTTTTTTTTCTTTCTTATTTTTTTTTCTTTTTTTTTCTTTTTTTGCTTATGAATTTCAAGATTCTGATCCTTTGGGCTAAATGATCGGGTGAGGACCACCTAACTTAGTGAGAACAGGTCTTTAATTCACATTTTCTATAAAAACACGTAAACAAAATGTTTGAGATCAACACATATTTGCATCGGTTCGTTACTTAGTTCGCATATAAGGATGGTGCTGACTGCTAAGATAAATTAATCAAGAGGCTACTTTTAAAGAAACTAAGAACAAGGTCTCGGCATAATATGTATTTAAACTAATATTGCATACTTGGGAACTCTAAGGTGTAAAAACAGTACTGATGTTGACAAAACTTTCCCAAGTCCGCCTACTTAGCCTAAATCAAAAGATAACAACCTATACTAAGTGTGTCCTACCATTGAGTCGATTTTTTTTTTCTTTTTGAAATTGGGGAATTTACAGAGTAGGCAAAAACATAAGGTAAATAACGACTCAAACGTGCATATGACTCGATAACAAACAAATGAAACAAACTAAACTAGAAAAATGGGAAATAACATAAAGCGATAAATTGAAAGCGGTAAAGTTCCTCCCCCACGCTCGAATCAAACATTGTCCTCAATGTTTCGATAAAAGGTGGAAAAGGAAAGATAGAACCTGTGTGAATGCTACTGCATGCCAAATCCTCTCTGATCCTCTCTTGTTGTCCATGTCTTCGCTGGCCACTTCTGCTTCGGCGGTGGGCGCTTTGAGATACCTTCATTTATTGAATTTTCTCTTTTTTTGAAACAACTCATAGTGCTGCCCGTTTCTGGAGGAAGTACCTACAAAAAGTGTTAGAAAAATACAGTGCGGTATCGGTGTCACCACCAGCAGAGACATTCGCAGGAATGTCCGTGGGCACCTAGAAGAAGTTGAGACGAGACAAGCAATACATTTCTTTATTTCCTGCAAACACAAATAATAAAAGTAAAAATTAAATTAAAATCTCGTGGGTTGCCTCCCACGCAGCGCTTTATTTAGCGTCGATAGCTCGACGGCTAATAATCTTCGGTTTCCATGGTCACTTATCAAGCCATCTCACATATCCCTCACCTTTTCTTTTCTTTCTCTTGTGGGGTGGTTCATTCTTTTGAACTTGTGGTGGCGGTTCTGGATCTATCCTAAGTATCAACTTTTCAAGTTTGAGCTCAGATATTTCATCCACCACCTCAAAGGATAACCTTACCCTCTTCACTCTAATGGTTTCCCTAGTTTCAAGGTCTTCTAAATTTCTCTTTTTAAGCAGGACCTCAGACAAAGGTGCATTGGAGTGGATATTTTCCAATACCTCCACATATGTTTTGGATTTGGAGTCTACCTTAACTTCTACAAACCTTTGCGGGAAAGGAATTGGTGGGATATAGGGAAAAGGACCAATGATAGGTGCATCCTTCTCTACCTCTTCGACAACCTCCCTTTCGGATGGTGTCGGTGGATTTTTCTCAATTTCTACACTTTTCTCACCATAACTCTCCTCAAATTCATTATCACTCTCCCTAGGATTTTCTATTTGTTTTTCACTACTGATTGTTACAACATCCACATGTCTCTCAAGGAAGGGTCTTATAGGTGTAGCGGCAAAATCGTGAGTGTAAACTATTGATTAACTTAACTCGAAAAGCAAGAGTCGCCACCGCACTTTTATTTTATCCTAAAAGGAAAGGAAAAAGAACGAACAAAACCTACACAAGCTCTAAATAAGAACAAGTGAAGAGAGTCCGGGTAAGGGGGTTGGTTACGCAATGGGAAGGTGTTAGCACCTAAAACGTCTATAGTACTCTATAGGAGCCCTTTGAAATATCTACCGCTTTTGGTCTGAAAAAGTTTGCTTGAAAAGTGATTGAGGAGATGAGAAGAGAAGTTGTTTTTTAAGATTTTTGTGTTTGGAGAGGCTTATCGCCTCATGCCTACGTACCCACGATGTACAATGTAGGATCAAAACCCCGTAGTTCGTGGTACAAAGAGTGAAAATTGTTTGTTTTGGTTGTTTTTAAATGTAAAGACAAGTCGTCATTTCCAAGCGAATAATTCCGCTTAAAGAAATGAATCACGTCTAAACTTATGAAAAAGTTAAAGGAGAAGGTGCACGAGGGCACAAAAGGAGAGTAAGTGAGTTTGGTGTTTTTTAAGTCTTTTGAAAAAGGTGTCAATATGCTTATGTAGTTTAGCATTTATTAAGAAATGAAAAGGAAAAAGTAAAATCACTTGACAAAGTCAAGGTTTGATTATGAAAGAGGTGAAAGTTTGAAATCAAGAAGGTTTTGAAAAAGGGAGAAAGTTTTGAAAATTGAAGAATGGGGAGGAGAAGAAGTTACTATCCTAAAGCATAAAGTAAAAGCTAAGGATAAGAATAGCCTAACCACACAAGTAAGCTCCATAGTCTTCGAACCATAATTCCAAAGCAAAGGGAGAAAGGTCATAAGTTCTAAGTCCAAGGTTCCAAGAATTGCATTGGATGTCCAAGGTCTAAATTCAAAACTCCATGTCCATTGCAAAGGATAGTAACCATAGTCCAAGATTAGAAACACAAGTTTTTTTTTAAAGGTTTTGGCCTTTATTAATGTTTTTGGTCCAAGTGGACAAAGAGAAAAATGCGGAAGCATAAACATGATATGATATGATAATAATGAAGCATAAAAGTAAAAGAGAGATAAGGGATAAGAAGGAAACAAGATATAATAAATGATTAGTACAATAGAAATGTTAGTGAATAATGGTGTGGTGAACTTAATCATCCACAATCAAAGACAAAGCAAATAGTGTCAAAGAGAATGAAAAAGTAACCGGTTCCGCTTCATATCTTGCACTACGATGATTAATTAATGCAATTAGTCCAAATTTAGTGAAGACTTGAAAGAAGATTGGGATACCCAAATCAACTACGCATCAAGCTTCAAAGTTTATGGAACTAACACAAAAAAATAATCAACCTTGGAATGACGCGACTAATCAAAGTCCGGTCCACGAAAGTACAAGTGTTGAATTGGATTTATTCCGAGTAGGGACAAATTTTGGTCTATGTTAAGCGCACGCCGAGTAATTTGTTCGAGCAATTACCCTACGAATGAGGCCGACCATGAGATATATGTGTTAATGCACGCGAGATAAACGATATAGGGATCGTTATCCTAAAGCGATGCCACACGAAAAGAAAAGGTGGAAATGATCTCGTCTCGATCGAAATTCAACAAAGAAATTTCACGATCACTTCGACTTTCATCGATCAAAAAGAAAATAGATGAAGAAAAGTGGATCTAAAAATTATGATCCACACAACCAATCAAAAAAAATCAAAGATAAAAGGAAATGAAAATGAAAAGAAGAAAGAAATTAAAATATTTTTTCAAGCAACTTTTTTTTCAAGAAAGTTTTTCATAACAAGATTCAAAAATAGTAATAAATCCAAAATTAAAATAAATAAAAAAGTGTTAGAAAGAAAATTTAGAAAAAAAGAAAAGAAAAGAAAATGATAATAAAAATTGAGGGAGGTATGATTTTAAAAGAAGAGGCGGTGTGGATTGAAATGTGGCGGGCTTTAGGCCCAAACTAAAAGAAAAGAAAACTTAAAATAAAAAAAAGATTAAAAAAGTAAGAAAAAAAGATAAAAAGAAAAAGTATCAGAGAAGATCTTCTTCTTCATCTTCCAAAACGCGTGGTACTATTCACGGTGAGAGAGAGGTCACGGCGGAGTTTGTAGCGGCGCGGCGGGATGCGAAAGTGACATGGAAATGATCGGAGCACCGCGTAGATTCCAGATACGTTATCAATTTCAAACGAAACTCATATACGGAGTTGAAATTAGAACACGAGAGCTCGTTGAAACCGGTAACTACCTTCAAATTAAGATGAGCAAGGCTTTGATTCTTCTTCCTCTTCTTCTTAGCTTGCGTGTTGTTTGTTCGTTGCTTTTGCGTACGAATTTTTGGAGATTCTGCAGCTACGTGATGTTGTTGTTGAATTGTTAATATGTTGAAGTTGTTGTGTGATGGTGAACTTGCAGGTTGTGAAAATTATTGATGTTGATAGAGGTTGGAGTCGTTGCAGTTTGTGGTGGTTGTTGATGTTTTGCGATGGAAAAATGAAGAAGATGACGAAGGATTTGGAGGTTTTGGTTATGTTGAAGCTTGAAGTTATAGGATGAATTTTGACAGAGTGTTTAGGGGCAGTCCAAGCTTGGAATTAGAGTGAAGCAAAGCTTGTATTTATAGAAGAATTGGTGAGAATTCTCGCTGCCGTTTTGTGATTGATTTTGTGCGTTTTGGTGACTTGATTTGCTCGCGTGTGGTGACGACGTGAGGTCGTTTTGGTGCGAAGTGTGTTGCGTTTTGGGTTGATGTGAGCTGGTGGCGTCGGCTTGGAGTGTGCGTTAAGGGCTTGAAGGCTTGATGTTGGGACGGCTTGCGGTTTGTGATGTGGGAGTATGGAGCTGCTGACCGTGTGGATGTGTCACGGCTGGGTAGATAGGCCTCAAGTCTTTTTTTTTTTTACAGCCTTTTTTCAATATTGTAAAGGGGTGGTAGTAGCAATTGGTTTAAAAAACTTGTTGTTTTTTTGTTTTTTTTTTCTTTCTCACATGGACTTAAGGAAATGGGCTTTGTTTTTTAGTAATGAATTGGCAAATGGGCCTTGGTAAAAAAAATGGCTTTTTGTAGATTAATGATAATGAAAAATGGTAATGGATATAGATTTGGATAATTGATAATATGGATTAGAAAAAAAATGGTTTTTGATAAAAAAAGGATAAATGGTTTAGCAACAATGGATAATGGAAATGGTTAAAAAAAGGATTTATTTGGATATTGGATAAAATTAGATTTGGAAGTAAAATGGATAATGGAAGTGGGTTAGAGAAATTGTAATGGGTAATTGGAAAATAATGGATCTATGGATAAGAAAATGGTTTAGAAATTGGGTAATGAAAAAAAAATGGTTTAAATAGAAAAAAGTGGAATATGTGAAAAATGGTTAAAATGTGGATAATGGTTTATAATGAAAAATGGTTTATGAAGTGGACATAGAAAAAAAATGGATAGCTAAACTTTATTTTCAACCCAAACCAATCTTGACTCTTTTTTCCACAAGCCTCTGACAAAAATACAGCTACCACTGAACCAACCACAACCGAACAATAGCCATTTGAATCTAACTTTCTGAACCCAAAACTCACATGAACCACTGCTTGATAAACTGAAGAATCTCAATCACAAGACATCTTGATTTTGAACAATCACATGTGACTTGAAATTAGGCCCTTGTCTTTGACAAACCTGCATAACACACAGAGAGAGAAACAAGCAAACGACAGCATTTTTTTTTTGTATTTTGGTTAGAGGTTAGTAAACAGAAACAAGTAAGAACAAGAGAATCACACAGGTGCTCAGGAGGAACACAAACTGTGATCTTGTTTGTGGTATTGAAATGCAAATGAGATGAGTGAAATCTTAGGGGTAAAAATTAGGGTCTTACAATAGGTGTCTGTGCTAACAGAGATATTTGAGTCTCCAATGCCTCAGTGTGAGTCACGAGGGACTCGATCACAGTGTTCATATGCCTAAAGGTTTCATAAGTATCGAGATGTTGTTTTCTAAACTCTTCATTCTGGAGAGTTTGCGTCTCCACAAAGCGTTCCATCATGCATTCAAGCCTAGAGTTAGTTGTTGTTTCAATGAAATCCTCAATTAATGTTTCGAGGTTGGAATTATGGGATTCTTGTGGTTCCTCAAAATATTGGGATTGGTAATCATAGAGGAAATTTGGTTGAGAGTGAGTGAGTGTAGCATTGAAATCCTCTATCAACATTTTGAGGTCAGGATTATGGGATTCTTGTGGTTCCTCAAAATATTGGCAATGGTAATCATAGAGGGAATTTGGGTGATACATAGTTTTTTTTTTCAAACAAGAATGCCTTAGTCTATACGATGCAACAAAGGAATAACAATATTGACCGTTGGTCCCCGACAACGGCACTAAAAACTTGATGTTCCGCAAGTGTACGGATTTATCGAAGTAATATAAAAGATTGTCGAACCCACAGAGACCAATGTCAACTTATTGTACTCTATCGTTGCTTTGTAAAGCTAAGGCTATGATTAAAAAGGTACGAATGGAAATGTAAACGCTACTTACTAAAGGTTTGAAAATAATACTAAAACAAGACCGAAATATGATTTCCGCGCACCTAAGGGACTTGTTGAAAATAGGTACTGATTATGACTATACTACCATTCCGTAGGAAATGCCAACTTAAAGACTTCGTCTCACACTCTCGCGCTATTGACAAAAGTCATGCCTAAAGACCCCAAGATTTTGCTCTCGCTCGCTCGGTAATTAAAAGACGCATTTTGAAAACTAACAAAGCCTAAACGAAGCCTAAAGCGCTCTCGCTGTGTTTAGGATCGATGCTCAGTGTCTACTATCCGGTGCGTGCCTCAAACTCTCGCTCTATCAGACACACCTTAATGCATTTCTCACTCTCGTGATAAAACACTGTTAAGCAACCCCTCGCTCTCACGACAAAGTTACCTAAATTAAACTTAGACACTAAAACCAGAATATCAAACAAACATATTTTTATACCGATGGTTCCTACAGAGTCCCGTTGGAACGACGGTCCTCATACGACGGTCTATAATTATAATTAACCGGACATAATTAAATCTGATCTTAACATGTTAAAGCATTCAAATTCTAGAACTATCATGTTAAAACAAATTCGAATATAACCTATACTATAATGCAGTAAATAAAGAACCTGTAAAAAAATGCGGTAAATGGAACTGAAGTCGAATACGAAAATGGCAGCAAGATTTGTATTGATACTTGAAGTGATACAGCAGTACAAGGAAATAGGAAATACGAAGTGCAGCAATTCCTCAGTGTGAGTAATTGCTGCTTTGAAACTGAAATATATGCCTAAGTTCTAAAACGCGATTCGGCAGCGCTTCCGCGCAATTTCCGGATCCCCCCACTGGCCTCCAACAGGGCCTATATATAGAGAAAAATGGTTCTAAACAGTTGGGAGATTTGAATTCAAACTGCGTGCAACTGCTCAAAACTAATTCTGGAAAACTGCTCCCGCGATGCATGGCGAACGCCATATGCCAATGGCGAACGCCATTTGGCTAAAGAAGGAAATCTGGCACTTTTGGGGCAATGGCGAACGCCATTTGGTTCCCCTTAGGGAATGGCGAACGCCATTCTTTTAGAGGAAGGCAGAAAGCTCCAGTTCTTCTCTTTTTCAACTCTTTTGCCAGGGTTCTTGTCCTTTTCTTCAATCAAGCTGATATTGGTCCTGAAAACACAAAGTAAAGAAAAACATAAGTAAATGATAGAAAATACGATGAAGACTCGATAAAAATACGACAAAATATGCACGAAATGAATCGAAATAACCTATACGAAATCGAGTCATCAGCCAACCAGCATGTGCAAGGAACTGCTCCCTTGACATCATCGTATGCTCAGTGGCGGGATCACAAATCTGTAGCTGCAGTACCTGCATGGAGTCATGTAAATCAGTCATGGCGCGTTGAGAACCCGCCATCCAGTTCCAGTTATACTGGCATATCTCCTGCTGATAAGGGTAAAAACTCTGAGACCCAGAACCAGAAGCATCCCCACCCCTTGTGTTGGCCTCAGCATCAGCATCCGATGTCTCACCCCTTGTCCCCTTAGGCTTGCAAAACTTGTCGACATAACGATCGTCGATCGCAGAAGGAATAGTGACCTGGCGACGTGTGGGAATATCAATCCCAGCACCCGCATACAAAGACATGATCATACAAGGAAAAGCGAGAGGGGCATTCTTCCGAGAAGCGGAACCTCCAAGGCCACTCTCCACAATTGCCCTTATCTCATCGGCAATAATACGGGCCACATCTATCTGCACGTTAGTCAAAATACTGTGGACAAGGTGAGCTAGTGGTATAGGGATGGTAGACGAATGCGACTTCGGCTTGATGTTGGTTATCAGCAAAAGCAATATAAGCTGAGCCAAAGGTTGCATGTCCTCACGCCTGTACCTAATAACAACCCCTGATGGGTTGAGTTCAACAGTTTTTTGCGGTCGAAAGAGATCTCTGGTCATTTGTGGAATATCTCAGAGAAGGTGCAAGTCCCTATGGTAATCATCAATCTTGCTAGCTCTTAAAGGCAGAGGACTTCCAAGAACAATACTAATGGCCCTACGGTCAAATCTCACCACCTTCCCCCCAATGAAGGTTGTCTAACTAAATTGCTCGCCATCATCAGGAAGGGCGTTCGCATAAAATTCTAGAACAAGCTCAACATTGTAGCTATCAATTGGAGTTATCAGTCGTCCCCATTATTTTTCTTCCAAGAGTGCAGCCACAGACCGATAACTCCCTCTGTCACTCAAGTTGAATCTCTTTTCTGCCGAAATGGTTCTCTTTTCTAAGGTAAGACACCTTGCAGCTTGTTTGGCACCCCTAAAGCGAGTGTCATCAAACTGGATTGGCACTTGTCGTGATGTGGAGGCCTTTATTTTCTTGGCGGGGTTAACTTTGGGGGCCATATGTACACATCAACAAGTAAAACAACAAAAAGTAGAAACACAGTCATTAGAATTAGCAGCCAAAACAAAACCACAACTGAAACATCATAAAAAAAATTCAGAGTTCTGATATGTTCGCTCCAGAGTTCACAAAGCGAAGGCTGGCGAACATTTGCCCCAGATTCGCAAAGCGAAGGTCTGGCAAATGCTCGCCCAGGTTCACAAGGAGAACTGAACAGCAAACCCGCAAAAATTCAGAAAAACAACAGCCAACAAGTCCAACATTAGAGACCCTTTACAAAATCATTCTAATCTAAGGTTTGTACAAATTTCAACATGCATCAGTATCCAAACTTCAAAACAGAAGTGAAAACCCTAGAATCCAAAAGTGTCTCTAATGTTTAATCTACAATCCTAACCATATTTCTACACAGAAATTAAAAGAAAAAGAGATTCGAACCTGAGTTTGTAATTGAAATTGGGGGAAAGAATTTGGTGAAATTTGGGGAACAGTGCACGTGAAAGGTTGAGTTATTGAGAGATTGAGTTGTTTTGTTTGAATGAGAGAGGCAAGAGTGGGAGTAAGGTTTTCCCTCTCACGTTCAGAAAATGATATGGGTCTTGGGCCTAAGTGTTGGCCCACCCAAAAAAAATTAAAACCCTTTTTAAACTCAGGTGGCAGCAAACACACTTCCCCTGTCTCGCTGAGTTCGCAAAGGAAACTGGCTGGCGAATGCTCGCCCCAGGTTCGCAAAGCGAACGCCAGCGAACATGACAGGTTTTGAAAAAAAAAATCGGCACTGCTACCACTTCCTAAACCACTCTAAACATCAAACATCATTAAAACAACAAATAAAGCAATAAATACTTACAATGTTGGGGTGTCTCCCAACAAACGCTTGTTTAACGTCGGCTAAGCTCGACGGTCTGGAGACTTGACGCCTCGAAACCAAAAGCTAAAGAATTGGCTTCCGAGAAAAACACACTTTACGAACAAGAACTTCAACCGTTATCGTGCCTGGTTTTTGGTCTCCTTTTCTTTAGAAACGGCCAATCCCAACATGACTTTATCAAAGTTACCTTCGCATCTTCATCCTTTTTCTTCCGAAAACTCTCTCTTTCCAATTCTTTCCTTTTATGATCGCTTTCATCTACTTGATTTGCATACATCACTCCTTTGAACAATGTAAAACAAGCTTCTTCCTCTTTACCACTATCCTTGATTCGCACCTTCATTATGCCTTCATCAACGTCCACCAATATTTTGGCGGTTTTCATGAACGGTTTGCCCAATATAATCGGCGTATCTTCGTCCTCATCCATCTCAACAATCACAAAATCAACCGGAAATAGAAATTTATCCACTTTTATCAGCACATCCTCCACAACACCATACGGACGAGTTCTTGACTTATCCGCAAGTTACAATGTCATGGTTGTTGATTTTACATTCATATTTTCAAGTCTCTTCACCACGGACAAAGGAATTAAATTAATACTAGCACCCATGTCAACCAAAGCTTTGCATTTAAAATTATTACCTATAGTAATAGGTAAAGCTACTCTTCTCGGATCTTGCTCTTTCCGCAGAAGCACGCTTTGAATGACGACACTACACTCGGCATTGAGATGAATGTTGTCTTTGTTCATGCACCTCTTCTTTTTCGTAAGTATGTCTTTCATGAATTTGACATACTTAGGCATTTGTTCAAGAGCTTCAGAGAAAGGAACGTTACTTGCAACCGACTAAACAATTCTAAGAATCTTGCGTAATGCCTGTCGTTCTCTTTTTTCTTTGGAGCAGGGGGATATGGTAATCTTCTTTGTAAAACTTCCTTCTCATACTCCTTTATTTCTTTTTCTTTTTTCTTCTTTACTTCTTCATCATTCTTTTCAACTACACCATTTTCATCATTTTTTTCGACTTCCTCCAACACAATATCATTTTCCTTTTCAACTACCACCTCATTTTCAACATCTCCTCCAATTGTTCTCCCACTTCTTGTGAAAATGGACTTACAATGCTCCTTGGGATTTGGTTGAGTGATAGCGGAGAAGGATGGCCCGGTTACTTTTTGGCTAATTGCTTGGCAAGTTGCCCTACTTGAGACTCAAGATTTTTAATCGAAGCTTTCGTACTCTTTTGAGTTGCCATTGATAATTGCATGAATTGGGTGAAAGTCTCCTCCATTATTGAACTTCCACTTTGATCTTGGGGTGGTTGGTAAGGATTTTGTCTCCATCCTTGTTGATTTTGGTAGTTACCTCTTAGCTGGTAGCCTTGTTGATTTTGGTACGGTTGTTGAGCATTTTGGTAAGGAGGTCTTCCTTGATAACCTTCAGTTGGATTTCCAGGATAATTTACCTCCTCCACAACTGGAAGACAATATCCGGTAGGATGATCTCCTATACACAATTCACAACAAGCTACTTGCGCACTCTTGCTCGGAGAGTCATGAATCTCTTTAAGTTGTTGAGGGAGCTTGGACATTTGTTTCGTCAACAACTCAACTTGTTGGGATAATAACTTGTTTTGAGTAAGTATAGCATCATTGGTTCCCAACTCAAGAACTCCCGGTGTCTTTTGAGAAGGGTCACGGTTATGGTTCCCCTGATGGTCGTTTAAAGACATCTTGTCAATGATGGAAATGGCTTCCTCGGTACTTTTGCTCATTAAGGATCCACCCGCGGTGGCATCCAACAGTGTTTTATGAACCAACTGAAGACCATTTCGGAAAATATGAATTTGAGAAAGCTCATCGAAACCGTGTCCTTTACACTTTTTCAACATGGATTTGAATCTCTCCCAATCTTCGTTGAGAGATTCATTTCCACCCTGAGTGAAAACTGCAATTGCTATTTTAGCCTCCATGAAACGATTGTGTGGAAAAAATCGTTCCAAAAACTTTTCCTCAAGTACATTTCAGTCCGTCATGATTACCGTAGATTGATCAAGATACCATTCCTTGGCCTTCCCAATGAGGGAATGCGGGAATAGTCTCTTAAACAGTGATTCTTCTTCAGCTTCGGGTGCACCAGTTGCTTCTGCAATCTCATAGAACTTAGTCAAGTGTGTAAAAGGATCCTCGTGATCCATACCAGTGAAAGGATTCTGATATAGAAGCGAGAGGATACCAGTTTTCATTTCTGAATGTCTACCATTCTGAGCATTGCGCGAAAATTATGCAGCGTGTCTTAGACTATTTGTACAAGGTCTTGAAGCAGGTGATGGTGGTGGTGGAGCAGCCATAGTTGGCGGTAACTTTGGTATTTGCGTCGAAGTTGAACTTTCGTCTCGCTCTCGTCTTTCTTAGGCCAATTGCCTCTTCCGCCTTGTTCTGCTATTTAATTTACGCGCAGTTCTTTCGATTTCAGGATCAAAAAGAAGTTAGTCTACGGATAACTTCCCTCTGAAGTTATAAATGTGCCTAAGAGGGGGTGAATTAGGCTCTTAGACAATTATCCGGATTTTTGACGGCATTTGAATTTTACTTTTCCTAAAAGTTTCTAAGTGAGGAAAGCGGTAAATGCGGAAAGTAAAGAACACCGAGACGTATAGTGGTTCCCCTCACAGGTCGAGAGTACTCCACTCCCCTTTCAACATGAAAGAGAGTTTACTATTGTTTTGACTTTACAAGACTCTTCATAGTCTTTCTATACAAGTCACTCAAAACAACCACCAAGAACACCCTCTTGGATTTTACAATTTTAAAGCCCAACCAAGAATAAATCTTACAATGGACCTCTTGTATCCACAATCCGGATCACAAGGAAAACCTTACAAACTTATCTTTAACAATACTAAAAATAAGTTGTAAACAAAATATCACAAATCTTAATTTTATTTGAATAAGTGCAGAAAGTTGGATTCTTGAATGTATATCAATTTAACAATTGATCTTCTCCTTTGTAGCAATCACTCTAAGAATATTATACAAGTGTTCAACACAATTGAAATGAAACAAATGCAGTATGTGTGAATATTTTATGCAAAGGTTTCACTCTTAGAAAGTTTGTTAAGAACACTTTGATAAAATGAAGGTTTTAGTAAGAGAATGATTGTTTGAAATTTTTGAGCAAGGAGGTGAAAAAAAAATTCTGGAAAATGAGAGTTTATATAACACACAAACACCTCCTCAAATGGTTGCAATATGTCAAAGGATGCCATGCTTCAAAAAGAATAATTTAAAATTAATTTTCTGAAGAGATGCAAATATTTTTCAAATCGGAACAGTGGTAACCGGTTAACACCAGGTGGGTAACCGATTAATTCATGTAATGTTCATTTTATTTTTGAAAAAATGCTCAGAGTAACCGGTTAACAGTCTGTGAGTAACCGATTACTTGCAGACAACTTTGTGAAAAATGGTTGAAAACAGAACTGAAACATTTCTTTTGATGCTAAAATATTTTCTAATGATCATGACATGAATAAAGACCAGTTTGAACACTTGTATGCGTATTGCTAAGGAATAATTGATTATACCTTTGATCAATCCTTGAGAGTTATTCAAGACTTGAACCAATGTGCAATTTTGTTCAATCTTCAATGTAGCTTCAAAGTCTTTGATCCAATTCCATTTGAGCAAGCATAGCATATGACATAAGCAATGTTGTCTTCATCAAAATTCTTGAGAAGCCATGTCTTCACATTCTCCCCCTTTTTGATGATGACAACCCAATATTTGAAAGTTAATTCCACCATTATTTCTCTAACCAAATGAAAGCTCCCCCTTAGATGATGCTCCCCCTAAATTCAATGTTCTTAGGGATGTTTGAAAGCTTTTAAAATTCTGCACAATTTGTTAGAGAAACCATACTACATAATATAATCTTCTCCCCCTTTGTCATTACCAAAAAGGAAAGGAAAAAAAACTTTGGAACAATTTATCATAAGTTGTATGAACAAAATTTAGAGATGACAAAGAATACTAACACACATAAATAGATAAATACACAAGTTATAACAAAATACTTAATAGATTAAACTTGTTCAAAGAAAGTACCAACTTATCAATCAAGTACAAAACAATACAATATAACTTAGCAAGTTTTGAACATGTAGAACTTAGAAACATAATGAACTAAACTTAAAACTTAGAGAAACTAAATGCATACATAAAAACAAGAACAATTAATCACTTTCAGAATTTTCCTCCATTTCCTCATCATCATCTCCTTCTCCTTCCTCTTCACCGTCATCATTTCCTCGTTCTTCTTCATGGGTGGCTTGGTTGCAGAACATGGACCGGAATAGCTTCTTGAGAGACTTTATGCCATGGGTGGTTTGTTGATGGTTATGGGTCATTGTTGTCCTTAAGCTCTGAATTTCATTGTAGAGAAATTCATTTGTAAACCCTCCTTCCGGAGCAACAACCGGGGCAGCCACTTCATCTTTGTAACGGTATGTTCCATTAGGTGCCACAATAATTCCAGTGTTTTTAGTAATCGTTGTTGCATTGATTTCACATGCCCTAGCAGTCATTTGATTATGTGGCTCCATTTTGAGCAATAGCTTATTATACTCCAGAATTTTTGACACAATTCTCGCATACGGTAAACCGCCAGAAAGAGATAGTTGATGTTCCATGTGATGAAAAATCACATATGCCCAATTAATTTTTAGACCCATTTTCATTGCCCTAATGAGTTGTACTTCCAACTCACTTACTTGAGAGTGATTTGAGTGCTTTGGAACCATAATATATGCCAAAATATAGTGTAGCATACGGTCACTAACAGTCAAGAAAGCAGCATATTTGAGAACTCTTCCAGCATTTGCCGGTTGTTTGGCAACAAGTTCATCATAAGTTCCTCTAGAAATTTCCACAAAGTATGCCAAACTATCAAAATCTTTCCAAGTCCTAGTGTTAGGTAAAACACCTTGACGAAGTTCTTCACCATCATGTGGAACACCCAAACATTTACCTAGTTCTTCTAAATCCATTGAAATCTCCTTATTCTTAACAGTAGCAGTAAGTAAGGGTTCATCTAACTCATCTTTTCCAAAAGTGACAGTATGATAAAATTCCCTAATAAGGTCTGGATAATAAGGTCCAACTTCACAAACAAGATCCTTAACACCAGATTCTTTCAACAATGTCTCAAAGGTAAAACTATGATCCGGAAAGGCTGAGAAATTAACATATTTTACCTGCATTAGAGTTCTGATTCTGACATTGAAATCCATTCTCTGAAGTTTGACGGGTGGCAGCTGATATTCTTAAACCGTGTCGGAGCTTTCTCCCACTTTCTTCTTACCCTTATATTTCCTTGAAGGAGCCATGGAAGCTTGGAAGCTTTTTGGAAGATGAGGTTTTAGGTTTGGAGAGAGAATCTGAAAATGGATTAGAGAGAGGTGTATGAGGATGAAATATAGTAGAGTGGGTTTTAATTTCCTTTGAATGTAGGAAAGGAGATGAAGTTGGAAAGAGTGGAAGAATGAGTGGAGGAAATAAGTTTAATGCATTTTATGACAATTAGATGCAATTAGCTTATTTTATTAAACACTTTTGACCAACAAATAAAACAAAAACAATTAAACATTCAGAACAAAAAAAAATAATGTAACATTTAATTAAAAAAAATTTTCAAAAAGTAGCAGTGGTAACCGGTTACTTACCATCTGTTAACCGGTTACTGCGTGTAAAAATGACGTTCTGGGGCAAAAATTACAAAGGTTAACCGGTTACTTACCCTTTGTTAACCGGTTACACTAGCAAAACTTCCAAAAACAGCAGCTTTGCAGCGCATAACTCAAGAGATTTTTCCAAAATTTTTAAGTTTGAAATGTTAATAGACATAGTAAGGCAACTTTGAGAGAAAAATATAGTTCATAAAAATTAGATTAAGTAAGTGTAAAAACACGAAATAGCACCTTTTCAACATAAAGCAATTTTTAAATAACACTCGTAATATTTAAAAAATTAAACTTTTGTGTACCTTGGCTTCATTTGAATGTGTAATGAAGAAATATTGAAGAGTTATAGATCACCTTCATCTAAAATGCCAAGTTCTCGACGAATCTTGAAAAACTGTTCTTTTGCGAGTGGTTTTGTGAAAATGTCCGCTAGTTGATTATGTGTATCCACAAATGTGACTTGAACATCTCCTTTAAGCACATGATCACGTAGAAAATGATGTCGAATGTCTATGTGTTTGGTTCTTGAGTGCATGACCGGATTCTTTGTAATATTGACAGCACTTGTGTTATCACACCGAAGTGTATGCATCCTAGATTGATTCCATAGTCACTCAATTGTTGTTTTAGCCAAAGAATTTGTGCACAACAACTCCCTGCTGCTATGTATTCTGCTTCAGCCGTACTTAGAGCGACACACGCTTGTTTCTTACACGACCAAGATACTAAAGCATTTCCTAGGATGTGACATGTTCCACTTGTGCTTTTTCTATCAGTTTTGCAACCTACATAATCGGCGTCAGAATAACCAACTAAATTACAAATACTACCTTTTGGATACCACAATCCAACGTTCGTTGTTCGCTTGAGATACTTCATGATTCTTTTCACAGCGGTGAGATGTGACTCCTTTGCATTTGCTTGGAAGCGGGCATATAAACACACATTAAACATTATGTCAGGACGGTTTGCCGTCAAATACAGTAAAGAACCAATCATACCTCGATACTTGGTAATATCAATGGAAGCACCTGATTCATCTTGATCAACATAGGTTCCGGATCCCATTGGTGTAGCCATAGCCTTGCAACTATCCATGTCGAATCTTTTCAACAATTCTTTACAATACTTGGATTGGTTGATGAATATACCGTCCTTTAGTTGCTTGATATAAATTCCAAGAAAGTAATTCATCTTTCCCATCCTAGACATCTCAAACTCTCCTTGCATCATCAATGAGAATTCTTTACAAAGATCTTCGTTTGTTGAACCGAATATGATGTCGTCAACATAGACTTGGACTAACAAAGTATTACCATTTGCTTTCTTAATGAACAATGTCTTGTCAACTTTTCCTTTTACAAATCCCTTTTCACAAAGAAAATTTCTAAGACGATCATACCATGCTCTTGGTGCTTGCTTTAAGCCATAGAGAGCTTTCTTTAATTTGAAGACATGTGAAGGATTCTTGAAGTCTTCAAAGCCCGGGGGTTGTTTAACATAGACTTCTTCATTGATGTAGCCATTCAAGAATGCGCTTTTGACATCCATTTGATATAGTTGAAAATTTAATGAACATGCGTAAGCAAGTAATAAACGGATAGCTTCTAACCTTGCCACCGGAGCGAATGTTTCTTCGAAATCAATACTTTCTTCTTGATTGTAACCTTGTGCCACCAACCTTGCTTTGTTTCGAACAATTATTCCATTCGCATCAAGTTTGTTCTTAAACACCCATTTTGTACCGATGATGTGTTTATCACTTGGTTTAGGAACAAGTTCCCAAACTTGATTCCTTTTGAATTGGTTTAACTCTTCTTGCATAGCAATAATCCAATGGTCGTCACTTAAGGCTTCACCAACTTTGGAAGGTTCAATTTGTGATACAAACGCCATGTTTAAGCAAGCATCTTTAAGATTTAATCTTGTTGCTACACCTTGACCAATATCACCAATAACTTTGTCAATTGGATGATCTCTATGAGTCCTCCATTTCTTGGGTAGATCATTTAAATTTGACTCTTGTTGAATCGGTTCTTCTTGGTGTTCCACTTGATTCTCTTTTGAAGTATCTTCTTGAGGGACTTCTACAATTTCATCATCAACATCACACAAAACAATATCCTCATTGGAGGGGTTAGATTCATCAAACTTAACATGCATAGTTTCTTCAATTATTAAAGTTCTTTTATTAAATTCTATAAGCCTTACTAGAAAGAGAATAACCAAGAAATATACCTTCATCCGATTTTTCATCGAACTTACCAAGATTGTCTTTGTCATTGTTTAAGACAAAACACTTGCATCCAAAAATGTGAAAGTAAGCAATGTTTGGTTTCCTCCCTTTGAAAAGTTCATAGGGGGTTTTCTTTAGAATAGGTCTAATGATAACACGATTACTTACAAAACATGTCGTGCTCACCGCATCCGCCCAAAAGTATTTTGGAAGATTTGAATCGCTAAGCATTGTTCTTGCAAGTTCCACCAATGACCTATTCTTTCTCTCCACCACTCCATTTTGTTGAGGAGTCCTTGGTGCTGAGAAGTTATGAGATATTCCATGTTCTTCACAAAATTCTTCAAAGGAAGCATTTTGGAATTCTCCACCATGGTCGCTTCTTATGGAGGCAATTGAAAGTGACTTCTCATTTTGAATTTACTTTGCATATTTCTTGAACGCCTTAAATGCATCACTTTTCTGCACTAAAAAGAATGTCCAAGTATATCTAGAGAAATCATCAATAACTAAAGCATATACATTACCTCTGAAGCTTCTTGTTCTTGATGGACCAAATAAGTCCATATGCAACAATTGTAGTGGCCTTGAAGTGGACACCACATCTTTAGATTTGAAAGTTGACTTAGTTTGTTTCCCCTTTTGACATGCATCACACAATTTATCTTTAACATATTTTATCTTTGGTAAACCAATAACTAAATCAGGCTTAATTAGTTTATTCAAATGCTCCATATGAATGTGAGCAATCCTTTTGTGCCAAAGCCATGAATCATTATTGCTTGCCATAAGACATTTAACCTTCAAAGAAGTGTCATCAAGGGAAATCATAAAAATAATGTTAATTCTATTACATTTAAGCAATACCCCATTAGTGACTTCTTCTTCTATCAAACATTCATCTTTAGTGAACTTGATTTTGAATCCTTTGTCACAAAGTTGGCTTATGCTAATAAGATTATGCTTTAAGCCTTCAACATAAAGCACATCTTCAATTGTTGTGAAAGGTGGTGAACCAACATTGCCTACGCCAAGAATCTTTCCTTTATTGTTATCTCCATAAGTAACATAACCCTTGGCCTTAAGCACTAGACTTGAAAATTTGTTTATGTCTCCGGTCATATGCTTCGAACAACCACTATCAAGATACCATAGATTTGAAGTGTTCTTCAAGCAAACCTACAAAACAAATTAAGTTTTGTTAGGTACCCAAATAGCCTTGGGTCCTTCATAATTAGTACCTTTATTTACCCACACATAATGCCCACTTGCAACACTAAAGTTTCTTACGTAGCAAGCATTAGGTGTATGGCCAATAATACCACAATAAAAACAAGTAGGAACAAAATTGCTTTTATATCTAGGAACATATGATTTCTTTTTAGAAAATATTTTCTTAATAGGAGTTCTTTTCTTTTTAGGATAAGGATGCACATTCTTAGGTTTGTTCACTTTCTCCTTAGAAGTTTGGTCACTAGCCTTAACAAAGATTGTTTTACTAGAACTTGGTTTAGAAAATTTTGAATAACCAAGTCCACTTTTATCATTTGAATATCTTTGTTGACTAAGGGCCGCTTCTAAACTAATTTTTCCTTTCTCATATCTTTCTAGGAATCTTTTTAACTGAACAATTTGGAATGAAAGTGATTCACAATTTTTACACACCAACTCTTGTTTTTCTTCACTTGTTTTCTTTTGTTTTTCATCTTTTGACTCTTTTTCCATAACATCGATTTTTTCTTCTAAAGATGTTATTTATCTTTTTTGTAAAGAAATTGTTTTACATAAGACCTTACATTCATTTAAGAGTTCATTTATGGCTTCTTGTGCATCATTATCATAAAGAGAAAATTTAGTACTAACCTCGTCATTTTTATCTTCGGAGTTATGTGTAGCCATAAGTGCTAGTTTTGCGCTTTCATCGCTCTCCGAGTCGGATGATGAACTAATTTCGTTGTCTTCCCACGCAATGTATGCCTTCTTATTTTTTTTATTCCTTCTTGCCTTTAAAACTTCCTTTCTTTGCAAGTTGTGGACATTCGGGTTTTATGTGACCTTGCTTCCCACATTCATAACATGTAATGTCTTGAGATGAAGTTGAAGTATCCTTTTTCTTAAAGTGTTTCTTCCTTTTAGCATAAAAAGACTTATCTTTATTTCCAAAGAATTTTCCAAGTCTTTTTACTAGAAGCATGAAATTTTCGTCTTCCTCCGATGAGTCGTCATTTTGTTTTCCTTTTGCATCTACCTTTAAAGCAATACCTTTGGAGTTCTTGTCTTGAAGTTCATGTTTTTCAAGTTGTCCAAGTTCTAACTCATGTTCTTGAAGTTTACCAAATAGAGATGCGGAAGTCATCGTAGAGAGGCTTTTCTTTTCCGATATTGCTGTTACTTTTAGTTGTCATTCTCTTGTCAAAGATCTTAGAATTTTGAGATTTAGTTCATCATTTAAGAATGTCTTACCAAGTGCTATTAAGTGGTTAGTCAAATGAACAAATCTTTTCTGTAATGCAACAATGGTTTCTCCGGGCTGCATTCGGAACATTTCATATTCTTGACTTAGAGTATTTAGTCTAGATCTTTTAACTTCAGCCGTTCCTTTATGTGTTTCTACCAAAGTATCCCATATTTCTTTTGCCGATTTACATTGACAAACACGAAAGAACTCATCAATACTTAATGCACTTTGAAGAAGATTGATAGCTTTCTTTTCATTTAGAATTTTTCTCTTGTCTTCTTCATCATATGTACTTTTTAATTTTGCAGTACCAACACCATTGACTACATTCACAGGATTATGTGGACCATTCTCAATAGCTTCGCATATACCTTCTCCTTGTGCTTCAAGATGTGCTCTCATACGAATCTTCCAAAAATCAAAATACTCTCCAGAGAAAAGTGGGGGCTTGTTACTACTTCCACCGTCTTTGAAAATCGGGTTTGAACTTGCGGAAGCCATACTGGATCTTTAGGAACAGGTTACCTAAGACCTGCTCTGATGCCAATTGAAGTTATAAATGTGCCTAAGAGGGGGGTGAATTAGGCTCTTAGACAATTATCCGGATTTTTGAGGGTATTTGAATTTTACTTTTCCTAAAAGTTTCTAAGTGAGGAAATCGGTAAATACAGAAAGTAAAGAACACCGAGACGTATAGTGGTTCCCCTCACAAGTCGAGAGTACTCCACTTCCCTTTCAACATTAAAGAGAGTTTACTATTGTTTTGACTTTACAAGACTCTTCCTAGTCTTTCTATACAAGTCACTCAAAATAACCACCAAGAACACCCTCTTGGATTTTACAATTTTAAAGTCCAACCAAGAATAAATCTTACAATGGACCTCTTGTATCCACAATTCGGATCACAAGGAAAACCTTACAAACTTATCTTTAACAATACTAAAAATAAGTTGTAAACAAAATATCACAAATCTGAATTTTATTTGAATAAGTGCAGAAAGTTGGATTCTTGAATGTATATCAATTTAACAATTGATCTTCTCCTTTGTAGCAATCACTCTAAGAATGTTATACAAGTGTTCAACACAATTGAAATGAAACAAATGCAGTATGTGTGAATATTTTATGCAAAGGTTTCACTCTTAGAAAGTTTGTTAAGAACACTTTGATAAAATGAAGGTTTTAGTAAGAGAATGATTGTTTGAAATTTTTGAGCAAGGAGGTGAAAAAAAATTATGGAAAATGAGAGTTTATATAACACACAAACACCTCCTCAAATGGTTGCAATATGTCAAAGGATGCCATGCTTCAAAAAGAATAATTTAAAATTAATATTCTGAAGAGATGCAAATATTTTTCAAACCGGAACAGTGGTAACCGGTTAACACCAGGTGGGTAACCGATTACTTCATGTAACGCTCATTTTATTTTTGAAAAAATGCTCAGAGTAACCGGTTAACAGTCTGTGAGTAACCGGTTACTTGCAGACAACTTTGTGAAAAATGGTTGAAAACAGAACTGAAACATTTCTTTTGATGCTAAAATATTTTCTAATGACCATGACATGAATAAAGACCAGTTTGAACACTTGTATGCACATTGCTAAGGAGTAATTGATTATACCTTTGATCAATCCTTGAGAGTTCTTCAAGACTTGAACCAATGTGCAATTTTGTTCAATCTTCAATGTAGCTTCAAAGTCTTTGATCCAATTCCATTTGAGCAAGCATAGCATATGACATAAGCAATGTTGTCTTCATTAAAATTCTTGAGAAGCCATGTCTTCACACCCTCGCATAAAACGGAGTCTGCACACTAAACCAAACAAGTTAACAAGCTCAAGAAAAAGTTAAACAAGCTTAAAACAAAACAACTATTGCAATGCTTGCAATATCAAACAACAATCTTCGGCAACGGCGCCATTTTGTTGAAGAGTAGTTTGGGGGGTGTTTTTATCGTATCCACCGAGATTGCGTGATATTTTGATGCATGTCGTTCAATAGTCGAAACGTTTTAAGTAAGGGGTTTTCAAATTGTTCTTGGTTTTGTAACATCAATTTTGGTAGCAAAGAAGTAAACTATAATAAAGATGTTGTACGTTTTATTAAAGCATGTCAAGATTAGATTTCACTAATCCTTTTCATACGTATCTGATTAATCAAGCATATGAACTTAGTTCTGACCAATACAATCGCGTATCCTCTTGAATAGGTTTATGTCTATAGCAAATTCGTGAGTATCGTTGTTTAAATCGTTAGATGATGTCTCACGCTAACAATCAAAACAACAACTGTTAAGATCAATACAAAGCGAATATTAAACCCCAAATCTATGTCTAGAGTTTGGTTTTTAAGAGATTAAGATATTATGTCAAGATTTGGAAAATCTATGTATAGAGTGATTCAAACCACAAATACATCATTAAGAACAAACAACTTCATCATATATTAATCATCAACCTTGTTCATGTACAAAAGATCAAAAGAAATACATATAAACAAGATTAACTACCTCTAATCTTAACACAAGAGGTGTTTAGCTACACATTTTCATGGTAGCTTGGATAACAAGTTTCAAGAGGAGATGAAAGAACATCCACGTCGAATAATCGAGATCGGATGTGACTTCAGCTTCTCTATGTGAAAAATAACTCTTGGATGATCAAAACTCATAAAAGTATGTTTTGGTGTGAAAATATCAAGTTATGATCCCAAGAAAATGTCAAAAAAACACTTTATAGTACACTTGGGATCTGATGCATTCGCACTGTGAATGATCCATTCGCCTAGCGAATGAAGAAAATGGCACCTTAAGTGCCTTCTGAAAGTTAAACTGCCCTTGGCTGTCATCGTGAGTTCGCAAAGCAAACAATTCATTCGCAAAGCGAACCACTCGCCAAAACATTCGCAAAGCGAATTTTGGGTCATTTTGCCACTGCCTTACTCGCTGAGAGCTTCGCCAGAGTTCGCAAAGCGAACGTTCGCTGGGGACTTCGCCAGGGTTCGCAAAGCGAACCAGCTGTTGTTTTCCTCTTTCTTTGGCAGCTTGCATCAATTCTTTGTGTCTTCTTTCTTTGATCAATTAGTGCACTTTCCTGCACAATAGCACACAAATTACAAGCACCAAAGGTATAAATATAATGCATGAAGAACAACAATAATTCATAACAAAAATCCACAATTAAGACATGAAAGTAATGAAAAATGCCAAGTATCAAATACAAATATATAGCATGTTTGACATCTAACATAGTAGCATCGACCTGCACAACAAGAAAATGAGGAAATTTCAGATAAATAAAAAACGCATACCTTGGCAGACTTGGAAGAGGTTCCCTCGACCTTGGGTTGGGTGAGTGTCGCTTGAGCGCTGGCAGCATCCATCCTCCTTTTCCTATGTTCGACGGCTGAGATCAAAGCAAAACAAATACAAAGTTGACGAATGTAGAGTAAGAGATGGAGAATATTTTTTGAAGAGTGTTGAAGTAAGAAATAGTTTCAGAAAAAATGTTGCAAAAGTGTTGAAAGAGTGAAAATGCGCTATATATAGTGGAAAGGTTTGCGACTCTTCAGTCTCCTCAACTGAGTGGTTGGCACAGAGCAGGTGGCATATGCCACTTTCCTAGAGGAAGAACTGAGGCGACTGACTACACGTAGCCACACTACCCTACGAATTCGGCGCCATGATGAGTAGAGGTATGGAGAAGTGGAAAACACACATTTTCAAGGTGACGGTTGAAAGAAACATCCTGATGAGTATGACGTCAACTTACTAGGTGGCTAGTGTTCGAAAAGATTAAAAATGCTCATATCTTCTAGAATCGTCGAAAAAGACCTTTTTGGGGGACAATTTGTTAGCTGGGATTTTCGACAAGGGAAAAACCCCCAACAAAAAAAGGTAAAGGCGAAGGTATATTTATGGTAGGTACGCAAGATTCTTGGTTCGACCAGAACCTAGACTTAGTGATTTTTTGGATGTTGCAAAAGGCATTTCGACTGTGTGATAACATCGACTACGTAGTTCTTGCGACAATGGCGAAACGGTCGAGAATATGGTTATTTGAGCTCGTAGTGTGACGTTCGAATACTAATATCTGCATGTGAGTTTCTTTCTGAAGGGACACGTGGAAAGAGCACGAAGGCAGGCTGCATGCAGAGTTTCACGTGGCAAACTCTGAAGATAGGCACGTTAGAAGTGGTTATTTCATACTTGTATATATAAGAGTTCATTATGTTGAATTTGGGGTGTTCATTTGGTTACAGAAATCTCACACAAAACTCAAAGTACCAGCGTTTAGAGAAACGAGTTATGGCTGAGAAAATGTATGAACAATGAATCACCATCCTTTACTTTCAATACAAAGTCATTAATTTTATATTTTACTTTGCTTAATCTTATTAACTTTCAATACTTTTCAAGTTGTTTCATTCAGCATTTCCAGTCTTTGTCAATTCCTTTATACGTTTTGATCCTACAAGTGACCTTAATTAGGAGACTAACAATTGTTTACCGTTTTTCAGCATAAACAGTTAAACAGACCCAGTAGGATTTTTGTTTGGTTGTCTCATTGTCTTTTCAAAACAACTTGTGTATTATGACTTTTTTTATAATTGAGTGTTATGTTTGAATTAATTAATGTATATGTTTTCAAGTTGGGATAAAATGACGCAAAACATGTTGGCCTCAAAAAATAAAAATTTAGTAAATAAAAACACCATAATTAAATACAGAGGATATTTCGGAGATGTGGGCCACACCAAGGATGGAAAGAACATTCCACTTGTCAAAATAGGCTAGCATGAAGGCTTTAGTTAATTTAAGTCCATAGTTTTTCCATTAGTTTAGTAGGTACTACCTAGTAACAAAGAGGAGGCTAGAAAAGTCAGGGAATTGTAACACATCCATCATTTCTAATAAGTTATACAATATGGACCTTTCACGAATTTTATTTTTGAAAAGAAAAAGAAGCAAAATATTTTATGAAAAAATCCATTCGGGGTTAAGTGGAAATCATTGTGGACTAGAACCTTAGCCTCAAAAATAAGTTGATCAGTATCTGATTGGTCAACCAGTTAGATTCCAAGGAATGTGTGCATAAATGTGAAAGGTGCAAAAGATTCTCTAGTAAACACATCAACCATCTAAGGTGCTACTTGAACCAGGTAAGCTAAAATTCATAGTTGTTGCCATTGACTCTTTTTTTAAACGGATGGAGGTTGAGCTCTTATCCACCATTAATGCATAAAACATGTGGAAGTTTGTATGCAAGCATGGTCTCCATACTCGATCACCACAGATAATTGTGTCCAATTTACAAACCAAAGGTTCCAAGATTTGTGCACAGACAAAAAACTTGACATAAGGCTAAATTATGCTGTGGAACATCCACAAACAAACAGGCAGGACAAAAATAAAGTCAAATAAGCAAACAATATTATCCTAGATGGATTGAGGAAGAGATTAGATCATGAAAAAGGAGAATGGGTCGAGCATCTAATTGGATAAATATGATCATGTCGCACTACACCACATTCGTCTACACACAGAAAACATCTTTTAAACTAGTTTGCAGATCTGATTTGATGATACTAATAGGAACTTACGTTGGCATCAATCCAAGGTGTAGAGAGTTCCAACATCGGACACAAGTAGGAGAACAAATCTCTCAACCTACATGATGAGGTCAGAAAACTATATCACAGGATTGAGTATGTTGAAAACGCAAGCCTACGAACACACTTAACACAAAAATTAAACATAGAAACTTCAAGGAAGGATATCAAACTTATTGAAAGACTGATTTAAGGAAGGAAAAACATCATGGCAGATAACATCTAATCATGAAAGACTTGTGATGTAAGGAAGGAAAAACATCATGGAAAGATAACATCTATCTGATAATGTCCATATCAAACCAGTTCCATACCTGGTGAAGTAGTATAACAATTAGAGTACCTAGTTGAAAACATATATCTGAGGGCATGTAATGCCCATTCAATCGCCCATATGAAAATAATATGCCAATGTGGTATGGTAAACATATAATGAAATTTGTAAGTAGGCAAACACTGATTCAACAAAAATTATAAAACATTAGAATTTCATAAGAGCAAAACCATTGCATATGCTCATATAATGATGAGACACTACCAATCTATGAAGCTCCGACACGCCATTCACACGGTGTGTCGCCGTGTCAGACACGTGTCCGACACAGATACGCTTACGACACACGTACGACACGTATCTGATAAGTTTTTGAAATGTCCAACACAAAAATCAATTTGGATCACAACGGACACGGATACAACACCTTATTTCAAATAAAGGACACGGTCCAACTCAAAATTTCAGAATTAAACTAAAAAAATTCAATTTAAAAAAAAAAAGAATTTTTATCTTTCATATTTCATTTCCCCACTATAAAAACAACACGATTAAGATTCTTTATTTTTTCATACTCCACTGCTGCATGTGTTGAAAGAAATTAGAGCACATATTCATTTATCCATTCTTTGAAGAGAAGCAAGATAACACCACATCGAGCGAAAGCTTTAGTATATATGCATACTAACATTCCACTTCTATCAAGTAGCACTCCCTAATATCATCAAGAGGAAACTAAAAATGTGGGATGTCGCTGGAGATGAGTTTGGATCATTAGATGACAGTGAATTTCTTGAAGTTGACTTGTCTTTGGATGGGCCAGGTTTAGAGGCTAGTTTTCTCAATGTGGAGTAACTATGACATGATTTGTATCATTTTGTTTTTGTGGGTTAATGTCATTTTTTCGTTGATTGAAAGTACTAAGTTTAAATAAACATAAATTTTGCTTCTTATTTTAAACTCTTTATAAATTGTGTTCATAATTTGTATTATAATATTAATATATAAAATATATATAGCAGTGTCCGTGTCCTATGTTTTTTATATTAGTGGAGTCCTCGTGTCCGTGTCCGTGTTCGTGTCCTGTCCGAGTCCGGACTTCATAGCTACCAACTATTAAAATCTATCTATACATTCAACAAATTTCAATTTAACCTTGGTCTCTGAACAATGTTATTATTGTCTGATGATACACAGCATGACAAAGTATTACAATATCCTTCAATTAGCTTGAAAAGTTTCCTAAATCTTTATAGAAGAATAGATAGATATACTTATTTAATTTTGACTAAAATGATAAAAGAGATTAATCAAGTAAAAGATATGAACCAACAAGCTTTGTGCTTCACAGCATTAGCCATCCTTTTTAGATCCAACCAAACATGTAAGTGCAACTAGTGCTGATTGTAAAATCAATTCAAGTACCTGTTAAACACAAAAACTTATTCACAATGAAAAAAGATGTAGCAGTTTAATTTGAGAAATATACATCAGCTAAATGTCCCCCAAAGTGTAGAATGAATAGAAAAATGAACTGCACAAACTGATTTCTGATATATTTTTTTCGTTAAATAAGAACAAATTTCATGCCGCTAACATTTATGCTACTGTTTAAAAGAGCTTGTAAGAACAGACTATGACATGTTCATAATTTATTCTCATTTGTTCATCTGTATTATTTATGAAAACAACTTATAGCTTATATCAGCCCAGATTAACTTTATTTTATCTTTTCCAAAATGGCTTACCATAAGCAATTATATGATAATAGATTATAAAAAACTTTATTAAATTGTTTATCCAAATATACTTATCCTGTTTTGATGAACAACTTATTTGCAATTTATAGTACAAGAACTTATCATGATAAGTGCTTATGAATAATATACTTTTATAGTAAAAGATAAAATAAAGTTAAATTACTTTTACAAGTTATTATAAGCTATTTATATAAGTTCTCTCATACAGTTTCAAAACTTATACTAGAAGATAAATTGAAATAACCCAATCAAAACAATGAGCTCAATCTTATAAGTTAGTATCTATAAGCTAGCTTGTGAACTACTATCACGTTTTACCAAATAGAGGCCTAACAAAAAAATCCATTAGAATGCTAACCAGTAAGAATTAGGAAGAAGAAAGTAAATACCCTGAGACAATTCGCAGCAAGCGCGAAAATCAACGGAAATGTGAGACGTGAGACGAGCGGCGGCGTCAGCGTTATACAGCGGCATCAACGACTGCGTGCAACCGAGAATTCCCAAACTCCTTCAAAAATCAAATTCAGAAATGGAAATTGAGATAATCACGAAGAAAGAAATGACGGAATTGCGTTACCTAGGGACAGTGACAGGTGGGCGACGAGGGTGGAGAAGATGAGAACGAATTGAGGACGCGGGAGAATTTTGAAGAGAGGGACGAGTTGGAATTGTTCGAGCGGCGGAGAAAATGGACCTCGAGAGAGAACCGCTTCGCCACGCCATTTCTTTGATTTTGGTTTGTTTCGCACTTACTGTGAAATTGCAAGGCACTCGAAGCTAGACGTTTAGACACCATGCGAAGAAGAAGCTAAACCCTAGATTGGGTAAGAGGGTTTAGGTCAAGCCCATGTTAAACTAGATTGGGCTAAAGGCCCAGACAAAAAAAACAGGTGTTTGTAAAGAAAATTTTACCCCATACCTTATCATTTATTCCCCTATCCTTACATTATATTTTTTTTACCAAAATATCCTCATATAAATAAGTGTAAAATTTTTCTAATTTAATGATTTGATCCACAATTTAATAAATAAATCTATTTTTAAAAACTGTTTTATTAATATTCTTAGCAAATATGGCAAGTATTATCTATATTATTATATAATTTTATAATGTATCCATAAAAAAAATTTCTCTAAAACTTTTTCCTTTAATTAATTAATTAAATATAAATTTATTTATTATTAACTCCATTTAAAACTTCCGACTAACTCATTCTTATATTTTAAATAATTATTAATTAACAAATGCAATAAGACACGTCCTAAATTTTTTTTAAAATGAAGTCACCTACCAAAAATTAATTAAATATAAATATATTATTATTAACTCCATCATTTAAAACTTCTAACTAAGTCACATTCTTATATTTTAAATAATTATTAATTAACAAATGCAATAAGACACTCTAGAATTTTTTTTTAAAATGCAGTCACCTACCAATAATATGTTAACATAGTAACTACCCTGCATAACTTTTCTCTTCATTTTATTAATTAATATTTTATTATTAATAATTAAATTTTATTATTATTAATTAAATAATAATTAAATTAAAATATTTAAAATGTTTATTTCTTAAATTTCTCTCCGCTCAACACTCTCTATTTATATCATACAAACAATTAACCTCTCTCCACTCATAACATCTCTCTAACCCCACATTAATAGGACACATAGTAATATTAAATTAAAAAATAAAAAAAAAAGTAAATAAATTAGACATATAATTCAAATCTTAAAATTACTTAATACAAAAATAAATTAATAAATATAATTCATGAAACGGATAAAGTTTTTTATAGCTCCCACTAATTTCATTACTTTATTTCATTTTTGTGGAAAGATGAAATAAATGAGATATAAATTTGATTAGTGGAAAGATAATTTTCACAAAAATGAAATAAAGTAATAAAATTAATGGGGGCTATAAAAAAATTTAACCATTTTATGAATTATATTTACTAATTTATTTTTATATTAAGTAAATTTAAGGTTTGTATTATATGTCTAATTTATTTATTTTTTATTTTTTAATTTAATATTATTATGTGTCCTATTAATGTGGGGGGTACCGAGATATTATGAGTAGAGAGAGGTTAATTGTTTGTATGATATAAATAGAGAGTGTTGAGCGAAGAAAAAATTGAGAAATAAATATGTTAAATATTTCAATTTAATTATTATTTAATTAATAATAATATTTAATTAGTAATAACAAAAGAATAATTAATAGAATGAAGAGAAAAGTTATGATGGGTAGTTACTATGTTAACCTATTATTGGTAGGTGGCTGCATTTTAAAAAAATTTCAGGAGTGTCTTATTGCATTTGTTAATTAATAATTATTTAAAATATAAGAATGTGACTTAGTTAGAAGTTTTAAATGATGGAGTTAATAATAAATATACTTATATTTAATTAATTTTTGGTAGGTGACTGCATTTTAAAATTTTTTTAAGACGTGTTTTATTGTATTTTTTAATTAATAATTATTTAAAATATAAGAACGAGTTAGTCGGAAGTTTTAAATGGGGTTAATAATAAATATATTTATATTTAATTAATTAATTAAAGGAAAAAATTTTGGCAGAAAATCTTTGATGGAGACATTATAAGATTATATAATAATATAAATAATACTTGTCATATTTGTTGAGAATATTAATAAAGTAGCTTTTAAAAATAGATTTATTTATTAAATTGTGGATCAAATCATTAAATTAGGAAAATTTTACACTTATTTATATGAGGATATTTTGGTAAAAAAATATATAATGTAAGGGTAGGGGAATAAATGATGGGGTATGGGGTAAAATTTTCGTTTGTAAATATATATCATTGAGGAATCTACCTGCCAACTCCCCAGGTGTTTGTAAATATATATCATTGAGGAATCTACCTGTCATCCCCCAATCGTACCTGACACCTCCCATTTTTTCAATATTTCCATAGCACCCCTGTTATTATTTACATAAAAAATAACTTTTTTTATCAAAAAAATCACTTTTTCAGACAAAAAAAATAATTTTTGGTAGTGCAATTCAAAATTCCCGGTAATCTCTGATCTGAATTTCCCGAAAACGAAATTTCCAGTAGTAATAATCTAAATTTACCGGTACTCCTTACCGGGAATTCTTAAATTACCGGTAATTTAAATATTACCGGTGTGCATTTGCACACACATACCGGGGATTCTAAATTACCGGTAACTCTCAAACTACCCGGAAATTCAAATGTCCGGTATACCGAGAATTCCAGTTTTACACGAAATTTTCGGTAACAGGTCAGTTTCTTCAAAAATGCTTGCCATTTGCGCTCCGGAACTGTCAGGGTCTTCTACCGACTCATGTAGCGATTACACTCAGTTCTTCACCACAGACAAAGTATGTATTATACGTAGATGCGTAAAATTTAATATTATTTCGTTTGATTTCATGTTTTGTGTTACTATAAGTTATGTTTTTGAACGACAGATTTTTGAGAGCTGATCCGACGTATTAGCTTGGGCACAGAATATTGGGAAGCAACATGGTATCATAGTTGTGACAATTCGTTCTAATAGTGCAACTGGGCAGCGAGGAAGGAAGGATAAATTGATAATGGGTTGTGAGAGAGAAGGAAATTATAAAAGAAAAAAGTCTGAAAGTAGTCATTCATCGGAGAAGGATGGTCTCGCTAGTATGAAAGTGAAATGCCCCTTTCGGCTGAGGTCTTCGCCAAGTGGTATTGGTTAGAGGGTGAGCGTTATGTGTGGGTTTCACAATCATAGAGTATCTCAGGATTTATCAGGGCATGACATATTAGGCCGTTTAAAACCTCATGAGAGACAATTTGTGAATAACATGACGAAGTATAACATGCCTCCGAGACACATAATTTCCGCCTTGAAAGACCAAGATCCAGAAAACCTCACGAGTGTTGAGCAAGTATATAAAGCTAGATATACGTACCATGAAAGCAAGAGAGGTTCATTGACGGAAATGCAAATGTTGTTGAGTCTTATTCATAAAGAAAAGTACATGTGTTGGACAAGAAATAGGGAAGACTCAAATGTTGTTGCTGATATTTTCTGGACACATCCTGATTCAGTGAAGCTGTTGAATATGTTTCACTTGGTGTTGATTTTTAATTGTACATACAAGACCAATAGGTACCGGTTACCATTGCTTGAGATTGTTGGCGTTACGTCAACAAAGTTGACGTTTTCGGTAGGGTTTGCCTACTTGGAACATGAAAGGGAGGAGAATTTCAAATGGGCAATGGAGAAGCTGAAAGAGTTATTTTTTCCTGAGAAATTGCTACCAAATGTTGTTGTGACAGACAGAGAACTTGCCTTGATGAATGCACTTGAAGATGTGTTTCCTAATTCAACACATTTGTTATGTGTGTTCCACATTTCCAAAAATGTTAGCATGAAATGTAAGGAATATGTTAAATTAGAAAGACATGAACATGTCATGGAGCTGTGGAACAACATCATGTATGCTAATAGAGAGAGTGAGTATCTCATACACTTGAAGCACTTTGAGACTGTTTGTGTTGATATACCTTTGTTTGTTAACTATGTGAAAGAAACATGGTTGACACCGTATAAAGAAAGGTTTGTTTCTGCATGGACAAACAGAGTTACTCATATGGGAAACACAACAACGAGCAGGTATACCGACATCTTATTTGATTTAATTAATTAGCATAATTGATGTCTAATTGTGCTTTAATTAGTGTGGTTTAGGGAGGAGTCTGCGCATTGGAGACTAAAAAATATGTTGTCACATAGTCGGGGAGATTTATGCCGCAGTTGGGATGCTGTTAACACCATGCTGAAGTTGCAATTAGGCTAAATTAGAGCGTCCTTTGAAAAGAGTATTGTGAATATTGAGCATCGGTATAACACTTCATTCTACACCAACTTGCACGGTTTTGTGTCAAGGCAATGTATACAACACATAGGGAGGGACCTAGAACGGGTCAAATTTGTTGGTATAAACAAGGATATGTGTGGTTGCTTCATCAGATCTACACATGGTTTACTCTGTGCGTGTCAACTTGCTGGTTTTCAAATACAAGGTTTGTCTATTCCTTTAGAAGAAATTCATGTTTTCTGGAAGAAATTACACATTTAAGAGCATACTGATAGTCCAGAGGATAGTGGTTCAAAGATGGATTTAGACGCAGAATGTGAAGATTTGAAGACATATTTCAATTCTTTGGATATTGTTGGTCAGAGGGTGTTGAAGAAGAAAATTAGAGAACTGACTTATCCAGCCACATCTTCTATGCGTCCACCGCCGGTGAAGTACAAGCCGAAGAGAGGAGTTAAGAAGAGCAAAAAGGGTGAAGAGAGTGATGTGCGCCGTGATCCCTCCCAGTGGGAGTATGGTGAGGCCTCGCAGGGGAGTCAGACTACAAAGACATCATGTACAAAACCAACAGGAAGTCAACCTTCTAGTCAACCGTCCACTGTATCTTCTAAGCATAAATACTTGTCTCAGTTTCCTCGTTTCATGCATCCATACATTGATGACATAATTGATGTGGGTGATAATGGAAATTGTGGTTTTTGGGCTATTGCAGCATTACTTGGATGGGGTGAAGAGTCTTGGGCGTTGATTCGGAATCAGTTGGATGCTCAAATTTATCAACAACCAAAATTGTTTTCCAAGTTGTTTTATGACACCGTTAATGTGGTTCGAAGTTCCTTAAAAGTAACACACTTGGGTGTATAGGGTAGAGAGAAATGGATGTCGATTCCAGATATGGGTTATCCTATTGCGACCCGGTACAGTTTGGTTTTTGTCTCCCTGTCAATGACACTTAACCAAACCTTCTTCCCTCTTACCATAGCTCTATCTATGTTTGCAAGTAGATATAAAGTGATTGTTGTTGGCTTTGTCAACAACAATCATTGGGTTCAGGTAAAATTAAAACCTGATAGTCCTTTGCCTCCTGTCACGACCCGGTGGAGAGAGAACTGTATTGAAGAGGCAAGAGCCTGGGAAACAGCATATGCAGGACGGATTAGGCACTGGGAGGAAGAAATTAGGAAGTCACGTTAATTTTATATGTTATCTTGTTGATGTTATGTATTTTTTACGTAGGAAATCATCTTAATTTAATATGTAATCTTGTTGATGTTCTTGTTGATCAAGCACTGTGGAAAAAAAAATGAAAATAGCAGGTTTTTCAAATTTTTTTCAAGCTCAGGGCTGATACCGGAAATTTCTGTTTGCCTGAAATTCCCGGTATACCGGATATTTCATTTCCCCGATAATTTCACATTTCCTGTAAAATTAGGAAATCCGGTACATTTATACCGGTAAATTGAAAATGTCCGGTGGATGTTACCGGTATTTTTAAAATTACCGGTACTACCTGAAAATTCAGGTAAACACACTGAAAATGGCTGAAAAATCCGGTAATGGGAAAAATTTCCGGTATGGCACCGGAAATTTCAAAAATTCGGTGTTTTGGACATGGATAAAATGGACTTTTTGCTTGTAATGGGGGGTGTCAGGTACGATTGGGGGGCAGGTAGAATAATCTATATCATTGTATGAGAAAAAAATGAAAAAAACCAAAAGTTGACCAAATTAATAATTAAGTGTTTGGTTTGAAGAGAAATTTTGAAGAGAGAAATATGAGAGAGAGTGAGAAGATAGAAATAAATAAGAAATTAAGTAGATTTGAAATTCTGAGTGGTATAAGAGAATGATGATAAAAATATAGAAGAGTGAAGTAATAGTTATTTTGGAAAATACATATATACCCTTAATACTTTATTAGGATAAAGCTCTTCAAACTCTTTAATTATCATTAATAATTGTTGTAGTGTTATATTTGCAAAATCCCTTATCTAGGGAGATACCCTAGGATCACCTTAGGAGAAGGCGACGACATTAAGTTGTTTGAAGGAAGGTATCACCTCGCCTTTAAGTCGTTCTCGCTCCTAGAGGAAAATAAATGTTTTATAAGACATGTCTTGTATAAAGACAAATTCAGAGTCGTTGTTGACCTCATCACCCTCGGGAATAGGGATTTAACTTTCCACTATTTGACTGAATAGGTAGTGGACTTTTCTGAGGTAACCTTAAGTTCTAAAGCCTCTATAAATACATTCCCCCTCGAGGGGATAAAGAAGATTCTCAAGTCATACATATTAACTACTACCCATAGAGCATTATGTTTCTAGTAGCCTTAACACACTGTCAACCTAATCGCCCGCCTGCAAGCCAGCAGCGGCGACCACCAATAAGGTCTCTCATCTCACGTGAAATGGTCCCTTAAACAGACTCAAAAACCACCATACAGGGTTTCTCTCCGCCTTGAGTAAGCCTTCACTGCCCAAATTGTAATACACCTACAAAGGCCTCTGAGTCCCCATGCCCTTGTAGAAAGAACACACACACCCTGCACTTTTTGACAAGTACATTAGCGCTCATCATGGGGTCTAGTAAAACTAACTTAGATCACATCTTTCACTTTAACCCTAGCATCGCGCTCATACTAGAGATGACTAACGGTGTCCAACACCACGTAGCCAACACCATTGCCAGAAGTATTTTCGGGAGGGGCCTCTCTAGGGCCGCCCGACGAAGATACGCGAAGCCGGTGTTCACTACGAACGTCATATCCTCTGACTTTCGTGAAAAAACTACAGGAATTGCAACAGTCAACATTGTTTTTGCTGAAGAGGATGCCACAGGCATCAACCCTCACAACAATGATCCTTTGGTAATCACTATTCAGCATGGCAACTAGTATATCAGGCACGTCCTGATAGGCCCGGGCAGCTCAGTCGATGTCTTGTTTTTGGATGGCTTCCAAAAGTTACAATTGAATATAGACGGCATACAAAGGTTCATCGGCTCTCTGACTGGGTTATCGGGTGAATAGGTACAAATAATGGGTCGTGTGGCCCTAAAAAACACATGTAGCGAGGGAGTTTATGCTAAAACCATAAACGTTAACTACCTCATAGTAGACAACATGTCACCTTACAACATCATCCTAGGGCACCCGGCCATCAACGCCATAGGTCGTGTCCACACGATACTTACCCCTGAATTTTACGCTCTTAGATGGCAAAGTGGGCACCATCTAGGGGGATCAACAAGTAGCTCGCGAATGTTATTTGAGCATCCTGGAGACAGCAAGAGAAGAGCTCACATTGGTTGATTCTCATCCTTCTGAAGTTCCAAATGTTGACTTCGAGGGTTGCGACCTCAAATTGGGTACGGAGGCGGAGTGACTCACGTTCATAGAAGACTTGAAGGAAGTCCAGATAGGTCTTCGTGTTTACCAAGTCGCGGAGTGTTGACAGGAGATTTCGACCAAGGTAAAAGGAAAGGAGGAAATTTAAAAGCTAGTCGACGACAAGGGATGCTCCAGGCGTAGATCCGACACAGGTCAGAAGGGCGCATCGGAAGGAAGGTGACAAACAATGGCGTCAGAGGATGCCAGGCGACAGACAAATCCAATTCAAAGATAAAAGCTTAGGCGGGAAAGTTTGGAAGTTCCAAGAATATGGGAAGTTGAAAAGATAGTGGGGTGACACGTGTCAGCACCAAAGAAAATCTGGGAAGATGAACAGTTATTTCTTAGGCCTGTATAAAGCATTGTTTTTTCCATTTTTAAAGGTCGAATTTTGTAATATTGTAAAGGGAAAACACTCAAAGTACCAAGCTTAGAGAGAAACGAGTTCAATCCCGCAAAAATGTATAATTGCGTCCACAATTCCTTAATTCAATTTACTTTTAGAATTTAAATTACTGTCGTTTACTTGCCCTTTCCTTTTTCTCTTTGTTTTTTCTGCTTTGTGTTATTAAGCACCCCAACCTTTATTTCTTGCCTTTCCAACATTTATTATCACACTTGCAAAGGAACCGTCACATCAAACGAACATACGCTTCCAACCAAATTGTCCTGGGATTATTGTGGCCGATCCCGCGAGTAAACCTGCGATGGAAGGCCAACGGTTGTTCACGCCAGCGAACAAATTGGCACACCTGGTGGGACACGTGTGAATTGAGTGTATGTTTTTGCGTAGTGGTAAGATGGTAACACCACGTCCGAACGACGAACCGTCTTCGACGGAAAGTATAGTTGTGACATAAACAATGGATGTTGGCTCTGGTACCGTGTCATCCGTTTCAACTACCCCTAGTGGGCCAACCGCGACGTCACGTCGACATTACCCAAAGTCAACAATGGTGGGGACTACAGGGCAGTATATGCCTAGTATCACCATGCCTATTCCTCGATCTTATGGGATGCCGACAGAGTTCATGTCGAGTTTGCACTCTAGCGGCCCTTTGTTTGGGGAAAGTTCGTCCCCAATTTTTTCACCCTATCAGGGGGCAGGACATCAGGCGAACCAGGTGGTTCGACCCCCAGGTTTTAATCTTTTTTCTCAATCCATACCGACGTTTACCTCGAGTTCTGTCACGGTCATGAGGCAACAGATGGATGAGAGCAACCATGAGATGGTTCATATATTGACTCAACAGATGGGTACAATATTGCGACCCTTGATACAAGACTCAAAACTGAGTTACCAATAACTGGCGACTCAAATGATACGTATAGGTGACTTTCTAGGCGCTCCTAGGGCTCAGGGTTGACAGACCCCACCGCCTCGACCGGAGACGCCCGTTCATCAGGATGAGGTCTTCGACGAAACAATTGAACAACCCCGGGAGTTTGAAGAGATTCCTAGGATGGCCCAAAGGCCTCCTGTGATGGTCCATAGGAACCAAGATCCGGACTTTGTCGTCAGACAAGTTCGACAGGATGCCTTGGCTGGGGAAAACAATTTGGAGGCTGTGGCGAACGTATCATGGTCTGTAATGGGGCAAATCCAGGCCTTTGAGGGCCGACATACACGTCCCCATTACCAGATTTTGTATTACAGACAGAGTTACCCAGGGGTTGGAAGGTGCCAAAGTTCACCAAGTTCGCTGGTGAGATGAGGAATCCACCGTCGAACACGTCGCTAGGTGTCAAACGGAAGCTGGCGACATAGCAAATAACGAGGATTTGAAAATGAAGTATTTTCCAAGTTCCCTCACGAAGAATGCATTTACGTGGTTTACCATGTTGCCCCCTCAATCTGTCCACACGTGGGCACAATTGGAAAGATTGTTTCATGAACAATTTTACATGGGGCAGTTGAAAATAAGTCTAAAAGAGTTGGCAAGCGTCAAACGCAAAGCCACCGAGTCAGTGGACCAGTACTTGAACAGGTTTAGACTTTTGAAAGCGCGGTGCTTTACTCAAGTCCCTGAACACGAATTAGTTGAAATGGCAGCCGGTGGTTTATATTATTCTATTAGAAAGAAGCTTGACACACAATATCTTAGGGATATGGCCCAACTGGCTGACCGAGTCTGACAGGTCGAACGCTTAAAAGCTGAGAAAGCCCAGACTAATAGATATCGTAAAAAAGAAAAAGTTTCATATGTGGCTGCTGACGAGTATTCCTCCGACGATGAGGAATTCACCGATGAAAGTGAGATCCACGTGGCTGAACTTAAGCCAGGACCTCCCTATACGTGTAAATTATTGAAACTATCAAAAGGGAAAAATCCCGTCGAAACCGAAAAACGGATAAATATGTTGCTAAAGCTTATACTTTTGATGTTTCTAAGTGTGATGAAATATTTGATTTACTGGTTAAAGATGGTCAAATAATTATTCCTCCTGGTTTAAAAGACCCCCTTTTAGAACAAAAGAAAAAGAGGGGATTTTGTAAATTTTATAATTTCCTTGGTCATAAAACAGCTCAATGTGTTCTTTTCAGGGATTTGGTGCAGAAAGCTTTGAAGGAGAGTCGTCTTCAATTTGGCGAAAAGCCAAAGATGCAGGTCGACACTAACCCACTGAAGGTCGAAGAGGCTCTGTACTCAGAGGTGTACGAATGCCTGATGGTTGAGGCCACTGAGGGTCTAAATGAACAACCAACTGAAGTGGTGGAATGCATGATGGTCGAAACTACTGAGGGTTCCGACAAGAAAGCTGAGGAAAAACTCGAAGCGGCGTATCCCCAGGCTGGCAAAAGTTTGGCAGATTTCCAGGAAAAGTGCAGGATAAGCGGGTCGAAGGCCGCATTATGCCCTAGCTGCAATGCTGTGTTTGATGAGAAAGCTGCTGAGAGGTATGAGGCAAGCAAGAAAGAAGCGCTGCCAAAAAATAAGCCACTTGTCCCAAGGTTTGTGTTTGACAAGAGCGGTGCCCCTCGTCGAAATGAGGAGTACAGGAAGCTGTTCCAAGAGGCACGACCTAAAACTTTTGTGCCTACGTCAGATACTCCACAGGAAAGATGGATGGCACCAGTCAGCCAGAAGGGGAGTCAAAGACCAAAATGGAATGTTTTGGATTTGGAAAAAGAAGTGAATGTCTCTGAAAAGAGAGTCGAATCAAGAGGCTATGTCGTGTCCCCTAACTAAAAAGGGAAAAACCCCGTGACGAGGACTCAGTGGAGACGCTATCAACACAACAAGAAGGCTGAGAAAGAGGCTGTAACTTTACATTTGAAGCCTGTCAGAACGTCTGGACATAAGCAGCAACACCCAAGAGGAAAATGGGTAGAAAAAGACAGAGTGATGACAAACCAGACCATGGCCGTAACCGTGGAAGCGTCAGGAGAGAAAGGGGTAGTTTCGACCCAGAGCTCAAAGTGTACTTCGCTAGTTGAAAGCAAGAAGGAGCCCGAATACACCCCTCAGTCGAATGAGGAGGAGCCAAAATATTCTCCTCGGTCGGATGATGAATATGACCATTCACTAGAGGCGGATTTTGACGAAGACATGTATGATGACACCAATGATGATACTTATGGTGAAGATTTCATGCTAAATTGTGGTATCGTGTCGATCCTACCAGCTGAATATGATGTGGTGTCAGAAATCTCTGAGGCAGAGGAAGACTTCTTCCCTGACAAAAATGCAGATGATAAGCCGCTATGTTATTATGTGATGAATAGTGGTGTGGTCGAAGAGCAAACGGCTATGTTTGAACGTCCTAGTCCTGGGATGATGTATCACTTGAAGCCGTTATTCATAAAGGCAAAAGTTGACGGAGTGGCGGTCAACAAGGTGTTCGTGGATGGTGGGGCAACTGTGAATCTGATGCCCCATAATTTATTCAAGAAAATTGGAAAAACGGAGGCTGACCTCCGACAGCACAACATGATTCTTTCCAACTATGAAGGCAAGACCAGTAATATCCTGGGGATTGTCCAAGTGGATTTGGCAGTAGGTACAACCAACAGGTTAACACTCTTCATGGTCGTCAACTCAAAAGCAAATTTCAATATGTTGCTGAGACGGGAATGGATCCATGGAATAGGGGCAGTACCATCGACAATGCACCAGAGATTGACCATTTGGAGAAAAGATGGCATCGTCGAAAATATTGAGGCGGATCAAAGTTACTACAAGGTCGACGAAGCCAAGGGTAACAAGAAATCTTTTGACCAGCACTTAGCAAATGTGGCTCCTTGTGATGACGGGTCGGGGTCCTACACCTTCGTCGACACGGGTCGCGTCCTGAACTTAGACCCCGACTATGGGTTCATCTAGGATGCTGCCAACTGTTATTTCCTTGGTTTTATGGTTGGCATTATTTTGCTAAAACTCATGTAGCAGCAGATGTTGAATGAAGATGTCTAAAAATATGTTTCATTACCCTTTGTTCAACATGTCGTATGAAGATGTTCCATGGCAGCTCATAGGACATCGCGTTGTGAAGTCAGTTTTTAATGCAGATTCTGTTACTATGATTTGTAACTGAATATTCTGTGAATATTTGGTTATCCTATGTGGCATCCAAAGCATTTTTGGATTAGGGTTACTTGTTGGTTTTCGGATTTGCTGCTGTTTCTAATTATGGAGACATAATAGGAAACTTTGGATTGAAGACCTATTTTATTGGAGTTAATTTTGCAGATTTGTGAGCAGCCTAATTGCTGCGTTTTTGAAGCCCAATTCAGTCCAGATTACAAGCTATAAATAGACTGATGTAAACCTAGTTTTAGGTGTCGAACTTACATGTATTTTTAGGGTTGTGTGCTTGTGTTTTGTGAGCCTAACTGGTATCTTATGATAACAGTATAAGGACTGTAGTGTAAGTTGTGTAAGGTTGCTCATAAGCTTTTAAGCATTGAGTAGCTGTGTGTTAATTCTCATAAGCTGTGAAGTATTGAGAATTTGTGTTTCGACCATTGTTATTCATCTTGTAAGGAACCAGTCACGGGTTGTGATTGAAGAGGGATTTGAGGAGGGCCTCATACCTAGGGGAGTCTTATGTAGAAGTCATAGGAAGGGTAGTGATTAAGTGAGCTGATTGAACCGGGTGTGGTCATCAGTGAATTGATACTATCGAATATTGATTTCATCCCTGGCTTGGTAGCCCCCAGATGTAGAATAGTTAGATCCGAACTGGGTTAACAATTTCTGGTGTTCTTTACATTTTATGCACACTTTTGTATTGAGCTTGTTCATTGTTGTTGTATATCGGTGTCTCGACATCTCGATAGGACATCTGATATACAGGCCAGAATTTCAATTGGCATCAAGAGCAGGCACCCTTGTTGTTTCTGGGTGAGATTCAGGGAAGGTACTTTCTGGTACAATGGACAAGGATGGAGGAGCTCTGAACAAACCACCTCTGCTGGATGGTTCTAACTATGAGTATTGGAAACCTAGGATGATAGCCTTCATCAAGTCCATGGATGATCAAGCATGGAAAGCGGTTATCAAAGGTTGGGAGCCTCCAAAGGTAAGAGATGGAGAAGGAAATTTTACTGATGTTCTGAAGGAAGAAGAGGACTGGGATGATGCTGACTACAAAGGATTTGTTGGAAATTCTAAAGCCATGAATGCTTTGTTCAATGGTGTCAACAGAAATATCTTCAGGCTGATTGAGCATTGTACTATTGCCAAAGAGGCTTGGCAGGTCCTGAAAGTTGCTCATGAAGGGACCTCAAAGGTGAAAATGTCAAAGCTTCAGCTTCTCACTAGCAAGTTTGAGAGTTTGAAGATGAAAGAGGATGAGAGCATTCATGATTTTCATATGAACATTATTGAGATAGCTAATGCCTCTAGTGCCTTAGGAGAAAAGATGTCTGACAGCAAGCTGGTCAGGAAGATTCTCAGGTCTCTTCCTAAGAGATTTGCTATGAAGGTTACTGCTATAGAGGAAGCTCAAGACATTGACAAGATGAAGGTGGATGAGCTTATGGGATCACTCCAAACTTTTGAGTTAGGACTCGGTGAAAAAGCTGAAAAGAAGAAGAGTATAACATTTGTGTCAAGTGCTGATGACTCAGATGATGAAGGAAAACTGGTCAAAGATGAAGATGTGTCTAAAGATCTGGTATTACTTGGTAAACAATTTAACAAAGTGTTGAAGAGCATTGACTGGAAGTCGAGAGCTAATGCTCAGAACAAGTCACTCGACATCAGAAAGAATCAGGATGGAGGAAGAACTGAAGAAGACTCTAATCAAGGGAAGAGAGTTCAATGCTATAAATGTGAGGGATATGGGCACATAAAGACTGAGTGTCCCGCGTATCTCAAAAGGCAGAAGAAGGGCCTATCCGTGTCTTGGTCAGAAGGAGAGTCTGAGAGTGATATTGAAGAAGAATCAGCAAAATTGGTGACAGCTTTGACTGGAGTATGTAAGGCTGATGAAGAAACTTCTTGTGAATCTGACTCTGACAAAGAATCTTATGTTGGAGAAATTACTAAGGAAGAAGTATTCTCAGGGTTTTCAGAACTGTGTATCAAGAATGAAGAAAGGTGCCAGATTATATTAGAGCAGAAGATCTTGATAGCTCAACTGGAAGCTGAGAAGGAAGAACATCTATCAACCATTGCTGATCTGAAGGAGGAGGTTGAATGGCAAAAGTCAAAACTTGACAATATGACCAAATCTATAAGAATGCTGAACAATGGTACCACGCAGCTGGATGAGATCCTTCAGAATGGGAAAGAAGCTGGAAATGTGCAAGGCCTTGGTTTTAACAATCAAGCAGAGACTTCCAAGAAGACTGTATTGAAGTTTGTTCCTCAGAAAATAAAGCAAGAAGTGGAGATGTCAAATCACATGTTTCAACATCAGAAGAAAAAAGTTTGTAGATCAAAGTATAAACCATGGAGATGTCATTACTGTGGCAAGATTGGTCACTTAAAGTTCTTTTGCTACAAACTGCACGGCTATCCCAAAACTTCTCAGCAACAAAATAAAGAACAGAGTTGGGGTAAAGTGAAGAGAAGATGGATTCCTAGACAAATGATGGTTGGCCTCATAGCACATACTTCTCTTAGAGCATCTGCAAGAGAAGATTGGTACTTTGACAGTGGTTGTTCAAGACACATGACTGGTGTGAAGAAGTTCTTGTCAGACATTAAGCCTCACTCCACCAATTATGTCACCTTTGGGGATGGATCAAAGGGTGAGATTAAAGGTGTCGGAAATCTGGACTACATAGGACAACCAAATCTGGATCGAGTTCTCTATGTCAAAGGACTGGCTGCAAACTTAATCAGTATAAGCCAATTGTGTGATGTAGGGTTCAAGGTAAATTTCACCGAATCTGAATGTCTAGTAACCAATGTGAAAGATGAAGTTGTTATGAAGGGGACCAGGTCTAAGGATAACTGCTATCTGTGGAATCCTCAAGAACCTGAAAATTTGTCTACTTGTTTGATGTCAAAGGAAGATGAAACCAAACTGTGGCATCATAAATTGGGTCACTTACACCTGAAAGGGATGAAGAAGGTTATGTCAAGTGAAGTTGTTCGAGGTATTCCCAAGCTGAAGATTGATGAGGACAAAATATGTGGTGAATGTCAAGTTGGGAAGCAAACAAAGGTGTCACATAAGAAGCTTCAACATCTTACCACAACTTCTAGAGTTCTAGAACTTCTTCACATGGACCTAATGGGACCTATGCAGGTTGAAAGTCTTGGTGGGAAGAAGTATGACTATGTTGTCGTAGATGACTACTCTAGATTCACTTGGATAAGTTTTATCAGAGAAAAGTCTGAAGTGTTTGCAGCTTTTAAAGAATTGTGTCAAAGAATTCAACGGGAAAAGGATTGTGGTGTTGTTCGAATCAGAAGTGACCATGGGAAAGAATTCGAAAATAGTAGATTTGAAGAGTTCTGCTTATCTGAGAGAATCATTCATGAATTCTCATCACCAATCACTCCTCAGCAGAATGGTGTGGTGGAACGCAAGAACAGGACCATACAAGAATGTGCAAGAGTCATGATTCATGCCAAAAAGCTTCCATATCATTTTTGGGCTGAAGCCATGAATACTGCTTGCTATATACACAATAGGGTGACTATCAGATCAGGTACCTCTGTCACTCTTTATGAGCTATGGAAAGGTAGAAAGCCAAATGTGAAGTATTTCCATGTGTTTGGTAGTAAGTGCTACATCTTAACGGATCGTGAGCAAAGGCGAAAGATGGATCCTAAGAGTGAGGAAGGAATATTTTTAGGTTACTCTACAAACAGTAAATCATATAGAGTATTCAATTCCAGAACTCAGGTGATGATGGAATCCATAAATGTGGTGGTTGATGATTCTGGCAACGATAAAGATGTCCCAGATGATGTTGGAGCATGTCTGCCCATGAACAATGAAAACTCTTCAGACATTGAGTCTGCTCAAGAAATCAACACCAGACCTGAGAATGAAGAGGTAGAGGATGCTAACAGGGGACCCTCTATAAGGATTCAGAAGGATCACCCTAGGGAATTAATTATTGGAGATCTGAATGAAGGTGTAAGAACCAGAAGAAGGAAGACTGTGTCAAATGCTTGCTTTGTGTCAAAGATCGAACCAAAGAATGTCAAAGAAGCATTGACAGATGAGTTCTGGATAAGTGCCATGCAAGATGAACTGTGTCAGTTCAAGAGGAATGAAGTTTGGGAACTGGTACCACGACCAGCAGGAACAAATGTGATTGGAACAAAATGGGTGTATAAGAATAAGTCTGATGAGCAAGGAGTTGTCACCAGGAACAAAGCCAGATTAGTAGCTCAAGGATACACACAGATTGAAGGAGTAGACTTTGATGAAACATTTGCGCCTGTGGCTCGGTTGGAATCCATCAGATTGTTGCTAAGAGTGGCATGTTTGTTAAAATTCAGACTGTTTCAAATGGATGTCAAGAGTGCTTTTCTAAATGGGTATCTTAATGAGGAAGTCTATGTTGAGCAGCCTAAAGGGTTTGTGGATCCAAACTTTCCTGATCATGTTTACAAGCTGAAGAAGGCTCTATATGGGCTGAAACAAGCTCCACGAGCTTGGTATGAAAGACTGACTGAGTTCTTAGTTAACAATGGGTACAGGAATGGTGGTATTGATAAAACTCTTTTTGTCAAGGAGAAGGATGGGAAACTAATGATTGCTCAGATTTATGTAGATGATATTGTGTTTGGCGGGATGTCAGATGAAATGGTCCAACATTTTGTCACTCAAATGAAGTCTGAATTTGAGATGAGCTTAGTGGGTGAATTGACCTACTTCCTTGGATTACAAGTCAAGCAGATGGAAGACTCCATTTTTATTTGTCAGAGCAAATATGCGAGGAACATTGTGAAAAAGTTTGGGCTGGATAATGCCAAGCATAAGAGGACTCCAGCTCCTACTCACTTGAAGTTATCCAAAGATGAAAAGGGAGTGGATGTTGAACAAAGTCTGTATAGAAGTATGATTGGCAGTCTGCTGTATCTTACAGCAAGTAGGCCAGACATCACTTTTGTTGTTGGTGTGTGTGCAAGATATCAAGCAGAACCCAAGGTCAGTCACATCAATCAAGTGAAAAGAATTCTAAAGTATGTGAGTGGTACATGTGATTATGGGTTGCTTTACTCCCATGACTCAAGTCCCATTTTATTAGGATATTGTGATGCTGATTGGGCTGGAAGTGCTGACGATAGGAAGAGTACCTCTGGTGGATGCTTCTTTCTAGGAAATAGTCTTATTTCATGGTTTAGCAAGAAGCAGGATTCAGTATCCCTTTCTACTATTGAAGCTGAGTACATAGCAGCTGGTAGTAGTTGTACACAACTGGTATGGATGAAGCAGATGTTGTCAGAGTATAATGTCACACAAGATGTCATGACACTATTTTGTGACAACCTGAGTGCTATTAATATTTCCAAAAATCCCATTCAACATAGCAGGACAAAGCACATTGACATCAGGCATCACTTCATCAGAGAACTTGTGGAGGACAAAGTCATAACTCTTGAGCATGTGAGCACAGAAAATCAGCTTGCTGACATATTTACCAAGGCTCTGGATGCAATTCAGTTTGAAAACCTGAGGAGCAGACTTGGGGTGTGCATTCATGAAGACCTATAGCAATCAATGTGCTTTCTGGCTGCCAGACTGAAAAGACTAAAGGAGGTTCTGGTAGTGCAGTGTGTGAATGAAGGGAAAATGCTGAAGTCTGTGCATGACATTTGGGCATGTAATGTGGTGTGCATCTACTTTCTGATGCAGTTTACTCTGGATTCTTTTTACTTTGACTTGTTCTACTAGCCTTTGTCATATTTATGGCTAAAAGGGGGAGTAGCATGTTGTGTATGTTGTGCGATTGCTTGTGTGGGGAGTGTGTGTGTTGTAGGTGCAGCTGAGGTTGCTGCTGTTGAGGGGGAGTTGCTATGATGAGATGTTTGCTGGACTGTGTATATGCAGCTGAGGGGGAATGCAGTTGAGGGGGAGTTTTTTTTGTGTGTGCAGCTGAGGGGGAGTTTTTTTTGCTGCTATTAACGGTGTTTTCTTCCGCTGCTGATACTGATGGTGTTTAAGTGTGTGTGGAGTTTTAGCCAAAAATAAGCCAAAGGGGGAGATTGTTATTTCCTTGGTTTTATGGTTGGCATTATTTTGCTAAAACTCATGTAGCAGCAGATGTTGAATGAAGATGTTTAAAAATATGTTTCATTACTCTTTGTTCAACATGTCGTATGAAGATGTTCCATGGCAGCTCATAGCACATCGCGTTGTGAAGTCAGTTTTTAATGCAGATTTTGTTACTATGATTTGTAACTGAATATTCTGTGAATATTTGGTTATCCTATGTGGCATCCAAAGCATTTTTGGATTAGGGTTACTTGTTGGTTTTCGGATTTGCTGCTGTTTCTAATTATGGAGACATAATAGGAAACTTTGGATTGAAGACCTATTTTATTGGAGTTAATTTTGCAGATTTGTGAGCAGCCTAATTGCTGCGTTTTTGAAGCCCAATTCAGTCCAGATTACAAGCTATAAATAGACTGATGTAAACCTAGTTTTAGGTGTCGAACTTACATGTATTTTTAGGGTTGTGTGCTTGTGTTTTGTGAGCCTAACTAGTATCTTATGATAACAGTATAAGGACTGTAGTGTAAGTTGTGTAAGGTTGCTCATAAGCTTTTAAGCATTGAGTGGCTGTGTGTTAATTCTCATAAGCTGTGAAGTATTGAGAATTTGTGTTTCAACCATTGTTATTCATCTTGTAAGGAACCAGTCACGGGTTGTGATTGAAGAGGGATTTGAGGAGGGCCTCATACCTAGGGGAGTCTTAGGTAGAAGTCATAGGAAGGGTAGTGATTAAGTGAGCTAATTGAACCGGGTGTGGTTATCAGTGAATTGATACTATCGAATATTGATTTCATCCCTGGCTTGGTAGCCCCCAGATGTAGGATAGTTAGATCCGAACTGGGTTAACAATTTCTGGTATTCTTTACATTTTATGCACACTTTTGTATTGAGCTTGTTCATTGTTGTTGTATATCAGTGTCTCGACATCTCGATAGGACATCTGATATACAGGCCAGAATTTCACCAACAAAGCCATGGAGCCTGTAGAAATGCCACCAACGGGGTGGCCCACAGTCGGTGAAAATGATTGTTGAGTCAAAAAACATGACTCGGATTTTAGCCTATTTGGCTGAAAACAGAAGAATGTTGGCACTCGAAACAGAGAAGCCACCACAAGTAATTGAGGAAGCCAACTGTGGTACACAAATAAATGGCCTACAAGGCCAAGAAGCAGCTTCAAAAAGCCGGAGGCTTGACTGTATTTATGACGATGATCCTTTGGGGTTTGAGAAAGACCTAAATCATGAGCCGCAAAGAATGCAGGCGCATGACCCACTTGAGGAGATTGACTTAGGGAATAGGACAACCAAAAAACCCACCTATGTGAGCACCAAAGTAGGGCCAGAGATAAAGCCCAAGCTGATTAAGGTATTAAAAGAATACAAGGATTGCTTTGCCTAGGATTATAGCGAAATGCCTGGTCTAAGTCGAAGTGTAGTGGAGCATCGACTTCCAATTCAACCAGGTAAGAGGCCAGTAAAGCAACAACCTCGACACTTCGCCCTAAAAGTCACGTCGAAGATCAAGCAGGAAATTAAAAGACTGCTCAAAAGTCGGTTCATCAGAACTGCAAGGTATGTAGAATGGATAGCAAACATAGTGCCCGTTATCAAGAAAAATGGAACCCTTCGAGTTTGTATCGACTCTAGGGATTTGAACAACGCTACCCCTAAAAACGAATATTTGATGCCTGTGCCAGAAATGCTTGTCGATTCAGCTGCAGGGTTCGTATATTTGAGCATGCTCGACGGCTACTCCGGCTATAATCAAATTCTCATAGCCGAAGAGGATGTCCCCAAAACTGCGTTTCGATGCCCTGGAGCTTTAGGGACATATGAATGGGTTGTGATGCCCTTTGGGTTAAAAAATGCTGGGGTAACCTATCAAAGGGCTATGAATGGTATATTCTATGACTTTATTGAAAATTTTATGCAGGTATACATTGATGACATTGTGATAAAATCGTCATCAGAAGATGGTCACCTTGACCACCTTCGATGCTCATTCGAGAGAATGAGGAAATATGGATTAAAATGAATCCACTAAAATGTGCTTTTGGTGTTCATGCAGGGGACTTTCTGGGATTTGTGGTCCACAAGAAAGGCATCGAGATCAACCAGAACAAGACGAAAGCAATTTTGGATCTCAAGCCTCCTTCGACAAAGAAACAGCTCCAGTCTTTGTTGGGGAAGATAATCTTCTTGAGGAGGTTTATATCGAACCTAAGTGGCAAGAAAAAAGTGTTCTCACCACTACTCAAAGCCAAGAAGGAAAGTGAGTTCCGTTGGGGACAGGAGCAGCAGGAGGCTTTCGACGCAATCAAGGAATACCTTACGAAGCCTACAATCCTATTACCACCTAGTATAAATAAAAACATGAAGTTGTACAATGCAGCGTCGGAGACGACCATAGGAAGCATGTTAGCACAAAAGGATAGTGGTGGCATCGAAAGACCCATTTATTACCTTAGTAGGATGTTAATAGATGCTGAAACTAGGTACACTATGATTGAAAAGTTGTGCCTATGCATGTACTTCTCATGTATGAAATTAAAGCAATATATTAAACCAGTTGACGTTTATGTTTCATCGCATTTTGATGTTATTAAGCATATGTTGTCCAAACCTATTTTGCATAGTCGAATTGGGAAATGGGCACTAGCGTTGACTTATTTTTCCTTGACATACGTTCCTTTAAGGGCGATGAAAGGTCAAATAGTGGTAGATTTTATTGTCGACCACGCAGTAGTCGAAATGTCGATACACAGTATCGATATTGCTCTGTGGAAGTTGTACTTCGATGGGTCGTGCCATAAAAATGGGGCAGGTATCGAAATCATAATAATATCACCACAGGTTATTCCAACTACATTTAAATGCAAAGTTGATGGAAAATGCTCCAATAATGAGGCAAAGTATGAAGCCTTAATCATGGGTCTCAAAATACTTAAGGATTTGGGAGCTAGGGAAGTAGAGATACGAGGGGACTCAGAATTGGTGATTAAACAAATCACAAGAGATTACAAGTGCGTTAAAGAGCGTCTTTTGAGTTACTTCTCCTTGGCGAAACGTTTGTTAGATCATTTCGAAGTCGTCAACATTTCGCATGTACCTAGGATAGAAAACCATAAAGCCAATGAATTAGCACAAATCGCCTCTGGCTATAAAGTGTCAGAGGGAAGGCTGAAGGATTTCATCAAAACTAGGGAAAAGATGGTGTCGAGCATACATTCACCATCAATTTGGTCAATATCCAGGGACTCGGGGAGTTTGGTCGAAGGTTTGGAAAGTTATGAGGTTTTTGTTAACAATATGTCACCAACAGATTGGCGAAGACCAATCATGGAGTATTTGGAGAATCCGTTAGGCAACACTAATAGGAAGACTAAGTATAGAGCGTTGAATTATGTCCTTATGGAAAATGAGTTACTGAAGAAAACTCCAGAGGAAGTATTGCTCAAATGTCTAGGGCATACAGAGGCCTATTTGGAAATGTCTGAGGTTCATAGTGGGACTTGTGGATCTCACCAAGTTGGCCACAAAATGAAATGGCTTTTGTTTCGACAAGAGGTTTATTGGCCAAGCATGCTCAAAGATTGCATTGACTTTGCGAAAGGATGCCAAGATTGTCAGAAACATGCAAATATTCAGCATGTACCAGCCAGTGAATTACACGTTATAGTCAAACCATGGCCATTTCAAGGTTGGGCTTTGGATGTGATAAGAGAGATTCGGCCAGCTTCTTCGAAATAGCAAAGATTCATCCTCATGGGAATAGACTATTTCACAAAGTGGATAGAAGATGTGCCCCTAGTGAAGGTAGATCAAGAGGCCGTGATAGAATTCATCCAGAATCATATCTTGTATAGGTTTGGGATACCTGAGACAATCACGACAGATCAAAGCTCTGTGTTTATTGGGCAGAAAATGCAAGAGTTTGCAGCAGAAACAGGTTTCAAGCTGGTCACTTTGACACCATATTATGCTCAGGCAAATGGTCAGGTCGAAGCAGCTAATAAGGTGATAATTTGGCTAATCAAGAAGCATGTTACGAAAAAGCCAAAAAACTGGCACAAAACGTTAAGTCAAGTTTTGTGGGCCTGTCGAACGTCAGCCAAGGAGTCGACCAATTCGACTGCGTTCCATTTAACCTTCGGGCATGACGTCATGCTGCCAGTAAAAATATGCCTACAATCAGTTAGGGTACAATGACAACATGAGATTCTGTTGGAGCAATATTGGGAAATGATGCTTGACGAACTCATAGACTTAGACGAGGAAAGAATGATAGCTTTGAACGTATTGCTACGCCAGAAGGCACGAGTTGCCAAGGCATACAACAAGAAGGTCAAAGAGAAAACCTTCGTTGTCAATAACTATGTATGGAAGGCAGTGTTACCCATGGATCGACGGGATCGAACGATGGGAAAGTGGTCACCAAATTGGGAGGGACCATTTAAGGTGAATCAAGTGTTTAGTAATAATGCATATAAAGTGCAAGAGTTGGGAATGGACCAACGAATCTTGAGAGTAAATGGGAAATATTTAAAGAAATATAGACCTATGCAACAAGAGATTCACATTAAAACATAACTCTTTCTCATTAATTAAGGGCCAAAATAGGTTAAGGGGGCCAAAAATGGCTTACAAAACGTTGTGAGGGAGTTACAGTAGTTCGACCTACAGACTAAGGAAACTCAGGGAATCTGGACTTGAAGTCTTCAAAGAGGGTCTTCTCATGAACAATTTTGCCCACGAGGAGCACTTTCTTTCTCCGCATACGGTCAATAGCATCCTTGATCTTCATGGCCGCTTTGACATGAGCAATCCCCTGGGCCACTTCGTGGTTGACGCCTTCCTGAGAAGGAAAAGGCTCAGCTGAGTCTAAGGAGGCTTTATGTTGTTCGACTTCAGCAATCTTTTTTGTCAGTTTTGCTATCTGAGCTTGATAGTCAGATATCTGCTGGTCGAAGGCGAGACACTTGTCAGAATACTCTTGTCTCTTAGTTTCAAAATCTCCAAGTTTCTTTTCGCAGACTGAGCTGAGATACCACTCATGTTTCATGTCATTGCGATTAAACTAAATTTGGGCGTCGGCCTGATGACGCATAGAATGGTCCTTGGCCAACTGAGTGAAGAAGGCTTCAAACTCGATCAGGTACGTGGCCATGGGAGCAGGAAGTTGGAATTCAGAAAGCTCATCCAAAATCTTAAAAACGTCGTTAGCTATGGCTGACTCTTCTGCAACAGCCGCCAGAAATTATTCTTCGAAAATATAGGTCAACAGCTGTTGAAGTTTGAGAGAGAAAGAGGCGTCCAAATCTGGAGTTGGAATGACCGTCGAACTGGTGAGTTGAGCATCCTCAGTCTCTTTGTGAAGTTTGTGTAGCGCCTTTAGGGTCGCTGCTGGATCCATTTGTTTGGTTTCCAGAAGTTCCTCTGGGGTAAGGATTTTATCGACAGTAGGCGAGGTTTTCTCTGAGCCTTGTTCAGGGGCTTGAAGGTTCTCTCCGATGTCAGCTGTGGTGACAACAGGTGAAGGAATTGACATTCTCCCCAAGGGTTGCACCATTATTTCCAGTCCCAAGGTTGGCATGTTGGGGAGGAGGCGTCTTCGCCACCAAGTTTTCCTCTGACAAAGGCATCTGGAATTCTTCGACCTTTTGAGGACTTGGCGTGATCATGGTTTCAGCAGGAGTGGTGTCGGCAACCAGTTCAGTATCACCATTGTCGGCAGTGGTCGAAGTGACCACATTTTCCTACAAAACGAGGTGTAGTGAGATTTTTTCACCTAAATATCTTCTGAGTTACTAAAGCGGAGAAAGTAAATACCTCTGTAGGTTGTGAAGGAGTCGTTTTAGGAATAACTTCAGTAGGGATTGGCTAAAATACTTCTTCAAGATTTTTGGGGACAACAGGAGCCACAGTCGAAGCGCCGGCTCTTGAAGGTGTTCTCCTTGTCAAAGCCTTTTTCTTCCTCACCAAAGGTGTGGATGGAGGGGACGCTGGAGCTGTTGTGGTGAAAAATCGAGAGGGAGTACTCTCATCCGATACAGTTCTTTCAGGAGAAGGCATTTTCTCAGAAGCCTGTGCAGACTACCATCAGACAGAGAAAAAGAGAAAGAGAGTAGAATGAAAGATAAGATATACCTGTGAAGTGGTAGTCTTGGGTTTTTTTAGAAAGCCTAGTAGAGGTCGACACGGCAGCTGCTTCCCATTTACGACCCTTAAAATAAAGATGAAATGATTTAGTTCAAACTCACAGATGAAACAAAAATCAAAGTCCAGAATCCACCTTTGTGAAGGGGTCTTCTATGGTGTCGATGTCTGCAACAGGAGCTGTAGTTGATGATTTAGGAGTTCCACCATCCAGAGAAGCAAATGCGTCGACCATGTTCTCCAGGAAAAGGTTTGGAGAGAAGATTTGAGACTGGTACTCCGACCACTAGGCGTCAAACTCTTGAGTAGTGAAAAAGGAAGGCTGGAATACAAATACCACCGGCAGTTCAAGATACTGGGTGGCTCTGAAGAATCTCATACAAGCCCTATAACCTGTCTGAGTCAAGCGTCGGCCAAACCGTGCTATATCATCAGGGTGTTTCACCAAAGACTTTGGCAACATTTGGCTCAAGCCAAATTGTCGGACCACCAAATTTGGCTGATAGTTCATGAAACCATAGCCATTGTTTCCTGGTTCGATCCGGAAAGAGATCACGGTAGGAGTAAGAAACGCCTGCCATATAACATTCGACTGCGCATCAGCTTTGGGGGAGACTCTAGGAAATGGATTTCTAAACCATTCAGGACCAAACTTACACTCCACAAAAGGCGCCATGTCGGGGACGAAGGAAGTAGTCTCGACAAACATACTGAGACACCTCATGAAAAGGGTTTTCTTAGGAGCCTCTTGGGTAGTCATCAGAGCAAGTCGCATGCCTTCGATAGGACGCTCTCGGTTCAAGCGCTCCATTGTCGCAGAAGCGGGATATCCCAGTTTGTGTTCAAAAGTGGCGTTGAGCCAATGCTGCAACAACCACATAGGCCCTGAGATGTTCAAAGCCTTGGTGGTCTGGTGGAGAAGTTTCAGACGCATAGTCGACAAACCAAGAGAATGGTAGATAGAGGCTAGCAAAAGTTTGGCCAAGGATACCTATCGGCCTTTATGGATCTGGATGGCCAAATTGATAAAACTTTTGGCTATTTGTAAAGAATCAGGGCAAAACAGATAATAAGATAGCCATAATGTTAAGAACACAATGTGCTCCTCATCAGACACTTCTTTAGAGCGTTTGTCGTGATGATCTTCAATAAAATTCTGGAAGCTAGCACGCTCGAAGTCGAAGGTGTTGTTGGTCTCCAGGGTCGGGTCGAACGTATCTCCTAGTGGCGAAAGGCCAGTAATGGCTGCCACATCGAAAAGCGTTGGTGTGAACATACCACAGGGGAGGTGGAATGTATTCGTCGACCCTTCCCAAAAATACATCGACGCAAGTAGCAAACAAGGGTTAACCCTATGAGCAGTTCTTGAAAGTTGAATGGCGTCGAAAATGCCAGATTCTTTCCATTGCCCTTTACATTGACCCTCGACTTTGTCGAGCCAGACAATGTAGTCTTTGTTTCTTGGAGTGGGCGTGGATCTGAAGACTCGAGATTTAGGCGCCATAAATTTGAGATCTAAAGTGCCACCTTTTTTGAGGCCAGTGGAATTGTTTGCTCAAAGCAAGGAAAAAACTGTTGGAGTTCTTGTGGATTGCGTTTTTTGTCCGGAAGTGGGCCATGGAAGGCATGAAGCTTGTTCTCCACCGCAAAGGGGATAACCATCTGGCGGCGCCAGTTGTTTACCACTATTTCGTCAGTGGATGATGGTTGAGGAAGAGGACAGAGGGTTTCTGCTTTAGAAAGCACAAATGCAACTGGGTTATTTCTGGTAGTTTGGGGAATATAAGTGGTGGCAATGGTTGATGAGGCCATTTGAAAAGAAAGAAGTGCAGAGGTTTTGTTTCAAGAACAAAGAACAAGTTGAAGAAGAAGAATTTATGGTGAAAGGCTGAAACGGTTTTCCAGGTGATGCTATTTATAGGGGAGACGCATGCAAAAATGAAGGATCACCCAACTATTCAACTTCTGAAAATGAGTGGGAGTTGGTTTCGAGGCCCATAACTTAGGACAGGACTAGCCATCATGGCGTTTGTCTTGGAAATTGTGGTACAAGATTGCCATCATCATGTCAGACGGCGTTTGACACGTGTCTCAAAAGAAGACGAAACGCTGGCGAACGCGTCGAAGAAAGACGCTGTAGAAATCTCGTAAGAAACCAAAAAGCCAGATTTCTCAATCGACACAGCGCTCAGTCGAAACTGGCCTTTTGGGGGGGGGAGGGCAATTTGTTGAAAGGATATTTCGACCAAGGTAAAAGGAAAGGAGGAAATTCAAAAGCTAGTCGACAACAAGGGATGCTTCAGGCGTTGATCCGACACAGGCCAGATGGGCGCGTCGGAAGGAAGGTGACAAATAATGGCGTCGGAGGATGCCAGGCGACAGAAAAATCCATTTCAAAGATAAAAGCTTAAGCGGGAAAGTTTGGAAGTTCCAAGAATATGGGAAGTTGAAAAGATAGTGGGGTGACACGTGTCAGCACCAAAGGAAATCTGGGCAGATGAACAGTTATTTCTTAGGTCTATATAAAGCATTGTTTTTTCCATTTTTAGAGGTCATATTTTGTAACATTGCAAAGGGAAAACACTCAAAGTACCAAGCTTAGAGAGAAACGAGTTCAATCCCGCGAAAATGTATAATTGCGTCCACAATTCCTTAATGCAATTTACTTTCAAAACTTAAATTACTGTCGTTTATTTGCCCTTTCCTTTTTCTCTTTGTTTTTTCTACTTTGTGTTATCAAGCATCCCAACCTTTATTTCTTGCCTTTCCAACATTTATTATCACACTTGCAAAGGAACCGTCACATCAAACGAACATACGCTTCCAAGCAATTTGTCCTGGGATTTGTGTGGCCGATCCCGCGAGTAAATCTGCAATGGAAGGCCAGCGGTTGTTCGCGCCGGCGAACACGGAGATAGGCACCTCCCATCTGTAAGGGAGAAGTGGGAGCTAGTCGACCGACTCCAAAGAAACGTCGACCTATTCACCCCCCTCAAACATGCTAGGTATTGACACTAAAGTCGTGAGCCATCGTTTAGCCATCCATCCATCCTCCAAGCCAGTGGCCTGAAAGAAATAGAAGGAAGACGAGGAAAAAAGGTCTGCCATTAAACAAGAGGTGGAAAAGTTATGCAATGCCAGATTCATCACAGAAACAAAGTACCTTACCTAGCTGGCCAACATAGTTTTGGTACGAAAGGCCAACAAAAAATGGTGCATGTGTGTAGACTTCACAAATCTGAACGTTGCCTAACTTAAGGATCCATATCCGCTGCCCGACATTTACCATCTAATCGAAAGGTTGTTAGGCTATCGTATGTTAAGTTTCATGGATGCCTGCTCAGGATACAAACAGATCCAAATGGATCCCTTGGATAAAATTGCCTTTATGTTGAACCACTGCAACTACTACTACAGTATCATGCCCTTCGGCCTCAAGAATGCTAGCATTACCTACCAGCGTCTCATAGACACGGTCTTCGACCATCATATTGGGCTGAATCTAGAGGTATATGTCAACGACATGATTATCAAAATGATGGAGGGTATAGTCATGCCAAAGGCCTAGATGAGATCCTACAATCAGTAAGGACGTATGATATGCGCCTAAACCCCGCCAAGTTCTCTTTTAGAGTTCCGACGGAGAAATTTGTGGGTTTTATGCTGACTATAAGAGGAGATGAAGCCAATCTGGACATGTGTGCCAAGCAGTCATTGATAACTTGAAGGAAGTGTAACAACTCACGAGATGCCTTGCCACCTTGACCCGCTTCCTCTCCTATGCGGGCGACAAATCTTTCATTTTCTTCACCGAGCGGGCAATGAGCTCAGTCCTCGTCCAAGAAATAGACAAGGCAGAAAGACATGTGTACTCTGTAAGCAAAGTGTTCAACGGCACTGAGACGGTGTTAGCTCCTAAATTCGACGCCTATATTAAGTTAGAGGAAATAATTGAAATGTTAAAACTCTTTGAAGAAGTTTGAAGGCGTTCGACTGGATCTTCATGGTGGGGGCCTAAGTCAAAGGTATGCTTGCATAAGGAAAAGATAAGCATGGGACTTAGAAATATTTTCAAGCATTGGGGAATACCACTCGACGGATATTGCTGATGGTATTCGACGCGAAGTAATTCAAATTCAAATAAAGGAAGGAATGTTTATTCTTATCCGCTCTTGAAAAAGACAAGTGGTGCACATCCAGAGATTATAAGCATGCAGGGCGACACTTGTCGTATGTTAATTATTTTGGCAGTTAATAGCAGTTAGTCTAATTAGTATAAATATGGGTTCTAGATATAGGATTCGGGTGTTGTGTTCAATTTGTACAAGTTACTCAAAAACTACTCAAAGTATCCGCGTGTAGAGAAACGAGTTTTGTGAGAATGTACGTGATGTAAACACCACTTTCCATATCAATGCAATTTCTTTAAGTCTTTTACAAAGATTTTATCTTTTACTTTGTGCAAGTTATTTTTCTGCATTTCATTTAGTCTTTACACTTTCAGCCTTTTCGACTCAGAGTTTTTACGCATTTCTTTAATTACATTTTAGACAAACATTCATCTATGAGCATTGTCGAAGGGTTTTGCTTTATTGAGTTTACCTTAAATAAATTGTTAGCACATGTTCTAGGATCAATCTGATCGATCCTGTGAGTCACCAAAGTTAGATTTGGAAGATTAGCGATTGTTTACCAACTTTCACGGTAAACAAATTGGCACGCCCAGTGGGACAGTGCTAAATAATATTTTTTGGAAAACTTAGAATTCTGTGATTTGAATATCCTTTTTGTGTCAAGTACTTCGTTGTATGTTATTAAGGAGTGGAAAGGTAGCCACCACAAATGAAGAAAGACCAAAAAGAAAATATACGAGGAAAATGGCAAGCCAGCCAAATAGTTCAAATCCTCAAATTACATCCGGTGTCAATGTAGAACCAACCCCCGTGTCTTCGACTGGAGGACCCTCCGTTCTTGCGCCTGCATCTGAAGCTATGCCTTCTATGGCTAGTTCGACACCAACACATTCCATTCCCCATACTGAACCAGTCTTGACATATGTGGGGCCTAGGGGACCCCCAGTAACTCCTCCTCCGGTCGGAACGTCTATTTATCGACCGTTCCCACCACCAGGTTTTTCAATGCCCTTAAATGGTCGAGAGCGGCCTTATGGGATGCTAACTTCCATAATGATGAATTTACAAAGTGCACCCCCAGTGTATTTTGAACCCGTAATGACATCACCTTTACAAGGGTCGGGGTCTGGAGTAAATATGGGTCGAAACCAATCCTAGGAGTAGGATATTCAACCCAAGTACCAGGCTTGACGAATACTACCGCAACCTATTTAAGGCAACAAATGGATGAAAGTAACCACCAAATGGTCCAAATGATGTCTCAAACCATGGGGGAAATCTTTCAGCCTCTAATCCAAAATACTATCCTGACTAATAAGCAAATGGCTGCGTAGATGACGCGCCTTGTAGATTTCTTTGGTGTTCCTAACCCTCCTCGACACCCTCAAAGAGAGTATATTGCAGCGAACCAAGGGGTGGTATTCGAAGAGGACCCCACTATTAACCAAAATCAACAAAATCCAGGGAATATTCCTCAGGTAAACGCACCAAATCAAGTAGCAGTCGAAGCCCCTAGGATTCAACAGCCAGTGACTGTGGGAGATCAACCAAGGGTGGTTTTGGTGAATAGAAATCAGGATGCTGATGATGTCGTACAACAAGTTCGACGTAACAACATGGCGGCAGATAACAATCTGGCAGCCATGATCGAAAGGATAATGGTCCAAAATAAGGTAAATGTGGGCCTGTGAAGGCCAAATTATACATCCCAATTGTCAGAATACATTCTCCAGTCGGAGTTACCCCCTAGAATAAAAGTCCCTAAGTTTACTAAGTTCTCTGGGGATACCACTGAATCCACCGTTGAACACGTGGCTCGATACGTGATAGAGGCTTGGGAAATCGCAAATAACGAGAACCTTAGGATAAAATACTTTCTAAGTTCTCTGACGAAGAATGCCTTCACGTGGTTCACAACTTTGCCACCTAATTCGATCCACAATTGGACCTAATTAGAACGGTTGTTTCATGAACAGTTCTATATGGGACAAACTAAAATTAGTTTGAAATAGTTGGCTAGTATTAAATGTAAATTCACAGAGCCAATTGATGATTACCTAAATAGGTTCCGACTTCTCAAAGCTAGATGCTTTACACGAGTGCCAGAACACGAGTTAGTCGAAATGGTTGTTGGAGGCCTAGATTATTCTATTAGAAAGAAGTTGGATACGCAGTATCTTAGAGATATGGCCCAACTAGCCGATAGGGTTCGACAGTTAGAACGCTTGAAGGAGAAAAAGGCCAGGGCAGATAAGAACAAGAGGGTGTCTTACGTCGAAGTTAATAACGACGACGAAAAATATCATGATGAGCTAGTTAGTTTTGACGAAGGTGAGGTCGATCTTGCTGAGTTGAAACAAGGTCCACCTTACTCTTGTAGGTTGCTGACACCTTCGAATGGGAAAAATCCTGTCGAAACTGAGAAAAATGACAAATTCCCCAAGAAAAATTATACTTTCGACGTTACTAAATATGACAAAATTCTCGATTTGTTAGTTAAGGATGGTCAGTTGATAGTGCCACCTGGTGCTAAATTGCCTCCTTTAGAACAAAGGAAAAAAATAGGGTTTTGTAAATATCATAATTTCTTGGGCCATAAGACTTCTCAATATTTTCTTTTCAGGGATCTTGTTCAGAACGCAATTTAGGAAGGAAGGCTAAAGTTTGGAGATAAGTCCAAAAGTCAAATGAAGATCGATTCAGACCCCCTGCCAGTAGCTGATGTTCATTATACTAAGCCAACGGAGGTCTATATGCTTGAGGTTGCTGAAGGTCTTAACAATGATGTTAATGTGATTGAGATCGCTGATGATTTTAACAATGAAACAGTCATGGCCAGGGTTACTGAAAATCTTGACCAGAAATTCCTAAGGAGCTGGGTTATTGGTATTGTTGAAGTATTCACCAACAACACTACTGATGGTGTTGATATTATTAAAGGTGCTGACAAGGGAGTTGCTGCAGATTCCCAGAAGATGCTGGTAACCAAGGAGACCGCTAATGGTTTCATCCAGATGGATAAGGCTATTGAGAGCTTACAAATGAAATTATGCAAGCTTGACATCACTGAGGATGTCAAAATGGAAGTTAATATGGTGGAAATTTCTGAAGAGGCACCAATGGAAGTCGGCGAGGAACGCCGACAGGAAGAATACAATAAACTGGCATTCCCAAAAGAGGAAGAAAATTTGGTTGACTTCATACACTGATGTCAACGAAAGGGATCTGAAGTAATGCTTTGCCCTAGGTGCAGCGCTGTGTTCGACAAAAAAGCGGCGCAGAATCTTGAGGGGGTACGAAAGGCAAAGCAAAAGTGGGAGAAGGCCAATTATGGCCCCAGGAGTTTCAACCCAAGAAGGTCTGAGTCAAAGGCTAGAGCACCAGGAGCAAGGTCTGCTACCTTCAAACCATTTGCTAAAATTTCTAACAGCAATTGGGTAAAACCAAATGAGAACAGGCAGAAAGGTCAGCAGAAGTGGAAAAACTTCGATGTCAACAGGGGCTCTTCGATCACCTATCACAAGGAGTTTCAATCTCCAACAAAACTGCCCACATTTCTGAGAACTACAAAGGGAAAAATCCTATGGCAAGGTCACAGTGGAGGAGGGAGCAGCGAAGGAGGAAAGCCCATAGGGAGGCCGAGTTGAAGGATAAGGCTGCATCAAGCACCAACCTACCGGCTGGAAACAACGGAAGGGGAGGAACTGTCGAGAAGTTGCCCATGGGGTGAAAGTTATTCAAAACTAAAGTCAAAATGGCTAAAGAAAAACATGATCAGGCCATAGCAGAAGACGAGATGATGACAGATAATTTCGACTCGGATTCTGATGCTTCGTTGGACATCATCGTGAATGTGGTCTCAGTATTGCCTAGGGAATTTGACCAAATCACAGAGGTTGAGGAAGGTGATGACTATTCTGAAGCGGAGATGGCAGGACACAAACCCGTGTTCTACTATATAATGAACAATGGCTGCGTCAAAGAGCAGAATGCCTTCTTTGAACGGCCAGATGAGGCTATAAAAAACCATCTGAAGCCTCTATTCATCACTGGGAAAGTAGAGAATGTTCCAGTAAACAAGATCTTAGTTGACTGCGGCGCTACAGTGAATTTGATGTCGCACCATATCTTGAGAAAAATAGGAAAATATGATACGGACACCAAACTATATAACATGCTTCTATCGAATTATAAAGGGAAAATTGGCACCACTTTGGGTGTTATACAGGTTGACCTAATTGTCGGGACGGTGACAAGACCTACAGTTTTTATGGTGGTCGAAACAAAGGCAAACTATAATCTGCTTTTGGGACGGGAATGGTTACATGGAATTGGAGTTGTACCATCTTCCATGCACCAAAGGATCACCATATGGAGGCTAGATGGTATTGTTGAGAACATTGAAATTGATCAAGGGTATTTTAAGGCCCTAGTCAATCATCTCGACAGACGCCAGTTTGATAAGCACTTGGCAAATATCGCTCCATGTAGTCCTGCCGAGTTTGCTTTTGTCCCAGATGATGAAGCATATTGCTCATTGCACTTGCATCCTGTCAATGGTTTTCGATGGGATAGGGAAGTAGTAGGTGAGGATGATTTCGCATATCCTGCGCCTGTACCTGGAATAACCCTGACAGGTTGGGGAAGTGAGTTCAATGATGATGTCTGAGCTCGAAGTAATGAGAAAGATTTCGGCTTATATAGCCGAAAATAAGTTACAAGCGGCCTTGGAGGCTGAAGTTCAAAACATGGCTGATGAAGCCAATAAAGATTTACATAAAGCAGGTCCTGGTAAGGAGTTCGACCCAGAACCACCTGATTAGGTTCGGGATGAAGAACAGAGGCTCGATGCTATTTATGATGATGAGTCTTTGGGTTTTGAGAAGGATCCGTTGGCAAACAATGTTCGAATGCTTGCGCAAGGTCCTCTTGAAGAAATCGACCTGGGAGAGGGGGCAATGAAAAAACCTACTTATATCAGTGCCAACATTAGTCCACAACTCAGAGTCGAAGTAATCCAGCTATTAAAGAGTTCAGAGACTGTTTCGCGTGGGATTACGACGAGATGCCTGGTCTAAGCAGGGAGTTGGTCGAATTGAAGTTATCAATCAAGTCTGGGAAAAAGCCGGTCAAACAAAATCCCAGAAGGTTTGCACCAGCAATCCTTTCGAAGATAAAAGAGGAAGTCGAAAGGCTTCTTCATTGCAGATTTATTCGAACGGCCAGGTATGTCGAATGGCTTGCAAACATAGTACCTGTTATAAAAAAGAATGGGACTTTGAGGGTTTGCATAGACTTCAGAGATCTGAATGCTGCGACCCCAAAGGATGAATACCCAATGCATGTGGCGGAAATGTTAGTCGATTCTGCCGCTGGCAATGAATACCTAAGTATGCTCGACGGTTATTCTAGGTATAACCAAATATTTATTGTTGAAGATGATGTCCCTAAAACGGTGTTTCGATGCCCTGGGGATTTAGGCACCTACGAATGGGTGGTTATGCCTTTTAGCCTAAAAAATGTTGGGGCAACATATCAAAGAGCGATGAATACAATCTTCCATGACTTCATAGAAACTTTTATGCAAATTTACAATGATGATATTGTTGTGAAGTCTGTTTCAGGGGAGACCCATATTGACCATCTTCGACAATCATTCGAAAGGATGCGACGACATGGTCTTAAAATAAATCCTCTCAAATGCGTTTTTTGTGTGCAGGCGGGAGACTTTTTAGGCTTTGTGGTCCACAAGAAGGGGATCAAAATTAATCAAAATAAGACCAAATCCATCATGGAAGCGAAAACACCATCAATAAAAAAGGAACTACAGTCGCTGTTGGGAAAGATTAACTTCTTAAGAAGGTTTATATCAAATCTCAGCGGAAAGACTCAAGCCTTTTCACCTCTACTCATATTGAACAAGGAAGGATTCGACTGAGGGTAAGCCCAACAAGAGGCCTTCGACAAAATTAAAGAATACTTAAGTCATCCTCCAATATTGGCACCACCTTGTAGAAATAGGAGTATGAGATTGTACATAGCTGCGGCAGACAAAACCTTAGGGAGCATGTTGGCTCAAGAGGATGAAAATGGCGTCAAAAGAGTCATTTACTACCTTAGTAGAGTTTTGAATGATGCAGAAACTAGGTATAGCATGATCGAAAAATTATGTCTATGCTTGTATTTTTCTTGTACAAAATTAAAGCAATATATAAAACCAGTTGATGTCTATGTTTAGTCTCATTTTGATGTTATTAAACATATGTCGTCCAAACCTATTTTACATATTCGAATTGGTAAATGGGCACTAGCATTAACTGAATACTCTTTAACATATAAGCCTTTAAAGGCAGTTAAAGGACAAGTGGTAGCGGACTTCATAGTCGACCACTCCATAAATGAAAACACTTTGAATTACGTCGAACTGGAACCTTGGAAGTTATACTTCGATGGCTCTAGCCATAAATATGGAACAGGCGTAGGCGTCTTAATTATTTCTCCTAATAAAATTCCAACAAAATTCAAGTATAAGGTCGAAGGACTTTGTTCCGACAATGAGGCTGAGTATGAAGCCGTAATAGCTGGACTTGAAATTTTGTTAGAATTAGGGGCAACTCGAGTTGAAATAATGGGGGACTCAGAGTTGGTCATAAAGCAAATTACAAAGGAGTACAAATGAGTTAAGGAAAATCTTGTCATGTACTTTGTAATAGCCAACAGACTACTGAAGAAATTCGAAGTGGTAAGCATTCGACACATACCTCGACTAGAGAATCAAGTGGCCAATGACTTGGCTCAGATTGCTTCTGGGTATAAAGTTTTGAAGGAAAAGTTACAAGAGGCAATTGAAGTTAGAGGTAAAGTTGTGTCTGTTGGATTATGCCCATAAGATCTAGAAGCAACGAAGCTTGGATATGCTGATGAAGAAAATTTCGAGATTTTTGCAATAGACACCTTGACGAACCAAGACTGAAGGAAGCCCATAGTCGAATACTTACAGAATCCAACAGCATCCAAGAGCGAAAGGTCAGGTATCAAGCCTTAAGTTATGTTCTTCTAGGTAACGAATTATTTAAAAAGACCCCTGAGGGAGTCTTACTTAAATGCCTGAATGAATCAGAGGCATATCTTGCCCTTTCGACTATCCATAGTGGGGCATGTGGGGCACATCAAGTAGGTCATAAGATGAAATGGCTTTTGTTTCGACAAGGCATGTATTGGCCTACCATGCTAAAGGATTGCATTGAATTCGCCAAAGGCTGCCAGGAATGTCAAGTTCATACTGGCATACAGCATATCCTTGCAAGTGAGCTACATTCCATAGTCAAACCATGGCCTTTTAGAGGTTGGGCTTTGGATTTGATTGGAGAGATTCGACCAGCATCGTCCAAAAATCAGAGATACATTTTGGTAGGTATTGACTATTTTACGAAGTGGATCGAAGTGATACCTTTACGAAATGTGGATCAAGAAGATGTGATTGAATTCATTCAAAAATACATCATTTATAGGTTTGGAATCCCAGAGACAATTATAATAGATCAAGGATCAGTCTTTACTGGTCAGAAAATGCAGGAGTTTGCTAAAGAAATGGGTTTCAAACTCTTAACCTCTACACCTTATTATGCTCAGACTAATGGTCAGGTCGAAGCAGCTAATAAAGTAGTAATTGGTTTGATCAAAAAACATGTGGGAAAGAAGCCTAGAAATTGGCATAAGACATTAGATCAGATCCTCTGGGAATGTCGAACCTCTCCTAAAGAAGCAACTAACACTACTCCATTTCGATTGACTTTTGGTTATGACGCAGTATTACCTGTCGAAATCTACCTTCAGTCAACAAGGATCCAAAGACATCATGAAATTCCTTCTGAGTCTTATTGGAACATGATGTTAGATGAGTTAGTATATTTGGATGAAGAAAAACTTAATGCCTTGGAGTTGTTAAAGAGACAAAAGAAAAGAGTGGAGAAGTCATACAACAAAAAGGTTAAGATTAAGACTTTTTCGCCTGGAGATTTAGTTTGGAAGGTAATCCTGCCTATGGATCAAAAGGTCAGAGCCTTGGGCAAATGGTCCCCAAAATGGGAAGGCCCGTTTCAAATTACGCAAGTATTTTCTAATGGGGCCTATGAAGTCGAAGAATTAGACGAGGATAAAAGAATCTTGAAAGTAAATGGCAAGCATTTGAAAAAATATAAACCAGCACTTCAAGAAATTAAAATTGCTAAAGAGTAATTCGAAGTAAAAAGGCGAAGCCAACATGGGTATTCATAAATGCCAAAATGGCTTAAAAGTCATTACATAAAAAGCCTCAAAGGGCTATGAAACATTATACTAAAAAGAAAATATTACAAATAAATTACAAGCTAAAAAGGGAGATTCTCTTTCATCTTCAAATATTTTGACTTCTGGAGTTCAAGGCGCTTCTCACACAAGGTCTTGTCAGATCTTAAATGTGCAATCTCTTTCTCCAGTTATCGAGCCTCCTCAACAAAAGTTATGGCATTGTCTAGTTCTTTCGACAAGTCAGAATCATCAAAGGCAGACAGCTCAGTGCTGTGCTTTTTGGCCTTCGAGATCTTGGCTTGAAGCTTTTTAATTTTTCGCTCCCAGGAGGCAATGTTTCGATCGTTTAAGGTGATCTCTTGCTTGTTATTCTCTTTGGTTTCCTCCAGTTCTGCTACCTTATTTTCAGATTCAGTGGTAGCGGTCCAAGAGGTAGCCTCGCTTCCAGATTTGATTGAAATTGCATCCTCAATTTGAGGCAGTCGCTTGAGGCCAGCATGGACTTGGTCGATCATAGTGTCAAGCTATAAAATAATGTTAGCAGATTCAAGAGAAATAGTGTGGATGTCGACTTGTTGAAGGAGACTTTTCAGTGAAATATGAGTGACATTATCCATTTGTAAGAGATTGAAAAGGTCACCCTTAAAAATCTTTTCTTTGATCTTCAGGAGGATGTTGTCCTCAGGCTTGCTCGAAGGTTGATCCTCAGAGGCAGTTGAAGCGCTAGGAGTCTTATCATAGGAACTTCCTCGACTGCCAAGGAGGATCTTTATGTACCTTCGAGGGTCGCTGACCTTCAAGGCGTCAAGTTCTTTTTTAGAGAGGCCTGCTCCATACACAGTTGAGGCTACGTTGCCTTCAGTAGAAATAGTAGTTGCTGGAATAGTGATGGCTCTGACATGAGTCGAATCATTATTAGGCTCTTCATTAACTTTATTTTCCTCGCCTTTGTCTTCCTCCTCTTCATTTTCATCCATGTTGTCATCAGTATTATCTCCATCTCTGTTGCCACCAAGCTCAGTTTGGCGCATTGTTTCTTCATCCTCCTCCATCTCTTCACTCCCCCTGGATCAGCATTTTTAGCCCTAAGGGTTTCGACCACTGGCGAGCCGTCCTCATCAGCCAGGGTTCTATCTTCATCCACGGCGATGGTCATTGGGTTTTCTGCTTCAAGATTATTCTGACCATCATCTTCATCATGGTCGGAGCCATCTGTTTGGGATTGTTGAGTAGTAGTCTTTGTTGGCGAAGGAGGAACTGTTTCAAAGCCAGGTTTATTAATTTCTTCTATTGAACTCCTTCCAGAGCCTATGTCGGAATTAGGGTGGTATGTAGGCTCACCTTGGCTATTCAGAATAGTGGTCGGAGAGGAAGACTTAGCCACTAGTGGGTTTGAGCCACTTGCATTAGCCTGAGTCAAATCGAAGCAAATCAGGTCAAAGAGAAACAGGGTAAACAGTTAAATAAATGTGAAAGGATAGTTACCTTGACACCTTCAGTACCAGAGATAGAATTGTCACTTTCAGCTTGGCCTGCAGCCAGTTTAGAGGCAGCCCCGTAAGAGGTTTCTGCAGCACCACTAGTAGTGGTTGTCTTCTTGGAGACCTTAGCCACTTTGGGCTCAGATTGGCCAGCAGCAGAATTTGTAGCCTGAGTTGGTTTCTTCCTCTTTTTCATTTGTGAATCTTCAGGAGGAGATTGGTTATCATCCCCCGAATCAACAATGACTTTGGCAGTGCCCCTCTTCGACTTCCTCTGAGGTGTCGGAGGTGGTTTGCGGGAAGCCTGGAGTAGTATAAAGCATTAGAGGAAAGAATTGCTCATCAATAAAAGGAAAAAATTATGTGATGTACCTTGCTGCCTTCATTCATTTTCTCAATCTTCACTTCGACCAGTTTTGGAGTTGTACTCTTCTTAGGTGTAGCTGCAAAACAAACAAAATTACCACAAGTCATTAATGATAAAGTTCGAATGAAAGAACATAAAATCGAAGAATCCAAACCTTCATGTATTTCGGATTCGATGCGAACATCTTCGATACCAATATGAAGGTGTCCTTTGAAACTGTTTAGCGTATGCTTAGTCGGAACCACCCGCTGAGCCTTGGGTTTTGCTTGTTGGTGAAGGATTTTTATCGAATCCCTACAGACGAACCAGTCTAGAAATGAAGGGGCAAGAGCCACTCCAAAATCAACAGTGGGCAGTCGAGGAGTCTTCGGAGGGAATAGTGCGAAAGCCATTTCATAGCGTTTATCAGGAGGAACGTATGAAGGGGGTTTCAAACTCTCCATTTTCTTTAAAAATTTCTCCTTCAGCGTAACTGCGGCTTCACGGACGGTTCGACTAATGTCATCTGGTCGATAAATAGTTTCAAAGTATTTTTGGAAGGCTTGAATCTCTTTAATATAAGTGGATTTACCTTTCTTGGTCTTCTCCTGCACATCAATAAAAGCCTGATCAATTAACTGAGAGAAGCTAGAAACGTCAAGAAACTCTTCAGTATAGTGCTTTGACCGCCATTCATGGAACTCTTGAGTACAGAGATGAGTGGGTTCGAAGTAGACAGAAGTAAGGAACGATCTGTGGGCATGTCGAGCAAGGTGTGTTGAGCTCCCTATGGCATCATAGCTAGTGTGATGGAGTATCAGATGGCCCTTCTTCTCATATAATCACTTGGGAAGAGTTTAAACCAAACCAAATTGTCGAGAGACAAGATTTGGTTGGTAGGCCATCAAAGCTGTTTGTCCCCTCAGCAGGTTGATTCGATGAATAATGAGTCGAGGGATTAGGAAAGCTTCCCAGATAAGCTTTGACTCTTCTTCGTGCTTCTTGAATGAAGGAGGAAAAGACCTGGTGAACCATTCAGGGTCGTAGTTTCTTTCAGGAAACAGGGCCATCCTGTAATACCCCAAATTTTGACCACTTAGATTTCCCATCATTGTGAAAATCATCATCACAATATGGATGAACCATCATGCTTCATCAGTCTCCCCAAAGATGGGTGAGCATCCAATACAATCAAAATTAGGGTTTCAAGCCCTCTCTGAGTGCTTAGACAAAGGATCAATCAAGAAATGACATGATCTTCAACTTGTCTAATCTCTTAAACATCCACAATGGATCAAAAAGGACTCCCACTTCAAGGATTAAGCACAAGGCTACTCCCTTCTAGGTGGATCAAGTCTCAAGATCGACAGTGTCACCAAATTAGGGTTTTGGTCGACCAGGGCCTCCAGATGGAAATTTTCATCTGGGCACAAGGCAATGATCCAAAACATAACCTAATATGCTTCATGGAACCTCATGAACCCATGCATCAAGTCAATTTTGCCTCAGGGGATGCATTCATCAAAAATCAGGAATTAGGGTTTCTTGACCTAATTCACCCCTAAGTTGACTTTTGGGACAAAACATGAGCCAAGACCTCAAGAGATGATTTGAGGGTCTCTAATACACCATATTGATCCATTTGGAACAATGGATTGATCCAAGAAGCTTGAGCAACAAGTCTCATTTTCATCTGCACCACAATTAGGGTTTTAAGGGAAAAGTCAACTGTAACTTTGACTTTTGACCAGACATGCTCCCAAACCCTAATACATGATTTAATATACCCTATGACACCCATGGAACATGTCCATCAAGTTTGATTTAGGTCAAGGACATGATTTCCTGAAGAATTGCACAGTTTGGAATTCATCTGATAAAAAGTCAACTGTGCACAAAAGTCAACTTTGACTTTTTGAGATTTTTCACCAAAATGGATTTTTAACCCTAAAATGATGTTAATGTATGATTTGAATCATCATTCATCAATAAAAATCAAGAAAAGTGAGATAACTTGTAAAAGGGGTAACCATAAAACTTAGAAATTTTTCTAAGTTAAAAATAAAGTGGCAAAGGTACATACTTTGGAGGACCATAACTCCTAAACCACAAGGCCATTTTTTCTCATCCAAAGATGGATTTGTAGCCCTCATTATCACCTACAAAAACTTTAACTACAAGTCATTCCAATTCATTAAGGATTTTGAGTTATGGAGTTATCAAAGTGGCTGAAAAGTGAAAATGTCACTTTTTCCAACACTTAGTGAAATTTTCACTAAGTCAGAATTTGCCTTCACTTTTTGCCAAATGTAGGGGGATTTTTCACTTGGAATCAAAAGAGATCAAAACCAAACTTGTTCAAACAGTTGTTGTATCATGTAAGAGCTTTCCAAAATGGCCAAGAACATTGCCAAATTCAACCTACATCATGAGATACAACATTGGCAAGTTGCCTTGCTGAAATCTGTCAAGGCAAGGCAGAATTTGCACTTTGGCTCGATTTGCCAAAATCATCCAATTTCAATAGTTCCTATCCACTTGGACACCTCAGAGGATTGAATCCAAAGGGGACAATCACTGAGCCAAGCCTCCAAGGTCCAAGGAACAAGGAATAGCATGTTGAACCTAGAGTTGCCAAAGTAGGGACAAGACTTTAAATTTGGAATGAGGCATTCAATGGAACCATCAAGGTGGCATGGACTGAGCCATTCTCATCTGAAATCAGTCAAGACTTATCCAAGACCAAGGGGACCAAAGCTCTGTGCCCTAACCTCTAGTCAATGGCTAGAGGAGACTTGGATTTTCATTTGCCAACATTGGCCAAACCTACTTACCAGCTGCCATGCACTATTCCTTGCAAAACAAACTTGCTTTACTATAAATAGAGCTCAATTGTGGTCAGTTTAAGTACACCAAAGCCATCTAACAGATGCTTTCCTCAAAATCTCTTCTTTCACTCCAATTTTGCCTTCTAAGGCAAGTCACTATCGGGTTTTGAGTTTGAGAGCAATTCTGCACAAACCAATCACTCACGCACCTCACATACATCACATATGAGCTGATCAAACACTCACATAACTTCTGAAACATCAATTTCATGAAATCACCAGCTGGTGGCTCAAGGTTTTAACCAAAGTGCAGCTGAGGTACCACAAAATGATCCAGCCAATTTCAATCAAGTCCAACCATCCAAACACAATCCATAGGGTGTAGGGAAGCTGTTCAGATCATCACCACTCATCTGTAACACCTCCAAATCAAAAATCACTTTGAACTTGCTGTCACGGCTTGGAGGTAAGCACATACTTGGTCATCTCTCAATCGATGCATATTTCCTCGCACAATAATTTGGCCATATGTTCATAATCATGCATGGAATGTTTTCCCTCAATTAATTGCATTGTTTGAATCGTGTATCAAAAATCCTAGCCTTCATGCAGAAATTAGGGCTCTTGAGGTTTTTTCGTGATTTCTTGTTGTATGTTTAATTTAAATGAAATTAAAGTACATAGACATGATCGTGAGGTTGAGACGAGCATAATGATATGTGGATTGCATGATATGATTACGTATTCATGGAGATTGGATAGAAAACGCAAATCTGAGAAACCAAGAACACGCGCGTGTTCTTCAGCTTGTTCTTGGCGCCTTTTTTTCAAATTCAAATATTTGAATTTTGTGATTTTGTTTAATTGATTCAAAAATTAATTTCTCTCTGAGTTTTAATGATTTTGAGTTGATTCTTTTTTTAATAATTCACAAAAATGTTAAAATATTTTATTTTATCAAAAAATCCCAAAAATATCAAAAATATTATTTATTTCATATAATTGATATTTTTGTAAAGAATTAATATTTTGATTGTTTTTGGCATTTTAAATATTTTTTCTACATTGATTTTGCAACTTTTAATGCTTTCTAATTATTTTGTAGGTCAATACTTAATTTTTGAAGCATTAATCCAAGATCACAATTTGTTTTCCATGTGTTAAACAATTTTTGATCATTTTAATTGAATTTTTATTCAATTAAATACATTTTGAAAACAAATTAGGGTTTTGGATTAATTCAACCCTCATAAATCATTGTCAAAACACTTTGGGCCTCTATTAGAGTGTAAGACCCAATCCTTTTTTTGACAAAACCTTTTTGGGCCTCACTTATTGTATAAGTCCCGATACCGTCAAAAAACAAACGGCGCGATCGTCGCCTTTTCAAAAATCATCTGGGCCTACCCTCGAGTAGTAAGACCCATTTATTTTTCTTCAAAACTCTTTGGGCCTCTTGAGAGAGTGTAAGACCCATCCCCCTTGTACAAAAACTTGTTGGGCCTCACTCATTGTATAAGTCCCTCTGTACAAGTAAACGGCGCGATCGTCGGCCGTTTAAAAATAAAAACCATCTGGGCCTACCCTTGAGTAGTAAGACCCATTTCTTTTTTAAAACACTTTGGGCCTCTAATAGAGTGTAAGATCCAATCCCGCTTTTTAACCAAAACATTTTGGGCCTCACTTATTGTATAAGTCTCTCTGCGTTAAAAGAAAACCTCGGCACGATCGCCATTTTTAAACGAAAAATCATTTGGGCCTACCCTCGTGTTATAAGCCCCTCTCTTTTCTTTAAACCCTTTTTGGGCCTCTTGAGAGAGTGTAAGACCCATCCCTTTGTACTGAAAACCATTTTGGGCCCCAGTCACTTGTATAAGTCCCTCTGTACAAATTCAAACAGTGCGCTCACTGATAAAAACCCTAGGCCTCTCCTTGAGATGTAAGCCCCAAATCCTTCTTTTTTCAAAGCACTTTCTCCTTTGATTTTGAATATACTGTTGTTTTCAATCTTTCTTTGTTGAACAACTAACCAAACAGCATGGAAGCACTACAACCGAGTAAGTGGTTATCGCTTTCATTTACTGCTTTCATATTATAAACTGTATTGTGGGGTTGCTCACTGTAAGTCTCCTTTCATAAACTCATATCTACTGTGTAATAATAGTATAGATATTTCGAGTTTCCCCGGCAACTACGTCTAGAACTAGGTGACGCCGTTTCACTTATTCGTAGAAATAGACGCCTAGATCCCCAATAGGAGCACCAGATACAGTCTTCTCTTCGGCTGTCCTCCTTAGGAATCGTCAAGAAGCTCTACTCCCCAAGATGAATGTATTCTCCGTGAATGGCATCTTTGAGTTTCTTCCCAATTCTCGAACTTTCCTGACTTGATCTATTCCTTGTGGATAGCTTGCCTTGAATGTCTCGGGGTTTGGGTACCCACTACGGTCATAATCTTGGACCTTAACTAAGGAACCCTCTTTAAAAGTTAAAAGTCGCTGGATAGTAAACCTCGCACGTTTACCAGTGGTTTTCATCTTTAAAAGAGTTATCTCTCCTAATGGAAAGGAGATGATAGACCCACGGGCTTCTTAAAAGCATCGGCCTCCTCTTGGGCATTATTCAAGGACCCTACGGCTTCTTAGAAGTATTCACAGCCTCCTCTTAGGCTTCGTATAATGATCTCTTCCTCCGGGAATGATAGCCTCCTCTTGGGCTTCGTACAAGGACCCGTCGGCTTCTTAAAAGTTTCCAGCCTCCTCTTGGGCTTCGTACAAATTATCCCGACGACCTCCTAGAGGTATAGGAACAGAACCTAGTCATCCTCATAGAACAGTCCTTTCATAGAGTCCACTACTGTTTCTCGAAGCATAGTACAAAAGATAAAACTCTAGACACGGACAGTCTAACTTTCTTGAGTCTCAAAGACATTCTCAAGCACCCTTCGTTAAATAGGAAGGAAACCCGCAGACTCGGATAGTCTCGATACCCTTTGGATTTCCCGTTTCCTCAAAGAGAAGGAAATATCCCTGATCCTCAAATCAAATCCCTGAGTACATTGTTGCTCATATAAGAACTGATTTTCTCTTTTAAACCAGTATATTGGATCTGTCACTCAACTGAAACAGTTACAATAGCCTCCATCTCGGGCTTCGTACGAGATACCAAAATTCTCCCCAGTGGAGTCAAAACAACCTTTTTGCCTCTCTCTCGGGCTTTGTACGAGATACAAAAACACTCTCTTACTAAGTATAAAAGATTCTCCAACTGAGTCAACTATTTGCTAGCCTCCTCTTAGGCTTTGTATAACGATATGCCCCACTGGGTCAAAAACTTTTAGCCTCTCTCTCGGGCTTTGTACGAGACACAAAATAGCCTCCTCTTAGGCTTTGTATAATGATTTTCCTAGTAGAAATTAGCCTCCTCTTAGACTTTGTATAATGATTTTCCTAGCAGAAATTAGCCTCCTCTTAGGCTTTGTATAAGAAAACCATTGGTTGATCCAATCGACCTTTTAGCATCAAAGCTGTGCCTCGTTCGCAGTACACAAACATCAACAACTCCTTTCCCTTCATCTAATCGCTGTAAGCGGCAAGCCTCTGGATCATCTACATCCATGCCAATGTCCCTCTTTTAGCATGAGAAATTCCTAAGGAAAGATGGCATTGCTCTACACTGAGTTAAAGTCTTCTCCTTCAGGTTAAAACCCTTTCTTTGGAAATTATGGCATTGCTCGGATCCGCGTATCCCAGTTAAAGTAATTCTCCTTCTCCCCTCTTTAGAGATGACAAATTCTCTCTAAAGTCGAGGTCTTTCAGCTTCACGTCTTGGGCTTTGAACAAGACACAAATAGACCTTTTAGCTTCTCATCTTGGGCTTTGAACAAGATACAAACTACCTTTCGCTTCACGTCTTGGGCTTTGAACAAGACACCAAAAACCAATTTCCTCCCATAGAATAGGAGGAACTACGAACGCTCTGATTTCCCTGTTTCGGTAAACGGGAATACGTAGGCATAAGATCGAAAGAAAAGATCTTAGCGAGCGCAATCAACAAAAAACCCAAATCCCATATCTCCATCAATCAAAAGCAGTAATTCAAAAGCATCAGTCCTAACATCCTAATCCTTATTCCCCGCCAGAAACCTTTTTCCCAAGCCCTAAAAAGAAAGAGAACCGTATTGGCGAAAATACAAATAACCAGTACAAAGGCCCCCCCACATTAATAGCATCTGTAACCTAACAGACCGCTGTTTAAACTCAGTATGCAAAGCAGGGTTAATTGGAGACATCTATTTCCCTTCCTTATTCAGCTCGCAATAGGATAAAAAATAAATCGACCTGTAGTTTAAAGCTCAAACCGCAGAGAGCGACCAACGCTTAAGAACCGCGTCCAAAATCGCTCGCTACAGAAAAGTGGCGCCCACCGTGGGGCCCTTGTTTTTCTTTCTGTCTGTTTTCCTTGTAAAATGGCGACTCTGCTGGGGAGTCTCCTTTTCTGCGTTAGGGCATCATCCCCGTTTTCCACGGAAAATGGGAACTCTGCTGAGGAGAAAGATTGACCTATGCTGGTCCATCTCTTTGGCAGGGAACCACAGATTGGGGCTTCCGCCGGGGAACCCATTTCTGTCTGGAACTTAAGAATCATAGCTTTATAAGTCTAGGATGATTAGGACAAATATATATATTGCTTTTCCTAAATGCTATACGTGTTTATTTTTCTGCTACTGGGAATGCGTGTGATGCCGCATGTGGTGAGATTGAGTATACACTTAAGAAAAGCCAACCTTTTTCGTAGTGCGGAAGCTATCGGAAATAGCTGTTACGCGATACTACCCTCATTTAAGGCTGGTGATCTATTCTCGGTGAATGGCACTTACTCTAAGATTGCACACAACTCGCTGGCGATCCGCTTGTTGTTTTGCTTTCCTGGGAGGAGCTGATGATAATGAGTACAGGTACAAAAATCACCCTAGTATAAACCTTTGGGGATGGGTAGAGCCTTGACTTCATGACAACGACCCTTTGACCCCATGTTTTTTCTATGTTTTTGTGTGCTGTATTCATGCATTCATTTAATAAAACATTAAAACATTCAAAAAACTTTCTCTTCTAGTCTCTCTGTTTTTCAAATTAAACTAAGACTGTGATTGCAAATATCAGAGAAAAAGATTGCATTAATGGATTTCGGTAGAAGGAGAACTCACCAGTATACCTTCAAGGTTCCAAAACTAGGGGATTTGAGAAAGTTAGCGAGGATGATCGTTAACCCAGAGGCTTTCAGAGCCAAGCACGGTGGTTTGCTACCACTGTTAAGAGTCCATGTGATTAAGGGGATCATGGACGCGCTCATTCAGTTCTACGATCCGGTTTATCACTGTTTCACATTCCCGGATTACCAGCTATCACCAACACTAGAGGAGTATTCTCATCTGACTGATTTACATATCACAGATCGAGCTCCATTTTTTGGACTGGAAGAAATTCCAAAGAATCAAACTATTGCAATAGCAATTCATTTGGACGAGTCTGAGGTTCGGACTCACATGACCACTAAGGGTGGCACCCAAGGTTTGCCAGCCCAGTTCCTGACCAAGAAAGCTATGTACTTTTCTAGTATAGGGAACATGACTGCTTTTGAAAGCATCTTTGTCTTGCTCACCTACGGATTATTTTTGTTTCCCAACATCAATAACTTCGTCGATATCAACGCTATTAAGGTTTTTCTCATTGGAAACCCTGTGCCGACTTTGCTCGCAGATGCGTATCATTCTGTACACTTGGGAAATTTGTACAGTGGAGGGGAGATCACATGCTGTGTACCTTTGCTTTACAAATGGTTTATCTCTCACTTACCCAAGTCTGCTGCTTTTTGGGATTGCAAGAGTGTCTTACGTTGGTCGCAGAAGATCATGTCTCTCACTAACTCTGATATAGATTGGTGTAATAGGATTTATGAGGGAATCAGAATCATTGACCGTTGTGGAGACTTCCCCAGCGTACCCCTCATAGGAACTAAAGGAGGAATCAACTATCATCCGATATTAGTTCTTCGTTAATTTGGATACCCGATACGACACATCCCACTGGGTGTTCATCTGGAAGGTCTTTTCTTCAAAGAAGGAGAAAGTGACAGAGCACTAAAGATGGAAATAGTGCAAGCTTGGAAACATGTTCATAAGAAAGGACGAGAGTCTCTGGGAAAACCGGACTGTGTCTCGGTGGAGCCTTATCTCCATTGGGTACAAACTAGAGCTCTCAAGCTAAAGATGCCTTATCCTCGTTACGAAATTCTTCCGCCGAGGGAAATTGTCATGTACTTCATGTCGGAAACTGAAAGGCTTCAGGTTACTCTCAACAAAGTTCAAAAGGAAAGAAGATCTTGGAAGAACAAGTACCGCACCCTCGACGTAGAGTGTATCCAAATACAGCAATTACTAAAAGAGAAAGATGCTCTGATTGAAATTTTGGAGCAGCATGCTGTAGAGAATCAAGATGACCAAAGGAATTTGCTCGCTCCTTTCACCTGGCAAAGGAATGACAACCCGACAACGGCCCAAGTGCCCCGGTCAAAGAAGAGGACTCGGGACCCATTAGTTTAGGTTTCTGTTTCTGCACTTTGTAATCTACTGTATTTCCATTTCTGTAATCCTTTGGAATTCAATAAAAAGGGGTTTCCCCACTGTTTGATATTTGCAATCTAATTGTCAAAGTTTATTTTGATTAAACCAAAAAAACAACAATTAATATAATCATTGCATTCATCATTCTCACATCGCGTATTCTTCTTCCCTACGAATCTCACGTTTGTGTCTCGATTCTAGAGTCAAACTGTCTCATTCGTATAATACTCGGGCCAATCGTCAGAAAAAGATGGATGATCTTGAGGAAGAAAACAGAGAGTTGAAAGAAGAGATCGACGCTCTGAGAGAGGATATGAGAAAGCTTCGTAACGACATGCAAGCCATGGCAGAAGCTCAGCTACAAAGAACTGTGATCTCAGAGATCACCTCAACGCCCATCATAGAAAAGTATGATCCTAGGTATCAGATGCTGAAAGATCGTCCTTGGGGCATGCCTGTTAACTATATCCCGGAAGGATATGTTCCGCCGATCACTGAAGATCAGGGAATCGCAACAGAAGCCGCTGGGCCTGAAGGTTACAAACTTCGGGAAAGCGAAGATGCCAGGGGCATATTGAAGACTCCTGAAGGTTACAAACTTCGGGAAACGCCAAGACTTACTGTCGTAGTCACGGTACCACCCCCTGTGGTGTACACTGTCTCGGAAGGAAAGATTCCACAGACACCTTCTGGTAAGAAGGAAACTATGTTTGACAGAATGGATGAATTCCAGGAGCAGTTCTTGGAAATGCAGAAAGAGCTGCAAGCCATTCGTGGTCAGGATCTATTTGGAAAGGACGCCGCAGACCTCTGCTTGGTCCCAAATGTGAAAGTCCCGCACAAGTTCCAAGTGCCCGACTTTGAAAAATACAAGGGTAACTCTTGCCCTCAGAGCCATCTGGTGATGTACGCTCGGCGGATGTCAGCTCAGACAGAGAATCAGGACATGCTGATTCACTACTTCCAGGATAGTTTAACCGGTGCCGCACTCAAATGGTACATGGGTTTAAACCGTACTATGATCAGTACATTCAGAGATCTTGGTACTGCCTTCGTCCAACAATACAAGTACAATTTGGACATGGCACCCGACAGAGATCAACTCAGATCAATGTCGCAAAAGGAAAAGGAAACCTTTAAGGAGTATGCTCAAAGGTGGCGTGAAATTGCCGCTCAAATTTTTCCACCTCTTGAGGAAAAAGAGATGACAAAAATCTTCTTAAAGACCTTAAGCTCATTTTACTATGACCGAATGATTGCCAGTGCACCCAGTGATTTCACCGAAATGGTCGGCATGGGTGTACGTCTTGAGGAAGCCGTCCGAGAAGGACGTTTGGTAAAAGACACTGGATCAACGAGCGGTACTAAAAAATACGGTAGTGCTCTCCCTAAGAAAAAAGAGCAAGATATTGGGAATATCTCTCTCGGAAAGCAAAGGCGACGTTATCAGCCAGTAGCAGCTGTTACTCCTGCTATCGGCCCCGCGCCTGTTCCTATGTATCAACCTCATATTGCACAGAGCCAACCTGACCAACAAAGGACACAACAGCCTCTTCAGCAGGCTCGTCCTCCATATAACAACAACCGTACAACACGGCCACCAGGATTTGATCCTATACCTGTAACGTACGCAGAACTGTTTTCGTTATTGCTGGCTAAGGGGCACATTCAGACTAAGTCTCCCCTTTCAGTTCCGGAAAATCCGCCTTTCTGGTTTAAGGTGGATCAAACATGCCCTTATCATCAAGGAGGTTCAGGGCATAACATTGAGACTTGCCTCAATTTCAAATCCGACGTGCAAAAGCTTGTTAGGAGCGGGCTCTTATCTTTCAAAGATACGAACCCTAATGTTCTTACGAACCCGCTGCCTCAACATGAGAAGGCTGCAGTCAATCTGATTGAGAAAGAGACTAACAATGTCTATCAAATTCACGATGTACTCTTATTGGGGGCCAATCTAGTCAAGATGCATTGTAGACAGAGTGGATATGGCCATGTGCCACCTCATAACTATCACCAGTGTGATATCTGCTCTAAAGACAACCAAGGATGTTCGGTAGTGCAATCAGCTCTACGGGAACAAATGGATCTCGGAGGGATCCAGGAGCACCGAGTTCGTGGAGTTAACATGGTCTCTACGAATTCTAACGTCATTCAAAACCACGACATCCGTGTGATGAATGTCAACTTGGTGGCGATGCACTCAAGGCAAAGCCAGTATCATAATCTGCCGCGGCACGATTACATATCCTGTCTGATTTGCTCGGTAAACAAACAGGGATGCTCTTTCATACAAGAGGCCCTCCAGCGTCAGATGGATCTTGGATGGATCCAAGACTACCATGATAGGAACTCCTATCAAATCAACATGGTTCAGATCTTCGACATTCGCGTAATGGATTCCAACCTGGTAGAGTTACATGCTGAGCAGGTCCAACTCGGATTCTTAATATCACATGATTATCAAAACTGTAAAGTAGGTTGCGAAAACGATCGAGGTTGTACCCTTGTCCAGGAGGCACTTCAGCACTTGTTAAATCACTGGTGGATGCCAATCTATATGGACGAAGATACTCAGCAGATTAGTATCAATAACAGGAATCCTACTCGTCGTCAAAGTCAGGATGTCCGATCAATGGAAGGTAACCTAGTGAGGTTACATTGTATTCAAAGTGGGCGTGGCCAGGTGCCACCACACAACTATGACAGTTGTAGCGTCTGTTCGGAAAGTAACCAAGGGTGTTACCTTGTGAGAGCAGCTCTTCAGGGTCAGGTCGATCGTGGAGAAATTCGTCCATATCCAGGTTCAGGACCCATCATTTGGTCGCCGAACTACCTTGCCGATCAAGTTGAGGATGTTGTCACGATCTCTGGTCATCACCAGATCAGGGATGTTTTTGCCATCATCCCTCTACTTGACGAATCTAGAGTTCCCAACCGGGAACGGATCGAGGTTACTTATGATGGTCAGAAAAATCAGAAGGTTCCCATAGTCATCTATCTACCGGGACCACTACCGTATGAATCAGCTAAGGCAATCCCTTACAAATACGGTGCAACAATAATCGAGAATGGAAAGGAAATTCCATTACCCTCCGTCGTGAATATTACGGACGTCAGTCGTGTAACACGGAGTGGTAGAATCTTCAACCGAGGGGTTGGGGAAGCTAACAAAGAAAAGGAACTTTAGGCAGAAATTCCTGATCCACCAGTCAGTCAATCTGGTAATCCCGACTTTTCAAAAGACAAAGATGAGATGTTAAAGCTCATCCAAAGGAGTGAATATAACATTGTTGATCAACTGTTACAGACTCCTTCAAAGATCTCAGTATTATCACTGTTACTCAGTTCAGAAGCACACAGAGAGGCTCTACAGAAAGTCTTGGAGCAAGCCTTTGTGGAACAGGATGTAACAATCAGACAATTCGATAGCATTGTCTCTAACATCACTTCCTGCAATAATTTGGGATTTAGTGATGAGGAATTACCTGAAGAGGGTCGCCGTCATAACATGGCGCTCAATATCACAGTTAACTGCCAGGGCGATGCTTTAGCCAACGTACTGGTAGACACAGGGTCAACCCTGAATGTTATGCCGAAGTACACTTTGATGCAATTATCATTCAAGGGCCCTCCGATGAGAGTCAGCGAGGTCATCGTCAAAGCATTCGACGGATCCAGAAAAATAGTTATCGGCGAAGTGGATCTTCCCATAACTATTGGTCCTCACACTTTCCAAATCACTTTCCAGGTCATGGACATTCGGGCAACATACAATTGTTTATTAGGAAGACCTTGGATACATCAGGCTGGAGCGGTTACTTCAACCCTCCACCAAAAGCTAAAGTTCGTCAAGAATGATCAACTTGTCACGGTTTGTGGGGAACAAGCCTTGCTTGTGAGTAACCTATCATCATCTACTTGTGTGGAACCCGAGGAGGTTATCAGAACACAGTTCCAAGCACTGTCGATGAACAAGAACGATCAGTATAAAGAAGGAACTTCAATTTCTTCATACAAAGATGCTATCAAAGTGGTCGAGAGTACCGATACGACAGGATGGGGACGGCTTGTCATTCCCACTGACAATAAAATAAAGAAGGGTCTTGGTTTTTCTGCGACCTGTACCCAGACAGCCGCCAACGATGAAAGTCTTCATCCCCTTCAAAACTTCTTCCACAGTGGAGGTTTTCTTCACCCAGTGTCTCAGACAGTTCATGCTATCAATGAGGAAGATCCCTCTGACACAGATGAAGAATGGAAGTCCTACCTTAACGAGGACGGCTATATGTCTCAGGAAGAGGTGCCTATGCCTTTTTGCTTTCTTACAGAAAGTCCGAGATTTATACCAAGATCAGATGTCAAAATGATCTACGGAGATTGTGATCCGGAAGGATGTCGTGCTCTGCCAAATTCATTAGAGGAAGACACTCCGATGAAAGAAAACTTTGATCGCAATTACTATGGCCCGATGGATGGCCTGCCAATGTGGCAGCCTTACCCAGGAAACTTGGGGCAAGAAAGTCAGCCGAGTAACGAAACTCAGCTGAGCATCATTGAACAGAATACCTGTGTCCCCACCATGTCATGGGATCAACATTCAGGTCATTCGGAAACTACTCAACATGAAGATGAATTCGCAACGTTTGTAGGACTTGAATTCATCAACTATGCTTTTCCCGAGGTCAACGTCATCGAGAGAAGTGACTCCTCCAGTTCCAAAGAAGTTTGGGACACTCTGGGACAACCAAGTGGAAAATACGACTTTATGGTCAAGTACACTGCTCCCGAAAGCTCTCGTATCAGGCTCGAAGACATCCAGCCAACTGGATGGGGAGATACAGCTGAGAGCACAAATGCTATGCAAAATGCAACAGAGGAATCCTCCTACGACAATTCTGCCTGGGGAACAGATTCCAACGATCCTACTCCACCAGAAATCAGCGTCATTTCTGAAGACAAATCAAGGAAGGTGCCAGACTTTGTGATTCACCGAGGAGTTCGCCGCCAATGGGTTGCCGTCGAGTTTTCGAAGGTCGTTCATCAGTCAAAGTAATTGCCATCTTTAACCTTTCACCCTGCCCAGGTGAAACAGATGTTTTGATAGGGCTTGCTTTTTAAATTTCCCTCTTCGCTTCACCCAAAGCGACAGAGTTTTGTTTTATAGGGCTGTAGTTTCAAGATTCGACTTGTTCATTAATAAAATAACGTCGTTCTGTAATTTCCGCATTTATTGCTGTTTTCTCTTTTTGCTTTTTCAGAAAATGGTAATCCTAAAAAACATTCAATAATAAAAACAAGCAGTAAAATCAAAACACTGCACACACTTACATTTTCTCTATCTCTTCTAAACACGAATCATCACGTCATGCAGATTGCTTGTTTTATACCCCGTTGAAACATACGATCCGATGCCTTCTTCCAACTTTGAGTTCCCGGTATTCGAGGCTGAAGAAGAAAATGACAGCGAAATTCCAGAAGAGATCTCCCGACTACTCAGACCAGAGGAAAGGTCCATTGAACCTCACAAAGAACCGTTGGAAACGGTAAACTTGGGTTCACAAAAAGAGAGAAAAGAAATCAGGATCGGAGCACTGATCAGTCCAACTGCTAGAGAGGATTTGGTAAAGCTTCTCAAAGAATTCCCCGATGTGTTCGCTTGGTCCTATCAGGATATGCCAGGGTTGGATACCAGCATCGTGGAACATCACTTACCATTGAGATCGGAATGTCCGCCAGTAAAGCAAAGGTTGAGACGCACTCACCCGGACATGGCCATCAAAATCAAAGAGGAGGTACAGAAACAGATCGACGCGGGTTTCCTCGCTACATCTGAATATCCTCAATGGTTAGCCAACATCGTACCTGTTCCTAAAAAGGACGGAAAGGTCAGAATGTGTGTCGACTACAGAGATCTGAACAAGGCAAGTCCAAAGGACGACTTTCCTTTACCACACATTGACATGCTGGTTGACAGCACAGCAAAGTTCAAAGTATTCTCCTTCATGGATGGATTCTCGGGCTATAATCAGATCAAAATGGCGCCGGAAGACATGGAGAAAACTTTGTTCATTACCCCATGGGGTACCATTTGTTACAAAGTAATGCCGTTCGGTTTAAAGAATGTCGGGGCAACCTATCAAAGGGCCATGACTACTCTGTTTCATGACATGATACATAAGGAAATCGAGGTATATGTCGATGATTTGATTGCAAAATCAAGAATAGAGGATGAGTACGTTGAACATCTGTCAAAATTGTTCGAACGTCTAAGAAAATTCAAGCTCCGCTTGAATCCCAACAAGTGCACCTTCGGTGTCCGTTCAGGGAAACTACTAGGGTTCATCGTCAGCCAGAAAGGGATTGAGGTTGATCCTGACAAGGTCAAGGCCATTCAAGAAATGTCTTCTCTGAAAACTAAAAAACAAGTCAGAGGATTCCTGGGACGTTTGAACTACATCTCCAGATTTATATTCCTTATGACCGTGACATATGCGCCGATTTTCAAATTACTCAAAAAGAACCAGGATTGCGTTTGGTCAGAAGATTGCCAAACCGCCTTCGACAGTATCAAGGAATATCTGTTGAATCCTCCAATTCTATCACCTCCAGTGGAAGGAAGACCACTGATCATTTACCTCACAGTCCTAGAGGACTCAATGGGATGTGTACTTGGCCAACAAGACAAAACTAAACGGAAAGAGTCTGCCATTTACTATCTAAGCAAGAAATTCACCGACTGCGAGACTCGGTACACAATGCTTGAGAAAACTTGTTGCGCTTTGGCTTGGGTAGCCAAACGTCTTCGCCAGTACATGATTCGTCATACTACTTGGTTGGTCTCCGAAATGGATCCAATCAAGTACGTTTTCGAAAAACCTGCTCTCACGGGAAGGATTGCCCGTTGGCAGATGTTACTATCAGAATATGACATAGAGTACGATGCTCAGAAAGCCGTTAAGGGAAGTATTTTAGCCGATCATTTGGCTCATCAACCGATTGATAATCAAGAATCAATCGGGTTTGACTTCCCAGACGAAGATGTCATGTATCTAAAAATGAAAGATTGCGACGAACCGCTACCCAGTGAAGGGCCAGAACCAGGTTCCCAGTGGGGACTCATCTTTGACGGAGCAGTTAATCATTATGGAAACGGAATTGGGGCAATCATTGTTACCCCTCAGGGTTCCCACATTCCTTTCACTGCCAGACTTACATTCAAATGTACGAACAACGAGGCCGAATACGAAGCATGTATTATGGGTCTCGAGGAAGCGATTGATTTAAGGATCAAAAACTTGGACGTATACGGCGATTCAGCCCTGGTTATCAATCAGATAAAAGGAGATTAGAACACATACCAATCAGGATTGATTCCTTACAAAGACTATGCAAGAAGGTTGTTACCCTTCTTCAACAGAGTCGACTTTCATCACATCCCTCGTGATGAGAATCACATGGCTGATGCATTGGCCACTCTCTCTTCCATGATTAGTGTAGGTCAATGGAATGACATACCTAAGATCGACATAATGCGCCTTGAACGGCCCGCTTACATCTTCGCGATTGAAGCAGTCATAGACGACAGACCTTGGTATCACGATATCAAATGCTTCCTTCAGAAACAAGAGTACCCATCTGGGGCACTCAGAAAAGACAGGAAAACCCTCAGAAGATTGGCTGGAAACTTCTTCCTGAGCGGTGACACTCTTTATAAGAGAAATTTTGACATGGTTTTGCTCCGATGCGTCGACAGACCAGAAGCAGACATGCTCATGAAAGAAATTCATGAAGGATCCTTTGGCACTCATGCCAACGGACACACAATGGCGAGAAAAATTCTCAGGGCCGGGTATTATTGGTTGACCATGGAATCCGACTGCTACAAGTACATGAGGAGGTGTCACAAGTGTCAGATATACTCCGACAAAATTCATGTACCGCCATCACATCTCAAAGTTCTTTCTTCCCCGTGGCCTTTTTCCATATTGGGAATCGACATGATTGGCATGATTGAGCCCAAGGCTTCAAACGGACATCGGTTCATCCTGGTAGCCATTGATTATTTCACCAAGTGGGTCGAAGCAGCGTCATTCGCCAATGTTACCCGACAAGTGGTGGTCCGATTTATCAAAAACAATATCATCTGCCGTTATGGTGTTCCAAGAGAGATCATTACTGATAATGGATCTAACTTGAACAATAAGATGATGAAAGAGTTATGCGCAGAGTTCAAGATCGAATATCATAACTCATCTCCCTACCGACCCAAGATGAACGGAGCGGTAGAAGCGGCTAACAAGAACATCAAGAGGATTGTTCAAAAAATGGTTGTAACCTATAAAGATTGGCACGAGATGCTACCCTTTGCTCTTCATGGTTATCGCACATCTGTCCGCACTTCAACAGGGGCTACCCCTTTCTCTCTAGTATATGGCATGGAGGCAGTGCTTCCCATAGAAGTAGAGATCCCGTCAATCAGGGTATTGATGGAAGCTAAGCTCACCGAAGCTGAATGATGTCAAAGTCGACACGACGAACTGAACCTGATCGAAGAGAAGCGAATCACGGCACTATGCCACGATCAGTTGTATCAACAGAGAATGAAGAGGGCGTTCGACAAAAAGGTCCGACCTCGTGTCTTCAGAAAAGGAGACCTCGTGCTCAAGAAGATACAATCATTTCTCACTGACTCTCGGGGCAAATGGACCCTAAATTATGATGGCCCCTATGTGGTCACGAAAGCTTTCTCAGGCGGTGCCTTGAGACTTGCAACCATGGACGAAGAGGAATTTTCCTACCCCACGAATGTTGATGTAGTCAAGAAATACTTCGCCTAAAAAAAAACGTCTCGGTGGATTGAAAACCCGAAAGGGCGGTCCAGGCAAAAGTTAGAGACATGAAAAAAAAAATCATCCCGATGGATTGGAAATCTCATAGTACAATCCAGGCAAAAGTTAGGGATAATGGCAAGTAACTATGTTCAACAGAGGCAAGTCCCTCAGCAGTAGTTACATCATCTATCGGAGGAAAACTCCAGTCAAAGGTCATCTTCGACAGAAGCTCATGATGCCCCGAATTCAAAGTTGGTAGAAGGATAGTGGTCGTTATGTTTCAACGTAGCCCTTTTCCCTGTAAATTACCGTTTTCTAACTTTGTATATACTCTTTGGAATCACACGTTTGGCTGATCTCCATCTTATCAATAAAATTTGAGCCCTTGTGCTTTTGTTTGTAATTCTTGCTTGTTTTAGCTTTACAGAACGACGTTGTTTAAACTTAATCAGCGATTCTTGAAATAAAACTAAAAAATGAATTTACTTGTTAAAACTTTTTCTGCTTTTAAAATAAAGATGGCAATTTCTTTTGACTGTTGAACATCAGAAGACATCGATTGCTTCTCCCGAAGTAAGCGAACTTCAAAGTGCAGAATCAAAGTACTCCTTCTAAGCCAGTATGCCTGAATGAAGGGATCAACTGTGTCAGAGACCTTGTTTCGTCTGACATCCTCGGCCGAGTTCTCATCTCCTAAGCCCGATCAACATAGCTCCTAACGGGACTATCTCTCCTAAGCAAGGTGGAATTGCTATTTTGAATCAACGGTACTTCTTCGCCCCGCGATGGCCGAGTATCCAATTGTGTTCATCTATTAGTCTGTATGTCGCGTCTGTTTTGTCAGCATATACATACATACTTCATGCATTTTATTTGCATTCACATTTCATATTGCATCACTATCACTCTAGTCGGTCCTGTCCCCTAGTGGTAGAAGTCCTCTCAATCGAGTTGTCAGTTCTTACCTCGTCAGGAAATACTGTGTCTGAACAACCTCGCTTCCAGTTAATTCTGGAAAGAAGTTGGTCCTTGACCACTTTGGTAACTTGAACCTCTGAAAAGCCAGAGAAAACTCTCAATAAACATCACTCTTCGCCATTGAAGATGATATCCTTGCTTTCCCGGATTAAGGAAAATCCACAGAGAAAGCCTCGTGATCAGAGATTCGGCAGCATGCCAGTTTTGCTCCGAAAGGACCGCTGATGAAAAGGTCATCGGCCCCACAAAATTGGACCCCATCATATGGCGTTTCTCCGGGAAGATCCCGAGAAAAGTATGATGAAAGATCCCAAATGAAAACAGTCTCTCAAGAGACTCGTTTTCCCTAGTAGAATCAACAAATGGCGTCTCCAACAGAGAAGTTTGTACAACTCTACAACTCAGACGACTGGGTTCCCCAACAAGTCTGACATCAAAACTTTTTCCACTCAAATGGCATCTCCCCAGGAAAATTCGGCGAGAAGTTTGAGGAAAGCCGCTATGAATAGCGTCCCTTGTCAGTAAAGTTTATTGACAAAAGAAACTAAGACCAGTTCTTGGTAGGAAACCAGGATCGAGGGGAAGTTTAAATCAGAAACTAAGACCAGTTCTTGGTAGGAAACCAGGATCGAGGGGAAGTTAAAATCAGAGACTGAGACCAGTTCCTTGGTAGGAAACCAGGATCGAGGGGAAGTTTACCTTTTCTAAGCATCATTGCTTAGCTAAAGAAGATGAATGCGTAAGCTACCATTCATAACCACCATCAAAATTTCGGGTATTCCGATATTTAATCCTCTTGCACCCCGAATGCCCGAATCCCTTCGTCATTCACACCTTCGGGTCCAAGAAGATTAAATAGGGGCATCTGTAATACCCCAAATTTTGACCACTTAGATTTCCCATCATTGTGAAAATCATCATCACAATATGGATGAACCATCATGCTTCATCAGTCTCCCCAAAGATGGGTGAGCATCCAATACAATCAAAATTAGGGTTTCAAGCCCTCTCTGAGTGCTTAGACAAAGGATTAATCAAGAAATGACATGATCTTTAACTTGTCTAATCTCTTAAACATCCACAATGGATCAAAAAGGACTCCCACTTCAAGGATTAAGCACAAGGCTGCTCCCTTCTAGGTGGATCAAGTCTCAAGATCGACAGTGTCACCAAATTAGGGTTTTGGTCGACCAGGGCCTCCAGATGGAAATTTTCATCTGGGCACAAGGCAATGATCCAAAACATAACCTAATATGCTTCATGGAACCTCATGAACCCATGCATCAAGTCAATTTTGCCTCAGGGGATGCATTCATCAAAAATCAGGAATTAGGGTTTCTTGACCTAATTCACCCCTAAGTTGACTTTTGGGACAAAACATGAGCCAACAACTCAAGAGATGATTTGAGGGTCTCTAATACACCATATTGATCCATTTGGAACAATGGATTGATCCAAGAAGCTTGAGCAACAAGTCTCATTTTCATCTGCACCACAATTAGGGTTTTAAGGGAAAAGTCAACTCTAACTTTGACTTTTGACCAGGACATGCTCCCAAACCCTAATACATGATTTAATATACCCTATGACACCCATGGAACATGTCCATCAAGTTTGATTTAGGTCAAGGACATGATTTCCTGAAGAATTGCACAATTTGGAATTCATCTGATAAAAAGTCAACTGTGCACAAAAGTCAACTTTGACTTTTTGAGATTTTTCACCAAAATGGATTTTTAACCCTAAAATGATGTTAATGTATGATTTGAATCATCATTCATCAAGAAAAATCAAGAAAAGTGAGATAACTTGTAAAAGGGGTAACCATAAAACTTAGAAATTTTTCTAAGTTAAAAATAAAGTGGCAAAGGTACCAACTTTGGAGGACCATAACTCCTAAACCACAAGGCCATTTTTTCTTATCCAAAGATGGATTTGTAGCCCTCATTATCACCTACAAAAACTTCAACTACAAGTCATTCCAATTCATTAAGGATTTTGAGTTATGGAGTTATCAAAGTGGCTGAAAAGTGAAAATGTCACTTTTTCCAACACTTAGTGAAATTTTCACTAAGTCAGAATTTGCCTTCACTTTTTGCCAAATGTAGGGGGATTTTTCACTTGGAATCAAAAGATATCAAAACCAAACTTGTTCAAACAGTTGTTGTATCATGTAAGAGCTTTCCAAAATGGCCAAGAACATTGCCAAATTCAACCTACATCATGAGATACAACATTGGCAAGTTGCCTTGTTGAAATCTGTCAAGGCAAGGCAGAATTTGCACTTTGGCTCGATTTGCCAAAATCAGCCAATTTCAATAGTTCCTATCCACTTGGACACCTCAGAAGATTGAATCCAAAGGGGACAATCACTGAGCCAAGCCTCCAAGGTCCAAGGAACAAGGAATAGCATGTTGAATCTAGAGTTGCCAAAGTAGGGACAAGACTTCAAATTTGGAATGAGGCATTCAATGGAACCATCAAGGTGGCATGGACTGAGCCATTCTCATCTGAAATCAGTCAAGACTTATCCAAGACCAAGGGGACCAAAGCTCTGTGCCCTAACCTCTAGTCAATGGCTAGAGGAGACTTGGATTTTCATTTGCCAACATTGGCCAAACCTACTTACCAGCTGCCATGCACTATTCCTTGCAAAAAAAACTTGCTCTACTATAAATAGAGCTCAATTGTGGTCAGTTTAAGTACACCAAAGCCATCTAACAGATGCTTTCCTCAAAATCTCTTCTTTCACTCCAATTTTGCCTTCTAAGGCAAGTCACGATCGGGTTTTGAGTTTGAGAGCAATTCTGCACAAACCAATCACTCACACACCTCACATACATCACATATGAGCTGATCAAACACTCACATAACTTCTGAAACATCAATTTCATGAAATCACCAGCTGGTTGCTCAAGGTTTTAACCAAAGTGCAGCTGAGGTACCACAAAATGATCCAGCCAATTTCAATCAAGTCCAACCATCCAAACACAATCCATAGGGTGTAGGGAAGCTGTTCAGATCATCACCACTCATCTGTAACACCTCCAAATCAAAAATCACTTTGAACTTGCTGTCACGGCTTGGAGGTAAGCACATACTTGGTCATCTCTCAATCTATGCATATTTCCTCGCACAATAATTTGGCCATATGTTCATAATCATGCATGGAATGTTTTCCCTCAATTAATTGCATTGTTTGAATCGTGTATAAAAAATCCTAGCCTTCATGCAGAAATTAGGGTTCTTGAGGTTTTTTCGTGATTTCTTGTTGTATGATTAATTTAAATGAAATTAAAGTACATAGACATGATCGTGAGGTTGAGACGAGCATAATGATATGTGGATTGCATGATATGATTACGTATTCATGGAGATTGGATAGAAAACGCAAATCTGAGAAACCAAGAACACGCGCGTGTTCTTCAGCTTGTTCTTGGCGCCTTTTTTTCAAATTCAAATATTTGAATTTTGTGATTTTGTTTAATTGATTCAAAAATTAATTTCTCTCTGAGTTTTAATGACTTTGAGTTGATTCTTTTTTTAATAATTCACAAAAATGTTAAAATATTTTATTTTATCAAAAAATCCCAAAAATATTATTTATTTCATATAATTGATATTTTTGTAAAGAATTAATATTTTGATTGTTTTTGGCATTTTAAATATTTTTTCTACATTGATTTTGCAACTTTTAATGCTTTCTAATTATTTTGTAGGTCAATACTTAATTTTTGAAGCATTAATCCAAGATCACAATTTGTTTTCCATGTGTTAAACAATTTTTGATCATTTTAATTGAATTTTTATTCAATTAAATACATTTTGAAAACAAATTAGGGTTTTGGATTAATTCAACCCTCATAAATCATTTTCAAAACACTTTGGGCCTCTATTAGAGTGTAAGACCCAATCCTTTTTTTGACAAAACCTTTTTGGGCCTCACTTATTGTATAAGTCCCGATACCGTCAAAAAACAAACGGCGCGATCGTCGCCTTTTCAAAAATCATCTGGGCCTACCCTCGAGTAGTAAGACCCATTTATTTTTCTTCAAAACTCTTTAGGCCTCTTGAGAGAGTGTAAGACCCATCCCCCCCTTGTACAAAAACTTGTTGGGCCTCACTCATTGTATAAGTCCCTCTGTACAAGTAAACGGCGCGATCGTCGCCCGTTTAAAAATAAAAACCATCTGGGCCTACCCTCGAGTAGTAAGACCCATTTCTTTTTTTAAAACACTTTGGGCCTCTAATAGAGTGTAAGACCCAATCCCCCTTTTTAACCAAAACATTTTGGGCCTCACTTATTGTATAAGTCCCTCTGCGTTAAAAGAAAACCTCGGCGCGATCGCCATTTTTAAACGAAAAATCATTTAGGCCTACCCTCGTGTTATAAGCCCCTCTCTTTTCTTTAAACCCTTTTTGGGCCTCTTGAGAGAGTGTAAGACCCATCCCTTTGTACAGAAAACCATTTTGGGCCCCAGTCACTTGTATAAGTCCCTCTGTACAAATTCAAACAGTGCGCTCACTGATAAAACCCTGGGCCTCTCCTTGAGCTGTAAGCCCCAAATCCTTCTTTTTTCAAAGCACTTTCTCCTTTGATTTTGAATATACTGTTGTTTTCAATCTTTCTTTGTTGAACAACTAACCAAACAGCATGGAAGCACTACAACCGAGTAAGTGGTTATCGCTTTCATTTACTGCTTTCATATTATAAACTGTATTGTGGGGCTGCTCACTGTAAGTCTCCTTTCATAAACTCATATCTACTGTGTAATAATAGTATAGATATTTCGAGTTTCCCCGGCAACTACGTCTAGAACTAGGTGACGCCGTTTCACTTATTCGTAGAAATAGACGCCTAGATCCCCAATAGGAGCACCAGATACAGTCTTCTCTTCGGCTGTCCTCCTTAGGAATCGTCAAGAAGCTCTACTCCCCAAGATGAATGTATTCTCCGTGAATGGCATCTTTGAGTTTCTTCCCAATTCTCAAACTTTCCTGACTTGATTTATTCCTTGTGGATAGCTTGCCTTGAATGTCTCGGGGTTTGGGTACCCACTACGGTCATAATCTTGGACCTTAACTAAGGAACCCTCTTTAAAAGTTAAAAGTCGCTGGATATTAAACCTCGCACGTTTACTAGTGGTTTTCATCTTTAAAAGAGTTATCTCTCCTAATGGAAAGGAGATGAAAGACCCACGGGCTTCTTAAAAGCATCGGCCTCCTCTTGGGCATTATTCAAGGACCCTACGGCTTCTTAGAAGTATTCACAGCCTCCTCTTAGGCTTCGTATAATGATCTCTTCCTCCGGGAATGATAGCCTCCTCTTGGGCTTCGTACAAGGACCCGTCGGCTTCTTAAAAGTTTCCAGCCTCCTCTTGGGCTTCGTACAAATTGTCCCGACGACCTCCTAGAGGTATAGGAACAGAACCTAGTCATCCTCATAGAACAGTCCTTTCATAGAGTCTACTACTGTTTCTCGAAGCATAGTACAAAAGATAAAACTCTAGACACGGACAGTCTAACTTTCTTGAGTCTCAAAGACATTCTCAAGCACCCTTCGTTAAATAGGAAGGAAACCCGCAGACTCGGATAGTCTCGATACCCTTTGGATTTCCCGTTTCCTTAAAGAGAAGGAAATATCCCTGATCCTCAAATCAAATCCCTGAGTACATTGTTGCTCATATAAGAACTGATTTTCTCTTTTAAATCAGTGTATTGGATCTGTCACTCAACTGAAACAGTTACAATAGCCTCCATCTCGGGCTTCGTACGAGATACCAAAATTCTCCCCAGTGGAGTCAAAACAACCTTTTCGCCTCTCTCTCGGGATTTGTACGAGATACAAAAACACTCTCTTACTAAGTATAAAAGATTTTCCAACTGAGTCAACTCTTTGCTAGCCTCCTCTTAGGCTTTGTATAACGATATGCCCCACTGGGTCAAAAACTTTTAGCCTCTCTCTCGGGCTTTGTACGAGACACAAAATAGCCTTCTCTTAGGCTTTGTATAATGATTTTCCTAGCGGAAATTAACCTCCCCTTAGGCTTTGTATAAGAAAACCACTGGTTGATCCAATCGACCTTTTAGCATCAAAGTTGTGCCTCGTTCGCAGTACACAAACATCAACAACTCCTTTCCCTTCATCTAATCACTGTAAGCGGCAAGCCTCTGGATCATCTACATCCATGCCAATGTCCCTCTTTTAGCATGAGAAATTCCTAAGGAAAGATGGCATTGCTCTACACTGAGTTAAAGTCTTCTCCTTCAGGTTAAAACCCTTTCTTTGGAAATTATGGCATTGCTCGGATCCACGTATCCCAGTTAAAGTAATTCTCCTTCTCCCCTCTTTAGAGATGACAAATTCTCTCTAAAGTCGAGGTCTTTCAGCTTCACGTCTTGGGCTTTGAACAAGACACAAATAGACCTTTTAGCTTCTCATCTTGGGCTTTGAACAAGATACAAACTACCTTTCGCTTCACGTCTTGGGCTTTGAACAAGACACCAAAAACCAATTTCCTCCCATAGAATAGGAGGAACTACGAACGCTCTGATTTCCCTGTTTCGGTAAACGGGAATACGTAGGCATAAGATCGAAAGAAAAGATCTTAGTGAGCGCAATCAACAAAAAACCCAAATCCCATATCTTCATCAATCAAAAGCAGTAATTCAAAAGCATCAGTCCTAACATCCTAATCCTTATTCCCCGCCAGAAACCTTTTGCCCAAGCCCTAAAAAGAAAGAGAACCGTATTGGCAAAAATACAAATAACCAGTACAAAGGCCCCCCCACATTGATAGCATCCGTAACCTAACAGACCGCTGTTTAAACTCAGTATGCAAAGCAGGGTTAATTGGAGACATCTATTTCCCTTCCTTAATCAGCTCACAATAGGATAAAAAATGAATCGACCTGTAGTTTAAAGCTCAAACCGCAGAGAGCGACCAGCGCTTAAGAACCGCGTCCAAAATCGCTCGCTACACATCCTTGGTGTGAACTCGTAACGTTTGGCAAACATTTTGATAAAGCCAGAAAAGGATGCTCTAAGTGTTTGCCCTTCTTCATTAGGGGTCAGCTTCACCAATCAAGTCCATTCAACTTGCCTTTCCTTAACCTCTACAGCGTCTTTATCCACAGTTCCTTTGTTAGGAAGACTGGCTTCGAAGGTGGAATTGAGCCAAAGTTGGAGCAGCCAAAAGGGTCCTGACAACGAGAGGTACCCATTGCTTGCTAGATCTTTGAGGCGAGTAGCGCCTTCACTCAAGGATTCATACAAGCTAGCCAGTATCATTTCATTCAGACAAATACCTCGATTGTTGTGTAATTGGTTGGGCAGAGTCAGGTACTTCCTGGTCACTTGTAGGGACTTTGTGCAAAAGACACAGCGAGAAAACCACATAGCCAGAAATGCTATGTGCTCTTGATCCGTCACTGTTTCAGCTTGCTTATCGTGATAGTGGTTCATGAAGTGGGTATAGGTGTGTTTTGTGGTCGAAAACCCTATGGTATCTTGGGCATCTATCTCAGGATCATAGACTATCCCGTTTGGTTTTAGCCCTGTAATAGCAGCTATGTCGAAAAGGGTAAGGGTCATCATCCCACAAGAGAGAAGGAAAGTGTAACAGGTGCTATCCCAGAAATACAAGGATGATGTTAACAAGGCTGGACAATAAGCAGGACCTGTTTTCGATAGCATAATTAGGTCATAAATTCCCAAATCTTTCCAAGTTTGGGCTTTAACCTTCTCTACTTTGGCTAACCAATTCAAGTAGAGGTCAAAATCCTTAAAGTATGGGGTTGCTCTAAACAGCCTAGATCCATCGTTCAGATATTTCAAATCTATATTGTTTAGAGTTACATTGTCATGAGGATCAGTTGCTACCTTAGCTTTATCCTTTTGTCCTAAGAGTTTGGTTTTGTGGTACGAAGGGAAAAAATATATAATAGTTTCATAATCTACACCTATGGTAGATAAAGGGCCAGACAAAGCAAATGATTTACCAGAAATAGTGACAGGGATCAATACCTGAGATTCATAGATGTGCCTTTTCTTTTCTTTAAGGGGTTCAGGAATGAAATGTTGGTTCTTCACCTCCTTGGGTCTGATCAGTGTAGCGAAAGGAGGAAGTAGCGATGTGTTCTTTGACCCTTTAGTTTTTTGGCTTTTCTTTGAATCCTGAGTTATGGTGTTTGAGGACGCCATTGTTAAAGATTGAAGGAAAATGGGTTTTACTGAAGATGGAGAGCTAAAAGTTTTTGGAAAGAGAAAATAAGTACTTAGGGAAGTTCTTTGGAGGTGAAAAAGTGAAAATAGTTTCAGAAGAAGCTATTTATAAAGTATTTAAAATACTAATAGGTTACTAATCATCATTAAGGGACTAGAGCTAGTGGGACACATGTCTTCCCAGGAACGAAAGTAGGGGCGGTAGCAGTTACTCCCTAGACCCACAATCTCCTAGACTCTAGGAAAGGTGATGATGGTTCGTGATTTGATGTGGTTTCCGAGGAGATGTCCCAGATATGATCATAAATGACTGTGATGTCATAAAGGTGATTGAAAAGAAACTGAACAGTTTCTTGGAACGTGGGGGAGTCAGTTATGTCAACACCTATGTAGGGTCGAAAGATGGCGTCGAATGGACACTATCAAAAAATGACCTTTCCTTCAGTACTGTCGAAAAGGACATTTTTTGTAACACCCACATATAATATACATACATCAAAGTATAATATTATACATGAATCCAAGTGTTTCGTACTGAAAATACAAAAAAACTATGGCACAATGTATACAAGATGTCCCAAGACACTAAGAACTAGATCAACACAATGATCTCAAAATAATCTCCACAACGGAAGTCTTGCCATCCCAAAAAGCCAAGGAAAAATAAGGATAATCAAAGGACCTTATCCTTACCCTTCGCGGAACCTGTAGTACCTGTAATATAATCAACAACATGGGGTGAGATATTAAATCTCAGTGAGTTCCCTATCTTAGATTCTCTCGGCTTTACAAGGTTCTACCATCCTAACCCAAGTCAAAAGGGGAAGGGAAAAACTGGCCTTGAGTACTCACGCACGCTATATGGATCCATGTTCATGAGTCTGTTAACTCACAGTCTATCACTAATCGATAACCTTACCAAGGCATCCCTTTTTCCCGTCCGCTTCTACGTCTAGATGTCGACCCGAGTCATGGACCCTTGTAGTTAGTTGGCATACGAAATAGATTCGGAATTAAGGGACATATTATCTCCTTAATTCGTCACTTCACACGGCCTGTACACCGTCACAAGTCTCTTTACCCGTAGGCTCCACTCGTACTACACACGGGAATCAAACCTGCCAAGTAATTATGCATATGTTCAGAGGAGCTCGAGACTCATGAATTGCATCTCAAGTGAAACGGTTACGATTACATGATCATAACCACAACGCGATTGTATTCGACAATCAAAAGGCCACATTCGCCTTAAGACCTCTTTTGTATTTTCTCAATACCTAACACAGTTAGACATGATCCATACTAATGTAATTTCTTTTCTATACCATTCGGTATTAGTCGTACGCCTCGGCCTCTCATGCACGAGCGTCGTCATAGGTTATTCAACAATTTCCTAGCCATTACTAGGTTCTAATATAGTTTCATGGTAAGGTTTCCTCACTCTACCTATTTCATATTTTAACATGCATACCCTCTCAAACATGCTTAACAACAATAGAATAGGCAAACATAATTCAATTATATAATGGAAACACACATAACAACTTATCACAAAGTTACCCCATTCTTGGGTTCCCTCCGATTTATTTAATCGGGCAACAAAACGGATACTTTTCACTTCCATTAGATAGAGTGTTTTCATAGCTCTCCATCGGTGCCAAGAATACCTCGATCGGAGTCACGGTTCAAGAGTTATGAAAGAAACAAAATGAAAGATCTGTCATGTTCGCTAGGCGAATCCCCAGCGAACGTTCGCTTTCTCTCTTCGCCGTGCGAAGCTCTAGGCGAATCAAAACAGAACTAAAAGTACACAAAGTTCGCTTTGCGAACACCTGGCGAGCATTCGCCTTACCCTTCGCTTTGTGAACCTCTGGGCGAACCAAGTCAGAACCAAAAGGATACAAAGTTCGCTTTGTGAACTCCAATCGAACCTTCGCCTTGCCCTTCGCTTTGGTTCGCTTTGCGAACCCGCGAATTTCCAGAACTCTCAGCAATGTAACAGTAGGTCCTTATGGCCAAAAATCTCATCCAAAACATAACCAAACACGCAAACAAGTATTAACAGATGACTCCACACATATATTGATCATACTACACAGTTTATATCACATTTCAACCGTTAGATTCTTTGATTAAGCAAAATTACTCATTTTCTCACAATATCTAACCTAGCTCTAGAACTCAAGAAATTCTACAACTAAAGTCTCTATCTAGAACCCACCTCAATACGAGATGATGATGAAGATGTTGAGATGATTTGATGAAGAATAGATGATGATCCAAGCTCTTCTCTTAAATTCCAAATTTTCTCTTCTCTTTCTTTCCTTTGCTCTTCCTTCTCTCTAATTTCTCTCTCTCAAAAGTTACTATGTTTGGCAAGGGAAGAAAAGAAATGATATAGAGAAAATTAATTAGATAGTAACACTACTAAATGTCCAAAAAGTCTCTATAGTACCAATTAATAAAATCTCAGAGTCAGATAATATTAATTTGATCTACTATGAGCTCATCAGTTACTCTAATTACCTTTCCAGATAATTTCTCAGATTACACCGGAACCCAGTTGATCACAACTAATAGTATCCAGAGCAAATTAAAATACGGGGTATAACATCCTCCCCCCTTAAATAGAAATTCGCCCACGAATTTAAAAATTACCTGAATAGATGAGGGTAAGCATCTCGCATCTCTGATTCTAGTTCCCAAGTTGCATCACCTGGATGCGTCTCATCCCACTGAAGTTTCACTAGAGGAATCTCTTTATTCCTTAGTACCTTAGTTTCTCTTCTTGTGATACGACTTGGTTGAGGTTTAAACGTTAAATCTGCTTCTATCTCAATCGTATCTGGTAGAATTGGTTGAAGAGGGTCTAGAACAAACTTCCTGAGTTGAGATACATGAAAAACATCATGCATTTCTGACAGAGAAGGCGGTAAGGCTAATTTGTATGCTACTTCACCAATCCTTTCTAAAATTTGATACGGTCCCACATATCTCGGACTTAACTTCCACGACTTAAACGGTCCTTTCAACCTCAATCTCTGAGTAACTCTCAAAAACACGTGATCACCTTCATCAAACTCTAAAGGTCTCCTACGGTTATCCGCATAACTCTTCTGACGATCTTGTGCTTATTTAACTTTATCACGAATCATTCTAATCTTTTCCGTAGTTTCTTGAATAATCTCGGGTCCCAAAATTCTGTCTTTGCCAACTTCCGTCCAACACAATGGCGTCCTACATTTCCTTCCATATTGTTAGTTCTTGGATTGGCTAGAATTTTGGTAAAACAAAGTTGTTTGTGCAATGTTGATGTCATATGGCTGATGTCTTAACATTGAGTCTTAACATTGGTTAATGTTATATTTTTAAGTTGTTGAAGTTTTGAAGTCTGATGTCACATGCGATGTCATGACATCAGATATGCAGTTTATTAAAACATTAGGTTTGTGATGTTTTTAGGGTTAAGCGTATTAGCTGGAATTTGGGAGAGCTGTTAGAGTTATTGGATGCGAATATCTTGGAGAAGATATTTTCTGCTGCAAACAGATTTGATGCAGATTTGTAGGAGTGTTTAAAGGCTGAAGATTTAAAAAGATTTGGAGATAAAATCTGTTTTGAAGATTCAGTTTTAAATAACAAATCAGGTCAGATATTGTAGCAGGTCCAAGCCCAAATCAAATAGCTAAATAAAGCGCATCAATCCTTTGAAGAAAGGACAGAAGATAGAGAGCATAGACTGAGTGTCAATCATTGTCTTTGTATGAGTATTTTGTAAACCATTCTAGGTTGAATTGGTGAGTTGTAAGGTGTACTCTCTTAGAGCTGTGAAGCAAGAGAGTGTTGTTACTTGATCAAAGCTTGTAAGCAGGATCAAGGTGTTTCTCAAAGTGTGATCTTTAAGGTGTTTTAGGAAGTGAGTAGTGTTCTCATACTTAAGTGGTCTCTTAGGTAGAAAGTTCATTAGGTAGAGATTAAGTTTAGGAGATGTCAACTGGGTTGTTGAGTCTGTAAATTAATTCTACTGATAGTGAAATTCATTCCTGGCTTGGTAGCCCCCAGAGTAAGTTGTTTAACTGAACTGGGTGAATAATTCTTTTTGTACTCTTCTATTGTTTTATATTGTCCATTGCAGAGTGTGTTGTTGTGACATCACATATAACATCATATATCTGGTACCAGAATTTCAATTGGTATCAGAGCAGGCATCCTGCTCTGCATCTGGGTGAGATCTAGGGTTAATACTTTCTGGTAAGATGGACAAGGAAGTTGGTGGATTTGTGAATAGACCCCCTATTCTGGATGGCTCTAATTATGATTATTGGAAGCCAAGGATGATTACCTTTTTGAAATCCTTGGACAGCAGGGCTTGGAAGGCTATCATAAAAGAATGGAAAGCACCTGTTGTTGTTGAGAAAGATGATGCTGGGAAAGAAAAAGAATGCAGCTCAAAACTGAAACCTGAAGAAGAATGGACCAAGGAAGAAGATGAGCTTGCCCTTGGTAATTCTAAAGCTCTAAATGCTATTTTCAATGGAGTTGATAAGAACATCTTCAGGTTGATCAACACCTGTGAAGTTGCTAAGGAAGCTTGGGACATCTTAAAGACTACTCATGAAGGAACCTCAAAGGTTAAGATGTCAAGACTACAACTTCTAACATCAAAATTTGAAAGTCTAAAGATGAAGGAAGATGAAACTATTCATGATTTTCACATGAGTATTCTTGAGCTGTCTAATGCCTCTAGTGCTCTTGGAGAAAAGATGACTGAAGAAAAACTGGTGAGGAAAATCCTTAGGTCCCTTCCCAAGAGATATAAGATGAAGGTGACTGCAATTGAAGAAGCTCAAGACATCAGCAAAATGAGAGTTGATGAGCTAATTGGATCTCTTCAAACTTTTGAGTTAGGGTTGAATGAAGAGGAACCTGAAAAGAAGACTAAGAGTATAGCCTTGGTATCTAATACTCAAGAAGAGAAGAAAGGGAATGGTATTGAATCTCAGGAGGAGCTATCTCAGGCTATTGCTATGCTGGGAAGACAGTTCAACAAGGTGTTCAAGAGAATGAATAGAAACTATAAACCTAATGTTAAGAACATCTCCTCTGACATCAGCAAGTCAAAAGAAAAGGATGAAGAGAAGACTGCTCAAGACAAATGGATCCAATACTTTGAGTGTGAAGGTTATGGGCATGTCAAGAAAGAATGTCCTACATTCCTTAAGAAGCAGAAGAAGGGCGTGACTGTTTCCTGGTCTGATACTGACAGTGAAAGTGAAGAAGAGTCAGCCAAGCATGTCCGAGCATTGACAGGGACATGTGTGTCTGATAGAGATTCAAGTGATGAGGAACTGACTTTTGAGGAGTTAGCAGCCTCCTATCAAGAGTTATGTCTGAGGAGTGCAGAGGTTTGTCAAGAAAGTGAGAAACAAAAGAAACAAATTATTTAGCTTGAGACTGTTAAAGCCGATCTTGAAAATGAAGTCTTGTTGGTTAAATCTCAACTTGATCAAATGACAAAATCTGTTAGAATGTTGAACAGTGGATCTAATACTCTTGATAAGATCCTTCAGGCAGAAAAGGTAGCAGGAGACAAATCTGGCTTAGGATTTGTTGTTGAGGAGAAGGTTTATGCTAAAGTTAGTACTTCAGGAACCAAAAAGGACATGTCTCAACCAATGTCTCAACATAACAAAAAGAGACATAATCCTAAACCTAAGCAGGTTGCTCACCAACAGCCTCAAAATGTTGGGAAAAGGTATGCTCATGGTCCTCATCAAAAGAAGGTTCATACTTTTGGAGCTACGCAGTATATGCCTCCTCAATACCATAGGAGCATGCAGGCTTCTAGGTTTAACATGTTCCATCAGATGTCTCAACATCAAGGGAATATGTACGGCTTTGGACCTAATAATGCAGTGCCTCATTTTTATGGTAGAAGGAAGCCACATCATCATAGAAGACAGCCTAAGAGACAGAATCCTCACTACAGAAGACAGGCAAACTATGGAAGAAGACAGTGTCAGTACTATGGATGGCAGTTTCATCATCAAGGTGGCAGGAAGTTTAACAACTTCAGAGAAGAGAGAGTAAGGTGCTTCTATTATGGAAGATTTGGTCATATGCAGTTTTCTTGCTTTAAACTGCATGGATATCCCAAATATGTCCCTCAACCTAGACAGAAGGAGAACAAGACTAAGGTTGTTAAACAATGGGTTCCTAAAGCAGAGGTTACATGTCTATTGGCTCACACATCAGATAGACATTCTGCTAAGGATGGATGGTACTTTGACAGTGGATGTTCAAAGCATATGACTGGGTCCAAAAATCATTTGGTGGAGATCAATTCTTGCACCTCAAATGATGTTACTTTTGGTAATGGAGAGAAAGGGGAGGTAAAAGGAGTTGGAAAATTGAAGTGTCATGATGGACCTGATCTTGACAATGTGCTTCTTGTCAAAGGTTTGAGTGCTAATTTGATTAGCATAAGTCAGCTTTGTGATGAAGGATACAAAGTCAGCTACACTAAAGATGAGTGTTTGGTGACTAATGAGAAGAATGAGGTTGTTATGAAGGGAGTCAGATCCAGAGATAATTGTTATCAATGGGTACCTCAAGAGGTCAGCTCATCTAATGATGTTAAGGTTGATGTTGTGACATCAGACTGTAACATTAAGTGTGAAACTCTGAGCATGTTGAAAGGTCAATTAGGGTTAATTACTTATGGTGTGAATTCTTTTAAAAATTTAAAAGGAAAGTTATTTTGGAGGGAGAAACTCATTGATTGGCTTTTAAGTGATACTCAGAATCAGGCTCCATACTTTAGGCTATCATTACCTATTATAGCTATCACACGCTTCATCAAACACCATACCCCTAGACGGTTCATCTCCTTCTCCATCAACAGAAGTAGCAATCCTTCCCTGATCCTCAGTTGCTTCATTGGAACAATGTCAAAACAAGTATCATCCCCTTCAAAGAAGTTTGCTTAAAAAATTTCTTCTCTTGAAAAAGCTCGGGTTTTGACGAAAGAGGGTTCTGCTGAAGAAGCTTTAAATATAGCACCCATCTCCATGATGGTTCCTGAATCTGGTAAGTCAAGACCTTCCAAACTTCAACCCAAAAGGCCTACACCTAAAATTGATGATAGTGAAACTAGGAAGTTAGTCACTAGCATTCTTTTTAAAGAAAAATATGCATCTGAGTCTTCCACCCCTCAAGTTGTTGAAGAGAGGGTTGATGTTGATCGTAGTCTTAATCAGATTGCCACCAAAATTTTGGATAAGGGTTTATCTGTAAAAGGCATTTCTATTCCCCTTAGAAAAATGCCTACTGAAAAGGAGGACATGCAAAGTGCTGATACAAATCTTCACGGACTGGCTATGTCTGTCATTGAAGATGCTGAAGTAAGTCTTGAAGAAGAAGGTGTTCATGAGGAAGCTGATGTTGAAACAAATGTCAGAACATCGCCTGATAGGGATGTTGAAACTAGCCCTGGTGAAAAGAAGAATGAAGATGTGGTAAATGTTGTTGACCTGTCTGATGATGAAGTGACTGGAAATGTTGTACCTAGTCTTGCCAAAAGACTTAAAACTAGAAAAGGAAAGAATGTGGAATCTTCTCCAAAGAAGTCAGCTGAAGGAAAGAAGAAAAAGACTTCTGTTGTTGGTCCAACAAAAACATGGAGTAAAGTTGCTGTGAATCCCAGAAAGAGGAAGTTGTTGGAAGAATCTGAATTAGAGAATGATGATGTTCAAGACATCACTCCTGTGAGAAAGTCAATCTTGAAGAGAATTGCTGACAAGATACCTGATGTTCCTGTTGACAACATTTCATTCCATTATGCAAGCAGTGCTTCCATGTGGAAATTTGTTTGTCAAAGAAGACTTGCTCTTGAAAGAGAGATTGGCAAAGAGGCTATGGAAATTAAAGAAGTCATAGAGGTGGTAAAGGTTGTTGGATTGAGAAAGACTGTTTGTGGGTTCTCTAAGTGTTATGACAACCTGGTTAAGGAATTTATGGTTAACATTCCTGTGAACATTTCTGACAAAAGAAGTGTGGATTTCATGAATGTGTTTATTAGAGGCAAATGTATTGAGTTCTCTACTGAGGTTATCAACAATTACCTAGGAAGAAAAGAAGAAGAGTTTAAAGAGTTAGAAATTACTGATAATGATGTCTGCAAGGAGATAACTGCTGGTCAAGTAAAGGTGTGGCCCTTGAAAGGAAAATTGACAACTAGCAAACTTAGTGTTAAGTATGCTATCTTGCACAGAATTAGAGCTACAAATTGGGTGCCTACTAATCATAAAACCACAACAACTGTGGGATTAGGAAGGTTCATTTATGTTGTTGGCACTAAGAAGAAATTTGACTATGGATCATATATTTTTGAACAGACTGTGAAACATGCCACCACTAATGCTATCAAAATTCCTATAGCATTTCTATCTCTCATTTGTGGAGTAATTCTGAAACAACATCCTGGCATATTGACAAGTTCAGACATAGCCTGCAAGAGGGAGTCTACATTATCTCTGCATCTAAAATTGTTTGTTGGGAGTCATGTTCCAGACATTGTCTCAACATCAGATGCTGGTGTCAAGAAGAAAAGTACCAAAGCTGATTTGCTTGCAGAATTAAAGGCTACTTGCAAGGATCTGGATATTGTGATCAGTACCAGCATGACTAGAAAGAAGGAAATTGAGAAGCTGATCCAGTCCTTGGAACAGGATGATAATAATGATGTTCATGTCAATGCTGAAGGTGTCAATTCTGAGGAAGATGATGAGGATGGTGAAGATGGGCCTAGCTCTGATGAAGATTAAGTTTCTTTTGTTGTTTCTGCTAGACAGTAGTTTTTTTTGCTTTTGTTGTTTTGCACTTGATGTGTTTGGTTTGTAACCTGAATATTATGTCTTAAGCACTTTTTATGTTTTTGTTCTATGATTTGTCTTGTCTTGAATGCTGACTTTAAACTGACAATGAGAGCTAGCTTAGGACTAACTGGTAGTTAGTAGGTGTTTGTCTAATTATGGCTAAAAAGGGGGAGAGTTAGCCAAGCCAAGGTGTGGTTGTGAATCCTGTTTCTGATGTGGTGCAGAAGTTGAGGGGGAGAGTGTTTGTGCAGCTGTATGCTGGTTTTGGTTTTGAGGGGGAGCTCGACCCTTTGCTGAGCTGATGGAGTATGTGCAGCATTTTGAAGTAGGAGCTGTTTTGAAGGAGTGCTGCTAGGAGTTTTTAACATTTTTCAATTTTTATCCACTGCTGAAGTCTCTGATGTTGCAGAGATTGTTTTAGCCAAAATTAGCCAAAGGGAGAGATTGTTAGTTCTTGGATTGGCTAGAATTTTGGTAAAACAAAGTTGTTTGTTCAATGTTGATGTCATATGGCTGATGTCTTAACATTGAGTCTTAACATTGGTTAATGTTATATTTTTAAGTTGTTGAAGTTTTGAAGTCTGATGTCACATGCGATGTCATGACATCAGATATGCAGTTTATTAAAACATCAGGTTTGTGATTTTTTAGGGTTAAGCGTATTAGCTGGAATTTGGGAGAGCTGTTAGAGTTATTGGATGCGAATATCTTGGAGAAGATATTTTCTGCTGCAAACAGATTTGATGCAGATTTGTAGGAGTGTTTAAAGGCTGAAGATTTAAAAAGATTTGGAGATAAAATCTGTTTTGAAGATTCAGTTTTAAATAACAAATCAGGTCAGATATTGTAGCAGGTCCAAGCCCAAATCAAATAGCTAAATAAAGCGCATCAATCCTTTGAAGAAAGGAGAGAAGATAGAGAGCATAGACTGAGTGTCAATCATTGTCTTTGTACGAGTATTTTGTAAACCATTCTAGGTTGAATTGGTGAGTTGTAAGGTGTACTCTCTTAGAGTTGTGAAGCAAGAGAGTGTTGTTACTTGATCAAAGCTTGTAAGCATGATCAAGGTGTTTCTCAAAGTGTGATCTTTGAGGTGTTTTAGGAAGTGAGTAGTGTTCTCATACCTAAGTGGTCTTTTAGGTAGAAAGTTCATTAGGTAGAGATTAAGTTTAGGAGATGTCAACTGGGTTGTTGAGTCTGTAAATTAATTCTACTGATAGTGAAATTCCTTCCTGGCTTGGTAGCCCCCAGAGTAAGTTGTTTAACTGAACTGGGTGAACAATTCTTTGTGTACTCTTCTGTTGTTTTATATTGTCCATTGCAGAGTGTGTTGTTGTGACATCACACGTAACATCATATATCTAGTACCAGAATTTCACATATAATGCCTCGTACGGAGCCATACCAATACTCGCATGATAGCTGTTGCTGTATGAAAACTCAATCAACGGTAAAAGTTATATCCAATTCCCTCCGCTTTCAAGTACACAAGCCCTTAACATATCTTCCATCATTTGTATCGTCCGTTCCGTCTGGCCACCCGTTTGCGGATGATTCGACGTACTCAAACACAACTTTGTTCCCATAGCTTGTTGAAAAGCTTTCCAAAATCTTGAAGTAAACTTTGGATCTCTATCCGAAACAATACTAGAGGGAATACCATGCATCCTCACGATTTCCTAAATAAACAACCTTGCAAGATGACTTGCCTCGTAAGTAGTCTTTACGGCTAAGAAATGCGCAGATTTCGTCAACCGATCCACAATTACCCAAATAGAATCATAACCACCTTGTGTACGGGGTAATCCAACTGCAAAGTCCATAGAAATGCTATCTCACTTCCATACCGGAATTTCTAACGGTTGTAATAAGCCACCCGGTCTTTGGTGTTTAATCTTTACTTGTTGGCATACCGCACACTCCGATACATACACTGCAACATCTCTTTTCATACCGGACCACCAATAGTCTCTCCTTAAGTCTTGATACATCTTCGAAGAACCAGGATGTATAGTAAAAGCACTCTTATGCACTTCTTCTAAAATTCTTCTTTTCAACACCACATCATCCAGAACACAAATCCTTTGGTTAATTAAAATAACTCCATCGTTTGCTTGCACAAAACCTGGTTGAACTAATTATCCTTGTAACTTCTCATCCAACATTTGCCCTTGTTAAATTTCTTCTCTAATAGCAGAATTAACATTCAAGTTTCCCATAATCACACCATTAGGAGTCCAAACGAAATGGAGATTAAGATCTCGAAACTTTTCCAATAAGGTATACTCTAATATCATCAACTCGGCATTATGCAACACGTTCCGACTCAATGCATCTGCCACTTTATTCGCTTTACCCGGATGGTACTTTAGTTCCAAGTCATAATCCTTTAAATATTCCATCCATCTCTTTTGATGCATGTTCAACTCTTTTTGGTCAAATAGATACTTTAAACTCTTGTGGTCGCTGAACATCTCAAAATGTACCCCATACAAATAATGACGCCACACTTTCAATGTAAACACAACTGTTGCCAATTCCAAATCATGCGTTGGATAATTCTCTTTATGAACTTTTAACTGTCGAGATGCATAAGCCACCATGTGACTATCTTGCATTAAAACACCTTATAATCCCCTCTTTGATGCGTCACAAAACACCTCATACGACTTGCTAGGATCAGGAATAATCAACACAGGAGAAGTCATCAATCTTTCCTTCAAACTCATAAAACTTCTTTCACAAGCCGAATCCCACTCATAAGGACAATCTTTTCGAGTAAGTTTAGTCATTGGTATAGCCAATTGAGAAAAGCCTTTGATAAACCTTCTGTAATAACCTGCCAAACCCAAGAAACTTCTAACTTTGAAAACATTCCTTGGTCTCTCCCAATTAATCACCGCTTCTACTTTTGATGGATCTACCACCACACCTCCTTGAGATATGACATGACCAAGAAAATTAACCTCCGACATCCAAAATTCACACTTGCTTAGCTTGGCAAAAAGTTGTCTCTCTTGTAAGATCGATAAAACGATTCTTAAGTGCTCTTCGTGCTCTTGAGAAGTACGAGAATAAATAAGAATGTCATTAATGAAGATCACTACAAATTGGTCCAAATAAGCTTGAAATATCTGATTCATATAATCCATAAAAACCGCTGGAGCATTCGTCACACCGAAAGGCATTACTAAGAATTCATAATGGCCATAACGGGTTCTAAACGCAATCTTTGATACATCCGAACTCTTCACACGGATCTGGTGATAACTCGACCGTAAATCAATCTTCGAGAAGATACAGGCTCCTTTCAACTGATCTAACAAGTCGTCTATCCTGGGTAAAGGGTATTTGTTCTTGATGGTGACTTTATTCAACTGCCGGTAATCAATACATAACCACATTCCACCATCCTTCTTCTTTACCAATAACACTGGAGCTCCCCAGGGCGAAACACTGGGTCGAACAAAATGCTTAGCCATTAACTCTTCCAATTGTTCCTTCAATTCTCTTAGCTCAAGTGGTGCCATCCGATACGGAGAAATGGAGATAGGAGTCGTTCCCGGTATCAGGTCAATAGAGAATTCCACTTCCCTCTCCAGAGGAAGAGAAGTGATATCCTCGGGGAAAACTTCAGAAAACTCACAGACTATTAGGATACTCAGAACTTGAAGGTTGCTACTCTCCTCCTTAGTGAGAACCAAAAGAACAGATTTTTCCTTTTCAAACAAGAAATTTATCATTCCCACCGTACCTTCTAAAATAGTAGTTAACACATCCTTCGGAGTAGTCTCAACGGATGGAATGATGATTAGCTTTTCTTCGCAACCAATAAATACCGAACTAGCAGAAATCCAATCCATTCCCAAAATAACATCCACTTTCTTAAGTGGCAAACAAATAAGGTCAATCTGAAAAACTCTTCCATCCACAGATAAAACACAATTTTCACACATTAATGGTGTTTCAACTATCTCATCCATGGCAGTAGTAACCACCATGGGTGGAGACAACAGAATAGCTTGCAACCCAAGTCGCTTCACACATTGCATCGACACAAAAGAGTATGCTGCCCCACAATCAAATAATACAAAGCAAGGATTCCCATTAACGAAACACGTACCAGCAATCAAAGAGTTATCACCCTTGGTCTTCCTTGCATCCAACGTATAAACTCGATCGGTATTCTTTTCTTGCGTTTGATTCCTATTCTGAGGACAATCTCTCGCCAAATGGCCCACTTTCTGACACTGATAACACCTCATTCCTCCGAAATTGCATCTACCAAAATGCATCTTACCATAAGAACGGCACACAGGAGGTGCACTAGTCTTAGAAATCTGAGCTTGCTTCCCTTTAAAAGCTTGTTGTCTCGGCCTAAATTGTTGATTTGATCTCCCACGATCACTTTGATTTAACCCACTCAATTCCTCCTCGGCTTGAACTTTCTTTAAACTATTCTCTGCCACATAACGCTTCCTTAATAATTCAGCGTAACTAGTGAACTCTCTCTGAGACACACTATGCGAAATTTCGGCCTTCAAACCAAAAAGAAACTGGTCAATTTTCCACCTCTCATCAGGAGTATACATGGCCTGCCTAGAATAAGCAGCCATAATCTCAAACCTCTCGGCATAAGCAGCTACAGTTAAAGTACTCTGTCTCAACTGTTGAAAGTCAAATTCCTTCTGGGTCCTCAAAGAACTAGGGAAATAATTCTCCATAAAGTTAATCTTAAATCGCTCCCAGACCTTAGGTATCTCTTGAATAGTCATCAGGGCTGAGGCACTCTCCCACCACCTCATGGCAGGACCCTTCAACAAATGAGAAGCGAATATCACCTTGTTCTCCTCACTACAATGGGCTATCAAGAAAATTCTCTCCATGCCAGCTATCCACTCATGAGCTTTAACAGGATCTAACCCTCCATGAAATTTCGGAGGATTCATGTGGATAAAATTCCGAAAACTCCCACCTACAGTATCTGGAACAACCACTAGAGGATGAAGACCCTCATTCATTTATTGTACCATCTGCTGCATGAACTGGTTCTGCTGCAGCATCTGTTGCAAAAACTGAGGCCAGGGGACATTCTCCTCGCCGCCCGGCGGATTCGTTCCAACAAGAATGGTTCTAGGTCGACCATGATTGCTTCTGCGTCCGTCAGCCATGTTCCTAAATGTCATACAGATAGGATTAAGTTGATCAGGCTCAATACCATAAATATAACACTTAAGACCAAAGGCGACACCAGGCATATGAAACGGAAAGAAAATACTTATACTATTTCATGGCTAGGTCGAGGATACGACCAGGCTCTGATACCAACTGTAACACCCACATATAATATACATACATCAAAGCATAATAGTATACATGAATCCAAGTGTTTGGTACTGAAATACCATAAGTTCCTAGTTAACACATTATATACATTACATGCCTAAAATACCAAATACAAAAAAACTATGGCACAATGTATACAAGATGTCCCAAGACACTAAGAACTAGATCAACACAATGATCTCAAATAATCTCCACAACGGAATTCTTGCCATCCCAAAAAGCCAAGGAAAAATAAGGATAATCAAATGGCCTTATCCTTACCCTTCGCGGAACCTGTAGTACCTGTAATATAATCAACAACATGGGGTGAGATATTAAATCTCAGTGAGTTCCATATCTTAGATTCTCTCAGCTTTACAAGGTTCTACCATCCTAACCTAAGTCAAAAGGGGAAGGGGAAAAAATGACCTTGAGTATTCACACACACTATATGGATCCATGTTCATGAGTCTGTTAACTCACAGTCTATCACTAATCGATAACCTTACCAAGGCATCCCCTTTTCCCGTCCGCTTCTACGTCTAGAAGTCAACCCGAGTCATGGATCCTTGTAGTTACTTGGCATACGAAATGGATTCAGAATTAAGGGACATATTATCTCCTTAATTCGTCACTTCACACGGCCCGTACACCGTCACAAGTCTCTTTACCCGTAGGCTCCACTCGTACTACACACGGGAATCAAACCTGCCAAGTAATTATGCATATGTTCAGAGGAGTTCGAGACTCGTGAACTGCATCTCAAGTGAAACGGTTACGATTACGTGATCATAAACACAACGCGATTGTATTCGACAATCACAATGCCACATTCGCCTTAAAACCTCTTTTGTCTTTTCTCAATACCTAACACAGTTAGACATGATCCATACTAGTGTAATTTCTTTTCTATACCATTCGATGCTAGACGCACGCCTCGGCCTCTCATGCACGAGTGTCGTCATAGGTTATTCAACAATTTCCTAGCCATTACTAGGTTCCAATATAGTTTCATGGTAAGGTTTCCTCACTCTACCTATTTCATATTTTAACATTCATACCCTCTCAAACATGCTTAACAACAATAAAATAGGCAAACATAATTCAATTATATAATGGAAACATGCATAACAACTTATCACAAAGTTACCCCCTTCTTGGGTTCCCTCCGATTTATTTAATCGAGCAACAAAATAGATATTTTCACTTCCATTAGATATAGTGTTTTTATAGCTCTCCATCGGTACCAAGAATACCTCGATCGGAGTCACGGTTTAAGAGTTATGAAAGAAACAAAATGAAAGATCTGTCATGTTCGCTAGGCGAATCCCCAGTGAACGTTCGCTTTCTCTCTTCGCCGTGCGAAGCTCTAGGCGAATCAAAACAGAACTGAAAGTACACAAAGTTCTCTTTGCGAACACCTGCCGAGCATTCGCCTTACCCTTCGCTTTGCGAACCTCTGGGCGAACCAAGTCAGAACCAAAAGGATGCAAAGTTCGCTTTGCGAACTCCAGGCGAACCTTCGCCTTGCCCTTCGTTTTGGTTTGCTTTACGAACCCACGAATTCCCAGAATTCTCAACAATGTAACAGTAGGTCCTTAGGGCCAAAAATCTCATCCAAAACATAACCAAACACACAAATAAGTTTTAATAGATGATTCCACACATATATTGATCATACTACACGATTTATATCACATTTCAACCGTTAGATTCTTTGATTAAGCAAAATTACTCATTTTCTCACAATATCTAACCTAGCTCTAGAACTCAAGAAATTCTATAACTAAAGTCTCTATCTAGAACCCACCTCAATACTAGATGATGATGAAGATGTTGAGATGATTTTGAAGGTGCGAGAAAGACACAAGAAATGGGGGGTTTGAATTGTGTATTTACTCTTTAACAAATTTTTGCTTCTTATCGTTAAGACGCTGAGATAACATCAGAGTTCGTTGAGAGACTCTGACTCGCGAAGTAACATTCAGACTTGCCATGCATGAAGCATAAGAACCAACAAGAGTCTGAACGCAATATGCATTATTCAGAACTTGCAGTGTGGAAGCTTATCAGCGTTAAGCTGCAAGGTTCTGACTCGCTTATGTAAGGTTCTGATACTCAATACAGAAACATAAACAATAACATAAAGCATAACAAGAGTAAAGGACACACGATATATCCTGGTTCACCACAAGGCTAATCCAGTCTACCCTCCTCAGGTAATTTCGCCTTGAACACAAGGACTTAATCCACTATAATCCAACTGATTACAGATGCACGGGCTAACGCCGGTGACTAACACACGATGAACCATTCAGGGATTCAACTTAATGAATATAATGAACATTGACCTGCAGGTTCCAATCTCGTAAGATCTACTGCTAGGATTTCACAGCTAGACGTTCAGGGATTCATCGCAATGAATATAATGCCTACTGACCCTATTTCAGGATATACCACAATGACACCCAGCCAATGTCACCCAGCCATTGTCTTCTCGAGTCTCCGGTCACACTGACCCTATTTACAGGAGATTACAAAGATGCTTCTTAACAAGAAGATTACTCCTAAGTTTAAGGACATACGAACACATAAGTGTTCAAGCAATATGTGAGCAACAACTCCTTGTTATCTTAAGAAACTACAAAGATGTATGTTGATTTGACAGTTGTTGACATCTTGTAGATATTCTTCTTCTTCTTCGTCTTCTTGGTTGAGCAAGCTTTGAGCAATAACTCCTTGCTTCAGATCTTCAATGTAGCACTGACGAGAAGGTGGTTGATGACTCGACTAATTTGCAATGTTGTCTTCTTCATCAACAGCTTCTGTACCAATTGATTGTTGTTGTGTTGATTTATGATCTTTGAGCTTCAACAACAATGGCCATGTGTAAATGGTGATAGCTTTGGATGTTTTAAGTGTTACAACGAGAACTCATCGTTGTTGCTATCTTCACACAATGACTTGATCAATTCTCCATTGATGGAATGAATCAATTTCTTCAGAAGCGATTACTCCTTTCTTTAAATAGCCCAGTAAAATATAGCTGTTTGAATTACTGTTGGCTGTTAGAAAAGAGACGTTGTGTAATGATACAGTTGTACTGACACATCTCCTTTTTACAATGCAGGAAGTGACATGATATATCTTCTTGGGCGCTGTGTACAGTCTTTCACAACGGTAACATTTGTCTTCAAAACATCAGAGGCTTCTGATGGTAATTAATTGAAGCATGAGTAGAGACTTCTTAACAGGATATCTGAAACTCCAAGTCTTCAGTCTTTCGAAGTCGTCCATTAGGAATCAGCCTTCAGAACTTCAGCACTTGTCTTTAAATCCGTTATCCTTTACTACTTCAAGTCTTCCGAAACTTTAGAGTTATCCATTAGGAATCCGTCTTCAGAGTCTTCAGCACTTGACCTTTAGAACCATGATCCTCAAAATGCATAAGTCTTCAGAGTCTTTCTGCACTTGGTCTTCAGAGCCTTCAGCCTTCAGAACTTCAAGTCATTGGAATCTTCAGCACTTCGGTTCTCTATAACATTATCTTCTTCAGAAGCTTCGCAATCTTCAGAATCACAACCACTTTCAGAGAGCATCCACAAGAGCATTGCAATAACAATATCGGCATCCTTGGATCTGACTGATCATGATCAGATACAGAAGCATTCTTGCTTCTTGCGACTTGTGTCACACATAGTAACTTCGCATATAATCAATTACGTACATCTGGCCGGTGCTTGTTGGATCTGATATCTTCTATGATTATGATCGGCACACAACACACATTAGAACATAAAATGGTTCTTTCACAAATACCATTGTTATCATCAAAACATAGAGACGACTTATAGAGACAACTCTTGCTCTCACAGATTTGATGAAGAATAGATGATGATCCAAGCTCTTCTCTTAATTTCCAAATTTTCTCTTCTCTTTCTTTCCTTTGCTCTTTCTTCTCTCTAATTTCTCTCTCTCAAAAGTTACTATGTTTGGCAAGGGAGGAAAATAAATGATATAGAGAAAATTAATTAGATAGTAACACTACTAAATGTCCAAAAAGTCTCCATAGTACCAATTAATAAAACCTCAGAGTCAGATAATATTAATTTGATCTGCTCTGAGCTCATCAATTACTCTAATTACCTTTCCAGATAATTTCTCAGAGTACACCGGAACCCAGTTGATCACAACTAATAGTATCCAGAGCAAATTAAAATACGGGGTATTACATTTTTGGGGGGCAATTTGTTAGCTCCTAAATTCGATGCCTATATTAAGTTAGAGGAATTAGTTGAAGTGTTAAAACTCTTTGAAGAAGTTTGAAGGCGTTCGACTGGATCTTCATGGTGGGGGCCTAAGTCGAAGGTATGCTTGCATAAGGAAAAGATAAGCATGGGACTTAGAAATATTTCCAAGCATTGGGGAATACCATTCGATGGATACTTCTGATAGTATTCGACGCGAAGTAATTCAAATTCAAATAAAGGAGGGAATGCTTATTCTTATCCGCTCCTGAAAAAGACAAGTGGCGCATATCCAGGGATTAGAAGCATGCAGGGCGACACTTGTCGTATGTTAATTGTTTCGGAAGTTAATAACAGTTACTCTAATTAGTATAAATAGGAGTTCTAGCAATATGATTCAGGTGTTGTGTTCAATTTGTACAAGTTACTCAAAAATTACTCAAAGTATCCGCGTGTAGAGAAACGAGTTTTGTGAGAATGTACGTGATGTAAACACCACTTTCTATTTCAATGCAATTTCTTTAAGTCTTTTACTAAGAGTTTATCTTTTACTTCGTGCAAGCTATCTTTCTACATTTCATTTAGTCTTTACACTTTCAGCCTTTTCGACTCAGAGTTTTTATGCATCTCTTTAATTACATTTTAGACAAACATTCATCTATGAGCATTATCGAAGTGTTTTGCTTTATAGAGTTTACCTTAAATAAATTGTTAGCACATGTTCTAGGATCAATCTGATCGATCCTGTGAGTCACCAAAGTTTGATTTGGAAGATCAGCGGTTGTTTACCAACTTTCACGGTAAACAAACGCGCTACCAGAAGATTGATAAACTGGTGTTAGTTGTTCTTACTGCAGCAAGAAAGCTCAGGCCATACTTCCAGGGACACACCATCCTAGTAAAAACCAACTACCCCATCCGGAAAGTATTGAAGAAGCCTGAACAAAAGAAGGAAGAATGGTATCCTGGTCAATTGAGCTCTCGAAATACGAGATCCAGTACATTCTGAGAGGGAGCATCTAATCTCAAGCTCTGATCTACTTCGTAGCCAGACGCAGCTCTCCATCGACGAAGAGCCCCCTTCGGAGTGGGCATTTTCCATGGACGACGCCTCTAGCATAGAGGGGAGTGGTACATGAATAGTGCTCGAGGGTCCGGGTGACATATATTATTGAACAGGCGCTGAAGTTCGAGTTCACCGCCACCAACAATCAAGCAGAGAACGAAGCTTTCATCGCCGGTATGATCCTCACCTTAGAAATAGGAGTCACCAGATTAAAAGCCAAAAGTGACTCTCAGCTAGTCGCCAACTAGGTCTCGAAAATATCAGATCAAGGAGCCCCACCTGATAAAATATCTACAGAAGATATAGATTTTATCCTCGTGTTTCCTCTCTTATGAACTAGAACACGTCCCCAGAGAACAGAACTTTAGGACGAATCTCTTGTCCAAACTAGCCACCTCGAAGGTCATGGGGTTTAATAAGACAGACATACAAGAAACCTTCACATCCCCCAACATCAAGGTAGAGGAAACATACTACATGCAACTCATCCCCGAGTCTAGTTGGATGTCAAACCATACTACACTACCTACAATCAAGCGAACTCCCATTGGATGAGGGAGAAGTTAGAAAGATCAGAAGAAAAGCTGCCAAGTACATTCTACTCTCAGAAAAACTTTACAGAATTAATAAGTTTTCTCTCATGAAGAGATGCCTGGGCAAGGACGATATCGCCTTAGTATTCGCAGAAGTTCATATGGGAGCCTGCAGCAGTCACATTGGCAGAAAAGCTCTCGCTCACAAGCTATTAAGAGCACGGTATTACTGGCCCACGCTAATGAAAGATAGAATTGTCTTCGTTAAAAAGTTTGATAAATGCCAGAGGCATTCAGACCTTCACCACGTCCCAACAAAGCTTCTCCAATCGATGACCTCGCTCTGGCCATTCTAGCAATGGGACATAGATATCATGGGCCCATTCCCCATACCACTAGGTCAATTGAAATTATTGATATTGGGAGTAGATTACTTCACCAAATGGATAGAGGCAGAGGTGGTGGCAAAGATCACGGTAGAAAGAGTGTGGCGTTTTTATTGGAAAAGAATTATGTGTCGATACAGCCTCTCTGGCACCATTGTCTCGAACAATGGGACCCAGTTTGTCAGTAATGTGGTCACTTATTTTTGTAAATAATTGGGCGTGTAGACAAAATTTATATCCATAATACACTGTCAAGTCAACGGTCAGGTTGAATCAGTGAACAAGGTAATCATTAAAGGACTCAAGAAACTGGACGACGCCAAAGGTCTATGGGTGGAACTACTCAATGAGATATTATGGTCGTATCACACCACGCCACAAACCACTACCAAGGAAACCCTATTTTCCAAGGTTTTTGGGGCATATGCAATGTTAACCGTCGAGATCGAGACACCTTCATGACGGCGAACACATTTCAACAAAGAAGCAAATGAGATTGATTTAAAGTACGCGGAAGACCTGATCGACGATCTACGAGAATCCGTCCATATTCGAGATTTCGCTGCCAAACATAGGGCTGCAAGAAGATACAACTCCAAGGTAAATCCAAGGAAGATGCAAGATGGATACCTAGTGCTTAAGAAAGTAGTCATACCCGTAGAATAAAGGAAGCTGCAGTCTAACTAGGAAAGACCGTATCATATGTACTAGAAACTCCCTCATGGAGCGTACAAGTTGCAGGAACTTGAAGGACCACTTCTACCCAGAACTTGGAACACCCTTCATTTTGATATTATTATAGTTATAATTATTTGTAACTCTCTAGTTAACATTATGCTCGTGTAATTTTGAACAATCATTCAAGCGTTTTGTTTGCGCCAGGGATACTCCCTCTTTAAAATGTCTTTTATGTTGGACTTCATAGCGAAGATCATTACCTACCCTCGAGGCAATACACATAATTGGACTTCATAGCGAAGATCCTTGTTGTACCTCGACGTAATACACATAGTTGGACTTCATAGTGAAGATCCTTGCCACCCATCATGACGATATACATTATGCTGGACCTTTGTCGAAAGATCCTCACCACCCTCTGATAAGTGGTTTTCATATCGCTTTTGTTAGTTCTTTTACTTAGCAATTTTCTCAATTTTGTTCGATTTACTTTCATTTTATCATGTTTTATGCTTTATTTTATCTTTTTCAGACCTAAGTAAGTATCCCAGACAAAAAGAGTAACCAAAATGATCAAAGCGCAGAAAAAGGCGAAAAAATGGATTTTCCTATATACATTTTCCAGAGGGTTGTTACGGGCGGATGTAACATCAGTTACGGGTTATAGCAGCAAGCATGCCCTAGACCATCCTCCATACATCTATCAGGCACCTACTACGGGCGATTGTTGGAGCTGTTACGGGTCATAACATGTGTTGTCCATATTTATCTATTTTCTATAACAATGTTGGATTTCTCGTAATATATGTGAAAGGATTATATGGATATGTTGGAGTAAGGATCATGAACCCTAAGTCTTGTTTGTCTTATTATATTTTAAGTGTTTTTTATTTAAGTTGTTGTTTTAAAAGTGCTTTTATTTAAGTTGTTTCACAAAAAAAAACATTTTTCAGTCGCTCTAAATTTACAGCGATAAAATAGAATTCAGTATTCAACAATTGATCTCTGTGGTTCAATAACTTTTTATACTACTTTGCATTGATGTACACTTGTGGCGTGTCAAGTGTTTGGCGCCGTTGTTGGGGACCAACTATGTCTGATATTGATCATTCTATTTTGTTATCGTAGAGATTAGAGCAACTTTTACTTTTTTGTTGTTTATTTTATGGTATGCATGGGGTCTATCCAAAATATGTTCAATTATGTGAGCAATAACCATGGAGATTCTTATCTCAATACCTATAATCTAAGGTGGATAGATCACCCAAATCTTCTTTACAATAACCATTCCTAGTATTCCGATGAACCATAAGATTTCCAACATTCCAACCTTGAATGTTGATAGAGAATTTTATTGTGATGCAAACTCCCTCTAACTTGGAATATGTGATTGAGAGTTTTTTGGCGACACAAACTTGCCAAAATGAAGAGTTTAGAAACCAAAATCTTCGTACTAGTGTAGTCCATAGACAGTTAAACATTGTGAGTTGTTGGAGATCCAAATTTCCTAGCTTGTGCACACCCCTATAGGACCATTCCCTGAGGGACATGTGAATGTTATAAATAAACAGAAGTGAAAAACAAGTTGAAAATTCTATGAAGAATGATAAAGAGATTGAGGAGAGTTCTGGTGAGAAAAGGTAGAGATTGAGGAAAATCCATCGTCGCCACCCAAAAAAAAGTTGTTGAAGAAGTATAGAAAGAGGAAACCTATATTGCTCCTCCTCCTTACAAGCCATTGATTCCTTTTCCGCAAAGATTTGTGGAAGTTAAGGTAGGCGCCCAATTGAAAAGGTATGCGAAAATAGTAGAAAAGATCTACACTAACGTACCCTTGCCTTACAACTCAATTAGTAGACAAAATAATGGTATCAAGGACTGCAGATACTATTTAAGTTGTAAAACAAGAGTAGAAATGTCAAGGAACTTATAAAAAAAAAGAATTTGGATCAGGTTAGTGTTGAAATATTAAATTAGATTTGATTTGATATGATTAGATTTGATTAGATTTAATATTTAGATATAATCCAAGTTGTGTTAGCCCAAGCCCAATTAGGGTTGTCTATAAATAGACCTAGCTTGTATCATTATTTACACAATTCAATAGTACAAATCCTTATTTCCTTATTCTCTCTCTTTCTCTCCTCACTAAAAGTGCCTCACGCACTAACAAATTGGTATCAGAGCCTGGTTATTGTTCTTGATCGAGGTTTCAAGAAATTCACGTCAGAGATCGTGTTTCCAGGGCAAGTGAATCAACCGTTGAGAAGATGACTAGTGATAAGAGCATTCTGAATTCCCTTCCAATGCTTGACGGCAAGAATTGGATCTGTTGGAAAAAACAGATGCAATCCTTATTAGGCTTCCATGATACCCTAGAAGTGGTTACCGACGGTGTTCCTGTGTTGGCTGAAAATGCAACCGAAGAACAGAAAAAAGCCCACATCAAAGTCAAGAAGAAAGATTGCAAGGCTGCTTATTGCATTCAGACGGCGGTCGATGCTGCTAACTTCGACAGAATATCTCATGCTGAAACGGCGAAGGAGGCATGGGATATTCTGGTGAAGTATTATGAAGAAGGTGAGAAAGTCAAGGTTGTCAAGTTGCAAACCTTGCGTCGACAATATGAGTTATTGTCGATGGGAGAAGACGAAAAAGTCACAGAATATATTATCGTAGCTTTGACCATAACTGATAAGATGATAGTTGAGAAGGTAATGAGAACGTTGACCTCTCACTTTGATCATGTTATCGTAGCTATTCAAGAATCCAACAATCTTGAAACCCTAAAAGTGGAAGATTTGGTTGGTTTGTTAGAGGCGCATGAGATGAGGATTGTCGAAAGAAATGGAGTTCAGGATTCGATACAAGCACTGCAGGCTCAGTCATGGAAAAAGAATGGTGGTTCCAACAAATTCAAAGGCAAAGTCGACAAGACTCAAGGAAAGAAGTCTTGGTCGAACCCTCACAAAAATCAGGTCGAAGATAGAGCTTCTGAATCCTCGAAAAGAGGAGGAGAAAACTATCGAAAGGACAAAGAAGATAAGAAAGGTATACGGTGTTATAACTGTGAAAAGAGGGGTCATTTGGCCAAACATTGTTGGTACAGGAAAGACAATGGATCGGAAAAAGGCAAGGACGAAGGAGCGAACCTTGCATGCCAAGATTCAAATGATTCTGAAGGTCGTATGGTGGTTATGGCTGCAGTAACAGATAACCATGTCGAATCCAAGATCTGGTTTCTCGACTCAGGCTGCTCAAATCACATGACTGGTCGAAAGGAGTGGTTGGCAGATTTTGATGAGTCGAAGAAGAACAAGATAAAACTTACTGATAACAGTTCGTTGCAAGCAGAAGGTACTGGCAACATAGTTTTTCAACTGAGTAATGGAGCGAAAGCTATGATCAGAGGTGTGTTTTATGTACCTGGAATGAAGTGTAACCTATTAAGTGTTGGACAACTGGTCGAAAAAGGCTTCTCAATTGTCATGAAAGATGGAGTTTTGAAATTGTTCGACACCCAGAACAATTTGGTCTTGAAATCTCCGTTGTCGAAGAACGGGACGTTTAAGACCATGATCAGTTCGACTGAAATACAATGTCTAAAAACTGTTGTCGACCACAAGGATAGTTGGTTGTGGCATTTTAGGTTTGAACATTTGAACTTTCAATCACTCAACCAGCTGATTACTCAAGATATGGTATCTGATATTCCAAGTCTTGAGATGCCTGACAAACTCTGTGAATGTTGTTTAGTCGGAAAGCAATCCAGAAATTCTTTCGTTTCGACTATGGCAATGAGATCATCCTGCATACTCGAAGTTGTACATTCAGATGTATATGGTCCCTTCGAAGAACATACCATTGGTGGAAACAGATATTTTGTTTCATTTGTCGATGAGTTTAGTCGAAAGCTGTGGTTTATGTGATCAAGAGAAAGGATGAAGTATTTGAAATCTTTAAGAGATTCAAGATGTTTTTCGAAAACCAGAGTGAGAAGAGGATCAAAGTTTTGCGAACAGATGGAGGTGGCGAATACACTTCGAAGATGTTTGGAAAATTCTGTGTAGAACATGGTGTTGATCATGAGGTAACTACTCCTTATACTCCTCAACATAATGGAATTGCTGAAAGAAGAAACAGAACCATAGTGGATATGGCGAGATGTATGCTCAAGCAGAAGAATTTACCAAAATCTTTATGGGGTGAAGCTGTTTCGACTGCAGTTTATATCCTGAATAGGTGCCCTACCAAGAAATTGAAGAACAAGGTTCCTGAAGAAGTGTGGAGTGGCAAACGACCATTAGTGAGTCATCTGAAGGTGTTTGGCTCTATGTGTTACAAGCATGTTCTGATGCAAGAAGAAGGAAGCTTGATGACAAGAGTGAACCTATGATTCTGGTAGGATATCATAAGACAGGTGCATACAAGTTATTCAATCCAATTAATGAGAAGATTGTGTTAAGTAAAGATATTGTGATTGATGAAAATTCTGCCTGGGATTGGAATTCTAGTATTTCAATTAACAAGCCATTGATGTGCTCTGATTTCGACGAAGAAACTGATGAAGTCATTAAAGAAATTGCTGAGAATCAAGTCGAAGTCGAAGTAGAAGCAGTTGCTGACATTCCCGATACAGAGGTTGTGGCTGAAACAAGCCAAAGACCTCGGCGAAATAGAGTTCCTCCAACAAGACTTCATGATTATGAAGTGACCGGTGATGATGAAGTCACACCAAATGGAGAATTAGTTTATTTTGCTTTACTTGCAGGTGCTGAACCAATAAACCATAACGAAGCTTTAAAAATTCAACAGTGGAAGTTAGCTATGGTCGAAGAGTTGCAGGCAATCGAAAGAAACAACACATGGGAGTTAGTCGAATTGCCAGCACATACAAAAGTTATCGAAGTAAAGTGGGTGTTCAAGTTGAAACACAACGCTGATGGGTCGATAGCAAGACATAAATCAAGATTAGTAGCTCGAGGATTTCTTCAAAGAGAAGGACTTGACTACTCTGAAATATTTGCTCCAGTAGCAAGACTGGAGACTGTTCGACTAGTGGTAGCATTGGCATGTAACCAAGGTTGGTCGACATTTCACTTAGATGTGAAGTCAGCTTTTCTGAATGACCCGTTAGACGAAGAGGTCTATGTCACACAACCTCCTGGATTTGTGATTCAGAAGGAAGCGAGTAAAGTATATAAGTTGCACAAAGCGCTCTATGGCCTCAAGCAGACACCTAGGGCATGGAACAAGAAGATAAACTCATACTTAGTCGAATTGGGATTTGTAAAATGCAAGTCTGAGTATGGTGTCTATGTTCAGGTTGTAGCACAAGATATAACAATCATCTGCTTATATGTCGATGACTTGTTAGTAACTGGAAATAGCCTGAAGAACTTGTCGAAGTTCAAAGAGCTAATGAAGAAGGAATTTGAAATGTCAGATCTGGGAAAATTGCCTTATTTCCTAGGCGTGGAATTTCATATGTCGAAGCAAGGTATGGTGCTACATCAAAGAAAGTATGTCAAAGAGATACTCAAGAGATTCAGAATGAATGATTTGAATCCTGCATCCTCACCTGTCGAGCCAAACTTGAAGTTGGAGAAGCATGGAGAGGAAGACAAAGTTGATGTAACTTTGTTCAAACAAATAGTTGGATCTCTGAGATATGTGTGCAATAGTCGACCTGATATAGGTTTCGCAGTCGGATTAGTGAGCAGATTCATGAGCAAACCAAGAGTGTCACACATGAAAGCTGCAAGAAGAATTCTAAGATACTTAAAAGGAACAACAGATTTTGGAATTATATTTCGACGAGATTCTGAAGGCAAAGGAGCAATAGTTAATTGCTTTTCAAATGCATATTGGTGTAGAGATAAGGAAGATCGAAGAAGTACAACTGGCTATTTCTTTCAAGTATTTGGTGCCCCAATCTCATGGCGTTCGAAGAAGCAGCCCGTGGTGGCATTGTCATCGTGTGAAGCTGAATATATAGCAGGATCTTATGCTGCATGTCAAGCAATTTGGATCAGATCAGTACTTGAAGAAATGGAGGTCGAAGTGAAGAAACCTCTTGTGTTACAAATCGACAACAAGTCAGCTATAAATCTGGCGAAGAATCCAGTTCTACATGGAAGAAGTAAGCATATCGAAGCCAGATTTCACTTCTTAAGGGAAAAGGTAAATCGATGTGAACTTGAAGTTAGACATTGCTCAAGTGAAGCACAGTTAGCCGACATTTTCACCAAAGGATTGAAGATCGACAGATTCCTGAATTTTAGAAAGAAATTAAGAATAATTCAGATCGACTATGACTAGCGTAGGTTCGACAACTTGGATTATGAGGGTGTGTTGAAATATTAAATTAGATTTGATTTGATATGATTAGATTTAATTAGATTTAATATTTAGATATAATCCAAGTTGTGTTAGCCCAAACCCAATTAGGGTTGTATATAAATAGACCTAACTTGTATCATTATTTATACAATTCAATAGTACAAATTCTTATTTCCTTATTTTCTCTCCTCACTAAAAGTGTCTCACGCATTAACAGTTAATAGTAGTACCATTCCTCATCTGTAGTTGAATTCATTTTTGGTTTTGTATGTAGGAATGATAGTTCCTATAAATGGTATTATTTAGTTTTGGTACATGATGTATAAAAAGATTTTATCAATCATCAGAGCGCAATGGTTTTCACATACTGTTCTCATGGGTTGCAACTTTTCCTTTCAATACTAAATTAACTTCGAGTTTGATTATCTTTTAATTTTTTTTCTGTCAACATTTTGGCCTCTTGACCAACTTTTAAGCTTATCGTATTTATTTTTTTTGTATTGATGAAATTATTTTTCCAACTGTAAATAATCTTTATGATAAAAATGTATGGTAAACTCAATGCTTATATTAATACTATGTTGATGGCCATATTTGATCCCCTGCTGCCTCTATATGAAACCATTTTGTGATGCATTGTTTGAATATGCTCATACAAGATGAGACATTTTTTCTCTTCAAAAGATTGATAGTCAACTGTGTGTATGTTTGTATTACTATTGCTGCATGGGCCCGTATTTTCTTAAGAAAATGGAAAATATTTATGAAAGTAAATTGAAGGGAGACATTTTTCTATTTTGGTTCTCAAAGCATGTCTTCTAAAATGCTTTATTTTATAAATTCATATTAGACCATCGGCCCTATTTATAAATACATTAAATTCTTTCATGAAAATATATTATTTAAGCGTGCAAAATTTGAGTGATTTGAATGGTAATGGTAGTTGGCTTGATGTGAACAAATTTGATACAACTCGATAAATGTATTAGTAATGTTTGACACTTGTAATCATAGTTTTAAAAATCGGTCGGACCGGTTGAATCGGGAATCAGAGTGATAACCGGTTTGTTTCAATTGTTGGATCCGATATGCAGTTGAACCGGTGAAAATCGGTCAAAACTGATGTAAACTGGTAAAAAACCGGTAACCGGCGGTTTTAAAAAACCGGCGGTTCAAATACGTATTTTTTTAAAATTAAAACGACGTCATTTTTTATTATTTAAAAAAAAATAAGAGAAAGTTAATATTCTTTTCTTTAAAAATTAGTGACAACGATTAAATATAATAAATAGAGACTATTGCAGTATTATAGCATTGATAGATTGTGAAATTTAAACATAATTTATTTTCTCTCCTATATGATTGATATCATTGGTTTTTATAGATGAGCTGAGGTGTTGCGTAAAGTAAATGGGAATGCATGTTATATAGATAACAAACATAAGTTTGTATTTGAGATTGATACTTTTTTAAAAATTTTAAATCAATTACTTGACTTAAATTTATAATTAATTCAAATTTAAATTTAAATTATAAACTTGTGAAATTATGATATTTTTAAATTTTTTAGGTGTTAGTATTTTTTCCACACCAAGTCATCTGGTTCGACCGGTTTAATACCTATATAATTTTGTTATAGTGACCGGTTTATTCAACCGAGTTATCCGGTTTAGTCATGCGGTTCGACCAATAATCCAGTGGTTAGACCAATAAACTAGTGATCTATCGATCCGATTTTTAAAATATTATTTGTAATCTTTACAATAACTATAGAGAACATTGTGAACAATTAAAATTGTTAGGAAAAGTAAGATATTGTGTTTTATTCGCCTTTTTTTTCAATACAACTTATGTAGTATAAGAATGGTGGGTTGGTGTAGGGGTGGATGTGATGAGGATGAATGTTGTCTCTATTCCCCCATGGTATTATTATATTAAAATTTTAATTAATATTTGACTTAAATATATTTTTGGTCTATCTATTTAAGTGTTTTTAATTTTTTGGTCCCCTATTTTAAAATAGGGCTTTTGGTTCCTATACTTTACTTTTCCTAAAAAAAATTGAGTTAAATATGTTTTAGATGCTTATACACATGTTACATTTTATTTTTAGCCCTTATAATAAAATGATATATTTTTGTCCCTACAAAAATTTATGCATTTAGTTTTAATTCTTGCTATTTTTTAAAATTTTGAAAACTATTTAATTACTACTAAATTTTTTAATTTTTTAATAATTTTTTTCATAAATGCTCAGATTACTATAAAATGTTTCTTTATCAAATTATATAATTTTTTAAAATAAAAAGAATTAAATATGAATTTTTTAAATTTTAAAATATAATGATAAAAGTAATGAAAATTTCAATTTATAAATTAAATTTTGAGTTTCTTTTTTAGAAACTTTTTATAACATTCTAAATATATCTGCAAAATAATCATTTAAAAATATACATTAATTTAACATGAAGAACTAAAACTATGTGTATAATTATTTTGTAGGGACCAAAATACACATTTTTTTTATAAGAGCGAAAAATAAAATTTGATAATTTTATAGAGACCCAAAACATATTTATTTTTAAAAAAATTGATTTCCTCCACTTTTGCATACGTAGTCTTCTCATTTATGACGTGGCAATGCAAGAGTGGCACCATGTCATATTTTGTTATTTTTTAATTAAAATAATTTATTTTTTATTACAAACTTAATACTATTAAAAATCAATTTTTAATGTATTGAATTAAATTAAATTGAATTTCAAAAGTCAACCCAAAAAATTAAATTGAAAATGAAAGAGTCATGCTAATCAACTCAGTTTCTCGAATTTTTCTTTAATATAACTTGTTTTTTCAAAAAAAATACTAAAAAAATCAGTTTTTTTAAAAAAATTTCAAAATGGCATGGTTTGGTAGGGACCAATAAAGGTGGCGTCATTTGAAATGGCGTCTCAGTTAGAGGCCCCAAGCCATTTCAAATGGCGCCTTAGGCTATTGGAAAAAGCTCCTGAGGAGGAGCCATTTGAAATGGCGTCTCAGGGCTTTTTCTTTTTTCTTTTTTTTTTAATTTTTTTTTTAAATATTCTTTTTAAATAATTTAAAAATTCTGAATTTAATATTTAATTAGTAATATTATTCAGCTAGATTACGGTAGCGCCGTAGGCGGCAACCCCCGACTATTGGGGACAGATGCTTTAAAATTTGTTACATGCAACGGAACTATCGTCTGATACGCCAGAACCATTTAAATAGGCATGATCATTGAATTTTTTTGTCAAAATATTGTATCCACCATTATCTATAACATTGTGATCTATTTATGACTATTCTATTTTGATTTTTACTTTCAAATTAAATAAAACATTAAAAAAAATTTAAAAATGTTTTTTTTTAATTTCCAAAAAAAAATAACACACCTTAAAGCATCTGTCCCCAATAGTCGGGGGATTGCCGCCTACGGCGCTACCGTAATCCAGCTGAATAATATTACTAATTAAATATTAAATTCAAAATTTTTAAATTATTTAAAAAAAAAGTTTTTTTTAATTTAACAAAATATTAAAAAAAAAAATTTAAAAAAAAAAATTTTAAAAATTAAAAAAAAAAAAATTTTAAAAATCAAAAAAAAAAAACCCTGAGGCGCCATTTCAAATGGCTCCTCCTCAGGAGTTTTTTCCAATAGCCTAAGGCGCCATTTGAAATGACTTGGAGCCTCTAACTGAGGCGTCATTTCAAATGGCGCCACCCTTATTGTCCCTACCAAACCATGCCATTTTGAAAATTTTTTTGAAAAACTAGTTTTTTTAGTATTTTTTTTTTAAAAATAAGTTATATTAAAAAAAAATTCCAGTTTCTCTACTTGAACTCTAATCCCTTTTTCTCTCTTCTCCTTCAATTGAACCAAATCTGCAATCGAGAAGGGGGTTTTGGCAAATGGGATTTTTTTTGTTTTCTTTCGATTTAGCTATCAATTTTGAGGCTTTATACTTGGGGTTTGATGCTCATTAAGGTTACGTTTGAAAGATCTACATCAAGAACGTCAGAGAAGCAAGTGTTGTTTTGGGGGTCTATGGCTCTTTTTAGGGTTGTTTTTTGTTCCTGAGGTTGCTTATTTGGTTTTGGATTTTGATTTTAGGTGAAATTTTAATTGTTTGATAATAGATATAGTAGTTAGATAAGTGATTAGCTCTTTGCTTTTTTAAGTATAAAGTTGAGTTAATTGAATGCATTTATTTTATTTTGTATATATAATATATGATGCAAAAGATGGTAGAAGCTTGGTTGAATGATGCATAGAGATGTTGGAAGATGTAAAGATCACCATTAGATGATTTTGCTCTAGCACGTAGGAATTATGATAGGATAAGATAAACTTTACTTGTTGATACAATGGATCTTTTTATGTAACACACTAACACAGTTTTGAGATTTTGTTTATTCACCACTATTTATTGTGGATTTTTGAAATAACTGATTTTGATAGATTAAATTAGGTCCATATTATTTTAAAATTAGGCACAAATTAAATAATTTTGAAATAAATGCATGCAATTTTTTTAAATAACTGGTTTTGACATAAACCGGTTTTAGAAATGGTTCGATAAGAAACTGGTTTTAAAAAAAAAACATAGCTGATATAACTAGTTTGAGAAGAAATCAGTTTTAAAACTTGTTTGAATTAAAAATAAATAAAAAACAGTGTTTATTTAAAATTAATTTTAAACTGCAAAGATCTAAATATAAACTGGTTCTAAAAAAAGATTCCAATATTGTAAAAATAGTTTTAAGAATCGAACTGAATCATAAGATTGGTTTAAGAATCATGCAAGCCCCTAACCATAATAAAGTTATATCGATATCGAGGAGGGTAGAAATAAATTATCTGAGTAACTAACCATAGTAAGGTGGTGCATGTCAGGACCTTACATTCTGAAATCTAAAATGCAAACTGTATTATTAGCAAAACAGGCAGCGATCTTGTCACCATCCTTGTTCCAACAGACCTCAAAAACACCTCCATTGCCATTGTATGTTTTGATGATCTTGCCGTCATTCAAAGACCATATATGTATGGATTTGTCCGGGGAACCACTCACTAAATACTCTCCATTAGGACTGAATGCAACCGAATATATACCATCCCTGTAGAACCAAATAGACAAGTCAATATCAAAAGGATTAGCTGAAGAGCCGCAAGTTTTTGAAGGCATCGTGTATGTTAGTCACGGTTTAACCATGACAAAACAATTAGAGGCCATATTTAACCATGTTATAATAGTGACAAAGATTTTATGAGATCCTAGGGTTTAACTGTGACAAATTTTGGACCCTGTATGATAGTCCGCCTTGCCCGCCCTCAAGGTGGACCCTGATCAGCTACATCCAAAGAAAACAACCAAGTACTAGCCTCAAATGTTTTCAAAAGGAATCCATTTCCCAAGGATATACACAAGTACACCAGATAAACTTGAAGTTCAGTATTTTAGACAAGAAATGAAAGTTAGGACTTCTAGTTTAGTTGACAATTTGGTAACAGAGGAAAAAACAGTACCTGTGTCCATTCAAGGTGTGGATCAGTTTGCCGAGTTCTACGTCCCATAGTTTTACGGTAAAGTCAAATGATGCACTGTACAAAAGGTATGAATAGTGTTAAAGGAAACAATTGTTCATCTAGTATTAAGCTTTTTTGCAACAAATAGTGATCATAAATTCTAAATTGTGAGATATCATTGACAAATGCATGCAAGTAAATCAAGAGCATTGAATATAACCGCGGTCGTACCTAGCCAACACCAATTTCTTATTAGGATTATCTGTACCAGGACCAGTTGGGCTCCATCTGACAGTATATATCTCCTAAAAAAACCAGTTATTTAGTTTTCTTATGTGTACCAATTTCAAATGCAGATATAAATGCATAATCAGATACTGAAAAATCATTCCAAACAGGTACCATGGAATGATCCCTAAAGTCATGAATAAACGTATCTTGCTTCATACTCCATATCTACAAAACGAGAAAATACAAACACCGTGAATTTCACAAATATTTTGGTAAAGAAAAAAGACATTTACCGAAGAAAATATATATTTTTGTAAAAGAATGATTGCACAATCGACTATCAAACAACATGCTATTATGGAATATAATAACCTTTGCAGTGCTATCGTCTGAACACGAAGCCAGTAGTGAACCTGTGGGATCCCATTTGATACAATTCACTTCACTCTGAAATAGCAGAAAGGTTGTTATCAGACAGTTAAGATTTACACAAACACAAGCACTATATTGTATTTAAATAAAATATAAACCTGGTGCCCGGCAAAAGTCTTTAATGGGTGGTTTTCGCCAATCTTGCAAACATGTATCATGGTGTCAGTGGAACATGTTGCAAATGACACATTATCGCGCCAATCAACATCAAGTGTTAAACCTAAACAAAGCCCAAATATTAAAAATGAAAACAGAAAGTTCATAAACATGGTTTTCTTGCCAGAGTTCTTTTTTATAGAATTCTCCCGTGATTAAAATATTATAGTAAAAAATTTACCTTCATGAAATTCAAATTGTTGCTTCAATTTCTCCGCTTGAACATCCCATAGAATTGCAGTCATATCACAACTTCCGGTAAGAATATAATCTCCTTTCTTATTCCACTTCAAAGAAAATATGGGTCCCCTGTGTTTGATTAATGTACTCTTCAGTTCACCTGATCAAAGACCCGAACATACGATCAAAATAATGATTTTGATTGAAGTCGTAAGAGCAAATTCAAATAAACACAAAATTGCCAGCTTAAAAAATTAACAATGTAAACAATGACTTCATATATACCAGGAATGCAACTAAAACAGACACTAAGATTTATCAAAATTAAGTATCACTCAAAGCAGAAGGAAAGACAGAACAAAATGGCTTACCATTAGCAGTCCAAATTCGTGCTTGACCATCATACGAACCGGTTGCAAGTAATGTCCCCTCCCCCTGTCCAACAGCAAACAAAGGTCAAGCTTTCAATAAGATATAAATACTTCCGAGTTACAATATTTTAAATTAAACGGTACAAAATACGCCATTAAACTCACATTCCAATCAAGTGTAGTGACATCTTCACTCCTTTTACTGCTTATACCGCTAACGTGTTGCAACACCGACACATTAGAAGGGTCACTCCTGGAATCAGACTTGCATCTCCCTTCATCTATAGTCCAAATACGAGCTGTTGAATCCCCAGACCTAAGTTAAAATAATAAAAAGTAAAAAAAAAAAATTCTTTAAAACATGTTTCAGAATAAAAGAAAAAGATTTGTGAAGAAAATACCGACCCTGATGCGAGAAGGGATCCTGTGGGACTCCATGCACAAGCACAGACCTAATAGGATGTTAAACGGGCTTGTTAACAAAAGAGCTAGAGTTCACAAAAGAAAACAAATCTAAAGACTTAAGAAACAAGAAACATTGATGAAATAGGTCACCTCTGAAGTATGCCCTTCCAAAGTTATCACATCTGAGCTAGGAATTTCACATGGCTGATATGTTGATGTTTTACAGATGTCCATGGCCTCTGGTCCTATACAATTGAAAGAAGCATATCAATTGAAAACAAACAACTAGTTTGCATCTGTCGCGTATTCTCACATATAGCAAGTGGAAATCTCAATGAGATAATCTCAATAAAAATAAAATAGTTGGGAAACTGAATATGGACATACAGCTGAAAACACATAATATGAAGGAGAACATTTCTAATCTTAAATTTGACTGAAGTGGACGGTAGTAAACTAATAACTCATTCGAATGGGCAGCATACAATATAACAGTTCTTAGTGGAATTACATTGATTAAAGAAACAAATATTTCAAAAGCATGGTTGGAAGAAGATGGATAAAAATCTAGGAATGGATTAAAAAATTAGATTTACTAGTAACAAAAACAGGGCCATCTGTGAGGGCTGTGAGGGCGTGCAAGACTGGCTACCACACGGAGTTCAAAATTTGTCACCGAGAAAGCATAACTAAATAGGGCGTCATAAAATATTTGTCACGGTTGAATAAGGCCTCCATTTAGTTAGTCATTGTTAAATTACGACTAATCTAGACACTAATCTAGATAGGGCCTCCAACAAATTGAGACTCCAAATCCAAATCATTTGGGAATCAATGTTATAACCATCAATGTTTCAAAAACGGAGAGTCTCTACAAAACCGAAACCGGTAGAGGATTAAAAAATCGTAAGTTAGAGTATTATAGCATAAAATGATTAAAACTAAAGGAGAAATACAGTATTTTATGACATTGACATTGGCATTTGGGAGAAATTATTGACTACAAAGCACAGACACCCGAAAAAGACTCTGACACTGGCACGAAAAATCCACTTATAATTATTTTAAAAAATGAATAATTGCCGGTGTCTAACATATGTTTTTTTTAGAGGCGTAGGTATTCCATAGATTATTGATAAATAATAATGCGGTTACATAAGATGAAATGCCAAACATACACGAGAACACTTTGATAGAAGACAATGTAAACCAAATTCATTGAACGGATAGTTACCGCTAAATGATCCATCCTCATCATTCTTTACATTAACTTTACCCTGAACCATTTCTTTGATTTTGCTTTGTTTCTCGCTTACTGTGAAATTTCAAGGAACTCGAAACTAGACGTTTGGACAACACAAGCGTAGAAGAAGCTAAACCCCTATCTTGGGTAACAAGGTTTAGAAATTTTTCCCTGCCAACCCTTCTGATATACTGGACCGTGTGCTTTTATTATATTAACTTTTCATATTAAAAAATCATTTAATATTTCGATTTTTTCCAAAGGTAGTGTGTTTTATTGAATTTTTCGAGGGCTTCTAACTTTACCTATACCGAATTTTACATAAAAAAAAAAACATGTATTTTTATCGGCCTTTTAAATATCCGATAAAAATTTATGTTTTTTTAATGTATTTTTATTGATATTTTTTAAATATAAATTCATGTTTCTCGTGTATTTTTATTGAATATTTTAAAAAATATTATTAAAATGTATTTTTACTCGTTATTTTGAAAAATTCAAAAAAAGTCATGTTGGTTTTGGATTTTTAAAAATTTTGATAGTTCATATTTTTTCGGGTTTTTTTTCCAATGAGGAGCAGAGGAAAGGACGACACAAATGCTTTTAGGCAGATTGACTGAGTTGTAGAGAGGTCTTATGGGAAGGCAAATGACCGCGAAGATTCGCATATTCGGCCGAGGAGGGTATCCTCAAACGGTTCTCACAGGAGGAGGATGGTGGAGCAGACACACGCGCCTCGCATTATACGACGCTGAGGTGGTAGATCTAATGGATGGGCTAGAGATCTTATTGATGAGCCCGATATTGTGGTTGTTGAGGATGTCGAGACAACAATTGAGGAGGTGGAGGGTTATGATGACAAACTGATGGTGGCTGAGACAGAGGTGGCCCATCATACTAAGACAGATGCTTAGGTTGATATGAGGTGACTCATCGAGATGATACAAAGGTGACTCATATGCCTAATAGAGAGGTTACTGCTATGACACATACAGAGGTAACTGCTACGGGTGATATATGTGGAACCTTATTTTGCAAGTCATCTCTATGTGATATAATAAATACAACTATTTTTTATGATGACAAATATTGCTTAATGATGTCAAGTGGTCTTTAATGACATCAACTAAAGTTCGGCATAAAGTGGTCAAAGCGATTAAATATGCCAACCAAAGTATTAGGGTTTGATGAACTTGACTATCTGATGATGGCAACTAAATTGAATATAACTCAAGCCTTATCTCTAAGTAAACTGAAGCAAGTGTAAATAAGGATGAAGCATCTGACAAGTCTTGAAATGTATGAAAGTATGTCTCAACACGTTTGAGTGAACATATTGTACAAGCATAAGGGCTTTCCCATAAAATTGCATGGCTAATTCACACACACATAAAAAAAAATAAACTTATTTTTATAAAGATACCTTGAAGTCGTGTCAAACAAGTTAGGAATTGTCTGAAAATATATGGGCAAATATTTGCTTTTGTCAATCGATTGACGCCTTATGGCAACGATTGGAGAAGTTCAAAAATGTGTCGTAATCGATTAGAACGGTACCTTAATGACTGGTAACGGCTAAATATCTTTCCTTTCTTTTTTTATCAAACTAATCGATTAATGTAGGTCTACTAATCGATTGGTACACGATGCAATCGATTGGGCAAATGATAAATTGGCCTTAAAACTTTTTTCTTTTTTGTGCCAACCTTATCCTATAAATAGAGGTCTCTTCCCACATTTTCCATCATCCAGAAAATGTGATTTCACTTTTCACCTCTCTCTCTCTCTCTCTCTCTCTCTCTCTCTCTCTCTCTCTCTCTCTCAAATTTCTTTTGTTTACTTTATCTCACTAAGAATTTAGTCGAAATGCTTTTCGGAAAAGTCATTTTGCGAGAGAGGAAGTTGTAATTCTAAAAGGGTAATTTTGTAAGTTCACCAAGGGAGTTTTGTTTTTACTTTGGTTGAACATTTTATCCACTTAGGGATTGTTTGTTTGGGTTCAAAGTTAAACCTACAAAAAGCTTAGGTTTTGGATTTGTGTAATCATGTCTCTATTTAGGTTCGAGATCAACCAATGATAAAATTTCATAGGTTATTGGTTAGCTTGTGATAAAACCAAGTTTAGGTTAAAGCTCAATTTGGTGTTATAAGCTTGTTTCGGTTCGACATCAGTCCGGTGGTAAAATCTCATAGGTTATTGGTTTGCCCAGTATTAAACCAAGTTTAGGTTTGCAAGCTCATCCCGATGTCAAATGCCCCCAAAGTTTGTTTGAAACTTGAAAACTAATTGTTCCAAGATTCTTGTGGAAATGACATTAGCTGTTTCGATATGCCGTTTAGAAGGAATAATCGTTGCTTCTATCTCGTGTTTGCTGTTTTGTTAGAAGTTACATACAAACTTCATTTTTCCTTGTATAAGGGAGTTCGAGAGTTCAATCAACTAAAAGTTCTTAAGTTTATTGGATACTCTAAAGGTCAAATTTTGAGGATAAGATTATGTGGCTTTTTTACTGAACACGTATAATTTTGGTGCTCCTCTCTTTCCCTCTTGTGTGTGAAGTTAGATGTCCAACAACTAACATCAGAGCCTAACTCCTGTTTAATGACTAATCATCTAAGGAGGAAGATGACTTCCAACAAGATATCTTTTCTAAATACGCCACCACTTTTTAATAGTATTAGATTTTATATATGGCAAACTAGGTTTAGAATTTTAATTCAAAGTATATATTATAAATTATGAGAAACTATAAATAATGGTTCATTTATCCTTACTTGCCAAGAAAATAGAAAAGCAGTAGATAAACTTGATTCCCTTTGGACCAAAGAGGAAAATAAACAGTTTGAGATAGATTTTAAAACCATGAGCTTTATAGTAATGTCTCTAGATGATAGTAATTTTTTCTATATTCATCAATGCAAAACCGCCAACGAAATGTGGGATACTCTTGAGATGATATATGGAGTTTTTTCAAGTATCTAACAAGATGAAATAAACACCCGAGGCGAAGAAGTTGAAGATACCCTCTTTAATTATTTTTCAAAGTTTAGTACTATTAGAAATTATATTGAGTGTTCGTCACTAACCAATGTCTAAGAGTTAAGAATTGGAAGTTTAATCCAATCCTTAAATCAAAAGATTGAAGCCTTCATGAATTTTAGGAAAAATCTATAAAGAATGAGATCATAGATAAATTGAACGAACTAGGTGAAGAAATAAAAACCTAAGAATCATCTTCATCATATTTCTATCATATAACTCTAGTAGAATCCTTTGAAAGAACATACTCAGTAGTTGAATGAACTTCAGAAGATTCAACATCAAATGAAGGAACCTTATGTTCAAGAAACGACGAGGTAGAATAAGTATCTTCAATATTTGAACGAATAAGGGGATGAGAGACATCAACCTCGGGAAGATATATAAAATAACTTTCTTCCGACGAAGAAGATGAAATTTGCTTAAGGGCATCATGCAAGAAAGATACTGTTAAGGGAACTAAACCACCCTGCAAACAATTGTTTAGAATGAGTGCTCGGTTAGAGAAAGAAAATGATAAACGCGAGGAATGCAACTTAGGTCTTAAGGAGTCTATAATATATCTTGAAGGAATCATTAAAACATTCAAGATAGAAATAAGTAAGATCATAAATTAAAAAGAAACACGTGAGAGGTGTGTCTACCTGAAAAAGGAAGTAATTGATTTGCGTGAGACCCTATGTAAATTTACCCAAGAAAAATAAAAACTTGACTTGATCCTATCAAGTCAAATATATTCCTTAAATAATAATGGACTAGGACTTAAAAAGGATAGAAAACCTAGTAAAGGGGTAGATCATAAGAATTGTCCAATTTACATATGCACACACTACAAAAGAGTTGCCCATTTAAAGCCTTCTTGTTTTAACAAATTGAAACAGTCTAAAGGTAACAACCTTAGATCTTATGGCACTAATTCACCTGGTCCCAAGAATATGTGGGAATCAAAGGCGAAACCTTAAGCTTTAACAAATATTAATAGATTTGAGCTTTAACGAATATTAATTGATTTTTCCAAAGCAAAAGTATACTTCTAAGTATACAATATGAAGTATCTTATCCAATAATTTACGATGATAGCAAATCTCAATTACAGTGATCAAGCAAGTTTTCTTGAAAATGTGTGATCCTTGGTAATCAGTTAGGTGAATTTGTTTGTGATGGACCTGTTCATCAGACGGCACGAGAATGCCTAGTGTCGGTCTGGACGCTAGTGTGAAATAATAAAAATGTGTCCTTACAAAAATTTACACCTAAGAATTATTTTTAAATATGAATCCTATTTTAAATATAGGAATATTATATTCCAAAAACTACCTAAAATTGTTGGTAGAAACCATAAAATGAGCACACTAAAGTTATGTACCATACAAAATAAGAACACGTACAGATAATAATATGATTGTAATTATACAAGGCGAGGAAATAATTATTATAACATAAAATTACAAAAAATGGTTTAAATAGGAGAGATCTACGGAACTAAAATACAGCTATCTCGATACCATGGAGGATAAAAATAAATTGAGTAACTAAACCAAAGTAAGGTGGTGCATGTCAGGGCCTTACATTCTGAAATCCAAAATGCAAACTGTATTATTAGCAAAACAGGCTGCGATCTTGTCACCATCCTTGTTCCAACAGACCTCAAAAACACCTCCATTGCCATTGTATGTTTTGATGATCTTGCCGTCATTCAAAGACCATATATGTATGGATTTGTCCGGGGAACCACTCACTAAATACTCCCCATTAGGGCTGAATGCAACCGAATATACACCATCCCTGTAGGACCAAATAAACAAGTCATAACCAAAAGAATTTAGCTACATCCAAAGAAAACTTGAAGTTTAGTATTTTATACATGAAATGAAAGTTCGGACTTCTAGTTTAGTTGACAATTGGCAACAGAGGAGAGAAGACAGTACCTGTGTCCATTCAAGTTGTAGATCAGTTTCCCGAGCTCCACGTCCCATAGCTTTACAGTAGAGTCAAATGATGCACTGTACAAGATTAAGGTGTTGAGGAACACAGATTAAAAAGTGAACTAATTTTTAATGGTAAGAAATCATTAATAAATGCATGCAAGTAAATCAAGAGCGTTGAATATAACAGCTATCGTACCTAGCCAACACCAATTTCTTATTCGGGTTATTTGTACCAGGACCAGTTGGGCTCCATCTGACAGTATATATCTCCTAAAAAATCCAATTATTTAGTTTTCTTATGTGTACCAATTTCAAATGCAGATATAAATGCAAAATCAGATGCTGAAAAATATTCCAAACATGTACCTTGGAATGCTCCCTAAAGTCATGAATAAATGTATCTTGCTTCATACTCCATATCTACAAAACGAGAAAACAAAAGAAATGTATAATATAAACACCGTGCATTTCACAAATATTTTGGTAAAAAAAGGCATTTACTGAAGAAAATGTATTCTGTAAAAAAATGATTGCACAATATACTGCCAAAAAACATGCAATTGTGGAGTATAATAACCTTTGCAGTGCTATCGTCTGAACATGAAGCCAGTAGTGAACCTGTGGGATCCCATTTGATACAATTTACTTCACTCTGAAATACCAGAAAGGTTGTTATCAGACATTTAAGAGTTACACAACCACATTTTTGTATTTAAATGAAATGTATTAAAAATTTGGTACAACGTTCAATTACTGCACTGCTAGTGACTTTGAAAAGGAATCTACCTAAATAGTTAGATACCTTAAAATTTTGGGATTCATCTAGAAAGCAATGTTCCGAGTTTATCCACCAATTTGTATAGTTAATTCAGTAACCCTTTTTTATAATCGTATATTAAATACAGTACAGGATGAACCCTTTAACAACAGCCAGTGTTTCAGTGCAAAGCATAATGATATAAACTAAGGTAAGTAAATAAACCTGGTGCCCGGCAAAAGTTTTTATTGGGTGGTTTTCGCCAATCTTGCAAACATGTATCATGGTGTCAGTGGAGCTTGTTGCAAATGACACATTGTTGCGCCAATCAACATCAAGTGTTGGACCTAAACAAAGCCCAAATTTTAAAAAGAAAAACAGAAGGTCATAAACATGGTTTTCTCACCGGGAGTTCTTTTATATAGAATTCTCCTTTGAGTAGAATATTATAGTAAAAAATTTACCTTTATGAAATTCAAATTGTTGCTTCCATTTTTCTGCTTGAACATCCCATAAAATTGCAGTCGTATCACAACTTCCAGTAAGAATATAATCTCCTTTCTTATTCCACTTCAAAGAAAATATGGGTCCCTTGTGTTTGATTAATGTACTCTTCAGTTCACCTGATCAAAGACCCAAACATATGATCAAAATAATGATTTGATTGAAGTCGTAAGAGCACATTCAAATAAACACAAAATTGCCAGCTTAATAAAACAATATAATCAATGACATCATATATTATACCACAAATGCAACTAAATAAGACACTAAGATTTATCAAAATTAAGCATCACTCAAAGCAGAAGGAAAGACAGAAGAAATGGCATACCATTGGTGGTCCAAATTCGTGCTTGACCGTCATACGAACCGGTTGCAAGAAGTGTCCCCTCCCCCTGTACAACAGCAACCAAACGTCAAGCTGTCGATAAGATATAAATACTTCCGAGTTTCAATATATTAAATTAAATGGTACATCATCAGTAATCATCATGGATTGAAATCAGAATATGCCACCGAACTCACATTCCAATCAAGTGTAGTGACATCTTTACTCTTTTCATTGCTTATACCCCTAAGGTGTGGCAACACCAACACATTAGAAGAGTCACTCCTGGAATCAGATTTGCATCTCCCTTCATCTATTGTCCAAATACGAGCTGTTGAATCCCCAGACCTAAAAGTTAAAATAATAGAAATAAAATTATTCTTTAAAACATGTTTCAGAATGAAAGAAAAATATAACTGTCACTTCAATAACAAGGTCGTGTAGAACCAGAAGTTATTATCAAGAAAATAAATCACCGTGTCCACACATCAGATATATCTATATAAATTTACTAGTAATAAAATGTAAGGCAATATAATACACAAAAGTTGGTAGGAAAATTAATTGCATTGCTATAATGATCATAACGCAATCATTTCAAAATAGAGGAACACCACTTGCTCTCGTCTATTTTTAGTTTCTTACAGTTTTCAAGAACGGCATAAATTGTGCAAATGGAAATGTAAGGAGAGCAAAATATTGTGCACATCGGTTATAACAAAATACACAAATTAATACTTAATCTATGCCCAAAAAAATTGTGAAGAAAATACCCACCCTGATGCGAGAAGGGATCCTGTAGGACTCCATGCACAAGCACAGACCTAATAGGATGGTAAACGGGCTTGTTAACAAAAGAGCTTCAGTGCACAAGAGAAAACAAATCTAAAGACTTAATAAACAAGAAGCGTTGATGAAATACTTCACCTCTGAAGTATGCCCTTCCAAAGTTATCACATCTGAGCTAGGAATTTCACATGGCTGAGATGTTGATGTTGTACAGATGTCCATGGGCTCTGGTCCTATACAATTGAAAGAAAACTTTTCAATCTTCTTTTGAAAGAAGCATATGAAATAGTTGCAACTTGCAAATAAATTTGAAATCTCAATGAGATATTCTCAATAAAAAATAAAATAGTCAGGAAAATGAATAAGGATATACAGCTGAAAACACATAATATGAAGGAGAACATTTCTAATCTTGAATTTGACTGAAGTGGGCAGTAGTAAACTAATATTCGTTCGAAAAGGCAGTATACAAGATAACAGTTCTTAGTGGAATTATATTGATTAAAGAAAAAATATTTTCAAAAGCATAGTTGGAAGAAGATGGATAAAAATCTACTAATGGATGTAAAAAATTAGATTTACCAGTAATCCAAATCATTAGGGAATCAATGTTATACCCATCAATGTTTTAAAATCGAGAGTCTCCGCAAAACTGGTAGAGGATAGAAAAATCGTAACTCGAGTATCGTAGCATAAAATGATTAAAACTAACAGAGGAATGTAGTATTGTATGACATTGACACTTGAGGGAAATAAGTATTAAATAGTAATGTGATTACACAACATGAAATGCCAAACATGCAACAGAGAACACTTTGATAGAAGACAATGTATACCAAATCCATTGAACAGATAGGTACCTCTAAATGCTTCATCCTCATCGTCCTTTACATTAATCTTTTCTTCTTTAATAGCATCATTAACCTTATCTTCTTTTTTAGCACCGTTAACCGTATCTTCATTTTTAGCACCGTTAACCGTATCTTCTTTTTTAGCACCATTAACCTTATCTTCTTTTTTTGCACCATTAACCTTATCTTCTTGATCTGAGACCATTTCTTTACTGATCGGATTTTCACTAAGCAGTTCTTGCTCTTTTTTATTTTCTACCTTCTCTTTATCCTTTTCACATTCTTTCTCCCTTTCATGTTTTTCCTTTTCTCTTACCCGTCCGCGGTCACCATCATGCTCTTTTTCAGGTTCCTTATTTTTACCCTTCTGTAGTTTTCTTCTTCTTTCATTTATCATTTTCTTAAGTTCATGCACATCTTTAGTGATAAGATCCAAGGGTTGTAAGAACGAAAAATCTTCATCAAAGTCTGCATCACACTGGTAGGCTAACATTTATCAACATGAAACCCGCATATGAAAAGCTTAAAAACATAGATCAAACAGATGAATATTGTGCTAATAGTGAATACAATAATACAAAAAGTAAAGAATGCTAACATTACTCAAGTTAGCTTCCATCTCCAAGAACTGTAGTCCCTTCTGAACAAATGTGACAAGAGCACCTGGTGGTACCAAATTTCCATCAATGGGGCACTTGTTAATGCCACCCTCATTCCCAAACACAAAAGCAGAATGTGTGAAACCTACACAGTAGCAAGTAAACCAATTCAGTTTCCTTTGTAGTAGAAAAAATATTATTGCATAAGCAACTTCAAGCAGCTTTTATCACTCTACTGGATGATCCTAGTCTACATGATTTCCTTAATACCACTGCACCAATGGATTAATTTTCCTAGTTATTCTATTCAAAATCATTCCACAAATTCAAGGTTACAAATGAGAAACTTGAAAGCCTGAAAGTTATTTTATCACTCTAAAAATGGATTAGTTTTCATAGTTATTTTATCACTCTACTATTAGAATAATAATTTATATTTTATTTTATATTCACAAACTTAGTCATTAAGTTTGTTAGAGGGTATTTTAGTATTTTATTGTTGCTTTTGGTAACCCTAATTTTAGCTTATAAATAGGGTAGTTGTCATTCCAATCATTTGTATCCTTTTATCCTTTTGTAGCCGTCATTCAATATAATATATATTCTCTTCTTCATCTTCATTATTTTCACCTTGTACACCAACAATTGGTATCTAGAGCTCCGGTTCGGATCATTGGAAAACACGGGAAACACGAGTGAAACGTGAGGATTTCTTTGTGTGATTGATTTTGGTTCGTTATTCTTGTTGAATCTTGAACAAAATCTGATCAGAATCACATTTTTGTGATTTTGTGGGTTGGGAAACACTGTGTGCGGTGAAGTTCTGAGTGTACTGTACAAGGTTGAAGGTTGAAGATGATGAACGGCGGCGGCGGAATGAACACCAAGCTTCCAGTATTTGATGGCAAAAACTGGAATCGTTGGATGATTCAGATGCGTGTACTGTTCGGTGCTCAAGATGTTCTAGATCTTGTCACCGATGGTTATGTTCCGGTAGCAGCAGATGCGACGGAGGAACAGAAGAACGCGCAGAAGGATACAAGGAAGAAAGATCAGAAAGCATTGTTCTACATCCATCAGTGTGTGGATGCGAATGTGTTTGAGAAGATTGCAGATTCTACGACGGCGAAGGCGGCGTGGGACACACTGGTCAGATGTTACGGTGGTGACGCATCAGTGAAGAAGGTGAAGCTTCAGTCTCTACGTAAGCAGTACGAGAATCAGAACATGAAGAACAATGAGAAAGTTTCTGAGTACATCAGCATCCGGAGAAAGTTCTGAACGAGGTCAGAGGCCACAGAGAATCAGAAACATTCCAAGAAGATTTGAAGAGTTTGACATGTTGCAAGACACTGAAGTAGATTCTGAGGGAGAGATTATTCAGTGTGCCATGTTAGTAGACTCTGAACCTATGAGTACAGAAGAGGCTCTCAAGCAGAAGTTCTGGCAAAAGGCCATGAAAGAAGAACTTGAGGTCATAGAAAGAAACAAGACTTGGAAGCTGACAGAACTTCCAAAGGACAAGAAAGCCATCAGCGTCAGATGGGTTTTCAAGAAGAAGCTAAAGCCAGATGGAGCAGGAAGTTCTGACATACTGCTGACCAGAAGTTCTGAACAAGAATTAGCTAAGTTCAAGAAGGTGCTGATGAATGAGTTTGAAATGACTGATCTCGGGAAAATGACATACTTTCTAGGGATGGAGTTCAGATATTCTGAGAAAGGTATCATTTTGCATCAGCTGAAGTATGAACGAGAACTTCTGAAGTATGGAGTGTTGTTCCCTTCTGGAAGAAAGATTGAATCAGAACTTCTGAGTTCTGGAAGAAAGATTGAATCAGAACTTCTGAGTTACTCAGATTCTGATTGGTGTGGAGACAGAGTTGATAGAAGAAGTACTTCTGGATACTTGTTCAAGTTTCTGGGAGGTCCTATTTCTTGGAGTTCTAAGAAACAACCTGTTGTTGCGCTATCAACCTGTGAAGCTGAATACATTGCAGGCGCTGTTACTGCATGTCAAGCTGTGTGGATTCTGAACTTGCTGGAAGATCTGAAGATCAAAGTTGACAAGCCTCTGAAGCTGATGATTGATAACAAGTCTGCAATCAATCTTGCCAGAAACCCAGTGTTGCATGGGAGAAGCAAGCATATTGAGACCAAGTATCACTATCTGAGAAGTCAAGTTCAGAATGGAGTGTTAGAAGTTCTGCACTGCAGCACCCAGAAGCAGTTGGCAGATGTTCTGACGAAGGCTATCAAGACTGATCAATTCCTTCGCTTAAGGAATGGAATTGGAGTTGTTAGTTTTGAGGAAATATAAATTAAGGGATGGTATTAGAATAATAATTTATATTTTATTTTATATTCACAAACTTAGTCATTAAGTTTGTTAGAGGGTATTTTAGTATTTTATTGTTGTTTTTGGTAACCCTAATTTTAGCTTATAAATAGGGTAGTTGTCATTCCAATCATTTGTATCCTTTTATCCTTTTGTAGCCGTCATTCAATATAATATATATTCTCTTCTTCATCTTCATTATTTTCACCTTGTACACCAACATCTACAAATGGATTAGTTTTCATAGTTATATACATGTAAAAGCTTGAAAGTTATATAAATAAACTCAAAATTCATGAAATGCTCAAAATTAACAATGAAGAGTCTTAAAAAAAACCCATTTGCCCTCAGCTTCTGAGTTTTTGAATATGGGTTTGTGTGTGTTTAGAATGATTTTACTATGCAAATATCTGGTAAATACTAGGCCTTGTTCTCTATTATTAGGGAGTTTTTGAGTATGTGTTTTTGTGTGTTTAAAATGATTTTACAATATCTGGTAAACACTAGGCCTTGTTTTCTATTATTAGGGTGCAAACCGCCCAAAACCCACTCTAACCTCTAAAACAAAAACATAAAAACCTAGCCTCCCTTCCTCCAATCAGCCATCTTCTCCTCACTCAATCATCTTCTTCCACAAAAAGGTAGCCGTACTTCTGCAATCTCAAAAAATCACGTTTTAGTTTTAGCCATCACTCAGCTCACATGCAACTACTTCCCCTCTGTAGTTCACTTGGTTAGACCTTTCATTAAGAAACTCGAATGACTTGGTGGTGATATTTTTAAATAGCAATTATTATATTATTAGGAGTAGGAAACACAATTAACAATCAATCAAGTAGGCTTCCTAGTCGAATAATAGAAAGCCTACATTGATTGTTAATTGTATTTCTAACTCTCACAACATTATCTCGTGGGTTTTAAAGATTGTCACCAGGTCGTAGAATATTCGAAACGTCACATGGCTTCCTCCTTTGGATCCTAGTCAAAAGTTAAATGTTGATGGTAGCTCTTTTGAGAATCCATGGTTTTGGTGGTCTCATTCGTAATGCTAATGGTGGTTGGATTTATGGCTTCTCAGGATCATGTGGCCGTGCCTCTAACCTTATGGCGGAGCTTTATGTTATCCATAAAGGTCTTCAATTGGCTTGGGATCTAGGTCATCACATTATTATTTTGGAATATGATTCTAAATCTGTTATTGATCTTATTCATCAAGGGAACATCACTTATCATCCTTATGCAGCTGTCCTTGTTCAAATTCAGGATTTCATGCTCGAAATTGGCCTTTGACTTTTACTCATACCCTTAGAGAAGGCAACGAATGTGCTGATTGGTTGACTAAATATGGGGCTCGTCTTAATATTAATCTTAATTTGTGGGATACTCCCCCTGCTCAAATTGTGCATGTGCTACTTGCGGGCAATGGGAGTCTTGAGATTGCATCCTCACTCATTTGTCTTTTGTCATTCTTTCCTTGTAATAAACAAAATTATATTATTACGAGTGGTTACGTTTTATTAATGTTGTGTTATGCAACACATACTCCGACAGAGACACTCTGATTCTAATAATTTCAAAATTTTAGGACACCAACACCAGTACATATATGATAATATTTCACCTTCATTAATTCATCTTTATTTTTAAAACTTAAAAATATTTTAATAAGCAAGGGCAATCCTCCCCTTACAGGCCGATTTTATAGGGTTGAATTGGGTCAAACCACACATTTTTAAGATGGTATCAGAGATTCATTTAAAATCCATTGGGTCACCCACCATTTAGTTTCACGACCCAGACGCAAATCCTGGGCGTGAGAGAGGGTGTTAAAAATAGTCTCACATCGGACAATATATGACCTGAACATGTGCTTATAAGTGTGGGCAATCCTCCCCTTACAAGCCGGTTTTGTAGGGTAGAGTTAGACCCAACCACACATTTTTAAGACAATACATATGTAATCTTTTAAGATGTGTGTGAGAATTGTTCAAAAATATTTATGAGGTGCATTAAGCAAAGAAAAAAAATTGTTTTTGAAATACTTGTCTAACTTGTCTGACACATGCTGTATGAGTGTCATATGGGTGTCGAGATTCATTTCAAAAACTGTCTAAACAGAAGAAAAAAAAACTATTTTTTAGGACACTTGTTTGACTTTTTCGACATTTGTCTGACTTGTCTTACACGTGTCGTATATGTTGGGCGAGTTTTTCACTACGGAACATTGAACATTGTGAGACTTCCATTTTTTTAACAACATCTTTGTGAGAGACACAACACATACTCCCCAAAACTTTAAGATGATAGGTGAGTAGGTTATCTCACTTATAAATGCTTAATTCTCCGCATTTCCAACCAATGAGGGACTATTACCCACACTAGTCACACTTGCTACATTTCATCATTATGGGTGTCATACAAGTGTTGAACACCTCGACACACCTACTCCTATAGGTGTTTGCACTTGATAGATGTTGTGTATTCATGTTTAGAATAAATAAGGAAAGATAGGAAAGAGTTACATAATAAATTCTTCAAACATATTTTATGTTATAATATTCTTTAAAAAAAATATTGTAATAATAAACATTCATTTATCATTGAAAAAAACTTGAATAGACACAAACATAACACTTGCTTTACAAACAACTGTTGGAATTAGGGTTCAAGAAGATGAGGTTTTTAGGAAGAAGAAGGAGAAAACGAGAGAGAGAGAGAAAACTATGTTGCAGAAAAATTGTTAACTATATTCACTGTATCAAAATCTATGAAAATTACAACTAGGAAACCCTTTATATAAGCAATCACGGCCCAGGCCCAAAACTCTACATTTCGACACAACTCTATATCAGCTATATTCGACTCTGTCGAATACAGCTGACTTACAATGTATTACAACAATTCGACTAACATACACTACTTCGACCAAACCTATAAGCTTTCGACTTCGACACAACACTGAATTACAATTTCAACACACCCCCCTAATTCATGTTGTCGAGACTTCTCATCCCAATGCTTCTTTTCAATTCGTCGAATCTGACTCTTCCCAGAGGTTTGGTGAGTATATCAGCTAGTTGAACTTCTGTCTTGCAATACTCCAGTTCCAGCTTCCCTTTGTTGACTTGATCTCTCAGGAAATGATACCTCCTCTCAATGTGTTTGCTTCGACCATGGCTCATTGGATGATTTGCCAGGTTGATAGCTGACTTGTTGTCTACAAGTAACTTCACTTTCTTCGATTCCATTACCTTGAGTTCTTCAAGCAACATTTCGATCCATGCTGCCTGGCACGCAGCATATGATGCAGCTACATATTCAGCTTCACATGAGGACAAAGCTACAATGCTTTGTTTTCTTGAGCTCCAAGATATTGGGGCTCCTTCGATCATGAAGATGTAGCCTGCAGTACTCTTCCTTTCGTCTTGATCTCCACTGAAATCAGAATCAGTAAACCCATAGATTTCTGCCTTTGTATTATCTTTCGACTTCCTTGGCATCAACACACCATGATCAATCGTTCCCTTTATGTATCTCAGCACCCTCTTCACAGCAATGTGATGACATTCTTAGGGTTTCTCCACAAATCGACTTAGCACTCCAACACTTTGACATATATCAGGTCTAGTGTTGCACAAATATCTCAAGGAACCAATGATTTGTTTGTACAGAGTTGCACTTACAAACTCATCATTCGTTTCTTTCTTCAACTTTGCGCCAGTTTCTAATGGTGTGGATGCTGGATTACAGTTGCTCATCTTGAATCTTTTCAAGATATCTTGAGCGTACTTCTTCTGGTGTAAAAATATTCCTTCACCTGTGTCCTTGAATTCCATCCCTAAGAAATATGACAACTTCCCTAGGTCGGACATTTCAAACTCCTGCATTAGCTTCGACTTGACTTTCTTTATCTCAGCTTCATCTGCTCCTGTGATTAACAAATCATCGACATAGAGACATAGAATGATTCGACTGACACTGTCAACATCATTCACGTACACTCCATGTTCAGAGACACATTTTGTGAAACCTGCTTCATTCAGAAAACTATCTATTCGTTTGTTCCAAGCTCTAGGAGCTTGTTTCAAACCATAGAGAGCCTTCCTTAATCTGTACACCTTCGACTCCTGCCCTTTGATGTTGAATCCTGGTGGTTGAGTAACATAGACCTCTTCTTCCAATGGTCCATTCAGAAATGCTGACTTTACATCCAACTGATGTATCTTCCACCCTCGATAAGCAGCAGTTGCCACAACAATTCTGATTGTCTCCAACCTTGCAACAGGTGCTTAAACCTCGTCGAAATCAATGCCCTGTTTCTGCAGGAAACCTCTAGCCACCAATCTTGCCTTATACTTGGCAATCTCACCATTTGGTCTTCGTTTCAACTTATAAACCCATTTTACATCAATTGGCTTCTTGTTGGATCTTTCGACAAGCTCCCAAGTCTTGTTCTTCTCAATAGCTTTGAGTTCTTCTTTCATAGCTTCACACCACTTTGAATCACTCATGGCTTGATCCAAATCAATTTGTTCTGCTTCAGCCATCATCATGGCTTCTTCGATTAAGTCACCATCTGCATCAACTGCTTGGTCTGGAAATCTCTCATATCCAGATAGTCTTGTCGATTCAGTTCTTGTTTTATTCGATCTTCTTGCTCTCTGCTCAGGTTGTTCTTCATTTCGACTGGTTGAAGCTTTATCCTGTTCACTTCGACTGGTTGAAGCCCCATTCTGTTGGTCTTCTTCAAACACAGTTGTGACTGTATCTGACTCCTGTCGAACTAAAGTTTGACTCCAATCCCACCCTTTGCTTTCATCCACAAGAACATCTCGACTGATCACTAGTTTATCATCGTTTGGTGAATACAGTTTGTATGCACCAGTCGAATGATAACCTATTAACACCATAGTTTGACTTCGATCATCCAGTTTTGTTCTCAATTGTTCAGGTACATGCCTGAAGCATATTGATCCAAAAACTCTAAGATGACTAACATTTGGTTTCTCACCTGTCCAAGCTTCATGAGGAGTCTTCTCGACTAACTTCTTCGTTGGACATCTATTCAGAATGTATACTGCTGTCGACGCTGCTTCAGCCCAAAATCTCTTTGGCACCTCTTTCGCCTTCAACATACTTCTCGTCGTATTCAGTATACTTCTATTCTTCCTCTCAGCTATGCCATTATGTTGAGGTGTATAGGGTGCAATAACCTCATGCTCTATACCTTCCTCTTCACAAAATCTAGCAAACTCTCGAGAGGTGTATTCACCACCGCCATCAGTTCTCAGTTTCTTTAGCTTGCAGCCACTCTGCTTTTCGACAAGCAACTTAAACTTCTTGAACTTTGTGAATACTTCATTCTTACTTTCAATCATATAAATCCACATATATCTGGTGAATTCATCAATGAAAGTTAAGAAGTAACGCTTACCACCATTTGACCTAACTTCAAACGGTCCACACACATCAGAATGAACTAGCTCCAGTCTTTTCCTTGATCTCATGGGCAAGTCGTGCGTGAATGCTTTTCTGGCCTGCTTTGCTTTGCAGCATTCTTCACACACCTGCTTTGGTTCCTTCAACTGCGGTAAACCAAACACCATTCTTTTCTGATTGAGCATGCCTAAACTTTTGAAGTTTAGGTGTCCATACCTGTGGTGCCATAGCCAATTCTTGTCTTCTTCAGTAATTGAAGCGAGACACTTATGATCTGATGTGATGAGTTCAACTTTGAAGGTTTTGTTTTCTGCCATAGGTGCTTTCATTATCAACTTCCCATCAGCCCTATGTACCTTCATGTGATTCTTCTCTAACTTCATATTGAAGCCTTTTGAAAGTAATTGACCTACACTTATCAAGTTACTTGTCATTTCTGGTACATACAATACATCAGTGATAGTTGCTCTTCGACCATCCTTTCTGACAATCGAAATATCTCCTTTACCACCTGATTTGATGTGCCTGCCATCTGCGAACTTTATAACCTTTTCGACTGATTCATCTAAGTCGGTAAACCAGTTTTTATTGCCTGTCATGTGGTTGCTACATCCTGAATCTAGATACCACATGTTAGTTCGCTCAGTGTTCGACTGAGTGTTGGCCATCAGCAACACATCATCAGAATCACTATCTCTCGTGCGTGCATATTGGGCTTCATCACTATCTTTTGCTTTTGCCTTCTTTCTTCTTCGACAATCTCGCGCATAGTGACCAAAACCTTGACAGTTGTAACATTGCACGTCCTTCATGTCTTTCTTAGTCGAATCAGTCTTCTTGCTTGACTTCTCATCATTAGCAACATTCTTTGACTGCTTCGATTTCTCTTTTCCAGATTTCTTGGTGAATCTTGATTGTAGCGCCTTTTCAGTCACCTTCTCTCTTTCTGAGTTCCTCTGCTTCAATCTCATCTCATGAGCCTCTAAAGAAGCTTGAAGTTCTTCTAACTTCATCTCAGAAAGATTCTTGGACTCTTCTATTGTCACTACAAAGTAATCAAAATTTGCTATCAAAGATCTTAATACCTTCTCAATCTTTTCCAGATCAGTGAGTGATTCACCACATGCCTTCATCTGGTTCGTTAACATCACAATTCTTGAGAAGTATGCCGAGACTGATTCATCTTCTTTCATCTGAATCATCTCGTATTGCTTCCTCAAGATCTGCAACTTCACCTTTTTTAATTTCTCATCTCCACCATACAAGCTCTTCAACTTTTCCCAAGCTGCTTTTGCTGATTCTTCCTCAATAATCTTCTCAAACACGTTTGGATCCACACACTGGTGAATCAAGAACAGTGCTTTTCCATCTTTCTTCCTTTGATCTTTGTGCACAGCCTTCTGCACCTCATCTGCATTTGCCCCCAATTCCGATACTCCATCATTGATGATTTCAACAACATCTTGAAATCTGAAAATGACCTTCATCTGCGCCACCCACCATTGATAGTTCTCGCCTTTGAAAACCGGTAAGTTTGCTGGAAATTGCGTAGATGTTGTTCCGTTTGCCATTTGATTCTCTCAAAATTGCAATCGTAACCGGGCTCTGTAATACCAATTTGTTGGAATTAGGGTTCAAGAAGATGAGGTTTTTAGGAAGAAGGAGAAAACGAGAGAGAGAGAGAGAAAACTATGTTGCAGAAAAATTGTTAACTATATTCACTGTATCAAAATCTATGAAAATTACAACTAGGAAACCCTTTATATAAGCCATCACGGCCCAGGCCCAAAACTCTACATTTCGACACAACTCTATATCAGCTATATTCGACTCTGTCGAATACAGCTGACTTACAATGTATTACAACAATTCGACTAACATACACTACTTCGACCAAACCTATAAGCTTTCGACTTCGACACAACACTGAATTACAATTTCAACAACAACCAGTCACAATTTTTTTATTAATTAAAAAATAAAAATAAAATATTCTCTCTTTTATTATCACAACCACCCCATGATTCCAATTAAATAAATAAATAAATTTTAAATAAATTTAAAATTTTCTCTCTTCTTATTGGTTGTTTCTAACAATAAGGATTTTAGTTCATTTTTATGCAAGTTTTTCTCTTTATCATTATATACAAAAGCACAATTTTAAAAAATGCTTAAGATTTCTCTAATTTTTTTATCAAATTCCTCTTTTGCCTTCCTCTCCAAACTCTCAAACAAAATCTCAAAATTCTGCAATATTATTTGGTATTTCAAAGAGATTTTCTCTATTTCTTAATCTATATCAGTTTTGGCTCACTATCTCAGTATATAAAACGTTAAAAGCATTCAAATTCAATAATAAACATCGTAATATCAGAGTGGTTATATTACATACGCTACAATTTATCACTAAATATAATCGAAAATATCCAGTTCATTTAAAACAAACAAAAAAAAAGTGAAGAGGAATACTAACAATAAGAAAGACAACATAAATAAAAATGATTCGTGCTAACTCTTCTGATCAATTAGACAAGAAGCCTCTTCTGATCAATTAGACAAGTTACAATGATCTGCAAATATTTTAGCTAAAATTTGGTAATATTTATTTAGTTAAGTTGATGATACTTCTCTCGCTCATACAACAAATAATATATAACTAAGGACATCATTAATGCAATCAACTTCCATTTCAAAATAATTGTCATTTAAGATTTCCATTTCAAAATAATTGTCGTTTAAGATTTTCGCACATATGTTAAAAAAGCAATAATATTGTCATAAAACATTACACTTTTACTAAATTAATCTTATTAAAGTATTAAAAGTATTAAAGAACACAATTGGAAAAATTATAATAATTGCTCCATTGAAAAATGAGAATAACAGTCATTTTTAAACAAATTTTATTTGTTAAAACAGTCATTTTAAAACGGAAGGAATAATGAATTAAATGCATATTACTCCCTCCGTTTCAAAATGATTGTCGTTTAAGATTTTTACACACAGGAATTCAATCATGCTGTCATAAAACATTGCACTTTTACTAAATTAGTCATATTAATATGTTGAAACTAGTGTACAGAATAATAATTACTCCCTCTGTCCCAAAATGAAAGTCTTTTTAGTCAAAAAAATTTGTCCTAAAATAAGAGTCTTTTGAAATTTTCAATGCAACATTAATTAATTTTTACCAATTTTGTCCCTAATAATTATTGTCTACACTACTTTCAAGATATTACATCATAACTATACTTTTGTGACAACCAATAGTAATTAAGGGTAATATTGTAAAATTGTTACACTTAATCATTTAATCATTACTTTTCTTAATCTATGTGCAATAACCTTAAAAGACTTTCATTTTGAGATGGAGGGAGTATATGACAATTGAAAAAATAGCAATTATTTCAATTGAAAAATAAGAATGACATTTATTTTGAAACAATATTTTTTTCTAAAACGACAATCATTTTAAAACATAGGGAATATTAAAATTAATTTAGATGATCATGATTAACGAACCAATGATGAACTTTAGCTGCAAGTCAAGAGCTACAAAACAGGGTCGCCACTTTGGAGAGAGTTTAAATCAACATACAGTACCGCTCTGAGTTATGACCGATTATTACACACTAAAACAAAACTCAGCTAGAAAAAAAAAACTAAAATTCAGGTCTCAACCCCACCCAAATATCAAATTTTCAGCAACAGATCTAAAAAATTCCGTTCCTCCTTTCATATTCAAACACTAAATTGAAGGTTCGAAATGGAAATTAAACTACAATCGGAGCTAGAACTTTTCCTCCATTTATGAGCAGTGACTAAACCCTAATCTAGTAGCAACAACACTATAAGCGCTCGCTCGTAAAATCTAAAATTGAAACCCTTGACATTAGGTTGACCGGAAAAGACCAAGGAAAGACCGAACGGAAAGAAATGAAAATAAAAAGAGAGAGCATAAGGAAAATGAAAGTAACCTGATTCTTGAAGGTAGCGAAATACGAGATAGTTGAGTTCGACGGAGGTGATGCAAGTCATGTTCGCAGAGCAAATGGCGTTAAGGATGGTTTTCGTACAGAGAGAAAGTAGTGGGTGAAGTTGGCGGAGGGTACGGTTGGGGTGAAAGCGGAAAATGGTTTTACCGGAAGAGGATTCAAGGTTGAGTAGCCTTGAGAATGGTTTTACCTGCTACCAGCTGAATACAGCTACCGCCCATATATTAAATCTTACTAACATTAAATTAAAGTAAGGTTGGTTTTATGACTAACTACTAGAAGATCCGTGCGTCCGCACGGTAAGTTGATTTCTATCTTAAATTATTCTATAAAAAATCTAAATATTTGTGGTTTTTTTTAATATATTTTTACATGGATTAACAATAATTGATAAAGTTTTTGAATTAAAAAATATCAAGAGTAATCATCTAAAAATACTTATTTGACTATATTAATGATGCAGCATACATGTGCATTTGCAGGGATAAATTTATCTAATATGATATAAAATATATTTAAATGAATATGTAAATTTGAAAAGAAATACTTAATAACAAATAGGTATTGTAATGGTAGTGACCCGTGAGGATTTGAATAAACATTTTAGAATATACAAACTTTTTACAAATACACGGGATAGAAATAATTTTGTACTTGAGATTGGGATACAATGAAAGAAACGTGCACTACAGTTGAAATGTGTACGACAAAAGAAGTTATTCGTGTCATGATTGATCGTAATTCGAAAAAAACAATAGTAAAGTTACGAAAATATCTAGTGTATCAGATTTTACGTAGCTTGAATGGAAGGTCATGCAAATGTACAGAACAAACTTTAGCATAAGTGTGAAATGAGATATGAATATATAGAAGATTCACTAAATTGAGGTGATAGAGAGATAATGCATATAGTAATTATTACCAATGAGATAGTGCACATAATTTTGTACAATTCAAAGGAATAACAAAATGTAGAAACATCAAGCTCCACTAAATTGACACAACACATTTAAAATTTTGAAGAGATAAAGCATTATAAATTTATCACCTGTGCCATATATGTATTAAGAGCTAAAGCTTATAATTGAAATTTACATATGTATTTTGTGGTTGATTTACAAAAGATAATTCCGGTCATATTACCAGGCATAATATATCGGAAGGGCTAGCATTGTGCAAGAAACATAATAGAAGCATAATATAATCATTATGATATTTTAAGAAACATATTTTAAGAAGCATAATAGAAAGTATAGGGCGTAGCAGTATTCATAAAAATTTGTTAGGAAAACTTTCATAAAAATAAGCATATTTTAATAGAAGCATTGTGATATTTTAAGAAACATTATTTTAAGAAGCATAATAGAAAGTATATATTATAGCAGTATTGTTGCGGTGAAAATCGGATAACAAGCTATTAATTAACTTGCATCATATTTCTTTTACAACCGACTTTGATTTATCCAAAGGAAAGGTTCAAGATCGTTAGAAAAACCTAAAGGGGAGAGATCTAAGGTTCGGGGGTTGGTTATATTAAGGGAATGTATTAGCACCCTTAATATCTGTAGTACTCTACAGAAACCTCTTGTTAAATGTTATCTAATGTTTGCTAAAAGTTCTATGCTAAAGGCTGAAAACCCTAGGGGTTAGTATCTAAGTATACTCGATAAAGCATCGCACTTTACGCCTACGTATCCTCGGGAATAGAATCAGAGTATGCGTAGTTCTACTTCTACTGAATGGTTGACTATGGTCAATATTCAGAGGGGAAATGAGTACAAGCTCATTGTAGAGTCTAGGAACTCTCTAGATCTAATTGTAATGGACCTATGTTGAGGTTTAGTCAGTAGGGGAAGTGACAAATTCATTAGGATGAATATCACTAAGAGTTTAGGAACTCTCTCCTAGAGCTAGTTATGATTTCATGGCCCTCGATGAAGCCAAGAAACAAGGTTTCTTCCTAAGAGGTTACTTAGGTCAAGATGGGGGTCAATGACTTTAAGAGTCAACAATAATCACCTTTCTTTGGAATGGGAGGATAAATAAAAGTTACATGATAAAGCATGATAGGCAAAGATATAAGATAAAGCATTGATATACAAGCATAATAATGGCTTTATGCTTGAGTAATAAAAAGTGAGTGAAGGTGAAATAATAAAATGTAAGTGTTACAAGTATTACAAGCATAATAATAGCTTTATGCTTCACATATAAGATAAATAAAGATAATGAAAATAAGCATAAGATTAGCATTATGCTTAAAATAAATAATGAGATAAAAAAAAAGTCAAGGATAAAACAATGACATATAAATGAAAGTCAAGATGAAATTAGTCATACATGCAATTATTGGCCAAAGCATAGTTAGACAAGAAGAACAAATATTCAAAATTAAATAAATGGATTAAATGTAAAATACAACCCTTTTTTTAAAAGGAATTTTTAAAATGAGATATAAAGTTAATAATATATTATCCTAAATAAATATCTAGGAAAATAAATTACTAAATGAATAAATGTTTTGGAGTTTTTAGAATAAAAACTAAATTTTTCTAAAAGATAAATAAATTGTTTTTGAATTTAATAAAAAAGAAATGATATTGATTAAAAAGGAAGGGAAATGCTCCAAGCATGGTTTGAACCCATGACCCTTTGTGTACAACCCAAAACGAGGGCCAACCGAGCTATGCGCGGATCTGAACATAAAAGCAAACAGACGTATATATTTAAGAAACAAGCGAAATGGAAAATTAAAATAAAAGGACTGGGGCGAGGGGGATTCGAACCCCAGTCCTAAGGGTTGGCAAGGCGTTTAAGTGCAAGTGTGTGACCGTTGGGACGACTGTTTCATCCGATATATAATACGACTCAATAAACATATAATATACTCTTGCGCGCATGTTGGAAATAAACAACACAAACCAAACCACTACTCAATCTGCTCACGATTGTAGTAGCTATGACAATTAAACACGACAGAATAAACTGAAGCTAGACATAATCATCAACTTAAAATCATGAATTGCAAGTGGAGTAATATCCAAGTGAGTGTTTTAATCATACGAATTTGGACATCAAAATATCAATCCTTCGGATGCCTAAAGCAACAAAACAAACATTATCATAGCAGCAAACAAACAGTATGTTTAAAAGAGATCTTAATGAAATGAAAACGTCTTAAAATACGACTAAAAGATAACAGGTAGATACAGATCAGCATGGCATGGTTTAGCTTCAACAACACTCTCAAGATTTAGCAAACTTAGTGAAAAATAGCAGCCATGTGTGACTGTATCATTGATAAATCCACCAACAAATGTTTGACTTTGAGACAAATTCAACAAGTTGAAAAACCAATCAGAGACATAAATCAAGACATTTTATGACATATAAAAATAACGATGACAGTTCAAAATTAACAGAGTTCAAAACATATAGGATTTTGCAGGGCGTCATACAATGTTTATGCGCATAAAGCAAATAGCAAACACAAACTTCACAGGATTCAGCAATGGTTATTAAAACAGAAAGCAAGATATAACAACGATCCAAACAAACAAACAAGTGGAATGTGTTGAGGGCAGGTCTGTGCATATATAAAGAGAAATGTCATGATATAACAAAAACATGAAATATTAATAAGCACGTGACCAAATATGAGAGTATAAACTTAATGCAAATGAACACAGTCAAACCCTTCATTTCAAACATCCAACTCAGTTATGAACATGGCGTATACGCGTCTGGACCAAAGTCATACAGCAAATTGTACACGAGAGATTAAGACTCCAGGCATGGTAACAATTAGAAATAGGCAGTAGCAGAGGTCCAATGACAACCAAGTTTTTAGCAGCATTAAACATTCAATCAATATAATATCATAATGATAAGTTAATTGCAGCCACTTAATGGACAGAAACAGAGACATTTTAATACAAAAGCAAGCAGGTATACTACATCAATGAACAACATCATCTTATGAAATCAAGACCATAAGCACATAAACGACATGTTCAAGCATATATCAGCACAACACATATGTAAAAGGGATAGCAAGATGCGTATGATGTAAATGACATTAAATGAACATATTTAAAAGAGGGACAGAATACGATACCACATGGAATAATATCCACTGCCTTCGATTGTATTGATGGCTTTTCCTTCCAAAGCAAACTCCAAAACCAACTTCCAACTTCTTGCTCGAACTTAGAGAATTTCAGAAGATTTTTTTAGTGTTTTTGTGAGAAAAATGTTGGTTTTTTTGAACTCAAACCAAACCTCCTTATATAGGCAAACTTAATGGGCCGAGTGAGTGTGTCCTCACATCAAATGGTTGGTGCGCAAAGTGGCAACGGCTCTTTTGAATTTCAAACGTTGGTCCAAATCTTGGAGACAAGCGCTCCTTGCACTCAGACGTTCAGAAATCCGCTGAGTCAAAATGATCAAAATAGGCATTGCTTCTTGGACAAACTCCTGGGGTCAAACAGATGGTATTGAAAGAGGAAGCGAAAGGGACATTGCTCTGATCATTTGCAGAAATCGCAGGTCATGAGCTGGATATGGAGGAGCTTCAAAGTTGCTTTTGATGAACTAAATCCTTGGAAGCTTAATGGGGAAACACTTGGGTGAATCCAAATTTGAAGAAGGACGCGCCAAGATGAGAATTTTGAAAGTGAATTTTGTTTGAATTTTCCTTGTTCCCTTCTGAAATCGTGAGCAAGAGGGAGAAGAACAATTTGGTTGTTTTGGTTTCCTTGGTTGTCACGTGTCAAGCTCTCAATGGTTAGGAGAAAGGGTTGAAAAGTCAAACACTACCAAACTTGTTTCTCATTGGTCCATGGCAATGAAGTGAGAATCCACAATTGCAAATGACATTGGTTACGGCAAGCACTAATTTGGGCACATTCTCTTAATTAAATTAATAATATGAAAATAAAACAAACTAACAAACATTTAAAATTAAGAATTAAGGAACTAAATAGATAATTAGCCTAGTTAATTAAAATTGACTTATTATTAGGATTGATTTAAATTAAATAAAACTAAAACAACTTAAATATAAAGGAAATAAAAATGGTGCCAAATTGAAATTAATCTAATCATTTAACAAATAAAAGCTAAGATAAATATTAAATTAGAATAATGAGAAAGATAGTAAAAATAACAAATAGCAGGAAAATGAGGGTAAAATTTGGGGTGCAACAGTTGCCCCTATTTAAATATCTTCGCTTGATGACATGAGAGATGAAAATCCTTATGTAATCAACAGTGTGAGATATTTAAATACAGATAATCGAAAATTTTACCTTAGATGCACACACATGCAATGCAGCAAACATGATGCCAAGAAGGTGCAAAAATGCAGACACGACGTGACACCAAGGGGTAAACAGGGAGCAAAAAGACCAGAGAGCTTCACTGGGGAAGGAAACAAAATCAGCATCCATGAGAAACAAACTCAATGGGGATACAAGCCAACCAACGAAAGGGACTCACCGGGAAGACTTGAAAGACAATCTCCACTGGGGAAAGATCCGGGGAGGTAGACTACTGGGAAGACAAACCTACACTCTTCCTGGGTATGAGACCAGAAAGAATATCTGATCACTGGTTGGATAAAATGGTCATTCAATAATGGCTTTGAATGAAAGGTTTGAATAAAGAGTACAAATTATAGTATCTGATAATGGATTTAGATAAACTAAATAAAGAGATTCGATCTGAGAAACCTCAGGGAGAGGGATCCATCCGGAAAGGCATCAGATGGTAAAAGAACCAGACACCCAAAACTGGCTTTGGATAGAAGGTACAAAATCGCAATGTCTAATAATGGCTTTAGACAAGGTAAGCAAAGAGTGGGATCCAAGAAAACGTTACCAGACATTCAATAATGGCTTTGAATGAAGGTAAAACCACAACATCTAATAATGGCTTTAGATAGATGTGAACAAGGCTACATTCAATAATGGCTTGGAATGCAGAGAAAACAATCATTCAATAATGGCTTTGAATGAAAACGAATGAATCATAATATCTAATAATGGCTTTAGATAAGGACAGCTAAGAACTATATCCAATAATGGCTTTGAATGCGAGGGAAACACTCATCCAATGATAGCTTTGGATGCTAAGTGAAAATATCACAATGCCCAATAATGGCTTTGGGTAAGAGTGAATAATAAACTCGATTTGAAAATTATCAGGCAGAGGCACCCATCTGGGAAGGCATCAGATAGAAAGAACCAATCATCCAATAATAGCTTTGGAGTGAAAAGTGAGGAACCCGACCATCCAATAATGGCTTTGGATAGGGGATACAAATCACTATATCTAATAATAGCTTTAGATAAAGCGAACAAAGAAAAGAAGAAGCGTTACCAGCAAAATCACAACGTCTAATAATGGCTTTAGATAAATGTGAGCAAGACTACACTCAATAATGGCTTTGAATGCAGGGAAAACAATCATTCAATAATGGCTTTGAATGAGAGTGAATATATCATCATACCTAATAATAGCTTTAGGTAAGAGTGGATAAAGATTACATCCAATAATGGCTTTGAATGCGGGGGAACCGATCGTCCAATAATAGCTTTGGATGAAAGTGAATGAAATCCTCGTGTCTAATAATGGCTTTAGATAAAAGCGAACATAGACTCGATCTGAAAAATATCAGAAAGAGAGATACACCTGGAAAAGCAATCAGATGGAAAGAATCAATTATCCAATAATAGCTTTGAACAAAAGGTACGAATCACGATATCTAATAATAGCCTTAGATAAGGTGATGAGTTAAAGAAGTCAGTCATCCAATAATGGCTTTGGGTGAAGGTAGTCACAATGTCTAATAATGGCTTTAGACAAGGATGTAACTCATAATATCATTAGAAGAGAATGAGATAAGAGAGTAATCCAAGAAAGCATGGGACGTAAAACATGAACTTTCAGGAATGTCACTGAATAGGTATGATATGTAACATTTGTAAGGTAAGACGTGGATAACGACGTAAACTTGAGAGAAAGCATAAATGAGGATAAAGCACTCATGATAAATATATAAATATGCACAGCTTGACCCTTGGTAGGAAGACAAGACTGGAAAATTGATTCCTCAACACAGAGATTATTGTCACACCGGTAAGTTGTATCAAGTTGATAGTACTTGTATAAATGATGAATAGTTGCTTGGGGTACTTCAGGTAAACTGCCCCAGATTAGCTGAATGTTGTAGATCAACTGATAATTGCTTCAGCTTTGATTGATTTTGTAAACGACTGTCTCATGGCGCTCTTAGAAAGCTTGCCCCAGTCTGAGTCTTGAAAGATGACTGTACACTGGGAAAGCTTGCCCCAGCCTGAGTCTTGAAAGATGACTGTACACTGGGAAAGCTTGCCCCAGCCCGAGTCTTGAAAAGTTGTGTGGATAAACCAAATCTGAGAAGTCGTCATTAGACCATAAGTCTTGAACTGATCCTTGACAGGATATGATAGGAACTTGCCCCTGATTAAATCACTGACCAAGTTTCTTTAGTGTTTGAAAAATTCCTTGAGAGGAAAGCTAGTTTGCAAACAAAAGTTCTTGTACAAACATGGTAAATGAAAAGCTTATGCAACTTTGAAATCGAAAATATTTTGAAAAAGATGCACAGTAAAGTGAATCATTAGTCAGAACACGGCGGTTCAAGACATTAAGGTGAAAGGTTTTAATGCAAAGACTTTTAAGAGTCAGGTTACACAACCTTGCTGTAATATGCTTTCAAAGTAACCTTATCTCAATCAGGTCTTTTGAAGGGTTGTAATGAGATTCGATTTCTGGTTTATGAAGCAAAAAAAAAAGTATAGGCTCAAAGTTTTATTGGTGCCCACCCCAGAATTTATGATGAATTGCAATCATAGTCTTAGTTGAAATTGAGAAATACCCTGCCCCAGCATTGAAATTTTGAGGGTATTTTATGTGATGAAAGAAAGGTTCCTACTTCTAGGTTCGAAGTGTTTGGGAATTGAAACAATGCCTTATATCATTGACAAGGCTTAGTTGAAAGCATATCACAACAATTATGTATATGAGGTAATCATCATCCTCCAATCTTTGCAGAATAGAGTGGCAAAAAAAATGTATATTTTTGAAAGTATTTAGAGTAAATAGCAATTAAATTGAATCAAAAAGTTGCAAAAACGCTCATTTCATTGAATTTGAAAGTACAGACATATTTGAAGGCAAACAGCTATAAAGAAAAAACGCAAACAACGAGAAACAAAGGCCTAGTGACTAATCAGAAACAGAGATGAGTCGTCCTGTCTGAAACACTGGCTTTTAGGAGAATAATCTGTTGAAGTCGACTAAAGCTTCACTTGGCGTGCCCGGGCAGAGGGTTATTCTGAACATTAGGGTTATCTTTAAAGGAGAGGATCTTGCTTCTCACCAACTCTTGTACTCTAGCCTTCAGTGCATAACAATTTTCCAAATCGTGACCTGCACCACCTTGATGGTATTCACAATGGAGATCAGCCCTATAGCCGGCTGGAAGAGGATTTGGAGGAGGAGGTAAAGGTCTTGTAGTAATCAACCCTTTCTTCACCATGCCAGGATAAAGTTCGGTGTATGTCATGGGAATGGGATCAAATTGACCCCTATTACGGTATTGGTTATGTCCTGCAGGTGGACGTTGGGTAGCTTGAGCTTGTCGTGGAGCAGTAACCACAGGAGTAATAGCAGCAACAGTAGGGTAAGTATTATATCGAGGTCGGGGACGAGGCCTTTTCACTTCAAACATCACAGCGTTGGCTTGATCCTCTTTCCTCTTATGGAAGTTCCCAAAGGGTTTGGTCACAGCATTTGAGGGTTCAGCGGCTCTGGATACCTTTCCTTTCTTGAGGCCTTCCTCGAGTCTTTGGCCAATAGTAACTAGATCAGTGAAGTTGGATGAAACACTTCCAATCATCTTCTCCCAATAAAATAGAGTCAATGTATCAATAAATAAACCAGTTAATTCTTTTTCGCCTAAAGGAGGTTCAACTTGAGAAGCGAGCTCTCTCCAGCGCTGAGCATATTCTTTGAAAGATTCCTTATCCTTCTGAGACATGTTCTGAAGTTGACGGCGATCAGGAGCCATGTCCAAGTTATACTTGTATTGCTTCATGAAAGCATTAATAAGATCTTGAAAGCAGCGGATGGAATTCTGTTCAAGATTCATGTACCATTTGAGTGAAGCTCCACTCAAACTATCTTGAAAGCAATGGATAAGCAGCTTTTGATTATCAGCATAAGCGGTCATTCTTCGAAGATACATGACCAAGTGAGCCCTCGGACAAGAATTCCCCTGGTACTTCACAAATTCTGGTAATTTGAACTTTGCAGGCATAACAAGGTCAGACACCAAGCATAAATTGTCAGCATCCAAGTTGAAGAAATCATTACCCTCAATGGCCTTGAGTCTTTTGTCAAAGGTTTGGAAACGCTCATGGACGACTTCAGGTTCAACAAAATATTCAGGCTCTTCACCCTGAGCACTGGTAGAATTGTACTCAAAGAGGGGGTTCCCAAATGAAGCTCTAACGGGTTGTGGAGTGGCGTGGACCACAGGTCTGGTCTCGGCGAAAACAGGAGCTTGAAAAATAGGCATAGCAGTTTGACCGACCATAGCAGTAGATGCAAGAGGCGGAGAATAGTTAGGAGGTAAACCAAACTCGGGCCAAGTTGATGGTGGTAACTGAACTGGTGGAGGATCAGCACTTGAAACTTCCTGGACGACTGTCCTTTGGGGTGGCTCTCCCCTAGCAATTAAAACTTGGAGCATCTCAGTGAGTTTAGTCATGCTTGACTTAAGTTCATCGATCTCCATTCGGACCTCAACATTGTGTATCTCTTGCTCTGACATCCTTCATCTGTAGTTAGCTCTAGTCCGGTATCAGTGTCGAGGAATCAGCTTGACGACTCCCAAGTAATCTCTGGAAGATAGAGATAACTGAAAATGAAGAACTGGGCAAACAGACACATGCAATGAAACATGCAAACATGCAAATGATATGCAAGATGCAAACAGGATGCAAAACACGTATGCAACAGGATCAAGGGTTCGAGATCACAGCAAGGAGTCTGGGTAAAGCACCAACCACAGGGTGTGTACTATGGTTTATCAACTGTAGAACAAGGTTCTAAAAAGTTCCCAGAGTCTACGTAAATCCTTCGGATATTATCGGCCCATGTAACTACTTACACGGGTTAATAATATTCTCAAGATGAACTCGTCTGAGTGTTGTATCGCGTGAAAACTACTCGGGACTGGCTCCCTCATAGTCACTGCACTACGCTATAAAGGCCAAGTGGGGTAAAGGTAACTACGGTCCTCAGAATCTACGGCTCCCAATTGAAAAAGTAATATCAATGTGACTTCTCACATCAGACATCAACAATCCCAAAGGGCCTCATCTGAGTGTGGTCATCATATGCCATAAATTATTGGTACTACTGCCAACAACCGACTATTAATTACACCACGATCCTATAATAATGTGCTCTCAAGTCCGGGTTAGGACTTATCTCACTCATAGATATCATGTCAACCCAAGGATATAGCAAGAACAAAATGTACAGATAAACAAATATGACATACATAAGCACATACAAGAAAATAAGCAAACATAAATAATCATAAAAGCAAGATAGGCTCAACCCTCTTAGGAATGGACCAGCAATAGGTCTAACTTTTCCCCAGTGAAGTCGCCATTTCTGTTGCGGTGAAAATCGGATAACAAGCTATTAATTAACTTGCATCATATTTCTTTTACAACCGACTTTGATTTATCCAAAGGAAAGGTTCAAGATCGTTAGAAAAACCTAAAGGGGAGAGATCTAAGGTTCGGGGGTTGGTTATATTAAGGGAAGGTATTAGCACCCTTAATATCTGTAGTACTCTACAGGAACCTCTTGTTAAATGTTATCTAATGTTTGCTAAAAGTTCTATGCTAAAGGCTGAAAACCCTAGGGGTTAGTATCTAAGTATACTCGATAAAGCATCGCACTTTACGCCTACGTATCCTCGGGAATAGAATCAGAGTATGCGTAGTTCTACTTCTATTGAATGGTTGACTATGGTCAATATTCAGAGGGGAAATGAGTACAAGCTCATTGTAGAGTCTAGGAACTCTCTAGATCTAATTGTAATGGACCTATGTTGAGGTTTAGTCAGTAGGGAAAGTGACAAATTCATTAGGATGAATATCACTAAGAGTTTAGGAACTCTCTCCTAGAGCTAGTTATGATTTCATGGCCCTCGATGAAGCCAAGAAACAAGGTTTCTTCCTAAGAGGTTACTTAGGTCAAGATGGGGGTCAATGACTTTAAGAGTCAACAATAATCACCTTCCTTTGGAATGGGAGGATAAATAAAAGTTACATGATAAAGCATGATAGGCAAAGATATAAGATAAAGCATTGATATACAAGCATAATAATGGCTTTATGCTTGAGTGATAAAAAGTGAGTGAAGGTGAAATAATAAAATGTAAGTGTTACAAGTATTACAAGCATAATAATAGCTTTATGCTTCACATATAAGATAAATAAAGATAATGAAAATAAGCATAAGATTAGCATTATGCTTAAAATAAATAATGAGATAAAAAAAAGTCAAGGATAAAACAATGACATATAAATGAAATGATATTGATTAAAAAGGAAGGGAAATGCTCAAAGCATGGTTTGAACCCATGACCCTTTGTGTACAGCCCAAAACGAGGGCCAACCGAGCTATGCACGGATCTGAACATAAAAGCAAACAGACGTATATATTTAAGAAACAAGCGAAATGGAAAATTAAAATAAAAGGACTGGGGCGAGGGGGATTCGAACCCCAGTCCTAAGGGTTGGCAAGGCGTTTAAGTGCAAGTGTGTGACCGTTGGGACGACTGTTTCATCCGATATATAATACGACTCAATAAACATATAATATACTCTTGCGCGCATGTTGGAAATAAACAACACAAACCAAACCACTACTCAATCTGCTCACGATTGTAGTAGCTATGACAATTAAACACGACAGAATAAACTGAAGCTAGACATAATCATCAACTTAAAATCATGAATTGCAAGTGGAGTAATATCCAAGTGAGTGTTTTAATCATACGAATTTGGACATCAAAATATCAATCCTTCGGATGCCTAAAGCAACAAAACAAACATTATCATAGCAGCAAACAAACAGTATGTTTAAAAGAGATCTTAATGAAATGAAAACGTCTTAAAATACGACTAAAAGACAACAGGTAGATACAGATCAGCATGGCATGGTTTAGCTTCAACAACACTCTCAAGATTTAGCAAACTTAGTGAAAAATAGCAGCCATGTGTGACTGTATCATTGATAAATCCACCAACAAATGTTTGACTTTGAGACAAATTCAACAAGTTGAAAAACCAATCAGAGACATAAATCAAGACATTTTATGACATATAAAAATAACGATGACAGTTCAAAATCAACAGAGTTCAAAACATATAGGATTTTGCAGGGCGTCATACAATGTTTATGCGCATAAAGCAAATAGCAAACACAAACTTCACAGGATTCAGCAATGGTTATTAAAACAGAAAGCAAGATATAACAACGATCCAAACAAACAAACAAGTGGAATGTGTTGAGGGCAGGTCTGTGCATATATAAAGCGAAATGTCATGATATAACAAAAACATGAAATATTAATAAGCACATGACCAAATATGAGAGTATAAACTTAATGCAAATGAACACAGTCAAACTCTTCATTTCAAACATCCAACTCAGTTATAAACATGGCGTATACGCGTCTGGACCAAAGTCATACAGCAAATTGTACACGAGAGATTAAGACTCCAGGCATGGTAACAATTAGAAATAGGCAGTAGCAGAGGTCCAATGACAACCAAGTTTTTAGCAGCATTAAACATTAAATCAATATAATATCATAATGATAAATTAATTGCAACCACTTAATGGACAGAAACAGAGACATTTTAATACAAAAGCAAGCAGGTATACTACATCAATGAACAACATCATCTTATGAAATCAAGACCATAAGCACATAAACGACATGTTCAAGCATATATCAGCACAACACATATGTAAAAGGGATAGCAAGATGCGTATGATGTAAATGACATTAAATGAACATATTTAAAAGAGGGACATAATACGATACCACATGGAATAATATCCACTGCCTTCGATTGTATTGATGGCTTTTCCTTCCAAAGCAAACTCCAAAACCAACTTCCAACTTCTTGCTCGAACTTAGAGAATTTCAGAAGATTTTTTTAGTGTTTTTGTGAGAAAAATGTTGGTTTTTTTGAACTCAAACCAAACCTCCTTATATAGGCAAACTTAATGGGCCGAGTGAGTGTGTCCTCACATCAAATGGTTGGTGCGCAAAGTGGCAACGACTCTTTTGAATTTCAAACGTTGGTCCAAACCTTGGAGACAAGTGCTCCTTGCACTCAGACGTTCAGAAATCCGCTGAGTTAAAATGATCAAAATAGGCATTGCTTCTTGGACAAACTCCTGGGGTCAAACAGATGGTATTGAAAGAGGAAGCGAAAGGGACATTGCTCTGATCATTTGCAGAAATCGCAGGTCATGAGCTGGATATGGAGGAGCTTCAAAGTTGCTTTTGATGAACCAAATCCTTGGAAGCTTAATGGGGAAACACTTGGGTGAATCCAAATTTGAAGAAGGACGCGCCAAGATGAGAATTTTGAAAGTGAATTTTGTTTGAATTTTCCTTGTTCCCTTCTGAAATCGTGAGCAAGAGGGAGAAGAACAATTTGGTTGTTTTGGTTTCCTTGGTTGTCACGTGTCAAGCTCTCAATGGTTAGGAGAAAGGGTTGAAAAGTCAAACACTACCAAACTTGTTTCTCATTGGTCCATGGCAATGAAGTGAGAATCCACAATTGCAAATGACATTGGTTACGGCAAGCACTAATTTGGGCACATTCTCTTAATTAAATTAATAATATGAAAATAAAACAAACTAACAAACATTTAAAATTAAGAATTAAGGAACTAAATAGATAATTAGCCTAGTTAATTAAAATTGACTTATTATTAGGATTGATTTAAATTAAATAAAACTAAAACAACTTAAATATAAAGGAAATAAAAATGGTGCCAAATTGAAATTAATCTAATCATTTAACAAATAAAAGCTAAGATAAATATTAAATTAGAATAATGAGAAAGATAGTAAAAATAACAAATAGCAGGAAAATGAGGGTAAAATTTGGGGTGCAACAAGTATTCACCAAAGTTTGTTAGGGGCACTTTCATAAAAATAAGTATAATGTTTATAAGATTACCTGCATAAGCTGTTATACACCATGAAAATTTGTACGGAAAACAATGATATATAGCAAATTGATGTATAAAGCACCAAGTCTCATAATGTCAAATTCATAAGATTCATGGTTAGAATCTATTGATATCATATTCTTATACTAAACAAAATATAATTCCAAACTCATAATTTATATAAAATCACATCATATATGATGTCAAATCCAAAAGGTAGTTTGTGCATCTAGTTAATGTATTACACAATACATACTACATAAGAACAAAATTCAGTTGTTACAGTTCTAAGTGGAAGGAAATGATTTTTATACGACTGATCTCAACACAACAATTTAATGCCACAAAAAATGAGTACTGAATCCTATGTTCACTCCTTCTTGAGGTGCTTAACATTGGTTTAAGATTGCATTGGAGTTAGGACCTCATCTTGCAAAATATCATCAAGAGTAGTTGGAACGGCAACCCTTTTAACAGGGGTGTTGCTAGAGCAAGTAGAAGGACTGCAAGTTTGGTTGGCAGAAGTTGTTGGATGTTCAGAGAAGGTTTGCTCATAAGATTTGGTCTGCTGCACATGACATAAATAATCAGCAGGCACACTATGGAAACTTATGTAGAAGATTAAGAATAAATACATACAATATGTTCATGTTGAACATCCACACTATGAGTCAAACAAAAAGCATACATTATGAAGTTTAATGTGATATACCTCATCAGGTTTAAGAAGTTCAGATAAGGTCTTGTAAAAGTAGACATACCTTGCCCATTTCAGTGATATGACAGATACTCTTGACCTTGTTAGAGTTTGTCCAGGATTTGTTGCCAGATTGAACAAAAGAATCTCTAGTTTGGTTGATAGACTGAGATGGTGCAGCAAATGATTGTGTGGAGCCTAGCCTGATGGCATAATGTAAATGTGTATTACATCTAGCAAATGGAAATACAATGAATTATGGAAAATTATGGCAAGTAGCATATTACGGTAAACATAATATGGAAATACAATGAATCAGTTTTCTTCAACCTATTTCACACTCCAAATGACTACCAGAGTACTATGATGTGTTACTTATACCTTGAGCTACGTTCATGCCGCGTCTCTTTCTTCCGATTGACACCGAGTCCAAAAACATAATCCTGACTTCGGACCTTGTATACCGTTTAGCCAGATAATGGCACCATTCGTATGATTTCTGTATTAGTTAAAACTGTAATGGAAATAGTCAGGTAGTGAGAGTTCTATAGCAGGAAAAAAATAGAGTATTTGGTATAATGCATATGCCAATTCTCAGATGACCTTACCATTGCAACGCCCCATTAACTTCACAACACCAATACAATTCTCATAACTCTCTGCTTCAACATGAGCATAATTAAATCGAATGATGCTAATTTCAGAGTATCCTAGGCCATCACTTAGACATCGGTTGAGAAGATGATCGAGAAGGTTGATATGACCCTAAACTGGAAGCAGAATAAAAAGAAAACAAACAATCAGAATTGAGAAATCTGTGAAACATAAATAATTGGTCAGCTCAGTATTACTGTGATTTGTAGTCTCAAACTTGAGGGTGGAAGCTTGATCCTACACTGAGTAAGTGTTTACTATAAGAAAACTAAATCACTGCAGTGTGAAAAATGATGACTTATTGGCAATAATAACATGGAGACATGTTCGTTCCAGCATCAATAACAATCAGTAGTCAATGTTAATTTCCCAAAAATAATCAAATTCATAAACCCATCTAACCATGGGTTTGTGCTAAAAGTTGCCTTGCAAATTACCAGACATAAACTTACTGGCGAGGATGATACTTGATCAACTCAAGAATACTTCAATTCCCCTGGATAAAAAGGTAATTTATCAACTGTTGACGTTATACATAATAGGAATGATCAAATCATTCAAGTGTAACACAAGTAACATTGCCATAGTTGAGGATCCACATCTCTGTTCCCATCAATCAACTTCTTCTTTGACTCCTTATCCTTCTTATTAGAAGGAGTTCGATTGCAACCGTTTGTTCTTTCTTTCATAGATCTTGCCATTTTAAAATTGAATTCTGCATCAAAAGATTAAAAAAAAGAGTGTTATTGTCTTAAATGTCTTGCATAATAACTTTATTTTGCCAATTATGGCAACACAAAAATTGAAAGCTGCCATGATTAAGTTGAGTTATTATTTTGTTTTGTTTCAAAAATAAAACTTGTAAACAAAGCAATAGAAAAATAGTGAAAATAAGAACCTGTTAAAAATGAAGAGAATTGAAGATATAGGGTTTAGTGTGAGTGAGAGAATAAACAGGAAACAAAAAGTAAGCACATCAACTTCACACTCCAGGACTGACACTAAAAAACAATGACATATAAAAACGCATTATTAGTCAAGCAAACCTGGACAGACTAATAAAATGAAACCAAGTTTTCATTAGCAGAATCCATATCAATTCAACATCATTAAACAACAAATAACCAGCAAGATGTTAAGAGTTCAGCAAATCAGGTTTCAGACTGGAATTTATTCCAAGTCGTCATCAACCACCAACAAATGGCAGATCAAGACATTTGTCTCAATTCAATGCCATGAGATGTAAAAGGGAAAGTATATCAGAAGGACGAACAGGAAGGAGAGGATTTTCGCAGCAATATTCAGTGCTCAGAAGATTTATTTTCATCACAACAAACCAACAAATAACATCTGCAGTATCATAAAATTCAGAGCATCATAGCCAGCCTTTTGGTGTTACGCAAACCGTTCACCCTACAAATTTATATCAGAGCAGTTCAAACCAAACAGCCCTGCAAAACATGACTTCAACTTAGATATCATAACAGGAACCACAACAGCACCGCAAAAGTTATGTCCTGCCAACTCAGAGCATCATAGCCAACATCCAATACCAAGAACAAAACCATCTCATAGAACAGCCACAGCTCTATATCAACCAAACATCAACCATTCAAACCAAACAGCCCTGCACAATAATGTAAGGTAGGATAGAACTCAAGATAGCCTTGCGAACTAACACAACAATTCACGGGACCAATCAAAGAGAACTCATTTAGCCATCATTAACATTTCAATATCGCAGCCATCATTAGTAAAGCAAACCTGCACAGACTAATAAAATGAAACCAAGTTTTCATTAGCAGAATCCATATCAATTCAACAGCATTAAACAACAAATAACCAACAAGATGTTAAGAGTTCAGCAAATCAAGTTTCAGACTGGAATTTATTCCAAGTCATCATCAACCACCAACAAATGGCAGATCAAGACGTTTGTCTCAATTCAATGCCATGAGATGTAAAAGGGAAAGTATATCACAAGGAAGAACAGGAAGGAGAGGATTTTCGCAGTAATATTCAGTGCTCAGAAGATTTATTTTCATCAGAGCAAACTAACAAATAACATCTGCAGCATCATAAAATTCAGAGCATCATAGCCAGCCCCTTGGTGTTACGTAAACCGTTCACCCTGCAGATTTATACCAGAGCAGTTCAAACCAAACAGCCCTGCAAAACATGACTTCAACTTAGATATCGTAACAGGAATCACAACAGCACCGTAAAAGTCATGTCCTGCCAACTCAGAACATCATAGCCAGCATCCAACACCAAGAGGGGGACAAATGCTGCTAACAAATACTATTTTTCCTATCATTTATCTAAAGGAACATAATTATTATAAGCATGTCAAAGCTGGTTTTTGGGCTGGTTTTGGTCCTTGAGCTGTAAAACTTTTGTGGCTTCAAACCTCAAAGAACAGACGATAAAACTCATTATAAAATAAAATATTATAATAAGCATGTCATAGTTTGCACACTTGGTGACAAAATAAAATATTATAATAAGCATGCCTCAGTGATATCACCAAACTTACTTGGTGACTCTGGTTTCCAATAAGCCTGGATATAGTTTGCATACAATACAATAAAATTTGTGAAAAAGATCTACAAAAATAATAATCATCGAGAATTATAATACTACTGACCTGGTACAATTTGTCAAACATCTTCCTGAAGTACAATGACCCGTCATAGTGAAAAATCTTGATCCTTCAATAGAAAAAGAAAAGAATATAATCAAAATTGCTTTCTAAGTGAATGAAAAGTAAGATCGTCAGCAAGGAAACCAACATATGAAAACCAACAAAATATTCTCCCTTTGTGTGTTTTCTGATTCATCAATCACCTCATAAATGTCACAAAAAATAAAGAAAATAAAAAAAATAGAAAATTAATTAAAAAATGAAGGCTTTAAGTGTTTAGTACAATACCTTTCAAAAATAAAGAAAATGTCACGCCCACTTCCATGCTCGGGATCTGCATCTTCTTCTTCGCAATAAGTTTGAAGCACAACCCATGTCGAGATCTCTATCTTCTTCTTCAGTTGAAATTGAAACCACAATCCATAAACCGAAAAACCAGGAAAAAAACAATGAAGTGTTAAGTAAGAGGGATAAAAAGCATTAAATCGAAAATAAAGTTTGAAGCTTTGACCAAGCATTAAGGCAAATCGATATCAGGTTCAGCAGAAAGTAGCAGAGGGAAAATCAGAGACGATGGAGAAAGGGGGCGGCGGAGATTAGGGTTTTGAGGGGAAAAAGGTATGAAAGAAAACCGATGGGGGGAGAGAGAGAGAAAAGTGTGAGTAGGTTGATGTGGGAAGGAGGGAAAAAAATTTGTGATGCATCGAATAAATGACTGACATTTGGCATTCAATTGTGAGAAGCAAGTTATGAATTTTGCTGAAACTGCTAGTTACGAAAATAACCTTTGAATAGTGTAAATTAATTTTGGTTGAAGGGCATTTTTGGCAGATCAATGAACTTATTTGTAATGGGTAGATAGTAGATAATATTAATAATCTTACATTAAGTTTTACATTAAAATAATTAAAATAAAATGAATATTTAGAATATTCTTTTTTAGAATAATGTATTTTTTTTAAATATAAAATTAATAATCTTTTCAAAAAATTTACCAAAGTAACGTAGTTTGAGATGTGAAGAACACGGATACGCCATATGAAATGGTGTATCTCTTTAAAGTTGTTACCATGCGCCATTTCAAATGGTTCGTTAATGTCCACCAAGTCATTTCATATGGCGTCTCCCTTTAAAGTTCATACACATGCGCCATATGAAATGGCACATCATTGTATTTTTTATTTTTTTAAATCATATGTGTATGCGCCATTTCAAGTGGTTACTACTACACAATCCCTCTATAAATACTGATCATCTTGTCTTCATTTTTCTCTACACCAACTTCTCCTCATTTTTCTCTTTGCACCACGTTCTCTTTATATTTCTCATTCCTTCCATTTTTCTGTCAAAATGACTTCATCTTCTTCCTCTTCTTCCTCCTCATATCTCTATCAGGTTTCATATATCCACAAGAGAAATGTCAATTTAATTTTTTCGTCAAACCTCTAATGAAGATTTGCCTCTGGAATACACTAACGTTAGAACATCTTAACAGAAGCCTGATCCGCTGGTTAGATGGAGACATTCTAGAGGGTGAAAAGATCATAAGAATTCAAAGGTTTGTTACCACGTTCAACTAAAATGGAGAAGTTCGTTTCTAGGAGAATGTTACAACTGACTATGATGTTCATACGTTGATGTATAGTTCTCAGAAAATTGTCTTGATGGTTGTAATCGCTTAGTTATGTTGTTTAGCCATTATATTTGTTTGTTTTGTTTTTTTAATTGTTTAAATTATTGTTAATTGTTGTTTTTAAATTATTGATGTTAAATGTTATGATATTCATTGAATGAAAGTTGTTGTTGATATAAAGAGACAATGCTACATTTAAAATTATGTTGTTGTGCTTGATCCAACATTGGAACATTTTGTATGATTGTTCCCGGGCTGACGGCACGAACTACATAATCTTACCATTTTGTTTGTCGTATCCATCTTCGTTCGAATACGCGTGCTATTAGGGCGACGCTTTTTCTTTCTTTGCATAATTTCATTGTGCCAGACAATTTTGCCTTCATATGCAGGTCAATAGTCCTTATTTGCTACTAACTGAAAGCTAGTGATGTAAACATTGCACAGAATAATGACTTGGTAAACAATGGACAGAAAGTTGGAAGGGTCCTGGCGAGCCTTTGAACATGCTGCTATTACATGGGAGCAAGGCATACAAAAGGCTTGAAACTTTATGCAGTTGCACCAACTTCTATCTAGTTTCACTCAGTAGCATTCCCTCGGCCTCCCTTCATTGTGATCCATTGACTCAGCAACACTGAGCCAACCTTTATTACGGCCAAACACTGTGACCACATGTGTGTTAGCTTTGGCAGCTTCGTCCTTAATGAATTTCATCGAACTATCACTGAATAGCTGCCTAGATTGTAAAATAGAACTCCATTTTGAACGTCTGATATCAAAAAGTGCCCCGAGCCTAATATATGTTGCCCTTACCAAAGTGGATATCGGTAGGTTTCAGATGCCCTTGAATACAGAGTTCATTGATTCAACGAGATTTGTTGTCATGTGGCCTCATCGTTGGCCATTGTCGTATGCCCTGGTCCACTTCTCCAGTTGAATATTATCGATTCATCTTAATGCATATGCGTTTGTCAATCTGATTTCTTCACGGTAGTGTTTGAAGGAAGGCTCTGTTAATGCATACCATGCGTTCACAACCTTTTTCCGCAACGTCTTGTCCTTGATCTTCCGCATTAAATTTTGAGTGATGTGTCTAATGCAATAGACATGCGTTGAAGGAGGATCTTGTCAACCGTTATCAAGATTCTTATATGCACTCTCGATTGATGGATATCTATTAGAAAATAAACATAAGTTAGGTTGGGGAGACACGTGTAATCGAAGATTTTTTAGGAAAAAACTTTAACCCCCAGTAGTCCCCCCTTCAATTAGAGCGAAGGTGATTGGAAAAATGTTGTTGTTGTCATCTTGTGCCTCTACCATGAGTAGCGTTCCATTATATTTCTCGTACAACCATGTTCCATCAATTTGTATAATAGGTTTGTAGTATGCAAAACTTTTGATACATGGTTCAAACGCCCAGAAGAGTCGGTGGAAAATGCCATTTCCATTAACACAAGTCCCATCTGGGGTATATGCTGACAAGGTCTCCAAGATGGAAATAGTCCCGGGAGTATATTGTTTAAGTGCCACCAAGTATTTTGGAAGTTCTTTGTATGACTCCTCCCAATTTCCAAACACCATTTCAACCGCCTTAGTCCTAGCTATCCATGTTTTCCTGTACAACAGAGTATAATTGTATATTTGAACGATATGTGATATTATGGTACTCGCCTTCAAAGATGGATTGTCGCAAATGACAGACAGAATTTCATTGCATATCAAATGAGAGTTGAGTCTGCGATGATATTGCATCGGATTGGTGATTATACAAGTGTGCTCTGAACCCACAGACCTTATCTTCCAAGAATAGCTTCTCTTCTGATAAGATTTTGTCAATCGGAACGGGCACACCTCGTTACAACAGTAGATCTTATACAGAGTCAGATTCGTTCGGTCGATTCTATAATCAACTGATAATTCCATGTGATATTATTTTATAGCTCGGACACAGTCTTCTTTTGTTTGAAAAGTGTCTCCCTCTTTTAATACTCCTTGTGTTTGCATATATGGATTGCAAAAAATATCTGTTGATGGTTCATCTGCACCCAAGTTCAGGCTTGTCATGTGTTGAGGTGACTGACTGGTAATAGGTCTTACTCGTGGTCGGCAGTGGAATCGTTTACCATTACCTCAGCTTCTTTTTCTTCTTCGTCTACGACTTTGACTTCAGCTTGTTCGTCGTCAGATTCGCAAAAAACTTGAGAAGGATCAACAAGTTGAGACATTTGTTGTTGTTGTAATATAATATAAAGCTCAATATCATTAAAACCAGAATACTCATGACTGAGAATTATATTATGAACATCTTCGTCATCTTGAACCTTTAACTGAAAAAATTTGACTTGGTTGTCGGCAAAAAACACTGGATTCTTGTAAATGATCTGGCCCACTGGACCACACTGTAATTTATTTTCTAATCTCGCTTTCAAATGGGAAAAATTTGATCGTCTGTTAATTGAAAACCGAGTAACATCGGTATTTCAAAAATTGAAACCGGTTATGGTACAATCAAATATTTCACCATTAAGATGTGCACTGATCATGTATTGTGGTGTTTGAGCCATAACAAATATTTTACTGTATTGGTGTTTGGTAGAATTGTGGTGCAATATTTTAGTGTCTGGTGTATGATAGAATTGTAGTGCAATAAAATGTTAGCTTCATGTGTATTAATAGACGTCTAGTTTCATGTAATCGGATTTTTAATATATTATTGTCTTGTCTCAATTATACATGTGTATTAATATTATTTTTAATATAAAATTATTTATTTGTGTTTTTTAACTATATAGGCATTAGTCTTGTCTCAATTATACATGCTTTAGTCTTGTCTCAATTATATCAATTATATCTTCTTACATGCAATAGTCTTGTCTCATTTATATATTTTTTATCACATTCCATGCATTAGTCTTGTATTACTTTATATCTTCATATCTCCTTCCATGCATTAGTCTTGTCTCCTTTATGACTACCAAGACTCTATTATAGTCTTCTTATTGCATACATTACTCTTGTCTCCTCTATGCATGCATTACACGAATTTCTTACTTTTTATTACACTATTTACTTACTATTTTGTTACACTATTGTCTTGTATGCATTACTAAGATTCACATGTCTCCAAGATTCACATGTAACATGCCTAGAAGATAGCCTTGTCTCCTAGTCTTACAAGATATCACATGTGGTAAAAAGATTCACATGCATTTGTAAGAGATGCTTGTAAGAGATTCTTGAAGGAGATGCCTTACGCGATGTAAGAGATGCCTTACACAATAATTCCTCTCATGCAAAAGAGAGAAGGCGCCATTTCATTTGGCTCACCTTCTTAGTTTCAAAGCATGCGCCATATGGTATGGTGTGTATGTACAATTGACCATGCAAACCTTAACCTCCTAACCTAACACGTGAAGAGGGGGCTTGCACTATAAATATGCTACTCACAACTTTGCTCGTCACAACTTTCAACTTTCACCAAGCAAACTTATCTGTTAATCCACACAAATTCCATTTGCTCCTCACAACCTGCCCTCATTCCAAGCCACAACTATAACTAAAAAATGTCTCTCCTTACTATGGGCGATGAACACAGAGGAACAATTGAGAATATTGTAGCATTTGTAAGTTTTTTGGTTTATTTGTTTTGCATCCCCTTACTTATTTATTTACATATATGGTTTCATTAAGAGTGTGGTTGCATCTCTCCATAGTTCTTTCTAACTTAGTTTCTTTATATCTTTTGTCAGGATGTAAATAGATTTCGATGTCGTGTACATGACTATATACCACACGACCTAATCATATAACCATACCTTAAATCATGCGGTTTCGGTCATTTGATTAACATCACTTCATACTCGATTGATGCCAAATTTAATCTAGCTTTGCTAGAACAATGGAGTCACGAAACCCACATATTTCACCTTCCATTTGGTGAATGCACCGTCACATTGGAAGATGTGTATATGTTGATGGGCCTACGCATCAATGGTAAGGTTGTTAACTGCAAAGTTGGGGTTGATAACCAAATTTGCGAAGATTTTTTGGGTGTGAAGAGACAAATTTGACACAACGTGCAGGTCAACCCAAGGGTCAAGGTATAAATTTAAAATACCTTAAAGAACATTATAACAGTATCACATTAGACGACGAATCCACCGAGTATGATAAGATAATTAAAACTCGATGTTATATTATGATTTTATTTGGACTTTTTTATTTCCTGAAAGTACTGGAAATACGGTAAATATTATGTATTTTCCGTTGTTATGCAACATTCATAAAGTAGGCACTTATAGTTGGGGTTCAGCTATTTTGGCCCATCTATATAGTGCCTTGTGTAAAAATTCAAAAATAGATACTTGTACGTTTTATGGCTGCGCCTTTCTACTTCATGCATGGGGTTGGTCAAGAATGCTGACACTCGCTCCGGTCAACCCGAATCCATATACATTCCCCGGCGCAAACAAGTAAGTTTATTTTAAAATATCAATCATGTATACTTTGATAAAAGGTTTATTTGTAACTAATTATTTTTATCACTTTATTTTTTGGTGGTCTGTTCTGGGAATGACTTACCAACGATGTCCCAGAAATGCAATAATCGTGTACCGCAATTTTTTAGACCACATTGGGTCGAACGATGTAATTTGTTCTAAACTACTATAAATTTAGCTATACAATCAACACACTGCAATTCTTCTCATTATGTATTTTTATTATGCAATTTGTATGAAGGCCATATTTGGGTCTTAACCATTAGCCTAACCCCGATGATCTTGCAGTATGGACAGCAAAAACACCAATCATTCGGTTCACTATAATGGAGATGCACCAAAGTGATCGAGTGAAACTGCAGTTCGATATGGAACAAGATATTCTAGTCGATCTGACGTGTTTGGGAGATTGGAATCAATTGAAAGTAGATGCACAATGGGGTTACGATGATTGGAGAGACTTTCTAAAGAGATGTGTCGAGAATGGAAGAATCGACATCGCCACATCTTAAACAAGTGTGTCGTGGAAGGGGCTAGACCAAGTCATCAATATATGATTTGGTTTAGGTCGATTACAACACAACAATTTGTATATGAGCCAACATATTTGATAGATCCGCGCCAACGTGCTTCGTCGTCATACACACAACAACAAACATCTACCCAATAACCAACCCCGCACCACACCCAACAATAATATCTACCCATCTAATCCCAACAACCCACAACACGCCATCGACATGCCATGTACACCGAACCATCAAACTTTCAAACCCGTAACTCATTCATGCCACCCACCCAAACACAACAACAAGAGTCTGATCCTTACCGCCAACATCCACACACTGACGCCACATCTGCCTATAGCCCCGATGACTCATTCAACACCACCTCAGCCCACCATAGCCCCCCACAAATGAACATACAAACATCCCACCACCAAAACACCCAACCACTATTTGACTACCTTACCCCACATCAGTCATTGCATCGTTTCCAAAACGATTCAATGCACCAATTCGGCCAACCATACCGTCCTCACCTAACCCAACCACTGCGACCCAACATCAAAAACATGGGCACGAAACTAAATTACGGCAGCGCCGTTGGCAGCAACCCCCCGACTATTGGGGACAAATGATTGAAAATATGTCAAATACGTCGGGACCCCCGCACCAAATATTTTTTCTGCATACCAATACGCAAAGACCACAAACTCCTAAACAAAATCGTGGTAGATCTCGGAGGCATGCTAATGCGTCGGGCTGTGGAATGGGGGGACATTTTGATCGGGCCGAACATTGATTTTTTATTCAATTGTTGTAAACTTTAATGTATTTTAATATATTTTTTTTCCTAAATTTTTAACCTATTTAAATTAATTTTCCTAATGAAAATAAAAAATAAAAAAAATAATTTAAGGAGGATGCACCATTTGATATGGCGCAGGCACTCCAAATTAGGGCATGATGGTGTATGCGCCATTTGATTTGGCTACACCTACATGTATGCTCCAAATCAAATGGCACATGAGCTTTCACTTTCTGCACATACTCCAAATGAAATGGCGCCCCCTTGTTTTCACTTTCTGAAACTACACTATTTTGATAAATAAATTGAAAATGATGTTATTTTGCTATTTAAATTAAATAAATAGGTTATTTTTTAAATAAAAAAAAAATCTAGTACTTAAGTTAATTTAGTTTTGTTATTAATGATAACGTTTTATTAATATTTATGTAATTAAATTTTATTTGTACAATAATAATCTTTTTTTTTGTGCAAAACTTAAAAATACTTTTAAGTTATGTTATATTTTAATTAAAAATAAACATTTGGGAAGTTGTAATGCGTATATTTTCAAAGTAATACTTCGTTAGTTTTTTCTTTTAAAAATATGAAATATATTATTATAATCAAAATATGCTTCTTAAAATTTAATATTTTGATAAAAAAAAAATCAAAATAGAATTGAGGAACTATTCACTAATTTATAGCTTATAATTTAAAGTTGAACTGCTTTTAACTATAAAAGTTGAGATTATTTTTAATTTAAAAAATTTAGATATTGTTCAATAACCTTATTTTATCTCTTATTTTTATCTTATGGTTTATTTTGGTCTCTTAACTTTTAAAAAGACTGATTTGATTGATTCTTTAACTCTTCAAACAACGCCACGCCACATTACTTCTTTATGTTAGGTATGTTGGTCAAAGTCAAAATAAAGTACCACTTGGCGTTGATGTGGCATATACTCATTACAAAGATCATCAAAATTCCAAGAAAAATTTCAAAATTTTCCAAGAAATAACACGAGAACATGTTGGGCGAGAAGGGGTGACATCGCGCAGCGAGCAGGTGAGGTCGTCAAGTTCCACTAAATGCACCTGGAACATGGATTGCCTTGTCCACCCTAATGTGTTTCGGCCTCAAGCACATAGAGGCGTGTCAAGACACGTATAAGAGAAATAACTGCAAGATTTTGTGGTCCAATGAAGTAATTGCATTCCCTATTAAGAGGGATGACTAATTCCTCTCCCCACGATTTGGATGGGTGGTTAAGCCTGGAGACCGGTTCTTTAACAACAACTTTGTTAGTTCTGTATTTGTAAGGATTGGCAGAAATTTTGTAAAACAAATATAGCAGCAATATAATAAAGAGTTACTCTTATCTTCCTAAAGAATAATCAGAAAATAGCAGAAATCTTAGAGGAAGATGGTGTAGTGAAGTGTTTCAACATCTGGAACAACATGTCGTATCAAGATGTCCCATGCAGGTTCATTCGACATCGCGCCAGAACTGAAGAGAATGTAGAATTTTGTTATATCCTAACAGATGTAGAAGTTTCAGGAAATAATATGCAAATTCCATGTGGCGCTGAATTAAAAGGTTTGAAGATTCAAGTCTGAAATTGAGAAGAATATGGGAAAATATGCACTTTCTAAATATGGAGATATTTTAGGAAGTTAAAGATTGAAGTCCTATTATGTAGCAGAAGTCTCTGCTGATTTGTAGCAGCTCATTTGCTATGTTTTTGTAGGCCCAAATCCAGTTGGGAATAGGTTATATATATAGATATTTTGTAACCTAGTTTGGTAACGAACCAAAGATGTAAAAGTTCTAGCATTAGGGTTTGTTCCTGTACCACTCGACATGTGAGTTGGACAGTTTGTAAGTGTGATCCTCGAAGCTGTTAAGTAAGAGGAGTATTGTTCTTGGAGGAAGCTTTTAAGTAACTCTAAGTTGTGTCTTGGAAGGGTGACTTCCTTGCTGAATTATTGTATAGGTAAAGAGCCGTTGATGCAGTGGCGGATTGTCAACTGCTAGACATCATTGCGATGATTGGGAGTGAGAAGGGTTTCTCATGTCTAGAGAGGATCTAGGTAGAAGGTTCATTGGGTAGTGATTGAGTGATAAGCTGTAAACGGAGAGTTTAGCTTTAAATTGATACTACTGATAGTGGACTTCATCCCTGGCTTGGTAGCCCCCAGAGTAGGTGTATTCGAACGAACTGGGTTAACAATTTTATGTGTCTTGCTCTTATCTTTTCAGTACCATAATTACTGTAATATACCTTGTCCTTTGTGATCATGTCAGACCGGATGTCAAACGACATGTTCTAGGACATCTGAATTCTGCACATGTACCAGAATTTTAATTGGTATCAGAGCAGGTCATTCTGTTCTATATCTGGATGAGATCTGAGGGAAGATACTTTCTGGTTCGTGGTCAAGGTAGAAGCTTTCTACTGAAAAGTTGTTTGAACTTGGAGTAGTTCATATAGGTGTGAGAATGGTCCCTAGAAGTGGAGGATGGACTGTTCGTGACAGGCAGTAGCGTGTGCTGAAGGCTTGGGGGAGTGGTTGAAAAACTGATGTGTCGTGGTTATGTTAGGTTTGATTTATTTTCAAACCTGTGGTATTGTGGTGTCACCTGAATTATGATGCTAGGGCTAATATGTGACACCTGAAGGCTTTGAGGAGTTTGTATTTTGATCCGATGCGAATCTATCTGATAACTCCTGAGGTTGCAATTGAGGAGATTATTCTTCTCTGAATGTATATCCTATGGTGATGGGATTTATGCAAGACTGCTTCAACTTACTCTGTCAACGATACTTGAAGTTTATTGTTCAAGTCCACTCATAAAGGCATTGATAAGTGATGTTGTAAGGAAGAGATCTGAGAAGTAATTTACTTTTACTTCTTTTCTTAAAAGGCTGATACCCAGTCTTTGATCTCTTGATGTGTTCCTTGGAATGATGTCCTATCTTGTGTTAGAACATCTCGTCAGAATTGTGCTGAATTCTGTTGTCTGAAGGAATGGCATAGCAGATGCTCTGGGTGCTAAACTAATGTGGTTTGATCACATGAGTTTGGAGCCTACTCCTGATCTGGAAGAGGAGGCATCTGGGTGGTATGTCTAAGAAGTTTCTGTCCCTGGAACTTATCTTAGATGTGTGAGTTGGTCAAGGTGTGATCAACATGTTATTTACTCCTGAGGTCAGTTTATTTCTGGTCCTTGCTGCAGGAGTGGAGAACCTAAGATTCAAGAAGTATTATCTCTAGCAGACTTCTTGGACATGAAGGTCAAAGATCAAAAAGTCATGATTTTTCTCTGTTATTTGGAAGCATTATCTGAATGATCTTGTGAAGCTAGATAAGTATTGACTGTGTGTGCTTAAGGATTGAGATGATCTAATCACAGTCTGTGCTGCTATTAAAGGGGAGAATGTATGATTCTCTGAAGTGCTATTGGCAGATTCTGAGGGAGAGTACCTGATGTATTAAGATTTTATTTTCTCAAGCTGTCTGGATGATGTTTCTCTGAGTCAGGATGGAGGTTGTTTACTCAAACTTGATGACGTTTATCAAGCCTATGAGAGCATGGAACTCTTATTCTGGTGTAGTGGAGAACTCTCAAGGGTTAAGCACTGTGGAGTTGAATCAACCGGTGGGGTTGGTTGGTGACTATGTGTTGGGATTATTTGGGATGAGTTTGGCTGATGGATTAGAAGAGGCAAATTGGTTGTGGAATGTTGATGACATCCAACATCTCAAAGTCAGACAAGATGTTGTGATTTAAGGAGAAGACTCTTGAGTTGTTCCTGCTGCTGAATGTGATATGACCTGGAAGCGTGATCAGCTACTGGTGGTTGATCCTCGTGTGCTAGAGCTTTACTATAGATGATATCTTTAGAAAAGCTCTGTGAAGATGTGTGACTGAGATTGATGTTGGAACATCAATTTAGGTGGTTGCTTGTTCAGCCAAGGTTATTTTGCGCATAAAGAAGTCCAAGATCAAGCCACTGATCCAAGTTAAAGTAACTTGTGAATATATGTCATGAATCAGAAGTTGTCAGACGTATGCAGAAGATTACAAACAAATTGTCATACCTTGTGTGAGAAGGTAATCTTATTCTGACTAATAGTAGATACTTTGACGGGAGACTTAGTATTTGTCTATTATTGATGTTATGCATAAGGTTAAATACTTGGACGGGAGACTAAGTATTTGTCTAGAGAAGTATGCAAGTTTGCAGTCTGGATATTATGGTTTAGGAATTTATTCTTTCTGAGTGGTTGTGGTTGATGACAACCTGAGGTAGCCTTATCAGCTGATTGTATCAGAAGTGTGTGAATGAAGAAGTGAGCATCATCTGCTATTTGTTTGTGAATCTCTCTTAGATAACAAATACCTCGTTAGGAGCTTGGTAGTTATCTAATGCGTGGATGCAATTCAGATTTCTGAATTGTGTGAGAGTTTATTTCTCTCTGTTGTGATCAGGTGGTTGTGATTACCTGAATAAAATGCAGAATGTGTGATCTTCTATCTAATGCTAATGTCCTACATAATGTCACAACGTCATTGTTGGTTGTGTATCCTGGATGAAGGTCTGGGATGGTGCTTGTGGAGTTGGAAGAAGCAGCATTAGTGTCTGAAGTGACAGTTCTGACATAATGTGGATTAGAATGGGCAGATTCTAATCTTGATGTTAAGTAGTTTGTTCTGGAAATACATGACTACTTTCATGATGAAGACTTCATTAGATGCTTGTGAATGTAAGGACAGAAGGTTGATTTCTTCTAATACAAGTAAAAGGTGGTGGCAGTCCTTATCATGTGTTACAAGTAATCTAAAGACATTTGTTATGGAATATGTGAGAAATTCCAAATCAAGTGGGTTTTTATATTGGACTTGGCATATACATGGTGAGATTATGCTCAACAAATACAAGAAGTGGCAGTTCTTAATGTTGAGAATGTGGCAATATCATCTGGTTCAAGTGTTCATCTGCATAAGGAGCATTAGTTGTTCATGTCAGGGGGAGTTAAGGCCGGTGTCTATGGTCTATTACTGCAAGGGTGCAGATTTCTTATAGCATGTGCGCTGGTTAAGTCTGTGCAGTGTGATGTCAAACTTCATGATGGGACATATCATAGATGTGTAGGAGAGGTCTAAAAAGCAGATTTGGTGGTTTTTGGTGACTTTAATATTGCTCTACTGTCTTGAAGGAATCTAGAAGGGATTGAGAGAAATCGTCTTAGTATCCATTAGATAAGAAGATGGGTTTGTATAAGGTTTTGTGGAGTCTTGGGCTGATAAGTTTATGAGCAAGCAGACAAACTGTATTGGTAAGATGTCAGAACATGGTACAGGACATGTTTTTCTTGAGCCAAACAAGGAATTACTCTGGACGGTGGTGTAAGGATAAGGCGAAACACGTGTCTCTGCCTATGCATGGAGCGTTATTGGCCTAATTTATGGTAAGATTCAGTTGAGAAACATTTAAGGCAGTCAAGGCAGTTTTTGGAAGGTAGGCATTGAATGTTGAATGGAATTTTTGATACCTAAAATAGCGTTTCTTTGACCAAGTGTAACAGCCCGATTATGATTATCTCCATTTTGTGCTAATTTGTATTATTTTGTTGAGTCTTTTATTTAATTTGGGTGATAATTATGTTATTTGTGATATTGGTGTGTGAATATGTTATGTTTGCATATTATGTGATTTTACCGTTTTTGAGAGTTTGCGGGGAATATTAGATTGGAGGGTATTTTAGATATTTCACATTTAATGATAGTTAGTTAGTTAGTAGATATTTTGAGAATATATAAAGAAATAGAAAGAAAGAAAAGTATAAGAAAGAAAAAGAATAGAAATAGAAAGTTAGAGGTGAGAAAGAGAGAAAAACAGAATTTTGAGAGAAAAAGGAGAAAAGAGAAGAGCAAAGAGAAAAGTGTGGAAAATCACCAAGATCAATCTTTCGGAGTCGATTTAATCGGGTAAGGGTGTGAAATATTGTTATCCTAACTATGTGTATGATTATGTATGTATTTTGTGTTGATGTTTGGGTTGGTTTTCCATATGTTTCCGTTTATGCCGTATTTGACGGAATCGATAGAAACCGATGTTTTTACGGTCGAAAAGTCGTATAAATACATGTGTTGGTTGGATATATGTATGTGAGCTGCTGTTTAAAGTTTCATGAAGTTTGGTTATGTTTCGGTTAGTTTTCGGTATGTTTCCGTTGTTGTTTCCGTTTAGGTCGAATCGTAGGAAATCGATAGAAACCGATGTTTTCACGGTTAGAATTCGAAATAAATTACGTAGTTGTATCGAGTAAGGTTAGGTCGTCGTATAGCGTGCTTTTTATTCGATTTGGTGATGTTTGAAAATTCTGGTTTTTGAAAGGTGGAAATTTAATCGAAAAATCGAACGTCGTAGAAATTTCGTTTATGCGTTCTAAATTGTTCTTATGTATTTAGTGGTTGTGCGTATATGTTTGTTTCGGTGAAAATGTTCGATTTAGTCGAGTTTCGGGCATTTCGGAAAAGTTACAGCAAGTGTGTAAATTGAGAAATCTGATTTTTGTGAAAAACAGGGCTATGAATCGATACATAACAGCTATGTATCGATACAAAATGGTTTATGTATCGATACATAACCCCTATGCATCGATACATACTGTGAAAATTGGAAAAAACAGCATTTTCACTACAGCATGTGTCGACACATGCGTGCTATGTATCGATACATGAGGTCTTTTTGTATCGATACATAAAGCCTATGTATCGATACATACTGTGCTGAACCATAAAATTCTGGTTTGTCGGGAAACTTCGGAAATTCATATCTCTTGAACCGTAAGTCGGTTTTGACCCCCGTTTGAAGCGTTGGGAAGCTAACGAGATGTTATTTCTAGGAAAAATAGTTTTGAGGTCTAAACCTGGTCCAATTGGAACAGTATTTTCGAACCGTTTCGTAGTGTCGGGCCTCCGGTTTATGTTTTCACGTTATTTTGAAATATACATATCTTCTTCGTTGTTTATCGGATTTAAGTGTTATTTATATCGAATCGAAGCTGTGGATGAGTACCTTTTGATGATGATGGAAAATATTATTTTTAGCCGACTTTTAACCGACTTTTCTGGTAAACCGTAAATCGAATTGTTTGGTTATTTGTGAAAATGTTCGGTTGCCGTTTGACACAATTGATGTGAATGTATGTGGATTGTGTGTGATGAATGCATGACTATATTGTGAATATGTATGCATGTCAAGAGTGTCATGAGTCATGTTGTATGTGAAGCATCATGATGTGCATTCTTGCATTGTGGGGTTCTAAGATGAATCCGTTGTAACGTCGTAAGCCTTTTGAGAGGTGGGGGCGATGATTACAAACGATTGTAAGCCTTTTGAGAGGTGGGAGCAATCGGATTGTAAGCCTTTTGAGAGGTGGGAGCAATCCATAAACATTGTAAGCCTTTTGAGAGGTGGTAGCAATGGGTGAACATCGTATGCCCGACGGGGAGTTACACTAAGTAACGAGCGATGGTTCCAATAAGTTCTTCAATTGAACTTGAGATGAAATGAGTCGGTACCCGCATTGCATTTGCATAGAGTCGTGAGTCGGTCTCTATGATTTGCATTGGTCATCCTTGTATTTGTGCATGGGTGAATGAACATGAATATATGTGTTTATGTTGAATGATAAGCATTGTGATGAATATGCTTGGTTTCGTATATAATATATATATATATGCCTTGCGATGTATATTGAATGGGATGTGATGAATTGTGATAAGAATTGTATCATTGTAATGATGCATTGAAGAATGAATATAATATGTATGTTTATGTGGAATGGTAGAATGGTGAGAATGTGTTAGGTGTATACTTTTGTGTTGAGATATATGATCATATGCATTATTATTATGATAATATTTCTCACCCTTCTGCTGTTTTATGATGCTCTACGAGGCATTACAGATTAGGTATCTGGTGGTCTTTTGTGAAGTGTGTCTTCATACCTTTTTGGTCGGTTGGCTCTGATATGTAGCACCGGGTAGCTAGGACGTTTTGATCTTATTGTGATACATTTGCATATGTATCTTGCTGATGAATTTGTGTATATAAACATGATGTATATATATATATATATATATATATATATATATATATATATATATGTTGAGGTATATATGTGGTTGTTATTCAATATTTTAGATGTTTCCGCTTTTATTCTAAATATTGAGATGTGGGTGTAAGGACTGAGTTCCTACGTTGAAAGTTACCCCACTGTTGCATATCATTTGTTGAGCAGGTGTTGTATGTTTTAATTTCAAGCATAATGTGACATGCCTTTTTATGCCGTGTTTACAATTATACTCTGATGAAATTTCCAATGCGTGCCTAAATGATTTATTTGATTATTTGGGGGGTATAGAAAGGGGGTGTTACATTAAGTGGTATCAGAGCCAAGGTTGAGTCAGTCGTGTCTGTCTCGTTGTTGTGTTGGTTGAACTGTTGTTTAACCTTTGTTGTTATTTTTGGGAGTGATCAGAATATGGCTGGTAGAAACGATAATGCGATGGCTGCTGCTATGGAAGCAATGGCTAGGGCGGTGCAGGGTGCGCCGAATGTAAGTGCTAATGAAGAGTTCAGGAAGAATCAACCACCGGTCTTCAAAGGAAGATTTGATCCCGATGGTGCTCAACTTTGGCTGAAAGAGATTGAAAGAATCTTCAGAGTCATGGATTGTGCGGAAGAGAATAAGGTGAGGCTTGGATCTCACATGCTGAGGGAAGAAGCCGACGATTGGTGGGTCGGTATGCGTGAAATTCTTGAGGTGGATAATGAAGAGGTAACTTGGGAATTGTTTCGTACCGAGTTTCTACTGAAGTATTACCCTGAAAGTGTGAAAGGGAAGAAAGAGATGGAATTCCTGGAATTGAAACAAGGTGGTATGTCAGTGGTGGACTATACTGCTAAGTTTGTGGAATTGGTTCAATTTCATTCTCATTATGCTGCGATTACTGCTGAGTTCTCAAAGTGTATTAAATATGAGAATGGTTTGCGTCCTGAGATTAAGCAAGCTGTGGGATATCAAAGGATTAGGAGGTTTTCGGATTTGACTGAATATTGTAGAATCTTCGAGGAAGATAGTAAAGCTCGTTCTACACATTACAAGAGTGTGAATGAGAGGAGAGGGAAACAGCAAGCTAGAAGTGGACCTTATGTGACCCCCGCTGATAAGGGTAAATATAAGGGAAACTTTGATAAGAGATCTAGAGGAGGAAGTTCCGGGTTCATTAAGTGTTTCAATTGTGGTGGAATGGGTCATAAAGCAACTGAGTGTAGAAAGGCCGTTGGGAGATGTTCTAACTGTGGAGGTATTGGGCATTCTACTGCTGAGTGTAGGAGGAATATGGTGAAGTGTTTTAACTGTGGAGAAGTGGGTCACATTAGTACTAAGTGTACTAAGCCGAAACAAGCTCAAGCGGGCGGAAAGGTGTTTGCATTGGCGGGGACTCAGACCACTAGTGCAGACCGTTTGATTAAAGGTACATGCTTTATTAATAGTACACCTTTAGTTGCTGTTATTGATACGGGAGCGACTCATTCGTTTATTTCATCCGAGTGCGCGAAGCGTTTGAATCTTGTGTTGCCTCTGATGGATGGTAAAATGGTTATTGATACTCCAGCAATGGCGTCAGTAACTACTTCTTTGGTTTGTCTAAGTTGTCCTTTAACCATTTATGGTAAAGACTTTGAGATGGATTTAGTGTGTTTGCCGTTGGAGGGATTGGATGTAATCTTGGGTATGAACTGGTTGCAATTTAATCGAGTTCATATAGATTGCTATCATAAGTTGGTAAGGTTTCCTTCTTTGGAAGATAATGAAGATGAGAGTTTTCTATCTACTAAAGAGTTGAAGAAACTTTTAGAGGATGAAGCTCAATTGTTTGGTTTGTTTGCATCATGGTCAGTGGAGAGTAAGATTGGTATTAACGTGTTTCCAGTGGTGTGTGATTTTCCAGAAGTGTTTCCGGAGGATATTACGGATGTACCGCCGGAAAGAGAAGTTGAGTTCTCTATTGATCTAGTTCCTGGCACTAGACCGATTTCGATGGCACCGTATCGTATGTCGGCATCGGAGTTGATAGAATTGAAGAAGCAGTTGAATGACTTGTTGGACAAAAGATTTATAAGGCCAAGTGTTTCTCCTTGGGGTGCTCCGGTATTGTTGGTAAAGAAAAAGGATGGAAGTATGCGGTTATGTATTGATTATCGACAGTTGAACAAGGTGACAATTAAAAACAAGTATCCGCTTCCAAGGATTGATGATTTGATGGACCAATTGGTTGGTGCGCGTGTCTTTAGCAAGATTGATTTGAGATCGGGATATCACCAAATTCGTGTGAAAAGCGAGGATATTCAGAAGACGGCATTTAGGACACGGTACGGTCATTACGAATATTCCGTGATGCCATTCGGGGTTTCTAATGCGCTGGGGGTGTTTATGGAATACATGAATCGTATTTTTCATGAACAGTTGGATCGTTTTGTGGTTGTGTTCATCGATGATATTTTGATTTATTCTAAGTCTCAAGAAGAGCATGAAGAGCATTTGAGAATTGTGTTGCAAATTTTGAGAGAGAAACAATTATATGCTAAGTTGTCAAAATGTGACTTTTGGCTATCGGAAGTAAGTTTTCTTGGGCATGTTATCTCCGGGAGTGGTATTAGTGTTGATCCATCTAAGATTGATGCGGTGATGCAGTGGGAGACTCCTAGGTCTGTCACGGAGATTCAAAGCTTTTTAGGCTTGGCGGGTTATTATCGGAGGTTTATAGAGGGATTTTCGAAGTTGGCACTTCCGTTAACGCAATTGACTTGTAAAGGAAAGGCTTTCATTTGGGATATAGATTGTGAAAAGAGTTTCATGGAGCTAAAAAGAAGGTTGACAACGGTTCCGATCTTGATTTTGCCGAATCCTAATGAACCATTTGTTGTATATTGTGATGCTTCATTGATTGGTTTAGGTGGTGTTCTGATGCAAGATGGAAAAGTTGTGGCATATGCTTCAAGACAATTGAGAGTGCATGAAAAGAATTATCCTACGCATGACTTGGAGTTAGCGGCGGTGGTGTTTGTTTTGAAAATTTGGAGGCATTACCTTTATGGTGCAAGATTTGAAGTTTTTAGTGATCACAAAAGCTTAAGATATTTATTTGATCAGAAAGAATTGAACATGAGACAACGAAGATGGTTAGAGCTTTTGAAGGATTTTGATTTTAGTTTGAATTACCATCCGGGTAAGGCGAATGTGGTAGCCGATGCCTTAAGTCGAAAGTTGTTACATGTGTCCGCATTAATGATGACAGAATGGGAACTTTTGGAGGATTTCAGAGATTTGAGTTTGGTTTGTGAAATGACGCCGCGAAGTGTGAGACTTGGTATGTTACATGTTACGAATGATTTTCTTGCAACGGTTAGTGAAAAGCAAAAGTTGGATTTGAAGTTCGTTGATTTAATGATAAATGAGGATGAGGATTTCAAGGTTGATAACTTTGGAGTTTTGAGATTCCGTGGTCGTATTTGTATACCCGACGACGCGGAGTTGAAAAAGATAATTTTAGAGGAAGGACACCGAAGTAATTTAAGTATTCATCCGGGTGCGAATAAGATGTATCAAGATTTGAAGAAGATCTTTTGGTGGTCCGGTTTAAAGAGGGATGTGGCTCGATTTGTGTATGCGTGTTTGACTTGTCAAAAGTCGAAGGTGGAACATCAGAAGCCTAGTGGTTTGTTGCAACCGTTGGATATTCCGGAATGGAAATGGGATAGTATATCGATGGATTTTGTTACGGGATTGCCGAATACGCAAAGAGGTCATAATGCTATTTGGGTGATTGTTTATAGGCTTACTAAATCTGCTCACTTTATTCCAATTGACATTAGTTATCCTTTGGAGAAGTTAGCCGAGATTTATGTTCGTGTGATTGTGAAGTTACATGGTGTTCCTAAGAGTATTGTATCAGATCGAGATCCGAGATTTACATCGAGATTTTGGGTGAGTTTACAAGAGGCTTTGGGTTCTAAGCTAAGATTGAGTTCGGCTTACCACCCGCAAACAGATGGTCAAACCGAGAGGACGATTCAATCGTTGGAGGATTTGTTGCGTGCTTGTGTGCTAGAGCAAGGTGGTGCTTGGGATAGTTATTTAGCGTTGATTGAGTTCACCTATAATAACAGTTTTCATTCGAGTATTGGTATGGCACCATTTGAGGCTTTGTATGGTCGGAGATGTCGAACACCTTTGTGTTGGCATGAAACTGGTGAGAGGGCGATTGTTGGACCGGAATTGGTACAAGAAACGACGGAGAAAGTGAAGTTTATTCGGGAGAAGATGAAAGCTTCTCAAAGTAGACAAAAGAGCTATCATGATAAGAGAAGGAAAGATCTTGAGTTTCAAGAAGGCGACCATGTGTTTTTGAGAGTTACACCGGTTACGGGTGTGGGTCGTGCTTTGAAGTCGAAGAAGTTGACTTCTCGTTTTATTGGTCCGTATCAGATTACTGCACGTGTTGGCGCTGTGGCTTATCGTGTGGCGTTGCCTCCGAATCTTTCGAATTTGCATGACATTTTCCATGTTTCGCAACTTCGGAAGTATGTTCCGGATCCGTCACATATTATTCCTATGGACGAGGTAGAAGTGAGAGATAATCTTACGGTTGAAGTTTTACCGATTAAGATTTTGGATCGTGGAGTTAAGAAGCTAAGAGGCAAGGATATTGCGCTTGTGAAAGTAGCGTGGGGAGGCGCTTCAGAGGGCAATATGACTTGGGAATTAGAGAGTGGGGTGCGAGAGTCGTATCCGGAGTTGTTTGAATCAGGTAATATTTTCGAGGACGAAAATTTCAAAAGTGGGGGAGAGTTGTAACAGCCCGATTATGATTATCTCCATTTTGTGCTAATTTGTATTATTTTGTTGAGTCTTTTATTTAATTTGGGTGATAATTATGTTATTTGTGATATTGGTGTGTGAATATGTTATGTTTGCATATTATGTGATTTTACCGTTTTTGAGAGTTTGCGGGGAATATTAGATTGGAGGGTATTTTAGATATTTCACATTTAATGATAGTTAGTTAGTTAGTAGATATTTTGAGAAAATATAAAGAAATAGAAAGAAAGAAAAGTATAAGAAAGAAAAAGAATAGAAATAGAAAGTTAGAGGTGAGAAAGAGAGAAAAACAGAATTTTGAGAGAAAAAGGAGAAAAGAGAAGAGCAAAGAGAAAAGTGTGGAAAATCACCAAGATCAATCTTTCAGAGTCGATTTAATCGGGTAAGGGTGTGAAATATTGTTATCCTAACTATGTGTATGATTATGTATGTATTTTGTGTTGATGTTTGGGTTGGTTTTCCATATGTTTCCGTTTATGCCGTATTTGACGGAATCGATAGAAACCGATGTTTTTACGGTCGAAAAGTCGTATAAATACATGTGTTGGTTGGATATATGTATGTGAGCTGCTGTTTAAAGTTTCATGAAGTTTGGTTATGTTTCGGTTAGTTTTCGGTATGTTTCCGTTGTTGTTTCCGTTTAGGTCGAATCGTAGGAAATCGATAGAAACCGATGTTTTCACGGTTAGAATTCGAAATAAATTACGTAGTTGTATCGAGTAAGGTTAGGTCGTCGTATAGCGTGCTTTTTATTCGATTTGGTGATGTTTGAAAATTCTGGTTTTTGAAAGGTGGAAATTTAATCGAAAAATCGAACGTCGTAGAAATTTCGTTTATGCGTTCTAAATTGTTCTTATGTATTTAGTGGTTGTGCGTATATGTTTGTTTCGGTGAAAATGTTCGATTTAGTCGAGTTTCGGGCATTTCGGAAAAGTTACAGCAAGTGTGTAAATTGAGAAATCTGATTTTTGTGAAAAACAGGGCTATGAATCGATACATAACAGCTATGTATCGATACGAAATGGTTTATGTATCGATACATAACCCCTATGCATCGATACATACTGTGAAAATTGGAAAAAACAGCATTTTCACTACAGCATGTGTCGACACATGCGTGCTATGTATCGATACATGAGGTCTTTTTGTATCGATACATAAAGCCTATGTATCGATACATACTGTGCTGAACCATAAAATTCTGGTTTGTCGGGAAACTTCGGAAATTCATATCTCTTGAACCGTAAGTCGGTTTTGACCCCCGTTTAAAGCGTTGGGAAGCTAACGAGATGTTATTTCTAGGAAAAATAGTTTTGAGGTCTAAACCTAGTCCAATTGGAACAGTATTTTCGAACCGTTTCGTAGTGTCGGGCCTCCGGTTTATGTTTTCACGTTATTTTGAAATATACATATCTTCTTCGTTGTTTATCGGATTTAAGTGTTATTTATATCGAATCGAAGCTGTGGATGAGTACTTTTTGATGATGATGGAAAATATTATTTTTAGCCGACTTTTAACCGACTTTTCTGGTAAACCGTAAATCGAATTGTTTGGTTATTTGTGAAAACGTTCGGTTGCTGTTTGGCACAATTGATGTGAATGTATGTGGATTGTGTGTGATGAATGCATGACTATATTGTGAATATGTATGCATGTCAAGAGTGTCATGAGTCATGTTGTATGTGAAGCATCATGATGTGCATTCTTGCATTGTGGGGTTCTAAGATGAATCCGTTGTAACGTCGTAAGCCTTTTGAGAGGTGGGGGCGATGATTACAAACGATTGTAAGCCTTTTGAGAGGTGGGAGCAATCGGATTGTAAGCCTTTTGAGAGGTGGGAGCAATCCATAAACATTGTAAGCCTTTTGAGAGGTGGTAGCAATGGGTGAACATCGTATGCCCGACGGGGAGTTACACTAAGTAACGAGCGATGGTTCCAATAAGTTCTTCAATTGAACTTGAGATGAAATGAGTCGGTACCCGCATTGCATTTGCATAGAGTCGTGAGTCGGTCTCTATGATTTGTATTGGTCATCCTTGTATTTGTGCATGGGTGAATGAACATGAATATATGTGTTTATGTTGAATGATAAGCATTGTGATGAATATGCTTGGTTTCGTATATAATATATATATATATGCCTTGCGATGTATATTGAATGGGATGTGATGAATTGTGATAAGAATTGTATCATTGTAATGATGCATTGAAGAATGAATATAATATGTATGTTTATGTGGAATGGTAGAATGGTGAGAATGTGTTAGGTGTATACTTTTGTGTTGAGATATATGATCATATGCATTGTTATTATGATAATATTTCTCACCCTTCTGCTGTTTTATGATACTCTACGAGGCATTACAGATTAGGTATCTGGTGGTCTTTTGTGAAGTGTGTCTTCATACCTTTTTGGTCGGTTGGCTCTGATATGTAGCACCGGGTAGCTAGGACGTTTTGATCTTATTGTGATACATTTGCATATGTATCTTGCTGATGAATTTGTGTATATAAACATGATGTATATATATATATATGTTGAGGTATATATGTGGTTGTTATTCAATATTTTAGATGTTTCCGCTTTTATTCTAAATATTGAGATGTGGGTGTAAGGACTGAGTTCCTACGTTGAAAGTTACCCCACTGTTGCATATCATTTGTTGAGCAGGTGTTGTATGTTTTAATTTCAAGCATAATGTGACATGCCTTTTTATGCCGTGTTTACAATTATACTCTGATGAAATTTCCAATGCGTGCCTAAATGATTTATTTGATTATTTGGGGGGTATAGAAAGGGGGTGTTACACCAAGAACCTTGACATATTCAAGGCTCGTTAATTCCTAAGTTACTGGTCAGCTATTTATAGGGGGCAGTCGTTTCTCCTCTTCAGAACTGTGAGTGTTTTCCTTTCCTGTCTCTAATGGCTTTTGTTCGTATGTGGGTGAGCATTTCCTGGATTTGGTTTTGTGTTGGCATTATTTGCCAAATTTTGGCTAAAAAGGGGGAGAAAGGGAGTTTTGCGCAGATGCTGAGAAATGGTGTATGGGGTCTGCAGTACAGGTGCATCAAAAATGATAAGAAGGAAGTCATAACCATCTTGATGGTTGGAGTGTTTTGTGACTTGTGTCCTGAGTTATGAACACAGTTGTGACTTGTGTTCTGAGTTACCCAGGTTGGCAAATTGGCGCTTCTGTCGACTAGGGGTGACTAATCAATCAAGGTGGGCAGATCTCTTATGCCACCATTGGTTCTTCTATGTAGCTGGATCCTTCTTGGAAGGAAAAAGAAATGTGTAGAAGAAAGTTCCTCAGATTCTTGATTTGAGGGGGAGTATTGGATATCTTCTTCCTCATGTACACCAAGTGAGTTCAGGACTTTCGGAAGGTATCAATCAAGACCTGCCGCAAAAGGAATGGTTAGATAGCTGAAGTGAAGATGTCAAGCAAGATGTTATGACAACTTGAGACCCTTTCCTTGTTGCTGTACTGATGGCTTCTGTTTAAGTTCAGTAGTTACTGTTGACTACTGGTTGTTGGGTATTGCTGCAAACTGAGATGTGTTTTTTGTTTTAGTTAAAATTTGCCAAGGGGGAGATTGTTAGTTACGTATTTGTAAGGATTGGCAAAAATTTTGTAAAACAAATATAGCAGCAATATAATAAAGAGTTACTCTTATCTTCCTAAAGAATAATCAGAAAATAGCAGAAATCTTAGAGGAAGATGGTGTAGTGAAGTGTTTCAACATCTGGAACAACATGTCGTATCAAGATGTCCCATGCAGGTTCATTCGACATCGCGCCAGAACTGAAGAGAATGTAGAATTCTGTTATATCCTAACAGATGCAGAAGTTTCAGGAAATAATATGCAAATTCCATGTGGCGCTGAATTAAAAGGTTTGAAGATTCAAGTCTGAAATTGAGAAGAATATGGGAAAATATGCACTTTCTAAATATGGAGATATTTTAGGAAGTTAAAGATTGAAGTCCTATTATGTAGCAGAAGTCTCTGCTGATTTGTAGCAGCTCATTTGCTATGTTTTTGTAGGCCCAAATCCAGTTGGGAATAGGTTATATATATAGATATTTTGTAATCTAGTTTGGTAACGAACCAAAGATGTAAAAGTTCTAGTATTAGGGTTTGTTCCTGTACCACTCGACATGTGAGTTGGACAGTTTGTAAGTGTGATCCTCGAAGCTGTTAAGTAAGAGGAGTATTGTTCTTGGAGGAAGCTTTTAAGTAACTCTAAGTTGTGTCTTGGAATGGTGACTTCCTTGCTGAATTATTGTATAGGTAAAGAGCCGTTGATGCAGTGGCGGATTGTCAACTGCTAGACATCATTGCGATGATTGGGAGTGAGAAGGGTTTCTCATGTCTAGAGAGGATCTAGGTAGAAGGTTCATTGGGTAGTGATTGAGTGATAAGCTGTAAACGGAGAGTTTAGCTTTGAATTGATACTACTGATAGTGGACTTCATCCCTGGCTTGGTAGCCCCCAGAGTAGGTGTATTCGACCGAACTGGGTTAACAATTCCGTGTGTCTTGCTCTTATCTTTTCAGTACCATAATTACTGTAATATACCTTGTCCTTTGTGATCATGTCAGACCGGATGTCGAACGACATGTTCTAGGACATCTGAATTCTGCACATGTACCAGAATTTCAAACTTGGCTTAAGGGATTAATCTATAAATTCCTCAGTCCTAGGGTAAGAAAAGAGCAATATTTTTTTACAAATCTAGAACCTGAAAAGGCATTCTAATGCTCCCTAATGCAAGTATCGTCTACACTATTGTACTTACCACAAATACAATTGACATCCACCGTGAGATTCGGTAAAACCGACTTAGACCACATGTTCATCTGAAAATTTAGTTGCCTTAATCATTCCACCACAATGGTGAGATAAGGAAACACAAAAAATAATAGCGGCGATGATGAAGCCATAACGAAGATGCAGGTCGTTGTGGAAAAATTGTGATCCGTCAACATAGCTTTGCAGACCAACGCTTTACACCTTCAGCAACAGCGACATAATGATAATTCACTATAGGGAGACGAGATCCTAGATCCCTAGGCCATCTTTGTCAGAATCTAGGATCTTGTGCTAGAGAACGTCAAGTCACTATCCTTGATAGCCTTCGATGGAAAGAGGAACCCGCAAGAGCACATCACGACCATCAACACCCAGATGACAATAATAGGCGTCGTTGACTCCTTAAAATGCAAGCTCTAATATGGTACTTTAAAGGAGGCAACACTTAGGTGGTACATGAACCACCCTATACATTTTGTGACTAACTACCAGGACTTGTAGAGAAAGATGATTAATCGATTTTTAGAGAGCAAACATCGAAAGGTCTTAACCATTAATCTGTTCAATATCCATCATTGGCACTTATAGTCCCTAAGAGAATCTCACCATGTTCAATGAGGTGATCATCATATGGTCAATCCCAATCAATAAATTTTTGTGGGAGCATTTCAAAATGGCTTGAAAGTCATACACTTTAATTAAAATCTCGTCCAAAAGTCTAATACTTCCCTGACAGAGATTATAGCAGGCGCTGAGTGCTACATAAAAGGAAAAGAAAGCAGTACAAATATAAAGGCCAAAGACACCAAAGAATGCGCCATTGGCAATTATGGGTCCTCCCAACAACCACGCAAAAGCCTTTATGCATCACCTGTTCGACATATGGTGACTTTCAAATGTAATGGAAATCCATCAAACAACTGCATGTCACTAAGCATGGCAACATAACACATACCCGCAGGTATCCACCCGAACCCGCCTCGAAGTTGACGGGGAAAACCCGCTTTGACTGGGTTCAGGTTCAGGTTTGGGTTTTCCCCGATTAAAAAATGGGGACGGGGGTAATGGGGACACTAGTACCCACCCCGAACCCGCCCAGTTTATTTAATTATGTATATTATTATTTAGTTTTGTTAATTTGGAATATTAAATATGTGGCAAATGTTTTGATATTTTGATTTGTGATAATTATTTAAAATATTTGAAATGTATGTATGAAATTTTTTGAGATTGTTTTATTTTATTATTTGTAATGTAATTTGATTTTGGAAAAAACAAATATTTCTATTAAAAAAATTTATTTTACTAAATGGATGGGGGCGGGGCGGGGATACCTGAACCTAACCTGAACCCGTTTGGGACGGGTTTGAGTTTTAATTCTCCATCCCTGTTTGGGTTTGGGGCGGAGAACGATGATTGTTTGGGGATTCGGGTTTGGGTTTGGGGGAGGTAAAAACCGTCCCCGACCAGCCCCATTGCCATGCCTACATGTCACTCAACACCGGGTATGAATAAATTTGGCATGAAGTACTACATACCCATGATATCCTGCCTCCTTCAATCCCAAAGTGTAACTCATGAGGAACGATCCCAACAAATGGTGCAGATACCATGAGGTTAGAGCACATCATAATAACGAATGCCACCACCTGAAAAGGGAAATATATCACCTTATCCAAGAAGGACATTGAATAAAATATGTCTAAGGAAAGTATCATTGGATGGGGGGTAGATATCACCCCCTTGGGTGAGACTAACCCAGAAGCCCCAAGTCTAAGAAAGACAAAGAGCCAAAGTCAGGAAGAGAGAACATACTAATATTTCATACACTCAATACCAACATCATAGGGTACATTGGAGGTGTAGAGTTTAGCTCCTCCCGAAGAAGATATGTGTCACATCTAATGACTATGGGGGATTCACCTCTTAAGTCAATGTCAATTTCAGAGCCCATGATCACATTTTCCCATAAATATGTTGTTTGAGTTGTGCCCCCCCCCCCACCACGAAGATGATCCATGGTTATAAAGGTACATGTGTCAAACTGAGAAATCAAGCGAGTTGTGATATATATCAAAAGCTCGGTTGACATCTTCTATTGTGACATTTTCGATATACTACAATAGAATCTAGACAATCTAGAATCATTTAAAAGACCCCATGTTGTATTTTCAAGCGAGCAAGTCCAAGTTAAAGAGTGCATCACCCTCAAAACCATGTTTGGGATGAAGGAAAACGCCAAGAAGATCAAGGTTATATATCTTGTTGTTGACGTCCCTTTGTTGTATGACATCATTATTGGGTGGCCTGATTTCAAATTTATAGAGGTTTCCCTATAAACACTCTACCTCGCCATGAAGGGCCCACCAAAGGATAAGTGAGTAACCATTATAAAAGGAGACCAAGAGACTTCTCGAAAATGGTACCAAGAAAATTTAAGGAAAATGGGGTGACAATGGCCGCCTCTACTGCGTCAAAATCAGACGTACATAGGGTGAAGTTTGTCGACCTTGATCCTATAAAAGAGTATATATGGGGGAAGGTTTATGTCCATAGAAGATATAAAAGAGGCTTGGATAAGGCTTCTCGTGTTGGAACAAAATTGGGTTGTCCCATATCCCTTGGGTTTTGATGATAAAAAAGTATTTAAAGAATAATAGGGTATACTAATGTTTGTTCAAGTGTGCAGGACCATAGACTAAAATTCATATTAAATCCAAGTATTGGTTCTGAATCTAAACATCCAAAGAGAAGGGTAAAGAGCATATTCTAATTTATAAGAAGCTGAAGAAGTGACTCTAAAAAATACATCTTCTAAAAGAGGTCAACATTGTATGATCAGACTCTCAAGAAGTCAACCTCTGAAAAATAGACTTTATAGAAGTTTGCTTCTGATCAGAACCTGAGCTAGTCAAAGCGCAAGAACCAAGATGACACTAATAGGTCAATGTTCATCACTGGACGCACTTTATCACGTGATGACCTATGCTCTAGCATTTTCATAGATTCTGCTGGGATACAACTGCTAATTCCTTTTGTAGCAAAGGTTTTTCAAACTAGGTTTCACCTAACTTGATAGTTTGGTGAAACATCTCATCATATCCCAACATCTCTTTTGAAGCTTCTCAAAGGACTCTATAGTTGCATCTCTAACGACTATTTTTCTTCACCATTTAAGGAGCTAAAAGACTTGAAGAGTAAATAGGACACAAGAACGCAACAACAAAAATAATACACGTTGAACATGCTAATACACCATGATTAACAAACAAAATAGAAACTAATTTGTCAAATTTTTAGCACAATCTAAATTTAGAATTTCTTATCCTTGTATATCTTAGAAATCCTTAAGTCCTAAAAGAGTCCTATTGCGTTGTATTATTTATACACCTCTGATTGTGTATTAAGTGTGTTCACTCAATAATCATTTGTCTGCTAGGTAGATTGTTAGAACTCTCTTACTAATTGTTTGAGCAAGGAAGTCTTGAGCCTATATGCTTGAGCAAGGAAGTCTTCAGCTTATCTGCTTGAGCAAGTAATTCTTGAGTCTGTATGCTTGAGCAAGGAAGTCTTGAGCTTGTGTGTTTGAGTAAGGAAGTCTCATACTTGTGTGTTTGAGCAAGGAAGTCTTAATCTTGTGTGATTAAGTAAGGAAGTCTCATACTTGTGTGTGTGAGCAATGAAGTCACTTACTTGTGTGCTTGAGCAAATTATAATCTTAATTGGTTATAGTGAAAATCTCTTATAAGTACAAAGGGACTGAACTACTATTGGTTTGTGAGAGGAACTTGGATAAATTTGTGTGTTACCTTTTCTTTCTTACATCTAATTCCTATCTCTAACAAACTCAGATTATATAACCTTGTGATTAGAATCTGACTTAAGAGTTTTAAAAGAAGGAAAAAGAAAACACAATTCAACCCCCTTCTTGTGTTTTTCTCATCTTCAGTTGGAATTAGAGCATGATTCATGCTTAACACTTAACAGTGGTACACAAAAGATCCTGAGAAAAACATATTGAAATATGTAATGTGTTTTCGAATCTGGGAATGGTACTCGTATTCCACATGTTGCTATAAATCATGATTATAACAACCTAGAAAAGAACAACTATATAGCTAGGCCTTCAACTCTCAGTGGAGACTCTACTGAGTTTAAATGGTAGAAGTACAAGATGTATACTCATATAATAGGCCTTGATGATGAGTTGTGGGATATTCTAGAAGATGACATTGATATTCGAGTCAATGAAGGTGGAATGGTGTCTGATAGAAAAACCTTCACACCAGCTCATAAAAAGGTATATAGAAAACATCATAGAGTTAGAGGCATTTTTGTTGATGCTCTACCTCATTCATACTACATCAAAATAATTGGAAAAATCTACTTCTAAGACAATTTTCAATTCCTTATGTGCTACCTATAAAGGGAATCAAAATGTTCAAAAAGTTAAGGCTAACCTTCTGGTTCAACATTTTGAGCTATTGAGAATGAAAGAGGATGGAGATATTGAAACCATGTTCTCCAGGTTTCAAGTTCTGAACAAGATTTATACTACATCTGATCATGTAAAGAAGATTCTTAGGAGTCTTCCTGCCAGATACAGACCCAAAGTTACAGCTATACGGGAGGCTAAAGACTTAAACACATTAAGTCTTGAGAATCTCATTAGTAATCTTCAGAGTCATGAGATGAAGCTCAATGGAGATGAACCTATCAGAAAGCCAAAGCCTATTTCCTTGAAATTTATTTCTAAAAGTACAAGGGCTCCTCAAGTCTGAGAGTCTTAAGAAACTTCTGAAGCCGAAGATTATAAGGATGACTCAGATGATGAGTAGATGGCCTTCATCATTAAAAGATTTCAGCATCTGGCCAAGAAAAAATTCTCTGGCAGAAGCAGTGGCTTCAGAGGATCTGGCTCTAGAGAAAAGAATGATGATCAAAACGGATGCTTCAATTGCAAGAAGCTTGGCCTCTTCATTGCAGAATGTCCTAAAATACAAAAAGACAAGCCAAAGATGGGAAGTTTTAGAAGGATAACTTCAAGAGCATATTCAATAAGAGTCTCATGGTAACATGGGATGAACTTGACAATGAAAAGGACTCTAAAAAGGATGAAGAGCAAGCCAACCTTGAATTGATGGTTGTTACATCTTCAGAAGCAGAATTTGGCTCAGAGTTTGATGAAAAGAATGACATATTTTCTAAACTTTTTCGTTCTGATTTAATTACTTTTGCTCAGAAGTTTATGGGAAGATGTCAATATAAAGCCAGACACATGAAAATACTAAAAGACGCAAATGACCTTTTGAAAGATGAGATAAAATCTATTCAAAACAAAAATGAAGCTCTAAAGAAATAACATATTGCTCTAGTAAAGGAAGTGGCTGACAAACCTCTTGATGAGCATGAAATGGCTCTTCAAAAATTTCTCATAAATTGATTCGACAGAACTAAACTTGCTTCCGTGATCTATGGAGTAAGTAGAAGTAAATGGGAAGGTCTAAGTTACTCGCAAAAAACTTTTAATCTAAGGTTTGATACCTTGAGTAAATCAACATACCCTTCCTCTTCAAGCTCTACGAAAAAAGAGCTTGACTATTATTTTGCATCTGCTGCTAAAACTGCAAAGGTTCTGACCCAGATAGAACCTAAAGTTGTTGAATCAAAGATTCTAAAGAAACCAGAACCTAAGACTCTAAAGTCAAAGGTTCTAAAGAAGCCAGAACTTATGATAACAGTAGCTAAGGTTGTGAGGGTGCATAACTTAAGGCAAAGGTTTATTCAAGGCAACAAACTTTTAAATTAAAAGTCCCGAATAATCCCAAACCTAATCATATGAGAGAGAAGGTACAAAACAAGAGGAAACCTATGAAAACTAACCATAAGGGACCCATAAAATTATAGGTACCTAAATCTCAAGTTATCTTTGTTGCATATATGTTTCAAGGGAGAAGCAAAGCAACAGTCTTGGTACCTGGACAGTGACTGCTCACGACATATGATAGGAGAAAATCTTATGTTTCAAACCCTAACTATGAAAGAGGGAGGATATATGGGATTTTGAGTAAACCAAAATGGAAAGATCATTGGTATGGGTACTATTGGTAACTCCTTTATTTCAATTAATAATGTTTGACTTGTAAATGGTCTTAAACATAACCTATTAAGCATCATTAAATATTGTAATTGTGGTTATGAGGTCTTATTTAATAAGAACAATTACATAGTCATGAACGAATCTGACAAGTCCATAATGTTCAAAGGGAAGAGAAAGGGAAATGTTTATAGAATCAATTTTTCTGAACTGGTTGAACAAAAGGTAGTTTTCATTCTATTTGTGAGTGATGAGAAATGGATCTAGAACAGAAGGTTAGGTCATGCTAACTGGATATTAATCTCTAAACTTAACAAGTTGAAACTTGTCAAAAGGCTGTCAGATCTCAATTATCACTCAGATGCTCTTTGTGGAGCATGCCAATTAGGAAAAATCAGCAAAACTTCTTTCAAATCTAAAAACATTGTTTCTACCTCTAGACCATTAGAACTGGTTCACATTGATTTATTTGGTCATGTCAGCATTGCATCAATCAATAGAAAAAAATATGGTCTAGTCATTGTTGACGACTATAATAGATTGACATGGGTTAAAATCCCGAGAACCAAGGATGAATCATATGATGTGTTTAACATCTTCTGCATACAAGTACAAGCTGAAAAAAGAATATAAAATTTTAAAGGTAAGAAGTGATCAAGGCGGTGAACTTGAAAATGAGCTATTTGAACTATTTTGTGAAAAACATGGAATTCTCCATGAGTTTTTATCTCCTAGAACACCACAACAAAATGGAGTTGCAGAGAGAAAGAAAAATCTTTACAAGAAATGGACAGAACCATGATGCATGAGAACAACTTACTTAAGTACTTGTGGGCAGAAGCTGTAAACATGACATGTTATGTTCATAATAGAATCTATATTAGACTTATTCTAAACAAGAAATCATATGAGTTATTCAAGGGAAGAAAGCCAAACATCTCTTATTTCCATTAGTTTGGATGTACCTATTATATCCTAAACAACAAAGCATATTTGAAGAAATTTGATGCTAAAGCTCATAAGGGTGTCTTTTGGGATACTCTAAATGCTTTAAAGCATACTTAGTGTATAATTGTGAAACCAATGTAGTTGAAGAGTCAATACACATTAACTTTGATGACAAATAACCACACAATAAAATGTCAGAGCTTGTTCAAAAAATTTTAGATATCTATGTATCTAAAGACACATCGGGAGCTAGAGTTCAAGAATCTGGAAGTTCATAAGCAACCAATCCATCTGAAGCTGAGTACTCAAAAGTCATCAAAACTCCAGAAGCTAATGATCCAGAAGTTGATCCTACCTTAGAAGTTCATCCAAACAATGAATAATCTAAAGAAGCACAAGGTAACTCTTCAAATACATCACTATCCTATAAGACATTCAAGTACAAGTCTTCTCATCCAGAAAAGTTAATTCTTGGAAACAAATATAACCCTATGAAGACAAAGTATGCATTCAAAGAAGATCATCAAATGCTATGACTACTCTCCATGACTGAACCTACTTCTATTGATGATGCACATTCTGATGATGGCTGAATTGTGGCTATGCAAGAAGAGTTAAACTAGTTCTAAAGGAATGATGTCTGGAATCTGGTACCCAAACCTTCATAGAAGAACATTATTGGAACAAAATGGGTATTCAGAAACAAGTTTAACGAGCAAGGAAATGTGGTAAGAAACAAGATTAGACTTGTAGCTCAAGGCTACAGTCAGCAGGAAGGTATAGATTTCTCTAAAACCTTTGCACCAGTTGCAAGGTTAGAGGCAATCAGGTTACTTCTCTCTTATGCTATCAATCATGACATTATTTTATATCAATTGGATGTTAAGAGTGAATTCTTAAATGATGTCATTTTTGAAGAAGTGTATCTCAAATAACCACCTGGGTTTGAGGACTCAGTCCATCCAACCTATGTTTTCAAATTAAAGAAATCACTTTATGTACTCTAATAAGCTTCCAAGGCTTGGTATGAGAGACTGAGTAATTTTCTGCTAACAAATGTATTTCATATAGGGCAAGTTGACACTACACTCTTTAGAAAGACTCTTCAAAAAGATATCTTAATTATCCAAGTATATGTTGATGATATCATATTTTGTTCAACTAATGCTTTTCTTTGCCAAGAATTTTCTAAGACAATGCATGTTGAGTTTGAAATGAGTATGATGGGAGAGCTGAAATTCTCCCTTGGAATCCAAATCAATCAATGCAAAAAGGGAATTTATGTTCATCAGACTAAATATACAAAGGAACTTCTAAAGAAGTTCAAGCTTGATGATTGCAAGATCATGAATACCTCTACGCATCTAACCTGCAACATGAGCAAAGAGGAAAACATCATCAAGGTTTGCTAGAAGTTGTATAGTGGTATGATTGACTCTCTTCTTTATTTAATAACTTTTATACCAGATATTTTATTTAGTGTTTGTATGTGTGCAATATTTTAGTAAAATCATAGAGAGACTCATTTAACAGTTGTTAAGAGGATCTTTAGATATCTAAATGGAACAACAGATATATGACTTCTTTATAAGAAGTCCTTAGAATATAAGTTAGTTGGATTATGTGATGCTGACTATGTTGGGGACAAAATTGAAAGAAAATCCACTAGTGGAAGTTGTCAATACATAAGTGAAAACCTAATATCTTGGGCTAGTAAAAGACAAGCAACAATTACCTTATCCATGGTAAAAGCATAATACATTTCAGCTGCAATTTATTGCACACAACTACTCTAGATGAAATATCGGTTTGCAGACTATCAATAAATGGAAGTAGTATCCCAATCTTTTGTGATAATACTGTTGCTATTTGTTTGACAAAGAATCATATTCAACATTCTAGAACCAATCACATTGAAATAAAACATCATTTTATAAGAGACTATGTTCGGAAGGGTGTGATAGATATTCAGTTTATTGATATAGATCATCAACGGGCTTATATATTTATCAATCCTCTCACTATTGAAATATTTGATTTTATCAAAAAGAATCTGAACATGCATTTTATTAAGGATTAATGCTTGTTTCTAAATTGGAGAATCAAAGCCTGATAATGATCAGAAGTTACTGTGGTCAGCAGCCCTGAGCAAGCTTCTGATGAATAGCAAGCATCTGAGCAACTCAGCCTTTGGTACTCAAAATTTGATTTGTTGTCTCTACTAACATATAAGTGAGTAGCTTGAGGTTTAACATTTGTTCACTTATGTGTCATGAATCTGAAAGTCTTTTATGGCACTTGGGTTATAAGCTATTGGACAATAATTATTGGTTAACGATATATATATATGTTGAATATTGTGTATCCCTCTAATGTGTCATTAACTTGTGTTTTTATCTAGTATATCTTTTTCTTCAGCTTTATAAATAACTCTCTACAATCTGACTCTGAACCACTTAGTTCTCTATGAGAAATAATCTTTTGGCGTATAAGATCCTATGTCAAGAGTTTTTCTAAGAATTCTCTATCTTCTAATCCTTAGTCATCTATAACTATCTATAAAGGGGACAGGGGATTTTGGAGTGGCCTATTTTTGTTCCATTATTACCCTTGAATAATTGCATGTTTTTTCAATTGTTATTTATTTTTAATTTTTTATATTTATTTTATTTGAAAGAAAAAAAGCAAGTTACGAATTAGTGGTTGGCTTATTTTGATACCAATAATATCCCTATAAAATAATTTCTTACAATTTCATAACTAATTAATAAAGAAATTCAAAATTAAAAAAACGGTCACCCATGTATTATAAATATTCAATGCAAGTAATGGAGCAGTTATTCCAATTATTTTTTTTCAAAAAAGAATTATACATATGGAAGTTATAAATATGGGGGTAACAAAGGCATATTCATAGAAAAAAAATTGAAATTGAAGCAAAGGGGGAGAGTGAAGATGAGATATCCATAAAAATATGAAAAGGAGAATCAAGGAAATAGCTTTAGAAAAAATGAAATGGAAAAGGCGAAGCATGTAATTCGTGGCAGGAGGAACATCGATTGCGGCTTATCCTATGAAAAATTGCTTTGCCAGATAAGGGTAAGTATGTTTTTCTAATTAATTTTTTTGGTTGATATTTTCAAACACCATTTTTCATTTTATACTACTATTTTCACGTAGTCAATGTTTCATAAATTTGAAAGAATATTCTCTCTTTTGTATATGTGTAAATTCAGGGTGTCATGGTTTCATAACAACAAATAATATTGGGAGATGCATAATTCACCATCATGATTTTCTTCTTGCTAGCAACCAAATGATCATCTCCTTCCAAAGTAATTAGTAGTTAAAAAAAAATTGTTTTATTGTATAGTTTTATGATTTCACTTTTACTAATTTGACAATCCCTTTTTCTACTCTTCCTTTGACTCGCTATCTATCAAAAAGTTATTATACACATTAAAGATAATGTTATTGATACATCATACATGTTTTTATGTGTGGAGAATTATGTTTTTGATGTTTTGTGGTTAAACTCTAAGAAATAGTTGTTGTGGTAAAATTCTATAAGAAATAAACTAATGCAAACAGATGTAATCATGTCTTTCTCTGTTACTATGTAACCAATGATTTTGATAAAATTTCCCACACAATTATGTTTAGATAAAGCCAAGTCATTCTTAATTTGATTATGATAGTTACTGCATCTCAAATTTTCAATTTTAACAACGACTTAACAGTTGTGAAATACTTAAGTCCTATTCCCCATTTATATTTTATATATGAGATTATAACTTCCAAATATTATAAACTTAATAAAAGAAAGAAAAAAAAAGGAAAGACAGAGAAATAGGGGAGACACTGGAAAACACAAATAAAAATAAAAATGAAGGAGTGTGTTACTATTATCAGACAGAAAAAAGTTGAATTATTTTTCCTTGATATGTGTTAAATATTAATCATTTTTTTTCTTCTTTAACTTTTGTTTCAAGCAACAACATTCTACAGGAAAGATACGCATGAATATTCTTCAAATATTTTGTTTGATTTTCTATTTTACCCTATACATAATGTTCTTCAATATTTTTCTCCATAGAATATTGTGTTTTTCTTACTTTCTATAGAATACAACTAACTACTAAATAGAAAAAAATGAGAGTATGGTATGGCCAATATAAAAAGGGGGAATGCCTCCGTGGAGGTTAAGTTTGTGGAGTTTGTAAAATTTTTTAGTAGTGCTGTGGAATTTTGGGTATACCATCAAGGGTTGACCGTGAATAGTAAAAAAGTCAAATTTTGAATAGTGAATAGTGAATTTTACACAGTAGTTTTTCATGTTTGGCTTGATTATCATGAGTAGTTTATGATCTGGATAAGGTAGATAGATCATTTTTTATCCATCTGATCATGTCTTTTAAGTCTCTTATTTCTAGCATAATTATTGTTCTTTGATCAAGCAACATGAAGTAATTTTCACTTCCTTGTCTGATCTGTCTATCGTTTAGGGTTAAATTTCTTTCTAATTTTTTGATCATTTTTCTATATGCTTGTAAACAATATTTTTGATTTGCAATATCCATTGGATTAGTAGAAAATAACAAGGCTAAGTGTTATTTATCAGAGTTATCTGTTTGGTTAGCAGAGTTTTGTGTGGCGGAAGAGTATTTTTGAATGATTTAAATTCTTGATAAGATAGATAGTTCATCTTTTATCATTCTTATCATGTTTTTAGTTATCTCTAATTGTTGTTGAATTAATATTTTCTGGGAAATTAAGTAATGGTAATTAGGTCTCTCTTTCCTAATTTGTAAATTTTTTAGTGTTAAATTTATTTTTAGTTCAGAAAGCATTTTTCTAAGTTCTTTCAAATCTTTTCTTTGATTTGCTAGATTCATTTGAAAATGTTATACTCTTGATAGAGTCGATAGTTCATCCTTAATGATTTTTATCATTGTTTCAAATGTGGATATTTGCCTAATAATACTAGTTCTTCTTAGAATTAGTCTAGGGTAAGTTCTTCCTGTACTATATTCTAATAATAAGTCTGTTCTTTTCAGATCTTGTTTCAGATCAAGAATGTAATTTCTGTAATTTTTAAGATCTTGTCTGTCTTTAGCTAGATCCATATGTTCGATTCCTAATCTGTTTCATATAAGTCATCATCCCAGTTTATTTCATTATCCGAGTAATTTGGATTAAAAATTCTACAATCAATAGAAACTAATGTTTTGGAATTTTTCATTCTATAATTTATTCTTGAGTTGTATCCATAAAAATGTCCATCAAAGTAATTTAAGTATTTTGAAGTAGAAGTGAGTTGATTTAGTTCTTTAATTAAACATTTCAATTCATGTTCTTCAAAATCTTTTTCTATTGTAGCTGTTATTTCGTCTAGAAAAACTTTTTCCTGGAAATAAGTAAATTTTAATTTTTTCAGTATGCTTTTAATCATATCTAGATATGGAAAAGTTTTGAGTAAGTAAATAATTTTCTTATCAAAGTCTTGGATGTAAATTAAATCTGAAAATTTTTTGTTTGAGTTTGGTTCTGAGTAGTCAGTTCCAAAGTAGTTTGAGTAATATCTTTGTGTAGTAAAATTTGAGTCTGGGTATAAGTCCTTGCGTTCCATTTCAAATTTTAGTTTTCTTGATAATTTATAGAAAATTTTGTAGTATTTTGTAGTGTTGGAGAATTTGTTTGTTTTTACTTTTTCTTAGATTTTTAGACTTACTCCTTCTTCCCTATTGCTGATTCTAGGTTTATGACTCTTATAACCTAACTCTTATTCATGTATGTTTATGCTTTTAGTTATTAGGTAGTTCGTGTTTTGACTTGACTCCTCACCTTGTCGTCTCTAACCTACTACCACAGAAGTTTCTGCGTTTAAGACCTTTCTTCTAAGAATTCTCCCTATTGGTAATTTTTTCCCTCTTGATACTTTTTCCCTAGCGGTTTCTTTCTTAGATTCATAATGGTCTCTTTCAGTTCAAACAAGACTTACGTCTTTTGGATTGAAGATAAACATGAATTAATAATAACTATAAGCATAGACATATAAGAATAAGAAGTTAAAGTGTTAAGAAATCATACCTCTTTCTCTGCAATTTAGGAAGTAGGAGCAAGGAATTTAGTGTGAAAAAGCTATATATAAAAGCATATTTATTGATAAGGGTTTTTGATACATGATGGAATATTGCGATGGATTTCTATATTTACAAATGAAGTGAGAACCTCCTTTTATACATGTAAGGAAGTCTCTAGACTATTAGTAATAACCTACAGCTGTCCGTCAGCAAAGAAAAAGAAAAACTTTAAGTCTTAGTCTACTATAGACTTTACGACTTATGCAAAACTTATCTCCAAGACATTATTGCTCAAGAGATAAGGTTGAAAGAGACAGGCCCTCTTTCAATAGCCGTAAATTTAGGACCAGCTGTCCTTACATTATTATGGTGGGGCCCAACTGAGATTCCTTGTAAAAATTTCTGTGTGCCTTGTCTTTAGTGTCGGCAATGTTTCTATTGTCTTCGTAGGAATTACATAGTCATTTTTTCGAAAGACGAGTTTGAAGAAGTGACTCTGATTCTTCCAGACTGGCTTCTCTTTTTGTAGGCTTCAACTAATTTTGGCCTGGAGTGTTTGATATCAAATGGAAAAAAGAAAGTTCTTGCAATTTCTGAATTGCAGTAGATTTTTCCAAATTTATCTTCTCTTAACAAGTTTTTGTCATCCATCTTAAGTTCTGTCCAACCAAAGTTATTGGCTAAAATTTTGGCTCTGGAGATTTCCACTTGTGATTGTAAATCTTCCAGTTTAATTAATTTTGGTCCAGTGTTCTGGACTTGGAACTCTTTAAAATTATCATCCAAATTATTAAAATGAATCCAAATCATATGATAACTTGGATAATTATTAATGAAATCTGGATACAAAGAAACTATTTCTAGTTTTGCATTTTGGGGATATTCTGGGAATATCATCTCCATTGTTTCTGTCAGGAATGATGGTAAATGAGGTGTGAAATCATACAGAGGAGGTGTGTTGATTACACTCACTAAACCATGTTTGAGTAATTCTCCTAAAGTAACCATGTAATTGTTAACTTTAAAAGGTTTGAAATCTGGAATCAAAATTCTTGCCTTTCTGATAGCAGAGTCCAATTTGCAGTAACAGTTTCCTGTTTGGTTTTCAGGACAGTCTTCATACTGGCCTAAACATGTTTTGTAAACAAATTCCCATTCTGTGGAAATTCCTTTTGGAAAAATTTTATTGTTACAAATTTGTGCTAAAATTTCTTGAAGCACTGTGAAAGTCTTTATTCCCATTTCTCCTATTAAAGGTGTGGGCTGAGACTGTGATATAGGTTTACCCAAATTTATGAAATTTGTGGGTTTTTCAGCTTTCGCTTGTGTAAATGAGGTTGTTACAGAATCTTTAAAAGATCTCTGTGGCCTCAAAGAAATTTCTTTTCCCTTTCCTCTAGGGTTTTTGTGTTGAATTTCATTTAAAAATTCTTGGTCACCAAAGGTTTCCAAGTGTTTTAGGTATTCCTGATATTTAAGTACTCTGGGTGAAATAACTATTTCATCTCCACAAGTCTTAATTACTGAATCCATTGCTTCTTTGATATCAAAAAATCCTTTGTATAAAGGTTGTCCATATCGCGGAAACAATTTAAGTTCCTCAAGTAGAAGGGCCATTTCTTCCCAATCTAAGTAAACGCCGGCTTTTGGCCCGGTGTATAATGTATAACAAGCAAATGGTTTTTTGCTTAAATGTCTCCCAGAGCTGAAATAGGTTGCCAAAGCATTTATTACAGCCACTTTTCTGGGGTTTGATGCAGATGTAGTCTGCAAGTTCCAAATGTTGTCCATTAGACATTGTTCTTCTTCCTTGAGTTGATTTCTCAAGGTTGATTTAAATTGCTCCTTTCCAGGATAAGTTTTGAGCTTGGTGCCCTCAAAGTCTATCAATTTTTCTGTCATTGCAGATGTACAAATTTCTTTTTCTACTTCAGCAGATGTACAAATTTCTTGAAATTTTCTGAAAAAGACAAACACTTAAATGTTAGTCATGTAATAATTTTCTAGACAATAAATCTGGTAATTTATTATCTTTTCCTTTTATATGTTCCCATTTTATTTTAAACCCTCTATTTAAAACAAATTCTCTAAATTTAAGCCACCTGTTTGAGGTTAACTTCTTTTCATTTTTAGTGTCAGAAAATTTCACAATTGATTCACAATCTGTTCTAATAGTGATTTGTTTTTTTGATAAAATAAACAGAGCAAATTTTTCTAGTATGTAGATAATTGCTAAAATTTCATAATCTAAGGACGTCAAATATCCTTTTTCTTTGAATGTTCCCGATGTATATCTGCAGATTTTTTCTAACGATTTAGAGGAAAATTCGTTAGGTTTTTTAATCAAAATTCCTCCCCATCCTAATTCACTACCATCTGTTTCGACTATTAAATAATCTGATTCCAAAGGTAATGCCAAGGGTTCTAATTTTGAGATTTCCAATTTTAGTCTTTGTACTATTTTTATATCTTGGTCGTTAAATTTTCTTGTTCCTTTTTGTTGAGCTTTATTATATAAAGGAGAAGTTAATTTAGACAAAATTTTAAAATATGGTCTAACATAATTTACCAATCCTAAAAAGGATTGTAATTGTTTTAATTCTTCTAATTTATCCGGAAATTCTAAGATTTTTCTGGATATGTGGGGTTGTAATCTAATGGTTCCATTCCCAATTTCTGCTCCTAAAAAGGAAATGTAATTTTTTCCAATTTCAATTTTCTTTTTGGATATTACTAATCCATGCTTTTCAAATAATGAAAAGATTATGTATAAATGTTCAAGATGTTCTTTTTCTGTTTTAGAAAAAACAAGGACATCATCAATATAAACACAAGTAAAGTTGTGGCATTTTTCAAAAATTTCATCCATCATTTTTTGGAAAATTTGTGGTGCATTTTTTAATCCAAATGGCATTACTAGCCATTCAAAATGTCCTAAAGGACAGGAAAAAGCTGTCCATTCTATTCTATCCTTCTGCATTTTAATCTGTCAGAATCCAGATTTTAAATCAAATTTGGAAAACCAAATTTTTCCTTGTATTTTGTTAATCAAAGTGTCTTTATCAGGTATACAATACCCATCTTCAAATGTATTATCATTTAGTCTTCTGTAGTCAAAGACCATCCTAGATTGTCCTCTTTTCTTTTCTGCTTCTTTTTGAACAATAAAAGCAGGAGTCCTGTGTCTAGAATTTGATTTTTGGATTATTCCTAATTTTAGGAGTTGATCAATGTGCATTTTAAATTCTTCTTGTTCCCAAATGCCATACTTGAAATTTGGGGATTTGATTGTTATATCAGGATTTATAATTTCTAATTTACAAGAAGTTTTATTTCTTTCCCAAAATCTTGTAGGATTTTCTCCTATAATTTCCATTTTTTCTAATTTTTTTATTATCTGGTCTAACTTGTAGTTTTGCAGATTTTTTGTAAGATTTTTTGTATCAATTAAGTGTAGTTCTAGTTCTATTCCCTGCTTGTAATTTAAATATTTTGACTTCTCTGTGTCCTGATTTAGATTTAATTTTGACTCTAAAGGTTTTATGTGATTGTAAGAACAACATTCTTTGTTCTCATCACATGTGCAAGTTTTAGTTTCTATTTTTAGGTTAGAAACTATGGGGATTATTGAGCATTTTTTGCTTATTGTTACGTAATCTTTGGTAACATTTAACTGTCCAGAGTTACATAAAATAAGATCTAAACCCATTACAATAGGTGCTCCTATATTTATGTCCTGTACCCATAATTTTGGCCAAGAATAGTATTCAGACCAATAATTACAATTTGTTTGGAATTTTACTTGGACATTTCTGAGTTGGGTGTCAAGAGTTGACTTTGCTCCATCAAACTGTATAGCTGTAGTTGGTTTGACTTTTATAACTTTCTTTTTTATTTCTTCTGTTAGAGCTTTACTATCTATGGTAGAAGAAGTTGCTCCAGTGTCAATTATAATTGGTGTGGTACTTTCAAAACCATGAATATTAATTTTTGCCCATACCTTAATTTGAAATACTCTATCTTTGTTACAAATTAATGGTATATGGGGTATGTGTTCATTATAATTTTCTTCTGGATTATTTATCATATTGTATTCTTCTGGTGTTATTTCTGTGAATTTTAAATTTGTTTCAGGATTTGTTTCAGGAGTTTTTCCTTTTTCTAGCATTAATGTAAATTTTTTAATACTTTCATCTAAACTTTCGATTTTTGATTCTAAATTGTCCACTTTGTCTTCCAAGTTTTGCACTCTTTCTTCTAATATGTCTAATCTTTTATTAATATTAGTTTTTTCAGGAATTTCTTGGATTTTTGTTTTTATGTTAAAATGTTCTTTAATACAATTTGCACAAATTTGTAGTAAACACTTTTGGCACTGCCATCTCTTATCAAAAGATGAAAACCAGCTGCATTTAAAGCATTTAATATTGTCACTTCCTGATCTATGTTTCCAATTGTGGTTACAATCAGTCATCTTGATTTATGCTTCCAAATTAATCTTTAAAAGTGAACTTTTTTAATTTTTCTAAAAGTATATAATTGTTATTTTCTTCATCCTCTAAAGGGACTTCAATTTCTTTGTTTTCTATTCCTTCTAAGGAACAAATGCTCCATATTTCAGAATTATCTGAAATATCAGAAGTTATTTCTAAAATGTCTTCTTGTATTGTGGACACAAGATTTGATTCTCTTGTAAATAAGTTTTGTCTGTTTGGACACATAGAGGATAAATGTCTAGGTTTGTTACATGCAAAGCAAGTAATTTGGTTTTTATAAGTCTTGTTAGGATTATATTTTCTAACATGCCTTTCTTTATTTAGATACGGTTTTTTGGCATTGGATTTCCTTAAATAATTTTTCTTAACATAGTTTTTCTTCTGTTTTGTTCGTTTATTATGGTATTTATCTTCAGGATGTCTACCATATTGTTGGGGTGTATAAATTTGTTTACAGAAACCTATAGAATACAACTAACTACTAAATAGAAAAAAATGAGAGTATGGTATGGCAAAACAAGAGACATAAAATGGGAGATTTTTGCCATGAAAATTTAGGTTTGGAATCAAAAGATAAAATGGGAGATTGTGTGTTGAAATCTTTTAAAATTTCTCTTTCATTATTAATTGATATTTATAGGATATTATTAAAATCAAAAGATAAAAATTAAAATTGAATTTAAAACGAATATATATATATATATATATATATATATATATATATATATGATGAAATTTGAAATACATGTGCTAGAAATATTTAAAACATGATTATATAAAACAAATGGTGATGATTATAATTGAATTTGGACAAAATGCTTTTGAATTTTGAACAAAAACATTGAACAAAAAGATTGAATATTGAACAAAAAGATTGAGTATTGAAAGTGATGATGAAGTGAATTTAATGAGTTTGAAAAATATGCTTGAATGAAGAAAAATGTGAAAAATGAATGATTTAGTTAGAAATTTTGTAAAAAAATGATGAAATTAGTGATGAAAAATAGTTGAAATGTTGAAAAATTATTTTATTAACTAATATAAATGAATTATTTTTATTATATTTCATAATCAAATTTTGAATTATATAAAATTACATGTACAAATACACAATTTAGTTACTAAATAAAATTGGACAAAAATTATTTATAATTGATAAACTAATATAAAGTAAAAAAAAAGTTATCGTAATTAATTATTAGATTACCCGTATACAAAATTCAATCAGTATAGTAGTAAACATATGATCCAATTTAATTATTAGCAGTAATTCTCATAATAAAATATTGTTATTATTAGTGTATAATAATATAATATAATTACACATACGTGTAAAAAATAAAATTAATTAAAATCGGAACCGAAACCGGTAAAAAAATGATAAAAACTATTCGTATCGAGGTGTTCGAACAAATAAAATGAACACACCAAAACGATCAGCAAAAAATATACGTATTGGAAAAATACAGAGTTTTGTCAAATTTTGAAATTGATTTTACCCGCTAAAAAGGCTCAGACGGGTCAGAAATATGATGACCGGAGAGTCAAAAAATTAAAATAAGCACACCGGGTTAAAGTACGCGAAAAATAAATTAAAAATGATGTCTGAAAGTTTGATTTTAAAATCCGTCCAGACACAAACTTTTTTGCACTGTTGAATTTTTAGTTCGACCAAAATACCTGAAAATTTAACATGTTAATTCCGGCTGATAATAAAAAATTATTCATGAAGAAAATATATGATATTATATGCAGACAACACAGTATGAAAACATAGGCAGCTGAATGAGAAAAAATAAAAACGCCTGGTCAGAATTTAGGATTAAGACCTGACACACTCCAGATCGAGAGACCAGGGTAGTAATGGCTCTAAGTTCTCAAGTTTGTCATATAGGGCAATAACACGGGCCAATGAGGTGATCAAACCTCCAAATAGGATAATGCCTCTAGATACTTTCATGTGTGCTATCATAAATGGCACAGAATTTACCTTTCGGTCGTGAAGAGCATTATGGAGGAAAACCATCTCTTTTGCGTTTGTTTTGTTACTTTATTCCCGAGCAAAAATAGTGTCTGCCAACATTTGGCGAAAATAACGTATGGTCGGGTTATGGATTGCGGAAGCAAGGTTACTCTCAAAGGAAGTGGTTGTAAGATCTGTTATCTCTCTCCAAAAATCATAGGCCGCTTGTCCCCATTCCGACTCAAGCGGGGCCTCACAAGGTATTCCCTCCCCTTTTGGAATTTCCAACATATCAGCTAGTTCATCGGTACTAAATTGATATTCAACATTAAACATAGGAAACTTAACGGTGCCTTGTGTGCTAGCAGTGTCGGGTTTTACTAAGTAAATCAGAGAACTAAGTAATTCGCGGGTCAGCGACTCATAAGTCGAACCTTTCCGCTCAAATAGAGTTCTTAATCCTAATTTATCAATCATATATAAACATCACCATAAATGCCTAAAGAATGAAGGCAAGAAACATTGAAGTACCTTGTGGGAGTTAGCCCCCGGTTCAAGAGTGACTCGAATTTTCTCTTTGCCATTCTCCAGGCTTCCCTTCTCGGAAAACAATTCCCAAATCCTCTGCCATTGTTGTGAAGATGAAGATGTTTGGTGAAATGGGTATTTTACGCAACAATGCAAGGGTTTATGAATTTATAGGTGGAATTGAGTCAAATTGTGGATGGAAGGTTGATGTATGATGTTAGGTTTATGGGGTTTGGGAGGTTATGAGAGGCTATGTGAGTGGGTGGAGGAATGGTGGGTGTTAGTGGAGGAAGAAGATGGGATTTTGGAGAAGAAGATGGAGGAAAAATAGGGGAAAATGGTTCTGCCCCGTAGTTTTTTTTTTCTAGTTACAGACAACATGGCAACCGCCATGGGGGCATGGCGAGCGCTAAGCTGCATGGGTCCGGTTCAGGGCCTTATGTTGGTCCTTGGGCCTGGTTTGGGGTGCCTTTTGGGGTATACACCCCCTATTTGCTTTGCCTAGATAATGTACTTGAAAAATAATAGCTTTACCACCCAAATAGTTAGCAAATAGATATCGATAACCAAAATAGGCAAGAATTACCGAATAGAAAATACCTCAAAATAAAATAACTTAAAAACCTTCAAAATAGTTTTTAGTGAGAAAAATAAGTTTAGCAATAAATGGTAAAAAAAAGGAAAATAATGGTGAAGTAAATCCAATAAAAGGACTAAGTAGAATAATGAACGGGATCTGGTGTTTGCTGCGGATGAGCCTCTGAGAGCTGGCGTCGAAGGTGGAAAATCTCTCTGGCGAGATAGTCTTCTGCTTTAGTATGAATGGCGCTCTCGATCTCTGCCTTTTGCTTTAGATTTATGATTTCTCCTCGGAGTGATACAATTTCCTGGTGCAATAAAGTAAGCTCGTCATCTCTGCGACTTTTCCTGCTAGTATCAGAAGAAGAAACTGCAGCAGTCCTATCTGAAGAAGGTGCAGGTAGTGGGTGATACTCTGGTGTAGGAGGCGCAGCAGGTCTGAAGGGTGTCTCATCTTGAACCTCTAAAGTATAGGTCCAGTTCTCTCTATTTTGGATGTTCGTTCTTTCTGGGTTAGGCAGGTAAAAGTGGTGGACAACTTCATCATCAATGAGGAGTTTGTATTCATTAATCTTAAAATATGTTCTTCGTATCAATCCCTTTTCAAGGCAATGGTCTATGTCTAACAATGTATAACCACAGTAAGGAATCAGGTGGGACAACTTGTTTTGTAACTGAAGTGCATAAGCTATACGGGTGACTATCCCTCCTACGTGAATAGGTCCTACTGAAGATCGGGCTACACCTACTAGGTTTTAGATGAGGAGGGCACCAGAAGCAAAAAAAGTCATCTTTGGTGATGCAGTAAAGAATGAATAGCTCTTCTGCACTCACTGGCTCACAGGTTTCACTCCAACCAAAGAATGTCTGGGCCAAGATCATCTGGAAATACCTAAGTGCTGGGTTGTGGATTAGGTTTGGAAACTGGGTGGCTGGGTTGGGGTCTGCATTGTTGGTGATTTCTTTCCTAAAGTTTTCTAGAGTATCATCTTGGTAGAAACAGAATGGGATTTCTGGATGGGCATTCAGACCAGTTTGGAATCCTAAAAGGCTTCTGAATCCTCGGTGGGGTAGATCATATTCTTGTCCAAACAACCTAAAGGATATGCGGCCGCAGTGGTGTCCACGTCCACAGAAGGGGTCATAGATCAGCGAGCTGAGGAACTCAAGGGTGATCTTTCTATAAGTCTCATGCTTAAACTCTGAGAACTCTTCCTAATCAATTCGGCTAGCCATATAGATGATACTCCTTTCAATTCCTATGGTTGTTATGCAGGTTGTGTCAGTATATCTGGTGGGTAGCATAGGTCGTTCAGATAGGACTGCGTAACGTCTTCTTTGGTCATCATTTCTGAACTTGATCTCCATGTCATCAATGTTTTGCATCCTGAAAATATGGTTAGAATAAGCTATGTAGAATGCTGAGCCCTGAAACATTCGAAATCAAAATAAGTTAGCCTTGTTAGAAGAGATAATTCACCTTTTTAGAAAATAAAATAATAAAAAAGACAAAGTCATGGGTTTCCTCCCATGCAGCGCTTTGTTTAATGTCGGTAGCTCAACTTATTGAAACTAGGCTACAGACGAAAGATCATCGGAGTGGGTTGTTTCTAGAGCCATTTATCAAGCCACCTCTCATATCCTTCCCTTTTTCCTTTCTTTCCATTTTAGAGTGGTTCGTACTTTAAGTATGGTGGAATTAGATTTGGCTCATTATTAGGCATCAAAATTCTTGGTTTTGCATTAATTCCTCCTCAAGTTTTGTGGTTCCTAGGTTTTTCCTTCTTAGTTGCAGTGACGTGCCTTTTTGACTTTGTTTTTAGGGAAAAAGGGTTCGTAATTTTCTCTTCCTTATAACTTTCCTTAGTTAAATTATCGATTCCTTAAGGTTTTCCTACAGGGGCAACCGTATAAGCTGCTACGCCCATGGGTACCTATGTAAGCAATGTTATTTTCGTCCCTAATTCTTCATTACTAAGTACTAAGGACTCGATGGGATCGTCTAATCTCTTAAGGGTTTCATTAACAAGGAAAATATGGTTCCTAAATTCCCTATTATAGGCAGTCTGAGTTGTTACAAACCTACGTACCATAGATTCTAGCCTAGAGAGGACTTGTGAATTAACAAAATTTTCCACTAACATTTCAAGGTTTGACTTATAGGGATAAAAGAATGAGTAGCACCAGTATCAATAATAGCAATCAAAGGCATATTATGAATATAACATATACCTCTGATCAGTCTGTCCTCACTGGAAGTCTTAGTCCTTGTCAAAGCGAACACCTTTCCTCTAGTTGAAGCTTGCTTCGACTTCTGGCAACGAGTACTAATATGGCCCTGTTCTCCATAGTTGTAACAAGTCACCGCCTTAACCTTGCAGTCAGTAATCAGATGTCCTGCCTGTCCACACTTGAAGCATTTCTTCACATCACTTGTGCACCCACTGACACGATGACCTAGCTCACCACACCTGTAACACTTAAGAGGAGCAGGGGCACCTCCCCCACTCGGCTTCTTGCCATCAGCATATTTTCTATTTACCTTTCTCAGATGGAGCTGCATAAGGCTTCCCACGGTTCATCGGTTGTTTTCCCCTTCTCTCGGCCAACCCTTTATAGTGAGCTGATCGAGCCTTGCTATCTTCCTCAAAGATCCTACAACAATCCACCAAATCTGGAAACCTTATAATTTGCTGATAACCAATCGCCTGCTTGATCTCAGGTCTCAATCCATTATCAAACTTGACACACTTTGAGAACTCAGCAGTTGTCACACTATAGTGAGGGTAAAACTTAGCCAGATCTGCGAATTTGGCAGTATACTCCGTAACCGTCACGTTACCCTGTTTCAATTCCAGAAACTCAATCTTTTTCTTCCCTCGGACATCTTCAGGAAAATACTTCCTCAAGAACTCCCTACTAAACACAACCCAAGTGATTACCTCTCCTGTTGCCCCCAATAATTGACGAGTGCTAACCCACCAGTCATCAGCCTCCTCAGCCAGCATGTGAGTACCTAACCGCATATTCTGTGCCTCAGAACATTCCATAACCCAAAAGATTCTCTCAATCTCCTTGAGACAAGCCTGCGTTCTATCCGGATCATATCTTTCCTTGAAGGTAGGCAGTCTATTCTTTCGAAACTCGTCATTCTCACCAAGATGAGGCGGGTTCTGTACCGCCTGCAAAGCAGCAGCAATAGCAGCATCATTCGTTCCAGCCATTCTAAATCTGTTACGCATCAACAATAGAACACAATGGTTAAGGAAACGACATCGACAGTAATCAATTGTCACACAACAGCGACTCGACAACTTGGCCGGACATACCGACCTGCTCTGATACCATTATGTAACACCCTAAAACCCCAGTGTGAAAATAATACAATTATCAGAGTAAAATTTAAGGAAAAATTCAGCACTTAGGATGTTACTCCCAACATACATATGCTCAAGTAAATGACATGTAACACATACTTATTATTATTAAAAAAAAAATCAATAAGTAGCAGAAAACTTCTTCAAATCGACAATCAAAATTTAGTATGTTTAAACCACATGTTCATCAGCAATTAAAACAAAATATCATAACTATAACGGAAATAAAACATAAAGCCTTCTGCAATCCCCAGTGTTACATTCAGAGCAAACGCTAACTCGAAACATAAAGTGAAGGACTCCGTCTTCACTAACTGCAACTCTGCACTATTCTTGATTATTTGCACGTTACCCACGTGGAGACAACATTCAAACAGAAGGGGTGAGATTCTTAAATCAACAAAAGAAATGTATAATATAAATATAAAAGCATATAATCATTATACAATTCACCTTATCATCACAACATCCACACAATCATAATTTCCCATACACGCAGACAATCATATAATCCACAACACAACACAACATAATGCAATGCAATGAGACTCACAACTCGACTCAATGCATGTAGTACTAATTCAATCTCTTTTCATGATCATAATTCCCGTCAGAATGCTCACACCCCACATGGGCACACGACACCCGTGATCGCTCATACCCCACATGGGCACACGAACACCCGTAATCGCTCACACCCCACACGGGCACACGATTACCTCGACAACAATAACAACAACAAAAACAATAATAATATTCTATTTCAAAGAATCCGGATAAGGCGCTCACACCCCACATGGGCACACGACTTATCATGCAACTTATGCAAACATGCTATGCATTCAACGACAACATACAACGGCGACCAATGCATATGACTATCACACAACCAATACATCATACCACAACTGTCCAACACGCAGCATATATCTGCCAAAATATGCAACAATTGCAATCCACAGCTACAACACACATCCGCACAACTGAAACCAACATTTCTACATTCAACACATCACAATGTACACAGAAACACAACTAATGTGTCGAATAGTTGGAATTCTGGTATTGAAAATAGATTTAATAGAAAGTACACGAAACCAGTTTTCCAACGATTCGAAAGGCGACTGGAACGGACCTACGGATCAAAAGATATGAATTTTTAAAGTTTTAGAAAATTATGTTCATTCCAGTTCTGCTCGCCCGATGTTCGCCTAGCGAGACGCCAGCGGACTCTCCTTCGCCCGGTGAAATCCTCATTCACCCGGCAAAATTCCTTTTTTGCCCAATGCTCACCCAGCGAAGTAGTAGCGAAATTCCTCCCCCATACAAATTCCAGTAGCACCTATTTTATACCCTTCGCTCGCCTTTCAGTTTCGCCCGACGACCTCCAAGCGAGATCGCTTCGCCTGGCGGAACGGGTCCTTCGCCCGACGAATTTCTGTAAACTGCAATTCTGCAGTCGCGTTCTCTGTATAACCCAGACTCCAAAATTCCTCTAATTTAAATAGCACACAGTTTAGGAATTGCACATAGAATACATGATTATCATGCAACATAACACACAACAATTACAATCACTTTCAACACAAAATCGTAATTCAACCAATCAATCAATTTGTACAATTTACATATTACTGGAATCACCGACATGCAGAACCTCAACTTTGCACCGAAACAACCAACAAACAAGAGATGCATAGATATCAACCTAATGATTTGTCTACCCTTGTACATACATTATTTATCCCTTAAGTGATCAAAGAACCCCACCCTTACCTTAGTGATGGTTCTTCGAATGTTCTCTAAGCCCTAGCTCTGCTTCTCTCTTTCGTTCCTCTTTTCTCCAGAATACGATCGTTCTCCAAATGATTCTCTCCCTTTCAAATTTTCGCTTTTCTTACTATAACCCTTAGACCCCTAATATGCTCTTCCTTCTTTACCCTTACTAAACCTCGTGAATGGACCACTTTGCCCTTACTATTTCTCTATTCATATTATCCACTTTTAAATTAATACAATAATTATAAATAATTATTTAAATCTACTAATTCCGACTAAATTATTTAAATAAAATAATTATTTAATTGTTATTACCCATATAATATTATTCCAATAAATAATTACTAACTAATATTAATAATTACTTACTAACCACACCACTCATCTCTACACAATTGATCACTACCCCATACTAAGGGCAACCCAAACACAACCAAAACACATATAATCAAACACATATATACAGCATCACATAATTTTAATTACTAAAAAAATAGATAAAATAAATCGGGGCGTTACAACTCTCCCCACTTAGAATATTTTCGTCCAAAAAAATTTACCTCATACGAATAACTCTGGATACGACTCTCGCATCTTGCTCTCTAACTCCCAAGTCATATTTCCACCGGCAGCGCCTCCCAGCACTACCTTCACAAGAGTGATCTCTTTACCTCTCAATTGCTTCACTTTGCGGTCTTCAATCCGTATTAGTAAAGCCTCAATTGTAAGGTTATCCCTTACTTCCACTTCATCCATCGGAATCACGTGTGACAGATCCGGAACATACTTCTGAAGCTGTGACACATGGAACACATCATGCAAATTCGACAAATTGGGTGGCAAATTCACTATATAGGTAACAGGTCCAACTCTTGCAGAAATCTGATATGGACCAATAAACCGAGGAGTAAGCTTTCTCGACTTTAATGCACGTCCAACACCGGTCACCGAAGTGACTCTCAAGAACATATGGGCTCCTTCTTGAAACTCAAGATCTTTCCTCCTCTTATCATGGTAGCTCTTCTGCCTACTCTGCAAAGGTTTCATCTTTTCCTGAATCAACTTCACCTTTTCAGGAGTCTGCTGAACAATCTCAGGTCCAAGTACCACACTCTCACCAGATTCATGCCAACACAAAGGCGTTCGACACCTCCGACCATACAAAGCTTGAAAAGGCGCCATTCCAATACTGGAATGATAACTGTTATTATAAGTGAACTCAATCAACGGCAAATGGCTATCCCAAGCACCTCCCTGTTCAAGCACACAAGCCTTCAACAAATCCCTTAAAGATTGTATAGTTCTCTCCGTTTGTCAATCTGTCTGCGGGTGATAAGCCGAACTCAATCTCAGTGTCGACCCCAAAGCTTCTTGCAAACTCTCCCAAAATCTGGAAGTGAACCTTGGATCTCTATCCGACACAATACTCAACGAAACTCCATGCCACTTCAAAATCACCTGAATATAAATCTCTGCCAGCCTCTGCAAAGGAAAACTGATATTAATCAGAATAAAATATGTCGACTTCGTCAGTCTATCCACCACTACCCAAATGGCATCATGCTCTCTCAGAGTATTAGGCAACTCAGTCACAAAATCCAGAGAAATGTTGTCCCACTTCCACTCTGGAATATCTAACGGTTGCATTAAACCAGCAGGTTTCTGATGTTCCACCTTCGACTTCTGACAAGTCAAACAAGCATATACAAACTTAGCCACATCACGCTTCAATCCAGGCCACCAAAATATATTCTTCAAGTCTTGATACATCTTTGTAGCTTCTGGATGGATACTCAAGCTACTTCTGTGACTTTCTTCTAAAATCATCCTTTTCAACTCAGAATTATTAGGAATGCAAATCCTATCACGAAACCTCAACACGGCTTGTTCATACTTTCTGCATGATCATTTCCAATCATCAAATCCACCAGTTTTACATCCAACTTCTGACCCTCTCTAATACTATTAAGAAATTCATTGTTGATCTTCAGCATACCTAACATCACACTATGCGGTGTCTGTTCGCAAACTAAACTCATATCTCTGAACTGCTCAATCAATTCCAACTCTTTAACCATCATAACAGACATATGCAAAGACTTCCGACTCAGAGCGTCAGCCACGACATTAGCTTTACCGAGATGATAGTTCAAGCCGAAATCATAATCCTTTAAGAATTGTAACCACCTTCTTTGTCTCATATTCAACTCCTTCTGATTAAACAGATACCTCAGGCTCTTATGATCACTATACACATTAAATCTGGAACCATAAAGATTGTGGCTCCAAATTTTCAATATGAATACTACTGCAGCTAATTTCAAATCATGAGTTGGATAATTCCTCTCATGGACCCTTAATTGTCGTGAAGCATAAGCCACAACCTTACCATCCTGCATTAACACACCTCCTAAACCCATCAAAGAAGCGTCGCAATACACCACAAACGGTTTATTTGATTCGGGTAGAATCAAAACTGGAGCTGTAGTCAATCTCTTCTTCAGCTCAATGAAACTTTTCTCGCAGTGAACGTCCCACACAAATGCTTTACCTTTGCAAGTCAACTGAGTCAACGAAAGTGCCAACTTCGAAAAGCCTTCAATAGATCTACGGTAGTAACCAGCCAAGCCCAGAAAGTTCTAATATCAGTTATCGACTTCGTGGCCTCCCACTGTTAAACTGCATTTACCTTGGATGGATCCACAACAATACCATCACCTGAAATAACATGACCAAGAAAACTTACCTCTCTCAACCAAAATTTGCACTTAGATAACTTAGCATAGAGCTTCTTTTCTTTTAACACTTGCAGCACGATCTGCAAATGCTTAACATGTTCCTCTTCTGACTTAGAATACATTATGATGTCATCAATAAAGACAACCACAAATTGATCCAAGTAAGCATGAAAAATTAGATTTATATACTCCATGAATACACCAGGTGCATTAGTAACTACAAACGACATCACTACATACTCATAATGCCCATATCGGGTCCTGAAAGACGTCTTCTGAATATCTTCTTACTTTACTCATATCTGATGATAACCCGACCTCAAGTTAATATTGCTAAACACATAGGTACCCACTAACTGATCCATCAAGTCATCTATTCTTGGAAGTGGATACTTGTTTTTAATCGTCACTTTATTCAGTTGTCAGTAATTGATACATAACCTCATACTGCCATCCTTTTTCTTCACCAACAACACCGGAATAGGTCTGGTACCAGGGACAAGATCAATAGTAAACTCCACTTCTCTCTCTGGCGGTACATCATCAATATCATCCGAAAATACTTTTGGAAATTCACGCACTACTTGCAATTCATTAATCACTAACTCACTCTCCACTGACAAGGATGCAAACAATTCAAGCACTTGAGCTTCTTCTTCTAAGAGCTCTTTCAACTCTCTAGCAGATAGAAAACCATCTTCTTCCTCTTCCTCAGGAGCAAGAAATCGCACCAACTTGTTAAAACAGTTAATATGAACATGATTGAACTCCAACCAGTTCATACCCAAGATCACATCAAGATTTCCCAACGGCAAGCAAATAAGATCCACACCAAAGTCCTTATCAAAGATTAATAGTGGACAATTCAAACACACTAGGGAAGTGGTCACCGATCCCTTTGCAGGAGTTTCGACAACCATCTCTCCCTTTATAGGAGAAACAACAAGGCCTAGCCTTCTCACACAATCAATAACAATAAAAGAATGAGTAGCACCAATATCAATAATATCAATCAAAGGTGTATTATGAATATAACATATACCTCTGATCAGTCTGTCCTCACTGGAAGTTTGAGTCCCTGTCAAAGCGAACACCTTTCCTCCAGTTAAAGCTTGCTTCGGCTTCTGGCAACGAGTACTAATATGGCCCTGTTCTCTACAGTTGTAACAAGTCACCACCTTAACCTTGCAGTCAGCAATGAGATGTCCTACCTGTCCATACTTGAAACATTTCTTCACATCACTCGTGCACTCACTGACACGATGACCGAACTCACCACACCTGTAACACTTAAGAGGAGCAGGGGCACCTCCCCCACTTGGCTTCTTTCCATCAGCGTAATTTTGTTTACCTTTCTCAGCTAGAGATGCATAAGGCTTCCCACGGTTCATCGGTTGTTTTCCCCTTCTCTCGGCCAACCCTTTATAGTGAGTCGATCGAGCCTTGCTATCTTCCTCAAAGATCCTACAACAATCCACCAAATCTGGAAACCTTCTGATTCACTGATAACCAATCGCCTGCTTGATCTCAGGTCTCAATCTATTCTCAAACTTGACACACTTTAAGAACTCAGCAGTTCCCGCACTGTAGTGAGGGTAAAACTTAGCCAGATTTGCGAATTCGGCAGCATACTCTGTAACTGTCATGTTACCCTACTTCAATTTCAAAAACTCAATCTCTTTCTTCCCTCGGACATCTTCAGGAAAATACTTCCTCAAGAACTCCCTGCTGAACACAACCCAAGTGATTACCTCTCCAGTTGCCCCCAACAATTGACGAGTGCTAACTCACCAGTCATCAGCCTTCTTAGCCAGCATGTGAGTACCTAACTGCACCTTATGTGCCTCAGAACATTCCATAACCCGGAAGATTCTCTCGATCTTCTTGAGCCAAGCCTGCGCTCCATCCGGATCATATCTTCCCTTGAAGGTAGGTGGTCTATTCTTCTAAAACTCGTCATTCTCACCAGCATGGGGCAGGTTCTATACCGCCTGAGCAACAGTCTGCAAATCAGCAACAATAGCAGTATCGTTCCTTCCAGCCACTCTAAATCTGTTACACATCAACAACAGAACATAATGGTTAAGGAAACGACATCGACAATAATCAACTGTCACACAACAACGACTCGACAACTTGGCCGGACATACCGACCTGCTCTGATACCACTATGTAACACCCTAAAACCCCCGCGTGAAAATAATACAATTATCAGAGTAAAATTTAAGGAAAAATTCAGCACTTAGGATGTTACTCCCAACATACATATGCTAAAGTAAATGACACGTAACACATACTTATTATTATTAAAAAAATTTCTCAATAAGCAGCGGAAAACTTCTTCAAATCGATGATCAAAATGTAGTATGTTTAAACCACATGTTCATCAGCAATTAAAATAAAATATCATAACTATAACGGAAATAAAACATAAAGCGTTCCATAATCCCCAGTGTTACATATCAGAGCAGACGCTAACTCGAAACATAAAATGAAGGACTCCGTCTTCACTAACCGCAACTCCGCACTATTCTTGATTATCTGCACATTACCCTCGTGGAGGCAACATTCAAACAGAAGGGGTGAGATTCTTAAATCAATAAAAGAAATGCATAATATAAATATAAAAGCATATAATCATTATACTATTCACCCTATCATCACAACATCCATACAATCACAATTTCCCACTCACGCAGATAATCATATAATCCATAACACAACACAACATAATGCAATGCAATGAGACTCACAACTTGACTCGATGCATGTGGTACCAATTCGATCCCTTTTTCATGATCATAATTCTTGTCGGAATTACCATATGAGTCGCTTACACCCTACATGGGCACACGACACCCGTGATCGCTCACACCCCACACGGGCACACGAACACCTGTAATCGGTCACACCCCACATGGACACACGATTACCTCAATAACAACAATAACAATACGACTTTATTTCAAAGAATCCGGATAAGACACTCACACCCCACACGGGCAAACGACTTATCATACAACATATGCAAATATGCTATGCATTCAACGATAACATACAATGACGACCAATGCATATGACTATCACACAACCAATACAGCACACCACAACTGTCTAATACGCAGCATATCTATGCCAAAACATGCAACAATTGCAATACACAGCTACAACACACATCCGCACAACCGAAACCATTATTTCAACATTCAACACATCACAACATACACGGAAACACAACTAACACGTCAAATAGTTGGAATTCTGGTATTGAAAATAGTTTTAACAGAAAGTACACGAAACTAGCTTTCCAACGATTCGAACGACGACTGGAACGGACCTACGGATCAAAAGATAAGAATTTTTAAAGTTTTATAAAAGTCTGTTCATTTCAGTTCTACTCGCCTGATGTTCGCCCAGCGAGACTCCAGCGAACTCTCCTTCGCCTGGCGAAATTCCTTTTTTGCCCAATACTCGCCTGGCGAAGCAGAAACGAAATTCCTCCCCCATACAAATTCCAGTAGCACCTATTTTCTACCCTTCGCTCGCCTCTCAGTTTCTCCCGGCGACCTCCAAGTGAGATCGCTTCGCCCGGAGGAACGGGTCCTTCGCCCAGCGAATTTCTGCAAACTGCAATTCTGCAGTCGCGTTCTCTGCAAAACTCAGACCCCAAAATCCCTCTAATTTCAATAGCACACAGTTCAGGAATTGCACATAGAATACATGATTATCATGCAGCATAACACACAACAATTACAATCACTTTCAACACAAAATTGTAATTCAACCAATCAATCAATTTGTTTAATTTACATATTATTGGAATCACCGATACACAGAACCTCAACTTTGCACCAAAACAACCAATAAACAAGAGATGCATAGATATGAACCTAATGATTTGTCTACCCTTGTACATACATTATTTATCCCTTAAGTGATCAAAGAACCCCATCCTTACCTTAGTGATGATTCTTCGAATGTTCTCTAAGCCCTAGCTCTGCTTCTCTCTTCCGTCCCTCTTTTCTTCAGCATACGATCGTTCTCCAAATGATTCTCTCTCTTTCCAATTTTCTCTTTTCCTACTATAACCCTTAGACCCCTAATATGCTCTTCCTTCTTTACCCTTACTAAACCTCGTGAATGAACCACTTTGCCCTTACTATTTCTCTATTCATATTATCCACTTTTAAATTATTAAAATAATTATAACTAATTATTTAAATCTACTAATTCCGACTAAATTATTTAAATAAAATAATTATTTAATTGATATTACCCATATAATAGTATTCCAATAAATGATTACTAACTAATATTAATAATTATTTACTAACCACAACACTCATCTCTACACAATTGGTCACTACCCCATACTAAGGGCAACCCAAACACAACCAAAACATACACAATCACACACATATACACACCATCACATAATTTTAATTACAAAAAAATAGATAAAATAAATCGGGGCGTTACACAGCCCACTTTGTGAGTGCTATGGTGAGTGCCATGCTTGCTAATTGGGGGTGACATTGTCTTATGCCCTCTAGCACGTGGACCACTCATGGCCACCTCATGGTGAATGCCATGGTGGTCGCCACCAGTGTAAACCAATCTCAATTTCTCCTTCTTTCAACTGCTTTTGCTCTGTTTCTTCGAACATGGCTTTGAAGTAGCTGAATACCTGAAAACAAACAAAATACCAACATAACAGTGCAAATGTAAAACAAAACAACTAGAAAACATGCATAAATCAAGTCAAATAAGCGATGTAATATCACGTCATCAATTTTCTTCTTCTTTCCTCTTGCCCACTTTTTTTTCTCTCTTTACTCTCATCAACACACACACACACATACACACACACACACACACACACACTCACACACAGACACACACACACACACACACACACACACACAGACACACAGACACACACACACACATGCACACACTCACGCATGCAGGGCCGTTTACAAACATTTTGGAGCCTTAGGCGAAAATGTTAAAGGGACCTTTTTTTATAAGAATTTTAAAGAGACTTAGTATATTATATAAAATATCAATTTTTATATTAATCTTCTACCTTTTTTAGCTGCAAAATCATTTATCAGAGTTTTATAATCAAGCAAATCTAACACTTTCAATAGATAAAATAGTTAACCCATTTAATCTATCTTGTAACATTGTTGGTCTTCATTTTGATTTAAGAAATTTTAATTTTGAAAATTTTCTTTCAGCAGTAGTAACTATTACAGGGATTGTCAATAAAATTCTATATGCAATGTAAACATTTGGAAAAGAATCTAAAGTTTTAATATAACTCAATACTTCTATTGGTGTGCTAATTTCTTCTCTTAACACTTCTCTTAGTACTTTCAATTCTGAAAATAAATCAAGACCGTCAATATCAGAATATTCATTAAACCTTAAAAACTTTTCCAGATTATTACAATATTTTTTTCAATTCATCCTCATCTAAAGCTTTAATTTTTTTGCAATCAAATAAAAAAACAAAAATAGTCTCATATTGTAAAAATGTTCAAATCTTGTCTCAATAGAATTAATTGATTGATCTAATATGTATAAAAAATACTCAATACGAAAAGGATAATCGATGAACAGAATGATAGAACCTGGAATTGAAACCAGATTCATACTTTCTATTTGACATTTTCTTTTGTAAATAATCAAAATAAAAAATAACTAAATATTCAAGAAATCAAAATAAAATAAACTCTAAAATAAATATAGAAAAGGATAATTGATGAACAGAACGATAGAAGGAATTGGAAATAGACAGAGATGAACTTCGGGATGTATGCAGTTTATAGGCATTCAGAATCCAGACAATGTCAAATTCAGAGAGGTTGAGCCGCAAATACAACGTTTGATCAATAAACAGTAGGTTTCAAGGGAAGGGGAAGAAGAATTTTTTTTATGAACAAAAGATGAGTAGATGAAAAAAAACGTGAAGAATGGAGTTTGGAGAGTGAGAGGTTAGTTAGGGAATTGAGATGTGTTAATAGGAATTTACTTTTTTTTTGGATAAATAAAATACTTTAAATGGCATTAATTATGATATTGATTAATTTAAAAAAAGACAATATTGTTTGACTAATTTTTAGGGAAGAGAGAGATTCTAAACTATTTTATTTTAATCAGTTAAAATTTATTAATAGTTAGTATTAATAAATATTTTGTTTGGGGTCTAAAAATATATTTTTTTGGGGCCTTAGGCTAATGCCTAATTTGCCTTTGCATCTTGCACGACCCTGTACGCATACACGCACACGGGCACGCGCGCGCGCACACACATAAATTCATGGTATCAAGAAAAAACTTTTCATCTACAACTGAGGACCTTATTGGTATTGATTATAGTGTAGTAACCACACTTTGATCCCTCTTGGGGCGACCTTTATTTTAGTGATAAAAACTAGTAAGAAACCCGTGCTCCCGCACGGGTAATTTAGTTAAGATATTGAATAAATCTCTAAAAAGATACATAGAACATGAGCTGTCATTTGAATTAGATGTGATGTCAATAGACTTTGTTATGTTTGATGTTGTACAACCATCTCTGGCTAATGGTATAGAAGGCAATTGGGTGTTTGAATTCAGAGGTGCAAGAGAAACATCAGAAGCCAAAGTTTTTTCACTTCATTTTTTTATTAAAAGTTTTACCAGAGTGAATGAGTAATGCATAGGATGCAATCAATAATGTTGTTATTACTCTTATTGGATTCCCTGAATGCAAAGCTACTTTGGATGTCACATGAAAGAACCAGTAAAATTAAAATCCATTTTCTCTATCATAAATTTATAGGCAATGTAGTGTACTCGATAACAGTATTTGAATTGAGAAATAAATTACAAACTAAAAAGCTTCATTTCGTTGATCTGTTCAATGAGTTGGGAAATGGGTAATGTATTTCCCAGAAAAATGATATATAACAATAATACAATACAGTGTACATCTATAAAGTGAATGTCATTTGACAGTATATTCGTTGGTTAAGAATATATGAATGGTAACATCCACTATCCACGGGCACGCAGAAAACAAATATAGAAATACAATCTGATGGTTTATTTGATTTAGAACATATGACTATGAGGTGTGACTTCTCTGCATTGCAGCAGTATGGAAAAATAATTGTAGAAATCTTTCTCTTGCATCAAATCTAAGAGTAGTTGGGTAGCTAGCACTCATCCAAGAAAGAAAGGGTATTTCTGCTTGCTGAATCTAAATCTAATCATCATGAAGAGTTAACAACAATGTTTATCCTCTAAAAATTCCTTTGGCCTGTCAAAAGGATCAAAGAGTGAGACTTAAGTTAATCAAAGGTAGAATCATGGTCAAATATAGTTTCAGGTAAAGTGAAGTTTACCAACAAACAGTTAACATTATCAAAAGGCAAAAGCAAAGTTGTAGTTTACATACAAGGCCATACGTAGTTGCTTTATTTATTATAAAAGTACTAAAAAGATCACTAATTTCTCTCAAGTGGGTATGTTAGAAGATAAATCAGAAGAAACATATATGCAGAAATTATGCATTCATCGGCAACTATATTGTAAAATTTTCATTCAAAGTCTAGATTAGACCAAGACAGATCTGGCATACTCTGTCTAAATTATGTAATGAGAGCATATACAAATACAAGTGACACAAACCTTTATGCTGAACATTATAGATGGATAAAAGGTGCAATATGAAATATTAATAAGAGATAATTCTACCGGCATTACCAGTTTAATATGTATATCTTACTTGTTCGAGGGTAAGAAACATAATCACATTCCAGGCTCCTATTCGGCCAAAATTTGGAAGGAAGCCTTTATAAAAGGCCAAAAATCCCTGCAATACATTTGTGACATGATTCAAGTTGATATCTTTGTCATATAGAATAATCAGAACATCCAAAATAAAAGCTTTAAAAAAACTAACATGATAGCAAAAAAGGTGCTAGTTATTGTCAGAAAGCTTTCAACTTCACTGGATTCAAGATCTAAAGTTGCAATACAACAATCACAAAATCAAATAAGAAAGAAGTTCACTAACCTCATTGAACGAAGTCTTGAGAAAACAATCAAATGTGTTTTTGTAGCTTGAGTCCCCCATCATCCTGGATTTTACCTGAAAAATTATAAACGTGGATAAATCCAAAATGCTTTAAAATTTAGATGGTGTTACTTCATAAGATTTCACCAAAAAAACTTCAACTGAGCATTTTCATGTACCCCGTGCTATGGTAAATCTTGCTTGCAATAGTTTTAAATTTTCAAAATACCAAGGTCCTTATAAATCGACAAGGATGTTTGTTGGAGAACACAGTGAAACAGTGTTTTGATTCATCGTTATAAACAGGTCTGTCATTACTATCAAATGTTCATCTAAAACGCAAATGCGGGCTACAGGTAAAGAAAATAGGAGGGAACAGGCTGCGGTAGAACCTACCACATCAACAGGAGAACCAATAAAGACAGCAAAAAGACCTGCTCCTAAGCCAGCAAGAAGGTGAGTAAAGGCATTATCCGTGAACCCTGGAATTTTCAAAATCGTCTGCATAAGTATAAAGAATCAGAGCAGCATTGCAATTGCATTTTATGCAAGGCAACAACATTAAATTCTAGCAAAAATCCAATTTAGAATCCCTTATAATGTGATTACCTGTTTCACTTGATCATAGCTAGCTAGTTCAACAGCATTTATAATTGCATTTCATGTTATATTAGGCCCAAGTCTAGTCCACAGGGCCCCTAACCCTTGCTAGTTTAACAAATAAATATAGAATGAGATGTAATTTACATATATTAAGGAACCCAAAAAACACATCAGAATAAAAGCCACATAAATACATTTTGCACATACAATAAAAATTACAATAAAAAAATGAAGTGGGAAAACATAGGGTGGTAGTATCTTCAGCTAATTTTGAAAATGACTGCAACAATTCATCTAAAATGAACAACGATTGGTGATGCTTTCCTGCTTGCTCTGTCAGCGGAAACACACAAGTAAAGCAACATTTATAAGTTGTTTCTCATATATCCATCTAAAATGAACAATTGAGCCATTTCATTGACTTGAGACTCACCTGAACCATGCAACTATTTGGATCCTGACATTACCTCGCCAACTGTTTTTCCATCAAATAACATGAGATTAAATCCAACCAACATTCAAAAACAATATCATAATAATCTAAGAGGTATAAACATAACTAAAGCTTACCTGTAAACTTCGTCGATACGAATTGAATTTGCAGCACATGGCATACGATGAAAGTGTCACGTGAAGCAACGACACCAGCATATTAGGCAGCGCATTAGGATAAAGTTGGCATATTCGACCAACAAGCAATGCCAGATTAATACCACCAAGAAATCCAACAACCTGTAAATAAAATAGCAAAAAGATGCTTTAGGAAAATAAGAATCAGATCAAATGAACAACTTTGGAACAGAAAATAAGAAGGAAATTTTGATCTTTAGACTGAGTAGCTTACCTGAACACATCTGGAAATAATGTCTGCAAAATTTGACAATGATTTGGCAGGGTAAGCTTTATTTAGAGAAGGATCAACCATCCTTGATAAAGCATCAATATCATGAAGTTGAGGAATTGCCCATCTTACAAGAAACTACTCACCTCGAGGACGTGTCCTGTCCAAGATGTATGTAACACGTGAATTAAAGTCCATAGAAAAACCAAAAATAGATGCTAAAAGTATTTTTGTTAGTGTCTCACCTGTCATAGGAGTGAAGGCCTGTCAAAAGTTCTAACATACCGACTCCGAAGCTGTACACGTCGCTTTGGTAGGTGTAAATTCCTTACTCAAATTCTGGAGCCCCATAGCCATAAGCTGCTAGCAGCTGTCCTGAGAGCTGAATAAAAAAACATGAGTGTTATTATACTGCTATATTGCAAATAACACCGACAATTATTTCATTTATTACAAAACAATTCACATTTTAGGTAATAAAAGAATAAGCTCAACCTGAATGAATGTGTGTCATTTGCAATCATCAACTTCAATGATGGATTCCATGTTTCCACACCGATAACGATAATTAGGTGTGCTGAATATGGTAACCACCTTTTGTTCCTGCAATAAGGCACTATGAATCAACCATTTACCACCAGACAGAAAAACAATAGATAATTAAGAGAGATCAGATATTTACATGACCCTAGTGATATCCTTCCAGAACCAGCTGGTAAGCTCTAGCAATCAACTTCAAATTATTGGTATGAAGCATGAATCAATACAAGATTTTTACACTGCAAATTTGAACAATGATTTCAAAAAACAGTTAAACATTCATAGCATTTACAGAAATTTATGAAGCAAAATAGTATATAGCTCTCATCTTGTCATTAATCTCAGGTTGTGTTTGCAATGGACACAATCAATGAGTATGGCTCTCATGTTGTTGTTAATCTCAGGTTGTGACGATTTCTTCCTAGAATAAACCTCTCCTTTCTTTCTGTTATGCACGGAATTTTCTTTATTGCTCTCTTCTTCAGACCTTATTATATCAATTACTTCCACAGACTTTGGTTTTGCAGTGACTTTCTTAACAGCAGCAGGATGAGGAACAGGTCCAGGTGCAACATTAGGACAAACCTATTTCTTCAATTTCAATATGTGATCAGGTTCTGCCATTAGAATATAACTGCATCGAAAGCATATAAACTAAGTCAACTTATATAATTTTAAGGCACTTGAGAATTGAGATGCAAAGCAAGAAACACAACTGAGACATTAAAAATGCCCCCATACCCTCAGTTTAGATATCATTTGCTACGTAAAAACAAAATTATACCCTTAAAACATATTCACATATATAACAATAGGCATTAAAGTACCTGTAATAGATAGATAGACCCAATTATCAAGAAGGAAGTTCCTTCAAAAACACAACCCTCTTTCTGTTGAATCTACCAGCAAGTAGAATCAGCACTGTTCCAGGGGTAATGCTGGCCCTGAAGACAAAAAAAGCACAACATAAAATAAACGTCCAAATAAGAACTAAAAATGAAATTCAAAGCACAAAATCTCTTAAACCCTAAACATATGAATAAGAAAAAGAGAGATTCATGATTAAAGGTAACCTGAGCTTGGTAGGTTTAGGCTTCTGCTTGTCGACAAGAAACGGAAATAGATCGGTGCTAGGGTTTAACAGGTGAGAGAGAGAATGAAAGATACCCGTGCGAGAGAGAGAGAGAGGGAGATAGAAAGTTTCAAATTGAAATAGTGAGAGAAATGAGAGGGAGAATGGGAGTGAAGTAGATTTAGTGTAACAAATGGAAAAGTGTTGAATATGTTTGTTACGTTTTTGCCCTTTTGTAAGTGTATTTATTTTTTGGGGAAAAGGCACAAATGGAAAATCAATGGTCTTTTTTCCAATTGTTTTATAGTAGACTACTCCTGACTTCTAGTCCTTTTTTATTTCTTTATCTTCCCATTTTTCATATCTCACTCACTACTCCATTATCATCACTAACCATATATGTCCTAACATTTACACACTCCTCTTAAATTATGCACCATCACCAACTTTCCTCATTCTACACTGACATTTCCATTAATATTTTTCACAAGGACCATTTTTATTTTCGACTTATTCATCTTTCTTCCAGTTGCATGAACCAGTGCACTGCTCATTATTACTCCTTTTATTTTGATTCCTTTCAATTATTTTATTTCAAAGTGTCATGCATTATTACTCTCTGAGGATGCAGAGAGAAAATTGTTTTAGCAGTAGGTGATTTCGATGAATTGCTTTTCCAATATGGGAATCTTGAAAATTATGAGATATATATCAGTTATTAATAATAATAGTACTATTGTTTTTCTCTATCCAAAACCCGAGAACAAGTTTACAAACAAAAATCAGAGTTTTCCATGAACATGCACTGCGTATATATACTACTAGTATTATACTATCACTGATATGGTTTGGCAGCATTAGATTCAACTTTTGCTGTGGATTTCTATGGTATGAACCCGTTTGACCTGGATCTTTTCGCATTGACTCCATAGATACAAAAAATAAATAAGTATTTCGACTCTGTTTGGTAAAACTAGCTGATAGCTGGTAGCTGGTAGCTGGTAGCTGATATCTTGTAGCTTATAGCTGGTAGCTGATAAGTTAATTTAACTGTTTGTTAAATTAGCTGTTACACTAGCTGATAATTACAAAATGACCTAAAAGGACATTTTTAATTAAGAAATTGGTGATTTCATTATCTTATTATATTGTATTATTAAATTAATTTTTATTCGATAAAAGTAAATGCATTAATAACAACATGCAAAACAATTATAATATATATGAAAAATTAAAGATATCATCAAAATATATAAATTTGTATAAAAGTATTATGGACTTTGCTATTTAGTATGAATATATTGAGAACAAAATTCAATGGAAAAAAAAACCAGCAAACCATATATAAAGCAAGGGTATTTCATAAAGTCATTTAAGAAGACATAAAAGTAAAAGTAATCGTAATAACTACGATTCTTGGTCTAATTAACTCATTCTTTCGTAAAATATAATTTTTTTTAATTCCTAATTTTATAATTAAATTTAATAAAATATGTGAAATAATAACATTGTAATTTTGAATTTAGTTATATTAATCTAAAAAAATAACAAAAATAAGTTTAGTGTCTAATATTTTACAATAAAACTGTAATAATATTCTGAATTTTCTTCATCTTTGTTGATTTTATTGGTTATATTCCAATGTTTCACTAATTTAAGAATTATCAACACTACTTTTAAATTAATTATATAATTTATATTTAATAAATAAAAATAATATCTAAAATCTTCTATAACATTCTTCAAAATCTCCCTAAATTCAATATTTTAAAATCATATATATATATATATATATATATATATAGATATAGATATAGATATATATATATATATATTGTTAAAATAATAAGAGTATAATTGGAATAAAAAGTCATAAGCTAAAAGCTACAAGTTCAAAAGCTACTTCAAATAGCTTTTGCAAAAAAAGCTAAAAGCTAGTTAAAAAGCTAAAATGCATTACCAAACATAGCTTTTTAATCAAAATGAGCTGAAAAGCTAAAATCTATAAGCTAAAAGCTCTTTTTATGGTCTTACCAAACAGACTCTTCATATCCTATACCTCTTGGAAAAAAAACTTAGTAGATAAGATTATGTTAATTACTAGTACTTTTTTTAATGATGTTAATTACTGTAGTACTTTAATAAGTGATTATTGTTTTAAACGGAGCCCCCGTCAGTGGACGGTGGGATTGCTTTCTCTTTAATTTGGTACGTCCTCCGGTCACTATTATAAGCAAAAAGTCATTAAATTTTTGACTAATTAATACTTGTATTACTATTATACCCTTAATTTAATTCAAAAGCATTTAATGTTAAAAGTTGATTCATCAAATAAACTAAGGATATTATTGTAAATTTTACTTTGATTGTACATGAAATCAAGAAAATTAATTACACTTAACTAACTTTCTTAATACGTGTGAAAGTAGTTATTTTGACTTATAATTGTGACCGGAGGGAGTATTTAAGTTATGATGCTCTTTACCCTAATTTGTTACTAATGTTAGATTGGGTTGTTCTTGGATGCTTAAACCCTAACAATTTTGTTCTTGGATGAATCAATTCTTTGAATCATAATTTCAATTTAATTAATTATCTAAACAACATGGAGTGGATTTTATAGAGCATCATAAATTTCTTATACTTGTAAATTTTCAATTCGACACCTAAGATCATTGACAAGTTGATTATCTTAACTTCTAAAATCGTTTCAAAATTCTAAAGAGAATTCCCTAAGAACAAACATATTTATGAGTGTATTGAGGTGCTTTGGAAGTCATTGATATGTTGAACAACAAATTCTTTGGAGGTAATATGGGTTTAGAGATAGACATAAAAAAATCTTTGATACTTTAGATTGATAATATCTTATTAAAGTTCTTTTTTAATTTGGTTTTGATAAAAAATTTTGTGATTTGATACTTACCATTCTACACTCATCTAAATTATCAATTATGATAAATGAAAAAGTTGCATGATTTTTTTCTTGCTCTAGAGGAGTGAGTTAAGAAGATTATTTATCTCCCTGACTCTTCCTCATTGGTGAAGTAACACTTAGTAGGCAATTATCTATATTGGTGGATCAGGGTAAGTTGACATGTATATTAATTGGTAAGACAACCATTCCTAGTCACACGTTTTTTTGCAGATGATTTTATGATATTTTGCAAAGCTTCCAGAAAAAATGCTTAAATCATTAACCACCCCATTCAAAAATATGGTCAGAATTCTGGTCAACACATTAGTCAAACTAAATATAAGCTTTATGGTGGAAGTGCTTCTGGATCTAGGTTGAGGCACATTGCAAATATGCTTGAATTCATTATGGAACATACATCATTTAGCTATCTTTGAGTTCCTATATTCAAAGGCAAGCCTATAACTAATCATCTCCATATCATAGTAGGTGGAGTATTGATCAAGCTAACTATTTGGAAGAAACACCTTTTTTCTATGATGGGTAAGGTTTAATTGGTCTACTCAGTCATATAAGACATGCTTCTATATAGTCTTAGGATTTACGAATGACCAATCAATCTTCTTAACAAACTGGATTCTTGCATTGAAAAGTTTGTGTGGACATGTAGCATAGATAATAAAAAAGTTAATTACTACATCTTTGTAGGTTATTTTCTCACTTTTTTCTAAATGAGGTCTTGGTCTGGGAGATATTAAAACGATAAACAAAGCTAGTTGTTTATCTCTTTGTTGGAAGTTGTAGTTTATCGATAATCAATGATCTTCTATACTTATTAGTACATACTTCAGGCACAAAAAACCAACAATACATCATATTTCTTTTACAATATGGCATGACATTATGCATTCTTTTTCCTTTTTGGAGAACCATAGTAGATGGCAGGTTGATAATGGTAAGAACGTTGATTTAGGGATTGACAATTGCTTGGATATAAAATTAAAGATTTGCATATAGTATTACCAGTGGATATTCAATTTATGCAAATTGTTAAGGTCAATTCAATTATCCAAAGTATCAATTGAAACATTCCTCGTGACTTATAAATTTTGCATCCTCAAATTGTTAAAGACACTTTGAAGATTAGTTTGTCATTTGATAATACTACTATTGATAAACTTATTTGGGCAAAATCTGCAAATGGTGATCTATCTTTTGAAAATACCTACATATATATCAGGAGAGATCACATTGAGCCGTCTTAGACAAATTCATTTGACATCCCTACGTACCATATACTAATTCATTAGTGACATTAAAACTAATGCATAATACTATTGCAACAAGGGACACCTTAATTCAAATGAGGAATGCATATGATTCCAAGGTGCTCTCTTTGTAATCACGATGTGGAATGTACACTTTATTTTATGGCATTGGATGGAGAAACTGTTTAGCATAAATATTGATAGAACTAGTTACAAAAGTTTATTCAAACTTGCTGCTAGAAGTTAGAGCTCTCAAATTTAAAATCTGATCATGACTCTCATCATAATAATTCTTTGAAAAACTTGACACACAAGAAATGATATTATGTTTCAAAATGGTAACATTGAATTTGATAGAGACATTCTTCATGTTAAATAAAAAAACAATAGTATATTTTAAAAATTAATTCTTTTTTCAAATAATTTATAGCTAATTTTGTCATTTTAGAAATTATAAATTAAAAATCTGTTAAAATTTAAAATAATTAAAATTAATTAAAATATTAATCTTAGAATTTTACATATAACTTTATCATATATGAGTATATTTTTGTCATTTTCACTTTCAAGTAATATAATTTTATATTATTATTTCATTAATTTCAAACACATCATATACATGTTTGTTATGATGAACATATCAAATACGTAATGGCTTATTACATCTTTATTATATTATATTCTTGTAGAATTGTTTAATACTAGTAGTATTTATCTCTATCATATCTTAGATCATAAAACAAACTTTGTCTACAAGAACAATGATAATAAATAATAATAAATCAATATATGGCTAATAGTCATGGGAAAAATCGAGAAGAACGGGCTAGCCGACCCTCTCGGTAGGACCTAAGGAAAGACAAATTGTGATGCTATTGAAAACAAACAACACTCTTTCACATTTCCCTTGTTTACTTTTTTTGGGGGGCTTTTCTCTTTCTTTGTCACTAGCCTACATTAATTTAAGTTATATTTACTGGCTAACTTTCAATTATAAACAACTATTTTTATGACTACCTATGTATGTGTAGGTGGCACCTAATACCAATTGAAACGGTCCATAACCCATATGAAAAATCAAAATAAAATGTTAACCACAAATCAACTCCTAAGAGTTGGTCTAGTGGTGGAGGTTTGAGTTTTAAAGTGTGTTTTTCTTAAGGCGCAGGTTCAAATCCTATTAAGTACATTTAACCCTTGTGTGGGTCAGTCCATACGGAGCGTCGCTCCGGCTTTAAACGGGACATCCGCTAGTAGACGGTGAGATTAATCCCTTTTGAATTAGTTGATCGCAAGATCGGATACCAAGATTTTCAAAAAAAAAATGTTAACCACAAATCATGGAATCAATGTGTCATCAATAATAAACAAGATTGGGAGCTTCTTCTAAAGTTGATTTCATGGGCATTCTAATCTTGGCCTCATACAAGATTGAGCCTTATTCTTGCAGTTGATGCTGCAAAAACTTCATTTTTGAGATTGTAGTTCTTCATTTTTTTTCCGTTTTATTTCTTTAGCTTTCTAATTATAAAAAAAAAAAAATTTAAACAACTAGTCCCTCTTGTCTTATATATAAGCAAAAAATTTATTATTGTTGGCGCACAAAAAGGAAGAAGATGAAGATGATAAAGATGAAAAAGAGAGAAAAGAGACGTAACAAACTTTTAATTGAAAATTGAAATTATGTTATGGATTTTTTATGAAATCAGTTACAAAGTTGTTTAAATACACAAACCGAAATGCCACGTAGGTTAAGCTAAAAATGTTATACTAAGCTAAAAATGAAATTATTTTTACATCATCCCTTAATTCATATTCAACTACTCAAAAATCTACAACACTAATCTCATCTCTCAAGTGGATAAAGTGTTCAATCTTGATAGGCTTAGTCAGTACATCTGCCAACTGCTTTTGAGTGCTACAGTTAGGAGTGGCAAAACGGGCTGTGGCCCGCTGGACCGGCCCGCGCACCGGCTAAAAAATGGCGGGTTGGGTTGGGATTTTGGGCCCGCCGCCCACCAAAGCCTGCCCCGCTAAAAAATGGCGGGTTGGGTTGGGATTCTGCGTCACTTTCATGCTTTAGTTTTTTCTTCAATTTTTTATAACCAGATTCATACTTTCTATTTGACATTTTCTTTTGTAAATAATCAAAATAAAAAAAATAAACTAAATATAAAGAAATCAAAATAAAATAAACTCTAAAATAAATATAGAAAAGGATAATCGATGAACAGAACGATAGAAAGAATTGGAAATAGACAGAGATGAACTTCGAGATGTATGTAGTTTATAGGCATTCAGAATCCAGACAATGTCAAATTCAGAGAGGTTGAGCCGCAAATACAAAGTTTGATCAATAAACAGTAGGTTTCAAGGGAAGGGGAAGAAGAACTTTTTTTATGAACAAAAGATGAGTAGATGAAAAAAAACGTGAAGAATGGAGTTTGGAGAGTGAGAGGTTAGTTAGGGAATTAAGATGTGTTAATAGGGATTTACTTTTTTTTTTGGATAAATAAAATACTTTAAATGGCATTAATTATGATATTGATTAATTTAAAAAAAGACAATATTGTTTGACTAATTTTTAGGGAAGAGAGAGATTCTAAACTATTTTATTTTAATCACTTAAAATTTATTAATAGTTAGTATTAATAAATATTTTGTTTGGGGTCTAAAAAAATATATTTTTGGGGCCTTAGGCTAATGCCTAATTTGCCTTTGCATCTTGTACGACCCTGTACGCATACACGCACACGGGCACGCCCGCGCACACACATAAATTCATGGTATCAAGAAAAAACTTTTCATCTACAACTGAGGACCTTATTGGTATTGATTATAGTGTAGTAACCACACTTTGATCCCTCTTGGGGCGACCTTTATTTTAGTGATAAAAATAATATATAAACTACTTTGATTTATGGCGATGACGATGACCTAAGACAAATTTATCATCGTTGTAATAAAAACACATATACATAGCCTTGAATTCTTGTAGGTTGCGTCAATTGACACTATGCATATATAGGATGGTGTTCGTGAGAGATCAGCTTGGACCAAGGATCGAGGGTGTTATAGATGAAAGTGAAACTGTTGTCGTGGAAAGAAGATGATTGGATATAAGTTAGTAAACAGATGAATAAACTCCATACTTGTTGGATATGTAAATTATCCAACTTATCATTCAAATACTTTTTAATTTTAAAGTGATAGAGTGACATGATAATATTATGATAATTTAATTGGTTTATGTTACGAAAAATAAGAGAGGGGAGAATGCTATTTCACCATTAACTAAATATATGAAAAAGTGATATTAAATAAGTTTGAATGGTGAAATTTTATTTTTTAATATATATATATATATATATATATACACTTTTTAACCAAATTAAATATTGATTAATTTAGAAATACATATTTAAAAATAATTTTGAGATGATTACATCGTATTTTTTTCAACAAATTTCAAATATTCATAAATTATAAAACATTTTTAATCTTTAGTGGATGACGCAATTTTCATATTACTTTTTAGGTAAAAATTTTCCCACCGTGATTTTTTTTTCTTCGGCCATATCAATTTTTTTTACCTATATGTTTTCAGAGAATTTTACCGGCTACTCCCCCAATTAAACCTGACACCCCTCATTTGTAGCGAAATACTATATTTATTTTTTTGAAAATTATGAATTTTGGGAGATGAACCGGAGATTTTGAAAAGTACTGGTAATTTCGAAATTATCAGTAGAAATTATCGTTAATTTCGAAATTATCGGTAAAAAATACTAGGAATTTCGAAATTACCGGTAAAACCTCTGGAAATTTTCACACGATTCCGGAAATTTGAAATTACCGGTAGTGTAAAAATTTTCACTTTTTTTTTTGTTTTTTTAAAATTTTTACACTACCGGAGATTTCAAATACCCCGAAATTTATAGAAAATTTTCGGGAATTTAAAATCTCCGGTAGTGTAAAAATTTTTAGAAAAAAAAGTGAAAATTTTTATACTACCGGTAATTTTAAATTCCCCAAAATTTCACTCAATACCGGAAATTTGAAAATTCCCAGTAGACAAATTTTTTTCACTTTCCACCTATATTTTTCAGGAACAATGTTGGAATTTTAATAGTTTGGAGGTGGCAGGTAGAATCCTCGTGTTTTCACTCAAAACACTAAACTAATAAGCCCAAAGTCAAACTCATTGTGCGTTGGGCCAAATTCGTTCCTGGACAAGCCCTTCTTTCCATTTCAAATGAAAGTAGTTTATTTGACTCACCTTGTTTCTCAAATCTCTCAGGCTTAAAACATGTAGGATTAGTCCATAAATTTGAATCTATATGAAGGACCCAAGCAATGACTATTAAAATTGTGTTTTGTGGGATATTATATTTTTCAATTGTAAAATCTTCTAATGACATATGAGGCATTAATAAAGAATTTGGATATAACTGAAGAGTCTCATTGACAAAGCATTGAAGATAAGAAAATTTTGAAATATCATGTTCATCTACTAAGTGATCTTGTCCCATGTGAGTGTCGAACTCATCTTATGCCTTATTTAATATATTTGGATTATTTAATTAATTAGACATAGTCCATTCTAAAGTTTAAGATGATGTGCCAGTTCCCGCAAGTAGCTAGCATAACCTACAAACATTCAACAAAATATCAATATCACTCCAAAAAATAAAAAAGATATTTTTGTTTTCTTTTATGCATTTATAATTCAATTTTAGCAAAGAATTAACGAATACAATTCTCCATTGGCTTCAGATGTGTTCATGTGCTCACTAAGGTAGATTTATTCTTTTATGCATCTATAATTTAAATTTTTAATGCATCAATGCCAAATAATCGGTGGCCACACACACAAATCACTATTACAAAATACTCATTCGATAATATTATATTACCACGGTCATTCCATCCACCTTTGTAATATATGAAACTGAACGCGCCTTATTTTTTTAAAAGTCATTTTATCACGGTTGATAGACACAACCGTGGTGATAGAGTGAGTGGTACATAGTTCGAATCCTGACATCTACATTTATTCCATTTTTTCCTATTACAAAAAACATGTGTCACTTAAATTCATAAATAAATAAAAAATTGAAGACTATTTAATCACAAATTTAATAATTAACCGTTGTAATATTATATGTACAACCTTTACACTTTCCTAAAGAGAGAAATGTTCTTCCCAACTATAACGATGATTGAAAATTTTCTTTAGTTTTCAAGACGGTCACAATGTCATTCAAGAATATCAACCATTGGAAGTAATAATTTTAAGCATTAAATCATCAGATCTTTCATCTTCAACCTCTTCTATAAAGGCACTGTTTCATATAATGAATTTTCGCTTCTTCAAACCTATTCTTCTTAATTACATATAGCAACATGAGTTCTCCATCTGAAAATGCTAACAAAAATATCTTAACTGAAGTCACCACAATACAACACCTCGATCAGCAGTCAACTGATGAGGTCCAGCTATCTGGATCGACTGCTGTCAGGGATACACTTAGGATTAGGAAGTCCAAGAAGAAGAAAAAGAAGAAGCCGAAGAAGAAGAAAAAGAAGAAGCTGAAGAAGAAGAAGAAAAAAGTGTCCAGGAAGATTTGTTATTATGATTCTGACGAGGGTAGTGAGGAGAGAGTCATAGATTATGAAGATTCCTTTGCTGCTAGGGGTTATTGTTCCGACATTGACAATATGAAATAAAATAATTTATGTACTCCGCCCTCTTGGCCCTCTTAATGAAAATATTTATTATTGTTATATATACTTTTTCATTTATATCACTATATATTATTGTTTTACAAAAAAAATAGTACAAGCCAACAAAAATAAAAACAACAATCGCAAAAGTAATGAAAAATAACTATAACAATAATTAATACCTCTCTAAAAATTGGGTTCATAAATAAAAAAATTGTGAGAGATTTAACCACGGTTTTACTAAAGAACCGTTGTAAAAGTTTAAAATTATATCACGGTTTTTCTTTCTAACTGCTCTGGACTGGGCCGGGGTCCGCTCCTCAATCGAGTAGGCCCAACCCACCCGCCCTGGGATGGCCCAACAAAGGCCTCTTAGCACGACCAAATTCGAGCACATGCCCACCTCAACAGTGTCGGGCACACGCCACACCTCGGCGGTGTTCGGGCACACACGGCATAGAGCATCGGGCAGATGCGCTAAGCCTCTCCGGGCTCGCTCCTCCTCGACACTCAGGTGCTCCCCCCTCGAGGAGCCATCTCCTTCTGCATATGAGAATCCTCCCCGCGAGGACACGTCTCTCCCCGACACGCAAGACTCCTCCCCGCGAGGACACGTTCTCATGTAACCACCCACTCCCGATGGAATCGGTCTGCCCTAATTCCGGAGATCTAGGAACGATTACCCCAGGGAGAAGACCACGTGCTGGTCTTCACTATGCCACGTAAGCCTTGACAGTTACTTGGATTGGGCCTCGCAATCCAGCCCAGTGCTAGTGACCGTTGGCCCCGCGCTGGGGGCTCTCTATAAATATCCTCTCACTTGAGAGGGTCAGGTTACACAATCTCATACACTCTAACCTTTTTATGTACTTGCTTTTACTCGTGACCTATGTCTTACTTGAGCATCGGAGTACCTTGCAGGTACACCCCCCCCGACCGTCTTTCAACCTCACCGGAGCTGAAGTCCATACGACGTTGCTGGCCACTAAATAACTGTGTGATCCAGGTACGATCAGTGGCGCTGTCTATGGGAAACTCTTGCTTCCCCGTTTTCCTTCAACGATAAACCAAAACAATCCTCTCGTTCATCACCAGCATGCCAATAACCCGTCTGCGAACAAAGCTCTGGACATCATCCTCGCGCAACTCGAGAAAGGAAACCACCATGAGGACACTGCCGCCCTCAACGTCAAAGAAGGTGACGTCGGAGACGGGCAGACCACCTCCCCAGACTCCCAAGACACGGCTTACGACGCCGCCCGCCAGGACGACCAGCAAGCCATCTTCCAGCCGGTTGCTCCTCCGCCTAATGCAGATTCGAGCACCGTGGCTCTATTTGCCTTGGTCAATCAGACCAATCAGTTGATCATACACCAGAATCTCAGAATTGAAGCACTCGAATGAGGACGGGCACGACGATCTTCCCCACGAAGACATCGTCGCCCACCGTCACCTCGCCACTCTCCTTCCCCGCGAAGGACTCCTTCCGAAAAATCTTGAACCCCCTCGCCGGTGCGCTAGGGCCGTAGGCCACGCCTTGAACGTCCCCAGCCGACGATCTCCCAGAAGCGCCATCGTTCCCCGCCTCGGAAGGAACCTAGGCCCTCCTCAACTACCAAGAAGTCCAAAACCACCGAGGAGAGGCCGAGGAACCGTTCGAGGAATTCCCCTCCACGACATCACCGATCCCCTTCGAGGTCCCCGACCGGAAGCGATGACGACGACCAGAGGACCCCTCTATCATGGGAGATCATGAACGCCCCAATTCCTGCGGGCATGGAGAAACCCCCACCACTGGGGACCTACGACGGCCTGGTCGACCCCGACGATCACGTCGAAAGTTTTGAAGCCATGCTCGACTTCAGAAACGTCAGGGGAGCCATTAAGTGCAGGCTTTTCCCCACCACCTTGCGGAAGGGCGCCATGACTTGGTACAAGGGTCTGGCACCCGGGTCGATCACATCCTGGAAGCAACTAAGGCAACTCTTCACCAAACACTTTACAGCGTCTCGTCGGCACCCGAAGACGGAGGCCGCACTAGAGAGCATCTTCCAGGGGAAGAACGAATCTCTCCAGAACTACATTGAGAGATTCAACAGGGAAGCTGTCGAGGTCCATACGACCGATGACATGAAGAAGTATTTAATCATCCATGGACTACGTTTTGGATCCGATTTTGCCAAGTCCGTGGGCCTCCGCTGACCTCGCCGCCTGGAGGACCTCCTCCAACGAGCTCAGTCGTACATCGAGCTCGAGGAGTCGGAGGCAGCACAGACCACCCTCGAGTCGAGGCGGAAGGAGGGCCCCCGCGGCCGCAAAGAAGAAGACTCTCCTCCCCGACGTGGGGGAGAAAGAAAGAAGGAGGGCCGCCCCCGGGACTCTCGCGAACCGAGGGGACCAGCTGGCCGGTTCATGGAATACACGCCGCTCAATGCTCCCCGCGCGCGAATCCTCTCCGAGTGCCAGAACTCGGAATTTCTGAAAGGAGGCGTCCATTTTCCGAAGTCGACTACCCCCAAATCAAACACGGACAAGTCAAAGTACTGCAGGTTCCACCGGAGCCACGAACATGTCACAGAAGACTGCATCCATCTCAAAGATGCAATTGAGATCCTGATCAAGGAAGGGCACTTAAAGAAGTACGCCCAGAAGAGTGACACTCGTCGACCAAGTTCCCGGGAAGCCCAAAATGTCGAGGAAACGACACCTCCTCCCGACGAGAGTCGGCTTCAAGTCACCCTCAGCGTCACTCGACCCGAAGACTTCTTTGTCCCCGAAGGCATTGAGGGCCAAGAAGCAATTCGCAACATGTGGGCGAACTTCCCCCACGAGGACCCCGTCGCTACCCGGAGCACGTGGGAAGGCTTCCCTAAGACAATGGTCATCTCCGGGGGAGGCTACGAGAAGTTGTATATCGGGTCGATCAAGCGGAAATTCGACGAACTGGAGTCCGCAACGTCAGCGAAGACCACCACTCTCGAGAAGGTGCAAGGGAAATCAAACCCTATCACCTTCTACCTCGAAGAGTTCCCCGACGGAGCACCCAGCGCCACTATCCCCCTCCTGGTCAGGGCACAGATGGCGAATTTTGACATTCGAAGGATCCTTGTCGACCAGGGCAGTTCGGTCGACATCATGTACGCTCATCTGTTCGGGACTCTCCAGCTCGACGAGAGACATCTGACCCCGTACGTCAGTTCAGATCTGCAGGGGTTCAACGACACCACCACCTGACCATGGGGATACGTTGAGCTGATGGTCACATTCGGGGCCGAAGACACTGCCCGACAAGTGAAGACCCGCTTCGTGGTGGTCGAATGTCTATCCCTCTACAACTGCATCCTCGGGAGGACCACCCTGATCGAACTTACAGCGGTGCCGTTAACAGTCCACCTCAAGATGAAGTACTACACGGCCAGGGGACGGGTAGTTACAATGCACGGGGACATAGACGCGGCTAGGAGGTGCTTCGACGCTGCCATCAAAGGCATGAGTTCCATCGGCACCAAGCCCAAGACCGGAGCAAAGTCATCCCCAGACACCGAATAGAGGCCTCTCCCGCACGTCAACGCGGTCGACCTCGACAGCAGGTTCCCGGGCGAACCCGAGGAAGATGGAGCAGAAGACCTCGACCTCCAGGCGGAAAACAACGGGCGACCTCTCCACCCAATGTGCCCCATCCCAGACGGAGACTTTGAGCTCGTGGCTCTCGGGGACGATCCAAACCGTAACGTGAAGATTGGCACCGAAATCCCCGACCTGGCGAAGGAGCAGATGAAGGCATGTCTCCGGGAGAATGCTGATCTGTTCGCATGAAGCGCCTCCGAGATGCCTGGCCTTGACCCCGAGGTGGCTTGCCATCAGCTCACAGTAGATCTGGCCACTAGGGCCATAGCTCAACGTAGGCGTAAGCAGTCTCCCGAAAAAGCGGAGGCTGCTAAAAAAGCTGTAAAAGACCTCCTAGAGGCGAATTTTATTTCAGAGGCCAGGTACACAACTTGGTTGTCCAACGTTGTACTCGTAAAAAAGAATAATGGAAAATGGAGGATGTGTGTTGACTATACTGATTGTTACGGTGAAAATCGGATAACAAGCTATTAATTAACTTGCATCATATTTCTTTTACAACCGACTTTGATTTATCCAGAGGAAAGGTTCAAGATCGTTAGAAAAACCTAAAAGGGGAGAGATCTAAGGTTCGGGGGTTGGTTACGCCTAGGGAAGGTATTAGCACCCTAAACGTCCGTAGTACTCTACGGGAACCTCTTGTTTAAATGTTATCTTATGTTTGCTTGCTAAAAGAATCTACGCTAAAGGTTGAAACCCTAGGGGTTAGTTTCTAAGTATACTCGACAATGCATCGCACTTTGCGCCTACGTATCCTCGGGTATAGAATCAGAGTATGCGTAGTTCTACTTCTACTGAATGATTGACTGTGGTCAATATTCAGAGGGGAAATGAGTGTAAACTCATTGTAGAGTATAAAAACTCTCTAAGTCTAGTTGTGATGGTCCTATGATTATGTTTTAGTCAATAGGGAAAGTGAGTATTCATTAGGATGAATATCACCAAGAGTGTAAGCACTCTCTCCTAAGGCTAGTTATAACTTATTGGCTCTTAGGAGGCCAAGAAGTGAAAGTCATCTCCTAAGAGGCTACTAAGGTAAGATGGGGGCTATGACTTTAAGAGTCAACATTAATCACCTTCCTTTGGAATGGGGATAATAACAGTTGTAGGATATGATAACAAGAGATATTGATAAAGATGAATAAGATAACCACAATAGCATGAGTATGGCAAGAAGTATTTCATAATAAAGCATGGATAAGATGGACATGAACATCACAGAGACATGTAAACAAAGACAACTCAATATATATTAATCTTAAGGAAGACAATCACAAGAAACAATCACAAGATAAAGGACCCTAATATTAATCAAAGATGATATTTAAAGAAGAACAAAGTTCACATCAAAGTTAAACACATGATAAATCAAACATGGGATAAATTTGTTCAAGACTTGAACAATAATTAGTGAATAAACATTCAAATGATCAATAAAGATGACTCACAAGTAAAGTTAACAATTAATCCAAAGATGGGTAATTTAAAATTCACACATTAATAATTAAACTTAAATAAGAAATAAATTGATAAGTAAAATTAAATAAAGATTAAAATATTTTTGGAGTTTTTGAAATAAAGGAAAAGTTTTAAATAAAATAAATAAAATAAAAAAGGTTTTTTTTTTTTAAAATTGAAATGAAAATAGTTGAAAATATTTGGAATAGAAAAATAAAATGAAAGAAACAAAACGCAGGGGGGTGTAACAAGTAGTTGACATAGTTTAAAAATGCAAAGGAGTGAAATGGGCCAGAAACTGGGGGGTGGCAAAAGCACAAGGCCCAGGCGAAAATGTAGTAAAGAAAAGGCAAGAAAATAGAACAAAAGGATGGTCTGGGGCAGGATTCGAACCCCAGACATCCTTCTAAACGCGCGCATGGTTTTACCACTGGGGTGGCTATACGTCCAGTTTATAAGCCAACCCCAGTATCATATAAACCAAGAGGCTTCATGAAATGCTCTGAACAAAAAAACCACACGCGTGTTATGAATCTGAGTGTAACAATATGCATCAATTGGTCAATGTTACTTAAATGATGCTACACGACAAAACCTCATGGCTGGCCAATCAGGACGCAAGCATGAAAATGGAAACATGCAGAATCAAAATAACCATCGTGTTTTATCTGAAACCTCAAAACAAACATCAATTTTAAACTCTCATAAAACCCTCAATATGCAACCAAATATCATGAAATAAAATATCAAACTGAAGCATTCTACACGTAGAACACGATTGAGCCATTACCTAACATAGCTATTAACCAAGATATGAGCAAAAAACCAAAGCAAACACAGGTTCAAACCAAACTCAGTTTAGAAAAGGATGAGAAATCACCCTCTGTTTTAATTCTAAACCACCATAACCCTCAACTGTTTTACAAAAACTCATCAGTAACATGCTAGTAGGACAAGCTACCTCATTCACATGATAACATGAACAACTATTAAGATTTAAAGCTCAAACAAGTTGGAAACAACATCAAACAGCCAACATACATCCATGCACAAATTATGACCACTCAATACACACGGTGAACATCATCCAGAACAAACAACCACACCTCAATACCTCAGTCATGTTTATTCATGCAGAGATGCAAAACAAACTGTAAGAGCCTATGAGCACAATGATTCACACATGATAAATATTCCGAGTTGGTATGTTCAGCATGCAAATGATCAAAGCAAATATATATTCAAGTAGTATTCACTTTAACACAGGTTAACAAGTGTTCTATCATGGAAGCAACCTTGTTCATTCATTATGGCAGTCATGAAGAGTTATGAAACTTCTAAAACAATCTCAACAAAGGTTTATAACAACATACATACCATGCATATACACTATGAACACACAACATTAAAACAACATATGATTATTAGACTAAAATGTATTCAGCATATCATATGATTCAAACATGATAAGTGGAATGTTGAGGAACTTACCTGGTTCCCAAGTAGACAACAACAACTCCCTCCTCTGCAGCTAGCTCGAGTTATCCCAAAGAGCAAGAGTTGTTTGTGATATTGTTAGTGTTGGTTCTTGATGTCTAACAATGAAGAACACACCTCCTTTTATAGCCAAGGCAGCCAGGATATTGTCTTGAAAACACAATGGACACTATCTTTGTCTTGAGGAGAAAAGGATGGTAGGGTTATGCGTATGGCTTTTCATTCTTGAGCCAAGTGATATTTGTAGATGTTGCTTAAGTTCAGTTTTAAGTCAGAGAAAGAAGGTCAAGCACCAGAAATGTTATAGGGCAAGGAGAGTTTACATGATGGTCCATGTTTTTGACTTTTGTATGTCAACTCTTCAAGTACAGGTTAGGTGTCCTTGGGTGGCTTCTATGCGCAAGTTGGGATAAAGCAAAGCGTTGGAAACTGATGGCAAAGGGTCTGCTGGATTGAAGTCATCAATTGCATGAAGGTTATTCATTTTATAACATGGCGCCTCTCCAAATGTGAGCTGACAAAGCAAGGTGTAGTGAAACTTTCCTCGTACGATTTGTGGAAAAGTGGTACATTGGAAGATAGCAAAAATCAGAAAAGTGTACTTGATGGATTTGGTTCAGGTTCTAGTTCAACATGAAATGTAGTTAGTGTAATGAAACTACATTAAAAGGTACACTTTGTCACATGATATTGTCAAGTTTAACAAACCAAATGAGTTGGTTCTTGGCTCCCATGAAACATGGCATGGAGTAGAGTGGCTTTGGTGTTTTTAAAAAGCTTGAAATTCAACCCATAAATATGTGAAAATTCGTGGACAACATTGAGGTGCCAAAGAGTTTGAAAATTCTGAATTTTCTCAAGTGTGCACATATTTCAACATGTCATCTTTAGTGCATAATAACTTAATAACCATTCCATCAAATCTTGAGATTTTTGGTTCTATGAAGAGTGGGCATTTGATAGAGTAAGTTTCATGTGGAAAGATTATTGGGATAAGGTTCACATCATTGAGGAAAATTGCATTAAAGTCGTGTGCATGAGTGGACAAAGAGACTTAGAAATTTTTTCTAAGTTATTTGAGTTTTGACAAATTAAGGTACCCTACTTTCGAGCACCATAACTTGAGTTTGGCTCATTCAAATAAGATGTTCCACATATGGTTAGAAAGCTCTCATCATGCTCTAAAACTTTCATTTGGGACCCAAGTCTTGAATCCAAGTGGAAATGGGTGAAAAATGAGGTCAAAGTTAGAGAAAAATTGTGAAGAAAAGTGTTGAAATTTTTCTAAGTGTTGGGTCAGATTATCTTGCAAGCTTCATAACTCAAAAACCAAGCATTTTTGGATGAAAAGTCATATGGAACAAATTGAATATCTTGAAAAGAGCTTTCCAATGAGCTTTGAGTCACTCAAATTGAGTGTGTGGTTTAGGAGTTATGGTCATTTCAAATTGTGCTATTAGAGGGAAAATCTCACATATGAAATCTTTCATGATCAAAACCCTACTTCTCTTGCAAGAAACTTCATGAAACTTGATCTTGATGCTTTGAATACCTCATGAGACATTCTATGATGATTAGAACCATTGATACTTCAGTTGAACCAAAATTCCCAAGGATTAGGGTTTCAGTCAAACCCTAATTTTGACTGTGAATGCACTGAGGTCAGATCTTGTAAACTTGCTTCTTCCTTCTCATCTAAAGATCTTAGGAGACTCTTGAGGATGTTGATAAACCAAAAGAATCAAGAATTAGGGTTTGGGAGTTCATCTTGATGAAAATCAGAAACCCTAATTTGGAGGTATAGTGAGGCTGAGGCTCAAACTTCTCTTGTTGAGGACCAATAAATCTTGGATTCCTGTTGAATGATGTCTCTTGGATGTAGATGACCTTAAGTGGTAATTGAACCACACAAATCTTGACTTGATAGAGCCAAATTCTCAGTGATTTCTTCTGAGCAAAACCCTAATTCCAAAGTTCTTGCACTGGAGATCTTTTGTTGACTTACTTCAAAACAACTTGTGGAGCTTCATGGTGATATGCAAACCTAATTTGAACACAAGGAAACAAACTGCAAGATATGGGTTAGCTCAAACAATGCAGAGATGATTGACCTAAGATGTACAAATGAGATGACATCTAAGGGTAAAAATTTGGGGTACAACAGTTGCCCCTATTTAAATAGCTTTACCAAATGGCACGAGGAACGAAGATTCCAGGTGCATCAAGGTGAAAGGTATTTAAATATAGCAAACCAAAAATTTTGCTCTTAGATGGAATGAAAATGCTAAGGACAAACAACAGACATGCAAATGCTGACATGCCATGAACTTCTAAAATGATGATATGATGCCAAGATGGTGCAAAGATGCAGACAGACCACCAGGGACAACAGAAAGCAAACACACAAGATAAGCTTCACCGGGGAAAGATGAAAGCTAGTATCCATGAGAAAAACTCACTGGGGGATACAGGCCAACCAACGAAAGAGACTCATTGGGGAGACTCCAAAGAAACATCGGGGAAAAACCAAAAAACAATCTCCACTGGGAAAAAAATCCGGGGAGTTAGACTACTGGGGACAAAACAAACCCACGCTCTTCCTAGGCATGAAACCAGAAAGAAAAACCTGATCCAGGGATCAGCCTAAAAAAGACAGACAACCAAGCAAAGACTTCCTGGGGATTCTTATACCGAAGAGTTCAAGATGGGATCTTCAAGAAAAGCCAGAAAGACAGAGACAAACTCTGCGCACCAGATAGGAGTCTTAATTAAGCAAATTGTTCCAAGAAGCTTGGCTTAAAAATGGTTTCAAAAATCAAGGGTAAAGGTTCATGTTTGACTCGATTCAAACAAGAACAACTGAAAGCTGAGATAAAGGATAAACAACGAGCTCACGATAGCTCGAGGTTTAGGTTCAAGTTTGACTCGATTCAAACAAGAACGGTTTTAAAACAAGAGGCAATGTTTGACTCGATTCAAACAAAGACTCGGTTCAGGTTTGACTCGATTCAAACGAGAACAGTTTTAAAACAAGAGGCAATGTTCGACTCGATTCAAACAAATACTCGGTTCAGGTTTGACTCGATTCAAATAAGAACGGTTTTAAAACAAGAGGCAATGTTCGACTCGATTCAAACAAAGACTCGGTTCAGGTTTGACTCGATTCAAACGAGAACAATTTTAAAACAAGAGGCAATGTTCGACTCAATTCAAACAAAGACTCGGTTCAGGTTTGATTCGATTAAAACAAGAACGGTTTTAAAACAAGAGGCAATGTTCGACTCGATTCAAACAAAGACTCGGTTCAGGTTTGACTCAATTCAAACAAGAACGATTTTAAAACAAGAGGCAATGTTCGACTCGATTCAAACAAAGACTCGGTTCAGGTTTGACTCGATTCAAACAAGAACGGTTTTAAAACAAGAGGTCAAACTTCTTGGGGAACAAAAAAGGTGTAAAGATTCAAATCTGGCGCGCAAAGGTCAAGACCGAACAAGCACGACGCAAACAAAGAAAGCCGGGAATGTCTTTACTTCGCTGGGGAAATAAAGACAAACACAAACAACAGACCACAAGCAAAACAGAGCACAAAGATGCAAAAATGCTATGGTATGATGCATATGCTATGCTGACGAAACAGACAAGAAGCAAAAACCGAAGATGAAAAACGCCTCGACAAAGGATACCCAGCCAAAACTGGGGATGAAGAAGAGTCAACAACTTTGCTTGTGAAAAGAGTATTCCTCTTGAGGCATAACGTCACGAGGATGACCACCATGAATCTGATTTCTTCACTGGAAAAGAATCCGTGGAAGACTTGTCAAAATTAGCTGAAGTAACAGCTCACTGGGGAGCTAACAAAGTAATTATGCATCCCACTGGCATAATTATCATCTTCAAATCTTATCTGCCCCAGGCTATATGGTCTTTGTCAGAAGACGATGCCAAGAGGATCTTATAAAAGAATTGGCATACAAAGTGTTTCAATATCTTCAAACTCTTGAAGAGATCTCGGCGTAACTGCCCCAGATTATCTGCATTCATACAACAAGGTCCTTGAACTTGCTTCAGACTGGTTGTCTGACGAATAGGGAACAAACTTGCCCCAGTCAGCTTGGTTGATCTGTGAATGAGACGTCGTTGACTTTTAGAGATTTATCGAATCTCGACTTAATTGTCCCTGATTCGCTGACAGATAATCAAAAGGATTTTACTGAAGAATTGACATACCAGATGCTTCAATGTCTTCAAACTTTTGAAAAGAAATGATCCTAGACATAACTGCCTCTGTTCAACTGTATTCGTAATACTCAAACTGTAGTAGAAACGACTGGGGAAATAAAATCTGCCCCTGATGATGGGTCACTGGAGTCCACACTTGTCATAAGATGACCTCAAAGGGACTTGCCCCAATATTCTGAATTGCAGAGTTCTGCCCCTGATTCACCAACTCTTGGGATGATGGATTGGCAAACCCTCACACTTGGTTGCCCCTGACTGAGTCAAATTTCCTTGGCCGCCGGCATTTGTTGGGATTCCTTTGATAGTGCATTGTATTGAAAACAAGTATTGTTTGTTGAAAATTGGCAATTTCAATGCAACATTTTAATGCAAACTTTTGGAAACAAAACTTTTTGACGAAAACACACGCAGTGAAATGATTAAACAATCGAAAACCAAGTGGATCTGGTCATTTACAGAATGACAGATGAAGTGATCAACACACGCAAAATAGCAAAGATCTTTAGGAGTTAGGTTAGTCAACCTTGCTGTAGTATACTTTCAAAACAACCTTACCTTGATTAGGTCTCTTAAGGGTTGTAACGTGGCTTGGTTCACGGTTTATGAAACAAAGGATAAAGGCTCAAAGTTTATTTGCCCCACCCAATCTTCGTGATGAACTCCGATCCTAAACTAAGTTAACTCAAGCTATACATTCAAGTTTCCAAAGGTTAGGAAGTCATTTGATTTGAGAGCTGACTGGCGTCTTACACGAAGCGCCTGCATTCGATTGCATAACCAAGTTAAACTGAGAACTACCCTGCCCCAAGGTTGAGATTTAAGGGTTTTTATTTTTGTGTAAAGAATGAAAACTCCTACTTCTAGGCTCGAAGGGGTTAACGAGGGATTATCTTCCTTATTTCTCCAGTGTTTGGGAATTGAAACAATGCCTTGCATCCTCGGCAAGGTTAAATCGAAAGCATACCACAGCAATTATGAATAATATTTTCATCAACCTCCCCAATCTTTGCTCAACAACAAAATGATAAGGAGTAAAGCAGGATAAAGCTGCTTTTGTTTTTATGAACACAGAAGTAAATGAGTGAAACGAATGGACTTAATCAAAAGATGCACAGACATTTCATTAATTTTGCCAATTGAAAAGACAACAAAGTTAGTAAGCAAATACAAATTCAAAGTGAAGGAAATACAATTGAAAATACAGAAATGAGCAAAACACAACCAGCTTTGGCGGATTATTTGCAAAAGATTTTAGTTTTCGGGTCCATACGGGAAAACGTCTTCATCACCAATCACTTGTTCCTTGTGGTATAGAACTTTGAGAGGCCTTGCAACTCCTTTGTCTTTTGCTTCAATAGTTGAGACATCCGCGTCTGAAGTACCCTCCTGAGGTTTCAACTTCTTTAGCAGGCTCATCAGTTTCTCTTCGAACTCTTTGCATTCTTCAATGGGATGCCCTATTGTCCCAGTGCGAAATTTGCATTCAGTCTTTGGGCGATCTTCTTCGAAGATTAAGTCCTTGCCATGGATCAGATCTTGCACAAGATGTTCTAAGGCTCGGCAACTGTCCAAGTCATGTCCTTCGGCTCCCTTATGGAATTCACAAGTCAGGATGGGATTGTACCAAGGTCCTTGCATAGGGGTGAGAAGTCGAGGAGTTACCAGCTTGTTTTGCATCAACAGTGGGAAAAGTTTGCTTAACGGCACGGGAATAGGATGGTGGTCAAGTTTTCCTCTTTTGACAGCACGCTTCTTCTTGTCTTGGGGAGCAACACACGTGGGAGACTGAAAGCCCCTTTTTGTAGGCACCTGGTGAAGATTGCGTTTGTGTGCAGGAATATGACCAATGTTCAGCTGGCATGAGGCTCCCTTAAAAACAAATCCTGGGGTGGGAGAACCTTAGGCGATGGCAAAGGAGTGTCCTTGAAAGATAAAATATTTCTTTCCACTAAATCTTTCACAATATGCTTTAAAGCAAAACATCCTTCTAAATCATGGCCTGGTGCACCTTCATGGAATGCACAGTGAGCATTAGGACGGTAAGAAAGCGGGAGCGGATCCGGAGGTGGGTTCAGTGACCTCATAGTTATTAACCCTTGTTGCACCAAAAAAGGATACAATGTTGTATACGACATCGGTATAGGAGGGATCGGGGGTCTACCACCCTGTCTGTCTTGGCGAGAAGTTTGAGTCCGTCGTGGATGAGCGGGAGCATTAGGCGCTCGTTGGTAAATTGGTGATTGAGACACTGATTGATAAACAGAAGCTTGATCGTTGAATATTGGCGTGATGGGATGAATGTGATCCTCCTTTTTCATTAGAGTTTGCAAAGTTTCCAAAACCCAATTCATCTGGCATTGGAGGACTCTGACCTCCTCTTTCAGTTTCTCCGGGTTCTTCAGAATTTCCTTCATCATTGCCATTGTCCTGAATGCAGGCTAGGTATCCTTGTCGAGTCGGAAAATCAGGGTGACGGGTACTGAGAACAAGACGACAATAAGACGAAGAAGAATGCACATGCACATGCAAAAGAGATGCTAATGCAAGCTAAATGGTGGGCGTAATTCAAGGGACTCAACATTGTATTTTTGCAAATTTTTAAGGAACACTTTTCTTAGAAGAAAATCTCATTTCATTTCATTGATAATAAAGTTTTTGGATTACAAAAAGAGATGATTACACCTTCAAAAGCCAAAATACAGAGTACGAAATAAAGAAAACTAAGTTCTAAACCCTCCAATCAGTCTTCTCCCATCAATCTCATGGCGAGCTTCTGGTTTTCTTTCTGCAACCTCTCATTCTCAACAGTGAGCTTGACGAACTATGACTTCCATGGTTCTGGTGGAGATGATGTGCTAGGAGAAAATAAATCTCCTTGCGCCTTTCTCTTTCTGACAGACTCTTCTTCCTTCCTCCTGAGACTCTTCTGAAGTTCATTCATCTCAAAATCAAGAATCTGGCACTTGTTCATCCATGCATTCCTTTCTCGTTCTGCTTGAGCCAGCCGGATCTTCAATTCGTCCTCATTGCTTATGAAGTAAAGAACAGGATCTCTGGGAGCTAGTGGAATAGGATCATGACGATCATACGGCATCTTCAACTCAACAGCTCTCTTCTGCACCCACTGAGTGTAGGATTCTGAAGCCAAACACTCAGGTTTCTCCAAAGCAGAGATACCTCTTGTGTGAACATGACGCCAAGTGTGAGCCATCTTTTCCCTAAGCACAGGGTCCTTATCTTCTTCAAAGAACAAACCTTCCAAGTAAATGTTGTTAGGCTTAGCTTCCATGGAATAACCATGTTGATGACAAGTCAAAGCTGGATTGTAGCTTATGCCTCCTTTTGTGGCAAGAAGAGGTACATTAGCAAATCCTCTATAACTAACAATCATATCTTTGCCTTTGAGCATTGGGTAGTACCACTCTAGATCGGTGTTGGTGAGAGACATGATCTTTTCTGACCAAAGAAGTCCATCTTGGAGATCCCAAAAGGTCTTAGAGTGGGGTAAGTGTGAAATAAACCACTTATACAACAATGTGGCACAACATGTTACCATTCCTCCCTTATGAGCAGTCCTCAAGTGCACTGAATGGTAGGCGTCAACAAGTAGGGTTGGAACTGGATTTCCAATGATAAAGATCTTGATTGCATTCATATTAACAAAGTTCTCAATGTTGGGAAACAGAAATATCAAATAACCCATAGATGAGAAGGGCCATAACAACTTCATAATCCACCATATCCTTCATTCTAGCATAATAACTGGCTTTCTCCATTAGAAACTTGGCAGGCAAACCAAAAAGTCCTCCCTTGACAACCAAGTTAGCCTTGACTTCTGACAGCTTGAGATGAGCCGCTTCTGCAATTTCCTTCTCCTTGGGCGTCCTTTCCAAACCAGAGTAAGGAGGGTTTGGAGTGATGGGAATACCAACTAGAATAGCATACTCCTCGAGCGTAGGCATTAACTGATAATCCAGAAAAGTGAAACAATGGTACATGGGATCATAAAACTGTATGAGAGTAGGGAGCATCCCATCTACCATCTTTGTCTTCATCAGAGAGAAAATCTTCCCATACTTGTCTCAGAACGTTGTTGATTCATTGATTGGCTTACCCAGATTCTTTAAATTTCCAATTTTGGACTAATGAAGGTGTACTTCTTTGTTTTCCTTTTTTCAAAATTCATCCTATAAAGTTTGCAAAACAAAGTTGAATTCCTTGAATATACACAATGCATATGATGCAAGGATGAATGCAACAAACACACATAAATAGATAAGCACAAAGCACACAGAGAAACCTAAGTTAAGAGTCACGAGCATGGAGTCAAAGGTCTACCCATCCCCAAAGGTATGTACTATGGTTTTCACCTGCAAGACAAGGTTCTAAAAAGTTCCCAGAGTCGACAACCCATCTTTCAGATTTTATCGACTTTCCAATTGCTTGGTGATCGATAAAATTATCAAGAGAGTCTCATCTGAGTGTAGTATCGCGTAGCAACCATTTGGGATTGCTCCCTCACAGTCATCGCACTACGTCCTAAATAGGCCAAGTAGGGGTAAAGGGGTAACTAAAGGTCCTCAGTATCTCTGGCACCAAATTGAAAGTAGTAACGCATTCACGATTGCTCGCGTAACATTCTACTACATTCAAGAGGGCCTCAACTGAGTGTGGACTTCAAGTTCCCTCCTTTGGGATTTCTCCCTCGAAGTTCCCTTGACTATGTCCATGGTTCCTAAACATATGTGTTCTCTCAAGTCCGGGTTAGGACTTATCTCACTCATAGATACCATGTCAACCCATAGAACAGATATACAAGTATATAGGTAAATATGACAGGTATATAAGCAGATATAAGTAAAACAAACAAACATAAATAACATGAATACAAGATGGGCTTAACCCTCTAAAATGATACAACCCCAGTGAAGTCGCCATTTCTGTTGCGGTGAAAATCGGATAACAAGCTATTAATTAACTTGCATCATATTTCTTTTACAACCGACTTTGATTTATCCAGAGGAAAGGTTCAAGATCGTTAGAAAAACCTAAAAGGCGGGAGATCTAAGGTTCTGGGGTTGGTTACGCCTAGGGAAGGTATTAGCACCCTAAACGTCCGTAGTACTCTACGGGAACCTCTTGTTTAAATGTTATCTTATGTTTGCTTGCTAAAAGAATCTACGCTAAAGGTTGAAACCCTAGGGGTTAGTTTCTAAGTATACTCGACAAAGCATCGCACTTTGCGCCTACGTATCCTCGGGTATAGAATCAGAGTATGCGTAGTTCTACTTCTACTGAATGATTGACTGTGGTCAATATTCAGAGGGGAAATGAGTGTAAACTCATTGTAGAGTATAAAAACTCTCTAAGTCTAGTTGTGATGGTCCTATGATTATGTTTTAGTCAATAGGGAAAGTGAGTATTCATTAGGATGAATATCACCAAGAGTGTAAGAACTCTCTCCTAAGGCTAGTTATAACTTATTGGCTCTTAGGAGGCCAAGAAGTGAAAGTCATCTCCTAAGAGGCTACTAAGGTAAGATGGGGGCTATGACTTTAAGAGTCAACATTAATCACCTTCCTTTGGAATGGGGATAATAACAGTTGTAGGATATGATAACAAGAGATATTGATAAAGATGAATAAGATAACCACAATAGCATGAGTATGGCAAGAAGTATTTCATAATAAAGCATGGATAAGATGGACATGAACATCACAGAGACATGTAAACAAAGACAACTCAATATATATTAATCTTAAGGAAGACAATCACAAGAAACAATCACAAGATAAAGGACCCTAATATTAATCAAAGATGATATTTAAAGAAGAACAAAGTTCACATCAAAGTCAAACACATGATAAATCAAACATGGGATAAATTTGTTCAAGAATTGAACAATAATTAGTGAATAAACATTCAAATGATCAATAAAGATGACTCACAAGTAAAGTTAACAATTAATCCAAAGATGGGTAATTTAAAATTCACACATTAATAATTAAACTTAAATAAGAAATAAATTGATAAGTAAAATTAAATAAAGATTAAAATATTTTTGGAGTTTTTGAAATAAAGGAAAAGTTTTAAATAAAATAAATAAAATAAAAAAGGTTTTTTTTTTAAAAAATTGAAATGAAAATAGTTGAAAATATTTGAAATAGAAAAATAAAATGAAAGAAACAAAACGCAGGGGGGTGTAACAAGTAGTTGACATAGTTTAAAAATGCAAAGGAGTGAAATGGGCCAGAAACTGGGGGGTGGTAAAAGCACAAGGCCCAGGCGAAAATGTAGTAAAGAAAAGGCAAGAAAATAGCACAAAAGGATGGTCTGGGGCAGGATTCGAACCCCAGACATCTTTCTAAACGCGCGCATGGTTTTACCACTGGGGTGGCTATACGTCCAGTGTATAAGCCAACCCCAGTAACATATAAACCAAGAGGCTTCATGAAATGCTCTGAACAAAAAAACCACACGCGTGTTATGAATCTGAGTGTAACAATATGCATCAATTGGTCAATGTTACTTAAATGATGCTACACGACAAAACCTCATGGCTGGCCAATCAGGACACAAGCATGAAAATGGAAACATGCAGAATCAAAATAACCATCGTGTTTCATCTGAAACCTCAAAACAAACATCAATTTTAAACTCTCATAAAACCCTCAATATGCAACCAAATATCATGAAATAAAATATCAAACTGAAGCATTCTACACGTAGAACACGATTGAGCCATTACCTAATATAGCTATTAACCAAGATATGAGCAAAAAACCAAAGCAAACACAGGTTCAAACCAAACTCAGTTTAGAAAAGGATGAGAAATCACCCTCTGTTTTAATTCTAAACCACCATAACCCTCAACTGTTTTACAAAAACTCATCTGCAACATGCTAGTAGGACAAGCTACCTCATTCACATGATAACATGAACAACTATTAAGATTTAAAGCTCAAACAAGTTGGAAACAACATCAAACAGCCAGCATACATCCATGCACAAATTATGACCACTCAATACACACGGTGAACATCATCCAGAACAAACAACCACACCTCAATACCTCAGTCATGTTTATTCATGCAGAGATGCAAAACAAACTGTAAGAGCCTATGAGCACAATGATTCACACATGATAAATATTCAGAGTTGGTATGTTCAGCATGCAAATGATCAAAGCAAATATATATTCAAGTAGTATTCACTTTAACACAGGTTAACAAGTGTTCTATCATGGAAGCAACCTTGTTCATTCATTATGGCAGTCATGAAGAGTTATGAAACTTCTAAAACAATCTCAACAAAGGTTTATAACAACATACATACCATGCATATACACTATGAACACACAACATTAAAACAACATATGATTATTAGACTAAAATGTATTCAACATATCATATGATTCAAACATGATAAGTGGAATGTTGAGGAACTTACCTGGTTCCCAAGTAGACAACAACAACTCCCTCCTCTGCAGCTAGCTCGAGTTCTCCCAAAGAGCAAGAGTTGTTTGTGATATTGTTAGTGTTGGTTCTTGATGTCTAACAATGAAGAACGCACCTCTTTTTATAGCCAAGGCAGCCAGGATATTGTCTTGAAAACACAATGGACACTATCTTTGTCTTGAGGAGAAAAGGATGGTAGGGTTATGCGTATGGCTTTTCATTCTTGAGCCAAGTGATATTTGTAGATGTTGCTTAAGTTCAGTTTTAAGTCAGAGAAAGAAGGTCAAGCACCAGAAATGTTATAGGGCAAGGAGAGTTTACATGATGGTCCATGTTTTTGACTTTTGTATGTCAACTCTTCAAGTACAGGTTAGGTGTCCTTGGGTGGCTTCTATGCGCAAGTTGGGATAAAGCAAAGTGTTGGAAACTGATGGCAAAGGGTCTGCTGGATTGAAGTCATCAATTGCATGAAGGTTATTCATTTTATAACATGGTGCCTCTCCAAATGTGAGCTGACAAAGCACGGTGTAGTGAAACTTTCCTCGTACGATTTGTGGAAAAGTGGTACATTGGAAGATAGTAAAAATCAGAAAAGTGTACTTGATGGATTTGGTCCAGGTTCTAGTTCAACATGAAATGTAGTTAGTGTAATGAAACTACATTAAAAGGTACACTTTGTCACATGATATTGTCAAGTTTAACAAACCAAATGAGTTGGTTCTTGGCTCCCATGAAACATGGCATGGAGTAGAGTGGCTTTGGTGTTTTTAAAAAGCTTGAAATTCAACCCATAAATATGTGAAAATTCGTGGACAACATTGAGGTGCCAAAGAGTTTGAAAATTCTGAATTTTCTCAAGTGTGCACATATTTCAACATGTCATCTTTAGTGCATAATAACTTAATAACCATTCCATCAAATCTTGAGATTTTTGGTTCTATGAAGAGTGGGCATTTGATAGAGTAAGTTTCATGTGGAAAGATTATTGGGATAAGGTTCACATCATTGAGGAAAATTGCATTAAAGTCGTGTGCATGAGTGGACAAAGAGACTTAGAAATGTTTTCTAAGTTATTTGAGTTTTGACAAATTAAGGTACCCTACTTTCGAGCACCATAACTTGAGTTTGGCTCATTGAAATGAGATGTTCCACATATGGTTAGAAAGCTCTCATCATGCTCTAAAAATTTCATTTGGGACCCAAGTCTTGAATCCAAGTGGAAATGGGTGAAAAATGAGGTCAAAGTTAGAGAAAAATTGTGAAGAAAAGTGTTGAAATTTTTCTAAGTGTTGGGTCAGATTATCTTGCAAGCTTCATAACTCAAAAACCAAGCATTTTTGGGTGAAAAGTCATATGGAACAAATTGAATATCTTGAAAAGAGCTTTCCAATGAGCTTTGAGTCACTCAAATTGAGTGTGTGGTTTAGGAGTTATGGTCATTTCAAATTGTGCTATTAGAGGGAAAATCTCACATAAGAAATCTTTCATGATCAAAACCCTACTTCTCTTGCAAGAAACCTCATGAAACTTGATATTGATGCTTTGAATACCTCATGAGACATTCTATGATGATTAGAACCATTGACACTTCATTTGAACCAAAATTCCCAAGGATTAGGGTTTCAGTCAAACTCTAATTTTGACTGTGAATGCACTGAGGTCAGATCTTGTAAACTTGCTTCTTCCTTCTCATCTAAAGATCTTAGGAGACTCTTGAGGATGTTGATAAACCAAAAGAATCAATAATTAGGGTTTGGGAGTTCATCTTGATGAAAATCAAAGTCATTGACTGATAGGTGTCACAGAAACCCTAATTTGGAGGTATAGTGAGGCTGAGGCTCAAACTTCTCTTGTTGAGGACCAATAGATCTTGGATTCCTGTTGAATGATGTCTCTTGTATGTAGATGACCTTAAGTGGTAAGTGAACCACACAAATCTTGACTTGATAGAGCCAAATTCTCAGTGATTTCTTCAGAGCAAAACCCTAATTCCAAAGTTCTTGCACTGGAGATCTTTTGTTGACTTGACTTGCTTCAAAACAACTTGTGGAGCTTCATGGTGATATGCAAACCTAATTTGAACACAAGGAAACAAACAGCAAGATATGGGTTAGCTCAAACAATGCAGAGATGATTGACCTAAGATGCACAAATGAAGATGACATCTAAGGGTAAAAATTTAGGGTACAACACTGATCTTAACCGAGCATGCCCGAAAGACTGATATCCTTTGCCTAACATCGACCAGCTGGCCGACAATTCTGCAGGTTAAAATCTATTATCCTTCATGGACGCCTACTCAGGATACAACCAAATTCCCATGGATAAGGTCGACAAACAGCACACGGCTTTCATGACCGAGTCGGGCAATTACTACTACAACGTGATGCCCTTCGGCCTGAAGAACGCCGGTACGACCTACCAACGGATGATGAACAAGGTTTTCCGGGCTGAAATCGGCGACATGCTCGAGGTCTATATGGACGACATGATTGTCAAATCCGCGGAAGAAGTCGACCATGCCGCGCACCTCAAGAAGGTGTTTGACACAGTGAGGAGATGCCGCATGAGGTTCAATCCCGACAAATGCACCTTCGACGTTCGGGCAGGTAAGTTCCTCGGCTTCTACCTCATAGAGCGAGGAATCGAAGCCAACCCCGACAAGTGTAGGGCTTTCTCTGAGATCCCTACTCCGGACTCGAAGAAGTCAATACAATCATTGAACGGGATGCTCACCGCCCTCTCCCGCTTAGTCGCCAAGTCTGCGCAACACGCACTCCCATTTTTCAAACTTCTTAGACAAAAAACGACGTTTGAATGGAGCGAAGAATGCGAGCAGGCGCTCTTCCACCTGAAACAAGTCCTATCGCAACCCCCGGTCCTCTCATAGCCCGATAACGGGGAAACACTTTTCTTGTATCTCGCAATCACGAGTGAAGCGGTCACCACCGTCCTCATTCGGGAAACCCCGGACAGGCAGAAACCGATTTACTTCACGAGCAAAGCCCTCCAAGGCCCCGAGCTCAGGTATCAGCAGATAGAGAAAGTCGCCCTGGCCCTCGTCACCACGGCTAAGAGGCTACGCCACTACTTCCTAGCCCACACTGTCGTCTTAAGGACCGAACAACCTATAAGGCAACTCCTTGGACGACCGGATATGGCGGGGAGGATGCTCAGGTGGTCGCTCGAACTCGCCGAGTTTAACATCCAATACGAGGGAAGGAAAGCCCTGAAGGCTCAGGTATTGGCCGACTTTGTAGCGGAGATGACCGCCCCGGAACCTTCGACCAACGGGTCCCAAAAATGGACGATCTATGTCGACGGAGCATCCAGCCCGAAGGGAAGCGGGGCGGGCATCATCCTCGAAAATGAGGAAGGCATCCTGATCGAGGTATCCCTCGAACTATCCTTCCAGACGTCGAGCAACCAAGCAGAGTACGAGGCTTTCCTCGCCGGGCTTCGGTTGGCCGAGGACCTCGGCGCCAAGGAAGTCAAAATCTTCACCGACTCCCAGCTCGTGGCCTCACAAGTCTGAGGAGAGTACCAGGCCAAGAACGACAACCTCATCGAATACTTGACCTTGGTGAAAGAAAAGATGAAAAAATTCACCTCAGCGGAAGTAACACACATCCCTCGCGAGCACAATACCCGAGCAGATGTCTTGTCCAAATTGGCGAGCACAAAGAAGAAAGGCGGGAACAAATCCGTCATACAGGAGGTGCTTTCCCGCCCGAGCATAGATAAACCTGTTCCAGCGACGGACGTGAACGCCATTGGGGACAATAATTGCTAGATGACCCCGGTATACGAGTACCTCACGACGGGCAGGCTGTCCGAAGATCCCAAGGAAGTGGGGATGGTGAAGCGGCGGGCATGCTCATATGCGATAGTCGAGGACAAGCTATACCGGCGAGGGTTTTCTATTCCCCTCCTCAGATGTGTCGAGGAGACCAAGGTCCCCAACATACTCCAGGAAATCCATGAGGGAATCAATGCACAACACCTCGGTGGATGATCGTTAGCCCGTAAAGCACTTCGGGCAGGGTATTACTAGCCCACAATGCAACAAGACGCCAAGGAACACGTCAAGAAGTGCGATAGATGCCAGCGACACGGGGACATGCACCTCACTCCTCCTAACGAGCTCAAAACACTGTCCTCTCCGTGGCCGTTTGCGTGGTAGGGGATGGATATCCTCAGAACTTTCGTTGTGGGATCGTATCAAAACAAATACCTCGTTGTCGGGGTGGATTATTTTACGAAGTGGATCGAGGCGGAAGCGTTGGCCAAAATCACGACCTTCAACATACTATGTTTCTACAAGAGGAACATCCTCGCCCGATTCGGCGTGCCCCAAGCTATTGTCACCAACAACGGAACACAGTTCACAGACAGGAACTTCCAAGACTTCGTCACCAAACTGGGCACGAAGCAGCACTTCACGTCGGTCGAGCATCCTCAAACGAACGGGAAAGCCGAAGCGGCGAACAGAGTAATCCTCCCAGGATTGAAACGTCGTTTAGGCGACACAAAACAACGGTGGGTCGAGGAGCTACACAGCGTACTCTGGGCCTACCGAACAACCCCACATTCCATGACCATAGAGACCCCTTTTCGTCTGACCTACAGAACGGAAGCCCCCCTCGACGGAGACGCGAACAACGAAGCCCTGAGGGAAGAACTCGATTTCGTCGAGGAGACACGTTCGGGCGCTTCTCTCCGAGATGTAACACCCCAATTCCCATCGCGAATAAATAATACATAAATAAATCAGAGTGAATAAAAATTTATTTTTCCGACAGAAACAGGGATGCCACACTTAAAATAAGAAAACATAATCCCTGCTCAATATTTTTGATACATAGCACAAAATAGAATACCCTCAAAGGGGAAACTTTTTCCAACAAAAGGAAAGGTCAATTATGGAATAAGGCGGAAAGATCCATAACTGACTTGTTTTACAAAATAAATCATTTTAGAACCGCTACTATATATACAAAAGTACTACCAAATACATTCAACAAATGTTTACATATATATACATAATCGTTTCCCGACTCCCGTGCTACGTATCAGAGCAGACACCAATACCGACAACAGAACGGAGAGATAATCTCCACAGAAAGACCTCCAGCAACTCTAATCTGCAATGCCTCATAGAGCATTATAAAACAGCAGAAGGGTGAGAAATAACAACTAAATCAAGATTGCATAATAATATGCAAACACACATTCAAGCACATGTGTAATTCATCTTACCCATACCATCACCTACTAACACATATAGCATGCCACAAATACAAAACATATCACACATAATCCAACCACAATTATGACCTATGGAACCACACCACCACATCACCACAAAATATAGCATATATCAACGTATAAACATATTGCCCACAACCAATGCATTTATCACGTATGCACATCAAATTACCAATGCTATCACAATCTCAACACATCACAAATCAATGCACAATTTACACACATAATCAATCAAATCATGATTTTCCACACATAATGCATCCATTCACAATTCTCACACATAATTAATCCATGATTTATGCAAATGCACAGAGACCGACACAACGACTCTATGCACATGCCATGCGGTACCGACTCCAATGTTTCATATCTCATCACCAGTTCACTCAGGAACTATTGGAACCATCGCTCGTTACTTAGTGTAACTCCCCGTCGGGCATACGATGTTCACCCGTCGCTTTCGGTCCCCACACGGGCACACGACGTTTATGGATTGCTTTCGGTCCCCACATGGGCATACGATCGTCTATAACCATCGCTTTCGGTCCTCTTATTTTTAAGGCTCACGATGTTATAGCAGATTCCCTCTGGAATCAATCCATCACTCAGGACGTCACAACAATGCATATCATGATGCTTGGCATACAATGACCCATGACATCAAATGCATCTTCACACATATATGCAACCATAATCATGCATATATTTCAACTCATCAATTCCATACATTCACAATTCAACCATATGAGTTAATCCACATCATCACATTCATGCATTGCAAATCAATTCAAACAATGCATTTCAAACCATAAAGGCCACCAAACAACATACATTGAAATTTCACATAAACAATGTACTTCACCACACAACAAAATCATTAATCACGCATCGAAGTCTAACCCAATACAATGCACATATTTGCCATAAGGCCACAAACCATCATCACAACATTCCATCATGTATATTCACATCATATAACAGCACACAAGCTACACGTTACATATCAAAAGGATATAGCATGATAACACATCAATAGCACACATTGTACGCGATAAAAACCCGACAACCCGACTATTTTCCAAAAACACGAATTAATTAAATCATATAATGAATTCCAAACCATTTTTAATATAAAGAACTTTTCATTAGCATTCCAACGCTTCAAACGGGGGTCAAAACGGACTTACGGTTCAAAAGTTATGAAGAAAACAAAATCGGACATTTTGGAAAAATTGAGATCATGCGCCGACGCACAAACAAGGGGGTTAGCGCATGAACCTGGAAATTTCTCCCGGGTCAGCGCATGAAATCACGAGTCGACGCACAGATGCAGGGGTTAGCGCACGAGGTGCAGATTTTGCTGAAAAATAAGTTTTCGATCGTTAAATGACTTCCGGAACTCCGATTTCGATTCCGTAAAAAGCTGCGATCTCAGAATTCAATATACTACAATATTTTCATCATTAAAAAGCCATCTAACACATTTTCCATTTTTGAAATATTTTGAAACATAATTTTATCAGTTTATCCCAACTCCAAACTCGCTCAAAACCACTCGAAAACACACAAATAACCATTCCCGATTAATTCATATCCCTACCCGATTAAATATCAACCTATACCAATGTTACCAGACATATCCAAACAATTTTACTCGATCACAACATCAATTTGCACAAAAACATCAATATATATCAAAAACTCAAAATTACAGATTCAACTCGATTCAATCAAACGATCACGCTAAATCAAGACCCAACATCACACGACTCTACTACGCGATTTATTCCGCTTTCATCCGTAAAAACATCGATTTCTAATCATTTTTCTCATTTCAACCTAGAATTGGAAAACTATGAAAAAACAAGAAAACATTCACACAATCACACACATATACATATACAAGCAAGATATAATTGAAACTTCTCACCCTTACCCGATTATTCGCGCTTTAAACGGATGATTTCCTGATTTTCCTTCTTTTTTCCTCTTCTCCCTTTCTTTCTTCTCTTTTCTCTTCTTTTCCTTTTCTTTCTATTCTTTCTCTTTTCTTTCTATTTCTCTCTCTCTCTCTCTCTCTCTCTCTCTCTCTCTCTCTATTTCTATTTATATAAAAACATAAAACTTACCCAAGCAAAAGACCAAAATACCCCTCAGCTCAAATATCTCCCAAACGCTATCAAAATGCGATAAAACATAAACAACGAGGAAAAATAATATATTGTCAAATAAAAGTCAAGAATAAAATAATATAAAAAGAAAATAATTAAATCGACTCGATTAAATAAATCGGACAAAACTGGGGCGTTACACGAGAAGCTTCACTTAAATCGAAAATAACTTTACGTTATAACGACAAAGTTATCAAACGTGATTTTCAGGTAGGCACCCTCGTCCTACGAAAGAACCAGAAAGATTCGCGAGAAGGAAAACTCGCCACGAACTGGGAGGGCCCGTACCGCGTCCGCGCGAAAACGGGGACAAGAGCCTACTTCCTCAAAAATCTGCACGAGGAAGAACTTGCTCGACCATGGAACGCTGAGAAGCTCAAACAGTACTACAGTTAAACACTGTCCGCGACACGCTAGCATCGCGATTACGGGGACACATTAGGGTACGAGCGCGACACCCCTATACAGAACACGATGATCAAAGGCCGCGTTGTGTGTGCGCGAGGACTTTTGATCTGACGAGGAAACCTCGATCGACCTCCTCTGTCATTGTACCTAATAGGAAGAACACCCAGCTCGCGATGGGAAGTTCACGCCACGAAGCTAAGACCCCGAACAAGATCTTAGCCTCGTTAAAGGTCGGAATACGCTCCCGGCCACTCGACCAGCTCTCCACGCGGTCGAGGAATATCGAAGTCGAGCAAGTCCCAAAATCTCTGCTACTTAGCCAAAAGTAAATAAAGTATAGCAAATGCAACAACATCACACACAATCGAAAACATACAAACATCACACGAGCAGACAAACAAAAATGCATTGATCGGGCAGAAGCCCAGCGTACAAATATTACAAACAAGTAAGTATCAAAAAGCCACTGGCACGCAGGCCGTGCATAGGCATCGAAAAATAAAATGGCTCGCAGGCCAAACAGAACGAGAAAGGAAAAACCTACTCGGCGACAGTCCCCTCGGGCTGTTCGTGTTCGACAACCTCGTCCTCTTGCATCGACTGCATGATCTGACCGTCGACCACCTTGTAGTCAGGGTCAGTCCCTTCGGTTATGAGGACAGGGTTGAGAACCTGAAGTTGCTGCACAGTGTTCCTGAAACCTATGTCAGCCGCCACGAGGTTGTTTTGCTCGGCTTCCCTTAGCTTCGCTATCAGCGCTGCCCGCGAAGTCAGCAACCTGTCTTCTTCGGTTTCCTCATCAGCCGGGCGGACAACCTCCTCCAGCTCGGCGTTCCTTGCCAAGAGACGATCCCTCTCCTCCTCGGCCAGGCGAGCAACCTCTTCAAGCTCGGCGTCCCTCGCCAAGAGACGTTTTCGCTCCTCCTTAGCATTCTTCAACTTCTCCTCCAACTTCCCTTGAAGCTCGACCTGGGCCTGATTCTGGCTTTTGTAGTCAGCCAACTCCTTGCCCACCTTCTCCATTTCGGCTGAGATGGACCTAAAACTCTCTCGTAACCTGGTCAGCTCGTCTTCGGGGCACGCCTCGTCGTTCAGAACCAAGGCAGCAGCACAAACCCGCATCACCGCGGACACATCCTCCACCAGCGCCCTTCTCCGAGAAACCCTGTCGACGCCTAAGATGGCTTGAGCTTCGGGGGCACCCACGCATAGGGAATTACTCCCCATGAAGAAGTCCGGCCTCGAATGGCAAGGCGGGAGCACAAACTTCACAGCAGGAGGGCTTTCATCCTCGGTGAGGTCGACGTCCACCAGATCGACAAGCCGTTGTCTCTTCGGGGAGCTCTGAGTGCCAGGGGAGTCGCTGTCCTGAGGAGAACCAGAAGAACCCCCGATGTCCGGAGTAGGACCGAGGACCTGCGATCGGAGTTGCTCGATGCGGCCTTTACCTCCCTTCTTCGAAAGGCGGGTAGCCTTCAACTTTTTGAAGCGCTCCTCAGCAGTCGACATCTTACCTGCAAAAAGAAAATAAATGTCAGTAAATCAGAGACCAGAACATGAAGGAAAAAGTGAGTCGAAGAGGATGTCACCACCTAGCAGCTCGAGAGCATCCTCATCGGAGAACGTCTCGAGGAGGGCCCTCGTATTGATCAAACGGCATTTCGTCAACACCTGCCCTTCGTCTCCCTGGATAAATTCCCCGTCCTTCTTCACGAGCTTGGCTATATTAAAACCGTTGATGAAAGCGACTATCCTCTTGTAGGCCAGGCGATCCCCCTCATCAAGATGGCCAGGACTGACTTTATAGCTGTCCGTCCCCTTTTTGAAGTGTTCTTCCTTCTAGAACAAGGGGAATCTCGGCTCGAGGACCTCCTTCGTCTGCCCGTCCACCTCGCGGGAAACTCGACGATACACCGAATTCACAGCTTCAAGCGTGACTGGCCTCACGATATAATACCGGTATTTAAAGTCACGAACAGAATCAAGGTAGGTGTGGAAGAGACTGCTCGTTTTTTTGAAAGACACCCAGCCGTGTCTGTCGTCGGAGGCCAGTCGCTGGAGGTGGAAAATGCGAAAGAAAAGAGGCACAGTTGCCCTGATCCAAAGATATTTACAGATGAGCTCGAAGGTTCAGATAAAAGCGAGGGAGTTAGGGTAAAGCTGCAAAGGCGCCAAGCGCAGCCAGACGAACACTGCTTGTTGGAAGTCTGTGAAGGGCAAATGCCACCCCGCCTCGTCGAACATGAACTCGTAAAGAGGGAACCTCATCCCTCGGTAGGTCGAGCATATGCGATGGTGTGCTTGGGGACGGAACACCCTCCACGACTTCGACGAACCCACCAGCCGGTGCTCGATAGTACAAAAAATATCGTCCTCGTCCCCGTTGACGAACTAGGAAGCTATATTTAGTGGTTCTTCGCTAACCCACTCCGCAAGGGGACGTTCCTTGACACTAGTGATTGGCGCCATTGGAGAGTCGGGCTGGTCGTCGACGTCCAACGATCCCACGGCCACGAAAACGGACAAAGCTTCCATATACCTGAAAAGCAGAAGGAAACGGTGAATTCGATGATCCATATCAAATTCACCCCTCCACCGCTGTTCAAGTGAAAGGGCGAAGAGGGAGCGTCAGGGTTTCGAGACTGTCGTGCTTGTCTACGCCCCCAAGGCAACCGACGAGCCTCCCCGTGACCATCCTCAGGTCACCGGCATGCCGTGTTGGGAGGATTCCCTCACACAGAGAAAATATTGGCGAGGACCCCGCGAGTTTCATCTCATGTCCTCGGGACATTCTTCGTGTCCCCGAGTTATTCATCCCTTCTCCCCACGATATGCAACAAGAAACTAAGAAATCCCGCCGTTTTCGCCAGAGATTTCGTGATTTCCATGAAGAACTTCATCAGTTCACCATAAAACCACCCTATAAATGCAAACGAAAGGAGAAAAAAAAGAGAGAAACTTACTTGAAAAACGCTTCCGGTAGGGTTCCGGCACGGCAGTTGGTGGCGGCGTACGGTGGCAAAGTAGAGAAGGAAGAGAGAGAGGGAGTCTGAGCAAAGGGGGAACAAAAGTGCAAATGAGACGAGATGACCCCTATTTATAAGGGCCTCACGGGACTCGAGGATTTCCTAGGCAATCGATTACGCTACCCTAGCGTAGCCGCCCTAGGGAATGATGAGGTGTGACACATGGCACACGCTTTCCCACGCGCCTCTTTTCATTCCCCAACACGCGTCCTTTCATTCGCCTCGCTTCAGACTTCTCATATCCCCGCGACGTCGCTCATCCGCGGCCAGTCCAGCCCGAGCATATCAATTTATTTCTCCCCGTTTGACCAACCGCTCCTCGTCTAGAATCCCTTCCCCGACTAGATAAGTCCTCAACATAGCTGGCCCTTAAGTCATTACTCCGACGCCTCAGAGCAACGACTTGGGTGGCTCTTGTTCTGGACTGGGCCGGGGTCCGCTCCTCAATCGAGCAGGCCCAACCCACCCGTCCTGGGATGGCCCAACAAAGGCCTCTTAGCACGACCAAATTCGAGCACATGCCCACCTCAACAGTGTCGGGCACACGCCACACCTTGGCGGTGTTCGGGCACACACGGCATAGAGCATCGGGCAGATGCGTTAAGCCTCTCCGGGCTCGCTCCTCCTCGACACTCAGGTGCTCCCCCCTCGAGGAGCCATCTCCTTATGTATATGAGAATCCTCCCCGCGAGGACACGTCTCTCCCCGACACGCAAGACTCCTCCCCGCGAGGACACGTTCTCATGTAACCACCCACTCCCGATGGAATCGGTCTGCCCTAATTTCGGAGATCTAGGAACGGTTACCCCAGGGCGAAGACCACGTGCTGGTCTTCACTACGCCACGTAAGCCCTGGAAGTTACTTGGTTCACTTTACTTCTTCTTCATAGCTTCATAAACTAGATGAAAATGATATTTTGTTCCAGATCCACAATTAGTTTTAAAAAAAGGTGTGCTCTTTAAACTTTACATAATATCTTATGTTGTTGTATATTGTTGTATGTTGTTGTTGTTGTATGTTGCTATTGTTGTCCTTGAACCTTATTTTGTTATATGTTGTTGTGTAGTTGATGTCGTGATGAGAATCGGAGACCATAACTATTGAGTTAACTAGGCTTAAAAAATCTTAAGATATCACCACCGATCTTTAATTTATCCAAAGGAAGGGGAAAATAAAGAATTGCCCATAAACATGCAATGCAAAGACAAAGCAATAAAAAGATCTAAGGTTCGGGGGTTGGTTATACTAAGGGAAGGTATTAGCACCCTAAGTATCTATAGTATCCTATAGGAACCTCTTATTGTATTTGTGTTATTGTTAAGTTGTTTTCTAATTGGGATTGATTGCGAAGATGAGAAGAGACATGTTTTTTAATTGTTTTTGTGTTTGGCAAGACACAAAGTCTTGTGCCTACTTACCAATAAAGGATCAAAACCTTGTAGTTCGGGGTAAAAATTGAAAAGGATTTGTTATGGTGGATTTTAATGAAGAAGTGACAAGTTAGCATCTTAAGGAGAATACTCAACTTAATCACGACAAACATGTGGAAGAGGGATCTTTGCTTCACATTGAGAGAAGGGCCCCAACTTGGATATATAATCAACAAGTATGCCACATAACTCTCTCAAGTGGAAAAAATCAACATCTTTCTCAACAATGTCATGAGGTAGGAGAATTATATCTCAACTAAGGATAACTAATGTCTAATCTACATGAAAAGGTATTAAATTGAAAAGCCAAAGTGGCAAAAGGTTTGAATTGAAGTTTGTGTCTTTTAGTCTTGGTGAAAGAGTTTAAATATGCTCAAGATGTCTTGAAGCATTTGTTAAGAAAAGTTTAAAAAAATTTAATGACCTAAGGTCAAGGTTTCTATTGAAAGAGATTTTTGAGTTAAAAGAGGGGAAACCATAATTGAGTGGTCTAAGTTGATTCATCCTAAAACTTCCTAAGGGATAGCAAGTCGAGGATAACAACATGTAAAAAATATGTACAAAAAAATGTAAATATGCATATGCAAATGACATGAATTAAAAAATATGTCCCTCCCTTGGATTAGGCAACATGAACACACAAGTGTAAACAAATATTCAACAAAGAAGTTAAACATAAGATATGGTATAATTGAGGACTAAAATGATTCAACAAACATGTACAAGGTTTACATTTGATCAACGCATGCTTGGATACAAGTTTAACACTCTCAATATGAACAAAACATGGATTCTTAAATCATTAGACAAGTTTCAACAAGATGCTCATCAAGATATGAAGAAAATCACACATAAAACATGGTTTACAAGAACAAGTTCAACATGAATTATCTAGGGTAAACATGGCACATCATCATTATTTACAACATGTATACACAAAGACAAATATCAACACAAGGGCAAGGGAAAAAGACATGGTTTCATCATGGGTTTTAGGTCAAGAATGCAAAACTAAGCAAGTTCTAAACACATGGATAACCTTTGAAACAAGCATGAACAAGAATTCACCATCTAAAGCACTCAAGACAATGGAAATCAATATGTTGTCTAGAACAAGTATGCCACACAAGACAACATTTATACATGAGAAAATATCAAAGGTATGGATCAAAGATCAAACAAAACCCTAGATGCTAGGCAAACATGAACATCACATTTAATAATCAAATTAAAGATACTTTAAATAATTAATAAAGTTAAAAGAAGAAAACATATGAATATGGAAATTAATAGATAAATAAAGGATGCCATTTTTAGGTATTTGAAAAAAAAAGAAGAGAAAATACAACAATAAGAATAAAATATTTTCTTAGATTTTTGAAATTTTAAATAAAATAAATCCTTAAATTAAAAAATAATTATATAAAGAAAAATGATGTGAATAAAATAAAAATACTATGGATAATAAAAAGTATTAAATGACATTTAAAGATAGCACGTAAAAGGTTTTTTTTGGTTTAAAATAATTAAAGGAAAAAAAATTAATAAAAATATGAAAATAAATGAGAAAAAGAAAGGGAAACAAGCATTTAAAAAGAAGCGGGGGGCGCTGGGGTTTGAACCCACACCCCAAGGTCATTGCACAAAAACATAACCACCAGGTCAGGCCGTCTGGCCTTGATATATTTTCGCTACCATAAAATAATATAGGCAAAATATACTTTTTGGTCCCTTAACTTTACCTCGGGGTTCATTTTGGTCCCTTAACTTTAAAAAGTGTCATTTTGGTCCTTTAACTCTTCAAAACGTTCCATATTAGTCCTTTTGTCTTATTAGCGACGAATTTTAGAGACTGATTTTTGAATTTTTTCATCGCTAATAAGACGAAAAGGACAAATATGGAACATTTTGAAGAGTTAAGGGACCAATATGACACTTTTTAAAGTTAAGGGACCAAAATGAACCCCGAGGTAAAGTTAAAGGACCAAAAAGAGTATTTTACCAATAATATATAATGACAAGATTTAAAAAAATAAAACACGCGCGAGCATTATCATCTTCAACCTTGGAACAACCAGATTTTGAATATCTGAAATCCTTGTTTTGGAACCAAATCAAGCAAATGAATATACTATCTTCATCAGAATTTCACAAGGAACTTAAAAATGCATTCAAAATTCATTTATATTCTCTCTAACTCAAGAATTTCAACATGAACAAGATGAAACCTAATTCTTGAAACAAAAATTAAATGATGGATATGCATGACCAATGGACAAAATCATGGGGGTTTTAATCCTTACATCATAACAAATATGATGGTAACTTGAATGAGTGTGAATGATGCCTAAATCATGGAGTTTGAAAAGTGAGAAAACTTACCTATTAGAGTGTGTCCAATGCACCTTCAAATGCTGCTCCAGATACAAGATAGTGATCCCTTTAGCTCCACTAGACCTCCAGAAAGATGTTTAAATGTTTGGCTTGCCCTAGAACACTTCTAATTCCTCAGCTCGATTCCTCTTGCAAATGGTCAAAAGTGAAATTTGATTTCTGTGATGGAGGTATTACAGATGGTGTTTGATAGCTTGAACAATTTCTATGAAGTATTTGTGAGGTGTTTGAAGTGGTAGGATGAATGAAAATGGCCAGGATTGAAAGTTCTGGAGTTTTGGCTCCTTGGTCAACAATGTGACCAATGGAGGGTTGACTTTTTGATTTATGAGATTTCTTGTGTTTTGATGAGTTTGGAAAGGTTATACAGAAGATTTATGGTATGTTGGAGTGAATGGCTTGAGAGTTTTGTGACTGTAATGAATTTCGAAAGGTTTTGGCTTTTGATGCAAAATGAAGAGACTTGGAAGTTTTGGTTGCAAGATGCTGAGATTGAGAGAGATTTCTTGGCTCAATGTTGTGTGTTTTGCTGAGGTTTTGAGGTGTTATTTATATTGGAATGATATGATAGCAAGGCAATGAACCAAAGCATTGTTTGGTGGATCAAGATCAAAACCAAAAGGTTGGTTTTCAAGTACAAAAACACTTTTCACTTTCCAGCCTCCCTAAGTTGACATTGCTTCTGAAGTTTTCAATGGCTTCACAACTTGTACAAGTTGTTTCTGATGCATATGAGACCTCCTTGAATCATGGAAAGTGGTTGGAAGCAAAAAAGAGCTTTTTGTTCAATATCCAAAAGTCATTCAAGTTGACATGTTGGATGATACTTTTGCATGATAAAACAAGATCAAATAGAGCAGGATTTGGCACCATTAAAAATATTTTATGTCAAGGAACATGTTTCAAGTTGGCCACTTGTTCTGAAAATGCTTGTAAGATTGGCAAAAGATGTCTCCAACTCATGTGAAAATCATTTGTGTAATTCTGCCTTGAGTCAAACTGCTTCACCATGGCCACTTTGCAACCTTATAACTTCATGCTCAAGCAAGATGAACTTATGCTCTTAGTACCATTGGAAAGATGGAATCAAATACTACAACTTTGATGTTGATCCCTTGGAAAGAATCACCTGGGATCATTGAGATAATTGGCCATCAAGTTTGGACTTTTCACTGATTTATACTTAGAAAAATTTCTAAGTATTTGACATTTTCACATCTTTGAAGACCTCAACTTTGATCAATCATAAATTCCAATTGGTAAATGCTTTTGGGTCCATTATTTCACCAATTTTAAGTATGTAATACCATCTTTAAAATGAGTTCTCAAGTGTTTTCATTGGATGCTTGAGGAAGAAGTTATAGTCTTGGAAAGTAGGGAATTTGATCACAAAATTTCATAACTTAGAAAAATTCCATAAACCCTAATTTTCACAACTTTGAATCTTTGGATGTTTTATTTGATTTTCTTGATTATTCATGATCAAATTCACTTATTTTCATGATCCTTGATTTGTGGAGTCCATGTTTGACCAAAAATCTCAAAAGTCAAACTTTGACTTTGATGAACAGTTGTCAATGAACAGTTGTCATGATCCTCAGATGAATTCAAATCTTTCAATTGTCAATGAATCAAGCTTCTTGGACCAATCCAAACAAATTAATGGGCTAAGATGATGTACTTGAGGTCTTTGAATCATGTCTTGAGGTGTAGGATCATGCCTTGCTCAAAAAGTCAACCTAAGACTGAATTAGGTCAAAACCTAGTTTGGTGCATCAGATGACTTAGGGCTTGATGAAATGGTATTGATGGAATCTTGCACTTAATTATTGATTTAAAGATACCTTTGATCATGTTGAGAGGTTGAGGGTCACATTACTCCTTGATTGGCCAACTTCTTGAGCTCTTGGTTCCATAACCCTAACCTGCAGTCAAAGTAAACCAAAGCACATACTCTTGTAATCTCAAAGGGGTTAGTGATGCATAAACACACACATGAGATAATTGATGTCATGCTAAAATGATGCAAATGAGGTGGAATCTTAGGGTTAAAAATTAGGGTGTGACAGTTGATAAATGTTATTGTATGTTGTTGTTGATTAATGTTTTAAGAATTTAAAGAACAAAACATTTCTAAGTCACAAGAAAGAAGCTTCTTGTGACTTAGAAATGTTTTGTTCTTTATAAAATTCTCAAAACATTACATAATATCTTGTGTTGTTGTATGTTGTTGTATGAAGTTGAGTTTATTATATGCTATGTAGATCGTTTATTTCACTAACCCTTCACTGAAAATACATTTCATTTAAATTGATATAAAAACTTATAGTCTGAAAATTAAGATGTATTTGAAAACCAACTTATATCAATCAATGTTTTCCTAATTACATTCGTCTCATTATTCATCTCCCGCTCTTTAACATATAGGATGTGGTTCAATGACCTGATTCCTTCAACGCATCCATATATTCTCTTATAGTTTAATTTGAATAACAATAATTTATTGATATTATTCAAATTAAACTAGAATAGAAGGAATTGATGTGATGAAGGACTTAGACCATTGAACCACATTCTATATGTTAAAGAGCGGGAAATGAATGATGAGACACGTGCAATTTGGAAAATAGTGGTTTGTGTAAGTTGGTTTTCGAGAATAGTTTAATTTTCAGATTATATACTTCTTCATCAATTTGAATGGGTGTATGTTGTTGTGAGGTTTATTGAAAAAAAAGCAATCTACATATTATATAATAAACCCTGGGTACTTTCAACAACGATTATTTATAATAACCGTTATAAGATGTTATTTGCCTAAAGGTATATACCACCACGGTTAGTTAAAGAAACCGTGATCATATATAGCACGCCTTCAGGTTTTCTACAACAGTCGTAAGACTGTGATTGTAAGTTGCGCATATACAACCACGCCCTACGTAACAACGGTAGGTCACGCATGATGTTATCCCTTTTCTAACCGTTGTTGTATATGTTTTCCGTAGTAGTGAATGCTACTAACACTTATCTATAAAACTCCAGACATATTCATGTGCTCACTAAGGTAAAATTCTCCTATGGCAAAATGTGTTTCCAAACGCGTTTGGCAAAGTTTCAAGACGTTTAGATATAATATTGTTTTCGTATTTAAAGAAAATAAACCTTATTTTACATCTTATCTTGAAATTTGACAGTGAAAAAATACTTCGGAGCAAGGAAAATACAGTAGGAGCAACGAGAAATAATGTTCAACATAATTATGTGTTGAAGTTTTCTCATCTATGACTATTGTGTAATCTTCATTACTTATTCAATATATTTTATTCAAGTTATGAGTAACTAAATTCTTCAATGATAGGGATGAGTTAGTATCTCTAATGAATTTTGTAACTCTGAATTGATATTTTTAAGGCTAAATTACCTACTGGGTCCTTTAACTTATTTAATTGTAACATTTTGGTCCTTTATGTTTGTTTTGCTTCAAGTAGGTCCTTTATGTTACATAACTGTTGCAACGTTACCCTTTTAATCAACTTCCGTTAAAAAAAACGTGATGTGGCACAAACGTTGCTTATGTGGCGTTTAATAGTGTTGAGGTGTAAATATTCAATTTATTATTTATTTATTTTATTACCAAGTGATAAAATTAAAAGGTTAAATATAAAATTCCCAAATTAGAACCATAATCTTCATCTCCTTCATCTCTCCATCTATGACATCTCTCTGTAGCAGTGGTACAAATCGAAAAATTGAAAGCGAAAGTACATTTATTTCGAGATCATCTCCACTTGCAATCAAACCAACCTGTTCTTGTGGTGTCAAAGCAGTGATAAGGAAGGTTAAGAAGCAAGGAAGAAATATGGGGAAGCTATTTTGGGGATGTAGATATTTTCAGGTACGTGAGTTGTGAATAGTCTGGGTTTTTATCTCATTTTTCTGTGTCTGAGTGAATAGTATGTTTAACTCCATCAATGATTTTGTTGATAGAGTGAAGATGATAATCTTGGTTGCAATTTTTTTGAGTGGTACGTAAACCAACAAAGTGATGAAGGCAAACCAGAGATACAAGACACATACAATTCAAAATGTTCCAACTGTGGTGAAAAGGATGTACAAATCGACATGCTTAGGAGGGATGACAACTACAATAAGGAGATGTTGAAGAACATGTTGAAGATTTTGAAGATATTAGTTTATGGCATAATTTGTTTAGTTTTCATTTTAGTAGTCTTGATGTGTATGTTGGTTAAGAAGTGGTGATGTTAGTAAGTATGTTGGTTAAGAAGTAGTGATGTTAGTAAGTATGTTGGTTAAGAAGTGGTGATGACAATTGAGAATATGTGTAATTTGTTTTGCATCTCTGTTATTTGTGTTGCACTTGTATACTAGTCTTGTTACTGCAATATGTGTAATCAGTTTTGCATTTAATGTTATTTGTGTTACAACTAATACAACTTAAAGGACCAATTTGTTACAATTTAAAAAGTTATAGGACCTGTTTGTTACAATTTAATCATTGTTATAACACAACTCATAATAATGCACAGCCACAACAGAATTATAACCCAACACATAATAATGCAGAATCATAACAGATGTAAACAAAATTATGTTCCAAAAGTAGGTCACCAAAACATTGTTATAACCTATCCCAAAATATTGTTATAAGATCCAAAAGATACCCAAAATACCTAGTTATAATAGATTTCCAAAATACATTTAGTTCCAAAATACAGACTACATATTTAGTTCCAAAATACAGACTACATATTTAGTTCTAACATTCTATTTGGCTTTTCTCTTAATAGGCAGCTTTGGTCTCTGACTTGTTGGTTGCTGGATAGATGTTGGTCCCGGTCTGACCCTTCTCATAGCAAGTAGCTGAGAAACTGTGATGGCCATTCTCATGGCTAATAACTCTAACAGAACCACCCCATAAGCGAAAAAATCTATTTTTGTTATCATAGGATTCTTTGTAGTTCTTGCAATAGAAAAATTGGATATCTTCGCCTTAAAGTTTGAGTCAAGAAAGATGTTACTTGATGTGATGTCTCTATGGACTATACTTGGTTCTGTGTGTTCATGCATGTATTGCATACCAACTGCAACATCAATTGCTATGTTTAACCTCTGATTCCATGTGAGGGAAGCCTCTGAGCTTGAAGTAGTGGAAAATTCAGAGAACAACTAGTTATAAAGTGATCCATTTTCAGCATATTCATATACAAGAAAGTGATTTCCAACGTATCCTGAAGAGACGCCAATTAGTTTTACAAGATTTGCATGATTTACCTTTTGAAGAATCATCAACTCTTCTGTGCCTGTGAATTCTTCCTTAACATGTTTCACATCTAAAATATGACAGTCGATTTTAGCTTTGTACATTGATTTCCCTATCCTACACTATTCATTGAAGTTCATTGTAGCTTCCATAATCGTACCAGCTTGATACACTTATGAAATTAACTTATCTGTTATCTCCACAGAAGGCGCATACTTATTCTCACATGCTTTTCTCTTCCTCAAGCAATACACATAAACTAGTAATGATAGTGAAATCAGAATAGTGCATCCTAGACACATACCAATGAAAATGATAATAGGAAAATGATTGTTTTTCTTTCTTCCACTTGAAGAATAGTGTAATTGTGAAATAGCTGGTAAGCTTTTCACTGGGATAAAAACTGGAAGGTTGGTTGCAGCAGCAAAATTCTGGCTAAAACTGTTTGCATTTGCAGTGATTATGTCATGTTGTGATGCACCAAACTTGGAAGCTACAAGGGTAAGATTGTCATTAGGCTGCCACACATAAGTAATCAAAGACTCTATCCCTTTTGAAGGGCACCTACAGAACAAAGGAATGACTATTTTGGTGCCCACTGTTAACAAATATGGATTCAGGTCGGGATTTGAATCTTCCACTGTCATTCAATTGCTTTCAATTTTTTGATTTGTACCACTGCTACAGAGAGATGCCATAGATGGAGAGATGAATGAGATGAAGATTAGGGTTCTAATTTGGGAATTTTATATTTAACCTTTTAATTTTATCACCTGGTAATAAAATAAATAAATAATAAATTGAATAATTACACCTCAGCACTGTTAAACGCCACCTAAGCAACGTTTGTGCCACATCACATTTTTTTAACGGAAGTTGATTAAAAGGGTAACGTTGCAACAGTTATGTAACATAAAGGACTTACTTGAAGCAAAACAAACATAAAGGACCAAAGTGTTACAATTAAATATGTTAAAGGACCCAGTAGGTAATTTAGCCTATTTTTAATGACTAAGTTTTTTATTCTATTATTATTTATTTATATTCGTTCTTAATATTATTTGCTTTCTGATAGGAATATTCAGACTAGTTATCACATAGGGCTAGAGATATCGATTGGAAACTGAAATGTTCTTGATAATTGTATGCTTGGTTTTATCTATAATTTACTAATACCCATAAGAATTTATTTAAAACTAAATATTTATTCGCTACAAAATTAGGAATAAATAATCTAGAGAATCAATCATTATTCGTAATAAAGCTTAGTTGTTACAAGTTCAATTTAGCGTACAAAAAGATTCAAGGTCACACTTTCATGCCTGGTATGTTTTAATCATATTATTTTCTACTCAGTGTAGTTCTCATTTTACCTTTTTGCAAACCAACACTCAACCCCACCCCCCCCCCCCCCCCCCCCCCCTCCCCCTCTCAATATCCTTTTTGTTTAACTGAACTAAATCCAAATAATATAATATCACACAATTCTTGAGATCAACATTTGGAATTTCTCCATATATATTGAACGAATTAGTACACTTAAGAATTTCCCAATTAGTTACTCTCTCGACACTAAAATTATATTTTAAGTGAGTATAAACAGTTAAAGCAAGATGAGAGTATAGAAGAAAGTGTTTTTTCTTAAAAAAAATTGTATTTTCAAATGAACACAAGTCATCCTTTTACCGGAAGAGATTTAGACCAAAAAGAAAACTTTAGAAGACCCAAAATTAGTTCATAATCGATTAGGATATAACCATAATCAGTTTTGATATAGAAAAAATGGAAAGTTTTGCTGGATCAAAAGCATAATCTTATTATATCTCCATAATCGATTACTAAGCGAACTTGGCCTCTTAACCTATTAGTTAAAATCCACAATTAATTATATACTCAGTTATACTACATAATCGATTGCAAAACTTTCATAATTGATTATGAACTGATTTAAAACTATTTTGGCCCGATCCAAATTGATTTTCAGAAGAGTTTTAGAAAATAGATGAATATTTGAAAAAAGAAGTGTTATGAGTGTGTCTATGTCTTTAGTACATTGATAGTAAAACACTCTAGTTATAATTTTGATTCTAGAAAAGATAAGACAACCGAACACATAATCAAATGGTGAACTTTTAGCATAAATGTTTGTTTCTTGATGTTGTTCTTTAGCATTTTTTTTAAATCAATCATTATAAACTTCTTGCTTTTTGAACTGTTTCAAAGTTCCTTATGCATTTAATGATGTTTATGATATCTTGCTTTTATCTCTTTGTCATCATCAAAACCTATTATACTAGTTAAACATATAAGACCCCAAATAAGTGTATGTAAAGGTCATGTTTCCAAGGGGGTAAGCCTTGGGGCAAGGTGAACATTTTGTAAAATTAGTACACTACAAGAAAATAACAGATTAGTTACCAAAATTTTACTACAAATTATTTTCGTAGCTAATCTCAATTTAAAGAACCACTTTAATTTTAATTACATAAATGAAAATCAAAAGATTAAATATTATTTACACTTTTTTAAAATAACATATTATTTTTTTTACACATATGTTAATCTCTTTTCAAAAATCATTTTTTAATTAAAAAAAAAACTCACGTTTTCGAAATCACTTTTCTCCATCCTAAATCACTGCATATCAAAATCACTTTTTCCTTCATCGATCAAAATCACTTTTCCTTCATCGGTCGAAATCACTTTTTTTCATCGATCAAAATCACTTTTCCTGCATCTAAATCGTTGTCCTCTTCATCGAAACCCTGTTTCCTCTTCTTCGAAACCGCTACTTCTCATTTATCAATCGAAAACACTATTTCTCTGCCATCGATCAAAATTGCTGTTTATCCGTTATCGATCGAAATTGCTACTTCTCCTTCTTCGTTGGAAATCACTGCTTCAACTTCCTCTTCGTTGGAAATCACTGGTTCAACTTTCTCTTCGTTCAAAATCGCTCACGCATTTCTCAAAACCTAATAATTAAGGTATAGTTGAGATTGATTTTAAATTTACGATATAATTGTCATGAATTTCTGATTTGTTTCTAATTTACAGGATATTGTTAAGAATGCTGTTAGAAGAAACTGATTTTAAAGTTACTAGACAAAGTTAAAGGTACTTGACAAAGTTTGGATAGATAGTTTAGTTATACACTTGTATAGTGCAAGTATTTAGTGTTTTCACGTTATTTTATAAGTTTCTTTATTAGGCTATCTTGGATGGAAATAAGCTGTAGGTGAAAACAACTTAAGAAATAAGTTGTTTCACTAGTCTGACTAAATAGATAGTGGTTTTGAGAATGGTGTTTCAACTGAGAGGTAGTAACAATGTTGACTAAACAGATATGAGTCGGATACATATCTGACACGAAACAACGCACCTTTTGGGGATTTGTGGTATATATATACAGTTTTGATCATCTGGTTTTTGTTTATACTACTTTAGAATGTTGTTCCAAAATGAAAACCAATATATTCTGACTTGAAGGAACTGAACTTTTGCATATCCTGGAAATTATTACTATATACTTTCTGTTACATATATCTTATTGTATGTTTGAATTGTGTTAATTTTCTCTGATCTTGTGGCTCTTTCTTATGGCATTATCTGAAATTTGTTGTGATAGGTATATCCATCGAATATCCCAGATCTTTCATTAGAGAGTCCATTGGTTTTATTAGGCAGATAGAAGGGAAATTTTCCCGAAACTCTTAAAGTCAATGGTATCTTGGCTGATTTTAATAATTTTGAAATAGATTTGAAGATACAGAGGGATAAGGGCCTACCTGTACAAAGGGTAAAGTATTCTTCTACTTAGCATACTCAAGTTTTTTTCTTTTTTTTTTGGAATTATGTCATACTATTTCTGTAGAGGAGATTCTTTGTTTGTTTCATGTTTATGTGAACTACTTTGAAGAATATGCACGAGTTAACAGCTGGGTCATGTATAATCATTTCTATAAGACCTGATAATTTAGGATCTAGACAAATTTAATATATTCTTTTTCATTGTCTGTCTTCAAGTCTTTATATCTGTATATAAAGAACCATTGGTCCTTTCATCCTTAACCAGATGCTACTCTATGAATAAACTTTCCTTAGTTATTATTGCTCATTATGTTCTCTTCCACAGATTTCTGCCAGAGATCAAATATAGCATCTTACTGCTCAAGCACGGCTTTCAGATAATAAACAATTAGAACAAAAGGTTGGTAAATATTTCCTATGCTATCACTCTACTTACTGTTTGCTTTCTATTCAATAAATTTTCTTATGACATGTCATTTTAATTGGCAGGTTGCAAAACTGAGCCTGCATACCGACTTTATATCTGAGTATACAAGTATGATAATGCTGGAGAATGATCATCTAAAGAAAACTAAGGAATCATCACCTAGAGCGAAAGAAGTAGTCAAACTGAAACTATCTTAAATTTACAAACTATTATTTTCTGAGATCTGCATTTGACAATTCTGAACAAGATAGTTCATTGTCCTAACTTTCTGTGCGGAACTTCCTCACTAATGTGGCAGGGCTGATTTGTGAGTGTAAATTACATTTCTATGTTTGGGTGATTCTCTGATTTGGCTCAGCATTATGCTGATGTTGGTCTTTTTTTCTTCTTTCTGTTACTAGGCAGTTGATCATTTTAATTGATCAATTATAGAATTGAATTAAGATTGGCTGTTTGGTTTGATGATTCATTTCAGGTATGAGGCTGTTGAGTTACGGGATGGTGACAAAGGTGTATATCTAGGAAACGGTGTTGCTAAAGCTGTTAAAAATATAAATGAAAAAATTTCTGAGGCGCTGATTGGTATGGATCCGAACTGCAGTCACACATTGATCATGATATGATAGACCTCGACAAAACAGAGAAGAAGTTGTGTTAACATCTTTCTGCTGGGTGAGCGTAAGTTTATTTGGTAGATAATAGTTAAATCCATATTGCTTATTGATATGTCAATGCTCCTGTTATGTTACATTTTAAGACAAATTTGGAAACTGAGTAGGGCAAAAAGCTTGACCTACCTAGTGAGATACAACTTGGTCGTTGTTATTGTTATTTTTATCCCACTCTTGTTCAGGCGGGATTGGAATTTTAGCATTGTTTAGCATAAGTTTTTGAATATTTTTTTCAATGGTTTCAGTTTGAATACTTTATTTGACATGTTATTTTATAAGTTGCTTTATTAGGCTATCTTGGATGGAAATAAGCTGTAGGTGAAAACAACTTAAGAAATAAGTTGTTTCACTAGTCTGAATTGCAGGGTAGTTGTCACTTGTCAGTCTGTTGTAACAAACTCTTAATAAAGATAGTTATCTGATTATGTAGACTGTACAGTGGGCATAGTGATATCAGTTCTATGTTATTTAGTAAAAGAAATTTAAAGTAAACAGGGCATTTCTTTATTCTCTGTAGTTCTATTTCTGAAATGAAGTCAGGAGGGAGTTTTCATATTTATACAGTCGATTGAGAAACTGAATTGCAGGGTAGTTGTCAGTCTGTTGTTGTAACAAAGTCTTAACAATTAATAACTATCTGATTCTGTTTGTGTTGACTATATGGTGTGATGTTAACAAACAATGCTAGTAGAAACTCTGAACTGTTATGAGATTTGGATTGAGTATATTAGCAGGGCTGATTATAGAGGTCGATGCAAACTGAAACTTGGTTATGGAATTAACTATTGTATCAAAACTTTTAGTTAAATTGATGAATGGAAATTAGTAACTGAGTTTGACAATTAAAGTTAATTTGGATGGAATGGGTATTTGTTAAGTTAGTTAGTGAATTGGAAATTGGATTGGGTTGTATGTTATCAGTAGTTAGTGAGTTATAGAGAAGCTGTTGGAATTTGAATTTTAGTGTTAGTTTAGTTTTGTTTGTTATGTTAATTTGATAACATTGTTAAAATGGAATTAATTGGCTGCAGTTAGTGAATACTCATTGCAACTGTTTGGAGTTGTTTTTGTTAGATATTAGTTGGTTATTTGCATTCTGTTAAATTTCTGTCAGTTGTTAGGTTAGTTAAATTGAGTTAAGAAATGTTAGTTAGAATGATTTGATGCTTGAATGAATTATGTTAGTATGAAAGTAGGTTAGTATAGTGATGGTTAGGATGATGTAGATTGGATAATATGCAGGTTGGGAACAATTAGTATGAAAGTAGGTTAGTATAGTGATGCTGAACATTAATGTCTTGTGTGTACTGCATATGTATGAGGCTAAATATCTTTGTTTTCTTGTTTGGCAGTTGGCATTTCCAAAAGGGCTTAATTCTGCTCCTGGAAGACCAAGAGTGGCACCAAATAGTCCGGTTATATTTGATGTAAGTATGGAATATGTACCCGGACTCGAAGTGTTAAGTTCTCTATTTGTGTTATGTTCTCTGTAGTTATTGTTTAAAGTTTTACTTGGTAAAGTATGCAACTCATATTTATAATCGCTTAGGTATAAGTTGTAAATTAATTGTTTATCCAAATAAAACCTTGTGCTATAAGTAATTATGTGATAATGTTTGGTTATTCTTAATTTAGTTGACAACCTTGATTGTGCTACTTTTTCTAATGAGAAATGTTAATATCATAACAGGATATGGAGTATTCCATAACAAAATGGACTTGCAAGACCAACAACGGCAGAAACTGGTAAATTGGATGTAGTTTCAGAGGGGTGTAATTCTAGAATTGTAAGCATACGTTTCATTTTCACTACTTGATAAAGAAAGTATATGATTTATTCTATACAGTAAGTTATATGCAAATGCAAGTCTAATTATTTTTATTATTTTGTATGCCAAACTAATGTGAATGTGTTGTATTGAATGTACAGCTTTGGATAAAACTATTTCAAGTTTAGAGATGGACTTGGCTACTACAAGGGCTGTTCAAGAGTTGGTACGGAGTGGTGCTTCTGTTTCAGAAGATATAAGGACGAATGAGTCGTCGGGTAAGCGAAAGTACCTTATGGTAGTACGTATTAATACTGCATTTAGCAGCAGGAAAAGAAGGGACTCGGTTTGGGCTACCTGGTTGCCACAAGGTTCATAATTTGATCCTATTTCCTAAAATCTTCTTCAATGATTTTTATGCCGATCCTAATTGAGGAATTCTGGTTTCATTATAGTATATGAGATTTTGAATTCTGGATTTCTTGCTTTTAATCTTTGATTTTAATAGTAATGGAAGTTGTAATTTTGTGTTTACAGGAAGGGAAACACCATCAGTTGTTGGAATAATCAATCCGGGTTCTGAGGGATTTCAAAAACTCTTTTTTGGTCAGGAGGAAATTGCCATCCCAGTTCATGCTACTTATGCAAACTCTTCCCTTTTGGCTCAAATTTTGGACATGTTTGCTTGTAGCCAAGAATTATTTTTCTTCTTTAACTTAATAGTATTAGATATGAGGAATGTGAAATCATCAATATAATAGATAATTGCTCACATTTGACCTATGAATTTGTATGAATGAAGCTTAAGAGAATTGTAGATTATTTTTGAAGATGGATGTCTATTTATTGTTTGTCTTGTTCCATTATCACATTAATTTCATAATGACTATTTTAATTAAAAATATTAATTGAGAAAATAATTTTAAAAAAAATTTAATTTCACCCAATTAGTTTGAGAAATAATTATACAAAATTTTAACTAGCAAATATATAAACGTTTAGCTTGAGATTTGCTACGATAATTTTGTGGCGATATTGTAGTTGTTTAGTTAGGAAACATAAGATTAAGACTGATATTTTGCTACAATTTAGTTGTGATTTAGCTAGGAAAAATTTATCAATAGTTGGAATTTTGCTAGGAAATTTTTGCATAGGTAATTAGCCACTCAATTTATGCTACGACTTATATTGTAGTTAATCCAAAACTATTTTCTAGCTAATTCTGTTTGATAGAGATTAGCTACAGTCTGACTTCGGTTTTTGTCGTAGCTAAACACATATTTTCTTGTAGTGGTATGAACATTTATGTTTGTTAAGGTAAGGGTGAGATGATGGTTTTTGAACGTACGCGTGTCTCTATATGGTGAGACGATATTATGTAGGCTGAGCGAATAGCATCAATGAATAAATATCGATAAAATTGAGCAATAGAAGCTGGAGCAGGTGGATTATGGTTTATGTTGGTAAGGGTTTTGTATAATTAGTAACTTTAATTAAATGCACAATATGATCTAAAACAAAATTATGTAAAGTATGTAACCACTAAAACCCATGAATGCAAAGAGTACGTGGAGTGAGGGAACTACCAAAGGTAGCGTGAAACAAATAGAAATTCATAGTGTCAAGAGAAGATAATTCTTTTTATAAGAGGTCTCTGTTTGTATTGATTTTGGTGTAGTAACCACATCTTAAGCCTTTTCGTATTGTTGGTCATATTTAGTAATAAGAATAATAAACTACTTTGATTTATAGCGATGACTTGAGATAAACTTATCATCCCATTAGAAACACATACGGTTATCGTTGCAATCTTGAAGTTTGCGTTGGTCAACATTGTAAGAAAATAGAATGGTGTTTTTGATAGATGGAGTTGTACCAAGGATCAAGGGTGTTATAGATGAGGGTGAAGGTGTTATGGTGATAAGAAGTTTTCTTATCAAAGCTATGAGACTAGGGCTTCAATGATAAAAGAGAGAACATTAAAAACTATCTAAAGAAAAGTAAAAATTAAAGATAACATTTTTCTTGATTGATATCTCCATTGTGTCAAAGACACTACATTATATAACTTCAATAATGGATAATAAAACTAAAAGCCCAAATACTAACAAAAGCCCAATTATGATAAAATGTCTTTCTAACTTAAATGGCTTAAAAACTAATTCCACTTCTTATCATTACTCACCCCTTGAAAATCAACCCTGTCCTCAAGGTTGTAGACAAGTAACACCCTTGAAAACTTATATTTTCTTCTAACAACCAATGTCTTGTATGTTTCCAACTTATGACAGAAGCATAGGTAGTCAATAAAAGCAAACCTACACCATATATATAATGTTGCATTTTTCTCCAAGCTCTGCATAAGAAAAAAAAATTATAGACTGCTAGAATTTCAAGAAGTTCTCCAAGACTTGACATCAGGATTAGAAAAGGGTTGCTGCCACCTATTGATTTCACAATTACTAATCAAGACATTCCTCCAAATTATAGTCTTTGATAAAGAATTGGATACATATTGAGATTCCAATATGAAAGGTACATGTGGCTGGCTCTCATAAATGTTTACTCTGACAGAAACATACTTTAATACATGATTCACACTTTTCAACATATTAAAAGTATCATGAACCATGTATTCAAATACATTATGTATAGTAGCATGAAAGCCATAATGCCATAAATGTAACACCCCCTATCTATACCCCCAATTAAATAAAGCGATAAAAATTTCATCAGAGTATAATTAAACATTCATGGCATAGACGAAGGCGTCACATCAATTGAGACAAAACACGATAAACCTGCTCATAAAGATAGGCAACAATCAGGTAGCAAATAACAGAGAAACTTAGTTCCTACTACCCACAAATCAGATACAGAATAAAAAGTTTGTCTGTCATACACAGATCCATACATATACAATCCAAAAGATATATATATATATATATATATATATATATATATATACACACACATAAATCACAACGATCTCCCCGACTACCCGATGCTACATATCAGAGCTGACCGACAAAAGAATGAAGACCTAAGCTTCACAAAAAGACCTCAAACATCTAATCTGTAATGCCTCGTAGAGCATTTAAAACAGCAGAAGGGTAAGAAACACAATCATAATATAATTGCATACAATTATATATTAACACAAAAATACATATATAAAATATTCTCACCACAGCTTACACAAGAATTCAAAGACAAAGCAACACAATGCATATCTCATACATCCATCATAAAGACATATCAACCATGCTCAACGCATTTATCACCAACATATACATATATATCTCAATTATCAATTCCACACAAAATCAATCCATTCATGATTTATGCAAATGCAAAGAGACCGACACAACGACTCTATGCAAATACGGTACCATCCATCCGTCAATCTCAACACTAGTTCACTCAGGAACTATTGGAATCATCGCTTGTTACTTAGTGTAAATCCCCGTCTGGAAAACGATGTTACCCGTCGCTTTAGGTCCTCTTGGTATAAGGCACACGACGTTTATGGATCGCTTTAGGTCCTCTTTGTATAAGGCACACGATCTGATCGCTTTAGGTCCTCTTTGTATAAGGCACACGATCGTCTATAATCATCGCTTTAGGTCCTCTTTGTATAAGGCACACGATGTTATAGCGGATTCCCTCTGGAATCGATTCGTCGCTCACACCCCACAAGGGCACACGACATCACAAGAATGTATATCATGATGCTTGGCATACAATGACTCATGACATTCAAATGCACACATATACACATCCATAATCATGCATATATCATCAAATACAACACATTGTATTTTATTGCCCTTAGGCCACAATTCATCATCACAACATTTCATCACAAGCATTTTCATCACACAACTGCACATAAGTCATACAATCTCCATATCAATAGCATATTACATGATACACATCAATTGCACACAATTAAAACGGCAAAAGTCGACAAAACGACACTATTTCAAATTCCTGACATAATTAAATCGGCCAACAATCTCAAAACCATTTTAATAAGAAAGTGCAGCTCAATAGCTTTCCAACGATACCAAGAATGTTCAAAACGGATAATCGGAACACAAGTTACGGACTTAAACGGAAAAGACATCGCGAAAAGACAACATTTTGCACACTTGTTGGCCATACGCGTATTGCCCAAAATCATACGCGTACCATTACACGTTTCAGCAGATGGTCGAGAAAAATGGTTTTCATTACGCATATTGCCCTCAAATGCACCCCCCATACGCGTATTGCCCAAGTCAATACGCGTATGGACATGCCTGATACGCGTAACGGCAGTGGAAACCCAGAATTTTTCTGCGGAATTTTTTTTGCGAAACTCACCCAAAAACCACTCCAATTTTCACCTAAACACCAGAAAATTGCCAATAGATTGCACAACAACATATATCTAACATGTATCAACAATAAGGGACCTGAAAACATGATTTCCGACACAATTTAATCGAAACCTAACAATTTCAACATAATATGGTTTTTACTCTATATTCAATTTCAACTAAAAAACAACCAAATACAAACATACATAATCATACACAAGTATAACATAATCGAGTTTCGTACCCTTACCCGATTTAATCGTGTTTGAAAAGTCGGTTGATCGATTTCTTAATTCCCAAGTTTTTCTCTCTTTTCTTCTCTTCTTTTCCTTCTTTCTCTTTTTCTTCTTCTCTTTTTCTTTCTCTCTAATTTTCTCTCTATCTATTTCTATTCTTACTAACTTAAGAAAAATAAAGTGAAATGACCAAAATACCCCTACACTCAAATATCTCGCAAACGTCCCCAAAACGCGATAAAACATACTCACGACGAAAAATAATATATTATCACATAAAAGTAAAAAATAAAATAATATAATAATAGAAATAATTAAATCGACTCGATTAAATAAAAATAACTAAAACTGGAGCGTTACAACTCTCCCCCACTTAGAAATTTTCGTCCTCGAAAATATTACCTGAGACGAACAACTCCAGATACGACTCCTGCATCCGACTCTCCAACTCCCAAGTCAAATTGCCCTCAGCAGCGCCTCCCCACGCTACTTTCACAAGTGCAATATCCTTGCCTCTTAACCGCTTCAACTCGCGATCCAAAATTCTCATTGGTAACGCTTCAACCGTAAGGTTCTCCCTTACCTCAACCTCATCCATCGGAATCACATGCGACGGATCCGGAACATACTTCTGAAGCTGCGAAACATGGAACACATCATGCAAATTCGAAAGATTCGGCGGCAACGCCACCCGATAAGCCACAGCACCCACTCTCGCGGATATCTGGTAAGGACCAATAAACCGAGAAGTAAGCTTCTTCGACTTCAATGCACGACCAACACCCGTCACAGGTGCAACTCTCAAAAATACATGATCGCCTTCTTGAAACTCAAGATTTTTCCTCCTTCGATCATGGTAACTCTTTTGCCTACTCTAAGAAGCCTTCATTTTCTCACGAATAAGTTTCACCTTTTCTGTAGTCTGTTGCACTAACTCCGGTCCAACCACCGAACTCTCACCAGATTCATGCCAACACAAAGGTGTTCGACATCTTCTTCCATACAACGCTTCAAACGGTGCCATTCCAATACTCGAATGGAAACTGTTGTTATACGTGAATTCCACCAACGTAAGATAACTATCCCAAGCACCACCTTGCTCAAGAACACAAGCCCGCAACAAATCTTCCAACGACTGAATAGTTCTCTCGGTCTGACCATCCGTCTGCGGATGATAAGCAGAACTCAACCTCAACTTGGAACCTAAGGCCTTTTGCAAACTTTCCCATAATCGGGAAGTAAACCTCGGATCTCGATCTGACACAATACTCAATGGAACACCATGTAATTTCACAATCACACCAATATAAATCTCAGCCAACCTCTCCAAAGAAAAACTGATGTCCATCGGAATGAAACGCGCCAATTTAGTCAGCCTATCCACAATCACCTAAATGGCATTATGTCCCCTCTGTGTATTCGGCAACCCTGTCACAAAATCCATAGAAATGCTGTCCCATTTCCACTCGGGAATATCCAATGGTTGCAACAAACCACTAGGTTTCTGATGTTCGACCTTAGACTTCTGACACGTCAAACATGCATAAACAAACTGAGCCACATCTCTCTTCAATCCAGACCACCAAAAGATCTTCTTCAAATCTTGATACATCTTATTAGCTCCCAGATGTATACTCAAATTACTCTGGTGTCCTTCCTCTAAAATCATCTTTTTCAAATCCGAATCATCAGGAATACAAATTCTACCACGGAATCTCAAAACACCGTTATCATCCACTTTAAATTCCTCATTCACGCCTTGATTTCCAATCGTCATCAAATCCACAAATTTCACATCCATCTTCTGTTTCTCGCTAACGGTCAACAGAAAATCATTAGTAACCTTTAACATTCCAAGCCTCACGCTGTCAGATGTCAATTCACACACCAAACTCAAATCTCTAAACGCTTCCAAAAGTTCCCACTCTTTAACCATCAAAGCGGACATATGCAAATATTTCTGGCTTAACGCATCGGCTACCACATTAGCTTTACCAGGATGGTAATTCAAGCCAAAGTCGTAGTCCTTCAAAAATTCCAACCATCCCCGTTGCCTCATATTCAACTCTTTCTGATCAAACAAGTATTTCAAACTCTTATGATCACTAAAGACTTCGAATCTTGCACTGTAGAGATAATGCCTCCAAATTTTCAACACAAAAACCACAGCCGCTAATTCAAGATCATGAGTAGGATAATTTTTCTCATGAATCCTCAATTGCCTCGAAGCATAAGCCACAACCTTACCTTCTTGCATCAACACACCACCTAAACCAATCAAAGACGCATAACAATACACCACAAATGGTTTGGTAGGATTCGGTAAAACCAAAATCGGAGCTGTAGTCAATCTTCTCTTTAGCTCATTAAAACTTTCCTCACACTGAATATCCCAAATGAACGCTTTACCTTTACAAGTCAACTGGGTCAAAGGAAGTGCTAACTTAGAAAAACCTTCAATAAATCTCCGATAATATCCAGCTAAACCCAAAAAGCTTCTAATTTCAGTAACAGATCTAGGAGCCTCCCATTGTAGAACTGCATCTACTTTAGATGGATCCACAACAATACCATTACCTGAAATCACATGCCCAAGAAAACTCACTTCTGACAACCAGAACTCACACTTGGACAATTTGGCAAAAAGTTTCCTTTCCTTCAAAATTTGCAACACAACACGCAAATGTTCCGCATGCTCCTCCCGAGACTTAGAATAAATCAAAATGTCATCAATAAACACAACAACAAATCGATCCAAATGCTCATGGAAAATACGATTCATATACTCCATAAACACACCTGGCGCATTAGAAACCCCGAACGACATCACAGAATATTCATAATGACCGTATCGTGTCCTAAAAGCCGTCTTCTGAATATCTTCCTCTTTCACTCTAATCTGATGATACCCTGACCTTAAATCAATCTTACTAAACACACAAGCACCTACCAACTGGTCCATCAAATCATCAATTCTCGGAAGAGGATACTTATTCTTAATTGTCACCTTATTCAACTGGCGATAATCAATACACAATCGTATACTTCCATCTTTCTTTTTCACCAATAAAACTGGAGCACCCCAAGGCGACACACTTGGCCTCACAAACCTCTTTTCTAACAATTGGTTCAACTTCTTCTTTAACTCAACCAACTCAGATGCCGACATTCGATATGGTGCCATAGACACAGGTCCAGTACCAGGAACTAGATCTATAAAAAACTCCACCTCTCTCTCTGGCGGAACATCGGAAATATCCTCAGGAAACACCTCTGGAAATTCACACACAACAGGAAACACATCAAGCGCAACTTGACTATCCACAGTCAACGATGCAAACAATCCGAACAACTGAGCTTCATCCGCCAAAAGTTTCTTCAACTCTTTGTTAGATAAGAAACTCGATTCTTTGTCTTCCTCAAGAGAAGGAAATCTTACCAGCTTATGATAACAATCAACATGCACTCGATTAAACTGCAACCAATTCATTCCCAGAACCACATCCAAACCCTCCAACGGCAAACACACCAAATCCATATCAAAATATTTACCATAAATGGTCAAAGGACAACTTAAACAAACCAAAGAAGTAGTTACTGACCCCATTGCTAGAGTATCAATAACCATCTCTCCACCCATCAAAGACAACACAAGATTCAAACGCTTCACGCACTCAGACGAAATAAACGAATGAGTCGCTCCAGTATCAATAATAGCAACTAAAGGCGTACTATTAATAAAACAAGTACCTCTGATCAGACGGTCTGCACTTGTAGTCTAAGTCCCTGCTAATGCAAAAACTTTCCCTCCAGCCTGAGCTTGCTTTGGTTTCGGACACTTCATACTAACATGTCCAGGTTCACCACAGTTAAAACACTTCACCACGTTCCTCTTATAATCAGCTGCAATATGTCCCAAACCCCCACAATTAGAACACTTCCTCATATCTTTCCTACACTTAAACTGACGATGTCCTAAGTCACCACACCTAAAACATCTCGGAGGATTAGACATACCTCCCCCACTTGGCCTTTTCTCATAACTACCCCTTTGCTTACCCTTTTTAGCTAGTTTCACATAAGGACCACCACAAACCTGTTGCTTCCCTCTCCTTTCGTTCACACTCTTATAGTGAGTAGAACGAGCTTTGCTATCTTCCTCATAAATCCTACAACAATCCACCAAGTCTGAAAACCTTCGAATTCTCTGATAACCAATTGCTTGCTTAATCTCAGGACGCAACCCGCTCTCAAACTTCACACACTTAGAAAACTGCGCAGTCGCTTCAGCATAATGTGGATAAAACTGCACAAGCTCCACAAACTTAGCAGTATAATCAACAACAGACATATTACCTTGTTTCAACTCCAAGAACTCTATTTCCTTCTTTCCTCTTACGTCTTCAGGAAAATACTTCCTCAGAAACTCAATGCTAAACACAGCCCAAGTGACTTCTTCCTTTGCAGCTTCCAACACATGACGAGTACTAACCCACCAATCACCAGCCTCTTCCTGCAACATGTGAGTACCCAGTCTCACCTTCTGATCCTCAGCACAATCCATCACTCGGAAGATTCTTTCAATCTCCTTAAGCCAAATCTGAGCACCATCAGGATCATGTCTCCCTTTGAAGACAAGCGGTTTATTCTTCCAGAACTCATCATTCCCAGCAGCATTAGGTGCACCCTGCACGGCCCGAGCCATAGCATGCATAGCAGTAACCAAAGCAGCATCATTCCTACCAGCCATATTCTGTTCAATTCCAATAACAGCAACTATGGTTAAACAAACATCTCACCCAAACGCAACGACCAGCAAGGACTGACACGAACTGGCTCTAATACCACTTAATGTAACACCCCTTATCTATACCCCCAATTAAATAAAGCGATAAAAATTTCATCAGAGTATAATTAAATATTCATGGCATAGACGAAGGCGTCACATCAATTGAGACAAAACACGATAAACCTGCTCATAAAGATATGCAATAATAAGGTAGCAAATAACAGAGGAACTTAGTTCCTACTACCCACAAATCAGATACAGAATAAAAAGTTTGTCTGTCATACACAGATCCATACATATACAATCCAAAAGATATATATATATATATATATATACACACACATAAATCACAACGATCTCCCCGACTACCCGATGCTACATATCAGAGCTGACCGACAAAAGAATGAAGACCTAAGCTTCACAAAAAGACCTCAAACATCTAATCTGTAATGCCTCGTAGTGCATTTAAAACAGCAGAAGGGTAAGAAACACAATCATAATATAATTGCATACAATTATATATTAACACAAAAATACATATATAAAATATTCTCACCACAGCTTACACAAGAATTCAAAGACAAAGCAACACAATGCATATCTCATACATCCATCATAAAGACATATCAACCATGCTCAACGCATTTATCACCAACATATACATATATATCTCAATTATCAATTCCACACAAAATCAATCCATTCATGATTTATGCAAATGCAAAGAGACCGACACAACGACTCTATGCAAATACGGTACCATCCATCCGTCAATCTCAACACTAGTTCACTCAGGAACTATTGGAATCATCGCTTGTTACTTAGTGTAAATCCCCGTCTGGAAAACGATGTTCCCCGTCGCTTTAGGTCCTCTTGGTATAAGGCACACGACGTTTATGGATCGCTTTAGGTCCTCTTTGTATAAGGCACACGATCTAATCGCTTTAGGTCCTCTTTGTATAAGGCACACGATCGTCTATAATCATCGCTTTAGGTCCTCTTTGTATAAGGCACACGATGTTATAGCGGATTCCCTCTGGAATCGATTCGTCGCTCACACCCCACAAGGGCACACGACATCACAAGAATGTATATCATGATGCTTGGCATACAATGACTCATGACATTCAAATGCACACATATACACATCCATAATCATGCATATATCATCAAATACAACACATTGTATTTTCTTGCCCTTAGGCCACAATTCATCATCACAACATTTCATCACAAGCATTTTCATCACACAACTGCACATAAGTCATACAATCTCCATATCAATAGCATATTACATGATACACATCAATTGCACACAATTAAAACGGCAAAAGTCGACAAAACGACACTATTTCAAATTCCTGACATAATTAAATCGGCCAACAATCTCAAAACCATTTTAATAAGAAAGTGCAGCTCAATAGCTTTCCAACGATACCAAGAATGTTCAAAACGGATAATCGGAACACAAGTTACGGACTTAAACGGAAAAGACATCGCGAAAAGACAACATTTTGCACACTTGTTGGCCATACGCGTATTGCCCAAAATCATACGCGTACCATTACACGTTTCAGCAGATGGTCGAGAAAAATGGTTTTCATTACACATATTGCCCTCAAATGCACCCCCCATACGCGTATTGCCCAAGTCAATACGCGTATGGACATGCCTGATACGCGTAACGGCAGTGGAAACCCAGAATTTTTCTGCGGAATTTTTTCTGCGAAACTCACCCAAAAACCACTCCAATTTTCACCTAAACACCAGAAAATTGCCAATAGATTGCACAACAACATATATCTAACATGTATCAACAATAAGGGACCTGAAAACATGATTTCCGACACAATTTAATCGAAACCTAACAATTTCAACATAATATGGTTTTTACTCTATATTCAATTTCAACTAAAAAACAACCAAATACAAACATACATAATCATACACAAGTATAACATAATCGAGTTTCGCACCCTTACCCGATTTAATCGTGTTTGAAAAGTCGGTTGATCGATTTCTTAATTCCCAAGTTTCTCTCTCTTTTCTTCTCTTCTTTTCCTTCTTTCTCTTTTTCTTCTTCTCTTTTTCTTTCTCTCTAATTTTCTCTCTATCTATTTCTATTCTTACTAACTTAAGAAAAATAAAGTGAAATGACCAAAATACCCCTACACTCAAATATCTCGCAAACGTCCCCAAAACGCGATAAAACATACTCACGACGAAAAATAATATATTATCACATAAAAGTAAAAAATAAAATAATATAATAATAGAAATAATTAAATCGACTCGATTAAATAAAAATAACTAAAACTGGAGCGTTACAACTCTCCCCCACTTAGAAATTTTCGTCCTCGAAAATATTACCTGAGACGAACAACTCCAGATACGACTCCTGCATCCGACTCTCCAACTCCCAAGTCAAATTGCCCTCAGCAGCGCCTCCCCACGCTACTTTCACAAGTGCAATATCCTTGCCTCTTAACCGCTTCAACTCGCGATCCAAAATTCTCATTGGTAACGCTTCAACCGTAAGGTTCTCCCTTACCTCAACCTCATCCATCGGAATCACATGCGACGGATCCGGAACATACTTCTGAAGCTGCGAAACATGGAACACATCATGCAAATTCGAAAGATTCGGCGGCAACGCCACCCGATAAGCCACAGCACCCACTCTCGCGGATATCTGGTAAGGACCAATAAACCGAGAAGTAAGCTTCTTTGACTTCAATGCACGACCAACACCCGTCACAGGTGTAACTCTCAAAAATACATGATCGCCTTCTTGAAACTCAAGATTTTTCCTCCTTCGATCATGGTAACTCTTTTGCCTACTCTAAGAAGCCTTCATTTTCTCACGAATAAGTTTCACCTTTTCTGTAGTCTGTTGCACTAACTCCGGTCCAACCACCGAACTCTCACCAGATTCATGCCAACACAAAGGTGTTCGACATCTTCTTCCATACAACGCTTCAAACGGTGCCATTCCAATACTCGAATGGAAACTGTTGTTATACGTGAATTCCACCAACGCAAGATAACTATCCCAAGCACCACCTTGCTCAAGAACACAAGCCCGCAACAAATCTTCCAACGACTGAATAGTTCTCTCGGTCTGACCATCCGTCTGCGGATGATAAGCAGAACTCAACCTCAACTTGGAACCTAAGGCCTTTTGCAAACTTTACCATAATCGGGAAGTAAACCTCGGATCTCGATCTGACACAATACTCAATGGAACACCATGTAATTTCACAATCACACCAATATAAATCTCAGCCAACCTCTCCAAAGAAAAACTGATGTCCATCGGAATGAAACGCGCCAATTTAGTCAGCCTATCCACAATCACCTAAATGGCATTATGTCCCCTCTGTGTATTCGGCAACCCTGTCACAAAATCCATAGAAATGCTGTCCCATTTCCACTCGGGAATATCCAATGGTTGCAACAAACCACTAGGTTTCTGATGTTCGACCTTAGACTTCTGACACGTCAAACATGCATAAACAAACTGAGCCACATCTCTCTTCAATCCAGACCACCAAAAGATCTTCTTCAAATCTTGATACATCTTATTAGCTCCCAGATGTATACTCAAATTACTCTGGTGTCCTTCCTCTAAAATCATCTTTTTCAAATCCGAATCATCAGGAATACAAATTCTACCACGGAATCTCAAAACACCGTTATCATCCACTTTAAATTCCTCATTCACGCCTTGATTTCCAATCGTCATCAAATCCACAAATTTCACATCCATCTTCTGTTTCTCGCTAACGGTCAACAGAAAATCATTAGTAACCTTTAACATTCCAAGCCTCACGCTGTCAGATGTCAATTCACACACCAAACTCAAATCTCTAAACGCTTCCAAAAGTTCCCACTCTTTAACCATCAAAGCGGACATATGCAAATATTTCTGGCTTAACGCATCGGCTACCACATTAGCTTTACCAGGATGGTAATTCAAGCCAAAGTCGTAGTCCTTCAAAAATTCCAACCATCCCCGTTGCCTCATATTCAACTCTTTCTGATCAAACAAGTATTTCAAACTCTTATGATCACTAAAGACTTCGAATCTTGCACTGTAGAGATAATGCCTCCAAATTTTCAACACAAAAACCACAGCCGCTAATTCAAGATCATGAGTAGGATAATTTTTCTCATGAATCCTCAATTGCCTCGAAGCATAAGCCACAACCTTACCTTCTTGCATCAACACACCACCTAAACCAATCAAAGACGCATAACAATACACCACAAATGGTTCGGTAGGATTCGGTAAAACCAAAATCGGAGCTGTAGTCAATCTTCTCTTTAGCTCATTAAAACTTTCCTCACACTGAATATCCCAAATGAACGCTTTACCTTTACAAGTCAACTGGGTCAAAGGAAGTGCTAACTTAGAAAAACCTTCAATAAATCTCCGATAATATCCAGCTAAACCCAAAAAGCTTCTAATTTCAGTAACAGATCTAGGAGCCTCCCATTGTAGAACTGCATCTACTTTAGATGGATCCACAACAATACCATTACCTGAAATCACATGCCCAAGAAAACTCACTTCTGACAACCAGAACTCACACTTGGACAATTTGGCAAAAAGTTTCCTTTCCTTCAAAATTTGCAACACAACACGCAAATGTTCCGCATGCTCCTCCCGAGACTTAGAATAAATCAAAATGTCATCAATAAACACAACAACAAATCGATCCAAATGCTCATGGAAAATACGATTCATATACTCCATAAACACACCTGGCGCATTAGAAACCCCGAACGACATCACAGAATATTCATAATGACCGTATCGTGTCCTAAAAGCCGTCTTCTGAATATCTTCCTCTTTCACTCTAATCTGATGATACCCTGACCTTAAATCAATCTTACTAAACACACAAGCACCTACCAACTGGTCCATCAAATCATCAATTCTCGGAAGAGGATACTTATTCTTAATTGTCACCTTATTCAACTGGCGATAATCAATACACAATCGTATACTTCCATCTTTCTTTTTCACCAATAAAACTGGAGCACCCCAAGGCGACACACTTGGCCTCACAAACCTCTTTTCTAACAATTGGTTCAACTTCTTCTTTAACTCAACCAACTCAGATGCCGACATTCGATATGGTGCCATAGACACAGGTCCAGTACCAGGAACTAGATCTATAAAAAACTCCACCTCTCTCTCTGGCGGAACATCGGAAATATCCTCAGGAAACACCTCTGGAAATTCACACACAACAGGAAACACATCAAGCGCAACTTGACTATCCACAGTCAACGATGCAAACAATCCGAACAACTGAGCTTCATCCGCCAAAAGTTTCTTCAGCTCTTTGTTAGATAAGAAACTCGATTCTTTGTCTTCCTCAAGAGAAGGAAATCTTACCAGCTTATGATAACAATCAACATGCACTCGATTAAACTGCAACCAATTCATTCCCAGAACCACATCCAAACCCTCCAACGGCAAACACACCAAATCCATCTCAAAATATTTACCATAAATGGTCAAAGGACAACTTAAACAAACCAAAGAAGTAGTTACTGACCCTATTGCTAGAGTATCAATAACCATCTCTCCACCCATCAAAGACAACACAAGATTCAAACGCTTCGCGCACTCAGACGAAATAAACGAATGAGTCGCTCCAGTATCAATAATAGCAACTAAAGGCGTACTATTAATAAAACAAGTACCTCTGATCAGACGGTCTGCACTTGTAGTCTAAGTCCCTGCTAATGCAAAAACTTTCCCTCCAGCCTGAGCTTGCTTTGGTTTCGGACACTTCATACTAACATGTCCAGGTTCACCACAGTTAAAACACTTCACCACGTTCCTCTTATAATCAGCTGCAATATGTCCCAAACCCCCACAATTAGAACACTTCCTCATATCTTTCCTACACTTAAACTGACGATGTCCTAAGTCACCACACCTAAAACATCTCGGAGGATTAGACATACCTCCCCCACTTGGCCTTTTCTCATAACTACCCCTTTGCTTACCCTTTTTAGCTGGTTTCACATAAGGACCACCACAAACCTGTTGCTTCCCTCTCCTTTCGTTCACACTCTTATAGTGAGTAGAACGAGCTTTGCTATCTTCCTCATAAATCCTACAACAATCCACCAAGTCTGAAAACCTTCGAATTCTCTGATAACCAATTGCTTGCTTAATCTCAGGACGCAACCCGCTCTCAAACTTCACACACTTAGAAAACTGCGCAGTCGCTTCAGCATAATGTGGATAAAACTGCACAAGCTCCACAAACTTAGCAGTATAATCAACAACAGACATATTACCTTGTTTCAACTCCAAGAACTCTATTTCCTTCTTTCCTCTTACGTCTTCAGGAAAATACTTCCTCAGAAACTCAATGCTAAACACAGCCCAAGTGACTTCTTCCTTTGCAGCTTCCAACACATGACGAGTACTAACCCACCAATCCCCAGCATCTTCCTGCAACATGTGAGTACCCAGTCTCACCTTCTGATCCTCAGCACAATCCATCACTCGGAAGATTCTTTCAATCTCCTTAAGCCAAATCTGAGCACCATCAGGATCATGTCTCCCTTTGAAGACAGGCGGTTTATTCTTCCAGAACTCATCATTCCCAGCAGCATTAGGTGCACCCTGCACAGCCCGAGCCATAACATGCATAGCAGTAACCAAAGCAGCATCATTCCTACCAGCCATATTCTGTTCAATTCCAATAACAGCAACTATGGTTAAACAAACATCTCACCCAAACGCAACGACCAGCAAGGACTGACACGAACTGGCTCTAATACCACTTAATGTAACACCCCTTATCTATACCCCCAATTAAATAAAGCGATAAAAATTTCATCAGAGTATAATTAAATATTCATGGCATAGACGAAGGCGTCACATCAATTGAGACAAGACACGATAAACCTGCTCATAAAGATATGCAATAATAAGGTAGCAAATAACAGAGGAACTTAGTTCCTACTACCCACAAATCAGATACAAAATAAAAGCGGAAAATCTACAACTGAATCTCATATATATATATATATATATATATATCACATAAAAAGTTTGTCTGTCATACACAGATCCATACATATACAATCCAAAAGATATATATATATATATATATATATATATATATATATATATATATATATATATATATATACACACATAAATCACAACGACCTCCCCGACTACCCGGTGCTACATATCAGAGCCGACCGACAAAAGAATGAAGACCTAAGCTTCACAAAAAGACCTCCAGCATCTAATCTGCAATGCCTCGTAGAGCATTTAAAATAGCAGAAGGGTGAGAAACACAATCATAATATAATTGCATACAATTATATATTAACACAAAAATACATATATAAAATATTCTCACCACAGCTTACACAAGAATTCAAAGACAAAGCAACACAATGCATGTCTCATACATCCATCATAAAGACATATCAACCATGCTCAACGCATTTATCACCAACATATACATATATATCTCACTTATCAATTCCACACAAAATTAATCCGTTCATGATTTATGCAATTGCAAAGAGACCGACACAACGACTCTATGCAAATACGGTACCATCCATCTGTCAATCTCAACACTAGTTCACGCAGGAACTATTGGAACCATCGCTTGTTACTTAGTGTAACTCCCCGTCGGGCAAACGATGTTCCCCGTCGCTTTAGGTCCTCTTGGTATAAGGCACACGACGTTTATGGATCGCTTTAGGTCCTCTTTGTATACGGCACACGATCCGATCGCTTTAGGTCCTCTTTGTATAAGGCACACGATCATTTATAATCATCGCTTTAGGTCCTCTTTGTATAAGGCACACGATGTTATAGCGGATTCCCTCTGGAACCGATTCGTCGCTCACACCCCACAAGGGCACATGACATCACAAGAATGCATATCATGATGCTTGGCATACAATGACTCATGACATTAAAATGCACACATATACACATCCATAATCATGCATATATCATCAAATACAACACATTGTATTTTCTTGCCCTTAGGCCACAATTCATCATCACAACATTTCATCACATGCATTTTCATCACACATCTGCACACAAGTCATACAATCTCCATATCAACAGCACATTACATGATACACATCAATTGCACACAATTAAAACGGCAAAAGTCGACAAAATGACACTATTTCAAATTCCTGACATAATTAAATCGGCCAACAATCTCAAAACCATTTTAATAAGAAAGTACAACTCAATAGCTTTCCAATGATACCAAGAATGTTCAAAACGGATAATCGGAACACAAGTTACGGACTTAAACGGAAAAGACATCGCGAAAAGACAACATTTTGCACACTTGCTGGCCATACGCGTATTGCCCTGAGCCATACGCGTATTGCCCAAAATCATACGCGTACCATTACGCGTTTCAGCAGATGGCCGAGAATAATGGTTTTCATTACGCGTATTGCCCTCAAATGCACCCCCCATATGCGTATTGCCCAAGTCAATACGCGTATGGACATGCCTGATACGTGTAACGGTAGTGGAAACCCAGAATTTTTTCTGCGAAACTCACCCAAAAACCACTCCAATTTTCACCTAAACACCAGAAAATTGCCAATAGATTGCACAACAACATATATCTAACATGTATCAACAATAAGGGACCTGAAAACATGATTTCCGACACAATTTAATCGAAACCTAACAATTTCAACATAATATGGTTTTTACTCTATATTCAATTTCAACTAAAAAACAACCAAATACAAACATACATAATCATACACAAGTATAACATAATCGAGTTTCGCACCCTTACCCGATTTAATCGTGTTTGAAAAGTCGATTGATCGATTTCTTAATTCCCAAGTTTTTCTCTCTTTTTCTTCTCTTCTTTTCCTTCTTTCTCTTTTTCTTCTTCTCTTTTTCTTTCTCTCTAATTTTCTCTCTGTCTATTTCTATTCTTACTAACTTAAGAAAAATAAAGTGAAATGACCAAAATACCCCTACACTCAAATATCTCGCAAACGTTCCCAAAACGCGATAAAACATACTCACGACGAAAAATAATATATTATCACATAAAAGTCAAAAATAAAATAATATAATAATAGAAATAATTAAATCGACTCGATTAAATAAAACTAACTAAAACTGGGGCGTTACAATAAAAGCATGAAAAAGTTCTGCATCAGCTTGTATATTATAATTTGGAATTAAAAACCTTATGGGATGCATGGTAACAACAAGATTGCAAGGAGTTGGCAATACCTCTTGCTTTGACTTATCAATCTTTGAATCATTACCAATTATAGAGAATGCATAATCAAGATAACTTAACATGGTAGGATTTAAATACAAACCATATCTTCGAGGATCATAAATATTCAGTGTCTGACGGGCCCTGGAAGTTAGCAATACCTTCTGCTTTGGTTGCTCAATCTTTGAATCACTACAAGCTCTCTTACTTGGACCAAAAGTATTAAAGCTTCCAAATTTCAGACTGCCTTTCAATCCCTCCGGCACATGGAAATGTTTTGGATAAGTAACAGGTTGCCTCACCTCAGTTGATTGCACACGAGCTTCTGAAGCCGAGACTTCTGTGACATTAGTTGTTTTAGAAACATCTTGAGGTGGCCTGGACTTTTCATTCTTGGATGCTGATAAACCAATGGCTTCTTCAAGTTTGTTTCCTTCCACATGATTTGGCGGACATTGATCAGAACTTGATATATATTCTCCTTGTTCAGTACTTGTAATTGAGCCGACGACTTTTTTTGGGGAAGTGGTTGCTGCAACAGGAACAACAGCTTAAGGCCGGATATTTTCTTGGTTGACAGTGTCATTAGCAGCTGAACTGGTTTTAGTGTCATTAGCTATAGGATGAATGTTCCTATGATAGAAAGCCTTAACAATTGTGATGATGTTAATTGCATAAACACCACTAGATCCTGAGCTAGCAAAGATGGTTATCAACACATGCTCATTCAAAGAGAATGGCCCCGGATTCAGCGAAAAAGACAAACCTGTGAAAGGGACTCGAATTAGTTTTGTAGGGAATGTTGCAGCCATAAGTTTCCCAAGAGGAATTTCGGACATATTGATCTCAAACTCCATCATTGCAACTCTGTATGTTTCCATATTAAATAGAGTCTTCATCAATAATTGAAAGATGTCCCTCATAACTTGGCCAATTTCAGAAGCAGATGCATCAACAGATCTCTGCCTCAAAGAAACAAGTTTGAAAAAGTCAGAAGCATGAAGATGAAAGTCTGGAGCAGATAGTAGGAAACCACAACCATTAATGATACCTGACTTTGCAAGATCAGTCAATGGAGCCCAAACAGCATATATAATTTCTGCATTTAAAGTAGTTGTTACTGCAGCAACATGCAGTTTGGCAATGTCGATCTGTCTTCTACTTTCTTCATTTAGTAATCAAGGCACCTTGTATGGACCTTCAGCAGCAGTTGAATCAGCAGGTTGCAATTTTTCAGATGCCTTCAAAACCAAATAATTTGAATTGAAGAAATCACCAATAACCTCTTTAGGTATATGTGATTTAGTTCTTTCAACTACATGGTTGACTCTGATAGGGAGCTCGTTAGCAATGCTATCTTGTGATTTAAAGGAATGAGTGGTTTATCACAAACAATATCATTATCAACACCAATTGCATCTTTAACTTGATCTAAAAGTTCAAGCAATGCCTTTTTGTGCTGCCTCAATATAGGTTGGTCAGATGGTCCAAAGTGCTTAACATCCTTTGCAAGCTTATCTAGGTGACATGACATGGATGGTGGAGTTCTGAAGGGATTTCTTTCACCAGCCACTCCAGAAGAGTTGCTCACAGTAGTTGGATTGCCATTAACTACCACATCACGACCACAGTTAAATCTTTTCAGGCCTAACTTACTTAATGACAACAATGCTTTTGCAGATGCAGTAGGAGTTGGTGTAATAAGCAACTCGTCAACCTTGTCACCTTTGTCTAAAGAAGTCTTATCTACTAAGCAGTGGCGAATTTGCAACATGCTTATCCTCGAAGAATCAGCCAATGCTTGAATCCTCTTAGGCTTGTATTTTGAAACTGCTTGAAGCCTTTCATTCACCGGAGATATCTTTCATGTAACCTCATCTGCCCCATATTGCTGCTGCTGAGCATTAATAACTTGAGTTTCAGCCCCATAATCTTCGAACATTCTCTTTTTCTCTTGCTTCCGCATTCCCTGAGCCTTAAGGTAAGACACTGCTGATTCTGACTGCAACAGACCTCTCTTAGCCATAAATAACTCCCAGAAAACAGACCACCACTCAAAGAGAAAACTATCAGGTGAAAACCTAGCAATATTTGGTACAACCGAGGCTTCATCATGAAAATTCCTGCAGTTTCATACAATTGATTCTTCACGAGGTAATTGTAGATATAAGCATCTAGCCTTGTCGGAATCCCTGCCAGTGTCGGTGTGAAAATGGTGAATATGCATACTTTCGTAAACATTTCAGGTGTGCACATTTTATCTATCTTTGAATTAACATCAGGAGGTTTTGGTGGGGGTATCTCATCATCGATTAGCCCAGTACGGTTGTCTAAATCTTGTTGGGTTTCTTCACAGTAAATGGGATTTGGAGAGGAATTTGGAAAGTTAGGGTTTTGAATAGAAGAGGGTGGCTTGTGTAAAGATTCATTTGTGAAATTGCTAATGTTAGAAGAGACTATGGCTGAAGTTTTTGACAGTAGAGGCAACTCACCTTTTGATATATCCCCAAGTGCAAGTTTGTAGTTTATACCAGCAACATGTTCTTCTTCCTCGTGTTCCGTATGTAAGAGTTGAAGTTCATGGTGTGGCTCATCTTCTTCATCGTCCACCTGTAAAATGGATTCCATACCCTCTTCTAATTTCAAGAAGGAGTGTCTCCATTTGGGTTTAAAATACCAAAAAAAAATTTCTATGAAAGTATTCCAAGACAGAGATGGATGGGGTTGAATCCTCCATAACCACCATTTAAGAGCACAACCTCTCATTGCCATTGCAACTACCTTCATCTTCTCTTCATCATCCACAATATTTTTGGCTCTAAAATATCTATCAATAGAAAGAATCCACCAATATGAATCTTCTACTCCATAAAAACGCCAGAAGAACCCCATTTAGCAGGAATGAGATCGAAATGAGAGCACCAATTGATAAGAAGTTTTCTTATCAAAGCTATGAGACTAGGGTTTCAATGATAAAAGAGAGAACATTAAAAACTATCTAAAGAAAAGTAAAAATTAAAGATAACGTTTTTCTTGATTGATATCTCCATTGTGTCAAAGACACTACATTATATAACTTCAATAATAGATAATAAAACTAAAAGCCCAAATACTAACAAAAGCCCAATTATGATAAAATGTCTTTCTAACTTAAATGACTTAACAACTAATTACACTTCTTATCATATGGTGCAATGAGGACGATTAAATAGAAAGTTAACAAACAAATGAATAAAGTTCATACTTCTTGGATGTGAAACATTCTTTTCTTAACAAAATTTAAAATAATAGAGTGATATCTTAATATCATGATAATAAAATGTTTTTTATATTGTTATGAAAAATGAGAGATGAAAGAATCATCTTTCACCCTTTAACAAAAAAAGAAGAGAAATATATGAAAAAATTATATTAAATAAGTTTGAATGGTGGTTTCTTATTTTTTTTAACGTGTAATTTAAATATTATGATAATTAAATGCTTTTAAATGAATAAAGTTCATATTCGTTAAAAATAAGATAGCCGATTATGAAGGGCTCTAGTTAAAAATTATGTGGGTGAATGGATGGGTGGCTTCTCTAAAAATGTTGGTATATGTATTGTCATAATTGCAGAATTATGGGGTGTTATGGAAGGTTTAAGACTTGCCCATATTCCAAAGGTTATACTCGGTTGGAGCTTTAAGTTGATACTCAAGAAGTTGTTAATGCACTTAATGAAAAACTGTCCATTTGAAAGGTATGAGTTTAATTCGTAAAATTAAGACTGGAATGGAAGGTTTTGTGGAGGTCAAAGTCGTGAAAATTCTTAGAGAAATGAATAAGAGTGTCGATGCTTTGGCAAAGTATAGTCTGGATTTTTGTGGATATAGTGTAAAGTTTTGATTGCTCTAGTTTCCCTCTCAATGTATTGCTAAGTGACATTAGAGACATTGGTCGATTTGTTTATTTTCGTTGTGGGCTTTATGCCCTATCTTAAAGCACACAAAAAAAGCTCATACTTATTGAATTAGTAACTAACATGTGCGTTCGCATGAGCCTGTCTGTTTGAGGATGTTATGTAATGGACACGTAATTGTTAATCAAATTGAAAAAAAAAGTAAAATTATAAAAATAAATATGATTGAAATTAAAAGTAAAGTTCTGTTTGTTTATAACAATAGTATTTTTGTCGTATATAAAATAATTAGAATCAAGACTAAAGTGGTTCCCGTTTATAACAATAGTATTTTTCTGTATATTAAAAAACTTGAATCAAAGTTAAAGTTGTGTCAATTTATAATAATAGTATTTTTTTCATATATAACAAAATTTTAAAATAAAAGTAAAGTTATTCCTATTTATAACAACAATATTTTCGTATATAAAATAATTTGAATAAAAAATGAAGTTGTGCCCGTTTATAACAATAATATTTCTTCCGTATATAAAATTTTTTGAATAAAAATTAAAGATGTGCCCATTTATAACAATAGTATTTTTTCGTATAATTCAATATTTGAATCAATAATAGAGTTGATCTCGTTTATATCTGACGTACATATTTCCGTATATAAAAATATTTTCTTCAACAATATATTTTTTCCCGTTTATAAATATTTTTTTTTACATTATTTATAAAAAAATTTGAATGAAAATATTATTTTTGTTTTCATAATATTTATAAAAATATTTGAATCAAAATTTCTATATGATTTCCCCCGTTTCATATAATTTCTATATTAAGAAAAAACAAATTTTATTAAAGTTTTAAATAAATATCATTTTCGTAATTAGTCATACAAATATTTGAAAAATATGTATCAAGTTTATTGAATTTAAAAATAAATGAAATTGTATCAAATATATTGAATTTCACATGTACTACACTTTTTACAATATAAATAATATATTGATTATAAAATTCTATAGCTAATGGTATAAAATTTCTATACAATTTTGTATTTTTATGAAGGATTGTTAAGATAATTAAAAAAGTATTCAATTGTTGATTTTGGTAAATTTAATAATTACTAAATTTTTTGAAACAAACACATGCTAAGTAATGGCATGATCTATCTCAACCATTGATTCCCATTTTAATAATTTTGAAGGATGCAATATGCGTTGCGCACTTCCTTTTAAAGCCAATAAGTAGTAATTGTTTTCATTTATAATAACTGTGATAATTTTTATAAGGTGAGGCTGACATAATTGTTTTCATTTATAATAACAGTCATTTATAATCACTGTGGCATTGTACAACTTTAGACTTGACAGGTTAGCCATGATATATAATTATCTCCATCTCTTTCGATAAAGTAGACATACTTCTAGTACTATACTTTCACTACAACAAAAAGGACTTATAACATCTCACCTTAGACAGCGCTTTATTACAAAAGCGCTGCTATAGGTCAAAAACACGGAATCTATTAATTTAATAAAGGAAAAGCGCAAAAAAATATAAGACCTTAGACAGCGCTTTAGTGAAAAGCGCTGTCTAAGGCCTTTTAAATTTTTAAAAAAATTTAATGGAAAATATTAGACAGCGTTTTCCTTAAAAGCGCTGTCTAAGGCCTTTTAAATTTAAAAAAAATATAAGACCTTAGACAGCGCTTTTAAGGAAAGCGCTGTCTAAGGTCTTAAATATTTAAAAAAATAAAAACAAAAGCGCTGTCTAAGGCCAATCTTAGAAAGCGCTTTTAAAGCGCTGTCTAAGGACCACCTTAGAAAGCGCTTTGTTGAAAAGCGCTGTCTAAGGTCTAATAAAATTAAAATATATGAATATACTCAGTTTTCATTTTCAGTTTTGCGCTCTTTCTTCTCCCTCCCCTGTTGCGAACGAATACTTGCGAACCTGAGCTAAACCCTTGCCGTCGTCCACCGCGCCGTCGTCCACCGTTCCTCCCTCATTTCGCGACTCCGACGACCTTTACTCCACCGTGACCGTCTGTTCCTCTCTCATTTCGCGTTTTCGTCACTCAGTTTGGAAGTTTAAGAGTTTCAGATTATTACACATTTTATAAGGTATGCTGATAATGTTGCTGTTGATAATGTTGTTGTTGATGTTGATAATAATGTTGTTGTTGATGTATTACACATTTTACACGTTTCAGAGTATTACACATTTTACACGTTTCAGAGTTTCAGTTTGGAAGTTTCAGAGTTTCAGAGTTTCAGTTGATAATGTTGCTGATAATGTTGATAATGTTGTTGTTGATGTTGATAATAATGTTGTTGTTGATGTTGATAATAATGTTGTTTATGTTGTTGCTAATGTTGGACTGTTGCTAATGTTGATAATGTTGCTAATGTTGTTAATGTTGTTGCTAATGTTGGACTGTTGTTGGATATAAGAATAAAATATGTGCTAACTTCATTTTTGGTGATATAGGAATAGAATCAATATAATGTGTTAGTTTAGTTTGTTCTTGTTAACATTTTTCTACATTGTTAACTATTGCTATATAATGTGTTTGTTTAGTTTAGTTTAGGTTAGTGTTAGTGTTAGTGTTAGGTTAGTGTTAGTGTTAGTGTTAGTGTTAGTTTAGAACATCTATTATAGTTTGTTCTTGTTAACATTTTTCTACATTGTTAACTATTGCTATATAATGTGTTTGTTTAGTTTAGTTTAGTTTAGGTTAGTGTTAGTGTTAGTGTTAGGTTAGTGTTAGTGTTAGTGTTAGTGTTAGTGTTAATGTTAATAATGTAAATTCTTGAGGTTGTTGTTCTAAAGAACCGAAATTCAAAGCAATTTTGTTAATGAAGTTAATTGCTTTGAATTTCTTAGTTTGGACTTGTTATGCTAATGTTAAATTCTTTCTAACTGTTAGGATTAATAAGTAGGAAAACCATGGATAAAAAATGGATGGATGCCGATCGATTGTCCAAAGAGTACGAGAATGGGGTATTGGATTTCGTTAAGTTTGTTGTTCAACACGCTGACGCTGAAGAGCTCAATCGAATAAAATGTCCTTGCTTGGGTTGTTGTTATGTTGGTAGGGTTGACGCAGATGGGTTGAAATCGCATTTACTGATGAATGGAATTGATCGAAGTTATAAGTGTTGGATACATCATGGTGAGAAAATTAACGAGAATGTTGAACCGACGAGGAAAAGTAATACAACCTATGCTTCAGATGACAAAGACACGGAAACATACGATTGTGATCGAGTCGAAGAGATTGCAGAAGCAGTTGTAGAAGATCTTCATGATTGTCCCGAAATGTTTGAGAGGTTGGTAAGCGATGCAGAGAAACCGCTCTATCAAGGTTGCACTAAATTCACAAGACTGTCTGCGGTATTGAAGTTGTACAACTTAAAGGCGGGCAATGGATGGTCGGATAAAAGTTTCACAGAGTTGTTGGCCCTTTTGAGAGAAATGCTACCGGAAGATAATGTTCTTCCCAATCGAACCTATGAGGCCAAAAAAATGTTGTGCTCTATTGGCATGAGCTATGATAAAATACATGCTTGTCCAAACGATTGCGTTTTGTTTCGAAAGGAATATGCATCGTTAACTGAGTGCCCTAAATGCGGTTTGTCTCGATATAAGAAAAAATTGTCTCCAGCCAAGGTCTTATGGTATTTTCCTATAATACCGAGATTTAGGCGCATGTTTCGTAGTGAAACCGATGCAAGACACCTGACTTGGCATGCAGATGAAAGAATTATTGATGGAAAGTTGCGACATCCGGCTGATTCACCACAGTGGTCGAAAATTGATAATGATTATCCTGACTTTGGGGAAGAAGCAAGAAACCTTCGTCTGGCATTATCTACTGATGGAATGAACCCGCATGGTCTTCAAAGTATCTCACATACCACATGGCCTGTGATTCTTATGATTTATAACCTACCTCCGTCGCTATGCATGAAGCGTAAGTACATGATGTTATCTATGTTAATCTCTGGGCCTAAACAACCAGGGAATGACATAGACGTATACTTGACACCTTTGATCGAAGATTTAAAGATATTGTGGGAGAACGGTGTGGAGGTTTATGATGGATATAGGAAAGAAAGTTTCAATTTGAGGGCGATGTTGTTTGGCACAATTAATGATTTTCCAGCTTACGGGAATCTATCAGGGTACAGCATAAAAGGTGAAAAAGCGTGTCCTATTTGTGAAGATAAAACAGTTTCGAAGCGATTGGACTTTGGTCATAAGAATGTCTTTCTCGGTCATCGTAGATTCTTAAATGCCAAACATCACTACCGTGGGTGGAGTCAAGAATTCAGTGGAGACACCGAAGAAGGTAGAGCTCCACCTATGTTGTCAGGTGACCAAGTTTTTAAAAAGGTGAAAGATATGCGTACTGAGTTTGGCAAACCTTTTGCACATAAGGTTGTCAAAGGTGGGTGGAAAAAGAGGTCGATATTTTTTGAATTGCCATATTGGAAGTCTTTGTACGTGAGACATTTTCTCGATGTTATGCATATTGAGAAAAATGTATTTGAAAGTGTTATTGGTACGTTACTCAATATAAAAGGAAAGACTAAGGATGGCCTTAAAGCAAGAAAAGACTTGGAAGCGATGGGGATTAGAACTGAATTAGCACCCGTGAAGAAAGGAAGACGGACATATCTACTACCTGCTGCTTTTACTCTGTCTAGAAAGGAGAAGAAAATATTGTGTAAGTTTCTGAGTGAAGTTAAAGTTCCAGAAGGATACTCTTCAGATGTCAGAAGACTTGTGTCTATGAAAGATCTCACGTTGAAGAGTTTAAAGACACACGACTGCCATGTTATAATGGAACACTTTCTACCAATAGGTATACGTTCTATTTTTCCAGTGAAAGTAAGAAGCGCCATAACTAATTTGTGTTTTTTCTTTAGGTCAATTTGTAGTAAGGTAATCGATCCCGATATCTTACCAACACTACAAAAACAGATAGTTATTACCTTGTGTGAGCTTGAAATGTATTTTCCTCCCTCTTTTTTTGACATAATGGTACATCTTGTTGTTCATCTTGTGAAAGAGACACAGATGTGTGGACCAGCTTATATGAGATGGATGTACCCTGCTGAACGTTATATGAAAATATTAAAAGGGTACGTGAAAAGCCGAAGTCGACCAGAGGGGTGTATTGTTGAATGATACATTGTTGAATAAGCGGTTGAGTTTTGTACTGAATATTTGTCCAATGTTCAATCGATTGGACTCCCCAAAGCTCATATTTTCGAAAAAAAGGATGGTAAAAAATTAATTGGAAATAAAATTGTGACAGTATCAAGGGATGAACGGGATCAAGTGCATTTGTATGTTCTGCACAATGATAATGAGGTTGAGCCATATGTTGAGATGCACAAGGATGTACTCCGAAGGTTAAATCAGAACAGAAATGAAAATTGGATAGTACGAGAGCACAATCAAAGTTTCATACAATGGTTAAAGGATCATATTTATTTGAAGCGCTCTTCAGATCCTGCTTCAGTAACAGAAAGGTTGAGATGTTTGGCATATGGTCCAACTTTGCATGTGTATTCTCATAGCGCATACGCAATTAATGGATACACATTTTATACCAAAGAACAAGACGATAAAAGTACTATGCAAAATAGTGGTGTCACCGTCCTAGCTGAAGCAATGCACATATCAAGTATGAAGGACTTAAACCCCAAATATGCAAATCTGTCATATTTTGGAGTTATTGAGCACATTTGGGTGTTTGATTACGAGAAGTTTCAGATTCCAATCTTTGGTTGCAAGTGGGTAAATAGTAGTGGCATACGAATGGATAAGTCTGGATTTTTGCAAGTGGATCTTAATAGGGTGGGGTACAAAGATGAGCCTTTTATTCTAGCATCGCAAGCTAGACAAGTGTTCTATGTCACTGACCCGACGAGTATGAAATGGTCTATAGTGCTTCTATCTAACAAAGTGGTTGATGATAGCGGTGTAGATCAATGTGATAGCGGTGTAGATCAATGTGATATTGATGTTGAGAATGGGTTGAATAGAAATGATCAAGATGAGGATCTTATAGCGGATGGGTCATATATCAGAAATGACCATAACGAGGGAATTTGGATCCATTCATCCGTCCGCATTGATAAGAAACAAGTAATTCATATTCCAACCAAGAAAAGAAAGAGATGTTAGTGAAAGAGGTAAAATTTGTTACATACTTGATTTCTTTATTATATTTGTTATATATTATGTCATATTTGTTATATTTGATATCCTTGATTTTTTTATTACATTTGTTATATATTATGTTTGATATCCTTGACTTCTTTATTATATTTGTTATATATTATGTCATATTTTTTATATTTGATATCCTTTATTTCTTTATTATATTTGTTATATATTATATTTGATATCCTTGATTTATTTATTACAGGTTAGATGGCTACTAACAATGATGACCCACATGCTGATGATCACGCACATGATGATGATCATCCACATGATGATGGTCCATGCGTATATACGCAACGTCTTTATGGACAACCAAGAAACGGAAAAGTTGTACTTTTTACCGTTTAATACTGGGTTAGATTTTCATTCTAAATTCATCTATTATATTTTTTTTGTATTTTGACTTCGTGTAGAAAGTTTCTATCTAACACTTGTTTAATCTTACAGTGGACATTGGTTGTTGGTTGCAATCAATCCTATCCGCGGAGTAGTGTATTATCTGGATTCCTTAGGAAATGATTGAACCACATACCCGGATATGAAGGACTGTATTGACACGTAAGTGAAATTGTTCTAAATAGAAATGTGTATATTTATTTATTTATGTGAATTGTTCTAAATATTCATTTATATTTTATTAGCACTATACAAGCATTCCTAGAACATCGGGGAATCGACCACACCATTACATGGAATTATGTGAAGGTATATTAATTATCACATGTTTTATTATATTAGTGATGCTTACTTGATAAAACTTAGAATTTATCCATATTTTATTTTCATTTGTAGTGTCCTCGGCAACGCAATCAAATAGATTGCGGCTATTTCATGTTGAGATTTATGAGAGACACTATTTCGTTGGATCGAATGGAGATTCCACCCGATGTATGTATTTCTAACTTATGAGTTATTTTAACACATATCTCTCATATTGTCTAATGAAATAGTTAAAACTAAATCAAACTATATGTTATATTATTATGTAGTATTTTGAAGAATTCAGGAGTGCTACTTACACAAAGGCTCTATTGGATGAAATCAAAGAGGAGTGGTGTCAATACATTATGGAGCTCGGAATTTTACAAACTTAAGGTATAATATTATACTCTTACTTTAATTGATGAGAATTTTAATATGTGTAACTTTGGTTGGAGTAATGCTTTGGTTGGATGCAATTTTGGTGTATATACTTTGAATTGCAATTTTGGTGTATATACTTTGAATTACAAACTTTGAATTACAATTTTGGATGCAATTTTGGTGTATATACTTTGAATTACAATTTTGGTGTATATACTTTGAATTGCAATTTTGGTGTATATACTTTGAATTACAAACTTTGAATTACAATTTTGGTGTATATACTTTGAATTACAATTTTTGGTGTATATACTTTGAATTTTAATACTTTGAATTACAATCTTTGTGTTTTCAGGACCTATAATGTAGATTGAAGCAATGTTTTGGTTGGATGCAATTTTGGTGTATATACAATTTTGGTGTATAAGTAATATGTGCATTGTAGAAAAAATGCTTTGGTTGGAAGCAATAACTTTGGTTGGAAGCAATGCTTTGGTTGGATGCAATTTTGGTGAATAAGTAAAATGTGCATTTGTAGAAAAATGTAATGATTTGTAATTATAAATAGGTGTATATACAATTTTGGTTTGTAATTTTAAATATATATATTGGTATGAAATGCCAATTTTGGATATATAATTTTGGTGTAGAAAGGCCAATGGTTTGAATTGCCAATTCTGAAAAAAATTGCTGGTTGAAAATTACAGGTCAAATTCTGGTTGAAAAAACCTGGTAAAATTGTGGTTAAAAAAAAATTATATAAAATTTTTCGTACACCTTAGACAGCGCTTTTGGTGAAAGCGCTGTCTAAGGTCCACTTTAGACAGCGCTTATGGTGAAAGCGCTGTCTAAGGTGTACTAAAAAAGTCAAAAATGGAAGGTCTTAGACAGCGCTTATGGTGAAAGCGCTGTCTAAGGTGTACTAAAAAAGTCAAAAAAGGAAGGTCTTAGACAGCGCTTTTGGAGAAAGCGCTGTCTAAGGTGTACCAAAAAAGTCAAAAAAAGGTAGGGCTTAGACAGCGCTTTTGACGAAAGCGCTGTCTAAAGTAATCCATATAATGTGAAAAAGCGCTGTCTAAAGGTACCATAGACAGCGCTTTTCATTAAATACACGCCCCTTTAGACAGCGCTTTTGGTAATACCAAAAGCGCTGTCTAAACCTATAGCGTCGCTGGTTTATACAGCGCTTTAAAGCGTTGTCTAAAGGCTAAAAAAGCGCTGTCTAAAACCGTTTTTGCGCTAGTGTTTCTAAAAAGCAGACATTGTTAAAAATATATACATTTAAAATTCATGAGTCACTTGGTTTCCAAAATATCATATTATGAATTATTGTATTAAAAATGATGAATACATTTTGGAACCCTGCACCAAAATATCCTAATAAATCACATACCAACAAAGTAAATTCCAACCCTGCACCATATGAAAGTTGAATCTGGAAAGGAAACTCAGCACTAGACATGGAATAAACGAAAGTTGTATCAGCAAGCCTGAAAGCAATCTAAGAAATATATAAAACATAAACGATTTAAGCTATTCAGTGCCAAACACCTACAATTCCAGGATTGGCGATTGCCACAACTGCCCCTCTGCAAGTACCACATACATACATATAATAAATTGTAGAATGTACTGCATAAATTGCAGGAGAGATGTGCATCATAATCAAATAATAAATTGCAGAATGTAGTTAATTCAGTATAACTATAATATATATGAACTATCATTATATGTAACGCATAAATGGAAATCATAAAATCAACGATATTTTCATTATAATAAATTGAAGTCTATATCATTCAAAGTGCTCTATACAGCAGCGAAAGTTTCATGATTAAGAAGAATAAAACTCCTAATAGTCAAATCTAAAAGCCCTGGATGACATGAAGTTGCTCCAACCGAATGGTGCTAAGTCTTCGTCATCTGAATCGAACGTACTTTTCCTCCGTATCCTTCTTCTTGATCTCTTACTTCTCCTTCTGGTCCGTCTTCTTTGAACTGCGACCGACTGTAGGATCTCGACAGCTTCCTCAGGCTGAACTTGTTGGGCCTGCACTGGTTGTTGAACATCTAAAGTTGGTCGTTGAACATCTGAAGTTGGTCGTTGAACATCTGAAGTTTGTTGGGTATGGACAACATCATTGGAACTCATGTTGATTTTCCTTAGTCAATGATGTTGCTTGTGTGATAAAAAGAAGAGGAAAAACGTTTATATAATGGTTTATTTGATTTTTCGTCTTCTGTTTACATTGAGATTCTAAAAGTTCTAGTGGGGCTGTCATTATTGGTTGGGTAGTTCAAAAACCATTGCTGGTTATTTAATAGTAATGGTCAAGTTTATATATTATTTTTAAATACATTATTATTTAATATGGGGCATTGGTAAGCAAAACGTTTTACAAAGTTATTATGGGCCTAAAACCTATTTACATTAGAAGTGGTAAATAGATTTCAAAGATATAAATAAAATTTGTATATTGATACCTATATAAGTACAAACTAAGAATCTCAAAATTCTCAATTCATAGGATATTAGAACAGGAATAGGGAGTATAATCCTGTAAGATAGTTTCTACATAACCCGAACCCAAAAATATGACTGTTGCTTACTCCTTATAGGGGAAAATTGTTGAGAACGGAATAAAGACCATTATTAAACAAATAATTAACGAAATAGAAATAAAAGTCTGAGAGAATAAACCTTCTTTCTCCGTGTTAGAGAAACTCAGATGCAAGCATCGTCAAACATCTCATTCCTAAATAGCATTTTCAAAACAGCTTCCTTAATCTGCAAGTAAGTTTGAAGATGTGGTTTTGTACATGTCAGAATCAAGGAGGTTTGTAGATTTACATTTCATATCTATAATGCATGACATAAAAAGAAGCTTCTATACGGGAAAGGGAATTCACTAACTATACCTAAATGACTCGACAACCATAAGGATGCATTGATAAATTAGCAACTTGACCACGAAATGAAGATTGTATAAACCCAATTTTTTGGTTTCAGAATAGTGAATTGGAGGAATTCCAGGAGCAGAAAACCAGTCTAATGGCCACTGGCAACATGAGCAAGCATCATCTTGCCATTTGCATGGCCAACACATTATAAATGAGGGACCTATCATTCCATATCCTAAATCAATAACAGTATTGGGTCAGCAAGAAAAAAATAATGGTGTGAGAACCTTGAAATAAACCAGGTTTCTATTTGCATCAATTACTCTCAAGTGCTCATCCATGAGAACAAATCCATGCTGTGTTACAACATCAATCTGCAGGAATATGTAACAATGATATCCAATCTAAGGGAAAGAAGAAGATCCAACGTAACATCTGTCACATTCCAATAAAGTATTATATGAATTAGTAAATACCAAATATAGTAGATTTCAATAATACGTAGGAAACATATCACAGATCACAGTAAAGACGCAAAATAGAGAAAACAACCAAAATAGAGAATGAAATCCAAAGTTGTAAGAAATGTTGTAGTAATGTGTAATGTGTGGAAGATAATAATAAGAATTAGGAATTGTTGCACTAACATCATAGATTGCAATTTGGAATAATGAAACAGTTAGTAGAACAACAGATTGAGGAAGCAACATCATCTGGAAAATATTAAGGAAAGATGTTCAACGATACTTACACTATTCAGAAAACACTTCATCATCTTTGGGTTACGTCATTTGATTTTTACTGGCTTCCAAATTTGTAGCCTCCAGACTTCCATAAGAACAACCTAATACGCGAAATAAATTTCTGCCCAAAATATGATACAAAGTAGTAGCACGCAGGGAAAATCACAATTCCAGAGACAATTGAACTATAGCATAAGTTTGTATCACAAAACTGTTACAAAGGCCACTTACTTGCGTCTCAGCTGATGGCCATAATGTAAATCTCAAGCTCAAATCATACAGGAGAACCCAAATATCGTCAAAGGGGGCAACTTATGTCTACATGGTCGTATTATAACATTACAGTGTGAGAAATAAATAATACAAGACTACCAATGTTTAAAACCAATGAAGGTACAAAAGCTCAAAGCAATCCAACACTATTATGACTAAAGTAATATGATAATGGCTAACATTGACTATAGGAACCACAGTCAGTGGTCAAAACCTTCCATTCATGCGACCAACAATTCCATGAACCTGCTTCACAATCCCCTTAACCTATTTCAACAACAATATTCACCAAATAGAAATAATCATTAAAAAAAAGAAAATCATGATTAAAGATAGAAGCGAACAAAACCACGAGAGAAACATTATTGTGTTTCTCACAATTTGTCAGCGAGGTTACAGAGCATGCCATCCAACATCACGATCGTGAGAATCAGTGGGAAACATAAATTTCAACCAAACATAAAAAACATAACAGACCCAAACACATTTTTTGGTTAGGGTTAAACAAAAGAAGCTCAGATTCATCTTTTCTCAAACAATAGAGGAAGTTTGCAAAGGCTGCGTCAACAATATATGAGCAATGAACCCAGAAGATTTCACACAGACACTGAGCCACCATGCCTAGATACAAATACTCACTTATGTTTGATTCAGTTGTTCAAAACATCACTACCTTTCATTGAGATCTATCATTGGCTACCACAACAACAGTGAGACAACAACTCTCAAAACAGATTCATACCTTGATAGAAATAAGAGAGAAAGATGAGAAGCAAGTCATAGAGAAGAGGATACTATGATTTGAAATCGGAAACACAGAGAAGGACGAGCGAGAGTGATAGAGAAGAATATCAAAAAAATGATTTCAGCTTTTCATTTAGGAGAGAGAAAGGAGTGAGGTCCAAAACTCAACGTGTTGTCCCCTTAAAAGGAAAGCTTGGTTCCATTTTCAACTATTCATTAACTATTTGGTGCAAAAGTAGTCTATGTAGTACAATTAATCTAGTTGTGTTGCAATCAGCCCATAATTCAGTTGGATTTAGTTGCAATTAGACATAAATTACCCCTAAAAATATGAGGTGGCATCATTAGGACAAAGGTTAATTTAGCTTTTTCCATAACAATTAAAGTTCATATATCAAAGATTGCAATTTGGAACAGTTAATGTATAACGTGTGGAAGATAATAAGAAAAATTAGGAATAGTTGCACTAACATTATAGATTGCAATTTGGAATAATGAAATAGTTAGTAGAACAACAGATTGAGGAAGCAACATCATCTGGAAAATATTATGGAAAGATGTTGAACAATACTTACACTATTCAGAAAACACTTCATTAACTTTGGGTTACGTCATTGGATTTTTACTGGCTTCCAAATTTGTAACCTCCATACTTCCATAAGAACAACCTAATACGCGAAATAAATTTCTGCCCAAAATATGATACAAAGTAGTAGCACGCAGGGAAAATCACAATTCCAGAGACAATTTAACTATGGCATAAGTTTGTATCACAGACCTGTTACAAAGGCCACTTACTTGCGTCTCAGCTGATGGCCATAATGTAAATCTCAAGCTCAGATCATACAGGAGAATCCAATTATCGTCAAAGGGGGCAACTTATGTCTGTATGGTCATATTATAACATTACAGTGTGAGAAATAAATAATACAAGACTACCAATGTTTAAAGCCAAATGGAGTTACAAAGTTACTAATCCATCTCTTTCAAATCAATTCAATGTGTCCATTTTAGAAGGATCTTGTAATTTCGTGTTTTACGCTTGAGACAATCAACAATGACAACAAATTAATCAAAACATAGGTATAGGCTAGTTTACTTGCTAGCTTCAGTGCACCTAATGTATTTTCATATTAGTTTTGTCAATAGCATACACAAACATTTAATAAAACATCTATCATTCATAGAATTTTATCACAAACAAACCAAGTGCCTCAACCTTCAAAGTTCAGCTATCTGATTTAAAAATTATATTAGAGAAGAAAAATTATGTAAAACGACTTATCTCTTTATTATACTGCGTAAGCAATTACTACGGATGCTATCTCCAAAGTACCACTTTTTTTCTCAGGTCCACTTTTTTTCCACACATCTGTTCAACTGTTAAGACATAAAGAAAATGGTTAGCCATTAAGACATTTATATTCACGCGCACAACAGAAAGACGAGCAGCAAGAAGAAGTGAAATGTTGTTTTAACATACATTAAATTTAATTATTATTCAGTTAAATGCAATAAGAAGTTCACTGCATCTTCAGTCCAAAATCTGAGTTCTTACTGCCATTTCCACTCCAGCCCTAACCTGCAATGCTCTATAGATTGAAATTAATATATCAAAAATCCAAAAATCAAGATTGAAAATAGTGCATTCAATGCTTCAAAATTTAAGACCCCTAACCTGCAAAATCCAAATGATGAAGAAGGTGGTTGGATCTTAAAAACTATGCATCGATACAAAACAACAAACCAATGAAGGTACAGAAGCTCAAAGCAATCCAACACTATTATGACTAAAGTAATATGAAAATGGTTAACATTGACTATAGGAACCACAGTCAGTGGTCCAAACCTTCCATTCATTCGACCAACAATTCCATGAACCTGCTTCACAATCCCCTCAACCTATTTCAACAACAATCTTCACCAAATAGAAATAATCATAAAAAAATGAAAGTCATGATTAAAGATAGAAGCGAACAAAACCTCGAGAGAAACATTTTTGTGTTTCTCACAGTTTCTCAGCGAGGTTACTGTAGCACCCCAAAATTTGCTATCCTACCTTTAATACCAACTGGCTTATGTTTCATTTCATTTTGCATTATAATGTGTGCATATCATTGGGTCTTAACATGGGGTCAAGGTGTTTGTGGCAAGTTCAAGAGGAGAAGATGTTCTTCAAAGGGTCAAGCAAAAGAGTTCAAGTGGATCACTCTCTCCTAACCAGTGCAGAAACTAGGGTTTTGAGATTCTTGGTTTTATTGCTCCAATGGGCAAGTTTATTGGGTTTTAATCATCACCAAATGACATATATTATCTTTGTTGGAGAGGATACACATCATATTCAGAGGAATTTGGATTTGGAGACTGTGCTACTTCCTCCTAGACTGAGGGTACCAAAATTAGGGTTTACTATAAAGTCAGTTTATTTCTGATTTTTTGGGCAAGACTTGATTCCATGGTCTTCCTTGGGTCCCTAAGTATCTAGGAATGGAAGTTTGTCCATCAGTTTGGTTCATGAGAAGTTCAATTGGCCAATGGATTGGGAATCAGGAGAATCAGGAGAAAAGTCAACAGTGAGAGGGGAGTCAACTGTGAAAGCTTGAGGTTCTCTTCAAGGTTTTCAAGGTCTCACATCCTCATATGGTCTTCAAGAGTCAAGTTTCACACCATTTATCAAGAATCAAGGGTTGGTACAAAAGTTACTAAATATGGAAATGACCTATAATTTGAAAGTTTCCTTTTTGGGCAAGTTCTTATACTACATTCAACTTGACTTTTCATCATCAAGGAAGCTTCAAATGAATTTTCCTCAAGCATGAAAGTTGAATATCTTTTTCTCCCCTTTCCAAAAAGTACTAGATGGTCTCCATATCATTTGTGAAACTCAAGTTATGATCAAAAGAAGGCAAAGTGGTTTTTAGGGTTCCATTTTCACAACTTTTGCATTTTGGGACATAGTGACCTATAATTGGTTCCATTGCTTCATGTCACATTCTAACATCAAATAAAAATCCATAAGGAGCATTTTTGACCTTTGAACTAATTGGATCCATGGTTGATTCATCACTTATTTCCCATTATTCAAAATTGCAAGAGGCATCAAAACTCATGAATCAAAATGTTTCAAGGCCCAATTTCAATTTAGGTGTGATTAGCAATTGGTCAATAAGTGATCCATCATTAAGGGTTTGGATATACATGCATGGAGGAGGGTGTATTTCACATTATTCAAATTTCCAAAATTACCCAAAACTCATTAAGTGAGGGATTAGCAAGGCCCAAGTGATCATCAGTGGATTAACCTAATCTATTTAAGCTAACTCATGCTAGGGTTGGGGCAGAATACACGTGCTCTTGAGGAGAATTCAAGTGTGAGCCCTAAAAATTCATTCCTTCAAATCTCTCAATCCACAAGAGCTTTTCCAACAATTCTTTCACAGTCTTCATCCTTGGGATCCATAGAGTATAAACCATCCCTCGTTTGAAGCTAATAGCAAGGGAATAAGTTGCTTGATCTCAGGTTAGTGATGTTTTTCATGATCTTAAAACTCTCTTTTTAAACATGCATAATGTTGTGTGACATCCATTGATCATTCTGGTATATTTTGTTTTGCATTTAGACGTGTGGATTGGTTGCATCGTGAGTTTAAAGTTTTGGACCCAAACCTTGTTCCATGCGAATCTCTTTATGTGATGTTTATTTGTGATTTTTAATGTCATATTTGAGATCCTGGTGAAAATCTGGACAAAATGGTATATTCGTTTGCGTTTTATGGGTTTTTTTGAGTTAAAGGTGGCCGTGGGTGACGGCCGGAACTAGGGCTCCGGCGGCTGGTGTGAGTTCCGACGAGCTAGGGTTTCAGAGGTAAGGGACGAAATCCTGACCGTCCGTTGCGTTGATCGTGTAGTCCAAGGCTTGCCACGTTTATTTTTTTTCTGATTTTTATTTAGTGTTTGTGTGTTTGCCCACCCATGATTGTTACCGTTGATGCGTTGTATTCGCAAGTGTACGAATCGCGTTAGAGTAATATAAAAAGTTATCGTATCCACAGAGACCAAATGTCGATCTAACGAATTCCATCAAGTTATTGAAATCAAATCCGCAGACTGAGAAATCGTCCATGAATACTTCCATAATTCCATCAAGATAATCAGCGAAGATTGACATCATGCAACGCTGGAAAGTTGCTGGGGCATTACAGAGTCCGAAAGGCATACGTCTATAGGCAAAAGTTCCATATGGGCATGTGAAGGTTGTTTTCTCTTGGTCATCAGGGTGTATAGGAATTTGGAAAAAACCTGAATATCCGTCAAGGTAACAGAAGTAGGAATGTCTAGATAGACGTTCCAACATCTGATCTATAAAAGGCAATGGGAAATGGTCTTTCCTAGTGGCTTTGTTTAACTTTCTGTAATCTATGCACATACGCCAACCTCCTTTTATCCGTTTTGTAACGTGCTCACCTTTTTCGTTCTGTACCACGGTGATGCCTCCCTTTTTAGGTACTACATGCACAGGGCTTACCCATTTACTGTCCGAGATCTGATATATTATCCCTGCTTCCAACAACTTAAGAACTTCCTTCTTAACTACCTCACTCATTATAGGGTTAATCCTTCTTTGGTGTTCTCTCGAAGGTTTAGCATCTTCTTCAAGTGAAATCCGGTGTATGCACACGGATGGACTTATTCCTTTAAGATCTGAGATGTCGTACCCTAGTGCTGAGGGATATCTTCGCAAGACATCTAAGAGTTAGTTTGTTTCATTTTGGTTCAGAACGGCACTGACTATAACTGGTCTGTCCATTTCTTTGTCTAAAAACTCATATCTTAGATTCTTGGGTAATTCTTTTAATTCTAAGGTTGGTTTGCTGGGGTTTTGTATAGGATCTGGAGTTAAGGATAAACATTCAAAAAGGCTGTCATCTATGTAGGGTTCCATACTGTCATCATCTTTCTCAATGGGCATTGAAGGTAGTTTTATTCTTTCTATTGGCTCTTCCTGGTTAAGTTCACGGACACATTCATCAATGACATTAACTGCATAACATGCATCTCCTATTACTGGTGCCGTGAGAAACTTTGCTAGGACAAACTCTATTTTTTCGTTACCTACCTTAAAAGTCAATTTTCCTTTCTTGACATCTATTATGGCTCCTGCAGTTGATAGGAAGGGTCTACCTAGGAGGATTGGGATATCTTTATCTTCTTTGATGTCCATTACGACGAAGTCGGTGGGAATGAACAACTTGCCTATTCGAACTGGGATGTCTTCTAATACGCCTACAGGGTATTTTATAGATCTGTCAGCTAATTGGAGAGACATCTTAGTAGGTTGCAAATCTCCTAGTTTCAATCGTTCACAAACTGCGAGGGGCATTAGGCTTACACTGGCTCCTAAGTCCAGAAAGGCTTTATCTATGACACGATTCCCCAAAATACAAGGTATGGAGAAATTCCCCGGATCTTTGTCTTTTTTGGCAAGTTTGTTCTCGGAAATGGAATTACACTCCACTGGTTTTGGATCGTCAAGTCTACGTTTATTGGTGAGGATGTCCTTCAGGAATTTAGTATAAGATGGTATTTGGGTGATGGCTTCTGTAAAAGGAATCTCTACATGGAGTTTTTCTATAACTTTAACAAACTTCTGGAATTGGTCATTGATCTTAGTTTGTTTAAGTCTTTGTGGATAGGGAATTGGTGGTTTGTATGGCTGAGGGGGTGTTGAAGCTTCGTCCGTAACTTCTCCTTTATCTTTGTCTTTTGGTTTCTCAATTTCTACGGGTTCCTCACCTTCGGGAGTAGCATCCTTTTTGGAAATTTCGGAGTCACTCAATGTCGGGTTTTTAGGCCCTTCATAAGTGGTTCCACTTCGTAAGGTAACAACGTTAGCTTGCCCTCGAGGGTCCTGTTGAGGTTGTCCAGGAAATTGTCCTCCAGGAGTAGTTTGGGGTGCTTGCTTTAAGGCTACCTGAGAGATCTGGGTTTCAAGCATCATCCATTTTGGTTCCTAGTTGGGTAAGCAGCTCATTCACATGAATATTCTGATTTAGGAACTCTTTGTTTTGCTGGGCTTGTGCTGTCATAAAATCATTTAGCACTTTCTCAATATTTGGCTTAGGTGGCACTGCTTGCATAGGTTGGTTTTGTCTAGGTGCTTGATTGTTGGTTGATCTCGGAGGTGCTTGGTTTTGGATAGGGTTATTGTTTTTGTAGGAAAAATTAGGGTGATTCCTCCATCCAGGGTTGTAAGTATTTGAGAACGGGTTTCCTTGGGCATAGTTGACTGGGTCTGGGTTAGTCTCGTTTAACAGATGGCAGTCAGCTGATTGATGACCTTTAGTACCACAAAGTTCGCAATCCGATACTACTGCTGCTGCAGCGGTTGGTTGTGCATACATTTGATCGATCTTGAGGGCCATAGCATCCATTTTGGCTTGCATAATGTCTATAGAGCTTACCTCATGTTTACCTCCTTGGGCTTCTTTCTTTTCCACTGTTGCTCTTTCGTTTCCCCATTGATGATGGTTTTGAGCCATATCTTCAATGAGACTACAAGCGTCAGGATAGGGTTTGTTCATCAGGGCACCGCCAGCGGCAGCGTCGATGGACATCTTTGTGTTATAATGAAGTCCGTGGTAAAAGGTATGTATAATCAACCATTGCTCCAAACCGTGGTGTGGACAAGCCCTTAGAAGGTCTTTATACCTCTCCCAAGCTTCAAATAGCGATTCTCCTTGGTTTTGGGTAAATCTTGTTATTTGGTTTCGGAGAACGGCTGTTTTGCTTGAGGGAAAGTATCTAGCAAGGAATGTTCTCCTAAGGTCTTCCCATGTTGTTATAGAATTGGCTGGAAGGGAATCTAACCAAGTTAGGGCTTTGTCTCTAAGGGAAAAGGGAAATAGTCTTAAACGAATCGCCTCAGGACTAGCACCATTGGTCTTAAAGGTGTTTGACAACTGGATAAAGACTTTTAGATGTTGGTTTGGGTTTTCAGATGGTAGTCCTGCGAATTGGTTTTGTTGAACTAGTTGTAATAGGGACGGTTTTAGTTCAAAATTATTGGCAGGTATGGTAGGGTTAACTATACTAGAGCTCGGTTCTTCGTCAGCAGGCTGAGCGAATTCCTTAAGGGGTATTTGGTTACGATCTTCGGCCATAGCTTGCTTAATTCGACGAAGCCAAAGTCGTGCGCGAGCGTAACGTTCTGGTTACACTAAAGGATCTATTACACTACTGGAGCTGCGAGATCTTCGCATCGACCAGTTCGTGCGGCCCTAGTCTAAACGGTGATAACAAACGAAATTCGAAATTCGGCGAAATTGCTCCCCGGCAACGGCGCCAAAAACTTGATGCGTTGTATTCGCAAGTGTACGAATCGTGTCAGAGTAATATAAAAAGTTATCGTATCCACAGAGACCAAATGTCGATCTAACGAATTCTGTTTGTTACAGTGCTTATCTAGGGCAGTTCGATTCAGGGTTTACTAATGCAGATGAAAATAAATAAAAGTAAATGACGAGGTAATAAAATTCGGACAAAATAATAGGCTTGAATGTAATTCTCATAACCGATAATATTTCTATATTCATCAACAGAACTACTTACGGGCGATATCTTCCATTTTAAGAAAAGAATTCAATTTAACAGGAACTGTCGCTTTCGCGTAGTCAGAACCAAGTTTACCCTCTAAACTAACCCCTTTATTATCACTTATAAAAAGGCGTGCATTGCGTTAGAGTCATGGAAAACTTACTTTTAAGAAATGTAAATTCTAAACTAAACAGAAAAGTATTTTGACCTGAAATCTCTAAACTAAAGAGGTTCAAAATGAACCAGATTCTGATCCCACTAACGCGTCCGAAAATAGTTTTAAAATTTCTTTTCTAAAGTGTTAAAAATCCCTACTCGACTGAGCAAAGCGCTTTCGCTGTATTTGATCAGTTGAGAACTAAACAAGTTCACAAAGGGTTGGACGGCTTTTGATCTTACCCAACATTGCTTTTAAGTATAGAAAACTTGTGTTAAAGATTAAAACAGCCCTTAAGTATTTCTATTAACATATAGACGTATTACGGTGATTATGGTCTTTACATTCTTACCTATCTAAAACTTAGCCAGCCATGGTAGTTATAACAGTCATATTAATTCTTATCATGTATGGAATTAAGTCTTTTGAAAAGTAAAGTTTTGAAAAGTAAGGTAAGACAATAAATAAACAAAATAAAGCAAGTGCAAGAAATAAATGAAAGAAAATGCGATTAAAATAAAACCTGCTCCAAAGCGGAGTCTTTAAATCTGGTACAATGTACGGAAAAGAAAATGCTGGCAGGATTACTTCTACCAAAGTGCTCCAACTTGATTACAGACACTCCAAGACTTGATTACAAACTCGATCACACACAGTGCAATAACTCCTCGATGTGAGAAGATTACCGCTTTACAAGAGTGAAATTTATGCCTAGGGTGAAGTAAACTAAGATTGGATGATCCTAAAATTCGAGTTCTGAGAGTATTTATAGGCAAAGTTGGCATGGTGCAAAGACAAAAGTGACCTTGGCTTGAAAAATGGGCGGGAACTAATTTTGCCTTGTCGCGCCCGCGACAGGCCTGCCGCGCCCGCGACACGAAGAAAACGGCAAAGGTGAGTGCTGATCGTGGGAACGTGGCAGTTGAGTTGTGGAGATCATGGGACACGTCGTCGCCTACCCTGGGGCGCCCGCGACAAGAGAAACGACCAGAGTAAATTGCTGCCAAACTTGAATTCTAGCTCCTTTTACATCCTTTTTCGTCTGGGACCTCGATTTATTGAAAACCTGAAAACAAAGTAAAACATAACAATAACAAAGCAAAAATAATAGAAAAAAAACTAATATGCATGTGAAATCAGAGTCGAAAATACAGTATAATTTAGTGTCATCAACCGTGTGCCACCATGTTAGTTCTTGGATTGGCTGGAATTTTGGTAAAACAAGGTATATGTTCAATGTTGATGTCAAGGTGCTGATGTTGCAACATTGAAGTCTTAACACTGGGCTGTGTTAAGTATGTATTTGCTGAAGTTGGATGTCTGATGTCACATAGGTGATGTTGTGACATTAGATCAGCAGAATTAATAACATCAGGTTGTGATGTTGTTAGGGTTGCGTGTTAGCTAGAATTGTGGAGAGCAAGCTGTCTCTTTGGATGCGAATATCTTGGGATAGATATTTGCTGCTGCATAGGAGATCTGGTGCAGATTTGTAGGAGATTTAAAAGGTTGAAGATTTAAAAATATTTTAGGAGAAAATCTGTTTTGAATATTCAGTTTTAAATAACAAATCTGGGAGATATTGTAGCGTGTCCAAGACCAATTCAAGGAGATATATAAAGCGCACAAGACCAAAGGAAAAGGTGATAGAAATACAGAGAGAAGATCAAGAGCATAGGCTGAGTGTCTTGAGTATTTTGTACGAGTTGTATAGCCAGAATTCTAGGGTGAATTGTTGTGTCGTATTCTGTCCTCTCTAGAAGCTGTGAAGCAATAGAGAGTGGTTGCTTGATCGAAGCTGTGAAGTAAGATCAAGGTTACTCAAAGTGGGTTCTTTGAGTGTTTGTAAGGGATTGAGTGGTGATCTCATACCTAGGTGGTTTCTTAGGTAGGAAGTCATTAGTAGAGTATAAGTTTAGGAGATTGTCAACGGGTTGTTGAGTCTGTAAATTATATCTACAAGTAGTGAATTCCATCCCTGGCTTGGTAGCCCCCAGAGTAGGTTGGTTGTAACCGAACTGGGTCAACAATTCTTGGTGTTATTTTGCTGTTTATTCTGTCCATTGTGCAGAGTGTGTTGTTGTGACATCGCACCTTAACATCACACGTCTGATACCAGAATTTCAATTGGTATCAGAGCAGGCATCCTGTCTGTCTCTGGGTGAGATCTAGGGAAGTTACTTTCTGGTGTAAAGATGGACAAATAAGTTGGAGGATTCGTCAACTGACCCCCTATTTTGGATGGATCCAATTATGATTATTGGAAGCCAAGGATGACTACCTTCTTAAAATCCTTGGACAGCAGGGCTTGGAAGGCTGTTATTAAAGTGTAGAAAGCACCTATTGTGTGCGAAAAAGATGATGCTGGCAAAGATAAAGAAGGTACCTCTAAGCCAAAGCCTGAAGAAGAATGGACCAAGGAAGAAGATAAGCTTGCCCTTGGAAATTCCAAAGCTCTAAATGCAATCTTCAATGGAGTGGATAAGAATATCTTCAGGTTAATCAATACCTGTGAAGTTGCTAAGGAAGCGTGGGATATTTTGCAGGCTACACATGAAGGAACATCTAGAGTTAAGATGTCAAGACTTCAGATCTTAACATCAAAATTTGAAGGCCTGAAGATGAAGGAAGATGAGACTATTCATGACTTCCACATGAATGTTCTGGAGCTGGCTAATGCATCCAGTGCTCTTGGTGAGAAGATGTCAGATGAAAAGCTTGTTAGGAAGATCCTTAGGTCCCTACCTAAGAAGTATAAGATGAAGGTAACTGCCATTGAAGAATCACAAGACATCAACAAGATGAGAGTTGATGAGCTCATTGGATCTCTTCAAACTTTTGAGCTTGGGTTGAATGAGGAAGAACCAGAAAAGAAGCCAAAGAGTATAGCCTTGGTGTCAAATGATGCAGAAGAAAAAGGAAAGAGTTCTGAATCGCAGGAGGATCTATCTCAGGCCATAGTTATGTTGGGAAGACAGTTCACCAAAGTATTCAAGAGAATGAATAATAACTCCAGGCCAAATGTCAAGAACATATCTTCTGACATCAGCAGGTCAAAAGAGAAGGATGAAGAGAAAACTGCCCAAGATAAAGGAGTTCAGTGCTTTGAGTGTGAAGGGTATGGACATGTCAAGAAAGAATGTCCCACCTTCTTGAAAAAGCAGAAGAAGGGCATGACAGTTTCCTGGTCTGACTCTGAGAGTGAAAGTGAAGGTGAGTCAGCGAAGCATGTTAGAGCTTTAACAGGAGTTGTTGTTTCTGATGATGATTCTAGTGATGGAGAAATAACCTATGAGGAGTTAGCATCTACCTATCAAGAGCTGTGTTTAAAAAGTGCTGAGATTTGTCAAGAAAACAAGTGCCACAAGCAACAGATTGCTCAGCTAGAGAATGAAAAGACTGATCTGGAAAATGAAGTTGTACTAGTTAGAGCTCACCTTGATCAAATGACCAAGTCTGTTAGGATGCTGAGCTGTGGTACAGACACACTTGATAAGATCCTTCAGTCAGAAAAAGCTGCTGGAGACAAAGCTGGGATAGGATTTGTGGCTGAGAAAAAGGGTTCTGCTGAAGCAAGCACTTCAGGAGCAAATGAGGAGGTTTCCCAACCAATGTCTCAACATCAGCCAAAGAAGCAGGATCTTACACCTAAGAAAGTTGATGTTTTACAACCTAAGAAGATTGAGAAGAAGGCTGGTCCTAATCAGAAGAGAAAGCAGCCACAAGGAGCTAGTCAGTATATGCCCCCACAATACCACAAGAGCATGCAAGCTGCTCAGTTCAAACAACACATGTCTCATCAGGTGTCTCAACATCAGGACAACTGGTATGGTTATGGATATGGATATACTAATGTTGTTCCTCATATCTATGGAAGAAGAAAGCCACACCATCATAGGAGACAATCCAGGAAACATCATTCTCAGCCTTCTTATGGGAGAAGATACCAACATAATAGAAGGCAGGCCAGTTATGGTAGGAGAAGACCACATTATGGCTGGGGATTCAGAAATGAAAGGGTGATATGATATTATTGTGGAAGGTTTGGACATATGCAGTAATCGTGCTATAAGCTGCATGGATACCCTCAGCCTCAAAACAGATGGAGAGAGTACAGGCCCAAAGTTGTTAAACAATGGGTACCTAAGGAGAAGGTGAAGTGCTTACTGGCTCACATGGCTGACAAAGAGTTTAAAGAAGGAACATGGCATTTTGACAGTGGGTGTTCCAAACACATGTCTGGATGTAGATCCATGTTTGCTGAAGTCAGTCATTCTCCCTCTCATGAGGTTATTTTTGGCAATGGAGAAAAAGGTGTTGTTGCGGGAGTTGGGAAAGTGCAAGGTGATGGTAGACCAGAACTCGACAATGTTCTGTTTGTTAGTGGTTTAAATGCAAATTTGATCAGCATAAGCCAGTTGTGTGATGAAGGTTACAAGGTAAACTACACTAAGGATGAGTGTGTGGTTTCTGATAAGTATAATCAGGTTGTTATGAAGGGTGCCAGAACCAAAGATAACTGCTATCAGTGGATTTCTCTTGAAGGAAATTCAACTAATGATGTTCAAGTTGATGTTATAACATCAGACTATGACATCAGGATGCTGAAAGGTCACTCAGAGTTAATGAGTCCTGATGTGAATTATTTAAAAGGAAAGGATTTATGGAGGGAAAAAGTCATTGACACTCCAAATCAAGCTCCTTGCCTCAGAACCCCCTTTCCCGGTGTTGCAACATCACGCTTCTTCAAAGCCCTGTTCTCACAACGAATTAACTTCTTCGTCTTCAAGAATCAACCCTCACTGAAAGGAGTCATGGCGTCTCCATCCAAGAAATCTAAGTGTCATAGTTCCACAAAAATAAGAGCTAGGGTTTCCACTGACGAAGGTTCAGCATTCGATCCTATGGACATTGAGCCCCTCTCAACCATTCTTCCTGAATCAGGTACTACGAGACCCACTAAACTAACTCCCAAGAGACCTGCTACTGTCTTTAAGAATTCTGAAACAAAGAAAGTTGTTACTAGTGTGTTATTTGGAGACAAATCTAGAACTAGCAACCCGTGTCCACAAACTGATGAGGAAAGGGTAGATGTTGATAAGTGCATGGGGCAGATCGTTGACAAAATTCTTGAGAAAGGACTTCCTATTAAGGGTATATCTAGACCCCTGAGACAAATGGGTGCTGATCAGGGTACAAGAGAAAAGAGTGACATGCAATCTACTGATACAAATCTTCACAGATTGGCTGTCTCCGTAATCGAAGATGCTGAGAAGGAAGTTGAAGGTAATACTGAAGCAGATGATACTCATGTTGAAGGGGATTTCAGAACATCGCCTAGTAGGGATGCTGAGACTACTCCTGGAGGAGAAAAGAGTACTGATGTGATTAATGTTGATGACTTATCTGATGATGAAGTCATTGGAAGAGCAGTGCCTGGTCTGGCTAAGAGACTAAGGACAAGGAAAGAAAAGCAGGGTGAATCGTATCCAAAGAAGGCTTCAGATGATAAGAAGAAAAAGACTGTTGTTGGGCCAACTAAAGCTTGGAGCAAGGTCGAAGTGACTCCAAGAAAGAGGAAGATTATGGAACAATCTGAGTCTGAGCATGATGATGAGGATGATGTTCAGAACATCACTCATGTCAGAAAATCTATTGCAAAAAGGATTGCAGACAAAGTCCCAGATGTGCCTGTGGATAACATCTCCTTCCACCGTGCAAGCAATGCCTATATGTGGAAGTTCATTTGCCAAAGGAGAATTTCTCTTGAGAGAGAGATTGGCAAAGAAGCCTTGGAGATTAAAGAAGTGATGGAAGGAATTAAAGCTGCTGGGTTAATGAAAACCGTGTGTGGATTTTCAAGGTGTTATGATGGGCTGGTAAAGGAATTCATAGTAAATCTGCCTATAAATATCTCTAACCAGAGCAGTCCTGACTATATGAAGGTCTTTGTCAGAGGAAAATGTGTTGAGTTCTCACCTAAGATGGTCAACAGCTACTTAGGAAGAGAGGATGCAGAATATACAGAATTGGAGGATACAGATAATGAAGTGTGCAAGGAAATTACTGCTGGACAGGTTAGAGTATGGCCATTAAAAGAAAAGCTACCAACTAGCAAACTGAGTGTGAAGTATGCTATACTACACAGAATTGGAGCTGCAAACTGGGTGCCCACGAATCATAAAACCACCATAGCTGTGGGATTAGGAAGGCTTATCTATGCTGTTGGTACACAGAAAAAGTTTGACTATGGCACATACATATTTGATCAGACTGTAAAACATGCAACAACAAATGCTATTAAAATGCCTATAGCATTTCCTTCTCTCATTAGTGGAGTCATTCTGAGTCAACAACCAGGAATATTGACTTGTGCAGATAAAGCATGCAAAAGGGAGTCTCCATTATCCTTGCACCAGAAGTTGTTTATGGGAAGTCATGTTGCAGACATTGTGTCAACATCAAATGCAGGTATCAAGAAGAAAACTTCCAACGCTGATTTGCTAGCAGAACTGAAGGCAACCCGCAAAGACTTGGATGTTGTGATTAATACCAGTCTGGCTAGAAAAGAAAAGATTGAGAAGATGAACCAAATTTTGGAACAAGATGATCGTGCTGACTCTGAAGACGAAGGACAAGATAGTGCAGAAGATGCAAGTTCAGAAGAAGACTAGCTTATTTACTTTTGCTTCTAGTAGTTTTAGTTTTATTTTCTGACTTTGTGTGCTTGGTTATGTAATTTGAATATTGTGATGTTATATGCACTGTTTATGTGTTTAGTTTCCGTCTATGATTTGTTGTGCCTGGTTGCTAACTGTGAGGCTAACAATGAGAGCTAGGGTGTACTGACTGTAGTTCATAGGGCTTCTGATTGAAGCATGTCTAATTATGGCTAAAAAGGGGGAGATAAGTATAAGTTAAAAATTGCCATGAAGAGAAATTGATGCTGCTAAAAGTAAAAGGTGTTTAGTTGAAAAGTGCTGATGCAGTTATTGAGGGGGAGTTAAGACTGAGCTAGTGAAGATATCATAGCAGAGTGCAGCCAAGCAGACATCAAGGGGGAGAAGTGCTGCACATTGTGAGCTACTGAACAGCTGTGATGTTGGTTCATATTTTTGAGGGGGAGCACCAATTGGCTGGTGTCAATAATGAAGATGGTGCTGCAGGAGAGTTTGATGAATTGAAGATGTTGCTGATGCTGCTATTGAAGAGTTTCAAAATTATTGATTGAAGTTTTCCGCTGCTGAAGTCTCTGAAGGTGCAGAGTGCAGAGATTATTTTAGCCAAAATTAGCCAAAGGGGGAGATTGTTAGTTCTTGGATTAGCTGGAATTTTGGTAAAACAAGGTATATGTTCAATGTTGATGTCAAGGTGCTGATGTTGCAACATTGAAGTCTTAACACTGGGCTGTGTTAAGTATGTATTTGCTGAAGTTGGATGTCTGATGTCATATAGGTGATGTTGTGACATTAGATCTGCAGAATTAATAACATCAGGTTGTGATGTTGTTAGGGTTGCGTGTTAGCTGGAATTGTGGAGAGCAAGCTGTCTCTTTGGATGCGAATATCTTGGGATAGATATTTGCTACTGCATAGGAGATCTGGTGCAGATTTGTAGGAGATTTAAAAGGTTGAAGATTTAAAAATATTTTAGGAGAAAATATGTTTTGAATATTTAGTTTTAAATAACAAATTTGGGAGATATTGTAGCGTGTCCAAGACCAATTCAAGGAGCTATATAAAGCGCACAAGACCAAAGGAAAAGGTGATAGAAATACAGAGAGAAGATCAAGAGCATAGGCTGAGTGTCTTGAGTATTTTGTACGAGTTGTATAGCCAGAATTCTAGGGTGAATTGCTGTGTCGTATTTTGTCCTCTCTAGAACCTGTGAAGCAATAGAGAGTGGTTGCTTGATCGAAGCTGTGAAGTAAGATCAAGGTTACTCAAAGTGGGTTCTTTGAGTGTTTGTAAGGGATTGAGTGGTGATCTCATACCTAGGTGGTTTCTTAGGTAGGAAGTCATTAGTAGAGTATAAGTTTAGGAGATTGTCAACGGGTTGTTGAGTCTGTAAATTATATCTACAAGTAGTGAATTCCATCCCTGGCTTGGTAGCCCCCAGAGTAGGTTGGTTGTAACCGAACTGGGTCAACAATTCTTGGTGTTATTTTGCTGTTTATTCTGTCCATTGTGCAGAGTGTGTTGTTGTAACATCGCACCTTAACATCACAAGTCTGATACCAGAATTTCACACCATATCATTGCCTTTCATCTTAATTACTTTTTATTTTATTGACTTAATCGTGTGCGTTTGATGAATCACATGGCTGAGATTATGACAGCACATTAAAATGTGCATGTGCCTAGCACGTGGGAGTGTAGGATAGTCTGAATACTTTTGTGTGCATGTGTGCATGTTAGTTGTGGTGTACCGTGTGATCATGGCCTTTGATCTTGGTTAATTTATGTTTGTGTTGACTTAACGTGAAGCGCAGGATTAATCTAAAGGTGGGGAGGGGGTCAACGTGGTGGACTGAAGCCCACGTGTGTCTTTTTTTTGTTTTATTTTATTTTTCTGATGGATTTTAGGATTGGGCCTTATGTTCGCACCCCTCTTTTCCAGCCCATTACCATTTTCAACATGTTTGGCTTGCTGTTCATACCCCCCCCCACTCATTTTCTTTCTATTTTATTTCATTTAATTATTGCAATTCATTTTTATTTTTTTAAAAATAGTTTCTTGCATTAAAAAATTCCCAAAAAAATCATGAAACATATTTGTCATTTTATAAAATTTTCTCAAATTTTATTTTTTATTTTTATTTTATTTTTATCATCTGAATTAATTATTTTAATAATTCCTTTTTGAATTTATTTCATATATGCATACCATGACTTGTTTATTTTATTTCTCATCATTCATAAAACCTTTTGAACTCATTCTTTTTGCATTGTTTCACCAACACATTGAATTGTATTAAAATATTTTTCTATCATTTTTAAAATCATTTCATATTGCATTTTAGTCCTTTTCTTTAGCATATTGAACCATATTTTTCATCTGAATTTGCATATTTGTTTGAGTGACCTATCTTGGGAATTTTGGCATGAATTTTGGACATGTTGTTTGTTTCTGGTTGAGATATGTTGATAATTAATTTGGTGATTTTAGAAGATGTTTTGCTAATTGTTTGATTGCTTTTATTTGAGGTCTTCTTGTATGCATATCTCTGATCATGTCTGGTTACCTGTTTGAAAAGGCACTTGTGCCATTGTTTTGGGATTGTGTCTTTGACTACACAAACCATATTTAGATTGTTATAGGTCACTTGATTGCCATTATATGTCATCGCCCGGATTTCATTTATCTCATTTCTTTTACGTATGTCTGCTTTGTACTAACCTTTTATGCAGAGGCTGAGGTAAGTTATTTGAGGGTGTGGATAGTTATCCATGTCCACTCTCACTCTTTCTGTCTCTCATCTTTTCTTTTCTTTAGGCTTAGGTTGTCGTCAAACCTCACTAACCGTAGGTCACCCATGCATGATAACATTAGGACTCTTAGTTTCCCTTTAGAGTTTCCTTTGTGTCTTCTCTCTTCTCATCTCAAAACTTCTTGAAAACACTTAATAAGGATAAAGTGTATTGCGCACGAGCCTTAAGCGTGGGGAATGAGAAATGAGGGGCTTCCTCTCATCTTTCTAGAGTGCTTAGCGAGCGTCCTGTCTTGGGACGATTCGTTAAGTATTCGTCCCTGTGCCCTAGACTTTGGTGCAATGCAAGTTATGAACTAACTCAAGTCACTTCTGTCTTAAAAAAAATACAAACAAACTTCAAACCTTTTTGTCCTTCGGGATTGTCAAACTAAAGGCTATTTTCAAAAAGGGCACGTTACTTTCCGTCTGAGTCGCAAACAGGCATCGACCCTAACTGCCGGACGCGAACTTAACGCCGCTCATAAAAAACACAAAAAGAACTTGGTCTGAACTACGTTGACTCTGAATTTCCCATTGCACAAAGGGAGTACGTAGGCCTAGGACGTCGACGTCCTATCGAGTCTGTCTTTGTTTTCCCCTTCCTCGTGTCAGTATAGCCATATATTTTAGGATAACTCACCCTTAGATTAGACAACAAACGTGGATCCCATCGAGTACGATGGATGCGTGGGGTGCTAGCACCTTCCCCTCGCGTAACCGACTCCCAAACCCAGGTTATGGTTGCGATGACCATTCCTTTCCCTCTTCCTCAGGTTTATGTGGTGTTCCCTTTCCCTATCTTGGGATAAATTTACACGGCTGGCGACTCTATTTTCCGCGCCACTCTCGCGTTTGTACCTGAATGAAAATCCTGGGAGCGACAGCTGGCGACTCTGCTGGGGACTCTGGTTGACCTATGCTGGTCCATCCCTAAGCGAGTCAATCCTAGCGCTTGCTTGTCTTTGTTCTCTTTGGGTGTTTTTGTTTTTTTATTTTGCTTTATTTGTTGTATATTACCGTTTTACAGCTTTTACTGCATTGCATTTCATTTTTATTACTGTCATACTGGATATTGCTGTGTTGTGTTGGCTGTTTCTGTTTTGCAGGTTGGGTTGTTCTGAGAGATAAGCCCAATACCCAGGCTTGAGTACACCCTAGGACTAGAGTAGAGAGTAGTGGGAACTACGTGCCCGCTTGGTACGTTTGTGTGTTCACGAAATTCACAACCAGACGAGGCTATCTTGGGACGCCTTCTAACGTGTGTGTCTTGCGCATGTTAGGATGTCGATCTAGAGAGCTGTCGACTCTGGTGACCTATCATCGAGGACCTTAGTGGAAACATCCCTCTTTAGTGGTGACAGTGGCAGACCACATTATGTGGCAAACCCATTCGCACCCGAGGGCCCACTTTGGAACTCACATAGGATGGCCCCTATCTTTTGAAGAGAATCAGTGGAGGCACTCCTCGATTGACGATAGTACTGTACCCCAAGGGATGAATGTACTATTGTTTCTTGACCTCAGTGCCAGAAGCTGAGGACCTTCCATTTTGGAGAATCAGTTGAGGCCTCCTCGATTGATGATGATGCCAAACCAGAAATGGTGAACGTATCATCATTTCTCGACCTGAGAGCCCGGGATACTGACCATCCTAGTACCCATACGTGAGAGGGGATGGGTGATTGCAGGTTTGCAGGTAACTGAAACCTTCAACCTACCCGGTTTTTCTGGATTTCTCATCAATGTTTGATTATCTGGGTTCCTGATTATCTCAGTGGTTCGGTATTTTGGAATTCTGGTTTTCTGGGTTGTGGTTCTCGTTCAGTTAACATCACAGCACATCCAGCAGTGTTGCCTTGATCTCATGTTTGCATGAGCATATCATTTTTCATGAATTCTGACATGTTTGACATTTTTCAGGGCTTGCATCTTACTCTTGATTCTGGTTTTCTGAGGTTACCTTGGCATGGATGTCCAGAGAAAGAAGACTGTTGCCTATTCGTTCCCAGATCCGACCTTGACGTTGATTCACAAGCTGATTAGTATGGCTGGTCCTAGAGTTCGTACAGAGTTCAGTGGAGGGTATGGGAGACTTCTGAAGTTTGTCTACAATATCTCCGAGTATGAGAAGGATGCCATTCATACACTTCTTCAGTTTTACGATCCGTCTTTGCGTTGCTTCACTTTCCCAGACTACATCTTGGCCCCAACGTTGGAGGAGTTCTCATTTATTTTGGGAATCCCCATCAGGCATGACATAGTATTCTTTTCTGAAGAACACCCAGGGATAAAAGAAATGGCTATTGCTCTTCATATTAGTGAATCCGTTCTGAGCAGTAATATTGAGGAAAAATAAGGAGCTAAGGGTTTCTTATTGAAGTTCTTGTTTGATCAAGCTTGCATACATGTTAAAGAGAAGAATTGGACTGCTTTCTAAGCTATTCTGGCTATGTGCATCTATGGGATTGTCCTGTTTCCCAATGTTCCTGATCTGGTGGATATGCATGCTGTCAGGATATTTATTTCAAAGAATCCTATACCTACCTTGCTAGGTGATGTGTATCACTCAGTCCACTACAAGAATGAAAATAGGCGGGGAAAAACCGTGAGTTGTTGTCCACCGCTCTTATCTACTTGGTTTCGGAGCCATTTCCCCGAAGCTGGCGCCTTCGTTGATACGAAAGATTCTCTGAAGTGGTCAAAGAGGTTAATGGGCTTGACTGCTGACAACATTGTCTGGTTCAACCGTGACTTGCTAGGAATAGAGATTATTTGCAAGTGCGGAGAATTCCCTAATGTACCCTTGATAGGGAGAAGAGGTGGAATTAACTATAATCCTTCCTTGTTATCAGGCAGTTTGGTTATCCTTTGAAAGGTCCACCTGAAGAGTGAGATGTCAGAGAGTCCTTATTCTTCAATGGTACTGGGGATCAAGAGATAATAAGGAAGATTGTGAATGCTTGGAAGCAGGTGACCAAGAGGGGAAAAACTTCATTCGGGAAATGTAACAACCGGGCTTTCCCTTCCTATAAAGAGTGGATTAAGAAGAGAGCAGAAGAGGAGCTTCTTCCCTTCCCGGTAGAACCACCATCTTACCCCTTGCTGATTGAGCCTCCTACCACAGTTGAGATAGAGAAGTTTAACAAGTTGTGGGCTGAAAAGGAAAAGCTGCGAGAAGAAAACAGTGAGCTACAAAGAGAGATTTATTAGTTGAAGCATGAGCGGGGTAAAGCTGTCCATATCGCCGAGTTGAAGACAGAGCTTCTCGCTGAGGCAGAAAAGGAGCTAGCTGACAAGGTCGCATCCAGACAAAGAATGAAACAAGCTCTAGACGGTATCAGTAAGGTTCTCGAGTCTAAGAAGGAAGAGTTGGACAAGGCTTTGTTAAAGATTCACAGGTTCAATGCTCACCGAGAAACTGCAATGGCTGAGAATAAGCGAAAAGAAGACGATTATCTAGCTCAGATTGATCAATTGAAGTCGCAGCTCAAGAGGAAAGATGCTGAGATCCTATCAGGGGTATTCCAGAGACAAGCAGTCGAGGGTCGACTCAATGAAGCCATGGCCTCCATAGAGGAACTGAAGATCCAAGCTGAAGTGAAGAGACCTAGAAACGAGGGTCCTAGCATGGATGGTGTTTCTGGAGAAGACGCTTGGGAGTTGCATTGCCGATACTTGGAAGGGATCATGCATAGGAGAGACGTTCTGATTCAAGAGCTAATTCAGAGGCCGAAGCATCCAGACACCAAAAAGTTGTTCGAGGAAATTCAAGACTGGAGCAAAAAGCATAATGGATGGGGGGGATTGACACTTGTGGACTTTGATGACATGCCGTAGTTTTCTATTTTCTTTCATTGTTTGGACCACCACCAGACTTGTTGGTTGGGATCTATGATTATTGTGTTCAGACTTGTTATCTTGGATTTGTGATTGTTGACATTTGGTTTTCCTCTGGTTTTCTTAATATATGAGCAGAAGTTCCGTTCTATCTTGTTGATAAACTGGAATCAAGGGGTGGATCGCCCTGCGGATTTTCAAACATGTTCATTTGCATTTGCATATTCATAATCATTCTGCATAATTATTCTGCATAACAGGTGTTTATCTCTGGTGTTCTTATTTTGTTCTCCTCCGCAGTACAGGATTGATAGCCATGGAGCAACTCCGTGCAAAGATGCTTGAAATGAAGGTTCGGATGAGGCAATTTGGAGAAGACATGCTGGTCATGTCCCAAGAGCAGAAGATGCTGAGGGAGGAGGTCAATCAGATGAAGACTCAGATGGGTTTGGTCATGGAAATTTTGAAAACGGTGTTAAAGAAGGAAAACAGTTATGTGCTCGCTTCCACAACAGAGGTCCTTACTCCTCCCATCTCTCTGGGATTTGATCTAGATCACGGATTGCCTCGTGAATCTCTTCCACAAATTGAGGTTCCAGAGCTTTCCCAACAGCAATCGGGTCGTGTCTCCCAAGATAAGCCTAAGAATAAAAAGTGTGCACAAAGACTGAAGCAGCTTGAAAGAGTTTTTCATCCACTCCCTATGCCATATTCTCAACTATTGCAGCATCTCCTTCAGTTGCAACTGGTACAGAAAAGGACTTTGGCTTCTTTCGCTGGTAATCCCCCACCAGGCTACAATGCAAAAGCCCATTGTGATTTCCATTCTGGGGCACCAGGGCATACTGTGGAGAAATGTAGGGCCCTTCAGCACGCAGTCCAGGATCTGATTGATTCGAGGAAAATTGAATTCACACCGAGCGGCGTAAGCATACAAGGTGGTCCCACTCTAGCTGTTGAAAAAGAAGTGGGTATCCCCGTTGCTTCTTGTCGCTCCCAGGATTTTCATCCAGGTACAAACGCGAGAGTGGCGCGGAAAAACAGAGTCGCCAGCCGTGTAAATTTATCCCAAGAGAGGGAAAGGGAACACCGCATAAACCTGAGGAAGAGGGAAAGGAATGGTCATCGCAACCATAACCTGGGTTCGGGAGTCGGTTACGCGAGGGGAAGGTGCTAGCACCCCACGCGTCCATCGTACTCGATGGGATCCACGCTTGTTGTCTATTCTAAGGGTGAGTTATACTATCATCTAGGATTGTACTAAGACGAAGAAGGGAGACAAAGACAGACTCGGTAGGATGTCGACGTCCTAGGCCTACGTACCCCCTTTGTGCAATGGGGAATTCAGAGTCAACGTAGTTCGAACCAAGTTCTTTTTGTGTTTTTTATGAGCGACGTTAAGTTCGCGTCTGGCAGTTAGGGTCGATGCCTGTTTGCGTCTCAGACGGAAAGTAACGTGCCCTTTTTGAAAATAGCCTTTAAGTTTGGAAATCCCGAAGGACAAAAGGGTTTGAAGTTGGTTTGTGTTTTTTAGGACAAAAGTGGCTTAAGTTAGTTCCTAAGTTGCATTGCACCAAAGTCTAGGGCACAGGGGCGAATACTTAACGCATCGTCCCAAGACAGGACACTCGCTAAGCACTCTAGAAAGATGAGAGGAAGCCCCTCATTTCTCATTCCCCATACTTAAGGCTCGTGCGCAATACACCTTATTCTTATTAAGTGTTTTAAAGAAATTTGAGATGAGAAGAGAGAAGACACAAGGGTAACTCTAAAGGGGACTATGAATCCTAAAGTTATCATGCATGGGTGACCTACGGTTAATGAGGTTTGACGACAACCTAAACCCTAAAGGAAGAATATGAGGGAAGGAAAAGGTAAGGGTGACCATGGATACTTATCCATACCCTTAAAGAACTTACCTTAGTCCCTGCATAAAAGATTAGTACAGAATAAACATAAATAATACCAAAGCAAATGAAAATAAACAATGGCAAACAGTGGTGATAATAATCCAAACATGAACTTAGAAATCAAAGGAACAACCCCAAAGCAAATGGCACAAGTGCCTTTTCAAACAGATAATCAGATGTGGTCAGAAATAGGCATACAAGAAGATCTCAAGTGAAAGCCAATCAAATAATTAGAAAAGTGACTCCTAAAATTCCCAAATTAAATATCAAAGTCCCTCAACCAGAGACAAACAACATACCAAAAATCCCTGCAAAAATTCAAAGTGTTAGTCATTCAATTAATCATACAAAATTCAGGTGAGGAATAGGGTTCGATGTGTCAAAGGGAAGGGCAAAAATGTAATATGGAATGATTTTAAAAATGATAAAAAATATTTTTATGCATTTTAGGATGTTAGTGAACAAATGAAAAAAGAACGGATCAAAAATATTTTATGGTTGCAGAGAAATAAAAATAAAGAAATTTAAGTATGCATGGTATATGTAATTCAAAAAGAAAATAGACTAAATAATTAATTTAAATGATAAAAATAAAATAAAAATAAAAAATAAAATTTGGAAAATTTATTAAAATGATAAATATGATGCATGCAATTTTTTAGTAATTTTTTAATGCAATTATGTAATTTTAATAATTAATAATGAAATATAATAATTAAAATAAAAATAAAATGACATAAAAGTGTTGGGGGTGCAACGAGTAAAGAAAACACGTTGGAATAGAGACATGGGCTGAAGATGGGGGGTGCGAATAGCAGCCCAGCCCATCAGCAAAAAAAATAAAAAAAGAGACTACCATGCAACGCCCATGTGCCAGGCACATGTTATTTTAATGTGCTGGCGTGTTTTCCACCACACGATTCATCACGTGGTCCAGAATTAGTCAACTAAAATGAAAAGTAAATCAAATGAAATAACATAATTGGGTGGTACATGGTAATGGCGTGGGGTAATGTCCACCTGATTACTAATTTAAATTCAGAAAAAAAATAAAATAGAAAAATATGTGGCAGCATTGTGGCCACACGATCCAAGCCATGGACGGCCCAGATTACGTCTTCAACCTCCAGCCACCCTCCTTCGCCGGACCACCGCCAGCCGCCGGAACCCTACCGCCGGCCACCACCTACAACCTATATTTTTCCAGAAAATGCGTATGGGTACACTATCCGACCCAGAATTTCGTTAGGAATCCAAATATGGCATCAAAAACCCCAAATTATTAGTGTATAATAAAAAACGAATGAAAAACCATTAGGGCACAAAACTTTAAATCCATATTACAAGCAAACCACACGTCCAAAATTAAAAATAAATAGATAAGGATAATCACCATTCATCACACGTCAATATGCACGTAAAAAATAGGAGTTTTAAGAGCACGAAAAAACCTCTCAACCTGAGATGGTGCAACTCCAATCCTTGCTTTTGGCTGCAAATGGTGGTTGGGTTCTGTTCCAGAGATCACCAGGAAAAGTTTTGTGGAAGAACTTCGAAGAAACTCCTTGTAAATTGAGAGATCTAAGGAATTCAAGAATTAGGGTTCACTTTCTTTTTCTCCAAAATATCACATGTCACCCACCCTAACCAGTGCATGGATGGGTTTATATAGACTAAGGTTTGTGGCTGATAATGAATTGGACTTGGGTAATTACTTGTTTAATGATTTTTTGAATTATCTTGAAAAATCACATTATGTTAAGTACACCTCCTCCATGCATATATATTTAAGAATTCCATGATGGATCACTTTCATTTGGATTGCTAGTTACACCTCAATGGAACTTGGGCCTTGAAAACAATTGATTCATGAGTTTTTAATAGTTTGGCATTTTGGATAATGGAGAATAAGTGATAAATATGCCATGGAACCACTTGGTTAAAAAGCCAAAAATGCTTCTTAGGAATTGTTTTTGGATGTTATAACATGTCTTGAAGCAATGGAATTGATTATAGGTCATTATGCCCAAAATTGTGAAAATGGGATCATGAGAAACCCTAAAAACCACTTTGGCTTCTTTTGACCATAAGTTGATTTTCACAAATGATATGGAGACCCACTAGTACTTGTTGGAAAGAGGAGAAAAATATCTTCAACTTTCATGTTGGAGAAAAATTTATTTGAAGCTTTCTTGATGATGAAAAGTCAAGTTGAATGCAGTGCAGGAACTTGCCCAAAAAGGAAACTTTTCATTATAGGTCACTTTCCAAATTTAGAAACTTTGCACCAACTCCTGATTCCTGATAAATATGTATGAAACTTGACCCTTGGAGACCATATGAGGATGTGATACCTTGAAAACCTTGGAGAGAACCTCAAAATTCCACAATTGACTTCTCCTCTCACTGTTGACTTTTACCCAATTCAACTGATTTTCAATCCATTGGCCAATTAAACTTCTCCTGAACCAAACTGATGCCCAACCTGCCACCCCTAGGTATTTAGGGACCCAAGGAATACCATAGAATCAAGTCTTGCAGAAATAAACTGACTTTATAGCAAACCCTAGTTTTGGTACCCTCAGTCTAGGAGGAAATAACACAGTCTCTAAATCCAAATTCCTCTGAATATGATGTGTATCCTCTCCAACAAAGATAAGATATGCCATTTGATGATGATAAAAACCCAAGGAGCTTGCCCATTGGAGCAATAAACCCAAGAATCTCAAAACCCTAGTTTCTGCACTGGTTAGGAGAGAGTGACCCACTTGAGATCCCTTGCCACTTGTGAACTCTTGATGATGTGATAGACCAAATAGGACCTTCTTGAACTGCCTCAAGCACCTTGACCCCATGCTAATGATATGCATACATGAAAATGAAATGAAACATAAGCCAGTTAGTACTAAAGTAAGGAGGGCAAATTTTGGGGTGCTACAGCTGGCCCTATTCAATCTTCTTGGACCTGAAAGGATGATAGCAACGGCTTTCGGACATTCACGGTAGAAGGTGATTGAATACAAAAAGAACCACAAAATTTACAAACTGTGGGGAGAAAAGATGATTGGAGCCCAGCCACACCTCGTCAAAAAGATTTGACGGAAAGACAACATACCCAAGAAAGAAAAGTGAACCCCAGAACCACATCGTCGGAGAGAAAACATGAAACCCATGAAACACCCCGTCAAAGGGTTGACGGGAAGAAAAGATACCTAACAGACCACATCATCAAAGAATTGACGGAAAGACAGCCCGAACACCCGACCAAAGGGCCACATCGTCAAAGAATTGACGGAATGAAAATCTGAACGAAGATAACACATTGTCATAGGGATGACAGAGAGAAGATGAACCCCAAGGAACACATCGTCATAGGGATGATAGAAAGAAGATGAACCCCAAGGAACACATCGTCATAGGGATGACAGAAAGAAGACCTGAATGAATGAGACACATTGTCATAGGGATGACAGAAGGTTCTACCGTAGAAAGCTCATTGTCATGGGGATGACAAAAAGAAAATCTGAACGAAGATAACACATTGTCATAGGGATGACAGAAAGAAAATCCCACCGTAGAAAGCACATTGTCATGGGGATGACAGAAAGGAAACCTGCACGAAGGAAATACGTCGTCAAAGGGGTTTGACGGAAAGGAAATCTAAACGAAGAAACACGTCGTCAAAGGGGTTTGACGGAAAGAAAACCTGCACGAAGGAAATACGTCGTCAAAGGGGTTTGACGGAAAGGAAATCTAACTGAAGGAACACGTCGTCAAAGGGGTTTGACGGAAAGAAAACCTGACCGAAGGAAACATGTCGTCAAAGGGGTTTGACGGAAAGAAAACCTGACCGAAGGAAACACGTCGTCAAAGGGGTTTGACGGAAAGAAAACCTGACCGAAGGAAACACGTCGTCAAAGGGGTTTGACGGAAAGAAAACCTGACCGAAGGAAACACGTCGTCAAAGGGGTTTGACGGAAAGAAAACCTGACCGAAGAAAACACGTCGTCAAAGGGGTTTGATGGAAAGAAAATTAAAAAGGGAACACGTCTTCAAAAGGGTTTGACGGAAAGAGAACCTGACCAAAATGTCGTCATGAAGGGGTTGATGGACAACGACTGGTTGAGGGTAAGATCGACGTATGACCTACGACCCAAAAGAAAGGTAAAAGAGGGGTTAATTGTAATGTCTGCTGGGAATATGTCACCGTCATGATTGGAAATTGATTCGGGCTTTCGCACAAGGTACCAAATCCGGCTTATGCTTCGCATGCATATGTTTGAATTTCTTTCTATGGAGTAATGCTCCATACGAAATGGAAATGCTACGCGTTTTGAGGATGCAATGTAAACATGCTTACTATATGCAAAAGGACCACTCCAACAAAATAAATGCTGAAGAAATGAGGCCAACTCCGCTGGGGATGGCGAACTGAACTGTCTCCGATTGACCGGCCTTCCTGATATAACCACTGCTGAAGATGAAACCTGAAGAGAACTCCCACTCTGTTGGGGATTACGAATAAACCTTGAAAATGGACCCCAAAGATCTGTTACGGAAGAGGTGCCAATAACCATTGGACTTTGAATCTGGTGGGGATGTCAATCACTGTTGATCAAACCATTGAGATGACTATCACCTGCTTGGGGAATGAAGTCAATAACAGTGAACTTGCCGGAGAATATCATTGAACTTAGCCTGTAGTCGGGGAAACACCCTTAACCTGCTGGGGAATACCAGCCATCACCAACAACTCTGCTCGGGGAACGATGGTTGATGATATCCACTCTGTTAGGGGACAACATTGAGCTTACTCCTCTGCTGGAGACTTACTTTCTACCCTTACTCTGTTGGGGAGAGAAACTCTACTGGGGACGTCACGTGTTGACCATCAACATGAACCCTGCAGATGTGATATGACCAAAAGATGCCCTGATACAGCATAGCCCATAAAGGAACCTGTCTTTGAGAGGTCTCATGAAGATCTTATATATCTTGCCCCATGATCTTGATTAACCGTTCTCCTGAAAAAAACCCTTTTGCTTTTGGGGTGACCTGCCCCAGCCTTGAAGTGATTTTGCCCTTGACTGGCTGATCTGTGAAGGAGTACCTTTGACTGACTGACCTTCGAGAGATTTGTTGAATCTCGACCTAATTGCCCCAGATTGGCTGAATCTCGGAATGAATCGCCCATTTGATATGACTATTTGATGGCTTGCCCCTGCTCAACGGAGTACTTAGGCACTCTGCACTTATATCGATCAATCTTTTCATTGCAGAAACTTCCCTGATCAAGCACTTAGTCACAAGAAAATGACAATCTTAATGCAATGCATATGACAGTTTTGAAATCCAAGTCTGTTCACTGGAAAAAAGGTTGTGACATATAGTGAATGAATCACTAATCAAAGTGTCGCTGATACCAACATGAATGGTAAGAAGATCCTTTTAGGAGTCAGGTTCGACGCGATCTTTACCGAAGTATGCTTTCGAAACAACCTTGCTTCAATTAGGTCTTTTAAAGGTTGTAACGTGGCTTGGTTCACGGTTTGAGAAAGAAAGGATATAAGGCTCAAGGTTTTGTTTTAACCCACCCATTCTCCTTGATGTTCTCCAGTCCTACGTTCAGCTAACTCGACATAAGCGCTCACCTCTCAACAAGGTTAATGAATAATATGAGGATAGAAAGAACCCACACGGTTTTCGGAGTGACAGCCACCCCTTTTGCCTTTGGTGTCTGTAAACACACGACTTGTTCTTTATTTGAGGATTTTTCTTTTTCGCTTTTTGCTTTTCCCTGATTTTGCCTGGACTAACTCTGTTGAATTTTTCGATTTCGACGTCCAGCGGGATGCCCTAACTTTTGCCTAAGTCATTTGTCTTCAAGTTTCGACTTAGCGGGCTTTATTTTTCTTTCGATTCTTTTTCTCTTTTTTTTTGAACAAATCGGGTGACACTGGATTGTCTGACTCGTTTGAAAGGGATGTGACTGCCTCACTCTTCGGTTGGTGAGGGATAACCATAGACTTGATCCTCAAGTTGAACGCTCGGTCAAATTAATTGACACTTACCCTGTCCCAGGTTAAGATTGAGGGTTTTTTCGTTTTCAGAAAGAAACTCCTACTTCTAGGCTCAAAGGGGTTGACAAGGGATTATCTTCCTTATATCTCCGGTGTTTAGGGATTTGAAACAATGCATGTACATCATCAGCAAGGTTTTGTCCCAAAAGCATACCATCAGAAGTTCTGCGTCTTTGAATTTCATCATCCTCCCTCAGATCCTGCTTAAACAAGGGTTAGGTATCAATAAAGAAAATATGAGTGAACACAGATGGATTTAATCAAAACATGCATATTCATTTCATTATCGTTATCAACTGAAAACAGACGAGTTTTACAAATGAGTTTGCCCTTTAACAGAAAAGAAACTACGAATGCAAAGAAATGACATGATCTAAAAGATTGTCAGCTCCGGGGAACTGGGTTTTCCAAGCTTGACTTGCTGCTGAACTAGCCATCTTCAGAATTGCTCATCGAAGTCAGTCTGATAAAAACTCGCACCACTGCTCTCGATGTCTTCTTCCATAACCTGAACTGATGAACCCACATGACTGGATGAAGGCGAATTGTTGATCTGAATACCCTGAGGCATGAATGAGAACATATTGGAGTCAAGCAGAGTCTGAATCTTGCTCCTAAGCACCTTACAGTCTTCAATTGAATGCCCCTGTGCCCCAGCATGGTAATCACAATGGGCATTGACATCAAAACCTGGTGGATACGGAAAAGGCACTGGCTTCAATTCCTTCGGCACTATAAGTCCACCTCTGATTAAATCTGGCAACATCTGACTAAACGACATTGGCAACTGAGTGAAATGCCTCTCTGGCTTCCTAGGTCTTTGTCGGGCGTGCTGACGCGGCTGACGGCGGTATGACCGTTGATTCTTAGGGGATCCCTGATACGAAAGCCCAAAATATTGTTGACTCTGAACCGTTGAAACACCTGAACACTGAGGTGGGGGATATTCTTGGACGGAATTGCCTTCTTCCACCCATTCTTTTTGAGAACTGACAACTGATCCACTTTCACTAGCCGGGAAGTTCGAGGCGCTTTGGATTTTTCCCCTCTTGATATCGAACTCAACGTGTTCTCCAAGTATCACCAAGTTAGAGAATTTTAATACAGTAATCAACTTATCGAAGTACGGTCCTTGCAAAGTATCCTTGAACATATTAACCAATTCTCTTTCCAAAAGTGGTGATTGAACGCGAGCAGCTAACTCTCTCCATCTCTGAGCATACTCTCTGAATGATTCGTTATCCGCTTTAGATAAACCTTGCAACTGCAGGCGGCTGGGAGCCATGTCAAGATTATAACTGTACTGTTTTACAAAGGCATTGGCTAGATCTGACCATGATCGGATGCTACCACTTTCCAACTGCATATACCAACTCAATGATGCCCCACTCAGACTGTCCTGGAAACAGTGAATCATAAGCTCGTCATTATAGACATGTGAGGTCATTCTTCGGCTAAACATCACCAAATGTAGCTTCGGACAGCTATCCCCTTTGTATTTCTCAAAATTCGGCATCTCAAATTTCGGAGGTAACACAAGGTCGGGCACCAAACACATGCTTGCAGCATTCAGATCAAGAGTATCACGCTTCACTAGGGCATCCAGCTTCTCCTCCAGCACACGACATCTTTCATCAAACTGAACAGCCCGTGGGTCCTTAGGCTTCGCCTTTGGAATTACCCCTTGGAAATTTGGCACAGAGAAGGCAAAGCGCTGATAGTCTGTGGCGTCAAGAGAAGAAGAATGTCCATCTCGGACGATGGTACGCTCGTGTATAATATGATTCTCAACAGGGACTTGCACAGGCTGAGCTTGAGTAACATTGTTCACTGGAGGTGGAATGCCATTCCCAGTAACTGAAGTCCTCTGATCATTGGCCTCTCCCCTATTCATGGCTGTCATAGCTTCCACAAGCTGATCCAACTGACTCTTCATCAATTCAACATCGGCCCTAGTTACAAACTGATTTTGTTCCCCTGAATTCATGATGATCTCCCCTAAAGCTGATTCAAGTCTGATGAGAAAGTCTAGAAATCAACTGCGGTTTAGACAAAGGATTGATGAACTCTCTGATCCGGCCGGAGACAGATATGCAAAAATGATGCAAGATGCAAATGCAATGCAAAATGATTATGAATATGCAAATGCAAATGGACATGTTTGAATATTTGCAGGGCGATCCATCCCTTGATTCCAGTTTAATAGCAAGATAGAACGGAACTTCTACTCATATATTAAGAAAACCAGAGGAAACAAAATGTCAACAATCACAACTCACGATAATAAGTCTAACACGCCTGGCGGTGATCCAAATACAATAGATAGAAAGAGAACTACGACGTGTCATCACAGTCCACAAGTGCCGATTCCTTCAGGTTCTGCCATAGAAACAATCTTGTGAACGGGATCCAGAATAAGCGACGGGAACTTGTACCCTATGATATTCTTTTTCTTCTCAATACTCATTCTCAATAGTCTTCAAAAACCAGAATCAAAGTTAGGATGCAACCCTGCAAATGACTAAACACGTTAGGATGCAAGATGATGATGCAAATGCACACATGGGGTCAAGGCGCCACTGCTGGATGTGCTGTACTGCTAACTGAACGGTAACCACAACCCGGAAAGCCAGAATTCCAGAATACCAAACCACTGAGATAACCAGAAACCCATATAATCAAGCGCTGATGAGAAATCCAGAAAAAATGGGTAGGTTGAAAGTTTCGGTTACCTGCAAACCTGCAAACACCCATCCCCTCTCACGTGTGGGTACTAGGATGTTCAGTATCCCGGGCTCTCAGGTCAAGAAATGATGATACGTTCACCATTTTTGGTTTGGCATCATCATCAATCGAGGAGGCCTCAACTGATTCTCCAAAGCGGAAGGTCCTTAGCTTTGGCACTGAGGTCGAGAAACAATAGTACATTCATCCCTCGGGGTACAGTACTATCGTCAATCGAGGAGTGCCTCCACTGATTCTCTTCAAAAAGTAGGGGCCATCCTATGCGAGTTCCAAAGCGGGCCCTCGGGTGCGAATGGGTTTGCCACAGGATGTGGTCTGCCACTGTCACCACTAAAGAGGGATGTTTCCACTAAGGTCCTCGATGATCGATCACCAGAGTCGACATCTCTCTAGATCAACACCCCAACATGCGCAAGACACACACGTTAGAATGCATCCCAAGATAGCCTCGTCTGGTTGTGAATTTCGTGAACACACAAACGTACCAAGCGGGCACGTAGGTCCTACTACTTTCCACTCTAGTCCTAGGGTATTCTCAAGCCTTGGTATTAGGCTTATCTCTCAGACCCACCCAACCTGCAAAACAAAGACAGCCAGCACAGCACAGCAGCATGACAGTAATAAAAAATGAAATGCGGAAAATGCGGTAAAAATAAAATAAAATAAAATACAACACATAAAGCAAAACAAACACAAAACACCCAAAGAAAACAAAGACAAGCAAGCGCTAGGATTGACTCGCTTAGGGATGGACCAGCATAGGTCAACCAGATCCCCAGCAGAGTCGCCAGCTGTCGCTCCCAGGATTTTCATCCAGGTACAAACGCGAGAGTGGCGTGGAAAAATAGAGTCGCCAGCCGTGTAAATTTATCCCAAGAGAGGGAAAGGGAACACCGCATAAACCTGAGGAAGAGGGAAAAGAATGGTCATCGCAACCATAACCTGGGTTCGGGAGTCGGTTACGCGAGGGGAAGGTGCTAGCACCCCACGCGTCCATCGTACTCGATGGGATCCACGCTTATTGTCTATTCTAAGGGTGAGTTATACTATCATCTAGGGTTGTACTAAGACGGAGAAGGGAGACAAAGACAGACTCGGTAGGACGTCAACGTCCTAGGCCTACGTACCCCCTTTGTGCAATGGGGAATTCAGAGTCAACGTAGTTCAGACCAAGTTCTTTTTGTGTTTTTTATGAGCGACGTTAAGTTCGCGTCCGGCAGTTAGGGTCGATGCCTGTTTGCATCTCAGACGGAAAGTAACGTGCCCTTTTTGAAAATAGCCTTTAAGTTTGGAAATCCCGAAGGACAAAAGGTTTTGAAGTTGGTTTGTATTTTTTAGGACAGAAGTGGCTTAAGTTAGTTCCTAAGTTGCATTGCACCAAAGTCTAGGGCACAAGGGCGAATACTTAACGCATCGTCCCAAGACAGGACGCTCGCTAAGCACTCTAGAAAGATGAGAGGAAGCCCCTCATTTCTCATTCCCCATACTTAAGGCTCGTGCGCAATACACCTTATTCTTATTAAGTGTTTTAAAGAAATTTGAGATGAGAAGAGAGAAGACACAAGGGTAACTCTAAAGGGGACTATGAATCCTAAAGTTATCATGCATGAGTGACCTACGGTTAATGAGGTTTGACGACAACCTAAACCCTAAAGGAAGAATATGAGGGAAGGAAAAGGTAAGGGTGACCATGGATACTTATCCATACCCTTAAAGAACTTACCTTAGTCCCTGCATAAAAGATTAGTACAGAATAAACATAAATAATACCAAAGCAAATGAAAATAAACAATGGCAAACAGTGGTGATAATAATCCAAACATGAACTTAGAAATCAAAGGAACAACCCCAAAGCAAATGGCACAAGTGCCTTTTCAAACAGATAATCAGATGTGGTCAGAAATAGGCATACAAGAAGATCTCAAGTGAAAGCCAATCAAATAATTAGAAAAGTGACTCCTAAAATTCCCAAATTAAATATCAAAGTCCCTCAACCAGAGACAAACAACATACCAAAAATCCCTGCAAAAATTCAAAGTGTTAGTCATTCAATTAATCATACAAAATTCAGGTGAGGAATAGGGTTCGATGTGTCAAAGGGAAGGGCAAAAATGTAATATGGAATGATTTTAAAAATGATAAAAAATATTTTTATGCATTTTAGGATGTTAGTGAACAAATGAAAAAAGAACGGATCAAAAATATTTTATGGTTGCAGAGAAATAAAAATAAAGAAATTTAAGTATGCATGGTATATGTAATTCAAAAAGAAAATAGACTAAATAATTAATTTAAATGATAAAAATAAAATAAAAATAAAAAATAAAATTTGGAAAATTTATTAAAATGATAAATATGATGCATGAAATGTTTTAGTAATTTTTTAATGCAATTATGTAATTTTAATAATTAATAATGAAATATAATAATTAAAATAAAAATAAAATGACATAAAAGTGTTGGGGGTGCAACGTGTAAAGAAAACACGTTGGAATGGAGACATGGGCTGAAGATGGGGGGTGCGAATAGTAGCCCAGCCCATCAGCAAAAATAAAAAATAAAAAAAGAGACTACCATGCAACGCCCATGTGCCAGACACATGTTATTTTAATGTGCTGGCGTGTTTTCCACCACACGATTCATCACGTGGTCCAGAATTAGTCAACTAAAATGAAAAGTAAATCAAATGAAATAACATAATTGGGTGGTACATGGTAATGGCGTGGGGTAATGCCCACCTGATTACTAATTTAAATTCAGAAAAAAAATAAAATAGAAAAATATGTGGCAGCATCGTGGCCACACGATCCAAGCCATGGCCGACCCAGATTACGTCTTCAACCTCCAGCCACCTTCCTTCGCCGGACCACCGCCAGCCGCCGGAACCCTACCGCCGGCCACCACCTGCAACCTATATTTTTCCAGAAAAATGCGTATGGGTACACTATCCGACCCAGAATTTCGTCAGGAATCCAAATATGGCATCAAAAACCCCAAATTGTTAGTGTATAATAAAAAACGAATGAAAAACCATTAGGGCACAAAACTTTAAATCCATATTACAAGCAAACCACACGTCCAAAATTAAAAATAAATAGATCAGGATAATCACCATTCATCACACGTCAATATGCACGTAAAAAAATAGGAGTTTTAAGAGCACGAAAAAACCTCTCAACCTGAGATGGTGCAACTCCAATCCTTGCTTTTGGCTGCAAATGGTGGTTGGGTTCTGTTCCAGAGATCACCAGGAGAAGTTTTGTGGAAGAACTTCGAAGAAACTCCTTGTAAATTGAGAGATCCAAGGAATTCAAGAATTAGGGTTCACTTTCTTTTTCTCCAAAATATCACGTGTCTCCCACCCTAACCAGTGCATGGATGGGTTTATATAGACTAGGGTTTGTGACTGATAATGAATTGGGCTTGGGTAATTACTTGTTTAATGATTTTTTTAATTATCTTGAAAAATCACATTATGTTAAGTACACCTCCTCCATGCATATATATTTAAGAATTCCATGATGGATCACTTTCATTTGGATTGCTAGTTACACCTCAATGGAACTTGGGCCTTGAAAACAATTGATTCATGAGTTTTTAATAGTTTGGCATTTTGGATAATGGAGAATAAGTGATAAATATGCCATGGAACCACTTGGTTAAAAAGCCAAAAATTCTTCTTAGGAATTGTTTTTGGATGTTAGAACATGTCTTGAAGCAATGGAATTGATTATAGGTCATTATGCCCAAAATTGTGAAAATGGGATCATGAGAAACCCTAAAAACCACTTTGCCTTCTTTTGACCATAAGTTGATTTTCACAAATGATATGGAGACCCACTAGTACTTGTTGGAAAGAGGAGAAAAAGATCTTCAACTTTCATGTTGGAGAAAAATTCATTTGAAGCTTTATTGATGATGAAAAGTCAAGTTGAATGCAGTGCAGGAACTTGCCCAAAAAGGAAACTTTTCATTATAGGTCACTTTCCAAATTTATAAACTTTGCACCAACTCCTGATTCCTGATAAATATGTATGAAAATTGACCCTTGGAGACCATATGAGGATGTGAGACCTTGAAAACCTTGGAGAGAACCTCAAAATTCCACAGTTGACTTCTCCTCTCACTGTTGACTTTTACCCAATTCAACTGATTTTCAATCCATTGGCCAATTAAACTTCTCCTGAACCAAACTGATGGACAACCTCCCACCCCTAGGTATTTAGGGACCCAAGGAATTCCATAGAATCAAGTCTTGCAAAAATAAACTGACTTTATAGCAAACCCTAGTTTTGGTACCCTCAGTCTAGGAGGAAATAACACAGTCTCCAAATCCAAATTCGTCTGAATATGATGTGTATCCTCTCCAACAAAGATAAGATATGCCATTTGATGATGATAAAAACCCAAGGAACTTGCCCATTGGAGCAATAAACCCAAGAATCTCAAAACCCTAGTTTCTGCACTGGTTAGGAGAGAGTGACCCACTTGAGATCCCTTGCCACTTGTGAACTCTTGATGATGTGATAGACCAAATAGGACCTTCTTGAACTGCCTCAAGCACCTTGACCCCATGCTAATGATATGCATACATGAAAATGAAATGAAACATAAGCCAGTTAGTACTAAAGTAAGGAGGGCAAATTTTGGGGTGCTACACTTCTCCCAAAGCCACATCAGGTCAGGGGCATTTCTTGCAGCCCTTGGTCTTAGAATCCCCACATCTGCAAATACTGCCTACGCCTCGATCAAGTCTGAAGAGAAAAGTGCCTGAAAAGATTATGCGCTCGAATCGGGGTCAACAAGAGAATTGCTCTGGAAAGAAGCAGCAAAGATCACAAAGGCCTGAGAGAAGGTTTGATCCACTCCCCGTTCCTCACAGCCATGTTCTTGCCCATCTACTTGAAAGTTCTTTGGTTCGACTAAGGGATGCCAAGCCTGTCCCCGACCCTATTCCTCCTGATTATGATCTGGATGCCAGATGTGAATATCACTCAGACACACTGGGTCATTCAATTGAAAACTGCAACGTGTTCAAGCACAAGGTGCAAGACCTGGTAGACTCAAAGATCATTGTATTCACTGAAGATGATATGTACATCAATGGAAGCCTCCTTTCTCAAATGAACACTCAGTCTGCAAGTACGTCCAGACAGAATTAAGCTTCCTCAACAATGGCAATCTTCAGCTTCTTTACTGCATTTTCGTTTGTAGTTTTTCATTTCTTGTTAAAGCATCGTATGCATGTAAGACTTGTTTGTTTTTATGATGAAATTAATGCAATGAGTATGTTTTCTTGAAGTAATCCATTCGTGTTCACTCTTAAATGTTTATATGCACTGCAATACCAATTTTCTTGTCTAGAACTCTCGAGGGAGGATGATGAGACGAAAACGCAAAATCTCTGGTTGTATGTTCAAGGATAGAACCCTGTTGAGGATGTACAGGCATTGTTTCAAACCCCTAAACACTGGAGATATAAGGGAGATAGACCCTCGCTAACCCCTTTTGAGCCTTGAAGTAGGAGTTTCTTTCGTACGAAAAAACCCTCATACTTGACCCAGGGGCAGGGTAGGCGTCAGTTAGTTTGACCACGCATTCAAATTTTGAGGAGAGTGTGCATCTGAGGATCCATTACCTTCTATCCCACCACCAGGAGATCTAGGGGCGTGAAACCACAATGGTTATCCATCAACAACCAAGGAGTGAGGCAGTCACAACCCTTTCAAGCAAGTAAGACAACCAGTGTCACACGCTTTGTTCAAAAGGGGGAATAAAAAGGAAAAGCCCGATAAGTCGAAACTTGAAAACAAGTGACTTAGGCGAAAGTTAGGGCATCCCGCTGGACTTAAAAATCGAAAAAACTCAAAAGAGTAAGTCCAGGCAAAATTAGGGATAAAAAAAAGCAAAATAAAGAAAAAGCGAAAAGCATTACAAAAGAAAATCCCCGATAAGAACAAATTCGTGTAGTTACAGACACAAAAGATAAAAAGGGGTGACTGTCACTCCAAAACTTCCTTAGGCGTCAAACCATTAGTGGCATGGGTCCCTTAAAGATCGTAAACCTTTTGAGAGATGAGCGTTTGTGTCAGAGTAACTGAACATAGGACTGGAGAACATCACGAAGAGTGGGTGGGCACCGATAAATTTTGAGCCATAAATCCTTTTTTCTGAAACCGTGAACCAAACCACGTTACAACCCTTAAAATTCCTAATTGAAACAGGGTTTATTCCGAAAGCGTACTTCAACAGGACAGTGTTCCTGACTCCTATGAGTTGTGCTAATGAGATTTGTTGGTATTGCATGTGCGCATTGTTTTGCCAGTCAAAATCAAGGTCGCATCCCAGCCAGTGATTCATTCACAGGGCTTGGCGACGCATTTTCAATAAAACTTCGAGGTTAACATGAGTGTTGCATTAGAATTATCATTCTCATAATAAACTTGTTCTATTTGCATACATGTGCCTAAGCATCAATGCAGCTTACACAGTGAACGTCAGTCAGGAAGCTTGATCCTGCCAAGTTGGGATGCTTGAAAATTCTGAAGGACAATCATATCAAAAGGCATGTCGTCAAGAGACTCAGTGTAGATTGGGCTCTCCCTAGTAAGTCGTGTTAAGATGTAGCCAATCTGGGGCAGTCGCGTCGAGAAATCTCTCCGAAATTCAGTTATTCTGGGGCATTCATTCTAAGATCAAGGGCAAAGTCATTCCAAAGCTCATATTGGGGCAGGCCATCCCTAGAGCATTGAAAGCACCTCTTCAAGGTACAAAATACTGGGGCAGAGTATTTCAGGTCATTGCAAATCCTTTCGAGCCAAGTTACTCCATAGATTATGAAGACTGGGGCAGTTATGTCGAGATATGATAAATCTCTCCAAAGAGTTTGAAGACCCTGGGGCAGTGCGAATGCCCGATCTTCTGTAAAATCCTCTTGAGTTGATTTCTTCCATTAGACCTAGTGGTCCGGGGCAAGTGGAAAGTTCAAAGGGCCATCTATGACCATAGAGGCAGGACAGGTGGGATGGCAATAGGATTGTACTTCCCCAGCAGTTTGCTCTCCCCAGCATTGAGATTGCACCTTTCCTCAGCAGAGCAGACCTTCCCCAGCAGGAGACTTGAGAAGTATTTTCTCTGGATCAAGACGTTATTTCCCCACAGAATCAGGGTGTTCATTTTCCCCATCCAATCAGGAAGCGTGCTTTCGCCGACAATGCCATATTCTAGTCCCCAACAAGATGGGAGTAAGGGCACTCTCCCCATCAGCAGGCTAAGTTCAGTAGTATCCCCAAGCAGGATGGTATTATGGACTATTTTCCCCAAGCAGGGTGGTATTATGGGCTGGCATCCCCCAGCAGGTCCTAAGCCCATCTGTTATTGGCAATCCTCAGTAACTGACTTCTGGTTCTGTCATTGGCGTTCATTCTCAACTCCCCCAGCAGAGGAGAAATCTCAGGTTTTGGATGTTACCTTCAGTGAAAGACAGGTGTGGCCCCCGGTAGTTCTTTCGGGATTTCATCCCCAGCAGAAGTTGTTGATCCGAAGAGTCGATCAGTATGACCCTTCTCAGCAGAGTTCCTGGATTCAGAGGACAATTTATTTTTGTCATCCCCAGCTATTGGTATTTTCTCTCCATGCATTTATTTTGCTGGAGGGACCCCTTTTGCATATCATAAGCATTGACATTGCATCCTCAAAATGCGTAGCATTTCCACTTTGTGTGGAGCATTACGACAAAATTCAAACATTTGCATTCGAAGCATAAGCCAGGCTTGATGCTTTCCTTGCCAGTTCTCTTTCCCAGCAGAGATGGCATAACTCAGGAGATTTTGGAGGGATGCGTTCCTCATACTTGTGCTCCTGGAAGAATCTTTTATTTAGACTTCTCCTTTCCCCAGCGGAATCATCTTATCTGTGGATCGTGAATCCGTTAGAAGTTTGCCTCGTTTGGCCTTTCTCTTTTGTGAAATCCAGTTCTCGCCTGGTATTCGGTTCTCGCTTGACATATTTTGTTTGTCAGTAGGGTTGGTTTAAACCAGAATTTTGTTTCACGTTATCCCCAACGAAGTCCACTTTATGTTAGTTATCCTTTGCGAGTGCAATTGAGGTTGTATTCATTTTGTGGGTGCGATTGAGGTCGTATTCATGTTTCCTTGTGGGTAGAGTGATTGAGGTCAGTCTTCCTTTGCGGGTGCAATTGAGGTTGTATTCGTTTTATGGGTGCGATTGAGGTCGTATTCATATTTTCTTTGTGGGTAGAGTGATTGAGGTCAATCTTCCTTTGCGGGTATAATTGAGGTTGTATTCGTTTTGTGGGTGCGATTGAGGTCGTATTCATACTTTCTTTGTGGGTAGAGTGATTGAGGTCAGTCTTCCTTTGAGGGTACAATTGAGGTTATATTCGTTTTGTGGGTGCGATTGAGGTCGTATTCGTATTTTCTTTGTGGGTAGAGTGATTGAGGTCAGTCTTCCTTTGAGGGTACAATTGAGGTTGTATTTGTTTTGTGGGTGCGATTGAGGTCGTATTCGTATTTTCTTTGTAAGTAGAGTGATTGAGGTCAGTCTTCCTTTGAGGGTACAATTGAGGTTGTATTCGTTTTGTGGGTGCGATTGAGGTCGTATTCGTATTTTCTTTGTGGGTAGAGTGATTGAGGTCAGTCTTCCTTTAAGGGTACAATTGAGGTTGTATTCGTTTTGTGGGTGCGATTGAGGTCGTATTCGTATTTTCTTTGTGGGTAGAGTGATTGAGGTCAGTCTTCCTTTGAGGGTACAATTGAGGTTGTATTCGTTTTTTGGGTGCGATTGAGGTCGTATTCGTATTTTCTTTGTGGGTAGAGTGATTGAGGTCAGTCTTCCTTTGAGGGTACAATTGTGGTTGTATTCGTTTTGTGGGTGCGATTGAGGTCGTATTCGTATTTTCTTTGTGGGTAGAGTGATTGAGGTCAGTCTTCCTTTGAGGGTACAATTGAGGTTGTATTCGTTTTGTGGGTGTGATTGAGGTCGCATTCGTATTTTCTTTGTGGGTAGAGTGATTGAGGTCAGTCTTCCTTTGAGGGTACAATTGAGGTTGTATTCGTTTTGTGGGTGCGATTGAGGTCGTATTCGTATTTTCTTTGTGGGTAGAGTGATTGAGGTCAGTCTTCCTTTGAGGGTACAATTGAGGTTGTATTTGTTTTGTGGGTGCGATTGAGGTCGTATTCGTATTTTCTTTGTAAGTAGAGTGATTGAGGTCAGTCTTCCTTTGAGGGTACAATTGAGGTTGTATTCGTTTTGTGGGTGCGATTGAGGTCGTATTCGTATTTTCTTTGTGGGTAGAGTGATTGAGGTCAGTCTTCCTTTGAGGGTACAATTGAGGTTGTATTCGTTTTGTGGGTGCGATTGAGGTCGTATTCGTATTTTCTTTGTGGGTAGAGTGATTGAGGTCAGTCTTCCTTTGAGGGTACAATTGAGGTTGTATTCGTTTTTTGGGTGCGATTGAGGTCGTATTCGTATTTTCTTTGTGGGTAGAGTGATTGAGGTCAGTCTTCCTTTGAGGGTACAATTGTGGTTGTATTCGTTTTGTGGGTGCGATTGAGGTCGTATTCGTATTTTCTTTGTGGGTAGAGTGATTGAGGTCAGTCTTCCTTTGAGGGTACAATTGAGGTTGTATTCGTTTTGTGGGTGTGATTGAGGTCGTATTTGTATTTTCTTTGTGGGTAGAGTGATTGAGGTCAGTCTTCCTTTGAGGGTACAATTGAGGTTGTATTCGTTTTGTGGGTGCGATTGAGGTCGTATTCATATTTTCTTTGTGGGTAGAGTGATCGAGGTCAGTCTTCCTTTGAGGGTACAATTGAGGTTGTATTCGTTTTGTGGGTGCGATTGAGGTCGTATTCGTATTTTCTTTGTGGGTAGAGTGATCGAGGTCAGTCTTCCTTTGAGGGTACAATTGAGGTTGTATTCGTTTTTTGTGGATGCGGTTGAGGTCGTATTCATATTTTCTTTGTGGGTGGAGTGATTGAGGTCAGTCTCCCTTTGAGGGTACAATTGAGGTTGTATTTGTTTTTTGTGGATGTGGTTGAGGTCGTATTCGTATTTCCTTTGTGGGTGCGATTGAGGTCGTATTCGTCTTATTTTTGAGGGTATGGTTGAGGTCATATTCCTTATTTTTCAATACGCTCCATCTCGTTATTCTCACCATTAGCAAATTTCCGGGGCTCTTTCGGTATTCAATCCCCGTGTATCCTGGAATGTCTGAGATCCGTCGCTATCATACCTTCAGGACCAAGTTGATTGAATAGGGGCAGCTGTAGCACCCCAAAATTTGCTCTCCTACCTTTAGTACCAACTGGCTTATGTTTCATTTCATTTTGCATTATCATGTGTCCATATCATTGGGTCTTAGCATGGGGTCAAGGTGCCTGAGGTAAGTTCAAGAGGAGAAGATGTTCTTCAAAGGGTCAAGCAAGAGAGTTCAAGTGGATCACTCTCTCCTAACCAGTGCAGAAACTAGGGTTTTGAGATTCTTGGGTTTATTGCTCCAATGGGCAAGTTTCTTGGGTTTTCATCATCACCAAATGGCATATATTATCTTTGTTGGAGAAGATACACATCATATTCAGAGGAATTTAGATTTGGAGACTGTGTTACTTCCTCTTAGACTAAGGGTACCAAAATTAGGGTTTGCTATAAAGTCAGTTTATTTCTGATTTTTTGGGCAAGACTTGATTCCATGGTCTTCCTTGGGTCCCTAAGTATCTAGGAATGTAAGTTTGTCCATCAGTTTGGTTCATGAGAAGTTCAATTGGCCAATGGATTGGGAATCAGGAGAAAAGTCAACAGTGAGAGGGGAGTCAACTGTGAAAGCTTGAGGTTCTCTTCAAGGTTTTCAAGGTCTCACATCCTCATATGGTCTTCAAGAGTCAAGTTTCACACCATTTATCAAGAATCAAGGGTTGGTACAAAAGTTACTAAATATGGAAATGACCTATAATTTGAAAGTTTCCTTTTTGGGCAAGTTCTTATACTACATTCAACTTGACTTTTCATCATCAAGGAAGCTTCAAATGAATTTTCCTCAAACATGAAAGTTGAAGATCTTTTTCTCCCCTTTCCAAAAAGTACTAGATGGTCTCCATATCATTTGTGAAACTCAAGTTATGATCAAAAGAAGGCAAAACGGTTTTTAGGGTTCCATTTTCACAAATTTTGCATTTGGGACATAGTGACCTATAATTGGTTCCATTGCTTCATGTCACATTCTAACATCAAATAACAATCCATAAGGAGAATTTTTGACCTTTGAACCAAGTGGATCCATGGTTGATTCATCACTTATTTCCCATTATTCAAAATTGCAAGAGGCATCAAAACTCATGAATCAAAATGTTTCAAGGCCCAATTTCAATTTAGGTGTGATTAGCAATTGGTCAATAAGTGATCCATCATCAAGGGTTTGGATATACATGCATGGAGGAGGGTGTATTTCACATTATTCAAATTTCCAAAATTACCCAAAATTCATTAAGTGAGGGATTAGCAAGGCCCAAGTGAGCATCAGTGGATTAACCTAATCTATTTAAGCTAACTCATGCTAGGGTTGGGGCAGAATACACGTGCTCTTGAGGAGAATTCAAGTGTGAGCCCTAAAAATTCATTCCTTCGAATCTCTCAATCCACAAGATCTTTTCCAACAATTCTTTCACAGTCTTCATCCTTGGGATCCATAGAGTACAAACCATCCCTCGTTTGAAGCTATTAGCAAGGGAATAAGTTGCTTGATCTCAGGTTAGTGATGTTTTTCATGATCTTAAAACTCTCTTTTTAAACATGCATAATGTTGTGTGACATCCATTGATCATTCTGGTATATTTTGTTTTGCATTTGGACGTGTGGATTGGTTGCATCGTGAGTTTAAAGTTTTGGACCCAAACCTTGTTCCATGCGAATCTCTTTATGTGATGTTTATTTGTGATTTTTAATGTCATATTTGAGATCCTGGTGAAAATCTGGACAAAATGGTATATTCGTTTGCGTTTTCTGGGTTTTTTTGAGTTGCAGGTGGCCGTGGGTGACGGCCGGAGCTAGGGCTTCGGCGGCTGGTGTGAGTTCTGGCGAGCTAGGGTTTCAGAGGTAAGGGACGAAATCCTGACCATCCGTTGCGTTGATCGTGTGGTCCAAGGCTTGCCACGTTTATTTTTTTTTTCTGATTTTTATTTAGTGTTTGTGTGTTTGCCCACCCATGATTGTTACCGTGTGCCACCATATCATTGCCTTTCATCTTAATTACTTTTTATTTTATTGACTTAATCGTGTGCGTTTGATGAATCACATGGCTGAGATTATGACAGCACATTAAAATGTGCATGTGCCTAGCACGTGGGAGTGTAGGATAGTCTGAATACTTTGGTGTGCGTGTGTGCATGTTGGTTGTGGTGTACCGTGTGATCATGGCCTTTGATCTTGGTTAATTTGTGTTTGTGTTGACTTAACGTGAAGCGCAGGATTAATCTAAAGGTGGGGAGGGGGTCAACGTGGTGGACTGAAGCCCACGTGTGTCTTTTTTTTGTTTTATATTTTTCTGATGGATTTTATGATTGGGCCTTCTGTTCGCACCCCTCTTTTCCAGCCCATTACCATTTTCAACATGTTTGGCTTGCTGTTCATACCCCCCACTCATTTTCTTTCTATTTTATTTCATTTAATTATTGCAATTCATTTTTATTTTTTTAAAAATAGTTTCTTGCAATAAAAAATTCCCAAAAAAATCATGAAACATATTTGGCATTTTATAAAATTTTCTCAAATTTTATTTTTTATTTTTATTTTATTTTTATCATCTGAATTAATTATTTTAATAATTCCTTTTTGAATTTATTTCATATATGCATACCATGACTTGTTTATTTTATTTCTCATCATTCATAAAACCTTTTGAACGCATTCTTTTTGCATTGTTTCACCAACACATTGAATTGAATTAAAATATTTTTCTCTCATTTTTAAAATCATTTCATATTGCATTTTAGTCCTTTTCTTTAGCATATTGAACCATATTTCTCATCTGAATTTGCATATTTGTTTGAGTGACCTATCTTGGGAATTTTGGCATGAATTTTGGACATGTTGTTTGCTTCTGGTTGAGATATGTTGATAATTAATTTGGTGATTTTAGAAGATGTTTTGCTAATTGTTTGATTGCTTTTATTTGAGGTCTTCTTGTATGCATATCTCTGATCATGTCTGGTTACCTGTTTGAAAAGACACTTGTGCCATTGTTTTGGGATTGTGTCTTTGACTTTATAAACCATGTTTAGATTGTTATAGGTCACTTGATTGCCATTATATGTCATCGCCTGGATTTCATTTATCTCATTTCTTTTACGTATGTCTGCTTTGTATTAACCTTTTATGCAGAGGCTGAGGTAAGTTATTTGAGGGTGTGGATAGTTATCCATGTCCACTCTCACTCTTTCTGTCTCTCATCTTTTCTTTTCTTTAGGCTTAGGTTGTCGTCAAACCTCACTAACCGTAGGTCACCCATGCGTGATAACATTAGGACTCTTAGTTTCCCTTTAGAGTTCCCTTTGTGTCTTCTCTCTTCTCATCTCAAAACTTCTTGAAAACACTTAATAAGGATAAAGTGTATTGCGCACGAGCCTTAAGCGTGGGGAATGAGAAATGAGGGGCTTCCTCTCATCTTTCTAGAGTGCTTAGCGAGCGTCATGTCTTGGGACGATTCGTTAAGTATTCGTCCCTGTGCCCTAGACTTTGGTGCAATGCAAGTTATGAACTAACTCAAGTCACTTCTGTCTTAAAAAAATACAAACAAACTTCAAACCTTTTTGTCCTTCGGGATTGTCAAACTAAAGGTTATTTTCAAAAAGGGCACGTTACTTTCCGTCTGAGTCGCAAACAGGCATCGACCCTAACCGCCGGACGCGAACTTAACGTCGCTCATAAAAAACACAAAAAGAACTTGGTCCGAACTACGTTGACTCTGAATTTCCCATTGCACAAAGGGAGTACGTAGGCCTAGGACGTCGACGTCCTACCGAGTCTGTCTTTGTTTTCCCCTTCCTCGTGTCAGTATAGCCATAGATTTTAGGATAACTCACCCTTAGATTAGACAACAAGCGTGGATCCCATCGAGTACGATGGACGCGTGGGGTGCTAGCACCTTCCCCTCGCGTAACTGACTCCCGAACCCAGGTTATGGTTGCGATGACCATTCCTTTCCCTCTTCCTCAGGTTTATGTGGTGTTCCCTTTCCCTCTCTTGGGATAAATTTACACGGCTGGCGACTCTGTTTTCTGCGCCACTCTCGCGTTTGTACCTGGATGAAAATCCTGGGAGCGACAGTTACGGAGCATGCCATCCAACATCACGATCGTGAGAATCAGTGGGAAACATAAATTTCAACCAAACATAAAAAAACAAAACGGACCCAAACACAAATTTTGGTTAGATTTCAATAAAAGAGGCTCAGATTCACCTTTTCTCAAACAATAGAGGAAGTTTGCAAAGGCTGCGTCAACAATATATGTGGAATGAGCCCAGAAGATTTCACACAGACACTGAGCCACCATGCCTAGATATAAATCTTCACTTATGTTTGATTCAGTTGTTCTAAACATCACTGCCTTTCATTGAGATCTATCATTGGCTACCACAACAACAGTGAGACAACAACTCTCAAAACAGATCCATACCTTGATAGAAAAAAGAGATAAAGACGAGGAGCAAGTCATAGAGAAGAGGATACTATGATTTGAAATCTGAAAAACAGAGAAGGACGAGCGAGTGATAGAGAAGTATATCAGAAAATGATTTCAGCTTTTCATTTAGGAGAGAGAAAGAAGTGAGGTCCAAAACTCTACGTGTTGTCACACTAAAAGGAAAGTTTGGTTCCATTTTCAACTATTCATTAACTATTTGGTGCAAAAGTAGTCTATGTGGTACACTTAGTCTAGTTGTGTTGCAATCAACCCATAATTCAGTTGGATTTAGTTGCAATTAGATATATATTACCCCTAAAAATATGAGGTGGCATCATTAGGACAAAGGTTAATTTAGCCTTTTCCAGAATAGTTAAAGTTCCTATATTATAGATGTGAAATGTTCAATTTTTTTTTTTTAATTTTAAAATAATAGAGTGATATCTTAATATCATAATAATAATTATATGTTTTTATATTGTTATAAAAAATGAGAAATATGAAATAATCTTTCACCATTTAATAAAAAAGAAGAGAAATATATGAAAAAAATGATATTAAATAAGTTTGAATCTAGATCTCTTAATTTTTAAATGTATACTTTAAATATATATAAAAAATTCTAGGCTTAAATTCGTCCATGTAAGTTGGCGTATTTTTTTTAGTTTCTAAATCATTTTTTCTTGAAAATAATCTCTGAATGTTAAAATCATTTTAGTTTAAGCCCTACTGTAAAAATCCTCATGAAAATTTGAAGAAAAATCCGCATGAAACTTTCAGATTTTAAATCCGCAGAAAAATTCAAAGGAAAATCCGTAGGAAACTTGCAGATTTTTTTACGGACTTTTTTTCAAAGACTAAAACCAAAATATTTAACATTCAGGGATTATTTTCAAGAAAAAACGATTTAGGGACTAAAAACAAAAACACTTTTCAAAACTAAACATTAATTAATTAAAAAACATCCTCCATTGTATCTTGAAATTACATACTTAAAAGTTATTTGAAGATGATTACACCATGTATCTTTTATTAACAAATGTCAAACATTCATAAATTAGAAAGCATATTTAATCTCCAGCGGATGACGCAATTTGCACATAACTTTTAAGGAAATCTTCTTTGGCACGGTGATTCCTTTTCCTTCGGCCATGTCAATTTTTTCTTTACCTATACCTTTCCATTCAAAACACTGAATCAATAAGCCCAAAGTCAAGCTTACCGTGCGTTGGGCCAAATTTGATCCCGGACAGGCCCTTCTTCCTATTCCAAATGAAAGTAGTTTATTTGTCTCACCTTCTTTCTCAAATCTTTCTGGCTTAAAACAAGTAGGATCTGTCCACAAATTTGGATCTCTGTGAATGACCCAAGCGTTGACCAATACAATTGTGTTTTGTGGGATATTATATTCTTTAATTGTAAAATCTTCTGAAGACAAATGAGGCAATAATAATGGAGCAGCTGGATGTAATCGAAGAGTCTCATAGACAATGCTTTGAAGATAAGGAAGTTTTGAAATATCATGTTCATCTACCAAGTGATCTGGTCCCATCTGATTGTCTATTTCATCTCTTGCCTTCTTCAATATTTTTGGATTATTTATTAAATTTGACATAGCCCATTCTAAGGTTACAGATGATGTGTCGGTTCCTGCAAGTAACATAACCTAAAAATAAAAATAAAAAATCAATTTTAGTAAAGCCTTAATGGATACAATTTTCCATTGACCCACATACTTTATTTGCATACATAATGATGAATGAAAATATAGTTAGCTATATCTTTTTAAGAAAAATATTTTTATTAGGTTTCCCAAGTTATTACAATCAGATGTAATCTTTGTATTTATTCATTTTACATATCTTCTTCTCTAGTATTTTATCTGTCTCATAAAAAGTGTCTTATTTGTATTTTTTTCAGGTCTCAAAATAAATGTCTCTTTAAAATATCAATATAACATTTATTATTTTTTTTCACTACTATATCCCTATTTATTAACTTTCACGTTTTTCAACTATTTTATTAATTATAAAATAAGAGTATTTTAGTACAAACATATAATTTTATCTTTATAATTAACACTTTCAATCATTTTTTTAAGAACCGCATATATTCTATTTCAAACACTTTTTTATGAGACGGGGGAAGTAGTATATTTTTATTTATTAAATTTAGCCTATATTAGCATTACCTTTTTAAGAAAGTATATGCATAAGATATTTACCGACACAATCCATAATTATGAAAATATTTCTTGCAACTAGTAACCGACAATGACAGACAGTGGTCACACACACAAATGTCACTGACACTTATCTATCAATATCAACCATATCAACTACTATAATTAATGTCACTCTTATCATTAAATTTTCATTTCTCTAGTTTTTATGTTCTATCCACAGACTTTTCCAATAACAATAAAACACACTAAATCAAGTAAAGTTTCCACTTACCACAATAAGTCCTTTGATGATTTCATCTGTGTAGTATTCAGGTTGTGATTGTTGCTGTTTCAAGAGATGATCAATCATAGTATTAGTATTAGTGTTCCTTTTTCCAAATCTATGTTCATCAATGAGTCCTTGTAGAAATGAATCTGTTCTTTTGCTTATCCTCTTAAGCCTCTTCTCCAAACCATCAAAATCAAACCACCTTAAAAACCCTAGAAAATCACCAACGTTGTTAGCTCCTCCTAAGCTCACAATCTCTTTGATTATCTCTCTGAACAACCTTGCTTCCTCAACATCGCTCACATCACAATCATCACCGTAGTATCTTTTCCCAGACACCATTCTCATGATGGTGTTGAATGTCATTTCAGAAAACATTGGCTTAAGTTCGACTTCTGAAAAATCATTGTAACAAACTTGTGCTAGCTTTTGTATCAGTCTCATGATCTCGTCTCTTCGTATTTCCAAGAAGGAATTCAAACGGTGAGACGAGAGTACTTCGGTTGTTATTATACGGCGGAGATTGCGCCAATGGTCGCCGTAAGGTGATTGTGCTACTGTGGTATTGTTGTAGCCGATATATTTGCCGGTTAAGAAATGAGGACGGTTCGCTAAAACGATGTCGTGTTTGGTAAAACATTCTTGTGCTTCTTTTAGTGATGAAACAACGACGACGAGACGAGAACCGAACCAGAGAGAAAAGATTTGGCCGTGTTTTTGGGATAACGTTTGGAAAGTGTGGTGGAGGGGTTGTTTGAGTTGATGAAGGTTTCCGATAATGGGAAGAAATGGTGGGCCCGGGGGAAGATTCTTGAACCTTGATGCTGTTGTGTGGAGGAAGAGCTTCAATGTGATGATGATAAGGAAAATGAAAGTGATGAGTGTGAGAAAGAAAGTGGTCATTTTTGTTTTGTGTTGATGGATATGTTTGTAGCACTTTGGTTGAGTTTGTAAAGGAGGAATGTGAAGTGGGGATATATAGTTTGTTTTGTAAGAATAATGGTGGGTTTGATTACGTTTGAGCTTACGGGTTTGATTACGTTTTTTATGGTAGATAAAAATTAATGAATTGTAGCAAAAACAGAAAGATAAAAGTTGTTGCGAAAATAAAAGGGTAAGCATGCAAAAGATACAGTCACTTTAGAAAAAAAATGAATAAGACAAATGAGAAAATAATAATCATTTTGGAAGGAAAAATATAGCAGAGAAAGTAATTTAAAAGGGAGATAAATAAAAAGTAACTTTAATGGTGATGCACGGATTGTGATTATGTATTACTATTATGTTATATTATATAATTAGTTTAAAATTTTTAATCTATCTTATTTTTTTGTGTGTAAAAAAAATTTACCTTACGCATCATCTCTTTTTCCATAAAAATTTAAAGAAGATAGAAAATTAAAAAGTAGAGAATTCAAATCTAAATATAAAAACTATCTACTTTATATTTAAGAAATGACTTGTAAAATTATTAAAATATTATTTTATTTTTATTTAAGTAAATATTAAAACTCATATCTCAGATACGAAATATATCTCTCTCTCTCATATTATTGAGTATGTTAATTTTCATAATAAAAAGCTTTATAAAAAAATTTGCTAAATAGATTAAAATACAATAAATTTAAAATACTACTAATAAAGACATAAAAGTTAAGTAAATATTAAAACGTGACATTTAATATTGCATAAAAAGAGTATAAAGACTCCAACAAATTGCAATATGGTGGGGCTCTTAATGGAAGTTTTTTCTTTTAATGGATAGATATAAACTTGAAAATGTTTTCTTAGAAAGTGATAGCTAACTACATACTTCCATCGATCAGTTTATGCAAATGAATTCATTGAATCAAAATTAGATAGAGAATTCATTAATGCTTTTATTATAATTGAATTATGGAGGTATCAAAACATGCAGAAAACATTTATTGAATACTAGGCAATTACCCGGGCTTAATAAGCACGCGGGTTTGTTAAAGGTATCCACTCTCTCCGTTCCTTTTCGCTCTTGTTGCTGAGGGGCTGACAAGTATGGTTTCTAAGGCAGTTTTTAGCAACCTATTCGCAGGAGTTAAGTGTGGGGATGACCGGGGTTACGACATACTCCAATTCGCGGACGACACTCTGATTATGGGGGAATACAGTCAGCAGAATTTATGGGCATTGAAAGCAATTTTCAGAGGGTTTCGAGTTGGTCTCGGGACTTAGAGTTAATTTCAGCAAAAGCAAGGTTTATGGCTTAAATTTGATAGACTTGGAGGTAAATACTGTTGCAGATTTTTTATGTTGTGGTGTGGATTCGGTTCCGTTCAAATTCCTTGGTATTAAAGTAGGGGCTAATCCTCGGAGGGTGAATTCGTGGAAAGATGTCATAGATTTCATGAAGATGAAACTCGGTAGATGGAAAAGTAAATTTTTGTCGTTTGGTGGTAGGGTCACGTTACTGAATTCTACACTCAACAGTATTCCGTTATATATGTTATCTTTCTATAAAGCTCCTAAGGCCGTTTTGCGCACGATTTTGTCGATTCAATCCAAATTCTTGTGGCATGGTAACAAAGAGAAGAAGGGGATTAATTGGGTTAAGTGGAAAACTGTATGCAATTCGAAAGAGGAAGGAGAGTTGGGGGTAAAGGATATCTCGGTTTTCAATTTGGCGTTACTTGCGAAATGGAAATGGAGGTTTCTTACTGATCACAAGGCAATTTGGAGAAATTTTCTGGAGTTTAGGTATGGTAATATTGCTAAGGCGGTTTTGTATCCTGAAACTTCAAACACGATCACAAATTCATCTTTCTGGTGGAGAGACCTGATGTCGTTAAGGACCTGTAACGGCATGTCCGCTAATTGGTTTCCGTCAAACATTCATGGCAGGGTTGGCGATGGTAAGATTTTGGACTTTTGGAGAAGTTCCTGGTGTGGAACCCATTCTTTGAGCTTCCTGTTTCCTGAATTTTTTGCGAGATATTCCAACTTGCATTGGCCTGTGCATAAATTTGGAAATTGGATTGATGGAGTTTGGGAATGGAATTGGGACTTGTGTGCTGATGTGAACTTGCAGAATGAGGAGCGGAGGTCTGTTTTTATTTCAATTGTGTCGACGGTTTCTTTGGTTAGTGAGCTGAAGGATTCTTTTGAATGGAAGGGTGACTCGTCTGGCGCTTTTTCGGTTAAATCGTGTTACGTTGTGCTGAGATCTAATATGGATAACAGTAGGAGTACAGTGGAAGCGGTTGACAGTCTCAGATTTCTATGGCAGACGAAGATACAATCGACGTATCATTTCTTCGGATGGAGGTTGTATATCAATAGACTCCCTACAAAGGTGGAACTCGAGAAAAGAGGTGTCCTTCATTATCCTGTGGAGTTGGTGTGTGTTTCGTGTTTCCACCCTGCCGAGGATGCTTTTCATTTATTCATCGATTGCCCGTTCGCGAAGCATATTTGGCAAATGGTCTACGATTGGTTGGAGTTGAATCACATTTATGAAAATTCTGTCCCTAATCATGCTGTGAATTTTTATCAACAAATGAGGAACAAAGCGACCGTCAATAAGCGGTTATCAATTTGGATGGCAACTTGTTGGTGTCTTTGGATCCGGAGAAATAATATCATTTTCGACAAGGATGTTTGGAACCTTGACGAAACGTATTACTACATTAAATATCTGTCTTGGAGGTGGATGGGATTAGGAGTTAGTAGTAAAACGGTTTTGTATTTTTATAATTGGTGGAGAAATCCTGTGGATTATCTCAAATTACGTTGATCTTGTAGTTTGTTTCGAGCACTTTTTGTGCTCCGTTTCAATCAATTGCTTATTGAAAAAAACAAAATGAAAATCATATGACACTGGTTAAGTATTGTTCTTAAGAAGAATTTAACTCGGTATTTTTTAAACTTTCGTTTCTTAGCAGTTGTTTACCACTCGAGCCCAAGTACTTGGTTAAATGAAAATCATATTTGATAATTACAAAATATTATAGAATATGTAAATTATATATTTAAAATTAAATAATAAAAATAATAGAATATATGTTTTTCATCGAATGACTTAGTAGTTAAATAAAATAAGAGAAATGCTAATCAGTGTTCCAGATACACTCTTTAAGAGATTAAAAAAGGTAAATTAAATATTTTTTAATATATTAAAAATACAAATTTTTATTAAAAATACATATATTCAATGCATTGAAAACAGAAATAATTAAATTTTTTTTTTTAAATATTGTGTTTATTAAATACACTAAACATAAAATATTTTCTTTATTTGAGATTTTTAAGCAGTGTCCCCCGGAAGCATAAGTTAACATGACCCATAAAATAATTATGATTATCATGATTTGCTTATAAATATGAAGTAGATTTGATGTTCTGATTTAAATGTGTGGCACGTGTTTTTTACCTATTAATGGTATTATCTGTCATGTTTTTTAAAATTAATGTTAATTAATGAAATGTCCAATTTTTTTATATAGAAGTGACAAATTTTTATCCTGTATAATATATTTTATTTTTATCTTAAGTGTTATGATTAAATATAAAATGAAAATTATATTTGATAAACTAAAGATACAAAATATAAAGTCTACAAAATAAAATAATAAGAGACTTGATTTTTATGTAATTGTTAAAAAACTGTTTTTTTAGCTTAATCATTAAAAAATTTAAATGTAAATTCAAGAGTATTTGGATGAAATTGTAATTAAAATTTTTTAATTTGATTTTGATTTTGAATATGCAGCAGTATTAAATTTTCTTGAGAGAGTGTTTTATCATCGATTGTGGTCCTACGCGACTTAAGTTATAAAAGTTAATTAATGTAAATTTGAATCAAAATAAATTTATTGATTCTAAGTATTTATTTTATACTTAATTTCTATCTAGTAATAATACCAAATATGTGTTATATCTCCTCCCTTCTTTCTTCAATCCTAGTTTTTTTTCCTCCATTAAAGAGAGGTGGTTGTAGGGGCAATTTTATTATCCAAAATCACCCCTCTAAATTTTTATCCTTTCATTTTCAGTCAAATAAGTGATTTCACATATATTTTTAGTTTTTTTCTTCGTGATTTCGTCATCTTGGTATGACGTTGTGTTGATCGTCATCTTATTTAGACATTATTTTGTTTTCCCGTCTTGGTGCGATGTTCGTTCGGTATTGATTGGCATATTAGGTTTGACTCAGTGCATATTCAATCAATAAATTTGACATCGTCAACGCTGCACACTCGGAGACATGGGTATTTCAAGCATTTCAATTTCGTCATATTTGTAGGTTTTGCCATATTTGTACGCATTTTGCCTTACTATTGTGAATGCAACGTGTATTTTGAATGATGTCAAAATAATGATACTTAGGCGTTAATGTACATCGGACGATATCATATGAGTCTAGCTGTGCATTTTAGCATTAGAGAGCATGGCAACATGTTGGAAAAATGAATTTATGCATCAAAAACTCATTTTTATAAGAAAACTGAGTTATGCGTCGACACATACATGCTTCGAGTCGACATATAGAAGAAGAATATTTCTATGTGTCAACACACCCGTATTTCAGGTCGGCACATAGAGGAAAATGTTGTCTATGTGTCGACACATCTGTTTTATAGGTCGACTCATGTGCTGCAGTTTTAAAGCTTATAGGCTCTGTTAGATGTGTCGCCTCTACAGGTCGACACATGACTTGCATAGGTTGACTTATACATTAAAATTTTTGAAAATATACATTGTTTTCCATTCTTTTTGCATTCCTTTTGCTTCATACTTTCTCAGATATATGTACTTACTACATGCATAATTTCTTTTCAATGATTTTGGTAAAATCATAAACGAAACTTGGAACACGCAAAGAGTCTTCTTCATCTTCAACCTTTATTTTATGCACACACACAAACAAAGTACACATAATCATTCATTGTTTGGGTGCCATCTAGAATCAAGTTGATAACGTCCAATTTAGCCTGTGGTATTGTAAATTGGGTTGAGATCTTTGGGGGATTTCAAATAACAAAACCAAGGCGGGGTTTTCCTTCAAGATCAAAGTTGGGATTTGAAGATGTCGGACAAGATTACTCAAGTTGGATTCAATCGAGTGAAGGCTTTGAAGAGTTGTGGCTCTTGCAAAGGAGTAGCGTGAGACGGTGGATCATCTTGGTAAATCTTGTGTTAAAATAATTCACAATTTGGATTCGATCGAGTGAAGTCTTTGAAGAGTTGCGGTTCTTGTAAAGGAGTAGCGTGAGACGGTGAATCAAATTGGTATTGTTGAGTGAATTGATCAAGCTTAGATCAAGGGAAGAGAAAGTTTTAGGATCAATATAAAACATAGGGTTTGTAGCGTTGCATTTCTACATTTCTCTTGTAAACTACAATTTGAAAAGTAAGGTTAATTTTACTATCTCAATTCGAGTTCGAATTGAGGGCAGACATGTCCATAACGAGGCTGATTAGGGAACTTCCTAAACAAATCCTTGTGTACTCTCTCTCTCTCTCTCTCTCTCTATATATATATATATATATATATATATATATATATATATATATATATATATATATATATTTTACATTTCATTTTCAAATTGTTGAGTTCATCATTTATGTGATTAATTCGTTTGGTAAATTATTTTGAAAATAATTTGATAAATGTTTTGTTGAGGTTATCACAATCCTTTATATTTTGGTTGAATTTTAAGATCAACAAAGCTATATAAATTTCCAAACAAAATTGATTGCACACAAGGTGTCCGATAATTTGCCTCAATAGTATTTTTGTATGATTTATCATTGGATATAGCATTGCTTGGTGAGGAGCTTTCAAGGGATGGTAATTGACACATATTGATTGAATAACTTATCATTATCTTCAACTGGTTTTCACATACGCATATCCGAGCTTTTTGATAGCGGTTCAGTTTAGATGAATTGATTCAAATGACTTTAGCTAGCCATTGTGTTGGTAAACAAATTTTTGTAAAGAATTTTTTTTGGGATCTATTCACCCCCTTTTCTATATAAGTCTCCTTCGTCTAACAAGTGGTATTAGAGCCTAGTTAACTCCGTGCTTCAATATTCGTTTATTAGAAAATGGCTACCGAACCTATAGGGGCGTACAATAGAGCGTCTATTTTTACCGATGAAAACTATGGCTATTGGAAAGCTTGTATGCATAACCATGTCAACTGGTTGATAAGGGTGTATGGGACACCATCATCAACGGTCCTAATAAAATTACAATGACCAATTCTTAAGGTGTCTTCGTACCAAAAATGGAAGCACAATGGGATGATAATGATAAAAAATTGTGGTCACATGATTGGAAGGAACAAAATATTCTCATATCCACACTCGGTGTTGATGAATATTATCGTGTCTCTCATTGTGAGACCGCCAAGGCTTCAAGTTCAAAGTCCTCAACCAATGAGTAAATTGATTATGAAACAAGAGATGACGAGAATTCTGATGATGAAGATATGAGATATTTTGTGAAAAGAATCAACAAGTACATCAAAATAAATGGTGTAAAGTTCTCAGACAAAAACCTCATTAAATTTAGAAGACATTCAAACTGATCAAAGGAAGATGATGATAAGAAATGAAAATTAAGACGTTCATGTTACAATTGTGGCAAAATCGGCTATTATAAGCCAAAGTGTCCATTGATAGAGAAAGACAAAGAGAAAGGACATCACAAGAAATATAGCAAGTCTAGAAGAGGTTATATTGCATGGGAATGCGATAACGATTCCTCAATTGATGAAAGCTCAAGTGATGAGGAAGAATCAAAATTTTTTTTTCTCGGCTTATTATCGTGACAAAAAGAAAAAGAATGTAAGTCACTCTAAATATGAACATGTTGATGAATTGTCTTATTTCGAGTTGCAAAAAGCTTTTGAAAATCTACATAGAGAAGCCGTAGACGCTTTCAAAAAGCTAGCTTCAAACAAATGAATTTTTACAGATTTAGAAGCTAAAGTTTTGGAAACCTAAAAGAATATGGAAGCTCTTAAGCAATCTATGGTTGAATGTTAAAAGGATAGAGAAACTTCATGGTTTGCTTGTGAAACTTGTCACATTTGGCAAAGAGAGGTAAATACTATTAAAGTTAAATTGGACAAGGCATTACAACCAAATGTCACTTTTTCTATTGATACTACCAAGTATAAAATGACTTCTCATAATCCTTATAGAAGGTATAACTTTGTTGAAAAGGATCAAAATAACAAATGTCATTCCTCTCATCGTCTAACTTGTCACTTTTGTTGCAAGAAAGGTCATACCATTGCAAAATGCAAGTTTGCGAAATTTCTTCTGCATAAAGGCATTTCTTAATGGTTACCTAAATGCAACCAAGGTTTCACTCACACTCGAGGACCCAATGAAGGTTGGGTACCTATCATTTCTTGTTGATTTTGTAGGTCAAATGTTGTAACTCTATGAAGAGAGTGTGGGATATCATTTGTGGATGTTCAAGACACGATACAAGTGACATCTCCTTATTTTTTTTTTACTTTTTGGCAAGAAAGAAGGGGTGTGTTACCAAGGGAGTCAACAACTAGTGTTCGTTAATTGGTAAAAGTGTTTAGATTACTTGTAATGCTTCCATCCAAGAAATGTAGAAAAGGTATTTCATTTCATGCAATAGGTTCTTCTTCAAAAGATATACTCAAGAACATTGAATAAGAGATTTATCAACCTAAGACGATGAAGATTGAAGAGGACTAAGATAGCTATCATGAAAGAGACAAGATTGGAAGTCCAATAAAAAAGGATGATCATCAAATCAATAATATTTCTTTCATATATTCATTGTGTCGCAGCCGGCAAAAAATATCGAGTCGCCATCATCCTTTATTTGTCCTAAGTACAGGGAAATAATGATAAAATCTAAATCCTAAGGGTGAGACACTAAGGTTCGGGAGTCGGTTAAGTGAGAGGAAGGTGTTAGGCACCCCTCACTTCCATTATACTCAATGGGATCCTCCTTAAGTTCTAGGGTATGTTTGTTTGTTACTTGAATGTTTGACTTTTTATTTTTATTTACAAAAATTCCTTATTATTGTACAAAGAAGAAGAGGGGGACCCTAAGTTTCTTATTATTATTGTACTCGCTGGGGTTTACAACCCTATGCCTACGTACCCTCAATTTTGAAGGATTAGAGTATCCGTAGTTCACCTCCCCTATCCATTGTTCCTATTCTTATTCCTATTCCCATTCCTAATCCTAATCTTAATCCTAATCCTTTATTTATACTCTTGGATGAAGAGTTCGATCCCATGTCCTTATCCCTTATTTATACTCTCGGATGAAGAGTTCTATCCCATATCCTTATCCCTTATTTATACTCTCGGATGAAGAGTTCTATCCCTTATCCTTATCCCTTATTTATACTCTCAGATGAAGAGTTCTATCCCATATCCTTATCCCTTATTTATACTCTCGAATGAAGAGTTTTATCCCATATCCTTATCCCTTATTTATACTCTCGGATGAAGAGTTCTATCTCATATCCTTATCCCTTATTTATACTCTCGGATGAAGAGTTCTATCCCATATCCTAATCCATTTATTTATACTCTCGGATATCAAGAGTGGTATCCTAAAATCCTAATCCATTTTGTAGTACCCTAAATTTTGACCAATGAGTTGTTACTAATTTTAGGATTTTTATGCTATCTGGGGTGTTGTTTAGAATAAGGGTGTATAGGCCTCTTAGTACTTTTAGGTCTATTTCTGAAAGGGTCTTATGTTGGGAGTTTGGTTTTTATTGGCAAGCGTAATCTTTTTAAGTTTTCTTTAATTATCTATAGTTCTATTAGGGTAGATAGAATTTTCCGTATATATCTGGTTTATTTTAATTTATTTTAAAAATGTATAGGTTTAGATTAAAAGATTTTTCCTAGCGGTTAAAATATTAAGGATTAATTATGTTGAGTTATTTAATCTACTAATTTTAATTAAACTTAAGGTTATTGGGTCATTAGATTTAACCAAAGTATTTATTTGGGTTATATAGGAGGGAGTTTTATTAAGTCTTAATTTAGGGACCAATTTTGGTGGATAGGATATGGACCAATTTTATGTTTAATAGTTATTGTTTTTTCTATTTATTTATTAATTAGTTCGGTGTTATATAATGTTTAGGATTATTGCTATTTTATTAATTAGGATCATTATGTTTTATTATTTTATTAAAATAGTTAGTGTCATATTACTACTAACGTTTAGGATTTTCTTTACTAATTATTTATCAATATTTACGTTTTGTTTTATTATTATTGGATGTTTATAATTATTATTTACTTCATTTCTATTTTATTAGTTATTGTTAATTAATATACATTTTTTAATATGGTCATTTTTTTTAATACTTATTATCTAGGGTTATTTTTATTATTATTGAGTAATTGGGTTATTATAAACATTTACGCGTTTTTTGTGGTTATTATTATGTTAATAATTATTATTTATTTTCATTTTCTTTATCATTTGAGGGTCAAAATTGTGGACCAATAAAGGGGTCGTCTTCTTCATGGAGAAACACTAAATCTGCGCAGATTTGGAAATCAAATCAGATGAATTTGGATCTGTTGCTATTGAACGGGATCATTTCATTATTTTTTTCGAATCGATTACAACTGTACAACTGAAACCCTAATTCTAAATACAATAGATGAATCAAAATCAGATCAAAATCTCTAAAAAATCTCAATCAAGTTCTAATCAGATCAAAACATAAAAATTACATCAAATCTTCCTAAAACGAATCTAAACCTATTTAATTCCTAACCTAATTCTTAAGACTATAAAATCAGAAATCAATAAACAGAAAAAGGGCCCAACCGAACGAGACGAAAAAACCCAGAGCGACGAATCCTTGATATTGATAACGTACCTGCAAACCAGAAGAAGAAAGAAATTAGAAAGGGATAAACAAGGATAATAGGATAAAATACTACCATTATCACTGCAAGGAAGGTAAACGCGAAAAAACATAGCTTTGATTGTTGTCTGCTGTGTGCTTAAAGGTTTTCTGGATTTTTGTTAGGGTTAGGGTTCATTGCTAAGAACCCTAGGGTTCGTCGTCTAAGGTTAGGGTTCATGGAACCCAGTTAGGGTTCTTTGGATGCTTAAAAAATCTGGGTTTTGGGGGTTAGGGTTCCTAGGGTTCTTCACGAACCCTAAGGAATTAGGTTATTTCTGGGTAGGGTTCTTGAGGGTTGGGTTTTCCAGTTGAAGTTCAACCGGATTCTGGGTGGGGTGGTGGCTTGTGGGGTGTCACGCGGGCGAGGGAGAAATCAGAGAGAGACGAGAGCCTTTGAGAATGAGAGAGAAGGAAAATGGCGAGAGTCTGAGAGGAAAGGGGGTTATGTACTCCCTCCATCAAACCTTGGATGCAGGCCAAGTGTCATCTTCTAAACCACCCAGATCGGTTGACTATCTGAGTCAACGAGTGCTTCCGTATGCGTACGCACTGTGTGACTCCCTTGACTTTGCATCTGGACTGTCTGTTTAGCATACCTCGAATGGTAATCAGAATCTAAGGCCAAAATTTCAAGCCTTTAGAACCACCTGATCTTCATCCATCGTCCAGGAGAGAGTCAAAGTCATAGTCTCTCCACCATGGACTTCATCTGCAGACATGGGCTTAGGTGATGGGCTTTATGCCCAGGTTGTTATCCACATCCCCAGTTTAAGAGGTCCATTGCTTTTTCATTGCAAAATGCACCCCCGATTTTTTTTTTCATAAGTAAGTTAATTACTTAATTTAATTATGAAATTAGGTTTTAGATGTTTAATTAGGGTTTAGAAATAGGGCTTTAGTTTTTTTTTAATAATTAAACTAATTACTTAATTTAATTATTTGATTGGGTTAAATTTTTAATTTAGGGTTTTTCTCAATAATTAAATTAATAACTTAATTTAATTATTTAATTAGATTAAATTTTAATTAGGGTTAGAAGTAGGATTTTAGGGTTTTAATAATTAAATTAATAACTTAATTTAATTATTTAATTAGGATAAATATTTATGTGATACTTTTATTTTATTTCTTTAATTTTTGGTTGTTTTCATAATAAATAGTTTTATATATTTGAAATAATTTATTTAAGAGAATATGGATTTAATTTCATTTCTGATTTTTATTTAGGAATTTATTTTGGGTTAATTGTGGGATTGAGTTTAAATTTATATTTTATATATTTGAAAATGTTTGGTTTGCTCTTAAAAAAAATATAGGAATTAAAATTTTTATTTTAGGAATTGTGTTTAAGATTTTTAGGATTAATCTTGGGTTGGGTTTTTTTTAATTTATAATTTATATATTTAAAATAAGTTGTTATCCTTCTTTGTAAAAAAGGAATAATAATAATAAGTTTTTGGGGGATTTTGTTTGGATAAGGTGTTTTTTGTGAAATTTGGAATTTTACTAAAACCTGTGTTAGGGTTTATTTCTAAAATTTTAGTATTGGTTTTTATTTGGGAAATTTGGGTTTTGGGCAAAAATAAATTAAAGTAAATTTAATTTAATTTTTGGGGATTAAAATCCTGTTATTTTAGGATTTATATTGAATTTAAAAATCATTTGTTGGGATAATTTGGGGAATTAATTTTGCTATATTTCTTAGCATAGGTGGTATTTTGGGTTTTATTAAATTCTATGGAAATTGAGGATTTTATTGTTTTTTTAAATAAGGGATATAAAGGGGGTTTTTAAGGATTTAAAAATTGGGATAAAACTCTTTGTCCAAGAGTCTAAATAAAGGATGGGATTTAGGGATAAAACTCTTAGGTTCCAAGAGTTAAAATAAAGGCCAAAGGGATAAGGGAATAAGGGATAAAACGCTCCATCCGAGAGTATAAACAAGGGATAAGGGATATAAGGGATATAACTCCTTATCTAGGAGTATAAATATTAGATTTAAGGGATATAGAACTCCTTATCTAGGAGTATAAATAATAGATTAAGGGATAAAACTCTTTATCCAAGAGTATAAACAGTGGATTAGGTTTTGGGATTAGGATTAGGGGTAGGAATAGGGGAGGTGAACTACGGTTACTCTGATCCTTCAAAATTGAAGGTACGTAGGCATAGGGTTGTAAACCCTAGCGAGTATAATAATAAAAAACTTAGGATTCTTTTATAAATAAACAGTTAGACGACAAACAAACATACCCTAAAATCTAAGGAGGATTCCATTGAGTACAATGGAAGTGAGGGGTGCCTAACACCTTCCCATCACTTAACCGACTCCCGAACCTTAGGAATCTCTACCCTTAGGATTAGGATTTTAGGTTTATCATTTATTTTCCTTAAAAAAATATGATGGCGACTCGATAAATTTTGCCAGCCACGACAGCTGGCAACTCTGCTGGGGATTCCTCCCTAAAGAGAGTCCCTCATAACCGTAGGCTTTAGGGTATTGTTTGTTTGTCTTGGGTGTTTATTGTTTTTTATTATTCTCATATTTTTTTATTTGTTTTATATTTTGTTTTATATTTTATTATATTTGTTATATTTTTAAATTGTCATCATACTTTGGATTGGGGCATATGATGTGTGAAACTAAAGCCCAAGCTTGGAGTATAACCCTAGATTAGGACGTGGAACGGAAATGTTTTGGGGGGATGTGACATCCCAATAATTCATTGATGCCACACACATAATAGATCCTTCAAAGGTGTCCTCATGGTAGGGCTATCCCTTAACATAGAGGATGATTTGGATGTGGTTCGAGACTCTGAGAACTTTTAGCCTACCCTTGTCAACTCATGGAGACCTTACGTATTCAACCCTCAAGGGCTGTTACTAGGGTCCTACCCAGATGAGACTTATTCCGAAGGGTTAGCATAGGAAGACTTGCTTCTTCTCATGGTAAAACAAGGGTATAGTCTGTACATTATAGGGTCGTTATGCTGTCCAAATTTTATATCCTACATGTGAGGGGATTGGGTAGACAAAACATAGATCTAACCTATTATAGGGAGCCTACCTTTACTAGGTCATGCTTGCATATCACCTTACCCTAATCAAGTATATAAATGTTGCATTCATCATCCTCATGAATTTTTGTTTGCATTATTATGTCACAGGGATCTTAAACATTTAAAAAAAAAGAGTTAAAGTCAAAGGCAATGGAATTCGGGAAAAGGAAAACTATCATAATCAAAGTAAGAAAGTCTGACATAGAGGGCTTAAAAGCTTATGCTATGGGGTTACCTCCGGAAAGGAGAAATCCCTTAATTCGTAAGTATGGGGATATATTGGATCTTGTCACTACTCATATTCAAGAAGAGGGTCTAACCGCCTTGGCTCAGTTTTACGACACAGAACTAAGGTGCTTCCAGTTTCAAGATTTTCAAATAGCCCCCACTCTAGAAGAATTTCGTAGGGATGCTATCTCCAAAGTACCACTTTTTTTCTCAGGTCCACTTTTTTTCCACACATATGTTCAACTGTTAAGACATAAAGAAAATGGTTAGCCATTAAGACGTTTATATTCGCGCGCACAACAGAAAGACGAGCAGCAAGAAGAAGTGAAATGTTGTTTTAACATACATTAAATTTAATTGTTATCCAGTTAAATGCAATAAGAAGTTCACTGCATCTTCAGTCCAAAATCTGAGTTCTTACTGCCATTTCCACTCCATCTCTAACCTGCAATGCTCTATAGATTGAAATTAATATATCAAAAATCCAAAATCCAAAAATCAAGATCGAAAATAGTGCCTTCAATGCTTCAAAATTTAAGACCCCTAGCCTGCAAAATCCAAATGATGAAGAAGGTGGTTGAATCTTAAAAACTATGCATCGATACAAAACAACAAACCAATGAAGGTACAGAAGCTCAAAGCAATCCAACACTATTATGACTAAAGTAATATGAAAATGGTTAACATTGACTATAGGAACCACAGTCAGTGGTCCAAACCTTCCATTCATGCGACCAATAATTCCATGAACCTGCTTCACAATCCCCTCAACCTATTTCAACAACAATCTTCACCAAATAGAAATAATCATAAAAAAAAGAAAGTCATGATTAAATATAGAAGCGAACAAAACCTCGAGAGAAACATTTTTGTGTTTCTCACAATTTCTCAGCGAGGTTACAGAGCATGTCATCCAACATCACGATCGTGAGAATCAGTGGGAAACATAAATTTCAACCAAACATAAAAAAACAAAACGGACCCTAACACAATTTTTTGTTAGAGTTCAATAAAAGAGGCTCAGATTCACCTTTTCTCAAACAATAGAGGAAGTTTGCAAGGGCTGCGTCAACAATATATGCAGAATGAACCCAGAAGATTTCACACAGACACTGAGCCACCATGCCTAGATACAAATCTTCACTCATGTTTGATTCAGTTGTTCTAAACATCACTGCCTTTCATTGAGATCTATCATTGGCTACCACAACAACAGTGAGACAACAACTCTCAAAACAGATCCATACCTTGATAGAAAAAAGAGATAAAGACGAGGAGCAAGTCATAGGGAAGAGGATATTATGATTTGAAATATGAAAAACAGAGAAGGACTAGCGAGTGATAGAGAAGAATATCAGAAAATGATTTCAACTTTTCATTTAGGAGAGAGAAAGAAGTGAGGTCCAAAACTCAACGTGTTGTCACACTAAAAGGAAAGTTTGGTTCCATTTTCAACTATTCATTAACTATTTGGTGCAAAAGTAGTCTATGTGGTACACTTAGTCTAGTTGTGTTGCAATCAACCCATAATTCAGTTGGATTTAGTTGCAATTAGACATATATTACCCCTAAAAATATGAGGTGGCATCATTAGGACAAAGGTTAATTTAGCCTTTTCCAGAACAGTTAAAGTTCCTATAATATAGATGTGAAATATTCAATTTTTTTTTTAATTTTAAAATAATAGAGTGATATCTTAATATCATAATAATAATTATATGTTTTTATATTGTTATGAAAAATGAGAAATATGAAATAATCTTTCACCATTTAATAAAAAAGAAGAGAAATATATGAAAAAAAATGATATTAAATAAGTTTGAATCTTGATCTCTTAACTCTTAAATGTATACTTTAAATATATATATAAAATTCTAGGCTTAAATTCGTCCATGTAAGTTGGCGTATTTTTTTTAGTTTCTAAATCATTTTTTCTTGAAAATAATCTCTGAATGTTAAAATCATTTTAGTTTAAGTCCTACTGTGAAAATCCTCATGAAAAGTTGAAGAAAAATCCGCATGAAACTTTCAGATTTTAAATCCGCAGAAAAATTCGAAAGAAAATCCGTAGGAAACTTGCAGATTTTTTTTACGAACTTTTTTTCAAAGACTAAAACCAAAAACTTTAACGTTCAAGGATTATTTTCAAGAAAAAAACAATTTAGGGACTAAAAACAAAAACACGTTAACTTATAGAGATGAAGAGACTATTTAAGTCAAAATTCTATACTTTTCACTGTCATACCCTAAATTTGTCCAACCTTTTTTGTTTTTTTTACGAAGTATCTGCAAGGTTTGATGGTCATTTTTTTTTAGAAAATCATTTGGGCATTTACCATGATTCTAAGGGTTAGACCATGCGATCTTATTTATACTTGCTTTGGCTTGAGTTTGTTTTTTATGTTCTTAGTAATTTTCTCTTGCAAGTTTTGGTTCAATTTGAATAAAAGAAGTGTTTGCCTTATTCACAAAGGCAATCCAAAGTGAATTTATGGTTGGTTGTTAGAAAGGATTTAAAATCAAGAGGTGTGACAAAAGGTCCTAAAGTACAAAAACTAAAATGTCACCAGTATTTAAAATTTACAAGTATTCAAAACTCAATGTTGGTACTTGATTTTCACACAAGGTATCAAGGCTGTTGCAAAGTAATTACATTCCAACGTTGGAGTTCAAGGTGACAAGAGCAAAATTCCAAATTCAAATTTATCACAAAAGGTCTAAAACCGAGAAAGGCTATGCTAGTAGATTTTGATTGAATTTCAAACTAATTATATCAGTTGAAGTCAAGAACGCCAAGGTTTACTTGAGGTCTAAACTCACAAGCCATTAGAGTTACAAGGTACAATTATGCTACAGTTGTAATCAAGTTACAAACCTAAGTGCCAAAATTACAAAGCCTAGGACTAAAAGGTGAAATTGTACGCTTCAATCCTGCACCAAAGCATCAAACGACAGCCTGCTACAAACCCAAATAGTACAATACTCCAAGACAAAAGGCTTCACAGAGCAGCTGCCATACCAATAACGACAACTCACTGCGCAAAACCAACAACAACATCAGAACCTGCAATTGAAAGTAACCACTCAATCAATACAAGACAAGAATTTTGTACTGATAAACTTAATGGAGAAGTTTGAATTGTTTTAAAAAGGGAGAAAATTAAGAACAGAAAGGGGGGAAAATTTTAAAACGCAAACCTCACTGTAAAATGATTCCTCAACAGATTTTTCACTCCATGAAACGATTCCCATCGCCTCTGCTCTCCCTCAGCCCTACTACACTTTTCCGTCTACAACCCAGTCACCCTTCATCATCATCTTAACAAAATCTCAAGCACCATCCACCACCACCTTCGTCTTCTTCACACAATCAACACCTAACAACTTTTTTTTCTCATCAACAGAACCATCATCAACCGGGAACATCACCATTTTCGAATCTCAACACCTCACATCATAAAACGAACATAATTCCATTATAAGAAACTCCTTCAAGAAACCAGTCCCTCACCATAACACATCCACCAACCATAAACCGAAAATCAACAACCTCCAGAAACTTTCATTTTTTTTACGACCACTCCATCATCACTAACCAACCAGACAGTAATCACTCAACAACATCAAACGCTTCACCACTCAACGATAAACACCGCCACGCAACCTCTTTGAAACCCATTCACCTCTTTCTTCAACCTTCAACCCCTGAAATCAGTCAAAACCCAAAATCAATCACCTAAATGTTTGCACTACCAAGAACAGTGAATTAGAGACGAATAGAAGAAGAGTGAAACAAAACTCAGACCCACTTCCAAATCCAACTCAGAACAGAGAAGAGGAGTAGATCGAAAGTGAGCAAACCCGATTTGAATGAAGCCTGCGAGATCGTGAGCAAGGAAATCAGAAGAAGAAGAAAGGGAACGAACTACATACGCGCGGAGGTACCTCAAGGGCATTCTTCAACTGGTTTTTTTTTCTTCACTTTAAACTCTATTTGCGTGAACCTCCGTTTCTTGTTGATTTTCGAGTAGAATATTTGCTCGTTTTGGTTTGATTGATTGATTCTGGGTATATTTTGAAATTAGGGTTTTAGATTTGGAAACTTTTGATTTGGTTGATTGGTTAGTTTTTGAGAGAAATCGAGGCCGGATTCGAGGAGAGGGTGGAAAAATATCTAGAGTTGTAGTAGGTTGTTTGAGGTTTGGTGGTGGTGTCGACGGAGAAGACGGTGGCGGCCGCCGCTTCTCCGGCCAAGATTAGGTTTCCGGTAGGAGCCATCTTTGGAGAGAGAGAAGTGTTGAGATGAGAGGTTAAGTGAATGATATGAAAGCATTGAGGTTCTATTGTTTTTGTTACTTTTGGAAGACGTGTGTGTCTCATTGGGGGGGATTGTGGCAGGTGCTACCGGTGACAAATGTCACCGGTTTTCATCACAGTTTGATTCAATACGCATCAGCCTTTGGTTCCCCACGGTGTACGCTTATCCTTGACCATGAGATTAGGAGTCAGCGTTTGACTCCACTCTAAATCAACGCTCCTGATTTGCCCTGGTGATCAGCATGGCTGACCGAAGGTCCGTGGTAGACTCCCCTGTGTGGGCCTCCAAGTACCTGGGCCTGGGGGAGATTTCCATTCGCACCCCACTTTTTGCTTCACTAATATCCTGGCCCAACTTTGTTTTTTTTGTTTAGTTTAATTTTAAAATTTAATCTTAATTTTAATATTATTATTTCTTAATATTAGAAAATCTAAAAAACATTTTATTTTCTTCTAAAAACAAAACTTTTGAAATATTATTAATAGATTAATTTAGTTAATTTTATTAAAAATTTTCATTTAATATTAATTAATCTTTTTATGATTAATTTTATTAAATATTGAATTTTAATTTAATTAATTATTAATTTGGTTTCAATTCTAAAAATACTTTTATCTAATAAGTCCTCAATTCTTATTTAATTAATTTTATTAAATTATTTTATTTAATATTAATTAATTTTGATAATTAATTTTTATTAAATATTTTAATTTAATCTAATTAATTATTTGAACTTAATTCTAATTCCAAAACTTAGAATTTATTTTAGTTTAGGATTCCTCCCTTAAACTAACACTAGAATTAGGGGACTAGCCATATCATGCTTAAGTCCATTTATTTATGCTTATTATGTGTGGTGCATGATGTTTACCTTGTGGATTTTTTATGCCTTGATTATATTATGCTATGTCATTGCGTGTTTATTCAAATCAAAATATTTTTCAACTAATATTTGGACTTCGTGTCAATCATTTTCATACGTGATAAGTCGATCGTTTTCACGATCACAACCGACCTCCCCTTTGCCTCCTCTTGGGCCTTATGCAACGATTACCCATTTTATTTTGATTTGTATGCATGTATGTGATTGGTTTATGTTTAATCATGGCTTAATTAATTCCATAAGATTAAAATCAACCCTTTTTATAAAAGTAAAACAAACTTGATCCAACATCAAGTATTTTCCAAATAAATTCAATCAATTCAATCCTAAGCATTTACTTGATCCATATATCAAGTATTTCCAACCTTCACTTCACACCATAACTTCCTTTCATTCCTTTTCTTAACCTCCTCATACGTAAATTAAAACCTCGATCCAACGTCGAGTGCTTTTCTCAAATCAAACCAGCACACGTAATAATACTTAACCATTTTCATAAAGGTGAAAAAGAGGGGGACTAAGTCTTTGGTCTTTCTTTTCAATTGCTTGGGTGCGAGTTTTCTTACTCGTGTGTGGGCAATTGACGCCTTTAAAATACATATAATCCGATAACACTCAAACTCCTTTTCTTAATCAATCATTACTACATTTAATCTCTATTCAAACACATTTTTTTAAAGGTGAAAAAAAGGGGGACCAAGTCTTTGGTCTTTCTTTTCAATTGTTTGGGTGCGAGTTTCCTTACTCGTGTGTGGACAATTGACGCCTCTAAAACACACGAAACTCGACAATATTCAAACCTTTTCAAATCAAATTATCAAAACACTTAATCCCTATTTAAACACATTTTACTAAAGGTGAAGCGAGGTGGTAGAGTCTTTGGCCCTTCTCCTCAATTGCTTGGGTGCGAGTTCTCTTACTCGTGTGTGGGCAATTGTCACCTCTAAAACATCCGACACGACTAAAACTCTTCTTTCCCGCACGAGCGAAACCCTAATACACACGCAGATCAAATTATTTTCTTAATCAAACTCTTTAATATACTTAATCATATATTCAAACACAATTTCCTAAAAGGTGATGTGAGGGGGGCCAAGTCTTTGACCTTTCTCCTCAATTGTTTGGGTGCGAGTTCTCTTACTCGTGTGTGAGCAATTGACACTTCTAAAAAACATAAACCTTAATTCGTCGATTGCTTGTGTGCGAGTTCTCTTACTCGTGTGTGAGCAATTGTCCCCTCTAAAACATCCAATACGATCAAAATTATCCTTTCCTCGCCTCCGTGCGACCGAAACCCTAAAACACATCCAAATCCAACTCTTTTTCTCAATCAAATCTCTAATACACTTAATTCATACTCAAACAGCTTTCACAAAAAGAACATTGTTTAGTCCATTCTTTCGCGCATATGAACTAGTGCTTCAGCCTCCCTTGACAAGCAGACAAGCCAACGTTTAGCAGTTAGAATGCGAATTAAACACTCGTTCGTTTAAAAAACACAAACCAAACAACCGTAGTCCCACGAACTACGAATGCTCTGACTTTCCCATTGCACGAGGGAATACGTAGGCACAAGGATCTTAATCCTTGCCATGCACACTAATAAAAACCACCTCATTTCCCCCTTAGAAATTAATCCTTTTACCCGAGAAGATAACCAAACAAACCTAACTAACTATCTCACGAATCGAATCAAGAGGTTCCAGTTGAGTACAACGGACGTAGAGGGTGCTAATACATTCCCTCTTGCGTAACCGACTCCTGAACCCGAATGTGGTTGCGATGACCATGTTCTTATCTCCCTTCAAAGGTTTTCTCGATATTTTCCTTTCCCTCTTTTGGGATAAATAAAGTTCGGTGGCGACTCTGTTTCGAACAGTTTTTTCCGCGTCCATCGCGAGGATCGTATTTTTCGAGGTACGACATTCACCAAAACAAAACATTAATTAATTAAAAAACATCCTCCATTGTATCTTGAAATTACATACTTAAAAGTTATTTGAAGATGATTACACCATGTATCTTTTATTAACAAATGTCAAACATTCATAAATTAGAAAGCATATTTAATCTTCAACGGATGACGCAATTTGCACATAACTTTTAAGGAAATCTTCTTTGGCACGGTGATTCCTTTTCCTTCGGCCATGTCAATTTTTTCTTTACCTATACCTTTCAATTCAAAACACTGAATCAATAAGCCCAAAGTCAAGCTTACCGTGCGTTGGGCCAAATTTGATCCCGGACAGGCCCTTCTTCCTATTCCAAATGAAAGTAGTTTATTTGTCTCACCTTCTTTCTCAAATCTTTCTGGCTTAAAACAAGTAGGATCTGTCCACAAATTTGGATCTCTGTGAATGACCCAAGCGTTGACCAATACAATTGTGTTTTGTGGGATATTATATTCTTTAATTGTAAAATCTTCTGAAGACAAATGAGGCAATAATAATGGAGCAGCTGGATGTAATCGAAGAGTCTCATAGACAATGCTTTGAAGATAAGGAAGTTTTGAAATATCATGTTCATCTACCAAATGATCTGGTCCCATCTGATTGTCTATTTCATCTCTTGCCTTCTTCAATATTTTTGGATTATTTATTAAATTTGACATAGCCCATTCTAAGGTTACAGATGATGTGTCCGTTCCTGCAAGTAGCATAACCTAAAAATAAAAAAAAATTCAATTTTAGTAAAGCCTTAATGGATACAATTTTCCATTGACCCACATACTTTATTTGCATACATAATGATGAATGAAAATATAGTTAGTATCTCTTTTTAAGAAAAATATTTTCATTAGGTTTCCAAAGTTATTACAATCAGATGTAATCTTTGTATTTATTCATTTTACATATCTTCTTCTCTAGTATATTTTTATTTATTAAATTTTAACCTATATTAGCATTACCCTTTTAAGAAAGTATATGCATAAGATATTTACCGACACAATCCATAATTATGAAAAAATTTCTTGCAACTAGTAACCGACAATGACAGACAGTGGTCACACACACAAATGCCACTAACACTTATCTATCAATATCAACCATATCAACTACTATAATTAATGTCACTCTTATCATTAAATTTTCATTTCTCTAGTTTTTATGTTCTATCCACAGACTTTTCCAATAACAATAAAACACAATAAATCAAGTAAAGTTTCCACTTACCACAATAAGTCCTTTGATGATTTCATCTGTGTAGTATTCAGGTTGTGATTGTTGCTGTTTCAAAAGATGATCAATCATAGTATTAGTGTTCCTTTTTCCAAATCTATGTTCATCAATGAGTCCTTGTAGAAATGAATCTGTTCTTTTGCTTATCCTCTTAAGCCTCTTCTCCAAACCATCAAAATCAAACCACCTTAAAAACCCTAGAAAATCACCAACGTTGTTAGCTCCTCCTAAGCTCACAATCTCTTTGATTATCTCTCTGAACATTCTTGCTTCCTCAACATCACTCACATCGCAATCATCACCGTAGTATCTTTTCCCAGACACCATTCTCATGATGGTGTTGAATGTCATTTCCGAAAACATTGGCTTGAGTTCCACTTCTGAAAAATCATTGTAACAAACTTGTGCTAGCTTTTGTATCAGTCTCATGATCTCGTCTCTTCGTATTTCCAAGAAGGAATTCAAACGGTGAGACGAGAGTACCTCGGTTGTTATTATACGGCGGAGATTGCGCCAGTGGTCGCCGTAAGGTGACTGTGCTACTGTGGTGTTGTTGTAGCCGATATATTTGCCGGTTAAGAAATGAGGACGGTTCGCTAAAACGATGTCGTGTTTGGTAAAACATTCTTGTGCTGCTTTTAGTGATGAAACAACGACGACGAGACGAGAACCGAACCAGAGAGAGAGATTTGGCCGTGTTTTTGGGATAACGTTTGGAAAGTGTGGTGGAGGGGTTGTTTGAGTTGATGAAGGTTTCCGATAATGGGAAGAAATGGTGGGCCCGGGGGAAGGTTCTTGAACCTTGATGCTGTTGTGTGGAGGAAGAGCTTCAATGTGATGATGATAAGGAAAATGAAAGTGATGAGTGTGAGAAAGAAAGTGGTCATTTTTGTTTTGTGTTGATGGATGTGTTTGTAGGCACTTGAGTTGAGTTTGTAAAGGAGGACTGTGAAGTGGGGATATATAGTTTGTTTTGTAAGAATAATGGTGGGTTTGATTACGTTTGAGCTTACGTATTCATAATGATTTTATGGTAGATAAAAGTTAATGAATTGCGGCAAAAACGGAAAGATAATAGTTGATGCGAAAATAGAAGGGTAAGCATGCAAAAGATAGTCACTTTAGAAAAAAATGAATATGACAAATGAGAAAATAATAATCATTTTGGAAGGAAAAATATAGGAGACAAAGTAAATTAACAGGAGATAAATAAAAGAATTTTTTTTAATATAACATCTTTTTTCAAGAAAAATACCAAAAAAATTAACGTTTTAGGTAAATTATTAAAGTGGTTGGGTTTGGAATTCCAATATAAGGGTGATGTCATATGGGATGACGTCTCAGTTAGAAGGCACATGCCAAACTATATGGCGCCTCAGTTGAGGTCGTGTGCCCTAATTTTTTTTCCAACTTACTTGAGAATCGCCATCTGGGATGGCGCCTCAGTGTAAGTGTTTTTTTTAAAGGCAAAAAGGCACCAGAGGTCCTTTAAGTTATTTAATGTTACCACTTAGGTCCTTTGAGTTTTTTTTTGTAACGTTTAGGTCCTTTAAGTTTAAAACCGTTTGCACCGTTACCCTTTTTTTTAAATTCTGTTACAAAAATGCATATGTGGCAAAAATGGAGCTTAGGTGGCAGTTTTTTTTTTTAATAAGCAAGGATTAATCATTAAACCGAGAACAATGGGTTCTCGCAACCACTTACAGAAAAACAAGACCAAGCTCGCCAAAAAGAAGATTACAAAACCAATAAAGCCTATGTAAAATAGTTCAGCGGGAACCTACTAAAATCATAGAAGCTATAATTGGTATCGGTAATTTTCCCGATGAAAGACCATCTCCAACTATACCACTTAATGTTCCAAACCGCATCAAACACATTCCAAGTATCGTTCCTAAAAATAATCCCATTCCTCATCAACCATAAATACCAAACGGTGGCCAACCAAATACACCCTTCCCTCCCTTTTTTAACTTTGCTCCTCTTGCAAAAATAACTCCATTTCAAGAAACTCTCTTTAATGTTACTAGCGCCATAATCCACAAAACCAATCCAATCCGCCACCTCCTTCCAAATCAATAAAGACACATTACAACAAAGAAACAAATGATCCATCGATTCCTCCTCCAATAAACAAAGAGCGCAACTCAAATCACTATCCGAATTGCAACACCCTCTAAGATTAAGGGAAAGCTTAGTTGGAATTCTATTTAAGAAACATCTCTAACCAAAAGCCTTAATTTTAAGAGGAACATGCATCTTCCAAATCAACCTCAACGCTTCATCAAAAATATTAATAGGACCAAAAGGAGTTAGAAGAGTAAGAAGAAGAGAGTAATAAGAACTAACCGAAAAATCCTCCGATCGAATAGACATCCAAGAAACCAAGTCGTGCTCCCCAAACTTAGGCTGAACCCTCTGAAGATCGGCACACATCAACCGCAAGTCCTTCGTCGACGCTTCATCAATAGCATTTGAAACTCCAAAATCCCCCCAATGCCAATCCACACCACTCCACCATCCCATGCAAGCAACCGACACCTCTTTAAGACAAGACAAATCGAAAAGACGAGGATATTTATCCTTAAGAGACATATCTTCCAACCAACAAGCAAACCAAAAAGAAGTAGAGTAGCCATTCCCAATGGAAAACCTACAATTTGAGATAAATAAATTAACCGCATCACCTTTAACTAACCCAATAATATCCCTCCACCAAAAGGAGAACTGAGGTAACCTCCTACAAACAATCCCTGAACCAACAACCCTTAAATTCACATCTCCATATCTAACTTTAAGAATCTTGTACCATAAAGCATTTGACTCCGTTAAAATCCTCCATCTCCACTTATTAAGAAGAGCCAAATTAAAATCATTCACTCTTCTCAATCCAATACCCCTTTTATCAATAGGAAGGCGCACATCCTTCCAACTCACCCAATGGATCTTTCTACTCCCCTCTTTTCCTCCCCAAAGAAAGTTGCTTTGAATTTTAGTAATAAGTTTCACAACCTTCAACGGAGCTTTATAGAAAGAAAACAAGAAAATCGGTAAGCTAGAAAGAACCGATTTTAATAAAGTGAGTCTTCCTCCGAAACTAAGAAACCGGTTTTTCCAACTATCAAGCCTCCTGTTCAACTTAGAGATCAACTCCGACCAAATTGACATCCCATTAGAAGTATAGCCTATAGGAATACCAAGGAAAACAAAATGATTCTCTTCTCTTCTACAAGAAAGGAAAAAAGAGGCCACTTCCATAAACTGAGGGCTAATATTAATTCCAATAAGCTTACTTTTATGAAAATTAATGCCCAAACCCGAAACAATCTCGAAACCCCTCAACACCGATTTAATTGCCCATAAATGCTTCCAACTACATTCTCCAATCAATAACGTGTCATCCGCAAATTGAAGAATGTCCACCAAACACTCTCCCTTAATATTAAAACCCTCAAAATCCCTATTCTCCACCGATTTGGAAACCATTCCCCTCAAACCCTCCGCCACAATAACAAAGAGGAACGGAGAAAGCGGGTCTCCTTGTCTCAAACCTCTTTCCACCACAAACTCCTTCGTAGGACTACCATTCACTAGCACCGACATTTTACTCGAAAAAATTAGCGCCTCCATCCACTTCATCCAAACCTCTCCAAACCCCATTTTCCTTAACATAAATCTAAGGAAATTCCAACTAACCTTGTCATAAGCTTTCTCAAAATCGACTTTAAAAAGCAAAGCCCCTCTTCCCTCCTTTTTAGCAAAATCCACCACTTCGTTAGCCACCAAAACACCATCCAATAATTGTCTACCCGGAACAAAAGCGGTTTGAGAATTCGAGATAATCGGATCCAAAACCAACTTTAATCTAGCCGCCAACAACTTGGATAAAACTTTATACACACAACCCACCAAACAAATAGGCCTATAATCATCCAAACATAAAGGGTTTGAAGATTTAGGCACCAAAGTCAAGAAAGAAGAAATGAAAGATTTAGAAAACCAAGCCCCGGAATGAATAAGAATGCTAGAGAGAATTGATGATTTCATTTTTATAACAGAATTCTGTTATGATTCAAGTTAGTTACAGAAATGATTGCACCTTGTTATTCAAGTTAGTTATAAAAATAATTGCACCTGGTTACAATAGGTTACAAGCTTTGATGACTGGTAGATGCCAGTTAGAATACAATGTCAGTCCTGCAACTTTCTTGTTTTTAATTCACGTTGGATGTTTTTGAACAAAATATTTCAGTGTTTCATTTTCTTATGGGTTTTATCTCAATTCAAGAATGTGCCCTATGAAAATCATTCTTCACCTCATTGTATTTCGGTATTTGTTTTTAATTAATAGAATAATTTATTGTTGGTTGATCATAATTAGACAGGTGAATTCTTGTATGAAAGATATTTATTATTTTCTTTATGGAACTTGAATACTATGCTTGTTTCTTGTTAAACAGCACATCAATCGTACTATTTTATATTTTTGTTTTCTGCTGTTGTAATGACATTATCATATAGTAATCATTGGTAAAATGATGAATCGTAATCAATTTTGCATCATATTGTTCGGCAAATTACTACAATTTTTTCAATTTTCTCGTCTGCATAATGCAGGATGGCAGAACCTGGAAATACTGTGGCATTTGAGGAAAATTTGTTACTTTCTTGCATCTTAAAGATTACAAAATCTTAAAATTAAAAAATTAAAATTAAAAAATCTTAGACTTTTCTTGTTATAATATACTCTATATTTAAGTAGTGAATTTCATTTTTAAAATATTAACATTATACAATCATAGAGAATTAGAATTGAATAAAAAATAGTTTTAGCACCATTCTTTCCATTAATAATTATTGTGTATAGTTCGACATCAAATTGCACTAATTCAATATGTCAAATAGTAACACTCAAGTCCCATATATTTTTAAAATGTAACAATTAGATCTTTCCAGTCTTAACTGGTGTATAAATAAATAAAAATTTTAAAAAGTTTTAAAAAAAAATTTAAAAAAATAAAAATAAAAATAAATAAAATAAAATAAAATCCACGTGGAATTAAAAAATAATTAAAAAATAAAATAAAATGGCACATCATTTAACTTAAGTGCCACCTAAGCTCCGTCAATGCGACATATACTTTTTTTAACAGAAATTTCAAAAAAGGTTAACTATGCAAACTTTTTAAAACGTTAAGGATCCGACTGTTACAAAAAAATCTTAAAGGACCTAAGTGGTAACATAAAATAACTTAAAGGACTAAAAGTGTCTTTTTGCCTTTTTTTAATTTATTTTTAATTGGAAATAAAAAACAAAATTTAAATTGTTTTGTGATGCCCTAGACTGATGAAAAGAGATGCCCTACACTCTGCATGCCTATACTCTGCTTCAACTATTCTTTAGCATGCCTCTACACCATTATTTTTGCTTCAGACCACTATTCAAGACCACTATTGACATGACAATACAAGTATGCCTTGGAATCTCATGCCTTACTGCACATGTCAGACTACAAAGACCAAGAATACATGCAAGGAATCTCATGCCTTACTGCACATGTCAAACTACAAAGACCAAGAGACATGCAAGGAATCTCATGCATTACTCCCCTCTACACCAATATAAATACCATCTCAGCATTCCACAAATTTATCTCATCCCAAACTCTTCTCTTCTCTTCAACCCACAAAAACTTCTCATCCATCACAAAGTCTTCCTCTTAAAATCAGTTACGAAAAAAAATGTCTCTGCTCACGATGGGAAACAATCACCGAGGAACCCCGGAAAACGTTGACGACTTCGTAAGTGTTTAGGCCTTCTATTGTTTTACATTCCTAAACTTTGATGTATTTTTTTATCTAAGTAATGTTATTTATTTTTTTTGTTCAGGAGGTATCAAGGTTCCGTTGGCGTGGACACGCATACTTCCTTCACGACCCTTTCACTGAAGAATATCTAATAAGATGTGGATTTGGAGAAGTGATTAAAATCACGTCATACCATGTAGACCCCAAGTTTAATCTGGCCTTGCTAGAACGATGGAGGCCGGAGACCCACACAATTTACCTTCCTTTTGGTGAATGCACGGTCACCCTCCAAGACGTTTATATGTTACTCGGCCTCCACATAGACGGTACTGTCGTCAACGGCCCCGTAAATATAAACATTCAACTATGTGTTGAGTTGTTGGGCACGCCCCTACAGGTGAAAGAAGTTGAGCCATCACCTGACGGTAGACATAGGGGCAAGGTATTAACCTAATATACCTTAGAGAATACCATGACTCTATCATTTTAAACGAGGATTCCCTCCCCTATCATAGGATACTAAAAACTAGATGTTATTTATTGCTATTGTTCAATCGTTTTTTGTTTCCAGAAAGCACTGGAAACAGTGTAAATATTATGTATCTCCCTTTGTTGACTAACATTAACAGAGTGCACGAATATAGTTGAGGTTCAGCTGTCCTGGCCCATCTGTATAGTTCACTCTGCAAAACTGGAAAAAAAGACGCTTGTACATTTTATGGCTGCGCCTATCTCCTTCAGGCGTGGGGTTGGTCGAGAATGCCAACACTAGCTCCAATTAACCAGAACCCCTTCACATTCCCCTACGCATTAAGGTAAGCTTGTACACTTCCCTGCGCCTATGTCCTTTATTGAAATGTTTAGTTGTAACTAATTCATTTCTAACTACATTTTTAGGTGGGCAGTTCCGAAAATGAGCTACGAACGAAATCCCAGGAACGCCATAACAGTCTACCGCAACCTGCTAGACCACATTGGCCCAGACGACGTATATTTTCCTACAACTTCCATAAATATTTCTAACATTTTGTACAGTTTCTCATTAAACATTTAGTTCTTGTAGTTTATCTGGAGGTCGTACGAGGGGCTCGACCACCAGCCCAACGCAAATGATGCTGCTGTGTGGACTTCTAAAACGCCAATTATTCGGTTCACAACTGTGGAGATGCATCAGGGCGATCGAGTCAAACTTTAATTTGGAATGCATCAGGATATTCCGGTGGCTCCTACAAGTTTGGGAAAGTGGCATATGCGTAGAGTCGACACACAGTGGTCAGTGGGTGAGTAGACTAACTTTGCAACAGCACTGTGTCAACATTGGGAGATGCGACACCAGCACGTCTTAACCGACCTCGTTATACAAGATGCTACTTCAACGCAACAATATATGAGTTGGTTTAGGTCTGTTACAACACCGCAACCGTTCCTTTCTTAGCCGACGTATCTAGTTGACCCCCGCTAACGTGCGTCTTCCTCGCAGCAGAATACCCAGCAATATGTCCAACATCATACACCTACCTATACACCACAACAAGAAAACCCTTACCTCTATAGCTCTGACGAGTCTTTCGAACCCACCGAAGTCCACCCAAGCCCCCCACAAATGAACACCATCTTCCTACAACCAAGAACCACAATCATCCTACAGCCAACAAACCCACCCACTGTTCGACTACCAAACCCCACATCAACCGCTGAATCAGTACCAACACCCATCAATGCAACATTTCGGCCAACCATACCGTATGCAACCAACTCAACCCCCCCATACAAACTATACAAACATGGGCAAGCAGCTGGATTACAGAAGCGCCGTCGGCGGCAACCCCCTGGCTATTCGGGACAGATGCTTCAGAATTTGTATCATGCGTCGGGGCCATCTCAACAAACGCAAAGACCAGCCATACCTCAACAAACTCGTGGTGGTAGACAGAGACGCCGTGCAAGAGCCCTTGAATGTGGAACCAGTGGTCGTTTAGATAGGCACGATCATTGAATTTTTTTTGTGTCCAAATATTGTACTAATTATTATCCTTAACATTGTGATGTATTTATGGCTATCATAATTTTATTTCCAATATAATTTTAAATTCACAAATCAAACAAAACATTTAAAAAAAATTAATTTTTGTTTATTCCCAATTAAAAAAAAACAACTTACACTGGGGACTCCTCATGTAAGTTGAAAAAATCCTTAGATGCACTAAGGCGTCATATGGTTTGGCATGTGCCCTCTAACTGAGGCGTCATCCCATATGGCGTCACCCTTATACTGGGATTCCAAACCCAGCCACTTTGGTAATTTACCTGAAACGTTAGTTTTTTTGGTATTTTTCTTGAAAAAAAAGATGTTATATTAAAAAAAAATCTAAATAAAAATTTAAAGAAGATAGAAAATTGAAAATTAGTGAATTCAAATCTAAATATAAAAACTATCTAAACGACTTGCAAAATTATTAAAATATTTTTTTATTTGTTTTTAAGTATGTTAATTTTTATAATAAAAGGCTTTATCAAAAAATTTGCTAAATAGATTAAAATATAATAAATTAAAAATATTAATAAAGACTAAAAAATAAGTAAATATTAAAACTTGACATTTAATATTGTATAAAAAGGGTATAAAGACTCCAACGAATTGCAATAAGGTGGGCTCTTAATGGAAGCTTTTTTCTTTGAATGGATAGATATAAAAACTTGGAATTGTTTTCTTAGAAAGTGATAGCTAACTACATACTTCCATCGATCAGTTTATGCAAATGAATTAATTGAATCAAAATTAGATAGAGAATTCATTATAATGCTTTTATTATAATTGAATTATGGAGGTATCAAAACAAAAAGAAAACATTTATTAAATACTAGGCAATTACCTGTGCTTAAGCACGCGGGTTTGTTAAAAGTATCATCGCAAAATGCAAATCATATTTGATGATTACAAAATGTTATAGAATATGTAAACTATATATTTGAAATTAAATAATAAAAATAATAGAATATATGTTTTTCATCGAATGACTTAGTAGTTAAATAAAATAAGAAAAATGCTAATCAGTGTTTCAGAGACACTCTTTAAGAGATTAAAAAAGATAAATTGAATATTCTTTAATATATTAAAACACAAATATATATTAAAAATACGTGTATTTAATGAATTGAAAACAGAAATAATTAACATTTAAAAAAAATATTGTGTTTATTAAATACACTAAATATAAAATATTTTTTTATTTGAGATTTTTAAACAGTGTCCCGGAAGCATCAGTTAGTATGACCCATAAAATAATTATAATTATCATGATTTGCTTATAAATATGAAGTAGATTTGATGTTCTGATTTAAATGTGTGGCACGTGTTTTTTACCTATTAATGATATTATTTGTCATGTTTTTTAAAATTAATGTTGATTAATGATACTCCCTCCGGTCACAATTATAAGTTAAAATAATTACTTTCACACGTATTAAGAAAGTTAGTTAAATGTAATTAATTTTTTTGATTTCATGTACAATCAAAATAAAATTTACTATAATATTCTTAGTTTATTTAATGAATCAACTATTGACATTAAATGCTTTTGAATTAAATTAAAGGTATAATAGTAATACAAACATTAATTAGTCTAAAATTTAATGACTTTTGCTTATAATAGTGACCAAGATTTAAGATATTTTTTTTTTCTTATAATAGTGATCGGAGGGAGTATGTCCAATTTTTTATATAGAAGTGACAAATTTTTATACTGTATAATATATTTTATTATTATCTTAAGTGTTATGATTAAATATAAAATGAAAATTATATTTGATAAACTAAAGATACAAAATATAAAGTCTACAAAATAAAATAATAAGAGACTTGATTTTTATGTAATTGTTAAAAAAATGTTTTTTTTAGTTTAATCATTAAAAAATTTAAATGTAAATTCAAGAGTATTTGGATGAAATTGTAATTTAAAATTTTTAATTCGATTTTGATTTTGAATATGCAGCAGTATTAAATTTTCTTGAGAGAGTGTTTTATCATCGATTGTGGTCCTACGCGACTTAAGTTATAAAAGTTAACTAGTGGGAGATCCGTGCATCCGCATGGTACTGGTATGGTATGCGCATTTTTTTCAAAATAAAATAAAAAAAATAAAAAATTTAAATTTTCTACAAAAAAAGTTATTATTTTTAAAAGATATAATAATTTAGTGCCTATTATCAACAATGAATTTGACTCCGTATATAAATATTAAATTTGTTTTGACATGACTTATATATTTGAAACTATATAATATTAATAATTGAATCAACAAAGTGTGTTTTCAGTATTCTTTAATAAATATGAATGACACAAAACTTATTAATAAAGACAAAACTTAATAAATAGAATAATAATAAATACTTAATAAAGACAAAACTTAATAATAAACTTAATAAATATAAATATAATAATAATTGAATCAACAAAATATGTTTTAATTTTTGTATAAGAAATTTTTAAAATTAGATAATGTCTTTTGTAAATTTTTAAATAAAGACAAAACTTAATAATAATAGTATCAGAAATACAAATGAAATTATTGATTTTGTATTTTGTTTATTTAAAAATGAGATGTTATTTTATAAGGGATTCGGATTTAAAAATATATAGTACTTAATTATAAACCCCCATATTTTAGTCACATATTAAAAAGTAATGGTCGATAAAACAATAGGATATTTAATTTTCAAATAAAAATCATCAAATAATATTAACTTTTGACGTATTACTAATTATATTAATTTCATACTACACTGTAATGTAGATGAGAGTGAAATATTGACTTTCTTGACTGAGTACACCTTAATGGTAGTTTGTCTAAATAAATTTTGATAGGTGTAGTGCAATTTGTTGCAATTATTATTTTGCTTCTCCCAACTACAATTACGTATGCCGAAACGATATTTTAATTATAAACACCGCACATTGTAAAATAAAATTGAAGAAGACAGTGTAAAAACTAAATGTAATAAAGAAATGCAAGTTGAAGAAGACAAAAAGTTGATTTGAAGAAACATTACAAAGACAAAAAACATAGTAAATGACTGAAAAGAAATCGAAAGAAATGTTGCATACTTAATCACTAAATCTAAAACTCCTTCCAGACATATAGTTATCCCACGTATAGTCCCATTCATCGTCATCATCAGAATCAACTAGTTCGTTGTCTGGTTTTTCCTCATCATCTGAATAAAATTTTTTGACCCTCCTCGTGAATCTTGGTGATGTCGTTTTTCTTCTCCTCTTTCTTCTTTGTCCAAGCGCAGGAGGTTGACGGACCTGTAGAACAAAACCATTTAATCAGTATTGTCAACATTAACAAATAACTCTGTAGCCACAACATATGCCATGATGTATAGTGGGATATTGTATAACCCACTTCATCCACATGAAGATACTGTGTCCTTAAACATCAACAGAAAAAATAAACAGACCCTGAGATAAAAATCCTATGGCGTGTTGCTGATGTAACCCAGCCTAAGGCTAAGCTGTATTGGCATTAAGAAAGGCAACAAAGGTGATGAAATATAAGAAAGGGCTAAAATATCCAGGGAAAACGAAATCGTACCAGGGGGAGCTGTAGAGGTGGTTGAAAGTGGGGACCCTGTTGGTGCAGTTGACGACGCTCGAATTTCGGAGGTGGTTGAACCTCTGTACGTGGTTGGTTGTCAATAGCAGGTTGTACCTGGACAGCAGCTTCGACATTTTGTTGCGTCTGTTGATGTTAAAAAAATTATAATATTTAAACACAATGAAAGAAGAAGGGAGAGATATTTTTAGTGATTAAAATATGCAGCACTAAATGTATGTGCTGAACCTGTAGAATTTGTTGGGCGTCGACAGGATGATGGAGACCGTCAGGTTGTTGCGATTCCGGAGAAGGTTGTATGTCAGGCGCTGTCTGGACGTCAGTAGGCTCTGGCGCATGGAGAATTTTGTTGGATGCCATAGAAATACTTGTGCGTTGCTGCAGTTTGGTGTCTGTTGTAGAGAATAGGAGACATGATTAAATAATGAAGCTTGTGACTCTGCAGCTTCCCCCTACATTGGAAATGGAAATGCATTTATAGTTTTGAAATTGTAAAGTTGGAATATTGGGAAGCAAAATAATAATTAGTGGTGATGGTCAAGTCTACCATTTAGTTGCAAATACGGTGTATTATGTTATTGGGCATTAAAGGAAAAGAGAAGGATCCATGAAATATATTATGGATAGAAAACTTGAGATATAAAGTTAACATATAAATGATACCAGATGCAGAGACTCATCCGAATAAAGGGTTTCCTGAATTTTCTAGTATTATCCATAATATAATAGCACCTGCAGCAGGCAACACCAGATTGTTGATATCATGGAAATATATTTCATGCACCTGCCGTTACAGGGGACTGAAAATCATGAAAAGTGTTTGTAAAAAAACTCAGCATATTTTTTAATCTAAAAAATAAAGACCAGATTATGATACATTCATTATTACGTGGTTATAATGTTACAAACAATCTGCAAAACAGACACGAAACCCTGTTTTTCTCTTGTCTGAGCATCCCTTTTCCACCAGCTTGAAGGATCTCGGTGCCATTAGGCCTTCCATTCCCTGTCAAACAAAAATAAAAGTTTGACTTTTACTTTAAATGTCACAGAGTCACAATGATCAAAACGAACACTTCATATAAGAAGAATAACCATAGTGCATAACAGAAAGTGTTTATTCTCAATAAAATGAAAGCTTTTGAACTTTAAATCTAACAATAATAGTAATAATATGTATCGTAGCGCAGTTGGATTTGATAGCATTATGAAATTTTGCTAGCAATGGAAAAAAAATACACTCACTCTTGTTTAGTGTTGAAACCTGGATGCCACCACATTCAAGTTGACATGATAAGAAACATGTGAAAATCCAATATGATATATTTGATGAAGTCTGAAGCATATAGAAGTAGACATGATCAGAAGCACATTAGAAAGGACAAGACATCATAGTTTTGAAAAGTTAAAGTAAAATCAACTAAGCTCAAGCCGAAAATCTTACAGGTTCAAAAACAGTTCGTCTAAAATACACAAATTAGACAGAATGTTTAAAGCATACACGTTGGGATGGCCATGCCGTTGCAAAGTCAACATGTCGAAACTCTTTAAACGTCTCATCCTCTTGGGATACGAAATTAGAAAGAATGTAGAAACTCAACAACAGTTGTTTATATATGCATCGACTACATGAACATTTGATACCTTCTTGTTACATGATTTGAGAACTGAGAACTGTGTTGCTATCTATCATATGTTCCCATACGACATGATCAACTGGAAGAGATAAAAGAAATCACACTATAAAAAGAAGCAAGAATATGGGAAGAAAGATGTAAATTCAAATATATTATATATCATACATTGAGTAATTCAGACTGCTACTATCTAATTAGTAAAGGCCGAGACTCCTAGTTTTGGGTAGGTACATCAGCCGCTGGAGCATGTGACCGGTATCGAGAAACTTCCTTTTCCAACTTGAACTAAGTTATAGAGCAGCAATTGACAGTACTCTGTAGAAAGAATTAAAAAATAGAGCCAGAGAAATAGAGCAGCAATTGACCCACTGTTCTCTAGGCAAGCTAATTTCCTTCTTGCAATTTTTCCTAAGATGGCAGAATCAACCCAATAGTACAAGTAGAAAGAATTAAAACATAGAGCCGACAAGTAACATTAAAAAGAATAGAAGAACCATATAAACCCCAAACAACATCGTGGATTATGAACAAAATGAATGCACTGTAACCGTTAGGAGAAAAAGCCTTGGTCGACCAATTTAATACCATCTTCTGAAGTTGTCTCTTATATTTTGCATGCACACTTGTAAACATACTCACATATATAGAAAAAGATAAAGAGAGGTTAATTTGTTGTTTCAACAGCAGGATATTGATGAAAGTTGACAGTAACATCTTGCAGGTCCTATTTTCAACACCAAACAAAACTAAAATCACATCACATAAATAATCAAACTTACAACCCTACGAAATCCAAATCAACAACCAACATCAGAACCTCAGAAAAATCAAATCAACAAACAACATAACAACCTTACCAAGAAGTTGCACATATAAAATTGCGTGAAGAAGAAACCCTATAATCTGCAAGAAAGATGAATGAATGTGAAGAAGGTGAAACAGTTGAGTAATGACTAAAATCTGTCTATTAATTCTAAAGAAACAGAAATTCAACAAATTAATAAAATAAGAAACAAATAATTATAGGATTGAAGGACTTACATTCAAAGGTTTTGTCAAGATACCATGTATAATATAGGAACTTTTGTAGTTCTGGATAATACTTCAATAACCCTCTTCCAAACACTTCCACGTCATTGATTTTGGGGTATTTAGCGTCTAAATGTAATGATTTCCAACCAGATTAGTGTTAGTTTGCCCAGTAACTATGTACTTGGCAGAAAACATGCAATGTTTATACACTGCTGCAACCGAAAGAGACAAAACCAGTTGTGTAAGTCAACTAAAAAGTAGGAGCTTGGCATCACATGTACAACCAACTCTATACACTACTGCAAGGCATGTCAAAGCTGCTGACTTATTGGCATCACATTAACATGAGTTAACTCAAACACAGGTGAAAAAGTGTGACTCAGAATTAAATATTGGAAACCCTACACATAATAAAAGGTCAGTCAATGTCTTGAATACCTCTTGATATGGATATCAATCATGATATGTCTGTACAATAAGTTTTCCAATTCTAAAGTTGGCTTTCCCGTCCCCACCATGGAATCTACCTGTGGTTGAGCCTTCTTAACTTTGTCAGGATTCTGCAATAAAGAAATTGGTAAGCATTAAGATGGCGCCGCACAATCAATTGAAAACCATAGAAAGACAAATGAAATGAATAATGAATACTTCATTGTGTAATCAAAATTAAGAGGAGAGTAAACAAAATACTAATTTGAGATTTCAAAGAATCAATGGCAGATCAAAGTGAAAATTATCAGTATACCTTTTAAAGCCGTTATGCCTTTAATTTCAGCATGGACCTCTACCTTTAATTTCCAGCACATAACATGACCATCTTTAAACTTCAAGCACATAACATAAGCATCTTAACACATGTAATAATAGCCGCTTGAAATTCATCTAAATATAAAACAGAATATAAGTTTAAAGATTAAGTCATACCCGTAATGCAGAAAGTAAAAACAAATGATACTGATACATTTTGGAAGCCATACTGTCGTGTATCTTCTTCATATTCATAGGGTTTCTTAAACCTACCAAAATAGAAAAATGACTAAATAAATCCCGTAAGGATTGTTTCAGCTTCAAGTTTTGTCTACCGTGTGATCCACATCTTGTGATGACCCTTATTATCTGAACAGCTAAAGCAGAAACAAAAATACATCCAGGTGAAGTCAAAAAATGAAAAAACAATTCAATGTGTCTCTAATATATGAATGAAAACCTGATGCAGTATTTTTTCATACCTAGTTTCCAAAGAAAATGCCCATTGAAACATCATATGCTCAATTCATAGCAGCATTCTGAGTAGAGTCTGCATCACTGGGTTTTGGCTCTACACAGAAGCAGGTTTTAAGTAGTGGACTTGTTTATATACTAAATTATATGCTTCTCTTTCAATCCTTAACACATCAAATTGTTCATCAATCTTCCCTGAAGCAAAAATACAGACCACTTCACTAAATATAATTTACATAAATTAATTATAACTAAACCCATAAACCACAACATGAAAAACCTTGAATCCTAATTGGGACTATTAAAGTTAAACCATACATCCTAAAATTAAACAAAATCAAGATTGATCATTTAACAAATGTTAAATATTGAAATTCACTAAATGAAAGAAGTTTTCCTCACGAAAGTGAATGTCTTGTGAGTTTTTGTCACCAAAGTGAATGCTTTGTGAGATTCAATATGGCTCTGCTCTTTTGCTAATTGTTCTTGCCCCTGGTGCCTCATCAGTGACTCATTCTGTAGACTTAAATCATCATTAGACACACACAACAGAAAATTAAATTAAAAATTAAATGCCCAATGTAGAAATAACACAATCATAACTCACCCGTAGTTCAAATTTTAAACCAGTTACCTCATTTTCTAATATTTGAAGATTGTGGTCTGGTGGACCAAGAGATGGAACATTGATATATTTTACTAAAAAGGGGTCAAAAGTAATAAACAATGATATCACAACCCCTAAATATTGCAGAAAGAGGAGTGTGAAGAATTACCATCCATGGAGACGTTTATGGAGGTTAATGGTTTACTATTTGGTAACCAACTCTTCCTTCCTACCAGCATCGGTCTTGTCCACCATTTTCACTTGTGACCTAAAGGTTCAAATAATAAAAATTACAACCTATAACCACCTGTTGCTGAAGATGTTAATTGAACAACAAAAATATTGAAAAAAATTAGAACCTTAGCAACAATGGCTTGACGATTGATAAGTGCAAAATGTACCTATTTTTGTATATAAGTTTTGTTGCACTTATCGATAAGTTTTGTTGATATCGTTCGAATAAACCTCGCTTTGTTTGTAAATACGTTTACTTTACGTTTTAGTGTATATATTGCGTATAGTGTAAATATCATTGAGTTTAATTAATTTTTTCTCAATTTTTGCAGGTATCCAATCAAGGATGTCTTGCCATTGTTAGATAGAGCATGGAATAAGCTTTCCAACGCTTCGAACCGGCCAAAAAACGGAGTTACGGTTCAAAAGTTACGAATAAAACAGTGTGGAATTTTTCTGCTATTCTGGTATGCTGCGCCCCTGCAGCGCCGGGCGGTAGAAAAAATTGAGAAATGAATTTCCAGTAGCTTTCTATGATTTTTGGCTAGCGTCGGGCGCCCAAAATACCACCAGGCGGTACTGGACGGAAAAAAAACACCATAAAAGGTCCAAAAACACAATTTTTAGGTTATGGTTTTGGGGTTTTGTGATCCCAACTCCATCAAACACATTCTTGAGTAGATTTTGCTCAGAAACAACACATGGAGTGTATATCTTGACGATCCAGAGTCGAATCCACTTCAATCGGAGTTGACAAACCGTGAGATTTGTGTTCTTCTTCCTTCCTCTCTATGTATTCTTCATTTGTTGGGGTTTTGTATGTAAGTTTATCTTGATTGTATGTATATTTATGGATCTTTGTATAAAATCTCTTTTACAACTCATAATCGATGTCATCTTTGTTTTACAATCTATTTTAATGGGTTTGATTCGCTATAGAAATATACTTTTCGAACTCGACCTAAGATGTATGTCTATTGGCTGTGGGAAGCGGTCTAATATTCACGTGTATGTATCGATTCTTAATGCTCTGTGTTGTTGAGTTGCGTGAGACATCACCTCCGAGAGAATGCGGTTGATCTCTCAAGTTTTGCGTTAGACATAACCTCTTGTTGTGAGCGATACGTGGGGATTTTGACGAGTGATTTAGGTTGCGTGCATTTGATCCATATATTTTTTAATGCTTGATGGTTAGATTGAAATACAACTCCTGACGAGTTTTATCGCGTCTTAAGAATGTATTTATTTTATTGTCTTATGTTTTTCTTTTTGTACTTTTATCCGAAACCATTCAAAAACAAACTCATAAACGCGAGAGACTGTCGAACGACATTCTTTCCCTCGAACCGATCTCTGTGGACACGACATAAATCCCGGAGGGAATTCTTTTCGAAAATAAATATTTTTGCTACTTGCCTTATTCTGCAACCAACAAAATGGCGCCGTTGCCGGGGATCAGTTTTGATATTGAATCGCATTGCGATAGTTTCTTTATTTTTTAGTTTTGTAGATATCGTATATATTGTATATTTTCACTTGTTATTCTGATACTTGTAGATTAACGTTTGTTTAAGTGTTTGGTTAGGACACTTGCTTTTGGTTTGCGCGGTGAGGCATCACTACGGCATGTAGGAAGGAAGTTACTAGCTAAGCATTATAAAGACGTCGAGCTTACGACGTAAAACAAGCATGGTGTATTATTTTCTTTTGTTGTTTAGTTTTGGTAGTATGGTGAGTATTCATTAAACAAGTTGTACTCGGATTTTTCGTAAAATTCTCAAATCTTCACTTTACAACTTGTTTAATGAATTTTTGCCAGTTTTTCAGTTTATTCATATTAATAGTTTTCGTGTTTGTCAATGAGCTTGTTTTGAGTAGCTTAAGGAAATTTGGTGATGTTCCAAGTTTGATCGTTTCAACTTGCGGATGTATGGTAATGATCTTGTTAAGTTTTGTACACGTATAAGGTATGTGTTTATCGCTTTCTTGACTTTAGCATATTCATGATATTTAGGCTTTTTACAAACTTGCATGCCATTCATTCTTTTGTATACTTGTTTATGTGTGAATCACTTTAGTTCCCACCCTTTTTGTGAGGAAGCCTTCTATTATTCATATATGCACGGAGTAGCGACTTTCTTGTTCTAACTGGATTTTCTTATGTTTAATCTTTTGTTTGTGTTAATTATATGAATGCATGAAAAGGATCAAGGCAATTTTGTTTCATTTTGAGCACAACTACCTTAGCCAAATAGTCATTCACCTTGTGAGCGTGCGATCTTTCGTAACCCCTTTGAGCTTTTTGATCCATGTTTTATTTGAACTTAATGCTTGTCTATGAGTATTTAGTTCACTTATTTTTTAATGGATTTTGTTTTTACTTGAACCCTCAATTTTTTGTGGTGTTGTATGGATTTTTACCTTGCCTTAGAAAGTAGGGAGTATTCACATGATGATGTGGTTGAATTCAAGTTGGGGAGAGAATGATTGTGTACTCATTGGTTGAATTCTATGAGGATTGAAAAAGAAAAGAAAAAAGAGAAAAATATGACAAAGAAAAGAAAAGAAAAAAGTGAAAAAGAAAGAAAAAGAAAATCCTTGAGAAAGGAAACAAAAAGAGTTCAAATAATTGTGCTAAATAAGTATTGTGTTTTGCGTAACACTTGGGATGAAAGAATAATTTGATTGGAATTTGGTGTTTGAACTTTTGTGAGTTGATCACTCCCTTAGGTTTAGGCAAGTTTTTGTTTCAATTACCTTTAGAAATTGCCCCTTGTTTGTTTACCCGACCACATTACAACCTTGAAAGTCCTTGTGATTCTTGCCTTTGTATGTTCAATGTGAATTTTTGGATGGACTCATAATTTAGTCTATTGTTTACATGATTGTTGTGTGAGTAATAAGTACCTCATTTTGTGTTTTTCATCTACCGATGATTGTTTTTGCTAGGTGTGATTCACATTGGAACTTGTGTTGTTTTAGGATGTTTGACATGATTTTTGTAATTTGCATTTGTTTCGTGACTATGTTATCGTCGTAGTTTAGTGGTAAGTATTTACTTTGTGTGTACCGTTTTCATTTGAACCATTCATTTGTCTGATTTTCAAAACTTGTTGATTCATGATTCTTTGTTTGTCACTGTTTCTTTGAGTTGTTTGATTTTTGTTTGAGGACAAACAATTATGTAAGTTGGGGAGAGTTTGATAAGTGCAAAATGTACATATTTTTGTATATAAGTTTTGTTGCACTTATAGATACTTTTTGTTGATAGCGTTCGAATAAACCCCGCTTTGTTTGTAAATACGTTTACTTTACGTTTTAGTGTATATATTGCGTATAGTGTAAATATCATTGAGTTTAATTGATTTTTTCTCAATTTTTGCAGGTATCCAATCAAGGATGTCTTACCATTGTTAGATAGAGCATTGAATAAGCTTTCTAACGCTTCAAACCGGGCTAAAAACGGAGTTACGGTTCAAAAGTTACGAATAAAACAGTGCAAAATTTTTCTGCTGTTCTGGTGTGCTGCGCCCCTGCAAAGCCGGGCAGTGCAGGGGCGGTAGAAAAAATTGAAAAATGAATTTCCAGTAGCTTTCTATGATTTTTGGCTAGCGCCGGGCGCCCAAAACACCGCTGGGCGGTATTGGACGGAAAAAAAACCATAAAAGGTCCAAAAACACAATTTTTAGGTTATGGTTTTGGGGTTTTGTGATCCCAACTCCATCAAACACATTCTTGAGTAGATTTAGCTTAGAAACAACACATGGAGTGTATATCTTGACGATCCATAGTCGAATCCACTTCAATCGGAGTTGACAACCCGTGAGATTTGTGTTCTTCTTCCTTCCTCTCTATGTATTCTTCATTTGTTGGGGTTTTGTATGTAAGTTTATCTTGATTGTATGTATATTTATGGATCTTTGTATAAAATCTCTTTTACAACTCTTAATCGATGTCATCTTTGCTTTACTATCTATTTTAATGGGTTTGATTCGCTATAGAAATATACTTTTCGAACTCGACCTAAGATGTATGTCTATTGGCTGTGGGAAGCGGTCTAATATTCACGTGTGTGTATCGATTCTTAATGCTCCGTGTTGTTGAGTTGTGTGAGATATCACTTCCGAGAGAATGCGGTTGATCTCTCAACTTTTGCGTTAGACATAACCTTTTGTTGTGTGCGATACGTGGGGATTTTGACGAGTGATTTAGGTTGCGTGCATTTGATCCATATATTTTTTAATGCTTGATGGGTAGATTGAAATACAACTCCTGACGAGTTTTATCGCGTCTTAAGAAAGTATTTATTTTATTGTCTTATGTTTTTCTTTTTGTACTTTTATCCGAAACCATTCAAACCCAAACTCATAAATGCGAGAGACTGTCGAACGACATTCTTTCCCTCGAACCGATGTCTGTGGACACGACATAAATCCCGGAGGGAATTCTTTCCAAAAATAAATATTTTTGCTACTTGCCCTATTCTACAACCAACAACGATACCCAGCACGAAGAGAGCCAGAAGCAGCAGACCAATCTCTACCCTTGTTTCTGGAAATGGCTCTTTTAACAACATCTAAAGCAAGATCAACATCTTCGTTAGTAGCAGTATATATATAAAATAAATACAATTATAGTTAATAGATCATGCTTTTGAAATGGAAACCTATTTCGAATTCTCCGGGAAACCTTCAAACGAAACTTTCACCTGTGTAACAAAGCCTAGAACAACCCATTCTAAGGGATCTGAAGTGTGCACCAAATAACAGAGGTAGAAATCCCAAAGCAAACAACCCATTACAATATTTTGTAAACAACAATGCATCCAGGAAAGACGGAAGACGGAACTGGAAGAAGGAAAAAGTCGACGAAAAAGGAAGAAGGAACGGTAAGAAGGAAGAAGACGAGGAAGAAGGAAGAAGAAGAGGAAGAAAAAGAGAGACAGAAAGAGAAAAATGAAGGTGAGAGAGAGGGAAAGGACAATGAGAAAGAGACAGAGAAAGAGTGAAAGGAAGAAGATAGAAACAAGGAAATGACGGTGAGAGAGAAAGAAAGAGTCAAAAAGGTGATGTACCATAAAGTTGTTGAAGGTCTGGTTGCAAACACGTTATTTCGGTTACTATTTTCCCACAAATAACTATAAGTATTGCAAATAGTGTAGTTAGGATTCAATTAAGTCAGCATTTGGTTGAAAATAGTTGAAATTAGACACTAAATGCCCCAATTTGGTGACATGGCAGGCTAATGAGAAGGGTTAATATATGGTTTTCCAGAACAACTAAATTTCCTATATTATAGATTAATGTAAATTTGAATCAAAATGAATTTTTTTATTCTAAGTATTTATCTTATAATTTCTATCTAGTAATAATAACAAATATGTGTTATATCTCCTCCCTTCTTTCTTCAATCCTAGTTTTTTTCCCTCCATTAACCCCTCTAATTTTTTATCCTTTCATTTTCAGTCAAATAAGTGATTTCACATATATTTTTAGTTTTTTTTCTTCGTGACTTCGTCATCTTGGTATGACGTTGTGTTGATCGTCATCTTATTGAGACATTATTTTGTTTTCCCGTCTTGGTGCGGTGTTTGTTCGGTTTTGATTGACATATTAGTTTTGACTCAGTGCATATTCAATCAATAAATTTGAAATCGTCAACGCTGCACACTCGGAGACATGGGTATTTCAAGCATTTCAATTTCGTCATATTTGTAGGTTTTGCCACATTTGTACGCATTTTGCCTTACTATTGTAAGTGCAACGTGTATTTTGAATGATGTCAAAATAATGATACTTAAGCGTTAATGTACATCGGACGGTATCATCTGAGTCTAGATGTGCATTTTAGCATTAGGGAGCATGACAACATGTTGGAAAAATGGATTTATGCATCAAAAACTCATTTTTATAAGAAAAATGAGGTATGCATCGACACATACATGCTTCGAGTCGACATATAGAAGAAGAATATTTCTATGTGTCAACACACCTGTATTTCAGGTCGGCACATAGAAGAAAAAGTTGTCTATGTGTCGACACATCCGTTTTATAAGTCGACTCATGTGCTGCAGTTTTAAAGCTTATAGGCTTTGTTAGATGTGTCGCCTCTACAGGTCGACACATGACTTGCATAGGTTGACTTATACATTAATTTTTTTGAAAATTTACATTGTTTTCCATTCTTTTTGCATTCCTTTTGCTTCATACTTTCTCAGATATATGTACTTACTACATGCATCATTTCTTTTCAATGATTTTGGTAAAATCATAAACGAAACCTGGAACATACAAAGAGTCTTCTTCATCTTCAACCTTTATTTTATGCATACACACAAACAAAATAAACATAATCATTCATTGTTTGGGTGCCATCTAGAATCAAGTTGATAACGTCCAATTTAGCTTGTGGTATTGTAAATTGGGTTGAGATCTTTGGGGGGTTTCAAATAAGAAAACCAAGGCGGGGTTTTCCTTTAAGATCAAAGTTGGGATTTGAAGATGTCGGACAAGATTACTCAAGTTGGATTCGATCTAGTGAAGGCTTTGAAGAGCTGTTGCTCTAGCAAAGGATTAGCGTGAGACGGTGGATCATCTTGGTAAATCTTGTGTTAAAATAATTCGCAATTTGGATTCGATCGAGTGAAGTCTTTGAAGAGTTGTGATTCTTGTAAAGGAGTAGCGTGAGACGGTGAATCAAATTGGTATTGTTGGGTGAATTGATCAAGCTCAGATCAAGGGAAGAGAAAGTTTTAGGATCAATATAAAACAAAGGGTTTGTAGCGTTGCATTTCTACATTTCTCTTGTAAACTACAATTTGCAAAGTAAGGTTAATTTTACTATCTCAAATCGAGTTCGAATTGAGGGCAGACATGCCTATAACGAAGCTGATTAGGGAACTTCCTAAACAAATCCTTGTGTACTTTATATATATATATCTTTTACATTTCATTTGCAAATTGTTGAGTTCATCATTTGTGTGATTAATTCGTTTGGTAAATTCTTTTGAAAACAATTTGATAAATGTTTTGTTGAGGTTATCACAATCCTTTATATTGTGGTTGGATTTTAAGATCAACAAAACTATATAAATTTCCAAACAAAATCGATTGCACACAAGGTGTTCGATAATTTGCCTCAATAGTATTTTTGTATGATTTATCATTGGATATAGCATTGCTTGGTGAGGAGCTTTCAAGGGATTGTAATTGACACATATTGATTGAATAACTTATCATTATCTTCAACTGGTTTTCACATACGCATATCCGAGCTTTTTGATAGCGGTTCAGTTTAGACGAATCGATTCAAGTGACTTTAGCTAGCCATTGTGTTTGTAAACCAATTTTTGTAAATAATTTTTTTTTTGGGATCTATTCACCCCCTTCTCTATATAAGTCTCCTTTGTCTAACAAGTGGTATCAGAGCCTATTTAACTCCGTGCTTCAATATTCGTTTATTAGAAAATGGCTACCGAACCTATAGGGGCGTACAATAGAGCGCCTATTTTTACCGATGAAAACTATGGCTATTGGAAATCTTGTATGCGTAACCATGTCAACTCGGTTGATAAGGGTGTATGGGACACCATCATCAATGGTCCTAATAAAATTACAATGACCAAATCTTAAGGTGTCTTCGTACCAAAAATGAAAGCACAATGGGATAATAATGATAAGAAATTGTGGTCACATGATTGGAAGGCACAAAATATTCTCATATCCACACTCGGTGTTGATGAATATTATCGTGTCTCTCATTGTGATACCGCCAAGGCTTCAAGTTCAAAGTCCTCAACCAATGAGCAAAGTGATTGTGAAACAAGAGATGACGAGAATTCTGATGATGAAGATATGAGACATTTTGTGAAAAGATTCAACAAGTACATCAAAAGAATGGTGTAAAGTTCTCAGACAAAAACCTCATTAAATTTAGAAGACAGTCAAACTCATCAAAGGAAGATGATGATAAGAAATGAAAATTAAGACGTTCATGTTACAATTGTGGCAAAACCGGCCATTACAAGCCAAAGTGTCCATTGATAAAGAAAGACAAAGAGAAAGGACATCACAAGAAATATAGCAAGTCTAAAAGAGGTTATATTGCATGGGAAGGCGATATCGATTCCTCAATTGATGAAAGCTCAAGTGACGAGGAAGAATCGATTTTTTTTTCTCTCGGCTTATTATCGTGACAAAAAGAAAAAGAATGTAAGTCACTCTAAATATGAACATGTTGATAAATTGTCTTATTTCGAGTTGCAAAAAGCTTTTGAAAATCTACATAGAGAAGCCGTAGACGCTTTCAAAAAGATAGCTTCAAACAAAAGAATTTTTACAGATTTAGAAACTAAAGTTTTGGAAACATAAAAGAATATGGAAGCTCTTAAGCAATCTATGGTTGAATGTCAAAAGGATAAAGAAACTTCATGGTTTGCTTGTGAAACTTGTCACATTTGGCAAAGAGAGGTAAATACTATTAAAGTTAAATTAGACAAGGCATTACAACCAAACGTCACTTTTTCTATTGATACTACCAAGTATAAAATGACTTCTCATAATCCTTATAGAAGGTATAACTTTGTTGAAAAGGATCAAAATAACAAATGTCATTCCTCTCATCGTCTAACTTGTCACTTTTGTTGCGAGAAGGGTCATACCATTGCAAAATGCAAGTTTGCAAAATTTCTTCTGCATAAAGGCATTTCTCAATGGTTACCTAAATGCAACCAAGGTTTCACTCACACTCGAGGACCCAATGAAGGTTGGGTACCTATCATTTCTTGTTGATTTTGCAGGTCAAATGTCTTAACTCTATGAAGAGAGTGTGGGATATCATTTGTGGATGTTCAAGATATGATACAAGTGACATCTCCTTATTTTTTGACTTTTTGGCAAGAAAGAAGGGTGTGTTACCAGGGGAGTCAACAACTAGTGTTCGTTAATTAGTAAAAGTGTTTAGATTACTTGTAATACTTCCATCCAAGAAATGTAGAAAAGGTATTTCATTTTATGCAATAGGTTCTTCTTCAAAAGATATACTCAAGAACATTAAATAAGGGATTTATCAATATAAGACGATGAAGATTGAAGAGGACTAAGATAGCTATCATGAAAGAGACAAGATTGGAAGTCCAATAAAAAAGGATGATCATCAAATCAATAATTTTTCTTTCATGGATTCATTGCAAATTACACTATTCAAAGTGAAAGGTGGTAAGATCATCGTTATTATTGGTTTGTGGTACGTTTTGCATATATTCCAAATTTCGTTTGAGAGTTCCTTGTGGAATGCATATGCATCCTCTGTCATTCGTACGGTGAGGTAATATCGTTTCAATTTTCGCTTTGTAATTAAGTTTCTATCTTTTACCTGTTTATTTCTCGAAGGGTGTGATATATGTTGTGCATGATACATGTTATGAGTGTTCATTTCCAAAAATTTCAAGTGTAACCATTGTGTTTTTCATTTAATATGTTTATAGTGGCCTTATTCATAATATATTCACATGTGATCTATATCTTTTATTATATCATACTTACATTTTTGTGTTTGCATGTTATTGGATGACAAATCAGGAAAAATAATCATATGCATGTATGTGTCTGTCATCAATTAGTTATGCATAAGTCAAGTTGAGTATTTCAAAGTCATCCCAAATTCATATATGTCAATTTTTTTAGGTTTTGAACTTCATAGGTCGACTCATACGTCGTATAGGTCAGCACATGAAAATAACTTTTTGAATTTTTCAAAATTGGTTCAGTATGTGTTTACACATGCTTGTATAGGTCGACACATGGTATTAATTTTTGAAATCTTGTAAAACGCTTCAGTATGTGTCGACTCATAACCTTTTTAGGCTGACATATCCTTCATAGAGGTCGACCTATGCTTACAGCATGTCGACTCATGACACGTTGAATGACTATTGTCGTACCCCAAATTTTGATTCGCTTCATATGCTTTCTAGTGCCACTTTATTTTGAATAAGTAAAATTGTACAGTTGGTAGAAAGAGGGGTATAAGGGCTATAAGTGTGAGAGGTTGTGAGTTCGAATCCCACCTTCCTCACTTTTAATGTTTTATTTGTTTTTCCTTTATTACAAACTTTTTTCTTTTTATTTTTTTAATAAAAAAACACAAAAATATCATTTTTTTATATTTAATTTTTAATTTTCGTATTTGTTTTTAATGCACTTTTTAAAATATGATTTTTTCATTAAAATCATGTTTTTATGAAAAAAATCTCAAAAAATCATATAAGTTAATGTAAAATCAAATCTTTTTTCTATTTTTCATTATTAGAATATTTCTTTTTATTTTTATTTTTATTTAAATTAACCAAGCCATGAATCTATCCAGATTCATTGGCTTGGGCTTTAAGAAATAGGAAAAATCAGGCTAAATCAAATCGGTCTAAAAATAGATAATCACATTTATTGTTTTAACCTAAATTTTTCCTATAAATAGAGCCTTTGTCTCTCCTATTTGGACCACCCACAATTTACATATTCACTATTCAAAAGTTGTTGTTCTCCATACTGAAGAACAACAATACAAAAAACCCTGAAAAACCCATCCGTCATCTTTTCTGTCAAGGGCACAAGGAGAAGATTGGATAAAAAACAGAAGAAAATAATAGGAGTCAAGGAATAGAAATTGGTCGCATAAAAAGGGAGAGAGAGCTCAAAAGTGAAACATTTTGTTTACCGGGATAGACCTCGATCCCGTAGGTCGGTTTTATTTACTCTCTTACTTTTATATGCATTTTACATATCAATTCTTATTTGATATATTTATTTGATTTAATGTGGAATGTGTTTGCGTTAAGTTTTAAATAATTAGATCGATAACTATTATTATAAAGAATTGTTTTTGTTGAATAAGAAAGACATAGTAATTGTCTAACAATTTCAGTCATGTTTTTTCTTAAAAATAAATAAATAAATCAAAATCATGGGGGTCAAAAGGATTCGAACGTGGATTACTTCTGTTGTTTTTTTTCAGACGTTGGGACTTTTTTGGCCATTGGGCTTTCACGCCCAATGCTTTTGGCACCCCACCTAGACGGCCCTATTGTTTTTTTAAAGGTTATACACCCCCTTGATTAAATTTAATTTAATTAATTGAATTATTTAACATAATTTAATTTAATTATTAATTATACTTTAGGGTTAATTAGGAGATTTAGGATTTAGGTTAAATGTAGGGTTTAGGAATTATTTTGGGATTTTGTTTTTTATATTATTATTTTTGGATTTTTATTTTGTGAGACTTATTTTTATTCTTTTTTTTAATCACAATTGAATCAATTCCTTGATTTAAGTTGTGAAATAAAAAAATATTTTTTATTTAATTTGTTAATTTAGGTTTTTTGTTCTTTTATTGTTTAATTTAAATTCTTAATTTTCATGTGGTGGTAATTAAGTTTTTTTTGTTTATAACTTATGTAAATAAAATTTTATAAAGGATTTAAGTTGTAAAAATTATTTAAAAAAAAAAAGGTAAATATGGGATTGGGATAAAAAAATAAAACATTTTGGAATATAAATATTTTTTAGGAATTATTTAGAATGTGGACTTTATTTTGGTTTAATTTTGTTTTTTGTCATATTAATTATTTAACTTTTGATTTAATTTCTTTTTTTTTGTGAAAAATTAGAAATTGGTTTTTAAAAGGATGTTTAAGGTTTTTTTTAAGGAATTTACATAAAGGGATAAAGCTCTTGGTCCGAGAGCCTAAATAAAGGATGGGATGAGGGATTTGGATTTAGGAATAGAACTCTTGATATCCGAGAGTATAAACAAAATGATTAAGGGATAAAGCTTTTGGTCCGAGAGCCTAAATAAGGGATGGGATACGGATTTTGGGATAAAACTCTTCCTCCGAGAGTATAAATAATGGATAAGGGATTTAAGGGATAGAACTCCTCATCTAGGAGTATAAACACTAGATTTAAGGGATAAAACTCTTTATCCAAGAGTATAAATAGTGGATGGGATTTAGGGATAGGTTTTGGGATTTAGGAATAGGATTAGGGGGTAGGAATAGGGGAGGTGAACTACAGTTACTCTGATCCTTCATTTTGAGGGTACGTAGGCATAGGGTTGCAAACCAACCTAGCGAGTATAATTAGGAAAAAACTTAGGTTTTCTTTTCCTTTAGACAAACAAACATACCCTAAACTCAAAGGTGGATCCCATTGAGTACTATGGAAGTGAAGGGTGCCTAACACCTTCCCTTCACTTAAATGACTCCCGAACCGTAGGAATCTCTACCTTAGGATAAAGATATTTAGGTTTATCATTATTTTCCTTTAAAAAATATGGTGGCGACTCGAATATTTTTGCCGGCCGCGACAGCTGGCGACTCTGCTGGGGACTCCTTCCTAGCGAGAGTCAATCCTAGCCTTAGGATTTAGGGATTTGTTTGTCTTGGATGTTATTTTGGTTTTTTATTTTTATTTTTTATTGTTATTTATTTATTTTTATTTCATATATTTATTTATTTAACATTTTGTTTTTTGTATTATCATGCAAGGGATTGGGATAAAAAAAAATGAGTGAAGCTAAAACCCAAAGCTTGGAGGATAACCCTAAAACCTAAAGTGGAACGGAAATGTTTTTGCGAGGGACGCAACGTCCCCTAAAATGCATTGATGCCACACTCAGAGTAGATCCTTCCAAAGTCGTCCTCACGAAAGGGCTAGCCCCTCTCGTAGTGGAATGATTTGGATGTGGTCCGTGACTCTGAGAACCTTAACCTACCCCACACCAATCATGGACCTTATGTATTCAACCCTCAAGGGTTATTACTAGGGTCCTATCTCAAATAAGACTTATCCCGAAGGATTACCGTAGGAAGGCTTGCTCCTTCTCATGGTAAAACAAGGGTATAGTCTGAACATGTTGGGGTCGTTATGCTGTCCAAATTTTTATAACCTACATGTGAGGGGATTGGGTAGACAAGCTTTAGATCTAAACCTATTATAGGGAGCCTACCTAGTTAGGGTCATGCTTGCATTTTCACCTTACCCTAACCCAGAAAAAAAAACATTTAACCAAAGAGTAAAGTGTCCATGTCATCACGCATTCAAAAACTTTTTTTGCATATATGCGTTTTTGTGGGGAATTTCAAGATGCGTTGTAGGAATGTGGGAAAGATTGATTCAAATAAAAGGGCTACCCTACGCATTAGAATGCTAAGTGTTGATTTACAAAGTCTCAAGGACCTTTGAAACTTAATCTGCTCAAAGGATGTTTACACCCAAGTATGGAAGGATCCTCGATCTCTTAGGGATCCCTAGAAAGGTAGAGGCCACAACTACTCTTGCACAATCCTCCTCTACGTGACTTCCCCTTCAAGGATCTTCAACTGGCTCTTACGCTATACTTGGATTTACAAGGAGAAAAAAACTTGCAAGGGGCATGAAAAAAAAAAGGGTCAAGCCTAAGGACTTAGCTGTACCTGTGGAAGATCTAGGAGGATAGGGAAGTGCAAGGGCTTAAGAAAGGATACTTGGAGGAGTTTAAAGCTCAATTGAAGAAGGCATTGGGGGCATCCACTTAGTTTATGCCTTCTTAAGTTCAGGAGCTTCCATCTTGGGATTATTGTTTTGGGTTGTTCCCGAGGAATTATTGTTATAAGTTTGGAAGGCATTTTGGATTTGGGATTGGCTAACGGATTTGGATTTGATATTCTACGTGTATGGTTTTCATCCTTTGGGTATATTCATCTATAACTACAATGGATCTTGGAATTCCCACCAAATAAAAATTTTAAAATTATTTAGCATACATCATGCATATTCATACATTCATCACCAACATGCATTCAATATAAGGAAAAATAAAGAAAAAAATCATTTTTTTAAAACTTCGTCTCAGGCATAACAATCTGACTTCCCGACCTCGCACTCGAGCGTACCAAAGGAAAGCTATGGGTCAGATGGAGAAGGATATGGTTACTCTAAGAGGAGAAATGGATACTGTCAAGGAGAACGTGGAAGAAATGAAAAGCCAGATTGATCAACTGACACTTGTCATCCATAATTTGATATCCAGAAGAACCAATTCAAGCTATCAAAGGAAGGTTCCTACTCCTACCTCCCATGTTGAAGGCAATAACCCCCTACTAGGGTTTGTCCGTGATCTGGAACGTGAGGAGACTGAAACTGCTAAGCACAAAACTGTTGACCAACCTCTCGAGGGAACCGTCTCTCCACCTATTTCCAATGGGGCACCTCGTACTACTTACAGATCTACTCCACGTGAGAACTACGCATACGAGGGTGAAAATCCGAGACAAGTGGCCCTTGAAAATAAAGGAAACACTGTTAGGGAAAGGAGAGGGATTGACGATAAGTACAAAGCACTTGAGGAAAGGCTAAAGGTCATGGAGGGACTCAATGTTCTTGGAGTGGATGCCTTGGAAATGTGTCTGGTGCCTGATGTGGTCATACCTCCTAAGTTCAAGACACCTAACTTCGAGATGTATAAAGGAGTTAGTTGTCCTAAAAATCACATCCGGATGTTTTCTCGAAAGATGGGGGCGCATGCTAAAAATAAAAAGCTGATGATGCATGTTTTCCAAGACAGCCTTAGTAGGGCATCCTTGGACTGGTATGTACAACTGGAAAGGACTCACATCAAGAACTGGGAGGATCTGGCAAGTGCCTTTATAAGGCAATACCAATATAATGTAGACATGGCCCCTAATTGCATACAATTACAAAACATGTCTCAAAAAGGGAACAAATCTTTTAAGGAGTATGCCCAGAGATGGAGGGAGCTAGCCTCTCGTGTGCAACCTCCATTGGGGGAAAGCGAGTTAGTGGATACATTCATGGGAACTCTGCAAGGACTATACTATGAAAGGATGACTAGGGCAGTCTCAACATGCTTTACTGACTTGGTTATCATCGGAGAAAGGATTGAGAACGGTCTAAAGACAGGAAAGATTGGGTAGTCATCCTCCGATCAACATAACAATAAGGGGTATTCCGAGAACAACTCAAAGAAAAATGATGTCAGTGTTGTAGACCCTGAAGGTCCAAATTTGGGAGATGATGTGTTATTGGGGCACATTAGGGCAACAATCAGCGCCATGGAAGGGATGGGGGATGAATTCCTTATTAATAAGGGAGACATAACAAACTGGGGCAAACAAGGGGAGTCACCTGAGGAGAAGGATTTGTTTGGGCTGGGTTACAAATCGGCTAATGAAGGATTAGAAGACAATTTCCATGGCGTGGGATTTGGAATTGGGGACCATATGACTGCAATGGAAGAGGAAGAAAGGAATGCCTAATTTAACAAGTGGAGAACCATCGGGATTTCTGAGAAGATTTTTGTTTCGAAGTAATTTACTTTTTCCTTAAAATAATAATAAGTCCCTTGCTATGCCCAAGGCAAGTGGACAAAGCTTTGTAGGGCCACCTGTTATTTCATTGGATTTATTTTTATCAATAAAATTGCATTTTGTTTTCAATCAAGATCTTTTTCTTTCATTTTCTGTTTATTCAAAATGACAATATACCTTCTTTCGATATTTTCATTTCTAGCACTTCATTCCAAAAAAAAAAAATCCTCCTCATGCAAATTTAAAAATGGACCTATTAAAAATAACACCGCTATAATCTCGAATGACTCTGAATTACCGATTAACCAAGCGAAAGAGGGTGATGAGGACGAGTGTGAGCTTCCCGAAGAGTTAGCCAGACTGTTGAGGCAAGAGGACAAGGAAATAAAACCTCATCAGAAACCAGTGGATGTGATCAATCTGGGAACTGAGGAAGATAGGAAAGAGGTCAAAGTCGTGCTTCTCCGGATAAGGATATAAAGGAAAGACTGATCGAGCTATTGCAAGAATACTCTGACGTGTTTGCATGGTCATACCAAGATACGCCAGGACTTGATGCAAGCATCATCGAGCACAAAACACGACTCAAACTATAATGCACGCCAATCAAGCAAAGGCTGAGGAAGACTAGATCAGATATGATCCTTCAGACCAGGGAAGAAGTCAAGAAGCAATTCGACTTTTTGTCACAAGGTAACACCTGCTGGGTTAAAGAACGTAGGAGTAACTTACCAAAGGACTATGGTAATATGGGGCATAAGGAGATAGAGGTTCATATGGGTGATACGATTACCAAGTCACAAAAGGAAGAAGATCACATAACTAACTTGCAAAGTTGTTGGATCAGTTAAGGAAATTCAAGTTACGACTAAAGCCCACAAGGTGTACTCATGGAATCAAATCTGGAAAAATACTGGGGTCCATGGTCAGTCAAAGGGGAATAAAGGACAAAATGAAAGTCATTCAAGGGATGCCAGCTCCAAGGATAAAAAAGGAAGTCCATGGATTTTTGGGGAGATATCTCCCACCTTACAACTACTTGTGAGCCAATCTTCAAATTACTCAGAAAAGGACTAAATCATTGAATGGAATGAAGATTGTCAAAAGGATTTCGATTGGATCAAGGAATATTTGCAAAAGCCACCTATATTGGTGCCACCAGTCCCAAGGAGACCACTCATAATGTACTTAACAAAATTTGAGAATCCCATGGATTGTGAAACTTTGGACTCCTATGAAGGACCTAGACCTGGATCTCGAGGGAAACTTATATTTGCATAAGGACAGGGGCAATCAATAGGAATTTAGGATCATGAAGGAAGCTAATCTGGATAAGGCAGAATGTGTGCAAACTAGGCTCGATCAGTTAACCTCGTATAAGGGAAACGTGTGGCTGTGGGCAATTATATCCAAAGGAAATTAAGAAAGCATTTGACAAAGAAATTCGTCCTCGCCTACGCGAAGAGGGAGACTTGGGGTTAAGGAAAATATTACCCATCCATAAAGACCACCACGTCAAATGGACCCCACCCTATAAAGGGCCATATGTCGTGAAGAGTGCCTCCTCTGGCGGAGCACTAATATTAACAACCCTGGATGGAGCGGATTTACCACGACCGGTGAACTCCGATTCGGTCAAAAATGCTATGCCTAGAAAAAAGAGAATAAAAGCCCGCTAAGTCGAAAACCCTAAAGGGCGACTTAGGCAAAAATTAGGGCGTCCCGGTGGATTGAAAATTCGAAAGAGCAATCCGGAAAAAATTAGGGATTTGGATAAAAATGATACCCGACAAGTCGAAAACCCAAAAGGGCGGCTTAGTCGAAAAAATGGTATATCATCCCGGTGGACTAAGACTCTAAAAAGAGTGGTTTAGGAAAAAGTTAGGGATATCCAAAAGGCATATGACTGAAAACACTTGAGTCACCTCATAACAGGAATTTAGAAGGGAGCGATCATTCTAGCCGTCATCTTCAGAAACGAAGTGTCGTGATCTTGGAGTCTTAGGGATATTAGCTGGTGTTATGTTTAATAGGGACATAAATGAATTTGTTTTCTTATTGCCATTTTATATTTTTCTGGATATTACGGTAATATCTCCTTATGAGAATTACCCTCCTTACTTATCATTGCCCATTTTCGGGTCAATTCTCAATAAATTTTCTTTTTTCAAATACATTTTTTCGCCTCCTAAATTAGTCTGCTTGATTACAAGGTGTCGATTAATTGTGAAATAATGCATTGAAATATCAGGTATAAATAAAAGCTTTGAAAAGGGAAAATGGATTTTACTTCGGTTTTTGGAATCATCAAAGGGGTCATACTCTTCCAAAGCGGGATATAGGGTCTATACACTGACAGGAATATACGTTATAATCTAACTAACATGAGAGGTTCTTTAATGGCACGTCACAGGGATCAAGGGTATCATGGCTTACTATAATTATCAAAGTTTCAAGGGTCAGGGAGTCAGGAAGTTATGAAAAGTTTTTTTTTCACATACAAACACATGCATTGCATATCATAAAAGAGGCGTTAACCCAAGTCATGCATCAATCATGTCGCTACGCTCCAGCATCTAACATGCACTCATAAACGCAAACATGCATACATGCATAGGGTTCATAATCACCATTAGGGATTTCATACGGATTGTTACTCAAGGGGTTTTACCAAGGGATTTACCAAAGGGATTTCACCAAGGGATTTTATCAAGGGATTTTTATTCAAGTATTAAGGGGTTCCATCAGAGATTTATCAAGGGGTTCCACCGGGTTTACAACCTTGTCCAGGTTTATTAGGGGTTCCACCGAGAAGCGTTACAAGGGTTCTATCAAATTCGGAATTTCATCAGGGATTCTATAAGGGTTTATTACTACGGAATTGGAAGATTGTCATCATCTTACTTAACTTCTGTACTCAGGGATATTACATAAGGGATAATAGGTTATTAACGAAGTGTCAATGACGAAGTAAGGTCAACGCTGTATTTGTCGTGGTTCCGTGGTCAAAATTAGGGATCCTCTTATATTTAATCATCTCCTCATCAAAAAGAGACAGGCTCGCCGACATCATCATCTTGATTCGAAGCCGATTAAATAGGGGCAACTGTCGTACCCCAAATTTTGACTAGCTTCATATGCTTTCTAGTGCCACTTTATTTTGAATAAGTAAAATGGTACAATTGGTAGAAAGAAGGGTATAAGGGCTATAAGTGTGAGAGGTTGTGAGTTCGAATCCCACCTTCCTCACTTTTAATGTTTTATTTGTTTTTCCTTTATTACAAACTTTTTTCTTTTTATTTTTTTAATAAAAAAAACACAAAAATATCATTTTTTTTATATTTAATTTTTAATTTTCGTATTTGTTTTTAATGCAATTTTTAAAATATGATTTTTTCATTAAAATCATGTTTTTATGAAAAAAATCTCAAAAAATCATATAAGTTAATGTAAAATCAAATCTTTTTTCTATTTTTCATTATTAGAATATTTCTTTTTATTTTTATTTTTATTTAAATTAACCAAGCCATGAATCTATCCAGATTCATTGGCTTGGGCTTTAAGAAATAGGAAAAATCAGGCTAAATCAAATCAGTCTAAAAATAGATAATCACATCTATTGTTTTAACCTAAATTTTTCCTATAAATAGAGCCTTTGTCTCTCCTATTTGGACCACCCACAATTTACATATTCACTATTCAAAAGTTGTTGTTCTCCATACTGAAGAACAACAATACAAAAAACCCTGAAAAACCCATCCGTCATCTTTTCTGTCAAGGGCACAAGGAGAAGATTGGATCAAAAACAGAAGAAAATAATAGGAGTCAAGGAATAGAATTGGTCGCATAAAAAGGGAAAGAGAGCTCAAAAGTGAAACATTTTGTTTACCGGGATAGACCTCGATCCCGTAGGTCGGTTTTATTTACTCCCTTACTTTTATATGCATTTTACATATCGATTCTTATTTGATATATTTATTTGATTTAATGTGGAATGTGTTTGCGTTAAGTTTTAAATAATTAGATCGATAACTATTATTATAAAGAATTGTTTTTGTTGAATAAGAAAGACATAGTAATTGTCTAACAATTTCAGTCATGTTTTTTCTTAAAAATAAATAAATAAATCAAAATCATGGGGATCAAAAGGATTCGAACGTGGATTACTTCTGTTGTTTTTTTTCCAGACGTTGGGACTTTTTTGGCCATTGGGCTTTCACGCCCAATGCTTTTGGCACCCCACCTAGACGGCCCTATTGTTTTTTTTAAAGGTTATACACCCCCTGGATTAAACTTAATTTAATTAATTGAATTATTTAACATAATTTAATTTAATTATTAATTATATTTTAGGGTTAATTAGGAGATTTAGGATTTTGGTTAAATGTAGGGTTTAGGAATTATTTTGGGATTTTGTTTTTTATATTATTATTTTTGGATTTTTATTTTGTGAGACTTATTTTTATTCTTTTTTTTAATCACAATTGAATCAATTCCTTGATTTAAGTTGTGAAATAAAAAAAATATTTTTTATTTAATTTTTTAATTTAGGTTTTTTGTTCTTTTATTGTTTAATTTAAATTCTTAATTTTCATGTGGTGGTAATTGAGTTTTTTTTGTTTATAACTTATGTAAATAAAATTTTATAAAGGATTTAAGTTGTAAAAATTATTTAAAAAAAAAAGGTAAATATGGGATTGGGATAAAAAAATAAAACATTTTGGAATATAAATATTTTTTAGGAATTATTTAGAATGTGGACTTTATTTTGGTTTAATTTTGTTTTTTGTCATATTAATTATTTAACTTTTGATTTAATTTCTTTTTTTTTTTGTGAAAAATTAGAAATTGGTTTTTAAAAGGATGTTTAAGGTTTTTTAAGGAATTTACATAAAGGGATAAAGCTCTTGGTCCGAGAGCCTAAATAAAGGATGGGATAAGGGATTTGGATTTAGGAATAGAACTCTTGATATCTGAGAGTATAAACAAAAGGATTAAGGGATAAAGCTCTTGGTCCGAGAGCCTAAATAAGGGATGAGATACGGATTTTGGGATAAAACTCTTCCTCCGAGAGTATAAATAATGGATAAGGGGTTTAAGGGATAGAACTCCTCATCTAGGAGTATAAACACTAGATTTAAGGGATAGAACTCTTTATCCAAGAGTATAAATAGTGGATGGGATTTAGGGATAGGTTTTAGGATTTAGGAATAGAATTAGGGGATAGGAATAGGGGAGGTGAACTACGGTTACTCTGATCCTTCATTTTGAGGGTACGTAGGCATAGGGTTGCAAACCAACCCTAGCGAGTATAATTAGGAAAAAACTTAGGTTTTCTTTTCATTTAGACAAACAAACATACCCTAAACTCAAAGGTGGATCCCATTGAGTACAATGGAAGTGAAGAATGCCTAACACCTTCCCTTCACTTAAATGACTCCCGAACCGTAGGAATCTCTACCTTAGGATAAGGATATTTAGCTTTATCATTATTTTCCTTTAAAAAATATGGTGGCGACTCGAATATTTTTGCCGGCCGCGACAGCTATTCACCTCACTTTTCAATCATTTCTCATTCATGAACTTGTCTCCGCATCTTCCATTTCATCTTGAGCCTCGTAACTCTTCAAAGTGTCATAAATCTGTCCCTTATTCCTCTTGGATTCATCCAATACAACTCATTCATATATACATTTTCCAAAATCTCATTAAATCTCATCATTTAATCATCATTCTTCATCTTCTATAAATACTTATCCTCATATTTCAAATCACACCCAAGTCTCTAAGACTCCGAATTTCAATTCATTCTTAGTGTTCATTATCATTTTTGTGTGTTATAGAATCTTTAGACTTGATTTAGGTTTGTGGGTAATCATATATCCCTCAAAAGTTTCCATTTCTCATTCACACATTCCCTCAAACACCTAGTGTGTGAACTCTATTTGAACAATTGTTAATGTCACCTAAGCTTGCAAAAACTAAAGGTGATTCCAAAGACAAGGGTAAGGCTACCACATCCTATGTTGCTTTAAAGACTGCTTTTTCATTGGTCTCTTCTGATTGTGTTAAGGAGTTTGAAGATAAGCACCAACATTGTCTTGTTATGAAGCAACATGTTTGGAAACTGGTTGTTGCTGGCTGTTTAGACATTCGTGATATTGTTCGTCTTATTGAGAATCAACAAATCAACTATTTCTTGAAGCTCTCATAGGATTACAATGAAGACCTCATTCGTGTGTTCTACTTCGGGCTGCACGATAAACATGCCTCTTTTTTCAAATTCATAATAAGTAATAAGGTTTATTATTTTACTGATGAACTATGGAAGTCTCTGTTTGGAATTATCATTGTTAGTACTGATGTTGAACCATTGGCAACGAATGTCAATTTGCATCAAGAGTTTAAGTGGAACACTCATTTGAATGAGATGCTTAAGGCTCCCCGGTCAGATGATTGTTATGACACCTTAGCTGTTAGCCAATTGAAGATGGATCATAGGATTTTGTTGTGGCTAGTTTCTCATGTCTTGCACCCAAAGAATGGTGGATTCTCAAGAATAGACAATGCTGAAGTTCATCTTGTCTACATTCTTCTGAACAAGATTCAGATCCATTGGGCAACTTATTTTGTTTCCCGGTATTTGCCATCAAGGAATAGAATAGAGGAACCCCATTTTGTTACGCCTCCATGATTGCTAAAAGCCTAAACTACTTTGACATAGGAGTGCCAAATCTTCTGTTTAAATCTCCTGGTCAGGTTCATGATTTCTTCCAACGAACCTTAACCAACATGGGTTACTTTTAGGATGAAAATCGTCGGGTTTATTACTTCCGTATGGGCAAGCATGGTAAGAAAATGTACAACTTTGATGACCATTCTGAGTTTGTTGATACAACTATCGAGCCACATGTGATTGGTGATCAACCTATTGAAGCTTCTCATGGTGTTTCTCAAGGTGATGAATTTATTCAAGATGTTTATCATGAGTATGGTTAAGTGGGTGATGAATATGGAGATCAATCCTCCATTATGGCTATGCTTCAAAAAATGCAGATTAAGCAAGATGAGCGTTATGAGGAGGAGTGTCAAAAACGTGAAGTTTTTAAAGCAACTTAAGTGGAACAATTTCGTCTCATGCAAGAGCGCGTGACATCACAAGATGCCAATTTTGATGCCTTTGCGTCATATGTGACTGAAAGGATGAATTCTGTGCGAAGTGAGATAGATGTTAATCATGTTGTCACAATTTCTAGGATCAATCACATGATTGCTGCTTAAAATAAGAACCACCACCACTATTCTCAATTCTACCAAGAGTTGTGTGACTTCTTGGATTATCAGTTTAGAAATAAAGGACAAGGCTAGCACCGTGGAGTGAGGCCAATGCCTAGAGGTTGTGGAGGACAACGAAGAATTAAGTCTTTGTGTCGTTCATAGTTTAAGTCATCATGCAATTTATGTTTTTCTTCTGGTTTATGTTTGCTTATAGCTTATATCTTGGCAATGTTACTACTATTTTTAATATGAGACAATGGTTTTACTATGTGCATTCCCTTGGATGAATATTATGTAATGTTGTTATTTCTCCTTTCTACTTATGTTGAGTTGATTTCTATTGTGTGTTTTCATATATGTTGCGTATATGTGAGTGCACATTCTTATCTTTAAAAATGACTTTGTATGGTGTATTGTATATGTGATATGTTATATCTATGTGATATTGATAGTGTGCTTGCTTTGTCTCTTTTTGATGTTATCAAAGGGGGAGAAGCATATACAACTATGAAGCTATGATTCATACATTCAGGGGGAGCCCTTAATGTACACGAAACATATCGTCTCAAATTTTGCCATCATAAAAAAGGGGGAGTATGTGAGTGGAATTTTCCGTTGATATGTATTTTGAATGATGTTAAAACTAGGATACTTTAGCGTTTATGTACATTGGACGGTATCATCTGAGTCTAGCTGTGCATTTTAGCATTAGGGAGCATGACAACATGTTGGAAAAGGTTTAGAAAAGATTCATGCATCAAGAAATGGATTTATGCATTAGAAACTCATTTTTATGAGAAAAATGAGCTATATGTCGACACACGCATGCTTCAGGTCGACACATAGAAGAAGAATATCTCTATGTATTGGCACACCCGTGTTTCAGGTTGGCACATAGAAGAAAAATTTGTCTTTGTGACATCCATTTTATAGGTAGACTCGTGTGCTGTAGTTTTAAAGCCTGTAGGCTCTATTTGATGCGTTGCCTCTACAGGTCGACACATAACCTGCATAGGTCGACCTATATATTAAAAATCATAAAAATTTGCATTGTTTTCCATTCTTTTTGCATTCATTTTGCTTCATACTTGCTCTCACACACACACACACACACACACACACATATATATATATATATATACCTATTACATGCATCATTTCTTTTAAATTGTTTTGGTAAAATCATAAACGAAACCTGGAACATACAAAAAGTCTTCTTCATCTTCAACCTTGATTTTATGCATACACACAAACAAAGTACAGATAATCATTCATTATTTGGGTGCCATCTAAAATCAAGTTGATAACATTCAATTTAGATTGTGGTATTGTAAATTGGGTTGAGATCTTTGGGGGTTTCAAATAAGAAAACCAAGGTGGGGTTTTCCTTCAAGATCAAAGTAGGGATTTAAAGGTTTTGGATAAGATTACTCAAGTTGGATTTGATCGAGTGAAGGCTTTGAAGAGTTGCGGTTCTTGCAAAGGAGTAGGGTGAGACGGTGGATCATCTTGGTAAATCTTGGGTTACAATAATTTGTAATTTGGATTCGATCGAGTGAAGGCTTTGAAGATTTGTGGTTCTTGCAAAGGAGTAGCGTGAGACGGTGAATCAAATTGGTATTGTTAGGTGGCTTGATCAAGCTCATATCAAGGAAAGAGAAAGTGTTAGGATCAACATCAAACATAGGGTTTTTAGGGTTGCATTGCTACATTTCTCTTGTAAACTACAATTTGCAAAGTAAAGTTAATTCATTATCTCTATTCGAGTTTGAATTGAGGGTATATGTACCCATAGTGAGGCCGATTGGGGAACTGCCTAAATAAATCCTTGTGTACTCTCTCTCTCTCTCTCTCTCTCTCGCTATCTATCTATCTTTTTTACATTTCGTTTGCAAATTATTGAGTTCATCATTTGTGTGATTAATTCGTTTGGTAAATTATTTTGAAAACGATGTGATAAATATTTTGTTGAGTTGATCGCAATCCTTTATATTGTGGTTGGATTTTAAGATCAATAAAACTATATAGATTTTCAAGGGATTTTTGCCTCAATAGTATTTTTGTGTGATTTATCATTGAATATATTACTTGGTGAGTAGCTTTCAAGGGATTGTGATTGACACATATTGAATGACTATGTTATCATTATCTTTAATTGGTTTTTACATACGCATATCCGGGCTTTTTGATAGCAGTTCGGATTTAGACGAATCGATTCAAATCACTTCCGCTAGCCATTGTGTTTGAAAACAAATTTTTGTAAAGAAATTCTTTGGGGATCTATTCACACCCTCCATCTAAATAAGTCGCCTTCGTCTAACAACTATTAACATGAATGCTGTGAGTTTGTTCGCAGATTCATCATTTTCAATTTATAATGATTTTGAATTTGTATTATTCAATGTATTCTATCAATTTGAATGTATGAATGTCGTTGATAGTAAAAAAAGTTTAATACCCTTTTTGGTCTTGTATCTTAACCCGGAGTTCATTTTTCTCCCTTAACTTTAAAAAGGTCCATATTGGTCCCTTAAATCTTCAAAACGTTCCATATTAGTCCTTTTTGTCCTATTAGTGATTGAAAAATTTAAAAATCAATCGATAAATTCGTCGCTAATTAGACAAAAATGGCTAATATGAAACATTTTGAAGAATTAAAGGACCAATACATACCTTTTTAAAGTTAAGGAAGCAAAATGAACTTTGAGGTTAAAATACAGAACCAAAAAGAGTATTAAACCTAAAATTTTTTTTTTTTATATTTATCAAAATAAATATTTTTATTTGTTTTATTTATTTATTAGTGATAAATAAATATTTATATTTTTAATATATTTGTTGGTTATAAATTTTTGTCAAATATATATATTTTTATATTTATCAAAGAAAAATATGTGTCTTGCAATTTGTTATGCATTAGTGATAAATATCTTGTATTTTTTAAATATTTATTATTGATAATAATGGATCTCATGCATTTATTATATATCGCCGATAACCATTTTATTACATATTTATTTTTTATAATTATTGTGAGAAATTTTTTTCTCATATTTTATATATATTAATAAATAAATAATATTTATTATATATTTTATTATGATGGATTGAACAAAGTTAAGTGGTGTTTATCCACTCTTTGAGTCTTTAGGTTTGACAAGATCTTAATGAACTTTTGATGTGCGATTCACTTAAACATTCACTTAAACTTTTCGCAATCAAATTAAAAAGAAAAATTTCTTACGTATGAGCTTACGTATTCATAATGGTGGATTTATTACGTATGAGCTTACGTATTCATAATAATGCCAAAATAAAAGGGTCAGCATCATATACTAGATAGAGTGATTTAGGAAAAATTGAATAAGACAAATGAGAAAATGATAATCATTTTGGAGGAAAAAACTAGTAAAAAATCCGTGCGGAATTTATTTTGATATTCTATAAATAATATTTTGAAATTTATATGTAAAAAACACATTTATTTTAAATGGAGAATGTATGATAAAAACTCTCAAGTTAAATACTGTAAAGCAATTAGACAAATGCCAAACAGGATAATAAATATCATTTAACTAATAATTAACGTGGGTTAGACAACTGAAAATTGAGGAAAAAAAGAACATGTATCTGATTATCATAATCAAACATCCGAGTTTTTTTTATAGTCAACAATGTCTTACACAATAAGCATAGTTTTCAGCTTTCAATGATGCTGCAGAATAAGCATCGACATTGAACTGGCGTTGTTTTGTGCTCGTTAATATTGAGCATTTGATGCTTGAATAGTACTCCCTCTGTCCCATATTATAAGAGAAATTCACTTTTTAGATTCATTAAATAATTAATGTATCTGGTCTATATATAGACCAGATACATTAATTATTCAATGAATCTAAAAAGTAAATTTCTCTTATAATATGGGACGGAGGGAGTAGTTTCCAAGGAAAATGAAACGAAATTGACTTGGCCCTCAACTGTTGAACACCATACTTGAGGACTTCACTGATGGACTGTCCGAAATCCTACAGTTATAAGAATGCAAACACATAATGCAAAGTGTAGGGAATCATGGTGGGTTGACAATCATGGTGGCATCGTGATTTTTTAAGCTCCAAAGTGTAGCTTTTGCAAAATCACAGTGACATGTTGTGGTTTTGTCAAATTCACCTTGAGTCCAAACATGCACTTAGTTTTCTAGTTGCTGTAACAGGAACCTAGAAAAGGCAGAAGATTTCCAAATAAGCTTACAACAAAGGAAGGTACAAAGCTTAACATAAATGAAATTTACCAAACTAGATGAAATTTACCAGGATTTATACAAAGCTTAACATAAGAAGTCCCGCCGATACGAATTAAATTTGCAGCACATGGCATACGATGAAAGTGTCCCGTGAAGCAACGACAACAAACTGTGTTGCAATATAAAAAAAATGGTTCTTTAAACTTGTGTCATTTCGTTTCATTAGAATAGCAATGTATAATCTGAACAGGTTTGACTGAAATTTTGTTGAAGAAATAAATATGACATAAATTCAATATTGGATGTAATTGGAAAATAGAAAAATTGTATCAGACTTATAAAGCATGGATCTTTAAAGTAATAGAAAGTAACCGGAAAATACATGTAGCAGACTTATTTTTACCGAAGCAGTCTCTGTTGAAGTCTTGATCAGCCATGAATCTTTAAATTCTGTAAGCAACAACAATCGTAACATGACAATAACATTGCAACAGTAACATGGCATCAATTATGGCATCAATAACATGTTGTAACAACTTGAAAACATTGCTACATCATTCGTTCAACAATAATAAATTAGCAAAAATTTGATTCATGTATAATTCACAATGAGCCTTAATAGTCATAATCAAACATTCAAGATGCATTTCAATGAATTTAAAGACTAAAACACGATGAATAGTTAACGATAGATACCGGTGGAACAAAAGACTTAAATTCACATGGAGCTTTAACTATAATTCTTTGTAATATCAAGGATAACAGCTATGACACATATCTTAATTAAAATCTTTGGTACTTGTATATAAGCACTCTTGTTCATAATTCCAGTAAAAAACCATTATCTTCAACATCCACAAACCAATATTATATAATAAACTCACACGCTTACACACTCACATCCTCTAGAATAGAATAGCAGCCTTGAAAAATGCATTCAAGTTACACTTGACTGCAGTAGAATGCATTTTTATAAATAGACAATATGGTCACAAATTCAGTTACTTTTCAGAATGAGCATCAAGGGGTTAAAAAGTAAAACATTCACATCTCATTGTTCATACCCTTTAAAAGAACCAAACCAGCTAGTCCTATGAAATTTGAAATTGATGGTACTCCAAGAGCATAAGAAAATGTTCCTTATATAAGATAATTAAATGCATACCCCAATACCATTTGAAATTTATAAGCTAGTGGTTTTGTTTGATAACGAAATATTAGAAGACTGGAGTTACCTGCTGCAGCTGCTTGTTGATTGCTTTGCCTTTGTAGCTAACATGAAACTTTGCCTTGCAAAGGGATCTGTCTCCTTTAGTGAAACATCTTTTAAATAAGGGTTCCTATAGCAAGGAGGAGGCATAGCCCTGCAACGCAATGCAGCTGCAGATTGTGACACATAATTCTGGGGATTTGGTTTACCAGCTACCATTAATTTATCAAGGGAAACTTCATCTTCAAGAGATACTTCCTCTGCAACAGAGTCCTTATCAAGTTCCACATCTTGTTGATGGTCATTAAAAATGGTAGGGCTAAGAGACTTTCAGTAGACATCATCTATGACAATGACAATTATGCATATGGATTAGAAAAAATGAGTAAATAAAATGTAGGCATTGAGAAATATGAAAAAAAATAGCAATAATTGTTTCCGTGTTGTGGGAAGTGGGAACCTTTGTAGTAGCATTCAATGAAGTATAAGAATGACGGAAGAAAGAGTGGTAAAGAATAACACAAACTATAACTACACTCTACAATGCTCTTACACTTTCACCTGATATGTTGAAACCTTTATTCAAAAACTCGGTAGAGCACAGATAACCCATAACAACTCCCATATCATTGCCTTGTATAAATACTGACAGATGGTTAACGCAGAAAACCAAAAAAGAAGAGCTACTGTTAAATACTCTCGTTAGTTTCAATACAGTACACACCATATGATCCAGCATCTGGTTATGATTATCCACCTCTTCATGTATATCACCTGACAACTGTTGCAATCACACCCATTAAAACTTTATCTCTAGCTGATACAGGGGAAAATTTTAGACCATTGTAAAATTACACACTGATAACATACATCTTTCAGAGGTAGAATTACACACATTTAAGATCTTTAAATGGTCTACAACAAAAAGAGTTTCACGATCCAAATGGATATAATAAGTACAATGCTCAACAAACTAAATAACTATAGCTACAATACTTGAGAATAGTATCTTGAGTAATTCTAGTAAACAGGGAAGATGCGATGCAGACGTGGAGTTATTGGACAGGGTATATTTTTTCAAAGTTTAAATGCATATGCAATTAATTTTTTAACCATTTTAATAAACCAAAAACAACACATAGGAAGAACTTACTCTTTTCAGCAGATTAACTCTATCTTGCAATCCATCCATTGCTTGTTCATTATCATGTTCATCCATTTCATGGGAAGAACCTGAGGAATAAAGAGATGATGCTCTGATGCCACCCTCCTCAATACCATCAAAACGAGCAACTCTGTTGTTTCGGGTGTCTCTAAAACCAAAAATAATAATTTATATAAAGAAAATATTAAGAGCCACAATAGTAAGGAACACAATCAAAATAATTGGATAAAATATGTAGAGATAGATTAATAATAAGGAACAAAACAGGTATATTTCACCATTTCTAATATATGAGGTGAAAACCTGCACAACCATCATTAGTCAAGCAAACCTGCACAACCATCATTAGTCAAGCAAAGAGAACTCATTTAGCCATCATTAACATTTCAATATCGCAGCCATCATTAGTCAAGCAAACTTGCACAGACTAATAAAATGAAACGAAGTTTTCATTAGCAGAATCGCAGTCAATTCAACAGCATTAAGAGGATAGTAAAGATATGCTTGCTTGAGAGGATATATAAAGATTAGCAGAATAGTAAAGATATGCTTGCTTGAGAGGATATATAAAGATTTGCAGCATTACCGTAAGTGCAATTTAAAATCAAATTATCTATATAGGTGAGAGGATATTTATTTACCACAAACGTGGCAATTTGAGTTGCAGAGCCCAATGCAACACCTAAGGAAATGTCATGCAGTCATGAAATTAGATCAGCTTCACTTGAATAATGTTTTTCTTTTTCTTTCAATGCATCAACTTTATAGGTTGACAAATACACGAATTTAATCATATGTTAGATGAAAGAATCAAGTATGAAATTGATTAACACTATATAAATTCTTGTCAGCTTGTTTTTGAAGGCGAAAATGATTGCTCCTGCGTGTTCAGCTGCATTGCCAACTATTGGTAGCAAGATTATGCTGAGGAAGCTGACGGATAAACCCCATGAATATGATGCATCCTGTTAAAAATTAAATTTGTGTTATCAGTTTCAATAATACAAAGACTTTAATGTTTTCTGTAAGCTTGAAAAATGCTTATTTCTAACTTATTTGGACTTTTGATATAAACACATTTTTTAGTGTTCCAGAGAACTTATTGGACATATTGTAAGTTCTATCAAACAGCCTTACAAATGCTTATATTAACAGATAAACTCAAATAAATCAATTTAAACATGCCCGTGTCTTATATATAACTGCTTATGTGATAAATACTTATCCAATAAGTGCTTAATTGAGGTGCTTATTCAAAAGAATTCCAAATTAGATCTAAACAATTTAGTTGAGTTATCTCAATTGTATCCACCACATATTCAGATAACATAGCAATGAACACAGTCATTCCAGCCAACCAAGCAAATCCACTCCAAAATCCAATCACAGCCTCTTCTTCCGCTTCATTGTTCTCACCTTCTCCTTCCTGTTCAACAACGTGCATAACAAATTACAATGGCAACAATCATTCAACATTTTCACATTCAATTCAATTAAGAAAACATACATCTTCCACTTCAAATAATTGCCGATGTGTCCATAGTTGAAAGATCAAGTAAGCAAAATACGCAACCAACATCACAATGCTAGCAGCTCTTGACAAGTAGAGTGAAGGTTCTACTGTGAGTTCCGGCGATGCAGCGCTATATGTGAATAGCATTGGAAGCATAAGGCATAACAATGCCAATAGCAGCATCAATGAGTTCACATCTGATTGTCTCTGCGAATTTCAAAGTGTATGACGAATCTTATGAACAGAGGGAAGAAAAAATAACCTTTGCATCTTGTATAACCAACTCAAGATGTTGTTGGCCATTGCGCTCTCTAACATGTTCCATATTGTGATCCCTTGTTTCAAGTCACCAATAAAGATAGGAGGACTTGACATTCTTCAAAGAAAACATAGTTAGGGTATAGAATATCAAGAGGGCACAGATTCTTTGAAACACAAATAAAAAGTAAAGAAAACATATAAACAATGAAACACACAGAACATGATTTATTGAAATATAGAAGAATATAGTCTTGACGTTTCTCATATAAGATGTTGAAACACACACAACATATTAAATTCAATAAGCATTGTGGAAGCTGGAAAACATGAACACATGTTCACATTGGTAGCAAAACATTGAAACCATATAAAGAATGTCAATCTTGGATAATTTTGAAGCTAAAATAGTGAAGCAAACAACATCACAACCAAAATTCTCTCTGCAACATCAAGATCAATATATAAGATAACAAAACAAAAACAAAATTATACATGAATAGATAACTTCAAAACGGTTTCTAATCTTTACTCACCCATTCTACTCAAAAAAGTTAAACAACTCTTAAAGAAATACAGTGAATCATCAAGAGTGAAAGGTGTAGATCCCACAAATTAAACCATATCAACTCTTAAGTTTTGAAATGAAAACACAAATGGAATTTGAACAATGTTACAACTCTTAACCTGAAACATCAAAGTAGTAAATGAAAAATCTTGGAATAGAAGAACATAGTAAAAATGAAAAACCTATAAAGAACAAAGTAAAACGAAGATACCGATGCCGTTAAAAACGATGCGTGATTACAAACGAAGCGATGGTGATGATGCTAAATCTGAATAAAAAAATAAAGCAAAATCAAAAAATGAAACCACACCATTACAAAACGAATACATGGACGAATAGCGACATTCCTTATAGCTTGCGAGGATTGCGATGAATAAGTGTTGATAGTGAATTTGTTGTCACTCTGATAATCCTTGGAAAACATATCTACACAAAACAAACAAAAAACCATTAAAAATTTCATCTACAAAAAACCATTCAAAACAGTCAACATAGAATGTAAATCAGATACCAACAAAAGTGTGTCACGAATAAAATGGTTGAAAAACATTTTCACTGAGAAACATGATGGAATCAGTTTACATTTGCTGCAACACAAGGATATAGTTAAACGAAAACACAAAGAAAACGAAGAAAGGGCGGCGACGGCGGCAGATTTAGGGTTTGTGGAGGAAAATAGAGAAAAATGGAGAGTGAGAGAAAACGAAAGAGAGTGAAACCCATTGGAGATGCAGTTAACGCTTATGAGAGGTGAGAGAGAATTTCACGGTGAGAGGTGAGAGAGAAAGAGATTCATGGTGAGAGGTGAGAGAGAAAGAGAACATGGAGATAGAAAGGGGCAGACGAGAGAAAGAGTGAGAAAGAGAGAGAAAGTTTGAGAGGAAAGTGGAAAGTGTGAAGATTTAGGGTTTTTTTGGAGGGATTAGGAAATTTGAAATTCTGGACCAATGACAGTGTAACAAATAGCAGCATTTGTGGGAAAGTAAGTTAGGAAAAGTGAAGAATTGGCTATTTACAATTATACCCTTATTTCTGTGTAAAGGTTTTTACGGGGAAGGGCACAAATGGAAATCCAATGCTCTTTATTCTAATTGCTTTATAGTAGATATATGAGAGAAAGTAATTAAGAGTGAGAGAAAGTAAAATTTAAAAAATATAGAAAATTGAAAATTAAAGGATTAAAAATTTAAAAATAAAAACTATCTACTTATTATACTTAAGAAATGATTTACAAAATTATTGAAATACTTTTATTTATTTTTAATTAAATTATTAAAAAATTTATTAAACTAGACATCTCAAGCACGAAACGTTTTTTATACTTAATTTTGAAAATAAAAAGCTTTATAATTTTTTTTGCTAAATAGATTAAAATACAATAAATTAAAAATATAAATAAAAACATAAAAATTAAGTAAATATTAAAACATGACATTTAATATTGTATAAAAGAGAATAAAGACTTCAACCAATTGCAAAAAGGTGGGGCTCTTAATGGAAGTTTTCTTTTTAGAATGGATAGATATAAACTTGGAAATGTTTTCTTAGAAAGTGATAGTTAACTATATACTTCCATCGATCATTTATAAAAATAAGTAATTGAATCAAAATTAGATAGACGATTCATTAATGCTTTATTATAGTTGAATTATATTCGTGTTCATTGTTGATCATGGTGAACAAAAAGACAGTGATTTTGGCCAACGAGGAATCTGGTGACGAGAAAAGTGTCATAGAAGAGATGTGTCATGTTATAGTTGATTCTTGTCGCCAAAATCAAAATTTGAAGGATAACACTTTTCATATCCAAGAACTCTAACAAGAAACAAACAAGGTGGATGATATAGAAAAATCAGACCTCCAACCTCTACTGAATGAGAGAAACACCCATTCTAAAGAACTTTAAATTATCATCGTTAGCTAAATTATTACCATGGTTAATAGAAAGACTATTGTAAAGTGGATGTTATAAAAGGTCTATTTTATAACAGTATTGGTCTTTTAAAAATATAAGAAACAAAAATGAACTCCAAAATATATGTAAGGGGCCAAAAAAAGATATTAGGTAAAAAAAAATTAAATAATCAAGAGAACTTTGGAATACTTGTTATAAAGAGGAAAAAAGTAATATATCATGTTATATAAATCTGGAAAAACTATTTTCAACTATAGAAAGAAACACTGTTCCTTGACCTAAAACATTATTATAATATAAATAACATTTTATTAAGATAATATTTAATTGATTATAAAATAATTAGCATTTTATTAAGAGAACATTTTGGTTGATTATTGGACGAGCTTTGCATTGGGCCTCCAACAGAATGACCATAGACACAAGAGGATTTTTTAATGTACCATATATCTTTCTTTGGCACCACGCAAAAATTTAAAAATGTCTCTAATTTCTAGAGATGCATCTCCGGTCACACCTCAACACACGCTCAACAAAGACCATTCTGAGTTACGCCCTATTATTTAGTTTATTTTATTCCTGAGATGTATCACTGAAATGTTTTCGTAATTACATTTTCGTAACACAGACACATCAGTAGAAAAGGCAAAACCATGTAATTTTCCAAAATGAAATTAACATTCATAAAATAAAATTAGGATTACATAGATCATTTCAACATAAAATGCAACATTACTTCAATGCCTAGGTGGGCGCTTTAACATCTTCGCAATATCTTTGACCGATTTTGAAATCATTGCTTCCAACTCGAGCGGAACTTTTGCTTTGAAACGGAAATACATATTCCATATAGCCCTTACATATGCTTGTGTCTTGAGCTCAAATTTGATAAACTCAATCATCCCTCTGTTGTCAATCGACGATGAATGGTACTCGAGCTTCACAATCCTTCGTTTGTCTTCGTAAGGTAGGATATGATGGATTTCATCTTTGATATCTTCGAGGGAGGTGAAATCGGTGAGCTTGAACGTTCGTATGGGTGTAGAGCTGGAGAAGGAGACATTTGCGATATACCAGTTGATATATATTTGTGACATTTGAGACATTTTCAGTTTGTGTGAAATATAACATAAGAGCATCTTAATTTATAGAAACCATTGATCAATATAAACCACTCAATAACTTGCATACTGATTCCGGAGATATATCTCCGATTCCGCACCCTATTATCTTGTTATGGAGATGCATCTTCGAAACTTCTCCTGAACCAGTTCCAAAACATAACCCTTAAAACAAAACCTTTTTTTTTTACCAAAGAACAAATGTTGTTATGGGGAAGATCAAAAATGCATTAAGACACAATATGAACAAATGTTGAATATATTACATTTCATTTATATTAAGACGCAATTACATACACTTATTTTCTGGTTAAATAAAAGGTTAAAATGAATCAAAACATTTGTCGCTGGATAAATCTACGGGTGGTACCCCTTGAATTTTTGTGCATTTGATTCTTTTTCAATGTTGTTTAATTTCTCGAATTCTTGCATCCTTTACATAAAATGATTCGGCCAAGTCTCGACTTTTGTGGTTGAATGAGTCGTCCATTCTGGTGATGTAAGTGGTATAGGACATCCTGGTTTCAAGTAAACTTGAACAAAATGACTTGATTTTGAAAGCCATCAAACACACAATGATATGATCATTTGGATGCACCCCAAAAACATACATTTCCAAGTCAGGCCCTAAGGCAACACAAACAAAAATTACGGAAATGCATATTTGTATAATTTATGGAGATGCACCTCCAAACGTTGTTTAATAAAAAAGGTTGTCAGACCCTTCTCCTTCCTCACATCTCAAAATACTCTCTCAAATTCTAAAGTCCCAAACTCTCTCAACTCACATTCTCTCAAACTCATTCAACTCACTTTAAATCTTCTTCCATCAACATCAAAGCGATTAAAGAGCTCACTCAAGATCAAACCAAACTCACATTCGGTAAGTTTTATTTTTTTTTTTTTTTAATTTCTATATACATTTGTAGAAATTGAGCATTAGGTTATGTAATTGGTAGTTTACATGTGTTATTTAAGTGAACAATGTGTTTGATAGGTAGTTTAAATAATCAGTGCATTATTTTGGATGTTTGCATGGACAGGTGGGGTATAGACAAAGGACTTTTTCCAGATGGCTCTGAAGCGAGGGACGTTCTAGATGCCATGATGAGGGAGGCATATGAGGCACTCCAATACAGAAGGAAATGTAGGAACACGAGGGCCTGAGTCTGTCATACACATTAGTATTTTGTATTTATATTAGGAGCATTATTTTCGGTTCTATTCTATTTTGACTTCATTGTGTACTCCATATTTATTAATTTATATGTCATTTTCATCATATAAATTATATATGGTTTAATTTATATAAAATTAAATATGATAGTATACCTATAATATATCGTCAATCAGAGCATATCTAAAACAAAGTATAAAGTTATTGTCTGGTGTGGTTCTAGTGATGCATCTCCAGATTCTTACTGATGTGAATAGAGAGATGCATCTCCAAATCAATATATGTAAAAAAGGGCATTTCAGTCAAGAATACACGGGGTTTCCATGGAGGTATTCCAGAGATGCATCTCCGGAATAAATTTTGGAAAGTCTGAGTTAGGACGTGTTTCAGTGAGACAAAGGGTCTGTCCGAAGATGCATTTTCGGAACCTGAAATTCATACATCACATCTTTAAACTTCTTTGCCTTATCAGATTCATCTCTATAAAACCATTTACCACAAACCATTCTCATGATTGTGTTAAATGTTATTTCATAAAACAAAGTTTTGAGCTCAAAATTTGTGAAGTTATTTTGATATTTTTAAGCAATCTTTTAGATTAACCTCATTGTTTCGTATTTTATGATATCTGAAAAATTAGGACATCAAGATAGGGGGTCAACACGAGAGAGAATTTTTACATTGAGGTCTTTCTTTATGAGCAACACACCTTGTGAGAGACATACCACACATTCACCCAAAATCTTAAGGTAGTAAGTGTGTGGGTTCTCTCACTTATAAAATGTTTAATATCCACTTTTCTAATCAATGTGAGACTTCCTCAAACTTGTTTCTCAACACTTCCAACTCACTTATTTTTCTCAACACTTTTCTCCCTCAAGTGTAAGTCTATCCACAATGCTCCATCTCAAGCGGAAGCTCTTTCATCTACATACACTTGTACCACCGCTGACACTTTTTCATTGAGACATGTCTCCAACCCACCACCATGCTGGGAGGACTTTCGATACAAATGAGTCGGTCTTTCACTCGAATCAACGACTCATGATACCAATGTTGGGTCATCAATTTGGGGGTCAACATGAGGGAGCCGTTTTACATTTGGGTCTTTCTTTACGAGGAACACAGCTTGTGAGATACAAACCACATATTTATCCAAAAACTTAAGGTAATAAGTGTGGGTTCTCTCACTTATAAGTGCTCAATCTCCAATTTTCTCATTAATGTGGGACTTCCCCATATTTTTTCTCAACACTTCTAACTTACACTTGTTTTTCTCAACAAAAAAGAGTTGATACAGTAATTAGAGAGGATTTTGATTGACCTTATACGATGTAAGTTTCGTCAGTGATCTCCATACAAATATTATCACGTTTGTGATTTAAAACCAATATACTTGATTCTTATAGAGTGTATATGATTTGCGAAAACGATGTCATTTTTAGTGAAACATTCTTTGGCTAGAGATGCCAAAGAAACAACAGTTACAAGTTGAGAAACAACAACAGCAACAGATTTCCAAAAAAAAACAACAGCAACAACAACAAACCTGTGTGACGGGTATTTGCCTAGTTACATAAAAATATGAAAATTATATTGTGGGTGCAAAAGTGGAGTAAGATTGATATATTACGATTTTCTTTAGTTGTATTAATTAATATTTTATTGGTTTAAATATGTATAAGGTCCCTGAAAATAACCCAACATTCAAGTTTGGTCCCTATAAATATTTTCTTCAAGGTTTGGTCCCCCTAATGTTTTCCGTTTCCAGTTGTAGTCCCTCCCGTTAGTTTTCACTAACGGAGGATCACATGGCGTGCCATGTGTGCTAACATTCCTTGCCAACTGTGTATAATTTCTTTGACCAGTCAAAATGTTTAATTGTTTGATTCATTCTCATTTGGGTTATATGTTTGATTTCTTCTTTCTTCTTCCATTCACGACCAAATCCCCTAAAGCCCCGAATCTTCTTAATCTCTCCATCTTGTTTGTATTTCTGTTTTCCCTTCAGATTCGTCACGTCTACATCATTTAGGCTCAGCAAGGTAGTCTCACATCACTCCAAGAGTTTAAAACAAAAATGAAGGGAGAAAGTGTGGTTGCAAGGGAAGTTTGATTTCCTACGTGTGCAAGAGGGGGAAGAATGAAGGTAGATTGATTTTGGAGATGTCCGTTTTGGAAGAATGAGGGAGCGTGCAACATGTTTCTTTGGGATGATGAAATTGGAGGTGGGATTGAAGAAATTCAAAGGGGGGGGGGGGGGGGGGTAGAATGGAGCCAAGGAGAGAGGGAAATGAAAATGGTGGAAACCTTTTAAGGATCTTTATGAAAGTTCGATGAAGAAGAACAACAAGCTGAAGATGAAGCTCAAGGTAGTGGAATTCTATGGAAATTTGAAGACTTTTTTTGTTATAATTTTAGTAGTGGTGACCATGTATGTTGTGCTTAGGTGTAATTGTAGAGTTGAGTTGAATGAAATTTGTTGTCGTTGTAATGAGAATGTAATGTTTGTTTTATTTTTAGGAGTTGTAATGTTGTCTTGTTTTGAGAAATTCTTCAAATTGTAAGAATGTTGTTATATGGTTTAGTTTGGAAAATGTAAAAATCTTTTGTGTTAAATGATATCTGTTGTTGTTTTGTTATGAAATGTTGTTTTGGTATAGATCCAAATGAAATGTTGTTTTGTAATGTTGTTGTTTTATAGGTGGTTATACCAAAAGAGACATATTCAAATGACCTGTAATTCAAAATGAAATTTTGCCCCATTAAACTGTTGTTTCATAGTTGTTTTGTTCTGAATGATACATAAAAAGCAGAATTACACTCAAAAGAGCTGACATATATTTCAGTGACATTTAACAATAGAGAATTAAAGTTAAACAATAGTGTGCCAAAACCAGAATAGCAAAATTGATTTAGTCACGAGTACATAACATCATAGCATAATAAGGAAATGTATTTTGGGCCTAAAGACCACTTCAGTACCCTTACATCAGAAATTAGAATACATAAATTTGAACACAAACATGATAACAGGTGTTCATAAACATCAGTTACACAACAATAGGATCTACTTCATTGTGTGTGCCCCTTGGCATTGATGGAGTCATTCTCAGGTATAATCACAGGATCATCATTGTTTTTTCCCCAGGGCCTGGCATGCTCTTTGATTTGAGTGTCTTCAACCTCTGACTTTCTCTTTTTTTAGGCAACCCACTATCATTTATCTTGTATCTGCTCTGTGTCCTAATTTTTGGTGGTTCACTACTGCTTGGTTTAGACAAAGTTGTTCTTATACCAGGTGGTTTGAAAGGAGTATTCCTGCCCACCTTTGGTTGCCTCCCAAAGAAAACCTTTGGACCACTTGGAGTTGGCTTAGATGTCTTGGTAGGGTGACTTATCAATCCTAAGAGGTTGAATGTTCAAGACATCAGAACCTGTAAGAACAGCAGTAATAGTGTCATCTAATGATGTTGGGTTTTCCACCTCAATGCCCCTCAGGTTCATCTGTATCCATTTAGTCGCATTTATCCTTTACAGACTCCTCCTTAACAGCAGACTTTGAATGCATTCCATCCTTGATAGCATCCTTTGAGGAATTACCATCCTTCACAGCAGGCCTTGATGCACTTTCCTCATTGACAGCAGGCCTTGATGCACTTCCTTCTTTGGATGCAGGCTTTGATTTCTTACTTTTCTTGTTTGATGATCCCTTAGGCCTCCCCTGCATATTAACATAACATCAACAACACTAGTATATAAAGCAATTGAATTACAATTTGAAAATAACAATATTATTAAAGTGGTACCCTCTTTTTTGATGCCTCAGTAGTCTGACTTATTTGGGTTGGAATTGGCTGAGATGTTTCTGATGTGCTATCTAAAGTGACTTAAGTAGTCTTTTTTGCAGCTTCTAACTCTTCCTTCAATTTCTTGCAAGTTTTTTTATTATGACCTAACTGAAAACAGAACCTATACCTATGGTTGGTGTGTTGTTCTTTGCCATCTAGTTTGATTCTCTTCATTAGGCTCCTTTCTCCTCAACTTCTTGGGCCTCCCTGGTCCTCGGTTTGAAAATAGGTGGCAACATTCCCTCATTATCAGTCTTGGGCCACTTGTTTTGTCCATTCAGTGGGGTAATAAACTCACTATAGCATGCTGCATAGGTGGTCTTGTGATAGCAAAATTGGACATATTTTAGAGGGCCATCTACCTTCTTATAGATGGCAGCCACAACATGCCTACAAGGAATACCCACCAGTTCCCAAAAGTTGCAAGAGCAAGTATACTTTTCAAGATCTACTACAAAACTGTCAGTCAATAACAAATGGCTCACTTGAAATGACAACCTACCAGCATAGGTAGCTGTCAATGATGCACTTTTCTCAATTTCCCTATCTAGTCTCCTTAAGGGTTTGGCCATTATGATACCCTTGTAACTATCCACCTTTTCCCTTAAAGTGGCAAACCTCCCCATTAAATAGTTCCTTATCCACTCAAACATAATTATTATGGGTTTGTCTCTTTGCATCAATATCTTTAAAATGTACATCTTCCACAGAGTTTTCATCAGACTCTTCACTTGATCCACTCCTCTTGTCAATTTCCTCCTCACAATTAGGTGCCTTTCCTTTCTCTTTAATCCTCTCCATAGCTGTGTGCTCTCCATGAACCCTATTTTCACAGTAAATTTCAATCTCACACTTGTACTCCATGGCATACAAGGCCAACTCAAACGCATCTCCATCATCCTTGAATGGTTTCAAGTCATTTTTTAAATGATCCTTCCTCATGCTTCCACCACATCTTAACCAAATTGTAATCAAACTCAGGTACCAGCTCCTTAACTAAGTCACATGCCTCAACGAAACTCCCAAAAATCAGGATCCTGACCCTTGAAAGCATACACCGCCCCTCCTTCGTATGTTAGGTTTGTGTCTATTACAAAAGACCCCTTTACATAAAAAACAACAGTGAATTTATCCATACCCCTGCACACAAAAGTTAACACTAACTTTCATTTTTACCATTTTCGTACAAAACAAGAGTAAACGTAATTTTACTGCCCACAAGATTGACTATCAATACCAATCAAAAACAACTATTGAAAGCAGGGGACCACCTTTGAAAAATATATTAACCATACTAAAGAAACGATAATGGCAGACAAGTTTATCATTTAACAAACAACGGAAAAACAATGTATTAAAAAAAGCATGGAGGGACCACAAACATATTCTAATCAGTAATCAATAAAAGAAACCAAATAATGGCAGACAACTTCATTTACCTGGGACCACAGCTGCGAATCGTAGAAGACCTACTTTGGGACCACTTCTGAGAGTTGCGACCACACGACAAACAATTTTCTTCTGCTAGGGCACAAGTTCTTTGACAAAGAAATGATTTGTGGAAAATGACTCCTCAGTTTCTTTCTCTTCTATGTTAATGCGTTTTGACTTTTGAGCTTCTTTCATTTCCTATATTAAAGAAATTTTACACCATGTCCTTATCAAAATAAAGAATTTGTCACACATGGCACGCCAGGTCATCCACAGTTAGTCAAAACTAACGGGAGGGACTACAATTAGAAACGGAAAACTTTAGGAGGACCAAACCTTAAAAAAAATATTTTTAGGGACTAAACTTAAATATTGGATTATTTTCAGGGACATATTACTTATTTAACCCATATTTTATTTGTAACAAAAACACAACAATAATGCAAAAGATAACAGAAAAAGTAGCATGTAAGTGGAAGCATATTGCTCTTTTCATATTTTAGACAAACAATCATCAATTAGTCTCATAAAGTGAAATTACTACTTCTTCATGTTAATTGGCTTGATTCCCATTCTCGGATAAGCAATACTCCCAGAGAGCAAAACATCATTGTAGTAGTTTTATTCAACAGCTAGCAACCTCTACCTATGTCTCTAGCTTTATCTACAAGGAATCACTAATTGATAAACTTACAACTTAATACACGAATTGTAGGTGACTATGAAAATGAGATAATTTTAATTTGACTATGAATTATTAATTAACACGTTTTAACTATTTAGAGGTTTTATGTAGTTATCTTGGCTTCAACTATGGCAAAAGCAGCCAATAATTCCCATGTCTTAGCTTATCTACATGGCATCAATCTTAATCAACCAATAATACATGAATTGTATTATTCAAATTACGAGATTAGTGGCTATGAAAATTATATAATTTTTATTTACACGGTAAGATACTCCTTCCGATCACTATTATAAGCAAGAAAAACACCTTACATATTGGTTACTATTATAAGGAAAAATCATTAAATTTTAGACTAATTAATACTTGTATTACTATTATACCCTTAATTTAATTCAAAACATTTAATGTTGAAAGTTGATTCATCAAATAAACTAAAGATATTATCGTAAGTTTTACTTTGATTGTACATGAAATCAAGAAAAATAATTACACTTAACTAACTTTCTTAATACGTATGAAAATAATTATTTTGACTTATAATTGTGACCGGAGGGAGTATTAATTTCCCCCGCTTTAACTATACTTATACATGATTTATCCGTGATAAAAAATAATAAATTTCTATTAACTATAATTTAATTGGGACAAAATTTAAACTATATACTGTATTATAGTCAATCTTACACACTCTTCAAATCAGTCTTGAATTTAGTGACATTAAATTACAATTTTAATGATACTGATTATACATTTTGGTATCTTATTTTTTTGGGTATATACTGTGAACTATAAATAATATATAAATTTTGGTATCTTATTTTTTTGGTATATAATTTGAACTATAAATAATAATACAACTAGACGAGGACCTCCGCATCGCGGGGTGAATTAATTTATTCAATTTTAAATAAATTAAAAATTTATTTTGACAAAATATGATTATAAAATTTATATTATAATAATTTATTGTGATTTATAATTGAGACAATGATATGAATTAATCACTTAAAAAATATATTTTATTTAAAATGAAAAATAAATGTTTGTAAATTGAGAGCGACTTGTTTTGTTTTGATTCTTATGTCTTTTTGGTATTTATATTTGATTTAGATATTTAATTTTAAGTCATTATATATATATATATATATATATATATATATATATATATATATATATATATATACACACTAATTCTTAGTGTTATAAATAATTAAAAAAGTATTTGTAATTATTATCAAATAAAATTTTCAATAGCTTTATAAAATTTATGTTTATTTTGTCGAATTTTAATTATCTGTTTAATAAGGTTTAAAAATGCTAGTTGTTATATTAGCTTCATTGTTTTTTAATTAATTATTTTAATTTTTATTAAAAGGAATGTAAAAAATTTGATCTTGTCGTTGATATCAGTTAAGATATTAGTGTTCTTTTTTTAGATAGTATTATTGTTGGTTTTATTATACTCTATATGATTGTTATTGTAAAAGAAAGGAGTAAACTATAATTCATGTTGAAAAAAGTATGTATTCTCATATGCGAGAGATCAAGAATCTTGTTGTTTGTCTTTAGTTTATCATTTGGTATGATATGAACAATGTATTAGTAAAGTATATAAACACATTAAAAGATTGTTGCATACACTATTGTTGGAAGCGGTATAGCGGCAAGCAACAAACGTTTTTGGAAGTATTTTTCCGAGAATTTATCGTGTCCACAGAGATCGGTGCTACTGAACTGTCGTTCGACAATTTAAATGTTAATGAGTTTGGGTTTAGAATTGGTTGAAACATAAAAACAGAAAAGTAAATATTAACACAAGAAAATTCGTTCGTCAGAAAGAAAAGACTTATCAAGCATGTATATATTCCACTCGTCACAAACTTAAACTTACCGACCAGTTATACTCAACCTACAATACTCCTCAACATCATCCAGCATCACTCTCATAGTGTTCATCTCTGACACACCGAGCTGAGAGAAAAACCGTATTACTCTCATCGACACTCTCGCACTCGACTCAAATAACACAGAGGCATTAAGCTTCGACACCCAAATAAATTGTTAGCTCTAAATCTATCTCTAGCATCCAGAACTAACAGATAATCATCCCTAATGAAGGTTTGCGATGTTTATCTCTAACACAACCCAAACTCCGCGCATAAAGCAAAAATCAGAGACAATCATCGATAAAGATTTGTAAAGCAAATTAAATATAATGTCATGGGCGATAAATATACATAAGATCAAAGTAAAAACATATACAAACCCAACAAAGAAGAAAGACATGAAGAAAATCAGAAATGAACCAAACACTTCGCGGGTTGTCAGAGCCGATCGATGAGAAATCCACCCCGGATCATCCAAATGCAAGCTTCCATGATGTTTTCTAAGCTAATCCACTAAAGAAATGAAGTTTGATGAAGTTGGGAGCAAAAACCCCAAAACCATCCCTAAAAAATGTGTTTTTCCCCTATTTATTGACTGTCAAAATCGCAGACCGCGCTTAGCCCGGTTTTGGACGCTAAGCGCACCCTTATTAATGTTAAACCGCCTTAAATCCCGCTTAGCGGGCTCCAGACCACGCTAAGCGGGCAACCTACTAGAATTAGCTCCTTCCTTGGGCTAGGAGCGCGCTAAGCGCGTTAGTAGCATGCTTCAAAAATTCAATTTCTTCAAAAATGCTCCTATATCAATGCTTTAATACCTACAAAAATAAATGGAAAACAATTAAACTCAATGATATTTACACGATAACGCAATACATACACTATAAAGTAAAGTAAACATATTTACAAACAAAGCGGGGTTTATTCGAACGATTTTAACAAAAAGTATCGATAAGTGCAACAAAACTTATATACAAAAATAGCTACAATTTGCACTTATCAACTCTCCCCAACTTACATAATTGTTTGTCCTCAAACAAAGCCAACATCTAAAGGAACAAAAGCGAAATCCAAGAAATCACGCAACAACAAGTTTTTACAAACAAAAACAAATGCAATGGTTCAATCGAAAATGGTACACACAAAGTAAATACTTACCACTAAACTACAACGATAACATAATCACGAAACAAATGCTAAATACAAAAGTCATGCCAAACATCCTAAAACAACACAAGTTCAAATGTGAATCACACCTAGTAAAAACAATCATCGGTAGATGAAAACATAAAATGAGAGATTTTTCACTCACACAACAATCTTGCAAACAAAAGACTAAATTATGCAACCATCCAAAAATTATGCTAAAAACAGAAAAGCAAGAATCAAAAGGACTTTCAGGGCTGTAATGTGGTCAGGTGAACAAACAAGGAATAATTCCTAAAGCTAATCGAAACAAAAACTTGCCTAAACCTAAGGGAGTGATCAACTCACAAAAGTTCAAAAACAAAATTTCAATCAAACTTCTTTCAAAATCCCAAGTGTTACACCAAACACATAGAACTTATTAGCACAACATTATTCTACTCTTTTTGTTTTTCTTTTTCAAAGCTTTTTCAAAATTTTTTTCTTTTCTTTTTCTTTTCTTTTCTTTTCTTTTCTTTTTCATATTTTTTTCTTTTTTCTTTTCTTTTTCAACCTCATAGCAACCAATAACATAAGTGAGAAAACATTGCTCTCCCCAACTTGAATTCAACCACATCATCATGTGAATAATCCCTACTTTCTAAGGCAAGGTAAAAATCCATACAACAACACAAAGTTGAGGGTTCAAGAAAAAAAACAACAATCAAGATCCACACAAAAAATGAATTTGACACTCATAGATAAGAATCAAACTCAAACAACATGGATAATGACCAAAGGCCCAAAGGGTTTACAAACGATCACGCACTCACAAGGTGAATTGACTATTTGGCTAAGGTAGTTGTGCTCAAAATGAAACAAGTGCCTTAATCCTTTTCATGCTTTCAAATAATCAACACAAACAAAAGATTAAGCATGATAAAATCCAGTTAAAACAAGAATATTGGTACTCCGAGCATATATGAACAATGGAAGGCTTCCTCACAAAAAGGGTGGGAACTAAAATGATTCACATACGAACAAGTATATAAAAGAATAAATGGCATAGAAGTTGTAAAAAGCCTAAGTATCATGAATATGCTAAAGTCTAGAAAGCGATAAACACATACCTTGAACGTGTACAAAACTTTAAACACTATCATTACCACGCATTCGCAAGTTGAAACACTCAAAATCGGAAAATCACCGAATGCGACTTCAAGCTATCGAACCAAAATTTGAGTCCAAACAACAACAAAAGAATTAGTTATACTACGATTATGTACTATCTAAAGCCTAGGAGAAAGTGGGAAAAAGGAAGGCAAGTGAAACAAAAATAATTCACTGGCTCATCTCAGCAGACCGCGCTAAGCGGGCATACCCGCGCTACACCAGAAGCAGAAAAACAGGACAGCAAAAATGCATTTCATGCTACCTCCACTATCACCTACACAACTCAATTAAAAAACATACAATATTTACACATACAAACTTCCTCAAGTTAAACACGACAAGCTTGAGGAAAACAAAACTTAACACCTTAACACGAACTACCATAAACATACTAAAAGAATGGGAGAAAAAAACATTAGAAACTAATAACAATAAAATATGCTTGTTTTACGTCATAAGTTCGACGCCTATTATTTACAAACCAACACGTTGCTTCGGAAGAGCCAAATGCTTTCACTCCCGCCTTTGCTCTCATCTCTTCGAGCTCTAACTGGAACTACCATCTAACCACACTTTTGGCAAACGTGAAGAGAAACAAATATATACGCTATATTCACAATTATGCAAAACATGTAAAATTCACAAATATGGTAAACATATACAAGTATCAATATAAACAAGTGAAAATAGACAATATATACGATATCTACAAAACTAAAAAACAAAGCAACTATCACAATGCGGTCCAATAAAAACACTAATCCCCGGGAACGGCGCCATTTTGTTGGAAGTGGTATAGCGGCAAGCAACAAAAGTTTTTGGAAGTATTTTTCCAGGAATTTATCGTGTCCATAGAGATCGGTGCTACTGAACTGCCGTTCGACAATTTAAATGTTAATGAGTTTGGGTTTAGAATTGGTTGAAACATAAAAACAGAAAAGTAAATATTAACACAATAAAATTCATTCGTCAGAGAGAAAAGACTTATCAAGCATGTATATATTCCACTCGTCACAAACTTAAACTTACCGACCAGTTATACTCAACCTACAATACTCCTCAACATCATCCAACGTCGCTCTCAATAGTGTTCATCTCTGACATACCGAGCTGAGAGAAAAACCGTATTACTCTCGTCGACACTCTCGCACTCGACTCAAATAACACGGAGGCATTAAGCTTCGACACCCAAATAGATTGTTAGCTCTAAATCTATCTCTAGCATCCAGAACTAACAGATAATCATCCCTAATGAAGGTTTGCGATGTTTATCTCTAACACAACCCAAACCCCGCGCATAAAGCAAAATCAGAGACAATCATCGATAATGATTTGTAAAGCAAATTAAATATAACGCCATGGGTGATAAATATACATAAGATCAAAGTAAAAACATATACAAACCCAACAAAGAAGAAAGACATGAAGAAAATCAGAAATGAACCAAACACTTCGCGGGTCGTCAGAGCCGATCGATGAGAAATCCACCCCGGATCATCCAAATGCAAGCTTCCATGATGTTTTCTAAGCTAATTTACTAAAGAAATGAAGTTTGATGGAGTTGGGAGCAAAAACCCCAAAACCATCCCTAAAGAATATGTTTTTCCCCTATTTATTGACTGTCAAAATCGCAGGCCGCGCTTAGCCCGGTTTTGGGCGCTAAGCGCGTCCTTATTAATGTTAAACCGCCTTAAATCCCACTTAGCGGGCTCCAGACCGCGCTAAGCGAGCAACCTACTAGAATTAGCTCCTTCCTTGGGCTAGGAGCGCGTCAAGCGCGCTAGTAGCATGCTTCAAAAATTCAATTTCTTCAAAAATGTTCCTATATAAATGCTTTAATACCTATAAAAATAAATGGAAAATAATTAAACTCAATGATATTTACACGATAATGCAATACATACACTATAAAGTAAAGTAAACGTATTTACAAACAAAGCGGGGTTTATTCGAACGATTTTAACAAAAAGTATCGATAAGTGCAACAAAACTTATATACAAAAATAGCTACAATTTGCACTTATCAGCTATTATATTTTAAGATTAACTCCGAACGACTTATCTCTAAAAATTAAGTAAGAACTACTTTAAAATTTAAAATATTTGTTTCAAGTGTTAATGTTTTTTTTATAATTTTAGGAAAAAAAAATATGGTGTTTGGATTTTCACATCTCTTTTAATTTTTAAATTTGAAATAATATTTTTTGTTGAAGTAACTATTAGGGGAATACTCATTTTTTAAATTTGAATTGATATTCTTTGTTGAAGTAACTATTAGGAAAATATACATAATTAGAGTAATGGTTTGTTTATTATTAGACCATTTTGTTCAAAATGCGATTTTTCTTTTTTATTTGCGAGGATTTGAACTCGTGATCTTTAATAGAGTAGAGATATTGTATTTAAATTTTTGAATTATGTAAATGAAGAGGTATTACATAGAACTATGAAATGATGTAACACAAGGGGAGTAGAAGTGTTAACATGTGAATGCACACTGCTATTTTAATATATTATTATATAATAGATAATAATTTGTTTTTTAGATTTATCATGCTTTTTTGCTATAATTTTAGGAAAACACAATATTTATGGTGTTTGAATTCTCACTTCTCTTTTATTGTTGAAATTTGAAATAATATTCTTTGTTGATGTAACTATTAGAGGAATACACATTTTTTAAATTTGAAGTGATATTCATAGTAGAAGTAACTATTAGGGAAATATACATTGTTAGAGTAATGATTGGTTTGTTAGACCATTTAGTTCAAAATGAGATTTTTTTCTCATTACGAGGGTTCGAACTAGTGACCTTTAATAGAGTTAGGGGTGTCAAAACGGGCCGCCCGCCCCGCCCCGCTTAATGCCCGCCCAAAAAAGAGCGGGGCGGGCATGCCCGCCAAGTTTAAATGGGCATGAAAATCAAGCCCGCCCCGCCAAGGTTGCGGGTTGGCGGGCGGCGGGCTTGCCCGCCTTCTTTTTTTATTTTTATTTTTTCCATTTTTTAAAGAAATTAAAAGGCTTTTTTTATCTTTCAATAGGAACAAATTGGGTTAGAAATTTCTCAAACAGTCCCGTTAAAAGCATGCACAAAACATGTGTTTTTATAAATTTTGTATAAAAATTGGCCTACTGACTAATGTATATAAACTATGTGTTTTTATAAAATCATGCACAAATTAAACAAACTATGTGATTTTATAAAAGCATGCACAAATTGGCTTACTGAGCAATTTTTTGCGCAAGGCAAATAAAATATGAGCAAGACTAATAATTTGGAGAATCTTCAAATTTTCATACTGTATATCAATTTTCATACTGTATATCAATTTTCATACTGTATATAATTTTCATGTGATACAAGGCTAGTAAATAATTTTCATACTGTAAATAATTTCATAATGATTATCATAGTAAATAATTTTCATAAAGTATATAATTTTCATGTGATGCAAGGTTGTATATAAGTTTCATATTGTATATAATTTGGAAAATAAAATATCAACCATGTTAATAAAAAAGGTGCGGCGGGCTTTTGCGGGCGGCGGGTTTTAGCAGGGCGAGCTTTGGCGGGTGGCGGTCTTTAGCGGGGCGGGCGTTGGTGGGCGGCGGGCCCAAAATTCCAACCCAACCCGCCATTTTTTGGCGGGTGGACGGGTCGGCCCGGCGGGCCACGACCCGTTTTGCCACCCCTAAATAGAGTAGAAGTATTGTATTTAGTCTTTTGAAGAATGAAAATGAGGGTTGGGAGGTGCCACATAAGACTATGGGAAGATGTGGCACAAAGTGAGTAAAAGTGTTAACATATTAATGTCCGCTTCACTTTTAATATATTATAATAAATTGTTGGAAAAAAATACTACTATTTTTTAGAAAGGGCAAGATTTCTTTATCTTCTTGATTTTTCTTACTTTCAAGTTGGCCCTGACACTTCTAGTCAAGAAAATTTAGATCCAATATATTGTTGAGTAAAAATGTGATCCATCCTTTATTTCATTCATCATAGCATACCTTGTATAGGCTACAATCAAGTGTTACAAACCCAAAGTAACGTGCCTAATCTATACAGGGCCCAATAAGCCCAAATACCAGCTAATACACAACATATCCTCCCTTAAGTTGATCTCTTATACAGTTATAAATCAACTAACATAAAACAAAGAAAGCAAATATTTGGAACAAATCACAAACAGACAACATAAATTTTTTGATGCAACCAATATCACACATTCCTAAGCCCTCCTTAAGTTTGTAGAAAGTTTCCACCTTCAAAGTTTTTGTTATAATGCAAGCCAATTGGTCTTGTGATTTGCATAATTTTAGCTCAATCACTCCATCATTGTTGAGATCTTTAAGGAAATGGTACCTACATCAATATGTTTGCATCTCCCATGAATGATGGAATTCTTTGAGAGTTTGATAGAAGAACTGTTGTCACAGTTTATAGCAGTGCATCTACTTTGCTTCAAATACAAATGGTTCAACACATTTCTCAACCAAATGCATTGACATGCACTAGAGACAGTTGTCACAAATTCAGCCTCGGTGGTGGACATAGTGACAATATGTTGTTTTTTAGAAGACTAACAAAATGTGGTTAATCCTATTGCAAACACAAAACCGGAGGTATTTTTCCTATCACATGATCACCTGGATAACTACTATCAGTCCACCCTTGCATCATCAAATCACCATCAATTTTACACCTATACATGATGCCAAAACTCAATGTTCCCTTCAAGTACCTCAAAATCCTATTGGCTATAACAACATATAACTCATTAGGCCTTTCCATATATCTTGCAGATAAGCGAATAGAGAAGGTCATGTCTAGTCTTGTGGATAGAAGATACATCAAACATCCAATCATCCTTTTATACAATGTAACGTCTGTGATTTTTTCTTTTTCATCCTTTACTAACTTGTTTCTAGGTACAATTGGGCTACAAACTTGGTTGTAATCTTTCATTCCAAACTAGGCCAGTATTTCAGAGGCATAGTTTTGCTGATAAATGAATATTCCTTGGTTACATTAACTTACTTCAATTCCTAAGAAATATTTCATTTCCCAAGGTAAGTTATAGCAAACCTTTCTCTTATGGATCCTTTGAATGCTTCAATTAGCTTATCATCATTGCTAGTGTAGATGAGTTCATCTACATAAAACTAACAATGAGAATCTTGCCTTTACTCCCATGCTTAATAAACAGATTTGGCTCATGAGGACATTTCTCAAAGTCTTCTAGATTGAAGTAAGACTCAATCTTACTATATTAGGCTCCAGGGGCTTGTCTTAGGCTATACAGATCCTTCTTGAGCTTATAAACTCGATCCTTTCCTCCTTTGTGTACCCCAAAGGTTGTTCCACATACACTTCCTCAGTTAATTCTTCATGTAAAAAGCACTTTTCACAGCTAACCGAAACACACTCCAGTGTTTATGAGCATCCAGAGCTAGAATTGTCCTTATAGTATCCCATCTTGCCACTGGAGCAAAGACTTTACTATAGTCATTTCCATATTTCTATGTGCACCCTTTTGCCACAAGTCTGGCCTTATGTTTCTCTACCTTTCCCTTTTCATTATATTTGGTCTTGAAAATCCATTTAACTCTAATGACTTTCACTCCTTGTGGAAGAGTTGTCAGCTCCCATGTATCATTATCCTCAATTTACTATATTTCACTGTCCACGACCCTCTTCCAGGTATCTGATTGCACAACTTCTTCATAGGAACTTGGATCTTCATTGGAGCTAAACATTGCAACTTCCAAATTCTGTAGGTTATCATAGATTTGATTGTCTACATTTTCCAATCCAATTACATAATTTCAGAGATAACCAGGTGGATTTCTTGTTCTTGTTGGAAAATCTCTAGAGTTATTATGCCCAGGTTCAGATTCCTCACTTGAGTCTTCACTAGCATTAATATTTCTAGTTTCACCACTGCTGTCAACTACATCATTCATAACATTCTCATCTTGTTGTAATACCCCAAATTTTGACCACTTAGATTTCCCATCATTGTGAAAATCATCATCACAATATGGATGAACCATCATGCTTCATCAGTCTCCCCAAAGATGGGTGAGCATCCAATACAATCAAAATTAGGGTTTCAAGCCCTCTCTGAGCTTTAGACAAAGGATCAATCAAGAAATGACATGATCTTCAACTTGTCTAATATCTCAAACATCCTCAAAGGATCAAAAGGACTCCTACTTCAAGGATTAAGCACAAAGTTGCTCCCTTCTAGGTGGATCAAGTCTCCAGATCGACAATGTCACCAAATTAGGGTTTTGATCACCCAGGGCCTCCAGATGAAAAATTTCATCTGGGCACAAGCCATTGATCCAAAACATAACCTAATATACTTCATGGAACCTCATGAACCCATGCATCAAGTCAATTTTGCCTCAAGGGATGCATTCATCAAAAATCAGGAATTAGGGTTTCTTGACCTAATTCACCCCTAAGTTGACTTTTGGGACAAACCATGAGCCAAGACCTCAAGACATGATTTGAGGGTCTCTAATATACCATATTGATCCATTTGGAACAATGGATTAATCCAAGAAGTTTGAGCAACAAGTCTCAATTTCATCTGCACCACAATTAGGGTTTTAAGGGAAAAGTCAACTGTAACTTTGACTTTTGACCAGGACATGCTCCCAAACCCTAATACATGATTGAATATACCCTATGACACCCATGGAACATGTCCATCAAGTTTGATTTAGGTCAAGGACATGATTTCCTGAAGAATTGCACAGTTTGGAATTCATCTGATAAAAAGTCAACTGTGCACAAAAGTCAACTTTGACTTTTTGAGATTTTTCACCAAAATGGATTTTTAACCCTAAAATGATGTTAATGTATGATTTGAATCATAATTCATCAAGAAAAATCAAGAAAAGTGAGATAACTTGTAAAAGGGGTAACCATAAAACTTAGAAATTTTTCTAAGTTAAAAATAAAGTGGCAAGGGTACCAACTTTGAAGGACCATAACTCCTAAACCACAAGGCCATTTTTTCTCATCCAAAGATGGATTTGTAGCCCTCATTATCACCTACAAAAACTTCAACTACAAGTCATTCCAATTCATTAAGGATTTTGAGTTATGGAGTGATCAAAGTGGCTGAAAAGTGAAAATGTCACTTTTTCCAACACTTAGTGAAATTTTCACTAAGTCAGATTCTGCCTCACTTTTTGCCAAATGTAGGGGGATTTTTCACTTGGAATCAAAAGAGATCAAAACCAAACTTGTTCAAACAGTTGTTGTATCATGTAAGAGCTTTCCAAAATGGCCAAGAACATTGCCAAATTCAACTTACACCATGAGATACAACATTGCCAAGTTGCCTTGCTGAAATCTGTCAAGGCAAGGCAGAATTTGCAACTTTGGTCGATTTGCCAAAATCAGCCAAATTCAATTGCTCCTATCCACTTGGATACCTCAGAGGATTGAATCTAAAGGGGACAATCACAGAGCCAAGCCTCCAAAGTCCATGGAACAAGAAATAGCATGTTGAACCTAGAATGGCCAAAATAGGGACAAGACTTCAAATTTGGAATGAGGCATTCAATGGAACCATCAAGGTGGCATGGACTGAGCCATTCTCATCTGAAATCAGTCAAGACTTATCCAAGACCAAGGGAACCAAAGCTCTGTGCCCTAACCTCTAGTCAATGGCTAGAGGAGACTTGGATTTTCATTTGCCAACATTGGCCAAACCTACTTACCAGCTGCCATGCACTATTCCTTGCAAAACAAACTTGCTCTACTATAAATAGAGCTAAATTGTGGTCAGTTTGAGTACACCAAAGCCATCAAACAGATGCTTTCCTCAAAATCTCTTCTTTCACTCCAATTTTGCCTTCTAAGGCAAGTCACTATCGGGTTTTGAGTTTGAGAGCAATTCCAATCAAACCAATCACTCACACACCTCACATACATCACATATGAGCTGATCAAACACTTAGATTACTTCTGAAACATCAATTTCACAAAATCACCAGCTGGTTGCTCAAGGTTTTAACCAAAGTGCAGCTGAGGTACCACAAAATGATCCAACCAATTTCAATCAAGTCCAACCATCCAAACACAATCCATAGGGTGTAGGGAAGCTGTTCAGATCATCACAACTCATCTGTAACACCTCCAAATCAAAAATCACTTTGAACTTGCTGTCACGACTTGGAGGTAAGCACATACTTGGTCATCTCTCAATCTATGCATATTTCCTCGCACAATAATTTGGCCATATGTTCATAATCATGCATGGAATGTTTTCCCTTAAATAATTGCATTGTTTGAATCGTGTATCAAAAATCCTAGCCTTCATGCAGAAATTAGGGTTCTTGAGGTCTCTTCGTGATTTCTTGTTGTATGTTTAATTTAAATGAAATTAAAGTACATAGACATGATCGTGAGGTTGAGACGAACATAATGATATGTGGATTGCATGATATGATTACGTATTCATGGAGATTGGATAGAAAATGCAAATCTGAGAAACCAAGAACACGCGCGTGTTCTTCAGCTTGTTCTTGGCGCCATTTTTAGAAATTCAAATATTTGAATTTTGTGATTTTGTTTAATTGATTCAAAAATTAATTTCTCTCTGAGTTTTAATGATTTTGAGTTTATTCTTTTTTTAATAATTCACAAAAATGTTAAAATATTTTATTTTCACAAAAAATCCCAAAAATATTATTTATTTCATATAGTTGATATTTTTGTAAAGAATTAATATTTTGATTGTTTTTGGCATTTTAAATATTTTTTCTACATTGATTTTGCAACTTTTAATGCTTTTTAATTATTTTGTAGGTCAATACTTGATTTTTGAAGCATTAATCCAAGATCACAATTTGTTTTCCATGTGTTAAACAATTTTTGATCATTTTAATTGAATTTTTATTCAATTAAATACATTTTGAAAACAAATTAGGGTTTTGGATTAATTCAACCCTCATAAATCATTTTCAAAACTCTTTGGGCCTCTTGAGAGAGTGTAAGACCCATCCCCCCTTGTACAAAAACTTTTTGGGCCTCACTCATTGTATAAGTCCCTCTGTACAAGTAAACGGCGCGATCGTCGCCCGTTTAAAAATAAAAATCATCTGGGCCTCTCCTTGAGCTATAAGACCCATTCAAAACACTTTGGGCCTCTATTAGAGTGTAAGACCCAATCCCCCTTTTAACCAAAACAATTTTGGGCCTCACTTATTGTATAAGTCCCTCTGCGTTAAAAGAAAACCTCGGCGCGATCGCCATTTTAAACGAAAAAATCATTTGGGCCTACCCTCGTGTTATAAGCCCCACTCTTTTTCTTTAAACCTTTTTGGGCCTCTTGAGAGAGTGTAAGACCCATCCCTTTGTACAGAAAACTTTTTGGGCCTCAGTCACTTGTATAAGTCCCTCTGTACAAAGTCAAACAGTGCGATCACTGATAAAACCCTGGGCTTCTCCTTGAGCTGTAAGCCCCAAATCTTTCTTTTTCAAAGCACTTTCTCCTTTGATTTTGAATATACTGTTGTTTTCAATCTTTCTTTGTTGAACAACTAACCAAACAGCATGGAAGCACTCCAACCGAGTAAGTGGTTATCGCTTTCATTTACTGCTTTCATATATATATAAACTGTATTGTGGGGCTGATCACTGTAAGTCTCCTTTCATAAACTCATATCTACTGTGTAATAATAGTATAGATATTTCGAGTTTCCTCGGCTACTACGTCTAGAACTAGGTGACTCCGTTTCATTTATTCGTAGAAATAGACGCCTAGATCCCCAATAGGAGCACCAGATACAGTCTTCTCTTCGGCTGTCCTCCTTAGGAATCGTCAAGAAGCTCTACTCCCCAAGATGAATGTATTCTCCGTGAATGGCATCTTTGAGTTTCTTCCAAATTCTCGAACTTTCCTGACTTGATCTATTCCTTGTGGATAGCATGCCTTGAATGTCTCGGGGTTTGGGTACCCACTACGGTCATAATCTTGGACCTTAACTAAGGAACCCTCTTTAAAAGCTAAAAGTCGCTGGATAGTAAACCTCGCACGTTTACCAGTGGTTTTTATCTTTAAAAGAGTTATCTCTCCTAATGGAAAGGAGATGATAAGACCCACGGGCTTCTTAAAAGCATCAGCCTCCTCTTGGGCATTATTCAAGGACACTACGACTTCTTAGAAGTATTCACAGCCTCCTCTTAGGCTTCGTATAATGATCTCTTCCTCCGGGAATGATAGCCTCCTCTTGGGCTTCGTACAAGGACCCGTCGGCTTCTTAAAAGTTTCCAGCCTCCTCTTGGGCTTCGTACAAATTGTCCCGACGACCTCCTAGAGGTATAGGAACAGAACCTAGTCATCCTCATAGAACAGTCCTTTCATAGAGTCTACTACTGTTTCTCATAGCGTAGTACAAAAGATAAAACTCTAGACACGGACAGTCTAACTTCCTTGAGTATCAAAGACATTCTCAAGTGACCCCTTCGTTAAATAGGAAGGAAACCCGCAGACTCGGACAGTCTCAACACCCTTTGGATTTCCCGCTTCCTCAAAGAAAAGGAAACAACCCCGATCCTCAGATCTAACCCGAGTACAGTGATGCTCATATAAGAACTGATTTTCTCTTTCAAAATCAGTATACTGGACCTATCACTTAACTTTCATAGCCTCCTCTTGGGCTTTGTACAATGACTCTCCCCAGCGGAGTCAAACAACGCTTTAGCCTCCATCTCGGGCTTTGTACGAGATACAGAGACTCTCTTGTTGAGTCAAAACTTTTAGCCTCCATCTCGGGCTTCGTACGAGATACAAAAACACTCTCTTGTTGAGTATAAAAGATTCTCCTGTTGAGTCAAACAAACAATAGCCTCCATCTCGGGCTTCGTACGAGACACAAAGACTCTATCGTCGGGTCAAAAACTTTTAGCCTCTCTCTCGGGCTTTGTACGGGACACAAAATAGCCTCCTCTTAGGCTTTGTATAATGATTTTCCTAGCGGAAATTAGCCTCCTCTTAGGCTTTGTATACGAAAACCACTGGTTGATCCAATTAACCTTTTAGCATCAAAGTTGTGCCTCGTTCACAGTACACAAACATCAACAACTCTTTCCCCCATCTAATCGCTGTAAGCGGCAAGCCTCTGGATCATCTACATCCACGCCACTGTCCCTCTTTTAGCATGAGAAATTCCTAAGGAAAGATGACATTGCTCTACACTGAGTTAAAGTCTTCTCCTTCAGGTTAAAACCCTTTCTTCGGAAATTATGGCATTGCTCGGATCCACGTATCCCAGTTAAAGTAATTCTCCTTCTCCCCTCTTTAGAGATGACAAATTCTCTCTAAAGTCAAGGTCATTCAGGTTCACGTCTTAGGCTTTGAACAAGACACAAATAGACCTTTCAGCTTCACATCTTGGGCTTTAAACAAGATACAAATCACCTTTCGCTTCACGTCTTGGGCTTTGAATAAGACACCAAAAACCAATTTCCTCCCATAGAATAGGAGGAACTACGAACGCTCTGATTTCCCTGTTTCGGTAAACGAGAATACGTAGGCATAAAATCGAAAGAAAAGATCTTAGCGAGCGCAATCAACAAAAAACCCAAATCCCATATCTCCATCAATCAAAAGCAGTATTTCAAAAGCATCAGTCCTAACATCCTAATCCTTGTTCCCCGCCAGAAACCTTCTGCCTAGATAAAAAGAAAGAATACCGTATTGGCGAAAATACAAATAACCAGTACAAAGGCCCCCCCACATTGATAGCATTCGTAACCTAACAGACCGTTGTTTAAACTCAGTATGCAAAGCAGGGTTAATTGGAGACATCTATTTCCCTTCCTTATTCAGCTCACAATAGGATAAAAAATGAATCGACCTGTAGTCAAAGCTCAAACCACAGAGAGCGACCAGCGCTTAAGAACCGCGTCCAAAATCGCTCGCTACAGAAAAATGGCGCCCACCGTGGGGACGATCGAAGTTAGATCTAGGCACGGTCTTCCTTCTCTTCACTTATGTGAAAACCACAGATTGGGGCTTCCGCCGGGGAACCCGTTTTCTGTCCGGAACTTAGGAATCATAGCTTTATAAGTCTAGGATGATTAGGACAAATATATATACTGCTTTTCCTAATTGCTATATGTGTTTATTTTTCTGCTGATGGGAATGCGTGTGATGCCGCATGTGGTGAGAATGAGTATACACTTAAGATAAGTGATGGCGACGGGGTCGACCATCAACCTTAGTGGAGGCTGACCAACGCAACCCATTCACTCTTCTAGCCAATGGGCCGGTTGTTAAGTCTGAGAAGCTGAGGAGCCAAACCCTTTCGTAGTGCGGAAACTATCGAAAATAGTTGTTACGCGATACTACCCTCATTTGAGGCTGGTGATCTATTCTCGGTGAATGGCACTTACTCTAAGATTGCTTTACAACTCGCTGGCGATCCGCTTGTTGTTTTTCTTTCCTGGGAGGAGCTGATGATAATGAGTACAGGTACAAAAATCACCCTAGTATAAACCTTTAGGGATGGGTAGAGCCTTGACTTCATGACAACGACCCTCTGACCCCATGTTTTTTCTATGTTTTTGTGTGCTGCATTCATGCATCCATTTAATAAAACATTAAAACATTCAAAAAAAAAAACTTCTCTTCTAGTCTCTCTGTTTTTCAAATTAAACTAAGACTGTGATTGCAAATATCAGAGAAGAGGATTACGCTAATGTATTTCGGTAGAAGGAGAACTCACCAGTATACCTTCAAGGTTCCAAAGCTAGAGGATTTGAGAAAGTTAGCAAGGATGATCGTTAACCCAGAGGCTTTCAGAGCCAAGCATGGTGGTTTGCTACCACTGTTAAGAGTCCATGTGATTAAGGGGGTCATGGACGCGCTCATTCAGTTCTACGATCCGGTTTATCACTGTTTCACATTCCCAGATTACCAGCTATCACCAACGCTGGAGGAGTATTCTTATCTGACTGATTTACATATCACTGATCGAGCTCCATTTTCTGGACTGGAAGAAATTCCAAAGAATCAGACTATTGCAATAGCAATTCATTTGGACGAGTCTGAGGTCAGGACTCACATGACCACTAAGGGTGGCATCCAAGGTTTGCCAGCCCAGTTCTTGACAAAGAAAGCTCTGTACTTTGCTAGTATAGGGAACGGGACTGCTTTTGAAAGCATCTTTGTCTTGCTCACCTACGAGTTATTTTTGTTTCCCAACATTAATAACTTCGTCGATATCAACGCTATTAAGGTTTTTCTCATTGGAAACCCTGTGCCGACTTTGCTCGCAGATGCGTATCATTCTGTACACTTGGGGAATTTGTACAGTGGAGGGGAGATCACATGCTGTGTACCTCTGCTTTATAAGTGGTTTATCTCACACTTGCCCAAGTCTGCTGCTTTTTGGGATTGCAAGAGTGTCTTACGTTGGTCGCAGAAGATCATGTCTCTCACCAATTCCGATATAGATTGGTGTAATAGGATTTATGAGGGAATCAGAATCATTGACCATTGTGGAAACTTCCCCAGCGTGCCCCTCATAGGAACTAAGGGAGGAATCAACTATCATCCGATATTGGTTCTTCGTCAATTTGGATACCCGATGAGACACATCCCACTGGATGTATATCTGGAAGGTCTTTTCTTCAAAGAAGGAGAAAACGACAGAGCACTAAAGATGGAAATAGTGCAAGCTTGGAAACATGTTCATAAGAAAGGACGAGAGTCTCTGGGAAAACCGAACTGCGTCTCGGTGGAGCCTTATCTCCATTGGGTACAAACTAGAGCTCTCAAGCTAAAGATGCCTTATCCTCGTTACGAAATTCTTCCACCGAGGGAAACTGTCATGTACTTCATGACAGAAACTGAAAAGCTTCAGGTTACTCTCAACAAAGTTCAAAAGGAAAGAAGATCTTGGAAGAACAAGTACCGCACCCTCGACGTAGAGTGTATCCAAATACAACAACTACTAAAAGAGAAAGATGCTCTGATTGAAATTTTGGAGCAACATGCTGTAGAGAATCAAGACGACCAAAGGAATTTGGTCACTCCTTTCACTTGGCAAAGGAATGACAACCCGACAAAGGCTCAAGCGCCCCGGTCAAAGAAGAGGACTCGGGACCCATTAGTTTAGGTTTCTGTTTCTGCACTTTGTAATCTACTGTATTTCCATTTCTGTAATCCTTTGGAATTCAATAAAAAGGGGTTTCCCCAGTGTTTGATATTTGCAATCTAATTGTCGAAGTTTATTTTGATTAAACCAAAAAGACAACAATTAATATAATCATTGCATTCATCATTCTCACATCGCGTATTCTTCTTACCTACGAATCTCACGTTTGTGTCTCGATTCTAGAGTCAAACTGTCTCATTCGTATAATACTCGGGCCAATCGTCAGAAAAAGATGGATGATCTTGAGGAAGAAAACAGAGAGTTGAAAGAAGAGATCGACGCTCTGAGAGAGGATATGAGAAAGCTTCGTAACGACATGCAAGCCATGGAAGAAGCTCAACTACAAAGAACTGTGATCTCAGAGATCACCCCAACGCCCATCATAGAAAAGTATGATCCTAGGTATCAGATGCCGAAAGATCGTCCTTGGGGCATGCCTGTTAACTATATCCCGGAAGGATATGTTCCGCCGATCACTGAAGATCAGGGAATCGCAACAGAAGCCGCTGGGCCTGAAGGTTACAAACTTCGGGAAAGCGAAGATGCCAGGGGCATACTCAAGACTCTTGAAGGTTACAAACTTCGGGAGGCGCCAAGACTTACTGCCGTAGTCACGGTACCACCCCCTGTGGTGCACACTGTCCCGGAAGGACAGATTCCACAGACACCTTCTGGTAAGAAGGAAACTATGTTTGACAGAATGGAGGAATTCCAGGAACAGTTCTTGGAAATGCAGAAAGAGCTGCAAGCCATTCGCGGTCAGGATCTATTTGGAAAGGACGCCGCAGACCTCTGCTTGGTCCCAAATGTGAAAGTCCCGCACAAGTTCCAAGTGCCCGACTTTGAAAAATACAAGGGTAACTCTTGCCCTCAAAGCCATCTGGTGATGTACGCTCGGCGGATGTCAGCTCAGACGGAGAATCAGGACCTGTTGATTCACTACTTCCAGGATAGTTTAACCGGTGCCGCACTCAAATGGTACATGGGTTTAAACCGTGCTACAATCAGCACTTTCAGAGATCTTGGTACTGCCTTCGTCCAACAATACAAATACAATTTGGACATGGCACCCGACAGAGATCAACTCAGATCGATGTCGCAAAAGGACAAGGAAACTTTTAAGGAATATGCTCAAAGGTGGCGTGAAATTGCCGCTCAAATTTTTCCACCTCTTGAGGAAAAAGAGATGACAAAGATCTTCTTAAAGACCTTAAGCTCATTTTACTATGACCGAATGGTTGCCAGTGCGCCCAGTGATTTCACCGAAATGGTCGGCATGGGTGTACGTCTTGAGGAAGCCGTCCGAGAAGGACGTTTGGTAAAAGACACTGGATCAACGAGCGGTACTAAAAAAATATGGTAGTGCTCTCCCTAAGAAAAAAGAGCAAGATATTGGGAATATTTCTCTCGGAAAGCAAAGGCGACGTTATCAGCCAGTAGCAGCTGTTACTCCTGCTATCGGCCCCGCGCCTGTTCCTACGTATCAACCTCAGGTTGCGCAGAGCCAACCTGACCAACAAAGGACACAACAGCCTCTTCAGCAGGCTCGTCCTCCATATAACAACAACCATACAACACGGCCACCAGGATTTGATCCTATACCCGTAACGTACGCAGAGCTGTTTCCGTTACTGCTGGCTAAGGGGCACATTCAGACTAAGTCTCCCTTTTCAGTTCCGGAAAATCCGCCTTTTTGGTTTAAAGCGGATCAGACATGCCCTTATCATCAAGGAGGTTCAGGGCATAACATTGAGACTTGTCTCAATTTCAAATCTGACGTGCAAAAGCTTGTTAGGAGCGGGCTCTTATCTTTCAAAGATACGAATCCCAATGTTCTCGCGAACCCGCTGCCTCAACATGAGAAAGCTGCAGTCAATCTGATGAGAAAGAGACTAACAATGTCTATCAAATTCACGATGTACTCTTATTGGGGACCAATCTGGTCAAGATGCATTGTAGACAGAGTGGATATGGCCATGTGCCACCTCATAATTATCACCAGTGTGATATCTGCTCTAAAGACAACCAGGGATGTTCTGTGGTGCAAGCAGCTCTACAGGAACAAATGGATCTTGGACGGATCCAAGAGCACCGAGTTTGTGGAGTTAACATGGTTTACACGAATTCCAACGTCATTCAAAACCACGACATCCGTGCGATGAATGTCAACTTGGTGGCGATGCACTCAAGGCAAAGCCAGTATCATAATCTGCCGCGGCACGATTACAGTTCCTGTCTGATTTGCTCGATAAACAAACAGGGATGCTCTTTCATACAAGAGGCCCTCCAGCGTCAGATGGATCTTGGATGGATCCAAGACTACCATGATAGGAATCCCTATCAAATCAATATGGTTCAGATCTTTGATATCCGCGTAATGAATACCAACCTGGTAGAGTTACATGCTGAGCAGGTCCGACTCGGATTCTTAATATCACATGATTACCAAAGCTATAAAGCGGGTTGCAAAAATGATCGAGGTTGTACCCTTGTCCAGGAGGCACTTCAGCACTTGTTAAATCATTGGTGGATGCCAATTTATATGGACGAAGATACTCAGCAAATTAGTATCAGTCACAGGAATCCTACTCGTCGTCAAAGTCAGGATGTCCGATCAATGGAAGATAACATAGTGAGGTTACATTGTATTCAAAGTGGGCGTGGCCAGGTGCCACCACACAACTATGACAGTTGCAGCGTCTGTTCGGAAAGTAACCAAGGGTGTTACCTTGTGAGAGCAGCTCTTCAGGGTCAGGTCGATCATGGAGAAATTCGTCTATATCCAGGTTCAGGACCCATCATTTGGTCACCGAACTACCTTGCCGAGCAAGTTGAGGATGTTGTCACGATCTCTGGTCATCACAGGACCAGGGATGTTTTTGCCATCATCCCTCTACTTGACGAATCTAGAGTTCCCAACCAGGAACGAATCGAGATTACTTACGATGGTCAGAAAAATCAGAAGGTTCCCATAGTCATCTATCTACCGGGGCCACTATCGTATGAATCAACTAAGGCAATCCCTTACAAATACGGTGCAACAATAATCGAGAATGGAAAGGAAATTCCATTACCCTCCATCGTGAATATTGCAGACATCAGTCGTGTAACACGGAGCGGTCGAGTCTTCAACCGAGGGGTTGGAGAATCCAACAAAGAAAAGGAACTTCAGGCAGAAATTCCTGATCCACCAGTCGGTCAATCTAGTAATCCCGACTTTTCAAAAGACAAAGATGAGATGCTAAAGCTCATCCAAAGGAGTGAATATAACATTGTTGATCAACTGTTACAGACTCCTTCAAAGATCTCGGTATTATCGCTGTTACTCAGTTCAGAAGCCCACAGAGAGGCTCTACAAAAAGTCTTGGAGCAAGCCTTTGTGGAACAGGATGTAACAATCAGACAGTTCGATAGTATTGTCTCTAACATCACTTCCTGCAACAATTTGGGATTTAGTGATGAGGAATTACCCGAAGAGGGTCGTCGTCATAACATGGCGCTCAACATTACAGTCAACTGCCAGGACGATGCTTTAGCCAACGTACTGGTAGACACAGGGTCAGCCCTGAATGTTATGCCGAAGTCCACTTTGATGCAATTATCATTTAAGGGCCCTCCGATGAGAACCAGCGAGGTCGTCGTCAAAGCATTTGACGGATCCAGGAAAACAGTTATCGGCGAAGTTGATCTTCCCATAACTATTGGTCCTCACACTTTCCAAATCACTTTCCAGGTCATGGACATCCGGGCAACATACAGTTGTTTATTAGGAAGACCTTGGATACATCAGGCTGGAGCGGTTACTTCAACCCTCCACCAAAAGCTAAAGTTCGTCAAGAACGATCAACTTATCACGGTTTGTGGGGAACAAGCCTTGCTTGTGAGTAACCTATCATCATCTACTTGTGTGGAACCCGAGGAGGTTATTGGAACTCAGTTCCAAGCACTATCGGTGAGCAAGGACAATCAGTTCAAAGAAGGAACTTCAATTTCTTCATACAAAGATGCTAGCAAAGCGGTCGAGAGTACCGATACAACAGGATGGGGACGGCTTGTCATTCCTAATGACAATAAAACAAAGAAGGGTCTTGGTTTTTCTGTGACCTGTACCCAGATAGCCGCCAACGATGAAAGTCTTCATCCCCTTCAAAACTTCTTCCACAGTGGAGGTTTTCTTCACCCAGTGTCTCAAACAGTTCATGCTATCAATGAGGAAGATCCCTCTGACACAGATGAAGAATGGAAGTCCTATCTTAATGAGGACGGTTATATGTCTCAGGAAGAGGTGCCTATGCCTTTTTGCTTTCCTACAGAAAGTCCGAGATTTATACCAAGATCAGATGTCGAAATGATCTACGGGGATTGTGATCCGGAAGGATGCCGTGCTCCGCCAAATTCATTAGAGGAAGACACTCTGATGAAAGACAACTTTGACCACAATTACTATGGCCCGATGGATGGCCTGCCAATGTGGCAGCCTTACCCAGGAAACTTGGGGCAAGAAAGTCAGCCGAGTAATGAAACTCAGCTGAGCATCATTGAACAGAATACCTGTGTCCCCACCATGTCATGGGATCAACACTCAGGTCATTCAGAAACTACTCAACATGAAGATGAATTCGCAACGTTTACATGACTAGAATTCATCAACTATGCTTTTCCTGAGGTCAACGTCATCAAGAGGGATGATTTCTCTAGTTCCAAAGAAGTTTGGGACACTTTGGGACAACCAAGTCGAAGATACGACTTTATGGTCAAGTACACTGCTCCCGAAAGCTCTCGTATCAGGCTCGAAGATATCCAGTCAACTGGATGGGGAGATACAGCTGAGAGCACAAATGCTATGCGAAATGCAACAGAGGAATTCTCCTACGACAATTCTGCCTGGGAAACAGATTCCAACGATCCTGCTCCACCAGAAATCAGCGTCATTTCTGAAGACAAATCAAGGAAGGTGCCAGACTTTGTGATTCACCGAGGAGTTCGCCGCCAATGGGTTGCTGTCAAGGTTCCGAAGGTCGTTCGCCAGTCAAAGTAATTGCCATCTTTAACCTTTCACCCTGCCCAGGTGAAACGGATATTTTGATAGGGCTCGTTTTCTGTAAATTTCCCTCTTCGCTTTGCCCAAAGCGACAGAGTTTTGTTTTATAGGGCTGTAGTTTCAAGATTCGACTTGTTCATTAATAAAATAACGTCGTTCTGTAATTTCCGCATTAATTGTTGTTTTCTCTTTTTGCTTTTTCAAAAAATGGTAATCCTAAAAAACATTCAATGATAAAAACAAGCAGTAAAATAAATACACTGCACACACTTGCATTTCTCCCTATCTCTTCTAAACACGAATCATCACGTCATGCAGATTTCTTGTTTTAAACCCCGTTGAAACATACGATCCGATGCCTTCTCCCAACTTTGAGTTCCCGGTATTCGAGGCTGAAGAAGAAGTTGACAACGAAATTCCAGAAGAGATATCCCGACTACTCAGACAAGAGGAAAGGTCCATTGAACCTCACAAAGAACCGTTGGAAACGGTAAACCTGGGTTCGGAGCAAGAGAGAAAAGAAATCAGGATTGGGGCACTGCTCAGTCCAACTACCAGAGAGGGTTTGATAAAGCTTCTCAAAGAATTCCCCGATGTGTTCGCTTGGTCCTATCAGGATATGCCAGGGTTGGATACCAGCATCGTGGAACATCATTTACCGTTAAGATCGGAATGTCCGTCAGTAAAGCAAAGGTTGAGACGCACTCACCCGGACATGGCCATCAAAATCAAAGAGGAGGTACAGAAATAGATTGACGCGGGTTTCCTTGCTACATCTGAATATCCTCAATGGTTAGCCAACATCGTACCCGTTCCCAAAAAGGACGGAAAGGTCAGAATGTGTGTTGATTACAGAGATCTGAACAAGGCAAGTCCAAAGGACGACTTTCCCTTACCACACATTGACATGCTGGTAGACAGTACATCAAAGTTCAAAGTTTTCTCCTTCATGGATGGATTCTCGGGCTATAACCAGATCAAAATGGCGCCGAAAGACATGGAGAAAACTTCGTTCATTACCCCATGGGGCACCTTTTGTTACAAGGTAATGTCGTTCGGTTTGAAGAACGCCGGGGCAACCTATCAAAGGGCCATGACTACTCTGTTTCATGACATGATACACAAGGAAATCGAAGTGTATGTCGATGATATGATTGCAAAATCAAAAACAGAGAGTGAGCACGTTGAACATCTGTCAAAATTGTTCGAACGTCTAAGAAAATTCAAGCTCCGCTTGAATCCCAACAAGTGCACCTTCGGTGTCCGTTCAGGGAAACTACTAGGGTTCATCGTCAGCCAGAAAGGAATTGAGGTTGATCCTGACAAGGTCATGGCCATTCAAGAAATGCCTTCTCCGAAAACTGAAAAACAAGTCAGAGGATTCCTGGGACGTTTGAACTACATCTCCAGATTCATATTCCCTATGACCGCGACATGCGTGTCGATCTTCAAGTTACTCAAAAAGAACCAGGATTGCGTTTGGTCAGAAGATTGCCAAACCGCCTTCGACAGTATTAAGGAATACCTGTTGAATCCGCCGATTCTATCACCTCCAGTGGAAGGAAGACCACTGATCATTTACCTCACAGTCCTAGAGGACTCAATGGGATGTGTACTTGGCCAACAAGACGAAACTAAAAGGAAAGAGTCTGCCATCTACTATCTAAGCAAGAAATTCACCGACTGCGAGACTCGGTACACAATGCTTGAGAAAACTTGTTGTGCTTTGGCTTGGGCAGCCAAACGTCTTCGCCAGTACACGATTCGTCATACTACTTGGTTGGTCTTCGAAATGGATCCAATCAAGTACGTTTTCGAAAAACCTGCTCTCACGGGAAGAATTGCCCGTTGGCAGATGCTGTTATCAGAATATGACATAGAGTACCACGCTCAGAAAGCCGTTAAAGGAAGTATTTTAGCCGATCATTTGGCTCATCAACCGATTGACAATCAAGAATCAATCGGGTTTGACTTCCCAGACGAAGATGTCATGTATCTAAAGATGAAAGATTGCGATGAACCGCTACCCAGTGAAGGGCCAGAACCAGGTTCCCAGTGGGGACTTATCTTTGACGGAGCAGTCAATCATTATGGAAACGGAATTGGGGCAATCATTGTTACCCCTCAGGGTTCCCACATTCCTTTCACTGCCAGACTTACGTTCAAATGTACGAACAACGAGGCCGAATACGAAGCATGTATCATGGGTCTCGAAGAAGCGATTGATTTAAGGATCAAAAACTTGGACGTATACGGTGATTCAGCCCTGGTTATTAACCAGATAAAAGGAGATTGGAACACATACCAATCAGGATTGATTCCTTACAAAGACTATGCAAGGAGGTTGTTACCCTTCTTCAACAGAGTCGACTTTCATCACGTCCCTCGTGATGAGAATCGCATGGCTGATGCATTAGCCACTCTCTCTTCCATAATTAGTGTAGGTCGATGGAATGACATACCTAAGATCGACATAATGCGCCTTGAACGGTCCGCTTACATCTTCGCGATTGAAGCAGTCATAGACGACAGACCTTGGTATCACGATATCAAATGCTTCCTTCAGAAACAAGAGTACCCATCTGGGGCACTCAGAAAAGACAGGAAAACCCTCAGAAGATTGGCTGGAAACTTCTTCCTGAGCGGTGACACTCTTTATAAGAGAAATTTTGACATGGTCTTGCTCCGATGCGTCGACAGACCAGAAGCATACATACTTATGAAACAAATTCATGAAGGATCCTTTGGCACTCATGCCAACGGACACACAATGGCGAGAAAAATTCTCAGGGCCGGGTACTATTGGTTGACAATGGAATCCGACTGCTACAAGTACATGAGGAGGTGTCACAAGTGTCAGATATACTCCGACAAAATTCATGTACCGCCATCACATCTCAAAATTCTTTCTTCCCCGTGGCCATTTTCCATATGGGGAATCGATATGATTGGTATGATTGAGCCCAAGGCTTCAAACGGACATCGGTTCATCCTGGTGGCCATTGACTATTTCACCAAGTGGGTCGAAGCAGCGTCATTCGCCAATGTAACCCGACAAGTGGTGGTCCAATTTATTAAAAACAATATCATCTGCCGTTATGGTGTTCCAAGCGAGATCATTACTGATAATGGATCTAACTTGAACAATAAGATGATGAAAGAGTTGTGCACAGAGTTCAAGATCGAACACCATAACTCATCTCCCTACCGACCCAAGATGAACGAAGCGGTAGAAGCGGCTAACAAGAATATCAAGAAGATTGTTCAAAAGATGGTTGTAACCTATAAAGATTGGCACGAAATGCTACCCTTTGCTCTTCATGGTTATCGCACATCTGTCCGTACTTTAACAGGGGCAACCCCTTTCTCTCTAGTATATGGCATGGAGGCAGTTCTCCCCATAGAAGTAGAGATCCCATCAATCCGGGTATTGATGGAAGCTAAGCTCACCGAAGCTGAATGGTGTCAAAGTCGACACGACGAACTGGACCTGATCGAAGAGAAGCGAATCACGGCACTATGCCACGGTCAGTTGTATCAATAGAGAATGAAGAGGGCGTTCGACAAAAAGGTCCGACCTCGTGTCTTCAGGAAAGGAGACCTTGTGCTCAAGAAGATACAATCATTTCTCACTGATTCTCGGGGCAAATGGACCCCAAATTATGATGGCCCATATGTGGTCACGAAAGCTTTCTCAGGCGGCGCCTTGATACTTGCAACCATGGACGGAGAAGAATTTTCCTACCCCACGAATGTTGATGTAGTCAAGAAATACTTCGCCTAAAAAAAAAAACGTCTCGGTGGATTGAAAACCCGAAAGGGCGGTCCAGGCAAAAGTTAGAGACATGGAAAAAATCATCCCGATGGATTGGAAATCTCATAGTACAATCCAGGCAAAAGTTAGGGATAATGGCAAGTAACTATGTTCAACAGAGGCAAGTCCCTCAGCAGCAGTTGCATCATCTATCGAAGGAAATCTCCAGTCAAAGGTCATCTTCGACGGAAGCTCAGGATGTCCCGAATTCAAAGTTGGTGGAAGGATAGTGGTCGTTATGTTTCAACGTAACCCTTTTCCCTGTAAATTACCATTTTCTAACTTTGTAAATACTCTTTGGAATCACGCGTTTGGCTAATTTCCATCTTATCAATAAAATTTGAGCCCTTGTGCTTTTGTTTGTAAGTCTTTACTTGTTTTAGCTTTACATAACGACGTTGTTTAAACTTAATTAGTGATTCTTGAAATAAAACAAAAATAAATTTACTTGTTAAACTTTTTCTGCTTTTAAATTAAAGATGGCATTTCTTTTGACTGTTGAACATCAGAAGAACATCGATCGCTTCTCCCGAAGTAAGCGGACTTCAAAGTGCAGAATCAAAGTACTCCTTCTAAGCCAGTATGCCTGAATGAAGGGATCAACTGTGTCAGAGACCTTGTTTCGTCTGACACGCCTCGGCCGAGTTCTCATCTCCTAAGCCCGATCAACATAGCTCCCAACGGGACTATCTCTCCTAAGCAAGGTGGAATTGCTATTTTGAACCAACGGTACTTCTTCGCCCCGCGATGGCCGAGTATCCAATTGTGTTCATCCATTAGTCTGTATGTCGCGTCTGTTTTGTCAGCATATACATACGTACTTCATGCATTTTTGATTTGCATTTACATTTCATATTGCATCGTTATCACTCTAGTTGGTCTTGTCCCCTAGTGATAAATAGTTTTCTCAATCGAGTTTGTCAGTTCTTTCCTCGTCAGGAAGTGTTGCGTCTGCACAATCTCGTTTCCAGTGAATCTCTAAGATCAGAGTCGGCAATTGGCCACTTTGATAACTTGAACCTCTGAATGACCAGAGAAACCTTCAACAGATGTCACTCTTTGCCATCAAAGATGATATCCTTGCTTTCCCGGATTAAGGAAAATCCACAAAGAAAGCCTCGTGATCAGAGATTCGGCAGCACGCCAGTTTTGCTCCGAAAAAACCACTGATGAAAAGGTCATCGGCACCTCAAAATTGGATCCCATCATATGGCATTTCTCTGGGAAGATCCCCAAGAAAAGTATGATGTAATATCCCCAATCAGAAGCAGTTTCTCAAGAAACTCGCTTTCCCTAGAAGAAATAAATGGCGTCTCCAACGGAGAAGTTTGTACAACTCTACAACTCAGACGACTGGGTTCCCCAGCAAGTCTGACATCAAAACTTTTTCCACTCAAATGGCATCTCCCCAGGAAAATTCGGCGAGAATTTTGAGGAAAACCGCTACTAATAGCGTCCCTTGTTAATAAAGTTTATTGACAAAAGAAACTTAGACCAGTTCCTTGGTAGAAAACCAGGATCGAGGGGAAGTTTATATCAGAAACTAAGACCAGTTCCTTGGTAGGAAACCAGGATCGAGGGGAAGTTTATTTCAAAAGAGACTGAGACCAGTTCCTTGGTAGGAAACCAGGATCGAGGGGAAGTTGACAATAAGAAACTAAGACCAGTTCCTTGGTAGGAGACCAGGATCGAGGGGGAGTTTACCTTTTCTAAGCATCATTGCTCAGCAAAAGAAGATGAATGCGATCTGCCATTCATAGACACCATCAAAATTTCGGGTATTCCGATATTTAATCCTCTTGCACCCCGAATGCCCGAATCCCTTCGTCATTCACACCTTCGGGTCCAAGAAGATTAAATAGGGGCATCTGTAATACCCCAAATTTTGACCACTTAGATTTCCCATCATTGTGAAAATCATCATCACAATATGGATGAACCATCATGCTTCATCAGTCTCCCCAAAGATGGGTGAGCATCCAATACAATCAAAATTAGGGTTTCAAGCCCTCTCTGAGCTTTAGACAAAGGATCAATCAAGAAATGACATGATCTTCAACTTGTCTAATCTCTCAAACATCCTCAAAGGATCAAAAGGACTCCTACTTCAAGGATTAAGCACAAAGCTGCTCCCTTCTAGGTGGATCAAGTCTCCAGATCGACAGTGTCACCAAATTAGGGTTTTGATCACCCAGGGCCTCCAGATGAAAAATTTCATCTGCGCACAAGCCATTGATCCAAAACATAACCTAATATACTTCATGGAACCTCATGAACCCATGCATCAAGTCAATTTTGCCTCAAGGGATGCATTCATCAAAAATCAGGAATTAGGGTTTCTTGACCTAATTCACCCCTAAGTTGACTTTTGGGACAAACCATGAGCCAAGACCTCAAGACATGATTTGAGGGTCTCTAATAGACCATATTGATCCATTTGGAACAATGGATTAATCCAAGAAGTTTGAGCAACAAGTCTCAATTTCATCTGCACCACAATTAGGGTTTTAAGGGAAAAGTCAACTGTAACTTTGACTTTTCGACCAGGACATGCTCCCAAACCCTAATACATGATTGAATATACCCTATGAAACCCATGGAACATGTCCATCAAGTTTGATTTAGGTCAAGGACATGATTTCCTGAAGAATTGCACAGTTTGGAATTCATCTGATAAAAAGTCAACTGTGCACAAAAGTCAACTTTGACTTTTTGAGATTTTTCACCAAAATGGATTTTTAACCCTAAAATGATGTTAATGTATGATTTGAATCATCATTCATCAAGAAAAATCAAGAAAAGTGAGATAACTTGTAAAAGGGGTAACCATAAAACTTAGAAAATTTTCCAAGTTAAAAATAAAGTGGCAAGGGTACCAACTTTGAAGGACCATAACTCCTAAACCACAAGGCCATTTTTTCTCATCCAAAGATGGATTTGTAGCCCTCATTATCACCTACAAAAACTTCAACTACAAGTCATTCCAATTCATTAAGGATTTTGAGTTATGGAGTGATCAAAGTGGCTGAAAAGTGAAAATGTCACTTTTTCCAACACTTAGTGAAATTTTCACTAAGTCAGATTCTGCCTCACTTTTTGCCAAATGTAGGGGGTTTTTCACTTGGAATCAAAAGAGATCAAAACCAAACTTGTTCAAACAGTTGTTGTATCATGTCAGAGCTTTCCAAAATGGCCAAGAACATTGCCAAATTCAACCTACACCATGAGATACAACATTGCCAAGTTGCCTTGCTGAAATCTGTCAAGGCAAGGCAGAATTTGCAACTTTGGTCGATTTTCCAAAATCAGCCAAATTCAATTGCTCCTATCCACTTGGACACCTCAGAGGATTGAATCTAAAGGGGACAATCACTGAGCCAAGCCTCCAAAGTCCATGGAACAAGAAATAGCATGTTGAACCTAGAATGGCCAAAATAGGGACAAGACTTCAAATTTGGAATGAGGCATTTAATGGAACCATCAAGGTGGCATGGACTGAGCCATTCTCATCTGAAATCAGTCAAGACTTATCCAAGACCAAGGGAACCAAAGCTCTGTGCCCTAACCTCTAGTCAATGGCTAGAGGAGACTTGGATTTTCATTTGCCAACATTGGCCAAACCTACTTACCAGCTGCCATACACTATTCCTTGCAAAACAAACTTGCTCTACTATAAATAGAGCTCAATTGTGGTCAGTTTGAGTACACCAAATCCATCAAACAGATGCTTTCCTCAAAATCTCTTCTTTCACTCCAATTTTGCCTTCTAAGGCAAGTCACTATCGGGTTTTGAGTTTGAGAGCAATTCCAATCTAACCAATCACTCACACACCTCACATACATCACATATGAGCTGATCAAACACTTAGATTACTTCTGAAACATCAATTTCACAAAATCACCAGCTGGTTGCTCAAGGTTTTAACCAAAGTGCAGCTGAGGTACCACAAAATGATCCAGCCAATTTCAATCAAGTCCAACCATCCAAACACAATCCATAGGGTGTAGGGAAGCTGTTCAGATCATCACAACTCATCTGTAACACCTCCAAATCAAAAATCACTTTGAACTTGCTGTCACGACTTGGAGGTAAGCACATACTTGGTCATCTCTCAATCTATGCATATTTCCTCGCACAATAATTTGGCCATATGTTCATAATCATGCATGGAATGTTTTCCCTCAAATAATTGCATTGTTTGAATCGTGTATCAAAAATCCTAGCCTTCATGCAGAAATTAGGGTTCTTGAGGTCTCTTCGTGATTTCTTGTTGTATGTTTAATTTAAATGAAATTAAAGTACATAGACATGATCGTGAGGTTGAGACGAGCATAATGATATGTGGATTGCATGATATGATTACGTATTCATGGAGATTGGATAGAAAATGCAAATCTGAGAAACCAAGAACACGCGCGTGTTCTTCAGCTTGTTCTTGGCGCCATTTTTAGAAATTCAAATATTTGAATTTTGTGATTTTGTTTAATTGATTCAAAAATTAATTTCTCTCTGAGTTTTAATGATTTTGAGTTTATTCTTTTTTTAATAATTCACAAAAATGTTAAAATATTTTATTTTCACAAAAAATCCCAAAAATATTATTTATTTCATATAATTGATATTTTTGTAAAGAATTAATATTTTGATTGTTTTTGGCATTTTAAATATTTTTTCTACATTGATTTTGCAACTTTTAATGCTTTTTAATTATTTTGTAGGTCAATACTTGATTTTTGAAGCATTAATCCAAGATCACAATTTGTTTTCCATGTGTTAAACAATTTTTTATCATTTCAATTGAATTTTTATTCAATTAAATACATTTTGAAAACAAATTAGGGTTTTGGATTAATTCAACCCTCATAAATCATTTTCAAAACTCTTTGGGCCTCTTGAGAGAGTGTAAGACCCATCCCCCCTTGTACAAAAACTTTTTGGGCCTCACTCATTGTATAAGTCCCTCTGTACAAGTAAACGGCGCGATCGTCGCCCGTTTAAAAATAAAAATCATCTGGGCCTCTCCTTGAGCTATAAGACTCATTCAAAACACTTTGGGTTCCTATTAGAGTGTAAGACCTAATCCCCCTTTTAACCAAAACAATTTTGGGCCTCACTTATTGTATAAGTCCCTCTGCGTTAAAAGAAAATCTCGGCGCGATCGCCATTTTAAACGAAAAAATCATTTGGGCCTACCCTCGTGTTATAAGCCCCACTCTTTTTCTTTAAACCTTTTTGGGCCTCTTGAGAGAGTGTAAGACCCATCCCTTTGTACAGAAAACTTTTTGGGCCTCAGTCACTTGTATAAGTCCCTCTGTACAAAGTCAAACAGTGCGCTTACTGATAAAACCCTGGGTCTCTCCTTGTGCTGTAAGCCCCAAATCTTTCTTTTTCAAAGCACTTTCTCCTTTGATTTTGAATATACTGTTATTTTCAATCTTTCTTTGTTGAACAACTAACCAAACAGCATGGAAACACTCCAACCGAGTAAGTGGTTATCGCTTTCATTTACTGCTTTCATATATATATAAACTGTATCGTGGGGCTGCTCACTGTAAGTCTCCTTTCATAAACTCATATCTACTGTGTAATAATAGTATAGATATTTCGAGTTTCCCCGGCTACTACGTCTAGAACTAGGTGACGCCGTTTCATTTATTCGTAGAAATAGACGCCTAGATCCCCAATAGGAGCACCAGATACAGTCTTCTCTTCGGCTGTCCTCCTTAGGAATCGTCAAGAAGCTCTACTCCCCAAGATGAATGTATTCTCCGTGAATGGCATCTTTGAGTTTCTTCCAAATTCTCGAACTTTCCTGGCTTGATCTATTCCTTGTGGATAGCATGCCTTGAATGTCTCGGGATTTGGGTACCCACTACGGTCATAATCTTGGACCTTAACTAAGGAACCCTCTTTAAAAGCTAAAAGTCGCTGGATAGTAAACCTCGCACGTTTACCAGTGGTTTTTATCTTTAAAAGAGTTATCTCTCTTAATGGAAAGGAGATGATAAGACCCACGGGCTTCTTAAAAGCATCGGCCTCCTCTTGGGCATTATTCAAGGACACTACGGCTTCTTAGAAGTATTCACAGCCTCCTCTTAGGCTTCGTATAATGATCTCTTCCTCCGGGAATGATAGCCTCCTCTTGGGCTTCGTACAAGGACCCGTCGGCTTCTTAAAAGTTTCCAGCCTCCTCTTGGGCTTCGTACAAATTGTCCCGACGACCTCCTAGAGGTATAGGAACAGAACCTAGTCATCTTCATAGAACAGTCCTTTCATAGAGTCTACTACTGTTTCCCATAGCGTAGTACAAAAGATAAAACTCTAGACACGGACAGTCTAACTTCCTTGAGTATCAAAGACATTCTCAAGTGACCCCTTCGTTAAATAGGAAGGAAACCCGCAGACTCGGACAGTCTCAACACCCTTTGGATTTCCCGCTTCCTCAAAGAAAAGGAAACAACCCCGATCCTCAGATCTAACCCGAGTACAGTGATGCTCATATAAGAACTGATTTTCTCTTTCAAAATCAGTATACTGGACCTGTCACTTAACTGACATAGCCTCCTCTTGGGCTTTGTACAATGACTCTCCCCAGCGGAGTCAAACAACGCTTTAGCCTCCATCTCGGGCTTTGTACGAGATACAGAGACTCTCTTGTTGAGTCAAAACTTTTAGCCTCCATCTCGGGCTTCGTACGAGATACAAAAACACTCTCTTGTTGAGTATAAAAGATTCTCCTGTTGAGTCAAACAAACAATAGCCTCCATCTCGGGCTTCGTACGAGACACAAAGACTCTATCGTCGGGTCAAAAACTTTTAGCCTCTCTCTCAGGCTTTGTACGGGACACAAAATAGCCTCCTCTTAGGCTTTGTATAATGATTTTCCTAGCAGAAATTAGCCTCCTCTTAGGCTTTGTATAAGAAAACCACTGGTTGATCCAATTAACCTTTTAGCATCAAAGCTGTGCCTCGTTCACAGTACACAAACATCAACAACTCTTTCCCCCATCTAATCGCTGTAAGCGGCAAGCCTCTGGATCATCTACATCCATGCCACTGTCCCTCTTTTAGCATGAGAAATTCCTAAGGAAAGATGGCATTGCTCTACACTGAGTTAAAGTCTTCTCCTTCAGGTTAAAACCCTTTCTTCGGAAATTATGGCATTGCTCGGATCCGCGTATCCCAGTTAAAGTAATTCTCCTTCTCCCCTCTTTAGAGATGACAAATTCTCTCTAAAGTCAAGGTCATTCAGCTTCACGTCTTGGACTTTGAACAAGACACAAATAGACCTTTCAGCTTCACATCTTGGGCTTTAAACAAGATACAAATCACTTTTCGCTTCACGTATTGAGCTTTGAACAAGACACCAAAAACCAATTTCCTCCCATAGAATAGGAGGAACTACGAACGCTCTGATTTCCCTGTTTTGGTAAACGGGAATACGTAGGCATAAAATCGAAAGAAAAGATCTTAGCGAGCACAATCAACAAAAAACCCAAATCCCATATCTCCATCAATCAAAAGCAGTATTTCAAAAGCATCAGTCCTAACATCCTAATCCTTGTTCCCCGCCAGAAACCTTCTGCCTAGATAAAAAGAAAGAATACCGTATTGGCGAAAATACAAATAACCAGTACAAAGGCCCCCCCACATTGATAGCATCCGTAACCTAACAGACCGCTGTTTAAACTCAGTATGCAAAGCAGGGTTAATTGGAGACATCTTTTTCCCTTCCTTATTCAGCTCACAATAGGATAAAAAATGAATTGACCTGTAGTCAAAGCTCAAACCGCAGAGAGCGGCCAGCGCTTAAGAACCGCGTCCAAAATCGCTCGCTACACTTGTTCATTACACAGTTGAATTTCACCAATGTCTTCTACATCACTCATATGATCAATTGGTTTGGCTGCACATTGCTTATTTCAATTCCACCATTTTGATTCTTCAAAGACAACATCACTACTAACAATGATCTTCTTCTCAATGGGATTATATAACTTATATGACTTTGACTCTTCAGTCACTCCAATAAGAACACACTTGATGCTTTTACCATCCAACTTTTTCCTATAAACATCAAGGACATGAACATGAGCTAAGCACCCAAAATCATAAAATGATGCATAGAAGGTTTGATTCCACTCCAAGCTTCTCCTGAGGTAAGGTCATTGATAGCATGTGTAGGGCACCTATTCATAACATATGTAGCCCAATTTACAGATTCAGGCCAGAATTTCTTAGGCACACCTCTATCATACATCATGCTTCTAACCATATTCAACAAAGTTTTATTTTTCCTCTCAGACACCCCATTTTGTTGAGGTGTACAGGCTCTAGTTAACTGCTGTTTCACACCCTGAGATCTACAAAAATCATTAAACTCGGTTGATGTGAATTCTCCTCCCCTATCACTTCTAAGACACTGAATCAAGCAGCTAGATTCATTTTCAACTAAGGATTTAAACCTTTTAAAAACATCAAAAGCACCTGACTTTTCTTGCAAGATATAAATCCATGTTTTCCTATTGTAGTCATCAATTAAGCTAATAAAGTACTTGTTTCCACCATTTGATTGAGGATTGATGGATCCACAAATGTCAGAATGAACTAACTCAAGCTTCTTAAAGGCTCTATATCTGGCTTATTTTTTTAATGTTGTCTTTGCGTTACTTACCAACCAAGCAATCAATATGCTTGCCATCAAGGTCCTTCATGTCTGGAAAATATTTAACCATCTTCTTCTTATTTAGAGTCTTCAAACCTTTGAAGCTAAGGCGAGCATACCTATTATGCCACAAACTGGTTTCATCTAAGGTGGTGAATTTAAGACATGTAGGTATGATCACAAATGCTCTAACAATATACATTCTATTGGTTGTAATTTTGGTTATGATATCCCATTGTTGTAGTTGCCCAACACTTAGCAAATTATTACTCAAACCTAGCAGATAATACACATATGTGATGACATGAACTTTTTGTCTTTTCATTCTTTGTTCATGAACAAGAAGAGTGCTCTGAAGCTCATAAATTGACATAATTGCTACATTAATCGATTCCTCTATAGATCATACCATGTAATTGAGTTTTGCAGGCATGGACCTCAAGATTTTCTCCACTACAACAACTTAGTCCATCTTTTCTCCATGTGTTGTCATTCAATTTGCAATAGCCAAAGTTCTTGCAAAGTAATCATTGACAAATTCATCTTCCTCCATTACAATAATCTCAAATTCGCGTCGTAAAGACTGTAATTGCACCCGCTTCACCTTTGTCAAACCTTGATACTTTCTTCGCATCGCCTCCCAAATATCCTTTGTAGAATCATGAAACAAGATTGTCTAAAGAATCGATCTATCAATCGATTGGAAAGATAATTCTTGATTTTCAAATCACACAATTTTCTATCATCGGCCTCCTTAAGTTCCTCCGCAGTGGAATTAGCTGGGGCAATGATAATCCCTGTTTCAATTAAGCTCTAAATCTCTTTAGAACGAAGAATATTCTCCATCAGCATCGACCAATGTTCATAATAGCCATCAAATTTAGGAATGGATGATTATAGGAAATGAGTTTTTTTGCCATGGAATCAGTTGAGACTATAGCGGAGAGATGAAGAAGAATGGATTAAAAAGAAAAAGATGGAAAGCGGTGGCAACGGTGCAACCACTTTAATAGAAAAAACCTGCGGTTTTGTTTTGTAAAGTTCAAAACCGGTGGATAAATATGCTACTGATACCACTTGAGTAAAAATGTGATCCATATTTTATTTCATTCATCAAAGCATGTCTTGCATATGCTACAATCAAGTGTTACAAACTCAAAGTAATGGGCCTAATATGTACAGGGCCCAATAAGCCCAAATACCAACTAATACTCAACATATATAATGATTTGAAGTCCTTGTTCTGAGCATAAACGAGTTACCAATAGTCCAAAAACTTCTTTTTTTTCTTTCAGAAAACACATTTATTGGAATATTGCCACCTTATAAAAAGCTCAATTGTGACCCTAATGCCAAATTCTCAAGAAACATCAAGTTACCCACCTAGTTATATACTCCTTAAAATTGGCAACCACCTACTTGAAACGGTGACACCGAATAAAACGAAAATTATGTGTCTTGTATGAGCATTAAGGGACATAATGTTTATGGCCTTAATACTTTTCGTCCCTGTAAGTTGGCGAGTTTTTTATTTTGGTCCCTGAATCTTTTTTTTTTCGGTCCAAGTCCTTAACATTTGATTTCTTTTTGCGATTAGTCCCCGACGTTAAACTTCCGTTACAAAAATGATGATGTGGCTGCAAAAATTCAAATTTTGGTCCCAAGAGGACTTGAACCCATGACTTTTACTTCCACAACATGGTTCTTAGCCACTAGACCATTCAACTCACTTGTGTTTTTATTTGCTACAAATTTATATATTACATAAATCCAATATTTACTATTTAATACTTATATTTAAAAGACTGCACTTATTTAATACAATTAGTATAAATTATTTTATACTGATAATATAAATTATTTTATAGAGTTTAATATTTAATACTTATTAAATTATTTTATAAATTAGTATAAATAATTAGTTTATTAAATATTTCATTAATTTAATATTCCAAATATTTAATATTTCAATTATTAATTATCATAATTATTTATTATTTAGTATCGTAATTATTTACTATTAACTAATAATACAATATTATTTACTAATAATTATTTATTATTTATTATCGTAATTATTTATTATTTATTATCGTAACTAATAATTGTTTATTATTTAAATAACTAAATAATTTTAATATTAATAATCATAATTATTTAATATCTCATTTATTTAATTTACTGTAATTAATATTATAATTATTTAATAAATTAAACTATTATTAATAATTTACTGTAATTAATTAATACTCTAATTATTTAATAAATTAAACTAAATAAATTTACTGTAACTATTTAGTAAATTAAACTATTAAAAATACTAATTAAACTATTTAATATTTAGTAAATAATATTGTATTTATATTAATAATACTGTAAATAATTACTATATTAATAAGTAGTTTTTATTTATTAATATTTAAATACTAAAATAGTTGAAATATTAATTAGTGAAACATATGCATTATAATTTTAATTACTTTGGTGAAATATTAAAATAGAATATGAAATATTAATTTTAGTGAAATATTATTTAATTAGTTTGTTAAATAATTTTAATTACAGTATTATTAAATAATATCAACTATAACATTATTAATTACTAAGTAATAAAATAATTAATTATTTCAACTAATAATTTTAAGTTACAGTATTATTTACTAAATATTTCATAATTATTAGTATAGTTACAAAATTATTTACAATATTAATGATTAGTATAAGTTGCAGTATTAATTATTTAGCAGTATTAATTATTTACAGTATTAATTATTTTAATTAATAATTTTAAGTTGCAGTAATATGTTTGTATATTAGTATGTTAGTATATTACTATTAGTGTATTTAATAGATGCAGTAATATTAGTATATTAGTATATGCGCTACAAATATAAACAAAAGGAAGTAAATGGCTTGGTGGAAACATGTTGTTGTGGTAATCTAAAGGTTCTAGGTTCGAAACTACATTGTGCCTTTTTTTGAAAAATTATGCATTCATCATTTAACACTCAACAAACAAAACAATGCTTATGTGGAATTATTGGAAATTAAAAATAATAGAAAATGATAAAAAAAAAAAGCGACGTGGAATTATTGGATATTAATATAAATGAAAAATGATAAAAACAAGCTTGCCACGTCAGCAACGTTAGCCACATCATGATTTTTGTAACAGAAGTTTAACGTCAGGGACTAGTCGCAAAAAGAAATCAAATGTTAAGGACTCAGACCGAAAAAAAAAAGATTCAGGGACGAAAACCAAAAACTCGCCAACTTACAGGGACGAAAATACTATTTAAGCCAATAATTTATTACTATGAGTTTGAAAAACACAAAGGTGTCACTTGTCCAACGAATCACTTGGTTAAGTTCTTTAGAAAAATGGCCTCTTATGCTTACGATGATAAACTTTTAGTTCTTTATTTTCAATATGAGGTGGAATTTCTAAGTTGGTATATGTACCTTCAAAGGTGTTAAATTTGTATTGGGAAGGATTTGGATAATGACTTTTGGAATCAATATAAGTATAACATATACATGTCTCCCAATAGGACGCGACTACATAATTTGGTAGAAAATAGACAGTGAAACTTTAAAAGAATATGCACAGTGGTGGAGAGAGTTGAAAGATTAAGTATAGCCATCCATGTCGCAAAGGGAATTTGTTGGAATGTTTATGGATACTCTACAAGCCTTTTTTACAATAGAATGTTCAGGAGTATGTCATTAAGCTTTTTCAGATTTGTTGGTAAAAGGGGAAAGAGTAGAAAGTGGAATGAAGAGTGAAAATATTTCATGTACTTTGAATTATTTAAACAACACAAGAAAACCTCCCATAACATTCATAAAGCAGAAAAAAGGGGAGACAAATGTTGTGATAATGAATCTTGTAAAGTCCTACCACATGTCATTTAATTCTTTCCTACCCCCTACTTTTTAGCTACAACAACCTCCAATGCCTTATTTTTTCCTATTTTTATGTTGTTTCAACTTCAGAGGCTTCACGCCAACAATCTCTGCCTCTAAGGCCTCCTTATTACCAACCACCTCATGTCAAAGTTCTTGAACATGGTGTGAGGAATCAAACTTAATGTTCAAGTAAATATATACCATCAAATAATCAAGAAAAAAATATACTCATTTTGACATAATCCATGTGACGTACAACCAATTGTTGCTTTATCTAATTCAAAATAAATGGTTGTCCTTATACCAATAAAACCTTTAGAACCACCATTCTTAAGATGGTACGATTAAAATGCCAAAAGTGACTACTAAGTTGGGATTGAAGAACATTTAATTGAAGACTGCAGAGCCTTTAAAATCATAATGCAATAATTAATTAACACAAAGTGGATATCTTTCAAAGAGGTTGGTGTGTATGGCTAATTTTTGCTGAGCTCGACAAACTTTGTGTGATTAAGAAAGGTTACAATTAGCGTGATGTGTATGGCTTTCACCAAAATTGTAAGCACCTCATAAATAAAATGTGAAGATTTCAAGAACTGCCTCCAGAATCTGATGGACTAGAACTTTGTACAAGTAAGTGGTGCAAAGAGTGATGATTTTGTTTTAACTCTGGATTCATCTTATGATGAAAGTAAGGAATTCCTGAGACCCCTAGAAATTCATTGTCGCAAAGAAGATATCAATCAACATATAAATAAGATTATACCAATTGGCATTCAAGTACCATCACTTTTCTCTTGCAAAAGTACCAAATAAGTACCTTGGAATATGATGTCATGATCCATGTGAGTGGTAATGAAGAAAAATTGCTAGAAATATAATCAAAACCAAAGAAATTGAGGTCATAAATATTTTAGGTATAAGTGGAATAAATTAGAGTTGTTGAGTCTACATTCTCTAACAACTCAAGAAAGAAATGAATGAGATGATTAATGAGGTAGTAAACGGAAAAGGGAAATAAGCAATTAACCATAACATGAAGGCAAAAGGCCCTTAAGAAGGAAATGTTTGATGAGGAATCATTGAATTTTTGAATTTCATAAAGAAAAGCGAGTATAAAGTGGTGGATGAATTAAATTGAAACCCTTCTAAAATATCAATGAGTTCCTTGCTATTAGACTCTGAAGCACACATGAAGGCACTCATAAAAGTTTTAAATAAAGCTAATGTTAGCCAAAACATTATTTTTGACCAGTTTGATAGAGTTATACCTAAAATCATTGTTGGTAATTATCTCAATTTTAGTAACAAAGAATTATCGACTAAAGGGATTGGGCATAACAAAGAACTGCATATTTCAGTGAAATGTCATGATAATACACTTGCAAAGGTGTTAATAGATATTAGTTCGTCACTAAATGCAATCCCCAATTCTACCTTTGCAAATTTATATGTCAATAGATCCTACATGAAGCCCAATTATATAGTGGTAAAAGCTTTTGATGGTTCAAAGAGAGCAGCCATCAGAGAAATTAACTTACCAATCCCATTTGGACCCAACATACAATTAAAGTTTGTAACATCGACTTTGCACCAAAAATTAAAGTTTGTATTCAACAACAAGCTAATAATTGTTTCTAGAAAGGAAGATATGTTAGTAAGCCATTTATTATCCTTGTCATTTATTAGAGCTGTAGAGGAAGACTTGGATACTTCTTTTTCTAAGCAGTAGAAATTAAAAATGTAGTCTCTATATGTGAAGGGGCTTTTGTGTAAAGTCCAAGTGTGTGAGTCATGTCGTTGAAAAGTGTAAAACCTATGTCAGAAGGTGGAAATGCCAAGAAGTTTTGATAATTATCAAAGTTTCTTGAAAAGAAAAATAAGTATGGGTTAGGGTACAAACCTTCCAAAACTAACAAATAATTGATTGCAAAAGAGAAAAGGTCCAAATGTGTCAGTCACGTCGTTGAAAAGTGTAAAATCTATGTCAGAAGGTGGAAATGCCAAGAAGTTGTGCCAATTATCAAAGTTTCTTGAAAAGAAAAACTAATATGGGTTAGGGGTACAAGCCTTCCAAAACTAAAAAAGAATTGATTGCAAAAGAGAAAAAGTAATGTGTGTTTCTTCTCCTAGAGGACATAACACCATATGTTGAGAAAATCCTCATCTGTGACATTTGATGACAGTCCGTAATTGCATCTATTTAGTCAAAGAATCAGGGAAAACAAGTGAAAGAGAAGTCAAAATGATGAAGAAAGACCGAAGAATAGGTGAAAAATAGCCAAGTATGGAAGAATAAGACTTAGTGGAATTTATGGTGCAAAAAGGGTGAAAAATACGCAGCTAGTGGGATAACCATGCACGCCATCACACACTATCGCGTGCACGATAGAGGAAGAAGAGTTGCATCGTGCGCGCAATGCTTATGTAATGCGCACAATGGGTGCTTTTTCTGGGCCTTTTTCTAACGCGTTCTGAGTGCTTTTTAAGGGCATTTCAGCTGTTTGACAAAGGTTAAAAAAATTAGAGACTAGAGCAGGATTTTAAGAGCACTTGTGGAGATTTTTAGAGCATTTGAAGCCATTGGAGCCCATATCTTCAAGGGACTTCTAATGTTATTTTTATCTATCGATTGTGATATTAATTTCTGAATAATGTGTAGCTAAATTCTCTTAGGTTAGGTTGTGTTATGATGAACCTATTTCTATATTGTTGGATTCTATGTTGATTTGAGTTGTATGAACTTATTAATTATAATCGTATTCAGATGTTTCTTAATCTTAATGTTTTTTATTTGAGATACTTTGTTAATCTGATTTTGGACACATAGGGATTACTGACCCATAACCCATGTGTTGGACCTAGGGCAAATGTTCTACTTACGCTGGTCGAATAGGGACAGGAGGCCCCGAGTAATGGCATAATGAATTAACGTTTTATACATTGCATAACCCTGCTTATGCTGGCGAACTAGGGATAAAAAGCTCCAAGTAGTGGTTAGTGAGTTCAATCGTGAGGGATCGACTTTAACAGTTTTGTTAATTTGTCGTGGGGTTATAGTGATTAGATCATTCATACAGGGCTATTTACCGTGAAAATTGGTAAACAACCGTTGGTCTTCCAAAAATTTGGTTTACTTGCAGGATCAACCAGTGAATCCTAAGGACATAGCTATTGTTTTAATATCTTTTTGGAAAGTTGAAGAACACTTCGACAGTATTCATGTTGTAAATGTTTGTAGTAAAGTTTTTATAAAAGATAAACTTTGTATAAATTGGTAAAGAAAATGCAATGAAGAAAAACTTCAAAGTAAAAGTGCAGTAAAAGAAATAATTGATAAATGAAAGTAACTTTCTATTGAAATGAAATAATTTGGTGTTTCAGACGTACATTCTCAATGATAACTCTTTTCTCACTTGACATAGATACTTTTAGTGATTTTTTTAGTATTGTACAATAATTGAACACACAGAAATCCTAACACTAAGACCCTTATTTATAACATGTCGAAATAACTGTTTTCAACGGGCATTTCTCCAAAAATTGACATGTTTCGCTCTGAATGTCTCCATTTCTCCACAACTCTCCACGCCTATTTCCTGAGAAATGAATAAGGACAAAAGACAATCATTCATCCGTATTTTGAAATTCAAAACTTCTGTCAAAGGAAGGCTTAAAACATCCTCCGTCGAAGTTGCTTTCTATACTTAGAAAATATTTCTAAGTATTCTCAGTGCGTCCTTCTCATGAAGACCATTTCGACCAGAACCCTTTGCATAAATTCCTGTTGAATTCAGACAAAATTCAAGGAACACTTGATTTTACTTCGTGTCTTTAAACAAAAGTCTGGCGTCAAAATTTCCAGCCAACAAATTGCCCCCCAAAAATATCTTTTTTCGACTCAAGGGAGAAAAGGACATTTTTTGAAATTCACATTCAACGCCAGAAACCTTTAGTCTTCTATGACGTCATCATCATCATGACAACTTTTACAAAACGTCTCCTCAAACCCATGTGAAAGCTCCAAGAATTTGACTAAATTTTGGTAAAACATAATGTAAGTTCTAGTTATTGGCTGAAATTTTGTTAAAACAATGTTGATGTCATGATTGATGTTGCAACATGAGCTTCTAACAGTATAGCTAACATTCTGGTTTATTGAAGAAGAGTTAAAGTACTGAAGAGTGATGTCACATGCGATGTCTTAACATCACTATACCAGAACATTAAAACATCAGACAGTTATGTGATTAGGGCTGCACGTGTTTCTGGTGTGAATGAGAAATTCTGCTATAGAGAATCAGTGAATATAGGCGAAGATCAAGGGAGAGATATTCTGTTACAATCAGATCAGTTTGTTGCGCATTTAAAGCTTAAAGATATGGAGAATATTCAGAGTTAATAATTGAAGATTTAATTGTAGATATGATTGAATATCTATTTAGAAGCAGATTTGTTACAGAAGATATGATCTGATTTGAAGGCCCAAATCCAGTTGGATTACATTATAAATAGAGTGCTCGTAACCTAGAATAGGTACGGGTCCAAGATGTAGATCATTAGGGCTTTGTCTAAGTGAACCACTCGGGTTGTGAGATGGTCACTGTGTTTAACTCAGAAACCTGTAGGTAATGAGTTTGGTGTTGTTCTTGGAGGAAGCTTTGAAGCAACTCCAAAGGGTGTCATGGAAGGGTGTCTTCCATGGTTGTACAGTTATTGGTAATCAAGTTGTTGATGCAGTGACGATGTAGTTGACTGCTACACATCATAGTGAAGATAGGAAGTGAGATGAAGTCTCTTACCTAGGGAGGACTTAGGTAGAAGGGTCATTGGGTAGTGATTAAATTAGGTAGATTGTCAACTGGTCTGTTGAGTCTGTAATTTGATACTACTAATAGTGGACTTCCTTCCTGGCTTGGTATGCCCCCAGATGTAGGTTGTTGAACTGAACTGGGTGAACAATTCAGTGTGTTATTGTTTCTATTATTGCCTTGTTCAGCAGATTGCGATGTTGTGACATTGCACAATGACATCACACATCTGTACCAGAATTTCACATAATGTTGTGAAAGATGTTCTAACATAAAGATTTTAGCCCCAGACCAAAGATGTCGAATGAAATGTCCCAGCATGAAGACTCGATATCATGACCGTCATAGCAGGTTTTGCTTTTAAATATGTTCCAAGATTCAAGGCGAGATTAGCAGTGGATCAAGGAAAGAAGATTTGAAGCCCAAGGATGCAGAAGACTATAAAAGAAGGCTTAGACCTAGGACTGAAAAATGAATCCTATTGTAACACTTTTGTTAAGTAGAAAGTAGGGTTTAGGGTTTTGAGAGTCGTAGGCTTTCTTGAGTTCTAAGTCTTCTTTTGTATCGGTTTGATACATTGTGTAAGACATAGATGCTTGTACAGATTTAGAAACCTGTAGGTAATGAATCGTGTATTGTTCTTGGATGAAGCTTTGAAGCAACTCCAAGTTGTGTTGTTAGTCGAGAATCCTCGACTGAACTTTATATTGAAAGATGTGTCTTTCAAGTAGGATGATACAATTATTGTGACTATAACTGTTAGATAATCACAGGTTATGATTTAGGGAGTGAGATGGGTTTCTCTTATCAATTAGATGTAACTTCTAATGATAAAGTCTCCATTGGGTAGTGATAGATAAACCAGAGGTTGTTTACTGTAAACCGGAGGTTGTTTACATAAAATTATACTACTGATAATGGATTATTCTTCCTGGCTTGGTAGCCCCCAGATGTAGGTGATTTGCACCGAACTGGGTCATCATATTCTGTGTTGTTTATCATTCTGCAATTTATAGTTCAGTTTTGATTAACATGTTGTAATAGACGGAAACATTTGTCTTGCTGATGTTACTGATATTTAGACTATCAACTTGTTTATTCTGCCCTTGTTTTAAAGTTATGCAGAGAACAATGTCGTGACATATGTTAGGACATCTGCTATCTGCTATGCCAGAATTTCACCATGCATAAATCTTTTTCAATCATCACACATCTAGTCCCTAGGAGATCGTGGGTCTGATTAACTACTACTGTCTCATCACATAACCCCTGCATGGCATGCGTCCCATAATTTTTGTCACCATTAATGCGTACAGTACCAGTTTCCACTTCATCCATCTTTAAATAGAGAAAATTACCATTTTTTCAAAAGTTTCACTCTCTGAACTCTTTTGAGCGCACTTTCTCAAATCTTCATCTCTTTCAAATCTTTTTTTCTCCAAACTTACTCCATCAATGACTTCTTCAACCAAGATCTCCAAAGATGCAAGCAAGAACACTAAGGAGTCTAAGAGATCTGTAGAGTTCGCTCTTGTTCACAAGCTTTTGGGTCCTACAGCAATAGGCAACCAACAATATGTTCCTAAGCCACCCCTTGAAGAGGAAGAACGCAGAATCTACCAGTCTCAGGTACTTATTCCCATCTCTATTACTAGCAAAACCCATGCCATGTTAGGTCCCCTTCCCAACCTTTTTGCTGACCCTACTAAGGTTAAGGAATCCTTTCCTCCTTACCACCGTTACAAGTCTATAACCAATGGTCTAAAACCTAGGACTAGTGAAGAAATTAAGGTTGATGAAAGACTGAGAGTTGATGGTCAAGGTTCGCCTTCGACTAAAGCTTCTACAGACCCAATTAATTTAGAGTACATGAACAATAGTTTTAGGGTATATAGGTCATGCCCCTTATTCAAAGACCCATCTGACTACCTTGTTTGGCTAAAGAAAGTAGAGAAAGCAAAATCCCAAGTTTGGAAAAACATGAGCATTTTTTGACATGATCCAGTTGTCGGAGATGGGACCTGGCTATTACCCGACCATGCTGATCGCTTCCCTATATTTCTGGGATAGTACTCATAACAACTTTCAACTCCATTATGGAATGGTAACTCCCATTTTATTCGACGTGGCTACCATCACTGGACTCAAACCAACTGGAGAAACTTATGATCCCAACTTTTTAGCTGAAGACTCCATAGGTTTCGACATAACTAAAGCAGCCTTCACCACTTATATAGCTCACTATCGTGATAAGAACTCTGAGGAAGTATTTGATTAATAACATGTTGTATTCTAGATCTTTGGCTTTCCCGTTTCATTTTTTGTTCAAGATCTCTTTAAGTGGCGAAAAGATATCTCACCGTGGCCAATCAGTTACACGCTGGACACAATCTTTGTCTTGGCGAAATGATCTTTGCCAACCTCTACGAATCTCTAGAGAAAGGCGTTACAAAACTGAAAACTCTGAAGTCAAAAGGAAACCTACTTTTCTCTGGCCCTTTTTGGCTATTACAACTATGGCTAAATGCCACATTCGAATCATCCCTCTCTATTTGCAACCCAATCAATGCAGAATCCGTCGAAGTGAAGAACAGGAGAGTCGAAGGCACAAGGCTTGTAATGCTGACTCCAAGTGACGAAGGGTTAAACCTTCAGCAAACCTTCACTAGCTACGTGATGATGTTTGCTAAACGTTACAACTTTTCACCCAGCATGGCTCCATTTGCAGATAGGAAGATAGGCCCTGAATGGTTCACCAGAATATTCCCTGCTCAGTCGAAAGACTAAGAAGCGAAGTCTCTTGATATCTGGGAAGCTTTCCTTACTTCAAGATTGTTATCCACAAGACACAACCCCTCAAAGCTTCGATTTACCCTTGTTAGTTACCAACCAAACCTTGTCGCTCGACAACTTGGTCTTATCCAAATTAAACCCAAACCACTCTTTCCCAAAAAGGGCTACTTGATACATTACAACATGATCTACAATGAAGCAAAATGTAATAAAGAGACAGAGAAATATGTTGGCCTTACACAATTCACCCCCGTAGCTTTCAAACCATATTTTCTTTGCACCAAGGAGTTTGACACTTGGTGGAGAGAGTACTATACTGTAGAATTTTTTGATGTAGCTGCTTTCAACCTGCATCTAACTCGTGCCTTTGCCCTTGTGCAGGAAAGAGTGAAGAAAGGTACTTCGACACATATCAAAGAGATCCAAACATTCCATAAGTACTTTGAAACTGCTTACAGACCTGATGACCTTAGTCAAACTATTCGTGAAGCAGCAATCATTTTGAAAGAAAAATTTACAAATAAATTAGAGGATTTAAAACTACCTTCGTATGTTAGACATGATCAACAGTACTAGTTAGGTTTTAATTTATATCCTCCAAAATTCCCTCGACTGCCTAGTGCTGCTTTTGGTGTGGCTTTTAGCCCTCCATTTCTAGACTGGTTCGTCTGTGGGGATTTTGTGAAAATCCTTCAAGAATCACAAAAACGTGCTAAGCGAGTGGTTCCGACTAAGTATACTCTGGACAATTTCAAAGGCCACCTTCATATTGGCATAGAACACGTTCGCGTGGAGTCTCCAATATATGAAGGTGTGAAATAGGAGGTTCTTCGAAACCACTTCTCTTATCCATTTTTTAATTTTAATTTTTATATTTTTCTTTTTACTTGTACTAATTGCATTTATTTTCTTGCAGCTGTAAGAATTCCAGCTAAGAAACCTGTCGTTATTAAGAAGGTTGTCGTCGAAGAAGAAGGCGAAGACAACACCAAGAAAACAACAACAAAGGTAAACTTTGTGATTATTGTGCCTTTTTACATACTGCCTTCCTATTTTAACATCTGAAATATATTTCTTTCAGGGAAGTCGAAGACTACCTCCGACACCAAAAAAGAGGAAACAAAAAGAACCTGAGGTTCAAATAATTAAATCTGATGATGGGGATCTTTCTCCTGATACTTTTAAGCAGCCAAAGAAAAAGAAGAAACGAGAAAAAATCTCTGATGCCAGTTCTAAACCCCAACCAAAAACATTTAAACTTTCTGTGAAGAAACCTTCCACTCCAAAAGTGGTCGAAACGAATACCAACCCAACAACCAAAAAACAAACTGCCAAGGCGAACCCTGAACAGATTGAAAGTGATAACTCTTGCCTGGGGCTGAGGGTCCTAAGGTAAACAAATCCTTCCTTAGTCTCTGTAATTTATAATTCTCTTCTTTACTTCAACTTGGTCATTTTTTAGCTTTTGATTGATATTTTTTTAGGGTGCTAAAGATGACAAGGGACAACCCCTCGTTCAACAAATCCTTCTAACAACTAGAAGTGATCCCTCTTACCATCCCACGAGTGCTCCCTCTCAATAACAAACTTCTCCCAAGGATTCCACCAAAGGATCCACAGACGAAGTGAGTCAACTGGTTGGCGAACATCAAAAGGAATCGCCACCAAATGTCACTACTGAGCTTTCCCAGACTAATGACTCTGACCATGATAAGAGCCCACTAAAGGAAGATGCCTTAGTTGATGTCGAAGAAGACACAGAGATGCCATCTACAGAAAAAATTGTCGAAGACAAGTCTGGATATGACTCCCCAATCAACATACTACAAGATAGTGGTGGTGAAAATGGTGAAGAGGAAGAGGGTGAGGAGGAGGAAGAAGATCGCTCAATGTTTGAATATGAAATGGAGATTGTTATGGATGATGAAGAGGAAGAAAAAAAGAATGAAAAGGATGACAATGAGGAAAACAAAAAGCAGCAAGATGACCAACCTAAGGCTGACCCAAAACCTGCAGCTTCAACTAAGACTACCACTACTATCCTTTCTCATGAGGAGCTAGAGTCATTAAAGGTTCAAAGACCTCTTGAGTATTTGAAGGCTATGATAAGTGCCAGGTGCAGTTCGACAGAAAAAGCACTAGGGCCTCGACTGTACCAGGTGATTAGTCTGTCAACAAAATTGGGGATGATTTACTCCTCAAGATTAAGGAGAAGATCTTCGATGCTGACTTGTTTCAACTCTTAGAAAAAGACACTTCATCTTGTTTTAGGATAAAAAATATCTTAAAATAAGTCAATGTTTTGGAGGTTTCTCCAGAAGTTGCAGATGTCATACTGGAGGTGGGCCTTTTGATCGACCATGTTATCGCTGACCTTAATCGCATCAAAGATGCTTCAATTAAAATTCAAAAGAAGCAGAACCCAAATGGATGAACGGGATGCAGGTGCTGACTCTACTATGAACGTTGCAGAGTTAGAAAAGGGTTTTGAATAGACCAACAAGGAGATTGAAGCTTGTGATAAGAATGTCAAAGCTTGGGAGCAGTAGATTAAAGAATTGCAAGCCAAAATTTCTAAGGTCAAGGAGCGCAAGGATGAACTCCTTAAGTTTAATCAAAATGAAGTAGTCAAAGAAATTACAGTAGGCATGCACCATGTCAAACGAGCTCAAAAGCTTGGGAAAGAAATTGAAGAGATTTCGACCAACAAATCTGTCTGTGAGCGATGCTTGATATTCCAAAGGTCAAAATATCAAAAGATGAATAATTCTCTCCATTTTTAATTCTGGTTGTAATTGATGAACTTGCTTTTTGGTTGCAATGATGTTGAGCCCTTCGTGGCACTTTGATGTAATGACTTAGCCATTTTGGTAACCTTTTATTTTGATCTCTATTTTGGCTTCGACTATCTTTGCATGAATTATGCCTTACTTATTTTTACTTCTTGAAGTACAAGCTTATACTTCTTTAGATATTTACCATTTACTTTCAATATTCTTCTATCCTTATTTAACTCTTCGACTTCATATGCGCCATTTGAGAAAACTTGATTAATTTGAAAAGGGCCCTCCCACTTAGGAGATCACTTACCCAAAGTTCTATCTTTTTTATCCATGGGCAAAATTACTTTCCAAACTAAATCTCCAGTAAAAAATAACTTAACTTTCACCTTTTTATTATATGACTTTTCTACTCTTTTCTTTTGCCTTTTTAATAGATCTAAGGCGTTCAACCTTTCTTCATCCAAGTCAACCAAGTCGTCCAACATCATGTTCCAATAGGACTCAGATGGGATCTCATGTTGTATCTGAATTCTGGTTGACTGTAAGTAGATTTCGACTGGTAGCACTACGTCATGACCATATGTTAGTCGAAAAGGTGTAGTATTTGTAGCATCTTTAGGGGAAGTTCAACAAGCCCACAAAACTTAGTCCAATGTCTTATGCCAATTTCTTGGCTTCTTCCCTACATGCTTCTTAATTAACCTGATCACTACCTTATTTGCTGCTTCGACTTGACCATTAGCTTGAGCATAATAAGGCATGGATGTCAAAAGTTTGAGCCTTATTTCTTTAGCAAATTCTTGAATCTTTTGACCAGTAAAAATTGATCCTTGATCTGTTGTAATGGTTTCTAGGATTCCAAACCTATAAATAATATGTTTTTGGATGAATTCGATCACTGCATCATTATCCATATTTACTAATGGTATAACCTCAATCCACTTAGTGAAATTGTCTATTCCCACTAGAATGTATCTTTGACTCTTGGATGATGCTTGTCGAATTTCCCCAACTAAATCTAAAGCCCAGCCTCGGAAGGGCCAAGGCTTTACTATGGAATGTAGTTCGCTTTTAGGAACATGTTGAATGCCTGCATGTATTTGGCATTCTTGACATCCTTTGGCGAATTCAATACAATCTTTAAGCATGGTAGGCCAATACACCCCTTGTCGAAATAATAACCATTTCATCTTATGGCCTACTTGATGCACTCCACATGCCCCACTATGGACGTTAGGCAGAGCCAAATATGCCTCAGACTCACTAAGGCATTTGAGTAAGACACCTTTAGGCATCTTTTTGAATAGTTCGTTCCCCATCAGAACATAACTTAAGGCATAATATTTAACCTTTCGTTCGACAGAAGCTGTTGGGTTTTTACAAGTAGTATACTATTGGCTTTCTCTAATCTCTGTCTGTCAAACTATTTATAGCCAATATTTCAAAGCTCTCTTCATCAGCATATTCTAGCTTCATTGTCTCCAAGTCTGTTGGGGATAGTTTAGTTGATGCAACTCTTCCTCTGACTTCGATTGCATCTTGCAATTTTTCCTTCGAAATTTTATATCCAAAAGCAATCTGGGCCAAGTCACTGGCCTCTTGATTCTCAAGTCGAGGTATGTGTCAAATACTTACCATTTCAAATCTTCGCAATAACCTATTGACTATCACAAAGTACATGATAAGAATTTCCTTAACACATTTATACTCTTTTGTAATTTGCTTTATGACCAACTCTGAGTCATCCATTATTTTGATTCGAGTTGCCCCCAATTCCAACAAGATTTCAAATCCAACAATTAAAGCTTCATACTCAGCTTCGTTATTTGAACAAAGACCTTCGACCTTGTACTTGAATTTTGTTGGAATTTTTTTTAGGAGAAATAATCAATACTCTCATTCCCATTCCATCCTTATGACTAGAACCGTTAAAGTATAACTTCCAAGGTTCAAGCTCCACGTAGTTTAGGGAGTTTTTGACTATAGAGTGGTTGACTATAAAGTCTGCTACCACTTGTCCTTTAACAACATTTAAAGGCATATAAGTTAAAGAATATTCAGTTAAGGCCAGTGCCCATTTGCCAATTAGACTGTGTAAAATAGGTTTAGAAGGCATATGTTTAATAACGTCGAAATGAGAAGAAACATAAACTTCAATTGGGTTTATATAATTCTTTAATTTTGTACAAGAGAACTATAGACCAAGAGACAATTTTTTGACTATACTATTGTCATACCCTAATTTTTAACCCTAAGATCTCACCTCTTTGTGCATCGTCTTGCATATTTGTGTGCTTTATGATTAACAAGTTTATGCAGATTTCAAGTGTAGATGGTATTTATTCTCACAATCAGGGCATGGCCAGTTGATCTTGACTTAAAGTAATCCTAAGGCCTCTATTTGATTTGGGGACCCTTTCTTCATTCTTGGACCGTTCTTGGAACAATGCTTTGAAGATATTTTGGATGGGTTTTATGGCTATATCTCATTAAAGTCAAGGTCGGGCTTTGGTTGCCAACAGATCAAGGATGTCTTAGGATCAGGATACTAGGGTGCATGATTTATGCTTTATCACTGTTTCAACCAAAAAGACCATGGATTAGGGTTTTCTTTCCTTATTTATCTTCAAGAGTTCTTGTGTTTCTATCAAGATGCCTGATACAAGATATAAGGCAAAAGATTTCTTTGTATTCAAGGCATTGTTTTCTTTTCTTGTGATGCAAAAACGGAAATACAAGCTAATTTTGGTGGAGTATTCATTTGATGTTTTGAGTTCAGATTGTTGAAGCATGCTAACGTTGAGGAAGATCATGAAAAAACTTAAGGAAGGGACTCCTTTATCCATTGTCGCCGAAGTTTAAAAAATTTTAACATGAAACGTGCACCAGAAGACGTTGGGAATGCATTGCAGTTTTAAAACTCTACAGAGTATGGAATTGAGTCTTCACACTTGACGGCTAGTAGTGAGAAATTCATGGAGGGAAGTACTAAATCTAATTTTAATCTAAAAGAATTTCCTGCTAGTCTCAGAGTGGATGTTCGATTGGCCCAGTAAAAGTATTAATTAGCAAAAGCCATAAAGACACGTCTGAAATTACAAATACAACAAGCTAAATAAAGCCGCATGCAGCAAGAACAAAGACCAATATAAGTTAACAACAAACTGCCATCATTCTGTGTTTTTTTATTTCAACGAAAAAAGTGTCAATGATAAAGGCCACCAAGTCTCTCAAGATAACATACTGTTAGCTCATAAATTTGACGCCCATATGAAGTTGGAAGTGTTGATGGGAATGTTAAGCTCTTGAAGAGGTTTAAAGAAGCTTCCGATAGGATTTGTGTGATAGGTTTAAGTCGAATGTGCTCGTAAGAGGAAAGGATATCTTTGTGGAACTTAGAAAATATTTCTAAGAGTTGAAGAGGGCACCTTCGACCGAGAATGCTGATGATGTCCGACGCTGGGAATTCAAATTCAAATAAAGGAGGGAGTAGTTACTTTGGTTCGCTCTTGACGAAGGACAGGTGGCGTACATCCAAGTGATGGAAGCATGCAATGCGACACTTGTCATTCGTTTATTATTTCAGGCAGTTTATAACAGTTAGTTTTAGGCATTATAAATAAGGGTTCTAGCAATAGGATTCAGGGTGTTGTGTTCACTTTGTACAAGTAACTCCAAATTCACTCAAAGTATCTGCGTGTTAAGAAAAGAGTCTTGTGAGAATGTATGTGATGTAAACACCATTTATCTTTCAATGCAATTTACTTCAACCTTTCGTTAAGCTTTTATCTCGTATTTAACGCAAGTTATATTTCTACACTTTCTATAGTTTTCAACCTTTACTGCACACCTTCGACTTTTCCTTTTTTACCTTTTTCAGTATTTTAACTTAACATTTTAAAAACATTGTCTAGATTATGCTTTCAACCAACTTTCTTTATGAGTTATGTCGAAGTACTTATTTCCTTAGAATACGCCTTAGATCAATCGTTAGCACATGTCCTAGGATCAATCTGATCGATCCTGTGAGTCACTAAAGTTTGATTTGGAAGATCAGCGGTTGTTTACCAATTTTCACGGCAAACAAATTGGCACGCCCAGTGGGACAGTGCTAACTTGATAAAGATCTTTCCAAAATTTTTGAAGATCTTCAGTCATAGTTTCCTTCTTAAAAAGTTTCGTTGCATGTTATTGAGAAGTGGTAAGGTAGCCACTACAAACGAAGAGAGACCAAAGAGAAGATATACTAGAAAAATGGCGACGAACACTAGTCAGCCAAATAATCCAAACCCTCAAGGGAGTGGTTCTAATCCTCAGTCAAGTAATTTGAATACCCAGCCTAGTAACATAAACCCTCAAATATGTCTAGGAATGATGTGATACCACCTCCAGTTCCTTCGACAGGAGAGCCAGTCCTGCCTCCTGTTATGTCCGACCCAATGCCATCAATGACAGGACCAGGGTCGACATATATAAGGGCTTACACTCAACCTATTTTGGAGTACGTTGGGCCACAAGCATCTAATCCCTAAACTCCACCAGGAGGAACTTCGACACTTAGGCATCTTCCCCCTCCAGGATTTTCACAACCCTTACCAAGGAATCCACCTTATGGAATGTCAACGTCGATAATGCAAAGACTCCAAAATGCCCCCCCAGTATTCTCAGACAATGTAATGTCTTCGCCATTACAAGGATCGGGATCTAGGATAAATGTGGGTCGAAACAGCCAAAGTGTAGGTATAGGATATTCCACTCAAGGTCCTAGTCTGACAAACACGTCTATAGCATGTTTAAGACAACAAATGGATGAGAGTAACCTACAAATGGTACAAACTTTGTCTCAAACTATGGGGGAAAATTTCCAGCCTTTGATTCAGAACACTACCCAAACTAACCAACAACTAGCAGCGCAATTGGCACGCATGGCAGAATTTATGGGGGTGTCGGCCCCTGTACGAGGTGCGACTGTGGTGGAGAATATCCCACGGCGGAACCTAGAGACTATGCCTGAGGCCAACCTGGAACCCCCTAGAGTCGAACTCCCCAGAGTCGAACCACATAGGAACCAAGGGCCAATTCCTGAAGAAGGGGAACAAGGGGTAGTGATAGCGAATAGAAACCAAGATCCTGACCATGTTGTACAACAGGTTCGACGTAACAACATAGCAGCGGATAACAACCTAGCAGCCATGGTCGAAAGAATAATGGCTCGAAATGGGGTGAATTTTGCCTTTACTAGGCCGAACTATACCTCACCCATAGTGGATTATATCCTGCAATCAGAATTACTTCCTAGGACGAAGGTCCCAAAGTTTACCAAGTTCTCAGGAGATACAACTGAATCTACTGTCGAACACGTAGCCCGATATATGATCGAGGCTGGAGAGATCGCAAATGGCGAAAGTCTTAGGGTAAAATACTTCCCAAGTTCTCTCACCAAAAATGCTTTTACATGGTTTACAACCCTACCTCCTAACTCAATCTGTAATTGGACCCAGTTAGAGATCGCAAATGGCGAAAGTCTTAGGGTAAAATACTTCCCTTGTTCCATTAATATTCTATATGGGGTAAACTAAGATTAGTTTGAAGGAGTTGGCTAGCATAAAGCGAAAGTTTACTGAGCCAATAGACGATTACCTAAACAGGTTTCGATTACTTAAGGCTAGGTGTTTTACTCAAGTGCCAGAGCATGAGCTTGTCGAAATGGCCGCTGGTGGCCTTGATTACTCTATTAGAAAGAAATTGGATACCCAGTATCTGAGAGATATGGTCCAATTGGATGATAGGGTTCGACAGTTAGAACGTCTGAAAGACGAAAAGGCTAAGTTCAATAAGGGTAAAAAGGTAGCTTATGTGAATATAATGAGGATGTCGAAGGTTTGTACGATGAACCATTATATTTTGACGAGAGTGAGGTAGACGTTGCTGAGTTAAAGCAAGGTCCTCCGTAAGCTTGTAAAATGTTAGCCCCTTCGACTGGAAAAAATTCTGGCGAATCCGAAAAGAATGATAAGTTTCCCAAGAAAACATACACTTTCGATATCACCAAATGTGACGAAATTTTTGATTTGTTGGTAAAAGATGGGCAGATGATAGTGCCTCCTGTCGCTAAAATACCGCCTTTAGAACAAAGAAAAAGTGAGGATTTTGTAAGTACCATAATTTTTTGGGTCATAAAATTTCTCAATGTTTTCTTTTTAGGGATCTGGTGCAAAATGCTATTTAGGAGGGCAGGCTAAAATTCGGAGAGAAGAGCAAAGGACAGATGAAAATTGACTCCGACCCATTGCAAATAGCAGATGCTCATTATGCTGAGCCAGAGGTAGATATGGTTGAGGTTGCTGATGACTTCGACCGTTCAGTCAATATGGTGGAAATTACTGAAGATTTCGCCAACAAAGCTATGTTAGCCAAGGTTACTGAAGACCTTGATATTTATGCTTTGGAGAAACTCATGAGAGAGGCCGTTGATAGCTTCGACGAAGCCACTGAGGGCTTAAATGATGGGATCAATGAGGGTTCCAACATGATGCTGTTTACTAAAGAGACTGTTGAGAGTTTCGTTAAGATGGATAAGGCTACTGAGGGCCTTGATGTGGACTTCTGCAATCTGAGCCTTAGTGCTGATGTCGACATGGACATAAATATGGTCGAGATTACGCAATATAAGACCATGGAGGTGGACGAAGCAAGCTGCCAAGAAGAGCGTAACAAAGTGGCGTAACCAAAACAGGATGAAACTATCATTAAATTCCTTCACCGCTGCCAAAAGAAGGGATCAGGCGTCATGTTATGCCTCAGATGCAGTGCAATCTTCGATCAAAAGGCTGCTCACAATCTTGAAAGGATTAGGAAGGCTAAAGAAAGAAGGGAGCAGAGAGCATCTCATGGTCAAAGGGGGTTTCGACCCTAGAAGGTCCTCTTCAAAACAAGTGGGAGGAAAAACACAGTTCCCAGGGGCCAGACCCAGTACCTTCAAACCAACAAGCAATGCACCGATAGGGAGCTGGATGAAACCTGTCGAAGGAAAGGAAAAAGGTCAGAAAAAATGGCAGAAGTTTGATGTGGGCAGAGGCTCTTCAATAGAGTATCTAAAGGAGTTTCAGACCTCTAACAAATTGGCATATGTCTCTGAAAATTATAAGGGGAAGAACCCAATGTCGCGATCTCAATGGAGGAGAGAGCAACGTCGAAGGAAGGCTCTCAGGGAGGCCCAGTCGAAGGATTAAGGAGAGTCCAGTACTAATATCCCTACTGACAATAATGGAGGGAATCCAATGAAGGCTGCTGAAAAAATACCTGTTGGACGAAAACTGTTTGCCTCTCAAGAGGATAAACCTGAGAAGACTGTCGAAGAGGATGACGAAATGACAGATAACTTTGACTCTGAATCTGATGCTTCTCTTGACATCATAGTCAATGTGGTGTCTGTGATTCCCAGAGAGTTCGACCAGCTCACAGAAGTCGAAGATTTAGATGCCTGCACTGAGGCAGAGATGGAAACACACAAGCCGGTATGCTACTATATTATGAATAATGGGTGTGTCGAAGAGCATAACGCTTTTTTCGAGCGACCCACAGAGGAAATGAAGGGTCACCTAAAGCCCCTCTACATTACTGGCAAGGTGGAGAACGTGCCAATAAATAAAATATTAGTCGATTGTGGCGCAACAGTGAACTTGATGCCACATTTTTTACTGAGCAAGATTGGCAAATATGATACTGACACCAAGCCACATAACATGGTTCTTTCAAATTACGAAGGAAAAGTTGGCTCTACTCTGGGGGTGATACAAGTCGACTTAACAGTGGGGACAATCACTAGGCCTACTGTCTTCATGGTAGTAGAAACAAAAGCCAACTACAATCTGCTCTTAGGACGAGAGTGAATACATGGCATTGGTGCAGTGTCATCCTCGATGCATCAACGCATCACCATCTAGAGGCCAGACGGCATAGTCGAAAACATTGAGGTTGACCAGGGGTATTTTAAAGCACCAATCAATCATGTAGACAGACGTCAGTTCGACAAAAATTTGGCTCACATTGGCCCCTGTGGTCCAGTAGATTTTGAGTTTGTCCCAGATGACGAGACATTTTACTCATTGTACTTACATCCCGTCGAGGGTTTCCGTTGGGATAAGGAGGTGCCAGGGGAAAGACTTTCATACCTTGGCGAGCCTGCAGTAGACCCCACGTGGTGGGGGAGTGAATTCAGTGATAATGACTGAGTTCGAAGCATTGAGAAGAATTTCGGCCTACGTGGCTGAAACCAGACTACAAGCGGCTTTGGAGGCTGCTAACGAATATATGGCTGGTGAAGCCAATCCTGAATTCCACCAAGAAGGTCCTGGTAAGGACTTCGACCCAGAGCCACCTGATAAGGTTCAGGGTGTAGAGCAAGGCCAGTGGCTTGACGCCATTTATGACGATGAGCCTTTGGGATTCGAGAAGGATCCGCTGGCAAGTAACACTAAGATGCTAGCTCAGGATCCACTAGAAGAAATCGACCTAGGAGAAAGGGTGATTAAAAGGCCAATATTTGTTAGTGCCAATCTTGACCCACAACTTAAGGTCGAAGTTACCCAGCTGTTACAGGAGTTTAAAGACTATTTTGCTTGGGACTACGATGAAATGCCTGGTTTGAGTAGAGAGTTGGTCGAACACAGGTTGCCGATCAAGCCTGGGAAGAAGCCAGTCAAACAGAATCCAAGACGGTTTGCCCCAGAGGTTCTCTCGAAGATAAAGGAGGAAGTCAAAAGACTCTTTTGATGCAAATTTATCCGCACTGCCAGGTATGTTGAATGGTTAGCTAACATTGTACCTGTTATTAAAAAGAATGGTTCCTTAAGAGTTTGCATAGACTTTAGAGATTTAAATGCTGCAACTCCTAAGGATGAGTATTCTATGCCTGTGGCAGAAATGCTAGTCGATTCCGCCGCAGGACATGAATATCTTAGTATGCTAGATGGGTACTCTGGCTATAACCAAATTCTTCGACACTCCTTTGAAAAGATGAGAAGGCATGGTCTTAAAATGAATCCTCTTAAATGTGTGTTTTGTGTGCAGGCAGAGGATTTTCTAGGCTTTGTGGTCCATAAAAAGGGGATCGAGATCAACCAGAACAAGACCAAGGCCATCATGGAAGCGAAAGTGCCATCAACGAAAAAGGAGTTGCAGTCACTGCTGGGCAATATTAATTTCTTGAGAAGATTCATATCGAACCTAAGCGGAAAAACGCAGGCCTTTTCACCATTGCTTCGATTCAATAAAGATGGGTTCGAATGGGGGCAGGAGCAGCAGGCAGCCTTCGACAAGATCAAGGAATACCTGACTCATCCCCCAATTCTTTCACCACTTTATAGGGATAAGAGTATGAGATTGTACATAGCTGCATCAGACAAAACCATAGGGAGCATGATGGCTCAAGAGGATGAGGATGGTGTCGAAAGGGCCATTTACTACCTCAGTAGAGTTTTGAATGATGCGGAAACTAGGTATAGCGTGATAGAAAAATTATGCCTATGCTTGTATTTCTCTTGTACAAAATTGAAGCAATGTATAAAGCCAGTTGATGTTTATGTTTTGTCTCATTTCGATGTTATTAAGCACATGTTGTTTAAACCTATCTTGCATAGTCGAATCGGTAAATGGGCACTAGCATTGACTGAGTACTCTTTAACGTATAAGCCTCTGAAGGCGGTTAAAGGACAAGTGGTAGCAGACTTTATAGTCGTCCACTCCATAAACGAAAGCATGTTGAATTATATCGAATTGGAACCTTGGAAGTTATACTTCGATGGCTCCAGCCACAAAGATGGCACAGGTGTAGGTGTGCTAATTATTTCTCCGGATAATATTCCAACAAAATTTAAGTACAGGGTCGAAGGACTTTGTTCCAACAACGAGGCTAAGTATGAAGCCTTAATAGTTGGACTTGAAATTTTGTTAGAATTGGGGGCAACTCGAGTCGAAATAATGGGAGACTCAGAGTTGGTCATAAAGCAAATTACAAAGGAGTACAAATGTGTTAAGGAGAATCTTATCATGTACTTCGTAGTGGCCAACAGACTATTGAAGAAATTCGAAGTAGTAAGCATTCGACACATACCTCTACTGGAAAATCAAGTGGCCAATGACTTGGCTCAGGTTGCTTCTGGGTATAAGGTTTCAAAGGAAAATTTACAAGAGGCAATCGAAGCTAGAGGCAAAGTGGTATCTGTTGGATTATGCCCATCAGACCTAGAAGTGACAAAGCTTGGATATGCTGATGAAGAAAATTTTGAGATTTTTGCAATAGACAGCTTGACGGATAAAGACTGGAGGAAGCCTATAGTCGAGTACTTGCAAAACCCGACAACATCCACAGAGCGAAAGGTTAGGTATCAAGCCTTAATTTATGTCCTTCTAGGCAATGAATTATTTAAAAAGACCCCTGAGGGGGTCTTACTTAAATGTCTTAGTGAAACAGAAGCATATCTGGCCCTTTCGACTGTCCATAGTGGGGCATGTGGGGCACATCAAGTAGGCCATAAGATGAAGTGGCTATTGTTTTGACAAGGCATGTATTGGCCTACGATGCTAAAAGACTGCATTGAATTTGCTAATGGTTGCCAAGAATGTCAAGTTCATGCTGGCATACAACATATCCCTGCAAGTGAGTTGCATTCCATAGTCAAACCATAGCCTTTTAGAGGTTGGGCTTTGGATCTGATTGGAGAGATTCGACCGACATCCTCCAAGAATCAGAGATACATTTTGGTGGGAATTGACTACTTTACGAAGTGGATTGAGGCGGTACCTTTACCAAATGTGGATCAAGACGACGTGATCGAGTTCGTTCAAAATTCCATCATTTACAGGTTTGGAATCCCAGTAACGATCACAACAGATCAAGGATCAGTCTTTACGGGTCGAGAGATGTGGGAGTTTGCAAAAGAGATGGGTTTCAAACTCCTAACCTCCACACCTTATTATGCTCAGGCTAATGGTCAAGTCGAAGCAGCTAATAAAGTGGTGATCGGTCTGATTAAGAAACATGTGGGAAAGAAGCCTAGAAATTGGCATAAGACATTGGACCAGATCCTCTGGGCATGTCGAACCTCTCTCAAGGAAGCAACCAACACTACTCCTTTTCGATTGACTTTTGGTCACGATGCAGTGTTACCTGTTGAGATATATCTCTAGTCAGATAGGATTCAAAGACATCATGAAATTCCCTCTGAGCTTTATTGGAATATGATGTTAGACGAACTGGTAGATCTGGACGAAGAAAGACTTAAAGCCTTAGAACTTTTGAAGAGACAAAAGAAAAGAGTGGAGAAGTCTTATCATAAGAAGGTTAGAATCAAGACCTTCTCACCTGGAGATTTAGTTTGGAAGGTAATCCTGCCTATGGATCGAAAGGTTAGAGCCTTGGGCAAATGGTCCCCAAAATGGGAAGGCCCGTTTCAAATTACGTAAGTATTTGCTAATGGAGCCTATGAAGTTGAAGAATTAAATAAGGATAAAAGAATCTTGAGAGTAAATGGCAAGTATTTGAAAAAATATAAACTAGCACTTCAAGAAATTAAAATTGTTAAGGAGTAATTCGACATAACAAGGGCAAAGCCAATAATGGTATTTATGAATGCCAAAATGGCTTAGTAGTCATTACATATAAATGCCTCAAAGGGCCATAGAGCATCAAATTAAAAAATTACAAAGAGAGTAACAAGCTAAAAGGGGAGATTCTCCTTCATCTTCAAGTACTTCGACTTCTGGAGGTCAAGACACTTTTCACATAAGGACTTGTCAGATTTTAAGTGTGCAACTTCCTTCTCCAGTCGTTGAGCTTTTTTAGCAAAAGTTATGGCATTCTTAAGCTCTTTCGACAAGCCAGAGTCATCGAAGGCAGACAATTCAGCATTACGCTTTTTGGCCTTTGAGATCTTGGCTCGAAGTTTCTTGATCTTTCGCTCCCAGGAGGCAATACTTTCTTCATTAGAGGTGATTTCTTGCTTGTTCTTTTCTTTTGTTTCCTCCAGTTCGGCTACCTTATTCTCAGAATCAGTGGCAACAGTCCAAGCGGCATCCTCACTTCCAGCTTTGGTTGAAATGACCTTTTCAATTTGGGGCAGATGTTTGAGGTCACCATGGACTTGGTCAATCATAGTGCCAAGCTCTAAGACGACGTTGGCAGATTCTGGAGAAATAGCGTGAATGTCAACTTGTTGGAGGAGACTTTTCAAAGAGATATGTGTGATATCATCCATCTATAAGAGTGTGAAAAGGTCACCCTTAAAGATCTTGTTTTTGATCTTCAGAAGGATATTGTCCTCAGGTTTGCTTGAAGGCGGATCCCCAGAGGTAGTCGACGCACTGGGAGTTTTATCAGATGAGCTTCCTCGACGCCCAAGAAGGATCCTTATGTATTGATGAGGGTTGCTAGTCTTTAAGGCATCCAGTTCCTCTTCAGAAAGTCCTGCTCCATACACAGTTGAGGCTGCTTTGCCTTCAGTCGCAGCAGTAAGTGTTGGGGTAGTAATGGCTTCGACATGGGTTGGCTCGTTGATAGGTCCTTTGTCAGCCTTCTCCTCCTCACCTTTATTCTCCTCCTCTTCATCTTCGTCCATTTGGTCTTCATATTCATTGTCATCATCATGGCCATCAAGTTCAGATTGGTGCATGGTCTCATCATCATCTTCTTCCATTTCTTCCTCTCTTTCTGGGTTAACATTGGCAGCCTCAATGGGTTCGTCATTTGGGGATCCCTCTTCATCGACCAAGGGTGGGTCTTCATCCATGGCAGCAGCTTTTGGATTTTCTGTGTCAGGATCCTGCTGAACATCGTCTGCCTCATGGTCGGAGCCGTCTGTTTGAGACTGCTGGGTAGCAGTCTTTGCTGGCGAAAGGGGAGCTGTTTCAAAACCAGGCTTGTTAATTTCACCTAGTGAACTCATTTCAGAGCCCAAGTCAGAAGTGGGATGGTATGTGGGCTCACCTTGGCTATTTAGGAGGGTGGTGGGAGAAGGAGGATTATCCACCGGTGGGTTCGAACCACTAGCATCAGCCTGAATCAAATCAAAGCAAGTCAGATTAAGGAAAACAAGGTAAATAAGTTTTTATTTAAAGAAAAATATGACAAGTTACCTTGACTCCTTCAGCATCAGGGCTAGAGTTATTGCTTTCAGCATGACCTGCAGCTGGTTTAGAGGCGGTTCCAGAAGGGGCTTTTGCAGCTTTACTCGTAGTAGTGGTCCTTTTGGGGACTTTAGCCGTTGTAGGCTCAGATTGGCCACCAGCAGCACCAGATTCTTGGCTTGGCTTCCTCCTCTTCTTGAGTTTCAAATCTTCAGGAGGAGATTGGTCTTCATCCTCGGAATCGAAGATGATTTGGGCAGTACCCCTGTTTGACTTCCTTTGAGGTATCGGAGGTGGCTTGCGAGAAGCCTGAAATTGAGAAGCGTTAGGAGGGGAAAGAATAATCAACGAAAGGAAAAGGTGTGTGATGTACCTTGCTGCCTTCGCCTTTGGCTTCGATTAGGTGCTGAGGGGTGTTCTTTTTGGGAACAGCTGCAAAACAAGCCAAGTTACCACATGTCAGTAATGATAAAGTTCAAGTGAAAGAGCATAAAATCGAAGAATCCAAACCTTCATGTATTTCAGATTCGATGCGAACATCTTCGATACCGACATGAAGGTGTCCTTTGAAACTGTCTAGCGTATGTTTAGTCAGAACCACCCGCTGAGCCTTGGGTTTCGACTGCTGGCGAAGGATCTTTATAGAGTCCCCACAGATGAACCAATCTGGAAATGGAGGGGCAAGAGCCACTCCAAAATCAGAAGATGGAAGTCGAGGAGTCTTTGGAGGAAATAGTGCGAAAGCCACTTCATAACGTTTCTCAGGAGTAACATATGAAGGGAGTTTCAAACTCTCCATTTTCTTTAAAAATTTCTCCTTTAGCGTAACCGCAGCCTCGCGGACGGTTCGACTAATATCGTCTGGTCGATAAACAGTTTCAAAGTACTTATAGAAGGCCTGAATCTCCTTAATATGAGAGAATTTACCTTTCTTGATCTTCTCCTGCACATCAACAAAAGCTTGGTCAATCAACTGAGCGAAGCTGGAGACATCAAGGAATTCTGCAGCATAATGTTTCGACCACCAGTTGTGGAATTCTTGGCTGCAGAGATGAGAAGGATCAAAGTTGACGGGAGTCAGGAGTGATCGATGAGCATGTCGTGCAAGGTGTCGAGATAGTGTCGGGGAGGATAACATGGACTTTTTTCTCGTACAGACACTTGGGTAGAGTCTGGACTAAACCAAACTGTCGAGAGACAAGATTTGGTTGATAAGTCATCAGAGAGGTTTGGCCCTTTAGCAAGTTGAGTCGATGAACAATAAGTCGAGGAATGAGGAATGCCTCTCAGACACGCTATGATTCTTCTTCATGTTTTTTGAACGAAGGAGGAAAGGGCCTGGTAAACCATTCAGGGCCATATTTCCGTTCAGCAAAGGGCGTCATCCTTGGCGTGAACTCATAGCGCTTAGCAAACATTTTGACGAAGCCAGAGAAGGATGCCCTGAGTGACTGCCCTTCTTCGTTTGGGGTCAGTTGCACCAGTCGAACCCATTCGACTCGTCTCTCCTTAATCTCCGCAGCTTCTTCGTCCACAGGCCCTTTGTTGGGAAGGCTGGCTTCAAAAGTGGCATTAAGCCAAAGTTGAAGCAACCAAAAGGGTCATGACAGCAGGAGGTTCCCGTTGCTCTCTTGGTCTTTCAGACGACCAGCACCTTCGCTCAAAGACTCGTACAGACTGGCCAATATCATTTCGCTTAGGCAAATGCCTCGACTAAGGTGTAGTTGATTGGATAGAGTCCGAATTTTCTTGCCACCTGCAAGGATTTGGTACAGAACACACAGCGAGAAAGCCACATAGCCAGGAATGCTATATGTTATTTGTCCTCGACTGTGTCAGTTTTCTTGTCGTGATAGTGGTTCATGAAATGAGTATAAGTGTGTTTGGTGGTGGCGAACCCTATGGTGTCTAGAGCATCTATTTCAGGGTCGTAAACTAACCCATGAGGCTTTAGCCCTGTGATAATGGCTATGTCAAACAGAGTGGGCGTCATCATCCCACAGGGAGGTGGAAGGTATAGTGGGTAATCTCCCAAAAATACAAAGAGGATTCCAGTAAAGTCGGACAGTAAGCGGGTCTAGTCTTCGATATCATAATTAAGTCGTAGACTCCTAAGTTCTTCCAAGTTTCTGCTTTCACTTTCTCTAACTTGGCTAACCAGTTCAAATAGAGGTCAGAATCCTTAAAATACGGGGTAGCCCAAAACAACCTAGACCCATCATTCAGATACTTCAAATCCAGGTTCTTTAGGGCTACATTGTCATGGGGTTCAGAGGTTACCCTAGTTTTGTCTTTCTGCCCTAGAGGTTAGGTTTTACGATATGATGGAAAGAAGTCACTAATGGCGGTATAATCTGTATCTAAAGAAGATAAGGGACCAGATAAAGCTAATGGTTTCCCAGAAACAGTGATAGGAATCAGTACCTGGGATTCGTAGATGTGTCTTTTCTCCTCCTTGAGAGGCTCAGGGATGAATTGCTGATTCTTTACCACATTAGGTCCATTTAATGTAGCGAATGAAGGGAGTAGTGATACGCCCTTTTGTCCTTTGAGCTTCTGGGTTTTCTTTGGGTCTTGAGTAGTAGCAGTTGAAGAAGCCATTGGTGGAAAAATTTGAAGAAAAGAGTTTGTTGAAGGTGAAGGGTTGAACGTTTTGGAAGAGAGGAGAAGGTGCGTAGTGGATACTTGAGAGTGGAAAAGAAAATAAAAGTAGTTTCTGAAGAAACTATTTATAAAGTGTTTTGGAAACACTAAAGGGCTCACTAATCATCATTAAGGAGTTAAGGCTAGTGGGACACGTGTCCTCCCAGGAGCCAAAGTAGGGGCGGTGGCAGTTGCCACCTATGTCCACGATCTCCTAGACTATAGGAGAGGTTATGGTGATTTGTGGCTTGATGTGATTTCCGAGGGGAAGTTTCAGTCATAATCATAAGTGGCTGTGATGTCATAAATTTGATTGAAAAGAAACTGAATAGTTTCTTGGAACGTGGGTTAATCAGTTTTGTTTGGACTCCTATGCATGGTCGAAAGATGGCGTCGAACGGACACTATAAAAAAATGCGCTCTTCTGCAATACTGTCGAAAAAGACATTTTTGGGGGGCAATTTGTTAGCTCATAAATTCGACGCCCATATGAAGTTGGAAGTGTTGATGGGAATGTTAAGCTCTTGAAGAGGTTTAGAGAAGCTTCTGACAGGATCTGTGTGATAGGTTTAAGTCGAATGTGCTCGTAAGAGGAAATGATGTCTTTTTGGGACTTAGAAAATATTTCTAAGAGTTGAAGAGTGTACCTTCGACCGAGAATGCTGATGATGTCCGACGCTGGGAATTCAAATTCAAATAAAGGAGGGAGTAGTTACTTTGGTTCGCTCTTGAAGAAGGACATGTGACGTACATCCAAGTGATGGAAGCATGCAATGCGACACTTGTCATTCGTTTATTATTTCAGGCAGTTTATAACAATTAGTTTTAGGCATTATAAATAAGGGTTCTAGCAATAGGATTCGGGGTGTTGTGTTCACTTTGTACAAGTAACTCCAAATTCACTCAAAGTATCCGCGTGTTGAGAAAAGAGTCTTGTGAGAATGTACGTGATGTAAACACCATTTATCTTTCAATGCAATTTACTTCAACCTTTCGTTAAGCTTTTATCTCCTATTTAACGCAAGTTATATTTCTGCACTTTCTATAGTTTTCAACCTTTATTGCACACCTTCGACTTTTCTTTTTTTACCTTTTTCAGTCTTTTAACTTAACAATTTAAAAACATTGTCTAGATTGTGCTTTCAACTAACTTTCTTTATGAGTTCTGTCGAAGTACTTATTTCCTTAGAATGCGCCTTAGATCAATCCTTATCACATGTCCTAAGATCAATCTGATCGATCCTGTGAGTCACCAAAGTTTGATTTGGAAGATCGGCGGTTGTTTACCAATTTTCACGGCAAACACATACACACTGACTCTAACAGTGTTAAATTCCTAACTACGTTGACAATAGAAAGAAAGTTAGTTTCAACACCAATTGAGTGGTTCCGAGTCAAAAGTCGAATTCTTTACATATTTCAATCAAGCTTCGAGCGAGCTTTAAACTTCGACGAAATGGGTGCTTCTAAGGCTATTGAGACACGGAAGGCAGTGTTACTAGGCCATGTTGCTTTGAAGGAACGACTCTCGATATTTCCGCAAACGGAAAGTCACAACAACATCACTAACCTGCATAAAAAGAGAATACAAAAGCAAAACTCAAAAGAAAGGCAAGCCATACAAATAAGAACAAAACATAACATTTACAAAAATCAAGATACTATTGCACACCGATGCGCTTGACTTACAAAAGCGCCGTTTCTATCGGCATCACGAACTCAAATTGGAGTCGCGTTGAGCTCGCTTCGTCATCAACAAAAACTTCCCTGAGATATCATTTGTAAAACCATCAGAATCTACAAGTTTTGTACAAATCATAAATGAAAAAGAGAAAGATTACAAAAGAATAATGACAACTTTGGTTGCGAAATACTCCATATCAGCAGTATTCAAATAACTTCATCATTCTATCACCTTTGCACCACATGGAGGCTTCTTCTTGATGTACAAGCCATAACCTATCCAAAACAAATTTAAGTTAGTTCTTTGAACTAATTCACAAACCGTTCAAAGAGAGAAATAATTAATTCAAGAAGCAAAGTGACTTTGAGAGTCGGTATCTAGCAATGAAGTCAGAAGCTTTCCACCTTTCCAATATGCGTTACTGTTTTACTATCATAGGGCACTGGTATGGCTTTGAAAGACTTTGAACACACCTAAGTATTGTTGTACCTAATAAGTGTTCACCAAAACATCGATTAAGCATGTTGAAAAGGGGAAGAATCAAAAGAGCTCGTCATGAAGTAAAAGCAGGATGGAAATAGAAACTCAAATGAACTTCACCTTCAAAGGTCATGATTACGAACCAAAAGAACTGCATTGAAGTTCCACTAAGGTTGAAGTCCATATCCATAGAGGAAGAGGATGGTGTTGGAAGGACATGCTCTACGACATGGAAAGAACACAACACAGTTACTGCAAAAAAAGGTCAAATACTCATTAGCAGATGTACAAAATCCTATACTATGTGGGTATCATAGCGACGATATCAAAATAGCCATCAAATATTCACAAACATGCTCACACCAAATCGGAAAGCATTCATAGCATGTTACTGACATAATCAAGACACAATTCCAAAAGTAAATGATTCATCTAGCAATTTTCAAAACAATACACAACATGTTGATCTTAAAAAAGGAAAAAATCATGACATGTTTCCAACAAGATCGCCATCATCAATCAAAACACGATCAAAAGAGAAAGAATACAATCTCTTCAACAAAATCAAACACCTTTATCAAGTTTCCAAAAGCAGTTCACAGACATGTCAGTGTCAAAACGGAAGGTGTATTCAAGTCTGTATTCATAGCAGGGACTAATATGATTTTCTTTCCCGAAAACAAAATCGACAACTTAATTTTGTGCATTGATTCAGAATCATAAATGAGATTTTACAAGGCCTATATAAGAAGACAAGGAAACGGTTGAAGAAAGGCAGAAAAACACAATCTTTTGCACAGAAAACCACCAGAAATTCACATAAGAATCATCAGAATATTACATACACACTCACAGCAGTAAAGTGAATATCACATACATAGCAGTGAATATATATCACACATTCACCGAATCCATAAAATCCACACAGAGCAGGGGAACTATCAGAGAAAATTCAAGCATTTGCAGAGGAAGAGAATTCACAAATTACAGTAGTAACAAGCATACACAGAGGGATGAATTGAAGTCGCAATACCACAACACAAATTCACGAGAATTCGAAACATACACACACACATGCGTATATCATGAAACCACAATAACAACAACATATACATGGTTTCAAATCATCAGCAACACACACGCACATCAGGGGAGCAAGAGCATGGGTTTGAAATTTCAGCGAATGAAGCACTTCCCAGTATCAACATACATAGCAGCATACACGTGGTTTTTACAACAGAGAGACGGCGTGTGAGAGATAGAGAGAGTCGAGGAGAGATGGAAATAAGTGAAGATGAGAGTATCATTTGTTTTCCTTTTTTGAGTTTATGTGGCAATTTGATCCTACGCGTGAGCACTTATCACCCTTACAGGTCTGAGTCAGCAGGTGACTCATTTTAATCGGACGGATGTGACATCATTTGACCAGGGGTCCACGATGGACCCCCTCTGGCCTGCGTCTCTGCCAATTTTTACTTACTTTCATTTTAATACTTTTTTCTTTAATCTTTATTCTATTTTAAATATTAAAAAAATAAAATCTTTTTATACAAATACAAACCTTTTGTTTAAATAATAAAAATAAAACTTTTTTAAATAATATAAATAAAATCTTTTGATTTTGAATTAATTTAATACCTTTTGATTCAAAAAAAAAAAAAGAAATAAAATATTTTAAATCATAAAAATATAAACTTTTTTTTAATAAAAATAAACTTTTTCATTTGAAAAAGCTTTTAATTAATTAAATCATTAGTTTCTATTTAGCCCAATTTTATCAATTGATTAATTTATCATATTTGCTCTATCTTATATTTAAAATAGATTGATTCTTATTTTTGTTCATTATCTCTTTTAAATTTATAATTTGATAATTATATTTATCTAAAATTTAATCATATATTTATATTTACTTTTTTTTTTTTGGTGAGTGAGTAGAATGACTAGTTAATCAAATATTTAAAATCGATATTGATCCCTTTTACAGTTAATCGTTAATATATTGTAATCTTAAACAAAATTAAAAGAACCTCATCTGTGAGTTATGTTTAGTATTTTCGTACCCTTGTGTGCCTACCCATTCCTAGTTTTTTGTATGTGCTTGACATGATATATATTCATGATATGATAAATTGGTTGAACCTTATATTACATGGCTATTATGTTAAATGTTCAATCATGACTTATAGCTTTAATATTTGATGCTTCCATCTGTACTATCTAATATCTATCTATTAAAAGAATAGTACCTGGAAATACCATGTATACCCTTCCGACTTTACGTTAAAACTTTTCTAATTCCACAGATTAAATTGTCTTTTGGAAGTTTGTTGCAATTTGGTGCATTTAGAATTAATGACTGCTTATGTGTCATGCTAATACTTTTTGATCTATTTTTTAATTATTTTATTATGAGCTTTTTTTTTTGTATTTATTTATTATTATAATATTATATTTGATGTTTAATGAAAGGTCTTACATTGAAAACAGAAAAATTACACGAAAAACATCAAATGGGAATGTGATAGGTCATTCATTTGAAATTATTTCTAATCTCCAAGCTTTTATTTGAAATTCATATTCCATAATCAGAACCCAAAACCACTTCTTCTTCTCTTCATTTTTTCTGGCTTTTTCCATTTTCTATTTCCCTCATCTTTTCATACTAATAATGACTTCTCTTATCGGAACCAATTGCGTCTCTCTTTGAACTGTCACTTTCGCCGCCACTGATAATTGTAGAATCAACCAGATCTATCACCTGCGTCTGCGTTGGACGATTGAAGGAGGAGGGTCACCGGAGATGGAGTCCGAGGGCAAGCCGTTTGTCCACGTTTGCCGCGGAATAGTTGGTTCGCGACGGGTCTCGGTGTACTTCGCCGTTGTTTCGTCGGAGAGGCTTTGCACGGACTCAGAATGAAGTAAAGAGGGACTTTGTACGTTTTTTACTTATAATTTGTTTTACTTCAAAATTCCTCTGTTCTTCTTCTTCTTCTTCTTCTATTTGTTATGGGTAATTTGTAGGGATTGTAAGGATTGATTGAAAGGTTGATATTTCAGGTTATGTTCTTGGTTGCTGTTGATGTTAAAGTTGTTGTTGAACAAATTCGTTGATGTGGTTAGTTTTGCGACGTTAAGTTATTGTTTTCCTTATATTTTTGAAATTTGAATTTAAGTTATCTAAACCCTGTTAGATTTCTTCTTCTACTTCTACCATAAAAGATTGGATATGGAATCATTGTAGGTTATGATTTTCACTCTTTCTACTTTTACTTGCTTTGCTGTATTTTTTGTGTTGTTGATTTGCAAAAGATTAGTTTGAAAATTGAAGAAAAATGGTTGTCTTTACTAACATTTTGCAGCTCGCACACCAAATGCTCGGTGAAATGTTTAAGTTGAAAAGGAATGCGCACACTTTCCATTTTTTTTACAACTTTGATATTCATTTTCAGGGTATGTTGTTCGAATAATTAGTGATGAACCTCAAATGAATTTTGTAATGATCAAACCATGTTTGGTTGCTTGATGAAAATGTGCAATGAATGTTGAATTTTCTTTGATTTATACATGAAATTGAATGAATGCTCATGCTTAATGTTGCTGAATTTTGCTTGAAAGTGGTATGTTATCACGTGGTTATGTGATCCTATGTTAATGATGTCAATGCTGAATTTGTTATCATGTTTATGCAGAATTTTAAACATTGTTTTAGTGTAGAATTTTACTATGCCAATGCAGAATTTTTTATCACGTTTATACAGAATTTTAAACAATGTATTAGTGCAGAATTGTTACACAATGTTTGATCAGAATTTTTATTGTTTTGATGCATAATTTTAACATGTTTGGATGCAGGAAATGTTCATAGCTAAATGATGGAATATGCAAACACATGAATGATGTATCAAACATCAAAGATGTAAGCTTTTCTACTTCATTTCTTATTGTGTTAGTTTATAATAGAATTGGTTATCAAACGAGGCATAACTGATGAATAGAAATGTTGTCAAAATTTAAATCAATGATGCATCTATTCAGAGTGATATGAAGTTGTGGTCTTTTTAGATTACCTTGGCTGTGTAATTAAAAATGTTGTTGTTACTGTCTCTGCTTACCATAAGGGTTCAACCTTTTGAGAAAAAATAGGATTGTAAGCATAAGCAGTGTATATATTATTTAACTTTTTGATAAACGGAGGATTTTGCAGTCTATGTTTTGATTTTTATTAGATGGTATTAACTTCTATTGTGAAGAAAATGTTATACAATTGGTTGTTTTGTTTGCCTATCCATAAAGTGTTTGTTAAATTGTATGAACCAAAGCTCATTGTGTTTTTTTTTTTGTCTCATAGCATTGTTCATTAAGCAACGCAATAAAAATAAACTGGGAGCCAATTCGGAAAACACTTTGGAACAAGATGATGTGATCTCAAGAAACATTGTTGGACTTGCTCGGACGCGTCTTAATATTTTTGGTACTACTAAGGAAGATGTTTTCAATGCTGTAAAGGCTGAAATTGACAAGAAAAATGATGAGCAGCCTAAACAGGTTATTTGGGATGGTCACGTTGGCAATATTGATCGTACTGCAAACCTAACAATGTTGCAGAATATTGAGATTGAGGATCAAAATGATGCTTCTAATAATGAATTTAAAAACCTTTCAGGTCCTGCTGCACCTCCTCCAAGACATGGTATGCCTTCAATGTCTTATTTGTTGAACATATTACAATAGTTATTTTACTGCTTATTCATTTACTCAATAAAAACTCTTTATTTAAGGTTCAATAAAAGTTTAGCAAATATCTGAAATTATGTCTTGAAAATTAAAAATATTAATCATGCAGTTTGTTTCTTAAATTTTGTGTTGGAAATTTTTTGAATTTATTTTGGATGACATGATGTATAAGTTATTTGTTGTGGTGTTTTATCTCTCTGATGTGTCTTTGAGTAATTACATTGGAGTTATGGCATCCAAACATGCCACATACGTTCCTCACACAGCTGGTAGATACACTATTAAAAGGTTTAGGAAAGCGCAGTGCCCCATTATGGAGAGGCTCGCATACTCTCTCGCGAGGTATTTTTCTTATCAATGTTTCTTGCAATTTTAATTTCTATAAGTCTTACCATTTTTTATAGAGTACAATGCTGGCTCAGAAAGTTCACATTACAATAATTGAAAACTCAGCTCAACTTCACCTCTATATGCTTCTAAGTTCAGTCTTTGATTTAGGGAATGGTTTCTTACAATTTTAATTTCTATATGCTTCTAAGTTCTGTTTTTTTTTATGATTTTTGTTTGGTGATTATAGTAATGAATTTTGGTGATTATGTTGGTTGGGTTTGTTGTGATTTTGTTGTATGTTTACAGGTTGAATGAGGTTACTTCTTTCTTCTTTTAGTTTTTGTTTGATTTGAATGGAATCAAGTCATTAATTAATTTGTTTTTATATGATAATCATCTAATGCATTATATATGATATTTACGAAATTTTTTATAATTTTGGGAGGTCTATATGAATACAATTTTAAAAAAATAATAATGTTGAATAAGAAAATGAAATATATAAATGCTTTTTTTTTACACAAATATGTATAAATTATATTGATTTTTTATGGTATTATTACTTATGAAATTGAGTGTTATATTATCTTACAGATTTTTTCAATGGGTTCTCATGAAAATTGACTATTATATGGTATTTTCCATTTTCTAATTACTTATCAGTTGTATCATTATTATTACGTTTTTTTTTTTTCATTTTAAATTGTAACATTATATCTAAAATATTTATACCATAATTATTACTTTCAAAACATTAATGTTTAATATTCTCTGTTGGGTATTGTAATACTATTTCAACTTTCCATATGAAGCATTAATGAAGCATTATTTGTTATCAACCAACAAATTCAAAGGGTTTTTAATTATGATAAAGATATTAGGGTTAATAGTGAATTTCACCCTTGTAATGTTAGCGAATTTTGCTTTTCCCCCCTCCCTGCCTTTTGGCAACGGTTTTTTCAAAAAAACCGTTGCCAAAACCTGCCTTTGGCAACGGTGAGGGGGTAAACCGAAACACGCTCATATGGCAGGGGGTTTCATATAATTAACCCAAGATATTATTTATATAATGAATTGCAATTAAGAAAAATATTCACATTTTAAAGGATTATGTTATATTCTTTCCACTACCAACAAATTCAAACGCCACCTTTCAATGCATTTTGAAAGAATTCAAAAGTCACAAGAGACACATAGAAAATTAAAAAGGCTCTATCTATCTTTTGAGAAAGTAAAATGTATTTAAGATGATTTTATTTCATTTTAGATATTGCAAAAGATTGCAATTATTATTATCGAAAAAGATACTAATAAATATTTTTCTTATGTTATAAAACATCACTTGAGAATTTTAATATACTCAAATATTGTAAAATAATTTTAAGATGACTTTATTTGGATTCTCTACATGATAAAACGAAACGACGCTCTAAATTACAATGTTTCTCATTGATTACTGACGTCACTTGTACTCTAAAGTTTCAAATAATTTTTTTTTTTTTTTTTATTTTTTTTTATTTTTTTTTATTTTTTTTTTATAAGCAATCTTGTATTAAAAAGGAGAAAAAAGGGATTCTCCAACCCAATACAAAGAAGGAACCAAGACAAAAAAGAGAGAAAAACCTCCCTAAACAACATTACATAAAGTCTAAAGGGGATTTCACCCAATCGTAGAAACAACACTTACTACGGCCAAGCTCCAACCAATGCTAGGAAATAGAAAGGATACGGTGGAAAATCTGGTCCACATCACAAACTTCATCACTGAAAATGATCTTATTCCTCGCGCTCCATATACACCAAGTCGTAATAAACCAAATGTAACAACACATGTCTTCCTTACATTTTTCCACCAAAGCCAAAAACCACAATAAGGAATGATTACACACAGAATCTGAGACAATACTAGGAACTCCAATCCAATCAAACACCTTATTCCAAACTTTAGAGGATTTTGGGCAAGTAAAGAAAATGTGCAAAGCATCCTCATCATTCCAGAAGCAAAAAACGCACGAAGTTTCATGAATAAAAGTGACAATACCTTTAGCCACGAGTTTCATACGAGTCGGAAGTCTATCTAACAGCAACCTTCAAGCAAATATTTTAACTTTCAAGGGAATGCTAGATCTCCACAATACTTTAATAGCAAGCAATTGGTTTTCCTCCAAATGAATGCCCTGTACTGCGTCACAAATGAACTTGTAGCATGACCGAACCGAAAAATCCTTGGACTTTTCCAGCAACCAACTCCAACTGTCATGCTGGTTGCGCACCAATTTAATCGGCAGCAGCAGGTTCTGCAGGATCTGAATCGAAGCCGGGTCGAAAGAGAGCTCCTCGAAACCAATTCTATCAATGTCCCACTGCCAAATATCTTGAACCCAATGGCCTATCTCATTCACACTGCAAGTTTTATTAAGGGCAGCTTCATATAGATTTGGAAAAATCGAATTAAGCTTAAAATCCCCACACCAATCCGAGTTCCAAAACTGCAAATTCGAGCCACACCCCAGAACCGGCTGCGCCAAACTGCAGAAATTATAGGACTCTACCAATTGACGGATCAACATTAGATCTTTCATCCAAAAAGAGGCCGCGACAATGTTGTCCATGCTGTCGGGATTAGTAACACAGAATTGTAAATTGCCGTATCTAGCAGTCAAAATGTCTCGCCAAATTTCATTTCCCACGTGAAGGAACTTCCACAACCATTTGGACAACAAAGCTTTATTAAACCAACCAACATGTTTAATACCAATACCCCCGTTATCTTTAGATTTACAGAGGAAACTCCATTAAACCCAAGAGATGCACGATTTATCTGCCGAACCCGACCACAAGAAGTTGCGTTGGATAGCAATAATATCTTTAACAACTTTATTAGGAGCCTTGAAAAAAGAAAGGTGATGGATCAGAAGGTTGACTAAAACAGAATTTATCAACACAACTCTAGCACCAATAGACATATTCCTACTAATCCAAGGATTTAGGCGACTTTTAAGACAATCCACGACGGGTTTCCAAAACTTCAACCTCCTATGATTACCGGCTATGGTAATGCCAAGAAATTTAAAAGGGAGCTTACCCGATCTACAATAGAGAAAAGATTCAGCCGCAAGAATAAAGTCGTTATCAAGGCCAACCCCATATATACAGCTTTTGGCGAAGTTAATCTTAAGCCCTGACACCATTTCGAAGCCCCGAAGGATGGATTTAATAGCCCACAAGTTCGAGAACTTCCCTTCACAGAAGAGAAGGGTATCATCAGCAAATTGGAGGACTTCAATAGAGGTTTCGTGATTGATTCTGAACCCGGAAAGGATATTCAGGGAGGAGGCACGTTTGATCAGAACAGCCAAAACTTCAGCTACCAAAACAAAAAGATACGGGGCAAGAGGGTCCCCTTGTTTAAGACCTCTTTGTGCCACAAAATCCTGCGTGGGGCTCCTGTTAATCAAGACTGAGACGAAGCTGTTGCAAATGATCCATTTAATCCATTTAATCCATTTGGGACCAAAGTTCATGTCCCTAAGAATATTGAGCAAGAACTCCCAATCAACACAATCGTAGGCTTGCGCAAAGTCAACTTTAAACAAAAGGCATTTTTGCTTTTCTCTCCTCGCCAAGTCCACCACTTCGTTAGCAACTAAAACTCCATCATGGATATTCCTGCCGGGGACAAACACCATTTGCGAAACCGAAACCAACTTTGAAATAACAGAAGAAAGTCTTTTGGACATCAGTTTGGAAATGATTTTAGAAATACACCCAATTAAACAAATTGGCCTATATTCCACCAAGCCTTGAGGGCTATCAACCTTAGGTACCAACACCAAAAAGGAAGAAGCAGAGGATTTAGATAACGTACCAGTCAAGGAAAAGTGTCTAACACACTTGATAACATCGTCCCCCACAATTTCCCAAGCCTCCTTGAAGAACTTAAAGGAAAAGCCATCCGGCCCCGGAGATTTATTCCCGTCGCAATCAAAAACAGCCTCCCGAATTTCAGAATCAGTAAATTTAGCATCAAGCAGATCACGGTCGAAAGCATCAAGACGAGGAAAGTCATGATGGGCAATAGTAGGTCTAGTCCCCACTCCTCCTTGGAATTTAGCCTTAAAAAAATCAAAAGCAGCTTCTTTAATAGCTGCTGGTTCCTCAATAACATCATCTCCCGAGATTAAGGCAGTAATAGAATTCAACCTGTTCCTCCTTTTAATAGAAGCATGGAAAAAGCGAGAATTGGAGTCACCTTCCTTCAACCAATTCAACCTCGATTTTTGGTACAGCATACTTTCTTTGATACGCAGATTCTTCCATAAATTCTGTTGTTCAACCGATCTAATCCTAAGCGTCTCTTCCGAGTGGCACACTCCATTATCCGCAAAAGCATTATCAATATCATTAAGGATATCAAAACTATCACCAATCTTGAGATCAATCCATCCGAAAATATTTAAATTCCACCATTTGAGCCGATCCTTAAGAGATTTAAGCTTTTCCTTGAATACAAAAGAAGGCGTACCCTGAAAATGAAAAGAGTTCCAACAATCCTTGATAAAGGCCATAAAATCCTTGTGCTCCAGCCAGGCATTAAAGAAGCGAAAAGGTTTTGGACCCCAATTCACCGAGTTAGATTTAATCCAAACTGGCCGGTGGTCGGATATGTCCCGTTTGCCCACATTCTGCACCTTGAAATCCCAAGCATCAATAAGAAAATCATCCACAAGAAACCTGTCCAATTTACTGCAACTCAAACCGTTGGAGTTAAAGTATGTAAACCGATTTCCTGCTGAGGGCAAATCAACCAGCCCAGACTCCTCTATGAACGAATTAAAATTAGCACTATCACGTCCTAAAAAAGAGCTTCGACCTCTTCTTTCACCACTAGATTTAACCGCGTTAAAATCCCCTCCTATAATCCAACGACCATTAGGACAACTGGATTGGAGCTTTATCAGATCAGCCCAAAGGAGTCTTTTTTCCCTCAGAGAGCAGGGCGAATAAACATTCACAGCGAATAAACTAATCCCTCTCCAAATTAAATTGCAACATAAAAAGCCTTTACCTTTAAAACTGGACACAGGGGTGAAAAGATCCTTTCTCCAAATTGTAAGGAGGCCTCCAGACAAACCATCGGACGCGCAAGCCGACCAACCAAACTCATCAGACCCCCACAAACTCCTAACTACCGAATCAGTCACATTAGCCAACTTGTTTTCTTGTAAAAAGCACAGCTCAGCTTTCCCCTCCTTCAAAGAAGAGGAAATCCTTCTTCTTTTAAGAGGGATACAACAGTCTCTCACATTGTAAGTGACAATAATCATGGAGCACAATTTTCAACACCCTTCTTGCTATGAAATTCATGACAATCACGTTCCTCTAACCCCTTAACAACATTGACATGAACGATTTCATCTACTTTAGCTTCAATACCCAACGATTTGAATGAATTCCAAATTAAATTAGGAACCTCTTCCAGCAAGCCTTTGCTTCTATTGTTGTTCCTGAGAATATCAGAATAGTCTAAGGAGAAATTGCTAGACCCATCAGGAACACACGAAGGGCCATCCACGTCTAAAGGTATTCTTCTATTAGGCTGTTTCTTAGAATTCTTCAACTTCGCTTTCTTGCCAGAACGGGACACTGCAGTGGACGCATTAAGGAAAGAGGAGAGAAAAGGAGGTGAAAAAGGAATCTGCGCATTCCCATAAAACATAGATAAAGGCTTTTTCTTTTTACTAGGAGGCTTCACCCCAACTGCAGGAAGAAGATGGGCCTCTTCAGTGGGTAGAGAAACAGAAGTACTAAGATCCACTTCACCAAGGAGATTAGGCCCAATACCCAGGTCCATATTATTATCCTGCTGGCCCACAGACTTCTCGCAGATATGTCAACATCAATACCACACTCAGCTATTGGACGTGTCTTATCAGAAATTGTGTCAACCGAAGTCTCTTTGATAATTTCCAACAAATCTACACAGTTACCAACTCTCTCAGAACCAGACACACCACCAACCCCAAGGGTTTCACAAACAAGAGTTTGAAAAGTGTCAGCACTACTCCCCAAATCCTCAGGCCTTTCCTCAAAAATCAAATTGTCAGCCGTAGCCCTACCACTCCTAGGATATGACGCATCACTATCAGCCTCCTCCTCAGAAGACCAAACTTCTTCGTCATCCGTGTCAAGCAAACCAAAAGAATCACCATCAAGATTATTCCGCAGAAAATCAAAACTCCTAGGCCCAGGGTAATCAACAAAAACTCTAACAAGAAAGACCACCTCATTCATCTCTAACTCCACCGTGTCGTTAAAATCAGTATCACCACTGCATTTGATAAGCAATCTAGCTTCATCTAATCTGCTTTTCTTTTCAGTTTCCACATCTGCTAAAATAAAATGGCCATAGTTCTTCACCAGGCATCTAAAAACATCGTGGTTCCAAGCTTGACAAGGGATGCCTAAGCATCTCACCCACACGAATCTGCTCTTGTCAACTAAATCTGGAGTCCAGGGGAAGAGCTTAACGAATCTAGAATCAAACCATTCTTTAGCTAGGTTAATAGAAGAACGAATATCTTCGCATCCTCTAGACTCAAGGAGACAAAGGCTTGCTCCTAAAGAGGTAGCCAGAATATCGAACAACCCTTCCGCATACAAGGCTTTTTGGATCAAAAAAGGATTACCGTCTTTATTTAACACTTTTTGTTAAATGTGTTTTTTAATTAGTTCATGTTTAGTTTAAATAGTCTCTATTAATCTAAAAAGAAATTTAAAGAGTTGAAACATAATTTTTCACTCTAAGATATTTTAAGTTTGTCTTTTTTCTATAAAATATTTATTTAAATTACTTAAAATATTTATTTTACTTTAATTAAATTAACTAGACATTAAAATAATAAATTTAATATTAATCACTAATAGACGTCATTTATTTATAAACATAATTAAATATGACACATATTTATATTGAATAAATAAATTTGAGATGATAGGATAAGTATTTAATTTTTCATTCTAAAAACATATGAATAATTTAGTTTTACAATTTAAAATATTTTCACTATAAAAGTAATTTTAAAGTTGTCTTCTTAACTTAAAATGATATGCTTATACCATATTTTGGTTTTTAGGTGTCTAATATTACTAATTTGTTTTTTTTAATTATTTAATTTTTTTTATTAAAATTTGAGATTCTTACTTGAAAAAATATATATTTTTTAATTATTTAGATTTTTAGAAAAATGTTAATAAAACAAAATAAAATCAATAGAGATTTTATAATTTTTTTTAAACTTATAAAATTACTAAAACAAAACAAAATCTTTTCAAAAAAAATGATAAATGGTAGTCATAAAATATTTTTATAAATTGTCACATGAGTTCAAGACACTTATAAACGGGAAATAGTCTCCATATTGATATAATTATTTTTATAAACGAAAATAAGTTACAATAATTTTTATAAACGGTAATAAATTACAAATATTTTTATAAACGGGAAAAATTTAACTATTGATACAATTGTTTATAACAGAAATAAGTTGAAAATATTTTTACAAATAGACACACAGGTTCAAGGCGTTTATAAACGAGACAAATTCTATATGTTGATACAATTATTTTTATAAGCGGAAATAAGTTGTAATAACTTTTATAAACAGAAATACGTTACAAATATTTTTATAAACGTGAAATAGTTATAAATATTTTTATAAATGGAAATAAGTTACAAATATTCTTATAAAGGAAATAAGTAACAGAAATTTTTATAAACGGGAATAAGTTACAATTATTTTTATAAACGGGAATAAGTTACAAATATTTTTATAAACGAGAAATATATAAGTGTTAACGATCCGAAAAAATGAATTCAAAGTTGACAAATGATTATAAATTTGTAATTATGTGAATGTTAATCAAATGAATAAATAAATTCAAACTTAACAAATATGAGTAAGAGAACTGTAATGTGAGAAGTATTTTTTAATGTTTACACAAAAAAAAACGTGTTATTATATGGACTAATATCTAAAAAGTAGTATTATTTGAATTGGAAAAATGAAAAGTTGTTTTTAATGTTTACACAAAAATAAAAGTTGTTTTTAATGTTACACAAAAAAACATGTTATTATATGGACTAATATCTAAAATGTACTATTATTTGAATTGGAAAAATGACTTTATTCAGAGTTTAAGTTTTAGAATTTATTCATTTGAATATAACTGAGTTTTGGTAATTACTATAATTTCAGACATAATACACGGGTAGATGTGAACGTATCTATGAGATACTAGCTGTAATTGAGGTTGGAAGAACGGTTGTACAGTTTATTATATATATGGATTAATGCTTAAACATTCTTGCATAATATTAGTAAATATTTGAAACTGTGTGAATATTTATGAACTGCAAAATAAATTTCATAGCTGACAAGTGAGAATGAAAAACATGTAATGTGAATCCAGACGAGACCCGTGCGATAGCACGGGTATGATACTAGTTATAATAATATGATTATCTGCATCCGTATCCAAGGGAAGAACCTGTGTATGACTATTATGCCACACACATTGCATCTCATTTGCATTTCTCCTATTCCCCTTTGTGGCTTCTACGCCATATTAAGATATGTATTCTAAGATAGATTTCCTTTATGATGATTAAATAACTTATAACTAAGTTCAATTCTCCCCACAAGAGAATTAGACATGAGTCATCCCTGACTGAGATGTGATTCTCCTACCCCACAACATTATCGGGAAGGACGTGGATTCCTTTTCCACTTAGGAGAGGTATGTGGCATACTCGTCGATTCAATATCCGAGTTGGAGTCCTTCTCCTAAGATGAAGCAAAGGTTCATTCTCCACACGTTTGTGGAGGTTTATGTCGAGTATTCTCCTTAAGATGACGACTTGCCTTTTCTCCTAAAATCAATCAACAACTTTATTTACCCTTAGAGGGGAACTACGAATGCTCTGATTCCATTCCCGTCAGGATACGTAGGCACGAGATGGTATATCTTGGCGAGCATACTTAGGAATAACACCTTAGGTCTCCCTCTACCTTTAGCCCTTAGCAAACAAATGACAATTAGCAAATAACACAATAAAACAAGAGGTTTCTGTAGAGTACTACAGATGCTTAGGATGTTAACACCTTCCCTAGGTATAACCAACCCCCAAACATTAGATTTTCTCTTGCTTTGCATTGCATTGCATACTCATGAGTTATTCGTTCTTTTTCCCTTCCCTGGGATAAATTAAAAACCGGTGGTGAATTATGATTTGTGATTCAAGTTAATCAATAGCTTGATACCCAATTCTCACTGCGACAACTATATCTAGTTTCCGCATCATTCAAGACTCTACTAAGGTAATAAATGGCTCTTTCAGTGTCATTTTCATCCTCTTGAGCTAACATGCTCCCTAAAGTCTTGTCAGACACAGATATGTACAATCTCATACTCCTATCTCTACAAGGAGGTGCCAGAATTGGAGGGTGAGCAAGGTATTCTTTAATCTTGTCGAAGGCTTATTATTGTGTTTGCCCCTATTCAAATCCTTCTTGATGGAGTCGAAGTAGAGGTGAGAAGGCTTGAGTCTTGCCACTTAAGTTAGAGATGAACCTCCTCAGAAAGTTGATATTTCCCAACAATGACTGTAACTCCTTCTTTTTCAAAGGCACTTTCGCCTCCATGATGGCCTTGGTCTTGTTCTGATTGATCTTTATTCCTTTTTTATGGACCACGGAGCCTAGAAAATCCCTCGTCTGGTCGTACTGATGAATTTGCATCTTAGAAGTCTTTCGACCTCCTCTTTAATCTTTGAGAAAACTTCAGGTGCAAAACGCATTGGAGTTAGCTTGATGGGCTTCTTCCCAGACTTTATTGGCAGCTTCAGTTCGACCAGGTCTCTACTTAAACTAAGTATTTCGTTGTAATCTCATGCGAAGCAGTCTTTGAACTCATTCAGAAGTTAGATTACTTCGACTCTGAGCTGGGGGTCAATGTTGACACTGATGTAGGTTGGCCTTTTTGTTGTCCCTTCTTCCAGGTTGATTTCTTCCAAAGGGTCTTGCGCCAGCATCTTGATGTTGTTTGCTAGCGGATCCTTTTCAAAACCCAAAGGCTCGTCATCATAGATGGCATCTAGCCTTTGGCTTTGCACTTCGACTTGATCTTTGTCGGGTGGTTCCGAATCGAAGTCCTTCCCAGGACCTTCAAAGTGTTTTTCTTCATTTTTGGCTTCGACAACCATGTATTTTACTTCAGCCTCTAGGACCGCTTTCAATTTATTTTCAGCTATGTAAGCCGAAATCTTTCTAAGTGCCAATGACTCAGTCATCGTCACTGAACTCGCTACCCCAACCAGTTGGTTGGATTCAAGTTGTTCCAAACACGTAGTCTTCTTTCCCTACCACTTCCATATCTCACTGAAAGCTGTGGGTTAGAAGTAGGTACAAGGAACATAATGCATTATCCGCAGGTGTAAGGTCGAAACCTGCAGGGTTACAAGGCGTTATGTGGGCTAAGTTTTTGTCAAAATGTCGCCCACTTACTTGATTGACCTCAGCCATATAGTAGCTTTGGTCCGCCTCTATGTTTTCCACAATCTCATCACTTTGCCAGATGGAGATTCGTTGGTGAAGTGGTGATGGAACTGCGCCTACTCCATGAATCCACTCTTGACCAAGGAGCAGATTATAATTCGCCTTTGACGCAATTACCATGAACATTGTTGGCCCGATGATTGTGCCAACAGTCAAGTCCACTTGAATGACTCCCATAATGGTGCCCACTTTCTCTTCGTAGTTTGAGAGGACCATGTTGTGAGGCTTTGTGTCAGAGTCATTTTTCCCAATCTTCTTCAGCATGTAATGCGGCATCAGGTTTACAGCCGCTCTGCCGTCAACTAGTATTTTGTTTATACCAGCATTCTTTATTTTGCCTCTAATAAATAGAGGCTTTAGCTATTTCTTCATGGTTGTGTCGGGCCTTTCAAATAAGGCATTTTGCTCTTCAACATAACCATTATTCAGAATATAATAACAGACTGGCATGTGTCTGACCACTTCTAATTCGACTTCGTCCTCTGGTTCATCCATCTCCGTAACTTTATCATATTCTATGGGCAGCACGGATACTACGTTGAAGATGATGTCTAACAACGGTTCTGATCCTGAATCATAGTCGTCCGTCATCATATCGTCATCTGCAACAATCTGGTCATATTTTTCCTTTACTTCTTCCTTCTGGTCAGCAAACGACTTTCTCTCGACTGGCTTCTCTTCGACAGACTTTCAGTCTTTATTACTATCCTTCTTGATTGGCATGTTGGTGCTTGACTCAGCTTTTTCTTTCTCTGCAGCCTCCCTCTCTGCTTTGTGCCTTCTTTGTTGTCGTCTCCACTGAGACCTTGTCATTGGGTTTTTCCCCTTATAATTCTCTGAGCGCCATGCTGATTGTTTGGAGGCTTGAAATTATCTCTGGTACACTATTGATGAACCCCTTTCAACTTCGAAATTATGCTACTTATTCTGGCCATGTTCCCTCTTCTCGACTGGCTTTACCCACTTGCCCTTAGGGGCGTCAGCAGTGGGTTTGAATGTTGATGGCCTATTTCCACGTACCCCTGGTCCACCTTGGTCATGTCTCCTTGGCGCTCCCTTCCTGTCGAAAGCCCCACGGTTGTTTGAATCCCTCCAGTTGTTCTTATTTCTTGCCCGTCGAACTCCCTGTATGTTCTCCGCAGATTTCCTATCAAAAACTGCGCTGAACCCGGGACACAACATTACTTGAGAGTTCTTTCGTTGGCATCTATGGAGGAATTCGACCAGATTCTCCTCCTGTTTTGGATATACTTCCTTGACATATTCTTCTTGTTTGAGACCGTGTTCGTCCACTACCATCACAGATTCTTGAGTCATTTCGACCATGTTGACCCCAAGGTTGGCACCTCCAGTGATGTCCAACTCTTGTAGTTTGATCCTAAGGCCTTCAGTAGCCTTAGGTCATTGTTAACTTATATGAAACCATCAACAGTCTCATATGTTGCAATTACTTGGTTGGAACCTTCAGTAGTCCCTTTGTCGAAGCCTTTAGCAGCTTCTTTGACGAAACCCTCTGTGGTATCCATTTTGAAGTCATCAGTGACTTTCTTAGCGAAGCCTTCAGTAGCTTTCTTGTCGAAGTCATCAGTGACTTCTTGGATAAAGTTCCTAGCAACCTAGATGAAAACATCAGTGGTTTCTTTGTTAGAGTCCTCAGCAACTCCCCTGGTGAAGCCATTAGCAGCTTCGACCATTACAACATCATTGGTGAAGTCATCAGCAACTTCCACCATGTTGACCATATATGGTTCTGAGTAATGTGCATCTACTACAGGGAGAGGGTCAGAGTCTATCTTCATTTGATTCTTTGACTTGTCAACGAACTTGAGTCTTCCCTCCTTGATGGCTTTTTGAACAAGATCCCTGAAAAGAAAGCATTGAGAAGTTTTATGGCCCAAAAAATTATGATACTTACAAAAACCTCTCTTTTTCTTTGTTCTAAAGGAACCATTTTAGCGACAGGAGACACTATCACCTGGTCATCTTTAACTAATAAATCAAAGATTTTGTCACACTTGGTGACGTAGAAGGTATAGGTTCTCTTAGGGAACCTATCATTCTTCTCTGATTCGACTGGATTCTTTCCATTCGACGGTATTAAAACTTTACAGGAATAAAGTGGGACTTACTTTAGTTCTGCAAGGTCGATTTCACTCTCTTCGAAAAAGGGATCAGTACTAGTTTCTTGTCTGTCTTCGTCAAATTCGACGTAGGCTACCTTTTCCTTTCTATTCTTGTTTGCCCTAGCTTTCTCAGCCTTCAATCATTCTACCTGTCGAACTCTGTCAACCAACTAGGCCATGTCTCTCAGATATTGCGTATCCAATTTCTTCCCAATTGAGTAGTCAAAGCCACCAACGCCCATTTCGACCAACTCATACTCAGGCACATGTGTATAACATCTAGCCTTAAGCAGTTGAAACCTATTCAAATAATCGTCTATTAGCTCAGCGAACTTCCTCTTAATGCTGGCCAATTCTTTCAAGCTTATCTTCCACTCTCCTATATAGAACTGTTCATGGAACATTCTCTCCACTTGAGTTCAATTGTGGATCGAATTTGCTGGTAATGTGGTAAACCAAGTAAAGGCATTTTTGGTAAGTGAAATTGGGAAATATTTCACTCTTACGTTCTCATTATTATCAACTTCGCCTGCCTCTATTAGGTATCTTGCCACATGTTCGACTGTGGACTCACTAGTATCCCCAAAAAACTTAATAAATTTAGGGACTTTCCATCTAGGGGTAAATGTGATTGCAAAATATATTCAGATAATGGTGATGTATAATTGGCCTATGGAGGCCAGCCAATATTTACCACATTCCTAGCCATAATCCTTTATACCATGGCTGCTAGATTATTATCTGCTACCGCATCATTGCATCGAACCTGATTTATGACTTCATCAGCATTTTGGTTCCTATTCACCATTACTACCCTTGGTTCCATTGGGATTGGTTGTTCAATTCTAGGAGGTTCGACCCTAGGTGGTTCGACTCCTGCCCTCTGGTTTAACACATTCGCCTGGGGTACATTTCGTTGAACTTGGTTGATTGTGGGGTCTTCTTCTAAGACTACCCCTGGGTTTCCTACCATCCATTCCCTCTGAGGTTGTCGACGGGGTTGTGGAATGCCAAAGAAATTAGAAATGCGTGTCATTTGCGCTGCCAATTATTGGTTTGTTTTGGTAGTATTTTGGATTAAGGGATTGAATATGACACCCATTTGTTGGACAAGCATCTGGACCATCTCATGATTACTTTCATCCATCTGCTTCCTTATCACTGCTGCAAAATTGTTGGTGATATTTGGCATCTGGTTAGGAAATCCTGTTCCTAAGAGCTGGCTAATTCAACCCATGTTACTGATACCTGAACCTGACCCTTGCAAAGGTGAAGCTACATTTACCACTAGGTCTGTAAATGCTGACGTGGTATTGTGCAAACTTGCCATCAATGATGTTGGCATGCCATAAGGTTGTTCGCGTCCTATTGGAGGCATTGAGAATCCAGGCATATAAGGTCTGAATAAATTATTTCCCACTGGGGGGGTCACTGGTGGACCCTCTGTTCCCACATAGGATAAAATGGGACCACTTTGGGCAATCGACTGCACATTGTCGAACTTGCCGTGGATGGTATAGCTTCATATACTAACACTGGAACCGTACTGCCCCCTGTCGAAGAAGAATGGGGTGGTTCTCCATCATTTGGCGAATTTTGATTGTTTGGTAGATTTTGATTCACCATCCTCCTTCAAATCTTCTCTTTGATCTCTCTTCGTTGTTTGTGGCTATTGTACCCCTCCTAAGTCTCATGCAACGAAGTGTAGAGAGATCGTAAAAATGAAGAACCTAATGCAATTTTTTTTCCAAAAAATAAGAAAATATTTTGGCACAATAGTGTCGCTACGCAAAAAATGACACAGAGTCGCCACCGAATCTTATTTATCCCAAAGAGGGAAAGGAAAATATCAATAAAACACCTTTGGAGAAAAAACATGGTCATCACAACCAAGTTTTGGGTTCGGAAGTCGGTTATGCAAGGGGAAGGTATTATCACCCCTCACATCCATCGTACTCGATGGGAACCATATAAGTTATCTAGCTCGAATGGGTGTTCTAATCTAAAAGTCTACTTGCTAAAGGAAAGAGGGATGGTTTTTTATTAGAGTGCTCGTCAAGGATTGGGGCCCTTGTGCCTACATATTTTCACTTGTAAGAAGTGAAAAATCAGAGCATCAGTAGTTTGTGGGACTACGGTGAAAAATGGGAAGTTTGCTCGCTAGGATCATCGCAATCCTATGCCTACATATTCTCATTGGGATGAGATAAGCAGTCGTAGTTCGGCCTACGGTTTGTTAGTGTTTTTTATGGAGGATGCTAACGTGCGGGTTCTAGCAGTTAGGTGTATTTCAGCTCGCTCGTGGAGTCTTATGCGTTACCTGTTTGCGGTAGAACGGACGTAACATGTCCTTTTTGAAAAGGTTTTTGATGGAATCCCGAAGGAGAAAAAGATTTGGATTTGTTGAAGTGTTTTTGTTAGGGTTTTTTAAAAAGAAGTTTGGGATACGTGTGGCACTGAGGTCTATGGGTAGAGGTGAATATTTCAAATGACCAAGCCAAGCGTCTTGTATTCAAAATACTCGGAGTGAGTGTAGGGAAGCTCCGTTCTCACTTCTTCTCCACCACATACTACACGCATCGTGTTTATTAAGTGTTTTTGGATTTTTTTTTATAAAAATGTCACTTGACGTTGGATCAAGGGTTTTATTGCTTATTGAGAAAAATTTTGAAGTGATGCGAACAAAGTTGATGGCGATGCACAAGGCAATCGACTTACGAGTTGGGGTATGACTTGATATATGGATCAAGAATGCTATAGGGTCCGGTCCTAACTCCTAAGACGGCTAACTAGAGAAAACGAAACAAAGGAAAGCAGGATAACAAAGTACATCAAACGGGGGAGGGATACATGAAAAGTCCAGGGGATGATCGATGCGAGAAATAAAGAGTAAACTACAAAACAAGTTAAAAAGGTCATAAACGGTGCAACGGTAACCACTTTGCGATTTAAGATGACAAATTTCAAATAACGCCTATGTCACACACGAGGTCTAATGGGCTCTTCACAAAAATCTCATACCTCAAACTTAATCCTAAAAACTAAATATTTTTTGTATTTTTTGATTTTATCATTTTTTGCTATATAAAAAAAAGGTAGAATTAAAACTAAATCTAAAAAACAAACTAATTCTAAAAAATTAATTAAAATTTAAAAATAAAACTAAATCCTTTTTAGTTATTCTCTTTAGATTAATAATCTTAAAAAAAGTAAAACTTAAACTAAATCTAAAAACTAAATAAAATAAACTAATTTCTAGAACTAAGACTAAATTTTAAACTAAAGTAATTACTCATCAGCATGTGAATCCTAAGTGATCTTCAGTAGATCTCCCTTGAAAGGAAAAATGGGTGAACATTGGGAAAAAGAACAAATTCAAATGGCCAGCATGCCTCTCTCTTGGAATGAATCAACTAACTACCTATAAATAGAATATGCTCATTAACTCCCTATTTTACCCTTTCTTACAATCACTTTTACACTAATAATTACCCTTAATGGTAATTTACTAACTACAAAATACACAACCAATCACATTCAACCATGTGGCACAATTTTCTCATTTTCTCAAATTACATTTCAAATTTTCTTCTACTATCTCTTTTTCCCTCTCATTCTCTTCCTTCCTCTTTCTCTCTCTGATCTCGTCTCCCTCATCTTCCTCCTCCCTCCTTCTCTCTTCTTCCTCATTCCTTTTTATTAATCCATAAAATAAAATCAAATAATATGAGTGGAATTGAAAATGGATTAAACCGGGAGGTTTTTTTTGGGAAAGCGAACGGCGGTATCGAAGCACAACTTCGGGCGGGGAGACGTGATTCCGGCGAGGGAACTCGTGGTCTTCGGTGATGGCGGCGTTCTGACTCGTCATGTGGAAGGGTGGTGGAAGTAAGAATATCGTTTGCGGCAAATCTGACCTAGGTTCATTTCATAAATTCTATCCGAATCTATCACCTTCTTTAGGGTTTACATTTTCAGTATGTTGAAGCATTCGTCTACTGTATTCATATCTATTTGTGGGTTATGATTTTGAAATGATTCATTTCTACATTTTTACAAATGTTTGAATGGAAATGTTTGCACCCTGCTCATGCCTATTTTAGTTTTAGATTCAACACAATCATCAACATCTGTTTGGATGGAAACAACTTTGTATCTTAATTGCCATGTTTCCTTCTTTCATTTCAGCTTCTCTTGCTCAATCTTAGCAAAAACAATTTATACATGCTATAATTTTTTCTCATAATTTATCTTATCGAGCTTATGAAAATAAGCTGAAAAACATCTTATAGACAAGTCATAAGCTGTTTACATAAAATTTCAATCATACATTATGATTTTCTCAGGTGTTTCTTGTGACAGTTAAGGGTGTACACTTCAGAAGAAGTTGTGAACCAATGTTTGAATATTTTTACTATTGTTGGTTAACACTAATGTTTGAATAATTTTAGTCTTGTTTGTGCCATTGAACTATATACTTTTATGACATTTTGATATATTTGGAGTGGGTAAGCGTGAAACAGAAGCTATTTTATTCGATGTTACAAGAAAGGTTTATCGGAAACAACTTGGACAGACTGTTTGAAGTGACGAGTTAGAAATGGCAATAGCAAATCGGCATTCCTACAAAATTTGTGCGATGAGCTGCATTTTATTCCACAAAAGGCCAGTGAACTTCATGACGGTAAAACTTGAAATGTGTAGTTGTTATTTCATGGCTGCTTGTACCCACTGCAGTGTGTTTATTAAAGTTGTGTGACACTGCCATTTTTCCTTTAAGATTTATGAAAAAGTAGTCGCAGTTTTTAGATCGGAGGACGATGTAGTGATTGCAAATTTGGATGCCGATAAATATAGGGACCTGGAGATGAGGAATGGTATGAGGCATGGTATAAGTAGCCGCAGTTTTTAAGCTCTTTATATAAGTTAATTTGCTATTTGGTAAGTTATAACCAAGTTTTGTTTTGCAGGGTATGAGGCATGGTTCTTATGAAAAGTTGGATGATGATGGTCTTGCTCCACCTGTAAGCATAAGTTTTGGCAACATCCTAAATAACATGCCTGATAGTGAAATTATATACTAAATGTAGCAATTTATTACTATGAAACAGGGCACAAGGGTGTCTGGTGAGGATGTTATTATTGGAAAGACCACTCCTATATCTCAGAAGGAGGCTCAAGGATAAGCTGCCCGCTACTCAAGACGTGATCACAGTTGCAAATGCTATATGCGAAGGCAGCTACTCGTAATAACCAGTGTCTCTTTGTGGAGTTTCCCACTGGCATGCATATGGATACTTTGCTGACAGGTGGTGATCATTACTGGAGAACAGTTCAACAGTTTCTTGAACAACATGCTTCAGAGAAAAATGAAGACAGATCGTCGCCAAATGGAAACGGTAATTTTCTGTCATGTTGTGTTTACCAGCTGGTTTGTGTTGGTCACTCTGGCTAGCTTATCCTCTACTTACATGTAACAGATTGAAAATCTTCTATTTTATTACCATGGTTAGTTCATCATTTATTTTGTGACAAAAATGTCCTATTTTTGACAAAATGATCATTGTATATATCAGTGAATTCTGTTTATGCATCCCTACACCATTTATTGGGAAAATTCTGATCCACAGAGAAGGCAACAATGGTGAATAAGTTTGTCCATCTGTATCTTTATGATGCTCTGGTATTTGTCATTTTCTTGGTTACTAACTTCTTATCTTTTGATCAAATGAATAACTAATATATGAAAAATTGCCAAATGACATCTCAGAAAGGCATGTGTTACTGTTGGACCATATTCTCGGCACAGTTTTGTGACACCCTCCCTTTTTCCATGGCTGTTCTGAAAATAGTAGGTAGCCTATTGAAACTGGATTTAGAGGTCTGATTGAAAACTTACAAGCATACACATATTGATTTAAGTCTTCATAATCACTTATGGCTCTCCCAAAATTGAATTTAAGCATACATGCAGTCTAAAGTTTGGATTGGTGGTGTTTGAATGATTCTTCAAGTGTTTACTAAATATTGTTTTTTGGAAGTTTAAGTTAATTTCCGATGATTGGTGAGTAGTTATAGATTTTGTCAATACATGGGTGTTGGTGAAGCTTAAGGATCTTAAGTTGTTGTGTTGGGTCTTCACTTTTCAGCTGTCATTGTGCTGTTTTGTTGATGAAATGAAACACCATATTTTGGGAATCAGTGACTTTCTGTGATTTATTGTATTGTTTGGTTTTTGCTTGTTTTAACCTTTTGTTTTTGGAACATAAGGATCAAAGCAAGCGGCATCATCCGTTGGATTTTAATACCTTGAAAGGCCATGGTGATGTAGTTACAGGGCTAAGCTTCTCTCCCGATGGACGCAACGTAGCAACAGGTATTTAAACATATATTTGCTCATAAAAGATATTTGTAGTTTATGTTTGTAGATTCTACTATTATGATTTCATCAACCGAAGATATATGTAGTGATGTTTATAGTTACTACCATTATGATTTCATTTCATCAACATTCATGAAAATGATCACATATGGCCCTCGCTAAGTTTACTTGAGTAAGTGTTAGTTGTGTTCAATGTTGTCTGTGTCAGTGCTTCATAGCCAATAGGCATATGCTCATGCTAGAATTATTGGCTATCACAAACTTCTTAATTTCATCTCTTATGGTATTACCAAACTGTGTCTCTCCTGCTCCCCCTTGCCATTGGTTTCTTCATTTGTGTTACAAAAAATAAAGAGCCTCTCCCTCCCTTGCCCACTTTGATTAAGTTCATTACGAAGTAGACATGTTCTATTTTTGAGTTTAGCAGCATAATCTTATATTGCTTTCAATTGAGATCCATTTCTCCTGAAGCACTGATTGAAGCAGTTGGCGAAATTGAAGAGGTGGTTCATTTGAATGATGAAATACCAGAGATGTGAGATGAACAAGGAGTACCAATCTTCATTACTCCCAGAGGTGTGGTCTCGCTTAAAATTGTGTTTAATTTGCATTTGATATTGATGCATGTTCATTAGCAAGATTGTGACTTGCAATGATTTATTGTCATGGGATGGAAAATGCCTCGCAGCTTTGTTTCAACCACCCATTATCATGCGACTAAAATACTGCCCTTTACAGTTGTCCATATTCTATTTACATTAAAATTATGTAACAATGTCATTATATGATACTGTTTTGGCAGAATTATCTAATTAGTATATATAACAGTTCCAATCTTGTTTCTATATTTTTCTCAATTCAAAAGTCATTTGAGACAGGATAGAAAAAGTTTCATGACATAGTGGATTCTTTAGAAGGTATAGCTCTCATTTATGACTATGTAATATACACATCAAATTTATGTCTATCATACTGATCAAATTTGACATTAAACACTAACAATGTCTATCTGCTCATATACATTAACTGTGGAATAGAGGTAACCAAAATTTTTGAAATCATATTATCACAATTAACTAAGGTTGCTTTAATTATTTCTATTCTAAATAAATGTAATGTATTTGTAAGGATGAGTACATTTCCTGATACATTATAGGTTTATGGATTCTTCTTTTGCAGTTGTAACCATTTGAGTTTGGAACTTATCACTTCAAACAATATGAACTTATCACTCCATCATTTAAACTTATCACTCCAAGCTTTAATAAGATGAGGCTTCAGATGTTTAAATACCAAGGCATAAAAAGTTGTCAAAGACTCAGGTTTTCATTTATACACCATAGAGGCCTCCAATTACTTGTAAGCATGATACGATATCATTGGTCTTGAAGTACAAAAGTCATACATATTCAATGTGGTGATTCATCACCAAAATTTTAGGATTATTGGTTTTGATCATAACAAATCTATGCTTATACATATTCCTTCTGCAAATGAGTTTCCTGAGAATATTATGATTAATGTTAACATTAACAAGAGTAGCTTCAGAGCTGTTTATGAATACTTTACCAACAAATGCAAGGATTTTAAAACTTCTAATGTAAGTAAGAATTTTAATTATGTTATTTCCTTTAGTTCTCTTGCGTTGCCTCTCCTGATGCGACAATGGCTGAGATTAAATGATGTTTGAATACAGTCTTCCTATTGTCCTCCGAGAAAGCTGACAATGACCAAGCCCCTTCAGTTGCTGCTCCTGCAAGTTAGCAAACTGGGTTGAATGTCGGCGAATTGATAATTGTTCGTGGATTTGGAACTGTCATTATGCATCGCTGTTGCGGTGGAAATCGGATAACAAATTATTAATTAATTTGCATCATTTTTCTTTTACAACCGACTTTGATTTATCCAAAGGAAAGGTTCAAGATCGTTAAAAACCTAAAGGGGGAGATCTAAAGTTCGGGGGTTGGTTATACAAAGGGAAGGTATTAGCACCCTTAATATCCGTAGTACTCTACGGGAACCTCTTGTTTTAATGTTATCTTATGTTTGCTAAGGTTCTATGCTAAAGGTTGAAAAGAAACCCTAGGGGTTAGTATCTAAGTATACTCGATAAAGCATCGCACTTTACGCCTACGTATCCTCGGGAATAGAATCAGAGTATGCGTAGTTCTACTTCTACTGAATGATTGAATGTGGTCAAAATTCAGAGGGGAAATGAGTACAAGCTCATTGTAGAGTTTAAGAACTCTCTAGATCTAGTTGAAATGGACCTAAGTTAAAGTTTAGTTAGTAGGGGAAGTGATAAATTCGTTATGATGAATATCACTAAGAGTGTAAGAACTCTCTCCTAAAGCTAGTTATGATTCCATGGCTCTTGATAAGGCCAAGGAATGGAGTTTCTTCCTAAGAGGTTTACTTAGGTCAAGGTGGGGGATCAATGACTTTAAGAGTCAACACTATTAACCTTCCTTTGGAATGGGGAGAAAAGTTACATGATAAAGCATGATAAGCAATTATATAAGATAAAGCATTGATATAAAAGTAAATATAAGCATAATAATAGCTTTATGCTCAAACGATAAAAGATACGTGAAAGTGAAGTGATAAAGTGTAAGATATTAATATGAGTACATTTACAAGCATAATAATGGCTTTATGCTTGAGTGATAAAAAGGTGAAGGTGAAGTGAATAAAGTGTAAGTGTTACAAGCATAATAATGGCTTTATGCTTCACATGAAGATAATGAAAGTAAGCATAAGATTAACATTATGCTTAAATAAATAAAGGCAAGGTGCAGTAAAGGTAAGCATAAGATTAGCATTATGCTTCAAAACAGATAATGAAATAAAAAGTCAAAGATAAAACAATGACATATGAATTTTGAGAAATAAAGCATACACGCATAGAGGTCAAGATAGAATGGTAATCTTGTATAAAGCCCAAGAGGAGGCTAAAGGGAAGTCGATTGCGATCGTGAAAACGATCGACTTATCACGTATGAAAATGGTTGACATGAAGTCTAAGTATTAGTTTAAAAATATTTTGAATAAACACCCAACGGATAATATGAATGAGAATAATAGTCAGGATGGTATATGACATAAAATGAAATCAAGATGAAATTGGTCATACATGCAATTGTTGGCCAAAGCATTGCAAGACATAATAAGAATAAATATTCAAAATTAAATAAACATGGATTAAATGTAAAGTCCACCTTTTAAAAGAAAGTTTAAAATGAAATATGAAGTTTAATAAAATATTTACTAAATAAATTATTTAGGAAAATAGATCACTAAATAAAATAAATGTTTTGGAGTTTTTAGAATAAAACTAAATTTTTCTAAAAGATAAATAAATTGTTTTTTTTTTAATTTAATAAGTTTTAAATGAAAGGAATGAACTTGATTTAAAAAAAGAAAGGAAATGTCCCAAGCATGGTTTGAACCCATGACCCTTTGTGTACAGCCCAAAACGAGGGTCAACCGAGCTATGCGCGCGCATTGAATAATGATGGAAACAGACATATATGTTAGAAGCGAGCGAAATTCAGAAAAATAATCAAAAGGACTGGGGCGAGGGGGATTCGAACCCCAGTCCTGTGGGCGAAAGGGCAAAGGCAAGGCAAGTATGCTACCATTGGGACGGCTGTTTCATCCGGTAATAAAACTGATTCAGTAAACACATGGCCTTTCCATGCGCGTAAATTCCAAATAAACTACACAGACTAAGCCAAAACTCAATCTGCTCAGGATCTGCAGACTTCCATAATATTACTAACAATCCAAATAGAATGCAGCAGCAACAGTTTTACCAATGCAACATCGTGAATTCTTACGTAAATTGAATACCAAGGAAATGTTTGATCACCCAAATTGGACCTAAGGGTAACAAACTTCAAATGTATAAAGTGAAATAACCAACACTATCGTATCAGCAATCACACAGCAAACATACAATATTCAATTGGAAACCATATAGAACACACATGGAGATTATAGAATTTGATAGCAGCATGGGATCATACATACCAAAATATTTCCATGGCTAATGTGCTAAACGAAAGATAGTAGAACTGCTGGAAGATTGACATACACGTACCCAATGGTTAAGAGAATAGCAACATCATTGGCTTAAAGCATCAAGAGAAGGCAGTATGATGACAAAATAGGCACATAGTTTAGACATGATGCAAACAGTTTCAACATGATTTCAAACAGCAGAAGCAAAACAACATGTTAACCTAGTTATGAAAATAGGAATAGGAGAAATCAAGCAATGGCATTTTCCAAGACAAATCCAACTATTAATGACAGTTTTAGAACATTTTAAATGAGTGTTAATGGGATGATGACAGCAGGGTGATACAACAACAACACAAGCAGCGCAAACAAGCAACAATGATATTAGAGCAGTTAGCAGGCAAATGATAAGATTCACATGTCATGATACATAGTGGCTTTCAAGGCAGCAAGCAAATTTCAAAATAAATGTCATGATAACAGATTGAGTGTGTGGCATATCAGTTGAGCATAAAGACTTGTGAAGTTTGACAAACATATGAATTGTAATGACAACAAGTTACTCAAAATGCAAAATCGGGCCAGGCAAGTCAGTTATTCAAGTCAATTTGAAGCAAGTATTGTGCTAAGAACTTAGGCAACATGGTTATGTGGTGAAGTGTGTGATTAGTGGAAAGGTTCATGGTTAAAGTAATTGTAGTGGCAGTCAACAACTCAACACAAGAGAGGAACTCAAACAATCATGAACACATAACACAAATTGATGGAATCCAAAACAGGTTACCATATAGATGAGTACAATCTAGTATAATTTGCCGAAGGTTTAAATAAAGATGACTTGGATGCCAACAGTTGACAAACCAGTTGTTTGGTAGCATGATCGTGGTGTAGGAACAAGTGCAAAACCCAATGGCATATTGCATATTGATGAGCATATCAAGGGGAACAAATATGAACAAATGAATCAAGATATGGATTCATGCTATGGCAGAGATACATCAAGATAGTATAGGTCATAGAAAGCTTAAAACAAATGGCAATTCAAAGGCACAAGGCAACAAGTTATGATTTAGCAGCAAAGTTAAAACACAAATAGGATCAAACAACTTCAAGAACACAAGCACATATGGATTGGTAGCATCATTATCAAAGCTAATGTATACATTCTTGGCACAGAATTTCAGCAAGGCATGAAAACTCCACAGTGTGAACAAAAGCATGATGAAAGCAACTTAGAGGCATAGATAATGTGTACAGTAAAAGAACAATGATGTAAACTAGATTAGTTCACTTAATCATCAGGACTAAGCTAAAAAACAGACTCAGTAAGTTAAGAGAGCATATGACATGAACAACATCAAGGCAAAACATCCACATTTATCATTCATCCTCTAAACACAAAACGCCTTAAAATCAATCCATCAGGGGGGGTAACATAAATCAATGGCAACCAATTCATATAAACCACCCTTAAGCAATACTATCAAACAACAATAGAAGTAGTAAAGCACATCAACTGTGAATAAAAATTTTCAAACTTCAACATCCATAATGGAAGTAATGGTCAGAGCAAAGGTATTGTGGCTTATCACCAACATACATGTATAGCACGCAAATGAAGGACATCATTCAAACCATAACAACATATTAAACATATATTCAGGCATATACAAAAATAAAGAAATGCATATGGTAGAGATTACATCAAATGAGCATTATTAAAGAAGGGATAAGAGCACAATACCAAGTGGAATAAAGTCCACTATCTTCAGATGTGATGATTGCCTTCTTTTCTAAGAACAAACTCCAATGCCCCTTTCAAGCTCAAAACTCTTATGGAATTTCAGAGAACTTTTTAAGTGTTTTTCTAAGAGAAATGTGTTGATCGTTGGTTGAACCCAAGCCTCTTATATAAGCAAGGAGATTGGGCCGGGTTCACCCCTCAAACACTTGGTGGGCATAGGTTTGTAACGGCTCTTTTGAAATTCAAGCTTGGTCAATTCCTTGGAGACAGATACGCTCCTCTTGCTGTGCAAAACCTCAGAGATACTGGGTGAATTTCACTGTTTCGTGTATGACTTCCGAGCTCCATATTTGTTGTCATACGCGCAGGTATTGAATGAGGTAAATGTGAAGAAATTCACAGACAGTGGCAGGTTGTAATGCTTGAATTGGTAACTCTTCAGAAACGCTTTTACGAGCCAAACCGTTGAGAGCTCAAGATGGAATTGCTTTGGGAGAATTCAAATCAAATCATACGCGCCAAGGGATTGAATTGTGGAAGTGATTTTTGTTGGATGAATTTACTTGTTGTTTGAATTCCTCTCTTTTCTTCTGCAATTCACAAACGCTACAAAGGAGGAGGAAGCAGACTTTGGCTATTTTGCTTCTTTGCTGGCCACACGTCGCATTCTCATTGGTTGGCTTGATGAGGTTGAAAAGTCAAAGCAAATAATCTGATTCCCATTGGTCATTTGCAAATAGAACTTGGCCAATAATTATCCAAGGATTAGACATCGTGGACCAATTGGTTTTTTATGAGGAAAGTTTTAGTAACATGATAACAATTAATTAACCTCAATTCAAATTAATTAAAAAGTAAACTAAATAAAAACTAATTTATTAAACTAAATTTTCTTAGAAAAGTTGAAATTAAAAAATTAAATTGAGTTTGGAAATTAAATTAACAAAATAAAACAAATTAAATGTAAATTAAATAAAATAGGCTATATTGAAATTAAATTAAATTAAAGACAGATAAAGATGTTAAAATAAATATTAAATAAAAACAACAACTAGCAGAAAAAAAGAGGGTAAAATTTGGGGTGCAACAGTTGCCCCTATTTAAATATCTTCACCGGTTGGCATGAGAGATGAAAATCCTTATGTAATCAACGGTGAAGGATATTTAAATACAGATAACCGAAAATTTTACCATAGATACACACATATGTAATGCAACAAACATGATGCCATGAATATGCCAGAATGCAGACACAACGAGACACCAAGGGGTAAACAGGGAGCAAAAAGACCAGAAAGCTCCACTGGGGAAAGAAACAAGTCAGTATCCATGAGAAACAAACTCAATGGGGATACAAGCCAACCAACGAAAGGGACTCACTGGGGAGACTTGAAAGACAAACTTTACTGGGAAAAAAAACAGGGGAAGATAAACTATTGGGGAAACAAGACCCACACTCTTCCTGGGCATGAGACTATAAAGAAGATCTGGTTACTAGTTGAATAAAACGGTCATTCGATAATGGTTTTGAATGAAAGGTTGGAATAAAGAGTATAAATCAAAAAAAAAAATTGATAATGGATTTAGATAACCTGAATAAAGAGATTCGATCTGAGAAACCTCAGAGAGAGGGACCCATCTGGTAAAGCATCAAATGGTAGAGAAACCAGATACCCAAGACTTGCTTTGGATAAAAGGTACAAATTACAATGTCTAATAATGGCTTTAGAAAAAGTGATCAAAGAGAGAAGAAGCGTTACCAGTCATTCAATAATGGCTTTGAATGAACAGCAAAATCACAATATCTAATAATGGCTTTAGATGAATGTGAGTAAGACTACACTCAATAATGGCTTTGAATGCAGGGAAGACAATCATTCAATAATGGCTTTGAATGAAAGTGAGTATGTCACCATACCTAATAATAGCTTTAGGTAAGAGTGGGTAAAGATTACATCCAATAATGGCTTTGAATGCGGGAAAACAATCATTCAATAGTGGCTTTGAATGAAAGTGAATATATCACCATACCTAATAATAGCTTTAAGTAAGAGTGGACAAAGATTACATCCAATAATGGCTTCGAATACGGGGAACCGATCGTCCAATAATAGCTTGGATGAAAGTGAATGAAATCCTCATATCTGATAATGGCTTTAGATAAATGCGAATAAAGATTCGATCTGAAAAAATATCAGAAAGAGAGATACATCTGGAACGACATCAGATGGAAAGAACCAATTATCCAATAATAGCTTTGAACAAAAGGTACGAATCACGATATCTAATAATAGCTTTAGATAAGGTGATGAGTTAAAGAAGTCAGTCATCCAATAATGGCTTTGGATGGAGGTATAAATCAAGATATCTAATAATAGCTTTAGATAAGGTAAAAAGGTGAAGAAAACATTCATCCAATAATGGCTTTGGATGGAGGTGGTCACAATGTCTAATAATGGCTTTAGACAAGGATGTAACTCATAATATCGTTAGATGAGAAAGAGTAATCCAAGAAAGCATTGGATGAAGTTTCAGGAATGGCACTGAAAGCAGGGCAAGTCACTATGTTCAGGACTAGCACTGAATGATAGCGTGGAATACATCCATGAATAGCACTGGAATGAATACAAAGGCCCGGGAATAGTACTGGCAAGAACTAACAAACATTCAGGAATGGCACCGAATGATGGAGAGAACGACATTCAGGAATGGCACTGAAGTCAGAGAATATAAAGTTTTAGGAATAACACTGGAGTTGATAGGAGGCAAAGACATCCAAGAATAGCACTGGGGAGTAACATAAATGCCCGGGAATAGCACCGGTAGGAAATAACAACATTCAGGAATGACAATGACTGATAGCGAGGAAGGCATCCAGGAATGGCACTGGAGTTAAAGAATATAAAAATCCAGGAATAACATTGGAATGATAGGATCATCATCTAGCATTAGGACTAGATGCACAAGGGAACGACAACATTCAGGAATAGCACTGAATAGGTATGATATGTAACATTTGTAAAGTAAGACGTGGACAACGACACGTCCTCACGAGAAGTGCAAAATGAGGATGAATCACTCATGATAGGTATATAAAATGCACAGCTTGACTCTTGGTAGGAAGACAAGACTGGAAAACTGATTCCTCAACACGGAGATCACTGTCACACTAGTAAGTTGTATCAAGTTGATAGTACTTGTATAAATGATGAATAGTTGCTTGGGGGTACTTCAGGTAAACTGCCCCAGATTAGCTGAATGTTGTAGATGAACTGATAATTGCTTCAGTTTTGATTGATTTTGTGAACGACTGTTCCATGGTGCTCTTAGAAAGCTTGCCCCAGTCTGGGTCTTAAAAGATGATTGATTTATTGCACACTGGGAAGGCTTGCCCTAGTATGAATCTTGAAAAGTTGTCTGAGAAGTCGTCATTAGACCATAAGTCTTGAACTGATCCTTGACAGGATATGGTAGGAACTTGCCCCTGATTAAATCACTGACCAAGTTTCTTTAGTGTTTGAGAAATTCCTTGAGAGGAAAGCCAGTTTGCAAACAAAAGTTCTTGTACAACCATGGTAAATGAAAAGCTCGTGCAACTTTTGAAATCAAAGATTGTTTTGAAAAAGATGCACAGTAAAGTGAATCATTAGTCAGAACACGGCGGTTCAAGACATTAAGGTGAAAAGTTTTAATGCAAAGACTTTTAAGAGTCAGGTTACACAACCTTGCTGTAATATGCTTTCAAAGTAACCTTATCTCAATCAGGTCTTTTGAAGGGTTGTAATGAGATTCGATTTCTGGTTTATGAAGTAAAAAGTATAGGCTCAAAGTTTTACTGGTGCCCACCCCCAGAATTTATGATGAACTGCAATCATAGTCTTAGTTGAAATTGAGAAATACCCTGCCCCAGCATTGAGATTTTGAGGGTGTTTTATGTGATGAAAGAAAGGTTCCTACTTTTAGGTTCGAAGTAATTGGGAATTGAAACAATGCCTTATATCACTGGCAAGGTTTAGTTGAAAGCATATCACGGCAATTATGTATATGAGGTAATCATCATTCTCCAATCTTTGCAGAATAAAGCGGCAAAGAAAATATATATTCGAAAGTATTTAGAGTAAATAGCAATTGAATTGAATCAAAAAAAATTGCAAAAACGCTCATTTCATTGAATTTGAAAGTACAGACATAGTTGAAGGCAAACAGCTATAAAGAAAAATGCAAACAACAAGAAACAGAGGCCTAGTGACTAATCAGAAACAAAGATGAGCTGTCCTGTCTGAAACACTGGCTTTTAGGGGAATAATCTGCTGAAGTCGACTGAAGCTTTACTTGGCGTGCCCGCGCAGAGGGTTACTCTGGACATTGGGATTATCCTTAAAGGAGAGGATTTTGCTTCTCACCAACTCTTGTACTCTAGCCTTCAGTGCGTAACAATTTTCCAAATCGTGACCTGCACCACCTTGATGGTATTCACAACGGAGGTCAGCCCTATAGCCGGCTGGAAGAGGATTTGGAGGAGGAGGCAAAGGTCTTGTGGTAATCAACCCTTTCTTCACCATGCCAGGATAAAGTTCGGTGTATGTCATGGGAATGGGATCAAATTGACCCCTATTACGGTATTGGTTCTGTCCTGCAGGTGGACGTTGGGTAGCTTGAGCTTGTCGTGGAGCAGTAACCACAGGAGTGACGGCAGCAACAGTAGGGTGAATATTATATCGAGGTCGGGGACGAGGCCTTTTCACTTCAAACATCACAGCGTTGGCTTGATCCTCTTTCCTCTTATGGAAGTTCCCAAAGGTTTTTTTCACAGCATTTGAGGGTTCAGCGGCTCTGGATACTTTTCCTTTCTTGAGGCCTTCCTCAAGTCTTTGGCCAATAGTAACTAGATCAGTGAAGTTGGATGAAACACTTCCAATCATCTTCTCCCAATAAAATGGAGTTAATGTATCCATAAATAAACCAGTTAATTCTTTTTCGCCTAGAGGAGGTTCAACTTGAGAAGCAAGCTCTCTCCAACGCTGAGCATATTCTTTGAAAGATTCCTTATCCTTCTGAGACATGTTCTGAAGTTGACGGCGATCAGGAGCCATGTCCAAATTATACTTGTATTGCTTCATGAAAGCATTAATAAGATCTTGAAAGCAGCGGATGGAATTCTGTTCAAGATTCATGTACCATTTGAGTGAAGCTCCGCTCAAACTATCTTGAAAGCAATGGATAAGCAGCTTTTGATTATCAGCATAAGCGGTCATTCTTCGAAGATACATGACCAAGTGAGCCCTTGGACAAGAATGCCCCTGGTACTTCACAAATTCTGGTAATTTGAACTTTGCAGGCATAACAAGGTCAGACACCAAGCATAAATTGTCAGCATCCAAGTTGAAGAAATCATTACCTTCAATGGCCTTGAGTCTTTTGTCCAAGGTTTGGAAACGCTCATGGACGACTTCAGGTTCAACAAAATATTCAGGCTCTTCACCCTGAGCACTGGTAGAATTATACTTAAAAAGGGGGTTCCCAAATGAAGCTCTAACAGGTTGTGGAGTGGCGTGGACCACAGGTCTGGTCTCGGCGAAAACAGGAGCTTGGAAGACAGGCATAGCATTCTGACCGACCATAGCAGTAGATGCAAGAGGCGGAGAATAGTTAGGAGGTAAACCAAACTCGGGCCAAGTTGATGGTGGTAGCTGAACTGGTGGAGGATCAGCACTTGAAACTTCCTGGACGACTGTCCTTTGGGGTGGCTCTCCCCTAGCAATTAAAACTTGGAGCATCTCAGTGAGTTTAGTCATGCTTGACTTAAGTTCATCGATCTCCATTCGGACCTCAACATTGTATATCTCTTGCTCTGACATCCTTCGTCTGTAGTTAGCTCTAGTCCGGTATCAGTGTCGAGGAATCAGCTTGACGACTCACAGGTAATCTCTGGAAGATAGAGATAACGGGAAATGAAGAACTGGGCAAACAGACACATGCAATGAAACATGCAAACATGCAAATGACATACAAGATGCAAACAGGATGTAAAACACACATAGCAGGATCAAGGGTTCGAGGTCAAAGCATGGAGTCTGGTCTACCCATCCCAAAAGGTGTGTACTATGGGTTTTCACCTGCCGAACAAGGTTCTAAAAAGTTCCCAGAGTCTACAATCCATCTTTCGGATTTTATCGACTTCCCAGATGACTTGGTAATCAATAAAATTCTCAAGAGGATCTCGTCTGAGTGTAGTATCGCGTGACAACTAATTCAGAAATAGACTCCATCATGGTCTCCGCACTACATCTAAAAGGCTTAAGTGGGGTTTGGTAACTACGGTTCTCAACCTCAATGGCACATACATTGAGAGTAGCACGCTTTCACGAAAAAGATCGTTCAACATGACTAAACTCTCAAGAAGGCCTAAGCTGAGTGATGGTGTCTCAAGTTAACTTTTTCAGGAATCGACTCCTTCAAAGCCCCCTTGAATATACCATCGTCCTATAATAGGTGTACGCTCAAATCCGGGTATAGGATTTATCTTCCTCATAGATATCATGTCAACCCAAATTAAACAAGAAAAGTCAAGTAAGAACAGATATACAGATATACATGCAAATATACAAGTAGAATAAACAAACATGAATAACATAGAACAAGATAGGCTTAACCCTCTTAGGAATGGACCAGCAATAGGTCAATCTGTTCCCCAGTGAAGTCGCCATTTCTGTTGCGGTGGAAATCGGATAACAAATTATTAATTAATTTGAATCATTTTTCTTTTACAACCGACTTTGATTTATCCAAAGGAAAGGTTCAAGATCGTTAAAAACCTAAAGGGGGAGATCTAAAGTTCGGGGGTTGGTTATACAAAGGAAATGTATTAGCACCCTTAATATCCGTAGTACTCTACGGGAACCTCTTGTTTTAATGTTATCTTATGTTTGCTAAGGTTCTATGCTAAAGGTTGAAAAGAAACCCTAGGGGTTAGTATCTAAGTATACTCGATAAAGCATCGCACTTTACGCCTACGTATCCTCGGGAATAGAATCAGAGTATGCGTAGTTCTACTTCTACTGAATGATTGACTGTGGTCAATATTCAGAGGGGAAATGAGTACAAGCTAATTGTAGAGTTTAAGAACTCTCTAGATCTAGTTGAAATGGACCTAAGTTGAAGTTTAGTTAGTAGGGGAAATGATAAATTCGTTATGATGAATATCACTAAGAGTGTAAGAACTCTCTCCTAAAGCTAGTTATGATTCCATGGCTCTTGATAAGGCCAAGGAATGGAGTTTCTTCCTAAGAGGTTTACTTAGGTCAAGGTGGGGGATCAATGACTTTAAGAGTCAACACTATTAACCTTCCTTTGGAATGGGGAGAAAAGTTACATGATAAAGCATGATAAGCAATTATATAAGATAAAGCATTGATATAAAAGTAAATATAAGCATAATAATAGCTTTATGCTCAAACGATAAAAGATACGTGAAAGTGAAGTGATAAAGTGTAAGATATTAATATGAGTACATTTACAAGCATAATAATGGCTTTATGCTTGAGTGATAAAAAGGTGAAGGTGAAGTGAATAAAATGTAAGTGTTACAAGCATAATAATGGCTTTATGCTTCACATGAAGATAATGAAAGTAAGCATAAGATTAACATTATGCTTAAATAAATAAAGGCAAGGTGCAGTAAAGGTAAGCATAAGATTAGCATTATGCTTCAAAACAGATAATGAAATAAAAAGTCAAAGATAAAACAATGACATATGAATTTTGAGAAATAAAGCATACACGCATAGAGGTCAAGATAGAATGGTAATCTTGTATAAAGCCCAAGAGGAGGCTAAAGGGAAGTCGATTGCGATCGTGAAAACGATCGACTTATCACGTATGAAAATGGTTGACATGAAGTCTAAGTATTAGTTTAAAAATATTTTGAATAAACACCCAACGGATAATATGAATGAGAATAATAGTCAGGATGGTATATGACATAAAATGAAATCAAGATGAAATTGGTCATACATGCAATTGTTGGCCAAAGCATTGCAAGACATAATAAGAATAAATATTCAAAATTAAATAAACATGGATTAAATGTAAAGTCCACCTTTTAAAAGAAAGTTTAAAATGAAATATGAAGTTTAATAAAATATTTACTAAATAAATTATTTAGGAAAATAGATCACTAAATAAAATAAATGTTTTGGAGTTTTTAGAATAAAACTAAATTTTTCTAAAAGATAAATAAATTGTTTTTTTTTTAATTTAATAAATTTTAAATGAAAGGAATGAACTTGATTTAAAAAAAGAAAGGAAATGTCCCAAGCATGGTTTGAACCCATGACCCTTTGTGTACAGCCCAAAACGAGGGCCAACCGAGCTATGCGCGCGCATTGAATAATGATGGAAACAGACATATATGTTAGAAGCGAGCGAAATTCAGAAAAATAATCAAAAGGACTGGGGCGAGGGGGATTCGAACCCCAGTCCTGTGGGCGAAAGGGCAAAGGCAAGGCAAGTATGCTACCATTGGGACGGCTGTTTCATCCGGTAATAAAACTGATTCAGTAAACACATGGCCTTTCCATGCGCGTAAATTCCAAATAAACTACACAGACTAAGCCAAAACTCAATCTGCTCAGGATCTGCAGACTTCCATAATATTACTAACAATCCAAATAGAATGCAGCAGCAACAGTTTTACCAATGCAACATCGTGAATTCTTACGTAAATTGAATACCAAGGAAATGTTTGATCACCCAAATTGGACCTAAGGGTAACAAACTTCAAATGTATAAAGTGAAATAACCAACACTATCGTATCAGCAATCACACAGCAAACATACAATATTCAATTGGAAACCATATAGAACACACATGGAGATTATAGAATTTGATAGCAGCATGGGATCATACATATCAAAATATTTCCATGGCTAATGTGCTAAACGAAAGATAGTAGAACTGCTGGAAGATTGACATACATGTACCCAATGGTTAAGAGAATAGCAACATCATTGGCTTAAAGCATCAAGAGAAGGCAGTATGATGACAAAATAGGCACATAGTTTAGACATGATGCAAATAGTTTCAACATGATTTCAAACAGCAGAAGCAAAACAACATGTTAACCTAGTTATGAAAATAGGAATAGGAGAAATCAAGCAATGGCATTTTCCAAGACAAATCCAACTATTAATGACAGTTTTAGAACATTTTAAATGAGTGTTAATGGGATGATGACAGCAGGGTGATACAACAACAACACAAGCAGCGCAAACAAGCAACAATGATATTAGAGCAGTTAGCAGGCAAATGATAAGATTCACATGTCATGATACATAGTGGCTTTCAAGGCAGCAAGCAAATTTCAAAATAAATGTCATGATAACAGATTGAGTGTGTGGCATATCAGTTGAGCATAAAGACTTGTGAAGTTTGACAAACATATGAATTGTAATGACAGCAAGTTACCCAAAATGCAAAATCGGGCCAGGCAAGTCAGTTATTCAAGTCAATTTGAAGTAAGTATTGTGCTAAGAACTTAGGCAACATGGTTATGTGGTGAAGTGTGTGATCAGTGGAAAGGTTCATGGTTAAAGTAATTGTAGTGGCAGTCAACAACTCAACACAAGAGAGGAACTCAAACAATCATGAACACATAACACAAATTGAGGGAATCCAAAACAGGTTACCATATAGATGAGTACAATCTAGCATAATTTGCCGAAGGTTTAAATAAACATGACTTGGATGCCAACAGTTGACAAACCAGTTGTTTGGTAGCATGATCGTGGTGTAGGAACAAGTGCAAAACCCAATGGCATATTGCATATTGATGAGCATATCAAGGGGAACAAATATGAACAAATGAATCAAGATATGGATTCATGCTATGGCAGAGATACATCAAGATAGTATAGGTCATAGAAAACTTAAAACAAATGGCAATTCAAAGGCACAAGGCAACAAGTTATGATTTAGCAGCAAAGTTAAAACACAAATAGGATCAAACAACTTCAAGAACACAAGCACATATGGATTGGTAGCATCATTATCAAAGCTAATGTATACATTCTTGGCACAGAATTTCAGCAAGGCATGAAAACTCCACAGTGTGAACAAAAGCACGATGAAAGCAACTTAGAGGCATAGATAATGTGTACAGTAAAAGAACAATGATGTAAACTAGATTAGTTCACTTAATCATCAGGACTAAGCTAAAAAACAAACTCAGTAAGTTAAGAGAGCATATGACATGAACAACATCAAGGCAAAACATCCACATTTATCATTCATCCTCTAAACACAAAACGCCTTAAAATCAATCCATCAGGGGGGGTAACATAAATCAATGGCAACCAATTCATATAAACCACCCTTAAGCAATACTATCAAACAACAATAGAAGTAGTAAAGCACATCAACTGTGAATAAAAATTTTCAAACTTCAACATCCATAATGGAAGTAATGGTCAGAGCAAATGTATTGTGGCTTATCACCAACATACATGTATAGCACGCAAATGAAGGACATCATTCAAACCATAACAACATATTAAACATATATTCAGGCATATACAAAAATAAAGAAATGCATATGGTAGAGATTACATCAAATGAGCATTATTAAAGAAGGGATAAGAGCACAATACCAAGTGGAATAAAGTCCACTATCTTCAGATGTGATGATTGCCTTCTTTTCTAAGAACAAACTCCAATGCCCCTTTCAAGCTCAAAACTCTTATGGAATTTCAGAGAACTTTTTTAAGTGTTTTTCTAAGAGAAATGTGTTGATCGTTGGTTGAACCCAAGCCTCTTATATAGGCAAGGAGATTGGGCCGGGTTCACCCCTCAAACACTTGGTGGGCATAGGTTTGTAACGGCTCTTTTGAAATTCAAGCTTGGTCAATTCCTTGGAGACAGATACACTCCTCTTGCTGTGCAAAACCTCAGAGATACAGGGTGAATTTCACTGTTTCGTGTATGACTTCCGAGCTCCATATTTGTTGTCATACGCGCAGATATTGAATGAGGTAAATGTGAAGAGATTCGCAGACAGTGGCAGGTTGTAATGCTTGAATTGGTAACCCTTCAGAAACGCTTTTACGAGCCAAACCGTTGAGAGCTCAAGATGGAATTGCTTTGGGAGAATTCAAATCAAATCATACGCGCCAAGGGATTGAATTGTGGAAGTGATTTTTGTTGGATGAATTTACTTGTTGTTTGAATTCCTCTCTTTTCTTCTGCAATTCACAAACGCTACAAAGGAGGAGGAAGCAGACTTTGGCTATTTTGCTTCTTTGCTGGCCACACGTCGCATTCTCATTGGTTGGCTTGATGAGGTTGAAAAGTCAAAGCAAATAATCTGATTCCCATTGGTCATTTGCAAATAGAACTTGGCCAATAATTATCCAAGGATTAGACATCGTGGACCAATTGGTTTTTTATGAGGAAAGTTTTAGTAACATGATAACAATTAATTAACCTCAATTCAAATTAATTAAAAAGTAAACTAAATAAAAACTAATTTATTAAACTAAATTTTCTTAGAAAAGTTGAAATTAAAAAATTAAATTGAGTTTGGAAATTAAATTAACAAAATAAAACAAATTAAATGTAAATTAAATAAAATAGGCTATATTGAAATTAAATTAAATTAAAGACAGATAAAGATGTTAAAATAAATATTAAATAAAAACAACAACTAGCAGAAAAAAAGAGGGTAAAATTTGGGGTGCAACAATCGCGACTTCTAAGAGAGATCTAACTTCTATGGAAGGAAAGGGATCCATTCTGCCAAGGATTCTCCAGTGATGCATATAACTGACTTGACCGCAGTTTGCAAAATTTTAATTATTACTAGATTTTGTTTTTACTTTGAAGCTTAGAAAGTGTAACTCAAGTCTAATTGTTTCCTTTTATTTCATATTATTAGGCATTGCCTAAGAAAGCCAAAGACTTCATGTCTTCCATGCATATAAGTAGAAGAGTTTCTGTTGTAGTGGAATACGTCCTCAGCGGTCACCGTTTCAAGTTGTTGATTCCTAAATAAACTTTCAGCATTGCTTTTGCATTATTTGGTGTTAGATGTCCTGGTCGTGAAGAGCCATATTCTGATGAAGCAATTGCACTGATTAGGCAGAGGATAATCACACTCTTTATCTTCTTTTAGGTTTTCTGAATTTGAATAAATCTGTATTAGTGTTCAATTTATTGATTTAGTAGATGTTGTATACTCTTTATATGTAACTGATCTAATTTATAAGAATTAAAAAAAGCTAAATTTACAAGTTTTTAATCATATCCAGTAATGATTATGATTATGATAATGAATTTTTCACTTTGTTTTGTTAGGTTAAAGCTTTAACCATAATGTTGAAGAATCCAAAGGTAATCTTTGACATTCTTATTGTTAAATCGAAAGCTGGTAGGGTACTAATGGAGCTTTTGCTAATGTTACTCCCAAAACAGCTGAAAACTTCAGAGCTCCCTGCACTGGTGAAAAGGGAATTGGACAATTAGGGAAGCCGTTACATTTCAAAGGTTCTGGTTTTCATAGGTTTATTCCAGATTTTATGTGTCATGGAGGGGATTTTACAAGAGGTAATGGGACTGGAGGAGAGTCAATTTATGGGTCTAAATTTGCATATGAGAATGTTAATTTGAAACATACTGGACCTGGTATTCTTTTCATGGCAAATTCTGGACCTAATACTAATGGTTCCCAGTTCCTTATTTGTACTGCTAAGACTCAGTGGCTTGATGGAAAACATGTTGTCTTTGGTAAAGTTTTAGATGGGTATAGTGTGGTTCAGGAGATGGAGAATGTAGTTTCACAAAATGGAAGGACTTCTGAACTTGTTCTAATTGAAAAGACTAAATTGTGTAGTAATAATAAACCAAGGGTTAAAGCCCAAAAAAAATTAATAAATGGAACAAAATAGGTTTAAATCCATTATATTATTTCATAATTATGTTGTTCACAAGCACTATAAGTATAACTTGTCACATTGCTGCTTATAATTAACATATCCAAATACACACATATCAACAATCTACAAAGTGACTGCCATTAACTATGGCATTGTTAAAATTTCAATAATACCTAGCTATATGAGCTAATTTTTCTGTCAATACTACACAATGGTTTAATCATTAAAGACACTATAACATATAAATTGCAAGTGTGGCTAACGTTTACCAAAATAGATCAAAGTCTAATCCATAGTTTGGCTGTATTAGCTGCATACCAATTATATCTTATTTTGTGGTAAAAATTCTTGTGATTATGTATCCAATAACTCACAAATCAGATCTGAATGACAACCATTTTCTTAATTTGTCATTAGTTATTACAATGTGGCGATGCATACTTAATCAATACAGATTTCATGACTTTTTAAATAAGCATATTTCATAACCAAAGATCTTAGGGTCTCTTTATGTTCCTGGAAAAATGAGGCTAATTGGTTTAGTAATAGTATGACTTGTACATTAGGAAATGGTTGTAATATTGAGTTTTGGAATCATAACGAGTTCATCGCCCATGTATCTGCTATTTCTGGCTATTTGCAATATTGTGCAGGCTTCGAATTCAAAGTGCAATCAAGATCTTCTCATTGGAGAGGTCTTAGTTTAATGGATGAAACTACATAATATCATTATGCACATCAGTCTGATTCCAGTTTCAGTCGATAAGTTCATGTGGTGGCGAGACGGAAATAAATTTTCAATCAAAGTAGCTTGTCACAGGTTTAATGTCATTGTCGGTGCTGATTATCATTTTGAGGAACATTTTTTCTTTGATTCTAAACAAAAGCTGAACTTTGATTCACTAAATAAACTTAGCAAGGTACAAAGCAGCTAAACTAATGGAAAATCACTTTTATTCTTAAATACTCAATACATTTTCCATATCATAATATTTTCTTTTTTTGCTAATTGATTTTTTTTTGTTTATTAGCTAGCTCAACTTTACAAGGAATATCGCTTTGGTTGGTCGTAATATGTACCTTTTTCCAGTCTAAAATATGTTCTTCCATTGTAATACTCCATGTTGACCATTGTCTCATATGCAGGTTGGTACTTGGTTGATTAGCTATGTTTAGAGAATGTCACTCTCTTATGAATTTGGAAATATAGTTATCATAATTATGTTCTTATTTCCTATATAACATAAATTTGGAAAGACACTTATCATAATAAATACTAAGTTTTGGGTTTCTATATTACTTTCTACTGCATTTTTATACATTTAAGTTATAGAAACTACTATTTTCTTTTCTTTTCTTGTATGAAATTAGTGAAATGTAAGTAAAAGAAAGGAAAGAAGTAGTTCTTGTGCACATGGTGATCTGTTTCGGCATTATTATTTTTTTCTTTCAATTTTGCCAATTCCGTGCGATCAGTAATGTAGGTAGTTCTTTATTGCCTATCCACTAATTGCATCTTAAAATATCATTTATTTTATTAGGAAAAAATACACTTATCTCTTGTGAGATAGATATTTACCTCTCGAGATTGTTTCTCAAAAACGTTAGTATATAATTAGAGAATTATTTAAACACGTTGAAGATTGTAAGTTGATAATTTTTTGATATGTCAACTCATGCCTTTAGACAAATTATGAAACAAGTGTATTTCTCAAGCTTCTCTATGAAACACTTTTTAGTGCTTATTGAGACATATCTTTCACACGGGACACAATCCATTAGATTCCGCCAAGATAACAAGCATATAAATTGCTCTCAATTATGTGATACAGAAGACAATCAATTAGATTCTATTTTTTCACTGTTATATAGAAAGGGTCATGAAATGACACGGGACACAACCAATTATATTCAAGCAAGAAAGCATGCATAAATATTACTCTAAAAAATAAAAATTTAAAATCTTGATTATTATGTATTTCAATCTTTTCAGTTTAATGTTTAAAATGTGTCAGACCTTACTTTATAAAGTGACACAGAATACAATTAATTAGATCCAAACAAAAAGGTATGTATAAATATTGATATTAAGATACATTTGAATATAATTCAATTATCAATATGTCTAATACTATATCTCATACTTTTCTCATACCCGTGCGGACGCACGGGTCTTCTACTAGTGTGAATTAAAAGCAATGATTCAGCATGCCATTATTTTAAAATAACAATAATTACTTATTAATAATTAGCATAAAAAAGAATAAATACTAATTTCTCTATTCTAAAATTAGTGATCCATTTAGAATAAAATAGTGTCCTAAAATGAATGATCTATTTCAATTTTCAATACATTTTTTTAATTCTACTCTCTAATTAATTAAACTTTCATCATTTTCAATACATAAGTAGGGGTACTATAGTAAAAATATTATCACTCTCTTATTTTTTTATATTTTTCTTAATATATGTGAAATGATGTGTTGGGTCACTCTTTATGAGACGGAGAGAATAATAAAAGGGGAATAAGTAGGGATAGCTGACAAAATATAAAATACGTTGAATCATAACACTCTTCTCACAAATAACTCGTTCTCTCTCCCAACATTTTCTCTGAAGAAAATCAAACAAGGCCGCCGGAAAACTCAAAACACTCGCCGGAGAAGATGAACCCATGGCGGTTCGCGGCGGATAACCACCGTCTACTCCGGCGGCGACCTCTCAAAATGCGAAAGCCTCGACACCAACCCTTGCTTATATTTTCTCCTCTTTCCAGAAACGAAAACAATTTTCTCTAAAATTCACTTACACGCCCGGATCGGGACTATTCCCAAATGAAAACCTAACCTCAAAAACTCCATCAAAAACAACAATCCAACACGAAAACGGAGCAAGGTGGCACAATAAATCAACAGCTCGGTTCAGAATGTCAAGATCGAGCGTAACATAGCCGAAATCGAAGTAAAGAAAGAAAAAGTTACCTCTGCATTTCAAGGTACCAAATGTTGTCCTTCCTTCTTTTTGATAATTCCCTTTTCTTCTCTTCTTCTGATGTTGTTAAACCGTGATTTCAATATTTAGAACTCTCTCTTTCCCTCTATTTTTTTCGAAGTTTTTTTTTTCTGTTGCTGTTAGTGTTCATGAAAGTTTTTCTTCTTCTTTGAATCGCTCTCTCCCTCTCTTATTTAAAAAAACGAAACAAGCTTGTTAATTTTTGTGATTTATTCAGAATTATCTTTATGAATGCAGGTTTTAGTCTTTTGCCGGATTGGTGTAAAGATTTTGGGCTTGGCTTGCTGCCGTTTTTTGTGTGAAAGCTCACGTCGTACTGTCGCTGTTCCTGCAGGTCTTGGTACGGTTTGAAGTTGTAGCAGCATAGTTTGTGTGTAGCATTGCTTTGCAGCAGCTATGTAGCTCTCATGACATTTTTCTTTATTATTATTATTTTTTCCTTTAAACTTTGTAAAAACAAAAGGGTACAATGGGCCTTAAGATATTTTGTACATGGACTTGTGATATCCTGCAGGCTTTTATTTATGTCAAGGATTTTTGTAGAAAATTGTGAAAAGAAAAGAATTTAGAAATTGTGAATTTTTAAATGTACAAGGATTTTTATAAATGTAAATTTTATAAATGTGAAAAGAGAAGAATTTAAAAAATGTGAATTTTTAAATGTACAAGGATTTTTATAAATGTAAATTTTGTAAATGTGAAAAGAGAAGAATTTAGAAAATGTAAAAATGGGGATATTAGATATAAAATGTGAATAAATAAAAAATGGAATTTTGGATTAAAAAAAAAAAATTGAATTTGAAATGAATTTGGAGAAAATGAAGTGGATAATAAAAATGAGAATTGAGTAAAAAAATGGGTTTAGTGGAAATGGATAAAAATGGATACAAATGAATAAATCTAGAAAATGGTTAGAAATTCAAAAGTGGATAACTGAAATGGGTAATGAATTGGATAAAATTGGTTTGTAAATGGATTAGGAAAATTGATTTGGAATGCAGATAAATAACAAAGTGGATGATTACGGGAACAGGTAAGGGTAATGGTAATGCGCCTCCGCACTTAACAACACTTAAAATCTTGACAATTGCACTAGACTGCCGCAAATCCTGGATCACATCACAACTTTGAATCCATCTCGAAATGATCTTGGTTGAACGATAAACCTGACGAATCCTCAGACTAATGACGAAAACCTGAACCACACAATCAGGACTTGCAAATAACCTGAGATGTACCAACTGTCTTGACTTCTTTAATGACTCTACAACCTGACTTCAACATACAACTTGAATTGACACAAAACCATGGTCTGATGATCTTCAGATATAATGAATGAAACAACCTCCATTTTCTTAAACAACATCAAGTCGCACTCAACTAAACTGAAACAACACACACTTGACCTGGTATCCTCAAATGAAACTCAATTGAATGCCACCCACCAATCTTAACACAAAGGGTGAGAAGCCCTAATCTTCGTGCCTTGAGTACACACTGATGAAACAATGAATTGATGAGAATCGAAACCCTTGATAAACCTCTGACAAAAGATGTTCGGGATAACGGAAGACCAACACCTTATTTCGAACTTGTGTACAATAACCGGATGAAATAACCTCTGAACATGGAACAAACAAATCAATAGAAAACCTTTGACCCCATGCCTTAAGAGCCTGACGAAATGCATGATTATGCTATAAAGTGACCTAATAGAGATGCATATGATGAAAATGATATGCAAGGCTAGGGTTAGGGTGAAAATAAGGGTGTGGCAAATAGCCCTGGTTCCATTGGGCGTGCCAAATTTGTTTACCGTGAAAATTGGTAAACAACCGCTGGTCTTCTAATAATTTGTTTTACTTGCAGGATCAACCAGTGAATCCTAAGGACATATCTATTGTTTCAATATCTTTTTGGAAAGTTGAAGAACACTTTGACAGTATTCATGTTGTAAAGGTTTGTAGCAAAGTTTTTATAAAAGATAAACTTTGTATAAATTGGTAAAGAAAATGCAATGAAGAAAAACTTCAAAGTAAAAGTGCAGTAAAAGAAACAATTTATAAATGAAAGTAACTTTCTATTGAAATGAAATAATTTGGTGTTTCAGACGTGCATTCTCAATGATAACTCTTTTCTCACTTGACGTAGATACTTTGAGTGATTTTTTGAGTATTGTACAACAATTCAACACACAAAAATCCTAACACTAAGACACCTATTTATAACATGTCGAAATAACTGTCTTCAACGGAAATTTCTCCAAAAAATTTACATGTTTCGCTCTGCATGTATCCATTTCGCCACAACTCTCCACGCGTCTTTCCTGAGAAACGGATAAGGACAAAAGATAATTATTCATTCATATTTTGAAATTCAAAACTTCTGTCGAAGGAAGGCTTCAAACATCCTCCGTCGAAGTTGCTTTCCATATTTAGAAAATGTTTCTAAGTATTCCCCAGCGCGTGCTTCTCATGAAGACTATTTCGACCAGGACCCTTTGCATAAATTCCTGTCGAATTTAGACAAAATTCAAGGAACACTTGACTTTACTTAGTATCTTTAAACAAAAGCTTGACGTCGAAATTTCTAACCAACAAGGGCATCAAACATCAACAATAGAGGAATAGAGGATTCTACAACACAACCTATGCGCTTTCGTGACATTGTTTACTCGTTTAATTACTTTTCACATTGAAACTTGCAACCCCCTTTATGTACCGTTTTCCTTTAAATTGCACAAATCTTGTCTTAACCGAACACAATCCTTGTGGGTTCAATCTTTTTATTACTGCGACATTATCGACACATTTGCCGAGAATTTATCAAGTTTTTGGCATTGTTGCCGGGGACTGTTGATTGCAACAGGGCAACATTGCAGGAAATTTCCAAAAATTCTATCACTAGATTGAATGATCTCACTTCCTCTAATGGTGATTGGAACTGAACTCTGTTGCAAAAGATCTTTCCTACTTCTATTCTTGACAAGTTACAAGCCATTCCGCCCCCTATTCCATCAGATTCCATTCTTTTTGCATACTTATGGGGTGGAACAACTTCTGGCAAGTTCATTATTTGCAACTTATATGCCTTCCTTTGCAACTCTACTGCTAATATTCATAGTTTCCATTAGGATGTTATTTGGACTCTCAAAGTTCCTTAGAGATTCAAAATTCTCATTTGGAAAATCCTTCACAATGGTATCATTACCAATGTCCACCTCTATCGGCTACAGCTATGAAATCCCGTTTGTGACACTTGTGGAGAGCAACAGAAAACTATTTTGCATGTTCTCTGTGATTGTGCCATTCCTAAAATCATTTGGCCTCACTTGGTCAACAATAATCTCAAGCACCTCTTCTTCTCTGCTTCTGATGTTGACTGGATTAGTCTCAATTTTTCTATGTGTTTCCATTTTGCTGTGTCTGACTGGGCAACCTTATGGGCTACGGGTTGCCACCTTATTTGGAGCTCGAGGAACAAGAGACTCAATGATACCCTCTTCATTTCTCCTCCAAACTTAATTATAGAAATTCAGAATCAAGATGGGTTATATAAGTTTAGCAGCAATTTAATCTAAAGTTTGCGACAAGCCTACAAAAGTCTGGTTTCCTTACGTTGGTGTCCTCTTCCTCATCGCTGGACCTGCCTCAACTCGGATGGGGCATGTAGGAGTAATTTTGGTGTTAGTTGTGGGGGTCTTTTTTGGGATAGCAATGGGAGATGGCTTAGTGGCTTCCATCAGTCCCTTGGCGAGTGTTCTAGCATATTGGCTAAATATTGGGTTGTCTTTGTTGGTCTTGAATTTGCTTGGAAGAAGAAATTTAAGAAAATAATTGTGCAAGTTGATAATAAAATTGTTGCTGACTCTTTGACATGTGTGGTTCTGAACACCAACCAAGGTTCCTTTATTACTAATCGAATCTTTCTCCTCTTCTACAACTTTGATGAAGTCATTTTCAAGCATGTCTTAAGAGAAACCAACATGTGTGCTGACTTTTTAGCCAAGTTGGACCTTCCTAGTGCCATTGAGGGAATTTGGATAGACGTTTTTCTGGCTGATCTCAAACAACTCCTTGTCAATGATAGTGTTGTTTTTGTTGTTAGGCTTGTAGTCTAATTTCTCTTGTCTTGGGGTTTTAGCCCCCTTGTTCTACTACAAAAATTATTTAATATATTAACACATATAATTTATTTAATTAAATATAATTTAATTAAGCAAATGAGAAATGATAGTTAATTAAATCAAATATGATTTAATTTAATTATTATTATTTTATTTAACTAAAAGAGTTTAATTCAATATAAGTAGTATTTTATTTTATTTAATTAAATAGACTTTAATTAAATATAAATAAGATTGAGCTAATTTTGAAAAGGTCCAAAATAAGAGCTTTAGGGTTTTATTAACTCTCTATAAATAGAGAAACTTTTCCCCCTCCGTTTTTAATTTTTGTCATTCGCATAAAACAGGTTGCACCGTCTTCCACTTTGCACTCGTGTGGACTTCGTAGAGACGTCAGTATCTTCCGCTGTTTGTGATCAAATTCAAAGCACGCTACAAGAGGTATTATGATAATCATTTGACATTTTATTTGTGATGAATGGTTTAATTAAGACCCATTCATCAGGATTGTTCTTCTAAGAGGATTAAAATTAAAAAAACCCTCTTAAATCCCTTCATCCTCTGTATATCGATGTTGATGAAGGTGTTTATTTATGAAGGTTTAACAAAGTTGGCATACCAATTTCTTGGTGTGTATCTCACTATGTTACACTTCAACTCCCTAATGCCTTAGGTTAGTTTGAAGTTAAAGTTGACAAAATTGGTACGTTAAACCTTGACTCACAACTTATAATTATATATCCCTGAATAAATTACTAAGTTGAACAATTAATCTGATTCAGGTTCCCAGAGTTAGGGTCAGTAATCCCTACAAAAATAGGTTTAATTCATGAGTTTGTCAATACATAAAAATCTTTACACACAAGATTAACTGAATAAAATACTGAAATATCAGTTCATGCAAATAAGACAAATACTAATCATAAGTCCCAATAAATAAATACATGTTTATCTCATAAGACCTAATTTCAAATAACTTAGCTACTCATATTAGAGAAATTTATAACAATAAGTTTAAAGAAACAATACATGAAACTCATGGCGAAATTTGATCTTGGAAGGGAAAAATCTCCATTCTATAGTTGTCTTGCAATGTCTCTACATAAAAAATATTCTCAAAACTGTCAACATTTGAAAATATGACTTTATGCCTTTTGAACGTGTCAAGATCTGTAAAGAATCATGCCACAATTCTTTTGTACCGTGTCACGATTTATTGAAGTTCTCAAAATCATGTCACAATTATTTTTATTGTTATGGGATTTTTGCTCTAGCTAGCCACAGATGTTAGCTTTCATTTTCCCCTGACCCCCGCCTCAATCGAAACTTACGAAGTTCTAGATATGATGAAATTACTGGACATACATCATGATGTAAAATGTGCTGAAAATAGAATTCAAACGCATGCAAGTCGCACCATGATGTTACCAGCAAGGAACTTACAATGTTGCTTGTCCTCAAGGAACTTATATGTAAACTGAAAGTTTCAACATAAACAATACACTTACCAATATCCAGTTAAAGTTATCACTTTCGTTCCTTGCTTCTGTTCAGAAAATTCTAAAGAGTTTTCTACAACTTTCCTATGTACTTTACATGTCTCTCAATCTCACATGTTCACTCGAATTGAATAAACATGGCAATACCTCAATCAATATACAAAAGTCATCAAGCATGAATTTAAAATATCTCTAAAGAGTCAGTTAAAGTCTATTCGAATACATATTTTTAGGTCTTTTCAAGTTGTAACAAGACTTATGTCTGGGTAGAAAGGTTTTGGGATGATAGACTTAATTCTTTGGAGTTAAGTACCTTCTATTTTCCTTATTGAAACACTAAATGAAATTTTGGCATAGCAGATAGCAAATGTCCTAACACATGTCAAGACATTGTTCTATGTACAACTTTAAAACAATAGAAGAACAAGCAAATTGATATTCAGAATATCAGTAACAGCAGCAAGACAGATGTTTCGACATCTGTTACAACATGTTAATCAAAATTGAACTGTAAATTGCAGAATGATAAACAACACAGAATATGATAACCTAGTTCGGTGTAAGTCACCTACCTCTGGGGGCATACCAAGCCAGGAAGAAGAATCCATTATCAATAGTATGGTTTTATGTAAACAACCGCTGGTCTACAGTAAATAACCTCTGGTTTACCTTTCACTTCCCAATGAAAACTTTATCTAAGAACTCCATCCTAGATAAGAGAAACCCATCTCACTCCCTAAATCACAACATGTGATTATCTAACAGTTATAGTCACAATAATTGTATCATCCTACTTGAAAGACACCCCTTTCAATACAAAGTTCAGTCAAGCATTCATGACTAACAAGTTAACTTGGATTTGCTTAAAAGCTTCATCAAAGAACAATACACGATTCATTACCTATGGGTTTCTGAATCTGTACAAGTACCTATGTCTTCCACAATATATCAAATCGATACAGAGAGATAATTACAAGAGAAACGTATGACTATCAAACCCTAAACCATATTTTCTACTTTACAAAAGTGTTACAATAGGTTTAGTTATTCAGTCCTAGGTCTTGGTATTCTTTTATAATCTTCAGCTTCCTTGGGCTTCGAATCTTTTGTTGGCTGGTTCCTTGATCCATGTTCTGATTGCTCCTTAATTCTTAGAACTGATATGCTAATATCCTGCTGTTAGTAACAAACACGATGTTCTAACATCGTGTTGGGACATATTATCCAACATGTCTTCTTTTAGCAGAATTCTCCTTGTTGGAACATCTTGTACAACATCCTGTTTTACCAAAATTTGCTCAAATCTTTAGAGCCTTCAATCTCCCCCTTTTGACAAATTTTGGCTAAAACTCCTTTTGTACAATAAACCCTGGATGCTCTAAAACCAGAGTAGAAAGTCCCAAAGTCATTTCAGCTGGAAGCTTACACCCTTCTCATGTACCCATTACCCGTTGTCCTGATGTACATGAGGAAGAAGATGCACACCACACCCCTTCAACCCCAGGACCAATACTAGTTACCGGAGCAACCAAACACTAACCTGACTTATCTCGTTAAGGACTTAGGGAAGTAGACTGCTACTCCAGGTAACTCAGAACACAGGACACGACTATGTTCATAACTCAAATCACAAGACACGAGGAAAGATTCAAAACATATAGGAAACCTGAGACTCAGACAAAATGTCAGAACAGTCTGTCCAACATCCTTGCAAACCAACTGCTAGGACAAACTCAACCCCTGTACTTTTATCCCCCATTTTATAGCCAAAAATTGACAAACATGTCCAAGACAGAACCATACCCAGCTCGAACAGACCCAAAAGCTGATAAATCCCATGAATACTCAGTACAACAGAAAGACAACCTGAGTTACGTCGAAGCCAATAACCCCTTTATATACCTGAGCAAATTCCTTAGGATGTAACGAACCACTGAAAATAACGCAAGTCAATTCAAGACGAACATTAAATGAGGAATGAAACTTCCCAAGAAAAAAGTGAATTGGCCAAAACACTTTTGAATGTTTCTTCTTTCAAGGGGAACCGTCCAAGAAATGCGCATGTTTCAAGACATGTGTTTAACACATGTTCCCTAAGACACTTTCTCCACCGTCCAAGACAAGCAATCTTGGAAACAACGACATGTCCTAAACAATGTTCTAACATCTTGTCAGACTTTGTTTAGTCCCTCTTGTCACATCGGATGCATATTCACAATCCTTTTCAACCAGAAGACCAAGAATAACTGACCAAGATGTTAAGAAATTTCTTCAAACATCTCCCAGTTAGCAGCATAGACTCTCAGGACACTCCCAAGATACTTGTATCACTTCTGATTCAGTCCATTGACACCCAATGATAGAATCAAAACAACCCGCTAAGTCCACCTAGAACTTATACCAGTAGAGCAATGTCACGACATGTCGTCTGACATATCATCCTCATCTGAGGCATTATATCACAAACTGCTTGAAACCACAAACAATCTTGATAAACAACTGCACTACTGCAGCAACATATCCAAAACAGGAGTCTAACTCCCCTTGTCGTAGATACCCAGTGGTCCTTTGTAAGAAGAACACCTTAAATGAATGGAAAACATAAGACGCATCTTCATGTCTTCAAGAGCGCACTCTCTCTTCAACACACCTGCTGAACGCATTCAGCTAATACCTGATCCTCAAGCAATCCATGTACCACACTAGTACATTCAATAGACAAAAGTTCTCCCCCTATCTTTCACAAAAGATGCTTCTTCAGCAAGAAACACCCAAAATCACTACATGATATCCCCTGACAACTTCATGATCATATAGTGAGAGTACCAGGATCACATCCTTGTACCATAACCAACAAAATCTTGGATTGAGACCAAAATCACCATTGATCCCTCTCATCCAGAAACTATCCATACCCTGTAAAAATCCACTTTGAATTTTACAGCCATAAATATCCTTGTTCCTTGAGATACAGTCCAATTGAATCTGGAATGCTTCACATTCCTCAAAGAGACATACAGAGCCTTTTAGTTTGCTAGCTCGCCCAGATGTTCTTCTCACTTGAAAAACATCAAACACATGCTCCAGAAATCCTCTGCTTATTTGCTCAACGAGCACCAAACTGATCCACTTCTCTCTAGCATGACTTGTAGAAGAAGAAACCACCTCTCCACAAGCATTCTGACCTCAGCAAGAGTCAGTCTTCCAGATAAACACCCCATGATCCAAGATAGTCTTCAATTTATCATTCTCCCATATGATAAGATAGAACACTTCTGATTCAACTGGTGAATATCAGCTTCCACAATCTGAACTCTAAGTTCAGAAACCATAATGTTCTAACATCAGTTAGGACATCCTAATCATATACATACACCATACACTATGGTTCTTGATACAATTACCACTGGACTTACTATCAGCATAGTAATACAACTGAAGATCTTCAGACGACACTGCACCACCAGCTTGATCAATAAGAACTCCAGATAACCAAAGAGAGAAATAAACTCTCATTCAACTCCAGAAAGAATGTAATCTTCCATAAGCAACTTAGGGCTTTAACAAAAGCTCCAAGGTATGAACACAACCCGAACCTCCTTTGATTTTCATCCAACTACCCTTTTGCACAAGAGTAATTATTTCCAAGCACTCTGCTTGAATGCACTTATAGAAATCAACCAAATGCCACTGTTTGATTAATCTCAACTTTCTTCAAAGTTCCAGAAAATCTTCTGATCCACCAATGAAACCTAATCTTCAAGTTACGTAATCTACTTACTCCATAGCAAGCCATCTTAGATATACCAAGACTCAGACATGTAACATCAACTCTTTCTCGCAGCTCCCGCAAACTGCATGAGATAGGCCTTTTTGAAGCATTAATTCCATTTATTTCCGAGAAGATCAACTTATCTTACGATGATGCGCCACAACATCAACTAAGACTCTGAAGTTTCTGCTTGATGTCACAACATCTGATCAAACATCCAGCTGGAGAATTATGTCCTTCATTCTGCCACTTAGAAAAACCTCATCCCTATAACAGAACAAGAGTTCCATGTTCTCATAGACTTGATCAATGATATCAAGTTAGAGTAGACATCCTCCATCCTGATTTACTACACTACAACAACCCATCACCTTCAGAGAAACCACACCTGCCAAATCTTGATTCTTCAGAAGAGATTGGTTAATCAAGGTCTTTACAAAAGGAATCCAACTTTCCTTAAGTAGAGACTTCTTCAGGAAGTCATAGATAACTTCCACTTATCCTTCACCTCAAAGATGAGCAAGATCACATGCTCCTGCGCACCTAGATCAGAAATAAACTGACCCAAGCAGTGCTATCACCAGCACCATATTCTAGATAAGTTTCTTGCCAGGAAAATTTCCAGATAAGATCAGATGTTTCTAGTAACAACTGGAACACACCTGCTGCACTCCAATACTCCTAGGTCAGAAATAAACTGAACCAAGAGATTTTTCTTCATCTTCACTTCCAACAACACTACATTCTAGTCAAGCTTCCTGCCACGAAACTTCCTAGTCTGAATACATGCTTTGTAATAAAGGCTGATTCTACCACACACACGTGTGTGGTACCAAAATCATCAGCTACAACTCCTTTGCTCTAGAGATTCACTCCTTGAATCAATAGGCTTCTGCACATACTCCACTGTCAATATGTTTCAACATTTGATAGAACATCAGTTCCTTATCTTGACTGTACCCATTCACTAGAGAACAAATCTTTGAGAAAATGCAGCAAGAGATGTTGTACTTCCTGATGTACCACTTGTCATCAGTGATCTTGTACTCCAATTACAAGAATAATCAATTAAATATTTGTGAATTCCACTAATAGCAATTAATCTTAAATCCTTGTTCAGTAACCATATCATACCGTTGAAGATATACTCCAACAGATCACTTCATGAACACTTATCAAGTATTCAAATTTTGTAAGTATCTTCCTTGACAAACAAAGTGTTGAGATATCAAGGTTGCCACCCTTGAGTCAAGTAACTAAGATTTTCTCTGAACAAACCCTATTTACCTCAACAAATTTGAAATCTCCTTTCAGATTGGATTCATCCTTAGGATTAAGAAACAAGAATCCTTCGTTACAAATTTGGATGGTGAAAATAAATCACCTTCACTCTCTTCAGATTTATGTTTCATAGAAACACCCTCTAGTCAGAAGAGTAACTAGAAGTCTCCAAATGCACGATTGAGATGCCTTTATGAGTGGACTTGAGAGAAATCTCAAGTATCTTTGACAACTTAGCCGAAAAATAATTTACCAATTTCCTAGAGCATGAACTTGATAAACCCAATCTCAACTCACCTTATCTTCAAACTGACTTCAAGATACAAGATGGAACCAAACTTCCAAGTACCAAGTCACCATGACAGACATCAACCAACAACTCTCACCATTCCATCGCTCCCGACTTTGGAATGAATAGATATTGATATCTTCAAGAGTAGAAGCCGACAATTGAGATCTTCCACCATCTTTCTTCTATCACAACTCCAGAATCTCATAAATACCAGAGTTCTTCCATCAGAAACATATGCAGCGGAACCACCAAGGAACATCTTCAACATGCCCTAATAAGATGTCTGAATATCTTAAAAGACACCATACAGGAGAACTAGCCACTCCTTCTGCATTTGCTGTAGAAACTCCTCATAAAACTTGAACGACCAATAGTAGTCGTTACCTTCGATCCAGAACATACATCCCATCCATTAATACCCTTGAGTATGTCCGAGTGAATGATCTGATCTCCAAAAAATCCTCCTTGTTTAAAGCGCCAGAAAGTATCTCCCAAGATCTCATCCAGACACAGACAGAAACCAGGCTCTGATACTAATTGAGATTCTTGCATAGCAGATAACAGATGTCCTAACACATGTCAAGACATTGTTCTTTGCACAACTTTAAAACAAGAGCAGAACAAGCAAACTGATATTCAGAATATCAGTAACAGCAACAAAAATTAAACTGTAAATTGCAAAATGATAAATAGCACATAATATGATATCCCAGTTCGGTGCAAATCACCTACATCTGGGGGCATACCAAGGCAAGAAGAAGAATCCACTACCAGTAGTATAGTTTTATGTAAACAACCGCTGGTCTACAGTAAATAACCTCTGGTTTACCTATCACTACCCAATGAAAACTTTATCTAAAAACTCCATCCTAGACAAGAGAAACCCATCTCACTTCCTAAATCACAACATGTGATTATCTAACAGTTATAGTAACAATAATTGTATCATCCTACTTGAAAGACACCCCTTTCAATACAAATTTCAGTCAAGCATTCTTGACTAACAAGTTAACTTGGATTTGCTTAAAAGCTTCATCCACGAACAATACACAATTCATTACCTACAGGTTTCTGAATCTGTACAAGTACCTATGTCTTCCACAATGTATCAAACCGATACAGAGGGAGACTTACAAGAGAAACCTACGAATCTCAAACCCTAAATCCTATTTTCTACTTTACAAAAGTGTTACAATAGGTTCAGTTATTCAGTCCTAGGTCTTGGTCTTCTTTTATAATCTTCTGCTTCCTTGGGCTTCGAATCTTCTGTTGGCTGATTCCTTGATCCATGTTCTGATTGCTCCTTAATTCTTAGAACTGATATCCAAATATCTTGCTGTTAGTAAAAGACACAATGTCCTAACATCATGTTGAGACATCTTATCCAACATGTCTTCTTTTAGCAGAATTCTCCTTGTTGGAACATCTTGTACAACACCCTGTTTTACCAAAATTTACTCAAATCTTTAGAGCCTTCACTAACCTAACAACATACCACTGTTAACTCATGGTTACTAAAAATTGATATTTTTTATTCCTCTCTCTCTCTCTCTCTCTCTCTCTAGCTATTTATTTGAAATTTATTTACACTTTGTTATATATATATATATATATATATATATATATATATAAAAGTTAGGATCGATGACACCATGGGTAAGCTTAAAAATCTAATACCAAATCTCAATTATTAATAGGAATAAATCAAATGATCATATATGTAGCCTACTTTTAGAAAAAAGAAGTGGCCATGTATATTATATATATATATATATATATATATATATATATATATATATATCTAGTACCCGTATCTCGAACTTTAAACATTATTAATTTTAAAAGCAAATCCAAACTTAGATCTTTGTATCAATAAGAAAAACTAACATTCTACCTAACTGCAAAAAGGGTTGGAAAATTAATCTTTCAACTCGAATGGCTAATAATTTGGTCATATCACTGAAGAAAAATCTTAGACTCAAAGGTTTTAAACGATGAATACAAATTATTTTTTAAGGATGACTTATAAAGGCTCAAAGTTTAACATGGAAAAAACGTATCTTAGTGTGTTAACAAACAAACTAATAGACTAATAAGGAACATCGCAATTCCTAGTAGATATTCAATTGTTTAGATACTCTATAAAATAAGAAAATGGTAATCAATGGGATTTTTGGCTCAAACCTTACTTGCTGATGCATTTAAAAATTGAATACAAGTTAGTTGAATATCCCTACTTTTTTTACTAAAATCAACCTCTGGATACTCCTCAGTATGTACCCTTAATCTCATCTGTGCATGTGTGGTTTAAATTGAATAGGAATGGTTTCAAGCATATTCCAATTAGATGGAATTCATTTCTGGCAGGATCTAGGTTTAAAGAAGGGGAGGAACCATCAATTTCTTCCATTTATTTCTCTGAAATACCGGATAGGGTAAAGGCTACAGACATTTTTGAATTGTTTGGTTGCATTGGAGATATTGCAGAGGTTGTAATTCTGCCAAAAAGCAATAAGGTAGGGAAGAGATTTGACTTTGCGAGATTTAAGAATGTGGAAGATGTTAGGATGCTGGCGGTTAAGCTGAATAATGTCATTATTAATGGTAAGAAAATACATGCAAACCCACGTCGATTCAATATTATTGATGCGAAGAAGAATCCTGAGGCCGGGCAGATAAAACTAATGGAGCTCGAGTTGTTTCTTCGGAGAAAAAGAGTTGGAAAGGAAAGGTTAGTGAAGGAAGAATTGGTTTCAGATCCTATGTGAAGTGGTGGAAAACAAGGTGACCCATAGTACCGTTTCAGTTTCTTCTAATCCTGCATTTGTTTTGTTATTCGATGTCAAAGAGGAGGTCTATGGCAGATTTAAAAAGGCTTATGTGGGAGAGGTGATCAACCCAGGAATGGATTACAACATACAAACTTGTTTCAAAACTGAAGGCTTTTTCTCAATAAAACTAACCCTTCTTGGCTCGAAACTTTGTCTGTTGTTTCAGACCTAGTGAATGAGGGAAGAAGCTGGTGGGGTCAATGGTTCTCGAACATTAGGGAATAGAGGGAAGACGATGTCGATAAGGAGGGAGTTACCTGGATTACAGCTCATGGCATCCCCTGTCACATTTGGGGCATCAATTAATTTGAATTGCTGGCTAATTCGGTGGGAGAATATGTTTGCTCAGACGAACATATGTTGAAGGCAAGCAACATGGATTTAACTTGATTTATGGTGAGAGCTTCTTGTGTTGCAATGATAGACAAGCTAATTAAGATCAAGATCAACGATTTCTTATACACGATTAAATTGTATGAAGACTCATATGGCCCTCTTCACATTAATCTGTCCAAGAAGATTAAATCGTTTCAGAGTCTTCCTCTTTAGATTCCGATGAAGGTTGGCCGGATCTTCAGCCTGAATTACAGGGAGACGAGGATGAGGAAGAACAGATTGTCAATCCAGTAGGTACAGGCGTAGAGCTCCGTTAGAAATAATGAAACTAACGATGATGGAGTGAACCACAAGTTATTAGGAGGCAATAGACCTGAGGCTACGCATGGGTTGGAGAGAGACGAGACATGTGGCAATTCGATGAGGCGATAGGGGCAACGAAGCTAGCAATAGTCAACAGGTCCACAGAGGATGGGCCCCCTAGGACATTTCGTTTATCCCCTGGATCTTCTGATACTAGGGTCAGGTGTACTTTTGATTCAACAAAGTTTAATAAGGGACAGGGTGACAAAAGTTATCTTTTTAAGGGCAAGAAAGTAAAAAGCATCTACGAAGTGGGTGGGCCGGTTTTGGCCAAAAAACGTAGGCCCAAGAAGAAAGCTCTAAGGGCCCATTCACCAGTGGATCCACTTTTTGCTTCGATGGAGGAAGTTTTCCTAAACACTTTGATTGTTCACTCCAACCAGTTTGAACCCTTTGTGAGAAATGGTACTTCTTTACCAATTATTGAAATTGAGGAAGAGGATATATTTTCTTTCGGAGCCATCATTTGTTGCGATTCGACCACCAATTCCAATGTGATTCAATGTAACTTTAGATTCTGGGAGAATTTAGAATCTAGGGTGGGAGAAAAGGTTTGGAAGGCGATTGCAAATCTTGGTGTGGTGAACAAAGGAGCGGACAAGGATTATAAGAAGAAAATTGATGAGATGGAAAAGAGGGATATAGAGAAGAAGCAAGTTTGAAGGAGATCAAAAAATCGGGGAAATGATAATCGGTTCTCTTAATATTAGGGGAGGGGGGGTAGTTTGGTGAAAAGAAAAAGAATCAACAAGATTATCAATCAAGGGAAGGTGTCCATGTTTCTTATCCAAGAATCAAAGTTGTCTTGTATGGATTTAACAATTGTTGGTAACTTATGAAGGAAGGAGAATTTGGGTTGGTCTTTTCAAAAGTAGCAGGGCAATCGGGCGGGATTATTACTATGTGGAAAGAAGAATCAATAGATGTTATTTTTAGTTTCAAAGGAGAGGGATATTTGGGGCTGAATGTGTGTTGGAAGGGAGGCCTTTATTATATTATCAATGTTTATTCTTCATGCTCCATGGAGCTCAAAAGGAAACTTTGGAAGGAATTATCATATCTCAAGCTTCGGTATGACGACGGAGAGTGGTGTGTTTCTGGACACTTTAATTCCATTATGAATCAAAAGGAGAGGAAGGGTAGATCAATGGCTTGCAGAAATACTGAAATAAGGGAATTTGCGGGATTCATTGAGAATATTAATCTTATCGATTTGTAGCGCGGTTTTTGTGACCGCCCACATCCGCCTGCGGATGGGATTGGGTGTTACTTTCTAATTTCTTATTTATCCTATGAAGCTGGAAAGGAAAGGGAAGCTATCTCAAACTAACCTTGCACACAAATGTTTTCTTTAACAAATGCTAAGAGATTGGGGAGTTCGGGGTCAGGTTATACAATGGGGAGTTGTCAATTACCCATCCTATACATGGTTATCCATGGGTTGTTAGCAATTTTCCTTACTGCTTTCTATTTACTGGTGTTTATCTGTTGTAAATGGGAAAGTTTCTCCTTTGGGAAGGTTGAGAGATGTTGAAAAGATATTTTTGTTGTTTTCGGGTTTTTTGATGTTTTTTGGTAAGGTACTGGACCTAAGGTTTTTGTTTAGTGTGCTCGGTAAGATTTCGCAATCTTATGCCTACGTATTCCTGTTAAAGAAAAAAAGGGAAATCAGAGCAATCGTAGTTCCTCCTATTCTATGGGAGGAAAAAGAGATATTTGGGTATCTTGTTCAAAGCCCAAGATATGAAGCTAAAGGGGTGTTTGTGGGAATTGATTTGAAAGAGTGAAAAGATTAAAGATTGAGATATAAATATCTGGGAAAAAACATCGGATGAAAATAGAATGAATATCCGGGAAAGCGTCGGATGTAAAGAAAAGTAATATCCGGGAAAACGTCGGAAGTTAAAAAGAGAGGAAAGGGTTTTTCCTGTGTTTAAGGAGATAAAAAGGGTTTTTTGAAATCCAAGAGGAAATGAGACTGTCCGAGTCTACTGGGTTTATCTTTGTACGATGCCCAAGAGGAGGCTGATGTTTTAAGGGATGAGAATCAACCCTAAATTAGTTTGATGTTTTGACTCTAGAAAGACTGCTCTAGCAAAGGATGACTAGGTTCTATTCCTATACCTTTAAGAGGTCGTCGGGTCCTTGTACTAAGCCCAAGAGAAGGCATGAGAACTTCTAAGAAGCTGAAGGGTCCTTGTACAATGCCCAAGAGGAGGCGGGGATGCTTTTAGGAAGCCTGTGGGTCCCCAAACCCCGAGAAGTTCAAGACATGCTATTCACCGAGAATAGATCAAGCCAGGAAAGTCCGAGAATTTGGAAGAAACTCAAGAGATGCCATTCACGGAGAAAAGATCATCTCTGGGGAGTAGAGTTTCTTTGACAATTTCTAAGGGTGACAGTCTGAGAAAAGGTTCACCGAGAATACTGCCTTTCTCTTTGTTCCATATTGTTTAACCCCAAGAGGAGGGAAGACTGTATCTGGAATCCTACGGGGGATCTAGTTTTGTTTGTATTTAAGAGTGACCAACAGGGCTTTACCTAGTTCTAGACGTAGTTGCTGGGGAAAACTCTAAACAGATACAAGTATATATACAGGGGATATATGACAAGTATTTAAAGAGGGTATGAAAGAAGACTAACCATGAGTAGCTTCCCACAATACAGTTATATACATGAAAGCAGTAAATGAAAGCGGATAAACACTTGTAGAGCTTCCATGTTGTTTTGTTAGTTGTTCAACAAAGAAATGAAAGAAAGTTTTGATAGCAAATATGTATTTGAATTTAAATCACAAGGAAAGTTGTTTTGAAAAGAAACGATATAAATATCCGGGAAAACGTCGGATTGAAAGAGATAAAAATAAAAAGGTCGCTCGCTAAGACTTTGCAGTCTTATGCCTATGTATTCTCAAACGGGATCTTGAGAAATCAGAGCGGTCGTAGTTCGTCCTATTGGGGCACGAACTACAGAAAATAAAGTTTAAATCGCACGACGGCGAGAGGGGAAATTTAATCTAAAGTTATCATGCTTGGTTGAATATTCTAAAGTCTGTCTTATTTCAAACCTAATAGAAAATTAAATTTGAACTAAGAGATCCTAAAGGAGCATGCATACGTGGCAAAACATCACGGAATAAATAAACACACGGCAAAGCATCGTGGTAACTAACAGATATAATATACGCGGAAAAACATCCGGAGATTAAAAGCATATACACGACAAAACATCGCGTGTGAAACTGAATACATGGAAAAAACATCATGTGATAAAATATACACGGCAAAACATCATGACAGATAAAAGCATATACACGGCAAAACATCGTGATATCATGGCAATTGAAAACATACACGGAAAAGCATCGTGTGAATAAAACATGGATAATGAGTTCAAAAACTTACCTATTAGAGCAAGGTCCAATGCCTCTTCTCAAGCTTCCAGAAGCGAGATAATGATCCCCAAAGTATCATATAAGAACTCCTGCGTCAGGTAAAAGACAAAGCAGAGAAAACCAGAGATCATAGAGAAATTCCCTAAGTCTTATCAAGTGGTTAGAATCGAATTTGAACATTTAATTAATTATTTACAAAAGTTTTACTTGAAAATAATCCTAAGAATAAATTACCAAATAATTGAATAAAACAATTTAAACAGTTAAATGATTAATTACAAATTAATTAAATCAAATTTAATAACTTAGAAATTATTAATATATTTTAGAATATTTAATCAAGATTAACTAAACTAAAAAAATAAAGTTGTATTAAAAAGAAAAAATGGGCCACAAGAAGAATTATCAATTAATTTAAATATTAATATTTAATAAGATTAATTAATAATTTAATTAATCAAAATTAAATAAAAATATCTAAATTAATTAATAATTAAACAATATTTTTACATTTCTAAATAAAACTAGAAATAAGAAAATTAAAAAAATAAATAATGAAAGAGAGAAATATATGTGGGAGAGAGTTGAGAAAACAATGTGAGAGATTGTTTTGGTGTGATTTTGAAAGTGAATTTGATGTGGTATTTATAGGAAAAAATTTGCTTGGAGAACAAGATAACAAGCTTAAAAATTAAGCTAACTTAGTTTTTAAGCTAGCTTAATTTTTAAGCTAACCTAAATATATATATAATAGAACAATATAAAAACAAAATTGTATTAAAAACAAAAGTTTTTTTAGAACAAAATATATAAAAAAACAAAAATTCATAAAAAAACATAATATATATAAAAAACAAAATATATGAATTTTAAAATTAATATATATATATATATATATATATATATATATATATATATATATATATATATACATACAAAAAATATAAAAAATATATAAAAAATATATAAAAAATAAAAAGACAAAAAAAAACAAATATATATATATATATATATATATAAAATACAGAAATTTATATATATTATTATTTTTTTTTTTATTTTTATTTTATATATGTAAAAATAAAATAAAAAATGAGAAATCGATTAAATCGTGTAAAAGATAGATGAATAATGAACATTTGTAAATTTAATTGAAAAACACGTTCGTTCATTGATTTTCCGCATAATTAACCAAAAAAGACAGAAATTTTAACGTATATATTCTGACTGAAAATTCAAACAATATGCATGACAGAAAAAGATGATATGATATGCAGATGACACGAAGTGAAAACACAATCGGGTGGTCAAAATTTGGGGTATGACAAATGCCCCTATTTAATCTTCTTAGACCTGAAGGTATGAATAGCAAAGTGTTTTAGACCTTCGAAGTATAAGAGGATTAAATATCAGAGTACCTAGAATTTTGACCGTGAATACAGATGAAATGATATGTGATGAATAGAAGACTTTTGAACACTGTGGGGAATGATGCCACAGGAGACAGACCAACAGAATTTTCTTGGGATATAAGATATTGTGGAAATTTGCCGATGCGACAAAAGTATCCAGCAATATTTAGAAAGAGAGGGATAAACCCTGGAACTAGGGATGGCAGGCGGACCCAAACCCGCGGGGCCCACCCGCACCCGAACCCGAGTCAACGGGTGAAAACCCGAGTTGACTGGGTTCGGGTTCGGATTCGGGTGCGGGTTTGGGTAGTGTAAAACCCGTGCACGAAACCCGAAACCACACCCGCTATATATATATATATATATATATATATATATATATATATATAAATTTTTTTTTTAGTTTTTGCTACGGGTTCGGGTTTGGGTGAAAAAACCCGAACCCAACGGGTGTGGGCGTGGGTGTTATTTTGCCACCCGAATAGCCTTTGGGTTCGGGTGTTGATTTCGGGTGCGGGTTTGGGTAGTGTGAAACCCGCACCCGACCCGACCCGTTGCCATCCCTACCTGGAACAAAGATACATACATCCGGAAAAACATCAGATGCGAAAGAAGTGTCATACTCTGGACAATATATCAGAAACATCTAGGAAAACATTAGATGTGGAATGAGACTAGATCTGAAAATATGTCAGAGACTTCTGAGAAAGCAGTTTAATTTTATTGTGGACTACACGGGAACATCCAGAAAGCGAAGGTAACTTTACTGGGAAAAAGGTTATAGTCATCAGAGATTTTCGGACATGTATTAAAAAACTCTGGAAAAGAACAGTAATAACCGTAAGAGACATTCAGAAGAGCATTGAATGAAGTCTGAAAATTAAATCAGGCACATCCAGAAAAACATTGGATGAATGAGAAACAAACTCGAAGGCATCCAGAAGAGCATTGGACCGAGTTGTCGACCAAACTTGAAGATATATTAATGACATCCAGAAAACCGTTGAATGTATTAAAAATAACTTTGAGTGTAAATCCGAAACATTTAGAAAAGTATTAATTGTACAAATTTTTTTTTAGAAGACTGGCAGAATGATGGCCATATCCGAAAAAGCATCAGATAAGCACATCAGAACAAAAGTTACATCTGGCAAAACATCAGATGAGAAAAAGTCATATCCGGAAGAGCATTAGATAGACATGTAAAGAGTTTCTGAAAGAGCATCAGAATAAAAGAGACATATCAAGAAGAACGTCGGATGAAGACAAAGAAAGTTCTGGAAAAGCATCAGAACAGACAGACATATCCGGAAAAACATCGGATAGACATAGCGAAAAGTTCTGGGAAAGCATCAGAACAGATAGACATATCCGGAAGGACATCGGATAGAAACAAAGTTATATCTGGAAGAACATCAGATAAGACATAAAAGTATAGGTGCCAGATAAGTTGGACTTTGTAGAAAGGTAAGATGTTGATAATAACACGACCACTGATGAATGCAAATGGGGATTAAAACACTCTTGAATGCATAGTGTATGAAAATGTTATAATGTATGATTAAATGTATGTAATGCAAATGAAAATGTTGTCAACAAGTTTAGACTCTTTGAGGAGTGACAACCAACAAGTTTATACTCTTTTGGGGAGTGAAAATCAACAAGTTTATACTCTTTTGGGGAGTGACAGACAAGACTGATTCCTCAACACAGAGATCACTGTCACTGCTTAGGGACTGAAAATGCGGTTCGTTAAACACATCTCTGTCATACTGATAAACTGTATCAGTTTATAATTCTCGGAGGAAAGCTGGATAGCCCGCTTGGGGGATTTTTCCAAATAAATTGCCCCAGATTTGCTGACTGTTGTAGATGAACTGATCATTGCTTCAGCTTGAATGATAATAACTGTATGCTGTATACTAGGGAGGCTTGCCTCAGTAATGAGTCTTGACAATTTTTCTGAATAAACCAATTCTGAGAAGGACTTGCACTGAACAAATATTGAACTGATTCTTAACAGGCTCTGGAAAGAACTTGCCCCTGATAGGATCACTGACCAAGTTTCTAAACTGTTTTGAAAATTTCTTGATAGGAAAGCTAGTTTGCAATAAAAAAATGTTTATTTAAACATGGCAAATTTAAGGCAAAGTTCATGCAAAAAATTTGAAAACAAAATCATTGTTTAGAAAAAATACAGTAATATGGATTACTGGTTAAAAACACGGTGGTTTAAAACATTCAGAATGAAAAGTAAAACAGAGGTATGATACCAAAACAAATGATTTGCAAAAAATGATTTTGGAGTCAATTTACGCCACCTTGCTGTAGTATACTTTCAACATAACCTTGCTTCAATTAGGTCTTTTGAGGGTTATAACGTGGCCTGGTTCATGGTTTATGAAAGAAAGATAAAGGCTCAAAATTTGTTTGTGCCCACCCCAACTTCATGATGTTCTCCAGTCCTATACTCAATTAAACTCAAATTGTGCATTCAGGTTCCAAAAGGTTTCGGATTTGTACTGATGATAGTGATGACGATGGTCCAGAAGTCTTAAGACAGCAGCTACTGCTTCTTTACAACACTTAGTTTTTTTTCGTCTTTGTGGACTTTTTGAAAATCGAGGATTTAAGGACCTCTTCTCTGTATTATCCCTAACTTTTGCCTAAACTATTTCTTTTGAAATTTATAGTCAGCGGGATGCCCTAGTTTTTGCCTAAGTTTTTTTTTGGACTTAGCGGGCTTTTTCTTTTTGATTTCTTCTTAGAAAGAAAGTGACTGCTTGATTTGATGATTACTACGGACCATCAGTGACTTTTGATTTGAAAGACGTTTTCAGTATCTGCTTGTTGTATGTAAACTTTCGAACTTGAATACACAACCCAAATTAAACTGAGAACTACCCTGCACTGGGTTAAAATTGCGGGGTTTTTTTTTATAAAGAAAGAAACTCCTACTTCAAGGCTCAAAGGGGTTAACGAGGGATTATCTTCCTTATATCTCCAATGTTTGGGAATTGAAAAAAATGCCTTACATCCTCAGCAAAGTTTTTTATTTGAAAGCATACCGACATCAATTATGGGTATTATGTTTTTATCATCTTCCCACAAATATTTGCATAGTAAGAAATTTGAAAAAGAGGTGTATTTTTTTGAAAGAGAAAGCATAAAGATGCGAATAAACAGATGTTTTGAATCAAAATACTGTACATGCTCATTTCATTAAAACTGACATTTAAAGATAAACAAGTTTGAAAGCAAATATGATACAAACAAGGAAAATGAAAAATAGATAGAAACAAGGTCAGTGACTAATCAAACACAAGGATGAGTTGTCTTATCTTTGGGAAGTAACTGAGCTGAAGTTGATTGAAGTTTCAGTTCTGTATCGGTGATGAGGAATCAGTTTGACGATTTACAAATGACTGAAAGACAGAAGGTTGGAATGAATTGACGATGACCTGGACGTATGTATGAAATATGCAAGGGATGCAAATGCAATGCATGGATGCTGCACACAAAAACATAGAAAAAACATGGGGTCAAAGGTTCAGTGTCATGAAGTCAAGGCTCTACCCATCCTCAAAGGTTTATACTGGTGATTTTTGTACCTATCCTCAAAATCCTTGACCCCTCTTGAGATACCAACAGCAAGCAGATCACCTGAGCGAGCTCATGTATCTTAGAGTAGCCCCAAATGAGGGTAGTATCGTGTGACAACTATTTCCGATAGCTTACGCACTACAAAATGGTTTAAGTCTACTAAAAACCTCAGCTTCTCAAATAACCTAGTCGACCACACTACTTTCAACAACCGAAGTCGTATAGGCAATGTATCTGCAAAGGGAGTCTCCACTGAGTTTGATGGTCGATCGGGGACTCTTAACAGGGATTCACTCCCTGCAAGATTACCCGCATTGCCATCCCCTATCTTAGGTGTATACTCAATCTTTCCACATGCGGCATCACACACAGTCCCATTAGTAGAAAAATAAACACGAATATCAAGTAGGAAAAGCGATATATATATATATATATATTATATAGAAAAATTTCTAACAACCTAGACCTCTTAGGAATTCTAATCCTAATTTGCATCCCCAGCAGAGTCGCCATTTTTTTGTAGCGCGGTTTTCGTGACCGCCCACATCCGCCTGCGGATGGGATTGGGTGCTACTTTCTGATTTCTTATTTATCCTATGAAGCTGGAAAGGAAAGGGAAGCTATCTCAAACTAACCTTGCACGCAAATGTTTTCTTTAACAAATGTGAAGAGATTGGGGAGTTCGGGCTCAGGTTATACAATGGGGAGTTGTCAATTACCCATCCTACACATGGTTATCCATGGGTTGTTAGCAATTTTCCTTATTGCTTTCTATTTATTGGTGTTTATCTGTTGTAAATGGGAAAGTTTCTCCTTTGGGAAGGTTGAGAGATGTTGAAAAGATATTTTTGTTGTTTTCGGGTTTATTGATGTTTTTTGGTAAGGTACTGGACCTAAGGTTTTTGTTTAATGTGCTCGGTAAGATTTCGCAATCTTATGCCTACGTATTCCCGTTAAAGAAAACAGGGAAATCAGAGCAATCGTAGTTCCTCCTATTCTATGGGAGGGAAAAGAGATATTTGGGTATCTTGTTCAAAGCCCAAGATATGAAGCTAAAGGGGTGTTTGTGGGAATTGATTTGAAAGAGTGAAAAGATTAAAGATTGAGATATAAATATCCGGGAAAAAACATCGAATGAAAATAGAAGGAATATCCGGGAAAGAGTCGGATGTAAAGAAAAGTAATATCCGGGAAAGCGTCGGAAGTTAAAAAAAGAGGAAAGGGTTTTTCCCGTGTTTAAGGAGATAAAAAGGGTTCTTTGAAATCCAAGAGGAAATGAGACTGTCCGAGTCTACTGGGTTTATCTTTGTACGATGCCCAAGAGGAGGCTGATGTTTTAAGGGATGAGAATCAACCCTAAATTAGTTTGATGTTTTGACTCTAGAAAGACTGCTCTAGCAAAGAATGATTAGGTTCTGTTCCAATACCTTTAAGAGGTCTTCGGGTCCTTGTACTAAGCCCAAGAGAAGGCATGAGAACTTCTAAGAAGCCGAAGGGTCCTTGTACAACGCCCAAGAGGAGGAGGGGATGCTTTTAGGAAGCCTGTGGGTCCCCAAACCCCGAGAAGTTCAAGACATGCTATTCACCGAGAATAGATCAAGCCAGGAAAGTCCGAGAATTTGGAAGAAACTCAAGAGATGCCATTCACGGAGAAAAGATCATCTCTGGGGAGTAGAGTTTCTTTGAGAATTTCTAAGGGTGATAGTCTGAGAAAAGATTCGCCGAGAATACTGCCTTTCTCTTTGTTCCATATTGTTTAACCCCAAGTGGAGGGAATACTGTATCTGGAATCCTATGGGGGATCTAGTTTTGTTTGTATTTAAGAGTGACCAACAGGGCTTTACCTAGTTCTAGACGTAGTTGCCGGGGAAAACTCTAAACAGATACAAGTATATATACAGGGGATATATGACAAGTATTTAAAGAGGGTATGAAAGAAGACTAACCATGCGCAACTTCCCATAATACAGTTATATACATAAAAGCAGTAAATGAAAACGGATAAACACTTACCCGTTGTAGAGCTTCTATGCTGTTTTGTTAGTTGTTCAACAAAGAAATGAAAGAAAGTTTTGATAACAAATATGTATTTGAATTTAAATCACAAGGAAAGTTGTTTTGAAAAGAAACGATATAAATATCCGGGAAAATGTCGGATTGAAAGAGATAAAAATAAAAAGGTCGCTCGCTAAGACTTTGCAGTCTTATGCCTACGCATTCTCAAACGGGATCTTGAGAAATCAGAGCGGTCGTAGTTCGCCCTATCGGGGCACGAACTTCAGAAAATAAAGTTTAAATCGCACGGCGGCGAGAGGGGAATTTAACCTAAAGTTATCATGCTTGGTTGAATATTCTAAAGTCTGTCTTATTTCAAACCTAATAGAAAATTAAATTTGAACTAAGAGATCCTAAGGGAGCATGCATACGTGGCAAAACATCACGGAATAAATAAATACACGGCAAAGCATCGTGGTAACTAACAGATATAATATACACGGAAAAACATCCGGAGATTAAAAGCATATACACGGCAAAACATCGTGTGTGAAACTGAATACATGGAAAAAACATCATGTGATAAAATATACACGGCAAAACATCGTGACGGATAAAAGCATATACACGGCAAAACATCGTGATATCACGGTAATTGAAAACATACACGGAAAAGCATCGTGTGAATAAAACATGGATAATGAGTTCGAAAACTTACCTATTGGAGCAAGGTCCAATGCCTCTTCTCAAGCTTCCAGAAGCGAGATAATGATCCCCAAAGTATCATATAAGAACTCCTGTGTCAGGTAAAAGACAAAGCAGAGAAAACCAGAGATCATAGAGAAATTCGCTAAGTCTTATCAAGTGGTTAGAATCGAATTTGAACATTTAATTAATTATTTACAAAAGTTTTACTTGAAAATAATCCTAAGAATAAATTACCAAATAATTGAATAAAACAATTTAAACAATTAAATGATTAATTACAAATTAATTAAATCAAATTTAATAACTTAGAAATTATTAATATATTTTAGAATATTTAATCAAGATTAACTAAACTAAAAAAATAAAGTTGTATTAAAAAGAAAAAATGGACCACAAGAAGAATTATCAATTAATTTAAATATTAATATTTAATAAGATTAATTAATAATTTAATTAATCAAAATTAAATAAAAATATCTAAATTAATTAATAATTAAACAATATTTTTACATTTCTAAATAAAACTAGAAATAAGAAAATTAAAAAAATAAATAATAAAAGAGAGAAATATATGTGGGAGAGAGTTGAGAAAATAATGTGAGAGATTGTTTTGGTGTGATTTTGAAAGTGAATTTGATGTGGTATTTATAGGAAAAAATTTGCTTGGAGAACAAGATAACAAGCTTAAAAATTAAGCCAACTTAGTTTTTAAGCTAGCTTAATTTTTAAGCTAACTTAAATATCTATATAATAGAATAATATAAAAACAAAATTGTATTAAAAACAAAATTTTTTTTTAGAACAAAATATATAAAAAAAACAAAAATTCATAAAAAACAAAATATATATAAAAAAACAAAATATATGAATTTTAAAAATAATATAAATATATATATATATATATATATATATATATATATATATATATATATATATATATATATATATATACATATAACAAATATTTAAAATATATAAAAAATATATAAAAAAAAGAGAAAAAAAACAAATATATATATATATAATACGGAAATTTATATATATATTATTATTATATTATTATTATTATTATTTTTATTTAATATATGTAAAATAAAATAAAAAATGAGAAATCGATTAAATCGTGCGAAAGATAGATGAATAATGAACATTTGTAAATTTAATTGAAAAACACGTCCGTTCATTGATTTTTCGCATAATTAACCAAAAAAGACAGAAATTTCGACGTATATATTCTGACTGAAAATTCAAACAATATGCATGACAGAAAAAGATGATATGATATGCAGATGACACGAAGTGAAAACACAATCGGGTTTTGACAATCGGGTGGTCAAAATTTGGGGTATGACACGATTTACCGTGCAAAGGCAATAAATTCAATTGGTTCAGCGGTGATGGCAAATCGATGAGTAGGATTGATCAATTTCTGGTGTTTAATTCTTTGGCTATTAGGTGGGGCTTGGTTGGCCAGTTGATTGCTAATAGAGATATTTCGGATCACTGTCCAATTTGGCTTATTGGTAATAACTTCGATCAAGGCCCGAAGCCATTCAAGGTCAATAATTCTTGGTTTGACAACAAGGATTTCATACCTTTCGTTGAAGAAGCGTGGAGGAATTTGAGGGGGGAAGGCATAAGTGATTAAGTCCTCAAGGAGAAGTTGAGGTTGCTAAAAGTTAGCCTTCGTCATTGGAATTCAGAAGTTTTTTGGAGGATTGATTTGGAAGTAGAAGAATGGGAGAGTAAGATTAATGAAGCGGATGCTCTGCTTGCGATTTGTGGAGATATCGAAGTAGCAGAGGTGGTGGAAAATAGAAGGGTCGTTACTTCTCTTCTTTGGCAAAATCTTAGAATCAAAGAAAACATGCTTCTTCAAAAGTCTAGATTGAAGTGGGATAGTGATGGAGATTCTAATAGCAGGTTTTTCCATGGGGCTAGGAAGGAAAGAAGGCGCATCAACTTTATTAGATCCATTAACACATCTTATGGCTTGGTTGACTTAGTGAAAGATGTAAATGAGGAAGTAAATAATCATTTTCTGTTAAATTTGTTGAAGAAAATGTGTTTTGCCCCACATTGGACGAAATTAACTTCTGCATAATTTCTGAATCTGAGAGCAGGATGTCAGAAGAAAATATTTCTGATACTGAAATTAAGGAGGCTATTTGGGGTTGTGAGGGGTCGAAGAGCCCGGGTCCTGACATATACAATTTTTCCTTCATCAGGAAGTGTTGGCATTTCCTCAAGGATGACTTTACCCACTTTTTCCACGAGTTTCACCATCAAGCAGTGCCGTCAAAATCCATTTCTTCTTCTTTTTTAACGCTGATTCTGAAAAATTATAATCCTTTGGATCTTGATGATTACAGGCCCATATGTTTGCTAACATGTCTCTATAAAGCTCTCTCCAACTTATTGGCTGCTAGAATTAAGAAGGTTCTTGGGTCGATTATCTCGCCTTGTCAAAGTGCTTTCGTGCCGGGAAGACAAATGCTAGATGAGGTGGTGGTGGCGAATGAGGTTGCTGATTTCACAATTAAAGAGAAGAAAGATTGCTTATTGTTTAAGGTGGATTTCGAAAAGGCGTATGACAAAGTTAATAGGGAGTTTCTCAAATACATGATGCAAATGATGGGGTTTGGTTTGCTTTGCTTAGATTGATGGAGGCTATCATTTTCACGAGTTTCATGTCGGTGCTATTCAATGGAAGTCCGACAGGTGAATTTAGAGTGGACACAAGCCTTGGACAGGGCGACCCGCTATCCTCGTTTTTATTTGTTCTTTATGGAAGGGCTGACGGGTTTGGTTAAGAAGGCTCACGACATCGGCGAATTTTTAGGTTTTAAAGTGAAGGATCAATGTTTTGTGGACACACTTCAGTTTGTCGACGAAACTCTCTTAATTGGAGAAGGCAGTTAGAAACATGTGTGGTCTCTTAAGGCGGCTCTTAGAGGATTCAAAATTATTTCAGGTCATGGAGTGAATTTCATTAAAACAAAAATGATCGGGATTAATATCACTAAACGTTTTTACTTCCAGCAGCAAACTTTTTATCACGTGGGATAGAAACGAAAGAATTTACTTTTTTTGGCATACCGACCGGTATTAACCCAAGGAGGATCAAGTCGTTGAATACTTTAATTAGTAAGTTAAAATCGCGCTTTACGAATTAGAAAGGTAAGCTATTGAATCTTGGAGGCAGGATTACCTTATTGAGATCGGTTTGATGCAGTATGTCTATTATTCTCCTTTCTTTTTATAAAGCACCGGTGTCGATTGCCAGAGAAATCACGAGGATTCATAACAAGTTTCTCTGGGGCGGGGCAGAAGGTTGTAGGAAGGTCATTGGGTAGGGTGGGAGAATTTGTGTTTGCCTTTAGAAAAATGAGGGTTGTTTCAAGAGAGTGGAGGAAATCAACAATTCTTTGCTGGTGAAGTGGAGATGGAGGGTTATTGAGGGAAAGGATTCCTTGTGGATTAAAGTCTTGAAGGCTAGGTATGGTAATCTTAATCTGCAGGTTTTAAATTCAACTTGTTTTCGAAAGTGTGCTTCCGGTTCGTCGTGGTGGAAAAACATTATGTCTTTAGAAAAAAGATTGGAAACTGATTTTTTTTTCCAGATCTTTGCAGATTCAAATTGGGCCGTGGCAATTCCATTCCTTTTTGGCATGCTGTTTGGATTGGTAATGTGAGCTTGAAAGCAGCTTATCCTGAATTATATTGCTTAAGCTCGTCTATGTCGGAGATGGTGGCGGGTATGGGTAATTGGATCCAAGACAGGTGGGTTTGGGACGATTTGGGAATTACTGAACCATCTAACGCAGAAGAGCAGAATAGTATGCATATGTTAAGGTTACTCTTGTTTGACAGTTCGCCTAGCAGGGATCAATCGAATTCGGCAGCTTGGATTCTGGATCATATAGTTGGTTACACGACTAAATCAAGGTACGATGCTATGCTTGATCCTCTGTTCTCCGTTGTCCCTACTGCAGGTATGAAATTAGCCTGTACCTTATTATGGAGATCCTCAGTTCAGTTTAGAGTTAGGGTGTTTGGATGAAGGTGTTTCTTAGATAGATTACCGTCGAGAGAACAATTGCTTAGGCGCGAAATCATATCTAGTTCTGTTTCTTCCTGCATGGTTTGTAATTCTGAGATTGAACCTTTAAACCATATTTTTCTCAATTGCAATATTTCTAAATCTATATGGATTGAGGTGGCAGTGTGGATAGGGATGATTTTGGTTCAACGTGATATTGTGTGGAAAAATTTCATCTTTTGAGCTGAGTTTTCTTTCAAGATGAAGGTGAAGAAGAATAAGGTAAGGTGCGTTTAGCCGGCAGTTTGTTGGACTTCGTGGAAGACGGGGAACAAAATTGTGTTTAATAACTTTCATTGGGATGTTCCAGATATGTTGTGGAACATCAAATTTTTGGTTTGTAATCTTCCTTTACATTATTTAGCGTAATTTTCATTTAGTTTTAATTTTTCCTTTGTTCTGAGATTCATTCGATTCCTCTTTTGTAATCGAGTTAGAGTACCCATAATACTCTTTTAATCCAATTCTTACTTAAAAAAATCCAACTTTTTTTTTGTGATGCTCAATTTCTTGTATCCCTTTTTAATGTCACCAGAATGGAAACAATACAATTAACCGAAGAAATAACAACATTATCCGTTTAAGAAAACATCACTCTCTTTATTTTACAATTATAAATTATAAATTATAAATTACAATAACATATTCACACAAATTACTATTAAACAATCAGTCTCTCAGCATTAAAAGTATATGAAGTATATATAAAAATCAGTGTGTAGAAAAGACTTTTTTTTTTAATATTACTTTGTTTTGAAATGATCACAAAACTTCATTTTATCATTAAAACATTTAAATAAACAAGGAAACTTATGAATACTTATTATAAAGAGGAGGAAAAGTAACATGCCATGTTATATATATTCAGAAAAACACTTGCCAACTTATTATTACAAAATAAGTAGCATCTTATTAAGAGAAAACTTGATTGATTATACAATAAGTAACATCTTATTAAGAGAAAATCTTATCGATTATTGGACGAGCTTTGCATTGTGCCTCTAATGGAACAGCCATAGGCACAAGAGTTCCACGTCCTTCACTCATATCAACTTCTTCCTCGCCAATCCTTTTCCACTCAAAGCATTGAATCAACAAACCCAAAGTCAAGCCCAAAGTTCTTAAAGCCAAGCCCGACCCAGGACAAGCCCTCCTCCCCATCCCAAATGGCATAAGCCCACGCACGTCCGCTTGTCGATTACCCTCAAACCTCTCGGGCTTAAAGCTCGTCGGATCATCCCACAAATCAGGGTCCCTATGAATAGCCCACGCGTTCACCGATAACATAGTATTACAAGGCACATCAAATCCTCCCACAGTACAGTCTTCCGATGATACATGCGGCAACAACATTATTGCCGCTGGATGTAACCGTAGAGTCTCACAGATAATATTTTGAAGATACCGTAATTTGGTAGCTTCACCTTCCTCAATTAACCTCTCTTCTCCCATATGATTCTCCAATTCAACTTTTGCTTTTTCCAATACTTCTGGATTGTTTAATAAACTAGCCATCGCCCACTCTAACGTTATAGACGAAGTTTCTGTTCCCGCAACTATCAATGCCTGCAAAACAAAACAAAAACAACAATCCATATAATTATAGTTTATAAATTCACGAGTTTAATAAAAATAATAAGTGATTATTACCATAATAAGGCCTTTGATAATTTGATCACTGTAATAATCAGGTTGTGATTGTTGCAAAGAAAGAAGATGATCAATCATAGTATTCTTATTTTCATTTCTGTCTTTACGATGTTCATCAACCAGTCCTTGAAAAAGTGCATCCATTTTCTCTCCAACCTTTTTCAACTTGTTACGTGCACCACTAAAATCAAACAACCTAAATAAAGGCACAAATTCACCAAGGTGTGAATCCAATCCATACTCCCGTAATTCATTCATCAAATCTCTAAACTTCTTCGCCTCATCGGATTCATTGCCGTAAAACCGTTTGCCACAAACCATTCTCATGATAGTGTTAAATGTTAGTTCAGAAAACAAAGTTCTGAGCTCAACTTTCGTGAAGTTATTTTGAGAGTTTTCAGCAAGCTTTTGGATTAGCCTCATAGTTTCGTCTTTTCGGATATCTGAAAAGGAGTTGAGACGGTGGTTGGAGAGGATTTCGATTGAGCTTATACGACGTAAGTTTCGCCAATGATCTCCATACGATGTTGTTATCACGTTTGTGCTGTTGAAACCAAGATACTTGGTTCTGATAGTTTGTAGACGGTTTGCGAAAATGATGTCGTTTTTGGTGAAACATTCTTCGGCTATGGAAGCCGAAGAAACAACAGCTACGAGTTGAGAACTGAATTTAAGAGTAAAAATTGGGCCATATTTTTGAGAGAGGCTGTGAAAGTAGTGATGAATTGGTTGTTTAATTTGATGGAGGTTACCAATTATAGGAAGAGAGGCTGGGTTTGGTGGAAGATTTTTGAATGCTTTTGCGGAGAATAATAATAATTTTGTAGTGATGAGAACAAGGAGAATGAAAATGATGTATAGAACAAAGTTGAGTTCCATGTTGAGTCAAGTTTTTGTGGGGAAGAGATCATGAATTCATGTCTATATATAGTTTTTAAAAGTTTATCAAAATTATATTGTGGTTGCAAAAGTGGAGAAAGATTGCTATATTACGATTTTCTTTAGTAATATTAATTAGTATTTTATTTGAAACAAAAACACAACGATAATACAAAAGATAACAAAGAAAAAGTAGATGTAAGTGCAAGCATATCGCTCTTTCATATTTTAGACAAAAAATGATCAATTAGTCTCATAAAGTGAAATTACTACTTTTTCATGTTAATTGGTTTGATTCCCTTGAGAGCAAAACACCATTGTAGTAGTTTTATTCAACAGCTAGCACCCACTACTTCTCATGTCTTTAGCTTATCTAGAAAGAATCATTCTATAATTAACAAACTTAGAACTTAATACACGAATTGTAGATGACTATGAAAATTAGATAATTTTAATTTGACTGAATTATTAATTAACACGCTTTTAAATATTTAGAGGTTTTATGTAAGTTATCTACACTTCAATTATGACAAAAGCAACCAATAATTCCTGCTAATAGGTGCCCAGTGGACACCATAAACCAATTAGAAAAATTTTCAAAGAGATGAAAAACGAAAAAGAAAAAAATATATTTCTTGGTCAGCCAATGAAATGAGCTGGCAGGGCCGGTGGCTGCAAAAAACACTAAATATTAGAGTCTCAAATTTTAAAAGGTGTAATTTTTTTAATTAAAATTAATAAATATAAAAATAATATTATAATAAGAATTCAATAAAATAAAAAATTGCTATGATAAAAATTCAATAGATAAAAAAATGAGATGGATTAAAGTAAAATAATTATAATTAAATTTATTTTTAATTAATATATAATTATATTTTTCTATGTCATTTTTAATTGTGTTAATTGCATTTTTTTTAAAGATTAGACTCATTTTTAAAATTAGAACGGGCCTCCAAATTTATTAGACCGGACCTGTGAGCTAGTCTTTGAATACATCTCATAAGCCCATACAAATAGCCTAAATTAGTTATAACTTTCAATAATCACAAAACGAACTTAGAGACAAAAAAACCCAAATAAAACTAACTAGTTTTAACACCCACTCTCAATTTTAGTTGGTTTGGATTTTTTCCACCCTCATATTTTTTTTTGGGTGTTTTGTTGTAACAAGGGTTATAGTACCCCTAATACGCTCTATTAATATACCTTACAAAAAAAACACGCTCTCTCAATCGAAATGTGTGCAAAATATTCCCAGTTTGTTAAATAAAACATAAAAAGGTTCATAATGAAGGGCTTGATGAATAAACCAACAACCTGTTTTGTAGATTGAATAAGGTGAATAATTTGAGCTTGAATTTTGCCACAAATCACATGGCAATCCATCTTGATGTGTTTCGTCTGCTCGTGAAACACCGGATTATTAGCAATATGGATGGTTGAACGATTATCAGTGTATATGTTTACTAGTTTAGTGTGTTGAACGCCAAAGTATTTGAGAAGATACAAAAAGCATTGGGTTTCACATGTTGCATTGGCTAATAATAATAATAACTCACGATATTCTGCTTCAGATGATGATCGAGACACCACATGTTGTTTCTTGTTTTTCCATGAAATGATGGAACTACCAAGGTTAAAGCAAAAACCGTTGGTGGAGCATCTTGTTTCTGAGCACGATCACCAATCAGAATCAGTGAATCCTTTTAGCGTAGTACTAGAAGAATATTTGAAAATGAGACCTTGAGTTGATGTCGTTTTGATATATCGGAGGATTCGAAAAACTGTCTGGAGGTGGAGATTTGTCGAATTTTCAAGATGTTGACTTAACCTGCAAACAGAAAAACAAATGTCAAGTTCTGGGTATGTTTGATAAATAAGTTTCCCAATCAAACTTCGAAACATAATATGATTTGAAAGGGGAATTAGATTATCAAATTGAAGTTTGTGAGAAGGGTCTGGTGTAGTTGCTGGTTTAGAACCAAGTAGGCATGTTTCTTAAAGAAAATGAAGGTTGTATTTTTGTTGGCATATGAATATTCATTGAGAAGACCATGTCACTTCAAATCCAAGAAAATTTGAATAAAAAACACTTGATCAACATCAAGTTCTTCAAACTTAATCGAAAGCACTTCAAAAATCTTTTTTCGCAATAAGTCGGATGAAAAAGGACTAGTTATGCATATGCCCATTTTTTCCCCGAGTACTTGGATACCTGTTGTATATCTCGCCTTTCAAGTACCTGTCATCTTTAAAAGACTTTAATTCAATTAAATATTTTTCACAATTAAATTTGATGAAAAATGACTAGTTAGGCATATGCCCCTCTTTTCCTGAGTACTTGAATACCTGCTGTATAGCTTGTCTTTCAAGTACTTGTCATATTCAAAAAACTTTAATCAAATCCAACCTTTTCAAAATTATTTTGGAACAAAAAAGACTAGTTAGTTGTATGCCCTCTTTTCCCCGATTATTTGGATACCTGTTGTATAACATGTCTTTCAAATGCTTGTCTTCCACCCAAAAACAAACTCAATCAATCAAACATATCTTTTTCCGCATTAGCGCAACCAAAAAAGTTTCACAAATGAACAATGTTTTATCCATTCTAACGTGATACAAACAAGCGCTTAAGCCTTCCATGTACGAGCATTCGAGCAACATTTAACCGCTTGAATGCGATCAAACATTATCCATTCTATCTTGATACAAACAAACACTTAAGTCTCACATGTGCAAGCATACAAGCAACATTTATCCTCTAGAATGTGACATAAACATCGTTCACTAAAATCAACCAACACACGACCATTTTCTATAAAGAACTATGTATCTTTAAACTTCTCATCGCACTAGAGGATAAGTAGGAGGGATATTAAATGTCTCTACAAGAACTATAATAAAAAAAATCCAAAAATACCCTTGTCTTTACCAGAACTACGTAGCATTAAGGTATGAAAAACACAAGAAAAGGGGGTTTGAATTGAGTTTTTAAAACAAAAGTTTTTGCCAACTCAAAAACTCAACAATAAAAAAATTAAACAATGAGAGAGACACAAGGATTTTTATCCTAGTTTGCTTGAAACTCAAAGCTAATCCAGTCCACCTGCCAAGGTGATTTCGCCTTATACACAAGGACTTAATCCACTATAATCAACTGATTACAAATGCACTAGCTACAGCTGGTGACTAACAAACCACAAAGACACACAGTCAATGTCTTCTCAAGGATACTGACCTAACTGTTCCCTCAAGGAACTACAAACAAAAAATTTGAATAAAAAATTGTGTGTTTACAAAGTGCTTCTACACAAGCAGATTTACACAAATGAAATACAGAAAATACTCAAAGAAAAGTTTACACAAAGTTGAAAGCTTTTCATGTAGAAACAATCTTATTATTTCAGCAACTTTCTTCAAGTCTCCAAGTCCCATATATATAGCATGAAAAAGGAACCGTTGGAGGGAAAATCAGGAATAGGAAAAATGTAGTTGTACACTAACGAAATAATGACATGTGTGGTAAATAGTACCTTCCTTTCACCCACAAAATTAGGTAGTAGAGGAACAATTTCGTTTTGTACTGTGTATTATTTTGATCACGTATCCTTTATACTTATCTTCAAATTCATTGGCTTTTGATGAAAATTTGATGAAGCATGAACAGAAGAGTCACATAGCTTGAAATCAAAATCTTCAGAATCATCAATCAGAACCTTGATAGCATCAGGGTCTGACTTGAGATCTTCAGAATATTCAGCCAGAAACTTTAGAAGTTTGCCTTTCTTTTAGAAGTTTGATGATCAGAGTCACATGCAGAAGCAGAAACCAAGAGACCATTGCAGTAGCAACATGGTGTCTTCTCATAAGCTTCTTAGAAGTGAATCAGAGCATAAGCAGGTTTCAGAACATAAAGTTCAGAAACTGATGACGTTGCACGTTACTTTTTTAGAATCAGAATTGATTGTTAAAGCTACACAATAATAAATCGTTAGAGTTCCAAAATAGTTCTCACACAAATACTACCTTGTTATCATTAAAACTCAAAGGTATAGATACAAAACCAAATCTTGTTCTAACAATCTCCCCCTTTTTGAAGATGACAAAACAATGTATTTTGATGAATAATTCGTACGGGGTAATCATAAAAAGACATATCAGCAAGAATCACAAAGCTCCCCCCTGAGATGTACAGTCCCAAAAGATAAAATCAAAATCAAAGATCATTTTCCTGATTAACCTTTTTGCAGAGCCAAAATGATCTTCTGTCAGAATCTGGTTTTCTTTAGAAGTTACTATAACTAATCCAAAATCCTGGTTGTCAGAGTCAACACTTCTAATGGGATTTGCTTCAGAATCTTGGTTTGAAAGACTTAGCCTAATTTGAGATCTTATTAAAAGATCTTCAGATCCTGGTTAAAGCTTTACAAACTTAATACCTTGTAGGAAGTCTTTCTCAACTTTGAAATTAATTCCTCAAACATAGAAACCATTTCTTCATAAATTAGTTGTCTGATCTGATAACTTTGTCTGATCTGATAACTTCAGGAGCTTATGATATTCTGATAGTTCATTACTTTCCCTGGAACAGCTAACAGAATATTCTCAAGTAATTGTTAGCATAAACATTAGAAATGTTTGGGTTCTGATTCAAGAATATAGATATATAAAAATCAATACGTTTCTCCCCCCTTTTTTTAGAAATAAAAAAGACATAGACATACAAAAAAGAAAAAGAAACAACTTCATTAAATAAAAACACCAGAAGGCACAAAAGTACATAATAGAAGAACAAACATAAATACTTAATCAAAATAATCACAAACAAAAGTGCATAACAATTTTCAAAAACTAAGGGTTTGGGTTCTACAGGGGAAGTCTGGAGAGGATAAGCTCAGACATTTTTTCCTGCCTATCCAAGTGTTGGTTGACCAGGTCTTTGTCTTCCTTCAGCTCTGTTGGAGTCTTTAGAATTTTTGGAATCACTCCAAAAGATGAAGTTCCAGCAGCAGGATTCAAATTTTCAGAAACAACAATTTGTTGTCCCGAGACAAGATCTTCAGATTGTTGTTGTCTTCAGAGACAACTTGCTTTCCTCGGTTAGCTTGAGCAGCAGCATCTTCCATGATGACATATATATCCCCAGAAGCATATGCAGTTTCCTTTTCTTCCTCGATCTCAAGTGCAGGAAGACACAATAGAGAAAATCTTAACTTCAAGATTTCCATATCAGGTATGAGACATGAATGGAAATTCTTTTCAGAAGTTTTATATCCAAAGTTCTTCAGCCTTAATATTTTGGAATTCACCCATTCCCTGTAAGCCTCTCAAGCTGAATCGCTTTCTGCTGGACAAACATATTGAAAACTGGTCTGCATAGCAGCATGAAGACACTTCTTTGAATTTAATTCAAATTTCCTCAGCATCTTACCAATATTAGGTTCTTTAGGTCTAGATATGTTAGGGAATTTTATGGTTAGATCACAAAGATTTGGATTGGGATTAGGGCCGAAAACACTCGGAATGACAAGAGATGGTAGATCTTCATATGTTTCAGCATCATAAACAATATGATCATGTTTAGAGTTCAACATGTCATCGGGAGTGCCCTTAGACATTTGTTTATTTGGATTATCAGTGTGGGGAGCATTAATTGGTGGTGGTATAATGGACGATGGTAGAGGTGATGGACGGTGGTCTATAGGAGTAATGTGACCAGGTTAAATTTATTGTTCACTACAAGGTTGTTCAGACAAAAGATTAATAGAAATAATTTCTTCAAAAGGTTTGGAAGCAGTTTGAATTGGAGATGGTGGTGGAGATGAAGGTGAAGTAGGAGTTGTGGGAGTGATATGAGGTGAAGATGGAGGTGGTTATGTTGGTAAGACATCATCATAAATAACAGAATCAGAAATAATAGAAGGTACAACTTTAGAAAACTTACGTTGAATAAGAGCATCAGAATCCTGAGAAGAAGAACCAGAAATATCACCAAGAAGCAAGGCTTTCTGTCGATCACTTAGAGAAACTTCATCTTCGTCCAGAAAAGAAATCTTCTTCTTCTTCTTTGTTGGTTCGGAATGACCTTCTTCATCAGCATTCAACTTCTTCTTTCCTTTCCTCTTCCTCCTAGGAACTTCAGGGAAAGTGTCTGGTAGGTTAGCAATATCAACCCATACATCTATTCCTTCATCACGATAACTTTCTATCTAGTGTGCCAGTACTTCTGGTGGATCAGTTCTAGAGAACAGTGGAATGCCATTAACCGGGATCCTCATAGCACAAATTGCATCCCTGGTATGAAGGTTTCTTGGTCGAGTAAGTTTGGGAATAAAACCCATACTTTTGATATTTTTCCCCAGAAAACATTGCCAACATATTTCATTAGCTCGTTAGTAACTCCAGCAACCAAATGATCTTCAATAAGACCGGTCTTTATAAAGATGTCTGAAAGTAATCTGCCCATAGAGAATATGTTTACCCTTTTTGACGGCCAGTTCTGGATGTAGCTATGGAATTCCTCAGAAATCTAAAGAGAATAATAGGAAGTTCCAACTTGACACCCTTCATCAAGAAATACATCACATATTTCTAAGTAAGGTTGATATAATCAGCCGAGTGCGTCCCATGCCTATGATAAATACACCCCAAAATTATATTGAACCAAACTCTCAGAGGATCCTTCAAATCCTTTGCAGATGGTTCTTTTTCATCATAAGAAACAGTTCCCTTTTTGAAGATGGTTGCAGCAACCTTTGCTTCCCTTCTTGCATCAGGTTTGACATTGTAAACCCTTAATCCACTACCATAATAAGAAATGAGATCTCTTATGATTTTCTCAGTAATTACAACCCTTCTTCCAAGAACAAAAGATACGATTATTTCCTTATCTACTAGAGCATGAATCCAGAAATCTTTATCAAGGAATGGAAAATAGGACCTTTCAATCTTTCGTAGAAAGTATTCCAACATTGAAATTCAAGCATCTTAGTAAGATCAAAACCATTATCTTTCAGATTTTCAAAATCAATAATAGTTTCATCGAGCACTGAGAGGTCTTTAGTTGAAGTGTCGAGAGTGACTACTGGCTTTTCACACTACTAAAAATAAGACATTTGATTAAATGATTTTACATCAGATTTCAAGATATATGACGTGAAAAATATTTGTCAAAGGATTTTACATCAGATTTCATAACAATATGAAGTGAAAAATATTTGATTTAGGGATTTTACATCAAACATTTATTTCCACCGAAGTGAAAAATAACGCAGTGGCAGTTTCATAAATAATATGAAATTTTGTTATAAAGGATTTCACATTAGGCCTGGATTTGCACACGGTGTGAAAAGGTCACTGATGAAAAAATAACAAGGTGGCAGTTTCGTAAATAATATGAAGTTTTGTTATAAAGATTTCACATCGGTCCCGGATTTAAACCCGATGTGAAAAAGTGGGCATTTACATCGGGCCTCTTTGCAACCGATGTGAAAACTCCAATTTCACTAAAACCCTAGTTCATCTTCCGCGAATATCATTTCTTGTTCTTTCCAAGCGCAGTCGACCACAAACATTACTCCCTCGTCCTTTCAATCTGCAAAATCCGACCACGAACATCACATAACCGCTGTTGGATCCTCCATTCTATTAGAATAATAATTTATATTTTAATTAATATTCACAAACTTGGTGACCAAGTTTGTTAGAGGGTATTTTAGTATTTTAATGTTGCTTTTGTAGCCCTAGTTTTAGCTTATAAATAGACTAGTGGTAGTGAGTATTTTTAGTAATCTTTGTAATCCTTGTAGCCGTCATTCTCTATAATATATTCTTCTCTTTTCATCATTATTTCTCCTTGTACACCAACAATTGGTATCTAGAGCTCCGGTTAGGATCAACGGAAAAACACGGGAAACACGAGTGAAACGTGAGGATTCTTGTGTGATTGAATTTTGGTTCTTGATTTGTGTTGAATCTTGAACGAAATTCTGATCAGAATCATAATTTTTGATTATGTGGGTTGGGAAACACTGTGTGTGGTAAGTTCTGAGTGTACTGTACAAGGATGAAGATGATGAACGGCAACGGCGACATGAACACCAAGCTTCCAGTATTTGATGGTAAAAATTGGAATCGTTGGATGATTCAGATGCGAGTACTGTTCGGTGCTCAAGATGTTCTAGATCTTGTCACCGGAGGTTACGTTTCGGTAGCACCAGATGCGACGGAGGAGCAGAAGAACGCGCAGAAGGATACAAGGAAGAAAGATCAGAAAGCATTGTTCTACATCCATCAGTGTGTGCATGCGAATGTGTTTGAGAAGATTGCAGATTCAATGACGGCAAAGGCGACGTGGGACACACTGGTCAGATGTTACGGTGGTGACGCATCATTGAAGAAGGTGAAGCTTCAGTCTCTACGTAAGCAGTACGAGAATCTCAACATGAAGAACAATGAGAAAGTTTCTGAGTACATCTCCAGAGTGATTCTGATCACTAATAAGATGAAGGAGTGTGGAGAAACTCTTTCTGAACAAGTAATCATTGAGAAGGTATTGAGATCCCTTACTCCTCAGTTTGATTACATTGTGGTAGCAATAGAACATTCTAAAGATCTGAGCACCATGAGAATTGAAGAGCTGCAAAGCAGTCTAGAAGCGCAAGAGTTGCGTCTGACTGAGAGAACTTCTGAAAGGGAAGTAGAGCAGCAGGCTTTGAAAGCAGTTTCTGATAAGAAGCATCCGAAGCAGTCTTGGTCATAAGCCAGGAGAAGATCTGATGGCGGTGGGAAGTCAGAAACCTCAACTTCTGATAGGCAAAAGAATGCTCAGAAGGGAAAAGAGAAGTATGACAAGAAGAAGATCTAATGTTACTGTTGCAAGAAGTTTGGTCACTTTGCTAGAGATTGTTGGTCAAACAAGGAAAGGAAGTCAGAAGAAGCAAATATAGCTAGAAGTTTTGATGATGAATCTGTGCTACTGATGGCTTCTGAATCTGATGATACGAATTTACAGACTGGTGGTATATGGACACTGGCTGCTCAAATCATCTTACTGGAAATAAGAAATGGCTGGTTGATTTTGATTCTGAGAAGAGGACAAAGATCAGATGTGCTGATGACAAATATCTTAACGCTGAAGGTATGGGAGATGTCAGAGTTGTTCTGAACAATGGGAAAACAGCATTGATTCAGAAAGTGTGGTATGTACCTGGCATAAAAAGCAATCTGATGAGCGTGGGACAATTAATTGAGAAAGGTTTTTCAGTTACCATGAAGGACAATCTTCTGAAGCTGTATGACTGTAATCAGAAGTTGATTATGGAGTCAGAACAGGGAAGGAATAGAACATTCAAGGTGAATGTCAGAACTTCTGACTCTGAATGTCTTAGTGCAACAAGTGCTGTGAAAGAAAGTGAGTTGTGGCACAGAAGATTTGGTCATCTGAATTTCAGAAGCTTAGAACATCTGAATTCGAAGAAGCTGGTACATGGAATTCCTACAATTAAGAAGCCTGAGAAGTCATGCAAAGTGTGCATGGAAGGAAAGCAACCAAGATTGCCATTTGCGTCAGAAGTTGCTCCAAGAGCAAAACATGCCTTGGGAGTAGTACATTCTGATGTGTGTGGTCCATTTCCAGTAGAATCGTTCGGAGGGAATAAATACTTCGTGTCATTTGTTAATGAATTCACGAGAATGATATGGGTATCCCTTATTAAGTTCAAACACGAGGTGTTTGCTGAATTCAAGAAGTTCCGAATGAAGGTTCAGAATCAGAGTGGTCAGACTCTGAAGATTCTCAGAACCGATGGTGGGGGTGAGTATAACTCCAAAGAGTTTCAGAAGTTCTGTGAGGAGAATGGAATTGAGCATGAGGTTACTGCTCCTTACACTCCTCAACACAATGGTCATGCTGAAAGAAGAAATCGTACTTTGCTTGATATGGTGAGAAGCATGCTGAAGGAGAAGAAACTTCCTCAGAACTTCTGGGGAGAAGCTGTTGCCACCGCAGCATATGTGCTCAACAGATGTCCAACGAAGAAGCTGAAGGAAATAGTTCCTATTCAGAAGTGGACTGGAGAAAAGCAAAGTGTTAGTCATCTAAAGGTGTTTGGTTCTATTTGTTACAAACATGTTCCAGAAGCTAGAAGACAGAAGTTTGATGATAGAAGCAAAGTAATGTTACTGGTGGGGTACCACAGTACGGGTGCACAAGCTTTATTGTCCAGAAACTAATAAAGTTGAGTTCAGCAGAGACGTTATTGTGAAGGAATCAGAAGTTTGGAATTGGGATAAGTCTCAATCTGATTCTGATGTGAGAACTTCTGAAGAAAGGTCAGAAATAAGAGTTTCTGAAACTGATGGTGATTCTGACTCTGAAGGAGACTCAGAAGATGAAGGTGATTCTGATGATCCAGATTCTAATGATGATCCAGATTCTGGGAATATGCCCGATTCTGAAGATGGTCAAGGTTCTGGAGGAAGTCAACCTTCTGGAGCAAGAGCTTCTGAAGGAGAAACTTCTGAGGACAGAACTTCTAAGGTTCAAGCATCCAGAGAAAGTTCTGAACGAGGTCAGAGGCCACAGAGAATCAGAAACATTCCAAGAAGATTCGAAGAGTTCGACATGCTGCAAGACACTGAAGTAGATTCTGAAGGTGAAATTATTCAGTGTGCCATGTTAGTAGACTCTGAACTTGTGAGTACAGAAGAGGCTCTCAAGCAGAAGTTCTGGCTAAAGGCCATGAAAGAAGAACTTGAGGCCATAGAAAGAAACAAGACTTGGAAGCTGACAGAACTTCCAAAGGACAAGAAAGTCATCAGCGTCAGATGGGTTTTCAAGCATAAGCTAAAGCCAGATGGATCAATTGGCAAATACAAAGCGAGGTTGGTAGCAAGAGGATTTCTGCAGAAACCTGGGCTGGATTATTCTGAAGTGTTTGCACTTGTAGCGAGACATGAAACAATCAGATTGGTGATTGCAATAGCTGCTAACAGGAATTGGCCTCTGATGCATTTAGATGTGAAATCTGCATTTCTGAACGGTCCATTAGAAGAAGAAGTTTATGTGTCACAACCTCCTGGATTTGTGAAAAAGAATCAGGAAGGGATGGTGTATAGATTACATAAACCTTTGTATGGATTGAAGCAAGCGGCCAGAGCTTGGAATCAGAAGATTGATTCATTTTTCAAGAAGCATGGTTTTCAGAAATGTGAGATGGAATACAGTGTTTATGTTCAGCATATTTCTGAAGGCAATATGATTCTGGTGTGTTTGTACGTTGATGACATATTGCTGACCGGAAGTTCTGAACAAGAATTAGCTAAGTTCAAGAAGGTGCTGATGAATGAGTTTGAAATGACTGATCTCGGGAAAATGACATACTTTCTAGGGATGGAGTTCAGATATTCTGAGAAAGGTATCGTTTTGCATCAGCTGAAGTATGAACGAGAACTTCTGAAGAGATTTAAGCTGCAGAATTGTAAGGCTGCTATCACACCTGCAGATACGAATCAGAAACTAGATTCTGATTCTGATGGTGAGGATGTGGACGCTACAACCTTCAAACAGTTGGTTGGTTCTCTGAGGTATTTGTGTAATACCAGACATGATATTTGCTATGCAGTTGGAATGGTTAGTAGGTTCATGAGTAAACCTAAGTGGTCCCATTACCAACTGTTGTCAGGATTCTGAGGTATATCAAGGGAACTCTGAAGTATGGAGTGTTGTTTCCTTCTGGAAGAAAGATTGAATCAGAACTTCTGAGTTATTCAGATTCTGATTGGTGTGGAGACAGAGTTGATAGAAGAAGTACTTCTGGATACTTGTTTAAGTTTCTAGGAGGTCTTATTTCTTGGAGTTCTAAGAAGCAACCTGTTGTTGCATTGTCAACCTATGAAGCTGAATATATTGCAGGTGCTGTTACTGCATGTCAAGCTGTGTGGATTCTGAACTTGCTGGAGGATCTGAAGATCAAAGTTGACAAACCTCTGAAGCTGATGATTGATAACAAGTCTGCAATCAATCTTGCCAGAAACCCAGTGTTGCATGGGAGAAGCAAGCATATTGAGACAAAGTATCACTATCTGAGAAGTCAAGTTCAGAATGGAGTGTTAGAAGTTCTGCACTGTAGTACCCAGAAGCAGTTGGCAGATGTTCTGACGAAGGCTATCAAGACTGATCAATTCCTTCGCTTAAGGGATGGAATTGGAGTTGTTAGTTTTGAGGAAATATAAATTAAGGGATGGTATTAGAATAATAATTTATATTTTAATTAATATTGACAAACTTGGTGACCAAGTTTGTTAGAGGGTATTTTAGTATTTTAATGTTGCTTTTGTAGCCCTAGTTTTAGCTTATAAATAGACTAGTGGTAGTGAGTATTTTTAGTAATCTTTTATAATCCTTGTAGCCGTCATTCTCTATAATATATTTTTTTCTTTTCATCATTATTTCTCCTTGTACACCAACACATTCCATTTCGATCAACAAAACCCTCACTCGTTTCTCCTCCAAAATCCGGTACCCAATCGCAATTTTCATACAAAGTTTTAATAATTTCTGCTTTCAATTACTCATTTAATTTAACTCCGTGAATCCCCTTCTCATTTAGGTTTTGAGTTTTAGTTCAATTTACAGTTTTTGTTGTTGTTTACAGATTGTTTATCATATGGATGTATGTTGCGGGGCTGCGGGTTTTGAATTGTTTTGCAATGGTTTCTGTGTTTGTTTTGTAGATCAAAATGATGAGGTTGCAGACATATGCGGGTCATAGTTTAATTGCCACTTTGGCTGTAACATATCATGCATTTAACAGTAGAGGTCAATTTTATCCGGCAATGGTTTATCTTGCAACTTCGAAGATCAGTTTGGTGCTTCTTCTCAACATGGCTCTAGTCATCATGTGTAGTATGTGGCAGTTAACTAAAAAGATGTTTCTTGGCTCTCTTCGAGAAGCTGAGGTCGAGAGGTTTAACGAGCAAGCGTGGAGGGAGGTTATGGAAATTGTCTTTGCAAATACTATCTTTAGGCAGGACTTTTCTATTTCATTCCTTGCTATGGTCACGGCACTCTTGTTGATTAAGGCTTTGCATTGGTTGGCTCAGAAGAGAGTAGAGTATATAGAGACTACACCTTCTGTGTCTTTGTTGTCTCAAGTTCGAATTGTGTCTTTTTTGGGTTTTTCTTCTTCTAGATGGAACGTTTTTGTATAGATCGGTGAAGCGTTTACTAGCAACACAGCAGGCATCGGTTTCACTCTTCTTTTCTTTTGAGTAAGACCTACTTGTTCCTTATTCCCTTCTCAAATATTTTGTGACATTGTTAATCATCATTGAAACTATGAAAAATTCTCTAACATGATTTATGGTGGATGAGAATGCCTTACTTTTAATTCTGTTATATGGAACAAATCAAACTTGTACATTTTAATATATTAAAAACTCCATTATAGTTGAAATCTAGAAAGTTGAATTTATACTTTTACGTGCAAAAACCGGTTACTATTACCGTTATTCTTGTTCAATTCATTCATCGATTTTCTGCATTAGATATGAAATTCCTTTGAGGAATGAATGAATGCATGAACCATAGATGAAGACGAATTTTACATCTCAGAAAAAGGTCTGTTCCCAAAATCAAAAAAGAAAAAAAAATAGAAAAATTGAATTGCGTTTAATTATAGATGTTACACAATAATAATGCTTGTTTGAATTAATCATATATATTACTATATTCATAAATGATTTTGAATTATGCCATGCAATTTCTGTCTGTTCTTTCGGAACTTGTGATTCCATATGATTTATGATTCAATATTTAGTTTGGAAATATACACAATTTAGAAAGGTTGTTTTGGGATTGGTTTGAGAAAATTATTTATGTTGTTATTATTATTTTGATTTTGAAAATGTTTTACATATTTTCAGGATGTTTTAGCTTGATTAAGATTTGGAAAGAAAGATGTCGTTTAAGAAATTGAAGGAGAGTATAACTGAAAAAAATTATTTCCAGAAGACCAGCAGATCAAGGTACTATACATTAATTTTGCCCTATTTTATGAACATCAAGTGTTTACTGTTATGTTTGAATACATTTCAAATTAGGATAGTGTTGTTTTAGGGTAGTGTTGTAGTGATGCCATTTTCTGAAGATATACTTTGAAGTATCAAATTGTTTGATTTCCTTTGTTCTTTTCAGATCCAAGAAACAAGAAAGATAATTGGTCCAATTGCGGATAAGTTCCCGACTATATGCTCGGATGCATCAGTGCTAAGGTTTCTTAAAGCACGAAACTATAATACTATAAAGGCTGCAAAGATGTTGAGAGGCACCATAAAATGGAGGCTGGAGTTCAAGCCTGAGAAGATTCTATGGGTGAGAATCAAATGTTACTTTTTATCTTCTTTTTTCAAAAAATATATAAGCAAGAGAATATGAGAGTTCAATTTAGAAAAATGCTAGCGCCTTTTGGTATGGTTAATGAGTAAAAACTTGGGAACTTGGATAAATATAGTTCAATCCTATTAAAAAACAACTAAAACAATCAGGATGATGTAGCTAAAGAAGCTCTCAAGGGAAGGGTTATATAGGGCTGATTATTTGGACAAGCAAGGAAGGGTTGTTTTTTTCATTAACGTTGGACTTCAGGTAATCTAAATCCCTTGATTGGAATTCATCTGTTCAATTTTTTTATTGCGTTCATTATACTTTTGTTTTTTTAATTTTCACCACCAGTATTTGGTCCTCTGGACGAACAAATCTGATTCGGGGGTCAGTTATGGCATCAAGTGGTTTCAGCTCCTCCGGATCGTAGTTGCGGGGGATTGAATTATACTTGATCCTTCTTGTTTTGTAGATGTCATTGTTATTATAATTGATGTTTCAATCTTGTAACTAAGTCCTTAGTTATCTAATGTAGACTCCAAGTTTGGCAATGACATGTAAAAGTAATCGATAAATGAATTGACCAAGAAAGTTGAATAACGATACACTACTACGAAAAACCCATTTAACAACGGTTGGGAATGACATATAATGACGTGGGCGAGGGTGTTGTTATGTAGATTGTCGTTGTATGTATGATACTTACAACGACGGCCTTGTAGGCGTTGTAATAAACAGGAAAGCGCGCTAACTATCATAACGGTTTTGCAATACACCGTTGTAATAAATTTAATTGTCCTCGGTTTGATTCCCAGCAATGCAGTTTTGATATTTATTTTTTCCTGGCCAGCGTGCCAGATATTATAACGGTTATGAAATATAACCGTCGTTAAAGTTTCTGCAAAATTAACAAATATGATCCTGCTTTTATAATTAATCCCATTTTTTTACCTGTATTATTGTTCTCCATATCTCAACACAGCAGAAAAATACAATTCACATTTTGTGATAATGTTTTCATAATAATATTAATCGTATCATATTCATAATATCACATATACCAGATTACAGTTTATTAGAACAAACAACCTACATAAATAAAATATCACATATATCATATTACAGTTTACACACATTACATAACTTCACATAATTGTAACTTGGTGTATAATTGGTATCTTGTCTCTTGGTGTCTTGTCTCCTGGCCTGGTGTTTGGACTCAAAATACCTATGATTTTAAATAATTATACTTGTTAGTAAAAATACTTCTAAACTATAACATACAATTAATATATTATGAATAAATAATAAATTACGTACTTGTTAATTTTCCCATATGCCTTCTTCATGATCGAGTCGTATAGCATGCATGACATCTCCATCAACTTCATCATATGAGGTAGGAACTTGTGTGGTGTAAGAAGGTGTGGACGAAATATCAAGACTTTCATCACTAAGAGGAATGTATTTTCCTTGGAGAACGATTGACCATTTCCCCGATTTGTCCGATGGATCGGAAACATAGAAAACTTGTTTTGCTTGAGAAGCCATGATGAATGGTTCTGTTTTAAAAGATGCCTTACCAAGGTCGACCCGGGTGAATCCTAAGTCATCAATGTCTACACCATTACTATTATTGGGAATCCACTTGCATTTAAATAAAGCCACTTTGAAAATAACATAATCAATCTCACAAATCTCATCAATGACACCATAAAACGCGGTAGTTGCCAATACCGGATTCTTATCTTTCGAACTAGAGAAATATATCGATTCGGCTTCAACCATAACCCCACTATTTTGCATTGTACTACGATCATCTTTTGATTTTGTATAAAAGGTATAATGACCAATGTCGTATGCACTCCAGGTAATGACACAAAATTTTGGCCCGTACGACAACCATCTAAGTATCTCGGATGCACTAGGATCATTAGATACACTTTTATTAAACCAATCCATGAATATATTATTATGCTCTATCAACAACAACTTGTCATTCATTCGGGGATATTTTTTCTTCATAAGTCTTTTGTGAGTCTCTATGAAAGGTTGAACCTCATCTATATTATTCAATATATAGAAATGTGATTGAATAACTACATCCCGAGCCATTGACCTAACATTTAGACCTTGAATACCTCTTTCGTCTGTGTCAGCATGACGAGACTTTGGAATTCCTATAGAATCTGCATCCGACAAATAGTTTGTACAAAACTCAACAACTTCTTCTGTGATGTACCTTTCAGCAATCGAAGCTTCCGATCAGTGATGATTCTTCGTATATCCTTTAAAGATCTTCATATATCGCTCTATTGGATACACCCACCTTAAAAAAACTGGACCACAAATTCTGATTTCTCTTACGAGATGAACAAGTAAGTGAACCATAATGTCAAAAATGATGGCGGAAAATACATCTCCAATTGACACAAGATTATGGCAGCCTCATCTTCTAATTCATCCAATTTTTTGAAATCAAGAACTTTATTACATATGGCATTGAAGAATAAACACAGTCTCGTTATAGTTACTCTCACATTTTTTGGAAAGATCCCACGGATAGCCACGGGTAGAAGTTGTTGCATCAATACATGACAATCATGAGATTTTAAACCAATTAACTTGAGATCTTTCATTGATACAAGTTTCTTGATGTTTGATGAGTAACCTTGCGGAACTTTAATACCTTGCAAACACTCGCAGAACATCTTCTTTTCCTTTTTAGATAGAGTGTGACATGCTGGAGGCAGATAAGTTCTTTTTCCTTTCTCTATTGGAGCCAACTGTTTTCGTATACCCATCTTCTCCATATCAAGACGGAAAGTCTTACTATCTTTAGTCTTGCTCAAAATGTTTAGAAGTGTGCCAATCAAACTATCACACACATTTTTCTCCACGTGCATCACATTAAGACAATGTCTAACAGCAAGACTTGACCAATATGGAAGATCAAAGAAGATGGACCTCTTTTTCCATATATTTTTCACAACCGCCCCTTTTTCTTTTCCTCTCTTCCCACCTTTTTCTTTTTCTCTCTTCCCACCTTTTTATTTTTCTCTCTTCCCAAGGACAACATTAATGTATTCCTACCGTTGATAAACTTCATCCCCGGTTAAAGGTTTAGGAGCCTCACCAAACTCTTGCTCTCCATTAAAAGCCTTTCGCAATCTACGATAAGGATGACTCGGTTTTAGAAATTTTCGATGCCCAAGGTAAACGGTCTTTTTTCCAAACTCAAGTTCGCGATAACAAGTATCATCTTCACATATAGGACACGCTTTATGTCCTTTGAATCTATATCCCGCCAAGTTACCGTAAGCCGGAAAGTCGTTAATTGTGCAAAATAACATTGCACGCATATTAAACTTTTCCCCAGAATATGCATCATCAACTTCAACACCTTCATCCCACAAGAGTCGTAAATCATTAATTAATGGACTAAGATAAACATCTACGTCGTTACCAGGTTGTCGTGGTCCAGAAATCATAATACTTAACAGTATATACTTGCGCTTCATGCACAACCAAGGAGATAGGTTGTAAATAGTGAGAAGAATAGGCTACAAAGTATGATTACTGCTCATATTACCAAAGGGGTTCATTTCATCGGTGGCAAGCCCAAGCCTAAGATTTCTTGGCTCGACTTCAAAACCCGGAAACAACGAATCAATTTTCATCCATTGCAAAGAATCAGCTACATGGCAAATGTTTCCATCACGAATCCTTTCATCTGCATGCCATCTAAGATTCTTTGCGTCATTCGAATTAGCAAAAAGTCTCTTTAATCGTGAAAGTATTGTCAAGTACCATAACACTTTAGCAGGAGGATGCTTCCTACTAACATTGTCATAGTGATCATTATCATCCCCATTGCTAGCCTTCAGCTTGTAACGCGACACACCACATTACGGACATTGAAACAAGTCTCCATACTCTTTCTGGTATAATATGCAATCATTAGGGAAAGCATGTATCTTGATATACTCCAGACCCAGTGGACACAATATCTTCTTGGTCTCATAGCAACGATCCGGCAATTTGTTATCTTCTGGTAACATTTGCTGTAGCAATTCAAGTAATTCCGTGAAACTTTTATCCGACCATCCACTTTTTGCTTTCAGATTAAACAACTTTAACACCGCCGACAATCGTGTGAACTCTGTGCATCCCTTATATAAAGGGGTGTCTTTATCACTACATAAATTATCATAAATATGAGCATTTATAAAAGAAGATTCCCCAATATCACGGAACATATCCTCTAGGTGATCTTCCATATATTCATCTTCCTCCACTCTTTGACTTTGTAACACCCGACTTTCCTTATTATCCACCTCACCATGCCACATCCATATTATATAGTTTTGACATATACCATCACAACAAAGGTGATTGTGTATTTCTTTCTTTGTACCCTTTTTGATATTAGCGCAAACAACACAAGGACAATAAAAGATACCATCATTGCCGGGAAGATGTTTATCACCGTATTCAAGAAATTCACAAACTCCGTTCTCATAAACCGGATCTAATCTATTGGCTTTCATCCAACTACGATCCATTACAACTTCTGAAATTTATACATGTATAATAATGTGAATGACACACCAAAATCTAATCCAAAAAGTCAAGCATATGCATATACAATATGAACAAAGAAAATATCAATGAAGATGTACTCTTATACTAAACGTAAAGCATATGAAACATCTCATTCTGACTTGAGCATATACAATATGAACAAAGAAAAAAGGAATGAAGATGTTGACGAGAACCTTACTTCGAAGCTGAAGAAGCAAATGAATGATGAAGACGGTCAATATTTGAGCATAAACCAAGAAAAAAGGAATTAAGATGTTGAAGAGAACCTTACTTCGAAGCTGAAGAAGCAAATGAATGAAGACGGTCAATATTTGAGCATAAACCAAGAAAAAAGGAATGAAGATGTTGAGGAGTACCTTACTTCGAAGCTGAAGAAGTAAATGAATGAAGACGATCAATATTTGAGCATAAACCAAGAAAAAAGGAATGAAGATGTTGAAGAGTGTAAAGGTTAGGGCGTCTCTGGCTCACTTGTTCGATTAGGGCGTCTTATGAAAGAAATACATAATAAGTTTTGTTTTAATTTATCAGTAAACCTTTTAATCTCGGTGGAGAAACAAACCGTAGTGGAATCTTAAGTGAAATGTATCCTAAAAAAAGGTAAAAATGTGTTGCAGGGAATCGAAGCTTGTTACATTTCATATATTATTACGGTTGTTCATCTTAACCATTGTAAAATAATTTACAATTTATTTTTTAAATAATGGACTTAATTGACACACACTAAATGTACTCTAAAAAATGGAAAAAATGTAGTTGCAAGGAATCGAAGCTTGATACATTTTATTTATTACTACGGTGGTTTCATTCAACCATGTTAGTTCTTGTATTGGCTAGAATTTTGGTAAAACAATGGTGTTGTTAATGATGTCATATGTCTGATGTCTTAACATGAGTTCTTAACATTGAGTTGATGTTAAGTTCAGAAGGGTTGCAGTTTTGTATGCTGATGTTAAACCTGATGTCTTGACTTCAGTTGACAGAACATCAGAACATCAGTCTGATGTGTTTTGTTAGGGCTGCATTTGTTTAAGTGTGTCTTGAGAAGATCTGGTGGAGAGATTGCAGGCGAATATCATGGGACAAATATATTCTGTTGCAATCTTATATTGAGCAGATATTGTTACTATTTTCATGCAAAAAGATATGGAGAATAATTAGATTTAATTGAAGATTTAATTGAAGATTTGATTGAAGATCTATTTAGTAGCAGAATCTTTTGCAGCTTTGGAGCAGCTGATTTGTTGTGATTTGAAGGCCCAAATCCAGTTGGGAAATAGGTTATAAATAGAAGCATTGTAACCTAGTTTTAGATGTCATCCATCATATAAACTATAAGGGCTGTGTTGTTTGATGAACCACCCGGTTTGTGGGATGGTCATCATGTTTATCTCTAAGCCTGTAGGTAAGAGATGTATTGGTCTTAGAGGAAGCTGTTAAGCAACTCTAAGCATTGTTCTTAGTCATGAGGGTCATGTCTAGGTATTGTTATAGGAGCGTGTCTTCTATTTTTATGTGTTTGGAGAGTTGTTGGAAATCAAGCTGTTGATGCAGTAACTGAGATGTTGACTGCTAGACATCATTGCGATGATTGGAAGTGAGATGGAGTCTCTTACCTAGGGAAAACTTAGGTAGAAGGGTCATTGGGTAGGGATTAAGTGAGTAGATTGTCAACTGGTATTGTTGAGTCTGTTATTTAATACTGCTAATAGTGGACTTCCTTCCTGGCTTGGTATGCCCCCAGATGTAGGTTGTTTGACCAAACTGGGTGAACAAATTCTGTGTGCACTTTTCTTTTCAGCAACTTATTTAATTGTCTATAATTGCCTTGCTGTTTATGTCAGACCAGATGTCTCGACATCATGTAGGACATCTGGGATCTGTTATACCAGAATTTCAATTGGTATCAAAGCAGGCATCCTGTATGTTTTTGGATGAGATCTAGGGAAGATACTTTCTGGTTCATGAGCAAGGAAGATAGTTTTGCTGAGTTATGGACTTGGTCAATTCATATAGTTGTTTGTTTGATCCCTTAAAGTGAAGGATGAATTATTCATGACAGGGTATGTATTGGACCTGTCTTTTGTTATCAGGTGTGTAGCTTTGGTTGAGAACTGCTGTTGTGAGTTTGATTTATTTTCAAATTTTTTTTGGCACTTGGATTATGGTGATGGTGTGCAAGGATTATTGAGTAATACCTAAAGAGCGTTGCGGAGTTGTTATGTGTTCCGCTGCATGGTATCTGATGTAACCCTGGTTGTTTCTTGTGTCTCTGGTGGTGAGACTTTAGGAAGGTATTTTCTTGGAAAGACTTTAGAGTTTGGTCTCCTCAGCAGAAGAAGAATATATTTCAAATCAGGTATTGAAGACCAATCTGTCCAGAACACTGATTCCTTCCTTCTCAATTTTCTTGATGATGAAAGAAGAGGGTGGAGCCAAAGCAAAAGAGTATCACTGTCAAACTTTCATGCGGGAGTGAAGATCTTGATAAGTTATCTCTTAAGCGTATTTATGGTGTCCAATGTAGTTCTGGTATATTTGAAGATGAATTCTCTTGTGAAGATACATGTTTTTGATTTTCAAAATCATGAACTGGAGGAAGTTTCATCAAGATAGAAGCTGAGCTTGATATGTCAATCCTAATGTCTCGACATCGCGCTACACATCATCATTTTATGGTAAATACTGAGTCAAAGTCCTATTAGATTGTAGCTGTTTTGAAGGATCACTGAAGCTGTGAAGTTGAATAATTTTTGAGATGCTGTTCATAATGTCATAGCATCTCAGCTGGAGCTGGTTGAAGAAAAGGTAGTAATCTTGATAGCAGAAGAGAATGAGATGATCCCTGTTTAAGCTAAAATGTTTGAGGACAATTTTATATGGAAAATGCATCCAAGAGTTTGTGTGCAGTAGCAGTGTAAATCAGTCTGTGGTCAATTGGTGTATGCATGAGCTCTTTCAATTTTATGGCTTGAAGGATTGGAAGTAGCAGATTGTCTATGGTATGTTATCACTCTTAAGTTAGACAAGAGGTCTGAACCTTGTGCTTATAAGAAGAAGCTTCTAGAAGAGTGTGTTATGCAAGTTACTGCAGTTTTGTTGGTCTGATCTTGGAAGTTGATCAGATGTTGATATGTTCTCGTGTGTTCGCTGCAAGAGATATGTGTGGATTACAATGGTTGTAGTCTCCAAATCCTAGTAGATGTTTAATGTGATTTAGACTGATGTTGGAACTGATGTTGAAACATCACTTCAGTTCTTTGCTCAGGGTGGAGTGAAAGATCAAGACACTGACCTAACCTGGAAGGCTTTTGTGGTATGAATGGTTGTCATGAAGAAGATTCAGAAGATGCTAGAATCTGAAGAAGGGTTAAACCATAGGGATTTAAGATCAATTGCTATTTGTGATATTCACAAGTATTTAATTGATTATCCTTGAAAGACAAGATTAAGGATGTTCTGTCAATTATTTTAACATCTTTTCATCAGAGGTTTGGAGAATCATGGGAGGGGTTCTACATTCGCTCACAAGTCGCCTAGGTGTTGACCTGGGATTATTGCTTAGCATCTGTTCCTAGAAAGTATTGTGAATGACTTGTCCAGATGGTGGTTCTGTTGAAGATGAAGACGGAAGACTATGTAGACATCATAATCTTGTTGGTTACAGCTTGGATCAGTTTATTTCTGATCTAAGTGGTTTGGAGCATGGTGTTTGCTCTGGTTGTGTAGGTCGAGGATAAGTGGCAGTTATCTCTGGCTTTCTACTGAAGGCTCTACTAAGGGAAGTGACTTTCTTTAGTATTGCTATGGGGTAGTCTTGGACTACTTATTTTTTGAAGATTCAGATGTGGTAGGTTTGAAGTCTTTGGAGTTTCTAAGCAGGATGAAGGTTGTCTGCTCAAACTTGATTGTTGAATCAAGTCTATGAGAGCATTGAAATCTGTTTTTGCAAAGGGAGGAGGTTCTTCTGAGTGGCAGAAGGTAGAGCTGAATTCAACAGTTGGGTGACATAATGTTCTGACATCTAGCTTAACATCAAAAGTCTTAACTGGTGATATGGCACATCAGCTTTTGATAGGGTGATCTATAGGAATGAATAATAGGATGCTTAAAAAAAATCGTTCTCATGGCAGTTTGCGGGAGCTGCAGGAAGGAGAAGATGTTACATGACTATGGCTTAGGGAGTCTAAGTGCGTTTGGTATTGAGCAATTGGAACATGTGACTTGAAGATCTGGTTTCCTTGGTGGATCAGGATATCTTTGTGAGAGTTCTGACAAACATGAAAAGGGTCAAAATGTGGCATTTGACTGTTTTCATATGAGGATTCATGCTTGAGGTGATCAAACTGTGGCATTTGGTTGATCTCAGTAGTGAATTCAAAGAATCAAGATAATCAGAGTGTGGCAGCTGGTTATTATTGAGGATTGTCTTGGAACAAGTTACTTTTGGGCAGAAGGGTGATGAGTTGAAGACTCAAGGAGATTATTTTTCTTGAAGGTGGATGAGAGTTTATTCCTCTGGTTCTTTGGATTACTATGCTAGAGTAAGTCCAGTTGGTGGAGCATATCAAGAATCATGGTGTTGATGTTTTGGTGTGTGGAAGATGTTCTAACTTGTGATAGGACATTATCTGGGATGATTACCTACATTGTATCTAAAGAGAATCTACATAATCATATAGGAGAATGATGAAGTAGAAGGTCTGCTTTGGAAGGAGAATGTAGAGAAGACTGAAGTAGATCAGGTATTGATTGCTTGAAAGTCTGAATGTGGATATTCATCAATTGATTCAAATGGCAAAAATAGATTATTGGATGTGTATTGCTAAAGGCAGAAAAAAAAGCATGTGAAGGGGACATAGCCCTATTGTCAAGTCATGCTAGAGAGTAGTTGATCAGCCTGGCAAGATGTGGAGTTTTGGAGCATGTGAAGATAACAAACCAAGAGGGAATCATGTGAGTATAATAATTTGCAGTCTGAACTCTTTGCTTCAGAGAGGGTGTGTGAGCTCATGGTATTCAGGTGTGTATGTTAACCTGAATAAGCTGCTCTGACTGTGTTTTATTGGGAGGTTCTTGAAGGACTTCTATACGAAATAAGTCCTCTGAATGGTAATGAGAAGCTGATGTCCCCAAAAGATGTTGTTGAATGGTGATGTTGTAACATCATGATTGCTGATGGTTATATTTGGAAGATGATTGAGAGTGTGCGTGTGGAGTTGGATGCTCAAGCATTTGTGTCAGAAGAGATGTTTCTGACTATGTGAATTAGAATGTGGAGATTCTGGTCTTGTTTTTAGTAGTTTGTTCTGGCAAAGCATGACTACTAATTTTGAAGACTTCACTAGTATCAACAACTACTAATTTTGCGTTTTGAAATTTAATGTGAATTTTCAAAGAATAACTTTATATTGTTATTTACGTATTGTAGGTATTTGATGACCCAACAGAGTTAACACAAGATGATTTGTATGATTTGTGACTCTGTTGGGCAACATGTTTCTTTGAGTTATATAAAAATTAAGCTTTATCTGGTGAGTAATATAAAATTGTCTATATATATATATATATATATATATATATATATATATATATATATATATATATATATATATATATATATATCTGATTTGAGTTTCTTGACTTTGGTGTTGTCTGCTGATGTTAATTGGTGTTATTATTTATTGTCAGTAAATGTGATTTTGGTGTTGTCTACTGAAGCTACAACTCATCTTCTTGTGGATTGCATGTTGGTAATTCAAGTGTGGGAAAGGACTTATAAATGGTTGGATATTTTTGTATGTTTTCCCTGGTTTTGTTGTTGTAATAGTCCACCGTGTAAACATACTTATAATTTTGTACACTTGTGTGTATCCTAGATTAGTACTTTTGTAAATCAATTGTTCATTTTGAAGAATATGTGCATCCTAGCTATTTGGTGCAATGAAATTAACAGGTTGGTTGGAAAAATATGAAAAATTAGATACCAACTAGCGACTTATATGTGGTCTGCGTGATGTTGGAAAAATATGAAAAATTAGGTACCAAAAAAATTACAGGGATACCACCTCAATTCTGCTAAAAAATAGTCTATTTTTTAAAGAAAGATAGCATAAATATTACTTCGGACGCGCTTTGCAACCGATGTAAAAACCTATATTTTACATAGGGCCAGAAAGGCAACCGATGTAACAACTTACATTTTACATCGGGCCAGATAGGAAACCGATGTTAAATGTACATTTATTTAAAAAAAATAAAGTTAAACCCATATTTCACATCAGACGCAACAGTCAACCGATGTAGTAGGTGTATTTTTCACATCGGGCTATTGCCCGATGTAAAATGTCTTTGATTTACTGCATCGCTTGGCTTTACATCGGACCCAGATCCGATGTAAAATGTACTTTTTGCCCGATGTAAAAAGTCTTTCCGACACTATGAGATCTATTATGGTTTTCTCAGTAATTATAACCCTTCTTCCAAGAACAAAAGATACGTTTATTTCCTTATCTGCTACAGCATGAATCCAGAAATCTTTAACAAGGACTGGAAAAATAGGACCTTTCAATCTTTCGAAGAAAGTATTCCAACCTTGAAATTCAAGCATCCAAGTAAGATCAAAACCATTATCTTTTAGATTTTCAAAATCAACAATAGTTTCGCAGAGCAAAAAGAGGTCTTCGGTTGGAGTGTCGAGAGTGACGACTGGCCTTTCAGGAATGATAAAGGACGAAAATTGTTGAGATTGTTGAGAACATTGAGAAGATTCTGCCATTGTAGACAGTTGAGAGTTGAAGGCTAGGCGTTGACGATGAATGTTGAAGATGAACAGTTGCAATAAGTGGTTTAGGGATTGAAAGAGAGAAAAGTGTGGGAAAAATGTGAGCGTAGTGTGAAATGTGAGTGAAGTGGGTATATATAAACATTTTAAATAATAATTTCAATAATTAAAAATGATTACAAACAGTAAATGTGCAGTCATAGAAGGAATGCGTAAAGATTTTAACCTATTTTCAAGAAAAAATATGAAACCCAATATGTCACTTCATCAAAACGCATGTTTAGGAAGTGGGACAGTTGTCTCCACTAAGGACCACACATAATCAAATGAAAAGTCAACCATTAATGATGTAACTGTTCAGAATCCAGAAGACAAATCGATAGGATTTCCTTCTAAACAAAACCTTTATGATTCATCAAAATTCCACACTTCAGAAATATCATGTTTCAAAAACAAACAACAACACAACCTCAGAATCTTAATCAGGAGTTCTGAAAGCTGAACATTATCAAAACATCATTTCATTCTGGACAAGGTTTTATAAATAGATTTTTTAGAATGAAAATGAATCTATCTTCAACAAGGAGTTTAGTGAAGATATCAGGTCACTAATGGTCTGTATCAACAAATTTTAAATGAAAAATACCCTTCTGAACATGGTCACCTAAAAAGTGATGTTTAACTTCAATATGTTTAGCCCTAGAATGCAAGATAGGATTCTTGGATAAAAAAATAGAATAAGTATTATCACATAAGATAGGAATGTTACTCTCAAAAATCTGATAATCTTCCAGCAGACTCTTCATCTAAAGTATCTGAGTGCTACATCCAGAAGCTGCAATATACTCAGCTTCAGCTATTGAAAGCACAATTGTTGATTGTCTTTTGCTTGACCACGAGATTAGATTGTCTCTCAGAAATTGACAACATCCATAAGTACTTATTCTTTCTATTCTGTCTCCAGCATAGTCAGCATCACAATAGCCTACTAATTTGTATTCACTTTATTTTCTATAAAACAAACCAAGATTAGTAGTACCTTTTAGATACCTAAAGATTCTCTTAACAGTAGTTAAGTGAGTTTCCCTAGGGTCTGATTGTAAGCGAGCACACAAAAAAACACTAAATAAAATATCAGATCTAGAGCCAGTTAGATAAAGGAGGGAGCTTATCATACATCTGAATAACTTATAATCTACCTTACCACTTACCTCTTCCTTTTCCAGAATACATGTAGGATGATTGGACTCTTTGCTAGCTTATATTTTGAAAAATTAAACTTCTTCAAAAGTTCTCTTGTATACTTGCTTTGGTGAATGTATGTTCCTTCTTAACGTTAATCAGTTTAAATCCCCAGAAAGAACTTGAGTTCTCCCATCAGACTCATTTCAACTTTTTCCTGCATTAACTTAGAAAATTCCTTGCACAAAGAAGCATTAGCATAACCAAATATAAAATCATCAACATAAATTTGAACAACTAGAATATCATTCTTAATAGTTTTGCAAAAAAGAGTTGTGTCCATTTTCCCTCTGGTGAAATCATTTTCCAAAAGGAAGTTACTTAGTCTTTCATACCAAGCTCTATGAGCTTGTTTCGGACCGTATAGCGACTTTTTAAGACTGAAAATAAAATCAGGGTTTTCAGAACTCTCAAAGCTAGACGGTTGGTGCACATACACTTCTTCAGAAATGTACCCATTAAAAAATGCACTCTTAACATCCATTTGATATATAGTGATGTTATGATTGACTGTAAACGAAACTAAAAAAACGAATAAATTCTAACCTAGCAACTGGTGCAAAGGTTTCTGTATAGTCTATCCCCTCTTGTTGACTATAACCTTGTGCTACCAGTCGAGCCTTGTTTCTGACGACCTCACCTTTCTCATTGAGCTTGTTCCTGAACACTCATACGGTTCCAATAACATGTGTGAGGGCAAGGTATCTCTCACTTGAGCCTTATTTTAATGGTGTCAAAATGTGTACTAGCTCGTAGTTTGTAATTTGGACGGTATCATCTCATTATTGTCGGCATTCTTATTTTGTAATGCATAATCATGAGTCTAAACATATAGGAGGAGTCTTGCATATCCCTTACATGTGTGTGATCATGGTATTAGTATTGGGCATGCAAAAACTGTGCCTAAGTAGATGAAAACGAGTCGAAAAATTAAATTTTAGGAGTTTTTGAAGCTTGAGTCGACCTAAGCTGAGGTCTGGTTGACTCATGGAATGTTGACAGTTTATGAATTTTTCTCGGGTTAGCACACGCTGACCCTGTGGTCGACGCATGCCTTTGTTATTTCTCATTCTGCATTTTCTTCTGCCATGCATCAACGCATGATCCCTGTAGCGGTCGACGCATGGTCTTCCAACATGCGCAGACTTGTCCACGGGTCAGCGCAGGCTGACCCTCTTTAATGTTTGGTCGACCGTTCGCTGCTTATAACTAATTTTTCTGATTTTTTCTAAGTTCAAAATGCTGTTATGATTGGTTATTGATCCTTGCATCATATAAATACTTGGTTCCTATTTTTTTTTTACATAATAACAAGAAAAAGTGAAAGATAGACATTGAAACTTTTCTCTCATCACCTTCATCTTCATCTTGCACCTTTCTCAACAAATACACATAATCATTTTTGTAGATTTTCTGCATCATGAAGTGATAACGTCCAAACATAGAATTGTATCTTGTTTGGGGTGAGTGTTTCAGTGGGTTTTTTCTTGAATAAAACCTCTAGGGTTTTGCCCTCTAAGATCAATTGGATTTGGGGTTTTTTGGTTCAGATCTTGTGTGCATTGAGTTCAGCCGAGCGAAGGTGATCGAAGAACGGTGGGTTTTGTCGATCTAGTAGCATTAACCGGAGGATTGTGCAACAAGGTTTGGGGATCGAACTATGTGTGGATCAGAATCAGCCGAGTGAAGGTGATTGAAGACTTGTGTGTTCATGCAATCTAGTAACGGTAAACAGAGGTTCTTCCAACAAGTTCGAGGCACTTGATTCGACTCGAATCAAGGGAAGAGAAGACATAGTATCTGCATCAATGAAGTTTCTTGAGCTTGTGATAACTAAGTTTTCTCTTGTAAAAACAATTTGCAAACAAGTTATCGATATCTCAATTCTAGATTTAGAATTGGGGGTAGACATACCCGAAGCGAGGACGAAAGGGGATCTTCCTAAACAAACCTGGTGTCGTTTCTCTTTCCCTATCTCATTTAATTTTCGAACTGTTTATGCTTGTGATTGTTCAATTGATCGATAAAAATTCTGGTATAGTTTAGTGCAGAAAAATTAATTTGAAAACCATTGCACAATCATTTTGGATTGTGCTTAGTGAAAATTCTGCATCAACTATCATAGAAGGTTTAACTTGGATTTTTATGCACTCCAAGTGCTCGATAAATTGAACGCTTATAAGGTGTTTGATATATTGTCAAGTTTGGTTTAATTTTTGACTGCTCATTGGAGATTGCACCATATTAAGTGCTTTTGGAAAATTGATTAATTGTTAAGTTGCGATTCTATTTTTCTCTTCGAGCCTTTTGTTCCATTTGGCTTACGTATATCCGATTCTCTCAGTAACTCGGTTCGTGTAGACGAAATATCCTCAGCCGCTTCCGCAAAATATTTTTTAAAAAAAATTTTAGCGCCGACTCGCATTTAAAAAGAAGTGATCTATTCACCCCCCCCCTTCTAGATCAATTGCCTTCGTCTAACAAGTGGTATCAGGAGCACCGGTTAATTCTAGTGCTTCAAGTATAACTTTTTAGAAAATGGCAAACAAACCGAAAAGGGCTTATAATAGAGCGCCTGTTTTTAACGGTGAAAATTATAGTTATTGGAAGGATTGTATGCGTGTTTACATCAATTCTATTGATAGGAAGGTATGAAGCGTTATACAAAACGGTCCAATGGAAATAACCATGACCGATGCGAATATGTGGTAGTACCTAAGCCTGAAGCACAATGGAATTAGAAGATGAGAAAAAGTACAACTACGATTGGAAGGCAAGAAATATTCTGATATCCTCATTAGGAGTTGAAATTTTGGTACATGTGCAGAATTCAGATGTCCTAGAACATGCCGCTCGACATCTGGTCTGACATGATCACAAAGGGCAAGGTATATAGCAATAATCATGGTACTGAAAAGATAAAAGCAAGACACACAGAATTGTTAACCCAGTTCGGTTTAACACACCTACTCTGGGGGCTACCAAGCCAGGGATGAAGTCCACTATCAGTAGTATCAATTCAAAGCTAAACTCTCTGTTTACAGCTTATCACTCAATCACTACCCAATGACCCTTCTACCTAGATCCTCTCTACCTATGAGAAACTCTTCTCACTCCCAATCATCGCAATGATGTCTAGCAGTCGACAGTCCGCCACTGCATCAACGACTCTTTACCTATACAACAGTTCAACAAGGAAGACACCCTTCCAAGACACAACTTAGAGTTACTTAAAAGCTTCCTCCAAGAACAATACTCCTCTTACTTAACAGCTTCGAGGATCACACTAACAAACTGTCCAACTCACATGTCGAGTGGTACAGGAACCAACCCTAATACTAGAACTTTTACATCTTTGGTTGCGTTCACCAAACTAGATTACAAAACATCTATATATAACCTATTCCCAACTGGATTTTGGGTCTACAAAACCACAGCAAATGAGCTGCTACAAGTCAGCAGAAACTACTGCTACAAATTAGGACTTCAATCTATAACTTCCTAAAATATCTCCATATTTAGAAAGTGTAAATTTTCCAATATTCTTCTCAATTTCAGTATTGAATCTTCAGACCTTTTAATTCATCGCCACATAGAATTTGCATATTATTTCCTGAATCTTCTGCATCTGTTAAGACATAACAGAATTCTAAATTCTCTTCAGTTCTGGCGCGATGTCGAATGAACCTGCATGGGACATCTTGATACGACATGTTATACCAGATGTTGAAACTACTTCAGCTCAACATGTTCCATTGCACACTAGGACTTCTTGCTCAACTTGTTCTTCTTTAGCAAGATACACAATCCTATCTAACATATTGCTGCTATTATTTGTTTTACAAAATTAATGCCAACCCTTAAAATTAAAGAACTAACATTCTCCCCCTTTGGAAAATTTTGGCTAAAACAAGTACATAAACATTACAACTCAGATTACAGGAGCAATCACAACTCTATACTACTATCAGTAGACATCAACAACTACTGAACCTAACAGTAGCCATCAGTAGCTACTGAGAACAGCAATCATGGAGAAACATCTTCTAGGGATTACTTGAATGATGTTAGGACATCATGTTTGACAACTCTTTTGGCAGCACATTTCTATGAGCTCCATAACATCATCTTCGAGCACCACAGCACAATAACTTCAGGGAGCACAATAGGACCTTAGAAGTAGAAAGTCCTGAAGTCATTTGGTGCACATGAGGAAGAAGATATTTAACACTCCCCCTTAATACAACACATTTCTTTTTCCTTCCAGCTCAGACCTGGATTAATTGTAGAAGACTCCTCCAGAAAAGAACCGTCTGTCTTGACACAAAAGACCAATGGTGGCATAAGAGATTTCTGCACACCTTAATTGATCAGACGCCCCCAGTCGACCTATGGCATAAGATGAAACTTAAGAAGTATCAATCTATCAACACAGGTAACTCAGAACACAAGTCACAACTGTGTTCATAACTCAGGACACAAGTCACAATTGGAACTTAACACCAACTCAAGGAAAAGACACCCTCTTCGACATCACTGCACACAATTGGAACTGCAGACTCCAAACAAGGCATCTGCACAACCCATTTCACACACCCTTTCTCCCCCTTTTTAGCCAAAAATTGGCAAAGAAGGCCCTCACAGAACCAGACCCAAATGATGCTTACCCAAATACGAACAAATGCCATAATACTTGTGAAACAAGAACACTCACTTGGCTGAAGAAGAAGAGAACAACCCCTATAAATAGCTGATCAGTTACTTTGGAATTAACGAGCTTTGAATATGTCAAGGTTCTTGGTCAAAGAAACGCTATTTTAGGTACCAAAAACTCCATTCAATATTCAATGCCTACCTTCCAAAACAGCCTTGACTACCTTTAATGTTTCTCAACTGAATCTTACCATAAATTAAGCCAATAACGCTCCATGTATAGACAGAGACACGTTTTTCGCCTTATCCTTGCACTACCGACCAGAAAAATTCCTTGTTTGGCTCAAGAGAAACATGTCCTGTACCATGTTCTGACATCTTACCAAAACAGTTTGTCTGCTTGCTCATAAAATTATTAACCCAAGACTCCACAAAAACTTATACATTCCAAGCACATTTTCTTGTCCGTTGGATACTGAGATGACTTCTATCGATCAGCCCAACTCACAATCTCTTCCAGATTCCTTCAGATCAGTAGAAAAATGAACTCTCCCACATACAACAATTCTGCTTTTCAGACCTCTCCTGCATAATCACTAACTTCACACAGCTATGATATGTCCCATCATGATGTTTGACATCACACTGCACAAACTTGACCAGCATACATGCTACACAGAAATCAGCACACTTGTATCAATAGGCTATAGATAAAAGCCTTAACATTCAATGCTCTTTATGATATCACACCAATATTGCCACATTCTGGTATATGTTGAGCAAGACCTCACCATGGTGATACATGGTCTGCCGAGTCCAATAAACAAAGGCCCATTTGATTTGAAATTTCTCACATATTCCATAACAAATGTCTTTAGATAACTTGCAACACAAGATAAGGACCGCCACCACCTTTGACTTGTATTAGAAGAAACCTTCTTATCTTCAGCCATTCTGATCTTACACTCGTAGCACCTTAATTGAGTCTTCAACATGAAAGTAGTCATGTATTACCAGAACTACTTACCATCAAGATCAGAATCTGCCCATTCTAATCCACATTATGTCAGAACTGCCACTTCGGACGATAATGCTGCTTCCACAAGCATGGTACACAACAAACAACGATGTTGCAACAGTATGTAGGACATCAGCATAAGACAAAGGAACACACCACTTGATCACAACCAGCACCAGCAGCTATACCGAAGACACACTAAAGGGAATCACATCAGACAACTAGACAGGACCTAGGCTCATCCTTTTAGATACAAAAAGGACAACCTCTACCAAGGCACCAAGCACGAAGTTCTGGTATCCACTGTGACAGATTCCCAAGAAGGCACGTTCCCAAGCCAAAGACCACTTTGACTGGTCAGGCGATACAACCAAGATCTCTTTATGCAGTATAAAAACCAAGCTTCCTAGCTTCTAACATCGCATCACAGATAGAGTCATGAGTCAGTCTAGCAAGGATGCAGAGAAGAGACACAAGCAGGAAGAGTTGAAACCAGATCCACAGGAGTTGAAGGACAAACCACTGTCCACAGCTGGGGAAACTTCAAGAGCAACAAGAACAAGAAAAACATCAGAGACAAGGATGAAGACCATCAAGAAAAATCAAGTGCAACTTCAAGCTCCTGATGATGAATGGGATGAAGATTGGAAAGCTTTTCTTGATTCGGGGGGTTGGGATAACCTATAGACCCTTTGTTTGGTGTTTTTACTAATCTTGTATGCTTTCAAAAAAAATTCAATAAATTTCTGTTTTAATTCTGTTCCATTAAACTAAACAGATGCAATAAGGATCACAACTGCACAACAAACTTAATCCTCATGTATGCAAATTCCTAATTTGCTTCAAAATAAGTGCCAACACCAAAAGCAGCAGAATTATCAATCTCCCCCTTAACATCACACATCCAGCTGCATAAAATTGTAACATTCTGCCCCTATCAAGAATAACATGTGCTCTTCGTACCTTGAAGAATGGAAAACATAAGACGCATCTTCATGTCTTCAAGAGCTCACTCTTTGTTCAACTCACAAGTTGAACACAATCATCACTTGTACCAATACTCACATGATCCCAATCTGATCAACTTTTCTCTATCTAAGACCACCAGTACTCCTTTGCAAGACGAAAATCTTAAATGAATGGAGAACATGAGACTCATCTTCATGTCTTCAAGAGCGCACTCTCTGTTCAACACACCTGCTGAACACATTCACCTACTGCTTGACCCTTACATCAGTACATAAATCACGTAGAGGCTTGTGATCTCAGGAGACAAACACCATAACACTCTGAACATAATGTTCTGTCAACAGATGTTACGACATCAGTCTTGACAGAGTCCAGCTATACTAAGAAAGAAAAAACACCACATTCCAAAACCGAAACTCCAAACTTCCCCCTTTAAGCCTCGGGACCAGAAACAACCATCATAACCCAACACATCACAAAAGATCACAAGAACAGTATTCTTTCATCCAACTCTCCAAAGGCAATCATTCCCTATCATTCTCCCATATGATAATTTGGAATACTCCTGATCAGTTGATGAGTATCTTTACCTTCATGTCCAAGATGTCTGCTAGAGATAATACTTCTTGAATCTCAGGATCTCCACTCCTGCAGTAAGGACCAGAAATAAACTAACCTCGAGAGTAAATAACATGTTGATCACACCTTGACCAACTCACACATCTAAAATAAGTTCCAGGGCCAGAAACTTCTTAGACATACCACCCAGATGCCTCCTCTTCCAGATCAGGAGTAGGTTCCAAACTCATGTGATCAAACCACATTAGTTTAGCACCCAGAGCATCTGCTATGCCATTCCTTCAGACAACTGAATTCAGCACAATTCTGACGTGATGTTCTAACACAAGATGGGACATCATTCCAATGAACACATCAAGAGATCAAAGAATGGAGATTAGCCCTTTTAGGAATAGAGGCAAAAGTAAATTACTTCTCTTCCTTACAACTTCACTTATCAATGCCTTTATGAGTGGACTTGAACAATAATCTTCAAGTATCGTTGACAAAGTAAGTTGAAGCAGTCTTGCATATATCCCATCGCCATAGTATATACATTTAGAGAAGAACAACCTTCTCAATTGCAACCTCAGGAGTTTTCAGATAGATACGCAGCAGATCAAATCACAAACTCCTCAAAACCTCCAGGTGTCACATATCAGCCCTAGCATCATAATCCAGGTGACACCACAATACCACAGGTTTGAAAATAAATCAAACCTAACATAACCACAACACAACAGCTTTTCAACCAAACCTCTAAGCCTTCAGCACATGCCACTGCCTATCACGAACAATCCATCCTCCATTTCTAGGGACCATTCTCACACCTATATGAACTTCTCCAAGTTCAAACAACTTTTCAGAAGAAGGCTTCTACCTTGACCAGAAAGTATCTTCCCTCGGATCTCATCCAGATATAGAACAGAATGACCTGCCCTGATACCAATTGAAATTCTGGTACATGTGCAGAATTCAGATGTCCTAGAACATGTCGTTCGACATCTGGTCTGACATGATCACAAAGGGCAAGGTATATAGCAATAATCATGGTACTGAAAAGATAAAAGCAAGACACACAGAATTGTTAACCCAGTTCGGTTTAACACACCTACTCTGGGGGCTACCAAGCAAGGGATGAAGTCCACTATCAGTAGTATCAATTCAAAGCTAAACTCTCCGTTTAGAGCTTATCACTCAATCACTACCCAATGACCCTTCTACCTAGATCCTCTCTAGCTATGAGAAACTCTTCTCACTCCCAATCATCGCAATGATGTCTAGCAGTCGACAGTCCGCCACTGCATCAACGGCTCTTTACCTATACAACAGTTCAACAAGGAAGACACCCTTCCAAGACACAACTTAGAGTTACTTAAAAGCTTCCTCCAAGAACAATACTCCTCTTACTTAACAGCTTCGAGGATCACACTAACAAACTGTCCAACTCACAGGTCGAGTGGTACAGGAACCAACCCTAATACTAGAACTTTTACATCTTTGGTTGCGTTCACCAAACTAGGTTACAAAACATCTATATATAACCTATTCCCAATTGGATTTTGGGCCTACAAAACCACAGCAAATGAGCTGATACAAGTCAGCAGAAACTACTGCTACAAATTAGGACTTCAATCTATAACTTCCTAAAATATCTCCATATTTAGAAAGTGTAAATTTTCCAATATTCTTCTCAATTTCAGTCTTGAATCTTCAGACCTTTTAATTCATCGCCACATAGAATTTGCATATTATTTCCTGAATCTTCTGCATCTGTTAAGACATAACAGAATTCTAAATTCTCTTCAGTTCTGGCGCGATGTCGAATGAACCTACATGGGACATCTTGATACGACATGTTATACTAGATGTTGAAACTACTTCAGCTCAACATGTTCCATTGCACACTAGGACTTCTTGCTCAACCTGTTCTTCTTTAGCAAGATACACAATCCTATCTAACATATTGCTGCTATTATTTGTTTTACAAAATTAATGCCAACCCTTAAAATTAAAGAACTAACAGGAGTTGACGAGTATTATAGAGTTTCATATGTACGAGTGTTAAAGCTATGTGGGACGCGTTACAAGTTGCCCATGAGGTTACTAACGACTTCAAGCTAGCTAGAATCAATACATTGACTCAAGAGTTCAACCTCTTTCACATGAAGCAAGGGGAAACCATTACCGACATGCAAAATAGGTTCACTCATTTAATCAATAGACTTAGCTCACTTGGTAGGCCAATTTCCAATGGCATTGCTACTAACAAAATCTTGAGGTGTCTTACTAGGGATTGGCAATCGAAGGTGACCGCCATAAAAGAAGACAACGACCTAATGACGTTAGACATCACAACATTATATGGGAAGCTCGAGGAACATGAGCAAATTCTCATTAGCTTAACCAATTTGAGAAAAGAGAGAAGAAGGAAAACAACAAGACCAAAGAAGCGGAAAAGAAGTCGATAGCTTTAAAGACTTCTAGTTCAAAGTCTTCCGCATATGAGCTAAGCGAGAGTGAATCTAGTGATGACGAGGAAGAGGATTCGAATGAAGACATGGGATTATTTTTGAAGCGATACAATCGCTGTATCAAGAAAAATGGTGTTCAACATTCGGAGAAAAACCTCGTCAATTTTCGAAAATAATCAAGGTCTTCCAAGAATGAAGACAAAAAGAGTGGAAAAACTAAGGGTTCTTGCTATGACTGTGGAAAAGTCAGCCACTATAAGTCAGACTGTCCATTGTTGAAGAAAGACAAAGGTAAGGATAAAAGTCGTCAAGGGAAGAAACAATCTAAACCTAGAAGAGCCTATATCGCTTGGGAAAGCGATAATGAGTCATCTAGTGCTGAGAGTTCAAGTGACGAAGGAGAGTCTGTTAACCTTTGCCTTTCCGCTCACCAAAAGAAAAAGAACAAAAAGGTAATACACTCTAAGTACGATAACTCTAATTCAATGTCTTATTCTGAACTACAACATGCGTTTGATACTCTACACCATAAGGCCAAGGAAGCCTTTAAATGGTTAGCTTCAAATAAACAAATATTTTCTCATTTGGAGCAAAAGATCTCCGATTCCGAAAAGAAATTAGAGGCTCTCAAAAAGTTCATGGTGGAAGTAACAAAGGTAGATGTTGTGGAAGACAAAAGTAAGTGGTTAAATTTTGGTTGCGATACTTGTCATATTTGGCAAAAAGAGGTTAGAACTCTTAATGCCAAGCTTAACAAGGCTCTAGAACCAAAAATGACATTTTCCATTGATAAATCACATTTTAAGAAAAGCATGATTAATCCATATCAAAAATATACTTATGTGATTAGAAATCAACCTAGCAAAAGTGATTCTCATGTTAACCTTACTTGCTTGTATTGTTGCAAAAAGGGTCATTCCATTGCTAAGTGTCGCTTTAGGAGGTTTTTAGTTCCTAAGGGCATTTATCAATGGTTGCCCAAATGCAATCCTGTTTTCACTCACAACCAAGGACCCAATAAGAATTGGGTACCTTCTTCCCTTGATTGACTATGTAGGTACACCGTCTTGAGACCACGGAAAGAAGATGGGTTCTAGATAGTGGATGCTCAAGACATATGACAGGAGACATATCTCTTTTCATCGACTTTGTGGCGAAGAAAACGGGATTTGTTACCTACGAAGACAACAACAAGGGACAAATACTTGGCAAAGGTAGTGTAGGTAACCCCTCATCTACTACTATCTCAGACCTGATTCTTGTTGAGGGCCTTAAACATAACCTTTTGAGCATTAGTCAATTATATGACAAGGAATATAAGGTATCTTTTTCAAAAGATTGTTGCATAATTGAAAATAGTGATAAAAAGGATGTGTTTAAAGGCTTGAGGGTCAATAACGTCTATATGCTAGACTTGAACGAGGTATTATTGAGTAGCGACAAGTGTCTAGTCACCATGAGTGAAGATTCATGGTTATGGAATAGACGGTTGGCGCATGTCAATTTTGATTTGCTTAATAAAATAGTTTCTAAAGACCTAGTAATCGGCTTACCCAAAATCAAATTCACAAAGGATCACTTATGTGATGCGTGTCAAATGGGGAAGCAAACAAGGATCTCGTTTAAATCTAAAAATATTGTTTCAACTACGAGACCCCTTGAGCTCCTCCATATGGACCTCTTTCGACCATCTAGGATTAAGAGTCTAGGTGGTAACTATTATGGTTTTGTGATAGTCGATGACTTTTTTAGGTTTTGCTGGACTATTTTCTTAGCAAGCAAGAGCGATACTTTTTCGGCTTTCGAAAAATTTGCCAAGTTATCCCAAAACAAATTGAACACAAACATTATATCAATTAGAAGTGATCATAGGGGTGAGTTCGAAAATCATCTTTTGAAGCATTTTGTGAAAACCACGGGATTGACCATAATTTTTCCGCACCACGTACCCCTCAACAAAACGGGGTTGTGGAACGTAAAAACAGAATCTTGGAAGAATTAGGAAGGACTATGATCAATGAGAGTGGACTTCCAAAATACTTTTGGGCCGATGCCATAAGTACGGCTTGTTACGTTTTGAATAGGGTGCTCATCCGTCTTATTCTAAACAAGACACCGTATGAGCTTTTAAAAGGGAGAAAGTCCAATGTATCTCACCTTCACATTTTTTGTTGTAAGTGTTCCGTGTTGAATAATGGTAAAGAGACACTTAGTAAGTTTGATGTTAAAGCCGACGAAGGTATCTTTCTTGGGTACTCTCAGTCTAGTAAGGCATATAGGGTTTACAATAAGAGCTTACTTACTGTTGAGGAGTCGGTACACGTTACTTTTGATGAGTCTTATCCGAAAAATGTTGGAAAAGGTAGTTCTTTTCATGGTGTAGGTGTATCTTCAGAAGACATACTCAAGGACACTGATAAAGGGACTGATCAACCTGAAGCAGTGCATGTTAAGGAGGAAAAAGATCACCATCCCGTGAAGAGTGAGGAGGATCATCCGTCTAATAAAGATGACCTTCCTCCAGCTTGGAAGTCTTCCAAAGACCATCCCATCGACAACATTCTCGGTGACATCTCAAAGGGAGTAAGAACTCGTTCCAAGCTAAGTAACTCCTGTTATTACTCCGCTTTCGTTTCGCAAGTTGAGCCTAAAAACTCAAAATAGGCCTTACTCGATGAACATTGGCTTTTGTCAATGCAAGAGGAGTTGAATCAATTTAAAAGAAACGAGGTTTGGGACCTTGTCCCTCCTCCGCGAGGCCATTGAGTAATCGGCACCCGATGGGTGTTTAGGAACAAGCTCGACGAAAATGGAGTTATAACTAGAAATAAAGTGCGCTTAGTTGCGCAAGGGTATAACCAAGAGGAAGGCATATACTATGAGGAAACTTATGCGCCTGTTGCCCGACTCGAGGCTATACGCCTGTTGCTACCCTACGCATGTGCGAAAAACTTCAAATTATTTCAAATGGATGTAAAAAGTGCATTCCTTAACGATTATATTAATGAAGAGGTTGATGTTGCCCAACCTCCTAGATTTGAGTCCCATGAGTATCCCGATCACGTTTATAAACTAAAACGTGCTTTGTACGGTCTCAAACAAGCTCCTAGGGCTTGGTATGAGCGTCTTAGCAAATTTCTACTTGATCAAGGGTACTCTAGAGGAAACATTGACACAACTCTTTTCATTAAATGTCAAGGAAAACACCAAATTTTGGTACAAGTATATCTAGACGATATTATATTTGGTTCTACTAACACAAATATGGTCAAGGAGTTTTCTAAGTTAATGCAGGGAGAGTTCGAGATGAGCATGATGGGGGAGCTTAATTATTTCCTCGGATTGTAAATCAAGCAACTTAATGAAGGGACATTCGTGAGCCAGACGAAGTATTGTCTTGAGTTACTCAAGCACTTCGACATGGATAACTCAAAGGCTATTGACACTCCGATGCCCACGTGTGTCAACTTGAGTCGAGATGAAAATGGTAAGGATATAGATGTCAAGAAATATAGAGGTATGATTGGCTCTCTCCTCAATCTTACCGCATCACGACCAGATATCATGTTTAGTGTCTGCATGTGTGCTAGGTACCAATCGTGTCCTAAAGAGTCTCATTTAAAAGTCGTGAAGCGCATACTTAGGTTCCTATGCGGTACTCAAAAGTATGGGCTTTGGTACTCCAAAGGAAGCGATTGCTCTTTGGTTAGCTATTCCGATTCCGACTTTGCAGGTTACAAATCGGATAGGAAAAGTACTAGTCGTACTTGTCACTTTTTATCGAATTCCTTAGTGAGTTGGCATAGCAAAAAGCAAGTGTCTGTTGCTTTGTCAACAGCCAAGGCGGAATACGTTGTGGCCGGTAGTTGTTGTGCTCAAGTCTTGTGGCTTAATCAACAATTACTCGACTACAATGTTCAACTTGAACGTATTCCTATTTTATGTGATAATACAAGTGCCATTAACCTAACCAAAAACCTGGTATTACATTCACGCACAAAATATATAGAAGTAAGGTGTCATTTCCTTAGGGATCATGTAGAGAAAGGCGATGTGGTATTTGAGCATGTTGATACTAAGAATCAACTTGCGGATATTTTCACTAAACCTCTTGCGACGGAGCCTTTCTTTAATATCCGTAGGGAACTTGGTGTTCTTGATATCTCATATCGCGTTTGATTATATGATTGCATGCTCTATCCATTTGCTTGTCTTTATTTTTTAACTAACAATAAGTGATAAGATTAAGCTATATGTGAGGGCATCCATCATCAATCGTCGGAGGTAATATCGTTCCTTCTTAGATTATTATTCTTGATCAATTATGTTTGTAAACTATTATGGCCAAAATGTGGTTTGAATTGATGTTTAATTCATGATTAGATGTATTTTTTTTATCCTTTTTTAAATTTGGCATGTGTGTGGTTTGCTATTTATTCCTACTTGTTGCTTAATATGCTCAAAATATGCATTTTCCCATGTCTTGCTTGTTTGAGTCGACCAACACATGGCATGGGTCGACTCAAGAAATGTCAATTTTCTCACATGTGGGCGCGAGTCAGCGCAGGTCGACCTATGGTCGACGCATCGCGTTGAAAATTTTGAAATTATTAAAATTCGTTCAGCGTGCGCCGATGCATGACCTGTTTAGGTCGACGCATCGCTGACGAACTCTGATTCTATTTTCTTCGGGAAGACGCGCGCCGCTTCACATGCTAGACACTTTGAACCATTAATTCTGGATGTTTCATTTTCCAACTGCATATCATTATACATTGCATTTATTGTCTCCTCATTCCTCTCCTTTCCTTATACATTCTCAAACCCTAAAAACCCATTACCACTACTCTCTTCAAAATCCAAAAATTCCACAATAAAAAAGGTGTTTAAAAGGTTTTTCTCTACATAGAACCAAGGTCTCTCAGTCTATTCATCTCTATCATTAAGATTCAATACTGTTTATCATCATCTACAAGGTTGGTACTATTTATCCGTGTTTACAAGAGTGTTCTTCAATGGCTTCACAAAGGGTTACCGGAAAAAGAACCTCCAGAGCATCAACTTTAAGGGCAGGTAAATCAACCATGCTGATAAATGCTCTTTCCTTATTGTCTGATAATCTAACTGCAACCTTTAACAAGGATTTTCGAAACTGGTCTGTTGTTAAACAATTTGTTTACTACCCTTTGAGGGCTGAAGACTATCAATCTGTTTGAAATTATTGAAATTCTGAATGTTCAACAGTTTGATGAATTCCTGGAATGCGATACCAAGTATAATGAAGACTTGGTCAAGTTGTTTTACATAGGGATTCTGGGCAAGTTTGAAGGTACTAATTTTTAATACATGATTGGTGGTAAAAAGTATTTTGTTAATGCATCTGTTTGGAAGAGTTTGGTTAATCTAGATGGATCCGATCTTCCTAAGGTCACAGACTCTATATTTGTCAAAATATATGAGTTTAAGGCTGCCTTGAACTCAATGTTACGAGACCCTTACTCTGAGAGCATTGTGAATAGCAACTTATTTCCTAAGACAGTCAAAATAAGACTGTTGAAACCCGTTGATAGGATTCTTCAATGGATTGTTACTCATATCCTACGACCTAAGAAAGGAGGGTACTCACGAGTTGATCAAGCTGAAGTTCATTTGATTTATCTGTTGAAAAACAAAAAAGTGCATTGACTGGACGCATTAATTCACAAGTTGGATGTTTGCACTCCGCGACTCTACTCGAGGTACGACTTTATGTTATGCTTCTTTCATTCAGTGTATCTTGAATAAGGTTGAGGTAACGGTCCCAGGCATTCCTTAAGTGACATTTACTACTGATCAAGAGTTTACTCCGAAGACTCTTACCAAGATGGGGTATTTTGGGGACACTCAAGACAAAGAATACAAATTTAGGCACATAACAACATATCAAGATACTCAGTATGATATTGCAGATGAAGAAGAGGATAAAGAAGAGAATGCATAAGAAGGAGAAACTGGTAACGACATGCAAACTGAGGTGAATAATGTGGAAGATGATAATGCTGAATAAATGGGCTACTCTCCACCTCAAGATCCCTATGCTAATCACGGATGGGGTGAATGACAGCACACCGGATGAACCTCACTTGGTTCATCTTATAATCCTCCGAATCATGAATGGCACCAGCCCGAATATTCTATTCCTACACCTACACAGCAACCGCAACAGAACAACGAGGAAATCCTCGACATGTTACGCTCAATGCAGCTTCAGCAAGAAAGTTTCATGACCACACAGGAAGAGAGGTATACGGCTCTCTCAAACCAGTTGGAAGCACAAAATCAAAACTTTAACAGGTTTGTTCGTGCTGTCATGACTCACTTTGACAAGTTGGATACTGCTGCTGAAAGTCAGACCCGTTGTATGACTAATGGTATTAACACTCTTAACAGGCCTGTGTTGGAACTGAATGAGCAGTTGGAAGAACAACCACTTCCTCCACCACCGGACCAGCATTTCAGAGGAAGGAGTCACCACTTTAGGGGGAGGAGACCATGAGGAATAGGATCTTAGTTACATGCATGTCATATCTAGCTTTTTGTCTGTATGACTTTTTATGTGATGAAATTTGATTGTGTACTTGGTATGCCATTGAAATGTGTTGACATTTGATCTATTATGGAATGTATTTTGAGTCTCTATCTATGTATTTCTTTTGCCTTATTTATCCGTATTATATTTGCATTAGCATCATTATATGTGAATGTATGTTGATGCATCTTGTCTGCAAGTTGTTGAGTGTATCCATAAGTATATGATATGAGTTTCTTTGACCATATTCTTTTTCTCTTTTTCTCTTTTTGATGTTGTCAAAGGGTGAGAAGGATATCTACAAGCAGCAAAGTTCAATCTTAGAGGACTTCACACAGTTAGGGGGAGGATGAGATTCAAATTACAAAACAAGCTAAAGAAGATTTTTCCATCATAAAAAATAGGGAGTATGTGAGGGCAAGGTGTCTCTCACTTGAGCTTTATTTTAATGATGTCAAAATGTGTACTAGCTCGTAGTTTGTAATTTGGACGATATCATCTCATTATTGTCGACATTCTTATTTTGCAATGCATAATCATGAGTCCAAACATATAGGAGGAGTCTTGCATATCCCTTACATGTGTGTGATCATGGTATTTGTATTAGGCATGCATAAACAGTGCCTAAGTAGATGAAAACGAGTTGAAAAATAAATTCTTAGGAGTTTTTGAAGCTTGAGTCGACCTAAGTTGAGGTATGGTCGACTCATGGAATGTTGACAATTTGTGAATTTTGCTCGGGTTAGCGCACGCTGACCCTGCGGTCGACGCATGCCTTTGTTATTTCTCATTCTGCATTTTCTTCAGCCATGTGTCGAAGTATGACCCCTGTAGCGGTCGACGCATGGTCTTCCAACATACGCAGACTTGTCCACGGGTCAGCGCAGACTGACCCTCTTTAATGTTTGGTCGACCGTTCGCTGCTTATAACTAAGTGTTTTGATTTTTTCTAAGTTCAAAATGCTGTTATGATTGGTTGTTGATCCTTGCATCATATAAATACTTGGTTCCTGTTTTTTTACATAATAAAAAGAAAAAGTGAAAGATAGACATTGAAAATTTTCTCTCATCACCTTCATCTTCATCTTGCACCTTTCTCAACAAATACACATAATCATTTTTGTTGATTTTCTGCATCATTAAGTGATAACGTTCAAACATAGAATTGTATCTTGTTTGGGGTGAGTGTTTCAGTGGGGTTTTTCTTGAATAAAACCTCTAGGGGTTTTCCCTCCAAGATCAATTGGATTTGGGGTTTTTTGGTTCATATCTTGTGTGCATTGAATTCATCCGAGCGAAAGTGATCGAAGAACGGTGGGTTTTGTCGGTCTAGTAGCATTAACCGGAGGATTATGCAATAAGGTTTGGGGATGGAATTGTGTGTGGATCAGAATCAGCCGAGTGAAGATGATTAAAGACCTGTGTGTTCTTGCAATCTAGTAACGGTAAATGGAGGTTCTTCCAACAAGTTCGAGGAACTTGATTCGACTCGAATCAAGGGAAGAGAAAACATAGTATCTGCATCAATGAAGTTTCTTAAGTGTGTGATAGCTAAGTTTTCTCTTGTAAAAACAATTTGCAAACAAGTTATAGATATCTCAATTCTAGATTTAGAATTGGGGGCAGACGTACCCGAAGCGAGGACGAAAGGGGAACTATCTAAACAAACCTGGTGTCGTTTCTCTTTCCCTATCTCATTTAATTTTCGAACTGTTTACACTTGTGATTGTTCAATTGATCAATAAAAATTCTGGTATAGTTTAGTGCAGAAAAATTAATTTGAAAACCATTGCACAATCATTTTGGATTGTGCTTAGTGAAAATTCTGCATCAACTATCATAGAAGGTTTAGCTTAGAGTTTTATGCACTCCAAGTGCTCGATAAATTAAACGCTTACAAGGTGTTTGATATATTATCAAGTTTGGTTTAATTTTTGACTGCTCATTGGAGATTGCACCATATTAAGTGCTTTTGGAAAATTGATTAATTGTTAAGTTGCGATTCTATTTTTCTCTTCGAGCCTTTCGTTCCATTTGCCTTACGTATATGCGATTCTCTCAGTGACTCGGTTCGTGTAGACGAATTATCCTCAGCCGCTTCTGCAAAATATTTTTAAAAACAAATTTTAGCACCGACTTGCATTTAAAAAGAAGTGATATATTCACCCTTCTAGATCAATTGCCTTTGTTTAACAACATAGACACCCTTTGGTTTTTGAACAAGATCCCAAACGTCGTTTCTGGTGAATTGATTCAATGATTCTTGCATAGCTAGAATCCACTCATTATCCAGAAGAGCTTCATCTATGAATGTTGGCTCTATTAAAGATACCAAACCCATAAGAGTTTCTTTAGAAGGTTTAAATTAAGATCGAGTTCTGACTGGTGCGTCTTTCTCTCCCGGAATTAATTCTTCAAAGTGAGAAGTTCTTGGTCTACTCTTCTTCAGATGAGATGGTCCAACGACAGTTTCTGGTAGAGTCATTTCTGAGTCTTTAGCCTTCAGCATCCCTGTCTTTTCCTTCCGAGTCTTTCTCTAGAGAATCTTTGTCCTTGGATTCTGAGAAAGTAATCTTCAAATTTGCAAGTTTCTCAACTAGCTTTGACCTTTCAGGGTCAAGCTTATCATTGAATCGAACATGAATTGATTCCTCAACAATTCGTGTTTCTGTGTTATAGATTATGTAGCTTTTTGAGCGTTCAGAATATCCTAGGAACAAACACTTTTGTGCTTTAGAATCAAACTTGTCAAGATTCTCCTTAGTGTTCAATATTAAAAAAAATACAGCCAAAAGGATGGAAATAAGAAATGTTAGGGTTTCTGTTCTTCCATAATTCATAAGGAGTCTTACCCAGAATAGGTCTAATAGAAATCCTGTTATGAATATGACAAACTGTGTTTACTGCCTCTACCCATAAATGCTTAGCCATGTCAGTTTCTTGGATCATGGTGTGAGCCATTTCTTGCAAAGCCATATTCTTCCTTTCTACAACCCCATTTTTTGTGGAGTTCTTGGACAGAAGAAATCATGGGAAATGCCATAAGAATAAAAAAGTTTCTCAAAGTATCTATTCTCAAATTCTCCACCATGGTCACTTCTGACCCTGACTATTTTGCAATCCTTCTCTGTTTGCACTTGTGAAGGTAGAGAACATGGAATGTGACGCATCATTGTGTTTCAAGAACTTTACCCATATCCAATGACTATAGTCATCAACAATGACCAATCCATACTTCTTACCACTGATGGATGCAGTTTTCACTGGACCAATTAAATCAATGTGAAGAAGCTCTAACAGTATGGAGGTGGAGACAACATTTTTAGCTTTAAAAGAAGTCTTGGAAAACTTGCCTTTATGACATGCTTCACAAAGAACATCTGAAGCGAACTTCGGGTTGGGTAAGCCTCTGACTAATCCAAGCTTATTTAGTTGAGAAATCCTCCTCATGCTAACATGGCCCAAACGTCTATGCCATACCCATTGCTCTTCATTAACAGACATTAAACAAGTTACCTTTTGGTCCTTAAGATCAGAAAGTCTAATCTTAGAAATGTTGTTTTTCCTATTTCCGTTAAAAAGGATTGAGCCATCTTTCTGACTCATAGCCTTACAAGATTTTGGATTGAAAATGATATCATAACCATTGTCACTAAGTTGACTAATCGACAATAATTTATGCATCAAACCATCGACCAGAAGAACATTAGTAATAGAAGAAAGATTACCATTATCAACAGTTCCAGAGCCAATGATCTTTCCCTTTTGGTTTTCTACGAAACTGACGAAGCCTCTGTTGAATGCCAAACTTGCTTTAAATTGATCCTTAATTCTCGGTAGTTTTCAACTCTTTTATTATGTTTTGTTGGATTTACTCCATGATGTCATGTTATTCTTCAATATTGTTGAAAATACCTTTGGTTGCTTTGATTTGTATGTTATTGTGCAGAAATCAGGCATAAAAATATCAAAGTGTAAGACACAAGTAATTGGACAAGGAAGCCAAAGAAAATAAGAGATTCAGCATGTTCGCTGTGCGAACAACCAACGAGGAGTAGCAGCGAATGTTCGTTGGGCAAACTCATGGCGAATCCCCAACAAACCCTCTCAATTGAGAGTCAGTAAGGAAAGGGCACTAAGTTCGCAGGGCGAACTGGTAGCAAATGTTCGCTGTGGCGAGGTCTCAGCGAAGGACCAACAAACCATCCCAGACTAGAGTCAGTAGCTAAAGGACCATAAGTTTGTTATGCGAACTTGTAGCGAGGTAGTTCACAGGGCGAAGAATTGCTCGCACATCGAACTTCAGATATTTCTCAGGGGCGGTTTAACTGTTCAGAGGCACATCAGGTGCCTAAAAGTGAGTTTGCTGGGCGAAGAAATGGTTCGCAGTGCGAACATGACAGATTCCAAAAGTACTATATAACTACTTTTCACAATTTTTGGGGATCATAACCCATTTTTCACACCAAAACATCATTTCTCACCATTTCTTCACCAAAAGGTGATATTTTGCAAATAGAAGTTGGGTTCGCATCCGAGTTCAATTCTTCGACGCAGATGCTCATTTATCTTCTTCCAAAACTTGTAAAGCAAGCTACCATGGTTATGGGTAGCTAATTTCCTTTGTATTAAAGGTAGAGGTAGTCTACCATTAGCTTGTATGCATTTCTTTTGATTGGCCTTGTATGTGAACAAGTGATGATTAATATATGATGAATATTTTTGTTCTTAATGATCCATTCTTGTTTTGTAAAACTCTAGACATAGATTTTTTGAAACTTAACCTAAAATATTCATCTATCAGTTTATAGATTGGAGAGATCGGTCTATGGTCGATAGTTGCTTTGTGTTGAACTTAAAGCTTACTATATTGGTTGTTATATGGAGAAATCGTGTAGCGATGAATACAATATTTCTCACGACGCCGCTCTAGAGATAGACGGTGTTGAGAGAATGCGCGATGATATTAATAGGATCCGACTTCACATGCAAGATTGAAAGAATACGTATAAGTTAGGGTAGATGAAAAATACTTTTGATAGACTTTGTTAATCAAACTTTTTAGAATTTATAAGCTTTGCTACTAAAAACATGACAATTATATGAAAAAAAACTTTGAAAACCCTTTTTCTTGAAACAATAAACTGTTGAACGACAAGCATCAAAATATCTGCAATCCCTGTGGAGACAATAACAAAAACCCCCTTTAACTATGATTCAAACAACCTCCAAGCTTAAGTTCCAAATCTTGGAACATATGCCTTCTTCTTGTCATGTGTCGCAAGCAACCACTGTCCAGGTACCATGACTGGTGTTTCATTTGAGATGCTAAGGATTATGATTCTGATAACTCCTTGTCTTTTGGTTCTTCAAAGACTTCAACATCAACTGTAGTTTCCATCAAAGCAACATTGGCTTGTTCCTCTTCTGAATTTTCTTCTTCTGAATCTGAGTCATCCCATATAGCCATAAGGCCCTTCTTTCCCTTAGAGAATTTCTTCTTAGGATTATTTTCCTTCTTGAGCTTAGAACACTCAATTTTGTTGTGACCTGGCTCCTTGCATTCATAGCAAATAACTTATTTCCCAGAACCCTGATTCTTCTGTCCAGACGACGAGTCAGAACGACCAGTGGTCTTCCTTGCTCCTCTGAACTTCCCTTGACCATTCTGCCTATGTTTCCAGAGTCTGTTGACCCTTCTGGAAATATCATTATCTTCTGAGTCTTCGTCAGAATCTTCTGGTTCTTCCTCAGCTTGATAAGCCATTGCCTTTTCAGGTTTGGACTTTAAGGCAACATATTTACCTCACTTCTAAGTTTCATCTCCTTCTAATTCTATCTCATGACTTCTTAAATAACTAACAAGATCTTCAAGACTGGTATTATTCAGATCTTTAGATAGCTTCAAGGCAGTTACAATAGATCTCCATTTCTTGGGGAGACTTCTGATGATCTTCTTAACATGGTCAGCAGTTGAATATCCTTTGTCCAGAACCTTAAGTCCTGCGACCAGCATCTGAAACCTTGAGAACATAGTCTCAACTATTTCATCATCCTCAATTATGAATGCCTCGTATTTTTTGGATTAGGGCTAAAGCCTTTGTCTCCTTTACTTGAGAGTTCCCTTCAAGAGTCATTCTTAAGGAATCAAAGATGGACTTGGCAGTGTCTCTGTCGGTTATCTTCTCATACTCAGTATAAGAGATATCATTAAGCAATATATTTCTTGCCTTATGATGATTCTTATAGTCCTTCTTTTGTTGATCAGTCATAGCACTTCTTGCTACTTTGTTACCTGCATCATCAACTGGGTGAGTGTAGCCATCAACTACAAGATCCAAAAGATCTACATCATAACCAAGAAAGAAGCTTTCGATTCTATCTTTCCAATAGTCAAACTTATCACCATCAAAGACTGGTGGTTTGACACTGTAGTGAGTTTTCTCATTGTTAACAATAGGAGCAGAAACAACCATTGTTTCTCACACAAACTGGATTGGTACTGAACATGATGAAGTGTTGATAAAGATTTTTATCACAATCAGAACCGAAGCTCTGATACCAATTAAAGGTGTGAAAAAACACAAGAAATGAGGGGTTTGAATTAGGTTTTTAAAACAAAAGTTTTTACCAACTCAAAAACTCAACAATCAAAAGATTGAACAATGAGAGAGAAACAAGGTTTTTTATCCTTGTTCGCTTGAAACTCAAAGCTAATACAGTCCATCCGCCAAGGTGATTTCACCTTATACACAAGGACTTAATCCACTATAATCAACTGATTACAAATGCACTTGCTACAAATGGTGACTAACAAACCACAAAGACACACAATCAATGTCTTCAAAAGGATATTGACCTAACTGGTCCCTTAAGGAACTACAAACAAACAGTTTGAATAAAAAATTGTGTGTTTACAAAGTGCTTCTACACAAGCAGATTTACACAAATGAAATACAGAAAATACTCAAAGAAAAGTTTGCACAAAGTTGAAAGCTTTTCACGTATAAACAATCTTATTATTTCGGCAACTTTCTTTAAGTCTCCAAGTCCCATATATATAGCATGAAAAAGGAACCGTTGGAGGGAAAATCAGGAACAGGAAAAATGAAGCTGTCCACTAACAAAATGGTGACATGTGTGATAAATAGTTTTGTCCTTTCGCCCACAAAATCAGGTAGTGGAGGAACAATTTCGTTTTGTATTGTGTACTGTTTTGATCACGTATCCTTTATCCTTATCTTCAAATTCATTGGCTTCTGATGAAAAGTTAATGAAGCATGAACAGAAGAGCACATAGATTGAAATTAGAATCTTCAGAATCTTCATCTAGAAACTTCATAAGTTTTCCTTTCTTTCAGAATTTTGATGATCAGATTCACATCCAGAAGCAGAAACCAAGAGAAAATTGCCGCAGCAACATGACTTTTTCTAAGAAGATTCTTAGAAGTGAATCAACGTAGAAGTGCATTTCGAAACATAAAGTTCAGAAATTGATGGCATTGCACGTCACTTTTTCAGAATAAGAACTGGTTGTTAAAGCTACACAATAACAAACCGTTAGAGTACTAAAATTGTTCTCACGCAAATACTACCTTGTTATCATCAAAACTAAAGGTATAGATGCATAACCAAATCATATTCTAACAAATTCCTCATCGCACTTGAGGAGTCATAGGAGAAATACTCATAATCTTGTCAAACACCATAATAAAAAGCTTATTTTTAGTCCTTTTCTTTTTTTCTATCAAACTTTTAATAACTAGAAGAAAACAAATAACATTACACTAACACTCTTATTCGCAAAACTAACTAAATGGTTCATATTAAGTACAACGGATACGAGGGGTGCTAATACCTTCCCCTTGCATAACCGACTCCCAAACCCGAATTTGGTTGCAACGACCATTTTCATTTTATTTCAAGGTTTTTATTGATATTTTTCCTTTCCTATTGGAATAAATAAATTTAGGTAGCAACTCTGTTAGTATTTCGGGCGTTCAATCTGCCCGGGAATTTTTCACGTCGCGCACCCCTCTTAAGGATCCAACATTATTGTCTCTAATGGAAGCAAGGATATTTCTTAGGGATCCATCATTTTTATATACTTTAAGGGCAGAGAGGATCCCTCTTAAGCATCCATAATTTTGATCGCCTATAAGGGCGACAAAGATAACTCTTAGGGTTCCAACATTTTGATCGCCTCTAAGGGTAGAAATGATCCTTTTTAGGGATCTAGCAGTTTTATTTCCTCTTAGGACGACAAGGATCATCCTTAGGGATCGAGTGTTTTGATCACCTCTAAGGGCGGCAAGGACACCCCCCCTTGGGGATCCAACATTTTGATCACCTCTAAGGGCGGCAAGGATCCCTCTTAGGGATTCAGCATTTTGATCGCCTCTAAGGGGGTAAGGATCTCTCTAAGGGATCCAATGTTTTGATTTCCTCGAATGGCTACAAGGATCAACCTTGGGGATTCAGCATTTTGATCACCTCTAAGGGCGACAAGGATCCCTTTGAAGGTGAGAAAAACACAAGAAGGGGGGTTGAATTGTGTTGACTTTTTCTTTATTTTTTAACTTTTAAGTCATATTTTAAACACAAGATTGTAAAATCTGATTCATTCACATGTATGCAGCAGATATAAAATGTAAGAAAGAAGAATAACACAGAGTTATCCTAGTTCCTCACACAAATTGAGAGTAATTCAGTCCCCTTGTACTTACAAGAGATTTTCATTATAAGCACACAAGATTACAATTTGCTCAAGCATACAAGCAAGAGACTTACATTGCTCAAACACTAAAGTAAGAGACTTATATACTCAAGTACACAAGCAAGAGACTTCCTTTGTTCAAATACTAAAGTAAGAGACTTCTTTGCTCAAGCACACAAGCAAGAGACTTCCAATGCTCAAACACTTAGTAATAGACTTTTAGCAATCTACCTAGAAGATAAATGATTATTGGGAAAATAAACTTGATATACAATCAGAGGTGCATACATAATACAATGCAATTAAACTCTTTTAAGACTTAATGATTTTTAAGATATACAAGGATAATAAATCCTAAGTTTAGCTTATACATTTTTGTTGACATGGTAACTTCTCTTTGTATGTCAATTGGTGCATTTTTCTTAAAGTCTTTAGCTCCTTAAATAGAGAAGAAAAAGAGTCATTGAAGATGCATCATAATAGAGTCCTTTGAAAAGCTTCAAAAGAGATGTTGGGATGTTTTATCAAATTGTCAGGTTAGGTGAAGGCTAGTTTGAAAACCCTTTTCTACATAAGGAATTAGCAGTTGTATCCCAGAAGACTCTATGAAGGAAATAAATATTAGGTCTTCACGTGACAAAGTAAGTTCAGTGATGAACAATGACCTATCAGTGTCACCTTGGTCCTTGCGCTTTGACTGGCTTAGGGTCTAATAATCAGAGGTAGACTTCTTCAAAGTCTGGTCTTCAGAGGCTGACTCCTTCAGACTCTGACTTTTAAACGTTGACCTCTTCAGAAGATGATTTCTTCAGAGTCTGGTCTTCGGCTTTTGAACCAGCCGATTTTTATCTTTAAGCTTCTCATTGAATGTTCATAGTCAGAACCAATACTTGGATTCTATATGAAATTTTAGTCTATGGTCCTACACACTTGAAAAAAATGAGTATACACAATTTTTCTTTAAATACTTTGTTATCATCAAAACCTATGGTAAATGGGGCAAACCAATTTTGTTCCAACACCCTCTTAGGGATCTAACATTTTGATCGACTCTAAGGGTGGTAAGGACCCCTCTTAGTGATCTAGCGCTTTGATTTCCAATGAGGGCGGATAGGATCCCCCTTGGAGATCCAACATTTTGATTACCTCTAAGGGAGATTGGGGGGGGGGGGAGGGCTCGTCAAAAATCCTCACCCCATACAAACTATAGAGGTAAAATAGTGCACCCCAAAAAATAACATGTCCTTAAAAATGGCAGAGATGTGATACTCGCCTAACTAAAATTAGAAGTAAAGCAATTAAATGACAATAAAGAGAACAATGAATGACAGTAGAGGAATTGGTTCCAGAGGGAATTACTCCTGAGTTTTTAATCTTTGATATCGTCACTTGCTTAAGGGGAAACTCCTTGCCTTTGCAAGATTCTCCTAGTGGCTTTATTCCCAGGCTCACTTTCCCGGTGCTTGTGCCTATAGTACGGACCCTAGAATGCATGGCTTTAATTTGTTGGCATGCTCATACTCTTCAAAGGTGGTCTTTAGCGTGAGGTAGCGATTCACTTGCACCTGCTCCTCGGAGAATTGAACTAGCGAACCCTTGAAGTGTTTTAAGTCATTTGGGTCGAGGTAGAGCCTCTCTAACACATCCCAAAATAGGATATCTACATAACTTTCTTGATCTATGAGAACTCTTTTGATTTCCTAATTCATCACATATGACAGTAATGACCATGGGGTCATCATTGTGAGGGTGCAAGTTGGTTACGTCTTTCTCAGAGAAGGAAATTTTGACTTTTGTTGTATTTCGCTCGCCCTCCCTTCTTTATTGGATAGGTACTTTATGTTAAGCATTTGGCGAGTATACCATACACATGTGGAACTAGTCTCCCCGTGTAACACCCCAATTCTACCCATCGAATATCTAATAAAATCAGAGTAATAAAATTTCAACATAAACAGGATGTCACATTTTCAACTTTAAACATCAACCTCAATCACATAAGACACAGATACATAACACTTTAAAATAATCGGAGACACCATCAACGTCAAATTTTTGTCTTTAAAATCAAATGACTTCATTAATCAAACAGCGGAATTCTTAACTTCAATTTAAAAGAGCAATATCTTTGTCCAACTCAAATTAACTTCAACATAACAAAGGTTTAATAAAATCAACATAAAATTCAGCAACGGAACAAAACAATAACAACTGCAAATAGCGTTCATTCCCCCCACCCCCCCACCCCGATTGTTACGTATCAAAGCGACGACACCGACTCGAACTAATGAAGGTAGAAAGCCTTCACTCCGGATTACCTGCAGGATGGCGTATAAACCATCACCATACATAGAAGGGGTGAGATATCGAACAATATAATCGAATATATGATTAATAATATAATAGTTCAGATTATAGAAAAATCACCACTTCACAACTCACAATCAACATCAACCAATATGATAACAACATAACAACATAATTATGCAACTTTGAAATGTGACTCGTAATATGCATGTGGTACCATTGGAGCAGAACTCCCAACTTAGAAATTTGCCAATTAATATTGACGTCAACAAGGCATAAGCCTTCAACTTAAATTTTGTCAGTCCAGGCCAACTTAGTAATTTTTCCAATCCAGACCAACTTGGTATGTTATGCTATGCATGCGACAACTACTACAACATCAACTTATTCAACAATGACACAACAACAACACAACTGCAACTTAACAACAATTTAAACTTTGGCCACCGGCCTACAACTTAATATTTTCCAAGTAATAGAGGCAATTCAACACGACACAACAACAACACGACTGCAACTTAACAATAATTTCAACTTTGGCCACCGGCCTACAACTTAATATTTTCCAAGTAATAGAGGCAATTCAACACGACACAACATCACCTGCAACTCAAAATTCAGCACCAAGGCACAACACAACAAGACTATTGTTTACTTACTGATTATCCTACTATTTTATCACCACTATTGTCATATTATTATCCTTCTAGTTTCATATTATTAATACTATTACTTATACACTTACAGTGATTCTCACTCAATAATTATGCAAAACTATTTACTACTGCTACTTATACTGAGTTCAATTATGCAAAATTGTCTACTGATAATTATACTGATTATCAAATTAATTATGTTTTCTGCAAACACATTTGCTAAGTTCAATTATACTACGCCTACAGACATACAGCAACCAGAAATCTCGATTTAATTTTTTTGTTCTGCGTGACGGTCGTAACCAATCCGTGGCGGTCGTAACCCGCGTGACGAACGTAACAACAAGGCCATGATGGTCGTCATGCCTCCCAGACGGGCGTCCCACCTGTTAGCCTTCGCCCTCTCTGTTTCTCCCATTCTTCCAATTTTCTCTTTCTGATCGATCACAAACCAACCTTTCAACCATCTTAATACACATAATTTAGGGCCATGATTATACTCACATTAACTTACATCCATTGTTCACGACTAAATTCAACAGCATCAACCAATTATCGATTTCCGATATCAATTACTAAATCAACATACACAGACAATGTAAGCAACATGCACAGACAACATACACAAGGCAATCCTACAAATCTAATCCCACATATCATTCATCATTAACCCAATTATAGAGTCAGAACCCCACCCTTACCTTGGATTGAAGGTCGCTCTAAATTTTTGGTCGGAATCTTGCTCTAGGAGCCTCTCCGAAGTCTCTCTCAAAACCCTTGCTCTACTTTCTGTAACTTCTACGTTCCTCTTTGTATTTCCAACTGCCCCTCCTTCTTTCAATCCCTATTCTGACAACTAACACCCATTCAAATAATACTATAATCTTATTGGGTTTAAGTTCTTACACCTCCTTTTCTACTACTTCCAACCAATTAAATAGGCCCAATTAATATAGTTTAGTATTATTCTAATTTCTACCACTTAATTCAACTAAACAATTCCACACAGCTTCAACAATTAAAACGGAAAATATTCAAAACTATTTAATTAAATAAATAATTAAATAATCGGGCGTTACAACTCTCCCCCACTTAGAATATTTTCGTCCTCGAAAATTTAACTAATTCAGATAACTCGGGATAGGCTTCATCTTGCTTTCCAGCTCCCAAGTCATGCTTTCTCCGGCAGCTCCTAACCAGACAACTTTCACCAACGCAATCTCCTTGCCTCTTATGGTCTTCATTTCACGATCTGCGATCCGTACAGGCATCGTCTCAATAGTAAGATTATCCCGTACTTGCACATCATCCATATGAATCACATGAGATGGATCTGAAATGTATTTCCAAAGTTGTGACACATGAAACACATCGTGTAAATTCGAAAGGTTAGGCGGTAAAGCCACTCTATAAGCAACATTTCCAACTTTGTCTGAAATCTGATATGGACTAATAAAACGAGGAGTGAGCTTCTTAGACTTCAAGGCACGCCCAACACCGGTCACAGGTGTAACTCTCAAAAATACATGGTCACCCGCTTGAAATTCTAAATCCTTCCTTTGCTTGTCATGATAACTCTTCTATCTACTCTGGGAAGTTTCATCTTTTCTCGAATTAACTTCACCTTCTCAGTAGTCTCTCGAACAATTTCAGGTCCAAGTACTACACTTTCTCCAGATTCATGCCAACATAAAGGAGTCCTACATCTCCGACCATATAATGCTTCAAAAGGGGCCATCCCAATACTAGAATGGTAACTGTTATTATAAGTGATCTCGATCAATGGAAGATAGGTATCCCACGAACCTCCCTTCTCAAGAACACAAGCTCTCAACAAATCCTCCAACGACTGAATAGTCCTCTCAGTTTGACCATCCGTATGAGGGTGATACGCCGAACTCAACCTCAACTTAGAACCCAACGCCTCTTGCAACCTCTTCCAAAAATCAGAAGTAAACCTCGGATCCCTATCAGACACAATACACAGAGGAACACCATGCATCTTTACAATTACGCTAGTATAAATCTCCGCCAACTTCGATACTGGAAAACTAATGTTAATAGGGATAAAATGAGCCGACTTTGTAAGCCTATCAACAATCACCCAAATAGAATCATGTCCCCTTGAAGTATTAGGTAATCCCGTCACAAAGTCCATTGAAATGCTATCCCATTTCCATTCTGGAACTTCTAACGGTTGCATCAACCCCGCAGGCTTCTGATGTTCAACTTTCGACTTTTGACAAGTTAAACATGCATACACAAATTGCGCTACATCACGCTTCATCCCAGGCCACCATAACAAATTCTTCAAATCTTGATACATCTTTGTAGCCCCCGGATGAATATTCAATTTACTTTTATGACTTTCCTCAAGTATCGCTTTTTTCATTTCCGCATCGTCAGGAATACAAATTCAATCACGGAATCTTAACACACCATGCGCGTCCATCTTAAAATTTCTATTCTCAGGCTGATCGATTCCAACCATCAAATCTACCAGTTTCACATCTAACTTCTGAGCTTCTCTGATACTATCCAGAAAATTATTGTTAATCTTCAAAATTCCTAACATAACACTCTGCGGTGTCACTTCGCAAGCTAAACTCATATCTCTGAACTGTTCAATTAATTCCAACTCTTTAACCATCATCGCCGACATATGCAAAGTCTTCTGGCTTAAAGCATCAGCCACAACATTAGCTTTACTTGGATGATAATTCAAACCGAAATCATAATGTTTTAATAACTCCAACCACCTTCGTTGTCTCATATTCAACTCCTTCTGGTCAAATAAATACTTTAAACTTTTATGGTCACTAAATACTTCAAATCTAGAACCATAAAGATAATGCCTCCAAATCTTCAGCACAAAAACAACTGCGGCAAGTTCTAAATCATGCGTAGGATAATTCTTTTCATGAGGCCTCAACTGTCTCGACGCATAAGCAACTACCTTATCATTCTGTATAAGTACACCTCCTAAACCCATTTTAGAAGCATCACAATATACCACAAAAGGTTCTCCTGGGTTAGGTAATGTCAAAATCGGAGCCGACGTCAATCTCTTCTTCAATTCCGTGAAACTTTATTCACATTGAACGTCCCACACAAATGCTTTACCTTTACACGTCAACTTAGTTAATGGAAGTGTCAACTTAGAAAAACCTTCGATAAACCTTCTATAGTAACCAGCTAGTCCCAAAAAGCTTCTTATCTCGGTAGCCGGCCTTGGAGTTTCCCATTGCAACACAGCGTCCACTTTAGATGGATCCACAACAATGCCACTACTTGAAATGACATGTCCAAGTAAACTAACCTCCTTTAACCAAAGTCACATTTAGACAACTTTGCATATAACTTCTTCTCTTTCAAAACTTGCAACACTAGTCTTAAGTGTTCCGCATGCTCTTCTTCCGATTTAGAGTAAATTAATATATCATCAATAAACACCACCACAAACTGATCCAAATAAGTATGAAAGATACGGTTCATGTACTCCATGAATACTCCCGGCGCATTAGTAACACCGAAAGGCATCACCGAATACTCATAATGTCCATATCGCGTTCTGAAGGCTGTCTTCTGAATATCTTCATCTCTTACTTTAATCTGATGATAGCCCGACCTCAAATCAATCTTGCTAAACACACTAGCACCTACTAATTGATCCATCAAATCGTCTATTCTCGGAAGCGGATACTTGTTCTTAATTGTTACTTTATTCAATTGTCTATAATCAACACATAACCTCATTCTTCCGTCTTTCTTCTTTACCAGCAGCACTGGAGCTCCCCACGGCGATACACTTGGTCTTACAAACTTCTTTTCAAGTAAGTCCTCCAATTGCTTCTTTAATTCTGACAACTCAGATGCAGACATCCTGTACGGTGCCATAGAAACAGGTCTGGTACCAGGTACAAGGTCAATTGCAAATTCAACTTCTCTTTCTGGCGGTACTTCAGGAATTTCATCAGGGAAAACTTCAGGAAATTGACTCACCACCCGCAACTCATCAATTATAGCTTGGTTCTCAATAGATAACGTTGCCATCAACGAGAACTCCTGAGCTTCTTCTTGAATCAACCATTGCAACTATCTAACAGACAACAACCCAGCTTCCTCTTCAGGAGTAGAAAACCTCAAAGTCTTGTTATAACAATTTATATGAACATAGTTATATTCTAACCAGTTCATACCCTGGATTACATCCATCCCGTTTAACGGCAAACATACTAAATCAACAGCAAAGTCTCTGTCAAAGATCGACAGAGGACACTTCAAACACACAAGAGAAGTAGTCACTGATCCCTTAGCTGGAATTTCGACGACCATTTCTCCATTCATAGAAGACAACATAAGACCCGATCTATTAACACAATCAGCAGTAATGAAACAATGAGTAGCACCAGTATCAATAATAGTAATTAAAGGAGTACTATTAATGAAACATGTACCTCTGACGAGTCTGTCCTCACTAGCTGTCTGAGTCCCAGCTAAAGCGAACACTTTCCCACCTGTTTGCGCCTTCTTTGGTTTCTGACACTGACTACCAATGTGTCCTTCTTCACCACAGTTGAAACAAATCACCTCTTTATGCTTGCACTCAGATATGGCATGCCCAGTCTTACCACAATGGAAACACCTCTTCACCTCAGCAGTATACACATTACTCTTATGACCAGGTTTCCCACATTTGAAACAAGTTATGCCAGCAAGAGCATCTCCCCCACTAGTTCTCTTGCCATCAGCCACTTTCTGTTTACCTTTTCTCGCCGGAGCATCATAAGGCTTGCCACGATTATATTGGTGCTTGCCCTTCCTCTCATTAATGATCTTATAATGAGCATTGTTATCCTCTTCAAAAATCCTGCAACTATCAATCAAATCCGCAAAACATGAATCTTCTGATATCCAACTGCCTTCTTAATCTCAGGGCGCAACCCACTCTCAAACTGGATGCATTTTGAAAACTCAGCATCATCCCCGTTGTAGTGCGGATAAAACTTAGCCAACTCGACAAACTTTGCAGCATAATCAGTAACCGACATGTTTCCTTGCTTCAGCTCAAGAAACTCAATTTGCTTCTTACCACGAACATCCTCTGGGTAATACTTCCTCAGGAACTCCCTTCGGAACACAGCCCAAGTGATACCTTCACCTGCAGCTTCCAACCTCTGATGAGTCTCTAGCCACCAGTCATCAGCCTCGAATGCTAGCATATGAGTCCCATATCGAACCTTCTGCGCTGGAGTGCAGTCCATCACACGAAAGATTCTCTCCATCTCTTTCAACCAATCCAACGCTCCATCAGGATCATACTTGCCCTTGAAGGTAGGCGGATTCTCCCTCTGAAAAGTTGCCAAACTACGAGATTCAGTATTCTCGTCAGCGTTCGGCTGATTCTGCAAAGCTTGAGCCATTGCTTGCATCGCAGCAGCAATTTCAACATTGTTCCTTCCAGCCATCTCAACTTATCACTTCAACGTAAACAAATGTTAGAACTAGTTAACAATACTCGATTGTCAAACAAACTACGACTCGATAACTTGGCCGGACGGACGGACCTGCTCTGATACCACTAATGTAACACCCCAATTCTACCCATCGAATATCTAATAAAATAAGAGTAATAAAATTTCAACATAAACAGGATGTCACATTTTCAACTTTAAACATCAACCTCAATCACATAAGACACAGATACATAACACTTTAAAATAATCGGAGACACCATCAACGTCAACTTTTTGTCTTTAAAATCAAATGACTTCATTAATCAAACAGCGGAATTCTTAACTTCAATTTAAAAGAGCAACATCTTTATCCAACTCAAATTAACTTCAACATAACAAAGGTTTAATAAAATCAACATAAAATTCAGCAACGGAACAAAACAATAACAACTACAAATAACGTTCATTCCCCCCCCCCCCCGAGTGTTACGTATCAGAGCGACGACACCGACTCGAACTAATGAAGATAGAAAGCCTTCACTCCGAATTACCTGCAGGATGGCGTATAAACCATCACCATACACAGAAGGGGTGAGATATCGAACAATATAATCGAATATATGATTAATAATATAATAGTTCTGATTATAGAAAAATCACCACTTCACAACTCACAATCAACATCAACCAATATGATAACAACATAACAACATAATTATGCAACTTTGAAATGCGACTCGTAATATGCATGTGGTACCATTGGAGCAGAACTCCCAACTTAGAAATTTTCCAATTAATATTGACGTCAACAAGGCATAAGCCTTCAACTTAAATTTTGCCAGTCCAGGCCAATTTAGTAATTTTGCCAATCCAGGCCAACTTGGTATACTATGCTATGCATGCGACAACAACTACAGCATCAACTTATTCAACAACGACACAACAACAACACAATTGCAACTTAACAACTAATTTCAACTTTGGCCACCGGCCTACAACTTAATATTTGCCAAGTAATAGAGGCAATTCAACACGACACAACAACGCGACTGCAACTTAACAACAATTTCAACTTTGGCCACCGGCCTACAAATTAATATTTGCCAAGTAATAGAGGCAATTCAACACGACACAACATCACCTGCAACTCAAAATTCAGCACGAAAGCACAACACAACAAGACTATTGTTTACTTACTGATTATCCTACTATTTTATCACCACTACTGTCATATTATTATCCTTCTAGTTTCATATTATTAATACTATTACTTATACACTTACAGTGATTCTCACTCAATAATTATGCAAAACTATTTACTACTGCTACTTATACTGAGTTTAATTATGCAAAATTGTCTACTGATAATTATAATGATTATCAAATTAATTATGTTTTCTGCAAACACATTTGCTAATTTCAATTATACTACGCCTACAGACATACAGCAACCAGAAATCTCAATTTAATTTTTTTGTTCTGCGTGACGGTCGTAAACAATCCGTGGCGGTCGTAACCCGCGTGACGGTCATAACAACAAGGCCATGACGGTCGTCATGCCTCCCAGACGGGCGTCCCACCTGTTAGCCTTCGCCCTCTCTGTTTCTCCCATTCTTCCAATTTTCTCTTTCTGATCGATCACAAACCAACCTTTCAACCATCTCAATACACATAAATTAGGGCCATGATTATACTCACATTAACTTACATCCATTGTTCACGACTAAATTCAACAGCATCAACCAATTATAGATTTTCGATATCAATTACTAAATCAACATACACAGACAATGTAAGCAACATGCACAGACAACATACACAAGGCAATCCTACAAATCTAATCCCACATATCATTCATCATTAACCCAATTATAGTCAGAACCCCACCCTTACCTTTGATTGAAGGTCGCTCTAAATTTCCGGTCAGAATATTGCTCTAGGAGCCTCTCCGAAGTCTCTCCCAAAAACCTTGCTCTACTTTCTGTAACTTCTACGTTCCTCATTGTATTTCCAACTGCCCCTCCTTCTTTCAATCCCTATTCTGACAACTAACACCCATTCAAATAATACTATAATCTTATTGGGCTTAAGTTCTTACACCTCCTTTTCTACTACTTCCAACCAATTAAATAGGCCCAATTAATATAGTTTAGTATTATTCTAATTTCTACCACTTAATTCAACTAAACAATTCCACACAGCTTCAACAATTAAAACGGAAAATATTCAAAACTATTTAATTAAATAAATAATTAAATAATCGGGCGTCACACCCTGCATCCAACGAGTCCTCTTACAGTAGTACATAGTGTATGGCACGTGACTTTGTTATCCTCTTCCGTGGAAATCTCTTTTTTCTTTTTGGGCCTAGGGCTCCCTAAATCATCTCGCCCGCGGGAGCTGGATTTGTCTGACCCATGGGAAAAATCTCCCATTACATACTGTCATACCCCAAATTTTGACCACTAATATTTCCCATCATTGTGCAAATCATCATCACAATATGGAGGAACCATCATACCTCATCAGTCTCCCCAAAGATGGGTGAGCATCCACTACTATCAAATTTAGGGTTTCCATCCCTCTCAGAGCTTTTAAACAAAGGATCAATCAAGAAATGACATGATTTTCAACTTGTCTAACCTCCCAAACATCTACAATGGATCAAGAGGACTCCCACTTCAAGGATTAAGCAGAAGGCTGCTCCCTTCTAGGTGGATCAAGCCTTAAGATCGTCAGTGTCACCAAATTAGGGTTTGGTCGACCAAGGCCTCCAGATGGAAATTTTCCTCTGGGCATGAGCCAATGCTTCAAAGCATAACCTATGATGCTCCAAGGGACATCATAAACCCAAGCATCAAGTCAATTTGACCTCAGGGGATGCATACATAAAAAATCAGGAATTAGGGTTTCTTGACCTAATTCACCCCTAAGTTGACTTTTGGGATAAATCATGAGCCAAGACCTCAAGACATGATTGGAGGTTCTCCAACATACCACATTGATCCATTTGCAACAATGGATTGATCCAAGAAGCTTGAGCAACAAGTTTCAAGTTCATCAGAGCCACAATTAGGGTTTCGCGAGAAAAGTCAACTGTAGCTTTGACGTTTGACCAGGACATGCTCCCAAGCCCTAGGAAATTGATCAATATACCCTATAACACCCATGGAACATGTCCATCAAGTTTGATTTAGGTCAAGGACATGATTTCCTAAAGGATTGCACAGTTTGGAATTCATCTGATAAAAAGTCAACTGTGCACAAAAGTCAACTTTGACTTTTTGAGATTTTTCATAAAAATGGTTTTTTAACCCTAAAATAATGTTAATGTATGATTGGAATCATCATTCATCAAGAAAAATCAAGAAAAGTGGGATAACTTGTAAAAGGGGTAACCATAAAAACTTAGAAAATTTTCCAAGTTATGAAATAAAGTGGCAAGGGTACCAACTTTGGAGGATCATAACTCCTAAACCACAAAGCCATTTTTCCCCATCCAAAGCTTGATTTGTAGATCTCATTACCCTCTACAAAAGCTTAAAACTGACCTCCCTCCAAATTCATCATGGATTTTGAGTTATGGAATGATCAAAATCACTAAAAACATGAAAATACAACTTTTCCAACACTTAGAAAAATTCTGGGCAAGGCAGATTTTGTTGAAACACCAAAACTTGTGAGATCTTTTCACATAGTTGCAAGCTGAATCAAGTCCAAAGGTAAACATCAATGTTGTTGCATATGTTTCTAAGAATACAAAAAGCTTACCAGCATGAATTGATTCAACTTGATCCAAGAGAAATCTATGCCCAAAGTCATGCTGCTGCAAGCTGTTTTGGAAAAATTAGTTTGCATGTTTGCTTGCCACACACGATTTCTGAACCAAAACTGAGGATCATTGTGCCACATGTACTCAAACCAATCACAATTCAACTGATCCAACTGATAAAGCTGAGTCAAAAAGCCAAGGGATATTCCAACTTGAGATTAATGCATTTTGGCACATTATGCCTTGAATTCAAAGGTATTTATGTGAAATAGGGCACTTTCAACAAAGCCACTCTACTCAGTCAAGTTCTCTGATTAAACAACAATAAAAACATCTGAAGAATGTGAATTTGGTCAAGGCATAGCCCTGCTCTTGGGAGGGGCTAGGTTGCCTTGCATGAGAAGAAATGCCACCAAGCCAAAGCCTTTGAATGTGATCTGATCCAGCAGCCATTCACTATTCCTCCAAGACAAGAATTGATCACTTATAAATAGAGGTTCCAATGGATCATTCAACTCACACCAAAGCCAGTTATAGCACTGCTTTCCCTCACTCTCTCTTAAGTGCCAAATTTCTTTGTTTTTGAGCAACCACTATCGGGTTTTGAGTTGCAGCCACAATCAATCCATTCCAGTTGCTCAAACACATCACATATGATGTATTTGAGGTATCCAAACACTTAAAAACCAACTGTAACACCCCTAGCTTAAAATCATCCTTCAACCAAGCCATTATGCTTCAGTTATGCAGTTGGAGTGCTCCAGCTTGATCCAAAGACTTTCAAAGTGTTCCAAAGCTTGCAACACACTCCACAACATCCATTGAAGTTGTAGGGATCATCAAATCACATCTGGAACACCATCTATGCAAAGTTCCATTTCAGCTTGGATCAAGGTAAGCCTCAAACTCTAACTTCATGATCCATGCATATTTCCTCGCATGATATTTTTGCCAATTGATTGCCATCATATGCTGAGTATTTCCCCTCAAAAAATTTGATCATAGCACTCATAATCATGTCTTCTCGATTGCTTTTGCAAAATTAGGGTTCATACGGCCACAATGATATAATTTGCTAGACACTGAAAATAAATAAAATTGGGTATTGCCATCTTCTTCCTTGTGAAAAAAAGCATGAGTTTGGTGTTTGAATCATGTCAAATGGTTGAAAAACGAAGGAGATGGAGGGCTTCATGCACGAGCTGGAGGAAGAAGATGGCCATGGTGCCATTCTTCAGGTTTTCCAACCAAGTTTGCCTTATATTTTTCATTTGCCATACTATATTTGAATTGGCATTGCGCCCGAGGGTTGATCAGCTGGTTTTGTGTGTATTGGCAAGCAAGAGGTCTGGGGTTCGAATCCCCCTCGCCCCAAATCTCTTTTTTATCACTTTTTCCTATTTTCTTATTTTTCATATTATTTTTGTTAATAATTTGAAAAATTAATTTCTCACTCAATTTTAATTATTTTTTATTGGTTCTTTTTGCAAAAAATCACAAAAATATTGAAATATTTTATTCCACAAAAAAATTAAATTTATATTATTTATTTAATATAATTAGTATTTTTGTGAATAAATTCCTTTTTAATTGTTTTTTAAACATTTTAAAAATGAATATTTACTTTGAAAATCAAAACCAAATGAGTTTTAATATCTCTTGTGATTAAAACCTCATTTTCCAAACCTTAAACAAAAATCACAAGTGGTTTATTCAAACTTATTTGGTATTTTGTTTGATTTTCTTTAAATATTTACTTTTAAAGAATAACAAATTAGGGTTTCTTTGATTTTCACCCTCACAAAACAAAATAAAACTTTGGGCCTCTAATAGAGTGTAAGACCCAATCCTTTGTAAATACAAACAATTTTGAGCCTCACTTATTGTATAAGTCCCGTTGTATTTCAAAAAGTTCGACGCGATCATCGTCCGTTGAAAAACAAACCTTGGGCCTCTCCTCGAGCTATAAGACCCATTCAAAATCTTTGGGCCTCTATTAGAGTGTAAGACCCAACCCTTTTTGAAAACCAAACATTTTTGGGCCTCACTTATTGTATAAGACCCACGGCGTTTTCAAAAAATCTCGGCGCGTTCGCCATTTCAAACAAAAACAAACCTTGGGCCTCTCCTTGAGCTGTAAGCCCCACCACTTGTACAAAAATAAATTTTGGGCCTCTAATAAAGTGTAAGACCTAATCCCCTTTTAACCAAAACAATTTTTGGGAGTCAGACATTGTATAAGTCCCTCTGCGTTAAAAGAAAACCTCGACACGATCGCCAATTAAAAAATCAACCCTGGGCCTACCCTCGTGTTATAAGCCTCATTCCTTTTTAAGAAAATTTCTTGGGCCTCTTGAGAGAGTGTAAGACCCATCCCTTTGTACAGAAAAAAACCTTTCTTGGGCTCAGTCACTTGTATAAGTCCCTGTACAAAGTCAAAACCACAGTGCAATCACTGATAAAACTTTGGGCCTCTCCTTGAGCTGTAAGCCCCAACATTTCTTTCAAAGCACTTTCTCCTTTGATTTTGAAATATACTGTTGTTTTCAATTTCTCTTTGTTGAACAACTAACAATACATCATGGAAGCTCTACAACCGAGTAAGTGTTTATACTCTTTAATTTACCGCTTTCATATGTATATAACTGTACTGTGGGGCTGTTTCACTGTAAGTCTTCTTTCATAAACTAATATCGACTGTGTAATAATAGTATAGATATTTAGAGTTTCCTCGGCAACTACGTCTAGCACTAACCCCTGTTGATCACTCCTGAATAGACTAAACTAGATCCCCATAGGATTACCAGATACTGTCTTCCCTCCTCTTGGGGTTAAACAATATGGAGATGTGAAAGGCAGATTCTTTTTGAACCCTTTCTCAGACTGTCACCCGTAGACATTGTCAAAGAAACTCTAACTCCCCAGAGATGATCTTTTCTCTGTGAATGGCATCTCTTGAGTTTCTTCCAAATTCTCGAACTTTCCCGGCTTGATCATTTCTCGGTGAATGGCATGTCTTGAACTTCTCGGGGTTTGGGGACCCACAGGCTTCCTAAAAGCATCCATGCCTCCTCTTGGGCGTTGTACAAGGACCCGTCGGCTTCTTAGAAGTTTTCACAGCCTCCTCTTAGGCTTCGTATAAGGATTTTTCCTTCGGGAAGAGAGCCTCCTCTTGGGCTTCGTACAAATTGTCCCTCGGCTTCTTAAAAGTTTCCAGCCTCCTCTTGGGCTTCGTACAAATTGTCCCGACGGCCTCCTAGAGGTATAGGAACAGAAAGTAGTCATCTTAATAGAACAGTCTTTCAACAAGTCTAGATCCTACTACTGTCTCTCTAAGCATAGTACAAAAGATAAAACTATAGACTTGGATAGTCTAAGACCCTTGAGTCTCAAAGACATTCTCAAGCCCCTTTCCAAGATAGGGAAAACACCCGCAGACTCGGACAGTCTCAATACCCTTTGGATTTCCCATTTCCTTAAAGAACAGGAAATAACCCTGATCCTCCGATCAGTGCCAAAAGCACAACCTTACCTTTAATCTTCATAAGAACTGATTTTCTCTTTTAAACAGCATACTGGACCTGTCACTCAACTGAAACAGTTACCCTAGCCTCCTCTTGGGCTTTGTACAATGATTCTCCCCAGCGGAGCAAACCTATTAGCCTACATCTCAGGCTTCGTACGAGATACAAAAACACTCTCTTGTTGAGTATAAAAGACTCTCTTGTTGAGTCAAACACCTTCAGCCTCCATCTCGGGCTTTGTACGAGATACAAAACACTCTCTTGTTGAGTATAAAAGACTCTCTTGTTGAGTCCAACCTTTAGCCTCCGTCTTGGGCTTCGTACAAGACACATATAAAAGCACTCTCTTGTTGAGTCAATCCTTTTAGCCTTTATCTCGGGCTTCGTACGAGACACATAAAAACACCCTCTTGTTGGGCCACTAGCCTCCTCTTAGGCTTTGTATAAGGAAATCCCGGTTGAGTCAATCAACCTTTTAGCATCAAGGTTGTGCCTCGTTCACAGTATACAAACATCAACAACTCCTTTTCCCCCATCTAATTGCTGTAAGCGGCAAGCCTCTGGATTATTTACATCCACGCCACTGTCCCTCTTTTAGCATGAGAAATTCCTAAGGAAAGATAGCATTGCTCTACACTGAGTTAAAGTCTTCTCCTCTAGGTTGAAAAGCCCCTATAAAGGAAATTATGGCATTTCCGGATTCACATATCCCGGTTAAAGTGATTCTCCTTTATAAAATAGTTGTGACAAACATACCCCTCTTTAGAGATGACAAATTCTCTCTAAAGTCAACACCCTTTTAGCTTCACATCTTGGGCTTTGAACAAGATACAAATAGACTCTTTAGCTTCATATCTTGGGCTTTAAACAAGATACAAACCACCTTTAGCTTCACGTCTTGGGCTTCAAACAAGACACTAAAACACCATTTCCTCCCATAGAATAGGGGGAACTACGATCGCTCTGATTTCCCTGTTTCGGTAAACGGGAATACGTAGGCATAAGATTGCAAGAAAAATCTTAGCGAGCACACTAATCCAAAACCTAAATCCTGTACCTCCATACATCAATCGAAAAGCATCAGTCTTAATACCCCCACCAATCACCCAGGCACTTCTTTTTTCACAAAATAACCTAAGAGAGACCCACAATCTTTGTAGCATCTGTAAACCAACAGTCATCTGTTCAAACTCAGTTTGCAAGCAGGGTTAATTAGAGACATCTATTTCCCTTCCTTCATCAGCTTCAATAGGATAAAAAATGAATCGAGCTGTTGTACCCCAAATGCGATAGTGCTTCGCAACCACGCAAAAATCCGCGCTACAAGAAAAATGGCGACTTTGCTGGGGACTCGTCAAGGTCTTGTTCTCTTCCCATCTCTTAGGTAGAAACCTGAAAAAAAAAGTGGCGCTCACCGTAGGGCCTTTCTTTCTTTCTTTGGAATTTCACTGGGATAGGACTTTTTGTTGACTCCACTAGGATCTTAGGTCAAAAACCTTTAAAATTAGTAAGGAACTACAGGATGGCAATTCTCCCAGGGAGCCATTTTCTGTCAGGAACATAGGATTCATAGCTCTTTAAAGTCTAGGACTTTAGGACAAATATATATACTGCTTTTCCTAATTGATATCTGTGTTTATTTTTCAGCTAATGAGAATGCGTGTGATGCCGCAAGTGGAAAGATTGAGTATACACCTAGGAAAAACCTCTTTTAGTGGTGCGGAAACTATTGGAAATGGTTGTCACGCGATACCACCCTCTTCTGAGGGTCCTTAGAAAAACATCACCTAGCACGGTTCCCGGCCCGCTGGTGTTTTCTCGACAAGGACTGATGATTTTGAGAGACAGGTACAAAAATCACTAGTATAAACCTTTGGGATGGGTAGAGCCTTGACTTCATGACAACGACCCTTTGACCCCATGTTTTTTCTATGTTTTTGTGTGCTGCATTCATGCATTCATCTAAAAAACACTAAAGCAAAGAAAAACTTCTCTTCTAGTCTCTCTTTTTCAAATTAAACTAAGACAATGATTGAAAATGTCAGAGAAAAAGATTGCGCTTATGGATTTCAGTAGAAGGAGAACTCATAAGTACACCTTCAGGGTTCTAAAGCTAGAGGATTTGAGAGGACTAGCAAGGATGATCACTAACCCTGAAGCTTTCAGAGCCAAATACGGAGGTCTGCTACCTCTGTTAAGAATCCATGTGATTGAAGGAATCATGGAGGCACTTATTTAGTTTTACGATCCGGTCTATCGCTGTTTCACATTCCCGGATTACCAGCTGGCACCAACGTTGGAGGAGTACTCTCACCTGACCAATTTACACATTACTGATCGAGCTCCATTTTCTGGACTGGAAGAAATTCCAAAGGATCAGACCATTGCAAGAGCAATTTATTTGGATGAGGCGAAAGTCAAGACTCACATGACCACTAAGGGATGGCTCCCGGGTTTACCAGCCCAGTTCCTGACAAAGAAGGCTATGTACTTTGCTAGTATAGGGAACATGACTGCTTTTGAAAGCATCTTTGTCTTACTCACCTACGGGTTATTTCTGTTTCCCAACATTAATAACTTCATCGATATCAATGCCATTAAGGTTTTTCTCATTGGAAACCCTGTGCCAACTTTGCTCGCGGACGCGTATCATTCTGTACACTTAGGGAATTTGTACAGTGGAGGAATGATCACATGTTGTGTGCCCCTGCAGTATAAATGGTTTACCTCCCATTTGCCCAAGTGTGTTGCTTTTTAGGATCATAGGAATGCTTTACATTAGTCGCAGAAAATCGTGTCCCTCACCAACTCTGATATAGATTGGTGCAACAGGATTTACGATTGGATCAGGATCATTGACCGTTGTGGAAATTTCCCCAACGTACCCCTTATAGGAACTAAGGGAGGAATCAATTACCATCCAGTTTTGCTTCGTCATCAATTTGGATACCCAATGAGGCATGTCCCACGTAATGCTCATCTGGAAGGTCTTTTCTTCAAAGAAGGAGAAAGTGACAGGGCACTAAAGACGTAAATAGTGCACGCTTGGAAACATGTTCATAAGAAAGGACGGGAGTCTCTAGGAAAACCGGACTGTGTTTCGGTGGAGCCTTATCTCCACTGGGTACAAACTAGAGCTCTCAAGCTAAAGATGCCTTATCCTCGTCACGGAGTTCTTCTGCTGAGGGAATCTGTCATGTACTTCATGACTGAAACGGAAAAACTTCAGGTTACTCTCAACAAAGTTCAACAGGAGAGGAGGTCTTGGAAGAACAAGTACCGCATTCTCAATGTGGAGTGTATCAAAATACAACAACTACTGAAAGATAAGGATGCTCTAATTGAGATTTTGGAGCAACATGATGTGGATAATCAAGATGACCAAAGGAATTTGCTCATTCCTTTCACTTGGCAAAAGAATGACAACCCGACAACGGCTCAAGAGCCCCGATCAAAGAAAAGGAAAGTACCAGAATCAGCGCCCGGGTTCTCCTCAGAGAGGACTCGGGATCCCTTAGCTTAGGTTTCTGTTTCCGCACCTTGTAATCTACTATATTTCTATTTTCGCAATCCTTTGAATTCAATAAAACGGGGTTTCCCCACTGTTTGATATTTACAATCTAATTGTCGAAGTTTACTTTGATTAAATAAAAAAAAAATATAATCATTGCATTCATCATTCTCACGTAACATATTCTTCTTACCTACGAATCTCACGTTTGTGTCTCGGTTCTAGTGTCAAACTGTCTCATTCGTACAATACTCGGGCCAATCGTCAGAAAAGGATGGATGATCTCGAAGAAGATACAGAGAGTTGAGAGAAGAGATCGACACTCTGAGAGATGATATGAGAAAGCTTCGTAACGACATGCAAGCCATGGCAGAAGCTTAGCCACAAAGGACTGTGATCTCGGAGATCACCTCAACGCCCATAGTGGAAAAGTCCGATCCTAGGTACAAAATGTCGAAATATCGTCCCTGGGGCATGCCACTCAATTATATCCCAGAAGGATATATCCCGTTGATCAATGAGGATCAGGGGACTGCAGGAGGAACCGCTGGGCCTGAAGCTTACAAACTTCGGGAAAGCGAAGATGCCAGGGGCATGATAGCAACTCCTGAAGGTTACAAACTTCGAGAGACACCGAGAGTCTCGGCCATAATGACTGTACCACCGCCCGTGGTACACACTGTCCCGGAAGGACAGATTCCCTAGATACCTTCTGGTGGAAACGACAACATGTTCGAAAGAATGAATGAGTTCCAGGAACAGTTCTTGGGAATGCAGAAAGAACTGCAGGCCCTTCGCGGTCAGGATCTATTTGAAAAGGACGCCGCAGACCTTTGCTTGGTCCCCAGTGTGAAAGTTCCGCACAAGTTCCAAGTGCCCGACTTTGAAAAGTACAAGGGTAACTCTTGCCCTCAGAGCCATTTGGTGATGTACGCTCGGAGAATGTCAGCTCAGACAGAAAATCAGGACCTACTGATTCACTACTTTCAGGATAGTTTAACCGGTGCCGCCTTAAAATGGTACATGGGTTTAAACCGTGCTACGATCAGTACTTTCAGAGATCTTGGCACTGCCTTCATCCAACAATATAAATACAATCTAGACATGGCACCAGACAGAGATCAGCTCCGATCAATGTCACAAAAGGACAAGGAAACCTTTAAGGAATACGCTCAGAGATGGCATGAAATTGCCACTCAAATTTGTCCACCTCTTGAGGAAAAAGAGATGACAAAGATTTTCTTAAAGACCTTGAGCTCATTTTACTACGACAGGATGGTTGCCAGCGCGCCCAGTGACTTCACCGAGATGGTGGGCATAGGAGTTCGTCTTGAGGAAGCGGTCCGGGAAGGGCGTTTAGCTAAAGACGTTGGATCATCAAGTAGTACAAAACGATACGGTAGTGCTCTCCCTAAGAAAAAAGAGCAGGATATTGGGAATATCTCTCTCGGAAAGTAAAGGCGACGTTATCAACCAGTAGCAGCCGTAACTCCTGCTATCAACCCTGCGCCTGTTTCTACGTATCAACCTTAGGTTGCACAGAGCCAACCTAGTCAACAAAGGACACAACAGCCTCTTCAGCAGTCTTGTCCTCCATACAATAACAACCGTACAACGCGGCCACCAGGATTTGATCTTATACCCGTATCGTACGCAGAATTATTTCCGTTACTACTAGCCAATGGGCATGTCCAGACTAAGTCCCCTCTTACAGTACCGGAAAATCCGCCCTTTTGGTTTAAGGTGGATCAGACTTGCCCTTACCAATAAGGAGGGTCGGGGCATAACATAGAGAACTGTCTCAGTTTCAAATCTGACGTGCAAAAGCTTGTTAGAAGCGGGGTATTATCTTTCAAGGATACGAATCCTAATGTTCTCACGAACCCGCTGCGTCAACACGAGAAGTCTACGGTCAATTTGATAAAGGGAGAGACTAGCAACGTCTATCAAATTTATGATGTACTCTTGTTAAGAGCCAATTTGGTCAAGATGCATTGTAGACAGAGTGGATATGGCCATGTGCCACCTCATAATTATCACCAGTGTGATATCTGCTCTAAAAGCAATCAAGGATGTTCTGTGGTGCAATCAGCTCTACAGGAACAGATGGATCTTGGATGGATCCAGGAGCACCGAGTTTGTGGAGTTAACATGGTCTATACGAATTCCAACATCATTCAAAACCACAATATTCGTGTAATGAATGTCAACCTGGTGGCAATGCACTCAAGGCAAAGCCAGTATCATAATCTTCCGCGTCACGATTACAGTTCCTGTCTGACTTGCTCGGTAAACAAATAGGGGTGCTCGTTTGTACAAGAGGCCCTCCAGCGTCAGATGGATCTTGGATGGATCCAAGACTACCATGATAGGAATCCCTATCAGATCAACATGATTCAAATCTTCGACATTCGCCTGATGAATACCAGCCTGGTGGAGCTACATGCTAAACAGGTCCGGCTCGGGTTCCTGGTATCACATGATTATCAAAGCTGTCAAGCGGGCTGTGAAAATAATCAAGGTTGTGCCCTTGTCTAGGAAACACTTCAGCACTTGTTGAATCACTGTGGCTTCCAATCTATATGGATGAAGACACGCAGCAAATTAGTATTGCTAATGGGAACCCTACTCGGCATCAAAGTCGGGATGTCCGATCTGTGGAAACTGACCTAGTGAGGTTACATTGTATTCAAAGCGGGCATGGCCAGGTACCACCACACAACTATGAACGTTGTAGAGTCTGTTCAGAAAGTAACCAAGGATGTTACCTTGTACGAGCAGCTCTTCAGGGTCAAGTGGATCGTAGAGAGATTCGCCCATATCCGGGTTCTGGACCAATCAACTGGGCGCCGGACTACCTCGCTGATCAAATTGAGGATGTTGTCGTAATCTCTGATCATCAGAAGGCTAGGGATGTTTGTACCATCATTCCTCTACTTGACGAATCGAGAGTTCCCAACCAGGAACGGATCGAAATTGCTTACGATGGTCAAAAAAATCGGAAGGCTCCCATAGTCATCTATCTACCGGGACCGCTACCGTATGAATCAACTAAGGATATCCCTTACAAATACGGTGCAACAACAGTCGAGCATGGAAAGGAAATTCCATTACCCTCCGTCGTGAATATTGCAGACATCAGTCGAGTAACACGGAGTGGTAGAATCTTCAACCGAGGAGTTGGAGAATCCAGCAGAGAAAAGGAACCTCAGACAGAAGTTCCCAATCCACCAGTCGGTTAATCCAGTAATCCCGACCTTTCAAAAAACAATGATGAGATGCTGAAGCTCATCCAAAGGAGTGAATACAACATTGTGGATCAGTTGTTACAAACTCCTTCAAAAGATTTCGGTATTATCACTTTTGCTTAGTTCAGAAGCGCATAGGGAGGCTCTACAGAAAGTCTTGGAGCAAGCCTTTGTAGAACAGGATGTAACAATCAGACAGTTCGATAGCATTGTCTCTAACATCACTTGCTGCAATAGCTTGGGATTTAGTGATGAGGAATTACCTGAAGAGGGTTGCCGTTATAACATGGCACTCAATATCACGGTCAGCTGCCAGGGCGATGCTTTAGCCAGCGTACTGGTAGACACAGGGTCAGCCCTGAATGTTATGCTGAAGTCCACTTTGATGCAATTATCCTTCAAAGGACCCCCGGTGAGAACCAGTGAGGTCGTCGTCAAAGCATTTGACGGATCCAGAAAAACGGTTATTGGCGAAGTCGACCTTCCCATAACTATAGGTCCTTACACTTTCCAAGTTGCTTTCCAGGTCATGGACATCCGGGCAACGTACAGTTGTTTATTAGGAAGACCTTGGATACATCAGGCTGGGGCGGTCACATCGACCCTCCACCAAAAGTTAAAATTCGTCCAGAACAACCAGCTCGTCACGGTCTGTGGAGAACAAACCTTGCTCGTAAGTAACTTATCATCATCTACTGGTGTAGAACCCGAGGAGGTTATTGGAACTCAGTTCCAAGCACTGTCGGTGAGCAAGGACAATCAATCCGAAGAGGGAACTTCCATTTCCTCATACAAAGATGCTATCAAAGCGGTCGAGAGTGCTAATACAACAGGATGGGGACAGCTTGTCATTCCTACTAACAATAAAACAAGGAAGGGTCTTGGTTTTTCTTCAACCTGTACCCGGACAGCTACTAACAATGAAAGTTTTCATCCCATTCAAGACTTCTTCCACAGTGGAGGTTTCCTTCACCCAGTGACTCAAGAAGTAAACACTATCAATAAGGAGGATCCCTCTGACACAGATGAGGAATGAAGGTCCTATCTCAACGAGGACGGTTATACATCGCAGAAAGAGGTGCCTACGCCATTTTGCTATCGCGCACAAAGTATGAGATTTATACCGAGGTCAGACGTCGAAATGATATACAGAGATTGTGATCCGGAAGGATGTCGTGCTCTGCCAAACTCATTAGAGGAGGACACTTTGATGAAAGACAACTTCGACCACAACTACTATGGCCCGATGGATGGCCTGCCAATGTGGCAGCCGTATCCAGGAGACTTGGGGAAAGGAAATTAGCCGAACGATGAAAGTCAGCTGAGAATCATTGAACAGAATGCCTGCGTCCCCACCATGTCATGGGACCAACATTCAAGTCATTCAGAACCTACCCAGCACGACGATGAATTTGCAACGTTTGCAGGACTAGAATTCATCAACTATGCTTTTCCCGAGGTCAACGTCATCGAGAGAGATGACCCCTCCAGTTCCAAAGAAGTGTGGGATACCCTGGGACAACCAAGTGGAAAATACGACTATATGGTCAAGTACACTACTCCCGAAAGCTCTCGTATCAGGCTCGAAGACATCCAGCCAATTGGATGGGGAGATTTACCTGAGAGCACAAATACAATTCAAAATACAACAAAGGAATCCTCCTACGACAACTCTGCTTGGGAGACAGATTCCAACGATCCTGCTCCGCCAGAAATCAGCGTTATTTTTTAAGACAAAAGAAATAAGGTACCAGACTTTGTGATTCACTGAGGAGTTCGCCGCCAATAGGTTGCGATCGATGTTCCGAAGATCGTTCATCAGTTAAAGTAATTGCCATCTTTAACCTTTCACCCTCCCCAGGTGAAACAGATGTTTTAATAGGGCTCGCTTTCTGTAAATTTTCCCTCTTCGCTTCGCCCAAAGCGACAGAGTTTTGTTTTATAGGGCTTTAGTTTCAAGAATCGACTTGTTCATTAATAAAATAATGTCGTTCTGTAATTTCTGCATCAATTGCTGTTTTCTCTTTTTTCTTTTCTTAGAAAATGGTAATCCTAAAAAACAGATCAATAATAAAAACAAGCAGTTATCAAAAATACACTGCACACACTCTTGCATTCTCTCTATCTCTTCTAAAACAAATCATCACGTCATGCAGATTGCTTGTTTTAAACCCCGTTGAAACATACGATCCAATGCCTTATCCCAACTTTGAGTTCCTGGTATTTGGGGCCGAAGAAGAAGATGACAACGAAATTCCAGAAGAGATCTCTCGACTACTCAGACAAGAGGAAAGGTCCATCGAACCTCACAAAGAGCCGTTGGAAATGGTAAACTTGGGTTCAGAAAAAGAGAGAAAAGAAATCAGGATTGGGGCACTGCTCAGTCCGGCTGCCAAAGAGAGTTTGACAAAGCTTCTCAAAGAATTCCCTGATGTATTCGCTTGGTCCTATCAGGATATGCCAGGGTTGGATACCAGCATCATGGAACATCATCTACCGTTAAGGTTAGAATGTCCGCCAGTAAAGCAAAGGTTGAGACGGACTCACCCGGACATGGCCATCAAAATCAAAGAGGAAGTACGGAAACAGATTGATGCGGGTTTCCTCGCCACATCAGAATATCCTCAATGGTTAGCCAACATCGTACCTGTTCCCAAAAAGGACGGAAAGCTCAGAATGTGTGTCGACTACAGGGATCTAAACAAGGCTAGTCCAAAGGACGACTTTCCTTTACCACATATTGACATGCTGGTTGATAGTACAACAAAGTTCAAAGTTTTCTCCTTCATGGATGGATTCTCGGGCTATAATCAAATAAAAATGGCGCCGAAAGACATGAAGAAAACTTCATTCATTACCCCATGGGGTACCTTTTGTTACAAGGTAATGTCGTTCGGTTTGAAGAACGTCGGGGCAACCTATCAAAGGGCCATGACTACTTTGTTTCATGACATGATACACAAATAAATCGAGGTATATGTCGATGATATGATTGCAAAATCTAAGACAGAAGAGGAGCATGTGACCCACCTGTCAAAGTTATTAGAGCGGTTGAGAAAGTACAAACTCTGCTTGAATCCCAACAAATGTACCTTCGGTGTCCGTTCAAGGAAACTCTTAGGGTTCATCGTCAGTCAGAAAGGAATTGAGGTTGATCCTGACAAGGTCAAGGCCATTCAAGAAATGCCTTCTCCGAAAACTGAAAAAAAAGTCAGAGGATTCCTGGGACGTTTGAACTATATTTCCAGATTCATATTCCTCATGACTGCGACATGTGCGCCGATTTTCAAATTACTGAAAAAGAACCAGGATTGCGTTTGGACAGAAGATTGCCAAACCGCCTTTGATAGTTTTAAGGAATACCTGTTGAATCCGCCGATTCTATTACCTCCAGTGGAAGGAAGACCACTGATCATCTATTTAACAGTCTTGGAAGACTCCATGGGCTGTGTACTTGGCCAACAAGACGAAACCAAACGGAAAGAGTCTGCCATCTACTATTTGAGCAAGAAATTTACCGACTGCGAGACTCGGTACACTATGCTCGAGAAAACTTGTTGTGCACTGGCTTGGGCAGCCAAACGTCTTCGCCAGTATATGATTCGACACACTACTTGGTTGGTCTCCGAAATGGATCCTATCAAGTATGTTTTTGAAAAACCTGCTCTCACGGGAAGGATCGCCCGTTGGCAGATGTTGTTATCAGAATATGACATAGAGTACCATGCTCAAAAAGCCGTTAAAGGGAGTATTTTAGCCGATCATTTGGCTCATCAACCGATTGACAATCAGGAATCAATCAGGTTTGACTTCCCAGACGAAGATGTCATGTATTTGAAAATGAAAGATTGGGATGAACCGCTACCCAGTGAAGGGCCAGAACCAGGTTCCCAATGGGGACTAATCTTTGACGGAGCTGTCAATCATTACAGAAACGAAATTGGGACAATCATTGCTACCCCTCAGGGTACCCATATTCCTTTCACTGCCAGACTTACGTTCAAATTTACAAATAATGAGGCCGAATATGAAGCTTATATTATGGGTCTCGAGGAAGCGATTGATTTGAGGATCAAGAACTTGGACGTATACGGCGATTCAGCCCTGGTTATCAATCAGATCAAAGGGGATTGGAACACATACCAATTAGGATTGATTCCTTATAAAGATTATGCAAGAAGGTTACTACCCTTCTTCAACAGAATTGAGTTTCATCACATCCCTCGTGAAGAGAATCACATGGCTGATGCATTAGCCACTCTCTCTTCTATGATTAGTGTAGGTCAATGGAAGGACATACCTAAGATCGACATAATGCGCCTGGAACGGCCGGCTTACATCTTTGCGATTGAAGCAGTCATAGACGACAAACCTTGGTATCACGATATCAAATGCTTCCTTCAGAAATAAGAGTACCCACCTGGGCACTAAGGAAGGACAGGAAAACCCTCAGAAGATTGGCAGGAAACTTCTTCCTCAGCGGTGATACACTTTATAAGAGAAACTTTGACATGGTCTTGCTCCGATGCGTAGACAGGCCAGAAGCAGACATGTTGATGAAAGAAATTCACGAAGGATCCTTTGGCACTCATGCCAACAGACACACAATGGGGAGAAAAATTCTAAGAGCAGGGTACTATTGGTTGACCATGGAATCCGACTGCTACAAGTACATGAGGAAGTGTCACAAGTGTCAGATATACTCCGACAAAATTCATGTACCGCCAACGCATCTCAAAGTTCTTTCTTCCCCTTGGCCTTTTTCCATATGGGGGATCGACATAATTGGCTTGATTGAGCCCAAGGCTTCGAACGGACATCGGTTCATCCTGGTAGCCATCGATTACTTCACCAAATGGGTTGAAGCAGCGTCGTACGCTAATGTAACCCGACAAGTGGAGGTCCACTTTTTCAAAAATAATCTCATCTGTCGTTATGGTGTTCCGAGCCAGATCATTACTGATAATGGATCTAACTTGAACGATAAGATGATGAAAGAGTTGTGCGCGGAGTTCAAGATCGAACACCATAACTCATCTCCCTACCGACCAAAGATGAACGGAGCGGTAGAAGCGGCTAACAAGAACATCAAGAAGATTGTTCAGAAGATGGTTGTAACCTACAAAGATTGGCACGAGATGCTACCCTTTGCTCTTCACGGTTATCGTACATCTGTCCGCACTTCAACAGGGGCAACCCTTTTCTCTCTAGTATATGGCATGGAAGCAGTGCTTCCCATAGAAGTAGAGATCCCATCAATCAGGGTATTGATGGAAGCTAAGCTTACTGAAGCTGAATGGTGTCAAAGTCGACACGACGAACTGAATCTGATCGAAGAGAAGCGAATCACGACAATATGCCACGGTCAGTTGTATCAGCAAAGAATGAAGAAGGCGTTCGACAAAAGAGTCCGACCTCGCGTCTTTAGGAAAGGAGACCTCGTGCTCAAAAAGATACAATCATTTCTCACTGATTCCCGGGGCAAATGGGCTCCGAATTATGACGGCCCTTATGTGGTCAAGAAAGCTTTCTCAGGCGGTGCCTTGAGACTTGCAACCATGGACGGAGAGGAGTTTGCCTACCCCACAAATGTTGATGTAGTCAAGAAATACTTCGCCTAAAAAAAAATAAAAAAATAAAAAAATAAAAAAAAATAAAAAAAAAATGTCTCGGTGGATTGAAAACCCGAAAGGGCGGTCCAGGCAAAAATTAGAGACATGATCAAAAATCATCCCAGTGGGTTGGAAATCTCAAAGTACAATCCAGGCAAAAGTTAGAGATAATGGCAAGTAACTACATCTGATTAGTTCAACTCCTCAGCAGTAATGCCATCTATCAGAGGAAAACTCCAGTCAAGGTCATCTTCGACAGAAGCTCGGGATGTTCCGAATTCAAAGTTGGTAGAAGGATAGTGGTCGTTATGTTTCAATGTAACCCTTTTCCCTGTAAATTACCATTTTCTAACTTTGTAAATACTCTATGGAATCACGCGTTTAGCTGATTTCTATCCTATCAATAAAATTTGAGCCCTTGTGCTTTTGTTTGCAATTCTTATTTGTTTTAGCTTTACAGAATGACATTTTAGTATGATTAACGATTCTTGAAGTAAAACAAATATGAATTTTACTTGATAAAATTTTTCTGCTTTTAAAATAAAGATGGCAATTTCTTTTGACCATTGAACATCGAAAGAACATCGATCGCTTTTCCAGAAGTAATCGAACTTCAAAGTGCAGAATCAAAGTACTTCTTCTAAACCAGTGCGCCTGAATGAAGGATCAGCTGTATCAGATGCGGCTTTCCCATCTGATACCCTCGGCAGAGTTCTTACCTCCTAAGCCCGACCAACGGTGTTCCCCGCAGGGACTATCTCTCCTAAGCAAGGCAGAATTGCTATCTTGAACCAGCGATACTTCTTCGTCCCCAGCTGAGACCGAGTATCCAGTCGCGTTCATCCGTTAGTTTGAATGTCGCGTCAGTTTTGTCAGCATATACATACATACATCATGCATTATTGATTTGCATTCGCATTCATATTGCACCACTATCACTCCAGTCGGTCTTGTCCCCTAGTGATAAAAGTTCTCTCAATCGAGTTGTCAAGTTCTTTCCTCGTTAGGAAATGTCGCGTCGGGACTATCTCTCTCCTCCAGTTTATTTCTGGATCAGAGTTGGCCTTTGACCACTTTGATAACTTGAACCTCTGAAAAACCAGAGAACCTTCAACCAATGTCACTCTTCGCTTTCCCGGATTAAGGAAAAATCCCCAGAGGAAGCCTCTTAAGCAGAGATCTGGTACTACAGTAGTTTTTCTCCAAAAAAAAAAACCGCTGATGAAAAGGTCATCAGCACCTCCTAAATTGGATCACATCATATGGCGTTTCTCCGAGAAGATCTCGAGAAAAGTATGATGTAATAACCCCCAAACTGAAAGCAGTCTCTCAATAGACTCGTTTTCCCCAGTAGAAACAAATGGCGTCTCCACCAGAGAAGTTTGTACACCTCTACAATTCAGACAGATGGGTTCCCCAGCAAGTCTGACATCAGAACTTTTTCCGTCAAATGGCATCTCCCCAGGAAAATTTGGCGAGAAGTTTGAGGAAAACCGCTACGAATAGCATCCCTTGTCGATAAAGTTTATTGACAAAAGAAACTGAGACCAGTTCCTTGGTAGGAAACCAGGATCGAGGGGAAGTTTATTTCAGAAACTGAGACCAGTTCCTTGGTAGGAAACCAGGATCGAGGGGAAGTTTATTTCAGAAACTAAGACCAGTTCCTTGGTAAGAAACCAGGATCGAGGGGAAGTTTATTTCAGAAACTTAGACCAGTTCCTTGGTAGGAAACCGAGATCGAGGGGACATTTATTTCAAAAACTAAGACCAGTTCCTTGGTAGGAAACCAGGATCGAGGGGAAGTTTTCCTTTTTTAAGCATCATTGCTTAGCAAAAGGAGAAGGATGCGTGAACTACCATTCTTAACCACCATCAAAATTTCAGGTATTCTGATATTTAATCCTCTTGCACCCCGAATGCCCGAGTACTTTCGTCATTCACACCTTCGGTCCAAGAAGATTAAATTGGGGCATCTGTCATACCCCAAATTTTGACCACTAATATTTCCCATCATTGTGCAAATCATCATCACAATATGGAGGAACCATCATACCTCATCAGTCTCCCCAAAGATGGGTGAGCATCCACTACTATCAAACTTAGGGTTTTCAGCCCTCTCAGAGCTTTTAGACAAAGGATCAATTAAGAAATGACATGATTTTCAACTTGTCTAACCTCCCAAACATCTATAATGGATCAAGAGGGCTCCCACTTCAAGGATTAAGCACAAGGCTGCTCCCTTCTAGGTGGATCAAGCCTTAAGATCGCCAGTGTCACCAAATTAGGGTTTGGTCGACCAAGGCCTACAGATGGAAATTTTCCTCTAGGCATGAGCCAATGCTTCAAAGCATAACCTATGATGCTCCAAGGGACATCATAAACCCAAGCATCAAGTCAATTTGACCTCAGGGGATGCATACATCAAAAATCAGGAATTAGGGTTTCTTGACCTAATTCACCCCTAAGTTGACTTTTGGGACAAATCATGAGCCAAGACCTCAAGACATGATTTGACGGTCTCCAACATACCACATTGATCCATTTGCAATAATGGATTGATCCAAGAAGCTTGAGCAACAAGTTTCAAGTTCATCAGAGCCACAATTAGGGTTTCGCGAGAAAAGTCAACTGTAGCTTTGACTTTTGACCAAGACATGCTCCCAAGCCCTAGGACATTGATCAATATACCCTATAACACCCATGGAACATGTCCATCAAGTTTGATTTAGGTCAAGGACATGATTTCCTAAAGGATTGCACAGTTTGGAATTCATCTGATAAAAAGTCAACTGTGCACAAAAGTCAACTTTGACTTTTTGAGATTTTTCATAAAAAAAATGGTTTTTTAACCCTAAAATGATGTTAATGTATGATTGGAATCATCATTCATCAAGAAAAATCAAGAAAAGTGGGATAACTTGTAAAAGGGGTAACCATAAAAACTTAGAAAATTTTCTTAGTTATGAAATAAAGTGGCAAGGGTACCAACTTTGGAGGATCATAACTCCTAAACCACAAAGCCATTTTTCCCCATCCAAAGCTTGATTTGTAGATCTCATTACCCTCTACAAAAGCTTAAAACTGACCCCCCCCCCCCCTCCAAATTCATCATGGATTTTGAGTTATGGAATGATCAAAATCACTAAAAACATGGAAATACAACTTTTCCAACACTTAGAAAAATTCTGGGCAAGGCAGATTTTGTTGAAACACCAAAACTTGTGAGATCTTTTCACATAGTTATAAGCTGAATCAAGTCCGAAGGTAAACATCAATGTTGTTGCATATGTTTCTAAGAATCCAAAAAGCTTACCAGCATGAATTGATTCAACTTGAGCCAAGAGAAATCCATGCCCAAAGTCATGTTACTGCAAGCTGTTTTAGAAAAAATCAGTTTGCATGTTTGCTTGCCACACATGATTTCTGAACCAAAACTGAGGATCATTGTGCCACATGTACTCAAACCAATCACAATGCAACTGATCCAACTGATAAAGCTGAGTCAAAAAGCCAAGGGATCTTCCAACTTGAGATTAATGCATTTTGGCACATTATGCCTTGAATTCAAAGGCATTTATGTGAAATAGGGCACTTTCAACAAAGCCACTCTACTCAGTCAAGTTCTCTGATTAAACAACAATAAAAACATCAGAAGAATGTGAATTTGGTCAAGGCATAGCCCTGCTCTTGGGAGGGGCTAGGTTGCCTTGCATGAGAAGAAATGCCACCAAGCCAAAGCCTTTGAATGTGATCTGATCCAGCAGCCATTCACTATTCCTCCAAGACAAGAATTGATCACCTATAAATAGAGGTTCCAATGGATCATTCAACTCACACCAAAGCCAGTTATAGCACTGCTTTCCCTCACTCTCTCTTAAGTGTCAAATTTCTTTATTTTTGAGCAACCACTATCGGGTTTTGAGTTGCAGCCACAATCAATCCATTCCAATTGCTCAAACACATCAAATATGATGTATTTGAGATGTCCAAACACTTAAACACCAACTGTAACACCCCTAGCTCAAAATCATCCTTCAACCAAGCCATTATGCTTCAGTTATGCAGTTGGAGTGCTCCAGCTTGATCCAAAGACTTTCAAAGTGTTCCAAAGCTTGCAACACACTCCACAACATCCATTAAAGCTGTAGGGATCATCAAATCACATCTGGAACACCATCTGTGCAAAGTTTCATTTCAGCTTGCATCAAGGTAAGCCTCAAACTCCAACTTCATGATCCATGCATATTTCCTCGCATGATATTTTTGCCAATTGATTGCCATCATATGCTGAGTATTTCCCCTAAAAAATTTTGATCATAGCACTCATAATCATGTCTGCTCGATTGCTTTTGCAAAATTAGGGTTCATACGGCCACAATGATATAATTTGCTATACACTTAAAATAAATAAAATTAGGTATTGCCATCTTCTTCCTTGTGAAAAAACGCATGAGTTTGGTGTTTGAATCATGTCAAATGGTTGAGAAACGAAGGAGATGGAGGGCTTCATGCACGAGCTGGAGGAAGAAGACGGCCATGGCGCCATTCTTCAGGTTTTCCAACCAAGTTTGCCTTAAGTTTTTCATTTTCCATACTATATTTGAATTGGTATTGCACCCCAGTGGTTGATCAGCTGGTTTTGTGTGTATTGGCAAGCAAGAGGTCTGGGGTTCGAATCCCCCTCGCCCCAGATCTCTTTGTTATCACTTTTTCCTATTTTCTTATTTTTCATATTATTTTTGTTAATAATTTGAAATTTTAATTTCTCACTCAATTTTAATTATTTTTTATTGGTTCTTTTTGCAAAAAATCACAAAAATGTTGAAATATTTTATTCCACAAAATAATTAAATTTATATTATTTATTTAATATAATTAGTATTATTGTGAATAAATTCCTTTTTAATTGTTTTTTTAACATTTTAAAAATGAATATTTACTTTGAAAATCAAAACCAAATGAGTTTTAATATCTCTTGTGATTAAAACCTTATTTTCCAAACCTTAAACAAATATCACAAGTGGTTTATTCAAACTTATTTGGTATTTTGTTTGATTTTCTTTAAACATTTACTTTTAAAGAATAACAAATTAGGGTTTCTTTGATTTTCACCCTCACAAAACAAAATAAAACTTTGGGCCTCTAATAGAGTGTAAGACCCAATCCTTTGTAAATACAAACAATTTTGGGTCTCACTTATTGTATAAGTCCCGTTGTATTTCAAAAAGTTCGACGCGATCATCGTCCGTTGAAAAACAAACCTTGGGCCTCTCCTCGAGCTATAAGACCCATTCAAAATCTTTGGGCCTCTATTAGAGTGTAAGACTCAACCCTTTTTGAAAACCAAATATTTTTGGGCCTCACTTATTGTATAAGACCCACGGCGTTTTCGAAAAATCTCGGCGCGATCGCCATTTCAAACAAAAACAAACCTTGGGCCTCTCCTTGAGCTGTAAGCCCCACAACTTGTACAAAAACAAATTTTGGGCCTCTAATAGAGTGTAAGACCCAATCCCCTTTTAACCAAAACAATTTTTGGGCCTCAGACATTGTATAAGTCCCTCTGCGTTAAAAGAAAATCTCGGCACGATCGCTAGTTAAAAAATAAACCTGGGCCTACCCTCGTGTTATAAGCCCCATTCCTTTTTAAGAAAATTTCTTGGGCCTCTTGAGAGAGTGTAAGACCCTTTAAACAGAAAAAAACCTTTCTTGGGCCTCAATCACTTGTATAAGTCCCTGTACAAAGTCAAAACCACAGTGCAATCACTGGTAAAACTTTGGGCCTCTCCTTGAGCTGTAATCCCCAACATTTCTTTCAAAGCACTTTCTCCTTTGATTTTGAAATATATTGTTGTTTTCAATTTCACTTTGTTGAACAACTAACAATACAGCATGGAAGCTCTACAACCGAGTAAGTGTTTATACGCTTTCATTTACTGCTTTCATATGTATATAACTGTACTGTGGGGCTGTTTCACTGTAAGTCTTCTTTCATAAACTCATATCGACTGTGTAATAATAGTATAGATATTTAGAGTTTCCTCGGCAACTACGTCTAGCCCTAAGCCCTGTTGATCACTCCTGAATAGACTAAACTAGATCCCCATAGGATTACCAGATACGGTCTTCCCTCCTCTTGGGGTCAAACAATATGGAGATGTGAAAGGCAGATTCTTTTTGAACCCTTTCTCAGACTGTCACCCATAGACATTGTCAAAGAAACTCTAACTCCCCAGAGATGATCTTTTCTCCGTGAATGGCATCTCTTGAGTTTCTTCCAAATTCTCGAACTTTCCTGGCTTGATCCATTCTCGGTGAATGGCATGTCTTGAACTTCTCAGGGTTTGGGAACCCACAGGCTTCCTAAAAGCATCCCCTCCTCCTCTTGGGCGTTGTACAAGGACCCGTCGGCTTCTTAGAAGTTTTCACAGCCTCCTCTTAGGCTTCGTGTAAGGATTCTTCCTTCGGGAAGAGAGCCTCCTCTTGGGCTTCGTACAAATTGTCCCTCGGCTTCTTATAAGTTTCTAGCCTCCTCTTGGGCTTCGTACAAATTGTCCTGACGACCTCCTAGAGGTATAGGAACATAAAGTAGTCATCTTAATAGAACAGTCTTTCAACGAGTCTAGATCCTACTACCGTCTCTCTAAGCATAGTACAAAAGATAAAACTCTAGACTTGGACAGTCTAAGACCCTTGAGTCTCAAAGACATTCTCAAGCCCCTTTCCAAGATAGGGAAAACACCTGCAGACTCGGACAATCTCAACACCCTTTGAATTTCCCATTTCCTTAAAGAACAGGAAATAACCCTGATCCTCCGATCAGTGCCAAAAGCACAACCTTACCTTTAATCTTCATAAGAACTGATTTTCTCTTTTAAACAACATACTGGACCTGTCACTCAACTGAAACAGTTACCCTAGCCTCCTCTTGGGCTTTGTACAATGATTCTCCCCAGCGAAGCAAACCCTTTAGCCTCCATCTCGGGCTTCGTACCAGATACAAAAACACTCTCTTGTTGAGTATAAAAGACTCTCTTGTTGAGTCAAACACCTTCAGCCTCCATCTCGGGCTTTGTACGAGATAAAAAATACTCTCTTGTTGAGTATAAAAGACTCTCTTGTTGAGTCCAACATTTAGCCTCCGTCTTGGGCTTCGTACAAGACACATACAAAAGCACTCTCTTGTTGAGTCAACCCTTTTAGCCTCTATCTCGGGCTTCGTACGAGACACATAAAAACACCCTCTTGTTAGGTCACTAGCCTCCTCTTAGGCTTTGTATAAGGAAATCCCGGTTGAGTCAATCAACCTTTTAGCATCAAGGCTGTGCCTCGTTCACAGTATACAAACATCAACAACTCTTTTTCCCCCATCTAATTGCTGTAAGCGGCAAGCCTCTGGATTATTTACATCCACGCCACTGTCCCTCTTTTAGCATGAGAAATTCCTAAGGAAAGATAGCATTGCTCTACACTGAGTTAAAGTCTTCTCCTCTAGGTTGAAAAGCCCCTATAAAGGAAATTATGGCATTGCCGGATTCACATATCCCGGTTAAAGTAATTCTCCTTTATAAAACAGTTGTGACAAATATACCCCTCTTTAGAGATGACAAATTCTCTCTAAAGTCAACACCCTTTTAGCTTCACATCTTGGGCTTTGAACATGATACAAATAGACTCTTTAGCTTCATATCTTGGGCTTTAAACAAGATACAAACCACCTTTAGCTTCACGTCTTGGGCTTCAAACAAGACACCAAAACGCCATTTCCTCCCATAGAATAGGGGGAACTACGATCGCTCTGATTTTCCTGTTTCGGTAAACGGGAATACGTAGGCATAAGATTGCAAGAAAAATCTTAGCGAGCACACTAATCCAAAACCCAAATCCCGTACCTCCATACATCAATAAAAAAGCATCAGTCTTAAAACCCCCACCAATCACTCAGGCACTTCTTTTTTCACAAAATAACCTAAGAGAGACCCACAATCTTTGTAGCATCTGTAAACCAACAGTCATCTGTTCAAACTCAGTTTGCAAGCAGGGTTAATTGGAGACATCTATTTCCCTTCCTTCATCAGCTTCAATAGGATAAAAAATGTATCGAGTTGTAGTACCCCAAAAGCGATAGTGCTTCGCAACCATGCAAAAATTCGTGCTACACATACTTTTTGAGGTGTCCCTCCTAGACCAGTCTCTCAATCTCTTTCATGAGTTGGTAACAATATTTTTTGTGGAGCCCTTTAAATCTATGGAACGTGCACCATTTACCTAGTTCAGGACCCGCCGTGTCAGTTTTATGAGCTGGAGACGTATGGATGTTATGTAGGTGAAGAACTTCATGCCAGATCTGTTCACGACAAGTATTTAGGGGCGTAAAGCTCTCTGACGTCTTGCCTACTCTCTTAAATACAGTTTTCTCCTTGATGGAATAAGTGTAGTTACTCTTCCTATGGTGGTGCAAACCTTCAGCTGTAGGAACACGCTCTTTGATGTCTCTCTCCTTCTTCTCAGTGTTCCTCTCATCGCTTTTATGTAACATTCTTCCATGGTGACCTCTTCTGCTAACAAAAGTGTTGGCTTTTGGGTGAGATACTTATTGAAGTGTCCCGCCTTGAGACCGCTCTAGGATCCCCCCCCCCCCTCCCCCCCCCCCGACGAACATTTATTGGTTTAGGGAGACGACCCTTATGGTAGCTTCATTGAACCATGCGAGATAGTCCCTCAATAATTCTAAGGGACCCTGTCTTATGTTGAACAGGCTGGTGGTGGACATTTTCTTGTGAGGGTTAGTGGTGATCTGGTGGACGAGTTTCTTCTTAAATTTTTGAGTACTAGCGATGGAAGCTTGGGGTAGACTCATATACCATTGCAACATTGTATCCATAAAGGTTCCTGATAGAAGTTTGCAATTTAAGGCGTCCAACTCTGAGATGATGGTCAATTGTGTGTTGATGGAAGCGACGTGTTCACAGGGGTCACTGCGCCCATCAAGCTTAACCAAAGAGGGATACTTGAATCATTTAGGGATAAAAGCTTCCCATATTCATCTGAGAGTGATTGGGGATCCAATGTTGTCATCTTAATTGAGGGATTAGTCTTCTGATGGCACTGTCGGAGATTTAGGGCATTGCCCTCTAGAGTTTGATTTTGACACCGTAGTTTATCCATGGCAGCACACATCTCCACCATGGCATTAACATTACTTCTTCCCCCTGTGTCCTCCAACTTAGTGGAAGGTGTTCTTTTGTTAACTATGACTAAGAATGTTTGGGTATAAAAGCGAAGGTGATAGTGAATATGGCAGTTGTAAAAGGTGTGATCCATGTTAGTTTTACCAGAGACCTACGGTGGGTGCCACTATACTAGTCAAAAGTTGAACATTTTAAAATGACTTTGTTTAGCTGGTGGACCTCTGTGAATGAATTCAGACACATGTGAGAGATTGTAACATGGGAAAGACGTCCCATATAGCGGGTGGAACATCTATGACCTGAACTCAGACCCTAGTGAGAGGTTGTAACTGGGGAAAAATGTCGCATATAGCGAGTGGAACCTCTGTGACTCGAACTCAAACTCTTGTGAGAGGTTGTGACTGGGGAAATATGTATTGTAGTGTGAGGAACCATGACCCGAACTCAAACTTATGAGAAGTCGTGACCTGGGAAAGATGTTCCATGCTGAGGGAAAGTCTGTGACCCGAACTAAGACCCTTGTGAGAGGTTATGACCGGGGAAAGACATTCCTCATATATTTGTGACCCAAACTCACAACCATGTGAGAGGTTGTGATCGGGGAAAGATGTATCATGTGATAATATGTAATTTTCCGAGGTAGATGGTGGGTTATGTGAACCCGGTTTGAGATATTCCCACGCTGTATGAGATCGATGCAATCTCGAACCCGAAACTTTGTTGATGTATAAAGCAAAGAACAAAATCTTGTGGATTGTATATGGTAAGAACCCTTTAGAGGCGAGTGGACCCATATGATCGGGAACTCCACAGAGATATAATATCTCACCTTATTCTTGTTGTTGAGTTTAGGTAGTTTAAGGTAAGATAAGGGTAAGGACAAGATGGCTTGAAAACCCGTTGATGTTGTTGATCCTTTGTGTTTTCAATGTGGTGTATTGCTATGTAGTATTTTGTACTGACATATTTTAATATTCATGTACCAATTTTCATGTAAAAAATTGTATGTACATGTATCAATGTGTCAACTATGCACTTATGAATGTTCTCACTACCAAATAAACAATTGATGTAATATGATTCTAGATAACATTATATTGGGGTGTTATACGATATGAACTGTCGGAGTTTTAAAAATTTTATAAAAATATATCAAATTTTTATAAGCCAAATAAAAACTCATACCTAACTTTTAAAAATACGGTAAAAATAAAAATAAAATTATATATTAGTAAAAAAAACTACCGCTTTTTTTAATATGCTATTGAATATTTCAAAAATTATTACTTTTATATGAACAAATTATTTTGATCAATTGTAGTTTGAGTTAGATAAATAATGAGAAAAACATTTTGGTCAATATTTATGGCCAATGACCCTTCTCGGCCTACCCTGGCTAAACCTTCATGTGCCTACCTCTAGGGGTTTCATTGGTTCGGGCAAATCCGAACCAAATTGGAATCCAAACCAAACCATGGTGTTTGGGTCGGACATTTTTTAGTTCAGGCATTAACCGAATCAAACCAATGAAACCCGATGTCCATTGGTTCGGGCAACGGATTTTCAAAATTCTACCCACAAGCCCGTCTACCCGAACCAACCATATTAATTCATATAATTTATATCATTATAATGGAAAATAGTATAAAATAGTCAACTTTAAGAAGGAAAAAAAAGGAAACATATTTGTGACATTCACATTCCATATGAAAATACGAAAAATACATAAAAAACTATATTATTATAGAAAATTAGTTTATGTAAATTAGAAAATTTTAAAAATATTTTCACATATTTGTTTCTAATGTATTCGATCAATCCAACTCAAACCAACCCGTTATTTCTCGGTTTGGTTTGGTTTGGGTTTTATAGAAAAAAAATGAAAATCCAATCCAAACCGATCCATATATTTTTTATCGGTTTGGGTATCGGATTCACTCAAAACCGAACCAAACCGGCCAGCGAATGTAACGACCCAGTTTTTGTGTGAGTTTTATTTAATCGAGTCGTTTGATTATTTTATTATTATTTTATTTTATTTTCGACTTTTATCTGAAAATATGTTATTTTTCAATGTTGAGATATTTTATCGGATTTTGGGATCGTTTGCGAGATATTTGAGTGTGGGGGTATTTTGGTCATTTTAGGATATTTTTCATTAAGTAAGAAAATAGAAAAATAGAAGAGAGAAAAATAGAAAGAAAGAAAGGGAGAAGAAAGAAAAAGGAGAGAAAAGAGAAGAAGAAGAAGAGAAATAGTGAGAAAGCTTGGGAAATCAACAAAAATCAACTTCTAGAATCGATTTAATCGGGTAAGGGTGCGAAACTCAATTATTGTATGATTGTGTATGATTATGTATGTGTATTTGTGGTGTTTGTTGGATTGAAATGAAAATATTTAGTAAAACCCATATTGTGTCAAATTGATTAGAAATTGATTAAATGTGTTGGAAATCATGCTTTTAGTGTTCATTATTGTTGGTATATGATAGATACATGTTGCTATGCATTGTATTGGTAAATTTTCTGGGTGTAGGTGAAAATTGGAGGATTTTTGGTTAGAAAACGCAGAACTTCGTTCTGCAGAAGTTTTTCTGGTTTTTCAAGGTCATACGCGTATGGGGCATGTTCATACGCGTATGGACCTTGGCAATACGCGTATAGAGGGCGAGTCATGGGCCAATACGCGTATGGAATGTTATTTTGCTCGGCCATCTGCCCATTTGCGTATGATACGCGTAGCATTTCAAGACAATACGCTTACGAGGTTGGGCATTACGCGTACAGACTTTTACACGTGAACTTTGGGGAAAATGAGTCTCTGCTCATACGCGTATGGCTCAGGGCAATACGCGTATGGACAGGACAATTGCAAAATGGGACTTTTCAAAATATCGTTTTTCGTTTTCTTTCGTAACTTGAGTTCCGTTTGTCCGATTTTTACATTCTTGGTATCGTTGTGTAGCTATTGAACTGTACTTTCTTATTATGATGGTGTGGAAATTGTTAGCCGATTTAATTATGTCGGAAAATCGGGAATAGTGTCGGTCGTCGACTTTTGTCATTATAACTGTGCGTAATTGATGTGTATTATGCAAGGTGCGGTTGTATGAGGTAAATGTATGTGTTTAGATGGGGTTGTGATGATTTGTGGCTGTATGGAAATTAAATGCATTGTTTTGGGCATAAGTGCAAAGTGTGATTTTGTCGATGTGAATGAATGTATTTATGTGTGCATATTAAATGTCATGGGTCGTTGTATGCCAAGCATCATGATATGCATTGTTGAGACGTCCTGAGTGACGGTTTGGATTCCAGAGGGAATTCGCTATAACGTCGTGTGCCTTATACAAAGAGGTGTGAGCGATGATTATAGACGATCGTGTGCCCATGTAGGGTGTGAGCGATCGGGTCGTGTGCCTTATACAAAGAGGTGTGAGCGATCCATAAATGCCGTGTGCCTTATACAAAGAGGTGTGAGCGACGGGGAACATCGTATGCCCGACGGGGAGTTACAGTGATGTAACGAGCGATGATTCCAGCAGAGTTCCTGAGTGAACTAGTGATGAGAAACAATGGAAGTCGGTACCGCATGTACATATGCATGGAGTCGTTGTGTCGGTCTCTTGCATTGCATAAATCATTATGATTGTTTGATGTGTGGAATTGTGGATAGAATTGATATATGGATATGTGTTGGTGATGGAAATATGAATTATACCTTGTGTTGCATTGTGTTGGAATTATGGTGTGAGTTGTGGTGAGAAACGTATATATGTGTATTTTTGTGTTATATATATGATTGTATGCAATTATATTATGGTTGTTTTTCTCACCCTTCTGCTGTTTTATAATGCTCTATGAGGCATTGCAGATTAGAGTTGTTGGAGGTATTTTTGTGAAGCTTTACGTCTTCATTCTTTTGTCGGTCGGCTCTGATATGTGACACCGGGTAGTTAGGTAGGCCGTTAGTGATTATTGTGTATTCTGTATATATATCTTTTAGCTTGTGCATGTACAACTCGATGTATGACAAACTTTTCATGTGATATATATGTATGTTATTCAGTTTTAGATTTTCCGCTTTTATTCTAAATTTTGAAATGTGGGTGTAAGGAACTGAGTTTCTCTGTTGATAGCTACCCCACTGTTGCATATCTTTATGAGCAGGTGTTGTATAAATTGTTTCAATTTGATGTGACTCCTCGGTCTATGCCATGATAATTTAAATATACTCTGACGAAATTTTGAATTTTCTTTTACTGTTTTAATTAATTGGGGGTATAGATTGGGGGTGTTACATTAAGTGGTATCAGAGCCAGTCCGTGTCAGTTTGTGTCAGTCCTGATTTGTGTGGCATGTGGAGTGCGTTGTTTGTTTAACCATAGTTTCTGTTATTGGAAATGAACAGAATATGGCTGGTAGGAATGATGCTGCTTTGGCTGCGGCTATGCAAGCTATGGCTCGTGTTGTGCAGGGTACACCTCATGCTGCAGGTAATGATGAGTTCAGGAAGAACAAACCGCCTGTCTTCAAAGGAAGATATGATCCGGATGGTGCGCAGATTTGGCTGAAAGCGATTGAAAGGATTTTCCGAGTGATGGATTGTGCTGAAGATCAGAAGGTGAGACTGGGTACTCACATGTTATTGGAAGAAGCTGATGACTGGTGGGTTAGTACTCGTCGTGTGTAGGAAGCTGCAGAGGAGGAAGAGATTACTTGGGAAGTTTTTAGCCGGGAGTTCTTGAGGAGGTATTTTCCTGAAGATGTGAGAGGAAAGAAGGAAATTGAGTTTCTGGAACTAAAACAAGGTAATATGTCTGTTGTTGATTATACTGCTAAGTTTGTGGAACTTGTGCAGTTTTATCCTCATTATGCTGAAGCGACTGCTGAATTCTCTAAGTGTGTAAAGTTTGAGAATGGCTTGCGTCCTGAGATAAAGCAGGCAATTGGATATCAGAGGATTCGGAGGTTTTCTGATTTGGTAGATTGTTGTAGGATTTATGAAGAAGACAGTAAGGCTCGTTCTACTCATTACAAGAGTGTGAGCGAGAGGAAAGGGAAACAACAGTTCTGTGGTGGTCCGTATGTGACACCAACTGATAAAGGTAAACAAAGAGGGAATTTTGAGAAAAGGTCAAGTGGAGGAGGAATGTCTGGTCCTATGAGATGTTATATGTGTGGTGAAGTGGGGCATCGTCAGTTTGAGTGCAGGAAAGATTTTAGAAAGTGTTCTAACTGTGGAGGTATAGGACACATTGCAGCTGATTGTAAGAAGAATGTGGTGAAGTGCTTTAATTGTGGAGAGCTGGGACATGTTAGTACAAAGTGTCTGAAACCGAAACAAGCTCCAGCTAGTGGGAAAGTGTTTGCATTATCGGGGACTCAGACTTCGAGTGCAGATCGTCTGATCAGAGGTACTTATTTTATTAATAGTACTCCTTTGATTGCCATTATTGATACTGAAGCGACTCATTCGTTTATTTCGTCTGAGTGCGCGAAGCGTTTGAATCTTGTGTTATCTGTGATGGGTGGTGAAATGGTTATTGATACTCCAGCAATGGGGTCAGTAACTACTTCCTTGGTTTGTCTAAGATGTCCTTTGACCATTTATGGTAAAGACTTTGAGATGGATTTGGTGTGTTTACCGTTGGAGGGTTTAGATGTGGTGCTGGGTATGAATTGGTTGCAATTCAATCGGGTTCATATTGATTGTTATCATAAGCTGGTAAGGTTTCTTTCTCTTGAGGAAGACGAAGACTCGAGTTTCTTATCTACCAAAGAGTGGAAGAAACTTTTGGCGGATGAAGCTCAGTTGTTTGGTTTGTTTGCATCTTTAACTGTGGACAGTCAAGTCTCACTTGATGTGTTTCCTGTGGTGTGTGAATTTCCGGAAGTGTTTCCTGAGGATATTTCAGACTTGCCGCCAGAGAGAGAGGTGGAGTTTTCTATAGATCTAGTCCCTGGTACTAGACCTGTTTCTATGGCACCTTATCGTATGTCGGCATCTGAGTTGGTGGAGTTAAAGAAACAGTTGAATGAGTTGTTGGAAAAGAGGTTTGTGAGACCTAGTGTTTCTCCTTGGGGTGCTCCAGTGTTATTGGTGAAAAAGAAGGATGGGGGTATGCGGTTGTGTATTGATTATCGCCAGTTGAATAAGGTAACGATCAAGAATAAGTATCCTCTTCCAAGAATTGATGATCTGATGGATCAGTTAGTTTGTGCGTGTGTGTTTAGTAAGATTGACTTGAGGTCAGGGTATCATCAGATAAGGGTGAAGGAGGAAGACATTCAGAAGACGGCTTTTAGAACACGATATGGTCATTATGAATATTCTGTGATGCCGTTCGGGGTTTCTAATGCGCCAGGTGTGTTTATGGAATACATGAATCGTATTTTTCACGAGCATCTGGATCGTTTTGTGGTGGTGTTTATTGATGATATCTTAATTTATTCTAAGTCTCGGGAGGAGCATGCAGAACATTTGCGTATTGTTTTGCAGGTTTTGAAGGAGAGGAAGCTTTTTGCTAAATTATCCAAGTGTGAATTCTGGTTGTCGGAGGTGAGTTTTCTTAGACACGTAATTTCAGGTAATGGTATTTCTGTGGATCCATCTAAAGTAGAAGCAGTTCTACAATGGGAGGCTCCGAGATCTGTTACGGAAATTCGAAGCTTTTTGGGTTTGGCCGGTTATTATCGGAGGTTTATTGAAGGTTTTTCGAAACTAGCACTTCCTTTGACCCAGTTGACTTGTAAAGGGCAAGCGTTCATTTGGGATATTCGGTGTGAGGAGAGTTTCACTGAGCTGAAGAGAAGATTGACGACAACTCCGATCTTGATTTTTCCGAATCCTAATGAACCATTTGTGGTTTATTGTGATGCTTGTTTGATTGGTCTAGGTGGTGTTCTGATGCAAGAAGGTAAGGTGGTGGCTTATGCTTCAAGGCAGTTAAGAGTTCATGAGAAGAATTATCCTACTCATGATCTTGAGTTAGCGGCTGTGGTGTTTGTGTTGAAGATTTGGAGGCATTATCTCTACGGTGCAAGGTTTGAAGTCTTTAGTGATCATAAAAGTTTGAAATATTTGTTTGATCAGAAAGAGCTAAATATGAGGCAACGTAGATGGTTGGAATTCTTGAAGGACTACGACTTTGGCTTGAATTACCATCCTGGTAAAGCTAATGTGGTAGCTGATGCTTTGAGCCGGAAATTGTTACATATGTCCGCTTTAATGGTTAAGGAGTGGGAACTTTTGGAATCGTTTAGAGATTTGAGTTTGGTTTGTGAAGTGACGTCGGAAAGCGTTAGGCTTGGTATGCTAACGATTACTAATGATTTTCTGAAGACGGTTAGTGAGAAGCAAAAGCTGGATGTGAAATTTGTGGATTTGATGTTGGTGGGAGAAAAAGATGCGAATAGTGATTTTCAAGTGGATGTCAATGGTGTTTTGAGATTTCGAGGTAGGATTTGTATTCCTGATGATGCAGAGTTGAAAAAGATGATTTTGGAGGAAGGACACCGGAGTAATTTGAGTATACATCCGGGAGCGAATAAGATGTACCAAGATTTGAAGAAGATTTTCTGGTGGTCTGGATTGAAAAAAGATGTGGCTCAGTTTGTTTATGCATGTTTGACTTGTCAGAAATCGAAGGTGGAACATCTGAGGCCTAGTGGTTTGTTGCAACCGTTGGATATTCCTGAATGGAAATGGGATAGTATTTCCATGGATTTTGTAACGGGGTTACCGAATACTCAGCGAGGGCATAATTCTATTTGGGTGGTTGTTGATAGGCTGACTAACTCGGCTCATTTTATTCCGATTGATATCAGTTTTACTTTGGAGCGGTTAGCTGAGATTTACATCAGTGTGATTGTGAAATTACATGGGGTTCCATTGAGTATTGTTTCTGATCGAGATCCTAGATTTACATCGAGATTTTGGGAAAGTTTACAGAAGGCGTTGGGTTCTAAATTGAGATTGAGTTCGGCTTATCATCCGCAGACGGATGGTCAGATGGAGAGGACGATTCAGTCTTTGGAGGATTTGTTGAGAGCTTGTGTTTTGGAACAAGGTGGTGTGTGGGATAGTTATCTTGCATTGATTGAGTTTACGTATAATAACAGTTTCCATTCTAGTATTGGAATGGCACCGTTTGAAGCATTGTATGGACGAAGGTGTCGGACACCGTTGTGTTGGCACGAATCTGGTGAGCGAACGGTGGTTGGGCCAGAATTGGTGCAACAGACGACGAAGAAAGTGAAGTTTATTCGTGAGAAGATGAAAGCTTCTCAGAGTAGACAAAAGAGTTATCATGATCGGAGACGGAAGAATTTTGAGTTTCAAGAGGGCGATCATGTATTTTTGAGGGTTACGCCGGTAACGGGTGTGGGTCGTGCATTGAAATCGAAGAAACTTACTTCTCAGTTTATTGGTCCTTACCAGATATCCACGAGGGTGGGTGCTGTGGCTTATAGGGTGGCGTTGCCACCGAATCTTTCGAATTTGCACGATGTGTTTCATGTTTCACAGCTTCGGAAGTATGTTCCGGATCTGTCGCATGTGATTCCGATGGATGAGGTTGAAGTAAGGGATAACCTTACGGTCGAGGCAGTACCAGTTAGGGTTTTGGATCGCGAAGTGAAGCAGTTGCAGGGCAAGGATATTGCACTTGTGAAGGTGGCGTGGGGAGGCGCTGCTGAGGGCAATTTGACTTGGGAGTTGGAGAGTCGGATGCGAGAGTCGTATCTAGAGTTGTTCATCTCAGGTAATATTTTCGAGGACGAAAATTTCTAAGTGGGGGAGAGTTGTAACGACCCAGTTTTTGTGTGAGTTTTATTTAATCGAGTCGTTTGATTATTTTATTTTATTTTCGACTTTTATCTGAAAATCTGTTATTTTTCAATGTTGAGATATTTTATCGGGTTTTGGGATCGTTTGCGAGATATTTGAGTGTGGGGGTATTTTGGTCATTTTAGGATATTTTTCATTAAGTAAGAAAATAGAAAAATAGAAGAGAGAAAAATAGAAAGAAAGAAAGGGAGAAGAAAGAAAAAGGAGAGAAAAGAGAAGAAGAAGAGAAATAGTGAGAAAGCTTGGGAAATCAACAAAAATCAACTTCTAGAATCGATTTAATCGGGTAAGGGTGCGAAACTCAATTATTGTATGATTGTGTATGATTATGTATGTGTATTTGTGGTGTTTGTTGGATTGAAATGAAAATATTTAGTAAAACCCATATTGTGTCAAATTGATTAGAAATTGATTAAATGTGTTGGAAATCATGCTTTTAGTGTTCATTATTGTTGGTATTGATAGATACATGTTGCTATGCATTGTATTGGTAAATTTTCTGGGTGTAGGTGAAAATTGGAGGATTTTTGGTTAGAAAACGCAGAACTTCGTTCTGCAGAAATTTTTCTGGTTTTTCCAGGTCATACGCGTATGGGGCATGTTCATACGCGTATGGACCTTGGCAATACGCGTATGGAGGGCGAGTCATGGGCCAATACGCGTATGGAATGTTATTTTGCTCGGCCATCTGCCCATTTGCGAATGATACGCGTAGCATTTCAGGACAATACGCGTACGAGGTTGGGCATTACGCGTACGGACTTTTACACGTGAACTTTGGGGAAAATGAGTCTCTGCTCATACGCGTATGCCTCAGGGCAATACGCGTATGGACATGACAATTGCAAAATGGGACTTTTCAAATATCGTTTTACGTTTTCTTTCGTAACTTGAGTTCCGTTTGTCCGATTTTTACATTCTTGGTATCGTTGTGTAGCTATTGAACTGTACTTTCTTATTATGATGGTGTGGAAATTGTTAGCCGATTTTATTATGTCATAAAATCGGGAATAGTGTCGGTCGTCGACTTTTGTCATTATAACTGTGCGTAATTGATGTGTATTATGCAAGGTGCGGTTGTATGAGGTAAATGTATGTGTTTAGATGGGGTTGTGATGATTTGTGGCCGTATGGAAATTAAATGCATTGTTTTGGGCATAAGTGCAAAGTGTGATTTTGTCGATGTGAATGAATGTATTTATGTGTGCATATTAAATGTTATGGGTAGTTGTATGCCAAGCATCATGATATGCATTGTTGAGACGTCCTGAGTGACGGTTTGGATTCCAGACGGAATTCGCTATAACGTCGTGTGCCTTATACAAAGAGGTGTGAGTGATGATTATAGACGATCGTGTACCCATGTGGGGTGTGAGCGATCGGGTTGTGTGCCTTATACAAAGAGGTGTGAGCGATCCATAAACGTCGTGTGCCTTATACAAAGAGGTGTGAGCGACGGGGAACATCGTATGCCCGACGGGGAGTTACAGTGATGTAACGAGCGATGATTCCAGCAGAGTTCCTGAGTGAACTAGTGATGAGAAACAATGGAAGTCGGTACCGCATGTGCATATGCATGGAGTCGTTGTGTCGGTCTCTTGCATTGCATAAATCATTATGATTGTTTGATGTGTGGAATTGTGGATAGAATTGATATATGGATATGTGTTGGTGATGGAAATATGAATTATACCTTGTGTTGCATTGTGTTGGAATTATGGTGTGAGTTGTGGTGAGAAACGTATATATATGTATTTTTGTGTTATATATATGATTGTATGCAATTATATTATGGTTGTTTTTCTCACCCTTCTGCTGTTTTATAATGCTCTATGAGGCATTGCAGATTAGAGTTGCTGGAGGTATTTTTGTGAAGCTTTGCGTCTTCATTCTTTTGTCGGTCGGCTCTGATATGTGACACCGGGTAGTTAGGGAGGCCGTTAGTGATTATTGTGTATTCTGTATATATATCTTTTGGCTTGTGCATGTACAACTCGGTGTATGACAAACTTTTCATGTGATATATATGTATGTTATTCAGTTTTAGATTTTCCTCTTTTATTCTAAATTCTGAAATGTGGGTGTAAGGAACTGAGTTCCTCTGTTGATAGCTACTCCACTGTTGCATATCTTTATGAGCAGGTGTTGTATGAATTGTTTCAATTTGATGTGACCCCTCGGTCTATGCCATGATAATTTAAATATACTCTGACGAAATTTTGAATTTTCTTTTACTATTTTAATTAATTGGGGGTATAAATTGGGGGTGTTACAGCGAACACCTCTACCTACCTCGTATTCTATTGCAATAAATGATCGTATTTTGAAATCAGCTATGCTATGTTTACACCCATTCATACACCAACACCGTATATATTGTTCACAAATACGGTGAACAGTAGCATGAACAGTGAAACCGTATATGAATAGTGACGTGAACAGTGTCATGTGAATAATACCTGTAAACAGTTCATGAACAATAACTTTTAATAATAAATCAAAGTTGGTTAATGAAATGTAAAAAGTTGATTAATTAAGTGATGAAGTTGGTTAACAAACGCCCACATATTAAAAATAATTTTTACAAGTAAAATAAAGTTGGTTAATGAAATATAAAAATTGATTAATGAAGTTATGAAATTGGTTAATAAACATTCCGATATTTACAGAACAGATGAGAAGCAAGTTGATCAATCCCACACGAGTTGCTATAAACGCGGTGCTGCTAATGGACACCTCCAGGCTAAACCATTGCTCCAGTCACGGTAATGATCCTCTGAACTACCTAATAACCTCCACCTGGCTGCTATTCTCAGAACCAATTGGCAAAAACCTACCTCTAATCGTCCAACTCCTTAGAACCACCACTGAGAGCATTGCCACCAACCATACCGCCTCTGCCACCAAACTTACCCGACCAAATACTAACCAATAGCAAAGCTACCTATCAAGATTGGTCCAACTTTTCTATTGTTAAGTTATAAAAAATATTACTACACATTTGACTCAGTATTCATTCCATACTTTATTTGAGAAACAGACTCAAATCAAAGACAAAATCAAATCAATGACAAAATCAAACCACATACAAAGAGAGCATGCAGCAATAATAACCCTAAAATCTATTTTTTTTTAAATCCAAACCCCACCCATTTCAAAACATCATCCAAACTTAATAAAAAAATTAGCAAATTTAATATGAAAAAAGAAATAAATCGAATAGAAAAAATGACTTACTAATATGAAAAGATTGAAAACCCTTTGAGGTTTGAGAAATATTGAACTGACAAAGCCTCCAATGGTTAGGGTTTTAGACCTGAAAAAGAAGAAAGGGTTATATTTGTACCCAGAGAAAAGAGAAAAATAGAGGATAGTTTGTAAATGTTGAAGGAAGCTCGTACGTTAGTGGAAGGAGAACTCATAACTGAAGGAAGCTCGAGGGACAAATCGTATAGACAAGAGAAGAAGGAGAAGCTCGTCTGATTGGAAAGAAAGAGTTAGGACAAATCGTACAAGCTCGAGGGAAAGAATCACTGAACAATTTTGGGGGGAAGAAAATTCATTTTCGCGGTCTCGCAAAATACTGAAAGGGAATTGCGATAAATTTGTTTAAGCGTGTTTAATGGTTTGTATTGAAAAATATTTTTTAACTTAAACAAGGAGAACGGTCACTTAATATAAATATATAATTAAAATAATTAAAATTTATATGAAAACGGCTTTAAATGGTGGTTAAAAAAGACCGTTCTACTTGATATATACGAGAACGGTTTTTAACCGTTGTTTAAAATTTTAAATAAATATATATGCTACCGCAATGAAATATAAAAATTGTTGTCTATTACTCTCTACGAGAACGGGTATTTTACCTCCTAAAAATTAGGCGTTGCTATAGGATAAAAATGTTGTAGTGTTGGTTAATGAAATGTAAAAAGTTGATTAATTAAGTGATGAAGTTGGTTAACAAACATCCACATATTAAAAATAATTTTTACAAGTAAAACAAAGTTGGTTAATGAAATATAAAAATTGATTAATGAAGTTATGAAGTTAGTTAATAAACATTCTGATATAAAAATAATTTTTAGTACTAAAATAAAATTGGTTAATACAATGTAAAAAATTAGTTAATAATGTTATGAAATTGATTAATAAATGTTCAGATATAAAAAAATAATTAATTTTTATATATTTTTTAAAAAATTATTTTAATATTATAATATTTCATTGTTTATCGTATTGATAAACAGTAAAATACGATGTAAATATATGAATGAGTGAAAAAATAACATTTTTCTTTTGAAATTTCAATTATACGGATGGTTAGAAGAAAATTCCATTATATGTCTGTGGTCCAATTTTTCGGACAAGATATGTCGGGTCCAACTTGAAAGTAAGAAAATAAATAACTCATCTTGACCTTTCTAAATACGTAGGTCTTATTGACACTTGATTATTTTTTTCATTGACGCTGACCATCAATAAATAGACGTACAACACAGAAAAACCTGAGATGCCAAAAGTTTGAATCTTTTTTTGATCACTTCCCTACCATTAAAAATAGTCGTATAGCAATTTTACTTCACTTTTGCAACCATAATATTATAACTTTCTCAAACTCTGAGACCCTATAAATGCATACATGCATTCATTCATGACCACTAACTCACAAAAAACTTCATTCAAAACATGGAATTCAACTTTCTTATTTACATCATTTTCCCTCTCCTTGTTCTCATCACTACAAAATTATTATTCTTCTCCACAAAAACATTCAAAAAACTTCCCCCAAACCCACCCTCTCTTCCCATAATTGGCAACCTCCATCAAATTAAACAACCAATTCACCACTACTTTCACCACCTCTCCCAAAAATACGTCCCAATCTTCACCCTTAAATTCGGTTCACGACTCGTAGCTGATGTTTCATCACCATCTCTAGCCGAAGAATGTTTCACCAAAAACGACATCGTTTTCGCAAACCGTATCCACTCTCTCAAAACCAAGTATCTCGCTTTCAACAACACAACCATAGTAACATCATCATACGGAGACCATTGGCGCAACCTACGTCGTATAAGCTCAATCGAAATCCTCTCCAATCACCGTCTCAACTCCTTTTCAGATATCCGAAAAGACGAAACCATGAGGCTAATCCAAAAGCTCGCCGAAAATTCTCAAAAAGACTTCACAAAAGTTGAACTCAGAACTTTGTTTTCCGAGCTAACATTCAACATCATCATGAGAATGGTTTGCGGTAAACGGTTTTACGGCGATGAATCAGATGAGGCAAAGAGGTTTAGAGATATCATGAACGAGATGCAACAGTTTGGGCTAGGGTCCAACCTTGGTGAATTTGTGCCTTTATTTAGATTGTTTGATTTTAGTGGTCATGAAAAGAAGTTAAAGAAAGTTGGAGAGAAAATGGATGCACTTTTTCAAGGACTGGTTGATGAACATCGTAAAGACAGAAATGAAAATAAGAATACTATGATTGATCATCTTCTTTCTTTGCAACAATCACAACCTGATTATTACAGTGATCAAATTATCAAAGGCCTTATTATGGTAATAATCACTTATTATTTTTATTAAACATATGAATTTATAAACTATAATTATATGGATTAATGTTGTTTTTTTTGTTTTGCAGGCATTGATAGTTGCGGGAACAGAAACTTCGTCTGTAACGTTAGAGTGGGCGATGGCTAACTTATTAAACAATCCAGAAATATTGGAAAAAGCGAAAGTTGAATTGGAGAATCATATTGGAGAAGAGAGGTTAATTGAGGAAGGTGAAGCTAGCAAATTACAGTATCTTCAAAATATTATCTATGAGACTCTACGGTTACATCCAGCAGCACCAATGTTGTTGCCACATGTATCATCGGAAGATTGTAGTGTGGGAGGATTTGATGTGCCACGTAATACAATGTTGATGGTGAATGCGTGGGCTATTCATAGGGATTCTGATATATGGGCTGACCCGACGAGGTTTAAGCCCGAGAGGTTTGAGGGTAATAGACAAGTAGAGATGCATGGGTTTATGCCATTTGGGATGGGGAGGAGGGCTTGTCCTGGGTCGGGCTTGGCTTTGAGAACTTTGGGCTTGACTTTGGGCTCGTTGATTCAATGCTTTGAGTGGAAAAGGATTGGGGAAGAAGAAGTTGATATGGCTGAAGGACGTGGAACTCTTGTGCCTATGGCGGTTCCATTGGAGGCACAATGCAAGGCTCGTCCAATAATCAATAAGATTTTTTCTTAATAAGATGTTACTTATTTTTTATTTGTTAAAAAGTAGTTTCAAAAGGTGAAGAAGGTTTTCTAGATCTATTTTTCGTATAACAAGATTTTAGAATGAGGGGGTGGTGCTTTATTTCGTGGCTGGAATGATTTTTTTTCTAGATTTAAATAATGTATTTAATGTGTGTATTGTGAAGAACCATAAACTATAGGCTATGTATAATTTTGATTCTTAATAATTTCAATAGCAATTTTATGACGAGAGGACTGTTCCAATGCTAAGTTTGATTAAATTCTAAATTTTGAAAAAAAAAAGAGTGTAATATTGAGAGTATACATTCAAAACCGTTCTTAACTTATCAAATGCTGAAATGAGATAGAAGGATATCCCAATTTAGTCAAACAAAAATGAAAGAGCTTCATTATCTAAGGTTAGGAAGGATACGTTCTCAAAGAAAAATTGATGTTAATCAAGCGACACTTAAAGGAATGGCATGAGCAGTATAGCAAAATCTAATAGGAAGAACAGAAGACTTGAGAAAGGAACTTAACTAGTAGGAATGGAGAAAATCTAATAGGAAGAACACTTGAAAAAAGAACTTAATTAGTAGGAATGGAGAAGATAGGACGCTTTAGGAATCTAAAGTCATTCGTAAAAGAGATGTTACTTCTCAACTGTTCAGTATTATGTTAGCGCCTAATTTCGACGCCTGATGTTGGATTAAGAGTTTTATTCTAAAAATGGGATTTCTGAAGTTCTAGGAGACTTCGACAGAAATGTCGTTGCCAGAAAGTCCAGTCGAGAAGTACCTTTGTGCAGAGAAAATATGGTTTAGGGATTTAGAAATATTTCTAAGAGTTTGGAAATATTCTTCGACAGAAGGCTAATGAGCGTCGTTCGATTTGGAGATTCAAATTCAAATAATGGAGGGAATTTTGTCCTTATCCATTTGAGAGAAAAGACACGTGTTGAGCATCTGAAGAATGAAGACATGCACGATGCCATGTGTTTCGCCCTGATTAATAGGTCGTTAGTGGGTAATTATTTTTCACCATTATAAATAGCAAGTCTTAGCACTAGGATTTGGGGGTGTTAAAATTGTACAAATTTCTCAAATCACGCAAAGTATCCGTGTATAGAGAGAAACGAGTTGCTGAAGAAATGTACATGTTATGTAACACCATTTTTTCTTATTCAATGCAATCCTATTAAATTTTATTCAGAAGTTTACCTTTTCTCATTTACTTTGTTAAGTTACTTTCCAATGTCCTTTAAATTATTTCTTCGTATTATCTTCTTCTCAAGTTATGTCGAAATACCTGTGTTTTCAAAAACAAGTGTTCTGGACTGGACCAATGGCTAGACATGGCCCAATCCGCTTCTACTCCAGAGCGGGCCAAATTGCCTAAGTCTAATCCACAAAGGGGCAAAAGTTACCTTTCTGCCCCTCCAACCGGGCAGGGACTGCATCGCTCCTCCCCGGAAACAATGCCCGTTACGCACGGCTCGTCCACTCCCCGAACAGCTATGGGCAGGTGTCCGAAACTGTGCCTATGCCCGACATAACGGCTAGTTTTGGGCACCCTGCCCGACATAACGGCTAATTTGGGTAGTTACCTATTCTTCGGGAAAACAGTTATTTCGCCCCGAAAATAGGACCGTTGGTCACGCACTAGGGGCTCTATATAAACCCTATCGCTTGAGAGGGTCAGGTATCCAATATTCACCCTACGAACTAACATTTTGTACTTGCCCCTTTTCTCTGACCCTTTCTTACTTGAGCGTCGGAGTGCCTTGCAGGTACACCCCCTTCTCTCCATACGACCAGCATCTCAGACGTACTTGGTGGCCCACTTCTACAAGATCTGATCCAGCCTTCATGATCAGTGGCGCCGTCTGTGGGAAGCATTGTTTTCCCCATCTTTCTTTCCCCGAAAATCGAAGATCAAAACAACTTTCAAGATCATCATCATGGCCTCTCAAGATCACGCCAAAGGTGCTCTCCAAACCGTTGTCCTCCCCCTCAACAAGACTGACGTTGATGGCCCATCATCTTTTCTCCGAGATGCCCGTTTTCTGAGGGACGGAGCCACAGTTTCTCCTTCCCCTACCCCTGCTGACCGCAACAACGATCAGCCCTCGCTGGACATCCAGCCCATTCCTGTTCCGCCCAACGCCGACCCGGTCGTGGCGGCCCTCCTGGAGGTGATCAACAAAACCAACACCCTGATCCTACAGTAGAACGAAAGAATCGGGGCGTTAGAAGAATCAAGTCGTCCAAGATCCCCTCCTCCGAGGAGGAACCAGCGACGATCTAGGAGCCCGCAGCCTCGGAGAGATATTGACCGGAGACTGCGACATGAGCCTGACCCTCGCGCCGCCCGAAAGCGTGACCAGGTTTCCCTGCGTGAACAGCACTCTCCCGACCACAAGAGGACTCGAAGGAACGAGCGGTCTCCCCCGGTCAAGTCTAAAGGTCGGGCCCGTTCACCTTCTCCCCAAAGGAACCGCTCACCTTCTCCTCGAAGGAACCGCTCTCCTTCTCCCTGAAGGAACTGCCGCCGCGAGCATACCCTTCGGTCCCCGTCATTCACCAGTTCTAGCAGCGACGATGAGCCTCGCGGCCCATTATCCCAGGAAATCTTGGCTACCCGTCTCCCTAAGGGCCTGGAGAAGCCCCCGTCACTAGGCACATACGACGGGACTACTGACCCCGACGAACACATCGAGAACATCGATGCACTATTGGACTACCGTGGCGTACGGGGCACCATCAAGTGCCGGCTATTTCCGACCACGCTCCAGAAGCGGGCAATGACATGGTACAAGCAGCTGCTAGAAGAGTCCATTACCTCATGGAGGAAACTGAGCAGAATATTCTCACGACATTTCACAGCTTCTCACCGTCACCCCAAGACTGAGGCCTCCCTTGGAGCCATAATCCAAGGGAAAGACGAACCTCTCCGCGCATATATCGAGAGGTTCAACAAAGAAGCAGTATAGGTCCCTACAACGGACGAGATGAAAAAGTTTCTGTTCGAGCAAGGACTCCGCCCAGGCTCCGATTTCTCTAAAGTCGTCGGTCTCGCACTGCCGAGGAACCTAGATGCCCTCATCCTCAAAGCCCAATCGTACATTCAGTACGAAGAGAAGGTTGCAGCCAGCAACGTCCGAGCATCACGCCATCAGGAGAACGCTCGGGCCTCCAGAGGCGAGGAAGCCTCAACATCTCGTCGAGGCGAACGGAGGCGCGAGGACCGTCCTCAGGAATCCCGCGACAACAAGGGGCCCTCCGGGCGATTCCACGACTATACCCCCTGACCGTCTCTAGGGAAAAGATACTGTCCGAGTGTGCGAACTCAGAATTCAAGCAGGCAGAGGTCCGCTTCCCCAAACAACTGCCGGCCAGACCCAACGCGAACAAATCAAAGTACTGTCGTTTCCACAAGAGTCACGACCACACTACTGAAGACTGCATCCATCTGAAGGGATGGCCACCTGAAACAGTTCGTAAAGAAGAAGGAAACTCCTCGGCAGGACGCCCAGGAGTCTAAGAAGATAGAGGAAGAAGTACCCTCCTCGGAAGAAGCCAACATCCAGGTCGTTATGTCCATATCACGACCAGAAGACTTCTACGTCCCGGACGGGCTCAGCACCCCTGCTTATTTCGCGGCCCACAGCCCGTGGGAGACGTTTCCCTCCGCCATGGTTATCTCCGGCGGGGGATTCAACAAAGTCACGGTGGGCTTTGTGAAACGAAAATTCGAGCATCTGATCAACACAAGCTCCAATAAGTTGAGCACGCTCGATCAGGCCCAGAAGGGCTCTATCCCCATCTCCTTCTACCGGGAAGAGCTCCTCGGGGGGTCTCCAAACTCGAGCATACCTTTGCTCGTTAGAGCCCGAATGGCGAACTTCGATGTTCGCAGGATCCTCGTCGACCAGGGCAGCTCGGTCGACATCATGTACTCCCAACTGTTTTCAACACTTCAGCTGGACAAATCACACCTTACCCCCTACGTGGGGTCTGATTTGCAGGGATTCAACGGATAAGTGACCAAGCCATGGGGATACGTCGAACTGATCGTAACCTTCGGATCAGCTGTGACGGCCAGATCCGTCAAGGTAACATTTCTGGTAGTCGACTGCCCATCGCTTTACCAGTGCATATTCGGAAGACCAACTTTGGCCGAGTTGGTAGCAGTGCCTTCAACAGTCCACTTCAAGATGAAGTATTACACTTCAAAAGGGATGGTCGCCACCCTCCACGGCGATATCGAGGCTGTGCGACGGTGTTTCGAAGCAGCCGCAAAGGGGCTCAACGCCATTGCGTCAAAACCAAAAGCGTCGAGCAAGCAAGCATTGCCAAGCAGCTCCGAGGAAACCAAGCCTCTGCCCCAGGTTGACTCCATCGACCTCGACAGCCGCTTCTCCGAAGAAGACCAACAGGAGGAACGAGAAGTTTCAGTCAACTCGCCTACATCGTCCAGCAGCAGCTCCCATCCGATGCGCCCAATCCCGGATGGCAACTTCGAGATCGTTCTGTTCGGCGACGACCCTCAACTGGGAGTGAAGATTGGAGCAGACCTGCCCGACATTGCAAGGAAGCAGCTCAAAGCCTGCCTCCGTGAGAACGCCGACCTCTTCGCCTGGAGCGCCGCCGAGATGCCCGGCTTGGACCCGTCCGTCGCCTGCCACCAACTGACAATTGACCTGGCCGTCAAGGCCATAGCATAACGTAGGAGAAAGCAGTCTCAGGAGAAAACGGAGGCTGCAGAAAAAGCTGTAAAGGACCTCCTCAAGGCCAAATTTATTTCGGAGGCCAAGTACACCACTTGGTTGTCCAATGTTGTACTCGTGAAAAAATCTAATGGGAAATGGCGAATGTGCATTGATTACACCGATCTTAACAAGGCATGCCCGAAGGATGCCTATCCCCTCCCCAATATCGATAAACTTGTTGATAATTTTGCCGGTTTTAAACTTTTATCGTTCATGGACGCCTACTCAGGCTATAATCAAATTCCAATGGCGATGGCCGACAAAAAATACACGGCCTTCATGACCGAATCGGGCAACTATTACTACAACGTAATGCCCTTCGGCCTGAAGAACGCCGGAGCGACCTATCAAAGAATGATGAACAAGGTCTTCCGGGGAGAGATATGCGACATCCTCGAAGTCTACATGGACGACATGATCGTAAAATCCCACGAGGAAACCGATCACACCGCCCATTTAAGGAAGGTCTTCGAACAGGCCAGAAAATACAAAATGTGTTTCAACCCGGAGAAGTGCACGTTCGATGTTCGGGCAGGGAAGTTCCTCGGCTTCTATCTAACAGAACGGGGAATCGAGGCCAATCCCGATAAATGCCGAGCATTCTCCGAGTTTCCAAAGCCCAAGTCAAAGAAATCCATCTAGTCCCGCACCGGGATGCTCGCGTCACTATCTCGTTTCGTGGCCAAATCTGCCCAGCACGCCCTACCATTCTTCAAACTCCTCCGGAAGGAGGCAGCGTTCGAATGGACCGAGGAATGTGACAAGGCTCTTCTCCATCTGAAACGGGCACTCTCAGAGCCACCAGTCCTCTCTCGCCCGGACAATGGCAAAACTTTGTACCTATACCTCACCGTAGCAGATGAAGCAGTGAGCGCCGCTCTCATCTGCGAGACTCCTGACGGACAGAAGCCCATATATTTCACGAGCAAAGCACTGCAAGGACCAGAGTTAAGATACCAACAGATAAAGAAAGTGGCTCTGGCCCTCATCAATGCAGCCAGAAGATTAAGACACTACTTCCTGGCCCACACGATCGCGGTTCGAACAGATCAACCCATAAAACAGTTACTGGGACGACCAGACATGGCCGGTTGAATGCTCAAATGGTCGCTTGAACTATCCAAATTTGACATCCGGTATGAAGGCAGGAAAGCTCTCAAAGCCCAGGCTCTGGCCGACTTCGTCGCAGAAATGACATTCGCAGACTCCCCCGCGAGCGAAGCGCGCAAATGGACCATTTTTGTGGACGGTGCCTCAAGCTCGGCAGGGAGCGGTACGGGCATCGTACTGGAAAGCAATGAAGGAATCATCGTTGAAGTATCACTCACCCTGTCCTTCCCAACCTCCAACAACCAGGCTGAATACGAGGCCTTCCTTGCTGGGTTACGCCTAGCCGAGGACCTGGGCGCAGAAGAAGTCGTCATTTGCACAGATTCACAACTCGTGGGCCTTCAGGTCCGAGGAGAATATCAAGCCAAAAACGACAACCTGACCAAATACTTAGCCCTAGTCAAGAGGGAAATGGTGAAGTTCATAACAGTAGAAGTGAAACATGTTCCCCACGAACATAACGTGCGAGCAGACGTTCTATTCAAACTAGCCAGCACAAAGAAGAAAGGCGAAAGCAAATCCGTCATACAGGAAGTACTTCCTCGACCCAGTATCGAGAAGGCCTCCCTGACCCTCGACGTACAGGTGATCGGCGACAACAACTGCTGGATGACCCCTGTTTACAACTATCTCGCTAAAGACGAACTTCCGTCCAACCCAAAAGAGGCCAGCGTAGTTAGGCGAAGAGCTTGCTCCTACGTCCTGGTCGAGGATAAACTCTACAGGTGAGGATTTTCCATTCTGCTGCTCAAGTGTGTCGAGGAAGAAATGCTCGCACACATCTTGTGCGAAATCCATGAGGGGATCAATGCCCAACATCTCGGTGGAAGGTCCCTTGGCCAAAAGGCCCTCCGAGCAGGGTATTACTGGCCGACCATGCAGCACGACGCGAAAGAACACGTGAAGAAATGCGATAAATGCCAACGGTACGGGGACATGCACCTGGCTCCACCTAACGAGCTTAAGGAAATGTCCTCCCCGTGCCCATTTGCCTGGTAGGGCCTAGACATCCTTGGACCCTTCGTAGTAGGATCAAATCAGAATAAATACCTAATAGTGGGCGTAGACTACTTCACAAAATGGATAGAAGCAGAGGCTCTGGCCAAAACAACTGCCCTCAACATACTGCATTTCTACAAGCGAAACATCCTTGCATATTTTCGTATCCCCTAGGCGATAGTCACAGAAAATGGGATACAATTCACGGACAGGAAGTTCCAGGACTTTGTCACCCAGCTAGGTACGAAGCAACACTTCGCATCCGTCGAACATCCCCAGACAAACGGGCAAGCCGAAGCGGCGAACCGAGTCATCCTTCGAGGCCTCAAACGAAGGCTGGACGAAACGAAGAAGGCTTGGGTCGAGGAGCTGCACAGTGTGCTATGGACATACCGCACAATTCCACACTCTTCGACCGGGGAAACACTTTTCCGTCTAGCGTACGGTACCGAGGTTGTAATCCCCGTCGAAGTTTACGTACCCTCCAGGCGAACAGAATCGCCCCTAGACGAGGAGATGAACGACGAATCATTAAGGGAAGAACTCGACCTCGTCGAGGAAATCTGAACTGGGGCGGCCCTCCGCGAAGCCTCACTAAAACAAAAAATTACCGTCAGGCACAACGCCAAGGTGATACGACGAGAGTTCGACGTGGGAAGCCTTGTTCTAAGGAGAAACCAAAAATACTCTCGCAAAGGCAAACTAGCAGCCAACTGGGAAGGACCCTATCGCGTCCGAGCAAAAACAGAGAATGGGGCCTACTACCTAGAACATCTCAACGGAGAAGAACTTGCTCGACCATGGAACTCTGAAAAGCTAAAACAATATTGTAGCTAAGGCCCTAATTCTCGGTTCGACCTGTCACGACGACGAACGTCAGCTACCGACCACTATGCACGCCTAGGTACAAGCGTCGCATACCAACAAAGCAGAACCCCGCTCAGTAACGAGCCGAGTAACTGCTCGACGGCGGTCCTCGATCGAGCATCGTCATCGTCAAAGCACCATGACTGGCAGAACCCCAGCTCGCGATAGGACGTTTACGCCGCGAACTCAGGCCTCAAACACGACCTGAGCTCCGCATCCCCGCCAGGACATTCCCCGGCCGTTCGACCAGTACCCCTCACTGCCGAACACATCTACAACGAGCAATGCCCTAAAACTTCACATAAGTCAAATACTCCCTATCACGGGCAGACATACATTCACAACAAGCATGAGTGCAACACTTAGCAGAAAATAAAAGCAAGTAAAACCATGCAAATAACAGAGCCGGCCACCAAGACCGGGCATATAAGTTAATATAATAAGTGGCCACTAGAACCATGATTGTGCTAGATTACATAAAACGGGGGTCGTACCCCCAAAATAAGTTACAACAATTACGCGGCACGCAGGCCGGACAAATTACAACAACATAAAGAAAACCCCTCACTCGTCCATCTGTGCGGCGGGATCTGGCTGAGAATCCTGGTTCTCCGCGGGCTGGTCCTCGGAATTCTCTTCAAGGAGGCCAGCAGGCATAACGATTCGGCAGTCCTTAACATGCACTAGATAATGGGTACCCTCGACAGAGAAGTCAAGCTTGGGGTTCATCACCCGCAGTTGAGACACGGCGTTTTTGAAGGATTCATCCGTGACGGCAATACTGTCATCCTCGACCATCAGCATACGGGAGACCAGCTCGGACCTTGTCTTTAGTTCCTTCACATCTTCAGGCTCATCTTCACCCAGAGCCTTGACCTCCCTCAGCTGCTGGACCAGCTCCTCGGCCGCCTTCTTCTCCGCAGCCAGCGTAGAATTCTCTTTCTTCAACCTGGCCACCTCCTCTTCAGCCTTCTTCCGAGCATCATCTGCACTCTTGACCTCTTCTTTGAGGGACGCCATGGTAGCCCGGGCAGCATTAAGTTCGGACTCAGTTGCAGAGTCCCCTTCAGCATAAACGGCTACCATCTCAAGCATCCTAACCAAAGCTGAAGCATCTTGAGCCACCAATGCCCTCTTGCTCGGGCGGTCCATGCTTTCCAAACGAAGAGATTCCGCCTGAGGCACGACCAAAGAGTTCCCCTCAAAGAATCTCCTATCAAGGATGCAAGGAGGAAGCTCGAACTTCCCTTTCTCCGGTACCCGGCTGAGATCCACAGCGTCAGTAACCCTTGGCCGCTTGGATCGTCCGGTCAAAGGTAGGGGAGATCCTCGGGGAGCGGGAGTAGGAGAAGAGGTCCCCGCAGCAGAGTGAACGGGAGTGGGAGCACGCGCATCAGCGAATCGAGACTTCAGAGGAACTGCTCCGGCCTTGTTCCTCGCAAGAGCATTCTTCACAACCCTCTCATGGGCCTGAGGCATCTCACCTGCACATACAAAAGTCGAACATGTTAGTTACAAGGAAAAGAAATAATGCGAGCAAATCTAAAATAACTAAGAGTATCAAGCAGCTTCTCGAATTCTGCAGGAGTCTTGCACTCCAGGAGTGCCTTGGTGTTAATAAACCGGTGCTTAACCCTCTGACTATCGTCCTCCTCGAAGACTGGGTTACCCTTATTCGTCCAGCATTCCACAAGCCGAAATGAGTTAATGTACTTCACCAACGCCTCGCACGCCACGGCATCCTGCCCGTGTAGCTCGTGCGATTGGAGAACGTAGTCACCGGGCCTCTTGGAGAAATGGTCAGATGCCCAATGGATGGGGAACTTGTAGATTCTCTGCCCAATAAATTTCCCCGTCTCGTCGCGCAGGTCATTTCCATCCTCATCAACCTCGATCTCCCAGACATATGTACTATCCTGGGTAGCTTCGGACACGGGCTCGATAACATAGTACCGCTCCTTAAACGTCCGTATCGACTCCGAAAATGGTTTAAACAATTTGTGAGGCTGCTTCAAAGAGACCCAACCATATTGCCTCCCCGACAGCTGCCTTTGAAGATGGAAGATGGTGAAAAATAGAGGAAGAGTAGCCCCTATGGCGAGGTACTCGTACACCATCTCGAACGCCCGGATGAAGGCCAACGAGTTAGGGTGCAGTTGCGTGGGGGCCAACGTCAAGTGCACGAACACCGACTACTGAAAATCGGTGAACAGTAACCTCAGACCCAGCTCCTTGAAGGCATACTCATACATCGCAAAGTGGTCCCCATAATTCGTGCAGACCCGGTCATCCTCAGAGGGAAAGTGTACCTTCCACTCCCCCTCTGGTCCGACCTCCGTAAAGACGTCCCCCAAGTACTTTGCAAAAGTAAACACATGTTCAGCAGGTTCGGCCACCTCCCATTCCTCCACGGAACCCTCGACAACGTCCTCGTCCATATCTTCCAACTCCTTTTCCTCCCCGACATCACTGGGGGTACTCGAAGCCGTCGAACTACTACTATCCGAAGAACTTGTTTCTTCCTCGGACGAATCTAAGATAATCTCTCCATCTGGCCCCGTCGCCATATCGATCGCCTGAAAAGCAGATAAAAAAGTGAATTCGACAATAAATCAAATCCACCATTCCACCGCTAGTCAAGTGAAAGGGCGCGCAGAGGGCTGAGGACAACGTCCCCGGCCTAAGCCCTAACATCAGAAGAAAAACTGAAACCTCCCCGCGAGGAGACGCTCGAAACAAATCATCCCCAAGCGAGGAGCTTCCCCACACTCATACCCAGATTCCGTTTGAAGCTTCGACGGAAACCGCAAAGCTTCACCGGAATCTAGGAATATTCGACCGAAAAATTCATCACCCACTCAGAAGATGAACAATCACGACGGTTACACATGCATTGCCGTCACAATGACACCATGAACCGCCCTCCTCACCAAAACATACTAACACATCCGGCGACATGTCAGAAGTGGAAAAATGGCACGACCACCGTCCACCACCAACAATCACCGGAAACTAATCTATTTCATCCTCTAATCCTAGCCTTAACCGCATGCAATCTACCATTGACTACCCAAAAAGAGTTAAAACAAGCACAGAATCAGAAACTTACTTGATTTAAGAAGACAAAAAGTGGTTGCTCGAAGCTTGGTGCGGTGGTCGGAGTAGCAGACGACGGTGACGGGCAAATGCTCTGAAGAAGACGAAGGAAAGTGAGAGTGAAAAATCCAAAATGAGACGGACTTTCCCCTTTTATACAGAGGGGCACGTGCAGTGGACGCGCTCGTAGGTCATGATGGCTATTAACTAGCCATCATTGCCTAGTAACTGCTACACGGAGCTCCAGGCACACGTGCCGCACTAACGTTTCCAATTCTGACTAACCGTTAGTCTCCCCGGACGACGTCCAACACGGTCACGGTCATGAATGCCACGGACACCAGGGGTCACAAACACCACCAGTCGCGGGCGCCCCGATGCGGCCTTCCTCGTCACCGAACGACAACTTCACGCTAGCTCCCCGGAGCAACGAGCTGTCCTTAAGTCATCACTCCCATGCTCGGGAGCAACGACTTGGGGGGCTCCTGTTCTGGACTGGACCAATGGCTAGACATGGCCCAATCCGCTTCTGCTCCAGAACGGCCCAAATTGTCTAAGTCCAATCCACAAAGGGGCAAAAGTTACCTTTCTGCCCCTCAAACCGGGCAGGGACTGCATCGCTCCCCCCCGAAAATAATGGCCGTTACGCACGGCTCGTCCACTCCCCGAACAGCTATGGGCAAGTGCCCGAAACTGTGCATATGCCCGACATAACGGCTAGTTTTAGGCCCCCTGCCCGACATAACGGCTATTTTAGGTAGTTGCCTATTCTTCGGGAAAACGGTTATTTCACCCCGAAAATAGGACCGTTGGCCACGCGTTGGGGGCTCTATATAAACCCTCTCGCTTGAGAGGGTCAGGTATCCAATATTCACCCTACGAACTAACATTTTGTACTTGCCCCTTTTCTCTGACCCTTTCTTACTTGAGCGTCGGAGTGCCTTGCAGGTACACCCCCCTCCTCTCCATACGACCAACATCTCAGACGTACTTGGTGGCCCACTTCTACAGGATCTAATCCAGCCTTCACAATCAACAAGCATAGTCGAAATGTCCAGTATTATTTCCTTATCTTTTTAAATTGTTTTAACATATGTCCTAGGATTTAGTTTGGTCGATCGGACAAGTTACTCTTTTTTTTTATAAAATTGATAGATCAGAGGTTGTTTACTCTTTTTCCCAGTAAACAAATTGGCACACCCAGTGGGACAGGTGCTAAACGAATTTCTTGTGTTTTTAAAAAGAAATTTAAAATTATGTATTCTTGATTATCTCTTCTCTATCAAAAACTACATTGTATGTTATTAAGAAGTGGTAAAGTAGCCATCACAAACGAAGATAGACCAAAGAGGAGATATACGAGGAAAATGGCAAGTACTAATAAGCCAAATAGTTCGAATCCTCAAACTACGTCTGGTATCAATGCAGAACCAATCCCAGGGTCTTCGACTGGAGGACCCACGGCTTCTGCGCCCGTATCTGAAGCTATACCATCTATGGCAAGTTCCACCCCAACGCATTGGATCGCTCATACTCAGCCCATTCTGAGTTATGTTGGATCAAGGGGTCCGCCAAGGACTCCCCCACCAGTGGGAAATGCTAATTTCCAACCATTTTCCCCCTGGATTTTCTATGCCTTTGACTAGTCGGGACCCGCCTTATAGGATGCCAACTTCGATGATGGCCAACTTACAGAATGCTCCCCCAGTGTTCACAGAACCCATAGTAACTTCACCTTTACAAGGGTCAGGATCTGGGGTCAACATGGGTCAAAATAACCAATCCTTAGGAATAGGATATTCAACCCAAATGCCAGGCTTGACGAATACTACTGCAACCTATTTAAGGCAACAAATGGATGAAAGTAACCACCAAATGGTCCAAATAATGTCCCAAACTATGGGAGAAATCTTTCAGCCTCTAATTCAAAATACCACCCAGACTAACCAACAAATGGCTGCGCAGATGGCGCGCCTTGCAGATTTCTTTGATGTACCTAACCCTCCTCGACACCCTCAGAGAGAGTATATCGTAGGAAACCAAGGGGCGGTGTTCGAAGAGGACCCTACTATTAACCAGAACCAACAAAATCCAGGAAACATACCTCAGGAGAATTTAGTGAACCAGGGAATAGTCGAACCCCGTAGGAATCAACCACAAATTCCTGTAGGAGAACAACCAAGGATGGTTTTGGTGAATAGAAACCAGGACGTTGATAACATTATACAACAAGTTCGACGTCATGATATGGCAGCAGATAACAATTTGGCAGCCATGGTCGAAAGGATTATGGTCCAAAATGGGGTAAACTTTGGCCTTCGAAGGCTAAATTATACATCTCTATTGTCAGAATACATTTTCCAGTCGGAGTTTCCCCCTAGAACGAAAGTCCCTAAGTTCACTAAGTTTTCTGGGGACACCACTGAGTCCACTGTCGAACACGTGGCCAGATATGTGATAAAGGCTGGAGAAATTGTGAATAATGAGAATCTTAGGATAAAATAATTCCCAAGTTCTCTGACGAAGAATGCCTTCACGTGGTTCACAACTTTGCCACCAAATTCGATCCACAATTAGACCCAGTTGGAACGGCTATTTCATGAGCAGTTCTATATGGGACAAACGAAGATTATTCTGAAGGAATTGGCTAGTATAAAACGAAAATTCACTAAGCCAATAGATGACTATTTGAATAGATTCCGACTGCTCAAGGCTAGGTGCTTTACACAAGTGCCGGAACATGAATTAGTCGAGATGACCGCTGGAGGCCTCGATTATTCCATTAGGAAGAAATTGGATACCCAATATTTAAGAGATATGGCTCAATTGGCTGATAGAGTTTGACAGCTAGAACACCTAAAGGAAGAAAAGGCTAGGGCGAATAAGAATAAAAGGGTGGCCTACGTCGAAGTTAACGACGAAGATGAAAAATATTATAATGAGCCAGAAAGTTTCGATGAAGGTGAGATTGATCTTGCTGAATTGAAACAAGGCCCACCTTATTCTTGTAAGTTGTTGGCCCTTTTGAATGGGAAAAATCCTGTCGAACCAGAAAAGAATGATAAATTCCCCAAGAAAACTTACACTTTCGACGTTACTAAATGTGACGAAATTTTCTATTTATTAGTTAAGGATGGTCAAATGATAGTGCCTCCTAGCGCTAAAATGCCTCCTTTAAAGCAAATAAAAAAGAGAGGTTTTCTTTTTAGGGATCTTGTTTAGAATGCAATCCAAGAAGGAAGGCTCAAGTTCGGTGAGAAGTCCAAAACCCAGATGAAGATCGATTCAAATCCTTTACCAGTGGTTGATGCTCACTATGCAGAGCCAATAAAGATTAACATGATTGAGGTTACTGAAGGCCTCGACAACAACGTCAATATGGTCGAAGTCACTGATTATGGAGCAGTCATGGTCAAGATTACTGAAGGTCTCGACCAAGAATTCATAAAGACTTTTGCTAGCGGGGCTGTCGAAAGTTTCACCAACAACACTACTGATGGTGTTGACATAGGGTTTACTGAAGACGCCGACAAAGGAATCACTGAGGATTCCCAGATGGACAAGGCTGTTGAGGGCCTTCAGATGGAATTGTGTAAGCTTGACATCACTAAGGATGTCAAAATGGAAATCAACATGGTGGAGATTTCTCAAGAGACACCCATGGAGGTTGATGATGAACGTCGATAGGAAGAATACAACAAGTTGGCCTTCCCAAAGGAGGAGGAAAATCTGATTGACTTTATACATAGGTGTCAAAAGAAGAGGTCAAAAGTCATGTTGTGTCCTAGATGTAGCACTGTATTTGACCAGAAGGCAGCGCAAAATCTCGAAGGAGTTTGAAAGGCCAAACAAAGGCGCGAGGAGAAATCCCGTCATGGCCAGCAGAGTTTCGACCCAAGGAAGTCTGCTCCGAAGCAAGAACAGCCGAAGACTAGAGTTCCAGGGGCAAGGCCCGCTACTTTTAAACCATTTGCAGAACCTTCTAATGGCAAGTGGGTAAAACCAAATGAGAATAAGGAAAAGAGCCAACAGAAGTGGCAAAGTTTTGATGTAGAAAGAGGTGCTTCGATGGCCTCAAAGAAACCAGCTTAGGTCTCAGAGAACTACAAAGGGAAAAACCCCCATGTCTAGGTCCTAGTGGAGGAGGGAACAAAGACGAAGGAAAGCCCAGAGGGAAGCTACGGCGAAAGCAGAATCCAACACCAACGTATCAATCAACGGAAAAAGGCCCAAGCCTATCGAAAAAGCACCTTTCGCTACACCAGAACAAGCAGGCAAGGAAGAGTATGATCGAAAGGTTGTTGAGGATGAATTGCTCACTGATAATTTTGATTCAGGATCAGAGCAGTCTCTCAAAATTTTGGTCAACGTGGTATCTGTTCTGCCGAGGGAGTTCGACCAGGTATGTGAGGTCGAAGATACGACAGATAACATTGATGTAGAGATGGCCACACGTAGGCTAGTTTGCTATTATGTAATGAATAACGGGTGTGTCGAAGAGCAAGTAATACGTTGGGGGTAATCCAAGTAAACCTGATGGTAGGGACAATCACAAGGTCAATCATGTTTATGGTTGTAGAGACAAAGGCCAACTACAACCTATTATTGGGACGATAATGGATCCACGAAATAAGAGTCGTGCCATCTTCGATGCATCAAAGAATCACCATCTGGCGAACATATGGTATCGTCGAAAACATTGAGGCCGACCAAAGCTATTTCTTGGCTTCGGCTAACCATGTCGATAGTCGAAACTTTGACAGGAATTTGGCTAACATCGCTCCATGTAACCCAGCCGATTTTGAGTTCACTCTAGACGACAACGCGTATTGTTCACTGTACCTACATCCAACAAATGGGTTCCAGTAGGATCGGGAAGTTATAGGGGAAGATGACTTCACTTATGAAGGGACATCCGGAGTTAACCCCACTGGATGGGGAAGTGAATTCGACGATGATGCCTGAGTTTGAGGCTCGAAAGTATTTTGGCTTACATAGCCGAAAATAAACTACAAGCGGCTTTAGAAGCCGAAGTTAAACATGTGGCTGTTGAAGCCAACAAAGAAGCAAATCAAGAAGGTCCTGGAAAGGACTTCGATCCAGGACCACCTGATAAGGTTCAGGATGAAATGCAAGGCCAGAGGCTCGATGTAATTTATGATGACGAGCCTTTAGGTTTCGAGAAGGATCCATTGGCATCCAATATTAAAATACTAGCGCAAGATCCTTTGGACGAAATCGACTTGGGAGAGGGGGCAACAAAAAGACCAACATATATTAGTGTGAATATTAGCCCATAACTCAAGGTCGAAGTGATCCAGTTGTTAAAGGAGTTCAAAGACTGCTTTGCATGGGATTACGACGAGATGCCTGGTTTAAGCAGAGAGTTGGTCGAACTAAAGCTGCCAATTAAATCTGGAAAGAAGCCGATCAAGCAAAATCCAAGGCGGTTTGCACCAGCAATTCTCTCGAAGATCAAGGAGGAAATCGAAAGGCTTCTTCGTTGCAGATTTATTTGAACGGTCGGGTATGTCGAATGGCTTGCAAACATTGTGCCCGTTATAAAAATGAATGGTACTTTGAGGGTCTGCATAGACTTTAGAGATCTAAATGCCGCGACCCCAAAGGACGAATATTCGATGCCCGTGGAGAAAATTCTAGTCGACTCTGCCGCTGGGCATGAATACCTTAGCATGCTCGACGGGTATTCTGGGTATAACCAAATATTCATTGCTGAAGATGATGTCCCTAAAACGGCGTTTCGATGCCCTGGGGCCTTAGGCACTTTTGAGTGGGTAGTTATGCCTTTTGGCCTAAAAAATGTTGAGGCAACATATCAAAGAGCGATGAATACAATCTTCCATGATTACATAGAGACTTTTATGCAAATTTACATTGATGATATTGTTGTAAAGTCTGTTTCAGGGAAAGAACATATTGACCATCTTCGACGGTCATTCGAAAGGATGAGAAGGCATGGTCCTAAAATGAATTCTCTCAAATGTGCTTTTTGTGTGCAGGCGGGAAATTTCTTAGGCTTTGTGGTCCATAAGAAAAGAATTGAAATAAGTCACAACAAGACCAAGGCCATTATGGAGGCAAAAGCGCCATCAACAAAGAAGGAACTGCATTCACTATTGGGAAAGATCAATTTCTTAAGGAGATTTATCTCGAACCTCAGTGGGAGAACTCAAGCTTTCTCACCTCTACTCCAACTAAACAAGAAGGGATTCGAATGGGGGCAAGCTCAACAGGAAGCTTTCAACAAAATCAAAGAATATTTGAGTCATCCTCCAATTCTAGCACTACCTTGCAGAAATAGGAGCATGAGACTATACATATCTGCGTCGGACAAAACTTTAGGGAGCCATTTACTACCTTAGTAGGGTTTTGAACAATGCAGAAACTAGGTATAACATAGTTGAGAAATTATGTTTATGCTTGTATTTTTCTTGTACAAAGTTAAAGCATTATATAAAACCAGTTGATGTTTATGTTTCATCTCATTTCGATATCATTAAACATATGTTGTCTAAGCCGATTTTGCATAGTCGAATTGGTAAATGGGCATTGGCTTTAACTGAGTATTCCTTGACGTATTTGCCTTTTAAGGCTGTTAAGGGACAAGTGGTAGCTGACTTTATTGTCGACCACTCTATAAACGAAAACGTGTCGAACTATCTTGAGCTTGAACCTTGGAAATTGTATTTTGATGGTTCTAGTCATAAAGATGGTACAGGTGTTGGAGTCCTAATCATTTCTCCTAATAAAAATCCAACAAAATTCAAGTACAGAGTCGAAGGGATTTGTTCGAATAATGAGGTTGAATATGAAGCCTTAATTGCTGGACTTGAAATATTGGTGGAATTGGGGGCAACTCGAGTCGAAATAATGGGAGACTCAGAGTTAGTCATAAAACAGATTACAAGGGAGTACAAATGTGTTAAAGAGAATCTCATTGTGTACTTCGTAAGAGCCAATCGGTTACTAAAAAAGTTCGAAGTAGTGAATATTCGACACATACCTCGAATGTAAAATCAAGTGGCAAATGATCTGGCTCAGATTGCCTCTGGATATAAGGTGTCGAAGGAAAGATTAGAAGAGGCAATCGAAGTCAGAGGAAGAGTTGTATCAACCAGATTATCCCATCAAACTTGGAAATAACGAAGCTTGGATACGCTGATGAGGAGAACTTTAAAATCTTGGCAGTGGATAGCCTGACGGACGAAGTCTGGAGAAAACCAATAGTCGAGTATCTGCAAAATCCAGCGACGTCTGCTGATCGAAAAATCAGGTATCGAGCTTTAAGTTATGTCCTTTTGGGTAACGAGTTATTTAAAAAGACTCCTAAGGGAGTATTGCTTAAATGTCTTAGTGATTCAGAAGCATACTTAGCCCTTTCGACTGTTCATAGTAGGGCATGTGGGGCTCATCAGGTAGGCCACAAAATGAAATGGCTTTTATTTTGACAAGGCATGTATTGGCCTACTATGTTGAAAGATTGCATCAAATTCGCTAAGGGATGCCAAGAGTGTCAAGTGCATGCAGGTATACAGCATGTTCCTGCAAGCGAACTACACTCCATAATCAAGCCATGGCCCTTTAGAGGTTGGGATTTGGATTTTGTTGGTGAGATTTTGGTAGACATTGACTATTTTACAAAATGGATCGAAGTTGTGCCATTACCAAATGTTGATGCAGAAGACGTGATTTTCCATAAACCATTACGATAGATCAAGGATCAGTGTTTACTGATCGTAAATTGCAAGAATTTGCTAAAGAAATGGGTTTCAAACTCTTAACCTCTACACCTTATTACGCTCAGGCTAATGGTCAGGTCGAAGCAGCAAATAAAGTGGTAATTAGCCTAATTAAGAAGCATGTGGGAAAGAAGCCTAGAAATTGGCACAAAACATTAGACCAAGTTCTTTGGGCATGTCGAACCTCCCCCAAAGAGGCGACTAATTCTACGCCTTTTCGATTGACCTTTGGCCATGACGCAGTATTACCAGTTGAAATTCATCTTCAGTCGGTAAGAATCCAGAGGCATCATGAGATCCCTTCCGAGTCGTATTGGAATATGATGTTAGATGAATTGGTGGACTTAGATGAGGAAAAGCTTAGTGCTTTAGAATTGTTGAAAAGGCAGAAGAAGAGAGTAGAATAGTCTTATAATAAGAAAGTCAAAGTTAAGACTTTTTTGCTTGAAGAATTGGTTTGGAAAGTGATTTTACCTATGGATCGAAAGGATAGATCTCTGGGAAAATGGTCTCCTAAGTGGGAAGGCCCTTTTCAAATCATACAGGTTTTTTCAAATGGTGCTTATGAGATCGAAGAATTAGATCAAGATAAGAGAATCTTGAGGGTAAATGGGAAGTACTTGAAGAAGTACAAACCTGCTCTTCGAGAAGTAAAAATAGCTAGAGAATAATCACGCATGTAAATGATCGAAGCTAATATGGCAAAATAAAACATAGTGCCAAAATGGCTAAGTTTGTTACATCAAAAAGCTAATAAGCATTACAGAGTCCAAGAAACAATAATGAAGCATAAAAATAAAAGTTTTGAAATTAGAATGGTAGGTTGTCTTTCATGGTGGAATATTTTGCCTTCAAAAGTTCTAGCTGCCTTTCACAGAGGGATTGGTTCGACCTCATAGTCTCTAGTACCGCTTCTAGTTTCTGAGCTTTGTCAGCAAAATTCAGACCTACGTTAAGCTCTTGCGCCACTTAAGAGTTGTCAAACTTTTCAAGCTCAGCGTTCTGCTTCTTGGCGTTCGAAATCTTTGTTTGCAGCTCTTTAATCGGTGTCTCCCAGGAGTTGATACTTTGGTTATTAGCCTCGATTTGAGTCTTGTTCTGTTCTTGGATTTGCTCCAAATTAGCCAGTCAATTGGTAGATTCTATAGCAGCATCCCATGCAGCCGCGACTGAGCCAGTTTGACTTTCAATGTCTTTCGAGATTTGTTTGATTTTGGAAAGATCAACAGTAATTTGATCTATCATTGAGGTTAGCTCCAAGATAATCTATTAAATATAATAAAGCAAGAGTAGTTCTTTGGAAACTTTGCCACATGTCGCTTTTTAAGAGCTCATTTCTATTTAAAATTATGTTATTTTTAGAAAACTTACAATAATAATCATCTTTAATCTATTTTATACAACTTTGGAAATTTTCTTTTATTTCTCCTTCCGCGTTAAGAGCTCGAGAAGGCACACAACATTTCTCCTTCCGCGCTTAAGCATAATCCAAATTCCATCACTTCTTCTTCCATCATCACTTCTTATGAAATTAATTGCTTTCTCTTTTCCAACACCTGGTTCATGGTATCTTCAATTTGTGCAGATGCATCCGCCGCCCATTCATCTATTATGACATTTATGCTGATGATGATTTCTCTTTTCCAAGTAACTAATTTATTCGTATTTTTTTTGTATATAAATATGTCATCTTCATCTCCAATTTCATACAAATTTTGATTTGGTCTTCAGTTTTGTATTCCCCTATTATCCTACGGCTTACTGTTTTGGGATTTGTTAATGGCTTCCAGTGGACATAACTTTGTTAGCGAAATCACTCCTGCAAAAGATTCGTGGAACATTGATGTTCGAGTTATCCGGTTATGGTTTGTTCCAGATATGAATGTTAAACAGAAGTTTTTTGCTATGGAAATGGTTCTCATGGATGAGAAGGTTAATTGTTGTTACCTTTATTCAATCTTTAACTATTTAATTAGATTTAATTAGATTTTTTTATATTCATTTATATTGTTTGTGATTTGATAGGGTGACAAAATCCAAGCTTTGGTTAGGAAGGCCCTGCTGCCTAAATTTGAAAATAGGATTCATGAGGGAGCTGCTTATAATTTCAAGTATTTTGGTGTCACAGCTAATACTGGCGCATTTAGGACCATAAAACACCAGTTCAAGTTGAATTTATAGAATGGCACAGTTGTTGCAGAAATTGGAACAGGACTGACAACAATATCCCCTTACTCATTTGTATCCTTTCCAGATATTATTGGCAATATTGACATGGACTACTTGATTGGTAGAATAGTTAAATTTTAGTTTATTGATTCAGATGTTTTTATGTTTGTGCTTTTTAATCCAATGTCTTAATTGTTTTCCAGATATTGTGGGGATTTTGTCTTCTGTTGGTTGTGAAAGGGTCCATGAAAGGAATCGTTTAACAACTAAGTTTAAAGTTATTGAATTGGAGTCCAATGGGTAAGATATTCTATATTCTATGTGATATATAACAGATTTTATGTGATGATGTAATCGTTTAACATATTTTATTTTTTCATTTATGTAGAATGAAGCTTGAGTGCACGCTATTTGGACCATATGTTGATGCTCTTGATGCCTTCCTTTAATCTGGCTGCACACAAAATGTTGTTATGTTTGCTCAGTATCTCAAAGTGAAATTATATAATGGCAAGGTCCAACTGTAAAATGCAATGAACTGTACCAAGCTTTTGTTCAACCCTGAAATTCCCGAGGTAGATAGTTTTAAACTCGGGGATAACATTGGATCACCTACACAGCCATTTAGTTATATGAAGGATGCTTCTGAGTTGAGTTTAGAAGAAGAGTTTTTGAACTTGAGTCAGCGCAAAACTATTGAAGAACTAAAAGATTGTCAAGATGTAATCTTAAATCAATCTTCATACATTTTTTACATTACATGGATTGTTTTTTTAGTTGGTTATCTTAACTTTTTTTTTTTGTTTTTGTCTATGTAGAATATTATTTGTATTGTTCTAGGTACAATCAAACATGTTATTGGTGGCAATGATTGGTGGTATGCTGCATGTGTCTGCAACAAGGGGGTTGTTCTAGATTCAAAAAGGATTTTCTGCCCTAAGTGTATCAAGCATGTTTGGACAATTGTCCCAAGGTATTTGTCTTAATTTATCGTATTGTTCGTAAGTAATTGACTGCATTTCATGTTTATTAACTAATGTTATTACTTAGTTAAATATTACTTCTTAAATTTATAGATACCGTATCAAACTAAGGGTCATTGATGAAACCGATTCTGCTACCTTCGTGCTCTTTGACCGAGATTGCTATTTGTTGATTAAGAAAACATGTTCTGATTTGATTAATGAAATGGACCGTGTGAGTGTTTTTTGAAAACTCTTTTATTTAAATATTATTTTTATATTTTTATCATACTACCATTTGGTTTCTGATTGTTACTATGTAAAAAAAATTTGAATTTAAGGATATTGAGCCAACTGTTGTGCCCAAAGTTATTGGCCAATTTGTTGAACAAACTATGTTGTTTAAGATTGTTGTCAACAATGACGTGAACTCTGGATTTGAACAATCATTTTGCGTAAAGAAAGTATGTACTGACCAAGATATTGTCTCTAAGTTCAAATCTTATGTGCATGTAGTTCTTATTATCATACATAATATAAGTTATAATTTTTTTTATATGTCAACTACCGTCTGTATTGATAACTAATTGTTTAATATGAATGTTTTTTATTTAGAAATCTGTTCGTATTGAGGACGATTTGGCTGCTGTTGTTGTTCATAATGAGGTAGATGCTGGTGCAGTGCAGGATTTGAGTGTAAAATTTGACAACGTCGCTGCTGAAGAGAAATGTGATGATAATGGTTCGGTGTCTAAACTTGGTGATGGCAATGCTGCTGAATGCACTCTTGTTAAAAGGAGCATTGAGGAAGTTGCTGATAAGAATGATGGAGCCAACTCAAGAATTACAAAAAACATAAAGATTGAAAAGGAATGATGGAGCTGCTTCATGTATCGTTGTTTTGTTTTTTTTATGCATTGTTATTGCTATCAATGGGCTGGATAATTTGTAATTTGGATTATGGGGGCACATGTTTAGCCCGATTTTGCGTACTTTGAATTTGGCATCTGTTTCTATTCGTATTAATAGTTATTTTCAACTAATATGTAACTGTGTTTGGTTTCCTTCTGAGGTTTGTTCAACAAATTTAGAACATGGAAAATTCTATGTTTGATTATTATGATGCACTCTGTTATTCTGTTGGTTCATCGTGAATGTGGTTATTGAATTTTGGTTAGTCTAATTTCGTTTATTTTGTGTATACTTTTGTTATTATGTTGTAATGATGTATGTTTTTGAAATGTCTTTGCCAATTCTGTACCGACCGCATTAGAGCATCCTAAATCTTTATATGAATGAAAAGGTATGGAAATCATTTATCGGGTTCTTAACTATATGCATTCTGTATCTTTAAATGATGTTTGCAATGTTTTTCAGTTTGGAGGATGCTGTATCAACCAGTCAATAATTTAGAAGGTTACTTCGAGAGAGGACACACAAATGTTATGCCTTAGTTTAATCCCTTATGTAAACTTATGCATAATTGTAAAATTCCTTATTAATAATAAAGATAAGATATTTTACTTACTGTCTTTGAAGTGATATTGAGTTACGCAATTTTGTTGAAATTTAATTGTACTTTACTTATCCAACAATGAGTTTGTTTCATCATTGTATACTATACAACTACAAATAGCAACGCCATACAAATTATTTCATAATCTGTTGCAATTCAATTGTTTGTTAATTCCAATGTGCACCTCTATATTAATATGCTAAAACCTGTTTCAATTCTATCATTATTATTTGATAGTTCCAATGTGCATATCGGGAATCTGCTAAAATCTGTTGCAATTCTATCCCTCACAGCCAAGTAGCAGTATATAATTTTCTTGGCCACTATGTTTTACATCCAGTTCATTACTCTTTGCAGTCTTACAAGAATTAATAGTTTGCACTGGCTATGGATGGAGACAGCTCATCTAATGCCAGATTTCGAAGGAAGATGATATTGAGAAGTAAGGTATCTAAAAACATAATGATTATAAGAGGTTTGTAGAAACTTTTAATTTTTACTAATAATGATCTTGATAAACATTATAACATTGGTACTATACCATATGATTTTTGAATTTATGCTCTTTATTTGTTAGACGAAAATTTTACACCGATGGTGCATGCATCTGGACTTAGAGCTTCAACCGGCGTACAACGTCATGGTCCCAGAACTCCATTGTCGACTTTGATAATATGTAATTCTACAAATCCCTTTTCTATTCCAGTTCTTTGATTGTAATGTTTTCCATTGATTGATATATGTATATGTCTTTTGGTATTACTTATTTGGAAATACGTTGCAGCTCCAAGTCGAACAAATGATACGAATTTTGTTGGAAGTCCAACTCTTGAGAATGTTGGAAGTAGTCTCATAAGCAAACGTAAGCACGCGCCTGGTTCGAATTCATGCACGCCTCTTTCAGAAATACTGAATCCAACTTCCATACAACTTTCAAAACGAGTACGTCAACCTGCCCGTGTTCTTGAATCGATCCCTTCCTTCGCCTTCAATTTTCATGGATACGAAAATTCAAACACCGAACCCGTTAATGGTGAATGTATGTTGTTTGTTGAATATGTACCTATTTGTATGAATTATTGTTTATAGATTATTAATTTATGTTATTTTTTTGCCCTAGCAAGTACAATTATAAATGAGCCGGGAGATCATCTTCGGGACGACAAATACGAGCAGGCTGAATCTGAAGGTGAGCACACATGGAAAATCTATTATGAGACATATTCACAGATAATATTTAAGTCCTAAATTTTTTGATCATCAAAAACTTTTGTTTCTTACTTTAACAGCAAAGCTGGATTTTGGAGAACCATCATATAATTGTTCTCATTGTGGTGCCCAAATGTGGTATGAGGAGCGGTCCGACAAAAATGTCAATACAACCTTGAATATTAATTTTTCACTTTGCTGTATGAAAAGAGTAATTCATCTTCCATACGAAAACCGGCCTCCAGATCTGCTTCTTAACCTAATGAATGGCACAGATTCTAGAAGTAAACATTACAGAGACAACATTCGAGCGTATAATAGCATGTTCTGTTTTACCTCAATGGGTGGGAAGGTCCAGTCAAATTCTCGTGGTGGTCCTCCCCAGTTTATTCTTGGTGGCCAAAATTTTCACAGAATTGGCAGTCTTGTTCCAGAAGAAGGAGAAGTCCCCAAATTTGCCCAGCTCTACATCCATGACACAAAAAATGAGATTGATAATAGATTTATTCATTTCTGGTATCAACTTCATTTTCTATTGATTGTTTTTTTTTATGTAAAAAGTAATATATATTGTTCTTATATTGTATAGATTATAGAATATTTGATGTGTTTTGTTATTTACGTCCCTCATTTTCTTTATCTTTTTCCAGTTCCAGTGACAATGAGAAGTGTCTAGACAAATCATTAGTTGAAGACATCGCAAAAATGATTGATGAACATAATGTTTTAGCCAAATCTTTTAGAAAAGTTCGCGACCACTTACAGCACGACATCACATCTAACTTTTGTTTGAGATTATTTAGGAACAGAACAAAAGATCCAAGAACACATAATTTGCCCTCATGTTCCGAAGTTGCTGCGTTAATTGTAGGTGATCTTCACAACCTTGATCCGGGTCGAGATATTATTGTTAGGAAAACATCTGGACATTTAGAAAAAATCAAAGATACTCATGTTTCGTTCCTTCCACTTCAGTATCCGTTGTTGTTCCCTTACGGTGAAGACCAATATACTAAAACCATCCCTTACAGGGAATCTGTTATCAAAGAAGGAGTAAGGAAGTGGCTGCGAGTTACATTTAGGGACTTTATCGTATTTTGCATACAGGAGAGGGATTTCGAACATGGATCCATTGTTAATGTTGGCAGGCTATTTCAGCAGTTTGTTGTTGACACTTTCTCCATAATTGAGTCACAGAGGTTACAATGGTTACGCATGAACCAGTCATCAATAAGATGTGATATCTTAAGTGGTTTACAGGAAGCAGTTTATAATGGAGAAAATCAAGCATCTGAAATAGGAAAACATGCTGTACTGCCTGCGTCTTTTACCGGAGGTCCACGCTACATGTTTAACAACTGTCAGGATGCAATGGAAATTTGCAAAAAAATTGGTTATCCTGATTTATTCATCACCATCACGTGGAATGCTAATTGGCCAGAAATCAAAGACTTCGTTACTGTGCGAGGGCTTGCAGCAAGTGATCGTCCGGACATTGTTTGCAGAGTCTTTAAAGCAAAGCTTAATCAAATGATGACTAATTTTAAAAATGGAATTATCTTTGGGAATGTTATTGCAGGTAATATAAGAAACTATTATGAGTGTTATTGACTATTTAAATAAATAACTTTAAGTATAACTGTTTTTAAGTAACTTTTTATTGTTTCTCAGGGACATACACCATAGAGTTTCAGAAGAGGGGTCTGCCACATGCGCACATTTTGTTATGGCTCGATTCCTCAAATTCATTGAAAACTGGTGCTGACATAGACAAATTCATATCCGCAGAACTACCTGATCGTATTCTGTATCCAAAACTTGCAAGTGTTGTTTCGAGTTTTATGTTGCATGGACCTTGCGGAAGAGCCAATGTTAATTCACCATGCATGAAAGAAGGCACGTGCTCGAAATATTTTCCAAAGGATTACCGAAGTTCCACCATAGTAAACGATGAGGGTTATCCAAAGTACATGCGTAGAGATACTGGTTTGTTTGTTCAGAAAAAGGGAATCAGTTTGGACAATAGGTATGTAGTTCCTTACAATCCAAAGTTATTGGTTAGATATGAAGCACATATCAATGTTGAGTATTGTAATAAGGGAAACACTATCAAGTATTTATTTAAATATGTAAATAAGGGCCCTGACAGAGCGACAATTGAGATTTCAAACAGATCTGAAAATGGATGAGTTTTGGATGAAATAAAACAGTACTACGAATGTTGTTATTTGGCACCGTGTGAGGATGTTTGGAGGATTTTTGAGTTTGACATACATCATAGGTGGCCTCCTGTAATAAGGCTTACGTTTCACCTAGAAAACGAGCAGTCTATAATGTTTTCGGAAAGTGATACAATTGAATTTGTCGTAGATCGTAATGAAGACAAAGACACAATGTTTTTGGCTTGGTTTGAGGAAAATAAAAGATATCCACATGGACGAGGATTGACTTATGGTGAATTTCCTACAATGTTTGTTTATGATAAAAATTCTAGGGTGTGGCGTCCTAGACAGAGAGGTAACTCTATTGGAAGGCTTACTTATATACCCCCAGGACGTGGTAATGTTTTTTATTTAAGACTATTGCTGACTATACAAAAGGGTTGCACATGTTACAATGATATCAAGATCGTGGCTGGTACAGTACACCAAAGCTTTAAGCATGTGTTGCACTAGGATTGTTGCAAAACGATAACGAATTTGTGTATGCTATTAAAGAAGCCAGACAATTGGCCTCTGGTACTCAGTTGAAGAGATTGTTTGTTATGTTATTGTTTATGGATTCAATGACAAATCCTTTTATCGTTTGGGACTCAACCTGGAAACTCTTATGCGATGGTATTTTGTATGATGCAAGGAACAGGCTTAACAACCCAGGTATTCACATTTATGTTTAATAAATTTAATTTAATTTTCTTTATCTTTCACACTCATTATATGTTGAGATCCATCAATTCTGTTGCAGATCTTCAGCTTAGTGATGAAGAATTGAAAAATCTATGTTTGATTGAGATTGAAAAATTGCTTTCCTTCAACGGTAAATCTCTTAATGACATTGAGTCCATGCCACAACCTTCAACTTCAGATATGGCTCAATTTAGAAATAGTTTAATGTCTGCTGAATTAAACTACAATAAGGAAGAGTTGGCTGCAACCCACATGTCACTCATGTTGAGCTTGACGGATGAATAGAGGTCAGTTTACCACGAGATCATGAATTCTGTTATAACTGGATCTGGAGGTTTTTACTTCTTGCATGGATATGGAGGAATGGGAAAAACGTTCATTTGGAGAACTTTATCGGCATCTCTTAGGTCACAAGGTTTAATTGTTTTAAATGTTGCTTCAAGCGGGATTGCAACTTTATTGTTGCCTGGAGGTAAGACAAGTCACTCTATGTTCTGTATTCCTTTAGTTACAACTGAAACAACTACGTGCAACATAAAAAAACGCACCGACAGATGTAATCTCATCTTGCATTCTTCATTTATTATATGGGATGAAGCGCCAATGCTTAAAAGATTTTGTGTCGAGGCTGTTGATCGTGTTTTGAGTGACATAATGAGGATTATAGATGATTCAAACTAATATAAACCATTTGGGGGTAAGGTGGTTGTATTTGGTGGAGACTTTAGACAAATATTGCCCGTGGTTAGAAAAGGTTGTAGGCACAACATAGTCTCAGCTTCGATAAACTCATCTGAAGTGTGAAAATCTTGCAGGGTACTGACTTTGTCGAAAAACATGCGACTGTCCGTAATAAGTTCCGCTGAAGGCTCCGATGAAATAAAAGAATTTTCAGATTGGATGCTTGATATTGGAAAAGGTAAACAATGCTCAAATGAGTATGCAGAGAGCACGATTCATATTCCCGAAGACTTATTAGTAGTGCATTCGGATAATCCTTTGTTGTCTCTGGTTGAAGTAACGTACCCACTGCTTTTACAGAACATTAACAATCTGAGATACTACGAAGAAAGGGTGTTACTTGTTCCTACTCATGATTCTGTAGATGTTGTTAATGATTTTGTTCTGTCGTTGATTCTAGGTACTGAAAAGGAATATCTTAGTGCTGACTCGATGGTTATTTCTGATGAAAATTGTTCCGTGCAGGCAGATTGGTTCACACCAGAATTTTTAAATGAAATGAAATGTTCAGGAATGCCAAATCACCGATTGAGGTTGAAGATTCGTGTTCCAGTCATGCTTCTGAGGAACATAGATCAATCTAATGGGCTCTGCAATGGAACGAGGTTGCTTATAAATGAACTCTGTCCAAACATTATTGGTGCCACTGTCATTACAGGAAAAAATATTGGTGATAAGATTTACATACCGAGGATGAATTTGATTCCTTCCGATCCGAGCTTTCCTTTTAAGTTTCAGAGAAGGCAGTTTCCAATTGCTCTTTGTTTTGTAATGACCATAAATAAGAGCCAAGGTCAATCTCTTTCTCAAGTCGGTTTGTATTTACAACGCCCGGTATTCACTCATGGTCAATTCTACATGGCTGTTTCAAGGGTAAAGTCTAGAAAAGGATTGAAGATTCTTATTTTAGATGGTGAAGGAAATCCATGTACGGAAACTACAAACGTTGTCTATAGTGAGGTTTTCGACAGTTTGTAAACGTTTAGGCAGTGTCTGAAGATTTGAACATCATAACGACAAATGATTATGTAGGTTCGTATATCTCTTTGCATTTAATATTTTGTAGTAATGTGCTCGTATTTTGTTTTTAACTTGAGCTATCTTAAAAATTCTGAAGCTGTTGATAATTAACAATTAAATTTGTTGCAATCTGTTAAAATAAAGTGTTGTTGCATGTGTTTTTTCTGAAATTATACCCGTTCAGTTATAGCATTGGAGCATGGCCTGCAATTTATTGTGTGTTGCTCAGGTACTCCTAAAACATGTATTCAAGACCATGGATAATTGATCATTTGTGTTTAGAGATAATTCTGTATTTAACTATTTTTATGATTTGTGTTTCGCGATAATTCTGTATTTAAAAGTTGATTTTATATTTACTTGCAGTATGGTGAAAGAATCTTCCAAAGACTCCACAATGTTTCAAGAGAACCTTGGTACTGAGGCAGGATTACTCTAAATTGGAACCTTATTAACTCAGAATTTATTTAGTAGAAGGATTATGCTAACAAATATCTCATCACAAGCATAATCTATCTATAGACTGTTGGGGTACACTAATCCTGTAGTGTAGAAACATATGTTTGTTTTTGCTGCCTTTTGTAACCTAAACAGAGATATTGACTATGGCTGTGATTCCGACCTTCCATGCTTTTATGCTTTGGTGCTTCGGTGACTCTGTTTTACATTTATAACTTTTGAAGAGTGAATGGCAATACAAATTGGAAAATAAGTAACCTAACGTCTTAGTTTTCGTAACAGTAAGGGTTATGGATTGGGGTGCTTTGGAATAGTAATCGAAGTAGGTTACTTACTCTAAGCAACTTTGTTTTTTTATTATTTATTAGAACTTTAAATACCCTTTTTATATATTTATTAGAACTTTAAACACTTTTTTTTCTTTAAATAACTTATTATTTTGTTTTACTAACTGTTAGTAAAATTATCATGTAATTTATGTTTTAAACCTTTTTATTTTAAACCTATTAACAAATGTGTGAAATACTCATGTACTTTATATTTTAAAACTTTTTGTAATAAATGTTTACTTTATTTTTTTATGGATAGAATGATTTTGTTAATTTCTTTTATATTTTCATCGAAATTTTACTATTAAAGAGTATTGTTACGAAAAAATATTTAATGCTTTCTTGATATTTTATGAAAAGTGAGATTTTATTTGATATGGATTTCATTCGTAAACCGTAAGTAGTTATATAAAATCTTTTTTAGTATAAGAAATTTTAACCCGTGCCTCGCACGGGTATACACACTAGTATTGGCAATTTCTGGAGAAGCATTTAGGATATCAACTTATTTTAGGAGATTCTTCAAAGTAATTAGAGAAGTGGGGTCAGAATCAATAAGTCGAAACAAGTCACCCTTGAAAACCTTTTCTTTAATCTTTGACAGTATCTGGCTTGAAGGATCAGCAGTAGAGTGACCACCAGATACAGAGGACGAACTGGGGGTTTTGTTAGATGAAATTCCTCTAGAACCAAGTAAAACTTTTAAATACTCACGGGGGTTGTTCTTTTTCAGAGCCTCTAGTTCTCCTGCAGAAAGGGTCATGGAGGCTTTGCTCGAATCCTTTACAGTTGACAGGATGGGGTTAGGAGCTGTTTCGACAATTGTCTCTTCAAGATTACCTTCTTCCTCTTCTTCATCATGGTTATTACCCACTTCGACGTTTTCATCGTCATCCATAAATTCCTCAATAGGCATTGATTGGTCAGGGAGGATAAAATGTTTACCTCCTTCTTCCATAACATCATCTTGAACAACATCTGAAGTTTCGACTCTGGGGGACCCATCATCAGCTTCGTCTTCGACTTGCACCTCAGGGTTATCTACCTCCACATCAGCCCCAGTTGTTTCAGCGTGTGTGTTTTGTTTTGATCATTTTCATGGTCGGACTCACCGGTGTGAGAAGTTTGAGTGGTGGTCTTGGGTGGAGAAGTTTTGTGTCGTTTCTCGAGCACTTGGTTGATTTCGCTCAGTGAGCTCTTCTTAGAATCTTTTGCTGAAGTAGGGTGGTATGTTGGTTCGCCTTCACTATTGAAGATCGTTGGGTTGGTTGATTCAGCGGCTGGTTGAGTCGAAGCTCCTACATCATCCTGAAAGAAGTAATCAAAGTTAATAGCCAAAGAAAATACTAAGGGCAAAGAGATATATATGCGAATCATTTCTGTACCTTAGAAGCTTCTACCTCGAGACTTGAGTTGTCACTTTCAGGTTGCTCTGCAGCTTTTTTCGATATTTCCTCAGGTGTTGGCTCCAAGATGGTTAGTTTGGTGGGTTTCTTGATCAATACCTTCACGCCTTTCGCTTGAGATTGAGCGATGGCTTCGTTTATCTTTGGTTGTCTTTTCTTCTTCTTCAGAGGTTGTTCAGCAGTTGGGGATAAGTCTTTATCTTCGGATTCGATTATCACTAATGTGTCATCCTTGGCCTTCCTTTTCTGGGGAGTCGGGGGTTGCTTTCGAGCGTCCTGAAGAAGAAAATGTTAGAAAATAGTGAACATAAAGTTACAAACTCAATAAAGGGTGTGAAAATACCTTTGTTGTTGTTGTTGCTGTCTTGCTTCCTTCTTCTTCCTTCACCTCTACAAGCTTTCTAGTTGGTGGTTTCTTTGGAGGGATTTTCACGGCTAAGATAAACAGAAAAACAGTCATTATATGTGAAAATAAATAGACAAGGAAATGTTGGGTCAAAATCCTCCTGTTCCACACCTTCATATATTTCAGATTCGATGCGAACATCTTTGATCCCAATATGAAGATGCCCTTTGAAACTGTCTAGTGTATGCTTGGTCGGAACCACCCGTTGTGCTTTTGGTTTTGATTGCTGGAGGATTTTGATAGAATCCCCACAGACGAACCAGTCTTGAAATGGAGGGGCAAGGTCCACTCCAAAGTCAGCGCTTGGCAGTCGAGGGAATTTGGGAGGAAACATATTGAAAGGCATTTCGTATCGTTTCTCAGGAGGAACGTACGAAGGGATTTTTAAGTTCTCCATTTTCTTTAAAAAAATTTCCTTCAGAGTAACAGCTGCATCGCGGACGGTTCGATCAAGGTCATTTGGTCTATAAACAGTTTCAAAGTATTTTTGGAATGCTTGGATTTCTTTAATGTGCGTCGAAGTACCTTTCTTCACTTTTTCCTGCACAGAGAGGAAAGCCTTGTTAATGTGGTGCATAAATGCAGCCACGTCGAAAAATTCTTCAGCATAATAAGTCTTCCACCAGTCATCAAATTGTTGAGTACAAAGGAAGCTTAGTTCGAAAGCTACTGGAAGAAACTGCGTTCGACCAACATATCGTGCGATCTGCTTAATGGTCGTTGCTTCACTATGGTTGGCGTTGTAAAGAAGGGGAGCACTTTTCTTGTCATAAATTGGTCGGGGTAAAACTTGAACCAATCCAAACTGTCGATCGACAAGATTTGGTTGGTAAGTTATCAAGGAAACTTGGCTTTTTGAGAGGTTAAATCTTAGGGTCAAGACCCTATGGGTTAAGAAGGCTTCCCAAATCGCAATGGATTCTGCTGCTTGTGCTTTCGATGGTGCTGGGAATGGCCTGGTGAACCATTCAAGACCACACTTCCTGGCTTGGGTGTAAAATCATAACGTTTAGCGAACATCATGATGAAGTTGGTAAAATCCTGTTGGACAGGTCGACCATCATCAGCAGGTGTCAATTTCTCCAAACGAGGGCCTTTTACTCTTTGACTCTTCACATCATCAGCATCTTCATTAATCTGGTTCTTGATGGGGAGACATGTTTCGAACGAAGCATTCAACCACATCTGAAGCAGCTAGAAGGGGCCAGAGAGTAGTAAACTTCCCTTGTCAGCTAGGCTTTTGAGCTGAGTGACCTCTTCGCTCATAGACTCGTAGAGGCTGGCTAAGATTAATTCGCTCAGAACATAAGTCATGGCTAGCATGTAATTGGTTCGCCATGGTTAGAAACTTTCTAGCAACTTGCAGTGACTTCGAGCAGAAGACATAGCGTGACAACCACAGAGCTAGGAAGGCTATATGTTCGACGTCTGACACTTCCTCTATACTTTTATCGTGATACTGAGCTATGTGGGTCGAATAAGATGCCTTAGAGGTGGTAAAACCTATGCTATCTTCAGCCATAAAGTCAGGATCATAGGTATTCCCAGTATGTTTAAGCCCTGTGATAGCGGCTATGTCGAAAAGGGTGGGCGTCATCATGCCACATGGGAGATGAAGGGTGTAGTGGGTGCTGTCCTAGAAGTACAAGGACGAAATCAGCATATTTGAACAGTAATCAGGCCCTACCTTCGACAACATAATCAGGTCGTAAATACCCATTTTCTTCCATACATCAGATTTCGTTTTTTCTAATTTGTTCAACCACCCTAAATAATCAAAGGGATCCTTAACGGAAGGGCTTGCTCTAAAAACTCTAAAGTTGTTCATGTATCTAAGGTCAATAACCTCTTCAGTCGAAGGATCGTTTGGATCAGCAGGGTTTTCAATACTAGCCCTAGGTTTTCTACATTATCCTACAAGTTTGTATTTATGATAAGAGGGGAAATATTCCTTAAGTCTAGCAGGATCTATATTTAAATCAGCTAAAGGGCCAAACAAAGCTAGTGGCTTATTAGAAACGGTTAAAGGAATAAGTACCTGAGAAGCGTAAATTCTCCTATTGTCTTCATCAAGAGGTTCAGGTAGATATTGTTGGTTCCCCACCATGGTAGGTCCAGAAACAGAGTCAAACGGAGCAAGTTGAGAAATCTTTTTTGGAGCTCTCGTAGGTTTGCCAGCCTCCTTGGTGACTTGGCAGCATCTTTAGTGGAGCGTGTAGAGGAAGCCATTTTTTTTAAAAAAATGAAGAAGATTGAGTTTTAGAGTGCAGAGGTTGCTGAGAAGTTTGAAAGGAAGAAGACGCAAAAGTGGTAACGATTGTGGGAAATGATATTTATAAGGGGGAAGTGGAAGCGCTTTAAAAAATTGGGAAATGTTTAGCCTGATAGTGGCACACGTGTCTCCTTCACGTTTCTTGATGAAGCGGTGGTAATAAGTGCCTACTCCCCCATGATCTCCTAGACCCTAGGAAAAGGTAATGATGATGGAGATTTTACGTGATTTGAAAAGACATGTCAGATTTAGCAATGATGGTTATGACGTCATAGGTCTGCTGAAAGGAAAGTGAACAGTTGGAACCACTAACAAGCGTCGAAACCATACAAGGTCTAAATGAGGCGTCAAATTACAATTTCAAAAAATGCCTTTTTCTTCAATGATGTCGAAAATGACATTTTTGGGGGGCAATTTGTTAGCTCCTAATTTCGACGCCTGATGTTGGATTAAGAGTTTTATTCTAAAAATGAGATTTTTGAAGTTCCAGGAGACTTCGACAAAAATTTCGTTGCCAGAAAGTCCAGTCGAGAAGTACATTTGTGCAGAGAAAATATGGTTTAGGGACTTAGAAATATTTCTAAGAGTTTGGAAATATTCTTCGACAGAAGGCTAATGAGCGTCGTTCGATTTGGAGATTCAAATTCAAATAATGGAGGGAATTTTGTCCATATCCATTTGAGAGAAAGAACACGTGTTGAGCATCTGAAAAATGAAGACATGCACGATGCCATGTGTTTCGCCCTGATTAATAGGCAGTTAGTGGGTAGTTATTTTTCACCATTATAAATAGCAAGTCTTAGCACTAGGATTTGGGGGTGTTAAAATTGTACAAATTTCTCAAATCACTCAAAGTATCTGTGTATAGAGAGAAACGAGTTGCTGAAGAAATGTGTGTGTTATGTAACACCATTTTTTCTTATTCAATGCAATCCTATTAAATTTTATTCAAAAGTTTACCTTTTCTCATTTACGTTGTTAAGTTACTTTCCAATGTCCTTTTAATTATTTATTCGTATTATCTTCTTCTCAAGTTATGTCGAAATACCTGTGTTTTCAAAAACAAGCGTAGTCGAAATGTCCAGTATTATTTCCTTATCTTTTTAAATTGTTTTAGCACATGTCCTAGGATTTAGTTTGGTCGATCCTGCAAGTTACTCATTTTTTTTATAAAATTGATAGATCAAAGGTTGTTTACTCTTTTTCCCAATAAACACCTAGCCAAAATTTATAGTAGCATTACGTTCCAAAAATCCCAGTTAAAAAGGATAAAAGAAGGGGATGCTAACTCAAAAATTTTTCATCGGTGTATGTTTTGAAAAGAGGATGAATGAAATAATGTGAATTGAAGCTAATGGAATCAAATTGATTGTGGTTTAAGAGATTATATCGTGAATATTTTAGCATTTCAGAGATAGATTTAGATCGGTCAACATCTTAAGGCCACAATTGTCTGAAATCAACCAAATTTGAGAAGATGATAACAATATGTTGGATGCCAAAATTTACAGAGGAAGAGATAAAAAAGAGATTAGTAATTGTGAGAGTTCCAATAACCCCGGTATGAACGGTGTAAACTTTGGCTTCATCAAAGAATTTTGGAAAACAATCAAATGTGACTTCCTCAAATTCACAGGGAAACATCATGCCAATGGGAAAATTGTATGTGGTTCCAACAAAGCCTTCATTGTTTTAGTTCTGAAACTTGATAATCTTATTAGAATGAATGATTTTCGACCGGTCTCCTAAATAGATTGTTTCACTATGGTGTTGTCAAATATTTTGGCTAATAGAATAAAAGGGATAATCGATAAGGTAATCTCATCACCACAAAGTGTTTTCCTTGAAGGTAGACAAATGACATATGTCATCCTAGTAGGCAAATAACTTATCGATGAAGCTAAAAAAAGGAAAGTGAAACTTTACTATTCAAAGTTGACTTTGAGAAGGCGGTTGATTCAATACATTGGAAGTATCTTGACCATATATTAGAGAAAATGGGATATCATATAAAATGGAGAAATTGAATTTTTTTAATGTCTCTCAAGCTCAAGTATCATCTTGGTGAACCAAAGTCCAACAAAAGAGTTTAGAATGGAAAGAGGTCTCAGACAAGGAGACCCCTTATCACGTTTTCTTTTTCTAGTGGCAACAGAAGGCATGGATATGCTACTATCAAAGTCGGCTCAGAGAAATATATTTTATGGCTATCGTTTTGGAACTAAATGGATGATAACCTCACATTTATAGTACGCAAACGATACAATCATCACGGGGGTTAAATGATGGAAAAATGTCCAGGTTATTAAAGCTATGTTGTAACTTTTTGAATTATTGTCCAGTTTAAAGATAAACTTCCATAAGAGCTTACTAGTCGGCATTAATATATTCCAATCTTTGGTTGGAGGAAGCAGTGTTATTATTGCATTGTTATTATTACATTGTGTGTGTGTGTGTGTGTGTGTGTGTGTATGTGTGCGCGCACTTGATTTCAGACGTCGCATAAGGAATCCCACATTAGGTTCATAAAAAGAATTTTGAGATATCTTAATAGAACCTTGCATCACAGTCTTTGGTTTCCCAAAGGTAGTGAGTGTAGCTTAGTAGGTTTTTTATTTTGATTTTTCTTGTTGCAAGTCAGATATGAAAAGAACTAGTGAAACTTGTCATTTGTTTAGAAATTGTTTAGTTTCTTAGCATAGTAAGAAGTAGCATAATGTTGCTCTTTCTACCTTTAAGGTTTAATATGTAGCCGTTGGTAATTGGTCTACACATGTCTTCTGGCTAAAGCAACAATTATTGGATCATGATTTAAGACTCGCTGCATTCCAATCAAATGTGATAACACTAGCGCAATAAGTCTTACTAAGAATCTTGTGCTACTAAGAAAGTGTGACTCGAATCACTCAATGGATCTCTCATATGCTCTTGAATCTTGATTCAAATCACTTGATCCTTGGACTCACTTTTGTTCTAGATCTTCAACACATATAAAAGCATTTTCACTCAAAACCTTTCACAATGTTGGAAACATACACTTACACTATTAATTTGAAATTTCACAACACACTTTTTCTCTCATTTTCAAAAAAGGGGTTTAAATCTTTTTTGAGTGTTTTGCAAAAGAATTCTTTCATCTTCTACCTCATTTTTTATCAATTTTCGTGTAGATCTAAATCTCATATTTGGGTTGTGTGATTTTTGAGGAGATTATGTAATTGTGGTTAACGTTTCTTTGAATTGCATGTTTAAGTTGTTCTTATGGCTTTCGTAGAGTTGTATGTTGTTAGGTTTATTGCCTCGGTAGCAATTTATCGTTTAAGCATATTTTTTTTAGATTAGAACTGCAAATTCTCTTGTTATTGATTAAGTCTCAAAAATGTTATTGTAGAATTCTAATTGTATTGATTATGTATATTTACACTTCTTGTGTAAACTCATCTTATTTCTACACACCATTTTTACACAAATCTTATTTCTATACACCATTTTTATTAATTTGGTATGTTGTTTGATCCAATTTGTCATCATTATTGATTAAGGTTTTTTTTGTATATATTGTCTAATAAGCATAATCATTCCTATACGCACTTTACTTCCGCAACACAAACTACTTTTAACTCTTATAAGTTTTTCATACCATTACCAGATATATTTTCAAATCGGTCAAAGTATTTTTGGGAGGTCTATTCACCCCCTTCTACACTGTTTCATTCTCGTATTCTCTCCCAACACCTCCCTACACCCTAATTTCTCTTTGAATGAGTTATCCTTCTTCAGACCATTTCAAATATACAACACTTGAGGCTCTCGTCAGAACCTTCTCCGATCTACCGATAGCACACTAAAACAACTGCGGCGAAGACCACACCATACTGCAACAGAAGGTTACCGAGCCACCAAGACCACACCAAAGAGAACATTGAGATTACACAGGCCACACTATATCCAATCAAGGCTCAACTGGTAAAAAGGATCTAAAGCCAGCCATAACGATTGAGCTGGTGCCAGAGGCTCCATTACTCCAACAACAACTAAGACCCAGGGAAGAAACAGACGATACTGCCTCAAAAATTCTCCACCAAAGACAATACTAACTACATCTAAGATGCAGTCACAACCTTTTAATCGCTCAATTTTATATTTGAATCATTTAATCTAAAATCAAACCTCTATTCATGTTTAAATAATACACATATCATGCTTACAGAACCAGAGGATTAACATACAAACAATAAGAGCTAAACCACATGAACAATCAATAATTCGATCAAAAGTATTATTAGGTGTTGAAAATGCTGTGATATCACAAAAATTGTAGCATTACACGAAACTCCTTCATATTATTATAGTAATATTAATAACATAGAGTATGTCCTACAACAAAAGATGTAGCCCCATCCACCATATTACAACGTGACCAAACGACCAAACACAATAAACAGATCTAGGTGCTCTCGCTCCTGTTCGGCTTCGACGACATGAAATCCTGTCACAAAATTAAATTAATAAGGATCTCTCTATCTCTAACCGTAACCAGACCAAATACATCACAACTTTTGTTAACTCAAATGTCTCTATTATACCTGATGATCTTGATCAAGGTTGGGAACCCAGTCATTAGTGGCAGGATTACTTTTATACCCTCTAATTTGTGTTTCACCACCATCAACATGGTTTACAGGTAACTGAATCTCATATCCACTTTCACCTTCTCTAACTACTTTTATAAACCCACTTCCTGTCTGTATTACCAAAAACAATTACAAATATATAAAACCAAAATGAAAAAAATAAAATAAAACATAGAAACATAGTAAAATCACGAACCGCATGATGCTGTTTGTCAATCGACAACAACTCCTTGTAATACTGAGTTTCCACAAATTCATCTTGTCCATCCACTACTCCATGCGAAGACGGAAAAACCTGCGAGTTAGATTGAAGAGATTGAAGTTTTTCAAATTCTGGTATGTTTTGTGAAGAGATAGCGGAGGAGTTGACGGTGTTTTGTGTTTCGGGTTCGCTTCTGTTGGGTTTGACGGGTCGTTTAGGAGTTAAAGCGTCGAATTGCGCTTTGATTTGATTTGTGATTCTGATTTGTTCATCGGTATCTAAAACCTCGTCGCTTCGACTTGGTTTTGTTGATGTCAACTGGCCTACCATGATGTTTGTTGCTTTGATCTTTACGGAAAGGGCCAAAGTGGGGATGGAGGTGAAGTAATGGAATTTTATAGAGAGGGACGGAAGAGAAAGTGACAGAAAAACAGCGTTGGCAGATTAGTGGAGGAGGAAAGTTTAATGAAACTATGGGCTTTGGAAAACCGTGGATTTCGTATACGTAGCTAATTATTGGTTGGTAAAGAATACGTATTTCAATAGAAAGCAATCATACGATATTGCATCTCAAAATTAGTTTTTAAATGAGAAATTTTATTTTCTTAATTTATTAGATAAAATAGTTGTTTTTGATTAAATATATATATGAATTTAATGGCGATTTACGCTATGATCTAATAAAAATATATCATTATGTCATATTATATAATTAATTTAAAATTTTTAATCTAATTTGATGAGATATATGATTGTAATTGGTCAATAGTATAAAAAAAATCACACTATCATTGCATCACTCACTTTTCCAATATATATTAGATATATTGTTTATTTAATAAATTAAGGAAAAAAAGTTAATTGTTGAAAAAAAATAGAAAAATGTAGTTGATGTACGTTTAAATCTCAAACACACGCAGCATTTCAAATTAGGATCCATTATAAATAAGTGCATATGAGTTGAACACATGACAATTGCAATATGAATTTTTTTTATTTGCCTTTTTCTCCAAAATTTTGAGGTCTATAAAATTATAAGATAAATGTTCTGCATTGATATATTATCTATAATATAGGAATTTTTAATGTTCTGGAAATTACACATTTAACTCCCTATTTAATGCTTCCATGTCAGTTTTTTAGCGCTATTTTTTGTGTAATAGCAACAAAATCTAATCAGATTTACATTTGATCCAAACAAAACCACACTTATGCACATGGTTTAGCATTTTGTTCTCATTCAGTTAACTCACAGTATCCCATGCAACTAGATTTTTGCTTTTGGGTAACAAGATTAACATTGAGTATTGGGAACAGAACCCAACACCTCTAGCACTTAAATCAGACTTGGACAAATTTTGTCATTTCTAATGTTCATTTCCATCACTAGTTGCGTTTTCATTTCCCCTATTCGCTTCATCTCACCTTTTTTTTTCTGCTACATCTCAAAACTGGTTTCAACCAACTCTCCACTTTCATTCTGCTACATCAAAACTGTTTATGCTTCAATTATTGTTGTGTTCTGTTTCGATTTATTTGAATTGTTGTTGTTATTTTTCTGTAGAAATGAATTTCAGAAACTGGAGAAGATTAAAGGGTATTTGTTCTTTGTCCTTTATGATTGATGTGTTCGGTTTTTTGGTTGTGTGATGAATAAATGTGGCAGCGTGAGCTTGATGTTGTTCATTTTATTGGATAAAGTTAATTGTTGTTTGCAATTTCCAGAAGAATAACTTTTGAAATCTATTGCGGGATTCAATATAATGTGTTGGGTTTTTTTTCCAATTCATATCCCCTATTTTTTCAAAGTAGGAAATGAAGGATTTTTTTCTTTCTCATGTTGCTTCTGCTAGAAGAATAAATTTTGGTTCTAATCCAGCTACATCCAGGGCTAAGGTGTCTTTTGTCAATTAACCACTTCATTTTGCCTCAGATTTTCTTCCTTTGGTAGATAAATTAGACTAGTTGACTCTTTCAGTATCCTCTACGCTAGAAAACACAAGGTTCTCTCTAGGTTATGGCTCTGTATCTTTTAAGAGAGGTATTTGTTCATTCAAATCTCCCCCTCTCACTCGATGACAACATGTATTGTGAGTCATCTTCCTTATATTGATTTTTGTATGCAGAGTAATGTTTTTCGACCACTAGTGCAAAGTGACGAATATAATTTTAAAATTTATATCCATTTTACAGAAAACGGGTGTAAATAAGTAATCACATGGCAAATTTGTAAATATAATGTCATTTTAATTATTAACACATGACAATAGACATCCTATTTTTTAAAAAAGAGTATAAATTAAAAATATTATTATAATAAATTAAAATTATTATTATAGTCAAATTTCTATTACTCCCGTTAAAGGTAAAACGGATGTAAATTTTAATTGGCAAAAAAATTTATTTATTTTAAAAACTCTAAATATTAATCTTAAACACATCCTATCAAAAACCTTTTTTAAAACCCCATTTCTCGAAACTCATTCCCTCTAAAACCCAAATCCACCTTTAGGGAAAAACAAAAGGAAAAGAAAAAGAAAAACACTTTCTTCTATTTTCTTCTTCTTTCTCTCACTCTTCTTCAAGCTTTAAAAAAATGGCGGCACCTTCTAGAAAATCAAGAACCACTATACTTCGATCCCTTTCACCTTCATCGAGATTCTCTAACACAGAACAAACACCTTCTCACTATTCTTCCTTAGCTTTCGCGTCTTCCTCCTCAAGCTTCGCTTCTCGTCCTACAACCTTCTGCAGAGGCTCCACCTCTCTGATACGTGTCAGTCTATACACTTCGTCACCGTCTGTATCGTCTTCATCGGTTCGGTTTTCACTAGACTGTTCGATTTCCCCGAACCGGTCTATCTCGGTCGTACCTCGAACCGGAGGAAAGGAACAGAGTAGTAGCCAACCGAAGCAGACTTGCATGTGTTCTCCCATGACGCATCCTGGTTCGTTCCGGTGTAGTCTTCACAAAGGCTTTACCTTACGCGCCTCAGTTACGCCGAATTCGCAGAATTGCCTTAACGCGCGTAGATCCGCCATGACGAATTCGTTAGTGAGAATTCGTGGCGTTGAATAAGATCTCGTGAAGAGAGTGCTTGCTCTGCATATCAATGAGGCAGTTCAATTACTTGAGCAAAACTCTGAGTTGTTTCAGCCTTATCATCTTTTTGTCCGTGTTTTGGCATTTTTTAGGCTTGCAAGACTGAATTATTTACCTCTGGGAGTTTGAGGCAGTAAGATTTGTTTAATTATGTTTGCATTGTGATTTCTACTTTTGTTTTGTGTGGTCCATCGGTTTTATATTGTTATTGATTTGTATTGTAGGTATCGGAGAAAACATAAGAATGTGGACATGAAAGCTATCAAGAACTGGGCGAGGCAGATTCTTTGTGGTTTGTGCTTTCTGCACAGTCACAATTCTCTTGTTATTCACAAGGATCTTAAATGCTATAACATTTTTGTTAACGGAAACACTAGGCAAGTTATGATTGGATATCTCGGATTGGCAATTATCATGCAGCAGCTACGGCCCGGAGTGTTATTGGTATTATATTTGAGATTATCTGAAACTTTCCACTTGATTAAACCTTGTTATTGAATAATTATTTTTAGATCTTGCTGGGAACAGGTACTCCCGAATTCATGGCTCCAGAGCTTTATGAGGAAGAATATAATGAACTTGTTGACATATATTCCTTTGGCATGTGTATCTTGGAAATGATCACCTGTGAGTACCCATATAGTGAATGCAAAAATCTGGCGCAGATATATAAGAAAGTTACCTCTGTAAGTTTGCAGGCATTGGAGTTCATTTAGTTTTCCACATTTATGTTTTCTTCATTCATAAAATTACTTTGGCTGATTTATGTTGTTCTTAGCTCGAGCTCTTGTTTTTTTTATTCAGGTATAAAGCCAGCTGCTCTTGCTAAAGTGAATGATCCTGAAGTGAAGAAATTTATAGAGAAATGTTTAGTTCCAGTATCAATGAGATTGCCTGCATCTGAATTGCTGAAAGACCCATTCCTCGCAACTGGAAACACAAAGATCTCTCATGATACCCCGCTGCTACTTAATCCCCCCATCAAATCAATGAATCCACCAGCATGTGAGCCCCATCCCATGGAGATAGATTCAAACCTCAGGCATACATCACCTGGCCGTGTAACAAATGGCGAGAAACTGGAGCATGCCTTTATAGTGTTCAAGCAGCTTTAAATGTTGATGGCTTGCAAAATGTACTAGGTGCTTCTAAGCTTATTGAGACACTGAAAACTGTGCTAAGAAAATGTGTTGGCAAGCTGCTGTCTGGTAAGTGTGGTATATTAAAAATAAAAATAATTTATAGAAATTCAGCTGCCTCTTTTGTTTAAATGTTACATCAAAGCCTAATAAACATGTTTGTCTGTGTTATAAAAATAAACACAGTGACTGGTTAATGATAACATAAGTCAAGACATACATTTTGTATTAGAGATGATATCGTACACATAGTGATCGACTTTGGACCAGCTGCTGGGAAAATGAATCTTTTTCTCTGAATGTAGTCTTGTTGGATGATAATTGTTCATTGGTGCGGGAAACTCATGTGCAGGGAACTTAGATTTGGCCTTCCAAAGCATTAAATAAGAGTTAAAGTCTCCTTCATGCTTATCTCATTGTTCAGAATATGCTAATCTGTCTTTCTATTATACAGGGAGATTGATTAGTTCATCTGAGCTTAATTATTTTAGATGGATGGCTGGCATTATGAAATATATGTGGGAAAGAGGTGGTATATTGGAATTTTTGCCCTATGAAGATGGCAGATTTGTAAAAAATTCTATATTTTGAGTTTGAAATATAAAGGGTTAATTCATGGGAGAATAGCCAAGATGCATGTCATTCATAATATCTATCTATCTTATATAGGTAAGTATAAGGAGTAACAACTAATAAGTTGATTGATTTGGTGAGTGAGTAACACGTTGATATACTATCATCTTTCTGATCTCTTATGTACTAAAGGATAGGAACGGATAGGTATGGGAAAAAGAAGACAATTCAAAACTAGTTGTGGCTGTAGGTCCCTTTCACAATGTCATTATTTAACTTTCCAACGTTTTCTTTCATCTTCTGATTCGATTTCCTCTCTCACTTTCCGTTCTGACCCTCCCTCATCCATCTATGTCTTCAAAATCCCGAGGTATGTATGTATGTCTCTTGTTCCTTCAATTATCCATATTCAATACCGATAACAATTATTATGGATAATTGTTTTGATTATTACAGATGTTTGTATTGTTGGTGTTGCAAGGACACCAATGGGTGGTTTCCTTGGTTCCCTTTCATCTCTTTCAGCCACACACCTAGGCTCACTCGCTATTAAAGGTTTTTTTCAATTCATCTATTATTTAGTGCTCTACACACACTTGTTAATCTGCTTCTCCTGTGTTCTAACTTGATATATAAATCTGCAGCTGCTCTCAACAGAGCTAATGTTGATCCATCACTTGTGCAAGTCTTTTTTGGGAATGTTCTTAGTGCTAATTTAGGCCAGGCTCCTGCTAGACAGGCTGCATTAGCTGCTGGAATACCTACATCTGTTGTCTGTACTACTATTAACAAGGTTTGTTCATCAGGGATGAAAGGTATCTTCTTTTTATTTTGATGATTTTGTAAATGGGTATTCCTTCTTATATCAAATCATTATTTAATCTTTTTCATTTCAGCTACCATGCTTGCTGCGCAAACAATTCAGTTGGGTTCCAATGATGTTGTTGTGGTTGGCAGTATGGAAAGCATGTCAAATGCACATAAGTACATTGTCGAAGCAAGGAAGGGATCTCGGTTAGGACATGATACTATCATTGATGGTATGCTCAAAGATGGCCTTTGGGATGTCTATAATGATTTCGGCATGGGATTTTGTGTAAAACTGTGTGCGGATCAGCATTCCATAACTAGAGATGAGCAAGTAGCGTTTCTAGCGAATGGAACTTTGCTAGAATTTTGTAGTAGATTTTATTCCCGCTTCTTGCTTTAACAACTTTTGCCAAGTCCTTTAATTGCTTCAATTAGCTTAATCAATATTAACATTTGAGAAGCCTGTCAATATCACTGAAAGGGCCATGATTCTTCAGACTACCATAACCCTTTTTTAATTGTTTTGGAATAGCAAAGTTCTCGGTTTGATCATATATTTCCTAATTTTGATATGATAATTGTACTTTCTTGTCGCATGACTCTTTTCTCCCTTGAACTTTCTTTCTTTTGGGTAATTTATGTCCCTTGAACATTTTTTCATCTCATTTGAATCTTTAATTAAATTGGGCTTGATTCCTTTGTTTTTCTCTGCTATATAATATCTATGTGTTGTGTCTCAGGATGCTTATGCTATTCAAAGCTTTGAGAGAGGAATATCTGCACAAAAGTCTGGTCATTTTGCTTGGGAGATAATTCTGGTATGATTACGACTTCTACCTACATTGAAACGTTTGATAAACTTTTGATACACTTATGCAGCATTGTTGTGATTTTCAATCAGCACTTTCTGCTCCTTGCAGGTTGAAATTTCCAATGGAAGATGAAAGCCTTCCACACTAGTAGATAAAGATGAAGGTTTGGGGAAGGTAAATAGATTAATCTTGAAACATGTGAACTGTTCTTAATGTACTATTTAGTTTGTAGTGTGCATACTGATAGATTTAGGTTTACATTGTTATTGTCGTGTATGTGTGTATGTGTGGGCGTGATCTGTTAATATTTATTGTTTTTTTAGTGATAACCATTGCATTTAGCATTTTGTGACTGCCATGGTTCAACCTATGCTAAATAAAATCTTAACTTGTGTACGAAATTTACTTGCTCCTTTTTGGAATATGGTGAAAACACGTGTTTAGCTTAACAACTTCCATATTTGTGTTTTCAGTTTGATGCTGCAAAGTTAAGGAAGCTTGGACCAAACTTTAAAAAGGTTGGGGGTACGGTAACTGCTGGCAATGATTCTAGCATAAGGTCCTTCCCTCTCTCTCACTCTCTCTATCTCACCTACTTATTTTTGCTACAACTCTATTATAATTTGCAATTTTTTGTAATTTCTTTGTTCTGGTGCTATTTTGGTTAAGTGATTATTGATAATTAATGGTTAGACTACTTTTACATGTAATAATAAGTAATGTAGGGGTTCAATATATGTGAATCAATTGTCTTTATTTAGTTGTTTGAGTTTGTAATCATTGTTGATTATTGCAATGGCTTGATTATTTTGTTGAAATTTTGTGTGTTTCTTTGGTACAACAAAAGGTATATGTGCGAGGAGGGCAGAAAGAGGAAGAGCCTCTTGAGATGATTGTGTATAATCAGGGGATGTTCAAAACTGAGTCGTGTAACAAATGGCGAGAAACTGGAGCATGCCTTTATAGTGATCACTGCCAATTCAATCATGGTATTGGGGAGCTTCGCTAAGTGATCCGCCACCCACGCTACAAAATTGAGGTCTGTAGGAAGGTCCTTGCTGGGGTTGTTTGTCCTTATGGCCATAGATGTCATTTCCGTCATGCACTCACTGAGCAAGAGAAAGCTATATCACAATCTACGCCCAGATCAAGGAAGTTGGAAAGACAAGTAGTCTCATGGAGTTGTTTGTTTGATTCAAGACATATACAACAGTACATAATAATAATATTCTTGATTACCAATTGAAGTCTAGAGCATGATTCTTAAGGAGAATATGGTCGCTCATCATGTCTTTCTTTTTTCTCCCTTATAAGTTTGACATTTTGATTTTTGAACTCTACATACATACGTCTATATTGGTCCCAACACAGCGAACAAGTATTATGTGAAATAATATATTTCTTTTTGGATAATTTTGTAATGATACTCCTTCGAAACTTTACATATTTTGCAATTCATCATTGTGTTTGTAATATGTTGCTAGTGGTCTATCCTTCAAGTTTTAGTTTTTTAATGTGTATATGAAATAGGGTGTAAATGTATCGTATGAAAATAGGGTGTAAATGGAATTAAATATAATATAATAAAACAGGGTGTAGAAGGTGTAAATTATATTAAAAAAGGGTGTAAATTCGCATGTATTTACACCCGATTTATATTAAAATATGGTGTAATTAAGAACGTATTTACACCCGATTTTTATTAAATAGGGTGTAACTAAGAACGTATTTACACCCGATTTTTATTAAAATATGGTGTAACTAAGAACTTATTTAGACTCGATTTTTATTAAAATAGGATGTAATTAAGAACGTATTTACACCTATTTTTTTTTATTAAAATAGGGTGTAACTAAGAACGTATTTACACCCGATTTTTATTAAAAAAGGGTGTAACATAGCATGTATTTACACCCATTTTTAAACGGGTGTAAATGCGTTAGACATTTCTCACCCGATGAATATACACCTGTTTTTTATTAAATTTAAATGAGTGTAAATTTAATAAAAAAACGGGTGTAAATTAACCTTTTTGTACTAGTGGACCTATGTTGGAGGAAGACTTGATCCCCTATGATATTTCTCTGTCTGTTAGCTTGGTAAATGATCATTTTTCTTATGTTTCATGCTTGGTATATCGTATTTCGATATTGTTTGGGATTTTTGTTTGATTTGGATGGGAGGGTAACATATATGGTTTTCCATATTACCAAATAGTTAAGGTGTTTCTTTAAGAGAAGTGATGAGTTTGAAGTGGTTAGGCTAGTAGAGTTAGAAGGAAAAGACTGACAGTTGCATTCTTCTAGTAGAGCTATGAGTGGTTTTTAATGTTATCCGAATATTTGAATATCTGCGGATTGGGAAGTAGGATCAAGAAAAATAAAGCGATAGAGTTAATTTCTTATAAATTCCTAGATTTCTTAACAAATCATGAGACTAAATTGACTGATGTTACTACCTCTCTAGTCCATTCTTTGTGGGGAAACCCTTTTTGTGAGTGGAGTTATCACCGTCTGTGTTAGCTCCTAATTTCGACGCTACATGATTTTAGACAATTTGGATTTAAAAGAAGTTATTCTTTAAAATAATAAAGCTAAAAAAGAAGGCTTCGACTAGAAGGCCTTCGACCATGTTTGTGCAATGCCTGAGTCGAAGAGAATGATTTTAGGACTTCAAATATTGCTAAGTCCAAGGAGTCAATTCGACACAGTGAAGTGGCTATGGATAATGTGCTGCAGTTACAACTGAATAGTGGAGGGAAGTTCCACTATTTGAATTTGAAAAGAGGACAGGTGGCGAAGATCCAGATCGTGAAGACATGCGAAGTGCCAAGTGGCGTAATCTAAGAATAAAACCGTCAGATGGTGGTTACCTTAGAATATTATAAATAGGTTAGTCCTAGAGTTAGAATAGTGTGAAAAAATCATATTTGTACAAGTAACTCTATATTCACTCAAAGTATCCAGTGTGTCGAGAAACTAGTGAAGTGAGAATGTACGTGATTGTAATCACCATTATCCTTTATTGCAATGCAATTTACTTTGAAGTTTCTGTTTTAGATTCTTTACTTTGAAATTTTTTTCCACGAACTTTTACCTTTCAAACCATTTACATTACCAAGTCTTTACTTTGCAGTTTTACATTAAAAGCCTTTACTTTCAAGCATTTACCCTTTTTGCATTTTAAGATCTTTATGCATTTCTTTCCAGCATTTAACTCCAGTTTTTCTTTATTAAACTTTTACATTCAGCCTTTTCTCTTTCTTTTCTTTGATGTATTGTTCGACTTAGTTATTTCTTTAATCTTTATCGCTTTCCTTTACACTTCAAACACCCATTTTTTATTTATGTCCATTGTCGAAAGGCATACTTTTCCAAATCGTGAAATATTCTAAATACACATACAACACATGTCCTAGGATCAATCTGATCGATCCTGTAAGCTACTAGAACTTTATAGTTTTAGAAGATCAGCGGTTGTTTACCAATTTTCAAGGTAAACAAATTGGCATGCCCAGTGGGACAGTGCTAAACGTGGATTTGGAAGTTTTTAACTTTTAAATAACCGCCAAAAGGAAGTTTTATAACTGCCTTCGTAAGTTTTTTTCTTTCATTGGTCGAGATTGTGGCAAACTATTGTATGCACTTGAGAAGTGGAAAGGTAGCCAATTCAAACGAATATAGACCAAAGAGAAGAAACGTGAGGAGAATGGCATCTGGCCAAGGAAATTTGAATCCCAGTTCTGCTGGGACTAATACCCAGCCAAGCAGTTCAAGTGTCCAGAACAGCACCATCAGTCCTCAAGAATTACCAAGAAGTACTGTGGCGCCAACTCCAGTTCCTTCGACAGGAGGGTCAACAGTGTTAACCATGGTGACAGAGCCAGCGTCTTCGACAGCGGGACCAGGGGCGACATACGTGAGGCCTTATACCCAGCCCGTCTTGGAATACATTGGCCCATCAATGACAAATCCTCAAACTCCGCCAGGAGGGGGTTCGACGTACAGGAAGTTTCCTCCCCCAGGATTTTCACAGTCTTTGCCTAGGAACCCGATCTATGGCATGCCAACGGCAATGATGCAGAATCTACGTACTGCACCCCTAGTATATTTAGAAAATGTGATATCTTCCCCTTTGCAGGAGTCAGGTTCTGGAATTAACATGGGTCGAAACAACCAGTCCATAGGTTTGGGATATTCTGCTTAAGGGCCCAACTTAACAAATGAATCTACAGCATATTTGAGGCAACAGATGGATGATAGCAACATGCAAATGGTACATACTTTGTCTCAAACGATGGGAGAGATTTTTCAGCCATTGATCCAGAATACTACTCAAACCAATCAAATGATGACAACCCATATGGCGCGTATAGCAGAATTCATGGGAATGCCCGCTCCTGTGCAACACCAAAATCAAGGAGTCGAGGGGAGGGAGCACGCTCAACAAGTGAATCCAGAGTTGGTCGAACCACCTAGGGAGGAGCCTCCTAGAAATCAAATACCTATACTTGAGGAAGAAGAGCCAAGGATGGTGCTAGTGAACAGAAATCAAAATGCTGATCATGTGGTGAATCAGGTTCGACGCAACAATGTAGCAGCAGAGAACAATTTGGCCGCCTTGGTCGAAAGAATAATGGCTCGAAATGGCCTGAATATGGGTTTTTCTAGGCCAAACTTTACTTTGCCTATAGTAGACTATATACTTCAAGCTGAATTGCCTCTCAGGACAAAAGTGCCAAAGTTTACTAAATTCTCAGGAGATACTACAGAATCTACCGTCGAACATGTGGCGCGCTACCTGATCGAAGCTGGCGAGATGGCGAATGATGAGAGTCTGAGGGTGAAGTATTTCCCTAGTTCCCTCACTTAAAATGCATTCACGTGGTTCACTACGTTACCATCTGGTTCGATTTGTAATTGGACCCAGTTAGAACGTTTGTTCCATGAGCAATTTTACATGGGTCAGACGAAAATTAGTTTGAAAGAATTGGCTAGTGTGAAATGAAAGTTCAATGAGCCAATAGAAGATTACTTGAATAGGTTTCGACTACTCAAGGCTAGATGCTTTACGCAAGTGCCTGAGCATGAGCTTGTCAAAATGGCCGCTGGTGGCCTTGATTACTTTATCAGGAAGAAACTGGACACCCAATATTTAAGGGATATGGCCCAGTTGGCTGACAGAGTTCGACAGCTAGAGCGTCTCAAAGATGAGAAAGCTAGGGTGAGTAAGAACAAGAAGGTAGCTTACGTCGAATACCAGGAGGGCATTGAAGAACTGTATGATAAGTCCGTTAGGTTCGACGAAAATGAGATAGACCTTACTAAACTTAAGAAGGGCCCTCCTTATTCTTGTAAATTATTAGTTCCTTCGAATGGAAAAAACCCTGTCGAAACCGAAAAGAATGATAGGTTCCCAAAGAAAACATACACTTTCGACATCACTAAATGTGATGAAATTTTTGATTTGTTAGTTAAGGATGGTTAAATATTAGTGCCTCCTGGTGCTAAAATACCACCTTTAGAGCAAAGAAAAAAGAGAGGTTTTTGTAAATACCATAATTACTTGGGTCATAAGACGTCTCAATGTTTTCTTTTCAGGGATTTGGTGCAGAATGCTATTCATGAGGGAAGGCTCAAATTTGGGGAGAAGACTAAGACCCAGATGAAGATTGATACCAACCCCCTTGAAGTAGCTGAAGCAAACTTTGCAGAGCCTAAGGAGGTCAACATGGTCGAACTGGTTGAATTGTCTGACAACAGTTCGGATAGTGTTAGTACCAACGAAGCTCTTGGCAGAAATGCCATGGTGGTGGAGGTTACTGAGGACCTTGCCAATGATGTTGTGTTTATCAGAGAGGCTGAAGAAATGGATGGCTATCAGCTTGAGCATTTGATATGTATGGCTGCTGAACATTACTTTAGTACCTCTTCTGAAGTTCAAAGGTTCGACACTGAAACTACAGTCGAGACCCATGCTGAAGTTGAAGCACCAAAATTGCAGATGGTGACAAGAGAGATTGCTGATCATTTTAGACAGATGGACGAGGCTGCTGAAAGCCTTGATATTGACTTTTCTAAGATGCGTTTAAAAGATGAAGTCAACGTGAACATGGTCGAAGTTACTGACAGACAGGCCATGGATATTGATGAACAAGAGGACTGCGACAAACTGGCTTATCCCAGAGAGGATGAGACCATCATTGATTTTCTCCACAGGTGCCAGGGGAAGAACTCTGAAGTCATGTTGTGCCCTCGATGCAGTGCTATCTTCGACAAATAAGCTGCTCATGGCCTCCAAGCGGGGAAAGAGGCCAAATCTGGACGTGAGAGGAGAGCTGCTCAAAAGCCAGGGCATTTCGACCCAAGGAAAGCTACTCAGAGACAATATGGCCCAAGGCCACAAATTCCAAGGGCCAAGTAAGCTACTTTCAATGGCGAAGTACCAACTGGGAGGTGGGTTAAACCCGTCGAAGCAGCAGGAAAAGGGAAGCAAGGACAGAAAAGTTTCGAGGTGGCTAGAGGTTCTTCAATTGAGTATAGGAAAAAATTCAAGTCCTCCAACAAAACTGCCTATGTGTCTAAGAATTACAAAGGAAAAAATCCCATGTCTAGGTCCCAGTGGAGGAGAGAACAGAGGCGAAGGAAGGCTCTAAGAGAAGCTAAGGCTAAAGATTCGACAGAGACTAGCACTAATGTTCTGCTAGCTAGCAACAAAGGTGTTGGCATGAGAACAACAAACCAGCTGCCAGTGGGTCGAAAGCTGTTTACTTCCAAGAAGGAAGAAGCCGAGAAATTTGTGGTTGAAACAGTTGATGACGAAGCATCGACCCACAATTTTGATTCAGACTCTGATGCTTCTTTAAACATCATTGTCAACGTAGTGTCAGTAATGCCAAGGGAGTATAACAGAGTAACTGAAGTGGAGAATTTGGATGCCAATGTTGAGGCAGAAATGGCAGCACACCAACCTGTGTGCTATTATGTAATGAACAATGGTTGTGTCGAAGAGCAGAATGCTTTCTTTGAGCGACCAACTGAGGCCATGAAGGGACACTTGAAACCTCTGTATATTACAGGGAAAGTAGAGAATGTGGCTGTTAACAAGATCTTGGTAGATTGTGGGGCTACTGTCAATTTAATGCCACATTTTTTGCTAAGTAAAATTGGTAAATTCGACACTGATCTTAAACCCCACAACATGATCTTCTCTAACTATGAAGGGAAGATTGGGACCACTCTAGGTGTCTTACAGGTTGACTTGACTGTAGGTACAGTGACAAGACCCACCTTGTTTATAGTGGTCGAAAGCAAAGCTAACTACAACCTTTTGCTAGGAAGGGAATGGATCCATGGCATTGGGGCAGTACCTTCATCAATGCACCAACAAATAACAATCTGGAGGCCTGATGGAATAGTGGAAAACATTGAAGCTGATCAAGGCTACTTTAAGGTGCCTATTAATCATGTTGAGGGTGTTGAGTTCGACAAAAATTTGGCGCATATTGCGCCTTGTACTCCAGCAAAATTTGATCTCACCCCAGATGACCACGCATTCTGCTCATTACACTTGCACCCACTGGAGGGGTTTCGATGGGACAGAGAAGTCGTAAGAGAAGAAGGCAATGTCACATACTATGGGCTGCCTGAGGTTGACCCCACAGGCTGGGGGAGTGAATTCAGTAACAATCACTGAATTCGACGCATTACAAAGAATTTCGGCCTATGTGGCCGAATCTAAGTTACAAGCGGCTTTAGAGGCTGCACACAACCACATGGCTGTCGAAGCCAAAACTCAAATTTTTGAAGTAGGCCCTGGTAAGGACTTTGAACCTGAGCCACCTGATGGGCCTCAAATTGAAGACCAAGACCAAAGGCTTGATACTGTTTATGATAATGAGCCTTTAGGTTTTGAAAAGGATCCACTCTCGGATAATATTAAAATGCTGGCGTAGGATCCTTTGGAAGAAATTGACTTGGGTGAAGGTGGACTAAAAAGGCCTACTTATATTAGCGCTAATCTCAACCCACTACTCAAAGTCGAAATAGTCCAACTATTGAAGGAATTCAAGGATTGCTTCGCTTGGGACTATGGTGAAATGCCTGGTCTGAGGAGAGAGCTTGTTGAACATAAGTTGCCAATCATACCTGGGAAAAAGCCAGTCAAGCAAAATCCAAGACGGTTTGCCCCAACAATCCTTTCCAAGATCAAAGAGGAAATCAAAAGGCTACTTAGATGCAAGTTCATCCGTACAGCTAGGTATGTCGAATGGCTAGCTAATATTGTACCAGTCATTAAAAAGAATGGTTCTTTAAGGGTTTGTATAGATTTTAGAGATCTAAATTCTGCAACCCCTAAAGATGAATATTCTATGCCCGTGGCAGAAATACTGATTGATTCTGCTGCAGGACATGAATATTTGAGCATGTTGGATGGTTATTCTGGTTATAACCAAATATTCATTGTTGAGGAAGATGTCCCAAAAACTGCTTTTCGATGTCCAGGGGCATTAGGCACTTATGAATGGGTAGTGATGCCTTTCGGTCTGAAAAATGCTGGGGCAACTTACCAGAGAGCAATGAATTCAATCTTTCATAATTTTATTGAGACTTTTATGCAAATATATATTGATGATATTGTTGTTAAGTCCTTTTCAGGAAAAGATCATATAAGCCATCTTCGACATTCCTTTGAAAGGATGAGAAAGCATGGTCTAAAAATGAATCCTCTCAAATGTGCTTTTTGTGTGCAGGCAGGGGATTTCTTAGGCTTTGTGGTCCACAAGAAGGGGATCAAAATTAACCAGAATAAAACCAAAGCCATTATGGAAGCAAAAGCGCCATCAACAAAGAAGGAATTGCAGTCTCTCTTGGGCAAAATAAATTTCTTGAGGAGGTTTATATGTAACTTAAGTGGGAAAACGCAAGCCTTTTCACCATTGCTTCGAGCTAGCAAGGATGGGTTCGACTGGGGGCAAGATCAGCAGGAAGCCTTCGACAAGATCAAGGAGTACCCGAGTCACCCCCTCATCCTCTCACCACCTCGTGGGAATAAGTGTATGAGATTATACATAGTTGCGTCAGATAGAACTTTAGGGAGCATGTTAGCTCAAGAGGACGATGATGGCGTCGAAAGAGCCGTTTATTACCTTAGTAGAGTTTTAAATGATGCAGAAACTAGATATAGCATGATTGAAAAATTATGTTTATGTTTGTATTACTCTTGTACCAAATTGAAGCATTATATAAAACCAGTTGATGTTTATGTTTCTTCTCGTTATGACGTTATTAAACATATGTTGTCCAAACCTATTTTGCATAGTCGAATTGGAAAATGGGCATTAGCATTAACTGAATATTCTTTAACTTATAAGCCTTTAAAAGCTGTTAAAGGACAAATAGTGGCAGACTTTATAGCTGACCATTCTACAAATGAGACCCCCTGAACTATCTTGATGTGGAACCTTGGAAGTTATATTTCGACGGGTCGAGCCACAAAGATGGGACAGGTATAGGAGTACTTGTTATTTCTCCTAATAAAATTCCAACAACACTTAAGTATAAAATTGAAGGCCGTTGTTCTAACAACGAAGCTGAATATGAAGCTTTAATTGCTGGACTTGAAGTATTGTTGGAATTGGGGGCAACTCATGTCGAAATAATGGGAGATTCAGAACTGGTCATAAAACAAGTGACCAAAGAGTACAAGTGCATAAAAGAAAACTTGATTATGTACTTTGTAGTTGTGAATCGACTGTTGAAAAAGTTCAACGCAGTTAGTTTTCGACACATCCCTAGGCTGGAAAACCAGGTAGCTAATGACTTGGCTCAGATTGCATCAGGGTATAAAGTTTCGAAAGACAAATTACAAGATACAATCGAAGTCGAAGTCAGAGGAAGGGTGGTGTCGGTAGGATTAGCCCTATCAGACTTGGAAGAAACCAAGCTTGGATACGCTGATGAAGATAATTTTGCAATTTTGGCAGTTGATAACATAACTGACAAAGATTGGAGGAAACCTATAATGGATTATCTAAAAAATCCAATAGCTTCGACAGAGAGGAAAATAAAGTACCAAGCGTTAAGTTATGTCTTGTTGGGTAGTGAATTATTCAAAAAGACTCCTGAGGGAGTATTGCTTAAGTGCCTCAGTGAGGCAGAAGCATACTTAGCTCTTTCGACTGTCCATAGTGGGGCATGTGGGGCACATCAGGTAGGCCATAAAATGAAATGGTTGTTGTTTCAACAAGGCATGTATTGGCCCACCATGTTAAAAGATTGTATTGAATTTGCTAAGGGTTGTCAGGAATGTCAAGTTCATGCTGGCATCCAACACGTCCCTGCAAGTGAGTTGCACTCTATAGTAAAGCCTTGGCCTTTCAGAGGATGGGATTTGGATTTGGTTGGAGAAATTCGACCAGCATCATCAAAGAATCATAAGTACATTTTGGTGGGTATTGATTATTTTACCAAATGGGTCGAAGTTATCCCATTACCAAATGTTGATCAAGAAGATGTGATTGAATTTATCCAGAAGCACATCATCTATAGGTTTGGAATCCCAGAGACAATTACAATAGACTAAGGATCAGTCTTCACTGGTCAAAAAATGCAAGAGTTTTCTAAAGAAGTGGGATTCAAGCTTGTAACATCCACACCTTATTATGCTCAAGATAATGGCCAAGTCGAAGCAGCAAATAAAGTAGTTATTGGGTTGATAAAAAAACATGTGGGGAAAAAGCCAAGAAATTGGCACAGGACATTGGACCAAATACTCTGGGCATGTCGAACGTCCCCTAAAGAGGCAACTAATACTACCCCATTTCGACTGACTTTTGGTCATGATGCAGTTCTGCCTATGGAAATTTATCTTCAATCAATAAGGATTCAAAGGCATCATGAGATTCCATCTGAGTCTTATTGGAATATGATGCTTGATGAATTAGTAGACCTAGATGAAGAAAGGCTCTATGCATTAGAGTTGCTGAAAAGACAAAAGAAAAGGGTGGAGAAGTCTTATAACAAAAAGGTCAAGATTAAAACCTTTTCAACTAGAGATCTAGTGTGGAAAGTGATCTTACCTATGGATCGAAAGACCAGAACTTTGGGGAAGTGGTCTCCTAAGTGGGAAGGTCCTTTTCAAATTATTAAGGCATTTAGTAATAATGCTTATGAGATTCAAGAGATGGAGGGTGATTTAAGAGTCTTAAGGGTAAATGGGAAATATTTGAAAAAATATAAGCCTATTTTACAAGAAATTCATATTAAGACGTAAATTTTATTCAAATTATAAAAGCCAAAATAGGCCATGTGAGGCCAAAATGGCATACAGAAAACAACAAGTACAATAACATAAAACCCAGGAGAAAGATTATTCATAGTCCCTCCAATTAATAGAGTTGAGGAAGGTAACATAATCTTCGTCAGCTTCATCATCAGAGTTTTGTGCTTTGGAAGGTCCTTTCTTGGGTACCTTCATCTTGGTTTCTCTCATCTTGGCGCGAGATGTTGCTCTAGTTGAAGTGTTATTGAGGGCAGTAGTTGTTGCCTCAACTTTCTTTGTCTCTTCAGTCACCTTCTTGGTCATTGCCTTCTTTGAAGAAGTACTCATACTTGCTGTAGTAGGTGCAAGATATCCCAAGAGGGAAGAGGGTTTTATAGAGGCAAGGCTTTGTAAGGATTGGCCAGTCAACAATGGAAATACGTGAAATGGCCCTTGGGAATAGACCCTAGGGTTGCGCTATTAATATTCCTTTATGGAATAGAAACTTGTGCCGTTGGAACACTAAGACTGTTAAAAGCTGCGCTGTTTTCATGATTTCCAAGAAAGGAGGAAGAATACTTTAATTACTCAGTTAGCAAAAAAAAAATATGTTTTGCAAGTCGAAGAGTTGATAGTAAACAGAAGGAGTTAGATAAAGGCCATAGGGCATTAAGATTGTATGTACATGGGGCCTTAAAAGGACCATAAAACATGATGAACAAATAGTGGAACTACAGAAATCATATGACAATCAGAAAGGGAGCTTCGACTTCAACTCAAGGAAGTTGACCTTGTGATTCTGAAGGCGTTTCTCACATTGAGCTTTGTTGAGTTTGGCTGCTGAAAGTTCTTTTTCAAGCGTTTGGGCCTTGTCAAGGAAGTCTATGGTGCGCTTCAGCTCTCTGGCCATTTCAGTAGCGTCGAACTCTCCCAGCTCAAGGTTGCGCTTTTCAGCCTTAGAAATCTTGTTCTGCAGCTCTTCAATTTGATGCTTCCAGTCATCAATGTTCTTTTGGTTCGACTACACTTCTGCCTGCCTTTTCTGTTGTTCAGTCTCTAGACTTTCGACCATAGCTTCTGATGCATGCGCTTAATCCCAAGATGAAGCTTCCAATCCAGTTGTGGTTTCAATGTTGTCTTGGATCTTGGGAAGGAGCTTGAAGTCCTCAGACATTTGATTCACTAAAGCAGTTAGCTCCAACAGGAATTCCGAAACATTTTTGCTAAGGGTCAAAAGGTCCAGTTTCTGAAGGCTGTCTTTCAGAAAGAGAGGAGCAGTTCAATCTGAAAGTAAGACATTGTGGATGTCTCCCTTGAAGAATTTGTCCTTGATTTTTCGAAGGATAGGGCTGGAGAAATCATCTGGAGTTGGACCCCCAGAGCTGGTCTAAGTACTGAGCCTGGTACCTGAAGAGCTGTACTTCTTCCCAAGTATCATCCTGGCATACTCTCAAGGATTTGACCATTTGAGGGCAGCCAAGGGGTCTCCTGTGGGGGGTTCTCCAGTAGTTGAAGTGACCATAGGCTTAGGAGTTAGATTGTTGACAGCATCTGCCTCAGCCACAGTCGAATAGGTGTGATCTTGCTCAGTCCTCTCCCTCTCTTCTTCTTGTTCTTCTTCATCTTCGACCTCTTCTTCCCCTGCTTCAGTTGGCCTTCCTTCTATGTCCACACCAATAGGCTCTGTGTGGTCGAGAGGTTGTTGGCGAGAAGCATCATCCTCTTCATGATCAGAACCATCGGTCTAGGATTGTTGAGTATGGGTCCTGGCAGGCGAATTTTTGTTTGTTTCATCTGCTTCAGGAGGAGGAACTGTAAGAGGGATAGGTTGATTAATTTCACTGATTGAACTATATCCAGAACCAAGGTCAGAGGTAGGGTGATAAGTTGGCTCACCTTGGCTATTCAGCAGAGTTGTTGCAAAGCTGAAGGAAGGTTGTGGTGGGTTAGAACCACCTACATCAGCCTGAAAACCATAAGTAAAGGGAATAAGACTGAGAGAAATCTGAGTAGGGAATCTAAATACTGAATGAAGATAGTATGCATACCTGCACAGTCGCAGTATCAGGACTTGAGTGGGCACTATCAGGATCACCAGCAGTCGTTTTCGACACAACCCTGGAGAGTTGTTTTTTGACACCACTATCAGCAGGTGTCTTCTCAAGAATTCTTGCCGCCTTTGAGGGAGATTGGGTGGTAGTTCCAGAAGCTTTGACAAGCTTCCTTTTCTGCTTAACTACTATCTCCTCAGGGGACTCATCATCAGTATCTGGAAGGATAACTATTTGAGCACCTTTCTTGCCCTTTTTTGAAGGCGTTGGAGGTTTTCGAGCAGCCTGAAAGGTGATGTAAATATTAGAAGATTGGTTACAAAAAAAAACTTAGGCAAGGGATATAAAGTACCTTTGTGCCTTCAGCGTCCTTCTCGACCTTTGCAACACCCTTCGACGAGCTGGTCTTCCTGGCCATAGCTGAAGGACAGATGATTATTACAAGGTTAATAACTGAGTGGTTAGTTAACAATCACAAATCAAGGGCCTCAAACCTTCATATGTTTCGGATTCGACACGAACATCCTCGATGTAACACCCCTAATCTATACCCCCAATTAATAAAAAGCAGTAAAAGAAAATTCGAAATTTCGTCAGAGTATATTTAAAATTATCATGGCATAGACTGGGAGAGTCGCATCAAATTGAAACAATACATACAACACCTGCTCATAAAGATATGCAACAGTGGGGTAGCAATCAACAGAGGAACTTAGTGTCTTACACCCACATTTCAGAATTTAGAATAAAAGCGGAAAATCTAAAACTGAATAACACACACACACATATATATATATATATATATATATATATATATATATATATATATATATCACGAAAAGTTTATCATACATCAAGTTGTACATGCACAAGCCAAAAGATATACATATACATAATATACAAATATCACAAACGGCCTCCCTAACTACCCGGTGTCACATATCAGAGCCGACCGACAAAAGAATGAAGACGCAAAGCTTCACAAAAATACCTCCAGCAACTCTAATCTGCAATGCCTCATAGAGCATTATAAAACAGCAGAAGGGTGAGAAAAACAACCATAATATAATTGCATACAATTATATATATAACACAAAAATCCACATATATACATACAATTCTCACCACAACTCACGCCATAATGCAAACACAAGACATTACAAGACACAATACATATTTCCATCACCAACACGTATCCATATATCAATTTTATCCACAATTCCACACATAAAACACCCATAATGATTTATGCAATGCAAGAGACCGACACAACGACTCTATGCATATGCACATGCGGTACCGACTTCCATTGTTTCTCATCACTAGTTCACTTAGGAAATCTGCTGGAACCATCGCTTGTTACATCACTGTAACTCCCTGTCGGGCCTACGATGTTCCCCACCGCTCACACCCCACACGGGCACACGGTGTTTATGGATCGCTCACACCCCACACGGGCACACGACCCGATCGCTCACACCCCACATGGGCACACAATCGTCTATAATCATCGCTCACACCCCACATGGGCACACGAAGTTATAGCGAATTCCCTCTGGAATCCAAACCGTCTCTCAGGACGCTCAACAATGCATATCATGATGCTTGGCACACAAAAACCCATAACATTTAATATGCACACACACACACATATTCATTTACATCGACAAAATCACACTTTGCACTTATGCCCAAAACAATGCATTTAATTGCCATACGGCCACAACTCGTCACAACATCATCTAAACACATACATTTACATCATACAACAGCACCTTGCACAATACACATCAATTACGTACAAGTATAACGACAAAAGTTGACAACCGATACTATTCCCGACTTTCCGACATAATTAAATCGGCTAATAATTCCAAAATCATCATAACAAGAAAGTACAGTTCAATAGCTACGCAACGATACCAAGAATGTAAAACTCGGATAAACGGATCAAAAGTTACGAAAGAAAACGAAAAACGATATTTTGAAAAGTCACATTTTGCAAAAGTCCTGTCCATACGCGTATTGCCCTGAGCCATACGCGTATGAGCAGAGACTCATTTTTCCCAAAGTTCACGTGTAAATGTCCGTACGCGTAATACCCAAGCCCGTACGCGTATTAACCTAAAATTCTACGCGTATCATACGCAAATGGGCAGATGGCCGAGAAAATAAGCAACCCATACGCGTATTGGCCCTATGGCTCGCCCACCATACGCGTATTGCCAAGGTTCATACGCGTATGAACATGCCCCATACGCGTATGACCTGGAAATCTCAGAAAAATTTCTTCTGCATAATTGTTCATACGGGTTCCAATCCAAACCCTCCAAATCATCACTCAATACCCAGAAAAACACCAATACACTTACTAACAACATGCATCTATCATATACCAACAATAAGGAACACTAACAACATAATTTTCAACACATTTAATCAATTTCTAATCGATTTTACCAAAAATGGGTTTTACTAAATTTAGTCATTTCAATCCAACAAACATCACAAATATAGATACATAATCATACACAAGTATACAATAATTGAGTTTCGCACCCTTACCCGATTAAATCGATACTAGAAGTTGATTCTTCTTTGATTTTTCCAAGTTTTCCACTATTTCTCTTCTTCTTCTCTTTTCTCCCCTTTTTCTTTCTTTTCCTTTTCTTTCTTTCTCTTTTTCTCTCTTTCTAATTCCCTTTCTATTCTAACTTAACAAAATATTATGAAATGTCCAAAATACCCCCACACTCAAATATCTCACAAACGTTCCCAAAACCCGATAAAATATCACAACATTGAAAAATAACATATTTTCAGATAAAAGTCGAAAATAAAATAGAATAATAATATAATAATCAAACGACTCGATTAAATAAAACGCACACGAAAACTGGGTTGTTACAACTCTCCCCCACTTAGAAATTTTCGTCCTCGAAAATATTACCTGAGATGAACAACTCTGGATACGACTCCCGCATCCGACTCTCCAACTCCCAAGTCAAATTGCCCTCAGCAGCGCCGCCCCACGCCACTTTCACAAGTGCAATCTCTTTGCCTCTCAACCTCTTCACCTCGCGATCCAAAACCCTAACTGGTACTGCCTCAACTGTAAGGTTCTCCCTTACTTCAACCTCATCCATCGGAATCACATGCGACGGATCTAGAACATACTTCCGAAGCTGTGAAACATGAAACACATCGTGCAAATTCGACAGATTCGGCGGCAACGCCACCCTATAAGCCACAACACCCACTCTCGCGGATATCTGGTAAGGACCAATAAACCGAGAAGTAAGTTTCTTCGATTTCAATGCACGACCCACCCCTGTTACCGGCGTAACCCTCAGAAATACATGATCGCCCTCTTGAAACTCAAGATCCTTCCGTCTTCGATCATGATAACTCTTTTGTCTACTCTGAGAAGCTTTCATCTTCTCACGAATAAACTTTACTTTCTCTGTCGTCTGTTGCACCAACTCTGGCCCAACCACCGTTCTCTCACCAGATTCGTGCCAACACAAAGGTGTTCGACACCTTCGCCCATACAGTGCTTTAAACGGTACCATTCCAATACTAGAATGGAAACTATTATTATACGTAAACTCAATCAATGCAAGATAACCATCCCACACACCACCTTGTTCCAAAACACAAGCTCTCAACAAATCCTCTAAAGACTGAATCTTCCTCTCCGTCTGACCATCCGTCTGCGGATGATAAGCCGAACTCAATCTCAATTTAGAACCCAAAGCCTTCTGTAAACTTTCCCAAAATCTCGATGTAAATCTAGGATCTCGATCAGAAACAATACTCAATGGAACTCCATGCAATTTCACAATCACACTGATGTAAATCTCCGCCAACCGCTCCAAAGAGAAACGGATGTCAATCGGAATAAAATGAGTCGATTTAGTCAGCCTATCAACAATCACCCAAATAGCATTATGCCCTCGCTGAGTATTCGGTAACCCTGTTACAAAATCCATGGAAATACTATCCTATTTCCATTCAGGAATATCCAACGGTTGCAACAAACCACTAGGCCTCAGATGTTCCACCTTCGATTTCTGACAAGTCAAACAGGCATAAACAAACTGAGCCACATCTCTTTTCAATCCAGACCACCAGAAAATCTTCTTCAAATCTTGGTACATCTTGTTCGCTCCCGGATGTATACTCAAATTACTCCGGTGTCCTTCCTCCAAAATCATATTTTTCAACTCCGCATCATCTGGAATACAAATCCTACCTCGGAATCTCAAAACACCATTAATATCCACTTGAAAATCACTATTCGCATCTTTTCCTCCAACCAACATCAAATCCACAAATTTCACGTCTAACTTCTGTTTCTCACAGACAGTCATCAGAAAATCATTAGTAATCGTTAGCATACCAAGCCTAACGCTACTCGACGTCACTTCACAAACCAAACTAAAATCTCTAAACGATTCCAAAAGTTCCCACTCCTTAACCATTAAAGCGGACATATGTAACGATTTCCGGCTCAATGCATCGGCTACCACGTTAGCTTTACCAGGATGGTAATTCAAGCCAAAATCGTAGTCCTTCAAGAATTCCAACCATCTACGTTGCCTCGTATTTAGCTCTTTCTGATCAAACAAATATTTCAAACTTTTATGATCACTAAAGACTTCAAACCTTGCACCGTAGAGATAATGCCTCCAAATCTTCAACACAAAAACCACAGCCGCTAACTCAAGATCATGAGTAGGATAATTATTCTCATGAACTCTTAACTGCCTTGAAGCATAAGCCACCACCTTACCTTCCTGCATCAAAACACCACCTAGACCAATCAAAGAAGCATCACAATAAACCACAAATGGTTCATTAGGATTCGGCAAAATCAAGATCGGAGCTGTCGTCAATCTTCTCTTCAGCTCAGTAAAACTCTCTTCACACCGAATATCCCAAATGAATGCTTGCCCTTTACAAGTCAACTGGGTCAAAGGAAGTGCTAGCTTCGAAAAACCTTCAATAAACCTCCGATAATAACCAGCCAAACCCAAAAAGCTTCAAATTTCAGTAACGGATCTCGGAGCCTCCCATTGTAGAACTGCTTCTACTTTAGATGGATCCACAACAATACCATTACCTGAAATTACGTGTCCAAGAAAACTTACTTCCGATAACCAGAATTCACACTTAGATAGTTTAGCAGAAAGCTTCCTCTCCTTCAAAACCTGCAAAACAATACGCAAATGTTCTGCATGCTCCTCCCGAGACTTAGAATAAATTAAGATATCATCAATAAACACCACGATAAAACGATCCAGATTCTCGTGAAAAATACGATTCATGTATTCCATAAACACACCTGGCGCATTAGAAACCCCGAACGGCATCACAGAATATTCATAATGACCATATCGTGTCCTAAAACCTGTTTTCTGAATGTCTTCCTCCTTCACCCTTATCTGATGATACCCCGACCTCAAGTCAATCTTACTGAACACACACGCACCAACCAACTGATCCATCAGATCATCAATCCTTGGAAGAGGATACTTATTCTTGATCGTCACCTTATTCAACTGGCGATAATCAATACATAACCTCATACTTTCATCCTTCTTTTTCACTAATAAAACTGGAGCACCCCAAGGAGAAACACTTGGTCTCACGAACCTCTTCTCCAACAACTCATTCAACTGTTTCTTTAACTCCACCAACTCCGATGCCGACATACGATAAGGTGCCATAGAAACAGGTCTAGTATAAGGAACTATATCTATGGAAAACTCCACCTCTCTCTCTGGCAGCAAGTCTGAAATATCCTCAGGAAACACTTCCGGAAATTCACACACAACAGGAAACACCTCAAGTGAAACTTGACTATCCACAGTTAAAGATGCAAACAATCCAAACAACTGAGCTTCCTCCGCCAAAAGTTTCTTAAACTCTTTGGTAGATAAGAAACTCGAGTCTTCGTCTTCCTCAAGAGAAGGAAACCTTACCAGCTTATGATAACAATCAATGTGAACTCGATTGAATTGCAACCAATTCATACCCAAAACCACATCTAATCCCTCCAACGGCAAACACACTAAATCCATCTCAAAGTCTTTACCATAAATGGTCAAAAGACATCTTAGACAAACCAAAGAAGTAGTTACTGACCCCATTGCTGGAGTATCAATAACCATTCCACCACCCATCACAGACAACACAAGATTCAAACGCTTCGCGCACTCAAACGAAATAAACGAATGAGTCGCTCCAGTATCAATAATAGCAATCAAAGGAGTACTATTAATAAAACAAGTACCTCGAATCAGATGATCTGCACTCGAAGTCCGAGTCCCCGATAATGCAAACACTTTTCCACCAGCTGGAGCTTATTTCGATTTTGGACACTTGGTACTAATATGACCAGGTTCACCACAGTTGTAACATTTCACCACATTCTTCCTGGCACAATCAGCAGCAACATGTCCTACACCTCCACAATTAGCACACTTCCTCAAATCTTTCCTGCACTCAAACTGACGATGCCCCAACTCACCACATTTATAACACCTCATAGGACCAGACATTCCTCCTCCACCTGACCTTTTCTCAAAATTCCCTCTTTGTTTACCTTTATCAGCTGGTGTCACATACGGACCACCACAGAACTGTTGCTTCCCTTTCCTCTCGCTCACACTCTTGTAATGAGTAGAACGAGCCTTACTGTCCTCTTCATAGATCCTACAACAATCTACCAAATCAGAAAACCTCTGAATCCTCTGATATCCAATACTGTTTTCTTTCTTTTTACCTTGACAGAAGGTTTCTGGCGGGGAAAAAGGATTAGGATGTTAGGACTGATGTTTTTGAATTACTGCTTTTGATTGATGGAGATATGGGATTTGGGTTTTTTGTTTAGTGTGCTCGCTAAGATTTTTCTTTCAATCTTATGCCTACGTATTCCCGTTTACCGAAACAGGGAAATTAGAGCGTTCGTAGTTCCTCCTATTCTATGGGAGGAAATTGGTTTTTGGTGTCTTGTTCAAAGCCCAAGACGTGAAGCGAAAGGTGATTTGTATCTTGTTCAAAGCCCAAGATATGAAGCTGAAAGGGTGTTGACTTTAGAGAGAATTTGTCATCTCTAAAGAGGGGGGGTCGTATGTCACAACTGTTTATAAAGGAGAATTACTTTAACCGGGATATGCGAATCCGGCAATGCCATAATTTCCTTTACAGGGGATTTTAACCTAAAGGAGAAGACTTTAACTCAGTGTAGAGCAATGCTATCTTTCCTTAGGAATTTCTCATGCTAAAAGAGGGACAGTGGCATAGATGTAGATGATCCAGAGGCTTGCCGCTTACAGCGATTAGATGAAGAGGAAGGAGTTGTTGATGTTTGTGTACTGTGAACGGGGCACATCTTTGATGCTAAAAGGTTAATTGGATTAACCAGTGGTTTTCTTATACAAAGCCTAAGAGGAGGCTGATATGTGTCTCATACAAAGCCCGAGAGAGAGGCTAAAAGGTTTTGACTCAACGAGGGAGTCTTTTTTTATCTCGTACGAAGCCCGAGATGGAGGCTATTTGACTCAACAAGAGAGTTTTTTGTATCTCATATAAAGCCCGAGATGGAGGCTAAAGGGGTGATTTACTCAACGAGGGAGTCTCTTATGTGTCTCGTACAAAGCCCGAGAGAGAGGCTAAATGTTTGCTTCGCTGGGAAGGATCATTGTATAAAGCCCAAGAGGAGGCTATGGTGACTGTTTCAGTTGAGTGACAGGTCCAATATACTGATTTTAAAGAGAAAATCAGTTCTTATATGAGCAACACTGTACTCAGGGATTTGACTCAGGGATCCGGGTTATTCCTGTTTTTTAGGGAAATGGGAAATCCAAAGGGTATTGAGACTGTCCGAGTCTGCGGGTTTCCTTCCTATTCTTGAAGGGTGCTTGAGAATGTCTTTGAGACTCAAGGAGATTAGACTGTCCAAGTCTAGAGTTTCATCTTTTGTACTATGCTTTGAGAAACAGTAGTAGACTCTATGAAAGGACTGCTCTACGCATATGACTAAGTTCTGTTCCTATACCTCTAGGAGGTCGTCGGGACAATTTGTACGAAGCCCAAGAGGAGGCTAGAAACTTTTAAGAAGCCGATCGGTTCTTGTACTAAGCCCAAGAGGAGGCTATCATTCCCGGAGGAAGAGATCATTATACGAAGCCTAAGAGGAGGCTGTGAATACTTCTAAGAAGCCGTAGGGTCCTTGTACTAAGCCCAAGAGGAGGCGGGGTTGCTTATAGGAAGCCTGTGGGTCCTTGTATGATGCCCAAGAGGAGGCCGATGCTTTTAAGAAGCCCGTGGGTCCCCAAACCCCGAGAAATTCAAGGCAATGTGATTCACCGAGAATAGATCATGTCAGGAAAGTTTGAGAATTTGGAAGAAACTCAAAGATGCCATTCACGGAGAAGACATTCATCTTTGGGAGTAGAGTTTTTTGACAATTCCTAATGAGGACAACCGAAGAGAAGACTGTATCTGGTGATCCTATTAGGGATCTAGCTGTCTATTTCTACGAATAAATGAAACGGCGTCACCTAGTTCTAGACGTAGTTGCCGGGGAAACTCTAAATATCTATACTATTATTACACAGTTGATATGAGTTTATGAAAGAATACTTACAGTGAAACATCTCCACAATACAGTTATATGTATATCAAAGCGGTAAATGAAAGCAATAACCACTTACTCGGTTGTAGAGCTTCCATGCTGTTTGGTTAGTTGTTCAACAAAGAAAGATTGATAACAATATTATATTCAAAATCAAAGGAGAAAGTGCTTTGAAAAAGAAAGATTTGGGGCTTACAGCTCAAGGAGAGGCCTAGGGTTTTATCAGTGAGCGCACTGTTGAATTTGTACAGAGGGACTTATACAAGTGACTGAGGCCCAAAAAGTTTTCTGTACAAAGGGATGGGTCTTACACTCTCTCAAGAGGCCGAAAAGGGTTTTAAAAAAGAGTGGGGCTTATAACACGAGGGTAGGCCCAGATGATTTTTCCGTTTGAAATGGCGATCGCCCCGAAGTTTTCTTTTAACGCGGAGGGACTTATACAATAAGTGAGGCCCAAATGATTTTGGTTAAAAGGGGATTGGGTCTTACACTCTAATAGAGGCCCAACGTATTTTTTGAATGGGTCTTATAGGTCAAGGAGAGGCCCAAGGTTATTTTTCGAAAGGCGACGATCACACCGTTTATTTTTGACGGTATCGGGACTTATACAATACACTGAGGCCCAAAAATGATTTGGTCAAGAAAGGATTGGGTCTTACACTCTATTAGAGGCCCAAAGTGTTTTGAAAATCAATTTTGAAAGTTGAATTAATCAAAAAAACCCTAATTTTAATCTTTAAAAGTAAATATTTAAAGAAAATCAAACAAAATTCAAAATAAATTTGAATAATCCACTTATGATTTTGCTTAAGGTTTGAAAAAATGAGGGATAATCACAAGGAATATTTAAATTCATTAGGTTTTGATTTTCAAAGTAAATATTCAATTTTAGAATGTTTAAAAACAATTAAAAATGAATTTATTCACAAAATACTAATTATATTCAATAAATAATATAAATTTAATTTTTTGGTGGAATAAAATATTTCAACATTTTTGTGAATTGTTACAAAAAGAACCAATAAAAAATGATAAAAATTGAAGGAGTTATTAATTTTTCAAATCATTAAAAATAATAATATGAAAAATAACAAAATAAAAAAGTGATAAAAAGAAGTCTGGGGCGAGGGGGATTCAAACCCCAGACCTCTCGCTTGCCAATACTCACAAAACCAGCTGATGAACCGCTAGGGCGCAATGCCAATTCATTAATAACATGGCAAGTGAAAAATATATATCAAACTTAGTTGGAAAACCTGAAGAATGGCGCCATGGCCATCTTCTTCCTCGAGCTCGTGCGTGAAGCACCATATCTCACTCATCTCTCAACCATTGGACATGATTCAAACACCAAACCCGTGCGTTTTTCCACAAGGAATAAGATGGCAATACCCAATTTTATTCATTTTCAGTGTGGAGGAAAATAATCATGATGAACACAGATGAACCCTAATTTGCAAAAGCAATCGTGCAGGCATGGTTATAAGGTCTATGATCCAATTTCTTGGGGCAAAACAATCAACACATGATGGCAATCAAATGGCAAAAATATCATGCGAGGAAATATGCATGGAACATGGAGTTTGAGTTTGAAGCTCACCTTGATGCAAACTGAAATGGAACTTTGCCCAGATGGTGTTCCAGTCGTGAATTGATGATCCCTACAGCTTCAATGGATGTTATGGAGTGTGTTGCAAGCTTTGGAACACTTTAAAATTCTTTGGATCAAGCTGGAGACCTCCACCTGCAAAATTGAAGCATAATGGCTTGGTTGAAGAGTGATTTTGAGACTGGGGTGTTACAGTTGGTGTTTAAGTGTTTGGACACCTCAAATACATTATATGTGATGTGTTTAAGCAATTGGAATGGATTGATTGTGGCTGCAACTCAAAACCCGATAGTGGTTACTCAAAAACAAGAAAACTTGAGGTTTAAGAAAGAATGAGAGAAAGCAGTGCTGTAACTGGCTTTGGTGTGAGTTGAATGATCCATTGGGACCTCTATTTATAGGTGATTAACTTTTGTTTTGGAGGAATAGTGAATGGCTGCTGGATCAGATCACATTTGCATGGATTGGCTTGGAGGATTTCTTCTCAAGCAAGGCAAGCTAGCCATTCCCAAGAGCAGGGCTATGCCTTGACCAAAACCACATTCCTCAGATGTTTTTAATGTTGTTTAATCAGAGAAATTGACTGAGTAGGGTAGCTACCTTGACAATGCACTATTCCACATTAATGCACTTTGAATTCAAGGCAAAATGTGCCAAAGTGGATGAACTTCAAGTTGGAAGATTCCTTGGCCTTTTGACTCAGACTTATCAGTTGGATCAGTTGCATTGTGATTGGTTTGAACACAGGTGGCATAGTGATCCTTAGTCTTTGGCTCAAAATCGTGTGTGGCAAGCAAACATGCAAACTGATTTTTCCAAAACAGCTTCCAGCGGCATGACTTTGGGCATGGATTTCTCATGGCTTAAGTTGAATCAATTCATGTTGTTGAGCTCTTTGAATTCTTAGTAACATATGCAACAACATTGATGTTTAACTTTGGACTTGATTCAGCTTGCATCTATGTGAAAATATCTCACAAGTTTTGGTGTTTCAACAAAATCTGTCTTGGACAAAAATTTTCTAAGTGTTGGAAAATGGTATATTTTCATGTTTTCATCCACTTTGGCTCACTCATAGCTCAAAATCCATAATGAATTGGAGTTAGGCCTAGTTGAAGTTTTTGTAGAGGGTAATGAGAGCTACAAATCCATCTTTGGATGAGAGAAAATGGCCTTGTGGTTTAGGAGTTATGGTCCTCCAAAGTTGGTACCTTTGTCACTTTATTTTTAACTTAGAAAATTTTCTAAGTTTTTATGGTTACCCCTTTTACAAGTTATCCAACTTTTCTTGATTTTTCTTGATGAATGATGATTCAAATCATACATAAACATCATTTTAGGGTTAAAAATCCATTTTGGTGAAAAATCTCAAAAAATCAAAGTTGACTTTTGTGCACAGTTGACTTTTTATCAGATGAATTCCAAATTGTGCAATTCTTCAGGAAATCATGTCCTTGATCTAAATCAAACTTGATGGACATGTTACATGGGTGTCATGGGGAATATTGAGGTATATCCTAGGGCTTGGGAGCTTGTCCTGGTCAAAAGTCAAAGTTACAGTTGACTTTTCTCTTAAAACTCTAATTTTGGTGCAGATGAAATTGAGACTTGTTGCTCAAGCTTCTTGGATTAATCCATTGTTCCAAATGGATCAATATAGTTCATTAAAGACCCTCAAACTCTCTCTTGAGGTCTTGGCTCATGATTTGCCTTAAAAGTCAACTTAGGGGTGAATTAGGTCAAGAAACCCTAATTCCTGATTTTTGATGAATGCATCCCCTGAGGCCAAATTGACTTGATGATTGGGTCCATGAGGTTCCATGGAGTATATTAGATTATGTTTTGGATCATTGGCTTGTGCACAGATGAAAAATTTCCATTTGGAGGCCCTGGTCGACCAAAACCCTAATTTGGTGACACTGTTGATCTTGAGACTTAATCCACCTAGAAGGGAGCAGCCTTGTGCTTAATCCTTGAAGTGGGAGTCCTTTTGATCCATTGTGGATGTTTGAGAGGTTAGACAAGTTAAAGATCATGTCATTCCTTGATTGATCATTTGTCTAAGAGCTCTGAGAGGGCTTGAAACCCTAATTTTGACTGTAGTGAATGCTCAACAACCCTTGAGGCATTTGATGAGGCATGATGATACACCCATATTGTGATGATGATTTGCACAATGATGGGAAATCTAAGTGGTCAAAATTTGGGGTATGACAGATGCCCCTATTTAATCTTCTTGGACACGAAGGTGTGAATGACGAAGGTGTTCGGGCATTCGGGGTGCAAGAGGATTAAATATCAGAATACCCGAAATTTTGATGGTGGTTATAAATGGTAGCTTACGCATTCATCTTCTTTAGCTAAGCAATGATGCTTAGAAAAGGTAAACTTCCCCTCGATCCTGGTCTTCCGCCAAGGAACTGGTCTCAGTTTTCTTTTGAGATGAACTTCCCCTCGTTCTTGGTTTCCTACCAAGGAACTGGTCTTAGTCTCTGAAATGAACTTCCCCTCGTTCTTGGTTTCCTACCAAGGAACTGGTCTCAGTTTCTTTTGTCAATAAGCTTTATTGACAAGGGACGCTATGCGTAGCGGTTTTCCTCAAACTTCTCGCCGAATTTTCCCGGGGAGATGCCATTTGATGGGAAAATTTTTGATGTCAGACTCGTTGGGGGAACCCAGTCGTCTGAGTTGTAGAGTTGCACAAACTTCTCTGTTGGAGACGCCATTTGTCGATTCTACTGGGGAAAGCGAGTCTCTTGAGAGACTGTTTTCGTTTGGGAGCTTACATCATACTTTTCTCGGGATCTTTCAGGAGAAATGCCATATGATGGGGTCCAATTTTGAGGTGCCGATGACCTTTTCATCAGTGGTCTTTTCGGAGAGAAACTGGCATGCTGCCGAATTTCTGATTACGAGGCTTCCCTTCGGGATTTTCTTTAATCCAGGAAAGCAAGGATGTCATCCTCAATAGCGAAGAGTGACATTTATTGAACGTTCCTCTGGCTTTTCAGAGGTTCAAATTATCAAAGTGGTCAAGGACCAGCTTCTTTCCAGAAATAAACTGGAAGCGAAGTTGTCCAAACGCAGCGCTTCCTGACGAGGCAAGAACTGACAACTCGATTGAGAGAACTTCTACCACTAGGGGACAAGACCGACTAGAGTGATGGTGATGCAATATGAAATGTGAATGCAAATCAATAATGCATGATGCATGTATGTTTATGCTGACAAAACAGGCGTGACATACAAACTGACGGGTGAACACGACTGGATACTCGGCCATCGCGGGGCGTATAGAAATATCGTTGGTTCAAGATAGCAACTCCACCTTGCTTAGGAGAGATAGTCCCTACGGGGAATATCGTTGGTCGGGCTTAAGAGGTTAGAACTCGGCCGTGGCGTGTCAGACGTTACAAGGTCTCTGACACAGTTGATCCCTTTATTCAGGCGTACTGGCGTAGAAGAAGTACTTTGATTCTGCACTTTGAAGTTCGCTTACCTCTGGAGAAGCGGTTGATGTTCTTTTGATGTTCAACAGTAAAAAGAAATTGCCGTCTTTATTAAAAATCAGAAAAAGTTTTAACAAGTAAATTCATTTTTGTTTTATTTCAAGAATCGTTGATCATGTTAAAATGTCGTTCTGTAAAGCTAAAACAAGTAAGAATTACAAACAAAAGCACAAAGGCTCAAATTTTATTGATAAGATGGAGATCAGCCAAACGCGTGATTCCAAAGAGTAATTACAAAGTTAGAAAATGGTAATTTACAGGGAAAAGGGCTACGTTGAAACATAACGACCACTATCCTTCTACCAACTTTGAATTCGGGGCATCCTGAGCTTCTGTCGAAGATGACCTTGACTGGAGTTTTCTGACAGATGATGTAACTGCTGCTGCTGAGGGATTCGCCTTTGTTGAACATAGTTACTTGCCATTATCCCTAATTTTTGCCTGGATTGTACTTTGATGTTTCCAATCCACCGGGATGATTTTTTTCATGTCTCTAATTTTTGCCTGGACCGCCCTTTCAGGTGTTCAATCCACCGAGACGTTTTTTTTTTTTTTTTTAAATTTTTTTTTTATAGTTTAGTTTAGGCGAAGTATTTCTTGACTACATCAACATTCGTGGGGTAGGCAAATTCCTCTCCGTCCATGGTTGCAAGTCTCAAGGCGCCGCCTGAGAAAGCTTCCGTGACCACGTAGGGGCCATCATAATTTGGGGTCCATTTGCCCCGAGAATCAGTGAGAAATGATTGTATCTTCTTGAGCACAAGGTCTCCTTTCCTGAAGACACGAGGTCGGACCTTTTTGTCGAACGCCCTCTTCATTCTCTGTTGATACAACTGACCGTGGCATAGTGCCGTTATTCTCTTTTCTTCGATCAGATTCAGTTTATGGTGTCGGCTTTGACACCATTCAGCTTCGGTGAGCTTAGCTTCCATAAATACTCGGATTGATGGGATCTCTACTTCTATGGGGATAACTGCCTCCATGCCATACACTAGAGAGAAAGGGGTAGCCCCTGTTGAAGTGCGAACAGATGTGCGATAACCGTGAAGAGCAAAGGGTAGCATCTCGTGCCAGTCTTTGTAGGTCACAACCATCTTTTGAACAATCTTCTTGATGTTCTTGTTAGCCGCTTCTACCGCCCCGTTCATCTTGGGTCGGTAGGGAGATGAGTTATGATGTTCGATCTTGAACTCTGTGCACAACTCCTTCATCATCTTATTGTTCAAGTTAGATCCATTATCAGTAATGATCTGGCTCAGAACGCCATAACGGCAGATGATATTGTTTTTGATAAATCGGACCACCACTTGTCGAGTTACATTAGCGTACGACGCTGCTTCGACCCACTTGGTGAAATAGTCAATGGCTACAAGGATGAACCGATGTCTGTTTGAAGCCTTGGGTTCAATCAAGCTAATCATGTCGATTCCCCATATGGAAAAAGGCCACGGGGAAGAAAGAACTTTGAGATGTGATGGCGGTACATGAATTTTGTCGGAGTATGCCTGACACTTGTGACACCTCCTCATGTACTTGTAGCAGTCGGATTCCATTGTCAACCAATAGTACCCTGCTCTGAGAATTTTTCTTGCCATTGCATGTCCATTGGCATGAGTGCCAAAGGATCCTTCATGAATTTCTTTCATAAGTGTGTCTGCTTCTGGTCTGTCGACGCATCGGAGCAAAACCATGTCAAAATTTCTCTTATAGAGAGTGTCACCGCTCAAGAAGAAGTTTCCAGCCAATCTTCTGAGGGTTTTTCTATCCTTCCTTAATGCCCCAGGTGGGTACTCTTGCTTCTGAAGGAAGCATTTGATATCGTGATACCAAGGTTTGTCGTCTATGACTGCTTCAATCGTGAAGATGTAAGCGGGTCGTTCGAGGCGCATGATGTCGATCTTAGGTACGTCATTCCATTGACCTACACTAATCATGGAAGAGAGAGTGGCTAATGCATCAGCCATGTGATTCTCCTCACGAGGGATGTGATGAAACTCAACTCTGTTGAAAAAAGGGAGCAACCTTCTTGCATAATCCTTGTAAGGAATCAATCCTGATTGGTATGTGTTCCAATCTCCTTTTATCTGATTAATAACCAAGGCTGAGTCGGCGTATACATCTAAGTTCTTGATCCTTAAATCAATCGCTTCTTCGAGACCCATAATACAAGCTTCGTATTCGGCCTCGTTGTTCGTACATTTGAACATAAGTCTGGCAGTGAAAGGAATGTGGGTACCCTGAGGGGTAACAATGATTGCCCCAATCCCGTTTCCGTAATGATTAACTGCTCCGTCAAAGATAAGTCCCCATTAGGAATCTGGTTTTGGCCCTTCACTGGGTAGCGGTTCATCGCAATCTTTCATTTTTAGATACATGACATCTTCATCTGGGAAGTCAAACCCGACTGATTCCTGATCGTCAATCGGTTGATGAGCCAAATGATCGGCTAAAATACTTCCCTTAACGGCTTTCTGAGCGTGGTACTCTATGTCATATTCTGATAACAGCATCTGCCAACGGGCAATCCTTCCCGTGAGAGCAGGTTTTTCGAAGACATACTTGATTGGATCCATTTCAGAGATTAACCAAGTAGTGTGACGAATCATGTACTGGTGAAGACGTCTGGCTGCCCAAGCCAAAGCACAGCAAGTTTTCTCGAGCATCGTGTACCGAGTTTCACAGTCGGTGAATTTCTTGCTTAGATAGTAAATGGCAGACTCTTTCCTTTTGCTTTTGTCTTGTTGGCCAAGTACACATCCCATTAAGTCCTCTAGAACTGTGAGGTAAATGATCAGTGGTCTTCCTTCCACTGGAGGTGATAGAATCGGAGGATTCAACAGATATTCCTTAATACTGTCGAAGGCGGTTTGGCAATCTTCTGACCAAACGCAATCCTGGTTCTTTTTCAATAATTTGAAAATTGGCGCACATGTGGCGGTCATGAGGAATATGAATCTGGAGATGTAGTTCAAATGTCCCAGGAATCCTCTGACTTGTTTTTCAATTTTTGGAGAAGGCATTTCTTGAATGGCCTTGACCTTGTCATGATCAACCTCAATTCCTTTCTGGCTGACGATGAACCCTAGTAGTTTCCCTGAACGGACACCGAAGGTGCACTTGTTGGGATTCAAGCGGAGCTTGAATTTTCTTAGACGTTCGAACAATTTTGACAGATGTTCAATGTGCTCACTCTCTGTTTTTGATTTTGCAATCATATCATCGACATATACCTCAATTTCCTTATGTATCATGTCATGAAACAGAGTAGTCATGGCCCTTTGATAGGTTGCCCCGATGTTCTTCAAACCGAACGGCATTACCTTGTAACAAAAAGTACCCCATGGGGTAATGAATGAAGTTTTCTCCATGTCTTTCGGCGCCATTTTGATTTTGTTATAGCCCGAGAATCCATCCATGAAAGAGAAAACTTTGAACTTCGCTGTGCTGTCAACCAGCATGTCAATGTGTGGTAAAGGAAAGTCGTCCTTTGGACTTGCCTTGTTCAAATCTCTGTAATCAACACACATTCTGACATTTCCGTCCTTTTTGGGAACGGGTACGATGTTGGCTAACCATTGAGGATATTCAGCTGTAGCGAGGAAACCCGCGTCAATCTGTTTCTGTACCTCCTCTTTGATTTTGATGGCCATGTCCGGGTGAGTGCGTCTCAACCTTTGCTTTACTGGCGGACATTCCGATCTTAATGGTAAATGATGTTCCACGATGTTGGTATCCAACCCTGGCATATCCTGATAGAACCAAGCGAATACATCGGGGAATTCTCTGAGAAGCTTTATTAAACTCTCTCTGGCAGTTGGACTGAGTAGTGCCCCAATCCTGATTTCTTTTCTCTCTTGCCCTGAACCCAAGTTTACCGTTTCCAACGGTTCTTTGTGAGGTTCAATGGACCTTTCCTCTTGTCTGAGTAGTCGAGAGATCTCTTCTGGAATTTTGTTGTCATTTTCTTCTTCAGCCTCGAATACCGGGAACTCAAAGTTGGGAGAAGGCATCAGATTGTATGTTTCAATTGGGTTTAAAACAAGCAATCTGCATGACGTGATGATTCATGTTTAGAAAAGATAGAGAAAAATGCAAGTGTGTGCAGTGTTTTATTTTACTGCTTGTTTTTATTGTTTGTTTTGTTTTTTAGGATTACCATTTTCTGAGAAAGCAAAAAGAGAAAACAGCAATTAATGCGGAAATTACATAACGACGTTATTTTATTAATGAACAAGTCGATCCTTGAAACTACAGCTCTATAAAACAAAACTCTGTCGCTTTGGGCAAAGCGAAGAGTGAAATTTACAGAAAGCGAGCCCTATCAAAACATCCGTTTCACCTGGGCAGGGTGAAAGGTTAAAGATGGCAATTACTTTGACTGATGAACGCCCTTTGGAACCTTGACAGCAACACATTGGCGGCGAACTCCTCGGTGAATCACAAAGTCTGGCACCTTCCTTGATTTGTCTTCAGAAATAACGCTGATTTCTGGTGGAGCAGGATCATTGGAATCTGTCTCCCAGGCAGAATTGTCGTAGGAGAATTCCTCTGTTGCATTTTGCATAGCATTTGTGCTCTCAGGTACATCTCCTCATCCAGTTGGCTGGATGTCTTCGAACCTGATACGAGAGCTTTCGGGTGCAGTGTACTTGACCATAAAGTCGTACTTCCCACTTGGTTGTCCCAGGGTGTCCCACACTTCTTTGGAACTGGAGGAGTCATCCCTCTCGATGACGTTGACCTCGGGAAAAGCATAGTTGATGAACTCAAGTCCTGCAAACGTTGGGAATTCATCTTCATGTTGAGTAGCTTCTGAATGACCTGAGTGTTGATCCCATGACATAGTGGGGACACAGGTATTCTGTTCAATGAGACTCAGCTGATTTTCATTGTTCGGCTGACTTTCTGGCCCCACGTTTCCTGGGTAAGGTTGCCACATTAGCAGACCATCCATTGGGCCATAGTAGGTGTAGTCAAAATTGTCTTTCATCGGAGTGTCTTCCTCTAATGAATTTGGCGGAGCGCGGCATCCTTCCGGATCACAATCCCCGTAGATCATTTCGACATCTGATCTTGGTATAAATCTCAGACTTTTTGTAGGAAAGCAAAAAGGCATAGGCACCTCTTCCTGAGACATATAACCGTCCTTGTTAAGGTAGGACTTCCATTCTTCATCCGTGTCAGAGGGATCTTCATCATTGATAGCATGAACTGTTTGAGACACTGGGTGAAGGAAACCTCCACTATGGAAGAAGTTTTGAAGGGGATGAAGACTTTCATCGTTGGCAGCTGTCTGGGTACAGGTCGCAGAAAAACCAAGACCCTTCTTTGTTTTATTGTCAATGGGAATGACAAGCTGTCCCCATCCTGTCATATCGGTACTCTCGACCGCTTTAATAGCATCTTTGTATGAGGAAATCGAGGTTCCTCTTTCGAATTAATTGTCCTTGCTTACCAACAGTGCTTGGAACTGAGTTCCAATAACCTCCTCGGGTTCTATTCCAGTAGATGATGACAAGTTACTCACAAGCAAGGCTTGTTCCCCACAAACCGTGACAAGCTGATCGTTCTGAACGAATTTTAGCTTTTGGTGGAGGGTCGAAGTGACCGCTCCAGCCTGATGTATCCAAGGTCTTCCTAATAAATAACTGTACGTTGCCTGGATATCCATGACCTGGAAAGTGTGAGGACCAATAGTTATGGGAAGATCAACTTCGCCGATAGCTGTTTTTCTGGATCCGTCGAATGCTTTGATGATGACCTCGCTGACTCTCATCAGAGGGCCTTTGAATGATAATTGCATCAAAGTGGACTTCGGCATAACATTCAGGGCTGACCCTGTGTCTACCAGTATGCTGGCTAAAGCATCGTCCTGGCAGTTGACTGTAATGTTGAGCGCCATGTTATGACGGCGTGTAATACCCCAAAATTTGCTCTCCCTCTTTGTCATCATAGTATTGCATTATCATTTATCATATCATATCCACCTCATTAACATTACATTGCATTTAACATAGAAAAATGAAGCATAGCATCCTTCTTACCATCAGGGCATGTGATCAGGTGGAAGGTGGTCAATCAAGGGATCATTCAAAGCATAAAAAGGTCAATCAAGTTTCCTCAAGGCAAGCCAAGAGGTCTTTCATGTCTCATACTATCTCAAGGTATCATCCACAACCTCAAGGATGAGAGATTCAATGGGAGATTGAAGCACTACATCTTTCCTTATGCAGGAGGTTCAAAAATTGAAGGAAAACCCTCAAAAGAGATAGCCCATTGATCCAAAATCATCCTCAAATGGTATATCTCATCATCCTATAAGAGGATACACAACATACTCTGAGGAATTTGAAATTGAAGACTGCACATTTTTCTCCTAGGAGATGGGTACCAAAATTAGGGTTTCCAATAAAATCAGGGAATCTTTGATTTTTTGGACCAAACTTGATTTCATGGTATTTCATATGTCCCTAAGTGTATGGATGTGGAAAATTGCTTCTCAATTGGTTTTGGAAGTGGTTCAATTGGAAGAAAGATAAAAAATCAGAGAATTTGGGGCCAAGTCAAATAATCAGAGGAAAAAGTCAACTCTTGACTTTTTGAGGCCAAATTCATGAAATTCATGTTATATGTGTCCAATGTACAAAATTTGGTCAAGAAACTCCAAAGGAATCATGAAAAAATCAAGATGTAAAAAGTTGCCATTTTTGGGTGAAGAAGGGTTACTAAAAATAGCAAGTTTTGGCCATTTTGCATCAGAGTTTGAACCAAGGCCATTTAAAATTGAAGCACCAAATGAAAATTCCACTCGGCCACAACAAAAGATCTTGTTTTAAGCTTCACATCCATATGTGGAACATCTCCATTGGATAAATAATGAGAGAGATATGGATGATCAAAGTTGGAGGAAAATAGGCCAAAACCATGTCATGACCAAGTCTTGCCAGGCCTGCGCGCATGTCATTTTCACAAACACTTGGTGGGCCAAATGTATTGATCAATTACTCATAGTTAAAGGCCTCAAATGAAAAAGTTTTCAACATCAAAGATGTTCATGGTAGTGCCATCTTCATTTTTCATGTTGGGCAAAATTCCATTTGATCAAATGTTGAGGAGTTATGATGGCTCAAAGTATGGTCAATACAACTGAGAATTTGACCAAGTCTCAACCAAGTCATGCCACCAGTCTGCACATCTATGTACCAGTCCCTCTTACACCTGTTTATGGTCATTTTTAGATATGTTTGAGACATTATTTCAACCCAATTTTCAAACCAATATTGTTCCATTACATCTCCTCTTTTCCATGACTCCAAAACCTTGCCAAACCATTCAATGAGTAGAGAGAAAAACCTCCACAAACTACCCTATGTTGGAATGGATGCATTGACAGGATGTTGCAGGATTCTGGTTCACACACACCACAAACACTTCCACACTTTATTTCCATATTTGGCCAAACATATCACCTACACAATACACACTATCACGTGCCACACATGGGAATAGAAAGAACAAACTTGCTTACCAAGTTTCTGATGCGCAAGCCCCTGCTACACAACAGTGCCAATTCACTTTCTCCTTGCTCCCACCATAGCTCACCATGAGCCATCTTCACCATAGCACTGCTCTCCCTAACTAACTTGACTCAGTTAGTTAGGGATGACTCAGTTTAACCCACTCAACTCAATTAACCAACTCACTAAACCATGGTTAATTTATGATATAAATTCAAACTTCACTTCACAATTCAGTTTTCAACTTCATTTTTCACACTCTCACTCAACTACACTTCACTCTCATTTTTCCTCTAAAATTCGCAAGCTCTCTCTCTGAAGCTTCTCTTCCTCTCACACGATTTCATCATCATCTACATCTGAATCCATCTTCAAGCTTCAACATCACACAACATTGGAACACATTGAAGCTTGGTAGCATTGAAGAGATTGAAGTGTCTTCCACTGCATATTGAATTTCATCAACATTTGCAAGGATTTGTGAGCCTTTATTTGGCCAGTTGAAGATCAAAGAGGAAGCACATTTCTCTGGTTCTCTTTCAACTCCAGTTTCCTACATTTTCAGGTTTCAATATCTCAAACTTTCTTGGCACGATTTACATTCTGTCTAGCTCGTGTTGTGATGATTTGAGCTCACTAAGAGCACTCCTCCATCTGGCTAGTTGATAGAGCTTCTTAGAAGCTTAGATCCAAAACCTAGGGCTAATTTCATTGCTTCGATTCTCTCTGTTTGTGTGTTGTTTGTGAAAACTAATCCTAGATTCATGCTCTACGTGACTTCCTGAACATTTTGATGTGCATTGTATAAATTTCTGGAATGTTTGGTTGATTGCAGCGCCGGAGAGTGGCCGGAGAAGGTGACCGGAGGTCCCTCTCCGGCCGGTGAGTTGATGTTAGGGTTTAGCATGTTCTAATCTTGTGCGTCCATTTTGGCATGATCGTGTGGTGATAATGGTGACAGCGCATTAAAAAACTCGTGCAAGTCATGTGCACATTTCTGATGGACTTAGCCAAATTGATATTCACACCCCCCTTGCTTAAGGCCCAATGTAATTTGAACTAAGTTTTGCTACGCATGCACCCCATGCATTGCATTTCATTTTATTTTCTTTTTTCTACATGTTTCACTTTTTAATTTTTTAAAAATACTAAAATTCATTAAAAAATTCCACACAAATTCATGAGTATCATTAAAACATTTAGGAAATTTTCCATGATTTTATTTCTTGATTTTATGACCTTTTTACCCCTGCTCCATAATTTTCTTTGAATTTCTTTGGTGTGCATTCTCAATGTGGTACATGATTTTGTTTAATTTTGTTCTTGATCATTAAAAATTGTTTTGGGTTGCTTCTTTTTGTAGTAAGTCATTAACATCTTGAATTAGGTTAAGTGATTTTTATTTGATTTTTTAAGTCATTTAATGACATGTTTGGTGTTCATTTTTGTGTTACTTGGTATGTGCATCCAATTTGACCTAAATGCATTGTTTGACATCATTTTGCCTTGGTTTCTTGCATGCTACTTTGATATGTGATTCATCTCTGATTTGTGAGCTTCAATACCATGTTTTCATAATTTTCATGAGGCCATCTAATTTTTGTTTAATGCAATACCTTTAAAGCATAATAACATGTCATATCATTGTGATCTTTGTGCATGTTCACATGATTTCTTTTGTACATACTTGCATGATCATTTGCATATTTGGTGAACCATTCACTTGACATTATAGGTCATTGGTACATATTACATGTCATCCTTTCATGTTGACTTTCATTTGAACATTGTGCACCTTTAACATGTTGTGTTTGTACTTGTGTTTTCTTTTGAACTCCCATTTCAATTCTACTTTTTCTATCACTTCTTAAATGTTTTGATGTGTCATGCATGAATACTTGTGAGATGTTTGTGAATCATTTTTCATTTCATTTCAATTCTGATCCATGGATTACATGTTCCATTTATGCATATTTCTTCTTTTTCCTTTCATCTTTCATTCTCCCTTTTCTTATGGTAGCATGTTCTAATGCCATGGATGATGTTTGTTGCCTATCCACTTGGACTTGCATGATAATGATCATTTGTTTTTCATATGATGAACATTCTGGTTGTGGTTATAGGATTTGATGTTTCATCTAATTCTTTTGAGTTTTATGGTGCATTAAATGTTTCCTTGCTTCCTATACTTGTACACATGTTTACTAACCATGTAGGGGGCTTTGGTAAGTTGCAATTGAGTGTGGACAAGGAATCCACATTCAAACTTCTTTCCTTTCATCTCTTTTACAATTCCATTTTGTGTTTTGTTAAGCACTTATGTGCTTTCTTTTAATAACTCATCACTTTCCCTTTGTGAATTACAATTCATCTTCTACTTTAGAAGTGAATTGTTTAATTCATTCTTTCTTTAGACTTTAGGTTTAAACCTCACAAACCAATAGGACCACTCCCTTTAATAATCAATTAGGATTGAGTCTTAGTCCACATAGATGTTACCTTTCTTCTCTCTTGAGTCTCTCTTCTCATCTCTTAAAGGAAACTCAAAACATCTAATAAAGGTAGGCATTTATTGCATTTAGGCCTTTCACATAAAGAAAAGATTATAAGGGGTCTTCTCTTATAATCTTAAAATGTATAGCATATAACCCATCTTGGGTCAATGTGTTAAACATTTGATCATGTGTGAGGGACTTAAATGCAATACTTGTTGGAGGTAAATAAAAAACACTTCTTCATTTCTTAATCAACAAAAACACTTAATAAACACAAGTATGCTAGTGTGTTTGAACCTTGACAATTGGAACTAAGTGTGGGGGTCTTCTTCACTCTTAGTGTGCTTTCTTACCCATTCCATCTTGGAATGTGAGAATGTACACATTCCAATGACTAAGATTCAGATACACTATCATATGCAAACAAATGAAAAAACTCTTAAAAGACAAAAGCAAACAATAACGTCTTTCCTTCGGGAATTCTTTTCTCATCTCATTCATTCTCAACGCACGAACGCGCTCCTACTCGTTCTCTTGCAAGATGGTAACGCACTCGGACCAGCGAGCCTGCAACACCTGAGCCAGAACGTAAGCCGTTCCCTAAAAAACACAAACAATCCATCCCTATTGAGGGGAACTACGTCGCTCTGATTCTCATGCTCCCGATGAGATACGTAGGCAGTGGGGTAGGGCCCATGCGAGCACTTCTTTTATTTTCCCTACATTTGTTTCTTCGTTTCTTTCCGTTCTCGTTCCTTTTCCTTTCCAGTAGCAGCGGAGCTCCAGTTTTCTACACCCTTTGATTGAAGCAAGCAAGCGTGGATCCCATCGGGTACGATGGACGCGTGGGGGGTGCTAATACCTTCCTCTCGCGTAACCGACTCCCGAACCCATTTCTCTTGGTCGTAAGACCATGCTTTTCCTTTCTCTCAGGTTTATGCGGTGTTTCCTTTCCCTCTCTTGAGATAAATACACATTGCTGGCGACTCTATTCGGTGCCACTTTCGCATTTGTACCTGGATGAAAATCCCGGGAACGACAGTTGGCGACTCTGCTGGGGACGGTTGACCTATTGCTGGTCCATCCTAAGCGAGTCAATCCTAGCGCTTGTTTGCTTTTCTTTCATTGGGTGTTTACTGTTGTGCTATATGTTGCTGTTTATTTATTTTACTGTATTTACTGCATTTTAGCATTACATATTATATATTATATTGTGGTGCACTGTTTTGTCTGTTTGGCGGGATGGGATTTCTGAGAGATAAGCCCATTACACAGGCTTGAGTATACACTTAGAATTAGAGTGGAGAGTAGTGAGACCTACGTGCCGTTTGGAGTGCGTTGGGTGTTCACGAAATTCACAGCTAGACGAGGCTATCTTGGGACACGTCGTGGCATGCGCATCTTGCGTATTCCAGGATGTAGATCTAGAGAGCTGTCGACTCTAGTGACCGATCATGAGGACCTTAGTGGAAACATCCCTCTTTAGCGGTGACAGTGGCAGACCACATTCTGTGGCAAACCCATTCGCACCCGAGGGCCCACTTTGGAACTTGCATAGGATGACCTTTATTTTCTAAGGGGAGTCAGCGGATGACCTCTTTGATTGGCATAGCATTGTATCCTACGGGCTGAATGTGCTATTGCTTCTCAAACCTCCGAAGCTGACAAGCCTTATTTTCTAAGAACCACAGGTGAGTATGGGCGGGATGTTTACAGGTTTGCAGGAAACCCAGCCTCCTACCTACCTTACTTGTGATTCTATGATGATTTTCAGACATTGTATCCTATGACAGTGATTTGAGTGTTCATCTCAGATATTTCCAGATTCGATACAGAGACACAGTGCACACAGTTCAATACAGACACAGACACTTGATTACCTGATCACATGCCCTTTTGCATTGCATTATCATATCATAACTGTTATGTTTGTCATTTTCAGGTGCATAATACGTTTCTGATTCCAATCCATGGGTTCAACAGAGATCGTTGCCGAGAGAAAGAACAATGTGTCTTACAAGTTTCCAGACCCTGTTTTGGATTCATTGCTCAAAGTTATAGATATGGCTGGTCCGGGTATTCTTGATAGGTTTTAGAAGAGCTACGGGAATCTGGTTGGGATGGTCCGTACGATCACCAAGTATGAACATGATGCTTTGCACACTCTGCTGCAGTTCTACGAGTCTTCGTTGAGATGCTTTCTCTTCCCAGATTACATTTTGATGCCAACACTGGAAGAATTCTCATTTATTTTGGGAATTCCGATCACGCCGGCAATACCATTCTTCGCTGGTAGTTCCCCTAGTGTAAAAGAAATTGCTGCTGCGTTACAAATGGATCAGGCAGTGGTAAAGAGTGGTGTGAGCAGTAAAAATGGAGTTAGCGGATTTCATTTAGAATTTCTGTCTGGACAAGCCCAAGAGGCTGCAAGTGCTAAAAATTGGACGGTTTACAATTCCATTCTGGCTCTCTGCATATATGGCCTAGTTCTCTTTCCCAATCAGCAAGACTTTGTGGATATGCAAGCAACGAGAGTTTTCGTCCTTAAAAATCCAGTCCCTACTTTGTTAGGAGATTTTTATCATTCTGTGCATTACAAGAACGAGAAAAGAAGGGGAGGATCTGTTAATTGTTGTACCCCACTGTTGAGTCATTGGTTTTTCAAACATTTGCCCCAGACAGGTGCCTTTGTGGAAACCAAAGATGTGGCGAAATGGTCTAAACGATTGATGGGTTTAACTGCTGATAACATTGTATGGTTTGACCACCGGTTGTTGAGAATAGAGCTTGTCACAAGATGCGGAAATTTTCCAAATGTACCTTTGATCAGCAGAAAAGGAGGGATCAATTATAATCCACTTTTGGCCATCCGACATTTTGGGTATGCTTCCAGGAATCCTCCTACAGAGCAAGATGTGGAAGAATCTTTATTCTTTACAGGAACTAAAGATGCGAAGGTGGTAGAAGTAGTAAATGCTTGGAAAGATAAGCATAAATTTGGAAAAGCAGTTTTTGGGAAAGGAGATTGTAGATCTTATCCTGAATATGACAGGTGGATTGAGACGAAAGTAAAGGAATTGCTTTTACCCTTTTCAAGGGGACCTCTCTTATGTTCAGTACAGCCAGAACAACCCACCATGGTTGCTATTGAAGAATGTGAGAAGTGGAAGAAAATGGTCAGAGAGCTGCAGATAGAGAATTCTGGAATGAGTAGATGTCTTCAGAAAGCTCTAGCTGACAACAAAGAGTTGGAAAAGAGAGCATTGAAAGCGGAAAAAACCTTGGCTGACAAAAGGAAGATTTTGATGACCGAGATCGGTACTTTCGGAAACTTACTTTGGGAGCAGATGACACTAGTCAGGCTCACAAGATTACAAAACAGGCTTTAGCCCGAAGCAAGGATTCATTGGCTCAACTTCGTCAAGCTTGGGATGAAGTCAGAATTGAAAATGCCGAGTTAAAGGATCAGTCGAAGATTAAAGACGAGGAGCTTAAAAAGGCACATGAGCAAAGGAGAAAGTATCGAGAAAGTCTCGGTAAAAGTCAAGAACAGTTAGAAGAAGCTAGAAGCGAGCTGAAGAATACCAAGAAAGAGCTTGAAGAAGCCATGATAGAAAGAGAGATACTCAAGACGCAAGCTGGCATAAAGAGACACAAAGGAGTGTGTAATGACGAAGCTATGATGCTGCATATGGGTTCTTTAACTGAAGCTCTTGAGAAAAGGGATATCTTGATCAAAGAAATGATTGAAAAGCCGAATCACCAGCGTACCCGTATGCTTTTTGAGGAGATCAAGTATTCAAGTGATAAGCTGAAGGATGTGGAATTGTCAGACTGATGTTCTTTTCCCTGTATTTTGTTGTTAATGGTTACCATCAGGCTTGTTGATGGATCCATTTTTCCTTATATTGCATTGGCGGATGAGCCTTTCTTAAATGTACTTGAATACTTTGTTGAATGAGTATGAGCAGTTTATTCAGAATTACTCTTTATCAGATATCTGTACACAAGCACATGACCACAATACGTCTCTTTATATCACGATTTCTGGTCTTCAGATTTCTGTGGTTTGGATTGGAATCAGGGTGTAAAGCACTTTGGAAATGATAAACATAACATTGCATGGCATTGCATATCATTCTGCATTTATGTTACTTGCTTTTCAGGTATTCGTTGCAGGGTCTCTAACCTTTATTTGGTTTCAGGCAGTATAGCTGAGAATCATATTCACCGATATTCGACGCGAAGAAATCAAGTAAGAATCATGGATCAAGTGCAAAGTGATTTGGATGAAATGAGGGCGCGTATGGACCAGTTCATGACCCTCATGACTGGCATGGCGCAAAATCAGGAGAGATTGAGGCTTCTGGTCGAGCGTCCAGACAATGGGCCCGAAGGTGATCAGCATGACAATTCACAGGGACATGGCATTCCTCCTCCCGGTGGCAACCCTCCTCCTGGTGGTAACAATCGGGGTAATGGAAATGGTAGGCATGCTGGTGTTACTCTTGAAGATCCTCTAGAAGACCAATTTACTCTGCTGGATGCTGATGTGGGTAATCACAGTGATCGAAGGTATGATGAGTTAGCAGAAAAGATCAGGGCCATAGAATACAAGAACTCTATGGGTATTGATGTTACTAGTTTGGGGCTGGTCCCAGGAGTCAGAATTCCTCCTAAATTCAAGCCTCCCACTTTTGATAAGTATCACGGCAATGCGTGTCCCCAAACGCATCTTCAAGCTTACTTTGGGAAGATTTCAGCCCATACAGAGGACGAGAAGCTATGGATGCACTATTTTCAGGACAGTCTGGCTGGGGCGTCCTTGACCTGGTATATGAAGTTGAATAGAGCTGCTGTGAAGAGTTGGAAATATCTGGCAGAAGCGTTCCTGAAGCAATACCAGTACAATATTGACATGGCGCCCAACCGCACCCAATTGCAGGGGTTGTCACAGAATGTCAAGGAGAGTTTCAAAGAATATGCACAGAGGTGGAGGGAAATGGCTGCACAGGTTCAACCTCCCTTGTCAGACAGAGAAATGGCAGATATGTTTATGGGCACCTTGCAAGGGGCCTATCTTGATAGATTAGCTGCTTGTCCGTCAACTGGATTTGCTGATATTGTGATTGCGGAAGAAAGAATAGAAAGTCTGTTAAAGCTTGGAAAGATCCAAGATGTGAGTGGAGCTGGCTCTTCGGGGACGAAGAAACCGTTTGCTAGTAACCAGAAAAGAAGAGAAGGTGATACGAATGCTGTGTTTAGAGGACGAGGCAGAGGGCGTTCTCAAGCTTATTATCAGGTAGATGCTGTAATAATCCCCACACCGTCTGTTCAGAAACAACAACCCCAACAACAAGTTCAGCAGCAACAGCAACAACCTTTTTTCCAGCAAAGGTCTAGGCAGAGGGATTGTAAGATGGATCCTCTCCCTATGACTTATGTCGCGCTGTTACCCCAGCTACTCGAGTTAAAGTTGGTAGAACTCCGTACTATGAAAGCTCCTGTTGCTGGAAACCTGCCACCTAACTTCGATGCTAATGCTCGTTGTGAGTTCCACTCAGGTGCTCAGGGGCACTCCATTGAAAAATGCTGGGCTTTCCATCATAAAGTACAAGATTTGATTGATGCTAAAGCCATCAATTTCTCTCCCGCTCCTAATATTACTCAGCATCCCATGCCTGATCATGGTGCGGCAAATGTGTACGCTATTGAAGATGGGAGGAGATTGAATCTGGTGGCAGATATCCATCAAGTGAAAACTTCTTTGTTGGTTGTAAAAGATCGTTTATTGAAGGGACAGGTGTTCCTAGGCTGTAATCAAGATTGTTCCGAGTGTATGAATCAGGAGAATGGCTGTAATAAGTTGAAGGTGGGTTTACAGAATCTGATCGATGAAGGATGTCTACAGTTCGACAGAGTCGTGAAAGACACTGATGAAGTATCAACCGTGACCATCTATTATACTCCCGCTGAGATTCAAATGCCGGTCAATGCAGTTCCCGTGGCGAGTGTTACGCCAGAAAGGCCCAGTCCTGTCACTATCATGGTGCCAGGACCAATTCCGTTCACATCTACGAAGGCTATCCCATGGCACTATGGGGCAGATGTGTATTACGAAGGTAAAAAGCAGGAAGTTGAGTCGTCAGTCAGCCTAAATGTTGATAACGTAGGAGGTGTAGGGGGCTTTACAAGAAGCGGAAGGTTGTTCGCTCCCCAAACCTTGAGAAGTGATAAAGAGGCAGAAGCTGCAGCAAAGGCTAAGGGTAAACAGGTGGTTGAAAATGCGCCTACACCTGAAGCAGAGATAAAGATTACTTTTGATAAGGAGATGGAAGAATTCATGAAGATAATCAAGAAAAGCGATTATAAGATTGTGGACCAACTGAATCAGACCCCTTCAAAGATTTCAATCTTGTCACTATTGATGTGCTCTGATGCGCATCGGCAGGCGTTGTTGAAAGTATTGAAGAGTGCATACGTGCCACAAGAAATTACTGTTAATCAGCTCGAGGGCGTAATCTCCAATGTTAATGTTAGCCATGGCTTAGGCTTTACAAGTAGAGATTTGACTGTTGAAGGAAGAAACCACAATAAGGCTTTGCATATCACGATGGAGTGTAAGGGCGCAGTGTTATCTCATGTACTGGTAGACACTGGTTCGTCACTTAATGTCTTGCCCAAGAAGGCGTTAATGAAGCTGGAAGTTGATGGTTTGATCTTAAGGCCTAGTGAATTGGTGGTCAGAGCATTCGATGGGACTAGACGATCTGTGTTTGGTGAGGTAGAATTGCCCGTACAAATTGGACCACAGGTATTCAAATCCACGTTCCATGTAATGGACATACAACCTGCATATAGCTGCCTATTGGGACGCCCTTGGATTCACGGAGCCGGGGCTATTACTTCCACTTTACACCAAAAGTTGAAGTATGAGTTTGAAGGGCAGGTTGTGACGGTGTGCGGTGAAGAAGACATCTTTGTCAGTCACTTATCCACGTTTAAGTACGTTGAAATGGATGGGGAAATTCATGAGATGCTGAGCCAATCATTTGAAGCGGTCAATATTGACGATGCACCTGAGTCTTCTTCTGTACCAGTTGGGGACGGTACCTCCATTTCATCTTACAAACAAGCTGTCGAGGTCGTCAGGGCAGGCAACGCCCAAGGTTGGGGTAGGTTGATAGAGACCCCAATGAAGGAAGACAAATTTGGTATTGGTTATCATCCCTCTACAACTTCAGATGCGGGGAGCAGAGGACCCATTACTTTCAATAGTGGGGGAATCATCTACACGGACCAGTCTTGTGCAGCCACAGAGGATAGTGTTGACAGTGATTGTGACCTGGACAACTGGGTACGCCCTCATGCTCCGGGACAACAAGTGCAGAACTGGTTCGTTAAAGAAGTCATCCGGGTTACTCTTCAGACAGAGTAATTTTCCTTTGTTTGTTCTAACCATAATGCATGTCAAAATCTTGCGCTCTGCCCAAGGCGTATAGATTCATTTGTAGGGCCACCCTGGTTGCATTTGCAATTTTTAATCATTAATAAAGGACGTTTTGCAATCAAATTTTGTTCTCTGTCTTTCAGTTTTTATTTTTGCGCAAAAAAATAAAATAAAATGGCAATGTTTCATTTCCTTTTGTTTTGCTTAAAAATAAATTCTAAAATAAGGCATGAACCCGTTCATGCAGACTTGATCCTCCGGATACCACTGATAACGATTTTGATATGGCTATGTATGACTTTGACAATCCGATTTATCAAGCCGAAGAAGGGGATGAGAAAGATTGTGAACTCCCTGAAGAACTGGCCAGATTGTTGAAACAAGAGGAAAGGGTCATCCAGCCTCATCAGGAGACTGTAGAAATCATCAATATTGGTACCAAGGATGCCAAGAAAGAGATCAGGATTGGTGCCAGCTTGCAAGCAGATGTGAAGAAAACTTTGACTGAAATGTTACGCGAGTATGTTGACATCTTCGCCTGGTCGTATCAAGACATGCCGGGGTTGGACACGGATATTGTTGTGCACAGGTTACCATTGAGAGAAGAATGTCCGCCAGTCAAGCAGAAACTTCGTCGGACTCACCCCGACATGGCTTTAAAGATTAAGGAGGAAGTCCAGAAGCAGTGGGATGCTGGGTTTCTTGCTGTGACAAAATATCCTCCGTGGGTAGCCAACATCGTGCCAGTACCGAAGAAAGATGGAAAAGTGAGAATGTGTGTGGATTATCGAGTTCTTAATAAAGCTAGCCCGAAAGATGATTTTCCACTACCTCATATTGATGTGCTGGTCGATAATACAACTCAGTTTTCAGTGTTCTCATTTATGGACGGTTTCTCCGGGTACAACCAGATCAAGATGGCACCTGAAGATATGGAGAAGACCACGTTCATTACTCCGTGGGGTACATATTGCTATAAAGTAATGCCTTTTGGGTTGAAAAACGCAGGGGCAACGTACCAGCGGGCGATGGTAACATTGTTTCATGACTTGATTCATAAGGAGATCGAATGTTATGTAGATGATATGATTGCCAAGTCAAGAACAGAAGAGGAACATCTGATTAACCTGAAAAAGCTGTTTGAAAGGTTAAGAAAGTTCCGTCTGAGATTAAATCCAAACAAGTGCACGTTTGGGGTGCGTTCTGGAAAGTTGCTGGGTTTCATTGTGAGCGAAAGAGGAATTGAGGTTGATCCTGCCAAGGTGAAAGCAATACAAGAAATGCCTAAACCGAGAACAGAAAAAGAGGTTCGTGGTTTCTTGGGTAGATTGAACTACATTGCGAGGTTCATATCTCACCTAACAGCCACGTGTGAACCAATATTTAAATTGCTAAGAAAGGATCAAACGGTCAGGTGGAATGACGATTGCCAATTGGCATTCGATAAGATAAAAGAATATTTGCAGGAACCTCCAATTCTAATGCCTCCAGTTGAAGGGAGACCGCTGATAATGTATCTGACAGTACTTGAAGGTTCCATGGGTTGTGTTCTCGGTCAACATGACGAGACAGGTAGGAAGGAGCATGCTATCTACTACCTGAGCAAAAAGTTCAATGATTGTGAGTCCCGGTACTCAATGCTTGAAAAGACATGCTGTGCGCTTGCATGGGCCGCTAAGCAATTGAGGCAATATATGGTCAGGCACACAACCTTGTTGATTTCAAAAATGGATCCTATCAAGTACATTTTCGAGAAACCAGCACTGACAGGCAGAGTTGCACGGTGGCAAATGGTCTTGACAGAGTATGACATTCAGTACACTTCCCAAAAGGCCATAAAAGGAAGTATCTTGTCTGACTATCTTGCGCAACAGCCGATTGATGATTACCAACCCATGAAATTTGACTTCCCTGATGAGGACATCATGTTCCTCAAAGCTAAAGACTGCGAGGAACACTCCCGGAGGAGGGGCCAGACCCTGAATCCAAATGGAGTCTGATGTTTGATGGGGCTGTCAATATGAATGGGTGCGGAGTTGGAGCAGTTCTTATCACGCCGGAAGGTATTCATATGCCTTTCACTGCCCGAATAACTTTCGGATGCACCAACAATGAAGCAGAGTACGAAGCTTGTATAATGGGGATCGAGGAGGCGATTAATCTACGGATTAAGACCCTTGATATATTCGGTGATTCAGCTTTGGTAATCAATCAAGTGAAAGGGAGTTGGTACACGCACCAAGCAAATCTAATGTCGTATAGAGATTATACAAGGAGATTGCTGACATTTTTCACAACAGTGAAACTGTACCATATTCCTCGAGATGAGAATAGGTTCGCTGATGCCTTGGCCACTTTGTCTTCCATGATCAAAGTGCAAGGATGGAACCATGTACCTAAGATTGAAGTATCCCGCCTTGACAGACCTGCATTTGTGTTTGCGGTCGACGCAGCGTCTGATGACAAGCCATGGTTTCATGACATTAAGTGTTTCTTGAAAAGTCAAGAGTACCCGCCCGGGGCATCGTCCAAAGACAGGAAGACGTTGAGAAGGTTAGCTGGTAGTTTCTTCTTGAACAAAGATGGCGTGCTGTATAAAAGAAATTTTGACACGATCCTGCTTAGATGTGTGGATAGACATGAAGCAGACCTGTTGATGATTGAAGTGCACGAAGGCTCTTTCGGTACCCATGCCGGAGGGCATGCAATGGCTAAAAAGTTGTTAAGATCAGGATATTATTGGTTGACTATGGAGTCAGATTGTTGCAAATATGCCCGCAAATGCCATAAATGCCAGATCTATGCAGATAAAGTGCATGTACCTCCAAATCCGTTGAGTATCATGTCGTCGCCTTGGCCGTTTGCCATGTGGGGCATTGATATGATCGGAAAGATTGAGCCTACAGCTTCTAACGGTCATCGTTTCATCTTGGTGGCAATTGATTACTTCACCAAATGGGTTGAAGCTGCATCCTATGCCAATGTTACAAAACAAGTGGTAGCTCGTTTCTTAAAACGGGATATCATTTGCCGATATGGAGTTCCCGAAAGAATCATTACTGATAATGGTTCTAATTTGAATAATAAGATGATGGCCGAGTTATGCCGGGACTTTAAAATCGAACATCACAATTCTTCTCCGTACCGCCCAAAGATGAATGGCGCGGTCGAAGCGGCCAACAAAAATATCAAGAAGATTGTGCAGAAGATGGTTGTCACGTACAAAGATTGGCATGAGATGTTACCATTGGCTTTGCATGGGTATCGAACGTCGGTACGCACGTCCACTGGGGCAACCCCATTCTCACTTGTATATGGTATGGAGGCAGTGCTACCGGTTGAAGTAGAGATTCCGTCCCTCAGAGTCATGATGGATGTTAAGCTAGATGAAGCTGAATGGGTACGATCTAGATTTGATCAGCTGAGCCTTATTGAGGAGAAGCGATTGGCGGCTGTATGTCATGGGCAATTATACCAGCGCAGAATGAAGCAGGCATTTGACCAAAAGGTGCGTCCTCGGGTTTACAAAGTCGGAGATGTGGTACTCAAAAGGATCCTTCCTCCCAATACAGATCACAGGGGCAAATGGACTCCTAACTATGAAGGTCCATTCGTGGTTAAAAAGGTCTTTTCGGGCGGAGCCTTATTGCTTACAACCATGGATGGCGAGGATTTTTCATCCCCTGTCAACTCGGACGTAGTCAAAAAATACTTCGCATGAATAGACCCGCTGGATAATAAAAATAAAAAAAATCCAGGCAAAAAAGGGCATCCCGGCGAACCAAAAACAGAATAAGGTTCGGGAAAAAATTAGGGATATAATTGAAAAAGTTGTACACCCGGTAAGTTGAAAACCCGAAAGGGCAACTTAGGCAAAAAAGGGTATCCTGGTGGATCGAAAACCTGAAAGGGCGGTCCACGCAAAAGAGGGATTTAAGCGAATGACTACGGTCTGAGTTATCTGTACCCCATTATCGTTTGAACAACTGACATTCTGAAAGATAGGAATCGGTCTGATCATTCCTCAGAAGGCAAGGTCGGGGAGTTTTGAAGACATACTAGTCATAACAGAATGGAAACTCAGTGGAATTCCGTTTTCACATTGCCATTAGGATAGTTTCTTTTCTCAATTTTTAGCGATCACCTCTTTCCAGGGATTGCTTCCTAATGTAATTGCCTATTCTGGGCTCTCAGTCAATAAATTGAATTTCAATAAAAAGCTTTCTTTTTTTGTTTTATTGCTTTGTTTGCAAAAAACGTCCTAATTTTTGATAAAACATTGCATTTGAAAACATGGCGGCCTTGCAATAACATGCGCAGAAAAAACATTTGAAATTACTTTGAATGTTGAGTACTCCCAGATAATGGATTCTAGCCACGCAATATCCGGGGCATGTGTGCATATTCTTTTGTTGCAGGTAGCAGGTGCAGATGATTTTAAGCACAAGACCAGTAATCAATTACCCCACGCAAAAGACTGGGACAATTACGGGTAAGGAGGTCGGCGTTCATCGTTCGGTCGACGGTCGTTCATAACGGTTCGATATCATTGAATTAAGTTCAATTGGGTACCGTTGTATCTTATTAAGTCGATTCTCTCATACAGTACTTCCAACAGCTACAAGCTTTTCTGTGTCGATAACGGTCACAAGTTCCCCAAAAGAGTGGTCTCGCCGATACTGAAACTGATGGTCATTATCCCCAGCGAAGTCGCAGGAGTTTGAAGAGGCTAAATCTTCTGTAAAATCCTCTTATGACATCCTCTTTGGGGACAAATTGTTGGTTTGTCCAAGCATGGGGCATGTTTGTTTCCCCAACATGAAGTGTTGATCATCCCCAGTAGAGTTTGAGGACAGTTGGTCTTCTGTAAAATCCTCTCAAAAGGCATTCCCCAGCACGAGACGTTTTAAAGCAATTTCCTCCAGCATAGTTTGTTATAAACTCGTCATCCCTAACGGAATTGTCTAAAGGGAAGCTCGCCTAACATGGGGCATTGTTGTACTTATCCTAAGCTCGACAGTCATATTCTTCAGCAGACTACTGTGGATTTGCTTTGGGTTTCCCCAACAGATCTCTAAGGACTCTTTCCTAGCAAGTTGCAGTGGAATGTTCTAACTAGGATTTGCATATCCCTGGCAAAGTAGCCCTGGTCCCCAGCAAGATTGTGTCTCTGGTAATGATCCCCCACAGAGGTCAGCATCGAATCTTGTCAGCAATACTCCCCAGCTGAGTTGTTGTTCTCCCCGCAGAGGTTTATAAGATCGGCAGAATCTATTCCTCAACAATGATGGTACAGTCTTTCCCCAGCCGGGTCAGAAGGGGATAACCCCTACAAAGGGTCTTGGATTGGATAGATCCCCAAGCAGAGTTTTTTTTATGACTTTTCTTCCTTAGCAAGATGCCATGCAAAGAAATTCTCATCCCCAGCGGAGTCGCTGTGACCAGAATTCATTCCCCCAGCAGATGAAGTGATTACTGGCAGATTTATTATTCTTCAAGTCCAATTTATTTTTGGCAAACTTGACAATTCGAAGCAGACGGATTGTTCATTCATTATCCAGCAGAGATACTATCCTCTCAGGAACCTCTAAAGTCAAGTCATTGATCATTGTTCCTCAGCAAAGTCGGCAGAGATATCTGACATGGATGCAGAGTGTAATCCAGTATTGGAATTTTGCGAAAGTCCACTCGTAGTGTGGCAAGCCAGTAGTCGTCTGGCATTGTTAAAAGACGTTAGCAAAGTCCAACAGTGGATTGGCAAAAGTCCGTCTTCGGGTGGCAAAAGTCCAACAGTGGATTGGCAAAAGGTCCATCTAAGGGTGGCAAATTCTAAAAGTCCAACAGTGGATTGGCAAAAGTCCGTCTTCGGGTGGCAAAGCAGCTTAAAGTCCAACAGTGGATTGGCAAAAGTCCATCTTCGGGTGGCAAAGCAGCTAAAAGTCCAACAGTGGGTTGGAAAAGTCCGTCTTCGGGTGGCAAAAGTCCAACAGTGGATTGGCAAAAGTCCGTCTTCGGGTGGCAAAAGTCCAACAGTGGATTGGCGAAAGGTCCATCTAAGGGTGGCAAATTCTAAAAGTCCAACAGTGGATTGGCAAAAGTCCGTCTTCGGGTGGCAAAAGTCCAACAGTGGATTGGCAAAAGTCCATCTTCGGGTGGCACGAAGCTGCAAAGTCCACCAGTAGTGTGGCAGGCCAGTAGTCGTCTGGAGTTGCATAAAAGACATTATTAAAGTCCACCAGTAGTGTGGCAAGCCAGTAGTCGTCTGGCGTCGTTCAAAAAGACATTTCTAAAGTCCACCAGTAGCGTGGCAGGCCAGTAGTCGTCTGGAATTGCATAAAAGACATTGTTAAAGTTTACCAGTAATGCGGCGAGCCAGTAGTCGTCTGGTGTCGTTCAAAAGACAGATTTCTCCGACAATGTTTCATTGAAGATTCAATCCAGCAATGTCGGGGGAGTTTCTTCCTCATCATCCAGAGCAAATTTTTGGTTATATTTGGTATTCAATCACTATATACCTTGAAAGTCCGAAAGCAATTGCTTCCAGGCATTCAGGTCTACAGCGCTTGAATAGGGGCAGCTGTAATACCCCAAAATTTGCTCTCCCTCTTTGTCATCATAGTATTGCATTATCATTTATCATATCATATCCACCTCATTAACATTACATTGCATTTAACATAGAAAAATGAAGCATAGCATCCTTCTTACCATCAGGGCATGTGATCAGGTGGAAGGTGGTCAATCAAGGGATCATTCAAAGCACAAAAAGGTCAATCAAGTTTCCTCAAGGCAAGCCAAGAGGTCTTTCATGTCTCATACTATCTCAAGGGATCATCCACAACCTCAAGGATGAGAGATTCAATGGGAGATTGAAGCACTACATCTTTCCTTATGCAAGAGGTTCAAAAATTGAAGGAAAAACCTCAAAAGAGATAGCCCATTGATCCAAAATCATCCTCAAATGGTATATCTCATCATCCTATAAGAGGATACACAACATACTCTGAGGAATTTGAAATTGAAGACTGCACATTTTTCTCCTAGGAGATGGGTACCAAAATTAGGGTTTCCAATAAAATCAGGGAATCTTTGATTTTTTGGACCAAACTTGATGTCATGGTATTTCATATGTCCCTAAGTGTATGGATGTGGAAAATTGCTTCTCAATTGGTTTTGGAAGTGGTTCAATTGGAAGAAAGATAAAAAATCAGAGAATTTGGGGCCAAGTCAAATAATCAGAGGAAAAAGTCAACTCTTGACTTTTTGAGGCCAAATTCATGAAATTCATGTTATATGTGTCCAATGTACAAAATTTGGTCAAGAAACTCCAAAGGAATCATGAAAAAATCAAGATGTAAAAAGTTGCCATTTTTGGGTGAAGAAGGGTTACTAAAAATAGCAAGTTTTGGCCATTTTGCATCAGAGTTTGAACCAAGGCCATTTAAAATTGAAGCACCAAATGAAAATTCCACTCGGCCACAACAAAATATCTTGTTTTAAGCTTCACATCCATATGTGGAACATCTCCATTGGATAAATAATGAGAGAGATATGGATGATCAAAGTTGGAGGAAAATAGGCCAAAACCATGTCATGACCAAGTCTTGCCAGGCCTGCGCGCATGTCATTTTCACAAACACTTGGTGGGCCAAATGTATTGATCAATTACTCATAGTTAAAGGCCTCAAATGAAAAAGTTTTCAACATCAAAGATGTTCATGGTAGTGCCATCTTCATTTTTCATGTTGGGCAAAATTCCATTTGATCAAAGGTTGAGGAGTTATGATGGCTCAAAGTATGGTCAATACAACTGAGAATTTGACCAAGTCTCAACCAAGTCATGCCACCAGTCTGCACATCTATGTACCAGTCCCTCTTACACCTGTTTATGGTCATTTTTAGATATGTTTGAGACATTATTTCAACCCAATTTTCAAACCAATATTGTTCCATTACATCTCCTCTTTTCCATGACTCCAAAACCTTGCCAAACCATTCAATGAGTAGAGAGAAAAACCTCCACAAACTACCCTATGTTGGAATGGATGCATTGACAGCATGTTGCAGGATTCTGGTTCACACACACCACAAACACTTCCACACTTTATTTCCATATTTGGCCAAACATATGACCTACACAATACACACTATCACGTGCCACACATGGGAATAAAAAGAAAAAACTTGCTTACCAAGTTTCTGATGCGCAAGCCCCTGCTACACAACAGTGCCAATTCCCTTTCTCCTTGCTCCCACCATAGCTCACCATGAGCCATCTTCACCATATCACTGCTCTCCCTAACTAACTTGACTCAGTTAGTTAGGGATGACTCAGTTTAACCCACTCAACTCAATTAACCAACTCACTAAACCACGGTTAATTCATGATATAAATTCAAACTTCACTTCACAATTCAGTTTTCAACTTCATTTTTCACACTCTCACTCAACTACACTTCACTCTCATTTTTCCTCTGAAATTCGCAAGCTCTCTCTCTGAGGCTTCTCTTCCTCTCACACGATTTCATCATCATCTACATCTGAATCCATCTTCAAGCTTCAACATCACACAGCATTGGAACACATTGAAGCTTGGTAGCATTGAAGAGATTGAAGTGTCTTCCACTGCATATTGAATTTCATCAACATTTGCAAGGATTTGTGAGCCTTTATTTGGCCAGTTGAAGATCAAAGAGGAAGCACATTTCTCTGGTTCTCTTTCAACTCCAGTTTCCTACATTTTCAGGTTTCAATATCTCAAACTTTCTTGGCACGATTTACATTCTGTCTAGCTCGTGTTGTGATGATTTGAGCTCACTAAGAGCACTCCTCCATCTGGCTAGTTGATAGAGCTTCTTAGAAGCTTAGATCCAAAACCTAGGGCTAATTTCATTGCTTCGATTCTCTTTGTTTGTGTGTTGTTTGTGAAAACTAATCCTAGATTCATGCTCTACGTGACTTCCTGAACATTTTGATGTGCATTGCATAAATTTCTGGAATGTTTGGTTGATTGCAGCGCCGGAGAGTGGCCGGAGAAGGTGACCGGAGGTCCCTCTCCGGCCGGTGAGTTGATGTTAGGGTTTAGCATGTTCTAATCTTGTGCGTCCATTTTGGCATGATCGTGTGGTGATAATGGTGACAGCGCATTAAAAAACTCGTGCAAGTCATGTGCACATTTCTGATGGACTTAGCCAAATTGATATTCACACCCCCCTTGCTTAAGGCCCAATGTAATTTGAACTAAGTTTTGCTACGCATGCACCCCATGCATTGCATTTCATTTTATTTTCTTTTTTCTACATGTTTCACTTTTTAATTTTTTAAAAATACTAAAATTCATTACAAAATTCCACAAAAATTCATGAGTATCATTAAAACATTTAGGAAATTTTCCATGATTTTATTTCTTGATTTTATGACCTTTTTACCCCTGCTCCATAATTTTCTTTGAATTTATTTGGTGTGCATTCTCAATGTGGTACATGATTTTGTTTAATTTTGTTCTTGATCATTAAAAATTGTTTTGGGTTGCTTCTTTTTGTAGTAAGTCATTAACATCTTGAATTAGGTTAAGTGATTTTTATTTGATTTTTTAAGTCATTTCATGACATGTTTGGTGTTCATTTTTGTGTTACTTGGTATGTGCATCCAATTTGACCTAAATGCATTGTTTGACATCATTTTGCCTTGGTTTCTTGCATGCTACTTTGATATGTGATTCATCTCTGATTTGTGAGCTTCAATACCATGTTTTCATAATTTTCATGAGGCCATCTAATTTTTGTTTAATGCAATACCTTTAAAGCATAATAACATGTCATATCATTGTGATCTTTGTGCATGTTCACATGATTTCTTTTGTACATACTTGCATGATCATTTGCATATTTGGTGAACCATTCACTTGACATTATAGGTCATTGGTACATATTACATGTCATCCTTGCATGTTGACTTTCATTTGAACATTGTGCACCTTTAACATGTTGTGTTTGTACTTGTGTTTTCTTTTGAACTCCCATTTCAATTCTACTTTTTCTATCACTTCTTAAATGTTTTGATGTGTCATGCATGAATACTTGTGAGATGTTTGTGAATCATTTTTCATTTCATTTCAATTCTGATCCATGGATTACATGTTCCATTTATGCATATTTCTTCTTTTTCCTTTCATCTTTCATTCTCCCTTTTCTTATGGTAGCATGTTCTAATGCCATGGATGATGTTTGTTGCCTATCCACTTGGACTTGCATGATAATGATCATTTGTTTTCCATATGATGAACATTCTGGTTGTGGTTATAGGATTTGATGTTTCATCTAATTCTTTTGAGTTTTATGGTGCATTAAATGTTTCCTTACTTCCTATACTTGGACACATGTTTACTAACCATGTAGGGGGCTTTGGTAAGTTGCAATTGAGTGTGGACAAGGAATCCACATTCAAACTTCTTTCCTTTCATCTCTTTTACAATTCCATTTTGTGTTTTGTTAAGCACTTATGTGCTTTCTTTTAATAACTCATCACTTTCCCTTTGTGAATTACAATTCATCTTCTACTTTAGAAGTGAATTGTTTAATTCATTATTTCTTTAGACTTTAGGTTTAAACCTCACAAACCATTAGGACCACTCCCTTTAATAATCAATTAGGATTGAGTCTTAGTCCACATAGATGTTACCTTTCTTCTCTCTTGAGTCTCTCTTCTCATCTCTTAAAGGAAACTCAAAACATCTAATAAAGGTAGGCATTTATTGCATTTAGGCCTTTCACATAAAGAAAAGATTATAAGGGGTCTTCTCTTATAATCTTAAAATGTATAGCATATAACCCATCTTGGGTCAATGTGTTAAACATTTGATCATGTGTGAGGGACTTAAATGCAATACTTGTTGGAGGTAAATAAAAAACACTTCTTCATTTCTTAATCAACAAAAACACTTAATAAACACAAGTATGCTAGTGTGTTTGAACCTTGACAATTGGAACTAAGTGTGGGGGTCTTCTTCACTCTTAGTGTGCTTTCTTACCCATTCCATCTTGGAATGTGAGAATGTACACATTCCAATGACTAAGATTCAGATACACTATCATATGCAAACAAATGAAAAAACTCTTAAAAGACAAAAGCAAACAATAACGTCTTTCCTTCGGGAATTCTTTTCTCATCTCATTCATTCTCAACGCACGAACGCGCTCCTACTCGTTCTCTTGCAAGATGGTAACGCACTCGGACCAGCGAGCCTGCAACACCTGAGCCAGAACGTAAGCCGTTCCCTAAAAAACACAAACAATCCATCCCTATTGAGGGGAACTACGTCGCTCTGATTCTCATGCTCCCGATGAGATACGTAGGTAGTGGGGTAGGGCCCATGCGAGCACTTCTTTTATTTTCCCTATAGTTGTTTCTTCGTTTCTTTCCGTTCTCGTTCCTTTTCCTTTCCAGTAGCAGCGGAGCTCCAGTTTTCTACACCCTTTGATTGAAGCAAGCAAGCGTGGATCCCATCGGGTACGATGGACGCGTGGGGGTGCTAATACCTTCCTCTCGCGTAACCGACTCCCGAACCCATTTCTCTTGGTCGTAAGACCATGCTTTTCCTTTCTCTCAGGTTTATGCGGTGTTTCCTTTCCCTCTCTTGAGATAAATACACATTGCTGGCGACTCTGTTCGGTGCCACTTTCGCGTTTGTACCTGGATGAAAATCCCGGGAGCGACACGGCGACCCTCTTCGGGTAACTCCTCATCACTAAATCCCAAGTTGTTGCAGGAAGTGATGTTAGAGACAATACTATCGAACTGTCTGATTGTTACATCCTGTTCCACAAAGGCTTGTTCCAAGACTTTCTGTAGAGCCTCCCTGTGGGCCTCTGAACTGAGTAACAGTGATAACACTGAGATCTTTGAAGGAGTCTGTAACAGTTGATCGACAATGTTATATTCACTCCTTTGGATGAGCTTCAGCATCTCATCATTGTTTTTCGAAAGGCCGGGATCACCGAATTGTCCGACTGGGGGATCGGGAGCTTCTGTCTGAAGTTCCTTTTCTTTGTTAACTTCCCCAATCCCTCGGTTGAAAATTCTACCACTCCGTGTTACACGACTGATGTCTGCAATGTTCACAACGGAGGGTAATAGAATTTCCTTTCCATTCTCGACTATTGTTGCACCGTATTTGTAAGGGATAGCCTCAGTTGATTCATACGGTAATGGTCCCGGCAGATAGATGACTATGGGAGCCTTCTGATTATTCTGACCATCATAAGTAATCTCGATCCGTTCCTGGTTGGGAACTTTAGATTAGTCAAGTAGAGGGATGATGGCAAAAATATCCCTGGTCCTGTGATGACCAGAGATGGTGACAACATCCTCGACTTGATTGGCAAGGTAGTTCGGCGTCCAGTCGATAGGTCCAGAACCCGGATATGGACGAATATCTCCACGATCCATCTGACCCTGAAGAGCCGCTCGCACAAGGTAACACCCTTGATTACTTTTCGAATAGACGCTACAACAGTCTTAATTGTGCAGTGGCACCTGGCCACGCCCACTTTAAATACAATGTAACCTCACTAGGTTACCTTCCATTGCTCGGACATCCTGACTTTGACGTCGAGTAGGATTCCTGTTATTGATACTAATTTGCTGAGTATCCTCATCCATGTAGATTGGCATCCACCAGTGATTTAACAAGTGCTGAAGTGCCTCTTGGACAACGGTACAACCCTGATCGTTTTCGTAACCTGCTTTACAGCTTTGATAGTCATGTGATATTAAGAATCCAAGTCGGACCTGCTCAACATGTAACTCTACCAGGTTGGTATTCATCATGCGAATATCGAAGATCTGAACCATGTTGATCTGATAGGAATTCCTATCATGGTAGTCTTGGATCCATCCAAGATCCATCTGACGCTGGAGGGCCTCTTGTATGAAAGAGCATCCCTATTTGTTTACCGAGCAAGTCAGACAGGAATTGTAATCGTGCCACGGCAGATCATGATACTGGCTTTGCCTTGAGTGCATTGCCACCAAGTTGACATTCATTGCACGGATATCGTGGTTCTGAATGACATTGGAATTCGTATAGACCATGTTAACTCCACGAACTCGGTGCTCTTGGATCCATCCGAGATCCATTTGTTCCTGTAGAGCCGCTTGCACTACAGAACATCCTTGGTTGTTTTTAGAGCAGATATCACACTGATGATAATTATGAGGTGGCACATGGCCATATCCACTCTGTCTACAATGCATCTTGACCAGATTGGTCTTCAACAAGAGTACATTATGAATTTGATAGACGTTGTTAGTCTCTTTCTCAATCAGATTGACTGAAGCCTTTTCATGTTGAGGTAGCGGGTTCGTAAGAACATTGGGATTCGTATCCTTGAAAGATAAGACCCCACTCCTAACAAGTTTTTGCACGTCGGACTTGAAATTGAGGCAAGTCTCAATGTTATACTCTGATCCTCCTTGATGGTAAGGGCAAGTTTGATCCACCTTAAACCAAAAAGGTGGATTTTCCGGTACTGTAAGAGGGGACTTAGTTTGAATGTGCCCCTTGGCTAGCAGTAATAGAAACAGCTCTGCGTACGTTACGGGTATGGGATCAAATCCTGGTGGCCGTGTTGTGCGGTTGTTGTTATATGGAGGATGAGCCTGCTGAAGAGGCTGTTGTGTCCTTTGCTGATCAGGTTGGCTCTGCGCAACCTGAGGTTGATACGTAGGAATAGGCGCAGGGCTGATAGCAGGAGTTACAGCTACTACCGGATGATAACGTCGCCTTTGCTTTCTGAGAGAGATATTCCCAATATCTTGCTCCTTTTTCTAAGGGAGAGCACTACCGTATTTTTTAGTACCGCTCGTCGATCCAGTGTCTTTTACCAAACGTCCTTCTCGGACGGCTTCCTCAAGACGTACACCCATGCCGACCATTTCGGTGAAATCACTGGGTGCACTGGCAACCATTCGGTCATAGTAAAACGAGCTTAAGGTCTTTAAGAAGATCTTTGTCATCTCTTTTTCCTCAAGAGGTGAACAAATTTGAGCGGCAATTTCACGCCATCTTTGAGCATACTCCTTAAAGGTTTCCTTGTCCTTTTGCGACATTGATCTGAGTTGATCTCTGTCGGGTGCCATGTCCAAATTGTATTTGTATTGTTGGACGAAGGCAGTACCAAGATCTCTGAAAGTGCTGATCGTAGTACGGTTTAAACCCATGTACCATTTGAGTGCGGCAACGGTTAAACTATCCTGAAAGTAGTGAATCAGTAGGTCCTGATTCTCAGTCTGAGCTGACATCCGCCGAGCGTACATCACCAGATGGCTTTGAGGGCAAGAGTTACCCTTGTACTTTTCAAAGTCGGGCACTTGGAACTTGTGCGGGACTTTCACATTGGGGACCAATCAGAGATCCACGGCGTCCTTTCCAAATAGATCCTGACCGCGAATGGCTTGCAGTTCCTTCTGCATTTCCAAGAACTATTCCTGGAATTCATCCATTATATTGAACATAGTTTCCTTCTTACCAGAAGGTGTTGGCGAAATCTGTCCTTCCGGGACAGTGTGCACCACAGGGGGTGGTACCGTGACTACAGCAGCAAATCTTGGCGTTTCCCGAAGTTTGTAACCTTCAGGAGTCTTCAGTATGCCCCGGGCATCTTCGCTTTCCTGAAGTTTGTAACCTTCAGGCCCAGCGGCTTCTGTTGTGATTCCCTGATCTTCAGTGATTGGCGGAACATATCCTTCCGGGATATAGTTAACTGGCATGTCCCAAGGACGATCTTTCGGCATTTGATACCTAGGATCATACTTCTCCACGATGGGCGTTGAGGTGATCTCTGAGATCACAGTCCTTTGTAGCTGAGCTTCTGCCATGGCTTGCATGTCGTTACGAAGCTTTCTCATATCCTCTCTCAGAGCGTCGATCTCTTCTTTCAACTCTCTGTTTTCTTCCTCAAGATCATCCATCTTTTTCTGACAATTGGCCCGAGTATTGTACGAATGAGACAGTTTGACTCTAGAATCGAGACACAAACGTGAGATTCGTAAGGAAGAAGAATACGCGATGTGAGAATGATGAATGCAATGATTATATTAATTGTTTTTTTTTGGTTTAATCAAAATAAACTTTGACAATTAGATTGCAAATATCAAACAGTGGGGAAACCCCTTTTTATTGAAATTCAAAGGATTACAGAAATGGAAATACAGTAAATTACAAGGTGCAGAAACAGAAACCTAAGCTAATGGGTCTCGAGTCCTCTCTGAAGAGAAATCGGATGCTGATTCTGGGACTTTCCTTTTCTTTGACCGGGGCTCTTGGGCCGTTGTCGGGTTGTCATTCCTTTGCCAGGTGAAAGGAGTGAGCAAATTCCTTTGGTCATCTTGGTTCTCTATAGCATGTTGCTCCAAAATTTCAATCAGAGCATCTTTCTCTTTCAGTAATTGCTGTATTTTGATGCACTCTATGTCGAGGGTGCGGTACTTGTTCTTCCAAGACCTTCTCTCCTTTTGAACTTTGTTGAGAGTAACCTGAAGCCTTTCAGTTTCCGTCATGAAGTACATGACCGATTCCCTCGGCGGAAGAATTCCGTAACGAGGATAAGGCATTTTTATCTTGAGAGCTCTAGTTTGTACCCAATGGAGATAAGGCTCCACCGAGATACAGTCCGGTTTTCCCAGAGACTCTCGTCCTTTCTTATGAACATGTTTTCAAGCGTGCACTATTTCCATCTTTAGTGCTCTGTCGTTTTCTCCTTCTTTGAAGAAAAGACCTTCCAGATGAACACCCAGTGGGATGTGTCTCATCGGGTATCCAAATTGACGGTGAACCAATACCGGATGGTAGTTGATTCCACCTTTAGTTCCTATAAGGGGTACGTTGGGGAAGTTTCCACAATGATCAATGATCCTGATTCCCTCATAAATCCTATTACACCAGTCTATATCAGAGTTGGTAAGAGACATGATCTTCTGTGACCAACGTAAGACACTCTTACAATCCCAAAAAGCAGCAGACTTGGGCAAGTGAGAGATGAACCATTTATAAAGCAGAGGTACACAGCATGTGATCTCCCCTCCGCTGTACAAATTTCCCAAGTGTACAAAATGATACGCATCTGCGAGCAAAGTCGGCACAGGGTTTCCAATGAGAAAAACCTTAATGGAGTTAACATCGACGAAATAATTAATGTTGGGAAACAAAAATAACCCGTAGGTGAGCAAGACAAAGATGCTTTCAAAAGTAGTAACGTTGCCTATATTGGCAAAATACAGGGCCTTCTTCGTCAAGAACTGGGCCGGCAAACCTTGGATGCCACCCTTAGTAGTCATGTGAGTCCTGACCTCAGACTCGTCCAAATGAATTGCTCTTGCAATAGTCTGATTCTTTGGAATTTCTTCCAGTCCAGAAAATGGAGCTCGATCCGTAATGTGTAGATCAATCAGGTGAGAATACTCCTCCAACGTTGGTGCTAACTGGTAATCTGGGAATGTGAAACAGTGATAAACCGGATCGTAAAACTGAATGAGCGCGTCCATGATTCCCTCAATCACATGGACTCTTAACAGAGGCAGCAGACCTCCGTGTTTGGCTCTGAAAGCCTCAGGGTTAGTGATCATCCTTGCTAACCTTCTCAAATCCTCTAGTTTTGGAACCTTGAAGGTGTACTTATGAGTTCTCCTTCTACCAAAATCCATTAGTGCAATCCTTTTCTCTGATATTTGCAAAAACAGTCTTAGTTTAATTTGAAAAACAGAGAGACTAGAAGAGAAGTTTTTTTTCGTTTTAATGTTTTTTAGATGAATGCAGCACACAAAAACATAGAAAAAACATGGGGTCAAAGGGTCGTTGTCATGAAGTCAAGGCTCTACCCATCCCCAAAGGTTTATACTAGGGTGATTTTTGTACTTGTACTCATTAACATCAGCTCCTCCCAGGAAAGTAAAACAACAAGTGGATCGCCAGCGAGTTGTAGAGCAATCTTAGAGTAAGTGCCATTCACCGAGAATAGATCACCAGCCTCAAATGAGGGTAGTATCACGTAACAACTATTTCCAATAGTTTCCACACTACGAAAGGGTTTGGCTCCTCAGCTTCTCAGACTTAACAACTGGCCCATTGGCTAAGAGAGTGAATGGGTTGCGTTGGTCAGCCTCCACTGAGGTTGAAGGTCGACCCTGTCGCCATCACTTATCTTAAGTGTATACTCAGTCTTTCCACATACGGCATCACCCGCATTCCCATTAGTAGAAAAATAAACACGTATAGCAATTAGGAAAAGCAGTATATATATTTGTCTTAAACATCCTAGACCTTTGAAGCTAAGGATCCTAAGTTCTTAACAGAAATGGGTTCCCCAGCGGAAGCCCCAATCTGTGGTATTCACAATAGGTGAAAAGAAAAGGAAGACCGTGCCTAGATCTAACTTTGATAGGTCCCCACGGTGGGCGCCATTTTTCTGTAGCGAGCGAATTTGTACGCGGTTCTTAAGCGCTGGTCACTCTCTGCGGTTGGGCTGACTACAGGTCGATTCATTTTTTATCCTATTGTAAGCTGAATAAGGAAGGGAAATAGATGTCTCCAATTAACCCTGCTTGCATACTAAGTTTAAACAGCGGTCTGTTAGGTTACGGATGCTATCAATGTGGGGGGGCCTTTGTACTGGTTATTTGTATTTTCGCCAATACTGTTTTCTTTCTTTTTACCTTGACAGAAGGTTTCTGGCGGGGAACAAGGATTAGGATGTTAGGACTGATGTTTTTGAATTACTGCTTTTGATTGATGGAGATATGGGATTTGGGTTTTTTGTTTAGTGTGCTCGCTAAGATTTTTCTTTCAATCTTATGCCTATGTATTCCCGTTTACCGAAACAGGGAAATCAGAGCTTTCGTAGTTCCTCCTATTCTATGGGAGGAAATTGGTTTTTGGTGTCTTGTTCAAAGCCCAAGACGTGAAGCGAAAGGTGATTTGTATCTTGTTCAAAGCCCAAGATATGAAGCTGAAAGGGTGTTGACTTTAGAGAGAATTTGTCATCTCTAAAGAGTGGGTCGTATGTCACAACTGTTTATAAAGGAGAATTACTTTAACCGGGATATGCGAATCCGGCAATGCCATAATTTCCTTTACAGGGGATTTTAACCCGAAGGAGAAGAATTTAACTCAGTGTAGAACAATGCTATCTTTCCTTAGGAATTTCTCATGCTAAAAGAGGGACAGTGGCATGGATGTAGATGATCCAGAGGCTTGCCGCTTACAGCGATTAGATGAAGAGGAAGGAGTTGTTGATGTTTGTGTACTGTGAACGGGGCACAGCTTTAATGCTAAAAGGTTAATTGGATTAACCAGTGGTTTTCTTATACAAAGCCTAAGAGAAGGCTGATATGTGTCTCATACAAAGCCCGAGAGAGAGGCTAAAAGGTTTTGACTCAACGAGGGAGTCTTTTTGTATCTCATACGAAGCCCGAGATGGAGGCTATTTGACTCAACAAGAGAGTTTTTTGTATCTCGTATAAAGCCCGAGATGGAGGCTAAAGGGGTGATTTACTCAACGAGGGAGTCTTTTATGTGTCTCGTACAAAGCCCGAGAGAGAGGCTAAACGTTTGCTTCGCTGGGAAGGATCATTGTATAAAGCCCAAGAGGAGGCTATGGTGACTGTTTCAGTTGAGTGACAGGTCCAATATACTGATTTTAAAGAGAAAATCAGTTCTTATATGAGCAACATTGTACTCAGGGATTTAACTCAGGGATCCGGGTTATTCCTGTTTTTTAGGGAAACGGGAAATCCAAAGGGTATTGAGACTGTCCGAGTCTACGGGTTTCCTTCCTATTCTTGAAGGGTGCTTGAGAATGTCTTTGAGACTCAAGGAGATTAGACTGTCCAAGTCTAGAGTTTCATCTTTTGTACTATGCTTTGAGAAACAGTAGTAGACTCTATGAAAGGACTGCTCTACGCATATGACTAAGTTCTGTTCCTATACCTCTAGGAGGTCGTCGGGACAATTTGTACGAAGCCCAAGAGGAGGCTAGAAACTTTTAAGAAGCCGATCGGTCCTTGTACTAAGCCCAAGAGGAGGCTATCATTCCCGGAGGAAGAGATCATTATACGAAGCTTAAGAGGAGGCTGTGAATACTTGTAAGAAGCCGTAGGGTCCTTGTACTAAGCCCAAGAGGAGGCGGGGTTGCTTATAGGAAGCCTGTGGGTCCTTGTACGATGCCCAAGAGGAGGCCGATGCTTTTAAGAAGCCCGTGGGTCCCCAAACCCCGAGAAATTCAAGGCAATGCTATTCACCGAGAATAGATCATGTCAGGAAAGTTCGAGAATTTGGAAGAAACTCAAAGATGCCATTCACGGAGAAGACATTCATCTTTGGGAGTAGAGTTTCTTGACAATTCCTAATGAGGACAGCCGAAGAGAAGACTGTATCTGGTGATCCTATTGGGGATCTAGCTGTCTATTTCTACGAATAAATGAAACGGTGTCACCTAGTTCTAGACATAGTTGCCGGGGAAACTCGAAATATCTATTATATTATTACACAGTTGATATGAGTTTATGAAAGAAGACTTACAGTGAAACAGCCCCACAATACAGTTATATGTATATGAAATCGGTAAATGAAAGCAATAACCACTTACTCGGTTGTAGAGCTTCCATGCTGTTTGGTTAGTTGTTCAACAAAGAAAGATTGATAACAATATTATATTCAAAATCAAAGGAGAAAGTGCTTTGAAAAAGAAAGATTTGGGGCTTACACCTCAAGGAGAGGCCCAGGGTTTTATCAGTGAGCGCACTGTTGAATTTGTACAGATGGACTTATACAAGTGACTGAGGCCTAAAAAGTTTTCTGTACAAAGGGGTGGGTCTTACACTCTCTCAAGAGGCCCAAAAGGGTTTTAAAAAAGAGTGAGGCTTATAACACGAGGGTAGGCCCAGATGATTTTTCCGTTTGAAATGGCGATCGCGCCGAGGTTTTCTTTTAACGCGGAGGGACTTATACAATAAGTGAGGCCCAAATGATTTTTGTTAAAAGGGGATTGAGTCTTACACTCTAATAGAGGCCCAAAGTATTTTTTGAATGGGTCTTATAGCTCAAGGAGAGACCCAAGGTTATTTTTCGAAAGGCGACGATCGCGCTGTTTATTTTTGACGGTATCGGGACTTATACAATACACTGAGGCCCAAAAATGATTTGGTCAAGAAAGGATTGGGTCTTACACTCTATTAGAGGCCCAAAGTGTTTTGAAAATCAATTTTGAAAGTTGAATTAATAAAAAAAAACCCTAATTTTAATTTTTAAAAGTAAATATTTAAAGAAAATCAAACAAAATTCAAAATAAATTTGAATAATCCACTTATGATTTTGCTTAAGGTTTGAAAAAATGAGGGATAATCACAAGGAATATTTAAATTCATTAGGTTTTGACTTTCAATGTAAATATTCAATTTTAGAATGTTTAAAAACAATTAAAAATGGATTTATTCACAAAATACTAATTATATTAAATAAATAATATAAATTTAATTTTTTGGTGGAATAAAATATTTCAACATTTTTGTGAATTGTTGCAAAAAGAACCAATCAAAAATGATAAAAATTGAAGGAGTTATTAATTTTTCAAATCATTAAAAATAATAATATGAAAAATAACAAAATAAAAAAGTGATAAAAAGAAGTCTGGGGCGAGGGGGATTCGAACCCCAGACCTCTCGCTTGCCAATACTCACAAAACCAGTTGATGAACCGCTGGGGCGCAATGCCAATTCATTAATAACATGGCAAGTGAAAAATATATATCAAACTTAGTTGGAAAACCTGAAGAATGGTGCCATGGCCATCTTCTTCCTCGAGCTCGTGCGTGAAGCACCATATCTCACTCATCTCTCAACCATTGGACATGATTCAAACACCAAACCCGTGCGTTTTTCCACAAGGAATAAGATGGCAATACCCAATTTTATTCATTTTCAGTATGGAAGAAAATAATCATGATGAACACAGATGAACCCTAATTTGCAAAAGCAATCGTGCAGGCATGGTTATAAGGTCTATGATCCAATTTCTTGGGGCAAAACAATCAACACATGATGGCAATCAAATGGCAAAAATATCATGCGAGGAAATATGCATGGATCATGGAGTTTGAGTTTGAAGCTCACCTTGATGCAAGCTGAAATGGAACTTTGCCCAGATGGTGTTCCAGTCGTGAATTGATGATCCCTACAGCTTCAATGGATGTTATGGAGTGTGTTGCAAGCTTTGGAACACTTTAAAATTCTTTGGATCAAGCTGGAGACCTCCACCTGCAAAATTGAAGCATAATGGCTTGGTTGAAGAGTGATTTTGAGCCTGGGGTATTACAGTTGGTGTTTAAGTGTTTGGACACCTCAAATACATCATATGTGATGTGTTTGAGCAATTGGAATGGATTGATTGTGGCTGCAACTCAAAACCCGATAGTGGTTACTCAAAAACAAGAAAACTTGAGGTTTAAGAAAGAATGAGAGAAAGCAGTGCTGTAACTGGCTTTGGTGTGAGTTGAATGATCCATTGGGACCTCTATTTATAGGTGATCAACTTTTGTTTTGGAGGAATAATGAATGGCTGCTGGATCAGATCACATTTGCATGGATTGGCTTGGAGGATTTCTTCTCAAGCAAGGCAAGCTAGCCATTCCCAAGAGCAGGGCTATGCCTTGACCAAAACCACATTCCTCAGTTGTTTTTAATGTTGTTTAATCAGAGAAATTGACTGAGTAGGGTAGCTACCTTGACAATGCACTATTCCACATTAATGCACTTTGAATTCAAGGCAAAATGTGCCAAAGTGGATGAACTTCAAGTTGGAAGATTCCTTGGCCTTTTGACTCAGACTTATCAGTTGGATCAGTTGCATTGTGATTGGTTTGAACACAGGTGGCATAGTGATCCTTAGTCTTTGGCTCAAAATCGTGTGTGGCAAGCAAACATGTAAACTGATTTTTCCAAAACAGGTTGCAGCAGCATGACTTTGGGCATGGATTTCTCATGGCTTAAGTTGAATCAATTCATGCTGTTGAGCTCTTTGAATTCTTAGTAACATATGCAACAACATTGATGTTTAACTTTGGACTTGATTCAGCTTGCATCTATGTGAAAAGATCTCACAAGTTTTGGTGTTTCAACAAAATCTGTCTTGGACAGAATTTTTCTAAGTGTTGGAAAATGGTATATTTTCATGTTTTCAGCCACTTTGGCTCACTCATAGCTCAAAATCCATAATGAATTGGAGTTAGGCCTAGTTGAAGTTTTTGTAGAGGGTAATGAGAGCTACAAATCCATCTTTGGATGAGAGAAAATGGCCTTGTGGTTTAGAAGTTATGGTCCTCCAAAGTTGGTACCTTTGTGACTTTATTTTTAACTTAGAAAATTTTCTAAGTTTGTATGGTTACCCCTTTTACAAGTTATCCAACTTTTCTTGATTTTTCTTGATGAATGATGATTCAAATCATACATAAACATCATTTTAGGGTTAAAAATCCATTTTGGTGAAAAATCTCAAAAAGTCAAAGTTGACTTTTGTGCACAGTTGACTTTTTATCAGATGAATTCCAAATTGTGCAATTCTTCAGGAAATCATGTCCTTGATCTAAATCAAACTTGATGGACATGTTCCATGGGTGTCATGGGGTATATTGAGGTATGTCCTAGGGCTTGGGAGCTTGTCCTGGTCAAAAGTCAAAGTTACAGTTGACTTTTCTCTTAAAACCCTAATTGTGGTGCAGATGAAATTGAGACTTGTTGCTCAAGCTTCTTGGATTAATCCATTGTTCCAAATGGATCAATATAGTTCATTAGAGACCCTCAAACTCTCTCTTGAGGTCTTGGCTCATGATTTGCCTTAAAAGTTAACTTAGGGGTGAATTAGGTCAAGAAACCCTAATTCCTGGTTTTTGATGAATGCATCCCCTGAGGCCAAATTGACTTGATGATTGGGTCCATGAGGTTCCATGGAGTATATTAGGTTATTTTTTGGATCATTGGCTTGTGCCCAGATGAAAAATTTCCATCTGGAGGACCTGGTCGACCAAAACCCTAATTTGGTGACACTATTGATCTTGAGACTTAATCCACCTAGAAGGGAGCAGCCTTGTGCTTAATCCTTGAAGTGGGAGTCCTTTTGATCATTGTGGATGTTTGAGAGGTTAGACAAGTTGAAGATCATGTCATTCCTTGATTGATCATTTGTCTAAGAGCTCTGAGAGGGCTTGAAACCCTAATTTTGACTGTAGTGAATGCTCAACAACCCTTGAGGCATTTGATGAGGCATGATGATACACCCATATTGTGATAATGATTTGCACAATGATGGGAAATCTAAGTGGTCAAAATTTGGGGTATGACACCATTCTCATACTTCACACACTTAGAGAATTCAGCAGTAGCTTCAGCATAATGAGGATAAAACTGCACAAGTTCCACAAACTTAGCAGTATAATCGACAACAGACATATTACCTTGTTTAAGCTCCTGGAACTCAATTTCCTTCTTCCCTCTCACATCTTCAGGAAAATACCTCTTCAAGAACTCCCGGCTAAAAACTTCCCAAGTAATTTCTTCCTCTTCTGCAGCTTCCAACACACGTCGAGTACTAACCCACCAATCATCAGCTTCTTCCAATAACATGTGAGTACCTAGTCTCACCTTCTGGTCTTCATCACAATCCATCACTCGGAAAATCCTTTCAATCTCTTTCAGCCAAATCTGTGCACCATCCGGATCGTATCTTCCTTTGAAGACAGACGGTTTGTTCTTCCTGAACTCATCATTACCGGCAGCATTAGGTGCACCCTGCACAGCACGAGCCATAGCTTGCATAGCCGCAGCCAAAGCAGCATCATTCCTACCAGCCATATTCTGTTCATTTCCAATAACAGAAACTATGGTTAAACAAGCAGCTCAACCAACCACAACGGCCAACAAGGACTGACACAACTGACACGGACTGACACAAACTGGCTCTGATACCACTTAAAGTAACGCCCCCAATCTATACCCCCAATTAATAAAAAGCAGTAAAAGAAAATTCGAAATTTTGTCAGAGTATATTTAAAATTATCATGGCATAGACTGGGAGAGTCGCATCAAATTGAAACAATACATACAACACCTGCTCATAAAGATATGCAACAGTGGGGTAGCAATCAACAGAGGAACTTAGTGCCTTACACCCACATTTCAGAATTTAGAATAAAAGCGGAAAATCTAAAACTGAATAACATATATATATATATATATATATCACGAAAAGTTTGTCATACATCAAGTTGTACATGCACAAGCCAAAAGATATACATATACATAATATACAAATATCACAAACGGCCTCCCTAACTACCCGGTGTCACATATCAGAGCCGACCGACAAAAGAATGAAGACGCAAAGCTTCACAAAAATACCTCCAGCAACTCTAATCTGCAATGCCTCATAGAGCATTATAAAACGGCAGAAGGGTGAGAAAAACAACCATAATATAATTGCATACAATTATATATATAACACAAAAATCCACATATATACATACAATTTTCACCACAACTCACGCCATAATGCAAACACAAGACATTACAAGACACAATACATATTTCCATCACCAACACGTATCCATATATCAATTTTATCCACAATTCCACACATAAAACACCCATAATGATTTATGCAATGCAAGAGACCGACACAACGACTCTATGCATATGCACATGCGGTACCGACTTCCATTGTTTCTCATCACTAGTTCACTCAGGAACTCTGCTGGAACCATCGCTTGTTACATCACTGTAACTCCCCGTCGGGCCTACGATGTTCCCCACCGCTCACACCTCACACGGGCACACGGTGTTTATGGATCGCTCACACCCCACACGGGCACACGACCCGATCACTCACACCCCACATGGGCACACGATCATATATAATCATCGCTCACACCCCACATGGGCACACGAAGTTATAGCGAATTCCCTCTGGAATCCAAACCGTCTCTCAGGACGTTCAACAATGCATATCATGATGCTTGGCATACAAAGACCCATAACATTTAATATGCACACACACACATATTCATTTACATCGACAAAATCACACTTTGCACTTATGCCCAAAACAATGCATTTAATTTCCATACGGCCACAACTCGTCACAACATCATCTAAACACATACATTTACATCATACAACAGCACCTTGCACAATACACATCAATTACGTACAAGTATAACGACAAAAGTCAACAACCGACACTATTCCCGACTTTCCGACATAATTAAATCGGCTAACAATTCCAAAATCATCATAACAAGAAAGTACAGTTCAATAGCTACGCAACGATACCAAGAATGTAAAACTCGGATAAACGGATCAAAAGTTACGAAAGAAAACGAAAAACGATATTTTGAAAAGTCACATTTTGCAAAAGTCCTGTCCATACGCGTATTGCCCTGAGCCATACGCGTATGAGCAGAGACTCATTTTTCCCAAAGTTCACGTGTAAATGTCCGTACGCGTAATACCCAAGCCCGTACGCGTATTGACCTAAAATTCTACGCGTATCATACGCAAATGGGCAGATGGCCGAGAAAACAAGCAACCCATACGCGTATTGGCCCTATGGCTCGCCCACCATACGCGTATTGCCAAGGTTCATACGCGTATGAACATGCCCCATACGCGTATGACCTGGAAATCTCAGAAAAAATTCTTCTGCATAATTGTTCATACGGGTTCCAATCCAAACCCTCCAAATCATCACTCAATACCCAGAAAAACACCAATACACTTACTAACAACATGCATCTATATATACCAACAATAAGAAACACTAACAACATAATTTTCAACACATTTAATCAATTTCTAATCGATTTTACCAAATATGGGTTTTACTAAATTTATTCATTTCAATCCAAAAAACATCACAAATATACATACATAATCATACACAAGTATACAATAATTGAGTTTCGCACCCTTACCCGATTAAATCGATACTAGAAGTTGATTCTTCTTTGATTTTTCCAAGTTTTCCACTATTTCTCTTCTTCTTCTCTTTTCTCCCCTTTTTCTTTCTTTTCCTTTTCTTTCTTTCTCTTTTTCTCTCTTCCTAATTCCCTTTCTATTCTAACTTAACAAAATATTATGAAATGTCCAAAATACCCCCACACTCAAATATCTCACAAACGTTCCCAAAACCCGATAAAATATCACAACATTGAAAAATAACATATTTTCAGATAAAAGTCGAAAATAAAATAGAATAATAATATAATAATCAAACAACTCGATTAAATAAAACGCACACGAAAACTGGGTCGTTACACTCGACCCCTATATGAAGGTGTCCTTTGAAACTGTCCAGCGTATGTTTAGTCGCAACCACTTGTTGGGCTTTCGGTTGAGACTGCTGTCGAAGGAGTTTTAAGTGCTCACCACAGACAAACCAGTCTGGAAATTGGGGGGGGGGGGGGCAAGTGCCACTCCAAAATCAGTGTTAGGCAGTCGAGGGAACTTTGGAGGAAAAAGTTCAAAAGCTACCTTATAACGTTTCTCAAGAGGAACGTTTGAAGGGATTTTCAACTGGTCCATTTTTTGTAGAAATTTCTCCTTCAAAGTGACAGCAGCCTCACGAACGGTTCGACTAATATCATCTGGTCGGTAGACAGTTTCAAAGTACTTTTGAAAGGCTTGAATTTCTTTGACATGAATGAACTTACTATTCTTGGTCTTCTCCTGCACATCAAGAAAAGCTTGGTCAAGTAAGGAAGAGAAAGTAGCGACATCAAGAAATTGTTCACTATAGTACTTCGACCACCAGTTATGGAAGGATTTGGTGCACAAGAATGTGGGCTGAAAGAACACAGGGGAAAGGGTTGCTTTCCTAGCGTTCCACCGGTTGAAAGTAACCGCAGCAGTTCCTTCATCAAAACTTGCAGTGTGAAGTACCACATGACCTTTCTTCCCATATAGACACTTGGGGAAGATCTGAGCCAACCCAAATTGTCGAGAGACAAGATTTGGCTGGTAAGCAATTAAGGCTGCCATGTCCCTTCCAAGATTCAGCCTTTCAAGGATAAATCTAGGAATAAAAAAGGCTTCCCAGATTGAAACAGATTCGGCGTCGAGTTTGGTGGATGGGTCAGGGGATGGCCTTGTAAACCACTCAGGCCCACATGTTCTCTCAGCAAAGGGAGCCATGCTAGGGGTGAACTCATGCCTTTTTGCAAACATCATAATATAACTGGAGAAGGCTTTCTTGAGAGTTTCCCCATCGTCATTTGGCGTAAGTTTCACCAGGCGGGTACCTTCGACCCTCCTCTCTTTGATTTCAGCACAATCTTCATCGACCTGCCCTTTCCTGGGAAGGCTAGCTTCAAAGTTTGCATTGAGCCATAACTGAAGTAGCCAGAGAGGGCCATTCAAGTGAACAGTACCTTGGCCCTCCAGGTCTTTAAGTCGAGCCGCCCCTTCACTGAGAGACTCGTAGAGGTTCACCAGAATTAACCCGCTAGGGCAAACTCCTCTATTGTTGTGAAGTTGGTTGGCCAGGGTTAGATACTTCTTGGTCACCTGCAGAGATTTTGAACAAAACACATACCTCGACAGCCATACAGTGAGGAATGCAATGTGTTCCTTATCAGTGATTTCTGCAGTATCACGCTTGTGGTAGTTGATGAAGTGGGTATATGTGAGTTTGGAGTCAGAGATCCCTATGGTATCCTCTGCATCAGTATCAGGATCGTATGAAATGTCATCTGGTCGAAGACCTGCAATGGCAGCAAGGTCGAAGAGTGTGGGAGTAGCCATCCCACAAGGAAGATGAAAGGTGTAGTGGGTGCTATCCCAAAAATAGAGTGATGCTGCCAGAAGGTTCAAACAATAAGGAATGTTGGTTTTCGACAGCATAAGCAGATCATAGATTCCTATGGTTTTCCAGTGATCAGCTTTGACCCTTTCCATTCTGGCCATCCAAAGGTCAAAATCCTTTAAAGGGTTGACAACTCTTACCAATCTCGTACCATCATGAAGGTACCTCAGATCCATTTTCGTCAAAGTGGGTGTATCAGGAGAGGCTCCATCTTTATTAGGGTTGCTTTTTTGCCCTAAGGGTCTAGATTTGCGGTAAGAAGGAAAGAACTCAGCCAGTTTTTCATTGGTGGGTTTAATATCAGCTAGGGGGCCACCTAAAGCATATGGTTTATTAGAGATAAGGAGAGGGATCATTACCTGGGATTCGTAAATCTTCCTTGTTTCTTCAAGAAGAGGTTCCAACATGAACTGTTGGTTTTTCACCACCTTTGGTCCGGGGATGTTTGAAAATGGCGGGAGAGTTTGCTGGAACGGGTGGTTTTCCCTGTTTGACCTTTCGTTGCTTGGGGAACGGTTTGAGAAGACGCCATTGTTGGAAGTTGAAGAGAAAACAAGAGTGTGTTCTGAGTTTTCTTGAGAGTTTGAAGAACGAAGAAATAAGTTGCAGAAAGTTTGAGAATGCGAAAGTTCGTAAAATTGGGGAAAAGGGTATTTATAGATGTTTGGAAGATGAGGGGACTCTGAATCCACCGTTAAAATGGATACGATAGTGGGACGCGTGTCCTCGTTGAAATCGTTGGATGGTGGTGGTTGTGGTCAGGCTGTAAATGTCTAGTCCCAAGAAAGGTAATGATGAAAACTGTTCGCAAATACGGCTGAAAAGACGTTTGGAGATTTTCCATCATGACATGACGTCATAAGCATGGTTGAAAGAAACTGAATAGTTTCTGGATCGTGGGTTAGTCAGTTATGACCATGTCTCTCATAGTCGAATGATCAGGCGTCGAAACGTTATTTTATCAAAAAATGACCTTCCTACCAATACTGGCGAAAGGGCATTTCTGGGGGGCAATTTGTTAGCTCCTAATTTCGACGCTACATGATTTTAGACAATTTGGATTTAAAAGAAGTTATTCTTTAAAATAATAAAGCTAAAAAAGAAGGCTTCGACTAGAAGGCCTTCGACCATGTTTGTGCAATGCCTGAGTCGAAGAGAATGATTTTAGGACTTCAAATATTGCTAAGTTCAAGGAGTCAATTCGACACAGTGAAGTGGCTATGGATAATGCGCTGCAGTTACAACGGAATAGTGGAGGGAAGTTCCACTATTTGAATTTGAAAAGAGGACAGGTGGCGAAGATCCAGATCGTGAAGATATGCGAAGTGCCAAGTGGCGTAATCTAAGAATAAAACCGTCAGATGGTGGTTACTTTAGAATATTATAAATAGGTTAGTCCTAGAGTTAGAATAGTGTGAAAAAATCATATTTGTACAAGTAACTCTATATTCAATCAAAGTATCCAGTGTGTCGAGAAACCAGTGAATTGAGAATGTACGTGATTGTAATCACCATTATCCTTTATTGCAATGCAATTTACTTTGAAGTTTCTATTTTAGATTCTTTACTTTGAAATCTTTTTCCACGAATTTTTACCTTTCAAACCATTTACATTACCAAGTCTTTACTTTGCAGTTTTACATTAAAAGCCTTTACTTTCAAGCATTTACCCTTTTTGCATTTTAAGATCTTTATGCATTTCTTTCCAGCATTTAACTCCAGTTTTTCTTTATTAAACTTTTACATTCAGCCTTTTTCTTTCTTTTCTTTGATGTATTGTTCGACTTAGTTATTTCTTTAATCTTTATCGCTTTCCTTTACACTTCAAACACCCGTTTTTTATTTATGTGCATTGTCGAAAGGCATACTTTTCCAAATCGTGAAATATTCTAAATACACATACAACACATGTCCTATGATCAATCTGATCGATCCTGTAAGCTACTAGAACTTTATAGTTTTAGAAGATCAGCGGTTGTTTACTAATTTTCAAGGTAAACAGTCTGTTAGAAAAAATGGGAGCCCCCTCTTATCATGTGTAGTTCTAAGGGATTTTCTCTTTTCACCTTCTTTGTTCCCACTTACTTAGGTGTTTCTTTGTTACAGGGAATGATTATCTCTATTTGTTTTGTGGTTAATACTTATTCTAAGTTTGCCTTGTCTGAGAGGAGAGTCATGTGAGGTGACCTGGTGTCAAGAAAATCCTCTCTTGAGATAATGTTTGGTGTGTTTTGAGATACTTTAACTCTGTATGTGCTCAAAATCAAAGGGTCGAAGATATGAATTTTTCTAATAGTGTGGATTGTTCCGCTTTCAATATCTTCATTTTTCATTTATGTAGGAAAGTTTATCAGGTTCTAAACTAATGTGACAATTACTAGCATGCTAGATATGATTTCTTGTATCTCAGAGGGTTTTACTTAGAGATATTTCAAATCATTGTTTGATTATTCTTAAGTATTTTCTCCGTTTATATTATAAAGAACACTTCACATTTTTAGATTCATTAAATAATTAATGTATCTGATCTATATTATAGAACAAATACATTAATTATTTAATGAATATAAAAAAATGAAGTATTTTTTATAAAAAGACCTAAAAAAGTATTACAACGGGTTCCAAATTTTTGTTTGATTTAATAATTACTTGATTGCTCTTGATAACTTTGTCGAATGAGTCTATTTAATTGGCTTGATTTTGTGTGCTTTGATTGAAAAGATTTTTCCGTAAAACAAAAACTATATAAAATATCTCAAAGGTCAAAGGGACGGTTAAAGTTTAGGATAAAAAGGTGTTTGATAATTTTATGGCATGCAAGTGAGATTTTAGCATATAAGATTTCTATTAGAATATTTTTTCTTAAAGTGTCTCTAAAACCATCAAAATGTCTCGGTTTGTAAAGTAATTTGCTTTATCCTTCTTATGGTTTAGGTTCGAACACTTAGCTCAAAATTTTGTTTTGTAAATAAATCCATATTAATTCATTCATTGTAATAATTATATAAACTTAAACTAATTAAAATAAAATATAAATAATACTTATATGCAACCATGTTATTTTAAAAAATAAAAATTATAAAATAAAATTAAGTGGCGGTGTCACGTTACTATAATTGCTGATTAATTTGAATGAAAATTCAACATAGAATCTTCACAAAATTAGGACAATTTATATTTTTTATAAAGTTAATTTTCAGATTCGCTTAGTATTGCAAAGACAACTTGAATATTAACCATTTTTAAATTTAAAAATTTACAACCATAATGCATTTATTTTTTCTTAATTTTTGTAAAGTGAAAAGTAAACGGAATATCAACAACTAAAATTGTCGGTCTTTACTTATTGGCTTAATTTTTTGATGATACTATATTAAACTGTATTATTTAAATACACTTTTAATTACTATATAACTTAATTAATCTCTATATCTGGACATCATGGATGTAAGTATTTAAAGTGATCATATTTGATTGAAAATTCTAATTTTATTCAAAGGCATTAATACGAATTTGATGCTTAAAAAAAACAGTAATTTGTGATGCTTCAAAGAAGCAGTAACTTGAATCCCATGCAAAAATAAAGAGAAAGATCATATTTGCCAACAAAAGAATATATACATAAATATATTTTTTTTATATTTTTTATAATATTGTATAGACAAAAATTTACACTATACTTACATATAATTCATATACAAACCAGTACAATGAAAAACATTGTATATATCAATGTCCTGGGCCTTTTTCACTTGGCCCTGAAGACATAGTATGAACTTTACCATCAATCAAAACCCTGAAAACATCACTGTTCTTCTCTTTCATTACAGGTTCTTCAACAATGGCCTTTACTTTGGAGGGGTAGTTTCTACAATATACTGTGTTTGGCGTTGTAACAGCCAACACAATGATAACAAGAGAGAGTAATATAGAAAGCCTCATTTTTGAGTTGGCTATAACGCTATTCCTCAAGTGCTGGAAGTTTTTATACCCAAAGGAAAGAACGTGTGGGGCTGAAAAAGATTACTTTGGCATCTTTAACATGCAACCCAAACCAATGGTTTTTACTTGTATTTACTTAATGAACGGTGAAGGGCTTGTTTTGGTCTTGGGTGGGACCTATTAGGGTATATTTTGAATGTATGTATGAGATATTTTTGAGAGAAAAATCTAAGAAAAATGTTTTTTATGGTTGAATTGTATTGCACTTTTGGTTTAGTTTATTTAGAATATGATGTTTGTAAAATAAATTATTTTGATCTTTTTTTTTTTGTTATTATATAAAGTGGTGCTAGTTGACGGAAACCTTTGACGGGTATATAAAATTGAGTCAAGAATATTTGTATATTGCTTGGGAATGGAACAAGGAGTATCAACCCTACATCTTTTTTGTGCAAATGTTTGGGGTGGAAAATGAGGACCAGGTGCAAAAAGTGAAAGTAGAATCGATGGACATGCTATGCTAGGGGGGATTGCCCATTCCATTCCTCTCATGTTTTCATGTTAACTTATTAAGAAAATGTTTGCTAGTACGTATAAGTTGTTTTTAAATAAGGGATTTAAGTGTATAAATAACAATAATGTGGATTATAAAGATAATGACAACCTCACTAAATAACTATAAGCTATAATTAATCTTATCAATTAAGTAAATTACAATCTAACAATTATAAAGTAAAGAATTAATAATCAATACACATTTACGATTTGATAATAAACAATTATATACTTTTGGAAAGAGAGTGGTTCTCCGATTCTATATCAATTCATAGTCTTAACAAGAGAATATAAATAAGTTATAAGATATTAGTTTTACAAATTTATAGGAACATTTAATAATTTATAATAATTTGGACTCAATCTCTTTAACCTCTCAATACATGAATCACTAAATTCTAAATTCTATAGTGTATGTAGTTTTTTTTTTTTCAAACTTTATATTGTAATCAACGATCACCTAAATCCTTAGAGCAAGAATTCTTAAGATATTTTCTCTTTGTCTCTATAATCTGTATTCTATTGAAAACTTTTGTCTTTTAAAAGAGGTAGAAAAACCTTGAATATGACACACATGATTTGAAGCACGTACCTCATACGTTGCCACACACCTTGTGTTTCATTGCCAATGTTTACCATATGAACCTCACACCTCACCTCAAACACCTCATAGTTGAGGCAGTAATGAAAGGAAAATTTTTAGATAGACACGGACATTAATAAGTAATTTTACACACAACCAATCACAAATTTTATATTAATTAAAGAATAAAACTATTTTTTTTTCTCCTTCATAATCACAATTACCCCATGAATCCAATTAAAAAACAAATTAAATTTAAAATAAAACTAAAATTTTCTCTCTTCTTATTGAATATTTTTAAAAATGTACGTTTCCATGCAAGTATTTCTCGTAATGAAATGCCCCATTCACATCACCCACATGCCTCATGGTTCTAGTTGGTCGCCTTAAGGGGTGAGGTAGTAGCCAAATAATAAAAAACTTATATTTCTTAAGGCATGCTCCACAATTTTCAACCCTCCTCTATAAAAGATAATGACTATGATACTTTACCCATCAACCATCTTGCACCTTGGAGCTTTTTTCAAACTGTAATCATTTTTTGACAAAATTGATAAAGTCCATGCAATGCTTGAATTGATCTAGGTATTGACTTGGTGAACATATCAGTTAGATTGTCTTTTGAAGAACCTTTCTTCATCACAATCTTCTTCTTGATCGTGTTTCTAATAAAGTGAAAACATATGCCAATGTGATTTATCCACTCATGATACACTTGATGACTAGTCAAATAGATTTCACTTTTACTACCACATAGTATCTTCGTACACATGCTTGGGTGATTCCTAACTCCTCAATTATATCTCTTAGCCAAATGAATTTCTTGACCCATTCAACTAGAGCAATATACTTCGCTTGAGTTATAGATAAAGCAACCACATGTTCTTTATTTTATTTCCAACCTATAGTCGTTCCGAATAACATAAAAACAAAACTCGACATGAATTTTCTAGTGTCTACATTCCCCACATAGTTTTTATTTGGAAAATCCTCTAAAACTTCTTTCTCTTCAAATGACTTTGTGTACTTCAAGCCATTTTTCAATGAACCATTCAAATACCTTAAAGTTGACTTCAAATCTTCCTAAATAACTCTGCCTAGATTTTACATAAACTAACATATTATGCCAATGGCACATGTTGAGTCTGATCTACTACAAACAATCCCATACATGATGCCAATAGACACCATCATCAGAGATTGCTTGGCAAAGATAATCAGAGATTCCATCGAATGCTTCTTGCCATTAGGTGTTATCCTTAAGAGATTGGATTTGATATTTTAATCATCTTGATCATAACTTCAAATCAAGGCTTCACATCATAATGTTGTCATCATCAAAACCATTATGATCATCTAACTATTGAAAACATTATACATGCGGGCACATCAAACCATATTCACCCCTTTTTTTAATGATGATTACACATCTCTCAAGGAGGTGGACAAACCGAGAGAAAATGATAATGGTTTGGAGTGGTTAAACTCTCCCTAAAAAATATTGAGTACACCCTACTCACCCTAAGAGTATACTTCTCCTCATTTGGGTATTATCAAAAAGGAAAAAAAACATAAACAGATAGAGAAACAAATCCAAACGCATAGATCAAGAAATTTGAATAAGGAGGAAAATAGATCATAAATTCAATTTCAAAAACAAATGATTCACTAATCAAAGGAGAATATGATTACAATGGGAAAAATTAATGCAGGGAAAAAATAGAAATTCGCAACATACAAGGAAAACAATTATGCAAACAAGTGAAGACTATTATGTGTCATTTTCATCATCACTGAACAATTCTGATGGTAGCGACATGTGAGCGGGCTAATGCGCCAAAAATATGATCTTCTTGTTGGCTCTTTTTGCTATTTGATGACATGTGAGCGGGCTAATGCGCCAGAAATCTGATCTTCATGCTTTCTACAGTGCTTGCTATTATTCTAGTTGACTTTGAGCGAATCTTCTAACTTTGGGAGGCTTTTGAGATGGAAATCCATCGTTGATCTTAACCCGGCTCTATCTCAATGTGATGAATCATTGAGCTAGCTCCGTTTTTCTAAATTTGTTATCATATAACGAATTTATAACAATATTATCTTTTGACAACTGTCCCATGTTATTTTTTCTAGGGACGACAACGTGGTTCACCACATAGTGTATAAGACGAATGTTCGGGCGCACACCGCTCACAAGAAAATGAGAAGGAATACCATAATCTGGATCTAGCAGGAAGGAATAATAAACATTAACAAAGAAATATTCACCTTGATCTCATTCACTATAGAGGGGACCAGAGCAGGGAGGATTGTAGATATAAAAAATTCTCCATCAGATAGAGATGTCAGATGCTTTCAAACTTCTAATGTAATAATATCATCTATAAATCTGATGTTGGTGAAGAACATCCTCACTAGATTCAAATAGGTCTCCCCGGGTGTTTCGCTGATGAAGCTTCTCGGATTTGTTTCTTCATTTTTTTTAAATAACTCGCAATCTTTGAAAACAGTAACATAAAAATTTAAGATGTTAAAATTTCTCTGGTAGCATACTCTCAGTTGAATCTGTTTTTCTGTTCCAAGGATCAGAAATCTAATGTAAAGTGAGATGGAGCGAAAGATTTTCTTGATATAGAAAAATACAACAACTAAAGAGGTAGAAGGATTTTCTTGGTACCATGATGATGGATGAAAAACAAGAGTATAACTCACATAAGATTGTAAAAACATAGCAACTAAAGAGCAAGAAGAAGAAGAAGAAAATACAAGATGGGATTGGATGATGGGATAATGAAATACTACCTCCGTTCCTTTTTATAGGAGACAACTTACTTTTTAGGTTCATTGAATAATCAATGTATCTAGTCTACAAACTGACCAAATACATTGATTATTTAATGAACCTAAAAAGTGAGTTGTCTCTTATAAAAAGGAACAGAGGTAGTACCTTATATAGGTTGCTTCTAATCAATTATTTGCCCTTATAATTAATTAGAATAATTAATGTAATTAATTCTAATAATTGAGTGATGGTGGTGCACACACATTAAGGTCATAATCGATTAAGCCATTAGGGTTAATTGATTATAGGTCGCGGAATTTGAATTTCAAAAAGTGCATGATATATTATACCTTAAGAATTTCCTTGGATGGAATTGGGCTTAATTACTTTTTCTTTCTACACCCCTTTCTCACCAAGAATGCATATCTTTGCTAAATATCTCATTTTTACATGGCAACCTTTCTTGAAATTTAAATTTATCCTAAACTAAAAATGTTAGTGGTATAAAATAAACTCACTAAGAATATATATGACGACTTTCTAGAGGATTTAGTTAGAGTTTTCGGATTTAACCTCTATAAAATGTTTTACCTTAAAAATGACCCAAGATTTCTTGACAAAAAATCCCGCATTAAAGGGAATGCCATCACATCGTTGAATCACAAAAGTTGGTTCAAAATTTTCAAGAGAGACAAGACCATCAAAACATCTTTAATCTCAAACTTCCAAGAAGTTCCACGATTGTCAGGACCATCAAATCCATTAAAAAAATATTTTGATTAAAGGCTACAAAGACCATGAAGAATCATTTTAATCAAACATCAGATCCATTTTTATTTTGGTATACCCAAGATATACTCATGCTTTGCACAAATTCTTTAAATTAGCAATTAGCCATTTCAAAGCTGCAAAGTGTTATTGCAAAGAAATTACTTTTTCACCTTTGGTACTAAAATCTCTTTGGGTCCTAGTGCATTAGTGACTTTAAGATGTCTAGAGTTATTCCCTTTCAACCATCTTAACTCACTTAATTTAGCATAATAATATGGTTCCATACGACCAAGATTATTACAAAAATTGAATTTAAAAGAAGTCGATTGAATTTCTTCCTAGCATGGAAGATATTACTAAATGATCTATTAGGTTTACTACCTTCTTCTCATAAAAAGTGTCTCATTTACACTTTTTCTCTATCTCAAAATAAATGTCTATTTACAATACCAATACAAAATTTTTTATTTGTTTTCACTACTATACCCTTATTTATTAGCTTTCACTCTATTCACTATTCAACTAACTATAATCAATAAGGATATTTTAGTAAATGACACTAATATTATCATTAAAATCAACACATCAAATCATTTTCTGAAAAACGGCACATAATTCAAATAAGACACTTATAATGAGACGTATAGAGTATAACCTAAGCCTATTTATTGTACAAAGCTCTTTGATTAGAAAATATAAATCTAACTTATCTTTACCCTTATTAAATTTTCCTAGAGTTTCATGCAAATTCATTCGATCATTTTTTAAAGATTTGCAAGTTTCACATTTATCTGATTCCAAAGAATGGTTTCTAATATTAGCTATCTCTTCACAAGAATTTTATTGTTATTTTCAAAAAATTTAATATACTCTTTAAAATCAACGATGTTATTTTCTAGTTCCTCATTATCTTTACTAAGTATAACATTTCACTTAAACATTTTCTTATTTGTTAGATTTGTTACCTCAATGTCGTCATCTTCTCTTGTGATTTTGAAGCACATGGGTTCCTCTTTGTCATATTCCTTTCTTTTAGAGGATATTTCATGAGATACTTGTGACGTATTTTAGGGGATATTTTTGAATACATGTTTGCATGAGTCTTTTTAGGCTTAATAATCTTCATGTAAAGAGTCTCCAAATGTTCTTTTCGATCTTTCAAAGATTCTTCTTGATGAAACTTCTTTATCATTTCTTCTCCCAAAGATTTTGTAGAATGAGGCTTCTTCATGTATTCTATTGGATGAAGCTTTTTAATGTCTCTTACTGAATGAAGATTATTCAAATCTTCTACTAGATGAATCTTTTTCATCATTTTTAACGAACGATGGCTCCTCAAAAGATCGTTCATTTATTGTGATTTCTCTTCAAAAGACATCTCTGATGTTGATGCTTCATTTATTTATTATAATGATGAAGATGATGATCCTCTAATATTCTTGACTAAATGTAGTTGATGCTTCATTTATTTCTTATAATGATGAAGATGATGACTCCTTTAACATATGGATGACTTCATTGAGTTTCTCAATGATCTTCTTCTTACTGGGTTTTTGTTGAAACTCAACAAACATACTTCTATTTTTTAATAAAGGATTTGACCATGTTTTTTTGCTTCAGTTCTTAAATCTGAGACATTTGTTAGATATAAAATATTTAAAAGAACCCCCAAGGATTCCAATGTTTGAGCACCAAGTATGAAGATGACCTTCATATTCATTCGGTGTTTCATCTTCCTTGATTTGTATATTCATTCTCTCTTGTCTGATCTTAGGAAAATATCCATGGATCATATCAAGAGGGCCTCATACTTCATTAGCTGAAATACAATTGAAAATAGAAAGGCACTCTCTTGTGCTTAGAGAAATCATAATTAAGTACTTGGCTTTCGAACCAAGTTTGACGATTCTTTTATTATTAATGAAATAAATAGGAATAAATAGACCATTAATGATAATATCCAACATATCAAAATAATTTATTCTTGTTGCCCATAAGTTAACCCTTTCACCATTAAACGATGTAGATGTATTTATGAAAAGTCCTTTGGTGAAAACAGAGTTGTTTGCAGTCATCATTCTATATCATGAGAAGATTAGTCTTATAACAGGAGTTAGGCACTGATGATACTTGTTGGACAAGTGACTTCAGACATAAGACGGGGGGGGGGGGGGGGGGGAGTGAATTGTGTGGGTTTGAAAAATAATGTCCAATTAAAAATTCTTTGATAAAAGCACTTGTTTATAACAATTTTGAAAACCAACTAAAAATAGGCAACAAAATAAATAAAGAAAAGGAAATCAGATTAAAAGTAATATGGAAACACAATGGATATAAATAAATAGCGAGAATCTAAAGAGATAAAGGTTGAGAGAGTTGCACCATAGATTTATAGAGGTTCAGTCTAACCACTTGCCCTACTCCTCTCTCCTAGAATTTCTTCTTGAGAGTTTCCACTATAAATATAACCTTCTCACAAGTTATGCCCACAAACCTTCTTACAGTTAAACTAGAATTTTACACAAGCTATCCTGCAAACCAAACATGATATTTTACACTAGGATAATCTTAGAACCAAATAATATCTTATACACCAGACTAAGGTCACAAACCAAATAGAGATTTTGACAGGAAATCTCATGAAACAAATGAGAGCTTTTACACTGGGCTAAACTCAAAAAACAAATGGAGATTTTGACGGACAGTCTCACGAACCAAACGATAGATTTTATTGGCTTAGCTCACAAACCAAACAACAACTTCTCATAAAATTACAATAATACTTCAACACTAGAATAAACAAAAATATCCTCACTGATATTTTTCATTATCAAAGCACTAAGGCACTATAGTGAAAAAGAAAGAAATGACAATGAAGAGAGTAAAGAGTGAGAAAGTTTTTAGAAATACATTTTATGTGGTGTTTTGAGAGCGAGGAGAAACCCTTTATTTATGGGTGAAAATTCTATCTTAAAAGGAAAAATATCCATGGGACTTTAAATGTCATAATTGGTTAAGCCTTAGGTTTAACTGATAATGAGCTTCAACATACGACAACCTTAATTCCTAAAAAGGAAAACGTACAATGAATATTTTCTTAATCGATTATGAGTTTTATTAATCGATTAAAAAGCTTTAAATCTTACCCTAATCAATTGGTTAAGGGGCTTAACTGATTTGGCAATGTATACAAGCTTCCTAAATAATTAGGAATATCCTTGAGTAATTCGACAAGCACCTTGATGGTTCCTCTATTGTTTTTAAAATTTTTTTTAGGAAATTTAGAGTGGTTAAAACCTTTTTAGTTAAGTGCATGCAGTTCCTTACTGATTTAAGAATCCTTACAATACTTTGATCACTCAAACATGAACTAGGAGAGGTTTCACAATTCCTTTCTTTCACAATCTCTGAAGCTTCAATATCCCTTACTTTATTCATCATTGATTCAACATTTCATCTGAGACTCAACATATTCTATTTGATGATCACTACTACAAATTTGATAAATAATAGCACATATTTAATAGCGTTTAAATGTAAAGTGCTATTAAAAACATTACCCAAACACCTATAATAGCGCTTTTCTCACGGGCGCTATTATAAGTTAAAATTCCGTAAAAAATAAATGGATCTATAATAGCGATTAAGCATGAGTGCTATTATAGAATGAAAATAAAAAATTAAAAAAAATTGGTTTTAGCCTTTAATAGCACTTTAAGAAAAAGCGCTATCTTATGGTAAGTTCACCGCGCACATATAATAGCGCTTTTCTCACGGGCGCTATTATAAGTTAGAATTCCGTAAAAAATAAATGGATCTATAATAGCGATTAAGCATAAGTGCTATTATAGAATGAAAATAAAAAAATTGGTTTTAGCCTTTAATAGCACTTTAAGAAAAAGCGTTATCTAATGGTAAGTTCAGCGCGCACATATAATATCACTCTTTTAAAAGCGCTATCTTATGTTTAGTCAAATATAACAATAAAACATAATTTTTTAGTACCAACTAGAATCGAACTCGAGACCTCAAGCTTGAAGGGGTAAAATTTTAGCGCGCATATATAATAGCACTCTTTCAAAAGCGCTATCTTAATTAAAGATAGTTAAAACAAAAATATAAAGTTTTATATGACATCAAGACTCGAACACATGACCTTGGATTTGCAAAAACGCCTATTATCCACTTGGCTATGATGCATATTTTATAAATTAACGAAACGTTTAACTATATATTATTTAAATTAACGCTAATACAGGGGAAAAAAACAAATGACTAAAACCCTATCCCTTTCTCAAAATATCCTGCGTTCTTCGTTTTATTTTCACAAAATATTCCCGCTGCGAAATTTAGTGAAAGCTTGAGAAAAAATTCTATTTTCTTCTTTCAATTCCATCAAAACATTCATCTATTGTGTCAACTACGGCGAACCCTAAAATCATCATTAGACAGAAGATTCCCTCTCCACCGCCGTCGTGAATAGTCGCTCTATGGCGACTCACCAGTAACGTAACCTCCCAGTCGTTCATAGCCTCTGCCACCCATCGTATAAAGATAAAAAAAGGTACAATGTAAAGTGGTTTTCTTTGCTCTGTTTTTCTCTTTATCTGTTGGCATGAGATATACAAGACTTTTAGGGTTTCTTTTTGTATGTGTATGCATTTCATACAATAGAATAGTAACAGCTTCAATTTCATAAAATTGGTTTTTATCTTCTTCTTTATATATATTCATAATGATGATGGTTGATAACATGATTTTTAAATCATTTGTGATTTCATTGTTTGTTTTAGGAATTTACTACTAAAATGGTCCGATGGTTAGATGTTCGATTAAATGCATCATAGAAACAATATGTTAATTGTTTAAAATGAATCTGATATTGTTTCATTGCTGTAGCTTAAGAAAGAGAATTTGTTTTTGCTAGCAGCATAGCTAATTGATCCATCAAGTAGAGTTGTTGCTTTGGCGGTGAATCCGCATCTTGTTCAGAACAGGGCCCCTCCTACTGTAAGTTTGTCTTAAATTGTTAATGCTCTATGTTTTGTCTAATTCTTTTGAATTTAGATTGTTGTTGAATATGATTTGGAGATTGTGGCTTATTATGATTCATATAATGGCATGGAGATATTATTTATTCATAGTTCAACAGAAATCATAGAATAACAGTACCTGAGATTTAAGGATTTCATGCTCGTTTTCTAATGCATCCAAAGCTACAAGTTCCTTCGTTAAGACTAGAAGCTTCTGCCGGAAATATAAAAACCAAAACAGAGTCTTTAACAAAAAATTTTTGTTATTTTCTACAATGTTATTTTCTACAAGTTTGTCTTAAATGATTAATTTAGGGACAAATTATATGTGTGAAAGTTTTGAACTCCTCTATGCATCGAAATAGTATATTACAATCGAGATTCGATAGCAAAGAAAAGTACTGTACTAGAGATGGAAGAAATATGTGGTTTGTAGTTGTTTGGATGACACCAGTTGGGAGGGTTACAACAGAACCTAAGGCAAAAGCCAAGAGCATACCCCACCATGGAATTTGAACATCCACTTTCCACACCAAAAACATTATTATGGATAGTGCCATGCTCCCAAATAATACAATGAGGAACCACCATTCGGGTACTGTCTTATAAGCCTTCATGATTCTACCATGCACATCCAATTTTACATTACTTATTACTGTTCTGCTTTGTCTCAATATGTTTCTGCGAGTGAACAAAAAACTATGTCAGTGAGTGTCGTTATATGTTGGAAATAAATAAATCTATTATAAAGGCTTTGGGAGTAGCCTACTTGCCCTTAAACAATGCTACATGAGTGAGGGTTGTCGTGAACCTTGTGAAACCTGATCCAATCGATAATGTGTAGAAAGGACTAAGGTATAACTTGTTATATTTGTTGTATGCATCAATGTCAAGATCTTTGCAGAAATGTGAATGGTATTGTTTGGCAAACGGATTTGATTGATGTAGGTGCTAGCTCGGATAGAAGTGGATTGGTTTCAGACTGTCTCGAATTGTTACGCACTGTGGAGCTTCAGGACGGGGTAGCGGACTCGGTGCAGTGGAAAGGTGACTGTGAAGACGTCTTCGCCGTTTCTAATTGTTATGAGTTGCTGTATCATATTTTTTGGTTAGGATCTTAGTAGTGTCATACTTTTGTCCATCGTGAGTGAACAACTGATTAGAGAATATAGGAAACTTTCTAGCATCAAAAGTGTTAAACTTCTAGTAACATATATGTAGAATTATATAGACGAACATGATAAAACCAACTCCCATATTAATAATGGAAGTCCATGGTGAAACAAGAGGGCTGCCATGATAAGCTTAAATTATTATATAGATGAACAATGGAAGTCCATGGTCCAACTTGACGTGCTGTTAAATTATTCATACATATGTGGCAAACCTTTGAGAAAAATGTTAATACTGTGAAAAGATAGCTAGGGAATGCATAATACATGAAGCTTAGAGCCATTGCAATGAGGAAAATTGCATGTCCTTTTAATTTTTCATTTCTTTCATGGAGAGCCCTGTAGCATAAGGTTAATGATGTAATCAAAATTATTAAATCTCAAAATTAGTATTTGGAAGAAAAACGACTCTTATTAAATTGAATCAAAATAAGTGCAATTTTCTCTTTAAAAAAAAAAAGCTTACTGTTAGTAAATTGAATAAATTTTTATAAATTTAACTAGTAAACAAATATATTTTTATCCAAAAATTAAAACAATAAATTTGTATCCCTTTTCTTACTACTTAAATTTATTTTTCATACATGTATATTTAATAATGGGAATTAACGAATATTTAGGGGTCAACATGGTTTTAACTTTGCAATTATGATCAATTTTCTTAAAATTAATATAGTCTTGTTGAAGTTTCATACTCTAGGCCATATAGAGTGGGATGATTGCTTTCATAATTATATCTTATTGTTTTAATTCTTGGAAACAATGCAGGACTCTTACCACTGACTAATGTTTAGAATCTCTAAAGAAACATGACTTTGTCGAATATGATTTTCTAGTGGTTCTGACTTTGGACTATCACCTCACACTAAATTTGCACAGGTAAGCACTTTATTGCTAAGAGATTATTTTTTTATAGTACTTGATTTATTGCTAGTATCTTTTTTCAATAAAAAATGTTAGTAGACTTCTCAACCACAACTCATTGACCTCATTACCTTTTACTCAGTATTATTTAGATTAACAATGTTAACATATTAATAGCAAAAACACAAATCTTAATAGTTGGCTCAATATCCATACGTTGATCTAGTTGTAGTAGCAAATATATAAATGTTAATAGTTGCTAATAGTGTTGACTTACAATAATACATTTCATTATAATATTGAGATGTCATAAAATCAATTTATAATTCTTTAAATTATTTGCTCTTTGAAACAACTGTTTTATGAAAAAAAAATTGTACAGGTAACTATCATCCAAATTGAGTGCTGCTACATATTATAGGGTTACATTTGAGGAGAAGTTTCTTTCACAGCAATATCAAACTTCAGGTGACTTATTATGTTTACATTGTTTCTGTTTGTATTTTTTTATGGTACTTTAGAAATGTAACTTTTGGGGAGGGAAATAGTTGGATTGTTGAATGGTGATAAAACTATTGAGTTAGCTATATTAGAAGGAAAAAACACTATAATATAAAACCACTTTATTCCTTCTCATCCAAACTCTGCTAACAAAAAAATACACTAAAGTCAAGATACTATTTTTATTTCTCTTAGAATTTATGGATCGGAAATGGATGTTTGCCAATCAAACCTCAAAAGAATACGAAGATGGAGTGAAAGAGTTTGTTAGATTTGTTGTTGCTCATGCAGAAGACACTAATAAAATCACATGTCCTTGCCTAGAATGTTGTTATGACGTTGTTAGTGCAGATGATTTGATGGATCACTTAATATGTAATGGAATCGATAAAAGTTATACATGTTGGACAATGCACGGGGAAGAAAAAACAAAGTCCACTAATTTGAGAGACACGTCAACTATGTTCGAAAATGATAAACTAGAGTTTGATCGAGTCGAAGAATTTGTGAATATAATTGAACAAGATCTTCGTGACTGTCCAGAAATGTTTGAGAAGTTAGTAAGTGATGCAAAGAAACCGTTGTACGATGGATGTACTAAATTCACAAGATTGTCCACGGTCTTAAAATTGTATAACTTAAAAGCTGGAAATGGATGGTCTGATAAGAGTTTCACAGACTTATTAACTTTGTTAAAAGATATTTTGCCTGACAATAATGTGCTCCCAAGTCGAACTTACGAGGCTAAGAAAATGTTATGTTCTATTGGCATGAGTTATGAAAAGATACATGCTTGTCCTAATGATTGCGTTTTATTTCGAAATGAGTATACATCATTGGATATGTGTCCAAAATGCAGTGCTCCGCGATTTAAGAAAGATAAAACAACTCCAACCAAAGTGTTATGGTATTTTCCAATAATCCCAAGATTTAGGCGCATGTATAATAACACAGAAGATGCAAAACACTTAACGTGGCATGCAGATGAAAGAGTTACCGATGGAATGCTTAGACATCCTGCAGATTCTCCTCAATGGGAAAAAATTGATAATGACTACCCAGATTTTGGGAAAGAACCAAGAAACCTACGTCTTGCATTGTCTACTGACGGAATTAATCTACACGGTATTCAGAGTAGTTCTCACAGCACTTGGCCAGTGATTATGTTGATCTATAATCTACCTCCATGGCTATGCATGAAGCGTAAGTTTATGATGCTAACTATGTTGATTTCTGGGCCTAAGCAACCAGGAAATGATATAGATATATACTTGATTCCATTAATTGAAGATCTAATGCTTATGTGGGAGACAGGTCTAGAGGTATATGATGGGTTTAAAAAAGAACTCTTCACATTGAGAGTTATGTTATTTGGAACAATTAATGATTTTCTAGCCTATGGAAATCTATTAGGATACAGTGTCAAAGGAAAGTGTGCATGCCCCATATGTGAGGATAATACAAATTGGATGCGTTTAGAGTATTGTATGAAGAATGTATTTCTTGGGCATCGTAGATTCTTAAATACGAAACATCGTTATCGGAAGTGGAGAAAATCATTTAATGGTAAATCAGAAGAAAAAAAAGCTCCTGTATCTTTGACGGGTGATCAATTATACGAAAAGGTAAAACTTTTGAGCAACAAATTTGGAAAGCCTTTTGGAGGGGAACTTGTCACATGTGGATGGAAAAAAAAATCAATTTTCTTTGAACTTCCATATTGGAAGTCATTAATATATGTAAGACATTTCCTTGATGTTATACATATTGAAAAAAATGTCTTCGAAAGTATAATAGGTACGTTACTCAATGTGCCAGGAAAGTCTAAGGATAACATTAATGCAAGGTTAGATTTGCAAAGTATGGGATTAAGAAAAGAATTGAAACCAGTTAAGAAGGGGAATCGTACATATCTACCTCCGGCAGCTCATACTCTATCAAGAAAAGAAAAAATTATATTGTGTAAGTTTCTTCATGGAGTTAAAGTTCCAGAGGGGTACTCTTCAAACATTAGGAGTTTGGTATCTATGAAGGATCTCAAGTTAAAAGGTTTAAAATCTCATGATTGTCATGTTTTAATGGAGAATTTTCTACCAATAGGTATACGTTTCATTTTACCTGAAAAGGTGTGATGGACCATAACTAAACTATGTTTCTTCTTCAAAGCTATATGTAGCAAAGTTATTGATCCTGAAAAGTTATCACTATTACAAAAGGAAATTGTCGTGACCTTGTGCGAGCTTGAGATGTATTTTCCACCCTCGTTTTTTGATATAATGGTTCATCTAACAGTCCACCTTGTCATGGAAACACAATATTGTGGACCAGCTTATATGAGGTGGATGTACCCAATCGAGCGTTACATGAAAATATTAAAAAGCTATGTGAAGAATCGAAGTCGACCAGAGGGTTGCATCGTTGAGAGGTATATAGTCGAAGAAGCCGTTGAGTTTTGTACTGAATACCTCTCTAATGTTGAATCCATAGGGCTTCCAATGTCACGACACTTAGGAAGAACAACAGGTGAAAGGACTAGTGCAAGTAAAGTAGTGACCATCTCGAACATTGAATTAGAGCAAGCACACTTGTATGTTCTACACAATGCAGATGAAGTTGAGCTATATGTTGAAAAGCACAAGGAAGAGCTTAAGAGTTTGAACCATAACAAGAGTGAAAATTGGATAACAAGAGAACACAATCGAAGTTTTATATCATGGCTAAAAAATCATATTTTTTTAGAATTCGCTAAAAACCCTGATTCCGTTTCTGAAAGATTAAGATGGCTAGCAAATGGTCCAAATGTAGATGTTCTCTCTTATTCTAGTTATGTAATTAATAATTATACATTTTATACAAAAGAACGTGATCTCCAAAGCACAATGCAAAATAGTGGTGTCACACTCATAGCTCAATCTATGCATATATCTAGTGCCAAAGACGTAAATCCCTCATTTGCCAAATTATCATATTTTGGGGGTCATTGAACATATTTGGGAGTTGGATTACTCATCCTTTCAAGTACCCGTGTTTGGTTGCAAGTGGGTTGACAATAACAATGGCATTCGAGTTGATGATTACGGGTTCATGAAGGTGGATCTAACTAGAGTGGGATATAAAGATGAGCCTTTTATTTTAGCATCACAAGCTCACCAAGTGTTTTATGTCACTGATCCTGCTGATGAAAAGTGGTCTATTGTACTTTTAACAAACAAAATAAATGGTCATTGCAATCAAGAATGTGAGGATGATCCTTTCATTAAAACACCACAATTCCTTGAGCATGATCAAATTTTAGATGATACTATCTATATGAGAAACAACCACGATGAAGGAATTTGGATCAATCCATCTTTTCGTGTAAATAGAAACATTAAAAGTAAGAATCCAACAAGGAAAAGGAAAAGATTGACTTGATCTTTTATGGTATGTATATTAATTTTTTTTATTTTTTATTTTATTTTTTATTGATTCTTAATGTCGTTCTTATTATTAATTACACTCTTTATAGGTGAATGGCTTCAACTAATGATGAAGGTGCTTCTAGTGGGAAAAACGATGGAAAACGCAGTGTGACACGTATGCGAAGAATTCACAAAGCTAAAAGCAATGGAATTAGAGAAGAGGTATGACTACATGATTTATTAATTATTTCTTTAAAGTAAGCAACTCACTTTAATTTATGTAACATCAATTAGTGTTAGTCCTTTATCAATTGATTTACATCATTAGTTTTAAATTTTATCAGGTTCAATGGAATCCCACACGCCAACCAAATGGGACCAAAAGCGCAAGTTTCATTAGTTACATTGGATGTATTACTCGTCGATTTGTTCCAATTACTTTGGACAATTGGAGATCGAAAGAAGACATCTTGAAAACTTATAAACAAAATATTTGGGATGAGATTCAGGTCTAGCACTTTCAATCAAGTTTGTTGTAAAATTTTCATTATGTTAATCTATTTGTATTATATATGGTAATAATCTTTGATGTTTTTCAGAAAGCTTACGTGATAGGAGATTAACGTTACGATTTTGTAATGAAAGAAGCTGGAAAGTTGTTTAGGACATTTAAAGTCATATTGAGAAGCAAATACCTAAGAGATAAGGATGGTAATGTTAATGTAAAACCTCCGGAAAAATATTCTTACATAACACAAGAACAATGGGATATCTTCGTCGCTAAGTGCATGAGTGATGATTTTCAGGTAATATTATTGTCTAAAAATTATTAATTCTTAAGTCCATATACATTGTATTAACCTAATATATTTTTAATTAATGTAGAAACTTAGTAGTGAAAATTGAAAAAGAGCGTTAAATCCTCTATATCCGTATAGAAAATCACGTTTGGGGTATGCTCGACTTGAAGAAGAAATGGTAAGTATGTGTATAAACTTTTTGTAGAATATGTCAAAAAGATTTTTAACTGTTAATTTGTTAATATGTATATAGAAAAAAAAGTCAAATGAAAAGATAATACCCCGTTATCAGTTGTGGAAAGCTGCCCATGTGAATAAGGATGGAGATATTGACAATGATAATGTTCAAAAAATTGTGGATAAATGTGTAAGTTAAATATTTGTTTTTTTATGTTGTTAATAATACATAGAAACAAGTACTCCAATATTGTGGGGCATTCATATACCACACGTTAATTTTAAACTTTTTTTCCTATGATGATAGTTAATAAGCTTTTCTTGCTTATCAATTTCAGGAGGCATTAACACAATCTTTAACTGAAGAAGAGAGAGGAGAAGACCTTGGTCGTAATGACATATTATTTCAGGCATTAGATCTTCCAGAGTATTATGGGCGTGTGAGAAGTTATGGTTTTGGAGTAAGTCCTAAAGACATATTTCCACGTCGAGCTCTCCCTACACAAGCACACATTGATAATATTTATCACATGTTCAATACATTGACTAAGAGATTAGAGACACTAGAGAGTGAGAAACTAGAGAGAGAAAAGAAAGAGAGGCCACAAGCTGATGAAATACTAGAGGGACATGAATATGAGAAAGTGATTGAGAGCCAACAAACCAAAGAAGTGGAAAGAATGCGATCAATAGATGAAGAGATGCAACAAAGTGAAGAAGTGGGAGGGAGGCGTTCACCTGATAAATTTGTAGAGAGGCGGCATCCTAGTGACAAGGATTCTTGCAACCCTGGTGCAATTGACAACATTCCGAAGATAATTGTTTTTTTATTAAACTCTAAATTCTAATTAATTTTTCTCTATTAATTATATTAATTTTTTATAATTCATTAATGGTTTAGGGTATCTCTTCTATTAATATATATCTATCATCTCCAAATCGGCGTTTGGTTGCTCGTGGGAAATTATATAACACCGGTAGTGATATCGTGCATGGCATAAAATTACTACCTGGATATGTCAAAGTTATGATTGAAGTTCCTATTGTGTTAGATGCTCCACTGCCTATATCTGTTGAATATGGTGATGTCTCCATGGTTGGTCAGGCAGTAGGTACAATTGTTCCATGGCCATTTAAATTAGTTGACTTTGCTGATGAATGTCAAAAGGTAAATGACTTATTATCAATATGCTTGATTCCTAAGTACGTATACTTGTTTTATTATTTGCTCACTAACCTTAGGTAATGTAACTTTTTAGATGCCTGGTAAATCTCAAAGAAAGAATAAGAATGCCCAATATAGTGCTGAATCAATTGCATCACCAATCAAAAAATCCGAAAATCAAAAAATTCAAGAGTTGCCATCTAAAGTTGGGGGTTCAACTAGTTCTACTAGCTTGCAATTCCTTGATATGTATGTAAAAATGATGATGAGGCCTGAGTCAGTAATTGAGATAACCATGGAGAAAAATATATTTGGTGAGGAATTTCAAGAGCATATACATGTAGAGAACATAAAAGAACTTGTTGATCACAACTGGTTAAGTGTCACTGTTATTACAATATATATCAGGTACATCTTCATCTTGAAGCTTCTTGGTATAAGCACATTTATGAAAATACTTCTTCGCCATTTTAATATTGTATCTTAACTTATATGATTACTGATATTTAAAATTGTTATTTTTCTTTTCAAGGTACTTGTATGACAAGTTCATCACTCCGAACAGACTAGAAAATAAGTTCTCTTTCATATCTCCATATGTCTCGAATGATGATAAAGAAGGAAAAGACATAGCAAAATTACTCTTGATAAATAAAGAGTTCAAGGAAAGGATGCTTCTTGCCCCTTATAATTTTGGGTAAGATATCTATTCAAAATGTTATCTTTAATCACATTTGAATGTGTAGGGATCATTGGGTGTTACTTGTCATCAATCTCAATGCTGAGATTATATATTATATGAATTCGTTGAATGTTGAGCACGATAATTATCAAGATTTAAAAATGAAGTTTGAAAAGTAAGCATCGGTTCTTTCAATTTAATATTTATATGATTAGAATTCATTATAACAATTATTTATTTGAAGTTTAATTTAATTTTGTTAGTGCTTTGCACATTTATCGTGCATCTGATAAAGTTAAAGTGTCCAAGTCCAAATCAAATAAAATCACATGGACCAAAATAAAGGTATTTTCTAATTAATGTTATTTTTAATAGTGACATATAGTAGAGGTCATTGATGTAATTTGTTTTTTGCAGTGCCCTTGTCAAACAAACGGTATTGATTGTGGATATTTTGTCATGCGATTTATGAAGGAGGTCATCATGGAAAATCAAAATAAAATTCCTTTGAATGTAAGTGATTTTAATATTAAATATTATTAAACATGCTTCGGTTGACTTGTTTCAACAATTACCATTGTTGTGCTATTTTCTCATTACTATACTAATGTCATGTATGACTTGTCACACGTATATGTAGCATGTTAAATAATTCTCAATATATTATAAGTAAGTTCTACTAGACATGCTTCCTTTGAATATATTATGTAGCATGTTTAACAATTCCTTTGAACATATTATGAATAAGTTCTACTAGACATGCTTCGGTTGACTTGTTTCAACAAGTACTACAGCTATGCTTTTTTCTCATTACTATGCTAATGTCATGTATGACTTGTCACACATATATGTTTAATAACTTCTTTGAACGTAAGTGATTTTAATATCAACTATTATTATTATTATTATTATTATTATTATTATTATTATTATTATTATTATTAAATAGTCATTTAGAGATGGAAAATGTAATTAAATTCTAACTCAATTTTGTGTTGTGTTTATATTTGAAGTACTTTCCTACACGCAAATGTGTTACTTATTCTGAAAATAAGTTAGCTGAAGTCAAAGAGGATTGGGCTTCATATATGCTACAGGATGTTATTCGTGAGTTTCATTTGCCTTCTTCTTTAATATGTTTTTTTAATTTTGTTTGAGCTTCCAGTCCAATACAAATAGTAGAAAATTCTTTTATTAGTAAGAAGCTTGGTCAATTAACAAAACTTGGATAGTTATAAAAAATACATTTTATGTGTGGGTTTGAGTTTACTTGAATTCTCAATCATACAAGCTTTGACTCTTTTTTTATTTAGTTTGGTGTGTTTAATAATGAGTTTTTTATTATTTGTAGTTGAATGTAATGCTTATGTTGGTTGTTTTTGGCATTTAGGAGTTTTCATAGTATTCATATATACAACAACACGAAATCAAGGGGCTTAATTTATCGTATTGTTCTTTGCTGCTTCTGAATTTTGAATATTGCTCGTGCAAGTTTTTAATAGTATTCATACCTACAACATCTTGTGTACTAGTAGGTTTCTTGTACAATACATAATTAATTTTTTCTTTTGTGCCACAGGAAAATAAATGGGGAAATAATTCATGCCGTAAACGTTGGATAACTTATGAGCTTCTCTGGCTTGGTGTTTTTGGTGGTTTTATGTCTGCTTTAGTTATGTACAAGCCTTACATATATAAAATTAATTTGTAACTAAATGATATTTTTAATTGATACAAATTAAGTTCATTTCTTATATGATATATTATTGATATTTGCATTTTTAGAAGAACATTAGTTTTATTTTTTAGTATATTGCATCACTCAAAAATATCTCAGAGGTAAAAAAAAACATGAAAGGAATAAGAAAATGTAAAAAAAAAAATTGTAGGTATAATAGCGCTTTTTAATATAGCGCTATTATAACATAGCATCTAACATAGCACTAATATTAAAAAGTGCTATTATAATATAGCACATAACATAACGCTTGGAGAAAAAGCGCTATTAAATGCTGACAATAAATTAGACATATTATAGGGATATGTTAGCGCTTATAAAAGAAACGCTATTAAAAAGAGACTTTAATAGCGCTTTAAAAGCGCTATTATAAGTGGCGAACTTATAATAGCGGCAGCTTTAATAGCGGTTAAAAGCGCTATTAAAGTATAAAAAAAGCGCTATTAAATAACCTTTTTGGCGTAGTGGCTGCTTGATAAAAATTTTTTATAGATACAATCATTAGAGATATATTGACAGTGATCATCAGGGATTCAACCAAACACCGCTTGATATGAGGTGTTGTCTTTAGGAGACTGGCTTTGAAATCTTGATCATAACTTCAGATGTAGACTTTAAATCATAGTGTTGTCATCATCAAAACCATTGAGATCATCTGACTATTGCAAATATTGTACTTGCAAGCATGTAGATGCACATACCTTTGAGGTCATATTATTACCCTATATTCCCTATCACTAATAAAATGATACTGAAGCCACTACATGTCACCTTTCTCTAGAACTAGAGGAAGGAGCCTCAACGTCTTCTTTATTTGTGATTTCACTGGTAGAAACCAACATCCCAAACCAAGTATTCTCTACTTTAGTTTATGAGTCTTTCACTTTCATATCTTTTCACTTCTAAGTCTTCTTCCGCGTATTTCATATCTTGTATTCCTTCACACCATAAGGATAATAAATGAAGATTTATTTCATATATCTAACATCAATATTGTCTTGTTTTATATTCATAAACTCAAAAGCTCTAAAAGTATTTAAATTAGAGTACTCTACTAGTTTCCCTCTCTAAACCTCCATAGGTGTCTTGAAGCATATACACGTGGATAGACATTTTTTTTATCAAATAAGGTGGCATTGCAAAAATATTTACCCCAAAAACACTTGAATAACTCATATCCCAACAACATGCCCCATACTTGCTGCAAAATAGTCTTATTCATGCATTCAACTAGATCATTTGTTGAAGTGTGCCAAATATAATTCTATGTATTTTTTTTTACATTGTTTCATTCAAACTCATTAAATTTATCTAAAACAAACTTTAGGCCATTGTTAGTTCTTAGACCTTTTAGTTTAATTCCCAATTGATTTCCTATGCGAGTATGTTATTTCTTAAACTTTTCAAAGGTACCTTTAACAAAATATAGATTTCCTAACGAGTTTTCACCTTGGTTGAATATTTGGCTGAGGTAAAAATAATGGGCGTCACCTATCCCCTCGATTGGGAAATGTAATCGATAGGCAATTTTGTTGTTGTTACTGTTGGCTCCTAATTTTGATGTCTGACATTGGGATAAAAATCTCTCCCAAGAGAAAGAATAGGTGAAGTTTTTGTGAAGCTTCGACAGAAGTGTGGCTGTGAGGAAAGCTGGTCGAAAGTTAGTTTTTTTTAGAAGAAAGAAGGTTTCAAGGACTTAGAAATATTTACAAGAGTTTAAGAGAATTTTTCGACCAAAGTTCAAGAAAGGGTCGTTCTACGCGAATGTTTTGAATTCAAAAACAAGAGGGAACGATTATTCCTATCCAATTCTAAAGTGGGACATGTGGCATTCATCCAAGAGCCCAAAGCATGCACGGCGCCAAGTGTTTCGTCCTGCTTGATGACCCGTTAGTGGGTAGTTATTTTCTACCATTATAAATAGAAAATCTTAGGGATAATTTTGGTGGTGTTCCATTTGTATACAAAATTCAGTGTGCTCAAAGTACCAGCGTAGAGAAACGAGCGTGTGAAAATGTATGTTAGAGTAACACCATTGTTTATGATTCAATACAATTTACCAAATTCTTTTTATTAAAAGTATCTTTTAATTTCACGCAAGTTAAATTCCTACATTTACCAGTCTCTTCGATTTAAACCTTTCTCTAAGTTTTTTACTTTTGAGTTACTTTAAGTTTCTTGAAAAAAACCTTTTTCACTTCTTTACTTAGTCGAATCATAGAAGTTTTACGTAAGAAATCAATTTAGCACATGTCTTAGGATTTGTGTGGTCGATCCTGCAAGTTACTCAGTTTTACATAAAATTGATAGACCAGCGGCTGTTTACCATTTTTACCAGTAAATAAATTGGCACGCCCAGTGGGACAGTGCTAAATAACATTTTTGCAAAACTTAGAATTTTGTAATTTGAATATCCTTTTTGTGTCAAGTACTTCATTGTATGTTATTAAGGAGTGGAAAGGTAGCCACCACAAACAAAGAGAGACCAAAAAGAAAATATATGAGGAAAATGGCAAGCACTAACCAGCCAAATAGTTTAAATCCTCAAACTACATCCGGTGTCAATGTAGAACCAACCCCTGGGTCTTCGACTGGAGGACCCACCGTTCCTTCGTCTGCATCCGAAACTATGCCTTCTATGGCTAGTTCGACACCAACACATTCCATTCCCCATACTGAACCAGTCTTGACATATGTGGGGCCAAGGGGACCCCCAGTAACTCCTCCTCCGATCGGAACGTCTACTTATCGAAAATTTCCACCACCAGGATTTTCAATGCCCTTAAATGGGCGAGAGCAGCCTTACGGGATGCCAACTTCCAGGATGATGAATTTACAAAATGCACCCCCAGTATATTTTGAACCCGTAATGACATCACCTTTACAAGGGTCGGGGTCTGGAGTAAATATGGGTCGAAACCAATCCTTAGGAGTAGGATATTCAACCCAAGTGCCAGGTTTGACGAATACCACCACAACCTATTTAAGGCAGCAAATGGATGAGAGTAACCACCAAATGGTCCAAATGATGTCTCAAACCATGGTGGAGATCTTTCAGCCTCTAATCCAAAACACTACCCAGACCAATCAGCAAATGGCTGCGTAGATGATGCGCCTTGCATATTTCTTTGGTGTTTCTAACCCTCCTTGACACCCTCAAAGAGAGTATATCGCAGCAAACCAAGGGGTGGTATTCGAAGAGGACCCCACTATTAACCAAAATAACAAAATCCAGGGAATATTCCTCAGGTAAACGTACCAAATCAGGTAGCAGTCGAACCCCCTAGGATTCAACAGCTAGTGCCTGTAGTAGATCAACCAAGGGTAGTTTTGGTGAATAGAAATCTGGATGCTGATGATGTCGTACAACAAGTTTGACGTAACGACATGGCGGCAGATAATAATCTGGCTGCTATGATCGAAAGGATAATGGTCCAAAATGGGGTAAATGTGGGCCTGTGAAGGCCAAATTACACATCCCCATTGTCAGAATACATTCTCCAGTCGGAGTTACCCCCTAGAACAAAAGTCCCTAAGTTTACTAAGTTCTCTGGGGATACCACTGAATCCACCGTCGAGCACGTGGCTCGATACGTGATAGAGGCTGGGGAAATCGCAAATAATAAGAACCTTAGGATAAAATACTTTCCAAGTACTCTGACAAAGAATGCCTTCACGTGGTTCACAACTTTACCACCTAGTTTGATCCACAATTGGACCCAATTAGAACGGTTGTTTCACGAATAGTTCTATATGGGACAAACTAAGATTAGTTTGAAAGAGTTGGCTAATATTAAATGTAAATTCACAGAGCCAATTGATGACTACCTAAATAGGTTTCGACTGCTCAAAGCTAGATGCTTTACACAAGTACCAGAGCACGAGTTAGTCGAAATGGCCGCTGGAGGCCTAGATTATTCTATTAGAAAGAAGTTGGATACGCAGTATCTTAGAGATATGGCCCAACTAGCCGATAGGGTTCGATAGTTAGAACGCCTGAAGGAGGAAAAGGCCAGGGCAAATAAGAACAAGAGGGTGTCTTACGTCGAAGTTAATAACGACGACAAAAAATATCATGATGAGCCAGTTAGTTTTGACGAAGACGAGATCGATCTTGCTGAGTTGAAACAAGGTCCACCTTACTCTTGTAGGTTGCTGGCACCTTCGAATGGAAAATATCCTGTCGAAACTGAGAAAAATGACAAATTCCCCAAGAAAACTTATACTTTCGACGTTACTAAATGTGACGAAATTTTCTATTTGTTAGTTAAAGACGGTTAGATGATAGTGCCACCTGGTTCTAAGTTGCCTCCTTTAGAACAAAGGAAAAAAAGAGGGTTTTGTAAATATCATAACTTCTTGGGCCATAAGACTTCTCAATGTTTTCTTTTCAGGGATCTTGTTCAGAACACAATTCAAGATGGAAGGCTGAAGTTTGGAGAAAAGTCCAAAAGTCAAATGAAGATCGATTCAAACCCCCTGCCAGTAGTTGATGCTCATTATATTGAGCCAACGGAGGTCCATATTCTTGAGGTTGCTGAAGGCCTCAACAATAATGTCAATGTGATTGAGATCGCTGATGATTTTAACAATGAAACAGTCATGACCAGGGTTACTGAAAATCTTGACCAGAAATTCCTAAGGAGCTTGGTTATTGGTACTGTCGAAGGATTCGCCAACAACACTACTGATGGTGTGGAGATTATTGAAGGCGCTGACAAGGGAGTTGTTGCGGATTCCCAGAAGATGCTGGTAACCAAGGAAACCGCTGATGGTTTCATCCAAATGGATAAGGCTACTGAGAGCCTACAAATGATATTACGCAAGCTTGAAATCACTGAGGATGTCGAAATGGAAGTTAATATGGTGGAAATTTTTGAAGAGGCATCAATGGAAGTCGGCGAGGAAAGCCGACAGGAAGAATACAATAAGATGGCCTTCCCAAAAGAGGAAGAAAATTTGGTTGACTTCATACACAGATGTCAACGAAAGGGATCTGAAGTAATGTTGTGCCCTAGGTGCAGCGCTGTGTTCGACAAAAAATGGCGCAAAATCTTGAAGGGGTACGAAAGGCTAAGCAAAAGTGGGAGAAGGCCAATCATGGCCCCAGAAGTTTCGACCCAAGAAGGTCTGAGTCGAAGGCTAGAGCACCAGGAGCAAGGCCTGCTACCTTCAAACCATTTGCTAAAATTTCTAACGGAAAATGGGTAAGACCAAATGAGAACAGGCAGAAAGGTCAGCAGAAGTGGAAAAACTTCGATGTCAACAGGGGCTCTTCGATCGCCTATCGCAAGGAGTTTCAATCCTCCAACAAAACTGCCCACATTTCCGAGAACTACAAAGGGAAAAATTCTATGTCAAGGTCACAGTGGAGGAGGGAGCAGCGAAAAAGGAAATCCCAGAGGGAGGCCGAGTCGAAGGATAAGGCTGAATCAAGCACGAATCTACCTGCTGGAAACAACGGAAGGGGAGGAACTGTCGAGAAGTTGCCCATTGGGCAAAAATTATTCAAAACTGAAGTTGAAATGGCTAAAGAAAAATATGATCAGGCCATAGCAGAAGACGAGATGATGACAGACAATTTCGACTCGGATTCTGATGCTTCGTTGGACATCATCGTGAATGTGGGCTCAGTATTGCCTAGGGAATTTGACCAAATCACAGAGGTTGAGGAAGGTGATGACTATTCTGAAGCTGAGATGGATGCACACAAATCAGTGTGCTACTATATAATGAACAATGGTTGCATCGAAGAGAAGAATGCCTTCTTTGAACGGCCAGATGAGGCTATGAAAAACCATCTGAAGCCTTTATTCATCACTGGGAAAGTCGAGAATGTTCCAGTGAACAAGATCTTGGTTGATTGTGGCGCTACAGTGAATCTGATGCCGCATCATATCTTGAGAAAGATAGGAAAATATGATACGGACACCAAACCACATAACATGCTTCTATCGAATTATGAAGGGAAAACTGGCACCACTTTGGGTGTTATACAGGTTGACCTAACTGTTGGGATGGTGACAACACCTACAGTTTGTATGGTGGTCGAAACAAAGGCAAACTATAATTTGCTTTTGGGGCGCGAATGGATACATGGAATTGGGGCCGTACCATCTTCCATGCACCAAAGGATCACCATATGGAGGCCAGATGGTATTGTTGAGAACATTGAAGCTGATCAAGGGTATTTTAAGGCCCCAGTCAATCATCTCGACAGGCGCCAGTTTGATAAGCACTTGGCAAATATTGCTCCATGTAGTCCTGCCGAGTTTGCTTTTACCCCAGATGATGAAGCATATTGCTCATTGCACTTGCATCCTGTCAATGGTTTTCGATGGGATAAGGAAGTAGTAGGTGAGGATGATTTTGCATATCCTGCACCTGTATCTGGAATAACCCCAACAGGTTGGGGAAGTGAGTTCAATTATGATGTCTGAGCTTGAAGTAATGAGAAAGATTTCAGCTTATATAGCCGATAATAAGTTACAAGCGGCCTTGGAGGCTGAAGTTCAAAACATGGCTGATGAAGCCAATAAAGATTTACATAAAGCATGTCCTGGTAAGGACTTCAACCCAGAACCACCTGATCAGGTTCGGGATGAAGAACAGAGGCTCAATGCTATTTATGATGATGAGGCTTTGGGTTTTGAGAAGGATCCGCTGGCAAATAATGTTTGAATGCTAGCGCAAGATCCTCTTGAAGAAATCGACCTGGGAGATGGGGTGGTGAAAATGCCTACTTACATCAGTGCCAACATTACTCCACAACTTAGGGTCGAAGTAATCCAATTATTGAAAGAGTTCAGAGACTGTTTCGCGTGGGATTACGATGAGATGCCTGGTTTAAGCAGGGACTTGGTCGAACTGAAGCTACCAATCAAGTCTGGGAAAAAGCCAGTCAAACAAAATCCCAGAAGGTTTGCACCAGTGATCCTTTCAAAGATAAAAGAGGAAGTCAAAAGGCTTCTTCGTTGCAGATTTATTCGAACGGCCAGGTATGTCGAATGGCTTGCAAACATAGTACCTGTTATAAAAAAGAATGGGACTTTGAGGGTTTGCATAGACTTCAGAGATCTGAATGTTGCGACCCCAAAGGATGAATACTCAATGCCTGTGGCAGAAATGTTAGTCGATTCTGCCACTGGCCACGAATACCTAAGTATGCTCGACAGGTATTCTGGGTATAACCAAATATTTATTGTTGAAGATGATGTCCCTAAAACTGCGTTTCGATGCCTTGGGGCCTTAGGCACCTACAAATGGGTGGTTATGCCTTTTGGCCTAAAAAATGCTGGGGCAACATATCAAAAAGCGATGAATACAATTTTCCATGACTTCATAGAAACTTTTATGTAAATTTACATTGATGATATTATTGTTGTTCTGGATTGGATCAATGGCTAGATATGGCCCAATCCACTTCTGCTCCAGAGCGGCCCAAATTGCCTAAGTCCAATCCACGAAGGGGAGAAAGTTACCTTTCTGCCCTCCAACCGGACAAGGAACACATCGCTTCTCCCTGGAGATACTGCCCGTCACGCACCGTTTCATTGCTCCCCGAACAGTTAAGGGCATGTACCCGAAACCACACTTATGCCCAGCATAACGGCTAGTTTCGGGCACCCCTGCCCGACATAACGGCTAGTTGGGGCAGTTACCTATTCTTCGGGAAAACGGTTATTTCGCCCCGAAAATAGGAGCGTTGGCCACGCGCTGGGGGTTCTATATAAACCCTCTCGCTTGAGAGGGTCAGGTATCCAATATTCACCCTAAGAACTCATACTTTGTACTTGCCCCTTTTCTCTGACCCTTTCTTACTTGAGCGTCGGAGTACCTTGCAGGTACACCTCCTCCTCTCCATACGACCAGCATCCCTGATGCACTTGGTGGCCCACTTCGATAGGATCTGATCCAGCCTTCATGATCAGTGGCGCCGTCTGTGGGAACATTGTTCTCCCCATCTTTCTTTCCTCGGAAACCGAAGATCAAAACAATTCTCAAACATCATCACGATCATGGCCTCCCAAGATCGCACCAAGGATGCTCTCTAAAACACCATCCTCCCCGTCAACAAATCTGACGTTGACGGCCATTCATCTCTCCTCCGAGATACCCATTTCCTCAGGGATGGAGGCACTGCTTCTCCTTCCCCTACCCCTGTTGATCACAACAACGATCAACCTTCACTTGACGTCCAGCCCGTTCCTGTTCCGCCCAATGCTGACCCGGCCGTGGTGGCCCTCCTGGAGGCGATCAACAAAACCAGCACCCTGATCCTGCAGTAAAACGAGAGGATCGGGGCATTAGAAGAGTCCAGCCATCCAAGATCCCCTCCTCCGTAGAGGAACTAGCGACGATCAAGGAGCCCACAGCCTCGGAGAGACATCGACCAAAGACTGCGCCAAGAGCCTGATTCTCGCGCAGCTCGGAAGCGCGACCAGATCTCCCCGCGTGACCAGCACGCTCATGACCACAAGAGGACTCGAAGGAACGAGCAATCTCCCCCGATCAAGTCTAAAGGCCGGGCCCGCTCACCTTCTCCTCGAAGGAACCGCTCACCTTCTCCGCGAAGGAACCACTCCCCTTCCCCCCGAAGGAACCGCCGCAGCGAGCATCCCCTTCGGTCCCCATCATACACCAGTTCTAGCAGCGACGACGAGCCTCGCGGCCCGCTGTCCCAGGAGATCTTGGCTACCTGTCTCCCAAAAGGCTTAGAGAAACCCCCGTCATTGGGCACGTACGATGGAACCACTGACCCCGACGAGCACATCGAGAACATCGATGCGCTGTTAGACTACCGCGGCGTACGAGGCGCCATCAAATGCCGACTGTTCCCGACCACGCTCCGAAAGGGAGCGATGACATGGTACAAGCAACTGTCTGAGGAGTCCATTACCTCGTGGAGACAACTGGGCAGGATGTTCTCACGGCACTTCACAGCATCTCGCCGCCACCCCCAAAACTGAGGCCTCCCTTGGGGTCATAATCCAAGGAAAAGACGAACCTCTCCGCGCATATATCGAGAGGTTCAACAAGGAAGTTGTACAAGTCCCTACAATGGATGAAATGAAGAAGTTTCTGCTTAAACAAGGGCTCTGCCCAAGCTCCGAGTTTTCTAAAGCCATTGGCCTCGCACCACCGAGGAACTTAGACGCCCTCCTCCTCAAAGCCCAATCACACATTCAGTACGAAGAGAAGGTTGCGGCCAGCAACGTCCGAGCATCACGACATCAGAAGAATGCTCAAGCATCCAGAGGAAAGGAAGCTTCGACATCTCGTCGGGGCGAACGGAGGCGCGAGGACTGTCCTCGTGACTCCCGTGACAACAAGGGACCCTCCGGGCGGTTCCATGACTACACCCCTCTGACCGTCTCCAGGGAAAAGATATTGTCCAAATGTGCCAATTCGGAGTTCAAGCAGGCAGGGGTCCGGTTCCCCAAGCAACTGCCGAACAGGCCAAACATGGACAAATCAAAATACTGCCATTTCCGCAAGAGTCATGGCCACACTACAGAGGACTGCATCCATCTGAAGGATGCCATTGAGATACTGATCAGGGACGGCCACCTGAAATAGTTCGCGAAGAAGAAGGACACTCCTCGGCAGGACGCCTAGTGTAACACCCCCAATCTAAACCCCCAATTAATAAAAAGCAGTAAAAGAAAATTCAAAATTTCGTCAGAGTATATTTAAATTATCATGGCATAGACCGAGGGGTCACGTCAAAATAGAACAATTCATACAACACCTACTCATAAAGATATGCAACAGTGGGGTAGCAATCAACAGAGGAACTTAGTTCCTTACACCCACATTTCAGATTTTAGAATAAAAGCGGAAAATCTAAAACTGAATAACATACATATATATATCACAAAAGTTTGTCATACATCAGGTTATACATGCACAAGCCAAAAGATATACATATACAATTATCACAAACGGCCTCCCTAACTACCCGGTGTCACATATCAGAGCCGACCGACAAAAGAATGAAGACGCAAAGCTTCACAAAAATACCTCCAGCAACTCTAATCTGCAATGCCTCATAGAGCATTATAAAACAGCATAAGGGTGAGAAAAACAACCATAATATAATTGCATACAATTATATATATAACACAAAAATACACATGTATAAGGTTCTCACCACAACTCACGCCATAAATCAAACACAAGGCATTACAAGACACAAAACATATTTCCATCGTCCACACATATCCATATATCCATTTATCCACAAATCCACACATAAACAACCATAAATGATTTATGCAAATGCAAGAGACCGACACAACGACTCTATGCATATGCACATGCGGTACCGACTTCCATTGTTTCTCATCACTAGTTCACTCAGGAACTCTGCTGGAACCATTGCTCGTTACATCACTGTAACTCCCCGTCGGGCCTACGATGTTCCCCACCGCTCACACCCCACACGGGCACACGGTGTTTATGGATCGCTCACACCCCACACGGGCACACGACCCGATCGCTCACACCCCACATGGGTACACGATCGTCTATAATCATCGCTCACACCCCACATGGGCACACGAAGTTATAGCGAATTCCCTCTGGAATCCAAACCGTCACTCAGGACGTTTCCACAATGCATATCATGATGCTTGGCATACAATGACCCATGACATTTAATATGCACACACACACATATTCATTTACATTGATAAAATCACACTTTGCACTTATGCCCAAAACAATGCATTTAATTTTCATACGGCTACAAATCATCACAACCTCAGCTAAACACATACATTTACATCATACAATTGCACCTTGCACAATACACATCAATTACGTACAAGTATAACGACAAAAGTCGACAACCGACACTATTCCCGACTTCCCGACATAATTTAATCGGCTAACAATTTCGAAATCATCATAACAAGAAAGTACAGCTCAATAGCTACGCAACGATACTAAGAATGTAAAAATCGGACAAACGGATCAAAAGTTACGAACGAAAACGAAAAACGATATTTTGAAAAGTCACAATTTGCAAAAGTCCTGTCCATACGCGTATCGCCATGATCCATACGCGTATGAGCAGAGACTCATTTTTCCCAAAGTTCACGTGTAAATGACCGTACGCGTAATGCCCAAGTCCATACGCGTAATGACCTAAAAAGCTGCGCGTATCATACGCAAATGGGCAGATGGCCGAGAAAACAAGCAACCCATACGCGTATTGGCCATATGGCTCGCCCGCCGTACGCGTATTGCCAAGGTTCATACGCGTATGAACATGCCCCATACGCGTATGACCTGGAAATCTCAGAAAAATTTCTGCAGAACGTGGTTCTGCGTTTTCCACTAAAAAATCCTCCAATTTTCACCTACACCCAGAAAAATTACCAATACAATGCATTGCAACAAGTATCTACCATATACCAACAAGAATGAACACTTAACACATGGTTTTCAACACATTTACTCAATTTCTAATCAATTTTATCAAAAATGGGTTTTACCTAATTTCTTCATTTCAATCCAACAAACCTCACAAATATACATACATAATCATACACAAGTATACAATAATTGAGTTTCGCACCTTTACCCGATTAAATCGATACTAGAAGTTGATTTTTCCAAGTTTTCCACTATTTCTCTTCTTCTTCTCTTTTCTCCTCTTTTTCTTTCTTTCCCTTTTCTTTCTTTCTATTTTTCTCTCTTTCTAATTCCCTTTCTATTCTAACTTAACAAAATATTATGAAATGTCAAAAATACCCCCACACTCAAATATCTCACAAACGTTCCCAAAACCCGATAAAATATCACAACATTGAAAAATAACATATTTTCAGATAAAAGTCGAAAATAAAATAAAATAATAATATAATAATCAAACGACTCGATTAAATAAAACGCACACGAAAACTGGGTCGTTACAACTCTCCCCCACTTAGAAATTTTCGTCCTCGAAAATATACCTGAGACGAACAAATCTGGATACGACTCCCGCATCCGACTCTCCAACTCCCAAGTCAAATTGCCCTCAGCAGCGCCGCCCCACGCCACTTTCACAAGTGCAATATCCTTGCGTCGCAACCTCTTCACCTCGCGATCCAAAACCCTAACTGGTAATGCCTCAACTGTAAGGTTCTCCCTTACTTCAACCTCATCCATCGGAATCACATGCGACGGATCCGGAACATACTTCCGAAGCTGTGAAACATGAAACACATCGTGCAAATTCGACAGATTCGGCGGCAACGCCACCCTATAATCCACAGCACCCACTCTCGCGGATATCTGGTAAGGACCAATAAACCGAGAAGTAAGTTTCTTCGATTTCAAAGCACGACCCACACCCGTTACCGGCGTAACCCTCAGAAATACATGATCGCCCTCTTGAAACTCAAGATCCTTCCATCTCCGATCATGATAACTCTTTTGTCTACTCTGAGAAGCCTTTATTTTCTCACGAATAAACTTCACTTTCTCTGTCGTCTGTTGCACCAACTCTGGTCCAACCACCGTTCTCTCACCAGATTCGTGCCAACACAAAGGTGTCCGACACCTTCTTCCATACAATGCTTCAAACGGTGCCATCCCAATACTAGAATGGAAACTGTTATTATACGTAAACTCAATCAATGCAAGATAATTATCCCACGCACCACCTTGTTCCAAAACACACGCTCTCAACAAATCCTCCAAAGACTAAATCGTCCTCTCCGTCTGACCATCCGTCTGCGGATGATAAGCCGAACTCAATCTCAATCTAGAACCCAAAGCCTTCTGTAAACTTTCCCAAAATCTCGATGTAAATCTAGGATCTCGATCAGAAACAATACTCAATGGAACTCCATGTAACTTCACAATCACACTGATGTAAATCTCTGCTAACCGCTCCAAAGTAAAACTGATGTCAATCGGAATAAAATTAGCTGATTTAGTCAGCCTATCAATAACCACCCAAATAGCATTATGCCCTCGCTGAGTATTCGGCAACCCTGTCACAAAATCCATGGAAATACTATCCCATTTCCATTCAGGAATATCCAATGGTTGCAACAAACCACTAGGCCTCAAATGTTCCACCTTCGATTTCTGACAAGTCAAACATGCATAAACAAACTGAGCCACATCTCTTTTCAATCCAGACCACCAGAAAATCTTCTTTAAATCTTGGTACATCTTATTCACTCCCGGATGTATACTCAAATTACTCCGGTGTCCCTCCTCCAAAATCATTCTTTTCAACTCCGTATCATCTGGAATACAAATCCTACCTCGGAATCTCAAAACACCATTAATATCCACTTGAAAATCACTATTCGCATCTTTTCCTCCAACCAACATCAAATCCACAAATTTCACATCCAGCTTTTGTTTCTCACTAACTGTCATCAGAAAATCATTAGTAATCGTTAGCATACCAAGCCTAACGCTATCCGACGTCACTTCACAAACCAAACTCAAATCTCTAAACGATTCCAAAAGTTCCCACTCCTTAACCATTAAAGCGGACATATGTAACGATTTCCGGCTCAATGCATCGGCTACCACGTTAGCTTTACCTGGATGGTAATTCAAGCCAAAGTCGTAGTCCTTCAAGAATTCCAACCATCTACGTTGCCTCATATTTAGCTCTTTCTGATCAAACAAATATTTCAAACTTTTATGATCACTAAAGACTTCAAACCTTGCACCGTAGAGATAATGCCTTCAAATCTTCAACACGAAAACCACAGCCGCTAACTCAAGATCATGAGTAGGATAATTCTTCTCATGATCTCTTAACTGCCTTGAAGCATAAGCCACCACCTTACCTTCCGGCATCAGAACACCACCTAGACCAATCAAATAAGCATCACAATAGACCACAAATGGTTCATTAGGATTCGACAAAATCAAAATCGGAGCTGTCGTCAATCTTCTCTTCAGCTCATTAAAACTCTTTTCACACCGAATATCCCAAATGAACGCTTGCCCTTTACAAGTTAACTGGGTCAAAGGAAGTGCTAGCTTAGAAAAACCTTCAATAAACCTGCGATAATAACCAGCCAAACCCAAAAAGCTTCGAATTTCAGTAACGGATCTCGGAGCCTCCCATTGTAGAACTGCTTCTACTTTACATGGATCCACAACAATACCATTACCTGAAATTACGTGTCCAAGAAAACTTACTTCCGATAAACAGAATTCACACTTGGATAATTTGGCAAAAAGCTTCCTCTCCTTCAAAACCTGCAAAACAATACGCAAATGTTCTGCATGCTCCTCCCGAGACTTAGAATAAATTAAGATATCATCAATAAACACCACCACAAAACGATCCAGATGCTCGTGAAAAATACGATTCATGTATTCCATAAACACACCTGGCGCATTAGAAACCCCGAACGACATCACAGAATATTCATAATGACCGTATCGTGTTCTAAAAGCCGTTTTCTGAATGTCTTCTTCCTTCACCCTTATCTGATGATACCCTGACCTCAAGTCAATTTTACTGAACACACAAGCACCAACCAACTGATCCATCAGATCATCAATCCTTGGAAGAGGATACTTATTCTTGATTGTCACCTTATTCAACTGGCGATAATCAATACATAACCTCATACTTCCATCCTTCTTTTTCACCAATAAAACTGGAGCACCCCAAGGAGAAACACTTGGCCTCACGAACCTCTTTTCCAACAACTCATTCAACTGTTTCTTTAACTCCACCAATTCAGATGCCGACATACGATAAGGTGCCATAGAAACAGGTCTAGTACCAGGAACTAGATCTATAGAAAACTCCACCTCTCTCTACGGCGGCAAATCTGAAATATCCCCAGGAAACACTTCCGGAAATTCACACACAACAGGAAACACCTCAATTGAAACTTGACTATCCACAGTTAAAGATGCAAACAATCCAAACAGCTGAGCTTCCTCCGCCAAAAGTTTCTTCAACTCTTTGGTAGATAAGAAACTCGAGTCTTCATCTTCCTCAAGAGAAGGAAACCTTACCAGCTTATGATAACAATCAATATGAACTCGATTGAATTGCACCCAATTCATTCCCAAAACCACATCTAATCCCTCCAACGACAAACACACTAAATCCATCTCAAAGTCTTTACCATAAATGGTCAAAGGACATCTTAGACAAACCAAAGACGTAGTTACCGACCCCATTGCTGGAGTATCAATAACCGTTCCACCACCTATCACAGACAACACAAGATTCAAAAGCTTCGCGCACTTAGACGAGATAAACGAATGAGTCGCTCCAGTATCAATAATAGCAATCAAAGGAGTACTATTAATAAAACAAGTACCTCGAATCAGACGATCTGCACTCAAAGTCCGAGTCCCCAATAATGCAAACACTTTTCCACCAGCTGGAGCTTGTTTCAGTTTCGGACACTTGGTACTAATATGTCCAGGTTCACCACAGTTGTAACATTTCACCACATTCTTCCTTGCACAATCAGTAGCAACATGTCCTACACCTCCACAATTAGTACACTTCCTCAAATCTTTCCTGCACTCAAACTGACGATGCCCCAACTCACCACATTTATAACACCTCATAGGACCAGACATTCCTCCTCCACCTGACCTTTTCTCAAAATTCCCTCTTTGTTTACCTTTATCAGCTGGTGCCACATACGGACCACCACGAAACTGTTGTTTCCCTTTCCTCTCGCTCACACTCTTGTAATGAGTAGAACGAGCCTTACTGTCTTCTTCATAAATCCTACAACAATCTACCAAATCAGAAAACCTCTGAATCCTTTGATAACCAATCGTCTGCTTTATCTCAGGACGCAAGCCATTCTCAAACTTCACACACTTAGAGAATTCAGCAGTAGCTTCCGCATAATGAGGATAAAACTGCACAAGTTCCACAAACTTAGCAGTATAATCAACTACAGACATATTACCTTGTTTTAACTCCAAAAACTCTATCTCTTTCTTTCCTCGGACATCCTCGGGAAAATACTTCCTTAGAAACTCTCAGCTAAACACTTCCCAAGTGATCTCTTCTTCCTCCGCAGCTTCCAACACCTGACGAGTACCGACCCACCAGTCATCAGCCTCTTCATGTAACATGTGAGTACCTAGTCTCACCTTCTGGTCTTCATCACAATCCATCACTCGGAAAATCCTTTCAATCTCTTTCAGCCAAATCTGTGCACCATCCGGATCATGTCTTCCCTTGAAGACAGGCGGTTTGTTCTTCCTAAACTCATCATTACCCGCAGCATTAGGTGCACCCTGCACATCACGAGCCATAGCTTGCATAGCCGCAACCAAAGCAGCATCATTCCTACCAGCCATATTCTGTTCATTTCCAATAACAAAAACTATGGTTAAACAAACAGCTCAACCAACCACAACGACCAACAAGGACTGACACGGACTGACACAAACTGGCTCTGATACCACTTGATGTAACACCCCCAATCTAAACCCCCAATTAATAAAAAGCAGTAAAAGAAAATTCAAAATTTCGTCAGAGTATATTTAAATTATCATGGTATAGACCGAGGGGTCACATCAAAATAGAACAATTCATACAACACCTGCTCATAAAGATATGCAACAGTGGGGTAGCAATCAACAGAGGAACTTAGTTCCTTACACCCACATTTCAGATTTTAGAATAAAAGCGGAAAATCTAAAACTGAATAACATACATATATATATATATATCACAAAATTTTGTCATACATCAGGTTATACATGCACAAGCCAAAAGATATACATATACAATTATCACAAACGGCCTCCCTAACTACCCGGTGTCACATATCAGAGCCGACCGACAAAAGAATGAAGACGCAAAGCTTCACAAAAATACCTCCATCAACTCTAATCTGCAATGCCTCATAGAGCATTATAAAACAGCAGAAGGGTGAGAAAAATAACCATAATATAATTGCATACAATTATATATATAACACAAAAATACATATGTATACAGTTCTCACCACAACTCACGCCATAAATCAAACACAAGGCATTACAAGACACATAACATATTTCCATCGTCCACACATATCCATATATCCATTTATCCACAAATCCACACATAAACAACCATAAATGATTTATGCAAATGCAAGAGACCGACACAACGACTCTATGCATATGCACATGCGGTACCGACTTCCATTGTTTCTCATCACTAGTTCACTCAGGAACTCTGCTGGAACCATCGCTCGTTACATCACTGTAACTCCCCATCGGGCCTACGATGTTCCCCACCGCTCACACCCCACACGAGCACACGGTGTTTATGGATCGCTCACACCCCACACGGGCACACGACCCGATCGCTCACACCCCACATGGGCACACGATCGTCTATAATCATCGCTCACACCCCACATGGGCACACGAAGTTATAGCGAATTCCTTCTGGAATCCAAACCGTCACTCAGGACGTTTCCACAATGCATATCATGATGCTTGGCATACAATGACCCATGACATTTAATATGCACACACACACATATTCATTTACATTAATAAAATCACACTTTGCACTTATGCCCAAAACAATGCATTTAATTTCCATACGGCTACAAATCATCACAACCTCAGCTAAACACATACATTTACATCATACAATTGCACCTTGCACAATACACATCAATTACGTACAAGTATAACGACAAAAGTCGACAACCGACACTATTCCCGACTTCCCGACATAATTTAATCGGCTAACAATTTCGAAATCATCATAACAAGAAAGTACAGCTCAATAGCTACGCAATGATACTAAGAATGTAAAAATCGGACAAACGGATCAAAAGTTACGAACGAAAACGAAAAACGATATTTTGAAAAGTCACAATTTGCAAAAGTCCAGTCCATACGCGTATCGCCATGATCCATACGCGTATGAGCAGAGACTCATTTTTCCCAAAGTTCACGTGTAAATGACCGTACGCGTAATGCCCAAGTCCATACGCGTAATAACCTAAAAAGCTACGCGTATCATATGCAAATGGGCAAATGGCCGAGAAAACAAGCAACCCATACGCGTATTGGCCCTATGGCTAGCCCACCATACGCGTATTGCCAAGGTTCATACGCGTATGAACATGCCCCATACGCGTATGACCTGGAAATCTCAGAAAAATTTCTGCAAAACGTGGTTCTGCGTTTTCCACTAAAAAATCCTCCAATTTTCACCTACACCCAGAAAAATTACCAATACAATGCATTGCAACAAGTATCTACCATATACCAACAAGAATGAACACTTAACACATGGTTTTCAACACATTTACTCAATTTCTAATCAATTTTATCAAAAATGGGTTTTACCTAATTTCTTCATTTTAATCCAACAAACCTCACAAATATACATACATAATCATACACAAGTATACAATAATTGAGTTTCGCACCCTTACCCGATTAAATCGATACTAGAAGTTAATTTTTCTTTGATTTTTCCAAGTTTTCCACTATTTCTCTTCTTCTTCTCTTTTCTCCTCTTTTTCTTTCTTTCCCTTTTCTTTCTTTCTATTTTTCTCTCTTTCTAATTCCCTTTCTATTCTAACTTAACAAAATATTATGAAATGTCAAAAATACCCCCACACTCAAATATCTCACAAACGTTCCCAAAACCCGATAAAATATCACAACATTGAAAAATAACATATTTTCAGATAAAAGTCGAAAATAAAATAAAATAATAATATAATAATCAAACGACTCGATTAAATAAAACGCACACGAAAACTGGGTCGTTACACCCAGGAGTACAAGAAGATAGAGGAGGAGGTACCCTCCTCAGAAGACGCCAATATACAGGTCGCTATGTCCATATTGCGACCAGAGGACTTCTACGTCCTAGACGGGCTCAGTGCCCCTGCTTATTTCGCGGCCCACAGCCCGTGGGAGACATTTCCCTCCACCATGGTCATCTCTGGCGGGGGTTTCAACAAAGTCACTATGGGCTCCGTGAAACAAAAGTTCGAGCACCTGATCAACACAAGCTCCAACAAGGTGACCACGCTTGATCAGGACGAGAAGGGCTCCGTCCCCATCTCCTTCTACCGGGAGGAGCTCCTCGGGGGTTCCCCGAACTCAAGCATACCTTTGCTCGTCAGAGCCCGGATGGCGAACTTCGACGTTCGCAGAATACTCGTCGACCAGGGAAGCTCGGTCGACTTCATGTACTCCCAGCTATTTTCAACACTTCAGCTAAACGAATTGCACCTTACCCCCTATGTAGGGTACGATTTACAGGGGTTCAATGGGTTAGTGACCAAGCCGTGGGGATACGTTGAACTGATCGTGACCTTCGGATCAGCTGAGACGGCCAGATCCATTAAGGTGCAATTTCTGGTAATCAACTGCCCGTCGCTTTACCAGTGCATTTTCAGAAGGCCAACTCTGGCCGAGTTGGTATCGGTGCCCTCAACAGTCCACCTGAAGATGAAGTATTACACTTCAAAGGGAATGGTTGCCACCCTCCATGGTGACATCGAAGCTGCACGATGGTGTTTCGAGGCAACTACAAAGGGGCTCAACACCATTGCATCCCAGCCAAAAGCGTCGGGCAAGCCAGCATTTCCAAGCAGCTCCGAGGAAGCCAAGCCTCTGCCCCAGGTCGACTCCATCGACCTCGACAGTCGCTTCCCCGAAGAAGGCCAACCGGAGGAACAAACAACTTCTAGCAACCCATCTACATCGTCCAGCAGCAGCTCCCATCCGATGCGCCCTATCCCGAATGGCAACTTCGAGATCGTTCTTTTCGGCGAAGACCCCTAACGGGGAGTGAAGATTGGAGCGGACCTGCCCGACATTGCGAAGAAGCAGCTCAAAGCATGCCTCCGGGAGAATACCGGCCTCTTCGCATGGAGCGCCGCCGAAATGCCCGGCTTGGATCCGTTCGTCGCCTGTCACCAGCTGACAATCGACCCGGCCGTTAAGGCCGTAGCACAACATAGGAGAAAGCAGTCTCCGGAGAAAACGGAGGCTGCTGAAAAAGCTGTAAAGGACCTCCTCGAGGCCAAATTTATTTCGGAGGCCAAGTACACCATTTGGCTGTCCAACGTTGTACTAGTTAAAAAATCTAATGGAAAATGGCACATGTGCATTGATTACACCGATCTCAATAAGGCATGCCCGAAGGATGCCTACCCCCTCCCCAGTATTGATAAACTCGTTGATAATTCTGCTGGTTTTAAACTTTTATCGTTCATGGACGCCTACTCGGGCTATAATCAAATTCTGATGGTAGTGTCCGACAAAAAATATACGACCTTCATGACCGAATCGGGCAACTATTACTACAACGTAATGCCCTTCGGCCTGAAGAACGCCGGAGCAACCTACCAACGAATGATGAACAAAGTATTTCGGGGAGAAATAGGCGACAAGCTCGAAGTCTACATAGACGACATGATCGTAAAATCCCACGAGGAAACCGATCATACTGCCCATTTGAGGAAGGTCTTCGAACAGGCCAGGAAATACAAAATGCCTTTTAATCCGGAGAAGTGCACGTTCGGTGTCCGGGCAGGAAAATTCCTCGGCTTCTACTTGATGGAACGAGGAATCAAAGCCAATCCCGACAAATGCCGAGCATTCTCCGAGTTTCCTACGCCCAGGTCCAAAAAATCCATCCAGCCCCTCAACGGGATGCTCGCATCACTATCTCATTTCGTGGCTAAATCCGCCCAGCACGCCCTACCATTCTTCAAACTCCTCCGCAAAGAGGCAGCATTCGAATGGACCGAGGAGTGTGACAAGGCCCTTCTCCATCTGAAATTAGCACTCTCAGAGCCACCGGTCCTCTCTCGCCCGGACAATGGCGAAATGTTGTACCTGTACCTGGTCGTAGCAACCGAAGCAGTGAGCACCGCTCTCACCCGCGAGACACTTGATGGGCAAAAACCCATATATTTCACGAGCAAAGCGCTATAAGGACCAGAGTTAAGATACCAACAGATAGAGAAGGTGGCACTGGCCCTCATCAACGCAGCCAGAAGATTAAGACATTACTTCCTGGCTCACACGATCGTGATTTGAACAGATCAACCCATAAAGCAGCTGCTCGAACGACCAGATATGGCTGGTTGAATGCTCAAATGGTCGTTAGAACTGTCTGAATTTGACATCCAATACGAAAGCAGAAAAGCGCTCAAGGCCCAAGCTCTGGCCGACTTCGTCGCGGAGATGACATTCGCAGACTCCCCCGTAAGTGAACCGCGCAAATGGACCATTTTCGTTGACGGTGCCTCAAGCTCGGCAGGGAGCGAAGCGGGCATCATACTGGAAAGCGACGAAGGAATCATCGTTGAAGTATCACTCACCTTGTCCTTCCCAACCTCCAACAACCAGGCTGAGTATGAGGCATTCCTCGCTGGGCTACGCCTTGCCGAGGACCTGGGCGCAGAAGAAGTCATCATTTGCACGGATTCACAACTCGTGGCCCTCAAGGTCCGGGGAGAATATCAAGCCAAAAACGACAACCTGACCGAATACTTGGCCCTAGTCAAGAAGGAGATGGCGAAATTCACAACAGTGGAAGTGAAACACGTTCCCCGCGAACATAACGTGCGAGCAGACGTGCTATCCAATTTAGGTAGCACAAAGAAGAAAGGCGAAAACAAATCCGTCATATAGGAAGTACTTCCTCGACCCAGCATCGAGAAGACCTCCCCGACCCTCGACGTGTAGGTAATCAGCGACAAAAACTGCTGGATGACCCCAGTCTACAACTATCTCGCCAAAGAAGAACTCTCGTCTGACCCAAAGGAGGCCAGCATAGTCAGCCGAAGAGCCTGCTCTTATGTCTTGGTCGAAGATAAACTCTACAGGAGGGGATTCTTCATTCCACTGCTCAAATACATCGAGGAGGAAATGGTCGCACACATCCTGCGCGAAATCCACGAGGGAATCAACGCCCAACATCTTGGCGGAAGGTCCCTTGCTCAAAAGGCCCTCCGAGCAGGATACTACTGGCCGACCATGCAACACGACGCGAAAGAACACATGAAGAAATACGATAAATGCCAACGGCACGGGGACATGCACCTGGCTCCGCCTAATGAGCTCAAGGCTCTGTCCTCCCCGTGGCCATTCGCCTGGTGGGGCCTAGACATCCTGGGACCCTTCGTGGTAGGATCAAGTCAGAACAAATACCTAATAGTGGGTGTAGACCATTTCACAAAATGGATAGAAGCGGAAGCTCTAGCCAAAATAACTGCCCTCAACATCCTGCGTTTCTACAAACGAAACATCCTTGCACGCTTCGGTATCCCCCAAGCTATAGTAACGGACAATGGGACATAATTCACGGACAGGAAGTTCCAAGACTTCGTCGCCCAACTGGGCACGAAGCAGCACTTCGCATCCGTAGAGCACCCTCAAACAAACGGACATGCTGAAGCAGCTAACCGAGTCATCCTTCGAGGCTTCAATCGAAGGTTGGACGAAACAAAGAAGGCATGGGTCGAGGAACTACACATCGTACTATGGGCATACCGCACAACTCCACACTCAACGACCGGGGAAACACCTTTCCGCCTAGCATACGGGACTGGGGCTGTAATACCCGTCGAAGTTCACGTGCCCTCTTGGCGAACAGAGTCGCCCCTAGACGAGGAGATGAACGACGAGTCATTGAGCGAAGAACTCGACCTCGTCGAGGAAATCCGAACCGGGGCAGCCCTCCGCGAAGCCTCACTGAAACAAAAAATTACCATCAGGAACAACGCCAAGGTGATACGATGAGAGTTCGACGTGGGAAGCCTTGTTCTAAGAATAAACCACAAAGACTCTCGCGAAGGCAAACTAGCAGCCAACTGGGAAGGACCCTACCACGTCCGAGCAAAAACGGAAAATGGGGCCTACTACCTAGAACATCTCACCGGGGAAGAACTTGCTCGACCATGGAACGCCGAAAAGCTAAAACATTACTAAAGCTAAAGCCCTGATTCTCAGTTCGACCGTCACAACGACGGACATCAGATACTGACCACTATGCACGTCCAGGTACAAACGTCGCATACGAATAAAGTAGAACCCCGCTCAGTAACGAGCCGGGTAACTGCTCGACAGCGGTCCTCGATTGAGCATCGCCGTTGTCAAAGTACCATGATTGGCAGAACCCCAGCTCACGATGGGACGTTCACGCCGCGAACTCAGGCCCCAAACGCGACCTGAGCTCCGCACCCCCTCCAGGATATTCCCCGGCCGTTCGACCAGTTCCCCTCACTGTCGAACGCATCTACAACGAGCAATCCCCCTGAATTATTCGTACAAGTCAAATAACCCCAATCACGGGCAGACACACATTCACAACGAGCATGAGTACAACACTTAGCAAAAAGTAAAAGCAAGTAAATTCATGCAGATGACATAATCAAACATATAATAATTTAACGTAATAAGTGGCCACAAGGACCACGATTGTACTGAGTTACATAAAACGGAGGCCACGCCCCCCAAAAAATAATAAATTACAACAGTCACTCGGCACGCAGGCCGGACAAGTTACAACATCAAAAACACAAACTCCTCACTCGTCCATGTCCTCGGCTGGCTCAGACTGAGGTCCCTGGTCCTCTACGGGCTGATCCTTGGGGTTCCATTCAAGGAGAGCGTCGGGCATGAGAATTCGACCATCCTCAACATGCGCCAGATAGTGAGTACCCTCGACAAAAAAGTCGAGCTCAGGGTTCACCACCCGTAGCTGAGCCACAGCGTTTCTAAAGGACTCCTCCGCAACAGCAATGTCGTCATCCTCGGCCATTAGCATATGGGCAACCAGCCCGGATCTCGTCTTCAACTCCTTCATATCTTCCGGATCATCGTCACCCGGGGCATTGGCCGTCCTCAATTGCTGGACCAGCTCCTCGGAAGCCTTCTTCTCCGCCGCTAGCATGGAATTCTCCTTCTTCAACCGAGCTACCTCCTCCTCAGCCTTCTTCCGAGCATCGTCAGCAACCTTGGCTTCTTCTCTAAGGGACGCCATGGTAGCCCGAGCAGCATTGAGTTCAACTTCGATTGCGGAGTCCCCTTCAGCATATACGGCTTCCATCTCCAGCATCCTAACCAAAGCTGAAGCGTCCTGAGCCACCAACGCCCTCTTGCTCGGGTGGTCCATGCTTTCCAAGCGAAGGGACTCTGCCCGAGGCACGATCAAAGAGTTCCCCTCGAAGAATTTCCTGTCATGGATGCAAGGAGGAAGCTCGAAATTCCCCTTCTCTGATGCCCGAGTGAGGTCCACAACGTCATTAAACTTTGGCCGCTTGGATCGACCGGTCAAAGGAAGAGGAGACCCCCAGGAAGCAGGAGTAGGAGAGAAAGAGGTCCCCATATCAGACTGCGCCGGAAGAGGAGCACGAACACCAGCAAACCGATACTTCGGAGGAGCCGCTCCGGCCTTGTTCCTCGCAAGAGCATTCCTCACAACCCGGTCATGAGCCTGAAGCATCTCACCTGCACAAACAAAATACGAGCACGTTAGATACGAGGAAAAGAAATAACGCAAACAAAGCTAAATAACTAAGACTACCCAGCAGCTTCTCGGTGTCCTCGGGAGTCTAGCACTCCAGTTGTGCCTTAATGTTGATAAATCGACGCTCAACCCTCTGACTCCCGTCTTCCTCGAAGACCGAATTACCCTTGCTCGTCCAGCACTCAGCAAGCCGGAAGGAGTTGACCCACTTCACCAGCACCTCGTACGCCACGGCGTCCTGCCCGCGTAGCTCGCTCGGTTGGAGAACATAGTCACTGGGCTTCTTGACGAAATGATCGGGCGCCCAGTGGATGGGGAACTTATAGATTCTCTGCCCAATAAACTTCCCATCCTCGTCGCGCAGGTCATTTCCATCCTCATCCACCTCAATCTCCTAGACGTATGTACTATCCTGGGCAGCTTCGAACAGGGGCTCGACAACATAATAACGCTCCTTGAACGTCCGTACTGACTCCGAGAAGGGCTTAAACAACTTGCAGGGCTGCTTCAAAGAGACCCAACCATACTTCCTCCCCGATAGCTGCCTCTGGAGATGGAAGACATTGAAGAACAGAGGGAGAGTAGCCCCTATGGAGAGATGCTCGCATACCAGCTCGAATGCCCGGATAAAGGCCAACGAATTAGGATGCAGTTGAGTGGGGGCCAATTTCAAATGCATGAACACTGACTGCTGAAAATCAATGAAAGGCAACCTCAGGCCCAGCTCCTTAAAGGCATATTCATACATCGTGAAACGGTCCCCGAAGTTCGTATAGACCCGCTCATCCACGGAAGGGAAGTGCACCTTCCACTCTCCCTCTGGTCCAACCTCCGTAAAAGCGTCCCCCGAATACCTCGCAAAAGAAGACACATGCTTAGCGGGTTCGGCCACCTCCCACTCCTCTGCGGAGTCCACGGCGACGTCCTCGTCCATGTCATCCATCTCCTCTTCCTCCCCAACATCACTGGAGGAACTCGAAGCCGTCGAACTCGTGGTCGTCGACCTACTACTATCCTCGGAGCCTGTTTCTTCCTTGGACGTATCTATGATAACCTCTCTATCTGGTCCCGTCGCCATAACACTCACCTGAAAAGCAGAGAAGAAAGTGAATTCGACAACAAATCAAATCCACCCTTCCACCGCTAAGTCAAGTGAAAGGGCGCGCAAAGGACTAAGGACAACGTCCCCGGCCTAAGCCCTAACATCAAAAGGAAAACTGAAACCTCCCCAAGAGGAGACGCTCGAAACAAGTCATCCCCAAGCGAGGAGCTTCCTCGAACTCGTACCCAGTTCCCGTTGAAGCTTCGCCGGAAATCGCAAGGCTCCACCGGAATCTGGGAATGTTCTACCGGAAAACTCATCATCCACTCAGAAGATGAACGAACACGGCAGTCACGCATGCATAGCAGTCACGGCGACACCGTGAGCCGCCCCCTCGCTAGAACATACTAACACATCCGGCGACATGTCAGAAGCGGAAAAGTGGTACAACCACCATCCACCACCAACAATCGCCGGAAATCCACCTATTTCGTCCTCTAAACCTAGCCCTAACCACATGCAATCTACTATTTGACAACCAAAAGGAGTAGAACAAGCACATGATCAGAAAACTTACTTTATTTAAGAAGATGAAAGTGGCTGCTCGAAGCTTGGAGCGGTGGTCGGAGTAAGCAGACGGTGGCAACGGGCAGGAATGCTAAAGGAAACGAAGAGAAATCAGAGCAAAAAGTTCCAAATGGAACGAATTTCCCCTTTTTATACAAAGGGGCACGTGCGAACACGCGCTCGTAGGCCATGATGGCTATCAACTAGCCATCATTACCTAGTAACTGCTACACGGAGCTCTAGGCACACGTGGCGACCCAACGTTTCCAATTCTGTCTGACCATTAGTCTCCCCGGGCACTGGGCAACAAGGTTACGACCACGAATTTCACGGACACCGGGGGCCACGAGCACATCGAGACAATCCTCCTCGTCTCCAAACGACGATTCCATGCTAGCTCCCCGGAGCAACGAGCTGTCATTAAGACATCACTCACATGCTCGGAAGCAACGACTTGGGGGATCCTGTTCTGGACTGGACCAATGGCTAGACATGGCCCAATCCACTTCTGCTCCAGAGCGGCCCAAATTGCCTAAGTCCAATCCACGAAGGGGAGAAAGTTACCTTTCTGCCCTCCAACCGGGCAAGGAACACATCGCTCCTCCCCGGAGATACTGCCTGTCACACACGACTTCACTGCTCCCCGAACAGTTAAGGGCATGTGCCCGAAACCACGCTTATGCCCAGCATAACGGCTAGTTTCGGGCACCCCTGCCCGACATAACGGCTAGTTGGGGCAGTTACCTATTCTTCGGGAAAACGGTTATTTCGCCCCGAAAATAGGACCGTTGGCCACCCGCTGGGGGTTCTATATAAACCCTCTCGCTTGAGAGGGTCAGGTATCCAATATTCACTCTAAGAACACATACTTTGTACTTGTCCCTTATCTCTGACCCTTTCTTACTTGAGCGTCGGAGTACCTTGCAGGTACACCCCCTCCTCCCCATACGACCAGCATCCCTGACGCACTTGGTGGCCCACTTCGACAGGATCTGATCCAGCCTTCACGATCAATTATGAAGTCTGTTTCAGGGGAGACCCATATTGACCATCTTCGACAGTCATTCGAAAGGATGCGAAGACATGGTCTTAAAATGAATCCTCTCAAATGTGCTTTTTGTGTGTAGGCGGGAGACTTTTTAGGCTTTGTGGTCCAGAAGAAGGGGATCGAAATCAATCAAAATAAGACCAAAGCCATCATGAAAGCGAAAGCGCCATCAACAAAAAAGGAACTACAGTCGCTGTTGGGAAAGATTAACTTCTTGAGAATGTTTATATCAAATCTCAGCGGGAAGACTCAAGCCTTTTCACCTCTACTCCGATTGAACAAGGAAGGATTCGACTGGGGGCAAGCCTAACAAGAGGCCTTCGACAAAATCAAAGAATATTTGAGTCATCCTCCAATATTGGCACCACCATGTAGCGATAGGAGTATGAGATTGTACATAGCCGCGTCGGACAAAACCTTAGGGAGCATGTTGGCTCAAGAGGATGAAAATGGCGTCGAAAGAGTCATTTATTACCTTAGTCGGGTTTTGAACGATGCGAAAACTAGGTATAGCATGGTTGAGAAATTATGATTATGTTTATACAAAGTTAAAGCAATACATAAAGCCAGTTGATGTTTATGTTTCGTCTCATTTTGATATTATTAAACATATGTTATCCAAACCTATTTTGCATAAACAAATTGGTAAATGGGCCTTGGCATTAACTAAATACTCCCTAACATACAGACCTTTAAAGGCTGTTAAGGGACAAGTGGTAGCAGACTTTATTGTCGACCACTCTATAAATGAAAACGTGTCGAATTATCTTGAGCTTGAACCTTGGAAATTATATTTTGATGGTTCTAGTCATAAAGATGGCACAGGCGTAGGAGTCTTGATTATTTCTCTTAATAAAATCCCAACAAAATTCAAATATAAAGTTGAAGGCGTATGTTCAAATAACGACGCTGAATATGAAGTCTTAATAGCCGGACTTGAAATTTTGTTGGAATTGGGGGCAACTCGAGTCGAAATAATGGGAGATTCAGAGTTGGTCATCAAACAGATCATAAGGGAATACAAGTGTAATCGAAGTCAGAGGTAGGGTCGTATCGACCAGATTATCCCCATCAGACTTGGAAGCTACAAAGTTAGGATACGCTGATAAGGAAAATTTCGAAATTTTGGCTGTGGATAGTTTGACCGACGAAGATTGGAGGAAGCCAATAGTGGAATACTTACAAAATCCAACATCATCCACAGAGCGAAAAACAAGGTATCGTGCTTTGAGCTATGTACTTGTGGGTAATGAATTGTTTAAAAAAACTCCTGAAGGAGTCTTGCTTAAGTGCCTTAGTGAATCAGAAGCATATTTAGTCCTTTCGACTGTCCATGGTGGGGCATGTGGGGCACATCAGGTAGGCCATAAGATGAAATGGCTTTTGTTTCGACAAGGCATGTATTGGCCTACCATGTTAAAAGACTGTATCGAATTTGCCAAAGGTTGTCAAGAGTGTCAAGTGCATGCGGGCATACAACATGTCCCAGCAAGTGAATTACACTCTATAGTCAAGCCATGGCCCTTTAGAGGCTGGGCTTTGGATTTGGTTGGCGAGATTTGACCAACATCATCTAAGAGTCAAAGATACATTTTGGCAGGTATTGATTATTTTACAAAATGGATCGAGGCTATACCTTTACCAAATGTCGACCAAGAGGATGTAATCGAATTTATTAAGAAGCACATTATCTATAGATTTGGAATTCCAGAGACTATTACAACGGATCAGGGATCTGTTTTTACTTGTCGAAAGGTCCAGGAATTTGCTAAAGAAATGGGTTTCAAATTGTTAACCTCTACACCCTATTATGCTCAGGCTAATGGTCAAGTAGAAGCAGCGAATAAGGTAGTGATTGGGTTGATTAAGAAACATGTGGGAAAGAAGCCGAGAAATTGGCATAAGACATTATACCAGGTTCTCTGGGCATGTCGAACCTCCCCCAAAGATGCAACTAACACTACTCCTTTTCGTCTGACTTTTGGCCATGATGCAGTTTTGCATGTAGAAATCTACTTACAATCAACAAGGATTCAAAGGCATCATGAGATCCCTTCGGAATCTTATTGGAATATGATGTTGGATGAGTTAATAGATTTGGATGAAGAAAGACTTAATGCCTTGGAGTTGTTAAAAAGGCAGAAGAAAAGGGTAGAAAAGTCTTATAATAAGAAGGTTAAAGTTAAGACTTTCTCTCCTGGAGAATTGGTTTGGAAAGTGATTTTGCCTATGGATCGAAAGGTTAGGTCCTTAGGGAAATGGTCCCCTAAGTGGGAAGGGCCTTTTCAGATCATACAAGTATTTTCAAATGGTGCTTATGAGGTTGAAGAGTTAGGCGAAGATGAGAGAGTCTTGAAAGTTAATGGTAAGTATTTGAAAAAATATAAACCTATGCTTCAAGAACTAAAAATTATCTATGAGTAATCACAGAAATAGTAAGTCAAAGCTAACATGGTATAACATTGCCATAATGGCTCAATTCATTACATAAATGCCTCAAAGGGCAGAGAAACATTGTGCTAGCAATAAATAGATTGAAACTGCAAATTAAAGGGGAGTTTTTTCTTCATCTAAAGGTACTCCGACTTTTGGAGCTCAAGGCATCTCTTGCATGAAGTTTTATCAAGCTTTAGTGCTGCAACCTCTCCCTCCAACTGTCGAGCCTTGTCAAGAAACTCTAGAGCGAACTTTAGTTCTTTGAATATTTCAGATTCATTAGAGTCTCGCAGTTCAGTGTTGCGTTGTTCAGCCTTGGAGATTTTGGTTTGCAGTTCTTCAATTTGCTTCTTCCATTTAGCAATATCTGCTTTATTGCCTTCGATCTCCTTAGCATGTTGCTTTTTTATCTGCTCCAATTCTCCTACCCTAGCTTCTGACTCAGCAGTTGCCGTCCATGCAGCAACCTCACTCCCAGACTTAGTTTCCAGTGCATCATTAATTCAAGGCAGTTGTTTTAGGCCGGTGGCAATTTGATCAATCATAGTGCCAAGTTTCAAAATGATGGTGGCGATTTCAGGAGAAACAGTTTGAAGATTGACTTGCTTAAGAAGGGTCTTCAATTCAAGCGATGCAGTGGCCTCAGATTCCAAAAGATTGAAGAGGTTACCTTTGAATATTTTTTCTTTGATCTTTAAAAGGACCTCATTTGGAGGCTTTCTCGAAGGATGACCCCCAGAAGCCGTCGAAGCGCTCACATTGCTATTAGAGGAACTTCCCCGTTTGTTGAGAACAATTTTTAGGTACTCACGAGGATTGGTGGCCTTGAGGCATTTAAGATCTTCCTCATAGTAAGTAAAAAGTGTTTTTGTCGAAAGTTTGGCACTCGCTGCAGTCATAGTAACTTTGGGGGAAGCGGTATGTTCTGTTTGGACTTGCTCCTTGGCAGGTTCATTGTTGGCTTTATCTTCGACGCCCTTACCATCACCTTCTTGGTCACCATCATCATCATCATTGTCATTACCTTCATTATCGTTATCATTTCCGCCAGCCTCAGTCTGGAACATTGAGTGTTCCTCTTCTTCTTCTATTTCCTCCTCTTGGACAACAGCATCTGGATCAGCGTTGGTTAGGTCTTGGTCGCCCGTGAGTTTGACCACGGGGGAGCCACTGTCAGAAGGGTTCTCGCCCAGAGTGTGGCCTTCATCAATAGCCACTGTCTCTTTACTCATTGCTTCACGATTATCTTGCTCCTGATTTTCCTGTTCAGAATCACTCGTTTGAGATTGTTGTACAGAGGAAGTTGGGACTTCTTTTGAAGCAAGCTTGTTGGCTGGGGCAGGAAGAGTAGTAGTTGGAGAGGAGAGTTGGTTGTTGGTCGGGTCGAAGTACTTGTACCCTAAAATGATAAGTAATTGAGGTTAGGAGTGAAATGAAAAATGTCCATGAAAGTAAACAATTTAAGAGAAATTACAATTAACTTAAGCTCTTCGACTCCAAGACTGGAGTTATCACTTTCAGGTTGAGTGGAGGTTGCCTTTGAGGTGCCTTGAGGAGAAACCTCCAAGATCCCGCGAGCAGTGGATGCCTCAAAGACCTTTTCTACCTTTACTTTAGGTTGGTTCGAAGTTTCAGGAATCTGGAGTTGCTTCTTTCTCTTCTTGGTTAGTTGATCATCGGGGGGAGATTGATCCTCATCATCTGACTCAAGCACAATTTGAGGGGTAACCCTTCTGGATTTTTTCTTTTGAGGGGTCGGAGGTGGTCTTCGGGAACCCTGAGAAAAATCAAAGTATAAGAAGGCATGATTATATACAGCATAATAAACGTTAAGGAATGAAGGTTACTCTTGTGGATTGCTCAGATTCTTCTTCGACGAGTCTTTGTGCTGCAGGTCTTTTTATTTTTACGAATGCAGATAAAATAAAATAGTAACACGTCAGTGAGAACAGTTAAGAAAGGAAAACATAAAGTTTGACAATCTGTATTCCACACCTTCATAGATTTCGGATTCGATGCGAACATCTTCGATACCGATATGAAGTGGTCCTTTGAAACTATCTAGAGTGTACTTAGTAGGAACCACCCGCTGAGCCTTTGGTTTCGACTGCTGACGAAGGATCTTTATAGAATCCCCACAGATGAACCAATCTGGAAATAAAGGGGCAAGGGCCACTCCAAAATCAGTAGATGGCAGTCGAGGAAATTTGGGAGGAAATATATTGAAAGTCGTTTCGTAACATTTCTCAGGAGGAACGTACGAAGGGATATTTAAGTTCTCCATTTTCTTTAAAAAAAATTCCTTCAAAGTAACAGCAGCTTCGTGGACGGTTCGACTAAGATCAGCTGGGCGATAAATAGTTTCAAAGTACTTCTGGAATGATTGGATTTCCTTGACATGGGTAGAATTACCTTTCTTGGTTTTCTCCTGCATAGAGAGAAAAGCTTTGTCAATCAGCTGTGTGAAGGAAGCAACGTCCAAGAACTTCTCAGTGTAGTACTTCGACCACCACTGGTAAAATTCTGAGGTGCAGAGGTAAAAAGGTTCAAAATCAACTGGAGTGAGGAATGCTTTGTGTGCATAACGCACCATTTGTATTGATGCCAACTCTTCAGTGTAGCAGGTGTGATGGAGAAGGATGTGTCATTTCTTCTCATACAAACATTTGGGGAGGGTTTGATCCAAACCAAACTGGCGAGAAACCAGATTAGGTTGGTAGGCAATCAAAGAGACTAGACCTCTTCCCAAGTTAAGTCGAGGGGGCAGAAGTTGAGGCATCAAAAAAATCTCCCAGATTGATTTTGATCCTTCTTCCTGGGCTTTGTCAGATGGGGGGAAGGGTCTGGTGAACCATTCAGGACCATTTTTCCTTTGGGCAAAAGGGGCCATGTTCGAAGTAAACTCATGGCGCCTGGCGAAAATTTTGATGAAGCTGAGGAATGTTTGCCTGAGCAACTAGCCTTCTTTAGTAGGGGTTAAATGAACTAAGCGGGTCCATTTGACACACCTTTCTTTGATTTCCTGGGCTTCTTCTTCGACAAGACCCTTGTTAGGAAGGCTAGCTTCGAAAGAAGCATTCAGCCAAATTTGAAGAAGCCAGAAGGGTCCTGATAGTAACAACTTCCCTCCCGCAGCTAGTCCTTTGAGCTGAGTGACACCTTCACTCAAGGACTCATAGAGGTGCCCTAAAATCATCTCACTCAGACAAACGTCTCGACCATAATGGAGTTGGGTGGCAAGGGTGAGAAATTTTCTGGCCACTTGCAAGGACTTTGAGCAAAAAACGTAGTGCAACAGCCAGACAATCAAGAAAGCTATGTGTTCTCGATCAGTAATAGTAGTTGTTTTGGGGTCATAGTAATGCTTGATAAAATTTTTGTAAGTAGGTTTGGCAGAAGAAAAACCTATCTGGTCCTCAGAATCTGACTCTGGGTCATAGGGTTTTCCAGTTGGTTTCATCCCAATGATAGCAGCTACGTCGAATAAAGTTGGGGTCATCATCCCACAAGGGAGATGGAAAGTATAATGGGTGTTGTCCCAGAAGTAAAGAGATGAGACCAGCATGGTCGAACAATATGTAGGTCCAGTTTTTGACAGCATGATCAGGTCATGAATTCCTAAGTCTTTCCAAGATTGAGCCTTAACCTTCTCTATTTTTTTCAACCAACTCAAATAGAGATCAGAATCTTTGAATGACGGAGTTGCCCTAAAAATTCTAGATCTGTCGTTCATATACCGCAAGTCAATGTTGTTAAGAACTATAGTATCAGGGGCGTCAGTTTCTACCTTAGCTTTGTTGGCTTGCCCTATTGGCTTTGTCTTATGGTATGAGGGAAAATAATTATTGATTATCTCAGGGTCAGTATCTGGAGCGGATAAAGGACTAGATAATGCATGCGATTTTCCAAAAACAAGGATAGGAATTAATACCTGAAATTCGTAGATGGCCCTCTTTTCCTTCTCAAGTGATTCTGGGATGCATTGCAAGTTTTTCACTATCTTAGGCCCAGCAAGTGTGGCGAAAGGTGGAAGTAGAGATTGGGTCTTGGGCCCTTTGGGTTTCTGGGTTCTCCTGGAGTCTCGAACGTTTGAGGTTGAGGATGCCATGACTGAAGAAAAAGGAGTTTGGGGTTTGTTTTCTGAGGAGTTAGGAAGCTGAGAAGAAAGTAAAGAGTTTTGGAAGCGTGAAAAAGAAAAATGATGTGGGAAAAACTATTTAAAGGCTGTAGAATATCAACAGACCTCAAATCAGCATTAAGTGACTAATGCTGCAGTGGGACACGTGTCTCGTTGGGGATGATGGATGGGACGGTGGCTGTTACTGCCTATACCCCAATATCTCCTAGGTTTTAGGAAGTATGATGATGGCTAGTGATTTGATGCGCTTTGAGGAGAGATTTTGCAGAGATTATCATGATGACCATGACGTCATGAAGTGGTTCAGAAGAAACTGAACAGTTAGAACGTGGGAGTTCTAATTGCATCAAGATCCATGAAAGTTGGAAATAAGGCGTCGAATGCTGCTATCAAAAAATGACCTTTTCTTCAGTAATGTCGAAAAAGACATTTTTGGGGGGTAATTTGTTGGCTCCTAATATCGACGCCTGACATTGGGATAAAAATCTCTCCCAAGAGAAAGAATAGGTGAAGTTTTTGTGAAGCTTCGACAGAAGTGTGACTGTGAGGAAAGCTGGTCGAAAGTTAGTTTTTTAGAAGAAAGAAGGTTTCAAGGACATAGAAATATTTCCAAGAGTTTAAGAGAATTTTTCGACCAAAGTTCAAGAAAGGGTCGTTCGACGCGAATGTTTTGAATTCAAAAACAAGAGGGAACAGTTATTCCTATCAAATTCTGAAGTGGGACATGTGGCATTCATCTAAGAGCCCAAAGCATGCACGACGCCAAGTGTTTCGTCCTGCTTGATGACCCGTTAGAGGGTAGTTATTTTCTACCATTATAAATAGCAAATCTTAGGGATAATTTTGGTGGTGTTCCATTTGTATACAAAATTCAGTGTGCTCAAAGTACCAGCGTAGAGAAACGGGCATGTGAAAATGTATGTTGGAGTAACACCATTGTTTATGATTCAATGCAATTTACCAAGTTCTTTTTATTAAAAGTCTCTTTTAATTTCACGCAAGTTAAATTCCTACATTTACCAGTCTCTTCGATTTAAACCCTTCTCTAAGTCTTTTACTTTTTAGTTACTTTAAGTTTCTTGAAAAAATCCTTTTCACTTCTTTACTTAGTCGAATCATAGAAGTTTTACGTAAGAAATCAATTTAGCACATGTCTTAGGATTTGTGTGGTCGATCCTGCAAGTTACTCAGTTTTACATAAAATTGATAGACCAGCGGTTGTTTACCATTTTTACCGGTAAACAGTTACGCGCCTTTGAATTCCACCAAATACACCTTTTTAATTTATTTTAAAAAAACTACTTATTCCTTTGGTTGGGATGACAACTGATAGAAAAATTCTTTTACGACAACTCTTTGAATCCCAACAACTACACACCTTTTTTTATTTAAAAAATAAACTACCTATTCTTTCAATTGAGTTAGAAGCCAATAGGAAAATTCTTTCAGGGCGCGCCTTTGAATCCCATCAACTACACTTTTTATTTTCATTTAAAAACCTGAATATTCCTTCCATTGAGTAGGTAACCAATATGAAAAGTTTTTCACTAGACGGCTTTCAATTGTTTTTATTTTTAAATTAAAAAAGGGACTACCTATTCCCTCAATTGAAGTGGCAACCGATAATAAAAGTTCCACCTATCCCCTTGGTTGGACCACCTAATCGATATGAAACCTCTAAATACATTTCCTTCTGTTGTGTGTCTGACCGATAGGAAATGTATACCACCCTCATGAATTCATGCACCATAAATTTATGCTTTAAAATGTGAGTTCAATCTCTTCTAAAGAAATAATAGGGTATAGTGAGAAAAATAGACCACCCCATGAGTTGTCTCACTTGTCAAACCCCAAAGGTCTGAGTGAACATACTTAAGCGATCTACTAGAATTATTCATATCACTCATATACTTCCCTTTATGGTTTTTTTCCAATTATGTAATGATCATAAAATTGTAGTTTGTTTAATTTCTCATTACCTAAAAAACCTTGCTTATATATTTCAACCAAACCTATTTCAGTAACATGCTCTAATACCAAATGATGTATTCAGTAAAAGTGGAACCATAAAAAACATACAAACTACACATTTTCAACCTTTTATAAACCTTAAATGCATCATAAAATATTTTCAAAGTGCCATTTTTAATTCTACTATAATAGGCTAACTCATAAAACATGTTTATAGACACAAAAATTAGCTTAATTTTGGGAAGAAGCCTCACATTGCTTAAAATGAACTTTTGGTTGTCAAACACCTGGAACTGCTGGACACATATGATAAGAAAATCCAAAGTACATGATCCGAACTTTCCATATAATTCGAACTCGTTACTCCTACCTCACGAACACTATCATAACCATCCCCATTTGATGCAACAACAATCTGAATGAAACCAATTTTGTTCTCCCTCTCGAGATAATCCTTCTTGAAGTAACTGATTTTATAACAAATGAATCATGTGTACTTAGACCTATATTTCTCCCCTCTTTTGGTTTCCCCTTATATCACTTCTCCTTCTTGAAACATTCAATCTTTCTAAAATATTTGTGATTTTATGTATCAATTATATGGTGAAAATTCATTATCTAATCGATTATGACATTTGTGTAATCGATTATGGGGAAAACTCGCTCAATAATAAATCAAGTAAGCCTTCTAATCAATTATGATTCTGGTCTAGCTAAAACATTCCTATTTTTGTAGGTCATAATTGACCCTGACTGCAACATAATTAGTTATGATGTAGATTTGTCCCTAAAAACCTTTATTTCTTAGCTAACTGTTTTACTATAAAAAGAAGACTTTTGATAATTTCAAAACACACGATAAATCTAAAAATAACTCCTCCTTTGTTCATTCTCTTGCTCTTCTAAATGTTGCATTCACTTAAATACTATTTTTAATGCCAAGAGAGAAAACTTTAAAGTAACACTATCTTGTGTCAATTGTTGCTAATTTGCAGTTGTAAATCAAGAAAGTATTTTTCTCTTGAAACTCTGATATATTATAAAGATTGTAAGTTAAATCTGAGAATACAGTTATGTTTAAGGAGTTTGAGGACTGATCCTATTGTAAACGTTTTGTGATAGTTAAAATCTCAAGGGCCAATCCATGAGGATTGGATGTAGCCCTCGTGATTTTGGGTTGAAGTTGGATAAAATACAGTGTGTTCATCTCATATTTCCTGTCTATTTACTTTTCTGTCTTAATTTACTTATCCTTATTTTCATCTCTTACTCATCATCTTAACATCAATGTTAAAACTATTTTTATTAATAATTTTTCTAAAAGAATTATAGCATAATTCACCTCATTTTGTGCTTGAAGTCCCTTGTGAAAGAAATGACATTATAGTCTTATTTATGTTTAAAAATTAATCATCTCACGAAATAGGACGACCTCAAACAATTCTTTTAAGAGTTTAATTACTATGCACTGACAGTGTAAAAAGTTTTACACTGTTAATACATCACCATCATCCGTTTGAGTTACTTTACAGATTATTAAATTAAAAGTCAAAATCTTCTTTACATCCAACGGTTATAATTAACTGACAGTGTAAAATCTTATCAGTGCATTTCAATTAATTCCTTCTTTTAAAAGGTGGCTCTGCGTGAACAATCCCCCACCTTTCAATGTTGAAAGGTATATTTTATGAAAAAAACAATAATGACATTTTTAAACGTATAATTTAGATGTGTGGGATTTCATAAAAAAAATGGTCCATTTATTAAGGAGAATTAACACTCCAAACTTTCTTTTCGGGTTAACCATTTCTTTAACCACCTTCTTAAAAGATGCCTAGTCATCATATAAAATATTCAAATTTTAGTACCAACCTAATACTAAACTTTCTCTTTAAAAAAAAAAAAGATTTTATTAGAAATTGATATAGTACATAAAAAAAATTGAACAAGTGAAAAAAAACTATAAAATCTTATAAATCTACATCAGACTAAACTGAGCCAAACTGTTTAAAAATCTTTTAAATTAATAATTTAAATTATTAATTAGCTACCTTTCTAACAGTAATAAATAAATTAAAAATAATAATAAGTATTATAAAATATTTTTAAAGTTAAAGAGCTTAAAATTCTCTATAACCTTTTCTCTTGATAAATTTAAAATATGGGTTCATCTAGTGATAACTTAACTGAGTAATAAGATTTCAAAATGAATACTTTCTTTTTTCAATTTTTAATGTATTTTTTTTTTCAATTACATCACTTAATTAATATTATTTTAATGTTTTGTATCACTGAAATTTTCTAACTACTTTATTTATATTTTCTTATATAAGGTATTGTAAAAACAAAAACAAAAAAAATACATCCATATGCTATAATTAGCATATCCACTTGTCGATACTTAAAAATCATACCAAGCAAAATGAAATTGACAAAATATATATTGTTCAATGATCTAAACTCTTTGGAATGCAAACTTTTTATTCCACTTTCATTTTCACAATTGACGGACATTAAAATGGTGCTTAAAGCTTGAGACAGCTAGAAGCCTAGAATCCTCAATTGGGGTCTCTAGTCGTTTTCTTAAAATAAAGAGGCCAAGGGGGACATGACAATTGTTTTTTAATTGTTGTTAAGAGTGAGGCAGTTAAACGAGCTACAAAGGGACACGACAATTAAAATATCTTGTACTAGCAACTATACAACGCTAACAATATGCGTGTGATTTTTTCTTAGTTGACTAGGAAATGATTTAGGAAAGGATCAAAAGTACCAAGAAGAGAGGAATAATAGGTAGATGCACGTGTTTCTTTTCTTTGATCCACAATTCTACAACAATGTTTATAGAAAATTCGTGATCAGTTTTTTGTATTATAACAAAGCAAATAAATTTTTGTTTAAGTCTATAGATAAGTGTCATATTTAAAACTATATTATTGATTTGTTTTATTTAGTAGTTAGTATTAGATTTGTTCGGAATTGGAATCAGAAATAATAGATGCACAGAAGTGAGTTCGGGTAGAGTGGTGGCATGTATTTTTCCATGTATTAAAACTAGTACGATACTCGTGTATTCGCACGGGTATTGGTATGTTACGCGCATTCTTTTTAAAATATAATAAAAATGATATTAAAAAAATTAAGGTGTTTAACCAAAAAGATACTATTTTTAAAAGATATAAGAAATTAGTGTTAATAATTCATTTCATATATAAAATTATTTGAATCAACAATATATTATATTTTATATAAATATTATTGTTGTTTTGACGTTATTTAAAAAAATATTAGAATCTATATTATAACAATGATATTTTTTCCGTATATATAAACAAATTAATCAACAACGAACTTGATTCCGTATAAATAAATTAATCAACAACGAACTGGAGCCCGTAACTAAATATTATTTTATTCAATGACATAAAAAATATTTTTACCCGTAAAATATTTGAATCAAGAATGTATTTTTGCCCGTAATTAATGAATAACGAACTTGATACCGTATATAAATATTAAGTTTGTTTTGACATTAGATATATATTTGAATTTGTATAAAAAAATTTGAATCAAGAATGTATTTTTGCCCGTATCTAAAAATTAGATTTATATTTCATCATAAAAAATTGATTTTTATTATCTCAAAATAATAATGATCTTTTGATTGATAAGTAATTAAAATATTGATTATAATTAAATTAATAATGACAGTTGAATATAGAGATTACAAATATATTTGGATACTACATAGTACTTTTATAGCGTTTTTTCTATTATTATAATTAAAGTCATTTATGAGCATTCTTTTGAACAATAATTTTTTTCGTATAGAAAAAAATTTGAATTAACAATGTATTTTTTCCGTATATAAAATATTTTAATCAACAATATATTTTTTTCGTGTATTTAAATATTAATTTTTTTAAAAAAATTTATAAAAAAAAATTGAATCAATAGTGAAATTGTTGCCGTATATAAAAATATTTGAATCAAAAGTATAGTTGTGCCCGTTTATAACAATAATTTTTTTCGTATAGAAAAATATTTGAATTAACAATGTATTTTTCCCGTATATAAAATATTTTAATCAACAATCTATTTTTTTCCCGTATATAAATATTAATTTGGTTTTGACACTATTAATAAAAAAAAATTGAATCAATAGTAAAGTTGTTCCCGTATATAAAATATTTGAATCAAAAGTAAAGTTGTGCTCGTTTATAACAATAATTTTTTTCGTATAGAAAAATATTTAAATTAACAATGTATTTTTTCCGTATATAAAATATTTTAATCAACAATATATTTTTTCCATATATAAATATTGATTTTGTTTTGACACTATTTATAAAAAAAATTGGATCAATGGTAAAGTTGTTCCCGTATATAAAATATTTGAATCAATAGTAAAGTTGTGTCAGTTTATAACAATATTTTTTCTCGTATATAAAATATTTGAATTAACAATGTATTTTTCCCGTATATAAAATATTTTAATCAACAATATATTTTTTTTATATATAAATATTAATTTTGTTTTGACACTATTTATAAAAAAATTGAATCAATAGTAAAGTTGTTCTCGTATATAAAAATATTTGAATCAAAAGTAAAGTTGTGCTCGTTTATAACAATAATTTTTTTCGTATAGAAAAATATTTGAATTAACAATGTATTTTTTTCGTATATAAAATATTTTAATCAACAATATATTTTTTTCCCGTATATAAATATTAATTTTGTTTTCACACTATTAATAAAAAAAATTGAATCAATAGTAAAGTTGTTCTCGTATATAAAATATTTGAATCAAAAGTAAAGTTGTGCTCGTTTATAACAATAATTTTTTTCGTATAGAAAAACATTTGAATTAACAATGTATTTTTTCCGTATGTAAAATATTTTAATCAACAATATATGTTTTTCACGTATATAAATATTAATTTTGTTTTGACACTATTTATAAAAAAATTGGATCAATAGTAAAGTTGTTCCCGTATATAAAATATTTGAATCAAAAGTAAAGTTGTGTCCGTTTATAACAATATTTTTTCTCGTATATAAAATATTTGAATTAACAATGTATTTTTTCCGTATATAAAATATTTTAATCAACAATATATTTTTTTCCGTATATAAATATTAATTTTGTTTTGATACTATTTATAAAAAAAATTGAACCAATAGTAAAGTTGTTCCCGTATATAAAAATATTTGAATCAAAATTAAAGTTGTGCTTGTTTATAACAATAATTTTTTTCGTATAGAAAAATATTTGAATTAACAATGTATTTTTTCCGTATATAAAATATTTTAATCAAAAATATATTTTTTTCCCGTATGTAAATATTAATTTTGTTTTGACACTATTTATAAAAAAATTGGATCAATAGTAAAGTTGTTCCCGTATATAAAATATTTGAATAAAAAATAAAGTTATATTATTTTAATAATAAAATATCAAAAGTAAAGTTGTATTATTTTAATAATAAAATTGAGCACTTTAGTGTACAAAGACCAAATAAAAATCATTTTGACGAGGTGGCAGAAAATCATGCAAGGGTATTTTAGACTTTTCCAGAACACATAGATTTCTTATATTATAGATTAAATGGATTTATAAGGTTAACACTCAAACACTTAAGTCAATAAAATTTAGAAAAACTGATAATGCAAATAATTGTTAGGACATACTTGTGATTGATGCACGATGAACTTTATATGAAAGACATTTAAAATCGTCTCTTATTTTCCAGCATGAGATGCGAGGAGCCATCTGATTGAATCTTAAAGTGGGTGATCTTTAGGCTGTAAGGATAAGGTGTTGGATTATTTAACGCGGGTACACTGAATCCTCGATTATTTTGAGGAAATGTCTTTTGAGTTGGACTCCCGTGTGATTGGGCTTTTCCACTTTTGGATCTCTGGGCGATCCGTAATAGTTCCCCCTACGACCAAGACTTCTCTAGTGTGTAGTAATGAGAAGGTTTGAGATTGTCGGGCGCCCTTATCCTCTGTCTTGGTCTTTCTAGTGGGCTTGTGGCCATAGCTCCCTAGGGTAGAACGTGGCTCCACTGTTTAGCGTACTCAGGTGTATTCGAGTGTCGTTGTATTTCAAGGTAAATCTCTTTGTTGATTTGGTCTGCCTAGCTTCCCTTCGTCATTAGCCATATATCAGCCTACCTTTTCCCACTATATAAGCGTGGATTCTCCTTTCATGCTACATTTTTGCTTCTATGTTCAAACACTCTATCTTTTGCTAGTTTTAACTTTCCTTCTCTGAACTCCGATAACCCATTGTCTTGTTCATTTGAATTTCATTATCTAATTTTGCAACCTTCTTTTGTCTCTTCCATTTTTGAATGATTCCTTCATAATCATATTAATTTCATCTCTCTGATTTTCAAAGGTATTATTTATATCCTTCTTCGTTTATCGTTGTCGCTCCCTTTTTTTTTCTCTTAGATATAACTAACTAGGGTGATGGACTTGCAAATTTTATAAATACACCTAGTGGTGTTGAGATAAGTGATGCTTCTCCCGTAGGGAGTAGTTGACCCAGAGGTGTTAAATATTGTTCATTTAGCATTTATTCCTCCCCCACGAATCTCATAGTGCTTAGTGATATTTATGAGTCTAAGGGCCCTATAGAGGAAAGTGGAGGAGTGAACTTGGCTAATCCTAACACTAGGGAAGTTGGTTGTGGCCTCTCCTTTCGTGAATTGCCTATGGCATATCCAAATGTTGTTGAGGAATACTTGGATAATCTGAAGGCTCTTTCCTATATCAAATCATTTAGGTTCTAGAATGGCCTAGAACCTAGCGACAGGAAGTTAGGTGTCCTCTTAACTCTCAAGGGAGTTCTAGAACTCGCGATGGACATTTTCTTTCTGTTAACATTGAGTTTCCTATGGATACCAATCAATAATATTGGGTGGATGTAGAAGTGGTAGGGATGACTTTTATGCTCAACAAGGCCTGCAGATTGGAGAATGCCCACATGGATGTACGACTGTCCTCTGACTGGTCAATTTCTTATATTGAATCCGAAAATATGTTATTGATGCAAGCCTCAAGTGCACGATAATGCAAAGTAGTAAAAGATATCAAACCACAAAGAGATATGTTTGATTACAAATTTTTACTTTAACGAGGTGTATTTAAAGCGACCGAAAAGATGGGGGTTTAATGCAAATGATTTAAAATTAAAAGAATAAAAAGCAGAGCATGAGGTATGTTGTAACACCTTACTTCTTGACTCAACAAATAATTAAATAAAACATGTATAATACATAAATCCTTAAAGTAGAATGTTAATCAAACATAAAAAAAACATACATGCATAATAGAAAATTAAATCATTTGATAACAACAAAAGTTATAACATACTTGGCATTAAAAAGCCTCAACAACATTATTAGTTTGAAAAGTGGTTCAACACCAAAATAAATGAAAAGAAATGCAACATAATTAAAATAAAAGAACAGCTCGTTCCTCTCTTGTTTAATATCAGAGCGACTCCATATAATACTCGATTAATAAGCAACTAAAGAGGCACGACATCATCCTCAAGATCAAGCTCCTACTCAGGTACTTGATTGTCTGTACTCCATAGGAGCAGAAACGCAACAACACGAAAAAGAGTGAGAATACGTTCAAATAATAATCGGTTCACAAAATAATCAAAGTAGATTCACACATCACAATTCATGCACATATTAAACATGCACCACAATATCACATTCAAAGGTACACAAATCCATACAAGAGTATTCAACAATACTCAAACATCTCATTTGCACAACTATTATATAATACAATGCAATATCAACTAAACTCATTCTCGTCACGATCCCCAGTCTAAACCGGACTCACAACTCAACTTTATATGCATGCAGTACTGACTCAACAGTTGGTTCTTCATATGAATCAGGTCCCCTCTCTAAACCCCTAGCTCTTACTCTAATCTCTAAGCCCCCACTATGATCTTGGGATAAGTCAATAGTCCCCTCTTTGAACTCGTAACTCGCCTCTTTCGCAACAACGACAACATATGATGCATGATACGTAACAATGTAATGACAGCAGTAGAACAATGAATACAACCCCACTCTGACTCTAAATAGTCACACAAGAACAACAATCTAGCAATGATTGCAGCCCCACTCTGACTGTAATCAATCATGCTTTCAATGCATCACGAGTAGTTCTCACTCTAAACCACACATCTCGTCAATCATCAGCAAGCATGTACAATAATTCACACAATTATACATACATTTCACAACATATATTCCCACATTAAGCATATATCCACACATCAATTATCTCAAAAGCCACTATCATGAGGTAGCTCTGCGTGTTAGCTTTCCAACGCTGTAAACAACGCCTCATTTGGACTTACAGAACTAAAGTTATGGCAAAAATAGTCGGGTAACAAAATATGATTAAGTTCAGTAATTTCCCAAAACTTAACTAATGCCAATCGATTGACATATAGGTGTAATCTATTGATATCAAATCCCATTACACACTACCTTTCTAATTTTTCACATTTTGGTTGCATGCAATTGATTGATTCAGGGAATCAATCGATTGACATAGTTCAATTTTCCAATTTTTTTTCAAAATAACATGCATGCAATTGATTGACATCAGCCCATAATCCAAAAATATCAGTTTTATCACAACTAACTTCATATTCCTCATCACTTATCCCTCATACACCATCCCAACTCTTATATAGCAATAAAAAAAACATCAATTAACAGTACCAAATAAACGACTATGAGGCTTTTTTAACTAAGAGCAAGACACCTAGTCACGTGGGTGCCTCAAACGCAACTTCCTCAACCAAGAGCGAAACGCCTTATAAGTGGCATCCAACTTGGTTGTTTTGCAATATGCTCTCGGATACCGAATCATTAGCTTTCAGTATAAGATCGGTATCTGAGTTGCCTTTGCATTAACTCACATACATATGTTTAAGCTTTCGTATTCTAAAATAACTCTACCTCTTTTTTTCTCATTATTCGTATAATGAAAATTCAACTAGGGTTTTCCATGAGATAGGTCTCACAACCCCTTGTACCTAATGGACAACTCACGTATAATGTTATTTACTATAATTAAATAATGTAGAGACATAGGAAGCATATAACATCAAAACAATATAAATAGAAAGAGTAAACCTTAATGAAGACAATGCTTTTAATGATAAGAAATATCTCCAATAGTGATTGAATGCTCTTACATGGAAGTGGAAAAATGCAGCGAGATAACACACAAAAATTTAGAACTAAAACTTCAAAGCTGGAAAATAATTCTAGAGTAATGCGAAGCCAATACAAGATGATTGCTAACAATGATTCAAGACTTATTTATAGCCTCTAAACATATTCTAGGACCTAAATTCGTGTAAATGCCCCTTAAGGACATTAAGTATCCGAATTGGAACAGATTGGAGGCACCAAAGGTCACTAAACATCCAAAAACTTCAAGAATTTGTAACTGTCGCTGGACTGAACACTGGCAGTGTTAGGAACCACTTCCTTCCCGTGTTGCTCTCTAAAAATATAGGGAGGGGTGTAGCACCCCAAAATTTGCCCTCTCTTTTTCTAACCACTAACTGGCTTATGTTTCATTTCATTCTTGCATTATCATCTTTGCATATCATTGGTTCTTAGCATGGGATCAAGGTATCTAACCTCATTCACAAAGAAGAAGATGTTTTCCAGGGTTTCAGCAAAAGTTCATGTGTATTGTCCAAGGGGCTAAGAGGAGAGATGGTTCTTGACATCATCATTATTTGGGTCACAAAGAAGCCTTGGGCCTCAGGGAATCCTAATTTGTCCGTTACCTCATCAAAAGGGTCAAGCTTGGCAAGAAATTCCAAGGGAATCACACTCTCCTAACATGATGGTTCAAATTAGGGTTTTGAGATTCTTGGGTTTAACACCACAATGGGCATGTTCTTTGAGTTTTTATCATCATCAAATGGTACATCTCATCATTGTCTGACGGGATACACATCATACTCAGAGGAATTTGAATTTGGAGGATGTGTTAATTTCTCCTAAAATACAGGTGTCAAAATTAGGGTTTACCATTAAAATCAGTTTATTTTTGATTTTTTGGGCAAGACATGATTCTATGGTATTTCTCATGTCCCCAAGTGTCTAGGAATGGAGAATTGTCCATCAAATTGGTTCAGAAGGGATTCAATTGATCAAAAGATTCAAAATCAGGAGAATTGAGAATAAAGTCAACTGTGCAGTGAAAAAGTCAACTCCCGACTTTTGAGGTCAAGTATTGTTCATTATGTCAAGTGTGATCAATGGATGGATTTTGGTCAAGAAATGTCAAGGTATTCATCAAAAATCAAGAATTTAGAAAAGTTGCCATTTATGGAAAGATTAAGGTTTTAGAAAATTTCCATTTTTGGAAAGTTCTAGACCAAAATCAGCCCACTTTATGGCCAATTTTCTCCATGCTCTAGACTTCATTTCAATTTTCCCCGAACATGAAAGTTGTAGAGCATTCTCTTAGCTTTCTTTTTAATACTAAAACACCTTCATTGGATGTGTAAAGCTCAAGTTATGATTCTCCCAAGTTAAGGTTTTAAAGTTGGTAACTTAGTGAAATTTTCACTAAGTTTTGAACAGAATTTTTGTCTACATTCCATGGCCGTTTTCATCATGATCCCAACTTCATTTCAATCTTTCTCAAACAACAAAGTTATAGGCCTTGTTCTAAGCTTTCCAACCATTACTAGAACATGTTCATTGGATCAAAACTCACCAAGTTATGTTGCTTCAAAGTTGAGGTGTCAATGATGTGAAAGTTGCCATAACTTGGAATTTTTCAAAATATTCTTGGCATGTTATGAACCAATTTCATGCAGCACCATTTTATCACTAATTCATGGCATGAAGTCTCAATTTGGACACCAAAACATTGCCATAAGTAACCAAACCTTGTATGTACCATCCATGCACACTTTTGAATTTTTTTTGCCAAAAATGAAAATTCTCTAAACTTGTTCAACAAGGATTGTTGTTTCCACTAATCCACTCTGAATTCCTCAGCCATTGTCCACACAATATGACAGAAAAAACACACCATGCCATGTGAGCTTGTACCACCACCATTTTCACCCATTTTCAAATTTTTCTCAAAACTTTAACCTTAAGTTTTAACCATAATGCATTTGTTTTTACCACACCAAAGCTTCATATATAAGATAAATGTGAAACCCTAGCATCAGACACGGATTCTCAGCAGCCACAAACTCAAGAATTCTCTCTCATTCTCAAAACCTCTCTCTAAAAAAAACTCTCATTTCCTCCAAGTTTCTCTGCATTTTTCACTTGGTTCTTCATCACTGAGACACAAAGAGACCATTGGAAGCATTTGTCTGAAGTTGCTACATGGTTTTAAGGGCAAACGGAGTCACTCCGTTGAGTAATTTTCTTCAACTCTAAGCTTGCATTTTAGCTCTATTTTATGTTCATGTTGGGTGCATCTGAAGTCCTACCTTAGGGTAGGCAATGTTTGCATAATTATTTTCGTGTTTTAATGGAGTTTCATTTATGGTGTGCAAACTTGAATCCTTGTTTTCTTGAGTTTTAATGGTTGCTTTTCAATTATTTTTTCATATTTGGACTCACCATGGAGTGCACTACATTGTAGTATGTATGTTGTTTTGATTTGTGATTATGGAACCAAAAGTGTTTATTCTTGAAGCTTGATTTTCATGGGTTTAGAGGGAGTTTTAGAGAAAACCAAGGCCATTTTTGAGATCTACGCGAAAAACTGAGGGGGGTGTCTTTGTTTCTCCGTTTCCGGCCGGACCATCCGCCGTCGGCGGTGGCCGGTGTAACACCCCCTTTCTATACCCCCAAATAATCATTTAGGCACATTTAAAATTTCGTCAGAGTATAATTACAAATATGGTATAAAAGAGGTATGTCACATCAATTATGAAATTAAAACATACAACACCTGCTCAACAAAAAGATATGCAACAGTGGGGTAACTTACAACAGAGGAACTTAGTCCTTACACCCACATTTCAATATTTAGAATAAAAGCGGAAAATCTAAACATTGGATAACAACAAACATATATACATATATACACGAATCATCAAATATTAGCCACCAACATCATACATGTTTACACAAACATTCATCAGCAAGATACATATGCAAATGTATCACAAAAGAATCACATGCATCCTAGCTACCCGGTGCTACATATCAGAGCCAACCGACCAAAAGAATGAAGACACGCTCCACAAAAAGACCTCCAGCATACCTACTCTGCAATGCCTCATAGAGCATTATAAAACAGCAGAAGGGTGAGAAATATTATCATAATAACAATGCATATAATTATATATATAACAGCATAAACTTACACATATTTCACATTCTCACCACAATTCATCACAACTCACTCATATACATCGCAATGTATCCATATATGTATAAAACCAAGCATACACATCAGACATACTTTCACATTCCTTATCATTCCAAATAAACATACACAAATGTCTATTCACCAATGCATCAATTAAAGATGAGAAATGCAAATCATAGAGACCGACTCACGACTCTATGCAAATGCAATGCGGTACCGACTCAATCATCTCAAGTTCACTCAGGAACTTCTGCTGGAACCATCGCTCGTTACCAAAGTAACTCCCCGTCGGGCCTACGATGTTCACCCACCGCTCACACCTCCACCAAGAGAGGCTCACAGTGTTTATGGATCGCTCACACCTCCACCGAGAGAGGCTCACGACCCGATTGCTCACACCTCCACCAAGAGAGGCTCACAATCCGATTGCTCACACCCCCACCAAGAGAGGCTCACAATCGTCTATAACCATCGCTCACACCTCCACCGAGAGAGGCTCACGACCAGATTGCTCACACCTCCACCAAGAGAGGCTCACAATGTTTAGCGGATTCTCATTAGAATCCCTCAACACAAGAATGTACATCATTATGCTACACATGATAATGACTCAAGACATTCTTGAAATGCATACATTTTCACAATATATACATGCACTCATCTCATACAATCACATACAATCTATATACATTCACATCAATGCACTATTGTATGATTCACAGTCAAACACACATGCAAACGGTAAAAGTCGCTAAATAACACTATTCCCGACTTTTCTGACTTATTTAATCGGCCAACGATTTCCAAACCATCATAATCACAAAGTACAGCTCAATAGCTTTCCAACGATATACGGAACGCCTAAATCGGAATTATGGTTCGAGAGTTATGAATTTTGTAAAAAAGAAATTATTTTTCAAAAACAGAACAACCGCCCGGCGAAGCATTCTCACCGCCCGGCGAAACGTGCTTCGCCTCTGCTTCGCCCGGCGAAGCACAGGCGACACCAAATCCCCAAAATAATTCAAAGAGGCAGAAGCTTGGCACCTCCGCGCCTCTCGAACCGCCCGGCGAAAAGGACGCATCGCCCGGCGCTCAGGACCTTTCGCCCGGCGCTCAGCACCAGAAGCAGAAAAATTCTGCTGCGTGAACACTGTTCCACACCTCCAATTTTTCCCATTTTCTTCCCCAAATCATTTCCAACAGCAAAACAATTACTAGCAGTGGTTCATACACACATATAGATCATACTACACAAATTATATCGATTTCTATCCGCGAAAACATCGATTTCTACCATTTTCTACACAAATGGGTTTAGTTCCAAAACTCATGAAAATCAACAAAATCAACAATACAATCATACATAATCACATACATTGCTAAGATAACAAGATTTCACACCCTTACCCGAATTCCAACTTGCTCTGTGATTGATCTTGATGAATTTCTAAGTTTTTTCCCTTGTTTTCTCTTCCTCCTCTTTCTTTTCTCTTCTCCCTTTTTCTTTCTCTTCCTTTTCTCTAATTCCCTTTCTTACTATTTTTCCTTCTATATATCCTTTCTATCTCTTTTCTTTTTATTTCTTTTCTATCTTCTTCTTTTTCCACTCACATTCAATTTAATTCATTTTCTCACAAAATTCAACACTTAAACACTTTTCTAACAATTTTACTAAATTTCTAATTTATCATTAATTGAGAAATGTCTAAAATACCCTCCACTATAATTTCCCCCAAAACTCTCAAAACGGCAAAATAACATTTAACACACCAAATTCACAATTAAAATAATTTATCATCAAATTAAAATAAAAGACTCCACCTAATTGGGAAATAATCAAAATCGGGGCGTTACAGCCGGCGAGCTGCTGCATTTTCCCGGCCGCGAGTTACTGTTCACTTGGGCTGAGCATTGCATGGTTAATGTAGAAGATGATGATATGGCATCATTAGATAGGCTTGTGTTTTGTTTTTGTCTTTTAGTAACTTAAACAACATGTGACCAATTGATGTTTGGTTTACATAGCTTTTGTTCATTTAATTTTCTCTCTTTTTATAATAAAACTCTGAACATGTAACTTATCTTCATGGGCCAGTGAATTTCTTTCCACACCCCCACTTCCAGGCCCGAACCGTGACCTTCATTTCCTATTGCTAGGGTCACCCTCCATTCAAATCACTTATTTTTTTTATTTTACTTTTTTATTTTCGTTTCCTTTTTAATTATTAAAAATATTTTATTTTATTAAAAAATTACAAAAAAAATCATGTGTGTATTTTGATGTCTTATTTAATTTTTCATGAATTTTAGTTTTATTTTCTATTTATTTTGATAATTAATTCTGATTTTCTTTTCCAAAGTATCTTCCATGCTTATTCATGTGATTCATGCTTATGTTTTGTGACCTTGCTCATCCTTTTGAAGCTAATTTTGTTTAATTCTTAGACCTTGATAGGAGGATGTTTTGATGCTTGTTTGGGTTTGGTTTGAGTTGCTTTAGGTGACTTGCCATTCAAGTTTTGTTAGCCCTCGATTCATGATCGGTTATGTGCATATCTTGACTTGTGGAGCACTTTTGAACATGCTATTGAGCTAGTCCTATTCCAAACTTTTTTCACTCGTTAATTGGATGTTTAAAATTGACTTTGATTATTTTTTGGGAATTTATTGGACAATTTTTCTATTTTTGATTGGTGTCTACTTGTGGTTTGAGTTTCATTGAAACATGCTTGGATACTTGACATGGTTTGGATGTCTTTGTTTACTTGTGATTGAATGATGCTTGAGATGATTATTTGGTGTGATCCTATTCTATTTTAGCTTGTTTGTGGCTTTGGATTCATCTTCATTTGTCCATTTTCCTATTTGTTCTTGATTTTCTAAGTTGACATTGTTTTGACTTGAATCCCCTAAGGTGCTTGACCTAACCTTGTGAGATGCATACTTAATACTCTTGAGATCACTTTTTAATTTGTGAATTGATTGACCTTTGGCGTGAATTGAGTTCTGACTTGGATTCATTTTCATCTTACTTTGCTCATTCCTTCTTTGTGTGAGGTTTAATGATGTTTAATTATGCTTCTTATGCAAGTTTGGTTGCATCATTTCTTCTTTGCTCTTACTTGCTTACTTGAGCTTTCTTGTGTGAACTTTTGGAGCATGATTAATGATATGAATTGAGTATGATGTGAATGATGTGCTTGCTGCCCCATCTTATTTCTCATCTTTTACCTCTTTTTCTGCTTCATCTCTTTCACTCTTTCTCTTCCCACATATCTCAAGACTTGTTTAAGTCTTGGATTCACTCCCTTAGAGCTACCTAGTCCAACTTAATTTCCGATTAAGCTTGGAGTAGGATTAGCATTAGGATTCCCTTTGCATGACAACATTAGGAGCATTTAGTTTCCCCTTAGTGTTTTATTTTCCTTTGAGTCTTCTCTTTTCATCTCATAACACTTCTAAAACATTTAATAAAATATAACGTATATTGCGCTTGAGCATTAAGTGTAGGAAATGAAGAACGAGGGGTCTCCCCTCCTCTTCTAGAGTGTTTAGAATAAGTCCCATTTGGGGGCGACCATGCGATTCACTCGTTCCTGCATGGTAGACTTTAGTGCAATGTAAGTTACGAACTAACTTCAATCCATTCCTGTCTAAAAATCACAAAACAAATTCAAATCATTTTATCCTTCGGGGTTGTTTTGTGCCAGACCATTTTCAGAAAAGAGCACGTTACTACCGTCTTGTTGCAAACAGGCATCGACCCTTGTAACACCCCCAATCTATACCCCCAAATAATAAAAACGATAAAAAAAATCATCAGAGTATAATTCAACATTCATGGCATAGACTGAGGCGTCACATCAATTGAGACAAAACACAATAAACCTGCTCATCAAGATATCCAACAACCAGGTACCAATTAACAGAGGAACTTAGTTCCTACTACCCACAATTCAGATACAGAATAAAAGCGGAAAATATGAAACTGAATCTCATATATATATAACATAAAAAGTTTGTCTGTCATACACAGATTCATACATGTACAATCCAAAAGATATATATACATATACATAATATCACAAATGATCTCCCCGACTACCCGGTGCTACATATCAGAGCCGACCGACAAAAGAATGAAGACCCAAGCTTCACAAAAAGACCTCCAGCATCTAATCTGCAATGCCTCATAGAGCATTCAAAATAGCAGAAGGGTGAGAAACACAATCATAATATAATTGCATACAATTATATAATAACACGAAAGTACATATGTAAAATATTCTCACCACAACTTATACTAGAATTCAAACACAAAACAACACAATGCATATCTCATATATTCATCACCAAGGCATATCAATCATGCTCAATGCATTTATCACACACACACACATATATATATATATATATCTCAGCTCATCAATTCCATTCACAATTCCACACAAAATCAATCCATTCAAGATTTATGCAAATGCAAAGAGACCGACACAACGACTCTATGCAAATACGATACCATCCATCCATCATCTCAACACTAGTTCACTCAGGAACTGTTGGAATCATCGCTTGTTACTTAATGGAACTCCCCGTCGGGCAAACGATGTTCCCCGTCGCTTTTGGTCTTCTTGGTATAAGGCTCACGACGTTTATGGATCGCTTTTAGTCCTCTTTGTATAAGGCTCACGATCCGATCGCTTTCGGTCCTCTATGTATAAGGCTCACGATCGTCTATAATCATCGCTTTCAGTCATCTCGGTATAAGGCTCACGATGTTATAACGGATTCCTTCTGGAATCGATTCGTCGCTCACCCCCACTAGGGCACACGACATCACAAGAATGCATATCATGATGCTTGGCATACAATGACTCATGACATTCAAATGCACACATATACACATCCATAATCATGCATATATCATTAAATACAACACATTGCATTTTATTGTCCTTAGGCTACAAACCATTATCACAACATCTTATCACATGTATTTTCATCACACAACAGCACACAAGTCATACAATACCCATATCAACAGCACATTGCATGATGCACATCAATTACACATAATTACAACGACAAAAGTCGACAAAACGACACTAATCCAAATTCCTGACATAATTAAATTGACCAACAATCTCAAAACCATTTTAATAAGAAAGTACATGTTATTAGCTTTCCAACGATACCAAGAATGTTCAAAACGGATAATCGGAACACAAGTTACGGACATAAAAAGAAAAAGGAATCGCGAAAAGACAACATTTTGCACCCTCTCTGGCCCTACGCATATTGCCCTGAGCCATACGCGTACTGCCCAGGTCACTCGCCCACCCATACGCGTATTGCCCAAGGTGATACGCGTATGAGCAGAGACCAATTCCTCTTCAAAAATTCCTCTAAAACCCTAATACGGGTAATGCCTCACTTGATACGCGTATTGCCCAATTCCTTACGCGTACCATTACGCAAATGAGCCGATGGCCGGGAAAATGGAACTCCATACGCGTATTGCCCTCATTCCTTCATTGCCATACGCGTATTTCCTTAACCAATACGCATTTTGCCTTGAGTGATACGCGTATGGGCAGTGGGAAACCAGAATTTTTCCTGCATAATTTTTCTGTGAAATTCAACCATTTCCTCTCCAAATCTCTTCTAAACACTAGAAAAATACCAATAGAGTGCACAACAACACCTATCTAACATGTCTCAGCAATTATGAACATTAAATCATGATTTCAGACACATTTTGAATCAATTTCCAACCATTTCAACATATTATGGTTTTTACTCTATATTCAATTTCAATCCAATATCAACCAAGAACAAACATACATAATCATACACAAGTAAAATATAATCGAGTTTCGCACCCTTACCCGATTTAATCGTGTTTGAAAAGTCGGTTGATCGATTTTCTTAATTTCTAAGTTTTCTCTCTTTTTCTTCTCTTCCTTTCCTTCTTTCTCTTTTTCTTCTTCTCTTTTTCTTTCCTTTCTATTTTCTCTCTTTCTATTTCTATTTCAAACTTAAGAAAATAAAGTGATATGGCCAAAATACCCCTACACTCAAATATCTCGCAAACGTTCCCAAAACGCGATAAAACATAACAACAATGAAAAATAATATATTATCCAATAAAAGTTAAAAATAAAATAAAATAATAATAAAATAATCAAATCGACTCGATTAAATAAATCTAACAAAACTGGGGTGTTACAACTCTCCCCCACTTAGAGATTTTCTTCTTCGAAAATATTACTTGAAACGAACAACTCCGGATACGACTCCCGCATCCGACTCTCCAACTCCCAAGTCAAATTGCCCTCAGCAACGCCTCCCCACGCTACTTTCACAAGCGCAATATCTTTGCCTCTTAATCGCTTCAACTCGCGATCCAAAATCCTCACTGGTAATGCCTCAACCGTAAGGTTCTCCCTTACCTCAACTTCATCCATCAGAATCACATGCGACGGATCCGGAACATACTTCCGAAGCTGTGAAACATGGAACACATCGTGCAAATTCGAAAGACTCGGCGGCAACGCCACCCGATAAGCCACAGCACCCACTCTCGCGGATATCTGGTAAGGACCAATAAACCGAGAAGTAAGCTTCTTTGACTTCAATGCACGACCAACACCCGTCACCGGTGTAACTCTCAAAAATACATGATCGCCCTCTTGAAACTCAAGATCTTTCCTCCTTTGATCATGATAACTCTTCTGCCTACTCTGAGAAGCCTTCATTTTCTCACGAATAAATTTCACCTTTTCTGTAGTCTGTTGCATCAACTCCAGTCCAACCACCAAACTCTCACCAGATTCATGCCAACACAAAGGTGTTCGACATCTTCTTCCATACAACGCTTCAAAAGGTGCCATTCCAATACTTGAATGGAAACTGTTGTTATACGTGAATTCAATCAACGCAAGATAACTATCCTACGCACCACCTTGCTCAAGAACATAAGCCCGCAACAAATCTTCCAACGACTGAATAGTTCTCTCGGTCTGACCATCCGTTTGCGGATGATAAGCCGAACTCAATCTCAACTTGGAACCCAACGCCTTTTATAAACTTTCCCAAAATCTGGAAGTAAACCTAGGATCTCGATCTGAAACAATACTCAACGGAACACCATGCAATTTCACAATCACACTGATATAAATTTCAGTCAACCTCTCCAAAGAAAAAAAGATGTCAATCGGAATGAAATTCGCCGATTTAGTCAGCCTATCCACAACTACCCAAATGGCATTATGTCCCCTCTAAGTATTCGGCAACCCTGTCACAAAATCCATAGAAATACTGTCCCATTTCCACTCGGGAATATCCAACGGTTGCAACAATCCACTAGGCTTCTGATGTTCCACCTTAGATTTCTGACACGTCAAACACGCATAAACAAACTGAGCCACATCCCTCTTCAATCCATACCACCAAAAGATCTTCTTCAAATCCTGATACATCTTATTAGCTCCCGGATGTATACTCAAATTACTCTGGTGTCCTTCCTCCAAAATCATCCTTTTCAAGTCTGAATCATCAGGAATACAAATTCTACCACGAAATCTCAAAACACCGTTATCATCCACTTTAAAGTCACCATTCACACTTTGATTTCCAACCGTCATCAAATCAACAAATTTCACATCCAACTTCTGTTTCTCGCCAACAGTTAACAGAAAATCATTAGTGACCTTTAACATTCCAAGCCTCACGCTGTCAGATGTCAATTCACACACCAAACTCAAATCTCTAAAAGTTTCCAAAAGTTCCCACTCTTTAACAATCAAAACAGACATGTGCAAAGACTTTCGGCTCAACGCATCGGCTACCACATTAGCTTTACCAGGATGGTAATTCAAGCTAAAGCCGTAGTCCTTCAAAAATTCCAACCATCTCCGTTGCCTCATATTCAACTCTTTCTGATCAAACAAGTATTTCAAACTTTTATGATCACTAAAGACTTCGAATCTTGCACCATAGAGATAATGCTTCCAAATTTTCAACACAAAAACCACTGCAGCTAATTCCAAATCATGAGTAGGGTAATTCTTCTCATGAATCCGCAATTGCCTCGAAGAATAAGCCACAACCTTACCTTCTTGCATCAACACTCCACCTAAACCAATCAAAGACGCATCACAATACACCACAAACGGTTCAGTAGGATTCGGTAAGACCAAAATCGGAGCTGTAGTCAATCTTCTCTTCAGCTCACTAAAACTTTCCTCGCACTGAATATCCCAAATAAACGCTTTACCTTTACAAGTCAACTGGGTCAAAGGAAGTGCTAACTTAGAAAAGCCTTCAATAAACCTTCGATAATATCCAGCCAAACCCAAAAAGCTTCTAATTTAAGTAACAGATCTACGAGCCTCCCATTGTAGAACTGCATCTACTTTAGATGGATCCACAACAATACCATTACCTGAAATCACATGCCCAAGAAAACTCACTTCTGACAACCAGAACTCACACTTGGACAACTTGGCAAAAAGTTTCCTTTCCTTCAAAATCTGCAACACAACACGCAAATGTTCCGCATGTTCCTCCCGGGACTTAGAATAAATCAAGATCTCATCAATAAACACAACAACAAATCGATCCAAATGCTCATGGAAAATACGATACATATACTCCATAAACACACCTGGTGCATTAGAAACTCCGAACGGCATCATAGAATATTCGTAATGACCGTATCGTGTCCTAAAAGCCGTCTTCTGAATATCTTCCTCTTTCACTCTTATCTGATGATACCCTGACCTCAAATCAATCTTACTAAACACACAAGCACCTACCAACTGGTCCATCAAATCATCAATTCTCGGAAGAGGATACTTATTCTTAATCGTCACCTTATTCAACTGGCGATAATCAATACACAATCGTATACTTCCATCTTTCTTTTTCACCAATAAAACTGGAGCACCCCAAGGCGATACACTTGTCCTCACAAACCTCTTCTCCAACAATTCATTCAACTGTTTCTTTAACTCAACCAACTCAGATGCCGACATACGATAAGGTGCTATAGACACAGGTCTAGTACCAGGAACTAGATCTATAGAAAACTCCACCTCTCTCTTTAGCGGAAAGTACGAAATATCCTCTGGAAACACCTCTGGAAATTCACACACAACTGGAAACACATCAAGTACAACTTGACTCTCCACAGTCAATGATGCAAATAACCCGAACAACTGAGCTTCATCCGCCAAAGGTTTCTTCAACTCTTTGGTAGATAAGAAACTCGATTCCTCGTCTTCCTTAAGAGAAGGAAATCTTACCAGCTTATGATAACAATCAATATGCACTCGATTGAACTGCAGCCAATTCATTCCCAGAACCACATCTAAACCCTCCAACGGCAAACACACCAAATCCATCTCAAAATCTTTACCATAAATGGTCAAAGGACAACTTAAACAAACCAAAGAAGTAGTTACTGACCTCATTGCTGGAGTATCAATAACCATTTCTCCATCCATCGAAGACAACAAAAGATTCAAACGCTTCGCGCACTCAGACGAAATAAATGAATGAGTTGCTCCAATATCAATAATAGCAACTAAAGGTGTACTATTAATAAAATAAGTACCTCTGATCAGACGGTCTGCACTTGTAGTCTGAGTCATTGCCAATGCAAAAACTTTCCCTCCAGCTGGAGCCTGCTTTGGTTTTGGACACTTCGTACTAATATGACCAGCTTCACCACAGCTGAAACACTTCACTACATTCTTCCTCTTACACTCAGCTGTTACATGCCCTATACCCCCACAATTGGAACACTTCCCCAAATTCTTCCTACATTCGAACTGACGATGTCCTAAGTCACCACACCTATAACATCTCAGAGAATTAGACATACCTCCCTCACTGGGCCTTTTCTCAAAATTACCTCTTTGTTTACCCTTGTTAGCTGGAGTCACATAAGGACCACCACGAAACGGTTGCTTCCCACTCCTTTCGTTCACACTCTTATAGTGAGTAGAACGAGCTTTGCTATCTTCCTCATAAATCCTACAACAATCCACCAAATCTGAAAACCTCATAATCCTTTATTAACCGATTGCCTGCTTGATCTCAAGACGCAATCCATTCTCAAACTTCACACACTTAGAAAACTCTGCAGTAGCTTCAGCATAATGTGGATAAAACTGAACAAGTTCCACAAACTTAGTAGTGTAATCCACAACAGACATATTACCTTGTTTCAATTCCAAGAACTCTATCTCTTTCTTTCCTCTTACGTCCTCAGGAAAATACTTCCTCAGAAACTCAATGCTAAACAAAGCCCAAGTGAGTTCTTCACCCGTAGCTTCCAACACATGACGCGTACTAACCCACTAGTCATCAGCTTCCTCCTGCAACATGTGAGTACCCAGTCTCACCTTATGTTCCTCAGCACAGTCCATTACTCGAAATATTCTTTCAATCTCTTTAAGCCAAATCTGTGCACCATCAGGATCATGTCTCCCTTTGAAGACAGGCGGTTTGTTCTTCCTGAACTCATCATTCCCACCAGCATTAGGTGCACCCTGCACAGCCCGAGCCATAGCTTGCATAGCAGCAGCCAAAGCAGCATCATTCCTACCAGCCATATTCTGTTCATTTCCAATAACAACAACTATGGTTAAACAAACAGCTCACCCAAATACAACGACCAACAAGGACTAACACAAACTGACACGGACTGGCTCTGATACCACTTAATGTAACACCCCCAATCTATACCCCCAAATAATAAAAACGATAAAAAAAATCATCAGAGTATAATTCAACATTCATGGCATAGACTGAGGCGTCACATCAATTGAGACAAAACACAATAAACCTGCTCATCAAGATATGCAACAATCAGGTAGCAATTAACAGAGGAACTTAGTTCCTACTACCCACAATTCAGATACAGAATAAAAGCGGAAAATCTGAAACTGAATCTCATATATATATAACATAAAAAGTTTGTCTGTCATACACAGATTCATACATGTACAATCCAAAAGATATATATACATATACATAATATCACAAACGATCTCCCCAACTACCCGGTGCTACATATCAGAGCCGACCGACAAAAGAATGAAGACCTAAGCTTCACAAAAAGACCTCCAGCATCTAATCTGCAATGCCTCATAGAGCATTCAAAACAGCAGAAGGGTGAGAAACACAATCATAATATAATTGCATACAATTATATAATAACACGAAAGTACATATGTAAAATATTCTCACCACAACTTATACTAGAATTCAAACACAAAACAACACAATGCATATCTCATATATTCATCACCAAGGCATATCAATCATGCTCAATGCATTTATCACACACACACACACACACACACACACACACACACACATATATATATATATATATATCAGCTCATCAATTCCACACAAAATCAATCCATTCAAGACTTATGCAAATGCAAAGAGACCGACACAATGACTCTATGCAAATGCGGTACCATCCATCCATCATCTTAACACTAGTTCACTCAGGAACTATTGGAACCATCGCTTGTTACTTAATGTAACTCCCCGTCGGGAAAACGATGTTCCCCATCGCTTTCGGTCCTCTTGGTATAAGACTCACGACGTTTATGGATCGCTTTCAGTCCTCTTTGTATAAGGCTCACGATCCGATCGCTTTCGGCCCTTTTTTATAAGGCTCAAGATCGTCTATAATCATCGCTTTCAGTCCTCTCGGTATAAGGCTCACGATGTTATAGCGGATTCCCTCTGGAATCGATTCGTCGCTCACCCCCACTAGGGCACACGACATCACAAGAATGCATATCATGATGCTTGGCATACAATGACTCATGACATTCAAATGCACACATATACACATCCATAATCATGCATATATCATTAAATATAACACATTTCATTTTCTTGCCCTTAGGCTACAAACCATCATCACAACATCTTATCACATGCATTTTCATCACACAACAGCACACAAGTCATACAATACCCATATCAACAGCACATTGCATGATACACATGAATTACACACAATTACAACGACAAAAGTCGACAAAACGACACTATTCCAAATTCTCGACATAATTAAATCGGCCAACAACCTCAAAACCATTTTAATAAGAAAGTACATGTTATTAGCTTTCCAACGATACCAAGAATGTTCAAAACAGATAATCGGAACACAAGTTACGGACGTAAAAAGAAAAAGGAATCGCGAAAAGACAACATTTTGCACCCCCTCTGGCCCTACGCGTATTGCCCTGAGCCATACGCGTATTGCCCAGCTCACTCGCCCACTGATACGCGTATTGCCCAAGGTGATACGCGTATGAGTAGAGACCAATTCCTCTTAAAAAATTACTCTAAAATCCTAATACGCGTAATGCCTCACTTGATACGCGCATTGCCCAATTCCTTACGCGTACCATTACGCAAATGAGCAGATGGCCGGGAAAATGGAACTCCATACGCGTATTGCCCTCATTCCTTCATTGCCATACGCGTATTGTCTTAACCAATACGCGTATTGCCTTGAGTGATACGCGTATGAGCAATGGGAAACCAGAATTTTTCCTGCATAATTTTTCTGTGAAATTCAACCATTTTCCTCTCCAAATCTCTTCTAAACACTAGAAAAATACCAATAGAGTGCACAACAACACCTATCTAACATGTCTCAGCAATTATGAACATTAAATCATGATTTCAGACACATTTTGAATCAATTTCCAACCATTTCAACATATTATGGTTTTTACTCTATATTCAATTTCAATCCAATATCAACCAAGAACAAACATACATAATCATACACAAGTATAATATAATCGAGTTTCGCACCCATACCCGATTTAATCGTGTTTGAAAAGTCGGTTGATCGATTTTCTTAATTTCCAAGTTTTCTCTCTTTTTCTTCTCTTCCTTTCCTTCTTTCTCTTTTTCTTCTTCTCTTTTTCTTTCCTTTCTATTTTCTCTCTTTCTATTTCTATTTCAAACTTAAGAAAATAAAGTGAAATGGCCAAAATACCCATACACTCAAATATCTCGCAAACGTTCCCAAAACGCGATAAAACATAACAACAATGAAAAATAATATATTATCCAATAAAAGTAAAAAATAAAATAATATAATAATCAAATAATCAAATCGACTCGATTAAATAAATCTAACAAAACTGGGGCGTTACAACTCTCCCCCACTTAGAGATTTTCGTCCTCGAAAATATTACCTAAAACGAACAACTCCGGATACGACTCCCGCATCCGAATCTCCAACTCCCAAGTCAAATTGCCCTCAGCAGCGCCTCCCCACGCTACTTTCACAAGCGCAATATCTTTGCCTCTTAATCGCTTCAACTCGCGATCCAAAATCCTCACTGGTAATGCCTCAACCGTAAGGTTCTTCCTTACCTCAACTTCATCCATCAGAATCACATGCGACGGATCCGGAACATACTTCCGAAGCTGTGAAACATGGAACACATCGTGCAAATTCGAAAGACTCGGCGGCAACGCCACCCGATAAGCCACAGCACCCACTCTCGCGGATATTTGGTAAGGACCAATAAACCGAGAAGTAAGATTCTTTGACTTCAATGCACGACCAACACCCGTCACCGGTGTAACTCTCAAAAATACATGATCGCCCTCTTGAAACTCAAGATCTTTCCCCCTTTGATCATGTTAACTCTTCTGCCTACTCTGAGAAGCCTTCATTTTCTCACGAATAAGTTTCACCTTTTTTGTAGTCTGTTGCATCAACTCCAGTCCAACCACCAAACTCTCACCAGATTCATGCCAACACAAAGGTGTTCGACATCTTCTTCCATACAACGCTTTAAAAGGTGCCATTCCAATACTTGAATGGAAACTGTTGTTATACGTGAATTCAATCAACGCAAGATAACTATCCTACGCACCACCTTGCTCAAGAACACAAGCCCGCAACAAATCTTCCAACGACTGAATAGTTCTCTCGGTCTGACCATCCGTTTGCGGATGATAAGCCGAACTCAATCTCAACTTGGAACCCAACGGCTTTTGCAAACTTTCCCAAAATCTGGAAGTAAACCTAGGATCTCGATCTGAAACAATACTCAACGGAACACCATGCAATTTCACAATCACACTGATATAAATTTCAGCCAACCTCTCCAAAGAAAAAAATATGTCAATCGGAATGAAATGCCCCGATTTAGTCAGCCTATCCACAACTACCCAAATGGCATTATGTCCCCTCTAAGTATTCGGCAACCCTGTCACAAAATCCATAGAAATACTGTCCCATTTCCACTCGGGAATATCCAACGGTTGCAACAATCCACTAGGCTTCTGATGTTCCACCTTAGATTTCTGACACGTCAAACACGCATAAACAAACTGAGCCACATCCCTCTTCAATCCAGACCACCAAAAGATCTTCTTCAAATCCTGATACATCTTATTAGCTCCCGGATGTATACTCAAATTACTCTGGTGTCCTTCCTCCAAAATCATCCTTTTCAAGTCTGAATCATCAGGAATACAAATTCTACCACGAAATCTCAAAACACCATTATCATCCACTTTAAAGTCACCATTCACACTTTGATTTCCAACCGTCATCAAATCAACAAATTTCACATCCAACTTCTGTTTCTCGCCAACAGTTAACAGAAAATCATTAGTGACCTTTAACATTCCAAGCCTCACGCTGTCAGATGTCAATTCACACACCAAACTCAAATCTCTAAAAGTTTCCAAAAGTTCCCACTCTTTAACCATCAAAACAGACATGTGCAAAGACTTTCGGCTCAACGCATCGGCTACCACATTAGCTTTACCAGGATGGTAATTCAAGCTAAAGCCGTAGTCCTTCAAAAATTCCAACCATCTCCGTTGCCTCATATTCAACTCTTTCTGATCAAACAAGTATTTCAAACTTTTATGATCACTAAAGACTTCGAATCTTGCACCATAGAGATAATGCTTCCAAATTTTCAACACAAAAACCACTGCAGCTAATTCCAAATCATGAGTAGGGTAATTCTTCTCATGAATCCGCAATTGCCTCGAAGCATAAGCCACAACCTTACCTTCTTGCATCAACACTCCACCTAAACCAATCAAAGACGCATCACAATACACCACAAACGGTTCAGTAGGATTCGGTAAGACCAAAATCGGAGCTGTAGTCAATCTTCTCTTCAGCTCACTAAAACTTTCCTCGCACTGAATATACCAAATAAACGCTTTACCTTTACAAGTCAACTGGGTCAAAGGAAGTGCTAACTTAGAAAAGCCTTCAATAAACCTTCGATAATATCCAGCCAAACCCAAAAAGCTTCTAATTTCAGTAACAGATATAGGAGCCTCCCATTGTAGAACTGCATCTACTTTAGATGGATCCACAACAATACCATTACCTGAAATCACATGCCCAAGAAAACTCACTTCTAACAACCAGAACTCACACTTGGACAACTTGGAAAAAAGTTTCCTTTCCTTCAAAATCTGCAACACAACACGCAAATGTTCCGCATGTTCTTCCCGGGACTTAGAATAAATCAAGATCTCATCAATAAACACAACAACAAATTGATCCAAATGCTCATGGAAAATACGATACATATACTCCATAAACACACCTGGCGCATTAGAAACCCCGAACGACATCACAGAATATTCGTAATGACCGTATCGTGTCCTAAAAGCCGTCTTCTGAGTATCTTCCTCTTTCACTCTTATCTGATGATACCCCGACCTCAAATCAATCTTACTAAACACACAAGCACCTACCAACTGGTCCATCAAATCATCAATTCTCGGAAGAGGATACTTATTCTTAATCGTCACCTTATTTAACTGGCGATAATCAATACAAAATCGCATACTTCCATCTTTCTTTTTAACCAATAAAACTGGAGCACCCCAAGGCGATACACTTGTCCTCACAAATCTCTTCTCCAACAATTCATTCAACTGTTTCTTTAACTCAACCAACTCAGATGCCGACATACGATAAGGTACTATAGACACAGGTCTAGTACCAGGAACTAGATCTATAGAAAAAGTCCACCTCTCTCTCTAGCGGCAAGTACGAAATATCCTCTGGAAACACCTTTGGAAATTCACACACAACTGGAAACACATCAAGTACAACTTGACTCTCCACAGTCAATGATGCAAACAACCCGAACAACTGAGCTTCATCCGCCAAAGGTTTCTTCAACTCTTTGATAGATAAGAAACTCGATTCCTCGTCTTCCTCAAGAGAAGGAAATCTTACCAGCTTATGATAACAATCAATATGCACTCGATTGAACTGCAGCCAATTCATTCCCAGAACCACATCTAAACCCTCCAACGGCAAACACACCAAATCCATCTCAAAATCTTTACTATAAATGGTCAAAGGACAACTTAAACAAACCAAAGAAGTAGTTACTGACCTCATTGCTGGAGTATCAATAACCATTTCTCCATCCATCGAAGACAACAAAAGATTCAAACGCTTCGCGCACTCAGACGAAATAAATGAATGAGTTGCTCTAGTATCAATAATAGCAACTAAAGGCATACTATTAATAAAATAAGTACCTCTGATCAGACGGTCTGCACTTGTAGTCTGAGTCCCTGCCAATGCAAAAACTTTCCCTCCAGCTGGAGCCTGCTTTGGTTTTGGACACTTCGTACTAATATGACCAGCTTCACCACAGCTGAAACACTTCACTACATTCTTCCTCTTACACTCATCTGTTACATGCCCTATACCCCCACAATTGGAACACTTCCCCAAATTCTTCCTACATTCGAACTGACGATGTCCTAAGTCACCACACCTATAACATCTCAGAGAATTAGACATACCTCCCCCACTGGGCCTTTTCTCAAAATTACCTCTTTGTTTACCCTTGTTAGCTGGAGTCACATAAGGACCACCACGAAACGGTTGCTTCCCTCTCCTTTCGTTTACACTCTTATAGTGAGTAGAACGAGCTTTACTATCTTCCTCATAAATCCTACAACAATCCACCAAATCTGAAAACCTCATAATCCTTTGATAACCGATTGCCTGCTTGATCTCAAGACACAATCCATTCTCAAACTTCATACACTTAGAAAACTCTGCAGTAGCTTCAGCATAATGTGGATAAAACTGAACAAGTTTCACAAACTTAGCAGTGTAATCCACAACAGACATATTACCTTGTTTCAATTCCAAGAACTCTATCTCTTTCTTTCCTCTTACGTCCTCAGGAAAATACTTCCTCAGAAACTCAATTCTAAACAAAGCCCAAGTGAGTTCTTCACCTGTAGCTTCCAACACATGACGCGTACTAACCCACTAGTCATCAGCTTCCTCCTGCAACATGTGAGTACCCAGTCTCACCTTATGTTCCTCAGCACAGTCCATTACTCAAAAGATTCTTTCAATCTCTTTAAGCCAAATCTGTGCACCATCAGGATCATGTCTCCCTTTGAAGACAGGCGGTTTGTTCTTCCTGAACTCATCATTTCCACCAGCATTAGGTGCACCCTGCACAGCCCGAGCCATAGCTTGCATAGCAGCAGCCAAAGCAGCATCATTCCTACCAGCCATATTCTGTTCATTTCCAATAACAACAACTATGGTTAAACAAACAGCTCACCCAAATACAACGACCAACAAGGACTAACACAAACTGACACGGACTGGCTCTGATACCACTTAATGTAACACCCCCAATCTATACCCCCAAATAATAAAAACGATAAAAAAAATCATCAGAGTATAATTCAACATTCATGGCATAGACTGAGGCGTCACATCAATTGAGACAAAACACAATAAACCTACTCATCAAGATATGCAACAATCAGGTAGCAATTAACAGAGGAACTTAGTTCCTACTACCCATAATTCAGATATAGAATAAAAGCGGAAAATCTGAAACTGAATCTCATATATATATAACATAAAAAGTTTATCTGTCATACACAGATTCATACATGTACAATCCAAAAGATATATATACATATACATAATATCACAAACGATCTCCCCAACTACCCGGTGCTACATATCAGAGCCGGCCGACAAAAGAATGAAGACCTAACCTTCACAAAAAGACCTCCAGCATCTAATCTGCAATGCCTCATAGAGCATTCAAAACAGCAGAAGGGTGAGAAATACAATCATAATATAATTGCATACAATTATATAATAACACGAAAGTACATATGCAAAATATTCTCACCACAACTTATACTAGAATTCAAACACAAAACAACACAATGCATATCTCATATATTCATCACAAAGGCATATCAATCATGCTCAATGCATTTATCACACACACACACACACACACATATATATATATATATATATATATATATATATCAGCTCATCAATTCCACACAAAATCAATCCATTCATGATTTATGCAAATGCAAAGAGACCGACACAATGACTCTATGCAAATGCGGTACCATCCATCCATCATCTTAACACTAGTTCACTTAGGAAATATTGGAACCATCGTTTGTTACTTATGTAACTCCCCGTCGGGAAAACGATGTTCCCCGTCGCTTTCGGTCCTCTTGGTATAAGGCTCACGACGTTTATGGATCGCTTTCAGTCCTCTTTGTATAAGGCTCACGATCCGATCGCTTTCGGCCCTCTTTCTATAAGGCTCGAGATCATCTATAATCATCGCTTTCAGTCCTCTCGGTATAAGGCTCACTATGTTATAGCGGATTCCCTCTGGAATCGATTCGTCGCTCACCCCCACTAGGGCACACGACATCACAAGAATGCATATCATGATGCTTGGCATACAATGACTCATGACATTCAAATGCACACATATACACATCCATAATCATGCATATATCATTAAATACAACACATTGCATTTTCTTGCCCTTAGGCTACAAACCATCATCACAACATCTTATCACATTACTTTTCATCACACAACATCACACAAGTCATACAATACCCATATCAACAACACATTGCATGATACACATGAATTACACACAATTACAACGACAAAAGTCGACAAAACGACACTATTCCAAATTCTCGACATAATTAAATCGGCCAACAACCTCAAAACCATTTTAATAAGAAAGTACATGTTATTAGCTTTCCAACGATACCAAGAATGTTCAAAACAGATAATCGAAACACAAGTTACGGACGTAAAAAGAAAAAGGAATCGCGAAAAGACAACATTTTGCACCCTCTCTGGCCCTACGCGTATTGCCCTGAGCCATACGCGTATTGCCCAGCTCACTCGCCCACCCATACGCGTATAGGCCAAGGTGATACGCGTATGAGTAGAGACCAATTCCTCTTCAAAAATTACTCTAAAATCCTAATACACGTAATGCCTCACTTGATACGCGTATTGCCCAATTCCTTACGCGTACCATTACGCAAATGAGCAGATGGACGGGAAAATGGAACTCCATACGCGTATTGCCTTCATTCCTTCATTGCCATACGCGTATTCCCTTGAGTGATACGCGTATGGGCAGTGGGAAACCAAGATTTTTCCTGCATAATTTTTCTGCGAAATTCAACCATTTTCCTCTCCAAATCTCTTCTAAACACTAGAAAAATACCAATAGAGTGCACAACAACACCTATCTAACATGTCTCAGCAATTATGAACATTAAATCATGATTTCAGACACATTTTGAATCAATTTCCAACCATTTCAACATATTATGGTTTTTACTCTATATTCAATTTCAATCCAATATCAACCAAGAACAAACATACATAATCATACACAAGTATAATATAATCGAGTTTCGCACCCTTACCCGATTTAATCGTGTTTGAAACGTCGGTTGATCGATTTTCTTAATTTCCAAGTTTTCTCTCTTTTTCTTCTCTTCCTTTCCTTCTTTCTCTTTTTCTTCTTCTCGTTTTCTTTCCTTTCTATTTTCCCTCTTTCTATTTCTATTTCTAACTTAAGAAAATAAAGTGAAATGGCCAAAATACCCCCACACTCAAATATCTCGCAAACGTTCCCAAAACACGATAAAACATAACAACAATGAAAAATAATATATTATCCAATAAAAGTCAAAAATAAAATAATATAATAATCAAATAATCAAATCGACTCGATTAAATAAATCTAACAAAACTGGGGCGTTACAACCCTAACTGCCAGACGTGAATCTAACGTCGCTCATAAAAAACACTAACCGACCTCGTTAGGTCGAACTACGACTGCTCTGATTTCCTTTTTCTCGTCCGATTGAGGATACGTAGGCACAAGACGGCAATGTCTTGGCGAGCAACCTCCCCCCTTAGTTCGTGTCCGAACTACGTTGACTCTGACTTTCCCATTGCACGAGGGAATACGTAGGCATAGGACGAGAGATGTCTCATCGAGTCACTTCTTTTTTCTTTTCTTCCTCTTTTCTTCGTTCTTTTCCGTTCCCGTTCCTTCTTCTTTCCAGTAGCAGCGGAGTTCCAGATGACGACACCCTTTGATCGAGACAAGCAAACGTGGATCCCACCGAGGACAATGGACGTGTGGGGTGCTAACACCTTCCCTTCGCGTAACCGACTCCCTTACCCGTTTCTCTTGGTCGCAAGACCATGCTCTTTCCCTTCCCTCAGGTTTATGCAGTGTTTCCTTTCCCTCTCTTGGGATAAATACACATTGCTGGCGACTCTGTTTTCCGCGCCACTTTCGCATTTGTACCATGGATGCGAATCCTCGGGAGCAACAGCTGGCGACTCTGCTGGGGACTAGTTGACCTCTTGCTGGTCCATCCCCTTTTGCGAGTCAATCTAGCACTTGTTTGTTTGTTTTCATTAGGTGTTTACTGTTGTGCTTTATTTTGTTGTATATTACTGTTTTACTATTTTACTGTATTTACCGTATTTATTGCATTGCATTTCATTATTATGTTGTACTGTTCTGCTGCTGGATTTTCTATTTGTAGGGTGGGTTGGATTCATGAGAGAAAAGCCCAATACCCAGGCTTGAGCATACACCTATGATTAGCGTGGAAAGTAGTGTGACTTGTGTTGAATTTGGCCAGACTTAGTATACATGAAAACTCCACATCCAGACGAGGTTTCCTTGGTAATATTCTATCATGTTCATTTGGGGCAGACGATGGACTATAACTTGGAAAACTGTCGACTCTGGCGACCGTCTCCCGAGGACTCAGCAACGCCTCTCCTCCCGACATGTGATAATGGCAGACCAGAAATGGCAAACCCATTACACTTGTCGATCCAAGGACCTAATGCTGGGAACTTATTATAGGATGACCTTATTTTTTAGGGGAATCAGTTGAGACCTCCTCGATTGATGATGATGACAAACCAGAAATGGTGAACGTAACATCATTTCTCGACCTGAGAGCCCGTGATATTGAGGGTCCTCAGTTTTCTAGAACCCACATGTGAGAGGGGATGGGTGTTTGCAGGTTTGCAGTTGACTTTGACCTCCAACCTACCTGGTTTTCTGGATCTATCATCAGTGCACTGTTATCATCCTGATATTCTGGCAGTTTGAATGGGCCGTTATTCTGGATTTCTGGGTTTCTGATATTCGGGGTCTTGTTCAGTCAGCAGAACAACATCAATTTTAAGCATCATGGTACCTTGATCCCATGTTTGCATTTGCATCATCATTTTGCATTCTAACATGTTTGTTCATATGTAGGGTTGCATCCTAACTTTGATTCCGGTTGTCCGAAGACTGTCTATGATGAGTACTAGCACTAAAGAGAGAAAGAATATCATCCCGTACAAGTTCCCGGAGCTTCATCTAGATGCTGTTCACAAGATCTCGGCTATGGCAAAACCCGGGGTATTAGCAGACTTTAGAGGAGAATATGGGAGGATTCTGAGTTTTTCCCGAGATGTTACCAACTATGAGTTCAGGGCTCTGCACGTTTTGGCGCAGTTCTATGACCCTCACCTGCGGTGTTTTCTGTTTGCGGATTATCTTTTAGCTCCGACATAGAAGAGTTGAAGATACGAGCTGAGGCGAAGAGGTCTAGGGGTGAAGGCTCTAGCTTGGGCAGTGGTTATCAAAGGGTGCAAGATCATGATGGTTGAAGAGAACTTGCGCATTGATGATACTTCATAGTTTGTTCTTTCTTTGTATTTTGGGTCACCACCAGAATTGTTGGCTAGGATCTTTGCTTCTTTTGTTTCAGACTTATTATGATATCTTGGGTTGTAATCTTTGACAGTGATTTTCTCTGATTTATATATGAGCAGTAGCTTCATCCTATCTTGTCTTTAAACTGGAATCAAGGGGTGGATCGCCCTACAAATATCCAAACATGTTCATTTGCATTTGCATAATCATAATCATTTTTGCATAGCCTGTGCTCGTCCCAGGTTTTTTCTAACCTTTATTTGGTTGCGAGAAGGATTGATAACCAGCCAATTCACTGGTATTTTACTAGATCAAACCAGAGAAGAATTATGGAGCAAATGCAAGCAGAGATGGCCACCATGCAAGCTCGCATGGCCCAGTTCATGGAATTGATACAAGGTGTTGCCCAAGGGTAAGAGCAATTGAGGACTCTGGTCCAACCCTTAGTGGCAAGAGTGGATGAAGACGGGGTTCTTCATGGTGGAGTCCATAATGGCATTGTTGGTAACGATGCTCAGGGAGGTCCTGTGGGCGTAGAGATCCCCATTCCTGGTGTTGTGATACCTCCGGGCGGAGGAGAGCAGGTGGTGATTCCCTCTGTTGTTGGAGGAGGAAATAGTGTCTACGCTGTTCATGGCCGTCGTTATGATGACCAACAGGACGACATTTTTTCTATGCAAGGTGTTGATGCTACTCCTCAGGTGGATAATGATCAAAGGTTCAGACTGATTGAAGAACAATTAAGGGGTGTTGTGAATCAAAATTCTATGGGTATGGATCTGGAGGATTTGGGGCTAGTTCTCGGTGTTGTTATTCCGCATAAATTTCAGGTGCCCACTTTTGAGAAATACAATGGTACCACTTGTCCCAAGACGCGTGTCAGGGAATATGCACGAAAGATGGTTGCGTATTCTAAAGATGAGAAATTGCTGATGCATTTTTTCCAGGACAGCCTGTCTGGGGCATCCTTGGAATGGTATATGCAATTAGAGAGATGCCATGTCCGTAATTAGAGAGAGTTGGTCGAGGCCTTTATCAAGCACTACCAATATAACACTGATATGGCTCCCAACAAGACCCAGCTACAGAATATGTGTCAAAAGGGTAGTGAAAGCTTTAAGGAATACGCGCAGAGATGGTGTGAGCTAGCGGCAAGGGTGCAGCCACCCATGTTGGAGAAGGAGATGCTGAATCTGTTTATGGATACTTTGCTGGGACATTATTATGAAAAACTGTTACCTTGCATACCAGGCAAGTTTGCTGATTTGATCATGGTTGGGGAGATGTTAGAGGGTGGAATCAAAGCTGGGAGAGTACCAGGTAAGGATGGGTCATCTTCTGGTAAGGGGAAGAAACCTTATGGGAATTATAAGAAGAAGGAGGAAGCAAATTATGTGTCTTCTTACCGTGGTAAGGGAAAGCAGCATCAGAATTATAATAAGCAAGTTGCCTCCGTAACTATTCCGGCTACACCTCAGCAGCAGAGGAGTACCCCTAATTAGTACCAGAGTAGGCAGCCCGGCCAGTATCTGAACCGTCAAAGGAGCGCTGAAAGGCATTTTGATCAGCCGCCTATGTCTTATGCTTAATTGTTGCAACACTTGTTACAGCTGCGCTTAGTTGAGCTCCGCACCCTGGCTCCACCCACAGGGAGGCTTCCTCCGGGCTATGATGCTAACGCACATTGTGATTTTCACTCCGGTGCCCCAGGGCATACAATCAAAAGGTGTAGGACGTTTCAGCATAAAGTCCAAGATTTGGTGGATTCGAAGGCCATCAACTTCTCAAACGATGTGCCCAATGTCATTCAGAACCCAATGTCGGACCATGGTGGGCCGAGGGTTAATGCGGTCTTAGAGGAGAATGAATCTTTGAATCTGGTTATGGATGTTAATGAATTAAGGACTCCTTTGATGGTGGTAAAAGAGAGGTTATTGAGGGGTGGGGTGTCCCCCGGATGTGAGGAGAATTGTTCAGATTGTATGTCGCAAATGAATGGGTGTGGTTTGTTGAAGTCAGGAATTCAAAAGTTGATAGATGAAGGCCGATTGCAGTTTGACCGGTGTGACCAACAGAAAGAGGTTGTTAGTAGGAAAAATGAGGTTGCTACCATTACTATCCCTTTCAAAACAATCACTATTTTAGGGCCGGTAAGACCAGCACCGGTTGTTATTACAGCTCCCGGACCCGTTCCATATGAGAGTACCAAGGCCATTCCTTGGAACTATGGAGCCGAAGTGTTTGTTAACGGGCAGAAGCAAGGACTGGTGGGAACTTCTATAGTGAGCTCTTGTGTTGAAAATAGTAATGAGGCAGGGGCTATCACGAGAAGCGGTAAGGTCATTACCCTAGATGGTACCCCCACAAGGTGAAGTTTCTTTATCAGAGTAAGCACTCGAGGCTGCGAAGACATCATCAGAAGCAATAAGTCCAGACGGAGTCAAGTCTCCTCAACAATGGCAATCTTCAGATTTTTCACTGCATTTTCATATGTAGCTTTCATTTTGTTTGTTTAAACACTGTCTGCATGTAAAAACTTGTTTGTGTTTTGAATGTTGATTTTAATGTAATGAATGTGTTGTTCTTGAAATACTTTACTTTTATGCCCTTATATCATGTTTATATGCATTGCAATACCAACTTTCTTGTCTAAAACTCTTGTGGGAGGATGATGATTTGAGGACGCAAAATCTTTGGTTGTATGTTTTTGGATAAAACCCTGTTGAGGATGTACAGACATTGTTTCAAATCCCTAAAACACTAGAGATATAAGGGAGATAGACCCTCGTTGACCCCTTTGAACCTTGAAATAGGAGTTTCTTTCGTACGAAAAAACCCTCACACTTAACCCAGGGGCAGGATAGACGTCAGTTAATTTGACCGAGCGTTTAAATTTCGAAAGGAGTGTGCATCTGAGGATCCATTATCTTTCTTTCTTCACGTATCAGGAGGTCAAGAGATGCGAAACCACAATGGTTATCCATCAGCGATCAAGGAGTGAGGCAGTCACAACCCTTTCGAATAAGTCAGACAAGCCAGTGTCACAAGATTTGTTAAAAAAAAGAAGCCCGCTAAGTCGAAACTTGAAAACAAGCGATTTATGCAAAAGTTAGGGCATCCCGCTGGATTTCACAATTGAAAAATTCAAAAAAATCAGTCCAGGCAAAAGTTAGGAAAAATAAAAGAATAAAAAGCGAGAAGGATGACAAAAGGAAAAATCCTTGAGTAGAACAAAGTCGTGTGGCTACAGACACAAAAGACAAAAGGGGTGACTGTTGCTCCAAAACCTCATCGGGTCTCAAACCATCAATTGCATGGGTCCCTTAAAGATCATAAATCTTTTTGGGAGATGAGCGCTTGTGTCAGATTAGCTGAACGTAGGACTGGAGAACATCACGAAGAGTGGGTGGGCACTGATAAACTTTGAGCCTTAAATCCTTTGTTCTCAAACCATGAACCAGACCATGTTACAACCCTTAAAAGTCCTAATTGAAGCAGGGTTTTGTCTGAAGGTGTACTTCAGCGAGATACCGTTCCTGACTCCCATGAGTTGTGCTAATAAGAATCTTGTTGGTATTGCATGTACGTATTGTTTTCCATTCAAAAATCAATGTCGCATCCCAGCTAGTGATTCGTTCACAAGGCTTGGCGACACATTTTCTATAAAACTTCAGGTTAACATGAGTGTTGCATTAGAATTGTCATTCTCATATTAAACATTTTCTGCTTGCATGTGTTTGTCATCAAAGGAGCTTACACAATGAGCGTCAGTTGAGAAGTTCGATCACGCCAAGTAGAGATGGGGAAAACTCCGAAGGACAGTCATGTCAAGGGGTATGTGGCCAAAAGACTGTGCTCAACCTGGGGGTTCCCGGTAAATGGTGATAAGATGCAGTCAATCTGGAGCGGTCACACTGAAAACACTCCCTAAAGCAGCCAAACAGGGGCAACCAGGTCGATTTGACAAATCTCTGTAAGATCAGTCAGGGGCAAAATTCAGTTCAAGGCTTGTATTAGGGCAGGCCACCTCTAGAGCGTGAGAAGTTGTCCACTCCTGAAGACAGTTAATTGAAAGGACCTCTTCAAAGTTCAGAATACTAGGGCAGAGTATTTCAGGTCATTACGAATCCTCTCGAGGCAGTTTACTTCATGGATTATGAAGTCTGTGGCAGTTATGTCGAGATCTGATAAATCTCTCCAAGAGTTTGAAGACCCTGGGGCAGTGTGAACGTCTGGTCTTCTATAAAATCCTCTTGAGATGATATCTTCAATTAGACCCTGTGGTCTGGGGCAAGTGGAAAGTTCAAGGGACCGTTGGTCGTGCATGGAGATCAGTATGTAGTTGATCAGCAGAAACGTGAAACACCCGAGTTTCTCCCCAGTAGATTTATTCTCCTCAGCATTGAAATTTCATCCTCCTCAGCAGGTAGTTACTCTCCCTAGCCAGGGTACAAAGGATTATTTCCCCAGCTAGAGTTGGGGTTGATTTATTACTCTCTCAGCAAGCAGTCAGAAGTTGATGTTGTTGCATCCCCGACAAGAGACTGATGGAATATCTTCTTTGGACAAAGAGGTTATTTCCCCACAGAGTCTGAACACCTATTTTCCTCAGCTAGTCAGGAAATATTTTCTCACCAGCAATGATATGGTCTGATCCCCAGCAGATGGGTAAGCTTGATGTTATCTTCTAGCAGAGTTGATGTCATCATCTACCGTTCCCCAAGCAGACTTGCTGGTATTGGCTGATATTCCCCAGCAGGGTAAAGGTAAGAGCATCTCCCAACAGCAGGTTAATTTCAGTAATATCCCCAAGCATGTTCGGTATTATTAACTTGTCTCCCCAAGCAGAGTTTGGTGGTGATCTTCATAGTGGTTTGTTCGACGGCAGTTGGCATCCCCAGCAGGGTAGATGTTCTTTTGGATTTCATCTCCAGCAAAAGTTATTGATCAAAGGGGTTGCTCAGTGTGATCCTTCTCAGCAGAGTTCTTGGACTCAGAGGACAATTTAGTTTGTCGTCCCCGGTGGAGTTGCCTTCGTCTTCAGCATTTATTTTGCTGGAGCGTCTCTTTTGCATTGCATGAGCATTTTGCATGGCATCTTCCCAAACACGTAGCATTTCCATTTTCGTATGGAGCATTATGCCATAGAAAAATTCAAACATATGCATTCGAAGCATAAGCCAGGTTTGACATCTTTCTCCAGTTTCTTTCTCTAACAGGAAGAGCGATAACTCGGGAGATGTTGTTTGACATTACACCGCAGCTAGTGGATTCGTCCTTCTTATTGGTCCTTCCTATACTCCCCTGCAGAGTTGTCTGTTTAGATTTCTCTCTTCCCCAGTGGATTCATCTTGGTAGATCTGTTGATTCTACTAATCTTGGGCTTGAAATTCCGCCTTCGGCCGGTCTTTCTTTTTTCAAATCCGCCTTCGGCCATCTTCGTCATCGCTCTTTTGGTTCATCCCCTCAGAGTTTTATTGTTATACACCCGTCCGTGTTCCTTCAACACCCGTCCGTGTTTTGATTTACATGTTTTTTCAACACTCGTCCGTGTTCTTTTCCTTTGCCTCAATACCTCGTCCGTATTGATTTTAAACACTCGTCCATGTTCTTTCAGTACTCGTCCGTGTTTGAACCTTTGTTTTCAATACCCGTCCGTATTGACCTTTTGATACCCGTCCATGTTCTTTCAGCACTCGTCCGTGTTTGAACCTTTGTTTTCAATACCCATCCGTATTGACCTTTTGACACCCTTCTGTGTCCTTTCAGCACCCGTCCGTGTTTTAACCTTTTTCAATACCCGTCCGTATTGACCTTTGACACCCATCCGTGTTTGAACCTTTATTTTCAATACCCGTCCGTATTAACCTTTTGACACTCGTCCGTGTCCTTTCAGCACCCGTCCGTGTTTGAACTTTTTCAATACCCGTCCGTATTGACCTTTGAGACACCCGTCCGTGTCCTTTCAGCACACGTCCGTGTTTGAACTTTTTCAATACCAGTCCGTATTGACCTTTGAGACACCCATCCGTGTCCTTTCAGCACCCGTCAGTGTTTGATCTTTTTCAAGCCAATACCCGTCCGTATTGACCTTTGAGACACCCGTCTGTGTCCTTTCAGCACCCGTCAGTGTTTGAACCTTTTATAATACCCGTCCGTATTGACCTTTTGACACTCGTCCGTGTCCATTAAGCACCCGTCCGTGTTTGAACCTTTTTAGCCAATACTTGTCCGTATTGACCTTTGACACCCGTCTGTGTCCTTTCAGCACCCGTCCGTGTTTGAACCTTTTTAGCCAATACCCGTCCGTATTGACCTTTGACACCCGTCCGTGTCCTTTCAGCACCCGTCCGTGTTTGAACCTTTATTTTCAATACCCGTCCGTATCGACCATTTGAGACACCCGTCCGGGTCCTTTCAGCACCCGTCCGTGTGTGAACCTTTTTTGACACTCGTTTATGTTTATCCCTAGCATAGTCAACACTCGTCCGTGTTTGTTTTAATCCATTTCAATACTTCGTCCGTATTGATCTCTGACACTCGTCCGTATTTTGATCTTACATCTTTTATTACTTGTTCCCCAGCAGAGTCGTCTTTTCTTTCGCAGGATGCAAATTTGTGTGGTTATTTTGGTATTCAATCTCCGTGTACCTTGAATGTCTGAAAGCCGTTGCTATCATTCCTTCAAGTCCAAGTCGATAGAATAGGGGCAGCTGTAGCACCCCAAAATTTGCCCTCTCTTTTTCTAACCACTAACTGGCTTATGTTTCATTTCATTCTTGCATTATCATCTTTGCATATCATTGGTTCTTAGCATGGGATCAAGGTATCTAACCTCATTCACAAAGAAGAAGATGTTTTCCAGGGTTTCAGCAAAAGTTCATGTGTATTGTCCAAGGGGCTAAGAGGAGAGATGGTTCTTGACATCATCATTATTTGGGTCACAAAGAAGCCTTGGGACTCAGGGCATCCTAATTTGTTCATTACCTCATCAAAAGGGTCAAGCTTGGCAAGAAATTCCAAGGGAATCACACTCTCCTAGCATGATGGTTCAAATTAGGGTTTTGAGATTCTTGGGTTTAACACCACAATGGGCATGTTCTTTGAGTTTTTAACATCATCAAATGGCACATCTCATCATTGTCTGACGGGATACACATCATACTCAAAGGAATTTGGATTTGGAGGATGTGCTAATTTCTCCTAAAATACAGGTGCCAAAATTAGGGTTTACCATTAAAATCAGTTTATTTCTGATTTTTTGGGCAAGACTTGATTCCATGGTATTTCTCATGTCCCCAAGTGTCTAGGAATGGAGAATTGTCCATCAAATTGGTTCAGAAGGGTTTCAATTGATCAGAAGATTCAAAATTAGGAGAATTGAGAATAAAGTCAACTGTGTAGTGAAAAAGTCAACTCCTGACTTTTGAGGTCAAGTATTGTTCATTATGTCAAGTGTGATCAATGGATGGATTTTGGTCAAGAAATGTCAAGGTATTCATCAAAAATCAAGAATTTAGAAAAGTTGCCATTTATGGAAAGATTAAGGTTTTAGAAAATTTCCATTTTTGGAAAGTTCTAGCCCAAAATCAGCCCACTTCATGGCCAATTTTCTCCATGGTCTAGACTTCATTTCAATTTTCCCCTAACATGAAAGTTGTAGAGTATTCTCTTAGCTTTCTTTTGAATACTAAAATGCCTTCATTGGATGTGTAAAGCTCAAGTTATGATTCTCCCAAGTTAAGGTTTTGAAGTTGGTAACTTAGTGAAATTTTCACTAAGTTTTGGACATAATTTTTGTCTACATTCCATGGCTGTTTTCATCATGATACCAACTTCATTTCAATCTTTCTCAAACATCAAAGTTATAGGCCTTGTTCTAAGCTTTCCAACCATTACTAGAACATGATCATTGGATCAAAACTCACCAAGTTATGTTGCTTCAAAGTTGAGGTGTCAATGATGTGAAAGTTGCCATAACTTGGAATTTTTCAAAATATTCTTGGCATGTTATGAACCAATTTCATGCAGCACCATTTTATCACTAATTCATGCGCATGAAGTCTCAATTTGGACACCAAAACATTGCCATAAGTAACCAAACCTTGTATGTACCATCCATGCACACTAATCCACTCAAAATTCCTCAGCCATTGTCCACACAATATGACAGAAAAAACACACCATGCCATGTGAGTTTGTACCACCACCATTTTCACCCATTTTCAAATTTTTCTCAAAACTTTAACCTTAAGTTTTAACCACAATGCATTTGTTTTTACCACACCAAAGCTTCATATATAAGCTAAATGTGAAACCCTAGCATCAGACACGGATTCTCAGCAGCCACAAACTCAAGAATTTTCTCTCACTCTCAAAACCTCTCTCTAAAAAAAACTCTCATTTCCTCCAAGTTTCTCTGCATTTTTCGCCTGGTTCTTCATCACTGAGACACAAAGAGACCATTGGAAGCATTTGTCTGAAGTTGCTACGTCGTTTCAAGGGCCAACGGAGCCACTACGTTGAGTAATTTTCTTCAACTCTAAGCTTGCATTTTAGCTCTGTTTTATGTTCATGTTGGGTGCATCTGAAGTCCTACCTTAGGGTAGGCAATGTTTGCATAATTATTTTCGTGTTTTAATGGAGTTTCATTTATGGTGTGCAAACTTGAATCCTTGTTTTCTTGAGTTTTAATGGTTGCTTTTCATTTATTTTTGCATATTTGGACTCACCATGGAGTGCACTACATTGTAGTATGTATGTTGTTTTGATTTGTGATTTTGGAACCATAAGTGATTATTCTTGAAGCTTGATTTTTATGGGTTTAGAGGGAGTTTTAGAGAAAACCAAGGCCATTTTTGAGATCTACGCGAAAAACTGAGGGGGGTGTCTTTGTTTCTCCGTTTCCGGCCAGACCATCCGCCGCCGGCGGTGGCCAGCGAGTTGCTGCATTTTCCCGGCCGCAAGTTACTGTTCACGTGGGCTGAACATTACATGGTTAATGTAGAAGATGATGACATGGCATCATTAGATAGGCTTGTGTTTTGTTTTTGTCTTTTAGTAACTTAAACAACATGTGACCAATTGATGTTTGGTTTACATAGCTTTTGTTCATTTAATTTTCTCTTATTTTTATAATAAAATTCTGAACATGTGACTTATCTTCATGGTGATGACACTGAATTTCACCGTATTTTTGACTCCGATTTCGCATGCATTCTTAGTCTTTTAATGTCATTTTATTATGTTATTATTATGCTTTTCTTTGTTTTCAGGTTTTTAGTCTAATCGGAGCCCCGAGCGAGAAAAGGAGCGAAAAAGGAGCCGAAATGAGCTGAAATAGAGAAAATCAGCATTTTGCACTTATGGCATCCACTCTGGCGGCCGCCACAGGGTCTTCCATGACGTGGCCATGTCTCAAACTCCTCCCAACTGTTTTTCCCCACGATCTCCAACTGCCCAAGAAAATTTTACACTCATGGCGGGCGCCATGGTGTTGTGGCGGGCGCCACAAGAGCAAAACAAGTTCCCGCCCAAATTCAAATGCTAGGGGATCCTTGTCTTTTCCACATGTTTCCTTGCCTATAAATAGGACTTTAGATTTTTGTTTTTCTTCATCCAAGTTTAGTTGTTCATAAGCATATATCAGTGTAATAGTGGTAATCGCTTCACATCGAGGTGTTACTACATTCGAGAGATCGAGTCTGTAAGAGCCTGTGAGATTGAGTCTTGGAGCACTCTGGAAGGAAGTTAATCCTGCCGCCATTTTACTTTCAGTTCGCATTTTATTCAACCACTCCGATTGGAGCAGGTTTTTATTACTTTACCTTTTGTCAACTTTATTTCTTGCACTGTCTTTTAATTTCATTTATTTTCCGCACTGCTTTACTTTCATTTACTTTCCGCACTCGCACTACTTTCATTTACTTTCCGCACTCGCACTTAAATACTTTTTTATGAAAAATCTAAAAATGAGCTTTTACTTTACCATGTCTGGCTAATTTTATAAAGGTTAGAGTGTGAAGATCATAACTGAACCGATAATCTGTACAATTGTTAGTGGAAACACTTAAGGGCTATTTTAACTTTCAATATAAGTTTTCCTGTTCTTAAATTCCGTTGGGTAAGATCGAAAGTCGTCCAACGCCTATCTAAACTTAATTGTTTTTAAACTATTTCAAAAACAGCGAAAGCGCTTTGTTTAGTTTATTAGGAGTTTTTAATTTAAAAGGAAAAGAGATTTTAAAACCATTTTCGGACGCGTTAAGAAGTTTAAAGTCTGGTTCGTAAGAACCTCTTTTTTTTTTAGAAAATCCAGGTTAAAATACTTTTCAACTTGGTCAAGATACTATATTTCTTAAAAATAGGTTTACTACTCTAACGCAATGCGCGCCTTTTTATCCGTGACAATAAGAGGGTTTGATTAGGGGGTACAACTCGGTTCTGAGTACGCGAAAGCGACAGTTCCTGTCAAATTAGTTCTTTTCAAAGTAGAAAACATTGCCCGTAAGTAGTTCTATTAGCAAGTACTTGGATTATCAATTGGTTGTGTGAATTGCATTCGAACCTGTCTTTATCAATTAATTTTAATTACTTTATTTACTACCGTGCACTCTTTAAAACTACTATTTTCAATCACCTTAGATACACACCTTAACAATAGATAGCGATAGATTGACACTTGGTCTCTGTGGATACGATAATCTTTTATATTACTCTGACGCGTTCGTACACTTGCGAAAAAATACGCATCAAGTTTTTGGCGCCGTTGCCGGGGACCAATTTCGTACCCTGTTGTTATACCGTTTAGACTAAGGAAGTTACCCGCCGGTCTATGCGAAAAACTCGTAGTACCAGAAGTTTAGTAGACCCTCTAGCTGAACCAGAACGTTACGCTCGCGCACGTTTATATTTCCGTAAACTTAGGGAAGCTATGGCCGAAGATCAAAATCAAAGACCTCTTAAGGATTTCGCCCAACCATCCAACGAGGAACCTAGTTCTAGTATAGTAAATCCAGCCATACCAGCTAACAATTTTGAACTTAAACCATCCCTGTTGCAGTTAGTACAGCAGAGACAATTCGCAGGTCTTGCTACAGAGAACCCAAACCAACATTTGAAAAACTTTCTCCAACTAGCAGACACCTTTAAAACTAATGGAGCCCCTCCTGAGGCGATTCGCTTAAGATTATTTCCTTTTTCCCTCAGAGATAAGGCCCTATCTTGGTTAGATTCCCTTCCACCAAATTCCATAACAAGTTGGGAAGACCTTAGAAAAGTATTCCTTGCCAGATATTTTCCCCCGAGTAAGACCGCTGTTCTTCGAAACCAAATAACTAGATTTACCCAAAACCAAGGAGAATCGTTGTTCGAAGCCTGGGAGAGATATAAAGAGCTGTTAAGAGCATGCCCACATCATGGTTTAGAAAATTGGTTAATCATTCAAACCTTCTATAATGGACTTCATTATAACACTAAGATGACTATCGACGCCGCCGCAGGTGGCGCACTGATGAACAAACCTTACCCTGAAGCTAGTGCCCTTATCGAAGATATGGCCCACAACCATCAATCATGGGGAGTAGAACGAGCGACACTGGAAAAGAAGGAAGCCCAAGGAGGAATACATGAGTTAAGCTCTATAGACATGATGCAAGCTAAAATGGACGCATTAGCCCTAAGAGTTGAGCATATGTGTACAACCCCGAATACTGCAGCCGCAGTGTCGTCAGATTGTGAGATATGTGGGACGAAAGGACACCAATCCGCAGAATGCAGTCTATTAAACGAAACCAGCTCTGAACAAGTGAACTACACCCAAGGGAACCCATTTTCAAATACCTATAACCCTGGATGGAGGAATCACCCAAACTTTTCCTATAAGAATAATAACCCTATCCAAAATACTGCCCCTCCGAGACAATCAAGTTATCAAGCCCCAAGATCAAATAAACCTATGCAACCTGTACCACCAAAACAGAGCCTTGAGAAAATCGTGGATAATTTTGTCGCTGCTCAAATCCAACAAAACAAGGAGTTCATGAACCAAAACGTTCATGTTAACGAACTAATTACCCAGTTAGGAACCAAGGTTGACCAAATAATCACTCACAATAAGATGCTTGAAACCCAAATCTCGTAGGTAGCTTTAAACCAAGCCCCTCAGACCACACCTGGAGGACAATTCCCTGGACAACCTCAACAAAACCCGAAAGGACATGCAAATGCCATTACCCTACGAAGTGGGACCGCTTATGATGAACCTTGTAACCCAATGTTGAGTGATCCCAAAACTTCTAAGGAAGATGACAACATCCCAGATAAAAAGAAGAAACCAAAGAAATCTGTAAACCAGGAAAGTCAAGAAAAAGGAGAAGAACCCAAAGACAAAACCTATATACCACCCCCGCCATACAAACCACCAATACCATATCCGCAAAGACTTAAACAAACCCAGATCAATAATCAGTATCAGAAATTCATTAAAGTTATAGAAAAACTTCACGTAGAAATCCCGTTCACAGAAGCCATTACCCAAATACCATCCTACGCAAAGTTTCTCAAAGACATCCTTACCAATAAACGTAGACTTGATGATCCGAAACCCTTGGAATGTAATTCTATTGCCGAAAATAAATTAGCAAAAAAGGATAAAGATCCTGGAAACTTTTCCATTCCTTGTATTTTGGGGAGTCATGTCATCGAAAAAGATTTTCTAGACTTAGGAGCTAGTGTGAGCTTAATGCCCTTAGCGGTTTGCGAAAGGTTAAACTTAGGAGAGTTGTAACCTACCAAGATGTCACTTCAATTAGCCGATAGATCTGTTAAATATCCGATAGGCATACTTGAAGACGTCCCTGTTAGGATAGGTCAGCTGTTTATCCCTACTGATTTTGTTGTCATGGACATTAAAGAAGATGATGACATACCAATTCTTCTAGGTAGACCATTCTTATCGACTGCTGGAGCCATAATAGATGTCAAAAAGGGGAAGCTAACCTTTGAGGTAGGGAACGAGAAGATAGAATTTATACTTTCAAAATTTCTTATGGCACCTGTGATAGGAGACGCGTGTTATGCGATAGATATCATTGATGAATGTGTTAGGGAGTTAGAGCAAGAAGAAGTCATTGAAACAATTAAGCTGCCATCAACTCTTATTTTGGAAGATGACAATTATAAGAAACCCTACATCGATGATAACCTTTACGAATGTTTATCCCTTACCCCAGATCCTATGCCTTGCCCTATTAAACCAGCCTTGGAACTTAAGGAACTGCCTAAGAACCTAAGATATGAGTTTCTTGATGAAGAAATGAATTGTCCGGTTATAGTTAGTGCTGCCTTGAGACAAAAAGAAACAGATCAACTCTTGGACGTTTTACGAAGATATCCCTCAGCCTTAGGATATAATATCTCTGATCTGAAAGGTATAAGTCCATCCGTATGCATGCATCGGATTTCGCTCGAAGTAGATTCAAAACCTTCCAGAGAACACCAGAGAAGGATAAACCCTATACTGAGTGATGTTGTCAAGAAGGAAGTTCTGAAGTTGCTAGAAGCAGGTATAATATATCAGATCTCGGACAGTAAGTGGGTGAGCCCTGTGCATGTGGTACCCAAGAAGGGAGGCATCACAATTGTGCAAAATGAGAAAGGTGAACAAATAGCAAAGCGGATAGAAGGAGGTTGGCGTATGTGCATAGACTATAGAAAGTTAAATAAAGCAACTAGGAAGGATCATTTCCCTTTACCGTTCATAGACCAGATGTTAGAACGTCTTGCCAGACATTCTTACTTCTGCTATCTAGACGGGTATTCGGGATTCTTCCAAATACCTATACATCCAGAAGATCAAGAAAAAACTACCTTTACATGCCCTTTTGGAACTTTTGCCTACAGACGAATGCCTTTTGGACTCTGTAATGCCCCTACTACTTTCCAACGTTGCATGATGTCAATCTTTGCAGATTATCTAGATGGAATCATGGAAGTATTTATGGATGATTTCTCGGTTAGCGGTTTTGATTTCCAAAATTGTCTTATCAACCTTGAGAAAATCCTGGAAAGATGTGTGGAGGTGAACCTTGTACTGAATTGGGAAAAATGCCATTTCATGGTGACTGAAGGAATTGTTTTAGGACATATAATCTCTGAAAGAGGTATAGAGGTAGATAAAGCGAAAATAGAAGTTATAGAGAACCTAAAACCACCCAAGACTATCAGGGAAGTTAGAAGTTTCCTTGGACACGCTGGATTCTACCGTCGTTTCATCAAGGACTTCTCCAAAATAACAAAACCTTTAACTGGCCTGTTGATGAAAGATGCTGAATTCATCTTTGATGAAAAATGCAATGAAGCATTCAACCTTTTGAAGCAAGCATTGATTTCAGCACCCATTATGAAACCCCCTGATTGGTCTGAACCGTTTGAGATAATGTGTGACGCCAGTGATTATGCTGTAGGAGCCGTTCTAGGTCAGAGAAAAGATAAAAGATTACATGTAATATATTATGCCAGTAGAACCCTAGACGCCGCCCAGCTCAATTACGCAACAACCGAGAAAGAACTCCTAGCGGTAGTTTTCGCTATAAACAAATTTAGATCATATCTAGTAGGAGCCAAAATTATAGTTTACACCGATCATGCTGCCATCCGTTACCTACTAAGTAAAAAAGATGCTAAACCCAGGTTAATTCGATGGATTTTGTTGCTACAAGAGTTCGACTTAGATATCCGAGATAAAAAAGGCACAGAAAATGTAGTAGCCGATCACCTATCTAGGCTAGAATACCTGAATCCTGAATTAGTACCCATAAATGATGATTTTGCCTATGATAGACTGATAGCCCAGTTGGAAACCATTGAAGATAAAAAACCAGACCCTCATGAGCACTTTCAAAAATCCTTAGCTGTAAGTAACGTGCCCTGGTACGCTGATTTTGTTAATTACCTAGCTGCTGATATCATACCCCCTGATCTCGATTACCACAAGAAGAAGAAGTTCTTAAGTGATGTTAGAAACTTCTATTGGGACGAGCCACTTCTTTTCAAGAGAGGTAAAGATGGCATTTTCCGCCGTTGCGTTCCAGAAGACGAGGTAGAAAGTATAATTCAGCATTGTCACTCTGCGCCTTATGGTGGACATGCAAGCACCTCTAAGACCTACGCCAAGATTCTTCAAGCTGGCCTATTCTGGCCTACCATGTGGCGTGATGTCCATGCTTACATTGTCAAATGTGATAGATGCCAACGCACAGGAAATATTTCAAGACGCGACGAAATGCCTTTAAGAAACATCCAAGAAGTATAACTCTTCGACGTATGGGGTATAGATTTCATGGGACCATTCCCACCATCTTTAGGAAACAAGTATATCTTAGTTGCAGTAGACTACGTGTCTAAATGGATTGAAGCGATGGCTGCACCCATAAACGACACTAGAGTAGTGATTAAATTATTTAAAAATTATATATTCCCCAGATTTGGAACACCCCGTTTAGTTATAAGTGATGGAGGATCTCACTTCATATCAAGAATATTTGATAAGCTTTTAAGCAAGTATGGAGTTAAGCATAGAGTAGCAACACCATATCACCCACAGACTAGTGGCCAAGTGGAAGTATCTAATAGGGAGATTAAACAAATTTTAGAAAAAACTGTCTCTGTATCCAGAAAAGATTGGTCGCAAAAGCTTCAAGAGGCTTTATGGGCCTACATAACCGCTTTCAAAACCCCTATAGGAACAACCCCCTACCAACTAGTCTATGGAAAATCTTGTCATTTACCTTTTGAGTTAGAGCATAAGGCCTATTGGGCCATTAAAACTTTGAATTTGGATTACCTAACTGTTGGTGAGAAACGTATCCTTGACATCCACAAATTGGAAGAACTCAGACAGCAAGCCTACGAGAATGCCATAATATACAAAGAAAGAACAAAACCTTGGAACGACAAAAGAATCGTAAGAAAAGACTTCAACTTAGGCGACCCTGTTCTCCTGTTCAATTCTAGGCTACGGCTCTTCCCAGGAAAGTTCCGTTCAAGATGGACCGGCCCCTTCAAAGTATCAAAAATTCTGAGGTCTGGAGCTGTTGAAATAAAAAACGAGACATGTAAACCATTCATCGTCAATGGACAAAGACTGAAGCTCTACGAAGGAGGAGACATTCCAACAACCTACTCCAGCCACACTCTAAGTGATCCACCAATCCCGACAAGAGATGTATAAGTTCCAGTCGTCAAGCTAACGACGTTAAACAAGCGCTGCATGGGAGGCAACCCATGATTTTCTTACCTTATTTACTTTTTCTACATTTTGTTTTATTTTATTTCTTGTTATATTTTGTCAGGACTAATGTTTGAAATGTTTGTGTTTTACAGGACCTTCTTCCTAACTCTGTGCAGAATGCAGAATTTTGATGACATGCATGTGACTTTCAGGAATGACGCCCAGAGAGAGCGTTACTTTGTCCACTTCAGGCGTCCTATGGCACCTACGAGGTACCCAGATCAGGCTTGCATGGAGGCTTTAGGAATTGAGCATAGTGTCAGATTCTTATGCCACCAGCTTCAATGGGACCAGTTCGACGACATGAACAACACCTATAGGAACCTCACTTTGGAGTTCCTCAGCTTATTTTCTTATGACCCCTGGGCCGGACCAGATGGATGTGCTATTTTCCGGTTATTTGGGACTGAGTACTCCTTCACTCATAAGGAGTTTGGTGATTTATTAGGTTTTCAGACGACCCCTGATGCTATTCCTGAGACACCTATGGGATACTTTCTGAGTAGGGAAGTGGAGAAGTTCTGGAGTGATATCTCTGGTGGAGGGAGTCAGGATCCTTCCACCCAGTTCTCACATGTTATCCATAACCCTGCATTGAGGTATTTTCAGATGATCATAGCACACTCTTTCTTTGGATTGCCAGATGCTGAGACCTTGCTTAGTGAGGAGGAGATCTTTCTACTATTTTGTGCGACCCAGTCACGTCCTGTGGCATATGGGAACTTTCTGCTGAAAGGTCTTAGCAGTATTGCTAGGTCATCAGTAGGTATTATTCATGTGGGAGGTATTGTTACCCAGATTGCTGCTGCTTTAGGCCTATCGCGTAAGTTGTTACATCTCAGGGTTTTCAGTGAATACACCACCATGGACGTTGATTTCTGCCTAGACAGAGGGTTGATGAGGAGAGCCTCTGCAAACCCCAACCAATTCAGATTGTTGATCGACAACGAGGTTGTTCATTACTTTTTGCTGCCTGATCCGATGATGACCAGTGTTCATGACCCAGCTAATTGGAGATATGCTTTGGAGGGTTATGGAGAGACTATTGAGGAGCCTAGATCGCCTCCTATTGCTGAGTACACCCCTACACCTCCGTCTCCCAAAATCACTGTATTATCTAATAATTTGTCTTTGCAGCCACCCGATTTATACACCCAGGTTGTTGAGCTCCGCAGAGAGACTGCCAAGCTCAAACAGGAGGTAGCTAATCTTGCTTTGCAGATTGAGGTATCTGATCTCACTCATGCTACTGAGGCAGACTCTTTATACCAGGAGATCGGAGAGCTTCGTCGCGAGATCGCTGAGCTTCGTGGATCCAGCCAGGCAGAGGAGCCAGCTGATTGATCATATTCCCCTGAGTTACTACTCTATTATTTAGTATTCAGTATTTCTGCGTTTTCTTTACTTTTTAGCATATCTGGACACATTTCGTATTTTCGCATTTCCTATATTTCCTATGTACTTTGATTTTATATATATATATATATATATATATATATATATATATTATGTGTGTTTTTATTTTTCCTTTTATATATATATATCCAATAATAATGTTATTTTTCTTAATATTTGATTTTTATTTCCACAAAAATTGTGCAAGTCCCGTGTTGAAGAGGAAAGCAAATGAGAACGCTATCGGGACCCCCAAGACGCAAAAGGTAAGAGAGGCCCATTCCAAAATTCGAAATTTTGGCCCAGGTCCGAAAATGACCTTATGGCGCCCGCCATAGCCTTATGGCGCCCGCCACGGCGTCCTGGTAAATACGGGGGAAAACTTCATCTTCCACCATTTTTGAACCTCTAAACTCCCAAAACCCATTTTTCTCCTCTTCCAAAACTCCATTAAAACCCATAAAATCTCCCACCTTTATTTAATACCCACTATCCATTAACCCTTTCAAACTTCCATTTGAAATTCCACCAATTAAATTCCATAAAAATCTCACCTTTACCAACTTATATTTAAACCCATCTTCACTATCTTCAAATCAATTCAAGGAGCAAGCTATGGTGTTCGAAGGATATATTTTGCGAGAAGGAAAACCCGGGGATAGGCAGAGGAGGAATATTCAAAGGCTTCAAGGTCGAGAAATTCTCTCGACGAGGTACGTGGACGACAACTGTCTCTATACTTTGGGTATTTATCATAGTGTTTATCATTTACTTGATTTTTTGGGACTGCACTCTATTTTTGAAAACCGAGAACCAACCTTTGAGAAACTGACAGTTGAGTTTTTAAGTTCTTTGATCTACACTGTCCACCCTAACACTGCTAGCACAGTCGGTACTGTCCAATTTAGAATGTTTGGAATAGAATATGAGTACAATACCGACGAACTAACAAGTCTGTTAGGGATTCCTCTTTGGGAAGGTGCTATTTGTGAGACCCCTTTGGATGACGGATGGTCGGTCGATGCATTTCCTTTTTGGCTGAGATTGTCAAATAATTTAATAACTTCTTTTGAAGGAATTCTCGCATCGACCATCCACAACCCGACCATCAGAGTTTTTAGATACCTGTTGGCATGTACTATTTTTGGCCGGGATAATCCAAATAAGGTTAATGCTAAAGAGCTTCTGTTTTTACAAGGAAGTCTCACAAATAGAAGAATCAATCCGGTCCCGTTTATGCTTTCTCACATGTCTGTTACTATTAATAAAGCAGGACCGATTGTTTTTGGAGGACTGATTACGTCTATTGCTCGGGCCCTTAACCTGAACGATGAGATAGCCACACTAGAGCCCTTAACTCCTCGCACAATCAACCTAAAATTTCTAAAAGATATGAAATTATGCCGAGCGAGAAGAGAGGGTGGTTTTGTATTGATGATCCATGGTGTAGCTATCCCATCTGTTGCCTTGCCCTGCAGTAGACGTACCGATGTACATAATGAAAGGAACTGGACCTATGATTTAAATGCTCCACCTGTTCTAGGTCCACTTCCTCCTAATATTCCTGATACGGAGGGACACGACACTGACGAAGAATTTGAGCAGAGAGATCAGTCTCCCATGCCTCATGTGTCCCCTCATCATCCTTCACCACCACACACCGCACCCTCTTCCTCTAACCCTTTTGCAGGTTCAGTCCCTGGATCCTATGTCACTGAGGAGATGTGGCGTGACCACATGGCTAGAGAAGAAAGGCGAGATGACCTTCTCTCTACCATTCAGCAACAACTGACGGATAATATGAGCTTCATGGAAGAATCACGACGGAGGACAGATCGATCCTTCGAGTCCGTTTCTCGCACCTTGCTCGCGATCACAGACGAGCAGTCCCGTCAGCAAGACTTCAACCGCCGGCATTACCAGCTTATGGAGGCTACTCAAGGTTCCGTTCTAGGTAACCTTCAACAGGTCAGAGATGCCCAGGCGGCCTTATCAGCTCGATTGGACCGGAGAGACCAGCATCGTAGCAGATCCCGTCGTCCCAGGCATTCCCAGCAGGACGACGAGGGCACCAGTGGTCCACATCAGTAGTTTTACAGGTTACTCTCCTTATCTTATTTCGAAACATTGGGGACAATGTTCGATTTAAGTGTGGGAGGGGATTTTATTGCTTTCTATTTTATTGCTTTCTATTTCCATTTTTAGTTAGTTGTTTATTTCTTGTTTTTGTCTATGTCTTTTTTCTAGAAAATGCATGAGTCTGACGAGTCACCAGTACAGTGTATCCCTAGTGCACCCTCATTTTTCCCCATTTCTTTAGCCCTATAAAAAAAAATTTTTTTTTGCAAAAAGAAAACATTGTTGTTCTACACGTTTTTTGGGCTTTAAGACAGGTTTGGATTAGGATGTGGTGACTTAGGTGAACTTTTTGAAACATTAGTATCGTTTTAGCACCGTAGACTTCACGAATATAGGAATCATTCCAAAACCCCATGTACCACGTCCTTAATTATCATTTCCAAATTTGCCCTAAGTAGTTTATTTCAGTAGTCAGCTCCGGCCTAAGCATGTTCTACGTAGGGGACCGATGAACATAAGTGAATGATCCAGTAAAATAAATAAAGAAAAAGGCAAACTCCGGATAGATGACCCTCACAAGGTCGTTTAAACCAAAAAGTTGAATTATTGCCAAAATATATATATATATATAATTTTAGCTCACCCATTGTTGGTTGGTTCAGAGGTATCTGGCGCTGAACTCGGTAGGGCGGATTACGATCCGATCCCCCACAACTGCATTTGGGTTAAATAAAAGGGTTTACACAGTCTTATGTGCCAGAAACCCTATGTTTTGGATCAGAATCACTAACATGTCACTCTACTATGAAACATGTACGGATAACGGGCTTAATGTGATTGCGCCTGAATGAAAAGGACCCAAAAAGAGATGAAGAGGTAGGCCTAGTGATTGTGGGATGATACGGTTGATTAATATAAGAATGAAGTTTATGTCCGCCTCTGCGGATAAGTGTCATTACGATACCCTTGGTTCACTTAGTACCTGTCACTGCATCCTGACTTGAACTTAGAAGCCCTTTTTGCCCGAATCACGTGTCAGCACTAGTTTTCTTACTTTGAGCTTTAAATGTTTTGCTTGAGGACAAGCAAAGGTCTAAGTGTGGGAGAATTTGATGACACTGAATTTCACCGTATTTTTGACTCCGATTTCGCATGCATTCTTAGTCTTTTAATGTCATTTTATTATGTTATTATTATGTTTTTCTTTGTTTTCAGGTTTTTAGTCTAATCGGAGCCCCGAGCGAGAAAAGGAGCGAAAAAGGAGCAGAAATGAGCTGAAATAAAGAAAATCAGCATTTTGCACTTATGGCGTCCACTTTGGCGGCCGCCACAGGGTCTTCCATGACGTGGCCATGTCTCAAACTCCTCCCAACTGTTTTTCCCCACGATCTCCAACTGCCCAAGCAAATTTTACACTCATGGCGGGCGCCATGGTGTTGTGGCGGGCGCCACAAGAGCAAAACAAGTTCCCGCCCAAATTCAAATGCTAGGGGCATCCTTGTCTTTTCCACATGTTTCCTTGCCTATAAATAGGACTTTAGATTTTCGTTTTTCTTCATCCAAGTTTAGTTGTTCATAAGCATATATCAGTGTAATAGTGGTAATCGCTTCACATCGAGGTGTTACTACATTCGAGAGATCGAGTCTGTAAGAGCCTGTGAGATTGAGTCTTGGAGCACTCTGGAAGGAAGTTAATCCTGCCGCCATTTTACTTTCAGTTCGTATTTTATTCAACCACTCCGATTGGAGCAGGTTTTTATTACTTTACCTTTTGTCAACTTTATTTCTTGCACTGTCTTTTAATTTCATTTATTTTCCGCACTGCTTTACTTTCATTTACTTTCCGCACTCGCACTACTTTCATTTACTTTCCGCACTCGCACTTAAATACTTTTTTATGAAAAATCTAAAAATGAGCTTTTACTTTACCATGTCTGGCTAATTTTATAAAGGTTAGAGTGTGAAGATCATAACTGAACCGATAATCTGTACAATTGTTAGTGGAAACACTTAAGGGCTATTTTAACTTTCAATATAAGTTTTCCTGTTCTTAAATTCCGTTGGGTAAGATCGAAATCCGTCCAACGCCTATCTAAACTTAATTGTTTTTAAACTATTTCAAAAACAGCGAAAGCGCTTTGTTTAGTTTATTAGGAGTTTTTAATTTAAAAGGAAAAGAGATTTTAAAACCATTTTCGGACGCGTTAAGAAGTTTAAAGTCTGGTTCGTAAGAACCTCTTTTTTTTTATAGAAAATCCAGGTTAAAATACTTTTCAACTTGGTCAAGATACTATATTTCTTAAAAATAGGTTTACTACTCTAACGCAATGCGCGCCTTTTTATCCGTGACAATAAGAGGGTTTGATTAGGGGGTACAACTCGGTTCTGAGTACGCGAAAGCGACAGTTCCTGTCAAATTAGTTCTTTTCAAAGTAGAAAACATTGCCCGTAAGTAGTTCTATTAGCAAGTACTTGGATTATCAATTGGTTGTGTGAATTGCATTCGAACCTGTCTTTATCAATTAATTTTAATTACTTTATTTACTACCGTGCACTCTTCAAAACTACTATTTTCAATCACCTTAGATACACACCTTAACAATAGATAGCGATAGATTGACACTTGGTCTCTGTGGATACGATAATCTTTTATATTACTCTGACGCATTCGTACACTTGCAAAAAAATACGCATCACATGGGCCAGCGAATTTCTTTCCACACCCCCACTTCCAGGCCCGAACCGTGGCCTTCATTTCCTATTGCTAGGTCACCCTCCATTCAAATCACTTATTTTTTTATTTTCGTTTCCTTTTTAATTATTAAAAATATTTTCTTTTATTAAAAAATTACAAAAACAATCATGTGTGTATTTTGATGTCTTATTTAATTTTTCATGAATTTTATTTTTATTTTCCATTTATTTTGATAATTAATTCTGATTTTCTTTTCCAAAGTGTCTTTCATGCTTATTCATGTGATTCATGCTTATGTTTTGTGACTTTACTCATCCTTTTGAAGCTAATTTTTTTTGTCATTCTTAGAACTTGATAGGAGGATGTTTTGATTCTGGTTTAGGTTTGGTTTGAGTTGCTTTAGGTGACTTTCCATTCAAGTTTTGTTAGCCCTCGATTCATGCTCGATTATGTGCATATCTTGACTTGTGGAGCACTTTTGAACATGCTATTTAGCTAGTTCTGTTCCAATCTTTTTGTAATCGTTAATTGGATGTTTAAAATTGCCTTTGATTATTTTTTGGGAATTTATTGGACAATTTTTCTATTTTTGATTGGTGTCTACTTGTGGTTTGAGTTTCATTGAAACATGCTCGGATACTTGACATGGTTTGGATGACTTTGTTTACTTGTGATTGAATGATGCTTGAGATGATTATTTAGTGTGATCTTATTCTATTTTAGCTTGTTTGTGGCTTTGGATTCATCTTCATTTGTCCATTTTCCTATTTGTTCTTGATTTTCTAAGTTTACATTGTTTTGACTTGAATCCCCTAAGGTGCTTGACCTAACCTTGTGAGATGCATACTTGATACTCTTGAGATCACTTTCTAATGTGTGAATTGATTAACCTTTGGCATGAATTGAGTTCTGACTTGGATTCATTTTCATCTTACTTTGCTCATTCCTTCATTGTGTGAGGTTTAATGATGTTTAATTATGCTTCTTATGCAAGTTTGCTTGCATCCTTTCTTGTTTGCTCTTAGTTGCTTACTTGAGCTTTCTTGTGTGAAATTTTGGAGCATGATTAATGATATGAATTGAGTATGATGTGAATGATGTGCTTGCTGCCCCATCTTATTTCTCATCTTTTACCTCTTTTTCTTCTTCATCTCTTTCACTCTTTCTCTTCCCACGGATCTCAAGACTTGTTTAAGTCTTGGATTCACTCCCTTAGAGCTACCTAGTCCAACTTAATTTCCGATTAAGCTTGGAGTAGGATTAGCATTAGGATTCCCTTTGCCTGACAACATTAGGAGCATTTAGTTTCCCCTTAGTGTTTTATTTTCCTTTGAGTCTTCTCTTCTCATCTCATAACACTTCTAAAACATTTAATAAAATATAACGTATATTGCGCTTGAGCCTTAAGTGTAGGAAATGAAGAACGAGGGGTCTCCCCTCCTTTTCTAGAGTGTTTAGCATACGTCCCATTTGGGGGCGACCATGCGATTCACTCGTTCCTGCATGGTAGACTTTAGTGCAATGTAAGTTACGAACTAACTTCAATCCACTTCTGTCTAAAAAACACAAAACAAATTCAAATCATTTTATCCTTCGGGATTGTTTGGTGCCAGACCATTTTCAGAAAAGAGCACGTTACTCCCGTCTTGTCGCAAACAGGCATCGACCCTAACTGCCGGACGCGAATCTAACGTCGCTCATAAAAAACACTAACCGACCTCGTTAGGTCAAACTACGACTGCTCTGATTTCCTCTTTCTCGTCTGATTGAGGATACGTAGGCACAAGACGGCGATGTCTTGGCGAGCAACCTGCCCCCTTAGTTCGTGTCCGAACTACGTTGACTCTGACTTTCCCATTGCACGAGGGAATACGTAGGCATAGGACGAGAGATGTCCTATCGAGTCACTTCTTTTTTCTTTTCTTCCTCTTTTCTTCGTTCTTTTCCGTTCCCGTTCCTTCTTCTTTCCAGTAACAGTGGAGTTCCAGATGACGACACCCTTTGATCGAGATAAGCAAGCGTGGATGCCATCGAGTACGATGGACGTGTGGGGTACTAACACCTTCCTTTCGCGTAACCGACTCCCTTACCCATTTCTCTTGGTCGCAAGACCATACTCTTTCCCTTCCCTCAGGTTTACGCAGTGTTTCCTTTCCCTCTCTTGGGATAAATACACATTGCTGGCGACTCTGTTTTTCGCGCCACTTTCGCGTTTGTACCATGGATGCGAATCCTCGGGAGCGGCAAGGGGTAGTTTGGAAAAAACATGGACACCCCGTGTTGTCTTGGGGTCTGATGTATAGGCGAAATGCTTCCAGCAAACACGGACCGTGTCAGCTGATACGACCGAACCATGTTGGCCTCAGGCTTTATACATGGGAGGGCTTCCTTTTTACATGCTTCTTGATTTTTTTTGCTTTACTTCAGTCTGACATTCCCTTATTAATTGGAAACAGTAAGAACACACCAAAAGCGCATAAAAGTGGAATAAAACAAAGAAAGAAAGTATAATAGAAGCACATAAATACCACTTATCAGTCATGAAGTTCTTTGAGCAGATGATCAATGTCCTTACATGAGTGTCTGTTTTATGAAATGGAGTTATGACTCCCCCTTACTGACTTCAAAGTAGGGGTCTTAAATCGCTTAAGGGTTGCTCAGTCTCAGTTACACTCAGTGAATTGGGCAATTATGAAAGTGTTCCAGTATTGGTGCGAGTACCATGGTGGAGTATCGACCCTAAAGCTATTTTTCAACTTGTTTAGTGTTAAACGCACTTCTACCAGAATAGAGCGATGATAAGGGATTCTCTTAATTCACCAACAAAGAAAATATCCAATGTCTACATTGATAGCATGAAAAATTTCAAATATTGATACTTTTTTGTTTCCCCCAGAGTTGTGCAGCTCACTCAAGTTTCTCCGTTCTACAAGAAGGCCATCCTTCTTACCCCATGGTTTAAAGATATGGTAAGCACCTCAAATGTGTTGTCGAATCAATGAAAGTGGTGGTACATTCATACACAGTTGGTGATAGGACATTTAAGACCTTTTAAGACGCTTCTAGAGTAGCATTAGGGATGATCATGTGAAACCTTATTTTGCAAGTGATATGCTTTTAACAAGGACATCAACTTTAGATGACGACAACTAATGTCGTATAACAAGTCAAGCATAAACGGTTTAAGGGGATAAAGATGCACACCTACATATTAGGATTTGATGGTGTTGTACCCCAAATTTTACCCTTAGATTTTATGGTCTTTTACATATCATTCTGAGTCAGCATTTTTTTTTTACATTTTTTAACTTAATATTTCATTGATCATCAACCATGCCATTTTTATCCAATTTTATCATTCCATGTCATTTTTTTTTTCAAGTAATTTGTCTTAGATTATTTTAATTCAGTTTAATTTCAATTTTTTTAATTAGTTAATTTCCATTTAATTTCTTTTAAATATAGTTTATTTTACCTTAGTTCAAATTTAATTTAATTTATTTGAAATTTTTTTGCCAATTTAATTTTTAATTCTAATTTAGTCTTTATTTTAGTCTAGTCCTAATCTGATTAATTTTCATTTAATTTACTTTTAATTATAGTCAAATTTTATTATTAATTAGCTTAAGTTTAATTTTGCCTTTAATTCTTTAAATTTTAGTCTAATTTTAATTAGTTTAATTTTTGTTTAACTTAGTTTAATTTTATTTTCTTTTTTATTTTAATTATTATTACAGTTTTATTTTTATCTTGATTTTAAGATAATTTAATTTCTGTTTTCGTTAAAATAACTTTTCATTTAATTTTAAGTCAATTTAAGTTAATATCAATTAGGTTTCTATTCTTAGTTTAATTTTTTTTTCATTATTGTTCAAAAATTGAAAAGTGAAAAAAGGTACAAATAACAGAGGATTCTGTGATTTAATGCCAAGATATTTCTATACAAGTACATGCCATGTCCCCATTTTCCAACATCATTTGCCACCAAGCTCAAGTACAAAACCGTCGTGAAAAAACGTGATTTGTGGTGTGGATGTTTTGCAACTTTGTTTCACTTTTATTGAACCATGACTTGAACCAAACCCTCCAAGCCATATTGACTTTTTCTCACCAGTTTTCCAACCACACTTTACACCAAAAACCTGTACAAGAAAGGCTCCTAAAGTACAAATGATGTGTACTTTGCAAATGAACACAAAAGTCAAAAGAACCAAAACCATTGTGCAAAACTTTCTCATACCAGAAACTGCTTGGATCTTGTTCATTTGTTCTGACTTACAAGCAACCAAGACACAGTTACACATGGCTCGAAAATGATTGTAAAAAGTGGTGCAGGCGTGTAGTATCTAGTGGTGATATTTCTCTCTTGTACCAAGCCAATGTCCAATGAGTTTCCATGCCAATAACCAGCAGCCATGACTATAAAAAGAGGCTCATAATCCATTGTTGGAGGACAACGAAAATCACTCTTAAATCTCCCTACCTTTCCTCTCCATAGTCTGGCAAGAAAATCTCAAAACTTGCGAGAACCTTGCCCTGCTCTAATTCCCTCGAGTCATCCATAAACAGTTCACACAAACCTTCTCTCAAGCTGGCCTAAATCAACAACAACACACGGAAGTCCCATGATCAATAATACCAGAACACAACAACTAGCACCCTCCAAAAGTGCTGCAACGCCTCACCATCCTCATTATCTTCCATCGTTAACCTGCTTTTTTTTTTCCGTTTAAACACTCACATTACCTATTCATCATCACCTAAAAAAAACTGTATCTTAACTTAGATACGACATAAACACATCGCTAGCCCTCGTTCCTTCCGACAACATCCATTAGCTCGCCACAAATTGCGTCGCCAACAAAAGCTTTCTTCAGCAACCAGTTCACACCGCTCACCAGCTCCAGAAACGCAGATCCGCTACACCGACGAAACCGACGTCAACACCGCGATTTCTCTGAGTTTTACCTTGTCGGTTAACATTGCTTTCCTTTCCCTTTTATATTCATGTTTGGCTATGATATTGTTATATAGTGCATTGAATTTTAAGTATGTTATATCATGATGTTGTATGTGTGTGATTAACATATTGTATGTGGTTGTTTCAATATTACTGCGGCTTGTGTGTGACGATGGATCTTAGGTAAGAGGGATACAAACTTTTTTTTTCAATATGTTGCTGCTATTTTCTGTCAAGAGCCTCTTACATGCATGAAGATAAGTTTTTAAGTATACATGTATATTTATCTTTGTTTTAGTTTTATATATATATATATACTGTATGTTTTGGTTTTTTATATATTTATATATTTACTTTATTATTTCAGTTATATATATGTATATATATTTTAGGTTCTGGTTTCTACACTTTACATGTATTTGGTTTTTTTGTTATGTTTAAAATTTTGTTAGAATTAATAATGATTATTTAGTTTAATAAGTTTAGTTATTTTCAATTAGAAAAAAGAAAGAGAAGAACATAGGTTGACTTTTCAGATTTGTTTATATCTCGTGTGGACATCATTTGCGTGTTAGTGTATCTGTCTATGCAGTAGTTGTTTGTTACTGTGAAATCATGTGGAGATTTTTATAATCGGTTTGGTTTAGTGCATGTTATACTTGAAAATGAAAAATAGTTCTTACTGAGCATGATTTTCTTTTTGCTGAAGATAGTATTATTAATATTATGTTTAGATCTTCATTTATTTACCATAAATACTGGGTGTGAGTTTTATTTTTTGCTGAAAATGGTGTTAATTTTGTGTTTAGAACTTTATTTATAGATACTATGATTTTGTGTTTAGAATTCTTCCATAGTGTATATTGATACTGTAAGTTTGTCTTGAAATCCGGTCCTAATGCATACTGTGAGTTTGTGTTGGAAATTCTATCATGATGCATACTGTGAGTTTATCATGATGTATACTGTATAGATAATGAAAATGCATGTTACTGTAAAGAGCATCTTATATAGTTAGTTTTCAAGTTTTAAGTATTATATACTTGTTTCAGCTTTTATCATATATACTTGTTTCACTTTTTTTTTTTTTTTTTTTTGAAAAACACATTTAAATTTTAATTCGATTAGTGTAAGAATACCCAAAATATTTTCCTATTTTTTATTTTTTATTTTAGTTATTTTTTTACTTAGTTTTGTTTCAATTAGAACTTAGTTAATTAATATTTTAAATTAGAATTTAGCCAAGTTAGAAGTTAGTTTAGTTGATTAGCTAACTTAGAAATTAGTTCAGCTAACTTAGAAATTAGTTTAGTTAGAACTTAATCAATTAATTTTTAATTTAATTAGTTCATTTAATTTTAGTTTTAATTTAGAAATTTAGTTTATTTTAGAAATTTTTGTGTAATTATAATTTTATTTAATTTTGAAGTTAATCTTGATATTTTTCATACTTTCATTTTAATTAATTTCTAATGTTCATTTTTCAATTTAATCTTATTGCACTTGCTGTATATTTTGCTATTCATTTTACTCCTGATACCTGAGGTTTTCCTCCTTATTTCTCTGATATCTTTTACACCATTCCAAAGGAAAAGTCTCTCTATTGACTTCATGTCATAGATAGCTCAAATACCTTGTTAACCTCAAACCATTTCACAAGAGATAACTATTAATCTCTTCTCCTTTAAGACGGTCTAACCCTTCACAATCCTTTCAAGAGATAGCCATTAATCTCTTAAAACAATCCATCCTTACAAGCTTTTCTTTTAAGCTTTTCACCCCTTTTACCCCGTTGAGGGGAACTACGAATGCTCTGATTCCATTCCCTTCAGGATGTGTAGGCACGAGATGCGATGTCTTGGCGAGCATACTTAGTGTATATACCCATAGGTCTTTACCTTAGCATTTTCCTTAGCAAGAAAACTTTAGCATAACACAAATACTAACAAGAGGTTCCCGTAGAATACTACGGACGTTTAGGGTGCTAATACCTTCCCTAGGCGTAACCAACCCCCGAACCTTAGATCTCCCCCCTTTAGGTTTTTCTAATGATCTTGAACCTTTCCTTTGGTTAAATCAAAGTCGGTTGTAAAAGAAATATGATGCAAGTTAATTAATAGCTTGTTATCCGATTTTCACTGATGCGTGTTTTTTTTTTCGCAAGTGTACGAACGCGTCAGAGTAATATAAAAGATTATCGTATCCACAGAGACCAAGTGTCAATCTATCGCTATCTATTGTTAAGGTGTGTATCTAAGGTGATTGAAAATAGTAGTTTTGAAGAGTGCACGGTAGTAAATAAAGTAATTAAAATTAATTGATAAAGACAGGTTCGAATGCAATTCACACAACCAATTGATAATCCAAGTACTTGCTAATAGAACTACTTACGGGCAATGTTTTCTACTTTGAAAAGAACTAATTTGACAGGAACTGTCGCTTTCGCGTATTCAGAACCGAGTTGTACCCCCTAATCAAACCCTCTTATTGTCACGGATAAAAAGGCGCGCATTGCGTTAGAGTAGTAAACCTATTTTTAAGAAATATAGTATCTTGACCAAGTTGAAAAGTATTTTAACCTGGATTTTCTAAAAAAAAGAGGTCCTTACGAACCAGACTTTAAACTTCTTAACGCGTCCGAAAATGGTTTTAAAATCTCTTTTCTTTTTAAATTAAAAACTCCTAATAAACTAAACAAAGCGCTTTCGCTGTTTTTGAAATAGTTTAAAAACAATTAAGTTTAGATAGGCGTTGGACGGCTTTCGATCTTACCCAACGGAATTTAAGAACAGGAAAACTTATATTGAAAGTTAAAATAGCCCTTAAGTGTTTCCACTAACAATTGTACAGATTATCGGTTCGGTTATGATCTTCACATTCTAACCTTTATAAAATTAGCCAGACATGGTAAAGTAAAAGTTCATTTTTAGATTTTTCATAAAAAAGGTATTTAAGTGCGAGTGCGGAAAGTAAATGAAAGTAGTGCGAGTGCGGAAAGTAAATGAAAGTAAAGCAGTGCGGAAAATAAATGAAAGTAGTGCGAGTGCGGAAAGTAAATGAAAGTAATGCGAGTGCGGAAAGTAAATGAAATTAAAAGACAATGCAAGAAATAAAGTTGACAAAAGGTAAAGTAATAAAAACCTGCTCCAATCGGAGTGGTTGAATAAAATGCGAACTGAAAGTAAAATGGCGGCAGGATTAACTTCCTTCCAGAGTGCTCCAAGACTCAATCTCACAGGCTCTTACAGACTCGATCTCTCGAATGTAGTAACACCTCGATGTGAAGCGATTACCACTATTACACTGATATATGCTTATGAACAACTAAGCTTGGATGGAGAAAAACGAAAATCTAAAGTCCTATTTATAGGCAAGGAAACATGTGGAAAAGACAAGGATGCCCCTAGCATTTGAATTTGGGAGGGAACTCGTTTTGTTCTTGTGGCGCCCGCCACAACACCATGGCGCCCGCCATGAGTGTAAACTTGCTTGGGCAGTTGGAGATCGTGGGGAAAAACAGTTGGGAGGAGTTTGAGACATGGCCACGTCATGGAAGACCCTGTGGCGGCCGCCATAGTGGATGCCATAAGTGTAAAATGCTGATTTTCTCTATTTTAGCTCATTTCGACTTCCTTTTCGCTCCTTTTCTCGCTCGGGGCTCTGATTAGACTAAAAACCTGAAAACAAAGAAAAACATAATAATAACATAATAAAATGACATTAAAAGACTAAGAATGCATGCGAAATCGGAGTCAAAAATACGGTGAAATTCAGTGTCATCAAATTCTCCCACACTTAGACCTTTGCTTGTCCTCAAGCAAAACATTTAAAGCTCAAAGTAAGAAAACTAGTGCTGACACGTGATTCGGGCAAAAAGGGCTTCTAGGTTCAAGTCAGGATGCAGTGACAGGTACTAAGTGAACCAAGGGTATCGTAATGACACTTATCCGCAGAGGCGGACATAAACTTCATCCTTATATTAATCAACCGTACCATCCCACAATAACTAGGCCTACCTCTTCATCTCTTTTTTGGGTCCTTTTCATTCAGGCGCAATCACATTAAGCCCGTTATCCGTACATGTTTCATAGTAGAGTGACCTGTTAGTGATTCTGATCCAAAACATAGGGTTTGTGGCACATAAGACTGTGTAAACCCTTTTATTTAACCCAAATGCAGTTGTGGGGGATCGGATCGTAATCCGCCCTACCGAGTTCAGCGCCAGAAACCTCTGAACCAACTAACAATGGGTGAGCTAAAATTATATTTTTTTGTGTGGCAACAATTCAACTTTTTGGGTTAAACGACCTTGTGAGGGTCATCTATCCGGAGTTTGCCTTATTCTTTATTTATTTTACTGGATCATTCACTTATGTTCATCGGTCCCCTACGTAGAACATGCTTAGGCCGGAGCTGACTGCTGAAATAAACTACTTAGGACAAATTTGGAAATGATAATTAAGGCCATGGTACATGGGGTTTTGGAATGATTCCTATATTCGTGAAGTCTATGGTGCTAAAACGATACTAATGTTTCAAAAAGTTCACCTAAGTCACCACATCCTAATCCAAACCTGTCTTAAAGCCCAAAAAACGTGCAGAACAACAATGTTTTCTTATTAATAATTTTTTTTTTTTTTTTTTTTGTAGGGCTAAAGAAATGGGGAAAAATGAGGGTGCACTAGGGATACACTGTACTGGTGACTCGTCAGACTCATGCATTTTCTAGAAAAAAGACATAGACAAAAACAAGAAATAAACAACTAACAAAAAAAATGGAAATAGAAAGCAATAAAATAGAAAGCAATAAAATCCCCTCCCACACTTAAATCGAACATTGTCCCCAATGTTTCGAAATAAGATAAGGAGAGTAACCTGTAAAACTACTGATGCGGACAACTGGTGCCCTCGTCGTCCTGCTGGGAATGCCTGGGACGACGGGATCTGCTACGATGCTGGTCTATCCGGTCCAATCGGGCTGATAAGGCCGCCTGGGCATCTCTGACCTGTCGAAGGTTACCTAGAACGGAACCTTGAGTAGCCTCCATAAGCTCATAATGCCGGCGGTTGAAGTCTTGCTGACGGGATTGCTCGTTTGCTATCGCAAGCAAGGTTTGAGAAACGGACTCGAAGGATCGATCTGTCCTCCGCCGTGATTCTTCCATGAAGCTCATATTATCCGTCAGTTGTTGCTGAATGGTAGAGAGAAGGTCATCTCGCCTTTCTTCTCTAGCCATAAGGTCACGCCACATCTCCTCAGTGACATAGGATCCAGGGACTGAACCTGCAAAAGGGTTAGAGGAAGAGGGTGCGGTGTGTGGTGGTGAAGGATGATGGGGGGACACATGAGGTATGGGAGACTGATCTCTCCGCTCAAATTCTTCGTCAGTGTCGTGTCCCTCCGTATCAGGAATATTAGGAGGAAGTGGACCTAGAACAGGTGGAGCATTTAAATCATAGGTCCAGTTCCTTTCATTACGTACATCGATACGTCTACTGCAGGGCAAGGCAACAGATGGGATAGCTACACCATGGATCATCAATACAAAACCACCCTCTCTTCTCGCTCGACACAATTTCATATCTTTTAGAAATTTTAGGTTGATTATGCGAGGAGTTAAGGGCTCTAGTGTGGCTATCTCATTGTTCAGGTTTAGTGCCCGAGCAATAGACGTAATTAGTCCTCCAAAAACAATCGGTCCTGCTTTATTAATAGTAACAGACATGTGAGAAAGCATAAACGGGACCGGATTGATTCTTCTATTTGTGAGACTTCCTTGTAAAAACTGAAGCTCTTTAGCATTAACCTTATTTGGATTATCCCGGCCAAAAATAGTACATGCCAACAGGTATCTAAAAACTCTGATGGCCGGGTTGTGGATAACATGTGAGAACTGGGTGGAAGGATCCTGACTCCCTCCACCAGAGATATCACTCCAGAACTTCTCCACTTCCCTACTCAGAAAGTATCCCATAGGTGTCTCAGGAATAGCATCAGGGGTCGTCTGAAAACCTAATAAATCACCAAACTCCTTATGAGTGAAGGAGTACTCAGTCCCAAATAACCTGAAAATAGCACATCCATCTGGTCCGGCCCAGGGGTCATAAGAAAACGAGCTGAGGAACTCCAAAGTGAGGTTCCTATAGGTGTTGTTCAGGTCGTCGAACTGGTCCCATTGAAGCTGGTGGCATAAGAATCTGACACTAGGCTCAATGCCTAAAGCCTCCATGCAAGCCTGATCTGGGTACCTCGTAGGTGCCATAGGACGTCTGAAGTGGACAAAGTAACGCTCTCTCTGGGCGTCATTCCTGAAAGTCACATGCATGTCGTCAAAGTTCTGCATTCTGCACAGAGTTAGGAAGAAAGTCCTGTAAAACACAAACGTTTTAAACATTAGTCCTGACAAAATATAACAAGAAATAAAATAAAACAAAATGTAGAAAGAGTAAATAAGGTAAGAAAATCATGGGTTGCCTCCCATGCAGCGCTTGTTTAACGTCGTTAGCTTGACGACTGGAACTTATACATCTCTTGTCGGGATTGGTGGATCACTTAGGTGTGGCTGGAGTAGGTTGTTGGAATGTCTCCTCCTTCGTAGAGCTTCAGTCTTTGTCCATTGACGATGAATGGTTTACATGTCTCGTTTTTGATTTCAACAGCTCCAGACCTCAGAATTTTTGATACTTTGAAGGGGCCAGTCCATCTTGAACGGAGCTTTCCTGGGAAGAGTCGTAGCCTAGAATTGAACAGGAGAACAGGGTCGCCTAAGTTGAAGTCTTTTCTTACAATTCTTTTGTCGTGCCAAGCTTTTGTTCTTTCTTTGTATATTATGGCATTCTCGTAGGCTTGCTGTCTGAGTTCTTCCAATTTGTGGATGTCAAGGATACGTTTCTCACCAGCAGTTAGGTAATCCAAATTCAAAGTTTTAATGGCCCAATAGGCCTTATGCTCTAACTCAAAAGGTAAATGACAAGATTTTCCATAGACTAGTTGGTAGGGGTTGTTCCTATAGGGGTTTTGAAAGCGGTTCTGTAGGCCCATAAAGCCTCTTGAAGCTTTTGCGACCAATCTTTTCTGGATACAGAGACAGTTTTTTCTAAAATTTGTTTAATCTCCCTATTAGATACTTCCACTTGGCCACTAGTCTGTGGGTGATATGGTGTTGCTACTCTATGCTTAACTCCATACTTGCTTAAAAGCTTATCAAATATTCTTGATATGAAGTGAGATCCTCCATCACTTATAACTAAACGGGGTGTTCCAAATCTGGGGAATATATAATTTTTAAATAATTTAATCACTACTCTAGTGTCGTTTGTGGGTGCAGCTATCGCTTCAATCCACTTAGACACGTAGTCTACTGCAACTAAGATATACTTGTTTCCTAAAGATGGTGGGAATGGTCCCATGAAATCTATACCCCATACGTCGAAGAGTTCTACTTCTTGGATGTTTCTTAAAGGCATTTCGTCGCGTCTTGATATATTTCCTGTGCGTTGGCATCTATCACATTTGACAATGTAAGCATGGACATCACGCCACATGGTAGGCCAGAATAGGCCAGCTTGAAGAATCTTGGCGTAGGTCTTAGAGGTGCTTGCATGTCCACCATAAGGTGCAGAGTGACAATGCTGAATTATACTTTCTACCTCGTCTTCTGGAACGCAACGGCAGAAAATGCCATCTTTACCTCTCTTGAAAAGAAGTGGCTCATCCCAATAGAAATTTCTAACATCACTTAAGAACTTCTTCTTCTTGTGGTAATCGAGATCAGGGGGTATGATATCAGCGGCTAGGTAATTAACAAAATCAGCGTACCAGGGCACGTTACTTACAGCTAAGGATTTTTGGAAGTGCTCATGAGGGTCTGGTTCTTTATCTTCAATGGTTTCCAACTGGGCTATCAATCTATCATAGGCAAAATCATCATTTATGGGTACTAACTCAGGATTCAGGTATTCTAGCCTAGATAGGTGATCGGTTACTACATTTTCTGTGCCTTTTTTATCTCGGATATCTAAGTCGAACTCTTGTAGCAACAAAATCCATCGAAGTAACCTGGGTTTAGCATCTTTTTTACTTAGTAGGTAACGGATGGCAGCATGATCGGTGTAAACTATAATTTTGGCTCCTACTAGATATGATCTAAATTTGTCTATAGCGAAAACTACAGCTAGGAGTTCTTTCTCGGTTGTTGCGTAATTGAGCTGGGCGGCGTCTAGGGTTCTACTGGCATAATATATTACATGTAATCTTTTATCTTTTCTCTGACCTAGAACGGCTCCTACAGCGTAATCACTGGCGTCACACATTATCTCAAACGGTTCAGACCAATCAGGGGGTTTCATAATGGGTGCTGAAATCAATGCTTGCTTCAAAAGGTTGAATGCTTCATTGCATTTTTCATCAAAGATGAATTCAGCATCTTTCATTAACAGGCCAGTTAAAGGTTTTGTTATTTTGGAGAAGTCCTTGATGAAACGGCGGTAGAATCCAGCGTGTCCAAGGAAACTTCTAACTTCCCTGATAGTCTTGGGGGGTTTTAGGTTCTCTATAACTTCTATTTTTGCTTTATCTACCTCTATACCTCTTTCGGAGATTATATGTCCTAAAACAATTCCTTCAGTCACCATGAAATGGCATTTTTCCCAATTCAACACAAGGTTCACCTCCACACATCTTTCCAGGATTTTCTCAAGGTTGATAAGACAATTTTGGAAATCAAAACCGCAAACCGAGAAATCATCCATAAATACTTCCATGATTCCATCTAGATAATCTGCAAAGATTGACATCATGCAACGTTGGAAAGTAGCAGGGGCATTACAGAGTCCAAAAGGCATTCGTCTGTAGGCAAAAGTTCCAAAAGGGCATGTAAAGGTAGTTTTTTCTTGATCTTCTGGATGTATAGGTATTTGAAAGAATCCCGAATACCCGTCTAGATAGCAGAAGTAAGAGTGTCTGGCAAGACGTTCTAACATCTGGTCTATGAACGGTAAAGGGAAATGATCCTTCCTAGTTGCTTTATTTAACTTTCTATAGTCTATGCACATACGCCAACCTCCTTCTATCCGCTTTGCTATTTGTTCACCTTTCTCATTTTGCACAACTGTGATGCCTCCCTTCTTGGGTACCACATGCACAGGGCTCACCCACTTACTGTCCGAGATCTGATATATTATACCTGCTTCAAGCAACTTCAGAACTTCCTTTTTGACAACATCACTCAGTATAGGGTTTATCCTTCTCTGGTGCTCTCTGGAAGGTTTTGAATCTACTTCGAGCGAAATCCGATGCATGCATACGGATGGACTTATACCTTTCAGATCAGAGATATTATATCCTAAGGCTGAGGGATATCTTCGTAAAACGTCCAAGAGTTGATCTGTATCTTTTTGTCTCAAGGCAACACTAACTATAACCGGACGATTCATTTCTTCATCAAGAAACTCATATCTCAGGTTCTTAGGTAGTTCCTTAAGTTCCAAGACTGGTTTAATAGGGCAAGGCATAGGATCTGGGGTAAGGGATAAACATTCGTAAAGGTTATCATCGATGTAGGGTTTCTTATAATTGTCATCTTCCAAAATAAGAGTTGATGGCAGCTTAATTGTTTCAATGACTTCTTCTTGCTCTAACTCCCTAACACATTCATCAATGATATCTATCGCATAACACGCATCTCCTATCACAGGTGCCATAAGAAATTTTGAAAGTATAAATTCTATCTTCTCGTTCCCTACCTCAAAGGTTAGCTTCCCCTTTTTGACATCTATTATGGCTCCAGCAGTCGATAAGAATGGTCTACCTAGAAGAATTGGTATGTCATCATCTTCTTTAATGTCCATGACAACAAAATCAGTAGGGATAAACAGCTGACCTATCCTAACAGGGACGTCTTCAAGTATGCCTATCGGATATTTAACAGATTTATCGGCTAATTGAAGTGACATCTTGGTAGGTTGCAACTCTCCTAAATTTAACCTTTCGCAAACCGCTAAGGGCATTAAGCTCACACTAGCTCCTAAGTCTAGAAAAGCTTTTTCGATGACATGACTCCCCAAAGTACAAGGAATGGAAAAGTTTCCAGGATCTTTATCCTTTTTTGCTAATTTATTTTCGGCAATAGAATTACATTCCAAGGGTTTCGGATCATCAAGTCTACGTTTATTGGTAAGGATGTCTTTGAGAAACTTTGCGTAGGATGGTATTTGGGTAATGGCTTCTGTGAACGGGATTTCTACGTGAAGTTTTTCTATAACTTTAATGAATTTCTGATACTGATTATTGATCTGGGTTTGTTTAAGTCTTTGCGGATATGGTATTGGTGGTTTGTATGGCGGGGGTGGTATATAGGTTTTGTTTTTGGGTTCTTCTCCTTTTTCTTGACTTTCCTGGTTTACAGATTCCTCTGGTTTCTTCTTTTTATCTGGGATGTTGTCATCTTCCTTAGAAGTTTTGGGATCACTCAACCTCGGGTTACAAGGTTCATCATAAGCGGTCCCACTTCGTAGGGTAATGGCATTTGCTTGTCCTTTCGGGTTTTGTTGAGGTTGTCCAGGGAATTGTCCTCCAGGTGTGGTCTGAGGGGCTTGGTTTAAAGCTACCTGCGAGATTTGGGTTTCAAGCATCTTATTGTGAGTGATTATTTGGTCAACCTTGGTTCCTAACTGGGTAATTAGTTCGTTAACATGAACGTTTTGGTTCATGAACTCCTTGTTTTGTTGGATTTGAGCAGCGACAAAATTATCCACGATTTTCTCAAGGCTCGGTTTTGGTGGTACAGGTTGCATAGGTTGATTTGATCTTGGGGCTTGATAACTTGATTGTCTCGGAGGGGCAGTATTTTGGATAGGGTTATTATTCTTATAGGAAAAGTTTGGGTGATTCCTCCATCCAGGGTTATAGGTATTTGAAAATGGGTTTCCTTGGGTGTAGTTCACTTGTTCAGAGCTAGTCTCGTTTAACAGACTGCATTCTGCGGATTGGTGTCCTTTCGTCCCACATATCTCACAATCTGACGAAACTGCGGCTGCAGTATTCGGGGTTGTACACATATGCTCAACTTTTAGGGCTAATGCGTCCATTTTAGCTTGCATCATGTCTATAGAGCTTAACTCATGTATTCCTCCTTGGGCTTCCTTCTTTTCCACTGTCGCTCGTTCTACTCCCCACGATTGATGGTTTTGGGCCATATCTTCCATAAGGGCACTAGCTTCAGGGTAAGGTTTGTTCATCAGTGCGCCACCTGCGGCGGCATCGATGGTCATCTTAGTGTTATAATGAAGTCCATTATAGAAGGTTTGAATGATTAACCAATTTTCTAAACCATGATGTGGGCATGCTCTTAACAGCTCTTTATATCTCTCCCAGGCTTCGAACAACGATTCTCCTTGGTTTTGGGTAAATCTAGTTATTTGGTTTCGAAGAACAGCGGTCTTACTCGGGGGAAAATATCTGGCAAGGAATACTTTTCTAAGGTCTTCCCAACTTGTTATGGAATTTGGTGGAAGGGAATCTAACCAAGATAGGGCCTTATCTCTGAGGGAAAAAGGAAATAATCTTAAGCGAATCGCCTCAGGAGGGGCTCCATTGGTTTTAAAGGTGTCTGCTAGTTGGAGAAAGTTTTTCAAATGTTGGTTTGGGTTCTCTGTAGCAAGACCTGCGAATTGTCTCTGCTGTACTAACTGCAGCAGGGATGGTTTAAGTTCAAAATTGTTAGCTGGTATGGCTGGATTTACTATACTAGAACTAGGTTCCTCGTTGGATGGTTGGGCGAAATCCTTAAGAGGTCTTTGATTTTGATCTTCGGCCATAGCTTTCCTAAGTTTACGGAAGTATAAACGTGTGCGAGCGTAACGTTCTGGTTCAGCTAGAGGGTCTACTAAACTTCCGGTACTACGAGTTTTTCGCATTGACCGGCGGGTAACTTCCTTAGTCTAAACGGTATAACAACAGGGTACGAAATTTGACGAAATTGGTCCCCGGCAACGGCGCCAAAAACTTGATGCGTGTTTTTTTTTTCGCAAGTGTACGAACGCGTCAGAGTAATATAAAAGATTATCGTATCCACAGAGACCAAGTGTCAATCTATCGCTATCTATTGTTAAGGTGTGTATCTAAGGTGATTGAAAATAGTAGTTTTGAAGAGTGCACGGTAGTAAATAAAGTAATTAAAATTAATTGATAAAGACAGGTTCGAATGCAATTCACACAACCAATTGATAATCCAAGTACTTGCTAATAGAACTACTTACGGGCAATGTTTTCTACTTTGAAAATGACTAATTTGACAGGAACTGTCGCTTTCGCGTATTCAGAACCGAGTTGTACCCCCTAATCAAACCTTCTTATTGTCACGGATAAAAAGGCGCGCATTGCGTTAGAGTAGTAAACCTATTTTTAAGAAATATAGTATCTTGACCAAGTTGAAAAGTATTTTAACCTGGATTTTCTAAAAAAAAGAGGTCCTTACGAACCAGACTTTAAACTTCTTAACGCGTCCGAAAATGGTTTTAAAATCTCTTTTCTTTTTAAATTAAAAACTCCTAATAAACTAAACAAAGCGCTTTCGCTGTTTTTGAAATAGTTTAAAAACAATTAAGTTTAGATAGGCGTTGGACGGCTTTCGATCTTACCCAACGGAATTTAAGAACAGGAAAACTTATATTGAAAGTTAAAATAGCCCTTAAGTGTTTCCACTAACAATTGTACAGATTATCGGTTTGGTTATGATCTTCACATTCTAACCTTTATAAAATTAGCCAGACATGGTAAAGTAAAAGTTCATTTTTAGATTTTTCATAAAAAAGGTATTTAAGTGCGAGTGCGGAAAGTAAATGAAAGTAGTGCGAGTGCGGAAAGTAAATGAAAGTAAAGCAGTGCGGAAAATAAATGAAAGTAGTGCGAGTGCGGAAAGTAAATGAAAGTAATGCGAGTGCGGAAAGTAAATGAAATTAAAAGACAATGCAAGAAATAAAGTTGACAAAAGGTAAAGTAATAAAAACCTGCTCCAATCGGAGTGGTTGAATAAAATGCGAACTGAAAGTAAAATGGCGGCAGGATTAACTTCCTTCCAGAGTGCTCCAAGACTCAATCTCACAGGCTCTTACAGACTCGATCTCTCGAATGTAGTAACACCTCGATGTGAAGCGATTACCACTATTACACTGATATATGCTTATGAACAACTAAGCTTGGATGGAGAAAAACGAAAATCTAAAGTCCTATTTATAGGCAAGGAAACATGTGGAAAAGACAAGGATGCCCCTAGCATTTGAATTTGGGAGGGAACTCGTTTTGTTCTTGTGGCGCCCGCCACAACACCATGGTGCCCGCCATGAGTGTAAACTTGCTTGGGCAGTTGGAGATCGTGGGGAAAAACAGTTGGGAGGAGTTTGAGACATGGCCACGTCATGGAAGACCCTGTGGCGGCCGCCATAGTGGATGCCATAAGTGTAAAATGCTGATTTTCTCTATTTTAGCTCATTTCGACTTCCTTTTCGCTCCTTTTCTCGCTCGGGGCTCTGATTAGACTAAAAACCTGAAAACAAAGAAAAACATAATAATAACATAATAAAATGACATTAAAAGACTAAGAATGCATGCGAAATCGGAGTAAAAAATACGGTGAAATTCAGTGTCATCATTCACCGCAACAGAAATGGCGACTTCACTAGGGACATCCCCTAAGAGGGTTAAGCCTATCTTGTTTATATTTGTGTTATTTATATGTTTGCTTGATTGTACATTTGTATATTTATATCTGTATATATACCTGTTGTGCTTGAGTTTTTCTGTGTGCAGGGTTGCTACCTTGAGTGGTGAGATAAGTCCTAACCCGGACTTGAGAGCACTTATGATAGGATCGTGGTGTAATTAATAGTCGGTTGTTGGCAGTAGTACCAACAATTTATGGCATATGATGACCACACTCAGATGAGGCCCTTTGGGATTGTTGATGTCTGATGTGAGCAGTCACATTGATATTACTTTTTCAATTGAGTGTCAGGGATTCTGAGGACCGTAGTTACCTTTATCCCACCTGGCCTTTATAGCGTAGTGCGGTGACTATGAGGAAGCCAGTCTCGAGTAGTTATCACGCGATACTACACTCAGACGAGTTTATCTTGAGAATATTATTAACCCACGTGAGTAGTCACGTAGGCCGATAATATCCGAAGGATTTACGTAGACTCTGGGAACTTTTAGAACCATGTTCTACAGTTGATAAACCCTAGTACACACCCTGTGGTTGGTGCTTTACCCAGACTTCATGCTGTGATCTTGAACCCTTGATCCTATTGCATGTGTTTTGTATCCTGTTTGCATCGCATTGCATATCATTTGCATCTTTGCATGATTCATTGCATGCGTTTGTTTGTGCAGAAACTCATTGTCTCTATCTTCCAGTGTTTGTCTGCTAGTCGTCAAGTTGTTTCCTCGACACCGATATCGGACTAGAGCTAATTACAGACGCAAGATGTCAGAGAAAGAGATACACAATGTTGAGGTCCGAATCGAGATCGATGATCTCAAATCAAGTATGACTAAACTCACGGAGATGCTTCAAGTTTTGCTTGCTAGAGGAGAGCCTCCCCAAAGGACAGTCATCCAGGAAGTTTCAAGTGCTGATCCTTCACCGGTTCAAGTGCCACCTTCAACTTCGCCAGAGTTTGGTTTGCCACACAACTATTCTCCACCTCTTGCATCTAATGCTATGATTGGTCAAGCTCCTAGACCAGTGTTTCAAGCTCCTGTTTTTACCGAGCCTCAACCTATAGTTCAGACTACTCGAGCTCCCTTTGAGGATCCCCGCTATGAGTACAATGTTGCCAGTGCTCAAAGTGAGGACCACGAGGACTTTGTTGAACCCGAAGTTGTTCGAGAGCAGTTTTAAAACATAGAAAGAAGACTCAAAGCCGTTGAGGGTACTGATTTCTTCAATGTGGATGCAGACAACCTGTGCTTAGTATCAGACCTTGTTATACCTCCTAAGTTCACAACTCCAGATTTTGTGAAGTACAAGGGCCACTCTTGCCCAAGAGCTCATTTGGTCATGTATCTTCGCAGGATGACTGCTCATGCCAAGAATCAGTAGCTGCTTATCCATTGTTTTCAGGATAGCTTGAGTGGAGCATCACTCAAATGGTACATGGGTCTTGAGCAAAACTCTATCCACAGCTTCCAAGACCTCACAAATGCCTCCATGAAGCAATACAAGTATAACCTTGACATGGCTCCTGATCACCGTCAACTGCAAAACATGTCTCAGAATGATAAAGAGTCTTTCAAGGAGTATGCTCAGCGCTGGAGAAAGTTGGCTTCCCATGTGGAACCTCCCCTGGCCAAGAAGGAGTTAACTGGAATGTTTATGGATACCTTGTCCCCGTTCTATTGGGAGAAAATGGTTGGAAGTGTTTCCTCTAATTTCACTGATTTGGTTACTATTGGCCAAAGACTCGAGGAAGGTCTTAAGAAGGGAAAAGTATCCAAGGCTGTGGAATCTTCCAATGCTGTGAAAAAATCATATGGTAACTTTCAGAAGAAAAAGGAAGATCATACTAACGCTGTCATGGTTGAAACAAGAAGGCCTCATCCTCAACCTCAGTATGTTGTTCACCTTACTGTTGCTGCTGTTACTCCCGTGGTTGCTGCTCCATGACCAGCTCAAGCTCTCCAACTTCCAGCTGCAGGACAGAGCCAGTATCGTAATAGGGGTCAATTTGATCCCATTCCCATGACTTACACTGAACTTTATCCTAGTTTGGTTCAACAAGATTTGATTACCATAAGGCCTCTGCCTCCTCCTCCAAATCCTCTTCCAGCCGACTATAGGGCTGATCTTCATTGTGAATACCATCAAGGTGGCGCAGGCCATAACTTGGAAAGTTGATTTGCATTGAAGGCTAGAGTACAAGAGCTGATGAGGAACAAAATCCTCTCCTTTAAGGACAATCCCAATGTTTAGAACAACCCTCTGCTAGGGCACGCCAGGTGAAGCTTCAGTCGACTTCAGCATGCTATCCTCCTAAAAGCCAGTGTTTCACACATGACAACGCATCCTTGTGTTGATTAGTCACTAGGCCTTTGTTTCTTGTTGTTTGCACTTTCCTTATCTTGCAATAGCTGTTTGCTTTCAAATTACGTTTGTACCTTCAAGTTTAATGAAATGAGCATTGCAATTTTTGATTTAATTCATTTGTGTTTGCTATTTACGTCTCTATGCTTTCTTTTGCAAAATACTTTATCTCTTTTCCACTTTCCTTTTGATTATGCAAAGATTGGAGGGAGGATGATGAAAACGTTATACCCATAATTGCTGTTGACATGCTTTCAAATCAAAACTTTGCTGACGATGTAAGGCATTGTTTCAATCCCTAAACACTGGAGAAATAAGGAAGATAATCCCTCTTTAACCCTTTTGAGCCTTGAAGTAGGAGTTTCTTTTCTTTACAAATGAAAAACCCCCAATCTTAACCTGGGGCAGGGTAGTTCTCAGTAACTTGATCGTGCATTCAAATATAAGAGTTGCATTCAAGACGCCTTTCAACAAAAGGTTGCATTCAAAAAATTTCCTTCGCACACAGCAGGCAAGTGTCGAAGATGTCTTTCAAGTCAAACACCGATGATGGTTCACTGTAATCCTTAAACTAGGCAGTCACTGAAAAAAAAGAGAGAGAAGAAAAAAATAAGAAAGAAAAGTTTGTAGTACAACCAAAGGAGGAAATCTTTAAATCCTTCATCCTAAAAGTCCTCAATGTCAAACAATTTTGTAAGGAAGTAGTGACTGACATTTCAAAGTCTCTTAACTTCTGAACCATCATCATTACTATCATCAATGCAATTCCTAACCTATGGGAATTTGAGTACAGAGTCTGAGTTAACTGAGCATAGGATTGAAGTTCATCACGTAGATTGGGTGGGTCACAAATAAACTTTGAGCCTTTATCCTTTGTTTCTTAAACCGTGAACTAGACCACGTTATAACCCTCAAAAGACCTAATTGAAGCAAGGTCATTTTGAAAGCATACTACAGCAAGGTTGCGTAACCTGACTCCTAAAGATTTTTGCAGATCACTTATTTTGGTATCACACCTTTTGCTTTACTTTTCACTCCTAAAAATCTTGAACCGTCGTGTTAAGACCAGTGACTCATTTTATTTTGCAACCTCCAAAAATAATTTTGATTTCAAAAGTTGCATGAACTTTGCATTTACCATGTTTGTACAAATACTTTTGTTTGCAAACTAGCTTTCCTCTCAAGGAATTTTCAAACATTTGAGAAACTTGGTCGGTGATCCAATCAGGGGCAAGTTCCTTCCATATCCTATTGAGAATCAGTTCAAGATTTGTGGTTTAATGGCGACTTCTTAGAATTGGTTTATATAGAAGATTTTGCAAGACTCAGGCTGGGGCAAGCTTTCCCAGTGTACAGTAAAACAATCATCTTTCAAGACTCAGACCGGGGAAAGCTTTCTAAGAGCACCATGAAACGGTCATTTCCAGAATCAATCAAAGCTGAAGCAATGATCAGCTCATCTACAACATTCAGCTAATCTGGGGCAATTAATTTGAAGAATCCCCATGCAACTTTCCATCATTCCTACAAAGAGCATCACTTTATACAGTTTACCAGTGTGACAATGATGTGTTCAGCAGTAGCATCTCTAGTCCCAAGCAGAATGGCAGTGATCTCTGTGTTGAGGAATCAGTCTTCCAGTCTTGTCTTCCCAAAGAGTCGAGCCATGTCGTCAGCATCTGCATTTGCATTTGATCATATATCATCTGCATAATTTATATACATATGCATAGCATGAGTGTTTCATCCTCATTTGCATTTCTCTCGAGGTCGTGTCGTTGTCCACGTCTTACCTTATCAAAACGTTACCTGTCCTTTTCATTCAGTGTCATTCCTGAAATCTTATTTCTCCATTCAGTGTCATTCCTGGATAAGTTTTCTCCTTTGCATTCGGTGCCATTCCTGGATGTCTTTCTCGCTATAATTCGATGCCATTCTCAACTATTATGATTTATACCTTCCATTCAAAGCCATTATTGAATGCCTGGTGTCCTTTTATTCAACGCCATATAGTCTTGTTTGTTCACATTCGTCTAAAGCCGTTATTAGATATTGTGATTTATACCTTTCATTCAAAGCTAGTATTGGATGTCCGGTTTCTCTACCATCTGATGCCTATCCAGATGTGTCTCTCTTTCTGATATTTTTTCAGATCGAGTCCTTGATCACTTTATCTAAAGCCGTTATTAGATATTGTGATTTATACCTTTCATTCAAAGCCAGTATTGGATGTCCGGTTTCTCTACCATCTGATGCCTATCCAGATGTGTCTCTCCTTCTGATGTTTTTTCAGATCGAGTCCTTGTTCACTTTATCTAAAGCCGTTATTAGATATTGTGATTTGTACCTTTCATTCAAAGTCGTTATTGGATGACTGGTTTCTTTTGCCATCTGATGTTTTTCCGGATGTTTCTTTCTCTGTCTTTTCTGGTTTTTCTTGAAGATCCCGTTTGAACTCTTCAGTATAAGAAAATTCTAGAAAATCTTTTGTTAATGTCTATCCTTTCATTTCAAATTGGTCCCCAGTAGAGATCATGTCTTCTTTCTGGTTCCATGCCCAGTAAAGAGTTTGCTATTATTTTTCCCAGTGTTTCCTCAGAGTCTCCTCTTTGAGTCTCTTATGTTGGTTAGTCTGTATCCCCATGTGAGTTTTTTCCTCATGGATACTAGCCTTCATCCCTTCCTAGTAAACTCTTCATCTGGATTTTGGTCTCTTTGCACTATCATTCCACCATTTTCATCATACTAGAAGTTCATTGCATGTCAGCATTTGCATGTCTGCTGCTTGTCCCTAGCATTTGCATCCATCTAAGGGCAAAATTTTCGGTTTGCTATATTTAAATACCTTTCACGTTGATGCACCGAGGATTTCCGTTTCTCATGCCATCCGGTAAAGTTATTTAAATAGGGACAACTGTTGTACCCCAAATTTTACCCTTAGATTTTCTGGTCTTTTACATATCATTCTGAGTCAGCATTTTTTTTTTTTTACATTTTTTAACTTAATATTTCATTGATCATCAACCATGCCATTTTTATCCAATTTTATCATTCCATGTCATTTTTTTTTCAAGTAATTTGTCTTAGATTATTTTAATTCAGTTTAATTTCAATTTTTTTAATTAGTTAATTTCCATTTAATTTCTTTTAAATATAGTTTATTTTACCTTAGTTCAAATTTAATTTAATTTATTTGAAAGTTTTTTGCCAATTTAATTTTTAATTCTAATTTAGTCTTTATTTTAGTCTAGTCCTAATCGGATTAATTTTCATTTAATTTACTTTTAATTATAGTCAAATTTTATTATTAATTAGCTTAAGTTTAATTTTGCCTTTAATTCTTTAAATTTTAGTCTAATTTTAATTAGTTTAATTTTTGTTTAACTTAGTTTAATTTTATTTTCTTTTTTATTTTAATTATTATTACAGTTTTATTTTTATCTTGATTTTAAGATAATTTAATTTCTGTTTTTGTTAAAATAACTTTTCATTTAATCTTAAGTCAATTTAAGTTAATATCAATTAGGTTTCTATTCGTAGTTTAATTTTTTTTTCATTATTGTTCAAAAATTGAAAAGTGAAAAAAGGTACAAATACCAGAGGATTCTGTGATTTAATGCCAAGATATTTCTATACAAGTACATGCCATGTCCCCATTTTCCAACATCATTTGCCACCAAGCTCAAGTACAAAACCGTCGTGAAAAAACGTGATTTGTGGTGTGGATGTTTTGTAACTTTGTTTCACTTTTATTGAACCATGACTTGAACCAAACCCTCCAAGCCATATTGACTTTTTCTCACCAGTTTTCCAACCACACTTTACACGAAAAACCTGTACAAGAAAGGCTCCTAAAGTACAAATGCTGTGTAATTTGCAAATGAACACAAAAGTCAAAAGAACCAAAACCATTGTGCAAAACTTTCTCATATCAGAAACTGCTTGGATCTTGTTCATTTGTTCTGACTTACAAGCAACCAAGACACAATTACACATGGCTCGAAAATGATAGTAAAAAGTGGTGCATGCGTGTAGTATCTAGTGGTGATATTTCTCTCTTGTACCAAGCCAATGTCCAATGAGTTTCCATGCCAATAACCAGCAGCCATGACTATAAAAAGAGGCTCATAATCCATTATTGGAGGACAACGAAAATCACTCTTAAATCTCCCTACCTTTCCTCTCCATAGTCTGGCAAGAAAATCTCAAAACTTGCTAGAACCTTGCCCTGCTCTAATTCCCTCGAGTCATCCATAAACAGTTCACACAAACCTTCTCTCAAGCTGGCCTAAATCAACAACAACACATGGAAGTCCCATGATCAATAATACCAGAGCACAACAACTAGCACCCTCCAAAAGTGCTGCAACGCCTCACCATCCTCATTATCGTCCATCGTTAACCTGCTTCTCTTTTTTCTTTCCGTTTAAACACTCACATTACCTATTCATTATCACCTAAAAAAACTATATCTTAACTTAGATACGACATAAACACATCGCTAGCCCTCGTTCCTTCCGACAACATCCATTAGCTCGCCACAAATTGCATCGCCGACAAAAGCTTTCTTCAGCAACCAGTTCACACCGCTCACCAGCTCCAGAAACGCAGATCCGCTACACCGACGAAACCGACGTCAACACCGTGATTTCTCTGAGTTTTACCTTGTCGGTTATCATTGTTTTCCTTTCCCTTTTATATTCATGTTTGGCTATGATATTGTTATGTAGTGCATTGAATTTTAAGTATGTTATATCATGATGTTGTTTGTGTGTGATTAACATGTTGTATGTGGTTGTTTCAATATTACTGTGGCTTGTGTGTGACGATGGATCTTAAGTAAGAGGGATACAAACTTTTTTTTTCAATATGTTGCTGCTATTTCCTGTCAAGAGCCTCTTACATGCATGTCGATAAGTTTTTAAGTATACATGTATATTTATCTTTGTTTTAGTTTTATATATATATACTGTATGTTTTGGTTTTTTATATATTTATATATTTACTTTATGATTTCAGTTATATATATGTATATATATTTTACGTTCTGGTTTCTACACTTTACATGTATTTGGTTTTTTTGTTATGTTTAAAATTTTGTTAGAATTAATAATGATTATTTAGTTTAATAAGTTTAGTTATTTTCAATTAGAAAAAAGAAAGAGAAGAACATATGTTGACTTTTCAGATTTGTTTATATCTCGTGTGGACATCATTTGCGTGTTAGTGTATCTGTCTATGCAGTAGTTGTTTGTTACTGTGAAATCATGTGGAGATTTTTATAATCGGTTTGGTTTAGTGCATGTTATACTTGAAAATGAAAAAAAGTTCTTACTGAGCATGATTTTCTTTTTGCTGAAGATAGTGTTATTAATATTATGTTTAGATCTTCATTTATTTATCATAAATACTGGGAATGAGTTTTATTTTTTGCTGAAAATGGTGTTAATTTTGTGTTTAGAACTTTATTTATAGATACTCTGATTTTGTGTTTAGAATTCTTCCATAGTGCATATTGATACTGTAAGTTTGTCTTGAAATCCGGTCCTAATGCATACTGTGAGTTTGTGTTGGAAATTCTATCATGATGCATACTGTGAGTTTATCATGATGTATACTGTATAGATAATGAAAATGCATGTTACTGTAAAGAGCATCTTATATAGTTAGTTTTCAAGTTTTAAGTATTATATACTTGTTTCAGCTTTTATCATATATACTTGTTTCACTTTTTTTATTATTTTTTTTGAAAAACACATTTAAATTTTAATTCGATTAGTGTAAGAATACCCAAAATATTTTCCTATTTTTTATTTTTTATTTTAGTTATTTTTTTTTTACTTAGTTTTGTTTCAATTAGAACTTAGTTAATTAATATTTTAAATTAGAATTTAGCCAAGTTAGAAGTTAGTTTAGTTGATTAGCTAACTTAGAAATTAGTTCAGCTAACTTAGAAATTGGTTTAGTTAGAACTTAATCAATTAATTTTTAATTTAATTAGTTCATTTAGTTTTAGTTTTAATTTAGAAATTTAGTTTATTTTAGAAATTTTTGTGTAATTATATTTTTATTTAATTTTGAAGTTAATCTTGATATTTTTCATACTTTCATTTTAATTAATTTCTAATGTTCATTTTTCAATTTAATCTTATTGCACTTGCTGTATATTTTGCTATTCATTTTACTCCTGAAACCTGAGGTTTTCCTCGTTTCTCTGATATCTTTTACACCATTCCAAAGGAAAAGTCTCTCTATTGACTTCATGTCATAGATAGCTCAAATACCTTGTTAACCTCAAACCATTTCACAAGAGATAGTTATTAATCTCTTCTCCTTTAAGACGGTCTAACCCTTCACAATCCTTTCAAGAGATAGCCATTAATCTCTTAAAACAATCCATCCTTACAAGCTATGCTTTCAAGCTTTTCACCCCTTTTACCCCATTGAGGGGAACTACGAATGCTGTGATTCCATTCCCTTCAGGATACGTAGGCACGAGATGCGATGTCTTGGCGAGCATACTTAGTGTATATACCCCTAGGTCTTTACCTTAGCATTTCCCTTAGCAAGCAAACTTTAGCATAACACAAATACTAACAAGAGGTTCCCGTAGAATACTACGGACGTTTAGGGTGCTAATACCTTCCCTAGGCGTAACCAACCCCCGAACCTTATATCTCCCCCTTTAGGTTTTTCTAACGATCTTTAACCTTTCCTTTTGATAAATCAAAGTCGGTTGTAAAAGAAATATGATGCAAGTTAATTAATAGCTTGTTATCCGATTTTCACCGCAACAGATGGACTTGAATATCTGATGATGGCAATCAAATAGAATGTAACAAAAGCCTCATCTCAAGTTACTAAAGCATGTTTCTATAAAAGAGAAAGCATCTGGAAAAGTCTTGAAGTGCTAAGGACCATACTAATTTTTAGTGAGTGAACCGATTGTAAAACTTAAGGGGTTTATCGTAAAACTGCTTGGCAAACACACACACACACACACACACACACACACACACACACACACACCAAAATATATTTTCAAACAATTTTTACCAAAGAAAATATCTTCATAAACATATATAAGTTGTGTCAGATGAATTGAGAATTGTCAAAATAGTTATAGGAAAATTTTTGACCTATCTAATCGATTAAAACTTTAGTTCACTCAATTAGTGCAGTTCAAAATTGAGTCCCAAGCGATTAGGACAATGCATTTATGATGTTCAATAGCTAGATATATTTTCCTTCCTTTTTGAACTTACGATCAAATATATTTCAAACTTCTAATTGATTGGAAACATGTGTCAATCGATTAGATTGTCATAAAATGCATTTATTCAAAATTCCTTTTTAAGCCAACCTCTAGCTTATAAATAGAGGTCTCTTCCCTCATTTCATTTCATCCAGAAACGTGTTTTGACACACCTCTCTCAGGGGCTGACCCACCCTAGGACAGGGGGTGGCCATGGCCACCTTAAAACTTTTAAAATGTTTTTTAAAAACAGGTATAATATAAAAAAAATATATTATTAAAACCTGTAATTATATAAATATCATGTAGCGAAATAACAGAGAATGCGTAGTAGCTGAGTGGCTGTGTTACTCATATGGATTCTCATTGTCACGGATACAATTCCTGCCGAGCCTAAAATTTTAGTACACTTTTTATTTTTAATATTTGGTAGCCTCCCAAACATCAACCATTTTTTAAGGATCGATTTGAATTGTTAATGAATTATTGAAAACAATACATTGCAAAATTTTCAATATTAATTTATAAATTTTTTTAATAAAACTTATTTAAAGAATATAATTCAATTTATTTATCAAGCTATTATCCATCTAATTCATTTACAAAATAATTTCAATATTTGAATTCTATAGAAACTATATTTAAAAAAAAATCTAAAATAATCGTAACCATTTTAAACTCTCATATATATTGTTTGGTTGTTGATTTTATTCTCTCCCTCCTATACACACATATCACTGAGTTGATTGTTACTTTTCTCCACACTAAATGCTTTCAACCCGGTATTACTAGTCGAAACCATTGAACAATGAGAATACATAAAAGTCAAATTAAAAAAAAAAAAGTGTGTGTTTGATTTCCAAAAGGGACTAATGGACATAACAATATAATACAAGTTTTTTTTTTAATTTTTAAAGTACTGGACAACTAACTAACTTTAAAAAACTCTATGTATTAAAGATGAGTACTAAGGCTCAACCCTTAATATAAGAAAAAAGAAACCAAACAACCAGAATAGTCACGCAAAACTTAGGAAATAAAAATAATGCATCTAGTTGGATCGGTGAATCAGACCAATTATGTTTAATGAACCGTTGATTTTTACATGATACCACTCACAAGTTAAAAACTTAACCCTATCTAAAAGGTTCCAAGAAAAAAGATCTCACCCTTGAAAAGAATGTTGTTCCTATATAACCAAACAATCGAACAAACATCAGACCAAAAGAAACAATGTAATTTATCATTGAACGTGGTACAAAAAGAAGAGCTGGAGTGGGCAAGATGCTCGTTTCCACTGCAACAACTAAAGAGATTCCAAGTCAATCTTAAATATTCGACCACAACATAGCACTGACATGGCAGGAAAATGTTGGCCCCTTCAATAGTTTCATCCTAGTTCCACCACTGATCTCTCTCACTCTTTTTCTCTCTAAAGTTTTGTTTCACTTTCTCCAAGTAATATTTTAGCCATAATGCCTTTGTGATAAAAGTTCTTTTGTGAGTGAGAATAATCTGTAATTTTGGAATGGTAGAATTGTAAAATTCACCAAGGTTTTGTTTTATACCGTGGTTGAATATTATCCATATAGGAAATTTTGTTTAGGGTAGAAGATAAACCCGTTAAAAGCTTTAGTTTGGGGATCATGTGTTAAACCCTAGTTTAGGTTCGAGATTAGCCCGATATTAAAATCTCATAGATTCTTGGTCAGTCTGGTATAAAACCAAGATTAAGTTAAAGCTTAGCCCGTGGTAAAAGCTTGGATAAGGTTCGAGATTAGTCCGGTATTAAAATCTTAAAGGTTATTGGCTAGCCCATGTAAAACCAATGTTTAAGGTTCGTGAGCACATCCCATGATAAAAGCTTACAAGGTTTAAGAAGCTTTAAGATTAACTGCTCCAAGATTCTTGTTTGTGGAGAGAAGACTAACCGCTTCAATCTACCGTGTGGAAAGAAGACTAACCGCTTCAATATGCCATTTGGAAGAGAAGACTCAAAACGCTATATTCTGAAGTCTTATTTTATTTGGTTGGAAGTCTATCATCTTTCGTTATATAGCGGGATTCGTGAGTCTTTCCTAATAAAAGCTCTCAACATTTATTGGATACTCTCAAGATCAATTCTTGGGGAGATGAGTGGGTCTTTTTTCCTGTTTAACTGAACCTCTATACATCATGGTGTTCATCTCTTTCCCATAACTCTTTAGTTTTCTGCTATTTATTTTTTGAAAATTATTTTTTCGGCTACTAATTATTTAAAATATTTTTAAACTTTGATTTTACTTTCCAAAGTTTTTCAAAACCATTTTTTCTGAAACACACAATTCACCCCCCCCCCCCCCCTGTGTGTGAAGTCTCAAGTTCAACAAGTGGCATCAGAGCCTAACTCTTGTTTAAGGACTAACTGTCTCAGGAGGAAGATGACTTCCAGCAAGAGATCTTTTCTAAACACACCACCACTTTTCAATGATTGCAAATTTAACATTTGGTAAGATGAGTTTAAATTTTTCTTCAAAGAATAAATCATGAATTATGGGAAACAATAGTCAATGGTTCGTTTATCCATACTCATCAAGTAGATGATGAAGTAGTAGATAAACCCTATTCCCTTTGGACCGATGAGGAAAAGAGAAAGATAGACATAGATTTAAACACAGAGAACTTTATAATAATGTCTCTAGATGATAACAACCTTTACGATATTCATCTTTGTAAAAATTCCAAGGAAATGTGGGATACTCTTGAGATGATATATAGAGCTTCTCCAAGTATCGAACAAGAGAAGATAAACACACGAGGCGAAGAAGATGAATAAACCAATCATGGATGTTTTTCTAAATATAGAAGTATTGGAAATTATGTTGAAAACTGTATTACTAACAAATATCTAAGAATTAAGAATCGGAAAATTTAATCCAATCCTTAAATGAAAAGATGGGAGCCTTCATGAATTTCAGGAAAAATCACGAAATAAAGAAAGAAAAATGAACGATCTATTTCAATTACTTAAAGATGAAGGAATTAGGACTAAAGAATCATCATCCTCATCATACTCCTATGTTACAACACATGTGCAATCCTTTGAAAAAACATACTCAGTAGTTGATCCTCGAAAGATTCAACATAAAATGAAGGACCCTCTTGTTAAAAAAAATGACAAAGAAGATAAAGAAATTTATTTAATACTCAAATGAAGAAGAGGAGGAGAGACATCAACCTCGGGGAGAAATATGAAAGAATCCTCTTCCAACAAAGAATTAGATGAAATCTGCTTAAAGGCATCCTACGAGGGAGATACTATTCCAGGTATCAAACCATCTTACGCTCAACTACTTAAAATGTGTGATCAATTAGAGGAAAAAAATGTTAAACTAAAAGAGTGTACCCTATGTCTTAAGGAATCCCTAAGACATCTTAAGGAAATCAACAATTATTTCAAAATAGAAATAACTAAGCATAGAAATTAGAAAGAAGAGTGTAAGCGGTGTGACTCCATTATAAAAGAGGTAAATAGGCTTTGTGAAACCTTAGGAAATTTTACCCAAGGGAAAGAAAAGTTGGACCTAATTCTATCTAGTCAAAAGCCTTCCCTAAATAGAAATGGAGTAGGATTTAATATGGACAACAAACCTAGGAGAGGTGTATATCAAAAGGTAAAGCATCATATAGTTTATGAGTGCACACACCGTAAAAGAATAGGTAACAATGTTAGATCTTCTATTTCTAATACACCTGGGCCCAAGAAGATATGGGCACCAAAGGTGAAACCTTAGTGTTTTGCAGGTATGCTTTGCAACTTGGAGTTTTGATGATTATTAATAAAGTTGTGTAAAACAATAATATACTTCTATAATATACAATATTTATAATGTCTTTGATCTGAGGATGAACAAGGATGAAAAATGTCAACAGTTGTGATCAAAGATTTTTTTTTGAGAATATCTCAAAGTGTATGATCCATAGTGATCAGTTGAATGAATATGTCTATAATGGACTTATTCACTATGTACTAACATTCCGCATTCAACGATATGTAGAAGAGGATACACCATTTGGTTTTTTCCCTTTTTTAGAAATATTTATCTAAACTTATTGATAAAAGTGGTACTCATTATTTTAAGGTTAAAAATAATCAGGAAATTTGATTAACCCATTAAAATGATGATCTTAGTTTTTTGCTCATCTAAATAAATTATTTTCTCACCAAAATAGATTATTATTCTAGTATTTTCTAGCAAAAGAGGTGTAAAAATGACAAATCGGGGAGCTGAAAAGTCAAAAATCCAACATAAGGCCCAATATGCACCAAGGAGGCTGAGCTATGTAAGTGATGGACAATTTACTAGCAAGTGTAATGGCTTTGTTATCGAAGTAATAAAAATAAATTTGTCTTCACGTGGATTGCAAACTTAGAACAAGGATTGTTGTGCGATGTAATTAAAAATTGTAAATAGGGGGGTTTTCAGGTTATTTGGGTCGAAAACGCAAGAAAGAGTTATGTAACAATGATGATAAATGCGACCAGGTCTTATTATTAGAATCTTCTATTTATATTTGATTGATGAAACACACGTTAACAGACGTGCAATGACTACACAATTACACGAGGGACTAACTCTACAACTAAACCCAATCCCTTGGCGTGTAGCTCACTAATCTAGGCGTTAATTCCCCGATCCATCAGGCCAGTTGTCCCTTCAAATTAGGCAACATAACGAGTTAATCTTTAAGTCATAATTCGTAATTATACTATCCCTATTCAATTAGCAAATTCAACAGTTAAAGTATGTCAAATAAATAGACTTAGGGTCAGTAGTCACTATTTATCATAATCAAAATGAATGTCATAACAAACAATAGGCAATGAGCACAATCAATAACTGAATAATAACAAAGAGTCAAAGCAATTACATTAACGTCCTCTGATCATATGTCCCAATCAAATAAAATCAGGTTCATCACCACATAAGACCCAACCTAAGAGAAATCTAGCTACTCGTATTGAAATACTTCAATACCATAAGTGTAGATTCGAAGAGCGTGAAGAATTATCGAAGAAAAAGTTATCCAATGGCTTCAATGGCCTCCAAAATGGCCCAAATACGTCACTTTTCTGTCTTGGTAGTCGAACACCTCTTTCTTATCCTATTTTTCCTTTTGAAGTAAGCAAAAAGAGTGTTATAAAAGAAAAGCAACGCGAGCGCACTGGATATCAACACAGATGCGTTGAATAATGATTAGCCCATTGCAGGCACATTCTGGAGTGGCGCGGGTGAGTAAAGTACAGTAGCTTGCAGCGTGTTTTGTTCCTTTTTTCACCAATTTTCACAACAATTGCTTTTCTTCACCCAAAAGCACTCTTCCATGCTTTTTTCCACTCTTTTGCTTTTAACTTGCTCATTGTAAGTCTGATTTGTCCGATTTTTCTTGCTAAATGACATGCAATGACAACATGTCATCACAACCCCAAATTTGAACTGTTGTTTATCCTCAAGTAACCTGTCTGCACACTGAAACCTTTTCAGAATAAATGATAAACTTTACTACATGAATGTCACTTACTTTTGTTGATCGAGACATCCATTCCTTGCTTTGATCCAATCAACTCTGATCAGTTCTTCCATCGCCAATACTCAACATGTCTCTCTACTCACCATTATACACTCAATTGCAAGGGTGTTCCCTCAATCAACATACAAGAGTAAAATTTATTGAGTTTGTAAGTTAATTGCAAAATCAGTCAGATGATATTTAAACACACATATTTGAGGAATTTTTAGGTTGTAACGTGGCTTATGTCATGGTAGGATAATATTTGGATAATCGGTTTAAACCTTGGAGTTAGGTGCCTCTTTGCCCTTTTGTTAATTTCTTCCTTTAATATCACTCTTTCTTTCATATTGAGTACTAGAGATTTTTCTTATTTTTGGTCCTGTTCTCATCATTTTTTTTAAATGTAGTGTTTTTGACATCTTATTTTTCTCCTTCTTTTTCTATTCTTTTTTTGACCATTTTCTCTAGTACCCCCAACCCTAAATTTAAACTTTTCTAACTTCCAAGAGCAACGCCAAACTTAGTGATCATCATATATTGAAAATGAAATCCATATACATAACTCTAAGGAGGGTGGAAAGATTTTATCTTTCAAGTCATAGGCTTTATAATTGGCTAAGGTTCAAATTGGTTAGCAAGAGATATCAGTTAATATACAAAGGTGGTTTATAAGGCCACATAGTTTTCAGAAACAACTGCTTCTATGTGTGTTTATCAGATTAACTAGTTAAAACAGATAAAATGCAAATTTTAAATATTACAAATGCATGGATACTCTCCAAAAACAAAATAAGTAAACAATGGATATATTTGGGGCTTAAACTTCACTTGCTTAGATATATGAAGGTTGAGTTGAAGTAGTGGTGTCTGTTTTCTTCATCAATCATCACTCCACCCGGCCACTTCAATCTTGATCACTTGATTTACTTTTTATTGTGACTGCTTTTTTATTCAATGATAAGGTAGTAACTAAACTATAAAAGAATCAAGCAAAGACAATTTCATTAATCAGAGAGAACTAAACAATACAAAATTTGAGGCAAAACAATTTTTTTAGGATCTCCCCCTTTTCATCAGATTGGTACATATGGGACACACAATAAAACAAAAAGAAATATAAATAAAACTGCTAAATCAAAAACTATCGTCCGGGTGGCAGAAGTCACAAAGCCGATTGCTGTTTCCACTTCCCTCTAGGTTTTGCTACACATTCAGCACACACGCTAAAAATACCAAAACACTAAAAACTCAAAACATGATGAAATTTAAAATTGATTGGAATTAAATTAACTCGATTGAATATAAATTACATTACCAAATCCTAGGTTTCCTTCCATGCAACAGTTATTTAAGCTCATTAGCTTGACCGTTTGTTTCTCTCTTAGGGCGGAATATATGATACGAAGAACACATCATCCTTCTTCTTCCGCTTGTTTAGCAGGATTCCCATGACCTTGAGGAATCAATGATGTAATTCCCAAATCTTCTCCGACTCAGAAATAGCAAACAAAGAATAGATGGAGTCCAATACTTTATCAATTTATTAACTTCCATCTACTTTGTTGCCAAAATAGCTCTTGGGGACATGCTATTCTCGAATATGTTCAGGTTTGATATCTATGTCTAAGCAATTTTTTTCCTTTGAAAATTCATCCACAACTATACTGTTAGTTCTGTATTGGCAGCATTTTTGCTAAAGCAAAGTGTTACATCAAGATGCCATGCTTGATGTCTTGACATGTGATTCTAACATTCTGAAGTTGGTGATTCTTAGTGTTGCAGAACTCTGTGCATGATGTCGAGCCTGATGTCCTAACATCTGTTGACAGAACATTCTGTTCAGAATGTTACAGTTTATTTGCTGTGCTTTATTTGCAATCTTTTGTGTGCTTATGTTCAGTGATTGCGTGCGAAAATCTTGGAGTAACATTATTTTGAAGCAAGCACTTTCTGTTATTTTTTTGATGAATAGTTTGTTCTATTTTTGTGCAAAAATATGTGGAGAATAATTAACTTTAATTATTAATTAAATCTAAGATCTGCTAATGCCCAAGCCCAAGGAGATTGTTGCTATTTAAAGACGTGCTGACCCTAATTGCCAGTGTGGAGAAAAGTTATTGAAAGTTGTGTTTCAAGTTTTAGGGTTTATGTCTTTTGTTAATTGTTTGATTTTGTGAGCCATTCATTCATCATTTAGATGCTTGAATTGGACTGAGTTTTTGAGTTGTAAGTTGTCCACTCTAAGCTTTTAAGTACGAGTGTTTTGTTCTTGATTGATGCTTTTAAGCAAGATCAAGTATTGTCATTGAAGTGTGTCCTTCTCTTTTGTGTTTTTCTGTAGTTATCACTGCATGTGTTTGAGGGGGAGTGAGAGGTGTCTCTTATCCAAGAGTGTCTTAGATAGAAATTACACAGGTAGAGATTAGGTGAGAAGATTGTAAACTGGAGAGTGTTTACTGAGAGTCTTCAAACTGATGCGTCCGCAAGCACACGGATTTATCGAAGTAATATAAAAGATTGTCGAACCCACAAAGACCAATGTCAACCTACCGTAATCTATCATTACTTTGTAAAGCTAAGGCTAATGAACGATTGACGAAGGGGAAACTAAGACTAAAACTGGATTTGAACTTTAGAAAATATGAAAGAAAGGAGAGAGGCCGGAATGTGGATTCCGTGTACCTCAGGTACTCTGTAATTGGTTGGCGTTAATTTACGTATGTTCCATAGAAAATATTGGTTTAAAGACTCCGCCTCACACTCTCGCGTTATTGACTAAAGCCACATCTCCTAACCACAGGATTTTGCTCTCGCTCACCCGCTTTAATTAGAAAACGTATTTTGAAAATCAATTAGATCCTAATCGATACCTAAAGCGCTCTCGCTGTTTTTAGGATCAATGCCCCGTTCCCACTATCTGGTTCGACCCCCACGCTCTCGCAGTGCCGACTCTAACCTTTACTTGCTTCTCACTCTCGTGACGAAACAGTGTTAAATAACCTCTCACTCTCGTGACGAAGTTATTTAAATTAAACTTGGAAACAAAGACCAAAGCAGAATTTATTATAAGTTAACGCTAATTTAATTACCGAGTCCCGTCGGAACGACGGTCCTCACATACCGGACTCTAAACAATTGGTCGGACATGGAATTTAATGAAGACAACATAAAAATTATAATTGAATTTGAAAACATCATGATAATTAATTTAGGAAAGCGATAAACAATAATAATAAGCAATGCGATAAAGAACCTGTAAAAACTTGAAGTAAATTGCAGGACTTGGAATAAATGCAGAACTGAAACGACTTTTATTAACGGCGACAAGATTGATGATCCAAGAATTACATAAATTGTAGGCCTAAATAATAATGGTGTGGTAGTTCCTCGATGTGAGAAACTACCACTTTTACAAAGGTAATATCTTCCTAAAACTATGAAAATAAATTCTACAGCGCTTTCGCGCATAAAAACTTGGATGCCTCAAAATAACAAGGGAAATCCTATATATAGAGGGGGATTTCGTTTTTTAACTTCTATGGAGCATACATGAGTGGTGGAGAAAATGGGAGAAGTCGGAAGTTGGATAAGTAGTGGAGATAATGGGAAGTTGGAGAAGTTCAAGGAGAAAGTGTTGACTGAATTGGCCATTTCGTGTCCACGTCTGTGTTCTGAACGTAATAAGTCATTTTGCGTGTGTGACGATCGTGAAGCATTGTGACGGTCGTGATTAAATTTGTGCTTGCCACGGTCGTGGTGGACCTGCCACGGTCGTCACACCAACAGAATTTGGATTCTGCTGTTTTCTGCTCTTTTCTGCATCTTTTCTTCCTTGTTTTGCTTCATTTCTCCACTTTGCATACTTTTAACTTGGAAATAGAAATACCTGCAAAAACACTTGAATACTTGTGGAATAATCAGAAATTATACGGAAACGATATAATAATTGAATGTAAATCAAGGCAAAAATACGATACATTTTCATGTTATCAAACACCCCCACACTTAAACCTTTGCTTGTCCTCAAGTAAACCATGACTCGTAAGAAAAATAGTGCATACGGATACTCATCCTAGGCTACCAACTCTACTTCGGTTGAGTTTGTGTCATAGGTACTAGCTTACACACTAAGGATATCGTAACAACACTAAGGATATTTTATTGGCTTAAATATCAATAAAATAAAGAAGTTTGCACCGTTGGGCTAAATGATCGGGTGAGGATCACCTAACTTAGAAGGAGCATTTCTTTTCATTCATTTTTTTTTCTTTTCAATTTACCATTTAAACATGAGATCATACACTTATTTGCATCGGCTTCCTACTTAGTGCGTGCTTAGGATGGTGTTGACTGCTAAATAAACTAATTAGGGACTACTAAAGGGGTGAGAACTTAAGGCTACGGCATAACAAGTACTCAAATCGATTTCCATAATAGGGAAACTCACGGTGTTAAGACGATATCGATTTTGCGGAATTTTTCCCACGACTCAGAATCTAACCTTAATTTCGTCTGTAACCTAAGATTTTCAAAAGAAACCCTATTTTTAACGCAAAAATTTTCAAAATATTTGATGTGGCTCAAGGGAGTGGGAAATCGATAAACACAAAATCGCATATAAAGACTTGACAGCACATGCAAAGACGCAACGAAAATAGAAAAAATATTTAAAATCATGCTAGAAAGCAATAAATCTAACTAAAATGCGTTAAAATGAAAGCGGTAGAGTTCCTTCCCCACACTTAAACCAAACATTGTCCTTAATGTTTTGATAAAAGGTGGTAAAGGAAAGATAGAACCTGTATGACTGCCAATGCGTGCTACCATAGCCAAATTCCCTCTGATTCTTCCCTTGTTGTCCTTGTCTTTGCTGACCACTTCTACTCCGGCGTCTTGTACTACGAGATATCTGAATTTGCTGAAACTTCACTTTCTTGAAGCCGCTCATCATATTGCCTATTTCCGAAGGAAGTACTCATCATCGGTGTCACCACCAGCAGCGACATTCGTAGGAATGTGCGTGGGCACCAACTCATCTTAAGGGATTGTCATCAAGAGATCGTTCGCCTAAATGTAGCTGAGACGTGACAAGCGATACAATTCTTTATTTTCTGCAAACACAAACAATGAAAGGAAAACATTTAAATTAAAAACTTGTGGGTTTCCTCCCATGCAGAGCTTTGTTTAACGTCGATAGCTCGACGGATGGAAGTGTTAATTTTCGGTTTCCATGGCCATTTATCAAGCCATCTCACATATCCCTCACCTTTTCTTTTCTTCCTTATGTGGGGTAGTTCATTCTTTTGAACTTGTGGTGGTGGTTCTGGATCTATGCTAAGTATTAGCTTTTCAAGTTTGGGTTTAGTTATTTCATCCATCACCTCAAAGTTTAACCTTACCCTCTTAACACTAATGATTTCCCTATTTTCGCGGTCCTCTAATTTTCTCTTTTTATACGGGACCTCGGAAAAAGGTGTGTTAGTGTGGATATTTTCCAATATCTCCACATTCGTTTTGGATTGGGATTCTACTTTAGCCTCTACAAACCTCTGCGGGAAAAGAATTGGTGGGGTATATGGAGGAAGAACAACAATAGTTGCTTCATTCTCTACCTCTATGACAACCTCCCTTTCGGATGGTGTCGGTGGATTTTTCTCTACACTTTCCTCACCAGAACTCTCATCATTCTCATTATCACTCTCCTCAACCTCATTATCACCCTCCTTAGGATTTTCGAGTTGTTTTTCACTACTAGTTGTTATAACATACGCATTCTCCTCAGGGGAGGGTTCTATAGGTGTCAGTGCAAGTAGTAAGATTTGGGTCTCCAATGCCTCGGTGTGAGTCACGAGGGACTCGACCATAGTGTTCATCTGCCTAAGGGTTTCATGAGTATCGAGATGTTGTCTTCTAAGCTCTTCATTATGGAGAGTTTGGGTCTCCACAAAGTGCTCCATCATAGATTCTAACCTAGAATTAGTTGTTGTTTCAATGAAATTCTCCATTAATGTTTCAAGGTTGGGATTGACGTATTCTTGTGGTTCCTCAAAATATTGGGAGTGGTAATTTGGGTGGAAATGAGTTAGTGTCGCGTGGAAATCCTTCATTAGTATTTCGAGATTGGAATTATGTGATTCTTGTGGTTCCTCAAAATTTTGAGAATGGTAATCATAGGAAAAATTTGGTTGCGGTTCCTCAAAATATTGGGAGTATTGCGGTTGATAATTGTAGAGAAAATTTGGGTGCGGCTCCTCAAGATATTGTGAGTGGTTATCATAGAGAAAATTTGGGTGATACATAGTTTTTAATTTTTTTTAATTTTTTTATTATTATATTTTTTTTATAGGAGTGCCATAGTCTATTCGGTGCAACAACGGAATAACAATATTGATTGTTGGTCCCCGGCAACGGCGCCAAAAACTTGATGCGTCCGCAAGCGCACAGATTTATCGAAGTAATATAAAAGGTTGTCGAACCCACAGAGACCAATGTCAACCTACCGTAATCTATCGTTACTTTGTAAAGCTAAGGCTAATGAACGATTGACGAAGGGGAAACTAAGACTAAAACTGAATTTGAACTTTAGAAAATATGAAAGAAAGGAGAGAGACCGGAATGTGGATTCCGTGTACCTCAGGCACTCTGTAATTGGTTGGCGTTAATTTACGTATGTTCCGTAGAAAATATTGGTTTAAAGACTCCGCCTCACACTCTCGCGTTATTGACTAAAGCCACATCTCCTAACCACGGGATTTTGCTCTCGCTCGCCCGCTTTAATTAGAAAACGTATTTTGAAAATCAATTAGATCCTAATCGATACCTAAAGCGCTCTCGCTGTTTTTAGGATCAATGCCCCGTTCCCACTATCTGGTTCGACCCCCACGCTCTCGCAGTGCCGGCTCTAACCTTTACTTGCTTCTCACTCTCGTGACGAAACAGTGTTAAATAACCTCTCACTCTCGTGACGAAGTTATTTAAATTAAACTTGGAAACAAAGACCAAAACAGAATTTATTATAAGTTAACGCTAATTTAATTACCGAGTCCCGTCGGAACGACGATCCTCACATACCGGACTCTAAACATTTGGTCGGACATGGAATTTAATGAAGACAACATAAACATTATAATTGAATTTGAAAACATCATGATAATTAATTTAGGAAAGCGATAAACAATAATAATAAGCAATGCGATAAAGAACCTGTAAAAACTTGAAGTAAATTTCGGGACTTGGAATAAATGCAGAACTGAAACGACTTTTATTAACGGCGACAAGATATATGATCCAAGAATTACATAAATTGTAGGCCTAAATAATAATGGTGTGGTAGTTCCTCGATGTGAGAAACTACCACTTTTACAAAGGTAATATCTGCCTAAAACTATGAAAATAAATTCTACAGCGCTTTCGCGCATAAAAACTTGGATGCCTCAAAATAACAAGGGAAATCCTATATATAGAGGGGGATTTCGTTTTTTAACTTCAATGGAGCATACATGAGTGGTGGAGAAAATGGAAGAAGTCAGAAGTTGGAGAAGTAGTGGAGATAATGGGAAGTTGGAGAAGTTCAAGGAGAAAGTGTTGACTGAATTGGCCATTTCGTGTCCACGTCTGTGTTCTGAACGTAATAAGTCATTTTGCGTGCGTGACGATCGTGAAGCATTATGACGGTCGTGATGAAATTTGTGTCTGCCACGGTCGTGGTGGACCTGCCACGGTCGTCACACTAGCAGAATTTGGATTCTGCTGTTTTCTGCATCTTTTCTTCCTTGTTTTGCTTCTTTTCTCCACTTTGCATACTTTTAACTTGGAAATAGAAATACCTGCAAAAACACTTGAATACTTGTGGAATAATCAGAAATTATACGGAAACGATATAATAATTGAATGTAAATCAAGGCAAAAATACGATACATTTTCGTGTTATCTCAAACTAATTCTGTTTAGTGGATTTCCTTCCTGGCTTGGTAGCCCCCAGACGTAGGTGTGATTGCACCGAACTGGGTTAACAATTGCTTGTGTCTCTTTATAATTGTTTACTACCTTTTATCTTGTTCATAAATTGATCATTGTTCAGATATTAGTGTCGTGACATCTCTTTCGACATCTCATATCTGATACCAGAATTTCAATTGGCATCAGAGAAGGCATCCTGTTCTGTTTCTGGGTGAGATCTAGGGACGATACTTTCTGGTACTATGAACAAGGAAGGAGGATTTGTGAACAGAGCACCCATCTTGGATGGATCTAATTATGATTATTGGAAACCACGCATGGTGGCCTTCTTGAAATCATTGGATAGTAAGGCCTGGAAAGCTGTCATAAAAGGATGGAAACACCCTGTCATTATTAGGAAAGACGGAAAAGAAACATCTGATCTGAAACCTGAGGAAGAATGGACTAAGGAGGAGGATGAATTGGCTCTTGGAAACTCTAAAGCATTGAATGCTTTGTTCAATGGGATTGATAGAAACATATTTAGATTGGTGAACAATTGTGAGGTAGCTAAAGATGCTTGGGACATCCTCAAAACTACTCATGAAGGTACCTTTAAAGTGAAGATGTCAAGACTTCAATTGCTCACTACCAAGTTTGAAATTTTAAAGATGAAGGAAGATGAAAGTATACATGACTTCCATATGAATATTCTTGAAATAGCCAATGCTTCAAGTGCCCTAGGTGAAAAGATGTCTGATGAAAAGCTGGTAAGAAAAATTCTCAGGTCTCTTCCCAAGAGATTTGATATGAAAGTGACTGCCATAGAAGAAGCTCAAGATATCAGCAAGATGAGGGTGGATGAACTTGTTGGATCCCTCCAAACATTTGAACTTGGGATAAGTGACAGATCGGAAAAGAAAGCCAAAAGAATAGCCTTTGTGTCCAATGCTGAAGATGGAGAGGAGGAATGTGCTCTGGATACTGATGAGAGCTTATCAAATGCTATAGTACTGCTAGGAAGATAGTTCAACAAGGTGATGAAGAGGATGGACATAAAGTCAAGACCTAATGTCAATAACAACTCATCTGACATCAACAGGTCCAATGATGTTGGTAGAAGATCAAGGGCTGAAGAAAAATCCACTCAAGGGAAAGGGATTCAGTGCCATAGATGTGAGAGATTTGGTCACATTAGAGCTGAATGCCCTACTTACCTCAAGAAACAAAAGAAGAGTCTAACTGCATCTTGGTCGGATGAGGATTCTGAAAGTGAACTTGAAGAAGAATCTGCTAAACATGTGACGGCTTTGACAGGAAGATGTGTCTCTGATGGAGATTCTAGTGATGATGAATTGACCTTTGAAGAACTAGCAGCTTCCTACAAAGAGCCGTGTCTCAGAAGTGAAGAAGTCTGTCACGAAGGGGAGAAGCAGAAGAAACTTATAATTCAACTGAAGGCTGAAAAGGCAGAACATCTTGGAACCATCTCTAAGCTGGAGGATGAAGTCATGTTGCTGAACTCCAAGCTTGATCGAATGACCAAATCTGTCAGAATGTTGAACAGTAGATCTGACACATTGGATGATATTCTTCAGGTTGGAAAAATGGCAGGAGATATGACTGGGCTAGGATTTGATGGAAAAAAGAAACCCACTTCAGATGCTAGTTCTTCTGGACCTAAACATAATATGTCACATCAGGTGTCTCAACATCATAGGAGAGGACATTCATCAGGACCTAAACATAATATGACACATCAAGTGCCTCAGAATCATGGGAGAGGACATCCCAACCACTTAAGAGGAAGATTCCAAAGATGGAGATGCCATTACTGCATGCGTTTTGGTCACATAAAACCTTTCTGCTTCAGGCTGTATGGATATCCTAAGCCTGCTCCTCAACCTAGACCCAATCAAAACATTCCTACTAATGGAAGACAATGGGTTCCCAAGACTGCTGCTACCAGTTTAATAGCTCACATGTCTCTCAGAGTTTCAGCTAAGGAGGATTGGTACTTTGACAGTGGTTGCTCTAGACACATGACAGGAATTAAAAATCTGTTAGTTGACATCAAATCTCATTCCACCAGCTATGTGACCTTTGGTGATGGAGCCAAGGGTGAAATCAAGGGGGTTGGAAAGCTGAACTGCTCAGGAGTTCCAAATCTTGATAATGTGTTGCTGGTTAAAGGGTTGACTGCCAACTTGATAAGCATCAGTCAACTGTGTGATCAAGGATTCAATGTCAATTTCACCAAATCTGAATTCTTGGTTACAAATGAAAAGAGTGAGTGATTATGAAGGGAGTCAGATCTAAGGATAACTGCTACTTGTGGGTTCCTCAAGATTCTAGTTACTCCTCCACTTGTGCTCTAGCCAAAGAAGATGAAGTGAAACTTTGGCACCAAAAACTTGGTCATTTACATCTAAAAGGGATGAAGAGGATCATCTCTATGGAAGCTGTCAGAGGAATTCCTAAGCTAAAGATTGAAGAAGGAAGGGTATGTGGTGAATGCCAAATTGGAAAGCAAACTAAGATGTCACACCAGAAGATTAAACATCTCACTACTTCAAAAGTGTTGGAACTTCTTCACATGGACTTGATGGGACCTATGCAGGTGGAAAGTCTTGGTGGAAAGAAGTATGCTTATGTGGTGGTGGATGATTTCTCCAGATATACTTGGGTGAATTTTATAAGAGAAAAATCTGAAGTGTTTGATGTGTTCAAAGATCTTTGCCAAAGACTTCAAAGAGAAAAGGAGAGCAATGTTGTTAGAATTAGAAGTGACCTTGGGAAGGAATTTGAGAATCACAAATTTGCTGAATTTTGCTCATCTGAAGGGATTGGCCATGAATTTTCATCTCCCATTACTCCACAGCAAAATGGAGTTGTAGAACGAAAAAATAGAACTATCCAGGAATCAGCTAGAGCTATGATCCATGCTAAGAAACTGCCCTACCATTTCTGGGCTGAAGCTATGAACACTGCTTGCTATGTTCATAATAGAGTGACCTTAAGAACAGGAACCACTACTACCTTGTATGAGATATGGAAGGGAAGAAAACCTATTGTCAAGTACTTCCATGTGTTTGGAAGCAAATGCTATATCTTGGCAGATCGTGACCAAAGAAGAAAGATGGATCCAAAAAGTGATGAAGGAATATTTTTGGGCTATTCTACTAACAGGAGAGCCTATAGAGTCTTCAACTCCAGAACTAAAGTTATGATGGAGTCCATAAATGTTGTTGTTGATGATTTGCATAAGGAGGCTGATGTTCTAGAAGATGTTGAAACATTCTTTGATAATTCTGCTGAAACTTCAGACAAAAACACTGATCCTAATCCTACTAATGCAGAACATGAATCTGAGCTAGTAAACAAGGGACCCTCCATCAGAATTCAGAAAGACCATCCTATAGATCTTATCATTGGTGATCTAAATGAGGGAGTCACTACTAGATCAAGAGAAGTCATAACAAGTTCTTGTTTTGTGTCAAAAACTGAACAAAAAAATGTCAAGGAAGCCTTAACTGATGAATTCTAGATTAATACCATGCAAGAAGATCTAGGGCAATTCAAGAGAAATGAAGTATGGGAGTTGGTTCCAAGACCTGAATGAACAAATGTGATTGGAACAAAATGGATATACAAGAACAAGTCAGATGAAAAAGGGGTGGTCACAAGAAATAAAGCTAGATTGGTTACTCAGGGATATACTCAGATTGAAGGGGTTGACTTTGATGAAACCTTTGCTCCTGTAGCTCGTCTTGAATCCGTCAGATTGCTATTAGGAGTTGCCTGCATCCTGAGATTCAAGCTATTTCAGATGGATGTAAAGAGTGCCTTCTTAAATGCGTACCTAAGTGAGGAGGTCTATGTGGAACAACCTAAGGGATTCATTGATCCAACTTTTCCTAATCATGTTCATAAGTTGAAGAAAGCTCTGTATGGTTTGAAGCAAGCTCCAAGAGCTTGGTATGAAAGACTAACTGAATTTCTAGTTGAGAATGGATACAGAAAATGAGGCATAGATAAGACTCTGTTTGTCAAAGATGAAGGAGGGAAACTCATGGTTGCTCAAATCTATGTTGATGATATTGTGTTTGGTGGGATGTCTGATGAGATTGTTCAACATTTTGTTCAGCAAATGCAGTCAGAGTTTAAGATGAGCCTTGTTGGTGAGTTAACTTATTTTCTTGGGTTGCAAGTCAAACAGATGGAAGATTCTATATTCCTATCTCAGAGTAAATATGCCAAGAACATAGTTAAGAAGTTTAGGATGGAGAATGCCAGTCACAAAAGGACACCTGCTCCTACTCATCTAAAGTTGTCTAGAGATGAAAAGGGTGTTAATGTGGACCAAAGTCTCTATAGAAGTATGATAGGGAGCCTGTTATATCTTACAGCTAGCAGGCCTGACATTGCTTTTGTTGTAGGTGTGTGTGCTAGATACCAAGCTGAACCCAAAGTGAGTCATATCAATCAAGTAACGATGATTCTGAAGTATGTTAATGGAACATGTGATTATGGTATATTATACACACATGGATCTGGCTATGTATTATCTAGATATTGTGATGCTGATTGGGCTGGAAGTGCTGATGATAGGAAAAGCACATCTGGAGGATGCTTCTTTTTGGGGAACAATCTTATATCTTGGTTCAGCAAGAAGCAAAATTGTGTCTCTCTGTCTACAGCTGAAGCTGAGTACATAGTAGCTGGGAGCAGCTATTCTCAACTGGTGTGGATGAAACAAATGCTTACTGAATATAATGTCACACAAGATGTCATGACATTGTATTGTGATAATTTAAGTGCTATAAACATCTCCAAAAACCCTATTCAACACAGCAGAACCAAACACATTGATATTCTTCATCATTTTATTAGGGAACTTGTAGAAGACAAGATTATTGCCTTAGAACATGTTGCCACAGAGAAGCAATTAGATGACATCTTCACTAAGGCATTGGATGCAAGTCAGTTTGAATTTTTAAGAGGAAAATTAGGGCTTTGTATTTATGAGGATTTGTAGCAACTAATGGTGTGTGGGAAATTTTTTTTAAGTTTAAAAATTTAAAATTTCATTTACTGTCTTGTGGAAATATCATTAATTCCCTCTTATGTTACCAACAAATAAAGTGCCCCTATCATAGGCAATCATTTCTAGAAAGCCTTCTCACTCGCTACATCAATCTTGTGCCATACTTGACTAGTCCTTTCAACTTCTTTCTCAGAAAGTCCTCTGTCCCCAGTTTAAACATTTTCAAGACTATCAAGATGTCTAAACAACCAACTTCATCTCCTTCAGACACCCATCTGATCTGTCTGCTTCAAAATCTAGGGTTCACTCTGAAGATATTTCTCCTGATGATGCTCTTGATGTTGCTCAATTGGCTATGATCCCCCGTACTGAAACTGAGATGAAAAAGCCCAGAAAAACGCATGCAAGGGGTTCCAAACATGCGCCTGCAGGTAACACTTCTAAAACCCCTTTCGAGTCGTCTTCTGAAAATAGGGCAACTGAAGGTAGTAAGTATGTTGATAGAGCTATTAGAAGTATTGTTACTGGACTTTTGTATGGAGATCATAGGGTTCCTGGGATTTCAATCCCACTTGCTCAAATTAATGTTGTCCCCACTTTAAATGAAAATCAAAGTGAGGAAAAGGATGTTGATACTTCAAATTCTAAGAAGGACATTGATACTACAAATCTGCACAAGTTGGCTAACTCTGTGCTGAAGGAAGGAAGGAGTGATGGTTCTGGTGTGGAGAAGAAGAGTGCTAGTCCTGATCAGAGTGAGGGAAAAACTAATGACTCTGATGATGTTGTGAATCTTGATGATGTTCCTTCTGACAATGATTTAATTGCAAATGTGCATCCTGACATAGCTAAGCGCTTGAAGGAAAGAAGAGGGAAATCTGTGGTCAAATCTCCTAATGTGAAAGCTGTTAGTGACAAGAAAAATACTGTTGTAGGTCCCCCAAAGTCCTGGAGCAAAGTAGTTACTTCCTCCAAGAAGAGAAAGATTAGGTATGAGTCTGACTCTGAGTATGATGTTGAGGATGATGTCCAGGATATCACTCCTGTGAAAAAATCTGTGGTCAAGAAGATCTCTGATAAAGTTCCTGATGCCCCCTTGGATAACATCTCATTTCACTATGCTGAGAGTGTTGAAAGGTGGAAATATGTGTATCAAAGGAGGATTGCTCTTGAGAGAGAATTAGGGAAAGATGCTCTGGATTGTAAGGAGGTAATGGATCTTATTACTTTTGCTGGATTGATGAAATCTGTGACTAGGTTTGCAAAATGTTATGAAGTGCTTGTGAAGGAATTCATTGTTAATATACCTGTGGACTGCGCTGACTACAAGAGTAAGGACTTTATGAAGGTGTTTGTTAGAGGAAAATGTGTTGAGTTCTCTCCCACCATCATCAATAGATATCTGGGAAGAAGTGAGGAAGAACAGAGTGAGCTAGAGGTAACTGATAATCAAGTCTGCAAAGAGATTACTGCCAATCAGGTTACTACATGGCCATTGAAAGACAAGTTGTCAGCAGCCAGACTTAGTGTCAAATATGTTATTCTTCAAAGGATTGGAACTGCTAACTGGGTTCCCACCAATCATACATCTACTATTTCTGTTGGTTTGGGAAGATTTATCTATGCTGTTGGAACCAAGCAGAATTTTGACTATGGCTCCTACATCTTTGATCAAACTATGAAGCATGCTGGAACCTTTGCTGTAAAGATGCCCATTGCCTTTCCTTCTCTGATCTGTGGCATTATATTAAATTAACACCCTGGAATCCTAACTAATACTGATGTTGTTTGCAAAAGGGAATCTGTTTTGTCCCTTCATTATAAACTGTTTGCAGGTAAACATGTCCCAGACATTGTTATGACATCTGCTGGTGCTTCAAATCAGCCCACAGACAAGTCAGGGGTGATCTCTGAATTAGTGGAAGCCTGTAGAGAGCTGGATGAGGTTATTCGGGTTAGTACTGAGAGAAAACTCAAGTTTGAAAGGATGATCAAGACTCTGAGAATGACTGAGGGTGATAATGTTGAGGATGAAAATGAAAAGGAAGATATTGAGGAGGGCGGTTCTGATGATTCTGATGGTAATGCTGAGGGTGAAGAAGACAATTCTGAGACTGATGACTCTGCTGGTTCTGAAGATGTTTGACTGATCTGTTCTTGAAGTTTTTTTAGTTGTACTTTTGGTTCTTATCTGGTTTTCTGTTGGCACATATGTGTGCATTGATTGTACTGCACTTTTGATGGTTGATGACAGCTTCTGAATGTTACTTATTTGTTCTGGTTGTTATGGAATTTTATTAGTGATGTTTGTCTAATTATGGCTAAAAAGGGGAGAGAGTAGTGTGGCTTAGTAGTATTGTTCTGTGTGCTGTTGGGTATCTCTGTTCCTTGGCTTAAGGGGGAGCTTCAGTAAGATTTTGGAATGTCTAATGTGTATGTTAGATGTGTTTTGTTTCTGCTACAGGAATCTCTGATATGTGTTGGTGTTTTTTTGTTTTAGCCAAAATTTACCAAAGGGGGAGTTTGTTAGTTCTGTATTGGCAGCATTTTTGCTAAAACAAAGTGTTACATCAAGATGCCATGCTTGATGTCTTGACATGTGATTCTAACATTCTGCAGTTGGTGATTCTTAGTGTTGCAGGACTCTGTGCATGATGTCGAGCCTGATGTCCTAACATCTGTTGACAGAACATTCTGTTCAGAATGTTATGGTTTATTTGCTGCGCTTTATTTGCAATCTTTTGTGTACTTATGTTCAGTGATTGCTTGCGAATATGTTGGAGTAACATTATTTTGAAGCAACCACTTTCTGTTATTTTTTTTGATGAATAGTTTGTTCTATTTTTGTGCAAAAAGATTTGGAGAATAATTAGCTTGAATTATTAATTAAATCTAAGATCTGCTAATGCCCAAGCCCAAGGAGATTGTTGCTATTTAAAGACATGCTGACCCTAATTGCCAGTGTGGAGAAAAGTTATTGAAAGCTGCGTTTCAAGTTTTAGGGTTTATGTCTTTTGTTAATTGTTTGATATTGTGAGCCATTCATTCATCATTTAGATGCTTGAATTGGACTGAGTTTTTGAGTTGTAAGTTGTTCACTCTAAGCTTTTAAGTACAAGTGTTTTGTTCTTGATTGAACCTTTTAAGCAAGATCAAGTATTGTCATTGAAGTGTGTCCTTCTCTTTTGTATTTTTCTGTAGTTATCACTGCATGTGATTGAGGGGGAGTGAGAGGTGTCTCTTATCCAAGAGCGTCTTAGATAGAAATTACACAGGTAGAGATTAGGTGAGAAGATTGTAAACTGGAGAGTGTTTACTGAGAGTCTTCAAACTAATTATGTTTAGTGGATTTCCTTCCTGGCTTGGTATCCCCCAGGCGTAGGTGTGATTGCAACGAACTGGGTTAACAATTGCTTGTGTCTCTTTACAATTGTTTACTACCTTTTATCTTGTTCATAAATTGATCATTGTTCAGATATTAGTGTCGTGACATCTCTTTCGACATCTCACATCTGATACCAGAATTTCATATACCATCCTCTCTTAGTCTTGTTGCTGTTTTCCCAAGGCTATTCTTTACCACAGATTTTTCTATTCTTGATTCAGTCATTTCATCAAGTGGTGTGCATGTTTCTTTTTTTTCTCTCCCCACTAGTCTTTTGGGTAGAACTCACCTTTCCACTTCTCAACTCAATGAAGCTACCATTCTCGTTCTTAATAGAGGCTTTGGTGTTCTTTTTCATTGTCAAGTAGTTCTTTATCATCTCTTCATAATTCTTCTTTACTCTACCAAAACCTGCTTGAGTGGTTTGCATAAAACTTACCAAAGTTTCTTTTAATTGGGATGATATTTTTAGTGGTGGATCTTGAGGCGCTTATAAGATGAAAATTTAAATGTGATTATTGTCCCAGTTACAACTTGAATACTTATTCCACCTTGGATAAGTAATGGAGGATGGGTTTGACTCATGATAGTTTCTCGCATAATGCGCCTCTCCAACGTAACTCTCTGGTGTACAATGACCATTCTTGTGACCTTCACCAAAGAAGTCACATTGTAACACTCCGATGGGATTAACAATTGTTGAACTCAGAGTCGGGGCCACATTTTTTTTAAAGATTTCAATCCGTACTAACAACACACGTCTAAGATACTCTCCATTATACATTCCCTCTTTACTTAGAACACACAAGCAAAAGACAAATACCTTAGTAGCACTGCACTAGCTGATAAAACTAAATAAGAATAGAATGTGGAAACTAAACTAAAATGAAAAGGAAAACTATTTACAAAAATTCAAAAAATTAAAATAACTAAATACAAAATTGACGAATGTCACACACTATTGACTTGTTGAAAATATCAACAATTCTCGACAACAGCGCCAAAAACTTGATGAACAATTTACTAGCAAGTGTATTAGTGTTGTTACTGAAGTAAAAACAATAAATTCATCTTCACATGTGTCATATTCTAATTTTGTCCCAAGTTTATTTTTAACCTTTTTTCTATTTTAAGTCAATTGTTACCTCATTTGAAAATTGTAAAAATATTCTAAGTACATACATCATATGTCATGCATTATTCAAAATTCATTTCAAGTTAATTCCATCAAAGGTAAACCAAAAGTTAACCTTTGATCACTTGTATAATTCTATGGTTGCATCATTCCAAATAAATTCCTATCATTCACCATATGAAATTTTCATTCTTCAAATCCAAAGGTCAACAAAATAATGTTAAAGTTAACTAAAATATTCAAGTCATTTTTGTATCATTTTTTTTGCATCACATGCATAAAAACTAAAAACAGTAAATTCAATGAGAATAAAATTCAAGCCAGATTCTCATTACATCATCATTTCAATTCATTTCATTTATCATTTGATCATACACCATTCATTTCAAAAGTCAAGATTTTTGGCATAAAAGACAAAAAATAATCACACTTATTTGGCCTCATCACACTTTTTATTCACACATCATTTGATCTCATCCAGTTACACAATATATTAGAATTTGATATTAAAATTGAGATATTTTCATGCCAAAATCAAATTCACATTCAAATTACACCAAATGAATTTCAAATTCACTCACACATTGTGCATTTTTACATAATCTCCATCTTAACCTTTAACCTAATTCTCTAGCATATAAATCAGACCATTTATTGACATCAAAATACACAATCAATCACTGCTAAACAACCCCAAAATCCTATCTAATTTCATCACCATCTTCAAGTTTCCTCACTTTGAAGAAACTTTGAAATTTCACCAAAACATTCACAAACTTCCTTCCAATACACCTAGCTTCATTCCATCTTCATACACTACCAACCACTTGCCAAAAAAATAGTCCAAACAAGTCCAATTCATTGATTGCAATTTTGAGTGGGTTTTTATAATTTTGTCCAAATTGATGAATTAGTATTAGAATTGAGTAGAAGAGGTTGTAAGGATTTCAAATCTACAAAGAACTTTGAATTTGGAGCATTTTCAGTGCCTGAATGAAGTTTAGCCGGAGCTTCATCAGAAGCGGCCATTGTCGCCACTATGTTCTTCATGTTCTTGAGATGTTTATGTGCATCTCATGATTCATAACCCCATGTTAATTGCTAAAAAATGCACTAAAATGAACCAATTGGGGAATTAGGGTTCTTGAGCTCAATGATGTCCAAGAACACTAAAATTTAAGAATTCACGAATCCCATATGTTTCAAGCAAAGAAGTATACCAATAGCCCTGTAATTACGTTTTGAACACAAATTTATGCCTATTTTCATCTACAACGGCGTACCATCGCTAGATTGATATCGTTTTTGTTTCGATTTGAGCATCCGATTTCCAATTCTTTGTTGTTGATTTAACGCAAGATGTTTGTTGTTTTATGTTTGTGATGCTATAAGGTTGGTTTTTTGCATATCTTCATGGTCGATTTCGTGTCTAAAGTGTGAATTCGTTATGTTTTCTCTTCCTGGTTTTTTGGTCCGTGTTTACGTTCATGAGGAAGAAGAAATGGGAATTTGTTTCCCAATTTAAATCATGGCCATTGATCTAATTAGGGTTTTTTGTGTTCTTTTATTCTTACTTAATTACACATGTCAGCCCACGATTGGGTATTGTTTTAAAATATGAAAGGATTCTATGTGGCATTCCCATGAGTGATTACTATACTCCAGCAGATCCCATTCCTTTGTTTTGATCTAAGGCCATAGTTGATTGGATCTAGATATAATCTCGGCAATCTGATCTTCATCAGATTGCCACGATTGAACCAAGCCATCTCTTCTTTGGATTAGCTGTCGGGCATATTAGTCTGGTCTTATTTCCCTTTACTTGAAGCCCATCATCCCTTTTCTCTAATTTGCACTCATGTTCTTTTCTATTTCTTAATTTATTTTATTTTATTTTTGGCCCAAGCCCACTTCACTTGTATTTTTTTTACTATTACTCCCTATGCATGCTTACACCCCCCCTCATTTATTATTTTTATTTTATTTTATTTTATTATTATTTATTTCATTTTATTATCTGATTAGTCAAAAAATCATTTAATTGAATAAATAAAATTAACCTTTTTCAAGAGAAAAAATTAAAATTGTGATCAACATCAAATAATTTTCAAAATATCTCACTACCTCACCATCAAATCATAACATTTTCAAATAAATTTTAAACCAACGCGAATCAAATACTTGATCAACATCAAGTATTTTCCAAACTTAATTGAAACGCTTCAAAAATCTTTTTTCGCAAATAAACCGAATGAAAAAATAGACATTAGGGTGCACACTCCTTTAAAACCTCGAATAATCGGCCCCGAGGCACACGTCTTGGTCTTACCAAACATTCATCTTCCGCCACAAAACACTTAATTAAACTAGGATGAGAAATGACATTGAAGTGAACACTCCTTTGAAACCTCGAATAATTGGCCTCGAGGCACACGTCTTGGTGTTATCGAGCATCCTTCTTACACAAATAATTTTCTTTAATCAATTGGATGGAAAAGGACATTGGGGGGTATTATCGACCATTTGCCATCCTCCTAAAAACAGTCCAACCAATAAAACTATCCTTTTCTCGCCCCCACGTGACGTTAAACCTTTTCATAAACGAACACTATTTTATCCATTCTACCGCAATACCAACAAATGCTTATGCCTCTCACGCGCGAGCATACAAACAATATTTAACCACTAGAATGAAACCTAAACATTGTTCACTAAAATCATCCAACACATACATGGTTTTCTACTAAGAACTATGTAGCTTTGAATTCCTTATTGCACCTGAGGATACGTAGGAGCAAGACTCACAATCTTGTCAAGCACCCTAACTCTAGATACTTTCCTGGTTTCCTCATAACCAAAGCTTTTCAATAAATTTTGAATGTTCCTAATTAGGGATTTTTTTTAAAAGTGGTCTTTTAAAGAAAGAAAATAACAAAAACAACTAAAATTTGGAAATAACTTACGAGAACGAAAAACATAAACACACAAGGAAGAAAAAACAAAAGAAAAGTAAAGAAACCCATTCCAAACTTGAACCAAACATTGTACTTAATGTTTTAGCACAAGCTAGAGGGAGTGAACTCACAAAGACCTCACTCAAGAGGTGGGAAGCGCAACATAAGTTACTGCAACATCATATGCACATCATCTAATACCCCTCCTTGTCTTGTTTGCTCTTCCTTCATCCCTTGAATCTCCGATTTCACCCACCCTTATCTATCATGATTATCATTTGAAGGCCCGATTTCATGTTGGGTAGGATGAGTATTTGGTGAGATAATCTCCTCCACCATAGCGTTACCTGCATCATGGTCAGACAAATCGGGGTCGTCCTCCTTCCTGGTGTGAGCTTCTGCTTGATCAAGGAGGAATACCGTTAATCTTGAAGGTCATTCTTGAAGACGATGTTGTGATGATTCAAGGATCTTGTACTCCCTCTCTTTTAGGTCTTGAAGATTCAACAACTTGTTCCCCTTTGTCACGTTGTTTCGATGCAATTGTTGATGAAAGTCAAAAAATCAAATTTAGCTTTTTGAAAATTTTGTGCTCGGAAGTGTGATTTGGGTGATGATTGGTGAAAATTCCATGTAAGTGGTTTTGGATTTGGTGGTGGGAGTAGGGTAAAGGTTGAAGATTTTATTTTTGTTTAATGGAGGTTTTTGAAGGTTTTTGGAAGAAAGTGGGAGGAGGATGAAGATGATAGGTTTGAAAAGAGAAAGATTTTGTGATAATGAGGTTTGAAAAAACCTATTCAAGGGTTTAAAGGTAAGTAAATGAGAGAGAGAGAGAGAGGGAGAGAGAGAGAGAGAGGTGGTTGGGGCCATGGGGATTTGAAAAAAATTGGGTGCTGGGCTTGCTACGGCCCGTAGCAGCTGATATGGTTGCCCATAGGAAGTCCCTGGTTTATGTATGGGAAACTTGGTTTTTAGGGTTTGAGCATAGGGGGCTGCTACGGCCCGTAGCAGGTGCTAAGGCCGCTCGTAGTAGCTACCTGGTTTTTATGTGATAAATTTAGTGTCTTTGTCGGGTTTTTCCAAGTAAAGTTTCTTTATCGATTTTTCTCGACTTTTCCAACTTTGTCACTTGATTTCTTTCCTCTTTGTGAGATTTTAATTAACTAAAAGAAAAATATGAAACAACAAGAAAACAAATTAGTGCAAAAAGTGTCGGCTGCCTCCCATGTAGCACTTTGTTTAAGGTCGTTCAGCTCGACCCCTCATGAGTGCAAGTATTCGTGGTGGTTCTTTCAAAAATGATTTCTCAACCTCACTCTCAGCAGTCTTAGGTGTCCAAGTCCGCTTATCGAGCCATTTCTCGTATCCATTACTCTTCTTTTTCTTCTTCCTATGGGGTGGTTCATACTTCTGAACTTGTGGGGATAGTTCTGGTTCTATCCCGAGTGTCAGGTTTTCGGATTTGGATTTAATCATTTCATCCCCCATCTCAAAGGTCAACCTTCCCCTCTTAACCTTAATGATTTTCCCAGTTTCATGGTCCTCTAACATTCTCTTTTTAGACATGACCTCAGTCAATGGCACACTAGTAAGGATCGTTTCCACTATATCTGCATACGTTTTGGATAGGGCTCCTACCTCAACTTCCATAAATATTTCCGAGAAAGGAATAGGTTGCTTATAGGTAGGAGGAGAATTATAGGGTGCCACCTTCTCTACCTCTTCAACAACCTCCTTTTTGGATGGTTTCAGTGGATTTTTCTCAATCTCTATCTTTATATCACCAACACTCTCCTCAACCTTTTTATCATTCTCCTTATGATTTTCAAATTGTTTTTCACTTTTAGTTGTAACAATATTCACATGTCCCTCATGGAAGGATCCTAGAGGGTGTATGTAAGCTGAGAGATTGGGTCTTCAATGCCTTGTTATGAGTCACGATGGACTCAACCACGATGTTTAGCTGCCTAAGGGCTCGACAAGTATGGAGATTTTGGTTTCTAAACCCTTCATTATGGCGAGTTTGTGTCACCACAAAACTCTATAATAGATTCTAGATTAGAGCGAGTTTGCATCACAATAAAATTTTTCATTAACATTTCAAGGCTGGATTATTGAGAATTTGGTGGTTCCTCGAAATACTGGGTGTGGTTAGTGTAGAAAAAAGTTAGGTGATCTGTCCACCATGGATTGTAGGTATTGGGATAAGAGTATCCATGATTATTGTTCACATAGTTTAATATATTTTGGATAGACCTCATGCCTACCATAAAACAAAGACAACGAAAAAGAGAAAGTTGCTCTAATCTCTACGATAACAAAATAGAATAATCAAAATGAATTCTTCGCATACAAGGGCAACGAGAGAACAATATCAATAAATAAATAAATAATAAAACTCTAGTCTATACTGTGACTAAACAAAAATTCAATGCCAATCACAGTTGGTCCCCAACAACGGTGCCAAAAACTTAATACGCCGCAAGTGCACGGCTATGCGAAGTAGTAAAAGATTATCAAACCACAAGGACCAATGGATTGAGTGCCGAATTCCACTTTATCGGTGTATATCTAGAGAGATAAATAATTTGATATTTTGTAAAAACAACTTAAATAAAAATAACTTATAGAAAAATACCTTAATTGAAAATCACTTAATTCACAATGGAGACAAACAGGACTTAGGGCCATGGTTCATACTCTGACACATCAGTATGATCTGAATCTCTTATATTATGAAAGTTTTGACACAATTTATAGAAAATAGATAAATATGGACAACACCTACTTTCTCCAACACATTGCCCTACCGATGACGAATAATTCGTTGGCTCTCGCTCGACTATATTATTCTTTAGGATTCGTTACTTTTACTTAGCTATAAAATCAGAACTTTACTCAAACTCATCCAAGTGCTTTTGCTAAATTGAACTCATTTGTTTAAAAACATGTGCTTTGGTACCGATACATATCCTTTTAGACTACAATGGATACCTGAGAACACTTTACTTTCGTACAAAGGTTGGAATGCATGAACTCAGGTATTAAAATAAATACGGATAAAAGACTCTGGTAATCAACTTGTGACAGATCATACAAATAGTCATGAGATAAACCCCAAGACCCCTAGTCCCTAATGGACTATTCACTCATGGTGAGGGAAAACACAACCAAAACAGTGTTCCTAATCAAATTCACGATAAACAATTGAAAATAGATAAACAGTTGAATTGAAAATGATAAAGAAAATCTGATTGAATAAACCTTGATCCAGTGCTCCAATAGAGACTTGAGTACAAAGTGTAGCGTGCAATTTTTGTTGGTGACGCGACCACCTTACTGCAATGGTTGGAATTGGTTGCTATTTTCTGATTTCTTATTTATCCTATGAAGTTGAAAAGGAAATGGAAGCTATCTAAAACTAACCTTGCACGCAAATGTTTTCTTTAACAAATGCGAAGAGAATGGGGGGTCGAGGTCAGGTTATACAAAGGGAAGTTGTCAATTAACCAGTGTATATATGGTTATCCCTAGATCTTCTTTGGCATGTTTAAATACTTTTTGGTGTTTATCTGTTATGGGTTGGAAAATTTCTCGTTTGGGAGTGTTGAGAGAGTGTTTTTGTTATTTTTGGGAAGGTATTGGACCTAAATTTTTTGGTTTGTGTGCTCGCTAAGATTTCACAATCTTATGCCTACGTATTCCCGTAAAGATACTCGGGAAATCAGAGCAATCGTAGTTCCTCCTATTTCTACGGGTGGAAATTTTGTTTGGTGTCTTGTTCAAAGCCCAAGATTGAAGTTGGTTGAGTATTTTGTGTCTTGTTCAAATCCCAAGATTGAAGCTAAAGGTTTGACTGAGAGAGAATTTGTCATCTCTAAAGGGAGATATTTCACCTATTCATCACAGTTATGGAAGGTTTGGTTATAAAGGGGAATTACTTTAACTGGAATGTATGGAATCCAGCAATGCCATGATTTCCTTTATAACGGAATTGTCCTGAAGGAGGAAACTTTAACTCATTGTAGAGCATGCCATTTTTCCTTAGGAGTCTTTCATGCTAAGAGAAGGACATTGGCTTGGATGTAAATAATCCAGAGGCATTCCACTTATAGCAATTAGATGAAAGAGGAAGTTTACCAAAATAAAGAGGGACCACAACTTGGATTTTTGAATCAACAAGTGTGGCACTTACAGCAGTTATCTGGAATTAGGTTTTTTTTATTATTTGTTTTGCTATGTGATATACAGAGAAATGTCTTCCTACAGAGAGAACTCTTGATTTCCTCTGAGGGATTGTTGATTTTGGTGTGCCTTGATCAAAGCCCAAGGTTGAAGCTAAAAGGTTGACTCTACTAGGGGAGTTTTATGCCTGTCTTGTACAAAGCCCAAGATTGAGGCAGAAAAGAGATTGACTCTTCCAGAGAATGTTTTGTCTGTCTTGTACAAAGCCCAAGATTGAGGCTAAAAGAGATAGACTCCACTAGAGAGGTTTTATATGTCTTGTACAAAGCCCAAGATTGAGGCTGACTCTACTGAGGAGAATCATTTTAGAAAGCCCAAGAGGAGGCTAGCTTCTGCTGAGGATTATTGAAATCCAGAGGCAGGTCCAAATTGTATTGGGGAATCAAATCTTGCTTGGGATTGGAGAAGAGTTGAGATATTAGAGACCATGGGGTTAGGATTCTGTTAGGGTTTTATTTATGGTAAAGGTTTAAAATTGAGTATGAAAACCTATGGGGGTTTTAACTCTGCTGGAGATTAGTGTGTTGATGAAATGATCAGGGTTTTTCCTGTGCTTTTTAGGAAAATTGAGGGTTACTTTGAGATCCAATAGGATATGAGACTTTCCAAGTCTAGTGGTATGAAGATGTTAACTCTTAGCTAGAGCATGATCTTTGTATGATGCCCAAAAGGAGGTTGAAATTGTCCAAGTCTACTCATGCAGTGGTAGGTTATGGTTGTAAAGAAAGATCTTTGTATGATGCCCAAGAGGAGGCTGTGGTTTTAAGGGATGAAGATCAACGCTAGAATGGTTTGATGTTCTAGAATTCTGACTCTCTAGAGGATTGAACTAGTAGAGATGACTAAGTTTTGTCCTATACCTGTAGAAGGTCTTCGTGTCCTTGTACTAAGCCCAAGAGGAGGCTGAGAACTTCTAAGAAGCATGTGGGTCCTTGTACTAAGCCCAAGAGAAGGCTGAGGATGCTTTTAGGAGGCCGGTGGGCCCAAACCTAAGAAAAGTTCAAGAAATGTTTCACCGGGAATAAATCCTTTCCTTGCAGAACAGTTCTAGGGTTTGAAGAAATTCAGAAGAGGTTTCACCGGGAATTAATCCTCTTTGGGGAAATGAATTTCTTGTACAAAGATTTCTAAGTTGTGACAGTCTTGAGAAAAGTTTCACCTGGAATAATGCCTTTCTCTGTTCCATATTGTATAAGCCCAAGAGGAGGCAAGACTATATCTAGAATTTCCTATGGGGAACTAATTTTGACTGTATTGAAAGAGTAACCACTGGTTTAATCTAGACCTAGACCTAATTGCTTGGGAAAACTCTAAGCAAGTATATACAAGCATATATATAGATGAAATATATAAACAAGTATGTAATGAAAAGATAGTGGAACTTATAGTTGTGCAAGCCCAAGCATAGCAACTACAACTGTATGGTTAGTTATTCAAGAAATTGAAGAAAAGTTTTGATAACAACTTTGAATTTGAATTTGAATCAAAGAGGAAAGTTACTTTAAAAAGAAGTTTGGGGCTTATACTCAAGGAGAGGCCCAGATGAATCCTTTTGAAAAGGCGACGATCGCTTCGTAGTTTAGAAAATTACAGAGGGACTTATACAATGACTGAGACCCAAATTATTTATTTTACAAAAGGGATGGGTCTTAAACTCTATTAATAAGCCCAAAAATTATTTTTATACAAGAGATGGGACTTATAGCTCAAAGAGAGGCCCAGATGAAAAACAATGATCGCACCGTTATTTTGAAAATTGTATGGGGACTTATACAATGACTGAGACCCAAATTATTTATGTACAAAGGGGGTTGGGTCTTACACTCTATTAGAGGCCCAAAAGTGTTTGAAAAAGAAGAAAAATGGGACTTACAACTAAAGAGGAGGCCCAGATGAAAATTGTTTGAAAACGACGATCGCGCCGAGATTTTTAAAATCGTATCAGGACTTATATAATGACTGAGGCCCAAAATGGTTTCTGTACAAAGGGATGAGACTTACACTCTACCAAGAGGCCCATAAGTGTTTTGAAAAAAAGTTTGTGAGGGTGAAAACAATAAAAACCCTAATTTGATTTAAAAATACATTATAATTTGAATAAAAATCAATTAAAATGATCAAAATCATCAAGCATGTATGAAAAACAAGTTGTGATTTGGATAAATGTTTGAAAAACCATGTTTTATCCATAGAATGATTTGAAAATCATTTGAATTTGAAAAATCAAGAAGAAGAAATATTTTTAAATGCTTAAAAACAAATAAAAATAAATTCTTTACAAAAATATTAAATATATAAAAAAATTAATATTTTTGTGAAATTTTTGTAGAATAAAATATTTTAACATGTTTGTGAATTAAAAAAAAAAGAATCAATTCAAAAACATTAAAATTCAGAGAGAAATTAATTTTTGAATCAATTAATAAAAATATCAAAATATTCAAATATTCAAAATTTGAAAAATGGCGCCAAGAACAAGTCATCTTCTTGGCGCGAGCTCTGGTTTTCTAGATTTGCAAAACCTCTCATATCTCTCTGATTACTTAATGAAAATGACTTTTGTAAACAAGAAACTTGCACGTTTTTGAACAAGGATTACAACCATACAAATTAATTGCATTTATATTAACTCAAGAACCCTAATTTTTGCAAGAACAACATGAAATCCTATACACGATTCATACATAGCAATTGATTGAGGGAAAACACTCCACATAAGTTCAGAAACATGTTTGTAACGTGAAAACACATTTATGATGCATGAATTATAGAGTTTGAGAGTGTCAGGCTTACCTCTTGCAGCTGGTGATCGAATTCTATCTTGGAGGTGTTACAAATGTTGTACAATGATCTGGACAGCTTCAATGGATCTCAAGTAATGTGTTTGAAGGCTTGGAATGGATTGAATCAGCTCAGAACTTGTTGTGGCACCTCAACTGCAAACAGGCCAAAAAGCTTGAGCAAATGGGGGGTGACTTTGTGATTCTGATGTTTCATATGAGTTTTAAGGTTATGGATCACTCATATATGATGTATGTGAGGTGGTGGCATCATTGGTTTTGATAGAATTGTTCTCAAATGAAAAATTCGAAAGTTACTTGAATGAGAAGCAAAATCTGGTTTTTTGAAAGTGATTTTGAGGAAAGCATGTGTTATGGTGCTTTGGTGTACTCAAACCGACCATAAATGAACTCTATTTATAGTGTGTCAAGTTTGTTTTGGCAACAATAGTGCATGGTGGCTGGTACAGGCCATTGTCCATTGGTTTGCAAAAGGAATCTCAAGTCTTCTATAGCCATTGCCTCGAGTCAATCTTGTAGGCCTATGGTCTTCTGTTTCAGGGATAAGGCTTGACTCATTCAGTAGGATTTGCCTCAGTACATGCAACCTTGATGCATCCATTAAATGCTCCATTACAACTTTGAAGTTTTTGGCTTTTGCATCAATAGGTATCACATGTATACATGATGATCTTTTGTCTTGGGAGGCTTGTGACTCAGAGATCTTTTGCCTTGATCTGATCCTTAATGTTTCTAGAAGGATTACAAGACTTGCAATTGCACAAATTGACCAATTCAAGCAAATGACCTATAATTTGCCTTGGGAAGAAATCATTCTTTGGTGCCATGTTCCAAGGGTTGTAACTCCTTGCTCAAATTGAATTTGGAGATGATCTGGTACTTGTTGGAAAGCTCTCATGACATACTTTAACTTTGATGTCCACCAATGGACCTGGTTCAGCTTGGATTAAGGTGAAAAATGGCCTCAAAGTTGGTGAAAAGTCAAGACAGATTCTGTCCAAAATTTCACTAAGTGTTGGAAAAAGTTGTCATTTTCATGTTTTTGTGATTTTGATCAGTCTATAACTCAAAATCCATGAGGATTTGGAATCTTTTGTAGTTGACACTTTTGAAGTATGTCATGTGAACTTTCATTTGAGCATTGGATAGAAGAAAAAAGCCTTAGGATTTAGGATTTATGACCTTGCAAAGTTGGTACCAAATTCATTTTGTTCCATAACTTAGAAAAATTTTAGTTTCTTATGGTTGCCCATTTTGCAAGTAATCCTATTTTTCTTGGTTTTTCTTGATGGATGATGATCAAAACCATACATTAACATTATTTTTTACTTAGGGGAACCATATTTGTGAAAAAATTCAAAAAGTCAAACTTGATTTTGGGCACAATTGACTTTTTGTCAGATGAATTCCAAACTGTGTGATCTTCTCTGTAATCAAGTTCTTGACCTAATTCAAACTAAATGGATGGCTTTACCTAGTTCTAGACCTAGTTGTCGGGGAAAACTCTAAATAACTATACTAGTATATATACAGTTGATATATGACAAGTATTTAAAAGGGTATGAAAGAAGGACTTACAGAGGAGTAGCTACCCACAATACAGTTATATATATTAAAGCATGTAAATGAAAGCTGATAAAACTTATAGGCGAGCAAGCTTCCACGATGTATTGTTAGTTGTTCAGAGAAATTAAAGAAAGTTTTGATAACAAATGTATATTTGAACCTAAATCAAAAGAGAAGTTGTTTTTGAAAGATTGTTGGGGCTTATACTCAAAGAAACCCTAAGGCTTTAACAGTGATCACACCATTGTTTTAAAGATCATAGCGGGACTTATACAACGATTGAGGCCCAAAAATGATTTTGGCTAAAAAGGAATTGGGTCTTACACTCTATTAGAGGCCCAAAAGATGTTTTGAAAAAAAGAAAGATAGGACTTACAACACGAGGGGAGGCCCAATGAAAGACAGTGATTGCACCATCCTTTTGAGAATCGCAGAGGGACTTATACAATGACTGAGGCCCGAGGTTAGGGAACATGTCTTGGTCCAAAGTAAAAGGTACAATTGACTTTTTCTTCAAAACCCTAATTGGGGTCCAGATGAACTTGAAACTTGTGAATCAAGCTTCTTGGATCAATACATTGTTGTAAATGGATCAATGTGGTGTATTTAAGGCTCTCAAATCATGTCTTGAAGTCTTGGTTCATGTCTTGCCTCAAAAGTCAACTTAGGGGTGAATTAGGTCAAGAAACCCTAATTCCTAATTTTTGATGAATGCTTCTCTTGAGGCTATTTTGACTTGATGATTGGGTCCATGATGTCCCTTTGAGCATTTAGGATCATGTTTTAAAGTATTGGCTCATGCCCAGATGAAAATTTTCATCTGGAGGCCTTGGTCGACTAAAACCCTAATTTGGTGACACTGACGATCTTGAGGCTTGATTCCACTTGGGATGTTGCAACTTTGTGCTTGATTCTTGATATGGGAGACCTCTTGATCCTTTATAGATGCTTGATTGGCTAGACAAGTTGAAGATCATGTCAATTCTTGATTGATCCTTTGTCTGAGTGCTCTGAGAGGGCTCAAAACCCTAATTCTTGATTGTAGTGAATGCTCAACAATCCTCGAGAAGATTGATGAGGTATGATGGTACATCCATATTGTGGTGATGATTTGCACAATGATGTTAAATCTTATGGTCAAAATTTGGTGTATAACAGATGCCCTTATTTAATCTTCTTGGACCCGAAGGTGTGAATGGCGAAGATATTCGGACATTCATGGGGCCAGAGGATTAAATATCGGAATACCCAAAATTTTGATTGTGGTTATGAATAGCAGGTTGCTCATTCATCTTCTTTTGCTAAGTAATTTTTTGTAGAAAAAGGTAAAACTTCCCCTCGATCCTGGTCTTTAGCCACGGAACTGGTCTCAGTTTCTTTCGAGATAAACTTCCCCCCGTTCCTGGTCTTCCGCCATGGAACTGGTCTCAATTTTCTTTTGAAATAAACTTCCCATCGATCTTGGTCTTCATCCATGGATCTGTTCTAAGTTTCTTCTTGTCGAGTTCCTTCCTCGACAGGGAACTCTATTTGTAGCGATCTTCATCAAACTTCTATCCGAGTTTTTACTGGGGAGATGCCATTCGATGGAAAAAGTTTGAGGTCAGACTTGATGGGTAAACCCATTAGTCTGAGATGTAGAGGTGTGCGAACTTCTATGTGGGAGATACCATTTATTGACCCTACTGGGGGAAACGAGTCTCTTAAGAGACCGCTTTTTGCTTGGTGAGGTTACATCATACTTTTCTTCGAGACCTTTTCGAAGAAATTCCATGTGATGTAATCCAATTTTGAGGATTTGATAACTTCATCGAATTTCTTGGGAGAAAAACCGATGTATTGCTGAGAGAGTCTTCGGTTTAAGAGGCTTTCTCTGAGGATTTTCCTTAATCCGGGAAAATGAAAATATCATCTTCAATGGTGAAGAGTGATGTTCCAAAGGTGCCTGTCGAATGTCTTTTTGCCTTTCAAAGGTTCAAGTTATCAAAGTGGTTGAGGACAGTCTCCAGTCCAGAAATAAACTGGGGAGAGATTGCTCAGATGATACATTTCCAGATGAGGAAAGAACTGACAACTTTATCGGTGGGAGGACATTTATCACTTGGGGATGAATATGACCAGAGTGATACCAATGCAACATGAATATGAATATGAATAAATTATACATGATGTATGTATGTTTATGCTGACAAAACAGACGCGAAATACAGACTGGTAAATAAACACGACTGGATACTCGGCCACTGCGGGGGGAATAAAAGTAACATTGGTTCAGTGATATCAATCCTTTCCTACTTAGGAGGGGTAGACCCTACTGGAAAGAGAAGACTATCAATTGGTCTTCAGAGGTAAGAACTCTGTCGGGGATATCATATGGGACATTACATCTGAAACAGTTGATCCTTCATTCAGGTGTACTGGTTTAGAAGGAGTACTTTGATTCTGCATTTTGAGGTTTGATCACTTCCGGAGAAGCCACCGATGTTCCTTTTTGTGTTCAGTAGTAAAAAAGAATTGCCATCTTTAATTTTAAAAGCAGAGGAAAATTTTACAAGTAAATTCATTTTTGTTTGTTTCAAGAATCGTTGATCATACTAAAAATGTCATTTTGTAAAGCTAAATAAATGAGAATTGCAAACAAAAGCACTAGGGCTCAAATTTTATTGATAGAATGGTAATCAGCCAAGCGCGTGATCCCATAGAGCATTAAAAATTTTAGAAAATGGTAATTTAAGGGAAAAAGGGCTACATCGAAACATAACGACCGTTATCCTTCCACTAACTTTGGATTTTGGACATTCTGAGCTTCTGTCGAAGGTGACCTTTACTGAAGTCTTTTCGAAGGATGGCGTCACCGCTGAGGATCTGACGTTGTCGGATGTAGTTACTTGCGATGAATCCCTAACTTTTGCCTGGATTACCTTTTCAGGTTTTCAATCCTTCGGGATAATTTTTGCTTATGTCTCTGATTTTTTTCCTTGACCGCCCTTTCGGGTTTTCAATCCGCCTAGACGTTGTCTTTTTTTTTCTCTTTTTTTATTTATTTAGGTAAAGTATTTCTTGACTACATCAACATTCGCGGGGTAGTTAAACTCCTCTCCATCCATGGTTGCGAGTCTCAGGGCGCCGCCTGAGAAGGCTTTCTTAACAACGTAAGGGTCGTTATAGTTCAGAGTTCATTTGCCCTGGGAATCAGTGAGGAATGATTGTATCTTCTTGAGCACGAGGTCCCCTTTTCTGAAGACACGGGGTCAGACCTTTTTGTCAAACACTTTCTTCAGTCTTTGCTGATACAGCTGACCGTGACATAAGGCTGTCATTCTCTTTTCTTTGATTATGTTCAGTTCATCGTGTCGACTTTGACACCATTCAGTCTCTGTTAGTTTAGCTTCTATCAATACCCGGATTGATGGGATCTCTACTTCTATTGGGAGTGTCATACCCCAAATTTTGACCACCAAGATTTCCCATCATTGTGAAAATCATCATCACAATATGGATGAACCCTCATGCCTCATCAATCTCCTCGAAGATGGTTGAGCATTCACTACAATCAAAGATTAGGGTTTTGGGCCCTCTCAGAGCACTTAGATAATAGGATCAATCAAGAAATGACATGATTTTCAACTTGTTTAGCCTCTCAAACACCTATAAGGGATCAAGACGACTCCCACATCAAGAATTAAGCACAAGGTTGCAACATTCCAAGTGGATCAAGCCTCAAGATCGCCAGTGTCACCAAATTAAGGTTTTGGCCGACTGAGGCCTCCAGATGGAAATTTTCATCTGGGCATGAGCCAATACTTCAAAGCACAACCCAAGATACTCTAAGGGACCTCATGGACCCAATCATCAAGTCAATTTAACCCCAGGGGATGCATTTACCAAAAATCAGTAATTTGGGTTCCTTGACCTAATTCACCCCTAAGTTGACTTTTGGGATAAAGCATGAGCCAAGACCTCAAGACATGATTTGAGGGCCTCCAAAATACTCCATTGACCCATTTGCAACAATTTATTGACCCAGGAAGCTTGATTCACAAGTTTCAATTTCATCAGGACCACAGTTAGGGGTTCGAGGAAAAAAGTCAACTGTGCCTTTGACTTTTGACCAGGACATGCTCCCAAACCTTGGGACATGATTTAATACACCCTATAACACCTATGGAATCCATCCATTAGGTTTGATTTAGGTCAAGGACTTGATTTCACAAAGGATCGCACAGTTTGGATTTCATCCGATAAAAAGTCAACTGTACAAAAATCCAAAGTTTGACTTTTGGGTTTTTTGTCAACCGTTCCTTAAACCTAAAACAATGTTAGTATGTGATTTTAATCATCATTCATCAAGAAAAACCAAAGAAAATGAGCTAACTTGTAAAAGGGGTAACCATAAAAAACTTAGAATTTTTCTAAGTTATGGAACAAAGTGGCTAGGGTACCAACTTCCAAGGATCATAACTTGAGATCCAAGCAACCATTTTGGATGATCCAAAGCTGGATTTGTAGGTCTTGCTACACTCTACAAAAGCTTCAACTACATCAAACTCCAATTCCTCATGGATTTTAAGTTATGGAGTGATCAAAATGGCTAAAAACATGAAAATGACATTTTTCCAACACTTTAGTGAAATTTTCACTAAGTCAGAATCTGCCTTACTTTTTTCAAAATGTAGGGGCATTTTTCACCTTGATCCAAGTCAAACCAGATCTAGGGGTGAACATCAAAGTTAAAGTATGCCATAAGGGCTTTCCAACAACTACCAGATCATCTCCAAATTCAATTTGAGCAGGGAGATACAACCCTTGAAACAAGGCATCATGAACTGGTTTTACAAGGCAGAATTGTGCACATTTGCTTGATTTGTCCAAATCTGATAACTCCAAGCCTTGTCATCAATTTGGACATCAGAGGATCAAATCCAAGGGGGATGATCTGATCTCCAAGCCTCACAAGTCCAAGAATCTACATTAGGCTTGTCATCCCTAAAAAGGCTACAAAGATGCCAAGACTCCAATTTTGTTTCCAAGCATTCAATGGATACACCAAGGTGGCATGAACTGAGCCTATTCCAACTGAATTCATTCAAGACTTATCTCTGAACCAAAGCTACAAATCCTGTGCCCTAATCTCAAGTCAATGGCTAAAGGCCTGCTGCAGCTGCCATTCACTATTGCTTGCAAAACAAACTTGCTCTACTATAAATAAAGCTCATGTGTGCTCAGTTTGAGTACACCAAAGCACTACAACACTTGCTTTCCTCAAAATCCCTTTCTCTAGGCCAAAATGCCTTCTTTTGCAAGGTACCTCTGAGTTTTTGAGTTAGAGAGAAATTCCATCACAACTCATGATCCAAACACCTCTAATATGTTGTATCTAAGCTGTTCAAACTCTCACATGTGACCTGTAACACCAAAATCACAAATTCCACTTCCAAAACCTCAAAATTGGACTTTTTTGCATTTTTCAAGCCATGTCCTGATTCAGTCACTTTCAAAACCAGATAAAACCTCAAACATACTCCAAATATCATCCTTGAACTGTCCTAAATGGTTCCCCCTATCTGGAACACCATTTGAGAGAGTTTCCATATTGGTCATTTTTGCCCCTTTTGCAAGAAAGAGCTCAAACTTGTTCCTGAGGACTCCAGCTGGTTCTAACCATTCTAAAAGCTTCTAAGGGATCAATTGAGAGTGTCCAAAGCATCAAATTACTTTTGGCACAAGGAACTTGGCAGATTGCCCAAAAAGCTCCAAGAGGTAAGTGCATAATCACTTGAACTTTCTAAATTATGCATTGCTTTGAAGTCCACTAATCATAAACATCTCATAAATGTTGTATATGTTGTGTTTGAACCAATTCATCATGTAATTCTTGCCTGTACCATGAGGTAGCATAGAAAATGCAAATATAGGCCTATTTCAAAACCACTACCGGGTTTTAAAATAGGGACCTCATCTGAAAAAACCATGACCACCATTGGATTCCTTGGGAAATTCTAGGCCAGATGCATATAAATTTTGTCCCAATCCATGGAGAAATGAGAAAGTTAGAGGCTTCACGTAAATGACCCAAAAGCTGGCCTTGCCTTGCCTTGCCCAGGCCTAAAACAAGGAACCCCTTATATATTTATGGGGTGGTTTTGATACACGGATGTATCACCACCCCAGTGGTTGTGCGCTCATGTGTTTGGCTTAGAGGTCTGGGGTTCGAATCCCCCTCGCCCTAGACCCTTTTTATCACTTTTTTCCATTTTTTTATATTTTCATATTATTTTCTTAAATGATTTGAAAAATTAATTTCTCTCTCAATTTTAATTATTTTTTATTGGTTCTTTTTGCAAAATATCACAAAAATGTTAAAATATTTTATTCCACAAAAAAAATCAAATTTATATTATTTATTAATATAGTTGATATTTTTGCAAATAAATTCATTTTTTATTGTTTTAAACATTTCAAAATATGAATTTTCATCTTGGAAATCAAAACCAAATGAGTTTTAATTCATCTTGTGATTAAAACATCATTTTTCAAACCTCAACCAAAAACCACAAGTTGTTTATTCAAACTTATTTGGTGTTTTTATCATTTTAATTAAGTTTCTTTGAATAATTACTTTAAAAAATGATGAAATTAGGGTTTTGTTGATTTTCACCCTAACAAACCTTTTTCAAACACTTTGGGCCTCTGATAGAGTGTAAGACCCAATCCTTTGTAAATACAAAAATAATTTTGGGCCTCAGTCATTGTATAAGTCCCTCTGCGATTCTCAAAATGATGGTGCAATCACTGTCTTTCATTGGGCCTCCCCTCGTGTTGTAAGTCCTATCTTTCTTTTTTCAAAACATCTTTTGGGCCTCTAATAGAGTGTAAGACCCAATCCCTTTTTTGCCACGATCATTTTTGGGCCTCAGTCGTTGTATAAGTCCCGCTACGATCTTTAAAACAACAGTGCGATCACTGTTAAAGTCTTAGGGTTTCTTTGAGTATATGCCCCAACAATCTTTCAAAAACAACTTCTCTTTTGATTTAGGCTCAAATATACAGTTATTATCAAAACTTTCTTTAATTTCTCTGAATAACTAACAATACTGCATAGAAGCTTGCTCGCCTGTAATTTTTATCAGCTTTCATTTACATGCTTTAATATATATAACTGTATTGTGGGAAGCTGCTCCTCTGTAAGTCTTTCTTTCATACCCTTTTAAATACTTGTCATATATCAACTGTATATATACTAGTATAGTTATTTAGAGTTTTCCCCGTCAACTAGGTCTAGAATTAGGTAAAGCCAGTTGGTCACTCTTAAATACAGTCAAAACTAGATCCCCATATGATTTCCAGATACAGTCTTGCCTCCTCTTGGGCTTAAACAATATGGAACAAAGATAAAGGCAGTATTCTCGGTGAAACTTTTCTTAGACTGTCACTATTAGAATTTGTCAAAGAAATTCAGTTTCCCCAGAGAGGATTAATTCCCAGTGAAACTTCTCTTGAATTTCTTCAAACCTTAGAACTGTTCATAAAAGGAAAGATTATTCTCGGTGAAACTTTTCTTGAACTCTTCTTAAGTTTGGACTCACAGGCTTCCTAAAAGCATCCCCGCCTCCTCTTGGGCTTTGTACAAGGACCAACCGGCTTCTTATAAGTTCTCATGCCTTCTCTTGGGCTTAATACAAGGACCCTAAAGACCTCTTAAAGGTATAAGACAGAACTTAGTCATCCTTTGCTAGAGCAGTCTTTCCCGTGTCAAATCTCAGACCAATTTAGGGTTGATTCTCATCCCTTAAAAACACTTGCCTCCTCTTGGGCATCATACAAAGATAAACTCTTCCATACCAGTAGACTTGGACAGTCTAAATCTCCTCTTGAGTCTCAAAGACATTCTCAAGTTCCCTACAAACATAGAAGGAACTCCGGTCATTCTGGATCAATCTCCCGCAGAGTTAGCACCCATGGGTTCTAAATCCCAGTCTCTCTCCTAAAAAACCCCTAGCCAGGGTCAGTTTATCCTCATTATAACATTATCCCAAATCAGAACCTTAAGGTCTCTGATATCTCAACTCTGCTGTAACCCTTAGTAAAAGTTGATTCCCCAATTTGGACCTGCCTTGGGATCTCAATAATCCCCGGCAGAAGATAGCCTCCTCTTAGGCTTTGTATAATGACCTTTCCTCAACATAGCCAGCCTCCTCTTGGGCTTTGTACAATGATTCTCCCCAGCGGAGCTAACCTTTTCAGACTCTCTTGTTGAGTCAATCAACTTTCAGACTCTCTTGTTGAGTCAATCACCTTTCAGCACTCTCTTGTTGAGTCAACCCTTTTAGCCTCAATCTCGGGCTTTGTACGAGACAGATAAAAACACTCTCTTGTTGAGTTCATATTTTCCAGCCTCTTCTTAGGCTTGATATAATGATTTCCCTAGCAGAAGTCAGTCTCCTCTTAGGTTTAATGATTTCTCCAGCTTGTTCAGCCACCATCCTGGGCTTTGTACAGGACAGATAAAAACATTCTCTTGTTGAGTCAAACCCTTTTAGCCTCAATCATGGGCTTTGTACAAGACATAAATCTTCATAACCTTCTCTTAAGCTTGGGACAAATATCTTCCCCAACGGAGTCATTTCCTCTCAGCCTTCCTTTAGGCTATGAGAAATAATACCCTAAGCAGAGTCAATCCTCTTTTTAGCCTCAATCTTGGGCTTTGTACAAGACAGATAATACTCTTCCGTAAAGTCAAACTCATTTCTGCCTCTATCTTGGGCTTTGTTCGAGATACCTAAAATATCCTTAACCGAGTCAGTAAAGTCTGATTTTAGCCTCAATCTTGGGCTTTGTACAAGACAGATAAGATTTCTTTCCCACAAAGTCAATTTCTTTTCAGCCTCAATCTTGGGCTTTGTACAAGACAAGTCATACTCTCCAGCAGAGTCAATCTCTTTTCTACCTCAATCTTGGGCTTTGTACAAGACACATACAAACCCTCCCCGCCGGAGTCAAAATCACTTTTTAGCCTCAATCTTGGGCTTTGTACAAGATAGACAGAACATTTCCCTTGGAAAAGTCAAACTTTTAGCCTCCTCTTAGGCTTTGTATAATGATATCCCCAAAGAGTCAGCCTCTTTTAGCCTCAATCTTGGGCTTTGTACAGGACATATAGAAACACTCTCTTATTGAGTCAGCCTTTTCTAGCCTCCTCTTAGGCTTTGTATAAGGACTTCCCTAGTGGAGTCAATCAACCTCTTAGCTTCAACCTTGGGCTTTGATCAAGGCACACAAAAATCAACATCCCCTCAGAGGAAATCAAAATCTCTGTGTAGGAAGTCATTTCTCTGTTTATCACTTATCAAAATAGACATTCAAAACAAACCCTAATCCCAGATAACTGTTATAAGTGGCACACTTGTTGATTCAAATATCCAAGCTGTTGTCCATCTTTTATCCTGGTAAACCCTTTCTTTCATTTAATTGCTGTAAGTGGAAAGCTTCTGGATTATTTACATCCATGCCACTGTCCCTCTCTTAGCATGAGAAATTCCTAAGAAAAAATGGCATTGCTCAACACTGAGTTAAAATTTTCCCCTTCAGGACAAGTCCCCTATAAAGGAAATTATGGCATTGCTGGATTCACATATCCCAGTTAAAGTAATTCTCCTTTATAATCAGTCACCCAACAGTTGTGATAAACAGACGAGATGTCTCCCTTTAGAGATGACAAATTCTCTCTCAGTCAAACCTTTTAGCTTCAATCTTGGGCTTTGAACAAGACACAAATACTCCATTTAGCTTCAATCTTGGGCTTTGAACAAGACACCAAATATCTATTTCCTCCCTTAGAATAGGAGGAACTACGATTGCTCTGATTTCCCTATTTCTTTTAAACGGGAATACGTAGGCATAAGATTGCGAAATCTTAGCGAGCATACTAATCAAACACTCTAGGTCCAACACCTTCATATCAATCAAAACTGAGGTCCAGTACCTCACCAAAATCATCAAAAACTCCATCTCTCTCTTATACTTTCCCAAGAAACTTTCCCAACCCATTAATGGATAAACACCATCAAGTACAAAGAGAAACCTAAAGCTAGCATCCTGTGGATAACCACATATAGGATGGGTAATTGACAACTCCCCATTGTATAACCTGACCCCAGACCCCCCAATCTCTTTAAGTGTTTGTTCAGTTAAACATTCGCGTGCAAGGTTAGTTTTAGATAGCTTCCCTTTCCCTTCCAGCTTCATGGGATAAATAAGAAATCAGAAAGTAGCACCCCCCTCCTCTTCATTGAGGAGAAAACCCAAATTCCGCGATAAGGTGGTCACGTCACCAACAAAAATCGCGCGCTACAGTGAAATGGCGACTCTTCTGGGGACGTCTTTGATCTGTTTAGGACTATAGACTATAATTCTTAAGAGGTCTATGATGTTAGTTTTAGGAATAAATATATATATATATCGCTTTTCCTAATTGATATCCATGTTTATTTTTCTGCTAATGGGACTGTGGGTGATGCCGCATCTGGAAAGTTTGAGTGATACCTAAGATAAGTGATGGCATAGACGGGTGGTCTTATAGGGAGTGATTCCCGAATAAGCGATCCTGGTAGACCATCGAATCAGTGGAGATACCCTTTGCGGATTCAATGTCTAAACGACTTCGGTTGTTGAAAGTAGATTGTTCGTTTGTGGTATCCATGAAACTGAGGATTTAGTAGACTAAGATCTTGTGACTATTTTGTAGTGCGGAAGCTATCGTAAATAGTTGTCACGCGACACTACCCTCATTTGAGATTACCCTAAGATACTGCAGCTCGCTCGGGAGAACCAGCCTGCTGTTGTCATCCCAAGGGGGGTCAATGATTCTGAGGACAGGTACAAATATTCACCAGTACAACCTTTGGGAATGGGTAGAGCCATGACTTCATGACACTGAACCTTTAACCCCATGTTTTTTCTATGTTTTTGTGTGCTGCATTCATGCATTCATTTCATTAAAAAACTTTTAAACAAAGAAAAAATCTTCTCTTCTACTCTCTCATTTTCAAATTAAACTAAGATAATGATTGCAAATATCAGAGAGAAAGATTGCGTTATGGATTTCGGTAGAAGGAAGACTCATAAGTACACCTTCAAGGTTCCAAAACTAGAGCATTTATGAGGGTTGGCAAGGATGATCACCAACCCTGATGCTTTCAGAGCTAAGTACGGAGGACTGCTGTCTCTGTTAAGGGTCCATGTAATTGAAGGAATCATGTCTACGCTGATTCAGTTTTACGATCCGATCTATCACTGTTTCACATTCTCGGATTACCAATTGGAACCAACACTGGAGGAGTACTCTCACCTGACTTATTTACCCATCACTGACCAAGCTCCCTTTTCTGGACTGGAAGAAATTCCAAAGGATCAAACCATTGCAAGAGCAATCTATTTGGACGAGTCAGAAGTCAGGACTCACATGACCATTAAGGGTGGAATCCAAGGTTTACCAGCCAAGTTTTTGATAAAGAAAGCCATGTACTTTGCTAGTATATGGAACGTAACTGCTTTCGAGAGCATCTTTGTTCTGCTCACTTACGGGTTATTTCTGTTTCCCAACATTGATAACTTCGTTGATATCAATTCCATTAAGATATATCTGATTGGAAACCCCGTACCGACTATGCTCGCAGACGCTTATCATTCTGTACACTTAAGGAATTTGTACAGCAGAGGAATGATCACATGCTGTGTACCCCTGTTATATAAATGGTTCACTTCCCATCTACCAAAGTCTGCTGCTTTTTGGGATTATAAGAGTACTCTGCGTTGGTCGCAGGAATCATGTCTCTTACCAACTCTGACATAGATTGGTACAATTGGATCTACGATGGGATAAGAATCATTGACCGTTGTGGAAACTTCCCTAATGTACCCCTCATAGGAACTAAAGGAGGAATCAACTATCATCCAATTTTAGTTCGTCGTCAACTCAAATACCCGATGAGACATGTCCCGCATAATGTTCATCTGGAAGGTCTTTTCTTCAAGGGAGGAGAAAATGACAGGGCACTAAAGACAGAAATAGTGCATGCCTGGAAATATGTTCATAGAAAAGGAAGAGAGTCTCTAGGAAAACCAGACAGTGTCTCGGTGGAACCTTATCTCTACTAGGTACAAACTAGAGCTCTCAAGCTGAGGATGCCTTACCCTCGTCACGAAGTTCTTCAATTAAAGGAATCTATCCTTTATTTTATGTCTGATACAGAAAAAATCCAGGTCACTCTCAACAAAGTTCAACGGGAGAAGAAATCTTGGAAGAACAAGTACCGCATTCTCAATGTGGAGTGTACCAAAATACATCAGTTGTTAAAAGAAAAAGATGCTCTGATCGAGATTTTAGAGCAACATGTTGTAGAAAATCAAGAAGACCAAAGGAATTTGCTCACTCCTTTCACTTGGCAAAGGAATGACAACCTGACAACGACTCAAGAGCCCCGGTCAAAGAAAAGGAAAATACCAGAACCAGCACCTGATCCCTCCTCAGAGAGGACTCAGGATCCATAAGCTTAGACATTTCCTTTTTCAGCACTTTGTAAATTACTGTATTTCCATTCCTGCAATCTTTGAATTCAATAAAACGGGGTTTCCCCACTGTATGATGTTTGAAATCCAATTGTTGAAGTTTCTTTTGATTAAAAAAATATATAATCATTGCATATCATTCATCATTCTCACATAACGCATTCTTCTTCCCTATGAATCTCACGTCTGTGTCTCGATTCTAGCATCAAACTGTCTCATTCGTACAATACTCGGGCCAATCGACAAAAGAAAATGGATGATCTCGAGGAAGAGAATAGAGAGTTGAGAGAAGAAATCGACACTCTTAAAGAAGATCTAAGGAAACTTCACAATGACATGCAATCTCTGGAAGCAGCTCAGATACAACAACAAAGGACTGTGATCTTAGAGATCACATCTATGCCCATAGTGGAAAAGTATGATTCTCGATACAACATGCCCAAAGATCGTCCCTCGGGCATGCCACTTAACTATATCCCAGAAGAATATATTTCGCCGATCACGGAAGATCCGGAAACTACAATAGGAACTGCTGGGCCTGAAGGTTACAAACTTCGGGAAAGCGGAGATGCAAGGGGCATGACAGCAACTCCTGAAGGTTACAAAATTCGGGATAGGGAAGCACCAAGAGTCACTGCCGTAATGACTATACCACCACCCGTGGTACACACTATCCCGAAAGGACAAATTCCACAGATACCTTCTGGTGGAAACAAAAGTATGTACGACAGATTGAATGAGTTCCAGGAACAATTCCTGGAGATGCAGAAGGAACTGCATGCCATTCGCGGTCAGGATCTATTCGGAAAAGACGTCGCAGACCTTTATTTGGTCCCCAATGTGAAAATTCCGCACAAGTTCAAGGTGCCAGAATTTGAAAAATACAAGGGCAACTCCTTCCCTCAAAGTCATTTGGTGATGTACGCTCGAAAGATGTCAACTCAGACAGAAAACCAACAGCTACTGATCCATTATTTCAAAGATAGTTTAACCGGTGCCGCACTCAAATGGTGCATATGTTTAAACCGCACCAAGATCTTCACTTTCAGAGATCTTGGTGCTGCCTTCGTTCAACAGTATAAGTATAACCTGGACATGGCACCAGACAGAGATCAACTCAGAGCCATGTCGCAGAAGGACAAAGAAACCTTTAAGGAATATGCTCAGAGATGGCGTGAAATTGCCGCCCAGATTTGTCCACCTCTTGAGGAAAAAGAGATGACAAAATCTTTTTGAAAACCTTGAGCTCGTTCTACTACGACCAAATGGTCGCCAGTGTACCCAGCGACTTCACTGAGATGGTGAGCATGAGAGTACACCTTGAAGAAGTAGTCCGAGAAGGACGTCTGGTCAAATATACAAGACCATCAAGCAGTACCAAAAGATACGATAGTGTTTTCCCTAAGAAAAAAGAGCACGATATTGGCAATATCTCTCTCGGAAAGCAAAGGCGAAGATACCAACCAGCAGCAGTTGTAACTCCTGCTATTAACCCTGCGCCTGTTCCGACGTATCAACCTCAAGTTACTCAGAGCCAACCAAATCAACAACAAATAAGCAAAGGACACAACAGCCTCTTAAGCATACTCGTCCTCAGTATAACAACAACCGTACAACACGACCACTAGGGTTCGACCCTATACCAATGTTGTACGCAGAACTGTTTCCATTACTACTGGTCAAGGGGCACGTCCAAACCAGGTCTCCTCTTACAGTACCGAAAAATCCGCCTTGTTGGTTCAAAGCGGATCATACTTGTCCTTACCATCAAGGAGGACCAGGGCATAACATAGAAAACTGTCTCAGCTTCAAATCCGATGTGTAGAAGCTTGTCAGGAACGGGGTCTTATCCTTCAAGGATACAAATCCAAATGTTTAGACGAACCCATTGCCTCAACACGAGAAAGCTGCGGTAAATTTGATAGAGGAAGAGTCTAAACATATCTATCAAATTCACGATGTACTCCTATTGAAAACCAAACTGACCACAAATGAGCTCTATTTATAGTGTGTCAAGTTTGTTTTGGCAGCAATAGTGAATGGTGGCTGGTACAACCCATTGTCCATTGGTTTGCAAAAGGAATCTCAAGTCTCCTATAGCCATTGACTTGAGTCAATCTTGCAGGCCTATGGTCTTCTGTTGCAGGGATAAGGCTTGACTCATTCAGTTGGATTTGCCTCAATACATGCCACCTTGATGCATCCATTGAATGCTCCATGACAACTTTGAAGTTTTTGGCTTTTGCATCATTAGGTATCACAAGTATACATGATGATCTTTTGTCTTGGGAAGCTTGTGACTCAGAGATCTTTTGCCTTGATCTGATCCTTAATGTTTCTAGAAGGATTACAAGACTTGTAATTGTACGAATTGACCAATTCGAGCAAATGACCTATAATTTTCCTTGGGAAGAAATCAGTCTTTGGTGCCATGTTCCAAGGGTTGTAACTCCTTGCTCAAATTGAATTTGGAGATGATCTAGTACTTGTTAGAAAACTCTCATGACATACTTTAACTTTGATGTCCACCAATGGACCTGGTTCAGCTTGGATTAAGGTGAAAAATGGCCTCAAAATTGGTGAAAAGTCAAGATAGATTCTGTCCAAAATTTCACTAAGTGTTGGAAAAAGTGGTCATTTTCATGTTTTTGTGATTTTGATCAGTCTATAACTCAAAATCCATGAGGATTTGGAATCTTTTGTAGTTAACACTTTTGAAGTATGTCATGTGAACTTTCATTTGAGCATTGGATGGAAGAAAAAAGCCTTAGGGTTTGGGAGTTATGACCTTGCAAAGTTGGTACCAAATCCATTTTGTTCCATAACTTAGAAAAATTTTAGTTTCTTATGGTTGCCCATTTTGCAAGTAATCCTATTTTTCTTGATTTTTCTTGATGGATGATGATCAAAACCATGCATTAACATTGTTTTTTTACTTAGGGGAGCCATATTTTTGAAAAAATTCAAAAAGTCAAACTTGATTTTGAGCACAGTTGACTTTTTGTCAGATGAATTCCAAACTGTGTGATCTTCTCTGTAATCAAGTTTTTGACCTAATTAAAACCTAATGGATGGATTACATAGGTGTTTTAGGGTGTCTTGAACCATGTCCCAAGGTTTGGGAACATGTCTTGGTCCAAAGTCAAAGGTACAGTTGCCTTTTTCTTCAAAACCCTAATTGGGGTCCAGATGAACTTGAAACTTGTGAATCAAGCCTCTTCGATCAATCCATTGTTGTAAATGGATCAATGTGGTGTATTTGAGGCCCTCAAATCTTGTCTTGATGTCTTGGTTCATGTCTTGCCTCAAAAGTCAACTTAGGGGTGAATTAGGTCAAGAAACCCTAATTCCTGATTTTTTATGAATGCTTCCCCTGAGGCTATTTTGACTTGATGATTGGGTCCATGAGGTCCCTTTGAGCATTTAGGATCATGTTTTAAAGTATTGGTTCATGCCCAGATGAAAATTTTCATTTGGAGACCTTGGTCGACCAAAACCCTAATTTGGTGACACTGGCGATCTTGAGGCTTGATTCCACTTGGGATGTTGCAACTTTGTGCTTGATTCTTGATATGGGAGACCTCTTGATCCTTTATAGATGCTTGAGAGGCTAAACAAGTTGAAGATCATGTCAATTTTTGATTGATCATTTGTCTGAGTGCTCTGAGAGGGCTCAAAACCCTAATTTTTTATTGTAGTGAATGCTCAACAATCCTTGAGAAGATTGATGAGGTAGATGGTACATCCATATTGTGGTGATGATTTGCACAATGATGGGAAATCTTGTGGTCAAAATTTGGGGTATGACACAAAGAGAATACAAAATACTTAAAAACTTAGAAAATAAAACTTGGATCCCTAAACTCAAGACTAACTATGAGTTTTAAAGAAAATTCTAATAGTGGACTAAATCTATGTGATTAATGCTCATTATAGTAGGAAATATCTCAAATCAGAAGATGCAAAAATCCCAAAATATCAACAACTTGAATTAGAAAAGGAAAGAAAAGATGGAAGGGCACGCCTTCCTGTAGCAATTGTTACGGGTGGCTGTAGCAGGCATTTGGTTTTTGTACGGGAGAAATTCCTTTTTTTTCTTCCTTTTTTCGCGCTTTGCTCGTTTTGGCTCTTTTTTCGTATGACTTACTTACTAAACCATAAAAACATAAAAAAAAAACACATTACCAAAGCATAGAACATGATAAACGAAAGTAAGTCGGACAAAAAATGGGAAAATAACAAAGTAAAACAACTAATAAAAATGATGCAAAAACCACTTATCACACCACTCTATTGCCTACATTCATATCCAAAGACATAGAGTTTGGTTTGCTAATTGAGTTGTAATTAACAATCAATATTCAAATTATTGTATTGACACTACTACAAAAAACACATGTAACGTCGGTCACGGAGTTGATTTAACCTTGGTTAAAGAGGCGAGGTAACGAAGAGCGTCATGAAAAGCTACCACTTTACCCCTCGGTTTAAGAATAACTGAGGGGTTAGCTGAAATGGTCATGGGTTCGATCCATTGTAATAACTTTTTTTTATATATTTTCCAAACTAGCACCATATACTTCTTGGTTTAATAACAAAACTGAGGGGAAAGGTATATTCTTTTTTTAAATACTCATTAGAATATTTACACAGAATATTAATAAATTAATTTGTTTGCAAACTACGTTGTTTACACAAAATGTTACATTGTTTACACCAAATATTAAAGTAAAAATGTTGAATTTGATTCATCGTCATTGGTGTCGGTGAAGAACAAATGTTGGATATCTTAGAGAAGAACAAATGTTGGATATCTTAGAGAAGAGCAAATGTTGGGGTTCCTCATTTCATTGATATTGAGGAAGATCAAATGTCTGATATAAAACAATAAAGGTTAGATAAATAAAATAAATTTTCAATTATATGATTATTTAAGAATACAAACATTGAACCCATATAATTTTCTGCTCTTACAATCCATCCTTGAGAACTTTTCCCAAACAAAACAAACGCCTTTATAAGTTTCAAAGTTTTCATGTCAAATGTTTCATTATCAATTTTTAATATTTAGAATGCTTTTATAATGAGGGTTTTAGGTTTTACGAGGATCACTAATGACAGTGTCTTGGACGTTGATACTCATTAAATGGACGACAAAGATTTGTTTAAGAACGGTGAAAAAACTGAATAAACACGCTTATATTTTACCTCGATTATTACTCAAAATCAAGGTAAAATCTGTTTCTTTTTAGGTAAAATATACAATAAAATTTGTTCCACCCCAAGCATCACATACCTCTTGATTTTTGTTAAAAACCGAAGGGAAAAATATTTTTTTTATTTATTTATATTGTTTACACAGAGCATTAAAATAAATTATTTAAACAAATCAAGATTTTGACAGTGAATGCTTGGAGAACTACATATATTTTCAAATTTTTGATAAGTTATCTGTTCCAACTAAGAGAATTTTTTTTCTATACTTGCAATCTATGCCAAAGAGATTTCATTATCTTGAGCAAATGTTTTCATGGAAAATGCTTTCACATGAAAAAGAACATGAAAAAGAAATGAATGATTGTGTTTAGGAATAAACCTCTTAATATTGTCAACCGAGGAAAGCAATAAATTTCTCATTGTTTTCTTTGATTGACAACATAGGAAGGTTATTCCAAAAATACAACAACAACATCAATATTATTATGTGAGATAGATTGCAAGGGAAGAAAAAATGTTTTGTTCAAGATTGAAGAGCATTGAAGATTTTTTCTGTCTTGCAATACATCACAAAGAATGATGCGTATGACTTTGGAGCGGCTACATATAAGTTAGGTTTAGGGTAAAATCTGATTAACGGACGCTTTTATAGTAAAATATGATAATCTAATCTCTCAGTTATTAAATATTACCGAAGGTATATGTCATTAATTTTTTAAAAAATACGATAAAAAGAAAGGCACCACTTTTAAAGAAATAAAAACATAAATTGATGTTGTTGGGATTAGAAGCATGTTCTGAATTATTTTTTCCCTCGGTTGTATTTAGAAACCGAGGGAATATGTGATATTAATTTGAAAATAAAATAAAACATGGTGCGCCTTGGCATTTTACCTTGGTTTTTGGTTGGGTGGGGTGAAAGTTTTGTCATAAAATGTATTATTTGTAGTAGTGTGATCACTAAGGTTAGTTATTGAGAGAAAGTGAGAGGGGTATCATATTTAGGGGGAGTCCTAAATAGAAATATACAGATAGAATTAAGAAGAGGGGCATTGAACAAGAGGTTGTTCATCTAAGACACTTTGTACTAATTCTATTGAAGAGTGGATTTTCTTTCATAGGTTGGAAGCCCCCTAGACGTAGGCTTAAGCATTTGGTCCAACATATGTCCCCTAACGAATAGAATTTCAAGAGAGATGAATATTTGAACTTGGAAAATGCAAGAATCAAATGTTGATTCACACAGAAGGCGTGATGAAACTCTGTCATCATATAGTTTTTACAAGCATTTTTTATTAATTAGAGTTGTTTTTTATTCAATGTGAGTTTATTTAAAGAAGAAATAGTGAAACATTGAAAAAGTGAAATAAGGAAGAGGAATTTTAAGACTTAGAAGAAAAAGCAACCAAAAATAGCAAAATGACCTTGGAAAATTTGTGTGCGCGCTTCCCTGTATCGTATGCGCAATGATGAGTTAGTGAGGCATTGTGTGCACGCCAAAAGGTATCATGTGTGTAATGCTATAGTAGAATTAAATTCATGTGTGCAATAATTGCATATTGTATGTGTGATGGTGACATATTTTGACACGTTTTTGGAGGCTTGAAAGGTAGAAAGACATATTTTTCAAGGGTTACGAACTTTAGAGCTAGAAAGTGACGGCAAGGCAATTCTAGATATAAGGAGTTGGGGTTTTCAATCATTAGAAACCACGTTCTTCATTGTATTTCTTGTACTTTTCTTCTAAACCCATGGTATTGACTTGTATTACTATAAATAGCTAATTTACGTTACACGAAGTTGATTTGATTTGTTGAACTATGTAACTGGTTGGGTACTACTTTTCATGATTTAATATTTTAGTTATTATTCAGTTATTCATGATCTTAGTGTTATTTATGTGTTGACGAACACATGAATTGAAATTAGGTTTGTAGCGATTAGTTAACGTTGTGAACCATAAATAGGATAATTATTCAAACTTAGTAATTGATTTAAGAATAAATAATTATAAGTTTGTGATTTAGACATTAATGAGCGTCTTGCCTATTTTCACTTTGAATTCACCTAAGGAATTATGGAGTTGTTGTTACAAAAAGAGTGAGTTGTACACCAAGAAATTGAGTATAGCGGTTGTGTTAATTTATCGTAATTCTCTAAAATCACTTTGAAAAAATAGACGTGGTTACTAACAACGATAATCAGTAGACTCATAATGAAACCTGATCGCTTCATCAATCTCGTATTTTCCAACAACTTTCTTGTCATAATTTATATTTTTGCAAATTAAATTTGAAAAATCCCTCGATTTAATTTCATAGCATACTAATCACCATGTTAGAATAACTCAATCCCTATGGAGAGAAACTTATAATTATATTACTTCAATACAATTAGTACACTTGCTAATTTTTCTTCAAGGTGCCACTGTTCTACTAATTTATCAGAGTTGGTCGGAGATCTAAGATTTAAGATTGCAAAGGTAGACTTGAGCTTGCGGTATGGTTAGGGATGGCAATTAGACCCATCCCTAGTGGGTACCCGTAAAATTTACCCAAAATAGATAGGGTAAAAACCTGCAAAATGGGTACAGGTACGGACACAAGAAATTACCCATCAAAATAAGCGGGTATGGCGCGGGTACGAATACCTCAGTACCCACCATGCCCCATATCCGCCAATATATATTTATGTGTTTTTATTTTTATTATTATTTACACAAGTTAATTTATCAATTTTATTAAATACATCACTATTAAACTTGTATACATTTTTATATAAATGTTTGTTTATTTCTTAACTCAACAATAACATCCTTGGATTTTTTTTAGTGTTATTAAAAACTTAAAATTACATGATAAATTATAATTGATCAATTATTTTTATTAGAAATGCAAGTAAATGAGTATGAGTATGAGTACTTAGGTACCCATAGGGTACGAGTATAGGTACAAATGTTGGTGTCCATGCATATATGGGTTCGGGTACGAAATTTTTTTCAATTTGCAGGTATGGGAAAAGGTACTATAGTACCCTGTCTATACCCTATCCATTGTCATCCCTAAGTATGGTGAAAATCAGACTGACCTGTAAGATTAACACTTAAACGCACAAGACAATATAAAAGTAAGATGAGTGAATGAAGGTCAGCACTCCACCACCCATAACATACATTTGTTGCTAAATATGGAGGTTTGTTGGGTTAATCACTGAGTAAAATCAAGACATAAACTTTCCATAATGTAATTACATGATGTATACTAAAATGGAAATCCAAGATGTAAAACTCATGTCAAATCCAGGATGTATGCTACAATGGTAATCTACTATGGTTTTAGTACATAATTTCACATGATATATTTTTGTTCAGCTGATTTGTTACTGCATCATAGATTATGCCATAATAGTCGTTGACTCTTACACAAGGTGAACATAAGTAATATTGTCAATCACGGTGTTGTATTAACTTAGTAACTTAACCTAAACTGAAACAATTGAATAATGGAAAGCAGAGAATTGTTTGAGGAGGCCTTATCTTATCCTATAGATGAAACGAAATATAAGAATGGAAACACTGGACTTGATTGTTAATCATTAACCAACACTAAATCAGATTCAAATCAAATGCTAACATTTATAAAAATTCAACATTGTTTAGTAAGTATCAATTAAACTAAAACCAAACTAGTGATTAATCTTAAGCTAACATTTGTATATTGCATGCTAATATGGATAAAATAATAGATAGTAGGTTGTAACACTACAACCATTAGGATCAAAATTGCTTCCATAGTTGATTTATTTGTTGGACAGATTGAAAAAACTTTACAAAAAGTACAAATTTTGTTCATGAAATGCATATGGATTATAACTGTCATTGGAAAAAAGAGTGACTCACATGTCAAAATCTCCTTTTAACGGACTGAGCGTTTCACACTGTAAGTGTAGTGGTCATCAGGTCTGTCAGAAATTCTGGTTTGATGTCATTCTTCATTATATTGCTTCAATTTATAATTAAATGAGCCTTTACAACAATTAATTACATATATTCCTTATTTGATTTTCTACTCTATTGTAGAAATGTAAAATATACACAATTAAGAAGAATCAAATCACATCAAATCATTCTATATTAACATCCCTCCTCAAATTGATGCGGCTGGTCAAGAAGCATCAATTTGTTAACAAGAAGCTGATGACGCGGACGAGGAACCGCCTTTGTAAAAATATATGCAATATGAAATTGAGTACTAACACGAGGAAGTGATATTAGTTGATCATCATAGACATCACAAATTGAATGACAATCGACTTCGATATACTTGGCACATTCGTGAAAAATGCGATTCACAACAATTTGGATGTCACTAGTATTGTTAGCATAAAGTGGTGTAGACTCTGGTTGAGGAAATCCAAGCTCACTCAAAAGACCACGAAGCCAAATTATTTCTAAATAAGCAGCAGACATAGCACGATACCCAAATTCAGTGGAAGATTTAGAAAATCTTGCTTGCTTCTTTCTTTTCCATGAGATCAATGAAGAGTCAAGAAACATACACCAACCGGTGACAAATCGTTGAGTGTCAGGACATCCAGCCCAATCAGCATCACTATAAGCACTCAATTGAGAGATCATTCAGGAAGGAAAGAATAAACCACGATGCAAAGTTCCTTTCAAGTAGCGATTTACACGACGAACTGCTGCTAGGTGAAGATGGGTAGGAGAATGCATGAATTGACTTACTTGTTAAACGACAAAAGATGTGTCAGGGCAAGTAATAGTTAAGCAATTAAGGCTACCCACAAGCTGCCGATACAATAAGGGATCAGACAAAGGCTCACCATCATTACAATGATATTTAACATTAACCTAAAGAGGAGTATTCACGGGATAGGCGGTTTAGAGACCAACCATAGAAATCAAATTTGTGGCATCCTTGTGTTGATGGAGGAATATTCCCTTAGACTTAGAATGAACCTCAAGACCAAGAAAATAATGCAAGTTTCCAAGATCTTTCATATGAAATGAGGCATGTAACTGTTGTTTAAATCGTTCAATAGAAGTATGATCTGAACTAGCGATAACCATATCATCAACATATAAAAGTAATAGAACAATACCCTCAATTGTGCAATGAATAAATAGAGAGGAATCATATTAACTCTGGGTAAAGGAGAATTCAAGAAAGGTGGAGTGAAATTTCTCATACCATGCCATGGGCGCCTGTTTCAACCCGTATAAGGAACGTTTAAGTTTGCACACACCCTTAGATGAAGAGAATAAACCTTGAGGGGGAGTCATATAAATATCTTTAATCAGGTCATCATGAAGAAAAACATTTTTCACATTCATTTGATAAAGAGACCACCCATTCGAAGCGGCTAAATAAAGTAGAGTACGAATTGTAGTCATTTTGGCAACTGGCACAAACGTCTCATCATAATCAATTCCATATTCCTGTTTGTTTCCCAAGGCAACCAATCGAGCCTTGAAACGATTGAGGGACCCATCAAAATTGAGTTTCACCATATGTAAGAAATTCTTAAACATAGAAAACACTTCAGATTTAATCCGAAGAAAATATATCCAAGTAAAACGATTATAATCATCAATAAACATCTTAAAATATTCATAATGTGCATCACTTTGAATTATCTCAAAACAAGTGGAAGCACGTCGGACACCGATTGAAAAAGGAAGCACATCAAATCATATTATATTTGTTGGGTTTGGGCTCCCTTCTTATGTGGAGAAAGATCCAAATATGATTAGCCCATTTGTCTCACTTATTTAAGTGGAGAGGATCAATTTAGGGTTGAGAGAGATAGAGAAAAATAAGGATTCAAAAAAGAGAAAAGAGGAGAGAAACTCATTCCTGCTTTTCTGCAACCAATCTCATAAAATCGACGATCCCCGATTCGTTAACTGTTGGATCGAGCTCAAATTTGGTGGTCAGGTCCGTAACACATATATCTAACTTTTGACCGTTTAGATTTTCAAAACAACGTCTAAGGTGAAAGTTATTTGCTTTGTACCAAAGCTGCAAATTTGGAAAAAAGTTTTAGCTTTTTGATTCTTATTTGTAATCTAGTTTGCTTTGTGATTTGTGGTTGTTAGCACTAGTTTATGAATCAATTTAAGACTCTCTTGTACCCTTAATTGATTATAGTGGAGTTATATCTTTCGTCTGGACCACTCGTGGTTTTTACTCTCATATTAAGGGGTTTTCCACGTTAAAAATATCGGTGTTCTTTTGTGTCTTTATTTGTTTGATTTGTCGTCTTATATTTGTTATTGATCTTCAAGGTTCTTACAAGTTTGGGAAGTTTTATATCCGCTGCGTATTGGTCTATTATTGTGTCTTAATTTCCCATTAGAGTGGCATCATAGCTCTTGGTTAAGGGCTATTTTAATTGTTTGAATTATGGAGTCAAATACAAAGATGAAGATGGTATTATTGAATGATTGCAATTATCATTTATGGAAGGGCAAGTTGAAAGACTTACTATTTGTGAAGAAATTACATTTACCGGTTTTTAGTTCCGCAAAGCCGGATTTTGTGTCTGATGAAGAATGAGAGTTTGAACATCAACAGGTATGTGGTTTTATTCGACAATATGTAGAAGATAATGTTTATAATCATATTGCTAATGAGACACATGCAAAAACTTTGTGGGAGAAGATAGAGTCCTTGTATGCCTCTAAATCAGGGAATAATAAATGTTCTTATTAAATAGCTTCATAAGTTTGAATTATAAAGAGGGGATTTCTATTTCAGATCACTTGAATGAATTTCAAGGCCTCCTTGATCAGATGTCAGGAATGAGTATCAAATTTGATGATGAACTTTTGGGACTATTTTTATTGCTATCTTTACCAGAGTCTTGGGAGACATTTCAGGTTTCTATCACAATTTCTACTCTTAGAGGTGGGTGGTATTCTTAATGAGGATATGAGGAGGAAGGCACAAGGTTCTTCATCTCAACCCGAGGTACTTGTCACTGAAAATAGGGGGAGAAGTCATAAAAAGGAACTGAAGGGTGGTAGAGAGAATAGCAGAAGCAAGTCCAAGTCGCGATACAAGAATCTGGAGTGTCATTATTGTCACAAAATAGGACACGTACAGAAGTATTGCTATCAGTGGAAAAGAGATAACAAAGGCAAGAAGGGTAAGTCTAAACAAAGAGACCATAAAGATCATGATGATGATCGTATTACTACTACTACTAGTGATGATCTTGTTATCGTAATCATGAGTCTGTTAATCTTGTATCAGACGAGAGTATGTGGATAGTTGACAGTGGTGCTACATTGCATGTTACACCAAGGAAGGATTTCTTCACATCTTATACTTCTGGTGATTTTGGAGTGTTGAAGATGGGTAATGTTATGGTGATGTTTGCTTGTGAACCAACATGGGATTGCAATTGTTGCTTAAAGGTGTCAAACATGCTCCAGATATCCGCTTTAATTTGATCTCTATGCATATGCTAGATGATTGTGGTTATGATAATCACTTTGGTTCTGGAAAGTGGAAACTCAACAAAGGTAACTTGGTTGTGGCTAGAGGGGAAAAGCTTTCTAAATTGTATTGGACAAAAGCTTTGGTTGCTAGGGACAGTGTGAATGCTATCGACATGGAAGCATCTTTGTGGCACCAAAGACTTAGTCATATTAATGAAAAGGGGCTTAATGTTTTGGCCAAAAAGGATGTTCTTCCGGGATTAAAGAATGTAGATTTGGAGAAGTGTTCTCATTACATGGCTGGTAAGCAGACTAGAATATCTTTCAAGAGACATCCTCCCTTAAGGAAGTCAAAGTTGCTTCAATTGGTACATTCTGATGTTTGTGGTCCATTAAAGGTAAAATCCTTTAGTGGTGCAATTTATTTTGTTGCCTTTATTGATGATTGCTCCAGGAAACTATGGGTTTATGCCTTGATGACAAAATACCAAGTTTTGAAAAAGTTCAAAAAATTTCATGCTTTGGTTGAGAGGCAGACATACAAGAAGCTGAAATGTGTTCGTTTAGACAATGGTGGAGAGTATTGTGGACCATTTGATTCTTATTGCAAGCAACATGGTATTGCACATGAAAAACTCCTCCTAAAACTCCTCAATTGAATAGTTTAGCAGAGAGGATGAATCGAACACTAATTAAGAGAGTAAGGTGTATGCTCTCTGAAGCTAAGTTGCCCAATCATTATTAAGGAGAGGCACTTTACACGGCAGTGCATGTTCTTAATCTCACTCCTACTGTTGCTTTGAATAGTGAAGTTCCAGACAAAAATTGGTTTGGAAAGAATGTCAAGTATGATCATTTGAGAGTATTTGGTTGTAAGGCTTTTGTGAATATTCCAAAGGATGAAAGATACATGTTGGATGCAAAGTCAAAACAATGTATCTTCAACGACTATGGGCAAAATGAGTTTTGCTACAGGTTGTATGATCATGTAGGGAAGAAGCTTATTCGAAGCGCAATGTGGTGTTTATGGAAGATTAAACTATTGAAGATATTGATAAGGTAGAGAAGGCTTCACCCAAGAAAGATATTAGTTTGTCTAATGTTGATTCAGTTCGGTTACCTAGCCATAATCTAGATGCTATTGGTGGTGATGATCACAATGGTGAGCCATATGATTATGTTGATGATCAACAACTTGAAAATGAGGTAAATATTCCAACTAACGATGGTGAAGGGGAGAGCGATTTTTCACAGGATGAGAATCTTGGTGAAACTCCAGATCATCTCAAGGTTTAATTCTGATGAGTATATGACCTTGACTGATGAGGGTGGACCCGAGTGTTTTCAAGAGGCCATGAAAATTGATGAAAATCAAAAGTGGATGGATGCAATGCAAGATGAGATGAAATCATTGCGTGATAATCACACTTATGATTTAGTGAAGCTGCCTAAAGGCAAAAGGGCTTTGGAAAACGGATGGATTTGTAGAGTTAAACATGAGAGCAACTCTAAGTCTCCAAGATATAAAGCCATATTAGTGGTGAAAGGTTTCCGTCAAAGAAAGGGTGTTGATTTTAATGATATTTTCTCACCTGTTGTAAAGATGTCATCAATTAGAACTGTGTTGAGTTTGGCTGCTACTCTTAATTTAGAGGTTGAGCAAATGGATGTGAAAATAACTTTCCTTTACGGCGATTTGGATGAAGAGATCTACATGAAACAACCTGATGGTTTTCAAGTTAAATGTAAAGAAGATTATGTGTGTAGATTGAGAAAAAGTTTATATGTGTTGAAGCAAGCTCCAAGGCAGTGGTACAAGAAGTTTGAGTCTGTTATGTGTGATCAAGGATACCAGAAGACTACTTCAGATCATTGCGTCTTTGTTAGAAAATTTTCTAACGATGACTTTATTATCCTGTTGTTATATGCTGATGATATGCTTATTGTCGGGAAAAGTATTTTTAACATTAACATGTTAAAGAAGCAATTGGGAGACTCATTTGCCATGAAAGACATGGGAGTAACTAAACACATTTTTGGTATTAGAATCATGCGTGACAGAAAAGAGAAGAAATTTTGGATTTCACAAAAAAATTATATCGAAAGAGTGCTGCAAAGATTCAAAATGGGAAGTTCTAAGGCGGTAAGCACTCCTCTCGCTACTCATTTCAAGTTGAGTTCTAATCAAAGTCCTTCAAGTGAAGATGAAGCGTTTGATATGAAGCGTGTTCCTTATGCGTCTGCTGTGGGTAGTTTGATGTATGGTGTGTACAAGATTAGATATAGTACATGTTGTTGGTACAGTCAGTATATTTTTGTTAAATCCAGGTTGAGATCATTGGAATGTTGTAAAATGGATTTTAAGGTATCTTCGCGGTACTACTTCTTTGAGGATTTGTTTTGGAGGAGATAACCCTACTCTAGTGGGGTACTCTAACTCTGATATGGCTGGAGACATTGATTTCAGAAAGTCCACTTCGGGCTACATGATTAAATTTTCAGGGGATTGATGTTGCTTGGCAGTCCAGATTCCAAGAGTGTGTAACACTATCTACTACAGAGGCTGAGTTAATTACAATTACCGAAGCATGCAAAAAGTTACTATGGTTGAAGAAATTTTTGCAGGAGCTTGGTTTTGTTCAAGACAAATATGTGTTATTTGTTGATAGTCAAAGCGCTATTCATCTTGGTAAGAACCCGACTTTTCATAATAGGTCCAAACACATTGACGTGAGATATCATTAGATACGTGATGTTTTGAATTCTAAGGTGTTGGAGTTAGCTAAATTTCATACAGATGATAATGGTTCTGATATGATGACTAAAGTATTACCAAGAGGGAAATTTGAAGCTTGTTGTGATATCACCGGTTTGGCGATTTCCTCCACATTGTTGTGAGGGGGAGATTTGTTGGGTTTGGGCTCCCTTCCTATGTGGAGAAAGACCCAAATATGATTATCTCATTTGTCTCACTTATTTAAGTGGAGAGGGTCAATTTAGGGTTGAGAGAGATAGAGAAAAAATAAGAATTCAAAAGAAAGAAAAGAGGAGAGAAACTCATTCTCGTTTTTGTGCAACCAGTTTCACTAAATTGACGATCCCCGATTCGTTAACCGTTGGATCGAGCTCAAATTTTCTGGGCAGGTTCATAGCACATATATCTAACGTTTGACTGTTCAGATTTTTAAAACAACATCTAAGGTAAAGGTTATTTGCTTCGCACCGAAGCTGCAAATTTGGGAAAATTTTTGAGCTTTTTTATTCTTATTTGTAAGCTAGTTTGCTTTGTGATTTGCGATTGCTAGAACTAGTTTATGAATCACTTTAAGACTTTCTTGTACCCGTAATTGATTATAGTGGAGTTATTTCTTTGGTCTGGATGACTCGTGGTTTTTACTCTCATATTGAGGGGTTTTCCACGTTAAAAATATTGGTGTCCTTTTGTGCCTTTATTTGTTCGATTTGTCGTCTTATATTTGTTGTTGATCCTCAAAATTCTTACAAGTTTGAGAAGTTTTATATCTGCTGCGTATTGGTCTATTATTGTGTCTTAATTTCCCTTCAATATTAACAAGTTCATGGTTTATGTTACCACATAATAGACATGAGAGATGTTATTTTCATTTGAAAATATCAGCCTATCAGTGAAAACTATCCATTACACCTAGTTTAATATTGTTTCTTGGTATAAAAAAATATGACCTTTAAATAAAGAGTTTGTTTATAATATGGAATGAAAATAAACATAACAACAATTTGGATCAATGATTATCTTTATGAACAAGACTATTTCTTAACAGTTTGGCATACATGGATTTGGATCCTCTGCAGCGTTTTCTCTGCTGCTTTCATTCAGCCATCAATCTTGGCCATTCATCTTTCTTTTTCTCACCTTTAAAAGCAACATCCTTTTATCTAAATATTTTTTATCAATTTTCAGCCATTAGATGAAGCATGAGAGAGATGGCAGAAGAGAAAGGCAGGAGATGATCAGTTTTGTCGATAAGGATATACCACTTAATACCATTCATGTATGCCCAAAACTGATCATCTCCTGCCTTTCTCTTCTGCCATCTCTCTCATGCTTCATCTAATGGCTGAAAATTGATAAAAAATATTATCGAATGCAACCCTTAAATTTGGCACAAAAAGTGGAATCAATGAATGTTAAGCACTACATTGATTAGGCTATCAAATTCTTCATAACCTTGACTATTGGAAACATGACATTCCACTATACATGTTAATAAAGAGTGCGTGGAAACACAAGGTCAATAACGCAACAAAGAATTATCTTAGGTAAATCATTAATAGCAGTTTATGCAGTTTACTTGGTGTGTTGTACATTATCATTGTCACAACAGTTGCATTGTAAGGGCATTTTAGGGAACTTGTTGGACTTGTTACACTTTGAACAGACTTCATAGTACCAACTAAATTTGTTAGCTCTAAACCTCTTTGCAGTGCTAATGGTGTTGCAGAATTATTCTTGGACTCGTTGGATAAAATATGTAGCATTAGCTAATTTGAGTTATATGATCTTTATAAGAACCAAACATAAGCAAGGTAAAACATAACATGGCTTTGAGAGTTGGTGATCCTATAACCTAAAAGTGTTAATTCAATAAACCTACTTGTTGTAGAGAAATGATCTCTCTAATGGTTTTGACATTCTTCATTTTGGAGAAGCTCTTATCTTCATATGTTGTTTGGGACCCAGATGGCTGTGAAAGCGATTGTGAGAGAACATGGGGCGACATTCTGTCTCATAATCTGAGGGGCATAATATGTAGATACAATCATTGAAACATTTACAAATCTAGAATAAAAATGGAAGGGTATAAAATAGGGCATTACAAATGAGTTGTTTAAATGTGAATTCAAATGTGAATTCACGTACTTTGATTTGTATTCATCAACATGAGGATGGTCAAAATTGATATGTAGCTTTGAAACATTCAAAGCATTGGACATATTAAGCTGGTGGCTGGAAGTTAATGATCAAATATGTGTTTATTGGAAAATTTAGTTAACAAAACAAATTTTAATTAATACTTAAAGGGATTAAATTCGAAAAAAATCCATAACATATTTGTGGGAATTATGAATCTTAAATAAGTTAGACATTTAAATCAAAATGCAAAATTTGAAAATAATAATTAATATCTATACTGGAATCGAAGTGCAAAAAATTGAAAATAAAATGATTGCGTAGTTTAATTGCAGAAAACAATTTGAATAAAAAGTCTTTGATTTGTAAAAAGTGGAATACATACGTACATTATTAATTCTTTTCTCAATCACGTAGATATTTTGAGTTTGGTAGAATTTGTGTACAATTACGGACTCTTAAAACATAAGCAAGCATCTACTTATATACTAGTCTAAATTAACTGTCTACAACCGTCAACTAAGCAAAACACGCCACATCTTCGTCTCCATGAAACCTTTGCCTTCGACAGGCTTCCACGTGTCCTTGAATAATTACTTGGACTTATCCAATTTCACCTCATTCGACTGCGCAGAAAAACAATTTGGGAACTCTGAATTCTACTAAGTCCCAAACCCTACGAACCCCCTTTGTCTCTTACCCAGTGCAATATTCGACCAGAATTAACACCATCCTTCGACAGCTCGAATCCGTTAAAAACCAACATGGTCATAATCAACCATTTTGCCTTTACACAAAAACTCATTATTATATGATCATTGCTTCAACTATACAATTAATGATTGTGTCGAAAATCTGAGATAACAATATGCCACCATGAATAATGAATAATCAAGCATGACTATATTACGTGAATCAGAAAGCCATACTTGAACTCTGTCTGCACCAAGCACGAGTTATTACGACATTTGTAAGATTCACACAGTGTAACATTAATTTTATTTCCTCTGAAAAAGAAATGGTTATACTTATTTAGTTGAAAAAGAAAATTAGATAAAAAGAACGAAAGATGAATGAGGCAAATTAGATAGTGTTAACACATATCTTTTTCAAACCTCTTAAACATTGCGCCTTGACAACCTCGTGGAGAACTCCAATGACATCTTAATAAATGTTAAATTGGTTATATGATTAATGAAATGAAGATGTTGCCATTGAAAACTGAAAAAATCTTTGTGCTTACCATATAAGTCGTCAACTACGAAGTTCCCTTTTAAGAAGTCCAAAATAAGCTTGAATTTGAATTTGCATTGAGTAATTTCAGGCAAGTCTATTTGGTGATGGTTGGACCACTACTGAATATGAGTTTTAATGGATTCTCATAAACCTTAAAGGAAGATGATTGTCTAGGACCTCACTATTATACATGGTATGTGTATGATGTTCTTCAAGCTTCTTCTTCCCATCTTCAAGTTTGTGGTTTCGAGTAATTACATGGACTTAGTAACCTTACACATAACAAAACACATTTAAGTTTGCATATGGTTCTTTATGATATGGACTATAAAACAACGAAAAATATTAACCTTGATATCTTGAATAATCATTTCAATATGATGTTGACCACTTCGTTCTTTCACGATCTAGAGATCAATAATATGAATGGTAATTTTGCACACTTGAGAGCCTTTCTTTAAATCACCCATGATAACATATTGTCTTGACATTTTGTGAATCTTGACTGTATCCACTACAAGAAAATCACGTTTTAGCATCAACAATTTAGCGTCGGCCCCGACTCCGACGCTATCAGTGTCGGTGAAGTGTCCCCATAAGCCGACGCTACGAGAGTAAAATCATGTTGCTTTATTTTTTTAATAGATCATTAATAGTAGCGTCGGTTGTAGCCGACGCTAAGCAACATACGTTTGAAAGTTTATATTTTTTAAATTATTTTTAACATGGCGTCGGCCCGCCGACGCTATTATTGGTGCGAAATAATTTCATTTTCCCCCATCATTTTCATTTGCCTCCTTTGTTATATTGTTTTAAATAATTATTTATTTTTTGTGATATTTTTATAGTAACGTCGGCTAGGGCCGACGCTATCATTGATGCCAAAAAATTTCATTTCCCCGCCCCATTTTCATTTGCCTCATTTTCTATGTTGTTATAAATAATTATTTATTTTTTAACAGTTGCATCGGCCCTATTGGTGCGAAAAAATTGCAGTTCCCCACCAAATTAATAAACTAAAGTTATAAAGTTTTTATAAAATAAAAATTATAAAGTATTTTAATTTCACAAACCCAACTCCTTTCTTTCTTTCTTTCTTTCTTTCGTCTCCATCCTCAACTCACTTCAACCTCAACTCCTCTGTTCAAAACCCTCCAACCTCAACCTCATTTCACAAACCCAAAAATCATTCCCAAATCAAACCCACAACCAAGAAGAAGTTGAAGAGAGAGATTGAGATTGAAAGGAAAACCAGAAACAAGCCATACCTAATCTCACAAGAGACGGAGGAGAACCAATCGGAGTTGAGCGAATCCAAGACCTCATAGGCAAACACGACGTGCGAGAGAAAAATAAGAAATCTACCGCAGAAAGAGGCCGCGATTGAAGAGAGAAACGGAGACGAACCGAAAAAGCACGAACAACTGAGAACGAGTTCGAATTGTTAAACTGTGAGTGACTTAACTGTTAGTTTGAATTGATTATATATTGATGAAAAATCTGTTATTAGTATATAGGTTAGGATGTTGTTGCTTTCTATGTTAATGTGTTAACTGGTGTGAATGTTAGGATATTGGTGACAGTTAGCTTGAAATCTACTGCAGAAAGAGACCGCGATTGAAGAGAGAAATGGAGACGAACCGAAAAAGCACGAACAACTAAGAACAAGTTCGAATTGTTAAACTGTGAGTGACTTAACTGTTAGTTTGAATTGTTTATATGTTGATGCAAAATCTGTTAAGTTCATTAGTCATGCTTATTTCATATGTTGCACAATTCTGATAAGTTGTAATAGTTCATTAGTTATGCTTGTTTATATGTTGATAGACTGTTGCACAATTCTGATAAGTTGTAATAGTTGGAATAGAATAAGTAATTCGATTAGTTCTATCATGCTTCTTGTTACATCACACTTACTTACATAGTAATTAAAGACTGTTACATCACACTTTCATGCTTCTGATAAGTTTTGATAGACTGTTGCACAATTTTGTGGTTGTGAATTGCCTATTTCTTATGATGAGTTTATGTTCTCTTGTGGTTGTTATGCACATAGTAATTAGACATAAGTGTAATGGTGAACATCCAAAACAGAACCTAGTTTATTGTCCTGAATAAGTGCACAATGACTTTGGCTTTCTGGTAAAATTTTAATAGGCTGAATAAAAGAAAAGCACCAAAGAGAGTAACATTTATTCATAGAGAGCATGCTCCAATTACAGACTGCGAAAAATTCTTATATGTATGCATGTTGTTGGCAATGCCGGAATTTCAAGGCCACGTCTTATACACTTCAAAAAAGTATTGAAGGAAATTCTTATCCCATGGCAAACTTCTGAGTCCAGCTTCTAGCAGTGGACTCATACTTGACTCTGTCGGTTTTGCACATATGAGCAACTTCAGGCACTAGAGGGTCGTCCGGATTCGGATCTGTTAGTAGAGAACATATAGAGAGTAGCACCTGTATCATCATGTTTTTTATCAATCAGTCAACATTTCTTTATATAACAAAAAAAACTAATGAAATCAATGAAGAACCATTCATAATAACAAGACCTTGGATATTGTGAGAGCAGGACTCCATTGTTCTTTGAGTATGTCTAGGCAAATATTTCCATTGCTGTTAATGTTGGGATGGAATACTTTGGTCCGGAACGTGACCTGCAAAATCATTTTTTTATACTAACCATCAATTAGATTGAACATCAAGATTCATATCCCGGTTACGGCCGAGCCATGATCCTTATTAAAGAAAACAGGTGTCATAGTGTTTTAAAAGTTTTTTGGTGTATACCTTGGGAGGTTTGAAGGGATAATCAGGAGGAAAATGAATGGTAACAAGGAAAACACCACCAGCATAAGGACTATCATTTGGACCAATGATGGTTGCTTGCCAATGAAACATGTCTTCGCCGACAGGGCCTGAAACTCATCATAACAACCACAAGAGAACATAGATTCAATACTTTCCTTATGGCTCATTAATTGACAAACACTAACGGTCAATTTACTTCTTGTATTTCCTGCTTTCATTTTCATTACAAATAATAACCATAAGAGAACATAGATTCAATACTTTCCTTATGATTTTCTATCACAATTTTTTACTCAGGTTCTGGCACTATCCAATACGTGTTTTCATCAAGACAATTCTGGCATCTCCATCCAAGCCATAGTTTTAGATCTCTACATCTCAATCACTCAAGTTATCTTGACCCATCGGTAGTCTCTACATCTTAGTGAATCTGATTCAGTTTTTTGTAGGGTATTTCTTCCCAATTATGAAATCTTATTTAGTTGCTTCATTGTTGTATGTCTTGTTAATCCTATCCTCCGTTATTCTATTATGCTGTTTCTAGAAAATGTCTACAAAAATTGGGGATGATGGCTATTAATAACTGACCCCTCCAAATTCATAGCCCCTCCTTGGCACAGCCAGTAACATCCTGTTCATCATTCAACCTATCTATACACTTTACTTCCAACCTCTAAAACCACAAATAACACAAATAACACTTTATTTTGATCATTATTGCTTGAAAAACTATATGTTTATGATCATTTAGGTATTTTCTTTTTTCTGGTTTTTTAGATGTTTTTCTTTGTTGGTTTTATACTTAACTGGAACTTATTTGAAAGAGAATTATCACACATCATTCATTGCTGAACTAGAGTGTTTTATCTATAACTTTTAGTTGTTGGTTTTGATTTTAGAGGTAAAAAATTTCAAATGCTAATTGGAAGAGTTATGTGTAAGTGATGTATGTTCCTGTTCCTGTTTCTGTTACTGCTTTTACTTCAGCAGAGTTGAGTTTAGTGTTGTTTGGATCTTGATAGAATTGATTATGGAAAATTGATTCTGATTTTAGTAAAATGATTTATATTTGAATAAGTTAACATGAAAAAAAGTTGGACTATAAAGTAGAGTGTAAAAATTACGTTTCGAATCCTGAAGATCAGAAGTTTATCAATCGACAATAATTCCATATATAAATGTCAAAGTGAAGACAGGCTTCTAAAGCTAATAAAAGTTTCAAATAGAAGGGACGTACAAACAAGTCTTAAACCAATCCAAATAACAATTACAGATTTAAAATCTTGATAGATATAGATAAAAATGCAGATCAGAATGCTAAATTATAAAATTAAGATAAATCATACTTTCAAGGTTCATATATCTCTTTCAAAAGAATTGTCAATTTAGGAAGGAAAGCACCAAGTATTTGTTAAGTTAGGAGGAGTTCAATGATCATCATACTAACTCCACTGTCCTCCCTGACCCCTCCAAATACTTCTCTCCAAATCTTCTATCCGCACCCCTCCCTACTAACTTTCGCGCCTTGAAAGTTCGGTTGTCTTTTCAACCTGCAAACGCGCGAAGAATAACATTATTTGCTATATATAATTAATTTTATGGATTTAGAGCTTAGATTGTCAATTGCTTCTGTATGCAGTCTCTTCTTTGCAAGTTTAACTTGATTTCTTATGGTACAATAGAAGTCAATTGAACAAATGAAGATTAGAAACTTATATTTGTTTTTTATGTAGAGAATGGATCGAAGTTGGATGTATGATAGAGTAAACTCCGATAGGTATGGTTTGGAAGATGAATTTGTTAGTGGAGTTGAAGAGTTTGTCAATAAAGCGATGAATCGACCTCAGTTTTTAAACGAAGGAGGGATAAGGTGTCCTTGTGTAAATTGCGTCTGCATTCTCTTGAAAACGCCTAATGAGGTCAAACACCACTTGTACAAATATGGTTTTTTGTCCAACTATTATACATGGACTGATATTGGAGAAGAGAATCAGAATGTGAATCTTGATGGTCATTCTAGTAGTGGCGGGAATGCTGGTGGGGATGATCTAGGTGATGAAGAACAATTTGATGCAATGAATGAAATGGTCTCTGATGTTTTCAGGCCATTTGTAAATGTCCCAAATGTGAATGCTAATATGGAAAACGAAACAATTAGTGAGGGTGAGGTACCAAATGAAAAAGCTCAATGATTTTATGATGAATTAATCTCTGCAAACCAACCCATTTATGAGGGAGCTTCTGAATCCAGACTACTTATTTCAGTTAAGTTGTTGGCTGCCATGTCTAGTTGGCAAGTTCCTCAAAAGGCCATGGATTTTTTCTCTCAAATGCTCGTTGATGTTTGTCCAACTAAAGAATGCTTACCTGGAAACTATTACCAAGTGAAGAAGTTGGTGTCTAAGTTAGGATTGGAAGTTGAGAAAATTGATTGTTGTATGAATGGATGCTTATTATATTTTAAAGAAGATAGCACCTTAACTCAGTGCAGAGTTTGTGGAGCTGCCAGGTATGTTCCTCGAAAGTGTGGAATGGGAAAATACAAAGATATGGCAATTAAGAGAATGTTCTATTTTCCAATCATTCCTAGGTTACAACGACTTTATGCTTCAAAGGAATCTGCAGCTCAGATGAGATGGCATCGCGAGAACACCAGCAATCCAAATGTTTTGCGTCACCCATCTGATGGAAAAGCTTGGAAACACTTCGATGAAGTTTATCCTGATTATGCTAGTGACCCAAGAAATGTAAGATTGGGTTTATGTACTGATGGGTTTACCCCTTACATTCAAGCCTCTAGTTCTCCATATTCATGTTGGCCATTAATAGTCACACCATACAATCTCCCTCCCGAAATGTGCATGACCAAACCATACATATTTTTGACTTGTCTTGTACCTGGACCGTACAACCCGAAAGTTAAAATAGATGTCTACTTGCAACCTTTTATTGATGATTTGCAGCGCTTGTGGAAAGATGGAATTGTGACATATGATATCTCTATGCAGCAGAATTTTGTTATGAGAGCGCATTTAATGTGGACAATCAATGATTTTCCAGCATATGGTATGTTGTCTGGATGGGGGACACAAGGTAAATTAGCATGCCCTTATTCCATGGACAATACAGATTCTTTCACCTTACGATTTGGTGGAAAAAGTCGTTGGTTTGATTGTCATCGTAGGTTTTTACCAATGGATCATCCTTTCAGAAAAAGTAAAAAGAGATTTACAAAAAGCAAGATTGTGAAAAAAGACCACCACAAATGTTTACCGGCCATGATGTTTGGGAAGCTATTCGTGATTTTCCAAAAGTCACAGACAGTGTCTGGGCCACCAAATTTCCAGGGTATGGGAAACAACATAATTGGAACAAAAGAAGTATATTTTGGGATCTTCCATACTGGAAGGACAACTTGTTAAGGCACAACCTTGATGTGATTCACATAGAGAAGAATGTATTTGATAATGTGTTTTACACTGTCATGAATGATCCTGCAAAAATAATGGACAATGAGAAGGCAAGATTGGATTTACCTCTTAACTGTTTACGTGGGGATTTAGAGATGCGCCCTCTACCTAATGGAAAGATGGCTAAGCCAAAGGCAAAATTTTCATTGACACCCGAAGAGGCAAAGTTAGTCTGTAGATGGATTAAGGAACTAAAAATGTCGGATGGTTATTCCTCGAATCTTTCTAGGTGTGCTGATGCTACCAAGAGTAGGATGAAGGGGATGAAAAGCCATGACTGTCATGTATTCATGGAGTGTTTGCTTCCAATTGCTTTTAGTTCATTGCCTCTTGAGATATGGAAGCCGCTAACTGAGTTGAGTCGTTTTTTTAAAGACTTGTGTTGTAATACATTGAAGTTGGAAGAACTTGTTAGGTTGGAAGAAAACATTCCCATCATCATATGCAAGCTAGAAAGAATTTTTCCACAAGGTTTCTTTGACTCGATGGAACATATCCCGATTCACCTACCTGCTGAAACAATCCTTGGTGGTCCTGTACATTATCGTTGGATGTATCCATTTGAAAGGTAATTGATGTTCAATTTTTGTAGATTAATTAAATGAAAAAACATTTTTTAATCGTTTCATGTGTAGATTGATGGGAGACTATAAGCGTTTGGTGAAAAATAAAGCCAGGGTTGAAGCACTACTACGAAAAACCCATTTAGAAACGGTTGGGAATAACATATAATGACGCGGGCGAAGGCGTTGTATGTAGATTGTTGTTGTAAGTTCGCTGTTTCTACAACGGTCTGGAAACCGTTATTGTATTCTGGAAGCGCGCGATATATTGCAACGGTTAGGTATTTCAACCGTAGTAATATATAATAACTATCACAACGGTTATCAGTATGAACCGTTGTCATATATATTAACTATCACAATGGTTATTTGTCTCAACCGTTGTGGAATGTACCTTTAGTTTATTAAATACAAATGTATATTGTTTGTTTTACCATCCACCTAATTAAAGAAATACAACCATTAAAATTGGTAAAGAACTATATAATCTGAAAATTAAACTGTTCTTGAAAACCAACTTAAACACACCACTGTTTTCCGAATTGCATCCATTTCATTCCGCACATTTTATGTTCCTTAACATAAAATTTATGGTTCGATGGTCGGTTTCCTTCAATCCATCGATATCTTTTATTATAGTTTACCTCATCATCGCCAAAAACCACCTCGATTTTATCATCATAACAATGATCATGATCTTAACAACCACGGTGATTAGTGACGACGATGAGGTAAACTATAATAAAAGATATCGATGAATTGAGGCAAACGGACCATTGGACCATAAATTTTATGTTAAGGAACATTAAATGTGCTGAATGAAATGGATACAATTCAAAAAACATTGACATGATAAAGGTTGGTTTTCAAATACATCTTAATTTTCAGATTATAATGTTCTATATCAATTTAACTTATTGCATTTTCAATAAAAGGATAGTGAAACAAACGATATACATAGTATATAATAAACTAAATATCATATACAATATCAGAATGAATTCATATATATGTACCTTATCAGAATGAATTCATATATATGTACCACCATCATCATCACCATGTGAAACAAATCCTAAGAAGTGGGAAGCAATGAAGAAAATTAGTTAGTATTAAATTTAACTATATACAATATACATAGTATATATATAATAAACTAATGTTCTATATCAATTTAACTGATTGCATTTTCAATAAAAGGATAGTGAAACAAACAATATACATAGTATATAATAAACTAAATTTCATATACAATATAAGAATGAATTCATATATATGTACCTTATCAGAATGAATTCATATATATATATATATATATATATATACCACCATCATCATCACCATGTGAAACAAACCCTAAGAAGTGGGAAGCAATGAAGAAAATTAGTTAGTATTCAAAACAAAACAACCAAAAGTTGAAAAAAAACCCTAAGAAGTGTGACTGTACCATTACAATGAAGTTCACATTGCTTGTGAAGCATTGAAGTTGAATCTGCACAAAATGAGAACAATCAACAAAAACAACATGAAGCAAACGAGATAATGGGAACTATCTAACAAAAAGATTGAAGTAGAAGACTACCTTATTTTCCATAAACAATATGTACATTACGCTTGCTACCGCCAGCATCATCACCATGTTCATCTAGTTTTAGATTCTGCAAGAAGAACTACAAGGAGGAAGAAGCTTAAATCAAAAGCTTCATACTTCTTGTATTTCTTCTCGCAGATTCTAAAAAAAGATGAAGTTTGGGTGCTGGGGTTTCGCTGTGAAGGAAACGGCGCGACTGTCAAAAAGGGAAAGTTAATTCCCTTATATAGGTAAATTTTTCACAACGGTTTTCTTAAATAACCGTTATGATAAATTATATATTAATTTAATAATATCACAACGGTTAGTTATAATAACCGTAGCGATACCCCTTATACGTGGTATAAAGTTCGACACCAGGCAACAACATTTTCCTAAAATTACGCCTGGATTATAAGTGTTGTCGCTACGGTCATTACTTATAACCGTCGTAATATTATTAACCGTTGCACTTCCCAACATATGAACGGTTTACAAGAAAATATCGTTCCAGAATATGAACGGTTTACAAGTTATCATCATTACAAGCATTAAACTATCAGTCTTTTCATCTTCAACCTCATCTATAAATAGACAATTTTACATATCTAAATAATATATTTTTCGTAACAATGAGTTCAACAAATGAGAATCCTAGAAACCTCAATGAGGAACGTCAGGCGCCAATCCATGAGGTCGTCCAACCAGCAACTGCCAACTTCAGGGATGCCTTAAGGGTAAGGAAGGATAATAATAAGAAGAAGAAGAAGAAGAAGAAGCCGAAGAAGAAGAAGATAAAGAAGAAAAGGAGGCCTGTATATTATGATTCTGATGAGGGGAGTGAGGAGAGATGTCTAGATTATGAAGATGCATTTTATGCTATGGGCTATGACAATGATCTTGATATGTAATATGTTTATCAATGTACTCTCAATGGAATATTAAAAAAAAATATCTCTATATATGTTCATCTCTTACAGTTTTATTTTTAAAGTTATATATATATATATATATATATATATATATATATATATATATATATATATATATATACTCTATTTCACTTAAAAATACTAAAGAATACATTGATGGGAATATACATCATACATTACATGGCGTTAGACATGTTTAAAAAATTAATACATGTTTAAAATCTTAAAATATGACAAAAAATACATTGCTATAAATCGAAGCGTGATACATGTATTACAACGGTCTTCTAATACAAGGGTGTTAAAATGTAAAAATATGGAAAAAAAAATATAGTAGCTGGGAATCGAAGCTTGTTACACAGCTTGTATTACAACGGTTATGTAATACAACCGTCGTTAAATATGGCGTTATAAATTTTTAATCCTATTACAACAGTGGGATACGAAACCGTGGTAAACCTGACGTCGTTAAATAGGGTTTTCATAGTAGTGAAGGTTCAATATGCACTGCCTACTTGCACAGTGAAAGTACTCATTTTTTCTCTCACTATTTCAAGACCTTTAGTTTGTTGCCAAGTACAAGTTTAAGGAACGATCCTCGATCAGATCATGAGAATTCCCAACCAACACTTTTAATTTTTAGTAAATGTGGCCATCCTAGTGGAAAGGCTCGAGTCTATTAGGTGATTGATAAGGAATGGAAGTCTGCTCACGTGCACGTCCTAATCAATTGTGACGAGGTTAAACCGTATCTCGAGTAAGTACATTTTTGTAAGACAACTGCGTTGTACTCAACCAATTTTTATAAATACACTCATCAATTTTATGATCGATGTCAGATTGTTCATGCAATATCATTCTATCAATGAGGAAGATGATTCCGGTCTTATACACGAGCAGTTTCCTTCATGGCTAAAGAACTATGTTAGTATATTTCTCACAATTTATATTATGTGGTTGACAATAAACTATCTCTAAGGTTAGATATATATATTTTTAGGTGAATGATGAGAGAAATGGAACGACTAGTCCATATCTGAAGGCCTTAGCTCTTGACCCTAATCCGAAGGCAACATCATGGAACATATACTTTGTTAATGGGTACAAGTTTCACACTCAAGAATGGAGTCGTGGTAAAAAGACTACTAATTATGGGGTACATGTTAAAGGTGTTACAAATGGAGGAGAAAATGATTTTTATGGCATCATCCAATGTATCCTTCAATTGGAATACCATGGCTTTAGCAACAAGATTTCCCTATTTTATTGTGATTGGTTTGATCCTACAAATAATACTGGCACAAAAGTTAATATTGAGTACAACATTGTTGACATTAAGATGAATAAGTGATATCGTCAGTATGACTCATTCATTCTTGCACAAGAAGCAAAACAAGTGTATTATGTCACATATCCAGAAATGTGTAGGAATATGCGTGGATGGTGTGCAGCAATCACTACAAAACCAAGGGGTTATGTCGAGATAGACAACACCGGGGATGCAATTCCTTATCAATCCGATGAAATGTTACCAGTTGTGGCTATTACAGAAGTTGAAGAAATACATGGTTTAGCTGATGGAGGGTTAATTGACGAGGTCGAGCCAATAACAATGACAACTGACCCAATGACTCAAGATTGAGAGAACATTTTATCTTGTTTTTATTATAGACTTTTATACACTTGTTTTTTCTCAAAGAATTCATGTCTTAATTATGGAGTATATTATAAAACAATTATGGAGTAAGATAAAAACTTATTCTTCTTATTTTAATAATGTTTTTTGGTAATAGTTTCCCCCCTTGTGTTGTATGTCATGAACATTTGTGTTGTATGAGCTAAGAGTGAAATTCAGTTATGTTAACTTGCTGCAATTAGTCATGAGTTTTTTGTAATATGGAGTGCAGTTAGTTTGTTGTGTCAAAAATTCTGTTATAAGATTACTTTATGAACTCGGTCGGTGGTTAAAATCAGTTAGAAATTTTGTTAGAGTGCTCTAATGGTAATTAGTTTATGAAATACTTCCTTTTAGTTTCTTCAACATAGTTTTTGTGTCACACAAATACAACTATGATCCGGTACATCTAATCTAAATGAAAAACAACCAGTACATCTAATCTAAGTTAAAAACAACCAACTGGTATTAATTTAAACTCCTCAAACATTATACACGGTTTTGTTTAGTCCTTTAATTTTTGTGCTAGGATTTCTGATTATGGAAATTATTTGGGACAGTAGAGAAGAGAGGGTTAGGTTGTTTCATGGTTCATGGAGGATGAATATTTGAATGAATGAAGGGGCAGTATTCTAAGGAAAGAGATCTTTATGCGTCACGGGTGATTTTGTTGAAACTTTTAAGTGGAATAGGATGTGAAGGAGGATTGTTGGTGAAGTGGGCATTGCCTTTGATTAAGCCAATTTGATTTAGTGTGGTGGTGGATCCTAGGTTGATGATTCCTAATTTGCAATTTAAGCTATGTTTAGGGTGCATGTTCTTTATCTTCATGTCATTGATTAAGCTGTGTAGAATGTGTATCTGGTCTCATGCTGTCAAAATGAATGTATAATATTTGTTGCTTCCCATACCATAAACTAATATCAGGATGAGTTTGTTTTGAAACTGCATTGTCACGATTCATAGATATTCATGTTGTCATATTGTAGTTTATATGTCTGAACTGTCTTATCTTGTCCATTTCATGTTGGACTAAGATAGTAACATGTAGAGAGTTGGAGTCATGATTGACATAACAAATATCTGCTCACACTCTCTCTTAATTCATGTTTCCATGTTATGTTGGTTTTAACTTAAATGACATAAAAGATGTGGTTGGAGTTATGTGGAGATGATAAGTGTGTTACTACCTTTGCCTTGTGTGCTCTTGACTATTATGTACAGGCTGGCACCATGCGTGCTTATGAGTGTTTTGCCTCGATTTAGAGTTATTCCTGCTTTCATGATAAAATCTACATGCCTAAACCATTAATGAACATGAATGTCTTGATAAACTTTTCGCACTGATAACTCATAACCATATGCTTATATGACCATATAGCTTGGTTTTTTGGCATTTGAGTCAAGTGGCCATGTAAATATTATTGATGTTTATGACCCTGTCAGTATCTTGATGCTATGTTTGTCTTGTACCTTAATGCCATGTTTGAGGTATTTTGAAATTGTTATTATCACTCTGTTATTATGTACCCAGTCCATTTGGTGTTGTGTATTGATATATGCATACTAGTTGTTGCACTACCTGTACCACAAGTTTTTTTGTCTTCATGAATACTTGTCAGACTTATATCTAAACCAGTCTCTATGATGATGTAAATGAATGAGTTGTGGAAAGTCTTGAGTATATACTATGTCTCTTTACACTGCCAGTTTTGGAGTTTTTGAAATATATGGTGTGGAAGCTCAGGATATTCTCCTCTCTCCAAACAGCCTGGAAAAGTTGGTTTGATGTTGTTGGGATAGGGGTGTGATATTACTCTTACCTTTTTTTTTTCTAACCATATGTATAGACTGATGCCATGTATGTTTGAGTTATTTTGCCACTGTAAGGATGATATTTTAATGTTGTCCACTTGTTGTTTATGCCATATTGTGGTTTTGCTTAGAATTTCCATATTGTCCATGCCCCCATGCTAACTGAAATTCTGGCACAGATATCAGATGTCCTACACAGATGTTGAGACACCGATATCCAACACAATGAACAAGTTAACAATAATAATAACAGTGCAGAAAGTAAAGAACACAGTGATATGTTTACCTAGTTCGGATCAACGATCCTACTCTGAGGGCTACCAAGCCAGGGACGAAATCAATATACGATAGTATCAATTCACAGATCATACAGTAACCACACCCAGTTACAATCCGCTCACTTAATCACTACCCTTCCTATGACTTCTACCTAAGACTCACCTAGGTATGAGGCCCTCCTCAAATCCCTCTTCAATCACAAACCGTGACTGGTTCCTTTCAACACAAGTAACAAAACGAAAGCCACACTTTCAAAACACACAATTCTCAATACTTCAAAGCTTATGAGAATTGACACACAAGAAACTCAATGCTTAAAAGCTTATGAGTAACTGACAGAACTTACAACACAAAACCAGTCCTTGTACTGTTATCAGAATGATACCAGTTAGGCTCACAAATAACACTCAAAACCCCTAACAAAACACACGTAAGTTCCACACCTAAACTAGGTTTACACCAGTCAATATATAGCATTAAATCTGGACTGGATTGGGCTTCAAAACGCAGCAAAGAGACTGCACACAATTCTGCAAAATAAACTCCAAGAAAATAGGTCTTCAATCTAAAGTTTCCTAATATGTCTCCATATTTAGAAAATGTTGCCAATCCGAAAACCAACACACAAAAACTCAACCCAAAATACTTTGGATGCCACATAGGATAACTAAATATTCACAGAATATTCAGTAACAAATACCAACAACAGAATCTTCCTTTTAAACCAAAATCAGACGCGATGTCCTATGATTCAGGATGGGACATCTTTATCCGACATGTTTAATGCAGAATATTAGAACATCATCTTGTTTCAACATCTTGCTGCTAGAATAGTTTTAGCAAAATAAATGCCAACCACAAAATCAAAGAAATAATAATCTCCCCCTTTGGCTTATTTTGGCTAAAACTACACACCAAACAATCTTGCAAAGATAACACAAGCAAAACAACAATATCAGAGACAGCAGCGAAAAACACACCATAACACCAACACAAAACACAGCATAGCAGCAAACATTCACACCCAAAAAACTCCCCCTCAACTGCAGCAACACAACAACATTCAACATTCTCCCCCTCAACTGCAGCACCAGCACAATCACACCACAAGCACACTAATCCCCCTTTTTAGCCATAAATATGACAAAGGCAAGTAGAACAGTTCAAAACAAAAACATAATATAGCAAAAGATAATGTTCAGAAGGAGAGACAGAGATATAGTTATCCTAGGTGTTCAGTCAAAACAGCACCAACATCAACAAAACAAGCAAAAAAAAACATCATCTTCTGCAGTTATTCTGCAGCACCATCATCTTCATCTGACCCAGATTCCACAATTTCTTCACCCTCTCCATCAGTCTCAGTATCAATATCACCACTCTCAGATACAGAGTCATCTGAACCCTGTGCACTCTCTCTATCAGATCCACCAAAGGCATCACCTTCAGCAATTTCCTTGTTATCTTAGTCTTTACCAACTGTTCCAGCAGAAACATTCTTTTTCTCCATGAAAGTTTTAATTAACTGTTCAAGTTTGGACTTCCTAGCAGTGTCTTTTCTGATGGAATCTTCCAGTTCCTTGCACGTCTCTTGCAGCTGTACAATGACTTCATCATCAAAGGTAGCATGACTGGAAGTTTGAGAAGATGTCCCAACAATGTCTGAAACATGTGCCCCACCAAGTAACTTGTAGTTTAGGGACATATGAGGTTTTCTTTTGAGAGCACTGTCACTCCCTAACAAAAGGTTAGGAAACTGATCTAAAATAACACCACAGATCAGGGATGGAAAGCAAATAGGCATCTTGACAGCAGTTGAACTTGCTTGTTTCAGGATTTGTTCAAATATGTATGTCCCAAAATCAAGAGAGACCTTTTTCCCAATAGCATAAATGAACCTACCAAGTATGGAGGAAATAGTAGATGTATGATTGGTAGGTACCCAATTCACAACAGCAATCCTGTGGAGAATAGCATATTTAACACTCAGTTTTCCAGAGGACAACTTTTCTTCATTTGGCCAGTTTTTAATACAACCACCTGTAATCTCCTTACACACTTCATTGTCTGTGACCTCTAACTCAGGCTGAGGTTCTTCACACCTACCCAGAAAGTTATTGATTACTTCAGGAGAAAAAGTGACGACTTTTCCTCTCACAGACACTTTTCTGAAGTTGTTACTCCTGTTATCATCACAATCTTCAGGAATATTCACAACAAATTCCTTGACTAATTTCTCATAGCAGGGTCATATCTTGGACACAGTTCTCATCAACCCAGCAGCTGCAATAAGATCTATGATTTCTTTGTATTTATTGAAATCCTTACTCGGCTCTCTCTCCAAGGCAATCCTCCTTTGATCCACAACTCTCCACCTATCTGCATTCCTCATAGAACCATCAGCATAGGTCTTTTTGCATGTAGAGTTTTTCACACCAATGATGTCTTGAACATCTGTTGTAGGCTCATATTCAGACTCACTGTGAGCAGTGACTTTTCTCTTCTTAGTTGGAACAACAACCTTACTCCATTGTTTAAGAGGCCCAGCTCCAACTTTTCCCTTGGTGTTATCCACACCTCCAGACTTTCTATGCAATTTTGCAGACTTTGAACCTTCAATCATAACAGTTTTCTCTCTTCTTCTCTTAATTCTCCTTAACATCCCAGCAATGGGTTCCTCATCAGAAGTGAGATCATCAACATTAATAACTACATCGACTTTCTTTTTACTCCTTCTTTCGTGACCCACATGAATGGGGACACCATCATCATTCCTATCTGTAGGGCTGCCATTGGCATTTCCTGTCAAGGATGTTGGAACATCAGATCCAACATCTGTATCAACTCCACTCAAAACCATGGCAACAAACTTCCTAAGTTCCTTATCTTTTCTAACTACATCAGCATCAGTAAGATTCTTGTTTCTACCACATGATTCAGTAGCATTCTTCTTTTCAATCAAACCAGACTTAGACCCTTTTTCAGACAAGTTTTTTCTAGGGCTTATTTGGTCTACATATAAACTAGTCATCGAGTGAACTTTCTTCCTAGATGAAAAAGGTTTAGACTTCTTACCAGGAATATTGACATCCATTGAGTGAGAAACTTGTCGTTTTCCTTTAGGATCAGCAGGTGCTACGTTCAAGGGAGCAATATCAAGCACAAGATCTGAGAGGTTGATCATTCGAAGTGGTTCATCATCTCCAGCATTGGTCCGAGGAGATCCTGAGTTATCAGAAGAGCCATGCATGGATTCTGATGCATGATGTTGAGACATTTTCGATTGATCACAAGGCACAATATTTAGGATGTTAAGAGAAAACCCTAAAACCCGTGAACTTTGGAGAGAAAGGGCAGGAGGAATTTTTGTAAAATATGTTTGATGTAGGTAGAGTGTGTTTGCCCGGCTATTTATATTTTTGAGAAGTGGGCCCAGAGAAGCACGGCAGTCACAAAATTTGAACACCCGATTCGCCTCAAATGTGCATCCATCAAACTTTCCTTTTAACTTTTCCGCGCTGACATACTTACTAAGTTTAATCTTATTATCACAGTTCACCATGCTAATATTTTGAGTTGCTTTAAAATTGATTAACACCTGTTTTAACTCAATATTCTTTCCAATAGCTTTCTTAGTTTCCAAGCATATTGCAGTGCTCTTAGACCTCCACAAATAACAATTATCTGATGCTCTCTCGCCTCTCATGACAACCTTACCCTTCTCATTTGTTATCAGACATTCAGAATTGGTAAAGTTGACCCTGAGACCCTGATCACATAGTTGACTTATGCTTATCAAGTTTGCATCTAAGCCTTCAACAAGTAATACCTCCTCCAGGTTGGGTTGTCCTGTACAGTCCAATTTTCCAACACCCATTACTCTCCCTTTTGATCCATTACCAAAGGTCACATAGTTAATAGAATGAGACTTAACATCTGACAAACATCCCTTGACACCAGTCATGTGCCTAGAACATCCACTATCAAAGTACCACTTTTCCCTTGTAGAGACTCTGAAAGACTTATGAGCTATGTGTTCTTCCACAATATTCTTGGGAGTCCACACCTTCTTTGCTCCAACCCAATCCTGTTCCCTACTAGACTGTAACCTAGTTTTGGGGTAGCCATATAATATGTAGCAGAAGGGTTTTATATGGCCAAACCTTCCACAATAGTGACATCTCCATCTTTGATTCTTTCTTCTTGTGAAATTCTTCTGATGTCTGTGAGGATGTTGCAACATGTTATTTGGCTTCTTCAATTCTTTCTTAGATTGAGCAGGTGTCACTTCAGGCCATTTTCCCTTGTCTATATCACTTGAACTTTCAAACCCAAGCCCACTAACATTTCCAACATCTCTCCCTGACTTCAGAATCTCATCAAGCACATCAGAGCTACTATTGAGCATTCTGACAGTCTTGATCACATTGTCCAGTTTTAAATTCAGAACAACCACTTCACTTTTCAGATCAGAGATAATAGACAAATGCTCTACCTTTTCAACTTTTAGATGAGCAATAACTCTCTTTTGTTCTTCTCTCTGCTGACATACTTCTTCACTTTTAATGCATAAATTCTTATAGGAAGCAGCCAGCTCTTCAAAGGTAAGTTCTTCACTGACTGACCCATATCTTAGGTCAATCATCTCTGCATTGTTTGAACTAACCCATATCTTGCAGTTTGTTTCTTTGTGTTCAAATTAGGTTTGCATATCACCATGAAACTCCACAAGTTGTTTTGAAGCAAGTCGAGTCAACAAAAGATCTCCAGTGCAAGAACTTTGGAATTAGGGTTTTGCTCTGAAGAAATCACTGAGAAATTGGCTCAATCAAGTCAAGATTTGTGTGGTTCCCTTACCACTTAAGGTCATCTACATCCAAGAGACATCATTCAACAGGAATCCACGATCTATTGGTCCTCAACAAGAGAAGTTTGAGCCTCAACCTCACTATACCTCCAAATTAGGGTTTCTGTGACACCTATCAGTCAATGACTTTGATTTTCATCAAGATGAACTCCCAAACCCTAATTCTTTATTCTATTGGTTTATAAACATCCTCAAGAGTCTCCTAAGACCTTTAGATGAGAAGGAAGAAGCAAGTTTACAAGATCTGACCTCAGTGCATTCACATTCAAAATTAGGGTTTGACTGAAACCCTAATCCTTGGGAATTTTGGTTCAAATGAAGTGTCAATGGTTCTAATCATCATAGAATGTCTCATGAGGTATTCAAAGCATCAAGATCAAGTTTCATGAGGTTTCTTGCAAGAGAAGTAGGGTTTTGATCATGAAAGATTTCATATGTGAGATTTTCCCTCTAATAGCACAATTTGAAATGACCATAACTCCTAAACCATACACTCAAATTGAGTGACTCAAAGCTCATTGGAAAGCTCTTTGCAAGATATTCAATTTGTCCCATATGACTTTTCATCCAAAAATGCTTGGTTTTTGAGTTATGAAGCTTGCAAGATAATCTGACCCAACACTTAGAGAAATTTCAACACTTTTCTTCACAATTTTCTCTAACTTTGACCTCATTTTTTTCACCAATTTCCACTTGGATTCAAGACTTGGGTCCCATATGAAAGTTTTTGAGCATGATGAGAGCTTTCCAACCATATGTGGAACATCTCATTTGATTAAGCCATTCTCAATTTATGGGCTCTCAAAGAAGGGTACTTCAAGTTGTGAAATTCTAACTTAGAAATTTTTCTAAGTCTCTTTTCATGCAGCTTAAGGGACACGATTTAGTGGCCATTTTTCTACTAATTCAAGGCATCATTTCAACTACATTTCAACATAAACATTGTAGTATGATGCATCAACTTTCTATAGCACCAAAGTGCATGAAATTTGAACCATAGAATTGAGAGATATCATGAGCTCAAGAGGCATGCTCGACTCTGATTTGCATCAACCAAATGCTTCTTTTTTTTTTTTAATTTGATTTTCACTCTCTCTCCACAAGTACATCTGCAGACCCTAGAACATCATGTCTACACTTTTTACTTTGCCACCAAACACACCAAAGGTCAGCTGCAAAGTACTCCCTTTTGTACTTCTTTGAGAACTTTTGCAAGCAACTAAGGCCAATCCCTCGTGTACATGAGAAGTCCCTCAGATTGTGATAAAAAACACACTACATTCTGACCTAGATGTGCAGCCAAAGAAGCTTCACTTAGCTCCATAAACTGTTGTTCAGAACAGCCCCTACCTCCAAATCTTTCGCTTGATCTCTTTCTTCTGAACAAAGCATTTATTCCTTGGACATTCACTCATCATTATCCAGCTGAACCCTCTATAAAAGGCAGCCACATCTTCATTTCAAAATGATCAACAACCAACACCAACAATATCACAAACAACTCTGAAAACAAAACTTGCTCTTTGGGAAAACGCGAGCTAGCTGCAAAGGAGGGAGTTGTTGTTGTTTACTTGGGAACCAGGTAAGTTCCTCAACTCTCCACTTATCATGCTTGAATAATATGCTATGCTGAATACATTTTAGCTTAATGTTAGAAATCATATGTTGTTTTAATGTTGTGTGTTCATGGCGTATATGCATGGTATGTATGTTGTTATAAACCTCTGTTGAGATTGTTTTAGAGGTTTCATACCTCTTCACGACTGCCATAATGAATGAATAAAGCTGCTTCCATGATAGAACACTTGTTAACCTGTGTTAAAATGAATACTACTTGAAGATAGACTTGCTTTGATCATATGCATGCTGAACATATCAACTCTGAATATTTATCATGTGTGAATCATAGTACTCATAGGCTGTTAAAGTTTGTTTTGCATCTCTACATGAATAAACATGGCTGAGGTATAGAGGTGTAGTTGTTGTTCTGGATGATGTTCACCATGTGCGTGAGTGGTTATAATTTATGCATGGATGTATGCTGGCTGTTTGATGTTATTTCCAACTTATTTGAGCTTTAAATCTTGATAGTTGTTCATGCTATCATGTGAATGAGGTTGAGGGAGTTGTAACTTGCCCTATTACCAGGTTGCTGTTCAGTTTTATGAGCAACTAAGGCTTATGCGTATTTGGATTTGGAACAGATTGGTTATTTTCTTCTTTGTCCTAACTAAATGACAGCTTTGAACTTGTGCTTTTTCCCCTGATTTTTACTCATAACATGGACATTATCTATGCTAATTATTAAGTTAATCATGTTCTTCATAAAAACTGCTTCAGTTTTGGTCTTTATGGCTTGCAATTTGATTGAGTATTGAGGCTGTAATGTTGGATTGAATTTGATGTTGTTTTGGGGTTTCAAAAATGAAAACACGATGGTTATGTTGTTTTTGCATGTTTCAATCTTCATGCTTGCATTCTGATTGGCTATCCATGTGGTGTTGTCGTGTAGCTTGTTTAAGTGATCTTGACCAATTGATACATTAATGTTATACACTGGGATTCATGTAACACGTGTGTGGTTTTAATTATCAATTTATTTCTTAATTGTTTATTTAAGCTTAATTATTAATGTGTGAATTTTTCACCCATCTTTGGATTAATTGTCAACTTTATTTTTGAGTCATCTTTATTGATCATTTGAGTGTTTATTCACTAATTATTATTTAAGTCTTGAACAAATTTATCCCATGTCTGATTTATCGTAGGTTTGACTTTGATGTGAACTCTGTTCTTCTTTAAATATCATCTTTGATTAATATCATGTCTCTTTATCTTGTGATTGTTTCTTGTGATTGTCTTCTTTAAGATTAATACATATTGATTTGTCTTTGTACCTCTATGATGTTCATGTCCATCTTATCCATGCTTTATGAAATATCACATGTCATACTTATGTTATTGTTGCTATTTTAATCATCTTATATCATCTATCTCTTAATCTTCCGACTGTTATTATCCCCATTCCAAAGGAAGGTGATAAATGTTGACTCTTAAAGTCATAGCCCCCACCTTAACCTAGTAGCCTCATAAGAGCCAAACCTTATTTCTTGGCCTCATTAGAGCCATGGAATCATAACTAGCCTTAGGAAAGAGTCTTACACTCTGTGTGATATTCATCCTAATGAATACTCACTTTCCCTCTTTAACTTTAAAACATAACATAGGACCATTATAACTAGACTTAGAGAGTTCTTATACTCTATAATGAGGTCACACTCATTTCCCCTCTGAATATTGACCACAGTCAATCATTCAGTAGAAGTAGAACTACGCATACTCTGATTCTATACCCGAGGATACGTAGGCGCAAAGTGCGATGCTTTGTCGAGTATACTTAGATACTAACCTCTAGGGTTTCAAACCTTTAGCAAATATAAGATAACATTAAACAAGAGGTTCCCGTAGAGTACTACGGATACTTAGGGTGCTGATACCTTCCCTTCGTATAACCAACCCCCAAACCTTAGATCTCCCCCTTTTAGGTTTTCTTCGATCTTGAACCTTTCCTTTAGATAAATCGAAGTCGGTTGTAAAAGAAATATGATGCAAGTTAATTAATAGCTTGTTATCCGATTTTCACCACAACAGAAATGGAGACTTCACTGGGGACGATCATTTTAGAGGGTTAAGCCTATCTTGTATTCTTGTTATTTATGTTTGCTTGTTTTACTTATATCTGCTTATATACCTGTCATATTTGCCTATATATTTGTTCCATGGGTTGACATGGTATCTATGAGTGAGATAAGTCCTAACCCGGACTTGAGAGAACACATATGTTTAGGAACCGTGGACATAGTCAAGGGAACTTCGAGGGAGAAATCCCAAAGGAGGGAACTGGAAGTCCACACTCAGTTGAGGACGTCTTGAATGTAGTAGAATGTTACGCGAGCAATCTTGAATGTGTTACTACTTTCAATTTGGTGCCAGAGATACTGAGGACCTTTAGTTACCCCTTTACCCCTACTTGGCTTATTTAGGAAATAGTGCGATGACTGTGAGGGAGAAATCCCAAATGGTTGCTACGCGATACTACACTCAGACGAGACTCTCTTGAGAATTTTATCGATCACCGAGCAATTGGAAAGTCGATAAAATCCGAAAGATGGGTTGTCGACTCTGGGAACTTTTTTGAACCTTGTCTGGCAGGTGAAAACCATAGTACATACCTTTGGGATGGGTAGACCTTTGACTCCATGCTCGTGACTCTTAACTTAGGTTTCTCTGTGTGCTTTGTGTTTATCTGTTTATGTGTGTTTGTTGCATTCATCCTTGCATCATATGCATTGTGTATATTCAAGGAATTCAACTTTGTTTTGCAAACTTTATAGGATGGATTTTGAAAAAAGGAAAACGAAGAAGTACACCTTCATCAGTCCAAAATTGGAAGATTTAAAGAATCTGGGTAAGCCAATCAATGAATCATCAACGATCTGAGACAAGTATGGGAAGATTTTCTCTCTGATGAAGTCAAAGATGGTAGATGGGATGCTCCATACTCTCATGCAGTTTTATGATCCCATGTACCATTGTTTCACTTTTTCGGATTATCAGTTAATGCCTACGCTCGAGGAGTATGCTAGTCTAGTTGGTATTCCCATCACTCCAAACCCTCCTTACTCTGGTTTGGAAAGGACGCCTAAGGAGAAGGAAATTGCAGAAGCGGCTCATCTTAAGCTGTCAGAAGTCAAGGCTAACTTGGTTGTCAAGGGAGGACTTTTTAGGTTGCCTGCCAAGTTTCTAATGGAGAAAGCCAGTTATTATGTTAACATGAAGAATATGGTGGATTATGAAGCTGTTATGGCCCTTCTCATCTATGGGTTATTTATGTTTCCCAACATTGAGAACTTTGTTGATATGAATGCAATCAAGATCTTTATCATTGGAAATCCAGTTCCAACCCTACTTGTTGACGCCTACCATTCAGTGCATTTGAGGACTGCTCATAAGGGAGGAATGGTAACCTGCTGTGCCACATTGTTGTATAAGTGGTTTATTTCACACTTACCCCGCTCTAAGACCTTTTGGGATCTCCAAGATGGACTTCTTTGGTCAGAAAAGATCATGTCTCTCACCAACACTGATCTGGAGTGGTACTACCCAACACTCAAAGGCAAAGATATGATTGTTAGCTGTAGAGGATTTGCTAATGTACCTCTTCTTGGCACAAAAGGAGGCATAAGCTACAATCCAGCTTTGGCTTGTCGTCAACATGGTTATTCTATGGAAGCTAAGCCTAACAACATTTACTTGGAAGGTTTGTTCTTTGAAGAGGATAAGGACCCTGTGGTTAGGGAAAAGATGGCTCACGCTTGGCGTCATGTTCACACAAGAGGAATCTCTGCTTTGGGAAAACCTGAGTGTTTGGCTTCAGAATCCTACACTCAGTGGGTGCAGAAGAGAGCTGTTGAGTTGAAGATGACGTATGATCGTCATGATCCTATTCCACTAGCTCCCAGAGATCATGTTCTTTTCTTCACAAGCAATGAGGACGAATTGAAGATCCGGCTGGCTCAAGCAGAACGAGAAAGGAATGCATGGATGAACAAGTATCAAATTCTTGACTTTGAGATGAATGAACTTCAGAAGAGTCACAGGAGGAAGGAAGAAGAGTCTATCAGAAAGAGGAAGGCGCAAGGAGATTTATTTCCCCTAGCATATCATCTCCACCAGAACCATGGAAGTCCAGTTGGTCAAGCTCACTGTTGAGAATGAGAGGTTGCAGAAGGAAAACCAGAAGCTCGCCATGAGATTGATGGGAGAAGACTGATTGGATGGTTTAGAACTTAGTTTTCTTTATTTCGTACTCTGTATTTTGGATTTTGAAGGTGTAATCGTCTCTTTTTGTAATCCAAAACTTTATTATCAATGAAATAAGATGAGATTTTTCTTCTAAGAAAAGTGTTCCTTAAAATCTGCAAAAAATACAGTGTTGAGTTCCTTGAATTACACCCATCATGCTGCATTGCATTCTGCTAAGCTATCAAGACACTAAACTTTGTTTTGCAGACTTTGTAGAGAATGGAGGCTACCAAGAAGATAAACTGGCCCTTTACTTTCCTGATCCCTAGCGTCAAGCAGCTGATAGAGATCAGAGGAAGAATTGAAGACCTGCTAAATTTCATCGACAAGTACGGAGACCTTCTGTCCCTAATGAAACTACAGGTGAAGGAAGGGTTGCTGGAAACCTTGGTACAACTGTATCATCCTGCATACCGTTGTTTCATATTTCCTAATTTCCAACTGGTTCCATCTATAGAGGAGTATTCAGCTATGATGAGTTTACCAATTCAGCATCATCCTCCATTTTCTGGTGTGGAAGGGGAGTTCCTTAACCAAGAGATTGCTGCAGTGTTAAGGATCCGAAAGAGGCATATACGAGAGAACATGACTACTAGAGAAGGGTATCGTGGTTTACCAGCTCAGTTTTTGATTGAAAGGGCTCTTCACTTTCAAGGAAGGGGAGACTCTGTAATGTTTGAATCAATTTTTGCTCTGCTAGTGTACGGGTTATTCCTATTTCCCAATGTCGAAGACTTCGTTGACATCCAGGCTATCCGAATCTTTATGAGTCAGAACCCTGTCCCTACTCTATTAGCTGATATGTACTTCTCAGTTACTACACAATTCATGAAAAGAGAAGGTGTGATTGTCTATTGTGCTCCACTGCTCTATAAGTGGTTCATTTCGTATTTGCCTACAACTCCAACATTTTGGGAGGTAAGAGACAGCGCCCTTTGGGCTAAGAAACTGATGGAGCTAGAACGTTATGCTATCAGGTGGTATGATTCGGACCCAAGAGGGACCCTTATGATTGTAAGCTGTGGAGACTATCCCAGCGTGCCGCTCATGCGATAGAGTGGTTGCATCAACTACAATCCGGTGCTCGCTCGTTGCCAACTTGGTCATCCCATTGAGGAACAACCAGATCCAAAGGAGCTGGAGTTAATCTATTATGGGTATGGAGAGGGATTTGAAGACAAACTCAAAATGGGGCACGCCTGGTTCCACATTAATCAGCAGAGGTGGACCACTGTCGGTCCCGTCACAGAAGCTCATTTGAAATGGGCGCAAGGGATTTCGCTCAGCATGAAGAATCCTTTTCCATACTACGAGACACCCACGAGTGCCAAGCAGAAGAGGATGGAGTTGTTGGGAGAGCTGACTGTTGAGAAATCCAGAACCAAGCAGCGCATCAAGAAGATCATGAAAGGGATCAGGGAAGGCGAAGGGCCCTCCTATTTAGAGTTGTAGCTTTTAAGTTTCCTATTTTATGATCAGTTGTTGTAATCCTGTTTTAAGTTGTATTTCTTTTAATGTAATTCGAACAATGGTTGTAATATTTCCCTTTTATAAGCACTTGTATTATCTTTCAATGGGAAGGAGTTTATGTTGTTGGTAATCCTATTGTTTACACTGTTTGCAAATAATTTTTAGTTCTTGATGGTTTAGCCTGCATTTGCATTTCATTTGCATCTCCGCGTGTGCATGTACATTCTTCCGTGTCTCATCGTCGTTTTATCTTCTCCAGAACCGTCACCCTGAATTCTCTACATCGTTACAACACCCGGGCACAGGCTCGAAGAAGAAGAATGTCTGAGGATTGCGAGAATTTGGATCAGGTTAACAACAAACTCAACGAATTGAGAGGAGGAATGGGGCTGATCATGGAAGCTTTGAATGTTATACGAGCAAAGATGGATACGCAGGTCATCGTAGTCTCAGAAGTCGTTGCTACAACTATAGAGCCGCCAGTTATACCTGTTGTGAATTCTACTCTAGGGATGCCACTTGATTTTATACGAGCCACGGCTCCTCAATCTACGCAACAAGCAGTGCCGTTGTTTAGTGAGAATCAGTAAACTATTCCAACTTATGCTCCGTCTGTGGTGCAGACCCAGTTCCAACCTGTTTTTCAGAATCAGCATCAATTTGATTATGACAATATATCTGTGGAGGAGGATGATCGTAATGAGAAGTTGAGAGCGAGTGTGGAGGTTATGCAGAGGAAGTTGAAGGCTATGGAGGGAAGTAATGTCTTCAGTGCTGACCTCAAGGACATGTGTTTGGTTACAAATCTGGTAATTCCACCGAAGTTCAGGCTGCTAGGTTTTGAATTGTATTTCGGTGCTACTTGCCCCAAAGCGCATTTGGTCATGTACCTCCGGAGAATGGCTGCGTACATGGACAACGATAAGCTAATGATACATTGTTTCCAAGATAGCCTGAAGGGTGCCGCTGCAAAATGGTACCTAGGTTTGGATCAGTCTCAGATCAAGTGTTTTCAAGATGTAATGGACGCCTTTGTGAGACATTATAAGTATAATTTGGATTTAGCTCCGGATCGTAGACTACTGCTGACTATAACTCAAAAGAACATCGAGTCATTCAAAGAGTACGCTCAAAGATGGAGGGAGACGGCCTCGCAGGTTGAACCGCCGTTGACAGAAAAAGAATTAGCTGATTGGTTTGTGGATACCGTAAAGCCTGAATTTTATGAGAAGATGATCAGTAATATTGGTGCTAATTTTTTTGATATTATTGCCATTGGTGTGAAAGTAGAAGCGGGTTTGAAGAATGGAAAAGTAGCCAGTTCACCTAGTAGTTCCACTAGTAACAGTGTCAAGAAGTCTCTGGGTAATTTTCATAAGAAGAAAGAAGGTGAGACTAATGCTGTTATGTCAAAGAGTCAGAATCCCATATGGAAACGATCTCTCTTTCAACAACAACCAGGTCCCAGTTTTCCTCAACAATCGATTTACCCAATGCAGTTCGCACAACAACCTTATGTGGCGGCCGTTACGCCCACTTTTAACCATCAGATGATGCAACAAGTTCCTGTTCCCCAGCCACCGAATCAACAGCAGTGGCCGAGAAATCAAAATCAGAATTACTGGCAGCAGAGGCGGCCAGCGCCACAGCAAAATACCCCTCAAAGAAGACAGGTGGTAACACCAAATTTTCCACCCATACCGATGACCTACACAGTATTGTATCCTTCTCTGGTGGAGCAAGGATTAGTTGTTACTAGGCCGTTGGGGCCACAATCTGAGAAGTCTCTGCAGTTCTTCAACCCCAATGCAACCTGTGCTTTCCATCAAGGAGGAGTGGGTCATGATTTAGAAGGATGTTTGGAATTAAAGAATCTGGTGAAAAGTCTGATGGAGAAAAACATTCTATCTTTCGCTAATAACCAGCCAAACGTGAAGAGTAACCCCTTGCCAACGCATGGGTCAACTAATGCTATCGAAGATGAGAATGATGAAGTGTTGGTCTCAGATGCAGCGAAGATTAAAACTCCCATGCGAACGTTTCATGCCAAGTTGTTTAGCGCCAGTTTGGCCAAAGTATACCATGATGGTTGTAAAGAGTGTGATGGTAGTAGTAAAGGGTGTCAGTTAGTTCAAGATGATATTCAGCAGTTGATTAATGAAGGTTTCCTACAAGTTTTCAGAAAAGAAAGTAGAGTAACAGTGATTGAACCAATGTTCAATTTGCCAAAGCAAGTGCCAGTGTTTGACGAAGAGGAATACATATCAGTAGTTCCTATGTTCAACAATCCAGGGCCAAGTGCTGTGATTCCCGTTTTCAACAGTCTAGGGGCAAGTACCGTGAGTCCCGAGTTTAAACAATTGGTTCAAAGATTCAACAAACCCGAAGTTGTTTCTCTTGTTAATCATGCCAGGCGAAATAATTTCCCAAGACCAGTCCCATTCAGGTTCAGAGGAACCAAAGCGTTACTGTGGATCTACGAAGACATTACAGGTGGTAGGAAGAAGGAGGAAATGATCCCAAGGAAAGAGGTGGGGGTCGTTATAGAAGAACCAGTTCCAAGGAAGGAGGTGGGGGCTGATGAGAAAAATGTGTCCAGTATAGTAGGAACGGGGAAAATGACGAGGAGTGGAAGGATTTATACTCCTGTGAACAAAGAAGTGTCCAGTAAAGAAGGTGATATTCATGTACCCGCCAATGACAAGGATAAAGAAGTGGTCTCCAAAGAGGATGACGAAGAATTTCTCAGAATAATAAAAAGAAGTGACTACAAGGTTGTGGATCAGCTCCACCAGACTCCATCAAAAATTTCCATTTTATCTCTGTTGATTAATTCACCAGTCCACCGATCAGCACTGCAGAAAGTATTGGCCCAGGCTCATGTAGCTCAGGATATTACCGCCGGATAGTTTGATCATGTTATCGCTAACATTACTGCATGCAATCTTGCGCTACACATATCAATGAAATGTCAGGAGGACACGTTGGCTAGAGTTCTTGTAGATACAGGATCTTCTCTGAATGTTTTACCAAAGATAACTCTCGATAAGTTGGCATACCAAGGAGGAATAATGAGACCCACGTCACTAATTGTCAAAGCTTTAGATGGTTCACGTAGATCTGTGATGGGAGAAATTGAGCTACCTATTTTGATTGGCCCTCAGGAATTCAATGTTCTGTTTCAAGTCTTAGATATTAATCCTGCCTATAGTTGTCTGCTAGGAAGGCCCTGGATCCATGAGGCTGGCGTTGTCACCTCAACCCTTTTAATGGTTGGTAATCTGTCGTCCTTCCGTTACATCGAGGCTGATGAGGACGCATTGGAGACTTCTTTACAAGCCCTGGAAATAGCTAATGCATTTGTGATTGACAATGAGAAGCCGGTGGTACCGGAGTATCCATCCTTTGCTTCGTATAAAAGTATCCAGTCTGCCCTTCAAGAAGGAGTGCCCGCAGGTTGGAGCAAAGTTATTGAGGTTGAGAAGAGGGACCGATACCAAGGGTTGGGTTACAGACCAACTCCAGAAGATGAGGCTGCTTCAGGTATAAGAAGAAGAGGGATAAAGATAAAGACTGTGCAGGAAACATTTGTCAAAGGTGGACATCAGGTCCACGCAATCATTGGAAGTGCCGAAGAAGAGGAAGATATTTATCGTTTAGTTTTACGCCAGGAAGACGCGTTAAGCAATTGGGAGTCTGTTGAGATCCCAACTTTGTACCCAGAACCAGAGTAACTTGTTTTGATTTTTTGTTTTTATTTCCCTAGTCTTGCCCAAAGCTAGTGGATTATTTTGTACGAGCCTCCATTTTCAATATCTTAATCAATGAAATGACATTTTGCTAAAATTCTCGTTGTCTTTACTTTATTGCATTCCGTTTCTAAAAAATGGCAATCTTTTCAAAACAAAAACATCTTCATCTCGCATGTTCTTGAATTGTTGTGCATTCTAATAAGATAAGTCATTCTATCGTGCATAATGAATCATAAACCTATTGTATTCAATGACCTTGCTCTTACCATTGACTTCGACTCCCCTGTCTATCAAGCTGAGGAGGAGGAAGATTATGAGGTGCCCAAGGATCTAGCAGATATGTGTGATTACCAGTATACGGATCTCCAGCCTCATGAAGAGCAGGTGGATGTCATCAATCTTGGCACTGAGGAAGAGCAGAAAGAGGTTAAGATTGGGGCATCGATGAAGCCAGAAATTAGACAGCGGTTGATTTCACTCCTTGAAGAGTATGTGGACGTGTTCGCTTGGTCCTACCAAGATATGTCTGGTTTAGATACAGATATTGTGGTCCACAAGTTACCGCTCAAGCCTGAGTGCCCGCCAGTAAAACAAAAGCTTCGCAGAAGTTATCCCGACATGGCCCTCAAAATTCGAGATGAAGTTAAGAGACAGTTGGATGTCGATTTTTTAGCAGTTTCCAAATACCCAGAGTGGGTAGCTAATATTGTTCCAGTTATGAAGAAGAATGGAAAGGTACGAATGTGCGTGGATTATAGGGATCTTAACAAAGCTAGTCCCAAGGATGATTTTCCTTTACCGCATATCGACATGCTGGTAGACAACACGACTCGTTTCGTAATGTTCTTATTTATGGATGGTTTTTCAGGCTACAATCAGATTAGAATGGATCCAGCTGATATGGACAAGACTACTTTCATCACCCCGTGGGGTACTTATTGTTACAAGGTTATGCCTTTTAGATTAAAGAATGTCGGGGAAACTTACCAGAGAGCTATGGTGACCTTGTTCCATGATATGATCCAGAAGGAGATTGAAGTGTACGTGGACGACATGATAGCCAAATCACAGAGTGAGGAGGAGCACGTAGACCATTTGTTAAAATTGTTTAAGAGACTTCGAAAGTATCAGTTGAGGTTAAACCCTACAAAGTGTACCTTTGGAGTCAGATCAGGGAAGTTATTGGGTTTCATTGTTAGCCAGAAGGGCATTGAAGTGGATCCAGATAAAGTTCGAGCAATTAAAGAAATGCCAGCTCCGCAAAACGAGTCTCAAGTCAGAGGATTTTTGGGTCGTTTGAATTACATCTCCAGGTTCATCTCCAACATGACTCCAATATGTGCGCCAATTTTCAAATTACTCCGTAAGAATCAGCCAGTAGAATGGAATGCTGACTGTCAACAAGCTTTCAAGAAACTCAAAAGTTATCTCCAAGAACCTCCTATTTTGGTTCCTCCGGTTCCCAGAAGGCCTCTCTTTATGTATTTGACTGTTTTGGAAGAATCTATGGGCTGTGTTTTGGGACAGCATGACGAGACTGGCTGGAAAGAACATGCAATTTATTATCTGAGTAAGAAGTTTGCAGACAGTGAAAGCCGCTACTCACTACTTGAAAAGACTTGTTGCGCTCTGGCTTGGGCTGCCAAACGTCTAAGATAGTACCTGATTTGTCATACTACTTTGTTGATTTCCATGATGGATCCGATAAAGTACATTTTCGAGAAACCTACTCAAACGGGTAGACTTGCCCGCTGGCACATGTTATTATCTGAATATGACATTCAGTATGTCACTCAAAAGGCCATTAAAGGAAGTGTTCTTTCAGAATATCTTGCCGATTAACCAGTTGAAGACTATGAATCACTCAAGTTTGATTTCCCTGACGAGGATATTATGGAAGTGAAAGATTGTGAAGAGTCAAGCTCTGAAGAAGATCTCAGGTATGAGTATAGGTGGAAGATGATGTTCGACGGTTCGTCCAATTACAAGGGGTATGAAGTAGGTGTTGTTATAATTAATCCTGAAGGTGGCTACACCCCTTTTACAGCTAGATTGGATTTTGGGTGTACGAATAATATTGCTGAGTATGAAGCGTGCATTCTGGGTCTGAAAGCTGCAATCGATCTTGGAATCTGTTTTCTTGAAGTTATGGGTGACTCTGATCTAGTCATTTATCAAATCAGAGGCGAGTTGGAAACAAAAGATGAGAAGCTTATCCCTTATCAGGCATATGCTTTGGAGTTAATTATGTGTTTTGATGAGATAACTTTTTGCCATGTGCCACGTACTGAGAATCATGTGGCTGATGCTTTAGCAACAGTGGCTTCGATGTGGCAAGTTAGATTTATCAACAAAGATCCAGTAATCAGTATTGGAAGGAGGACTGGGCCTGCCTACTGCCAGTCCATTGAAGAAGAATCAAACGGCAAACCTTGGTTCCATGACATTTTGAACTTCCTAAAGAATCAGGAATATCCGGCCAATACCTCCGTTCTTGATAAGAAGACTCTGCAAAGATTGTCAGCCACGTTCTTCATCAGCAACGGTGTACTGTACAAAAGGAATCATGATTTGGTTTTGTTAAGATGTGTCGATAAGAGAGAAGCAGATTTGCTGATCCTTGATATTCATGAAGGAGCTTTTGGCACCCATGCCCATGGACATGCCATGGTTAAGAAGATTTTGAGGGCTGGATACTATTGGTTGACTATGGAGACTGATTGTATCCAGTACGCTAGAAAATGCCATAAATGTCATATTTATGCGGACAAAATGCATGTTCCCCCTACTCCGTTGAATGTGCTATCAACGCCCTGGCCGTTCTCTATGTGGGGCATCGATATGATTGGGGCAATTGAGCCTAAAGCGTCTTATGGGCATCACTTCATTTTGGTGGCTATAGACTACTTTACCAAGTGGGTGGAAGCCGCCTCTTATGCGAACGTGACTAAGCAAGTAGTTGCTCACTTCATTAAGAACAACATCATTTGTCGTTATGGGATTCCGAGCAGAATCATAACTGACAACGGAACCAATTTGAATAACAAAACCATGAAGGAATTGTGTGATAACTTCAAGATTGAACACCATAACTCTTCACCGTATCATCCGAAGATGAACGGAGCGGTCGAAGCTGCAAACAAGAATATCAAGAAAATTCTTCAGAAAATGGTCAAAACATACAAGGATTGGCATGAGATGTTACCATATGCACTACATGGATATAGAACGTCAGTCAAAACATCAACGGGGGTAATCCCTTTTTCGTTGGTATATGGAATGGATGTTGTCCTCCCTATAGAAGTTGAGATACCTTCTCTGAGGATATTGATGGAAACAAAGCTTGATGAAGCTGAATGGGTTCAAGAAAGATACGATCAACTGAATCTAATTAACGAGAAGCGCCTGACAGCCATGTGTCATGGTCATTTGTACCAGAAGAGGATGAAGAGAGCATTTGATAAAAAGGTCCGCATTCGGGAATTCCGAGTAGGCAAGTTGGTACTTAAGAAGATTCTGCCGTCGCAGAGAGATGCCCGTGGGAAATGGGCACCCAATTATGAAGGTCCATTCGTAGTCAAGACAGTGTTTTCAGGAGGGTCTCTAATTCTTACAGCTATGGACGGTGTGTAGCACCCCAAAATTTACTCTCCTACCTTTAGTACTAACTGGCTTATGTTTCATTTCATTTTTGCATTATCATGCGTGCATATCATTGGTTCTTAGCATGGGGTCAAGGTGCCTGAGGCAGTTCAAGAGGAGAAGATATTCTTCAAAGGGTCAAGCAAGAGTCCTTGTATTGTCCAAGAAATTAAGGGGAGAAATGGTTGTTGATGCCACCATTATTTGAGTCACTAAGGGGCCTTGGGGCTCAAGAGATCCTATTTGGTCTATCACATCATCAGGAGTTCACAATTGGCAAGAGATCTCAAGTGAACCACTCTCTCCTAACCAGTGCAGAAACTAGGGTTTTGAGATTTTTGGGTTTATTGCTCCAATGGGAAAGCTCCTTGGGTTTTATCATCACCAAATGGCATATCTTATCTTTGTTGGAGAGGATACACATCATATTCAGAGGAATTTGGATTTGGAGGATGTGTTATTTCCTCCTAGACTGAGGGTACTAAAATTAGGGTTTGCTATAAAATCAGTCTATTTCTGATTTTTTGGGCAAGACTTGATTCCATGGTATTCCTTGGGTCCCTAAGTATCTAGGAATGGAAAATTGTCCATCAATTTGGTTCATAAGAGGTTCAATTGGTCAATTGATTGAAAGTCAGGAGAATTGGGGAAAAGTCAACAGTGAGAGGGGAAGTCAACTGTGGAATTCTGAGGTTCTCTTCAAGGTTTTCAAGGTCTCACATCCTCATATGGTCTTCAAGGGTCAAGTTTCATACCATTTATCAAGAATTAAGAGTTTGTGCAAAAGTTACCAAATATGGAAATGACCTGTAATTTGAAAGTTTCCATTTTTGGCAAGTTTTTATACTACATTCAACTTGAATTTTCATCATCAAGGAGGCTTCAAATGAATTTTTCTCAAACATGAAAGTTGAAGACCTTTTCTCCCCTTTCCAACAAGTACTAGATGGTCTCCATATCATTTGTGAAACTCAAGTTATGATCAAAAGAAGGCAAAATGGTTTTTAGGGTTTTCTCATGGTTCCATTTTTACACCTTTTGCATTTTGGTTCATATTGACCTATAATTGGTTCTATTGCTTCAAGTCACATTCTAACATCCAAGTGCACCTCATGAGGATCATTTGTGACCTTTATTTCACTCCATTCCATGACTTATTCATCATTTATTTCACATTATGTAATTTTGCAAGAAGCATCAAATCTCATGAATTAAGATATTCCAAAGCCCAAATTCCATTCAGGTGTGATTAGTAATTGAAAAATGAGTGATCCATCATATAAGGCTTGGGTGTACACGCATGGAGGAGGGTGTATAACTCAAAATGCTAATTTGCAAAATCATTGAAAACTCATTAATCAAGGAATTAACAAGACTTTAATGATATTCAGGGGAATAACCTAGAGTATATAAGCTAACTCATACACTCATTGGAGAGGAGGCAAATTATTTTGATGAGAATTCCCTTTTCACCCTAGAATCTTCTCTCCTTCGAATCTCATCACTCACAAAAGCTTTTCAAAAAATTCTTTCACATTCTGAGTCCTTGGGATCCATAGAACACAAACCTACCATCATCTGAAGCTAATAACAAGTGTACCATAAGATACGAATTTGGAAGCTTCTTCTCCAAAACTCAGGATCTAGGTCAGATTCAAGCCCTAATTGCATTTATTTTGCAATTAGGGATTGCTGGGGTGTGATCTGGAGCGTGCAGACGGGTTTCTAGGAGTATTTTAAGCTATTCAAGGTCTCAGGTTAGTGACAATTGCATGATCTTAAAACTTAATCTTTTGATGTGCATAATGATCTATGATACTCACTGATGATGCTGATATATTTTATTTTGAGATTGGACGTGTATCATGGTTGTATCGTGAGTTTGAAAGTTTTGAATCCAAACTTGTTTCATTCGATTCTCCTCGTATATTGGTTGTTTGTGAAAAATATTATGATATTTGTGATCCTCATTAAATTCTGGTCAAGATAGTGTACTCGTTTGCATGTTCTAGAAATTTTTTGGTCGCAGGTCGCCGGAGAAGACGACCGGAGCTAGGGTTCCAGCGTCTGGTTTGGTTTCCGGTCAGGTAGGGTTTCAGGGAAGGAGATGCAATCAGGACCGTTCATGGCTTTGATCAGATGGTCAACAGCGTGCCACATCATTTAAAAAATCTGTTTTATTTTATTGGTTAAGTGATTTTAGTTTATGCTAACTACCATGTACCCTTAATCTGAGCCCCACGTTTCTATTTGATGATTGGTTTATGTGCGTTGATGAAATCTGATGGTTATTATTACGCCAGCGCATTAATGTTGTCATGTGCCCTTCACGTGTGATCTTTTTAATTTTTGAGTGATTTTGTGTATGCGTGTGCATCGTTATTAGTGTGGGTGTGTGGATCTGTGCCTCTCATCATGTTTACTTTTGTTTTGATTGACTTGATGCCACACGTTAGATTGATCAGAGGGTTGATATTGAGTCCGACCGTTGACTGGGTTGCATTGTATTTTCTTTTATTTCGCTGATGGGCTTTGTGGTGTGGGCTTGATATCCACACCCCCTTTGCTTGATCCATTTCAATTCTGAACGTGAATAAGTTGCTATTTACACCCCATGTTTCTTTCACTTATTTTTATTTTCATTTAATTGCTTGTTTTGCATTTTTAATTTTTTTCAAATAAATTTTGTGCATCTGAAAATGATAAAAAAAAAAATCATGAATCATGTTTAGAGTTTTATAAAATTTTCTCAAATTTTATTTTCTTATTTTATTTTATTTTTAGCATCTGAATTAATTATTTGAGTAATTTCTTTTGAGTTTATTCCATATATGCATATCCTAACTTGCTGATTTTATTTTTCATAGCATATAAAACATTTTGAACTCATTCTTTTTGTATTGTTTCATCAGCATATTGAAGTGCATAAAAACATTTTTCTCATCTTTTTAGGACCATTTCATGTTGCATTTTAGTCCCTCTCTTTTGCATATTGAATCATGTTTCGTACTTGATCTTTGCATGACTGTTTGAGTGACTTATCTTGTGAATTTTTGTATGAGGTTTTAAAATGATGTTTACCCCTGGTTTAGGACTCTTGAGAATTAATTTGGTAATTTTGGAAGATGCTTTACTAATTGTTTGGTTGCTCTTAATTTGAGGTCTCTCCTATGCACATCTTTGATCATGTATGTTTACTTGTTTCAGAAGGCACTTGTGCCATTGTTTGGGATTGTTGCTTTGACTTCATAAACCATGTTTGAATTATTATAGGTCACTTGATTGCAATTATAGGTAATTGGTGTGAGGTTGTTGCATATTGTGTGCATATGTTCTATGCTTAATTTTCATGCCTCTTTTTGACTTATCTTCCCACCTCTTCTCATCTATGCTCATTCATGACTTATGTTTGGTTTGTGTATGCCATGCCATATCATCCCTTTGCACTTCATTTTATGTATGTTTTTGACCTTGGAGCTTTGCATTCATGTCATATGTTATTCATGTTTCATCTTGCATACTTGAACATGTTTCACTTACATGCTTCCTTCTCCTTCTTCTAATGGCTCTTAATGCTTGGATACTTGTGTGTATGCCTCATGTGACACTTGTATAGCATGTTTAGGCACATGTTTAGGTCATCCACATTATGACTTGGATATTATTTGAAGCATTCTTGCATGATCACCTTGCATATCCACTCATTCTTCTTCTACTCCTTCTTTGATGGCTTTCTTGTGTGTTTTGCCACTGGTTTGCATTCTATTTGCTTGATCTTGTTTGGTAAACATTATGGGTCACCTCTATGGTGCACATTCTGACTTGGATGCGTTTCATTTGGTTTGTAACCATTTCTCTTTGGGTTGCGACTTGTTTGGGTTTTCATTCGTCTTATGGTTGCTTATGTCTGTTTTGTACTAACCTTTTATGCAGAGGCAGAGGTAAGTTATTCGAGGGTGTGGATAGTTATCCATGTCCACCCTCACTCTTTCTTTCTCTCATCTTTTCTTTTCTTTAGGCTTAGGTTTTTGTCAAACCTCCCCTTATGGCCACCTTTGCATGATAACGTTAGGATAGAATCCCCTTAGTGTTTTTTTCTTTTCTTTTGAGTCCCTCTTCTCATCTCTTAACACTTCTAATATACTTAATAAGGTCAACTTGCCTTGCACACAAGCCTTAAACATAGGAAGTGAAGATTGAGGGGTCCCCCTTCTCTCTTCTAGAGTGTTGAGCATACGTCCCATTGGGGACGACCATGCGACGCATTCGCTCCCGTGTCATAGACTTTGGCTCAAGGCGAGTTATGAACTAACTCAACTCACTTCTGTCTTAAAAAATACAAACAAATCTCAAACCTTTTGTCCTTTGGGATTGTCAAACTTAAGGCTATTTTCAAAAAGGGCATGTTACTTCCCGTTTTGTCACAAACAGGAATCGACCCTAACTGTCGGACGCGAACTTAACGTCGCTCATAAAAAACACAAAAAGAACTTGGTCCGAACTACGTTGACTCTGAATTTCCCATTGCACAAAGGGAGTACATAGGCCTAGGACGACGATGTCCTACCGAGTATGTCTTTGTTTTCCCCTTCCCCGTGTCAGTACAGCCATAGATTTTAGGATAACTCACCCTTAGATTAGACAACAAGCGTGGATCCCATCGAGTACGATGGACGCGTGGGGTTCTAGCACCTTCCCCTCGCGTAACCGACTCCTGAACCCAGGCTATGATTGCGATGGCCATTTCTTTCCCTCTTCCTCAGGTTTATGCGGTGTTCCCCTTTCCCTCTCTTGGGATAAATATACATTGCTGGCGACTCTGTTTTTTGCGCCACTTTCGCGTTTGTACCTGGATGAAAATCCTGGGAGCGACACGGTGAACAGCTTGCGCATCCTGTGAATGCTGATTCGGTGCGGAAGTATTATGCTTGAGACAAGGACACCTCACCGGTATCCAGGAATCCCCAAGGAAGCTCAAGTTTTACTACAACCAGAGTCCTTAGTCATTAGGGTTATTGGTCATTGAATACAATGTAACCTTTGCCAAATTGCCATTTTGTTGCATTTGTAATATTTCATGGGACTCTGCTATTTGGAAAGTCACCATTTTTCAATGATATCAGCTATTGAACCATCTTCTTGTTTAATACGTTATCATCTTTATTTTGCAAACTTTGTCATTTTCACTTGATTTTTGAAAATGGAAATGTTGCAATTTCTAAGAAAACACAAAGGTAAACTAAGTTTTACTCTGGAATTAAGACATTTTGGAATCAAGTTTGTACAGGAAGAATTAGCAGTACTATATTTTTGGCATGGATCTGCCATCTCTAGTAAAACGAAGATTGCCCCGGTTATCCTTGATGTTTGGATTTCAGGGTGTTGGTTGTGTTATCTTTTCTTCTCTTTGTTTTTGCGTCACTCGCGTCATTTCTCGCATGTAGCTAAGCATATGCATCATACCTTAGCATCTTTGCATCCTTGTGCTTTGTTTTGCTTGTGGTCTTTTGTTTGTGTCTGTCTTTATTTCCCCAGTGAAGTAAGGACATTCACGGTTTTTCCTTGTTTGTGCCGTGCTTGTTCGTTCTTCACCTTTGCGCGCTAGATTTGAATCTTTACACCTTTTTTGTTCCCCAAGAAGTCTGAACTCTTGTTTTAAAATCGTTCTCGTTTGAATCGAGTCAAACCTGAACCGAGTCTTTGTTTGAATCGAGTCGAACATTAACTCTTGTTTTAAAACTGTTCTTGTTTGAATCGAGTCAAGTCTGAACCGAGTATTTGTTTGAATCGAGTCGAACATTGCCTCTTGTTTTAAAACTGTTCTCGTTTAAATCGAGTCAAACCTGAACCGAGTCTTTGTTTGAATCGAGTCAAACATTGCCTCTTGTTTTAAAACCGTTCTCGTTTAAATCGATTCAAACCTGAACTGAGTCTTTGTTTGAATCGAGTTGAACATTGCCTCTTGTTTTAAAACCGTTCTCATTTAAAATGAGTCAAACCTGAACCAAGTCTTTGTTTGAATCGAGTCGAACATTGCCTCTTGTTTTAAAACCGTTCTCGTTTGAATCGAGTCAAACCTGAACCGAGTCTTTGTTTGAATCGAGTCAAACATTGCCTCTTGTTTTAAAACTGTTCTCGTTTGAATCGAGTCAAAACCTAAACCGAGTCTTTGTTTGAATCGAGTCGAACATTGCCTCTTATTTTAAAACCGTTCTTGTTTGAATCGAGTCAAACTTGAACCTAAACCTCGAGCTATCGTGAGCTCGTTGTTTATCCTTTATCTCAGCTTTCAGTTGTTCTTGTTTGAATCGAGTCGAACATGAACCTTTACCCTTGATTTTTAAAAACTAATTTTAAGCCAAGTTTCTTGGAACAATTTGCTTTATTAAGACTCCTATTTGGTGCACAGAGTTTGTCTCTGTCTTTCTGGCTTTTCTTGAAGATCCCATCTTGAACTCTTCGGTATAAGAATCCCTAAGAAGTCTTTGCTTGGTTGTCTGTCTTTTTAGGCTGATCCCCGGATCAGGTTTTTCTTTCTGGTTTCATGCCCAGGAAGAGTGTGGGTTTGTTTTGTCCCCAGTAGTCTATCTCCCCGGATTTTTTTTCCCAGTGGAGATTTTTTTTTGGTTTTTCCCTAGTGTTTCTTTGGAGTCTCCTCAGTGAGTCTCTTTCGTTGGTTAGCCTGTATCCCCAGTGAGTTTTTCTCATGGATACTAGATTTCGTCTTTCCCCGGTGAAGCTTATCTTGTGTGTTTGCTTCCTGTTGTCCCTGGTGTCTGGTCTGTCTGCATCTTTGCACCATCTTGGCATCATATCATCATTTTAGAAGTTCATGGAATCTCAGCATTTGCATGTCTGTCGCTTGTCCTTAGCATTCGCATTCCATCTAAGGGCAAAATTTTCGGTTTGCTATATTTAAATACCTTTCACCTTAATGCCCCTGGAATCTCCGTTCCTCGTGCCATCTGGTAAAGCTATTTAAATAGGGGCAACTGTTGTACCCTAATTTTTACCCTTAGAGTCATCCTCATTTGTGAATCTTAGGTCAATCATCTCTACATTGTTTGAACTAACCCATATCTTACAGTTTGTTTCTTTGTGTTCAAATTAGGTTTGCATATCACCATGAAACTCCACAAGTTGTTTTGAAGCAAGTCGAGTCAACAAAAGATCTCCAGTGCAAGAACTTTGGAATTAGGGTTTTGCTCTGAAGAAATCACTGAGAAATTGGCTCTATCAAGTCAAGATTTGTGTGGTTCACTTACCACTTAAGGTCATCTACATCCAAGAGACATCATTCAACAGGAATCCAAGATCTATTGGTCCTCAACAAGAGAAGTTTGAGCCTCAGCCTCATTATACCTCCAAATTAGGGTTTTTGTGACACCTATCAGTCAATGACTTTGATTTTCATCAAGATGAACTCCCAAACCCTAATTCTTGATTCTATTAGTTTATCAACATCCTCAAGAGTCTCCTAAGACCTTTAGATGAGAAAGAAGAAGAAAGTTTACAAGATCTGACCTCAGTGCATTCACAGTCAAAATTAGGGTTTGACTGAAACCCTAATCCTTGGGAATTTTGGTTCAAATGAAGTGTCAATGGTTCTAATCATCATAGAATGTCTCATGAGGTATTCAAAGCATCAAGATCAAGTTTCATGAGGATTCTTGCAAGAGAAGTAGGGTTTTGATCATGAAAGATTTCATATATGAGATTTTCCCTCTAATAGCACAATTTGAAATGACCATAACTCCTAAACCATACACTCAAATTGAGTGACTCAAAGCTCATTGGAAAGCTCTTTGCAAGATATTCAATTTGTCCCATATGACTTTTCATCCAAAAATGCTTGGTTTTTGAGTTATGAAGCTTGCAAGATAATCTGACCCAACACTTAGAGAAATTTCAACACTTTTCTTCACAATTTTCTCTAACTTTGACCTCATTTTTTTCACCAATTTCCACTTGGATTCAAGACTTGGGTCCCATATGAAAGTTTTAGAGCATGATGAGAGCTTTCCAACCATACGTGGAACATCTCATTTGATTAAGCCATTCTCAATTTATGGGGTCTCAAAGAAGGGTACTTCAAGTTGTGAAATTCTAACTTAGAAATTTTTCTAAGTCTCTTTTCATGCAGCTTAAGGGACACGATTTAGTGGCCATTTTTCTGCTAATTCAAGGCATCATTTCAACTACATTTCAACATAAACATTGTAGTATGATGCATCAACTTTCTATAGCACCAAAGTGCATGAAATTTGAACCATAGAATTAGGAGATATCATGAGCTCAAGAGGCATGCTCGACTCTGATTTGCATCAACCAAATGCTTCTTTTTTTTTTTGAATTTGATTTTCACTCTCTCTCCACAAGTACATCTGCAGACCCTAGAACATCATGTCTACACTTTTTACTTTTCCACCAAACACGCCAAAGGTCAGCTGCAAAGTACTCCCTTTTGTACTTCTTTGAGAACTTTTGCAAGCAACTAAGGCCAATCCCTCATGTACATGAGAAGTCCCTCAGATTGTGATCAAAAACACACTACATTCTGACCTAGATGTGCAGCCAAAGAAGCTTCACTTGGCTCCATAAACTGTTGTTCAGAACAGCCCGTACCTCCAAATCTTTCACTTGATCTCTTTCTTCTGAACAAAGCATTTATTCCTTGGACATTCACTCATCATTATCCAGCTGAACCCTCTATAAAAGCCAGCCACATCTTCATTTCAAAATCATCAACAACCAACACCAACAATATCACAAACAACTCTGAAAACAAAACTTGCTCTTTGGGAAAACGCGAGCTAGCTGCAAAGGAGGGAGTTGTTGTTGTTTACTTGGGAACTAGGTAAGTTCCTCAACTCTCCACTTATCATGCTTGAATCATATGATATGCTGAATACATTTTAGCTTAATGTTAGAAATCATATGCTGTTTTAATGTTGTGTGTTCATGGCGTATATCCATGGTATGTATGTTGTTATAAACCTCTGTTGAGATTGTTTTAGAGGTTTCATACCTCTTCACGACTGCCATAATGAATGAATAAAGCTGCTTCCATGATAGAACACTTGTTAACCTGTGTTAAAATGAATACTACTTAAAGATAGACTTGCTTTGATAATATGCATGCTGAACATACCAACTCTGAATATTTATCATGTGTGAATCATAGTACTCATAGGTTGTTAAAGTTTGTTTTGCATCTCTGCATGAATAAACATTGCTGAGGTATAGAGGTGTAGTTGTTGTTCTGGATGATGTTCACCTTGTGCGTGAGTGGTTATAATTTGTGCATGGATGTGTGTTGGTTGTTTGATGTTATTTCCAACTTGTTTGAGCTTTAAATCTTGATAGTTGTTCATGCTATCATGTGAATGAGGTTCAGGGAGTTGTAACTTGCCCTATTACCAGGTTGCTGTTCAGTTTTATGAGTAACTAAGGCTTATGCGTATTTGGATTTGGAACAGATTGGTTATTTTCTTCTTTGTCCTAACTAAATGACAACTTTGAACTTGTGCTTTTCCCCTGATTTTTACTCATAAAATGGACACTATCTATGCTAGTTATTAAGTTAATCATGTTCTTCATAAAAACTGCTTCAGTTTTGGTCTTTATGGCTTGTAATTCGATTGAGTATTGAGGCTGTAATGTTGGATTGAATTTGATGTTGTTTTGGGGTTTTAAAAATGAAAACACGATGGTTATGTTGTTTTTGCATGTTTCAATCTTCATGCTTGCATTCTGATTGGCTATCCATGTGGTGTTGTCGTGTAGCTTGCTTAAGTGACCTTGACCAATTGATACATTAATGTTATACACTCGGATTCATGTAACACGTGTGTGGTTTTAATTATCAATTTATTTCATAATTGTTTATTTAGGCTTAATTATTAATGTGTGAATTTTTCACCCATCTTTGGATTAATTGTCAACTTTATTTTTGAGTCATCTTTATTGATCATTTGAGTGTTTATTCACTAATTATTGTTTAAGTCTTGAACAAATTTATCCCATGTCTGATTTATCGTAGGTTTGACTTTGATGTGAACTCTGTTCTTCTTTAAATATCATCTTTGATTAATATCATGTCTCTTTATCTTGTGATTGTTTCTTGTGATTGTCTTCTTTAAGATTAATACATATTTATTTGTCTTTGTACCTCTATGATGTTCATGTCCATCTTATCCATGCTTTATGAAATATCACATGTCATACTTATGCTATTGTTGCTATTTTAATCATCTTATATCATCTATCTCTTAATCTTCCGACTGTTATTATCCCCATTCCAAAGGAAGGTGATAAATGTTGACTCTTAAAGTCATAGCCCCCACCTTAACCTAGAAGCCTCATAAGAGCCAAACCTTATTTCTTGGCCTCATTAGAGCCATGGAATCATAACTAGCCTTAGGAAAGAGTTTTACACTCTGTGTGATATTCATCCTAATGAATACTCACTTTCCCTCTTTAACTTTAAAACATAACATAGGACCATTATAACTAGACTTAGAGAGTTCTTATACTCTACAATGAGGTCACACTCATTTCCCCTCTGAATATTAACCATAGTCAATCATTCAGTAGAAGTAGAACTACGCATACTCTGATTCTATACCCGAGGATACGTAGGCGCAAAGTGCGATGCTTTATCGAGTATACTTAGATACTAACCTCTAGGGTTTCAAACCTTTAGCATAGAACATTTAGCAAATATAAGATAACATTAAACAAGAGGTTCCCGTAGAGTACTACGGATACTTAGGGTGCTGATACCTTCCCTTCGTATAACCAACCCCCGAACCTTAGATCTCCCCCTTTTAGGTTTTCTTCGATCTTGAACCTTTCCTTTGGATAAATCAAAGTCGGTTCTAAAAGAAATATGATGCAAGTTAATTAATAGCTTGTTATCCGATTTTCACCGCAACACTTTGGTTTGAAGTATTATATGTCGGGTTGTTCTTTGGTTTGAAGCATTTATAGACATGCATGCATTGCTTAACCTATGTTTGGTAATATTTAAAACTCATGGTGCAACCGCACGGGATGTAAAAGCTAATCTGATTCTAACCCTGTGTGCTTATGTTGTGGTAGTTGGCCTGATTGGTGGCTTGTTTGTGAAATTGCTATTGTCTTGGTTCTGCTTCTGCATATTGTTCTGTGCCATGCATTTCTGGAAACAACTAATGCGTAAGTAATGCACTAATTAGAAATAGAATTGGAAACAGTTTCTATGATTCTTCAAAATCAGTTTTAAGTTAATTCAAACAAATGTAAAATGCTTAGTAAGTGATTATCTATGTAAAATTCTTCAGATACTGCATTTGTTAATTTAATTCCAATTTGAACTTTATTAGAATTATTTTATGCACTGGGAAGGTGCATTTGGTTGGATTAGCTGCAAAGTAGTTTTGTTGATGTGAAAATGTAGTTTCTACTTTCTTGAAACATGGAAAAATAATCCACCTGTCTCATTACTTCATGCTTACTGATGAATTGTCTAGAATGGAGCTATTCTACAAGAAGCAGATTTGCATTAACAATATAAATTCCTTTAAGGGAAGTGCACATGGCTTTTATTTCACATGACTTCATACTATCTTATTGTTGTTGTTGTTGAACTCATAGTAGGTAGTAAGCTTTTATTTCACAAAGTTATTGAACTCATTGTTGTTGTTGGCATTATATGTAGGTTAAGTCCAGCTGATCTTGTTGCCACAATGGTTCAAAAAGTTATTGAAAAGAATTATCGAGGAACCTTCGTTAATTATGGTGAGCTTAAATGAGACGGAAGAGACGACGTGAGAAAGGAATGGTTCAACGAGTTTAAAGTAAGACCCGACATTTCTTTTTTAGTAGTTTGATGATGATGTATATTGTTGAGTTTTATTTATTATTTGTATATTTTGTCAGAGGCCTGTATGTTGGGACCGTTGTGATGATGCGAAAATGGAAGAATTGTTTCATCAAAAATGTGGAAAACGACTGTCTGATATACAACGAAAGGATAGAGAAAAGGGGTGCAAGCCAGATTGGATGGGTGTAGATACATGGACGTATCTTCTAGACAAGTGGAAGTTAGATGAATTCAAAGTTGTATCCCAACAAAATAAGATTAATCGATCATCCAAGAAAGGTGGGGCAGTCCATACAATAGGTCGTAGAGCTCACCATGATGTTGCACTTGAATTGGTATATATAAACTTTGTAATTACAATGTGTTAATATAATTATATCCGATATACATTGTGACCATATATACTGCCTCTAATGATAGGCTAAAAAACTCAATCGATTCGCACATCCAGATGAGATTTTCATTGCCACCCATAAAAAAAAGAATGGGGAGTGGGTTGATGCTCGTGCAGCGGCAACACATGTAAGTTAACGTTTTCGATCTTAATCTAAATATGTCTTGCAATCTATGGATCTTATGGATTCAATATATTTAAATATGTCTTGAAATCTATAGATCTTATGGATTCAATATGTTTTTCTATCTAAATATGTCTTGCAATCTAATGTAGAGGCAGGATCTTATGGATCTTATGTAGAGGCAGGAAAAAGCTTTTCTATTTAAATATGTCTTGCAATCTATGGATCTTATGGATTCAATATATTTAAATATGTCTTGCAACTTTTTTGATCTTATGGATTCAATATGTTTTTCTATCTAAATATGTCTTGCAATCTAAATATGTTTTTCTATCTGGATACATGGACATATAATGTGTTTTCTATTTTGACATCATTTATGTTACTATCTAGATATAATGTGTTTTTTAGTACTTTTGTGATGTGTTATCAACGTGTACAGGAAAAATTCTGCAGTAGTTTGACATAAGTTGGTGATGAAGTGGAAGGATCAACAAGAATACAAATTTGGAAAGAAGCTGCAAGGGGTAAAACACGAGGGTGGTGTTATGGAACTGGACAATTGGCGCGTAACATAAGATATGGAGTGAACTTCTTGACACATGTATCAATTACAAACCCACATAGAGAAGCAGATAACCAGGCCATTGAGGCTGCCAGAACTGAAGTTGTTGCTGCACGTGAAGAGGATGCACGGGTTAATGCGCGGACAGATAAATTGGCAAAAAAATTTGATGAATTGTCAAAGAAATTTGATATGTTGCATTCTCTTCAGGCGGGCCCTTCTAGTGTTCCTGCGAGTGGTCATCCTGATTATAACGATTTGATACGCTCTATTTTTCTCTAAGGTTGTTAGGTTTTTTTTGAATGGATTTGCAACATTTTCATTTGAATTTAACAGTGACTAAGCTGCAAGTGTAGTCTGACTATCTGACCTATTTGTGTTGTGTGTGCTGCTGTTATCACTGAGTTGATATTGATCGGTATATTATGACCTTGTGTGCTGTTCCATTCACCTTTATAGCTGAACAGTAGAATAAACATGACTGCCATTTTGATTAAGTTGATATTGATCGGTATATTATGACCTTGTCATGATTGTTAATTCTAACAGGTTTTCAACACTTACTTATTCAGTCAGCTTGTTATGATAATTATTCATGTGAATCTTTAGGTTCTTTTCTACAAGTTAGTGATGATTACACAGGGCATGTGATCTGTCATGTGTTTTTTCATTTTATTTGTTATACTTTTTACATACTGTAGGCAAAATAGTCCTGCCAAAGTCAGCAACTGAAGTGAAATTGATTAGTTCTGGTAAATAGGCTGCTAGTAATTATGTTTGATTCCATGTTCATGGTTTATTGTATGCTGCTACATTTTTGTGGAATGCTTGATATGACAAGAGTAGCATGAGTTTTGGATCAAGTTTCTTGCCATTATTTTGCTGATTGCTGCGGTTTAATCTTGAAACGTTCGATTTCGATTTCGCTTCAACTAATTGTTATTGCTGTTACTGTGTGTGTTAGAGTTGTTTTCAAATATCATCTACATCAATATGATATGTATTTCCATTGCAGATGTATGAATTTGTAAATAGTAAATATTGATTGTTTTCTTAGCTGCAGTTGCCGCTTGTATTCTTGTTACAAATATGCTGTTGTGTTTAGAGGTGTCGATTATATGATTGTTTCGATCAAAAATTGTCATGAACTTCTTTGATTGTTATACTAATATTTTTCAAAAGGCTGTGCAGTCAAAGAATACGTGTTGTATAGTTTCTTGGTGTCTGCAGAAATTGCACATGTCATTGTCTATTAACCAAACCTATACAATCTCTCCATTGTTGCCAATCTGTCCATGGCGTTTATTAACATGTTTGGTTTATGGATTGGTATGGTGATGATGATTTGTTTGGAATGTGAGTGTAAGGTTCATGTAATAAGGCCCATGTGTGTTGGTACTATCATTTATTTCAACTCGTGACTATTTATTTTGAATCTTTATGTGTCTGACTCATGACTATTTATTTTGGATGTTGCAGAAGGAGGAGGATTATGAGGATGATGATGAGGAAGTTGATATTGGTTATCATGATTAGTACGTAGAGCGTTTAGGAGATTATCAGTAGTTTGGAACTCATTAGTATTTTGATGTTGGTGCATTTTGATGTTGGTGTATTTTGGAACTCATTAGCATTTTGATGTTGGTGTATTGAGATTATGTATTTACGTAAATTTATTTTGGATCACCTGAATTGTGGATTGATGAATCTTTTCTGAAATGCCATTGGTCTGTTGAATCTTTTCTGATGTTGGTGGTTTTCAATATATCATTGCCTATTTAAAAAAAAACAAATTAAATTCAGTAGTGTCGACCACGACACCGACGCTACTATAATATAATCTGCTGACTAAATCTAGTAGTGAGGGCCACGACACCGACGCTATAATAAAATAATCTGCTGTCAAAATCTATTAGTGGCAGCCACGTGGCCGACACTACTATAATATAATATGCTGACTAAATCCAGTAGTGACGGCCACGACACCGACGCTATAATAAAATAATCTGCTGTCTAAATCTATTAGTGGCGGCCACGTGGCCGATGCTACTATGATATAATATGCTGACTAAATCATGTAGTGGCGGCCATGACACCGACGTTATAATAAAATAAGTTGTTGTCTAAATCTACTAGTGGCGGCCATATGGCCGCCACTAGTAGTTGACGTGGACATCATCTTGATGAAAGACAACTCAATCAAAAAGTGACACCTGGCATTCCTTAGCGTCGGGTAAAACCGACGCTAACTCAGTAATTAGTTGCGTGTTTAGGGTCATCAATTAGTGGTGCCTTAGCGTAAACAATAGCCGACGCTACACTAGTGTCACGCACAGGCCGACGCTAAATGTAACTAACTTCCAGCTTTGGAAAGTCCGCCCTGACCCCTACACTAAGCCGATGTTAACCCTTTGTGGCGTCGGTTTTAGGGTTGTTGGCTAGGGCTTTTGGCCGACGCTAACTCTGTGTTTTCTTGTAGTGATCGCAGATTTAAGTTAAACAAAAAACAATTTTACAATTTTCATACAATCCAAAAGTCACAAATCAAATTGAGGAAATACACTTTCATTTTTAGTTACAAATATATATATATATATATATATATATATATATATATATATATATATATATATATATATATATATATATTAATCAATGAAAATTTAAGATAAAGCATTTGAAAAAAGTACACTTTTAAACTTCCCACATAAATAAATCCATTTGAATGAATCCAAAATGAATATGCATTTAGCAAAAAGCAAACAAAATGTAGTACAAACAATATATATATATATATATATATATATATATATTAGAATCAATAAAGATTTAAGATAAAGCATTTGAACAAATACACTTTTAAACTTCCAACATAAATAAATCCATTTGAATGAATCCAAAATGAATATGCATTTAGCAAAAAGCAAACAAAATATAGTGCACACAATAAAAAGAAATATAGAAAAATAAATAAGAAAATATGTTACTAAACTTTTATAATTTTAACACAGTGAGATGGAGGCAACCCGGTGATGAAGTCTATAGAATTATCCTTGTAAATACTCTGTGAAAGTGGCAGTTGTAGTAAAATCCCACCCAGTTTTTGAGTTGTATACTTAGTCTACTGACAAGTAACACATGGCCTAATAAAACCTTGCAATTCCCTTTTCATACTGTCCTGGACAAAATTCTCAAAAAAACACTTCATGCTTTTGACTAACCCAGCATATTCGCCCATTGTTATCTCGTGATATTTGAAATTTTGTTCCTCAGAGGATAGATGTTGGACTAGATATTGAGATAGCTTGTCCAATGTTTGCAAACAGATTAAGAATAGACTGACAACAATGATACAATAATAATAAACAATGCAAAAAGCTATAAAATAACATAAGAAATTAGCAACCCAGTTTGGTGAAACCACACCTATGTTTGAGGGCACTCTACCCAAGAAAGGAAATTCACTACTTCGAATTAGAACAAATAGTCGTATAAGAACCTTCAAACCCTATGAAGTTATATGCCTCACCCTAATCCTAGTGGCTTTCTATTTAGGTCTCCCCCTAAATATGAGAACTCATTCACTTTCTTCAACCACTAAACCCTAGAAATCAACCTCAATAACAAATCTATTGGTTGCTGAATTTACAACTCAACTAAGATAAACCAACAACTATGTCAAGTTAGTGAAACATGAAGTTGTGTAAAATAGTAGATTCAACACTAAGCCTTATGAGGGCATCAACGTGGAATACAAGAAAGAGACTCAATCTAAGACTCTATTTATAGCAATCCATTATGGGCTTTCCTCCTTTGGATAATGATATGATTTTGTCCATAAATAGTGGAGATTTTGGTGAGATTTGTTGCTCCAAATCAACTCCATAAAATAAGATTTGATTTGAATTCAAATTTAAATCACATTGTTTTAAATTTAATCTAACTAATTACTCAAATAAATCAGATTACCAAAAGAGAGCAACAATATTTGTTGCACACTTCAGCAAAATGCACTCCATGCAATTGAAAAATGTGCGCGCATAGCACCAACCTTGTTCTGCAGAAAAAAGACAGATGTTGTACACATGCTAGGACATCGGTTCCCACATGTGTCCTACTCCAAAACAGATTAAAACCTCCATTGTTGTTTTGCATAATGCAGTCAATCCAAAAGGAACAATAATCTCCACTTTTGGCAAATTTTGGCAAAACAACATTCTTCATGAGTAATAGCACATCACACATAACAAATCAGCAATGGTAAAGGATACCAGAGCGAAGCTAGCGAAAATACTAATCAGAGTATTCAACAACAAAAATAAGTAGCATAGATAATGCTTCATAATAGATAACACATGCAATTATTCAATAATCAGTTAGTCATGCATGCACACAAGGTTAGTAGTTAGTAGTCAAAATACAGAGGCTACTACTAACCCAAAAAAATCAACACATAAAAGCCAGATGCCATGCCAAATATTTCAACAAGTGTGCCCAAAGAAAATCAGTTGATAGTACCAGAAAATAGTCAGTACTAAGCACATCACAAGAGGATATATCTTCACAAAAGACAAAAATTAAGAGTAAAGTCAGTAGCCACACTACTCCTCGACACACACCATTACTCCTTTTTTTGCCATAATTTGACAACGGTGTTCCTTAGAGATCAGTGGTTAGTATGTTATCTCACGCTAACAAATGTTGAACAAAATACTAAGCATCAGGTTAATTATTGGTAACAAGTTTATAAAGGCTTATTAAGCCATTACCTATTTAGGACAAGGAAATAAAATATGCCAAATACACGGGCCAAAAATCAAGCAAATAAACAAAAACAACGCCTCAAAACAACACCCTTCAGATTTGATCATCCATTCATCCTCTTGAATCCATATAGGTAATAAATTCTACAACAAGGCACGTTGATTGGCATGCTTGATAGAAAAATCGTTACTATTCTAGAAAGGATAAATAATTAATAACATAGGGGGCCAAAAAACATGATTTTATTCTACCCGAGGAAAAATAACTCCTAAAGATCATTCAAGTGTTTTTGACGACTAAAAGAATTAGTTGGACAGTTGTCTCACTTTTTAGCCACAACAATAGCGCTTGATTTTAACCATTAATACATCTCAGAGTCTAGAAGACAAAAAGTCCCAAAGGGATTCTGACATAGAACCTTCTGACCCAGAGAACCTTCTAACTTCAGAGAGCTAACTGGTTCAGATTCACGTTTCCCAGAATCACATTTTAACCATCTAGAGGCTACAAATATTGATATTTAACATTTAATATGGACAATTTTCCATTTCCAAATTCCTCAAAATAAAAACAAATATATCTTCAACAAGCGGTTTTGTAAAGATATCAACCTATTAATGGTCTGTATCAATAAATTTTAAGTTTAAAATTCCCTTATGAACATATTATCTAAAAAAGTGATGTTTTATATCAATGTGCTTATCCCTAGAGTGTAAGATGGGATTCCTAGACAAATATATAGAAAAAGTATTATCACAGAAGATATGAATGTTACTCTCTTTTAATTGACAATCTTCTAGTCGAATTTTCATCGAGAGAATCTGTATGCTACAACCAGCTACTACAATGTACTCAACTTCTGTTGTTGATAATGCAATGGTTAGTTACCTTTTGCTAGACCACGAGATTATATTGTCACCCAGAAACTGACAGCTTCCATTGGTGATTTTTCTTTCATATCTTTCTCCAACATAATCAGCATCACAATAACCTACTAACTTGTAAACTTCTGATTCTTATACAATACACCAAGGTTAGTAGTACCTTTCAGATATCTAAATATCCTTTTAACAGCTGTTAACTAGGATTCTCTAGGACCTGATTGAAATCTAGCACAAAAACATACACTGAATAAGATATCACGTCTAGAAGAAGTTAAGTATAAGAAAGAACCAATCATACCCCTGTATACCTTTTGTTCTACCTTTTTCTTTCCTCATCCTTTCAAACTTCTTCAGAAGTTATTTTGTATACTTGCTCTGGTGAATATAGGTTCCTTCTCGACCTTGACTGATTTGTATTCCCATCATGCTAATTTCAAAATCAGCCTGCATAGACTTAGAGAATTCTTGGAAAAGAGTAAATTAGCATAACCGATTATAATATCATCAACATAAATTTGGACTATTAAAATATCATTTTTGAATGATCTATAGAATAGAGTTGTGTCAACCTTTCCTCTGGTAAAGTCATTTTTCAAAAGAAAGTTGTTAAGTGATCAGTGCATTTTGATGCACATTCTTCTACTATTTTACTTAGGCATTTCCCTAATTTTTTTTTATTAATTTTACTATTTTATTGTATTTTTAGAATTATGTTTATTTTTGCAGTTAATTTAAGTTCGTATTTTATTTTCAGCATTAACAGTTATTTGATACATGTTTACTGTGCAGACCATAACTTGAGCTACAAGAATCGGATTGACGCGTTCTGACATGTGTGGAAAAGCTAAGAGAAAGATCTACAAGTTTTGTGTTGAAGCCAAAAGCTGATTCGGAGAGAAGTAATGTCAAATAATTTGTTTAAGTTTCAGACCTTAAGAAATATTTAGTTTTGGGCCGGGTTTTATATGTTTTTCGACCCGGTTGGATTAGAACCTGAATACTTTGTTTCCCCCTATACCTAGAAGTCGCAGTACTGTTGAGAGCACCTTATTTTCACTGTTCACGAATATTTCATTTTTCTTTGTACGGTTTCATATGGAGAGTTAAATCCCTTCGTAGTTGATCTACTGTATTCAGGTTCTGAAACCCTTAGATTATTATAATTTGCTATATAATTTTTGTTTCCTTCAATTCTATTGTATGATTATCGTTTGCTTAATCCGATTTGTCATAGGGTAGTTTTGTTTGGTTCGATTGATTCATGTTCCCTAAATTTGATTGCGTGTTATTGTTTGCTTGATTTGTTAATTCGCTTATTTCTTAACCGAGTACTTAAAAATAGGAACCCTAATTCTTATAATTTCATTCACCCTTGTTGATTGATTTTGTGATCGAACAGGAATAGAGAACCCGCTTAGGAATTGTGAGTTTATAATAGTCGATGATAGGTAGGAATCAAATCAGAAGATTAACTCTTTAATCGTAACTGTAATCACTTATTTTCCTTATTTTCGTAATCGAAACCTAAACCTAAACAACCCCCAAAATCGATTTTAGTAGGTTAATTACAATTCAATAGTCCTTGAGATACGATATTCGAGGTGTCACTTCCATTTACTGCATTTTCTTTTTAACTCGTTTTTGACCCGCGTGCGACAGCAGATCATTAAGTTTTTCATACCAAGCTCTGGGAGCTTGTTTCAAACCATACAATGATTTCTTAAGTTTGTAAACAAAATTGGGATATTTATGAGTTTCAAATCCAGGAGGTTGATGAACATACACTTCTTTTGTTATATATCAATTCAGAAATGCACTTTTAACATCCATTTGATATAAGACAATATCATAGTTCAGTGCAAAGTATATTAAGAGACTATTGGATTCTAATCTGGCCACTGGTGCAAAGTTTTTAATATAGTCAATCCCTTCCTATTGACTATAACCTTGTGCAACTAGTCTGGATTTGTTTCTTACTACATCTCCATTCTCATTTAACTTGTTTTTGAAAACACACTTGGTTCCAATGACATGTTTTACTTTGGGTTTTGGCACTAGATCCCACACATCATTTTTGGTGAACTGATTTAGTTCTTCTTGCATAACCAATATCCATTATGTGTCTAGTAGAGCTTAGTCAATGGATGTTGGTTCTGCGATAGACACCAAACCAAGAAGCATTTCTTCATCTTGTCTAAATGACAATCTGGTTCTTATAGGTTTTGTCTTGTTCCCCAGAATCAGTTCTTGAAGATGAGAGGATAATTGCTTGTACATCTCTGAGGTGCTAGTGTGTCAGCAAATTTTGGTGTTGATTATCAATTTCATATTGATCACTTCCAGAGTCTTTATCCTCAGAGTCCTTGTCTTGAGAGTTTGAATAGATAATTTCCAAATCTGCAGACTTTTTAACTTGCTTTGACTTTTTCAGAGTCAAGCTTATCATCAAACTTAACATGAATTGACTCCTCAACAATTATGGTTTTATTGTTATATACTTTGTATCCTTTTAAGCATTCATAGTATCCTAACATGATACATTTTTTAGCTTTAGAATCAAACTTGTTTAAGTTGCCTTTAGTATTGAGCATAAAACAAATACATTCAAATGAATGAAAGTAAGAAATGTTGGGCTTTCTATTCTCCCACAATACTTAAGGAGTCTTATCTAGAATAGGTCTTATAGATATCTTTTTCTTAATGTAACATGCAATATTTATTGCTTCTGCTAAGAAGTTCTTAGGAACATTTGTCTCATTCATCATGGTCATGGCCATTTCTTGCAAAGTACGATTTTTCTTCTCTACAACTCTATTTCGTTGAGGAGTTCTAGGATAGGAGAAACCATGAGAGACATCATTATCTTCAAAAAAATTTTCAAAATCTTTATTTTTAAATTCACCACCATGATCACTTATGACTTTAATAATTGTTAAACCTTTTTCGTTTTACAATTGTGAACATAAGGTAGTAAACACAAAATGTGACTCATACGTGTGTCTTAAGAACTTTACCTATGTCCATATGTTGTAGTCATCTACAATGACTAAACCATACGTCTTTGCCATTATTAAAGTTGTTTTAACAAGCCCAAATAGATCAATATGTAAGAGTTCTAGAGGCCTAGAGGTGGAAACAACATTCTTAGCTTTAAAAGAAGTTTTAGAAAACTTGCCTTTCTGGCATGCCTCACAAAGAGAATCTGAAGCAAAATTTAGATTTGGAAGGCCTCTGACTATATTGAGTTTATTGAGCTTAGAGATTCTTCTCATTCTAACACGGCCCAACCGTCTATGCCAAGTCTATTGTTCTTCATTCACTCTCATAAAGGATTTTACATTTTGTTTTTTCAAATCAGAAAGTTTGACTTAATAGATGTTATTTTTCCTCTTACCATTGACTTACAGCTTTACAAAACTTTTGATTAAATATAATGTCATAACCATTGTCACTTAATTGACTTATGGACAGGAGTTTATGCATTAGACCATCAACTAATAAAACATTTGTAATAGAGGGAAGAAAATTGTTACTAGTTGTTGTTGTACCAATGATCTTACCCTTCTGATTTCCCTCAAAACCTACAGAACCTCCAAGATTAAGTTAGCTCTTGGAACATATGCCTTCTGTAACACCCCAAAATAATTAGAATATTTATTTAATTGATTTATTATAAATATTCGTATTTTTCGGTGAATTTTTGTGAAATATTTTGATGCCTGATGATTTGTGTAGTGGGGTAGTGAGGATGTTAAGAGGGTATTGAGGATAATTAGAAGTGTATGTTTATTAGGATTATTTTGATAATAATAATAGTGGAATAATGTGAATAATGTTATTTAAATTATTATTATTTTAAATAAAAGGAGGGGCTAAGTGGTCATTGTGCGAGGATAAGTGAGGACAAAGTTGGGAAGACATATTAGGGGTCCTAGGGGTAAGTTGGACAAAAAGGAAAATAGAGAAGAAAGGAACTCATTTTTGGGCACGATCTTATTTTGGAGAAGAGCTCTGAGGAAAAAGGAGAAAAGGAAGCTAGGGCTCAGAGAAATTCTGGAAGAACCCAAGAGAAGGATCAGAATCGAATTGTCTAAGGTATGGGAAGTATAATTTGTCATTATAATTGATATAAGGGTAGATGTATGTTGGTAGTTGGAGTTTTAGGGAATTATGACGAATTATGAGATTTTGGGATGTGTAGAATGAGGGCAAATGATGTATATGTTGTCTTGTATGATTGTGTTGTTGTTGTAGTATGTTATCTTGTGATTGATGTGCATGTTCTGACTGTATTGGATTGAAATCGCAAGCTATTTTGGGAGTGACTAGTGTAGAATTGCAACTGAGAAGTTGCAGGTTCGCGTAATTTCGCCAGGCGAACTTCCGTTTCGCTGGGTGAAGCAATTTCGCCCCAACCTCGCCAGGAGAAAGTAGAGGCGAAGAGAGGGTGGAAAATGGGTGCTCCTGGTTTTTGTATGAAGGAGGGGATTCGCCCCTACTTCGCCGGGAGAAACCCAGGCGAGCTAGCTGCTTTGTCGGGCGAGCTCCAGGCAAGCAAGAGCAATAGTTTATTTATTTATTTCCTTATTTCTTTTGTTGTGCTTCCTTGTGCCTTGTTGTTCGTATGCATTGAGTAATTGATGTATTGTATTTTGATGAGTAAAACGTGATGATTTGTGATGTAATATAAAGAATTTTGATGCATGATAATGACGTAATACCATGATGTTTATGATGAAATTTTTATGAATGATGATGCAATTTGATGATCTCATAATGATGATAATTATGACGTTTTGCTTCATGCATTCATAGCATATTAGGACTTCGGTCCAGTGTTGGCTTCAATCCCATTGTGTGAATTAGGGTGTTTATGTTGTGCTCCGGTGCTTGTGTAGAATCGATTCTATTGGTGGGGATCTTTGGAGGGTGATGGCCCAGTGTCCATCAACATGATGATTTGGTACCACATGCATGAGTCTATGTTGTTGCATTTCATGGTACGTGGCATTGCAAAATTGTGAATGAATGATGTTATTGATGACGGGATTTTAAATGATGGCTTGATGATGATTATGTTGTTTGATGCACATGAACTGCTGAAACTGTTGTGTTTGTATATCTTATCTTTATATCATGTATAATGATTTGTGATTACTCACCCTGCCTGTTTGAATGTTACCTCTACGAGGGTAACGTGCAGGTGATCAGGATTAGCTCTCTCGGTGCGTGAAGAACTAACTTGAAGTATTTTGGTTATTTCTGTTGAGTAGGGGGTATTGCTCTGATATATAACATCGGGTCGGGATGTTGGAGTCGAATCATTGTGTTCTTTTTCTTGTTGACAATCATGATGCTATGATTTTCTTGTTTTAAAACACTTTAAATTATAAACAATGTTGAGTTTTGATTTTCCGCTGCATAGTAATTGACTGAATTTATGATGATAGAACCGGTGTTACGGAGTAGGACATTATTGTGAAGTTTTATGTCAAAATGTGACACCCTTTTGGTGATGTACTCTGATATATTTGCTTATATTTATCGTGAAAGTTCTGTGGGGGTAGAAAGGTGTTACACCTTCTTCTCGTCATGTGTCGAGAGAACCCATAGTCCAGGTACCATGAATGGTGTCTCAACTTTGTTGCTAAGGATATTTGCAACATAGATTATTTTGTTCTTAGGTACCCACATCGTCTTGGGTCCTTTATTGTTAGTTTTCCCAGAGGCTTTATCAACCTAGGGTTTCTGTGCAAAACAGGTGTTATGTGTGTGATCATAAGTAAAATGATAATATAGAGCTTTTGGTTTTATCAACATTTCTTTGGGTTTAGATTTAAACCTGGAGTTCTTTGGTGGAACATAACATATGCCTCTTTTCCCATTTCTACTTACTCCATAGATCATGGAAGCCATATTGCTTCTATATATGTTTCTTGCTATAAATTTTTGAAAAGATGTTTCATTTTTCTTTGAAACACACTCAGAATCCATAAGAGCTTCAGAAATAATTTCCTTCTCTAGTTTTTCACTCATGCTTATGAGAGCAAAGTTTTCTTTTACCAAACTATCAATTTTTTCTTTTAAAATAGAATTTCCTTTTATCAGCTCACTATGGGATCCAGAAGCAATAACATGATTCTGTTTATTTCTTGTATCTTTTCTGGAGTCTCTAACTCTTTCCAAAAATTTCAGCTAAGGATAATTCAAGTTTAGAACGAGTTAGATGAGAAAATACCTCTTTAGTGCCTGAATTTGATTTTGATTCTGATTTTGATTCAGAGGCCTCACAGCTATCCATAAGTGCCATGTTAGCTTGATCTTCTTTAGAGTCATCATCAGAAGAGTCACAGTCATCCCATGTTGCCATTAACACTTTCTTCTTCTCTCTAAAGAATTTCTTCTTGGTCTTTTCTTTGTTGAGTTTGAGATACACATTTTTTTAGTTTCCGAGCTCTTTGCACTTATAGCAGATAACCTTTTTGTCAGTTCTAGAATTCTTCTGCCCATAGGTTGACTCAAAGTGTCCACCTGTTCTTCTATAGCCTTTGGACTTCTTCTGTCTTTGCTTCCACAGTTGGTTGACCCTTCTAGATAGTAGAGACAACTCGTACTCTTCATCAAAACCTTCTTCACACTCTTCTTCTTCAACTTGAAGAGCTTTAGTCTTTTCGGACATGCCTTTAGACTTTAGAGCCACAAACTTTCTTTCCTCTGGGGGCTCGTCCTCTTCTAGCTCGATCTTATGAATCCTTAGAGAGCTTACAAGCTCTTTTAGAGTTGTTCTGTTCAGATCCTTTGACACCTTGAGTGTTGTCACCATTGGCCTCCATTTCTTTGGCATGCTTATGATGATTTTCTTAACATGATCTGTAGTGGTGTAGCCCTTATTGAAAACCTTCAATCTAGCAACTAGAGTTTGAAACATTGAGAACATATCCTAAATAGTTTCATCTTCTTCCATTTTGAAAGCTTCATATTTCTGGATCAAAGCCAGAGACTTGGTTTCCTTCACTTGCTCATTTCCTTCATGAGTCATCCACAAAGTACCAAATATAGAGTTAGTTGAGTCTCTATTTGTAAGCTTCTAATACTCAGTATAAGAAATAGCATCCAGCAAGATTGTTTTGGACCTATGATGATTCTTGTTGACCTTCTTTTGTTGTTCATCCATGTTGTTTCTTTCAAGCTTTACACCATTTGAATCCACAGGATGTGTGTAACCATTAATTACCATATCCCGTAGATCTGCATCATATCCAAGGAAAAAACTTTCAATTTTATCTTTCCAATAGTCAATATTTTCTCCATCAAAGATTGGAGATTTAGCGGAGTAATGATCTTTTTCATTGTTGTTGGTAGATGTAATATTGTGTTTCTAAAAACGGGTCTTTATCTGACATGGTAAGTGTTTGACACAAAACATCAATACCAAAATCAGACTCTCATACCAATTGAAGGTTCAAGAAACACTTGAAAGGGGGTTTGAATTGGGTTTCAAATATAACAACTTTTTGAAAACTAATCACAAGAACAACAATGATAGAAATACACTAGAATTTTATACTGACTCTCTGTTAACTAAGCTAATCCAGTCAACTCGTCAGAGTGATTTTGCCTTCTCACAAGGAATTAATCCAATATTCAAACAGATTACAAACTCAAAGATCAACTGTCAATGACTTCTCGAGGCTACACACTAAATTTAATCCCTCAAGAAATTTAACCAAAGTTAAAATACAAAGAGTGTGTGTTTACAATAGTGCTTCTAAACAAGCAAATATACAAGATGAATTTTAGAGTTTACACTTAAGAAAATATACAAGTTGTCCACCACATGTTCTTTGAAAATCCGTGTCCTATTTAAATAAATGATGAGTAGTAGAAATTGAAAAATTTTCAATATCGCAGTTGTAATAATGGTATGAGGTTGATATGTGAATTGTGGAGATTCATAGGTAGTACACTTCTTAATAATCACAACATATTTTTTCCCTTTTATAGGAACATCTGATTTTGTTGCTTGAATGTACTATTTATAAGAATATTGTTTCAACGTTATTCTCTAAATCATTGGCTTCCTATTTGAGATGATTTGAAGCTTGATTAGAGTTCTGAGCCTTGAAGAATGGACTTCAGAGTCTAGTGAAAAAGAGGCTTAAATTATCAAAGCAAATATGGATTGTTTGTTCCATAAGCGTTGACTTGGTTATCCAGATGGGTTGACTATCAGTTAAACACTTATTCGTATTTCAAACTTGTTTTAGAATCATTTGAAGTACATAGTCTAGAGTCTTTTTATCCAAAGTCCAAAATTTCTTGTCCAGAGTCCAGAGTCTGTTTTGTCCAAAGTTCAGAGTTTCTTGTTCCCAAACCATAATCTTCTTTGTCTAGAGTATGCTTTGTCTAGAGTCCACTTAGTCCAGAGTCTAGAATATGATTTCCTTATCTTTAAGATTCTCCACACTTAATGGAAATATTAGTGTACAAAATTGTTCTCTATACTTTGTTATCATCAAAACTTAAGGATCGTAGATGTAGAACCAAACTTGTTCCAACAAAATATTCCAAAGGTCACTTAATCCCACTCTCTAAGCCTTTTCCACATTCTGCAAGGAGAGAATCTGTCACGAGGACCATGGTCATAGATGATAGTGGCTCAGTGCTCTAAAGTCTTACCATTACTATGCATTGACAAACCTTTGAGACAACTGTTTCGGGCTGACCATTTGCCTTATGACGTAGAAGCTCAATCATAATGAGGCCTAGTCCAAAAGCATGTTTGGCAAGATGTTGCGGGTTCAATGCACTAGCGACCATGAGACATACACTCAATCCTCAAACAATATTTCACCATCAGATATAATTGAACGGTTCTTGCGTCTCACTCTGAAAGACATGGGTGGTTCCAATTGCGCTCTCTCTCTCTCTCTCACATATATTAATGTCCGTCACATTCCAGCGTAGACTGCACATCAATCAATTTCATACTCTTATATTCATATTTTTGTACGGAACAATTATAAATAAAATTTTCTATATGTAAATGATTTGAAAGACAGTTTGTTTGATATTATTTCTGTAATAGTTACGAAAAAAATTCTTAAAACCTATATATAATTTGAATGTTACAATGTTACATAAAGTTATCAATTCTCATATATATTAAAAAGAACATTTTTCAATGTATATTTTCAGATAAAACCCATTACCGAAAACGTGTTTTTGGGGATTGAGAAAATCTCACATAATTATTACAAAGGATATAAGAAGCATTTACGACACGAGGTAGGGCTTAAGCACCGAAAGCATATTGGAATTTTTTGCCATAAACATATACACACACGAACACTACTCAACTATTTTCTTTAGGTCAAAACTCAGCACCACTCTACTTTTGGGAGCACTCTTCATATCATTGATTAATTAGGCCGTGAACAAATCATTATTTTGACATGGGGTAAATCAAATAATATATCAATTGAATTGCAAAACAAACTTGTCATTCTAAGTGGCCCTCCAATTTTGGATTTACTCTTTCATTAATAAAGACCGGACGCCTTCTACATTCTTCCAAACATTACTTCATTCCTGGGTCACAACATTATGTAGGCATATTTGTGTTTTATTTATCAATTCTTACTTAAATGAAAATATTAGAGGATTTCTTAATACATCACCCAAGTTTCTTAGGCACCACGTGAAATTTCAGTTTTGTCCCCAGATTTCAGATTTGCACATCCGGACGCACCAAATTTTTAAAAAACGCTGATATGTTTCGGATGTGTACATCCAGAAGAATTCCTGATTTACAAATCTAGCAAAAATCAAAAGAATTCCATAAAATCATTTACTTTTAAATATAATTAAATTCAATATAATTAAAAACTAATATAATTAAAATTAATATCATTTTTTTAATATAATTAAATTCAATATAATTAAGATCTATATTAATTAAAATTAATATTATATTTAATATGATTAATTTTTTTCAATATAATTAATATGATTAATATGGTATTTAATTTTAACTGATTTTTTTATATTGAAAAAATTAATTTAATTATATTAGATTTAAAATTATATGGTATTTACTTCTAAAATTGGATTTAATTATATTGGTATTTAAAATTATATGGTATTTACTTCTAAATTATATGGTATTTACTTCTAAATTATAATTAAAATTATATGGTATTTACTTCTAAAATTAATTTAATTCTATTGAATTTAATTATATTGAAAAAATCATATTAATTTTAATCATATTAATTTTAATTATATTGGATTTAATTAAATTTAATTTAATTATATTGAAAAAATCATATTAAGTTTAATTATGTTGGATTTTAATTATATTGGATTTAATTATATTTAGAAGTAAATGATTTTATGAAATTCTTTTGATTTTTTCCGGATTTGCAAATCAGGAATTCTTCCGGATGTGCACATCCGGAAAAAACTGAAAAATTTTAGAGAAATGGTGCGTCCGGATGTGCAAATCCGGAAATTGAGGACAAAAACGGAAATTCAGGTGGTGCCTAAGAAACAAGGGTGGTGTGATAAGAAAATCTCAAATTTTATTATATGATGCAAAATACACCTAAGTAATTTGGTAATGTAGAGAGAAGATTAGTATTCTATGCCGTCCAAAACGCTTAAGGATAAAGGTTTAATAGCAGAGCAAGGAGAATAAAATGCATAACCACTAGTCTTTTTTTTTCCTTTGAGTTGGTAATTTCCCGAGCAAATGATTATGATTCACACTTTTGGTTACCAACTATCTCTCCTATTTATAAGAGAAAGCGCGTTATTTTTTTCAGGCACTTAAATCTTGTCTCATTCATATATTATATTTTACTTCCATACTGACTTGAACGTTAGAGTGTTAACATTACATATCAACCCTTCCCCACCGCATCGAAATCCCAGAACTACCGTAGAAACCTCTATATCCTCACTTGCCTATCAACTGTAGTTTTGTCATGGAACATTATTGTCGTCTGGGGGAATTGACTTCTGTTTTCCACGAATTTCCACAACCGAATCTCCTTCGTTAGAAGTCCAGATCTCAATTTTCGATTGTTTTTCTCTAAATTCAACCTCCTTTCAAATAGACCTCCTTCGAATCCATCAACAATGGTGGCTTCAAAAGCTACTCGCTATGACGTTCAATGGCAAGTTGGTGTCGAGGTTGCTGAAGCGGCAAAAGATCAACTACCTCTTCCTCAAATAGTAGATTATCAAGTCCTGGTAATGTCTCTATTTGTTCCATCGCTACAAGATCCTGTCTAACATAGAGCAAGTCAATGAGTATTCCAATCCCTTCTATTCCATAGATTTGCACAACAATTTCACCAAGGAGAACATTCGTTATGACCTCCATCAATACATGTTAGGCGAGAACACGGAGATGAGACGGTCTAGAATGGGGGTTGAATAGACATGTCCCGTTAAAACAATAATTAAAAAAAATACTTTTACTATATAAGAGTTAAAGCGTGCAAGCAAAATATAATGAGCGGAAGGAAAACATGGTGAATGGATTAAATACCATATGTTTCCTTATTATCATAGAAACAAGAATTCAATCAATATAATCAACTCTTGTGAACTAGAAGTTGCTTTGACATGCAACTTAAATTTAGTGACTTGGAGTAAATACGATCCTAATTCAAGGGATGAATGTTTACCAAATCAAATGTATCATAGACTTACACTTATATGCTAAAACATTATAAGCAATATTTAATTCTATATGACATTCTAATGATAAACAATACCTAACATACACGATAAAATGCATAAAATCAAAGAGATATGGAAGGAAAAATGTACACCAAATATATATTAGTACGATAATTCGCCCTCGCGATGCCTACCCTAGTCTTTGATGATTTTCATCATCGAAAATGGTAATGTCTTCCATTATGTTTAAAATTAAGGATACAAGTATTTTGCTACATCGAATTATTATTAAACTGAATACCAACAACACAATGCTTTACCCAACACAAATCTAAAACAATAGTTTCTCCTGTTGATGCTAATTACTCAACTGCTAACATTCAAGATCTTCAATGATCTTGATCCAACAAAACTGATAAACCCAATAATCTGCTCTAAGCTTCAATTCTGCAACACTCTTTACTCAAATTTGATGAAGACTTATCTACGCAATTGTTCTATCAATGAATGAGAACACCTCCCAAATTTGTTGTGTGGTAACCTTTACTCGGATCCACCAAAGTATTTCTTGGAGTATGAAAAAAAAACTTCTCTTGCTTGATAAGCACCAACCAACAATGTGAACAAGAAACAATCATTTATCCTGATACAACAACAAAACTTCACACAAAAATATTAGATTCCCTAATGTACTTTAATATACCCCTCACTCTCAATATTTTGAGTTGATAACCACAAAAATAGTTTTTTGTATAAGTTTGAAGATGATGAATAGTATCTAAAAGATCTCACACAACAGAACTACAAACTTCTCACACTCTCAACATTTTATGAAGTTTTTCACAATGTTGAATCAGTGAGATAGTGTGTTTGTGAATGAACAAATCTTATCATGGCTTCTCTCATGATTCTTGACAAACAAATATTGGATTCTCTTTTCTTGACATCACTTAATATTCATCGTTTCATCAATGTGATCATCATGCTTCATTGAGTGACATCACTTGAAAAGAGACCAACAAAAAGGTTCAAATAAGTTCAAAATGTTGAAATATGTGTTTGTAGGTTCAATCAAGAAGTGGTCAAAGGTAAGCAAGTCATGCCTATCATGGTTTTGATGATGACAACTGATAAAAACTTATGAAGATGTAATATGATCCTAAAGTCAAGCAACTATATCAAGTGGTCAAAGATGCATAAGATAATTTGTTCAAGTTATTCCTTCGAATAAATCCAAAGAGTTAAATTTTAATGACCACCATAATATCCTCGAATAATGGCGCCCAACTTAAAGATATCTCAACTCTCATCTAAAATAAGAATCAAGCAAATTTCCTATATGATTCGTATATTTGACAAAGTATTCAAGCTTCAGAGTGTGAAAGAGAGAAAATATGAAAGCTTGTCTAATATTGTTTGAGTGATTAGAGTTTTGTAAAACACAAAGGCTTTTTTTGTAAATTATTATGGCTAAATCACAAACTAACTAAACCATTTTTAAAGCCTTTATTTCTCAAAGAAAACAACCTAAAAATGTTTTGGAGCCTAGCCATATGGATTGGAAACTGTCAGAATGATCATGGACATGTATTTTGAATTGTCTAATCGATTGGAGTATATTCCCAATCTATTTGCTAGAGAGCCGATATTGACTCTCTATTAAATCTTTCCAAAATGGGCAAATATAATGGATTATTTAGGTCATCCAAACGATTATGATAATGATTCAATTGATAGGGACATTAATTTTTCCCATGGATTTTTTCCTTTTTGTTCCAACATTTGCCTATTGATCGTGAAGGCTGGATCAGATCCTGTTGAAGTGGGCCACCAAGTACGTCTGAGATGCTGGGCGTATGGAGAAGAGGAGGGGGTGTACCTGCAAGGCACTCCGACGCTCAAGTAAGAAAGGGTCAGAGAAAAGGGGCAAGTACAAAGTATGAGTTTCGAGGGTGATTATTCGATACCTGACCCTCTCAAGTGAGAGGGTTTATATAATGACCTCAGCGCGTGGCTAACGATCCTATTTCCGGGGCGAAATAACCGCTTTCCCGAAGAATAGATAACTGCCCAAAACTAGCCGTTATGTCGGGCATAGGCATAGTGTCGGGCACATGCCATTAGCTGTTCGGTAAGTGAAGAAGTCGTGCGGAACGGGTAGCATTTCCGGGGAGGAGCGATGCAGACCTTGCCCGGTTAGAGGGGCAGAAAGGTAACTTTTGCCCCTTGGTGGATTGGACTTAGGCAATTTGGCCATTCTGGGAGCAGAGGTGGATTGGGCCATGTCTAGCCATTGGTCCAGTCCAGAACAGGAGCCCCCCAAGTCGTTGCTCCCGAGCATGGGAGTGATGACTTAAGGACAGCTCGTGGCTCCGGGGAGCTAGCGTGGAGTCGTCGTTTGGTGACGAGGAAGGTCGTCTCGTGGTGCCCGTGACCCCTGGTTTCCGTGACATTCATGATCGTGACCTGGTTACCCGTCGTACGGGGAGACTAACGGTTAGTCAGAATTGGAAACGTTCGAGCGCCACGTGTGCCTAGAGCCCTGTGTAGCAGTTACTAGGCAATGATGGCTAGTTAGTAGCCATCATGACCTACGAGGGTGTGCCAGTGCATGTGCCTCTTTGTATAAAAGGGGAAGGCCCGTTTTATTCTGAACTTTTCGCTCTTGTTTCTCTTCGTCTTCTTCAGAGCTCTTGCCCATCACCGCCGTTTGCTACTCTGGCCACCGCATCAACTTCCGAGCAACCGCTTTTTCATCTTCTTACCCAAGTAGGTTAGCTGATTTTGCACTTTTTTATCCCTTTTGATGGTAGTTCATAGATTGCGTGCGGTTAGGTTTAGGAGACGAAGATGAAATAGATTAATTTCCGACGATTGTTGGTGGTGGACAGTGGTCGTGCCACTTTCCTCCGCCGACGGGACCGCTAGGTTTTATGATATGCTTGTGAATCAGGCGGTTTCCAGTGCCATTGCGATGATGATGCATGCGTAACCGCCGTGATTGCCCGGATTTCGGAGTAACAAAGAAGTTCCCGACGAGCCTTTGCAGTTTCTGGTGAAGCTTTGCAGTTTCTGGTGGAGCTTCAAACGGAAACTGGGAAGTGACTCAGGGAGGTTCCTCGCATGGGAGTAGCATACTCCGGGCATCTCCTCGTGGGAGATTCTTGGATTTTTTTGTTCGATGTTAGGGCTTAGGCCGGGGACGTGGTCCTCAGCCCTTTGCGCGCCCTTTCACTTGACTAGCGGTGGAAAGGTGGATTTGATTCTTCGTTAAATTCACTTTTTTCTTTGCTTTTCAGGTGATTGACATGGCGATAGGGCCAGATTGGGAGATAATAATAGATTAGTCTGAGGAGAGCTCCTCGGAGAGCAGTAGTATTGAGGCTTCAATCGTGCCCAGCGAAGTCGGGGAGGAGCTTGAAGAGGACCCTATTGAGGAGTGGTCGGTGGCTGAGCCTGCCGAGCACGAATCCATCTTTGCTACTTTCACTGGGGATGTCTTCACGGATGTTTGACCGGAGGGGGAATGGAAGGTGCATTTACCCTCCCAAGATGATCGGATCTGTTCAGACTTCGGGGAGAGATTTGCTATGTATGAATATGCCTTTAAGGAGTTAGGGTTGAGGCTGCCCTTCACCGATTTTTAGCGGTCGGTCTTCATGCACTTGGACCTTGCTTCGTCGCAGTTGCACCCCAATTCGCTGGCATTCATTCGTGCCTTTGAGTTGACGTACAAGCATTTGATGATAGGGGCTACCCTTCCTCTGTTCTTCATTGTCTTTGATCTTCAGCGATAGCTGACGGGGAGGAAGTATGGTTGGGTCTCGTTGAAACAGCCCTGCAAGCTGTTCAAGCCCTTCTTAGAGTCAATCCAGACGTTCAAGGAAAGGTTCTACATCATAGAGCCTGTGTCGAAGGCTGCCTAGGATAACACTTATGCCTGGGAGATCGAGGTTGATGAGGAGGGTAACGACCTACGCGATGAGGCAGGGAGGTTTATCGGGGAGTGAGTATATAAGTTCCCCATCCACTGGGGACCTGATCATTTCACCAAGGAGCCCAATGAGTACGTCCTCCAGCCGAAAAACCTAGACGGGCAGGATGTCGTTGCTTACGAGACGCTGGTGAAATATGTCAACTCCTTCCGACTTCCTGAATGCTGGACGAAGAAGGGTGACCCCATCATCGAGGAGGATGGAAGCCAGAGGGTGGAATACCGCTTCATTAACATCAAGGCGCTTTTGGAGTGCAAGACTCCCGCGGAAGCTTATAAATTGCTCGGTAGTCTTATTTGTTTTAACTTGTCTGACATATTTTTACTTTGTCGTCTAACGTTCTTGTTCTGTTTGCAGGTGAGATGCCTCAGGCTCATGAAAGGATGGTGAAGAATGCTCTTGCGAGGAACAAGCTCGAAATGGGTCCTCCTAATTCTTGATTCTCCAATACGCGTGCTCCCACTCCTCCTCAGCCTGCTGCGGGGACCTCTTCTCCCACTTCTGCTCCCCGGGGATAAGCGGCCGAGGGCGACTGACGCCGTGGATCTTGGTCGGGCCTCGGAGAAAGGGAAGTTCGAGCTTCCTCCTTGCATACTCGACAGGAGATTCTTCGAGGGGACATCCTTGGTTGTGCCACGGGTAGAATCTCTTCGGCTGGAAAGCATGGATCGCCCGAGCAAGAGGGCGTTGGTGGCCCAAGATGCCTCTGCACTGGTCAGAGTTTTGGAGATGGCGGCCATCTACGCCGAAGCGGATTCTGCAACTGAGTCCGAACTTAAGGCTGCTCGGGCTACCATGGCGTCTCTTAAGGAAGAGGTTAAGAGTGTTGACGATGCTCGAAAGAAGGCTGACGAGGAGCTGGCCAGGCTGAAGAAGGAGAATTCTACGCTGGCTGCGGAGAAGAAGGTGGCTGAGGAGCTGGTCCAGCAGCTGAGGGCGGTCAATGCTCCGGGTGAAGGTGAACCCGAGGACGTGAATGAGTTAAAGACAAGGTCTGAGCTGGTGGCACGTATGTTGGCAGCCGAGGATTACAACATCGTCATTACGGACGAACCCTTTAGGAACGCCGTGTCTCAATTGCGGGTGGTGAACCCCGAACTCGACTTCTTTAGCGAGGGTACCCACTATCTGGCGCACGTTGAAGATGGCCAAATCATTATGCCTGACTCCCTCCTTGAAGAGCATGCCGAGGATCTGCCCGCGGAGAACCAGGAGGCTCAGCCCCACTCTGAGCAGGTTGACCGGATGGATGAGTGAAGGATTTTCTTGTTGTTGTAATATTGTCCGGCCTGCGTGCCGTGTAATTTGTTGTAATTTATTTTGAATGGGGGTGTGGCCCCCGATTTATGTAACCAAGTACAATCGTGGTCCTTGCGGCCACTTATTATTTTTAATTATGTGTCTGGTCCTTGTGGCCGGTTTTGTGATTTGCATGACTTTATCTGCTATAAATTTCGCTCAGTGTTGTTACTTATGCTCGTTTATGTATGTATACCTGTAATAGGGGTTACTTTGATTTTCTTTAAGTTTTGGGGATTCCTCGTTGTAGATGTGTTCGCCAGTGAGGGTAACTGGACGAGCGACAGGGGAATATCTAGGCGAGGATGCGAAGCTCAGGTCGCGTTTGAGGCCTGAGTTCGCGGCGTGAACCTCTCATCGTGAGCTGGGTGTTCTTCCTGTCGTGGTACTTTGACGACGGTGGTGCTCGATTGAGGGACCGTTGTCGAACAGAGACTCGGCTCGTTCCTGAGCGGAGTTTTACTTCACTGGTATGCGACGCTTGTACCTAGGCGTGCATCATGGTTGGTAGGTGATGCTCGTCGCTGTGACGGATCGAACCGATAGTTAAGGTCTCAGCTGTAGTATTGTTTCATCTTTTCGGCGTTCCATGGTCGAGCAAGTTCTTCCCCGTTGAGTTGTTCTAGGTAATAGGCCCCATTCTCCATTTTTGCGCGGACACGATAGGGTCCTTCCCAGTTAGCGGCTAATTTGCCTTCGCGAGAATCTTTATGGTTTCTCCTTAGGACAAGGCTTCCTACGTCGAACTCTCGTAGTATCACCTTGGCGTTATGCCTGATGGTAATTTTTTGTTTTAACGAGGCTTCGCGGAGGACTGCCCCAGATCGGACTTCCTCGACGAGGTCGAGTTCCTCTCTTAATGATTCTTCGTTCATCTCCTCGTCTAAGGGCGACTCTGTCCGCCTGGAGGGTACATGAACTTCGATGGGGATCACAACCTCGGTCCCGTAAGCCAGGCGAAAGGGTGTCTCCCCGGTTGAAGAGTGTGGAGTTGTGTGGTATGCCCATAAGACACTGTGCAGCTCTTCGACCCAAGCTTTCTTTGTTTTGTCTACCCTTCGTTTGAGGCCCTGAAGGATGACTCGGTTTGCTGCTTCAGCTTGCCCGTTTGTCTGGGGATGTTCGACGGCTGCGAAGTGTTGCTTCGTGCCCAGTTGGGTGACGAAATCTTGGAACTTCCTGTCTGTGAACTGTGTCCCATTGTCAGTGACTATCATTTGGGGGACGCCAAAACGTGCGAGGATGTTTTGTTTGTAGAAGCGCAGTATGTTAAGGGCAGTTATCTTGGCCAGGGCCTCCGCTTCTATCCATTTTGTGAAGTAGTCCACACCTACTATTAAGTATTTGTTCTAACTTGATCCTACCACGAATGGTCCCAGGATGTCCAGGCCCCACCAGGCGAATGGTCGCGGGGAGGACATAGATTTGAGCGCCTTAGGTGGAGCTAGGTGCATGTCCTCGTGTCGTTGGCATTTATCACATCTCTTCACGTGCTCTTTAGCATCATGTTGCATTGTTGGCCAGTAATATCCAGCTCGGAGGGCCTTACGGGCAAGGGACCTTCCTCCGAGATGTTGGGCGTTGATTCCCTCGTGGATTTCGCGCAAGATATGGGCGACCATCTCTTCCTTGACACACTTGAGTAGCGGGATGGAGAATCCTCGCCTGTAGAGTTTATCTTCGACCAGGACATAGGAGCAAGCTCTTCGCCTAACTACGCTGGCTTCTTTAGGGTCGGACGGGAGTTCATCTCTAGCGAGGTAGTTATAAATGAGGGTCATCCAGCAATTGTTGTCGCCGATCACTTGTACGTCAAGCGTCGGGGAAGCTTTGTAAATGCTGGGTCGAGGAAGTACTTCTTGTATGATGGATTTGTTTTCGCCTTTCTTCTTCGCGCTGGCTCGTTTAGACAAAACGTCTGCGCAGACATTGTGTTCGCGGGGAACATGTTTTACTTCCACCGCTGCGAACTTCGTCATCTTCTTCTTGACCAGGGCTAAGTATTCGGTTAGGTAGTCGTTTTTGGCTTGATACTCTCCTCGAACTTGAAGGGCCACGATTTGTGAATATTTGCAGATAACGACTTCTTCCGTGCCAAGGTCTTCGGCCAAGCGTAGCCCAGTGAGGAACGCTTCGTACTCAGCCTGGTTGTTAGAGGTGGGGAAGGACAGGGTGAGTAAAACTTCAACGATGATTCCCTCGTTGCTTTCCAGTATGATGCCTTCCCCGCTCCCCACTAGACCAGAGGACCCATCCACGAAAATGATTCATTTGTGTGCTCCGCAAGTGGGGGAGTCTGCGAACGTCATTTCTACAATGAAGTCGGCCAGGGCCTGGGCTTTGAGGGCTTTCCTGCTCTAATACTGGATGTCGAATTCGGACAGCTCGAGCGACCACTTGAGCATTCTACCGGCCATGTCTGGTCGTCCCAATACCTGCTTTACGGGTTGATCTATTCGAACCATAATCGTGTGGGCTAGGAAGTAGTGTCTCAGTCTTCTAGCTGCATTGATGAGAGCCACGCCACTTTTTCAATCTGTTTGTGTCTCAGCTCTGGCCCCTGCAGTGCTTTGCTCGTGAAGTATATGGGCTTCTGCCCGTCAGGTGTTTCACGAATAAGAGCGGCGCTTATTGCCTTGGTCCCCACGGCGAGGTATAGGTACAAAGTCTCGGCGTTGTCCGAGCGAGAGAGAACGGGCGGTTCTGAGAGTGCTCGTTTCAGGTGGAGAAGAGCCTTGTCACATTCCTCGGTCCATTCAAATGCTGCCTCTTTGCGGAGGAGTTTGGATAATGGTAAGGCATGTTGGGCAGACTTGGCCATGAAACGGGATAATGACGCGAGCATCCCGTTGAGGGACTAAATGGATTTCTTTGACTTAGGCGTCGGAAACTTGGAGAATGCTCGAAACTTATCGGGGTTGGGTTCCATTCCTGGTTTAGTTAAGTAGAAGCCGAGGAACTTGCCTGCACGGACACAGAACGTGCACTTCTCCGGGTTGAAACGCATTTTGTACTTTCTGGCATGTTCGAAGACCTTCCTTAGATAGGCAGTGTGATCGGTTTCCTCGTGGGATTTTATGATCATGTCGTCCATATAGACTTCGAGCATGTCGCCTATCTCTCCCTGGAAGACCTTGTTCATCATTCTTTGATAGGTTGCGTCGGCGTTCTTCAGGCCGAAGGGCATTATGTTGTAGTAATAGTTGCCTGATTCGGTCATGAAGGTCGTGTATTTTTTATTGCTCATTGCCATTGGAATTTAGTTATAGCCCGAGTAGGCGTCCATGAATGATAAAAGTTTAAAACCGGCAGAATTATCAACAAGTTTATCAATATTAGGGAGGGAATAGGTGTCCTTCGGGCATGCCTTATTAAGATCGGTGTAGTGAACGATTCGCCATTTGCCATTAGATTTTTTCACAAGTACAACGTTGGACAGCCAAGTGGTGTACTTGACTGTCATACCCAAAATTTTAACCACTAATATTTCCCATCATTTTGAAAATCATCATCACAATATGGAGGAACCATCATACCTCATCAGTCTCCCCAAAGATGGGTGAACATCCACTACAATCAACTTAGGGTTTCAAGCCCTCTCAGAGTTCTTAGACAAAGGATCAATCAAGGAATGACATGATCTTCAACTTCTCTAAACCTCTCAAACATCCACAATGGATCAAGAGGACTCCCACTTCAAGGATTAAGCACAAGGTTGCTCCCTTCAAGGTGGATCAAGCTTCAAGATCGCCAGTGTCACCAAATTAGGGTTTTGGTCGACCAGGGCCTCCAGATGGAAATTTTCCTCTGGGCACAAGCCAATGATCCAAAACATAACCTAATATACTCCATGGAACCTCATGGGCCCAATCATCAAGTCAATTTTGCCTCAGGGGATGCATTCATCAAAAATCAGGAATTAGGGTTTCTTGACCTAATTCACCCCTAAGTTGACTTTTAGGGCAAATCATGAGCCAAGACCTCAAGACATGATTTGAGGGTCTCTAATGAACTATATTGATCCATTTGGAACAATGTATTGATCCAAGAAGCTTGAGCAACAAGTCTCAATTTCATCTGCACCACAGTTAGGGTTTTAAGGAAAAAGTCAACTGTAACTTTGACTTTTGACTAGGACATGCTCCCAAGCCCTATGACATGCATCAATATGCCCTATGACACCCATGTAACATGTCCATCAAGTTTTATTTAGGTCAAGGACACAATTTCTTGAAGAATTGTACAGTTTGGAATTCATCTGAAAAAAAGTCAACTGTGCACAAAAGTCAACTTTGACTTTTTGAGATTTTTCACCAAAATGGATTTTTAACCCTAAAATGATGTTAATGTATGATTTGAATCATCATTCATCAAGAAAAATCAAGAAAAGTTGGGTAACTTGTAAAAGGGGTAACCATAAAAAAAACTTAGAAAATTTTCCAAGTTAAAAATAAAGTGGCTAGGGTACTAACTTTGGAGGGTCATAACTCCTAAACCACAAAGCCATTTTCTCCCATCCAAGGCTTGATTTGTAGATCTCATTGTCCTCTACAAAAACTTCAACTAGACCTAATTCCAACTCCTCATGGATTTTGAGTTATGGAGTGATCAAAATCAAGAAAAGTCACTTTGTTCCAACACTTAGTGAAAATTTCACTAAGTCAGATTTTACCCTACTTTTTGCCAAATTTAGGGGGATTTTTCACTTGGATTCAAAAGAGATCAAAACCAAATATGTTCAAACAGTTGTTGTATCATGTAAGGGTTTTCCAAAATGACCAAGAACATTACCAAATTCAATTTGAGTCATGAGATATGACATTGGAAAGTTGCCTTGCTGAAATCTGCCAAGGCAAGGCAGAATTTACATTTTTGCTCGATTTGCCAAAATCAGCCAAATCCAAATGCTCCTATCCACTTGGACACCTCTGGGGATTGAATTTAAAGGGGACAATCACTGAGCCAAGCCTCCAAAGTCTTTGGAACAAGAAATAGCATGTTGAACCTAGAATGGCCAAAATAGGGACAAGACTCCAATTTTGGATTGGAGCATTCAATGGAAGCATAAAGGTGGCATGGACTGAGCCATTTGCAACTGAATTCAGTCAAGACTTATCCAAGACCAAGGGAACCACAGCCCTGTGCCCTAACCTCTAGTCAATGGCTAGAGGAGACTTGGATTTCCATTGGCCAACATTGAACAAACACCTGCTGCAGTTGCCATTCACTATTGATCCCAAAACAAACTTGCTCTATTATAAATAGAGCTCAATTGTGATCAGTTTGAGTACACCAAATCCATCAAACAGATGCTTTCCTCAAAATCTCTTCTTTCACTCCAATTTTGCCTTATAAGGCAAGTCACTATCGGGTTTTGAGTTTGAGAGCTTTTCCAATCAAACCAATCACTCACACACCTCACATACATCATATAGAAGTGATCCAAACACTCACATAACATCTGGAACACAGATTTCATAAAATCACCAGTCAATTGCTCAAGGTTTTAACCAAAGTACAGTTGAGATGCCATGAAGTGATCCAGCCATTCTCAGTCAAGTCCAAGCATTCAAACACACTCCATAGGGTGTAGGGAAGCTGTTCAGATCATCACAATTCATCTGTAACACCTCCTACTCATAAATCAATTTGCTCTTGCTGTCACGACCTAAAGGTAAGCTTAAACTTGGTCATCTCTCAATCTATGCATATTTCCTCGCACAATATTTTTGCCATATGTTCATAATCATGCATGGAATGTTTCCCCTCAATTAATTGCATTGTTTGAATCGTGTATCAAAAATCCTAGCGTTCATGCAGAAATTAGGGTTCTTGAGGATTTTTCATGATTTCTTGTTATATGTTTAATTTAAATGAAATTAAATACCATAGACATGATCGTGAGGTTGAAACGAGTTGATTGGTATGTGGATTACATGATATGATTAAGTATTCAGTGAGATTGGAGAGAAAATGCAAATCTGGGCCAAGCTGAAACACGCGCGTGTTCGTCAGCTGTTCTTGGCGCCATTTTTCATAAATTCAAATATTTGAATTTTGTGATTTTATTTAATTGATTCAAAAATTAATTTCTCTCTGAGTTTTAATGATTTTGAGTTGATTCTTTTTTTAATAATTCACAAAAATGTTAAAATATTTTATTTTTCCAAAAAATCCCAAAAATATTATTTATTTTGTATAATTGGTATTTTTGCAAAGAATTAATGTTTTAATTGTTTTTGACATTTAAAATATTTTTTTCCACCTTGATTTTGCAACTTTTAATGCTTTCTAATTATTTTGTAGGTCAATACTTAATTTTTGAAATATTAATCCAAGATCACAATTTGTTTTCCATATGTTAAACAATTTTGATCATTTTAATTGAATTTTTATTCAATTAAATACATTTTTGAAAATAAATTAGGGTTTTTGGATTAATTCAACCCTCATAAATCATTTTCAAAACATCATGGGCTTCTAATAGAGTGTAAGACCCAATCCTTTTTTGACCAAATCATTTTGGGCCTCAGTGTATTGTATAAGTCCCGATACCGTAAAAAACAAACGGCGTGATCGTCGCCTTTTGAAAAAAAATCTTTTGGGCCTCTCCTCGAGCTATAAGACCCATTCAAAACTTTTTGGGCCTCTAATAGAGTGTAAGACCCAATCCTTTTTTGACCAAATCATTTTGGGCCTTAGTGTATTGTATAAGTCCTGATACCGTCAAAAACAAACGGCGCGATCGTCGCCTTTTGAAAAAAAACCTTTTGGGCCTCTCCTCGAGCTATAAGACCCATTCAAAACTTTTGGGCCTCTAATAGAATGTAAGACCCAACCCCCTTTTAACCAAAATCACTTTGGGCCTCAGATATTGTATAAGCCCCTCTGCGTTAAAGGAAAACCTCGAAGTGATCGCCATTTCAAACGGAAAAATCATCTGGGCCTACCCTCGTGTTATAAGCCTCACTCTTTTTCTTTAAAACTTTTTGGGCCTCTTGAGAGAGTGTAAGACCCATCCCTTTGTACAGAAAACAATTTTTGGGCCACAGTCACTTGTATAAGTCCCTCTGTACAAATTCAAACAGTGCGCTCACTGATAAAACCCTGGGCCTCTCCTTGAGCTGTAAGCCCCAAATCTTTCTTTTTCAAAACACTTTCTCCTTTGAATTTGAATATACTGTTGTTTTCAATCTTTCTTTGTTGAACAACTAACCAAACAGCATGGAAGCTCTACAACCGATTAAGTGTTTATACGCTTTCATTTACCGCTTTCATATACATATAACTGTATTATGGGGCTAATTCGCTGTAAGTCTTCTTTCATAAACTCATATCAACTGTGTAATAATAGTATAGATATTTAGAGTTTTCCCGGCCACTACGTCTAGAACTAGGTGACTCCGTTTCGTTTATTCGTAGAAATAGACAACTAGATCCCCAATAGGATCACCAGATACAGTCTTCTCTTCGGCTGTCCTCATTAGGAATTGTCAAGAAACTCTATTCCCAGAGATGAATGTATTCTCCATGAATGACATCTTTGAGTTTCTTCCAAATTCTCGAACTTTCCTGACTTGATCTATTCCTTGTGAATAGCTTGCCTTGAATTTCTCGGGGTTTGGGGACCCACGGGCTTCTTAAAAGCATCGGCCTCCTCTTGGGCATCGTACAAGGACCCACAGGCTTTCTAAAAGCAACCCCGCCTCCTCTTGGGCTTAGTACAAGGACCCGTCGGCTTCTTAGAAGTATTCACAGCCTCCTCTTAGGCTTTGTATAATGATCTCTTTCTCCGGGAATGATAGGCTCCTCTTGGGCTTCATACAAGGACCGATCAACTTCTTAAAAGTTTCCAGCCTCCTCTTGGGCTTCGTACAAATTGTCCCGACGACCTCCTAGAGGTATAGGAACAGAAATTAGTCATCTGCATAGAACAGTCCTTTCAAAGAGTCTACTACTATTTCTCAAAGCATGGTACAAAAGATGAAACTCTAGACACAGACAGTCTAATCTCCTTGAGTCTCAAAGACATTCTCAAGTGACCCCTTCCTTAAAATAGGAATAAAACCCGTAGACTAGGACAATCTCAATACCCTTCGGATTTCCCAATTCCTTAAAGAATAGGAATAACCCGGATCCTCGAATCAAATCCTTGAGTACAGTGTTGCTAATATAAGATCTGATTTTCTCTTTAAATCAGCATATTGGACCTGTCACTTAACTGAACAGTCGCCATAGCCTCCTCTTAGGCTTTGTATAATGATCCTTCTCTAGTGAAGTTAGCCTCTCTCTTGGGCTTTGTACAATGATTCTCCCCAGCGGAGTCAAACAACGTTTAGCCTCTCTCTCGGGCTTTGTACGAGACACATAAAGAGACTCCCTCGTTGAGTCAATCACCCTTTCGCCTCCATCTCGGGCTTTATACGAGATACAAAAAGGTTCTTATTGAGCCAAACAAATTTTAGCCTCCATCTCGGGCTTTATACGAGATACCAAAAGACTCCACCGTCGGGTCAAAACCTTTTAGCCTCTCTCTCTTGGGCTTTGTACGAGACACATAATAGCCTCCTCTTAGGCTTAGTATAAGAAAACCACTGGTTGATCCAATTAACCTTTTAGCATCAAAGTTATGCCTCGTTCATAGTACACAAACATCAACAACTCCTTCCCCTCCATCTAACTGTTGTAAGCGGCAAGCCTCTGGATCATTTACATCCATGCCAATGTCCCTCTTTTAGTATGAGAAATTCCTAAGGAAAGATGGCATTACTCTACACTGAGTTAAAGTCTTCTCCTTCAGGTTAAAATCCCCTATAAAGGAAATTATGGCATTACTAGGATCCGCGTATCCCGGTTAAAGTAATTCTCCTTTATAAACAGTCGTAACAGACAAACCCCTCTTTAGAGATGACAAATTTTCTCTAAGGTCAACACTTTCAGCTTCACATCTTGGGCTTTGAACAAGATACAAACTACCTTTCGCTTCACGTCTTGGGCTTTGAACAAGACACCAAAACACCATTTCCTCCCATAGAATAGGAGGAACTACGAAAGCTCTGATTTCCCTGTTTCGATAAACGGGAATACGTAGGCATAAGATTGAAAGAAAAATCTTAGCGAGCACACTAAACAAAAACCCAAAATCCCATACTTTCATATATATCCGTCCTAACATCTCAACCAATAGCCTAAAGCGCCCCTCATCAACAAAATAAACTAGGAGAAACCCCGAATCTTTGTAGCATCTGTAACCTAACAGACCGTTGTTTAATCTCAGTATGCAAGCAGGGTTAGTTGGAGACATCTATTTCCCTTCCTTCGTCAGCTTTAATAGGATAAAAAATGAATCAAGCTGTAGTACCAGAGCGACCGTGCTTCGCAACCACATCCAAAAATCACTCGCTACAAAAAAATGGCGACTCTTCTGGGGAGTGTCATGAGGATCTGTTTTACCTTAGTCATCATCGTCCCCATTTTCCACAGAAAAATGGCGACTCTGCTGGGGAATGCGCAGGTCACTGTAGGGATCTTGTTCTTTTTTGTCCCCTAGGTAGAAACCTTGACGTCATTAGGATCTTAGGTCAAAACGCCGTTAATTTGGAATGAAACCACAGATTGGTGACTCCGCCGGGAAACCATTTTCTGTCAGGAACTTAAGATTCTTAGCTTTTAAAAGTCTAGGATGATTAGGACAAATATATATACTGCTTTTCCTAATTGCTATACATGTTTATTTTTCTGCTAATGGGAATGCGTGTGATGCCGCATGTGGAAAGATTGAGTATACACTTAAGATAAGTGATGGCGACGAGGTCGACCATCAACCTCAGTGGAGGCTGACCAATGCAACCCATTCTCTCACCTAGACAATGGGCCGATTGTGATGTCTGAGAAGCTGAGGAGCCAAACCCTTTTGTAGTGCGGAAACTATCGGGAATAGTTGTTACGCGATACTACCCTTATTTGAGGCTGGTGATCTATTCTCGGTGAATGGCACTTACTCTAAGATCGCTCTACAACTCGCTGGCGATCCGCTTGTTGTTTTGCTTTCCTGGGAGGAGCTGATGATAATGAGTACAGGTACAAAAATCACCTTAGTATAAACCTTTGGGGATGGGTAGAGCCTTGACTTCATGACAACGACCCTTTGACCCCATGTTTTTTCTATGTTTTTGTGTGCTGCATTCATGCATTCCTTTAAAAAACATTCAAAACATTCAAAAAAAATTCTCTTCTAGTCTCTCTGTTTTTCAAATTAAACTAAGATTGTGATTGCAAATATCAGAGAAAAGGATTGCACTAATGGATTTCGGTAGAAGGAGAACTCATAGTTACACCTTCAAGGTTCCAAAGCTAGAGGATTTGAGAAGGTTAGCGAGGATGATCACTAACCCAGAGGCTTTCAGAGCCAAGCACGGAGATTTACTACCACTGTTAAGAGTCCATGTGATTGAGGGAATCATGGATGCGCTCATTCAATTTTATGATCCGGTTTATCATTGTTTCACATTCCCGGATTACCAACTAGCACCAACGCTGGAGGAGTATTCTCATCTGATTGATCTACACATTACTGATCGAGCTCCATTTTCTGGACTGGAAGAAATTCCAAAGAATCAGACCATTGCAAGAGCAATTCATTTAGACGAGTCCAAGGTCAGGACTCACCTAACTACCAAGGGTGGCATCCAAGGTTTGCCAGCCCAGTTCTTGACAAAGAAAGCCCTGTATTTTGCCAGTATAGGAAATGTGACTGCTTTTGAAAGCGTCTTTATCTTGCTCGCCTACGGGTTATTTTTGTTTCCCAACATTAATAATTTCGTCGATATCAACTCCACTAAGGTTTTTCTCATTGGAAACCCTGTACCGACTTTGCTCACAGATGCGTATCATTCTGTACACTTGGGAAATTTGTACAGCGGAGGGGAGATCACATGATGTGTACCTCTGCTTTACAAATGGTTTATCTCTCACTTGCCCAAGTCTGCTGCTTTTTGGGATTGCAAGAGTGCCTTACGTTGGTCGCAAAAGATCATGTCCCTTACCAACTCTGATATAGATTGGTGTAGTAGGATCTATGATGGAATCAGGATCATTGACCGTTGTGGAAACTTCCCCAACATACCCCTTATAGGAACTAAAGGAGGAATCAACTATCATCCGGTGTTGGTTCGTCGTCAATTTGGATACCCGATGAGACACGTCCCACGGGGTGTTCATCTGGAAGGTCTTTTCTTCAAGGAAGGAGAAAATGACAGAGCACTAAAGACGGAAATAGTGCAAGCTTGGAAGCATGTTCATAAGAAATGATGAGAGTCTCTAGGAAAACCAGACTATGTCTCGGTGGAGCCTTATCTCCATTGGGTACAAACCAGAGCTCTCATGCTAAAAATGCCTTATCCTCGTTACGGAATTCTTCCGCCGAGGGAATCTGTCATGTACTTCATAACGGAAACTGAAAAGCTTCAGGTTACTCTTAATAAAGTTCAACGGGAGAGAAGGTCTTGGAAGAACAAGTACCGCACCCTCGACGTAGAGTGCATCAAAATACAGTAATTACTGAAAGAGAAATATGCTCTGATCGAAATTTAGGAGCAACATGCTGTAGAGAGTCAAGATGGCCAAAGGAATTTGCTCACTCCTTTCACCTGGAAAAGGAATGACAACCCGACAACGGCCCAAGAGCCCCGGTCAAAGAAAAGGAAGATATCAGCACCCAATTTCTCTTCAGAGAGGACTCGGGACCCATTATTATAATCATTGCATTCATCATTCTCACATCGCGTATTCTTCTTACCTACGAATCTCACGTTTGTGTCTCGGTTCTAGAGTCAAACTGTCTCATTCGTATAATACTCGGGTCAATCGTCAGAAAAAGATGGATGATCTAGAGGAAGAAAATAGAGAGTTGAAAGAAGAGATCGACGCTCTGAGAGAGGATATGAGAAAGCTTCGTAACGACATGCAAGCCATGGCAGAAGCTCAGCTACAAAGAACTGTGATCTCAGAGATCACCTCAACGCCCATAGTGGAGAAGTATGATCCTAGGTATCAAATACCGAAAGATCGTCCTTGGGGCATGCCTGTTAACTATATCCCGAAAGGATATGTTCCGCCGATCACTAAAGATCAGGGAATCACAACAGAAGCCGCTGGGCCTGAAGGTTACAAACTTCGGGAAAGCGAAGATGCCAGGGGCATACTGAAGACTCCTGAAGGTTACAAACTTCGGGAGATGCCAAGACTCACTACCGTAGTCACGGTACCACCCCCTGTGGTGCACACTGTCCCGGAAGGATAGATTCCACAGACATCTTCTGGAAAGAAGGAAACTATGTTTGACAGAATGGAGGAATTCCAGGAGCAGTTTCTGGAAATGCAGAAGGAACTGCAAGCCATTCGCGGTCAGGATTTATTTGGAAAGGACGCCGCAGATCTCTGCTTGGTCCCAAATGTGAAAGTCCCGCACAAATTTCAAGTGCCCGACTTTGAAAAGTACAAGGGTAACTCTTGCCCTCAAAGCCATCTGGTGATGTACGCCCGGCGGATGTCAGCTCAGATGGAAAATCAGGACCTACTGATTCATTACTTTCAGGATAGTTTAATCGATGACGCACTAAAATGGTACATGGGTTTAAACTGTACCACGATCAGCACATTCAGAGATCTTGGCACTGCCTTCGTCCACAATACAAATACAATTTGGACATGGCACCCGACAGAGATCAACTCAGATCGATGTCGCAAAAGGACAAGGAAACCTTTAAGGAGTATGCTCAAAGGTGGCGTGAAATTGCCGCTCAAATTTGTCCACCTTTGGAGGAAAAAGAGATGACAAAGATCTTCTTAAAGACCTTAAACTCATTTTACTATGACCGAATGGTTGCCAGTGCGCCCAGTGATTTCACCGAAATGGTTGGCATGGGCGTACGTCTTGAGGAAGCCGTCCAAGAAGGACGTTTGGTAAAAGACACTGGATCGACGAGCGATACTAAAAAATACGGTAGTGCTCTCCCTAAGAAAAAAGAGCAAGATATTGGGAATATCTCTCTCGGAAAGCAAAGGCGACATTATCAACTGGTAGCAGCTGTGACTCCTGCTATCAACCCTGCGTCTATTCCTACGTATCAACCTCAGGTTGCACAGAGCCAACCTGATCAACAAAGGACACAACAGCCTCTTCAGCAGGCTCGTCCTCCATACAACAACAACCGTACAACACGGCCACCAGGATTTGATCCTATACCCGTGTCGTACGCAGAGCTGTTTCCATTACTACTGGCTAAGGGGCACATTCAGACTAAATCTCCTCTTACAGTACCAGAAAATCCGCCTTTTTGGTTTAAGGTGGATCAAACTTTCCCTTATCATCAAGGAGGTCCAGGGCATAACATAGAAACTTGTCTCAATTTCAAGTCCGACGTGCAAAAACTTGTTAGGAGCGGGGTCTTATCCTTCAAGGATACGAATCCTAATTTTCTCACGAACCCGTTGCCTCAACATGAGAAGGCTGCAGTCAATTTGATAGAAGGAGAGACTAACGATGTCTATCAAATTCACGATGTACTCTTGTTGAAAACCAATTTGGTCAAGATGCATTGTAGACAGAGTGGATATGGCCATGTGCCACCTTATAACTATCATCAGTGTGATGTCTGCTCTAAAAACAATCAGGGATGTTCTGCGGTGCAAGCAGCTCTGCAAGAACAGATGGATCTCGGATGGATCCAAGAGCACCGAGTTCGTGGAGTTAACATGGTTTACACGAATTCTAACATCATTCAGAACCATGATATCCGTGCGATGAATGTCAACTTGGTGGCGATGCACTCAAGGCAAAGCCAGTATCATAATTTGCCGCGGCACGATTACAGTTCCTGTCTGATTTGCTCGGTAAACAAATAGGGATGCTCTTTCATACAGGAGGCCCTCCAGCGTCAGATGGATCTTGGATGGATCCAGGACTACCATGATAGGAATTCCTATCAAATCAATATGGTTCAGATCTTCGATATTCGCGTGATGAATACCAACCTGGTAGAGTTACATGTTGAGCAGGTCCGACTCGGATTCTTAATATCACATGACTATCAAAGCTGTAAGGCAGGTTGCGAAAACGATCGAGGTTGTACCCTTGTCCAGGAGGCACTTCAGCACTTGTTAAATCACTGGTGGATGCCAATTTATATGGATGAAGATACTCAGCAGATTAGTATCAGTAACAGGAATCCAACTCGACGTCAAAGTCAGGATGTCCGACTCGGGGAAGCTAACCTAGTGAGGTTACATTGTATTCAAAGTGGGAGTGGCCAGGTGCCACCACACAATTACCATCGTTGTAGCGTCTGTTCGGAAAGTAACCAAGGGTGTTACCTTGTGAGAACAGCTCTTCAGGGTCAGGTAGATCGTGGAGAGATTCACCCATATCCAGGTTCCGGACCCATCAACTGGACGCCGAACTACCTTGCTGATCAAGTTGAGGATGTTGTCACGATCTCTGGTCATCACAGGACCAGGGATGTTTTTGCCATTATCCCTCTACTTGACGAATTTAAAGTTCCCAACCGGGAACGGATCGAGATTAATTATGATGGTCAGAAAAATCAAAAGGTTCCTGTAGTTATCTATCTACCAGGACCATTATCGTATGAGTCAGCTAAGGCAATCCCTTACAAATACGGTGCAACGATAATTGAAAATGGAAAGGAAATTCCATTAACCTCCGTCGTGAATATTGCAGACATCAGTCGTGTAACATGGAGTGGTAGAATCTTCAACCGAGGGGTTGGGGAAGCTAACAAGGAAAAGGAACTTCAGACAGAAGCTCCCGATCCATCAGTCGGTCAATCCAGTAATCCCGACCTTTCGAAAAATAATGATGAGATGCTGAAGCTCATCCAAAGGAGTGAATACAACATTGTTGATCAATTGTTACAGACTCCTTCAAAGATCTCAGTTTTATCACTGTTACTTAGTTCAGAAGCCCATAGGGAGGCTCTACAGAAAGTCTTGGAGCAAGCCTTTGTGGAACAGGATGTAACAATCAGACAGTTTGATAGCATTGTCTCTAACATCACTTCCTACAACAATTTGGGATTTAGTGATGAGGAATTACCTGAAGAGGGTCATCGTCATAACATGGCACTCAATATCACAGTTAACTGCCAGGACGATGCTTTAGCCAGCGTACTGGTAGACACAGGGTCAGCCCTGAATGTTATGTCGAAGTCCACTTTGATGCAATTATCATTCAAAGGCCCTCCGATGAGAATCAGCGAGTTCGTCGTCAAAGCGTTCGATGGATCCAGAAAAACAGTTATCGGCGAAGTTGATCTTCCAATAACTATCGGTACCTCACACTTTCCAAGTCACTTTCCAGGTCATGGACATCCGGGCAACGTACAGTTGTTTATTAGGAAGACCTTGGATACATCAGGCTGGAGCGGTCACTTCGACCCTCCACCAAAAGCTAAAGTTCGTTCAGAACGATCAACTTGTCACAGTCTGTGGGGAACAAGCCTTGTTTGTAAGCAACTTGTCATCGTCTACTGGTATAGAACCCGAGGAGGTTATTGGAACTCAGTTCCAAGCACTGTCGGTAAGCAAGAACAATCAGTTCAAAGGAGGAACCTCGATTTCCTCATACAAAGATGCTATCAAAGCGGTCGAAAATACCGATACAACAGGATGGGGACAGCTTGTCATTCCTACTAGCAATGCAACAAAGAAGGGTCTTGGTTTTTCTGCAACCTGTACCCAGACAGCTGCCAACGATGAAAGTCTTCATCCACTTCAAAACTTCTTCCACAGTGGAGGTTTTCTTCACTCGGTGTCTCAAGCAGTACATGCTATTAATGAGGAAGATCCCTCCGACACAGATGAGGAATTAAAGTCCTATCTGAACGTGGATGGTTATATGTCTCAAGAAGAGGTGCCTATGCCATTTTGCTTTCCTACACAGAGTCCGAGATTTATACCAAGGTCAGACGTCGAAATGATCTATGGAGATTGTGATCCGGAAGGATGCCATGCTCCGCCAAATTCATTAGAGGAGGACACTCTGATGAAAGACAACTTTGACCATAATTACTATGGCCCAATGGATGGTCTGCCAATGTGGCAACCTTACCCAGGAAACTTGGGGCAAGAGAGTCAGTCGAACAATGAAAATCAGTTGACCATCATTGAACAGAATACCTGTGTCCCCACCATGTCATGGGATCAACACTCAGGTCATTCAGAAACTACTCAACATGAAGATGAATTTGCAACGTTTGCAGGACTTGAATTCATCAACTATGCTTTTCCTGAGGTTAACGTCATCGAGAGAGATGACTCCTCCAGTTCCAAAGAAGTTTGGGACACTCTGGGAGAACCAAGTGGAAAATACGACTATATGGTCAAGTACACCGCTCCCGAAAGCTCTCGTATCAGGCTCGAAGACATCCAGCCTACTGGATGGGGAGATACAGCTGAGAGCACAAATAATATGCAAAATGCAACTGAGGAATTCTCCTACGACAATTCTGCCTGGGAGACAGATTCCAATGATCCCGCTCCACCAGCAATCAGCGTTATTTCTGAAGACAAATCAAGGAAGGTGCCAGACTTTGTGATTCACCGAGGAGTTAGCCGCCAATGGGTTGCCGTCGAGGTTCCGAAGATCGTTCATGAGTCAAAGTAATTGCCATCTTTTAACCTTTCACCCTGCCCAGGTGAAACGGATGTTTTGATAGGGCTCACTTTCTGTAAATTTCCCTCTTCGCTTAGCCTAAAGCGACAGAGTTTTGTTTTATAGGGCTGTAGTTTCAAGATTCGACTTGTTTATTAATAAAATAACGTCGTTCTGTAATTTCCGCATTAATTGTTGTTTTCTCTTTTTGCTTTTTCAAAAAATGGTAATCCTAAAAAACAATTCAAATAAAAACAAGCAGTAAAATAAATACACTGCACACACTTGCATTTTCTCTATCTCTTCTAAACACGAATCATCACGTCATGCAGATTGCTTATTTTAAACCCCGTTGAAACATACGATCCGATGCCTTCTCCCAACTTTGAGTTCCCGGTATTCGAGGCTGAAGAAGAAAATGACGACAAAATTCCAAAAGAGATCTCCCGACTACTCAGACAAGAGGAAAGGTCCATTGAACCTCACAAAGAGCCGTTGGAAATGGTAAACTTGGGTTCAGAAAAAGAGAGAAAAGAAATCAGGATTGGGGCACTGCTCAGTCCAACTGCCAAAGAGAGTTTGATAAAGCTTCTCAAAGAACTCCCCGATGTATTCGCTTGGTCATATCAGGACATGCCAGGGTGGGATACCAGCATCGTGGAACATCACTTATCGTTGAGATCGGAATGTCCGCCAGTAAAGCAAAGGTTGAGACGCACTCACCCGGACATGGCCATCAAAATCAAAGAGGAGGTGCATAAACAGATTGACGCAGGTTTCCTCGCTACATCTGAATATCCTCAATGGTTAGCCAACATCGTACCCGTTCCAAAAAAGGACGGAAAGGTCAGAATGTGTGTCGACTACCGAGACTTGAACAAGGCTAGTCCAAAGGACGACTTTCCTTTACCACACATTGACTTGCTGGTAGACAGCACAACAAAGTTCAAAATTTTCTCCTTCATGGATGGATTCTCGGGCTATAACCAGATCAAAATGGTGCCGAAAGACATGGAGAAACTTCGTTCATTACCCCATGGGGTACCTTTTGTGACAAGGTAATGTCGTTCGGTTTGAAGAATGTCGGGGCAACCTATCAAAGGGCCATGACTACTCTTTTTCATGACATGATACACAAAGAAATCGAGGTGTATGTCGATGATATGATTGCAAAATCTAAAACAGAGAGTAAGCACGTTGAACATCTGTCAAAATTGTTCGAACGTCTAAGAAAATTCAAGCTCCTCTTGAATCCCAACAAGTGTACCTTCGGTGTCCGTTTAGGGAAACTACTAGGGTTCATTGTCAGCCAGAAAGGAATTGAGGTTGATCCTGACAAGGTCAAGGCCATTCAAGAAATGCCTTCTCCGAAAACTGAAAAACAAGTCAGAGGATTCTTGGGACGTTTGAACTACATCTCCAGGTTCATATTCCTTATGACCGCTACGTGTGCGCCGATTTTCAAATTACTCAAAAAGAACCAGAATTGCGTTTGGACAGAAGATTGTCAAACCGCCTTCGACAGTATCAAGGAATATCTGTTGAATCCTCTGATTCTATCACCTCCAGTGGAAGGAAGACCACTGATCATTTACCTCACAGTCCTGGAGGACTCAATGGGATGTGTACTTGGCCAACAAGACGAAACCAAACGGAAAAAGTCTGCCATCTACTATTTGAGCAAGAAATTCACCGACTGCGAAACTCGGTACACGATGCTTGAGAAAACTTGCTGCGCTTTGGCTTGGGCAGCCAAACGTCTTCGCCAATACATGATTTGTCATACTACTTGGTTAATCTCCGAAATGGATCCAATCAAGTACGTCTTCGAAAAACCTGCTCTCACGGGAAGAATTGCCCGTTGGCAGATGTTGTTATCAGAATATGACATAGAGTACCACACTCAGAAAGCCGTTAAGGGGAGTATTTTAGCCGATCATTTGGCTCATCAACCGATTGACAATCAAGAATCAATCGGGTTTGACTTCCCAGACGAAGATGTCATGTATCTAAAAATGAAAGATTGCGATGAACCGTTACCCAGTGAAGGGCCAGAACCGGGTTCCTAATGGGGACTTGTCTTTGACGGAGCAGTTAATCATTATGGAAACGGGATTGGGACAATAATTGTTACCCCTCAGGGTACCCACATTCCTTTCACTGCCAGAGTTACGTTCAAATGTACGAATAACAAGGTCGAATACAAAGCTTGTATTATGGGTCTCGAAGAAGCAATTGATTTAAGGATCAAAAACTTGGACGTATATGGTGACTCAGCTCTGGTTATCAATCTGATAAAAGGAGATTGGAACACATACCAATCAGGACTGATTCCTTACAAAGACTATGCAAGAAGGTTGTTACTCTTCTTTAACAGAGTCGAGTTTCATCACATCCCTCGTGAGGAGAATCACATGGCTGATGCATTAGCCACTCTCTCTTCCATGATTAGTGTAGGTCAATGGAACGACCTACCTAAGATCGACATAATGCGCCTTGAACGGCCCGCTTACATCTTCACGATTGAAGCAGTCATAGACGATAAACCTTGGTATCACGATATCAAATGCTTCCTTCAGAAACAAGAGTACCCACCTGGGGCACCCAGGAAAGACAGAAAAACCCTCAGAAGATTGGCTGGAAACTTCTTCCTGAGCGGGGACACTCTCTATAAGAGAAATTTTGACATGGTCTTGCTCTGATGCGTCGACAGACCAGAAGCAGACATGCTTATGAAAGAAATTCATGAAGGGTCCTTTGGCACTCATGCCAACGGACACACAATGACGAGAAAATTTTTAAGAGCAAGGTACTATTGGTTGACAATGGAATCTGACTGCTATAAGTACATGAGTAGGTGTCACAAGTGTCAGATATACTCCGACAAAATTCATGTAGCGCCATCACATCTCAAAGTTCTTTCTTCCCCGTGGCCTTTTTCCATATGGGGAATCGACATGATTGGCATGATTGAGCCCAAGGCTTCAAACGGACATCGGTTCATCCTGGTAACCATTGACTATTTCACCAAGTGGGTCAAAGCAGCGTCATTCGCCAATGTAACCCGACAATTGGTGGTCCAATTTATCAAAAACAATATCATCTGCCGTTATGGTGTTCCGAGCCAGATCGTTACTGATAATGGATCTAACTTGAACAACAAGATGATGAAGGAGTTGTGTGCAGAGTTCAAAATTGAACACCATAACTCATCTCCCTACCGACCCAAGATGAACGGAACGGTAGAAGCGGCTAACAAGAACATCAAGAAGATCGTTCAAAAGATGGTTATAACCTACAAAGATTGGCACGAGATGCTACCCTTTGCTCTTCACGGTTATCGCACATCTGTTCACACTTCAACAGGGGCAACCCCTTTCTCTCTAGTGTATGGCATGGAAGCAGTGCTCCCCATAGAAGTAGAGATCCCGTCAATCCGAGTATTGATGGAAGCCAAGCTCACCGAAGCTGAATGGTGTCAAAGCCGACACGACGAATTGAATCTGATCGAGGAGAAGCGAATCACGGCACTATGCCATGGTCAGTTGTATCAACAGAGAATGAAGAGAGCGTTTGACAAAAAGGTTCGACCTCACGTCTTCAGGAAAGGAGACCTCGTGCTCAAGAAGATACAGTCATTTCTCACTTATTCGCGAGGTAAGTGGACTCCGAATTATGATGGCCCCTATGTGGTCACGAAAGCTTTCTCAGGCGGCGCCTTGAGACTTGCAACCATGGACGGAGAGGAATTTTCCTACCCCACGAATGTTGATGTAGTCAAGAAATACTTCGCCTAAACTAAAAAAAAAACGTCTCGGTGGATTGAAAACTCGAAAGGGCGGTCCAGGCAAAAGTTAGAGACATAAAAAAAAATCATCCCGGTGGATTGGAAACATCACAATACAATCCCGGAAAAAATTAGGGATAATGGCAAGTAACTATGTTCAACAAAGGCAAGTCCCTCAGCAGCAGCAGTTACATCATCCGCCAGAAAACTCCAGTCAAGGTCATCTTCGACAGAAGCTCAGGATGCCCCGAATTCAAAGTTGGTAGAAGGATAGTGGTCGTTATGTTTCAACGTAGCCCTTTTCCCTGTAAATTACTATTTTCTAACTTTGTAAATACTCTTTGGAATCACGCGTTTGGATGATCTCCATCTTATCAATAAAATTTGAGCCTTTGTGCTTTTGTTTGTAATTCTTATTTGTTTTAGCTTTACAGAATGACATTGTTAACATGATTAGCGATTCTTGAAATAAAACAAAAAATGAATTTACTTGTTAAAACTTTTTTTTCTTTTTAATAAAGATGGTAATTTCTTTTGACTGTTGAACATCAGAAGAACATCGGTCGCTTCTCCAGAAGTAATCAAACCTCAAAGTACGGAATCAAAATACTCTTTCTAACCCAGTACGCCTAAATGAAGGGATCAACTGTGTCAGAGACCTTGTTTCGTCTGACACGCCTCGGCCGAGTTCTCATCTCCTAAGCCCGACCAACTTAGCTCCCCGCAGGGACTATCTCTCCTAAGCAAGGTGGAATTGCTATTCTGAACCAACGATACTTCTTCGCCCCGCAATGGCCGAGTATCCAGTCGTGTTCACCTGTCAGTTTGTATGTCGCGTCAGTTTTGTCAGCATAAACATACATACATCATGCATTATTGATTTACATTCACATTTCATATTGCATCACTATCACTCTAGTCGGTCTTGTCCCCTAGTGATAAAAGTCCTCTTAATCGAGTTGTCAACCCGTTCCTCGTCAGGAAGTGTTACGTCTGAACAATCTCTCTCCTCCAGTTTTATTTCTGGATTGAAGTTGGGTCCTCGACCACTTTGATAACTTGAACCTCTGAAAGACAGAGAGCCCTCAGTTAACATCACTCTTCGCCATTGAAGATGATATCCTTGTTTTCCCGGATTAAAGAAAATCCCGAGAGAAAGTCTCCTAAATCGGAGATTCGGCAGTACGGCAGTTTTTCTCCGAAAAACCCACTGATGAAAAGGTCATCGGCGCCTCAAAATTGGATCACATCATATGGCATTTATCTGAGAAGATCTCCGAGAAAAGTATGATGTAAAGACCCCAAGCGAATGCAGTCTCTCAAGGGACTCGCATTCCCCAAGTAGAGTCAACAAATGGCATCTCCAACAGAGAAGTTTGTACACCTTTACAACTCAGACGACTGGGTTCCCCAGTAAGTCTGACATCGAAACTTTTTCCACTCAAATGGCATCTCCCCAGGAAAATTCGGCGAGAAGTTTGAAGGAAAACCGCTACGAATAGCGTCCCTTGTCAATAAAGTTTATTGACGAAAGAAACTAAGACCAGTTCCTTGGTAGGAAACCAGGATCGAGGGAAAGTTTACATCAGAAACTAAGACCAGTTCCTTGGTAGGAAACCAGGATCGAGGGGAAGTTTATTTTAAAAACTAAGACCAGTTCCTAGGTAGGAAACCAGGATCGAGGGGAAGTTTTACCTTTTCTAAGCATCATTGCTTAGCAAAATAAGAAGGATGCACAAGCTGCCATTCTTAACCACCATCAAAATTTCGGGTATTCCGATATTTAATCCTCTTGCACTCCGAATGCCCGAATACCTTCGCCATTCACACCTTCGGGTCCAAGAAGATTAAATAGGGGCATCTGTCATACCCCAAATTTTGACCACTAAGATTTCCCATCATTTTGAAAATCATCATCACAATATGGAGGAACCATCATACCTCATCAGTCTCCCCAAAGATGGGTGAACATCCACTACAATCAACTTAGGGTTTCAAGCCCTCTCAGAGTTCTTAGACAAAGGATCAATCAAGGAATGACATGATATTCAACTTGTCTAAACCTCTCAAACATCCACAATGGATAAAGAGGACTCCCACTTCAAGGATTAAGCACAAGGTTGCTCCCTTCAAGGTGGATCAAGCTTCAAGATCGCCAGTGTCACCAAATTAGGGTTTTGGTCGACCAGGGCCTCCAGATGGAAATTTTCCTCTGGGCACAAGCCAATGATCCAAAACATAACCTAATATACTCCATGGAACCTCATGGGCCCAATCATCAAGTCAATTTTGCCTCAGGGGATGCATTCATCAAAAATCAGGAATTAGGGTTTCTTGACCTAATTCACCCCTAAGTTGACTTTTAGGGCAAATTATGAGCCAAGACCTCAAGACATGATTTGATGGTCTCTAATGAACTATATTGATCCATTTGGAACAATCGATTGATCCAAGAAGCTTGAGCAACAAGTCTCAATTTCATCTGCACCACAGTTAGGGTTTTAAGGAAAAAGTCAACTGTAACTTTGACTTTTGACCAGGACATGCTCCCAAGCCCTATGACATGCATCAATATGCCCTATGACACCCATGGAACATGTCCATCAAGTTTGATTTAGGTCAATGACACGATTTCCTGAAGAATTGCACAGTTTGGAATTCATCTGATAAAAAGTCAACTGTGCACAAAAGTCAACTTTGACTTTTTGAGATTTTTCACCAAAATGGATTTTTAACCCAAAAATGATGTTAATGTATGATTTGAATCATCATTCATCAAGAAAAATCAAAAAAAGTTGGGTAACTTGTAAAAGGGGTAACCTTAAAAAAAACATAGAAAATTTTCCAAGTTAAAAATAAAGTGGCTAGGGTACTAACTTTGGAGGGTCATAACTCCTAAACCACAAAGCCATTTTCTCCCATCCAAGGCTTGATTTGTAGATCTCATTGCCCTCTACAAAAACTTCAACTAGACCTAATTCCAACTCCTCATGGATTTTGAGTTATGAAGTGATCAAAATCAAGAAAAGTTACTTTGTTCCAACACTTGGTGAAAATTTCACTAAGTCAGATTTTACCCTACTTTTTGCCAAATGTAGGGGGATTTTTCACTTGGATTCAAAAGAGATCAAAACCAAATATGTTTAAACAGTTGTTGTATCATGTAAGGGTTTTCCAAAATGACCAAGAACATTACCAAATTCAATTTGAGTCATGAGATATGACATTGGAAAGTTGCCTTGCTGAAATCTGCCAAGGCAAGGCAGAATTTGCATTTTTGCTCGATTTGCCAAAATCAGCCAAATCCAAATGCTCTTATCCATTTGGACACCTCTGAGGATTGAATCTAAAGGGGACAATCACTGAGCCAAGCCTCCAAAGTCTTTGGAACAAGAAATAGCATGTTGAACCTAGAATGGCCAAAATAGGGACAAGACTCCAATTTTGGATTGGAGCATTCAATGGAAGCATCAAGGTGGCATGGACTGAGCCATTTGCAACTGAATTCAGTCAAGACTTATCCAAGACCAAGGGAACCACAGCCCTGTGCCCTAACCTCTAGTCAATGGCTAGAGGAGACTTGGATTTCCATTGGCCAACATTGAACAAACACCTGCTGCAGTTGCCATTCACTATTGATCCCAAAACAAACTTGCTCTACTATAAATAGAGCTCAATTGTGATCAGTTTGAGTACACCAAAGCCATCAAACAGATGCTTTCCTCAAAATCTCTTCTTTCACTCCAATTTTGCCTTCTAAGGCAAGTCACTATTGGGTTTTGAGTTTGAGAGCTTTTCCAATCAAACCAATCACTCACACACCTCACATACATCATATAGAAGTGATCCAAACACTCACATAACATCTGGAACACAGATTTAACAAAATCACCAGTCAATTGGTCAAGGTTTTAACCAAAGTGCAGTTGAGATGCCATGAAGTGATCCAGTCATTCTCAGCCAAGTCCAAGCATTCAAACACACTCCATAGGGTGTAGGGAAGCTGTTCAGATCATCACACTTCATCTGTAACACCTCCTACTCAGAAATCAATTTGTTCTTGCTGTCACGACCTAGAGGTAAGCTTAAACTTGGTCATCTCTCAATCTATGCATATTTCCTCGCACAATATTTTTGCCATATGTTCATAATCATGCATGGAATATTTCCCCTCAATTAATTGCATTGTTTGAATCGTGTATCAAAAATCCTAGCGTTCATGCAGAAATTAGGGTTCTTGAGGATTTTTCATGATTTCTTGTTATATGTTTAATTTAAATGAAATTAAATACCATGGACATGATCGTGTGGTTGAAACGAGTTGATTGGTATGTGGATTACATGATATGATTAAGTATTCAGTGAGATTGGAGAGAAAATGCAAATCTGGGCCAAGTTGAAACACGTGCGTCTTCTTCAGCTGTTCTTGGCGCCATTTTTCATAAATTCAAATATTTGAATTTTGTGATTTTATTTAATTGATTCAAAAAATTAATTTCTCTCTGAGTTTTAATGATTTTGAGTTGATTCTTTTTTTAATAATTCACAAAAATGTTAAAATATTTTATTTTTCCAAAAAATCCCAAAAATATTATTTATTTTGTATAATTGATATTTTGCAAAGAATTAATGTCTTAATTGTTTTTTACATTTAAAATATTTTTTTCCACCTTGATTTTGCAACTTTTAATGCTTTCTAATTATTTTGTAGGTCAATACTTAATTTTGAAGCATTAATCCAAGATCACAATTTGTTTTCCATATGTTAAACAGTTTTGATCATTTTAATTGAATTTTTATTCAATTAAATACATTTTTGAAAATAAATTAGGGTTTTTGGATTAATTCAACCCTCATAAATCATTTTCAAAACATCATGGGCCTCTAATAGAGTGTAAGACCCAATCCTTTTTTGACCAAATCATTTTGGGCCTCAGTGTATTGTATAGGTCCTGATACCGTCAAAAACAAACGGCGCGATCGCCGCCTTTTGAAAAAAAACCTTTTGGGCCTCTCCTCGAGCTATAAGACCCATTCAAAACTTTTTGGACCTCTAATAGAGTGTAAGACCCAATCCTTTTTTGACCAAATCATTTTGGGCCTCATTGTATTGTATAAGTCCCGATACCATCAAAAACAAATGGCGCGATCGTCGCCTTTTGAAAAAAAAAACCTTTTGGGCCTCTCCTGGAGCTATAAGACCCATTCAAAACTTTTGGGCCTCTAATATAGTGTAAGACCCAACCCCCTTTTAACCGAAATCACTTTGGGCCTCAGATATTGTATAAGCCCCTCTGCGTTAAAAGAAAACCTCGACGCGATCGCCATTTCAAACGGAAAAATCATCTGGGCCTACCCTCGTGTTATAAGCCCCACTCTTTTTCTTTAAAACTTTTTGGGCCTCTTGATAGAGTGTAAGACCCATCCCTTTGTACAGAAAATAATTTTTGGGCCACAGTCACTTGTATAAGTCCCTCTGTACAAATTCAAACAGTGCGCTCACTGATAAAACCTTGGGCCTCTCTTTGAGCTGTAAGCCCCAAATCTTTCTTTTTCAAAACACTTTCTCCTTTGATTTTGAATATACTGTTGTTTTCAATCTTTCTTTGTTGAACAACTAACCAAACAACATGGAAGCTCTACAACCGAGATGAATGTATTCTTCGTGAATGGCATCTTTGAATTTCTTCCAAATTCTCGAACTTTCCTGACTTGATCTATTCCTTGTGAATAGCTTGCCTTGAATTTCTCGGGGTTTGGGGACCCACGGGCTTCTTAAAAGCATCGGCCTCCTCTTGGGCATCGTACAAGGACCCACAGGCTTCCTAAAAGCAACCTCGCCTCCTCTTGGGATTAGTACAAGGACCCGTCGGCTTTTTAGAAGTATTCACAGCCTCCTCTTAGGCTTCGTATAATGATATCTTCCTCCAGGAATGATAGCCTCCTCTTGGGCTTCATACAAGGACTGATCGACTTCTTAAAAGTTTCCAGCCTCCTCTTGGGCTTCGTACAAATTGTCCCGACGACCTCCTAGAGGTATAGGAACAGAAATTAGTCATCTGCATAGAACAGTCCTTTCAAAGAGTCTACTACTATTTCTCAAAGCATGGTACAAAAGATAAAACTCTAGACACGGACAGTCTAATCTCCTTGAGTCTCAAAGACATTCTCAAGTGACCCCTTCGTTAAAATAGGAAGCAAACCCGTAGACTCGGACAATCTCAATACCCTTCGAATTTCCCTATTCCTTAAAGTACATGAATAACCCGGATCCTTGAATCAAATCCTTGAGTATAGTGTTGCTCATATAAGAACTGATTTTCTCTTTAAATCAGCATACTGGACCTGTCACTTAACTGAACAGTCGCCATAGCCTCCTCTTAGGCTTTGTATAATGATCCTTCTCCAGTGAAGTTAGCCTCTCTCTTGGGCTTTGTACAATGATTCTCCCCAGCGGAGTCAAACAACATTTAGCCTCTCTCTCGGGCTTTGTACGAGACACATAAAGAGACTCCCTCATTGAGTCAATCATCCTTTTGCCTCCATCTCGGGCTTTATACGAGATACAAAAAGGTTCTTAATGAGCCAAACAAATTTTAGCCTCCATCTCGGGCTTTATACGAGATACCAAAAGACTCCACCGTCAGGTCAAAACCTTTTAGCCTCTCTCTCTCGGGCTTTGTACGAGACACATAATAGCCTCCTCTTAGGCTTAGTATAAGAAAACCACTGGTTGATCCAATTAACCTTTTAGCATCAAAGTTGTGCCTCGTTCACAGTACACAAACATCAACAACTCCTTCCCCTCCATCTAACTGCTGTAAGCGGCAAGCCTCTGGATCATCTACATCCATGCCAATGTCCCTCTTTTAGTATGAGAAATTCCTAAGGAAAGATGGCATTACTCTACACTGAGTTAAAGTCTTCTCATTCAGGTTAAAATCCCCTATAAAGGAAATTATGGCATTACTAGGATTCGCGTATCCCGGTTAAAGTAATTCTCCTTTATAAACAGTCGTAACAGACAAACCCCTCTTTAGAGATGACAAATTCTCTCTAAGGTCAACACTTTCAGCTTCACATCTTGGGCTTTGAACAAGATACAAACTACCTTTTGCTTCACGTCTTGGGCTTTGAACAAGACACCAAAACACCATTTCCTCCCATAGAATAGGAGGAACTACGAACGCTCTGATTTCCCTGTTTCAGTAAACGGGAATACGTAGGCACAAGATTGAAAGAAAAATCTTAGCGAGCACACTAAACAAAAACCCAAAATCCCATACTTTCATATATATCTGTCCTAACATCTCAACCAATAGCCTAAAGCACCCCTCGTCAACAAAATAAACTAGGAGAAACCCCGAATCTTTGTAGCATTTGTAACCTAACAGACCGCTATTTAATCTCAGTATGCAAGCAGGGTTAGTTGGAGACATCTATTTCCCTTCCTTCGTCAGCTTTAATAGGATAAAAAATGAATCGAGCTGTAGTACCAGAGCGATCGTGCTTCGCAACCACATCCAAAAATCACTCGCTACATTGACCTCCGAAATAAATTTGGCCTCGAGGAGGTCCTTTAAGCTTTTTCTGCAGCCTCCATTTTCTCCAGAGACTGCTTTCTCCTACATTATGCTACTGCTTTGGCGGCCGGGTCAATCGTGAGTTGATGGCAGGCTACAGACGGGTCCAAGTCGGGCATCTCGGCAGTGCTCCAAGCGAAGAGGTCGACATTCTCACGGAGGCAGGCTTTGAGTTGCTTCCTTGCAATGCCGGGGAGGTCTGCTCCAATCTTCACTCCCCGCTGGGGGTCGTCACAGAATAAGACGAGCTCGAAGTTGCCATCTGGGATTGGGCGCATTGGATGGGAGCTGCTACTAGCAGGGTAGACAAGCTGGTTGAAGCTGCTTGGTCCTCCTTTTGGTCTTCTTCAGGGAAGAGGTTGTCGAGGTCGATGGAATCGACCTGAGGTAGAGGCTTGGCTTCCTCGGAACTGCTGGGCAAGGCGGGTTTGTTCGAAACCTTTGGTTTGGACGCAATGGCGTTGAGTCCCTTTGTAGCTTCTTCGAAACATCATCGCGCGGCTTCGATGTCGCCGTGGAGGGTGGTGACCATCCCCTTTGAAGTGTAATATTTCATCTTCAGGTGGACGGTTGAGGGCACAGCAACCAACTCAGCCAATGTTATCTTCCGAAGATACACTGGTACAATGACGGGCAATCGATCACCAAAAACTGCACTTTGACAGATCTGCCATCTCTACTGATCCAAAAGTGATGATCAGTTCAATGTATCCCCAGGGTTTGGTCACTGATCCATTGAATCCTTGCAAATCAGACCCCACATAGGGGGTGAGGTGTGATTCGTCTGACTGAAGTGTTGAGAACAGCTGGGAGTATATAATGTCGACCGAGCTGCCTTGGTCGACGAGGATTCTGCAAACGCTGAAGTTCGCCATTCGAGCTCTGATGAGCAAAGGTATGCTAGAGTTTGGAGATCCTCCGAGGAGCTCTTCCCGATAGAAGGAGATGGGGACAGAGCCCTTCTGGGCTTGGCCGAGGTGGTCACCTTATTGGAGCTCGTGTTGATTAGGTGCTTGAATTTTCTTTTCACGGAGCCCACCGTGACTTTATTGAAACCTCCGCTTGAGATGACCATGGCGGATGGGAACGTCTCCCACGGGCTGTGGGCCGCGAAGTAGGCAGGAGCGCCGAGCTCGTCTAGGACGTAGAAGTCCTCTGGTCGCGATACGGACATGGCGACCTGGATGTTGGTCTCTTCCGAGGAAGGCACCTCTTCCTCTACCTTTTTGGACTCCTGGGCATCTTGCCGGGGAGCGTCTTTCTTCTTAGTGGACTGTTTCAGGTGGCCATCCCTGATCAGTATCTCGATAGGATCCTTTAAATGGATGTAGTCTTCGGTAATGTGGTCGTGACTCTTATGGAAACGAAAGTACTTCAATTTGTCGGCATTGGGTTTGGTCAGTATTTGTTTGGCGAAGCGGACCCCTGCTTGCTTGAATTCTGAATTCGCGCATTCGGACATTATCTTCTCCCTGGAGACGGTCAGGGGCGTGTAGTCGTTGAATCGTCCGGAGGGTCCTTTGCTATCGCGAGAGTCCCTAGGACGGTCTTCGCGTTTCCTTTCTCCTCGACGTCCCGTCGAGGCTTCCTCGCCTCTGGAGGCCCGAGCGTTCTCCTGTTGACGAGAAGCTCTGACGGAGTTGGCCGCTTCCTTCTCCTCGTACAGGATGTACGACTGTTCCTTTAGGAGGAGGCATCCAGATTCCTTGGAGGTGCTAGGCCGACGGCTTTAGAAAATTCTGAGCCAGGGCGGAGTCCTTGCTCGAGGAGAAACTTTTTCATTTCGTCCGTTGTAGGGACCTGCACTACTTCTTTGTTGAACCTCTCTATGTATGCCCGGAGAGGTTCGTCCTTTCCTTGGATTATGGCCCCAAGGGAGGTTTCAGTCTGGGGGTGGTGGCGCGACGCTGTGAAGTACCGAGAGAACATTCTGCCCAGTTGCTTCCATGACGTAATAGATTCTTCGGGCAGCTGCTTGTACCAAGTCATTGCTCCTTTTCAGAGTTAGGTTGGAAATAGTCGGCACTTGATGGCGCCCCGGACGCCACGGTAATCCAACAACACATCGATGTTTCCGATGTGCTCGTCAGGGTCTGTCGTGTCGTCGTACGTGCCCAGTGCTGAGGGCTTCTCCAGGCCCTTGGGGAGGCGTGTTGCCAAGATTTCTTAAGATAATGGGTCGTGCGGCTCATCATCGCTGCTGGAACTAGATGGTGACGGGGATCAGATGACTTGCTCGTGTCGTCGACTTCTTCGAGGAGAAAGTAAACGGGCCTGGCCCTTTGACCTGATCGGAGGTGACTGCTTGTCTCTTCGGGTTCTCTTGTGGACGGGAGAGTGCTGGTTCTGCAGGGAAACCTGGTCGCATTTCCGGACAGCGCGAGATTCTGGCTCTTGGCGCAGGCTTCGTCGACTTCTCGCCGAGGCTGCAGGCTCTTGGATCGTCGATGGTTCTTCCTCGGAGGAGGGGAGGATCTTGGGCGAGCAGATTCTTCCAACGCCCCGATCCTTTCGTTTTGCTGAAGGATCAGGAGGTTGGTTTTGTTGATCGCCTCCAGGAGGGCCACCACGGCCGAGTCGGCGTTGGGTGGAATGGGGACGGGCTAGATAGCCAGCGAGGGCTGGTCGCCCTCGCGATCAGCAGGAGTAGGGGAAGGTGCAGTTGTGGCCCCGTCTCTCAGAAAACGGGGATCTCCGAGGAGAGAAGATGGACCGTCAACGTCAGACTTGTTGACGGGGAGGGCGGCGGATAGGTGAGCACCTTTGACGTGATCTTGAGATGCCATGATGATGATCTTGGAAATTCGCTTTGATCTTTGGTTTCCGGGGAAAGAAAGAAGGGGAGAACAAGAGTTCCTATAACGACCCAGTTTTGTCAGTTTTTATTTAATCGAGTCGTTTTGATTATTTTATTATTATATTATTTTATATCTGACTTTTATCTGAAAATATGTTATTTTTAGTCGTGATTATATTTTGTCGCGTTTTGGGAACGTTTGCGAGATATTTGAGTGTGGGGGTATTTTGGCCTTTTCATTTATTTTTCCTAAGTTAGTATGAATAGGAATAGAAAGAGAGAAAAATAGTAAGAAGAGAAGAAAAAAAGAGGAGAAGAGAAAGAGAAGAGGAAAAAGGGGAAAAAGAGAGAAATCTTGGAAATCAAGAAAATCGATCAACCGACTTTTCTAAACACGATTAAATCGGGTAAGGGTGCGAAACTCGATTATCTTATCATTGTGTATGATTATGTAAGTGTGTATTTGCATGTTGTCTTGCCTTTTTCCATAGTTTTTCGGTTATAGGTCGAAAACGCGTAAACGAGTAGAAATCGATGTTTTCACTGACGAAAATCGATATAAATTGTTTTGTATGATCTCACTATGTTTAGGAACCTTTGCTAATAATTGTTTTGCTGCTGTAAGTGATTTGGGTGGAAAAATTGGATTTTTGGTTTTTGAAAACGAAGCAGAATTTTTCTGCACCTGGTGTAAAGTGTTGGGCGGTTCTCTGATTTCGTCGGGCGGTTCGGGATTTCGCCGGGCGGTTTTGAGAGGCGCAACCTTGACACGATTCTGACTCTATTGAGTCATTTGGGGAGAATTGGTGACGCCTTTGCTTCGCCGTGCGAATTAGCCGCGAAGGGCAAGTGTCGGGCGGTTTATGGGTTTCGCCGGGCGGTTTTTAGGGTTTTTCACATTTTTATTTTCTTTTTAATTCCATAACTTTTGATCTGATTATCCGTTTTGAACGTTCTTTATATCGTTGGAAAGCTTATGAAATGTTCTTTCTTGTAAAAATGATTTTTGAGATTGTTGGCCGATTAATTTATATCGGGAATTTGAAATAGTGACGTTTTGTCGACTTTTGCCGTGTTAATTGGGTGAACTTGATGTGTATATGCAATATGCTGTTGGTGTGGATATTGTATGACCTGTGTACTGTTGTGTGATGAAATTGCATGAAATACATATTGTGATGATGATTGGTGGCCTTAGGGCAAGAAAATACAATGTGTGGTAATTGATGATATATGCATGATTATGGATGTGTATATGTGTGCATTTTAAATGTCACGAGTCATTGTATGTCAAGCATCATGATATGCATTCTTGTGACGTCGTGAGCGACGGATTGATTCCAGAGGGAATCCGCTATAACATCGTGCGCCTTAAAAATAAGAGGACTGAAAGCGATCTGATCGGATCGTGCGCCTTAAAAATAAGAGGACTGAAAGCGATGATTATAGACAATCGTGTGCCCATGTGGGGTGTGAGCGATCGAGTCGTGTGGCCGTGTGGGGTGTGAGCGATCCATAAACGTCGTGTGCCCGTGTGGGGTGTGAGCGACGGGGAACATCGAATGCCCGACGGGGAGTTACACTAAGTAACGAGCGATGGTTCCAGCAGAGTTCCTGAGTGAACTAGTGATGAGAAATGTTGGAAGTCGGTACCGCATATGTATTGCATAGAGTCGTTGTGTCAGTCTCTGTGCATTTGCATAAATCATGGATTAATTGTGTATGGAATTGTGATTGTGATTGACGAGATGGAATATGTATAATTGTATTGATGATGAGTGTATTGTGTATGACTGATGTGCATTGGTATTGGATACCAGAGAATTGTGCTGTGTTGTGTTGTATTTGATTGTGGTGCATTTGTGGTGAGAATATTTTACTTGTGTATGTCTGTGTTAATATATAATTATATGCAACTGTATTATGATTGTGTTTTTCACCCTTCTGCTATTTTATAATGCTCTATGAGGCATTGCAGATTAGATTGCTGGAGGTCTTTTTGTGAAGCTTAGGTCTTCATTCTTTTGTCGGTCGGCTCTGATATGTGACACCAGGTAGTCGGGGTGATCGAGTGTGATTAATTTGTATTATGTATATGCATCTTTTGGATTGTACATGTATGGTTGTATATGACACATACACTTTTATGATATATATATGAGATTCAGTTACGGATTTTCCGCTTTTATTCCGTAATTGGATTGTGGGTGTTAGGAACTCAGTTCCTTGGTTGTGCTACCTGAAATTGTTGCATATCTGTATGAGCAGGGTTATTGTATTTTGTTTAAAATTAATGTGACCCCCTCGGTCTATGCCGTGCATGTTTTAAATATACTCTGATGAAATTTTGAATTTTATTTATCGCTTTGATAGCTTGGGGGTATAGATTAGGGGTGTTACAGTTCCCACAGACGGCGCGACTGATCATGAAGGCTGGATCAGATCCTGTTGAAGTGGGCCACCAAGTATGTCTGAGATGCTGGGCATATGGAGAGGAGGAGGGGGTGTACATGCAAGGCACTCCAACGCTCAAGTAAGAAAGGGTCAGAGAAAAGGGGCAAGTACAAAGTATGAGTTTCGAGGGTGATTATTCGATACCTGACCCTCTCAAGTGAGTGGGTTTATATAATGCCCCCAGCGTGTGGCTAACGGTCCTATTTTCGGGGCAAAATAACCGCTTTCCCGAAGAATAGGTACCTTCCCAAAACTAGCCAATATGTCGGGGATAGGCATAGTGTCGGGCACATGCCCTTAGCTGTTCAGGAAGTGAAGAAGCCGTACGGAACGGGCAGCATTTCCGGGGAGGAGCGATGCAGTCCTTGCCCAGTAGGAGGGGCAGAAAGGTAACTTTTGCCGTTTGGTGGATTGGACTTAGGCAATTAGGTCGTTCTGGGAGCAAAGGTGGATTGGGTCATGTCTAGCCATTGGTCCAGTCCAGAACACCTATAAATAAAGACATCTTCCTTTACTTTTTCACATCCAAAAAAGAGACAATTCTCATAATTCTCTCTCTCTCTCTCTCTCTCTCTCTCTCTCTCTCTCTCTCTCTCTCTCTCTCTCTCTCTCTCTCTCACTCTAAATTATTTTTCCACTTTCTCTCATATTAATTTAGTCATGGTGCTTCGAGAAAGTCGTTGTGTTTATATGAGAAAACTTGTTTTGGAAAGGATAAATTTGTAAATTTACCAAGTGTTCTTTTTTCTCTTGTGTGCATATCTCTTTCTTAGGAAGTGTTTGTTTGGGTACAAGGTTAAACCCATTAAAAGCTTTGTTTAAGGGGCTTTAATATTAAGTCATCATTCAGTTTTTGAGTGGATCCACTTTCCTAGTCTCTCTTTAGGTTCTTGAAGATAACTAGTGAAAAAACTTCTAGTCAGTTTGTGAGCTCAATCTGTTATAAAATCTCTATTTGGTTCGAGATCAGTCTGGTGTAAAACCTCATTTTGGTTTGTGGTCAGCCCGTATAAAACCCTGGTTTGTTTTGAGGGATAGCTAGTTCAAAAAAATTCATTGCTTCTAAATAAGTACGTATAAAATGTAGGTTTAGCATGGGGACTAACCGATCGAAGTTATGTTCGTGTTTGGAAGGAAGACTAATGTTTTAGTCCATTGTTCGTTGTTTGGTTCGAAGTAAACCTAAAACTTCTTTTTTTCCTTGTATAGTGGGGTTCGTGCGTTTAACATACTAAAATCTCATAAGCATTATTGGATACTCTCAAGATCAAGTCTTGGGAAGAGAAGTAGATCACTTCATTTAGACTAAACCTGTATAAATCTGGGTGTCATCTATTTTCCCTTATCTTTTTACTTTCCGCAGAATTTCTTTACTTTGATTTTCTGCTGATATATTAAAACATTTTCTTCAAAATGTTTTTGAGCTCTAATTTAGAAAACAATTTTATTTTAAACTATTGATTTTCAAAAACCCCCATAGTTCGCCTCTCATCTTGTGTATGGAGTCGCATGTTCAACAAGTGGTATCAGAGCCTAGCTCATATTCAAAGACTAATCATCACAGGAGGAGAATGACTTCCAACACCATTTCTAACAAGACATTTGTCCTAAACACGCCTCCATCGTTTAATGGTTATATGTTTGAACTATGGAGAGAAAGATTTAAAATCTTCATTTAATGTTTTAATTTTGAATTATGGGAAACAATAATCAATGGTCTGTTTATCCCTACTCACCATATAAATGGAGATTTAGTAAACAAATCTTATTTCCTTTGGACCATAGAGGAAAAGCAAAAGTTTGAGATTGATTTCAAAAGTAAGAACTTTTTTATGTCTTTAGATGATAGTCAATTGCTTTATGTTTATAATTGAAAAAGCGCCAAGGAAATGTGGGATACTCTTGAGATGATATATGGAGTTTCTCCAAGCATCGAATAAGAGAAAATTAACATACAAGGTGAAGAAGATGAATTTTTTATTCATAAGTGTTTATCTAAATTTTGAAATGTTAGAAATTGTATTAGAACTTTTTCCACTAAAAAATATTTAAGAGTTAAGAATGGGTATCATAAATCTGATTCAATCCTTAAATCAAGAGATAAGAGTGTTTATGACTTTAAGGAAAAATCAAAGAAGCGAGAAAATGTAGAGAAATTTAACGAAGTGGTTCAACTACTTAAAATTGAAAGCATAAGCTCAAAACTTGAATAATCATCTTCAACTTCATCATACTCCTAGAAGACAACTCATGAGGTTTCCTTCGAAAGAACAATCTCAGTAGTTGAATGATCTTTATATAATTCAACATCAAATGAAGGAATTGCATCTGTAGAAGGATGTGAAGAATAAGAAGCCCCTTCTAGAAGAATCTTTGAAATAAGAAAATATATCAAGTGCTCTGAAAATGATGAAGACTCAACCTCGGGAAGAACCTTCGAAGAATCTTTTTCAAATGAAGAAGATGAAGTCTTCTTGAAAGTATCTCACAAAAAAGATGATCATGAGGTAAAAATATTAAGTAGTTGTTTATATTAAGTGATAAGTTAGTTGAAGAAAATGATAAGGTTAAATATCGTAACTTAGACCTTAAGGATTATCTTGAGTTTCAAAAAAAGAACAATGAAACACTTAAGTTCAAAATAGCTAATATTAGAAACTCGGTTGGAACATGTGAGACTCGTGTCTCAATGAAAAAGAAAACAAAATATTTACATGAAACCCTACGTAAATTTACTAAGGGGGAGAAAGAAAACCTTTACTTGATTTTATCAAATCAAAGGTCTTGCTTAAATAAAACTAGATTAGGCTTTAAATTCAATAGAGCACCTAGTAAAGAACTAAATAGGAAGAAATTGAATTGACCTATTTTTATATGCTCTCATTGTAATAGATTTGGACATTTAGAGCTATTTTGTTTTGATAAATTGAAGACGTATAAAGGTTGTAAACCTAGATCTTCTAGAACTACTAACGCACCAGGACCTAAGGAAATTATGGTAACAAAGGTGAAACCCTAGTATGTTTTACATAGATGCTTTGAGCTCTTATGAAGCCTTAGCGCATATTAAATGAATTTATGCAAATAAAATAGTATACTCTTGAGTATACAATAGTGTTTAAATTAATGTCTTTGATAAAGGATGTTTGTTGATGGTGTATATCAATGATCGTGATCTAAGCAAGTTTCCGTTGAGGATGGTCTCAACACTTTTTATCTATGGTGATTTATTAACCTCTTAGTAGGTTGAAAAAATAAGTTTATGGTGGACATATTTATCTCATGGTTTAACCGACATCGTATCTGTTGTACCCCAAATTTTCCCCTTAGATTCACTGATTCGTCTGCATAACATACTAGGTCAATTATTCGTGCATGACTAACCTCTTTATCTAGTTTTTGCTTGTTTGTTTCATTTGTGAATACAGGTGCTGCTGCAGAAGTTCCAGATCTTGAAGGTTGTGCTGTGCATGTGTGTTTGTGGAGGTTTCCCTGGTCCTTGCAAGTGTGTGTGGATTCCTGTGATATTGCGCCCTTCCTCCTTCTGATCCATAAACCACCAAACCTCTCTTCCCTCAGACTTCTCAGTTTTTCTCCCCACAGAATACTAGGTCCTTATACCCTTTGATTAGACCCTCAAGTTGGTCACTGATTGTGTATCAAGCCACATTACAAGATGGCACTTTCCCTTCTGTAAAATCCTCAGATTCAAAAGATGTGTTTGCTCCATGATGCCATGGTTTTTAAATAATGAAGGTTCAATTTAGAAGGAGTTGGAAGTTTGGGTTCAAGTATGAAACGCATGCCCTCTGTTCCAAGAAGAATGTTTGAATTCTTGAAGCTGCCACGTATTCTTCAAGCAAGTTTGAAGATCATCTGAGAAATTAATGTTCAAGATGCCTTGACCATTGATAGAAGGATAAATTAATTTGCAATATCTGTGAATGGCGGTCGCTTGTGGGATGCATATCTCCCTTTTAAAGCGCAAGTTTTTTTATCAAATTATGATCAAGAGAGTTCCATTTAGAACTTATAACCAAAGGCTTTTAAGTTTCTAAGCCAAGGCATACAAGGTTCATATTCATCAAGCTTTCACAAAGTCCAAGGTCGTGACCCACGTATTTTTGGAAGCGTTAAGTTGGTTGAAATCCTAAAGCAAGTTTGGAAAAGAAGTTCTCAAAGCCTAATTTGACTCGTCATGTTTTATAATAGCTACTTTGACTTGAAGCGTGCATATGGGGTTGATTGAACTACTTGGCATTAACGGTTTTTTTATTTTTATAACATGTTTTCAAGATTTTTAGAAAGAGATAAGGATCCAAATGTTGAAAAAAGCAAGTCAACAAGTTTACAATATTACAAAGACCACTACAAAAATTCTCTGCAAATATTAGTCTCAAACTATTTTCAAGCTATTTCCAAATGTCATTTGCATAATATGGTAATCATAAAGTAGGGCGCTTTTTTTTGGGGCTCAATATCACATCAGTGTGGATCATGTATACCTACTGTGAACAACTTGGGCTAGTATGAGTTGGTGGGGAGTTCCACGCTTATTCGTGGCGCCATATTATGAATATAGGTGGTGTTGTTGTGCAACACGTCATTGTGAGTCCCTATGAGTTTAGCATATTGTACAGGAAGCGTTTTCAATGATACAACACATATTTTAGCAACATATGTAAAGTGTAAAATATTAGATTGTGACTTCTTAAAATCCAAAAAAGGGATTACATAACCCGAAGCACTATTTCTTGGGTCATCACCACTCAACATATGGCAAGTTGTTGCTCTATTTTGACAAAAAAAAATTAAGGATTGTTCCAGTTAACAAGATTTTCAAGCAGGCCATTTTATGATCGCTTAGTCAACCAGTATCAAGTTTTGACTTTCATCTCCATGCGGACCTTTGCCTCAGTAGCTTTATATTATCCTGTGCTTGCGAGCTTTCCAAGTATCAATACAACTGCAAGTCATCAATACTTGGGTCGTTAGAACAAACATACATTGAAAATCAATTTGGATAAAGGAATATCGGATTATGTTCGAACATGTTTGGATTGATACGCGGTTAATTTTATCATAACAAGATCATGTTTATAGCAGTAAAAGTTTTTTTTTCTAAAACCACGATGGAGCAGATCTAACGAAATCAAACAAAACAATCAAGGTTCCTCTTACCTATCCCTAACAATTTAACATTCATTGATTAAAGACCAAACATAAGGTTTCCAAAACAGGCAGGGACAATCATACAGTTTCAGACTTCATCAAGCATTTCCACGCCCTCAAACCATTCCAAAACAAGACTAAACATAAAGTCAGACATGTTCCAAACCAATTCATTTCTTTCCTAAACAATCTAAATTGTTTCAGACAACTTTTGAAAATTCCCAAAACAATCTTCAAACAGTATCAAGCAAAAGTAGAAACTCATTCAAGTCCCTACAACACTTATCAGACAAAATTAACGCCAATCCCAAACATTGATAACTTGTTTCATGACACCATCAATTTTTTCCAAATAAGTCATAACAGTTCTGGACAAATTTCAAAAACATAACTAATTGGGAAAAACATGTTTTAACACAGAATTCAAGTGCATTCAAAACCAGTTTATCATAGGTGAGTCTTGATCTATATAAACAGAAGCACGTGGAAAGGAAGGGAGGACTAAAAAAAAACCCAATTTCTCATGTCAGCAAAAAAACCCATTCAATGTACCAGTTTCTCACACAGTTCAACACTCACAAACACATACAAAATTCAAAACCAGACCACATTCATCAAACCAGCCATTACTTCAAAACCAAAAGTTTTCACCTAATCCACCATTGATAAACCAGAAAAAAAAACGACCAAATTCAACAAGTCACTGTAACCAGATAGTCATCAAATATACCAGAAAATTCATCATACAAATCTCACAGAGCTCGCCACGAAACTCATTCACAAAGTTACGAATTTCACAAGACACTACCATCAGAAGATTTCACATACACGCGCAGTATTCACACGCATTTGGTAGCATCAGAGGAAATCCGTTGAAAAGAACAGAAGATTCAAAAACGCACACAACAGCAACACGCAAGCAAAATTAAATAAGGGATAAGACTTATCTTCGACGGAGGTCTCGCTCGAGGTCTCGTTCGCTCCTCCCCACCATTCAACCGGAGTTTTGTTTTTTTCCCTTTTACGTTTTCGCATCGCCGTTGAGCAATCTTTGTACTTGTAATCGACCAATAATGAGAATAATGGGGGCCGGGATTGTGGGGGTGGGGTGTAGTATTTTTGCTGTTTGTCTTGTTAATCGGAGAGAGAGAGGACGAACTGTTACTGCCGCCGCTAGGGCTCTTGAAACCCTAAGGTTTCATTTAGAGAGAAAGAGAGGAACGCGTGCGAGAGAGAGAGAAGAGAAAATGAGTCGTGAGGTTTCCACCCATCCTTCCGTTTTTTTTTTTATTTCCTTTTATTTAGCTTTTTCTTCTTTTTTAAGATATAACCTCAAATAAAAAAAGATAATAATCACTATTTTATTTTAAATAACCAAAAAAACTTTTTTAATTGATAACTCTTAATACTCCCTTTTTTTTTTAATAAACGTTAATATTAAATAATCTTAAAAAATCTAATTAGGAAAATCTTTATCTTTCTTTTTCAATTTAAAAATAATCCCAATAAAATAACTTTTTTTAATAACACTTAAATCGTTTTAAATTATTAATACAAAATAATAATAATTAACTCTTTTACTAAAAGATTAAAATTAAAGTTTTTTAAAACCTTCTTAAATTAACCTCTCATAATATCTTTTATAATAATAAAAAAAAACTTTTCTTGATTAGAACATTAAAATCATGTTAAGATAAAAACCTCAACCTTTCCCTTTTCTTTAATTTAAAAATAACTTTAACATAAAAATAATAAAGCTCTTTAATAATAAACCTAAAAAAAATAAATCAAACTCGTTAGAACCCCCAACGTGAGTGAATCGCATGCTGTGTGATATTTCATGTTTACTTTTGCTTGATGTATGTGCATGCTTGTTACTATATGTCTAAACCCTTTTTTCAAAAATACTAAAAACTCTCGATCCAACGTCGAGCCCCTTTTCTACCTATATAAGTCGATCGCCTTCGGGCCTCGCATTCAACCTTTTGGGTCACAATACACATTAACTAGCCCACTTTGCTAGTGCGCACTAATAATCAAAGTTAGTTAGCCCCCCTCGACATTCCAAAGGAAGGTTCCTTAAAACTGACTAAACCGTCATAGGACTAACGCTTTTAGAACCCTTGGCCATAGGATTCGGAGTCGCCGTACTCCACGTCTCGCCGTAGACACTTAGAATCTTAGCCTTAGGATCGGAGTCGCCGCACTCCAAGTAAATGCTCCGCCGCGAACATTTACAATCCTACCCCGCTTGAACCATCCTACAACTTTAGAGTCGCCGCACTCTATGTAAGGTCTTGCCCAAGACTTTACTTCCCCTTGGAACCTTGACCCCGTCAAGAAGTTCCTCTTGCAGAACTACGCGTACTCTGATTCTACACCCGAGGATACGTAGGCGTAAGGTGCGATACCTTATCGAGTATACTTAGATACTAACCCCTAGGGTTTCAACCTTTAGCATAGCACCCTTAGCAAGCGATTGAGAGATAACATAGTACTAACGAGAGGTTCCCGTAGAGTACTACGGACGTTTAGGATGCTAATACCTTCCCTAGGCGTAACCAACCCCCGAACCTTAGATCTTTAGGTTTTTTCGCTTTTGAACCTTTCCTTTGGATAAATCAAAGACGGTGGTGAACATTTAAAGAATGTGATCCTAGTTCATTAATAACTATGGTATCCAATTCTCACCACAACAGAAATGGCGACTTCACTGGGGACTGTCGAGGGTTTCCCCTATCTTGTTTTTCTTATGTTATCTTTCTTTATTATATTTGCTTATTATCTGTTATGTTGGGTTGCTTATGTGGTGAGACAAAGTCCTACACCCGGACTAGAGTGACAATTATGATAGGAACGGTGAGAATTCAAGGATACTTTGATGGAGTCGATTCCTGAAGAAGTTGAATTGAGACTTCACCACTCAGTCTAGGCCCTCTCGAATTTAATTTTGTCCAACGAGTCAATTCGTGAAGACGCTATTATTTCGAACTAAAGGCCATCGAGACTGGGGACCGTAGTTACCTTTAACCCAACTTGGCCTATGAGGATGTAGTGCGGGGACTATGCGGGAGTCTATTTCTGCAATAGTCGCTACGCGATACTACACTCGGACGAGATTCTCTTGAGAATATTATTGACTACCAAGTGATCTGGAAAATCGATAATATCCGAAAGATGGATTGTAGACTCTGGGAACTTTTAGAACCCGTTCGGCAGGTACATTTTGAAACTATAGTACATACCTTATGGGAGGGTAGACCTTGGCTCCATGTTGTGACCTCTCAAACCTAGGACTTTTGTTTGTCTATTTGATCATGTCTGTTTATCCGTGCTTTGTGCTTTGTGTGTTTGCATCCTCGCATTCATAAGCATCATATCATAAAGATTCATGGAACTTAGTCTTTGTTTATAAACCTCATAAGGATATCACAGACTCTAAAAATTTAAAAAAAAAACGTTGAAGTACCTTTACAAAAGTCATAACCTGGACGATCTAAAGAGACTAGAGACTTTGCTGACAAATATAGAAAGGTTCAAATCAAGATCTGGGAAGCTATCATTATGGCCTATCATTATTATCAACTGGTACCTAAACTTGAAGACTATTCTCAACGAATGGAGTTAATAACTCAAGACAAATATCTATTTCTCAACTTCGGTTAGTATTCAAGCTCGCTAAAAGGAGGTTATTGAAAAAGCTACTTATTACAAGAAATGGAAAGCTCAAGAAGATGTCTCATCCCATTCTAAATCATCAGTCAACACTTCGTCAACAAGTCTATTCTAGAAGAAACTTGGATGGAAGAAGGAAGTCAAAAGAATTCAAGACAAGACCGTTGGAAGAGTCTCCTTAGATCCATCATTATTAGCTTTTATTTAGCTATTACGTTATGACTGTTGTAAGACGTACAGACGCATTTTATAATTAATTTTGTAATAAATCAATTTTTAATATTCCAGTACTAATGATTGTAACCGATTTTTTTTTATGATTCTTAAAACAAGCCTTTTGATATTCCATGATGATTATAAATAGCTGAGTTCCCATGAATCTTGTTGCATAGCATTTGCATTTTGCATTTTTTTCTTTATCAAGGAACTTAGAGTTGTTTTGTAAGCATTGTACGATGGATTACGGAAAGAAGGGAGTTGTGTCGTACACCTTCAGAGTTTCGGATGTTGAACAACTAAGGGAACTAGCAGGGCAGATCAAAGATCCTGAGGCGTTCACTGAGAAGTATGGAAAGATCCTCCCGTTGTTGCAGACTCGAGTAGCCGCTGGTTTATTGGAAACGCTGGTTCATCTTTACAGCTTGATCTACCATTGCTTCATCTTCCAAGATTTCCAGTTGATGCCTACATTGGAGGAATACTCCGCCCTTATGGGTATTCCTGTCAAAGACTCACCTCCATTCTCCGGTGGAGAAGGAAGGCCCAGCCAGGAAGACATCGCAAGAGCGACCCACATAAAGCTGTTGGAGATCCAAACTCATATGACGGTCAGAGGAGGAATCGACGGTTTACCGGCCCAATTCTTGTTCGAGAAAGCTCGCCATTTTGCTAGAGTAGGGAACACTGGAGCGTTCGAGCACATCTTTGCACTGCTGGCCTACGGTTTGTTCTTGTTTCCGAATGTTGAAGATTTTGTCGACGTCCATGCCATAAGGATTTTTATGCTCAAAAATCCAGTTCCGACATTGTTAGCTGATGCCTACCACGCTATCCATTCAAAGGCTCAAAAGGGAGAAGGTCGGATTACTTGTTGCGCCGCTATCCTCTATAGGTGGTTTATTTCGCACCTACCGAGGTCTACCGATTTCTGGGATGTAAAGGATGGTTCAGAATGGCCTGTGAAGCTCATGGCTCTTACTCACTCAGATATTGTCTGGCATGACCCGATGTATGGAGGAATCCCCATGATTCATAGCTGTGGAGATTTTCCCAATGTACCTCTTCTTGGTACAAAGGGATGTATCAGCTATAATCCTGTGCTCGCCTGTCGTCAACTGGGGCACCCAATGGAAGAAGTACCTGATCCAGAAAGCCTGACAAGACTTTTCCTCTATCAAGGAGATGACCTGAATCTGAAAACCGGAATCGTGTTTGCTTGGCGTCGCATCAATCGACAAGGAATGACAGTGACAACAAATCCTGATTGCTCAATTACTGAAGAATGTCTAGTATGGGCACGCGAAAGGGCTCTGACCTTGAGGATGCCTTATCCCCATCCCAAACCTCCCGTTGTCCAATCAGATGAAGTTTCAAAGTTGAAGGCTGAAATAGAGAAGCTTACCCTGGATAAATCAAGAATGCAACATCAGATTGACATGTTAATGGAAGAACTCCGTGGAAAACAAGGGGCATCGTCCAGTGGATTAGACTCCTAGTTCCTTTTGTGTTATGTTGCTTATGTAATAAAACTTTGGAGGTGTACTGGCTGTTGAAATTTTTAATAAAATGTTTTAATATCTACAATGACTGCAAATACGACTTTGAGTTCCTTGATAGTTGCATCGTTTTGCATTTGCATCTCATATCTTTTTGCATGCTTGGCTCTGTTGCCTTTTCTTCTGTTTGTTCCTGTGTTCCCGTCCATCCTCTGTTCATGACCCGTCTGTTGTTTTCCGACAGTAATCTCTGGACCTGGGGAAAATTTTGAAAGATCATGAATTTAGAAGAGCATAGCCAGTTTGCGACCGTAGCAGATCTTGAGTTCAGTCAACTTGTGGAAGCTATGACAGCCTTGGCAAGAAGGGACGTTAGTACTCAGAGGACTGTTGTGAACAATGTCGCCCAAGATCAATCTGTGCAGATTCCTGCGGAGAACCAAGTTATACAAGAGTATACTACCATCCAGGATAGGCCCTCTTCTGTTGATGCTATGGAGTATCGGAGCTTCGCATCCTCGGAGCCAGAGGTGAAAACTGAAAATCCACGAGATACGGAGATTTTGGAAAAATTTCGTGCTTTGGAAAGAAGATTTGACGCTATTAAGGGTCGCGACGCTGTTGATTTGAATGCCTTGAATATGTGCTTGGTACCCGACCTTGTAATACCTCCGAAGTTCAAGACACCAAAGTTTGAGAAATACAAAGGGGACAGCTGCCCAAAGCAGCATTTGGTGATGTTTTGCAGAAAAATGACTCCACATGTCCGTAATGAACCGCTTATGATCCACTGTTTCCAAGACAGTTTAAGTGGGGCATCACTAAATTGGTATATGCAGCTCAAGAGTAGCGACATCCAATCATGGTTAGACCTTTCCAGGGCTTTCGTGAAGCAATATGACTACAATCTTGACTTGGCTCCTAGTCGCCTGCATTTGCTAGACCTATCTCAAAAAGATAATGAATCCTTCAGAAAGTATGCTCAGAGGTGGAGAGAAGTAGCCTCTCGCGTTCAACCGCCGCTCTTAGATAAAGAATTGGTTGATTGGTTTGTGGATACTTTGCAAGGCCCGTACCGAGAAAAGTTGTTTAGCATTGTGACAAGAAATTTCTCTGATGTGGTAATAGCCGGAGAGCGCATCGAGATTGGTCTTAAGAAAGGAAAAATCCGAGGTACTTCAAACATCCGAGCCATTGGGAGTAAATCAACTGTCAGTTCTCAGGAAGAACAAGAAGAAGAGAATAATTCCATTGAGGAGTATCCGATGTATCAGTCTCAACACTCACGCAACCCAAGTATTCAGAGTGAGCATTCATTTGGGTCTCTGCGTCAGACGCCACTATCTCTTCAGGGGCAGAATTCTTCTCCAAATCGAATACCTCCTCGGTATCAACAGTCATATCGCCATCAGTCGCGTCAACATGATAGACCAAGACCGAAGAAGAAGAGGCATTTCACACCGCTACCAATGCCATACAGTCAGTTCTTGCCAGATTTAATTAAAAGTGGACTTATAGTGCCGAAGGAGCTGAAGCCAGTACCTTTTCCTTATCCACCAGGCTTTGACGCCAATGCCCGATGTGACTATCATGCTGGGGCACCGGGGCATTCAACTGACGACTGTAAGGTACTCCCGAGTAAGATTCATACTCTGCTAGACTCCAAGATGATCTCCTTCACGCCTCATGGAATTCAAATCAATATCCCTTCACTAAACCATGAGGATTCATCAATCCCGATTATGGAAGAATTTACCGAGAGTGGGTATGAAAATGATCCTCAGACCGATCTCGAAAGTCGATTTTGAAGATGGTTAGCTCAAATGGCAAATAGGAGGAAGTCATTCCCGGAAGCATCAGTTGTTTATTTATTTGCATTTATCGCTTTCTTTGATTATTAAAGCATGTTTACACGTAAGAACTTGTTATTCCGAACGTTAAGGCAATTTAATGTTTGTTTTGAAGAAATCCATTCGCTTCGCTCTTTTTTCAAAAAAATTGTTTACCATTTTATAATGCCAATACTACTGAATGGAGGATGATGAACTAAAACGCAATCTCTTCTGTTGTATGCTTTTGAACGAAAACCCTGCTAAGGATATAAGGCATTGTTTCAACACCAGAGATAACCTCTCGTTAACCCTGTTGAGCCTCGAAATCAAAACCTCATCTTTAACCTGGGGCAGGGTAACTCTCAATCCAAGCGACCGAGCTTCCAAACTACCAAAATATGAGTGGGTACAAATAAAATTTGACCCTCAAACTTTCAAAATAACCTCACAAAAGGGGTGGGCATAAACAAGCTTTGACCTTTATACCTTTTGCTTCTCAAAACCAAATTACTACTTACAACTCTCAAAAGACCTTATTGAAGCAGAGTTCATTTCAAAAGCATACTCAATAAGATGTTGTTTCCTGACTCCTATGAGCCACGCTCAAAGTTCACATTGGCTTTATAAAAAGGAAAACTAACCAGTGATTCGATCACAAGTTTACGATATGCTTTTTCAATAAACTTCAAAAACAAACATGATGTTGAACTAGCAACTCAGAATTTACACTTTCAGCATGTAAATATTGCTTAATATCATAGAAACCTTATTGCAAACAGCTACAAGAATTCAATTCCTGATTGGAACCTTATTGAATGGTTACTTCATTATTAAAGATAACCAGTCTGGGGCATGTTGCATGAAGACCCAGTTAAGCAGGGGCAAGAGGTTTTCTTCAGTTTGTAACCTTCACAAACTGACTTACCCAAGGGGCAATTTCGAAGATTCAGTATGCAGAATGCCGGCAATCTGAGCCAGTTACGTCGAGATTCTACCAATCTCTCAAGAGTTAGAAGACATTGGAACAGTTGGGATGCCAAGTCTCCTGTAAAATCCTTTTGAGATGATTTATTTTCATAGACCATGCAGTATGGGGGCACTCGAGAATCGAAGATTTTCCCAATAGTTGATATTTGAAAATGGCGACTACCATGCAAGTCATAACTTCACTTACTTCATAGCATTTCTCCACCTAAATTCCCGAAGAATTTCTATAACATGATATTCCCCCAGCAAGTTTCTACTGCAGGAAGTCATGACGATTCCCCAGTGAATCATTATTTCAAGCAATTATGACAGAATCAGTACAAAATTTCAGCATCTGGTTGACCTAAGGATCCCCAAAGAATCTCCTTGGCATCAACTTTCCCCGATGAAGCGAGTGTTTATTTCACTCCTCGGTGTCTTCTCAAGATTTCATTTTCTCTCAACCATGGATGTTTATTTCATCCCCACTGGAGACTAGAATCTGGCGTCTGCAAGTACAATATTGGTCCAAGCTTCCCCAACGAAGCAGTGGATGTTTATTTTATCCCCGTGGCATCTACTACTATATTCTCACTTTGGATTATCTCGGTTATAACAGATATTTATTTTATCCCCATCAAAGTCTCTCTGGACACGAGTTGGACCCGTTCCCAGTGGGTCTTTCTCATCCGGAGTATCAGATTTCACCTTGACGATTCCTAAGTGAAGTCATGATACTATATCCCCAAATGGATTGCTATTTCCCCAGAGAAGTTTGGACTTTGAAGTTCAACTATTGGGTTCCACCTTGGATTTCTACCGAGCTTGACAGGCGTATCTTTCGTGCAGAGGATGGACGAGATTCCTCTTTGTTTTGTTTCCTCTTGTTTTCTTTGCCTGTTTTGTCAGCATGAGCATAAGCATCGCATGGCATTTTCTGCATTCGCCTCCGTGCGTGTTTCCTTCTGTTTGTTTCTTGTCACTTTATCTTGATCTTTGTTTATGTTTACGCCAGTTTTGGGTTTGTCTGATCTCTCCAAGTAGGTCGTCAACCTTAGGCAGAAATTGGTAATCATTTCCAAGTTTCCCCACAGAGTTCAACCCTCGTGGATGATGGTTATTTCAGTTATCCTTTTTCTTGCTTGGACAGGATAAAATTGTCATTTGAGTTCATTTCTCAATGACAGGTCTTGTCTGATCGTTTCATTCTAGTTTGATCCTAGATTGAACTTTGGTCTTTGACAACTTGCCTTCCAGGCGCCTAGCAAAGTTTAAGCGTGCACCTATGCTTTGTGCATTTTGAGTCGCTGTGCTCTATACTTTATTATTGCCTTGTTTTGCTTTTCTGTTTCGAGCCGCCGCGCTCCTTGTTTTTCCTTTTGGTGTCGAGCCGCCGCGCTCCTTGTTTTTCTTTTTTTGGTTTCGAGCCGCCGTGCTCCTTGTTTTTCTTTTTGGTGTCGAGCCGCCGTGCTCCTTGTTTTTCTTTTTGGTGTCGAGCCGCCGTGCTCCTTGTTTTCTTTTTGGTGTCGAGCCGCCGCGCTCTTTGTTTTCTTTTTTGTGTCGAGCCGCCGTGCTCCTTGTTTTTTCTTTTTGGTGTCTAGCCGCCGTGCTCCTTGTTTTTCTTTTTGGGGTCGAGCCACCGTGCTCCTTGTTTTTCTTTTTGGTGTCGAGCCGCCGTGCTCCTTGTTTTCCTTTTTGGTGTCGAGCCGTCGCGCTCCTTGTTTTTCTTTTTGGTGTCGAGCCGCCGCGCTCCTTGTTCTTTTGTTTCGAGCCGCCGCGCTCCTTGTTTTGATTTTCTGTTTCGAGCCGCCGCGCTCCTTGTTTTCCTCTTTTGGTCTCGAGCCGCCGAGCTCCTTATTTTTTTGTTGTTTCGAGCCGCCGAGCCCCTTGTTGTCTTCTTAGTGGTGTAAGTCTTGTGCAACGATGAGTCACAGGGCATTTTCCCTACGAAGTCCATTTACTTGGCATACAGAAGTTTTAGTAACCCTGTACTTTTTCCTCATGATTCCTGAAGATCCCGTTTGATCTCTTCACTTTAAGGAATCTCCAGGCGTTGGTTGTTATTTCCTTTTGAAACTTCAACCTTTTTGTTTGTGTGATTCTACCGCCGTGTGGATCCCGTTTTGCCTTCTTATCTTTTCGTATCTTAGATATCAACCGGTCACGCTTGAACCTGCTGGGTCGTCGCCTTCAGATCCCCCAGTGTTGTCTTCTTTTCCCCAGTACGTCTGGTCGTCCCCAGTGAGTTCGTTGCTCGTTGTGTTCGTCTTCCACTCTGTGTTCGCTTTCGTTTTCGTCTGCATTTTGCATTTTATCATCTCATCATTTTCATCATGTTAGAGTTCATGGCATGTCAGCATTAGGTCTAGGTTTTGTCCATAGCATTGCATGATCATTGCATCTAAGGGCAAAATTTTCGGTTATCTGTATTTAAATATCTTTCACCATGACCTAATGACGATCTTCATCGCCCCGTCATCCGGTGACGATATTTAAATAGGGGCAACTGTTGTACCCCAAATTTTCCCCTTAGATTCACTGATTCGTCTGCATAACATACTAGGTCAATCATTCGTGCATAACTAACCTCTTTATCTAGTTTTTGCTTGTTTGTTTCATTTGTGAATACAGGTGCTGCTGCAGAAGTTCCAGATCTTGAAGGTTGTGCTGTGCATGTGTGTTTGTGGAGGTTTCCCTGGTCCTTGCAAGTGTGTGTGGATTCCTGTGATATTGCGCCCTTCCTCCTTCTGATCCATAAACCACCAAACCTCTCTTCCCTCAGACTTCTCAGTTTTTCTCCCCACCGAATACTAGGTCCTTATACCCTTTGATTAGACCCTCAAGTTGGTCACTGATTGTGTATCAAGCCACATTACAAGATGGCACTTTCCCTTCTGTAAAATCCTCAGATTCAAAAGATGTGTTTGCTCCATGATGCCATGGTTTTTAAATAATGAAGGTTCAATTTAGAAGGAGTTGGAAGTCTGGGTTCAAGTATGAAACGCATGCCCTCTGTTCCAAGAAGAATGTTTGAATTCTTGAAGCTGCCACGTATTCTTCAAGCAAGTTTGAAGATCATCTGAGAAATTAATGTTCAAGATGCCTTGACCATTGATAGAAGGATAAATTAATTTGCAATATCTGTGAATGGCGGTCGCTTGTGGGATGCATATCTCCCTTTTAAAGCGCAAGTTTTTTTATCAAATTATGATCAAGAGAGTTCCATTTAGAACTTATAACCAAAGGCTTTTAAGTTTCTAAGCCAAGGCATACAAGGTTCATATTCATCAAGCTTTCACAAAGTCCAAGGTCGTGACCCACGTATTTTTGGAAGCGTTAAGTTGGTTGAAATCCTAAAGCAAGTTTGGAAAAGAAGTTCTCAAAGCCTAATTTGACTCGTCATGTTTTATAATAGCTACTTTGACTTGAAGCGTGCATATGGGGTTGATTGAACTACTTGGCATTAACGGTTTTTTATTTTTATAACATGTTTTCAAGATTTTTAGAAAGAGATAAGGATCCAAATGTTGAAAAAAGCAAGTCAACAAGTTTACAATATTACAAAGACCACTACAAAAATTCTCTGCAAATATTAGTCTCAAACTATTTTCAAGCTATTTCCAAATGTCATTTGCATAATATGGTAATCATAAAGTAGGGCGCTTTTTTTTTGGGGCTCAATATCACATCAGTGTGGATCATGTATACCTACTGTGAATAACTTGGGCTAGTATGAGTTGGTGGGGAGTTCCACGCTTATTCGTGGCGCCATATTATGAATATAGGTGGTGTTGTTGTGCAACACGTCATTGTGAGTCCCTATGAGTTTAGCACATTGTACAGGAAGCGTTTTCAATGATACAACACATATTTTAGCAACATATGTAAAGTGTAAAATATTAGATTGTGACTTCTTAAAATCCAAAAAAGGGATTACATAACCCAAAGCACTATTTCTTGGGTCATCACCACTCAACATATGGCAAGTTGTTGCTCTATTTTGACAAAAAAAAATTAAGGATTGTTCCAGTTAACAAGATTTTCAAGCAGGCCATTTTATGATCGCTTAGTCAACCAGTATCAAGTTTTGACTTTCATCTCCATGCGGACCTTTGCCTCAGTAGCTTTATATTATCCTGTGCTTGCGAGCTTTCCAAGTATCAATACAACTGCAAGTCATCAATACTTGGGTCGTTAGAACAAACATACATTGAAAATCAATTTGGATAAAGGAATATCGGATTATGTTCGAACATGTTTGGATTGATACGCGGTTAATTTTATCATAACAAGATCATGTTTATAGCAGTAAAAGTTTTTTTTTCTAAAACCACGATGGAGCAGATCTAACGAAATCAAACAAAACAATCAAGGTTCCTCTTACCTATCCCTAACAATTTAACATTCATTGATTAAAGACCAAACATAAGGTTTCCAAAACAGGCAGGGACAATCATACAGTTTCAGACTTCATCAAGCATTTCCACGCCCTCAAACCATTCCAAAACAAGACTAAACATAAAGTCAGACATGTTCCAAACCAATTCATTTCTTTCCTAAACAATCTAAATTGTTTCAGACAACTTTTGAAAATTCCCAAAACAATCTTCAAACAGTATCAAGCAAAAGTAGAAACTCATTCAAGTCCCTACAACACTTATCAGACAAAATTAACGCCAATCCCAAACATTGATAACTTGTTTCATGACACCATCAATTTTTTCCAAATAAGTCATAACAGTTCTGGACAAATTTCAAAAACATAACTAATTGGGAAAAACATGTTTTAACACAGAATTCAAGTGCATTCAAAACCAGTTTATCATAGGTGAGTCTTGATCTATATAAACAGAAGCACGTGGAAAGGAAGGGAGGACTAAAAAAAACCCAATTTCTCATGTCAGCAAAAAACCCATTCAATGTACCAGTTTCTCACACAGTTCAACACTCACAAACACGTACAAAATTCAAAACCAGACCACATTCATCAAACCAGCCATTACTTCAAAACCAAAATTTTCACCTAATCCACCATTGATAAACCAGAAAAAAAACGACCAAATTCAACAAGTCACTGTAACCAGATAGTCATCAAATATACCAGAAAATTCATCATACAAATCTCACAGAGCTCGCCACGAAACTCATTCACAAAGTTACGAATTTCACAAGACACTACCATCAGAAGATTTCACATACACGCGCAGTATTCACACGCATTTGGTAGCATCAGAGGAAATCCGTTGAAAAGAACAGAAGATTCAAAAACGCACACAACAGCAACACGCAAGCAAAATTAAATAAGGGATAAGACTTATCTTCGACGGAGGTCTCGCTCGAGGTCTCGTTCGCTCCTCCCCACCATTCAACCGGAGTTTTGTTTTTTTCCCTTTTACGTTTTCGCATCGCCGTTGAGCAATCTTTGTACTTGTAATCGACCAATAATGAGAATAATGGGGGCCGGGATTGTGGGGGTGGGGTGTAGTATTTTTGCTGTTTGTCTTGTTAATCGGAGAGAGAGAGGACGAACTGTTACTGCCGCCGCTAGGGCTCTTGAAACCCTAAGGTTTCGTTTAGAGAGAAAGAGAGGAACGCGTGCGAGAGAGAGAGAAGAGAAAATGAGTCGTGAGGTTTCCACCCATCCTTCCGTTTTTTTTTTTATTTCCTTTTATTTAGCTTTTTCTTCTTTTTTAAGATATAACCTCAAATATAAAAAAAATAATAATCACTATTTTATTTTAAATAACCAAAAACACTTTTTTAATTGATAACTCTTAATACTCCCTTTTTTTTTAATAAACGTTAATATTAAATAATCTTAAAAAATCTAATTAGGAAAATCTTTATCTTTCTTTTTCAATTTAAAAATAATCCCAATAAAATAACTTTTTTTAATAACACTTAAATCGTTTTAAATTATTAATACAAAATAATAATAATTAACTCTTTTACTAAAAGATTAAAATTAAAGTTTTTTAAAACCTTCTTAAATTAACCTCTCATAATATCTTTTATAATAATAAAAAAAAACTTTTCTTGATTAGAACATTAAAATCATGTTAAGATAAAAACCTCAACCTTTCCCTTTTCTTTAATTTAAAAATAACTTTAACATAAAAATAATAAAGCTCTTTAATAATAAACCTAAAAAAAATAAATCAAACTCGTTAGAACCCCCAACGTGAGTGAATCGCATGCTGTGTGATATTTCATGTTTACTTTTGCTTGATGTATGTGCATGCTTGTTACTATATGTCTAAACCCTTTTTTCAAAAATACTAAAAACTCTCGATCCAACGTCGAGCCCCTTTTCTACCTATATAAGTCGATCGCCTTCGGGCCTCGCATTCAACCTTTTGGGTCACAATACACATTAACTAGCCCACTTTGCTAGTGCGCACTAATAATCAAAGTTAGTTAGCCCCCCTCGACATTCCAAAGGAAGGTTCCTTAAAACTGACTAAACCGTCATAGGACTAACGCTTTTAGAACCCTTGGCCATAGGATTCGGAGTCGCCGTACTCCACGTCTCGCCGTAGACACTTAGAATCTTAGCCTTAGGATCGGAGTCGCCGCACTCCAAGTAAATGCTCCGCCGCGAACATTTACAATCCTACCCCGCTTGAACCATCCTACAACTTTAGAGTCGCCGCACTCTATGTAAGGTCTTGCCCAAGACTTTACTTCCCCTTGGAACCTTGACCCCGTCAAGAAGTTCCTCTTGCAGAACTACGCGTACTCTGATTCTACACCTGAGGATACGTAGGCGTAAGGTGCGATACCTTATCGAGTATACTTAGATACTAACCCCTAGGGTTTCAACCTTTAGCATAGCACCCTTAGCAAGCGATTGAGAGATAACATAGTACTAACGAGAGGTTCCCGTAGAGTACTACGGACGTTTAGGATGCTAATACCTTCCCTAGGCGTAACCAACCCCCGAACCTTAGATCTTTAGGTTTTTTCGCTTTTGAACCTTTCCTTTGGATAAATCAAAGACGGTGGTGAACATTTAAAGAATGTGATCCTAGTTCATTAATAACTATGGTATCCAATTCTCACCGCAACAGTATCCAACAATTCGTAGAGAAGGACATGCCATATTATGTTGACATTCCCTCAAAAGAGATAGGTTCTATCTAGGTTACATGGTAATCAAGGAAGTACATTATCTTAAAGGTTGAATAATATAAAAAACTCTGATTAATCCTTTAAAATTGTGTGTTTAATATTTTCACATCATTAAAATATTTTTGCTAACAAATTAGATGAGTTTTCTAGTGTTTTCTAGAAAAGGGAGCAAATAAGGCGGCTAAGGGTACAAAAATGAGAAAGCCAACGCAAAATCTAGCACAGTGCCCAAAAAGCCCCAAAAGAGTTGAATTGCAAAAGCCTAATCAATTGGAGTCAAAGCCAATTGATCTGGTCACCTTGGCACTCCATTTTTCAAATCAAATTTGACAGAAATGTTGTCCCTAAGTCAATCAAATCTTTGCATTAATGGAAATTGAACAAGATTCTTGGAAATTTGATAACCCAGTCAATTTGAGCCTTAACTAAATCGATTGGACAAGCAGTTTCGAGAAGATTTTGGTTCTGATTTTTATTATGCATAAACCTCGTTGATTTTGTACAAGTTTTACACACCCAAAATCATCAAAAGTGCTGCTACAAATAAGTAACTCTTTAATACTTCCATCATCATCGCCATGGAACCTAGGCAGCAAAGAGTTTCTTCTAGCCCTCTCACTGATGATTTCACATTTCAACAACAAGTAGGAAGATTCTTCCAAGACTTTGAAAGCATAACCGCCTTAAGAACTCACATGTTCGATTATGGAATTTTCAAGGAATGTGAATTTTTAATAACTTTGAAGAATTAAAATTATCCACATTCCTCTGCAGCCCTCTAAGAAAAGTCTATCCATAATTGGTTAAGATATTCTTCTCAAATATTTATTTTAATGATAAGATAGACTACTTTGATGTGAGGAAACATAAGATACGTCTATCCGTGGAAGCATTTGCAAACGTAGTAAATATTCCCTATGAAGGACATGTCTTCAAGCTTGAAGAATAAGGCGACAACTTCAACTTCAAAACTGCTGCCTCCCCGCTCTTGAAAAACTCAAAATCCCTGGTTCTCTCTCTGTTCACTGTAGGTTCTATTTGCCCTGACAATCATTTGATCCACTATGTGACCAATCACATACTTTTTCCTTGAAAAAGCAACTTCAATCACCTAATCGAGTTTGATCTTAAGACTGCATGGATGGTTGCGAACAAAATCGAAATATACTAGGCAAGTGAAGTAATACATTACATGTTGACAATAAAGAGAAAAGGAATGTGCTTACCGATATTTAAACTCATCGGCTTCAACCTAAGGAATGAGAAGTTTTAAGAAGATGTTGTACGTATTTAGAGCGCAATCTAAGAGGAGTGAATTAGACTTGCTTGATTTTACTTGATATTTAAGTAAGTTCCTTTTCTTTTTAATCTTTTGGTTTAGAATTAGATGTAGTGGCTGTTTTGAATGATGAATAACAGAAAATTAAAGTGCAGAAAGTAAAGAGCATAAAAATTTATACTAGTTCCCCTTTCCAACCATGGGTACATCTAGTCCCCTCAAACCCTGTGAAAGATTTCACTGTGTTAGAATATGTACAAACGTCATACCAAGGTCACTCACACACTTTTCTAACATAAATAAGAAAGAACGCCACTTACTTTTACACTTGAATAGAAAGCACATCACTTTATAGTCAAACAATAACCACTTAACACTTTATGATCACAAATAGAATTTAAGTAATGTAGGTAGAAGTTTTTGTACTTGAATAAATTATATAGAATTGATATTCTCTTCCAAATATACAGTACATAATGTATAAGACTTTAAGTACTCAGAACTTTAGTATGAAACTTTCAAAGATGCTGTAAAAATTAATGCATAAATTTCACAAAGTTTTTTGCTCAAGGCACTTAGATGAAAATTGAGAAAGATTTGAATTTTGAATTCATTGGAAGGGGTGAAATTTGAAATTCATAAACTACAGCTATTTATATATAAAACGTGTCTTTTAGAATCAATATAAATTCATGAAGCATCGCCATGATTTATGGATAAAGTTTGGAAAACGTTGGAATAAAAAAGATATTGAAAAAGGGTCATTAGTTATGTGGTAACCGAATACCGTAATGCTGTAACTGGTTATAACTGTAGCTGTTAAAAGTTTTTTGAAAATTTCATTGATGTAATCGGTAACGTTAATCTTTTATAGTTGTAGTTGTTAAAAATAAAACAAAAAATTCACACCTGTAATTGATTACAGGTTTTGTGTAATTGGTTACGTCTGTTTGAAAATGTGAAAAACAGCTTTGTAACAACATAGTTTCTTTCCAAATCATTTCAAAACATGTATGAAGGATTAGATATGAATTATGAAATTTGTTCTGAGGTTTTGAAGTATTATTCAAAGCATAACTGTAATTTGTACCTTATGCTCATTGTTGCGGTGAGAATCGGATATCAAGCTATTAATTAACTTAAATCACACATCTTTGAAATTCACCACCGAGCTTTGATTTATCCAAAGGAAAGGGTAAATATCGAAGAAAACCCTAATTGCGCTATGTGAAGACATAGCTAAGAGATCTAAGGTTCGGGGGTTGGTTATACCTAGGGAAGGTGTTAGCATCCTAGATATCTATAGTACTCTACAGGAACCTCTTGTTAGTATTTGTGTTATGTTATGTTTGCTTGCTAAGGGGTATGTGTTAAAGGTAACTATACTGAGGTAAAGACCTAAGGGTATATACACTAAGTATGCTCGCCAAGACATCGCATCCCGTGTCTACGTATCCTGACTAGGATGGAATCAGAGCATTCGTAATTCACCTCAACGAGGGTGAGGAACCATTGACTATGGTCAAAGTTCCAAAGGTAAATGAGTATGACACTCACATAGAGTTAAAGAACTCTCTAAGTCTAAGTTGAATGGGTAAGTCTAAGAGGTTGACTTTGAACAAAGTCAAAAGGGAAGTAAATACTCATTATGATGAGAATCACATAGATTTTAAGAACTCTATCCAAATCTCTAAGTTTCAAGGTAAAATGGCTCTAATGAAGCCAAAGGGAAAGGTGAGTATACATGATGATGGTACTCACATAGGGTTGAAGAATTCTACCCTAATTCTAAGTTGTAAGGTAAATGGCTCTAATAAGGCCAAGGAGGGAGTAAACATCTATGATGATAGTGTTTACACGAGGAGGTAAAGATCTTAACCTAAACTAGGTCAAAGGGGAAGTGGCTCTAATGAGGCCAAGGGATTGATCCCAATAAGGTCAAGGGAAAGGAATGGCTCTAATGATGCCAAGGGAAGATGATGGCTCTAATGAGGCCAAGAGGTAATGACCTATCTATGACATTAAAGTCAATAGAGAGACTTTCCTTTGGAAGGAGAGGACAAATAGGGTTAAGGAGAAACTTAATAAAGTTGGAACATAAAAGATAACAAATGATATTCACACATGAATTTAATGATGTTGACAAACACATAAATATAACACATGGATAATGATGGTGAATGTGATGACATTCAAAGTAAGCACTCAAGGAAGTATACAAGTGTCAAGTTAACATAAAAGGGTTATTCATTACTTGAACAAGGTAAATACCTAGACATGTCTACCAAGTGGGTGATGACCTAACATGGTGCTATGGTTTTGACAAAATCTTTGTATGAAATGGTGAGTGTCACCTAAGTTGAAAGTTAATGTACACATTAAGATGTTATAAACATGGTGAAAAGTCATAATTGTAGGTAAAGACCTAGCTAAAACTCAAAGGGGATGACAAAAGTTTACATGCTTTTAACATTAACAAATACACTTAAAAGTGCACCTAAAACAAACTCCACAAATATTTACAAGTTCAAGTCATAGTTCAAGGGTTTAAACACGTTAAGACAAGTTGTTCAAATCCTAAAAGTACCAAGAAAAACAAGGGATGCAAAAAAAGAAGCCAAAATATTTCCTAAGAAAACCCTAAAATCTACACACTTTGCATATGAATAAATTCCCCTAAAATTAATATTTTTGGGAAAAGTTTTAATTCCATAAGAAAGTATGCGGCAAGATGAAAATAATGCAAAAAGAAAGGGCTTAAAAGCATGAAAATTGAGAGAGTTATGGCTTGGTGAAGTTGTGAAAAAAATGAAAAAATCTAAGTGTCAAAATAAAGGGACATGGCCCTAAGAGGGATTGAACTCGCTCCTTTGTGGTCAGTGCTAAAAGGCTTAACCAAATGAGCCATCTGTATGGCTTATATAACATATGCCTTTATTAAAACATGTATGAAACTTCAAAGTGAATGCTTCAGAAACACGCGCGTTGGAAATTTGGCAAAAGGGTTGATTGTAGGAATAGAACCCGGGACAAGGCAATGGTAAGGCAAAGGCAAGGCAAGGTTGTGCCACTGGGGTGGCCAATACATCTGGTCACTATACCAACCCTATAACATAATATATGAAAATGAATTCCTAAAACTAAAATGGCCATGGCGCCATCATCTTCTTCCTCTAGTTCAAAATCTCATAAACCTAACATCTCCAAATCTTAATGGATTTCAAAATTGTAAAAAAGAAAGACACCCTATTTTTCCCAAGGAATCAGAATATGACCTTTAATTTCATTTATTTTCATCCTATATCTAACTATCGTGTCTGCAACATATAAACCCTAATTCTAAAATCTAATATGAAATTCCCTATAACACAGGTTTCAATCAATTAGCATGGGGTAAACACTCCTTATAAGATGACAAACAACATGGTATTTCAAATGAATGCAAATGATATCAGAATCATAGACTTAGGAATCAAGCCATGCTTACCTATTGGAGCTGGGTCCAATGCCCTCTTCAGCTTGTTACAGTCACTGATGGATGATCCAAAATGCCTCTATGAACTCCCAGGAAGCTTTAGCATTGGTTAGCTTGCATTGAACTGGCCCCAAACTTGGTACTCGAATCCTCTTGCAAGAATGAAAAACCAAAACTTGAACTCCAAGAAAATGGAGTTACAGTCACAAAGTGGGATTTGGAATAGTTCAGGTGATATTAATGGAAGGTGATGGAAGGTTTGGATTGGATTGAAAAGGTCAGAATGGAGATTTGGTGGAGTTTATGCAGAAAGTCAACACTTTCAAGGGTTAAGAGTTGACTTTCTGGTCTATGGTGTTTTGGATGATTGTGAGGGTTTGAATAGGTCCAATGGATTTTTTATGGTTTGTGTGGATGATTGGTTTGGAGATTTGGTGACTGGAACTGAGTATGGAAGTGTTTGTGCAATGAGTGGTTTTTGGTTCACAAGGGTGGATGAATGCAAGGTGCTGGTTGCAATGCTTGCGCAAGTGTTTTTCTCAGGTTTTGTTGTGTGTTTAGAAGTGTGTTATGATGTCTTATTTATAGGAAAAAGGGTGGGAGAAATCAGATTGCAGAAATGCAACTGATTTTGTTTGGTTTGGTTGAAGTTTAGTTGAAATGCAAATGGTGTTTACAAAGGAATCCATGGTTCCAATGCATAGGGCTGATCTTTTCTAGAGTGGTTAGCAACTCAGAACTTTTCCTCTGTACAAAAGCAAGGTTGAGGGTAGAAGGTAACAAGTTGGTAGCTCAAGATCGCAATTTATGCAAAAAGCCATGCTTTTCTAAAATGGTAGTCATGCCTTTATGCCATAAATAGCAAGATCACTTGGTTAATACTCAAACTTGATGGATAATGCTTCTAAATTCGTGTAATCTTCTAAGAAAATGAAGATTTACAAGTAATCACATCTGAATTGCAAATATTTGCAGCAATGGAGTGGTTTTGCTTCAAGTGCATCAAGTGGAAAGCATGAAAAATCAAGTTTCATGGGCCTAACTTCATGGATTCGAAACTCACAACTCACACATTGGATTGAGGTGTTCTAGGACTTTTTGGAAAACCCCAAGCATGCTCTACAATGTTCATGTTCACTCAAAGGTCTGAATCCAAAGGGATCAATGTGAAAAATTAGGTTGAAGTCGGCAGCAAGTTAAGGAGAAAAAGTGAAATTTCACTAAGTCCTAAACTTGACCTAAACTTCCAAGCTTCATAACTCAAAAATTAAGCCTCTTTTAGGGTATGAACCTCTAACACACTTTTAAAGTTCATAATGAGATATTCAATTTGAGCTTAAGATCACAAAAAAATGGATGTGTGGATTGAAAGTTACGACTCTTCAAAGTTCACATAAAACTAGGGTTTTTCTTCCACACTTAGAAAAAATTTCACTTATCTAACTTTGCCCCTTTTGCAAGAAACCTCTTAAATCTTGATTTCTCATGCTCCAATTCAAATATTAAACATTTCTTGATGGAATATGGCTTGAACACTTCATCTTGGACCCAAAACCCTAAAAGTCAAAGGTTTGACTTTTCAGAGGAAACCCTAATTTCTTCATGAATTCAACTGTGGGATCCTTGATGATCTTACTTTCTCAAACTTGCCAAACATCATAGATGACAGCGAAGGATTTATATTAACTTATGGGATCATGTCCCAAGACTTGGGATCATGCCTTGATCAAAAGTCAAAGGCAGGGTTGACTTTTCCTGATAAAACCCTAATCTTGGGCCAGATGAACTTGAGGCTCATTGCACTTGTGATGGGAGACAACTATTCTTGATTTCTTGATGAATAAGGTCTATTGAATGTATGTAAGCTCAATTGGTTGATGAACCAATCAAGACATTGATTGATCACACCATGATTTCCTTGTAATCCCTTAGGTCAAAACCCTAATTTTCACAACTCCTGATTTTATGGTTACTCTTTGATTTCTCTTGATCCAATCACATGATACCATGGAATATGACTTGAAAACCTCATTATTAGTCCTCAAGACAAAAGATTGAGCTTTTGGAGCCTCAGTTGACTTTCTTGACCAGATGAATTCAAACACCTCTCCCAATCATCTAAGGAGCACTTGAGATGGATGTATTGAGCCAAGAAGTGTCTTAGGAAGCCTTGAAAAGTATGAGAGCTTGGCTTGTTACTCTTGCCATTTCCTTGTGCAAAACCCTATCTTTCAATAGAAGAACAAACTAGTAAAATATGATGGTTGGTTTAACAATGCATAAATGATTGAACCCTAATGCAAATGCAAAGATGTCATGACATCTAACGGATAAAATTTGGGGTATGACACTCATTGATCAATTCATCCATGTCCAAAGTATTTGAAGATTGCTTGAGTATCAAGTCTTGTCACAAATGATTTCTTTAAAACTTTGAGATTGATTGTGTTAGGCTTCAAGCTTTGTCTTCTTTTTGTTGATGTGTTTGTCTTCACAAAACTTTAACCAAGGTTAAGAACAAATTTTCTTCATAGTCTCCCCCTTTTTGGTGATGATAAACATCTTTTGAGATTTTCTTGTTGGTCATTGAGTTGCTTCAATATATATGAGTTTTTCAATTTTGTGCAGCAACTAGAGTATCCCCATTTATTTTGCAATTTAAGACTTTCTCCCCTGAAAACTTAATGAGCAAGAACAAGTACAATTTATATTATTTCTCTCCCTTTTGACATCATTAAAAAGAAGAAAAAGTAGAATAAAGTCCAAAGAAAATTCATAACATAAGAAAGATGTATTATAATAGATAAACATTAATAGCAAATAATTAGACACTTATCTTCTTCATAAGTATTTGACGTCAAAGTCTATATCAATGTTGATGCTTCTTCAAAATATATTTTCATTCAATGAAACTTTTAGAACTATCATATTATATGGTCTTATATCTTGAAGAATCAATCATGATTTGACATTACTAGGATATGATCTTCAAGTACCTACAAAATAATTAATAGTACTTAGCTACCCAATTTTCTTTAGGTTCTCTTGTGTTAGAGACCTTCCTCGCCCACACATACTCACCATAAGGAATACCATAATTTCTTAAGTAGCAAGAATTATAAGTAAGATCTTTTGCATTATAATAGAAACAAATAGGTTTAAAACATGATTCCTTTTATTGACAAAAAAGTTATTCCTATAAGGCCTTTTATGATGATTTACAACATGTTCTTTCATTGATTCTTCGTGGTTGAATTTTAGTAACCTTTACAAAGATGGTTTGACTTGTACTAGAATAATCAAAATTAGTAAAGCCAAGTCCACATTTATTATTTGAAAATCTTTGACTAATTCACATATTTTTTAAACCAATTTGACATTTTTTATATTTCATGATCACTTGGTTTAATTAAATAATTTTAGACTCAAGAGATGAATAATTATTGCATGCTGATTTTTTTATTAAGTCTAACTCCACTTTTATGTTACTAGCCCCACATTCTAAATTTAACATAGTTTTATTTTGTTTTGAACATTTTATATAAAGTTTCAAAAATTCATCATGCAATTCATTAAAATTACTTCTTAATTCATCATATGAAGGGCTATCATCACTTTGAGAATCACTAACCTCATGTTCTTCATCACTAGAATGATGTGATGCCATTAATGCTTTGCTTACATGATCTGCATATGAAGGTGAACTTATTTCATTGTCATCCCATGCTATATATGCTTTCTTTGGCCTTCTATGTTTCTTGCTTTTGAATTTATCTTTCTTTTCAAGTGTAGAGCATTCACTCTTGACATGTCCTCCATTTCGATATTCAAAACATGTAACCTTCCTTATTCGTGCTTCTTTCTTAATGATCTCCTTTTTCCTTTCTCTTCTTAAGAAGTTTTCAAATTTTTTGATAAGATCATCATCATCATAAGTGGACACATCTTCTTGATCGTTATCATGTTTTTTTACTCTCGTCTTTAAGGCAATATCTTTTGAATATTTTACTTGAATTTCATGCATCATCAAACGTGATCTTTATCTTTATTATTTTAGAAAAACAAACATAATAAAGAAATGCCTTTTGTTATTAATAAATAATTTGATACAAGTACCAAAACTATTTCCCTATAGGGCTTACACCAACAGTCCCAAGAAACCAAACAGTTTCCAAATTGGTGACAAGTACTAATAGTACTCTTCCTATCTGATTTTCACCCTGGAAATCAGAATCAGAGAAACCTATTAAGCTATAATCTATATCTTTGGGATACCAAGGAATTTGATGGGAGGTTTCATTAAGATACCTCAAAATTATTTTAACGATCTTAAAGTAGGACTCCTTAGGCGACGCATGAAATATAGCACACATACAAACACTAAACATGATATCATGTCTACATTCAGTTAAATAGAGCATATATCCTATTATACCTCTATACTTGTTGATATTTATCTCCAATATTTGGTCATCTTTATCAATTAAAACATTTGAAGCCATTGGCGTAGATATGGACTTTGAATTCTTCATATCATAACTTTTTAGAAGCTCCAAGTAATACTTTATATGGATAATAAATTTTCCAGTGTCAATTAGCTTAATTTGTAAGCTCTAGAAGTAACTTAATTCTCCCGTTAAAGACATCTCAAATTCTCCCTGCATAGTACTAGAAAAATCACTACACAAAGCTTCATTAGTAGAACCAAAAATAATGTCATCAACGTAAATATGAACTAGAAGGATATACGATCATTTACACTTTATAAACAAAGTAGTATCAATGGTACCTTGAGTAAATCCTTTCTTAAGTAATAATCCACTAAAGCCCTCATACCAAGTTCTAGAAGCTTATTTGAAACATTGAGAGATCGTTTTAGTTTTAAAACGTAGTTAAGGTTTTCATGGTCCACAAACCTGGGAGGTTGAGATATATGTACTTCTTAGTTTATAAAACCATTAAGGAATGTGGGCTTAAAATCCATCATATACAATTTAAATATAGGCAACATGTGAATTTCATAATAAGTTTAATCACTTCAAGGCGATCTATGAGAGCATATGTCAACTCATAGGTATCGTTTCCTCTTGATTGTATCCTTTTCACACTAGCCTTACTTTATTTCTTGTAATTATACCATGATCATCCATATTTTTTCTAAAAAACCATTTGGTACCAATGGCCTATTTTGTTGTGACTACGCGGGGCAAGATCCCTTATGTTGTTTCTTTAAAATTTATTGAGCTTTTTTTGCATAACAAGGAGCCAACACCCATAAGTCAAAGCAATAATGATGTCTTTTGGCTCAATATGTATGATGAAAGCTAAATAACTACAAAATTTGTTAACTTAGGAATGCGTGCTTTCACTCTTTTTTTATGTCTCCCAGAATATGATCTAACAGGTGGTTCTTCGCAACAATCTATTCTTGAGGATTCTCTGTTGATTTTTCTTGTTTATCATCCTCTTGTTCAATATCCTCTTCGTCATCTTTAAGGTTCTTGTTCCTTGGATGATCTATGTTTGGAGTGTCGTCCTTGACTAGGTCTTCTGTTATAATACCTAGAACATCACAACCAGACAAACTACCTCTCCCCATCTCTTGGGGTTTTGTTTCATCAAAAGTAACATGCACTAACATTTGAACAACTGAAGCTCTATTGTTGAAAAATTATAGGCTTTTCTCGATGAAGAGTATCCGAGAAAAATACCTTCATCGTCTTTAGTGTCGAATTTGTTAGAACAAGATTTATTCATGACATATTCTCTTTTAGTTATGATGATAACAAAAGTATTAAAAGAACAATGGTTTATTTGATGCGTGTTTTATTTATGCAGGTTCTTGTTCTTGTACATAAATAATTAGAATCTGCTTTACTTAGACACACTTGGGAGTTGTTTCATTTCTAGCTTCTGGTGATAGATTCTGAAGAACAATTGCTAGTGTGGCTTGGTGCAGACTCTGAGCTGAAGGCCTCAGCATTCAAACGAGTTACTACACTTGGTAATTGTATATCAGCATCTGGTACCATTCAGACTTGGTGATAAAGTTGTGGATTATCCATACTGCAGAAAGCATGTTGTATTGTCTTATCAGCTTGTCAGCAAGAGTCTACAAGATTGCAAGGCTCAAGAAAGTTTGGTATGCTCTACAGATGTTTGCTCTCAATGGCTCTATCAGTATAAAACCTCTTAAAGACTCAAAGGTTAAATGTGTTACACACTGGATTCAGAATCTGCTGTGCATCCATCTTCAACGTCTCTTGTACTATGGAGTAAAGGAAAAGACACTTGATTAAGTCACTTCCTCAACGGCTAGTTTCTCCAAAGGCTATAAATATGGATAAAGATTTAAGTTTGAATCTTAACAAGGATTTCTCAGATGAAGGAGTAGGAAGATCAAGCAATTATCAACTCTTTTGTAATATGCAGATTTTCTGTTATAGGTTGTAATTGTAAAATCCTTAAGATTTCTTACCATTGAATATCATAGAAATCTTAAGAGCTTTAGGTCTTTGTTATGGTGATTTCTTGTACCTCTGATGCTTGTATCATGTACACCTTATTCTCTATTCTGCTGAGCCTTCAGTAGTTTAGATCAAGTATCTTGTTACGTGCTTGAGTAATAGTCTTGTCTCATTGGGATTCAAGTAACAAGTCTTGAGCCAAGATGCTTAATCCATGTAAGTCTCATTGCTTAAGTGCTTGAGTTGTGAAAGCCTTATTCAGCTAGTCTGATTGAGAAAAGGGGAAGCTCCGTCGGAAGGGCGTGAGTAGGAAGTCTTAAGTGTTGCTTGAGTAAGGAAGTCCCAATCTGGATGGCCAGAAGAGCAGGTGGCCCGGTCAGAGGGCGTGAGTAAGAAGTCTTAGACATGTACTCTAAGCAAGGGGAAGTCTTAACTAGAAGACCTTGGAGCAGGTCGCTCGGTCAGAAGGTGTGAGCAGGGAAAGTCTTAGACATGTGCTTTTAGCAAGGAAGTCTCAGACAGTTGGTCTGAGCAGGTGTAAAAGACTTATCCAGAAGCATAAGAGATTGTAATCATGAAGTGGTTATAATGAAAATCTCTTATGAGGAATGTGGCCAGGATAAATTTTTTGTGTCTTCTGCTGTTATTTATTTACTTTTCTTATATCCACTGCCAGTGAATTAAAACAGAATCTGAACACCAATTATGATTCTGAAACTCTGAACAGAAGTTAAATTAATGAAAACATGAAACACAATTCAACCCCCACTTCTTGTGTACTTTTCACACCTTCAATTGGTATTAGAGTATGGTCTGTGCTTAACACTTAACAGTGGCGCAGATAATGATTCATTAAGAAAAGTATATTTCTTCTTCAAGAAGGAATCAAGTGCCACATGAAAAATATCATACGGCTTTTCCTATCATATTCAAATGGATGATTACAAGAATTTAAATTATGGAAAAGACAAACATATTTTTAACTCATTGGTCTTGATAAAGGGTTGCTGAAGGTTTATAGAATATCCTTGAAAGAGGTATTATTATAGAAGTTGATGGTGTAAATATGATCATCTTGAAAAACTCTTTCACCAGCTCAGAAGATGCATATTGAATATCTTCAGAGGTAGTTGCATTCTGGTAGATGCTCTATCTCACTTATGAGTATATTAACATCATTGATATGTATGATGCTTGGACTATCTTTGAATTCTTGTGCTCGGATTTGTGGGGATCAGTTTTTGAAGCTTGAGTAGTTACACTTCAACTAATCTTTTCAAGCAAATCCTAAGAAGATTACTCTTTGACTTAAATCTAAAGTCACTGTTATTCAGGATGTTTACATCTTGAATCTGATGTGTTCTGAAGGTTTGTCTTGCAGTCTTCAAAGGAAAGAAATTAAGTTAGATGATGAAAACTATTCAAGAGATCACCTTCTCAATTTAGCTCAAGTTCTTTGGAATGACTAATGATAAAAAACTTAGGTTTCTTGTCAGAGGAACTTCCATAGTGGCTGAATGGATTTTGATATCTGATGATAGAAGAGTAACTTCAAAAGCTTTTAAAATAATTGTATTTCAACTTATCTCCCAGATCTGAAAGCAAGAAGAAACACTACCAGAACCTAATATCAGATGTTCTTCAATGTCTAATATTTTGATGTTGATATTAGTACAAGATACAGATGAAAAGAAGCATTTGTGTTCTGAAATAAAAATCAAGTATTGAAGAGCAAGAGATATTGTTAAATCTATCTTGCTTTAAAATATTTGATAATGTGGAGTTTGTTCTTTAAGGTGATATCTTAAGAAACTTCATTGCTTCTTGATTGAGGACCATCATGGAAGTTGTTTTAAAAGACATTTCTATGAGAAGTCTTCAATTTCTCTTTGAGATTTGTCAGTCGTACTAAGATAATATTTTGATTTGCTTTGTATCAATTTCTGATAGATAACGCCATCTGGTTCTGAGCTTGTCAATGATTTCAGAGTCAAAAGATTTAATCCTAGACAATGAGATTAGTGACTCTGCTTAGAACAAGATTATGTTCCTATCATATCTCATCCTAGACTTATACTCTGGAGTGACTTGTGATTTTGCTATTAGATTGAGATGTAAGGTAAAGAAGAATTTGTTTGTACTTACATGTATGGTCTTATAGAAATATGAGTATCATAATGTACCTGCTACATATATCAAGGAAAGAAGCAGAGGCATATTCCATAAATTTGTTTACAACATTTATTAGAGGAAGAGCCAACAACCCAGATTCAAGTACTGGTGGTATTGAATTTGGTGAGAGTAGTGGAATCAATGGTTAGACAACCATTGAATCAGAATCCACTCAAAGTTGTGTTCAGACTCTATTGGTCAAGTCTGAATACTGAATCGAGTCTGACGAACAAAAAAAGGGTATGCTTGTTCTTTTCTGGTTTATCTTTTGATTCAATGAAACATTTGTATAGATATAAATACAAAGTTTTTGTTAGACTTCTAGAGAAGTTCTTTTGAAAAGAAGAAATTCAGAAATCTTTAAGAGGAAACTTTGTTGTGTTTGTCTATACTGAATGTTTTATTAAGCCAGATGATGATCATATTTATGTTAATAGTTTTCTCACTTTTTGTGTTGATATTGTTGCTTGTTAGCTGTCTAAAAAAGACAACTCAATATTCATCTATCACTCATGACTCTTGTTTCAAGATAAAGTGCTAGTTCTGAATAGAATCTTAGAGACTTGTGACTGGAAGATGATATCTCTGTCTAAGTCTAGATCTACTAGACTCTGATGGATGATAGATTCTGAAAGTTGTCAGATTCTGAGATTCAGAAGAAAATTCTTTAGGACTGACATAACAGTTTAAGTAAAAATATTTCCAAAAAATTTTATAATACTTTAATTTTCATAAAGGTGAAACTCGTCTAGTGGAATTGAAATATTTTTTGGGTAATGATGTTTTCTCTTTGGTACTTGCTGTTACTATTCCATGTGTTGTGAAACATCATTGTGTCATTTTTTTGACAAGATTCTTATTCTTATAGAATTCTTGTTCAATTCTTCTTATTCTTCTTCTTTTTCTCTTGTTTGTGTGATGATCAAACCAAACCTGAGATGAGTTCTTCAGTTAATTCTCCTTTGAATCAGCTGGTTGTCATCAGTGAAAAGTTTATGGATTTTGATGAGTTGCTTAAGATTGGTTTCAACTTCTGGAAGATTGTGTCTAAAAAGGTTGGAATGGCTACTTTGAGATGCTATGTGGTTTCAATTATTCAAGTCTTGTTAAAGAGTTTTAGATTAATGCCTCTATTGTTGAGCTGAATTCTGAGTATGTTATTATGTCTAGAGTAACTGGTGTTTCTATTACAGTAACCTCTAAAGCGACTGCAAATGTGATCAATTATGAGGAGATTGGAGAAATCCCAGGAACTCTTGTTTGGGAACACTATCTTCCTACTTGATGTATCTTTGTAGACCCGTCTAATACATTAGAGGCCTCAGATCTTCTTCCTGATGCTGTTGTTTGGAATCAGATTCTGAATTCAAACTTACTTCCTAAGGATAAGGATTTAGACCAAGTGGACCCTATTGAAAAAGATTTGCTTCTACTTCTTAATTCAAATTTGAAGATTGGCCTTCATCAAGTTATGTTTGACCATCTGAAGAGGTCTCTTTCTTTTTTTCAAAAAGGAAAGATCTTCTCCATTCCTTATGGACGAGTTATTTCTGAAATACTTGTTCAGCAGGGGGTTAACATAAGTTCTGAGGCTAATTCTTCCAAGATTTGGAGAGACAAGTTTGAAGCTATCTATGAAAGATTTTGATGTTAGATTTCTGCATAGTTATGCTTTGTATTTTGTTGAAATATTTGTATTAAGCTTCATATTAATAAATTCAAAGTTTGTTCATGTTTGTGTTCAGTTTTAAACTATTGAATACTTATTTTATGTTGTTCATGAGACTCTAAAATAAATACGTAAAAGTACTCAATGTTTGCAACTTATTTCATTAATGAAAAGGAAGCTATTAGAAGACAATTAGATTTCCTATTCTGTTGGATTGGCCTTAAGGAATTCCCTAGGATCATCTGACATATTCAGATTATCTAAGAAATCTGGCCATTCTTCCTTAGCAAACTCCAAATCCTTCTTCTTCAGTTGGTTTCTGCATCTCGATCCATAAGATCTTCTTCTTTTGTGTGTCTTCACAAAGGATGCTGAAGAAGAGAGCACTTCTGAAGCTGTCTGCTTGCTTGCAGATCCTTCAGCTGCTGCTTTGCCTTGGTTTGCTTGAGTTGCTGCATTTAGTAATGTTGCCTTCCTGAAATCTCTCTTTGGAACCCAGATTTGCTTTTTATTGTACATCTTGGTGTTTTAGGGATTAAGTGATGATGGAAGAAAGATTACTTGAGTCCTTTTAATGGACGTGTTACATACATTGTCTTGAGTTTAATATTATTTAAGTATTGGTTAAATCTTATCCGGACTCTAATAATAACTCTTGGAAATGTTATCTAGTAGTCTAATATATTTAAGATTCTCTGAATAATTATGAGTTAATGTTTGATTTGTTTTATCGATGGTTCTGTTTTCAGTTCCACTTTGTTAATGTACTTTCAGAAAATCTGAAGAAAAATTACTGGAATGTACTTGCATGCTGAAGAAATATTGGTCAAAAAACTAATTCATTAATATTAAGCATCTGGATTACAAAAATACTTTAAAGGGACAAGATGTTTCTAGTAAAGATCCCTAGCTAGAGCATCTCGTGCCCAACGGCGTCCACTGTTGCCATAATCCACCTCTTCGTCTTCATATTCAACTTCTTCTTCCTCTTCTATTACTGGGAGTGATCGGTAGAACCGCTTGTTGACCCTTCTTTTCTTCTTTGACCTCTTCATATTTTTTCTCTTTAGCTTTAGAGTAGCTACCGATGAACCTCCTTCTGAAGGTTGTTCAGGAACTACTGAAGTTTCCTCTTCAGAAGTAAGTGGTGCTGAGGGCAAAGGCTAAGTTGTAGAAGATTCAGAAGTAGCTCGCCTCAGAGGAGATTGGACTTCTAAACTTGTAGAGCTCTCTGTTACACCTGTTATGACGGATGTATTATGACTCTCAGTTGATGACTCCATTTCTCTAGGAAGATGTTGATAAAAATGACTTAAAAGTTAGGTGCTTTAATAATGGCTTATGTGGATACCAAGAGTCTGAAATTAATCCTTGCTTAATTCATGGAATAGTAATGACCAATAAGACTTTAAAGCGTGCACTTTACAAACCTTAATGATTCTTACTACTTGATTACTTTTCCTCTTGGAAACTGATCAAGTAATGATGATCTAAATTGCTTTAATTAGTGAAAATTTATTTTTATTTCCTTCTTTTCTTCTTTTTCCTTCTTTTAGTTTATTCTTTTTTATGTAACAAAAGGGGGAGAAATAATAGTAAGTATTTAAGTGGAAACTGAACCCATTGAGTACCTATTCAGTTGTACATATTGGTCATTTATTTTCTGTTTTTATGGTTACCTTGCCCAGGGCGTATTTTAACTTTCTTGTACATAGGTCTAAGGAAAAGCTTACAAACCTCAGACTTAGCCTATCAGACCTGAAAGGAGCTGGCAAACCTCATATTCTGGTGTTGCCAAATAAAGTTAAAAGGGAAACATATTTTAACTCTCTTGTACATGGTGTTAAGTAAGAGCTTACAAACCTCTGACTTAGCCTATTAGACTCAGAATTAGCTTACAAAACTAGTATTCTGATGTTGCCAAAGGAAGTTAAAATGTTGTCATTTTGATTTTATTAAATATGGAACTAAGGGGGAGCTTACAAACCTCAACCTTGGAACTGTTTGACTCAAGGGGGCTTGCAAACCTCAGACCCTGATGTTATTAAGAATACTGATTTATTTTTTCTTGAAACATAGTTCTTGGTGTTAGAGTCAATAGAACTCACCTGTGGACTATCAGACTCAGGTGGAGCTTACAAACCTCGTATCCTGTTGTTGCAGAGAAAATTAAATGCCCAACATTTTCCTTTAAATACTTGTGTTTGTCATCATAAAAAATGGGGAGATTGTTAGAACAAGATTTGTTCATGAAATATTCTCTTTTAGTTTTGATGGTAACAAAAGTATTAAAAGAACAATGGTTTACTTGAGTGTTTTTTATTTAGGCTGGTTCTTGTACATAAATAATCAAAATCTATTTTACTTAGACACACTTAGGAGTTACTTCATTGCTAGCTTCTGGTGGCAGGGTCTGAAGAAAAATTGCTAGTGTGGCTTCGCGCAAACTCTGAGTTGAAGGCCTCAGCATCCAGATGAGTTACTACACTTGGTAGTTGTATATCAGCATCTGGATCCATTCAGAGTTAGTGATAAAGTTATGGATTGTCCGTACTACAGAAAGCAGGTTGTATTATCTTATCAGCTTGTCAGCTAGAGTCTACAAGATTGCAAGGCTCAAGAAAGGTTGGCATGCTCTATGGATGTCTGCTCTCAACGGCTCTATCAGTAAAAAAAAACTCTTAAAGACTCAAAGGTTAAACATGTTACACACAAGATTCAGAATCTGTTGTGCGTTTATCTTCAACGTCTCTTGTAATATGGAGTAAAGGCAAAGACACTTGATCAAGTCACTTCCTCAACGACTAGTTTCTGCAAAGGCTATAAATATGGCTGAAGATTCAAGTTTGAATCTTAACAAGGATTCTTCAGATGAAGGAGTAGCAAGATCAAGCAATTATCAACTCTATTGTAATATGCAGATTTTCTATTATTGGTTGTAATTGTAAAAGCCTTAAGATTTCTTACCATTGAATATTATAGAAATCTTAAGAGCTCTAGGTCTTTGTTATGGTGACTTCCTGTACCTCTGATGCTTGTATCATGTACACCTTGTTCTCTATTCTGTTGAGCCTTCGGTAGTTTAGATCAAGTCTCTTGCTATGTGCTTAAGCAAAAGTCTTGTCTCATTAGGATTCAAGCAATAGATCTTGATCCAAGATGCTTAAGCCACGTAAGTCTCATTAGTTAATTGCTTGAGTTGTGAAAGTCTTATTCAGCTAGTCTGATTGAGCAGAGGGGAAGTCTTCGTCTGAGGGGCGTGAGCAAGAAGTCTCAAGTGTTGCCTGAGCAAGGAAGTCTCAGTATGGATGGCCAGAAGAACAGGTGGCTCGGTCAGATGGCGTGAGCAAGAAGTCTTAGACATGTGCTCTAAGTAAGGTTAAGTCTCAACTAGAAGACCTTGGAGCTGGTGGCTCGTTCAGATGGTGTGAGCGGGGAAAGTCTTAGACATGTGCTCTAAGCAAGGAAGTCTTAGACAGCTGGTTTGAGCAGGTGTAAAAGACTTATGCAGAAGCATATGCGATTGTAATCATGAAGTGGTTATAATGAAAATCTCTTGTGATACAAGGGGACTAGAGTACTCTTAGTTAGGGGAGGAACCAGGATAAATCTTTTGTGTCTTCTGCTGTTATTTATTTACTTCTGTTATATCCGCTACCAATGAATTAAAATAGAATTTGAACACCAGTTCTGATTCTGAAACTCTGATCAGAAGTTAAATTAAAAAAACGCGAAACACAATTCAACCCCTCCTTCTTGTGTACTTTTCACACCTTCATAATTTACCTAACTTGTCCTTGCCATTTTTAAAATAAAACATTAGCAGCTGAAAACATGAAACTAAGAAATATTTGATTTTATACCTTTAAGTAACTCATATGGGGTGGTCTCTAGGAAAGGTCTAATGACCATCCTATTTTAGAAGTGGCATGCACTGTTAATCGCATGTGTTCAATAGTACTTACGTAAATCTACCTCACTTATCATAGTCAGTGCTAGTTCTTCTAAAACATAATTTTTACACTATACAATTGTGATTTATAATGTGTGAACATGAGAATTTGTGGGTCATATAGCTTTTGTTGCAAAAGTCTTCAAAATGATGTTTAACAAATTCACCACTATGATTACTTCTTAGAGTGATTATTTTCAAATTAAGTTGGTTTTGGACCAGCTTAGAAAATATAATGAAGGCTTTAAGGTTTTTTTTCCTTGTGAGGTAAGAATGAAGTCCCAATAAATCTAGTGAAGTCATCTAATATAATGAAGCCATAGTAATTTCCTCATATTATTTTGGTCGTTGAGGGGCCAAAAAGATCTAGCTGGAGAAACTTGAGAGATTTGTTTGTAGAAAAAAATTTCAGTTAAGTAACTCTTGTTTGCTTTCCCATTAGGCATGCATCACATAACTTATATTTTGAAAATATTATGTTAGGTAGACCAACTACTAGATCATTGGAAGTTTTCTTACTGATCAAATCAATGTGAACATAGCTCAAATGCATATGCCACGGTCAGGATTCGTCATTCTGAGTGACTAAACATTTGGTACCACTTTTTAATACATCATCAAAGCTCAGCATATAGACATTATCAATCTTAAAACCCTTAAACATTAATTTCTTATCAACTTTATGTTCAATTAGGCAACTTAACGTATAAAAAAATGACAGAATACTCTTTTTCGTATAACTGACTAATGCTTGAGAGGTTTTGTTTAAGCCCATTGACTAAAAGAATACCATCTATGGTGGTTGTGGAGGAAATTACCACAATATCTTTTCTAAGATTTTACCCCTATTATTATCTAAGTATGTGACATAATCATGTTCTTTGTGATAAAAATCGATAAACATAAATGTGTCTCCCGTCATATGCTTTCAACAACCACTACCTAGAAACCAAATTCTTTTTGTGGTGGTAAGACATTGCTACATGAGAATAAAAAGGTAATTTATGTATGCAACGCATGTTGGATCCTTGTGGGTTAGCATCGGGACCATTAGGAACCCATGTCATGATACCACTAGGGAATTTTATGTTCATAATGTGACATAGACGCCTAATATGACCCTTATCACTTCAATAATGACAAACAACTTTAGGAGAATGATTATTTCTATTCATCCTAATGATATAGGGGTATTTCTCATTATGTTTTCTAAAAGCCTTCCCTTTATCATTTGGACTCATATAATTAATGTTAGGTGACTTGGAGAGATATGTTAATTGTCGTTTCAAATTTTCAATTTCAAGTTTTGAAACAAGACAAGCATCACACTCAAATATATCAACCTTTTCTACTGAAGTATTAGAGATATTTAATTGATCATTTACAAGAGATGCATGTTCCTCTTTCAAGGATTCTAAAGATATGTTAAGTTTTAAGACTTCTTTCTCAAGTTTTAAAATGGTTATCTTTTAATGAGAAATTTTCTTAAAAGCATTGAAGGCTTCATAATACAATTCATGAAAAATGTTAGATAACATACTATAAGAACGTATAGAATATGATTGGAATCACTAACCTCAAAGTTCTTTTCCTTGTATCACGCCATCACACAAGGATTTGCAACTTCTTCATATGAACTTGTGATGGAAGAGGAAGGTTCTTCATCTTCCTTCCAAAGCAATGTAGGCTCTATGACCTTTGACTTTATGACCCTTCGTCTTATATAACAATTGCTTGCCTTTGTGCTTTCTTAATCTTGGGCGATCACTTTTGTAGTGTCCAAATTTACCGTATTCGTAACAGGTCACTTGCCTTTCATTCTTCTTACTAATTTTCTATTTCTTGGTGGGTTAGATTCTCTTAACTTCACTAAATTTTTATTCAAGTGACTCGGACCATTTCTCTTGATGTACTTATAGCATCTTACAGACAAGCTCATTTCTTATTCTTTCGTAGAATCTTCACCAATATTGTTACCATCATCCTCTACCTTAGCCTTGAAAGTGAAGGCTTTCAAGGAGATGCTTCTTTTCTATTTTTTAGCTTTTTCTTTCTTATTCAAATTTGTTTCAATTGTTTCGAGTCTTTCAACACGTGTTTGTGTTTGGTAAGCTTTCCAAATAGAGTAGATATTGTTAGAACAAGATTTGTTCATGACATGTCTTCCTTGGGTTTTGATGATAACAAAGTATTGAAAGAACAATGGTTTATTTGATGTGTGTTACATGTGTGCATGTTCTAATACTTGTAAATATTATAATCAGAATCTGTGTTACATTAAGCACACTTTGAGAGTTGCTGAATTGCTAGCTTATGATGGCAGAATCTGAAGAAGACTTGCTAAGTGATGTCTGGCGTAGACTGTGAGACTGAAGGTCTCAGTATTAGAAGAAGAAACATAATTGTCTCTACACTTAGTGAATGCAAATTGGCTTCTGGTACCATTTAGAGTTGGTGATAAAGCTGAAGTTATCCGTACTGCAGAAAGCAAGTTGTATTGTCAAATCAATTTGTCAACTAGAGTCTACGATTCCAAGGCTCAAGAAAGGTTAAGGTGCTTTATGGATATCTACTCTCAGCGGCTCTAATAGTACAGAAACTCTTGAAGAATCAAAAGGTTAAACATGTTACACATTGGATCAAGATCTTCTAGTGTATATATCTTCAACGACTCTTGTACTATGGAGTAACAACAAAGACTCTTGATCAAGTTACCTCTTCAACGGCTAGTTTCTGAAAGGCTATAAATATGGGTGATGGTTCGAACTGAACCTTTAACAAGGATTATCCAGAAGAAGGAGTAACAAGATTAACAATTATCAACACATTGTATATGCAAATTTTTCTGATGTAGGTTGTAATTGTAAAAGCCTTAAAATTTCTTACACACTGAATATCCTAGAAATATTAAGTGCTTTAGGTCTTTGTTATGGTGATTTCTCGTACCTCTAATACTTGTATCATGTACACCTTGTTCTCTATTCTGCTGAGCTTGTTCAACACTTTAGATAAAAGTCTTTGTCATTAGGATACAAGCAAGGAAGTCTCGAGCCAAGATGCTTGAGCCACGTAAGTCTCTTGCTATGTGCTTGAGTTGTGAAAGTATTTATCAAGTGGATTGATTGAGAAGAAGTCTTGTATCATTGGGATACAAGCAAGGAAGTCTCGAGCCAAGATGATTGAGTCATGTAAGTCTCTTGCTATGTGCTTGAGCAGTGAAAGTCTTAATTAAGTAGATTGATTGAGAAAGGTTAGATCGGTGCATAAAATTTGGAGCAGTAAATATTATATCTGTGGGATCAAGCAGAGAGGCTCGTTTAATGGCACCTGTAGTAGAAGTCTTGAGCCAGTATGGCTTGAGCAGGAGAGCTCAGTACATGGAATTGGAGCAGCAAGTCTTGACAAGAGGGGTTCAAGTAGGGAGGCTTGTTTCATGGGACTTGGAGCTGAAGTCTTGGGCTGAGGGCCTGAGCTAGGAAGTCTTGGGTTCGTGGAACCTTTGCAGGAAGTCTTGAGTGAGGAGCTTTGTAACACCCTAATTTATTTTATTATTTTTCGTAATCAGAATTACATGATGTTGGGTATATGTGTGTGATTATGCATGTTTTGGTCGTGTTTGGGTTGCCCTTAGTATAGGGTAGTGACCTTAGAATTGTAGAGATTAAGGTGTTTGGGGTGTCTGACCAATTGTGTAGAGAGGAGTGGTGTGGTTAGTAATTAATTAATTAATATTATGAATATTTGATTAATATTATTAATGTGAATTATTAAGAAATATTGTTATTATTATTTAATTAGTATAACAATAATAATAATAATATTGAGATAATAATAATAATATTATTATTATTATAAAATTAAAAAGAATATTAGAAAATAGAAAAGGGGATTAGAGGAGAAAATCATTCAGTACGTGTTTTAGGAGGAAAAGAGAAAGAGGAGAGTTAAGGCAAAAGGAAAGAGAAAAGTCATTGTTGAGGCCGCGGTTTTTGTCAAGAACTCTAAGATAAGTGTGGGGTTCTCTAATCTCTAAGGATCGGATAATATTTGTATGAGGGTAGATAAACCTTTAGGATCATCCCCACGTGTTGTTTGCATTGATTTAGGGATTGGGGTTTTGCGTACCAGAGGTTTTGATAAGAGAAAAATTGAATAAATTGACCGGTAGAATTGTGGTTTATGTATTCCTATTTGTTTATATGACAACCTATGATTGTATGTGTATTTTTGGGGCTTTTGGTGGGTAGAATCGGAGAAAGGTTGGGGTTGGCTTGTGCTGAAATCGCAACTGCTGAATTGCATAATCGCGCAATTCGCTGTGCGAATGAAAGTTCGCTGGGAGAATGTTCGCCCCAGATTTGCTAAGCGAACGAGGCAGCGAGCGAAGGGAAAGAAGAGAAATTATGGAATAAGTGGTGGGGAAGTTCGCCCCAGGTTCCCTGAGCGAACTCCAGTTCCCTGGGCGAATGAGAAGCGAATGGGGAGGAGAAAAAGTGAGTCATGGGTTTTTGTATGGGCGGGGTTGTTTGCTGGGGACTTCGTTAGGAGAACTCCTAGCGAATGATAGTTCGCTAGGCAAACTCACAGCGAGCATGACAATGTTGTTTTGCTGCTGTACGGACAGAATTTTCTTAAACTTTAAAAATTCATAACTTTTAATCTGTATGTCCGTTTTAGTCGTCGTTCGAATCGTTGGAAAGATGGTTTCATATAATTTTTGTTAAAATTAATTTCAATACCAAAATTCCAACTATTTGACGTGTTATTTGGGTTTTCGTACATGCTGTTATGTGTTGCACGTTGAAATGGTGAATTCGATTGTGTGAATGCGTGTTGTAGCTGTGGATTGCGATTGTTGTATGTTTTGGCAGGTATATGCTGTGTGTTGGATAATTGTGGTGTGATGTATTAGCTTATTGTTAGTCATATGCATTTTGTAGTCGTTGTATGTTGTCGTTGTATGCATGCCATGTTGCATAAGTTGTGTGATAAGTCGTGTGCCCATGTGGGTGTGAGCGTCTTATCTGGATTCTTTGAAATAGAATCATGTTATTGTTGTTGTTGTTGAGGTGATCGTGTGCCCATGTGAGGTGTGAGCGGTCACGGATGTCGTGTGCCCATGTGGGGTGTGAGCGACTTATATGGAAATTTCGACGAGAATTATGATCATGAAAAAGGGATCGAATTGGTACCACATGCATTGAGTCGAGTTGTAAGTCTCATTGCATTGCATTATGTTATGTTGTATTTGAGAATTGTATGATTATCTGCTTATGTGGAAAAATGTGATTTTGTTGATGTAGTAATGATAGGGTGAATGGTGTAATTGATTAAATGCTTTTATATTTATATTATGCATTTCTTTTGTTGATTTGAGAATCTCACCCCTTCTGTTTGAATGTTACCTCTACGTGGGTAACGTACAGATAATCAAGATTAGTGCGGAGTTGAAGTTAGTGAAGATGAAGTCTTCTATTTTATTTCGTTGATTCATCGTTTGCTCTGATGTGTAACACTGGGGTTTTGGAACGCTTACTGTTATTTCTTTTATTGTTATTTGTGGCTTTTATTTAATTGAGGATGGCATTAAACATGTTATGTTTTAGTTGAATTTTCGCTGCTATATGAGAAGATCAATTAAGTATGGTTTTATTGATGATATTTATGTGTTACATGTCGTATCCATGAGCAGGTGAATGTTGAAAAGTAGCATCCGAGACGTTGTATGTTTTATTTTACTCTAATATTTTATTGTTAATTGTCGTGGGGGTTTAGGGTGTTACATAGTGGTATCAGAGTTGTTTGGTCTGTCCGGCCAAGTTGTCGAGTCGTTGTCGTGTGACAGTTGATTACTGTCGATGTCGTTTCCTTAACCATTGTGTTCTGTTGTTGGTGTATAATAGATTTAGAGTATCTGGAAGGAATGATGCTGCTATTGCTGCTGCTTTGCAGGCTTTTGCTCAGGCGGTACAGAACCCACCTCATGCTGGTGAGAATGACGAGTTTCGGAAGAATACACCACCTACCTTCAAGGGAAGATATGATCCGGATGGTGCGCAGGCTTGGCTCAAGGAGATCGAGAGAATCTTACGAGTTATGGAATGTTCTGAAGCACAGTAGGTGCGGTTAGGTACTCACATGCTGGCGGAGGAGGTTGATGATTGGTGGGTTAGTACTCGTCAACTGTTGGGAGCAACAAGAGAGGTAATCACTTGGGTTGTATTCAGTAGGGAGTTCTTGAGGAAATATTTCCCTGAAGACGTTCGAGGAAAGAAAGAGATTGAGTTTTTGGAACTGAAGCAGGGTAACATGAGGGTTATGGAATATGCTTCCAAATTCTCAGATCTGGCTAAGTTTTACCCTCACTACAGTGCGGCAACTGCTGAGTTCTCAAAGTGTGTCAAGTTTGAGATTGGATTAAGGTCTGAGATCAAACAGGTGATTGGTTATCAGCGAATCAGAAGGTTTCCAAATTTGGTGGATTGTTGAAGGATCTTTGAGGAAGATAGCAAGGCTCGATCGGCTCACTATAAAGGGATGGCCGAGAGGAGGGGAAAACAACTGATGAACAGTGGGAAGCCTTATGCAGCTCCAACTTGGAAAGGTAAATAGAAATACGCTGATGGAAAGAAGCCGAGTGTGGGAGGTGCCCCTGCTCCTCTTAAGTGTTACAGGTGTGGTGAGCTAGGTCATCATGTCAGTGAGTGCACGAGTGATGTGAAGAAATGCTTCAAGTGCGGGTAGGCAGGACATTTGATTGCTGACTGCAAAGTTAATGTGGTGACATGTTACAACTGTGGATAACATGGCCATATTAGTACTCGTTGCCAGAAACCAAAGCAAGCTTCAACTGGAGGAAAGGTGTTCGGTTTGACAGGGACTCAAACTTCCAGTGATGACAGACTGATCAGAGGTACATGTTACATTAATAATACGCCTTTGATTGCTATTATTTATACGGGTGCTACCCATTATTTTATTGTTGCTGATTGTGTGAGAAGGCTAGGCCTTGTTGTTTCTCCTATGAAGGGAGAGATGGTTGTCGAAGCTCCTGCAAAGGGATCGGTGACCACTTCCCTATTTTGTTTGAATTGTCCACTATCAATCTTTAATAAGGACTTTGGCATGGATCTTATTTGCTTGCCATTGGGAAATCTTGATGTGATCTTGGGTATGAACTGGTTGGAGTTCAATCATGTTCATATTAACTTTTTTAACAAGTCGGTGCGATTTCTTGCTCCTGAGGAAGAGGAAGAAGATGGTTTTCTATCTGCTAGAGAGTTGAGAGAGCTTTTCAAGGAAGAAGCTCAAGTTCTTGCGTTGTTTTCATCCTTGTCGGTGGAGAGTGAGTCGGTGATTAATGACTTACAAGTAGTGCGTGAATTTCCATAAGTGTTTCCGGATGATATTGCTGATGTACCACCAGAGAGAGAAGTGGAGTTTACTATTGATCTTGTCCCTGGTACCAGGCCTATTTCTATGGCACCATACAGGATGTCGGCATCAGAATTAATAGAGCTGAAGAAGCAACTGGAAGAGTTGTTAGAAAAGAAATTCGTGAGACCAAGTGTATCGCCTTGGGGAGATCTAGTGTTGTTGGTGAAGAAAAAGGAAGGCAGTATGAGGTTATGCATCGATTACAGACAACTGAACAAAGTAACGATTAAGAACAAGTATCCACTTCCAAGAATAGATGACTTGATGGATCAGTTTGTGGGTGCCCGTGTGTTTAGCAAGATTGACTTGAGGTCGGGTTATCATCAGATATGAGTGAAGGATGAAGACATTCAGAAGACGGCCTTCAGAACCCGATATAGACATTATGAGTATGTGGTGATGTCGTTCGGAGTTACTAATGCACCTGGTGTATTCATGGAGTATATGAATCAAATTTTTCATGCTTACTTGGACCAATTTGTGGTTGTCTTTATTGACGAAATTCTAATCTATTCTAAGTCAGAAGAGGAACATACTGAGCATTTGCGGATCGTACTGCAAGTGTTAAAAGAAAAGAAGCTCCATGCTAAGTTGTCTAAGTGTGAATTCTGGTTGAGAGAGGTAAGTTTTCTTAGTCATGTTATTTCAGGTGATGGTATTGTTGTGGATCCATCCAAGGTGGATGCAGTTCTACAGTGGGAGTCTCCAAAGTCAGTAACTGAGATTAGAAGCTTTTTGGGCTTGGCTGGTTATTACCGTAGGTTTATTGAAGGTTTTTCGAAGTTGGCACTTCTGTTAACTCAGTTGACTTGCAAAGGTAAAGCGTTTGTGTGGGATGTTCACTGTAAGAAGAGTTTCATTGAGCTGAAGAAGAGATTGACTACAGCTCCAGTTTTAATTCTACCCGAACCAGATGAACCGTTTGTGGTGTATTGCTACGCTTCATTGATGGGTTTAGGAGGTGTGTTAATGCAAGATGGTAAGGTTGTGGTGTATGCTTCACCACAGTTAAGGATCCATGAGAGGAATTATCCAACTCATGATTTAGAATTGGCTGCAGTGGTATTTGTATTGAAGATTTGGAGGCACTATCTTTATGGTTCCAGGCTTGAAGTGTATAGTGATCATAAGAGCCTAAAGTATTTGTTTGATCAGAAGGAGTTGAATATGAGACAAAGAAGGTGGCTAAAATTCTTAAAGGATTATGATTTTGGCTTGAACTATCATCCCGATAAAGCGAATGTCGTAGATGATGTTCTGAGTCGAAAGTTATTGCATATGTCGGTTATAATGGTTAAAGAGTTGGAATTGATTGAGCAGTTCAGAGATATGAGTTTAGTTTGCGAACAGACACTGCATAGTGTAATGTTGGGTATGCTGAAGTTCAACAATGAATTTCTTAATAGTATCAGAGAAGGCCAGAAGTTGGATGTGAAACTGGTGGATTTGATGACTGGAAATGAGCAGATAGAAAGTAACGAATTCAAAGTGGATGAACAAGATGTGTTGAGGTTTCGTGATAGGATTTGTATTCCTGATGATTCTGAGTTGAAAAGAATGATTCTATAAGAAAGTCATATGAGTAGTTTGAGTATCCATCCAGGAGCTACGAAGATGTATTAAGACTTGAAGAAGATATTTTGGTGGCCTGGATTGAAACGTGATGTGGCTAAGTTTGTGTATGCTTATTTGACTTGTCAGAAGTCGAAGGTGGAACATCAGAAACCTGCTGGTTTGATGCAACTGTTAGATATTCCAGAGTGGAAGTGGGACAACATTTCTATGGATTTTGTGACTGGGTTGCCTAATACGCCGAGAGGACATGATTCCATTTGGGTAGTAGTGGATAGACTGACGAAATCGACACATTTCATTCTGATCAATATCAATTTTCCTTTGCAGAGGATAGCAGAGATTTATATTTAGGTGATTGTGAAGTTGCATGGAGTTCCGTTGAGTATTGTGTCGGATAGAGATCCAAGGTTCACTCCCAGATTTTGGGAGAGTTTTCAAGAAACTTTGGGATCGAAACTGAGATTGAGCTCAGCTTATCACCCGCAGACGGATGGGCAGACAGAGAGGACTATACAATCTTTGGAGGATTTGTTGAGGGCTTGTGTTCTTGAGCAGGGTGGTGCTTGGGATAGCCATTTGTCGTTGATTGAGTTCACATATAATAACAGTTATTATTCCAGTATTGGAATGACGCCTTTGTGTTGGCATGAATCTGGAGAGAGTGTAGTACTTGGACTTGAGATTGTTCAGCAAACTACTGAAACGGTGAAGCTGATTCGGGAAAAGATGAAAGCTTCCCAGAGTAGGCAGAAGAGCTACCATGATAAGAGGAGGAAAGATCTTGAGTTTCAAGAAGGAGACCATGTATTTTTGAGAGTCACCCCGTGTACCGTTGTTGGACGTGCGTTGAAGTCAAGGAAGCTTACTCCTCGGTTTATTGGTCCATATCAGATTTCTGCAAGGGTTGGACCTGTTGCCTACAGAGTGGCGTTGCCACCCAATTTGTCGAATTTGCATGATGTGTTCCATGTGTCACAGCTTCGGAAGTATGTTACGGATCCATCACATGTGATCCCGATGGATAATGTGGAAGTAAGGGATAACCTTACAGTTGAGGCCTTATCGATAGGTAAAGCAATTGAGGGATAAAGAGATCACCCTTGTGAAGGTAGTGTGGGGAGGCGCTGCCGGTGGAAATATGACTTGGGAGTTAGAGAGCAGGATGCGAGAATCGTATCCGGAGTTGTTCGTATGAGGTAAATTTTTTAGGACGAAAATATTATAAGTGGGGGGGAGTTGTAACACCCCAATTTATTTTATTATTTTCGTAATCAGAATTATATGATGTTGGGTATATGTGTGTGATTATGAGTGTTTTGGTCGTGTTTGGGTTGCCTTTAGTATGGGGTAGTGACCTTAGAATTGTAGAGATTAAGGTGTTGGGGGTGTGTGGCCAATTGTGTAGAGAGGAGTGGTGTGGTTAGTAATTAATTAATTAATATTAGGAATAATTGATTAATATTATTAATGTGAATTATTAAGAAATATTGTTATTATTATTTAATTAGTAAAATAATAATAATAATAATAATAATAATAATAATAATAATAATAATAATATTGAGATAATAATAATAATATTATAAAATTAAAAAGAATATTAGAAAATAGAAAAAGGGATTAGAGGAGAAAGTCATTCAGTACGTGTTTATGGAGGAAAAGAGAAAGAGGAGAGCTAGGGCAAAAGGGAAGAGAAAAGCCATTGTTGAGGCCGAGGTTTTTGTCAAGAACTCTAAGGTAAGGGTGTGGTTCTCTAATCTCTAAGGGTTGCATAATATTTGTATGAGGGTAGATAAACCTTTAGGATCATCCCTATGTGTTGTTTGCGTTGATTTGGGGATTGGGGTTTTGCGTGCCGGAGGTTTTGATAAGAGGAAAAATGCATAAATTGACTGGTTAAATTATGGTTTATGTATTCCTATTTGTTTATATGACAACCTGTGATTGTATGTGTATTTTCGGGGTTGTTGGTGGGTAGAATCGGAGAAAGGTTGGGGTTGGCTTGTACTGAAATCGCAACTGCAGAATCGCAGAATCGCACAATTCGTTATGCGAATGAAAGTTCGTTGGCCGAATGTTTGCCCCAGATTCGTTAAGTGAATGAGGCACCGAGCGAAGGGAAAGAAGAGAAATTCTAGAATAAGTGGGGGGGGAGTTCGCCCCAGGTTCGCTGAGCGAACTCCTGTTCGCTGGGCGAATGAGAAGCGAATGGGGAGGAGAAAAATTGAGTCTCGGGTTTTTGTATGGGAGGGGTTGTTCGATGGGGACTTCGCTAGGAGAACTCCTAGTGAATGATAGTTCGCTAGGAGAACTCACAACGAGCATGACAGTGTTGTTTTGCTGCTGTACGAACAAAATTTTCTTAAACTTTAAAAATTCATAACTTTTTATCCGTATGTCCATTTTAGTCATCATTCTAATCGTTGGAAAGCTGGTTTCATATAATTTTTGTTAAAATTAATTTCAATACCAAAATTCCAACTATTTGACATGTTAGTTGGGTTTTCGTGCATGTTGTTATGTGTTGCACGTTGAAATGGTGAATTCGGTTGTGTGAATGCGTGTTGTAGCTGTGGATTGCGATTGTTGTATGTTTTGGCAGGAATATGCTGCGTGTTAGATAATTTTGGTGTGATGTATTGCCTTATTGTTTGTCATATGCATTTTGTTGTCGTTGTATGTTGTCGTTGTATGCATGTTATGTTGCATAAGTTGTGTGATAAGTCGTGTGCCCATGTGGGGTGTGAGCGTCTTATCCGGATTCTTTGAAATAGAATCATGTTGTTGTTGTTGTTGAGGTGATCATGTGCCCATGTGGGGTGTAAGCAGTCACGGATTTCGTGTGCCCATGTGGGGTGTGAGCGACTTATATGGAAATTTTGACGGGAATTATGATCATGAAAAAGGGATCGAATTGGTACCACATGCATTGAGTCGAGTTGTGAGTCTCATTGCATTGCATTATGTTGTGTTGTATTTGAGAATTGTATGATTATCTGCTTATGTGGATAAGTGTGATTTTGTTGATGTAGTAATGATAGGGTGAATGGTGTAATTGATTAAATGCTTTTATATTTATATTATGCATTTCTTTTGTTGATTTGAGAATCTCACCCCTTCTGTTTGAATGTTACCTCTACGTGGGTAATGTGCAGATAATCAAGATTAGTGCGGAGTTAAAGTTAGTGAAGATGAAGTCTTCTATTTTATTTCATTGAGTCGGCGTCTGCTCTGATGTGTAACACTGGGGTTTTGGAACACTTACTGATATTTCTTTTATTGCTATTTGTGGCTTTTATTTAATTGAGGATGGCATTAAACATGTTATGTTTTAGTTGAATTTCAGCTGCTATATGAGAAAATCAATTAAGTATGGTTTTATTGATGATATTTATGTGTTACATGTTTGTTGCGGTGAGAATCGGATAACAAGCTATTAATTAACTTGAATCACAAAACATTGAAATTCACCACCGAGCTTTGATTTATCCAAAGAAAAGGGTAAAGATCGAAGAAAAACCTAATAAGAGATCTAAGGTTCGGGGGTTGGTTATACCTATGGAAGGTGTTAGCATCCTAGATATCTGTAGTACTCTACAGGAAGCTCTTGTTAGTATTTGTGTTAAGTTATTATTTGCTTGCTAAGGAATGTACTAAGGGAAGAACCTAGGGGTTAGTTTCTAAGTATGCTTGCCAAGACATCGTATCTCGTGCCTACGTATCCTGACGGGAATGGAATCAGAGCATTCGTAGTTCCCCTCAAAGGGGGTGAGGATCTCTTGACTGTGGTCAAGGTTCCAAGGGAAAGTAAGGTCTGACAGCAAGACACCTACGTGGAGTGCGACGACTCCTAAGGTTAAGTTAGAACAGGGAAAAAGTGTTCATGGGAAAAAGTAGGGTCTGACAGCAAGACACCTACGTGGAGTGTGGCGACTCCAAACCTAAGGCTAGGTTAAAAGGGTAATAAGCTATCTATGACTTTGCGGTCAATAGAGAGACTTTCCTTTGGAATGAGAGAAATATAACATCTAGTAAACAAGAGTTGAAGGGGATTGAAATTAAGTGAACAAAATGAGTATGGCAAAGATAACATTATCAAAGTTTAAAAATAGAGACATGTTAAGTTATGAAAATTAGCAACAAAATCCAGTACGCATAAATAACAGAATGGCATTGTTTAAGTCAAGGAACAATTCTCAAGCAAACATTTCACGCTGCAAAATACTCTAAAATTTCTCAAAAACTTTTCAAGAAATAGTTGATGATTTTTCACAAAAAAGTCCAAGAACTAAACATAAATGTTATGCATATTTTTGTTATTTTTTGTTTTTTAGAAAGAAAATGAAATTAAAATGACCATGAGAAATAAAATTATGAAAAAAAATGAAGGTAATATGGCAGTCGCCACAATTCCTCATGGCAGGTGCCATGATTTTCCATGGCAAGTGCCACAACAAAGCATGGCAGCACCACACTAAGGCATGGCAGGCGCCATATGGCACCCCAAAAACCCATGGCCAGCGCCATACATAGGCATGGAGGGCGCCATGTTCTTATGGCCAGTGCCATCAAACACCATGTCCAGCGCCACCTAATCCAATCCTTGTTCAGTTTTTTTTTTTCTATTTTTAAACAACATTCACGAATCAGGCTTACAATATTTCAAACAAAATTACACATTAATACTTGCAATATATATTCCAGAATCAAACATTAACATGAACATGATAATAAACATGATAACCATATGGAACAATGATCATGGCATCTGAAAACGAAATAAAAAAGGAATGAGTGTTACCTAGTGGAGATGGTTCACTGCCTCTTCACAGGTACGTGTTCTGAAATAAATGATGAGCTTCTTCTCCAAGACTCTTGCAACAACGTACTTGCAGATTTTCAAGAATAAGTGGGGGAGAAAAAAAAGAGTATTCAACCTGTATTTTTAGGGTGAATCTGGTGTGTTTTTCACTGAAGAGCAACGTCCTATTTATAGGAAAAAGTGGGGAGCTTGCAGTATGATCATTTTGGTACTTATTGCCAAGATTACCCTTTTCCATATTTTTGTGCAATTGCAAGTGGTTGGTTTGAAAAGTCTTCATTTGATCAGAGTAGGTTTGTTGTTGATGTGGTATGATTTGATTAGAACAAGGCTCCAAGTTGTGCTTCTGAAAAGTCTTTTTCTTTCTTCATGATGAACGGATCCACTTGCATTATCTTGCTTAAAAAATATTATTTTAATGCAGATTGTGAAAAAGTGGCAAACGCCACATTTTTTTCATGGCCAGTGCCATGGGCTTCATGGCAGGCGCCATGCACTCTCCATGGTGGGTGCCATGCTCCCTTAATGGTGGTGGGCACCATGCATTCTTTAAGTGGTGGCGCCATGTATCTCTCATGGCGGGCGCCACACTTCATGGCCAGTGCCACCAAAGTGTGGCAAGTGCCATGAAGTGCTTTTCTTTTTTTTTTCTTTTCTTTCTTTTTTTTGTTTTTTTCTTCAAATAAAATTCAAACATACCTTGTGATCTCTCATTCCCTCAGTCAATGGTTGAACATATTAAGACGAGACAATGACTTGAATACTTCATTTTGGTCTAGTAACATCAGAGTCAGAGTTTTGACTTTATCAGTAAAAACTCTAATTTCCTCAGAAATTCCGCTGGAAGGCCTTTAAGGATCTTGCTTCTTCGATCTCTCCCAAGGACCATAAATGGCATCTAAGGATGTCCAGTATCATGTAGAATCATGTTCCAAAGGTTTGGGAAATGTCTTGATCAACATCAGAGGCAATGGTTGTCTGGTGCTGATAAAACCCTAGTTTGAGGCATAATGAATTCTGTGGCTCAAGGCACTTGTAATAGGAACCAAACACTTGATTTCTTGTTGAATAATATCTCTTGAAAGTGTGTGAGTTTAAATGGTTGTATTTGGAAGCCTCGATTATCTTTCTTGAATAAATGACTTCTCATAAGAATTTCACCCAAATTGGTGAACACTTGTGATGATTGTATGGAGCCGAAGAATGCCTTAGGAGACCTTGAAACATGTGAGAGCCTGGCTTAGGAGACCTTGCCCTCTTTCTGGTGGAAACCCTGGTTTTCACAAAAGAAACAAACTAGCAAAGATATGGGTTAGTTAATAATGCATAGATGATTGAACCCTAAATGTAAGTGCAAGATGTTATGACATCTAAGGGGTAAAATTTGGGGTACAACAATGTCGTATCCATGAGTAGTTGAATGTTGAAAAGTAGCATCCTAGACTTTGTATGTTTTATTTTACTCTGATATTTTATTATTAATTGTCGCGGGGGTTTAGGGTGTTACAAGCTTCAGCGGAAGTCTTAGACCTTGGGACTGAGCATTTGTAAAAGTCTTAAGAAGAATGCATAAATGATTGTAATCCTGTTTTGATTATAGTGAAAATCTCCTGTGAAGCAAGGGGGCTGGACTACTCTCAGTTTGGGAGGAACCAGTATAAATATTTGTGTCTTCTGTTAAAATTCCACTATTAAGAATTAACCTGAATCTGAACACCAATTTAGATTCTAAACTCTGATCAGATGCAAACTAAAAAAACCGAAAACACAATTCAACCCCCCCTTCTAGTGTACTTTTCTCAACTTCAATTGGTATCAGAGCATGGTCTGTGCTTAACACTTAACAGTGGTGCAGATAATGATCCAATTATAAAAATATGTCTGTCAAGACTTTCCTTCAAGAAGGAATCAAGTTCCACATGAAAAATATTATACTACTTTTCCTACCATATTCAAAGGGTGATTTCACTAAATTTAAATGATGGAAAAACAAAACATATTTTTAACTCATTGGTCTTGATAAAATGGGTTTTTAAAGGTCTATATAATATCCTTGAAAAAGGTATTACTATAGAAGTTGATGGTGTAGAGATGATCTGTTTGAAAGTCTCTATCACCAGCTCAGAAGAAGCTTATTGAATATCTTCAGAGTTAGTTGCATTCTGGTAGGTGCTCTATCTCACTTCTGAGTATGTCAACATCATTGATATGTCTCATGCTCATACTATCTTTGAATCCTTGTGCTCGGATTTTTGGGAATCAGGTTTGAAGCTTTTCTAGTTACACTTCATCTAATCCTTCAAGTAAATTCTGAGAATATTGGTTTACATTCAAACTTGAGGTCACAGTTATTCAAGAAGTTATATAACTTGAATTTATTGTGCTCTATTGGTTTGTCTTGCAAATCTCCAAAGAAAAGAAATTAAATTAGATGATGAAAAGTTGTCTAACATATCACCTTTCCTAAAGTTTGGTTCTTTGAAATGTCTGATGATGAGGTATTTATATTTCTTGTCAGAAGTACTTCTTAACCAGCTGGATGGGTTGTAATATTTGTTGATAGAAGAGTAACTTCAGAAGCTTCTGAAATACTTGTATTTCAACTGATCTCCCAGATCTAAAAACAAGGGGAAACACTACCAGAACCTAATGTCAGTTAATCTTCACTGCATATTCTTTTGAAGATGACATTAGTGCAGGTTTCAGATAAAAGAGTAATCTGGCTCTGCCAGTCATTACTGATTCTGAAAAAGCATCTGAGTCCTACAATAAAAATCAAGTATTGAAGAGAAAGAGATTATGCCAAATATATCTTGATTCAATATTTGATAATAAGGAGTCTGCTATTTAAGGTGATATCTTAAGAGACTCCATTGCTCCTTGACTGAGGGTCATCATGGAATTTGTATTAAAGGACAAGTCTATGATAAACCTTCAATTTTTCTATGCGTTCTGCAAGCAATTAGATGATGGTGCTTTAATTTGTTTTATTCCATTCTCTGATAGCTAACATCATCTGGTTCTTTGCTTATCAAAGATCTCAAAGTCCTGAGTCAAGACAATGAAATTAATGATTCTGCTAAGAACAAGATCTTGTTCTTATTGTGATTTATTCTAGATTGATACTCTGGAATAAATCATGGTATTGCTATCAGAATGTGACATAAGGCGAAGGAAAACCTGTCTGAACATTTATGTATGGTCTCATATAAATATGAGTGTAATTATTTAAATGTATTTGATGCAGATATCAAAGAAAGGAGCAAAGGCATCTTCCATGGCATTTTTCAAAGGTTGTTTACAACATTTGATGGTAGAATAGCTCACAACCCAGACTCAAGTGCTAGAGGTATTGAGCTTGGTGAGAGAAGTGGAGTCATTGGTTTAATAGCCATTGAATCATAATCCACTCATAGCGGTGTTCAGACTCTATGGTCAAGTCTGGATATTGATACGTGTCTGATTGAGAAAATAACAAAAAAAAAAGGTATGCTTGTTCTTTTCTGGCTTATCTCCTTATTCAATGAGATATTTGTGTAGGTGTAAATACAAAGTTTCTATTATATTTCTAGAGAAGCTCTTTTGAAAAAGGATCTTCATAAATCTTTAAGAAAAAACTATGTTGTATTTATCTATACTGAATATTTCATTAAGCTAGATGATGATCATATTTATGGAAAGAGTTTCCTCACTTTCTATGATGTTACTGCTGTTTGTTAGTTGTCAAAGGAAACAATTCAATATTCATCTATCACTCATGATTCTTGTTTCAAGAGGAAATGTTGGTTCTGAATAGAATCTTGGAGACTAATGACTGACAAAAGATATCTCTCTCTCAGTCTAGTTCTACTAGACTTTGATGGATGATAGCTTCTGAAAGTTGTCAGATTCTGAGATTCAGAAGAGTATTCTTTACTTCTGATAAAGTTGTTTAAGTAAAAGGTTTTTCAATAACTTTTATAATACTTAAATTTTCATAAAGGTGAAATTCATCTAGTGGATTCATGAAATCAGATGGATAAGAACCTTTGGATAATGATGTTTTCTTTTTGGATACTTATTGTCACTATCCCCTGTCTTGTGAAACATCATTTTGTCCTTCTTCTGACAAGATTCTTATTCCTTTAGAAATCTTGTTTAGTTCTTTTCTTTTTATTTTCTTTTTGATTTTGTGATGATCAAGCCAAACTTGAGATGAGTTTCCTAGTCAATTCTTCTTTGAATCAACTGGTTGTCATCAATGAAAATTTTGTGGATTTTGATGAGTTGCTTAAGTTAGGCTTTAACTTCTGGAAGAATGTATCTGAACAAGGATGAAATGGATACTTTGATATACTCTGTGGTTTCACTTATCCAAATCTTGTCAAAGAGTTTTGGATTAATACTTCCATTGTTAAGCTGAATTCTGAGCGTGCTATTCTTTCTAAAGTAACTGGTGTTTCTATAACAGTAACCTCTAAGGCGATTGCTAATGTGATCAATTGTGAGGAGATTGGAGAAATCCTAGGAACTCTTGTTTGGGAACACTATCTTCCTACTTGGCGTATCTTTGTAGATCCATCTAATACATCAGCAGTCTCAAATATTCGTCCTGATGCAATTGTTTGGAATCATATTTTGAATTCAAACTTACTTCCTAAGGATAAGGATTTAGACCTCGTGGACCCTATTGAAAAATATCTGCTTCTGCTTCTCAATTCAGACTTGCAGATTTATCTTCCTCAAGTTATGTTTGACTATTTGAAGAAGACTTTTTCTTCCTTTCACAAGGGAAAGATTTTCTTCATTCCTTTTGGACGAGTTCTTTCATAATTACTTGTTCATCAGAGAGTTATCATAAGTTCAGAGGCTGATTTGTCTAGAATCTGGAGAGACATGTTTGAAGCTATCTATGAAAGATTTTGATGTTAAATTTCTGCATAGTTATGCCTTGTAATTGTTAGAACCTTTGTATTAAGCAATCTTATTATTAATTCAAAATTTGTTCATGCTTTTGTGCAGTTTAACTGTTGAATATATTTATTTATGGTTGTTCAAAAAAATTAAAAGTAATGGGAATAAGAACTCAATGTGTGCAACTTTCATTATTAATAAAATGAAAGGTATTACAAATTATTTAGACATTCTAGTTTGTTGGATTGGCCCTAAGGTATTCCCTAGTATCATCTGACATGTCCAGATTATCTAAGTAATCTTGTCATTCTTCCTTGACAAACTCCAAAGCCTCATTTCTCAATTGATTTCTGCTTCTGGACCCAGAGGATCTTCTTCTTTTGTGTGCTTCACAAAGGGTGCTGAAGAGGTGAGAGCCTCTGAAGTTATCTACTTGTTAGTATATCCTTCAGCTCCTGCTTTGTTTTCTGTTGCCTGAGTTGTTGCATTCATTATGGTTGTCTTTCTGAAATCTCTCTTTGGAACCCAGATTTTTTTTCTGTTTATACATCTTGGTGTTTTGAGGATTAAGTGATTATGAAAGTAAGTCTTCTATGAGTCCTTATATAGACGTGTTACATACATTGTTCGAAGTATCTGTTGTTTTAATATTGGTTAAGTCTAATCAATGTCTTAAATAATAAATCTTGGAAATGTTATCTGACCTATTAAAGATTCTTTAACAGCTATGAATATTACAGTTAACTAGTTTAATTGTTGTTTCTGGTGTCAGTTTTACTTCATTAAATGTTTATCAAAATATCTAATGGGTAAATAAGGTGTTTGTATGATTGCATAATATTTACTGGTCAAAATAACTTCTTTTCATTAATTGAGCTTAATGGATTACATAATAATATAAGAAACTAGTTTGATCTAAGACTAAGCTCTATTTATGTCATCCAGTGTTTTATAACTGAAGTTATTGCCATGATCATAATCTGGCTCATATGCATCAATGTTCCCCTCTTCTGCTTTTGGGACAATAAAGCGGTGAAATATCTCATTGAGCCTCTTCCTATTTGTCTTTTTCATGGATATCTTTCGTGGATTCAAAATCGCTATTGATGGACCTGCTTTTGTAGGTCTTTGAGGTACTGCTGACGAGGTATCATCTGAAGTATTCAGAGAAGAAGGCATAAGACCAGTAGCAGAAGCTTCTGAAGCTGCTGGCTTCTGAGAGTTTTGGATATTCTGAATTGTAGAGCTCTCAAAGATTTTTGTCACTACAAAAGTCTTATGACTCTCAGCTGAGGACTCCATGACTCTGGTGAATGTTGATGTAAATGAACTAGGTTTGAATTGCTTTTATAATAGCTTCTAGATAATCTAAACATGTTGATATAATCCTTTGCTTTATTCTTGAAATCGTTATGAGCAATAAGTATTCTTTATGCACTATACAATCCTTAATGACCCATGTTACTTGATCGTTTTTTATTTTTTGGAAACGGATCCTGTAATTATAGGCTATGATGCATTTATTACTTTAATTCTTTTCTTCTTCTCTTTTTATTTTTTTTTTATGTGACAAAAGGGGGAGAAATAATTGTAAGTATTTAATTAGAAACTGAACCCATTGAGTACCTATTCAGTTGTACATATTGGTCATTTATAATTTTGTTATTTATATTTCTGTTTTTATGGTTATCTTGCCCGGGCGACACATTTTAACTTTCTTGTACATAGAACTAAGGAGGAGCTTACAAACCTCAGCCTTAGCCTATCATACTCAAAAGGGGCTTACAAACCCTGTATTCTGATGTTGCCAAAGGAAGTTAAAATATTATTTTTGGTTTTCTTAAATATGGAACTAAGGGGGAGCTTATAAACCTCAACCTTGGAACTATTTGACTCAAAGGGAGCTTACAAACCTCAGACTCTGATGTTACTAAGAAAACTGAATTACTTTTTCTTGAAAGTAGTACCTAGTATGAAGTATACAGAACTCAGCTTTTGACAATTAGATTCAGGGGGTGCTTACAAACCTCATACCCTGATGTTGTAGTGAAAATTATAACTGCCTAACATTGTCCTTTAAATACTTGTGTTTGTCATCATAAAAAAGCGGGAGATTGTTAGAACATGATTTGTTCATGACATATCTTCCTTGGATTTTGAAGATAACAAAGTATTGAAAGAAAAATGGTTTATTTGATGTGTGTTACATGTGTGCAAGTTCTAATACTTGTAAGTATTATAGTCAGAATCTGTGTTACATTAAGCACACTTTGAGAGTTGCTGAATTGCTAGCTTCTGGTGGCAGAATCTGAAGAACACTTGCTAAGTGATGTCTGACGTAGACTCTAAAGATGAAGGTCTCAGCATCAAAAGAAGCAATATAATAGTCTCTACAGTTAGTGAATACAAATTGGCTTCTGATACCATTCAGAGTTAGTGATAAAGTTGAAGTTGTTTGTACTGCAAAAATCAAGTTGTATTGTCAAATCAGTTTGTCAGCTAGAGTCTATAGATTGCAACGTTCAAAAATAGGCTGAGATGCTTTATGGATATCTACTCTCAACGACTCTAATAGTACATAAAATCTTGAAGACTCAAAGGTTAAACATGTTACACATTGGATCAAGATTTTCTGGTGTATCTATTTTCAACGCCTCTTGTATAATGGAGTAACAACAAAGACTCTTGATCAAGTTACCTCTTCAACGACTAATTTCTAAAAAGGCTATAAATATGGCTGAAGGTTCAAACTGAATCTTTAACAAGGATAAACCAGAAGAAAGAGTAACAAGATCAGCAATTATCAACACATTGTATATGCAGATTTTTCTGATGTAGGTTGTAATTGTAAAAGCCTTAAGACTTCTTACACATTGAATATCTTAGAAATATTAAGTGTTTTAGGTCTTTGTTATGGTGATTTTCGTACCTCTAATACTTGTATCATGTACACCTTGTTCTCTATTATGTTGAGCTTGTTCAGTAGTTTAGATAAAAAATTTGTGTCATTGGGATACAAGCAAGGAAGTCTCGAGCCAAGATGCCTGAGCCATGTAAGTCTCTTGCTATATGCTTGAGTTGTGAAAGTCTTAATCAAGTGGATTGATTGAGCAGAAGTCTTGTATCATTGGGATACAAGCAAGAAAGTCTCGAGCCAAGATGCTTGAGCCACGTAAGTCTCTTGTTATGTGCTTGAGTTGTGAAAGTCTTAATCAAGTAGATTGATTGACCAAGGTTAGCTCGGTGCATGAAATTTGGAGCAATAGGTCTTGTATCTGAGGGATCAAGCAGTGAGGCTCGTTTCATGGCACCTGGAGCAGAAATTTTGAGCTAGTGTGGCTTGACCAGAGGGGTTTAAACAGAGAGGCTCATTTCATGGGACTTGAAGCAGAAGTCTTGGGCTGAGGGCCTGAGCAAGGAAGTCTTGAGTTTGTGGAACCTGAGCAGGAAGTCTCGAGTGAGGAGCTTGAGCAGAAGTCTTGGACCTTGGGTCTGAGCATTTGTAAAAGTCTTATGCAAAATGCATAAGCGATTGTAATCATGATTTAATTATAGTGAAAATCTCTTGTGAAGTAAGGGGACTTGACTACTCTCAGTTTGGGAGGAACCATTATAAATCTTTGTGTCTTCTGCTATTATTTATTTGCTTATGTTAACATTCTGCTGCTAAGAATTAACCAGAATCTGAACACCAGTTTAGATTTTGAACTCTAATCAGATGCAAACTTAGAAAACGGAAAACACAATTCAACTCCCCCATTCTTGTGTACTTTTCTCACCTTCAAATATATCCAAAGTTTTTAGATTCTACGACTCTTTTATGGATATAATTTTAGATTGTCATTCAATGCACATAGACCTTAACACTTTTTAGCACAATCCTAGTTAGGTAATATATTTCTTAAATTTTTTAACTTGTTGATTATTTGAACAAAGCACATTTGCATGAAATCCATGGTTTCATCGGGTTTCATACAAAAAAAACTCATATTCCTATGTTAACTTGTTAATTTTAGAACGATTCACATTTTTAGTGACTTTATTCAGAATCTGAAGTGTGTTTCACATTAATTAACCCGTCCTACAATAAAAAAAAACTTTCTGAATTTGCGCTCAAGGTAGAGATTAGTATATTTTTCGCTTTCTAATCATTAAAAAATTTCTTAATTTCTTCATCATTCTAGTTTTTAGGTGTTTTACAACAGTGTCACATCATCTACTTTCTAGACAAAATGACCATGTATGATGGCTATTCAAAATATTTTATCTAATGATATTAAGCCTCTATTTTGATTGATGAAATCAAATGGAGCAAAACGAAATAAGATAAACTGAAATAGTAATATTTTATTATTTTGATCATTTAAGATCAGATAGACTAGAATGAAATAGAATACTATGAATTTCATTTCATTTCATTTTAGCATTTTCCATTATATTGTTTCTCCTTCAATTCCATTATATTGTTTCTCCTTCAATTCGGAGAGAATAAAAAACTTGTCTTGTTCCCATTTAAAAAACTTCCAAATAATAAAATAAAAATAAAATCTTGGTTCCATTCTATTTACTACATTTTATGATATTGCTAATATATTTTTTCCATTTTTTAAGAAGGTGTTTGTTTCAAGTTTAAAAATAAGATTTTTTGAACATATATTAATAAGAAATTAGTATACTCATATTTGTTACAAGATTAAAAATAATTATTCTTAGATATAAAAATTTCAAAAAAAAAAATAACTTCTCATAACTTACCATATTTCCATAAAATTATTTCTAAGTAAAAGAATAAAAATGTGGATTCTCATGAAATTTTATAAATTTTTTTAAAAAAATTAATTAAAACCTTTTTCTTTTTTTAAAATATCAAAATGTTTTCCAAATAATTTTTCAAAAAATTTCTTGAAATAAATTTTTTATCTTTATTTTCTTATATAAATAATTTTTAAAAATAAATTTTTAATTCCGAGAAAAAAACGCCTCCTAAGTCAATATTTTGTGCACGAGGAAAAATTCTTCCCTAACAGTTCCATACAGTGTTCCGTCAACTCAACCATTCAGCTTTATCTAAACAAAGAGATAAGACCCTGCTCTACAGAACCGTCCATTGTAGAAACATTAGACTTAATACTTATCGTTTGGTAGGTACATTAGGCGCATAGTGATACTTTTTTCGTTTGGTAGAAACATTAGGCTTATAATAATTACTGTACATTAGAAGAACAAATTTCAGTTCACCGTTGAATAAAAATACTAATTAAACTAGATCTGTATTATTCGGGCCCCTACACAGAAACTTCATACATATCTAAAACTAGCAACACCCACCAACTAATGTCCCCTCCACTAAACTAACTTAACTACTTTCAAATTCTGTTAAAAAGTCCTTCCATCGCGTGAAACACTGTTTTCAGATTCAAAACGGTGGAAATGAAAATGAAATTTATCCATTGCATAAGTAAAAAATAAAAGATTATAACAAGTTTTTTTTTACTAATTTTAAACTTTTTTTTTCCTTCTTTTTCGAAGATTCCAACTAAGCCTGGAATTCAGGACTGCAGAAATTTCAGATTTTTTTCTATCCCTTTCGTTCCCTCCATTTCTTGGAAATGAATTTCATTCACTGATCCCAACCAACACTCTCTCTAACGATTCTTCTCTTTGTACATTAATCAAAATTATTTAAAAAAAAAAAAAAGGATAAAAACGAAAAGGGTTCATCTTTTTTCAAATCTGAAAAAACCATAATTTTCTGAATTTGCTCATCCATCCCTTGTTGCATTCCATTCTCTGATAATATTTACGAATCGATCCTGCTAATTCCCATACGCTTCACCGAAGCATTCCTGAATCCATCATCAGTAATACACATCCCATTCTGCTGCTCCAAACCTGCCATGTAGCTTCTCACCTCCGTCTTTATCATCTCCTGCATCACCGTCAACAACTCAGCGCTAAAATTGAACGGCACAACCGATCCTCTCTGCGTCTGCATCGGAACCGCCATCGGAATCGGCGCAGTCATGATCGGAACCATAGGAATCGCACATGGCGGTGGAGGAGGAGGCGGTGGAGGTGCAGTGGTAACAAGCTCTGTTACACGATTTGAATCTTCAGAAGAATCTATACCAGGAAGTGATAACGAAAGTGAAGTTGGAGGATCATTGGATTTGGAAGACGACGTCGTTTTCGTTTCTACGAGAGGTAGAGCCGCGACGGTTCTTGTAGGGACAGGGCGGTAAATATGAGAAGAGTTCACGATAGGTACACTGGACTCGCTCACATCGGATCCAGAAGGACTCCCCGGAGTGGGAGGGTTTTTGTAAATCCCAGTAGAAACAGGTATAGCAGCACCAGCACTTACAGATCTTTTCAACGGTGGAGAATCATCGATCATAATAGATGAACACTTACGTTTCAAAGTAGAGTTCCAATGGTTTTTAATAGCGTTGTCGGTTCGACCCGAGAGAAGACGGGCTATGGTGGCCCATTTGTTTCCGAATCGGGCATGGGCTCTGATTATAGTATCGTCCTCTTCCGCCGTGAAAGCCCGATGCTCCACCTGAGGAGAAAGCTGATTACACCAACGCAACCTGCAGGATTTCCCAGACCGTCCCGGAATCGATTTGCTGATTATCGACCAGTTTCTCGGCCCGTGCTTCTCGACAAGCTTTTGAAGAGCTTCGTCTTCTTCAGGACTCCATGGACCTTTGATCCGATCCATTTCTTTTCTGGTTATTGCTGTGTTCATCTTTTTCTTGGTCTATAGGTTTGGTGTTAAGGTTTTCACAGGGACATAAATGTCAATTGAATTGGTGGAAGAGGAAGAGGAAGATGAAGAGGAAAAGAGGAGAAGGAGCATTGAGTAGGTTTGAGGAGGGTGAGGCGGTTTATATTTGAGAGAGAAAGGGTAAAAGGAAACCGGTTGGGTAGGTTAGGTTTTAGAGTTGTCAGCGAGCGTTATGGGCAATCGGTACCGCTTCTACCAGGGAAGCGGTTAGCTTGGGATTTGGGATACAGCTGTAATTAGACACGCGTCACTTCTCAGCTGCTCCCAATAACACAAGTCACCTTTTTTCTTTTTCCTTTTTTATCCTTCCAAATTGACAATAAAACCGATTTTATTATTCCAAACCAAAAGCGCGTGTATCACACACAGGACGCTCCACGTCTTTTAATATGGGAAGTGCAATTCACGTGTAGTGAAGAGAAGATGGGAGTAAATGGAGTAAACAAAACAGTTTCATGGAAATAATTAAAACGCTGAGAACCAGAAATTAAACGTTAAAAATAGGAATTAAATTTGATATAAAGAAAAAGAGAGAGTACAAAAAACGGAAAGGAGGGAAAAAAAAAGATAACGATGATAACGGTTGGTTTGGTTAGGGGTTGGGTGAGGTTGCTTCTTTCTGCTTTGGTTTTGAGTTTGACTGAGGACTCCAGGCTGTAGAGCATAAGCATTTCGTGTGGGATTTTTAAGTTTCGTCCTCTTCTTGGGAATTGGGACCCATAGTTAGGCTGATGTGGCACAAAACGACAAGATCGGTCGCCGAATCGGAGAGCGAATCATTACTGCTTTTCTGTCAGTCCAGCCTGTATTCTATACCTGCCACCCCCACCACCATATCATCTTATAACGGCCTCTTCTATCTCAACTGACACGTGTCGGTTTTTTCTATTCCTCTTTCAAAAAAAATCATGTACGGAACCGGTTACTTCACTAAATCACAATCTCACAATCTCCAAGGCTACGCCACTTTCCTCTCATCTTCCTTTATGCTGTTCATTCAAGTTATAAAAATAATTTGTTTATTTATTTTATTTATTTATTAAAATAAAAGAATAAAACTCCTCAATGTTTGCGTTTTGAATTAGTTTTGTTTTAAATTTTGAATAGAATAATGACGCCCACGTATTTGTCAGTCGCTAAATGTGTTTAAAATGATTAATTAATTGATAATCTGAAAGTGGAGGATTAGGGGTGGATTAAAGAAAGATTTAGGGGAAGAGTGTGAGAAGAGGTTGTCGGGGGGGAATGGGTTATTCAAATGCGAAGAAACGGATCCGTATCCATTTAAATTTCTGTTACAAGTACGCCGTATCGTACGTATAGTGTCCACGCCGTGGACCTCTTGCACCTCCTTGATGCTATTATTGGATTTGGGGATAACAAAAACAAATTATGTTCTAACCTTAACTTAATTCTAAATAAAAAATTCTTGTTAGCGTACAAAAATTATTCCAAAACTCAAATAGGTATGGTTTTATTTAATTTATTAATGTAAAATATAGTAATTTATTTTAGTTTTATTTCAAAATTAAGGTTGTAAACATTTATTTTATATTTTTATTCTCAACTATATTACATTTTTATGTCCTCATTATGACTTTTTTTTTTTTTACCTCAATGTCTTTCTTTTTTAAACTCAAATTCCAAAATATTCTTTGAAAAAAATTTATCCAATTATCCTCTTTTCTGACCAAGCTCGGTCATTTATTGACCGAGAGTATGAAAGGAGATTTTAAAAGAGAGAGTTTGGTCTTTCAACGGTTTAAGGGTCAAAGGTATTTTTTATTCGATTTTAAATTATTAATGATCTTTTTCATTCATCAGACGAGACGTCACATTTTAAAAAAACTTAAGGTACTCTCGGCCATTCAATATGTAATACCCCATATTATTGAAATACTCAATTGGATATCAGATGAGTATCTATGTACTCTGTCTTTGGTAAATTTGATTAATGAAATCCTCTAAGTACTTTAAGTATTATTAATTGGAATCAATAGAGCAACTAATGAACTATGAAGAGATCAATGCGTTTAATTCCGATTTTAAGGTAATTTTAATAACTGATCAATTGGTTGCGACGACAAAATATCAATTGGAGATATTTTACCTGTTAGATTATATATATATATATATAAGAAACGAAAAAGAAAGATAGAAAGAAGAAGAGAAAGGAGAAAGAGAAGAGAAGAAGAAAACCATGGGAGAAGAAGGAAAAGCTTGGGAAGAAACTTGGTTCATCATCATCTTCTTCAAACTCCTCTTCGATTATCAGGTGGGTTCAAGTTAGACGCTCTAAGTTCTAGAAATATAAGTTTAGAACTTAGGTTAGAATTGAGAGAAAATGATTAAACGGATAAATCAATGAAATCTAACGGATGATTTGATGAAATGCATGTCTAAATGTGTTATAACATGTTATTTTGGGTCATTGGATGCAATAATATCATATGGGTTGAAGGTTTTGGTCATTTTTAAGTCCCAAACATGTTTTGGGAGAATTCTGGTTCGTCCAGATTCGTCAGGCGAGCTAGAGGCGAGTCTGCTTCGCCAGGGATTCGTCGGGCGAATTTGGCTGAGATAGCAAAACTTTGTTTTCTTATTTTTGTCATAACTTCTGATCTGTAACTCGGATTGACGCACAGTCGGAAGCGTTGGAAAGCTATTTCAATGCTCTATGTGATGGTGAGGTAGAAACATAGTTATATGCTATGGATTGATAAGAGAAATATGGAAAATTAATGTATGTGTGAAAATAATGTTATATGACATGTTGAAAATCCATATCTTTTGGATTATAAATCCGATCGAGGCATAGTGATAGCTGTTGGAAAGTTGTGAAAATATCCTACGGGATAAAAGTGAGGAATATTGATTTGATACCCGATTAAATGAATCGGAGGGAATCTAAGGGTTATAAAACTTGTGATTTAATCATTATATGTGATTCTATTCTACAATTGTAATATGCTTTTGTACAACTTGTGATGGATTTATTATATGTAATTCTAAATGTGCAATTGTGATATGCCTTGCCTAATATTGTTGTTAAGTATGAATGAGAGAATAAATGCATGTTGAAATATGAATTAGAAAGAGTGAGGAAACTTTACCCCAAAACAAATGGCATAGTTTAAGATATTGGAACCTAGTAATGAGCTAGGAAATTGATGAATAACTTAATGACAACGCTCGTGCAAAAGAGGCCGAGGCGTGTGTCCATTACCGAATGGTATAGAAATGAGTGAAACACTAGTATGGAACACGTGTAATTGTTATGTTTTATTTTTAAAGGAAAAAGAGACTTGTGACGGTGTACGGGATCGTAACAATTATGGTTGTATGTGAAATCACGAGATCGTAACCATTATTCTATTATGTGTCATTTCATGAGTAACGAGCTCCTCTGTAATGAATGCACGATTTCTTGGTAGGTTTGATTCCCAATGTTATAGTACGAATGGAGCCTACGGGTAAAGAGACTTGTGACGGTGTACGGGCCGTGTGAAGTGACGATTTAAGGTGATAACGTGTCCCTTATTTCCGAATCCATTTCGTATGCCAAGAAATCTACAAGGGTCCATGACTCGTTCCTACTTCTAGACGTAGAAGAGGGCGGGAGAGAGGGGATGCCTTGACAAGGTTAACGATAAGTGAATACTTTTGAGTAACGAGCTCAATAACGTGTTTCCATATAGTGTGAGATTGTGAACTCAAAGTCATTTTTCTTTCCCCCGACTTGAGTTAGGCTAAGGTAGAACCTTGTAAAGCCGAGAGAATCTATAAGATAGGGAACTCACTGAGATTTGATGTATCTTACCCCACTATTGTTGATTATTTTCAGGAGATATTTGCAGGTTGATTTACAAGTGGAGCTATGCTTAGATGTTTCAAGAGAAACTTAGTTTTATTATTTTTCCGTTGTGTATCATTCTTGTACAATGAGGAATATTGTACCTTATTTCTTAGATTTTATTTTTGGATAGTTTCCATGACTTGTTCCATATGTTGTATTTATGTTTTATAAATGGACAAGTATGTGAATTATGCCAATAGGCACTTATGATGGTGTCAGTACCACAATAAAATGCTTGTATTGTATTATTCTAGATAAATATTATACAGGGCGTAACAGTTGGTATCAGAGCAGGTCGTGTCCTCGACCTAGCCTTGAAACACCATAAGTAAATCTATTCATGCCTCTTAAGTGTGTCTTGCCAGCATGACTCTTAATATCATACTATGTAGTGTTGGGCCTGATCAACCTAATACTATGTATGTGATAGGTAGAATCATGGTTGAGCGACCACGAGGACTCCGAAGTGTTGTCGGAACTTGTGCTGTGAGGGTAGGCTCAAGCCAAGAGTTGGTAGTGAGAGTTTTGGTCAACTCAGTTGAGATCTTAGTAGAGGTTGTGCTTTGGGTAGCATGGAATTAAAGAGTAATGTGTGGTTTAAGTAACCCTTTGGAATGGATGGAGTCCGAAAGTTAAGGATCTCTATTGGACGATTGGTTAAGGTATCAAGAAATATGTAAAATCGCTAGTGGAGCTGGATTGACCACTAGTAAGGATAAGAATTTCAAGTAATCTTATTCCATGAAAAAGAAAGTTGTTTTGTGGAACGTGTGGCATAAGGTCTGGAAGTGAGATAATTTTGGTGCTTCAGTCTCTAAGGTCACTATGGTGTCTTGAATGGACGAGAGTGCTTTAAGGAGGGTGTTCTGAACAATATCTTTCGACAGGTTAAAAAGTTGAGAGTTAAAGAAGTTCGGCTTTTATAGGAACCTAAAGTAGTAGAGAAGTGTGAGAAGGAACACAAGAATGTGTTTACGTGCTTCAAGTGAAACAAGTAGATGTCGGAAGAAAAGTGGGTGGTGAATTGAGTATATTCAGTTATGTAGAGAGATTAAGTTCGAGATATTACATCGGGATTTTCTGTATTCGATGAGAGACTAATTTGGAATTGAAAATGTTTTGGTTTGGAAAAGTTGGATTTTGAGGTGTGGAAACCATGAAAAAGGCAGCAGAAAATTCTGCTTCTGGTGTGATTCTCCAGGCGAATCAGGAATCGCCAGGCGAATGGGGTCTCGCCGCTGGTTCACCAAGCGAAGTGCTGGCGAAGAGGAATTCTCCAGGCAAATTACTTAGTCGCTAGGCGAAAATGAAGAAACAGAACATGTGTAGCTACTGGAACTTTTGGGTTTTTATGAAATGAGGATTCGCCTTAGGTTCGCCGGGAGAAGTACTGGCGAAGTGGGATTCGCCAGGCGAAATCCTTACTCGCCAGGCGAATATGGCAGTTTTTCAATAATTTCTCCTTTCTTCAAAAATTCATATCTTTTGACTCGGGTGTCCGATTTAAGCGTTCTTTATATCGATATGAAGCTATGAAAGTGTTCTATGCTACGGAAAGTGAAAATATTGTTTATGAGATGGATTTTATTCGATTATATGGAATAAACGGTATTAACAGTATGTTATGAGAGAGTTACACCTTGGTATTAAGAACGAGCGTAGTAGTAACACCGTGGTCACAAGTGTACGTGATGGATTCTTAACCTTGAGGCGGATGATAAGGGACATAATTTGTTGAGTAGTGAGTATTGTGTTTTAAGAAGCAAGATTTCGGTAAAACAACGAGAAGTAAATTAGGAACTATTACAGATTAAGTGTAAATCATGGAACGATTTACACCGGAGAAGTTTTGTAAATAGTTGTTGAGAGTTGTCGGTTGCGAATTTTCCATTAAATACTTTGGTGTAAGTGGGATGTGTAATGAATAGTGAAGGGTAAGAAATCCCGGTTAATGTGTGCGAAGTGATGGAAAGGTTCTTCAAGAGGATGCATTACCCCGATTTATTTTCAAGTATAGAGAAACTTTTGTATTTATGAATAATCGGAATATTCGGATTCTACCTTTTGTGGAACTAAGAACATTGTTGTTTTAATTTCTCCAAGGAATTACAAGTGAGAGGACAAGGTGGTATGCTTGATATGAGATGTCCATCGCTTTTGTAGTATGGTTTTCTAGTTGTGTGTTGGGTTTTGCTTATGGACGAATTAAGTATGAATTGTGGCTAAAACCTTAGAATGTCGTTATTATCGGCTTTCTGCTAATGTAATTGTTTGAATAGAGAATGAACTATCCCGCTGAAGTTGTGTGGTGTGACTGCGTTAGAATTTGGAATTTTGCCTTGTCACTTGGTTGGAGTGTGTCGTCTGAATGTTTTGACTTTGTCGGTTTTATCTTGAGTGGATCATGGTTAGTGAATGTTACACAAGTTAAGAAGCCACAAGTTGAGAACGACATTTCAAGTTAGAACAAATTGGATTGGTGGTTTGAGTGGTGATGACTTTTGAGTTATAAGAATTGGTTTTTCGGCTTCTACGGCAGTGTTAACCGACTAATGCTATATGGTTAACCGATTGACACGTGCAAGGATGGTATTTAGCGCTGAACTTGAGGAGTTAACCGATTAACCTCAGATGGGTAATCGATTAACGTGTGGGTAAACTATGGAATCTCTTAAGAACCGCCATCTGTGTTTTGTTACCTTATGTTGCTCCGAGTGGAGAGTGTTGTGTGAATGGGAAATAGGACTATAAGTAAATGAAAGACGGAATTGCGTTTTGAAATCGAAACTTCTGAAAGGTGTTGCGTAATTAGTTATTTGTTTAAATGACGAGAGGGTTGACTTTTGGGGAAGTAATCTTGTGGGTTTTGTTAAGCGTGAGAAAGTCTTAAGTGTACTGTTATCATTACTATTGAGAGTCTTAAGGATGAAGTAGAGGATACTCACGAAGTATTGATCTTGTGAAGATTGTTTCGGTAATTTAATTATGGTGTTAGTAAGGTAAGAGCGGTTGGTCAGAGTTAGTAATTGCTGCCTTCCGCGAGTTCATGGTATTGGATTTAGACCCCGTGAGAGTGGTACCATATGTGTACAGTTGTACATACCCAGAGGATGAAATTTGAAGGTTAGCTTTCCAAGTACGAGTAAGAATTGGACGTTCCGAAGTTAAGCATATAGCTTGGAATCGTTTATGAAAAGGAACGAATGAGAAGAGTTAATTCAACTGTGAAGTGTGGTATGGACTTCGAAAGTGTGTGTGTATGAGGAGTGTTGTACGTGAATTGGTGAGTAATATAGAGACTCACGCTTATGCTTTGAGTGGTTAAAGTTTTGATAAGTGGTGATTCGCGTATGAATAAATTTTTGTAATGGTGTTACATGGGATTGGTTGAGATCTCGAATCAACAAGGAACCTTGAGTAAGTCGGAAAACCGTACGAATAATTGATATGGAATGTGGTAACTAGAAACGGAAATTGTTAAACTACTTTTAAATGAATTTGGAGCAGCGTAACTCCTGTGCCTCTATCGCCTGAAGAGTATTGGACCGATGATAAGATATGGTGTGTTGGCGAGGAAATTGTCCTATGATATGATGACAGTAAGTTTCTTGTACCGCTGGTTAGTAAGGACCCCAGTGGATAAATGTGTTTCTCCGCAGACTGTTAGCTAATTAGTAGTGTTTAAGAATTCGTGGTGTTCCACTGTTTGGTTTTGGATTACGCAGTGGAAGGTGACGGATAAAAGAGTTAAGCCAGAATAATAAGGATTAGAAGGATTGTTACTTGTAAGTATGGAAATAAGGAGATCTTGTTTTAAGTGTGTTACCTTTGGTGTGGCACGAAAGAAAGGAAATATCAGATTGAATGAGTATAGTGTACATCATTAGGCTAGATGGAATTGGTAATTGAGTCGTTTGACAATTTATGAAGTGGGTTTGAACGTTAAAGGAATTATGGTTTTGTGTTGTGACTCAGTGGGAGGGTATAGAAAGGTATATTTCTTCCGAAGGCAAGATATGACCAAGTGTTTTAGTAAGAAACAACAAACGAATTAAGGATAAACAAGGTTGGAAGTTAAACCAATATTGGAACAAGAGTATAACTAAGGACACGAAGTTTGGTAATTCGTGAAAATAAGGATTTTGAATTATGAAGTCAAGTTGGAATCGGATTATGTCAGAAATTTTAACGGAAGTAAAGTTGAGTGCGGAACTAAGACAATGATGCAAGTTGTGGTTATTGTCGAATAGAGGAAATTCGGGGGCGAATTTCAATTTAAAGGGGGAGAGTGTAATACCCCATATTATTTAAATGCTCAATTGGATATCAGATGAGATCAGACGAGTATTTATGTGCTCTATCTTTGGTAAATTGGATTAATGGAATCCTCTAAGTACTTTAAGTATTATTAATTGGGATCAATAGAACAACTAATGAACTATGAAGAGATCAATATTTTAATTCAAGAAAATATTTTAAGGTAACTTTAATAACTGATCAATTGGTTGAGACGACAAAATATCAATTGGAGATATTTTACCCTGTTGGATTATATTATATAATAATAGTATTATATATAAATATATATATATATATATATATATATATATATATATATATATATATATATATATATATATATATATATATATGTTAGAAAGGAAAAAGAAAGATAGAAAGAAGAAGAGAAAGGAGAAAGAGAAGAGAAGAAGAAAACTATGGGAGAAGAAGGAAAAGCTTGGGAAGAAGCTTGGTTCATCATCATCTTCTTCAAACTCCTCTTCGATTATCAGGTGGGTTCTAGTTAGACGCTCTAAGTTCTAGAAATATAAGTTTAGAACTTAGGTTAGAATTGAGAGAAAATGATTAAACGAATAAATCAATGAAAACTAACGGATGTTTTGATGAAATGCATGTCTAAATGTGTTATAACATGTTGTTTTGGGTCATTGGATGCAATAATATCATATGGGTTGAAGGTTTTGGTCATTTTTAAGTCCCAAACACGTTTTGGGAGAATTCTGGTTCGTCCAGATTCGCCAGGCGAGCTAGAGGCGAGTCTGCTTTGCCAGGGATTCGCCGAGCGAATTTGGCTGGGACAGCAAAACTTTGTTTTCGTATTTTTGTCATAACTTCTGATCCGTAACTCGGATTGACACACGGTCGAAAGCGTTGGAAAGCTATTTCAATGCTATATATGATGGTGAGGTAGAAACATAGTTATATGTTATGGATTGATAAGAGAAATATGGAAAATTAATGTATGTGTGAAAATAATGTTATATGACATGTTGAAAATTCATATCTTTTGGATTATAAATCCGATCGAGGCATAGTGATAGCCGTTGGAAAGCTGTGAAAATATCCTAAGGAATAAAAGTGAGGAATATTGATTTGATACCCGATTAAATAAATCGGAGGGAATCTAAGGGTTATAAAACTTGTGATTTAATCATTATATGTGATTCTATTCTACAATTGTAATATGCTTTTGTACAACTTGTGATGGATTTATTATATGTAATTCAAAATGTGCAATTGTGATATGCCTTGCCTAATATTGTTGTTAAGTATGAATGAGAGAATAAATGCATGTTGAAATATGAATTAGAAAGAGTGAGGAAACTTTACCCCAAAACAAATGGCATAGTTTAAGATATTGGAACCTAGTAATGAGCTAGGAAATTGATGAATAACTTAATGACAACGCTCGTGTAAAAGAGGCCGAGGCGTGTGTCCATTACCAAATGGTATAGAAATGAGTGAAACACTAGTATGGAACACGTGTAATTGTTATTTTTTATTTTTAAAGGCAAAAGAGGCCTAAAGGCATGAAAGGCCTAAAGGCTAATGTGGCCTAGAATTGTTGAATACAATTATAGTTGTATGTAAAATCACGAGATCGTAACCATTATTCTATTATGTGTCATTTCATGAGTAACGAGCTCCTCTATAATGAATGCATGATTTCTTGGTAAGTTTGATTCCCAATGTTATAGTACGAATGAAGCCTACGGGTAAAGAGACTTGTGACGGTGTACGAGCCGTGTGAAGTGACGATTTAAGGTGATAATGTGTCCCTTATTTTCGAATCCATTTCGTATGCCAAGAAATCTACGAGGGTCCATGACTCGTTCCTACTTTTAGACGTAGAAGAGGGCGGGAGAGAGGGGATGCCTTGACAAGGTTAACGATAAGTGAATACTTTTGAGTAATGGGCTCAATAACGTGTTTCCATATAGTGTGAGATTGTGCACTCAAAGTCATTTTCCTTTCCTCCGACTTGAGTTAGGCTAAGGTAGAACCTTGTAAAGCCGAGAGAATCTATAAGATATGGAACTCACTGAGATTTGAGGTATCTCACCCCACTATTATTGATTATTTTCAAGAGATATTTGCAGGTTGATTTACAAGTGGAGCTATGCTTGGATGTTTCAAGAGAAACTTAGTTTTATTATTTTTCCGCTGTGTATCATTCTTGTACAATGAGGAATATTGTACCTTATTTCTTAGATTTTATTTTTGGATAGTTTCCATGACTTGTGCCATATGTTGTATTTATGTTTTATAAATGGACAAGTATGTAAATTATGCCAATAGGCACTTATGATGGTGTCAGTACCACAATAAAATGTTTGTATTGTATTATTCTAGATAAATATTATACAGGGCGTAACACAATAATTGAGTTCCTTCATCAAATGAGGCAGCTTGGGATTTTTTTTAAAGGAGGATAGATAGAGAATTTTATTTCAAAAGTGGGGCAAGGTAGGAAAAAATTCGCTCATTATTTATTATTAAATTTTTAATAAATATTTTGAGCATTGTTTTGTATTTTACTTAAAATTGAAACAATTTTATTATTTAATTTAAATAATAGAATATCATTTTATTTAAAGAAAATAAAAAGTGATTTTTTTTTAATAATAAGAGATTATTTTTTGTTTAGAATCGTGATTTTTTAAAGAAATATTTATAAACTTTTTTTTAAATGAACAACTATTTAATTGTTAGAAAAGTGGGAGATATCTATTTAATTTAATGAGAAGAAGAAATTATGTTTTGATAAAATAAAAATTATTTATTGCCAAAAATATGAGGAAACTATTTTAAGTAAGAACCATAAGTCACTAACTAGTCATTTCTAACCATTAGATTAAAATAATTTTAAAGGCTTTAAATGAGTATAACTATTAGTGTTATATATTGGTGTAATTTGATCCTCCTATTTAGGCACTAAAGTGTAAATGCACGTCACAGCAAACTACGAACAACCAATGCAGTTGACGTCTAACTTAAAGATTTCAGAGATGTTGTAGGAGTTCTTTTCCACGTCCTACCAAAGCAATCAAATCCCCTTAATACTTTGCGCATCTAAAGATTTCAATGGTGATGTCGGAGATGCTTCGCACGTCCGACCAAAGCAATCAAATACACTCAGTGTCGAGCGTGCCTTCGAAGTTCAAGGGTGTTGTCGGAGATGTTTTGCATGTCCGACTACAACAATGTATTCCTCAAAACACCTTGCGCGCCTTCAAAATTCAGGGTAGGTGTCGATGACGTTTTGCACGTCCGGCTTCAACAACTAATTTCCTCAAGGGTACTATTGAAGACGTTTTGCACGCCCGAATACAATATTCAAATATCTCACCTTAAATACACACATGCAATTTGTTGGACTAGTGACTTCAAGCACAAAAGATGGTGAATTGTGGTATTCAAAATCCATGATTAATTTTAACCTTTTCTCGTTAAGGATCGTATTAGTAATTTTATGTGAGTAATTGCAACGGAAAATTGAATAATGAAAGTAATTTGTAGATAAGTAAAATGATAGGGTTAGAAAGATTGCACTAGAGATTTATACAGGTTTGGTCGAACGTTGGCATAATCTTGTCCCCAAAAGGTCTTCTTAAGAGTTTCACCATAAACTTTGAGCTTTTGAAAGTTATGCCCACGAACCTTTAATACATGCTTATCCTTAATTAAAAGACAACTTTTACCCACGCTACGCTATTGAACCGTTTATAAATTTATGGCTTATCTCAATAACCAGAACAAAGCTTTTTCTAGCAAAGCTTAATAAACTAATAACAAAGATTTTATAAAGGTTGATCTCAAAAACCAAAATCAATCTCTTAAAGGTATCGCACCCTTAAGAATATAAATGACCAACACGACCACCTACAAAATTAGCTTCCTCACAAATAAAGATTCACTTAGTAGCACTAAGACAATTAGAAGTGAATAAAAAATATTTTCCAAAAGGAGAGAAAGAGATAAATTCCAAAGAAATATAAAAAAGTTGGAAAGTGTCGTGATATGAAGTGAGAGAGACCATCCTTTATATAGTCGTTAGAAACGCCAAGAAAGAAAATGATTCATGGGCTGAATTGACTATCTATGATTAGCAAAATGCTATAATCGATTAGGCGGATCAAATATAATTGATTGTAAAACCCAATTAGAAAAGTTTGGATATATAATCGTTGCAAATCATTAATGTGATATCCTTGCTGTTTATACAATAGATTATCATATTTCTAATCGATTGAACAAGTGCTCTAATCAATTAAATAGATCAAAAAGTTTTTCCAATCGATTGACATATCTTTTTAATAGATTAGATAGTTAAGAAAAAAGTTTGGATAGATTTTTAATCACTTGGTCTTTATTTAGAAATTCATTTTCAAGGTAGAAAAAATTTATAGTGTATGTGTGAGTTTCTTTAGTACTCTTAAGCTACTACTTAACTATTACAGTACTAGGTTCACTCAAAAACACCGACAGACATGACCTGGCGAGCTTTCACATCTTTCCCCAAAGAGGCTTCAAGACTTTTGCTAGATATTATATGATTGTATAAGCACTTTGATATTGAGTCCTCTGCTTATAAGTCATAAGATGTTTTGTTTATCATCATGGTTGAAAGCTATTGACATGCGTTGTTGTCTTCAAAATGTTAGATGTTGATCTTTATTACCTGCAAGCATATAGATCCACACAATCCTACTTAGCTGGCGCAACCCCGTCATCTTCAGACCTAGCCAATCCAAGGGAAGTGAGTGGTGGAGCCTAGAGATGTCCACCTCGAATGGAGCTACTAACTCGATGAGAGGGACATAGATTATATACCCTTGGCTGGGGAATGATCCTCTGTGACGCGTAGCACCGTTCAAAAAACATGGCTGCATCTAGCCGGTTTTATGTCCATTGTCTATAGGTTTGGTTTAAAGCATCACCACATTTAACCTGACTCATTATTTATTCTACAAATATTATCCAAAGCATAGTCGCACCTAGCCGGTTCCATGCTAAATTATTAGAGGTGCAGCTTAAAGTGTAAGCACTCAAAGCTAAACTCATATCAAAGTGGCACAAATCCAATGCACAGACGAATCAAACTTAACCAATGCTTTGCTCACGCAAGTACGTTCCAATTGCATGATCATCATATTGGTTCGACATCTTGCCTAGACAATGCATACATCTTAACGCGACGTGCTCACAAACAAAGCGATCATATATGGCATTGCAAAATACTTGAGGTTCTTTACACTTTTAACAATTATTATTTACTGCTCTCTATAGCAAACAAAATTTGAAAATTGTTGGGCTCAGAAGCAAGCCATGGTTTTCCACAGATCTCAGTCGGATGGAAATAACGGCTGAAAAGCGTAATATGAAACCAAAAAGCACAAGCATGAGAAATGTAAAAATATAAATAAAATAAATGTTTCTTACAAACCGAGGCTTGAAGGTTTGACAAAAATCTTATAGGAACAAATAAAATCAAAGAGAAGGGGAACAAAAAGACCCTCAAATATCAGCGCCCGACACTAAAGCACCTGGGCCACCCTAGCCTCCTCTCTAGGAACCTCTATGAAAGGATCTAACTGATCAATAATAACAGAAAGGATGGAACAAAGTTCTCACGCCTTCTCTAACATTTGATCTCGGACCTTATACACAACATCCACAGCCTGTTGAAGGGATTCTTGAGATTTCTACCGTGTAGTAGTCACTTCCTCCTCGAGACATTTCAAAATATTGATTTGGTCATCCTTCTTCTGTTTAGGAAATTTCTGATCCGCTTCAAATGCCCAACACACTTTTGTCGCATCTTTAAAATCATTCTTCCAACATTTCTCTCCATTAGAAAGAAACGCTTTCAACCTCGTTATCTGAGTGGCCAAAGTGGACGGAAGACCATACCGATCTACCTCTTCCGACAAAAAGTTGGTAGATTCAGCCTTTACCCGTAGTTTGCCCAACTCATTCTCAACTTCAGAATTTCCCCGCTCAATGTCCTCACATTTTTACCTCAGCTCGTCCAACTCCCTTGAAAGGTTTTCAGAACCAAGTACATTGTTCTGGCCGACAACCACCATAGAAGTTGGAACGCCCTAGGGAAGGCTTCCAAGATGAAGTAAAATAATTTTCAATTATCTTTGGGGCAGTCACTGAAATGGTATTTATACCTCTGGAGCAAAAGTAAAAGCAACAATAGGAGCCACTGGCATCCGACCAAACAAATCGGTCGTAAGGGCCAAATCCTTGGTAAGTACGAGAGCATAGTACAACTAATCTATGTTATCTACAAGGCATGAGTTACACTATTTTAAAAATTATTTAAAAATATCACCTCGGATCCCCATCTTCACCAAAGAGTTTTTGTCTCTCAAAATGATCAAGTGCACTGATAATTCCATAAGTATCTAATAGTTTCTTTTTTTGTTGGAAATAAAGTATTTTTTCAAGACCAAATCCTTTTTCATAATCGAGCCCATAATACCAGGCGCACAAATCCTCTTTCATTTTCATCTCCTCTGAAGATATAGGAGTTAGCCCAAAATGGTAAGAATGAAGAGGGCGGTGTAAATGAGCTTTAGACCAATACTTCTGAAAATTGCTTCTACAAGAACGAGCACATCCCGACGAGGTCGAAGACAAACAAAAATCAAAATGAGCCTCAGAAATAACATGTATCACCAGTATGACACGCTCAAGAAAATCACTCTAGTCAGTGGTGGAAGGGATGAACCAAGGCACCTGAGGGCCAAGTGAAGCCAATCCCTGATCCCGGGCGTCAACTTGAGAAGTACAGACTATAGAAAAAAGATCAAAAAAAGATCCCTAGGGAAGGCTTCCAAGATTTATGCCTAACACGGAGTTGGAATGCCTTCATAAAATCCCAAACTCCAAGATGAAACTGTTAGGGGGAAACCCTCAGATGACCCATCACGACCACCTTAAAATTAGAGACACTCTGCTTCACGCTGCCCAAAGGCCCAATAGCACGAGGCTTGTTTATCTCACCTATTCCATTAAGCCCAAGGTATAAATACCTCCGCAAAGGGTTTTAAGGTACACAATCTTTAATATTCACTTTCACCACAATTATCTTGAACCCCAACTGACTTGGGCGTTGGAGTGCTAACCATGCAAGTACCCCCTAAGTCCACCGTGTCGGAGATAACCAACGATGATTCAAGATTAACACTGATTGATTACCTGGTTTCAAGATCAACATCTCTAGTTCAAAAATCACAGTGATCACAACTTTCAATCCATAATGCCATATTGTAGAACCACTCATGAAGTTTCGCTCCGCCGTGAATTTAGCAATCATATTCATTTCTAGTTCCACAATGGAACAATAGGTAATAACTTATGCTTAGACCTGTAATGAATCTTGACCTCGTATTTATAACTTGAGTTCACCTTAATTAGGATATGCACACTAGCTTTTTCTACATGAAGAGTGACTTGTTAATCCATGTTGTACTAAGATAGTTCTATTTTTCCTAAAAGAAGGTAAACCAAAGAGAGGCGGTACAAACTAGTTCGGGGCAAGCGCATGGTTAGCATCATATTATGCCCAAGGTTTGGTTATAGTCGCCCATTTATCATAACACGTGCACATTGCCTATAACATAGGCCCATAGGTCACATTGTTTGCCTACTTTTGAGTTTGGGTTGAAACTGTCAATCACCCACTTGAGCATTAATGATATGGAATCTCAGTCAAAGGGATGAACCATGTTTCTCATAAGAGTAAGGGTAATAACAGTTTCCATAATCTTAATAGGGAGGAATAATCGATCCTTGGGTCAAAAGATCTAGGCCCAATAGACCTATATAATCACCCACAAAGGGGAAAATGAAGATTGAATTCACCTAGAAATAACATAGATATAGAGATTCTAATAATTCCGTGTCAACTTACTCTAACACCAACAAAAAAACTTAAATATAATTTTCAACACCATTGCAAAATGTTTTATAGTTCGTGGAGAATCTAATTCTTCTCGACGGAGGTATGCCAAACAGATTTCGACGACAGGAATTATACTCGATCGTCCAAAAATAGGCTTGTAGAAGGACGTAGAGTCCAAAATCAACTTCTTAGGCGAATATGCCATTTGCATCCTCCCTTATAAAAATGATTCCATGATCATCATAGTGGACTATGATAATTGGGATGTAAAGCGAGTATTGATTGACACTGGAAGCTCAATAGATATCTTATTCTGAAGCACCTTTGAGAGGCTTTAACTTGACCCATATGATATTCGAGAATTCTAAGGATACTTAGTTGGTCTTTTAGGCGAACAAGTGCAAGTTAAAGGCCATATAGCACTCGAAATGGCGTTCAGGTTAGAGGCAAGCACAAAGGTAATCAAGGTAAATATATATTGTAGTAGACATTGTTAGAATAAGATTTGTTCATGACATATATCTTTTGGGTTTGTATGATAACAATGTTTTGAAATAACAATGATGTTATCTAATGTGTGTTCTAAGTATGTAGGTTCTAAAACTTAAGAAGAAACCATTCAGAATCTGATAGAAGAACACATTTGAGAGAAGCTGAGTTACTGGCTTCTAATGGCTCATAATTAATGCACATTATTAAGTGAAGTCTGATGATATAGGTTTGTGTAGACTCTGAAGTTGAATGTATCAAAATCAATAGAGTAATATATTGCCTCTACACTTAGTGAATGTATCAGCTTCTGGTGATCTTTCAGAACCATGAACTAAGCTAAGTTATCCGTACTGCAGAAAGCAAGCTACAGTATCAAATCAGTTGGTCAGCTAGAGTTTGTGTTCACATGGCTCAAGAAGAGTTGACATGCATTACAGATACCTACTCTCAACGGATCTATAGTACAATATCACAAGGAAGACACTTTGGTTAAACATGTTACACAGTGGATAAAGATCTTTTGGTGTATCTATCTTTAACGTCTCTTAGTACTATGGAGTAACAATACACTTGTACAAGTTATCTCTTCCAACGACTATTCTTCTACAACTGCTATATAAGAAGCTGAAGATTCAATTTGGAATCAACAACAAGGAAAATAAAGAAAGAGAGCCAAGAAGAAAAGAAGTGGTCCACGCTTCTATCATAATGGAAGAATAACAAGATCAACAATGGCAACACAATTGAGTATGCAGAATTTCTGTTATATATTGTAAATTATACAAAGCCTTGAGATCTCTTAAACATTGAATATCTTAGAAATCTTAAGTGTTGTGATCTTTGTTATGGTTATTTACCCTGTACCTCTAATTCAATATCAAGTACACCTTGTTGCCTATTCTGCTAAACAAATTGTTTAGTAGTTTAGAAACAAAGTCTCTTGCTATGTGCTTGAGCACCAAAGTCTCTTGCTATGAGCTTGAGCCAAGTAAGTATCTTGTTATGTGCTTGAGCATTGAAGTATTGATCAGTTGTTGATTGAGCAAGGAAGTCTTGGACTATAGGTCTAAGTAGAAGTCTTGAATCCATGGGATTTGAGCAGGGAAATCTTGGACCGTGGATTTGAGCAGAAGTCTTGAACCTGAGGGGTTTAAGCAGAAGTCTTGAATCCATGGGATATGAGCATGGAAGTCTTGGACTGTGGGTCTAAGCAGAAATATTAAACCTGAGGGGTTTAAGTAGGAAATCTTGGATTCGTGGAATCTAAGAAGAAAGTCTTGGGCTGTGGGTCTAAGCAGGTGTAGCATACAATTTTTGTCGGTGACGCGACCACCTTATCGCTATTTGGTTTTTTCCTCACCGCAATGGCGGGGATTAGGTGCTACTTTCTGATTTCTTATTTATCTTGTGAAGCTGGAAAGGAAAGGGAAGCTATCTCAAACTAACCTTACACGCAAATGTTTAACTGAGCAAATGCTTAAAGAGATTGAGGAGTTTGGGGTCAGGTTATACAATGAGGAGTTGTCAATTACCCATCATATATGTGGTTATCCACATGTTGTTAGCAATTTTCTTTACTGCTTTCTACTTACTAGTGTTTGTTTGTCGTGGGTTGAGAAAGTTTCTCCTTTGGGAGGTTTTTGTGTGTGAGAGAGAGAGAGAGAGAGAGAGTTTTTGTTTGATTTCAGGTTTTTCGAGGTTTTTGATGAGTGAAGGTACTGGACCTAAAGTTTTTTATTGGTATGCTCGCTAAGATTTCACAATCTTATGCCTACGTATTCCTGTTAAAGAAAATAGGGAAATCAGAGCAATCGTAGTTCCTCCTATTCTATGGGAGGAAAAAAATGTTTGGTGTCATGTTTAAAGCCCAAGATTGAAGCTAAATGAGTATTTGTGTCTTGTTCAAAGCCCAAGATTGAAGCTAAAGGTTTGACTGAGAGAGAATTTGCCATCTCTAAAGGGAGACATCTTGTCTGTTTATCACAACTGTTGGGTGACTGATTATAAAGGAGAATTACTTTAATTGGGATATGTGAATCCAGCAATGCCATAATTTCCTTTATGAGGGATTTGTCCCGAAGGAGAAAACTTTAACTCAGTATAAAGCAATGCCATTTTTCCTTAGGAATTTTTCATGCTAAGAGAGGGACAGCGGCGTGGATGTAAATAATCTAGAGGCTTTCCACTTACAACAATTAGATGAGAGAGAGGATTTTCCAGGATAAGAGATGGACTACAACTTGGATATTTGAATCAACAAGTGTGCCACTTATAGCAGTTATCTAAAATTAGGGTTTGTTTTGATTTTTTGTGTGATATACAAAGAAGTGTCTTCCTACAGAGAGGTTTTTGATTTCCTCTGAGGGGATGTTGATTTTATTGCGTGCTTTGATCAAAGCCCAAGGTTGAAGCTAAAAGATTGATTGAATCCACTGGGGAGATTATTATCTGTCTTGTACAAAACCCAAGATTGAGGCAAAAAAGAGAGGCATACTCTTTCGGGGATATCATTATACAAAGCCTAAGAGGAGGCTGAAAGTTGACTTTTTCGAGGAAATATTTTGTTTTTCTTGTACAAAGCCCAAGATTGAGGCTAAAAAAAGAACTTTTAATTCCACTAGGGAATATTTGTATGTGTCTTGTACAAAGCCGAAGATTGAGGCTAAAAGGGGAAACTGACTCTACTGGTGAGAGGTTTTATTTGTCTTGTACAAAGCCCAAGATTGAGGCTCAAAAGAGGATTGACTCTGCTTAGGGATATATTATATGGTGTCTTGTACAAAGCCCAAGATTGAGGCTGAAAGATATTTGACTGACTCAACTAGAGAGTGTTTTTGTGGTGTCTTGTACAAAGCCCACGATTTAGGCTGAAAAGATGATTGACTCAACAAGAGAGTGTTTTTATCTGTCTTGTACAAAGCTCAAGATTAAGGCTGAAAGGGGTTGACTCAATAAGAGTACTTTTAGAAGATTGACTCAACAAGTGAGTGCTGAAAAGGTGATTGACTCAACAAGAGAGTGTTTTAAGAAAGAAGATTGACTCAACAAAAGAGTGCTTTTGAGGCTAACTCTGCTGAGGAATATCATTATACAAATCCTAAAAGGAGGCTGGATTCTGCTGAGGATTATTGAGATCCAGAGGCAGGTCCAAAAATGGGGAATCAACTCTTGCTGAGGATTTACAGAAGAATTGAGGTATCAGATGCCTTGAGGTTTTGATTTGGGATAATGTTATACTGATTATAGGCTGACCCTAACTGGGGGAATTTAGGATGAAAGACTGAGTCTTAGAACCCATGGGGATTTTAACTCTACTGGATATTGATTAAATGACCAGGGTTTTTTCCTATGTTTGTAGGGAACTTGAGAATGTCTTTAAGATCCAAGAGGAGATTAGGCTGTCCAAGTCTACTGGTATGGAAGAGTTTATCTTTGTATAATGCCCAAGAAGAGGCTGGTGCTTTAAGGGATGAGAATCAACCCTAAAATTGGTATGAGATTTTGACTCTTCGAAAAGACTGCTCTAACAAAGGATGACTAAGTTCTGTCCTATACCTTTAAGAGGTCTTCAGGGTCCTTGTATTAAGCCCAATAGAAGGCATGAGAACTTCTAAGAAGCCGGAGGGTCCTTGTACAAAGCCCAAGAGGAGGCTGGGATGCTTTTAGGAAGCCTGTGGGTCCAAACCTAAGAAGAGTTCAAGAAAAGTTTCACCGGGAATAATCTTTTCTTTAGTGAACATTTCTAGGGTTTGAAGAAATTCAAGAGAGGTTTCACCGGGAATTAATCCTCTCTAGGGGAAATGAATTTCTTTGACAATTTTCTAATAGTGACAGTCTGAGAAAATTTTCACCGGGAATAATGCCTTTCTCTTTGTTCCATATTGTATAAGCCCAAGAGGAGGCAAGACTGTATCTGGAATTGCTATGGGGAACTAGTTTTGACTGTGTTATAAGAGTGACCACTGGCTTTATCTAATCCTAGACCTAATTGCAGGGGAAAACTCTAAGCAGATATATACAAGCATATATATACAGATGAAATATATACTGTATGTAAAAAAGGGTAGGAGGACTTACAGGTGAGCAAGCTTCCAACACAAATAAATATATATATGTACAAGTATGTAAAAGAAAGCTGTTTAAAACTTACAGGTGAGCAAGCTTCCATTGTAACAACTGTATGGTTAGTTGTTTAAGAAATTAAAGAAATTTTTTATGACAACTATGAATTTGAACCAAAATAAAAAGGGAAAGTTGTTTTGAAAAGAAGATTGGAGCTTATACTCAAGGAGAGGCCCAGATGAAAAACAGTAATCGTACCGTTGATCTAAAAATTGTATTGAGACTTATACAATGACTGAGGCCCAAATTATTGTATTTACAAAGAGGTTGGGTCTTACACTCTATTAGAGGCCCAAAAGTTCATTTTTGTACAAGAGATGGGGCTTACAACTCAAGGTGAGGCCCAGAAATAACAGTGATCACACCATTGTTTTGAAAATTGTACTGGGACTTATACAATGACTGAGACCCAAATTATTTATGTACAAAAGAGGGTTGGGTCTTACACTCTATTAGAGGCCCACAATGTTTGAAAAAGAAAATAAATGGGCCTTACAACACAAAGGGCAGGCCCAGTTGAAAATTGTTTTAAAATTTGGCGATCGCGCCGAGATTTTATCGTATTAGGACTTATACAATGACTGAGGCCCAAAAAGGTTTATGTACAAAGGGGGTTGGGTCTTACACTCTATTAGAGGCCCACAATGTTTGAAAAAGAAAAGACACGGGACTTACAACACAAAGGGTAGGCCCAGATGATTTTGCTTTAAAATGGCGATCGCGCCGAGATTTTTGAAATCGCAGTGGGACTTATACAATGGCTGAGGCCCAAAATGGTTTTCATGTACAAGGAATGGGTCTTACACTCTATTAGAGGCCCAAAAGTGTTTAAAAATTTTAAAATCAAGAGGAAACCCTAATTTTAAATTAAAATGTCATTTTTCAAAGGAAATTTAAATAATAAATGATAAAAAATCAAATATATTCAAAAAAACAAATTGTATACTTTTAAAAATATTTTGAAAAATCATGTTCAATTACATGAAAGTTTGAAATTCATTTACAATGAAAAGATCAAAATGGGAATTTCATTTTAAAATGTTAAAAAACAAATAAAATAAAATTAATTACAAAAATTCTAACTATATTAAAAAATAATATAAATTGGATACTCTTTTGTAAAATAAAATATTTAAATATTTTTGTGAATTTTGAGAAAAAGAATCAATTCAAAAACACAAATATTCAGAGAGAAATTAATTTTTGAATCAATTAACAAAAGTATCAAAATATTCAAAAATTCAAAAATTTGAAAAAGGGCGCCAAGAACACTAAGTTCTTGCCCGCGTGCCCTGTTTCTGCAAATTTGCGTTTTCTCTCTTTTCTCCATGATTTCTCAATGGTTTTGCACTATTTAAGTACCAATCTTGTTCGTTTTTGAACAAGAATCACAACCATATAGTTTAATTGCATTTATATTAAGTATGGAGGAAGAAATCAACGGAAAACCTCAAGAACCCTAATTTCAGCATGAACACAATAAAATTCCATACACGATGGATTCATGGCAATTGATTAAGGGTTATTACTCTACATACATGCATAAATAAGATGGTTGTCGCGGTGAGAATCGGATGTCAAGCTATTAGTTAACTTGAATCATAATTCTTAATTCACCACCGGTCTTTAATTTATCCAAAGGAAAGGGTAAAGGTCGAAAACCCTAATTTAAGAGAATCTAGGTTTGGGGGTTGGTTACGCCTAGGGAAGGTATCAGCATCCTAAACGTCAGTAGTACTCTACAGGAACCTCTTATTAGTATTATGTTCTGATATATTGCTTGTTTGCTAAAGGTATATGCTAAGGTAAAGACCTAGGGGTTAGTATCTAAGTATACTCGCCAAGACATCGCATCTTGTGCCTACGTATCCTGACGGGAGTGGAATCAGAGTATTCGTAGTTCCCCTCAACGAGGGTGAGGAACTCTTGACTGTGGTCAAGGTTCCAGGGGGAGGTAGCGTCTACGACAAGACGCTACATAGAGTGCGGTGACTCTAAAATTGTAGGTTGGGTTTACAGGGGTAGGTTGTAAATGTTCACGGAGAAGCATTTACGTGGAGTACGGATACTCCAATCCTAAGGCTAAGGTTCTAAAACATCCTATGACACGGGGTCAATGTTAGTAACCTTTCCTTTGGAATTGAAATAGATATGCAAACAGGCATATGAGTTACAAACTCACAAGGTGGAAGTCAAACTGATTAATTAGATAAGATCTAAATGTTGAATACTAGAATCCTAAAGAAGAAACATGTTTATTCATAGAAATTAATAATAACAGAAAATATTTTTTATTGCAAATTTTGTGGATTTTTATTTAAAACACCTAGATAAAAATCTAAACTAAATAACAAGTCTAATAAAGAAATTAAAATAAAAAACTTAATTAAAAGAATGAATTTAAATTTCAAAATTAGAATAAAATCTACAAAATTAATCATGAAATTATTTGTTAAATTCTTAGACTAAGATAAACTAAAAAGGACAACATGGGCCATGAGAATCAAAAGGTTGGGTCAAAACCCGTTAGGGCTCTGCATCATTAGTGAAAACAGGTCGGGTCTGCTTCTACATAATCCAACAATAATAAGAAAAGGAATTCTCAACATTCATCCCATTCCTTCTCTCTCTCGTACGACCTTTCCTTTCCCTGTTTCTTTCCCAAATTCGCTCACTCATATCTCTCTCGCACGAAACCAACATCACCGGCCACCTTTGTCCGTCCTCTTTCAAGCCTATCTAGATTTCGCTATTTCTCTTGCCCGCGTTATCACCTTCGTGCACGCAGCAACAACAATCAAGAGGTTTCGCTCATGCCTCTGCTCGCATTTCCGTCTGCCCCTCTTTTCATTCATTCACGCGTCACACAGATACGAAAATTTTCGAATGGAGGAAATAAGCAATATTACATATGAAATACAGAAACAAGGTTGAAAGAAATTACCTGTCGGAGCCCGTCCGACGCGTCTTCAATGGCGAAGTAATGCGAGAAAACCAGAGAATGCTACAGGTATGCTTCGAGCTCTCTACTTGTTCATGAATTCGTTGCCGCTCTGAGCTGTTGTGGTTCTATTGTTTCCTTTTGTGAATTTCCCTGCTACTGATTTTTGAATCGTATAGACGCGCAGCTGTGAAATATTGTTGCGAATTTGCGAGGTTTTTTTTTTTGCGAGGTATGTTCTGCGTATGTATGTGAGAAATGATGATCTGTGGTGCTCGGTATGAACTGATGTATGTATGTTTTCTTTGTGAATTGTGACGGATGGTTATGGATTTTGGGATGATTTTTACTCTGTGAATTTCTGATGATTTTCCCACTGTGTGTATGTGTTTGTTTTCACTGAATTGTGAATTTCTGCGTGATGATTTTGGTTTTTTGTGAATGCTGGTGTGTGTGAGTATGTTGCTTGAATTTTGTACGGGTTTATGGTGGTTTCTACGAATGAGTTTTCTGGTATGAGAGGCTGTGTTTTTTCTGGTGTATGAAATTTCTTACTGATGTTCTGTACTGCCTCCCTCCTTCCTTCCATCAGTACACATATATATAATGAAATAAATTAGGGTTAACTATTTTTCAAATTGACAGTGATAACCTTAATGTCCATTTTGAGGCCCAAATAGAATAATATTAAAAGTTAAATAAAATTAAAACTAAATGAAATTTAAACAATTCAATTAAAATAAATTTAAAACAGAAACTAAAAATCCTATTTATTTATGAAAAACAATATTAGTTAAAAATGAAAATAAATATTAAAAATTAAAATAAAATTAAAATGCTAATTACAATAATTATTTATTCTAAATAAATATTAGTTAAAAAAAGTAAAATAAACGACCCCAAATAAATAAATAAAATCGGACACTCAAGTGTTCGGAAGAATAAACTGAGTACACTAAAATGATCAGTACGAAATATATGACATGGAAAAGTACCAAATTTTATGGTAAAAAATTAGGGTGTGACAATGGTAACTCAAAAATTCATTCATGATGCATGGATCATAGAGTTTGAAGGGTTCAGGCCTACCCCTTGCAGCTGGTGATCGAGTTTGATGATGGAGGTGTTGCAGATAGGTTCTAATGATCTGGACAACTTCCTTAGGTGCCAAGGAGTGTGTTTGAATGCTTGGAGTGGATTGAAATGAGCTGGAACTGGTTGTGGTACCTCAATTGACCCTCTGTCAAGAACTTGAGCAATTGGCTGGTGATTTTGTGAATTTGATGTTTCAGATGTGATTTTGTGTTATGGATCACTCATATATGATGTTTATGAGGTGTGTGCATCATTGGTTTGGTTGGAATCACTCTCAATCTCAAAATCCGATAGTGACTTAAGTTAGAAGGTAAAATTAGAGTGAAGAAGAGATTTTGATTAAAGCATCAGTTTGGGTGCTTTGGTATACTCAAACTGATCACAAATGAGCTCTATTTATAGTAGAGAAAGTTTATTTTGGCTGCAATAGTGAATGGCAACTGCATCAGGTCTGTGGCACATTGTGATCAAATGGAATCTCAAGTCTCCTCTAGCTATTGACTTGAGGTTAGAGCACAGGCTAAGGGTTCTTAGATTCAGAGATAATGCTTGACTGAACTTGGATAACATTGTCTTGATGAATGCCACCTCTATGCATCAGTTAAATGCTTGGAAACAAAATTGATCATTTGAAGCATCTTGAATTTTAGGAGTGTCATGCCTAAACATAGATCCATGGACTTGTGAGGCTGGTGGATCATTGTTTGTCCCTTGGTTGTTCCCCTTTGAGGTGTGTAGATGGATAACCATGCTTGTTATGGCACAAATTGATCGATTCGAGCAACAATGCACAAATCTGCCTTGCAAAAATCAGTGAAAAATGCTATTTTCAATGGATCATATCTCCTTGCTCAGGTTGAGTTATGGGAGGCTCTTGTACTTTTTAAAGAGCCCTCATATGGTACTATCCATGTATGATCATAGTTTGTCTTGAAACTATTTGGATTCCATTGAAAAATCCTCATGAACATTGATGTTCAGGGCTGGTAACTTAGGCAGATTTTTACTAAGTGTTGAAAAATGTCATTTTCTTCATTTTTGTCATTTTGATCACTCTATAACTTAAAATCCATGAAGAATTGGAGTTTGAGGTAGTTGAAGCTTTTGTAGAATGTAGGAAGACCTACAAATAAGGCTTTGGATCACTCAAAATGGCTGCTTGGATCACAATTCCTTGGAAGTTGGTACCAAAATCATTCAAATTTAGTAACTTAGACAAATTTTCAATTTTTCAAGATTACCCCTTTTACAAGTTATCTTGGTTTCTTGATAAATTCTTGTTCAAATGACATTATAAATCATATTTTATGAAAATATGAGTCATAAGGATCATTTTTTTGCCAAAACGTCATGTTTTGACTTTTGGTTCCGGAGCGGTTCGACGCGTAAAAACCCTAATTCCCGACTTTTGGGGAATACATCCTCTGAGGGTAATTTAGCTTTGAAAATGGGTCCTTAGGTTTATTTTGAGCATTTTGAGTCACATGTTGGAGTCTTGGCTCATCCTCTTGTAAAAATCTCACTCTGGATGTCCTAGTCGTCCAAAACCTTAATTTGGCGACATCGGGTGTTTCGAGGCTCAAAACACTTGGATTGTGGTAACTTTGTGCTTGATTCTTGATGTAAGGGTCCTATTGATACTTTATAGATGTTTTAAGAGGTTAGACAAGTTGAATATCATGTCATTTCTTGATTGATCTTTTGTCTAAATGTTTTGGGAGGGCTCAAAAATCCTGATTCTTGATTGTGGTGAATGCTCAACCATCTTTGAGAAGATTGATGAGCCATGAAGGTACATCCATATTGTGGTAATAATACTCACAATGATGGGAAATATTGGTGGTCAAAATTTGGGGTATGACAGATGCCCCTATTTAATTTTCTTTGACCCGAAGGTGTGAATCGCGAAGATATTCGGACATTGAGGGTGCAAGAGGATTAAATATCAGAACACCCGAAATTTTGACGGTGGTTATGAATGGCAGTTTTCTTATCCATCTTCTTTTGCTAAGTAAGGTTACTTAGGAAAGGATAAAACTTCCCCTCGATTCTGGTCTTTCAACCACATAACTGGTCTCAGTTTCTGATATAAACTTCCCCTTGATCTTGGTCTTCAACCAAGGAACTAGTCTCAGTTGCTGATATAAACTTCCCCTTGATCCTGGTCTTCAGCCAAGGAACTGGTCTCAGTTTCTGATATAAACTTCCCCTCGATCCTGGTCTTCAGCCAAGGAACTGGTCCCAGTTTCTTCTTGTCAAGTTCCTTCCTTGACAAGGGATGCTATTTGCAGCGATTTTCGTCAAACTTCTCGCCGAGTTTTCTACTGGGGAGACGCCATTTGACGAAAAAAAAGAGGTTAGACTTACTAGGGACACCCATTTGTTTGAGCTATAGAGGTGTGCAAACTTCTCTATTGGAGATGCCATTTGTTGACTCTACTGGGGAAAAACGAGTCTCTTGAAAGACTGCTTTTTGCTTGGGGATACTACATCATTCTTTTCTTCGAGATCTTTTCGGAGAAATGCCATGTGATGTAATCCAATTTTGAGGTGCTGATGACTTCATTAACCTCGAATTTCTTGGGAGAAAAATTGATGTGTTGCTGAGAGTCTTTAGTTGAGAAGCTTTCTCTGGGGATTTTCTTTAATCCGGGAAAGTGGAAATATCATCTTCAATGGTGAAGAGTGATGTTTGTCGAATATCTTCTTGCCTTTCAGAGGTTCAAGTTATCAAAGCGGTCGAGGACAGGCTCCAATCCAGAAATAAACTGGGGGAGAGATTGTTTAGGCAATACATTTCCTGACGAGGAAAGAACTGACAACTCGATTGACAAGAGGATGTTATCACTTGGGGATAAGACTAACCAGAGTGATAGTGATGCAATATGAATATGAATGTGAATCAATTATGCATGATGTATGTATGTTTATGATGACAAAACTGACGTGACATACAGACTAGTGAGTGAACATGAAAGGATACTCGGCCACTGCGGGGGATGAAAAGTACCACCAGTTCAAGAAAGTAATCTGTAGCGAGCGATTTTTGTCAGTGACTTAACCACCTTATCACTGGGTTTTCCTCACCGCAATGGTAGGAGGGGGTGCTACTTTCTAATTTCTTATTTATCCCATAAAGCTGGAAGGGAAAGGGAATCTATCTAAAACTAACCTTGCACGCGAATGTTTTACTGAACAAACGCTTTAAAGAGATTCGGGGAGTCGGGGTCAGGTTATACAATGGGGAGTTGTCAATTACCCATCCTATATGTGGTTATCCACAGGATATTAGCTTTAGGTTTCGCTTTATACTTGATGGTGTTTATTCGTTAATGGGTTGGGAAAGTTTCTTGGGAAGTATGAGAGAGAGAGAGTTTTTGTTGATGTTCAGGTGTTTTTGGTAAGGTACCGGACCTAGAGTTTTGATTGGTATGCTCGCTAAGATTTCACAATCTTATGCCTACGTATTCCCGTTTAAATGAAACAGGGAAATCAGAGCAATTGTAGTTCCTACTATTCTAAGGGAGGAAAAAGATGTTGTTTTGGTGTCTTGTTCGAAGCCCAAGATTGAAGCTAAAAGGTTTGACTGAGAGAGAACTTGTCATCTCTAAAGAGGGATTGTTGATTTTTGTGTACCTTGATCAAAGCCCAAGGTTGAAGCTAAGAGGTTAATTGACTCCACTGGGGAAGTCCTTATACAAAGCCTAAGAGGAGGCTAGGTAAGACCGACTCAACAAGAGAGTGTATATATCGGTGTCTTGTACAAAGCCCAAGGTTGAGGCAAAAAAGAGACGGACTCTTTGGGGATATCATTATACAAAGCCTAAAAGGAGGCTGGAAGTTTGACTTTTCTGGGGAAAATGTTCTATCTGTCATGTACAAAGCCCAAGATTGAGGCTAAAAGGTTTTGACTCCGCCGGGGAGGTTTGTATGTGTCTTGTACAAAGCCCAAGATTGAGGCTTAAATGAGCTTGACTCTGCTTGGGGAATTTATTTCTCGAAGCCTAAAGAAGGCTAGGAGGAATTGACTTCGCTGGGAAAGATATTTGTCCCAAGCTTAAGAGAAGGTTATGAAGATTTATGTCTTGTACAAAGCCCAAGATTGAGGCTAAAGGGGTTTGACTCAACAAGAGAGTATTTTTATTTGTCCTGTACAAAGCCCAGGATTGTGGCTGAACAAGCTGGAGAAATTACTTATACAAAGCCTAAGAGGAGGCTAATCTTCTGCTAGGGGAAATCTTAATACCAAGCCTAAGATGAGGCTGGAAAAAGATTGACTCAACAAGAGAGTGTTTTTATATGTCTCGTACAAAGCTCGAGATTGAGGCTAAAAGGGGTGACTCAACAAGAGAGTCTGAAAAGGTAAGTTAACTCAACAAGAGAGTCTGAACAGTGAGGGACTTAACAAGAGAGTCTGAAAAGGTGATTGACTCAACAAAAGAGTCTGAAAGTTGATTGACTTAACAAGAGAGTCTGAAAAAGTGATTGACTCAACAAGAGAGTCTAAAAAGGTTAACTCCGATGGGGAGAATCATTGTACAAAGCCCAAGAGGAGGCTAACTGAGCCGAGGAAAGGTCCTTATACAAAGCCTAAGAGGAGGCTATCTTTCTGCTGGGAATGATTGAGATCCCGAGGCAGGTCCAAATGGGGAATCAACTCTTACTGAGGTTTACAGAAGAGTTGAGGTATCAGATGCCTTGAGGTTCTGATTTGGGATAGTGTTATACTGATGATAACCTAACCCTGGTTGGGGAATTTTTAGGAGAGAGACTGGGTTTCAGATCTGCTGGAGATTGATAAAAAATGACCGAGGTTTCTTCCTATGTTTGTACGGAACTTGAGAATGTCTTTGAGACTCAAGGGGATTAGACTGTCCGAGTCTACTGGTGTGGAAGAGTTTTATCTTTTGTATGATTCCCAAGAGGAGGCGGGTGTTTTAAGGGATGAGAATCAACCCTAAAATTGGTCAGAGGTTTGACACAGGAAAAACCGCTCTAGCAAAGGATGACTAAGTTCTGCCTTATACCTTTAAGAGGTCGTCAGGGTCCTTGTATTAAGCCCAAGAGAAGGCATGAGTGTGAGAACAAGATTTGGTTCTGCAATATTATCTCTAAGTTTTGATGATAACAAATGAATATTCGCATGAACAATTTTGTGCAACTAATGTTGTTATGTGTAAGAACCTAGCAAACAGGTTCTGCTTCCGTGAATTAGCGCAATGCTTACATGAAAGATGCTTCGAAGAACAAGAACTCAATTCGAAGATGAGACAAGGGTTCTGATGGAACAAAGTCAAAATTGCTGAAGCCTTATGATTTTCAAACAAGAAGTTCTGAAGACTCTGAAGACAGGCTCTGAAGATTCGGAAGACTTGAAGCAGAAAAGGATAACGCTCTTAAAAGACCAAGTACTGAAGTTCTGAAGACTGATTCCTAATGGAATTCTTCAATCAACGGAAGACTTGAAGCATCATATATTCTGCTATAAAGATTCCACTCATGCTTCATCAAAATTAACATCAGAAGCCTCTGGATATAAAAGAAAGTGGATTTAGAGAACAAGGTTCAAATGACAAGTTCTGAAGAATCTGGAAGCGCAGAGCTGATGATTCGAAGACTTGATAATCACAAGAACCATACAATGTTTTCCCTTTTTACTCATGCTCACAAAAAGCCTCTGATGTTGAGAAGCCAAGAAAAACTGCCACACTGTACAGCTGTAACACATTACAACGTTAAAATTCTCGAAGACTGTGCGAAATAACAAAACAATCTGACACAGATGGGACGCGCTGCATGCAGAAGATCTTGTACCTGTCCTCACGCTTCCAAGCCGTAAGCCTGCCTAGCTATCATGATTTCATTTCAACGGCTCTTTTCACTCGGCTATAAAAGGAAGCTCAAAAACTTAAAGAAAGATATAGAAGCGAACAACGACAATACTTTCCATCTCCATTCTTTCTTAAGTTATTTCTAATCTAAAAGCTTGTTTACATTATCAGCTTGATAAGAAGCAATTTTCTGTAAACTCATTGTGTTTGAACTTAAAGTTGTATTCCTTAAGAGAGTCTCAGTGATTAGATCTCTTGATAAGTCTAGGACAAGTGTCTTAGAGGTTGTGCCTTGAGTAAGACTTGTGTGGTTGGATTACTTGAGAAGTCTAGGACATGTGAGTTCTAGAGGTTGTGGTTAGTCACCAGCTGTGTAGCTTGTGCAGTGTACTATTTTTTTGAATAGTGGATTAAGACTTCGTTGAGAGAGGCGAAATCACCTTGGCGGGTGGACTAGACTAACTTGAGAGATTCTCAAGTGAACTAGTATAAACATAACGTGTTTATATCCTTTTATTTAACTAAGCAGTTTGATTCTTTGGAAAAACTTTTTAACAAGAAAGAAACTCTTAAGAAACAATTAATTTTTTGAAAAACCAATTCAAACCCCCCCTTTCTTGCGTTTTTCACACCTTCAATTGGCATCAGAGCTCCAGTTCTGAAGTGATAAAAAGATAGAATTTTTATCAAACACTTAACAGTGTTCAGTACCGACCCAAGTGTGAAAAACAATGACTACACCACCACCAACAACTTCTGAAGAAAACCTATAAAAATCATCACAAAGCAAGAACCATTCTGTTGAACGCAATTTCTTATACCGAGTATGAGAAAATCACAAACAAAGAAACTGCAAAATCCATCTTTGACTCTCTTCGTATGACTCATGAAGGAAATGCTCAAGTCAAGGAGACAAAGGCTCTTGCGCTAACCCAGAAATACGAAGTCTTAAAAATGGAAGAAGATGAGTCTGTTGAAACCATGTTCTCAAGGTTTCAAATGCTTGTTGCTGGACTCAGAGATCTAAACAAAGACTATTCTACTACTGATCATGTCAAGAAAATCATCAGAAGTCTTCCAGCAAAATGGAGACCAATGGTGACTGCCTTGAAAGTTGCAAAGGATTTAAATAATATCAGTCTTGAAGAAATTATCAGTTCATTAAGAAGTCATGAAATAGAGCTTCAAGGAGATGAACCTCAGAAGAAAAATAAATCCATTGCACTAAAAGCAAAGCCAGAAAAGAAGAAGGCGTATCAGGCAGAAGAAGAGATGGAAGAATCCAAAGAAGATTCAGAAGAAGACGATATATCACTCATATCAAGGAAGATAAGTCAACTTTGGAAGTACAGAAGAAACAAGTTCAAAGGACCAAGGAGAAGATTCGAACCTACTTCTGGTCAAAGAAGAAACTATGGAAAAGACGTTACGTGTTTTGAATGCAAAGAACCCGGACATCTCAAATATGACTGTCCAAAAGTCAAGAAAGAAGAAAGATCTAGGAAAACCAAAAAGGGTCTCATGGCAACCTGGGATGACTCAGAATCTGAAGATGATGTTGATGAAAGTCGAGTCAACATGGCATTCATGGCAGAAACCAGAAGCAACTCATCAGAGGAAGAGCTATCAGACTCCGACGATGAAAGAGAGGTACTTTCTTCCTTATCACGTTGTGAACTTGAATTAGGATTAACTGAACTTATCAAAAGATATCAAAATCTTCAAAGCAAATTCAAAAACCTGAAAAAGAGTTTTATAGTTTCTTCAGAAGATCTTACTAAAAATAAGGAAATCATCTCTGAACAAAATGAAAAAATATTTGTCTTAGAAAACTCAAATTATGTCCTGAAATGTAAATTATCTAAGGTAGAAGAAGAAATGGTCTCAAACTCAGTTAACACCAGTAAAGAAGACAAATATGATAATGCATTTAAAACTTTCTTGCCAAAAGCATAGATAGAAGCAAAATGGCTTCACTGATTTATGGAGTCAGCAGAAATGGTAGTAGAGGTCTAGGATATTCAGGACCATCTTAACCATATGATGAAACCAAAAACATCAAAATAATACCTCTGTCTAAACAAGTTATTCCCACTGGCACTAATCCTAAGCATTCAGAACCAAAAGGTTCAAACTCTAGGATTACACGAACACATCCACTGAAGAAATACTCTAAACACAAATATTATGCACAAACTCCACACCATTTTGATAACGTAAGAAAATCTAAAGGGGTCAGAACCTTTAGAAAAACTAATGAGAAAGGACCCACAAAATGGGTACCTAAGAACAAGATAATTTATGTTGCAGATATCCTTAATAGCTCAATTGAAACACCAGTCATGGTACCTGGACAGTGGATGCTCGCGACACATGACGGGAGAAAGGCTTATGTTCCAAGATCTGAAACTTAAACCTGGAGGTGTTGTCGGTTTTGGAGGAAATCAGAAAGGAAGAATCATTGGCTCTGGAACCTTTGGAAATGGTAAGCTTCCTTCCATTAAAAATGTTCTGTTAGTAGAAGGTCTAATGCATAATCTGTTGTCAATAAGTCAACTTAGCGATAGTGGTTATGATCTCATTTTTAATCAAACATCTTGTAAAGCTGTAAGTCAGAAGGATGGATCTGTCCTATTCAACGGAAAGAGGAAAAACAACACTTACAAAATTAAGTTATCTGATTTAAAACATCAAAATGTAAAATGTCTTCTTTCTGTGAACGAAGAGTAATGGGTCTGGCACAGACGTTTTAGCCATGTCAGTCTGAGAAGAATCTCTCAGCTTAACAAGCTTGGTCTTGTTAGAGGCTTGCCAAATCTGAAATATTCTTCAGACGCTCTTTGTGAAGCATGTCAGAAAGGAAAGTTTTCAAAAACCTCTTTCAAATCTAAAAATGTTGTTTCCACCTCCAGACCGTTGTAACTTCTTCATATTGATCTGTTTGGTCCTGTAAAAACGGCCTCCCTCAATGGTAAGAAATACGGACTAGTCATCGTTGATGATTACAGCAGATGGACATGGGTAAAATTCTTAAAACACAAGGATGAATCACATTCTGTGTTCACTTCCTTCTGCACTCAAGTTCAAAATAAGAAAAATTGTAAAATAGTCAGAGTAAGGAGTGATCATGGTGGAGAATTTGAAAATAAAAACTTTGAGGAACTTTTTGATTCACATGGAATATCACACGATTTTTCTTGCCCTAGAACTCCACAACAAAACGGAGTTGTAGAAAGAAAGAATCGAACTTTGCAAGAAATGGCTCGCACCATGATCCAAGAAACTGACATAGCTAAATATTTCTGGGCAGAAGCAATCAACATAGCATGCTATATTCAAAATAGGATCTCTATAAGACCTATCTTGAATAAAACTCCATATGAATTATGGAAGAATAAACTACCCAATATTTCTTATTTCCATCCGTTTGGATGTGTCTGTTTTATGCTTAACACTAAAGAGAATCTTAGCAAATTTGATTCCAAAGCACAGAAGTATCTGTTGTTGGGATACTCTGAACGCTCGAAAGGTTATAGAGTTTACAACACAGAATCAAGAATTGTGGAGGAATCCATTCATGTTAGATTCAATGACAAGCCTGACTCAGAAAAGTCAGAGCTAGTTGAGAAACTTGCAGATTTTGAAATCAGATTCTCTGAATCTAAGGAAAAGGAAGAGGAAGTCAAAGAACAACAAGATCCTACACCAGAAACCACTGAAGTAACTCCAAATACCCCATCTCAATGAAGAAAAAGACTGTCCACATCACACCCTGAGGAACTAATTTTAGGGAACAAAGATGCTCCTATCAAAACCATATCAGCCTTTAAACCATCAGAAGAAACACTTGTTGGACTAGTATCGTTGATAGAACTAGCCACAATTGAAGAAGCTCTCATGGACAAAGACTGGGTTCTGGCTATGGAAGAAGAACTCAACCAGTTTTCCAAAAATGATGTTTGGGATCTAGTTCCTAAACTGAAGAATGTTCATGTCATAGGAACCAAGTGGGTATTTAGGAACAAGCTAAATGAAAAGGGAGAAGTTGTCAGAAACAAAGCACGACTTGCTGCCCAAGGATACAGTCAACAAGAAGGAATTGACTACAATGAAACATTTGCTCCAGTTGCAAGACTTGAAGCAATACGTTCGCTAATATCCTTTTCAGTAAATCATGACATCACTCTATGTCAAATGGCTGTTAAGAGCGCATTCTTAAATGGTTATATATCAGAAGAAGTTTATGTCAAACAACCTCCTGGGTTTGAAAATTCAGAAAAATCAAACTTTGTTTTCAAACTTAAAAAATCACTCTATGGTTTAAAACAAGCTCCCAGAGCTTGGTATGAAAGATTGAGTAAGTTTTTACTAGAAAACAATTTCACCAGAGGAAAGGTTGACACAACACTTTTCTGCAAGACATATAAGAATGACATTCTCATTGTTCAAATCTATGTTGATGACATTATTTTTGGTTCTGCTAACTCTTCTCTATGTCAAGAATTTTCAAAGTTAATGCAGGCCGAATTTCAAATGAGCCTCATGGGAGAACTAAAGTTCTTCCTCGGAATTCAGATTGATCAAAGATCAGAGGCCACTTTCATTCATCAAACCAAGTACACAAAAGAACTTCTGAAGAAGTTCAATATGACGGATTGCAACATTGCCAAAACACCAATGCATCCAACGTGTGTCATGAGAAAGGAAGAAACAGAAGTTAAGGTTTGTCAAAAACTCTATCGTGGTATGATAGGTTCTATTTTATATCTAACTGCTTCTAGACCTGATATATTATTCAGTGTACATCTATGTGCTAGATTCCAATCAGATCCAAGAGAATCACATTTAACTTCTGTCAAGCGAATTCTAAGGTATCTGAAAGGAACAACTAACCTTGGCCTGATGTATAAGAAAACATCAGAGTATACTCTTTCTGGTTACTGTGATGCAGACTATGCCGGAGACAGATTAGAAAGAAAAAGCACATCAGGGAATTGTCAGTTCTTAGGAAGCAATTTAATCTCATGTTCAAGCAAGAGACAATCTACAATTGCTCTCTCAACAGCTGAAGCAGAATACATATCGGCTTCCCTATGCAGTACTCAAATGCTATGGATGAAAAATCAGCTGGAGGACTATCAGATATATGAGAGTAACATTCCTATCTTCTGTGATAATACTGCTGCTATCTGCTTAAGTAAAAATCTAATTTTGCATTCTAGGGCTAAACACATTGAAATAAAACATCACTTTATTAGGGACTATGTTCAGAAGGGAACTCTATGCTTAAAATTCATAGATACAGACCATCAGTGGGCTGACATTTTCACAAAACCCTTAGCTAAAGATAGATTTCTAATTATTTTAACACATCTGAATATGAAATACTGTTCAGAATAAAACATTTTCAGAACCTCATGTGAAAAGGCATTTCTCCATCAGAACCACTTTATTAACATATCTCAAGTTCTGATAATTTTGTGACATGTCATATTTTTCGAAATTTTTTTTACGTGATTTAAGTAAAATTAAGTCACTTTAACTATTCAAAGTAAATGAACAGCATCTCTCTCGAAATTGACTCAACTTTATCGCATTTATTAGCCTATCCCCTCAAGAGTGTATCTGTCCTTTAAATACCTCGAGAAATTTTTTTCTCACAAACCCTAAAAAGTTAATCAACTCTCATTTAACTCTCTCTCTATCCATCACCCTCAAAATCAACTCATAGATCAATCTTCATCTCTTCTTACCACCGTAAGGATGAATATTCATCAACGAGACACTGTTCAAATCTCTCAAGAACTACCATCCTCATTAATCACACCCACTACTACTCCATCAACTGCTGAACCAGTTGGTTTAGATCCGTTAAATCTTCCCTCAATTGATGAAAACCATGTCACCCAGAAAACTCGCTCTGTGACATGTGTGACACATGCAAATGACCTAACTGTTCTGAAAGAGCTAGATGTTGATTTCAACAACCTTTCTGATAATGGGTTTAACCTAATTGATCAATTGAGCGCTCAAGAATGGAAGAATTACTTTGATAGACTAAGAGGTCCATGCTTTGATGATCTAGTGAAAGAATTCTGGAGACATGCAGATACAGGAGAATTCCATGTGGTATCTTTTGTTTTGGAGCAGAAAATCATCATCACTGAAAGATCTATCTCCGAATTACTAGGAATGAAGTTCTTGGAAGGAAAGAGGGTGTACGGAAAAACTGAGAAATCTGAGTCAGCCATCAACAAAGCCATCTTCAAGAGTTGTCAATCAGGAACAACAGACTAAAAAGTAAAAACTTGCGTGACAACCTAAGAATCTGGCACAAGATTATTCTTGGATGCATCAATCCAAGACCAGCAAAGCGTGCTACAGATTTTGCCAACGCAAATCAAAAACATATGTTGTACTACCTACACAAACATGAGAAAATGTGACTTCCCTCCATTCTATTCTACTACTTAAGGGATATGGTGCACAAAACCAGAACAACGGCATCACCAGAAAAGAAGATTGTCAACTACATTCCCTTTGGAAGACCGATCTCTGACATCCTGGTTGAATGTGGATTAGTGGATTATCTGACCAAGGAAGAAAATTTCATGAAATATCTGAATAAAAGAGTTGGAGAAGTCTTCAATGCTGTGAATCTTAAACATATGAAGATGATTGCAAATGTAGAGGTGAAACCAACACCAATTTCTCCTGACACGGTGAAAAAGATCAGGAATCCAGTGGGAAACTATCCATTCTACCGCAAAGAAGATAATCCAACAGAAATAGCCTCTTACATTGCCATAATGAGAGAAGCAGTATCCAGAATTGAAGAAACTGTCCCTCAGTCAAAGCATATTACTAGGAGTAAGAGGAAGCTTGTTGAAGAAGATGCAGAGGACAAAAAGAAGAAAAAGGATGAAACTGAAATCTTCAGAAAAGAAGCCCTTCTTCTTGAGAAAATCAATAAAGTTGATGCAAATCCATCCGTTGCTGCACAATCTACATCAATTATCTCTACCTCTAATCCACAAGTAAGGTTTAAACCTCCATCTTTCTCTATTCCTTTACCAACCAGTAATCAATCAACCAACAGTCCTTCAACAACTACCTCAAAAATTCAGCCAAATGAACTAGAACCAACAAACCAAATCTCTGAATCTCTAGCTCCCATTACTGAATATAGTTTTGAAGGAACCTCCTATGAGCCTCTAGAAATTATCTTACCTGAAAACCTCATGAACTCTGAAACACTAGAAGTCACCTCTCTTATCAATCAACAACAACCACCTGAACCTACTGCTACTGAGACTAACTTATCTCAGCAAACACCATCTGAAACCAACTTTGATAAATCCAACCTCGCTCTGGTTGTCTACAATTCTCCACCTCCAAATTCCTTTGAAGAATGTACAAGTCAATTTCATGAAAAAGCGCTTGAAAAGTTTGCTAGGTTAAGAGCGGAACTTTGCACAAGCACAAAACTCGTGGAACTTGAGAGTGCCTGTCAAAGTTTTCAAAAATGGCTAGACATGGAACTTACAAGAATTGTAAGTTTCTCAAGCACAACCATAACTACTGAACTAGCAAAAGCTAAGGAAAGAGCAGAAGCTGAAGCAAGAGTCAGGGTACTCAAGTTCTTAGCTGCTAAGCAGAAAGAAGCTGAAGAAAAAGCTGCTAAAGAAGTAGAAGAGTAAACTGCAAGAGAGGCACAAGAAGCTGCTGAAAGAGCTAAAGAAAGTGCTATGATTGCTTCCACATCTGATCCTGTTATCAAGCGTCTGGGAGACACCGTTGATGAAATCAGAACTGAACAGAAGAACTTCAGAGAAAGGTTTGACAAGCAAGATACTGTCAATGAAAATCTTCAGATCATGATGCAGAAAATCTGGGACAAACTGTCCTCGGACAGCAAATAAACCTATGTTTTTCTTTTAGGCTTTAGTACTGTTTTTTTTCACCCTTGGACATCACTATTTTAATCTTTTTGATTTATGACAAAAAGGGGGAGAGAGTATGAATGTGATAATTTTGATTATAGTCATTCTCTGAAAAACAATACTGCTCACATGCTGACAAGATAAAATCCTTCATTTCTATTAGATTACTTCTCTGTACTTTTTATGTGTGCAGATAACTCAGGTTTTGAGGATAAAGAAAGACTCAAAAGTTAATGAAGTCAGGGGGAGCCTTAGCAAGAACCTCAGTCTAATACTCAGGGGGAGCACTTCATAAAAAGGATAAGCAATTCTAAATACCTTTTCAACTTCCCTGTATTATATATATCAAAATTGTGTCATCAAATTATATAGTTTTGTCATCATCAAAAAGGGGAAGATTGTGAGAACAAGATTTGGTTCTGCAATATTATCTCTAAGTTTTGATGATAACAAATGAATATTCGCATGAACAATTTTGTGCAACTAATGTTGTTATGTGTAAGAACCTAGCAAACAGGTTCTGCTTCCGTGAATTGGCGCAATGCTTAAATGAAAGATGCTTCGAAGAACAAGAACTCAATTCGAAAATGAGACAAGGGTCCTGATGGAACAAAGTCAAAATTGTTGAAGCCTTACGATTTTCAAACAAGAAGTTCTGAAGACTCTGAAGACAGGCTCTGAAGATTCAGAAGACTTGAAGCAAAAAAGGATAACGCTCTTAAAAGACCAAGTACTGAAGTTCTGAAGACTGATTCCTAATGGACTTCTTCAATCAATGGAAGACTTGAAGCATCAGATATTCTACTATAAAGATTCCACTCATGCTTCATCAAAATTAACATCAGAAGCCTCTGGATATAAAAGAAAGTGGATTTAGAGAAGAAGGTTCAAATGACAAGTTCTGAAGAGTCTGGAAGCGCAGAGCTGATGATTCGAAGACTTGATAATCACAAGAACCATACAATGTTTTCCCTTCTTACTCATGCTCATAAAAAGCCTCTGATGTTGAGAAGCCAAGAAAAACTGCCACACTGTATAGCTGTAACACATTACGACGTTAAAATTCTCGAAGACTGTGCGAAATAGCAAAACAATCTGACACAGACGGGACGCGCTGCATGCAGAAGATCTTGTACATGTCCTCATGCTTCCAAGCCGTAAGCCTACCTAGCTATCATGATTTCATTTCAACGGCTCTTTTCACTCGGCTATAAAAGGAAGCTCAAAAACTTAAAGAAAGATATAGAAGCGAACAACGACAATACTTTCCATCTCCATTCTTTCTTAAGTTATTTCTGATCTAAAAGCTTGTTTACATTATCAGCTTGATAAGAAGCAATTTTCTATAAACTCATTGTGTTTGAACTTAAAGTTGTATTCCTTAAGAGAGTCTCAATGATTAGATCTCTTGAGAAGTCTAGGACAAGTGTCTTAGAGGTTGTGCCTTGAGTAAGACCTGTGTGGTTGGATTACTTGAGAAGTCTAGGACGTGTGAGTTCTAGAGGTTGTGGTTAGTCACCAGCTGTGTAGCTTGTGCAGTGTACTATTTTGTTGAATAGTGGATTAAGACCTCGTTGAGAGAGGCGAAATCACCTTGGCGGGTGGACTAGACTAACTTGAGAGATTCTCAAGTGAACTAGTATAAACATAACGTGTTTATATCCTTTTTATTTAACTAAGCAGTTTGATTCTTTGGAAAAACTTTTTAACAAGAAAGAAACTCTTAAGAAATAATTAATTTTTTGAAAAACCAATTCAAACCCCCATTTCTTGCGTTTTTCACACCTTCAATGAGAACTTCTAAGAAGCCGGAGGGTCCTTCTACAAAGCTCAAGAGGAGGCGGGGAAGCTTTTAGGAAGCATGTGGGTCTTAAACCAAGAAAATTCAAGAAATGCTATTCACCGAGAATAGATTATTTAGTGAAAGTTCTGAGGTTTGAGGAAACTCAAGAGATGTTATTCACCGAGAATAGATCAACTCTAGGGAGTAGAATTTCTTTGACAATTTCTAATAGTGACAGCCTGAGAAAAGGTTCACAAAGAATACTGCCTTTCTCTTTGTTCCATATTGTTTAAGCCCAAGAGAAGGCAAGACTGTATCTGGAAATCCTATAGGGATCTAGTTTTGACTGTATTTAAAGAGTGACCAAACTGGCTTTACCTTGTTCTAGACCTAGTTGTCGGGGAAAACTCTAAATAGCTATACTAGTATATATACAGTTGATATATGACAAGTATTTAAAAGGATATGAAAGAAGACTTACAGTGCGCAGCTTCCCACAATACATTATATATATATATATATATATATATATATATATATATATATATATATATATATATATATATATATATATATATATATATATATATATATATATATATATATATATATATGAAAGCGAGTAAATGAAAGCGGTTAAAACTTACAGGTGAGCAAGCTTCCATGTTGTATTGTTAGTTGTTCAAAGAAATTAAAGAAAGTTTTGATAACAACATGTATATTTGAATCTAAATCAAAAGAGAAGTTCTTTTTGAAAAGATTGTCGGGGCTTATACTCAAGGAGAGGCCCAAGGTTTAACAGTGATCGCACCGTTGTTTTGAATATCGTATCGGGACTTATACAACGACTGAGGCCCAAAGAGGTTTTCTGTACAAAGGGATGGGTCTTACAACTCAAGGAGAGGCCCAAGGATGTTTTTAAAAAAGAAAGATGGGACTTCCAGCACGAGGGGAGGCCCAATTGATTTTGTTAAAAAGCGACGATCGCGCCGAACTTTTGAAAATATACAGAGGGACTTACACAATGTGTGAGGCCCAAAATTGTCTATTTACAAAGGGGTTGGGTCTTACACTCTATTAGAGGCCCATGAGTGTTTTGAAATATTTGATAAGGATCAAAAATCAAAGAAACCCTAATTTCATTTTCTTTTAAAATTAATCCTTTTAATAAAATGAATAAAATGACAAAAATACCAAATAAGTCTAAATAAACTACTTGTGATTTTTGGTTAAGGTTTGAAAAATGAAGTTTTAATTACAAGATGATTTAGGACTCATTTGATTTTGATTTTCAAGATGAATATTCATTTTTAAAAGGTTTAAAAACAATAAAAATGAATTTATTTACAAAAAATATAAACTATATTAAATAACTAATATAAATTTGATTTTTTTGTGGAATAAAATATTTTAACATTTTTGTGATTTTTTGCAAAAAGAACCAATAAAAAATAATTAAAATTGAGAGAGAAATTAATTTTCCAAATCATTTAAAATAATATGACACATATTAAAAAATGGAAAATAGTGGTAAAAAAGGGTTTGGGCGAGGGAGATTCGAACCCCAGACGTCCAAGTTGCAGCGCGCGCCCTCTACCACTGGGGTGGTGATACATCTGTGTATTAAAACCACCCCACAAATACATAAGGGGTGCCTTGTTTTAGGCCTGGCCAAGGTAAAGCAAGGCAAGGTTTTGTGCCAAAAACGTAAAGGTTATAACTTTCTCATTTCTCCATGGATTGGGACAAAATTTAGGTCTATCTTGCCAAGAATTTCACAAGGAATCCAATGGTGCCCTTGGTTTTTTCAGATGAGGTCCCCATTTTAAAACTCGATAGTGGTTTTGAAATAGGCCATGATTTGCATTTTCCATGCTACCTCATGGTACAGGCAAGATTTACATGATGAATTGGTTCAAACACAACATATACAACATGTATGAGATATTTATGATCAGTGGACTTCAAAGCAATGCATAATTTATACAGTTCAAGTTGTGATGCTTACCTCTTTGGGAGGTTTTTGTGCTATCTGCCAAGTTTCTTGTGCCAGAAGTAATTTGATACTTTAGACACTCTCAATTGATCCCTTAGAAGCTTTTAGGATGGTTAGAACCAGCTGGAATCTTCAGGAACAAGTTTGAGCTCTTTCTTGCAAAAGAGACAAAAGTGACCAATATGGCAACTATCTCAAATGGTGTTCTAGATGAAGGGAACCACTTGGGACAGTTCAAGGATGACATTTGAAGTGTGTTTGAGGTTTTATCTGGTTTTGAAAGTGACTGAATCAAGACATGGCTTGAAAAATGCAAAAAAGTCCAATTTTGAGGTTTTGGAGGTGGACTTTGTGATTTTAGTGTTACAGGTCACATATGAGAGTTTGGACAACTTGGATATGACATATTGGATGTGTTTGGACCATGAGCTGTGATGGAATTGCTCTCTAACTCAAAAACTCAGAGATACCTTGCAAAAGAAGGCATTTTGGCCTAAAGAGAGAGATTTTGAGGAAAGCATCCGTTTGGGTGCTTTGGTGTACTCAAACTGATCACAATTGATGTCTATTTATAGTGTGTCAAGTTTGTTTTAGCATCAATAGTGAATGGAGGTTGCAGCAGGCATTTGGCCAATGTTATGCAAAAGGAATCTCAAGTCTCCTCTAGCCATTGACTTGAGATTAGAGCACAGGCTTTGTAGCTTTGGTTCAGAGATAAACTTGGACTTAATTCAGTTGGAATAGGCTCAGTTCATGCCACCTTGGTGCATCCATTGAATGCTTAGAAACAAAATTGGAGTCTTGGCACTTTTTAGCTCTTTTTAGGTTTGGCATGGCTATTGTAGATTCTTGGACTTTGGAGGCTTGGGGATCAGATTATTCCCTTCTTGTTTTATCCTCAGATGTGTCCAAATTGATGACAAGGCTTGGATTGATCAGATTTGGACAAATCGAGCAAATGTGCACAAATCTGCCTTTGTAAAAACCAGTTCAGGATGCCATGTTCCAAGGCTTGTATCTCCTGGCTCAAATGGAATTTAGAGATGATCTGGTACTTGTTGGAAAGCCCTCATGGCATACTTTAACTTTGATGTCCACCCCTAGACCTGGTTTGAATTGGATCAAGGTGAAAACTGCCCCTACATTTTGGAAAAAGTAAGGCAGATTTTGACTTAGTGAAAATTTCACAAGTGTTGGAAAAATGTCATTTTCATGTTTTCAGCCATTTTGATCACTCCATAACTAAAAATCCATGAAGAATTGGAATGAGATGTAGTTGACACTTTTGAAGTGTGCAATGAGAGCTACAAATCCAGCTTTGGACCATCCAAAATGGTTGTTTTGATCTCAAGTTATGGTCCTTGGAAGTTGGCACCCTAGCCACTTTGTTCCATAACTTAGAAAAATTCTAAGTTTTTTTTATGGTTACCCCTTTTACAAATTAACTCACTTTCTTTGATTTTTCTTGATGAATGATGATTCAAATCACATATTAACATTGTTTTAGGGTTGAGGAACCATAATTGTGAAAAATCCCCAAAAGTCAAACTTGACTTTGTGCACAGTTGACTTTTTATCGAATAAAATCCAAACTGTACGATCCTTTGTGAATTCAAGTCCTTGACCTAAATCAAACCTAATGGATGGATTCCATAGGTGTTATAGGGTGTATTGAATCATGTCCCAAGGTTTGGGAACATGTCTTGGTCAAAAGTCAAAGGTACAGTTGACTTTTCCCTCGAAACCCTAATTGTGGTCTTGATGAAATTGAAACTTGTGGATAGAGCTTCTTGGATTAATCTATTGTTGCAAATGGATCAATGAAGTGTATTGGAGACCATCAAATCATGTCTTGAGGTCTTGGCTCATGTTTTGTCCCAAAAGTCAACTTAGGGGTGAATTAGGTCAAGAAACCCTAATTCCTAATTTTTTATGAATGCATCCCCTGGGGTTAAATTGACTTGATGATTGGGTCCATGAGGTCCCTTGGAGTATCTTAGGTTGTTCTTTGAAGCATTGGTTCATGCCCAGATGGAAATTTTCATTTGGAGGCCTCAGTCGACCAAAACCCTAATTTGGTGACACTGGCGATCTTGAGGCTTGATCCACCTGGAATGTTGCAACCTTGTGCTTGATTCCTGATGTGGGAGTCCTCTTGATCCTTTATGGGTGTTTGAGAGGTTAGAAAAGTTGAAGATCATGTCATTCCTTGATTGATCCATTGGCTAAGTGCTCCGAGAGGGTTCAAAACCCTAATCTTTGATTGTAGAGAATGCCTAACAATTCCTGAGGAGATTGATGAGACATGAAAGAGCATCCATATTGTGATGATGATTGGCACAATGATGAGAAATCTTAGTGGTCAAAATTTGGGGTATGACAGATGCCCCTATTTAATCTTCTTGGACCCGAAGGTGTGAATGGCGAAGGTATTCGGGCATTCGGGGTACAAGAGGATTAAATATCGGAAGACCCAAAATTTTGATGGTGGTTATGAATGGCAGCTGGCTCATCCATCTTCTTTTGCTAAGCAATTATGCTTAAAAAAGGTAAAAACTTCCCCTCGATCCTGTTAGCGGTTTTCCTCAAACTTCTCGCCGAATTTACCTGGGGAGATGCCATTTGATGGAAAAGAGTTTTGATGTCAGACTTGCTGGGGAACCTATTCGTCTAAGTTGTAGAGGTGTACAAACTTCTCGGTTGGAGACGCCATTTGTTGACTCTACTGGGGAAAACGAGTCTCTTGAGAGATTGCTTTCTGTTCGGGGATACTACATCATACTTTTCCTTGAGATTTTTTCGGGGAAATGCCATGTGACGTAATCCAATTTGGAGGTGCTGATGACCTTTTTGTTAGCGAATTTTCTGGAGAAAAACTGATGTATTGTCGAATCTTTGATTAAGAGGCTTTCTCTGGGGATTTTCCTTAATCCGGGAAAGCGAGGATATCATCTTCAACGGTGAAGAGTGACATTTGTTGAATGTCTTCTTGTTTCTCAGAGGTTCAAGTTATCAAAGTGGTCGAGGACCGGTTCCAATCCAGAAATAAACTGGGGAGGGATTTGTTCAGACAAAACATTTCCTGGCTAGGAAAGAACTGACAACTCGATTGATAAGAGGACTTTTATCACTTAGGGATAAGGTTGTCCAAAGTGATAGTGATGCAATATGAATATGAATGTAAATCAATAATGCATGATGAATGTATGTTTATACCGACAAAAATGACGCGACATACAAACTAATAGATGAACACAAAGGGATACTCAGCCACTGCGGGGGACGAAGAAATATCATTTGTTCAAGATAGCAATTCTGCCTTGCTTAGGAGAAAAAGTTCATGTGGGGAAAACCGTTGGTCGGGCTGAGGAGGTAAGAACTCTGCCAGGGGTGTTGGACGGAATACTCGCATCTGACACAGTTAATCCTTCATTCAGGTGTACTGGTTAAGAAGGAGTACTTTGATTCTGCACTTTGAGATTCGATTACTTCTGGAGAAGCGATCGATGTTCTTTCGATGTTCAACAGTCAAAAGAATTGCCATCTTTATTTTAAAAGCAGAAAAATTTTGACAAGTAAAATTCATTTTTGTTTTATTTCGAGAATCATTGATCATATTAAAATGTCATTCTGTAAAGCTAAAACAAATAAGAATTGCAAATAAAAGCACTAGGGCTCAAATTTTATTGATAAGATAGAAATCAGCCAAGCGCGTGATTCCATAGAGTATTTACAAAGTTAGAAAATGGTAATTTAAGGGAAAAGGGCTACATTGAAATATAACGACCATTATCCTTCTACCAACTTTGAATTCTGGACATCCTGAGCTTCCGTCGAAGATGACTTTGATTGGAGTTTTCCTGACGGATGACATGATTGTTGCTGAGGGATTTGCCCCTTTGTTGAACGTAGTTACTTGCCATGAATCCCTAACTTTTTCCTAGATTGTACTTTGAGATTTCCAATCCATCGGGATGACTTTTGCTTATGTATCTAATTTTTGCCAGGACCGCCCTTTCGGGTTTTCAATCCACCGAGACGTTTTTTTTTTAATTTAAGCGAAGTATTTCTTGACTACGTCAACATTTATGGGGTAGGAAAATTCCTCTCCATCCATGGTTGCGAGTCTCAAGGCACCGCTTGAGAAGGTTTTCTTGACCACATAGGGGCCGTCATAATTCGGAGTCCACTTCCCCCGGGAATCAGTGAGAAATGATTGTATCTTCTTGAGCACGAAGTCTCCTTTCCTGAAGAGGCACGGTCGAACCTTTTTGTCAAACGCCTTCTTCATCCTTTGCTGATACAACTGACCATGGCATAGAGCTGTTATTCTCTTTTCTTCGATCAGATTTAGTTCATCGTGTCGACTTTGACACCATTCAGCCTCTGCTAGCTTGGCTTCCATCAATACCTGGATTGATGGGATCTCTACTTCTATGGGAAGCACTGCCTCCATGCCATATACTAGAGAGAAAGGGGTTGTTGCTATTGAAGTGCGATGTGCGATAACCGTGAAAAGCATAGGGCATCATCTTGTGCCATTCTTTGTAGGTTACAACCATCTTCTGAACAATCTTCTTGATGTTCTTGCCAGTCTTTGTAGGTTACAACCATCTTCTGAACAATCTTCTGAACAATTTTTCTCGCCATTGTGTGTCCGTTGGCATGATGCCAAAGGATCCTTTGTGAATTTCTTTTATCAACATGTTTGCTTCTGGTCTGTCTACGCATCGAAGCAAGACCATGTCAAAGTTTCTCTTATAGAGTGTATCACCGCTTAGCAAGAAGCTGCCAGCCAGTCTCCTGATGGTCTTCCTGTCTTTTCTTGATGCCCCAGGTGGGTACTCTTGTTTCTGAAGGAAGCATTTGATATCATGATACCAAGGTTTGTCGTCTAGGACTGCTTCAATCGTGAAGATGTAGGCGGGCCGTGCTAGGCGCATTATGTCAATCTTAGGTACGTCGTTCCATTGACCTACACTAATCATGGAGGAGAGAGTGGCTAATGCATAAGCCATGTGATTATCTTCCCGAGGGATATGATGAAACTCAATTCTGTTGAAGAATGGTAACAACCTTCTCGCGTAGTCTTTATAAGGTATCAATCCTGATTGGTATGTATTTCACTCTCCTTTAATCTGATTGATAACCAGGGTTGAGTCTCCATACACATCCAAGTTCTTAATTCTCAAATCAATTGCTTCTTCGAGACCCATGATACAAGCTTCGTATTCGGCCTCGTTGTTTTTGCATTTGAACGTCAGTCGGGCAGTGAAAGGAATGTGGGTACCCTGAGGTGTTACGATGATTGCCCCAATTCCATTTCCATAATTGTTGACAGCCCCGTCAAAAATTAGCCCCCATTGGGAACCTGGTTCTGGCCCTTCACTGAGTAGCGGTTCATCACAATCTTTCATTTTCAAGTACATGACATCTTCATCTAGGAAGTCAAATCTGACTGATTCCTGATCGTCAATCAGTTGATGAGCCAAATGATCGGCTAAAATACTTCCTTTGACGGCTTTCTGAGCGTGATACTCAATGTCGTATTCTGATAACAACATCTGCCAACATGCAATCCTTCCCGTGAGAGCAGGTTTTTCAAAGACATACTTGATCGAATCCATTTTGGAGATTAACCAAGTAGTGTGACAAATCATGTACTGGCGAAGATGTTTTGCTGCCCAAGCCAAAGCACAACAAGTTTTCTCAAGCATAGTGTACCGAGTCTCACAGTCGGTGAATTTCTTGCTCAGATAATAAATGGCAGACTATTTCCTTTTCATTTCATCTTGTTGGCCAAGTACACAACCCATTGAGTCTTCCAAGACTGTTAGGTAGATGATTAGTGGTATTCCTTCCACTGGAGGTGATAGAATCAGTGGATTAAACAGGTATTCCTTGATACTGTCGAAGGCAGTGTGGCAGTCTTCTGTCCATACGCAATCCTGATACTTTTTGAGCAATTTGAAGATTGGCGCGCATGTCGCGGTCATAAGGAATATAAATCTGGAAATGTAATTCAAACGTCCCAGGAATCCTCTGACTTGTTTTTCAGTCTTTGGAGAAGGAATTTCTTGAATGGCCTTGACCTTGTCAGGATCAACCTCCATTCCTTTCTGGCTGACGACGAACCCTAGCAGTTTCCCTGAACGGACACCGAATGTGCACTTATTGGGATTCAAGCGGAGTTTGTACTTTCTTAACTGCTCGAATAGTTTTGAAAGGTGGGTCACATGCTCCTCTTTTGTCTTAGATTTGGCAATCATATCATCGACATATACCTCGATTTCTTTGTGTATCATGTCATGAAACAGAGTAGTCATGGCCCTTTAATAGGTTGCCCCGGAGTTCTTCAAACCGAACGACATTACCTTGTAACAAAAGGTACCCCATGGGGTAATGAACGAAGTTTTCTCCATATCTTTCGGCGCCATTTTTATCTGAGTATAGCTCGAGAATCCATCCATGAAGGAGAATACTTTGAACTTTGTTGTACTGTCTACCAACATGTCAATGTGCGGTAAGGGAAAGTCATCATTTGGACTGGCTTTATTCAGATCCCTGTAGTCTACACACATTTTGACCGTTCCGTCCTTTTTCGGAACTGGTACTATGTTGGCTAGCCATTGAGGATATTCTGATGTGGCGAGGAAACCCGCGTCAATATGTTTCTGTACTTCCTCTTTGATTTTGATGGCCATGTTTGGATGAGTCCGTCTTAGTCTTTGTTTTACTAGCGGACATTCTGATCGTAATGGTAGATGATGTTCCACGATGTTGGTATCTAACCCTGGCATGTCCTGATAGGACCAAGCAAATACATCGGGAAACTCTTTGAGAAGCTTTGTCAAACTTTCTTTGACAGCCGGACTGAGCAGTGCCCCAATCTTGACTTCTTTTCTCTCCTCCTCTGAACCCAAGTTGTCTGTTTCCAACGGCTCTTTGTGAGGTTTAATAAACCTTTCCTCTTGTCTGAGTAATCGGGAGATCTCTTCTGGAACTTCGTCGTCATCTTCTTCTTCAGCCTCAAATACCGAGAATTCAAAGTTGGGAGAAGGCATTTGATCGTTTGTTTCAATGGGGTTTAAAACAAGCAATCTGCATGATGTGATGATTGTTTTTAGAAGAGATAGAGAGAATGCAAGAGTGTGTGTAGTGTATTTTCTGAAAACTGCTTGTTTTTATTATTTGTTGTTTTTTAGGATTACCATTTTCTGAAAAATCGAAAAGAGAAAACAACAATAAATGCGGAAATTAAAGAACGACGTTTATTTTATTTATGATCTTGTCGATTCTTGAAACTACAGCCTTATAAAACAAAACTTTGTCGCTTTGAGCGAAGTGAAGAGGTATGAACGACTTTGGAAACATTGACAGCAACCCATTGGCGGCAAACTCCTCGGTGAATCACAAAGTCTAGCACCTTCTTTCTCGATTTGTCTTCAGAAATTATGCTGATTTCTGGTGGAGCAGGATCGTTGGAATCTGTCTCCCAGGCAGAGTTGTCGTAGGAGGATTCCTCTGTTGCATCTTGCACAGTGTTTTCACTCTCAGGCGGATCTTCCCATCCAGTTGACTGGATGTCTTCGAGCCTGATAAGAGAGCTTTCCGGAGCGGTGTACTTGACCAGAAAGTCGAATTTTCCACTTGGTTGTCCCAAGGTGTCCCACACCTCTTTGGAACTGGAGGAGTCTTCTCTCGATGACGTTGACCTCGGGAAAGGCATAGTTGATGAACTCTAGTCCGGCAAGCTTTACAAATTCATCGTTGTGCTGTATATTTTCAGAATGCCCTGAGTGTTGATCTCATGACAGGTGGGGACGCATGTATTCTTTTCAATGATGCTCACCTGATATGCATCGTTCGACTGACTCTTTTGCCCTGAGTCTCCTAGGTACGGCTGCCAGATGGGCAGGCCATCCATTGGGCCATAATAGTCATGGTCAAATCTGTCTTTCATCAGAGTATCCTCCTCTAATGAGTTGGGTGGAGCACGACATCCTTCCGGATCACAATCTTCGTATATCATTTTGACGTCTGACCTTGGTATATATCTCGGACTCTGTGCGGGATAGTAAAATGGCGTAGGCACCTCTCCCCGAGACATATAACCGTCCTCGTTAAGATAGGACTTCCACTCTTCATCTGTATCGGAGGAATCTCCCTCATTGATGGTATGTACTTCTTGAGACACTGGGTGGAGGAAACCTCTACTGTTGAAGAAGTTCTGAACGGGATGAAGACTTTCATCATTAATAGCAGTCTGGGTACAGTTTGAGGAAAAACCAAGACCTTTCTTTGCTTTGTTATCAGTAGGAATGACAAGCTGTCCCCATGCTTTTGCATTGTTACTTTAAATTACTTCGAGAGCATCTTTGTATGAGGAAATCGACGTTCCTCTTGCTGATTGGTTGTCATTGCTCACCAAAAGTGCTTGGAACTGGGTTCCTACAACCTCCTCTGGTTCTACACACGTGGACGACGATAAGTTACTCACGATCAAGGCTTGCTCTCCATAGACTGTGACGAGTTGGTCATTCTTGACAAACTTTAGCTTTTGGTGAAGCGTCGAAGTGACTGCCCCAGCCTCGTGTATCCAAGGTCTTCCCAACAAACAGCTGTATGTTGCTCGGATGTCCATGACCTGGAAAGTGACTAGGAAAGTGTGGGGACCGATAGTTATGGGAAGGTCGACTTCGCCGATAACTGTTTTCTGGGATCCGTCAAATGCTTTGACGGTGACCTCACTGCCTCTCATCAGAGATCCTTTGAATGATAGTCACATTAGAGTGGACTTTGGCATCATGTTTAGAGCTGATCCGGTGTCTACCACTACGCCGGCTAAATCATCGTCCTGGAAGTTGACTGTGATATTGAGTTCCATGTTATGACTGTGGCCCTCTTCCGGCAGTTCCTCATCACTAAACCCCAAGTTGTTGTAGGAAGTGATGTTAGAGATGATGCTGTCAAATTGTCTTATTGACACATCTTGTTCCACAAAGGCTTGCTCTAATACTTTCTGTAGAGCCTCCCTGTGAGCTTTGGAACTGAGTAAAAGTGATTGCACAGAGATTCGAGACAGAGTTTGCAACAATTGTTCCACAATGTTGTACTCACTTTTTTGGATGAGCTTCAGCATCTCATCGTTGTTCTTTGAAAGGTCGGGATCGAAGGATTGGCCGACTCGTTGATCAGGAACTTCTGTCTGAGGTTCCTTTTCTCTGGTAGGTTCTCCAACTCCTCGATTGAAGATTCGACCACTCCGTGTTACTCGACTGATGTCTGCAATATTCACTGAAATTCTGGTACCAGATATGTGTGATGTCACACACGATGTTACAACCACACACTCTGCACAATGGACAAATTAAACAACAGAAGAACACACCAAAATGTTCACCCAATTTGGTCTAACTATCTACGTCTGGGGGCTACCAAGCCAGGGATGAATTTCACTACTTGTAGAATTAAATTAGAGACTCAACAACCCAGTTGACAATCTCCTAATCTTAATTCCTACTAGTGACTTTCTACCTAAGAAACCACTTAGATATGAGAACACTACTCAATCCCTAAAACACTTCAGTGACACAATTCAAAGATCACACACTTTGAAAAGCACAACTTGATTCTGCTTCACAACTTTGATCAAGAACAACTCAAAACAACAATACCAATTCACACTAGAATGGTTTACAATACAAACACGAAGACACAAACGACTCTCAGTCTTTAGCTCTTTTTCTTTGTCACTTTTCCTTCAGTACTGATGCGCTTTATATAGCTATCTGAATTGGGCTTGGATCTGCTACAATATATGACCTGATTTGTTGTTTAAAACTGAATCTTCAAAACATATTTTCTCTCTCAAAATCTTCTTAAATCTTCAGCTTTTAAACCTCCTACAAATCTGCATCAAATCTCTCTGCAACAGAAAATATCTATCCCAAGATATCTGCAACCAATGAGACTAACTGCTCTCCACAATTCCAGCTAAAACGCAATCCCTAACAACATCACAAACCTGATGTTATTAATTCTGCAGATCTAATGTCACAACATCGCTTGTGACATCAGACTTCCAACTTTAAACACTTAACACAGCCCAGTGTTAAGACTCAATGTTGTGACATCACCACCTTGACATCAAACATTGAACAACCTTTGTTTTACCAAAATTCCAGCCAATCCAAGAAACTAACAATCACGACGGAGGGTAATGGAGTTTCCTTTCCATTCTCAATTGTTGTTGCACCGTATTTGTAAGGGATAGCCTTAGTTGATTCATACGGTAACGGTCCTGGTAAATAGATAACTATAGGAGCCTTCAGGTTCTTCTGACCATTGTAAGTAATTTCAATCGGTTCCTGGTTGGGAACTTTCGATTCGTCAAGTAAAGGGATGATGGTACAAACATCTTTGGTCCTCTTATGATCAGAGATTACGACAACGTCTTTGATTCGATCAGCGACAAAGTCTAGCATCGAATTGGTTGACCTATAACTTGGATACGGTCGAATTTCCTTGTGGTCCAACTGACTCTGAAGGGCTGCTCGCATGAGGTAACAACCTTGATTATCTTCTGAGCAAACTCTACAACGTTCATAGTTGTGTGGTGGCACCTGGCCATGTCCGCTTTGTATGCAGTGTAACCTTACTAGATCTATTTCCATTGATCGAACATCCGAACTTTGATGCCTAGTAGGGTTCCCGTTAATCATACTGACTTGTTGTGTGTCATCGTTTAAATAGATCGGAAGCCACCAGTGATTTAATAAGTGTGGCAAAGTTCTTTAAACGAGAGCACATCCTTGGTAGCTCTCACGACATCCCTTACAGTTCTGATAATTATGCGAAGTCAGAAAATCGAGCTGGACCTGCTTAGTATGTAACTCTACCAAGTTGGTATTCAGCAAGCGAATATCAAAGATTTGAATCATATTCACTTGATACTGATTTCTATCACGGTAATCCTAAATCCATCCAAAATCCATCTGACGCAGGAGGGCCTCTTGTACAAAAGAGCATCCCTGATTATTTATTGAGCAGATAGGACAGGAATCGTAATCGTGCCGTGACAGATTATGATGTTGGCTTTGCCTTGAGTGCATTGCCACCAAGTTGACATTCATCGCACGGATGTCGTGGTTTTGAATGACGTTGGAATTTTTGTAAGTCATGTTGAACCCATGAATTCGGTGATCTTGGATCCATCCGAGATCCAGCTATTCCTATAGAGCTGATTGCACCACAGAATATCCTTGATTGATTTTAGAGCAGATATCACACTGGTGATAGTTATGAGATGGTACATGCCCATATCCGCTCTGTCCGCGATGCATTATGACCAGGTTGGCCCTCAATAAGAGTACATCATGAATTTGATAGATGTGGTTAGACTCTCCCTCTATCAAATTTACTGCAGCTTTCTCATGTTGAGGCAGCGGGTTCGTCTGAACGTTTGGATTTGTATCCTTGAAGGATAAGACCCCGCTCCTAACAAGCTTTTGTACATCGGATTTGAAGCTGAGAGAGTTTTCTATGTTATGCCCCGGTCCTCCTTGGTGGTAAGGGCAAGTCTGATCCACTTTGAACCAAAAAGGCGGATTTTCCGGTACTGTAAGAGGAGCCCTGGTTTAGACGTGCCCTTTGACCAGTAATAGTGGAAACAATTCTGCATACAACATTGGTATAGGGTCGAACTCTGGTGGTCACGTTGTATGGTTGTTGTCGCACAGAGGACGAGCCTGCTGAAGAGGTTGTTGTGTCCTTTTCTGATATTGTTGTTGAATTAGTTGGCTCTGAGAAACTGGAGGTTGATACGTAGGAACAGGCGCAGGGTTAATAGCAGGAGTTACAGCTGCTACTGGTTGGTACCATCGCCTTTGCTTTCCGAGAGAGATATTACCGATATCTTGATGTTTTTCCTTAGGGAGAGCACTACTGTATCTTTTGGTACTGCTTTATGGCCCGACATCTTTGACCAGACGTCCTTCTCAAACTACTTCTTCAAGACGAACTCCCATGCCTACCATTTCAGTAAAGCCACTGGGCACACCGGCGACCATTCTGTCGTAGTAAAATGAGCTCAAAGTTTTCAGGAAATGTTTTGTCATCTCTTTTTCCTCAATAGAGGGACAGATCTGGGCGGCAATTTCACGCCATCTCGGAGCATATTCCTTAAAGGTTTCCTTATCCTTCTGCGACATGGCTCTGAGTTGATCTCTGTCGGGTGCCATGTCCAGATTATACTTATATTGTTGAACGAAGGCAGTGCCAAGATCTTAGAAAGTGATAATCTTAGTGCGATTTAATCCGATGTACCATTTGAGCGCGGCACCGGTTAAGCTATCTTGGAAATAGTGGATCAGTAGCTATTGGTTCTCTGTCTAAGTTGACATTCTCCGAGCGTACATCACCAAATGACTTTGAGGGCAAGAGTTACTCTTTTATTTTTCAAATTCGGGCACCTTGAATTTGTGCGGAACTTTCACATTGGGGACCAAACAAAGGTCTGCGGCGTCCTTTCCAAATAGATCCTGACCGCGAATGGCTTGCAGCTCCTTCTGCATCTCCAGGAACTGTTCCTGGAATTCCCTCATTCTGTTGTCCATACTTTCGTTTCCAACGGACGGTATTTGTGAAGTCTGTCCTTCTGGGATAGTGTGTACCACGGGTGGTGGTATAGTCATTACGACTGAGACTCTTGGTGCCTCCCGAAGTTTGTAACCTTCAGGAGTTGTTGTCATGCCCCTAGCATCTTCGCTTTCCCGAAGTTTGTACCCTTCAGGTCTAGTGGCTCCTGCTGTAGTTTCTGGATCTTCAGTGATCGACAGAATATATCCTTCAGGGATATAGTTGAGTGGCATGCCCCAGGGACGATCTTTAGGCATGGTATATCGAGGATCATACTTTTCCACTATGGGTGTCAATGTGATCTTTGAGATTACAGTCCGTTGTTGTTGCATCTGAGCTGCTGCTAGAGCTTGCATATCGTTGTGAAGCTTTCTCAAATCCTCTTTCAGAGCGTCGAGTTCTTCTCTCAACTCTATGTTCTCTTCCTCGAGATCATTCATTTTCTTTTGTTGACTGACCCAAGTATTGTACGAATGAGACAGTTTGACTCTAAAATCGAGACACAAACGTGAGATTTACAGAGAAGAAGAATGCGGTTTGTGAAAATGATGAATGATATGCAACGATTGTATTATATATATTTTTGTTTAATCAAAATAAACTTCGACAATTAGATTGCAAATATCAAACAGTGGGGATAACCCCGTTTTATTGAATTCAAAGATTGCGGAATGGAAACACAATAATTTACATAGTGCTGTAAAAGGAAATGTCTAAGCTAATGGATCCTGAGTCCTCTCTAAGGAGAGCTCAGGTGCTGGTTCTGGTATTTTCCTTTTCTTTGACTGGGGATCTCGAGCCGTTGTCGGGTTGTCATTCCTTTGCCAAGTGAAAGGAGCGAGCAAATTCCTCTGGCCTTCTTGGTTTTCTATAGCATGTTGCTCTAAAATCTCGATCAGAGCGTCTTTTTCTTTTAACAGTTGCTGTATTTTCTTACACTCCACATTGAGAATACGATACTTGTTCTTCCAAAACTTCTTCTCCTGTTGAACTCTGTTGAGAGTAACCTGAATTTTTCCGTGTCTGACATAAAATAAAGGACAGGGTACCTTAACGGAAGAACTTCTTGACAAGGGTAAGGCATCCTCAGTTTGAGAGCTCTAGTTTGTACCTAGTGGAGATAAGGTTCCACAGAGACACAGTCTGGTTTTCCTAGAGACTCTCTTCCTTTCTTGTGAACATGTTTCAAGGCATGCACTATTTCTGTCTTTAGTGCCTTGTCGTTTTCTCCTTCCTTGAAGAAAAGACCTTCCAGATGAGCATTACGCGGGACATGCCTCATCGGTATCCAAATTGACGACGAACTAAAATTGGATGATAGTTGATTCCTCCTTTAGTTCCTATGAGGGGTACATTAAGGAAGTTTCCACAACGGTCAATGATTCTCATCCCGTCATAGATTAGATTGTACCAATCGATGTCAGAGTTGGTAAGAGACATAATTCTTTGCGACCAACGTAAAGTATTCTTAGGATCCCAAAATGCAACAGACTTGGGCAAGTGGGAAATGAACCATTTGTATAGCAGGGGTACACAATAGGTGATCATTCCTACGCTGTACAAATTCCTTAAATGTACAGAATGATAAGCATCTGCGAGTAAGGTCGGTATAGGGCTTCCAATCAAAAATATCTTAATGGCATTGATATCTACGAAGTTATCGATGTTGGGAAACAAAAATAACCCGTAGGTGAACAAAACAAAGGTTCTCTCGAAAGTGGCCCCGTTCCCTATACTAGCAAAGTACATGGCTTTCTTTATCAAAAACTGGGCTGGCAAACCTTGGATTCCACCCTTAGTGGTCATGTGAGTCCTGACTTCTGACTCGTCCAAATAAATTGCTCTTGCAATGGTTTGATCCTTCGGAATTTCTTCCAGTCCGAAAAAGGGAGCTTGGTCAATGATAGATAAATCAGTCAGGTGAGAGTACTCCTCTAGTGTTGGTGCCAGCTAATAATCCTGGAATGTGAAACAGTGATAGACCGGATCATAAAACTGAATGAGCGTAGCCAGTACTCCTTAAATTACATGGATCCTTAACAGAGACAGCAGTCCTCCGTACTTGGCTCTAAAAGCATCAGGGTTGGTGATCATCCTCGCCAAACCTCTCAAATCCTCTATTTTTGGAACCCTTAAGGTGTACTTGTGAGTCTTCCTTCTACCGAAATCCATAACGCAATCTCATTTCTCTCTGATATTTGCAATCATTGTCTTAGTTTAATTTAAAAAAGAGAGTCTAGAAGAGAAATTTTTCTTTGTTTAATGTTTTTTAATGAAATGAATGCATGAATGCAGCACACAAAAACATAGAAAAAACATAGGGTCAAAGGTTCGGTGTCATGAAGTCAAGGCTCTACCCATCCCCAAAGGTTATACTGGTGGTTTTTTGTACCTGTCCTCTTTTGGGATAACAACAGTAGGCTAGAATCACCCGAGCGAGCTGATGTATCTTAGAGTAATCTCAAATGAGGGTAGTATCGCGTGACAACTATTTCCGATAGCTTCCGTACTACAAAATAGTAACATGGTTTCAGTCTACTAAAATGCTCAGCTTCTCAGATAACCCAATCGATCAATATGCTTTCAACAACCAAAGTCGTAAAGGCATTGAATCCGCAAAGGGAATCTCCACTGATTCGATGGTCGACCGAGACCTCTTATTTAGGAGTCACTCCCTGTAAGATTACCCGTCTAGTGCCATCACTTATCTTAGGTGTATACTCAATCTTTCCAGATGCGGCATCACACGCATTCCCATTAGCAGAAAAAATAAACACGGATATCAATTAGGAAAAGCAGTATATATATTTGTCATAACATCCTAGACCTCTAGTCCTATGATCCTAACAGTCAATGACTCCCTAGTAAAGTCGCCATTCACTGTGGTACCTTCTAAACTTAAGGGATTATACCTAAGAGATGGGAGAACGGTGTTGCTCCCACTGTGGTCGCCATTCTTCGGTAGCAAGGTTTTTGTGGTTTCGAATCACTATCGCTTTGGGGTGCTACCGTTCGATTCATTTTTTATCCTGTGAAGCTGATTAAGGAAGGGAAATAGATGTCTCCAATTAACCCTGCTTGCATACTGAGTTTAAACAGATGACTATTGGTTTACAGATGCTATCAAAATAGTGGGTCTCTCTTAGGTTATTTGGCTTAAGAATAGAGTGTCTTGACGGTTCATGAGGCATTTGGGAAGATAATATATCTAATTTTTTTTATTGATGTATGAAGGTACTGGACCTATAGTTTTTGATTAGTATGCTCGCTAAGATTTCGCAATCTTATGCCTACGTATTCCCGTTTAATGAAACAGGGAAATCAGAGCAATCGTAGTTCCTCCTATTCTAAGGGAGGAAAAATATATTTTCTTGTCTTGTTCAAAGCCCAAGATTGAAGTTAAACAGGGATTTGTATCTTGTTCAAAGCCCAAGATATGAAGCTAAAGGGTTTTGGATGAGAGAGAATTTGTCATCTCTAAAGAGGAACTGTTGATGTTTGTGTGCTTTGATCAAAGCACCAGTTTGATGCTAAAAGGTTGATTGACTCAGCTAGGGATTTCTTCATACAAAGCCTAAGAGGAGGCTAGATAAGATTGACTCAATAAGAGAGTGTATATGTCTTGTACAAGGCCCAAGATTGAGGAAAAAAAGAGACTGACTCCTTGGGGATATCATTATATAAAGCCTAAGAGGAGGCTAGAAGTTTGACTTTTATGGGGGAAAATGTTCTATCTGTCTTATACAAAGCCCAAGATTGAGGCTAAAAGGGATTTTTGACTCCGTTGGGGAAGTTTATATGTGTCTTGTACAAAGCCTAAGATGGAGGTTGAAATGAGTTGACTCGACAAGAGAGTGCTTTTATATATCTTGTACAAAGCCCAAGACGGAGGCTAAAAGAGTTGACTCAACAAGAGAGTCTTGCAAAGGTGATTGACCCAACAAGAGAGTTTGAAAGTTGATTGACTCAACAAGAGAGTCTTTTATACTAAACAAGAGAGTGATTTGTTGTCTCGTACGAAGCCCGAGATTGAGGCTAAAAGAAGATTGACCCAACAAGAGAGTCTTGAAAAGTGATGGACTCAACAAGAGAGTCTGAAAAGGTTAGCTCTGCTAGGGGGGAGAATTATTGTACAAAGCCCAAGAGGAGGCTGACTGTGTTGAGGAAAGATCATTATACAAAGCCTAAGAGGAGGTTATCTTACTGCTGAGGATTAGATCCATAGGCAGGCCCAAGGATGGGGAACTCTCATGAGAGATACCAGGGTTTTGCTGGAAATTTATCCAGAGTGATCGGTGTTTTTTCCTATGTTTGAAAGGAACTTGAGAATGTTTTTGAGACTCAAATGGGGTTTAGACTGTCCAAGTCTACTGGTGTTGAAGAGTTTTATCTTTTGTAGGATGTCCAAAAGAGGGCAAGGGCCTTAAGGGATGAGAATCAACCCTAAAGTGGCCTGAGGTTTGACACTGGAAAGACTGCTCTAGCAAAGGATGACTCAGTTCTGTCTTATACCTTTAAGAGGTCGTTAGGGTCCTTGTATTAAGCCTAAGAGAAGGCATGAGAACTTCTAAGAAGCCGAAGGGTCCTTTTACAAAGCCCAAGAGGAGGCAAAGATGCTTTTAGGAAGCCTGTGGGTCCCCAAACCAAGAGAAGTTCAAGAAATGCAATTCACAGAGAAGAGATCATTCCAGGAAAGTTAGAGGGTTTGGAAGAAACTCAAGAGATGCTATTCACGGAGAATAGATCAACTCTAGGGAGTAGAATTTCTTTGACAATTTCTAGGGGTGACAGTCTGAGAAAAGGTTCACCGAGAATACTGCCATTCTCTTTGTTCCATATTGTTTAACCCCAAGAGAAGGGAAGACTGTATCTAGAAATCCTATGGGGATCTAGTTTTGTTTGTATTTAAAGAGTGACCAACAGGGCTTTACCTAGTTCTAGACGTAGTTACCGGGGAAAACTCTAAATAACTATACTAGTATATATACAGTTGATATATAACAAGTATTTTAAAAGGATATGAAAGAAGACTAACCATGCACAGCTTCCCACAATACAGTTATGTATTTGAAAGCATATAAAAGAAAGCGAATACACACTTACCCGTTATAGAACTTCCATGCTGTTTTGTTAGTTGTTCAACAAAGAAATTAAAGAAAGTTTTGATAGCAACTATACATTTGGATTCAAACTCAAAGGAGAAAGTATTTTGGACAGAGATCGGGGCTTACACCTCAGGGAGAGGCCCAAATTTTATGAGTGATTGCACTGTTGTTTTGACTTTGTACAGGGACTTATACAAGTGACTGAGGCCCAAAGAAAGGTTGTCTATACGAAGGGATGGGTCTTACACTCTCTCAAGAGGCCCACAAGATTTTTAAAGAAAAGAAATGGGACTTACAACACGAGGATATGCCTAAATGATTATTTGTTTGAAAAATGGCGATCGCGCCGAGGTTTGAAAAGACAGTGGGTCATATACGATGACCGAGGCCTAAATTATTTTGGTTTTCAAAAGGGGTTGGATCTTACAATCTATTAGAGGCCCAAAGAGTTTGAAAATGAATAAAGATGGGTTTATAACTCAAGGAGAAGCCCAGTTGATTTTGTTAAAAAGGCGATGATCGCGCCGAAAATGTGTGACACCCAAAATTGTTTATTTACAAAGGGGTTGGGTCTTACACTCTATTAGAGGCCCAAAGAGTTTTGAAAAAGATTTGTTTAGGGTGATTAAGATCAAAACCCTAAATTAATTTCAAAATGTATTTTAATTAAATAAAAATTTGATTAAAATGATCAAAATTATCAAACATGTGTGAAAAACAAGTTGTGATCTTGGATTAATGTTTGAAAAATCATGTTTTTATCCACAAAATGATTGGAAACCATTTAAGTTTGGAAAATCAAGAAAGAAAAAATACTTTAAATGTCAAAAAACAAATAAAAATTAATTCTTTGCAAAAATATCAAGTGTATGAAATAAATAATATTTTTGGGAAATTATTGTAAAATAAAATATTTTAACATTTTTGTGAATTATTAAAAAAAGAATCAACTCAAAATCATTAAAAACCAAAGAGAAATTAATTTTTGAATCAATTAAATAAAATCTCAAAAATTCAAATATTTTAAAATTCAAAAAAGGGCGCCAAGAACACCAAGTTCTTGCCCGCGCCCTCTGTTTCTTCAGATTTACGTTTTCCCCTCAATCTCACTGAATACTTGATGAAATCACACAATCCACATATCAATCTACTCATTTTCACCTCACGATCATGTATATGGTCTTTAATTTCATTTATTTTAAGCATGAAATAAGAAATCAAGATAAAACCTCAAGAACCCTAAATTCTGCATGAAGGCTGGGAACTTTGATACCCGATTTATACAAAGCAATTAATTGAGGGGAAACCCTCCATACATGATTATGAACATATGGCAAAATTATTGTGCGAGAAAATATGCATGAATCATGAAATGACCAAGTTTAGGCTTACTTGAAGGTCGTGGCAGCAAGAGCAATTTGATTTTTGAGTTGGAGGTGTTATAGATGAGTTTTGATGATCTGAACAACTTCCCTACACCATATGGAATGAGTTTGAATGCTTAGAGTGATTGGAAATGGACTGGAACAGGTTATGGCACCTCAACTGCAACTTGGTTGAAAACTTGAGCAATTGGCTGATGATTTTGTGAAATTGGTGTTCCAGATGTTGTTTAAGTGTTTGGATCACTTATATATATGATGTTTATGAGGTGTGTGTGTGATTGGTTTGGTTGGAATTGTTCTCAAACTCAAAACCCGATAGTGACTTGCTTTAGAAGGCAAATTTGGAAGTGAGAAGGTGATTTTGAGGAAAGCATCAGTTTGGGTGCTTTGGTGTACTCAAATTGATCACAAATGAGCTCTATTTATTGTAGAGCAAGTTTTTTTTGCAAGGAATAGGGTATGGAAACTGGTACAGGTCTGTGGCCAATTGGATCACTTTGGAATCTCAAGTCTCCTCTAGCCATTGACTAGAGGTTAGAGCACAGGCCTATGTGTCTTTGGTTCAGAGCTTATCCTTGACTCATTCAGTTAGAATAAGCTCGGTTCATGCCATCTTGGTGCATCCATTGAATGCTTGGAAACAAAATTGGAGTCTTGGCCTCATTTAGGCTTTTTAGGTTTGGCATGCTACTTGTAGTTCCAAAGACTTGGGAGGCTTATGGATCAGTGTTTGTTTCTCCTTGGTCTCCCCCTGAGGTGTACAGATGGATAAACTTGTTTGTCATTTGCACAAATTGTTCAAATCGAGCCTTTGTGCACAAATCTGCCTTGCTAAGCAATTTTCATCAAGACACATTGCAGCCACCATAACTCCTAGCTCAGGTGGAGTTTGATGGAGTTCTTGGACATTTTGGAAAGACCTTATGTGACACAACACATGTGTGATCATAGTTTTTCTTGAAACTTTTTGGATCCAAATGAAAAATTCCCCTACATTTTGAAAAAAAGCAAGACAGATTCTGACGTAGTGAAAATTTCACTAAGTGTTGGAAAAAGTGACATTTCATGTTTTCAGCCATTTTGATCACTCCATAACTTGAAATCCATAAAGAAGTGGAATGAGGTGTAGTTGACACTTTTAAAGTATACCATGAGAGATACAAATCCAACTTTGAACCATCCAAAATGGTTGCTTGGATCTCAAGTTATGATCCTTGGAAGTTGGTACCCTAGCCACTTTGTTTCATAACTTAGAAAAATTCTAAGTTTTTATGGTTACCCCCTTTTACAAGTTATCCCACTTTCTTTGATTTTTCTTGATGAATGATGATTCAAATCACATATTAACATTTTTTTAGGGTTGAGGAACCAAAATTATGAAAAATCTCAAAAAGTCAAACTTGACTTTTGTGCACAATTGACTTTTTATCAAATTAATTCCAAACTGTGTGATCCTTTATGAAATCAAGTCCTTGACCTAAATCAAACCTAATGGATATATTACATAGGTGTTGTAGGGTGTATTGAATCATATCCCAAGGTTTGGGAGCATGTCTTGGTCAAAAGTCAAAGGTATAGTTGACTTTTTCCCTAAAACCCAAATTGTGGTCCAGATGAAATTGAAACTTGTGCACCAAGCTTCTTGGATCAATCCATTGTTGTAAATGGATCAATGTGGTTTATTAGAGACCCTCAAATCATTTCTTGAGGTCTTGGCTCATGTTTTGTCCAAAAAGTCAACTTAGGGGTGAATTAGGTCAAGAAACCCTAATTCCTGATTTTTGGTGAATGCATCCCCTGAGGCTAGCTTGACTTGATGATTGGGTCCATGAGGTCCCTTAGAGTATCTTAAGTTGTGTTTTGAAGCAATGGCTCGTGCCCAGAGGAAAATTTCCATCTGGAGGCCTCAGTCGACCAAAACCCTAATTTGGTGACACTGGCGATCCTGATGCTTGATCCACTTGGAATCTTGCAACTTTGTGCCTGATTCTTGATGTGGGAGTCCTCTTGATCCTTTGTGGATGTTTGAGAGGTTAGACAATTTGAAGATCATGTCATTCCTTTATTGATCCCTTGTCTAAGCTCTAAGAGGGCTAAAAACCCTAATGCTTGATTGCAGGGAATGCTCAACAATTTTTGAGGAGATTGATGAGGCATGTAAGTACATCCATATTGTGATGATGATTTTCACAATAATGGGAAATATTGGTGGTCAAAATTTGGGGTATGACAGATATATACAAGCATATATATACAGATGAAATATATACTGTATGTAAAAGAGGGTAGGAGGACTTACAGGTGAGCAAGCTTTCAGCACAAACAAATATATATGTGCAAGTATGTAAAAGAAAACTGTTTAAAACTTACAGGTGAACAAGCTTCCATTGTAACAGCTGTATGGTTAGTTGTTCAAGAAATTAAAGAAAGTTTTGATGACAACTATGAATTTGAACCTAAATCAAAAGGGAAAGTTGTTTTGAAAAGAAGATTGGGGCTTATACTCAAGGAGAGGCCCAAATGAAAAACAGTAATCGTACCATTGATCTAAAATTTGTATCGAGACTTATACAATGACTGAGGCCCAAATTATTGTATTTACAAAGAGGTTGGGTCTTAAACTCTATTAGAGGCCCAAAAGTTTATTTTTGTACAAGAGATGGGGCTTACAACTCAAGGAGAGGCCCAGAAATAACAGTGATCGCACCGTTGTTTTGAAAATTGTACTGGGACTTATACAATGACTGAGGCCCAAATTATTTATGTACAAAAGAAGGTTGGGTATTACACTATATTAGAGGCCAACAATGTTTAAAAAAAAGAAACGGGACTTACAACACAAAGGGTAGGCCCAGTTGAAAATTGTTTTAAAATTGGCGATCGCGCCGAGATTTTATCGTACTGGGACTTATACAATGAATGAGGCCCAAAAAGGTTTATGTACAAAGGGGGTTGGGTCTTACACTCTATTAGAGACCCACAATGTTTGAAAAAGAAAAGAAATGGGACTTACAACACAAAGGGTAGGCCCAGATGATTTTGCTTTGAAATTGCGATCGCGCCGAGATTTTTGAAATCGCAGTGGGACTTATACAATGACTGAGGCCCAAAATGGTTTTCATGTACAAGGAATGGGTCTTATACTCTATTAGAGGCCCAAAAGTGTTTGAAAATTTTAAAATCAAGAGGAAACCCTAATTTTAAATTAAAATGTCATTTTTTAAAGGAAATTTAAATAATAAATGATAAAAATTCAAATATATTCATAAAAACAAATTGTATACTTTGAAAAATATTTTGAAAAATCATGTTCAATTACATGAAAGTTTGAAGTTCATTTGGAATGAAAAGATCAAAATGGGAATTTCATTTTAAAATGTTTAAAAACAAATAAAATGAAATTAATTACAAAAATTCTAACTATATTAAAAAATAATATAAATTGGATAGTTTTTGTAAAATAAAATATTTAAACATTTTTGTGAATTTTGAGAAAAATAATCAAGTCAAAAACACAAATATTCAGAGAGAAATTAATTTTTGAATCAATTAACAAAAATATCAAAAATTTCAAAAATTTGAAAATTTGAAAAAGGGCGCCAAGAACACTAAGTTCTTGCCCGCGTGCCCTGTTTCTGCAGATTTGCATTTTCTCACTTTTCTCCATGTTTTCTCAATGGTTTTGCACGATTCAAGTACCAATCTTGTTCGCTTTTTGAACAAGGATCACAACCATATAGTTTAATTGCATTTATATTAAGTATGGAGGAAGAAATCAACAGAAAACCTCAAGAACCCTAATTTCAGCATGAACACAATGAAATTCCATACACGATGGATTTATGGCAATTGATTGAGGGTTATTACTCTACATACATGCATAAACAAGATGGTAACTCAAAAATTCATTCATGATGCATGAATCATAGAGTTTGAAGGGATCAGGCCTACCTCTTGCAGCTGGTGATCGAGTTTGATGATGGAGGTGTTGCAGCTAGGTTCCAATGATCTGGACAGCTTCCTTAGGTGCCAAGGAGTGTGTTTGAATGCTTGGAGTGGATTGAAATGAGCTGGAACTGGTTGTGGTACCTCAACTTCAACTCTGTCAAGAACTTGAGCAATTGGCTGGTGATTTTGTGAATTTGATGTTCCAGATGTGATTTTGTGTTATGGATCACTCATATATGATGTTTATGAGATGTGTGCATCATTGGTTTGGTTGGAATCACTCTCAATCTCAAAATCCGACAATGACTTGAGTTAGAAGGCAAAATTGGAGTGAAGAAGAGATTTTGAGTTAAGCATCAGTTTGGGTGCTTTGGTGTACTCAAACTGATCACAAATGAGCTCTATTTATAGTAGAGCAAGTTTGTTTTGACTGCAATAGTGAATGGCAACTGCAACAGGTCTATGGAATATTGTGATCAAATGGAATCTCAAGTCTCCTCTAGCCATTAACTTGAGGTTAGAGCACAGGGTAGGGATTCTCTAATTCAGAGATAAGGCTTGACTAAACTTGGATAACATTGTCTTGATGAATGCCACCTCTATGCATCAGTTAAATGCTTGGAAACAAAATTGACCATTTGAAACATCTTGAATTTTAGGAGTGTCATGCCTAAACATAGATCCATGGACTTGTGAGGTTGTTGGATCAGTGTTTGTCCCTTGGTTGTTCCCCCTTGAGGTGTGCAGATGGATAACCATGCTTGTTATGGCACAAATTGATCAATTCGAGCAACAATGCACAAATCTGCCTTGCAAAAATCAGTGAAAAATGCCATTTCAATGGATCATATCTCCTTGCTCAGGTTGAGTTATGGGAGGCTCTTGTACTTTTTAAAGAGCCCTCATATGGTACTATCCATGTATGATCATAGTTTGTCATGAGACTATTTGGATTCCAAAGAAAAATCCTCATGAACATTGATGTTCAGGGCTGGTAACTTAGGCAGATTTTTACTAAGTAATGAAAAATGTCATTTTCTTCATTTTTGTCATTTTGATCACTCCATAACTTAAAATCCATGAAGAATTGGATTTTGAGGTAGTTGAAGCTTTTGTAGAATGTAGGAAGACCTACAAATCAGGCTTTGGATCACTCAAAATGGCTGCTTGGATCATAAGTTATGATCCTTGGAAGTTGGTACCAAAATCATTCAAATTTAGTAACTTAGAAAAATTTTCAATTTTTCAAGATTACCCCTTTTACAAGTTATCTTGGTTTCTTGATCAATTATTCTTGTTCAAATGACATTATAAATCATATTTTATGAAAATATGAGTCACAAGGATCATTTTTTTGCCAAAAAAGTCATGTTTTGACTTTTGGCTCCGGAGCGGTTCGGCGCGTAAAAATCCTAATTCCCGACTTTTGGGGAATACATCCTCTGAGGGTAATTTAGCTTTGTAAATGGATCTTTAGAGTTATTTTGAGCATATTGAGTCACATGTTGGAGTCTTGGCTCATCCTCTTGTGAAAATCTCACTCTGGAGGTCCTAGTCGTCCAAAACCCTAATTTGGCGACATCGGGTGTTTCGAGGCTCAAAACACTTGGAATGTGACAAATTTGTACTTGATTCTTGATGTGAGGGTCCTCTTGATCCTTTATAGATGTTTTAAGAGGTTAGAAAAGTTGAAGATCATGTCATTTCTTGATTGATCTTTTGTCTAATGTTATGGGAGGGCTCAAAAACCCTAATTCTTGATTGTGGTGAATGCTCAACCATCTTTGAGAAGATTGATGAGGCATAAAGGTACATCTATATTGTGGTAATGATCCTCACAATGATGGAAAATCTTGGTGGTCAAAATTTGGGGTATGACAGCAGGAAGTCTTGAACTTGAGGGGTTTAAGCAGGAAGTCTCTGGCTGAGGTTCTAAGCAAAAAAGTCTTATGCTTGAGGGCATAAGCAATTGTCATCATATTTTGATTATAGTGAAAAATCTCTTGTGCTGCAAGGGGACTTGACTACTCTTAGTTTGTGAGGAACCAAGATAAATCTCTGTGTGTTTCGTTGTTATTTATTTGCTTCTGTTATTATTCTGATGCAACTTATTAATCAGAATCTAAACATTAGTTTAGAATCTGAACTATGTTCAGGAGAAAAGTAAAAACGGATAACACAATTCAACCCCCTTCTTGTGTATTTTTAATACCTTCACACATATTATTGCCATTCAAAGCCATCATAGGGTGACTCGCCCTTAAATTATTAGAGGTGGTCTTATACCCTTCCATTTGAGCATGAAATACCTGTTGTCCGGCGGGCGAGTCGGGGTGGTTCTGGAGAACTAAGAGATCACCCAGGAATGTTATTAGAATAGTCTAGAAATAAGAAGAGGGTGAATCGCGGTAGTTGGCACCCCACATCTAGTTACACAGAAAATAGATGCGGCAACTTGGGATCCCAAATTGCATGTAGATAACAAAAGTATCAATCCCACAGGGGATCTAAAGGAGATCCAAATTGGACCATTTGACTATTAAGTCCCCAGGATAGGCACCTCCATGTCAGAGGCTAAGAAGGAGGAGTTAATCACTCTATAAAAAGAGGAATGTAGATTTATTTGCTTGGGAGCACTCTAACATACCAAGGAGAGATTCCATAATGGTCTTCCATCGCCTTGCCATTGATTCTATAGTAAAGTTAATATCTTAGAGAAAGCGCAAAATAGGTGAGGAGAAGAGGGTGACCATTGATAAAGAGGTTCAGATGCTGATAAGCGTCAGCTTTATAACCGAGGTTAAGTACTAGTAAGTGTCTAAAATACATAAATACACAAGTACTTATTAACTTATTTTGCAAACAATAAGTGAAAATACCTCCCAATTTATTCATAAAACATGATAAAACGCCTGTATGAACTTTTTAACAGTGTAATAATTAAGTATAGGTAAAAAGTACCAAGAAGCGCCAAAAGAAGATAAAAAGCATCTTCCAAACACCAAAGCCTTCTTAGCAAAGAATTGGGCCTATCTAAGCAAGCAAAGGAGACAAAAAAGACTTCAGAGCCAAGTAACTTCAAAGCTAAGAAACAAAACTTGCTTAGCACGTATCAGGAATGCTAAGAGAGGTATGTTGGTTCAATATTTAAAGGTTAACTTACTTCATGGACAATAAAGGGTTTGCTTGCTAAGCAATTTTTAAGGCGTGTTAAGCGAGGATAGACGAGAAGGACAACTTGCAGGATGAGTTAACATGTCTTAAAGGTGAAAAAAGTAGGTGCGCTTAGCAAGCTCTGAGCCTCCCTTAGAGATAATGGCATATCATAACCCTATAAATGGGGTTAAGTTAGTTCATTCTAGATAACTTTGTGTAAATTATTAGTTTCCTTGGTAGGAAGTGAGAGAAGTCCATTTTATGCCAAAAACACAAGAGAGGAAAAGAAAGGAAGATTAAGGACAAAAGCTATTGTCCGAGGAATCAGCAACAAATGTTTTTCAATGTCTTTCTTTGAGGGCTAACTATAAAACTACAACGAGTAAGTGTAGATAATTTCCTTTTTGTTTGAGTTAGATGTAGTCGTCTTAAAGCTCATGTATTGATCATGTGTAAGTGCTTTTGGTTTTTGAGTGATGTCAAAACTAGGAAAGTATAGCGTTATGTATACTGGACAATATCCTCCCATTCTAGATAAGCATCTTAGTATTAGGAAATATTCAAGTGAGTTGAAAAAAGATCTTACATCAAAATTGCATTGAAAAATATGTCTTTGAGTTGCTAAGTCATTTCAGGTCGACACATGCATAAATAGGCCGACCTATACAAGTTTCAGAATCAGTATAGGTCGACACATAAAATTTCAGGTCGGCTCCCATGGATCAATATTAAAGGTTGTAGCCTCTTTCCACAGGCTGCCTCACTTAGGTCGGCACACATGTGACACATAACCTTCACAGATCGACCTGTGACCTTCATAGGCCGGCTTGATTACATTTATAGGCCGACCTATTGCTTTGATAGGTCGACATATACAATTTTTCACCTTAAAAATTTCATTTTTGCTCCAACAATTTGCATTCCTTTTGCTCATTATTTCCCATACATATATATATACTCATACATGCACCTTTTTCTAGCAAACTACCAGTGAATTACCTAAACAAAACCAGATTACAAAGCATTCCCATCATTTTTAACCTTTCTTCAATGCATACACACGATTAAACTACACATAATCATTTTTCGATTGAGTGACCATCTAGATTAGGGTTGATAACGTCCAATTAGGTTGGTGTAACCGAGAATATTGGGTTGTGATTTTTGTGTGTTTCAAATAAGAAAACCAAGGTGAGTTTTTGCTTCATTATCATTGGATTTGAAGGTTTTGGACAAGATTATGTTAACACGGATTCGACCTAATAAAGGCCTTGGGACAATGTGGTTTCCATGAAAGGGAGTAGCGTGAGATGGTAAATTGTGTCCGGGAATCTTGGGTTCAACAAGTGCGTCTTCGAGATAATCGGTGCATTGTATCCGCATTGTTGTAGACTTGATCAAGGTTTTAGAGGTGGTTAAATCAACAACAAACCGTAGGGTTTGTATGGTTAGAGTTCTTCGCCTCTTGTATAAACATTTTTGCAAAGATAAGGTTAATTGCATGTATCGCAATTCGATTTTGGATTAAGGGAAGACATACCCTTAGTGAGGTCGATTGGGGAACTAACTAAACAAATCTCTCTGTCTGTCTGTCTCTGTCTCTGTCTGTCTGTCTCTCTCTCTCTCTCTCTCTCTGTCTCTCTCTCTCTATTTCTCTATTTCTTGAATTATTATTCTTGCAAATTATCGATATTGTTGTTGTTTCGATTAATTCGATTGGAAATTGTTTTCAACTATCTTTTAAAGTTTTGTTGTTGATATAATCATAATCACTTTGATTGTGATTGGCTTTTAACATCAACAAAAAATTGAATTTCCAAACATGATCGATCGCACACAAAGTGTTCGATAAATTGTCTTTGAGTATTTTTATCGCATTGTGTTCATTGGAAATAAGCGTTACGAATAGCCTTGCATTTGATTGATCCGTGAATTAATCATTGTTGAACAATTTGTGTTCATTATCATTCCATTGGTTTTCATTATGCATATCCGAGCTTTTCGATAGTAGGTTCGGTTAGACGATTCGATTCGGGTTGTTTTCGTTGTGCCATAAATTTTTTAAAACAAATTTTTTCCAAAAGTTTTGGTTTTAAATTTGTGATCTATTCACCCCCTATAGATCGAATCCTATCGTCTAACATCATGATCATGGAATTCTATGTAATGCTTTTTAAGCTTTAATGTTGATGAGTTGTTTATTATTAATGCTTATTATAGATTAGCTACCTAAAACACATTTTCATGTTGTGAATTGATATTTGAAAGGTATTGCTCATTAATATTTCCAAGCTTTTCATTTATTGGATATGCTAAATTCTAAAGATAGATTTAGGTTTAGTATATGTATGAACTATTAAAGCTTAATGTTATCGTATTGGTTTATAGGCTAAGAGATCGTTTATATGGTAATATGATTGATCTCACATCATTAGCTCAAACATGAGTTACGATAAGAGCAATCAGAGGTAATATTAATAGTTGATTAGAATTGTCTATTATTGATCATTGATATTACATGAAAATAGGTTGATGAAATCTAACATTAGCAAGTTTTCTCAACTATTAAACAGTAAAGTTCATTTTACATTCTATTATTTTATTTTCCGTCATTTAAGTATTCATAAACAATCAAAACTTGATAAACCATTCTTAAAATCCTAGAAACTGTTGAAAGGACTTTGAAACCCAACTAGTCTCTATGGAGACGATAGAAACATACTTACTTTTGTACGACAACAAAATGTCGTTGTTGTCGAGGAATGGCAATAGTTTTTAAAGACATTGTGGTAGTTTTTATTCCGTTAAGTAATTAGAAATGGATGTGTTTGGTGAGTTGGATATCTTGAACCAATGGTGTTGATCTCCGTTACACAGGCACATAGTGGACCTACATGGTTAGCACTCCAACACTCAAGTCAGTTTAAGATTCAGGATGAGTATAGCAAAAAATGGAGATCATAAAGTGTTCCTTGCTTTCTCGTGTGAACTATTTTATACCTTGATAAAAGTGAAACACATTTGAGATGAATTGGGCCTTATTTATTTGGGCCTTTGGCCAGCCTAGAACAGTTGACCCCCAAGGCTTTGTCAGACACTGAGTGAGTTGAGGAAGCCTTTAGTGATTGTGGTCGGCCATGAATAGTTGTGCCTTAGGATTTGTTGGGTACTAAGTGATCCGGGAAAGCCTTTAGCGATTATGGCCAGCCTCCAAGATATTGTTTGGTGTGAACTAGAACTGAAACACTTGGAGTTAATTGAAAGATTAGTGGAGGAACAAGTGTATTAAATGCATTTCTATCATTGAAACATTTTGTCATCTTCTTTTGACACGTGTGTTGATGTGATTAGTTATGGCATAGAGCGACTCCTAGTGCACTTGAATTAATTTGAGTTGAATGTATCCTCAAGGATAAATATAGTTGTTGATTTTGTAACTCCTTTCTTTAGCTTATTTGGTTCGTCTAATTGTTCTCTCCTATAAGTATGAGGAGTTAAGCATTTTGGAAACTTTTTGCAATCTTTGGAATTCAAGTTCATTCACATACATTTTATTGACAAACACCTTCACATATTTCCTTGAGCAAAGTTTCTACGCTTCATCAATTCACACAACCAGGCACCTCCCCTAACTCAATCTTTTATCTTTTGCATTTCATGTTTTCTAATCCGGATAAGTGATAGTAAAGTTAAATTTGTGAGAGATTCTGAGAGTGAAACTTTATCTACCTCGAGAATAGGGACATCCCCTTATTCTCATCTCCCTCATCTTGATCATGATTGTCTGGAACCAGAAGTCATACCTTTATCTGATAATTCTAACTCAGAAATGGTGTCTATGGGTTCCTAGGAGGATGAAGCTTCTTCACCCGACTCGTAAGAATCTTTTTTATCATATGTCAGCAAAGAAGTGGATTGTGCTAATTTGCATATGCCCCCACTCATATTAACATAAGAGCAAATACAAGCCAACTGGAGAATGAGAGAACACGCTAAAAGTTTTGTCTAACTTCACCTGAGAACCAATAACTATGAACCCACTGACACTGAAGTGAATTCCTAGAAAGAATTAGTGATAGTGGAGTTGGACGATGCAGTGAAATATGGCATGGTGGAAGCCAAAATAATAGGTACTCCGTCTATTATAAACACCGAGGCAACAATATGGGTTGTTGGCCTCGTTGTGGGTGATCCTCATGACTGGTCGATTCTTCCAATGGGCCCGAAGAAGAGGATATGTAGCACTTTTGACGACTACATGGTCCTTCTTTATGAATGCTTATTCACGATGATATGACTGAGGCAACCTTTTTTGACTTTGAAGTTGTTGTGCTAAAATATTTTACAGTTTCTCCTTCCGAACTCCATATGAGGTCTTGGGCCTTCATGTGGGTATTCTAACTGTGTACAAAGCATAAGTCTTGGGATCATTCACTTAAGTTGTTCTTCAACTTGTTCTATCTGGTCTGCACTTCTCAGGAAGACTACCCCGACCAAGGGCTCATTAGCTTCCACACGCAAGACTATTAGTTCGGATGATTCACCCAAGATTAAGGAGATTTTCTAGGGCGCTGCGTGCTAGTGAAACCTCGTACATGGTAGGCTTATCTTACCCTTTTCTACTCCTATATTGAACCTTCTCGCCTATGCAATAACACCTTTCTGAAGTATTAGTCTTCATCTCATTTAATTTAGGACTTTCTCTCCTACCGTACTAAACCATAGCTACTTTACCCTGACGAGACAACGATGAAGAAGATCTTGCTTTCCTGGTTTCAAGGGCTTTGTTATGAAGAAAGATTTGGGTCTGGTGAGGTGCCTTCTTCCGAGATGAAAAAGAAATAGATCGACACATATGCTACTTTGAGTATGGTCAACCAGGATAAGAGGAAAGATATTTTTGGTGAGGACGAGGTCTTGTAGTTTTTTTTACTTGTGTGATTGCATTTTGCAAATAATATGGATAAGTTGATGATGTTCCATGACCTTGCTAGTGCTCAAGATATCGATGTTGTTGTTCCCCCTCCGACGTCCATTATTTTTGCTCTAAACCTACTCCTATCTCAATTGTCGAGGCTTCTAATTCTTTACCTGAGGTTGACCAACTTGTGGAGGAGATGCCCACATCTCCAATTCCAACAAAGAGGGGCTGAGATAAAGGCCAATCATCCCCTCCAGGAGAAGTTTATCCTAAACGGACTCGTCTTTCTGGGGAAAATGCTTCAGGGAAGATAACTTCCTTCTTGCGGATTCCCAACATTTTCTTGTTCCAGCTTGCCCATACTCCTGAGGAGGATGTTGTTATCTCTTTTACGTAGTTCCGAAGCTCACAGGGAGGCTCTACAGAAAGTTTTAGAGCAGGCCTTTGTGGAACAAGATGTGTCAATAAGACAATTTGACAGCATCATCTCCAACATCACTTCCTGCAATAACTTGGGATTCAGTGATGAGGAATTGCCAGAAGAGGGCCCAAATCATAATATGGCACTCAATATTACAGTCAACTGCCAGGACGATGCTTTTACCAGCGTACTGGTAGACACTGGATTAGCTCTAAACGTGATGCCAAAGTTCACTCTAATGCGACTATCATTCAAAGGACCTCCGATGAGAGGCAGTGAGGTCATTGTCAAAGCATTTGACGGATCCTGAAAAACGGTTATCGGTGAAGTCGACCTTCCCATAACTATCGGTCCTCACACTTTCCTAGTCACTTTCTAGGTCATAGACATCCGAACAACATACAACTGTTTGTTGGGAAGACCTTGGATACACCAGGCTGGGGAAGTCACTTCGACGCTTCACCAGAAATTGAAGTTCGTCAAGAACGACCAACTCGTCACAGTCTGCGGAGAGCAAGCCTTGATTGTGAGTAACTTATCGTCGTTCACTTGTGTTGAACCAGAGGAGGTTGTTGGAACCCAGTTCCAAGCACTTTTGGTGAGCAATAACAATAAATCAGAAAAGGGAACGTCGATTTCCTTGTACAAAGATGCTCTTGAAGTGATCAAAAGTAACAATGCAAAAGGATGGGGATAACTTGTCACTCCTACTGATAACAAAGCGAAGAAAGGTCTTGGTTTTTCTTTAACCTGTACCCAGACTGCTACTAACGATGAAAGTTTTCATCCCATTCAGAACTTCTTCCACAGTGGAGGTTTCCTTCACCCAGTGTCTCAAGAAGTACATACCATCAACGAGGGATATTCCTCCGACACTGATGAAGAATGGAAGTCCTATCTCAACGAGGACGGTTATATGTCTCAAGAAGAAGCACCTACGCCATTCTGTTTCCCCACGCAGGGTCCGAGATATATACCAAGATCAGATGTCAAGATGATATATGGAGATTGTGATCCAGAAGGATGCCGTGCTCCACCAAACTCATTAGAGGAGGACACTATGATGAAAGACAACTTTGACCACGACTATTATGGCCCAATGGATGGCCTGCCTCTCTGGCAGCCGTACCCAGGAGACTCAGGATAAGAGAGTCAGTCAAACGATGCATATCAACTAAGCATCATTGAAAAGAATACCTGCGTCCCCACCATGTCATGGGATCAACACTCAGGGAATTCTGAAAATATCCAGCACGATGATGAATTTGCAAAACTCGCAGGGCTAGAGTTCATCAACTACGTTTTTCCTAAGGTCAACGTCATCGAAAGGAATGACTCCTCCTGTTCCAAAGAAATGTGGGACACCTTAGGATAACCAAGTGGAAGGTACGACTTCATGGTCAAGTACACCGCTCCTAAAAGCTCTCGTATCAGGCTCGAGGATATCCAGCCAACTGGATGGGGAGATCTGCCTGAGAGTACAAACATTATGCAAGATACATCAGAAGAATCCTCCTACGACAACTCTGCCTGGGAGATAGATTCCAACGATCATGCTCCACCAGAAATCAGCGTTATTTCTGAGGACAAGTCTAGAAGGAAAGTACCGGACTTTGTGATTCACCGAGGAGTTCACTGTTAATGGGTTGCTGTCGATGTCCCGAAGATCATCCATAAGTCTAAGTAATTGCCATCTTTAACCTTTCACCCTGCCCAGGTGAAACAGATGTTTTGATAGGGCTCACTTTCTGTAAATGTCCCTCTTCGCTTCGCCCAAAGCGATAGAGTTTTGTCTTATAGGGCTGTAGTTTCAAGAATCGACTAGATCATAAATAAAATAACGTCGTTCTGTAATTTTTGCATTTTTATTGTTGTTTTCTCTTTTCGCTTTTTCAGAAAATGGTAATCCTAAAAAACAACAAATAATAAAAACAAACTGTTTTCAAAAAATACACTGCACACACTCTTGCATTTCTCTCTATCTCTCCTAAAAACAAATCATCACGTCGTGCAGATTGCTTGTTTTAAACCCCGTTGAAACACGTGATCAAATGCCTTCTACCAACTTTGAATTCCCGATATTTGAGGCTGAAGAAGAAAATAATGAAGAAATTCCAGAAGAGATCTCCCGATTACTCAGACAAGAGGAAAGGTCCATTAAACCTCACAAAGAGCCGTTGGAAACAGTCAACTTGGGTTCAGAGGAGGAGAGAAAAGAAGTCAAGATTGGGGCACTGCTCAGTCCGACTGTCAAAGAAGGTTTGACAAAGCTTCTCAAAGAGTTTCCTGATGTATTCGTTTGGTCCTATCAGGATATGCCAGGGTTCGATACCAGCATCGTGGAACATCATCTTCCGTTAAGATCAGAATGTCCTCCAGTAAAACAAAGACTGAGATGGACTCACCCGGACATGGCCATCAAAATCAAAGAGGAAGTACAGAAGCAGATTGACGCAGGTTTCCTCGCCACATCAGAATATCCTCAATGGTTAGCCAATATAGTACCAGTTCCAAAAAAGGATGAAAAGGTCAGAATGTGTGTAGACTACAGGGATCTGAACAAAGCAAGTCCAAAGGATGACTTTCCCTTACCGCACATAGACATGCTGGTAGACAGTACTGTAGCGCAATTTTTTTGGTTTTGAATCACTATCACTTTAGTACTACAGTGCGATTCATTTTTTAACCTATTGAGCTGATTAAGGAAGGGAAATAGATGTCTCCAATTAACCCTGCTTACAAACTGAGGTTAAACAGTCAAAACTGTTGGTTTACAGATGCTATCAAAATAGGGGGGGTTCTCTCTTAGGGTTATTTGCCTAAAAACACTGTCTAGGCTATTGGTAAGATGTTAGGACTGATGCTTTCCGATTGATGTATGAAGGTACGGGATTTTGGGATTTTGATTAGTATGCTCGCTAAGATTTTTCCAATCTTATGCCTACGTATTCCGATTTAACGAAACAGGGAAATCAGAGCGATCGTAGTTCCTCCTATTCTATGGGAGGAAAAAAACTTGTTTTGGTGTCTTGTTTAAAGCCCAAGATGTAAAGCTAAATTTGGTTTGTATCTTGTTCAAAGCCCAAGATGTGAAGCTGAAGGGTTTATTTGTATCTTGTTCGAAGCCCAAGATGTGAAGCTAAAGGGGTTTGACTTTAGAGAGAATTTGTCATCTGTAAAAGGGGATATTTGGTCTGTTTGTCACAACTGTTGGGTGACTGATCATAAAGGAGAATTACTTTAACTGGGATATGTGAACCCAGCAATGCCATAATTTCCTTTATAGGGGATTTTTAACCTGAAGGAGAAGACTTTAACTCAGTGTAGAGCAATGTTATCTTTCCTTAGGAATTTCTCATGCTAAAAGAGGGACAGTGGCGTGAATGTAAATAATCCAGAGGCTTGCCGCTTACAGCAATTAGATGAAGGAAAAGGAGTTGTTGATGTTTGTATACTGTGAACGAGGCACAGATTTTGATGCTAAAAGGTTGATTGACTCAACCGGGGTTTTCTTATACAAAGCCTAAGAGGAGGCTATTGACCCAACAAGAGGGTGCTTTTAGGTGTCTCGTACGAAGCCCGAGAGAGTGGCTAAAAGGGGTTGACTCAACAAGAGAGTGCTAACAAGTGACTGACTCAACAAGAGAGTGCTTTTATATGAGTCTTGTACGAAGCCCAAGACGGAGGCTGAAAGGTTTTGACTCCACATGAGGGTCTTTTATACTCAACAAGAGAGTGGTTTTGTATCTCGTAAGAAGCCCGAGATGGAGGCTAAAGGGTTAAACTCAACAAGAGAGTCTTTTATACTCAACAAGAGAGTGATTTTCTATCTCGTACGAAGCCCGAGATGGAGGCTAAAATTGGGTTGACTCAACAAGAGAGTCTGTTATACTCAACAAGAGAGTGATTTTTATCTCGTAAGAAGCCCGAGATGGAGGGTAAAAGGTTTTGACTCAACAAGAGAGTCTGAAAAGGTTAGCTCCGTCGGGGAGAATCATTTGTACAAAGCAAAAGAGGAGGCTACCTATGCTGGTGACTATTTCAGTTTAGTGACAGGTCCAGTATGTTGGATAAAAGAGAAAATCAGTTCTTATGAAGATTAAAGGTAAGGTTGTGCTTTGGGATTGATCAGAGGATCAGGGTTATTTCCTGTTCTTTAAGGAAATGGAAAATCCAAATGGTATTGAGACTGTCCAAGTCTACTGGTGTTTTGAGAAATCGATTCTCACATAGTGAATGATCTTTGTATAATGCCCAAGAGAAGGCTGGTATGTTAAGGGATGAAGGTCAACCCATTAACTGGTCTGACACTTGACTCAGAAAGACAGCTCTAGCAAATTGATGACTAGGTTCTGTTCCTATACCTGTAGAGGTCTCTGGGTCCTTGTACTAAGCCCAAGAGAAGGCATGAGAGCTTTTAAGAAGCCGAAGGGTCCTTGTACAACGCCCAAGAGGAGGCGAGGATCCTTTTAAGAAGCCTGTGGGTCCCAAACCGAGAGAAGTTCAAAAAATGCAATTCACCGAGAAGAGATCATTTCATGAAAGTCCGTGGTTTGAAGAAACTCAAGAGATGCCATTCACCGAGAATAGATCACCTCTAGGGAGTAGAATTTCTTTGACAATTTCTAAGGGTGACAGTCTGAGAAAAGGTTCACTGAGAATGCTGCCTTTCACGTCTCCATATTATTTAACCCCAAGAGGAGGGAAGACTGTGTTTGGTAATCCTATGGGGATCTAGTTTTGACTGTATTTATGAGTTACCAACAGGGCTTTACCTAGTGCTAGACGTAGTTGCCGGGGAAAACTCTAAATAACTATACTAGTATTACACAGTGGATATATAGCAAGTATATAAAAGTTTGTGAAAGAAAACTTACATTGAGCAGCCCCACAATACAGTTATATATATATGAAAGCGGATAAAGAAAGCGGGTAAACACTTACTCGGTTGTAGAGCTTCCATGCTGTTTTGTTAGTTGTTCAACAAAGAAAGCTTTGATAATAATATTATATTCTAAATCAAAGGACAAATTGTTTTGAAAAGATTATTGGGGCTTACAGCTCGAGGAGAGGCCCAAGGTTTTATCAGTGATTGCACTGTTGTTTTGTACAGGGACTTATACAAGTGACTGAGGCCCAAAAAGGTTTTCTGTACAAAGGGATGCGTCTTACACTCTCTCAAGAGGCCCAAAGGTGTTTAAAGAAAAGGAATAGGGCTTATAACACGAGGGTAGGCCCAAATGATTTGATTTTTGAACTGGCGATCGCGCCGAGGTTTCTTTTACGTACTGGGTCTTATACAATGCAGTGAGGCCCAAAAAAGTTTTGGTTAAAAAGGGGTTGGGTCTTACACTCTATTAGAGGCCCAAAAGTTTATTTTTGTACAAGTGGTGGGGCTTACAGCTTAAGGAGAGGCCCAAGGGTTTTCGTTAAAAACGCGACGATCGTGCCGAACTTTTTGATGGTGTCAGGACTTATACAATACACTGAGGCCCAAAAAGGTTTGTATTTACAATGGATTGGGTCTTACACTCTACCAAGAGGCCCAGAATGTTTCAAAATATATTTTAATTGAATAAAAATTTAATTAAAAATTATCAAAATTGTTAAACATGAGTGAAAAACAAATTGTGGTATTGGATTAATGTTTGAAAAATCATGTTTATACCCACAAAATAATTGGAAATCAATTAAGTTTGCAAAATCAAGGGAGAAAAAATATTTCAAATGTTAAAAACAAATAAAACATTAATTCCTTGCAAAAATATCAAATATATGAAATAAGTAATATTTTTGGGATTTTTTGATAAAATAAAATATTTTAACATTTTTGTGGATTATTAAAAAAAGAACCAACTCAAAATCATTAAAACTCAGAGAGAAATTAATTTTTGAATCAATTAAATAAAATCACAAAAATTCAAATATTCAAATATTTGAAAAAGGGCGCCAAGAACATCTTGGCCTTGCCCGCATTCTCTGTTTTACCCAGATTTGCGTTTTCTCATCAATCTCACTAAATACTTGATTATATCATGCAATCTACATATCAATTTGCTCGTTTTCACCTCACGATCATGTCTATGGTCTTTAATTTCATTTATTTTAACCATGGAATAAGAAATCAAAGAGAAACCTCAATAACCCTAAAATTTGCATGAAGGCTTAGAAATTTCATACACCATTCAAACAAAGCAATTGATTGAGGGAAAACACTCCATGCATGATTATGAACATATGGCCATATTATTGTGCAGCAAAAAATGCGTGGATCATAGAGTTAGAAGAGCTCATGCTTACCTCTTGCAGCTGGTGATCGTGTTTTATGTTAGAGGTGTTACAGCTAGGTTCCAATGATGTGGATAGCTTCCCTGGGTGCCAAGTGATGTGCCTGAGTGCTTGGAATGGTTTGAAACAAGCTGGAACTGAAGATGGTATCCCAACTGCAACTTGGTTAAAACCTTGAGCAGTTGGCTGGTGATTTTGTGACATCAGTGTTCCAGATGTTGTTTAAGTGCTTGGATCACTTCTATATGATGTTTATGAGGTGTGTGTGTGATTGGTTTGGTTAGAATAGCTCTCAAACTCAAAACCCGATAGTGACTTGCTTTGGAAGGCAATTTTTGAGTGAAGAAGGAGATTTTGAGGAAAGCATCTGTTTGATGGCATTGGTGTACTCAAACTGATCACAAATGAGCTCTATTTATAGTAGAGTAAGTTTGTTTTGCAAGGAATAGTGAATGGCAACTGCTGCATAAGTTTGGCCAATGTTTATCAATGAGAATCCAAGTCTCCTCTAGCCATTGACTAGAGGTAAGGGCACAAGCTGCTGGTTCCCTTGGTCTTGGATAAGTTTTGACTGAATTCAGTTGGAAATGGCTCAGTCCATACCACCTTGGTGCATCCATTGAATGCTCCAAAACAAAATTGGAGTCTTGTCCCCTCTTTAGGGATTTCTAGGTTTGGCATGCTATTTTTAGTTCCAAGGACTTGGGAGGCTTGGGATCAGAGTTGGTTCCTCCTTCGTCTCCCCTTGAGGTGTTCAGATGGATAAGTGTGTTTGTCATTTGCACAAATTTGGCAAATCGAGTAAAATGCACAAATCTGCCTTGCTTTGACAGTTTTCAGCAAGGCATATTGCCATTGTCATATCTCATGGCTCAAGTTGAGTTTGGTGAAGTTCTTGGTCATTTTGGAAAGCCCTCATATGATACAACAACTGTTTGATCATAATTGGTTTTGATACTTTTTGGATCCAAGTGAAAAATGCCCTTACATTTTGAAAAAAGTAAGACAGATTCTGACTTAGTGAAAATTTCTCTAAGTGTTGGAAAAAAGTGACATTTTCACTTTTTGTGATTTTAATCAATCCATAACTTAAAATCCATGAGGAATTGGAATAAGTTGTGTTTGAAGCTTTTGTAGAGTGCCATGAGAGCTACAAATCCAGCTTTGGATGGGGAAAAATGGCCTTGTGGTTTAGGAGTTATGATCCTCCAAAGTTGGTACCCTAGCCACTTTGTTCCATAACTTAGAAAAATTTCGTAGTTTTTATGGTTACCCCTTTTACAAGTTATCCCACTTTTCTTGATTTCTCTTGATGAATGATGATTCCAATCACACATTAACATCATTTTAAGGTTAAGGAACCATAATTGTGAAAAATCTCAAAAAGTCAGTTGACTTTTGTGCACAGTTGACTTTTTGTCAGATGAATTCCAAACTGTGCGATCCTCTATGAAATCAAGTCTTTGACCTAAATCAAACTTGATGGATTGATTTCATAGGTGTTATAGGGTGCATTGAATCATGTCCCAAAGTTTGGGAGCATGCATGGGTCAAAAGTCAAAGGCACAGTTGACTTTTCTCGCGAAACCCTAATTATGGTTCTGATGAATTTGAAACTTGTTGCTCAAGCTTCTTGGCTCAATCCATTGTCACAAATGGATCAATGTAGTGTATTAGATACCCTCAAATCCTCCTTTGAGGCCTTGGCTCATGTTTTGTCCCAAAAGTCAACTTAGGGGTGAATTAGGTCAAGAAACCCTAATTCCTGATTTTTGGTGAATGCATCCCCTGAGGCTAAATTGACTTGATGATTGGGTCCATGAGGTTCCATGGGGTATATTATGTTATGCTTTGAAGCATTGGCTCATTCCCAGAGGAAAATTTCCATCTGGAGGCACTGGTCGTCCAAACCCTAATTTGGTGACATTGGCGATCTTAAGGCTCTATCCACTGGGACTGTTGCAACATTGTGCTTGATCCTTGAGGTGGGAGTCCTCTTGATCCATTGGGGATGTTTGAGAGGTTTAGACAAGTTGAAGATCATGTCATTCCTTGATTGGTTCTTTGTCTAAAGCTCAGAGAGGGCTTGAAACCCTAATTCTGATTGTAGTGAAGGCTCACCCATCTTTGGGGAGACTAATGGTTCATCCATATTGTGATGATGATTTGCACAATGATGGAAAATATTAGTGGTCAAAATTTGGGGTATGACAAGTACAACAAAGTTCACAGTTTTCTCCTTCATGAATGGATTCTCGGGCTATAATCAGATAAAAATGGCGCCGGAAGACATGGAGAAAACTTCATTCATTACCCCATGGGGCACTTTTTGTTACAAGGTAATGCCATTCAGTTTAAGGAACGCCGGGGAAACCTATCAAAGGGCCATGCCTACTCTGTTTCATGACATGATACACAAAGAAATCGACGTATATGTCGATGATATGATTGCCAAATCTAAAACAGAAGAGGAGCATGTGACCCACCTGTCAAAACTATTCGAGCGGTTGAGAAAGTACATACTCCGCTTGAATCCCAATAAGTGCACATTCAGTGTCCGCTCAGGAAAACTTTTAGGGTTCATCGTCAGCCAAAAAGGAATTGAGGTTGATCCTGACAAGGTCAAGGGCATTCAAGAAATGCCTTCTCCAAAGACTGAAAAACAAGTCACGGATTGCTGGGACGTCTGAACTATATTTCCCGATTTATATTTCTCATGACCGCGACATGCGTGCCGATCTTCAAATTACTAAAAAAGAATCAGGACTGCGTTTGGACAGAAGACTGCCAAACTGCCTTCGACAGTATTAAGGAATACCTGTCGAACCCACCGATTCTATCACCTCTAATGGAAGGAAGGACACTAATCATTTACTTAACAGTCTTAGAAGACTCCGTGGGTTGCGTGCTTGGTCAACAAGACGAAACAAAAAGGAAGAAGTCTGCCATCTATTATCTGAGCAAGAAATTCACAGACTGTGAAACTCGGTACACTATGCTTGAGAAAAGTTGTGCTCTGGATTGGGCAGCCAAACGTCTTCGCCAGTACATGATTTGTCACACTACTTGGTTAATCTCAGAAATAGATCCGATCAAGTACGTCTTTGAAAAAACTGCTCTCACGGGAAGGATTGCCCGCTGGCAGATGTTGTTATCAGAATACGACATCGAGTACCATGCTCAGAAATCCGTCAAAGGAAGTATTTGAGCTGATCATTTGGCTCATCAACCGATTGACGATCAAGAATCAGTCAGATTTGACTTCCTGGACGAAGATGTCATGTACTTGAAAATGAAAGATTGCGATGAATCGCTGCCCAGTGAAGGGCCAGAACCAGGTTCCCAATGGGGACTAATCTTTGACGGAGCTATCAATCATTATGGAAACGGAATTGGGGCAGTCATCATAACACCTCAGGGTACCCACATTCCTTTCACCGCCCGAATGACATTCTAGTGCACAAACAATGAGGCTGAATACAAAGCTTGTATCATGGGTCTCAAAGAAGCGATCGACTTAAGGATTAGAGATGACAAATTCTCTCCCAATCAAAACCTTTAGCCTCTGTCTTGGGCTTTGAACAAGACACCAAAACCTCTTTTCCTCCCCTAGAATAGGAGGAACTACGATCGCTATAATTTCCCTGTTTCGTTTAAACAGGAATACGTAGGCATAAGATTGCGAAATCTTAGTGAGCACACTAATCAAAAACTCTAAACCCAGTACCTTCATACCTCAATCAGAAAAACTTCAGGTATAATACCTTACCAAAAGCCTCACAGTCTAGACCCCACTCTTAACAAAATAGTCTAAGGAAGACCCACTATCTTAATAGCATCTGTAAGCTAACAGTCATCTGTTTAAACTCAGTATGCCAGCAGGGTTAATTAGAGACATCTATTTCCCTTCCTTAATCAGCTTCACAGAATAAAAAATGAATCGAACTGTAGTACCAAAGCGATAGTGATTCGAAACCACAAAAACCGCGCTACACCTGGCAGGCCGGTAATTGAGCTAGAGGCTGCTCTTAAGGAAAAGGAGAAATGGTATCAGGATGCCTCTGAGTCTGCTGCTGAGATGACTCGTCGTGTAGAGGATGATTGGAAAACACTTCTTTAGGGGGCCAAATCTCAAGTTAAAGCTCTGAAGCTCTTGAATACAAGGTTACTAGTTTGACTATGATGCTCTAGGATTCATTTGAACGAACTTTGCAAACCGTGTTCGGAGTCTGTGACCGGATTGTGGAAGCGACAAAGAGGCTTTTCCCCACTTCCGAGATTCTTGTTGAAGAGTTAAACTTCTTCCAGGATGCTTCCAAGGGGGCTTAACACGGTGGTCTCGGTACCTCGGCTTCGGATGCTTCGACTTGACCAATTCTTTTGCTTTGTACTATTTTTGTCCCTGTAACACTTTTCAAGCCATTGCACCTTGGATGTAATAATTAATATTTATACAAGTACTTGTACCTCAGTGATTAACGCCTTATTACATTTGAGTTATGTACTTGTCTCTATTTTATTGTTGTTGCTCTATTGCACCTTTGGTTGTTATAAAGTTGTTGTAACACATGGGTTTGCTTGGCAACCCTATAATGAAAGATTTGTGGACCACCAGACTTTACCAGTGTTTACTAGTGAGTTATAAGTCTGCTTGTTGGCATCTGCAGAGGGTTGTCTACTTAGGGTGCAGGAACCCTGATTTCTTTCCTTTAGGAGGGAAAATGTGCCTCTTTGAGATGAGTTACTTGATGTGATCTTCACACTTTTCTGACAATGGTCTTCATGATTTGCGGCTTAATACGTTGAAGGTCGTTAGCTACCATTTTTGGTTGATATATTTGTTCTCTGTCTTTAGCGTTTGTTTTCATGTTGTACTTAGCATTTGCTATAGTAGCATATCCATTTTGTGTGTTGTACTGAGTGTATTACTTGTGCTTATAACGGTGGAGCTCAAAAATCATGAGATCGTCCAGATGTGGTCATATCTTTGTATTGCGCTTCACGTCATAGAGGATCATTCCCCGACCAAGGGGGGTTGGATCCCTGTTGTTCTTGCTAAAACACTAAAAGGTTGACTTCTTCGTTATTTTTCTGAAGAGAGTGTTAGATGAATGGTTTTTGAGTGTCTATTCTGCGTATATTGCATGCCTTATTCCTTCTAAACTCTCTCCCATTTGTTGGTTTATACTTCCCTTCATTTCTACTCTTCATATTCCTCATCAATATTCCCCAATAAAATACGATGTCACCTGTAATGACAATGTAACGCCTATACCTTCAATAGTTGTAACTCTTTTGTCATAATTCATCATCCCATAACTAGTTCTTGTGACCCTTCACATGGAATCCTAGCCCTGTCATCAAAACCAACTAGTGTGAGTGAAAGAGACCTCGGTTTATATGTAGTCAGATCCTCCCTATTTATCTGGATAACTTTATTCGAAATCTGACTCATATGTAGGAATATGGCCTTCCGACTTGCTGATCTTCCCTTGCTCGGCTGCTCTTCCAACTCGGCCTTTGAATCTTTCTAAGACCTGAAATCGGCTTTTCCAAGCTTATACTTCGGTCGGTCAACTAAATTTTTGGGTATGTACATAAGCACCCCAAGCATGAAGTCTGGAGGACTGTATTTTTCGAAAAGCAGTGCCTGGAAATCCCTGTCATACTCAGTCCTTGAACCGAAAATGTCTTCTAAGTCCTTCCTTTAATGACATGTTATGGTGTATCTTTTGCCAGATTTTTTTTATCTTAGTAATGATGATTTTTATGGAAATTTGATCCATTTAGGAACTCTCAACGATTTTCATCCCTTAAGCTTTTAAAGCTGTAGTGGTGAAAAATCAGATATTAATCTATTGATTAACTTAACTCACAAAAGCAAGAGTCGCCACCACTCTTTATTGTTTCCAAAGGAATGGGAAAAGAACGAATAAAACTCACAAAACTAATAAAATAAAGAGATAAGGGTATGGAGGTTGGTTATGCAAAGGGAAGGTGTTAGCACCCAAAACATCTATAGTACTCTATAGGAACCTCTTGAAAATCTGCGTTTGGCTTAAAAAGGGTTGTTCGCAAAAAAGATTGTGGAGATGAGAGAAAGAAATGTTTTTTTTTAATTTTTGTTTGACAAGACTTCCTGAGCCTCGTGCCTACGTACCCACAAAATGCAATGGAGGATCAAAATCTTGTAGTTTGGGGTAAAAATAACAAAAGTGTTTGTTTTGATTGATTCTAAATGAATAGACATTTTGTCATATTCGAGTGGAAACTCAAATTACTACCCATAATTAATGAGGAATGAGCATTTGCATCATCTTAAGATGGAGGACTTTTGCTTGGATTGAAATCAACAAGTCTATCACTCAATATCTAAGTGGAAAATGGCATCACTTCTCTACATTATTGTAGAAGTATAGGAGTTACATCACTATAAGAACACAACTAATGACCAGCCTTACGAAAAGGTTTAAAAGGAAAAAGGTGCACAAAGGCACAATAAAATTTGAATGAGTTTTCTGTTTTTTAAGTCTTTTGAAATTGTTTTGACATGCTTAAGATGTCTTAGCATTTATTTGAGAAAAAATGGTTTTGAAAATTACTTGACAAAGTCAAGGTTTATTAAGAAAGTGGTTCAAGTTTGAAAACAAGAAGGTTTTGAAAAAGGGAGAAGATTTTGAAAATTAAAAAAGGGGAGGAGATGAAGAGACTATCATAATGCATAAAATAAATAGCAAGAAATAAAAGATCTCATTGTAAGGTAGCCCAAGAGGAAGCCTTTGTGTGTGCATTGTGAACTAACCAGGATCTAGCCAGCACTTGACAAGAGTCAAAACCAACATATCATTCCTTTGGAGTAGTCCATAAGCAACAAGTAAGCACATGATAAGCATCAGTTGAAAGAAGAATTCAAGCTATAAGGTCAAAGCTATGTATCAGAGCCAAGTCTTCAAAGATCAACCAAAAGTCTCAAGTATCAGATGAATCCAATAGCATAGGGAAAAGTAACCAAGGTCCATAAGTCCAAGGATCAAACTCCAAGTCAAGAAAAGGATAGTAACCACTAGTCCAAAGATTAGAGAACCAAGTTTTTTAGGGTTTTTCCTTTATTAATGTCTTAACACAAAAAGAAAATGTCCAAGTGGACAAAGGAAAAAAGAGCATAAACAATATGAAATGTAATGCTAAAAATAAAGGCATAAAAGTAAATGGCAAGAAATTAAATGACAAGAAAGTAAAGGTGCATAAAGTAAAGTTAGCACAATAATAAAGTTAGTATTGATGTTAGAGTTAATGAATCGATTCGGGACAAATTTAGCGCTATTTTAAGCAATCGTAGCACAATCTATTTGGAAGATCATACTATAGGAGGTCGATCAATAACAATTTATGTACCATACAAGTTAGAGATATGGTAGAAACCATACTCCTAAAACATGTAGTACAAGTAAAAACCAAGGAAGGATCAAGCACTAAGGCGAGGAGATTGGTCCATTACATCAATAATTCTTCACGACAACTTAGGACAAAGTTATGCATCAATCCAAAGTACCTCAAATGATCCATGATCAATTGGAAGGTAGATTTGAAATGATGAAAGTTCACCAAGCATCAATCCAAACTTCATGAACAATATGGACTCTTAATCATCCAATTGATCAAGAGAAAAGAAAAAGAAAAAAGAAGGAGAATGATAGAGAGAGAGAGAGAGAGAGAGAGAGAGAGAGAGAGAGAGAGAGAGAGAGAGAGAGAGAGAGAGAGAGATGAAAACAAATTGAATCATGACTTGAGATTCATCTATCATCTATTACAATCACCTTTCTTGGTGGATTAAGGTACTAAACCTATCATGAACCCAAATTACTAAAAAATGATCCAAATGATCATTTAATAATAAGTTTGAATTGATGAAGTTTCATCCAACCTCATCAACACCCAAAGTCCATTGAGACTGAGGAAGATTTTGATCATTCAAGCCCTAATCCAAGTCAACAGAAGTCAAACAATATTAAAATGCAATAATAAACTAATAAAATGCATGAAAATGATTTTTTAAATGATTTTAAATTGAAAATAAAAGAGAAAATGCAAATGAAGCATCTAAACATCAAACAAATGGCCAAGAAAATCAAGATAGGTCAGAAACAAGTCAAGGACCATAAGATAATTTTTGGAGATTTTTAAAATGCATAGAAGTATTTTTAAACTAATTAAAATGCATGAAAAATGAGAAAATTCATGAAAAATATCAAATCATAAAATAAAATGACGAAAAACATAACACTAGGTAGAAAATATTTTTAGAAAATTATAGAAAAAATTTTGAGTGAAAAAGGTTAAGGGAGCTATTTTTTATGACTTTATAAAATAAATAAGAATTTTAAAATAAATAAAATGAAATAGAAAAGAAACAAAATACCACAACCACAAGGTCAAATCAAGGGATAGCGCACACACACACACACACACACACACACACACACACACACACACACACACACACACACTCATACACACACGTGTGACCATCAGATTAATTTTAAACACATTCAAGGGTCAGGATCTAAAGAAACACGGTAGACCTTAAGTGAAATAACGCGCTGTATCATTTTTAAAATAAAACAAACTCGGCCCACCGCTGTTGATCGACGGTCATCTTCTCCGGTTGCTCCTCACCAGAGTTTGGCAAATGATAACATTAGAGAATGAGACCACCACCAGTGTGACCGTTGCCTCATCATGAATCCAACCATAGGCTCAAAGTTCATTTATATAAACCGAACGTGGAGAATTTTAGAGAAACACGTGAAGAAAGTGAAAACGAAAAATCAAAATTAAACTCAGAATACGATGAATCAAAGCAACATAAGTTAGGTGAAATCATCAGAGAGTATCAGGCTACATTATGGTAACTTATTTGAGTGAAATCAAAGTCTCTAACTACCTTGCCCAAATACAATCAGAAGAGGCTGCAAGGTTGATTTGGTTAGCACGACTCAGAGGCTCTCAAGGCTTGGGAATTATTGCAATAGCTTCAGAAGATGCCAAAGGTGCTAATGGAACCAAGAAATGAAGTTGAAATTTCTTAGAATTTGAAAACGAAATCTCAAAATTTTAGTGAAAAGTATGAGCTTGAGCAGAGGTTCTGGGGGCTTTCTAAGCATGAAATTGAGTGCATAAGCTTTCTCTATTTATAGCTGAGGTGAATGAATGGAATACGTACAAAAATTAGTTGCAATTTGTGTGAAATCATGTGCACCAAAATTATGATCATTCTTGGTTGCGAAGTCACTAAAATGCAACTCAATCCTTCCAATTTTGGGTCGCTTTTGATCCTCATGTATCACATAACATCACCATGTACAAAACACGTGCAAAGCTTGGCTCAATTTGGAGAAATTCGTGATTTGCAAATTCTGACCATGAGCAATTTTTAACTCCATGAGGCCAACTTCAAACTAATGAGAAATCTTGTACACTTGACCTTTAATGCTCATTCTTTTTGCAAAATGATCACATCATAACAAAGAATAAAATGTGAAAAGAAAGGTTTCATTTGGATGCATGAGCAAAAAGTTATGTCCTTGTAAAGTTAAAATAACCTATAATGTCTTCCAACTTTTCATGGCTTTCCAAACATAATTGGTCTTTGATCCTTGAAACAAACTTGTAGAGGGCATCAAATATCATAATTGGAAAAAAGAACCTCCCACAAAAGTTGAAAATTGAGAGTTATGACCTTTGGAAGTTAGGCAAATATAGCTTAAATTTAGGTCAGATTTCACTAAGTCCACAAAGTGACCTCTAATGTTTCCAAAGTTTTGATGATCTTCCAAGCATAATTGGCTCTTGACTTGTAAAGAGAAGTTGAAGGAGATTTCAAGAAGAGTCATTTTCCCAAAGAAGCACTAAAAAATGTTGAAGTATGAAGAAGTTATGATGTTTGGAAGTTGGACTTAGAATGTTGACTTTTCTTGCATTTCAAGGTACATTGATTATCATATGAACTAAAAATGGTGTACTCTTGATTGTCCTTTGATTACACTTGCAATTGCTTGAGGAAACTTGTTGGTGAAGGCATGGAAATAAAAACATGAACCTTTGAAGTTTCTTGAGAAACAAGCTATCAAACTTTGAAATATCCTTGATCAAATAAAGTTGATTGATGCTTGAGGCCCTATGCTTTGAGATTAGAGGTATTGCTTTGATGAATAGCCTTTGAAAACATATGGTCCAGGAGACAGTCACTTGATGCTCTTGATTCCAAACCCTATCTTGCAAAAGAAACAAAAGGGACAAGGCATATTTTTTGTATTTGGATTAATGGTTAGTGAATTATAAAGCATATAAGTACAAAAAATGTAAAAGATATACAAAGAGGTGCTTGACGATCTTTGCAAAGGAAACCCCAAAGGTGAGAGGGTTAGGAGACAACCAAGTTTGTCATCTTGATGCATTGCAAAGATGTAAATGAGGTGGGATCTTAGGGGTCAAAAGTAGGGTATGACAGATGCCCCTATTTAAGTTTCTTCTATTCGGAGATATGAAGATTGACATTTTCGTCTCGACAAGATTAAATAGACTTAAATACAGAAGACCCAATTTTTGGCCCTATGATACTGTAAAATGTTCATGATATGAATGCATGCACATGACTCTGTGGGAAAAAGGTGCCACAAGAGACAAACTACTGTTGGACAAACTTAGGAAAGGAAGCGGAAACTCCACATGGAAAAACAAGAAGAGACCCAGCTGGAGAATATAAAATTCCTTAAGAGATGAGAAAAGCGTAGATGATACTACGACTTAAAATTTTTGGAAATAAAGATAAGGGAAGAGATTCGCTAGGAAAATAAATAACTGGGGAAAGAATCGACTCAGGGATAACTATGTATGGAAATAAACTAAAACACATTTAGAGCAGACAACAAAGTAAGCTTCTACTGGGGAATACTTACTAATTCAAGCAGCAAAAAGGTATACCCACTCCACAAGGGAATAAACTCGAAGAGGTAATGAATCATTGACTTTATTGGGGAATGAAACCCTGAATAGGTAGAGAGAAAAAAGATGAGGATATAGACTCTACTAGGGAACCTTAAAGGGAAAGTCATTTGCTCTATTGGGGAAGAACCTCCTAGATAGACAAGGAAAGAAATTATTACAAACTTACTATTGAAGGTAGGAAACAAGATAATACCGACTCAAAGAATGACAATAAACAAAGATTAACATGATGATAAGCTTCCATTATTTCTGGTATTCCACCCAGAATGGGTCTCAACTTCTTCCTTAATCAAGTCTCAAACTTGAAAAGGGTAACAGACAAGCTTCACAAAGGATAGCCACTTGCTGGATATAATCAATAACTCTGCCGGAGATACTCAAATAGATGTGAGCAGGTCAGATCACACAACAGACTTCTCAACCAAAGAGACGACCATCTGTTGGGGACAAAAGATTCACTGGATCGCAACGAAATTCTCAATTAAGGAAATAAACACCTGTTCAAATAACGAATCGAGTCAAATCAATAAAAAGCTTCCACTATTAGAATAGGGATCATCTTCTTCTTTAATCAAGTCTCAAACTTGAAAAAGGACCAAATACAAGTTGTCTCCGCTAAAGGGACTGCCACCTGCTAGGAATTAGGAATCAATAACTCTACCGGGGATCTTCAAGAGAGATACAAGCAGGTTAGATTGAACAACAGACTTCTTAAATAAAGAGACAACTATTTGTCGGTGATGATAAAGATTTCATAACAAACTTCTCTAATGGGAATATACCAGAGAGATGCCATTTGGTGGAAAGGGTGATGGAATCGCAACAGGCCACTTAAAAAAAGAGATGCCACTTGTTCAAATAAGAGCCTAAAACTTCACTTGATTGGATGAGGCTCAAGGATTTCATAAAAACTTCTCTGTTGAGGATAAACTTGAGAGATTCCATTTAATGTGGAGATATAAATTGATATTTGGGGATATGGAAGCTGCTCAAATAAAGAGACCGCCACTTGAAGTCACACAAAAGTTGAAAATAGCAAACAAGCTTCTCAAAGAGACTGCCACTTGTTATCAGGTAAGGCTTACCATGCTGGAGACATACAAGTTTCTCGCATAAAAAGATCTCCATTGTCTTTCAGGCAAAGATTCCAAGAGAGTGTTATCATAACACTGCTGGGAAACAAAATCTTCATCTTTTGATGGGGAATCATAAACAGATTTTCGTTGAGGAAAATAAAAATCCTCAAAGGTGTAAAATAAATACCTTCTCATCATCTGGGTTTCATGTAACACCCCATTTCTACCTGACGGATAATTATAAAATCAGAGTTTCAAATTTTCAACATACAAATGAGATGCCACACTTTCAACTTAAAGACGACTTCATATTATCGCATGTTAATCAAATACATAACACTTTAACTCGGATGAACCGATAACAACAAAATTAGTCTTTAAAATAAAACAACTTTTATTAACTAAATAGCGGAATCATACTTTTTAACTCAAATGACATAACATCTTTTGTTCATCTGAAAACAGCTGCAACATAACAAATAATCAATGACATCAACTTATACTTCAATAACTGAAATATAACAACTATAAAACAACGATCGTTCATCCCCCCGAGTGTTACGTATCAGAGCGAGACCCTCTTGACTTGCAATAAAGCAACATAAGGACTCAAAAAAGCTATTCTGAACTACCACTGCTATTCTTGAGTACCTGCCCATTTCCCATGGTAGGGGAAATATCAGCAGAAGGGGTGAGATATCTAACAATATAATAAAGTGTATGATAAACCATATGTTAGATCAGATCATATAAAACCACCACTTCACAACTTTCAAACAACAGTTATAACAACAAAATCCTCAACATGAAATAATAACTATTTCACAGCTTTCAGACAGTACCTATCACAACAAGTCAACAACATAAAATATCAACGAATATATCATCACAACAACTCAAATATGCAACACGGAAAGCGACTCATACAATGCACATGCATGTGGTACCATTGGAGCAGAACTCCCAACTTAGAAATACAGAGCAAAACTCCCAACTTAAAAATATGGAGCAAAACTCCCAACGTAGAAATACGGAGCAAAACTCCCAACTTAAAAATTGCCAATTAAGGCCAAGGCATAAGCCTTCATCACAGTTTGCCAATCCAGGCCGTCGCAAAATATACAATGCATGTGACTCACGAATGTGACTCACGAATGCAACATCACAACAACAACAACACAACAACAACAACAACATTGGCCATAGGCCTACAACTTAATATCAATTCCACAGCGACTTCGCAACAAATTCAACACTGGCCATAGGCCTACAACTTGTTATCAACAACATATCAATAACAACAAATCAACAACAACTTAACCAACAAATCAACACTGGCCATCAGCATAACAAATTCAACACCACCTGTAAATTCACCTATTACAATAAGGTATACAACACACCGTATCAACTAAATTATATTACAAACGTTTCCGCATAATTATTCGGACAACTTAACTATTTCCGGTTAATTAATCTTCTGCTAAATTACCAACATTTTCTACTCTGTACCGCTACTATCAAATCCACACCGTCACTGATAATACTATTAGTGAATTACTTCATCCTTGATACTAGCTACTAAATTATTCTCCCATTAAATTATTACTACTGCTGCCACTGAAATACTACTACATATATGGTCTGTAATTTAATTAGACCAATTAATTAAACCTACTATTTTCCATGCTACTAAAATATATCTACTAATTATATAAATCAGCTACTATGGTTATTCAACTTTGGCATTAAACCTACAACTTAATTCTTTCCAATAATTAGAGGCAATGCAACAACTATAGCACTCAACAACAACATACAACAACGACGTAATGCATATGAATAGCATATCACCAATACATTATCTCTCCACTGTCCAACATACAACATACACCTGTTCAAACATGCAAACATCGCAGTCCACAACAACAACACGCATCACACAACTAATTTCCACATTTCATGTTTCGACATAACACAACACAAAACGCAAACACACACCGCGCATCGAATAGTTGGAGTTCTGTCATCAAAATAACTTTTAACAAAAATTCCATAAAATCAGCTTCCTAACGATTCGAACGGCGGCCCAAACGGATTTACGAGTTCAAAGATAAGAATTTTCAAAGTTGTTCAACAAACACTGACACTGACATCATACATTGACACCACAAAACCTCATTACACAACAGTTAATTTTAATTCCAGAACTTGAAACTATTTTTATAAGAAGGTACCCCGTATTAGCTTTCCACAGGTTCAAACGGCGCGTCAAACGGACACCCGAAGCTCAAGTTATGAATTTTTAAAGTTTCACAAAATCTGTCGTTATAGTGTTAATTGATTACTCAAATTGGTTAACCGATTAACCATGCCAAAAAGCCCAAAAACACGTATTTTTAACGTGTTAATCGATTACCCACATATGGTAATCGATTAACAGTCTATCAGAAGCAGTTTTCTGTCAAATTTTCACGAAAAATCACTTTTTAAACCCATTCCAACATCCCCAAACATCACATATCACAGAAATCGAACCTCAAAGTCAGTATTCAACATTATGCATACATTAGGAACTCTTATAACACTTAAAATCACAATTCAACCAAACAATTTACACACTTCAGGCATTTTTATACAAAAACCCAAATCCCACATACTATTCATCAACTACCCAATTATAGAGTCAGAACCCCACCCTTACCTTGGATTGAAGGTCGCTCTAAATCTCCGATTGGGTTCCCGTTCTCGCAGCCTATCCGTGTTCCGATTCCAAACCCTTGCTCCTCTCTTTCGTAACCTCTGTGTTGTAACTGCTACTTCCCTCTTTATCTTAATTTCCACTTACTGCCACTTCTCCTTTTCTTTTTAATTCAACCACACAAAATAATACTCTTTTCTCTTATTGGGTCTACTATTCATACACCCCCCTTATAACTTCATTACAACCAAATAATAAGCCCAACTAAATAATAATAGTATTATTCTAATACTATTCTCCAACTTAATCACCAATTAATTAAATATCAACTTACCACAGCATTTCTCGACATATTCTAACTCCAACAATTCCAACAAATAATTCGAAAATATTTAATTAAATAATTAATTAAATATCGGGCGTTACATTTCACAGCCTGGAGAGACCAAAGTTCAATCAAGGAACAAATCGGAGATAAAAATTCAAACAAGACCCTACCCAATGAGGAAATAACTCCTCTGGGGAGTAGTTCCATCCAAATAATGAGTTGGAAAGAAAAACTAAAGCAAAATTCTTCCTCGAGGAATAAACTTAGTAGGGAATTAGAAATAATATACACTTTCTGCTTATGGTAGACACTCTAATGGAGAGAGGATACACACACTCTGTGGGGATAACACCACCAGAGAGAGTGGATAAGAAACATCAAGAAATGCGAGATGAGGATGAATCTTTATTCAACTATGCATGACGTATGTATGAATGAATGAATGTATGTATATGCTGACAAAACAGGCACAGAGATAAACTGGGGATGACTAAACATCCCAGTACAACCAGATACTCGGATAAATCTCAACAAGATGGAGATACCACTAGAGATCCTGCTAGGGATTCAGCTGGAGATAAGCATAAGCCATTGAAGGAACGAAGTCCTGTTTTGAGGCTCACATCTTTGGGGAGAGGAAGATACTGCTTAGAAAGAAACCCAATGTTCAATCTTCTAACATCAATAATCCACTATGGGGATAACAATATGAACTCCGTTTCAAGGGAATGGAAAGATCCGTTGGGAAAAAAAAACAACACAAATCTTTCGAAGTCTTCTTGAGGAAAAGAAAAGAACACACAAAACTCCGCTACGGGAAGATGAAAACTTGCTAGGGATACACACAAAGCAAAAATCTTCGAGGAGTATGAACCTTCAGGAGGGATAACACCCTTTTATCAACTCTGCTAAAGGGGTGGAAAGACCAGTTGGGGTAAACACAACGTGAATTTTCCAAAAGACAACCTCTGAGGGAAAACACACATCTTTACAGAAAGGCTGTTATGGGAGAAAATGGATATGCTGAGGATTGATACCACAAAAATTCTTCTAAAACCAAGAGTAACAATTGCACAAACTCCGCTAAGGGAAATGTAAACCTGGAGAACATCAAAGAAAACTCCTTGGGGATAAACAATCTAGACTTGTAGGGGAAAATAAGAAGTTAGCATTACAACAGAAGGTCAACCTGCTGGGGATTTTAAATTAAAACTCAACACAAGGTGAGAGAAAACCCAACAGGTGATTGCTATCTCAATACTTCTGAGTAGGGAACACTGCTCTAGCCTTGATACTTGGGTGGCACACAAAAGCAACAAAACCATAACAATGAAGGTAAAAACTCGCATGGGATTCCACATCAAGTCTCAACACAAAGAGATGGAATCCACAATCTGAATAAAACTTCACATATCTGCTTGATCTCAAACTGGCTAGAGACTCACACTCAGCCGAAGAAATCTGAATCAAGACTTAGCTGGGAAACTCGGGTTCAAGATTCAAATGGGAAGTATGGAATTTAGAATTCAGTTGGGGAACACCCGAACTGATGCTCAATTGGGGGAACTGGATCACAAAACCCAACACATAAAAGCAACTTGGAGGAAACTCATTATCTAATTAACAACCGTAGGGGAAACTTGAATACACCCATGAAAACAACTCTGCTTTGGAGAACACTAAGTTCTGCACTTTAAGATTTTACCTTTCTTGGAATAACTATTGACATTCCTTTTTGTATTCACAAATCAAAGGAAAATATTTTTTTGTAATTTTCAAAAGCATGATTTTTATTTATCTTTTGTTTCAAAATTTATTATAAAAAATAAATGAAAATTTTCAAAATAGGAACAAAAATAAGAATTGCAAACAAATGAACAAATGCTCAGATTTTATTAATAGAATGGTAGTCCGCGTGACTCCATGGATCATTACAAAGTTGGAAAATGGTAAATAAAGGAAAAAGGCTACATTGAAATACAATGACCACTATTCTCCCTAACAACTTTGAATTCCACTGTGCTCAAAACTTCGGCCGAGAATGATGAGAATGAGAATCCTTGATGGGCAATGTTGCTTCAAGTGATCAAGTATGGCCTGATACAATTACTTTCCATTATCCCTTACTTTTCCCTAGATTTCCCTTTCGGGTTTTTAATCTACCGGGATGATTATTTTCAGTTGATGTCTCTAACTTTTTCCTAGACCGCCCTTTCGAGTTTTCAGCCCACTGAGACGCTTATTTTTGCCTAAGTCGCCCTTTCGAATTTTTAACTTAGCGAGTTGTTCTTTTATTTTTTAGGCGAAAGTATTTCTTGACTGCACCGACATTCACAGGACGAGAGAGCTCCTCACCATCGATAGTTGTAAGAGTTAATGCACCACAGAAGAAGGCTTTCTTAACAACATATAGGACTTCGTAATTATGAGTTCACTTTCCCCTAGAATCAGTGTTGAAAGACAACCTTCTCTGAATACACGAGGTTGAACCTTGTTATAAAATGATTTCTTCATTCTTTTCTGATATAAATAACCATGAAACAAAGTCGACATCCTCTTCTCTTCAATCAAATTCAATTGATCATATTTTCTTTGACACCATTCAACCTCAGACAACTTGGCTTCCATCAAGACTCTCATTGATGGGATCTCAACCTCTATAGGGAGCACTGCTTTCATTCCATACACAAGTGAGAAATGGGTTGCCCCTGTTAAAGTGCGGACGGATGTATGATACCCATGCAAAGCAAAAGGGAGCATCTCATGCCAATCTTTATATGGCACATACATCTTCTGGATAATCTTCTTAATATTCTTATTTGCAAATTCAACAACCTCATTCATCTTAGGTTTGTAAGGAGAAGAATTATGATGTTCAATCTTGAAATCGCGACAAAGCTCTTTCATCATCTTATTATTCAAGTTCGGCCCATTATCAGTAATGATCTTACTCGGCATACCATATCAGTAAATAATTTGATTCTTGATAAACTTGATCACAACTTGCTTAGTCATATTAGCCTAAGATGCCACTTCAACCCACTTGGTGGAGTAATCAATAGTCACCAGAATGAAATGATGTCTATTCGAAGCTTTGGGCTCAATCATACCAATTATGTTAACTCCCCACATAGAGAAAGGCCATGGAGATGAAATAACGTTGAGAAGATTCGGAGGCACACGAATCTTATCAGCATAAATCTGACATTTATGGCACTTCTTCACATATTTACAACAATCAGATTCCATTGTCAACCAATAGTAACCTGCCCTTAACATCTTTTTAGCCATTACATGTCCATTGGCATAAGTACCAAAGGATCCTTCATGAACTTCTTGCATTAACATGTCTGCTTTATGTATATCCATGCATCTGAGCAAGACCATTTCAAAGTTTCTCTTATATAGCACATCTTCATTCAGAAAGAAATTTCCAGCCAATCTTCTCAAAGTTTTCTTATCTTTGTTAGATGCCCCAAGTGGATACTCTTGACGTTGGAGGAAACATTTAATATCATTATACCAAGGCTTATCATCTGTGACTGCTTCTGCTGCAAACACATGAGCAGGTCTATCAAGGCGCATAACATTGATCTTAGGCGTGTCATTCCAATGATTCACTTTAAACATAGAAGACAAAGTAGCCAAAGCATCTGCCATCTGGTTCTGTTCACGAGGTATATGATGAAGCTCAACTTTGTTAAAGAAAGTCAACAACCTCCTTGCATAATCTTTGAAGGAATCAAACCAGGCTGATGAGTCTCCCATTTTCCTTTTATTTGATTAACCACCAGGACTGAATCCCCATACACATCAAGGATTTTAATTCTTAAATCAATGGCTTCTTCAAGACCCATGATACAAGCTTCATATTATGCCATGTTATTCGTACAATCAAACATCAATCTTGTAGCGAAAGGGATATAAGAACCCCGGGAGTAATAATGATTGCCCCAATTCCATTACCATAGGCATTAACAACTCCATCAAACACTAAACCCCACCTGGATTCAGGATTTGGTCCTTCTTCGAGCAACAGTTCATCACAATTTTTTACTTTCACATACATAACATCTTCATCAGGGAAGTCAAACCAGATGGATTAATAATCATTCATTGGATGGTGAGCTAAATGATTAGCCACAATACTTCCTTTAATTGCTCTCTGAGTACGATACTCAATATCATATTCATATAACAACATCAGCCAACGAGCCATTCTTCCAGTCAAAGCAGTCTTTTCAAATATGTACTTGATTGGATCCATTTTGGATATCAACCAAGTGGTATGATTTATCATATACTGGCGTAGACGTTTAGCAGCCCAAGCCAAAGCACAACAGGTTTTTTCAAGCATATGGTACCGAGACTCACAGTTTGTGAACTTTTTGCTCAAATAATAGATGTCATACTCTTTTCTACCGGTTTCATCTTGATGTCCAAGTACACAACCCATGGACTCTTCCAACACCGTTAAATACTTGATCAAGGTCTTCCTTCCACCGGAGAAGAGAAGCTAGGAGGTTCAAGCAAATACTCTTTAATGCTATCAAAAGCTTTCTGACAGTATTTTTTCCAAACACAACCTTGGTCTTTACGGAGAAGCTTAAAGATTGGCCCACAAGTGGCAGTCATGTTAGATATAAACTTGGAAATGTAATTCAAACACCCAAGGAATCCGCTGACATTTTTTTCTGTCTTGGGTGTAGGCATCTCTTGAATAGCTCCTACTTTATCAGTATCTACCTCAATACCTTTCTGGATGACAATGAAACCCAAAAGTTTTCCTGAGCGGACACCAAAAGTACATTTATTAGGATTCAAGTGGAGTTTAAACTTTCTCAAATGCTAAAACAACTTCGACAAATACTCAACATGATCTTCTTCAGTCCTCGACTTCGAAATTATATCATCAACATAGACTTCTATCTCTTTGCGCATCATATCATGGAAAAGAGTAGTCATAGCTCTCTGGTACACTGCACTATCATTTTTCAAACCGAAGGGCATCTCTCTATAACATAATGTTCCCTAGGGTGTAATAAACATTGTCTTCTCCATATCCTCGGGTACCATTTTAATTTGATTACAACCAGAAAAACCATCCATAAAGGAGAAGATATTGAACTTAGCTGTATTATCTACCAACATATCAATATGTGGTAATGGAAAATCATCTTTTGGATTGGCTTTGTTCAAATCTCTGTAATCAACACACGTCTGGACTTTACCATCTTTCTTTGGAACAGACACAATATTAGCCACCCATTGAGGATATTTAGAGGTGACAAGGAAACATGCATTAATATGCTTTTGAACTTTCTCTTTGATTTTGACAGCCATATCAGGGTGAGTTTTTCTCAATTTCTGCTTAACTGGCGGACATTCTGGCTTTAAAGGCAATCTATGCTCCATAATATCTGTATCAAGACCTGGCGTATCCTGGTAAAACCAAGCAAACACATCCACAAATTCTTTAAGAAGCTCTACCATCATCTTCTTAACATCTAGACCAACCAGTGCCCCAATCTTGACTTCTTTCTTGTCTTCTTCAGAACCCAAGTTGATCACTTCCACTGGCTCTTTATAAGGCTGAATGGTCTTCTCCTTATGCTCAAACAACCGAGAAATCTCATCAAGAATTTCCTCAATACTCTTTTCTTTTGCTTCAAACACAGGAAATTCAAAGTTGGGAGAGGGCTTAGGGTCATTGTTTTGAATGGGTTTATCATGAATCAATCTGCACAATGATATATGCTTAATTTTAGAAAACAGATAAATGCGCAAGTATTATGCAGATATTGAAATTATTTTAATTATCTTTTGGTTTTTAGATTACCATTTTCCAGAAAAAGCAAAAAGTAAAAACACATATGGATAAACAAAATAACATTTTATTAATGATCTTAAAATCTAAAACAAAGCCCATACATAGTCATTTTCACCTTGGGCATGGTGAAAGGATTTTTTGAAAACAACAAAAAAAAAACAAATTAATTTGAAATGTGCATAACAAAAGGAACATCAACAACAATCCAGTTATGGAAAATCACTTCATGCATCACGAAGTTTGGCAAATCTTGCTCTGGATCATCTTTAGTAACAACATCAACTTCTAGAGAAGTAGGATGAATGAAGCCTCCATTACGGAAAGTCTCTTGAATTGGGCGAATAACAACCTCTTGCTTAGAAGCTTTTGCACACATAGGAGAAAACCCGAAACCGACACAATACTTGTTTTCAGGAAGATTCACGACTTGTCCCCAACCAACAGCTGGACCATGCTAAGCCACTTATTGTGCATCCTTTAAGGAAGAGATGGATGCCCCATTCTTCTTAACGTCACTATCAACAATAGAAAGAGCTTGGAACGGAGTTCCAAAAGCTTCACCAGCATCAATGTAAGAATAAGATAAGAGATGACTCACCAACATTGCTTTCTCACCACCTACTACTACCAACTTTCCATTTTTCACAAACTTCAACTTCTGATGGAGGGTTGAAGTAACTGCTCCAGCTTCATGGATCCAAGGACGACCCGATAAGAAACTATAAGCATGATGGATATCCATCACTTGGAATGTAATATGAAAAGATTGGGGACATATCTTCATGGGGAGATCAACTTCCCCTATAATAGTCTTTCTAGATCCATCAAAAGCCTTGACAACAAATCCATTATACCGCATTGGAGTACCAATCCATTATATTGCATTGGGGTACCTTGATAAGAAAGTCTAGATAAAGTAGACTTAGGCATTACGTTCAAAGAGGAACCAGTATCCACCAAAATATTAGATAAGGCATCAGCTTGATAGTTTATTGAGATATGCAAAGCCAGGTTGTGATTCCTACCTTCCTCGGGCAACTCTTCATCACTGAAACTCAGATTATTGCATGCGGTTATATTTCCAACAATACCATCAAATTGGTCAATAGTAACATCATGGTCTACAAAAGCTTGATCTAATACCCTCCTCAAAGAATCCCTATGAACTTCAAAATTCATCACCAAGGATAAAATAGAGATTTTATACGGTTTTTGAAGGAGTTGATCAACAACCTTATACTCACTCTTCTTGATTAGCTTCAAAACTTCATCAGTATCAGAATTTTGGTTCAATCCACTAGTTTGTCCTGTCACAAACCCAGATTCATACTGCACAACAGGCACTTCAACTTGAAATGGCTTATCAGTATAAACATCCTCAAGCATCTTCAGAAGAACAAAAGCAAACACACGACCATTACGGGTCACTCTACTAACATAAAAAATGTTAACAACAGAAGAGAGAGATGAAATAGGAACTTCCTTACCATCCTCGACCATGGTAGCATTGTATCTATAAGGCACAACCTTATTAGAATTGTAAGGCATAGAACCTGGAAAACAAATAACCAAAGGAGAAATAGAATATTTTTTACTGTTATAAGTAATTTCCACCGGTTCGGGTATATTAAAATGAGGAACCACAACATCCACTTCATGATCAATATCAGCCCTTGCTCTAGTAACATGGAAAAGTCTCTGATCCAACATCTCTTGAAGATCTCTCTTCATAACAGAACATCAACGAGGACTCCTTGAACAAATTTTGCAAGAAGCATGATCATGTTCATAATAACTGAGCCTACACAAACTGATATGCATTTCTACCAAAGATCCCCTAACAAAATTAATATCAAAGATACGGTAGTCCCCAGGACAACCATCCACCCTATTCCCAGCAGCACCCTCATGCTTGGGCAATGGATAAGCTTAGACATTGGGTCCAGAATCTTTGAATGATAGAATGTCATTTCGAATCTACCTTTGAACTTCAGCCTTCGGCGTGAAACAATTCTCAATATCGTGACCAAGTGCCCCTTGATGGTAAGCACAAAATTGGTCAGACTTGTACCACCAAGGGAGATCCTTTGGGATATCAGGTGGATCCCTAGTTTGCAAACGATTCTTCTGTACTAAAGCAGGATATAATTCAGCATATGGCATAGGAATCGGGTCAAACGGAACCTTCTTTTGAACATGATTCTGTTGATTGTACTACTGATGAGTACGTTGTTGTTGAAACAGAGGTTGATAAGCAGGGGCTTCCCGAGCAACAGGAGCAACATTAATAATAGGTGTGACTGATGCCACATGTTATTGTTGATGATTATTCCTTCCTCAAGACCTTTGTTGAATGCCAAACATGCTTTAATTTGATCCATATTTATAGGCATTTTTCATCTCATTTGTTATGTTTTGTTGGATTTATTCCATGTTTTCATGTTATTCTTCAATTATGTTGCAAATACCTTTGGTTGCTTTGATTTGTGTGTTATTGTGCACGAATTAGGCATAAAACATCAAAGTGTAAGACACAAGTAATTTGACAAGGAAGCCAAAGAAAATGTGAAGATTCAACATGTTCGCTGGGCGAACAACCGGCGAGGAACAACAGCGAATGTTCGATGAGCGAGCTCCTGACGAATCCCCAGCGAACCATCTCACAATGATGGCAGTAAGAAAAGGGCACTAAGTTCGTTGGGCAGACTTGAAGCGAATATTCGCTGGCCGAGGTAGCACCGAAGCCCCAGCGAACCATCCCAGATTTGAGGCAGTAACTAAAGGACCATAAGTTCGTTGTGCAAACTTGTATCGAAGAAGCTCGCTGGGCGAAGAAGTGTTTCCACAATGAAATTTTTTATTTCCTCAGGGGCAGTTTAACTATTCAGAGGCACTTCAAGTGCCAAAAAGTAGTGTTCACCGGGCGAGGGATGAGTTCTCAGGGCGAACTTGGAAGACTTTAGTTGTACTATATAAGTACTTTTCACACTTTTTGGGGATCATAACCCCATTTTCACATAGAAACCTCATTTTTAGCATTTCTTCACCAAAGAGTGAGATTTTGCAAATAGAAGCTAGATTTGCATCCGAGTTTGATTCTTCGATATGGATGCTTATTCATCTTCTCTCAAGACTTATAAAGCAAGCTACCATGGTTATGGGTAGCTAATTTTCTTTATATCAAAGGTAGAGGTATTCTACCTTAGCTTTATGTATTTCTTTTGATTGGCCTTGTATGTGAACAAGTGATAATTAACATATGATGAATATTTTTGTTCTTAATGATCCATTATTGTTTTGTAAAACTCTAGACATAGATTTTATGGAACTTGACCTAAATATTCATCCATCGATTTATAGATTGGAGAGATCGGTGTATGGTTGATATTTACTTTGTATTGAACTTAAATCTTACTATATTGGTTGTTATATAGAGAGACCGTGTAGCGATGAATACAATATTTCTCACGACGCCGCTCTAGAGATACACGGTATTGAGAGAATATGGGATGATATTAATCGGATCTGACTTCACATGCAAGATCAAGAGAATACGTATAAGTTAGGGTAGATGAAAACTACTTTTGATGTACTTTGTTAATCAAACACTTTAGAAATTAAAAGCTTTACTACTAAAGTGGTGACAATTTATGAAACAAACTTTGAAAGCCTTTTTTCTTGAAACGATAAACTATTGAACAACAAGCATCAAATATCAGGACAATCCCTGTGGAGACGATAACAAAAACCCCCTATAGTACAACTATAACAACCTTCTATGCCTTTCCTGAGAAATAGCATTAAAATAACCTTCTTTCTTCTTGGAAAGTCCACTTCCATACTTCTTAGAATTACCATAAGAACCACCTTCTTTAGCCAAACGTCCCTCTCGGACACCTTCTTCAAGACAGATTCCCATATTCACAATCTTAGTGAAATCACTAGGCGCACTAGCTACCAACCTTTCATAATAAAAGGGAATCAAAGTTGAAATTCTGGTATCAGACGTGTGATGTTAAGGTGTGATGTCACAACAACACACTCTGTACAATGGACAACAATAACAGTAAAATAACACCAAGAATTGTTGACCCAGTTCGTTTACAACCAACCTACTCTGGGGGCTACCAAGCCAGGGATGGAATTCACTACTTGTAGATATAATTTACAGACTCAACAACCCGTTGACAATCTCCTAAACTTATACTCTACTAATGACTTCCTACCTAAGAAACCACTTAGGTATGAGAACACCACTCAATCCCTTACAAACACTCAAAGAACCCACTTTGAGTAACCTTGATCTTACTTCACAACTTCGATCAAGCAAACACTCTCTATTGCTTCACAGCTTCTAGAGAGGACAGAAACTCAACACCTATTCAAACCCTAGAATAGTGTAAATACAAGCACTCTAAACAAACTCTAGACACTAAGCCTCCAGCTCCTGATCTTCTGAATGTTTTCTGTCACTTTTTCCTTTGGTCTTGTGCGCTTTATATAGCTCCTTGAATTTGTCTTGGACTTGCTACAATATCTCCCAGATTTGTTATTTAAAACTGAATATTTAAAACAGATTTTCTCCTAAAATCTTTTTAAATCTTCAACCTTTTAAATCTCCTACAAATCTGCACCAGATCTCCTATGCAGCAGCAAATATCTATCCCAAGATATTCGCATCCAATAAGACAGCTTGCTCTCCACAATTCCAGCTAATACGCAACCCTAACAACATCACAGCCTGCTGTTGTTAATTCTGCAGATCTGATGTTACAACATCACCTATGTGACATCAGACATCCAACTTCAGCAATTACTTACTTAACACAGCCCAGTGTTAAGACTTCAATGTTGCAACATCAGCACCTTGACATCAACATTGAACATACTTTGTTTTACCAACATTCCAGCCAATCCAGGAACTAACAATCTCCCCCTTTGGCTAATTTTGGCTAAAACAATCTCTGCATCTTCAGAGACTTCAGCAGCAGAAAAACTTCAAAAATTTGAAACTCCAACAGCAGCAGTTTGACAATACTCATAGTCTTCATCACTTGATCTGCTGCAGCACCATTTTCATTATTGACAACAACCAATTGGTGCTCCCTCTCAAAAATATGATCCAGCATCACAGCTGTTTAGTAGCTCACAATGTGCAGCACTTTTCTCCCCCTTTATGTCTGCTTGGCTGCACTCTTCAAATGCTAAGATATCTGCATCACTAGCTCAGTCTAAACTCCCCCTCAATAACTGCATTACCACTTTTCAACTAAACACCTTTTACTTTTAGCAACATCAATTTATCTCCCCCTTTTTAGCCACAATTAGGCAAACTTCACCTGGCAGTTGACTACACATTTTCAGAAACACCCCAACTGCCCACAACCCCTCTAGCAGATTTAGTCTTCATAAATGCAGATTCCCAATTTGCATCTTAAGCTTTCAAATTGGTTTGCATCTAAGGCTTTAGTGAATATGTCAGCCAGCTGGTTCTCTGTGGCTACATGCTCCAAGGTAACAATTTTTTCTTCTACCAGATCCCTTATGAAGTGATGCCTTATGTCTATGTGCTTTGTCCTACTATGCTAAATAGGATTTTTGGATATATTAATTGCACTCAGGTTATCGCAGTACAGTGTCATAACATCTTGTTTAACATTGTATTCACTCAACATCTGCTTCATCAAGACCAGCTGAGAGCAACTACTTCCTGCTGTTATATACTCCGCTTCAGCAGTTGAGAGAGATACACAATTCTGCTTCTTGCTGAACCAGGAAATCAGATTGTTCCCTAGAAAGAAACACCCTCCTGAAGTGCTTTTTCTATCATCTGCACTTCCAGCCCAATCAGCATCACAGTATCCTTTTAAATCAGTCCCAGAATCATGGCTATATAGCATCCCATAGTCACTTGTGCCATTCACATATTTCAGAATCCTCTTCACTTGATTCAAGTGACTCACCTTAGGATCAGATTAATATCTAGCACATACTCCAACAGCAAAGGAAATATCAGGTCTGCTTGCTGTGAGATACAGTAAACTCCCAATCATACTTCTATACAAGCTGTGATCCACACTCACTCCATTCTCATCCTTGGATAGCTTCAAATGGGTGGGAGCAGGTGTCCTTTTGTGATTGGCTTTATCCAGGCCAAACTTCTTTACTATGCTCTTAGCATATTGCTTTGAGAAATAAAGATAGAATCCTCCATTTGTCTGACTTGTAATCCAAGGAAGTAGCTAAGTTCTCCAACCAAACTCATTTCAAATTCTGATTGCATTTGTTGGACAAACTGTTTTACCATAGCATCTGACATCCCCCCAAATACAATGTCATCCACATAAATTTGGGCTACCATTAATTTTCCGCCTTCTTCCTTGACAAACAAAGTTTTGTCAATGCCTCCTTTTCTATACCCATTTGCTACTAAGAATTCTGTCAACCTCTCATACCAGGCCCTTGGAGCTTATTTTAAGCCATACAGTGCCTTCCTCAGTTTGAACACATGATTGAGGAAGTTTGGATCAGTGAATCCTTTAGGTTGATCTACATAGACTTCTTCATTCAGATAGCCATTTAGAAAGGCACTCTTTACATCCATTTGGAACAGCTTGAATCTTAAGTTACAAGCCATACCCAAGAGTAGTCTGATGGATTCTAATCTCGCCACTGGAGCAAACGTCTCATCAAAGTCAACTCCCTCAACTTGAGTATAACCTTGTGCAACAAGTCTCGCTTTGTTTCTTGTAACCACTCCAAGCTCGTCTGACTTGTTTTTGTAGATCCACTTTGTTCCAATAACATTCACCCCTTATAGTCTTGGCACAAGATCCCAGACTTTATTTCTTCTGAACTGCTCCAGTTCTTCTTGCATAGCATTTATCCCAAACTCATCTGTCAGAGCTTCCTTGACAATTTTTGGCTCAATTTTGGATACGAAGCACGAGCTAGCTATGATTTCTCTGGACCTAGTTCTTACTCCAGAATTTGGATCACCTATAATTAGCTCCTTAGGATGATCCTTCTGAATTTTGATAGAAGGATCCTTCTGAGGTTGCCCAGGCTCAGTATCAGCAGCGCCTGGGGACGGATTTCTTTCTTCAACTTCAACAGCTACCTCATCAGCTGATGTTCCAACATCTTCTATGACATCCTCAACTTCATGCTTATCTTCATCATCAATCGCAACATTGATTGACTCCATCATCACTTTGGTCCTGGAGTTGAAGACCCGATAAGCTCTGCTATTGATGGAGTACCCCAAAAATATCCCTTCATCACTTTTGGAATCTAATTTCCTTCTCTGCTCTCTATCTGCCAGGATGTAACATCTACTACCAAACACATGGAAGTACTTGACATTAGGTTTTCTTCCCTTCCATAGTTCATATAGAGTGGATGAAGTGCCTTTTCTTAGGGTAACTCTGTTATGAATGTAGCAGGCAGTGTTCATGGCTTCAGCCCAGAAGTGATAAGGTAGTTTCTTGGCATGAATCATTTCTCTAGCCGACTCTTGTATAGTTTTGTTCTTCCTCTCAACAACTCTATTTTGCTGAGGGGTGATAGGCGATGAAAACTCATGACTTATACCTTCAGACGAGCAAAATTCTTCAAACTTGCTATTCTCAAACTCTCTTCCATGATCACTTCTAATTCTGATGACCTTACTCTCCTTTTCTCTTTGGAGTTTTTGACAGAGCTCTATAAAGACATCAAACACCTCAGATTTGTCTTTGATGAAATTCACCCAGGTGTATCTTGAGTAGTCATCCACAACTACATAAGCATATTTCTTTCCACCCAGACTTTCAACCTGCATAGGTCCCATCAAATCCATATGAAGGAGTTCCAATACCTTGGAGGTGGTGTCATCTTGAAGCTTCGGATGAGACATCTTTGTCTGCTTTCCTTTTTGACAGTCTCCACACACCTTTCCTTCCTCAATACTAAGTTTGGGAATCCCTCTGACTGCTTCTGAGGAGATAATTCTCTTCATTCCCTTTAGGTGAAGATGTCCCAACTTCTGATGCCAGATTTTGACATCATCTTCTTTAGCAAGCACACACGTGGAGGAATTTGAATTTTGCGGCACCCAAAGATAACAATTGTCCTTAGATATGGCTCCCTTCATAATGACTTCTCCTTTGTCATCTTTCACATTACATTCGGACTTTGTGAAGTCTACTTTGAATCCTTGATCACAAAGTTGACTAATACTAATCAAATTAGTTGTTAGTCCTTTAACAAGAAGAACATTCTCCAGCTTGGGAGTACTAGCACAGTTTAGTTTTCCAATCCCCTTTATCTCTCCTTTGATCCCATCACCAAATGTAACATAGCCAGAAGACTGAGGTTTCACATCAACAAGCAGATTCTTTACTCCAGTCATGTGTCTTGAACACCCACTGTCAAAATACCAGTCATCTTTGGTAGAAACCCTCAAGGAAGTGTGAGCTATCAAGCTGGTAACTTTAGGTATCCATTGCTTCATCACCTTGGGCCTTACCTCTTGCTGTTTGGGTTGAGGGGCAGAATTAGGATATCCGTGAAGCTTGAAGCACGAGGACTGCATATGACCAATCCTGCCACAATAGAAGCATCTGACTCTGTCGTTTCTAAAGTGGTTAAATCTTCTCCCACTTTGATAATGTTGTGGCTGCCACCCATACTGTTGTCTCCTTATTCCATAGTTGAATTGTCTTCTCCTGTACTGATGATGCTGTCTCTTAGGCTGTCTTCTATGGTGATGAGGCTTCCTTCTTCTATAGTAATAAGGCACATCATTGTTGTATGCATAACCATACCAGTTTTCCTGATGTTGAAACCTCTGATGAGACATGTTCTGCTTGAACTTGGCAGCTTGCATACTCTGGTGATATTGGGGAGGCATATACTGACTAGCTCCTTGGGGCTGTATCTTTCTCTGATGAGGACCATTCTTCTTCTCAGCATTCTGGGGCTGAACAACCTTCTTTGGGGTAGGGCCATGTTTCGTAGGTTGATGTTGAGACAATGGTTGAGACATCTCCCTTTTTGTTCCTGAAGTGCTGGCCACATATCCTATGCCTGATTTATCTCCAGCAGCTTTCTCTAACTGAAGAATCTTATCAAGATCAGCAGTACCACTGTTCATCATCCTAACGAATTTTGTCATCTAATCCAGTTGGGACTTAACTAGTACAACTTCGTTTTCCCGATCAGCTTTTTCATTTTCAAGCTGAGCAATCTGTTGCTTATGATATTTGTTTTCTTGACAAATCTCAGCACTTTTCAAACACAGCTCTCGATAAGTAGAAGCTAGCTCCTCATAAGTTATTTCTTCATCACTATCATCATCAGACACAACAGTTCCTGTTAAGGCTCTAGCATGCCTTGCTGACTCACCATCACTTTCACTATCAGATTCAGACCAGGAAACTGACATGCCCTTCTTCTGCTTCTTCAAGAATGTGGGACATTCTTTCTTGACATGTCCATACCCTTCACATTTAAAGCACTGAACACCTCTGTCCTGGGCAGTCTTCTCTTCATCTTTCTCTTTTGGATTGCTGATGTCAGAGGAACTGTTCTTGACACTAGGCTTGTAGTTATTGTTCCATCTTTTTAACACTTTGTTGAACTGCCTTCCCAACATTGCAATGGCTTGTGACAAATCTTCCTGAGAATCTTTGACTACCTTATCTTCTGCAGGAGTGGAGACCAAAGCAATACCCTTGGGCTTCTTTTTTGGTTCTTCTTCATTTAAACCAAGTTCAAAAGTCTGAAGAGATCCAATGAGCTCATCTACTCTCATCTTGCTGATGTCTTGAGCTTCTTCAATAGCAGTCACTTTCATCTTGTACCTCTTAGGTAGGGACCTAAGGATCTTCCTCACAAGCTTTTCTTCAGACATTTTCTCTCCAAGAGCACTAGATGCATTGGCCAGCTCAAGAACACTCATGTGGAAATCATGAATAGTCTCATCGTCCTTCATCTTCAGGCTTTCAAATTTTGATGTTAAAATCTGAAGTCTCGACATCTTAACTCTAGATGTTCCTTCATGTGTAGCCTGCAAGATATCCCATGCTTCCTTAGCCACTTCACAGGTATTGATTAACCTGAAGATATTCTTATCCACTCCATTGAAGATTGCATTCAGAGCTTTGGAATTTCCAAGGGCAAACTCATCTTCCTCCTTGGTCCACTCTTCTTCAGGCTTAGGTTTAGAGGTGCCTTCTTTATCTTTGCCAGCATCATCCTTCTCACATATGACAGGAGCTTTCCATTCTTTAATAACAGCCTTTCAAGCTCTACTATCCAAGGATTTTAAGAAAGTGGTCATCCTTGGCTTCCAATAGTCATAATTGGATCCATCCAAAATAGGGGGTCTGTTGACGAATCCTCCAACTTCTTTGTCCATCTTTACACCAGAAAGTAACTTCCCTAGATCTCACCCAGAGACAGACAGGATGCCTGCTCTGATACCAATTGAAATTCTGGTATCAGACGTGTGATGTTAAGGTGTGATGTCACAACAACACACTCTGCACAATGGACAGTAATAACAGTAAAATAACACCAAGAATTGTTGACCCAGTGCGGTTACAACCAACCTACTCTGGGGGCTCCCAAGCCAAGGATGGAATTCACTACTTGTAGATATAATTTACAGACTCAACAACCCGTTGACAATCTCCTAAACTTATACTCTACTAATGACTTCCTACCTAAGAAACCACTTAGGTATGAGAACACCACTCAATCCCTTACAAACACTCAAAGACCCCACTTTGAGTAACCTTGATCTTACTTCACAGCTTCGATCAAGCAAACACTCTCTATTGCTTCACAGCTTCTAGAGAGGACAGAAACTCAACACCTATTCAAACACTAGAATAGTGTAAATACAAGCACTCTAAACAAACTCTAGACACTAAGCATCCAGCTCCTGATCTTCTGAATGTTTTCTATCACTTTTTCCTTTGGTCTTGTGCGCTTTATATAGCTCCTTGAATTTGTCTTGGAGTTGCTACAATATCTCCCAGATTTGTTATTTAAAACTGAATATTTAAAACAGATTTTCTCCTAAAATCTTTTTTAATCTTCAACCTTTTAAATCTCCTACAAATCTGTACCAGATCTCCTATGCAACAGCAAATATCTATCCCAAGATATTCGCATCCAATGAGACAGCTTGCTCTCCACAATTCCAGCTAATACGCAACCCTAACAACATCACAGCCCGCTGTTGTTAATTCTGCAGATCTGATGTTACAACATCACCTATGTGACATCAGACATCCAACTTCAGCAATTACTTACTTAACACAGCCCAGTGTTAAGACTTCAATGTTGCAACATCAGCACCTTGACATCAACATTGAACATACTTTGTTTTACCGAAATTCCAGCCAATCCAGGAACTAACAAAAGTTTTCAAAAAGATTTTCGTCATTTCTTTCTCCTTCAGAGAATGACTGATTTAAGTAGCAATCTCATGCCATATCTGAGTGTATTCCTTGAAAGTCTCATTTTTGTTTTGTGACATAGCACGAAGTTGATCTCTGTCCGGTTCCATATCCAGATTATATTTATACTGTCAGACAAATGCTTCACCCAAGTCATTAAAAGTACCAATCTGAGTACTATCCAACCCCATGTACCACTTAAGAGTTGCGCCTGTAAGGCTATCTTGAAAGTAGTGGATCAAAAGCTTATTATTATCGGTCTGAGTAGACATCTTCCTTGCATACATCACAAGATGGCTCTAAGGACAAGAATTGCCCTTGTATTTCTCAAAATCAAGAACCTTAAACTTAGCAGGGATCTTCACATTGGGAACAAGGAGAAGGTCATGGGCATTCTTCCCAAATAGTTATTTCTCTCTCAAGGCTTTTATCTCTTTCTGCATTTCCTGGAATTGGTCTTGGAATTCATCCATCCTTTCATAAATACCAATTCTCTCACTGGATTCAGCATGATAAAATGGCTCTTCAACATGTGAAACAGTGTGAATCACAGGAGGAGGAACAATCATAACAGGTTGCGTAGTAAGAATCTCAACAACAGGCTGGTAACCTTCAGTCACAAAATTCAAAGGCATGCCCCAAGGGAAACCATTGGGCATCTGATGTTGTGGACACTACTGGAGCCACAGAAACAGGAGTTGATTTGATCTCGGAAATCACAGTCGCTTGAGGCTGAATCTGAGTTGTATAAGGAGAATGAGGAGGATGAGGAGGTTGATTCTGGAAAGCAACCAAAGATTCAACCAAAGCATTCAGTCTTTTCATTCCAGCTCTTAGAGTAGTCACCTCTTCATGAAGTTCTTTGTTCTCTTGTTCAACATGATCCATATTCCTCTGATAATTAGCCCGAGTATTGTACTAATGAGACAACTTGTCTTCTGAGAAGACCAAGAGAAAGGAAATAATATCCCTGTAAAACTCTCAAAACGCAAGACCAAATGCAAAATGATGCATGATATACAGATTTAAATGTTTAATTTTTAATTTTCAAGGAACTTTAAGATATCAATTGCAAATATCATAAAGAGATAACACTTTTGAAATACTAAAAATCCTCATTTCATTAATAATTGGAAGGATTACAATTTGAAGTACAGGTTTCAAAAGATCCTAAATACAAGAGAAAATAGTTAGATCCTAAGGGTCCTAAGGAACCACATATGAAGACGATCCAACTCCATGCTGATACTTCCTCCTAAGCCACTTGATCTCTCTCTCATTAGTGCTTTTCATGGTATATTTCTCTAACACGAGGTGATCCACAATGCCTTTCCAAGCACCTGAAGTAGGAATATAAATACTTTGAGATGGTGGAATGTTATAGGAAAATAAATCCTCTTGCTCCCTCCGCCTCTTCACAACATGTTGCTCAAGCAACTCTATCAAATCATCATTTTCTTTCAATTTCTTATGCAATTTTATTTTCTCAAGATTTGAAGCATGAATTTTGCCTTCCCAGGTATCCCTTTCTTGCTTCATCTTGGCTAAAGCTTCTTGAAATTCTTCCATGTTTTCATTAGGAATGGTAGGTGGTTTGGTTACCACTAGAGACATGGGCTCCTCATAAGCATATGGCATTTTGAGCTCCCTTGCTCTATCCTTCACCCAAACAGTATAAGGTTCCAAATCTACACAATTCTATTTTCCAAGCTCACCCTTCCCCTTTCTATAGATATTGTGCCAAGCATGCATCATCCTCTTCTTCAAACCTTGAGTATGCTTCCCTTCTTAGAAAAATAAACCCTTCAACAAAATGCTATTAGGTTTATCTTTTGTTGAATGCCAAATATGCTTTAATTTGATCCATATTTATTGGAATTTTTCATCTCATTTGTTATGTTTTGTTGGATTTATTCCATGTTTTCATGCTATTCTTCAATTATATTGCAAATACCTTTGCTTGCTTTGATTTGTGTGTTATTGTGCAGGAATTAGGCATAAAACATCAAAGTGTAAGACACAAGTAATTTGACAAGGAAGGCAAAGAAAATGTTAAGATTCAGCATGTTCGCTGGGTGAACAACCAGCGAGGAACAACATCGAATGTTCGCTAGACGGGCTCCTGGCGAAGCCCCAGTGAACCATCTCAGAATGATGGCAGTAAGAAAAGGGCACTAAGTTCGCTGGGCGAACTTGAAGCGAATATTCGCTAGACGAGGTTGCAGCGAAGCCCCAGCGAACTATCCCAGAATTTAGACAGTAACTAAAGGACCATAAGTTTGTTGTGCGAACTTGTAGCGAAGAAGCTCGATGGGAGAAGAAGTGTTCGCACAAAGAACTTTGTGATTTCCTCGGGGCGATTGAACTGTTTAGAGGCACTTCAAGTGCCATAAAGTAGTGTTCGCTGGGTGAACTTGACAGAATTTAGTTATACTATATAAGTACTTTTCACACTTTTTGGGGATTATAACCACATTTTCACATAGAAACCTTTATTTCTCAGCATTTCTTCACCAAAGAGTGGGATTTTGTAAATAGAAGCTGGATTCGCATCCGAGTTCGATTCTTTGATGTGGATGACTTATGAAGTAAGCTACCATGGTTATGGGTAGCTAATTTCATTTGTATCAAAGGTAGAGGTAGTCTACCTTAGCTTTATGTATTTCTTTTGATTGGCCTTGTATGTGAACAAGTGATGAGTAATGATGATGAATATTTTTGTTCTTAATGATTCATTATTGTTTTGTAAAACTCTAGACATAGATTTTATGAAACTTGACCTAAAATATTCAACTATCGATTTATAGATTGGAGAGATCGGTCTATGGTTGATATTTGCTTTGTATTGAACTTAAAGCTTACTTTATTAGTTGTTATATGGAGAGATCGTGTAGCGATGAATACGGTATTTCTCACGACACTGCTCTAAAGATAGACAGTATTGAGAGAATACGTGATGACATTAATCTGATCCAACTTCACATGCAATATCAAGAGAATACGTATAAGTTAGGGTAGATGAAAACTACTTTTGATATACTTTGTTAATCAAACACTTTAAAATTTAAAAGCTTTGCTACTAAAATCGTGACAATTTATGAAACAAACTTTGAAAACCCTTTTTCTTGAAACGATAAACTATTGAACTACAAGCATCTAATATCAGAACAATCCTTGTGGAGACGATAACAAAAAACCCCCTATAGTACAATTCTAACATCTTTCAAGGCATACCTAAATTGTCGTCTTAATAAAATTGGATTGTAGTTGATTCCCCCTTATGTACCAAGAAGAGGTACATTAGAGAACTCCCCACAACTATCAATAATTTTAACATTATCATATACAAGAGAATACCAAGTGATGTCGACATTGGTAATGGCCATGATCCTTTGAGACCACCTCAAACAACTCTTGTTTTCCTTGAAGATAGAAGATTGTGGCAAGTGTGAAATAAACCACTTGTACAATAAAGGTACACAACATACAATAGTTCTGTTACCCTTGGAGGTCCTATGATGGATAGAGAAATAAGATCTCCAAGGAACGTTGGAATAGGATTCCCAATCAAGAAGATCTGGATAGCATTATCACCAATAAAGTTGTCAATGTTAGGGAATAAGATCAATCCATAAACGAGTAAAGCTAAGATAGCCTTAAAATCCACCATGCTACCAACACTAGCAAAAGAAGAAGCTTTCTCAATCAAGAATTTTGAAGTCAACCCTTGAATACCTCCTTTGACAATAAGATTGGCATCTACATCAGATTTCCTCAAGTGAAAATGTGAAACACCGGTAGATAGGATCATAAAACTAAACTAGAGTATTAATAAGTCCATCTTTAACATTGGTGAATAGAATAGAAAAAGTCTTCCATAGCGATCTTTGAAATCCACATGATCAACCATTAGAGATGATAACTTTCTCAACTCTTTAAGATAAGGAACTCTGAAACTATACTTCTGAGTGTTCCTCCTTCCAATATACATGATCGCAAAGAGAATCTCTAAGTTCTTGAAAAATATGTGAAATAGGATGATCATGAATACAAGAGTGCATGATTATGCAACAATCATAAGCTTAAACGACTACTGATCAACCAATAATATTATCAAGAGAAACTCGTCTGAGTGTAGTATCGCGTAACAACTAATCCAAGTTTACACCTGAATAGTCACCACAATACGTCCTAAAAAGGTCAGGATGGGTTAAAAGGTTCTAATGTCCTCAGCTTCTCAGGCTCTTGGGTTGAAAGTAAAATGCCTTCACAACTCAGTTGTTCAGCATTATTACCCTCAAGGAGGCCTCTACTGGGTTGGGGATCTCAAGTCAGCTTATTAAGGATTAACTCCACTTAAGCCAAACATGACTATACCACCATCCTATATTAAATGCACTCAAGTCCGGGTATAGAACTTATCTCACCACTTTGAGATCACCAAGAACAAAAAAAAATAAAGCAAACAACAAATAAGAATAAAACATAGATAAAATAGATAGGCTCAACCCACTTAGAGATACGAGATTCCCCAACAGAGTCGCCACTTTTATGTAGCAGTGAAAATTAGAGATTAAGCTATTGATTAACTTAACTCACAAAAGGAAGAGTCGCTGCCGCTCTTTATTGTTTCCAAAGGAATGGGAAAAGAACGAATAAAACGCACAAAAATAATAAAATAAAGAGATAATGGTACGGGGGTTGGTTATGTAAAGGGAAGGTGTTAGCACTCAAAACATCTATAGTACTCTATAGGAACCTCGTGAAATCTGCATTTAGCTTAAAAAGGGTTATTTGCAAAAAAAATTGTGGAGATGAGAGAAAGAAATGTTTTTTTTAAGATTTTTGTTTGACAAGACTTCTTGATCCCGGTGCCTACATACCCACAAAGTGAAATAGAGGATCCAAACCTCGTAGCTTGTGGTAAAAATAACGAAAGTGTTTATTTTGATTGATTTTAAATGAATAGACATTTTATCATACTCGAGTGGAAACTCAACTTACTACCCACGATTAATAAGGAAGTAGCATTTGCATCATCTTAAGATGGAGGATTTTTACTTGGATTGAAATCAACGACTCTATCACTCAACATCTAAGTGGAAAATGTCATCACTTCTCTACATTATTGTAGAAGTATAGGAGTTGCATCACGACAAGAACACAACTAATGATCATCCTTAAGAAAAGGTTTAAAAGAAAAAAGGTGCACATAGGCACACAAAAAATTTGAATGACTTGTGTTTTTTACGTCTTTAGAAATTGTTTTGATATGCTTAAGATGTCTTAGCATTTATTCAAGAAAAAAAGGTTTTGAAAATCACTTGACAAAGTCAAGGTTTATTAAGAAAATGGTTCAAGTTTGAAAACAATAAGGTTTTGAAAAAGGGAGAAGATTTTGAAAATTAAAGAAGGGGAGGAGATGAAGAGACTATCCTAATACATAAAATAAATAGCAAGAAATGAAAGGTATCACTGTAAGGTAGCCTAAGAAGAAGCCTTTGTGTGTGCTTATGAACTAACCAGGATCTAGCGAGCACTTGACAAGAATCAAAACCAACATCCCATTCCTCTGGAGTATACCATAAGCAACAAGTAAGCACAGGATAAACATCAGTGAAAGAAGAACTTAAGATATAAGATCAAAGTTATGTATCAGAGCCAAGTCTTCAAAAATTAACCAAAGGTCTCAAGTATCAGATGAATCCAATAGCATAGGGAAAAGTAACTTAGGTCCATAAGTCCAAGAATCAAACTCCAAGTCAAGCAAAGGATAGTAACCATTAGTCCAAAGATTATAGAACCAAGTTTTTTAGGATTTTTCTTTTATTAGTGTCTTAAAATAAAAAGAAAATGTCCAAGTGGACAAAGGAAAAAGGAGCATAAACAATATGAAATGTAATGCTAAAATTAAAGGCATAAAAGTAAATGGCTAGAAATTAATGATAAGAAAGTAAAGGTGCATAAAGTAAAGTTAGCACAATAATAATGTTAGTATTGATGTTAGAGTTAATGAATCAATTTGAGACAAATTTAGCGCTATAATAAGCAATCGAAGCACAATCTATTAGGAGGATCATATTATGGGAGGCCGGTCAATAACAATTTATGTACCATACATGTTAGAGATATGGTAGAAACTATACTACTAAAACATGTAGCACAAGTAAACACCAAGGAGGGATCAAGCACTTAGTCAAGAAGATTGGTCCATTACATTAATCATTCTTCACGATAACTTAGGACAAACTTATACATCAATCCAAAGTACCTCAAATGATCCATGATCAATTGGAAGGTAGATTTGAAATGATGAAAGTTCATCAAGCATCAATCTAAACTTCATGAACAAGATGGACTCTTAATCATCCAATTGATCAAGAGAAAAGAAAAAATAAGGAGAAGGATTGAGAGAGAGAGAGAGAGAGAGAGAGAGAGAGAGATGAAACCATATTGAATCATGACTTGAGATTCATCTATCAGCAATTTCAATCACCTATCTTGGTGGATTAAAGTACTAAACCTATCATCAACCCAAATTACTAAAAATGATCCAAATGATCATTTAATAATAAGTTTAAATGGATGATTTTGATCATTCAAGCCCTAATCCAAGTCAACAGAAGTTAAACAATATTAAAATGCAATAATAAAAAAAATGCATGAAAATGATTTTTTTTTAAATGATTTTAAATTGAAAGTAAAAGAGAAAATGCAAATGAAGCATCTAAACATCAAACAAATGGCCAAGAAAATCAAGATAGGTCGGAAACAATTCAAGGATCATAAGATAATTTTTGGAGATTTTTAAAATGCATAAAAGTATTTTTAAACCAATTAAAATGCATGAAAAATGAAAAAAATCATGAAAAATAGAAAATCATAAAATAAAATGATGAAAAACACAACCCTAGGTAGAAAATATTTTTAGAAAATTATAGAAAATTGTTTGAGTGAAAAAGGTTAAGGGAGTTATTTTTTATGATTTTTTAAAATAAATAAGATTTTTAAAACAATTAAAATGAAATAGAAAACAAACAAAATACCACATCCATAAGGTTAGATCAAGGGATAGCATACACACACGTGTGGCCATCAGATCAATTTTAAACACATCCAAGGGTCAGGATCTAAAGAAATACGGTAGACCTTAAGTGAAATAATGCGCTAGATCATTTTTAAAATAAAACAAACTCAGGCCACCGTTGTTGATCTCCGGTCATCTTCTCTGGTTGCTCTGCACCGGAGTTTTGGCAAATGGTAACACTAGAGAATGAGACCACCACCATTGTGACCGTTACCTAATCAAGAATCCAACCATAGGCTCAAAGTTCATTTATATAAATTGAGCGTGGAGAATTTCAGAGAAACACATGAAGAAATTAAAAACGAAAATCAAAATTAAACTTAGAATACGATGAATCAAAGCAACATAAGTTAGGGGAAAGCATCAGAGACTATCAGGCTACAATGTGGTAACTTGTTTGAGTAAAATCGAAGCCTCTAACTATCTTGTCCAAATATGATCAGAAGAGGCTGCAAGGTTGATTTGGTTAGCACGATTCAGAGGCTCTCGAGGCTTGGGAATTGTTGCAATAGCTTCAAAAGATGCTGAAGGTACTAATGGAACCAAGAAATGAAGTTGAAATTTCTTAGATTTTGAAAACGAAATCGCAAAATTTCAGTGAAAAGTGTGAACTCGAGCAGAGGTTCTAGAGGCTTTCTAAGCTTGAAGTTAAGTGCAGAAGCTTCCTCTATTTACAGTTGAAGTGAATTAATGGAATACATGTGAAAATTAGTTAAAATTCGTGTGAAATCATGTGCACCAAAAGTATGACCATTCTTGATTGTAAAGTCACTAAAATGCAGCTCAATCTTTCCCATTTTGGGCCGTTTTTGATCCTCGGGTATCACTTAACATCATCATGGACAAAACACATGCAAAGCTTCGCTTAATTTGGAGAAATTCATTATTTGCAAATTCTAACCATGAGCAATTTTCAGTTCCATGAGGCCAACTTCAAACTAATGGGAAATCTTGTACACTTAACCTTTAATGCTCATTCTTTTTGCAAAATGATCACATTATAACAAAGAATACAATGTGAAAAGAAATGTTTCATTTGGGTGCTTGAGCAAAATGTTATGTCCTTGTAAAGTTGGTACCATGACTTGTAATCAGAGGTTAAGAATTTTCTAAGTCCAAAATGACCAATAATGTCTTCCAACTTTTCATGGTTTTCCAAGTATAATTGGCCTTTGATCCTTGAAAAAAACTTGTAGAGGGGATCAAATATGATAATTAAAAAAAAAAGGAACCTCCCACAAAAGTTGAAAAATAAGAGAGTTATGATCTTTGGAAGTTAGGCAAATATTACTTTAATTTAAGTCAAATTTCACTAAGTCCACATAGTGACCTCTAATGTTTCCAAACTTTTAATGATCTTTCAAGCATAATTGGATCTTGACTTGTAAAGAGAAGTTGTATAAGATTTCAAGAAGAGTCATTTTCCCAAAGAATCACTCAAAAATGTTGAAGTATGAAGAAGTTATGATATTTGGGAGTTGGACTTAGAATGTTGACTTTTTAGGTCAAGCCTCATTGAACAAACTTGCAACTTTGGACTTTTCTTACATTTCAAGGTACAATGATGATCATATGAACTCAAAATGACGTACTCTTGATTGTCCTTTGATTACACTTGCAATTTCTTGAGGAAACTTGTTGATGAAGGCATGGAAATAAACACATGAACCTTTGAAGTTTCTTAAGAAACAAGCTATCAAACTTTGAAATATCCTTGATTAAATGAAGTTGATTGATGCTTGAGACCCTATGCTTTGAGATTAGAGGTCATGCTTTGATGAATAGCCTTTGAAAACCAATGGTTGACCACACCTTTACTTGAGGAACTCAAACCCTACCTGGGGAGACAATGACTTGATGCTCTTGATTCCAAACCCTACCTTGCAAAAGAAACAAAAGGGACAAGGCATATTTTTTTGTATTTGGATTAATGGTTAGTGAATTATAAGGCAAATAAGTACAAAAAATGTAAAAGATATACAAAGAGGTGCTTGGTGATCTCTACAAAGGCAAACCCAAAGGTGAGAGGGTTAGGAGACAACCAAGTTTGTGATCTTGATGCATTGCAAAGATGTAAATGAGGTGGGATTTTAGGGGTAAAAATTAGGGTATGACAAAAGCGGTTACGCTTTACTGAGGTTACTCATTCGTCTCTTTATTCATCTCCTCTAAAGCGACCCTCAGAAGTTTTCACTCAAGATCAAGTATATTTGCTTTACTTCCTTTATTGCATTCTTTAAGATGGTTATTATTGATTCTTGTAATGTTGATTCATCGAGAACACTAAGTGCTAGAGAGATAAAAAATCTTTGGTATTTTTATGTGATAGGTCGTTGGGATACTTTGACCCAGGTTGAGTTTGATCGTATTGTGAGGGAGACTTATGGATATATTTCTAATTCTTTTAGTGATTCTGACTCTGAATCTTCTTCATCAAGTTTCTCTATAGAGGTGTTGATGGAGATTACAGATTCGTTTAATGAGGAGGTAATGAGTAGTTTGGTTGATGACCTTGAAATAGCTACACTTCATTCTCTGAGAAATGTTTCCTCTACTGGGAACGAAGATGATGTTATTTTGGGACCTTGTATTCAAGGGGAGTGCATCGGTATAGTTCGTCCCAAGGAAGTTAAATAGGAATACTTACATTTTCATGTTGGGGTATTGGAAGACTTTAAAGTCCAACTTCCCTTTACTGATTTCAAAATGGGTATGTTAAAGGTTTTGAATATCGCTTCTTCTCAGCTTCACCCCAACAATTGGGGTTTTATAAAGGCCTTCAAAATAGTCTATGAAGCCATACATATAGAACCTACCATAGGTTTGTTTTTCTCCTTCTTTGAAATTAAAGGCGTCGAGAAAGGGGGTTGGGTTACCATCAGCGGCCTTCCGAGAAAAAGCTTCCTTTAAGCCTTTACCTCCAACTACAAGGGCTTTAAAGTCCGGTTCCTTCGGTTTAAATGTGGTCTGAGGTGTCCTCTGGTACTATATGCCTTGGATGGATCCCACTGCCTTCCTATTTATTGGACCGGAAATCCGATTTCAGTATCGGACTTTGACTATGATAAATTGAATGATCAGGAGATCAAATCCTTATTTATAGTAGATGTTTTTTGTATGATGAAAGTATGAGATCTGTTGTCATTGTCCAGAGAGTATATTCTTTCTTTTTTGGGTAATTTTTGTCTTTTTACCTGTTACTTTCCTGAGATAAACTTCTTCATCCTTCTAATAATTTTTTCTTTTTCTCCGAAAAATGACTAACCTATCATTGTAAGAGAAGAGGAAACTAATGTCAGAAGCCCATACGGTAAGGCGTGCGACCTGCCAGGCTGTTACTAACTCGGATATGTCCGGCCTAGCAACCCGAGTTTTGAAGAAAAGGAAGCAGACATCAAGTAAGGTGGCTTCTAACGCCTCGGGCCCTCTTGTTTCCCTCTTTCTCCGTAGAAAAAAACTCGCCCGGGATCTCCCAAGGTTATGCGAACTTTGATGAGTGATGATGTCTGTAAGGTCGATTGGGAGATTTCCTCCCTGATGCATGAAGCTAGAGGGAGTGATCATTCCCGGTCGTCTAACGAATTCAAGTTCTGGAGCAATAATTTTGATGGATAAAAATTACTCTATGACCATTTAAATGCCACAGAGGACTTGAATAAGGTAAAGGTCATCGAGCGTCAGAAATTGACCCAAAACATCAGCTCCTATCTAATGAGGTGTGTTGTTCTTACTCGAGGTTTGTTTGAAGTCGGGGATGAGAGCGAGCAAATGGAAGTTAATCTTAGACGTGAGATTGCCCATCTGAAAGGTAAAGAGGAGTCACACGCGGCTAAGGTATCTGAGCTGGAGAAACAACTGTCTGAAAAGAAGACTAAGAGGGAGAGGTCAGAGTCTTTAGAGTGAGAACTGCAGGCAACTGTCGACAAACAATCCGAGGAGAATAAAGCTGCCCATGACTAGATCGGTCATTTGCATAATTCTTTAAAACAAACTCAGATCGATATTCTTGATGTAGGTAACGCTACCTTCGACAGGGGGGAAGCTCAAGTCATATGCCTCTATCATGACCTTGATTTGTTTGAGATGGAATTTTTCAATATTGTGATAGATGGGCGTCTTGTGGACATGGAAGAGACCGAGCCTTCCCCTATTGATGATCCAGTCCAAGAAGCTCCCAACATCGACACTAAGAGTCTGTTTGGTAAGACATAAAAAGAGTTTTTAGCTTTTCAGCTCACATTAATGAAAAAAGCTCTGTTTGGGAACTGTCTTTTAGCTTTTAACTTGTAGTTTTTTTACTACCTTTTAGCTTTTTTTTTCAAAAGCTATTTGAAGTAGCTTTTAGCTTATGATTTTTTCTTCCATTTGTACCCTCACTATTTTATCAAAAACTCATTTTTACCCTTTATATTATTATGATTTAAATTAAAATAATTGTGTTTTAGTTGAAAGAATAAAAAAGGTTAGTCATTATTTTTATTGAACTAATTCACGATGCAATCCATCTTCTATTTTGTTATTAATGGAATATTTTGATTGATTACATTGAATTGTTTTTTATTAATTTTAAATTATTATTTTAATTATTTATTACTTGAGTTTTTATTATTAATGTATTATTTTTATAAATATGATAATGAATGATTGAATATATTTGTTTATTAATAGGCATTCATGGATTTTGAGATTAAAAAAAGAGAAAGAAATATGAACTTTATTGAAATATAAGATCAAATTACAATATTATTATTATTTTAGATATTTAAATTTCATTACGAAATTTATATATAAGTGTTTACTATATTTTTGTGTTATGTTTAATTTTAAATTTATATTTAAAATATTTTTCATTTGATTGTAAATACGTTTATTTTTATTGAATTAAAATTAATTTAATAAATAGGACCACTAATTTTTTAATTAATAATGTCCTTTTATTTCAATTTGTATTTATCAGCTAGTGTAACCGCTAATTTATCAAACACTCAAATTAGCTTATCAGCTATACGCTAACAGTCATCAGCTATCAGCTAGTTTTATTGAACAAAGCCTAACTCTGAAGCTGTCAATGAAGACAAAGTTAAGGAATAGCTTTTGGTTTCTTTCTTTTTTGTAATGCTTTTAAATATGTTTGCATTCACAACTTTTTATTTTGTATTCGGGCCTTATTATGACCTGTAATAGGATTATATTTTGTTTGATGAATGTTATTTTCGTAGTTTATTATTTTTTTTTTGCACTTAACTTTTATTCGTGCGAACAAGTTGATCGAGTGAAATACAACTGGTTCTAACCGCTAGAGTCAGGGATGCTGATGCTAGTTGTAGCACCCCAAAATTTGCCCTACCTTTTTCTAACTTTTTCTGGCTTTTGTTTCGCATCCATTTGCATCTTCGTTAGGTCATAAGCATATCTTTGCATTCGCATTGGTTTTCTGGGACATGGGATCGAAGAGTTTTCATGCTATTGGGTCACAATCTGGTGAGCTTACTGATTAATATTTTGGATTTCATTGAGAAAAGAAGTTTGGTGTGATTGGGAATTTAAGGGGAATTGGACATGTCAAGATTAATTGTGTGGGCAATTTGGAAGTTAAGATACAAGCCATTTTTTACCTCATATCCAAACTCATTATTTTTTCTTTATCCATTTTAACCCATTTTTCAAATCCATTTTTCTCCAAATATCCATTTTAGTCCATATCCTTACATAACACCATTTTTATCCACCTATCCATATAGATAACCACTTTCTTTTTTTATCCACTCTTATCCATGTTTTTATCCACAATTCTAACCTTTCAATGTCCATTTTTAGCCACATTAAACCATATTTTTTTATAAATATCCATTAATCCATTTTTTCCAATTCACATCCAATTATCTACTTCAAACCATTGTAGCCCATTTACATTTCCATTAAATCAATCCTAATCCAGATCTATTTTTTATCCAAATCATTTTTATCTTATCCTTTTTTACATCTAACCCATTCATCCATTCATAATCCATTCAAAATGTCCAAATATCCACATTCAAATAAAAATCAAAAGCTACATTATTGTCCACATTCAAAACCTTTTTTTCAATCCAATTAATCACCCCATATTCAAATATCCAAACCTGTCCAGATCACCCTCCACCTGCCATAGTGTGCACAATTAGATTTTCACACAGACCTCTCCAAAACCAAGCCTTTGGCTAAGAGTGATGAGGGCTTTGATGCAAGCACCATTTTGTTCATACTTTTCCATCAACAATAAAGCCGGTTTTTTTTTACATAGAGAATGCAGATATTATCCAAGTGAGTGTTCTATTTAATGGCTAAGGACCGTCATCAGCATCTGCTGCACCTATTGCAAAATATTTTCCCGTCCTGGAAGAAGCCAGACTCACTATTGTGGATATTAAGCTAGATGTATGGTGCTATTCTTCTAGGGATCTTTCACTCAGACATGCAGTTTCACGTTTAATCATCCCTGGCTTAATTGACCAGTTAAATATCATATGTTAAAGCCTTATCACTTTAGTCCTCCTGGGATTCTGCATACAATAATTATTTTCTATGAACTGAGTTTTGGGGAGCCGAAACTATAACAGGAGAGTTTAAAAGGAAAAATTAGCGGATGATTTCAGGGCATCAAACAAATGCGTATCAGTGCAGAAATTACACCAGATAAAAAAAGTCATAATTGAAGCTTCTAACAGATAACAACAGCAGTCCAGAGAAACAAAAGACATAACGGAAAATCTCAACAGAAAATTAGAGGAGATTTTTCCAACAGAAGTTCACCAATCTCTACCAATTCACATAACAAAAATTTCCATAAACTACTCTCCTAAAAACATTCTCCCTAACCAATTCTCCTAACCTCCATCTTCCTAACAGAAAAATTTCAACAAAAAAACTATAACAGAATCCACATCAGTTTCACAATCTAACTGTCAACAGCAACAAATCCTAACCTCTAACCAACTCTAACAGAATTGTAACCGATTTCACCTGTAAATACCATTTTACCCTCCCTTGATTTCTGATATAAAGTCATTACCACCTTCATCTTCAATCCTCTTCTTCATTCTGCACAATTCCTCAATCACCATTCTTCCAATTCTTCTAACAAACTCTATTCATCTTCAATCTCTTCATTCTCTCTCTGGCTTCTTCTTCTCTTCTCCCACACTTCATCATCAACCTTCAAGCACCAAGAACTTCTTCAAGCTTCATCCACTTTCACCATCTCCAATCTTCAATTCACCTTCCACATTCAACTCTCCCATACTTCACTATCGCTCTTTCCGACACCATATTTCAACTGTTTCTTCCTCTCACTGTAAAGAAAAGAAACCAATATTTGAGCCGCAAAGTGATTTCATTAACAATTTCCTAACATCAGAGTTTAGCAATTCAATCCAACACCTGCGATTCACTGTAACAACGATGGAGATTTGAAGAACAACGGTATCGACGACTCGCACGGAAGAAGTCACCAGAGACTTTCATCGAGAACCTACAAACACACGGCAACAACGAAATCACGCACGCATAATCAAGAAGAAGAAGAAGAGAGCTGCGAATTCAAGTGACTTGCCTGAGAAGTTCTGAGGATTCCGTTTCGTTCAACATCATCTTCGTCATCGCAATAATCACCGGAACAAAGCTGTGTCTATAAGGTTGGTGCTCCCTCTGACTTCGTCTTTGTTTCGCTAGAACCACGATGTAGCCTCATGAAGAGAGCCAAACCTCTAGGGTTTGGACTCCGGATAGCATCAATGGACATTTCTGAATCTGTGACTTAGGGTTTTTTAGATTTCATTTAGATTTGTGCATTTAAAGAGGGTTAAGGGTAAATGGACGATGAATTTGAGCCATCGGCAAACATTGAAGAAAATAGGAGGTTCTGCCGGCGAAACTAGTAAGACGGAGAAGAAGGACTTTGAGTTGAAACGGTGATGAGGAGAGATCGAAGATGGTGGTGACGGAGCTCCGGCGGAGGGAGTGTATTCTGAAAATGAATAACGGCGAGGAAGTTGAGGTAAAGAATGAAGGAGGCGGCTGAGTACGTTTAGGTTTCTAGGTTTTTCTTGTTGTTGGCTTGGTGAAGTGAATGTTTCCGGCGACGACGTTTTTCTGAGAGAGAGTTTAAGAGAGGAAGGTGAGAACGACGGCGGAAGGAAGACATGTGCTGAGAGGAAAACCTTTAGGGTTTTCTTTATTGTTAAGGCCAATTTCTTGTTGGATTGGACCGGGCCTATGCCCATTGGGTTTTCTTTGTCCACACCCCCAGAATACTCACTCGCACCCCCCAAACGTTATTACACCTCCTCTTGGCTTCATTTTTTCTTTTCTCTAAATAAAGAAGACGGTGGGCCTAATCGGCTTGGAATCTCAGCCCACACAATTCGCTATCCACACCCCCTTTCTTAGCTGTTTCTTTTTAACCTTGGACCTAACTTGTGAGCCCACACGCCCAGACCTCTTATTCACCCACCTGAGACCACTGCTGCACCCTTTTTTTCTTAATCGTTGAGTTTAGATCTTTGTTTTATTATTTTGTTTTGACTAATTAACTTAGGATAATTAGAGTTTGATTAGATTCTAATTTTCTTTAGAATTAGCTAAAGTCTTAACTTTAGAATTTGACTAATTAGAAATAGTTAATTAGAAAATAATAATCTTGAATTTAGTCAATTAGAGTTTTATTAGACTTTAGAAAGTAGATTTTGATTGGAGAACTAGAATTTAATTTTAGTTTAGATTGTAGTTCTTAATCCTAATTTTTGGTTAACTCACTTTTAGTAATTAGATTTAATTTTAGAATTTGATTAGTGAGAGTTAGATTTTTAGTTAGCAATAATTGGACTCAATTTAATCTTAGATTTAATTTTAGGGTTAATTTTCTTTAGAATCAACCTGAACTAATTTTAGGATTAACTTTAGATTTAATCTCAATTTAACTTTTTTTCTTAGAATTTAATCTTCATTTTTTAGTTAGCATTTTAATTCTAACTTTGATTAATTGCCTTATTTCCTTCACTTTTGCTTTCATATACACTTGCTTTACTAACCATGTAGGGGCTTTGGTAAGTTGAAATTGAGTGTGGATAAGGAATCCACACTCAAACCTCTTTCCTTTCATTTCTTTTACAATTCAATCTTGTGTTTTGTTAAGCACTTAGGTGCTTTCTTTGATTAACTCATTACTTTCCCTTTTGAGTTACAATTCATCTTCTACTTTAGAAGTGAATTGTTTAATTCATTCCTTCTTTAGACTTTAGGTTTTGCAACCTCACAAACCATTTGGATCACTCCCTTAACTAATCAATAGGATTGAGTCTTAGTTTCCCCTTAGTTTTCACCTTTGATCCGCTCTTGAGTCTTTCATCTTCTCATCTCAAAGAAAAGTAAAAAATACTTAATAAAGGCATAACAAATATTGTATTTAGGCCTTTCATGTGGGAACCAGGAGGTGAGGGGTCTTCTCTCATTTTTTTGGGAGAATGTTTATCATACATACCGTCTGGGGACGATGTGCGAGGCATTCAATCTCACATGAGGGACTTAAATACAATGCATGTTACAAAACACATAATCAAAAACACTTCTTTCTAAAAAACAAAAACAAACAATAACGTCTTTCCTTCGGGAATTCTCTTCCTATCTCTTAAGGATGCGTCATTTCCGTTCTACCGCAAACAGGTAACGCCTAAGTCTCCCTACAGCGAGCCGCAACACCTAAACTGCCAGGACGCGAACGTTGACGTATTCCACTAAAAAACACAAACAACTTTCCCTTAGGTGAGGGGAACTACGTCGCTCTGATTCTTCATTGGTTAATGGAGATACGTAGGCAGGAGATCGTGCGAGATCTCTCCGAGCACAACCTTTCTTTATCACCTCTTTGTCTCTTTTTGACTCGTAGGTCGAACTACGACTGCTCTGATTTCCTCCTTCTGGTTAGATTGAGGATACGTAGGCACGAGACGGCGATGTCTTGGCGAGCAACCTTCCCCTTTAGTTCGCGTCCGAACTACGTTGACTCTGATTTTCCCATTCCCGAGGGAATACGTAGGTCTAGGACTCCGAGGACGTCCTATCGAGTCTTTTCTTTTCCTTTTCTTTCCTGTTTCTTCATTCTTTTCTGTACCTGTTCCCTTTCCTTTCCAGTAGCAGTGGAACTCCAGATGACAACACCCTTTGATCGAGACAAGCAAGCGTGGATCCCATCGGGTACGATGGACGCGAGGGGGTGCTAATACCTTCCTCTCGCGTAACCGACTCCCGAACCCAGTTCTCTTGGTCGCAAGACCATGCTTTTCCTTACCCTCAGGTTTATACAGTGTTTCCTTTCCCTCTCTTGGGATAAATACACATTGCTGGCGACTCTGTTCGGTGCCACTTTCGCGTTTGTACTAGGATGAAAATCCCGGGAGCGACACTAGTCATACAAATCGGAGAATCGAGGACTCGTGTTGTGAACCCAAATTGGATTCTCTATGTGATAGACTCATTTAATCCTTTCGAATATGTAGTCCTAATTTTTTCTCAATAACTTGTTTTGTCGTTCGGACATCCAACGATTAGACCAATTCACCTTCTTAACCGAAGTTTGTTATATACAACTTTAAAGCCTCAGACATTAATTCTGGAGTCCTTGAAGATATTGGATCTTTAGAAGTCAGATCGTTCAAGGCCGCGTCATCTTACCATGATCGACATTAACACTCCCACAGGTCAGATGCCATTAGGTTATCGGTATATTAACGTACCCGGACAAGAAACGAGCTCGTCAAAAACGTCAAACACTCTAGGATTTTGGCCAAAGGAATCAAGTGCGCATAGCCCAGACAAAGCCAATTATGGCAGAGGTAAATTAACTTGGATTTTGGCCAGAGGCATCAATTGCGCATAGCCCGGACGAAGCTGATTATGCCAGAGGTAAATTAACTTGGACTTTGGCTAAAGGCATCAAGTGCGGATAGCCCGAACAAAGTTGATTATGCCAGAGGTAAATTAACTTAGACCAGAGGCATCAAGTGCGCATAGCCCGGACGAAGACGATTATGCCAGAGGTAAATGAACTTGGAATTTGCTGCTTTCTAAGATACAATTTTTTAAAGGTGGATGCCTCATTAAAAAAACCCCCTCAAAGGGAAAAGATTACACCCAATGTAATGTCTCCCATCTTATTTGTCCGCCGACCTTCTGGTATCTCTTCTTTTAAGTTAACATCTACCAAATTCACTTTTATCTGTTCTTCTTTGACAAGAACTTTGGCTTGATCATTTCTTTTGAGTCTCAAGCTATCCTTGTAACATTTTCTAGCTATCCCTTGGTTGCCCTTTATTACTCATATACGACCATCTTTAAGGGGATACTTCAACGTGAGATACAGCGTGGACAACACCACCTCTAAAGCATTGAACTATGGCCTGCCAATAATAATGTTATAAGGAGACGCAACATTAAAAGTTAAATATCTTACCTTGATACTCTTCGCATTATCTTCACTGCATCGTCATTATGAAAATAACTTCGAGGTATAAAAATTCATTCCCTTGAATGCCTCCCAGTATAAGACATCTGCTGAACTTCTGAGGTCTATCATGACTCGTCGTATGCTCTAATCCTGTATCTGAATCATTTTCATGAGCCAATACCCCCTCCATGTCTTTTTTGGAAAAACTGATTGCCGCCAAGCTTTCTTTTTCCTTCAAAGGCGACCTTTGTTCAATGCTCATAACCGATATGCCATATCTTCTTCCTGCCGAACTGGTCTCTCCACCTCCAGCAAAACCCCTGCAATGGTGTTAAGTGTATGACGAGCTACCCGTGTTTCACGCACCTCTTCAGCATTCTTCCCTTTCTTTTGTGCTGAATTTTTCGTACCATCTTCTCGGGGGGCTTCTCTTTCCCGGTTGTCCCCCTGTGTCCTTGACATATGACAATTGCCTACCTCTGTGAATCAAAATTTCAATTTCCTTTTTTAGTTGGTGACAATTTTCAGTGTGATGTCCTCGAATTATATGGTATGCACACCATGCACTTTCATCATTTCTCATTATCGCGTGTACCCTTCCTTTTGGGCATTTTGGTAGGGGAAATAGGTTGACGTGGAACACTTCATTTAGGATCTCTAACCGAAGTGCATTTAACGAGGTACACTCTGGATTTCTTTCAAATGGACGCCGGGATGGCCTATGCACCTACCGATCCCTAGCTCCAATTCTATAGTATTCCTTCTTGTGATCCAATCCTTCTTCTCCCGTTCACTATTTTTCCTTGGCATCCCAGACCTTTTTTCCATATTGCTTTATTCTCCTTTGATGTAGCACTCTGCCCAGGTAATGACTTCATCCATGCTGGACGCCGACTTTTGCACTAAGGACTCATTAAACTGACCAACTCTGAGACCGTGCTGAAATGCTCTGACGAACATATCTTGATTTGGATGGCATACCTTGATAGTCTCCTCATTGAATCTTGCTAAATACTCTCATAGTGACTTTGAGTATCCCTGTCGGACATTGAATACACTAGCAGTTGATACCTTCCGGTGTTTGCTTGTTGAAAAATGTTGCATCATTTTTTTAGTTAAATCTTGGTAACTAATGATTAAAAATCTTGGCAGGGTCATATACCACCGCAAAGCCCCTTCCATAAAAGTCCCGACCATGAGCTTACATTTGAGGGAGTCGGAGGCCCACACAATTTCCATTTGATTATTGATTGCAATGATATGCTCTTGCGGATTTGTCTTTCCATCGAAGGATGCTAATGATGGTGGTTTAAACTTCTCTGGGACTTGGTCATCCCAGATAGCTTCTGACAGAGGTTGAGCGCCCAAGGATTCCTCTTCCGCCTATCCTTATTGTTAGATTTGAGTCTGTAGAACCTGTACATTGTCTTGTAGGGTTTTATTCTGATGACAAAGGGCCTCTACCACGACCAATAACTTGTGAGGGCTAAGGACTTTCATCTATTTCAGTTTTAATGATGTTAACAAATAAGACAGTCATTAGATTGTAATTTGAGCGGTATCACTTCTAGGTCGGGCAAATTGCATCTAACCATCAATGTTCATGTGTCTAAACATATAGAAAGAAGTCTACACAATTTCTACATGTGCATGATCATAATATTGATGTTTGGTATACTTGTTTCGAGTCTTGGTCAGCAAAAACATACAGAAAAATGAGTTTTTGAAAATCTGCATGTCTTGAGTCGACCCAATGTGAGCATGAGTCGACTCATGCTGGTTTGAACCAGTTTTGGGAAAAGTTCGGGAAGGCGCACGCTGACCCCCCTGTTGCATGGGTCGACGCATGCTTCTGGACATTTGAATTTCTGCAAAATCTGCAGGCTTGCATCGACGCAAGGTGTTGATGGGTCGGCGCATGGTCACTCAATTTGCGTAGACAATCCTACGAGATAGCTCACGCCGACCTCATTAAAGGGGCGGTCGACCCAACTCTGTCTAAACTAATTTTTCTGCATTTAATTTTTCTGTTATTTCTGTTACTTCATATTGTGGGTCATTTTATTCATTATAAATAGTTGGGTCACCTCACATTTTAAAAGAACAAGAAACGTGAAAATTTATACCAATCTTTCTCTTCATCTTCATCTTCAACCTTGAGTAAACAAACAATTACACATAATCATTTTTGTTTGTGTCGCCCATTGTTTTGAAGTGATAACGTTCAGAATTAGGAAGTGTGTGATCTTCATTTCTGGGTTGAGAATTGGTAGGTGTTTCTTGATTAAAAGCATAGGTTTTATCCTCCAAGAATCAAGGTGATTTTGGGGGGTTTTTGGCACAAACCGTTTCATTCTACAAGGATTCAGCCGTGCGAAGGTAACTGAAGAACAGAGTATTCGTTCAGTTTAGTAGCTACAGTTGGAGGATCATAGAAGAAAGGTTTGGGGATCGAATTGTGGAAGATCGAAATTGACCGAGTGAAGGTGACTGAAGAACGGTGGTTTCTTGCAGTCTAGTAGCGTGAGACGGTAATTTGTTCAACCGATTTCGAGGCACTTGATTCATCTTGAATCAAGGGGAGAGAAGACTCGGCATCAACAATCAAAGACGTTTGAGAGTTTGGATGTTCATTGTTCTTCTCTTGTATAAACAATTTGTAAACAACAACATATATATATATATATATATATATATATATATATATATATCTCAATTCCAATTGTGGAATTGGGGGCAGAGGTACCCAAAGCGAGGACGATTGGAGAACTTCCTAATCAAATCGTGTTTGTTCTCTCTTTCCTTACTCTATTATGTTCTGATATCATTCGAATTTGAGAAGTTTAAATTGATCGAAATTTCCGAAATAGTGTAATCTTGAGCTAATAAATTGTTTTGTAAATTTGATACAAACCCTTGGATTGTATTTAGGATCAGCTTAACATCACATTATTTGGAAATCTGCACTTTGTGTGTTTACGCACACAAAGTGTTCGATAATTTGTTTCAAAGCAAAATCGAACGCATTTGCATTTAATTGTTTGTCAACCTATCTCGTTGGATTAGATTAATATCAAGCAAATAAAACAGTGTTGATTGCTTTCAAAGTTTGTTGAATAATCTGATTTTTTTCTCATCCGATATTTCATTACTAATATTGTCGTGCATATTCGATCCTTTTAGTAGAGGTTCGTTGTAGACGTGATTCAGTGGTCGCTTCCGTAAAATCTTTTAAAACCAATTTTTTGGAATGCCATTTGCGTGTAAAACTTGAGGGATCTATTCAACCCCCCTTCTAGAACCTAGCCATCGTATAACAAGTGGTATCACGAGCTCCGGTTTATCTGGTGCTTCAGTAAAACTTCTTGAAATATGGTGAACGAACCTAAAGGGGCTTATAATAGAGCTCCAGTTTTACAGACGAGAATTACAACTACTGGAAGGATTGTATGCGCGTCCATATAAATTCGATAGATCGGAAGGTTTGGAACGTTATTTTAAAAGGTCCTATGGAAATTACAATGACCAATGCCGAAGGCGTTGTCCTTCCCAAACCCGAAGCTCAATGGAATGAGGAGGACGAGAAAATGTACAGCTATGATTGGAAGGCTTGAAATATGTTGATCTCCTCTTTGGGAGTTGACGAGTATTATCGAGTCTCTCATTGTGAAACGGCCAAAGCCATGTGGAATGCTTTACAAGTAGCCCATGAAGGCACTAATGATGTTAAAATGGCCCGTATCAACACACTAACGCAAGAGTTCGATCTTTTTTACATGAAGCAAGGGGAAACCATTGCGGATATGCAAAAACAATTTACTCATATTATCAACAAATTGCATGTACTTGGTAAACCAATTCCAAATGAGGTTGCTAATAATAAAATTTTGAGGTGTCTTAACAGGGAATGGCAGCCGAAGGTCACCGCGATCAAGGAGGCCAATAATCTAGCTACTCTAGACCTCACCACATTATTTGGCAAACTCGATGAGCATGAGCAAGTGCTCATTAGCCTTGAAAAACATGAGAAGATTATAAAGAAGGATAAAACAAAAGATGCGGAAAAGAAGTCGATTGCTCTTAAGGCTTCTTGTTTAAAGTCCACGTCTAAAGAGCAAAGTGATGATGAAACCAACAATGACGAAGATAATGACTCCGATGATGACATGAGTCTATTTGTGAAGAGATACAATAGATATATTCGGAAGAATGAGATTCAACACTCAGAAAAAAATCTTGTCAAATTTAGAAGGCAATCTAGAAATGAAGGTAATAAGAATGGCAAGGTTAAAGGAACATGTTACAACTGTGGAAAATCCGGGCACTACAAGCCGAATTGTCCATCACTTAAGAAAGACAAGGATAAGGATAAGGATAAGAGTAGTCAACACAAAAAGTCAAACAAGTCTAGACGAGCATACATCGCTTGGGAGAGCGATAGTGAGTCGGAAAAGGATGACAGCTCAAGTGACGAAAGTGAATCCGTTAATCTATGTCTTATGGCACGTCACAACAAGAAGAAAGAGGTAAAACACTCTAAATATGATTATTTAATACTATGTCTCATTTAGAATTACAAAAGGCTTTTGATATGTTGCACCACGAGGCTAAGGAAGCTTTTCAATGCTTAGCCTCGAACAAAAAAAATTTTAAATACTTGGAGAGAAAGGTTTCCAATTCCGAAAAGGAATTGGAAGCTCTTAAAAACTCCATGGTGGATGCATCAAAAGCTAAGATTGATGAGAATAAGTCTCCATGGTTCAAGTTTGGGGGCTGTGATACTTGTCATATTTGGCAAAAAGAGGTGAGAACCCTTAAGGCCAAATTAGACAAGGCTCTTAAGCCTAAAGTTACGTTTTCTATTGATCAATCACATTATCGAGAAAGTATGAACAATCCGTATCAAAAGTATATGTATGTGATCCAAGATAGAGATAACAAAGGTAAATTCCAAAGGAACCGTGATTGCATATAATGTTGCAAGCCTGGTCATACTATTGCTAAATGTCGTTTTAGAAGATTTCTTGTTCCAAAAGGCATTTATCAATGGTTGCCCAAGTGCGTTCTTAGTTTCACTTACCGCAAAGGACCCAATGAGAATTGGGAACCTACTCTCCCTTGATTGTTTTTGTAGGTACAAAGTCTTGAGACCACCGAAAGAAGATGGGTCTTGGATAGTGGCTGCTCAAGACATATGACAGGAGACATATCTCTTTTCATCGACTTTGTGGCGAAGAAAAAGGGATTTGTCACCTACGGAGATAACAATAAGGGACAGATTCTCGGCAAAGGTAGTGTAGGTAACCCATCATCTACTACTATATATGATGTGCTGCTTGTGGAAGGCCTTAGACACAACCTTTTAAGTATTAGTCAACTATGTGACAAGAATTATAAAGTATCATTTTCAAAAGATTGCTGCAGAGTTGAAGATAGTGACAAACAGGATGTGTTTAAGGGCTTGAGGGTGAACAACGTCTATATCCTAGACTTAAATGAGGTATCGTTGAATGGAGACAAGTGTTTAGTCACTATGAATAAAGATTCATGGTTGTGGCATAGACGGTTTGTTCATATCAATTTTGATTTGCTTAACAAAATAGTCTCTAAAGACCTAGTCATCGGTTTGCCCAAAATCAAATTCACAAAGGATCATCTTTGTGATGCTTGTCAAATGGGGAAGCAAACAAGGATATCATTCAAATCTAAAAACATCGTTTTAACTATGAGACCCCTTGAGCTCCTCCACATGGACTTATTTGGACCATCTAGGATCAAAAGCCTAGGTGGTAACTATTATGGTTTTGTAATAGTCGATTCTAAGTGATCATGGGGGTGAGTTTGAAAACCATTTGTTTGAAGCATTTTGTGAATCCCATGGAATTGATCATAATTTTTCCGCACCATGTACCCCTCAACAAAATGGGGTAGTAGAACGTAAAAATAGAATTTTGGAGGAACTAGGAAGGACTATGATCAATGAAAGTGGACTTCCAAAATACTTTTGGGCCGACGCCATCAATACGGCTTGTTACGTTTTGAATAGGGTGCTCATCTGGCCTATTCTTAATAAGACACCGTATGAGCTTTTAAAAGGGCGTAAGCCAAATATCTCTCACCTTCATGTCTTTGGTTGCAAGTGTTTCGTGTTAAATAATGGGAAAGAGACCTTGGTAAGTTTGATGCCAAGGCCGACGAGGGTATTTTTCTTGGATACTCTCAGTCAAGTAAAGCTTATAGAATTTATAATAAAAGGTTACGAATTATTGAAGAGTCGGTACACGTTACTTTTGATGAGTCTTATCCGAAAAATGTCGGAGAAGGTAGTTCTTTTCATGGTGCAGGTGTATCTTCAGAAGACATACTCAAGGACACTGATAAAGGAACTGATCAGCCTGAAGCAGTGCGTATTGAGGAGGAAAAGGATCACCAACCTATGAAAAGTGAGGAGGATCATCCAACTAATGAAGATGACCTTCCTCCAGTAGGGAAGTCTTCTAAAGACCATCCAATCGACAATATCATCGGTGACATCTCTAAGGGAGTAACCACTCGCTCTAAACTTAGTAACTTTTGTTATTACTCCACTTTTGTGTAACAAGTTGAACCTAAAAACGCAAAGGAGGCATTACTCGATGAGCATTGGTTTTTATCAATGCAAGATGAACTAAATCAATTTAGGATAAATGAGGTTTGGGACCTTGTCCCCCCTCCGCGACATCATCGAGTAATCGGCACCCGATGGGTGTTTAGGAATAAACTTGATGAAAACGGGGTTATTACACGTAACAAAGCGCAGCTTGTAGCGCAAGGCTATAACCAAGAGGAAGGAATCGACTATGAGGAAACTTATGCACCGGTTGCCCCACTCAAGGCTATACGCCTTTTACTTTCTTATGCTTGCACTAATAACTTCAAATTATTCCAAATGGATGTTAAAAGTTCTTTCCTTAATAGATATATAAATGAAGAGGTTTATGTTGCCCAACCTCCGGGTTTTGAATCCCATGAATATCATGATCATGTCTACAAACTTAAACATGTTTTGTACGGACTTAAACAAGCCCCTAGGGCTTGGTATGAACGTCTAAGAAAATTTTTACTTGATCAAGGGTATTCAAGAGGAAAGGTTGACACAACCCTCTTTATTAAACGTCAAGGAAAACATTTAATCTTGGTACAAATTTATGTTGACGATATTATCTTTGGGTTTACTAACATGACCTTGGTCAAGGAGTTTTCTAGTCTGATGCTGGGGGAGTTTGAAATGAGCATGATGGGGGAGCTCAACTATTTCCTCAGATTGCAAATCAAACAACTCGAAGAGGGTACGTTTGTGAGTCAAACCAAATATTGTCTTGAGCTTCTCAAACGTTTTGACATGCTAAACTGCAAGGCAATAGATACTCCTTGCCTACTTGTGCCAATCTTGATCATGATGAAAATGGTAAGGATGTAGAGGTAAAGAAGTATCGAGGTATGACTGGAACTCTTCTTTATCTTACCGCATCACGACCCGACATTATGTTTAGTGTATGCATGTGTGCGAGGTATCAAGCACGTCCCAAGGAATCCCACTTAAAAGCAGTTAAGCGCATACTTCGATACCTTTCCGGTACTCCAAAGTATGGGCTGTGGTATTCCAAAGGTAGTGTTTGTTCCTTAATTGGCTATTCCGATTCCGACTTTTCCAGGTGCAAATCGGATAGGAAAAGTACTAGTGGCACGTGTCATTTTTTGCAAATTCCTTGGTGAGTTGGCATAGCAAGAAACAGGTTTTCGTTGCCTTGTCAACAGCCGAGGCGGAATACGTGGTCGCCGGCAGTTGTTGTGCTCAAGTCCTATGGCTTAAGCAACAATTGCTTGATTTTAACTTAAAACTTAAGCGTATTCCTATTTTGTGCGATAACACTAGTGCTATTAACCTAACTAAGAACCCCGTATTACATTCACGCACCAAGCATATCGAAATACGTCATCATTTCCTTAGGGATCATGTAGAGAAATGTGATGTGGTCTTTGAGCATGTTGATACCAAAAATCAACTTGCTGACATCTTTACAAAACCACTAGCTACAGAGCCTTTCTTTCACATCTGTAGGGAACTTGGCGTTCTCGACATCTCGGATCGTTTTTGATATTCCTCTAAGATAGTTGATCTTCACACATATATATACTTATTTATGTTGTTGACTAACAATGCAAAAAAAGTCATTGAGCTATATGTGAGGGCTCTCATCTTTCATCATGATCAAGGTAATATCGTTCTGCTTCATAATGTTCTTTTGTGTGTACCATGTTAATTGCTTTAAAAATTGATGTTTATTACATATGTTAGCATATATTATTCATTTGGATGTTTGATCTATGTGTTTGCATGTTTATTTATCTTATTTTGGAACCTTTGTATGCAAAAATATGAAATTTTCCATGTTTCACTTAGATGAGTCGACCAAAGGATGCCACGGGTCGACTTATGAACTGAAATTTTTCTTAAGGAGAACAACCAGGTTAGCGCGGCGCATCTCATAAATTTTGAAAATTTTCAAAAACACGTCATCTTGCGCCGACGTATCCAATGCTTAGGTCGACGCACACCTGACAAATTCTGAATCCCTTTTTATTGGGAATGCGTACGCCGACCTAGTGTTCCTCAAATGTATTACATACTTTTAATTTACTTTATAATTCATCATTGCAAGTCATAAATTAGATTGTTCTTGGTCTTCTCCTCTCCTTCTCTTCCAACTTTCCATTCAAAATCCATCAAAGCTCCATTAAAAGCCTAAAACTCAAAACCCACAAAGTTTGAATTCACAAGGTTTATAAGAAAGGGGTTTCACAAGGTATTTGGAAGCAAGCACTCTATCAATTGTTCATCATTTGATCACTGTTCACCATGCACTATTCATCATCTTCTTCATATCTTTAACAATGGCTTCTCGACGTGTAACTGGTAAATGGTCTACAAGAGCTTCAACTTCAAGAGTCGGAACTTCTTCAACTCCGGTAAATGCTATGTCTCTACTCTCCGATGCTCTGTCTGAGTCTTACAATAATGATTTCCATAACCGTGTCGTTATCCGAAAACATGCATACTACTCTTTGATGGCTCCCAATTACCATCTCACCGAGGTAATTGACATGTTGAATGCTCAGAATTTTGATTATTTTCTTGAATGTGATGATAAGTTTAGCTGTGATCTGGTTCGCTTGTTCTATTGCGGGATTGAGGGAAACTTTGAAGGTACAGATTTTACTTATTCTATGAATAACGTGCCTCATTCCATGAACAATGTTGTTTGGACTAGTTTGTTTGGTTTGGAAACTGATGAAAATCTTCCTCAAGTGACGGACACCAAATTTGTTCCCAACTATGAGTTTAAGACTGCTTTGAACTCTATGTTGCGTGAACCATACTCAGATGATGTTGTTGTAAGCGAGCTATTTCTGAAAAATGTCACAACAGGTCATCTGAAATTTGCTGATCGCATTCTGCAGTGGATTGTCTCTCGCATTTTGCGACCAAATAAAGGAGGTTTTTCTAGAGTGGATAAAGTTGAGGTTCATCTTATCTACATTCTAAAGAACAAGATCAAAATCAATTGGCCATATTACTTCACATACCGTATGTTTGCCCTTCGCGGCTCCACAAAAGGTATGGCTTTGGGCTATGCATCATGTATTCAAAATATTTTGGATAAGGCTGGTATCTCGGTTCTAAACATTCGCCATGTCAATATTTCATCTGAGCATCAATTTCAACAAAAGACTTTCACCATGATGGGTTATACTTGGGATCCGGTTGAAAATGAGTACAAGTACAAATTTAGATCCACTCACCATTTTCCTAATGCTTCTGACGACCAAGATATTGCGGAAGGACATGAAAATGAAAACCAAGGTGATGACAATGCTGATGTGCATATAGAAGACGAAGATAATGAGGCATGGATGGGCAATTCTCAACCAGAGGAGAATCCTGATAATCAGGGCTGGGGACAATGGCAATACAATAGTTGGAGTGCTCTTGGAGATGCATATGTACCTCCTACCTATGGTGATTATGATTGGCATCAGCCTGACTATTCCGCACTTCCAACTTCTCAACCACAGCCACAACAAGCCTCACAAGATACTGAAGAGATTCTGGCCATGTTGAACCAGATGAACCTCGAACAAGAGCAATTCTGGGAATTACAAGATCAGAGGTACACTGCTCAGCAGGAGAGGTTTACTTCACTTTCCAATCAGTTGGCTGCTCATACACAGAATTTCACTACGTTTGCTGATGCCTCAATGACCAGATTCAAACATTTGGAAAATGCTATGGCTATTTAGACCCAGAATCTATCCAACAGCCTAGGCATTCTCAACAGCATGATGATCGAATTGAATCGTTCCCTGGAGGACTTACCACCACCTGACCACCATTACAGGGGAAGAGGTCACCCATTTATGGGGAGGAGACCATAGAGATTAGCATCATTCTTAGTGCATCATATTACTTGTGTTTTGATTCTATGTTGTGTTGTTTGGTTGCATGTCATTTTGGTTTGTTTTAATTTGAACTATGTTTCAGGTTGCCCTTGACTTTATGTCTTAAACTATGGAATGAATTATGTTTGCTTCTTGCGTTCTATTTTTTATCCGTTTATACTATTGCATTAACTGTATCATATGTGGATGCTTGTTAGTGTCGCTGTTTTGCAAATTGGTGAATGAACCATTACTTATTATGATGATATCTCTTTGACCACCTTCTGTTACTCTTTTTGATGTTGTAAAAGGGGGAGAAGGATACTAGCAGCAGAAAATATTATTAAAGCAGCTGATATTAAAGTGTTAAAGATAGGGGGAGTTTCTCCATCCTCAATGTACAATCAAGAGAAAGATAAACAGTGTTGTCATCATCAAAAAGGGGAAGTATGTGAGGGCTAAGGTCTTTCATCTATTTCGGTTTTAATGATGTCAACAAATAAGACAGTCATTAGATTGTAATTTGAGCGGTATCACTTCTAGGTCGGGCAAATTACATCTAACCATCAATGTTCATGTGTCTAAACATATAGGAAGAAGTCTACACAATTTCTACATGTGCATGATCATAATATTGATGTTTGGTATACTTGTTTCGAGTCTTGGTCAGCAAAAACATACAAAAAATTGAGTTTTTGAAAATCTGCATGTCTTGAGTCGGCCCAAGGTGAGCATGAGTCGACACATGCTGGTTTGAACAAGTTTTGTGAAAATTTCAGGAAAGCGCACGCTGACCCCCTATTGCATGGGTCGACGCATGCTTTTGGATATTTGAATTTCTGCAAAATCTGCAGGCTTGCGTCGACGCAAGGTGTTGATGGGTCGACACATGGTCACTCAATTTGCGTAGATAATCCTACAGGATAGCTCACGCCGACCTCATTAAAGGGGCGGTCGACCCAACTCTGTCTGAACTGATTTTTCTGCATTTAATTTTATGTTATTTCTGTTACTTCATTTTTTGGGTCATTTTATTCATTATAAATAGTTGGGTCAGCTCACATTTTAAAAGAACAAGAAACGTGAAAATTTATATCAATCTTTCTCTTCATATTCATCTTCAACCTTGAGTAAACAAACAATTACACATAATCATTTTTGTTTGTGTCGCCCATTGTTTTGAAGTGATAACGTTCAGAATTAGGAAGTGTGTGATCTTCATTTCTGGGTTGAGAATTGGTAGGTGTTTCTTGAATAAAACCTTAGGTTTTATCCTCCAAGAATCAAGGAGATTTTGGGGTTTTTTTTTGCACAAACCGTTTCGTTCTACAGAGATTCAGTCGTGCGAAGGTAACCGAAGAACAGAGTATTCGTTCGGTTTAGTAGCTACAGTCGGAGGATCGTAGAAGAAAGGTTTGGGGATCGAATTGCGGAAGATCGAAATCGACCGAGTGAAGGTGACTGAAGAACGGTGGTTTCTTGCTGTCTAGTAGCGTGAGACAATGATTTGTTCAACCGATTTTGAGGTACTTGATTCGTCTTGAATCAAGGGGAGAAAAGACTCTGCATCAACAATAAAAAACATTTGGGAGTTTGGATGTTCATTGTTCTTCTCTTGTATAAACAATTTGCAAACATCAACATATATATATATATATATATATATATATATATATATATATATATATATATCTCAATTCCAATTGTGGAATTGGGGGCAGAGGTACCCAAAACGAGGACGATTGGGGAACTTCCTAATCAAATCGTGTTTGTTCTCTCTTTCCTTACTCTATTACGTTCTGATATCATTTAAATTTGCTAAGTTTAAATTGATCAAAATTTCTGAAATAGTGTAATCTTGCGCTGATAAATTGTTTTGTAGATTTGATACAATCCCTTGGAGTGTATTTAGAATCAGCTTAACATCACATTATTTGGAAATTTGCACTTTGTGTGTTTACGCACACAAAGTGTTCGATAATTTGTTTCAAAGCAAAATCGAACGCATTTGCATTTAATTGTTTGTCAACCTATCTAGTTGGATTGGATTAATATCAAGCAAATAAAACAGTGTTGATTGCGTTCAATGTTTGTTGAATAATCTAAATTTTTTCTTATCTGATATTTCATTCCTAATATTGTCGTGCATATCCGATCCTTTTAACAGAGGTTCGTTATAGACGTGATTCAGTGGTCGCTTCCGTAAAATCTTTTAAAACTAATTTATTAGAAAGCCATTTGTGTGTAAAACTCGAGGGATCTATTCAACCCCCTTCTAGATCCTAGCCATCGTCTAACATAACTGGGTTATGTCAGGTGGTGGAGGTGGGTCACTTCGAATAGGAGATGACCCAAACATCGTATCACTGAACTGTTGATGGTACTGAAATTTTTTGAGTGGCCTAGGCAAATTTTACTGAGGCACCCTGTTCTTGCTAAAACACTAAAAGGTTGACTTCTTCGTTATTTGTCCGAAGAGAACCTTAGAAGAATGGTTTTTGTTCAGCATATATTGCCTGCCTCTTTCCTTCCAAACTCTCTCCCATTTATAGGTCTCAACTGAAGGTGTGAGAAAACACTAGAAAGGGGGGTTTGAATTGGGTTTTCAAAATGAAAGCTTTTTGTGAAACTCAAACAAAGATCACAAAGAAACCAACAAGAGAGAAAGACACACGATATATCCTGGTTCACTTGAAAACTATCAAGCTAATCCAGTCCATCCGCCAAGGTGATTTAACCTTATACACAAGGACTTAACCCACTATAATCAACTGATTACACTGCACTAGCAGCTGCTGGTGACTAAAAATCAAAGACTAACTGTCTCTTCTTAAGGATTCTGACCTAACTGGCCCCTTAAGGAATACAAACAACTGTTTGAACAAAATTAATGTTTACAATGAATTTCTTCTACACAAGCAGATATAAACACTATGAATAGCTCAAGTAACTTAAAGAAAATCTATACAGTATGAACAATATTTCTTGCTTTGTATTGTGGTGCTTTACTGTTTGCTCATGTGTCGCTCATTTTCTTCAAGTGCTCAAGTATTTATATAGCCAGAAAGAGATCCGTTGGAGGGCAGATCAGGAATATCATTAAGATTGCTGGTGACTTGAAATAATGTCGTTATGGAGGGATGAAGATCGTACACAAAAGTTGTCCTTTGTACCATCAAATCAGGGTAGTGGAATGGTGGTGGAAAAGAACGTGTTTGATACGTACTATGTACTATTTTCCCTTGCAAATGTTTCATCTTCTTCTGTTCATCAGAGGCTTCTGAATAGAGATAATTGAAGCATGAGTAGAAGAGTTGATCACTGGGTCTTCAGAGTATTGAGTCATCAGAGTCTTCAGAACTTATTCACCAGAACCTTGTTTTCAGAGTCTTTAGCACTCAGTCTTCAAAACCCTTGGTCTTTGGAAACTTAAGTCTTCAGAGTCTTCAGAATGTTGTTCACAAGAACCTTGTCTTCAGAGTCTTCAACCCTTAGTCTTCAGGAACTTAAGTTTTAGAGTCTTCAGAATGTTGTTCAACAGAACCTTGTCTTCAGAGTCTTCAGCACTTAGTCTTTAGAAGATAATGACTTCAGTAGCTAGAAAGCCTTCAGAAGTAAATCATCAGAGTCATGTTCAGAGGCAGAATCCACAAAAACATTGCAGCAGCAACATATTGTCTTCTTAGAATCTTTCTGAAAGTGAGTAGATCAGAAGAAGACTTGCTTCTTTGGCACAGAAATAACTTTTAGTCAAAATAGAGTGACCTTGCACATGGTCTCTATCAGAGTCAGAGCTTTCTTTATCAGAGTCAGATCCTGTTTGTTAATTCTATAGAAAACAAACGTTAGAGTACCAAAATTGTTCTCACACAAATACTACTTTGTTATTATCAAAACTTAGAGATATCTTGTAGAACTAAATCTTGTTCTAACAATCTCCCCCTTTTTGACAATGACAAAACAATGTATTTTGATAAAACAATTTTGTACGAAGATAATTAATAGGAAATGACAAAGATAAGTTTAAAATTTACTTCCCTTTATCAAGCTCCCCCTGATTCTAAGACTTAAAAAAATCTTATCAGATTTGGGATACTAGAGCCTGATTATAAGGATCTAGTCAGATCCAGAATATTAGACTTTGATTATAATGGTAATGGAGTCTGATAATAGAGCCTGATTGATTAAATCATAGCCTGATTGCCAATATATTAATATTGTTCCTGAATAGCATTCTAAGAAGAAAATTGTACAATTAAAATGTTAGAATTTCAGAGCTATGATTCAGAGACAAGATATTTTTATCAAAATAATTTTCCATTAATATACTCCCCCTTTTTGTCATAATAAAAAAGGGTCATCCAAAAAGGTAATCTATAGTACAAAATAAGATAAACAAACAGACAAATAAAACTAAGGGGTAGCCTAGAAAGGTGTCTAAGATGTAGAAGGAGGAGGGAGCCTCTGAAGGATCTGAGCAAGTGCATTATGAATAATGGAAGTGATTTCATCTTGCATGTCCATTCTAGTTCTGAACAACTCTTGCTCCTTCTGAATGCTTTCCAGAGTCTTTAACACTGAATCAGAGGTAGAGTTTTCAGCAGCTTTCAGAGCTTCTTCTTGGTTCTTCAATTCATCCTCTCTCTCTCAGCTTGATCTTGAGCTTCCTTAGCTAACCTTTCAACTTCTCTGTCTAGAGCTTCCTTGGCTAACCTCTCAGGCAGTTCCCTTTCATCAACTAGCTTTGCTTTAGCTTCCTTCTTAGCTTTCAATCTCTTTTCAGCTTGCTGGACAAAATAATATTTTGTCTGAACAGAGATATCTTGGATCTTCTGAAATTTCTATGATATCCACTAATTGAATTGATCCCACGGAGCACCCAAAGCAGAAGGGTCTTCGCGAGAATTTGATTCATCAGAGAGTGTCTTGAATCTCATAACCACACTGTCCTTAAAAGCAGAAATAACTTCATCTAGGTTATGAGGGGGAAGGTCAGAAGGTTGATTCTTAGGGAATGATTGGGTTTCTTCAGCAGAATCACCCGAATTGGTGATATCATTATTTGAAGAAGGTTCATGATTTTCTCGTATGGTTTTTGGGATTATTTAATGGTGTGGTTGATGGAGAGTTGGTTGTTTGAAGAGGTTCAGTAGAAGGTTCTTCAGAAAGAGATTGAGTGGTTAATAGTAGGGGGATGGTTGGAGATGGTTGTACAGTTATGACAAGGATTGGTTCAGAAATGGTGGAAGTTGGTTGAGTTTAGGTGATTTGGAGTATTTGTGGTGGAAGTTGTGTAGATGGTGCAGAGGATGGAATTATTTGAGTTGGTAGTTCAGAAATGGGTATTGGTGAGGTAGTGACAATGGTTGAAAATAGAGGTGGTGGTGTAGAAAATATTGGAGGTTGTGTTGAAGGAAGTGGAGGTGATATTGGAAGAGATGAAGATACATTGCTGTTAGAAAGAACAAATGTAGTTACAGAAGAAGCTTCAAAAGACTTACTTAGCTCGCCAGCGGGAGAAGCAGATGTAGATGTGAGAGCAAGAGTTGTCTCTACAAGTCAATCTATGTTATGATGATAACAACATGTATTTGTGAAAGAACCATTTTATGTTCTAACGTGTGTTGTGCGCAGATCATAATTATAGAAGATATCAGATCCAACAAGCACCAGCCAGATGAGCGTAATTGATAATATGCGAAGTTACTATGTGTGACACAAGTCGCAAGAAGCAAGAACGCTTCTGTATCTGATCGTGATCAGTCAGATCCAAGGATGTCGATATTGCTTATGCAATGCTCTTGTGGATGCTCTTTGAAAGTGGTCGAGATTCTGAAGATTGTGAAGCTTCTGAAGAAGAGAACCAAAGTGCTGAAGACTCTCATGACTTGAAGTTCTGAAGGCGGAAGACTCTGAAGACCAAGTGTAGAAAGACTCTGAAGGCTTATGTGTTCTGAATATTAAGGTTCTGAAGATCAAGTATTGAAGACTCTGAAGACAGATTCCTAATGGACGAGTTCTAAAGTTTCGGAAGACTTGAAGAAGTAAAGGATAACGTGCTTAAAAACAAGTGTTGAAGTTCTGAAGACTGATTCCTAATGGACTTCTTCAAAAAACTGAAGACTTGATGTATCAGATATCCTATTAAGAAGACTCTACTCATGCTTCATCAATTAATCATTAGAAGCCTCTGAAGTTCAGAAGTCACATGTTAACGTTGTGAGTAACTGTACACGGCGCCCAAGAAAGATATATCCCGTCACTTTTCCCATAGCAAAAAGGAGATGTGTCAGTACAGCTAATTATTACACAACGTCTCTTTTCCAACAGCCAACAATATTTCAAAGGGCTATATTTCTACTGGGCTATTTAAAGGAAAGAGTTCTCGCTTCTTAATGCATCGATTCATTCCATAAAAGATGAATTGATCAAATCATTGTGTGAAGATAACAACAACGATGAGTTCTCGTTGTAACACTTAGAATATCCAAAGCTATCACCATTTACACATGGCCATTGTTTTTGAAGCTCAAAGATCATCATTCAACACAACAACAATGAATTGGTACAGAAGTTGTTGATGAAGAAGACAACATTGCAAATCAGTCAAGTCATCAACCACCTTCTCGTCAGCGCTACATTGAAGATCTGAAGCAAGGAGTTGTTGATCAAAGCTTGCTCACCCAAGAAGACGAAGAACAAGAAGATCTACAAGATGTCAACAACTGTCAAATCTTTATACATCTGTGTAGTTTCTTAGAATAGCAAGGAGCTGCTGCTCACATCTTGCTTGAACACTTGTGTGTTGTTTTGTACTTAAACTTAGAAGTAATCTGCTTGTTAAGAAGCATCTTTGTAATCTCCTGTTAACTAATTCTTGGTGAATTAGGATTCCTTGAGTGGTCAGTGTGACCGGAGACTAGAGAAGACAATGGCGAGATGTCATTGTGGGAAAAGCCTAAAATAGGGTCAGTAGCGTTATATTCTTTGCGATGAATCCCTGAACGTCTAGCTTTGAAAGCCTAGTAGTAGATCTTGCGAGACTGGAATCTGCAGGTCAATGTTCATTATATTCATTAAGTTGAATCCCTGAACGGTTCATTGTATATTAGTCACAGTGCGGCTGTGCAAGTGGTTAGTCACCGGCTGTTGCCCGTGCCTCTGTAATCGAGATTGATTATAGTGGATTAAGACCTTGTGTTCAAGGCGAAATCACCTGAGGAGGGTGGACTGGATTAGCCTTTGTGGTGAACCATGATATATCGTGTGTCCTTTACTCTTATGCTTAATGTTCTTATTTATGTTTCCATATTGATTATAAGAACCTTACATAAGCAAGTCAGAACCTTGCATCTTAACTCTAATAAGCTCCCGCACTGCAAGTTCTGTGAAATGTAGTTTATGTTCAGACTCTTGTTGGTTCTCATGCTTCACGCATAGCAAGTCTGAAAGTAACTTTGCCAATTAGAGTCTTTCAACAAACTCTGATGTTGTCCTAAGTGTTTTAACGACAAGAAGCAAAAAGTTGTCAAAAAAGTAAATACACAATTCAAACCCCCCTATCTTGTGTCTTTCTCGTACCTTCAATTGGTATGAGAGCATCGGTTCTGTTATTGATGGATATCAAACACTTAACAGTGTCAGAAAAAGATCTGGATGCGGTGTGTACAAATACTCTGGGTGAAATTGAAATCCACTTACAATTTCTGTAACAGTTCAGAAGATGACTATGTACAAAATTGTAATCAATCTAAGTATTTGAGCAAATCACTGATTCTGGAAGCCTTTACAGTTGTCAAACAACTAAATCTTCCTCACTTAAGTTTTAATGAAGATTGGAGAATCAGCTGATAATATAACTTCATCAGATAAGCATTAGTATCTGTTGAATGCTTATCTTGGAAGATACGTGTGGATGAACCACATATTTTCTCAAAGTTGAATCATCAGAAAACAAGAAGTCTTGTTTGCTGAAGATTAATTCTTTATGAGTTTTTGAGATGTTTTCAAGAAACGGATTAGGTCCACCCTTGACTTTCTCATATAAAAACTCATTCAGAACTTCTTCATGAAAAGAAGAAAGATTGTTGTTCTATGATTTTGAACTTCAGAGTGAAGTCTGTTGAAGTCAGAAAATTTGAAGAATTCAAACTCTTAGAAATGATTCAACATTTGAATCTTGAATGATCTAGAAGTTAAAAGATTCAATGAAGAACTGAATATTGTCTTCATGGAGAGCTATTCAGAAATCAGAAAGAAAATTCAGGAAGAAGAATGTCAAGGATTCATCAAATACTTGATTAAAAATGATCTCTTAAGTGTGGATTGAATCAGTATAACTAAGTCCTGATAACTTAAAACTATCTCTCAAGTGAATCAAATGATAGTAATCAGATCACTATTTGATAAGTTTTTCAGAACCTCTCACGCACTGGAATCAGAAGATCCAAACACTTGAGTTTTCCACTTAGAGTCAAAAAGAATTCTAGCTGCTGACGTCATTCAGAATGAAGAACTCAGAAGCAGATGTACTGAGGACTATTCGCAAACAACCAGAGGAACAAGTCAGAAAATGCTATGAGATCCAAATGTCACTTCCGTCAAACACTTATGAAGTCATGGGAAGATCTAGGAAAAGAATCTCTACACAAGACTTCAGTATCCCTAAGGTATGAGTTCCTTTATTCTTGAATATTTAAGATCACTAACTATTTAAGTTTTATAAAACAAATTGAAAATAAAAATAGTTCCTCAATCATTTATGATTTGGTAGTTTTTCAAGAATTAAAATAAACAATCATAATTACGTATGTCTGCTACTATTCCCCTAACCATAGGTCTGCGGAAATTTAAGTCTATCATGTATCCCTTCAACTGACCGCCACAGCTATTCATAGCTTGTCTAGGAAATAATGACCACGCGTGCTCCAAGCTTGATAAATAGCTATCATTCCAAAGTTTCTTTCACAACATTATTCTTCCTCTAGAAAAAAATCACTATCTAGTACCCTAGAACTTCCTTCCATCAACTATCTCGCTCAAGATGTCTTCACACACAATCAGAGGAGAAATTTCCGATCTATAACTCCTGAATGAATTCACATTAAATTTAAACCTTCTGCCACAACTCAACAAAAATAGTATTCTCTCTGGAATTAAAATTCAGAACTGGGAAGACTACTTCAACATGCTTGTTGGACCTATATTTCCTTCACTTGTAACTGAGTTCTGGGCAAACGCACGAGTTCTAGCATATGACTATTGCAAAAATGCTATTTTGTCTGTGGTTGCTGGCTGCCCAGTCTTGATCAACTCCACCATCATAGCTAAAGCCATTAGGTGTGTCAAAGATGGTGTAACTGTGGAAAGAAATATCAACAACCACAGCTTCGATAGGCATTTGCACGTAATTTTCGAAATAGAGGGGCGTCCCACTCAACCATGCACCCTCACTCCAGTTGCTAAAGATTGGTACAATCTAATGGTAACTAATTTAAGACCAAGAGAAAGAGGAGGAGGATGGTTGTCTGGCAAAGAAAGACTATTCATTTTCTTTTTAGTGTCTAGGATAAAAATTAACCTACCTCAAACCATGTCCAATCATCTGAAAGAGGAAATTATTCTGTCTAGGGAAGACACAATCTACCAAGTCCCTTACTGCAGAGTTATCTCACATATTCTTGATCTCCAAGGAGTTGTTAATCACTGCAAAAGAAATGGAATGACTGAGAAGATCCTTCCTGAATTTTGTTCACCGATGACGTTCTTAGTCTAAGATAGGAATTTAGTTATTTCTATTTAACTAAGCTTATGTTAAATCTTAATTTTTTTTTGTTTCCCTAAATGTGATTTGTGTGAATATTTCAAATGATCAAAATACACTAATTATCTAATTAAAATAAAATAATGAGTGTTGCTTAAAATTCACACGAAAAGGCTTAGGATTGTCTAGAGACCATAAATCCCCCATAGGTCATGATTAAGTAATGGTTCCATTACCACTTATTAAGATTATGTCACGATTCTTGATTAAAGAAATTAATCATTAACCTACCTTCCCACGATACTTAGTGCTGCTAGGAAAATCAAACATTGCGGTTTCAAACTTTCCACAGAAATAACCTTACTTCTTAATCTATAAAAGCATCAAACCCTAAGACAACAACACACTCTTACTCATCTGAATCCTCAGCCTAATTATCTTCTATTTTCCTCATCAATCCCTAAAAATGACCTTCGTCTCACAAAATGCTTCAACTCTCACAACCATACAAAATCCAGTTGATCATCTTGTCGTTTTGTCAGAAACGATTGTAAACTTCAACAATCTAAAGTCGAATGGATGTAATATTACTCCCTCAATGGAAGCACAAGGATGGAGTAACTACTTTAAGAGGTTGGAAGGACCAACCTATGGATGTTTGGTTAAAGAGTTCTGGATTCATGCTAATGCAGGCTCGACTCTCATTAGTTCTTCGATCTTTGGAAGAAGAGTCTACATATCTGAAAAGACTATTGCAAATCTCTTGGAGCATGAAAATAATGGATTCAGAATTACCAAGGATCTACTTAGTGAGGAGAGAGAAGCCAAAGTCACAGCCTTTATTTTCAAAGAAGGAATAGTAGTTGAGAACCAAGTATTCTTAAACCTAAAAGAACCACTACAAGTTTGGTTCAGAATCTTGCAAGGAAGTGTGTTTCACCATCTTCCCTCAAACCAACTCAACGACACTAAAAAATGTGTCCTATTCCTCCTTCTTAAGGGAATCAAGATTCATCTTCCTGCAATTCTATTCAAACTTCTAAAGGAAGCCATAAGAAACTCCATAATAGGTTCTATCACGGAGGACAGACATATTCCGTATGGAAGACTTATTTCTGACATCTTGGTGGAATCAGGGGTAGTTGACGATATTCTGATTAATGAGGGAGAATCAAGAAAATTGCTTAAGAGCCCTGGAGAAATTCTCAGGTTTGAGAATCTCAAAAGGGAAAACTCCACTCTGGATAACACATCTTTTAGGAAATTAACATTGGCACCCAGGGTTCCAGTTAAAGGTTTTCCAAAATTTGCTACTTACAATCAGGCAGAAGTCAGAAACTATCTGAGTAGATTTAAGGATGAAGATATTAGTGTTTGGATCAACATAAAGAATATTACTGATGTACTTCAAGAACTCACAAATTGGAAAGAAGGAAGTAAGAAGCAGAAAATGGCTGATGATGAGGAACCCTCATCTAAAAGATCAAAAATTGTGAATGATGCATCAAAATCCTTTAAGGACAACGCAATCACAAAAATCCAAAGCTTAGTAGAAGCTTCCAGTTCCTGTGTGGACTCCATGGAAATAAGAAATATCTGGACTGAGTTCCATGAATGGATCTCAGTAGAAATTGTGAAGAGCAAGAGGCTGGCAATTACTCAAGTAGAAGAAAAGTTGCATGTCTCAAGAAATGATGACTCTGAAAACCTTCTCTCATCTTCTTCGTCATTTTTAGGCTTGCTCTAGTCTAACTCAATAGGACCCATGAAAACCCAGTTTTATTAGGACTATGATTACTTAAAATGTTTTTCATTAGGAATCTGTGTTTAAATTATCTATGTTTTGATTATCCTGAACTTTTCAGATTAAGCTCAACCTATGCTCTGCATCTTAAAACTATTTTATGTTGTTGCTTCTATCTGATTATTCATAAATGAAATGCTATATTTAATCTCTACAGATGATCTAAAAGCTTCAATTGGTAATCAGATAATTCCATCTAATTGTGCTTAAAATGAATATGCTATGGTTAAAGATGGTTATCGCTAAATGACTTGGATTGTTCTTAACTGCTCAAATGTTGGCTCTATGGTTCTATGTTGTTAAACATATCCAGAATATATAATGATGTTGAAATGCTTAAATGCTTGACTGATGAAGGAATTACATGCTTAAATGCTCATATGCTCTAGCACATTTTGATGATGTCAAAAAGGGGGAGAAATATAATGATTTTGATTGAGAAATGGAAATCTGAAAGAAGAAGAAAAAAAGAATGCAGAACTCAAACAAAGTACTCATATAAAATATAAAAATGCGTTACTTCTAACGTTTGTTGTTTGATGTTATCTGAGGAACTCTAAACAAGTTCACTAGGCATTCTAAGAACAGGAATATGTCAAGAAAGAAGAACTCTGTTATGAATTATCGGTCATATGATAGAAGTTGTCTAGGAATCAGAAGAAGAAGGAAAACTCTGAAAGCAGTCAAGACTAAGTATACATTTCAAGATGCTTACTCAGAAGAACAGTGCAAATCAGAAGACAAAGAGCTGTCTGAAGATCCGGATTGAAGATCCAAGAAGAAGTAGTTCTAATGTTTACCAGGAACCAATTAAAATGAAAACGATTTGGTATCAGACTAAATCAACAATTGGTAATCAGACTCAGTACACAAAGATTAGTATCAGACTCGTCAATCAGAACAAAGCTGTGGATTATTATTATCAAAATACCTTCATTGGTATCATTTCAGCACACTAAGGAAATACCTCTCAAGTGGTATGAGAAGAAATCCCTCACTTGGTATCAAACTCAACATACTCTGGTATAAGACTCAGCACATCATGTGGTATCAGACCAGAATCAAATCATGAGTATCAGATTTAGAATCAAGCGTTGATTGATCACTATAATTAAACCTTCAATTGGTATCTGATAAAAAATCAAGCCTTGATGAACCACTGAGATGTGACAGTAATAAGGTTCTGAGATGAAGACCTGTGTTCAAAAGTCAAACTCTGAAAAAGTCATGATCTACATTGGTGATTAAAATCTTACCATCCTGAATTATGATTCTGAAGATCCCAATATCTGACTTATGGAACTTAGGGGGAGACTACCCAGAAGATTCAAATGATAAATCTTATAATCTTCACAAAGTCTGAAACTCAGGGGGATTTTCTTAAAAGATGGTGTCTGTCTCTGATGAATAGCGAGGCTATGTTATCAGATAAGAACTGATCTGCTTGTGCTTGAATGAATCTGCTGAAAGTTAGAAATGCTTCAGAAGTCTCTGAAGATTACAAGCTCTGATACAACTACAAAAGGAAACTGAGTTCTGAAGATCTGAAGATGGAAGTTCTGATGAACTAGTCCAGATGCTAAAGATTCTCTGTTTTCTAAAAGACAAGATAGAGAAGTAGTTCTTTTCTACTCTTCGTTCTGGCAACTCAAGTTGTTATTCTGTATATCTTTGGATCATATAAGATTCTAGATGGTCACAGATAAAACCTTGAGGATAACATATTCAGGGGGAGCTGCTGTTCCAGACTCTGAATATGTTTGTTTTGGTGATTACCTTGTATAAAATGTTCAATCAAAATACTTGGTTTTGTCATCATCAAAAAGGGGGAGATTGTGAGAGCAAGAGTTGTCTCTACAAGTCAATCTATGTTTTGATGATAACAACACGTATTTGTGAAAGAACCATTTTATGTTCTAACGTGTGTTGTGTGTAGATCATAATTATAGAAAATATCAGATCCAATAAGCACCAGCCAGATGAGCGTAATTGATAATATGCGAAGTTACTATGTGTGACACAAGTCGCAATAAGCAAGAACGCTTCTGTATCTGATCGTGATCAGTCAGATCCAAGGATGTCGATATTGCTGATGCAATGCTCTTGTGGATGCTCTCTGAAAGTGGTTGAGATTCTGAAGATTGCGAAGCTTCTGAAGAAGAGAACCAAAGTGCTGAAGACTCTCATGACTTGAAGTTCTGAAGGCGGAAGACTCTGAAGACCAAGTGCAGAAAGACTCTGAAGGCTTATGTGTTCTGAATATTAAGGTTCTTAAGATCAAGTATTGAAGACTCTGAAGACAGATTCCTAATGGACAAGTTCTAAAGTTTTGGAAGACTTGAAGAACTAAAGGATAACGTGCTTAAAGACAAGTGCTGAAGTTCTGAAGACTGGTTCCTAATGGACTTCTTCAAATAACTGAAGACTTGACGTATCAGATGTCCTATTAAGAAGACTATACTCATGCTTCATCAATTAATCATCAGAAGCCTCTGAAGTTCAGAAGTCACATGTTACCGTTGTGAGTAACTGTACACGGAGCCCAAGAAAGATATATTCCGTCACTTCTCCCATAGCAAAAAGGAGATGTTTCAGTACAACTAATTATTACACAACATCTCTTTTCCAACAGCCAACAGTATTTCAAATGGCTATATTTCTATTGGGCTATTTAAAGGAAAGAGTTCTTGCTTCTGAATGCATCGATTCATTTCATAAAAGATGAATTGATCAAGTCATTATGTGAAGATAGCAACAACGATGAGTTCTCGTTGTAATACTTAGAATATCCAAAGTTATCACCATTTACACATGGCCATTGTTGTTGAGGCTCAAAGATCATCATTCAACACAACAACAATGAATTGGTACAGAAGTTGTTGATGAAGAAGACAACATTGCAAATCAGTCAAGTCATCAACCACCTTCTCGTCAGCGCTACATTGAAGATCTGAAGCAAGGAGTTGTTGCTCAAAGCTTGCTCACCCAAGAAGACGAAGAAGAAGAAGATCTACAGGATGTCAACAACTGTCAAATCTTTATACATCTGTGTAGTTTCTTAGAATAGCAAGGAGCTGCTACTCACATCTGGCTTGAACACTTGTGTGTTCTTTTGTACTTAAACTTAGGAGTAATATGCTTGTTAAGAAGCATCTTTGTAATCTCTTGTTAACTAATTCTTGGTGAATTAGGATTCCTTGAGTGGTCAATGTAATCGGAGACTCGATAAGACAATGACGAGATGTCATTATGGGAAAAGCCTGAAATAGGGTCAGTAGCGTTATATTCATTGCGATGAATCCCTGAACGTCTAGCTGTGAAAGCCTAGCAGTAGATCTTGAGAGATTGGAATCTGCAGGTCAATGTTCGTTATATTTATTAAGTTGAATCCCTGAACGGTTCATTGTATGTTAGTCACAGTGCAACTGTGCAAGTGGTTAGTCACCGGCTGTTGCCCGTGCATCTGTAATCGAGATTAATTATAGTGGATTAAGACCTTGTGTTCAAGGCAAAATCACCTGAGGAGGGTGGACTGGATTAGCCTTTGTGGTGAACCAGGATATATCATGTGTCCTTTACTCTTATGCTTAATGTTCTTATTTATGTTTCTATATTGAGTATCAGAACCTTACATAAGCAAGTCAGAACCTTGCAGCTTAACTTTGATAAGCTTCCGCACTGCAAGTCCTGAAAAATGTAGTTTATGTTCAGACTCTTGTTGGTTCTCATGCTTCACGCATAGCAAGTCTGAAAGTAACTTTGCCAGTCAGAGTCTTTCAATAAACTCTGATGTTGTCCTAAGTGTTTTAACGACAAGAAGCAAAAAGTTGTCAAAAGAGTAAATACACAATTCAAACCCCCCATTTCTTGTGTCTTTCTCGTACCTTCAGTAGATGCCATCTTCATCTTCTTAGTTGATGGTCTTTCATCATCATCACTTTTCTTTTTCTTGCCTTTTCCCTTTTTCTGTAAGATCTCAGGAAGAGTATCTGGAAGATTACCCATGTCAATCCATACATCCAGTGCTTCATCTTTGCATCCAGCAAGGTAGTTTGTAAGCTCATCTGGATTATAAGTTCCTGAAAAGGATGGAAATCTAGAAATTGGAAACCTAATAGCGTTAATTTAATGTTGTGTTGGTAGATTGGTTCTATGAGTGATCTTTTTAATAAGCTTCATATTCTTTAAATTATTAGCCCAGAAGATGTTTCCATAATCCTTTTCTAGCTCATTAGTATGCCTAGCAATTAACAGATCGCCAACTAAACTAGACTCAATAAGAATATCAGAGATGAGTCTTCCTTAAGGGATATGATTTCTCTTTTTGGTAGAGCTAGTCCTTGAGTTTATTATTGACTCTCTCAGAAAACTGAACATGATAAATGGGAGATGTATCTTCTTTCCTTTCAACAGGAAGTATAGAACATACTTCTGAGACAGATTGATGTAATCAGACAAATGAGTAGGATAACGGTGGTAAATACTTACCAACATGATTTTGAACTAAACTCTTAGAGAATCTTTTAAGAACAATGAGGAAGGATCCTTTTTAGAATCCAAAACAGTCCCTTCTTTAAAGATAGATGCGGCGACTTTAGCTTCCCTTTGCTTATCTTCTTGAACATTGAACATTCTTAGCCCTTTTCCATCATGAGAGATTAAATCACAGATAGTCTTTTATGTAATGATGATTCATCTTCTAAACTCAGAGGAAATAATGACATTCCTACTAGTAGTTTCATGAATCCAGAAATCTTTAACCAAGATAGGAAAGGTGGATCCTTGTAATCTTTTAAAGAAACCGTTCCAGCCTTGGAAATCAAGTGTTTGAGTAAGATCACACCCATTATCCTTTAGATTGTTAAAGTCCACCATGGTTTCATAAAGAACGTGAAGATCAGCTACCGACGTGTCGAGAGTGATAGAACATTTCTCTGGAATAGTGAACTGATGTCCAAGTAGTTGAGATTGAGAGAGAGTTTGAGATGATTCATCCATTGAAGAAGATGATGGAGATTACGAAGCACAAAGGATTTTAGGGTTTTTAAGAAAAAGTGTGGGAAGTGAAAGTAACGTAGTGTGTGATGGTGAGAGAGTGAATATTTATAACAAAAAAAATTAATGACTATGAAAAGGTGGGAGTAATAGGAAATAATTATTTGAAACCTAGTCTCACGAAATCACAATGCTCGAGGTGTCTCTTCAACAATAAGATATGATTTGATTTTGGACAGGTGTCACAAAATAATCATAGTCGTTTGTTTCAAGAGAACACGTTTGATATTCCCAAAGTCAAGAATACTAAGAGGTATCTGACTAGACAAGTTTCTGATCAGGACATCTTCTAACATGTAGAAGTATCGTTAATCAGAAAGACAATAAATAAACAACAATCAATTTTCTTAACGTCAAAATCTTATTTAAGAAGTTCTTGTGACTTGACACATCAAAATTTCATCTACTCATTCTGGACACGGTTTTATAAATAGATTTTCCAGAACGGATACGAATTTATCCTCAGCAAGGGGTTTAGTGAAAATATCATTTCACTGGTGGTCTGTATCCATAAATTTTAACTGAAAAGTACCCTTCTGAACATAGTCACGTAAAAAGTGATGTTTTATTTCAATATGTTTTGCCCTAGAATGCATAATAGGATTCTTAGATAAACATATAGCAAAAGTATTATCACAGAAGATAGGATTGTTACTCTCGTGTATCTGATAATCTTCTAGTTGATTCTTCATCCAGAGTATCTGAGTACTGCACAGTGATGCTGAGATATATTCTGCTTCTGCAGTTGAAAGTGTAATAGTTGATTGTCTTTTGCTTGCCCAATAGACGGGGTTGTTCCCCAGAAACTGACAGTTTCTAGAAGTACTTTTCCTTTCTAACCTGTCTCCAGCATAATCTGCATCATAATAACCAGAAAGCTTGTACTCTTACGTTTTCTTATACATCAAGCCAAGGTTAGTTGTTCCTTTAAGATACCTTAGGATTCTCTTAATAGCTGTTAAGTGAGTTTCCCTTGGATCTGATTGGAAACGAGCACAAAGACATACATTGAACAGAATATCTGGACGAGAAGCATTCAAATACAGAAGAGAGCCTATCATACCACGATAGAGCTTATGACAAACCTTTATACTTACTTCTTCTTTCTCCAGAATGCATGTCGGATGCATAGGAGTCTTTGCAGGTTTACTTTCTGACATATTGAACTTCTTCAGAAGTTCTCTTGCATACTTGCTCTGATGAATGTACATTCCTTCTGGACGTTGATCAATCTGAATACCCAGAAAGAATCTGAGTTCTCCCATGAGACTCATTTCAAATTTAGCCTGCATTAACTTAGAAAATTCCTTGCACAAGGAAGTATTAGCATAACTAAATATAATATCATCAATGTAGATTTGAACAACCAGAATGTCATTTTTAAAGGTTTTGCAGAAGAGTGTTGTATCCACTTTTCCTCTGGTAAAGTCATTTTCTAAAAGAAAGATACTTAGCCTTTCATACCAAGCTCTGGGAGCTTGTTTCAGACCATACAACGATTTTTTAAGTTTAAAAACAAAATATGGGTTTTCAGAACTTTCAAAACTAGGAGGTTGGTGCACATACACTTCTTTAGAAATATACCCGTTTATAAATGCACTATTTACATCCATCTGATATAAAGTAATGTCATGATTTACAGCAAAGGAAATTAAAAGACGAATAGATTCTAACCTGGCCACTGGTGCAAAGGTTTCTGTATAGTCTATCCCTTCTTGCTGCCTATAACCTTGTGCTACCGGTTGTGCTTTGTTTCTTACGACCTCACCTTTCTCATCTCAGTTGTTTCTGAATACCCACTTTGTTCCAATGACTTGGACACCTTTTGGTTTCTGAACAAGATCCTAAACATCATTTCTGGTGAATTGATTAAGATCTTCTTGCATGGAGATTCCACTCATTCTCTATCAATTCTTCAGAATGAGAAATCTTTATTCTATTCTTCTTCTTATGAGATGGGTTATTTGTTGTTTCTGGTAAGGTTATATCTGATTTTGTAGATTCTGCATCTTTGTCTCCTTCCTTATAATCTTCATCCTTGAATTCTGATAAAGTAATCTTCAAATCACCAAACTTTTCAACTAGCTTTGACTTTTCAGGGTCAAGCTTATCATCGAATCTGACATGAATTGATTCCTCAACAATTCGTGTTTCCGTGTTATAGATTTTGTAGCATTTAGAGCGTTCAGAGTATCATAACAGTAAACACTTTTGAGTTTTGGAGTCAAACTTGCCAAGATTCTCTTTAGTGTTCAACATAAAACAAATACAGCCAAAAGGATGAAAATACGAGATATTGGGTTTTCTATTCTTCCACAATTCATAGGGAGTCTTACCCAGAATAGGTCTGATAGAGATCATGTTCTGAATATAACATGTTGTATTTACTGCCTCTGCCCAGAAGTGCTTAGCCATGTCAATTTCTTGGATCATGGTACGAGCCAATTCTTGCAAAGTCCTATTCTTCCTTTCCACTACTCCATTCTGTTGTGGAGTTCTGAGACAGGAGAAATAATGGGAAATGCCATGGGAATAAAAAAGATTATCAAAGTATCTGTTCTTAAATTCTTCACCATGATCACTTCTGACTCTGACTATTTTGCAATCCTTCTCTGTTTGCACTTGTGAGCAAAAGGTAGAGAACACATAATGTGACTCATCCTTGTGTTTCAAGAATTTTACCCATGTCCAACGACTATAGTCATCAACGATAACTAATCTGTACTTCTTTCCACTGATTGAATCATTTTTCACTGGCCCAAACAAATCAATGTGTAGAAGTTCTAACGGTCTAGAGGTTGACACAACATTTTTTGCTTTGAAGGAAGTTTTAGAGAACTTTCCTTTTTGACATGCTTCACAAAGAGCATCTGAAGAATACTTCAGATTTGGTAAGCCTCTGACAAGTTCAAGCTTATTTAGCCGAGAAATCCTCCTCATGCTAACATGGCCTAAACGTCTATGTCATACCCATTGCTCCTCATTAACAGACATTAAGCATTTGACATTCTGTTCACAGAGATCAGAAAGTCTAATCTTATAAATGATGTTTTTCCTCTTTCCGATAAAAAGGATTGAGCTATCTTTATGACTGACAGCCTTACAAGACTTTTGATTAAAGATGATATCATAACCATTGTCACTAATTTGACTAATTGACAGCAAGTTATGCATCAAACCATCGACCAAAAGAACATCAGTAATAGAAGGAAGTTTACCATTAGCAACAATTCCAGAGCCAACGATTTTTCCTTTCTGGTTTCCTCCGAAACCAACGAAGCCTCCAAGCTTAAGTTCCAGACTTTGGAACATATACCTTCTTCCCGTCATGTGTCGTGAGCAACCATTGTCCAGGTACCATGATTGGTGTTTCAACTGAGCTGCTAAGGATATCTGCAACATAGATTATCTTGTCCTTATGTACCCACTTTCTGGGTCCTCTTTTGTTAGTGTTCCCATAGTGTTTGACAACTTTAGGCTTATGTGCAACAGGATAATCAAGTGGAATTTGTGCATGATATTTGGCTTTAGAAGTATATTTCTGTGTCGGTGGGGGTTTCGGTGCAAGCTCAGAACAAACAAGCTTAGTGCCAGAAGGCACAAAATGGTCATAGAGAGGTTTTGTTTTTACAAGCTGACTTTCGTCAATTTCAAATGTTTCTGTACACCCCAAACCTTTCTTGCCATTTCTACTAACTCCATAGATCATGGAAGCTATTTTGCTTTTATCCATGCTTATAGCTAGAAAGTACTGGAATGCTCTATCATACTTGTTGACACAAATGGTGTCAGAGACATTGGAGATTAATTCTTCTTATAGTTTGGAAATTTTGCTTTTCAAAGCACAATTACTATTTTTTAAAGAAAAAATATTTTCATTTAGAGAAGAATTATTCTGCTCAAGCTTATCTCTTGGTTCAGAAGCAATTACATGGGATTTTTTAGGATCCATGTATTTACTTTGAAGAGTTTGATATTTTTCCAGCATTTCTGAAAGACGCGACTCTAATTCACAATGAGAGAGTTTAGATAATACCTCTGAGTCGGAGTCTGAGTCTGATATCATTTTGTCTTCTAGTTCTCCAGAGACTCCAGCGTCAATTGTTGTTGCCACTAACGCAACGTTTGCTTGTTCTTCATCAGAATCTTCTGATTCTTCCTCAGCTTGATAAGCCTTTGCATTTTCAGGTTTAGCCTTAAGAGCAATAGATTTACTCTTCTTCTGAGGTTCATCTTCTTCCAGCTCTATCTCATGACTTCTTATAGAACTAAAAAGTTCTTCAAGACTTATACTGTTCAGATCCTTGGGTAGCTTTAGAGCTGTTACCATAGGTCTCCATTTCTTGGGAAGGCTTCTGATGATCTTTTTGACATGATCAGTAGTTAAGTATCCTTTGTCCAGTACTTTAAGTCCCACGACTAGCATTTGAAACCTTGAAAACATAGTCTCAACTGTTTCATCATCCTCCATACTGAATGCCTCATATTTATGGATTAGGGCAAGCGCCTTTGTCTCCTTAACTTGAGCATTTCCTTCATGAGTCATTCTCAGAGAATCAAAAATGGATTTGGCAGTATCTCTGTTTGTTATCTTCTCATACTCAGTATAAGAGATAACATTTAGCAGTATAGTTCTTGCCTTGTGATGATTCTTTTAATCTTTCTTTTGTTGATTGGTCATAACACTTCTAGACACTTTTACTCCTGTAGTATAAAAAGGGTGAGTGTAGCCATCGACTACAAGATCCAAAAGATCTACATCATAACCAAGAAAGAAACTTTCAATTCTATCTTTCCAGTAGTCAAACTTTTCACCATCAAAGACGGGTGGTTTGGCGATGTAATGATCTTTCTCTTCTTGAATAGGATTAGCATTGGTTGCAGCCATGATATCTCACACAAATACTGGATCGGTACTGAACACGGTAAAGTGTTGATAAAACTTTTATCCCAATAGGAACCGGAGCTCTGATGCCAACTGAAGGTGCGAGAAAACACAAGAAAGGGGAGTTTCAATTGGGTTTTCAAAATGAATGCTTTTTGTGAAACTCAAACAAAGATCACAAAGAAACCAACAAGAGAGAAAGACATACGATTGTCATACCCCAAATTTTGACCACTAAGATTCCCCATCATTGTGCAAATCATCATCATAATATGGATGAACCATCATGCCTCGTTAGTCTCCCCAAAGATGGGTGAGCCTTCACTACAATCAAACTTAGGGTTTCAAACCCTCTTAGAGTTCTTAGACAAAGGATCAATCAAGGAATGACATGATCTTCAACTTGTCTAGCCTCTCAAACATCCCCAATGGATCAAGAGGACTCCCACAACAAGAATTAAGCACAAGGTTGCAGCATTCTGAGTGGATCAAGCCTCAAAATCAACAGTGTCACCAAATTAGGGTTTTGGTCGACCAGGGCCTCCAGATGGAAATTTTCCTCTGGGCATGAGCCAATGCTTCAAAGCATAACCTATGATTCTCCAAGGGACATCATGAACCCGATCATCAAGTCAATTTTACCTCAGGGGATGCATTCATAAAAAAAATCAGGAATTAGGGTTTCTTGACCTAATTCACCCCTAAGTTGACTTTTGGGACAAAACATGAGCCAAGACCTCAAGAGAGGATTTGAGGGTCTCAAATAAACCACATTGATCCATTTACAACAATGGATTAATCCAAGAAGCTTGATTCCCAAGTTTCAAGTTCATCAGAACCAAAATTAGGATTTTGGGGAAAAAGTCAAATGTACATTTGACTTTTGACCAAGACATACTCCCAAACCCTAGGACATGATTCAATACACCCTATAACACCTATGGAACATGTACATTAAATTTGATTTAGGTCAAGGACTTGATTTCACAGAAGATCGCGCAGTTTGGAATTCATCTGAAAAAGTCAACTGTGCACAAAAGTCAAACTTTGACTTTTTGAGATTTTTCACAATTATGGTTCCCTAACCCTAAAATGATATTAATGTGTGGTTGGAATCATCATTCATCAAGAAAAATCAAGAAAAGTGGATAACTTGTAAAAGGGGTAACCATAAAAACTTAGAAATTTTTCTAAGTTATAGAACAAAGTGGCTAGGGTACCAACTTTGGAGGATCATAACTCCTAAACCACAAGGCCATTTTTCTCTATCCAAAGCTAGATTTGTAGCTCTCATGACCCTCTACAAAAGCTTCAAACACAACTCATTCCAATTCCTCATGGATTTTAAGTTATGGAATTATCAAAATCACAAAAAGTGAAAATGTCACTTTTTTCCAACACTTAGTAAAATTTTCACTAAGTCAGAATCTGTCTTACTTTTTTCAAAATGTAGGGGCATTTTTCACTTGGATCCAAAAAGTATCAAAACCAATTATGATCAAACAATTGTTGTATCATATGAGGGCTTTCCAAAATGGCCAAGAACTCCATCAAATTCCACTTGAGCCATGAGATATGACAATGGAAATATGCCTTACTGAAAACTGTCAAAGCAAGGCAGATTTATGCATTTTGCTCGATTTGCCAAATTTGTGCAAATGACAAACACACTTATCCATCTAAACACCTCAGGGGGAGACTAAGGAGGGACAAACACTGATCCATAAGCCTCCCAAGTCTTTGGAACCAAAAGTAGCATGCCAAATCTAGAAATGCCTAAAAGAGGGACAAGACTCCAATTTTGTTTTTGAGCATTCAATGGATGCACCAAGGTGGCATGGACTGAGCCATTTCCAACTGAATTCAGTCAAGACTTATCCAAGACCAAGGGAACCAGCAGCCTGTGCCTTAACCTCTAGTCAATGGCTAGAGGAGACTTGGATTCTCATTGATCAACATTGGCCAAACCTCTGCAGCAGTTTCCATTCACTATTGATGCCAAAATAAAGTTGTTGCACTATAAATAGAGCTCATTCATGATTGTCGCTCCCGAGATTTTCATCCTAGTACAAACGCGAAAGTGGCACCGAAACAGAGTCGCCAGCAATGTGTATTTATCCCAAGAGAGGGAAAGGAAACACTGCATAAACCTGAAGGAAATGATAGAGCATGGTCTTGCGACCAAGAGAACTGGGTTCGGGAGTCGGTTACGCGAGAGAAAGGTACGAGCACCCCCACGCGTCCATCGTACCCGATGGGATCCACGCTTGCTTGTCTCGATCAAAGGGTGTCGTCGTCTGGAGCTCCACTGCTACTGGAAAGGGAAAAGAACAGGAAAAAGGAAAAGGAACAGAGAGATAAAGAAGAAACAAATGTAGGGAAAATAAAAGAAGTGCTCGAATGGGCCCTACCCCACTGCCTACGTATCTCATCGGGAGCATGAGAATCAGAGCGACGTAGTTCCCCTCAACGAGGGTCGCTTTGTTTGTGTTTTTTAGGGAACGACTAACGTTCTAGATCAGGTGTTGCAGGCTCGCTGGTCCGAGTGCGTTACCATCTTGCAAGAGAACGAGTAGGAGCACGTTCGTACGCTGAGAGCGGATGAGATGAGAAGAGAGTTCCCGAAGGAAAGACGTTATTGTTTGTTTGAAGTTTTTTAGAAAGAAGTGTTTTGATTGTTTGGTGTTTTGTAATGCGCATTGTATTTAAGTCCCTCATGTAAGATCGAATGCCTCGCATAACGACCCGAGATGGGACGCACGCTAAACATTCCAAGAAAATGAGAGAAGATCCCTCACTATCTTATTCTTACATGAAAGGCCTAAATACAATGGTTGTTTTGCCTTTATTAAGTATTTTTTAACTTTTGTTGGAAGATGAGAAGAGAGAAAACGCAAAGGAAACTCTAAAGGGAGACTAAGGGTCCTAATGTTATCATGCATAGATGTCCTATGGTTAGTGAGGTTTAGGAGAAAAGACTACCTAAAACCTAATGCTAACCCTACTCCAAGCTTAATCAAAAATTAAGTTGGACTAGGTAGCTCTAAAGGGAAAGAATCTAAGACTTGAACAAGTCTTGAGACTCATGGGATGAGAAAGAGTGAAAGAGAATAAAAGAGAAGGAGAAGAAGAGAGATGAGATACAAAAAGAGGCAGCAAGCACATCATATCATAAATGTCCAACTCAAATCAATAATCATGTTTCAAATATCAACGCAAAACAATCCGAGTAAGCATGCAAAGATAAACATGAAAGAATGCAAGCATACTTGTATGAAATGCACAATTAAGCATACATGGACTTCATATCAAAGTGAAATGAGGAAGGCAATATGAAAATGAAGACAAGTCAGAACCAACATCATATAATCATCAACAAATTCATGTGTGCAAAAGAGGTTCACATTATGCAATATGATGCACCAAAGAAGTTACAAAGCAAAAGGAATGATATGGAACACATAATTCAAACCATGATGAGCAAGTGAGATGAAAATCAAGTATAGAACTCATGAGGCAGTAGCATATACATCAATGTCATGTCAAAACCAAACTCAAGTCATACAAAATTAATCATTAAGCAACACATTCAAAACATGTAACAAAATTGAGGAAGGCATTCACTTATCAATCACGCAAGCAAACAAAGAAACATGTCAAGCAAAGAGTGAGAACATGTCACATAAAGCATCTTAAACCAAGAAGTTCATAACCTCTAGCATGTCATACAAAATCAAACAAAAGGCCTCATGCATTGGTTGAGATCAAACAAGGAAACATCACAAGGTTAGGTTGAACATATCACAAGATTCAAGTCAAAACAACATCAACTTAGAAAATCAAGATCAAATTGGAAAAAGGATCAATGAAGATTATTCCAAAGCCATAAACATGCTCAAACAGAATAGGATCACACCATATAATCACTTCAAGCATCAATCAATCACAAGTAAACAAATGCACTCAAACTAGGTCAAGTGTCTAAGCATGCTTCAATCAAATTCAAACCACAAGTAAAAATCAACCAAATATAGAAAAGTGGTTCAATAAATTCCCAAAAAATAATCAAAGTTAAATTTAAACATTCAATTAACAAATACTAAAAGATTGGAACAGAATTAGCTCAATAGCATGTTCAAAAGTGCTTCACAAGTCAAGATATTCACATAATCGTGTATGAATCGAGGAGCATAAAAAATCACATGAAAAACAATCAAAGGTGAACACCAAGGCAGCAACATGACATTAGAACATTCCTCATTTAAGTTTCAATACATGGCAAAAAAAATCAGCTCAAGAAGGCATGGCAAAGTCATCAAACATAAGCATTAATCTCAAGGGTAAACATGGAAGACACTTTGGAAGAGAAAATCAGAAATAATTACGAAAATAAATGGAAAATAAAAATAAAATTTATGAAAAATTAAATAAGACATCAATTTACACACATGATTTTTTTTTAATTTTTTTAATAAAACGAAATATTTTTATTGATTAAAAATAAAACGAAAGTAAAAAAGGAAAATAAAAAAAGTATAAAAAAGAGAGGGTGTGTATTGAATGCAAACACATAAGTTGGGCCGTGAGGGGGTGTGGAAATGAAACAGGGCGCAAGGCCCAGAGAACCAAAAGCTACTCAGAATTTTTTTTAAAAAATAGAAACTAAAGTGAAATTAAAGTAACAAAAGATATGTGGAACCTTTTTTCAATTAGTCACAACAACTTCAGTGGGAAAAGGACAAAACACTAAACCAACCAACCACATGATGCCAACGCATCATCTTCTTCATGGCCATGCAAAACACCACGTGAACAGTACCCGCAGCATCCCTCCCCACCGGAAAAAAACGCAGTCCGGCCGACCACCGCCGGCGGCGGCTGGCGCGGCCGGAATCTGTAACAGACCACCCCTCCCCCTCAGTTTTTCGCGTACGTTCCAAAAATGAACTTACCTCCTCAAGATTCCTCCTCTAAAACCAAGAAAAACGAGCAACAAGGAACAACACACAAGGATCCACAAACTCAAATCAAGACAACCAATACTCTAACTTTCAGTACACTTCAAGGTGATTTCAAATATGCAGTTAGATCTTGAAATAAGCCCCCAAAACTCATGAAAATGACTACATAAACAAAACCAACCAACTTTGAAATTCAACTAAACGAAACAACATGCATACAACCAATGCCTCCATGTGTGGAGGACTTCAGAACAAGCAAACATGAGTTGGAAGCATATCGTGACAGTGAGAATACGGTTTAGAAAACTTACTCAACGGAGTAAGTCCGTTGCTTCTTCAATCGTCTGTAAAAGGCTTCAGAAATCCCACTAAGTGCTCTGAAATCTCTCAAGGATGATGAATGGAACAAGGAGTGAATGAGAAACTTGATAAAACAGCTTGCACGGCTTGAGAAACTTTGAGAGAGAACTCTTTTTTCAGATCCGGTTCTTTTTCCAAAATGAAGTTCTTCTCTCTTTTAGGGTTTTGTGTAACTTAAATAGGATGGGGTTAGAAGTGGTTTTGGGCCTGAGATGAAGTGGGTGATTTGTTTGGAAAACTTTGCCAAAAACTTAAGATGAAGAGTGCATACGGGTAGGGATTTTATGAGGGGTGTAGGGAGTGATTCTTGAGTGTAAATGGAGCATGAAAATGTTGTGGAAGGAAGTTGGTACATGAGGGAATCAGATTGTACAAGTTTGTTGTGATTCCAAATCTTTTCAAATATGGCAAAACTTGCACATGGGATGCATGGCCATGCGCATGAGAGTATGATGGAATGGTTGGTCCATTTATGGCAAGAATGATGGGAACATGTTATCACATGTGGTATGAACACATATGCTGCAAGAGAAATATATCCTACCATGCTTTGAAAACCAAATGGGAAAAACCTTCACTTTATGCGCATATACTTTGAAACGTGTATTTCCAATTGGTGAATTTTTGAGGTTAATGGAAAGTAAAAATGAGTTTTAGAAACATGTGAAATATGAGCTTGAAATTACGCACAAAATCTGCCCAAGTCACTTAGAGAAATGAGTGAGAAATGGATCAATTGCAAGTTTGAAATAGCTAACTTTAATCAATCTTAACTTGCACCACCATGATCCAAATGAAGCAATTCTTGATTCTTTAGAAAACTTGCACAATAGGGAATCAAAATGATGTTGGAATCTAGTTGAAATAGAGCTTGGGAGTATGTGAAAATTTTTCATGAGCATGAGTGCACAAAACTGTCCAAGAATAACTTAGAAAAAATTCTAAGTTTTCAAATTTTACAACTTGAAAACTCTAACTTTGGGACATCATAACTTTCTCAAAAATAATCCAAATGAGACAAACTTTACATGGTTGGAAAGCTTGGAACAAGCTCTACAACTTTCATGTTTGAGGAAGATTGAGACAGAGCTTAGATCATAAGGAAATCTGGCCTTGAAAGTAGCTACTAAACCATGCAAAATTTGCCAAAAATAGTAAGTTCTAAAACCCTATTTTTTTTCCAAAAATGGAAACTTTCACAAATCTTTTATTTTTAATGATTCCTTGAACATATCTTGATCAAATCTTATACATGGACCATATTTGCCTTGAAAATCACCATGTCGACCTCGAAAAGTCAGGAGTTGACTTTTTCACTGCACAGTTGACCTCATTCCCAATTCTCCTGATTTTGAAATTTCTGATCAATTGAAAACCTTCTGAAACAAATTGATGGGCAATCTTCCATCCCTAGACACTTGAGGATATAAGGGATACCATGAGATCAAGTCTTGCCCAAAAAATCAGAAATAAACTGATTTTATGGCAAACCCTAGTTTTGGTACCCTCTGGTTAGGAGGAAATAGCACATCCTCCGAATTCAAATTACTCTGAATATGATGTGCATCCTCTCAAACAACGATGAGATATGCCCTTTGGAGATGATAAAAACTCAAGGAGCTTGCCCATTTGGGGGTCAGATTCCAACTTTTGACTGCCTTGTGTAGGAGCTCATGCACTGTCCAATCTTCCTTGATGAATTCTCCTCTTCCCATGACTTGTGAGATCAAATGGAGATGATACATGATGTAAGAGGTCCTTGAAGCTTGTGAGAAACACTCGGTCTTCTTCTTTGGATGATCAACACCTTATAGAATCACCTGATCACATGCCCTTATGCAAGATGCAATGCTAAATGCTTAATGCTTTGTTTTTCTATGCTTGAATGCAAAGCAATGCAAATGAAAACTCAAGCTAAAAGATATGAAGAAAAGAGAGGGCAAATTTTGGGGTATTACAGCTGCCCCTATTCAATCACTGTAGACCTGAACGGATGATAGCGATTGCTGTCATACTTTCAAGGTATGGAGGGATTGAATACTGACAATAACCCAAAAATTTGCACTCCGCAGGGAAGAAGAAAAGGGATAAACCCAACCAAACGAACTCTGCTCGAAGAAAACTCTGGTGAGAAGAAAACCACCGGAAGGATGTCTTTTATAGCGCCAGACGACTACTGACTTGCCACACTACGGGTGGACTTTAACAACGTCTTTTGTACAACGCCAGACGACTACTGACTTGCCACACTACGGGTGGACTTTAACAACATCTTTTGTACAACGCCAGACGACTACTGGCCTGCCACACTACGGGTGGACTTTAACAATGTCTTTTGTACAACGCCAGCCGACTACTGGCTTGCCACACTACGGGTGGACTTTAACAATGTCTTTTGTACAACGCCAGCCGACTACTGGCTTGCCACACTACGGGTGGATTGTCTTGTTGAATGGAGTCAGAAGACTACTGACTTGCCACACTACGGGTGGACTTTTGCCAAGCTACGGTTGGATTTTGCAGCTGAGATGCCACACTACGGGGGACTTTTGCCAAACTACGGTTGGACTTGCTGATTATCTGCCACCCTTGGATGGTCTTTTTCCAATCAACAGTTGGACTTAGCTGGTTATCTGCCACCCTTGGATGGTCTTTCGCCAATCTACGGTTGGACTTAGTTGCGGTCTTTTAAAGGGAGTCAGACGACTACTGACTTGCCACACTACGGGTGGACTTTTGCCAAGCTACGGTTGGACTTTGAGAATCTGCCACCCTTGGATAGACCTTTTGCCAATCTACGGTTGGACTTTAGGAATTTTCCACCCTTGGATGGACCTTTCGCCAATCTACGGTTGGACTTTCCAATGATTTGCCACCCTTGGATGGACTTTTCGCCAAGCTACAGTTGGACTTTGAGAATTTGCCACCCTTGGATGGACCATTCGCCAATCTACCGTTGGACTTTGATAACGTCTTTTAACAATTCCAGACGACTACTGGCTTGCCACACTACGGGTGGACTTTAGCAATTCCAATATTGGATTACGCTCTACACCCGTGTCAGACATCTTTGCTGACTCTGCTGAGGAACAACAATCAATGATTTAATCTCGGAGACTCCTGAAAGGATAATATCTCTGCTGGAGAATGAATAAACAATCCGTCTGCTTCGAATTGTCAAGTTTGCCAAAAATAAATTGGACTTTGAAACATGAGGGGAGTGATGATTCTGCCAGGAATTACTTCATCTGTTTGGGGCATGAATTCTGGTCAAAGCAACTCCGCTGGGGACGAGAGTTTCTTTACATGACGTCTTGCAAGGGAAGAAAAGTCATTAAAGCTCTGCTTGAGGATCTGTCAAACCTGAGATCCTTTGCGGGGAGACTCAACTTGGCTAGGGCAAGAATATACTACCACTCTGTTGAGGAATAGATTTTGTTGATCAATAAACCTCTGTGGGGATAGAACAAACTCAGCTGGGGAATACCGTTGACAAGATTCAATGCTGAACTCTGCGGGGAAACCGCTACCAGAGATACGATCTTGCTGGGGATCAGGGCTACTCTGTCGGGGATATGTGAATCCTGGTTAGAACATTTCACTGCAACCTGCTGGGAAAAAGTCCATATATCTGTTGGGGAAACCCAAAACAATTCCATGGTAGTCTGCTGAGGAATAAGACTGTTGAGCTTAGGATAAGTGCCACAATGCCCCATGTTAGGCGAACTTTCTGTTTGACGATTCCGTTGGGGATAATGAGTTTATAACAAACTCTGCTGGAGAAAGCCGCTTCAAAGCGTCTCATGCTGGGGAATGCCTTTTGAGAGGATTTTACAGAAGACCAAACGTCCTCAAACTCTACTGGGGATGATAGACCTGGAATATCTCTTGTTGGGGAAATCCAAAATGCCCCATGCTCGGGAGGGTCAATAACTTGCTTCCTGCTCCATGATACCAGACTTACCTGAAGAAACATCATAAGAGGATTTTACAACAGATTGAACATCTTCAAACTACTGACGACTTCACTGGGAATTAACCATCAACCTCGGTGTCTACGAAGTGACACTACTGGGAATTCGCAACCATTATCGACACAGAAAAGCTTGTAGCTGTTGGAAATACTGAATGAGAGAATCGACTTAATAAGACTCAATTCACTGATATCGAGACGTCGCGAACGACCGTCGACCGAATAATGGACTCAATCAGTAAACGTTGTGACAAAAGGGTAACAAGTAAACCCTTCCCCGTACACGATTGCCCCAGTCTCCTGTGTGGGAATAAATGATTACTCGTCTTGTGCTTGAAATCGTCTGAATCTGCAACAAAAGGATATGCACACATGCCCCAGGATATGACTTCTGCAACTGAGGACATTTAACGCTGAACCACCACTTATTGGGAGAAAGGTTTCAATACGTCTCTTACTGGTAACATTAACAATGAAGCCTGCTGAAGACGGGGACCACAGATGCCTTGAATTGGAATGCCCCTTTGTTTCAAACTTTCTGGCTGATTGACTGCGTATGCGCGACCAACAATTTTTCTTCACTTGCCCCAGACCGACTTGGTCCACCAAAAGAAAATTTCCCAAGAGGATTTTACAGAAGACTTGACATCCAAAACGCCTCAACGTCTTCAAACTCTTGTAGAGATTCGTCGGATCTCGACGTAACTGCCTCAGACTGTATGGTCTACAGAAAAATCTTGAAGTAATTGCCCCAATTTTCTGAACTCTGAAGAGATTTCTTGACGTGATTGGCTCAGATGAGATACACCTTAAAGAGATGGTTCGACGTGACTGCCCCAGATCGACTACGTATTAGCACAACTTGTTGGGAACGCTCCTGCTCAACAAAGTTTCTTGATGAAGTACAACTGGATGTGGCTGTCCTTCAGGAGTTTCAAGATTCTCAACTTGGCAAGATTAAGCTTCTGGACTGAATTTCCATATGTAAACTTCTTTTGATGTCAAATAAATATATGCAAGCAGAAAATGTTTTAATCTGAGAATGAAAATTCTAATGCAACACACATGTTAATCTTGAAGTCTTTACTGAAAAGATGTCGCAAAGCCGCGAACGAATCACTGCTTAGGGTACGACATTGATTTTTGACTGAAAGAATGCAACGCACATGCAACAACAACACAGATCTTTTAGCACAACTCATAGGAGTCAGGAACGATATCTCTTGGTAGTGTGCTTTTGAAATAACCCTGTTTCAATTAGGACTTTTGAGGGTTGTATCGTGGCCTGGTTCACGGTTTTGAGAAAAAATGGTTTATGGCTCAAAGTTTATTGGTGCCCACCCACTCTTCGTGATGTTCTCCAGTCCTACCTTCAGCTAATTCGCACAAGTGTTTGCCTCTCAAAAATATTTTGTGATCCTTCAGGAACCCATGCATCTGATGGTTTGACACCTAGTGAGGCTTTGGAGTAACAGTCACCCCTTTGTCTTTTATTCGTAGTCACACGACTTTGCTCTTTATTTGAGGATTTTTCTTTTTCCCTTTTGTTTTTCGCTTTCGCATTCTTTTCTTATCCCTAACTTTTGCTTGGACTGATTCTTTTGACTCTTTAGATTTTGAAGTCCAGCAGGATGCCCTAACTTTTGCCTAAGTTGCTTGTTTTCAAGTTTTGACTTAGCGGGCTTTTCTCTTTTTTTCTTAATCTTTTTCTCTCTTTTTTTTTCTTGAACACGTCGTGTGACACCGACTTGTCTTGACTTTGTTGAAAAGGGTTGTGACTGCCTCACTCTTTGATTGTTGAGGGATAACCATCGTGGTTTCACATTTTTTGACCTCTTGACGGTGGAATAGAAGGTAATGGATCCTCAGATGCTCACTCCTTTTGAAATTTGAACACTCGATCAAATTAACTGACACCTACCCTACCCCTGGGTTAAATGTGAGGGTTTTTTCGTGCGAAAAGAAACTCCTACTTCAAGGCTCGAAGGGGTTAACGAGGGTCTATCTCCCTTATATCTCCAGTGTTTGGGGATTCGAAACAATGCCTGTACATCCTCAACAGGGTTCTGTTCAAAAGCACACAATTAGAGACCCGCGTTCTTATTTCGTCATCCTCCCTCATAGAGTTTAAAGAAAAAGATTGGTATTGCAGTGCACATTAGCATTAAACGAGTAAACACAGATGAAATTAATCAAGAAAACATATCCATTGCATTAAAATCATCAAACCAAATACACACAAGTTTTAACATGCAAACAATGTCTGAACACACAAATAAAAACTACATATGAAAATGCAGTAAAGAAACTAAATGGTTGTCCTTGTTGAGGAGGCTTGACTCCGTCTGGACTGGCTGCTTCTGATGATGTCTTTGTAGCTTTGAGTGCTCACCCTGATAAAGAAGCTTCACCTTGTGGGGGTACCGTCTGGGGTGATAACCTTTGAGTCAATCAAATCCTGCACCTTGTGCTGGAACACATTACAGTTATCAAGTGTGTGCCCAAACGTTCCTGAATGGAACTCACAGCTAGCACTCATGTCATAGTCTGGAGGAATGGGGTATGGCACGGGCATGGCCTTCCTCAGCTGGATCAGTGAACTCTTGAGCAAGCGAGCCAACAACTGACTGTAAGGAATAGGAATAGGATCAAATATCCTCTTGGGCTTCCTTGGTCTGAGTTGCTTCTGCTGCTGATGCTGATTTGGGCGTCCAGTCTGGCCCTGCACTTTCCTTTCTGCATTCGGCTGAGCCACAAACAAGGGTTGCTGACATAAGTATTCTGCAACATAGGGTTATGGAAGAGATCCCTGACGCGAGGTAGATCCTTCGGCAAAGGAGGGAGTCCTTAGTTCTTTTGCAACAATGGGAGTAACATCACTTTGTTTACCAGTGCCAACTGATGCAAACTTGATTGCCCCTGAATCAATGAGCTCTTGGACTTTATGCTTGAACCTTGTACAGTTCTCGACGTTGTGACCAGGTGCCCTAGAGTGGAACTCACATCTAGCATTAGCACTGGGTCCTAGAGGAATCTTCGTTGGCAGCGGTCCCACACGTTCAACTAGTTTGAGCTCGAGCAGGTAAGAAAGCAATTGCGCATACGGAATTGGAATGGGATCAAACTTCCTTTTAGGCCCCTCTGACTTAGGATCCTCTTGAGGAGCAGGAGGTGACTGCTGCTGAGAGAGCTCTGAACCTTTAGCTTGCGGAGGAGATTCACGAAGCGATCCATGATCTAGGGCCAACCCCAAAGATATTGGAGGGGTAAAGACCTCTATTGTGGGAGCGGGCACATGATCGTTTTCCTTTTTTAACACCTTATTCAAGGTTTCCATGACCAGGCCCATTTGAATCTTCATCTGGTTAACCTCTTTCTTCAGCACTTTCTGGTCCTGAATCAAAGCTTGCATGTCCACCATAAAGTGCCCCAGCTGGGCTCTCATCTCAGCATCCAACAGAGTAAATTGGTCTTCTTGACCATCTTCCTGAACACCACCAACATTTCTGCCATTTCCATTACCCACATTACCCACCGGAGGGGGATTGCCAACAGGAGGAGGAGTGCCATTGTCATTCTGATTAACCCCAAGCGTGCCTTTTGGACGCTCGACCAGAAGCCTCAATCTTTCTTGATTTTGTGCCATTCCAGTCATGAGAGTCATGAACTGGTCCATTCTTGCCCTCGTTTCAGCCAAGTCACTCTGCATTTGATCCATTATCCTAGCCTGATTTCCTCGAGTTGAGTAACGATGAATATGATTCTCAGCTATAGTTCCTGAAACCAAATAAAGGTTAGAGATCTCCCGCAACAAGTACCTGAAAAAAACAGACAACAAAATGCAAAATGATATGCAATGCAATGCAATATTTATTCATTTCGAGGCATTCCTTCCTTCGATTCTAGTTTGACCAAAAGAGAAGAGCGCGTATCCCTGCAGTTGCTAACAGCGACAGAATGCCAGAGGTGAATACTAATAATTCAGAATACCCATCATATAATCTGACGAAGAATCCATCCCAATAATTACCAACAAAACCAATAACATAAAATAAAAACCCACAGCCAAGTATGGAACAGTCAAATACAAATTGTTTTCGAACAGATACAACTGAAAAAGTCTGAATACAAATAAAAGGGAAACCCATCAACAAGCCTGATGGTGACTCCCAAAATAGCAACAAAATAACTCAAACACTGAGCCCATATAAATCTTCCTGGACCTCCTTGAGAAGCGCTTCAGTAACTGGATCGTTTGGGCGCTCGGTAAGACTTCTGATCAGTTGGCTTCTTAACTTGACGGCCTCTTCTAACTTTCGGATTTGATCTTTGACAGCTGACTCTTTGGCTCTCTTTACTCCGGCGCGGGTCTTCAGATCTTCGATCTCTTGATTAGCTAAACTTAGTTGTTGGAGAAATTCACTTTCTTTGCTCATCAAATTTTCCCTCAACTCGTCGTTTTCAGCCCTGATTCTCGCCTCTATCTCTCTCCGACATTCAGAAAACTCATCCCACCTCTGTTGGCCTTTGGCAAGGGCATTCTCTGACTTGGTCAACTGCTCATTAATGCGCTTGCATGCCTCTTTTAGCGCCATCTCATTCTGTTTGACCTTACGAGTATAGATAGTGTCTTCGGCAATTCTCTTCTCATTGGCCTCATGACGTTCAGTCAGCTTCTGCAATTCATACTCAACCTTACGTTTGTCACAAAGCATCTTTCTGAGTCCTTCACTTAGCTTCTCCTTCTTTTTGATAGTCTTATCCAACTCTGCTTTAAGCTTGTCATATTCGGCAATGCTTATCATGGTCACTGGTTCCACTGGATCTGACGGTCTTTCCTGAGAAAACGGAAAAAGAGTAATCTGAACCCTTCTTTTCAACTAGGCGTCATATTGAGAGGAAGACAGATTGTTGCACTTTCTGAAGACGACTTTACCCTTCATTTGAAGATTACCCCAAGCTCCAGCCGCTTGCCTTACCAACAAAAGGTTATCCTTCACAGGAAAAAAGAAAGACTCTTCCAAATCACTGTCCCTTGGAGGCTCTACTAAGGCAAATCCTAATTGTCTCCTGAGAATAACAGGGTTATAATTAATGCAACCTCTTACTCCAAGAGTGGCACATTAGGATGTCTTCCACAGCTGCTGACGAAATCTCCCCCAATTGTCCTCTGATTGAACCAACGGATATCCTTTGCTATCAACTGAATCACCCTCTTAGCCCAGTTCTTTGCAGGCTGAGGATTCAAAAAGGCCTCTGAATTTGGTAAGTGACCCATAAGCCACCTATGGAACAAAGGCACACAACATCTAACCAACCTTCCTCGCTTCTTCTCATTCTTGAAGTGCACAGAATAGTACAAATCACCCAGGAGGGTAGGTACGGGGTTCTTCATTACAAAAATATGGATTGCACTCATGTCCACAAACTTTGGTTCATCAGCAAACATCATAATTCCATAGATACTCAAAGCCAGGATTGCACAAACGGTTTCCCACTGAGACTTAGCAACACATTCTTCAGCTTTGGCAACTAAGAAGTCCAGGTGAAAACCAGATAGTTCTCCTTTGGTGGCGAGATTATCTGCTACCAGAGGTACGCTCATATGGAGAGCCTTAGCTATTTCTTCATGCTTTGGAGGGCGCATGTCAGAGTTGAAGGGAATCTGGTACTTGAGAGGCACACCTAGCAGCAAAGCATACTCTTCTAGCATTGGGCCCAACTGAAAATCCGAGAAGGTGAAACACCTTAGCTGTGGGTCATAAAACTGTAAGCACGTATGAATGACACTCCTTTCTGAAGCATTCAAGTCAACAACCACAGTCATAATCTCCCCATAAGCCTTCCGAAACACACCCACATGGTCTGGAGTAATAAGAGCAATCATCTTTCGCAACTGTCCCACCTTTGTGTCAAAGAAACTATAGTGTACATTGTTCTTCCTGGGAGTCTCCATAACTGAACAAGGGAACTGTCAACTGGAACCGAAAGGAAGTATACCCTGAAAAATGAATAAACATGAAGGTTAAATGCGAGAATGCTAATGATGATATGTATGCAAGGGCATGTGACCACTGCTGCACAAATACTGCTGAACCCACTGTACTGCAATCTGAATTTGGTGAGATATACAACCCCAGGATAAGAAACCCAATAACAAACACAAAACCAAATGTGAGTTGATCAGGATCAAAACTTCAGTAACCAATCCAGAACAAATAAGAAAACCAGGTATTCTGACGGTCAAGGGTTCCTGCACACCTGTAAACAACCCCCCCAATCTCACAGGTAGGTACTAGGATGTTCAGTATCCCGGGCTCTCAGGTCGAGAAATGATGATACGTTCACCATTTCTAGTTTGGCATCATCATCAATCGAGGAGGCCTCAACTGATTCTCCAAAACGGAAGATCCTCAGCTTCAGAGGTTTGAGAAGCAATAACACATTCAGCCCGAAGGATACAATGCTACCTCCAATCAAAGAGGTCGTCTGCTGATTCACTTCAAAACAAAGAGGGGTCATCCTAACAGGTCATCCAGACTTAGCAGCCCTTCCAGATAGCTCTACCATCATGGGAAATCCACAACGCAGAATTCTCTAGAGAGAACCACATCCAGATTGTGTTTTATATTCCCTCCTCGAACCGAGATGGAACGCGAGAGGACATGAAACACGCTAATCCTAAGTGCACTCAGGCCTGTGTATTAGGCCTATCTCTCAGAATACGCCCATCCCGCCAAACAGAAAACAGTACAGCAATGCAGCATAATACATCATATGAAATGAAAAAATGCTAAAATACAGTAAATGCAGTAATATACAGTAGTATACAGCAAAAAACAGTAAATAACTATACAGTAAAATAGTAAATACAGCAAAGTACAATAAACACCCAATGAAAGAAAAACAGGCAAGCGCTAGGATTGACTCGCTAAGGAAACCAGAGATTCAGGATTCGCATGTCCCCAGCAGAGTCGCCAGCTGTCGCTCCCAGGATTTTCATCCTAGTACAAACGCGAAAGTGGCACCGAAACAGAGTCACCAGCAATGTGTATTTATCCCAAGAGAGGGAAAGGAAACACTGCATAAACCTGAAGGAAAGGATAGAGCATGGTCTTGCGACCAAGAGAACTGGGTTCGGGAGTCGGTTACGCGAGAGAAAGGTACGAGCACCCCCCACGCGTCCATCATACCCGATGGGATCCACGCTTGCTTGTCTCGATCAAAGGGTGTCGTCGTCTGGAGCTCCACTGCTACTGGAAAGGGAAAAGAACAGGAAAAAGGAAAAGGAACAGAGAGATAAAGAAGAAACAAATGTAGGGAAAATAAAAGAAGTGCTCGAATGGGCCCTACCCCACTGCCTACGTATCTCATTGGGAGCATGAGAATCAGAGTGACGTAGTTCCCCTCAACGAGGGTCGCTTTGTTTGTGTTTTTTAGGGAACGGCTAACGTTCTAGCTCAGGTGTTGCAGGCTCGCTGGTCCGAGTGCGTTACCATCTTGCAAGAGAACGAGTAGGAGCACGTTCGTACGCTGAGAGCGGATGAGATGAGAAGAGAGTTCCCGAAGGAAAGACGTTATTGTTTGTTTGAAGTTTTTTAGAAAAAAGTGTTTTGATTGTTTGGTGTTTTGTAACGCGCATTGTATTTAAGTCCCTCATGTAAGATCGAATGCCTCGCATAACGACCCGAGATGGGACGCACGCTAAACATTCCAAGAAAATGAGAGAAGATCCCTCACTATCTTATTCTTACATGAAAGGGCTAAATACAATGGTTGTTTTGCCTTTATTAAGTATTTTTTAACTTTTGTTTGAAGATGAGAATAGAGAAAACGCAAAGGAAACTCTAAAGGGAGACTAAGGGTCCTAATGTTATCATGCATAGATGTCCTATGGTTAGTGAGGTTTAGGAGAAAAGACTACCTAAAACCTAATGCTAATCCTACTCCAAGCTTAATCAAAAATTAAGTTGGACTAGGTAGCTCTAAAGGGAAAGAATCCAAGACTTGAACAAGTCTTGAGACTCATGGGATGAGAAAGAGTGAAAGAGAAGAAAAGAGAAGGAGAAGAAGAGAGATGAGATACAAAAAGAGGCAGCAAGCACATCATATCATAAATGTCCAACTCAAATCAATAATCATGTTTCAAAGATCAACGCAAAACAATCCGAGTAAGCATGCAAAGATAAACATGAAAGAATGCAAGCATACTTGTATGAAATGCACAATTAAGCATACATGGACTTCATATCAAATTGAAATGAGGAAGGCAAGATGAAAATGAAGACAAGTCAGAACCAACATCATATAATCATCAACAAATTCATGTGTGCAAAAGAGGTTCACATTATGCAATATGATGCACCAAAGAAGTTACAAAGCAAAAGGAATGATATGGAACACATAATTCAAACCATGATGAGCAAGTGAGATGAAAATCAAGTATAGAACTCAAGAGGCAGTAGCATATACATCAATGTCATGTCAAAACCAAACTCAAGTCATACAAAATTAGTCATTAAGCAACACATTCAAAACATGTATCAAAATTGAGGAAGGCATTCACTTATCAATCACGCAAGCAAGCAAAGAAACATGTCAAGCAAAGAGTGAGAACATGTCACATAAAGCATCTTAAACCAAGAAGGTCAGAACCTCTAGCATTTCATACAAATCAAACAAAAGGCCTCATGCATTGGTTGAGATCAAGCAAGGAAACATCACAAGGTTAGGTTGAACATATCACAAGATTCAAGTCAAAACAACATCAACTTAGAAAATCAAGATCAAATTGGAAAAAGGATCAATGAAGATGATTCCAAAGCCATAAACATGCTCAAACAGAATAGGATCACACCATATAATCACTTCAAGCATCAATCAATCACAAGTAAACAAATGCACTCAAACTAGGTCAAGTGTCTAAGCATGCTTCAATCAAATTCAACCACAAGTAAAAATCAACCAAAAATAGCAAAGTGGTTCAATAAATTCCCAAAAAATAATCAAAGTCAAATTTAAACATCCAATTAACAAATGCTAAAAGATTGGAACAGAATTAGCTCAATAGCATGTTCAAAAGTGCTTCACAAGTCAAGATATTCACATAATCGTGTATGAATCGAGGAGCATAAAAAATCACATGAAAAATAATCAAAGGTGAACACCAAGGCAGCAACATGACATTAGAACATTCCTCATTTAAGTTTCAAGACATGGCAAAAAAAATCAGCTCAAGAAGGCATGGCAAAGTCATCAAACATAAGCATTAATCTCAAGGGTAAACATGGAAGACACTTTGGAAGAGAAAATCAGAAATAATTACGAAAATAAATGGAAAATAAAAATAAAATTTATGAAAAATTAAATAAGACATCAATTTACACACATGATTTTTTTTGAATTTTTTTAATAAAACAAAATATTTTTATTGATTAAAAATAAAACGAAAGTAAAAAAGGAAAATAAAAAAAAAAGTATAAAAAAGAGAGGGTGTGTATTGAATGCAAACACATAAGTTAGGCCGTGAGGGGGTGTGGAAATGAAACAGGGCGCAAGGCCCAGTGAACCAAAAGCTACTCAGAAATTTTTTTAAAAAAAAGAAACTAAAGTGAAATTAAAGTAACAAAAGATATGTGGAACCTTTTTTCAATTGGTCACAACAACTTCAGTGGGAAAAGGACAAAACACTAAACCAACCAACCACATGATGCCAACGCATCATCTTCTTCATGGCCATGCAAAACACCACGTGAACAGTACCCGCAGCATCCCTCCCCGCCGGAAAAAAACACAGTCTGGCCGACTGTAATACCCCAAAATTTGCTCTCCCCTTTTGTCATCATAGCATGGCATTATCATTTATCATATCATATCCACCTCATTAACATTACATTGCATTTAACATAGAAAAATGAAGTATGGCATCCTTCTTACCATCAGGGCATGTGATCAGGTGGAAGGTGGACAATCAAGGAATCATTCACAGCACAAAAAGGTCAATCAAGTTGGCTCTAGGCAAGCCAAGAGGTCTCTCATGTCTCATACTATCTCAATTGATCTTCCAAAACCTCAAGGAAGTGAGATTCAATGGGAGATTGAAGCACTACATCTTTCACTATGCAAGAGGTTCAAAAATTGAAGGAAAACCCTCAAAAGAGATAGCTCATTGATTCAAAATCATTCTCAAGTGGCATTTCTCATCATCCTTTAAGAGGATACACAACATACTCTGAGGAATTTGGATTTGGAAGATGTGCAATTTCCTCCTAACCAGAGAGGGTCAAAATTAGGGTTTCTAATAAAATCAGGATATCTCTGATTTTTTGGACAAAGCTTGTTGTCATGATATTCTACATGTTCTTAAGTGTATGTGTATGGAAAATTGCCTCTCAATTGGTTTTAGAAGTGATTCAATTGGAAGAAAGATCAAAAATCAGGGAATTTGGGGCCAAGTCAAATAATCAGAGGAAAAAGTCAACTCTTGACTTTTTGAGGCCAAATTCATGAAATTCATGTTACATATGTCCAATGTACAAAATTTGGTCAAGAAACTCCAAAGGAATCATGAAAAAATCAAGATGTGGAAAGTTGCCATTTTTGGAAGAGGAAGGGTTACTAAAAATAGCAAGTTTTGGCCATTTTGCATCAGAGTTTGAACCAAGGCCATTCAAATTTGGAGCACCAAATGAAAATTCCACTCTGCCTCAATGAAAGGCCTTGCTTTAAGCTTCAAATCCATGTGTGGAACATCTCCATTGGATAAAAAATGAGGGAGATATGATTGATCAAAGTTTGAGCAAAGTAGGTTCAAAACTAGGTCATGACCAAGATTTTCAGGGCACGCGCGCAGTCATTTTAACAAACAGTTGGTGTGCCATATATTCGCCTATTTTTCTCATGGTTAAAGGCCTCAAATGAAAAACTTGTCAAAATCAATATTGTTCCTTGCAATGCCCTCTTCAATGTTCATGTTGGGCAAAATTTCATCTGATCAAGTTATGATGGAGAAATAGTGGCCCCAAGTCATGTTGATTATGCTGAAAACCCAGGCGCCATGTTGCCTTGCCAACCAACCCCATTACTACGCCATACACCAGTTTTGATTCCTTTTGTTTCAAGCAATTTTTCATCATCTTGTACACTTCCATTTGACTTGTTTTCAACATCAATATTGTGCCATGATAGCTCCTCTTTCATTTGACACCAAAACCTCATTAAACCATGCATTAACATGAGAGATATTTACCATCAAACATCCACTGTTACAATAATGACTTGTTGCATAATTTTGGTTCAAGCACACCTCAAATACATGACACAGGTTTTTTATGTTTGCTTCCTCATTAAGACCAACACATGCCTGCACTCTTTACACCTTTGCTCGAGTCATACATGAAAAAGGAAAAGGTTGAAAGCTTGTGGTAGAAGTTTTGCAGCAGGAACATTGTAACTTACCATGAGCTGCCATATACCATACAAAAGCCTAAAGGAACTCGCCCCTAACTAACTTGACTCAGTTAGTTAGGGTGCACTCAGTTGACCACCCTCAACTCGCTTGACTCACTCATTAAACCATGGTTAGGGCTGGCTATATAAACATCACATTGCTCATAACTCAGGGAGGTTTTTCACTTGTTCATTTTGTGTCACGAGTTCAGAGGTTCATCTCTCCAAGTTTCAGAGTCTCATTCTCACACTGCTCAAGCTTCATCGCCATTCTTCGCCACACGATTTACTCACTCTCTCGCTGCTCAAGTTTCAGTGCTTAAGCCTTTATTTGGCCAATAGAAGATCAAGAGTATCAAGTTTATTCTCTGGTTTTTCTTGGTTCAAAAGTTCCATCAACATCAGGTAAATATTCATCATCTTTTTCTGTACGATTCATGAGAGTTTTAAGTTCATTACACATTGATTGAAGCTTATTAGAAGCACAAGTTTGATTCTGGCTAGTTGATAGGCTTCTTAGAGGCATAGTTCTATACCTAGGGCTTAATTTGATTGACTCTGTTCTTGCTGTGCGTATGTGTTTGGTGATTTTCATTAGCATATTCATAATGTACGTGAGCTTAGCTTTCAATTGATGTATGCATTGTGATTTTCTGGAGAAATGTGAGTTGCAGACGGTGGTAAGTGACCGGAGAAGGTGACCGGAGGTCCCTCTCCGGCCGATGGCTTCATGTTAGGGTTTTATGACCAGTTTGAATGTGATCCGTTGGATGAGTGTGATCTAATGGCTACCATGCTGCCAGCACATAAAAATTCATGTGCATGTCACGTGTGATTTTCTGAAATTTTTTTGAACTTTGTGTGGTATGGTACATGGTAGTGTGTATGGACATTCAAGTGTGCGCGTTGATCTTGATTACCTTGACCTAGATTTGACCTTGACCTGATCTGATGGTGGTGAATGGTTTGACTTAGTTTGACTGAAGCACATGGTTGTTAACATGTTATGCGCAGAAATGGACCTAAGCCAGATTGATATCCACACCCCATGTTTTCAAGGCCCAATGATTTTGAACTGTTAATTTGCTATGCATGCACCCCCTTCTTTAGTTCCATTTCATTTTATTTCTCATTTTTGCTACACGTTTCATAATTAATTTTTAAAAATACCAAAACATATTGGAAAATTCTACAAAAATTCATGGACATCAATAAAACATTTAGGAAATTTTGCATGATTTTATTTTCTGATTTTATGACCTTTTTGCCCCTGTTCCATAATTTTCTTTGAATTTCCACTTAGATGCATTCTAAGCATGATACATGAATTTGTTTAATTTTGTTCTTGCTCATTACCAACTATTTTGACATGATTCTTTTTGCATTGATTCACTAATACATTGAAGCATGTTAGATGATTTTTGTTTGATTTTTTAGGACACTTTATCATATGTCTTGATGCCTATATTTGCTCCACTTGGCATGATGTTTCAATTTGACCTAAGTGCATTATTTGACATCATTTTGCCTTGAATTTTTACATGATACTTTGATAAGTGGTTCATTTCTGTTTTGTGTACTCCAATACCATGTTTTCATAATTTTCATGAGGCCATTTGATTTTTGTTTGATGCATTACATTGGAAGCATAATCCATGGCATGTCATGACAACTTTAGTGCATGTTCACATGAATTCTTTTGTGCACATTTGTATGAGCATTTGCATATGTTATGAGCCATTCATATGATATTATAGGCCTTTGATACACATTATAGGTCATCTTTACATGTTCATTTCAATTTGAACTTTGTGCATCATTAACATGTATTGTTTGCCCTTTCTTTTTGAACTTTCATTTCAATTCTTCTTATATTACTTCTTGAATGTCTTGAAGTTACCTCATAAATACTTTTGAGATGTTTATAAACCATTTTCCATTTAGTTTCAATTCTGGTTGTTGATTTACATGTTCCATTTATGCATGTCCTCTTCATTTCTTTCCATCTTTCATCTACCCCTTCTTCTTGTAACATGTTTAAATGCTAATGGGTGATGATGGTTGCTTATTCACTTGCACTTGTATGATAATAACCATTGGTTTCCATATGATGCCCATTCTGGTTGTGGTTCTAGGATTTGTTTTCTCATTTAATTCTTGTGAGTTTTATGATGCATTACATGTTCTTTTACTTCTTATACTTCTTATACATGTTTACTAACCATGTAGGGGCTTCGGTAAGTCTTAATTGAGTGTGGATAAGGAATCCACATTCAACTTCTATCCTTTCTCTTTTACAATTCCATTTTGTGTTTTGTTAAGCACTTGTGTGCTTTCCTTTAATAACTCATCACTTTCCCCTTTTGAATTACAATTCATCTTCTACTTTGGAAGTGAATTGTTTAATTCTTTCTTTCTTTAGACTTTAGGTTGAAACCTCACAAACCTTTAGGATCACTCCCTTTAATCTTCAATTAGGATTGAGTTTTAGTCCATATAGATTTTTACCTTTATCCTCCCTTGAGTCTCTTTTCTCATCTCAAAGAAAATTCAAAACATATAATAAAGGTAGGCATTTATTGCATTTAGGCCTTTCATATAAAGAAAAGATTATAAGGGGTCTTCTCTTATAATCTTAGAATGTGTAGCATATGGCCCATCTTAGGTCAATGTGTTACATATTTGATCTTGTATGAGGGACTTAAATGCAATACTTGTTGAAGGTGCCAATAATAAAAAACACTTCTTCACTTCATAATCAACAAAACACTTAATAAACACAAGTATGCTAGTGTGTTTGAACCTTGACAATTGGAACTAAGTGTGGGGGTCTTCTTCACTCTTAGTGTGCATTCTTACCCATTCCATCTTGGAATGTGAGAACGTACACATTCCAATGACTAAGATCCAGATACACTGTCATATGCAAACAAATCCAAAACACTTCCTTCTAAAAGACAAAAACAAACAATAACGTCTTTCCTTCGGGAATTCTTTTCTCACCTCATTCACTCTTAGCGTACGAACGCGCTTCTACTCGTTCTCTTGCAAGATGGTGACGCACTCGGACCAGCGAGCCTGCAACACCTGAGCTAGAACGTAAGCCGTTCCCTAAAATACAAATAATCCATCCCTAGTGAGGGGAACTACGTCGCTCTGATTCTCATGTTCCCGATGAGATACGTAGGCAGTGGGGTAGGGCCCATGCGAGCACTTCTTTTATTTTCCCTACATTTGTTTCCCGTTCCTTTTCTTTTCTTTCTCCTTTCTTTCTTTCAGTTCCTTTTCCAGTATCCTTTCTTTACACCCTTTGATCGAGACAAGCAAGCGTGGATCCCATCGGGTACGATGGACGCGAGGGGGTGCTAATACCTTCCCCGCGCGTAACCGACTCCCGAACCCATTTCTCTTGGTCGCAAGACCATGCTCTTTCCTTCTCTTCAGGTTTACGCGGTGTTTCCTTTCCCTCTCTTGGGATAAATACACATTGCTGGCGACTCTGTTTCGGTGCCACTTTCGCGTTTGTACTTGGATGAAGATCCCGAGAGCGACAGCTTGGCGACTCTGCTGGGGAAAGGAGGTTGACCTATTGCTGGTCCATCCTAAGCAAGTCAATCCTAGCGCTTGTCTGTTTTTCTTTCATTGGGTGTTTACTGTTGTGCTATATTTACCATTTTATTGTATGGTTATTTACTGCTTTACTGTACATTACTGTATTTACTGCTTTTTAGCATTACATATCATATTATTACTGTTGTGTTGGACTGTGCTATTTTCTGTTTGGCGGGATGGGATTTCTGAGAGATAAGCCCATTACACAGGCTTGAGTATACACTTTGAATTAGAGTGGAGAGTAGTGGGACCTACGTGCCGTTTGGAGTGCGTTGGGTGTTCACGAAATTCACAGCTAGACGAGGCTATCTTGGGACACGTCGTGGCATGCGCATCTTGCGTATTCCAGGATGTAGATCTAGAGAGTTGTCGACTCTAGTGACCGATCATGAGGACCTTAGTGGAAATATCCCTCTTTAGTGGTGACAATGGCAGACCACATTCTGTGGCAAACCCATTCGCACCCGAGGGCCCACTTTGGAACTTGCATAGGATGACCTTTATTTTCTAAGGGGAGTTAGTGGACGACCTCTTTGATTGGCATAGCATTGTATCCTACGGGCTGAATGTGCTATTGCTTCTCAAACCTCCGAAGCTGACAAGCCTTATTTTCTAAGAACCACATGTGAGCATGGGCGGGATGTTTACAGGTTTGCAGGAAACCCAGCCTCCTACCTACCTTACTTGTGATTCTATGATGATTTCAGACATTGTATCCTATGACAGTGATTTAAGTGTTCATCTCAGATATTGCCAGATTCAGTACAGAGACACAGTGCACACAGTTCAATACAGACACCGACACTTGATTACCTGATCACATGCCCTTTTGCATTGCATTATCATATCATGACAGTTATGTTTGTCATTTTCAGGTGCATAATACATTTCTGATTCCAATCCATGGGTTCAACAGAGATCGTTGCCGAGAGAAAGAACAATGTGTCTTACAAGTTTCCAGATCCTGTCTTGGATTCATTGCTCAAAGTTATAGATATGGCTGGTCCGGGTATTCTTGATAGGTTTCAGAAGAGCTACGGGAATTTGGTTGGGATGGTCCGTACAATCACCAAGTATGAACATGATGCCTTGCACACTCTGCTGCAGTTCTACGAGCCTTCGTTGAGGTGCTTTCTTTTTTCAGATTACATTTTGATGCCAACACTGGAAGAATTCTCATTTATTTTGGGAATTCCGATCACGTCGGCAATACCATTCTTCTCTGGTAGTTCTCCCAGCATAAAAGAAATTGCTGCTGCTTTACAAATGGATCAGGCAGTGATAAAGAGTGGTGTGAGCAGTAAAAATGGAGTTAGCGGATTTCATTTAGAATTTCTGTCTGGACAGGCCCAAGAGGCTGCAAGTGCTAAAAATTGGACGGTTTACAATTCCATTCTGGCTCTCTGCATATATGGCCTAGTTTTCTTTCCCAATCAGCAAGACTTTGTGGATATGCAAGCGACAAGAGTTTTCGTTCTTAAAAATCCAGTCCCTACTTTGTTAGGAGATTTTTATCATTCCGTGCACTATAAGAATGAGAAAAGGAGGGGAGGATCTGTTAGTTGTTGTACTCCACTGCTGAGTCATTGGTTTTTCAAACATTTGCCTCAGACAGGTGCCTTTGTGGAAACCAAAGATATGGCGAAATGGTCTAAACGATTGATGGGTTTAACTGCTGATAACATTGTATGGTTTGACCACCGGTTATTGAGAATAGAGCTTGTCACAAGATGCGGAAATTTTCCAAATGTGCCTTTGATTGGCAGAAAAGGAGGGATCAATTATAATCCAGTTTTGGCCATCCGACAGTTTGGGTATGCTTCCAGGGATCCTCCTACAGAGCAAGATGTGGAAGAATCTTTATTCTTTACAGGAACTAAAGATGCGAAGGTGGTAGAAGTAGTGAATGCTTGGAAAGATAAGCACAAAATTGGAAAAGCAGTTTTCGGGAAAGGAGATTGTAGGTCTTATCCTGAATATGACAGGTGGATTGAGACGAAAGTAAAGGAATTGCTTTTACCCTTTTCAAGGGGACCTCTTTTATGTTCAGTACAGCCAGAACAACCCACCATGGTGGCTATTGAAGAATGTGAGAAGTGGAAGAAAATGGTCAGAGAGCTGCAGATAGAAAATTCTGGAATGAGCAGATGTCTTCAGAAAGCTCTAGCTGACAACAAAGAGTTGGAAAAGAGAGCCTTGAAAGCGGAAAAAACCTTGGCTGACAAAGAGGAAGATTTTGATGACCGAGCTCGGTACTTTCGGAAACTTACTTTGGGAGCAGATGACGCTAGTCAGGCTCACAGGATTACAAAACAGGCTTTAGCCCGAAGCAAGGATTCATTAGCTCAACTTCGTCAAGCTTGGGATGAAGTCAGAATTGAAAATGCCGAGTTAAAGGATCAGTCGAAGACTAAAGACGAGGAGCTTAAAAAGGCACATGAGCAGAGGAGAAAGTATCGGGAAAGCCTCGGTAAGAGTCAAGAACAGCTAGAAGAAGCTAGAGGTGAGCTGAGGAATGCCAAGAAAGAGCTTGAAGAAGTCATGATAGAAAGGGAGATACTCAAGACGCAAGCCGGCATAAAGAGACACAAAGGAGTGTGTGATGACGAAGCTCTGATGCTGCATATGAGTTCTTTAACTGAAGCTCTTGAGAAAAGGGATGTCTTGATCAAAGAGATGATTGAAAAGCTGAATCACCAGCGTACCCGTATACTTTTTGAGGAAATCAAGTATTCAAGTGATAGGCTGAAGGATGTGGAATTGTCAGATTGATGTTCTTTTCCCTGTATTTTGTTGTTAATGGCTACCATCAGGCTTGTTGATGGATCCATTTTTTTCCTTATATTGCATTTGCGGTTGAACCTTTCTTAAATGTACTTGAATATTTTATTGAATGAGTATGAGCAGTTTTATTCGGGATTATTTCTTATCAGATAGCTGCACACAAGCACATGACCACGACACGTCTCTTTATATCACGATTTCTGGTCTTCAGATTTCTGTGGTTGGATTGGAATCAGGGTATAAAGCACCTCGGAAATGACAAACATGGCATTGCATGGCATTGCATATCATTTTGCATTTTTGTTACTTGCTTTTCAGGTACTCGTTGCAGGGTCTCTAACCTTTATTTGGTTTCAGGCAGTATAGCGGAGAATCATATTCACCGATATTCGACGCGAAGAAATCAAGTAAGAATCATGGATCAAGTGCAAAGTGATTTGGCCGAAATGAGGGCGCGTATGGACCAGTTCATGACCCTCATGACTGGCATGGCGCAAAATCAGGAGAGGCTGAGGCTTCTGGTCGAGCGTCCAGACAATGGGCCCGAAGGTGACCAACATGACAATTCACAGGGACACGGCATCCCTCCTCCCGGTGGCAACCCTTCTCCTGGTGGTAACAATCGGGGTAATGGAAATGGTAGGCATGCTGGTGTTACTCTTGAAGATACTCTGGAAGACCAATTTACTCTACTAGATGCTGATGTGGGTAATCAAGGTGATCGAAGGTATGAGGAGTTAGCAGAAAAGATCAGGGCCATAGAATGCAAGAACTCTATGGGTATTGATGTTACCAGCCTGGGGCTGGTCTCAGGAGTCAGAATTCCCCCTAAATTCAAACCTCCTACTTTTGATAAGTATCATGGCAATGCGTGTCCCCAAACGCATCTTCAAGCTTACTTTGGGAAGATTTCAGCCCATACGGATGACGAGAAGCTATGGATGCACTATTTTCAGGACAGTCTGGCTGGGGCGTCCTTGACCTGGTATATGAAGTTGAATAGAGCTGCTGTGAAGAATTGGAAGGATCTGGCAGAAGCGTTCCTGAAGCAATACCAGTATAATATTGACATGGCGCCCAACCGCACTCAATTGCAGGGTTTGTCACAAAATGCCAAGGAGAGTTTCAAAGAATATGCACAGAGGTGGAGGGAAATGGCTGCCCAGGTTCAACCTCCCTTGTCAGACAGAGAAATGGCGGATATGTTTATGGGCACCTTGCAAGGGGCTTATCTTGATAGATTAGCTGCTTGTCCGTCAACTGGATTTGCTGATATTGTGATTGCGGGAGAAAGAATAGAAAGTCTGTTAAAGCTTGGAAAGATCCAGGATGTGAGTGGGGCTGGCTCTTCGGGGACGAAGAAACCGTTTGCTAGTAACCAGAAAAGAAGAGAAGGTGATACGAATGCTGTGTTTAGAGGACGAGGCAGAGGGCGTTCTCGAGCTTATTATCAGGTAGATGCTGTAACAATCCCCACACCGTCTGTTCAGAAACAACAACCCCAACAACAAGTTCAACAGCAACAACCTTTTTTCCAGCAAAGGTCTAGACAGAGGGATCGTAAGATGGATCCTCTCCCTATGACTTATGCCGCGCTGTTGCCCCGGCTACTCGAGTTAAAGTTGGTAGAGCTCCGTACTATGAAAGCTCCGGTTGCTGGAAACCTGCCACCTAACTTCGATGCTAATGCTCGTTGTGAGTTCCACTCAGGTGCTCAGGGGCACTCCATTGAAAAATGCTGGGCTTTCCATCATAAAGTACAAGATTTGATTGATGCTAAAGCCATCAATTTCTCTCCCGCTCCTAATATTACTCAGCATCCCATGCCTGATCATAGTGCAGCAAATGTGTACGCTATTGAAGGTGGGAGGAGATTGAATTTGGTGTTAGACGTTCATCAAGTGAAAACTTCTTTATTGGTTGTAAAAGATCGTTTATTGAAGGGACAGGTGTTCCCGGGCTGCAGTCAGGATTGCTCTGAGTGTATGAATCAGGAGAACGGTGCCAGGGCCAATTCCGTTCACATCTACGAAAGCTATCCCATGGCACTATGGGGCAGATGTATATTACGAAGGTAAAAAACAGGAAGTTGAGTCATCAGTCAGCCCAAATGTTGATAACGTAGGGGGTGTAGGGTGCTTTACAAGGAGTGGAAGGTTGTTCGCTCCCCAAACCTTGAGAAGTGATAAGGAGGTAGAAGCTGCAGCAAAGGCTAAGGGTAAACAGGTGGTTGAAAGTGCGCCTACACCTGAAGCAGAGACAAAGATTACTTTTGATAAGGAAATGGAAGAATTTATGAAGATAATCAAGAAAAGCGATTATAAAATTGTGGACCAACTGAATCAGACCCCTTCAAAGATTTCAATCTTGTCACTATTGATGTGCTCTGATGCGCACCGACAGGCGTTGTTGAAAGTGTTGAAGAGTGCGTACGTGCCACAAGAAATTACTGTTAATCAGCTCGAGGGCGTAATCTCCAATGTTAATGTTAGCCATGGCTTGGGCTTTACAAATAGAGATTTGACTGTTGAAGGAAGAAACCATAATAAGGCTTTGCATATCACGATGGAGTGTAAGGGCGTAGTGTTATCTCATGTACTGGTAGACACTGGTTCATCACTCAATGTCTTGCCCAAGAAGGCATTAATGAAGTTGGAAGTTGATGGTTTGATCTTAAGGCCTAGTGAATTGGTGGTCAGAGCATTCGATGGAACTAGACGATCTGTGTTTGGTGAGGTGGAATTGCCCGTACAAATTGGACCACAGGTATTCAAATCCACGTTCCATGTAATGGACATACAACCTGCATATAGCTGCCTATTGGGGCGCCCTTGGATTCATGGAGCCGGGGCTGTTACTTCTACTCTACATCAAAAGCTGAAGTATGAGTTTGAAGGGCAGATTGTGACAGTGTGTGGGGAAGAAGACATCTTTGTGAGTCACTTGTCTACGTTCAAGTACATTGAAATGGATGGGGAAATTCATGAGATGCTGTGCCAATCATTTGAAGCAGTCAATGTTGACGATGCACCTGAGTCTTCTTCTGTACCAGTTGGGGCTGGTACCTCCATTTCATCTTACAAACAAGCTGTCGAAGTCGTCAGGGTAGGCAACGCCCAAGGTTGGGGCAGGTTGATAGAGACCCCAATGAAGGAAGACAAATTTGGTATTGGTTATCATCCCTCTACAACTTCAGATGCAGGGAGCAGGGGACCCATTACTTTCAATAGTGGGGGAATTATCTACACGGACCAGTCTTGTGCAGCCACGGAGGATAGTGTTGACAGTAATTGTGACCTGGACAACTGGGTACGCCCTCGTGCTCCGGGACAACAAGTGCAAAACTGGTCCGTTGAAGAAGTCATCCGGGTTACTCTTCAAACAGAGTAATTTTTCTTTGTTTTTTCTAACCATAATGCATGTCAAAATCTTGCGCTCTGCCCAAGGCGTATAGATTCATTTGTAGGGCCACCATGGTTGCATTTGCAATGTTTAATCATTAATAAAGGACGTTTTGCAATCAAATTTTGTTCTCTGTCTTTCAGTTTTTATTTTTTGCAAAAAAAAAAAAAAAAAAAAAAAAAAAAAAAATGGCAATGTTTCATTTTCTTTTGTTTTGCTTAAAAATAAATTCTAAAATAAGGCATGAACCCGTTCATGCAGACTTGATCCTCCGGATACCACTGATAACGATTTTGATATGGCTATGTATGACTTTGACAATCCGATTTATCAAGCCGAAGAAGGGGATGAGAAAGATTGTGAACTCCCTGAAGAACTGGCCAGATTGTTGAAACAAGAGGAAAGGGTCATCCAGCCTCATCAGGAGACTGTAGACATCATCAATATTGGTACCAAGGACGCCAAAAAAGAGATCAGGATTGGTGCCAGCTTGCAAGCAGATGTGAAGCAAACTTTGACGGAAATGTTGCGCGAGTATGTTGACGTCTTCGCCTGGTCGTATCAAGACATGCCGGGGTTGGATACGGATATTGTCGTGCACAGGCTACCATTGAGAGAAGAATGTTCGCCAGTCAAGCAGAAACTTCGTCGGACTCACCCCGACATGGCTTTAAAGATTAAGGAGGAAGTCCAGAAGCAGTGGGACGCTGGTTTTCTTGCTGTGACAAAGTATCCTCCATGGGTAGCCAACATCGTGCCAGTACCGAAGAAAGATGGAAAAGTGAGAATGTGTGTGGATTATCGAGATCTTAATAAAGCTAGCCCGAAAGATGATTTTCCACTACCTCATATTGATGTGTTGGTCGATAATACAGCTCAGTTTTCAGTGTTCTCATTTATGGACGGTTTCTCCGGGTACAACCAGATCAAGATGGCACCTGAAGACATGGAGAAGACCACGTTCATTACTCCGTGGGGTACATATTGTTATAAAGTAATGCCTTTTGGGTTGAAAAACGCAGGGGCAACGTACCAACGGGCGATGGTGACATTGTTTCATGACTTGATTCATAAGGAGATCGAATGTTATGTAGATGATATGATTGCCAAGTCGAGAACAGAAGAGGAACATCTGGTTAACCTGAAAAAGCTGTTTGAAAGGTTGAGAAAGTTCCGTCTGAGATTAAATCCAAACAAGTGCACGTTTGGGGTGCGTTCTGGAAAGTTACTGGGTTTCATCGTGAGCGAAAGAGGAATTGAGGTTGACCCTGCCAAGGTGAAAGCAATACAAGAAATGCCTGAACCGAGAACGGAAAAAGAGGTTCGTGGTTTCTTGGGTAGATTGAACTACATTGCGAGGTTCATATCTCACCTAACAGCCACGTGTGAGCCAATATTTAAATTGTTAAGGAAAGATCAAACGGTCAGGTGGAATGACGATTGCCAATTGGCATTCGATAAGATAGAAGAATACTTGCAGGAACCGCCGATTTTAATGCCTCCAGTTGAAGGGAGACCGCTGATAATGTATCTGACAGTGCTTGAAGGTTCCATGGGTTGTGTTCTCGGTCAACATGACGAGACAGGTAGGAAGGAGCATGCTATTTACTACCTGAGCAAAAAGTTCAATGATTGTGAGTCCCGATACTCAATGCTTGAAAAGACATGCTGTGCGCTTGCATGGGCCGCTAAGCGATTGAGGCAATATATGGTTAGGCACACGACCTTGTTGATTTCAAAAATGGATCCTATCAAGTACATTTTCGAGAAACCAGCATTGACAGGCAGAGTTGCACGGTGGCAAATGGTCTTGACAGAGTATGACATTCAGTACACTTCACAAAAGGCCATCAAAGGAAGTATCTTGTCCGACTATCTTGCGCAACAGCCGATTGATGATTACCAACCCATGAAATTTGACTTCCCTGATGAGGACATCATGTTTCTCAAAGCTAAAGACTGCGAGGAACCACTCCTAGAGGAGGGGCCAGACCCTGAATCCAAATGGAGTCTGATGTTTGATGGGGCTGTCAATATGAATGGGTGCGGAGTTGGAGCAGTTCTTATCACACCGGAAGGTGTTCATATGCCTTTCACTGCACGAATAACTTTCGGGTGCACCAACAATGAAGCAGAGTACGAAGCTTGTATAATGGGGATCGAGGAGGCGATTAATCTACGGATTAAAACCCTTGATATATTCGGTGATTCAGCTTTGGTAATCAATCAAGTGAAGGGGAGTTGGTACACGCACCAAGCAAATCTAGTGCCGTATAGAGATTATACAAGGAGATTGCTGACGTTTTTCACAACAGTGAAACTGTACCACATTCCTCGAGATGAGAATAGGTTCGCTGATGCCTTGGCCACTTTGTCTTCCATGATCAAAGTGCAAGGATGGAACCATGTACCTAAGATTGAGGTATCCCGCCTTGACAGACCAGCATTTGTGTTTGCGGTCGATGCAACGTCTGATGACAAGCCATGGTTTCATGACATTAAGTGTTTCTTGAAAAGTCAAGAGTACCCGTCCGGGGTATCGTCCAAAGACAGGAAGACGTTGAGAAGGTTAGCTGGTAGTTTCTTCCTGAACAAAGATGGCGTGCTGTATAAAAGAAATTTTGACACGGTCCTGCTTAGATGTGTGGATAGACATGAAGCAGACTTGTTGATGATTGAAGTGCACGAAGGCTCTTTCGGTACTCATGCCGGAGGGCAGGCAATGGCTAAAAAGTTGTTAAGGTCGGGATATTATTGGTTGACTATGGAGTCAGATTGTTGCAAATATGCCCGCAAATGTCATAAATGCCAGATCTATGCAGACAAGGTGCATGTGCCTCCAAATCCGTTGAGTATCATGTCGTCGCCTTGGCCGTTTGCCATGTGGGGCATTGATATGATCGGAAAGATTGAGCCCACAGCTTCCAATGGTCATCGTTTCATCTTGGTGGCAATTGATTACTTCACCAAATGGGTTGAAGCCGCATCCTATGCCAATGTTACAAAACAAGTGGTCGCTCGTTTCTTAAAACGGGATATCATTTGCCGATATGGAGTTCCCGAAAGAATCATTACTGATAATGGTTCTAATTTGAATAATAAGATGATAGCTGAGTTATGCCGGGACTTCAAAATCGAACATCACAATTCTTCTCCGTACCGCCCAAAGATGAATGGCGCGGTCGAAGCGGCCAACAAAAATATCAAGAAGATTGTGCAGAAGATGGTTGTCACGTACAAAGATTGGCATGAGATGTTACCATTTGCTTTGCATGGGTATCGAACGTCGGTACGCACGTCCACTGGGGCAACCCCATTCTCACTTGTATATGGTATGGAGGCAGTGCTACCGGTTGAAGTAGAGATTCCGTCCCTCAGAGTTATGATGGATGTTAAGCTAGATGAAGCTGAATGGGTGCGAGCCAGATTTGATCAGCTGAGCCTTATTGAGGAAAAGCGATTGGCGGCTGTATGTCATGGGCAACTATATCAGCGCAGAATGAAGCAGGCATTTGACCAGAAGGTGCGTCCTCGGGTTTATAAAGTCGGAGATGTAGTACTCAAAAGGATCCTTCCTCCCAATACAGATCACAGGGGCAAATGGACTCCTAATTATGAAGGTCCATTCGTGGTTAAAAAGGTCTTTTCGGGCGGAGCTTTATTGCTTACAACCATGGATGGCGAAGACTTTTCATCCCCTGTCAACTCGGACGTAGTCAAAAAATACTTCGCATGAATAGACCCGCTGGATAATAAGAATAAAAAAAATCCAGGCAAAAAAGGGCATCCCGGCGAACCAAAAACAGAATAAGGTTCGGGCAAAAATTAGGGATATAATTGAAAAAATTTGTACACCCGGTAAGTTGAAAACCCGAAAGGGCAACTTAGGCAAAAAAGGGTATCCTGGTGGATCGAAAACCTGAAAGGGCGGTCCACACAAAAGAGGGATTTAAGCGAATGACTACGGTCTGAGTTATCTGTACCCATTACCGTTTGAACAACTGACGTTCTGAAGGATAGGAATCGGTCTGATCATTCCTCAGAAGGCAAAGTCGGGGAGTTTTGAAGACATACTGGTCATAACAGAATGGAAACTCAGTGGAATTCCGTTTTCACATTGCCATTAGGATAGTTTCTTTTCTCAATTTTCAGCGATCACCTCTTTCCAGGGATTGCTTCCAGATGTAATTGCCTATTCTGGGCTCTCAGTCAATAAATTGAATTTCAATAAAAAGCTTTCTATTTTTGTTTTATTGCTTTGTTTGCAAAAACGTCCTAATTGTTGATAAAACATTGCATTTGAAAACATGGCAGCCTTGCAATAACATGCGCAGAAAAAATATTTGAAATTACTTCGAATGTTGAATACTCCCGGATGGTGGATTCTAGCCACGCAATATTCGGGGCATGTGGGCATATTCTTTTGTTGCAGGTAGCAGGTGCAGATGATTTTAAGCACAAGACCAGCAATAAATCACCCCACGCAAAAGACTGGGGCAATTATGGGTAAGGAGATCGGCGTTCATCGTTCGGTCGACGATTGTTCATAACGGGTCGATATCAGTGAATTAAGTTCAACTGGGTACCGTTGCATCTTATTAAGTCGATTCTCTCATCCAGTCCTTCCAACGGCTACAAGTTTTTCTATGTCGGTAACGGTCACAGGTTCCCCAAAAGAAGGGTCTCGTCGACACCGAAACTGATGGTCATTATCCCCAGCGAAGTCACAAGAGTTTGAAGAGGCTAGATCTTCTGTAAAATCCTCTTATGACACCCTCTTCGGGGACGAATTTTTGTGTTGTCCAAGCATGGGGCATGATTGTTTCCCCAGCATGAAGTGTTGGTCACCCCCAGTAGAGTTTGAGGACAGTTGGTCTCCTGTAAAATCCTCTCGAAAGGCATTCCCCAACATGAGACGTTTTAAAGCAGTTCCCGCCAGCAGAGTTTGTTATAAACTCGTCATCCCCAACGGAATTGTCTAAAGGGAAGCTCGCCTAACATGGGGCATTGTAGTACTTATCCTAAGCTCGACAGTCATATTCTTCAGCAGACTACTGTGGATTTGCTTTGGGTTTCCTCAACAGATCTCTAAGGACTCTTTCTAGCAAGTTGCAGTGGAATGTTCTAACCAGGATTTGCATATCCCTGGCAGAGTAGCCCTGGTACCCAGCAAGATCGTATCTCTGGTCATGGTATCCCCACAGAGGTCAGCATCGAATCTTGTCAGCAACTTCCAGCTGAGTTGTTGTTCTCTCCGCAGAGGTTTATAAGATCGGCAGAATCTATTCCTCAACAAGGATGGTACAGCCTTTCCCCAGCCGGGTCAGAAGGTTGATAATCCCTATAAAGGATCTTGGGTTGAATAAATCCCCAAGCAGAGTTTTAATGGCTCATTTCCCCAGTAGGACGTCATTTAAAAATTCTCATCCCCAGCAGAGTCGCCAGCTGTCGCTCCCGGGATTTTCATCCTAGTACAAACGCGAAAGTGGCACCGAAACAGAGTCGCCAGCAATGTGTATTTATCCCAAGAGAGGGAAAGGAAACACCGCGTAAACCTGAAGAGAAGGAAAGAGCATGGTCTTGCGACCAAGAGAAATGGGTTCGGGTACGATGGACGCGAGGGGGTGCTAATACCTTCCCCGCGCGTAACCGACTCCCGAACCCATTTCTCTTGGTCGCAAGACCATGCTCTTTCCTTCTCTTCAGGTTTACGCGGTGTTTCCTTTCCCTCTCTTGGGATAAATACACATTGCTGGCGACTCTGTTTCGGTGCCACTTTCGCGTTTGTACTAGGATGAAAATCCCGGGAGCGACACCGACCACCGCCGGCGGCGGCTGGCGCGGCCGGAATCTCGTACAGATCACCCCTCCCCCTCAGTTTTTCGCGTACGTTCCAAAAATGAACTTACCTCCTCAAGATTCCTCCTCTAAAACCAAGAAAAACGAGCAACAAGGAACAACACACAAGGATCCACAAACTCAAATCAAGACAACCAATACTCTAACTTTCAGTACACTTCAAGGTGATTTCAAATATGCAGTTAGATCTTGAAATAAGCCCCCAAAACTCATGAAAATGACTACATAAACAAAACCAACCAACTTTGAAATTCAACTAAACGAAACAACATGCATACAACCAATGCCTCCATGTGTGGAGGACTTCAGAACAAGCAAACATGAGTTGGAAGCATATCGTGACAGTGAGAATACGGTTTAGAAAACTTACTCAACGGAGTAAGTCTGTTGCTTCTTCAATCGTCTGTAAAAGGCTTCAGAAATCCCACCAAGTGCTCTGAAATCTCTCAAGGATGATGAATGGAACAAGGAGTGAATGAGAAACTTGATAAAATAGCTTGCACGGCTTGAGAAACTTTGAGAGAGAACTCTTTTTTCAGATCCGATTCTTTTTCCAAAATGAAGTTCTTCTCTCTTTTAGGGTTTTGTGTAACTTAAATAGGATGGGTTAGAAGTGGTTTTGGGCCTGAGATGAAGTGGGTGATTTGTTTGGAAAACTTTGCCAAAAACTTAAGATGAAGAGTGCATACGGGTAGGGATTTTATGAGGGGTGTAGGGAGTGATTCTTGAGTGTAAATGGAGCATGAAAATGTTGTGGAAGGAAGTTGGTACATGAGGGAATCAGATTGTACAAGTTTGTTGTGATTCCAAATCTTTTCAAATATGGCAAAACTTGCACATGGGATGCATGGCCACACGCATGAGAGTATGAAGGAATGGTTGGTCCATTTATGGCAAGAATGATGGGAACATGTTATCACATGTGGTATGAACACATATGCTGCAAGAGAAATATATCCTACCATGCTTTGAAAACCAAATGGGAAAAACCTTCACTTTGTGCGCATATACTTTGAAACGTGTATTTCCAATTGGTGAATTTTTGAGGTTAATGGAAAGTAAAAATGAGTTTTAGAAACATGTGAAATATGAGCTTGAAATTATGTCACAAAATCTGCCCAAGTCACTTAGAGAAATGAGTGAGAAATGGATCAATTGCAAGTTTGAAATAGCTAACTTTAATCAATCTTAACTTGCACCACCATGATCCAAATGAAGCAATTCTTGATTCTTTAGAAAACTTGCACAATAGGGAATAAAAATGATGTTGGAATCTAGTTGAATAGAGCTTGGGAGTATGTCAAAATTTTCCATGAGCATGAGTGCACAAAACTGTCCAAGAATAACTTAGAAAAAATTCTAAGTTTTCAAATTTTACAACTTGAAAACTCCAAGTTTGGGACATCATAACTTTCTCAAAAATAATCCAAATGAGACCAAATTTACAAGGTTGGAAAGCTTGGAACAAGCTCTAAAACTTTCATGTTTGAGGAAGATTGAGATGGAGCTTGCATCATAAGGAAATCTGGCCTTGAAAGTAGCTACTAAACCATGCAAAATTTGCCAAAAATAGTAAGTTCTAAAACCCTATTTTTTTCCAAAAATGGAAACTTTCACAAATCTTTGATTTTTGATGATTCCTTGAACATATCTTGATCAAATCTCATACATGGACCATATTTGCCTTGAAAATCACCATGTCGACCTCGAAAAGTCAGGAGTTGACTTTTTCACTGCACAGTTGACCTCATTCCCAATTCTCCTGATTTTGAAATTTCTGATCAATTGAAAACCTTCTGAAACAAATTGATGGGCAATCTTCCATCCCTAGATACTTGAGGATATAAGGGATACCATGAGATCAAGTCTTGCCCAAAAAATCAGAAATAAACTGATTTTATGGCAAACCCTAGTTTTGGTACCCTCTGGTTAGGAGGAAATAACACATCCTCTGAATTCAAATTCCTCTGAATATGATGTGCATCCTCTCAAACAACGATGAGATATGCCCTTTGGAGATGATAAAAACTCAAGGAGCTTGGCCATTTGGGGGTCAGATTCCAACTTTTGACTGCCTTGTGTAGGAGCTCATGCACTGTCCAATCTTCCTTGATGAATTCTCCTCTTCCCATGACTTGTGAGATCAAATGGAGATGATACATGATGTAACAGGTCCTTGAAGCTTGTGAGAAACACTTGGTCTTCTTCTTTGGATGATCAACACCTTAGAGAATCACCTGATCACATGCCCTTATGCAAGATGCAATGCTAAATGCTTAATGCTTTGTTTTTCTATGCTTGAATGCAATGCAATGCAAATGAAAACTCATGCTAAAAGATATGAAGAAAAGAGAGGGCAAATTTTGGGGTATTACAGTGATCAGTTTGAGTACACTAAAGCCATCAAATTGATGCTTTCCTCAAAATCTATTTCTCTAGGCAAAAATACCTTCTTTAGCAAGGTAATTCTGATTTTTTGAGTTTGAGAGCAATTCCAACTAAACCAATCACACACACACACCTCATAAATATCATATAGAGGTGATCCAAACACTCACAAGTGACCTGTAACACCAAAATCACAAAGTCACCTCTCAAAACCTCAAAATAGGACTTTTGTGCATTTTTCAAGCCATGTCTTGATTCAGTCACTTTCAAAACTAGATAAAACCTCAGACACACTCCAAATATCATCCTTGAACTGTCCCAAATGGTTCCCCCCATCTGGAGCACCATTTGAGAGAGTTGCTATTTTGGCCACTTTTGCTCCTTTTGCAATAAAGAGCTCAAACTTGTTCCTGAAGTTTCCAGCTGATTCCAACCATCCTAAAAGCTTCTAAGAGATCATTTGAAGGTGTCCAAAGCATCAAATCATTTATGGAACAAAGCACTTGGCAGATAGCACAAAAGCTCCAAAAAGAGGTAAGCATCTCAACTTGAACTCTTTGAAATATGCATTGCTTTGAGGTCCATTGATCATGCATCTCTTATACACGTTATATGTGTTGTGTTTGCACCAATTTATCATGTAATTCACACCTATACCAAGAGATAGCACAGAAAATGCAAATCATCGCCTATTTCAAAACCACTATCGGGTTTTTCAATAGAGCATGATCTGAAAAAAACACCACCACCATTGGATTCCTTGTGAAATTCTAGGCAGGATAAACTTAAATTTTGTCCCAATCCATGGAGAAATGAGAAAGTTATGGCCTTCACGTTTCTAACCAAAATCTTGCCTTGCCTTGCCTTGGGCCAGGCCAAAAACAAGGCAAGCCTTGTATATTTGTGGTTGTGTTTCAAATAACGGATATATCACCACCCCAGTGGTAAGGCGCGCGCCATATACACAAGAGGTCTGGGGTTCGAATCCCCCTCGCCCCAGACCCTCTTTTTGCTATTTTTTCCACTTTTCTACTATTTTTCATATTATTTTTAATAGTTTGGAAAATTAATAACTCTCTCAATTTTAATTATTTTTTATTGGTTCTTTTTGCAAAAAAATCACAAAAATGTTGAAATATTTTATTCCACAAAAAAATCAAGTTTATATTATTTATTTAATATAATTAGTATTTTTGTGAATAAATTCCTTTTTAATTGTTTTTAAACATTTTAAAGGTGAATATTTTCCTTGAAAGTCAAAACCAAGTGAGTTTTAATTCATCTTGTAATTAAAACCCCATTTTTTAAACCTAAAACAAAAATCACAAGTGGTTTATTCAAACTCATTTGGTATTTTTATCATTTTTATTGATTTTCTTTAAATATTTACTTTTAAAGGGAAAGAAAATTAGGGTTTCTTTGATTTCAAACCTCATTGATCATTTTCAAAACTCTTTGGGCCTCTTGGTAGAGTGTAAGACCCAATCCTTTGTAAATACAAACCTTTTTGGGCCTCAGTGTATTGTATAAGTCCTGACACCATCAAAAAGTTCGGCGCGATCGTTGCATTTTTGACAAAAACCCTTGGGTCTCTCCTTGAGCTGTAAGCCCCACCACTTGTACAAAAATAAACCTTTGGGTCTTTAATAGAGTGTAAGACCCATCCCTTGTAGCCAAAGCTTTTTTGGGCCTCAATGCATTGTATAAGACCCAGTAGGTTAAAGAAACCTCGGCGCGATTGCCAGTTCAAAAATCAAATCATTTGGGCCTACCCTCGTGTTATAAGCCCCATTCTTTTTCTTTAAACACCTTTGGGCCTCTTGAGAGAGTGTAAGACCCATCCCTTTGTACAGAAAACTTTTTTGGGCCTCAGTCACTTGTATAAGTCCCTGTACAAAACAACAGTGCAATCACTGATAAAACCTTGGGCCTCTCCTTGAGCTGTAAGCCCCAACAATCTTTTCAAAGCACTTTCTCCTTTGATTTAGAATATAATATTGTTATCAAAGCTTTCTTTGTTGAACAACTGACAAAACAGCATGGAAGCTCTACAACCGAGTAAGTGTTTACCCGCTTTCTTTATCCGCTTTCATATATATATATATATATATATAATTGTATTGTGGGGCTGCTCACTGTAAGTCTTCTTTCACAAACTTTTATATACTTGCTATATATCCACTGCGTAATAGTAGTATAGTTATTTAGAGTTTTCCCTGGCAACTACGTATAGCACTAGGTAAAGCCCTGTTGGTCACTCTTAAATACAGTCAAAACTAGATCCCCATAGGATTACCAGACAGAGTCTTCCCTCCTCTTGGGGGTTAAACAATATGGAGACGTGAAAGGAAGCATTCTCAGTGAACCCTTTCTCAGACTGTCACCCTTAGACATTGTAAAAGAAACTCTAACTCCCCAGAGATGATCTTTTCTCCGTGAATGGTATCTCTTGAGTTTCTTCCAAATTCCCGAACTTTCCTGGCTTGATCTATTCTCGGTGAATGGCATGTCTTGAACTTTTCGGGGTTTAGGGACCTACAGGCTTCTTAAAAGCATCCCCGCCTCCTCTTGGGCATTGTACAAGGACCCTTCGGCTTCCTAAAAGCTCTCATGCCTTCTCTTGGGCTTAGTACAAGGACCCAGAGACCTCTACAGGTATAGGAACAGAGCCTAGTCATCAATTTGCTAGAGCTGTCTATCTGAGTCAAGTGTCAGACCAGTTAATGGGTTGACCTTCATCCCTTAACATACCAGCCTTCTCTTGGGCATCATACAAAGATCTTTCACTATCTAAGAATCAATTTCTCACAACACCAGTAGACTTGGACAGTCTCAGTACCCTTTGGATTTCCCATTTCCTTAAAGAACAGGAAATAACCCTGATCCTCTGATTAGTGCCAAGGCACAACCATACCTTTAATCTTTCCTTCATAAGCACCGATTTTCTCTTTTATCCAACATACTGGACCTGTCACTAAACTGAAACAGTCACCAGCATAAATAGCCTCCTCTTGGGCTTTGTACAATGATTCTCCCCAACAGAGCTAACCTTTTCACACTCTCTTACTGAGTATAAAAGACTCTATTGTTGAGTCAAGTCCCCTTTAGCCTCCATCTCGGGCTTCGTATGAGGTAGAAAACACTCTCTTGTTGAGTATAAAAGACTCTCTTATTGGGTCAAACACCTTTAGGCTCCATCTCGGGCTTCGTACGAGATATAAAACACTCTCTTGTTGAGTATAAAAGACTCTCTTATTGAGTCAATCACCTATCAAACAAACTCTCTTGTTGAGTCAAAACCTTTTAGCCTCCGTCTTGGGCTTCGTACAAGACACATAAAAGCACTCTCTTGTTGAGTCAGTCACTTGTCAGCACCCTCTTGTTGGGTCAATCGCCTCCTCTTAGGCTTCATATAAAGAAAACCCCGGTTAAGTCAATCAACCTTTTAGCATCAAAGTTGTGCCTTGCTCACAGCATACAAACGTCAACAACTCCTCTTTAGAGATGACAAATTCTCTCTAAAGTCAAAACCCTTCAGCTTCACATCTTGGGCTTCGAACAAGATACAAATAGACCCTTTAGCTTCACATCTTGGGCTTTGAACAAGATGCAAACCACCTTTAGCTTCATGTCTTGGGCTTTGAACAAGACACCAAAACAACCTTTTTCCTCCCATAGAATAGGAGGAACTACGATCGGTCTAATTTCCCTGTTTCATCAAGCCGGAATACGTAGGCATAAGATTGAAAAAATCTTAGCGAGCATACTAATCAAAAACCCAAAACCCAGTATCTCCACCAAATCAGCCCAAAAGCAGCAAATCTAAACACATTACCAAAAACCTCACAAATAATCCAGACACTGTGTTCTTAACAAAATAACCGAAGATTGGGCCCCACATCCACATAGCATCTGTAACCTAACAGACCGCTGTTCAAACTCAGTATGCAAGTAGGGTTAATTGAAGACATCTATTTCCCTTCCTTAATCAGCTTAACAGGATAAAAATTAATCGAACTGTAGTGCCCAAGCGATCGTGACTCAGGACCACAAAAACCGCGCTACAGAAAAAATGGCGCCCACCGTGGGGCCGTCTTCTCTTTCTTACAATCTTCGGTGAAAACCTCGAGTTCACAAAATATCACAGAAATGGCGACTCTGCTGGGGAGTCATTGTCTGTATAGGATCATAAGACTAGAGGTCTAGGATGATTAAGACAAATATATATACTGCTTTTCCTAATTGATATCTGTGTTTATTTTTCTGCTAATGGGAATGCGTGTGATGCCGCATGTGGAAAGATTGAGTATACACCTAAGATAGGTGATGGCAATGCGAGTAATCTTGCGGGTAGTGAATCCCAGTTAAGAGTCCCCGATCGACCATCAAACTCAGTGGAGACTCCCTTTGCAGATACATTGCCTATACGACTTCGGTTGTTGAAAGTAGTGTGGTCGACTGGGTTATCTGAGAAGTTGAGGTTTTTAGCAGACTTAAGCCATTTTATAGTACGGAAGCTATCGGAAATAGTTGTCACGCGATACTACCCTCATCTGAGATCGCTCTAGGATACATCAGCTCGCTGGCAATCCGCTTGTTGTTGTTATCCCAAGAGGGGTCAATGATTTTGTGGACAGGTACAAAAAATCACCAGTATAAATATTTTGGGGGGGGGGGGGGTAGAGCCTTGACTTCATGACACCGACCCTTTGACCCCGTTTTTTTTCTATGTTTTTGTGTGTTGCATTCATACATTCATTTAAAAAACATTCAAAAAAAGAAAATCTTCTCTTCTAGTCTCTCTTTTTCAAATTAAACTAAGACAATGATTGCAAATGTCAGATAAAGGGATTGCGCTAATAGATTTCGGTAGAAGGAAAACTCATAAGAACACCTTCAAGGTTCCAAAGTTAGAGGATTTAAGAGGTCAGGCGAGAATGATCACCAACCACGAGGCTTTCAGAGCCAAGTATGGAGGATTACTGTCCTTGTTAAGGGTTCATGTAATCGAAGGAATCCTGTCCACACTAATCCAGTTCTACGATTCGGTCTATCACTGTTTCACATTCCCGGATTATCAGCTAGCACCAACACTAGAGGAGTACTCTCACCTGACTGGTTTGCATATTACTGATCAAGCTCCCTTTTTTGAACTAGAAGAAATTCCAAAGGATCAAACCATTGCAAGAGCAATTTATCTGGACGAGTCAGAAGTCAGGACTCACATGACCACTAAGGGTGGCATCCAAGGTTTGCTAGCCCAATTCTTGATAAAGAAAGCTCTATACTTTGCTAGTATAGGGAACGTGGCCGCTTTCGATAGCATCTTTGTTTTGCTCACTTACGGGTTATTTTTGTTTCCTAACATTGATAACTTCATAGATGTCAACGCCATTAAGATTTTTCTAATTGGAAATCCTTTACCGACTTTGCTCACAGATGCTTATCATTCGGTACACTTAAGGAATTTGTACAGCGGAGGAATGATCACGTGTTGTGTACCCTTGCTGTATAAATGGTTCACTTCTCACTTGTCCAAGTCTACTGCATTTTGGGGTCAAAAGAATACTTTATGTTGGTCGCAGAGAATCATGTCTCTTACCAACTCTGACATCGATTGGTACAATCGAATCTATGATGGGATCAGAATCATTGACCGTTGAGGAAATTTCCCAAATGTACCCTTTAAAGGAACTAAGGGAGGAATCAACTATTATCCAATTCTCGTTCGTCGTCAATTTGGATACCCGATGAGGCATGTCCCGCGTAATGCTCATCTGGAAGGTATTTTCTTCAAGGAAAGAGAAAATGACAAGGCAATAAAGACGGAAATAGTGCATGCCTGGAAACACATTCACAGGAAAGGAAGAGAGTCTCTAGGAAAACCAGACTGTGTCTCGGTGGAGCCTTATCTCCATTGGGTACAAACTAGAGCTCTCAAGCTGAGGATGCCTTACCCTCGCCAGGAAGTTCTTCCATTAAGGGACTCTGCTCTTTATTTTATGTCTGAGATGGAAAAACTTCAGGTTACTCTCAGCAAAGTTCAGCAGGGGAAGAGGTCTTGGAGGGACAAGTACCGCATTCTCAATGTGGAGTGTAAGAAAATACAGCAGCTATTAAAAGAAAAAAATGCTCTGATTGAGATTTTAGAGCAACATGCTGTAGAAAATCAGGATGACCAAAGGAATTTGCTCGCTCCTTTCACTTGGTAAAGGAATGACAACCCGACAACGACCCAAGAGCCCCGGTCAAAGAAAAGGAAAGTACCATAACCAGCACCTAGCCTCTCCTCAGAGAGGACTCGGGACCATTTAGCTTAGATTTCCCTTCGCATCACTCTGTAAATTACAGTATTTCCATTTCCGCAATCCTTTGAATTCAATAAAACGGGGTTTCCCCACTGTTTGATATTTGCAATCCAATTGTCAAAGTTTACTTTGAATAAACAAAAACATACAATTAATATAATCATTGCATATCATTCATCATTCTCGCGTAAACGCATTCTTCTTACCTGCGAATCTCACGTTTGTGTCTCGGTTCTAGAGTCAAATTGTCTCATTCGTACAATACTCGGGCCAATCGTCAGAAAAAGATGGATGATTTCGAGGAAGAGAACTGAGAGTTGAGGGAAGAGATCGACACTCTGAAAGAGGATCTAAGAAAGCTTCATAACGACATGCAAGCTCTAGCAGAGGCTCAAATGCAACAACAAAGGACTGTGATCTTAGAGATCACATCAACGCCCATAGTGGAAAAGTATGATCCTAGGTACAAAATGCCAAAAGATCGTCCCTGGGGCATGCCACTTAACTATATCCCGGAAGAATATGTTCCGCCGATCACTGAGGATCAGGGAACTGCAACAGGAGCCGTTGGGCCTGAAGGTTACAAACTTCGGGAAAGCGAAGATGCCAGGGGCATGACAGCAACTCCTGAAGGTTACAAACTTTGGGAGGCACTGAGAGTCTCGGCCATAATGACTATACCACCGCCCGTGGTACACACTGTCCCGAAAGGACAGATTCCACATATACCTTCTGGTGGAAACGACAACATGTTCGACAGAATGAATGAATTCCAAGAACAGTTCCTGGAAATGAAGAAAGAGCTGCAAGCCCTTCGCGGTCAGGATTTATTTGGAAAGGACGTCGCATACCTTTGTTTGGTGCCTAATGTGAAAGTTCCGCACAAGTTCCAAGTACCCAACTTTGAAAAGTACAAGGGTAACTCTTGCCCTCAAAGCCATTTGGTGATGTACACTCGGCGAATGTCAGCTCAGACAAAGAACCAGGAGTTGCTCATTCACTACTTTCAGGATAGTTTAACCGGTGCTGCATTAAAATGGTACATGGGTTTAAACCGTGCTACGATTGGCACATTCAGAGATCTTGGCGCTGCCTTCGTTCAGCAGTATAAGTATAACCTGGACATGGCACCAGACAGAGATCAACTCAGATCGATGTCACAAAAGGATAAGGAAACCTTTAAGGAGTACGCTCAGAGATGGCGTGAAGTTGCCGCCCAGATTTGTCCACCTCTTTGGGAAAAAGAGATGACAAAGATCTTCTTAAAGACCTTGAGCTCATTTTACTACGACAGAATGGTTGCCAGTGTGCCCAGTGACTTCACCGAAATGGTGAGCATGGGAGTTCGTCTTGAGGAAGCGGTCCGGGAAGGACGTTTAGTTAAAGACGCTGGATCATTGAGTAATACAAAAAGATACGGTAGCAACCAGTAGCAGCTGTAACTCCTGCTATCAACCCTGCGCCTATTCCTACGTATCAATCTCAGGTTGCACAGAGCCAACTGATTCAACAGCAATATCAGCAAAGGACACAACAACCTCTTCAGCAGGCTCATCCTCCGTACAATAACAATCGTACAACACGACCACCAGGGTTTGACCCTATACCGATGTTGTATGCAGAACTATTTCCATTGCTACTGGTCAAGGGGCATGTCCAAACCAGGCCTCCTCTTACAGTACCAAAAAATATGCCTTTTTGGTTCAAAGCGGATCAGACTTGTCCTTACCATCAAAGAGGACCAGGGCATAACATAGAAAACTATCTCAGTTTCAAATCCGATGTGCAAAATCTTGTTAGGAGCGGGGTCTTATCTTTCAAAGATACGAATCCGAATGTTCTCACAAACCCGCTGCCTCAACACGAGAAAGCTACAGTCAATTTGATAGAGGGAGAGTCTAACAACATCTATCAAATTCATGATGTACTCTTATTAAGGGCCAACTTGATCAAGATGCATTGTAGACAGAGCGGATACGGCCATGTGCCACCTCATAACTATCACCAGTGTGATATCTGCTCTAAAAATAATCAGGGATATTCTGTGGTACAATAAGCTCTACAGGAACAATTGGATCTCAGGTGGATCCAAGAGCATCGAGTTCGTGGAGTCAACATGACCTACACAAATTCCAACATCATTCAGAACCACGACATCCGTATGATGAAAGCCAGTATCATAGTCTACTGCGGTACGATTTCAATTCCTGTCTGACTTGCTCGGTAAACAAACAGGGATTCTCTTTCGTACAAGAGGCCCTCTAGCGTCAGATGGATCTTGGGTGGATCCAGGACTACCATGATAGAAATCTTTATCATATCAACATGATTCAAATCTTTGATATTTGTTTGATGAATACCAGCTTGGTGGAGTTACACGCCAAGCAGGTTCAACTCGGTTTTCTCACTTCGTATAATTATCAGAACTGTAAAGGATGTTGTGAGAGTAACCAAGGGTGCGCTCTCATTCAAAGAACTTTGCAACACTTGTTAAACCACTGGTGGCTTCCAATCTATATGGATGGAAACACGCAATAAATTAGTGTGGTTGATGGGAACCCTACTCGGCATCAAAGTCAGGATGTCCGATCTACGGGAATAGATCTAGTGAGGTTACATTGCATTCATAGCGGACGTGGCCAAGTGCCACCACATAACTATGAACGCTGTAGAGTCTGCTCGGAGAATAACCAAGGATGCTACCTTGTGCGGGCAGCTCTCCAAGGTCAGTTGGATCGTAAGGAGATTCACCTGTGTCCGAGCTCCGAGCCAGTCGACTGGACGCCGGGCTATTTCCCCGATCAAATCAAAGACGTTATCATAATCTCTGATTATCAATGAAACAAGGATGTTTGTACCATCATCCCTCTACTTGACGAGTCAAAAGTTCTTAGCCAAGAACTGATTGAAGTTACTTACGACAGTCAGAAAAATTAGAAGGCTCCTGTAGTTATTTATTTTCCAGGACCATTACCATATGAATCAGCTAAGGTAATCCCTTACAAATACGGTGCAACAGTAATTAAGAATGGAAAGGAACTTCCATTACCCTCCATCGTGAATATTGCAGACATCAGTCAAGTAACACGGAGCGGTCGAATCTTTAACCGAGGGGTTGAAGAACCTAACAAAGAAAAGGAACTTCAGACAGAAGCTCCTGATCCACCAATCGGTCAATCCAGTAATCCCGACCTTTCAAAGAACAATGATGAGATGCTGAAGCTCATCCAAAGGAGTGAATACAACATTGTTAATCAACTGTTACAAACTCCTTCAAGGATCTCTGTGCTATCACTTTTACTCAGTTCCGAAGCCCACAGAGAGGCTCTACAGAAAGTCTTAGAGCAGGCCTTTGTGGAACAGGATGTGTCAATATGACATTTCGATAGCATCATCTCTAACATAACTTCCTGCAACAACTTAGGATTTAGTGATGAGGATTTGCCAGAGGAGGGCAAAAGTCACAACATGGTGCTCAATATCACAGTCAACTGCCAGGACGATGCTTTAGCCAGCGTACTTGTAGACACAGGATCGGCCATCAACGTTATGCCGAAGTCCACTTTAATGTGACTATCTTTCAAAGGGTCTCCGATGAGGGGCAGTGAGGTTATCGTCAAAGCCTTTAACGGATCTCGGAAAGCAGTTATCGGCAAAGTCGACCTTCCCATAACTATTGGTCCTCACACTTTCCTAATCACTTTCTAGGTCATGGACATCCGGGCAGCGTACAACTGTTTATTAGGAAGACCTTGGATACACCAGGCTGAGGCAGTCACTTCAACGCTGCACCAGAAACTGAAGTTCATCAAGAACGATCAACTCATCACGGTCTATGGAGAATAAGCCTTGCTCGTGAGTAACTTGTCATTATCTACTTATATAGAACCCGAGGAGGTTGTTGGGACTCAGTTCCAAGCACTTTCGGTGAGCAATAAGAATCAATCAGAGAAAGGAACCTCGATTTCCTCATACAGAGATGCTCTCGAAGTGATCAAAAATAACAATACAAAAGGATGGGGATAGCTTGTCATTCCTACCGATAACAAAACAAAGAAGGGTCTTGGTTTTTCTGCAACCTGCACCCAGACAGCTGCTAACGACAAAAGTCTTCATCCCATTTAGGACTTCTTCCACAGTGGAGGTTTCCTTCACCCAGTGCCTCAAGCAGTCCATACCATCAACGAGGAAGATCCCTCTGATATAGATGAGAAGTGGAAGTCCTATCTTAACGAGGACGGTTATATCTCTCAGGAAGAGGTGCTTACGCCATTTTGCTATCCCGCACAGAGTCCGAGATTTATACCCAGGTCAGATGTCAGAATGATATACGGAGATTGTGATCCGGAAGGATGTCGTGCTCCACCAAACTCATTAAAGGAAGACACTCTGATTAAAGACCACTCTGACCATGACTATTATGGCCCAATGGATGTCCTGCCTATCTGGCAGCGGTACCCAGGAGACTTGGGCAAGAAAATCAGTCGAACAATGAAAATCAGCTAAGCATCATTGAACAGAATACATACGTCCCCACCATGTCATGGGATCAACACTTAGGTCATTCAGAAATTATCCAGCACGATGATGAATTGGCAAAGTTTGCAGGACTTAAATTCATCAACTATGCTTTTCCAGAGGTCAACGTCATCGAAAGAGATGACTCCTCCAGTTCCAAAGAAGTGTGGGACACCTTGGGACAACCGAGTGGAAAATACGACTTCATGGTCAAATACATCACTCCTGAAAGCTCTCGCATTAGGCTCAAAGACATTCAGCCAACTGGGTGGGGAGATCCACCTGAGAGCACAAATACTCTGCAAAATACAACTGAAGAATCCTCCTACGACAACTTTGCTTGGGAGACAGATTCCAATGATCCTGCTCCGCCAGAAATCAGTGTCATTTCTGAAGACAAATCAAGGAAGGTACCAGACTTTGTGATTCACCGAGGAGTTCGACGCCAATGGGTTGCTGTCGATGTTCCGAAGATTGTTCATAAGTTAAAGTAATTGTCGTCTTTAACCTTTCACCTTGGCCAGGTGAAACGGATGTTTCGATCGGGCTCACTTTCTGGAATTATCCCTCTTCGCTTCGCCCAAAGCGACAGAGTTTTGTTTTATAGGGCTGTAGTTTCAAGAATCGATCATTCATAAATAAAATAACGTCATTCTGTAATTTCCGCATTTATTGTTGTTTTCTCTTTTCGCTTTTTCAGAAAATGGTAATCCTAAAAAACAAACTCAATAATAAAAACAAGCAGTTTTCAGAAAATACACTGCACACACTCTTGCATTCCCTCTATCTCTTCTAAAACAAATCATCACGTCATGCAGATTGCTTGTTTTCAACCCCATTGAAACATACGATCCAATGCCTTCTCCCAACTTTGAATTCCCGGTATTTGGGGCTGAAGAAGAAGTTGACGACGAAATTCCAGAAGAGGTCTCCCGACTACTTAGACAGGAGGAAAGGTCTATCGAACCTACAAAGAGCCGTTGGAAACGGTCAACTTGGGTTCATAGGAAAAGAGAAAAGAGATCAAGATTGGGGCACTGCTCAGTCCAACTGTCAAAGAAAGTTTGACAAAGCTTCTCAAAGAGTTTCCCGATGTATTCGCTTGGTCCTACCAGGACATGCCAGGGTTAGATACCAGCATCGTGGAACATCATCTACCGTTAAGGTCAGAATATCCGCCAGTAAAACAAAGATTGAGATGAACTCATCTGGACATGGCCATCAAAATCAAAGAGGAGGTACAGAAATAGATTGACATGGGTTTCCTCGCCACATCAGAATATCCTCAATGGTTAGCCAACATCGTACCAGTTCCGAAAAAGGACGGAAAAGTCAGAATGTATGTGGACTACAGAGATCTGAACAAGGCTAGTCTAAAGGACGACTTTCCTTTACCACGCATTGACATGCTGGTGGACAGTACAACAAAGTTCAAAGTTTTCTCCTTCATGGATGGATTCTCGGGCTATAATCAAATCAAAATGGCGCCGAAAGACACGGAGAAAACTTCGTTCATTACCCCATGGGGTACCTTTTGTTACAAGGTAATGCCGTTCGGTTTGAAGAACGCCGGGGCAACCTATCAACAGGCCATGACTACTCTGTTTCATGACATGATACACAAGGAAATCGACGTATATGTCGATGATATGATTGCCAAATATAAAACAGACGAGGAACATGTGACCCACCTGTCAAAACTATTTGAGCGGTTGAGAAAGTATAAACTCCACTTGAATCCCAACAAATGCACATTCGATGTCCGTTCAAGGAAACTTTTAGGGTTCATCGTCAGCCAGAAAGGAATTGAGGTTGACCCTGACAAGGTCAAGGCCATTCAAGAAATGCCTTCTCCGAAAACCAAAAAACAAGTAAGGGGATTCCTGGGACGTTTGAATTACATTTCCAGATTTATATTCCTCATGAACGCGACATGCGCGCCGATCTTTAAATTACTCAAAAAGAACCAGGACTGCGTTTGGACAGAAGATTTCCAAACCGCCTTCGACAGTATCAAGGAATACCTATTGAACCCACCGATTCTATCACCTCCAGTGGAAGGAAGACCACTGATCGTCTATCTAACAGTCTTGGAAGACTCAATGGGTTGTGTACTTGGCCAACAAGACAAAACCAAAAGGAAAGAGTCTGCCATTTACTATTTGAGCAAGAAATTCACCGACTGCGAGACTCGATACACTATGCTCGAGAAAACTTGGTGTGCTCTGGCTTGGGCAGCCAAACGTCTTCGCCAGTATATGATTCGTCACACTACTTGGTTAATCTCCGAAATGGATCCAATCAAGTACGTCTTTGAAAAGCCTACTCTTACGGGAAGGATTACCCGTTGGCAGATGTTGTTATCAGAATATGACATAGAATACCACGCTCAAAAAGCTGTTAAGGGGAGTATTTTAGCCGATCATTTGGCTCATCAGCCGATTGACGATCAAGATCAATTGGGTTTGACTTCCCAGACGAAGATGTCATGTACGTGAAAATGAAAGATTGCGATGAACCGCTACCCAGTGAAGGGCCAGAACCAGGTTCCCAATGCGGACTAATTTTAGACGGAGCTGTCAATCATTATGGAAATGGAATTGGGGCAATCATCATAACCCCTCAGGGTACCCACATTCCTCTCACTGCCAGACTTACATTCAAGTGTACAAACAACGAGGCCGAATACGAAGCTTGTATTATGGGTCTCGAAGAAGCGATCGACTTAAGGATCAAGAACTTGGATGTGTGCGGCGACTCAGCCCTGGTTATCAATCAGATCAAAGGAGATTGGAACACATACCAATCATGGCTAACTCCTTACAAAGATTATGCAAGAAGGTTGTTACCCTTCTTCAACAGAATCGAGTTTCATCATATCCCTCGTGAAGAGAACCACATGGCTGATGCATTAGCCACTCTCTCTTCCATGATTAGTGTAGGCCAATGGAACGACCTACCTAAGATCGACATAATGCGCCTTGAAAGGCCCGCTTACATCTTCACGATTGAAGCAGTCATAGACGACAAACCTTGGTATCAAGATATCAAATGATTCCTTCAGAAACAAGAGTACCCACCTGGGGCATCCAGAAAGGACAGAAAAATCCTCAGAAGGCTGGCAGGAAGCTTCTTCCTGAGCGGTGATACACTCTATAAGAGAAACTTTGACATGGTCTTGCTCCGATGCGTAGACAGACCAGAAGCAAACATGCTGATGAAAGAAATTCATGAAGGATCCTTTGGCACTCATGCCAACAGACACACAATGGCGAGAAAAATTCTAAGAGCAGGGTACTATTGGTTGACCATGGAATCCGACTGCTACAAGTACATGAGGAAGTGTCACAAGTGTCAGATATACTCTGACAGAATCCATGTACCGCCGATGCATCTCAAAGTTCTCTCTTCCCCATGGCCTTTTTCCATATGGGGAATCGACATGATTGGCATAATCGAACCTAAGGCTTCAAATGGACATCGGTTCATCCTGGTAGCCATTGATTACTTCACCAAGTGGGTCGAAGCAGCGTCGTATGCTAATGTAACCCGACAAGTGGTGGTCCGCTTTATCAAAAACAATATCATCTGCCGTTATGGTGTTCCAAGCCAGATCATTACCGATAATGGATCCAACTTGAACAATAAGATGATGAAAGAGTTGTGCGCTGAGTTCAAGATCGAACACCATAACTCATCTCCCTACCGACCTAAGATGAACGGAGCGGTAGAAGTGGCTAACAAGAACATCAAGAAGATTGTTCAAAAGATGGTTGTAACCTACAGAGACTGGCACGAGATGCTACCCTTTGCTCTTCACGGTTATCGGACATCTGTCCGCACTTCAACAGGGGCAACCCCTTTCTCTCTAGTGTATGGCATGGAAGCAGTGCTCCCCATAGAAGTAGAGATTCCATCAATCCGAGTATTGATGGAAGCTAAGCTTACAGAAGCTGAATGGTGTCAAAGTCGACACGACGAACTAAATCTGATAGAAGAAAAGTGAATTATGGCACAATGCCATGGTCAGTTGTATTAACATAGAATGAAGAAGGCGTTTGACAAAAAGGTTCGACCTCGCGTCTTCAGGAAATGAGACCTTGTGCTCAAGAAGATACAATCCTTTCTCACTGACTCTCGGGGCAAATGAACTCCGAATTATGACGGCCCCTATGTGGTCAAGAAAGCTTTCTCAGGCGGCGCCTTGAGACTTGCAACCATGGATGGAGAGGAATTTCCCTACCCCACAAATGTTGATGTAGTCAAGAAATACTTCGCCTAAACTAAAAAAACGTCTCGGTAGATTGAAAACCCGAAAGGGCGGTCCAGGCAAAAATTAGAGACACAATAAAAAATCATCCCGGTGGATTGGAAATCTCAAAGTACAATCCAGGCAAAAATTAGGGATTAATGGCAAGTAACTACGTCTTATCAGTTCAGCTCCGCAGCAGTTACACCATCCGAGAAAAACTCCAGTCAAGGTCATCTTCGACAGAAGCTGAGGATGCCCTGAATTCAAAGTTGGTAGAAGGATAGCGGTCGCCATGTTTCAATGTAACCCTTTTCCCTTAAATTACCATTTTCTAAACTTTGTAAATACTCTATGGAATCACGCGTTTAACTGACTTCCATCCTATCAATAAAATTTGAGCGCTTGTGCTTTTGTTTGCAATTCTTATTTGTTTTAGCTTTACAGAACGACGTTTTAACATGATTAATGATTCTTGAAATAAAACAAAAATGAATTTACTTGTCAAACTTTTTCTGCTTTTAAAATAAAGATGGCAAATTCTTTTGACTGTTGAACATCGAAAGAACATCGGTCACTTCTCCAGAAGTAATTGAACTTCAAAGTGAAGAATCAAAGTACTCCTTCTAAACCAGTGCACCTGAGTGAAGGATCAACTGTGTTAGAGACTATGTCTCATCTGACACCCCCAGGAGAGTTCTTATCTCCTAAGCCCGACCAACGGGTGTTTCCCACGAGGACTATCTCTCCTAAACAAGGCAGAATTACTACTTTTGAACTAGAGATACCTCTTCGTCCCCAGCAGTGGCTGAGTATCCAGTCGTGTTCATCCATTAGTATGTATGTCGCGTTAGTTTTGTCATCATAAACATACATACATCATGCATTATTGATTTACATTCATATTCATATTGCATCACTATCTCTCTATTCGGTCGTATCCTCTAGTGATAACATTTCTCTCAATCGAGTTGTCAGTCCTTTCCTTGTCAGGAAGTGTTGTGTCTGAACTATCTCTCTCCTCCAGTTTATTTCTGGATTAGAATTGGCCCTTGACCACTTTGATAACTTGAACCTCTTAAAAATGAGAGAACTTTCTATAAACATCACTCTTCGCCATTGAAGATGATATCCTCGCTTTCCCGGATTAAGGAAAATCCCCAAAGAAAGCCTCTTAATCCGAGATTCGGTAATGCAACCGTTTTTCTCTGAAAAATTTCGCTGACGAAAAGGTCGTCAGTACCTCAAAATTGGATCACATCATATGGCATTTCTCCGAGAAGATCCCGAGAAAAGTATGATGTAATCCCCCAAGCGGCAGCAGTCTCTCAAGAGACCTGCTTTCCCTTGTAAAGCCGACAAATGGCGTCTCCAACAGAGAATTTTGTACACCTCTACAACTCATACGACTGGGTTCCCCAGCAACTCTGACATCAGATCTTTTTCCATCAAATGGCATCTCCCCAGGAAAATTCGGCGAGAAGTTTGAGGAAAACCAATACGAACAGCGTCCCTTGTCAAGAAGTTTATTGACAAAAGAAACTGAGACCAGTTCCTTGGTAGGAAACCAGGATCGAGGGGAAGTTTATCTCAAAAACTGAGACCAGTTCCTTGGTAGGAAACCAGGATCGAGGGGAAATTTATTCATGAAACTTAGACCAGTTCCTTGGTAGGTGATCGGAAAAATAGCAAGTGTGCTATTTTAACGATGTAGTAATAATAGGGGTTATCCCCAGTATCGATCTCGAGGACTGCGTAGGAAATACAAGTTCTTATAGTAATTCAATTGAACAAAAGGTCATATGGGTTTTAAAAATTGTTTTGAAATTATAACTAGAAATAGTAAAATGAACAAAATTATAAACTTGATTTAAAAACAGATATGAGAAGCATGCTAGAGGAAGTGTATGAATTGCACTGCAAAAACTCTAAATCCTTATTCGATGAAACATTACTCTAAACAAACCTTACCGATTCTTAAGGTTATTTTTCCCTAATTCCTTAGCGGAAAAACCTTTGAGATTCTATCTTTACCCTAATTCCTTAGCGGTCAAGAAAGAATCACAAGCATTATATTTGATCAAGAATAATCCGGTTATTACAGGGTATCCCCATTCCTAGGCAATACCTACTGTAATATTATTATGCAAAAGCGTTAGGTTGGTTGGTCCGACCTAAACCCTAACCGTAAATCAATTTCAATTTGTCCGATCGAAAAAGCATTAAAAATATTGCATAACAAAAGATTAAGGAAAAAAGTATTATCCCATATAACAATGGAAATAGAAGTCATTACAAATGCAATTCAGGGACACCCCCTAGCATTGGGGGGTTTAGCTACTCATAAGGCGAAAAGAAATTACAAAATAAAAGTAAGACATTACAAGATTATTGGATGACTACGATCTTCAATTGCTTCCGCTCATGAACAATCTTCGTTCTCCAAAACCCTTGATATCATCAAACTTTAGCGTCAAATATTCCGTCTGTCAAAAAAGTCCTTTCTAGCTTCTCAAAAATAAGTCTAAATAGCCCCAATTCACCCAGATCGATTGGAAATACCCAAAGTGCCCCCACAACTTAATATAGGGAGAAAATATGGAAAAATTCAGAAAATCAGCGTCAAACCTGACACGGACCGTGACAGCCAACACTGCCGGCCGTATCAGCTTGCTGGATTTTGTAACCGAAATTGTTTCGATCATAACTTTTGATCGGTAAGTCTGTTTTGGTCCCCGTTCGAAGCGTCAGAAAGCTAATGAAGAGAACTACAACGTAGTACAGACAAGGAACTTGGTTGACCAATATTTTTTCCATGTTTGTTGAATTTTAAGTCCAGGCATCCTCTGCTTCATTCCAAAAACTCTTCTAAATCCCCGGAACTTCCATTTCCTTCGCACGAGTCCTTTGGGCTTTTCCACTCAGACCTGAAACCATGGAAAACTACCAAACCAAAGCATAAAATGCAACATAATTGAAATAAAACAACAAATCATAAAATGCGAGAATAAAATACGACAAGTAAAATTGAATTGAAAAACAATGAAAAGACAAACAAAGTGCTACCGATTTTATGGATTCATGCCGAATAATTGACAGAAAACTAGTAGAAATTGTGACCGATCACAACCCCAAACTTATCTCATTGCTTGTTCTCAAGTAATGCTCGAGACAGTAGAAAGGTCACCCCCGAATTAATCAAAATTTTCTTACCACAACACCGCTGAGATCTTTCGCGACTATGTTTCCACTTTTCTTTCAACATTTCCTTCTTACCTGAATTTTGACGGTCCGCTACACTTCCACATCAAAGTACCTCTTTACCTGTCAGCTTTTCACACTCTCACCAAATTTCTCGGGTTACAGTGTTTACACTCAATAATCATAGCATGCAAAGTCAACTCATAAGCTTGAACAACATCTATTTTCATCTCAAACGCACACAGCACACACTTTTTGAGGGCTTTTATGGTTGTAACGGGGCTTAGGGACAAGGTGGGATAAATAAACAAAATAGATAAACGATTGGTTTTTAGCTCAGACTAAGTGTCGTCATTCTAATCACTATGGTATTTGTTCTGTTTCACAATCAAGGGTAACAGACACCATTTTACTAGGATTCTTTAGTTTACACTCAATTGTTTCTTTGAGCTTACTTTTTGACTTCTTCAAACTAAATCCTCCTCCAGGTAAGTGCTTTATTCAACTTCTCTTTTTTTTTCTTCTTTCTTTTCTCTTTTTTTTTTCTTTTTCAAAACTTTTGTTTTTTTTTTCTTTTTGCACTTACCTAGTTCTTTAAGGTATCCCAACCCCAAACTTAGAATTTTTCACATATAAAAAATCAACAACACTTATCTGAGCAGGGTGAGGGAGTGTTTGGGTTCATGGTTTAATTATGCGGTTAATAAACAAACAAAAGGAAGAAAACTCGAGGGGGTTAACGAAGGATAACATAAAAGGGTAGGCTGGAAAGGCTCAGGGTTAAAAACAAACAAGTGCCTCAGTGTGTATATGCGTGCATTGACATTCCAACAGACGAGTATGCAAACTAAGAGTGACAGAGACATACCTGACGAACTCCCATGATGATAAGGTGTTTGGCTTTTTATGATCCTCACCATGTTTGGCATACTGACAAATTCCAAGGTACCTCTAGTGTAATGTCGCTTCATTTCCGTCTCAGGTGCACAGTACTCCCGTATCAGTCCAGTGTTGGAAAGTCGCGTCCAATCATTCACTTCAGTAGTACCAACTTTTAGGGGTTTCCTGGAGATCAAGTATGGGCTGCGTATTCTCATCCACTAACTACAAGCCTCATCATTCATCCGGACAAATACCTTCAATCTGTAACACACGAAATACAAAACACACCAATCAACGGTACGAAGATGAAATAACATAAATAAAAATCCTGAAAGCAATAACCCCCCCCCCCCCCCCCCGCCACACTTGAACTAAACATTGACCTCAATGTTTTAGAACAAGCTAGAGAGGATAACTCACAGAGCCTCACTACGGAGGGACAAAGTTATAAAAACCGAACGCCTGCCAGACACGGGCCGTGTCAGGATTCTGTCCTCAATCCACGAAAAAAAAAAAGAAATTTTTTTTTCGGTAGGGCTGACACGGGTGGCCGTGTTAGCCTACTGTAAAAAAAAATTTTCTCCCGTGAAAGACTGTGAGTGTACCTAGTTAAACCTGAAACACAACAAAAACAAAAGAAACCATTAGAAATAAAACTCATGGGTTGCCTCCCACGGAGTGCTTCATTTAACGTCGCATGGCTCGACGGTTCACTCCCTGTTAAGGTGGCATATATGAAACAAATAACACATCATCTTTTTTCTTTCTTTTGTTTGGTAGCAATCCCATGAACTTGAGGTATTGATGATGTTGCTTCCAAATCATTTTCAGTTGGATTTTCGTGAACAAGGCATAAATTAAATCTAATACTTTGTCAAATTCTTGTCTTTTATCTGCCTTGTTAAAATAGTTCGTGGGGATACTCTTTTCTTGAAGATTTTCTTGTTGGATGTCTATATCTTCACAAATTGTTAAATCTGTATTTTCATCCAACACTAGATCATCTTCAAGTTGCATTTTTTCTCCTTCCCCATCTTTCTCATTTACCTCAAATTCTTCTATTTCTAATTCATCTTCTTCGTCTGACGTCATGCCTTGTTCTTCTTCTTTCACACACTCTTCTTCCAACCTGCACTCTCGCAAAAAAAAATAATCTGGATAATAGTTAGCTTCTTTACATTCATTCACAAGGATTTTTACCTCCCTACTATATGCTTGAAAAATTTTAGTCGCCTCTTCCAAGGTGATTCCTGAATCGGGCGACCAACATTGACGAGATACAGGTGGCAATGTATAAATCATAACTACACAACTCAGACACTGTGTTAGTTGCACAATATAGAAGAATTCATGAAGGTACAATAATCTGACTCTTTTTTTTAATAAAATAAAAATAAAATAAAAAGAAAAAGAAAATTAACACTAAATTTTAATTGCGGGGCAACAAAATTTCAATTGAATTAAAATTAAAACTTATATTTTGGCAGTCCCCGGCAACGGCGCCAAAAACTTGATCGGAAAAATAGCAAGTGTACTATTTTAACGATGTAGTAATAATAGGGGTTATCCCCAATATCGATCTCGAGGACTGCGTAGGAAATACAAGTTCTTATAGCAATTCAATTGAACAAAAGGTCATATGGGTTTTGAAAATTGTTTTGAAATTATAACTAGAAATAGTAAAATGAACAAAATTATAAACTTGACTTAAAAACAGATATGAGAAGCATGCTAGAGGAAGTGTATGAATTGCACTGCAAAAACTCTAAATCCTTATTCGATGAAACATTGCTCTAAACAAACCTTACCGATTCTTAAGGTTATTTTTCCCTAATTCCTTAGCGAAAAAACCTTTGAGATTCTATCTTTACCCTAATTCCTTAGCGGTCAAGAAAGAATCACAAGCATTATATTTGATCAAGAATAATCCGGTTATTACAGGGTATCCCCATTCCTAGGCAATATCTACTGTAATATTATTATGCAAAAGCGTTAGGTTAGTTGGTCCGACCTAAACCCTAACCGTAAATCAATTTCAATTTGTCCGATCGAAAAAGCATTAAAAACATTGCATAACAAAAGATTAAGGAAAAAAGTATTATCTCATATAACAATGGAAATGGAAGTCATTACAAATGCAATTCAGGGACACCCCCTAGCATTGGGGGGTTTAGCTACTCATAAGGCGAAAAGAAATTACAAAATAAAAGTAAGACATTACAAGATTCTTGGATGACTACGATCTTCAATTGCTTCCACTCATGAACAATCTTCATTCTCCAAAACCCTTGATAGCATCAAACTTTAGCGTCAAATATTTCGTCTGTCAAAAAAGTCATTTCTAGCTTCTCAAAAACAAGTCTAAATAGCCTCAATTCACCCAGATCGATTGGAAATACCCAAAGTGCCCCCACAACCTAATATAGGGAGAAAATATGGAAAAATTCAGAAAATCGGCATCAAACCTGACACGGGTTGTGTCAACCAACACTGCCGGCCGTGTCAGCTTGCTGGATTTTGTAACCGAAATTGTTTCGATCATAATTTTTGATCCGTAATTCTGTTTTGGTCCCCGTTCAAAGCGTCGGAAAGCTAATGAAGAGAACTACAACATAGTACAGACAAGGAACTTGGTTGACCAATATTTTTTCCATTTTTTTTGAATTTTAGGTCCAGTCATCCTCTGCTTCATTCCAATAACTCTTCTAAATCCCTGGAACTTCTATTTTCTTCGCAAGAGTCCTTTGGGCGTTTCTACTCAGACCTGAAACCATGGAAAACTACCAAACCAAAGCATAAAATGCAACATAATTGAAATAAAACAACAAATCATAAAATGCAAGAATAAAATACGACAAGTAAAATTGAATTGAAAAATAATGAAAAGACAAACAAAGTGCTACCGATTTTATGGATTCATGCCAAATAATTGACGGAAAACTAGTAGAAATGGTGACCGATCAGTAGGAAACCAGGATCGAGGGGAAGTTTATTTTAGAAAATGAGACCAGTTCCTTGGTAGGAAACCAGGATCGAGGGGAGGTTTATTTCAGAAACTGAGACCAATTCCTTGGTAGGAAACCAGGATCGAGGGGAGGTTTATTTCAGAAACTAAGACCAGTTCCTCGGTAGGAAACCATGATCAAGGGGAAGTTTACCTTTTCTAAGCATCATTGCTTAGCAAAAGAAGATGGATGTGTAAACTGCCATGCATAACCACTATCAAAATTTCGGGTATTCCGATATTTAATCCTCTTGCACCCCAAATGCCCGAATACCTTCGCCATTCACACCTTCGGGTCCAAGAAAATTAAATAGGAGCATCTTCCATACCCCAAATTTTGACCACTAAGATTCCCCATCATTGTGCAAATCATCATCACAATATGGATGAACCATCATGCCTCATTAGTCTAACCAAAGATGGGTGAGCCTTCATTACAATCAAACTTAGGGTTTCAAGCCCTCTTAGAGTTCTTAGATAAAGGATCAATCAAGGAATGACATGATCTTCAACTTGTCTAGCCTCTCAAACATCCCCAATGGATCAAGAGGACTCCCACAGCAAAAATCAAGCACAAGGTTGCAGCATTCTGAGTGGATCAAGCCTCAAAATCAATAGTGTCACCAAATTAGGGTTTTGGTCGACCAGGGCCTCCATATGGAAATTTTCCTCTGGGCATGAGCCAATGCTTCAAAGCATAACCTATGATGCTACAAGGGACATCATGAACCCAATCATCAAGTCAATTTTGCCTCAGGGGATGCATTCATAAAAAAATCAGGAATTAGGGTTTCTTGACCTAATTCACCCCTAAGTTGACTTTTGGGACAAAACATGAGCCAAGACCTCAAGAGAGGATTTGAGGGTCTTAAATAATCCATATTGATCCATTTGCAACAATGGATTAATCCAAGAAGCTTGATTCCCAAGTTTCAAGTTCATCAGAACCACAATTAGGGTTTTGGGGAAAAAGTCAACTGTACCTTTGACTTTTGACCAAGACATGCTCCCAAACCCTAGGACATGATTCAATACACCCTATAACACCTATGGAACATGTCCATTAAATTTGATTTAGGTCAAGGACTTGATTTCACAGTGGATCGCACAGTTTGAAATTCATCTGACAAAAAGTCAACTGTGCACAAATATCAAACTTTGACTTTTTGAGATTTTTCACAATTATGGTTCCCTAACCCTAAAATGATGTTAATGTGTGGTTGGAATCATCATTCATCAAGAAAAATCAAGAAAAGTGGGATAACTTGTAAAAGGGGTAACCATAAAAACTTAGAAATTTTTCTAAGTTATGGAACAAAGTGGCTAGGGTACCAACTTTGGAGGATCATAACTCCTAAACCACAAGGCCATTTTTCCCCATCCAAAGCTGGATTTGTAGCTCTCATGACACTCTACAAAAGCTTCAAATACAACTCATTCCAATTCCTCATGGATTTTAAGTTATGGAATGATCAAAATCACAAAAAGTGAAAATGTCACTTTTTTCCAACACTTAGTGAAATTTTCACTAAGACAGAATTTGTCTTACTTTTTTCAAAATGTAGGGGCATTTTTCACTTGGATCCAAAAAGTATCAAAACCAATTATGATCAAATAGTTGTTGTATCATATGAGGGTTTTCCAAAATGGCCAAGAACTCCATCAAATTCCACTTGAGCCATGAGATGTGACAATGGCAATATGCCTTGCTGAAAACTGTCAAAGCAAGGCAGATTTGTGCATTTTGCTCGATTTTCCAAATTTGTGCAAATGACAAACACACTTATCCATCTGAACACCCTAGGGGGAGACCAAGGAGGGACAAACACTGATCCATAAGTCTCCCAAGTCTTTGGAACCAAAAGTTGCATGCTAAACCTAGAAATGCCTAAAAGAGGGACAAGACTCCAATTTTGTTTTGGAGCATTCAATGGATGCACCAAGGTGGCATGGACTGAGCTATTTCCAACTGAATTCAGTCAAGACTTATCCAAGACCAAGGGAACCAGCAGCCTGTGCCCTAACCTCTAGTCAATGGCTAGAGGAGACTTGGATTCTCATTTATCAACATTAGCCAAACCTCTGCAGTAGTTTCCATTCACTATTGATGCCAAAACAAACTTGTTGCACTATAAATAGAGCTCATTTGTGATCAGTTTGAGTACACCAAAGCCATCAAATTGATGCTTTCCTCAAAATCTCTTTCTCTAGGCAAAAATACCTTCTTTAGCAAGGTAATTTTGAGTTTTTGAGTTTGAGAGCAATTCCAACTAAACCAATCACACACACACCTCATAAATATCATATAGAGGTGATCCAAACACTCACAAGTGACCTGTAACACCAAAATCACAAAGTCACCTCTCAAAACCTCAAAATAGGACTTTTGTGCATTTTTCAAGCCATGTCTTGATTCAGTCACTTTCCAAACCAGATAAAACCTCAAACACACTCCAAATATCATCCTTGAACTATCCCAAATGGTTCCCCCCCATCTGGAACACCATTTGAGAGAGTTTCTATTTTGGCCACTTTTGCCCCTTTTGCAAGAAAGAGCTCAAACTTGTTCCTGAAGTTTCCAACTGATTCCAGCCATCCTAAAAGCTTCTAAGAGATCATTTGAGGGTGTCCAAAGCATCAAATCATTTCTGGAACAAAGCACTTGGCAGATTGCACAAAAGCTCCAAAAAGAGGTAAGCATCTCAACTTGAACTCTTTGAAATATGCATTGCTTTGAGGTCCACTGATCATGCATCTCTTATACATGTTATATGTGTTGTGTTTGCACCAATTTATCATGTAATTCATACCTGTACCAAGATATAGCACATAAAATGCAAATCGTGGCCTATTTCAAAACCACTATCGGGTTTTTCAATAGGAGCATGTCTGAAAAAAAACACCACCACCATTGGATTCCTTGTGAAATTCTAGGCAGGATAGACCTAAATTTTGTTCCAATCCATGGAGAAATGAGAAAGTTATGGCCTTCACGTTTCTAACCAAAATCTTGCCTTGCCTTGCCTTGGGCCAGGCCAAAAACAAGGCAAGTCTTGTATATTTGTGGTTGTGTTTCAATCAACGGATGTATCACCACCCCAGTGGTAAGGCGTGCACTCTATACACAAGAGGTATGGGGTTCGAATCCCCCTCGCCCCAGACCCTCTTTTTGCTATTTTTTCCACTTTTCTACTATTTTTCATATTATTTTTAATAGTTTGGAAAATTAATAACTCTCTCAATTTTAATTATTTTTTATTGGTTCTTTTTGCAAAAAATCACAAAAATGTTGAAATATTTTATTCCACAAAAAAATCAAGTTTATATTATTTATTTAATTTAATTAGTATTTTTGTGAATAAATTCCTTTTTAATTATTTTTAAACATTTTAAAGGTGAATATTTACCTTGAAAATCAAAACCAAATGAGTTTTAATTCGTCTTGTAATTAAAACCCCATTTTTCAAACCTTAAACAAAAATCACAAGTGGTTTATTCAAACTCATTTGGTATTTTTATCATTTTTATTGATTTTCTTTAAATATTTACTTTTAAAGGGAAAAAAATTAGGGTTTCTTTGATTTCAAACCTCATTAATCATTTTCAAAACTCTTTGGGCCTCTTGGTAGAGTGTAAGACCCAATCCTTTGTAAATACAAACCTTTTTGGGCCTCAGTGTATTGCATAAGTCCCGACACCATCAAAAAGTTTGGCGCGATCGTCGCTTTTTTGACAATAACCCTTGGGCCTCTCCTTGAGCTGTAAGCCCCACCACTTGTACAAAAATAAACCTTTGGGCCTCTAATAGAGTGTAAGACCCATTCCTTGTAGCCAAAGCTTTTTTGGGCCTCAATGCATTGTATAAGACCCAGTATGTTAAAGAAACCTTGGCGCGATCGCCAGTTCAAAAATCAAATCATTTAGGCCTACCCTCGTGTTATAAGCCCCATTCATTTTCTTTAAACACTTTTGGGCCTCTTGAGAGAGTGTAATACTCATCCCTTTATACAGAAAACCTTTTTGGGCCTCAGTCACTTGTATAAGTCCCTGTACAAAACAACAGTGCAATCACTGATAAAACCTTGGGCCTCTCCTTGAGTTGTAAGCCCCAACAATCTTTTCAAAGCACTTTCTCCTTTGATTTAGAATATAATATTGTTATCAAAGCTTTCTTTGTTGAACAACAAACAAAACAGCATGGAAGCTCTACAACCGAGTAAGTGTTTACCCGCTTTCTTTATCCGCTTTCATATATATATATATATATATATATAACTGTATTGTGGGACTGCTCATTGTAAGTCTTCTTTCACAAACTTTTATATACTTGCTATATATCCACTGCGTAATACTAGTATAGTTATTTAGAGTTTTCCCCGGCAACTACGTCTACCACTAGGTAAAGCCCTGTTGGTTACTCTTAAATACAGTTAAAACTAGATCCCCATAGGATTACCAGACACAGTCTTTCCTCCTCTTGGGGTTAAACAATATGGAGACGTGAAAGGCAGCATTATCAGTGAACCCTTTCGGAGACTGTCACCCTTAGACATTGTCAAAGAAACTCTAACTCCCCAGAGATGATCTTTTTGTCGTGAATGGCATCTCTTAAGTTTCTTTCAAATTCTCGGACTTTCCTGGCTTGATCTATTCTCGGTGAATGGCATGTCTTGAACTTCTCGGGGTTTGGGGACCCACAGGCTTCTTAAAAGCATCCCCGCCTCCTCTTGGGCATTGTACAAGGACCCTTCGGCTTCCTAAAGGCTCTCATGCCTTCTCTTGGGCTTAGTACAAGGACCCAGAGACCTCTACAGGTATAAGAACAGAACCTAGTCATCAATTTGCTAGAGTTGTCTTTCTGAGTCAAGTGTCAGACCAGTTAACGGGTTGACCTTCATCCCTTAACATACGAGCCTTCTCTTGGGCATCATACAAAGATCATTCACTATCTGAGATTCAATTTCTCACAACACCAGTAGACTTGGACAGTCTCAATACCCTTTGGATTTCCCATTTCCTTAAAGAACAGAAAATAACCCTGATCCTCTGATCAGTGCCAAGGCACAACCATACCTTTAATCTTTCCTTCATAAGAACTGATTTTCTCTTTTATCCAACATACTGGACTTGTCACTAAACTGAAACAGTCACCAGCATAAATAGCCTCCTCTTGGGCTTTGTACAATGATTCTCCTCAGCGGAGCTAACCTTTTCACACTCTCTTGTTGAGTATAAAAGACTCTCTTATTGAGTCAAGTCCCCTTTAGCCTCCATCTCGGGCTTCGTACGAGATAGAAAACACTCTCTTGTTGAGTATAAAGGACTCTCTTGTTGAGTCAAACACCTTTAGCCTCCATCTCGGGCTTCATACGAGATATAAAACACTCTCTTGTTGAGTATAAAAGACTCTCTTATTGAGTCAATCACCTGTCAAATAAACTCTCTTGTTGAGTCAAAACCTTTTATCCTCCGTCTAGGGCTTCGTACAAGACACATAAAAGCACTTTCTTGTTGAGTCAGTCACTTGTCAGCACCCTCTTGTTGGGTCAATCGCCTCCTCTTAGGCTTCATATAAAGAAAACCCCGGTTAAGTCAATCAACCTTTTAGCATCAAAGTTGTGCCTTGCTCACAGCATACAAACGTCAACAACTCCTCTTTAGAGATGACAAATTCTCTCTAAAGTCAAAACCCTTCAGCTTCACATCTTGGGCTTCGAACAAGATACAAATAGACCCTTTAGCTTCACATCTTGGGCTTTGAACAAGATACAACTCACCTTTAGCTTCATGTCTTGGGCTTTGAACAAGATACAAAAACAACCTTTTTCCTCCCATAGAATAGGAGGAACTACGATCGCTCTTATTTCCCTGTTTCATCAAACGGGAATACGTAGGCATAAGATTGAAAAAATCTTAGCGAGCATACTAATCAAAAACCCAAAACCCAGTATCTCCACCAAATCAACCCAAAAGCAGCAAATCTAAACACATTACCAAAAACCTCACAAATAATCCAGACACTGTGTTCTTAACAAAATAACTGAAGATTGGGCCCCACATCCACATAGCATCTGTAACCTAACAGACCGCTGTTCAAACTTAGTATGCAAGCAGGGTTAATTGGAGACATCTATTTCCCTTCCTTAATCAGCTTAACAGGATAAAAAATGAATCAAACTATAGTGCCCAAGCAATCGTGACTCAGGACCACAAAAATCGCGCTACAACGATATATCCTGGTTCACTTGAAAACTATCAAGCTAATCCAGTCCACCCGCCAAGGTGATTTTTCCTTATACACAAGGACTTAATCTACTATAACCAACTTATTACACTACACTAGCAACTTCTGGTGACTAAAAATCAAAGACTAACTGTCTCTTCTTAAGGATTCTGACCTAACTGGTCCCCTAAGGAATAAAAACAACTGTTTGAACAAAATTAATGTTTACAATGAACTGCTTCTACACAAGCAGATATAAACACTATGAATAGCTCAAGTAACTTAAAGAAAATCTATACAGTATGAACAATGTTTCTTGCTTTGTATTGTGGTGCTTTACTATTTGCGCATGTGTCGCTCATTTTCTTCAAGTGATCAAGTCTTTATATAGCCAGAAAGAGATTCGTTGGAGGGAAGATCAGGAATATCATTAAGATTGTTGGCGACTTGAAATAATGTCGTTATGCAGGGATGAAAATCATACACAAAAGTCGTCCTTTGTACCATCAAATTAGGGTAGTAGAATGGTAGTGGAAAAGAACGTGTTTGATACGTACTATGTACTATTTTCCCTTGCAAACATTTCATCTTCTTCTGTTTATCAGAGGCTTCTGAATAGAGATAATTGAAGCATGAACAGAAGAGTTGATCACCAGGTCTTCAGAGTATTGAGTCATCAAAGTCTTCAGAACTTGTTCACCAGAACCTTGTCTTCAGAGTCTTTAGCACTCAATCTTCAGAACCCTTGGCCTTTGGAAACTTAAGTCTTCAGAGTCTTCAGAACGTTGTTCAGCAGAACCTTGTCTTCAGAGTCTTCAACACTTAGTCTTCAGAAACTTAAGTCTTCAGAGTCTTCAGAACGTTGTTCACCAGAACCTTGTCTTCAGAGTCTTCAGCACTTAGTCTTCAGAAGTAATTCATTAGAGTCATGTTCAGAGGCAAAATCCAAGAGAACATTGGATCAGCAACATATTATCTTCTTAGAATGTTTCTGAAAGTGAGTAGATCAGAAGCAGACTTGCTTCTTTGGCGCAAAAGCGACTTTTGGTCAAAATAAAGTGACGTTGCACATGGTCTCTATCAGAGTCATAGCTTTCTTTATGAGAGTCAGATCCTGTTTGTTAATTCTACAGAAAACAAACATTAGAGTACCAAAATTGATCTCACACAAATACTACTTTGTTATTACCAAAACTTAGAGATATCTAGCATAACCAAATCTTGTTCTAACATCAACTTCCCTCCGTTTCTACTCTTCATATTCCTCGTAAATATCCCGCAATAACATCCGTCGTCACCTATAATGACACTATAACACCTATACCTTCAATAGTTGTAAATCTTCTGTCATAATGCATCATCCCCTAACTGTTTCTTGAGACCCTTCACATGGCATCCTCACCCTGTCATCAGACCCAACTAGTGTGAGTGAAAGAGACCTTGGTTTATATGTATTCGGCTCTGCCCTGTTTATCTGGATATCTTTTTCTAGAATCCGACTCATATGTAGGAATATGGCCTTATGGCTTAATTATCTTCCATTGCTCTGATGCTCTTCCAAATTGGCCTTAGAATCTTTCTAAGACCTGAAATTGGATTTTCCGAGCTTATACTTTGGTTGGTCAACTAAATTTCCAGGTATATACACCCGTCTATATCCCCGAGGTGTGACTCGAATCAAGGTGGACGTCTCCAGACTCCACCGCCTAACGCCTTTGGATTGGATAAATCTGTATGGGGTGCGCTTGCTACATAGAAGTGTGTTTAAGGCATATCATATATGCCAAAGTACGTGTAGTCTTATTGGACACACAGAGGAACGTGTAATCTTCATATACACAGAAATGAAATAATGTATTTAAGCCGTATCAGATACACAGAAATGCGTCTAATCTATATCGGGTAAGAAGAAATTCAAAAATGCATTTAAGCCTTATCAGATACGCAAAAGTGCATGTAGTATGTACTGAAGATATAGAGGTTTGTGTAATCTTCATCTACGTACAAATGAAGAAATTCATTTAAGCCGTATCAGATATCGAGAAATGCATGTAATATGTATCGAGTCATTTCCGAGATACTTTGTGGGGGTTGTAGCCTCGGTAGAAGCTATTGCCTTTACTGGGAGGCCTGAGGCTGTAGTTTGTTCATCTTCTAGTTCTTCGATCACATTTGTGCCCATCGTCTCTATTTATCAATGCCACACCTAAAAGTTGTATAAAAGATGAAATTCACTATAAGATTTCCCTGAATATCCACCACATGGGGCAGAGGCGAAAGAGAGACGGTGTAGCAGGTCAGCATGCTTAACCACAAACACTTTTACGCTTAACCAAGTTTCGCTTCAATACATGGAAGTAGCTTCGTCAGGATCTCCGAATCTGGGCTGAGGAGATCCTTGTTATTCATTCGGAGATCCTTTGGTACTAATAGAAGTCGCTTCTATACCAGATTGACGCCATAATTAACTATGAACTCGTTGTATCTTTGATGTCGCCACGGTAAGTGTCACCTTAGCGGGGGGAGATAAAGTTGATGTTAGATCAGAAGACGGATCATGAATCTTTGTCATGATCACTAGTGGATTTGTCTTCATTCTATGGTAACTTTAGTGTAGATATGGATATGAATCTAGGACTCTTTTTTCTTTTGCTTCATGGAGTTCCCAAGGGAATTTGAGATCTGGAAATCCGACGAATCTTAGTTTGAATGATGACTGACTTGATCAGACACAATTAATATTCACATTCGATTTTGAATGCTTTTGATTAGGTGACTTGAATAGGCTACAAACTGGTAGTTTGGAGATTGGATCTGAAATCGTGGAAATCGTAGGAATCATAAGTCTTTTCCCATAGATGATGCCACTGTTCCATTCAGAAACCAGAAATGGATGTGGTTGGTGAAAGTATACATTAAATTATTGGATAAATGTTATACGGCTTAAAACCAAATCGTTGAAATACTAAAAACAAAAGGCTATGCACTTACCCAACAAGAAATTCCTAAAATATAGTTGAAGCCTTTACCATAGAATCTTACATATGTATTTCTAAGAGAAAACTTTACCCATGCTATCATTATAAATGCAAGACTAGAAAAATACAAAACAGGTAAATTACTTAGTCTTGAAAAGGTATCTTAAGGCAATTATGTACACTATTTAAGACATAAAAAGAATAAACCATTTCATATGTATGCACAAAATATTGGTAAAAGAGTATTATAAATTCTCAATAGAGCACCAGAGGATATTAAGCCCCAAAATAAAACAAATAGTAAAGAAGGAGGTGATGAAACTCTTATAAGCTGGGGTGATTTATCTGATCTCTGATAGTAATGGGTTAGCTCAGTGCAAGTAGTGCCAAAGAAAAGAGGGATTAAATTTATTAAGAATGACAAGTATGAATCGGTTGCGACCAAAACAAATACAAAATGGAGGATGCGCATCGACCATATGAAATTGAACAAAGCTACTCACAAAGATCATTTTCCCCTCTAATTCATTTATCAAATGTCGAAACAACTTGCCAAGCATTTAAAGTTATGCTATTTGGATGGTTATTTAGGATTTTTCCAGATCCGCATCTATCCCAGCGACCAACAAAAGACTATGTTTATGCGTCCTTATGGCACCTACACATATAGATGAATTCCCTTTGGACTGTATAATGTGCGAGGGACGTTCCAATGTTGAATGGTGTGCATATTTTTAGATTTTTTTAGAGGATATAATGGAATTTTTTATGGACAATTCTTTTTTTCTCTGTATACATGTCTAATTTTGATAATTGTTTGTATAACTTAGATAAGATACTCGAGTTATGTGTGAAAGTCATTTTAGTGTTAAACGGGAAAATATGTCATTTCATGGTTAAGAAGGGAATATTACTTGAGCATCTAGTGTCTTAAATATGTATTGAGGTAGATAAGACAAAAATAACGGTAATAGAAAAATTAACCCCTACATTAGTAAAATAATTAAGAATATTTCTTGGACATACGGGATTCTACCACTGGCTCATCAAATATTTCTCGAAAATCATTAAACCTTTGACGAGACTGCTTATGAAACATGCAAGTTATATTTGATAAACTCTACCTTGAACCTTTTCACAAATTAAAATAAGCATTGATCTCAACCCCAATAATGCAATGTCTTAACTGGAGTATTTCTTATGAGATCATGTGTAATGTTAGTGATTTCACGGTAGGTGTTGTCTTAGGACAAAGAAAAGACAAGAAGGTTCATGATATATATTATGCAAGCAAAACCTTAGATGAAGCATAAATAAATTATGTGACAACGAAGAAGAAATTATTAGTTGTAGTGTCTGCTATGCATAAATTCTGATCATACTTAGAAGGATCAAAAATCATAATTTATACAGATCATAAAATAATAAATTACGTCTTGAATAAAAAGGACGTGAAGCCTAGTTCCATTGGATACTGCTTCTCCAAGAGTTTGACTTAGAAATCTAAGATAAGAAAGGAATAAAAAATGTAGTAGTGAGCCATCTTTCGAGGCTAATTGAAACAAAAAGGTATGAGTTAGTGTTTGATGACTCTTTTCCATATGATCAAGTATTTGGCTTGGTTAAGAAGGAAGCAATGTGGTACACTAATTTTGTAAAATATATAGCAGCCAGAGTATTAACCCCAAATTTAAATTATTAGCAAAAGAAGAAATTCTATACAGATCTAAAACATTATTATTGAGATTAACCTATACTTTTTAAAAGATGCATTCTCAAGGAGGAATTGGAGAGCATAGTGTTTCACAGTCATTCTTCTGCGAAGACTCTAAAAGATTTGACTTAAATTTTGGTAAAACTTGATATAAAACACAATGTTCCAACTTGAAGAATTTTGCCAGAGAACAAGATGAACAACATGAAGAATGCTGCAGAAGAAAAAGATGTTGAATGCAATGTTCCAACATCCAGATTCGACATCCTGGACTGATATAACAGGTTTTAAATCTGTTTCAAGATTCTAGGAAAAATCACAGCAGTGGATCAAGGAATCATTGAACTACAGATTTGAAGCCCAAGACAGAAGGTTATATAAAAAGACCAAGACCTACGATAGACGATAGAGTTGAGAATTCTTATGTAATACTTTTGTAAAGTAGAAAATAGAGTTTAGGGTTTTAAGAGTCCTAGGCTTTCTTGTGTTGTAAGTCTCCCTTTGTATCGGTTTGATACATTGTGGAAGACATAGTTGTTATACAGATTCAGAAACTTATAGGTAATGAATTGTGTATTGTTCTTGGATGAAGCTTTGAAGCAAATCCAAGGTGTGTTGTTAGTCGAGAATGCTCGACTGAACTTTGTAGTGAAAAAGGTGTCTTTCAAGTAGGATGATGCAGTTGTTGTCGATTGTAACAGTTAGTGATCACATGTTGTGATTTAGGTAGTGAGATGGATTTCTCTTATTAATTAGATGTGATTTTTAATGATAAAGTTTCCATTGGGTAGTGATAGGTAAACCAGAGGTTTTTTACTGTAAACCAGAGGTTATTTACATAAAACTATACTACTGATAGTGGATTCTTCTTCCTGGCTTGGCAGCCCCCAGATGTAGGTGATTTGCACCGAACTGGGTCATCATATTCTGTGTTGTTTATCATTCTGCAATTTATAATTCAGTTTTAACTAGCATGTTGTAACAGATATCGAGACATCTGTCTTGCTGCTGTTGCTGATATCCATAATATCAGCTTGTTTATTCTGTCCTTGTTTTAAAGTTATGCGGAGAGCAATGTCTTGACATGTGTTAGGACATCTACTATCTGTTATGCCAGAATATCAATTAGTATCAGAGCAGGCATCCAGTCTGTTTCTGGATGAGATCTTGGGAGATACTTTCTGGTTTTTTAAACAAGGTGTGTGTGAGATCAGATCATTCACTCTGACATACTCAAGGGTATTAATGGATGGGTTGGATGTTCTGGATCAAAGGTAACAACTACTGATGGTTTTTCAAATTTTCTGAGGAGTTTCTACAACAACTGCAGGAGGAGTGGCTAGTTCTCCTGTATGGTGTCTTATAAGATGTCTTAACATCTTATAGGGCATGTTGAAGATCTTCTTTGGTGGTTCCACTGCATATGTTTCTAATGGAAGAAATATGGTATTTATGTAATTCTGGAGTTGTGATAGAAGAAAGATGGTGGAAGATCTTGACTGTTGGCTTCTATTCTTGAAGATATCAGCATTTATGAAAGCTCTAGTCGTTCAAAAGTCGGGAGCAATGGAATGGAGAGAGTTTTTGGTTGATGTCTGTCATGATGACTTGGTACTTGGAAGCTTGGTTCCATCTTGTATCTTGAAGTCAGATTGAAGAGATGGTGAGTTGCGATCGTGTTTATCAAGTTCATGATCTATGAATTTGGTAAATTTTCTTTTCGACAAAGTTGCTAAAGATACTTGAGTTGTCACTCAAGACCACTCATAAAGACATCTCTGGTCGTGTTTAAGAGTTTTTTTAGAAGGATAATCTGGTTCTCATGCTAAAGATAGATTTCTAAAGATCTCTGGTGCTGATGGATGTTATTCAACGTGGATATAATGGGAGGTGATTTATTATCACCATTCATGATTTGCAAGAATTCTATTAGCAAAGCAAAGTCATATGCAGGTTGAGTCAAGGGTGACAGACTTGATGTCTCAACATGTTGTTTGACTAGAAAGATGTTGACACAAAAATTCTTGATTTGTGTTGATATCTGGTAGATCATATACCCTACAGGATGAATGGTTTTGTGGACAAGTATTTAAGATCAATTGCTATTTGTGGAATCCACAAATATTTAATTGAATATTCTTGTATTTTGAAGATCAAGATTGCTGGAGTCAGATGGTTCATCAGAAGGTGCATCACTGCAACAGCTCAAGGACTAACATCACGTGGAGGATCCAAGAAGGTTTCACTTATAAGGATTTAAGATTCACTGCTATTTGTGATAGTCACAAGTATTTAATGGATTATCCTTAATTGGTGATAAAGGAAGATGAAGTCGATGTGTCTCATCAGTTGTTACATCATAAATTTTCAAGTATCTAGTCCATGGATCTGTCTGGGCTTCCACAAGGATCTGATCTTCAACTAGATGTTGAAACATTCTATCAACAAAGATTATGAAGAATCTTGTTGATTCAAGGAGTGAATCTCTGGAGCAAAGGGGTTGTAGCTAATAATCTTGGTACCATACACGTGTGTGGTAGGATTTGTCTTTATTTTGGTGTTGCAAAGGTATGTAATCTAACTAGAGAGTTTCCTGGCAAGAAACTTGGCTAGAATGTAGTGCTGATGGATGTGAAGATGAAGACATTTTTCTTGGATCTGTTTATTTCTGACCTAGGAGTATTGGAGTGCAGGAGGTGTGTTCCTGTTTCTACTCTAGAAGCATGTGATCTTGCTCATCTTGAAGGTAAAGGATAAGTGATAGTTATCTATGACTTTTTGAAGAAGTTTCTACGTAAGGAAAACGGGATTCCTTTTGTAAAGATCTTGTGTGACTAATCTTTTCTGAAGAATCAAGCTTTGGCATGTTTGGTTTCTCTGAAGATGAGATGGTTGTTGTAGTACAATATAGCAGGCTGGAGGTTGTCTACTCTAACTTGATATCATTAATCAAGTCTATGAGAACATCCTCATGTGGAAGCTGATATTCGCCAGTTGAATAAGAAGTGCTCTAACTTATCATATGGGAGAATGATGAAGTGAAGATAATCTTGAATCATGGGGTGTTTATCTGGAAGTCTGACTCTTGCTAAGGTCAGAATGCTTGTGGAGAGGTGGTTTCTTCTGCTACAAGTAACTCTAGAAAGAAGTGGATCAGTTTGGTGCTTGTGAAGCAAGTAAGCTGAGGATTTCTAGAGCATGTATTTGATGTTTATCAAGTGTGAATGACATCTGGGCTAGCTAACAAACTAAGGGACTCTGTATGTCTCTTTGAGGAATGTGAAGCATTCCATATTCAATTGGATTTATTCTCAAGGAACAAGGATATCTATGGCTGTAAAATTTAAGGTGAATTTGTATAGGGTGTGGATGGTTTCTGGATGAGGGGGATCAATGGTGATTTTGGTATCAATCGAAGAGTTTGTTGGTTGTGGTACAAGGAAGTGATCCTGGTACTTTGTCACTATATGAACATGAAGTTGGTCTTGTGGAATCATGTGGTGATTTTTGGTGTTGCTTGTTGGAAGGAGCATCGTTTCTGGAAGATAGGGGATAGCTTCTGTCTGATTGGTGTACTAGTGTGGTACATGGATTTCTTGTGATTCAAGCTTTGAGTAAATGCATTCAGCAGGTGTGTTAAACAGGGGGTGCACTCTTGAAGACATGAAGATGAGTCTTATGTTTTCCATTCAATTTAAGGTGTTCTTCTTGCAAAGGAGCACTGGTTATCTTAGATAGGGGGTTGGACTTCTGTTTTGGATCTGTTGCTGCAGTAGTGCAGTTGTTTATCAAGATTGTTTGTGGTTTCAAGAAGTTTCTGATAGATTACCTCTGGTGAGGGTATAATGTCATACAAGATGTCGTGACATCGTGATACTGCTATAGTTCTGGGTGGACTTGACTGGTTGGTTGTGGTTCTGTCATTGGGATGTCAAAGGATTGAATTAGAGTTATACAAACTTCTTGGGAGTCTTTGTTGCTATCTGGGAGATGTTTGAAGAAATATCTTAACATCTTGGTCAGAAGGATTATTCTTGGGGTTCATTGAAAGGCATTGTGACTATGCATCAAAGGATTACAAGAGGGACTAAACAAAGTCTGACGAAGGGTCAGGACATTAGTTAGAACGTATGGCTGGTTGTCTTGGACGGTGGAGAGAATGTGTCTTAGGGAACGCGTGTTAAACATGTGTCTCGGTGAATGCGCATTCCTTGGACGGTCCTCATTAAAAGAAGAAACAGTCAAATGCGATTTGGCCGGTGCACATTTGTATGTGAAGTTACATCGTTCATTTAATGCGCTATTTGAATGGACATGTGTTACTTTCAATGGTTTGTTACATCCTAAGGTAATTGCTCGGGTATTTAAAGAGGGTTCTTGGCTTCTTCTGTCTCATGTTGTGTTGTGTTCTAATGACATTTGTTCGTGTCTGGATAAGTAATGTTTGGGTTTGGGGTTGTCTTGGCTGCTTTTGTTAATTTTTGGCTAAAAATGGGGAGAAAAAGATACAGGGGTTGAGTCTGTTCTTGCAGTTGTTTTGCAAGAATGTTGGACAAGATGTTCTGACATTCTGTCTGAGTCTTAGGTTTCCATTATGTTCTGAGCCATTCCTTTGTGTCTTGTGCTCTGAGTTATGAACACAGTCGTGTCCTGTGTTCTGAGTTACCCACGTTGGTGTTTGGTTGCTTCAGTAGCAAAATTCTTCCCCCCAGGTGAGGAAGTATAGATTCATGGGGTAAGGGGGAATGTTGGTCATCCTCTTCCTCATGTACACCAACATGAGTGGAGTCTCATCAGTATTCCAATCATAACCGCCACTCAGGGTGAAGAGACGTCAGGAGCATCCTGGCTTTATTGTACAAAAGGAGTTTTAGCCAAAATTTGTCAAAAGGGGGAGATTGAAGACTCTAAAAGATTTGACTTAAATTTTGGTAAAACTTGATGTCAAACACAATGTTCCAACTTGAAGAATTTTGCCAGAGAACAAGATGAACAACATGAAGAATGCTTCAAAAGACAAAGATGTGGACTACAATGTTCCAACATTCAGATTCGACATCCTGGACTGATATAGTAGGTTTTAAATCTGTTTCAAGATTCTAGAAAAAGTCACAGCAGTGGATCAAGGAATCATTGAACTAATGATTTGAAGCCCAAGACAAAAGGTTATATAAGAAGACCAAGACCTACGATAGACGATAGACTTGAGAATTCTTATGTAATACTTTTGTAAAGTAGAAAATAAGGTTTAGAGTTTTGAGAGTGGTAGGCTTTCTTGTGTTGTAAGTCTCCCTTTGTATCGGTTTGATACATTGTGGAAGATATAGTTGTTATACAGATTCAGAAACCTGTAGGTAATGAATCGTGTATTGTTCTTGGATGAAGCTTTGAAGCAAATCCAAGGTGTGTTGTTAGTCGAGAATGTTCAACTGAACTTTGTATTGAAAGAGGTGTCTTTCAAGTAGGATGATACGGTTGCTGTCGATTGTAACTGTTAGTGATCACAGGTTGTAGTTTAGGGAGTGAGATGGGTTTCTCTTATCAATTAGATGTGACTTCTAATGATAAAGTTTCCATTGGGTAGTGATAGGTAAACCAGAGGTTGTTTACATCAAACTATACTACTGATAGTGGATTCTTCTTCCTGGCTTGGTAGCCCTCAAATGTAGGTGATTTGCACCGAACTGGGTCATCATATTCTGTGTTATTTATCATTCTGCAATTTACAATTCACTTTTGATTAACATATTGTAACAGATTTGTAAACATCTGTCTTGCTGCTGTTGCTGATATCCAGAATATCAACTTGTTTATTTTGTCCTTGTTTTAAAGTTAGGAAGAGAACAATGTCTTGACATGTGTTAGGACATTTGCTATCTGCTATGCCAGAATTTCATTCTGCCTAAGCTCATCAAAAACCACGACAAATATACTCCAAGTTGGATTCCACTGACCCACACTCTTTAAGGATGAGTATTATTATGTTATATAATGTGATCAATGTTAGCATAATGGCAACATTTCTAAAAGGAAACGAGATGTCATTGAACAATATCCTTGAAGTGGAAATTTTTTATGTCTCTGGTATTGACTTCACGGGGTCATGTCTCTATTTGTTGGGAAATCATATATACTCGTGGCAGTAGATGATGTATCTAAATGGATTAAATCAATATCTTCTCCTACAAACGATCTAAAGGTTATCATAAAATCTTTAACAAAATTATTTTCCCACAATTTCGTGTACCGATACTAGCAATTAGTGATGAAGGTTCTCACTTCATCGCTAAACAATTTAAGAGATTACTGAAAAAGTTCAGGTTAAGACACATATTTTAGATGCTAATATCATCCTCAAACTAGAGGCCAAGTAGATGCCTCTAATAAAGAAATCAAAAGCATTATGGAAAAGACAACCTTTTTTTCAAAAATTATTGGACCTTAAAGTTAGACGATGCACTCTGAGCTTACAAAATATCTTATAAGGCACCGATTGAAATGACCCCTTTTAAATTGATTTATGGAGAATTGTGTTGTCTATCCATCAAGATTGAGCACGAAAATGAAGTGGAGGTAACTAATTAAGACAATCAAGAATTGAAGAAAATTTAAATTAAAAGAAACCATAAAATTATACAAAAATTGGCTAAAACAACAAACATTTCACGATAACTCGCCAAAAACAGCAAAAATTACACCCCTAGTATATATCCATTATAGGCTTATTTCAACACCCTAAATTCTACCAAAAAAACATGTCCTATGACGGGTCACATGTAATTTGACATTACGATCGTAAAAGGTCCGAACCCGTATACACAATTTTAACCACCAAAAGAAGGTAAATTTACATTTGTAATTCTTGCCAGCCTCACCAAATTTCATTTTTTGGGTGGTAGACCCCACACACTTCCACACACTCAGACATTATCCCACTCAATCTTAAATAAAAAAATCTATACTAAACCACTCATTCTTCAAAATCTCTCTCTCTCTCTCTCTCTCTCTCACACACACACACACACACACACACACACATACACACACACACATTTCTAAAATCCATCTTATTCATCGCTCTAAACCTTCAAAACCTCTCATCTTTCTCACAACCACCATCACTATAAACATAAAAAACAAAACCTCATTATCAGATTCCTCTATCTTATATATAATAAGAGTTAAAAAAAACACTAAGATTTAACTAAAGCTATTTATAGAAGCTAACTGAATGACTAATCAAAATATCACTTGATTGGGTGAAAGGACCAAGGTTACCATTGAAGTATTCGAATAAACAAGAATTATTGAATTTTGCCTATTCGTAAATTGAAATAGTGTTTTTAAAAGATACTTTTCTCTTCGATGACAGAATTGTTCACGCACACTAATTATTGTTTATGTTGCATCATCTCGCAGTTCAAGGTCAATCAATAATGAAACACAAGGGGCCTTGTTCACACTTAAAAAATAAATAACTTGTAAACCAAAATCAACAAGCGATCAACTTTAGGACTAATTGAATTTGTCCTCAACCAAAGGAAGACTAGTCAAGTATGAAGGCAAACAAACATGAGTGAGCTGGATCTTCCTCAAGTCTAGTGAAGTTCATAAAGGCCAAGAAAATATCAAACTCAATCAAAGCACAATAGAGCTAGATAATGTGACATTTTCTTGTGTTCTTGACTTGTAGTGATACTAACAAAAATTGCTATTGATAAGAAGCCATGAAAAAAAATGACAAATGTCTTAAAATAGAAAAGAACAAGTCAAACGCGAGACATCACATAAATCCCGTCGTGAAAAAAGTTACAATGTACTCGTGTAATTAGCCTAACAATACTTTTTTTAAAAGGCAAAAAAGAATATTATTAACCACACCAGCACAAGCAGTGCTCAACAAACAGAAAAATTGTTACAAGTTCATCAGTAGCCAAAAAAATAAAAACCAGCCCCACCCCAACAACAGAGAAAAATAGGACCCCCAAATACGACAGATGTATAAATACAGTGCACTAAATACACGGTTCAATTCCCAAACTGACCTTTGCTGAGAATTCCACCAGAACACACACCACACCACCCAAACTGCTCAAAAGTTATTGTAGTTCTTGGACTACAGCCCCAACAAAGACCGCTACACCAGCACCCACCCGGAAAACACAAACACACCAGCTAGTAGATCACCACCTAAGCACTCCAATACACAAGTCTGGACCGAGCCAAAGCCTGCCAACCAGACCGGACCAAAAGTCCAGAATCACGATCAGCTCCCACCGATAACTGGACTTAGCATCCACCGATCCAACGAACAATCAAAGTCTGACATTTTACCCTTTAACCAGGACCATGACAGCGTTTTGATATCGTCTATCAACCTTCCTAAATTCAGATCCTGATTACTAAAGATCTTATCATTCTGACCTTTCCACAAATTCCAAATACACTCAAACCAAACTGACTTAATCACCACATCCTTCCCTTTATCACCTTCGATTAAGGGAATAAATTGTCTGTAATTTTCCAGACCTGAGTTTTGTAGAGCTGTTGCAACTTTCAGCCACCTAAGGATCGCGATCCACATCTCGTTCGATTTTGGACAATCAAAGAACAAATGAGAGGTTGTCTCATTATAATCGCACCCAAACGGACACCGACTTTGCGCTTCACATAGAATTCCTCTTTTAACCAAATCGTCCTTAGTCGGTAATTTTTTTTCCACAATCTCCATACTAACGTCGACACTTTAAGGGGTATAGCTTTATGCCATGCTTCCCCAAACCTTCTTCTTTCTTCTGTAATATTATCCTGTGACACCAGCTTATATGCTTCTTTTACTGAGTATTCTTTATTCCCCCAAGTCCATCTATCATCTTCGCCTTCTCTGTAGCTTATGCTTTGAGCTTTTCCTTTTATTTCTTCTACCATTATCTTTTCTTCTTCGCTGATTCTTCGCTCCCACCTAATATTCAGGTTCACCCCTACTGAATTTCTCTGTACGGTTTCCTTTACACTCGCTTCTTTATTCGCAGCCAGATTATACATCTCTGGAAATAAGCTTTTCAATGTCTGTCCCTGCTGCCACGGGTCGCTCCAAAACCGAGTTGTAGTCCTGGTTCCAATTTTCCTGCATAATTTTTTGAAAAACCAATTCTTGTTAGAATCCACATTCCCTTTTGCAATCATATTCAAGTCTTGCCACCAGCTTGACCCTTCTCCTTTCCTGATATGATCCCTATTGATAATTTCCCTATACTTACTACCTAGCACCCTTGCCCACAAGCTATGATTTTCAGTAAGCAACCTCCACCACCACTTTCCTAATAGAGCAATATTAAACTCTCTAATATTTTTTAAGCCTAAACCTCCCTCCCCCCTTTCCCTGCAAACCAACTCCCATTGCACCCAGCTCACTTTTCTTCTCTCCGCTCCCCCGCCCCAGAAGAATCTTTTAAACTGAGTCTCAAGAGCTGAAATAACCCCCTGAGGAGCCTTAAAGAAAGACATGAAATAGATAGGTAGTGCAAAGAGGACTGATTTTAGAAGAACAATTCGACCCGCAATGGATAAATGACTATTGTTTCATTTGTTTAATCTCTTCCACACTGTATCAATCACCGATTTCCAAAAGTTTTTTCTTCTATGGTTACCTCCGATAGGAATACCCAGATATTTAAACGGCAAAGCACCAACTTTACAGTTTAAGACTTGTGCCGCTTCTTCCAGCCACAGACGAGAAACGTTTACCCCGACTAATAGACTTTTGTGAAAGTTCACTTTCAGACCCGATATCAGTTCAAACAGCTGTAAAATTGCCTTGATGCTTCTTACATTTTTCCAACTCTTCTTTCCCACAATTAACGTATCGTCAGCATATTGCAAGTGTGACACCTTAACCTCTCCATTCCCGAACTCATATCCTTCGAACCTATCCGATTGGACACATTTCGACATCATTATATTAAACCCTTCTGCTGCTATCAAAAAGAGGAACGACGATAGCGGGTCGCCTTGCCTCAAACCTCTGCCTATTCTGAATTCAGTCGTGGGGCTGCCATTCACTAGAATTGAAATCCTAGTACTTTTAATACACTAAAAAATCCATCCTCTCCATTTGACATTAAATCCCATTTTCTCCATTACGAAATCTAAGTACCTCCAATCTACCGAGTCATACGCCTTCTCAAAATCTACTTTGAACAACACTGTCTTCCTTTTTCTTCTTTTCACATCGTCCACCAATTCGTTTGCCACCAAAATGCCAACCACCATTTGACGACCTTCAACAACGCATTGTGTCTCAGAAATAACTTTTTTCATCACCTTTTTCAATCTATTTGCCAACATCTTTAAGTCGCTTTGTTTTAGCCAACAAGCCTAGTAATTTCCTATAAATACCACATCTGTAAGATTTCTTAACATAGATAATCAATCATAGAAATAATTTAAATATTTTTTATCCCTTTATCATTTTGTCTTTTGTATGCACCTGTTAGTCTAATAGCTCAAATAGATAAATAAATAAATAAACATACTTAACACATAAATGATGGACAATATTCATTTCTCAACGTAATTAATTATAGAACGGAAAAAACACAATTGAGAGGTTTTAACTCATTCTTGTCCGATTATCAATTTCGACAACATGATGCAAACCATTTGACCTATTTAAATTTAATTAAATATCGCATTTTAATAGTTTCTTATATTTGTACATTTTCAAGTTTATTTTGACCCTCCTATAAAATTATGTAAAAATTCCACCATTGTTGTAAAGATCAGGTATTTATAAAGAAATAAATTATAAAATGAACCTAATTCTTTATTCAAAATGAGGAGCTCCATTGTAAATGCCGCTTATTTTAAAAATATAATGAATCATAAGTAGTTCTGGTACTAAAAAACAAAAGAATCATAAACAACAAATTATAATAGAATACATTTTTGACATGTGAAAAACAATGGTATCAGTGGTAGGGTCCATTTTGAAATAGTAATCTGAAACGGACAAGGAAGACAGTTGTTATGATGGCTCCATTGAGAAATATATGTTCGTTCCATACTCACTCATGCCACGTATGCATCTGACTTTGATTAATAGGAGTGGTAGTTATTTTAAGCGACTTTGATTGATAGGGGTATAATTCAATCTATAATAAAAGATTTACAAAAAATTATGAATTAGTTATAATTCTAACAAAACATTGATATACATTTTCCTATTATATGTATTTATTATTCTGCTTTCTTTTGATTCTTTTAATTCTTTTTCTTTTATATATATTTAATAAAAGAAGAAGTGTGTCAGGTACTTCAACATATATGAATTAGTTGAGTTGAAAGTGTATATACATATTATAAGTTTGATCGATGTCGATAATATTTATTTATATGTATGTATTAATATGGACAAGTTAAATAAACTAATAATTTAAAATATATAAAAAAGAATTTTATAAAATAATTTATAATATTTTATAAAAAATTAATTATATTTTTAATTTAAAATAGAAAATAATTGTGTTCTAGGCCGACTACATATCCAAGAGCGTTAAAGTTCAATCATAAGGAGGTCCAATTTAAGAACGTGCGTGTCAAGGTATAATGACTCATATCGCTCACCAATGTCAGATATAATCAAACAACCCCTCATATAAGGCGCCACATGACACGGGAGCGACTATAATTGCCCACATTATATAAACTTTAGCATGCGCTATTTCAATTATTCTTTCATTCACTCACTCAAACTACTTTCTCACTCATTCAACAACTTGAGCGTTGGAGTGCTAACCTTGCAAGTTCATTCCCGTTCCATTGCGCCAAAAGTTCACTCCACTGCACTAGAACCCAAGCTCATTCGATCTCCCAATATTTATGGTTCTAGCACAGAACATATTGGTGCCATATGTCATAATCGATTTCTGATTCTCACGAATTCCCACGATCAACTTCTTTGATCCCAAAGTCACGAATCAGCATCACGATCACACTTTAAAAAGACAATGGTGTTCCATCCACCTGTTAAAGTCCCCCCAGATTTGTTGACTCAAAGATCACTCCTTTTACTTGATGTCTCTCTGATTTATGGTTAATCGTTTAGCAAGTAAAAAGAGAACAAAAAGTATTTAATGTGGATTTCTTCAAGATCGGTGGTGATAACTAAGAAGCGAGAAAATGACAGGTCTATCTTAGGGTTTCGAGATTGCAAAAAAGTGGATGCATTTTCCAATGTGACGCTACTACTAGTCGTAACTGCTACTATAACAAAACATTAAATATTAGGAATCCTTAAAGACAATGGGAGTTCATGTGGCATTATGTACCTCAACATCTTTAGTAGATTAGGATTACGTGAACGGGACCTCACGCCATACGAAGGCAGGGATATTTTAGCATGCAATAAATCTTTTACTCGCATATATGGGCCTGTAGAACTAACATTTTCCATCTGAGAAGGAATGGATGAGAGGACCGTGGAAATTTTTTTCTTGGAAATCCCTTATGAAAACATGTACAACGTTGTCTTAGGGAGATCATTCCTCGTGGAATTAGATATATTGGCTTCTACAATCCATTTGAAGAAAATGTATCACAACGATTTTGGAAAACCAATTGTCATTTTATCTGATCAACGTGAGGCTCGTATAATACACAAAACCATACTCAAGAACCAATTATAGATATTGGTCGCCCTTGAGAAGAAAAATAAGAAGACTCGATGGACTACCATCAGCATGGTTGACCTCGACGTGCGAAAAGATGAAACCTTACAAGATGATGATCTTGGCTCTTTGCTGGGATTCAAAGCAAAAAACCTTGAGGTCGGTTCTAGAAGGAAACTTTGAAGTTATACAACTCGATGATAATCCAAAGAGATTAGTATGGATAAGGTTGGTTGTCGTTTGTGGTCAAGAAATGGCTCTTTAAAGCCTTAAAGTTAATGTTGACATCTTCATAGTTTGCCTCGACGAAATACCCAACATATACCCTAGTGTGCATTGTCACCAATTAAAGATTGACCCCTCCGCCCGCTATGTGGAACAATGAAGAAGACGTCGATCCCCTGAAAAGGCATAAGAAGCTATGAGTACGGCCCGGGGTCTTCTTGACACCAACTTTATTTATGAAGTAAGATACATTGAATGATTGCGCAATAATGCATTGGTCAAGAAATAATCGGCGAAATGGAAAATATGTGTTGACTACATCGACCTCAACCAAGCATGCACGAAAGATTCATATCTGCTCTCGAACATTGACAAGCTAGTAGATAATTTGGTGGCTACAAAGTGTTTTCGTTCATGGACGCATATCCTGGCTATAACCACATACCCATCTTCGAAGCATACACGGAGAACACAAACTTCATGACTAATGGAGTTAAATATCATTACAATATAACACACTTTAGCCCAAAGAACATAGGAGCAACGTACCGGAGGATGATGAGCAAAATCTTTAAAGAGATAGATGAAAAACTAGAAATTTACATGGCTGATAAGTGCCAAATTATGATTATTCAAAAGAGAGAATTTGAGCATTTATTAACTTGGTTTACAAGTTTCCAATGTCAAAAACCCCAATTACTGATTAAAGTTGATTTTTGTGAAGATAACAAGTGCTTTATGCATATTGTTGCTAATTGGTAAACATTTTGTAGGGTTTGATGCTAAGGAAAGATTTTGAGCAACAAAACAAGAAGCAAAGCCCCTGCAAAACTCGCTACATCGAAATCTCAGCAAGCTCTTGCTAAGTGAGCTCCAGCGAGGCTTGGTAGAAATTTTGCATATTCAAAAATCCTCACTCTCGCTTAAGCGAGCCCCAACGAGCGTGCAACGAGGTTTGGAAAAAATTTTGAAGATTCAAAAAGCAGCATTTTCGCTCCAACGAGGCCCAGCGAAGAGTAAGTGAGAAAGTTTGCTTAGCGAGCCATATCTCACTCAGTGATAACAGGCGATTTGGGAAGACTTCAAGCTGAAGAAAGGAAGGCTCGCTTAGCCTACCCTGTCTCGCTAAGTGAGATCGATAGAACCAGAAAACTATAAATAGGCATCAATTGAGATATTTTAGGTTGACATATTTTTAGAGAGATAAACATAGAGATAGAAACATAGAAAGAGTAATACTTGAAGAACAAGTTGGATATGCATCAATCGTCGGGAAATCACCTTTGATGGTTATTCATCTTATTTATTCTCTTTTATATCAAGCTACCGTGATAATGATTAGCTAATTCTCTTTCTTGTTGGGATTGGATGTATTTCATTGTAACCTTGTGTATGTTTATTGATCACACCTTTATATATAATCTAGTTATTCATGATTATTGATGTTATCTTCATTTTAATTTTAACTTTATAGATTGAAATTGATATTGAGAAATACCGTTCAAATCTGGATCTAAGATAATCATCTATTAAACATCTAAATTCTAGACATAGATATAAGGTTTAGCATTCACAACAAGTATCAATTCTTAATTCTACCTTATTGTTTAATATACTGAGATATCGTTGATTAAACAATACGATCAAACTCTCATCAGGAGTTTAGACATAAACACTATTTATGAGTGATACTTGATGATATTTATTAATATCTAGGTTATATATAACTGATTAATAAAATATGTACGCAATCAGTGGATGAAACCCAATCCCAACAAGCTTTGATATCTCTGAAACTTTATTAATTATCGTTTTTACATTTTGTTACTTTTTACAATCAAACAACTTTACGATTCTCTACTTAAAACTGTATCAACTGTTGAACGACATTAATATCGCATCAGTCCATATGGATACAATAACAAAATACTTACTTTTGATTAATAAACATTAAAATGGTGTCGTTGCTGGGAAACTGACGTTTATATATTACATGCATCACGACCAGTTTTATCGTTTTAAGCAATCATGTTGCTCACTTGTGTTGGCTAGGTTGTGAATTCTGTTTATGCAAGGTAAAACACCGGAAGATCAATTGCTTTTTGATCCAGAGATCGAAAGAACAACTTGAAGAAACAATAGCAAAACCAGAAAATGCAAAAAACTCTCCAAATAAAGGAATCAACAAGAAGGCGATTCTACTTCAATTTATTCCTCTTCTCCTCAACAAGAGAAAGTCGTGGTTGATAAGAACGACGACACTAGAAATGTGATCAACAACAACAATAACAATGGTAATGGTAATAACAACAATATCGAAGTTGGAAAAATGCCATGACACAACAACCAAGACGAATGGCTCATATGGTCAGAACTCCTACCAATACCAGGAAAAATGAGATGAAGATGAGATTGCTTCATATTACTTACACAAATCCTTTTGTTGGTCTCGATCATGAAGATCCGTATACTCATCTCACTAAGTTTTATGAGTTAACCAGTACACTTGGAGCCTCTGAAGCAGAAGAAGAAGATGTATTTATGTGACTATTTCCTTATTCCTTGATTGGTAAAGAGAAAAAGTGGTATCTAGACCAGCCAATTCAAATTATGACCAACTAGAATATACTTGAGGAGAAGTTTCTTAACATGTTCTTTATGCACAACAAATGCATGGATGGAAAGACCATGATTACCATATTTGCTCAAGGATCAACAAAAACGCTTTGTGAAGTGTGAGAGCGTTACAAGTCTATGTTTAGGATATATCCTAATCATGGTTTCAATGATCTTACAGAGATTCATATTTTTCGTAATGTACTTCATCCTCAACCCAAACTTCTGTTAGATGCAACTACAAGTGGTTCTTTAATGTACAAGATTGCAGAGGATGCGATAGCTATTATTGATCGAATGACACTCAACAATCATCATGACCAATATAACAGAGGTTCGTCACAATGTAAAGCAGGAATTCTTGAGTTAGGAACAAATGATGCGATTTTGGCTCAGAATAAGTTACTTACGCAAACTGTGGAAGAAATCACCAAGAAACTATCAAAACTTACACAAAAACTTAAGGTAATGTATGAGGCACCTGGTAAACGCCAACATATCACTTTTTGTGAACTTTGCACTAGTGACCATCCAACTGGTTTTGGTCCTCCAGCCAACGAAGAAGTAAACTATTTGTGAAATCAGTAGAGGCAAGCACCATACCAAGGTAACCAGGGTTATCAACACAGAAACAACGTGAATTATGGCCAGGGGTGGAGGCAATATGTAGGACCATCAAATAGGCAAAATCCATACCAGAATTTTAACCAAAATCCTCCACAACAAGATAGAACCTCCAAGTTGGAAGACACATTGAATTAGTTTATGCAATTGTCTATTGCGAATCAGAAAAATACAGATGCATAGATCAAGAATCTTGAAACACAAGTAGGGAAAATTGAAAAACAATTGGCTAAACAACAATGAGGTACATGCACCACCAACACGCAGATAAATCCCAAGGAACATTGCAAGTTAATTACAACTCATAGCGGTAGAGTGGTTGAAACAGGAGTTGGTGAGAATTTAGAAAAAGAAAGAGTTATTGTTGAGTCGAGAGAAAAACAAGAGGGAGAACGAGGAGAAAGTGTGAAGGAGGTAGAATAACAAAATAATGAGGAAACCTTAGTTGAAAATAAATAAAATGAAAAAGAAAAGAGTGAGAGAAAAGTGAGCGGTGAACAGAAAAAGAAAAATCAGAAAGTTAGAGAGGAAAAAGGAACTATGAGCAATTTTCCAGTGCAACATCTCCTGTATCCACATGCTCCTACCAAAAGGAAGAAAAAAAAGAACGGTAGTTTGCTAGGTTTTTGGATATTTTCAAACGGTTACAAATCAACATTCAATTTGCATAAGCTTTGGAACATAGTCCAACATACGTTAAGTTCATGAAGGAAATTCTTATGAAGAAAAGAAGGTATACGAATGAAGAACCCATTCACTTAGATGCAAGTTTTTGTGCAATTATTCAGAGAACACTTCCACAAAAAGAAAAAGATCCTAGAAGAGTTACGTTACCTATCTCCATAGGAAACATAAAAGTGGGAAAAGCAATGATTGATTTGGTTTCAAGCTTTAATGTTATACTATTATTAGTAAAGAAGAAGATAGGTGAGCTGGATATGAAACATACCAAGACAAAACTGTAGTTAGCTGTTAAATCTATCACACATCCATCTGGAATAGTTGAAGACGTTCTAGTTAAAGTGGATAAATTTTTGTTTCCAATTGATTTTATGGTGATGGATATTGAAGAGGATGATGATGCGCCTCTGATTTTAGGCTTACCATTCATGAAAATAGCCAGGATGATGATTGACTTTGATGATGGATTAATGAAGGTATGAGTTCAAGATGAAGAGGTAAGTTTCAACCTATTTGAAGCAATGAAGCATTCAAAATACAAGGGAGTGTGTTTTAAAACTGATGCTACTGATGAAGCTACCATAGATGTATGGAAGCAAGAGTATACGCCAAATCTTCTAGAACAAGCACTAAATATCATTAATTTGGAGGACACGATAGAGATTAAGGAGTGCTTGAAGGAATGTAACACATCAAAAGAAGTTCATGTTATAAAAGATAAAATAGAAGAATTGAAAAATAAAGCAAAAAAGTTCTCCAAGCAACTCATCAAAGAGTTTTCCAAGATTACTAAGTCATTAAGAAACTTGCTTAACAAAATGATGTTATGTGAGCAATTGAGTCTGAAGAATTAGCTTCAAAGAATGACTCAATTGTCAAGTAACAAAGGTTGAAACAATATCTAAGTGGTAAAATTGACCGGCTCACCACAACAATTCCATTGCTAAATATTTGAGTCACATGAAAAGGCGTCGAGCTAACGACATTAAACAAGCACTTATTGGGAGGATACCCAACATTGCAAGTATTTTAGTTCTTTTGCATTTGAATGAGCATAGTAGAAGGTATTGAAGGGAAACACTGAGGCATAATGCATAATTCTACATAAAACCAAATTTTGTTATGCTCGATAAGTGAATACACTCTCGCTAAGCGAGATTTTTGTTTCCCAGCTCACTAAGCAAGCTCTCCCTATCGCTAAGTGAGAGTAGCAAAAAAAAGGAGCCTTTCATAAACACTTTAATTGGCCTGAGGTTGGGCTATTCTACCAGGGGGAGGCAGCTAGTTGAATGGCAGTGGATCTTTTGCTACAGTTTGTTGTTCATAAAAAATATTCTACTTTTTTTTGTTGCAATGAGTGGAATGACACAAGTCAAGTGATCCAACACTCAATGAACTTTGTATGGTAATGATAAAAATGAGTGGGTTGCTCAAGGCTAAGGTACATGTTTATTACTTTCTAGAATAACAACATGAATATGAAACGTGTAGTTTGCACAAACTTATTTCATACATTGTTCCGCAATAATATGTTATAGACTTGAATCACATAGAACAAAGCCAGAAATGTGAGATAACTTTCCATTATTTACAATATGCACGAAGATCGCAAATTTTATAACTCGTTTGATTTTTGCTTAATCTTCTAACCATTGTGAATGATATGAAAGCACATATGTGATCAAGCCAATTCTTTGACTTTGAGAAAAACTATCAAGCCAAATATAACCCTATCTTACCTTGTGATTGAGTGAGAATTTGAAAACCACTTTTGAGCCAAATGACATGGATGTATCAATTATGAACTAAACAAATCACTAATTAAACCACTTGGTGAATATGTTATCTTTCGTCCAAAAATCAAGTTCATAATTGATCCATTTTGAAACTTTTTTGAAGTAAAACCCTGAAACCAGTCACGATTAATTTATGTCCCTGTCCAAGAATAAAGATCATTCCAAAATTAAAAGTAAGATTTATGCAAGTTGGGGAGAAAAGGGAAATATTGCTTCATAAACAAGAAAAAATAGAAAAATGAAAGAAACATAAAAGGAAAATAGATGAATGATGAGATTGTCTGCATCAAATGTCATTAATGGGTTGAAAGAGAGTAAGATGAGTAATGTGTGGAAAACATAAACATGTGTGAATGCTCTTCTTTGACTTTGGCCATTTTTGTTTCAATTATCCGTAGAAATGACTCTTCTTTGGAAACCCGACCAAATTACAACTAATGAAAGTCCTTAGTGATCTTTGATTTTCTTCTTTGATTATGGTGTGCCTAGATAAAGGCATAATTTAATCAAGATGTTAGCAAACTTATGGATGTGAGTTTAAAATCCCACATGATTTTCAATTCCTTATCTACTTAAAAGGAAACGTGTTATGTGTGATTCAAGTTAAGATGTGTTATTGCTTTGGAATGTTTGACATGAACTTTGTGTCTAGAATTAGTTCATATTCTGATTAAATTCCATGAGAGTGATGAACACAAGACTTACATGTGCATCTTACCTTTGTGTAGCGCGCGATTTTTTGTCGGTGACGCGACCACCTTATCGCGGAATTTGGGTTTTCTCCTCAACGAAGAGGAGGGAGGTGCTACTTTCTGATTTCTTATTTATCCTATGAAGCTGGAAGGGAAAGGGAAGCTATCTAAAACTAACCTTGCACGCGAATGTTTAACTGAACAAACGCTTAAAGAGATTAGGGGGTCCGGGGTCAGGTTATACAATGGGGAGTTGTCAATTACCCATCATATATGTGGTTATCCACAGGTTGTTAGCTTTAGGTTTCGCTTTGTACTTTATGGTGTTTATCCGTTAATGGGTTGGGAAAGTATCTTGGGAAATATGAGAGGGAGAGTGAGTTTTTGTTGATGTTCGGGTTTTCTCGATGTTTTTGGTAAGGTACTGGACCTAAGTTTTGATTGATGTGAAGGTACTGGACCTAGAGTTTTTTATTAGTATGCTCGCTAAGATTTCGCAATCTTATGCCTACATATTCCCGTTTAAACGAAACAGGGAAATCAGAGCAATCGTAGTTCCTCCTATTCTATGGGAGGAAAAATGATGTTTGGTGTCTTGGTCAAAGCCCAAGATTGAAGCTAAAAGGAGTATTTGTGTCTTGTTCAAAGCCCAAGATTGAAGCTAAAAGGTTTGACCGAGAGAGAATTTGTCATCTCTAAAGGGAGACATCTCGTCTGTTTATCACAATTGTTGGGTGATTGTTTATAAAGGAGAATTACTTTAACTAGGATATGTGAATCCAGCAATGCCATAATTTCCTTTATAGGGGTGTTATCTTGAAGGAGAAAACTTTAACTCAGTTTAGAGCAATGCCATTTTTCCTTAGGAATTTCTCATGCTAATAGAGGGACAGTAGCGTGGATGTAAATAATCCAGAGGCTTGCCACTTACAGCAATTATCTGGGGTTAGGGTTTGTTTTGGATATCTGTTTTGATAAGTGATAAATAGAGAAATGACTTCCTACAGAGAGATTTTGATTTCCTTTGAGGGGATGTTGATTTTTGTGTGCCTTGATCAAAGCCCAAGGTTGAAGCTAAGAGGCTGATTGACTCCACTAGGGAAGTGCTTATACAAAGCCTAAGAGGAGGCTGGAAATGACTGACTCAACGAGGGAGTGTTTATATGTGTCTTGTACAAAGCCCAAGATTGAGGCTAAAAAAGAGACTGACTCTTTTGGGGATATCATTATACAAAGCCTAAGAGGAGGCTAAAAGTTTGACTTTTCCGGGGAAAATGTTCTACCTGTCTTGTACAAAGCCTAAGATTGAGGCTAAAAAGGATTTTGACTCCGTTGGGGAGGGTTTGTATGTGTCTTGCACAAAGCCCAAGATTTGAGGCTGAAAAGAAGACTGACTCGGTGGGAAAGAAATATTTATCTGTCTTGTACAAAGCCCAAGATTGAGGCTAAAATGAGAATTTCCTGACTCGGCTGAGGATATTTTAAGTGTCTTGTACAAAGCCCAAGATTGAGGCTGAAAAGAGTTTGACTCTGCCGGAGAGTATTATCTGTCTTGTACAAAGCCCAAGATTGAGGCTGAAAAGAGGATTGACTCTACTTAGGATATTATTTCTTATAGTCTAAAAGAAGGCTGGGAGGAATTGACTCTGCTGGGGAGATATTTGTCCCAAGCTTAAGAGAAGGTTATGAAGATTTATGTGTTATACAAAGCCCAAGATTGAGGCTAAAAGGGTTTGACTCAATAAGAGAGTGCTTTTATCTGTCCTGTACGAAGCCCAGGATTGTGGCTGAACAAACTGGAGAAATCATTATACAAAGCCTAAGAAGAGGCTGACTTTTGCTAGGGGAAATCATTATATCAAGCCTAAGAGGAGGCCATAAAAGATTATCTTAACAAGAGAATGGTTTTTATCTGTCTCGTACAAAGCCCGAGATTGAGGCTAAAAGGGTTGACTCAACAAGAGAGTGCTGAAAGGTGATTGACTCAACAAGAGAGTCTAAAAAGGTGAGCTCCACTGGGGAGAATCATTGTACAAAACCCAAGAGGAGGCTGGCTATGCTGAGGAAAAATCATTATACAAAGCCTAAGAGGAGGCTATCTTCTGCTGGGGATTATTGAGATCCCGAGGCAGGTCCAAATCGGGAATCAACTCTTAATGAGGGTTACAGAAGAGTTGAGATATCAGATGCCTTGAGGTTCCGGTAGTGTTATACTGATGATAAACTGACCCTGGTCGGGGGATTTTAGGAGAGAGACTGGGTTTTAGAACCCATGGACTTTAATTTTGTTGGAGATTGATCCAGAATGACCGGGGTTTCTCCTATGTTTTAAGGGAACTTGAGAATGTCTTTGAGACTCAAGAGGAGATTTAGACTGTCCAATTCTATTGGTATGGAAGAGTTTATCTTTGTATGATGCCCAAGAGGAGGCAGGTGTTTTAAGGGATGAGAATCAACCCTAAATTGGTCTGAGATTTGACACTTGAAAGACTGCTCTAGCAAAGGATGACTAAGTTCTGTCTTATACCTTTAGGAGGTCTTCAGGGTCCTTGTATTAAGCCCAAGAGAAGGCATGAGAACTCTTAAGAAGCTGGAGGTCCTTGTATAAAGCCCAAGAGGAGGCGGGGATGCTTTTAGGAAGCCCGTGGGTCCAAACTTAAGAAGAGTTCAAGAAAATTTTCACCGGGAATAATCTTTTCTTTTATGAACAGTTCTAGGGTTAGAAGAAATTCAAGAGAGGTTTCACCGGGAATTAATCCTCTCTGGGGAAACTAAATTTCTTTGACAAGTTCTAATAGTGAGAGTCTGAGAAAAGGTTCACCGAGAATACTACCTTTCTCTTTGTTCCATATTGTTTAAGCCCAAGAGAAGGCAAGACTGTATATGGAAATCCTATGGGGATCTAGTTTTTACTGTATTTAAAGAGTGACCAACTGGCTTTACCTAGTTCTAGACCTAGTTGTCGGGGAAAACTCTAAACATATATACTAGTATATATACAGTTGATATATACAAGTATTTAAAAGGATATGAAAGAAGGACTTGCAGGTGCGCAGCTTCCGACAATACATTTATATATATATATATATATATATATATATATATATATATATATATATATATATAAAAGCAAGTAAATGAAAGCTGATAAAAACTTACAGGTGAGCAAGCTTCCATGTTGTTCAAACAAGTATATACATGTATTTGTGCAAGTAAGTAAAAAAAGGGGATAAAAACTTACAGGCGAGCAAGCTTCCATAGCTGTATTGTTTGTTTTAAATAAAGTTTTGATAACAACTATACATTTGAACCTAAATCAAAGGGAAGTTGTTTTTGAAAAGATTGTTTGGGCTTATACTTAAGGAGAGGCCCAGATGAAAAACAATAATTTTACTGTTGTTTGTAAACTGTACTGGGGCTTAAACAATGACTGAGGCCCAAAGAGGTTTTCTGTACAAAGGGATGGGTCTTACAACTCAAGGAGAGGCCCAAAAAAGAAATGAAATGGGATTTACAACACAAGGGTAGGCCCAGTTGATTTTGTTTTGAAATGGCGATCGCGCCGAGATTTTCTAAAACACAGTGGGACTTATACAATGACTGAGGCCCAAATTATTTATGTACAAAGGGTGTTGGGTCTTACACTCTATTAGAGGCCCAAAGATTTATTTTGTACAAGTGATGGGGCTTACAACTCAAGGAGAGGCCCAAGTGATTTTTGTTTAAAAGGCGACGACCGCGCCGAGATTTAAAAATCGCAGTGGGACTTATACAATGACTGAGGCCCAAAAAGGTTTATATTTACAAAAGGGGTGGGACTTACACTCTATCAAGAGGCCCAAAGATTCCAAATGAAGTTTGAAATTTTAAAATTAAGGGAAAACCCTAATCATCAAGTAAAAAATGATAAAAATATCAAATAAAATCATTAATCATGTTATAAACAATTATTAAGATTTATAAAAAAGTATTTTATCCACATGAATATTTAAAATCATTTTGGTTTTAAAAATCAAGAAAAAGAAATCATTTTAAAAGTATTTAAAACAATATTTTTAAATATATTAAAAATATATCAAATAATAATATTTTTTGTGTTTTTTTGTGGATTAAAATATTATGGAGTATGAATAAGAAGTGTGTAAAACAGAATTGGAAAATGATGATTTTTGCTATGTGAAAGAATTGGTTGAGTTTTGAAAATAAAATAAGACAAAAAAGAAAGATGTCACAGCATCAATTTCGACATCTCTTATGAGGCAAAAACTAGAATTGAAACTTTAGTTTTCAACATCTTTTTTTATCAAACTTCCAACACTCATAACTCTCTCAATTTTTAACGAAATTAAAATCCGTAAGAACCTATCTTAACCGATTTTTCGCAAGGAATCCAATGGTATCACTCATACATACCGAAACTAAACATACAAAACACACGAGGCAAAAAACCAGAACTGAACCTTAGTTTTCAACATCTTTTTTTATCAAACTTCCAACACTCATAACTCTCTCAATTTTTAACGAAATTAAAATCCGTAAGAACCCATCTTGACCGATTTTTCGCAAGGAATCCAATGGTACCACTCATACATACTGAAACTAAACATACAGAACATACAAGGCAAAAAACCAGAACTGGACCTTAATTTTAAAACAACATAACTCCTCATATAAACATATTAAAGTGCAAACAGTAGGAGGATCACAACAAACACATTAAGGACTACATTTTTGCTCCAAGAATTGATTAATAATGATGCATGTACATGGAGTTTCAAAGTGCAACAACACTTACCTATTGGAGCAAGGTCCAATGCCTCTTCAATGCAGTTACAGCAGCAAGAGGAAGATCCTATGAGCTTCCTTGATCCTCCAGGAGTATGTTTGAATGCTTAGAGTGGATTGAAATGAGCTGGAACTGGTTGTGGTACCTCAACTGCAACTCTGTCAAGAACTTGAGCAATTGGCTGGTGATTTGATGAATTTGATGTTCCAGATGTTGTGTTAGTGTTTAGATCACTCACATATGATGTTTATGAGGTGTGTGTGTGATTGGTTTGGACAGAAATGCTCTCTAACTCAAAACCCGATAGTGACTTACAAGAGAAGGTGTTTTTTTGGAGTGAAAGAGAAAATTTGAGGAAAACATCAGTTTGGGTGCTTTGGTGTACTCAAACTGAGCACAAATGAGCTCTATTTATAGTGCAACAAGTTTGTTTTGGCAGCAATAGTGTGTGGCAACTGCAGCAGGCCTGTGGCCAATGGTGATCAAATGGAATCTCAAGTCTCACTAGAGGTTAGAGCACAGGCCTATAGTTCTTTGATTCAGAGCTGAATCTTGACTCATTCAGTTAGGAATGTGTCAGTCCATGCCACCTTGATGCATCCATTAAATGCTTGGAAACAAAATTGGAGTCTTTTGCACTTTTTAGCCTTTTTAGGTTTGTTATGGCTATGTGTAGATTCTTGTACTTGGGAGGCTTGGGGATTAGATCATTCCCCTTTGATATCATTCTATGATGTGTCCAAATGGATGACAAGGCTTGAAAATCGTGTGACACAAGAAATGCACAAAATCTGTCATGAAATATCAGTTTGAGTAAGGCATGTTGTGAGGTTCATAACTCCTTGCTCAATTTGAATTAATGGGAGTTCTTGTACTTTTTGGAAAACCCATATATCATACTTCAACTTTGATGTTTATTTTGTGTGAAGATAATACTTGCAAAGTCATAAAAAATGATCTTGAACTTGTGTAGTCAAATCTGTCTAAAAATCTGCCTTGAAAATATGTTTTATCAATGCATTTTGCAAAAATCATAACTTCCTGCTCGAGTATGATAAATGAACGTTCTAGGACTTTTCGAAAAGCTGGGATAACATACTTCAACTTTGATGTCCAAGGTTTTGCTCGAATCAACTTGGATCATGGAGAAAAACGTCCTTAAAGTTGGGACTTTCTTGCTGGAAAAATATTTAATGATGTCCTACGAAATGTCGGAACATCTAAAAGAATTCCAAACTTTGATCACTTATATATTTCAATCCTTATGATATTTTGAGTTGATTTCTTCTACAATGTTGAAGTATCAAATACCCTCTTTAAAAGTAGTCCTTAAGCAAAATCAATGGATGCTTGGATCAATAGTTACAACCTTGAGAAGTTGTGCATTTGAACATGATTTTAACTTAGAAAAAATTTCTAAGTTTCCTTCAATTTGATCAATTTTGCAACTTTGCATGATTTCTTGATTTAAATTTGATCAAATTTAATCATCCATCATATTTTCTTGAGTAATGGCTTGTGAAGCTCATAGTTGACCAAAAGTCAAACTTTGACATTCTGTTCGAGTTGACTTTGTATCAGATGAACTTGAGGCTTAATCAACTTGAAATGTTGCATTTTTATGCTTGATTCTTGATGTGGGAGACCTCTTGATCCTTCATGGATGTTTGAGAGGCTTGACAAGTTGAGGATTATGTCATTTCTTGATTGATCCTTTGTCTAAGTGCTCTGAGAATGTTTGAAACCCTAAGTCTTGGTTGTAGTGGATGCTCGACAATCCTTGAGGAGATTGATGAGGCATGATGGTTCATCCATATTGTGGTAATGATCCTCACAATGATGGGAAATCTTGGTGGTCAAAATTTGGGGTATGACACTTTGTACCATATATGCCCATCTTTTGTATAAAAAAATTGTTGATCATGAAAACTTAATAGATCCATTCATGCATTTCAAATTGCTTTGAAAGACTTTTATTTGAGGACAAAATAAGTTCTTAGTTGGGGAAAGTTGATAAGTTCCAAATTATGATTATTGAATAGAGATAATTTAAGCATTTATTAACTTGGCTTATAAGTTTCCAATATCAAAAACCCTAATTACTGATTAAAGTTGAGTTGTGTGAGGATAACAAGAGATTTATGCATATTGTTGCTAATTAGTAAATATTTTGTAGTTTTAAATGCTTAGGCAAGAGTTTGAGCAATAAAGCAAGAAGCAAAGCCCTACAAAACTCGCTACATCAATCTCTTGCTAAGCGAGCTCCAGCGAAACTGGGAAAAAAGTTTGCAGATTCAAAAATCCTCACTCTCACTTAAGCAAGCCCCAGCGAGCATCCAGAAAGGCTTGGTAGAAAGTTAAAAGATTCAAAAAACAGCATTTTCTCTCCAGCAAGGCCCAACGAAGAGTAAGCGAGGACGTGCGGTTTAGCAAAGGCAGTTTGGGAAGACTTCAAGCTAAAGAAAGGAACACTCTCTTAGCGAGCCCTGTCTTGCTAAGCTAGATTGGCAGAATTAGAAAACTATAAATAGGCATCAGTTGAGATATTTTAGGTTGACATATTTTTAGAGAGAGAAACATAGAAATAGAAACAAAGAAAGATTGATACTTGAAGAACAATCTTGATACACATCAATCATCAAGAAATCGCATTTGATGCCCATTCATATTATTTCTTCTCTTTTGTATCAAGCTACCATAACAACGAGTAGCTAATTCAATTTCTTGTTGGGATTGGATGTAGTTCTTCGTAACTATATTTATGATTATTGATCATAACTTTATATATAATCTAGTTATTCATGATTGTCGATGTTATCTTCATTTTATTGTTATCTTTATAGATTGGAATTGATATTGAGGAATGCGGTTCAAATCTTGTTCTAAAATAATCATCTGTTATACCTATAAAATCTAGACATAGATTTAGGGTTAAGCATTAACAACAAATAATGATTCTTAATGCTACCTTATTGTTTAATAGACTGAGAAATCGTCAATTAAACAATACGGTCAAACTCTCATAAGGAGTTTAGACATAAACACTGTTTGTGAGCAATACATGATGATATTTATTAATATCTAGGTTATGTATAACTTATCAATAAACTACATATGCAAATGGTGGATGAAACCCAATACTAAAATATGTCATATGTCTGAAACTTTATCAATTTTCATTTTTACATTCTGTTACTTTTTACAATCAATCAAACTTACAATTCTCTACTTAAAACTGTATTAACTATTAAATGACATTAATATCGCACCCATCCCGATGGATACGATAACAAAATACTTACTTTTGATTACTAAACGTCAATGGTTGATGTGATCGTCAAGTGTGGCGAATAAGGATTACATGACGAACACCTAGCTAGCATGTTTTTACGGGTTTAACAGTACAATATGAGGCTCAACTCAGAGAAATGTACCTTCGGAGTATGTGTAATACCCCAAATTTTGACCACTTAGATTTCCCATCATTGTGAAAATCATCATCACAATATGGATGAACCATCATGCTTCAACAGTCTCCCCAAAGATGGGTGAGCATCCAATACAATCAAAATTAGGATTTCAAGCCCTCTCTGAGCTTAGACAAAGGATCAATCAAGAAATGACATGATCTTCAACTTGTCTAATCTCTCAAACATCCACAATGGATCAAAAAGGACTCCCACTTCAAGGATTAAGCACAAGGCTGCTCCCTTCTAGGTGGATCAAGTCTCAAGATCAACAGTGTCACCAAATTAGGGTTTTGGTCGACCAGGGCCTCCAGATGAAAATTTTCATCTGGGCACAAGGCAATGATCCAAAACATGACCTAATATACTTCATGGAACCACATGAACCCATGCATCAAGTCAATTTTGCCTCAGGGGATGCATTCATCAAAAATCAGGAATTAGGGTTTCTTGACCTAATTCACCCCTAAGTTGACTTTTGGGACAAACCATGAGCCAAGACCTCAAGAGATGATTTGAGGGTCTCTAATATACCATATTGATCCATTTGGAACAATGGATTGATCCAAGAAGCTTGAGCAACAAGTTTCATTTTCATCTGCACCACAATTAGGGTTTTAAGGGAAAAATCAACTGTAACTTTGACTTTTGACCAGGACATGCTCCTAAACCCTAATACATGATTGAATATACCCTATGACACCCATGGAACATGTCCATCAAGTTTGATTTAGGTCAAGGACATGATTTCCTGAAGAATTGCACAGTTTGGAATTCATCTGATAAAAAGTCAACTGTGCACAAAAGTCAACTTTGACTTTTTGAGATTTTTCACCAAAATGGATTTTTAACCCTAAAATGATGTTAATGTATGATTTGAATCATCATTCATCAAGAAAAATCAACAAAAGTGAGATAACTTGTAAAAGGGGTAACCATAAAACTTAGAAATTTTTCTAAGTTAAAAATAAAGTGGCAAAGGTACCAACTTTGGAGGACCATAACTCCTAAACCACAAGGCCATTTTTTCTCATCCAAAGATGGATTTGTAGCCCTCATTATCACCTACAAAAACTTCAACTACAAGTCATTCCAATTCATTAAGGATTTTGAGTTATGGAGTGATCAAAGTGGCTGAAAAGTGAAAATGTCACTTTTTCCAACACTTAGTGAAATTTTCACTAAGTCAGAATTCTGCTTCACTTTTTGCCATATGTAGGGGGATTTTTCACTTGGAATCAAAAGAGATCAAAACCAAACTTGTTCAAACAGTTGTTGTATCATGTAAGAGCTTTCCAAAATGGCCAAGAACATTGCCAAATTCAACCTACACCATGAGATACAACATTGCCAAGTTGCCTTGCTGAAATCTGTCAAGGCAAGGCAAAATTTGCAACTTTGGTCAATTTGCCAAAATCAGCCAAATTCAATTGCTCCAATCCACTTGGACACCTTAGAGGATTGAATCTAAAGGGGACAATCACTGAGCCAAGCCTCCAAAGTCCATGGAACAAGAAATAGCATGTTGAACCTAGAATGGCCAAAATAGGGACAAGACTTCAAATTTGGAATGAGGCATTCAATGGAACCATAAAGGTGGCATGGACTGAGCCATTCTCATCTGAAATCAGTCAAGACTTATCCAAGACCAAGGGGACCAAAGCTCTGTGCCCTAACCTCTAGTCAATGGCTAGAGGAGACTTGGATTCTCATTGGACAACATTGGCCAAACCTACTTACCAGCTGCCATGCACTATTCCTTGCAAAACAAACTTGCTCTACTATAAATAGAGCTCAATTGTGGTCAGTTTAAGTACACCAAAGCCATCTAACAGATGCTTTCCTCAAAATCTCTTTCTCTTGGCAAAAATGCCTTTCTTAGCAAGGTAGCTATCGAGTTTTGAGTTTGAGAGCAATTCTGCACAAACCAATCACTCACACACCTCACATACATCACATATGAGCTGATCAAACACTCACATAACATCTGGAACATCAAAATCTCAAAATCACTTGCCATCCACACAAGTTTGAAGTGAAGTTGCAGCTGAGATGCCATAAACTGATCCAGTCCATTTCAATTCAATCCAAGTGTTCAAACACACTCCATATGGTGTAGGGAAGCTGTCCAGATCATCACAACTTGTCTGTAACACCTCCAACTCAAAATCACATCTGCTCTTGCTGTCACGTCTTGGAGGTAAGCCTAAACTTGGTCATCTCTCAATCTATGCATATTTCCTCGCACAATAATTTGGCCATATGTTCATAATCATGCATGGAAAATTTTCCCTCAATTAATTGCATTGTTTGAATCGTGTATCAAAAATCCTAGCCTTCATGCAGAAATTAGGGTTCTTGAGGTCTCTTCGTGATTTCTTGTTGTATGTTTAATTTAAATGAAATTAAAGTACATAGACATGATCGTGAGGTTGAGGCGAGCATAATAATATGTGGATTGCATGTTATAATTACGTATTCAGTGAGATTGGATGGAAAATGCAAATCTGGGCAAACTGAAAAACGCGCGTGTTCTTGGTGTTGTTCTTGGCGCCATTTTCATATATTTGAATATTTGAATTTTGTGGTTTTGTTTAATTGATTCAAAAATTAATTTCTCTCTGAGTTTTAATGATTTTGAGTTGATTCTTTTTTTAATAATTCACAAAAATGTTAAAATATTTTATTTTATCAAAAAATCCCAAAAAATATTATTTATTTCATATAACTGATATTTTTGTAAAGAATTAATATTTTGATTGTTTTTGGCATTTTAAATATTTTTTCTACATTGATTTTGCAACTTTTAATGCTTTCTAATTATTTTGTAGGTCAATACTTAATTTTTGAAGCATTAATCCAAGATCACAATTTGTTTTCCATGTGTTAAACAATTTTTGATCATTTTAATTGAATTTTTATCCAATTAAATACATTTTGAAAACAAATTAGGGTTTTGGATTAATTCAACCCTCATAAATCATTTTCAAAACACTTTGGGCCTCTAATAGAGTGTAAGACCCAATCCTTTTTTGACCAAATCATTTTTGGGCCTCAGTGTATTGTATAAGTCCCGATACCGTAAAAAACAAACGGCGCGATCGTCGCCTTTTGAAAAATAACCTTTTGGGCCTCTCCTTGAGCTATAAGACCCATTCAAAAACTTTTGGGCCTCTATTAGAGTGTAAGACCCAATCCCCCTTTTAACCAAAACATTTTGGGCCTCACTTATTGTATAAGTCCCTCTGCGTTAAAAGAGAACCTCGGCGCGATCGCCATTTTTAAACGAAAAATCATTTGGGCCTACCCTCGTGTTATAAGCCCCACTCTTTTTCTTTAAACCTTTTTGGGCCTCTTGAGAGAGTGTAAGACCCATCCCTTTGTACATAAAACCTTTTTTGGGCCCCAGTCACTTGTATAAGTCCCTCTGTACAAATTCAAACAGTGCGCTCACTGATAAAACCCTAGGCCTCTCCTTGAGCTGTAAGCCCCAAATCTTTCTTTTTCAAAGCACTTTCTCCTTTGATTTTGAATATAATGTTGTTTTCAATCTTTCTTTGTTGAACAACTAACCAAACAACATGGAAGCACTACAACCGAGTAAGTGGTTATCGCTTTCATTTACTGCTTTCATATTATAAACTGTATTGTGGGGCTGCTCACTGTAAGTCTCCTTTCATAAACTCATATCTACTGTGTAATAATAGTATAGATATTTCGAGTTTACCCGGCAACTACGTCTAGAACTAAGTGACGCCGTTTCATTTATTCGTAGAAATAGACGCCTAGATCCCTAATATGAGCACCAGATACAGTCTTCTCTTCGGCTGTCCTCCTTAGGAATCGTTAAGAAGCTCTACTCCCCAAGATGAATGTATTCTCCGTGAATGACATCTTTGAGTTTCTTCCAAATTCTCGAACTTTCCTGACTTGATCTATTCCTTGTGGATATCTTGCCTTGAATGTCTCGGGGTTTGGGTACCCACTACGGTCATAATCTTGGACCTTAACTAAGGAGCCCTCTTTAAAAGCTAAAAGTCGCTGGATAGTAAACCTCGCACGTTTACCAGTGGTTTTCATCTTTAAAAGAGTTATCTCTCCTAATGGAAAGGAGATGATAGACCCACGGGCTTCTTAAAAGCATCGGCCTCCTCTTGGGCATTATTCAAGGACCCTACGGCTTCTTAGAAGTATTCACAGCCTCCTCTTAGGTTTCGTATAATGATCTCTTCCTCCGGGAATGATAGCCTCCTCTTGGGCTTCGTACAAGGACCCGTCGGCTTCTTAAAAGATTCCAGCCTCCTCTTGGGCTTCGTACAAATTGTCCCGATGACCTCCTAGAGGTATTGATAAGTGCAAATTGTACCTATTTTTGTATATATGTTTTGTTGCACTTATCGATTCTTTTTGGTAAATATCGTGCGAATAAAACCCAATTTGTTTGTAAATACGTTTAGTTTACGTTTTCGGTGTATAGTGCGTTACCGTGTAAATATCATTGAGTTTAATCGATTTTCATTTATTTTTGTAGGTGTTCCAGCAATGGGATATTTCCATATTCATAAATAGCATTGAATAAGCTTTCCAACGCTTCAAACCGTGCGTCAATCGGAGTTACGGTTCAAGAGTTATGAAGAAAACAAATTCTGGTTTTCTGTCATGCTCGCTAGGCGAGCCCCCGTAGCGAACACTCGCTAGCTTGTTCGCTAGGCGAACCGGGGCGAATGAAAAATTCCAGAATCGTGAAAAAACTCAACAGAAAGGCGGTTTACGTTCGCCTAGCGAACGGGGACTCGCTAGGCGAACCTGGAAAAGCAGAATTGCCCATTTAAGCCATTTTTCATCATTTTTTAGTTATGGGTTTGATATTTTTAGTTCCAAATCCATCCAATAGCATTTTTTGAGTGTAATTAGGCTAGAAAACACATTGGAGCATGAATTAGGATGATCCGGAGTCGAATCCTTCATCAATCGTAGCCGACAACTTTTGAGATGTTTGGTTTTTCTCCATTTCTTCTCTATGTATTTCTCTATTTTGTGGGTTATGTTTGTATTGTTACTCTAAACCTATGTACATGTATTGATCATGGTTGTATAATATATATGCTTTACAAATCATTATCGATGTTTTCCTTGATCTTTTTGCATTTATGTTTGGATTTGTGTTGTGTTAGAGATAACCATCATGAATCTTGATTAGGGAGGGATATCTATTGTCTAGACTCTAGAGATAGATTTAGATAATAATCTTTATGGTGTCGGAACTTAATGTCTTCCGTGTTTCGAGGCGTCGTGCGCGAGAGCGTCGACGAGAGTAATACGGTTGCTCTCTCAACTGTGCGTTAGACATAACCTTTGTTGTGAGCGATACGTGATGATTTTGATGAGTATTGTATGTTGAATGCGACCGATCGATAGGTTTACGTTTGTTCTGAGTAATGTATATTCATGCTTGATAGGTTTCTTCTCTTCAAAGAATGTATTCTTTTTATGTTTTAATATTTACTTTTCTATTTTCTTGTTTGAAACCATTTTAATCCAAACTCATAAACACGAGAGATTGTCGAACGGCATTCTTTCCCTCGAACCGATCTCTGTGGACACGATATAAATCCCGGAGGGAATTCTTCCAAAAATAAATATTTTTGCTTGCTTGCCCTATTCTGCATCCAACAGGTATAGGAACAGAACCTAGTCATCCTCATAGAACAGTCCTTTCATAGAGTCTACTACTGTTTCTCGAAGCATAGTACAAAAGATAAAACTCTAGACTTGGACAGTCTAACTTCCTTGAGTCTCAAAGACATTCTCAAGCACCCTTCGTTAAATAGGAAGGAAACCCGCAGACTCGGATAGTCTCAATACCCTTTGGATTTCCCGTTTCCTCAAAGAAAAGGAAATATCCTTGATCCTCAAATTAAATCCCTGTGTACAGTGTTACTCATATAAGAACTGATTTTCTCTTTTAAATCAGTATATTGGATCTGTCACTCAACTGAAACAGTTACAATAGCCTCCATCTCGGGCTTCGTACGAGATACCAAAATTCTCCCCAGTGGAGTCAAAACAACCTTTTATCCTCTCTCTCAGGCTTTGTATGAGACACAAAAGATTCCATCGTTGAGTCAATCACCCCTTTTTGCCTCCATCTCGGGCCTCGTACGAGATACAAATTCCTTAAGCAAGGGTCGAACTCTTTGCTAGCCTCCTCTTAGGCTTTGTATAACGATATGCCCCACTGGGTCAAAAACCTTTAGCCTCTCTCTCGGGCTTTGTACGAGACACAAAATAGCCTCCTCTTAGGCTTTGTATAATGATTTTCCTAGCGGAAATTAGCCTCCTCTTAGGCTTTGTATAAGAAAACCACTGGTTGATCCAATCAACCTGTTAGCATCAAAGCTGTGCCTCGTTCACAGTACACAAACACCAACAACTCCTTTCCCTTCATCTAATCGCTGTAAGCGGCGAGCCTCTGGATCATCTACATCCATGCCACTGTCCCTCTTTTAGCATGAGAAATTCCTAAGGAAAGATGGCATTGCTCTACACTGAGTTAAAGTCTTCTCCTTCAGGTTAAAACCCTTTCTTCGGAAATTATGGCATTGCTCGGATCCGCGTATCCCAGTTAAAGTAATTTTCCTTCTCCCCTCTTTAGAGATGACAAATTCTCTCTAAAGTCGAGGTCTTTCAGCTTCACGTCTTGGGCTTTGAACAAGACATAAATAGACCTTTTAGCTTCACATCTTGGGCTTCGAACAAGATACAAATCACCTTTCGCTTCACGTCTTGGGCTTTGAACAAGACACCAAAAACACCCATTTCCTCCCATAGATTAGGAGGAACTACGAACGCTCTGATTTCCCTGTTTCGGTAAACGGGAATACGTAGGCATAAGATCGAAAGAAAAGATCTTAGCGAGCGCAATCAACAAAAAACCCAAATCCCATATCTCAGTCAATTAAAAGCAGTAATTCAAAAGCATCAGTCCTAACATCCTAATCCTTATTCCCCGCCAGAAACCCTTTACCTAGAAAAAAAGAAAGAAAGAACTTGTATTGGCGAAATACGAATAACCAGTACAAAGTCCCCCCCACATTGATAACATCCGTAACCTAACAGACCGCTGTTTAAACTCAGTATGCAAAGCAGGGTTAATTGGAGACATCTATTTCCCTTCCTTATTCAGCTCACAATAGGATAAAAAATGAATCGACCTGTAGTTTTAAGCTCAAACCGCAGAGAGCGACCATCGCTTAAGAACCGCGTCCAAAATCGCTCGCTACAGAAAAGTGGCGCCCACCGTGGGGCCAGTTTTTATTTCTGTCTGTTTTCCTTGTAAAATGGCGACTCTGCTGGGGAGTCTCCTTTTCTGCCTTAGGGCATCATCCCCGTTTTCTACGGAAAATAGGAACTCTACCGAAGAGAAAGATTGACCTATGCTGGTCCATCTCTTAGGCAGGGAACCACAGATTGGGGCTTCCGCCGGGGAACCCATTTCTGTCAGGAACTTAAGATTCATAGCTTTATAAGTCTAGGATGATTAGGACAAATATATATACTGCTTTCCCTAATTGCTATACATGTTTATTTTTCTGCTACTGGGAATGCGTGTGATGCCGCATGTGGTGAGATTGAGTATACACTTAAGAAAAGCCAACCTTTTTCGTAGTGCGGAAGCTATCGGAAATAGCTGTTACGCGATACTACCCTCATTTGAGGCTGGTGATCTATTCTCGGTGAATGGCACTTACTCTAAGATTGCACACAACTCGCTGGCGATCCGCTTGTTGTCTGCCTTCCTGGGAGGAGCTGATGATAATGAGTACAGGTACAAAAATCACCCTAGTATAAACCTTTGGGGATGGTTAGAGCCTTGACTTCATGACAATGACCCTCTGACCCCATGTTTTTTCTATGTTTTTGTGTGCTGCATTCATGCATTCATTTAATAAAACATTAAAACATTCAAAAAACTTTCTCTTCTAGTCTCTCTGTTTTTCAAATTAAACTAAGACTGTGATTGCAAATATCAGAGAAAAGGATTGCATTAATGGATTTCGGTAGAAGGAGAACTCGCCAGTATACCTTCAAGGTTCCAAAACTAGGGGATTTGAGAAAGTTAGCAAGGATGACCGTTAACCCAGAGGCTTTCAGAGCCAAGCACGGTGGTTTGCTACCACTGTTAAGAGTCCATGTGATTAAGGGGATCATGGACGCGCTCATTCAGTTCTACGATCCGGTTTATCATTGTTTCACATTCCCGGATTACCAGCTGGCACCAACGCTGGAGGAGTATTCTCATCTGACTGATTTACATATCACAGATCGAGCTCCATTTTCTGGACTGGAAGAAATTCCAAAGAATCAGACTATTGCAAGAGCAATTCATTTGGACGAGTCTGAGGTCAGGACTCACATGATTACTATGGGTGGCATCCAAGGTTTGCCAGCCCAGTTCCTAACCAAGAAAGCTCTGTACTTCGCTAGTATAGGGAACGAGAACGAGACTGCTTTTGAAAGCATCTTTGTCTTGCTCACCTACGGGTTATTTTTGTTTCCCAACATCAATAATTTCGTCGATATCAACGCTATTAAGGTTTTTCTCATTGGAAACCCTGTGCCGACTTTGCTCGCAGATGCGTATCATTTTGTACACTTAGGAAATTTGTACAGTGGAGGGGAGATCACATGTTGTGTACCTTTGCTTTACAAGTGGTTTATCTCGCACTTGCCCAAGTCTGCTGCTTTTTAGGATTGCAAGAGTGTCTTACGTTGGTCGCAGAAGATCATGTCCCTCACCAACTCTGATACAGATTGGTGTAATAGGATTTATGAGGGAATCAGAATCATTGACCATTGTGGAAACTTCCCCAGCGTACCCCTCATAGGAACTAAAGGAGGAATCAACTATCATCCGATATTAGTTCTTCGTCAATTTGGATACCCGATGAGACACATCCCACTGGGTGTTCATCTGGAAGGTCTTTTATTCAAAGAAGGAGAAAGCGACAGAGCACTAAAGATGGAAATAGTGCAAGCTTGGAAACATGTTCATAAGAAAGGACGAGAGTCTCTGGGAAAACCGGACTGTGTCTCGATGGAGCCTTATCTCCATTGGGTACAAACCAGAGCTCTCAAGCTAAAGATGCCTTATCCTTGTTACGGAATTCTTCCGCCGAGGGAAATTGTCATGTACTTCATGACAGAAACTGAAAGGCTTCAGGTTACTCTCAACAAAGTTCAAAAGGAAAGAAGGTCTTGGAAGAAGAAGTACCGCACCCTCGACGTAGAGTGTATCCAAATACAGCAATTACTGAAAGAGAAAGATGCTCTGATTGAAATTTTGGAGCAGCATGCTGTAGAGAATCAAGATGACCAAAGGAATTTGCTCACTCCTTTCACCTGGCAAAAGAATGACAACCCGACAACGGCCCAAGAGCCCCGGTCGAAGAAAAGGAAAGTACCAGAGTCAGCACCCGGTTTCTCCTTAGAGAGGACTCGGGACCCATTAGTTTAGGTTTCTGTTTCTGCACTTTGTAATCTACTGTATTTCCATTTCTGTAATCCTTTGAATTTCAATAAAAAGGGGTTTCCCCACTGTTTGATATTTGCAATCTAATTGTCGAAGTTTATTTTAATTAAACCTAAAAACAATTAATATAACCATTGCATTCATCATTCTCACATCGTGTATTCTCCTTACCTACGAATCTCACGTTTGTGTCTCGATTCTAGAGTCAAACTGTCTCATTCGTACAATACTCGGGCCAATCGTCAGAAAAAGATGGATGATCTTGAGGAATAAAACAGAGAGTTGAAAGAAGAGATCGACACTCTGAGAGAGGATATGAGAAAGCTTCGTAACGACATGCAAGCCATGGTAGAAGCTCAGCTACAAAGAACTGTGATCTCAGAGATCACCTCAACGCCCATCATAGAAAAGTATGATCCTAGGTATCAGATACCGAAAGATCATCCTTGGGGCATGCCTGTTAACTATATCCCGGAAGGATATGTTCCGCCGATCACTGAAGATCAGGGAATCACAACAGAAGCCGCTGGGCCTGAAGGTTACAAACTTCGGGAAAGCGAAGATGCGAGGGGCATACTCAAGACTCCTGAAGGTTACAAACTTCGGGAGGCGCCAAGACTTACTGCCGTAGTTACGGTACCACCCCCTGTGGTGCACACTGTCCCGGAAGGACAGGTTCCACCAACACCTTCTGGTAAGAAGGAAACTATGTTTGACAGAATGGAGGAATTCCAGGAGCAGTTCTTGGAAATGCAGAAAGAGCTGCAAGCCATTCGCAGTCAGGATCTATTTGGAAAAGACGCCACAGACCTCTGCTTGGTCCCAAATGTGAAAGTCCCACACAAGTTCCAAGTGCCCGACTTTGAAAAATACAAGGGTAACTCTTGCCCTCAGAGCCATCTGGTGATGTACGCTCGGCGGATGTCAGCTCAGACGGAGAATCAGGACCTGCTGATTCACTACTTCCAGGATAGTTTAACCGGTACCGCACTCAAATGGTACATGGGTTTAAACCATACTACGATCAGTACATTCAGAGATCTTGGTACTGCCTTCGTCCAACAATACAAGTACAATTTGGACATGGCACCCGACAGAGATCAACTCAGATCGATGTCGCAAAAGGAAAAGGAAACCTTTAAGGAGTATGCTCAAAGGTGGCGTGAAATTGCCACTCAAATTTGTCCACCTCTTGAGGAAAAAGAGATGACAAAAATCTTCTTAAAGACCTTAAGCTCATTTTACTATGACCGAATGGTTGCCAGTGCGCCCAGTGATTTCACCGAAATGGTCGGCATGGGTGTACGTCTTGAGGAAGCCGTCCGAGAAGGACGTTTGGTAAAAGACACTGGATCAACGAGCAGTACTAAAAAATACGGTAGTGCTCTCCCTAAGAAAAAAGAGCAAGATATTGGGAATATCTCTCTCAGAAAGCAAAGGCGTCGTTATCAGCCAGTAGCAGCTGTTACTCCTGCTATCGGCCCCGCGCCTGTTCCTATGTATCAACCTCAGGTTGCGCAGAGCCAACCTGACCAACAAAGGACACAACAGCCTCTTCAGCAGGCTCGTCCCCCATATAACAACAACCGCACAACACGGCCACCAGGATTTGATCCTATACCTGTAACGTACGCAGAGCTGTTTCCGTTACTGCTGGCTAAGGGGCACATTCAGACTAAGTCTCCCCTTTCAGTTCCAGAAAATCCGCCTTTCTGGTTTAAGGTGGATCAAACATGTCCTTATCATCAAGAAGGTTCAGGGCATAACATTGAGACTTGTCTCAATTTCAAATCCAACGTGCAAAAGCTTGTTAGGAGCGGGCTCTTATCTTTCAAAGATACGAATCCCAATGTTCTCACGAACCCGCTGCCTCAACATGAGAAGGCTGCAGTCAATCTGATTGAGAAAGAGACTAACAATGTCTATCGAATTCACGATGTACTCTTATTAGGGACCAATCTGGTCAAGATGCATTGTAGACAGAGTGGATATGGCCATGTACCACCTCATAACTATCACCAGTGTGATATCTGCTCTAAAGATAACCAAGGATGTTCTGTGGTGCAAGCAGCTCTGCAGGAACAGATGGATCTCGGATGGATCCAAGAGCACCGAGTTCGTGGAGTTAACATGGTCTCTACGAATTCTAACGTCATTCAAAACCACGACATCCGTGCGATGAATGTCAACTTGGTGGCGATGCACTCAAGGAAAAGCCAGTATCATAATCTTCCGCGGCACGATTATAGTTCCTGTCTGATTTGCTCGGTAAACAAACAGGGATGCTCTTTCATACAAGAGGCCCTCCAGCGTCAGATGGATCTTGGATGGATCCAAGACTACCATGATAGGAACTCCTATCAAATCAATATGGTTCAGATCTTCGATATCCGCATAATGGATACCAACCTGGTAGAGTTACATGCTGAGCAGGTCCGACTCGGATTCTTAATATCACATGATTACCAAAACTGTAAAGCAGGTTGCGAAAACGATCGAGGTTGTACCCTTGTCCAGGAGGCACTTCAGCACTTGTTAAATCACTGGTGGGTGCCAATCTATATGGACGAAGATACTCAACGGATTGGTATCAATAACAGGAATCCTACTCGTCGTCAAAGTCAGGATGTCCGATCAATGGAAGGTAACCTAGTGAGGTTGCATTGCATTCAAAGTGGGCGTGGCCAGGTGCCACCACACAACTATGACAGTTGTAGCGTCTGTTCGGAAAGTAACCAAGGGTGTTACCTTGTGAGAGCAGCTCTTCAGGGTCAGATCGATCACGGAGAAATTCATCCATATCCGGGTTCTGGACCCATCATTTGGTCGCCGAACTACCTTGTCGATCAGGTTGAGGATGTTGTCACGATCTCTGGTCATCATCAAATCAGGGATGTTTTTGCCATCATTCTCTACTTGACTAATCTAGAGTTCCCAACCGGGAATGGATCAAGGTTACTTATGACGGTCAGAAAAATCAGAAGGTTCCCATAGTCATCTATCTACCGGGGCCATTACCGTATGAATCAGCTAAGGCGATCCCTTACAAATACGGTGCAACAATAATCGAAAATGGAAAGGAAATTCCATTACCCTCCGTCGTGAATATTGCAGACATCAGTCGTGTAACACGGAGCGGTCGAATCTTCAACCGAGGGGTTGGAGAATCCAACAAAGAAAAGGAACTTCAGGCGGAAATTCCTGATCCACTAGTCGGTCAATCTGGTAATCCCAACTGTTCAAAAGACAAAGATGAGATGCTAAAGCTCATCCAAAGGAGTGAATATAACATTGTTGATCAACTGTTACAGACTCCTTCAAAGATCTCAGTATTATCACTATTACTCAGTTCAGAAGCACACAGAGAGGCTCTACAGAAAGTCTTGGAGCAAGCCTTTATGGAACAGGATGTAACAATCAGACAATTCGATAGCATTGTCTCTAACATCACTTCCTGCAATAATTTGGGATTTAGTGATGAAGAATTACCTAAAGAGGGTCGCCGTCATAACATGGCGCTCAACATTACAGTTAACTGCCAGGGCGATGCTTTAGCCAACGTACTGGTAGACACAGGGTCAGCCCTGAATGTTATGCCGAAGTCCACTTTGATGCAATTATCATTTAAGGGCCCTCCGATGAGAGTCAGCGAGGTCATCGTCAAAGCATTCGATGGATCCAGAAAAATAGTTATCGGCGAAGTTGATCTTCCCATAACTATTGGTCCTCACACTTTCCAAATCACTTTCCAGGTCATGGACATCCGGGCAACATACAGTTGTTTATTAGGAAGACCTTGGATACATCAGGCTGGAGCGGTCACTTCGACCCTCCACCAAAAGCTAAAGTTTGTCCAGAACGATCAACTTGTCACGGTTTGTGGGGAACAAGCCTTGCTCGTGAGTAACTTATCATCATCTACTTGTGTGGAACCCGAGGAGGTTATTGGAACTCAGTTCCAGGCACTATCGGTGAGCAAGAACGATCAATTCAAAGAAGGAACTTCAATTTCTTCATACAAAGATGCTATCAAAGCGGTCGAGAGTACCGATACGACAGGATGGGGACGGCTTGTCATTCCTATTGACAATAAAACAAAGAAGGGTCTTGGTTTTTCCGCGACCTGTACTCAGGCAGCCGCCAACGATGAAAATCTTCATCCCCTTCAAAACTTCTTCCACAATGGAGGTTTTCTTCACCCAGTGTCTCAGACAATTCATGCTATCAATGAGGAAGATCCCTCTGACACAGATGAAGAATGGAAGTCCTACCTTAACAAGGACGGCTATATGTCTCAGGAAGAGGTGCCTATGCTTTTTTGCTTTCCTACAGAAAGTCCGAGATTTATACCAAGATCAGATGTCGAAATGATCTACGGAGATTGTGATCCGGAAGGATGCCGTGCTCCGCCAAATTCATTAGAGGAAGACACTCTGATGAAAGAAAACTTTGATTGCAATTACTATGGCCCGATGGATGGTCTGCCAATGTGGCAGCCTTACCCAGGAAACTTGGGGCAAGAAAGTCAGCCGAGTAATGAAACTCAGCTGAGCGTCATTGAACAGAATACCTGTGTCCCCACCATATCATGGGATCAACATTCAGGTCATTCGGAAACTACTCAACATGAAGATGAATTCGCAACGTTTGCAGGACTAGAATTCATCAACTATGCTTTTTCTGAGGTCAACGTCATCGAGAGGGATGACTTCTCCAGTTCCAAAGAAGTTTCGGACACTCTGGGACAACCGAGTGGAAAATACGACTATATGGTCAAGTACACCGCTCCCAAAAGCTCTCGTATTAGGCTCGAAGATATCCAGTCAACTAGATGGGGAGATACAGCTGAGAGCACAAATGCTATGCAAAATGCAACAGGGGAATCCTCCTACGACAATTCTGCCTGGGAGACAGATTCCAATGATCCTGCTCCACCAGAAATCAGCATCATTTCTGAAGACAAATCAAGGAAGGTGCCAGACTTTGTGATTCACCGAGGAGTTCGCCGCCAATGGGTTGCTGTCGAGGTTCCGAAGGTCGTTCGCCAGTCAAAGTAATTGCCATCTTTAACCTTTCACCCTGCCCAGGTGAAACGGATGTTTTGATAGGGCTCGCTTTCTGTAAATTTCCCTCTTCGCTTTGCCCGAAGCGACAGAGTTTTGTTTTATAGGGCTGTAGTTTCAAGATTCGACTTGTTCATTAATAAAATAACGTCGTTCTGTAATTTCCGCATTAATTGCTATTTTCTCTTTTTGCTTTTTTCAGAGAATGGTAATCCTAAAAAACATTCAATAATAAAAACAAGCAGTAAAATCAAAACACTGCACACACTTACATTTTCTCTATCTCTTCTAAACACGAATCATCACGTCATGCAGATTGCTTGTTTTATACCCCGTTGAAACATACGATCCGATGCCTTCTTTCAACTTTGAGTTCCCGTTATTCGAGGCTAAAGAAGAAAATGACGACCAAATTCCATAAGAGATCTCCCGACTACTCAGACAAGAGGAAAGGTCCATTGAACCTCACAAAGAACCGTTGGAAACGGTAAACTTGGGTTCAGAAAAAGAGAGAAAAGAAATCAGGATCGGAGCACTGCTCAGTCCAACTGTCAAAGAAAGTTTGATAAAGCTTCTCAAAGAATTCCCCGATGTATTCGCTTGGTCCTATCAGGATATGCCAGGGTTGGATACCAGCATCGTGGAACATCACTTACCGTTGAGATCGGAATGTCCGCCAGTAAAGCAAAGGTTGAGACGCACTCACCCGGACATGGCCATCAAAATCAAAGAGGAGGTACAGAAACAGATCGACGCGGGTTTCCTCGCTACATCTGAATATCCTCAATGGTTAGCCAACATCGTACCCGTTCCCAAAAAGGACGGAAGGGTCAGAATGTGTGTTGATTACAGAGATCTGAATAAGGCAAGTCCAAAGGACGACTTTCCTTTACCACACATTGACATGCTGGTTGACAGCACAGCAAAGTTCAAAGTATTCTCCTTCATGGATGGATCCTCGGGCTATAACCAGATCAAAATGGCGCCTAAAGACATGGAGAAAACTTCGTTCATTACCCCATGGGGTACCTTTTGTTACAAGGTAATGTCGTTCGGTTTGAAGAACGCCGGGGCAACCTATCAAAGGGCCATGACTACTCTGTTTCATGACATGACACACAAAGAAATCGAGGTATATGTCGATGATTTGATTGCAAAATCAAGAACAGAGGATGAGCACGTTGAACATCTGTCAAAATTGTTCGAACGTCTAAGAAAATTCAAGCTCTGCTTGAATCCCAACAAGTGCACCTTCGGTGTCCGTTCAGGGAAACTACTAGGGTTCATCGTCAGCCAGAAAGGGATTGAGGTTGATCCTGACAAGGTCAAGGCCATTCAAGAAATGCCTTCTCCGAAAACTGAAAAACAAGTCAGAGGATTCCTGGGACGTTTGAACTACATCTCCAGATTCATATTCCTTATGACCGCCACTTGTGCGCCGATTTTCAAGTTATTAAAAAAGAACCAGGATTGCGTTTGGTCAGAAGATTGCCAAACCGCCTTCGACAGTATCAAGGAATACCTGTTGAATCCTCCGATTCTATCACCTCCAGTGGAAGGAAGACCACTGATCATTTAACTCACAGTCCTAGAGGACTCAATGGGATGTGTACTTGGCCAACAAGACGAAACTAAAAGGGAAGAGTCTGCCATTTACTATCTAAGCAAGAAATTCACCGACAGCGAGACTCGGTACACAAGGCTTGAGAAAACTTGTCGCGCTTTGGCTTGGGCAGCCAAACGTCTTCGCCAGTACATGATTCGTCATACTACTTGGTTGGTCTCCGAAATGGATCCAATCAAGTACGTATTCGAAAAACCTGCTCTCACGGGAAGGATTGCCCGTTGGCAGATGTTACTATCAGAATATGACATAGAGTACCACGCTCAGAAAGCCGTTAAAGGAAGTATTTTAGCCGATCATTTGGCTCATCAACCGATTGACGATCAAGAATCAATCGGGTTTGACTTCCCAGACGAAGATGTCATGTATCTAAAAATGAAAGATTGCGATGAACCGCTACCCAGTGAAGGGCCAGAACCAGGTTCCCAGTGGGGACTTATCTTTGACGGAGCAGTCAATCATTATGGAAACGGAATTGGGGCAATCATTGTTACCCCTTAGAGTTCCCACATTCCTTTCACTGCCAGACTTACGTTCAAATGTACGAACAACGAGGCCAAATACGAAGCATGTATCATGGGTCTCGAAGAAGCGATTGATTTAAGGATCAAAAACTTGGACGTATATGGCGACTCAGCTCTGGTTATTAACCAGATAAAAGGAGATTGGAACACATACCAATCAGGATTGATTCCTTACAAAGACTATGCAAGAAGGTTGTTACCCTTCTTCAACAGAGTCGACTTTCATCACATCCCTCGTGATGAGAATCACATGGCTGATGCATTAGCCACTCTCTCTTCCATGATTAGTGTAGGTCGACGGAATGACATACCTAAGATCGACATAATGCACCTTGAATGGCCCGCTTACATCTTCGCGATTGAAGCAGTCATAGACATAAGACCTTGGTATCACGATATCAAATGCTTCCTTCAGAAACAAGAGTACCCATCTGGGGCACTCAGAAAAGACAGGAAAACCCTCAGAAGATTGGCTGGAAACTTCTTCCTGAGCGGTGACACTCTTTATAAGAGAAATTTTGACATGGTTTTGCTCCGATGTGTCGACAGACCAGAAGCAGACATGCTCATGAAAGAAATTCATGAAGGATCCTTTGGCACTCATGCCAACGGACACACAATGGCGAGAAAATTTCTCAGGGCCGGGTATTATTGGTTGACAATGGAATCCGACTGCTACAAGTACATGAGGAGGTGTCACAAGTGTCAGATATACTCCGACAAAATTCATGTACCGCCATCACATCTCAAAGTTCTTTCTTCCCCGTGGCCATTTTCCATATGGGGAATCGATATGATTGGTATGATTGAGCCCAAGGCTTCAAACGGACATCGGTTCATCCTGGTAGCCATTGATTATTTCACCAAGTGGGTCGAAGCAGCGTCATTCGCCAATGTAACCCGACAAGTGGTGGTCCGATTTATCAAAAAAATATCATCTGCCGTTATGGTGTTCCAAGCGAGATCATTACTGATAATGGATCTAACTTGAACAATAAGATGATGAAAGAGTTGTGTGCAGAGTTCAAAATTGAACACCATAATTCATCTCCCTACCGACCCAAGATGAACGGAGCGGTAGAAGCGGCTAACAAGAACATCAAGAAGATCGTTCAAAAGATGGTTGTAACCTATAAAGACTGGCACGAGATGTTACATTTTGCTCTTCATGGTTATCGAACATCTATCCGCACTTCAACAGGGGTTACCCCTTTCTCTCTAGTATATGGCATGGAGGCAGTGCTTCCCATAGAAGTAGAGATCCCGTCAATCAGGGTATTGATGGAAGCTCAGCTCACCGAAGCTGAATGGTGTCAAAGTCGACACGACGAACTGAACCTGATCGAAGAGAAGAGAATCACGGCACTATGCCACGGTCAGTTGTATCAACAGAGAACGAAAAGGGCGTTCGACAAAAAAGTCCGACCTCGTGTCTTCAGAAAAGGAGACCTTGTGCTCAAGAAGATACAATCATTTCTCACTGACTCTCGGGGCAAATGGACCCCGAATTATGATGGCCCCTATGTGGTCACGAAAGCTTTCTCAGGCGGCGCCTTGAGACTTGCAACCATGGATGGAGAGGAATTTGCCTACCCCACGAATGTTGATGTAGTCAAGAAATACTTCGCCTAAACTAAAAAAAAAAAACGTCTCGGTGGATTGAAAACCCGAAAGGGCGGTCCAGGCAAAAGTTAGAGACATGAAAAAAAAATCATCCCGATGGATTGGAAATCTCATAGTACAATCCAGGAAAAAATTAGGGATAATGGCAAGTAACTATGTTCAACAGAGGCAAGTCCCTCAGCAGCAGTTACAGCATCATCTATCGGAGGAAATCTCCAGTCAAAGGTCATCTTCGACGGAAGCTCAGGATGCCCCGAATTCAAAGTTGATAGAAGGATAATGGTCGTTATGTTTCAATGTAGCCCTTTTCCCTGTAAATTACCATTTTCTAACTTTGTATATACTCTTTGGAATCATGCGTTTGGCTGATCTCCATCTTATCAATAAAATTTGAGCCTTTGTGCTTTTGTTTGTAATTCTTTATTTGTTTTAGCTTTACAGAACGACGTTGTTAACATGAATAACGATTCTTGAAATAAAACAAAAATGAATTTACTTGTTAAACTTTTTCTGCTTTTAAATTAAAGATGGCATTTTTTTTTACTGGTGAACATCAGAAGAACATCGATCGCTTCTCCCGAAGTAAGCGAACTTCAAAGTGCAGAATCAAAGTACTCCTTCTAAGCCAATGCGCCTGAATGAAGGATCAACTGTATCAGATGCGGTTTTCCCGTCTGATACCCTCGGCCGAGGTCTCATCTCCTAAGCCCGATCAACATAGCTCCCCGCGTGGACTATTTCTCCTAAGCAAGGTGGAATTTCTATTTTGAACCAACGGTACTTCTTCGCCCCGCGATGGCCGAGTATCCAATTGTGTTCATCCATTAGTCTGTATGTCGCGTCAGTTTTGTCAGCATATACATACGTACTTCATGCATTTTGATTTGCATTTACATTTCATATTGCATCGTTATCACTCTAGCCGGTCTTGTCCCCTAGTGATAAACAGTTTTCTCAATCGAGTTTGTCAGTTCTTTCCTCGTCAGGAAGTGTTGCGTTTGCACAATCTCGCCACCAGTGTATCTTTAGATCAGAGTCGACACTTGGCCACTTTGATAACTTGAACCTCTGAAAGATCAGAGAACCTTCAACAAGCATCACTCTTCGCCATTGAAGATGATATCCTTGCTTTCCCGGATTAAGGAAAATCCACAGAGAAAGCCTCGTGATCAGAGATTCGGCAGCACGCCAGTTTTGCTCCGAAAAACCACTGATGAGAAGGTCATTAGCACCTCAAAATTGGATCCCATCATATGGCATTTCTCCGGGAAGATCCCGAGAAAAGTATGATGTAACCCCAAACGAAAACAGTCTCTCAAGAGACTCGCTTTCCCCAGTAGAATCGATAAATGGCGTCTCCAAAACAGAGAAGTTTGTGTACCTCTACAATTCAGACCAATGGGTTCCCCAGCAAGTCTGACATCAAAACTTTTTCCACTCAAATGGCATCTCCCCAGGAAAATTCGGCGAGAAGTTTGAAGGAAAGCCGCTACGAATAGCGTCCCTTGTCAGTAAAGTTTATTGACAAAAGAAACCGAGACCAGTTCCTTGGTAAGAAACCAGGATCGAGGGGAAGTTTAAATCAGAAACTAAGACCAGTTCCTTGGTAAGAAACCAGGATCGAGGGGAAGTTTAAATCAGAAACTAAGACCAGTTCCTTGGTAGGAAACCAAGAACGAGGGGAGGTTTATTTCAAAAGAAAACTGAGACCAGTTCCTTGGCTGAAGACCAGGATCGAGGGGAAGTTTACCTTTTCTAAGCATCATTGCTTAGCTAAAGAAGATGAATGCGTAAGCCACCATTCATAACCGCCATCAAAATTTCTGATATTCCGATATTTAATCCTCTTGCACCCCGAATGCTCGAATACCTTCGTCATTCACACCTTCGGGTCCAAGAAGATTAAATAGGGGCATCTGTAATACCCCAAATTTTGACCACTTAGATTTCCCATCATTGTGAAAATCATCATCACAATATGGATGAACCATCATGCTTCATCAGTCTCCCCAAAGATGGGTGAGCATCCAATACAATCAAAATTAGGATTTCAAGCCCTCTCTGAGCTTAGACAAAGGATCAATCAAGAAATGACATGATCTTCAAATTGTCTAATCTCTCAAACATCCACAATGGATCAAAAAGGACTCCCACTTCAAGGATTAAGCACAAGGCTGCTCCCTTCTAGGTGGATCAAGTCTCAAGATCAACAGTGTCACCAAATTAGGGTTTTGGTCGACCAGGGCCTCTAGATGAAAATTTTCATCTGGGCACAAGGCAATGATCCAAAACATGACCTAATATACTTCATGGAACCACATGAACCCATGCATCAAGTCAATTTTGCCTCAGGGGATGCATTCATAAAAAATCAGGAATTAGGGTTTCTTGACCTAATTCACCCCTAAGTTGACTTTTGGGAAAAACCATGAGCCAAGACCTCAAGAGATGATTTGAGGGTCTCTAATATACCATATTGATCCATTTGGAACAATGGATTGATCCAAGAAGCTTGAGCAACAAGTTTCATTTTCATCTGCACCACAATTAGGGTTTTAAGGGAAAAATCAACTGTAACTTTGACTTTTGACCAGGACATGCTCCTAAGCCCTAATACATGATTGAATATACCCTATGACACCCATGGAACATGTCCATCAAGTTTGATTTAGGTCAAGGACATGATTTCCTGAAGAATTGCACAGTTTGGAATTCATCTGATAAAAAGTCAACTGTGCACAAAAGTCAACTTTGACTTTTTGAGATTTTTCACCAAAATGGATTTTTAACCCTAAAATGATGTTAATGTATGATTTGAATCATCATTCATCAAGAAAAATCAACAAAAGTGAGATAACTTGTAAAAGGGGTAACCATAAAACTTAGAAATTTTTCTAAGTTAAAAATAAAGTGGCAAAGGTACCAATTTTGGAGGACCATAACTCCTAAACCACAAGGCCATTTTTTCTCATCCAAAGATGGATTTGTAGCACTCATTATCACCTACAAAAAATTCAACTACAAGTCATTCCAATTCATTAAGGATTTTGAGTTATGGAGTGATCAAAGTGGCTGAAAAGTGAAAATGTCACTTTTTCCAACACTTAGTGAAATTTTCACTAAGTCAGAATTCTGCTTCACTTTTTGCTAAATGTAGGGGGATTTTTCACTTGGAATCAAAAGAGATCAAAACCAAACTTGTTCAAACAGTTGTTGTATCATGTAAGAGCTTTCCAAAATGGCCAAGAACATTGCCAAATTCAACCTACACCATGAGATACAACATTGCCAAGTTGCCTTGCTGAAATCTGTCAAGGCAAGGCAAAATTTGCAACTTTGGTCGATTTGCCAAAATCAGCCAAATTCAATTGCTCCAATCCATTTGGACACCTCAGAGGATTGAATCTAAAGGGGACAATCACTGAGCCAAGCCTCCAAAGTCCATGGAACAAGAAATAACATGTTGAACCTAGAATGGCCAAAATAGGGACAAGACTTCAAATTTGGAATGAGGCATTCAATGGAACCATCAAGGTGGCATGGACTGAGCCATTCTCATCTGAAATCAGTCAAGACTTATCCAAGACCAAGGGGACCAAAGCTCTGTGCCCTAACCTCTAGTCAATGGCTAGAGGAGACTTGGATTCTCATTGGACAACATTGGCCAAACCTACTTACCAGCTGCCATGCACTATTCCTTGCAAAATAAACTTGCTCTACTATAAATAGAGCTCAATTGTGGTCAGTTTAAGTACACCAAAGCCATCTAACAGATGCTTTCCTCAAAATCTCTTTCTCTTGGCAAAAATGCCTTTCTTAGCAAGGTAGCTATCGGGTTTTGAGTTTGAGAGCAATTCTGCACAAACCAATCACTCACACACCTCACATACATCACATATGAGCTGATCAAACACTCACATAACATCTGGAACATCAAAATCTCAAAATCACTTGCCATCCACACAAGTTTGAAGTGAAGTTGCAGCTGAGATGCCATAAACTGATCCAGTCCATTTCAATTCAATCCAAGTGTTCAAACACACTCCATATGGTGTAGGGAAGCTGTCCAGATCATCACAACTTGTCTGTAACACCTCTAACTCAAAATCACATCTGCTCTTGCTGTCACGACTTGGAGGTAAGCCTAAACTTGGTCATCTCTCAATCTATGCATATTTCCTCGCACAATAATTTGGCCATATGTTCATAATCATGCATGGAATATTTTCCCTCAATTAATTGCATTGTTTGAATCGTGTATCAAAAATCCTAGCCTTCATGCATAAATTAGGGTTCTTGAGGTCTCTTCGTGATTTCTTGTTGTATGTTTAATTTAAATGAAATTAAAGTACATAGACATGATCGTGAGGTTGAGGCGAGCATAATGATATGTGGATTGCATGTTATAATTACGTATTCAGTGAGATTGGATGGAAAATGCAAATCTGGGCAAACTGAAAAACGCGCGTGTTCTTGGTGTTGTTCTTGGCGCCATTTTCATATATTTGAATATTTGAATTTTGTGGTTTTGTTTAATTGATTCAAAAATTAATTTCTCTCTGAGTTTTAATGATTTTGAGTTGATTCTTTTTTTAATAATTCACAAAAATGTTAAAATATTTTATTTTATCAAAAAATCCCAAAAAATCTTATTTATTTCATATAATTGATATTTTTGTAAAGAATTAATATTTTGATTGTTTTTGGCATTTTAAATATTTTTTCTACATTGATTTTGCAACTTTTAATGCTTTCTAATTATTTTGTAGGTCAATACTTAATTTTTGAAGTATTAATCCAAGATCACAATTTGTTTTCCATGTGTTAAACAATTTTTGATCATTTTAATTGAATTTTTATTCAATTAAATACATTTTGAAAACAAATTAGGGTTTTGGATTAATTCAACCCTCATAAATCATTTTCAAAACACTTTGGGCCTCTAATAGAGTGTAAGACCCAATCCTTTTTTGACCAAATCATTTTGGGCCTCAGTGTATTGTATAAGTCCCGATACCGTCAAAAACAAACGGCGCGATCGTCGCCTTTTGAAAAATAACCTTTTGGGCCTCTCCTTGAGCTATAAGACCCATTCAAAACTTTTGGGCCTCTATTAGAGTGTAAGACCCAATCCCCCTTTTAACCAAAACATTTTGGGCCTCACTTATTGTATAAGTCCCTCTGCGTTAAAAGAGAACCTCGGCGCGATCGCCATTTTTAAACGAAAAATCATTTGGGCCTACCCTCGTGTTATAAGCCCCACTCTTTTTCTTTAAACCTTTTTGGGCCTCTTGAGAGAGTGTAAGACCCATCCCTTTGTACAGAAAACCTTTTTTGGGCCCCAGTCACTTGTATAAGTCCCTCTGTACAAATTCAAACAGTGCGCTCACTGATAAAACCCTAGGCCTCTCCTTGAGCTGTAAGCCCCAAATCTTTCTTTTTCAAAGCACTTTCTCCTTTGATTTTGAATATACTGTTGTTTTCAATCTTTCTTTGTTGAACAACTAACCAAACAGCATGGAAGCACTACAACCGAGTAAGTGGTTATCGCTTTCATTTACTGCTTTCTATTTATAACCTGTATTGTGGGGCTGCTCACTGTAAGTCTCCTTTCATAAACTCATATCTACTGTGTAATAATAGTATAGATATTTCGAGTTTCCCCGGCAACTACGTCTAGAACTAGGTGACGCAGTTTCGTTTATCCGTAGAAATAGACGCCTAGATCCCCAATAGGAGCACCAGATACAGTCTTCTCTTCGGCTGTCCTCCTTAGGAATCGTCAAGAAGCTCTACTCCCCGAGATGAATGTATTCTCCGTGAATGGCATCTTTGAGTTTCTTCCAAATTCTTGAACTTTCCTGACTTGATCTATTCCTTGTGGATAGCTTGCCTTGAATGTCTCGGGGTTTGGGTACCCATTATGGTCATAATCTTGGACCTTAACTAAGGAACCCTCTTTGAAAGCTAAAAGTCGCTGGATAGTAAACCTCGCACGTTTACCAGTGGTTTTTATCTTTAAAAGAGTTATCTCTCCTAATGGAAAGGAGATGATAGACCCACGGGCTTCTTAAAAGCATCGGCCTCCTCTTGGGCATTATTCAAGGACCCTACGGCTTCTTAGAAGTATTCACAGCCTCCTCTTAGGCTTAGTATAATGATCTCTTCCTCCGGGAATGATAGCCTCCTCTTGGGCTTCGTACAAGGACCCGTCGGCTTCTTAAAAGATTCCAGCCTCCTCTTGGGCTTCGTACAAATTGTCCCGACGACCTCCTGGAGGTATAGGAACAGAACCTAGTCATCCTCATAGAACAGTCCTTTCATAGAGTCTACTACTGTTTCTCGAAGCATAGTACAAAAGATAAAACTCTAGACTTGGACAGTCTAACTTCCTTGAGTCTCAAAGACATTCTCAAGCACCCTTCGTTAAATAGGAAGGAAACCCGCAGACTCGGATAGTCTCAATACCCTTTGGATTTCCCGTTTCCTCAAAGAAAAGGAAATATCCTTGATCCTCAAATTAAATCCCTGTGTACAGTGTTACTCATATAAGAACTGATTTTCTCTTTTAAATCAGTATATTGGATCTGTCACTCAACTGAAACAGTTACAATAGCCTCCATCTCGGGCTTCGTACGAGATACCAAAATTCTCCCCAGTGGAGTCAAAACAACCTTTTAGCCTCTCTCTCAGGCTTTGTATGAGACACAAAAGATTCCCTCGTTGATTCAATCACCCCTTTTTGCCTCCATCTCGGGCCTCGTACGAGATACAAATTCCTTAAGCAAGGGTCGAACTCTTTGCTAGCCTCCTCTTAGGCTTTGTATAACGATATGCCCCACTGGGTCAAAAACCTTTAGCCTCTCTCTCGGGCTTTGTACGAGACACAAAATAGCCTCCTCTTAGGCTTTGTATAATGATTTTCCTAGCGGAAGTTAGCCTCCTCTTAGGCTTTATATAAGAAAACCACTGGTTGATCCAATCAACCTTTTAGCATCAAAGCTGTGCCTCGTTCACAGTACACAAACACCAACAACTCCTTTCCTTTCATCTAATCGCTGTAAGCGGCAAGCCTCTGGATCATCTACATCCATGCCACTGTCCCTCTTTTAGCATGAGAAATTCCTAAGGAAAGATGGCATTGCTCTACACTGAGTTAAAGTCTTCTCCTTCAGGTTAAAACCCTTTCTTCGGAAATTATGGCATTGCTCGGATCCGCGTATCCCAGTTAAAGTAATTTTCCTTCTCCCCTCTTTAGAGATGACAAATTCTCTCTAAAGTCGAGGTCTTTCAGCTTCACGTCTTGGGCTTTGAACAAGACACAAATAGACCTTTTAGCTTCACATCTTGGGCTTCGAACAAGATACAAATCACCTTTCGCTTCACGTCTTGGGCTTTGAACAAGACACCAAAAACACCCATTTCCTCCCATAGAATAGGAGGAACTACGAACGCTCTGATTTCCCTGTTTCGGTAAACGGGAATACGTAGGCATAAGATCGAAAGAAAAGATCTTAGCGAGCGCAATCAACAAAAAACCCAAATCCCATATCTCAGTCAATTAAAAGCAGTAATTCAAAAGCATCAGTCCTAACATCCTAATCCTTATTCCCCGCCAGAAACCCTTTGCCTAGAAAAAAAGAAAGAAAGAACCTGTATTGGCGAAATACGAATAACCAGTACAAAGGCCCCCCCCCCCCACATTGATAGCATTCGTAACCTAACAGACCGCTGTTTAAACTCAGTATGCAAAGCAGGGTTAATTGGAGACATCTATTTCCCTTCCTTATTCAGCTCACAATAGGATAAAAAATGAATCGACCTGTAGTTTTAAGCTCAAACCGCAGAGAGCGACCAGCGCTTAAGAACCGCGTCCAAAATCGCTCGCTACAGTATGATCCAGAAAATTCCTAGGCTTTTACTTGGCAGAGAGAGGCATAAAAGAAAACTTGTATAAATTCAAAGTGGTCATCAAGATAAGAGAATCTCTGAAAAAGAAAGAGGTGATGGAATTAAACAAATGCTTACGACCCTAAACAGATTCATCTCGAGATGGCTTAACACATATTCTGTTTTGTAATTTATTTAGGAAAGAAACAGAATTTGAGATAACTATCAATCCAACGTCATTCCCGTTTGGATTATAGAATGAGGGAACCACATACCAAAGGAGGATGAATAAGATCTTCAAATAATAAAAAGGGTAAACACTAGAGGTCTACATGGATGACATAATCGACAAATCTAGCGAAGAAGAGCGACACGACGACCGCCTAGCTAATGTATTCTGTCGGTTATGGAAATGCAATATGAGGCTCAATTTAGAGTAGGCATGGCAAGAAAACCCGGGCCCGTCGGGGCCCGCCCGGACCCGTCCTGAAATTAACGGGGGAAATCCGATTTGATTGGGTGCGGGTGCGGGTAAAACCCGGTTTGTAATTGCGGGTGCGGGTGCGGGGGTGGGGGGATGCTACTACCCGCCTGCACCCGCCCCTGCCCCTGTTCGGTCTTATAATATTTACTTTAATACCCATATTTATATTATTTTATATCACATTTATTCACTTTTGAAGAAGTAATTAAAAATCCTCATTAGTCATTTCTCACCATTCACTCAAACTCACATCTTTAGAAACAAGTTTATTATTAAAATGGTTAAGTTTTTAATAAAATTGTTAATTTTTATTACTATTTAAAAAAATATTTTTTTTGCGGATGGGGGCGGGTGCGGGTGCAGGCAAACCCGTTTCTATCGGGGACGGGTCTGGGTGGTAAATTTTCACCCCCGACTGGGTTTAGGGGCGGGGGCGGGTCTATAACAGGGAGGCGGGTGCGGGTGCGGGGCTAGCTAAACCCGCCCCCGACCCGCCCCGTTGCCATGCCTAATTTAGAGAAATTCACCTTCAGAGTTTGAGTCGGAAAATTCTTGGGCTTTTATATGATAGAGACATACATAGATGCTAACTCGGATAAATGTGAAAAGTCGTCAAGACGAAAGCAGTAACTAAGAAGAAAGAGGTAATGAAGCTGAACGAGATGCTCACAACCTTGAATATATTCATTTCAAGGTCGGCTTAACACACACTAACATTTTACAAGTGGTTAGAGAAAAAATAATTTTTTTTATTAGGCCCTAGAATGCAAACAAGCGTTTGTGTTGCTGAATACGACCATATTTTCCCCACATGTTCTCTCCAAACTAGTAGAAGGAGAAGTTATGTTCCTAAACTTGGTTTTCTCCAACAAAGTAGTTAGTGTCGTCCTCATTTGAGAAATAAGCTCCTATCAAAGCGCGATATACTTCAAATATAAAGCAGTTTCTAGATAAGAAACATGTTACCAGAAGATAAAGATGGCAATATTAGGGTTTATGAGTGCCTCTTAAAAGTTACAATGTTACTTTCTAGCATACACTATCATCTCTCAGATAGATTTACCTCTAAAAAAAGTCTTTCAATGGTCGAATATGTCAGGACAACTGACCAAATGGTCCATCAAGATATGTGAATTTGACGTCTTCTTCGATCATAGAAGAACGCTAAAGGACCAGGTGTTCACAGACTTCATAGCAGGGATGGCCATATCAACATAAGAGCCAATTGATACTTGGGTCATGTTCATAGACATTTCATCTAATAGCAGAGGGAGTGGTGCCATACTTATATTGGAGAATGAAGCCAAACTAGTAATCAAGGTATCCATGCACTTCAAATTCCCCATTACCAACAATTAGGTTGAGTACAAAGCCTTCAACACTTGTCTCAAACTAGTAGTAGAGACGGGGGTAGAAAATGTTATGGGTGAACTCACATCTAGTGGTATCTAGGTCAAAAGGGAAACGTAAAACAAAGATCAACTATTGCAGTTGTATGTCAACCTGACTTGGGAAAAAATTTCAAATCACATGAAATTCTACATGTCCCCATAGAGCATATTACCAGGGAAAATGTCATATCTAAACTTACAAGCACTAGAACCTCGTGTATAAATCAATTATTTATGCAAGAAACTTTATGGAGTCAGATAATGAAAACCCACAAGGTGTAAATGTTGATCACATAATGCGCCTCACAATTATCTTGGATATTACCCATCATAACATATATGGAACATGGTGTGTTGTCAGGCTATCTAGCTAAAGCCAGTCTTGTGAAGAGAAGATCCAATTTGTATTCAGTGTTAAGAGAAGTCTTATACATAAGATGTTTATCAACCCCGTGTTGAAATGCATTGAAGGAGAAGAAGCCACATACACCCTTGCCGAGGTACACAGGGGAATATTCGGGAAACACCTCAGAGCAAGGCCCTAAACAAGAAAGTTCTCAGAATAATGTGAATAATGCAAAAGGCACGAATATATCCATAACGTTCCCATATCTAAGTTAAGCATGTTGACATCACCGTGGACATTCTCGCAGTGGGGCATGAACATTCTTGTCCCCTTTCCTCTGGCCTTAGGTCAGCTAAATTTCCTTATTGTGGCGGTCGATTATTTTACAAAGTGGATATAAGTAGAGGTCTTAGTGAAAATCATTGCAACTAACATACAAATGGAGTATTTTGGAAAGGTATGAGATCCCTCAATCTGTCATTACTAGTAACTAGACGTAATTTATAGATAAACATTTGAAAAAAATTGTTTAAACATCTAAAGGTCAAACATCATTTCACATCGGTAGAGCACCCTTAGACGAATGAGCAGGAAGAGGAAGCACATTGGGTTCTATTGAGGGGAACAAATAGGACAATTGAAAGAGCCAAGAGAGATTGTGGAGATGAACTCTCACATGTATTTTGGGCATACAAAACCACACCTCATTCGGCAATAGGCGAAACCTTCTTATGGTTTACTTATGGGATGAAAGCCATCATCCCTATTGAAGTGGGAGAAATTAATTAGAGGACCACACACCCTTTTCCAAAAGAAGATAATGTGCAAGCCATTAGGGAAGAGTTAGAAATATTAGAATAAATAAGACCTTATTCCTCCCTCTTGAGCATCATCGTAAATATGGTGACTTCCTCAAAGTACAAGAGACAACTGAAACCTCAAAGTTTTTAGCTGGTTAACCTTGTATTGAGACAAAAAGACGTCGGGGGAAATAACGCTAGAGATGATAAACTTGCAGCCAACTGGGAGGGACCGTACATGATCAAAATCAGTACAGGGAATAAAGCCTAAATTATGGAGACCTTAGATGGAGTAACAATCCCAAAGACACGGAATGATACCAAACTCAAGCGGTATTTTAGATAAGTATCCTCCTCATGTTGTAAAAATGAGAGTAAAATAGAAAAAAACCCTCTAATGTAATGCATTTGAGTTAAATAATGCAATAACCTTTATTGAATTGTATGATTGTCTTTCCCAATCCATTTAAAGAAATTAAGCCACATTAGAAAGACCCCCTCTTGGTAGCTATCCAATCCATAGAATAGGAGATGGAGCCACAAATATGTCATCCTTAAACCAAATTTTCACTTGAGGACAAGGAATGAGAAATGACCCTTGGCCGAACACGGTTCCCAAAGATGTCAAAGCAAAGTTTGACTCTAAACCCACCAACGCTGGCCAAGATTTAGGTCGATCACCTTGAAGTAATGATGAAGTAAAATGATTCAAGACTTTATGATGAAATGAAATCATTCAAGACAATATGACGAACAAAAAATATTTAAGACTATGTGATAAAAAAAATCATTCCAGACCATATATGATGAAATAAAATTATTCAAGACAATATGATGAACAAAAATCACTCAAGACTGTATGATGAAATAAAATCATTCAAGCCCCTATCATGAAATAAAATCATTCAAGACGATATGATGAAATAAAATTAATCAAGCAACGGATCAAAATTATAGTAAGAAGGAAAGCAACATTAATCATAAAAGGAAGTTACAAAATATTCATATGAAAATATTATTACATATACAATAATATTAAATCCTCAGATGCAACCAACTTCCCCTTCATAACTTCTTTCTTTTTGTCTAGTTGAACTACGGGAATCATCACACAAGGGTACAATAGTTCCACTTGATTTAGGGCATTTTGGAAGGAGGCGTGCATGATATTGGATATGAGTTTGACAAACTCTTCAAGTTCTTTCCAAAACCCTGTTAGACACTCCTCGTAGACTTTAGCCCCTTTGGCATAATCATCTTTGTACTTCTTCCGGGCGTGTTCAATATCCAACATCTTAGCCGAGGAAGAAGCAATGGTATCTCGGGAATCAGCAAAATCTTTCTCAGCTTTATCCAAAAACTCCTCTGCCTTGGTTAGAGAATACTAAACCTCTCCCTTAAGTCTTATTCTTTTATGCCAGCGACCCGTCCAAGAGAGTAAACTTGGAAGCAATATTGGAGGGGGCAACATGCTTGCCATAAAATATCTTTTCCTCTTCGTCACCTCATGAATAAGTAACATTCTATATGCAAGACAAAGTAAAGGCTATGGTTAGGACAAGTACTAAAACAACAGTTAAATTAATTGAAAGTAATGGTTCCCCCTCTCACTGAAAAGCGTTTTCCTCTCATAAGCATAGGAAGACAAAGTCGCTACCAATATTTATTTAAAAAGGGAAAACATTGATAAAACCCCTATAGAACAAAAATATGGTCTTCGCAAAAAATATTTGAGGCATGATAGAAATCAATGAAGTCACAACCAATATTTATTTAAAAAGGGTAGACATTGGTAAAATCCTTAAAGAAGAACAACAAAATGGTCTTCACAACCAAATTTAGGTTTGAGATTAGATTATGTGTAGGGAATATATTATCACCCTACGAAATCCGTTTGACAAAATGGTTACTATTAGTTAATTTTGTAAAAGAATATTGTTAACCTTATTATATCGATTTTCTCCTAATCATTAAGCACAAAGTATGATCTATTTACAAGAAAAAAAGAAGGGGAAAGGTTTTTTTTATCATTATTATAATTGAAAAGATTTAACTCTTGCTCTTACTCATCTCCTGGTGCGATGGAGAATTCAAATATATGTAGTTCTTGGTAGAAAAATCTTAGGGGTTGGTTGTTTTTAAAGAAAAATATTTTGATAGGGTTAGAGCGGAAAAAAGTTGTTTGTCGATCGTGTTAGTATGGATAAAAACGTCATTTTTTGATCGTGTTAGAGCGGAGAAAACATTGTTCGTTAGCTGGCTGTGATTGATTTTTAGGACGAAGACAGATGTTAGAATTAGAGAATGGTTTGACTTCTGTCCTAAAATTTGAGGATAAAAGGGATGTACATCCAATTAATCCTTTTTTAATCTAATTTTGTTTCTAAAAGAAAGGATTTAACACAAATCAAGTTGTAATCACTTAAAGGAAGACAAATGTTTAAACAAGTAAGCAATACGACTTGTTTTCGAACATTTAGAGATAAAAGGGATATACATCTAACTAAACCTTTTTTATTCCAATTAAAGAATGAACTCAAAACAATCAAGTTATTAATACATTTTTTTGAAAGGAAATAGACGTTCGAACAAGCAACCAGTATGACTTTTGTCCGAACACATGAGGATAAAAGAGATGTACGTCAAATTAATCTTTTTTAAATCCAGTTTTGCTTCATAAAAAAGATTAAAATGATCGAGTTGTTATCTTACATGATTTGATCATATCTTGAATTTCGTAACTCTGATTGTGACGGGACCAACGAAAATTGAAAACTAATAAAAGGAGCTAGAAAGTACCAATAATAATAATAATAATAATAATAATAATAATGAAATAGCAAAGACCTGTAATCGATTACCAATGACAACACACATACATCACACATACAATAATAACGCGCACACATCATGATGTATGTCTGGTAATTTGATTATATCTTAAGTTTCGCAACTCTGTTTGAGGCAAGACCAACGGAAAATGAAAGCTAACAAAAAGATCTAGATAGTCCAAAAATAAATAAATAAACGAAAAAACAAAGGTATGAAATTTATTACCACGAGCAGCACACAGTGAAATTTTAAAGTTGTGATCATTAAATGCCATTATTTATCATCCTAAAAATGTAGCTATGAAGTGTTTAAAGGATAAATCGAACAACTAACTTAAATAGAAACAACTCAACATATTTAAGAGTATATCAACATATAAGAATATAAACTCAACAACACATAAAATTATAAAATTGCAAGATGTCGGAAAAGCGGTTACCAACAATGAAGCCTTTGGAAATGGAGGATGTTGGTGTTATTTGCTAGACCAATCTATGACTTCTTCCTTCAAATGTCACAATAAAATAAAATCTCTCAAAAATTTTAGCGCTTCTTTAATCTCAAAAACTCCCTTTTTTCACACAAAAATGACCTCTGTTTATAGTGGAATGTTAGGGTTTAAGGTGTGGATGAAGACAAAACATGCTAGGATTTTGTGATTGTGATGGGAGATGAAAAATGCAAGTTTGGGGGAGGTATATATGCTATAAAACTTGTTGCTTAAGTTATCTAACACGCATCATGCAATTCAACAAAATAAGTTCCAAAATAGCAAGGCAAAAGAGGGTAAATGAGAAAGTGAAAGAAGTTTAACACCAAAGACAAAGTTTCCTTCGTTAATCATGAAAATTATTTTTTGCCATTATGACTCTAACATTTTAATTTGCATTTTGAATTTTGGTGGTTTGTTAGAAAAAAAATAAAAAATAGTAAATAAATGATTTTTATTTTATAATGAGATTAAAAACAAAGGAAATTGTGATGAAAATAAAATACTAGATTGGTTTTTGCTGTTGTATTTTAAGTTTTAATAAATAAGTGATAAAAATCGAGAAACCGATTTAAACTACTCAAACAAAATTAAGGTACTACAGTTGCCCCTATTTAATCACATTTAAATAGATAATATGAGTGTCATAAATCCTCATATAATATTTGTAAAAGAAAAATAAATATAAAATGACCCAAATTTTCTCCTTCATTGAGCAAAAGAAAATGTGTTGACAGGAAAAGAAAATGATCGTCTCTAGATTGTATACTAGTGCATAGATCTGCAGGAAAATAAATAATGGTCTCAAATTTTCTTCCTCATGGGATAGATGGCCTCTACTTTGAATTGACAATCGGTTCTACAAGTTACACTATAACCACTATAATAACAACTACTAGATGATTGAGTAGAAAAGGAATAAAGAACAAAATAAATTGTTTACCCAGTTCGGTGAAGCCGCACATATGTCTGGGGTGCTGAATTCATAACCCAAGAAAGGAAATTCACTATTACTAGCTTAGTATAATTGGACTTACAAGCAACAACAAACCCTATGTTGTTCAATACCTCTTCCTAACACTACCCAATGAATTTTTATTTAGAGCCTCCCCCTAAACATGAGAACCTACTCACTTTCTTCTCTGTCACATAACCCATGACGCGGGAAAACAATCACTAAACCCTAATGATCAACTTCAATCTTAACAAGATGAAAGAACATTGAAAATTACAACTCAACTAGACAAACCTTATATGCCAAGTTACTGAAATATAGAGGTGTACATGAATGTACAACTGAACTAGACAAACGTTTTATGCCAAGTTACTGAAACATATAGGTGTACATAAAAATAACAAGGACTCTTGTAAACCCTAGCACTCTAAAATATTTAATGTAAATGCTTGCTTTCCAATGTATGTTTGATCTCCTTATATAGCCAAATAACTCTAGGCTTTTTTGTTGGGTGTGAATCATGTGATGACATACTAAGGGGAATATACTCTATTAACGCTTCAGGTTACCTACATGCAACACTCAATTGTCCTAGTTCCAGAATATTACTATGAGGGTAACTTCAAAAATAGATTTGAAGCATGGGGTACATTAAATGCGCGGATTCTAAAGAAACCGTAACATCTCCTTTTTACTTTTCATGTAAGTTGAAGAATGATCGGCAGGTGAGGTAGATACAAGAAACCCTTGCAGTGTCATACATAAAAAAGGGCATGAGGGAAACTATGGAAAAGTACAGGCGATCTAGATCCAAGATACATCCAATGACTCCCTGCGTCTCATGCCTAACAAATAGTGGGTTGTTATAACTGCTCCACTATATAAGAGATATGCGCAAAGAATTCAGGTACACAACCTCAAATCCAAATTTCATTCACTCTTCTTCTCTACATACTAACTTTGATGTTGGAGTTATAATCTAAGTGGTCATCCCATCCTCCATATCAGAAGCTCATATATGTTGTTATCCTCTACAACCACCGATTCTCCAACAAATTTTAGTTCCCACAACGGAACAGAAAGAAATTGAATCGCCTTGTTTACAAATGTTCCTAATGTGATAGATTTGGATACTTAGATTCATTTTTTATAAATTAATAAGGTCTAAAGGTAGTAGCCATAGACCTCTTATAACTACTAATGCACCAAGACCTAAGAAAATTTAGGTACCAAAGGTGAAAATGTATTTTGCTTTGTAACTTTAATGATGTCGTTATGCGTATTTAATGAATTTACGTAAATTAAGGTATATACCTTTGAGTATGCATGATGTGCCGCTAGTGTTTGATTATACTGGTGCTTGTGATTCAAGAATGTTCGTTAATGGTGTATATCAATTGTTGTGATCAAATCAAATTTTCGTTGAGGATGGTCTCAACACTAATGATATATAATGATTAATTAACCTATTTGTAGGTTGAGAAGATAAGTCTATAGTGGACCGATCTATCTATATTGTGATCAATTAACCTATCAATTAACCTATTTATACAACATTTTTTCGTTGTTCCCTCAAATAGGGGAGTTTCATCAAGTTTATTTGATGTTTAACGTAGTACACTTTTTAGAGGTTCAACAGTCGGAAAACTCTAATTAATCCTCTGAATAAGTGGTTTATTTACTACTTGGCCACTTAAATTTATCTTTACAAATGACCTATTTGAGCTTTCACACATGTTTGGAGAAAGGGGTTCCTATTGAAAAATTGATAAAGGTGTGCAATGTCATTGATGATGTACAACAATCTTGATGGTCTCGCTGATTTTGGAGTTTGGAGTCTAAGGATAGATGGTGACTATATCACTCTAGATAATGTTTAGATAATTCCCGCATCAAGCAGTCCTTGGAAATTAACCTTTGACAATTGCTCGTCATTTCTTCGAAAGGGGAAGTTTTCATCAAGGTGTTTTGAAATTTTGAGGTAGTACGCTTAATAAAGGATGAACAATCAGAAAAATTTGATTAACCTTACAGAAATAGGTTTATTAAATGTGTTGTCATTTAAAATTATGTTTCACTAAACTTTCAATTGAGTTTAAGTGTTTTATAAGCGAAGGAGGTGCCAAAAATAGTATTCCTTGAGCACAATATAGATACAAAGGCAAACGATCAACAGAGGATGAAAAGAGGTTATTCAAAGAATTCCTAAGGAGGGATGATATATCGTAAAAGGAATCTCAACAAAAAAGATATAGATTCCCAAAGTTACTATTTATCTAGAAAGCATCAAATATAATTGAGATTTGTTCAAGAAAGAATTAAGGGAGGAAGTCTTCTAGAGCTTACCAACCGTTTAATTACAAAGCCAAATTCTACCATCCATAGGGAGGAATATAATCTTATGTCCTGCTTAAATTTTCCTCACTCTGTATTATACTTTTATTCATCTCTTTATCATGTAACTCGTTCCTTTTACTTATGCAATCATGTGGACTATGAGCTTGTTTGTTCATCATTCCTTTCTAGCAAATTTCCCCGCCTTTTTCATTATACCAAAGGGAGGAGAAGTATATTCTCAGGAGGAGTAGAGTATACTCTCTACTCATGTGAGGGGAAGTTTAACCTCGGTTTTGGTGGGAGGGTAGCCAACTTAAAAATCTGTATTGGTTCGAGATTAGCCTGTGCAAAATATTTGTTTGGTTTGAAGACTAACCGCTTCAGGTCTGTTAGTTATTTTGTTTGAAGACTAATGACTTCAAGTATTTTCGTTGTTTGGTTTCGAGACTAACTGCTTCAAACTCTTTTCATTGTTTGGTTAGAGGTTATCTTGAAAACTTTAGTTCCTTGTATAAGGGGTTCACGGGCGTAACCATTTTAAAAGCTCTCATGCACTAGTGGATAATCTCAAGATCAATTATTGAGGAGATAAGTAGGTCACTTCATTAGACCGAACCTCTACAATTCTCTACTATTGTTTTCTCTTCCCTTATATCTTTTACTTCCCACTTAATTTATTTACTTTGAATTTTTGTTGCATACTTATTCAAAAAAAAAAATTCATAAAATGTTTTCAAACTATAATTTTGAAAATGATTTTGATTTAAATCAAAGATTTTTCAACCCTCCACAATTCACCCCATCTTGTGTATGGAGTCACATGTCCAACACACTCCATCATGGTACTCACAGTAATATTGGAACACCTTCATATATGCCCAGCTCAACGGGTGCAGTTCAAAAGGGAAAATCCTTAATTAGTTTAGCACTTCCACTTCGAAGTAATTGAGGGGGATCTAAAATCCCAGTATGGAAAATAAACACTCATGGAAAGGCACAAAATATTCATTAAATGAACTATACAACCTCTTGTTGTATTCGATATGGGAGACCGACAAATCAATAGACGGTCCCATGTCCCAATGAACACTCTCCAATTAATGGGCGTCGTCAAACACTTAAGGGGTACCCACCAATTATACATCTACCCAGTAATATTGAGCACCATCACTGTTAGATGTCAATCATGCCTTATATTTCTCATTTATACTTGGCATTTTTCAACTCTTTTATGTTGTGTTATTGGAATTATTACTTGAAAGTTGTCATTCTTCAAATATTGTGAAAATACCTTTGGTACTTGTAATTTGTACGTTATTGTGCAGAAAAAGACATTAAGTCATCAAAGAGTAAGACACAAGGAAAGTGAGTAAAGTTACCAAAGGAAGGGAAGAAAATCAGTAAGTTCGCTAGGAGAACTTGCTAGCGAATGTTTGTTGGGCGAACAACTGGCGAGGTGCCAGCAAGGCTCCCAGATTTGAGGCAGTAGCAAAAGGCCCCTAAGTTCGATGTGCAAACATGCCAGCGAATGTTCGCTGTGGCAACGCTCCAGCGAAGACCTAGCGAAGCAACTTAGAAAAGAGACAGTAGCTAAAGGGGCCTAAGTTCGTTGTGCAAACTTGTAGGCGAATAGTTCGATAGGCGAATAATCATTCGCACTACGAACTTCTGAAATATCTCAGAGGCGGTTTAACTATGTAGAGGCACATCAGGTGCCTATTTTAATGTTTGCTAGGCGAATAAACTGTTCGCAGTGCGAACATGACAGATTCTAAATGTTGTATTTAATCACTTTTGGTCATTTTTGGGGATCATAACCCATTTTTACACACCACAACCTAGTTTTCTGAGTTTTCATCATCCAAGGGTGATATTTTGCATTGAGAAGCTGGATTTGCATTTGATTTGGATTATTCAATGTGGATGCTTTTTTATCTCCTCCCGACACTTGTGAAGCAAGCTACCATGGTGATGGGTACCTTTGTGTCTATATTAGAGGTAGTTAATCTTGCTTTTATGTATTTCTTTTGATCTTTTGTATATGAACAAGGTTGATGATCAATATACGATGAAGTTGTTTGTTTTTAATTTTGTATTTATGGTTTGAATCACTCTAGACATAGATTTTCCAAACTTTGATCTAATGTCTTCATCTATTAACAACCTAACTCTAGACATAGATTTGAGAGTTAATATTTGCTTTGTATTGATCTTAATGTTTATTGTTTTGATTGTTGGGTTGAGACATCGTTTAACGATTTAAACAATAATACTCACGAAGTCGCTTTAAACATAAACGGATTCGCGAGGATACGCGATTGTATTGATCGAAACTAAGTTCATATGCTTGATTAATCGGATATGTATAAAAAGGATTAAGGAACTCTAATATTGACATGCTTTTACCAACCAATTAAAACCGAAACTTTTTACCGTTGATTATAATTTTTATGCGAACGTTGCGATACGAAATCAAACCAACCATTTTATTTGTTCTATGTTTAAAACGAGTCCAATTGTAGAACGACGGTAATATCACACAATCCCTGCAGATACGATAACAAAAATCCACACTGATAACTATTTCAACAATCACGGGAAACTCTAGGCCTTACTGGTCCTTTCGAACAATCTCTTCCCCACTACCAAGAAAAATAAAATGTCCATCATGAGTTCTATAGTGCCCCCAGAAAGACAAGATGTTGCCTAACTTCCCTGTTGTTGGGCTCATAGCCATTCAAGGAGCGAAAAGCTTTGATATAGGTATAGGCCAATGGGTCAATCTGATACGCCTCAACAAACTCCAGGTCCACCATGGGCAATTCATAAAGGGGGAGTCACGACTAATTCCCCCTATGTCGGGATGAACCAAGTTTACCCTTTCACGTTCTCCTACAGTAGGTTGTGCATTTCTATCAGAATGAGGATTCATGGCCTCACTACCACTTTAAATAAAGCCCCATAAACTCATAACTATCATTAAGTACTGCAAGATTGGAAAAGGGATGAATAACTTCCAAAAGAGAAACATCCAACACCTCTGGGTCTACTACTCCTGTATGAGGGGTCACTTATGACGTCACCACTAGATATATCTATAAAGTTTGTGGATCTATCTCCTAGATTGGACATTTCTAAGAGAAAAGAGCATAAAAGTAAAACAGTAAATGAGGGAGATAGGAATGGTACCTAGAAAAATTGAAGAGATGAATTCAAATCAATGAGGAATGAATCACCTAGAAACGCAAAGACCAAAATGGGTTATGAAATCTAAAATAAAAACAAATGGACATGACAAAGTGTTATATGAGCTCAAGGAAGGAGAATTGGAACTGGTGAAAGAGAATGATGGTCTTAGCAAAGAGTGGAAACGTAGCCTGAAGGGGAAATAACCTTTATATAGTTGAGTGAGGTAGGCAAATCTACGGTCCAAACTAAAGGAACGTAGGAAAACCAAAATCAACAGATGGATTCGAGTCAAAATTGCAATGTTACTTGAGCGTAATTAAGCACCCTAAATGGCAGAGCCTTTCCATGTCCTATGGGTCTAGATCCACGTGTAAAAGCGATCACATGAAAAGATTCAGAGATAAGAGTGGCATTTAATGCACCAAGGTCACTTGATCCAACTCACCAAACATTTTCCACTTCTACCAGCCAGGAGTCCATTAGAAGTAATACGATAGAGGATGAACTGAAATTTTGTTCCTCAGGGGATAGATGTCAAACACGGTGCTTCACCAACAAGTTCACCAAGATACATCAGAACCACTACAATAACAAGTACTAGATGATGGAGTAGAAAAACAATAATGAACACAATCAATTATTTACCCAGTTCAGCAAAACTACACCTATGTCTGGGGGTTGAGTCCACAATCCAAGAAAGGAAAATCACTTATTAGTATTTTAGTACAATTACTCTTACAAGCAACAATAAACCCTATGTTGTTCCATGCCTTTTCCTAACACTACCCGATGACTTTTTATTTAGAGCCCCCCTGAACGTGAGAACCTACTCACTTTTTTCTCTACCACAAAACCAATGACAGGGGAAAACAACCACTAAACCCTAGTGATCAACTTCAATCTTAACAAGATGAAATAATGTTGAATATTAAAACTCAACTAGATAAATCTTTTATGCCAAGTTACTGAAACATAGTGGTGTACATAACATTGTTGAACATTACAACTCAACTAGATAAACCTTCTATGCAAAGTTAATAAAACATAGAGGTGTACATAAAAATAATAAGGACTTTTGTAAATCCTAACACTCTGAGATCTTTAATTGGAGATGTTGTTTTCCAATGTAGGTTTGAGCTCCTTATATAGCATAATAATTCTAGGATTTTCTCCTTGGATGATATCTTTGATTTCGTCAAGAATTAATGCAGAATCTATTGGATATTTGATTTATTCCTTGAATATGTCCAACAAGATATGATTTGTTCCAATTAAAAATTAAATTTAAATATCCATTTAAATCTGAATTAATCTACATCCAACTATCAAACAAATCACCTAATCATATTATTAAATCAATACAATAAAACCTTTAATAAATCTTCTACAAAACATACTCCAAAATACAGTAGTCTGGAACCTGTTGAGCAAGGCCCAAATGTCGTACCAACATGTCGGAGCATCGCGCCCAACATGTGTCCCTTTTGCAGTTCCATATAGCTTTAGCAAGCTATGCAAATCTTGAATACTTGGACACTTCTCCAAGTTACTGTTTTGCTAAATGCATCCAATCCAAAGGATCAATCCACTGGGAACAACAATCTCCCCCTTTGGAAAATTGTGGTAAAATAACTCTTCAAGATAAAAAGCACTTCTTCTATGAGAACAATTGACAGCCAGTGGAAGTATTGGATCTTCAGAGGATTTGAGTAGTAACAACTTCAATGTATCTGAGTTAAGCACCACCAGTAGTAACAGAAGTCAAAAGCATCAACAAGCATCATCATTCAAAAGCTTACACATAATCCATTCAGTTGCTTCAAACCAAACAAGCAATCATGCAATCATTCAAAAACTTAATCATGCATGAATCGAGTATCACATACTCAGTAGCATACAATCCTACTAACTAACATATATTAGTATGCAATTATTCACATACTTAGTCATGCACACAAAATCTGTTAGTAGTTGATATTAGAATATGTAATGAATACTATTAACACAGATACAAGGACTAGGACCAGATGCCATGCCTGATACTCCAACATAGAGCACATCATTAGCACTTTCTCAGATGGGGTAGTACTAAAAAAATACCTGTTGCATAAGTAACACCATTACTCCCTTTTTTCCATAATTTGGCAAACGGTAAGGTCTTCAACCTTTTTCTGACATAACGACATATATCTTCCATTCCCAGAGGTTATTCCTCAAAGCTCTCTTCCTCCTCTTCATCCGCTTCCTCTATATTTTGATCCAGTTTCATCAGTTTAACTACTCGCTTCTGCCACTTTGAGCTTTCAGTGGTTAAATCATGCAGGGCATATGAAACTTCCACTAGTTCATATAATACTATTCTTTTAGTTGCGTTTGAAAAGACACATGGCCTTCTAGTGGATGATGAACTAGAGCTCTTGGTCAGCCCAATGTCTGAAGCACGTTTCCCTTCAAATAATCTGTAATCAAAGGCCAAAAGGGCTGAATTCTTGCTCTTCACATCTCCACTCTTCAAAATGTTGGGATGTTGATATAAAATAAACCTAGTGATCACGCAGGGGAAATCAATAGGGAGCTTGACATCGAAGGAGTATGCATGCTTCATAGTTTAATCAAAGATATATTCCCTAGATTTGATTTTGGTTTTGGTCCCAATTTGATAAATCAATTTAGCCAACCATGTAGTTATGCTAGAGTTGCGGTTGGTGGGAGCCCAATTTAAGGCACCAATCCTATTTAGCACCGCATATTTCACACTTAGTTTCGTAGTTGATGGAAGATCTTTTCTTGGCCATTCTTTGACTTGGTTTGTTGTGATGAATTGAACAATTTTGTCCAAGGAGGGGACTTCATTGATTCTAGTCAATTCATTTCTTCTTAGATAGTCATTGATTACTTTTGGGAGAAATTTACACATCATCCACAAACATACACTTTTTTGAAATCTTCAGTCCCTTCCTTATTGCACTCAGGAGAGAGATTAAAAATGAACTCCCTAACCAGCTTCTCATAGCATGGTCCAATGTTAGACAACATGGTCCAATGTCTGACACAATATTTATTAGACTAGATTCCTTGAGAAGTTTAAGAATTTCACCAAGGCTTTCACCCCCAAGTGTATCCTTACTCAACTCCCTTTCAACAACAATCCTTCTTTGACAAACAAATTTCCATTTTTTAAACATTTCTTTCATACTGAAAGGACACGTTATCAAAAGGAGTATCAGGAATGTTAGCAAGAATTTTCTTTCCACCAATATTTTTCTTAGTGGAGGGAACCATGTCCAAGCCATCTGCTTTGTCATCATACTCAAATTCACTATAGACAACTAGTTTCCTATTGAGAGTCTTCTTAGGAGTACTTTATGTCTTACTCTTCTTTGATTTACTTATCTTGGCACTTTTTAAAGAGTCCTTTATAGAAGTTTCTCTTGTAACAACCTTATATTTCTTCTTCTCTATGATCTTTGAGGCAAGAAACTTTGCAATAATAGAACCTTCATCAGATTGTGTTTCTTCTTCATCATCCTTAGTTGGTTTATTGGTATCATAAAAAATCCTCTTCATTATTCGAGAAATTAGAATACCATCACCAACTACTTTTTGTTTGTCTTCTTTCCTTTTCTTGCCTTGACCTTCATCAGCTTTTTCTTGTGGTTCTCTTGTGGGTTTAACATTTTGTCCAACATGTGACTCATCTTGCATGTTGGAGATGCAAATAGATCCCACAACCTGGGTAGTTTTAGTTCTATCCCTATGGTCTTTTCATATAGTTTTATCAGATGATTTATTCTTAGAAAGGCTTACAGGGTTAGAGACCTTCCTTTTCTTTGAGTCGGTTGTAGAGCTATCTTCTGGCATAATCATTCTAAGAGGTACATCATCGTCAATAACCTTCCCATCATCAACATTGTTTTTGAATCCCGAAACCCTAGATTTCTTCAAAGAGGGGTTTTATTTCAGGTTGACTCCATACATTTTTACTCCATGGATGTTTGTGATAGGAGTGGGTTCAAAAGACTTGGTGTTTTCCATTATCACTTTGGTTTTAAAGGTAGGCAAGAAGAATTTTTGTTTAAGGCGGATGAGAGGAACTAGTGCTTTCAAATGAGAGGGAACAAAGAAGTTTTGAAAATACCAACTGATGAAATAAAGTCGTTTTCATAGAGTGGTAATGATCTCAAAAGGGAAAAAATTTCCTTCTTCCCGCTTTCTAAGAAGAAAAATTCCACCCGAAAAAATGACCTGAGTGCCCTTTATTCTTTTGATTTCTATTTTTCTACGAGGGCTGATCAAATTTTCTATTGTCTGACTTACTTGACACTCACGTAAGTGATTACATGTATCAATAACCTTTCTTTCCTTTTCAGAGACCACATGTTGAGCATGTTGGTCCAGCATCGTGTTAGACATTCTGCCTTTAGAGTAAATGTCATTTTCTGTATTCTCATAATTCTTTTTCTCACCCTTGGATGTCTTATAGGAGATATATTCTGATCTCCACTTATAGCAATTGTCTTTGGATATTGACTCCTTTATCAACTTTATATGTTTTTTGTTGGTGATGACACATTCTCCCTTGTTGAAACTTACTTTAAACCCTTGAACACATAATTGACTAAAGATGATCAGGTTTGCAATCAAGCCTTCTACTAGTAACACATCATTAAGCCAAGGTGATTCTGGCCTAGCTATCCTGCCAATACCCTTGATCCTTCCTTTCCTTCCATCTCCAAATGTTACATATCCTTGTGAGAATAGTTTGACTTCTTCAAGGAATGACTCTTCACCTGTCATATGCTTCAAACAACCACTATCAAGAACCCATTTATTCATTGGAGACATTTTATCATATGTTTGAGCTATGAGGGCTTTGACTTCAACCTTGGGCTTCCATATTCTATGAGCCTTCTTATCTTTCCTTTTGGGTCTTTGTTTTCTGTGGGGTTGAGGATGACCATACAATTTGAAGCAATAGGGTCTTATGTGCCCATATCTTTGACAATGATGACATCTTCTGTTAGAGTTCTTGTTCTTCCCTTTATAGGAATACACATGATTTGGGTCATGTGGTTGTTTACTGGGAAAAATAGTAAACAACCTCTAGTATATCAATTTTGTATAAAATTGAGTAACTTGCAGGATCGACCACACTAAATCCTAGGGCATGTGCTAAATCGGTTTCTTGTGTAGTTTCTGGAAAATGTTAAGAATACTTCGACAGCAAAAAAAAGTGAAAAAGAACTTCTTCAAGGAATACTTCTATGAGCCTTCTCACACGCTCTTTTCTCTACGCTGGTACTTTGAGCACACTGAGTTTTTTGTATACAATTGAACACCCCTAAATCTGTTCCTAAGACTTGTTATTTATAATGGTTAAAAATAACTACCCACTAACGGGCTACTAATCACGACGAAACACATGGCGTCGTGCATGTCTTGGCGTCTTGAATGAACGCCACATGTCCCACTTCAGAATCTGATATAAATAACTGTTCCCTCCTATTTTTGAATTTAAAATCTTTGCGTCGAACGGTACTCCCTCGTCTTCAGTCGAAAAAACCTTCCAAACTCTTAGAAATATTTCTAAGTCTTTTAAACCTTCTCTTCTCTGCAGAGGGATAGCCTTTGACTAGATTTTCTTATAGCCATGTTTCTGTCGAAGCTTCATAAAACTTTGGAAATTCTATCTCTTAGGAAAAACTCTTAACCCAACATCAGGCGTTGAAATTAGGAGCTAACAAATTGCCCCCCAAAAATGTCTTTTTCGACGTTACTGAAGAAAAGGGCATTTTTTGACAATGGCATTCGACGCCTTATTTCCACATTACATGGGTGTTGATATAACTAGAACTTTCACGTTCTACAAACTGTTCAGTTTCTTCTGAACCACTCCATGACATCATGGTCATCATGACAATCTCTGAAAAATCTCCTCAAAGCGCACCAAATCCACTAGCCATCATCATACCTCTTAAAACCTAGGAGATAATGGGGTATAGGCAGTAACTGCCACCATCCCATCTATCGCTCCTAGCGAGGCACGTGTCCCACTACAGCACTAGCCATTTAATGCTGATTTGAGGTCTGTTGATATTCCATAGCCTTTAAATAGTTTCTTTCTAAACCATTTTTTTCTTTTCACGCTTCAAACTCTTTGCCCTCTTTCCAGCTTCACAACTCTTAGTAAACATCCCAAATTTCTTGTTCTTCAACAATGGCATCTTCAACCTCCAACATCAAAGACTCCAGGAAAATCCAAAAAACAAAAGACCCAAGGACTCAATCTCAACTTCCCCCTTTTGCTACGCTTGCTGGGCCAAAGATAGTGAAGAATCTACAATGCATCCCAGAACCGCTTGAGAAAGAGAAAAGACGTATCTACGAATCTCAGGTATTAATCCCTCTTCTTGTTTCCGGTAAACCTTATGCTTTATCTGGCCCTTTGCCTGCTCTAGATACAGATTATGAGAAGCTTAGTGAGTATTTCCCTTCCTATCATAAGACCAAACCCATAGGACAGGCCAATAAGTCTAAGGTAGAAGCCAATACTCCCGACGCTGTAGCCCTCAATAACATAGATTTACGCTACATGAAAGACGGATCTAGGATATTTAGGGCAACTCCATCCTTCAAAGATTCTGATCTTTACCTGAACTGGCTGACTAAGGTAGAGAAGGTTAAAGCCCAAACCTGGAAAGATTTAGGGATTTATGACCTTATCATGCTATCGAAAACAGGACATGTGTACTGTTCGACCATTCTAGTTTCCTCTCTTTACTTCTGGGATAACACCCACTATACTTTTCATCTCCCCTGTGGGATGATGACCCCCACACTATTCGATGTAGCCACTATCACAAGGCTAAGACCAACTGGGAAGCCTTATGACCCAAAACTGGACTCTGAGGACCAAATAGGCTTTACATCTGCCAAACCTACTTATAAGAACTTTATCAAACACTATTATGACCCCAAAACCACTAATGTCACTGACCAAGAGCACATATCTTTTCTTACTATTTGGCTGTCGCACTGCGTGTTCTGCTCAAGATCCTTGCAAGTAGCCAAACAATTCCTCACACTTGCCACACAACTCCACAATGGTCGAGACGTTTGTCTGAGCGAAATAATTTTGGGACACCTCTATGAGTCCCTAAGTGAAGGTGTTGCTCAAGTCAAAGAGCTAGCTGCAGGTGGAAAATTGTTACTATCGGGAGCTTTCTGGCTGCTTCAACTCTGGCTAAATGCCTCCTTTGAAGCCAGCCTTCCAAACAAAGGAACCGTCGAAGAAAGTGCCAAAAAGAAATCAAATACCGGAGAGTCGAAGGGGCCCACTTAGTGCATCTGACTCCCAACGAAGAGGGCCAATTACTCAAGCCAGCTTTCCTTAGCTTTATCAAGATGTTCGCCAAGCGCTATGAGTTTACTTCAAGCATGACCCCTTTCGCTGGAAGGAAGTATGGCCCTGAGTGGTTTACTAGGCCTTTCCCCACCTCAGACAGAGCCCAAGAAGAGGAATCAAAGTTGATCTAGGAGGCTTTTCTAATACCGAGACTTTTGACCCTTCGACTCAATCTGGGAAGAGGTCAAGTTTCTTTAATTGCTTACCAACCCAATCTGGTTGCTCGCTAGTTTGGTTTGGTTCAAACCCTCCCAAGATGCCTATATGAGAATAAAGGGCATCTCCTCCTCCATCACACTAGCTATACTGAAGAGATGGCCTCGACACAGATGGCTCGCCATGCATACAAAGCGTTTCTTTCTCCGGTCAACTTTGAGCCTAGCTGCCTCTGCACTCCAGAATTTCACCAGTGGTGGTCGAAGTACTACACTAAGAAGTTCTTTGAAGTTTCTTCCTTCACTCAGCTGATTGATGAAGCTTTTCTCTCTGTGCAGGAGAAAACCAAGAAAGGTAATTCTACGCACATCAAGGAAATCCAGTCATTCCAAAAGTTCTTTGAAACTATTTATCGCCCAGATGATCTTAGTCGAACCGTCCGCGAGGCTGCTGTCACTCTGAAGGAATTTTTTAAAAGAAAATGGAGATTTTAAAACTCCCTTCATGTGTGCCGCCTGAGCGACGCTACAAAATGGCTTTTGAATTATTTCCTCTCAAGTTTCCTCGACTGCCATCTGCTGATTTTGGAGTGGCCCTTGCCCCTCCATTTCCAAACTGGTTCATCTGTGGGGATTCTATAAAGATCCTTTGTTAGTATTCGAAACCAAAGGCTCAACGGGTGGTTCCGACTAAGTACATCCTAGATAGTTTCAAAGGACCACTTCATATCGGTATCGAAGATGTTCGCATCGAATTCGAAATTTATAAAGGTGTGGAATGAAGATTTTCGAATTTTATATTTCCCTTACTTGACTGTTCTTACTGACTTGTAACTATTTTATTTATTTTTAGCTATCAAGCCGAAAAAACCTGCAGCAAAAATACCAGTCGAAGAAGAGAGCGAGCCAGGCACAAAGGTAACTTTTGCTCACTAAATTTTCCTGTGCTGTGTATAATTATGCCTTCTAATACTTTGACTTTTCTCAGAGTTCTCGACGACCACCTCCTACTCCCAAAAAGAAGAAATCCAAAAGGGTTACTACCCAAATTGTGCTTGAATCGGACGATGATGATCACTCTCCACCTGAGGATCAAAAAACTAAAAGAGGAAAAAACAGCTTAAGATCATTGAAACTTCGAGTCAGCCTAAGGTAAAGGTAGCAAAGGCTTCTCAAGCGTCGACTACTCAAAGTAACTTGGAGTCTTATCCTTAGGGTACGTCGAAGGCGACTCCAGTTCAGCTCGAAAGTGACAACTCTAGCCCTGGAGTCGAAGAGCTTAACGTAATTTTAATCTCCCTTAACTATCTACCTTACGGGTCTTCTTTTGTTTCAACCTAATCTTATTTGCTTGTCATTTCAGGATGGTACAGGTACTTCGACCTAACCAATAACCAAATCTCCTTCTCCAACTACTCTCCTTGACCTAATCAACAAACCTGCTACGACAGAAATTCCGACTTTATCTGCATGGACCACCACTCAACAATCTCAGATAAGTGGCTCTGAGCATGAAGAAGATCATGACCAAAGCATTCCTGAAGAGGTAAAATAAGTAGCTATGGACGAAGGCACTACCCTGGTTGAGAAATCTTCTGAAAATGACTCCCCAGTGGTCGAACTCTCAGGCAACAAAGACCTAAATGATGCTAATCCGGACGCTGCTGTCCAAGATGATGAAATGGAAGAAGAAGATGATGATCAGTCAATGTTCCATACTGAAACTGGTGGAAATGATGATGATGACAATGGAGGTGATGATAATGATGATGATAAAGATGACAAAGATGATGATGATGAAGATGGTAAGGATGATGATGTTGAAGACGGTAAGGATGACGAAGATAAAGCTGAAAGTGAATCTGCCAAAGAATAAGTCCAAAGAGAACACACTGCTGCTCCCAAGGTTGACGTAACTGCTGAGAGTACGAAACCTTCGACCGGGACATTTTTTGCTTTTTCAGAAGAAGAACTCAATCGCCTCAAGGCGACCAACCCTCGTGAATATCTAAAAATTGTCCTTAGAAAACGAGGTAGTTCTTCTGAGAGTAGCTTAAGTGCTTCGACAGCTTTTGGAGATCAACTTTCAAGCAAACCTGCAAATGAGGCACTTCTGAAGATAAAAGAAAAAGTCTTCAAAGGTAACCTCTTCAGACTTCTGGACTCGGATGTCACTGCCTCTCTTCAATTGAAGACTCTTCTCAAACAGGTTAATCTTCAATCCGTCTCCCCAGAAACCGCAACCATCATCTTGGAGCTTGGCACCATGATCGACCAAGTCACCGCCGATCTTAAACAACTACCTCAGATCAATGATGCACTTGAGACCAAATCTGGAAGTGAGGAGGTTGCATGGACGACTGCTTCTGAATCAGAAGCTAGAGTGGTAGAGTTGGAAAAGATGAAAGAGCAGCTCAACTTGGAGGTCGAAAACAATAAAGCCAATATTGCCAACTGAGGAAACAAATCGAGGAGCTGCAAGCCAAGATCTCTAAGGCTAAGCAACGAAATGCTAAACTGCTAGCCTCTGATGAATCTGAAGTGTTCAGAGAATTAAAATTGGCATTGGAGTTCCTCGACAAAGCTCGACGGCTAGAAGCAGAGGTTGCAACGCTAAAACTTGACAAAATCTCATGTGAGAAACGTCTTGAGCTTCACAAGTCGAAGTATCTCCAGATGAAGAGCAACCTCCCTTTTTAATTTGCATTTTCTTTACCAATTTTGTCATATACTTGTTTTTAGTACAACATTTCTCATCCCTTCGAGGCTTTTTATGTAATTAATTGAGCCATTATGGCAGTTATATACCAAGTTGGCTTCGACCAATTTTGTCTGCAATTACTCACAAACAATTTTCAATTCTTGAAGTACATGTTTATATTTTTTCAAATACTTACCATTTACTTTCAAGATTCTTTTATCCTCGTCTACCTCCTCAATCTCATAGGCACCGTTTGAAAAAACATGTATGATTTGAAAAGGACCCTCTGTAGCGTGCGATTTTTGTGGGTGACGCGACCACCTTATTGCCATGGGTTTTCCTCACCGCAATGGTAGGGATTGGGTGCTACTTTCTGATTTCTTATTTATCCTGTGAAGCTGGAAAGGAAAGGGAAGCTATTTAAAACTAACCTTGCACGCAAATGTTTAAGTGAACAAATGCTTAAGAGATTGGGGAGTTCGGGGTTAGGTTATACAATGGGGAGTTGTCAATTACCCATCCTATATGTGGTTATCCATAGGTCGTTAGCAATTATACTTACTGTTTTCTACTTACTGGTGTTTATCTGTTGATTGGGAAAGTTTCTCCTTTGGGAGGGTTTGAGAGAGAGTTTTTGTTGATTTCGGGTGTTTCCCGATGTTTTTGGTAAGGTACTGGACCTAAAGTTTTTTTATTAGTGTGTGAAGGTACTGGACCTAAAGTTTTGGATTGGTGTGTTCGCTAAGATTTCGCAATCTTATGCTTATATATTCCCGTTAAAGATAAACATGGAAATCAGAGCAATCGTAGTACCTCCTATTCTATGGGAGGAAAGAGATGTTTTGGTGTCTTGTTTAAAGCCCAAGATTGAAGCTAAAGGTTGTATTTGTGTCTTGTTCAAAGCCCAAGATTGAAGCTAAAAGGTTTTGACTAAGAGAGAATTTGTTATCTCTAAAAGGAGATATCTCGTCTGTTTATCACAACTGTTGGGTGACTGATTATAAAGGAGAATTACTTTAACTGGGATATGTGAATCCAGCAATGCCATAATTTCCTTTATGAGGGATTTGTCCTGAAGGAGAAAACTTTAACTCAGTGTTGAGCAACACCATTTTTCCTTAGAAATATTTCATGCTAAGAGAGGGACAGTCGCGTGGACGTAAATGATCCAGAGGCTTGCCGCTTACAACAATTAGATGAAAGAGAGGATTTACCAGGATAAAAGATGGACGACGGCTTGGATTTCTGAATCAACGAGTGTGCCACTTATAACAGTTATCTGGGATTAAGGTTTGTTTTGATTTGTTTGTTTTGATGTGTGATAACACAGAGAAATGTCTTCCTACAGAGAGTTTTTTATTTCCTCTAAGGGGATTTTGGTTTTTGTATGTGCCTTGATCAAATCCCAAGGTTGAAGCTAAGAGATTTATTAACTCCACCGGGGAGGTCATTATACAAAGCCTAAGAGGAGGCTTGAAAAGACTGACTCAACAAGAGAGTGTTATCATGTCTTGTACAAAGCCCAAGATTGAGGCTTAAAAGAGATTGACTCTTTTGGGGAATATCATTATATAAAGCCTAAGAGGAGGCTGAAAGTTGACTTTTCCGGGGAAATATTTTGTTTGTCTTGTACAAAGCCCAAGATTGAGGCTGAAAAGGGAAATTGACTCTATTGGTGGGAGGTTTTATCTGTCTTGTACAAAGCCCAAGATTGAGGCTGAAAAAGCATATTAACTCTGCTGGAGAGTATGATTTGTCTTGTATAAAGCCCAAGATTGAGGCTGAAAAGAGAGATTGACTCTGCTTAGGGAGATTAATTCCCAAAGCCTAAAAGAGGGCTGGGAGGAATTGACTCCGCTGGGAAGATATTTATCCAGAGCTTAAGAGAAGGTTTAGAATATTTTGACTTTGCTGGAGAAAGTTTATATATTCCTTGTACAAAGCCCAAGATTGAGGCTAAAAAATAGATGATTGACTCAGCTGAGGATATTTCAGGTGTCTTGTACAAAGCCCAAGATTGAGGCTGAAAAAGGTTGACTCAACAAGAGAGTGCTTTTGAGGCTAACTCTACTGAGGAAAATCATTATACAAAGCCTAAGAGGAGGCTGAAAAAGGTTGACTCTACAAGAGAGTGTTTTAAGAAAGAAGATTGACTCAACAAGAGGGTGTTTTAAGAAAGAAGATTGACTCAACAAGAGAGTGTTTTTTATTTGTCTTGTACAAAGCCCAAGATTGAGGCTGAAAAGAGATTGACTCAACAAGAGAGTGCTGATAGATCCTTATACAAAGCCTAAGAGGAGGTTAAAAGTTGATTAGGGATCATTATAGAAAGCCTAAGAGGAGGCTAGCTTCTGCTGAGGATTATTGAGATCCAGATGCAGGTCCAAAGTGGGAAATCAACTCTTGCTGAGGATTACAGAAGAGTTGAAATATCAGATGCCTTGAGGTTCTGATAAAGGTTTATTGATGATAAGATGACCCTATCTAGGGAAATTTAGGATGAAAGATTGAGTTTTAGAACCTATGGAGGTTTTAACACTACTAGAGATTGATCAAATGACCAGGGTTTCTCCGGTGTTTGTAGGGAGCTTGAGAATATCTTTGAGATCCAAGAGGAGATTAGACTGTCCAAGTCTACTGGTATGAAAGAGTTTATCTTTGCATGATGCCCAAGAGGAGGCAGGTGTTTTAAGGGATGAGAATCAACCCTTAATTGATATGAGGTTTTGACTCTTTGGAAAGACGGCTCTAATAAAGGATGACTAAGTTGTGTCCTATACCTTTAAGAGGTCTCGGGTCCTTGTACTAAGCCCAAGAGGAGGCATGATAACTTCTAAGAAGCCTGAGGGTCCTTGTACAAAGCCCAAGATGAGGCTAGGATGCTTTTAGGAAGCCTGTGGGTCCAAACTTAAGAAAAGTTCAAGAAAAGTTTCACCAGGAATAATCTTTTCTTTAGTGAACTGTTCTAGGGTTTGAAGAAATTCAAGAGAGGTTTCACCGGGAATTAATCCTCTCTGAGGAAGTAAATTTCTTTGACAATTTTCTAATAGTGACAGTCTGAGAAAAGTTTCACCGGGAATAATGCCTTTCTCTTTGTTCCATATTGTATAAGCATAAGAGGAGGCAAGAATGTATATGGAATTCCTATGGGGAACTAGTTTTGACTGTGTTAAAAGAGTGATAACTGGCTTTATCTAATCTTAGACCTAATTTCTGGGGAAAACTCTAAGCAGATAATATACAGGCATATTTATACAGATGAAATATATACTGTATGTAAAAGAGAGTAGGAGGACTTACAGGTGAGCAAGCTTCAAGCACAAACTTATATATATATATATATATATATATATATATATATATATATATATATATATATATATATATATATATATATGTAAAAGAAAGTTTTTTAAAACTTACAGGTGAACAAGCTTCCATTGTAACAGTTGTATGGTTAGTTGTTCAAGAAATTAAAGAAAGTTTTGGAAACAACTATGAATTTGAACCTAAATCAAAAGGGAAAGTTTTTTTGAAAAGATTGGGGCTTATACTCAAGGATAGGCCCAAAGAATTGTTTATTTACAAAAAGGGTTGGGTCTTACAACTCAAAGAGAGGCCCAAATAAAAAACAGTAATCGTACCGTTGATTTGAAAATTGTATCGGGACTTATACAATGACTGAGGCGCAAAAAGGTTTTCTGTATAAAGAGATGGGTCTTACAACTCAAGGCGAGACCCAAAGTGTTTGAAAAAAGAAAAGAAATGGGACTTACAACACAAGGGTAGGCCCAAATTTATTTTGTTTAAAAGGCGACGATCATGCCGCGGTTTTTTAGAAAACACGGTGGGACTTATACAACGACTGAGGCCCAAAAAGGTTTTTATTTACAAGGGATGGGTCTTACACTCTATTAGAGGCCCAAAGTGTATTTTGAAATGTTTCATAAAGATCCAAATCAAAGAAACCCTAATTTCATTTCTAAAAGTAATTTTTCAAAGAAAATTAATTAAAAAAATGATAAAAACACCAAATAAGTTTAAATAAACCACTTGTGATTTTTGGTTAAGGTTTGAAAAATGATGTTTTAATCACAAGATGATTTAAAACTCATTTGGTTTTGAAAAGATCAAGAGAAAAGAAATATTTTCAAATGTTTAAAAAAACAAATAAAATAAGTTCTTTATGAAAATATTAAATATATAAATAAATAATATTTTTGTGTGAGATTTTTGTAGAATAAAATATTTTAACATTTTTGTGACTTTTTGCAAAAAGAACCAATAAAAAATGATAAAAAATGAATGAGAAATTAATTTTCAAAGTTATTAAAAAGATGGTGAAAAATGACAAGAAAACAAGTGGTAAAAAATTAGAAATGGCCCCCCAAGGTTTGAACTCACGCTCTTGGGGTGGAGAGTTTAAAATTATACCATCTGAGCCATGTGCGTGGGCTGATGGAGAATGGCAAGGGTGTATAATACGTGAAGAAATCCTTTGAAAAATGGTTAAAAAATAAAATCAAAAGGTCTGGGGCGAGGGGGATTCGAACCCCCGACCTCTCGCTCGCTCACACACACACACACATACACACAAATACTAGTGTTTCCACTAGGGCGTAATGCCAATTCAGTTATATTGTGGCAACTGAATAATATATAGCAAAACTAGTTGGATTTCTGAAGAAATGGCGCCATGGCCATCTTCTTCCTCCAAGCTTCATCCGATTTGCAAAATGCATCCTATCTCCCTTGTTTCTCAACCATTTCACACGATCCAAATATGAAAATCGTGCATTTTTAAATAAGGAACACAATGGAAATATTCAATTTTGTTTAAATTAAGTGAATCAAAAGATAAGATGGTAAAACCAGATGAACCCTAAAATTTGCAAGAGCTTAATGAAATCCTATACACGAACTATAAACATAAATTGATTGAGGGTAAATGATCTACAAACATTCAAAAACACAATGGTAATTTGAAAATATGTTTATGATGCATGATTCATTGAGTTTGAGAGTTTAAGGTTTACCTCTTGCAGCTGGTGATCGAAATCTGGTTTGGAGGTGTTACAGTTGTGTTCCAATGATCTGGACAGCTTCCTTGGGGGCCAAGGAGTGTGTTTGAATGCTTAGAGTGGATTGAAATGAGCTGGAAGTGGTTGTGGTACCTCAACTACAACTCTGTCAAGAACTTGAGCAATTGGTTGGTGATTTGATGAATTTGATGTTCCAGATGTTGTGTTAGTGTTTAGATCACCTACATATGATGTTTATGAGGTGTGTGTGTGATTGGTTTGGTTGGAATCACTCTCAATCTTAAAACCCGATAGTAACTTGAGTTAGAAGGCAAAATTGGAGTGAAAGAGAGATTTTGAGTAAAGCATCAGTTTGGGTGCTTTGGTGTACTCAAACTGATCACAAATGAGCTCTATTTATAGTAGAGCAAGTTTTTTTGGCTGCAATAGTGAATGGCAACTGCAGCAGGCCTGTGGCAAATGTTGATCCAATGGAACCTCAAGTTTCCTCTAGCCATTGACTTGAGGTTAGAGCACAGTCTATAAGTCTTATGTGGCAGGGATAAGGCTTGACTGAACTTGGATAGCATTGTCTTGATGAATGCCACCTCTATGCATCAGTTAAATGCTTAGAAACAAAATTGACCATTTGAAGCATCTTGAATTTTAGGAGTGTCATGCCTAAACATAGATCCATGGACTTGTGAGGTTTGTGGATCAGTGTTTGTCCCTTAGTTGTTCCCTCTTGAGGTGTGCAGATGGATAACCATGCTTGTTATTGCACAAATTGATCAAATCGAGCAACAATGCACAAATCTGCCTTACAAAAATCAGTGAAAAATGCCATTTTCAATGGATCATATCTTCTTGCTCAAGTTGAGTTATGGGAGGCTCTTGTACTTTTTAAAGAGCCCTCATATGGTACGATCCATGTATGATCATAGTTTGTCTTGAAACTATTTGGATCCCATTGAAAAATCCTCATGAACATTGGTGTTCAAGGCTGGTAACTTAGGCAGATTTTCAATAAGTGTTAAAAAAGTGTCATTTTCTTCATTTTTGTCATTTTGATCACTCCATAACTTAAAATCCATGAAGAATTGGAGTTTGATGTAGTTAAAGCTTTTGTAGAGTGTAGGAAGACCTACAAATCAGGCTTTGCATCACTCAAAATAGCTGCCTAGATCAAAAGTTATGATCCTTGAAAGTTGGCACCAAAACCATCCAAATTTAGTAACTTAGAAATTTTTTCAATTTTTCAAGATTACCCCTTTTACAAGTTATGTTGGTTTCTTGATCAATTCTTGTTCAAATGACATTATAAGTCATATTTTATGAAAATGATTCATAAGGATCATTTTTGCCAAAAAAGTCATGTTTTGACTTTTGGCTCTGGAGCGGTTCGGCGCGTAAAAACCCTAATTCCCGACTTTTAGGGAATGCATCCTCTGAGGGTAATTTAGCTTTGAAAATGGATTCTTAGGGTTATATTGAGCATATTAAGTCACATGTTGAATTCTTGGCTCATCTTTTTGTGAAAATTTCACTCTGGAGGTCCTAGTCGTCCAAAACCCTAATTTGGCGACATCGAGTGTTTCGAGGCTCAAACCACTTGGAATGTGGCAACTTTGTGCTTGATTCTTGATGTGAGGGTCCTCTTGACCCTTTATGGGTGTTTTAGAGGTTAGACAAGTTGAAGATCATGTCATTTCTTGATTGATCCTTTGTCTAAGTGGTTTGAGAGGGCTTAAAACCCTAATTCTTGGTTGTAGTGAAAGCTCAACAATCCTTGAGGAGATTGATGAGGCATGATGGCACATCCAATTGTGGCAATGATCCTCACAATGATGGGCAATCTTGGTGGTCAAAATTTGGGGTATGACACCCTCCCACTTAGGAGACCATTTTCCCAAAGACCTATCCTTTCGATCCATAGGCAAAATTACTTTCCAAACCAATTCACCAGGAGAAAAAGTCTTCACTTTAACCTTCTTATTGTAAGACTTTTCTACCCTTTTCTTTTGCCTTTTTAACAACTCCAAGGCATTAAGTATTTCCTCATCTAAATCTACTAACTCATCTAACATCATATTCCAATAGGATTCAGAAGGGATCTCATGATGCCTTTGGATCCTTGTTGATTGTAAGTAGATTTCTATAGGCAAAACTGCATCGTGACCAAAAGTCAAACGAAAGGAGTAGTGTTAGTTACGTCTTTGGGAGAAGTTCGACATGCCCAGAGAACCTGGTCTAATGTCTTATGCCAATTCCTCGACTTCTTTCCCATATGTTTCTTGATCAACCCAATCACTACCTTATTCGCTGCTTCCACTTGACCATTAGCCTGAGCATAATAGGGTGTAGAGGTTAACAACTTGAAACCCATCTCCTTAGCAAATTCCTGCATCTTTCGACCAGTAAAAACAGATCCTTGATCCGTTGTAATAGTTTCTGGGATTCCAAATCTGTAGATTATGTGTTTCTTAATGAATTCGATCACATCCTCTTGGTCAACATTTAGTAAAGGTATAGCTTCGATCCACTTCGTAAAGTAATCAATGCCTACCAAAATGTACTTTTAACTCTTAGATGATGCTGGTCGAATCTCACCAACCAAATCCAAAGCCCAACCCCTAAAGGGCCATGGTTTGGCTATGAAGTGCAGTTCGCTCGCAGGAACATGTTGTATACCCGCATGCACTTGGCATTCTGGACATCCCTTTGCGAATTTGATACAGTCTTTCAACATAGTAGGCTAGTACACGCCTTGTCAAAACAAGAGCCATTTCATTTTGTGGCCTACCTGATGTGCCCCACATGCCCCACCATGGACAGTCGAAAGGGCTAGGTATGCCTCTGATTCACTAAGGCATTTAACCAAGACTCCTTCAGGGGTCTTTTTAAACAATTCATTACCCAAAAGAACGTAGCTCAAAGCAAGATACCTGGTTTTTCGCTCTGTGGATGCTGTTGGATTTTGCAAATATTCTACTATTGGATTCCTCCAATCTTCGCCTGTCAAACTATCCACGGCTAAAATTTCAAAATTTTCCTTATCAGCATACCCTAGCTTTGTAGCTTCCAAATCTGATGGGGATAATCTGGTCGACACAACTCTGCCTCTGACTTCGATTGCATCTTGCAAATTTTCTTTCGAAATTTTGTACCCAGAAGCAATTTGAGCCAAGTCATTGGCTACATGATTTTCTAGTCGAGGTATGTGTTGAACACTCATCATCTCGAACTTTTTCAGTAATCTATTGACTATTACAAAGTACATGATGAGATTCTCTTTCACACACTTGTATTCCCTTGTAATTTTTTTGATGACTAACTCTGAATCTCCCATTATTTCGACTCGAGTTGCCCCCAATTCCAACAAAATTTTAAGTCCAGCTATTAAGGCTTCATATTTAGCCTTATTATTCGAGCAAATACCTTCGACTTTGTATTTGAATTTTGTTGGGATTTTATTAGGAGAAATAATCAAGACTCCTACGCCTGTGCCATCTTTGTGACTAGAACTGTCAAAATATAATTTCCATGGTTCAAGCTCAAGATAATTCGACACGTTCTCGCTTATATAGTGGTCGACAATAAAGTCTGCCACCACTTGTCCCTTAACGGCCTTTAAAGGTCTATACGTTAGGGAGTATTCAGTTAATGCCAATGCCCACTTACCAATTCGATTATGCAAAATAGGTTTGGATAACATATGCTTAATAATGTCGAAATGAGACGAAACATAAACATCAACTGGCTTTATGTATTGCTTTAATTTTGTACAAGAGAAATACGAGCATAAACATAATTTCTCAACCATGCTATACCTAGTTTCTGCGCCGTTCAGAACCCTACTAAGGTAATAAATGGCTCTTTCGACGCCATTTTCATCCTCTTGAGCCAACATGCTCCCTAAGGTTTTTTCCGACGCATATATGTACAATCTCATACTCGTACTTCTACAAGACGGTGCTAGGATTAGAGGATGACTCAAATACTCTTTGATTTTGTCAAAAGCACCTGTTGAGCTTGCCCCCATTCAAATCCTTATGTGTTCAAACGGAGTAGAGGTGAACAGACTTGAGTCTTTCCGCTGAGATTCGAGATAAATCTTCATAAGAAATTGATCTTTCCCAACAGTGACTGTAGTTCCTTTTTTGTCGATGGCGTTTTCGCATCCATGATGGCCTTGGTCTTATTTTGATTAATTTTGATTCCCTTTTTGTAGACCACAAAGCCCAAGAAGTCTCCCGCCTGCACACAAAAAGCGCATTTGAGAGGGTTCATTTTGAGACCATGTCTTCGCATCCTTTCAAATGACTGTCGAAGATGGTCAATATGATTCTTCCCTGAAACAGATTTCACAACAATATCATCAATATAAATCTGCATGAAAGTTTCAATGAAATCATGGAAGATTGTATTCATTGCTCTTTGATATGTTGCCCCAGCATTTTTTAGGCCAAAAGGCATAACTATCCATTCGTAAGTGCCTAAGGCCCCAGGGCATCGAAACGCCGTCTTAGGGACATCATCTTCAGCAATAAATATTTGGTTATACCCAAAATACCTGTCGATCATGCTAAGGTATTCATGGCCAGCGGCAGAGTCAACTAACATTTCCGCCATAGGCATTGAGTGTTCGTCCTTTGGGGTCGCAACATTCAGATCTTTGAAGTCTATGCAAACCCTCAAAGTCCCATTCTTTTTTATAACAGGAACAATGTTTGCAAGCCATTCGACATACATGGCCGTTCGAATAAATCTGCAACAAAGAAGCCTTTCGACTTCCTCTTTGATCTTCGAGAGGATTTCTGGTGCAAACCGTCTGGGATTTTGCTTGACCAGCTTCTTTCCAGACTTGATTGGTATCTTTAGTTCGACCAACTCTCTGCTCAAACTAGGCATCTCATCGTAATCCCACGCGAAACAACCTTTAAACTCTCTCAACAACTGGATTACTTCGACTCTGATTTGTGGTGTAATGTTGGCGCTGATGTAAGTAGGCCTTTTGACCGCCCCTTCTCCCAAGTCGATTTCTTCAAGTGGATCTTGTGTTAGCATTTTGATATTGGTTGCCAACGGGTCCTTCTCGAAACCCAAAGGCTCATCATCATAAATAGCGTCGAGCCTTTGTTCTTCATCTTGAACCTAATCGGGTGGTTCTGGATCAAAGTCCATACCAGGACCTCCTTTATGTGAATCTTCATTGGCTTTGTCAGCCATGTTTTTAACTTCAGCCTCTAAAGACGCTTGCAATTTGTTCTCGGCTATATAAGCCGAAATCTTTCTCAGCACTTCGAGTTCAGACATCATCACTGAACTCATTCCCCAACCTGTTGGCGTTATTCCAGGTACAGGCGCAGGATATGCAAAATCATCCTCACCTACCTCCTCTCTATCCCATCTAAATCCATTGACGGGATGCAGATGCAATGAGCAATATGCTTCATCATCTGGGGTAAAAGCAAAGTCATCCGGATTGCATGGAGTAATATTGGCTAAATGCTTATCGAACTGGCGCCTGTCGAGGTGGTTGATTGGGGCCTTAAAATATCCTTGATCGGCCTCAATATTCTCAACGATGTCGTCTGGACTCCATATTGTGATCCTCTGGTGCATGGAAGAAGGTACAGCCCCAATTCCATGTATCCATTCTCGTCCCAAAGCAAATTATAGTTTGCCTTTGTTTCGACCACCATAAAAACTGTAGGCCTTGTAACGGTTCCGACTGTCAGGTCAACCTGTATGACACCAAGAGTGGTGCCAATTTTTCCTTCATAATTTGACAGAACCATGTTATGTGGTTTAGTGTCCGTGTCTAATTTTCCAATCTTTCTCAGCGAAAAATGCGGCATCAAATTCACTGTAGCGCCGCAGTCAACCAAGATTTTATTCACTGGAACATTTTCGACTTTCCCAGTGATGAATAAAAGCTTCAGATGGCTCTTTATTACCTCATCTGGTCGTTCAAAAAAGGCATTCTGCTCTTCGACACAACCATTGTTCATTACATAGTAGCACACTGGTTTGTGTGCCGCCATTTCAGCTTCTGAATAGGCATCAACCTCTTCGACCTCCATGATCTGATCAAATTCTCTAGGCAATACAGATACCACATTCACAATGATGTCCAACGAGGCCTCTGAATCAGAATCAAAGTTATCCGTCATCATCTCATCTTCCGCTATGGCTTGATCACGTTTCTCCCTGGCCTCTTCATCTTGTGTTTTAAACAATCTTCACCCTATGGGCAACTTTTCGACAGCTCCTATCTTTCCCTTTCCGTTGCTTTCGGCAGGTAAGTTTGTACTTGATTCAGCCTTATCTTTCGACTCAGCCTCCTTTTGGGCTTTCCTCCTTCGCTGATCCCTCCTCCACTGCGACCTCGACATAGGATTTTTACCTTTGTAGTTCTCAGAAATGTGGGCCAATTTGTTGGAGGATTGAAATTCCTTGCGATAGGTAATTGAAGAGCCCCTGTTGACATCGAAATCTTTCCACTTTTGCTGGCCTTTCTACCTATTCTCATTTGGTTTTATCCACCTGCCATAAGTGATTTCAACAAATGGTTTAAACGTAGCAGGTCTTACCCCTGGCACTCTAGCCTTTGGTTGTTCCTGGTTCGACACAGACCTCCTAGGGTCGAAACTCCGCGGGCCATGATGGGGTTTCTCCCACTTTTGCTTGGCCTTTCGTACTCCTTCGAGATTCTTCACAGCTTTTTTGTCGAATACAGCGCTATACCTGGGGCAGAGCATGACTTCAGTTCCCTTCCTTTGACACATGTGCATAAAGTCAATCAAATTTTCTTCCTCTTTTGGGAAAGCCAGCTTATTGTACTCTTCCTGTCGGTGTTCATCACCGACTTCCATTGGTGACTCCTCAGAAATCTCCACCATATTAACTTCCATTTTGACATCCTCAGTAATGCCAAGCTTGCTCAATTCCATCTGTAGGCCCTCAGCAGCCTTATCCATCTGCATGAAACCGTCAGCAGTTTCTTTCGTTACCAACATCCACTAGGAATCCTCAATAACTCCCTTGTCGGCTCCTACAATAACCTCAACACCACCAGTAGCGTTGTTGGTGAAACTTTCGACAGACTCGGTAGGAAAACTCTTTATGAATTCTTGGTCAAGATTTTCAGTAACCCTGACCATGACTACCTTGTTGTTGAAATCATCAGCGATTTCGATTATATTGACATCATTGTTGAGGCCTTTAGCAACCTCGACCATATGGAACTCCGTTGGCTCAGTATAATGATCATCAGCTACTGGTAGGGGGTCTGAATCGATCTTCATCTGATTTTTGGACTTCTCTCTAAACTTCAGCCTTCCTTCTTAGATTGCGTTCTGAACAAGATCCCTGAAAAGAAAACATTGAGAAGTCTTATGGCCCAAGAAATAATGATATTAACAAAACCCTCTCTTTTTCCTTTGTTCTAAAGGAGGCATTTTAGCACCAGGTGGCACTATCATTTTCCTGTCCTTAACTAACAAATCGAAAATTTCGTCACATTTAGTAACGTCGAAAGTATAAGTTTTCTTAGGGAATTTGTCATTTTTCTCAGGTTCGACAGGATTTTTCCTATTCGAAGGGGCCAACAACTTAGAAGAGTAAGGTGGGCCTTGTTTCAATTCAGCAAGATCTATCTCGCCTTCGTCGAAACTTACTGGCTCATCATAATATTTTTCCTCTTCGTCGTTAACTTCGATGTAAGTCACCCTTTTGTTTTTATTCGCCCTAGCCTTTTCCTCTTTTAGGCGTTCTAGCTGTTGAACTATATCAGCTAATTGGGCCATATCTCTTAGATATTGCGTATCTAATTTCTTTCTAATAAAATAATCAAGGCCTCCAGCGGCCATTTCGACTAACTCATGCTCTGGTACCTGTGTAGAGCATCTAGCTTTGAGCAGTCGGAATCTAATTAAGTAGTCATCTATTGGCTCAGTGAATTTACGTTTTATACTAGCCAACTCTTTCAGACTAATCTTTATTTATCCCATATAGAACTGCTCATGAAACAGCCGTTCTAACTGGGTCCAATTGTGTATCGAATTAGGTGGCAAAGTTGTAAACCACGTGAAGGCATTCTTCGTTAAAGAACTTGGGAAATATTTTATTCTAAGGTTCTCACTATTCGCGATTTCTCCAGACTCTATCACATATCTAGCCACGTGTTCGACAGTGGACTCGGTGGTGTCCTCGGAGAACTTAGTGAACTTAGGGACCTTCGTTGTGGGGGGTAACTCCGACTGAAGAATGTATTCTGACAATGGAGATGTATAATTTGGCCTTCGCAGGCCAAAGTTTACCCCATTTTAGGCCATAATCCTTTCGACCATGGCTGCCAGATTGTTGTCTGCTGCCATATCATTCCCTCGAACTTGTTGTACGACGTGATCAGCATCTTGATTTCTATTTACCAGAACCACTCTTGGTTGCTCCCCTACAGGGATTTGTGGTTGAATCCTAAGGGGTTTGACTACTCCCTGATTTGGTACATTCGCCTAAGGTATATTTCCTGGATTTTGTTGGTTTTGGTCAATAGTGGGGTCCTCTTCGAATACCACCCCTTGGTTTCCTGCGATATACTCTCTCTAAGGGTGTCGAGGAGGGTTAGGCACACCAAAGAAATTTGCAGGGCGCGTCATCTGCGCAGCCATTTACTGATTAATCTGGGTAGTATTTTGGATTAAAGGCTGGAAGATTTCCCCCATGGTTTGGGACACTTTCGTCCATTTGCTATCTTAAATAAGCTGCAGCAGTATTCGTCAAGCCTGGCATTTAGGTTAAATATCCTATCCCTACAGATTGGTTATTTCGACCCATATTAATCCCAGATCCTGACCCTTGTAAAGGTGATGTCATTACGGGTTCTGAATATACTGGGGCGCGTTTTGCAAATTCACCATCATTGAAGTTGGCATCCCATAAGGTTGTTCTCGACTGTTTAAAGGCATCAAAAAACCAGGTGGTGGAAAATGTCGATAAGCAGACGTTCCTATTGGTGGGGGAGTCACTGGGGGTCCCCTTAGCCTGATATAAGTTAAAACTAGTTCAGTATGGGAAATCAAATATGTTGGCGTCGAACTTGCCATAGATGGAATAGTTTCAGATATAGAAGCAGGAACCGTGGGTCCTCCAGTCGAAGACCCTGAAAGTGGTTCTGCAATGACGCCTGACATGGTTTGAGGATTCGAACTATTTGGCTGATTAGTACTTGCCATTTTCCACGTATACTTTCTTTTTGGTCTCTCTTCATTTGCAGTGGCTACTTTTCCACTTCTTAATAACATACAACGAAGTACTCGACACAGAAAAGATAATTAAAAACACAGAGTTATACGTTTCGCAAGAAATTCGTTTAGCACGGTCCCACTGGGCGTGCCAATTTGTTTACTGGGAAAAATAGTAAACAACCTCTGGTCTATCAATTTTGTATAAAATTGAGTAACTTGCATAATCGACCACTCTAAGTCCTAGGACATGTGCTAAATCGGTTTCTTGTGTAGTTTCTGGAAAATGTTAAGAATACTTCGACAGCGTAAGAACGTGAAAAAGAACTTCTTCAAGGAATATAAAATAACTGAAAAGTAAAAGGCTTTAAAAAAGGGGTTTTAAATCAATAGGCTGGTAAATGCAGAAACTTAACTTGCATGAAATGAAAAGAGACTTTAATGAAATAAACTTAGTAAATTGCATTGAATTGTAAAAATGGTGTTACAACATACATTCTCACACGCTCTTTTCTCTACGTTGGTACTTTGAGCACACTGAGTTTTTTGTATACATTTGAACACCCCCAAATTTGTTCCTAAGACTTGTTATTTATAATGGTTAAAAATAACTACCCACTAACGGGCTACTAATCAGGACGAAACACATGGCGTCGTGCATGTCTTGGCGTCTTGAATGAACGCCAGATGTCCCACTTCAGAATCGGATATAAATAATTGTTCCCTCCTATTTTTGAATTTAAAATCTTCGCGTCGAACGGTACTCCCTCGTCTTCGGTCGAAAAAAACCTTCCAAACTCTTAGAAATATTTCTAAGTCTTTTAAACCTTCTCTTCTCTGCAGAGGCATAGCCTTCAACTAGATTTTCTTATAGCCATGTTTTTGTCGAAGCTTCATAGAACTTTGGAAATTCTATCTCTTATGAAAATCTCTTAACCCAACATCAGGCGTCGAAATTAGGAGCTAACAGTGGTCCAACAAATGGAACTCACTTTTGTTCTTAGGAGGAACAAACTTCTTAGGCTAAGTTTTATCCTTCTTGTTCATGGACCTGGGTTCAAACTCTATTCCCTTCATGTTTCTATACATTTTCCCAACCTCCAATATTTCATTTAACATGTTAGACCCATTGTTCAACATACGAATAAACTTTATCATATTGTCTAATTAGGATTTTAACCATGTGTTTTCTTTTTTTTTTTATCAGAAATGTTTGAACTTTTCTTCTCTTTTTTCAGAAGTAGAGTAATTATGGTCTTCTTCACAGTCTCTTCTCTCAAGTAAGATTCTTTCCATTCAGTGAGCAAATCTCTATAAGTTTCAACAATTTATTTTAAAGTTTATTCAACACTAGTCTCACTACAAGAGTCATACTTTCTAGCTAAAGCCATTACTTTATTAGCTATTTCTTCTTCATCATTAGATTCAGACCAGATGATTGACAATCCCCTTTTTTCATTCTTTAGAAAAGCCAAAGGATGTGTTAGTGTAACACCTCAAAATTTTCCCTGGTGTTGCTAACCTTTTTGGCTTATGCTTCATTTCATTTGCATCGTCATTTTTTGCATTTGCATATTTCTTTTGAGCATGGGATCAAGGTATTCTTTCAGCAGCTCACGGCATCATCAGTTCCAGTATGATTTTTAATAGTGTTCAGAGCCAAGCAGATAGCTTTCCAAGTCTTTTTTAGCATTTATTTTGCTCATTAAGCGACTGGATGATCAGAAACTCCGGCAGTCAATTTTTGATCAGTTATCCAGCACCAGACGATTGTTATCAGCAGTTTAATCCGAGTGCGGAAAAAACATTTCGCAGCATATTTCAAGTGTATTCCATTGGTAATATCAGATGGCAAGTTTCAGAGGTCTATCATGGTTCAGAACAGGTGGAACCGGACGAATATCCAAGTTTCCCTCCTTTTGGCGGCAAATTTTTGAATTTTTGAATAGAGTAATCGATTACTCAAAGTGAGTAACCGATTACTTTGGGAGAAATTGCAAAAATGTGGCATTTTTCAGCACTGCAGAATTTTTGAGCATTTGTGATCATGTGCTTGGCTTGTACATGTGTGGGAAGGATCTAGAACTGGTCTATTTTCATCATTTTCCATCCAAAAATTCAAATTCTTTCCACTCCAATTCCACATTTTCTTTCCTAATTCACACTTCATCCCAATTTCCACTCACTTAACCTCACTCCCAACCCAAACTTAACTCCTAACCTAGGGGTTATTTAAACTAATTCATTCCAAACCTCAAAGACCGAGATAATTTTTTTCCACTCTCAATTTTCAGAATTCTCTCAATTCTCTCTCACTTTTTCACTCTCAACCTCCATTTTCAACCACACTCAAAGCTCTCTTTCAAAGATTAATAAGTTCTTCATTGGAACTTGTTAATTCTTGAGCTAAAGCCTCTCATCCTCACTACATTTCAGCTTTTCAATTTGGATTTTTGTTTGGATCTGGTGCTGAATTTTCAGAAGTGATTTTGGAGTTTTGTTGCTTATTTGCTTGGATCTTCAACTTTTGAGTACAAGAAGCTTGTGGATCTTGGATTTCTCTACTTGAATTCATCCATTTCTGTTTACAACATTTACCAAAGCAAATCTCAGCTTTGTAGGTTGGTTAATTTCAGATCCATACTCATTTTAGCTTAATTGCAACTTATACAATGTAGATCCATGAGTTTTGATGTGTTTTGATTCATTTGGTGGATCTTGATTGTGGATGTTGATGATTGTTGGATCTAATTGATGTTTGATTGCTGTGATTGAACTTAATTTTCGTGCATAATTGTTTACATGATCATTTGGATGTTTGGAATAGTGATTTATTGCTGAAAAGTGCTTCTTAAAGTTGAATTTCTGCCTCTGTTTCAGTGGTAATCGATTACTCTAACAGGGTAATCGATTACTCTGCCTTATTTTCACGTTTTTAGCCAATTTTCAATTGAGTAATCGATTACCCTATGTGAGTAATCGATTACCACTGAAGCAGATTGTGTTTTTTTGTGCATTTTCTTGCTTGTTTGAGGTCTCTTGCATGTCTAAACTTCATGGATTGATGTATTGATGATTTGTGGATTATTCTTGAGCTGTTTTGCCTCACACCTTTGCATGAGCACAATTCTTCGACACGCGATTCTTGGTTTCTCATTGTTGAATGTTTATGTTTGCGTTGTTGATTAATTGATGCGATAAACACGATGCACACGCACACTTGAATCGTGTTACTTCCTGATTAATGCTCAAGTTGCTGGATCTGTAATGCATGATCGTTTGTTTGCATCTACGTTTGCTTATGCATGTTGCTTTGATCAATGATTAGGAAGTGCAACCTTGTTGAATGCACATGTTTGTGGATCGTTTGCATGTCTTTAGTTTGTTCATGTCTAGTTGTTTGATGCTTAATCGGATGCATGCTTGTCATGATTAGACATTATTGAGACCTTGTTATGAGCATTTGTTTGGATACAATGCATGCTGCCTTGTCTTTCCACGGCTGTCTATGTGTATGTGTGCTGTTATATGTGATGATGTTTGACCTTTTTACACCCTTTCTTGTGCTGAATTGTGTGCTGTGGAAAGCTGTCTTGCTGGTGTGCTGCTTTTTACTGTTGTTTTGGTGCAGGGGTGTTGTGGTAGCTGCTGTTTTTATTTATTCGCTTCTTTTCCTCCTTCGTCTCCTCGACTCTTTCTCTTCCCTTGAATCTCAAGGCTTGTTTATGTCTTGGATTCACTCCCTTAGAGCTACCTAGTCCAACTTAATTTTCGATTAAGCTTGGAGTAGGATTAGCATTAGGCTTCCCTTTGCATGCTAACTTAGGTAGAAGTTCCCCTTTCAAACTCAACCTTAGGGCCACCTTTGCATGATAACATTAGGAACATTTAGTTTCCCCTTAGTGTTTTCTTTTGAGTCCTCTCTTCTCATCTCTTAACACTTCTAAAACACTTAATAAATATAACGAATATTGCGCTCGAGCCTTAAGTGTAGGAAATGAAGAACGAGGGGTCTCCCCTCATCTTCTAGAGTGTTTAGCATACATCCCATTTGGGGGCGACCATGCGATTCACTCGTTCCCGCATGGTAAACTTTGGTGCAATGTAAGTTGCGAACTAACTTCAATCCACTTCTGTCTTAAAAAAACACAAAAACAAACTCAAACCTTTTTCATCCTTCGGGATCGTTAATCTCAAATCATTTTCAGAAAGGGTACGTTACTTCCGTCTCGTCGCAAACAGGCATCGACCCTAACTGCCGGACGCGAATCTAACGTCGCTCATAAAAAACACTAACCGACCTCGTTAGGTCGAACTACGACTGCTCTGATTTCCTTTTTCTCGTCCGATTGAGGATACGTAGGCACAAGGCGGCGGTGTCTTGGCGAGCAACCTTCCCCCTTAGTTCGTGTCCGAACTACGTTGACTCTGACTTTCCCATTGCACGAGGGAATACGTAGGCGTAGGACGAGCGATGTCCTATCGAGTCACTTCTTTTTTCTTTTCTTTTTCGTTTCTTCGTTCCTTTCCGTTCCCGTTCCTTCTCATTTCCAGTAGCAGTGGAGTTCCAGACGATGACACCCTTTAATCGAGACAACAAGTGTGGATCCCATCGAGTACGATGGACGTGTGGGGTGCTAGCACCTTCCCTTCGCGTAACCAACTCCCTTACCCGTTTCTCTTGGTCGCGAGACCATGCTCTTTCCCTCCCCTCAGGTTTACGCAGTGTTTCCTTTCCCTCTCTTGGGACAAATACACATTGCTGGCGACTCTGTTTTCCGCGCCACTTTCGCGTTTGTACCATGGATGCAAATCCTCAGGAGCGACAGCTGGCGACTCTGCTGGGGATAGATAGACCTCTGGCTGGTCCATCCCCTTTTGCGAGTCAATCCTAGCGCTTGTTTGTTTTATTTCATTGGGTGTTTATCTGTTGTGCTTTATTTTGTTGTATATTACTGTTTTACTGTATTTACCGCATTTATAGCATTGCATTTCATTATTGATGTACTGTTCTGCTGCTGGATTTTCTGTTTGTAGGGTGGGTTGGATTCATGAGAGAAAACCCAAATACCCAGGCTTGAGCATACACCTATGATTAGCGTGGAAAGTAGTGTGACTTGTTTGGCATTTGTCCAGACTTAGTATACATGAAAACTCCACATCCAGACGAGGTTTCCTTGGTAATATTATATCCTGCGCATTTGGGGAAGACGATGGAATATAACCTGGAAAACTGTCGACTCTGGCGACCGTCTCCCGAGGACTCAGCAATGCCTCTCCTCCCGGCATGTGATAATGGCAGTCCAGAAATGGCAAACCCATTACACTTGTCGATCCGAGGACCCAATGCTGGGAACTTACTATAAGATGACCTTATTTTTGGGGGAATCAGTGGACGACCTCTTTGTTTGGCGATAGTATTGTACCCCGAGGGATGAATGTATTATTGCTTCTCAAATCGAGAATCCGAGACTGAGGATCCCGACTTCTAGAACCCACATGTGAGAGGGGATGGGTGTTTGTAGGTTTGCAGGTGACTTTGGCCTTCAACCTACCTGGTTTTCTGGATTTCTCATCAGTGTACTATTATTATCCTGATTTTTCTGGCAGTTTGAATGGGCCGTTATTCTGGAATTCTAGGTTTCTGATATTTGGGGTTTTATTCAGTCAGCAGAACAACAGCAGTTTTGAGCATCATGGATACCTTGATCCCATGTTTGCATTTGCGTTATCATTTCGCATTCTAACATGTTTGTTCATTTGTAAGGTTGCTTCCTAACTTTGATTCTGGTTGTCCGAAGACTATCCATGATGAATACTGGCACTGAAGAGAGAAAGAATATCAACCCGTACAAGTTCCCGAAGCTTCATTTAGATGTTGTGCACAAGATCTCGGCTATGGCAAAACCCAGGGTATTGGCAGACTTTAGAGGAGAATATGGGAGGATTTTGAGTTTCGCCCGAGACGTTACCAACTATGAGTTCAGGGCTCTGCACACTCTGGTGTAGTTCTATGACCCTCATCTGCGGTGTTTCCTATTTGCGGATTATCTTTTAGCTCCGACATTGGAAGAGTATGCTCTCATTTTGGATGTTTCTGTCAAAGAAGAAGTTCCCTTCTATCCTTCTAAGGAGTTTCCCGATCTGGAAATGGTTGCTGCTGCATTATGTTTGGATTAGTCTTTGCTGAAGAAGAATGTTGCGAGTAAAGGAGGTTATAAAGGCTTTCACACGAAGTTCTTGATCGAGCAGGCTGCTATTTGTGCTAATGCTAAGTGTTGGTTGGTGTTCAATGCAATTCTGGCTATGTGTGTTTATGGAACGGCGTTGTTCCCTAATATGAAGGATTTTGTAGACGTGCATGCTGTCCGGATATTCACCACGAAGAATTCGATACCTACCTAGCTTGGGGATCTGTACTATTCGATGCACTATAAGAATGAGAAGAGGAGAGGAGGACCTCTTTACTTTTGTGCTCCAGTTTTCTACAAGTGATTTGCCGATCGCCTTCCCAAATCTGGGGCATTCGTAGACACCAAAGAAACATTGGATTGGTCGAGGAGATTGATGGGATTAAGGGATGACAACTTGATTTGGATCAATCGTGATATGTTGGGCCAGGAGATCCTAATTAGTTGTGGAGGTTACCCAAATGTACCTTTAATAGGAAGAAAGGGGGGAATTAATTATAACCCTATTCTTGCTGTCAGGCAATTTGGGTTTGCTTTGAAAGAGCCGCCAAAGGACCAAGATGTTCAAGAGTCTCTATATGTGAGTGGAGAAGCCAATCTGGAAGTGTTAAAGGAAGCTGCAGATACTTGGGGAGATCGCCACAAGAAGGGAAAGACTTCATTTGGAAAATGTAACAACAAAGCCTTCCCTGCATACGAGGACTGGATTCAGAGGAGAGTAGAGAGTGTACTTCTACCGTTCTACAGAGAACCTCCATCTTACCCCCTACTGATTGAACCTCCGACCACAATTGAAATAGAGAAGTATAACAAACTGTGGGCTGAAAAGGAGAAGCTTCGAGAGGAGAACGGTGAGCTGCAAAGAGAAATTTACCAGTTGAAACATGAGCGAGGTGAAGCTATTCATGTCGCTAAGTTGAAAATAGAATTGCTCGCTAAGAAAGAAAAAGAGCTAGCTGAAGAGGTCATAGCCAGACAAAAGGTAGGACAAGCTCTAAAAGGTGTTAGCAGGATTCTCAAATCCAAGAAGGAAGACCTAGCCAAGGCTTGGTCAAAAATTCACAAGTTTAACGCTTACCGAGATACTGCAATCACAGCCAACAAGCAGAAAGAAGATAAGTTCCTGGATCAGATCGAGAGTTTGAAGACGAAGCTCAAGAAGAAAGATGAGGAGATCTTATCAGGGACGTTCCAGAGACACGCAGTTGAGGAGCGACTGAATGAGGCCATAACGACTATAGCAGAGCTAAAGATACGAGCTGAAGTGAAGAGGCCTAGGGGTGAAGGCTCTAGCTCAGGCAGTGGGTGACACTCTGTGGTTTGTTTTTCCTTGTATCTCAGGTCACCACCAGAATTGTTGGCTGGGATCTTTGCTTCTTTTATTTTCAGACTTATTTTTGTTATCTTGGGTTGTAACCTTTGACGGTGATTTTTCCTCTGGTTTATATATGAGCAGCAGTTTCATCCTATCTCGTCTTTAAACTGGAATCAAGGGGTGGATCGCCCTGCAAATATTCAATCATGTTCATTTGCATATGCATAGTCATATTCATTTTTGCATCGCAGGTGCTCGTTCCGGGTTGTTCTAACCTTTATTTGGTTGCAGGCAGGATTGATAACCAGCTGTTTCACCGGTATTCTACTAGATCAAATCAGAAGAGAATTATGGAGAAAATGCAGGCTGATATGGATGCCATGCAGGCCCGTATAGACCTATTCATGGAGCTGATGCAAGGTGTTGCCCAAGGGCAAGAGCAACTGAGGACTCTGGTCCAACCCCTAGTGGCAAGGGTGGATGAAGACGGAGTTCTTCATGGTGGAGTCCATAATGGCGTTGTTGGTAACGGTGCTCAGGGAGGTCCTATGGGCATAGAGATCCCCATTCCTGGTGTTGTGATGCCTCTGGGCGGAGGAGAGCAGCTTGTGATTCCTTCTGTTGTGGGAGGAGGAAGTGTTTTTGCTGTTCACGGTCGTCGTTTCGAAGACCAACAAGATGACGTTTTCTCTATGCCAGGCGGGGATGCTGGTCCTCAGGCCGACAATGATCAAAGGTTCAGACTCATTGAAGAACAACTAAGGGGAGTGGTGAATCAGAATTCTGTAGGAATGGATCTGGAGGATTTGGGGGTGGTTCCCGGTGTTGTAATTCCGCACAAATTCCAGGTGCCCACTTTTGCAAAATACAATGGTACCACCTGTTCCAAGACGCATGTCAGGGCATACGCGAGGAAGATGGCCGCGTACTCTAAAGATGAGAAATTGCTGATGCATTTCTTCCAGGACAGCCTGTCTGGGGCATCCTTGGAATGGTATATGCAACTAGAGAGATGTCATGTCCGTAATTGGAGAGAGTTGGTCGAGGCCTTTATTGAGCACTACCAATATAATACTGATATGGCTCCCAACAGGACCCAGCTACAGAATATGTCTCAAAAGAATAATGAAAGCTTCAAAGAATATGCGCAGAGATGGCGTGAACTAGCGGCAAGGGTGCAGCCGCCCATGTTGGAAAAGGAAATGCTGAATTTGTTTATAGATACTTTGCCGGGACGTTATTATGAGAAACTGTTACCTTGCGTGTCAGGCAAGTTTGCTGATTTAATCATGGTCGGGGAAATGTTAGATAGTGGAATCAAAGCAAGGAAGGTAGCAGGTAGTGATGGGTCGTCATCTGGTCAGGGGAAGAAACCCTATGCTAATTATAAGAAGAAGGAGGAAACAAATTATGTGTCGTCTCACCGAGGTAAAGGAAAGCAGCATCAGAGTTATAACCAGCAGGTGGCTTCAGTAATAATTCCTGCAGCGCTTCCACCTCAGCAGCAGCAAAATTAGGCTCCGCGTCAGTATCAGCCAAGGTCTAAATAGAACCGACATTTTGATACTCCACCTCTACCGAATTCATAGTTGTTTTAGCATTTGCTACAGTTGCAGTTAATCCAGAAAAGGACTCTAGCTCCTCCCACCGGTAATCCACCTCCAGGTTATAATCCTAACGCCCACTGTGACTTTCATTCTGGGGCACCCAGACACTATATTGAAGACTGCAAAGCTTTTAAGCACGCAGTCCAAGACTTGGTGCATTCAAAGGCCATTAACTTTTCAAATGATGGGCAAAATGTCATCCAAAATCCAATACCGAACCATGGTGGGCCAAGGGTTAACGCTGTGTTAGAGGGAAATGAATCTTTGAATTTGATTACGGATGTTAATGAATTAAGGACTCCTTTGATGGTGGTAAAGGAGAGGTTATTGAGGGGTGGGGTGTCCCTCGGATATGATGAGGATTGTTCAGACTGTATGTTGCAAGTGAATGGGTGTGATTTGTTGAAGTCAGGAATTCAAAAGCTGATAGATGAAGGTCGATTGTAGTTTGACCGATGTGACCAATAGAAAGAAGTTGTTAGCAGGAAAAATGAGGTTGCTACCATTACTATCCCTTTCAAAACAATCACTATTTCAGGGCCGGTAAGACCAGCACCGATTATTATTACAGCTCTTGGACCCGTACCATATGAGAGTACCAAGGCCATTCCTTGGAACTATGGAGCGGAAGTGTTCGTCAATGGACAGAAACAAGAACTGGTGGGAACTTCTGTAGTGAACTCTTGTGTTGAAAGCAATATTGAGGCAGGGGCTATCACGAGAAGTGGTAGGGTCTTTATCCCTTCAAATGATCAAGCTGGTAGTTCTAAACAAGATAAAGGGAAGCAGGTTGTAGGTAATTCTGTGCAACCACCAGTAGTGAATGACTCCGCGGCAGGGCCGATTGATAATTCTTTCTCCGAGAATGTAGAAGAATTTATGAGATTAATCAAGAAGAGTGATTACAAGATTGTTGATCAGTTGCATCAGACTCCGTCCAAGATCTCTATCTTGTCCCTGTTATTGTGTTCCGAGGCACACCGAAATGCATTGCTGAAGGTACTGAATGCTGCTTACGTACCCCAAGAGATCTCTGTTAATCAGTTGGAGGGGTAGTGGCCCATGTCAATGCAGGTAATGGTTTGGGTTTTACTGATGTTGACTTGACTCCAGCTGGGAGAAACCATAACAATGCCTTGCATATTTCTATTGAATGCCATAGATCATTGATGTCTCATTCACTTGTGGATACTGGGTCCTCTTTGAATGTTCTGCCTAAGAAAGCCTTGATGAAGCTGGACACCCGAGGGTTCATATGCACACCTAGTGATTTGGTGGTGCGCGCTTTCGACGGCTCGAAGAGGTCTATTTTTGGTGAGATTGTGCTACCAATTAAGGTTGGGCCAGAAGTTTTCGATGCTACCTTCTATATCATGGACATCCGACCTGCTTACAGCTGTCTGCTAGGTCGTCCATGGATTCACAGTGCTGGGGCTGTGACGTCTACATTGCATCAGAAGTTAAAGTACATGGTAGATGGGCATGTGGTGACAGTTTGTGGAGAAGAGGATATCATGATAAGCCAGCTATCTACTTTCAAGTATGTGGAGGTAGATGGTGAAATACATGAAACTCTATGTCAGGGTTTCGAAGCAGTGAAGATCACTGAGAAGCCTCTCAATAAAGGTAGCCAATCTGAAGTGGTCCATCCTACAGTGGTACACCAGCCGGAGATTTCAATGTCTTCATTCAAAGATGCTCGGGCCGTGGTTGAAGCTGGCGGTTCACAAAAGTGGGGTCAGATTATTGATGTCCAGGAAAAGCGGAATACTCATGGGCTGGGTTATAAGCCACCCAGGCGTCCTGAAGAGCCTCCCAAGTTCTATGGTCCAGTCCGTTTCACCAGTGTCGGTGTTTTCTTCGACAGAGTCAATGCGATTAAGGAGGATAGGGATAGTGATTGTGATATGGATAGTTGGATCTGCCCCTGTGTCCCAGGTCAAAGCCTTCTCAACTGGTCATCGGAAAGAGCCATTCAAGTGACTGGACCAGAGTAATTGCTTCTGTTTGTCATCTATGTTAATCCTACGTTCTGCCCAAGACGTGGTGATTCTTGTTTGTAGGGCTTGAATGTTTTTGTATGCTTTTTCTTTATCATTAATAAAGGGCGTTTTCACATTCAAATGTTTTGATCCCTGTTTTTCTGTTTTTTTATTTTTGCATTAAAATCACAGCAAAATGGCAATGTGTTTTTGTTTGATGCATCCATAATAAACATATATCATCAATCATGCAGGTTTTCTTGTTCAGATTCCACCCATCATGATTCAGCTATGGCTCGATATGAGTTCGATAATCCCATATCTCAGGCTGAAGAGGGGACTGATGAAGATTGTGCCTTACCAGAGGAATTAGCCAGGCTGTTAAAACAAGAGGAAAAGGTCATTTTGCCTCATCAGGAGGAAATCGAGGTTGTTAACTTGGGAACCGAGGACGCAAAGAAAGAGGTGCGGATTGGGGCTGCTTTGGAAGACTCTGTCAAGAGAAGATTGATTGAAATGCTCCGAGAGTATGTGGATATCTTTGTCTGGTCTTACCAAGACATGCCTGGGCTCGACACTGACATCGTGGTACACCGACTTCCGCTCAAAGAAGGATGTGCTCCGGTTAAGCAGAAGCTAAGAAGGACGAAACCGGAAATGTCCGTCAAGATTAAAGAAGAGGTTCAGAAATAGTTAGATGTTGGGTTTCTTGCTGTAACGAATTATCCTCCATGGGTTGCTAATATTGTACCTGTACCTAAGAAGGACGGAAAGGTCAGGATGTGTGTTGATTACAGAGATCTGAATAGAGCAAGCCCAAAAGACGATTTCCCGCTTCCTCACATTGATGTGTTAGTGGACCACACTGCTCAGTATTCTGTGTTTTCCTTCATGGATGGCTTCTCTGGGTATAACCAAATCAAGATGGCCCCAAAGGACATGGAGAAAACAACGTTCATAACACCGTGGGGAACATTTTGTTACAAACCCTTTGGATTGAAAAATGTAAGGGCAATATATCAGCGGGCGATGGAGACTCTCTTTCATGATATGATTCACAAAGAGATCGAGGTCTATGTTGATGACAAGATGGCGAAGTCACAAACGGAGGAAGAACATCTGGTTAATCTTCAGAAATTGTTTGAAAGGTTGAGAAAGTTCAGACTAAGGTTGAATCCGAACAAGTGCACCTTCGGGGTGAGATCTGGAAAGTTACTGGGTTTTATTGTCAGCGAAAGAGGTATCGAGGTTGACCCTGCTAAAGTAAAAGCTATTTAAGAAATGCCTGAACCAAGAACAGAAAAGGAGGTTCGTGGTTTCTTAGGGAGGTTGAACTACATTGCTAGATTCATCTCTCATCTTACAGCCACGTGTGAACCGATATTCAAGTTGCTAAGAAAAGATCAAGAAGTCAGGTGGAACAAAAATTGTCAAAAGGCATTCGAAAAAATAAAAGAATATTTGCAGAAACCTCTGGTCCTTATGCCACCAATTCCATGAAGGCCATTGATTATGTATCTTATGGTTCTTGAGAATTAAATGGTGTAACACCCCAAAATTTGCTCTTTTGTTTTGAGGCTAACTGGCTTATGTTTCTTTGCATTTTTTGCATTAGCATTTATGCATGGCATTGGTTCTTAGCATGGGATCAAGGTAATTGGTTCATCTCAAAGGAGTCTCAAGCCTCAAGGTGTTTTGTGGAGGTCAACATATCTTCATAAGATCAAGGATGACAAAGGATTTCAAGTGAATCTTTCCCTCCTAACCAGAGGGACCAAATTAGGGTTCTTGGGTTCAAAGAGCTTCTGGAGGAAACTTTGTGGATTCAAGAATGCTCTCATGGGTTCCATATGCTCACAAACACTCATAGAGGAAGGCTTGGCTAGTGGTTCATTGTGGAAGATGTTCAGTGGATCAGTTGCTTGTGAACCAAGAAAAATAACTGTAAGGAGGAAAGTCAACCATGGAATTTTGAGGTCCTCTTCATGATTTTTTAAAGTCTTATGCCCTCATATGGTCCTCAAATGTCAAGAGTCATGCCATTCATCAAGAATCAAGAGTTTGTGCAAAAGTTACTATTTTTGGAAAATGACCTATAATGTGAAACTTCCATTTTTGGCAACTTTTCAAACTATCTTCAACTTGACTTTTCATCATCAGAGAAGCTTCAAAGGAATTTTCCTCAAACATGAAAGTTGAAGATCTCTCTTTCCCCTTTCCAAAAAGTACTAGACCATCTCCATACCATTTGTGAAACTCAAGATATGACCAAAAGAAGGCAAAGTGTTTTTTTTAAGGTTTTCACATGTATCCATTTTTCCACCTTTTGCATTTTGGTTCAAAATGACTTGTAATTGTTTCTAATGACTCAAGTCACATTGCCACATCCAAGTACACATCCTAAGGACCATTTTTGACCCTTGAATCACTCCAATCCGTGCCATGTACTTCATGAATTTCACAAAATGCAAATTTGCAAGATGGATTGAATCTCACAAATCAGACCACTACAAAGCCCAAACCCAATTCCATTATGATCAGCAAGTAAAATGGAGATGAATCATACTTATTTCATGACCAATGCACGTGTGAACAAGGGTGTGCATCACAACTTGTATTTTTACAAATCACTTTGGATAGCCTTAATCAAGGGATTAACTAAACCCTAATCATGCTCAGAGGTCTAACCAAGTGTATATAAGGAGAATCACACGTTCATTCACACCTCATGCACCCTCATTTGCTCAGAATTCCATTTTTCACTCAAACTTTCTCTCCTTCGAAACTCTCTCCTCACAAGGGTTTCTGAAGATTTTTTTCCATATTCTTGATCTACACACTCCATAGAACAAGAATCAACCATTGTATGAAGCTCTAAGCAAGGTTTTCATCAGATTCGAATTTGAGGTGCTCACTTTCAAAATCCAAGATCCAGCTTGATTCAAGTCTCTAGTTGCATTTATTTTGCAATCAGAGGTCCTAAGGAGTAGATCTGCAGCTTTCTGAAGGATTTCTTGGTGTATTTTGAGCTCTACAAGTTTCAGGTTAGTGTGATTTTCTTGATCATAGAACTCAGTTTTCTTGTGTGCTTAATGTTCCTCGTGAGTTGCTGATCATCCTGATGTGTTTAGATTTGAATTTGAACGTGTATCATGGCTGTAATGTGGATTTGAAGTTTTTAGATCCAAAATGTTTTCCTTCGATTTGCATTATGTGTTGATGATCTGTTGAAATGGTTTGCATATTTGAAATCCTGGTGAGAATCTGAGTAAGATAGTGTACTTGCTTGCAATTTCTGGAAAATTTTGAAGTGCAGGTCGCCGGAGAAGACGACCGGAGCTAGGGCTCCGGCGTCTGGTTATGTTTTAGGCCAGTGAGGGTTTGGAGGAAGAAGATGAAATTTGGACTGTTGGTTGTCCAGATCTGGTGGTCCTCATTGTGCCAGATCATTTAATTTTCACGTTTTCATTTTAATGCATGTGTGTGATATTCCATGATTGTTACCATGTATGTGAGATCTGGACCACTCATCATGTATGACCTTTTGATCTGTTGACTGATTCTTGCACGTTAGATGAATCTGATGGTTGTCTTGTTGCCAGCACATTAAAATTACCACATGCCTCTCACGTGATTTGTTTTAAAGTCAGATGTGTTATGTGTGCACGTGAGTATGCTTGTTACCATGTACCTTTAATCCTGGCCACAGATCTTGTGTACTTTGAGTTTTGTTTGACTGGATGTGGAACGCTTGATCAATCTGAGGGTGTGTGTGAGTCAAGGTTGTTGACTGAGTCCATGTTTTTTTGTTTGGTATGCACTGACCATCTGTGTGGACTGGGCTTGCTTTTCCCACCCCCTCCTTGGGCCCATTTTATTTCTCCAATGTGTCTGGTTTGCTTGTTGCACCCCCTGGCTTGTATTATTTTCTTTTTATTTTATTTAATTGTTTCATTCTCATTTTTATTTCTTAAAATTAGTTTTATGCATCTAAAAATCACCAAAAAAATCATGAAGCATCTTTGGAATTTTATAAAAAAATTTCAAATTTTATTTTCCATTTTTATTTTATTTTGTGCATCTGAATTAATTGTTTGATTAATTTCTTTGTGAATTTCTTCCATTGTGCACACCCTGCCTTGTTGATTTTTGTTCTCATCATTGGTACATGATTTGCATCCCATTATTTTTGAATATTTCAGAGGACATCTTGAGATCCTTAAAAATATTTTTCTCATATTTTTAAACTCATTTCATATTGCATTTTAGTCCCTCTATTTGTGCATTGTTCTTCTTTGCTCTTATGCAACTTTGAGGCATTGTTTGAGGTACTTAACTTGTGAATTTTTGTGTGATCTTTTGGCATGTTGTTAGCTTCTGACTTAGGTCACTTGGGTTTTAATTCCACAATTTTTGAATGTCATTTGATATATGTTTGATTATTTGTGCTTAAGTGAATTATGCATGATCATCTCTTGACTTCTCTTAACCCTAATTGCTTTGCCATGCTTGTTTGATTGAGTTTATTTGTGATTATTTGCATGAGTATTTGATATGATGTTTAACCCTGGTTGAGGTCCCTTAGGACCAAATTTTGCAATTTGTGGATCATGTTTGGGTATGCTTTAAGTGTTTGTACTTTGACTTCCTTTTGTGGACTTTCTTTGGTGCATAATGTTTCATGTTTTGATCTTCTCTTGCACATGAGAATTGTTGATGATGGTATGATCTTGATTCTGACTTTCTTTCATCTTCATCTTATTTTTCTCATTTCATCTTGATATGAATTTCATTGGTGCTTAATTGTGCATTTCATATAAGTATGCTCGCATTCTTTCATGATTACCTTTGCATGCTTACTTGAGATGTTTTGCATGATCTTTGAGACTTGTTTATGGATGTAAGTTGGATATACTTGATATGATGTGCGTGCTGACCTATCTTGTTTCTTATCTCATCCTTCTCTTTCTCATTCTTCTCTTTCACTCTCTCCCTCCCATGAATCTCAAGACTTGTTTAAGTCTTGGATTCTCTCCCTTTAGAGCTACCTAGTCCAACTTAATTTTTTATTAAGCTTGGAGTAGGATTAGCATTAGGTTTTAGGTAGTCGTCCCTCCTAAGCCTCACTAACCATAGGTCATCCATGCATGATAACATTATGACTCTTAGTTTCCCTTTAGAGTTTCCTTTGGGTCTTCTCTCTTCTCATCTCAAAACTTCTTGAAAACACTTAATAAAGATAAAGTGTATTGCGCACGAGCCTTAAGCGTGGGGAATGAGAAATGAGGGGCTTCCTCTCATATTTCTAGAGTGCTTAGTGAGCGTCCTGTCTTGGGACGATTCGTTAAGTATTCGTCCCTGTGCCCTAGACTTTGGTGCAATGCAAGTTATGAACTAACTTAAAAAACACTTCTGTCTAAAAAACACAAAAACAAATTCAAATCTTTTTATCCTTCGGGATTGTTGGGTTTCAAATTTCATTTTCAGAAAAGAGCTCGTCGCTCACGTAAAAAAACACTTACCCATTCGTGGTCGTACCCACGAACTACATTAGCTCTGATTCCTTTCTCTCGTCCGATTGAGGATATGTAGGCACAAGACAGTGATTGTCTTGGCGAACAATCTTCCCCCCACAGTTCCCGTCTGAACTACGTTGACTCTGACTTTCCCATTGCACTGAGGGAGTACGTAGGCCTAGGGCATCGAATATGTCCTACCGAGTCCGTCTTAGTCACCCCCATCCCCGTTTTCTTTTGTTCATCCATAGATAGTAGGACAGCTCACCCTCTGTTTAGACAATAAGCGTGGATCCCATCGAGTACGATGGATGCGTGGGGTGCTAACACCCTCCCCTCGCATAACCGACTCCCAAACCTGGACTATGGTTGCGATGACCATGTCTTTCCCCCTTTCTCTTCAGGTTTATGTAGTGTTTCCTTTCCCTATCGTGGGATAAATACACATTGCTGGTGACTCTGTGTTTTCTGCGCCACTCTCGCGTTTGTACTGTTGGATGCGAATCTTTCGGGAGCGACAGCTGGCGACTCTGCTGGGGAGTCTGGTTGACCTCTTGCTGGTCCATCCCCTTTAGCGAGTCGATCCTAGCGCTTGTTTGTTTTTTCGTTGGGTGTTTATTTGTTGTGCTTTATTATGTTGTATATTACTGTTTTACAGCTTTTATTGCATTGCATTTCATTTTATTACTGTCATGTTGGATATTATTGTGTTGTGCTGGCTGGTTTCTATTTGGCAGGTTGGGTTCTTCTGAGAGATAAGCCCAATACCCAGGCTTGAGTACACCCTAGGACTAGAGTAGAGAGTAGTGGGACCTACGTGCCATCTTGGTGCGTTTGTGTGTTCACGAAATTCACAACCATACGAGGCTATCTTGGGACGCATTCTGACGTGTGTGTCTTGCGCATTTCAGGGTGTTGATCTAGAGAGTTGTCGACTCTGGTGACCGTTTCTCCGATACCTCAGTTGCGCCTCTCCTCCCGACCTGTGATAATGGCAGACCAGAAATGGCAAACCCATTACACTTGTCGATCCGAGGACCCAATGCTGAGGGACTCGCATAGGATAACCCTATTTTTTAGGGGAATCAGTTGAGGCCTCCTCGATTGATGATGATGCCAAACCAGAAATGGTGAACGTATCATCATTTCTCGACCTGAGAGTCCGTGATATTGAGGATCCTCGATTTTTCTAGAACCCTCATGTGAGAAGGGATGGGTGTTTGCAGGCTTGCAGGAAACCGAAACCTTCAACCTACCCGGTTTTCTGGATTTCTCATCAGTGTTTGATTATCTGGGTTTCTGGTTATCTCAGTGGTTCGGTATTCTAGAATTCTGGTTTTCTGGGTTGTGGTTCTCGTTCAGTTAACAGCACAGCACATCCAGCAGTGATGCCTTGATCCCATGCTTGCATGTGCATATCATTTTTCTTGCATTCTAACATGTTTGACATTTTTCAGGGCTTGCATCTTACTCTTGATTCCGGTTTTCTGAGGTTGCCTTAACATGGATGTCCAGAGAAAGAAGACTGTTGTTTATTCATTCCTAGACCCGACCTTGACGTTGATTCACAAGATGATTAGTATGGCAGGTCCCGGAGTTCGTACAGAGTTCGGTGGAGAGTATGGGAGACTTCTGAAGTTTGTCTACAGTATCTCCAAGTATGAGAAGGATGTCATTCATACACTTCTTCAGTTCTATGATCCGTCTTTGCGTTGCTTCACTTTCCCAGACTATATCTTGGCTCCAACGTTGGAGGAGTTCTCATTTATTTTGGGAATCCCCATCAGGCATGACATAGTATTCTTTTCTGAAGAACGTCCCGGGATAAAAGACATGGCCATTGCTCTTCATATTGGTGAATCCGCTCTGAGCAGTAATATTGTGGAGAAACAAGGAGCTAAGGGTTTCTTATTGAAGTTCTTGTTTGATCAAGCTTGCATACATGTTAAGGAGAGGAATTGGACTGCTTTCCAAGCTATTCTGGCTATGTGCATCTATGGGATTGTCTTGTTTCCCAATGTTCCTGATCTGGTGGATATGCATGCTGTCAGAATTTTTATTTCAAAGAATCCTATACCTACCTTGCTAGGTGATGTGTATCACTCAGTCCATTACAAGAATGAAAATAGGCGTGGAAGAACTGTGAGTTGCTGTGCACCACTCTTATCTACTTGGTTTCTGAGTCATCTCCCCGAAGCTGGCGCTTTTGTTGATACGAGAGATTCTCTGAAGTGGTCAAAGAGGTTAATGGGCTTGACTGTTGACAACATTGTTTGGTCCAACCATGACTTTCTAGGGATGGAGATTATTTGCATGTGCGGAGAATTCACTAATGTACCCTTGATAGGGAGAAAGGTGGAATTAACTATAATCCTTCCCTTGTTATCAGACAGTTTGGTTATCCTTTGAGAGGTCCACCTGAAGAGCGAGATATCAGAGAGTCCTTATTCTTCAATGGTACCGGGGATCAAGAAATGGTAAGGAAGATTGTGAATGCTTGGAAGCAGGTGACCAAGAAGGGAAAAACTTCATTCGGGAAATGTAATAACCGAGCTTTTCCTTCCTATGAAGAGTGGATTAAGAAAATAGCAGAAGAAGAGCTTCTTCCTTTCCCGATGGAACCACCTTTGTATCCTTTGATGATCGAGGCTCCCACGACTGTGGATATAGAGAAGTATGATAAGTTATGGGCTGAGAAGGAGAAACTCCAAGAGGAGAATCGTGAGCTGGGTAGAGAGGTTGGTCAGTTGAAGCACGAAAAAGGCGAAGCTATCCATGTCGCCAGGTTGAAATCAGAACTTTTGGCCGTGAAGGAGAAAGAATTGTCTAAAGAAGCCATAGCCAGAGAGACAGTGGCTCAAGCGTTGAAAAGTGTTAGCAAGGTCCTTTCGTCCAAAAAGAAAGAGTTGGCTTATGCTATGTCAAGAATTCACAGGTTCTGTGACCGTCGGAATACAACAATTACTGCCAACAGGTTGAAAGAGGACAAGTATCTGGAGCAGATTGAAGGTTTGAAGACAAAGCTTCGGAAGAAGGATAAGGAGATTTTATCAGGGATCTTTGAGAGGAGAGCAATTGAGGAAAAGCTCAAGGAAACCGTGGCAGAAATGGAACAGCTGAAGATCCAAGCCGAAGTAAAAAGAGCCAGAAGCGAAGGTCCAAGTTCAGGTGGAGCTTCTGGAGAAGATGATTGGGAATTGTATAGTCGTTATTTAACAGGGATCTTGCACAGGAGGGATCTTTTGATTCAGGAGCTGATTCAGAGACCAGAGCATCCTAATACCAAGAAGCTTCTCAAGGAAGTGCAGAATTGGTGCAAAAAGAATAACGAATGGGGAATTCTAGCATGGCTGAGTCTTGATGATATGCCTTAGTTTCCTTGCTGCTGTTTTCTTTGTATTTCCGGGATCACCGCCAGGCTTGTTGGTCGGGGTCTTTGTTTATGCTTATTCAGACTTGTGTTGTAACAGATGCTTATTCTTTATATGATCAGGAATTCAGTTCTCTTCTGTTGTTAAAACTGGAATCAAGGGATAGATCGCCTTGATAATGTTCATACATGTTTGCATTTGCATATGCATAATCATCTCAATTTGCATAGCAGGTTATCTCGGATTCTCTGGTTTTTTTATGCTCTCTCTTTTTGACAGTCAGGATTGATCAACCAGCTCATCGGTATTCTACCAGGCTTAATCAAAGCAGAGTGATGGAGCAAATTCAAACTGAGTTGAGGGAAATGCGAGGCCAGATGGGGCAATTTATGGGGAATATGAAAACTCTCATGCAAGACTAGAAGATGCTGAGGGAGGAGGTCAACCGGATGAAGAATCAGATGGGCTTGGTCATGGAAATCTTGAATGCGGCGCTAAAGAAGGAAAACAATTCTGTGCTCGCATCCACAACAGAGGTCCTTACTTCTCCCATCTCTGTGGGATTTGCTCTAGATCATGGATTGCCTTGTGAATCCCCTCCACGAGTTGAAGTTTCAGAGCTTTCTCATCAGCAATCACTTCCTGCTCCCCAAGAGGATCCTAAGTCAGAGAGGCCTAAGTCAGAGAGGCCTAAGAGGAAGTTTGATCCCATTCCAATGTCGTATGCGCAGTTGCTTTCTTATTTGTTCGAGCTTAAACTAGTCGAACGTGTTAGTTTGGGACCTCTTTCCACAAAGATTCCTCTGAGACCCAATGCTAATGCTAGATGTGAGTTCCACTCTGGGGCACCTGGTCACAATGTTGAGAATTGTACAAGGTTCAAGCATAAAGTCCAAGATCTCATTGATTCAGAGGCAATCAAGCTTACATCCGTTGGCACTGGTAAACAAGGTGATTTTATTCCCATCATTGTAAAGGAATTGGGGACTCCCTCCTTTTCCAAAGGATCCACCTCAGGTCTTGGATCTCTTCCACAGCCTTATGCTTCAGAAGTTTTGCGTCAGCAACCCTTGTTTGTGCCTTAGCCGAATGTCGAAAGGAAAGTGCTGGGGCGGATTGGGCGCCCAAATCAGCAGCAGCAGCAGCAGAATCATCAGCAGCAGAGGTAATTCAGACCAAGAAGGCCCAAGAGGATATTTGATCCTATTCCTATTCCTTATAGTCAGTTGTTTGCTCGCTTGCTCAAGAGCTCGCTGATCCAGCTGAGGAATGCCATGCCAGTGCCATACCCTATCCCTCCGGACTTTGACATGAACGCTAGCTGTGAGTTCCATTCGGGAACATTTGGCCACATAATTGACGACTGTAATGCGTTCCAACACAAGGTGCAAGACTTGATCGACTCAAAGGTCATCACGCCAGATGGTACCCCTTTGGATTGAAGCTTCTTTGTCAGAGTAAGCACCAAATTGCAAGAGCGTCATCAGAAGCAATAAGTCCAGACAGAGTCAAGCCTTCCTCTATGTGGCAATCATTAGTTTCTTTATTGCATTTTTCATATGTAGCTTTCATTTATTTGTTTAAACATTGCTTGCATGTAAGAACTCGTTTGTTTCTGAATGACAATCATAATGCAATGAGTATGTTTTTCTTGAAGAATTCCATTTGTGTTCACTCATTTTAAATGCTTGTATGCACTGCAATACTATCTTTCTTGCCTAGACTCTTGGAGGGAGGATGACGAAATAAGAACACAAATTTCTAATGGTACGCTTTTGGATAAAACCCCGTTAAGGATATACAGGCATTGTTTCCAATTCACAAACACTGGAGAGATAAGGAGATAGACCTTTGTCAACCCCTTTGAGCCTAGTAGTAGGAGTTCTTTCTGAAAACGAAAAACCCTCAATTTTAACCCAGGGGCAGGGTAGGCGTCAGTTAGTTTGACCAAGTGTTCAACTTTCAGAAGGAGTATACATCTGAGGATCTATTACCTTCCATTCCACTATCAAGAGGTTAAGAGGTGTAGAACCACAATGGTTACTCCTCACCAACCGAAGAGTGAAACAATCACAGCCCTTTCAAACAAGTCAGGAAAAACGGTGTCACACGACTTGTTAAAAAAAAAGAGAAAAAAGAGAAAAAGAAAAAGCCTGCTAAGTCGAAAAACTTGAAAGCAAGTGACTTAGGCAAAAGTTAAGGCATCCCGCTGGACTTCAAAATTGAAAACTCAAAAGAGTCAGTCCAGGAAAAAATTAGGGAACAAAAAGCAAAAGAATGAGAAAGCAAAAAGCCAAAAGGATTATAAAGAAAATCCTCGATAAGAACAAAGTCGTGTGACTATAGACACAAAAGACAAAAAGGGGCGACTGTTAGTCCAAAACCTCGTCAGGTGTCGAATCACCAGTTGCATGGATTCCCTAGAAATCGGGAAACCTTTTGAGAGACGAGCGCTTGTGTCAAATTAGCTGAACATAGGACTGGAGAATATCATGAAGAGTGGGTGGGTACCAATAAACTTTGAGCCATAAATCCTTTTTTCTCAAACCGCGAACCAGGCCACGTTACAACCCTTAAAAGTCCTAATTGAAACAGGGTTTAGTCTGAAGGCGTACTTCAACGAGATAGCGTTCCTGACTCCCATGAGTTGTGCGAATAAGATTTTTGTTGGTGTTGCATGTGCGTATTGCTTTCCTTTCAAAAAAAGTGTCGTAACTCGGTTGTGTGACATATTTTCAATAAGGACTTCAAGATTAACATATGTGTTGCATTTGAATAATCATTCTCAGAATAAATATTTTCTGCTTGCATACATTTGTTTGACATCAAAGAAGCTTACACGATGAACATTAGTCGAGAAGCTTAAACTGGCCAAGTTGAGGTGCCTGGGACTCTAGAGGACATGTTGCTGAAAGGTTATGTGGGAAGAAGGCATTCCCAGCCATTTGTGTTGAGATGTAACCAATCTGGGACAATCACACCGGGAAATCTCTTCAAAATATAGCCAAGTCGGGGCATTCAAGTTGAGAAGGTCTTTTCAGAGTACAATCAACCATGGGGCATTCATGTTGAGAAAATTTCTTCGAACTGGGGCAATTATGTCGAGATCCGATAAATCTCTCCACAAACGTGTAAACTGGGGCAATCATGTCGAGATTCGGTAAATCTCTCGAAGACTAGTCGGTCAGAGACAAATGTACTGCAAGGCTTGTACTGGGGCAGGTCACTTCAAGGGCGCGAGAAGTTTCCCCCTTCAGAACACAGTTAATCAATAGCACCTCTGCAAGGTTCAGAATACTGTGGCAGAACATTTCAGGTCATTACGAACCCTCTCGAGGTGGTTTACTTCATGAATCATGAAGTATGGGACAGTTATGTCCAGACCGGATACATCTCTAAGAGTTTGAAGACCCTGGGGCATTGTTGAACGCCAGGTTTTTTGTAAAATCCTCTTAAGATGATTGCTTCAAGTAGACCCTGTGGTCTGGGGCAAGGCGGAGAGTTAAAGGAACTGTGTTTCGCTCTTGACAATCAATATGCAGAAGCTTGAAGCACTGATTTGTTCTCATCGTGGGACTTTTGGAGTCTTTTCCCTCTAGCAAAGAGCCAGAGGGTATCTTTTTCCCGCAAGGTGTGGGAATTGTTATTCTTCCTCAAGCAGAGAATTGTCCTATGTTCGAAAAGGGCTTTTATGAAGGTTTCTTATCTCTAGCAGTATAGATGGAATCCTCACTCTCAGCAAGGTAAGACGATAGAATATCGTCAAGAAGACGATGAGGAGTCAGAGTGTTCTCTTCCTCAACGGTCAGATCTAGTCATCTCAAGTAATTCAAAGTCCAATCTTCATTGGTACCTCCCTAGTAGAGCTGCTCTCTTCAACTTTGAAGTCTGATCATCCTCAGCAGTTTGTTGCTCTCTCCAGTTAGAGTATTGAGGATCTTCTCCCTCAACAGAGTATAAAGAAGTAATTCCCCAAGCGGAGTCATTGAGGATCGTCCCCCTCAGCAGGATATAAGAGGTTTACCCCCAGCCAGAGTTGTGATTTGGCTCATCTTTCCACAGCAGGTAGCCAGAAGTTGTTATTTGTGCAGCCTCTCCTGCAAGAGTTTGATGGAGTGTCCTCGTTGATTAAAGACAGTGTTTCCCCACTAAGCATGGGGCAATCTATTTTCCTCGAAGTTTCTTTCAGGTTATCCCCAAGCAGAGTTTGTTGGCGATTAGTATCCCCAGCAGGTTTTGAATTCAGGTTCTGAAACATTTGATCGTCCCCAGCAGAGGAGTTTCCATCTTCAGTTTTCAGTTTCTCCCCGATTGAGTGGGTTTTCTCTCGGAGATTCGTCCATCTCTAGCAGAATTGGTGATTGTGATCTTCCCCGGCAGGGTGAAGTTTTCCTCAACATGATTTTCTTTGGTTTGATGACAATGTAGTTTGTCGTCCTCAGTGGAGCTGCTTCTGTTCTCAGCGTTTATTTCGCTGGGATGGTCTTTTTGCATTGCATAAGCATTTTTTGCATGGCATCTTCCTAAATGCGTAGCATTTCCATTTCGCGTGGAGCATTACGGCAAAATTCAAACATATGCATCTGAAGCATAAGCCAGGTTTGGGTTTTCCTTCGTCAGGAAAACCGAATTTCAGGAGAATATCATTCGACTCTACTCCATAAGTGTTGGGTTTAGTCATTCGAAATAATATTTGACAGTCCCACGGCAGAGTGTTTTGCCAGGATTGTGAACCCGTGATTTCTTTTCACCCCTTTCATCCAGGTGGTCTTTTGATTCATCCCTTCAAGGTTTTTACCTTAACACCCGTCCGTGTTTGAACCTTTGATTTCAATACCCGTCCGTATTGACCTGTTGATAATGCCCGTCCGTGTTTAGCTCATCATTTTGATCCCCAATAAGGCCAATACTCGTCCGTATTGAACCCCTTTTACACCCGTTCGTGTATTTTTCGATACCCGTCCATATTGAACCCTTTTTACACCCGTTCGTGTACTTTTTCGATACCCGTCCGTATTGAAACCCTTTTACACCCGTCCGTGTACCTTTTCGATGCCCGTCCATATTGAACTCTTTACACCCGTCTGTATCTGATATCTTTGAACTCTTTACACCCGTACGTGTATATCCCCAACATAGCTAACACTCGTCCATGTTGTGACAGTGCAGCGTTTATTGCTTGTTCCCCAGCGGAGTCGTCCCTCCTTTGAGGATTGCAAATTTCAGGTTTCTTTTGGTATTCAATCTCTGTGAATCCTTTGAACGCATGACTGCCGTTGCTATCATACCTTCAGGACCAAGTTGATTGAATAGGGGCAACTGTAACACCCCAAAATTTGCTCTTTTGTTTTGAGGCTAACTGGCTTATGTTTCTTTGCATTTCTTGCATTAGCATTTATGCATGGCATTGGTTCTTAGCATGGGATCAAGGTACTTGGTTCATCTCAAAGGAGTCTCAAGCCTCAAGGTGTTTTGTGGAGGTCATCATATCTTCATAAGATCAAGGATGACAAAGGATTTCAAGTGAATCTTTCCCTCCTAACCAGAGGGACCAAATTAGGGTTCTTGGGTTCAAAGAGCTTCTGGAGGAAACTTTGTGGATTCAAGCATGCTCTCATGGGTTCCATATGCTCATAAACACTCATAGAGGAAGGCTTGGCTAGTGGTTCATTGTGGAAGATGTTCAGTGGATCAGTTGCTTGTGAACCAAGAAAAGTCAACTGTAAGGAGGAAACTCAACCATGGAATTTTGAGGTCATCTTCATGATTTTTTAAAGTCTTATGCCCTCATATGGTCCTCAAATGTCAAGAGTCATGCCATTCATCAAGAATCAAGAGTTTGTGCAAAAGTTACTATTTTTGGAAAATGACCTATAATGTGAAACTTCCATTTTTGGCAACTTTTCAAACCATCTTCAACTTGACTTTTCATCATCATAGAAGCTTCAAAGGAATTTTCCTCAAACATGAAAGTTGAAGATCTCTCTTTCCCCTTTCCAAAAAGTACTAAACCATCTCCATACCATTTGTGAAACTCAAGATATGACCAAAAGAAGGCAAAGTGTTTTTTTAAGGTTTTCACATGTATCCATTTTTCCACCTTTTGCATTTTGGTTCAAAATAACTTGTAATTATTTCTAATGACTCAAGTCACATTGCCACATCCAAGTACACATCCTAAGGACCATTTTTTACCCTTGAATCACTCCAATCCGTGCCATGTACTTCGTGAATTTCACAAAATGCAAATTTGCAAGATGGATTGAATCTCATAAATCTGACCACTACAAAGCCCAAACCCAATTCCATTATGATAAGCAAGTAAAATGGAGATGAATCATACTTATTTCATGACCAATGCACGTGTGAACAAGGGTGTGCATCACAACTTACATTTTTGCAAATCACTTTGGATAGCCTTAATCAAGGGATTAACTAAACCCTAATCATGCTCAGAGGTCTAACCAAGTGTATATAAGGAGACTCACACCTTCATTCACACCTCATGCACCCTCATTTGCTAAGAATTCCATTTTTCACTCAAACTTTCTCTCCTTCGAAACTCTCTCCTCACAAGGGTTTCTGAAGATTTTTTTCCATATTCTTGATCTACACACTCCATAGAACAAGAATCAACCATTGTTTGAAGCTCTAAGCAAGGTTTTCATCAGATTCGAATTTGAGGTGATCACTTTCAAAATCCAATATCTAGCTTGATTCAAGTCTCTAGTTGCTTTTATTTTGCAATCAGAGGTCCTAAGGAGTAGATCTGCAGCTTTCTGAAGGATTTCTTGGTGTATTTTGAGCTCTACAAGTTTCAGGTTAGTGTGATTTTCTTGATCATAGAACTCAGTTTTCTTGTGTGCTTAATGTTCCTCGTGAGTTGCTGATCATCCTGATGTGTTTAGATTTAAATTTGAACGTGTATCATGGCTGTAATGTGGATTTGAAGTTTTTAGATCCAAAATGTTTTCCTTCGATTTGCATTATGTGTTGATGATCTGTTGAAATGGTTTGCATATTTGAAATCCTGGTGAGAATCTGAGTAAGATAGTGTACTTGCTTGCAATTTCTGGAAAATTTTGAAGTGCAGGTCGCCGGAGAAGACGACCGGAGCTAGGGCTCCGGCGTCTGGTTATGTTTCAGGCCAGTGAGGGTTTGGAGGAAAAAGATGAAATCTGGACCGTTGGTTGTCCAGATCTGGTGGTCCTCATTGTGCCAGATCATTTAATTTTCACGTTTTCATTTTAATGCATGTGTGTGATATTCCATGATTGTTACCATGTATGTGAGATCTGGACCACTCATCATGTATGACCTTTTGATCTGTTGACTTATTCTTGCACGTTAGATGAATCTGATGGTTGTCTTGTTGCCAGCACATTAAAATTACCACATGCCTCTCACGTGATTTGTTTTAAAGTCAGATGTGTTATGTGTGCGTGTGAGTATGCTTGTTACCATGTACCTTTAATCCTGGCCACAGATCTTGTGTACTTCGAGTTTTGTTTGACTGGATGTGGAGCGCTTGATCAATCTGAGGGTGTGTGTGAGTCAAGGTTGTTTACTGAGTCCATGTTTTTTTGTTTGGTATGCGCTGACCATCTGTGTGGACTGGGTTTGCTTTTCCCACCCCCTCCTTGGGCCCATTTTATTTCTCCAATGTGTTTGGTTTGCTTGTTGCACCCCCTGGCTTGTATTATTTTCTTTTTATTTTATTTAATTGTTTCATTCTCATTTTTATTTCTTAAAATTAGTTTTATGCATCTAAAAATCACCAAAAAAATCATGAAGCATCTTTGGAATTTTATAATATTTGGTCAAATTTTATTTTCCATTTTTATTTTATTTTGTGCATCTGAATTAATTGTTTGATTCATTTCTTTGTGAATTTCTTCCATTGTGCACACCCTGCCTTGTTGATTTTTGTTCTCATCATTGGTACATGATTTGCATCCCATTATTTTTGTATATTTCAGAGGACATCTTGAGGTCCTTAAAAATATTTTTCTCATATTTTTAAACTCATTTCATATTGCATTTTAGTCCCTCTATTTATGCATTGTTCTTCTTTGCTCTTATGCAACTTTGAGGCATTGTTTGAGGTACTTAACTTGTGAATTTTTGTGTGATATTTTGGCATGTTGCTAGCTTCTGACTTAGGTCACTTGGGTTTTAATTCCACAATTTTTGAATGTCATTTGATATATGTTTGATTATTTGTGCTTAAGTGAATTATGCATGATCATCTTTTGACTTCTCTTAACCCTAATTTCTTTGCCATGCTTGAGTTTCTTTGTGATTCTTTGCATGAGTATTTGATATGATGTTTATCCCTGGTTGAGGTCCCTTAGGACCAAATTTTGCAATTTGTGGATCATGTTTGGGTATGCTTTAAGTGTTTGTACTTTGACTTATTTTTGTGGACTTTCTTTGGTGCATAATGTTTCATGTTTTGATCGTCTCTTGCACATGAGAATTGTTGATGATGGTATGATATTGATTCTGACTTGCTTTCATCTTCATCTTATTTTTCTCATTTCATCTTGATATGAAGTTCATTGGTGCTTAATTGTGCATTTCACATAAGTATGCTTGCATTCTTTCATGATTACCTTTGCATGCTTACTTGAGATGTTTTGCATGATCTTTGAGACATGTTTATGGATGTAAGTTGGATATACTTGATATGATGTGCTTGCTGCCCTATCTTGTTTCGTATCTCATTCTTATCTTTCTCATTCTTCTCTTTCACTCTCTTCCTCCCATGAATCTCAAGACTTGTTTAAGTCTTGGATTCTCTCCCTTTAGAGCTACCTAGTCCAACTTAATTTTTGATTAAGCTTGGAGTAGGATTAGCATTAGGTTATAGGTAGTCATCCCTCCTAAGTCTCACTAACCATAGGTCATCCATGCATGATAACATTAGGACTCTTAGTTTCCCTTTAGAGTTTCCTTTGGGTCTTCTCTCTTCTCATCTCAAAACTTCTTGAAAACACTTAATAAAGATAAAGTGTATTGCGCACGAGCCTTAAGCGTGGGGAATGAGAAATGAGGGGCTTCCTATCATCTTTCTAGAGTGCTTAGCGAGCGTCCTGTCTTTGGACGATTCGTTAAGTATTCGTCCCTGTGCCCTAGACTTTGGTGCAATGCAAGTTATGAACTAACTTAAAAAACACTTCTGTCTAAAAAACACAAAAACAAATTCAAATCTTTTTATCCTTCGGGATTGTTGGGTTTCAAATTTCATTTTCAGAAAAGAGCTCGTCGCTCACGTAAAAAAACACTTACCCATTTGTGGTCGTACCCACGAACTACATTAGCTCTGATTCCTTTCTCTCGTCCGATTGAGGATATGTAGGCACAAGACAGCGATTGTCTTGGCGAGTAAGCTTCCCCCCACAGTTCCCGTCCGAACTACGTTGACTCTGACTTTCCCATTGCACTGAGGGAGTACGTAGGCCTAGGGCATCGAATATGTCCTACCGAGTCCGTCTTAGTCACCCCCATCCCCGTTTTCTTTTGTTCAGCCATAGATAGTAGGACAGCTCACCCTCCGTTTAGACAACAAGCGTGGATCCCATCGAGTACGATGGATGCGTGGGGTGCTAACACCTTCCCCTCGCATAACCGACTCCCGAACCTGGACTATGGTTGCGATGACCATGTCTTTCCCCCTTTCTCTTCAGGTTTATGCAGTGTTTCCTTTCCCTCTCTCGGGATAAATACACATTGCTGGCGACTCTGTGTTTTCTGCGCCACTCTCGCGTTTGTACCGTTGGATGCGAATCTTTCGGGAGCGACAAATGGGATGTGTGATCGGTCAACACGACGAGTCAGGTAGAAAAGAGCATGCCATCTACTACTTGAGTAAGAAGTTTACTGATTGTGAGTCGAGGTACTCAATGCTGGAGAAAACATGTAAGACCCGTATATTTTAGTCTGTGCTATTTTGTGATGTTTTATCAATTAATCGGTGGTCCTATGAAACTTTGGGGTAGCAAACTATTTATACTCGATATTTTTAGGGGTTCCGGTGGTGGATCAGATGGACCCATATGTTTTCTTTTGAGCAATCGATCAGACTTTTTAAATTGGCGAGGATTAAAAATTAATTTCAGACATTTTTATGGTATCGGAAATTCTGAAAGTGTGACTCTGTTGATGTTTGGAGAAAACGAGAAAATATAATCGTCGTTTTAATTTCCACGGACTCCGAGTGTTGTCGGAAATTTTAAATAGGAGTTTGTTTATCGCCGGAAATGAAAATTTAATCTCATTTTATTTTTCTAAGCGGCGTAGAAAATTTATTTGTTCGGAATAAAAATTTAGTCGAAAATAATGTTGTGTTTTATTTTAAAGATGACAGTAGAATTTTTCCTGTTTTCGAAAAAGTTATTCGGGAGTGTTTTACGACTCGTCTGTGAGCGAACGAGGAGACCGAACGAATTAACGGGTTTAATGGTATAGTAAGGCGGCAGGAAATTTAATATCAGGATATTTTTCGTCTGATAATGATGAGGCACGTGGGAGAGAGAGAGTAATGGGGTGGTGGAAGGATCACGTTCATTGAAAATCAATGGCTTGGATTCACTTTTGAAACATTATATATAAGTGTTACTTGTTTTAGTTTTCTGTTTGCTGGGTTTTCTCTCTCTCGCTTGCAAGAAGAAAAATAAATGGTATGAGTTCTTATTTTTCCTAAGTTAGTTATTTTAGTATTTTGTTAATTAGTTATCTTGGTTAGATTAGATAAATTATACACCGATAGAATACCCCCTGTTTTCAGTTTCATGTAGGAATTATTATTGTCGGTAACAAAAATATTTTTCTATCCGATTATCGGATTATATTTTTTTAGAGAAAAAAATATTGGTACCGATTTAATTTATCTGTGGGTATATTATTTGGATTATTATTATTATTTATTTAAAATTACATATTTATTTATATATTTGGTTGAAAAAAAAAAAGAAGAAAGAAAAAAAAAGAGAAAAAAGAAAAAAAAGAAGAAAGAAATAAAATAAATAAAAAAAAGAGGAAGTGGCTCCCGCCACTTGGTGTGTGTGGCTTCCGCCACATTTTTGTGTGTGTGAGGGAAGTGGCAGGCGCCACTTTTCATTTCTACGGCGGGCGCCACACTATAGATTACTTTCGGTCTCGTAATTTTCATTCCGTTTGATATTTTTTATCCCGGTTTTTTTTAACTGAAAGAATAATTATTTATCTTTATTTATATATTTTTAGATAATTATTTTATTTTTTCAGAATTTTTCGGATACGTTCGGAATAGTACGTTAAAGTACGATCTGTGCCGATTTTTGGTACCGTTGAAAAAAAACTGTTAACTAGTTTTGTGTCGAAATATTTTTAGATCCAAAATAATTTATTGTGATTGGAAAACTATTATTTATTCTAAATTTTAATTTAGAATATTATTGAAATTGGAATATTATTTAGTATTTTATTTGGTTAATTAATTTTATTTATAGTATGATTAAAGTATTTTGTTACAAGGAGATCATTAAATTTTATATTGGTGAAATAAATATTTTGGTTATTTATTTGGTATTTATGGGATATTAGGTTGTTTTATTTTGGGGTTAAAATCTTATTTTGGGTGACTTATATATTTCGTTTTTGCTGAATTTATTCATAGTGCGAGAAAATAATTTGACGCAATTATGGGTTCAAGTAAAAGAATTTAAATTAGTTTGTGGAAAATCTTCTTTGAGTTTGATATTTATTCTTTTGAGAGGAAAACTAATTTCTTATTTGAAAAGATTTATTTTATAAAGCGATTAGGGTAGAAACCAGTGTCGTAACCAAAACCTGATTGAGTAGGTTAGCGACCAAGACCCAACCTTGTTGTAGGATATATCCGAGTGGTTTTAACATAAGTCCTTGTGTATTGTAAAGGTTTACAGTGGGATCCGGTTACGAGGTTTTATCGTGAGGGACGAATTGATCTTACGTAGCGTAGGTTGGTTGGGTTGGAAGCTTGCTCAGGTAAGGGCACTTTCTAACGATATTATATGTGATTGAATGCATGTGCGTTTGTATTCATGGTTGTGTGCCCTTATGGGGATGTGATGATTGTGTGCCCCGTTGGGGATATGTGGTTATATACATGATTGTGTGCCCAGTTGGGGATATGTGGTTATATACATGATTGTGTGCCCAGTTGGGGATGTGTGTTTATGCTATGATGCTAAACTTGTGATGTGCATTCATATGATTTGTGATAAATATATGATTTGTTGTTGATGTGTATGTCGAGGAGGACAACACGAGGTGTGTCTGAGCCACCTGTTGGTAATGAGAATTATTCATATGATTTGTGATAAATATATGAATTGCGATTGATGTGTATGTCGAGGAGGACAACACGAGGTGTGTCTGAGCCACCTGTGGGTACTGAGAATTGTTCATATGATCTGTGATAGATATATGAATTGAATTGTGAATTGTGAATTGTGAATTGTGGATTGTGAATTGTGTTTATACATATTGTGTTTATATAAGCTGTTGCATTTGTATGTGTGAGTCATGCATACCATAGTTGCGTGTAGGTAGTTGGCGCCGAACGGCCCAGGGTGATGGGTTCTGAATCATCACCTAATCCCGAAGGGAATTCTACTGCACCAGGTGATGTGACTGAGCCATCATCGATCCTTTGAGATCAAGTTGAGTCAGGAGAATGCGAGGGAGGCAACTCCGGGTGTTTGCAAGGGCAACACTTTTGTGTCTGCGAGGCAGCACGGTTAGTGAGGACCCAAGGGGGTATCACGACTCTCTGCGGAGAGGTTAAATTCCGGAATTCATGTATGGTGAGGGTACCCGACGAATTGGGACCACCAAATTCATATAGGTCTGCATTTAGGATGTGTGTGCATTGCATGGGTGTGTTAGATTAAATGTTTGTGCATTGCATTTGTGTGTTAAATTAAATGTTTGTGCATTGCATTTGTGTGTTAAATTAAATGTTTGTGCATTGCATTTGTGTGTTAAATTAAATGTTTGTGCATTGCATTTGTGTGTTAAATTAAATGTTGTGATTGTTACATATATCATACTGTCACCTCATTTATGTTGCTCTGCATATCATATTGTCATCCTATTCATGTTGTTATGTATATCATGTTCTGCTGGCATGTGTGTATTCTTCATATATGCTGTTTTTAGATTGTGACCCTCTACTATTATTATGATGTGGCTAACGACCACCCAGGTTTAGAAGTTGTGGTAGTTAAGGTATCCAGGTGTCGTGAAGGCTTGTAAGATGCTAAGTCTTTGGGCTAGGATTACGAGATCAGCTTAGGGTCATGTTTTGAGGTTGTCCATGCTGTTGATGTTGTTATTGTTAAAGCTGAGTGCTTATTTTTATGTGTATGGACAAATATTTACAACAGTGGGCATTACGCTGGTCCTATGTATGGAAAAGACTTAGATCGAAAGCTCGTACTCTGATTAATCATTTTTATTATTTTCCTGAAAAGACAGTTGTCAATATTATGTATGGCATTCAAAAAAAAATATACACTCCCGCTGTTAAAAATCGGGGCGTTACAAAACATGTTGTGCACTCGCTTGGGCAGCTAAGCGTTTGAGGCAGTATATGTTAAACCACACAACCCTCTTGACTTCGAAGATGGATCCGATCAAATATGTGTTTGAGAAGTAGGCGCTTTCTGGAAGAATAGCCCATTGGCAGATGGTTCTGACGGAATACGATATTCAATATGTTTCCCAAAAAGCCATTAAGGGAAGTGTTTTGTCAGAATATCTTGCTGAACAACCAATTGAGGATTATCAACCGATGAAGTTTGAATTTCCTGATGAACACATTATGTATCTGAAGATGAAAGAATGTGAAGAGCCTCTACCTGATGAAGGACCTGAAATTGGATCCCAATGGAAGCTGGTTTTTGATGAGGCTGTCAATTCATACGGTAAAGGAATCAGGGCAGTCATTACAACTCTGAAAGGTTCTCATATACCTTTCACTGCCTGATTAGCGTTCATATGTACCAACAACAAGGCGGAGTATGAAGCATGCATTATGGGGTTAGAAGAAGCGATTGATTTGAGAATCAAGAACCTCGATGTTTATGGTGATTCCGCGTTGGTAGTTAATAAAATTACAGGGGAATGGGAAACTCGTCAAGCGAACTTGGTGCCTTATAACAACTATGCCAGAAGGTTGTTACCATTCTTTAACATAATTGACTTCCATCATATACCCCAGTTGGAGAATCAGATGGCCGATGCGTTGGCAACATTGTCCTCGATGTATCAGGTGAATCGTTGGAATGAAACTCCTTCGATCAGAATCATGCATCTGGATAGACCAACTTTTGTGTTTGCAGTTTAGGTGTATCAGATGGCAAACCTTGGTATCATGATATTAAGGTTTATTGAAGAGTCAAGAGTATCCAGAGGGTGCATCTTCCAAAGACAAGAAGACACTGAGGAGGCTGGCACGAAATTTCTTTCTGAATAAAGACGATGTGTTATACAAAAGGAATTTTGACATGGTCTTGCTACGTTGTGTTGATGAGCACGAGGCAAACCTGTTAATGGAGGAAGTTCATGAAGGATCTTTCGGTACCCATGCCAATGGGCATGCTATGGCCAGAAAACTGCTGAGAGCGGGGTATTATTGGATGACTATGGAATCTGATTGTTTCAAATACGCCCGAAAATGTCATAAATGTCATATTTATGCTGATAAGATGCATGTGCCGCCTACTCCTCTGAATGTATTGTCATCACCTTGGCCTTTTTCTATGTGGGGCATTGATATGATCGGAAAGATTGAACCTACTGCTTCCAATGGGCATCGTTTCATTTTGGTTGCCATCGATTATTTCACGAAGTGGGTGGAAGCAGCCTCGTTTGCCAACGTCACCAGACAAGTGGTAGCCAGATTTATCAAGAAGGACATCATCTGCCGGTATGGAGTCCCGGAGAGAATCATTACTGATAATGGTTCAAATTTGAATAACAAGATGATGAAGGAGCTATGTCAGAGCTTTAAGATTGAGCATCATAATTCTTCTCCCTACCGTCCGAAGATGAATGGGGCTGTTGAAGTAGCAAATAAGAACATCAAGAAGATTGTACAGAAAATGGTAGTGACCTATAAAGACTGGCATGAAATGTTTCCTTATGCTTTACATGGTTACCGTACGTCGGTACGCACATCGATGGGGGCAACTCCTTTCTCACTGGTATAAGGTATGGAAGCAGTTCTACCATTAGAGGTTGAGATTCCTTCTTTAAGAATCCTGGCAGACGTGAAACTTGATAAAGCTGAGTGGGTGCGTTCCAGACTGGATTAGCTGAACCTTATTGAAGAGAAGAGGTTGGCAGCCATTGCACATGGTCGGTTGTATCAGAGCAGGATGAAGAAAGCCTTTGATCAGAAAGTGCGTCCTCGGTGTTTTCAGGCTGGTGATTTGGTTTTGAAAAGGATCCTTCCTCCTCAAACAGACCACAGGGGCAAATGGACTCCAAACTACGAAGGGCCATATGTAGTAAGACATGTTTTCTCTGGTGGAGCCTTATTACTCTCAACTATGGATGACGAAGATTTTACGGCCCCTGTGAACGCAGACGTAGTCAAAAAATACTTTGCATAAAAGAGACCCGCTGGACACAAAAAGAAAGGTCCAGGCAAAAAAGGGGGCATCCCGACGAACCAAAAAAAGAAAGGGTTCAGGCAAAAGTTAGGGATAAAAAGAAAAAAGAATAAACCCGCAAAGTTGAAAACCTGAAAAGGCAACTTTGGCAAAAAAAGGTATCCCAGTGGATTGAAAACCTGAAAAGGGAGATCCAGGCAAAAGTTAGGGATTTAAAAGCAAGAGGCTACGAGTTACGTTCGATCTGTGAACATTTGGGATACATGGAAATTTCGAAGGAAAGGAATCAGTCCAATCCGTCTTTTCGAAGGCCGGAGCATCTGCGGATAAGCGAAGGCATACTGGGTCATAGCTGAATTGAATCATGGTGGATTTCTGTTTCCCACATTGCCGACATGTGTATTTTCTTTTATTTCTTTTTTGCAATTACCTCTTTTCAGGAATTGCTTCCAAATGTAAATGCCTATTCACAGGCCGATTTCATTCAATAAGATTTTCATTTCACTCAAAAGCTTTCCATTTGTGTTTTTACTTTTGCTGTTTTGTTTGTGAAAACGTCCGATATTTTGATAAAACATTGCATGCGAAAATGTTAAGCTTTGTGAAGCGTATCAGAAAATGGTGGAAATTGTTTAGGCAACAGTCGTTGTAGTGGTAATAGAAGCAGCCTTTTGCATATAGAACTTTCTGTTGATTCTGTGTGCAGGGTAACAGGTTGGTCATTCCCCAGTAGAGCTTCTTTCCTCAACATCGAAAGGTTCATCCTCCTCGGCAGGTTGTTATGTTCCCCAGCCGAAGTCATGGTTGGTTGATTATTCCCCAGTAAGCAGTCAGAAGTGGATTGCTTCGAAGTGAATGTGGTTGTATCTCCAGCAGGAGATGTGTCAGATGTCTTTAAAAAGACTTCATTTTCCCCACAGAGCCTGGTAACTGCTTCCCTCAGGAGGTCAGGAAGTGTAGTTCCATCAGCAACGGCATGTTCTAATCCCCAGCAGGGTAAATTCTCTCCTCCAACAACAGGCTAAACTCAATGATATCCCTCGGTTGTTACTTTCCCCAACCAGAGTGTCAAAGATTATCTTCCTCAGTAGAGTGCAGAGGATTATTTCCCCAGCTAGAGTCGTGATCGATTCATCACTCTTTCTGCAAGCAGTCAGAAGTTGATGCTGATGCTTCCCTAGCAAGAGACTTATAGAATATCTTCTATGGACGAAGACGTTATTCTCCCCCGCGGGGCCTGAGCATTCATTTTCCTCAGCTAGTCGAGAAACGTTTTCCTCACCGGCAACGGTATGAGTTAATCCCCTCAGATGAGTAAGCTTGATGTTATCCTCTAGCAGGGTGGATGGCAGCATCTACCATTCCTCAAGCAGGTTTGCTGGTCATGGCCGGTACTCCCCAGTAGGGTACAAGTACTAATATTCCCCGGTAGAATAAAAGCAAGGGCATCTCCCAACAGCAGGTTAAGTTCGGTATTATCCCCAAACAGGTCTGGAATTATTGACTTGTCTCCCCAAACAAAGTTTGATGGTGATCTTCAGAGTGGTCGGTTCAATAGCAGTTGAAATCCCCAGCAGGTTTTAAGTCCAATTGTTATTGGCATTCTTTCAGATCCAGGTGGAAGTCATTGGTAATCCCTAGCGGAGAGAATTTCTCTTCGGGTTCCATCTTCATTATTCATTTTTATCCATCTCCAGCAGAATGGATATTCTCTCAGAGTTTTTCACATCCAGCAGAGTTTGTGATCAGAATCTTCCTCAGCAGAGTGAAGTCTTTCTCAGCAGGGTCTTTTATTTCAGAGGACAATTTAGTTTGTCATCTCCGGTGGAGATGCCTTGGTCTTTAGCATTTATTTTGCTGAGACGCCTCTTTTGCAGTGCATAAGCATTTTTGCATGGCATCCTCCCAAACGCGTAGCATTTCCATTTCGTATGGAGCATTACGCCATAGAAAAATCAAACATATGCATTCGAAGCATAAGCCAGGTTTGATATCCTTTGCCAGATTCTTTCCCCAGCAGAAAGTAACATAATTCAGAAGATGTTGGTTAACGCTACACCGCAACCAGTGGATTCGTCCTTCTTGTTGGTCCTTCCTATACTCCCCTGCAGAGTTGTCTGTTTAGATTTCTTTTTTCCTCAGCGGAATCATCTTTGTAGAACTGTCGATTCTACATATTGTTGTTTGAAAGTCTACCTTCGGCTTAGTCTTTCTTTAAAAGTCCACCTTCGGCTTGGTCTTTCTCTTTTCTCGAGTTCGCCTTCGGTCGTCCTCGCACCCGTTCTTATCTTGTTATCCCCAGTAGAGTTATCCTGTTTGGTATGGTCTTTCTTTTTTCAGGTCCACCTTCGGCATGGTCTCGTATCTTTTGTTTGAAAGTCTACCTTCGGCATAGTCTTTCTTTGAAAGCCCACCTTCGGCTTGGTCTTTCTTTTTCGAGTCCACCTTCGGCATGGTCTCGCATCCTTCGTTTGAAAGTCTACCTTCGGCATAGTCTTTCTTTGAAAGCCCACCTTCGGCTTGGTCTTTCTTTACCTTCGGCATAGCCTTTCTATAAAAGCCCACCTTCGGCTTGGTCTTTCTTTTTCGAGTCCACCTTCGGCATGGTCTCTCATCCTTTGTTTGAAAGTCTACCTTCGGCATAGTCTTTCTTTGAAAGCCCGCTTTCGGCTTGGTTTTTCTTTTTCGAGTCCACCTTCGGCATGGTCTCGCATCCTTCGTTTGAAGGTCTACCTTCGGCATAGTCTTTCTTTGAAAGCCCACCTTCGGCTTGGTCTTTCTTTACCTTCGGCATAGTCTTTCTTTGAAAGCCCACCTTCGGCTTGGTCTTTTTTTTTCGAGCCCAACTTCGGCATGGTCTCGTACCCTTTATTGGAGAGTCTACCTTCAGCATATTATTTCTTTGAAAGCCCACCTTTGGCTTGGTCTTTCTTTTTCGAGCCCACCTTCGGCATGGTCTCGTACCTTTTGTTGGAGAGTCTACCTTCGGCATAGTCTTTCTTTGAAAGCCCACCTTCGGCTTGGTCTTTCTTTTTTGAGCCCCCCTTCGGCATGGTCTCGTACCCCTTGTTGGAGAGTCTACCTTCAGCATAGTCTTTCTTTGAAAGCCCACCTTCGGCTTGGTCTTTCTTTTTTGAGCCCACCTTCGGCATGGTCTCGTACCCCTTGTTTGAGAGTCTACCTTCGGCATAGTCTTTCTTTGAAAGTCCACCTTCGGCTTGGTCTTTCTTTTTCGATCCCACCTTCGGCATGGTCTCGTATCCTTTGGTTGAGAGTCTACCTTCGGCATAGTCTTTCTTTGAAAGCTCACCTTCAGCTTGGTCTTTCTTTTTCGAGCCCACCTTCGGCATGGTCTCATACCCCTTGTTGGAGAGTCTACCTTCGGCATAGTCTTTCTTTGAAAGTCCACCTTCGGCTTGGTCTTTCTTTTTTTCGAGCCCACCTTCGGCATGGTCTCGTATCCTTTGTATGAGAGTCTACCTTCGGCTTAGTCTTTCTTTGGAAGCTCACATTCGGCTTGGTCTTTCTTTTTCGAGTCCGCCTTCGGTCGTTCTTGTAGTACCTTTATATCTCCCCATCATGGTCCGCCTTCGGCCGGTCTACCTTTTCGAGTTCGCCTTCGGCCGTCCTCGTTTATTCTTATATCCCCAGTTTAGCCCGACTTTGGTTGGTCTACCTTTCCGAGTTCGCCTTCGGCCGTTCTCGTATTCGTGTTATTTCATCATCCCCACAGGTTGCAAATTTTCAGGTTATTTTGGTATTCAATCTCCGTGTATCCCGATTGTCTGAAAGCCGTTGCTTCCATACCCTCGGATCCAAGAAGTTTGAATAGGGACAGCTGTAACACCTCAAAATTTGCCCCGGTGTTGCTAACCTTTTTGGCTTATGCTTCATTTCATTTGCATTGTCATTTTTTGTATTTGCATATTTCTTTTGAGCATGGGATCAAGGTATTCTTTCAGCAGCTCACGGCGTCATCAGTTCTAGTATGATTTTTAATAGTGTTCAGAGCCAAGCAGATAGCTTTCCAAGTCTTGTTGAGCATTTATTTTGCTCATTAAGCGACTAGATGATCAGAAACTCCGGCAGTCAATTTTTGATCAGTTATCCAGCACCAGACGATTGTTATCAGCAGTTTAATCCGAGTGCGAAAAAAACATTTCGCGGCATATTTCAAGTGTATTCTATTGGTAATATCAGATGGCAAGTTTCAGAGGTCTACCATGGTTCATAACAGGTGGAACCGGACGAATATCCAAGTTTCCCTCCTTTTGGTGCCAAAATTTTGAATTTTTGAATAGAGTAATCGATTACTCAAAGTGGGTAACCGATTACTCTGGGCGAAATTGCAAAAATGTGGCATTTTTCAGCACTGCAAAATTTTTGAGCATTTGTGATCATGTGCTTGGCTTGTGCATGTGTGGGAAGGATCTAGAACTGATCTATTTTCATCATTTTCCATCCAAAAATTCAAATTCTTTCCACTCTAATTCCACATTTTCTTTCCTAATTCACATTTCATCCGAATTTCCACTCACTTAACCTCACTCCCAACCCAAACTTAACTCCTAACCTAGGGGTTATTTAAACTAATTCATTCCAAACCTCAAAGACCGAGATCATTTTTTCCACTCTCAATTTTCAGAATTCTCTCAATTCTCTCTCACTTTTTCACTCTCAACCTCCATTTTCAACCACACTCAAAGCTCTCTTTCAAAGATTAACAAGTTCTTCATTGGAACTTGTTAATTCTTGAGCTAAAGCCTCTCATCCTCACTACATTTCAGCTTTTCAATTTGGATTTTCGTTTGGATCTGGTGCTGAATTTTCAGAAGTGATTTTTGGAAGTGATTTTGGAGTTTTGTTGCTTATTTGCTTGGATCTTCAACTTTTGAGTACAAGAAGCTTGTGGATCTTGGATTTCTCTACTTGAATTCATCCATTTCTGTTTACAACATTTACCAAAGCAAATCTCAGCTTTGTAGGTTGGTTAATTTCAGATCCATACTCATTTTAGCTTAATTGCAACTTATACAATGTAGATCCATGAGTTTTGATGTGTTTTGATTCATTTGGTGGATCTTGATTGTGGATGTTGATGATTGTTGGATCTAATTGATGTTTGATTGCTGTGATTGAACTTAATTTTCGTGCATGATTGTTTACATGATCATTTGGATGTTTGGATAAGTGATTTGTTGCTGAAAAGTGCTTCTCAAAGTTGAATTTCTGCCTCTGTTTCAGTGGTAATCGATTACTCTAATAGGGTAATCGATTACTCTGCCTTATTTTCACGTTTTTAGCTAATTTTCAACTGAGTAATCGATTACCTTATGTGAGTAATCGATTACCACTGAAGCAGATTGTGTTTTTCTTGCATTTTCTTGCTTATTTGAGGTCTCTTGCATGTCTAAACTTCATAGATTGATGTATTGATGATTTGTGGATTATTCTTGAGCTGTTTTTCCTCACACCTTTGCATGAGCACAATTCTTCGACACACGATTCTTGGTTTCTCATTGTTGAATGTTTATGTTTGCGTTGTTGATTAATTGATGCGATAAACACGATGCACACACACACTTGAATCATGTTACTTCCTGATTAATGCTCAAGTTGCTGGATTTGTAATGCATGATCATTTGTTTGCATCTACGTTTGCTTATGCATGTTGCTTTGATCAATGATTAGGAAGTGCAACCTTGTTGAATCACATGTTTGTGGATCGTTTGCATGTCTTTAGTTTGTCCATGTCTAGTTGTTTAATGCTTAATCGGATGCATGCTTGTCATGGTTAGACATTATTGAGACCTTGTTATGAGCATTTGTTTGGATACAATGCATGCTGCCTTGTCTTTCCACGGCTGTCTATGTGTATGTGTGCTGTTATATGTGATGATGTTTGACCTTTTTACACCCTTTCTTGTGCTGAATTGTGTGCTGTGGAAAGCTGTCTTGCTGGTGTGCTGCTTTTTACTGCTGTTTTGGTGCAGGGGCATTGTGGTAGCTGCTGTTTTTATTTATTCGCTTCTTTTCCTCCTTCGTCTCCTCCACTCTTTCTCTTCCCTTGAATCTCAAGACTTGTTTAAGTCTTGGATTCATTCCCTTAGAGCTACCTAGTCCAACTTAATTTTCGATTAAGCTTGGAGTAGGATTAGCATTAGGCTTCCCTTTGCATGCTAACTTAGGTAAAAGTTCCCCTTTCAAACTCAACCTTAGGGCCACCTTTGCATGATAACATTAGGAACATTTAGTTTCCCCTTAGTGTTTTCTTTTGAGTCCTCTCTTCTCATCTCTTAACACTTCTAAAACACTTAATAAATATAACGAATATTGCGCTCGAGCCTTAAGTGTAGGAAATGAAGAACGAGGGGTCTCCCCTCCTCTTCTAGAGTGTTTAGCATACGTCCTATTTGGGGGCGACCATGCGATTCACTCGTTCCCGCATGGTAGACTTTGGTGCAATGTAAGTTGCGAACTAACTTCAATCCACTTCTGTCTTTAAAAACACAAAAACAAACTCAAACCTTTTTCATCCTTCGGGATCGTTAATCTCAAATCATTTTCAGAAAGGGCACGTTACTTCCGTCTCGTCACAAATAGGCATCGACCCTAACTGCCGGACGCGAATCTAACGTAGCTCATAAAAAACACTAACCGGCCTCGTTAGGTCGAACTACGACTGCTCTGATTTCCTCTTTCTCGTCCGATTGAGGATATGTAGGCACAAGGCGCGATGTCTTGGCGAGCAACCTTCCCCCTTAGTTCGTGTCCGAACTACGTTGACTCTGACTTTCCCATTGCACGAGGGAATACGTAGGCGTAGGACGAGCGATGTCCTATCGAGTCACTTCTTTTTTCTTTTCTTTTTCGTCTCTTCGTTCCTTTCTGTTCCCGTTCCTTCTCATTTCCAGTAGCAGTGGAGTTCCAGACGATGACACTCTTTGATCGAGACAACAAGCGTGGATCCCATCGAGTACGATGGACGTGTGGGGTGCTAGCACCTTCCCTTCGTGTAACCGACTCCCTTAACCGTTTCTCTTGGTCGCGAGACCGTGCTCTTTCCCTCCCGTCAGGTTTACGCAGTGTTTCCTTTCCCTCTCTTGGGACAAATACACATTGCTGACGACTCTGTTTTTCGCGTCACTTTCGCGTTTGTACCATGGATGCAAATCCTCGGGAGCGACAGTTAGCAATGTCACACAATATGATGTAAACTCACTTAGATTTTCATCTTCATTCATCCTTAGGCTCTCAAATTTTGTTGTTAGGAGCTACAAACATGACATACGAACCTTGGATGTTCCTTCATATGCAGTTTTTAGAATCTCTCATGCTTCTTTAGCTTCAGAACATGTGTTGATCAGTCTGAACATGTTCTTGTCCACACCATTAAAAATTGCATTCAATTCCTTGGAATTCCAAAGGGCTTCATTTTCTTCAGCATCAGTCCAATCAGCCTCTAGTTTTAGGCTGGTTGTACCATCTTCATAGGTAATCATTGGATGTTTTCATCCCTTAATCACAACTTCCATGGTTTGTTTCCCAAGAATTTGAGAAAATCCACCGTCATCACCTTCCAATAATCATAATTTATGTCATCCAAAATAAGTGGTTTGTTGACTAATCCTCTATTTTTAATTGTCTCCATTTGAGAAATTTTATCTTACCTAGAGTTCACCCAACAGACTAGGGTACCTGCTCTGATGCCAATTGAAATTATGTTCCTCTAGGGACATATGTCAAACACGATGCTTCAACAAGATACACAAGAACCACTACAATAACAAGTACTAGACGATGGAGCAAAAAAGCAATAAATAGCACAATCAGTTGTTTACTCATTTTGATGAAACTACAAATACGTCTGGGGGGTTGAGTCCATAACCCAAGAACGGAAAATCACTTATTAGTAGTTTAGTACAATTAGTCTTACAAGCAACAATAAACCATATGTTGTCCAATGCCTTTTCCTAACATTACCTGATGACTTTCTATTTAGAGTCTCCCCCTAAACATGAGAACCTACTCACTTTCTTCTCTGCCACAAAACTAGAGATAGGGGCAAACAACCTCTAAACCCTAGTGATCAAATTCAATTTTAGCAAGATGAAATAATGTTGAATATTACAACTCAACTAGACAAACCTTCAATTTCAAGTTACTAAAATATAGAGGTGTACATAACAATGTTGAATATTACGACTCAACTAGACAAGCCGTCTATGCCAAGTTACTGAAACATAGAGGTGTACATAAAAATAACAAGGAATCTTGTAAACTCTAACACTCTAAGATATTTAATGGGAGTGCTTACTTTCCAGTGTAGGTTTGAGCTTCTTATATAGCATAATAATTTTGGGCTTTTCTCCTTGGATAATATCTTTGAGTTTGTCCAGAATTAATGCAGAATATGTTGGATATTTGATTTGTTTCTTGAATATCTCCAACAAGATATGATTTATTTCAATTTAAATTCAAATTTAAATCTCCATTTAAATATGAATGAATCTACATCCAACTGTCAAACAAATCACCTAATCATATTGTTAAATCAATCACAATAATATTTAACAAATTTTCTGTAGAACATATTCCAAAACGCAGTAGTCTGGCCATGTTGGACAATGCCCAAATATCATACCAAAATGCTGGAGCATCGCGTCCATCATGTGTGCCTTTTGTTGTTCTATATAGCTTTAGCAAGCTAGACCAATCTTGAATACTTGGACACTTCTCGAAGTTGTTGTTTTGCTAAATAGAGTCAATCCAAATGATCAATCCACTAAGAACAACATGAACTTGACCCGATAATCTCAAGTCTTCTTATTGCTATGCAATGGAAGACATTGGGGGCAACTATTTTTGGCCGGCCTAAGGCCCAAAGACGGAGAAGCCCGATTACGAGAATGCTCAATCTAAAAACGTGTATGCTAAATTGTTGAAGGTTGAGTGGTCCCGTAATCAAGAAGCCAGTTCCAATATTTTCCTTCAAATGATTGATCTTCGTTGGATGTAATCTAAGGTCCTTCTGTATTCCACGCCAGAGGACCTGAGACGATTCTAACAACCTCCCATATATAAAACTCTTCACGCGCCAAAACTCGAATATTCTACTCACTCTCACACTCAGAATACTTATCACTCATTCACTCTTATGCATTAAAATGTTAACCATAAAAGTCTACTCAACTTCGTCGTACTAAAAACACGCTTAACCACACTTGAGTTCTATTTCACTATGTGAGCAAGTATTTCTGATTTTTGAATAAAACAATGTGTTAGTACAAGCTTTCCATTTATAACTTATTTTAGTATGAGTTTCCGTTCACAACTTACTTATGTTATCATATCCTTTATGTTTTAAAATAGACCCTCACACTCTATTGAGTTAGATTGGCATCTAGAGTTGTCAAAGCAGGTCTAGTGTATTCCTTACTTGAGCTAACAAGTATTGGATTGCCCTTATTCAGATCTTACCCTTATACTTCTTGATCATTTTCCTTGTTTTGGGGTTTATTCTTGTATCTTGCCTAAATGTTGTTTTTGACAATTTCTCTCTCATCTTAATTTTTGAAAATTCTTCTACAATTTTGAATGTTGTGTCGTATTATTTTGGAAAAATCACATATTTGTGTAAGATTTTCATATTCAACTCTCAAATTGAATACAAAACTCTTTCTCTCAACAAATATTTAATCCCTAAACTTTATAGTAAGAGCAACATCTAAATGGTCTCTCACAACTCAAATAAAAGTCTACACCCTAGTAGGCATGCAAACATTTATTTTACGATATCAAAATGACACATATCATTATCACTAGTTTAGATTTCAATGGTAAGAAAAATGAACTAAAAATAGTGTAATGGTGAAGTTATAAATGGACATGTCAGTCTCCTTTAAATTCCTATTATAAAAATTCGTTAAAAATAGTATAGAATAAAACAAACATGTTTAAAAGTATATATCTAAAACCTTGATCCATCCTACCATCCTAAAAAATAAGAGCGTGGCAGAGCAGATCCACGGATATTACATCTTTTAAATTTAAAATTACAATTTTATATTAATAGTTGTGTTTGCAAAAATTCACAAGAAAATAAAATAGATATGTTAGAGGATACTGTTAAGAGTCTCACATCGAACAATATATGACATGAATATGTGTTTCTAAGTGAGGGTAATCTTCACCTTACCAACCGGTTTTGTAGGGTTGAGTTAAGCCCAACCATAATTTCTTAACATGGTATCAGAGCCTCATTTAAGATTGAGTTAAATGATTTTATAAAATTGAGTTAGACCCAATCACAATTATCTTAACAGATACAGATTTAAAACCTTAATCTATTTTACTTAAAAGTACGAACAAAACATACCGACGGATCAGACTTGTTTTATACCAACGGATCGGACTTGTTTTACAACTAAACTCTATTTTACATGATATGTTTGCTTTCGAATCGTCAATGATTTTAAACGATAACGTCAGGGGTCGCCCTTGACAGCTACTATCACAAATTATACAATAACCCAGTAATTTGTTTTCTTATGCAATTTTTTTAATTTAAAAATAACATGCTAATATATTTTGTACGTTTCCTTGAGAATTTGAAAATTAGAACAGGTTGATGATGATGACATTGATTGATACGTGAGACACTGACCCTCTCGAATCCATATCCCAAGATTCCCGCTATTTATTTTGTACTAATAGTGATGTTAATTACACTGCTTCGGCTTGGTTGTTTACTTTGTTTGGCTTATCTATTAAATTTATAATTGCAACTCTTTTATTTCTATTCATAATTGCACAACATTGTCATAATATCTCATAACATTAATTTTATTTTATATCAGTATAAAAGTTTAATTAATATGCACGGTTAGTGTAAAATAATTTTATATTAACATTAAATAAAAATATATTAATCTGTCATATCAGACCATTTACTTAAAATTTACAGGCCAATATGACAAAATGTATGAAAGTGATTAATTAACAATATAAAATTATTTTACAGTATCAATTCATACAAATTAAATTTTTACATAAATCAGTATAATTTAAAACTTCAATAACAATAATCAAAGACAAAGTCACATCAAATTCTAAAATGTAAGACAAATCAGATAAAAAAGATATAGAGAGAGATATTGAGAAAGTAAAAAGAAATATAAATAAAGTATCATTGCATTGGAAGACGGAAGCCATATATTTCTTCTCCACTTGCCAAATTTCTCTCATTTTTTCTACTGTAAATTGATTCAATCCACTATATATTGTAGAAAGGTGAAACAAAGTCTATAACAGTAAAAAAAATACATTGTCTAGTTGTCATAGTTCTTTATCCAATATTTGACAGAAAACAATTTACTTTCTACGTATTATCAAAAGGTTTTAATTTTTTTTTCTAATCCACATTAATAAAAGGTTACATTATAACTTGATCAAGTCAAAGTGTAAAACAAAACATGAAAATATAAGGGAGAAGATTTTTTGGTTGCGTGTGTTATTTTAATACTTTGTACATGTTCTTGTATTCTCCGCGTCCGCGGTAGACTTAAAACAAATTAGTTACTCCTTCTGATTATTATTATAAATAAAAAAAATCTCTTAAATTTTAGTCACAATTATAAATAAAAGTCATTAAATTTTAAACTAATTAATACTTGTATTACTATTATACTCTTAATTTAATTCAAAAGCATTTAATGTTAATAGTTGATTCATCAAATAAATTAAAAATATTATCGTAAATTTTATTTTGATTATACATGAAATCAAGAAAATTAATTATATTTAACTAACTTTCTTAATACGTGTAAAAGTAGTTATTTTGGCTTATACTTGTGACTGGAAGGAGTATCAAACCGTCTCTCTCATTATTTTTGACAAATGTATCGTGTAGTATGTTTGAATATGTAGTTATTTTGGAAAAATATATGTTGCAATTAAATTCTTTTACAATATTATTTGAATACGAAGTTAAGAATAATTTTGAAAAGAATTATAGGTAGTACAAAAACTTGTATCATCTTTATCTTTTGTTATAGTAATCTAATATTAATTTTCTCCAATTGATTTATTATATTTAATTTAATGATTTAGAATATAAAATTTATTGTTAATAGCCATATTCTACTGGTTTTACTAATTTTTTAAAGATTTTATTTTTACTTTGTATTACTTTGAATTTTGTAACTACAAATTAATAGTATTATGAATAAAAAATAGAGAAAAATATGCATTTAAATAATATTTAAATTAAACTGCACTTGCAATCAATATTCTCTTCGCACTTTGTGCGTTAGACTTTTTGCATCTAAATTATTTTTTAAGAAAATAGAGAATTACACTTTTTCTAATTGAAATAAGTTTTAAAATTTACTTCTTTTTCTTATCTTACATTAAAATACACACATTCCTTGAAACATAAATAAATAATAAAATTATACTCTCCACTGTGATAAGACTTGAATGATACTCTGCTTCATTGAAAATTATATATATATATATATATATATATATATATATATATATATATATATATATAATCATACCTGAATCAGACAGTATTTGGTGGGTTCGCCGAAGTCGTGGAAGGTGTTCCGTCCCCAAGCACACCATCGCATATGCTCGACCTACCGAGGGATGAGGTTCCCTCTTTACGAGTTCATGTTCGACGAGGCGGGGTGGCGTTTGCCTTTCACGGACTTCCAATAAGCAGTGTTCGTCTGGCTGCGCTTGGCGCCTTCGCACCTTTACCCCAACTCCCTCGCTTTTATCCGAGCCTTCGAGCTCGTCTGTAAATATCTCCAAATCGGGGGAACCGTGCCTCTCTTCTTCCGCATCTTCCACCTCCAGCGACAGGCCTCCGACGGCAGACATAGCTGGGTGTCTTTCAAACAAACGAGCAGTCTCTTCCACACCTACCTGGATTCTGTTCGCGACTTTAAATACCGGTATTATACCGTGAGGCCGGTCACGCTTGAAGCTGTGAATTCGGTGTATCACCGAGTTTCCCGTGAAGTGGACGGGCGGACGGAGGAGGTCCTCGAGCCGAGATTCCCCTTGTTCTGGACGGAAGAACACTTCAAAAAGGGGACGGACAGTTACAAAGTCAGTCCTGGCCGTCTCGACGAGGGGGATCGGTTGGCCTACGAGCGGATAGTCGCTTTCGTCAACGGTTTTAATAAAGCCAAGCTCGTGACAATGGACGGGGAATTCGTCCGAGGAGGCGACGGGCAGGTGTTGACGAAACGTCGTTTGATTAATACGAGGGCCCTCCTCGAGACGTTCTCCGATGAGGATGCTCTCGAGCTGCTAGGTGATGACATCCTCTTCGACTTACTTTTTTCCTCGCGTCCTGATTTCCGGTTTACTGACATATTTATTTTCTTTTTGCAGGCAAGATGTCGACTGCTGAGGAGCGCTTCAAAAAGTTGAAGGCTAACCGCATTGCAAAGAAAGGAGGCAAAAGCCGCATCGAGCAGCTCCGAGCGCAGGAATCCGTTCCCACCCCGAAAACTGGGGGTTCCTCTGGCTCTCACCAGGATAGTGATTCTCCCAGCACTCAGAGCTCCCCGAAGAGGCAGCGGGTTGTGAGCACAGTGGACACATCCTCCACCAGCCCCCTGCTGTGAAGTTTGTGCTCCCGCCTTGTCACTCGAGGCCGAATTTCTTCATGGGGAATAAATCTCTATGCGTGGGTGCCCCCGAAGCTCAGACCATCTTAGGCGTCAACAAGGTTTCTCGGAGAAAGGCGCTGGTGGAGGATGTGTCCGCGGTGATGCGGGTTTGTGCGGTTGCCTTGGTTCTGAACGACGAGGCGTGCTCCGAAGACGAGCTGAACAAGTTGCGAGAGAGTTTCAGGTCCATCTCAGCCGAAATGGAGAAGGCGGGCAAGGAGCTGGCTGACTGCAAAAGCCAGAACCAGGCCCAGGTCGAGCTTCAAGGGAAGTTGGAGGAAAGGTTAAAGAATGCTGAGGAGGAGTGGAAACGTCTCTTGACGAGGGACGTCGAGCTTGAAGAGGAGAGGGATCGTCTCTTGGCGAGGACCGCCGAGTTGGAGGATGCTGTCCGCCCGGCTGATGAGGAAATCGAAGAAGACAGGTTGCTGACTTCGCGAGCAGCGCTGATAGCGAAGCTAAGGGAAGCCGAGCAAGATAACCTCGTGGCGGCTGACATAGGTTTCAGAAACGTCGTGTAGCAGCTTCAGGTTCTCAACCCCGACCTCATAACAGAAGGGACTGACCCCGAATACGAGGTGGTCGACGGTCAGATCGTGCAGCCGATGCAGGAGGACGAAGTTGTCGAACACGAGCAGCCCGAGGGGACCGTCGCCGAGTAGGTTTTTCCTTTCTCGTTCTGTTTGGCCTGCGTGCCATTTTTTCTTTGTAATGATTTGTGCCCGGCCTGTGTGCCAGGGGCTTTTGATACCTTTGTAATACCTGTACACTGGGTTTCTGCCCGCTTTAATGCATTTTTGTTTATCTGCTAGTGTGTTGTTTGTATGTTTTCAATTGTGTGTGATGTTATGGCATTTGCTATACCTTGTTTATTTTTGTCTAAGTAAATAGACTTCGGGGGATTTGCTCAACTTTGATAGTCCCTGACCGCGTGGAGAGCTGGCCGGGTGGTCGGAGACGTATTCTGACCTTCAACGAGGCTAAGAACTCGGTCGAGGTCTTAGCTTCGTGGCGTGAACTTCCCATCGTGAGCTGGGTGTTCTGCCTAATTGGTACGACGACGCAGGAGCTCGATCGAGGTGTCCTCGTCGGATCAAAGTTCTCACGCACACACAACGCAGCCCTTGACCATCGTGTTTCGTATAGGGGTGTCGCGCTTGTACCTTAGTGCGTCCCCGTGACCGCGATGCTAGTGTGTCGCGGGCAGTGCTTAAATGTAATATTGTTTTAGCTTTTCAGCGTTCCATGGTCAAGCAAGTTCTTCCCCGTGCAGATTTTCTAGGAAGTAGGCTCCTGTCACCGTTTTCGCGCGGACGCAGTACGGGCCCTCTAGTTCGTAGCGAGTTTGCCTTCTCGCGAGTCTTTCTGGTTCCTTCGTAGGACGAGGGTGCCTACTGGAAAATCATGTTTGATGACTTTGTCGTTATAACGCAAAGTTATTTTCTGTTTAAGTGAAGCTTCTCGAAGAGAAGCACCCGAACGAGTCTCCTCGACGAAGTCGAGTTCTTCCCGCAGGGCTTCGTCGTTCGCGTCTCCGTCGAGGGGGGCTTCCGTCCTCCTCGAGGGTTCCCTGATCTCCACAGGGATCACCGCTTCCGTTCCGTAGGTTAGACGAAAAGGGGTATCCCCGGTCGTGGAATGCGGGGTTGTCCGGTAGGCCCAGAGGACGCTATGTAGCTCCTCGACCCACCGTTGTTTGGCGTCGCCTAGTCGACGTTTCAATCCTCAGAGGATTACTCTGTTCGCTGCTTCAGCCTGCCCATTCGTTTGAGGGTGCTCGACCGACGTGAAGTGCTGCTTCATACCTAGCTTGGTGACGAAGTCTTGGAAGTTTCTGTCGGTGAATTGTGTTCCGTTGTCGGTGAGGATAGCTTGGGGTACGCCGAATCGGGCGAGGATGTTCTTCTTGTAGAAACGTAGTATGTTGAAGGCCGTGATTTTAGCCAATGCTTCCACCTCAATCCACTTCGTGAAGTAGTCCACCCCGACGATGAGGTATTTGTTTTGATACGACCCCTGGACGAAAGGTCCGAGGATATCCATCCCCCACCATGCGAACGGCCACGGGGAGGACAGTTTTTTGAGCTCGTTAGGAGGAGCGAGGTGCATTTCCCCGTGTCGTTGGCATCTATCGCACTTCTTGACGTGTTCCTTGGCGTCCTGTTGCATGGTGGGCCAGTAATACCCTGCCCGAAGTGCTTTACGGGCTAACGACCGTCCACCTAGGTATTATGCATTGATTCCCTCATGGATCTCCTAGAGTATGCCGGGGACCTTGGTCTCCTCGACACATTTGAGGAGGGGAATAGAAAACCCTCGCTGGTATAGCTTATCCTCGACTATGGCGTACGAGCACGCCCGCCGCTTGACTATTCCTGCTTCTTTGGGGTCTTCGGGCAGCTTGCCCGTCGTGAGGTATTCGTATACAGGGGTCATCCAGCAATTGATGTCACCAATGGCGTTTATGTCCACCACCAGAGCGAGTTTGTCGATGCTCGGGCAGGAAAGTACTTCTTGTATGACAGATTTGTTCCCTCCTTTCTTCTTTGTGCTTGCCAATTTGGACAAGATATCTGCTCGGGTATTGTGCTCGCGGGGGATGTGAGTTACTTCCGCGGAGGTGAACTTTTTCATCTTTTCTTTCACCAAGGTCAAGTATTCGATGAGGTTGTCGTTCTTGGCCTGGTACTCTCCTCGGACTTGCGAGGCCACGAGCTGGGAGTCGGTGAAGATTTTGACCTCCTTGGCGCCAAGGTCCTCGGCCAGCCGAAGTCCGGCGAGGAAAGCCTCGTACTCCCCTTGGTTGTTCGACGTCGGGAAGGATAGTTCGAGGGATACCTCCATCAGGATACGTTCCTCGTTTTCGAGGATGATGCCCGCCCCGCTTCCCTTCGGGCTGGATGCTCCATCGACATAAATCGTCCATTTTTGGGATCCGTTGGTCGAAGGTTCTGGGACGGTCATCTTCGCCACGAAGTCGACCAATACCTGAGCCTTCAGGGCTTTCCTTCCCTCGTATTGGATGTCAAACTCGACGAGTTCGAGCGACCACCTGAACATCCTCCCCGCCATATCCGGTCGTCCAAGGAGTTGCCTTATAGGCTATTCAGTCCTGACGACGACAGTGTGGGCGAGGAAGTAGTGGCGTAGCCTCCTGGCCGCGGTGACGAGGGCCAGGGCGACTTTCTCTATCTGCTGATACCTAAGCTCGGGGCCTTGGAGGGTTTTGCTCGTGAAATAAATTGGTTTCTGTCCGTCCGGGGTTTCCCGAATGAGGACGGCGCTGACTGCTTCACTCGTGATTGCGAGATACAAGAAAAGTGTCTCCCCGCTCTCCGGCCGTGAGAGGACCGGGGGTTGCGATAAGACTTGTTTTAGGTGGAAGACCGCCTGCTCGCATTCTTTGCTCCATTCAAACTCCGCTTTTTGTCGAAGAAGCTTGAAAAATCGGAGTGCATACTGCGCAGACTTGGCGACGAAGCGGGAAAGCGGGAGAGGGCGGTGAGCATCCCATTCAATGATTGTATTGACTTCTTTGAGTCCGGAGTAGGGATCTCGGAAAAAGCTCTACACTTGTCGGGGTTGGCTTCGATTCCTCGCTCTGTGAGGTAGTAACCGAGGAACTTGCTTGCCCGAACGCCGAAGGTGTATTTGTCGGGATTGAACCTCATGCGGCACCTCCTCGCCGTGTCAAACACCTTCTTGAGGTGTGCGGCATGGTCGACCTCTTTCGCGGATTTGACGATCATGTCATCCATGTAGACCTCGAGCATGTCGCCGATTTCAGCCCGGAAAACCCTATTCATCATCCATTGGTAGGTCTCACCGGCGTTCTTCAGACCGAAAGGCATCACATTGTAGTAGTAATTTCCCGACTCGGTCATGAAAGCCGTGTGCTATTTGTCGACCTTGTCCATGGGAATCTGGTTGTATCCCGAGTATGCGTCTATGAAGGATAATAGTTTGTAACCTGCAGAATTGTCGACCAGCTGGTCGATGTTAGGCAAAGGATAACAGTCTTTCGGGCAAGCCCGATTAAGATCAGTATAATCAACACACATCCTCCATTTTCCATTATTCTTTTTGACGAGTACAACATTGGACAACCAGGTTGTGTACCTGGCGTCCGAAATAAAATTCGCCTCTAGGAGGTCTTTTACAGCTTTTTCAGCAGCCTTCGCTTTTTTAGGAGACTGCTTATGCCTACGTTGAGATATGGCCCTAGCGGCCAGATCTACTGCGAGCTGATGGCAAGCCACCTCGGGGTCAAGGCCAGGCATCTCGGAGGCGTTCCATGCGAATAGATCAGCGTTCTCCCTTAGACATGCCTTCAGCTGCTCCTTCGCCAGGTCGGGGATCCCGGTGCCAATCTTCACGTTACGGTCTAGATCGTCCCCGAGGACCACGAGCTCAAAGTCTCCGTCTGGGATGGGGCGCGTTGGGTGGAGAGGCTGCCCGTTGTTTTCCGCCTGGAGGTCGAGGTCTTCTGCCCCGTCTTCATTGGGTTCGCCCCGGGAACCTGCTGTCGAGTTTGACCGCGTTGACGCGCGGGAGAGGTACCTGTTCGGTGTCTGGGGGTGGCTTTGCCACGGTCTTGGGTTTGGTGCCGATGGAACTCATGCCTTTGATGGCGACGTCGAAGCATCTCCTGGCCGCGTCTATGTCCCCGTGCATCGTCACTACTCGCCCTCTGGCCGTGTAGTACTTCATTTTGAGGTGGACCGTTGATGGTACCACCACCGTAAGCTCGGCCAGGGTGGTCCTCCCGAAGATGTAGTTGTAAAGGGATGGACATTCGACCACTAGGAAATGGGTCTTCACCTGTCGGGCAGTGTCTTCGGCCCCGAATGTGACTATCAGCTCAACGTAGCCCCATGGTATGGTGGTGGTTCCGTTGAATCCCTGCAGGTCTGAGCCGACGTATGGGGTCAGATGTCTCTCGTCGAGTTGGAGAGTCCCGAAAAGGTGAGCGTACATGATGTCGACCGAGCTGCCCTGGTCGACAAGGATCCTTCGAACGTCAAAATTTGCCATCTGAGCCCTGACCAGGAGGGGGATAATGGTGTTGGGCGCTCCGCCGGGGAGCTCCTCGAGATAGAAGGTGATAGGGTTTGAGTTCCCCCGCACCTTCTCGAGAGTGGTTGTCTTCGCCGACGTTGCTGATTCTAGTTCATCAAATTTCCTCTTGATCGACCCAACGGACAACTTCTCGTAACCACCCCCGGAGATGACCATTGCCTTGGGGAACCCTTCCCATGTGCTACGGGCAGCGACGGGGTCCTCGTGGGGGAAGGTTGCCCACATGTTGCGAATTGCTTCTTGGCCTTCAATGATTACGGGGACAAAGAAATCTTCGGGTCGAGTGACACTGAGGGCGACCTGAAGGCGACTCTCGTCGGGAGGAGGTGTCGTCTCCTCGACGTTCTGGGCTTCCCGGGAGCTAGGACGAGGAGTATCATTCTTCTGGGCGTATTTCTTCAAGTGTCCTTCCTTGATGAGGATTTCAATTGCATCCTTGAGATGGATGCAGTCTTCTGTGACATACCCGTGGCTCCGGTGGAACCTACAGTACTTTGACTTGTCAGTGTTTGATTTGGGAGTAGTCGACTTCGAAAAACAGACGCCTCCTTTTAGAAATTCCGAGTTCTGGCACTCGGAGAGGATTCGCGCGCGGGGAGCATTGAGCGGGGTATCTTCTGTGAACCGGCCAGTTGGTCCGTGCGGTTCACGAGGATCACGGGGGCGATTTTCTTTCTTTTTTTCTCCTCCTCGTCGGGGAGGAGAGTCTTCGTATTTGTGGCCGCGAGGGCCTTCCTTGCGTCTCGACTCAAGGGCAATCTGCGCTGCCTCCGACTCCTCGAGCTCGATGTACGACTGAGCTCGTTGAAGGAGGTCCTCAAGACTGCGGGGTCTGCGGAGGCCCACAGACATGGTAAAATCAGATCCAAAACATAGTCCATGGATGATTAAATACTTCTTCATGTCGTCGGTCGTATGAACCTCAACAGCTTCTCTGTTGAATCTCTCAATGTAGTTCCGGAGAGATTCGTTCTTCCCCTGGAAGATGCTCTCTAGGGCAGCCTCCGTCTTCGGGTGTCGACAAGACCCAGTAAAGTGTTTGGTGAAGTATTGTCTTAGTTGCTTCCAGGATGTGATCGACCAGGGTGCCAGACCTTTGTACCATGTCATGACGCCTTTCCGCAAGGTGGTGGGGAAAAGCCTGCACTTAATGGCTCCCCTGACGTTTCTGAAGTAGAGCATAGCTTCGAAACTTTCGACGTGATCGTCGGGGTCGACCAGACCGTCGTAGGTCCCCAGTGGTGGGGGTTTCTCCATGCCCGCAGGAATTGGGGCGTTCATGATCTCCCACGACAGAGGGGTCCTCTGGTCGTCGTCGTGGCTTTCGGTCGGGGATCTCGAAGGGGATCGGTGATGTCGTGGAGGGGAATTCCTCGAACGGTTCCTCGGTCTCTCCTCGGTGGTTTTGGACTTCTTGGTAGTTCCGGAGGGCCTGGGTTTCTTCCGAGGCGGGGAGCGATGGCGCTTCTGAGAGATCGTCGGCTGGGGGCGTTCAAGCCATGGACGACGGCCCTCGCGCACCGGCGAGGAGGTTCGAGATTCTTCGGATGGAGTCCTTCGTGGGGAAGGGAAGCGGCGAGGTGAGGGCGGACGACGATGTCTTCGCGGGGAAGATCGTCGTGTCCGCCCTTGCTCTAGTGCTTCAATTCTGGTATTCAAGTGTGCTATCAGCTGATTGGTCTAATTGATCAAGGAAAATAGGGCCACGGTGCTCGCATCTGCATTGGGCGGAGGAGCAACTGGCTGAAAGGCGGCTTGTTGGTCGTCCTGCTGGGCAGCATCGTAAGCTGCATCTTGGGAGTCTAGGGAGGCGGTCTGTCCGTCTCTCACGTCGCCTTCTTCGACGTGGAGGGCAGCAGCGTCTTCACGGTGGTTCCCGTTCTCGAGTTGCGCGAGGACGGTGTCCAGAGCTTTGTTAGCAGACGGGTTGTTGGCCATGCTGGTGATGAACGAGAGGATTGCTTTGGTTTATCGGAGGAAAAATGGGGAAGCAAGGATTCCCACAGACGGCGCCACTGATCATACCTGGATCAGACAGTATTTGGTGGCCAGCAACGTCTTGTGGACTTCAGCTCCTGTGAGGTTGAAAGACGGCGGGGGGGGGGGGGGGGGGGGGGTGTACCTGCAAGGTACTCCGACGCTCAAGTAAGGCAATGGTCAAGTAAAAGCAAGTACAAGGTTAGAGTGTAAGAGAGTGTGTAACCTGACCCTTTCAAGTGAGAGGGTATTTATAGAAAGCCCCCAGCGCGGGGCCAACGGTTACTTGCATTGGGCTGGATTGCCAGGCCCAATCCAAGTAACTGCCAGGGCTTACGTGGCGTAGTGAAGACCAGCACGTGGTCTTCGCCTTGGGGTAACCGTTCCTAGATCTCCGGAATTAGGGCAGACCGATTCCATCGGGAGTGGGTGGTTACATGAGAACGTGTCCTCGCAGGGAGGAGTCTTCCGTGTCGGGGAGAGACGCGTCCTCGCGGGGATGAGTCTTACGTGTCGGGGAGAGACGTGTCCTCGCGGGGAGGAACTTATGTGCAGGAGGAGAAGGCTCCTCGGGGGAGGAGAACCTGAGTGTCGGGGAGGAGCGAGGTCGGGGAGGCTTAGCGCCCTGCCCTACGCTTTATACCTTGCGTGTATCTGACAAACGTTGAGAAGGCATGTGCCCGACATTGGTCGCGCTAAGAGGCCTTTGTTGGGCCATCCTAGGACGTGTGGGTTGGGCCTGCTCGATTGAGGGGCAGACCTCGGCCCAGTCCAGAACAATATATATATATATATATATATATATATACTTTAATCCATTTAAACATAAATAATTTTTTTTTAAATAATTTTTTTTAACTTCTATGATAACTAACCTCCAAACTTGCACTCTCCCATATCCGTTTATCCTTTTTTTACACACACACAATAAAACATAAATGGTATTTTTCGTTTAACTTTGACAATAATTAAATTTATTTTTAGGGTTAAATATATTTTTAATCCCTGTAAATATGTTAACATTTAATTTTAGTTCTTTAAAATTTTCTTTCATAGAATAGTCCTACTAATATTTTTCATTCACACTTTTGGTTCCTCTTGTTAACGGCGGCTAACAGAAGCTGGCGTGACATGCTATTTAGATTTTTTTATGACGTGGCATACATGTGACAATATCACCGTGGCAAAAAATACTGACATGGATGACACGTGACAATTGTTTTATTTTTAATTTTTATATTAGTTTAATATAATATGTGCAGGGTACTAATACTGCTTGGGGACAACAGTTTAAAAATCATGAAACTGTTGTTGCTTAAATTGCTGCACTTGAAGGTGTTAAACATGCCACCTAATATCTAAAATATGTAAATTGTTGTTTTTGGTTGACAGGTTTTGTATGATGTTGGTGTAAGAAAATTTGCAGTAGTTGGGCTTGGAAAAATAAGTTGCACTCCAATCATTACTACAAAACACCCAAACAACAACGCCAGATTTACAACGACATCCTATACACCGTTGTAATATTGCGTAGTGGATGCGCGCGCGTTGTTTTAAGTCTTATTAAAATGTTTTTAATGACGGTTAAAATTCCAACCACAGTAAAAGTACGTACTGGATGCGCGCGCATTATTTTAATTAGAAATTTCAAGGGAATAATAACGGTTGTTGAAAACACCGTGGTGATACAATCAAGCTTTCATGGGTTCGAACCTCATCGCCCTCAAATAATTTATTCCTTTGACGTAAATGCGCCCTTTTTAAGTTTTATTTATATTTAACTAAAAAATAATAAGGATATCACTACACTTATTTCTTAAAACCGTTGTTACAAACTGAAGCTTCTTTTTATGTATTTTAAACACTAAGTATATGTCCATTTATCCACTAAAAAAAGAAACAAGATGAAACAACCCTAACACCAACGTCGTCACCATCGTCGGGAAGAAGACAACAACAACAAGAAAGTGTTCTACTTTAAGTTGTTGCAATGTCGTATTTGAAGACAAACTCATCCAAAGGTGTTTCTATGTCTTCTTCCGCTGTAAAATCTCGATCTGGAAATTTTTGTGGTTGTGATGGTCGTATGGTTTCGTACCAATGCAAGAAGGGACAAAATAAAGGAAGGCTTTTTTGGAGATGTCCATTTTGGAGGAGCGATGAAACATGTAATTTGTTCATATGGGATGAAGACGTGCGAGAAAGAGCTGGAAATGAAGATGAGAGCATTATGAAGTTAGAGTTGGAAGCTGTGTGCTATTTGAAGGTTATGTATGAGGATTTAAAGAAGAAGAACAAGAATTTGAAGAACAAATTGAAATCAGAGAGATTTTTTGGAAATATCAAGATGTTATGTTTTCTTGTCTCCTTTATGTTTAATGTTTACTTTGTTATGAAATGTAATAGTTGAATTAGGGTTTGAATTACATTGTTGATGTTTAAACTGCAGATGCATTATGAATTACATTGTTGATGTTTGAATTACATTATACAGACAGGAATGCAACTAATAAAAGATGGTTTCTTACGAGTAAGTTCAACGCAAACTTTTAATTTTCAATTAGTTATCTGTTTGTTAGTATATTAGTTGATAGATATTGTAGCTTCTAGTTTAAACTGTTAAGAAAAAAGATTAAAATTTCATTAGATAAATTAAGTTTCATTACATAAACTTTTCATTACTTAAACTTAATCATCAAATCTAAATGCTCTGGATTAGAGGAAGTTTGACCAACCATAGTCAGCCTCATCATCATCATCAGAATCGCAACAACCATCTGCCTTCTCAACATTCTTCTCATTCTTCTCCTTTTTTTCCTCACCTCAGAGCTCTCCTTCTTTCCGCAGCAGCCCCATCTACAGCAGGAACTTGTTGATTCTGAGGAAGGTTTTAAACTACATCACCTCTAGAGCAACATGTTGATTCTGAGGAAGGTTTTGAACTACATCCCCCTCTACAGCAACAACTTCCTTCTCAAAAATTTTGGTAGCTTGAGCAGTAGAACTCATTTTGATTATTTTGGATTAAGTTGTTTTTATGTTTCGGCTCTTAAGCTTTTATATTGTTTCTTCTGATTCTTCATCTTCTCTTGAAAGTTGGATAAGTTTCTGCCAACCTCGAGCTGTTGAATTAATGATTATATCTCTTTGTCTTTTAGAATTTCATTTTTCATCCTTTGATATTCCTTCGTAATTAATGGTTTATTGCTAATTCTGGTATGATACGTTTGTTTATTATTCATACACAATATCACAATGGTTATTATTCTTAAGCTTTGTTATATGGAGCGCGCTTTCCAATTTATTACAAAGGTCCAGGACCGTCATTGTAAGTATTATATATATAACAACACTCTACATAACAACGCATGTGTTCGTGTCATTATATATCTTTCCCAACCGTTGTTAAATGAGTTTTTCGTAGTAGTGAATGGTCCTAACCACTAGTCATGAGAATGGATCATGTGATGAAAATTTAAGAGGATTTCTTTTTCCACCTTAGATATTTCTTATGCATCATGTGAATTTCTACATATGCCCCCTGATTCTGGAGATACATCTCCGGGCGCACCCTATTTCTGAGTAAGTGTTGATATATTTCGGAGATACATCTCCAGAACAATTTTAAACTTTAAGCATTAAGAACTTGTTGCACATATCCCATTTACATTTGAATTATTCCGGAGATGCATCTCCGGTAATATTCTAGAGATACATCTCCGAAGTGTATTAGAACACATTTTTTTTAATGATGAGCTCTGCATTTGTTTTCAGATGAAAAAAAACGTACAAATTAATAAAAGACTAATATTGTGTGTGTCAGAAATAATATAGCAATACAATAGTAAAATGTCGTACATCATGAGATCCAAAATGTAGTAACAATGTCAGGAATAAAGTACAAACTATAATACAACATCAAAATAATAACATAAAACTACTTAGTGTTTCTGACAACCTCTCACCTGCCTCCTCGGCCATCAACCCCTCCATCCTACCGGCCATGTCTACGGTACAACAGTGCCTCATGTGCCTCCGCCACAATGGAATCCAGGACTCGCCTGACAGCAGATCCCTCAGGGAAGATACCTTCGTTAATGCTTACCCGCGTAATCTCCACTATGCGACGACACTGAGGCAAGACATCCTCAGTATGATTTAGCTGAGCTTGTTGTTCCTCTAGAATCTCCTGATGAGCTAGTCTCAGCGGATCTCCTAGAGCAATCGGCACCATTACGGATGTGAGACCCTGAAGAACTACCTGATGTATCTGTCGACGTAGCTCCAATCATTCGACGCTATGGTAGCCTAAGCCTCCTCCGGTACCAAGTGACTCTCATAATCAGCAAACATCTCCTTTAACTGTCTACGAGATAAGGCAGGAGGAGCAGAGACATCAGAGTGTCTGGGGATGGTCTGGGTGTACTTGAATTGCCGCAAGACACACTCGGGCAGATGAGGAGCACTGATATGTGATCTGCAGGCCAGCCATCTGGGGTATAGAGATATGTCGTCAAATAGTTGCGCCTGACAATGATCCACGTAGATGTTGAAGTGGATGTCCTCAACTACCAAACAATCAAGGTAATTTATAAAAGACTCAATCGCCTGGTTCCCTCTCAGCAGGATAAAAGCACAGGCACAGAGCCAGTCCTCAGTGTACTCATCCACACTCACCTAGCCAGAGATGTGCTGGAAGTGCTGGAGGATCCAAGCCTGAAATGAAAATAAAAATAAAAAACATTCAGGGATCAAGAATTATCGACAATAGTTTCGCAATTATGAAATGAAAAATATTAAAAGAAATTCAAGGATAAAAAATTATTACCACCGGTAGTGTCGTGCTGCGTGTGACCTGATTCGTCCTCCACCGACATCCATCTTTCAACTTCGAATACAGATAGGCCAAGCAAGTCGCCCCCCAGTTGTACTCATGGATCTGAGTGAAACGACTCCTCATCCGACTGATCTAAGCCAACAATCTTCCTCTCATGGTTCAGAAACTTTTGGGGATCACACACCTGCGATTTTCTAGAAATAATCAATGTCAGTAATAATCAATGTTAGAAATAATCGATGTCAGCAATTTAAATTAACGTAAAAAATAAATAAAAAATCAGACGAGTGCTACCTCTGTCCCAGATATATCTGGAAGTGCGGTGTAGATACAGAGGAAGTAGGGACATATCAGATGGACCTCCTCCGAATCCCTCTGGAAAAGCATCCTCAACAACCTCACCCTCTAGAGGTGGAATTGGATCAGCAGGATCATTAATGTGAGGTGGCACTGGATCATCAAGAGGTGGCACTAGTGCATCCTGACGCCTACATGAGGATGGTGGAAGTGACATGTCAGTTGGTGAATCCCGTCACCTACGGGAAGAAGAAGAAGAAGAAGAAGAAGGTGGAGTGGCCAGAGATGAAGGTGGAGTGGCTTGAGGTGAAGGCTGAGCCCTAGGAGTAGACTGCACCCTTGAAGTCGACGCTTGTGCCTAACCAAATGTACCTGCTGCCTCCGCTCCCGCCGAACGGATGCGTGTTGGGCAACCCGGGCATGTCTCAGTCTATCGACTCTGTTTTGGTACGGTAAAGCGGCAAGCAACAAAAGTTTTTGGAAGTATTTATCTGGGAAATTATCGCGTCCACGGAGATTTGTGTTATTGAACTTCCTTTTGACAATTTAAATGTTATTGAGTTTGGGTTTAAATGGTTTGGAATAAAAGTGCAAAAGGAAAAACATAAAACAAGAAAATAAATACATTCTTAAGACATGAGAAAACTCGTCAGGAGTTGTATTTCGTTCTACCCATCATGTACTAAAAAATATATCGATCAAATGCACTCAACCTAAATCACTCGTAAAAACCCCCACGTATCACTCACAATAGAGGTTATGTCTAACACAAAGTCGAGAGATCAACCGTATCGTCTCATCGGTGATGTCTCACGCTACTCAACAACATGAAGCATTAAGAATCGATACCCACGCGAATATTAGACCTAAATCTATGTCTAGAGTTTAGAATCTAACAAATGTTTATCTTAGATCGAGTTCAAACCGTATATGTCTATAGAAATCCAAACCCATTAAGTAAAAAATCAAAGATAACCATTGATAAAGAGTTGTAAAAGAGATTTTATACAAAGATCCGTAAATATACATACAATCAAGATAAACTTACATACAAAACCCCCAACAAATAGAGGGTACAAAGAGAAGAGAGAAGAAGAACACAAATCTCATGGTTTGTCAACTCGGATTGAAGTGGATTCGACTCTGGATCGTCAAGATGCACACTCCATGTGTTGTTTCTACGCTAAATCTACTCAAAAATGAAGGTTTGATGAATTGGGAACAAATACCCCAAAACATAATGTCATACCCTAATTTTTAACCTTAAGATTCTGTATTTTCGTTTTGCATCATCTGCATAACATATCATGTCTTTCATCTCTCATAATACCTAATTCATCAGCTGAAATAAACTTGTCGAAATTACAGTCGAATCGGTCAAACTAAATTCAACTGTGCGTAAAATCAGTAGACAAAAATTTTTAAAATCGAGCCTGCAAATGTCAGTCATACTAATCTATGTTTCGTGTAGTTTAACCTGGCGTTGCAGACTGTGGGAGTATTGATCAATACAGAAGTTTCTGGTAGAAAATGTCTGACACGATGTCAAGACATTGATAAGAACATTTGTTTTTAACTGGGTCATTATGGACAGTGTACCTTGAACAGTGAAAACATGCGCGTGCAAAACATGATTTTCGGGTTTTGCATATTCTTTGGACGATGTTCTTTAGAGGAGAAATAGTCATAGCATTCTTGGCCGGTGCACTCTCGGTGTTGGAGAAGTCTTAATGACCTTGTTGAATTGACCCTTGGATCGTTAATTCCTATGAAGACTGCTTGGGTATTTATAGGAAAGCCTGGGTCACTTTTGACTCAAGATGTGTGTTCTCATGGCATTATTCAGAATTGTTCATTGGATGTGGTGCGTCTGGGTTGGCTTGGTACAATTTTTTTTGTCAATTTTTGGAAAAAAAGGGGGAGAAAGGTTTCTTCGTACCTCTGTTTCTTTTGTGTCTTGTGTCCTGAGTTAAGAATTATACCTTGGAATTTCAGGAGTCTACAATCTCTTGAGTGTGTATGTGGATGTGTACTTCTAGATACCTCATTGCTTCAGGGGGAGTCACATCAGTACTCTAATCGAAGAAGAGACTAGACACTCAGGGTGAGACGTTGGAACATCCTGGTCTTAGGGAACAAAGAGTTTTAGCCAAAATTTTCCAAAAAGAGGGAGATTGAAAGCTCAAATGTTTTGGACAAGATTTTGGTAAAACTCAGTGCTGAAGAAGATGTTTCAACATGAAGACCAAAGCTGAAGAATCTGCCAAAGAACAAAGATGTCGAAGGAGATGTCTCAACTTGAAGACTCGATATCCTGGACTGTTATAACAAATTAATTTAAATCTGTTGCAAGATTCAAGGTGCAATCGCAGGAGTGGATCAAGGACCAAAGATAGAAAGCCCAAGATAGCAGAAGACTATAATTAGAAGACTTAGGTCTAGGGTTTAAGTATGTACCTTGTATGTAACGCTTGTAACCTAGTTCTCTTGTGTAAAAATAAGGGTTTAGGGTTTTGAGAGTTGTAGACTCTAGATTTGTAAGTCTCCCTCTATATCGATTGAATACAGTGTGGAAGACATAGGTACTGCACATATCCATAAGCCTTGAGGTATTAGATTGTGTATTGTTCTTGGATGAAGCTTTTAAGAAAATCCAAGTTAGCGTGTTAGTCAAGAAAGATTAACAAAATTATGTATTGACAGGGATGATGTAGATATCACAGGTTGTGATTAAGGGAAGTGAGTGGGGTATCTCGTATCAAAGGGGATGTTCTTTGATAAAGTCTTCATAGGGTAGATATTAGGATATAAAGTTGTAAACGAGGGAGGTTAGCTTTGTGATAATTCTATAGATAGTGGAGTCTTCTTCCTGGATTGGTATCCCCCAGATGTAGGCGAATTGCACCAAACTGTGTTAACAATTATTGTGTCTTTTATTATTCTGCAGATTTAATTATTCTGTTAGTGTTCATGATAAACATGTTGGATAAGATGTCGTAACATCTGTGTTTCTGCAGTTCTGATATTCAAGGTATCAATCTGCTGTTATGCCTCTGATTTTAAATGTTTATGCAGAACAATGGCTTGACATGTGTTGTCTGCTATGCCAGAATTTCAGTCAGCTTTAAGCATAAAGTGCCCATCCTTTCTAAATTCCCCGCAGAGTTTGATCCTCGTGGATGATGGTTGCTTCAGTTATCTTTTCCCTGTTTGGATAAGATAAATCCCAATTTGAGTTCGTTCCTCAATGGTTGGAATCTTGTTTGACCTTTTTTTTCGAGCTTGTTCCTAGATTGAACTTTGGTCTCCGGCAGGTGTCACTTTTGAAGCTAATTAGGCCACCGAATCTAATTTGAACGTGCATTTATTTTTCCTTGTGTCTCGCAGGAAGAATCTTTTACAGATCTTCAGTGAAGACATAACCCATTCTCCACCAGTGTTGTTGCAACAACATCTCCTTGGAATTTATACCCAGACAACAAGTGGAAGTCTCTTCGTGAGGAGCTTGTTTTATCATTAGTATTTCGCGATGATAAGTGGCAGTCTCCTCTGAGAAACTTATCTATCTTTGGTGTTTCCTTCAGCTTTCTACAATGATAAGTGACAATCTCTCCTGAGAAGCTTATCTGTCCTTGGTGTTATTCAACCGTTTGTGATTACAATTATTGTTACCCCCATTTAGTCATCTGCCATCAACTCTTTGATGATGATTTTCAAATACAATCTTTTCCATCAACCTCTTGATGAGATTCTTACTTGAGGTGTTCTTCCCGCCAACCTTTTGACGATGCAGTCCGAGATCAGGTTTTCATTTTGTCAATCCTTTGACGACGTGTTCCTTCGGACATGTGTTCTTTCCGTCAACCCTTTGACGATGTCAACCTTCCTTCCACTAACCCTTTGATGATGTGATTGTTTACTTTAGTTATTTTTCCATCAGCCCTTTGACGAGGATAATGTTTGTCTTTCCATCAACCCTTTGACGATGTAGTCCGAGATCAGGTTTTCATTCTGTCAATCCTTTGACGATGTGTTCCTTCGGACATGTGTGTTTTCTGTCAACTCTTTGACGAAGTGTCTTTTCGATGAATTCATTTTTATTACCATCAACCCTTTGACGATGACACTCATTTGTGAAGCTTTTCTTTCACCAGTGGAGATCGTTTTTCCGGTTCAACCTTCTTTGAGGATCTTTTCTTACTAGAATGTCATCTGGTCAAGCTTGAACTTGATGAATAATCATTCTGGATACCTCCATTGGAGATCATTTTTTGGTTCTACTTCCAATGAGACTGTTTTACCTTTTGTCCTAGAGTGTCAACAGGTCATGCTTGAACCTGTTGGTCAACTACTCTGGATATTCCCCAGTGAAGGCCGTCTTTCCGGTTCTACCTCCAGTGAGGATCTTTTGTCGTCTTGCTTCCTAAAGTGTCAGCCGGTCATGCTTGAACCTGTTGATCCATCACTTTAGATTTCCCCATCTGTTTCTTTTCCCCAGCGTTTGGTCTTCCCCAGTGAGTGGTTACTTGTTGTGTTGGCTTTATCCCTATTTGTTTTCGTCTGCATTTTGCACCCATCATTCTCATCATGCTAGAGTTCATTGCATGTCAGCATTTGCATTAGTTTCTTTTGTCCATAGCATTACATGTCATTGCATCTAAGGGAAAAAATTCCAGTTATCTGTATTTAAATACCTTTCACCGTGATTTCATAAAGATTTTCATCATTCATATCATCTGGTGAAGATATTTAAATAGGGGCAACTGTCATACCCCAAATTTTTACCCTTAGATTCCTTGATCTTTTGCACATCATCTTAGGTCAATCATCCATGCATAGCTAACCAATTTATTAGGCTTTGTTTGTTTGGTATCATTTGTGAATTCAGGTTTGCTGCAGAAGGTTCAAAGGTCATGAAGGCCTTGTGTTTTCTCATTGGGATTACAGTCCTTTGCAAGTTGTGTTGAACTCCTAGGGAGAGGGATATGCCCTCATTCTTATGGTCCTTTAGTCAATACAAGGTCAACTCTCCTCAAGATTTCTCAAAAGTTTCAAGGAGGATTCGGGTTTTCCTCCCATTAGTGTCAAGTATGGTCATCTGAAGTTTAGTTATGATTTTCGTGGCAAGTGATATTACGAGTTGTATCTTCTTGGTTCGTGTACCAAGTTCATCATCCTCTAGATCTTTGATTGTGCGGGTAACAAAAAAATTCAAGCTTAATTCAAGAGGGACTTTATTCGTATCCATGACGTTGGATCATCAAGTGGAAGAGTTCAGATTTTTTTAGTTCATGAGCAATATACGTGGAAATGGTAAATTTTGGGGAAAGAGAATGTGCATCAAGTTTGTGAAAGTGAAGTTCAAGACAAATGGGTGGTACAAGTTTCATTATCATTTCAAGAAGGGCAGCAAGTTACAATTACCCCCCAAAAGGAGATACAAAAGTTCTTTTTTTGTCATATCCAACGTTACATGACATGATCATCCACAAGAACATCACACTATTTGAGAAGCTAAGATTAATAATTTACAAGATCAAAATGTGTGTTGGAGTTGAAAGTTCAAAGATCCATTTCATTCATACAAAGCCTTGTTACAAGTTCTAGTTCCTACGAGACTAAGTGCAAACATGAGTTTAGTGGAAGACTTGATTCATTCAAGCATAAAGTTGAATTGGACATTACTGAATGTGATCGAATTCAAGTTTCATATACATGGGTGCATTACAAAAAGTCCATGCCAAAAATTAAAGTCATGTACATCATTCCCAAACCATCCATACAAAATTCAATGCCACATAAATAAGATGTATTCAAATACAAGAACAATTACTTGAAAAGTATTCACAGAGGAAGTCTATGTCAGAAATCAGCAACCTTGATTATTTTTTAAACCCTCAAAAAGCAACTGTTAAGAAGAGTTGTTATTTTGTAGTAGACTCCACCAATGCTGGCGTTAATATTCCAAAATATGCATCCGCTGCATTGAAACCTGGTCTACAATCACAAGGATGGTATACTGTTCTGCATAGAGTTAAGTTGTCTGATAATATTGTGGTTCTTGCTAGATATTTTGGAAAAAGCTATCTGTCCATTTTGCGGAGTGATACAGAGCTGACAAAGACACATAAATAAGATGTTCATTATTTTGAATTGTTGAGTCTTCAAAACCACAAACTGATTGAATTCCATGTAAATGGAAATAATATGGCATTTATTGTGTTAAGTGCAATTAAACAGGCAGTTTGGTACTTATGTCTGTATGGTCTCAATCCAGCATGCTTGTATCTAGAAAAATTATGCCAAAACATGGGCTACTTGAAAACATGATCAGACATAATCTTAACATGTCTAAGATGAGAATGGAAGGTTCACAAATGCAGTCCAGACAAGAAATCACAGTTATAAGGTTATTTTCAAAACAGTTTCAAACATGTTCAGAGCAGCTATTATTTCATTTTCGAAACGAGAACAGACAGTAATCTCTAGCATTCAAAATCAACATCAAAATTTAATGTCTTCAAGTGACTATAAATCAGAAACAGCAGAAGGTTCACGAGGGAAGAAAAAAAATTGAGAGTTACCACAAGCTTCCTCATCCAATTCACAATTCACAAAACACACATACATTCACAGAAAGAGACAGCAGTAAAAAAAAGCGAGATCCACATACGCCACACCAGAGAAAAATATCACACCAGTTCACAACAATAGACACGAACAGTGAACAGAAAACATACACATACAGTTGAGAACCAGACGCATCAGTATTCCATAGAATTCACACAAACGTAGCAGTGAGGAGAGAAATTCACATAAATCGCAGCATATACAAAAGAGAGATCAAACACCATACCACCATATCACATACAGATGGTTTGAAAAGCACGCGCATTCAGATCGGATGCAATTCTCCTCGTGCAGATCGGAGTAGCCTCCACAACCACTGTCGGAATCGGAAGCTCCACTTGACAGCACGCATACATCGCCTCACACGACTCGAAATTATACACGAACGCCGCCCTTCTCGCCGGACTTTCCACGTGCACCTCCGCCATCAAAGTATCAGCATGAGTTCGTCGTCCCGTATCCACCGTCACTGCATTTGTGAGTACCTCTGTACTTCATTTTCCCTTTGCAATGATGCGTGTTGAATCTTGATGTTTTTGTGCTTGATTTTGTGTTCTTTGATTAATTTGATTTGAGTCTTGTGGCGAAAACGAGAGAGACGAAGAGAGTATCAAGGCGGAATCGAGGGAGAAGAGAGTGAGAACATTGTTGTGCGAGAAATAGAGCGATTGAGAGAGAGAACTCGAGTTTGATTGTGAGTTCACACGGAGTTTTTGTCTCGCAATTTTCCAGTTTCCTACAACATGCGTGTTCGTTTGAAGAAGAAGATGAACAATAGAGAGTAAGAAAAGCAAAGACAAGGAGGAGAGTGGGTCGCAAGGGGAAGGAATCCAATGGTGGTGGTGATTTTTTCATATGAGGCTCCTATTTCAAAACCCGATGGTGTTCTTGAAATAGGCCTATAATTGCATTTTTTATGCTACCTCTTGTTACATGCATGAATTACATGATGAATTGGTTCAAACACAACATATATAACATGTATGAGATGTGCATGATCAGTGGACTTCAAAGCAATGCATATTTTAAAGAGTTCAAGTTGTGATGCTTACCTCTTTAGGAGCTTTTTGGGCTATCTGCCAAGTTTCTTGTGCCAGAAGTAATTTGATGCTTTAGACACTCTCAATTGATCCCTTATAAGCTTTTAGAATGGTTGGAACCAGCTGGAATTCTTAGGAACAAGTTTGAGCTCTTTCTTGCAAAAGGGGCAAAAGTGACCAATATAGCAACTCTCTCAAATGGTGTTCCAGATGAGGGGAACCATTTGGGACAGTTCAAGGATGATATTTGGAGTGTGTTTGGATCATGAGTTGTAGTGGAAATGCTCTCTAACTCAAAAACTCAGAGTTACCTTGCAAAAGAAGGCATTTTGGCCTAGAGAAAGGGATTTTGAGGAAAACATCAGTTTGGTTACTTTGGTGTACTTAAACTGAGCACAAATGAGCTCTATTTATAGTAGAGAAAGTTTGTTTTGCAAGCAATAGTGAATGGTGGCTGCAGCAGGCCTTTGGCCAATTGGATCACTTTGAAATCTCAAGTCTCCTATAGCCATTGACTAGAGGTTAGAGCACAAGCCTATGGTTCTTTAGTTCAGAGTTTATCCTTGACTCATTCAGTTGGAATAGGCTCAGTTCATGCCACCTTGGTGCATCCATTGAATGCTTGGAAACAAAATTGGAGTCTTGGCCTCATTTAGGCTTTTTTAGGTTTGGCATGCTACTTGTAGATTCATGGACTTGTGAGGCTTAGAGATCAGATCACCCCCCTTGGATTTGATCCTCAGATGTGTCCAAAATGATGACAAGGCTTGGATTTGTCAGATTTGACCAAATCGAGCAAAATGCATCAAATCTGCCAAATCTGTCTTGGAAAAAATCAGTTCATGAGGCCATGTTTCAAGAGTTGTATCTCCTTGCTCAAATGGAATTTGGAGATGATCTGGTATTTGTTAGAAAACCCTCATGGCATACTTTAACTTTGATGTCCACCCCTAGACCTGGTTTGACTTTGATCAAGGTGAAAAATGTCCCTACATTTTGGAAAAAGTGAGGCAGATTCTGACTTAGTGAAAATTTCACTAAGTGTTGGAAAAATGTCATTTTCATGTTTTTAGCCATTTCGATCACTCTATAACTTAAAATCTATTAGGAATTGGAATGAGATGTAGTTGACACTTTTAAAGTATGTCATGAGAGCTACAAATTCATCGTTGGACCATCCAAAATGGTTGCTTGGATCTCAAGTTATGATCCTTGGAAGTTGGTACCCTAGCCACTTTGTTCCATAACTTAGAAAAATTCTAAGTTTTTATGGTTACCCCTTTTACAAGTTATCCCACTTTCTTTGATTTTTCTTGATGAATGATGATTCAAATCACATATTAACATTGTTTTAGGTTCAAGGAACCATAATTGTGAAAATTTCCAAAAAGTCAAACTTGACTTTTGTGCACAGTTGACTTTTTATCAAATGAATTCCAAACTGTGTGATCCTTGGTGAAATCAAGTCCTTGACCTAAATCAAACCTAATGGATATGTTCCATAGGTGTTGTAGGGTGTATTGAATCATGTCCCAAGGTTTAGGAGCATGTCCTGGTCAAAAGTCAAAGATACAGTTGACTTTTTTCTCGAAACCCTAATTGCGGTCCTGGTGAAATTGAAACTTGTGGATCAAGCTTCTTGGATTAATCCATTGTTGCAAATGGATCAATGTAGTGTATTGGAGACCCTCAAATCATGTATTGAGGTATTGGCTCATGTTTTGTCCCAAAAGTCAACTTAGGGGTGAATTAGGTCAAGAAACCCTAATTCCTAATTTTTGGTAAATGCATCCCCTGAGGATAAATTGACTTGGTGATTAGGTCCATGAGGTCCCTTGGAGTATCTAGGGTTATGCTTTGAAGCATTGGCTCATGCCCAGATGAAGATTTCCATCTGGAGGCCCTGGTCGACCAAAACCCTAATTTGGTGACACTGGCGATCTTGAGGCTTAACCCACTTGGAATGCTGCAACCCTGTGCTTGATTCTTGATGTGGGAGTCCTCTTGATTCCTTTATGAATGTTTGAGAGGTTAGACAAGTTAAAGATCATGTCATTTCTTGATTGATTCTTTGTCTAAGTGCTCTGAGAGGGCTCAAAACCCTAATTCTTAGCTGTAGTGAATGCTCACCCATCTTTGAGGAGATTGATGAGGCATGAAGGTACATCCATATTGTGATGATGATTTGCACAATGATGGGAAATATTAGTGGTCAAAATTTGGAGTATGACAGATGCCCCTATTTAATCTTCTTGGACCCAAAGGTGTGAATGGCGAAGGTATTCGGGTATTCGGGGTGCAAGATGATTAAATATTGGAATGACCGAAATTTTGATGGTGGTTATGAATGGTTGCTTGCCCGTCCATCTTCTTTTTCTAAGCAACGATACTTAGAAAAGGTAAAAACTTCCCCCCGATCCTGGTCTTCAGCCAAGGAACTGGTCTCAGTTTCTGATATAAACTTCCCCTCGATCCTGGTTTCCTACCAAGGAACTGGTCTTAGCTTCTGATATAAACTTCCCCTCGATCCTGGTTTCCTACCAAGGAACTGGTCTCAGTTTCTTTTGTCAATAAACTTTCTTGACAAGAAACGCTATTCGTAGCGATTTTTCCTCAAACTTCTCGCCGAATTTCTTTTACTGGGGAGATGCCATTTTACGGAAAAGGGTTGAGGTCAGACTTGCTGGGGAAACCCATTGGTCTGACCTGTAGAGGTGTGCAAACTTCTCTGTTGGAGACGCCATTTTTTACTCTACTGGGGAAAAATGAGTCTCTTGAGAGACTTCTTTCTGCTTAGGGATACTACATCATACTTTTCTTCGAGACCTTCTCGGAGAAATGCCATACAATGTACCCTAATTTTGAGGTGCTGATGACTTCATTAACATTGATTTTCTAGAGAGAAGAACCACTGTGTTGCTGAGAGTCTTTAGTTACGAGGCTCTCTCTGGGATTTTCCTTAATCTGGGAAAGCAAAGATGTCATCTTCAATGGAGAAGAGTGACGTTTGTCGAGAGTTTTCTTGTTTTTCAGAGGTTCAAGTTATCAAAGTGGTCAAGGGCCTTCTCCATCCCAGAAATAAACTGGAGGAGAGATCGCTCAGATGAGGCGTTTCCTGACGAGGAAATAACTGACAACTCGATTGAGAGGACTTTTATCACTAGGGGTTAAGACCGATTAGAGTGATAGTGATGCAATATAAATATGAATGTAAATCAATAATGCATGATGTATGTATGTATATGCTGACAAAACGGACGCGACATACAGACTAGTGGATGAACACGACTGGATACTCGGCCACTGTTGGGGACGAAGAAGCACCTTTCGTTCAAGATAGCAATTCTTCCTTGCTTAGGAGAGATAGTCCCTGTGGGGAACAACCGTTGGTCGGGCTTAGGAGATAAGAACTCTGTCGGGGGTGTCGGATAGAATGCTCGCATCCGACACAATTGATCCTCCATTCCAGTGTACTAGTTTAGAAGGAGTACTTTGAGGTCTACACCTTGAAGCTCAATTGCTTCTGGAGAAGCGATCGATGTTCTTTCGATGTTCAACAGTTAAAAGAAATTGCCATCTTTATTTTGAAAAGCAGAAAAATTTTGACTAGTAAATTCATTTTTGTTTTATTTCAAGAACCGTAAATCATGTTAAAATGTCGTTCTGTAAAGCTAAAACAAATAAGAATTGCAAACAAAAGCACTAAGGCTCAAATTTTATTGATAGGATGGAGATCAGCCAAGCGCGTGATTCCATAGAGTATTTACAAAGTTTAGAAAATGGTAATTTAAGGGAAAAGGGCTACATTGAAACATAACGACCGTTATCCTTCTACCAACTTTGAATCCCGGACATCCTGAGCTTCTGTCGAAGATGACCTTGACTGGAGTTTTCCTGATGGATGGCATTACTGCGGAGGAGTTGAACTGATCAGACATAGTTACTTGCCATTATCCCTAACTTTTGCCTGGATTGTACTTTGATATTTCCAATCCACCGGGATGATTTTTGATTATGTCTCTAATTTTTGCCTGGACCGCCTTTTCAGGTTTTCAATCCACCGAGACATTTTTTATTTTATTTTATTTAGGCGAAGTATTTCTTGACTACATCAACATTTGTGGGGTAGGAAAATTCCTCTCCATCCATGGTTGCAAGCCTCAAGGCACCGCCTAAGAAAGCTTTCTTGACCACATAGGGGCCGTCATAATTCGAAGTCCACTTGCCTCTGGAATCAGTAAAAAATGATTGTATCTTCTTGAGCACAAGGTCACCTTTCCTGAAGACGCGAGGTCAGACCTTTTTGTCAAATGCCTTCTTCATCCTTTGCTGATACAACTGACCATGGCATAGAGCCGTTATCCAATTCTATTCGATCAGATTCAGTTCGTCGTGTCGACTTTGACACCATTTAGCTTCTGTTTGCTTAGCTTCCATTAATACCCGGATTGATGGGATCTCTACTTCTATGGGGAGCACTGCCTCCATGCCATATATTAGAGAGAAAGGGGTTGCCCCCGTTGTAGTGCGGACAGATGTGCGATAACCATGAAGAGCAAAGGGTAGCATCTCGTGCCAATCTTTGTAGGTTACATGCATCTTTTGAACAATCTTCTTAATATTCTTGTTAGTTGCTTCTACCGCGCCGTTCATCTTAGGTCGGTAGGGAGAGGAGTTATGGTGTTCGATCTTAAACTCAGCACACAACTCTTTCATCATCTTGTTGTTCAAGTTTGATCCATTATCCGTAATGATCTGGCTCAGAACACCATAACGGCAGATGATATTGTTTTTGATAAATAAGACTACCACTTGTTAGGTTACATTGGCGTATGACGCTGCTTCGACCCACTTGGTGAAGTAGTCAATGGCTACCAGGATGAACCGATGTCCGTTCGAAACCTTGGGTTCAATCATGCCAATCATGTCAATTCCCCATATGGAAAAAGGCCATGGGGAAAAGAGTACTTTGAGATGCATTGGCGGTACATGGATTTTGTCTGAGTATATCTGACACTTGTGACATCTCCTCATGTACTTATAGCAATCGGATTCCATGGTCAACCAGTAATACCCAACTTTTAGAATTTTTCTCGCCATTGTGTGTCCGTTGGCATGAGTGCCAAAGGATCCTTCGTGAATTTCTTTTATCAACATGTTTGCTTCTGGTCTGTCTACGCATCGAAGCAAGACCATGTCGAAGCTACCTGCTAGCCTTCTGAGGGTCTTTATGTCTTTTCTGGATGCCCCAGGTGGGTACTCTTCTTTCTGAAGGAATCATTTGATATCGTGGTACCAAGGTTTGTCGTCTATGACTGCTTCAATCGTGAAGATGTAAGTTGGCCGTTCAAGGCGCATTATGTCAATCTTAGGTATGTCATTCCATTGACCTTCACTAATCATGGAAGAGAGAGTGGCTAATGCATCAGCTATGTGATTCTCTTCACGAGGGATGTGATGAAACTCGATTATGTTGAAAAATGGTAACAACCTTCTCGCGTAGTCTTTGTAAGGAATCAGTCCTGATTGGTATGTGTTCCAATCTCCTTTAATCTGATTGACAACCAGGGCTGAGTCGCCATATACATCCAATTTTTTGATCCTTAAATCAATCGCTTCTTCGAGACCCATGATACAAGCTTCGTATTCGACCTCGTTGTTTGTACACTTGAATGTCAGTCTGGCAGTGAAAGGAATATGGGTACCCTGAGGTGTTATGATGATTGCCCCAATTCCGTTTCCATAATGATTAACAGCTCCGTCAAAGATAAGTCCCCATTGGGAACCTGGTTCTGGCCCTTCATTGGGTAGCAGTTCATCGCAATCTTTCATTTTCAAATACATGACATCTTCATTTGGGAAGTCAAATCCGATCGATTCCTGATCGTCAATCGGTTGATGAGCTAAATGATCGGCTAAAACACTTCCCTTGATGGCTTTCTGAGCATGGTACTCGATGTCGTATTCTGATAACAACATCTGCCAACAGGCAATCCTTCCCGTGAGAGCAGCATTTTCAAAGACATACTTGATTGGATCCATTTCGGAGATTAACCAAGTAGTGTGATGAATCATATATTGGCGAAGACGTTTGGCTGCCCAAGCCAAACCACAACAAGTTTTATCAAGCATAGTGTACTGAGTCTCACAGGCGGTGAACTTCTTGCTTAAATAGTAAATGGCAGACTCTTTCCTTTTGATTTTGTCTTGCTGGTCAAGTACATAACCCATAGAGTCTTCCAAGACTGTTAGGTAAATGATCAATGGTCTTCCTTCCACTAGAGGTGATAGAATTGGTGGGTTTAATAGGTATTCCTTGATACTGTTGAAGGTGGTTTGGCAGTCTTCTGTCCAAATGCAGTCCTGATTCTTTTTGAGTAATTTGAAAATTGGCGCGCATGTCGCGGTCATGAGGAATATAAATCTGGAAATGTATTTCAAACGTCCCAGGAATCCCCTGACTTATTTTTCAGTCTTTGGAGAAGGCATTTCTTGAATGTCCTTGACCTTGTCAGGATCAACCTTAAATCCTTTCTGGCTGACGATGAACCCTAGCAATTTCCCTGAACGGACACCGAATGTGCATTTGTTGGGATTCAAGCGGAGTTTGTATTTTCTCAGACGCTCGAATAGTTTCAACAGGTGGGTCATATACTCCTCTTCTGTTTTAGATTTGGCAATCATATCATCGACATATACCTCGATTTCTTTGTGTATCATGTCGTGGAGCAGAGTAGTCATGGCCCTTTGATAGGTTACCCCGGCGTTCTTCAAACCGAACTGCATTACCTTGTAACAAAAGGTACCCCATAGGGTGATGAATGAAGTTTTCTTCATATCTTTCGAAGCCATTTTTATCTAATTATAGCCTGAGAATCCATCCATGAAGGAGAAGACTTTGAACTTTGTTGTATTGTCTACCAGCATGTCAATGTGCGGTAAGGGAAAGTCATCCTTTGGACTTGCTTTGTTTAGATCCCTGTAGTCTACACACATTCTAAATTTTCCATCCTTTTTCGGAACTGGTACGATGTTGGCTAACCATTGAGGATATTCTGATGTGGCGAGGAAACCCGCGTCGATCTATTTTTGTACCTCTTCTTTAATTTTGATGGTCATGTCCGGACGAGTCCGTCTTAGTCTTTGTTTTACTGGCGGACATTCTGATCTCAATGGTAGATGATGTTCCACGATGCTGGTATCCAACCCTGGCATATCCTGATAGGACCAAGCGAATACATCGGGAAACTCTTTGAGAAGCTTTATCAAACTTTCTTTGACAGTCGGACTGAGCAGTGCCCCAATCTTGACTTCTTTTCTCTCTTCTTCTGAACCTAAGTCGACCGTTTCCAACGGCTCTTTGTGAGGTTCAATGGACCTTTCCTCTTGTCTGAGTAATCGGGAGATCTCTTCTGGAATTCCTTCATCATTTTCTTCTTCAGCCTCAAATACTGGGAATTCAAAGTTGGGAGAAGGCATTGGATCGTATGTTTCGATGGGGTTTAAAACAAGCAATCTGCATGACTTGATGATTTATTTTAGAAGAGATAGAGATAATGCAAGATTGTGTGCAGTGTATTTTCTTAAAAATGCTTGTTTTTATTATTTGAGTTGTTTTTTAGGATTACCATTTTCTGAAAAAGCGAAAAGAGAAAACAACAATAAATGCAGAAATTATAGAACAACGTTTATTTTATTTATGATCTTGTCGATTCTTGAAACTATAGCCCTATAAAATAAAACTCTATCGCTTCTGGCGAAGCGAAGAGGTACATTTACAGAAAGTGAGCCCTATCAAAACATCTGTTTCACCTGGGCAAGGTGAAAGGTTAAGATAAAGACGGAAATTACTTTGACTTATGAATAACTTTTAGAACGTTGACAGCAACCCATTGGCGGCGAACTCCTTGGTGAATCACAAAGTCTGGAACTTTCCTTCTTGATTTGCCTTCAGAAATAACACTGATTTCTGGCGGAGCAGGATCATTGGAATCTGTCTCCCAGGCAGAATAGTCGTAGGAGAACTCTTCTGTTGTATTTTTTGCAGTGCTTGCACTCTCAGGTGGATCTCTCCATCCAGTTGGCTGGACGTCTTTGAGCCTGATACGAGAGCTTTCGGGAGCAGTGTACTTGACCATGAAGTTGTAATTTCCACTTGGTTGTCCTAAGGTGTCCCACACTTCTTTGGAACTGGAGGAGTCATCCCTCTCGATGACGTTGACCTCAGGAAAAGCATAGTTGATGAACTCTAGTCCGACAAGCTGTACAAATTCATCGTCGTGCTGGGTATTTTCTGAATGCCCTGAGCGTTGATCTCATGACATGGTGGGGACGCAGGTATTCTTTTCAATGATGCTCAGCTGATATGCATCGTTTGGCTGATTCTTTGGCCCTGAGTCTCCTGGGTACGGCTGCCAGATAGGCAGGCCATCCTTTGGGCCATAATAGTCGTGGTCAAAGCTGTCTTTCATCAGAGTGTCCTCCTCTAATGAGTTTGGTGGAGCACGGCATCCTTCTGGATCACAATCTCCGTATATAATCTTGACATCTGACCTCGGTATAAATCTCGGACTTTGTGCCAGAAAGCAAAATGGTATAGGCACCTCTTTCTGAGACATATAACCGTCCTTGTTAAGATAGGACTTCCATTCTTCATCTGTATCGGAGGAATCACCCTCGTTGATGGTATGTACTTATTGAGACACTGGGTGAAGGAAATCTCCACTATGGAAGAAGTTCGGAATGGGATGAAGACTTTCATCGTTAGTGGCTGTCTGGGTACAGTTTGAAGAAAAACCAAGACCTTTCTTTGCTTTTTTTATCTGTAGGAATGACAAGATATCCCCATCCTTTTGCATTGTTATTTTTGATCACTTCGAGGGCATCTCTGTACGAGGAAATCGACGTTTCTCTTTCGATTGGTTGTCATTGCTAATCGAAAGTGCTTGGAATTGGGTTCCTACAACCTCTTCTGGTTCTACACAAGTGGACAACGATAAGTTACTCACGATTAAGGCTTGCTCTCCACAGACTATAACTAGTTGGTCGTTCTTGACAAACTTCAACTTCTGGTGAAGTGTCGAAGTGACTGACCCAGCCTCGTGTATCCTAGGTCTTCCTAACAAACAGTTGTATGCTTCCCGGATGTCCATGACCTGGAAAGTGACTAGGAAAGTGTGAGGACCGATAGTTATGGGAAGGTCGACTTCGCCGATAACTGTTTTTGGGATCCGTCAAATGCTTTGACGATGACCTCACTGCCTCTCATCGGAGATCCTTTAAATGAAAGTCGTATTAATGTGGACTTCGGCATGCCATTTAAAGCTGATCCGGTATCCACCAGTACGCTGCCTAAAGCATCGTCCTGGCAGTTAACTGTAATATTGAGCGCCATGTTGTGACTTTTGCCTTCTTCTGGCAATTCCTTATCACTAAACCCCAAGTTGTTGCAGGAAGTGATGTTGGAGATGATGTTGTCAAATTGTCTTATTGACACATCTTGTTCCACAAAGGATTGATCTAAGACTTTTTGTAGAGCCTCCCTGTGAGCTTCGGAACTGAGTAAAAGTGATAGCACGGAGATTTTTGAAGGGGTTTGCAACAACTGATCGACAATGTTGTATTCACTCCTCTGGATGAGCTTCAGCATCTCATCCTTGTTCTTTGAAAGGTCGGGGTCACTAGACTGACCGACTGGTTGATCAGGAATTTCCGTTTGAGGTTCCTTTTCTCTGGTAGGTTCTCCAACTCCTCGATTGAAGATTCGACCACTCCGTGTTACTCGACTGATGTCTGCAATATTCACGACAGAGGGTAATGGAATTTCCTTTCCATTCTCAATTGTTGTTGCACCGTATTTGTAAGGGATAGCCCTAGTTGATTCATACGGTAACGGTCCCGGTAGATAGATAACTACAAGAGCCTTCTGATTCTTCTGACCATTGTAAGTAATTTCAATCAGTTCCTGGTTGAGAACTTTCGATTCGTCAAGTAAAGGGATGATGGTACAAACATCTTTGGTCCTCTTATGATCAAAGATTACGACAACATCTTTGATTCGATCAGCGACAAAGTCTAGCATTGAATTGGTTGACCCAGAACTTGGACACAGTCGAATCTCTTTGTGGTCCAACTGACTCTGAAGGGCTTCTCGCACGAGGTAACATCCTTGATTATCTTCAGAGTAAACTCTACAACGTTCATAGTTGTGTGGTGGCACCCGGCCACGTCTGCTCTGTATGCAGTGTAACCTCACTAGATCCGTTTCCATTGATCGAACATCCTGACTTTGATGCCTAGTAGGGTTCCCATTAATCATACTGATTTGTTATGTGTCTTCGTCTAAATAGATCGGAAGCCACCAGTGGTTTAACAAGTGTTGCAAAGTTCTTTGAATGAGAGCGTATCCTTGGTCGCTCTCACGACATCCCTTACAGTTCTGATAATTATGCGAAGTCAGAAAACCGAGATGCACTTGCTTAGCATGTAACTCCACCAAGCTGGTATTCATCAAGTGAATATCAAAGATTTGAATCATATTCACTTGATACTGATTTTTATCACGGTAATCCTGAATCCATCCAAGATCCATCTGACGCTGGAGGGCCTCTTGTACAAAAGAGCATCCCTGTTTGTTTACCGAGCAGACCAGATAGGAATTGTAATCGTGCTGTGACAGATTATGATGTTGGCTTTGCCTTGAGTACATTGCCACCAAGTTGACATTCATCTCCAGGATATTGTGGTTTTGAATGATGTTGGAATTCGTATAAGTCATGTTGACCTCACAGATTCGGTGATCCTGGATCCATCCGAGATCCAACTGTTCCTGTAGAGATGATTGCACCACAGAACATCCTTCATTGTTTTTAGAGCAGATATCACACTGGTGATAGTTATGAGATGGTACATGCCCATATCCGCTCTGTCTGTGATGCATTTTGACCAGATTGGCCCTCAATAAGAGTACATCATGAATTTGATAGCTGTGGTTAGACTCTCCCTCTATCAATTTACCGCGGCTTTCTCGTGTTGAGGCAACGGGTTCGTCTGAACATTTGGATTTGTATCCTTGAAGGATAAGACCCCGCTCCTAATAAGCTTCTGTACATCAGATTTGAAGCTGAGATAGTTTATATGTTATGCCCTAGTCCTCCTTGGTGGTAAGGGCAAGTCTGATCCGCTTTGAACCAAAAAGACGGATTTTCCGGTACTGTAAGAGGAGACCTGGTTTGGACATGCCCCTTGACCAGTAGTAGTGGAAATAGTTCTGCATACAACATTAGTATAGGGTCGAACCCTGGTGGTCGCGTTGTACGGTTGTTGTTGTACGGAGGATGAGCCTGCTGAAGAGGCTGTTGTGTCCTTTGCTGATATTGTTGTTGATTCGGTTGGCTTTGAGCAACCTGAGGTTGATATGTAGGAACAGGCACAGGGTTGATAGCAAGAGTTACAGCTGCTACTGGTTGGTACCGTCGTCTTTGCTTTCCGAGAGATATATTACCAATATCAAGAGGTGGACAAATCCGGGCTGCAATTTCACGCCATCTCTGAGCATACTCCTTGAAGGTTTCCTTGTCCTTCTGTGACATGGCTCTGAGTTGATCTCTGTCTGGTGCCATGTCCAGGTTATACTTATACTGCTGAATGAAGGCAGCGCCAAGATCTCGGAAAGTGACGATCTTAGTGCGGTTTAATCCATGTACCATTTGAGTGCGCACCGGTTAAACTATCTTGGAAATAGTGGATCAGCAGCTGTTGGTTCTCTGTCTGAGTTGACATTCTCCGAGCGTACATCACCAAGTGACTTTGAGGGCAAGAGTTACCCTTGTATTTTTCAAATTCGGGCACCTTGAATTTGTGCGGAACTTTCACATTAAGGACCAAACAAAGGTCTGCGGCGTCCTTTCCAAATAGATCCTGACCGCGAATGGCTTGCAGTTCCTTATGCATTTCCAGGAATTGCTCCTGGAACTCATTCATTATGTCGTACATACTTTCGTTTCCACCAGAAGTTATTTGTGGAATCTGCCCTTCAGGGGCAGTGTGTACCACGGGTGGTGGTACAGTCATTACGGTAGTGACTCTTGGTACTTCCCTCTCCCGAAGTTTGTAACCTTCAGGAGTTGTTGTCATGCCCCTAGCATCTTCGCTTTCCCAAAGTTTTTAACCTTCAGGCTCAGGGGGTCCTGTTGTAGTTTTCGGATCTCCAATGATCGGCGGAATATATCCTTCTGGGATATAGTTGAGTGGCATGCCCCAGGGACGATCTTTAGGCATGGTATATCGAGGATCATACTTCTCCACTATGGGCGTAGAGGTGATCTCTGAGATCACAATCCTTTGTTATTACATCTGGGCTGCTGCCAGAGCTTGCATATCGTTGTGAAGCTTTCTCAAGTCTTCTTTCAGAGCATCGAGTTCTTCTCTCAACTCTCTGTTCTCTTCCTCGAGATTATCCATTTTATTTTGTTGACTAGCCCGAGTATTATACGAATGAGACAACTTGACTCTCTAGAATCGAGACACAAACATGAGATTCGTAGGTAAGAAGAATGCGTTACGTGAGAATGATGAATGATATGCAATGATTATATTAATAATTTTTTTTGTTTAATCAAAAGAAACCTCAACAATTGGATTGCAAATATCATACAATAGGGAAACCCCGTTTTCTTGAATTCAAAGATTGCGGAAATGGAAATACAGTAATTTACATAGTGCTGTAAAAGGAAATGTCTAAGCTAATGGATCCTGAGTCCTCTCTGAGGAGGGCTCAGGTGCTGGTTCTAGTATTTTCCTTTTCATTGACCAGGGCTCTCGAGTCGTTTTCGGGTTGTCATTCCTTATCCAAGTGAAAGGAGCGAGCAAATTCCTTTGGTCTTCTTGATTCTCTACAGCATGTTGCTCTAAAATCTCGATCAGAGCATCTTTTTGTTTTAACAGTTGCTGTATTTTCTTACACTCCACATTGAGAATACGATACTTGTTCTTCCAAGACTTCTTCTTCTGTTGAACTCTGTTGAGAGTAACCTGAAGTTTTTCCGTATCAGGCATAAAATAAATGGCAGATTCCTTTAATGGAATAACTTCTTGACGAGGGTAAGGCATCTTCAGTTTGAGAGCTCTAGTTTGTACCCAGTGGAGATAAGGTTCCACAGAGATACAGTGTGGTTTTCCTATGAGGGGTACATTAGGGAAGTTTCCACAACGGTCAATGATTCTAATCCCATCATATATTCGATTATACTAGTCGATGTCAGAGTTGGTAAGAGACATGATTCTCTGCGACCAACGTAAAGTATTCTTAGGATCCCAAAATGCAGCAGACTTGGGCAAGTGGGAAATGAACTATTTGTACAACAGGGGTACATAGCAGGTGATCATTCCTCCACTGTACAAATTCCTTAAGTGTACAGAATGATAAGCATCTGCGAGCAAGGTCGGTACAGGGTTTCTAATAAAAAATATCTTAATGGTATTGATATCTACGAAGTTATCGATGTTGGGAAACAAAAATAATCCGTAGGTGAGCAAAACAAAGATGCTCTCGAAAGCGGGCATGTTCCCTATACTGGCAAAGTACAGGGTTTTCTTTATCAAAAACTGGGCTGGAAAACCTTGGATTCCACCCTTAGTGGTCATGGGAGTCCTGACTTCTGACTCATCCAAATAAATTGCTCTTGCGATGGTTTGATCCTTTGGAATTTCTTCCAGTCCAGAAAAGGGAGCTTGGTCAGTGATGGGTAAATCAATCAGGTGAGAGTACTCCTCCAGTGTTGGTGCTAGTTGATAATCCGGGAATGTGAAACTGCGATAGATCGGATCATAGAACTGAATGAGCGTAGACAGGATTCCTTCTATTACATGGACCCTTAATAGAGACAGCAGTCCTCCGTACTTAGCTCTAAAAGCGTCAGGGTTGGTGATCATCCTTGCCAGACCGCTTAAATCCTCAAGTTTTGGAACCTTGAAGGTATACTTGTGAGTCTTCCTTCTACCGAAATCCATAACGCAATCTCATTTCTATGATATTTGCAATCATTGTCTTAATTTAATTTGAAAAAGAGAGAGTAGAAGAGAAGAATTTTTTTATTAATGTTTTTTTTAAATGAATGCATGAATGCAGCACACAAAAACACAGAAAAAATATGGGGTCAAAGGTTCGGTGTCATGAAGTCATGGCTCTACCCATCCCCAAAGGTTATACTGGTGATTTTTGTACCTGTCCTCAAAATCATTGACCCCTCTTGGGATAACAACAGCATGCTGGTTCACCCGAGCGAGCTGATGTATCTTAGAGTAATCTCAAATGAGGGTAGTATCGCGTGACAACTATTTCCGATAGCTTCCGCACTACAAAATAGTAACATGGTTTCAGTCTACTAAAATCCTCAGCTTCTCAGATAACCCAATCGAATATTCTGCTTTCAACAACCGAAGTCGTATAGGCATTGAATCCATAAAGGGTCTCTCCACTGATTCGATGGTCGACCGGGGTCTCTTATTTGGGAGTCACTCCCTGTAAGATTACCCGTCTAGTGCCATCACTTATCTTAGGTGTATACTCAATCTTTCCAGATGCGGCATCACCCGCAGTCCCATTAGCAGAAAAATAAACACGGATATCAATTAGGAAAAGCGATATATATATATATATATATATATATATATATATATTTATCCTAAAACTAACATCCTAGACCTCTTAAGAGCTATAATCCTAGTCCTAACAAATAAAATGACTCCCCAGCAGAGTCGTCATTTTTCTATGGAAAATGGGGACGATGATGACTAAGGTAAAACAGATCATATAGGGACTCCCCAACAGAGTCGCCATTTTTCTGTGGAAAATGGGGACGATGATGACTAAGGTAAAACAGATCATACAGGGACTCCCCAACAGAGTCGCCTTTTTTCTGTGGAAAATGGGGAAGATGATGACTAAGGTAAAACAGATCATACAGGGACTCCCTAGCAGAGTCGCCATTTTTCTATGGAAAATGGGGACGATGATGACTAAGGTAAAACAGATCATACAGGGACTCCCCAGCAGAGTCACCATTTTTCTGTGGTAAATGGGGACGATGATGACTAAGGTAAAATAGATCATATAGGGACTCCCCAGCAGAGTCGCCATTTTTCTGTAGCGAGCGATTTTTGTCGGTGACGCGACCACCTTATCGCTGAAGTTTGGGTTTTCTTCCTCAAGGAGAAAGAGTGCTACTTTCTGATTTCTTATTTATCCCGTGAAGCTGGAAGGGAAAGGGAAGCTATCTAAAACTAACCTTGCATGCGATTATTTAACTGAACAAATGCTTTAAAGGGATTGGGGGGGAGGGGTCCGGGGTCAGGTTATACAATGGGTAGTTGTCAATTACCCATCCTATATGTGGTTATCCACAGGATATTGGCTTTAGGGTTTCGCTTTGTAATTGATGGTGTTTATCTGGTAATGGGTTGGGAAAGTTTCTTGGGAAAGTATGACAGGGAAAGTGAGTTTTTGTTGATGTTTGGGTTTTTCCCGATGTTTTTGGTAAGGTACTAGACCTAAGTTTTGATTGATATCAAGGTACTGGACCTAGAGTTTTTGATTAGTATGCTCGCTAAGATTTCACAATCTTATGCATGCGTATTCCCATTTAAACGAAACAGGGAAATCAAAACAATCGTAGTTCCTCCTATTCTATGGGAGGAAAAGATATTTTGGTGTCTTGTTCAAAGCCCTAGACAGAGGCTAAAGGGTGTATTTGTGTCTTGTTCAAAGCCCAAGATTGAAGCTAAAATGTTTGATTGAGAGAGAATTTGTCATCTCTAAGGAGGGATTGTTGACTTTTGTGTGCCTTGATCAAAGCCCAAGGTTGATACTAAAAGGTTAATTGACTCGTCTAGGAGATTTATATGTATCTTGTACAAAGCCTAAGATAGAGGCTGAAATGAGAAAGTTAATTGACTCGACTGAGGATATTTTGAGTGTCTTGTACAAGGCCCAAGACGGAGGCTACACGGATTTGACTCTACTGGAGAGTGTTATCTATCCTGTACAACGCCCGAGATGGAGGCAGAAAAGAGTTTGACTCAGCTTGGGAGTTTATTCCTCAAAGTCTAATGAAGGCTCGGAGGAATTGACTTCGCTGGGGGAAATGTTTATCCCAAACTTATGAAGGTTTATATCTCGTACAAATCCCAAGATAGAGGCTAAAAGGGTTTGACTTAACAAGAGAGTTCTTTTATCTATCCTGTACAAAGCCCAAGATTGTATCTGAACAAGCTGGAGAAATCAATCTACACAACTCGAGAGGAGGCTAACTCCTACTAGGGGAAATCATTATACAAAGCCTAAGAGTAGGCTATGGACTTAACAAGAGAGTGTTTTTATTTGTCTTGTACGAAGCCCGAGATAGGGGCTGAAAGGGTCGATTCAACAAGAGAGTGCTTGACTCAACAAGAGAGTCTGAAAAGTGACTGACTCAATAAGAGAGTCTAAAAAGTGGTTGACTCAATAAGAGAGTCTGAAAAGTGATTGACTCAACAAGAGAGTCTGAAAAGTGATTGACTCAACAAGAGAGTCTGAAAAGGTTAGCTTCGGTGGGGAGTATCATTTGTACAAAGCCTAAGAGGAGGCTGAATTTTCTGAGGAAAGGATCATTATACAAATCTTAAGAGGAGGCTAACTTTGCTGAGGAAAGGATCATTATACAAAGCCTAAGAGGAGGCTAACTTCTGCGGGGGGGATCATTGAGATCCCGAGGCAGGTCCAAATGGGGGAATCAAATCTTGCTGGGTGTTGCTCCCGGGATTTTCATCCAAGTACAAACGCGAAAGTGGCACGGAACAGAGTCGCCAGCAATGTGTATTTATCCCAAGAGAAGGAAAGGAAACACTGCATAAACCTGGAGGAAAGGAAAAGCATGGTCTCACGACCAAGAGAACTGGGTTCGGGAGTCGGTTACGCGAAGGGAAGGTATTAGCACCCCCTCGCGTCCATCGTACCCGATGGGATCCACGCTTGCTGCTTCAATCAAAGGGTGTCGTCGTCTGGAGCTTCGCTGCTACTGGAAAAGAAAGGAACAAGAATGGAAAAGAAAGGAGAGACAAATGTAGGGAAAATAAAAGAAGTGCTTGAATGGGCCCTACCCCACTGCCTACGTATCTCATCGGGAGCATGAGAATCAGAGCGACGTAGTTCCCCTCAACGAGGGTCACTTTGTTTGTGTCTTTTAGTGGAAACGTCAGAGTGCGCGTTCCAGCAGTTAGGTGTTGCAGCTCGCTGTTGGGAGACTTAGGCGTTACCTGTTTATGGTGGAACGGACGTGACGAGTCCTTAAGGAAAGGAGTGAAGGAGATGAGAAAAGAAATTGTTTGTCTGTTTTTGTCTTTTAAGAAGAAGTGTCTTGATTATTTGATGTTTTGTAACACATATTGTATTTAAGTCCTTCACGTAAGATTGAATGCCTCGCATATCGACCCAAGAAAGGACGTATGCTAAACATTCTAAGAAAGTGAGAGAAGACCCCTCACTATCTTATTCTAACATGAAAGGCTCAAATACAATATTTTTTATGCCTTTATTAAGTGTTTTTTACTTTTGTTTTAAGATGAGAAGAAGAGACTCAAAGGGAAGCAAAAGGTAAAATCTAATGTGGGAAACTAAGACTCAAACCCTAAAGTTATCATACATGGATGTTCCTAATGGTTAAGTGTAGTATGAGAACACTATCCTAAAAAAAGAGGAGAAGAACATAAGAAGCAACTTACTTCCAAGATGGAAGTTAAGTTGATCTTAAAGAGGGATGAAGAAAATTAAGCAAGCAAATAAGCATTTAATCAGGAATTAATCAAGATAATCCAAGTTAGAATTAAAATGCAAAGTAAAAATCAAGATTAAATTCTAACAAGAAAAGTTAATTTGTCTAATTCTAAAATTAATCCTAAAATTAGTTCAAGTTGATTCTAAAGAAAATTAAACCTAAAATTAAATCTAGAATTAAAACTAGTACTAATCCTAAAATTGATTCCCATTAATTTCTAACTAAAACTAATCAAATTCCCAAGTTAAGACTATAAACTAATTCTAAAGAAAATTAGTTCTAAAGAAAAACTAATATTAAAATCTAAATGAAAATTCTAATTAAAATCTAATTAAAGAGTTAATTTCCAATTAAAAATCTAATTCTAAAATTAAATCAAAAGAAGGCTAATCCTAGAGGAGTAATTATAATATTAAAAAATCTAATTCTAAAATTAAAGTCTTGAATTCTACTTCTAAAATTCTAAAACAATTAACCAATTACTTAAAACTAATGAACAAAAATTCAATTAAAAAACAAACAGAGGGAGGTGCGAAAATGATTCCAAGAGGTGTGTACGGTGAACTGGGCGCTGGGCTTTAAGCCAATAAGCCCAATTGCTTATTGATACGCACATGGGGTGCGGATAGTGGCTTAGGGCGGTGTGAAAAGAGAGTCAGGCGAATGGACTTTTGATGTTTGGCCCAATATCTTTCTTTGCAGCAACAGAGGAGGTGAACAAGTGAAGCGGGGGTGTGAAAAGAAGAAAAAAAATAAAAACACATGGGCCTTGAATGCAACCCGGTCTGGTATTGAACCAGATAGTTCTCTTTTAACAGAAAACCCTAAGTCCCTCCATGCGCAACTCTCAGTCTCTCACTCAAACTCCTCCTTCCTTCTTCTCCACGCCGACCGCCGCCTCCACCTTCATACAACCTCGACCTCATCTCCTTCTATGCTCAACCTTCATCAACGATTCTCCTTCGCCGACATTCCTTCCATAAAAATCTCCGGAAAAAAAACAACATCGCGCCGTTCACTAACAACACCTTCATCAACGATTCTCAGCGCCGCGCTATGACGTCGCCGCTTCTTCACCGCGACGACCTCCACCGAACACGCACTCGGCTTCACATCCTTCTTACCTTGCGTCATCTCCTTCGTTCGGCTTAAACAAACAACAAAGCCATGATTCACCGTTCCGCCGCACCATGGCCTCTCTCCGGCGGCTGCGGAACCTCTCCGATATCCACGAAACAGCAAAATGATCTCACCTCACTCTCACTCATAACATACGAAATCCAACAGCGTAACGATTCAAACGCGACATGAATCGCGTAACAAACTCAAACTATCTCTCACAGTGTGAAACAACGACGTTAACACATAATCAAAAATTCAAACCGAGATCGACTTACCTACCCGAACAGTTCCGGCGACTCTTCGCAGTTGACAAAAATGAAGAGAAATCCGGAGATAATCTTTAGGTATGCATAATTTTTCTCGATTCCTCTATTCCACTTTGATTCTTCAATCTTCTTCTACTTTTCTTCTCGATGTTTCTTCTTGTTGCGCTGATTTTGCATTGAATCTGAGCTCGTTGCTGTTGTTTGAACGTGCTTGTTGAATCATTGTTGTAGAACTTTCGAAGTCGCCGTTGATTCTGTGTGAGTTCTTGCGGTTGAATTTTGCTGCAGTTATTGTGTTGCTTGAGGTGATGAGTTCTTGAACGATTTTTTGAGTTGTTGCATATTGTTACTGATTCTGGCTTTTTTCAGGTTGATTTGTGTGATGAGAATGAAGGAAGTTGCAGAGAATTGAAGATGATGATGATGGAGTTCATGAGGTGTTTTCTCAGATATGTGAATTTGAAAGAATGAAGCAGAAGTAAGTGTAGAGGAGTGGATCAAGAAAATGAAGAATCATCCCCCTCCAATTCTGTTGCAGCTGCTCTTATATACAAGAATTGGGTGAGGGTAGAATAGTATTTCCATCTGAAATTCAGTTAGGAGTTAGTTGGAGTTGTGAAATTCAGTTATCTTGAAAATGGAGAATGATTTTTGAACTTTGGAATTTTTCTGTTGTGTATTACTTTCTGCTGAAAAAACTCCTCAAATTTTTGTATGGACTTTTCACTGCTATTCATAGTTTTTTCTGCTGCTGCTATTGACTTTCTTTATTGACAAGTCTTTTGGCTATTTTCCTGCTATGAATTTATTTTTGTTAATTCCTGTGCCTTTTTATTTTACTTGATATGCAGTTTTTTCCTTGAAGTTCTTTTGAAAGAAACCATCATTTTCAGAATCACTGTCATATTTCTAAAAAAGCAAAGCATCTCTAAACTCTAGACTTGGCATAAACCTCTTAAATATCTTGTTCTCCTCAGGAGACAGCGGATTACCATCCTCTTGCAAATTATTTTCCGTTGAAGATGAAAACGACGAAGAGGTGGTGAAGATGGAAATGACAACAAACGATTTTTAGACAAAAGTACCCATTCAAAACTTGGCTTTTACCTCCAAGACTCAGAGGTTCAATCTGAGGCCGTATCAGCAGCGGTCACTCACCCATCAAGGTTGCTGCAGTCTGAAACTTCTCTTGAATATTACCAATCCCATCACTATCATTATTGTCCTCCAACTCTGTCATTAAGAACCAATGCACCTTCAAAGCAATCTTAAACAACTTTGAGCACATATCTATCACCTTATTCACAATAATGTGCCTTCCACGTGTGAAGCTGTGAAACTAAAATGCCTACTAATGAAAATAAGCTCGTGACTGTAAGTAACAAGTGGCCAATTGTGTGTTGGGAAACTTATTTGTGATGAGGTGGTTTTGTGTTAAATTGTGGAATTGTTTTGATTTAGTTGGATGGGAACTGATTTTTTTTTGGATACTTGTATGGAACTTTGAATTTGAATATAGATTGAATATGAACCAAAATTGTTTTTAAAAATGGAAATTGGATTTTAAATGGATGTGAAAAAGAATGGATAAAAGTGGATATGATTTTAACAAATGGACATTGGATAATGAATGTGGATTTTGAACACGGGTCCAAATGGATATCGAAATGATTATCGAAAGTGTATAAAATGGGCGATGGATATTAACATGAAAATGGTTATGGACCAAAAAATGGTTTTGGATATTTTGTTGTAGAAAATGGTTTAAGAAAAGATTATGGAAAAAATGGATTTGAATATAGTGAAAAATATGGATAATAGAGAAGATAAAAATTGGATTTGAAAATGGTAAGGAATGGATATTGAAATAAATTTGGATGTGGAAAGAAAATTGGTTAAAATGGTTGAAAATGGTCATGATGGATAGAAAATGGATAACCCAAAGAATTCAAAACCAATCACAAACTATTCACAAGCCTCTGATAAAATGGTCACAGCTACCACTGAACAATCTGACCACTCACATTATCCACTGAAGAATCTCAACCGATAAACATTCCACAAGCTCAACCATGAATAAAAACCTAAATCACCCAGATGTACACTGATGAACTTTGCAGAAGATGACTTGCAGAATCGTCCCGAACAGGGCAAACACTTATAACAAGAAAAACCTTCGATCCCATGTCTCAGAAAACCAATGCAATGATATGATTATGAGTTATGACCTAAAAATGCAGATGAACGCGAAGCAAAAGCCAGAAAAAGGTAGGGCAAATTTTGGGGTACTACAGCTGCCCCTATTCAATCAACTTGGACCTGAAAGGATGATAACAACTGCTTTTAGACATTCAGGGTACAAGGTGATTGAATATAAAAAGAACCGCAAAATTTGCACTCTGTGGAGAATAAGAAAAAGGTATATAAATGGCATTGGAGAGCGATCTTTTAGAACGACGTCAGACGAGTACTGGCTTGCCACACTACAGGTGGACTTTAGCAATGTCTTTTGTACAACGCCAGACGACTACCGGCTTGCCACACTACGGGTGGACTTTAGCCAATCTGCGGTTGGTCTTGAAACTGTCTTTTTAAATGGAGTCAGACAACTACTGATTTACCACACTGTTGGTGGACTTTGCATTCTTGCCACCCTAAGATGGACTTTTGCCAATCTGCGGTTGGACTTTGCTGATTTGCCACCCTAAGATGGACCTTTGACCGGAGGTTTGTAGAATCAACGGACCTACAAAGATGACTCCGCTGGGGATAAGAGGGTAGACCATCAACTCTGAGGTTGAGGAAAAATGGCATCAGCTCTGAGATTGAGAAAATTTGAAGTAAACAAATACACTGAGGTTGAGGAAAAGGTAGACATCAACTCTGAGGTTGAGCAAAACCATAACTTCAACTCTGGGGTCGGAAGAAGGATATATGCCAACTCTGAAGTTGGAGACGAAAGGTGTCAACTAGGAGCTTTGGGAAGAAAGGGACGTTCATCAACTCTGAGGTTGAGAAGAGGTATACAACAACTTTGAAGTTGGTAAGGTTGGCGTCAACCCTGAGGTTGGGGCAAAGGAAGGTATTCATCAACTCTGAGGTCGAGAAAAGGACCACGACAACTTTGAAGTTAGGAAAGAAAAGGATATTCATCAACTCTGAGGTCGAGAAAAGGTATACAACAACTTTGAAGTTGGGGAAGAAAAGGACATTCATCAACTCTGAGGTTGAGAAAAGGGAGGCGTCAATTCTGAGATTGGGAGCAAAAGAAGGTACGACAACTCTGAGGTTGGGGACGAAAGGATTCAACTCTGAGGTTGGAGAGAGGATATACAACAACTTTGAAGTTGGGGCAGAAAATGATATTCATCAACTCTGAGGTTGAGAAAAGGTATATGTCAACTTTGAAGTTGGAGAAAGGCTATACGACAACTCTGAGGTTGGTAAAAAAGGCTTCAACTCTGAGGTTGGAGAAGGAATGTACAACAACTTTGAAGTTGGTATAAAGGGCGTCAACTCTGAGGTTGGACAAAACAGGCGTCAACTCTAAGGTTGGGGAAAACAGGCGTCAACTCTGAGGTTGGGAAAGAAAAGGGCGTCAACTCTGAGGTTGGACAAAACAGGCGTCAACTCTGAGGTTGGGAAAAAAGGAGGTACGACAACTCTGAGGTTAGAGAAAGGTGACAACTCTGAGGTTGGAAAAGAAAAGGGCGTCAACTCTGAGGTTGGACAAAACAGGCGTCAACTCTGAGGTTGGGGATCACTGCTTTGATTGATGGTTGATCTGGACTTTCACACAAGGTACCAAATCTGGCTTATGCTTCGATGCATGTTTGAATTTTCTTTCTATGGCGTAATTCTCCATACAAAATGGAAATGCTACGCGTTTTGAGGATGCAATGCAATGATGATTACTATATGCAAAAATGAAAGGACACTCTGCCGAGGAATGTGCAGAACAGAACAAGCAGACTTCACTGAGGAAGAGATTACTAATATCTGATCTCCTGTGGGGAGATAAGCAACCGTACCACCAATAACCACTGGTGATGCAAACCCTGTCGGGGAACTGCAAGCTGAATTGCAAACTTTGTTGTGGAGATGCCAATAAAGATTGGACTTTGAACCGCTGAGAATGCCAATAACCATTGGACTTTGACTCGCCGGGAAATACCAAACCTGACTTTTGAGGAAGAGAATACTCTGACTTCTCACCGTCTTCAAACTGCTTGAAAATATTCCGCCGTCTTACCCTGCTGAGAATGAGGAATCCACCTACACTGCTGGGGATAAGAAATCTTCATAAAGAACCCCTTTCGTTTTGAGGACGATTCTCTGCTTGGGGAAGAATATCAATTCCAACACCTTCCTGGAAAAGATACCTTCAGGCTCCTTGTTGGGGAAGAGACTTAGTACTTCAAGTTTCTGCTGATCGACTGCATACCGATTGTTAGGAGTGAACACGGTTTCTTTAACTCTCGACTTGCCCCAGACCACAGGGTTTGATGGAAAAGAAATCGTATCAAGAGGATTTTACAGAAGATCGAGCGTTCCCACTGCCCCAGGGTCTTCAAACTCTTGGAGAGATTCATCGGATCTCGACGTAACTGCCCCAGACTGTATGATCTATGAAGGAATTTGCCCCGAGAGGACTTGTAGTGACTTGAAATATTATGCCTCAGTATTTTAAACCTTGAAGAGGTGCTTCTGATTAACCGTCTTTTGGAGAGGATAACTTCTTATGCTCTGGAGGTGGCCTGCCTCAATATGAGCTTTGAAGTGACTTTGTCCCTGATCTTCGAATGAATGCCCCAGAATAACTGCACTTCAGAGAGATTTCTCGACGTGACTGCCCCAGATTGGCTACATCTCATCACGACTTACTGGGGAAACCCGTTCTACATTGAGTCTCTTGGTATCATGCCCCTTGATATAACTGTCCTCTAGAATTTTCAAACATCCCAACTCGGCAGGATCGAGCTTCTCGACTGACGTTCATTGTGTAAGCCTCATTAATGCTTAGGCACATGTATTCAAGCAGAACAAGTTTATTATGAGAATGATAATTCTAATGCAACAAACATGTTAACCTTGAAGTTTATTGAAAATATGTCGCCAAACCCTGTGAACGAGTCACTAGTTACGACATTGATTTTTGAATGGAAAACAAAACGCACATGCAATACCAACAAAAATCTTATTAGCACAACTCATGGGAGTCAAGAACGCTATCTCGTTGAAGTACGCCTTCAGAATAAACCCTGTTTCAATTAGGACTTTTAAGGGTTGTAACGTGGCCTGGTTCACGGTTTTAGAAAAAGGATTTATGGCTCAAAATATTGTTTGTACCCACCCATTCTCCTTGATGTTCTCCAGTCCTATGTTCAGTTAATTTGGCACAAGCGCTTATCTCCCAAAAGGATTTGAGAGGAATGACAGTTAATGGACCCACGAGGTTTTTGGAGTGACAGTCATCCTTTTTGTCTTCAGTGTTTCGGTCACACGACTTGTTCTTTATCGAGGATTTTCTCTTTTGATCATTTCTTTTTCATTTTTCGCTTCTTTATTTCCCTGATTTTGCCTGGACTGATTCTTTCTGAATTTTTCGATCTTGAAGTCCAGCGGGATGCCCTAATTTTTGCCTAAGTCGCTTGTTTTCAAGTTTCGACTTAGCGGGCTTTCTTTCTTTATTCTTTTTTATTCTTCTCTTTTTTTTTCTGAACCAATCGTGTGACACTAGTTGTCTGACTTGTTTGAAAGGGTTGTGACGGCCTCATTCGTTAGTTGATGAGGGATAACCATTGTTTTCACATCTTTTGACCTCTTCGAGGTAATGGATCCTCAGATGCACATTCCTTTTGAAATTTGAACACCCGGTCAAATTACTGACAACTATCCTGCCCCTGGTTAAATGTGAGGGTTTTTTCGAATGAAAAGAAACTCCTACTTCAAGGCTCAAAGGGGTTGACGAGGGTCTATCTCCCTTATATCTCCGGTGTTTGGGGATTTGAAACAATGCCTGTACATCCTCAACAGGTTTTTATCCAAAAGCATACAACCAAAGATTTTGCGTTTTTACCTCATCATCCTCCCTCCAAGAGTTTAAGCAAGAAAATTGGTATTACAATGCACTGAAACATTATATGAATGAATAAAAATGAATTACTTCAAGAAAAAAACATATTCATTGCATTAAAACATCATTCAGAACACAAACAAGTTTTTTTTAGGCATACAATACTTTAACAAGAAATGAAAAACTACAAATGAAAATGCAGTAAAGAAGCTGAAGATTGCCATCGCTGAGGAGGCTTGATTCTGTCTGGACGTCCTTGTAAACTGAGTGCTCACTTGAGACAGGAGGCTTCAATTGATGTACATATCATCTTTCGTGAATGCAATGATCTCTGAGTCCACCAGGTCTTGCACCTTGTGCTTGAACACGTTACAATTTTCAATGGAATGATCCGGTGTGTCTGAGTGGTACTCGCATCTAGCATCCAGATCATAATCAGGACGAATGGGGTCAGGGACAGGCTTGGCATCCCTTAGTTCAACAAGAGAACTCTCAAGTAGACGGGCAAGAACATCACTGTGAGGAATAGGGAGTGGATCGAACCTTCTCGCAGGCCTTCGCGATCTTTGTTGTCTCTGTTGCTGAGGAGCATAAGGTCGCTGATACTGAACAGGCCGTTGAACAACAGAAGGAAAATACACAGCACTAGTCTCTCCTTCCTTTCCCTTGGAGGACCCAGCATAAGGTTTCTTTGCATCTTCAGCAGCAATTCGAATCTTTCCCGTCTTGATGCCATTTTCGACTCTTTCTCCTGCCAATACAAGACCTGAAAATCCAGCTGACAAACATCTAACCAATTTCTCATAATAATGCCCCTGAAGCGTATCCATGAACATATCAACGAGCTCTCTTTCCAACATCGGAGGTTGAACTTGGGAAGCCAATTCACGCCACCTCTGGGCGTATTCTTTGAAGCTTTCATTTTGTCCTTGAGAAAGACTCTGCAATCGTATTCTATTAGGCGCCATGTCCATGTTGTATTGATAGTGCTTGATAAAAGCCTCTGCCAAATCTCTCCAGCTCTTAATATGCGTTCTCTCCAAGCTCATATACCAGTCTAAAGATGCCCCAGTTAAGCTGTCCTGAAAGAAATGCATCAGCAGCTTCTCATCATCCGTATAGGCAGACATTTTGCTGGAATATGCCCTGATGTGAAGCTTAGGGTAGGTGCTTCCATTGTACTTTTCGAAAGTAGGTGCCTTGAACTTCGGAGGAACCTTCACACCTGGGACCAACCCTAAGTCGTACATGTCCATACCCAAATCATTATGGCCTTTAATAGCCTTCAATCTCTCTTCGAGCATACAAAGCCTCTTGTCCGCCTCAGTAGGGAAATTCATCTCAGCATCGTAAAATTATTCTTCCTGATTATCCACCTTCTGATGAGGAACATGAATCCTAGCAGCACTTCCTCTGGATTGACTCATAGGAGAGGGTGGAGGAAGATCAACACGTGGAGGATTCACAACTTCGCCCAGAGTGTTACCAACAACATTCCTATTACCAGCTTCTGGGATAACAACAACAGTCCTTTGAATAACTGCCCTTAGTTCCTCTTGTTGTTGAGCCATGCCCTGCATCATTTCAAAGCACTGAGCCATACGAGTCTGGAATTCCGACAACTCTGCTTGCATCTGATCCATGATCCTCCTCTGATTGCTTCAAGTTGCATAGTGGTGAGAAGTCAAGCTTGCAGTTCTGGAGACAATACCAAGTCAGAATAAGAACCCCTTCTGAGAATACCTGCTATGCATATGAGTATGAGAATGCAAAATGTCATTCAATGCAAATGTAAAGACACGGGATCAAGGTATCCACCAAGCTCTGGATAAGTGATGTGCTACTGTCTGAATAGGTTCACAGGTCGGCTCTGAAGAGAATACAGGAACAACCAGAATAACCAGAACACCAGGCTGATAAGTCTATACTGATAGGAAAACCAAAGTACCAGGTAGAATGAAAGTCAAGGTTACCTGCAAACCTGTAAACAACCCACCCCTCTCACATGTGGGTACTAAGATCCTCAGTATCCCAGGCTCTCAGGTCAAGAAATGATGATACGTTCACCATTTCTGGTTTGGCATCATCATCAATCGAGGAGGCCTCAACTGATTCTCCAAAACAAAAGGTCCTTAGCTTCTGGCACTGAGGTCGAGAAGCAATAGTACATTCATCCCTCAGGGTACAGTACTATCGCCAATCGAGGAGTGCCTCCACTGATTCTCTTTCAAAAAGGGCATCCTATGCAAGTTCCCAGTATTGGGTCCTCGGATCGAGAATGTGCAATGTGTTTGCCACAGAACGTGGTCTGCCACTGTCACATCTCAGGAGGAGTGCCGCAACTGAATCCTTGGGAATGGTCACCAGAGTCGACAGCTCTCTAGATCAACATTCTGAAATACGCAAGATACGCACGTCAGAACATGTCCCAAGATAGCCTCGTCTGGATGTGAATTTCGTGAATACCCAACGCACTCCAGATGGCACGTAGGTCCCACTACTCTCCACTCTAATTCTAAGTGTCTACTCAAGCCTGTGTAATGGGCTTATCTCTCAGAAATCCCATCCCACCAAACAGAAAACCAGTCCAGCACAACAGTAATAATATGATATGTAATGCAAAAATGCAGTAAATACAGTAAAGTAAGTAAACAACAAAATAAAGCACAACAGTAAACACCCACTGAAGGAAAGAAAAAAACAAATAAAGCGTTAGGATTGACTCGCTTAGGGATGGACCAGCAAGAGGTCAATATTTCCCCAGCAGAGTCGCTAGCTGTCGCTCCCGGGATTTTCATCCTAGTACAAACGCGAAAGTGGCACAGAACAGAGTCGCCAGCAATGTGTATTTATCCCAAGAGAGGGAAAGGAAACACTGCATAAACCTGGAGGAAAGGAAAAGCATGGTCTCACGACCAAGAGAACTGGGTTCGGGAGTCGGTTACGCGAAGGGAAGGTATTAGCACCCCCTCGCGTCTATCGTACCCGATGGGATCCACGCTTGCTGCTTCAATCAAAGGGTGTCGTCGTCTGGAGCTTCGCTGCTACTGGAAAAGAAAGGAACAAGAATGGAAAAGAAAGGAGAGACAAATGTAGGGAAAATAAAAGAAGTGCTTGAATGGGCCCTACCCCACTGCCTACGTATCTCATCGGGAGCATGAGAATCAGAGCGACGTAGTTCCCCTCAACGAGGGTCGCTTTGTTTGTGTCTTTTAGTGGAAACGTCAGAGTGCGCGTTCCAGTAGTTAGGTGTTGCAGCTCGCTGTTGGGAGACTTAGGCGTTACCTGTTTGCGGTGGAACGGATGTGACGAGTCCTTAAGGAAAGGAGTGAAGGAGATGAGAAAAGAAATTGTTTGTCTGTTTTTGTATTTTAAGAAGAAGTGTCTTGATTATTTGATGTTTTGTAACACATATTGTATTTAAGTCCTTCACGTAAGATCGAATGCCTCGCATATCGACCCAAGACAGGACGTATGCTAAACATTCTAAGAAAGTGAGAAAAGACCCCTCACTATCTTATTCTAACATGAAAGGCTCAAATACAATATTTGTTATGCCTTTATTAAGTGTTTTTTACTTTTGTTTTAAGATGAGAAGAAGAGACTCAAAGGGAAGCAAAAGGTAAAATCTAATGTGGGAAACTAAGACTCAAACCCTAAAGTTATCATACATGGATGTTCCTAATGGTTAAGTGTAGTATGAGAACACTATCCTAAAAAAAGAGGAGAAGAACATAAGAAGCAACTTACTTCCAAGATGGAAGTTAAGTTGATCTTAAAGAGGGATGAAGAAAATTAAGCAAGCAAATAAGCATTTAATCAGGAATTAATCAAGATAATCCAAGTTAGAATTAAAATGCAAAGTAAAAATCAAGATTAAATTCTAACAAGAAAAGTTAATTTGTCTAATTCTAAAATTAATCCTAAAATTAGTTCAAGTTGATTCTAAAGAAAATTAAACCTAAAATTAAATCTAGAATTAAAACTAGTACTAATCCTAAAATTGATTCCCATTAATTTCTAACTAAAACTAATCAAATTCCCAAGTTAAGACTATAAACTAATTCTAAAGAAAATTAGTTCTAAAGAAAAACTAATATTAAAATCTAAATGAAAATTCTAATTAAAATATAATTAAAGAGTTAATTTCCAATTAAAAATCTAATTCTAAAATTAAATCAAAAGAAGGCTAATCCTAGAGGAGTAATTATAATATTAAAATATCTAATTCTAAAATTAAAGTCTTGAATTCTACTTCTAAAATTCTAAAACAATTAACCAATTACTTAAAACTAATGAACAAAAATTCAATTAAAAAACAACCAGAGGGAGGTGCGAAAATGATTCCAAGAGGTGTGTACAGTGAACTGGGCGCTGTGCTTTAAGCCAATAAGCCCAGTTGCTTATTGATACACACAGGGGGTGCGGATAGTGGCTTAGGGCGGGGTGAAAAGAGAGTCAGGCGAATGGACTTTTGATGATTGGCCCAATATCTTTCTTTGCAGCAACAGAGGAGGTGAACAAGTGAAGCGGGGGTGTGAAAAGAAGAAAAAAAATAAAAACACATGGGCCTTGAATGCAACCCGGTCTGGTATTGAACCAGATAGTTCTCTTTTAACAAAAAACCCTAAGTCCCTCCATGCGTAACTCTCAGTCTCTCACTCAAACTCCTCCTTCCTTCTTCTCCACGCCGACCGCCGCCTCCACCTTCATACAACCTCGCCCTTATCTCCTTCTATGCTCAACCTTCATCAACGATTCTCCTTCGCCGACATTCCTTCCATCAAAATCTCCGGAAAAAAAACAACATCGTACCGTTCACTAACAACACCTTCATCAGCGATTCTCAGCGCCGCGCTATGACGTCGCCGCTTCTTCACCGCGACGACCTCCACCGAACACGCACTCGGTTTCACCTCCTTCTTACCTTGCGTCATCTCCTTCGTTCGGCTTAAACAAACAACAAAGCTATGATTCACCGTTCCGCCGCACCATGGCCTCTCTCCGGCGGCTGCGGAACCTCTCCGATATCCATGAAACAGCAAAATGATCTCACCTCACTCTCACTCATAACATACGAAATCCAACAGCGTAACGATTCAAACGCGACATGAATCGCGCAACAAACTCAAACTATCTCTCACAGTGCGAAACAACACGAACGAAATAAAGAACGGCGTTAACACATAATCAAAAATTCAGACCAAGATCGACTTACCTACCGGAGCAGTTCCGGCAACTCTTCGCAGTTGACAAAAATGAAGAGAAATCCAGAGATAATCTTCAGGTATGCATAATTTTGCTCGATTCCGCTATTCCTCTTCGATTCTTCAATCTTCTTCTACTTTTCTTCTCGCTGTTTCTTCTTGTTGCGCTGATTTTGCATCGAAACTGAGCTCGTTGTTATTGTTTGAACGTGCTTGTTGAATCATTGTTGTAGAACTTTCGATGTCGCCGTTGATTCTGCGTGAGTTCTTGCGGTTGAATTTTGCTGTAATTATTGTGTTGCTTGAGGTGATGAGTTCTTGAACGATTTTTTGGGTTGTTGCATATTGTTGCTGATTCTGGCTTTTTTCAGGTTGATTTGTGTGATGAGAATGGAGGAAGTTGCAGACGAATTGAAGATGATGATGATGGAGTTCATGAGGTGTTTTCTCAGATATGTGAATTTGAAAGAATGAAGCAGAAGAAAGTGTAGAGGAGTGGATTGAGAAAATGAAGAATCATCCCCCTCCAATTCTGTTGCAGCTGCTCTTATATACAAGAATTGGGTGAGGGTAGAATAGTATTTCCATCTGAAATTCAGTTAGGAGTTAGTTGGAGTTGTGAAATTCAGTTATCTTGAAAATGGAGAATGATTTTTGAACTTTGGAATTTTTCTGTTGTGTATTACTTTCTGCTGAAAAAACTCCTCAAATTTTTGTATGGACTTTTCACTGCTATTCATAGTTTTTTCTGCTGCTGCTATTGACTTTCTTTATTGACAAGTCTTTTGGCTATTTTCCTGCAATGAATTTATTTTTGTTAATTCCTGTGCCTTTTTATTTTACTTGATATGCAGTTTTTTCCTTGAAGTTCTTTTGAAAGAAACCATCATTTTCAGAGTCACTGTCATATTTCTAAAAAAGCAAAGCATCTCTAAACTCTAGACTTGGCATAAACCTCTTAAATATCTTGTTCTCCTCAGGAGACAGCGGATTACCATCCTCTTGCAAATTATTTGCCGTTGAAGATGAAAACGACGAAGAGGTGGTGAAGATGGAAATGACAACAAACGATTTTAAGACAAAAGTACCCATTCAAAACTTGGCTTTTACCTCCAGGACTCAGAGGTTCAATCTGAGGCCGTATCAGCAGCGGTCACTCACCCATCAAGGTGGCTGCAGTCTGACACTTCTCTTGAATATTACCAATCCCATCACTGTCATCATTGTCTTCCAACTCTGTCATTAAGAACCAATGCACCTTCAAAGCAATCTTAAACAACTTTGAGCACATATCTATCACCTTATTCACAATAATGTGCCTTCCACGTGTGAAGTTGTGAAACTAAAATGCCTACTAATGAAAATAAGCTCGTGACTGTAAGTAACAAGTGGCCAATTGTGGGTTGGGAAACTTATTTGTGATGAGGTGGTTTTGTGTTAAAATGTGGAATTGTTTTGATTTAGTTGGATGGGAACTGATTTTTTTTTGGATACTTGTATGGAACTTTGAATTTGAATATAGATTAAATATGAACCAAAATTGTTTTTAAAAATGGAAATTGGATTTTAAATGGATGTGAAAAAGAATGGATAAAAGTGGATATGGTTTTAACAAATGGACATTGGATAATGAATGTGGATTTTGAACACGGGTCCAAATGGATATCGAAATGATTATCAAAAGTGGATAAAATGGGCGATGGATATTAACATGAAAATGGTTATGGACCCAAAAATGGTTTTGGATATTTTGTTGTAGAAAATGGTTTAAGAAAAGATTATGGAAAAAATGGATTTGAATATTGTGAAAAATATGGATAATAGAGAAGATAAAAATTGGATTTGAAAATGGTAATGAATGGATATTGAAATAAATTTAGATGTGGAAAGAAAATTGGTTAAAATGGTTGAAAATGGTCATGATGGATAGAAAATGGATAACCCAAAGAATTCAAAACCAATCACAAACTATTCACAAGCCTCTGATAAAATGGTCACAGCTACCACTGAACAATCTGGCCACTCACATGATCCACTGAAGAATCTCAACCGATAAACAGTCCACAAGCTCAACCATGAATAAAAACCTAAATCACCCAGATGTACACTGATGAACTTTGCAGAAGATGACTTGCAGAATTGTCCCGAATAGGGAAAACACTTATAACAAGAAAAACCTTCGATCCCATGTCTCAGAAAACCAATGCAATGATATGATTACGAGTTATGACCTAAAAATGCAGATGAACGCGAAGCAAAAGCCAGAAAAAGGTAGGGCAAATTTTGGGGTACTACACTGGGGATTACAGAAGAGTTGAGGTATCAGATCCCTTGAGGTTTTAATTTGAGATAGTCTTATCCTGATGATAAACTGACCCTGGTTGGGGGATTTTAGGAGAGAGACTGGGTTTTAGAACCCAAAAGTTCTAACTCTTGCCGGAGATTAATCCAGAATCCGGGGTTTCTCCTATGTTTTATAGAGAACTTGAGAATGTCTTTGAGACTCAAGGGTATTTAGACCGTCCAAGTCTACTAACGTGGAAGAGTTTTATCTTTTGTATGATGCCCAAGAGGAGGCCGACTCCTTTTAAGGGATGAGTATCAAACCTAAAATTGGTCTGAGGGTTTTGACTCCTTTTAGAAAGACAGCTTTAACGAAGGATGACTAAGTTCTGTCCTATACCTTTAAGAGGTCTTCAGGGTCCTTGTATTAAGCCCAAGAGAAGGCATGAGAACTTCTACGAAGCCGAAGGGTCCTTGTACAAAGCCCAAGAGGAGGCGGGGATGCTTTTAGGAAGTCTGTGGGTCCCAAACTAAGAAAAGTTCAAGAAATACTATTCACCGAGAATAGATCATCTAGTGAAAGTTATGTGATTTGGAGAAACTCAAGAGATGCTATTCACCGAGAATAGATCAACTCTGGGGAGTAGAATTTCTTTGACAATTTCTAGGGGTGACAGTCTGAGAAAAGGTTCACGAAGAATACTGCCATTCTCTTTGTTCCATATTGTTTAACCCCAAGAGAAGGGAAAAATGTATCTAGAAATCCTATGGGGGATCTAGTTTTTTTTGTATTTAAGAGTGACCAACATGGCTTTACCTAGTTCTAAACCTAGTTGTCGGGGAAACTCTAAATAACTATACTAGTATATATACAGTTGATATATGACAAGTATTTTAAAAGGTATGAAAGAAGACTAACCATGCGCAGCTTCCCACAATATAGTTATATATATATATTTGACGTATATTTAAAAGAATGAAAGAAGACTAACCATGCGCAGCTTCCCACAATACAGTTATATATATTAAAGCGAGTAAATGAAAGCTGTTAAAACTTACAAAAGCAATAGGCCTATAATTGCATTTTCTATGCTACCTCTTGTTACTCTCTTCGTCTCAATATGTGAGGCCCAAAAATGTTTATTTACAAAAAGGGGTTGGGTCTTACACTCTATTAGAGGCCCAAAGTGTTTGAAAAAAGTTTGTTAGGGTGAAAATCAAAGAAACCCTAATTTCATCATTTTTAAAAGTATTCCTTTTAATAAAATAAATAAAATGACAAAAATACCAAATAAGTCTAAATAGACTACTTGTGATTTTTGGTTAAGGTTTAAAAAATGAAGTTTTAATCACAAGATGATTTAGAACTCATTTGGTTTTGTTTTTTCAAGGTGAATATTCATTTTTAAAAGGTTTAAAAACAATAAAAATGAATTTATTTACAAAAATATCAACTATATTAAATAATTAATATAAATCTGATTTTTTGTGTAATAAAATATTTTAACATTTTTGTAATTTTTTCCAAAAAGGACCAATAAAAAATAATTAAAATTGAAGGAGAAATTAATTTTCCAAATCATTTAAAATATAACAAAATATATAAACAAATGGAAAAAAAAAGTGGTAAAAAGAGGATCTGGGGCGAGGGGGATTCGAACCCCAGACCTCTAGGGTGCAGCGCGCGCCTTCTACCACTGGGGTGGTGATACATCCGTGTATCAAAATCACCCCATGAATATATGAGGCATGACTTGTTTTTGGCCTGGCCAAGGCAAGGCAAAACAAGGTTTTGGCCAAAAACGTGAAGCTTGTAACTTTCTCATTTCTCCATGGATTGGGACAAAATTTAGGTCTATCCTGCCTAGAATTTCACAAGGAATCCAATGGTGGTGGTGGTTTTTTCAGATGAGGCTCCTATTTCAAAACCCGATGGTGTTCTTAAAATAGGCCTATAATTGCATTTTCTATGCTACCTCTTGTTACAGGCATGAATTACATGATGAATTGGTTCAAACACAACATATATAACATGTATGAGATGTGCATGATCAGTGGACTTCAAAGCAATACATATTTCAAAGAGTTCAAGTTGTGATGCTTACCTCTTTAGAAGCTTTTTGGGCTATCTGACAAGTTTCTTGTGCCAGAAGTAATTTGATGCTTTAGAAACTCTCAATTGATCCCTTAGAAGCTTTTAGAATGGTTGGAACTAGCTGGAATCCTCAGGAACAAGTTTGAGCTCTTTCTTGCAGAAGGGGCAAAAGTGACCAATATAGCAACTCTCTCAAATGGTGTTCCAGATGAGGGGAACCATTTGGGACAGTTCAAGGATGATATTTGGAGTGTGTTTGGATCATGAGCTGTGGTGGAAATGCTCTCTAACTCAAAACTCAGAGTTACCTTGCAAAAGAAGGCATTTTGGCCTAGAGAAAGGGATTTTGAGGAAAGCATCAGTTTGGTTGCTTTGGTGTACTTAAACTGAGCACAAATGAGCTCTATTTATAGTAGAGCAAGTTTGTTTTGCATGCAATAGTGAATGGTGGTTGCAGCAGGCCTTTGGCCAATTGGATCACTTTGGAATCTCAAGTCTCCTCTAGCCATTGACTAGAGGTTAGAGCACAGGCCTATGGTTCTTTGTTTCAGAGCTTATCCTTGACTCATTCAGTTGGAATAGGCTCAGTTCATGCCACATTGGTGCATCCATTGAATGCTTGGAAACAAAATTGGAGTCTTGGCCTCTTTTAGGCTTTTTTAGGTTTGGCATGCTACTTGTAGATTCATGGACTTGTGAGGCTTGGAGATCAGATCATCCCCCTTGGATTTGATCCTCAGATGTGTCGAAAATGATGACAAGGCTTGGATTTGTCAGATTTGACCAAATCGAGCAAAATGCATCAAATCTGTCAAATCTGTCTTGGAAAAAATCAGTTCACGAGGCCATGTTTCAAGAGTGTATCTCCTTGCTAAAATGGAATTTGGAGATGATCTGGTATTTGTTAGAAAGCCCTCATGGCATACTTTAACTTTGATGTCCACCCCTAGACCTGGTTTGACTTGGATCAAGGTGAAAAATATCCCTACATTTTAGAAAAAGTGAGGCAGATTCTGACTTAGTGAAAATTTCACTAAGTGTTGGAAAAATGTCATTTTCATGTTTTTAGCCATTTTGATAACTCCATAACTTAAAATCTATGAGGAATTGGAATGAGATGTAGTTGACACTTTTAAAGTATGCCATGAGAGCTACAAATCCATCTTTGGACCATCCAAAATGGTTGCTTGGATCTCAAGTTATGATCCTTGGAAATTGGTACCCTAGCCACTTTGTTCCATAACTTAGAAAAATTCTAAGTTTTTATGGTTACCCCCTTTTACAAGTTATCCCACTTTCTTTGATTTTTCTTGATGAATGATGATTCAAATCACATATTAACATTGTTTTAGGGTCAAGGAACCATAATTGTGAAAAATTCCAAAAAGTCAAACTTGACTTTTGTGCACAGTTGACTTTTTATCAGATGAATTCCAAACTGTGCGATCCTTGGTGAAATCAAGTCCTTGACCTAAATCAAACCTAATGGATATGTCTCATAGGTGTTGTAGGGTGTATTGAATCATGTCCCAAGGTTTGGGAGCATGTCCTGGTCAAAAGTCAAAGGTACAGTTGACTTTTCCCTCGAAACCCTAATTACAGTCCTGGTGAAATTGAAACTTGTGGATCAAGCTTCTTGGATCAATCCATTGTTGCAAATGGATCAATGTAGTGTATTGGAGACCCTCAAATCATGTATTGAGGTCTTGGCTCTTTTTTTGTCCCAAAAGTCAACTTAGGGGTGAATTAGGTCAAGAAACCCTAATTCCTGATTTTTGATAAATGCATCGCCTGAGGCTAAATTGACTTGGTGATTGGGTCCATTCCCTTGGAGTATCTAGGGTTATGCTTTGAAGCATTGGCTCATGCCCAGATGAAAATTTTCATCTGGAGGCCCTGGTCGACCAAAACCCTAATTTGGTGACACTGGCGATCTTGAGGCTTAACCCACTTGGAATTTGCAACCCTGTGCTTGATTCTTGATGTGGGAGTCCCCTTGATTCCTTTATGAATATTTGAGAGGTTAGACAAGTTAAAGATCATGTCATTTCTTGATTGATTATTTGTCTAAGTGCTTTGAGAGGGCTCAAAACCCTAATTCTTAGCTGTAGTAAATGCTCACCCATCTTTGAGGAGATTGATGAGGCATGAAGGTACATCCATATTATGATGATGATTTGCACAATGATGGGAAATCTTAGTGGTCAAAATTTGGGGTATGACACATAGGGTGAAAAAAATTTCTCAAATCTATATGATATTGTAACAATATTTAACCACAAGCTAAGATCTCTAACGGTTCAGTTCTGTACCATACATCCTGATACCATAACTATTTTTATAAACATTACTGCTATCATATTAAACGGTTCACTTGGTAAATATTTAAGCAAACTTCAATTTACATTCTAAATTAATTATCAAATAGTTGATAATGTTTATGGTTCATGTTTTTAATTATCATCACTTAATGCCATATTATCGTTATATAAATTAGTTAAAGTTACAACCATATCCTTAAATAAACTCAATGTGAACATTACTAATAGAATGGTGTGTTTAAATTAACTAGGGATTAGCTAGGAATTAGCTACAGATTAGCTACCATTTCTTAATTTAGGTATGTTGTTAATATAAAAAATTTAGGGTAACTAATTCAGTCGCTAAGTTGTAAAAAATCGTCAATAAATCGTAAGAGGGACCAAAGTTGTTGATGAAAAATTTTATGAGGACCGTTCTTTGAATGAAATATTTTGAGGGACTAAAAACGAAATTTGAGATATTTAAGAGGACCACAAACATATTTAACCTAAAAATTTAAAACGGAAACATGTACACTACATCAGCATTTTTTTCCATGCTGTCATTGCCACATGTATGACACGTCATCAAAAAAACCCACATGACATGCCACATAAGCCTCTGTCAATGGAAACTAACATGAGGGACCAATTTCAGGGACAAAAAAGTTTGTGAAGACCATTGTTTGAAAGAAAATTTTAGAAGACTATAATTGAATGTTAGTATATTTCTGAAGACTCCAATCATATTTAACTCTTATTTTTATATTAAACATTGTGATGCGCACTCTCATGTTTCTATGTCTGCTTTATGAATCCGCACATGCAAAAAAATTATAAAATACTATTTTCTTAATTTTTTAAGATTAAATTATTTATCAATTTAAATTAATATAAAGTATGACATATTTGTTTTTTATCTGATTTTGATATATTATGTGTACGTCTTTTTGTGTGTCTGGCTTGAGATACAATTATAACAAACACACAAAAAATGAAGAAACAAAATAAAAACTAACTTTAATCTTTAATCTTTTGTGATACAATTATATCAAACACAACAAATAAAGAAATAGTATCCAAATTAAAACTTATTTTAATCTATATCCTAAGTTTCTTCATATGCACTAATATGGCCACAATGAAATCTTCTTGTAAATTCAACCTTAAAATTTATAAAGATAATTTGAGATCGAGTAAAGAAAGAAGACAATTAAAAATTGGGTTAAATATGTTTTTGGTCCTTATAAAATTGGGGTAATTAAATAGTTTTTAAAATTTTAGAAAATAACAAGGACTAAAACTGCATGGATAAAAATTTTGTAGGGACCAAAATATGTCATTTTTTTATAGGGATTAAAAATGAAAAGTGAGATATTTATAAGGACCAAGAACATATTTAACCCTTAAAATTTTATAGGATGCAACATTTTTATTTCTATTCATAATAACACAGTATTGTTATTATATCTCATAACATTAATTTTGTTTTATATAAATCAGTATAATTTAAAACTTTAATAGCAATAATCAAAGACAATGTCATAACAAATTCTAAAATATGAGACAAATCAAATATAAAAGAAGACATAGAAAGAGATATTGAGATAGTAAAGAAAAAAATATAAAGTGTCATTGCATTTAAAGATGGAAGTCATATATTTCTTCTCCTCTTGCCAAATACTCTAAATTCTTTTTTTTTTCATAAGCAAAAATATTCATTTCAACAGGAGTAGTATGGATACCCCAACCCAAATACACCAAAACATACAAAACATAGGTACACACCAGACATGAATAAACTAAATATATTTACACGGATATGAAGTCCATTCGTAGTAATTACAAAAAGAAAGGTGTCTATTTCGTTTTGCTATCCACCACCAAGAAAGCAACACAACTTTCTGCACCGTATCGTCCGAATCCCACACCGCATCATTAAACATTATCTGGTTCCGAACATACCAAATAGCGCAAACTATAATCCAACCCCCCCCCCCCCCCCCCCCCCCCCCAACAATATTATCCAACTTAGCAACCCTCCCAATAAGCCTATAAATACATGCCTTTAAATGATCAAAAACATTTTGAGTCTGGACATAATAAATACCCAGCCAGGAGCAAACATTGTTCCAAACCAAAGAGCTCTTCGCGCAGGAGAACAAAAGGTGGAAGGCATCTTCATTCGAAAAAAAGCATAGGGAGCAAACAATATCATGAGTATTTAGTACCAATCCGCGGAGAAGTAAATTATCCTGTGTCGGCAACCTGTTCAAGCACAACCTTCAAGCAAATATTTTTGTTTTCGTCAGAGACACAGCTTTCTAAATACGTTTCAGAGTAGTCCTGCAATCATCATCAAACATGTTAGATCTTTGATTGGCTACATTTTGGCTAAAAAAAGTTTACAGCAAGATGTTGGGTGAGATGTCCTGACATGGTTGATCAGACATCAGTACAGATGTGGTTATAATACTTGGCAATATGTTGAGTAAGATGTTGAAGCATCTTCATCAACTGTCATGACAGTATTACTGTCATGACATCTTGGTCTGGTACAACAGGTACTGTTGTTATGTGTTTCAGACAGATGTCGAAGACAGATGTCATGACATCTTAGTCTGGTACAGCAGGTGTTGTTGTTTTGCTGTCATGAGACTCTTAATCAAGATGTCGAAGGAGATGTCACGACATCTTTGTCTGGTACAACAGGTGCTGCTGTTGTATATCTCTTGACATATTTGTTTTGTTTTGATGAGAATATTTTGGATATGTCTCATCATTATACGCAGGTCAAGGAGTTTATTAGGAACAAAATGCAGATTTAATTGGATTTCATAAAAAGGATCTTGGAGACTTTTTAGGAAACTATTTGGAGATTTGTTCCTATTTTTGTGGATAAGATCTTGCAGCTGAATAAAAACGTGAAGATTGGACCTGATTGAAGATTCCAAGCCCATAATGCAAGAGTCTATAAATAAGGACTTGCTAGACCTAAAAAGCAAGCACATACAACAACAAGTCGTCGTGCAACATAAGGGTTTAGGGTTTTGAGAGTCTCTTGTGTAGTTTGTAAGTCACCCATGTATCTTTTGATACTATGTGGTCGACATAGGTTATTGTAAATTGTTCTCACTCGAAGATTTGAAGCAAGAGTTGAGTATTGTTCTTGGTTGATGCTTTTAAACAAAACAGAGTATTGTTGTTAGTCAAGAGTCTTGGCTGAATATTGTTATTGGAAGGAATGTCTTTCGATTAAACAGATTGATGCAGTTGCTGGAGATTTTAACTGTTAGATATCACTAAGGTGGTTTAGGAATTGAGATGGGTTTCTCTTATCTAAATGGTGATTTCTAGATAGAATTGTACTGGGTAGAGATTAAGTGAGGAGTTATAAACGGGGGAGTTTAGCTCTAAATTAATACTACTAATAGTGAATTCATTCCTGGCTTGGTAGTCCCCAGACGTAGGTGATTTGCACCGAACTGGGTTAACAATTCTTGTGTGCTGTTTTCTTTCTACTGTTTGTATTCTGTTCTTTGTTTAAATAATTATGCAGAAAAATGTCTTGACATGTGTTAGGACATTTGCTGTCTGAATTTCCAGAATTTCAATTGGTATCAGAGCAGGCATCCTGTCTGTTTCTGGATGAGATCTTTGGGAGATACTTTCTGGCGTTTAAACAAGGAGGAGTTTTGAAGATCAGATCAATCAACTCAGACATACTCAAGGGTATTAATGGATGGGATGGATGTTCTGGATCAAAGGTAACAACCCAGAGGTTGTTCATGTTGCTGAGGAGGTTCTACAACCACTGCAGGAGAAATGGCTAGTTCTCTTGTTGGGGTGTCTTATAAGATGTTTTGACATCTTATTAGGGCAAGTTGAATTTGTTCCTTGGTGGTTTCGCTGCATGTGTTTCTGATGGAAGAGCTCTAGAATTTTGGGATTCTGGAGTTGTTGCTGAAGACAGATGGTGGAAGGTCTCAATCGTCGGCCTCTATAGTTGAAGATATCTGCATCTTTTTATTCCAAAGTCGGGAGCGATGGAAAGGAAATAGTTATTGGAAGATGTCTATTATGGTTACTTGGTACTTGGAAGCTTGGTACCATGGTACAGTTTGAAGACAGTTGAAGAGGGGAGGAGTTAAGTTTAGGTTTATTAAGTTCTTGCTCTGATAGTTTGATAAATTATTGATCGGCTAGGTTGTCAAAGATACTTGAGAATTCTCTCAAGTCCACTCATAAAGGCGTCTCAATCGTGCATCTGGAGTCTTCTAGTTATTCTTCTGACTAGAAGGTGTTTCTATGAAACACAACCTCAAGAAAGTGGAATTGATTTATTTTCACTATCCAAAACAACAAGGAAGGATTCATCTCTCTTTACCCTAAGGGTGGATCCAATCTGATTGGAGTTTTCAGAATCGTTGAGGTAAATAAGGTTCGTTCAGAGAGAATCTTAGTTACTTGAGTCAAGGGTGGCCGCCTTGGTATCTCATAACTGTTTGTCAAAGAAGATACTTGAAAAAGATTGAATGCTTGATAAGTGCTCATGAAGTGATTTGGTGGAGCTTAGCTACAATAGTGAAGAAGGGTTATTGAACAAGGATTTAAGATCAATTGCTATTTGTGGTATTCACAAGTATTTAATTGATTATCCTTGAAATTCAAGATTGCTGATGTTAAACAAGATGTTGGAACATTTCATCATCAGAGTTTGTGCAGAATCATGGGAGGGGTACTGCATACACTTTAGCATCTGTTTTGGTATTTGGTGTTGACCTAAGAATCGGCTTCAGTCTGGTGTGACAGAAGCATGTGATCTCTGGAGAGTTTCCTGGCAAGAAACTGGTCTGGACTTTGGTGCTGTTGAAGATGAAGATGAAGACATCATAATCTTGATGGTTATTTCTTGGATCAGTTTATTTCTGATCTAGGAAGAATGGAGTGCAGCAGGTGTGTTTAAGTGGTTACTAGAAGCATCTGGTGGTGGTACAACTTGGATCAGTTTATTACTGATCCAGGTACAAGGGAGCATATGATCTTGCTCATTTTGAAGGTCAAGGCTAAGTGGCAGTTATCTCTGACTTTCTACAGACTGCTCTACTAAGGAAAGTGGCATTCTTTGGTATAACTATGGTGTAGTCTAGGACTACTTTATCTTCTGAAGATTCAGACGTGGCAGGTGTGAAGTCTTTGGAGTTTCAAAGCAGTTATTCATCAAGGTGTGAGCTTGAAAGGAATATCTGTGATAAGCAGGATGGAGATTGTCTACTCAAACTTGGTTGTTGAATCAAGTCTATGAGAGCATGGAACTCTTGTTCTGTAATAGGGAGGAGGTTCTTCTAAGTGGCAGAAGGAGGAGCTGAATTCAGCAGCTGGATGTCATATCAGAATGTTCTGACATCTAGCTTAACATCAGAGTCTCAGCTGGTGATGTGGCACATCAGCTTAAGATAAGGTGATCTACATGAGAATGAAAGTTATGGATGCTTCAAAAAAGGTCTATCTCATGCAGTTTACGGGAGTTGTGGGTTGAGAAGATATTACATGTCTAGAGGCTTGGTGGATCCAAGATGTGTTGCTATGGAGCAAGTAGTTCATGTGACTTAAAGATCAGATTTCATTGGTGGATCAGTGTATCTTGTGGGAGTTCTGAAGAAGAGTGAGATCAATCAAAAGGCGGCATTTGGTTGGTTTCACAGTGTACATTCAAGCAAGGTCCTTGGAACTAATTACTCTTGGGCAGAAGAATAGTTAGTTGAAAACATAAGGAGGTTCTGGTTCTCTTGGAGCTTGTGGTATAAGTTCTAGGTTGAGGATGGAAGTATGCCTTCTTTTGGTGGATGAGAGTTTATTTCTCTCTTGGTTTCTGGAGTTCTTCTTGTTCAAGCTGGTGGCACAGTGTTGTTTGAAGATCTTCAATTAGATTACTATGCAGATAGTAAGTCCAGTGGTGGAGCATATTAAGAACCATGGTGTGTGGTGTCTGTGATGTGTGACGAATGTCCTAACTGATGTTAGAACATTTTTGGGTTGGTTATCCTTGGAGTAGGATACTAAGTTCTGAGTGTAGAACTTGACATTCACATCTTGTCTAAGAGGTATTTATCTTATCATAGGGGAGAATGATGGGTAAAGGATTGTCTTGGAAGTCTGATGTGAATGGGAGATGCTAGAAGTGGATCAGTTTGGTGCTTGTGGAGCAAATGAGATGAAGATTTTTGGAGCATGTGTTTGATGTACTTCAAGTGTGAAGAACATCTGGGAGATCTAGCAAACTAAGAAGCCCCGTGTGTCTCTTTGAGAAATGTGAAGCATCCAGATTAATTAGATTTTATCTCAAGGAACATGGAGGTCTATACATGAGAATTCAAGAGGAATTCGTGTGGTGTATAGATGGGTTCAAGAAGAGGGGGATCAATGGAGCTTTGATCTTAATCTAAGAGTTTGTTGATTTAGGATGGTGATTCTAATGTGACCTCACGGGAAGCATGCTGGTGTTCATGTGTGAGTGATTATTGGTTCTTGTCAGAAGAAGCAATAAGTGCAGTTGATGATTGTGTTCAGCAGGAAGGTTGGACAGAGGGTGCGCTCTTGAAGACATGAAGATGCTTCTTATGTTTTCCATTCATTAACAAGGTGTTCTACTTACAAAGGAGCATTGGTTCTAAATGCAGGGAGAATGGTATTTGTGGTTGCTTGTTGTATGCAACTACTTAGGGGGAGCCTGATAGTTTGTCATGCTTGTGTTCCTGTTGCTTCTATTTTTCGCTGCATGTGTGGGGGTTTTCCCTTGAGGGGGAGGACTAATTGTGTACGACAGGGGGAGTACTCATACTGACTTGCTTGCTTTTGGTTGATTGCCCTTAAATGCATAGTTGCTTGGTTTTGCATATTATGGCTAAAAAGGGGGAGAAGTAAGTAGTAGTAGTGTTATTTGATTGTTTCCATGAGGGGGAGTTGGATGTGTTATCTAAAGGTTGTTTTAGCCAAAATTTGCCAAAGGGGGAGATTGTTAGATCTTTGATTGGCTACATTTTGGATAAAAACAAGTTTACAGCAAGATGTTGGGTGAGATGTCCTGACATGGTTGATCAGACATCAGTACAGATGTGGTTATAATACTTGACAAGATGTCGAGTAAGATGTTGAAGCATCTTCATCAACTGTTATAACAGTATTACTGTCATGACAGATGTCATGACATCTTGGTCTGGTACAACAGGTACTGTTGTTATGTGTTTCAGATAAATGTCGAAGACAGATGTCATGACATCTTAGTCTGGTACAGTAGGTGTTGCTATTTTGCTGTCATGAGACTCTTAATCAAGATGTCGAAGGAGATGTCACGACATCTTTGTCTGGTACAGCAGGTGCTGCTGTTGTATATCTTTTGACATATTTGTTTTGTTTTGATGAGAATATTTTGGATATGTCTCATCATTATACGCAGGTCAAGGAATTTTATTAGGAAAAAAATGCAGATTTAATTGGATTTCATAAAAAGGATCTTTGAGAATTTTTAGAAAACTATTTGGAGATTTGTTCCTATTTTTGTGGAGAAGATATTGTAGCTGAATAAAAATGTGAAGATTGGACCTGATTGAAGAGTCCAAGCCCATACTGCAAGAATCTATAAATAAGGACTTGTTAGATCTAAAATAGCAATCACTTACAACAACAAGTCGTCGGTGCAACATAAGGGTTTAGGGTTTTGAGAGTCTCTTGTGTAGTTTGTAAGTCACCCATGTATCTTTTGATACTATGTGGTCGACATAGGTTATTGTAAATTGTTCTCACTCGAAGATTTGAAGCAAGAGTTGAGTATTGTTCTTGGTTGAAGCTTTTAAACAAAACCGAGTATTGTTGTTAGTCAAGAGTCTTGGCTGAATATTGTTATTGGAAGGAATGTCTTTCGATTAAACAGATTGATGCAGTTGCTGGAGATTGTAACTGTTAGATATCACTAAGGTGATTTAGGAATTGAAATGGGTTTCTCTTATCTAGATGGTGATTTCTAGATAGAATTGTACTGGGTAGAGATTAAGTGAGGAGTTATAAACGGGGGAGTTTAGCTCTAAATTAATACTACTAATAGTGAATTCATTCCTGGCTTGGTAGCCCTCAGACGTAGGTGATTTGCACCGAACTGGGTTAACAATTCTTGTGTGTTGTTTTCTTTCTGCTGTTTGTATTCTGTTCTTTGTTTAAATAATTATGCAGAACAATGTCTTGACATGTGTTAGGACATATGTTGTCTGCATTGCCAGAATTTCAAAACACACCATGAAGTGAATTGTTTAACAACTTGTCATACCCAGACCTAACCGAAAACGACTTCTCCTGACCGAACGGCCATATAATGTTATCCCTCCTCCCAATTACTGGAGCTTCCAGCAAGAACAACTCATTAAGATCATCTAATTCATGTGCCAACGAGACAGGAATCTGCGACAGTGGCACGCCCAGGTCCCACACCTACACCTCCTCCACCCAAACGCCCATATCCACCACCCTCTCCCTCTTCCTGTTGGACGTATTCCATAGACCAGGAAACACAGATGCTAAACAAGTATTTCCCAACCATCTAGACAACCAGAAAAATGTCTCGTTACCTTCACCTAATTTATATGAAATTAAGTCGACGAACTTACCCGCGCCGAAAGTAAGATTTACTTTGAGTAAGTCCCTCCACCAAAGTGAGGAACCACCAATATATTTAGGGTATTCCACACAGACCAGAAGTAATCCAAAATCTCCATACCTGCCTTGAAGTATTCCAGTCCAGATGCCACCTTTCTCACATAAACATCTCCAAATCCATTTAGCCATAATAACAAGGTTGAAAGCCCCCAATTTCCCTAATCCCCAGCCCCTCATCAGCCTTACTTTTACAAACAGTACTCCACCTTACCCATGACATTTTCGTGTTTTCCGTAACACCCGACCATAAGAATTTCCTCTGGATGGCAGTGATTTTCTGCACCACCTTCCTAGGAACTTTATAAAACGCAAAGAAGTGAACTAGTATGTTTGATAGGATAACATTAATAAGAGTAGCCCTCCCAACCATGGATAAGCACCTCCCTTTCCAAGAAAAAAGCCTTGTTTTCAGACAATCGATTACGGGATCCCAAAACTTAATTCTTCTATGATTCCCACCCATCTGCAAACCAAGAAATTTGAATGGGAAACCGTCTTTCCTACATGAGAGAAATACTTCTGCCGCATTCATATAGTTTTCCTCCACCACAATTCCATATATGTAACTTTTACCAAAGTTTACCTTCAATCCAGAAATAATTTCAAAACCATTCAACACAGGCTTAAAAGTACCGTATCATCAGCATACTGCATTAGATTGACTACATTCATATTATCAATGGTAAAACCTTTCAACAATCCTATATCCACCGCCCGCCGAACTAGAATAACCAGCCCTTCACCCGTAATGGTAAACAAATATGGGGATAATGGATCTCCTTGTCGCAATCCCCTTGGCACCTCATAATCTTTGGTCGGGCTACCATTTACCAACACCGACATATAGCTACTAAACACACTACCATCCAACCACTTCAACCAAGATGCACCAAAACCTATATCAACCAGAGTCCTCCTAAGATACCCCCAATCAACACAGTTATAAGCCTTGGCGAAGTCCACTTTAAAAATAACACAAGACCTTTTGGATCTCTTAGTGTAATCGACAACTTCATTTAAAACAAGGACGTCATCCAACAATTGTCTTCCCTTAATAAATGTTGTTTGTGACTTTGATATCAACTTATAAATCACCCTTTTAAGCCTACTAGCCATTAGCTTTGCCACAACTTTGTACACACACCCAATAAGAGAAATAGGCCTAAAATCATTCAAATTCCTAGGATTTTCTAACTTAGGAATAAGGGTGAGGAAGGAGGAAGAGAACACCTTAGGAAGACAACCATCTTCAAAGAATTGCATTATAGAACCAGTGAATTCAGCCCCAATGAAACCCCAACATCTCTTTATAAATTCCATATTGAAGCCGTCAGGCCCAGGGCATCTGTCCCCATCAGCTCCAAAAACCACTTCTTCGATTTCACTTGCAACAAACGACCTTTCCAGCAACAAGACATCTTCCACTGATAATTTATTCCAGCCAGAACTAAAGATCCTAGGCCTAGCCATAATAACCTGCTGGAAACCTGATTTGAAATGTTTCTTAACCGCCTCCTTAACTAAGGAAACTGCCTCAGCCCCCCTAAGTTACAATGTTTAGGCGAGACTGTATTTCAAAAATATTGTTTCTTCAGTGATGTGTGGAAATACCTGGAATTAACATCCCCCTGTGCAATCCATTTGGACCTCGCCTTCTACTGCATTATACTGTCTCTAATTCTGAGGTTTTTCCACATCGCCATTTGAGCATTAGACCTTCTAAGTAAATATTGTTAATTAAGTAATCCCCCGTCCGATGCCAACATATCCTCCACTTCATTAACTATCCCAATATCCTGCAATATTCTAGTATCATACCAGTCAAGCACCTGCCTATTCCACTCACGTAATCAGACTCTCAGCTGATTAAATTTTCTTGCCAAGCTCAGCAACGGACTACCTGATACCTCCATTGACTCCCACCCCAATTTAATGAAAGGCAAAAACTCTTTATGTTCATACCAACACTTCATAACTCTAAACGGCTTTGGCCCCCAGTTCACATTTTTAGCCGAAATCTAAAAATACCTATGATCATACACATCTCTATTCCCTACAGATTGCACCACCGTATTCTACTCGTTACACAACACTAGAGAAACAAGAAACCTATCCAACCTGCCACAACTGTTACCATTAGCATGAAACCAAGTAAATATATTCCCACGAATAGGTAAATCATCATAGCCCAGGAGATCAATAAAATATTGAAAATCCTCCATTTCAGTTCTACTATGCCCATCTCTCCCTTTCTTTTAAGTTCTATTTTTGGTTGAATTAAAATCACCACCAATTATCCAGTATTCCCCACCAAACTTCAATTTTATGTTCAGAATTTCCGACCCCAAAATTCGTTTTTCAGCCAGGATACATGATGAATACACATTAAGAAAGTAACAAATCTTACCCTTCCAATCTGCACAAACGCCCAAATATCCTTTCCCTTTGAAACTAAAGACCGGAGTGATGCTACCCTTTCTCCAAATTGTAAGAATACCCCCAGACAAGCCCACTGATTCGCTGCCCGACCATTGAAAATCCGAGCCTCCCTAAATGCTATGAACTAGACTATCTGTCAAACATTGAGTTTTTGTTTCTTGTAAGAAGCAAACATCTGCCAAGCGTTTCCTGAGATTCTGCCCAATTTTTTCCTTTTCACTAAACCGCCACACCCCGAATGTTAAAGGTAACAAAATTCATGGAATTCCCATTTCAACCCCCTTCTTGTTCGCCACTGCTAACCTATCTGAGACTTCCATATTTCAAATAATACCCTCGAACACTTCATCATCCTCTTCACCCTCAACACCCAAATTCTTGATAGAATCCCAAACTCTAGCTAGTAGGTCTTCCATCTTCTTATGAATTCTCTGATTACTTTGATTAACATCCGAATCCCCTAAGGAATCACAGCATAAAATCGAACCACCCGAGTATCTTGAGATTGAATCAGACACCACCGTGTCTCCATAAAACGTTGGGTTATGGAAAGGAACAATGGGTAATGAATGGGGTTCCACCGACGAAGTCTCAGCATGCATAAGGGTTGAAAAATAAGAAGGGGAAAAGGGAATTTTAATTTTTTCATAAATATCATCCAACATCAGTTTTTTCCTTGATTTGGGCTTCACATCTGGGCCAAGAGTATCCAATCCATCCAAAGCAGGCTCAGAACAAACCATTCCTTCCTCTAAATCCTTGGACCCACCACCAACGCCCATGTGGATCTCCAGGATACCTCGTACCTTCTTAGACTTGATCAAAAGGGATAATGTCTCACGTGTATTACATAGAGGCCCCACCACACCTACCCCGTCATCCAATACAATAGGACAATGCCCCTCCTTTTCCACCCCAATTAAAATTTTCTCTTTTACACCTCCCAAAACATCAGGGACTGACACATACCTCTGTCTCGTACCACTTTTCACCGTCTCCATATCTGCCATAACACCAGTCCCTATCAACTATTTCTCCTTGGAACACCCATCGTTCCCCCCAAGTCCACGTGTCCCCCATCCCTCTACTTCTCCCTGTGTTTAGCCGCCCTAACCTCCACTAGCGTATCCTGAGGGCATTCATGTTATCCTTTCAAATCTTCCTAGTTCTGATTTTTCCACATTAAACATCAAATGATCACCTTTGTCACCATATCTCACTCCCTGATTCCCTTTTTACAGCCATAACATATGATCTCCTATTGTTAAATTGGTTCCCAGAATACCCCTTAAATAATCCAGCGTTCTTACCCCCACCCAAAGCTTCCTTAGTAGCACTAATGGCAGCAGGGGAAACCTTATCTAAGGTTCTCTGGAACCGAGGTAAATTTGCAAAAATATTTTTTCCATTGATAACGATATTATCCAGTTTGACCGCAAATACTCTTACATCTGATACTCCTTTGAACCTTACAAAACCATAATGTTTGCCTCTTTTATACCTTCTGGCCGGAGTAAAAACTTCCACCACCAAGCCATATTCTTTAAATACACCAAACATATCCTTAGCTTTAAAATGTTCAGGAAACTCCGTAAAGAAGAAGCTAGTAACATCATTCCCATTCGAGACCACTCCTTTCCCCCCAGCAGCTTTCCAAATCAATCTTTTTGCAACCCCTTGTCTTGCATTAATGTTCCTACGAATCTGCCTCCACTCATCAGCCATGATACTCAAATAAAATAAAACAGCTCTCCCTAATCTCAAAAAGATAAGCCAAAACACCAAAACTACTCCAGACGGATAGAACCACACAGAGCCAAGGCCCATAGTCCTAGAATTAGGAATTTAAGCCGAAGACTCCGATGACCTCCCGCCGAAAATGATACACAGTGTCAAGAAGAGAGTTATAAGGATTTGCCACAACTAGAGAACTTGTTAAAAGACAAAATTTTTGTATGAAATAGTTAATGTAGGAAAGTGAAACAAAGTCTATAGCAGTAAAAAAACACATTATCTAGTTATCATTTTTCTTTATCCAATATTTGACAACAAACAATCTACTTTTTATGTATTATCAAAGAGTGTTAAAACAAATTTAGTGTGTTCTTTTAATACTTTGCGCATGTTTTTGCATTCTCCATGCAGTAGACTTATAACAAAGTAACCACAAAATTAAAATAGTAATAATAATAATAATACGGAATAAAATTCATAATATTATAATTACCACTAACGAGAGAAATTAAAGAAGGCAGAATCAACAAAAGATAATATTTTTAAAAAATATTAGAACAATGAATAAAACAAAACTACGAAAATTTAGTCTTTTCGAAAATGAAAGAATAAAATGTCAATAATGAAGAAGTGCTTCCAAATATTATAAGCTTCTTCATCGTTTTAACAATGGATTCCATGACACTTTTTTAATTGTCTTTCTCCCCAACTTTTTTCTCTTTTTCTTCTCTTTCAATTATATTTCAGATCTTCGTGGTAATTACATATTTTCTTCTCTTTTCATATTAGATAAGTAATTAATTTTCAAACAGTTTCTCTCTCTCTCTCTCTCTCTCGTCTCTCTCTCTCTCTCTCTCTCTCTCTCTCTCTCTCTCTCTCTCTCTCTCTCTCTCTCTCTCTCTCTCTCTCTCTCTCTCTCTCTCTCTCTCTCTCTCTCTCGTCCTCTCTCTCTCTCTCTCTCTCTCTCTCTCTCTCTCTCTCTCTCTCTCTCTCTCTCAAGACCATACTCATCACATTGATACAACAACAGTAGTGATGTATATATGCTTGTCTGCTATTTTGTTACGCTAACACATAAATAAAAGAAATGGAAGCAACAAAAATAATAAAAGACATAATTAAAATAAAACTTAAGATTCAATCAACAAATGTATCATGTTTTCTTTATTATGGCCATGACATGGTTTTATTGTTAGTATATAGAATATCTTCAGTATATCATTCACTTTCTATTGTATATAATAGTATAGTTTTTCCCTTGTTTAAGTGTCACATCGAATACCCTTGTACTCGGTGTTCAATCAATCCAATTTTCTAAAAAAAATTCTTACTTACCATACACTAGAGATAAGGTTTATCTTGTATATATACTCCCTCCGTCCCAAAATATAAGAGAAAAAAATGCATTTTTCTTGTCCCAAAATATAAGAGAAAAACCAACTTTTATCATTTTCAAGTTAAAATTAAATGCAAGTTGCATTTAATTTGTTTTCTCTCTCATCTTTTCTATAAACAACAACCAATTTGAGTTCTTGAAGAACCACATAAAAAAATTGTGAACGAGTACCTGAAAAACTTTATAAAATGATTTGTGATTGAGTTCTGAAAACTACATAAAAAATTGTGATTGAGTTTCTGAAAATTACATAAAAAAATTGTGATCGAGTTTCTGAATGAACTTTCTAAAAAGATTTGTGATTGAGTTTCTAAAGAAATACAAATAGTAATTAAGTTTCTGAAGAACTACAACAAAAAATGTTATTGAATTCTTGAAGAATTAAGCATTTATATCATACATTAGTTTACATGAGTATTTTAAAATATTCCATAAGGATTGCACAATAAATACCATTTTTATCATGAATTATAAGGAACATGTATGATATAGTTTGTAAAAATATTATAATAAAATTAATACTATACGTTTAAAGTTTGTCTATTCTTGATGAATTACTGAAGAATTCATAAGATTACGTAAATCATGATGTTTTAATTTTGATTATAAGGCCATTTGTGATAAATTTCTTGAAAAACTACATTAAAAAAATAAAATAAAGAATTTCTAAAGAATGATGATGAAAATAAATTTGAAAGATATTATATAAAAATAACGCTTTATTTTTTTTATGAATAATGATTGTATAATTTTTGAAAAACTAATCATCTGATATCAAACATCCGTATATGATTTTAAAAATTATCATTATTGATAAATATTAATGATTAATTCACTGAATAACTATACATTTAGATCATGATTGATATCTATAAGATTAATTAGATCTTATTTAATTGAAAATAAAATAATATAAGAAACAATATGAAATTCTGCTCCCAAGGGGATATACGTCGAACAAGCTGTCCTAGAAAACTAGTTCGACAAGTTAAGCCATAGACGCCACAAGAGAAAGTACTAGATGATGGAGCAGGAAAATAGTAAATAACACGATAGTTTTTTTATCTAGTTCGGTGAAACCACACTACGTCTGGGAGTTAAGTCCACAACCCAAGAAAGGAAATTCATTATTAGTAGTTTAGTACAATTAGTCTTACAAGCAACAATAAATTCTATGTTGTTCAATGTCTCTTCCTACCATTACCCAATGACTTTCCTATTTAGGGCTCTCCTAAACATGAGAACCTACCCATTCTCTTCTCAATCACACAACCCGTGATTGAAGATTACAACTCAATAATCAATGTTGAATAATACCACTTAACTTTAGACAAACCAACTATGTCAAGTTACTGAAACATAATGATGTACAAACAACAATAACAAGGACTCAAAATAAACCCTAGTGCTCTAAAATCTTCAATGTATTGTCTTGCTTCCAATGTAGATTTTGAGATTCTTATATAGCATAATAATTATGGGCTTTTCTTCATGGATTTGAGACTAATTTTGTCCAGAAATGACGCAAAATTTGTTGGATATTATCTGTTCCATAAATATCTCCAACAAGATATGATTTGTTTCAATTTAAATTCAAATTTAAATCTTCATTTAAATCAGAATCAATCTTCGCCCAACTGTCAAACAAATCACCTAATCATATTGTTAAGTCAATTAGCAATAAAATCTGATTCAATCTGATAAAATCTGACTTGTCGGGCAAGACCCAGATGTCGTACCTCATGCTGGAGCACCGCGTCCAGCGTGTGTTCCTTCTGCACCTTCATACAGCTTAAGCAAGCTAGATAATTTCAAACACTTTAAATACTTCTCCATGTTTTTGTTTTGCAAAATGCAGTTAATCCAATAGGAACTACACAATATTAATTTTCTAAAAAATTATACATTTAGATTATGCAAAATATGATCATTTAACTAGGAGTTGCATATGATACATTAAAGTAATTTCTAAAATCAAAGTTATTAATGAATTTGTAGGAAATTAATTCGAATTTATATTACATTAAGATTATTATCTATATTTTTTTTAAAAGCCATTGGAATTAATAAAGAACACAAAGTGTGTTCATGTACAAACAAGCAGAAAACAACAACACCAAAGAGCAAAACCCAGCCCCTACAAAAGGACACACCCTTAAAATTTCCAACCAACTCAAACCCAACCCTACTCCTCTAAAGGGTTCATACAGAAAGAGAAGAAGTCAGAGTTGGGATAAGAAAATTTCTCAAAGCTTGACCATTTCCAAGCAATTAGCTTAATGTTCCAACATAAATCCTCAAAATTAAATGTCCCTTCAGCAAAAATTATATTGTTTCTAACATTCCAAATACTCCAAATGATAATTAGCCATATATACCTAACTTTCAAACTTCCCCCAACTTGGTTTCCAACCCCACACCAATCATTAAAGAACTGGTTTATATTTCCATCAAAGAAATTTCCTATGCAAATCCAATCACTTATACGTTTCCACACCGCTTTTATCGGTTCACAATCGAAAAAAGAGTGTTCGATATCTTCTTCCCGGGTCGAGCAAAAAACACAACCCGCATTTGACCCAAGACAACCTCTCTTCTGTAATTCCTTCTTGGTTGCGAGCCTATTCCATAAAACCTTCCAACCGAAGCATCTAACCTTTAGAGGAACTTTGATCTTCCAAAGATTGGAGAAAGCTTTTTTGAGATTAACACTAACAACAGAAGAACCTGCAGCATCAATGATTTTGAGATAAACCTGCTTGACTTCAAAACCTTCACCAACACCTCCTTTCCAAACTACCTTGTCAATTAAATCCTTCACAGGATGTCTACTGCTAAGGAGCTCCATCAATTCGTTGATTCTCGCTAGATTTTCGCCTTGTGCCTGCGGGTTGAAACCTTGAAGTTTCCAAACCCAACAGCCATGCTCCCAATATCCCATTGAGCTGACAAAAACTTCGTCACCATTGCTACACCTGTATAGATCATCAAAAACAACAGCCAAAAGACTGTCATTTACCTAATTTGCAAGCCAAAACGAACTTCCCATTTCCAAGAACATGCTGCACCTGTTCAGCAAACCTGAAACCATAATTTGAAGGATTGGAGCCACTCTTAAGAATATATGTCCACCAAAAGGATTTTTTCATCCTTAGCTTAATCTTGTTTGACAAAACTTGCTCTTCAATAAAACCATATCTCTCTTTAAGGATATCCTTCCAAGGGGCATCTTGTTCATGTAGGACTCTCCATCTCCATTTCGTCAATAACGCAATGTTGAATTCCTCCAATCTTCTAATTCCTAATCCTCCCTTTTCCTTTGGTAAGCATACTTTGTCCCACTTCAACCAGTGAATTTTTTATTTTTCCTCTGAGCCACCCCATAGGAACCTGCTCCTGAGTTTATCACTCTCCCTCAACACCCCAGCCAGAACCCTGTAAAAGGAAAACCAGAAAATAGGCAACGAAGACTAGACCGAGTTTATAAGGATTAATCTCCCCGCCATTGACATCATTCTGGCCTTCCACAAACCCAGTTTCTTCTTAATCTTGTCAACAATTGGTTTCCATCCATGAAATCTTCTTGGGTTAAAACCAATAGGTATGCCAAGAAACAAAAAAGAAGCCTTGTCTATTTTACACGATAAGAAAGCTGCGGCAACATGAATAAAATGCGGGCTAGTGTTCAGGCCAATAATCCTACTCTTTGAAAAATTCACCTTCAGCCCCGATACGAGTTCAAAGCCCCTCAACATATATTTTATACACCAAATATTAGACCAGGATCCTTCTCCAATAATTAATGTGTCATTATCGAACTGTATAAACTCCACGTGATTTCGAATTCCAACATTGAACCCCTTGAGCATCCCTTTTTCCACAGCCATTCTCATCATGCTGGAAAGCCCCTCAACCACAATTACAAATAGAAATGGAGAAAGAGGATCACCTTGACGTAATCCTTTTTCCACCATAAAATCAGTCATTGGGATACCGTTAACTAAAACAGACAAATGACACTTGAAAATGGTAGCCTTCATCCACCGAAGCCATCTACTTCCAAATCCCATCTTAGCTAACATGAACCGCAGGAAATTCTAATCTAAATTGTCATACGATTTTTCAAAATTGACTTTAAACAGAAGACAATCTTTCTTATCTCTTGTAGCCATATCCATAATCTCATTTGCAATAACCACTCCATCCAGAAGGTTTCTCCCTGGAACAAAAGCTGACTGAATGAAGGAAATGACCTTGCCTATCACCATCTTCAATCTCGCAGCCAACACTTTAGCCAGTATCTTGTAAAGACTCCCGACCAAACAGATTGGTCTATACTCTCCCAGATATAGCGAAACATCGACTTTAGGTATCAGAGTTAAGAAAGAAGAACAGATTGCTTTAGGTAAGTAAGCCACTTCATGGAAATCTTTAATAAACCTGATGATGTACTCCTTCATAAAACTCCAACAATTCTTGATGAACAACATGTTATAACCATCAGGCCCAGGGCTTTTAGATTTGTCACAGCTCCAAACCGCTGATTTAATTTCTTCCTCAGTGAAAGGTTTTTCTAGAAAATCGACATCATTCTACGAGAGACTCCTAAAAATGCAACCATCCAAATTTGGTCTAAGATTCTCCTTTTCAGAAAATTTATCCAAAAAATAACTTCTAACTGCTTCTTTAACTTCCACAACCGAATCCACCGTGCCATTTTCCGTTACTACCCTGCCTATGTATTTCCTCCTAATCCTACCTTTGATCCAATTATGGTAGAATTTGGAATTGCAGTCTCCTTTATTTAGCCACTTCAAACTAGATTTCTGCCTCAACATTTTCTCCTTCATATTTAACTTCTTCCAAAACTCCTTACTAGCCTTAGCTCTTTTCGCAACCCACTCTTGAACATCTTCCCCCCTCACCGTTCCCAGCTTCTCATCAGCCTGATTCACCACATCTATATTCTCTTCCATATTGAGATCATACCAGCCAAAAACCTCCTTCCTCCACCTAATTAAGCTACATTTCAACAATCTGAACTTCTCCTTCACCATAAAATCACTCCTCCCTGTAATATTCAAACCTCTCCACTCCTTTTGCACGAAGCCTAAAAATTCTGGATTTTCAAACCAACAGTTATTACTTTTAACAGGTTTATGGCCCTAATTGATATCCCTGATTTTCATCCAAATAGGTGCATGATCTGATATATCCCGCCTGCCAATCACCTGGTCCACCACTCCCCACTTCTGGATAACCTCTTGCCCAACTAAAAATCTGTCTAATCTACTCATAGCCAGACCATCACTACTAAACCAAGAAAACCAGTTCCCAGCGACAGGTAAATCAATAACGTTTATACCTGAGAAAAACCCATTGAAACTGTTCAATTCGAGAGAATTGACCATGTTACTCATCCCCCTTCTCTCCGAAGCTAAAGCCGTTGCGTTGAAATCTTCACCAAGAATCCAAAAGCCCTCAGACATTGATATTTAACATTTAATTATATCACTCCACAGCTTTCTTTTTTCTCCCATGGAACACCCAGAGTAGACATTGATCACCACAAAAATTTCCTTCTGCCATATCAGTTTGATCCCAAGATAACCGTCTCCTCTAAAAGAATAGAGAACCTTGATTACCTCAACATTCCAAATAGTTATTAAGCCCCCCGATTTACCTTGAGATCCACTACAAAACCAATCGAAATCTCCATGATTCCACATGCTTCTAATGAACTTCTCCTCGACTGAGCTCAATTTAGATTCTTAAATACATAAAATATTTGCATTCCCTTTCCTGATGATTTCACCAATTCTTCTTCTTTTGGATAATGATCCTCCCCCTCTTATGTTCAAAGAGCCAATTATCATTGAGCATTTTTTATTTCGCCTTCTGATTTACCCAACTCCTTTTATCTTTCTCCTCTAACTCCGCTGTCTTCCTTTGATAATCAGTTGATGAGTCGTTAGTCACCACCCCCAATTTAGAGATTTCTCCCCAAATTTTATCTCCTACGTTTGATTCCATGGTATTCCAGAATTTTTTATTGCAAATTCTCATATCTGAATCTGAGATTTGATCACAACACAAAATGGCTCCTGCTGAGAAGTCTTCAGATTCCTCTTCCCTAAAATTACTACAATTAGGGTTGCGAAAGCTAAATGAGGCATTAGGGATTTTGTTTAGAACTTCAAATCAAGAAGGTTGTGAGAAATCTTCAATAGGATCCTCTGAGTCCCCAGGCCCAACACGTTCAACCCGGCTCAATCTCCTATTTTTCTTAGTCTTGGGCTTTCTAGATACTGGCCCTAAAACTTCAGCAACATATTTTAACTTTACCTTTTTACCTCTTCCGCTTTTTCCTTGACTGTCGTGCATTGAAAAATTCTTTTTACCGTGAATAAAATCCTGACAAGACTCTTGAACTTCCAAAGATTTTTCAATATCCACACTAGTCACTTCCTTAGAGCCAGCTTTGTTTTACTTTTTAACTTTTTCGATAACTGCATCAAAATTAAGATCTTTTCCCAAAGACTCATCAGCTACCTGCTGCAAGTCTATAGTCGCCTTTGCAGAGCCATCATTACTTCCAAACGCCAACTTTAGCATATCCTCCGTCGACTTCATCCCAACCGGAGAACACTTATCCAAACTTCTGGCGACAGTAGTTTCCCTATCCACTTCTTCATCTGACACCTCGTAAACCTCCTCCTCCTCACCTAAATGGCTCCAATTGCACTCAGAATCAGAAGAAGAAGAAGTAATGTCCATAACCTTGTTGACTGGTTTGTTTGCCATAATCCTTAATGGACCATGGAAATATTCACACATCTTGATATGGAACTCCTCATCATTGATCAACACGTTGAAAGTTTCATTAATCATCACAGCACAATGCGTCGTCACCAAAATTCTAGCCACATCCATACATTCCCCCTTTAACGTATTATCGTCAGAACATACATATTTTCCCACTGTTTTAGCTAGAATGTCAAAAAATTAAAGTTCCACGCATGGCAGGGGATACCGTAACATCTCAGCCAAGTCACCATTTCTTTGTCTACCATATTTTCCTTCCATTCTTTTATCTCCAGGAACCACTGCTTCCACCAATTTTCCGCTTCCCGAATTATATCACTAATTTCACCAGGTTCATTTTCTTCAAGTAAACAAAGATTTGCCCCCAACGGGGTAACCTTTATAGTGAAATACCCCTCAATCTCTAGATTTGTTCAAATGTTGTAAGTCATCCCAACCTCTTTAACCACTCAAATGTACGCCTTCTTAAACCTAACCAGATCATTCGCAGACGCATCATACCTCAGATGTATCCTCTCCTTCTTTGCTTGATCATTCAAGTTCTTGATTCTACCGTTGTCAACAACATGTAACTTCTATTTCCTCGAAATGCCTCGTCTGATCCCTTCGTCCTTAAATCAGCTTTCCTAGCATTATAATCACGCTTTCTGCCTCGTAGATCTTTCCCTTCTAAATCCTTTTCCATCCTTGAGAATCTCTGGATATTAGCATGTATTTTCACCCCATCAATGAAAATGTTGTCCAGTTTGATTGCTAACACCCTGCCGTCTTCAATGTCAGCAAACCTCACAAATCCAAATCGTTTACCAAATTTGTTTCTCTTTGGTGGTATAACCACTTCCATCCCCTTCCCAAACTCACAGAACAAATTGAAAAGCTTCTTAGCTCTAATATTATCCGGGAACTCCAAAATGTAATGCGATTGAAGTTTTTCAGCGTTATATTTTCAACAATCTCCTTCTGCTATGAAAGAATCCCATGCTTTATATGATGGTTTCCAATCGATCCTCCTTCGAACCTTCTGCCACTCTCCCATGCTTTTTATTTGTACTTAGTTCATAGGTTTTGTTCCCTTAATATATTGAATTGTTCTAACCAACTTCTTTATGTTTCTATGAGTTCACCATTGCTAATTTATTATCTATATAATTATATTGTAGCAGTTTTACAAAATTTTATTATTTTTAATTAAATTTAATACTATGATTCAAAAATAATGTATTGAATTGTTAGTGTCTGCTAATGTCACTATTGATTTTCGATTAGACAATTAAATGGTTTTAGTTGTTAGTGGTTATGAAAACTATTATTCATTTCAAGATTAAAAACATATTAATGTAGATAAATTTGATGTTATTTATAATTTTTTATTATTAGAAATTTAATATTTAGGTTATTATTCCACACGTTAAATTGTTTTTATATATAGAAATTTTACTTTATACGAAGAATATCTAATATAGTAGTTTTTAAATAACTATATCTATTTATGTTTTTATTTTTTATATTACTCTCTTGAAATTATTTTTAATGGTTTTTTCTTTTATTTAATTTATAATAAATATTACATTTTATTTCATAAATATATTTTCTCTTGTTTAGTTTTTTAATGAACAAATATTTATTTTATTTTATTTTTATTTAGTTTATAGAGTTATATTTCTTGTATAAATTTTGTGGAGTTATTTATATTTGTTGAATAATTTTTGTGTTCTAAATTCTATATACATAAAACATAATAAAATGTGTTAATGTGGTTTATGGACTATGTGATTATTAGCAAAATTTAGAAACTTTTTATTTAGATGGCAAAATTGTAATTGAATCGTATGCCATAAACTTTTATGAATATCTTGTATATAAATTATTTTAAGGTAATGCTAACTTGAGTCCATATGGCACAAGTTAAGAAATTCACTTATAAAAAATTTGTATTGAAAAAAGTAATAAAGAAATTAATTTTATGCTTTTATTAAAATCAATGCATGCACAATTTCTAATGCAAAATTTTTTCTTTTAGTTCTTAACTTATGTCTCTAGGACACAAGTTAGCATTATCCATTATTTTCATATTGGATTGAAACAAATTAATAGAATAGAATCATACTTACTTTATTTTATAATTCAATTTATATGTATATGTCCATATGTTTTATGGTGTTATATTCGTTGCATAAAGTTTGTACTTTAAGGTGTGTATATGTAATATTTGATGAATACATGATTCAGAAGAAAAAGTAAATAAATTATTTAGAATATCTATTTTTATTTGAATAACAATAAAGTTTAAATTATATTTGTTCACTGTTGATTTAAATGGATTAGAATAACTGAAATACATGTATTATATAACCAGAAGTTTATACATTAAATTTCAATTTGTCGTTAACAAAACTGGTTGGATCATCTTAGATATAATATGATGCGAAAACTAGTATTGAAGAACCAAAAGTTTCTTCAATCCAATAAATTTTTTGTGTTTATAAAGGAAATTAAAATGTTGAGAAATTGAGTGTTTTTCATGACATTAATTACTGTATCGACTAAAAGATCATGCATATGTTTGTTATCTACTAACATCAGAAGTTTGTGAAATTGTTTTACCAACTAAAAGATCATGCATATGTATTATGATGCGAAAACTAGTATTGAAGAACCATAAAGTTCTTCAACCCAATAAATTTTGTATGTTTCTAAAGGAAATTTAAAATTTAAGAAATTGAGTTTTTCATGACATTAATTGTTGCATCGACTAAAATCATGCAAATGTTTATTGTCTACTCACAACCAGAAGTTTGTGAAATTGTTTTCTCAAACTAAGATCTCATTTTCTGATTTTTTTCAGAACTTTTTGTATCAATATCACATATATTAAAATTGATATTGAACATCTTGCAGCATATAAAGGTGAAAAAACACAATAAGGAGGTTGAATTGTGTTAGCTTTCTTTTTATTTTTTTGAAAACCTCTTATCAGATTCTGAACACACAGTCTAGAATCTAAATCAGAGTAAAAGTTTAGCAGCAGATTAAAACAGTTCAGAGATAGAAAGGAAAGCAAGAGCGACACAAGCATTTATACTGGTTCTTCTCACAAACCGAGAGTAGTCCAGTCCCCTTGCACTTCAAAGGGATTTTCACTATAACCAAATCTGATTACAATTGCTCAAGCACAAAGCAAGAGACTTCTAATGCTCATACACACAAGTAAGAGACTATTCTGATCAAGCACACAAGCAAGAAACTTTCAATGCTCAAGCACTTAGAAATAGACTTCTTAAACTCTAACTTTACAGTTATGACATTGTGAAAAACTAAACTTGATATACAATCAGAGATGTAGACAAAATTCAACACAAAAAGAGACTTAAGAGTTTCTAGAATATACAAGTGTTAATAAAGTCTAAGTTATACTTGTGCTTTTTGTTTGTTAGAGTAACAACTCTTTGAATGTTAATAGCTCCTTATTTTTCTTCAAGTCTTCAGCTCCTTATATAGAGATAAATAAAAGATTCGTTGAAGAGTTTTCACAAGAGAGTCTTTGAGAATCTTGATTAAGAGACATTGAGATGTTTCTTGATATAGTTCATACCATTGAAATCCCTTTTCTACAATCGAAATTATATGTTGAATCTCAGTTGTCTTGTCCATATTTCTGCTTAAGTCTTCACGTGATCAAAATAGAACAAAAATGCCCTCAGAGTCTGACAGTGACCTATAAGAATCTACTCAATCCTTGTGTTGATTAGTTGTTTAGAGTCTTAAACTCCAGATGTTGATGCTTCAGAGTGTGGATATTTAGAGGCTAAATCTTTAAATGATGACATCATTTGGAGGCTGACGTCATTTAGAGTCTATTCTTCAACTTCTGATCTTCCAAAATCTGGATTCTTAACTTCTCTTTATATGCCAATTCTTAATGCCATTACTAGGTTTTCTTCAGAAATTTGAGTTTATGGTCCTACACACTTGAACATTTTTTAGTATATCTTATTTATTGTTCCTTAAATACTTTATTATCTTTAAAACCTTAGAGATATGATACAAACCAGTTTTGTTCCAACAATCTCCCCTTTTTTTATGATGACAAACACAAGTATTTAAGAACAATGGTTGTTAATTTAATTAACTAGTTGACTTCGGGATTTGAGGTTTGTAAGTTCCCCCTGAGTCTAATAGTCCAAAAGGTGAGGTTTGTTAGCTCCCCTTAAGTTTCATCCTGGTTAATTAAATTTTATCATTAAAGCACAATAGAATAATCTTCATAATTTAAGTAAAAAATAGTTCTTAACTATTAGATTTTGGCGCTTAAATACTTATATATATATATATATATATATATATATATATATATATATATATATATATATATATATATATATATATATATATATATATATATATATATATATATTCCCCCTTTTGTCATAAACAAAAAGAACAAAGAATAAGAATTCAGAAAAATATACCGAAGAAAAAATAATTTTAAACCAAACAAAAGAGTTGTCATATTGTAAAAAAAAACATTCAAGGAAGTTAGCAATAAGGGACAACAAAGGGTACTAAGCCTAAAATCTTGGGTATTTTCTTCAAAGTCTCCATAATGGCTTTGATGTCAGACCCCATAACATCTTACTTGGCAGCCAATAATTGTAGCTAAGTATCCATCTTGTCTTGCTTATTAGCTACTGCAACTAGTTTCTCCTCTAGTTGCTCTTGCCTTTAACTGGTGGAAGCAACAGTCTCAAAAGTGAAGGAGTTCAAATTTTGCAGAACTGAGTCCACATAGGTTCTGAGATAATCCTACTTAGCAGCATAAGCAATAGGGTCAGATGAAGTCAATTTATCAAACATCATTTCATATATCATATCATAGAAAACAGTTCTAAACTCTTCCATATGGGTATGGACATTTAGTGGAGGGTTTAAATTGAAGGTTTGTGGGAGGGGTGAGGTTATTTCTTCAGAGAAAGAACAAGTATTGTGCCAAAACCCGACACATTACCTGTTTCAAATAGTTTAGGTTGAGAGTCATATTTTTTTTGTGGTACAGTTTGGTCTAGTGTGGTTTCTAGTTGGGCTTGAAATGGAATCCCTTTCCAGTTTTGACAGTCAAAGATGCTTGTTGAGAAGAAGATGTAGATGCCATTGCAAATGGAGTTTTTAGGGTTCTAAAGGGGTTTTGTGAAAAATGGGTTATTTTTCAAAGGAGGATTTAGAACGAAAGTGAAGGTTGTGGAATGTGAGAAGTGTGTAAAAGATGAAGCGATTAAGTGTTTTGAGTGGGAAAAAAAGTTTTTGTTTTGATTAAAACAAAAAATTAATGACAAATGAGCGTGAGACACGATATTCAAACAAATTCATCATTACCCAACAATTGTTACCCATTAGCTAATATCCACTTTAGAAAACTTTTCAAATACGTGTCATTTAAGTGGGACAAATGTCACTAGGAAGATAAAAAGGCTTTCCACTTAAATGTTATCCAAGGTAAATAATCATATTATGAGAATCAGAGGATGAGATGATTCATAGGCTATTATTCATTACAGGATGAGACAGACTCTGATCATAGTGACTTCTGATCATCATCAGACACTAATCCCTCACACAGAAGTAATCACTATTCTTTTACAAAATGCATGTTTAGATTCTTTTTAATAAAATCAAATATTTCAAAAGCTAAAGGTTTAGTAAATATATCATCCAATTGATGACCAACATCATTGAATTGTATATCCATTATACATCCCTAAACATAATCTCTAATAAAATGATGTTTAATTCCAATATGTTTGGTTCTTGAATGTTGAATAGGATTTTTGGTCAAACAGACAACAACAATAATATCACATAAAATTGGAATACTGCTTCCATTTATTTCATAATCTTCTAATTGATATTTTATCCAGGGTAATTGTGTGCAACACTTAGCAACTAAGATGTATTCTACTTCTGTTGTAAACAAGGCAATAGTTACTTGCCTTTTACTAGCCCAGGATATTAGGTTTTCACCTATGAATTGACACTTTCCACTAGTGGATTTTCTCTTAATTTTATCCCCCAACATGGTCAGTATCACTAAATCTAACTAACTTGTAATCTAGAGACTTTTTATAAAGTAGTCATAGATTAGTAGTCCCTTCAGATACCTAAAAATTCTCTTAACAACAATTAAGTGAGTCTCTCTAGGATCTTACTGGAATCTTGCACACAAACATACACTAAATAAAATATCTGGTATAGAAGTTGTTAGGAAAAATAAAGAACCACTCATACCTATGTATAGCTTCTAACACACTTTCGTGTTACTTTCCTCCTTGCTCAGATTGCAGGTTGGATGCATTGGAGTAGTAATGATCTTGCAGTCATCTAGTTTGAACTTCTTCATAAGCTCCATTGTGTATTTTTACTGATGAACATAGATTCCATCCTTGCATTGGTTGAAATCAATTCCCAGGAAAAACTTCAGCTCTCCCATCATACTCATTTCAAACTCAACCTGCATTGACTCAGAAAATATTTTGCAAATAGTAGCATTAGTAGAACAAAAAAAATATCATCAACATACTTAGGCAATTAAGATATCATTTTTCAAAGTCTTTCAGAATAGTGTAGTATCAACTTGCCCATTTTGAAAACCATTTTCTAATATAAAAATACCCAGTTTCTCATACCAAGCCTTGGGAGCTTGTTTGAGGCCATATAGTGATTTCTTAAGTTTGAAGACATGATTTGGGTAGACTAAATCCTCAAACCCAAAAGGTTGTTTGACATATACTTATTCAGAAATGACACCATTTAAAAAATCACTCTTAACATCCATTTGATATAAAATGATATTATGATTAATAACATTAGAGATAAGTAATCTGATTGCCTCTAACCTTGCAACATGTGCAAAGGTTTCAGAGAAATATATACCTTTTTACTAATTGAAGCCTTGAAGTCTAGCTTTATTTCTTACCACTTATCCTTGCTCATTAAGCTTGTTTCTGAATATCCATTTTGTTCCAATGATGTTCTTCTGATGATGTTTGGGTACCGGGTCCCAAACATCATTAACTGGTTCAGTTCTTCTTGCATTACTACAATCCGACCATCATCAAATATGTTTCGTCAACAAAAGTACGTTCAATCATATATATATATATATATATATATATATATATATATATATAAGTTCTAGCATCGAGTGATCTTCTATGAATGCTGATCTTGTCTTTAGAGGACTATCTTTGTTTCCAATGATTTGCTCTTTTGGATGTGAAGACTTGTACTTGAATGTCTTTCTAGATTGAGTTGCTTCTTGTGAGTCGTCATGAGCTTCTTCAGAACTTTCTTCTTCTGGATGAGCTTTAGCAGTTGGATTAGCTTCTGGACCACCAACTTCTAGACCACCAGCTTTTGGACTATCAGCTTCTAGAGTGTCTTCAGATACATGAAAATTTAAAAAAAAACTTTCAGCTAGCTCTGACATTTTATTTCCAGGCTCTTTGTCATTATATTTGATGTGTATTGACTCTTCAACCATTTTGGTTTCAGATTTATACATCATGTATGTCTTTAAGGGTCCAGAGTATCCTAAGAAGATACCCTTCTAAGATTTGGCATCACATTTCTTTAGATAGACTTTATTGTTCAAGATGTAACATGTACATTCAAACTGATGAAAATAAGAAATGCTTTGCTTTCTTCCTTTAAAAAGCTCATATGAAGTTTTGTTCAGTATGAGTCTAATATAGATTCTATTTTGAACATAACATGTTGTGTTTACAGCTTCTGGCCACAAGTACTTAGATAAATTATTTCCATGGATCATGGTTCCAGTCATGTCTTGTAAATATTTGTTCTTTCTCTCTACAACTCCATTTTGTTGTGGAGTTCTAGGAGAAGAGAACTCATGGAGAATTCCTTGTTTTTTCACAAAAAAAAAGTCAAATCGCTCATTTTTAAATTCTTCTCCATGATTACTTCTGACTTTTAAATTTTTTTATTCTTTTTCAGTTTGTGCTTGTATCCAGAAGATGCTAAACACATCATATGATTCTTCTTTAGTTCTGAGGAAGTTTACCCAATTCTATATACCATAGTTATCAATTATGACCAATCCATATTTCTTCCCATTGATACAGTACCAACTGGTCAAAATAAATCAATGTGAAGCAGTTCTAAGGGTCTGAAGGTAGAGGCAACGTTCTTTGATTTGAAAGAAGTTTTGTTAATTTTTCATACTTGGCATGCTCCACAAAGAGTATTTGAGTGATAATTAAGTTCTATCAATCCTTTAACAAGTTTTAACTTGCTAATTTTAGAGATTAATCTCCACATAGCATGACCTAACCTTCTATGCCAGAGCCATTTTTCATCACTCACTGATAGAAGGAAAAGTACCTTCTGATTAGCTAATTCAGAAAAAATAATTTTATAAACATTTCCTTTTCTCCTACCTTTGAACACTATGGACTTGTCAGACTCATTCATGACTATACCGTTATTCTTATTAAACATAACTTCATAACCAATGTCAAAAAATTGACTTATGTTAAGTTATGTCTTAATCCATATATTAACCGAATATTATTAATAGAGATAGAAGAGTTACCAACAGTTCTCGTACTAATGATCTTTCCTTTCTGGTTTCGTCCAAATCCTACGTTTCCTCCCTCTTTCAGAGTTAGGTTTTGGACATATGCTTTTCTCATGTCATATGTCGCGAGCAGCCACTGTCCATGTACCAAGACGACTGCTTTACTTCTCCCTTGAAGCATATCTGATGCAAAGACAATTTGAGATTTAGGGACTCATAGTCTTATGGATCCTTTGAGGTTAGTTCTGACAGGCTTCTTCTTGTTTTGTACCTTTGCTTTCATATAGTAATGCTTAGGATCATTCAAGACTTTTGATTTAAAATTTTGATGTCTTTAATAAATCTTAGCATTTGGTTATGAACCTTTCAGAACCTTATACTTTGATGTCTTAGGTTCTAGTTTCTTCAGAACCTTTGACTTTGAAGTCTAAGGTTCTGATTTATTCTGAACCTTTCACACTACAGTTTTAGGTTCTATCTAGTTTAGAACCTTTATTTTTTTAGCGCAGATACAAATAGGAACTCAGCCCTTTTTTAGCAGAGCTTGAAGAAGAAGGTTGTGTTGGTTTAATCAAGGTTTTATACCTTGGATTTAAAGGTTTTTGAGAATAACCAAGATCTTCTTCTTTGCTCCTACTTAAACCATAAATCATGGATACAATTTTTGTTCTGTTAAAGCCAGTTATTATAAACTCCTGAAGAGCCATTTCACGCTCATCAAGAGGTTTACCAGACATTTATTTCACTATAGCAATGTGATCTCTTTTTAAAGCTTCATTTTTATTTTGAGAGGATTTTAATTCATCCTTCAATAAATCATATCGCTTTCTCAATATTTTCATATGTCTAGCTTTATCTTGACAACGACACATAAGGTCTTGAATATAAGTAATAAGATCGGAGCGAGATAATTTAGAAAATACCTCATCTTCTTCTTTAGACTCTAATCCATAATCTGAATCAGATTCTGTTTCTGAAGATGTAAGAGCCATAAGAGCTAGATTGGGTTGTTCTTCATCTTTGTCAAAGTTTTCTTCATTGTCAGGTTCATCCCATGTTACCATGAGACACTTCTTGAACTTGTTTATGAAGTTTTCCTTCGGATAGCTTCCTTTCTTTGACTTGTTCTTTTACACATTAAAGACTTAAGAGTTTCTAGAATATACAAGTGTTAAGAAATTATAAGTTAAACTTGTGTTTTTTGTTTGAAAGAGTAACATCTCTTTGAATGTCAATAGCTCGTTATTTTTCTTCAAGTCTTTAGCTCCTTATATAGAAATAAAGAAAAGAGTCGTTGAAGAGTTTGCACAAGAGAGTCTTTGAGAAGATTGATTAAGAGACGTTGAGATGTTTCTTGATATAGTTAATACCGTTGAAATATCATTTGAAATCCATTTGCTACAAAAGGAACTATACGTTGCATCTCAGTTGTCCTGTCCAGATTTTTGCTTAAGTCTTCACGTGATCACAAAAAAGACAAAAATGTCCTCAGAGTGTGATAGTGACCTATCATAATCTCCTCGATCCATGTGTTTACTAGTTATTCTGAGTCTTAAACTTCAGATGTTGACGTTTCATAGTCTGGATCTTTAGATGCTGACTTCATTCAGAGTCTTATCTTCAGTTTTTAATCTTCCAAAATCTAGATTTTTAGCTTCTCTTTGAACGTCTGTTCTTAGTGCCAACACTAGGTTTTCTTCAAAAAAATTAGTCTATGATCCTGCATACTTGAACATTTGTTAGTATACTTTATTGTTATTTAACTACTTTGTTATCATCAAAACCTTAAAGATATGGTACAAACCAATTTTGTTCCAACATCATATGTTCATAAAAAATTGGACTTGAGGATCCATTCTTTATGACAACTAAGCACTTGAGCTCGTGTGGTAAACGAGCTCCAGCTAAGGAACGAAGGCTTTGGGAATATCGAGTTCAATTCTGTAGCGAGCGATTTTGGACGTGGTTCTTAAGCACTGTCGCTCTGGGGTACTACAGGTCGATTCATTTTTTATCCTATTAACCCTGCCTGCATACTGAGTTTAAACAGATGACTATTAGTTTACAGATGCGGTTTAGATTATGGGCCTCTCTCTGCTTATTTTGTTAAGAATGAAATGACGGGACTATTCATGGGGCATTTGGATAGGTACTGGATTTGATGTTTTTAATTAGTGTGCTCGCTAAGATTCTTTTGCAATCTTATGCCTACGTATCCCCATTTAACGAAACAGGGAAATCAGAGCAATCGTAGTTCCTCCTATTCTATGGGAGGAAAAAGGATGTTTTGGTGTCTTGTTCAAAGCCCAAGACATGAAGCTAAAATGTGGTTTGTATCTTGTTCAAAGCCCAAGATGTGAAGCTGAAGGGTCTATTTGTATCTTGTTCGAAGCCCAAGATGTGAAGCTAAAGGGTTTTGACTTTAGAGAGAATTTGTCATCTCTAAAGAGGGGTATTTGGTCTGTTTATCACAACTATTGCGTGACTGGTTATAAAGGAGAATTACTTTAACTGGGATATATGAATCCGACAATGCCATAATTTCCTTTATAGGGGATTTTCAACCTGAAGGAGAAGACTTTAACTCAGTTTAGAGCAATGTTATCTTTCCTTAGGAATTTTTCATGCTAAAAGAGGGACAGTGGCGTGGATGTAAAAAATCTAGAGGCTTACCGCTTACAGCAATTAGATGGGGGAAAAGGGGTTATTGATGTTTGTATCCTGTGAGCAAGGAACAGATTTTGATGCTAAAAGGTTGATTGACTCAACCGGGGTTTCCTTATACAAAGCCTAAGAAGAGGCTATTGACCCAACAAGAGGGTGTTTTTATGTGTCTCATACGAAGCCCGAGAGAGAGGCTAAAAGGGTTGACTCGACAAGAGAGTGCTTTTATGTGTCTTGTACGAAGCCTAAAAGATTAAAAGGTTTTGACTCAACATGTGAGTATTTTATACTCAACAAGAGAGTGATTTGTATCTGTTGCACCCCAAAATTTGCCCTCCTTACTTTTTTACTAACTGGCTTATGTTTCATTTCATTTTTGCATTATCATGTATGCATATCATTAGCATAGGGTCAAGGTGCTGGAGGCAGTTCAAGAAGGTCTTATCTAGTCTACTACATCATCAAGAGTTCACAGCTTATTCCAGGCATTTTTAATATTTTCGTATATTCATTCATCTGACTGTATTTCCACTCTGCATCATCTAAATAGCATAAAATAGTGTTTTTTCATCTCGCATACTGCCTAAAATATTGGTCGGAATAATTTCTCGGAAATTTACAGACAAAGTGGTCAAATTGAGTTTCAGCGGTGCTCAAAATCAGGGGACAGAAAATTTTAAAATCGAACTTGCAGACGTCAATCATATTATTCTACGGTTCGCGTGTTCGTTTTAATTTTTCGTCAAATTTTGACCAATTTGAGCATTTTTACGGATCAAAATTTATTTTAAAATCTGACCAAATGCTGTATTTTTTCGAGTCATATATTTCGTACTAATCATTTTAGTGTACTCGGTTTGTTTTTTCCGATTATTTAGGCGTCCGATTTTTATTTATTTGGGGTCCGTTTATATTACCTTTTTTTTAACTAATATTATTTAGAATAAATAATTATAATAACTAGCATTGTATTTTAATTTTATTTTAAATATTTATTTTTTAATTTTAATTTAAATAATGTTTAATAGGCTAATTAGTATTTTATTTTTTTAATAGTCATTTTTTTATTTTGAATTTTACTAATTTTAAGAATAAATAAGTAGTGATTAGCATTTTATTTTAATTTTATCTTAAATTTTTATTTTTATAAATAAGTAAGTTTAGTTTTTATTTCAGATTTATTAAATTATTTAAATTTTATTTAACTTGGGCCTCAAATTGGGTATTAAGGACATTATTGGCAACTAAAAGTTAAGCCTAATTTGGTCCCTATATATTGTTGTTACTGTTAAAAAAAGAAAAAGGAGGACGGAAAAAAGAAAAAATTGATCGGCGCATGATATTGAGGAGCTTCTCAATTCAAAAAGCTGAAGGTGAGAGTTTTATACTATTTATGCCGGTACTGCTAGCTTCACACGGAATCGTTGATGGTATTATATAGTTATATGAATTTGTTTTACATCTCATAAGCTCATAACAATAAAAAGTTTTTATATGGTTATGACAAGTTTTGCACGTGTTGTTTATATATATATATATATATATATATATATATATATATATTATTTTTTTTTATATTTTTTTTTTATATTTAGATCCGTACGATTCGGATCCGGTTGCGATGACCGCGTTTTCGCGATAGCAATATTGTTGAGGGTTTTTTTTTTTCAAAGCTAAATTTCTCTTTTTTTGATTTGCCTTTTTTTTATATTTAGATCCGTACAATTCGGATCCGGTTGCAATGACCGCGTTTTCGCGATAGCAATATTGTTGAGGGTTTTTTTTTCAAAGCTAAATTTCTCTTTTTTTGATTTGCCTTTTTTTTGTTATATTTAGATCCGTACAATTCGGATCCGGTTGCGATGACCGCGTTTTCGCGATAGCAATATTGTTGAGGGTTTTTTATTATTATTTTTTTTTTATATAATATTATTTGAATAATTTCCTTTTGAATTTAATTCATGCACCATTTTTACCATTTTATAAAATTTTCACAAATTTTATTTTTATTTTTATTTTATTTTTTATCATCTAAACTAATTGTTTAATTCAACTTCCTTTTTGCATCGCACATTTCATGCACACCCTAAATTGTCTTTGATTTCTGAATTCATGTTTGGATTATAATTACTATTGTTTGCCATAGTTTGATTTTCACATGCATTAATGTTATTTGTATCCGTTTCGTACTAACCCTTTATGCAGGATCAGAGTAAGTTCCTTAAGGGTATGGATAAATATCCATGGTCACCCTTATCCTTTCCTTCTCTCCTATCTTCCTTTAGGATTTAGGTTGTCGTCAAACCTCACTAACCGTAGGTCACCCATGCATGATAACGTTAGGACTCTTAGTTCCCTTTAGAGTTACCCTTGTGTCTTCTCTCTTTTCATCTCGAATCTCTTTAAAACACTTAATAATAATAAGGTGTATTGCGCACGAGCCTTAAGTATGGGGAATGAGAAATGAGGGGCTTCCTCTCATCTTTCTAGAGTGCTTAGCGAGCGTCCTGTCTTGGGACGATGCGTTAAGTATTCGCCCCTGTGCCCTAGACTTTGGTGCAATGCAGCTTAGGAACTAACTTAAGCCACTTCTGTCCTAAAAAATACAAACCAACTTCAAACTCTTTTGTCCTTCGGGACCTTCAACTTAAAGGCTATTTTCAAAAAGGGCACGTTACCCTCCGTCTGAGACGCAAACAGCCATCGACCCTAACTGCCGGACGCGAGCTTAACGTCGCTCATAAAAAACACAAAAAGAACTTGGTCCGAACTACGTTGACTCTGAATTCCCCATTGCACAAAGGGGGTACGTAGGCCTAGGACGTCGACGTCCTACCGAGTCGGTCTTTGTCTTTCCCTTCCCGTTTTAGTACAACCCTAGATGATAGTATAACTCACCCTTAGAATAGACAACAAGTGTGGATCCCATCGAGTACGATGGACGCGTGGGGTGCTAGCACCTTCCCCTCGCGTAACCGACTCCCGAACCCAGGTTATGGTTGCGATGACCATTCCTTTCCCTCTTCCTAAGGTTTATGCGGTGTTCCTTTTCCCTCTCTTGGGATAAATTTACACGGCTGGCGACTCTGTTTTTCCGCACCACTCTCGCGTTTGTACCTGAATGAAAATCCTGGGAACGACAGCTGGCGACTCTGCTGGGGACTCCGGTTGACCTATGCTGGTCCATCCCTAAGCGAGTCAGTCTTAACGCTTGCTTGTCTTTGTTCTTTTTGGGTGTTTGGTTTTGATTTGCTTTAAGTGTTGTATTTTTATTTTTATATTTTTTACCGCATTTTCTGCATTTCATTTTCTATTACTGTCATACTGCTGTGCTGTGCTGGCTATCTTTGTTTTGCAGGTTGGGTGGGTTTGAGAGCTAAGCCCAATACCAAGGCTTGAGAATACCCTAGGACTAGAGTGGAAAGTAGTGGGACCTACGTGCCCGCTTGGTACGTTTGTGTGTTCACGAAATTCACAACCAGACGAGGCTATCTTGGGACGCATTCTAACGTGTGTGTCTTGCGCATGTTGGGGTGTTGATCTAGAGAGCTGTCGACTCTTGTGACCGATCATTGAGGACCTTAGTGGAAACATCCCTCTTTAGTGGTGACAGTGGCAGACCACATCCTGTGGCAAACCCATCCGTACCCGAGGGCCCGCTTTGGAACTCGCATAGGACGGCCCCTACGTTTTGAAGAGAATCAGCGGAGGCACTCCTCGATTGACTTTAGTACTGTACCCCGAGGGATGAATGCCCCTCGAATGTAGGGATACTTTAGCAAAAGACGCTTACGAAGAATATCATCACAGTCCCTTCGATATAAAGATCATAGTCCCTCGACGACCCTTCAAGTTGCCTACAAAAAATGATCTTGTCCCTCGATGACCCTACGGAAAAATGATGGTAGTCCCTACGAATTGCTAAGGTATCCTTACATGTTGCCTTCTATGACCAGTTGATGACCCTTCGCTGTCCCTCCACATCCAATAGATAGGACCGCCTACCCACTAATGGTATGGATAGTGCTATCTCTCAAGGAAAATGATAAGTACAAGAAAGACCTTATAAATTAAGGGTAGGTAACTTTTAAATGCTCGCTCACAACTCAAAAAAACAAATACTTTTCACACCTCACACTTTCAAAAATATTTTCAAAGACAAACACTTTGTATACGTTGATGACACTGAATTTCACCGTATTTTTTACTCCGATTTCGCATGCATTCTTAGTCTTTTAATGTCATTTTATTATGTTATTATTATGTTTTTCTTTGTTTTCAGGTTTTTAGTCTAATCGGAGCCCCGAGCGAGAAAAGGAGCGATAAAGGAGCCGAAATGAGCTAAAATAGAGAAAATCAGCATTTTGCACTTATGGCATCCACTCTGACGGCCGCCACAGGGTCTTCAATGACGTGGCCATGTCTCAAACTCCTCCCAACTATTTTTCCCCACGATCTCCAACTGCCCAAGCAATTTTACACTCATGGCGGGCGCCATGGTGTTGTGGCGGGCACCACAAGAGCAAAACAAGTTCCCGCCCAAATTCAAATGCTAGGGGCATCCTTGTCTTTTCCACATGTTTCCTTGCCTATAAATAGGACTTTAGATTTTCGTTTTTCATTATCCAAGCTTAGTTGTTCATAAGCATATATCAGTGTAATAGTGGTAATCGCTTCACATCGAGGTGTTACTACATTCGAGAGATCGAGTCTGTAAGAGCCTGTGAGATTGAGTCTTGGAGCACTCTGGAAGGAAGTTAATCCTGCCGCCATTTTACTTTCAGTTCACATTTTATTCAACCACTCCGATTGGAGAAGGTTTTAATTACTTTACCTTTTGTCAACTTTATTTCTTGCACTGTCTTTTAATTTCATTTATTTTCCGCACTGCTTTACTTTCATTTACTTTCCGCACTCGCACTACTTTCATTTACTTTCTGCACTCGCACTTAAATACTTTTTTTTTAATGAAAAATCTAAAAATGAACTTTTACTTTACCATGTCTGGCTAATTTTATAAAGGTTAGAATGTGAAGATCATAACTGAACCGATAATCTGTACAATTGTTAGTGGAAACACTTAAGGGCTATTTTAACTTTCAATATAAGTTTTCCTATTCTTAAATTCCGTTGGGTAAGATCGAAAGCCGTCCAACGCCTATCTAAACTTAATTGTTTTTAAACTATTTCAAAAACAGCGAAAGCGCTTTGTTTAGTTTATTAGGAGTTTTTAATTTAAAAGGAAAAGAGATTTTAAAACCATTTTCGGACGCGTTAAGAAGTTTAAAGTCTGGTTCGTAAGAACCTCTTTTTTTTAGAAAATCCAGGTTAAAATACTTTTCAACTTGGTCAAGATACTATATTTCTTAAAAATAGGTTTACTACTCTAACGCAATGCGCGCCTTTTTATCCGTGACAATAAGAGGGTTTGATTAGGGGGTACAACTCGGTTCTGAATACGCGAAAGCGACAGTTCCTGTCAAATTAGTTCTTTTCAAAGTAGAAAACATTGCCCGTAAGTAGTTCTATTAGCAAGTACTTGGATTATCAATTGGTTGTGTGAATTGCATTCGAACCTGTCTTTATCAATTAATTTTAATTACTTTATTTACTACCGTGCACTCTTCAAAACTACTATTTTCAATCACCTTAGATACACACCTTAACAATAGATAGCGATAGATTGACACTTGGTCTCTGTGGATACGATAATCTTTTATATTACTCTGACGCGTTCGTACACTTGCGAAAAAACACGCATCAAGTTTTTGGCGCCGTTGCCGGGGACCAATTTCGTCAAATTTCGTACCCTGTTGTTATACCGTTTAGACTAAGGAAGTTACCCGCCGGTCAATGTGAAAAACTCGTAGTACCAGAAGTTTAGTAGACCCTCTAGCTGAACCAGAACGTTACGCTCGCGCACGTTTATATTTCCGTAAACTTAGGGAAGCTATGGCCGAAGATCAAAATCAAAGACCTCTTAAGGATTTCGCCCAACCATCCAACGAGGAACCTAGTTCTAGTATAGTAAATCCAGCCATACCAGCTAACAATTTTGAACTTAAACCATCCCTGCTGCAGTTAGTACAGCAGAGACAATTCGCAGGTCTTGCTACAGAGAACCCAAACCAACATTTGAAAAACTTTCTCCAACTAGCAGACACCTTTAAAACCAATGGAGCCCCTCCTGAGGCGATTCGCTTAAGATTATTTCCTTTTTCCCTCAGAGATAAGGCCTTATCTTGGTTAGATTCCCTTCCACCAAATTCCATAACAAGTTGGGAAGACCTTAGAAAAGTATTCCTTGCCAGATATTTTCCCCCGAGTAAGACCGCTGTTCTTCGAAACCAAATAACTAGATTTACCCAAAACCAAGGAGAATCGTTGTTCGAAGCCTGGGAGAGATATAAAGAGCTGTTAAGAGCATGCCCACATCATGGTTTAGAAAATTGGTTAATCATTCAAACCTTCTATAATGGACTTCATTATAACACTAAGATGACCATCGACGCCGCCGCAGGTGGCGCACTGATGAACAAACCTTACCCTGAAGCTAGTGCCCTTATCGAAGATATGGCCCAAAACCATCAATCATGGGGAGTAGAACGAGCGACAGTGGAAAAGAAGGAAGCCCAAGGAGGAATACATGAGTTAAGCTCTATAGACATGATGCAAGCTAAAATGGGCGCATTAGCCCTAAGAGTTGAGCATATGTGTACAACCCCGAATACTGCAGCCGCAGTTTCGTCAGATTGTGAGATATGTGGGACGAAAGGACACCAATCCGCAGAATGCAGTCTGTTAAACGAGACCAGCTCTGAACAAGTGAACTACACCCAAGGGAACCCATTTTGAAATACCTATAACCTTGGATGGAGGAATCATCCAAACTTTTCCTATAAGAATAATAACCCTATCCAAAATATTGCCCCTCCGAGACAATCAAGTTATCAAGCCCCAAGATCAAATCAACCTATGCAACCTGTACCACCAAAACCGAGCCTTGAGAAAATCGTGGATAATTTTGTCGCTGCTCAAATCCAACAAAACAAGGAGTTCATGAACCAAAACGTTCATGTTAACGAACTAATTACCCAGTTAGGAACCAAGGTTGACCAAATAATCACTCACAATAAGATGCTTGAAACCCAAATCTCGCAGGTAGCTTTAAACCAAGCCCCTCAGACCACACCTGGAGGACAATTCCCTGGACAACCTCAACAAAACCCAAAAGGACAAGCAAATGCCATTACCCTACGAAGTGGGACCGCTTATGATGAACCTTGTAACTCAAGGTTGAGTGATCCCAAAACTTCTGAGGAAGATGACAACATCCCAGATAAAAAGAAGAAACCAGAGGAATCTGTAAACCAGGAAAGTCAAGAAAAAGGAGAAGAACCCAAAGACAAAACCTATATACCACCCCCGCCATACAAACCACCAATACCATATCCGCAAAGACTTAAACAAACCCAGATCAATAATCAGTATCAAAAATTCATTAAAGTTATAGAAAAACTTCACGTAGAAATCCCGTTCACAGAAGCCATTACCCAAATACCATCCTGCGCAAAGTTTCTCAAAGACATCCTTACCAATAAACGTAGACTTGATGATCCGAAACCCTTGGAATGTAATTCTATTGCCGAAAATAAATTAGCAAAAAAGGATAAAGATCCTGGAAACTTTTCCATTCCTTGTATTTTGGGGAGTCATGTCATCGAAAAAGCTTTTCTAGACTTAGGAGCTAGTGTGAGTTTAATGCCCTTAGCGGTTTGCGAAAGGTTAAATTTAGGAGAGTTGCAACCTACCAAGATGTCACTTCAATTAGCCGATAGATCTGTTAAATATCCGATAGGCATACTTGAAGACGTCCCTGTTAGGATAGGTCAGCTGTTTATCCCTACTGATTTTGTTGTCATGGACATTAAAGAAGATGATGACATACCAATTCTTCTAGGTAGACCATTCTTATCGACTGCTGGAGCCATAATAGATGTCAAAAAGGGGAAGCTAACCTTTGAGGTAGGGAACGAGAAGATAGAATTTATACTTTCAAAATTTCTTATGGCACCTGTGATAGGCGACGCGTGTTATGCGATAGATATCATTGATGAATGTGTTAGGGAGTTAGAGCAAGAAGAAGTCATTGAAACAATTAAGCTGCCATCAACTCTTATTTTGGAAGATGACAATTATAAGAAACCCTACATCGATGATAACCTTTACGAATGTTTATCCCTTACCCCAGATCCTATGCCTTGCCCTATTAAACCAGCCTTGGAACTTAAGGAACTGCCTAAGAACCTGAGATATGAGTTTCTTGATGAAGAAATGCATCGTCCGATTATAGTTAGTGCTGCCTTGAGACAAAAAGAAACAGATCAACTCTTGGACGTTTTACGAAGATATCCCTCAGCCTTAGGATATAATATCTCTGATCTGAAAGGTATAAGTCCATCCGTATGTATGCATCGGATTTTGCTCGAAGCAGATTCAAAACCTTCCAGAGAACACCAGAGAAGGATAAACCCTATACTGAGTGATGTTGTCAAGAAGGAAGTTCTGAAGTTGCTAGAAGCAGGTATAATATATCAGATCTCGGACAGTAAGTGGGTGTGCCCTGTGCATGTGGTACCCAAGAAGGGAGGCATCACAGTTGTGCAAAATGAGAAAGGTGAACAAATAGCAAAGCGGATAGAAGGAGGTTGGCGTATGTGCATAGACTATAGAAAGTTAAATAAAGCAACTAGGAAGGATCATTTCCCTTTACCGTTCATAGACCCGATGTTAGAACGTCTTGCCAGACATTCTTACTTCTGCTATCTAGACGGGTATTCGGGATTCTTCCAAATACCTATACATCCAGAAGATCAAGAAAAAACTACCTTTACATGCCCTTTTGGAACTTTTGCCTACAGACGAATGCCTTTTGGACTCTGTAATGCCCCTGCTACTTTCCAACGTTGCATGATGTCAATCTTTGCAGATTATCTAGATGGAATCATGGAAGTATTTATGGATGATTTCTCGGTTTGCGGTTTTGATTTCCAAAATTGTCTTATCAACCTTGAGAAAATCCTGGAAAGATGTGTGGAGGTGAATCTTGTGCTGAATTGGGAAAAATGTCATTTCATGGTGACTGAAGGAATTGTTTTAGGACATATAATCTCCGAAAGAGGTATAGAGGTAGATAAAGCAAAAATAGAAGTTATAGAGAACCTAAAACCACCCAAGACTATCAGGGAAGTTAGAAGTTTCCTTGGACACGCTGGATTCTACCGCCGTTTCATCAAGGACTTCTCCAAAATAACAAAACCTTTAACTGGCCTGTTAATGAAAGATGTTGAATTCATCTTTGATGAAAAATGCAATGAAGCATTCAACCTTTTGAAGCAAGCATTGATTTCAGCACCCATTATGAAACCCCCTGATTGGTCTGAACCGTTTGAGATAATGTGTGACGCCAGTGATTATGCTGTAGGAGCCGTTCTAGGTCAGAGAAAAGATAAAAGATTACATGTAATATATTATGCCAGTAGAACCCTAGACGCCGCCCAACTCAATTACACAACAACCGAGAAAGAACTCCTAGCGGTAGTTTTCGCTATAGACAAATTTAGATCATATCTAGTAGGAGCCAAAATTATAGTTTACACCGATCATGCTGCCATCCGTTACCTACTAAGTAAAAAAGATGCTAAACCCAGGTTACTTCGATGGATTTTGTTGCTACAAGAGTTCGACTTAGATATCCGAGATAAAAAAGGCACAGAAAATGTAGTAGCCGATCACCTATCTAGGCTAGAATACCTGAATCCTGAATTAGTACCCATAAATGATGATTTTGCCTATGATAGACTGATAGCCCAGTTGGAAACCATTGAAGATAAAAAACCAGACCCTCATGAGCACTTTCAAAAATCCTTAGCTGTAAGTAACGTGCCCTGGTACGCTGATTTTGTTAATTACCTAGCTGCTGATATCATACCCCCTGATCTCGATTACCACAAGAAGAAGAAGTTCTTAAGTGATGTTAGAAACTTTTATTGGGACGAGCCACTTCTTTTCAAGAGAGGTAAAGATGGCATTTTCCGCCGTTGCGTTCCAGAAGATGAGGTAGAAAGTATAATTCAGCATTGTCACTCTGCGCCTTATGGTGGACATGCAAGCACCTCTAAGACCTATGCCAAGATTCTTCAAGCTGGCCTATTCTGGCCTACCATGTGGCGTGATGTCCATGCTTACATTGTCAAATGTGATAGATGCCAACGCACAGGAAATATTTCAAGACGCGACAAAATTCCTTTAAGAAACATCCAAGAAGTAGAACTCTTCGACGTATGGGGTATAGATTTCATGGGACCATTCCCACCATCTTTAGGAAACAAGTATATCTTAGTTGCTGTAGACTACGTGTATAAATGGATTGAAGCGATAGCTGCACCCACAAACGACACTAGAGTAGTGATTAAATTATTTAAAAATTATATATTCCCCAGATTTGGAACACCCCGTTTAGTTATAAGTGATGGAGGATCTCACTTCATATCAAGAATATTTGATAAGCTTTTAAGCAAGTATGGAGTTAAGCATAGAGTAGCAACACCATATCACCCACAGACCAGTGGCCAAGTGGAAGTATCTAATAGGGAGATTAAACAAATTTTAGAAAAAACTGTCTCTGTATCCAGAAAAGATTGGTCGCAAAAGCTTCAAGAGGCTTTATGGGCCTACAGAACCGCTTTCAAAACCCCTATAGGAACAACCCCCTACCAACTAGTCTATGGAAAATATTGTCATTTACCTTTTGAGTTAGAGCATAAGGCCTATTGGGCCATTAAAACTTTGAATTTGGATTACCTAACTGCTGGTGAGAAACGTATCCTTGACATCCACAAATTGGAAGAACTCAGACAGCAAGCCTGCGAGAATGCCATAATATACAAAGAAAGAACAAAAGCTTGGCACGACAAAAGAATCGTAAGAAAAGACTTCAACTTAGGCGACCCTGTTCTCCTGTTCAATTCTAGGCTACGGCTCTTCCCAAGAAAGCTCCGTTCAAGATGGACTGGCCCCTTCAAAGTATCAAAAATTCTGAGGTCTGGAGCTGTTGAAATAAAAAATGAGACATGTAAACCATTCATCGTCAATGGACAAAGACTGAAGCTCTACGAAGGAGGAGACATTCCAACAACCTACTCCAGCCACACTCTAAGTGATCCACCAATCCCGACAAGAGATGTATAAGTTCCAGTCGTCAAGCTAACGACGTTAAACAAGCGCTGCATGGGAGGCAACCCATGATTTTCTTACCTTATTTACTTTTTCTTTTATTTTATTTCTTGTTATATTTTGTCAGGACTAATGTTTGAAATGTTTGTGTTTTACAGGACCTTCTTCCTAACTCTGTGCAGAATGCAGAATTTTGACGACATGAATGTGACTTTCAGGAATGACGCCCAGAGAGAGCGTTACTTTGTCCACTTCAGGAGTCCTATGGCACCTACGAGGTACCCAGATCAGGCTTGCATGGAGGCTTTAGGCATTGAGCCTAGTGTCAGATTCTTATGCCACCAGCTTCAATGGGACCAGTTCGACGACCTGAACAACACCTATAGGAACCTCACTTTGGAGTTCCTCAGCTCGTTTTCTTATGACCCCTAGGCCGGACCAGATGGATGTGCTATTTTCAGGTTATTTGGGACTGATTACTCCTTCACTCATAAGGAGTTTGGTGATTTATTAGGTTTTCAGACGGCCCCTGATGCTATTCCTGAGACACCTATGGGATACTTTCTGAGTAGGGAAGTGGAGAAGTTCTGGAGTGATATCTCTGGTGGAGGGAGTCAGGATCCTTCCACCCAGTTTTCACATGTTATCCACAACCCTGCATTGAGGTATTTTCAGATGATCATAGCACACTCTTTCTTTGGATTGCCAGATGCTGAGACCTTGCTTAGTGAGGAGGAGATCTTTCTACTGTTTTGTGCGACCCAGTCACGTCCTGTGGCATGTGGGAACTTTCTGCTGAAAGGTCTTAGCAGTATTGCCAGGTCATCAGTAGTTTTACAGGTTACTCTCCTTATCTTATTTCGAAACATTGGGGACAATGTTCGATTTAAGTGTGGGAGGGGATTTTATTGCTTTCTATTTCCATTTTTAGTTAGTTGTTTATTTCTTGTTTTTGTCTATGTCTTTTTTCTAGAAAATGCATGAGTCTGATGAGTCACCAGTACAGTGTATCCCTAGTGCACCCTCATTTTTCCCCATTTCTTTAGCCCTACAAAAAAAATTTTTGCAAAAAGAAAACATTGTTGTTCTACACGTTTTTTGGGCTTTAAGACAGGTTTGGATTAGGATGTGGTGACTTAGGTGAACTTTTTGAAACATTAGTATCGTTTTAGCACCGTAGACTTCACGAATATAGGAATCATTCCAAAACCCCATGTACCATGGCCTTAATTATCATTTCCAAATTTGTCCTAAGTAGTTTATTTCAGCAGTCAGCTCCGGCCTAAGCATTTTCTACGTAGGGGACTGATGAACATAAGTGAATGATCCAGTAAAATAAATAAAGAAAAAGGCAAACTCCGGATAGATGACCCTCACAAGGTCGTTTAAACCAAAAAGTTGAATTATTGCCACAAAAAGAAAAAAAAAAAAAAAAATATATATATATATATATATATATATATATAATTTTAGCTCACCCATTGTTAGTTGGTTCAGAGGTATCTGGCACTGAACTCGTAGGGCGGATTACGATCCGATCCCCCACAACTGCATTTGGGTTAAATAAAAGGGTTTACACAGTCTTATGTGCCAGAAACCCTACGTTTTGGATCAGAATCACTAACAGGTCACTCTACTATGAAACATGTACGGATAACGGGCTTAATGTGATTGCGCCTGAATGAAAAGGACCCGAAAAGAGATGAAGAGGTAGGCCTAGTTATTGTGGGATGATACGGTTGATTAATATAAGAATGAAGTTTATGTCCGCCTCTGCGGATAAGTGTCATTACGATACCCTTGGTTCACTTAGTACCTGTCACTGCTTCCTGACTTGAACTTAGAAGCCCTTTTTTCCCGAATCACGTGTCAGCACTAGTTTTCTTACTTTGAGCTTTAAATGTTTTGCTTGAGGACAAGCAAAGGTCTAAGTGTGGGAGAATCTGATGACACTGAATTTCACCGTATTTTTGACTCCGATTTCGCATGCATTCTTAGTCTTTTAATGTCATTTTATTATGTTATTATTATGTTTTTCTTTGTTTTCAGGTTTTTAGTCTAATCGGAGCCCCGAGCGAGAAAAGGAGCGAAAAAGGAGCCGAAATGAGCTAAAATAGAGAAAATCAGCATTTTGCACTTATGGCATCCACTCTGGCGGCCGCCACAGGGTCTTCCATGACGTGGCCATGTCTCAAACTCCTCCCAACTGTTTTTCCCCACGATCTCCAACTGCCCAAGCAATTTTACACTCATGGCGGGCGCCATGGTGTTGTGGCGGGCGCCACAAGAGCAAAACAAGTTCCCGCCCAAATTCAAATGCTAGGGGCATCCTTGTCTTTTCCACATGTTTCCTTGCCTATAAATAGGACTTTAGATTTTCGTTTTTCATCATCCAAGCTTAGTTGTTCATAAGCATATATCAGTGTAATAGTGGTAATCACTTCACATCGAGGTGTTACTATATTCGAGAGATCGAGTCTGTAAGAGCCTGTGAGATTGAGTCTTGGAGCACTCTGGAAGGAAGTTAATCCTGCCGCCATTTTACTTTCAGTTCGCATTTTATTCAACCACTCTGATTGGAGCAGGTTTTTATTACTTTACCTTTTGTCAACTTTATTTCTTGCACTGTCTTTTAATTTCATTTATTTTCCGCACTGCTTTACTTTCATTTACTTTCCGCACTCGCACTACTTTCATTTACTTTCCGCACTCGCACTTAAATACTTTTTTTTTTTTATGAAAAATCTAAAAATGAACTTTTACTTTACCATGTCTGGCTAATTTTATAAAGGTTAGAATGTGAAGATCATAACTGAACCGATAATCTGTACAATTGTTAGTGGAAACACTTAAGGGCTATTTTAACTTTCAATATAAGTTTTCCTATTCTTAAATTCCGTTGGGCAAGATCGAAAGCCGTCCAACGCCTATCTAAACTTAATTGTTTTTAAACTATTTCAAAAACAGCGAAAGCGCTTTGTTTAGTTTATTAGGAGTTTTTAATTTAAAAGGAAAAGAGATTTTAAAACCATTTTCGGACGCGTTAAGAAGTTTAAAGTCTGGTTCGTAAGAACCTCTTTTTTTTTTAGAAAATCCAGGTTAAAATACTTTTCAACTTGGTCAAGATACTATATTTCTTAAAAATAGGTTTACTACTCTAACGCAATGCGCGCCTTTTTATCCGTGACAATAAGAGGGTTTGATTAGGGGGTACAACTCGATTCTGAATACGCGAAAGCGACAGTTCCTGTCAAATTAGTTCTTTTCAAAGTAGAAAACATTTCCCGTAAGTAGTTCTATTAGCAAGTACTTGGATTATCAATTGGTTGTGTGAATTGCATTCGAACCTGTCTTTATCAATTAATTTTAATTACTTTATTTACTACCGTGCACTCTTCAAAACTACTATTTTCAATCACCTTAGATACACACCTTAACAATAGATAGCGATAGATTGACACTTGGTCTCTGTGGATACGATAATCTTTTATATTACTCTGACGCGTTCGTACACTTGCGAAAAAATACGCATCATACGTTCTTACACGAATTATTACAAAGTCAACTTTTACGAAATATTTTCTAAACACACACCACATTTCAAAAAAAGCAAGTTAAAGTGAGCTAGCAATTAAGAGCCCGTAGATAACTACGGATGAAAAGGGGTGCTAACACCTTCCCTTTTCATAACTTACCCCCCGAACTCAAAAATCTTTTCAAAACGGTCTTTCCTGTTCTTTTCACCTTTCCTAAATAAATTGGATAAAAGAAAAGTCGGTGGAGACTCTTGCTAACCGCAACATGTTTTGCGAAAAACAAAAGTAAAAAGTCATTTCTCCATCGTACTATTGTTTCTCGACCTCAGTGCCAAAGCTGAGGACCTTCCGCCTTGGAGAATCAGTTGAGGCCTCCTCGATTGATGATGATGCCAAACCAAAAATGGTGAACGTATCATCATTTCTCGACCTGAGAGCCCGGGATACTGAACATCCTAGTACCTACACGTGAGAGGGGATGGGTGTTTGCAGGTTTGTAGGTAACTGAGACCTTCAACCTACCCTTATTCTGGATTTCTCATCAATGTCTGATTATGTGGGTTCCTCAGTGGTTCAGAGTTCTGGTTTGCTGGTTTCTCGTTCAGCTAACAGCACAGCATATCCAGCAGTGTGCCTTGACCCCATGTTTGCATGAGCATATCATTTTTCTTGCATTCTGACGTGTTTGACATTTTTCAGGGCTTACATCTTACTCTTGATTCCGGTTTTCTGAGCTTACTTCAGTATGGATGTTCAGAGAAAGAAGACTGTTGCCTATTCATTCCTAGAGCCAACTTTGACACTGATTCACAAATTGATTAATATGGCTGGTTCCGGAGTTCGTACAGAGTTCAGTGGAAGGTATGGAAGACTTCTGAAATTTGTCTATAATATCTCCCAGTATGAGAAGGATGCCATTCACACACTTCTTCAGTTTTATGACCCGCCTCTGCATTGCTTCACTTTCCCGGACTACATCTTGGCTCCGACGTTGGAGGAGTTCTCATTTATTTTGGGAATTCCTATTAGTCATGATATAGTTTTCTTTTCTGAAGAACACCCCGGTATAAAAGATATGGCTGTTGCTCTTCACATTAGTGAGCCTGTTCTTAACAGTAATATTGCAGAAAAATAAGGAGTTAAGGGTTTCCTATTGAAGTTCCTATTTGATCAAGCTTGTATACATGTCAAAGAGAAGAACTGGATTGCTTTCCAAGCTATTCTAGCTGTGTGTATCTATGGGATTGTTCTGTTTCTGAATATTCCTGATCTGGTGGATGTGCACGCCGTCAGGATCTTTATGTCGAAGAATCCTATACCTACCTTGCTAGGTGATGTGTACCATTCAGTTCACTATAAGAATGAGAATAGGCGTGGGAAAACTGTGAGTTGTTGTGCGCCGCTCTTAGCTACTTGGTTTTTGAGTCGTCTCCCTGAATCTGGCGCTTTCGTTGATACGAAAGATTCTCTGAAGTCGTCTAAGAGGGTTATGGGCTTGACTGCCGATAACATCGTTTGGATTAATCGTGACTTTCTAGGAATGGAGATTATTTGCAAATGCGGAGAATTTCCTAATGTTCCCATGATAGGGAAGAGAGGTGGAATTAACTATAATCCCTCCCTAGCTATCAGACAGTTTGGCTATCCTTTGAAGAATCCACCCGAAGAGCGAGATGTCCGAGAATCCTTATTCTTCAATGGTATTGAGGATCAAGGGTTGATAAGGAAAGTTGTGAATGCTTGGAAACAGGTGACTAAGAAGGGCAAGATTCCATTCGGGAAAAGTAACAATCGGGCTTTCCATCCATATAAAGAGTGGATTAAGAAGAGAGCAGAAGATGAGCTTCTCCCATTCCCGGTGGAACCACCTCTGTATCCTTTGGTGATCGAGCCTCCTACCACCGTTGAGTTGGAGAAGTATAACACATTATGGGCTGAAAAAGAAAGGTTGCGGGAAGAGAATAGTGAGCTAAAGAGAGAGGTTTATCAGTGGAAGCATGAGCGGGGTGAAGCTGTGCATACCGCCAAGATAAAGACATAGCTCCTTGCTAAAGCAGAAAAAGAGCTTGCTGACATGGTTGCATCCAGGGAAAGAATGAAACAAGCTTTGGATGGTATCAGTAGCGTTCTCAGGTCCAAGGAGGAGGAATTAGGCAAGGCTTTGTTGAAGATTCACAGGTTCAATGATCACCAAGAAACTGCCATGGCTGAGAATAAAAGAAAGGAAAACGCTTACCTAGCTAAGATTGATCAGTTGAAGTCTATGCTCAAGAAGAAAGATGCCGAGATTCTATCAGGGATATTCAAGAGACAAGCTGTCCAAGATCAACTCAACAAAGCTATAGCCTCCATAGAGGAACTGAAGGCCCAAGCTGAAGTGAAAAGATCTAGACATGAGAGACCTAGCATGGAAGGTGTTTCTGGAGAAGACGCTTGGGAGTTACATTGCCGATACTTGGATGGGATCATACACAGGAGAGACCTTCTTATCCAAGGACTGATTCAGAGGCCGAAGCATCCCGACACCAGAAAGCTGTTCGAGGAAGTTCAAAACTGGTGCAGAAAGCATAGTGGATGGGGAGGATTGACTCTTGTAAACCTTGATGACATGTCTTAGTTTTCTTCCCTCTTTTATTGTATGTGGATCACCACCAGGCTTGTTGGTTGGGACCTATGGTTTTTGTATTCAGACTTGTTATCTCAGATTTGTGGTTGTTGACATTCGGCTTTTCTCTGGTTTTCTTAATATATGAGCAGAAGTTCCATTATATCTTGTTATTAAACCAGAATCAAGGGGTGGATCGCCTTGTGAATTTTCAAACACGTCCATTTGCATTTGCATATTCATAATCATTTTGAATAATCATTTTGCATGACAGGTGTTTATTTCTGGTGTTCTTATCTTGTTCTAATCTCGGGTGTTGAAGAAGGAAGACAGTACTGTGCCCGCTTCCACAGCAGGGGTTCTCATTTCTCCCACCTCATTGGGGTCTCCTCTAGACCATGGATTGCCTCGTGGATCCTCTCCGCCGTCAGAGCTTTTTCGTCAGCAACTGTTTCTTGAGGGTCTTAATCCAGAGAAGATTGATAAGAAGTTTGATCAGATTCCGATGCCATACGCTCAGTTGCTTCGGCACTTGCTCAAGTTTCAACTAATTGAATTGATTGCTGCGGGACCCCCACACACCAAGTTTCGTATGGGTTCCAATGTCCATGATAGGTGTGAATTCCATTCAGGGGCGCCTGGTCATAATGTTGAAAATTGTAAGATGCTCAAGTATAAAGTCCAAGAGCTCATTGACTCAGGGGCAATCAAGTTTACATCAGTTGGCACTGGTGTTGCAAAGGGACTGATGACTCCCTCTTTTGCCAAAGGATCCACCTCGCGTCAGGGATCTCTTCCACAACCCTTGTTTGTACCTCAGCCGAGTGCAGAAAGGAAAATGCAGGGCCAGACTGGGCGCCCAAATCAGCACCGACAGCAGAATTATCAGCAACAGGGGCGATCGAGACCAAGAAGGCCCAAAAGAATAATTGATCTTGTTCCTATCCCTTATAGTCAGCTGTTTACACGCCTGCTCGAGAAGTCTCTGATTCAAACAAGGGGTACTGCGCCAGTACCGTACCCTATTCCTCCTGATTATGACATGACTGCTAGGTGTGAGTTCCACTCGGGAACGTTCGGGCACACGATTGATGAGTGTAATGTATTCAGGCATAAGGTGTAAGACCTGGTGGACTCAGAGATCATTGTATTCACTGAAGATGATATGTACATCAATGGAAGCCTCCTTTCTCAAATGAACACTCAGTCTGCAAGTACGTCCAGGCAGAATTAAGCTTCCTCAGCAATGGCAATCTTCAGCTTCTTTACTGCATTTTCATTTGTAGTTTTTGTTTTCTGTTAAAGCATCTTATGTATGCAAGACTTGTTTGTTTTTTTTATGATGATATTAATGCAATGAGTATGTTTTCCTTGAAGTAATCCATTCGTATTCACTCTTAAATGTTTATATGCACTGCAATATCAATTTTTCTTGTTAAGAACTCTTGAGGGAGGATGACGAAATAAGAACGCAGATTCCTAGTGGTACGCTTTTGGATAGAACCCTGTAAAGGATATACAGGCATTGTTTCAAACCCCTAAACACTGGAGAGATAAGGAGATAAACCCTCGTTAACCCCTTTGAGCCTCGGAGTAGGAGTTTCTTTCGTACGAAAAACCCCCATACTTAACCCAGGGGCAGGGTAGGCGTCAGTTAGTTTGACCGAGCGCTCAAATTCCAAGGAGAGTGTGCAAGAGACGTGGAACCACAATGGTTATCCTCCAACAATGAGGGAGTGAGGCAGTCACAACCTTTTCAAGCAAATAAGACAACCAGTTTCACACGCTTTGTTCAAAGAGGGGAATAAAAAAGAAAGCCCGCTAAGTCGAAGCTTGAGAACAAGCGACTTAGGCAAAAGTTAGGGCGTCCCGCTGGACTTCAAAATCGAAAAAACTCAAAAGAGTCAGTCCAGGCAAAAATTAGGGATAAAAAAAAAGAGAAAGAAAAAGCGAAAGGCGAAAAGAAAATCCCCGATAAGAACGAGTTCGTGTGATTACAGACAAAAGATAAAAGGGATGACTGTCACTCCAAAACCGCCTTAGGGGTCAAACCATTAGTGGCATAGGTTCGTTGAAGATCATAAATCTTTCGAGAAATGAGCGTTTGGGTCAGATTAACTGAACATAGGACTGGAGAACATCACGAAGAGTGGGTGGGCACCGATAAACTTTGAGCCATAAATCCTTTTTCTGAAACCGTGAACCAGACCACGTTACAACCCTCTAAAGTCCTAATTGAAACAGGGTTTATTCCGAAGGCGTACTTCAACAGGACAGCGTTCCTGACTCCTATAAGTTGTGTTAATAAGATTTGTTGGTATTGCATGTGCGCATTGTTTTGCCATTCAAAAATCAAGGTCGCGTCCCAGCTAGCGTTTCGTTCACGAGGTTGGGCGACGCATTTTCAATAAAAACTTCAAGGTTAACATGAGTGTTGCATTAGAATTCTCATAGATAACTTGTTCTGTTTGCATACATGTGCCTAAGCATCAATGTACCTTACACTGTGAAAGTCAGTCAAGAAGCTTGATCCTGCCAAGTTGGGTTGCTTGAAAATTCTGAAGGACAATCATATCAAGAGGCATGCTGCCAAGAGACTCAGTGTAGAGTGGGCTCTCCCAGTAAGTCGTGTTAAGATGGAGCCAATCTGGGGCAGTCACGTCGAGAAGTCCCTTTGAAATTCAGTTATTCTGGGGCATTCATTCTAAGATCAGGGGCAAAGTCACTTCAAAGCTCATATTGGGGCAGGCCACCTCCAGAGCGTGGGAGATTATCCACTCCTGAAAATGGTTAATTGAAAGCACCTCTTCAAGGCAGAATATTTCAGGTCATTGCAAATCCCTTTCGAAGTAATGTACTTCATGGATTATGAAGACTGGGGCAGTTATGTCGAGATATGATAAATCTCTCCAAGAGTTTGAAGACCCTGGGGCAGTGCGAATGCCCGGTCTTCTGTAAAATCCTCTTGAGGTGATTTCTTCCATTAGACCTGGTGGTTTGGGGCAAGTGGAAAGTTCAAAGGGCCGTCTATGACCTTAGAAACAAGTCAGGATTGAAGGGCAACAGGATCGTACTTCCCCAGCAGCTTACTCTCCCCAGCATTGAGGTTGCAATTTCCTCAGCAGAGCAGACCTTCCTTAGCAGGAGACTTAGGAGGTATTTTCCCTAGGTCAAGACGTTATTTCCCCACAAAGTCAAGGTGCTCCTTCTCCCCCATCAGCAGGCTAAGTCCAGCAGTATCCCCAGCAGGTTTTAAATCCAAAGTGATATTTGACACTTTCTTGATCCAGGCCGTGGTCTCCTTTTTCAAAAAGTTATGTATAATCCCCAGTAGAGCGAATGTTCATCTGAGACTTCATCCCCAGCAGAAGTTATTGATCCAGAGAGTCGGTCACGGTGATCCTTCTCAACGGAGTTCTGGGATTCAGAGGACAATTTATTTTTGTCAGCCCGATCTGAATCATTCTTTTCTCTCCGGCATTTATTTTGCTTGAGGGACCCCTTTTTGTATATCATAAGCACTTGCATTGCATCCTCAAACGCGTAGCATTTCCACTTCGTGCGGAGCATTACGGTAAAATTCAAACATTTGCATTCGAAGCATAAGCCAGGTTTGACGCTCTCTTTGCCAGTTTCTCTTTCTCAGCGGAGATAACACAGTTCAGGAGATTTTGGGAGGGATGTGTTCCTCATATTTGTGTTCCCCGGCAGAGTTTTTTATTTAGACTTATCCATTCCCCAGCGAGATTAATCCCCGGTAAAAGTTGCTTGAAACCTTTACACCCGTCCGTGTACCTTTTAGATACCCGTCCGTATTGAAACCTTTACACCCGTCCGTGTACCTTTTTGATACCCGTCCGTATTGAAACCTTTGCACCCGTCCGTGTACCCATTTGATACCCGTCCGTATTGAAACCTTTACACCCGTCCGTGTACCTTTTAGATACCCGTCCGTATTGAAACCTTTACACCCGTCCGTGTACCTTTTAGATACCCGTCCGTATTGAAACCTTTACACCAGTCCGTGTACCTTTTAGATACCCGTCCGTATTGAAACCTTTACACCCGTCCGTGTACCTTTTTGATACACGTCCGTATTAAAACCTTTACACCCGTCCGTGTACCTTTTTGATACCCGTCCGTATTAAAACCTTTACACCCGTCCGTGTACCTTTTAGATACCCGTCCGTATTAAAACCTTTACACCCGTCCATGTACCTTTTTGATACCCGTCCGTATTGAAACCTTTGCACCCGTCCGTGTACCCTTTTGATACCCGTCCGTATTGAAACCTTTACACTCGTCCGTGTACCTTTTAGATACCTGTCCGTATTGAAACCTTTACACCCGTCCGTGTACCTTTTAGATACCCGTCCGTATTGAAACCTTTACACCCGTCTGTGTACCTTTTAGATACCCGTCCGTATTGAAACCTTTACACCCATCTGTGTACCTTTTTGATACCCGTCCGTATTAAAAACTTTACACCCGTCCGTGTACCTTTTTGATACCCGTCCGTATTGAAACCTTTACACCCGTCCGTGTACCTTTTAGATACCCGTCCGTATTGAAACCTTTACACCCGTCCGTGTACCTTTCTGATACCCGTCCGTATTGAAGCCTTTACACCCGTCCGTGTACCTTTCCGATACCCGTCCGTATTAAATCCTTTTACACCCGTCCGTGTACCTTTTTGATACCCGTCCGTATTGAAACCTTTGCACCCGTCCGTGTACCCTTTTGATACCCGTCCGTATTGAAACCTTTACACCCGTCCGTGTACCTTTTAGATACCCGTCCGTATTGAAACCTTTACACCCGTCCGTGTACCTTTTAGATACCCGTCCGTATTGAAACCTTTACACCCGTCCATGTACCTTTTAGATACCCGTCCGTATTGAAACCTTTACACCCGTTCGTGTACCTTTTTGATACACGTCCGTATTAAAACCTTTACACCCGTCCGTGTACCTTTTTGATACCCGTCCGTATTGAAACCTTTACACCCGTCCGTGTACCTTTTAGATACCCGTCCGTATTAAAACCTTTACACCCGTCCATGTACCTTTTTGATACCCGTCCGTATTGAAACCTTTGCACCCGTCCGTGTACCCTTTTGATACCCGTCCGTATTGAAACCTTTACACCCGTCCGTGTACCTTTTAGATACCTGTCCGTATTGAAACCTTTACACCCGTCCGTGTACCTTTTAGATACCCGTCCGTATTGAAACCTTTACACCCGTCTGTGTACCTTTTAGATACCCGTCCGTATTGAAACCTTTACACCCATCCGTGTACCTTTTTGATACCCGTCCGTATTAAAACCTTTACACCCGTCCGTATACCTTTTTGATACCCGTCCGTATTGAAACCTTTACACCCGTCCGTGTACCTTTTAGATACCCGTCCGTATTGAAACCTTTACACCCGTCCGTGTACCTTTCTGATACCCGTCCGTATTGAAGCCTTTACACCCGTCCGTGTACCTTTCCGATACCCGTCCGTATTAAATCCTTTTACACCCGTCCGTGTACCTTTCTGATACCCGTCCGTATTGAAGCCTTTACACCCGTCCGTGTACCTTTCCGATACCCGTCCGTATTAAATCCTTTTACACCCGTCCGTGTACCTTTTTGATACCCGTCCGTATTGAAACCTTTACACCCGTCCGTGTACCTTTTTGATACCCGTCCGTATTGAGCTTTCTACACCCGTCCGTGTACCTTTTAGATACCCGTCCGTATTGAATCCTTTTACACCCGCCCGTGTATCTCTTCAGTACCCGTCCGTAATTGATTTTCTGAATTCCTTGACACCCGTCAGTGTTTATCCCCGGCATAGTTAACATTCATTTGTGTTTATTTCTTGACTTTCCAATACCTTGGTTTTCAATTCTCGTACGTATCGTGACGAGTGCAACATTTTTGTTCGTTCCCCAGTGAGTCGTCCATCTTCTGTTGGTCGCAAATTTCTGGAGTTCTTTCAGTATTCAATCCCCGTGTATCCTGGAATGTCTGAGAGCCGTTGCTATCATACACTCAGGACCAAGTTGATTGAATAGGGGCAGCTGTTGCACCCCAAAATTTGCCCTCCTTACTTTTTTACTAACTGGCTTATGTTTCATTTCATTTTTGCATTATCATGTATGCATATCATTAGCATAGGGTCAAGGTGCTGGAGGCAGTTCAAGAAGGTCCTATCTAGTCTACTACATCATCAAGAGTTCACAGCTTATTCCAGGCATTTTTAATATTTTCGTATTTTCATTCATCTGACTGTATTTCCACTCTGCATCATCTAAATAGCATAAAATAGTGTTTTTCATCTCGCATACTGCCTAAAATATTGGTCAGAATAATTTCTCAGAAATTTACAGACAGAGTGGTAAAATTGAGTTTCAGCGGTGCTCAAAATCAGGGGACAGAAAATTTTAAAATCGAACTTGCAGATGTCAATCATATTATTCTACGGTTCGCGTGTTCGTTTTAATTTTTCGTCATATTTTGACCAATTTGACCATTTTTACGGATCAAAATTTATTTTAAAATCTGACCAAATGCTGTATTTTTTCGAGTCATATATTTCGTACTAATCATTTTAGTGTACTCGGTTTATTTTTTCCGATTATTTAGGCGTCCGATTTTTATTTATTTGGGGTCCGTTTATATTACCATTTTTTTAACTAATATTATTTAGAATAAATAATTATAATAACTAGCATTGTATTTTAATTTTATTTTAAATATTTATTTTTTATTTTTAATTTAAATAATGTTTAATAGGCTAATTAGTATTTTATTTTTTTTAATAGTCATTTTTTTATTTTAAATTTTACTAATTTTAAGAATAAATAAGTAGTGATTAGCATTTTATTTTAATTTTATCTTAAATTTTTATTTTTATAAATAAGTAAGTTTAGTTTTTATTTCAGATTTATTAAATTATTTAAAGACCCTGGGGCAGGGCGAAAGCCCGGTCTTCTATAAAATCCTCTTGAGATGATTTCTTCCACCAAACCCTGTGGGCTGGGGCAAGTCAAGAATCAAAGGAACCTTTGTTCACTCTTGATGATCAGTATGCAGTGATCAGCAGAAACTTGTAGTACTGAGTATCTCCCCCAGCAAAGAGCTAGGAGATATCCTGCCAGCGAGGTGTTGGAAATGATATTTTGCCCCAAGCAAAGGGTCGTCCTCAAATCGAAAAGGGTTCTTTATGAAGACTCCTTATCCCCAGCAGAGTCGCCAGCTGTCGCTCCCAGGATTTTCATCCAGGTACAAACGCGAGAGTGGCGCGGAAAAACAGAGTCCCCAGCCGTGTAAATTTATTCCAAGAGAGGGAAAGGGAACACCGCATAAACCTTAGGAAGAGGGAAAGGAATGGTCATCGCAACCATAACCTGGGTTCGGGAGTCGGTTACGCGAGGGGAAGGTGCTAGCACCCCACACGTCCATCGTACTCGATGGGATCCACGCTTGTTGTCTATTCTAAGGGTGAGTTATACTATCATCTAGGGCTGTACTAAAACGGGAAGGGAAAGACAAAGACCGACTCGGTAGGACGTCGACGTCCTAGGCCTACGTACCCCCTTTGTGCAATGGGGAATTCAGAGTCAACGTAGTTCGGACCAAGTTCTTTTTGTGTTTTTTATGAGCGACGTTAAGCTCGCGTCCGGCAGTTAGGGTCGATGCCTGTTTGCGTCTCAGACGGAGGGTAACGTGCCCTTTTTGAAAATAGCCTTTAAGTTGAAGGTCCCGAAGAACAAAAGAGTTTGAAGTTGGTTTGTATTTTTTAGGACAGAAGTGGCTTAAGTTAGTTCCTAAGCTGCATTGCACCAAAGTCTAGGGCACAGGGGTGAATACTTAACGCATCGTCCCAAGACAGGACGCTCGCTAAGCACTCTAGAAAGATGAGAGGAAGCCCCTCATTTCTCATTCCCCATACTTAAGGCTCGTGCGCAATACACCTTATTATTATTAAGTGTTTTAAAGAGATTCGAGATGAGAAGAGAGAAGACACAAGGGTAATTCTAAAGGGAACTAAGAGTCCTAACGTTATCATGCATGGGTGACCTACGGTTAGTGAGGTTTGACGACAACCTAAATCCTAAAGGAAGAAGATAGGAGAGAAGGAAAGGATAAGGGTGACCATGGATATTTATCCATACCCTTAAGGAACTTACTCTGATCCTGCATAAAGGGTTAGTACGTGTAATACCCCAAAATTTGCTCTCCCCTTTTGTCATCATAGCATGGCATTATCATTTATCATATCATATCCACCTCATTAACATTACATTGCATTTAACATAGAAAAATGAAGCATGGCATCCTTCTTACCATTAGGGCATGTGATCAGGTGGAAGGTGGACAATCAAGGAATCATTCAAAGCACAAAAAGGTCAATCAAGTTGGCTCTAGGCAAGCCAAGAGGTCTCTCATGTCTCATACTATCTCAATTGATCTTCCAAAACCTCAAGGAAGTGAGATTCAATGGGAGATTGAAGCACTACATCTTTCACTATGCAAGATGTTCAAAAATTGAAGGAAAACCCTCAAAAGAGATAGCTCATTGATCCAAAATCATTCTCAAGTGGCATTTCTCATCATCCTTTAAGAGGATACACAATATACTCTGAGGAATTTGGATTTGGAAGATGTGCAATTTCCTCCTAACCAAAGGGGGTCAAAACTAGGGTTTCCCATTAAATCAGGGAATCTTTGATTTTTTGAACAAAACTTGATGTCATGGTATTCCATATGTCCTTAAGTGTATGTATGTGGAAGATTGCATCTCAATTGGTTTTAGAAGTGGTTCAATTGGAAGAAAGATCAAGAATCAGAGAAATTGGGGCAAAGTCAAATAATCAGAGGAAAAAGTCAACTCTTGACTTTTTGAGCCCAAAATCATGAAATTCATGTTACATATGTCCAATGTACAAAATTTGGTCAAGAAACTCCAAAGGAATCATGAAAAAATCAAGAGGTGGAAAGTTGCCATTTTTGGAAGAGGAAGGGTTACTAAAAATAGCAAGTTTTGGCCATTTTGCATCAGAGTTTGAACCAAGGCCATTTAAAATGGAAGCATCAAATGAAAATTCCACTCTGCCTCAATGAAAGATCTTGCTTTAAGCTTCAAATCCATGTGTGGAACATCTCCATTGGATAAAAATTGAGTGAGATATGATTGATCAAAGTTTGGGCAAAGTAGGTTCAAAACTAGGTCATGACCAAGATTTTCAGGGCACGCGCGCAGTCATTTTAACAAACATGTGGTGGGCCTAATGTCCACTCATTTTTCTCATGGTTAAAGGCCTCAAATGGAAAACTTTTCAACATGAAAGTTGTTCATTGCATTGTCATCTTCAATATTCATGTTGGACAATTTTTGGTTTGATCAAGTTATGAGATAGTTTTAAGGGTTCAAAGTCATGTTGATTATGCTGAAAACCCATGCGCCATGTTGCCTTGCCAACCAACCCCATTACTACGCCATACACCAGTTTTGATTCCTTTTGTTTCAAGCAATTTTTCATCACCTTGTACACCTCCATTTGACTTGTTTTCAACATCAATATTGTTCCATGATAGCTCCTCTTTTCCATGACTCCAAAACCTTGCCAAACCATTCAATGAGTAGAGAGAAAAACCTCCACGAACTACCCTATGTTGGAATGGATGCATTGATAGCATGTTGCAGGATTCTGGTTCACACACACCACAAACACTTCCACACTTTATTTCCACATTTGGCCAAACATATCACCTACACAATGCACACTATCACGTGCCACACATGGGAATAGAAAGAACAAACTTGCTTACCAAGTTTCTGATGCGCAAGCCCCTGCTACACAACAGTGCCAATTCACTTTCTCCTTGCTCCCACCATATCTCACCATGAGCCGTCTTCACCATAGCACTGCTCTCCCTAACTAACTTGACTCAGTTAGTTAGGGATGACTCAGTTTAACCCACTCAACTCAATTAACCAACTCACTAAACCATGGTTAATTCATGATATAAATTCAAACTTCACTTCACAATTCAGTTTTCAACTTCATTTTCACACTCTCACTCAACTACACTTCATTCTCATTTTTCCTCTGAAATTCGCAAGCTCTCTCTCTCTGAAGCTTCTCTTCCTCTCACACGATTTCATCATCATCTACATCTGAATCCATCTTCAAGCTTCAACATCACACAGCATTGGAACACATTGAAGCTTGGTAGCATTGAAGAGATTGAAGTGTCTTCCACTGCATATTGAATTTCATCAACATTTGCAAGGATTTGTGAGCCTTTATTTGGCCAGTTGAAGATCAAAGAGGAAGCACATTTCTCTGGTTCTCTTTCAACTACAGTTTCCTACATTTTCAGGTTTCAATATCCTAAACTTTCTTGGCACGATTTACATTCTGTCTAGCTCGTGTTGTGATGATTTGAGCTCACTAAGAGCACTCCTCCATCTGGCTAGTTGATAGAGCTTCTTAGAAGCTTAGATCCAAAACCTAGGGCTAATTTCATTGCTTCGATTCTCTCTGTTTGTGTGTTGTTTATGAAAACTAATCCTAGATTCATGCTCTACGTGACTTCCTGAACATTTTGATGTGCATTGCATAAATTTCTGGATTGTTTGGTTGGTTGCAGCGCCGGAGAGTGGCCGGAGAAGGTGACCGGAGGTCCCTCTCCGGCCGGTGAGTTGACGTTAGGGTTTAGCATGTTCTAATCTTATGCGTCCATTTTGGCATGATCGTGTGACTGAGAACGTGCCAACGCATTAAAAGACATGTGCATGTCATGTGCCAAAATTCTGAAGTCACTTAAGCGTGGTGTGGTGTAATGCATGGTAACTTGTGTGTGTCCTCACGCATGTGCATTGATTCTGTGTACTTTGACTTTAGCATGACTTTGACTTGATCCAATGGTTAATAGTGAGTCAAGTTTGTTGACTGAAGGTGCATGTTTGTTATGGTGTTTTGCGCGTAAATGGACCCAAATCAGAATACTATCCACACCCCCAATTTTGAGGCCCATGTGATTTGAACATGCTGATTTGCTATATTCATACTCCCCTCTCATATTGCATTTTATTTTTATTTTCATTTTACATACGCGTTTGATTTTCAATTTTTAAAAATACTAAAATGCATAATAAAATTCCACAAAAATTCATGTGTATTCTTAAAACATTTAGGAAATTTTTCATGATTTTATTTTCTGATTTTATGACCATTTTGCCCCTGTTCCATTATTTCTTTTGAATTTCCATTTGTATGCATACTTAATGTGACATATGATTTTGTGCATTTTTGTTCTTGATCATAAAAAATGATTTTGATGCCTTTCTTTTTGCATTGTGGTCACAATATGTTGAGGTATGTTTGAGATTTATGAGATGATTTTTAAGTCTTTTTTGGATGACTTTTGATGTGTTGCTTTGAGCATGAATACATGAAACTTCCATGAGACTTTGACCTAATTGTTGAGTGACTTTGGTTCTGATTCATTGCTTGTGGACTTGATATGTTAATGACATGCGTTTAAGGTGTTTGATTGGTGAAAGTCATAATTTTTGAAGCATGTTTGCTATTTGTTTGAAGCATGAAGTTTAACTTGTTCATTTTGTGAATGCATGCCTCATGTTTGGTTTGCTTGATCATGAAGGCACTTGTGCCATGAGTTGTGGTTTTGTTTGAGGATGTATAGCATGTTAATTGACTTCTGATTGTGACATTTGGGTTTCATCTTTGCATGTTTGATGTTTATCTTGCACCTTAAGTCACTTGTTTCACAAGTATGAACCACATTCACATCACTTCACCTTTTCTTCTTTGCTTCTTGTTGGATTGAGATTTTGTTTGCATGATTTGGTATGCTCATTTAGGATAACATTAGGTTGTGTAAATATGAATTACATTCTGACTTGGAAGCATGTATAGCATTCAATCTCATTTTACTTTGTTTGTCAACTTGTTTGAATTTGATTTGTTCATTATATTTTCTTACTTTACTTGTAAGTGATTGTGCTAACCATGTAGGGGCTTTGGTAAGTTTCAATTGAGTGTGGATAAGGAATCCACATTCAACTTCTATCCTTTCTCTTTTACAATTCCATGTTATGTTTTGTTAAGCACTTATGTGCTTTCTTTTAATAACTCATCACTTTCCCTTTGTGAATTACAATTCATCTTCTACTTTAGCAGTGAATTGTTTAATTCATTCTTTCTTTAGACTTTAGGTTGAAACCTCACAAACCTTTAGGATCACTCCCTTTAATCTTCAATTAGGATTGAGTCTTAGTCCATATAGGTTTTACCTTTTCTCCTCCCTTGAGTCTCTCTTCTCATCTCAAAGAAAATTCAAAACATATAATAAAGGTAGGCATTTATTGCATTTAGGCCTTTCATATAAAGAAAAGATTATAAGGGGTCTTCTCTTGTAATCTTAGAATGTGTAGCATATAGCCCATCTTGGGTCAATGTGTTAAACATTTGATCTTGTATGAGGGACTTAAATGCAATACTTGTTGAAGGTGCAAATAATAAAAAACACTTCTTCATTTCTTAATTTACAAAAACACTTAATAAACACAAGTATGCTAGTGTGTTTAAACCTTGATAATTGGAACTAAGTGTGAGGGTCTTCTTCACCCTTAGTGTGCTTTCTTACCCATTCCATCTTGGAATGTGAGAAGGTACACATTCCAATGACTAAGATTCAGATACACTGTCATATGCAAACAAATTCAAAACACTTCCTTCTAAAAGACAAAAACAAACAATAACGTCTTTCCTTCGGGAATTCTTTTCTCACCTCATTCACTCTCAATGTACGAACGTGCTCCTACTCGTTCTCTTGCAAGATGGTAACGCACTCGGACCAGCGAGCCTGCAACACCTGAGCTAGGACGTAAGCCGTTCTCTAAAAAACACAGATAATCCATCCCTAGTGAGGGGAACTACGTCGCTCTGATTCTCACGCTCCCGATGAGATACGTAGGCAGTGGGGTAGGGCCCATGCGAGCACTTATTTTATTTTCCCTACATTTGTTTTTCTTCCCTTTTCCATTCCTTTTTCAGTTTCTTTCTCAGTATTCTTTTCTTACACCCTTTGATCGAGCAAGCAAGCGTGGATCCCATCGGGTACGATGGACGTGAGGGGGTGCTAATACCTTCCTCTCGCGTAACTGACTCCCGAACCCATTTCTCTTGGTCGCAAGACCATGCTTTTCCTTTCTCTCAGGTTTACGCGGTGTTTCCTTTCCCTCTCTTGGGATAAATACACATTGCTGGCGACTCTGTTTCGGTGCCACTTTCGCGTTTGTACTAGGATGAAAATCCCGGGAGCGTCAGCTGGCGACTCTGCTGGGGAAAATGAGGTTGACCTATTGCTGGTCCATCCCTAAGCGAGTCAATCCTAGCGCCTGTCTGCTTTTCTTTCATTGGGTGTTTACTGTTGTGTTGTATTTACTGTTTTATTGTATGGTTATTTACTGCTTTACTGTACATTACTGTATTTACCGTATTTTAGCATTTTCATTTCATATGATATATTATGCTATACTGGACTGTGTTGTTTTCTGTTTGGCGGGCGGGATTTCTGAGAGATAAGCCCATTACACAGGCTTGAGTATACACTTAGAATTAGAGTGGAGAGTAGTGGGACCTACGTGCCGTTTGGAGTGCGTTGGGTGTTCACGAAATTCACAGCTAGACGAGGCTATCTTGGGACACATCATGGCATACGCATCTTGCGTATTCCAGGATGTAGATCTAGAGAGCTGTCGACTCTAGTGACCGATCATGAGGACCTTAGTGGAAACATCCCTCTTTAGTGGTGACAATGGCAGACCACATTCTGTGGCAAACCCATTCGCACCCGAGGGCCCACTTTGGAACTTGCATAGGATGACCTTTATTTTCTAAGGGGAGTCAGTGGACGACCTCTTTGATTGGCATAGCATTGTATCCTACGGGCTGAATGTGCTATTGCTTCTCAAACCTCCGAAGCTGACAAGCCTTATTTCCTAAGAACCACATGTGAGTATGGGCGGGATGTTTACAGGTTTGCAGGAAACCCAGCCTCCTACCTACCTTACTTGTGATTCTATGATGATTTCAGACATTGTATCCTATGACAGTGATTTAAGTGTTCATCTCAGATATTGCCAGATTCAGTACAGAGACACAGTGCACACAGTTCAATACAGACACCGACACTTGATTACCTGATCACATGCCCTTTTGCATTGCATTATCATATCATAACAGTTATGTTTGTCATTTTCAGGTGCATAATACATTTCTGATTCCAATCCATGGGTTCAACAGAGATCGTCGCCGAGAGAAAGAACAATGTGTCTTACAAGTTTCCAGATCCTGTCTTGGAGTCATTGCTCAAAGTTATAGATATGGCTGGTCCGGGTATTCTTGATAGGTTTCAGAAGAGCTACGGGAATTTGGTTGGGATGGTCCGTACAATCACCAAGTATGAGCATGATGCTTTGCACACTCTGCTGCAGTTCTACGAGCCTTCGTTGAGGTGCTTTCTTTTTTCAGATTACATTTTGATGCCAACACTGGAAGAATTCTCATTTATTTTGGGAATTCCGATCACGTCGGCAATACCATTCTTCTCTGGTAGTTCTCCCAGCGTAAAAGAAATTGCTGCTGCTTTACAAATGGATCAGACAATGATAAAGAGTGGTGTGAGCAGTAAAAATGGAGTCAGCGGATTTCATTTAGAATTTCTGTCTGGACAGGCCCAAGAGGCTGCAAGTGCTAAAAATTGGACGGTTTACAATTCCATTCTGGCTCTCTGCATATATGGCCTAGTTTTCTTTCCCAATCAGCAAGACTTTGTGGATATGCAAGCGACAAGAGTTTTCGTTCTTAAAAATCCAGTCCCTACTTTGTTAGGAGATTTTTATCATTCCGTGCACTATAAGAATGAGAAAAGGAGGGGAGGATCTGTTAGTTGTTGTACTCCACTGCTGAGTCATTGGTTTTTCAAACATCTGCCTCAGACAGGTGCCTTTGTGGAAACCAAAGATGTGGCGAAATGGTCTAAACGATTGATGAGTTTAACTGCTGATAACATTGTATGGTTTGACCACCGGTTATTGAGAATAGAGCTTGTCACAAGATGCGGGAATTTTCCAAATGTGCCTTTGATTGGAAGAAAAGGAGGGATCAATTATAATCCAGTTTTGGCCATCCGACAGTTTGGGTATGCTTCCAGGGATCCTCCTACAGAGCAAGATGTGGAAGAATCTTTATTCTTTACAGGAACTAAAGATGCGAAGGTGGTAGAAGTAGTGAATGCTTGGAAAGATAAGCACAAAATTGGAAAAGCAGTTTTTGGAAAAGGAGACTGTAGATCTTATCCTGAATATGACAGGTGGATTGAGACGAAAGTAAAGGAATTGCTTTTACCCTTTTCAAGGGGACCTCTTTTATGTGCAGTACAGCCAGAACAACCCACTATGGTGGCTATTGAAGAATGTGAGAAGTGGAAGAAAATGGTCAGAGAGTTGCAGATAGAGAATTCTGGAATGAGCAGATGTCTTCAGAAAGCTCTAGCTGACAACAAAGAGTTGGAAAAGAGAGCCTTGAAAGCGGAAAAAACCTTGGCTGACAAAGAGGAAGATTTTGATGACCGAGCTCGGTACTTTCGGAAACTTACTTTGGGAGCAGATGACACTAGTCAGGCTCACAAGATTACAAAACAGGCTTTAGCCCGAAGCAAGGATTCATTAGCTCAACTTCGTCAAGCTTGGGATGAAGTCAGAATTGAAAATGCCGAGTTAAAGGATCAGTCGAAGACTAAAGACGAGGAGCTTAAAAAGGCACATGAGCAGAGGAGAAAGTATCGGGAAAGTCTCGATAAAAGTCAAGAGCAGTTAGAAGAAGTTAGAAGCCAGTTGAAGAATACCAAGAAAGAGCTTGAAGAAGCCATGATAGAAAGAGAGATACTCAAGACGCAAGCCGGCATAAAGAGACACAAAGGAGTGTGTGATGACGAAGCTCGGATGCTGCATATGGGTTCTTTAACTGAAGCTCTTGAGAAAAGGGATGTCTTGATCAAAGAAATGATTGAAAAGCCGAATCACCAGCGTACCCGTATACTTTTTGAGGAGATCAAATACTCAAGTGATAAGCTGAAGGATGTGGAATTGTCAGATTGATGTTCTTTTCCCTGTATTTTGTTGTTAATGGCTACCATCAGGCTTGTTGATGGATCCATTTTTTCCTTGTATTGCATTTGCGGTTGAACCTTTCTTAAATGTACTTGAATATTTTGTTGAATGAGTATGAGCAGTTTTATTCAGAATTATTCTTTATCAGATAGCTGCGCACAAGCACATGACCACGACACGTCTCTTTATATCACAATTTCTGGTCTTCAGATTTCTGTGGTTGGATTGGAATCAGGGTATAAAGCACCTCGGAAATGACAAACATGGCATTGCATGGCATTGCATATCATTTTGCATTTTTTGTTACTTGCTTTTCAGGTACTCGTTGCGGGGTCTCTAACCTTTATTTGGTTTCAGGCAGTATAGCGGAGAATCATATTCACCGATATTCGACGCGAAGGAATCAAGTAAGAATCATGGATCAAGTGCAGAGTGATTTGGCCGAAATGAGGGCGCGTATGGACCAGTTCATGACCCTCATGACTGGCATGGCGCAAAATCAGGAGAGACTGAGGCTTCTGGTAGAGCGTCCCGACAATGGGCCCGAAGGTGATCATCATGACAATTCACAGGGACATGGCATTCCTCCTCCCGGTGGCAACCCTCCTCCTGGTGGTAACAATCGGGGTAATGGAAATGGTAGGCAGGCTGGTGTTACTCTTGAAGATACTCTGGAAGACCAATTTACTCTGCTGGATGCTGATGTGGGTAATCAAGGGGATCGAAGGTATGATGAGTTAGCAGAGAAGATCAGGGCCATAGAATGCAAGAACTCTATGGGTATTGATGTTACCAGCTTGGGGCTGGTCTCAGGAGTCAGAATTCCCCCTAAATTCAAGCCTCCCACTTTTGATAAGTATCACGGCAATGCGTGTCCCCAAACGCATCTTCAAGCTTACTTTGGGAAGATTTCAGCCCATACGGATGACGAGAAACTATGGATGCACTATTTTCAGGACAGTCTGGCTGGGGCGTCCTTGACCTGGTATATGAAGTTGAATAGAGCTGCTGTGAAGAGTTGGAAAGATCTGGCAGAAGCGTTCCTGAAGCAATACCAGTATAATATCGACATGGCGCCCAATCGCACCCAATTGCAGGGATTGTCACAAAATGCCAAGGAGAGTTTCAAAGAATATGCACAGAGGTGGAGGGAAATGGCTGCCCAGGTTCAACCTCCCTTGTCAGACAGAGAAATGGCAGATATGTTCATGGGCACCTTGCAAGGGGCCTATCTGGATAGATTAGCTGCTTGTCCGTCAACTGGATTTGCTGATATTGTGATTGCGGGAGAAAGAATAGAAAGTCTGTTAAAGCTTGGAAAGATCCAGGATGTGAGTGGGGCTGGCTCTTCGGGGACGAAGAAACCGTTCGCTAGTAACCAGAAAAGAAGAGAGGGTGATACGAATGCTGTGTTTAGAGGACGAGGCAGAGGGCGTTCTCGAGCTTATTATCAGGTAGATGCTGTGACAATCCCCACACCGTCTGTTCAGAAACAACAACCCCAACAACAAGTTCAACAGCAACAACCTTTTTTCCAGCAAAGGTCTAGACAGAGGGATCGTAAGATGGATCCTATCCCTATGACTTATGCCGCGCTGTTGCCCCGGCTACTCGAGTTAAAGTTGGTAGAACTCCGTACTATGAAAGCTCCGGTTGCTGGAAACCTGCCACCTAACTTCGATGCTAATGCTCGTTGTGAGTTCCACTCAGGTGCTCAGGGGCACTCCATTGAAAAATGATGGGCTTTCCATCATAAAGTACAAGATTTGATTGATGCTAAAGCCATCAATTTCTCTCCCGCTCCTAATATTACTCAGCATCCCATGCCTGATCATAGCGCAGCAAATGTGTACGTTATTGAAGATGGGAGGAGATTGAAGTCGGTGTTAGACGTTCATCAAGTGAAAACTTCTTTGTTGGTTGTAAAAGATCGTTTATTGAAGGGACAGGTGTTCCCGGGCTGTAATCAAGATTGCTCTGAGTGTATGAATCAGGAGAGCGGCTGTGATAAGTTGAAGATGGGTTTACAGAATCTGATCGATGAAGGATGTCTACAGTTCGACAGAGTTGTGAAAGACACTGATGAGATATCGACCGTGACCATCTATTACACTCCCGCTGAGATTCAAATGCCGGTCAATGCAGTTCCCGTGGCGAGTGTTGCGCCAGAAGGGCCCAGTCCTGTCACTATCACGGTGCCAGGACCAATTCCGTTCACGTCTACGAAAGCTATCCCATGGCAATATGGGGCAGATGTATACTACGAAGGTAAAAAACAGGAAGTTGAGCCGTCAGTCAGCCCAAATATTGATAATGTAGGGGGTGTAGGGGGCTTTACAAGGAGTGGAAGGTTGTTCGCTCCCCAAACCTTGAGAAGTGATAAAGAGGCAGAAGCTGCAGCAAAGGCTAAGGGTAAACAGGTGGTTGAAAGTGCGCCTACACCTGAAGCAGAGACAAAGATTATTTTTGATAAGGAAATGGAAGAATTTATGAAGATAATCAAGAAAAGCGATTATAAGATTGTGGACCAACTGAATCAGACCCCTTCAAAGATTTCAATCTTGTCACTATTGATGTGCTCTGATGCGCACCGACAGGCGTTGTTGAAAGTGTTGAAGAGTGCGTACGTGCCACAAGAAATTACTGTTAATCAGCTCGAGGGCGTAATCTCCAATGTTAATGTTAGCCATGGCTTGGGCTTTACAAGTAGAGATTTGACTGTTGAAGGAAGAAACCATAATAAGGCTTTGCATATCACGATGGAGTGTAAGGGCGCAGTGTTATCTCATGTACTGGTAGACACTGGTTCATCACTCAATGTATTGCCCAAGAAGGCATTGATGAAGCTGGAAGTTGATGGTTTGATCTTAAGGCCTAGTGAATTGGTGGTCAGAGCATTCGATGGAACTAGACGATCTGTGTTTGGTGAGGTGGAATTGCCCGTACAAATTGGACCACAGGTATTCAAATCCACGTTCCATGTAATGGACATACAACCTGCATATAGCTGCCTATTGGGACGCCCTTGGATTCACGGAGCCGGAGCTGTTACTTCTACTCTACATCAAAAGCTGAAGTATGAGTTTGAAGGGCAGGTTGTGACAGTGTGTGGGGAGGAAGACATCTTTGTGAGTCACTTGTCCACGTTCAAGTACATTGAAATGGATGGGGAAATTCATGAGATGCTGTGCCAATCATTTGAAGCAGTCAATATTGACGATGCACCTGAGTCTTCTTCTGTACCAGTTGGGGCTGGTACCTCCATTTCATCTTACAAACAAGCTGTCGAAGTCGTCAGGGCAGGCAACGCCCAAGGTTGGGGCAGGTTGATAGAGACCCCAATGAAGGAAGACAAATTTGGTATTGGTTATCATCCCTCTACAACTTCAGATGCGGGGAGCAGGGGACCCATTACTTTCAATAGTGGGGGAATTATCTACATGGACCAGTCTTGTGCAGCCACAGAGGATAGTGTTGACAGTAATTGTGACCTGGACAACTGGGTACGCCCTCATGCTTCGGGACAACAAGTGCAGAACTGGTCCGTTGAAGAAGTCATCCGGGTTACTCTTCAGACAGAGTAATTTTTCTTTGTTTTTTTCTAACCATAATGCATGACAAAATCTTGCGCTCTGCCCAAGGCGTACAGATTCATTTGTAGGGCCACCATGGTTGCATTTGCAATGTTTAATCATTAATAAAGGACGTTTTGCAATCAAATTTTGTTCTCTGTCTTTCAGTTTTTATTTTTGCACAAAAAATATAAAATGGCAATGTTTCATTTTCTTTTGTTTTGCTTAAAAATAAATTCTAAAATAAGGCATGAACCCGTTCATGCAGACTTGATCCTCCGGATACCACTGATAACGATTTTGATATGCCTATGTATGACTTTGACAACCCGATTTATCAAGCCGAAGAAGGGGATGAGAAAGATTGTGAACTTTCTGAAGAACTGGCCAGATTGTTGAAACAAGAGGAAAGGGTCATCCAGCCTCATCAAGAGACTGTAGACATCATCAATATTGGTACCAAGGACGCCAAGAAAGAGATCAGGATTGGTGCCAGCTTGCAAGCAGATGTGAAGCAAACTTTGACGGAAATGTTGCGCGAGTATGTTGACGTCTTCGCCTGGTCGTATCAAGACATGCCGGGGTTGGATACGGATATTGTCGTGCACAGGCTACCATTGAGAGAAGAATGTCCGCCAGTCAAGCAGAAACTTCGTCGGACTCACCCCGACATGGCTTTAAAGATTAAGGAGGAAGTCCAGAAGCAGTGGGATGCTGGGTTTCTTGCTGTGACAAAGTATCCTCCATGGGTAGCCAACATCGTGCCAGTACCGAAGAAAGATGGAAAAGTGAGAATGTGTGTGGATTATCGAGATCTTAATAAAGCTAGCCCGAAAGATGATTTTCCACTACCTCATATTGATGTGCTGGTCGATAATACAGCTCAGTTTTCAGTGTTCTCATTTATGGACGGTTTCTCCGGGTACAACCAGATCAAGATGGCACCTGAAGATATGGAGAAGACCACGTTCATTACTCCGTGGGGTACATATTGTTATAAAGTAATGCCTTTTGGGTTGAAAAACGCAGGGGCAACGTACCAACGGGCGATGGTGACATTGTTTCATGACTTGATTCATAAGGAGATCGAATGTTATGTAGATGATATGATTGCCAAGTCGAGGACCGAAGAGGAACATCTGACTAACCTGAAAAAGCTGTTTGAAAGGTTGAGAAAGTTCCGTCTGAGATTGAACCCAAACAAGTGCACGTTTGGGGTACGTTCTGGAAAGTTGCTAGGTTTCATTGTGAGCGAAAAAGGAATCGAGGTTGATCCTGCCAAGGTGAAAGCAATACAAGAAATGCCTGAACCGAGAACAGAAAAAGAGGTTCGTGGTTTCTTGGGTAGATTGAACTACATTGCGAGGTTCATATCTCACCTAACAGCCACGTGTGAGCCAATATTTAAATTGTTAAGGAAAGATCAAATGGTCAGGTGGAATGACGATTGCCAATTGGCATTCGATAAGATAAAAGAATACTTGCAGGAACCTCCGATTCTAATGCCTCCAGTTGAAGGGAGACCACTGATAATGTATCTGACAGTGCTTGAAGGTTCCATGGGTTGTGTTCTCGGTCAACATGACGAGACAGGTAGGAAGGAGCATGCTATTTACTACCTGAGCAAAAAGTTCAATGATTGTGAGTCCCGATACTCAATGCTTGAAAAGACATGCTGTGCGCTTGCATGGGCCGCTAAGCGATTGAGGCAATATATGGTTAGGCACACGACCTTGTTGATTTCAAAAATGGATCCTATCAAGTATATTTTCGAGAAACCAGCATTGACAGGCAGAGTTGCACGGTGGCAAATGGTCTTGACAGAGTATGACATTCAGTACACTTCACAAAAGGCCATCAAAGGAAGTATCTTGTCCGACTATCTTGCGCAACAGCCGATTGATGATTACCAACCCATGAAATTTGACTTCCCTGATGAAGACATCATGTTTCTCAAAGCTAAAGATTGCGAGGAACCCCTTCCGGAGGAGGGGCCAGACCCTGAATCCAAATGGAGTCTGATGTTTGATGGGGCTGTCAATATGAATGGGTGCGGAGTTGGAGCAGTTCTTATCACGCCGGAAGGTGTTCATATGCCTTTCACTGCACGAATAACTTTCGAATGCACCAACAATGAAGCAGAGTACGAAGCTTGTATAATGGGGATCGAGGAGGCGATTAATCTACGGATTAAAACCCTTGATATATTCGGTGATTCAGCTTTGGTAATCAATCAAGTGAAAGGGAGTTGGTACACGCACCAAGCAAATCTAGTGCCGTATAGAGATTATACGAGGAGATTGCTGACATTTTTCACAACAGTGAAACTGTACCATATTCCTCGAGATGAGAATAGGTTCGCTGATGCCTTGGCCACTTTGTCTTCCATGATCAAAGTGCAAAGATGGAACCATGCACCTAAGATTGAGGTATCCCGCCTTGACAGACCAGCATTTGTGTTTGCGGTCGATGCAACGTCTGATGACAAGCCATGGTTTCATGACATTAAGTGTTTCTTGAAAAGTCAAGAGTACCCGTCCGGGGCATCGTCCAAAGACAGGAAGACGTTGAGAAGGTTAGCTGGTAGTTTCTTCCTGAACAAAGATGGCGTGCTGTATAAAAGGAATTTTGACACGGTCCTGCTTAGATGTGTGGATAGACATGAAGCAGACTTGTTGATGATTGAAGTGCACGAAGGCTCTTTCGGTACCCATGCCGGAGGGCATGCAATGGCTAAAAAGTTGTTAAGGTCGGGATATTATTGGTTGACTATGGAGTCAGATTGTTGCAAATATGCCCGCAAATGCCATAAATGCCAGATCTACGCAGATAAAGTGCATGTACCTCCAAATCCGTTGAGTATCATGTCGTCGCCTTGGCCGTTTGCCATGTGGGGCATTGATATGATCGGAAAGATTGAGCCTACAGCTTCCAATGGTCATCGTTTCATCTTGGTGGCAATTGATTACTTCACCAAATGGGTTGAAGCTGCATCCTATGCCAATGTTACAAAACAAGTGGTCGCTCGTTTCTTAAAACGGGATATCATTTGCCGATATGGAGTTCCCGAAAGAATCATTACTGATAATGGTTCTAATTTGAACAATAAGATGATGGATGAGTTATGCCGGGACTTCAAAATCGAACATCACAATTCTTCTCCGTACCGCCCAAAGATGAATGGCGCGGTCGAAGCGGCCAACAAAAATATCAAGAAGATTGTGCAGAAGATGGTTGTCACGTACAAAGATTGGCATGAGATGTTACCATTTGCTTTGCATGGGTATCGAACGTCGGTACGCACGTCCACTGGGGCAACCCCATTCTCACTCGTATATGGTATGGAGGCAGTGCTACCGGTTGAAGTAGAGATTCCGTCCCTCAGAGTCATGATGGATGTTAAGCTAGATGAAGCTGAATGGGTACGAGCCAGATTTGATCAGTTGAGCCTTATTGAGGAAAAGCGATTGGCGGCTGTATGTCATGGGCAACTATACCAGCGCAGAATGAAGCAGGCATTTGACCAAAAGGTGCGTCCTCGGGTTTACAAAGTCGGAGATGTGGTACTCAAAAGGATCCTTCCTCCCAATACAGATCACAGGGGCAAATGGACTCCTAATTATGAAGGTCCATTCGTGGTTAAAGAGGTCTTTTCGGGCGGAGCTTTATTGCTTACAACCATGGATGGCGAAGACTTTTCATCTCCTGTCAACTCGGACGTAGTCAAAAAATACTTCGCATGAATAGACCCGCTGGATAATAAAAATAAAAAAAATCCAGGCAAAAAAGGGCATCCCGGCGAACCAAAAACAGAATAAGGTTCGGGCAAAAATTAGGGATATAATTGAAAAAATTGTACACCCGGTAAGTTGAAAACCCGAAAGGGCAACTTAGGCAAAAAAGGGTATCCTGGTGGATCGAAAACCTGAAAGGGCGGTCCACACAAAAGAGGGATTTAAGCGAATGACTACGGTTTGAGTTATCTGTACCGTTTGAACAACTGACGTTCTGAAAGATAGGAATCGGTCTGATCATTCCTCAGAAGGCAAGGTCGGGGAGTTTTGAAGACATACTGGTCATAACAGAATGGAAACTCAGTGGAATTCCGTTTTCACATTGCCATTAGGATAGTTTCTTTTCTCAATTTTCAGCGATCACCTCTTTCCAGGGATTGCTTCCAGATGTAATTGCCTATTCTGGGCTCTCAGTCAATAAATGGAATTTCAATAAAAAGCCTCCTATTTTTGTTTTATTGCTTTGTTTGCAAAAACGTCCTAATTTTTGATAAAACATTGCATTTGAAAACATGGCAGCCTTGCAATAACATGCGCAAAAAAAAAAATATTTGAAATTACTTCGAATGTTGAATACTCCCGGATGGTGGATTCTAGCCACGCAATATTCGGGGCATGTGGGCATATTCTTTTGTTGCAGGTAGCAGGTGCAGATGATTTTAAGCACAAGACTAGCAATAAATCACCCCACGCAAAAGACTGGGGCAATTATGGGTAAGGAGATCGGCGTTCATCGGGTCGATCTCAGTGAATTAAGTTCAACTGGGTACCGTTGTATCTTATTAAGTCGATTCTCTCATTCAGTACTTCCAACAACTACAAGCTTTTCTGTGTCGATAACGGTCACAGGTTCCCCAAAAGGGTGGTCTCATCGACACCGAAACTGATGGTCATTATCCCCAGCGAAGTCACAGGAGTTTGAAGAGGCTAAATCTTCTGTAAAATCCTCTTATGACATCCGCTTTGGGGACAAATTGTTGGTTTTCTTAAGCATGGGGCATGTTGTTTCCCCAGCATGAAGTGTTGATCACCCCCAGTAGAGTTTGATGGTCATTATCCCCAGCGAAGTCGCAGGAGTTTGAAGAAGCTAAATCTTCCGTAAGATCCTCTTATGACATCCTCTTCGGGGACAAATTGTTTGGTTCCCCAGCATGAAGTGTTGATCATCCCCAGTAGAGTTTGAGGACAGTTGGTCTTCTGTAAAATCCTCTCAAAAGGCATTCCCCAGCACGAGACGTTTTAAAGCAGTTTCCTCCAGCAGAGTTTGTTATAAACTCGTCATCCCCAACGGAATTGTCTAAAGGAAAGCTCGCCTAACATGGGGCATTGTGGTACTTATCCTAAGCTTGACAGTCATATTCTGCGGCAGACTACTGTGGATTTGCTTTGAGTTTCCCCAAAGGACTCTTTCCTAGCAAGTTGCAGGGGAATTTTCTAACCAGGATTTGCATATCCCTGGCAGAGTAGCCCTGATATCCAGCAAGATCGTATCTCTGGTCATGGTATCCCCACAAAGGTCAGCATCGAATCTTGTCAGCAATACTCCCCAGCTGAGTTGTCGTTCTCCCCGCAGAGGTTTATCAGATCGACAGAATCTATTCCTCAACAAGGATGGTACAGCCTTTCCCCAGCCGGGTCAGAAGGTTGATAATCCCTATAAAGGATCTTGGGTTGAATAAATCCCCAAGCAGAGTTTTAATGGCTCATTTCCCCAGCAGGACGTCATTAAGAATTCTCATCCCCAGCGGAGTTGCTGTGACCAGAATCCAGCCCCAAACAGATGGAATAATTCCTGGCAGAGTCATCATTCCCTCATATCTTAAAGTCCAATTTATTGTTGGCAAGCTTGACAATGCGAAGCAGACGGATTGTTCATCCATTCGCCGGCAGAGATATTATCCTCTCAGGAACCTCTAAAAGTCAAATCATTGATTGTGGTTCCTCAGCAGAGTCGGCAGAGATGTCTGGCGCAGAGGCAGAGAGTAATTCGATTTTAAAATGCTAAAAGTCCAACAGTGGATTGGCGAAAGGTCCATCTAAGGGTGGCATATTCTCAAAGTCCAACAGTGGATTGGCAAAAGTCCGTCTTCGGGTGGCGAAAGTCCAACAGTGGATTGGCGAAAGGTCCATCTAAGGGTGGCATATTCTCAAAGTCCAACAGTGGATTGGCAAAAGTCCGTCTTCGGGTGGCAAAAGTCCAACAGTGGATTGGCGAAAGGTCCATCTAAGGGTGGCATATTCTCAAAGTCCAACAGTGGATTGGCAAAAGTCCGTCTTCGGGTGGCAAAAGTCCAACAGTGGATTGGCAAAAGTCCAACAGTGGATTGGCAAAAGTCCGTCTTCGGGTGGCAAAAGTCCAACAGTGGATTGGCGAAAGGTCCATCTAAGGGTGGCATATTCTCAAAGTCCAACAGTGGATTGGCAAAAGTCCGTCTTCGGGTGGCAAAAGTCCAACAGTGGATTGGCAAAAGTCCAACAGTGGATTGGCAAAAGTCCGTCTTCGGGTGGCAAAAGTCCAACAGTGGATTGGCGAAAGGTCCATCTAAGGGTGGCATATTCTCAAAAGTCCATCTTCGGGTGGCAAAGCAGCTAAAAGTCCAACAGTGGATTGGCGAAAGGTCCATCTAAGGGTGGCATATTCTCAAAGTCCAACAGTGGATTGGCAAAAGTCCGTCTTCGGGTGGCGAAAGTCCAACAGTGGATTGGCAAAAGTCCATCTTCGGGTGGCACGAAGCTGCAAAGTCCACCAGTAGCGTGGCAGGCCAGTAGTCGTCTGGAATTGCATAAAAGACATTATTAAAGTCCACCAGTAGTGTGGCAAGCCAGTAGTCGTCTGGCGTCGTTCAAAAGACGTTGTTAAAGTCCACCAGTAGTGTGGCAAGCCAGTAGTCGTCTGGCGTCGTTCAAAAGACGTTGTTAAAGTCCACCAGCAGCGTGGCAAGCCAGTAGTCGTCTGGCGTCATTCAAAAGACAGATCTCTCCGACGTTTCATTGAAGATTCAATCCAGCAATGTCGAGGGGTTTCTTCCTCACTATCCAGAGCAAATTTTTGGTTATATTTGGTATTCAATCACTACATACCTTGAAAGTCCGAAAGCAATTGCTTTCAGGCATTCAGGTCTACAGCGCTTGAATAGGGGCAGCTGTAATACCCCAAAATTTGCTCTCCCCTTTTGTCATCATAGCATGGCATTATCATTTATCATATCATATCCACCTCATTAACATTACATTGCATTTAACATAGAAAAATGAAGCATGGCATCCTTCTTACCATTAGGGCATGTGATCAGGTGGAAGGTGGACAATCAAGGAATCATTCAAAGCACAAAAAGGTCAATCAAGTTGGCTCTAGGCAAGCCAAGAGGTCTCTCATGTCTCATACTATCTCAATTGATCTTCCAAAACCTCAAGGAAGTGAGATTCAATGGGAGATTGAAGCACTACATCTTTCACTATGCAAGATGTTCAAAAATTGAAGGAAAACCCTCAAAAGAGATAGCTCATTGATCCAAAATCATTCTCAAGTGGCATTTCTCATCATCCTTTAAGAGGATACACAATATACTCTGAGGAATTTGGATTTGGAAGATGTGCAATTTCCTCCTAACCAAAGGGGGTCAAAACTAGGGTTTCCCATTAAATCAGGGAATCTTTGATTTTTTGAACAAAACTTGATGTCATGGTATTCCATATGTCCTTAAGTGTATGTATGTGGAAGATTGCATCTCAATTGGTTTTAGAAGTGGTTCAATTGGAAGAAAGATCAAGAATCAGAGAAATTGGGGCAAAGTCAAATAATCAGAGGAAAAAGTCAACTCTTGACTTTTTGAGCCCAAAATCATGAAATTCATGTTACATATGTCCAATGTACAAAATTTGGTCAAGAAACTCCAAAGGAATCATGAAAAAATCAAGAGGTGGAAAGTTGCCATTTTTGGAAGAGGAAGGGTTACTAAAAATAGCAAGTTTTGGCCATTTTGCATCAGAGTTTGAACCAAGGCCATTTAAAATGGAAGCATCAAATGAAAATTCCACTCTGCCTCAATGAAAGATCTTGCTTTAAGCTTCAAATCCATGTGTGGAACATCTCCATTGGATAAAAATTGAGTGAGATATGATTGATCAAAGTTTGGGCAAAGTAGGTTCAAAACTAGGTCATGACCAAGATTTTCAGGGCACGCGCGCAGTCATTTTAACAAACATGTGGTGGGCCTAATGTCCACTCATTTTTCTCATGGTTAAAGGCCTCAAATGGAAAACTTTTCAACATGAAAGTTGTTCATTGCATTGTCATCTTCAATATTCATGTTGGACAATTTTTGGTTTGATCAAGTTATGAGATAGTTTTAAGGGTTCAAAGTCATGTTGATTATGCTGAAAACCCATGCGCCATGTTGCCTTGCCAACCAACCCCATTACTACGCCATACACCAGTTTTGATTCCTTTTGTTTCAAGCAATTTTTCATCACCTTGTACACCTCCATTTGACTTGTTTTCAACATCAATATTGTTCCATGATAGCTCCTCTTTTCCATGACTCCAAAACCTTGCCAAACCATTCAATGAGTAGAGAGAAAAACCTCCACGAACTACCCTATGTTGGAATGGATGCATTGATAGCATGTTGCAGGATTCTGGTTCACACACACCACAAACACTTCCACACTTTATTTCCACATTTGGCCAAACATATCACCTACACAATGCACACTATCACGTGCCACACATGGGAATAGAAAGAACAAACTTGCTTACCAAGTTTCTGATGCGCAAGCCCCTGCTACACAACAGTGCCAATTCACTTTCTCCTTGCTCCCACCATATCTCACCATGAGCCGTCTTCACCATAGCACTGCTCTCCCTAACTAACTTGACTCAGTTAGTTAGGGATGACTCAGTTTAACCCACTCAACTCAATTAACCAACTCACTAAACCATGGTTAATTCATGATATAAATTCAAACTTCACTTCACAATTCAGTTTTCAACTTCATTTTCACACTCTCACTCAACTACACTTCATTCTCATTTTTCCTCTGAAATTCGCAAGCTCTCTCTCTCTCTGAAGCTTCTCTTCCTCTCACACGATTTCATCATCATCTACATCTGAATCCATCTTCAAGCTTCAACATCACACAGCATTGGAACACATTGAAGCTTGGTAGCATTGAAGAGATTGAAGTGTCTTCCACTGCATATTGAATTTCATCAACATTTGCAAGGATTTGTGAGCCTTTATTTGGCCAGTTGAAGATCAAAGAGGAAGCACATTTCTCTGGTTCTCTTTCAACTACAGTTTCCTACATTTTCAGGTTTCAATATCCTAAACTTTCTTGGCACGATTTACATTCTGTCTAGCTCGTGTTGTGATGATTTGAGCTCACTAAGAGCACTCCTCCATCTGGCTAGTTGATAGAGCTTCTTAGAAGCTTAGATCCAAAACCTAGGGCTAATTTCATTGCTTCGATTCTCTCTGTTTGTGTGTTGTTTATGAAAACTAATCCTAGATTCATGCTCTACGTGACTTCCTGAACATTTTGATGTGCATTGCATAAATTTCTGGATTGTTTGGTTGGTTGCAGCGCCGGAGAGTGGCCGGAGAAGGTGACCGGAGGTCCCTCTCCGGCCGGTGAGTTGACGTTAGGGTTTAGCATGTTCTAATCTTATGCGTCCATTTTGGCATGATCGTGTGACTGAGAACGTGCCAACGCATTAAAAGACATGTGCATGTCATGTGCCAAAATTCTGAAGTCATTTAAGCGTGGTGTGGTGTAATGCATGGTAACTTGTGTGTGTCCTCACGCATGTGCATTGATTCTGTGTACTTTGACTTTAGCATGACTTTGACTTGATCCAATGGTTAATAGTGAGTCAAGTTTGTTGACTGAAGGTGCATGTTTGTTATGGTGTTTTGCGCGTAAATGGACCCAAATCAGAATACTATCCACACCCCCAATTTTGAGGCCCATGTGATTTGAACATGCTGATTTGCTATATTCATACTCCCCTCTCATATTGCATTTTATTTTTATTTTCATTTTACATACGCGTTTGATTTTCAATTTTTAAAAATACTAAAATGCATAATAAAATTCCACAAAAATTCATGTGTATTCTTAAAACATTTAGGAAATTTTTCATGATTTTATTTTCTGATTTTATGACCATTTTGCCCCTGTTCCATTATTTCTTTTGAATTTCCATTTGTATGCATACTTAATGTGACATATGATTTTGTGCATTTTTGTTCTTGATCATAAAAAATGATTTTGATGCCTTTCTTTTTGCATTGTGGTCACAATATGTTGAGGTATGTTTGAGATTTATGAGATGATTTTTAAGTCTTTTTTGGATGACTTTTGATGTGTTGCTTTGAGCATGAATACATGAAACTTCCATGAGACTTTGACCTAATTGTTGAGTGACTTTGGTTCTGATTCATTGCTTGTGGACTTGATATGTTAATGACATGCGTTTAAGGTGTTTGATTGGTGAAAGTCATAATTTTTGAAGCATGTTTGCTATTTGTTTGAAGCATGAAGTTTAACTTGTTCATTTTGTGAATGCATGCCTCATGTTTGGTTTGCTTGATCATGAAGGCACTTGTGCCATGAGTTGTGGTTTTGTTTGAGGATGTATAGCATGTTAATTGACTTCTGATTGTGACATTTGGGTTTCATCTTTGCATGTTTGATGTTTATCTTGCACCTTAAGTCACTTGTTTCACAAGTATGAACCACATTCACATCACTTCACCTTTTCTTCTTTGCTTCTTGTTGGATTGAGATTTTGTTTGCATGATTTGGTATGCTCATTTAGGATAACATTAGGTTGTGTAAATATGAATTACATTCTGACTTGGAAGCATGTATAGCATTCAATCTCATTTTACTTTGTTTGTCAACTTGTTTGAATTTGATTTGTTCATTATATTTTCTTACTTTACTTGTAAGTGATTGTGCTAACCATGTAGGGGCTTTGGTAAGTTTCAATTGAGTGTGGATAAGGAATCCACATTCAACTTCTATCCTTTCTCTTTTACAATTCCATGTTATGTTTTGTTAAGCACTTATGTGCTTTCTTTTAATAACTCATCACTTTCCCTTTGTGAATTACAATTCATCTTCTACTTTAGCAGTGAATTGTTTAATTCATTCTTTCTTTAGACTTTAGGTTGAAACCTCACAAACCTTTAGGATCACTCCCTTTAATCTTCAATTAGGATTGAGTCTTAGTCCATATAGGTTTTACCTTTTCTCCTCCCTTGAGTCTCTCTTCTCATCTCAAAGAAAATTCAAAACATATAATAAAGGTAGGCATTTATTGCATTTAGGCCTTTCATATAAAGAAAAGATTATAAGGGGTCTTCTCTTGTAATCTTAGAATGTGTAGCATATAGCCCATCTTGGGTCAATGTGTTAAACATTTGATCTTGTATGAGGGACTTAAATGCAATACTTGTTGAAGGTGCAAATAATAAAAAACACTTCTTCATTTCTTAATTTACAAAAACACTTAATAAACACAAGTATGCTAGTGTGTTTAAACCTTGATAATTGGAACTAAGTGTGAGGGTCTTCTTCACCCTTAGTGTGCTTTCTTACCCATTCCATCTTGGAATGTGAGAAGGTACACATTCCAATGACTAAGATTCAGATACACTGTCATATGCAAACAAATTCAAAACACTTCCTTCTAAAAGACAAAAACAAACAATAACGTCTTTCCTTCGGGAATTCTTTTCTCACCTCATTCACTCTCAATGTACGAACGTGCTCCTACTCGTTCTCTTGCAAGATGGTAACGCACTCGGACCAGCGAGCCTGCAACACCTGAGCTAGGACGTAAGCCGTTCTCTAAAAAACACAGATAATCCATCCCTAGTGAGGGGAACTACGTCGCTCTGATTCTCACGCTCCCGATGAGATACATAGGCAGTGGGGTAGGGCCCATGCGAGCACTTCTTTTATTTTCCCTACATTTGTTTTTCTTCCCTTTTCCATTCCTTTTTCAGTTTCTTTCTCAGTATTCTTTTCTTACACCCTTTGATCGAGCAAGCAAGCGTGGATCCCATCGGGTACGATGGACGTGAGGGGGTGCTAATACCTTCCTCTCGCGTAACTGACTCCCGAACCCATTTCTCTTGGTCGCAAGACCATGCTTTTCCTTTCTCTCAGGTTTACGCGGTGTTTCCTTTCCCTCTCTTGGGATAAATACACATTGCTGGCGACTCTGTTTCGGTGCCACTTTCGCGTTTGTACTAGGATGAAAATCCCGGGAGCGTCAGTACGAAACGGATACAAATAACATCAATGCAAGTGAAAATCAAACTATGGCAAACAATAGTAATTATAATCCAAACATGAATTCAAAAATCAAAGACAATTTAGGGTGTGCATGAAATGTGCGATGCAAAAAGGAAGTTGAATTAAACAATTAGTTTAGATGATAAAAAATAAAATAAAAATAAAAATAAAATTTGTGAAAATTTTATAAAATGGTAAAAATGGTGCATGAATTAAATTCAAAAGGAAATTATTCAAATAATATTATATAAAAAAAAATAATAAAAAACCCTCAACAATATTGCTATCACGAAAACGCGGTCATCGCAACCGGATCCGAATTGTACGGATCTAAATATAACAAAAAAAAGGCAAATCAAAAAAAGAGAAATTTAGCTTTGAAAAAAAAACACTCAACAATATTACTATCGCGAAAACGCGGTCATCGCAACCGGATCCGAATTGTACGGATCTAAATATAAAAAAAAGGCAAATAAAAAAAAGAGAAATTTAGCTTTGAAAAAAAAAAACCCTCAACAATATTGCTATCGCGAAAACGCGGTCATCGCAACCGGATCCGAATCGTACGGATCTAAATATAAATAATAATAATAATAATAATAATAATATTAATATATATATATATATATATATATATATATATATATATATATATATATATATATATATATATATATATATATATATATATAAAAACAACACGTGCAGAACTTGTCATAACCATATAAAAACTTGTTATTGTTATGAGCTTATGAGATGTAAAACAAATTCATATAACTATATAATACCATCAACGATTCCGTGTGAAGCTAGCAGTACCGGCATAAATAGTATAAAACTCTCACCTTCAGCTTTTTGAATTGAGAAGCTCCTCAATATCATGCGCCGATCGATTTTTTCTTTTTTCCGTCCTCTTTTTTCTTTTTTTAACAGTAACAACAATATATAGGGACCGAATTAGGGTTAACTTTTAGTTGTCAATAATGTCCTTAATACCCAATTTGAGGCCCAAGTTAAATAAAATTTAAATAATTTAATAAATCTGAAATAAAAACTAAACTTACTTATTTATAAAAATAAAAATTTAAGATAAAATTAAAATAAAATGTTAATCACTACTTATTTATTCTTAAAATTAGTAAAATTTAAAATAAAAAAATGACTATTAAAAAAATAAAATACTAATTAGCCTATTAAACATTATTTAAATTAAAAATAAAAAATAAATATTTAAAATAAAATTAAAATACAATGCTAGTTATTATAATTATTTATTCTAAATAATATTAGTTAAAAAAAAGGTAATATAAACGGACCCCAAATAAATAAAAATCGGACGCCTAAATAATCGGAAAAAATAAACCGAGTACACTAAAATGATTAGTACGAAATATATGACTCGAAAAAATACAGCATTTGGTCAGATTTTAAAATAAATTTTGATCCGTAAAAATGCTCAAATTGGTCAAAATATGACGAAAAATTAAAACGAACACGCGAACCGTAGAATAATATGATTGACGTCTGCAAGTTCGATTTTAAAATTTTCTGTCCCCTGATTTTGAGCACCGCTGAAACTCAATTTGACCACTCTGTCTGTAAATTTTTGAGAAATTATTCCGACTAATATTTTAGGCAGTATGCGAGATGAAAAACACTATTTTATGCTATTTAGATGATGCAGAGTGGAAATACAGTCAGATGAATGAAAATACGAAAATATTAAAAATGCCTGGAATAAGCTGTGAACTCTTGATGATGTAGTAGACTAGATAGGACCTTCTTGAACTGCCTCCAGCACCTTGACCCTATGCTAATGATATGCATACATGATAATGTAAAAATGAAATGAAACATAAGCCAGTTAGTAAAAAAGTAAGGAGGGCAAATTTTGGGGTGCAACAACTGCCCCTATTCAATCAACTTGGTCCTGAGTGTATGATAGCAACGGCTCTCAGACATTCCAGGATACACGGGGATTGAATACTGAAAGAACTCCAGAAATTTGTGACCAACAGAAGAGGGACTACTCACTGGGGAACGAACAAAAATGTTGCACTTGTCATGATACGTATGAGTGTTGAAAACCAAGGTATTGGAAAGTCACGAAATAAACACAAACGAATGTTAACTATGCCGGGGATAAACACTGACGGGTGTCAAGGAATTCAGAAAATCAATTACGGACGGGTACTGAAGAGATACACGGGCGGGTGTAAAAGGATTCAATACGGACGGGTATCTAAAAGGTACACGGACGGGTGTAGAAAGCTCAATACGGACGGGTATCAAAAAGGTACACGGACGGGTGTAAAGGTTTCAATACGGACGGGTATCAAAAAGGTACACGGACGGGTGTAAAAGGATTTAATACGGACGGGTATCGGAAAGGTACACGGACGGGTGTAAAGGCTTCAATACAGACGGGTATCAGAAAGGTACACGGACGGGTGTAAAAGGATTTAATACGGACGGGTATCGGAAAGGTACACGGACGAGTGTAAAGGCTTCAATACGGACGGGTATCAGAAAGGTACACGGACGGGTGTAAAGGTTTCAATACGGACGGGTATCTAAAAGGTACACGGACGGGTGTAAAGGTTTCAATACGGACGGGTATCAAAAAGGTACACGGACGGGTGTAAAGGTTTTAATACGGACGGGTATCAAAAAGGTACACGGACGGGTGTAAAGGTTTCAATACGGACGGGTATCTAAAAGGTACACGGACGGGTGTAAAGGTTTCAATACGGACGGGTATCTAAAAGGTACACGGACGGATGTAAAGGTTTCAATACGGACGGGTATCAAAAGGGTACACGGACGGGTGCAAAGGTTTCAATACGGACGGGTATCAAAAAGGTACACGGACGGGTGTAAAGGTTTCAATACGGACGGGTATCTAAAAGGTACACGGACGGGTGTAAAGGTTTCAAGCAACTTTTACCGGGGATTAATCTCGCTGGGGAATGGATAAGTCTAAATAAAAGACTCTGCCGGGGAACACAAATATGAGGAACACATCCCTCCCAAAATCTCCTGAACTGTGTTATCTCCGCTGAGAAAGAGAAACTGGCAAAGAGAGCATCAAACCTGGCTTATGCTTCGAATGCAAATGTTTGAATTTTGCCGTAATACTCCGCACGAAGTGGAAATGCTACGCGTTTGAGGATGCAATGTAAGTGCTTATGAGATGCAAAAAGGGGTCCCTCCAGCAAAATAAATGCCGGAGAGAAAAGAATGATTCAGATCGGGCTGACAAAAATAAATTGTCCTCTGAATCCCAGAACTCCGTTGAGAAGGATCACCGTGACCGACTCTCTGGATCAATAACTTCTGCTGGGGATAAAGTCTCAGATGAACATTCGCTCTACTGGGGATTATACATAACTTTTTGAAAAAGGAGACCACGGCCTGGATCAAGAAAGTGTCAAATATCACTTTGGATTTAAAACCTACTGGGGATACTGCTGGACTTAGCCTGCTGATGGGGGAGAAGGAGCACCTTGACTTTGTGGGGAAATAACGTCTTGACCTGGGGAAAATACCTCCTAAGTCTCCTGCTAAGGAAGGTCTGCTCTGCTGAGGAAATTGCAACCTCAATGCTGGGGAGAGTAAGCTGCTGGGGAAGTACGATCCTGTTGCCCTTCAATCCTGACTTGTTTCTAAGGTCATAGACGGCCCTTTGAACTTTCCACTTGCCCCAGACCACCAGGTCTAATGGAAGAAATCACCTCAAGAGGATTTTACAGAAGACCGGGCATTCGCACTGCCCCAGGGTCTTCAAACTCTTGGAGAGATTTATCATATCTCGACATAACTGCCCCAGTCTTCATAATCCATGAAGTACATTACTTCGAAAGGGATTTGCAATGACCTGAAATATTCTGCCTTGAAGAGGTGCTTTCAATTAACCATTTTCAGGAGTGGATAATCTCCCACGCTCTGGAGGTGGCCTGCCCCAATATGAGCTTTGAAGTGACTTTGCCCCTGATCTTAGAATGAATGCCCCAGAATAACTGAATTTCAAAGGGACTTCTCGACGTGACTGCCCCAGATTGGCTCCATCTTAACACGACTTACTGGGAGAGCCCACTCTACACTGAGTCTCTTGGCAGCATGCCTCTTGATATGATTGTCCTTCGGAATTTTCAAGCAACCCAACTTGGCAGGATCAAGCTTCTTGACTGACTTTCACTGTGTAAGGTACATTGATGCTTAGGCACATGTATGCAAACAGAACAAGTTATCTATGAGAATTCTAATGCAACACTCATGTTAACCTTGAAGTTTTTATTGAAAATGCGTCGCCCAACCTCGTGAACGAAACGCTAGCTGGGACGCGACCTTGATTTTTGAATGGCAAAACAATGCGCACATGCAATACCAACAAATCTTATTAACACAACTTATAGGAGTCAGGAACGCTGTCCTGTTGAAGTACGCCTTCGGAATAAACCCTGTTTCAATTAGGACTTTAGAGGGTTGTAACGTGGTCTGGTTCACGGTTTCAGAAAAAGGATTTATGGCTCAAAGTTTATCGGTGCCCACCCACTCTTCGTGATGTTCTCCAGTCCTATGTTCAGTTAATCTGACCCAAACGCTCATTTCTCGAAAGATTTATGATCTTCAAGGAACCTATGCCACTAATGGTTTGACCCCTAAGGCGGTTTTGGAGTGACAGTCATCCCTTTTATCTTTTGTCTGTAATCACACGAACTCGTTCTTATCGGGGATTTTCTTTTCGCCTTTCGCTTTTTCTTTCTCTTTTTTTTTTATCCCTAATTTTTGCCTGGACTGACTCTTTTGAGTTTTTTCGATTTTGAAGTCCAGCAGGACGCCCTAACTTTTGCCTAAGTCGCTTGTTCTCAAGCTTCGACTTAGCGGGCTTTCTTTTTTATTCCCCTCTTTGAACAAAGCGTGTGAAACTGGTTGTCTTATTTGCTTGAAAAGGTTGTGACTGCCTCACTCCCTCATTGTTGGAGGATAACCATTGTGGTTCCACGTCTCTTGCACACTCTCCTTGGAATTTGAGCGCTCGGTCAAACTAACTGACGCCTACCCTGCCCCTGGGTTAAGTATGGGGGTTTTTCGTACGAAAGAAACTCCTACTCCGAGGCTCAAAGGGGTTAACGAGGGTTTATCTCCTTATCTCTCCAGTGTTTAGGGGTTTGAAACAATGCCTGTACATCCTCAACAGGGTTCTATCCAAAAGCGTACCACTAGGAATCTGCGTTCTTATTTCGTCATCCTCCCTCAAGAGTTCTTAATAAGAAAAATTGATATTGCAATGCATATAAACATTTAAGAGTGAATACGAATGGATTACTTCAAGGAAAACATACTCATTGCATTAATATCATCATAAAAAAACAAACAAGTCTTGCATACATAAGATGCTTTAACAGAAAACAAAAACTATAAATGAAAATGCAGTAAAGAAGCTAAAGATTGCCATTGCTGAGGAAGCTTAATTCTGCCTGGACGTACTTGCAGACTGAGTGTTCATTTGAGAAAGGAGGCTTCCATTGATGTACATATCATCTTCAGTGAATACAATGATCTCTGAGTCCACCAGGTCTTGCACCTTATGCCTGAACACGTTGCAGTTTTCAATTGAATGACCTAGTGTGTCTGAGTGATATTCACATCTGGCGTCCAGATCATAATCAGGAGGAATAGGGTCGGGGACAGGCTTGGCATCCCTTAGTTGAACCAAAGAACTTTCAAGTAGACGGGCAAGAACCTGGCTGTGAGGCACAGGGAGTGGATCAAACCTCCTTTCAGGCCTTCGTGATCTTTGTTGTCTCTTTCCAGAGCAGTTCTCTTGTTGACCCTGATTCGAGCGCATAATCCTTCCAGGCACTTTTCTCTTCAGACTTAGTCGAGGCGTAGGCAGCATTTGCGGATGTGGGGATTCTAAGACCAAGGACTGCAAGAAATGCCCCTGACTGGATGTGGCTTTGGGAGAAGCAACAGGGATATCCACTTCTTTTTCAACAGCTAGAGTAGGACTACCATGTATACTTACGCCGCTCGGCGTGAATCCAATTGCCTTTGAGTCTATCAGATCCTGGACAACATGCTGAAACGCCCTACAATCTTCCACATTATGCCCCGGTGCACCAGAGTGAAAACCACAGTGGGCTCTTGCATCATAACCTGGTGGGGGAGTACAAGAGGGAGGAGCCAAAGTACTGTTTCGTACCAATCGTAACTGAAGGAGATGCTGCAGTAGTTAAGAATATGGCATAGGGAGCGGGTGGAAAATTATTTCAGACTTCTTCTGTCTCTGTGTACACTTTTTGCCCTTGGGCTTCTCTTGGGAGCCAAGACTTAGCTGCTGCTGGGAAAGTTCAGGAGCTTCTGCTAGTGGAAGAGATCCACGATTTAAATCAAGTTCCAAAGAGATGGGAGGAGTAAGGACCTCTGTCGCGGAAGCGAGAACATGACCGTTTTTCTTCTTTAACACTGTTTTCAAAATTTCCATGATCAAACCCATCTGAGTCTTCATCTGATTGACCTCCTCCTTCAGCATCTTCTGCTCTTGGGACATGACCAGCATGTCTTCCCCAAACTGCCTCATTTGAACCTACATTTCAAGCATCTCTGAACGGAGTTGTTCCATGGCTATCCCCTAGTTATCACAGACTGAGTAGAATACCGGTGAACTGGCTGATCAATCCTGACTGAGATGGAGAGAAAAAATAAGAACACCAGAGATAAACACCTGTTATGCAAAATAATTATGCAAAATGATTATGCAAAATGATCATGACTATGCAAATGAACATGTTTGAAAATTCGCAGGGCGATCCACCCCTTGATTCCAGTTTAATAACACGATACAATGGAACTTCTGCTCATATATTAAGAAAATCAGAGAAAAGCCAAATGTCAACAATCACAAATCCGAGATAACAAGTCTGAATCTAAAAAAAACATAGGTCCCAACCAACAAGCCTGGTGGTGATCCACATACAATGAAAGAAAACAGAAAACTAAGGCATATCATCAAAGTCCACAAGTGTCAATCCCCCCCATCCATTATGCTTTCTGCACCAGTCTTGAATCTCCTTGAACAACTTTCTGGTATCGGGATGCTTCGGCCTCTGAATCAGCCCTTGAATGAGAAGGTCTCTCCTGTGTATGATCCCATCCAAGTATCGGCAATGTAACTCCCAAGCGTCTTCTCCAGAAACACCATCCATGCTAGGACCCTCATGTCTAGGTTTCTTCACTTCAGCTTGGACTTTCAGTTCTTCCATGGAGGCTATGGCTTCCTTGAGTCGACCCTCGACTACTTGTCTCTTGAATATTCCTGATAAGATCTCGACGTCTTTCTTCTTGAGCGTGGACTTCAACTGATCAATCTTAGCTAGATGAGCGTCTTCCTTTCTTTTATTCTCTGCCATGGCAGTCTCTTGGTGATCATTGAACCTGTGAATCTTCAACAAAGCCTTGCCTAATTCCTCCTCCTTGGACCGGAGAACATTACTGATACCATCCAAGGCTTGTTTCATTCTTTCTCTGGATGCGACCATGTCAGCAAGCTCTTTTTCTGCTTTAGCAAGGAGCTCTGTTTTCAACTTGGTGGTGTGAACAACTTCACCCCGCTCATGCTTCCACTGATAAATCTATCTCTTTAGCTCACTATTTTCTTCCCGCAACCTTTCTTTTTCAGCCCACAACTGGTCAAACTTCTCTATTTCAACTGTGGTAGGAGGCTCGATCACCAAAGGATACAAAGGTGGTTCCACCGGGAAGGGAAGAAGCTCCTCTTCTGCTCTCTTCTTGATCCACTCTTTATAGGGAGGAAAAGCCTGGTTATTACATTTTCCGAATGGAATCTTACCCTTCTTAGTTACCTGTTTCCAAGCATTCACAACTTTCCTTATCAACCCTTGATCCTCAATACCATTGAAGAATAAGGATTCTCGGACATCTCGCTCTTCGGGTGGATTCTTCAAAGGATAGCCAAACTGTCTGATAGCTAGGGAGGGATTATAGTTAATTCCACCTCTCCTCCCTATCAAGGGAACATTAGGAAATTCTCCGCATTTGCAAATAATCTCCATTCCTAGCAAGTCACGATTAATCCAAACGATGTTATCGGCAGTCAAGCCCATAACCCTCTTAGACCACTTCAGAGAATCTTTCGTATCAACGAAAGCGCCAGATTCAGGGAGACGACTCAAAAACCAAGTAGCTAAGAGCGGCGTACAATAACTCACAGTTTTCCCACGCCTATTCTCATTCTTATAGTGAACTGAATGGTACACATCACCTAGCAAGGTAGGTATAGGATTCTTCGACATAAAGATCCTGACGGCGTGCACATCCACCAGATCAGGAATATTCAGAAACAGAACAATCCCATAGATACACACAGCTAGAATAGCTTGGAAAGCAATCCAGTTCTTCTCTTTGACATGTATACAAGCTTGATCAAATAGGAACTTCAATAGGAAACCCTTAACTCCTTGTTTTTCTGCAATATTACTGTTAAGAACAGGCTCACTAATGTGAAGAGCAACAGCCATATCTTTTATACCGGGGTGTTCTTCAGAAAAGAAAACTATATCATGACTAATAGGAATTCCCAAAATAAATGAGAACTCCTCCAACGTCGGAGCCAAGATGTAGTCCGGGAAAGTGAAGCAACGCAGAGGAGGGTCGTAAAACTGAAGAAGTGTGTGAATGGCATCCTTCTCATACTGGGAGATATTATAGACAAATTTCATAAGTCTTCCATACCTTCCACTGAACTCTGTACGAACTCCGGAACCAGCCATATTAATCAATTTGTGAATCAGTGTCAAAGTCGGCTCTGGGAATGAATAGGCAACAGTCTTCTTTCTCTGAACATCCATACTGAAGTAACCTCAGAAAACCGGAATCAAGAGTAAGATGCAAGCCCTGAAAAATGTCAAACACGTCAGAATGCAAGAAAAATGATATGCTCATGCAAACATGGGGTCAAGGCACACTGCTGGATGTGCTGTGCTGTTAGCTGAACGAGAAACCAGCAAACCAGAACTCTGAACCACTGAGGAACCCACATAATCAGACATTGATGAGAAATCCAGAATAAGGGTAGGTTGAAGGTCTCGGTTACCTGCAAACCTGCAAACACCCATCCCCTCTCATGTGTAGGTACTAGGATGTTCAGTATCCCGGGCTCTCAGGTCGAGAAATGATGATACGTTCACCATTTCTGGTTTGGCATCATCATCAATCGAGAAGGCCTCAATTGATTCTCCAAGGCAGAAGGTCCTCAGCTTTGGCACTGAGGTTGAGAAACAATAGTACGGTGGAGAAATGACTTTTTACTTTTGTTTTTCGCAAAACATGTTGCGGTTAGCAAGAGTCGCCACCGACTTTTCTTTTATCCAATTTATTTAGGAAAGGTGAAAAGAACAGGAAAGACCGTTTTGAAAAGATTTTTGAGTTCGGGGGGTAAGTTATGAAAAGGGAAGGTGTTAGCACCCCTTTTCATCCGTAGTTATCTACGGGCTCTTAATTGCTAGCTCACTTTAACTTGCTTTTTTTGAAATGTGGTGTGTGTTTAGAAAATATTTCGTAAAAGTTGACTTTGTAATAATTCGTGTAAGAACGTATACAAAGTGTTTGTCTTTGAAAATATTTTTGAAAGTGTGAGGTGTGAAAAATATTTGTTTTTTTGAGTTGTGAGCGAGCATTTAAAAGTTACCTACCCTTAATTTATAAGGTCTTTCTTGTACTTATCATTTTCCTTGAGAGATAGCACTATCCATACCATTAGTGGGTAGGCGGTCCTATCTATTGGATGTGGAGGGACAGCGAAGGGTCATCAACTGGTCATAGAAGGAAACATGTAAGGATACCTTAGCAATTCGTAGGGACTACCATCATTTTTCCGTAGGGTCATCGAGGGACAAGATCATTTGTTGTAGGCAACTTGAAGGGTCATCGAGGGACTATGATCTTTATATCGAAGGAACTGTGATGATATTATTCGTAAGCGTCTTTTGCTAAAGTATCCCTACATTCGAGGGGCATTCATCCCTCGGGGTACAGTACTAAAGTCAATCGAGGAGTGCTTCCGCTGATTCTCTTCAAAACGTAGGGGCCGTCCTATGCGAGTTCCAAAGCGGGCCCTCGGGTCCGGATGGGTTTGCCACAGGATGTGGTCTGCCACTGTCACCACTAAAGAGGGATGTTTCCACTAAGGTCCTCAATGATCGGTCACTAGAGTCGACAGCTCTCTAGATCAACACCCCAACATGCGCAAGACACACACGTTAGAATGCGTCCCAAGATAGCCTCGTCTGGTTGTGAATTTCGTGAACACACAAACGTACCAAGCGGGCACGTAGGTACCACTACTTTCCACTCTAGTCCTAGGGTATTCTCAAGCCTTGGTATTGGGCTTAGCTCTCAAACCCACCCAACCTGCAAAACAAAGATAGCCAGCACAGCACAGCAGTATGACAGTAATAGAAAATGAAATGCAGAAAATGCGGTAAAAAATATAAAAATAAAAATACAACACTTAAAGCAAATCAAAACCAAACACCCAAAAAGAACAAAGACAAGCAAGCGTTAGGACTGGCTCGCTTAGGGATGGACCATCATAGGTCAACCGGAGTCCCCAGCAGAGTCGCCAGCTGTCGCTCCCAGGATTTTCATCCAGGTACAAACGCGAGAGTGGCGCGGAAAAACAGAGTCGCCAGCCGTGTAAATTTATCCCAAGAGAGGGAAAGGGAACACCGCATAAACCTTAGGAAGAGGGAAAGGAATGGTCATCGCAACCATAACCTGGGTTCGGGAGTCGGTTGCGCGAGGGGAAGGTGCTAGCATCCCACGCGTCCATCGTACTCGATGGGATCCACGCTTGTTGTCTATTCTAAGGGTGAGTTATACTATCATCTAGGGCTGTACTAAAACGGGAAGGGAAAGACAAATACCGACTCGGTAGGACGTCGACGTCCTAGGCCTACGTACCCCCTTTGTGCAATGGGGAATTCAGAGTCAACGTAGTTCGGACCAAGTTCTTTTTGTGTTTTTTATGAGCGACGTTAAGCTCGCGTCCGGCAGTTAGGGTCGATGCCTGTTTGCGTCTCAGACGGAGGGTAACGTGCCCTTTTTGAAAATAGCCTTTAAGTTGAAGGTCCCGAAGGACAAAAGAGTTTGAAGAGAAATTTAAATATAACAAAAAAAAGAGAAATTTAGCTTTGAAAAAAAAAACCCTCAACAATATTGCTATCGTGAAAAACGCGGTCATCGCAACCGGATCCGAATTGTACGGATCTAAATATAAAAAAAAGGCAAATCAAAAAAAGAGAAATTTAGCTTTGAAAAAAAAAAACCCTCAACAATATTGCTATCGCGAAAACGCGGTCATCGCAACCGGATCCGAATCATACGGATCTAAATATAAAAAAAAATAATATTAATATATATATATATATATATATATATATATATATATATATATATATATATATATATATATATATATATAAACAACACGTGCAGAAGTTGTCATAACCATATAAAAACTTGTTATTGTTATGAGCTTATGAGATGTAAAACAAATTCATATAACTATATAATACCATCAACGATTCCGTGTGAAGCTAGCAGTACCGGCATAAATAGTATAAAACTCTCACCTTCAGCTTTTTGAATTGAGAAGCTCCTCAATATCATGCGCCGATCGATTTTTTCTTTTTTCCGTCCTCTTTTTTCTTTTTTTAACAGTAACAACAATATAAAGGGACCAAATTAGGGTTAACTTTTAGTTGCCAATAATGTCCTTAATACCCAATTTGAGGCCCAAGTTAAATAAAATTTAAATAATTTAATAAATCTGAAATAAAAACTAAACTTACTTATTTATAAAAATAAAAATTTAAGATAAAATTAAAATAAAATGCTAATCACTACTTATTTATTCTTAAAATTAGTAAAATTTAAAATAAAAAAATGACTATTAAAAAAATAAAATACTAATTAGCCTATTAAACATTATTTAAATTAAAAATAAAAAATAAATATTTAAAATAAAATTAAAATACAATGCTAGTTATTATAATTATTTATTCTAAATAATATTAGTTAAAAAAAAGGTAATATAAACGGACCCCAAATAAATAAAAATCGGACGCCTAAATAATCGGAAAAAACAAACCGAGTACACCAAAATGATTAGTACGAAATATATGACTCGAAAAAATACAGCATTTGGTCAGATTTTAAAATAAATTTTGATCCGTAAAAATGCTCAAATTGGTCAAAATATGACGAAAAATTAAAACGAACACGCGAACCGTAGAATAATATGATTGACGTCTGCAAGTTCGATTTTAAAATTTTCTGTCCCCTGATTTTGAGCACTGCTGAAACTCAATTTGACCACTCTGTCTGTAAATTTCTGAGAAATTATTCCGACCAATATTTTAGGCAGTATGCGAGATGAAAAACACTATTTTATGCTATTTAGATGATGCAGAGTGGAAATACAGTCAGATGAATGAAAATACGAAAATATTAAAAATGCCTGGAATAAGCTGTGAACTCTTGATGATGTAGTAGACTAGATAGGACCTTCTTGAACTGCCTCCAACACCTTGACCCTATGCTAATGATATGCATACATGATAATGCAAAAATGAAATGAAACATAAGCTAGTTAGTAAAAAAGTAAGGAGGGAAAATTTTGGGGTGCAACAGCTGCCCCTATTCAATCAACTTGGTCCTGAGTGTATGATAGCAACGGCTCTCAGACATTCCAGGATATACGGGGATTGAATACTGAAAGAACTCCAGAAATTTGCGACCAACAGAAGAGGGACGACTCACTGGGGAACGAAAAAAAATGTTGCACTTGTCACGATACGTACGAGTGTTGAAAACCAAGGTATTGGAAAGTCACGAAATAAACACAAACGAATGTTAACTATGCCGGGGATAAACACTGACGGGTGTCAAGGAATTCAGAAAATCAATTACGGACGGGTACTGAAGAGATACACGGGCGGGTGTAAAAGGATTCAATACGGACGGGTATCTAAAAGGTACACGGACGGGTGTAGAAAGCTCAATACGGACGGGTATCAAAAAGGTACACGGACGGGTGTAAAGGTTTCAATACGGACGGGTATCAAAAAGGTACACGGACGGGTGTAAAAGGATTTAATACGGACGGGTATCGGAAAGGTACACGGACGGGTGTAAAGGCTTCAATACGGACGGGTATCAGAAAGGTACGCGGACGGGTGTAATGGTTTCAATACGGACAGGTATCAAAAGGGTACACGAACGGGTGCAAAGGTTTCAATACGGACGGGTATCAAAAAGGTACACGGACGGGTGTAAAGGTTTCAATACGGACGGGTATCTAAAAGGTACACGGACGGGTGTAAAGGTTTCAAGCAACTTTTACCGGGGATTAATCTCGCTGGGGAATGGATAAGTCTAAATAAAAGACTCTGCCGGGGAACACAAATATGAGGAACACATCCCTCCCAAAATCTCCTGAACTGTGTTATCTCCGCTGAGAAAGAGAAACTGGCAAAGAGAGCGTCAAACTTGGCTTATGCTTCGAATGCAAATGTTTGAATTTTGCCGTAATGCTCCTCACGAAGTGGAAATGCTACGCGTTTGAGGATGCAATGCAAGTGCTTATGATATGCAAAAAGGGGTCCCTCCAGCAAAATAAATGCCGGAGAGAAAAGAATGATTCAGATCGGGCTGACAAAAATAAATTGTCCTCTGAATCCCAGAACTCCGTTAAGAAGGATCACCGTGACCGACTCTCTGGATCAATAACTTCTGCTGGGGATGAAGTCTCAGATGAACATTCGCTCTACTGGGGATTATACATAACTTTTTGAAAAAGGAAACCACGGCCTGGATCAAGAAAGTGTCAAATATCACTTTGGATTTAAAACGTGCTGGGGATACTGCTGGACTTAGCCTGCTGATGGGGGAGAAGGAGCACCTTGACTTTGTGGGGAAATAACGTCTTGACCTGGGGAAAATACCTCCTAAGTCTCCTGCTAGGGAAGGTCTGCTCTGCTGAGGAAATTGCAACCTCAATGCTGGGGAGAGTAAGCTGCTGGGGAAGTACGATCCTGTTGCCCTTCAATCCTGACTTGTTTCTAAGGTCATAGACGGCCCTTTGAACTTTCCACTTGCCCCAGACCACCAGGTCTAATGGAAGAAATCACCTCAAGAGGATTTTACAGAAGACCGGGCATTCGCACTGCCCCAGGGTCTTCAAACTCTTGGAGAGATTTATCATATCTCGACATAACTACCCCAGTCTTCATAATCCATGAAGTACCCTACTTCGAAAGGGATTTGCAATGACCTGAAATATTCTGCCTTGAAGAGGTACTTTCAATTAACCATTTTTAGGAGTGGATAATCTCCCACGCTCTGGAGGTGGCCTGCCCCAATATGAGCTTTGAAGTGACTTTGCCCCTGATCTTAGAATGAAAGCCCCAGAATAACTGAGTTTCAAAGGGACTTCTCAATGTGACTGCCCCAGATTGGCTCCATCTTAACACGACTTACTGGGAGAGCCCACTCTACACTGAGTCTCTTGGCAGCATGCCTCTTGATATGATTGTCCTTCGGAATTTTCAAGCAACCCAACTTGGCAGGATCAATCTTCTTGACTGACTTTCACCGTGTAAGCTACATTGATGCTTAGGCACATGTATGCAAACAGAACAAGTTATCTATGAGAATTCTAATGCAACATTCATGTTAACCTTGAAGTTTTTATTGAAAATGCGTCGCCCAACCTCGTGAACGAAACGCTAGCTGGGACGCGACCTTGATTTTTGAATGGTAAAACAATGCGCACATGCAATACCAACAAATCTTATTAACACAACTTATAGGAGTCAGGAACGCTGTCCTGTTGAAGTACGCCTTTGGAACAAACCCTGTTTCAATTAGGACTTTAGAGGGTTGTAACGTGGTCTGGTTCACGGTTTCAGAAAAAGGATTTATGGCTCAAAGTTTATCGGTGCCCACCCACTCTTTGTGATGTTCTCCAGTCCTATGTTTAGTTAATTTGACCCAAACGCTCATTTCTCGAAATATTTATGATCTTCAAGTAACCTATGCCACTAATGGTTTGACCCCTAAGGAGGTTTTGGAGTGACAGTCATCCCTTTTATCTTTTGTCTGTAACCACACGAATTTGTTCTTATCGGGGATTTTCTTATCGCCTTTCGCTTTTTCTTTCTCTTTTTTTTTTATCCCTAATTTTTGCCTGGACTGACTCTTTTGAGTTTTTTCGATTTTGAAGTCCAGCGGGACGCCCTAACTTTTGCCTAAGTCGCTTGTTCTCAAGCTTCGACTTAGCGGGCTTTCTCTTTTTATTCCCCTTTTGAACAAAGCGTGTGACACTGGTTGTCTTACTTGCTTGAAAGGGTTGTGACTGCCTCACTCTTTAGTTGTTGACGGATAACCATCGGGGTTTTATATCTCTTGCACACTCTCCTTGAAATTTGAGCGCTCGGTCAAACTGAATGACGCCTACCCGGCCCCTGGGTTAAATATGAGGGTTTTTTCGTACGAAAGAAACTCCTACTCCGAGGCTCAAAGGGGTTAACGAGGGTTTATCTCCTTATCTCTCCAGTGTTTATGGTTTTGAAACAATGCCTGTACATCCTCAACAGGGTTCTATCCAAAAGCGTACCATTAGAGACCTGCGTTCTTATTTCGTCATCCTCCCTCAAGAGTTCTTAACAAGAAAAAATGATATTGCAGTGCATATAAACATTTAAGAGTGAATACGAATGGATTTCTTCAAGGAAAACATACTCATGGCATTAATATCATCATTAAAAAACAAACGAGTCTTACATGCATACGATGCTTTAACAAGAAATAAGAAACTACAAATGAAAACGCAGTAAAGAAGCTGAAGATTGCCATTGCTGAGGAAGCTTAATTCTGCCTGGACGTACTTGCAGACTGAGTGTTCATTTGAGAAAGGAGGCTTCCATTGATGTACATATCATCTTCAGTGAATACAATGATCTCTGAGTCCACCAGGTCTTGCACCTTATGCCTGAATACATTACACTCATCAATCGTGTGCCCGAACGTTCCCGAGTGGAACTCACACCTAGCAGTCATGTCATAATCGGGAGGAATAGGGTACGGTACTGGCGCAGTACCCCTTGTTTGAATCAGAGACTTCTCAAGCAGGCGCGTAAACAGCTGACTATAAGGGATAGGAACAGGATCAATTATTCTTTTGGGCCTTCTTGGTCTCGATCGCCCCTGTTGCTGATAATTCTGCTGTCGGTGCTGATTTGGGCGCCCAGTCTGGCCCTGCATTTTCCTTTCTGTACTCGGCTGAGGTACAAACAAGGGTTGTGGAAGAGATCCCTGACGCGAGGTGGATCCTTTGGCAAAAGAGGGAGTCATCAGTCCCTTTGCAACACCAGTGCCAACTGATGTAAACTTGATTGCCCCTGAGTCAATGAGCTCTTGGACTTTATACTTGAGCATCTTACAATTTTCAACATTATGACCAGGCGCCCCTGAATGGAATTCACACCTATCATGGACATTGGAACCCATACGAAACTTGGTGTGTGGGGGTCCCGCAGCAATCAATTCAATTAGTTGAAACTTGAGCAAGTGCCGAAGCAACTGAGCGTATGGCATCGGAATCTGATCAAACTTCTTATCAATCTTCTCTGGATTAAGACCCTCAAGAAACAGTTGCTGACGAAAAAGCTCTGACGGCGGAGAGGATCCACGAGGCAATCCATGGTCTAGAGGAGACCCCAAGGAGGTGGGAGAAATGAGAACCCCTGCTGTGGAAGCGGGCACAGGACTGTCTTCCTTCTTCAACACCCTATTCAACATTTCCATGACCAAACCCATCTGAGTCTTCAACTGATTGATCTCCTCCCTCATCATTTTCTGCTCCTGGAGGATATCTTCCCCAAATTGCCCCATCTGGCATCGCATTTCCCTCAACTCAGCTTGGATTCGTTCCATGATTCTCTTCTGATTTGGTCTGGTAAAATACCGGTGAATGTGCTGATCTAAAATCCCGAGATTAGAACAAGATAAGAACACCGGAAATAAACACCTGTCATGCAAAATGATTATGCAAAATGATTATGAATATGCAAATGCAAATGGACGTGTTTAAAAATTCACAAGGCGATCCACCCCTTGATTCTGGTTTAATAACAAGATATAATGGAACTTCTGCTCATATATTAAGAAAACCAGAGAAAAGCCGAATGTCAACAACCACAAATCTGAGATAACAAGTCTGAATACAAAAACCATAGGTCCCAACCAACAAGCCTGGTGGTGATCCACATACAATAAAAGAGGGAAGAAAACTAAGGCATGTCATCAAGGTTTACAAGAGTCAATCCTCCCCATCCACTATGCTTTCTGCACCAGTTTTGAACTTCCTCGAACAGCTTTCTGGTGTCGGGATGCTTCGGCCTCTGAATCAGTCCTTGGATAAGAAGGTCTCTCCTGTGTATGATCCCATCCAAGTATCGGCAATGTAACTCCCAAACGTCTTCTCCAGAAACACCTTCCATGCTAGGTCTCTCATGTCTAGATCTTTTCACTTCAGCTTGGGCCTTCAGTTCCTCTATGGAGGCTATAGCTTTGTTGAGTTGATCTTGGACAGCTTGTCTCTTGAATATCCCTGATAGAATCTCGGCGTCTTTCTTCTTGAGTGTAGACTTCAACTGATCAATCTTAGCTAGGTAAGCGTCTTCCTTTCTTTTATTCTCAGCCATGGCAGTTTCTTGGTGATCATTGAACCTGTGAATCTTCAACAAAGCCTTGCCTAATTCCTCCCCCTTGGACCTAAGAACGCTACTAATACCATCCAAAGCTTGTTTCATTCTTTCCCTGGATGCAACCATGTCAGCAAGCTCTTTTTCTGCTTTAGCAAGGAGCTCTGTCTTTATCTTGGCGGTATGCACAGCTTCACCCCGCTCATGCTTCCACTGATAAACCCCTCTCTTTAGCTCACTATTCTCTTCCCGCAACCTTTCTTTTTCAGCCCATAATGTGTTATACTTCTCCAACTCAACGGTGGTAGGAGGCTCGATCACCAAAGGATACAGAGGTGGTTCCACCGGGAATGGGAGAAGCTCCTCTTCTGCTCTCTTCTTAATCCACTCTTTATATGGATGGAAAGCCCGATTGTTACTTTTCCCGAATGGAATCTTGCCCTTCTTAGTCACCTGTTTCCAAGCATTCACAACTTTCCTTATCAACCCTTGATCCTCAATACCATTGAAGAATAAGGATTCTCGGACATCTCGCTCTTCGGGTGGATTCTTCAAAGGATAGCCAAACTGTCTGATAGCTAGGGAGGGATTATAGTTAATTCCACCTCTCCTCCCTATCAAGGGAACATTAGGAAATTCTCCGCATTTGCAAATAATCTCCATTCCTAGCAAGTCACGATTAATCCAAACGATGTTATCGGCAGTCAAGCCCATAACCCTCTTAGACCACTTCAGAGAATCTTTCGTATCAACGAAAGCGCCAGATTCAGGGAGACGACTCAAAAACCAAGTAGCTAAGAGCGGCGCACAACAACTCACAGTTTTCCCACGCCTATTCTCATTCTTATAGTGAACTGAATGGTACACATCACCTAGCAAGGTAGGTATAGGATTCTTCGACATAAAGATCCTGACGGCGTGCACATCCACCAGATCAGGAATATTCGGAAACAGAACAATCCCATAGATACACACAGCTAGAATAGCTTGGAAAGCAATCCAGTTCTTCTCTTTGACATGTATACAAGCTTGATCAAATAGGAACTTCAATAGGAAACCCTTAACTCCTTGTTTTTCTGCAATATTACTGTTAAGAACAGGCTCACTAATGTGAAGAGCAACAGCCATATCTTTTATACCGGGGTGTTCTTCAGAAAAGAAAACTATATCATGACTAATAGGAATTACCAAAATAAATGAGAACTCCTCCAACGTCGGAGCCAAGATGTAGTCCGGGAAAGTGAAGCAACGCAGAGGCGGGTCGTAAAACTGAAGAAGTGTGTGAATGGCATCCTTCTCATACTGGGAGATATTATAGACAAATTTCAGAAGTCTTCCATACCTTCCACTGAACTCTGTACGAACTCCGGAACCAGCCATATTAATCAATTTGTGAATCAGTGTCAAAGTCGGCTCTGGGAATGAATAGGCAACAGTCTTCTTTCTCTGAACATCCATACTGAAGTAACCTCAGAAAACCGGAATCAAGAGTAAGATGCAAGCCCTGAAAAATGTCAAACACGTCAGAATGCAAGAAAAATGATATGCTCATGCAAACATGGGGTCAAGGCACACTGCTGGATGTGTTGTGCTGTTAGCTAAACGAGAAACCAGCAAACCAGAACTCTGAACCACTGAGGAACCCACATAATCAGACATTGATGAGAAATCCAGAATAAGGGTAGGTTGAAGGTCTCGGTTACCTGCAAACCTGCAAACACCCATCCCCTCTCACGTGTAGCTACTAGGATGTTCAGTATCTCGGGCTCTCAGGTCGAGAAATGATGATACGTTCACCATTTCTGGTTTGGCATCATCATCAATCGAGGAGGCCTCAACTGATTCTCCAAGGCGGAAGGTCCTCAGCTTTGGCACTGAGGTCGAGAAACAATAGTACGGTGGAGAAATGACTTTTTACTTTTGTTTTTCGCAAAACATGTTGCGGTTAGCAAGAGTCGCCACCGACTTTTGTTTTATCCAATTTATTTAGGAAAGGTGAAAAGAACAGGAAAGACCGTTTTGAAAAGATTTTTGAGTTCGGGGGGTAAGTTATGAAAAGGGAAGGTGTTATCACCCCTTTTCATCCGTAGTTATCTACGGGCTCTTAATTGCTAGCTCACTTTAACTTGCTTTTTTTGAAATGTGGTGTGTGTTTAGAAAATATTTCATAAAAGTCGACTTTGTAATAATTCGTGTAAGAACGTATACAAAGTGTTTGTCTTTGAAAATATTTTTGAAAGTGTGAGGTATGAAAAGTATTTGTTTTTTTGAGTTATGAGCGAGCATTTAAAAGTTACCTACCCTTAATTTATAAGGTCTTTCTTGTACTTATCATTTTCCTTGAGAGATAGCACTATCCATACCATTATTGGGTAGGCGGTCCTATCTATTGGATGTGGAGGGACAGCGAAGGGTCATCAACTGGTCATAGAAGGCAACATGTAAGAATACCTTAGCAATTCGTAGGGACTACCATCATTTTTCCGTAGGGTCATCGAGGGACAAGATCATTTTTTGTAGGCAACTTGAAGGGTCATCGAGGGACTATGATCTTTATATCGAAGGGACTGTGATGATATTATTCGTAAGCGTCTTTTGCTAAAGTATCCCTACATTCGAGGGGCATTCATCCCTCGGGGTACAGTACTAAAGTCAATCGAGGAGTGCCTCCGCTGATTCTCTTCAAAAGGTAGGGGCCGTCCTATGCGAGTTCCAAAGCGGGCCCTCGGGTGCGGATGGGTTTGCCACAGGATGTGGTCTGCCACTGTCACCACTAAAGAGGGATGTTTCCACTAAGGTCCTCAATGATCGGTCACCAGAGTCGACAGCTCTCTAGATCAACACCCCAACATGCGCAAGACACGCACGTTAGAATGCGTCCCAAGATAGCCTCGTCTGGTTGTGAATTTCGTGAACACACAAACGTACCAAGCGGGCACGTAGGTCCCACTACTTTCCACTCTATTCCTAGGGTATTCTCAAGCCTTGGTATTGGGCTTAGCTCTCAAACCCACCCAACCTGCAAAACAAAGATAGCCAGCACAGCACAGTAGTATGACAGTAATAGAAAATGAAATGCAGAAAATGCGGTAAAAAATATAAAAATAAAAATACAACACTTAAAGCAAATCAAAACCAAACACCCAAAATGAACAAAGACAAGCAAGCGTTAGGACTGACTCGCTTAGGGATGGACCAACATAGGTCAACCGGAGTCCCCAACAGAGTCGCCAGCTGTCGCTCCCAGGATTTTCATCCAGGTACAAACGCGAGAGTGGCGCGGAAAAACAGAGTCGCCAGCCGTGTAAATTTATCCCAAGAGAGGGAAAGGGAACACCGCATAAACCTTAGGAAGAGGGAAAGGAATGGTCATCGCAACCATAACCTGGGTTCGGGAGTCGGTTACGCGAGGGGAAGGTGCTAGCACCCCACGCGTCCATCGTACTCGATGGGATCCACGCTTGTTGTCTATTCTAAGGGTGAGTTATACTATCATCTAGGGCTGTACTAAAACGGGAAGGGAAAGACAAAGACCGACTCGGTAGGACGTCGACGTCCTAGGCCTACATACCCCCTTTGTGCAATGGGGAATTCAGAGTCAACGTAGTTCGGACCAAGTTCTTTTTGTGTTTTTTATGAGCGACGTTAAGCTCGCGTCCGGCAGTTAGGGTCGATGCCTGTTTGCGTCTCAGACGGAGGGTAACGTGCCCTTTTTGAAAATAGCCTTTAAGTTGAAGGTCCCGAAGGACAAAAGAGTTTGAAGTTGGTTTGTATTTTTTAGGACAGAAGTGGCTTAAGTTAGTTCCTAAGCTGCATTGCACCAAAGTCTAGGGCACAGGGGCGAATACTTAACGCATCGTCCCAAGACAGGACGCTCGCTAAGCACTCTAGAAAGATGAGAGGAAGCCCCTCATTTCTCATTCCCCATACTTAAGGCTCGTGCGCAATACACCTTATTATTATTAAGTGTCTTAAAGAGATTCGAGATGAGAAGAGAGAAGACACAAGGGTAACTCTAAAGGGAACTAAGAGTCCTAACGTTATCATGCATGGGTGACCTACGGTTAGTGAGGTTTGACGACAACCTAAATCCTAAAGGAAGAAGATAGAAGAGAAGGAAAGGATAAGGGTGACCATGAATATTTATCCATACCCTTAAGGAACTTACTCTGATCCTGCATAAAGGGTTAGTACGAAACGGATACAAATAACATCAATGCAAGTGAAAATCAAACTATGGCAAACAATAGTAATTATAATCCAAACATGAATTCATAAATCAAAGACAATTTAGGGTGTGCATGAAATGTGCGATGCAAAAAGGAAGTTGAATTAAACAATTAGTTTAGATGATAAAAAATAAAATAAAAATAAAAATAAAATTTGTGAAAATTTTATAAAATGGTAAAAATGGTGCATGAATTAAATTCAAAAGGAAATTATTCAAATAATATTATATAAAAAAAAATAATAATAATAAAAAACCCTCAACAATATTGCTATCGCAAAAACGCGGTCATCGCAACCGGATCCGAATTGTACGGATCTAAATATAACAAAAAAAAGGCAAATCAAAAAAAGAGAAATTTAGCTTTGAAAAAAAAAACCCTCAACAATATTGCTATCGCGAAAACGTGGTCATCGCAACCGGATCCGAATTGTACGGATCTAAATATAAAAAAAAGGCAAATCAAAAAAAGAGAAATTTAGCTTTGAAAATAAAAAACCCTCAACAATATTGCTATCGCGAAAACGCGGTCATCGCAACCGGATCCGAATCGTACGGATCTAAATATAAAATAAAACAAAAAAAAAAAAATATTAATATATATATATATATAAACAACACGTGCAGAACTTGTCATAACCATATAAAAACTTGTTATTGTTATGAGCTTATGAGATGTAAAACAAATTCATATAACTATATAATACCATCAACGATTCCGTGTGAAGCTAGCAGTACCGGCATAAATAGTATAAAACTCTCACCTTCAGCTTTTTGAATTGAGAAGCTCCTCAATATCATGCGCCGATCGATTTTTTCTTTTTTCCGTCCTCTTTTTTCTTTTTTTAACAGTAACAACAATATATAGGGACCAAATTAGGGTTAACTTTTAGTTGCCAATAATGTCCTTAATACCCAATTTGAGGCCCAAGTTAAATAAAATTTAAATAATTTAATAAATCTGAAATAAAAACTAAACTTACTTATTTATAAAAATAAAAATTTAAGATAAAATTAAAATAAAATGCTAATCACTACTTATTTATTCTTAAAATTAGTAAAATTTAAAATAAAAAAATGACTATTAAAAAAATAAAATACTAATTAGCCTATTAAACATTATTTAAATTAAAAATAAAAAATAAATATTTAAAATAAAATTAAAATACAATGCTAGTTATTATAATTATTTATTCTAAATAATATTAGTTAAAAAAAAGGTAATATAAACGGACCCCAAATAAATAAAAATCGGACGCCTAAATAATCGGAAAAAACAAACCGAGTACACTAAAATGATTAGTACGAAATATATGACTCAAAAAAATACAGCATTTGGTCAGATTTTAAAATAAATTTTGATCCGTAAAAATGCTCAAATTGGTCAAAATATGACGAAAAATTAAAACGAACACGCGAACCGTAGAATAATATGATTGACGTCTGCAAGTTCGATTTTAAAATTTTCTGTCCCCTGATTTTGAGCACCGCTGAAACTCAATTTGACCATTCTGTCTGTAAATTTCTGAGAAATTATTCCGACCAATATTTTAGGCAGTATGCGAGATGAAAAACACTATTTTATGCTATTTAGATGATGCAGAGTGGAAATACAGTCAGATGAATGAAAATACGAAAATATTAAAAATGTCTGGAATAAGCTGTGAACTCTTGATGATGTAGTAGACTAGATAGGACCTTCTTGAACTGCCTCCAGCACCTTGACCCTATGCTAATGATATGCATACATGATAATGCAAAAATGAATTGAAACATAAGCCAGTTAGTAAAAAAGTAAGGAGGACATTATTTAACTTGGGCCTCAAATTGGGTATTAAGGACATTATTGGCAACTAAAAGTTAACCCTAATTTGGTCCCTATATATTGTTGTTACTGTTAAAAAAAGAAAAAGGAGGACGGAAAAAAGAAAAAATCGATCGGCGCATGATATTGAGGAGCTTCTCAATTCAAAAAGCTGAAGGTGAGAGTTTTATACTATTTATGCCGGTACTGCTAGCTTCACACGGAATCGTTGATGGTATTATATAGTTATATGAATTTGTTTTACATCTCATAAGCTCATAACAATAACAAGTTTTTATATGGTTATGACAAGTTCTGCACGTGTTGTTTATATATATATATATATATATATATATATATATATATATATTAATATTATTTTTTTTTGTTTTTTTTTATATTTAGATCCGTACGATTCGGATCCGGTTGCGATGACCGCGTTTTCGCGATAGCAATATTGTTGAGGGTTTTTTTTTCAAAGCTAAATTTCTCTTTTTTTGATTTGCCTTTTTTTTATATTTAGATCCGTACAATTGGGATCCGGTTGCGATGACCGCGTTTTCGCGATAGCAATATTGTTGAGGGTTTTTTTTTTTCAAAGCTAAATTTCTCTTTTTTCGATTTGCCTTTTTTTTGTTATATTTAGATCCGTACAATTCGGATTCGGTTGCGATGACCGCGTTTTTGCGATAGCAATATTGTTGAGGGTTTTTTATTATTATTATTTTTTTTATATAATATTATTTGAATAATTTCCTTTTGAATTTAATTCATGCACCATTTTTACCATTTTATAAAATTTTCACAAATTTTATTTTTATTTTTATTTTATTTTTTATCATCTAAACTAATTGTTTAATTCAACTTCCTTTTTGCATCGCACATTTCATGCACACCATAAATTGTCTTTGATTTAATTCATGTTTGGATTATAATTACTATTGTTTGCCATAGTTTGATTTTCACTTGCATTGATGTTATTTGTATCCGTTTCGTACTAACCCTTTATGCAGGATCAGAGTAAGTTCCTTAAGGGTATGGATAAATATCCATGGTCACCCTTATCCTTTCCTTCTCTCCTATCTTCTTCCTTTAGGATTTAGGTTGTCGTCAAACCTCACTAACCGTAGGTCACCCATGCATGATAACGTTAGGACTCTTAGTTCCCTTTAGAGTTACCCTTGTGTCTTCTCTCTTCTCATCTCGAATCTCTTTAAAACACTTAATAATAATAAGGTGTATTGCGCACGAGCCTTAAGTATGGGGAATGAGAAATGAGGGGCTTCCTCTCATCTTTCTAGAGTGCTTAGCGAGCGTCCTGTCTTGGGACGATGCGTTAAGTATTCGCCCCTGTGCCCTAGACTTTGGTGCAATGCAGCTTGGGAACTAACTTAAGCCACTTCTGTCCTAAAAAATACAAACCGACTTCAAACTCTTTTGTCCTTCGGGACCTTCAACTTAAAGGCTATTTTCAAAAAGGGCACGTTACCCTCCGTCTGAGACGCAAACAGGCATCGACCCTAACTGCCGGACGCGAGCTTAACGTCGCTCATAAAAAACACAAAAAGAATTTGGTCCGAACTACGTTGACTCTGAATTCCCCATTGCACAAAGGGGGTACGTAGGCCTAGGACGTCGACGTCCTACCGAGTCGGTCTTTGTCTTTCCCTTCCCGTTTTAGTACAGCCCTAGATGATAATATAACTCACCCTTAGAATAGACAACAAGCGTGGATCCCATCGAGTACGATGGACGCGTGGGGTGCTAGCACCTTCCCCTCGCGTAACCGACTCCCGAACCCAGGTTATGGTTGCGATGACCATTCCTTTCCCTCTTCCTAAGGTTTATGCGGTGTTCCCTTTCCCTCTCTTGGGATTAATTTACACGGCTGGCGACTCTGTTTTTCCGCGCCACTCTCGCGTTTGTACCTGGATGAAAATCCTGGGAGCGAAAGTATCCCGTACAAAGCCCGAGATGGAGGCTAAAAGGAGGTTGACTCAACAAGAGAGTCTTTTATACTCAACAAGAGAGTGTTTTGTATCTCGTACGAAGCCCGAGATGGAGGCTAAAGGGGTTTGACTCAACAAGAGAGTCTTTTATACTCAACAAGAGAGTGATTTTGTTTCTCGTACGAAGCCCGAGATGGAGGCTAAAAGGTTGACTCAACAAGAGAGTGTTTTGTATCTCGTACAAAGCCCGAGATGGAGGCTAAAAGGTTGACTCAACAAGAGAGTCTTTTATACTCAACAAGAGAGTGATTTGTATCTCGTACGAAGCCCGAGATGAAGGCTAAAAGGTTGACTCAACAAGAGAGTCTTTTATAATCAACAAGAGAGTGATTTTCTATCTCGTACGAAGCCCGAGATGGAGGCTAAAGGGGTTTGACTCAACAAGAGAGTCTTTTATACTCAACAAGAGAGTGAGTTTGTTTCTCGTACGAAGCCCGAGATGGAGGCTAAAAGGTTGACTCAACAAGAGAGTCTTTTATACTCAACAAGAGAGTGTTTTGTATCTCGTACAAAGCCCGAGATGGAGGCTAAAAGGTTGACTCAACAAGAGAGTCTTTTATACTCAACAAGAGAGTGATTTGTATCTCGTACGAAGCCCGAGATGAAGGCTAAAAGGTTGACTCAACAAGAGAGTCTTTTATACTCAACAAGAGAGTGATTTTCTATCTCGTACGAAGCCCGAGATGGAGGCTAAAAGTGTTTGACTCAACAAGAGAGTCTTTTATACTCAACAAGAGAGTGTGGGGAGAATCATTGTACAAAGCCCAAGAGGAGGCTAGTTGTTGGCGATTGTTTCAGTTTAGTGATAGGTCCAGTATGTTGGATAAAAGAGAAAATTAGTTCTTACGAAGGGAACGATTAAAGGTAAGGCTGTGCTTTGGTACTGATCTGAGGATCAGGGTTATTTCATGTTCTTTAAGGAAATAGGAAATCCAAAGGGTATTGAGACTGTCCAAGTCTACTGGTGTTTTGAGAAATCGATTCTCAGATAGCGAATGATCTCTGTATGATGCCCAAGAGAAGGCTGGTATGTTAAGGGATGAAGGTCAACCCATTAACAGGTCTGACACTTGACTCAGAAAGACAGCTCTAGCAAATTGATGACTAGGTTCTGTTCCTATACCTGTAGAGGTCTCTGGGTCCTTGTACTAAGCCCAAGAGAAGGCATGAGAGCTTTTAAGAAGCCGAAAGGGTCCTTGTACAACGCCCAAGAGGAGGCGGGGATGCTTTTAAGAAGCATGTGGGTCCCCAAACCCCGAGAAGTTCAAGACATGCCATTCACCGAGAATAGATCAAGCCAGGAAAGTCCTAGAATTTGGAAGAAACTCAAGAGATGTCATTCACGGAGAAAAGATCATCTCTGGGGAGTAGAGTTTCTTTGACGATTTCTAAGAGTGACAGTCTGAGAAAGGGTTCACTAAGAATGTTGCATTTCACGTCTCCATATTGTTTAGCCCCAAGAGGAGGGAAGACTGTGTCTGGTAATCCTATGGGGATCTAGTTTTGTTTGTATTTAAGAGTGATCAACAGGGCTTTACCTAGTGCTAGACGTAGTTGTCGGGGAAAACTCTAAATAACTATACTAGTATTACACAGTGGATATTTGACAAGTATATAAAAGTTTGTGAAAGAAGACTTACAGTGAGCATCCCCACAATACAGTTATATATATATATATATATATATATATATGAAAGCGGATAAAGAAAGCGGGTAAACACTTACTCGGTTGTAGAGCTTCCATGCTATTTGGTTAGTTGTTCAACAAAAAAAGTTTTGATAACAATATTATATTAAAAATCAAAGGAGAATGTGCTTTGAAAAGATTGTTGGGGCTTACAGCTCAAGCAGAGACCCAAGGTTTTATCAGTGATTGCACTGTGGTTTTGAATTTGTACATGGACTTATACAAGTGACTGAGGCCCAAAAAGGTTTCTGTACAAAGGGATGGGTCTTACACTCTCTCAAGAGGCCCAAAGGTGTTTAAAGAAAAAAGAATGGGGCTTATAACTCGAGGGTATGCCCAAATGATTTGTTTTTGAAATGGCGATCGTGCCGAGATTTCTTTAACATACTGGGTCTTATACAATGACTGAGGCCCAAAATTATTTTGGTTTCAAAAAAAGGGTTGGGTCTTACACTCTATTAGAGACCCAAAAGTGTTTGAAAAATATTTGTTAGGGTGAAAATCAAAGAAACCCCAATTTCATTTTTTTAAAGGCATTTTTCAAAGAAAAATCAAGTAAAAAATGATAAAAATATCAAATAAAATCATTAATCATGGTATAAACAATGATTAGGGTTTATGAAAAAGTATTTTATCGACATGAATATTTAAAATCATTTTGGTTTTAAAAATCAAGAAAAAGAAATCATTTTAAAAGCATTTAAAACAATTTAAAACAATATTTTTGAATATATTAAAAATATATCAAATAATAATATTTTTTTGTGATTTTTTGTGGATTAAAATATTATGGAGTATGAATAAGAAGTGTGTAAAACAAAATTGGAAAATGATGATTTTTGCTATGTAAAAGAATTGGTTGAGTTTTGAAGATAAAATAAGAAAAAGAGGAAAGATGTCATAACATCACATTCGACATCTCTTTTAGTTTTCAACATCTTTTTTATCAAACTTCAAACACTCATAACTCTCTCAATTTTTAACGAAATTAAAATCCGTAAGAACCTATCTTGACCGATTTTTCACAAGGAATCCAATGGCACTACTCATACATACTGAAACTTAATGTACATAATGCACGAAGCAAAAAACCAGAACTGCACATGGATTTTAAAACAACATAAACTCCACATATAAACATGTTAAAGTGCAAACAGTAGGAGGATCACAACATACACATTAAGGACTACATTTTTGCTTCAAGAATTATTCAATATGATGCATGTATGTGGACATCAAAGGAAATCATGATTCAAAGAAATCAAATTGTGAGGCTTACCTCTTTTTTGGAGATTTTGTGCAACCTACCAAGTGCTTTGTTCCAGAAATTATTTGATGCTTTAGACACCCTCAAATGACCTCTTAGAAGCTTTTAGGATGGTTGGAATCAGCTGGAAACCTCTGGAGCAAGTTTGAGCTCTTTCTTGCAAAATGGGCAAAAGTGGCCAAAATGCCAACTCTCTCAAATGGTGTTCCAGATGGGGGGACCATTTGGGACAATTCAAGGATGATATTTGGAGTGTGTTTGAGGCTTTATCTGGTTTGGAAAGTGATTGAATCAAGACATGGCTTGAAAAATGCAAAAAAGTCCAATTTTTAGGTTTTGAGAGGTGACTTTGTGATTTTGGTGTTACAGGTCACTTATGAGAGTTTAGACAGCTTAGATATAACATATTGGATGTGTTTGGATCATGAGCTGTGGTGGAAATGCTCTCTAACTCAAAAACTCAGAATTACCTTGCTAAAGAAGGCATTTTGGAGTGAAAGAAGTGATTTTGAGGAAAGCATTTGTTTGATGGCTTTGGTGTACTCAAACTCAGCACAAATGAGCTCTATTTATAGTAGAGTAAGTTTGTTTTGCAAGTAATAGTGAATGGTGGTTGTAGCAGAGGTTTGTCCAATGGTTGCATTTTGGAATCTCAAGTCTCCTCTAGTCAGAGGTTAGAGCACAGGCTGCTGGTTCCCTAGTTGTTGGATGAATCTTGATTGAATTCAGTTGGAGGAAGCTCAGTTCATGCCACCTCTAAGCATCCATTAAATGCTCCAAACCAAAATTGGAGTCTTGTCCCTCTTTTAGGGTTTTTTAGGTTTGGCATGCTACTTTTGGTTCCAAGGACTTTGGAGGCTTGAAGATCAGATCATCCCCCTTGGATTTGATCCTCAGATGTGTCCAAAATGATGACAAGGCTTAAAATTTGTGTGGCACAAGAAATGTGCAAATCTGTCCTGAAACCTGTCTTAAAAATCAGCTGCAGCAAGCCTTGTTGTAAAATCTATAACTTCTTGCTCAAGAATGATAAATGGTTGTTCCAGGACTTTCTAGAAAGCTGAGATGACATACTTCAACTTTGATGTTCAAGGTTTGTGAAGATAAGACTTGTAAAGTTGTCAAAAATGACCTTGAACTTGTGTGATCAAATCTGTCCTAAAAGCTGTCATGAAAATTCTGTTTTATCAATGCCATTTGCAGAGACCATAACTTTCTGGTCGAGAATGATAAATGAGCTTTCTAGGACTTTCTGGAAAGGTGAGATTACATACTTCAACTTTGATGTTCAAGGTTTGGCTTTAATCAACTTGGATCATGGAGAAAAACATCCTTGAAGTTGGGACATTTTTGCTGGAAAAATATTAATGATGTCCTATGAAATGTCGGAACATTTGACATTAAGAATTCCCAACTTTGATCACTTATATCTTTTAATCCTTATGATATTTTGAGTTGATTCCTTCTACAATGTTGAAGTATCAAATACCCTCTTTAAAAGTAGCTCTTAAGCAAAATCAATGGATGCTTGGATCAATAGTTACAACCTTGAAAAGTTGTGCACTTGAACATGATTTTAACTTAGAAAAAATTTCTAAGTTTCCTTCAATTTGATCAATTTTGCAATTTTCCATGATTTCTTGATTTAAATTTGATCAAATTAAATCATCCATCATATTTTCTTGAGTAATGACTTGTGAATCTCATAATTGACAAAAAGTTAAACTTTGACTTTCTGCGTCAGTTGACTTTGTATTAGATGAACTTGAGGCTTGATCCACTTGGAATGTTGCACTCTTGTGCTTAATTCTTGATGTGGGAGACCTCTTTATCCTTTGTGGATGTTTCATAGGTTAGACAAGTTGAAGATCATGTCATTCCTTGATTGATCCTTTGTCTAAGAACACTAAGAGGGCTTGAAACCTTAAGTTTGATTGTAGTGAAGGCCCACCCATCTTTGGGGAGACTAATGAGTATGAAAGTTCATCCATATTGTGATGATTATTTGCACAATGATGGGAATCTTAGTGGTCAAAATTTGGGGTATGACAAATTCCTTGTGGGAACAATACTTGGCCAGTGTCAGTACCACTCGGCATGAGCTCTGGATTACTAGGGCCCCTTTCCCCTAGGAACCAGAGTGCGAAAAACAAAAAAAAAGTTAATTGTATGGCTGATACTTTTGAGATTATAAATTCTATTCTGGACTGGGCAAGCGCTGTGCCTCTAGAAGGGCAAGGCCCAATCCAATCCAGCCATTGATCAGGCCCAATAGCCAAGAACTAGCCGTTGGGCAGAAACTAGTTGTTGGGCATGTCCCCCTCACTCGCTTAACAGTTCACGCGACCAACTGTCTCCCCGGATCTCATGGAGACAGTTGGAATAGGTCAAAGGGCCACACGCCTTGCCCTCCACCTGGCAATCTCTCATTGGTCGACTAGGTGTTTGGCCACATGAGAGATCTTGGCCCCGCGCTAGGGGTTCTTCTATAAATACCCTCTCATTTGAGAGGGTCGGGTACTCGATATCCATTACTTGAAATCTTACTTGTGTACTTGATTTCTCTCTTTCGACCAAACACTTACTTTGGCATTGAAGTACCTTGCAGGTACAACCCCCCTGTTCCTCCTACAGCATCATCACTTGTCCTTCGCGAAGGCCACGACGATCCATTCTTATTACCTCTGATCAGTGGCGCCGTCTGTGGGAAACTGGCTTCCCCATCTTTTGATTCAAGATCCCTTATTTTTTCACCTCAAAGACTAAATCTCTCCAAACTCCTTCCGATCATCATGGCCTTCACCAAGAATGATGTTGTCCGTTAAGAATCTTCTGTCGCCGTTATAGCTGATAACGCTGACCACATCTTCAACGGATCTATTTTTCTGGAAACAAGCCATCGAGACAGGAAAACTGCCTCCCCTACTCCCGATGATGTGAAGCCTCGGGCACACGCTGCTGGCTGCGTTTTTGAGCCTATCCCGGTTCCATAAAATGCCCCAGCACAGCTTCCCTCATTGCCTCCCTCAACAGGTCAAACCTCTTGATCTTCCAGCAAGGAGAAAAAATCAACCCTCTCGAGCACGTCCTCCAAGAGCGCTTGTCCTTGGAGAAACCTTGCAGCCCTTCTCCACGTCCTCGGTCTCCCCCTCAGAAACGGAGACGTGACAGGTCCAGAAGCCATTCCCCGGCGAGAAGAAGATCAAAATCAAAGAGCCCGCATCCGACCTTGCAATAAGGCGACACCGGTCTCCTCAGTGGAAGTCAAGATGCTCCCCTGCGTCGAAGAAATCCAGGCCCTCAGAAAAGTACGAGCATCACCGATCACGCAGGCATTCTCCACGACGAAGCAGAAGCCATGGTCGTAGCTATTCTTTTTCCCATTCTCTGAGCACAAGCAGTGATGACGACGTCCATGGCCCCCTCTCACAAGAGATTATGGACACCAGAATTCCTCTCGGGTTAGAGAAGCCCCCTGCTTTGGCGATGTACGATGGGACCACCGACCCCAGCGAGCACATAGAAAACATAAAAGCAATGCTCCACTACCACAACGTGAGTGGAGCCATAAAGTGCATATTGTTCCCAATCACCCTCAGGAAAGGGGCTATGGCTTGGTTCAAGCGCCTTCCCCGGGGGTCGGTCACATCTTGGAGAGATTTGAAGATCCGGTTCGCCCGGCATTTTACGGCCTCCCGACGACATCCCAAGTCAGAGGCCGCCTTAGAAGCTATCATACAGGGTAGAGACGAGCCCCTGCGGGCATATATTGAACAGTTCAACAAAGAGGCCGTAGAGGTCCACACGATGGACCATATGAAAAAGTATCTCCTCAAGAAAGGTATGAGATTTAAAAGAGAGTTTCAAAAAGCTGTCCCCTCGAACGTTGACGCAACTTCTCCAGAAGGATAAAGCATACATACAGTACAAAGAAAAGGAAGCTGCATATCATGCCCGGGACGCAAGAGATCGAGAAGGTACCCGGGCACCAAAAAAAGATGAGCCGGAGAAGTCCAAACAAGGAAAAGAGAGGCGATGAGACGATCGCCCCCCGGGAAGGTAAAGGGCCCGCTGACCGATTCACGGAGTATACCCTGCTCACCGCTCCTCACGAGCGCATTCTTTCTGAATGCATCAATACAGAGTTCAAGCAGGGAGGTGTCAGGTTCCCCAAACCGACGACGTCCAAAGGCAACGTGGACAAAAGTAAGTATTTTCGTTTCCACCGCAGCCATGGCCATACGACCGAGGACTCCGTGCACCTTAAAGATTCTATTGAGATCCTAATCAAGGAGGGTCATTTGAAGCAGTACATCAAGAAAGGTAAATCTTCACGACGAGAGGCTTCCGACTCGAAGAAGGAAGCATAATCATCCCCATCCAGTCCTCCCCTGCAGGTCGCTATGTCCATCACGCGACCAGAGGACTTTGCCGTTCCAGATTATTTCGAGGAGTCGTCCCAGATGTTCGCGCTTAGCACTTGGGAAGCATTCCATGCAGCCATGGTTATCTCATGCGGGGGGTACAATGAGCTGACAGTGGGATCTGTTAAGCGAAAATTTGAGCAGCTTATTAATTGCAGCCCTGACCGGCTATCCACGCTTGAGAAGATCAAGGGGTGCTCCCAGCCGATCATATTTTACCGCAAAGAGCTGCTCGGAGGCTCTCCCAACTCACACATACCTTTGCTCGTCAGGGCAAGACTGACACCGACGTCAGGAGAATCCTGGTCGACCAGGGTAGTTCGGTGGACATAATGTACAACGACCTGTTTCGGGCCCTCAAACTAGACCAGAAGAACCTCTCACCATACGTGGGATCCGATTTTCAAGGGTTCAACGGAGCCACGGCCAGACCCTGGGGTACGTGGAGCTCTAAGTCACATTCGGGGAAGAAGAGGCATCAAGGTAAATCAAGACCCAATTCCTGGTGATCGATTGCCCGTCGCTGTATCAGTGCATCTTAGGGAGACCGGCCCTCGCAGAGTTAGTTATTGTCCCTTCAACTGTCCACCTCAAGCTGAAGTATTATACGAAGAAGGGTCACGTTACGGCATTGCACGAGGACAAAGAGGCTGCCCGCAGATGTTTCGAAGCAGCGACCCGGGGACAAAACCAGATCGGTGTAACACCCAAAGTAGCTAAGCGGGCACAGGAGGAAGATCATCCATCCGGAGACGGCCAACCAGACAAGAAACCTGCACTCCTTGTACACACTATCGACCTTGACAGACGAATTTGAAAAGAAGGCGAGGAAGATAGCAGTGAAGGTTCATCAACAGGGACGACCAGCTCCTCCACGCCAGGCCTCATGCGACCAGTTCTTGATGGGGAGTTTGAAGTCATCGCCTTCAGTAATAACCCCAACAGAGGGGTGAAGATTGGTGCTGGACTGCTCGACAAGGTTAAGCAACAGCAAAAGCAGTGCTTGGACGACAACGTTGACCTATTTTCTTGGAGTGCCGCAGACATGCCCGGCCTGGACCCGGAGACCGCATGCCACCATTTGACCATCCACCCAGCTGCCTATGCCGTCGCGCAGCGTAGGCGGAAACAATCTGACGAAAAGGCACAGGCTGACGAAATGGCGCATGTGCATTGACTATACTGATCACAACCGAGTCTGCCCGAAAGATGCTTATCCCTTACCGAGCATCGACAAGCTCGTAGATAATTCTGCAGGTTTTAAACTTTTGTCCTTCATGGACGCCTACTCGAGGTACAATCAAATCCCTATGGCCGAAAAGGACAAGAGGTACACCACATTCATGACATCCTCGGGGAATTATTACTACAATGTAATGCCCTTCGACCTGAAAAATGCTGGGGCCACATACCAGCGCAAGATGAACAAGGTCTTCCGAGCAGAAATCGGAGACATGCTCGAAGTTTACATGGACGATATGATCGTAAAATCCCAAGAGGAATCCGACCATACGGCCCACTTACAAAAGGTCTTCGACCAGGCCAGGAAGTGTAAAATGCGCTTTAATCCAGAAAAATGTACCTTTGGCATACGGGCAGGGAAGTTCCTCGGATTCTACCTCACCGAGAGAGGAATAGAGGCGAACCCAGACAAGTGTCGGCCATTCGTGGAATTCCCCACACCCAGGCCGAAAAAATCTATACAATCCCTCAACGGGATGCTTGCTTCACTTTCACGTTTCGCGGCCAAGTCCGCTCAACACGCCCTGCCCTTCTTTTAACTCCTCAGAAAGGAGGCCACGTTTGAATGGACAGACGAGTGCGAGCAGACCCTGACCCATCTCAATCAAGCCCTATCCGAGCCTCTCGTACTATCCTGACCAGAGTACGGGGAAAACTTGTATCTATATTTCTCCGTTACTTGTGAAGCCATCAGCGCCGTACACATTCGCGAAATGACAGACGGGCAGAAGCCCATCTATTTCACCAGCAAGGCCCTACAAGGGCTAGAAATCAGGTACGCGCAGATAGAGAAGGTTGCCCTTGCCCTTGTTATCGCCGCGAAAAGACTCAGACACTACTTCCTGGCCCACACCATAGTAGTACGCATATACCAAACCATCAGGCAGTTGCTTTGCCGACCAGATATGGCAGGCAGAATGCTCAAATGGTCCCTGGAGTTGTCAGAATTTGAAATTCATTATGAGGGCAGGAAGGCCCTTAAAGCACAAGTCCTGGCCGACTTCATGGCGGAGATGATGCCTCCAACGTCCCCACCAAGTGGAACGCAGAGATGGACTATCTACGTTGACGGGGCATCCAACCCCTCGGGTAGCGGCGCAGGTATTATCCTCGAAAACGAGGAAGAAATACTAATCGAAGTATCTCTAGTCCTGTCTTTCCCTACGTCCAACAACCAAGCCGAATATGAGGCCTTCCTTGCGGGATTACGGCTGGCAAAGGACGTGGGCGCCAAAGAGGTAAAAATTTACCCCAATTCCTAGCTTGTAGCATCCTAGGTACGGGGAGAATTTCAAGTAAAAAATGACCAGCTAGTCGAATATCTAACGTTGGTAATGGAGAAAATCGCCAAGTTCGACGCATGGGAAGTCCAGCACATCCCTCGCTAACGAAACACGCTGGTAGACGTCTTGTCCAAACTGGCTAGCACCACAAAGAAAGGCGACAATAAATCAGTCGTGCAAGAAGTACTTGCCCAACCCAGCATAGAGAAACCACCAGAGCTGCTCGACGTCAATGCCATCGGAGAGAGCCACTGCTGGATGACCCCTGTGTACAACTACCTCACCAAAGGGGAGCTGCCCGAGGCCAGCAAGGAGGCCAGCATGACTAAACGAAGGGCTTGCTCATATGTGCTGATTGAGGACAAACTTTATCAACGGGGATTCTCCATCCCCCTCCTGAAATGTGTCGAGGAGAGCAAAGTCCCCGAAATCCTCCAAGAGATCCACGAGGGCATCAACGCACAACACTTGGGAGAGAGATCAGTGGCACGAAAAGCCCTGCGAGCAGGATATTACTGGCCAACCATGTAGCACGATGCCAAGGAGCATGTCCAAAAATGTGACCGGTGCCAGCGCCGCAGAGACATGCACTTAGCACCCCCCAACGAGTTGAAGACTCTATCCTCGCCTTGGCCCTTCGCCTGGTGGTGGATGGACATACTTGGCCCCTTCACAATGGGGTCTTATCAAAATAAATTTCTGATCGTAGCCGTCGACTACTTCACTAAGTGGACTGAAGACGAAGCCCTCGCCAAGATCATAGCCTTCAATATACTCCGCTTCTACAAAAGGAACGTCCTTGTATGATTCGGAATACCCCAAGCCCTCGTGACCGACAATGGAACATAATTCATGGGCAGGAAGTTCCAAGACTTTGTCGCCAGGTTAGGCACAAAGCAACACTTCACTTCGGTCGAGCATCCCCAGACCAATGGGCAAGCAGAGGTCGCGAACAGGGTAATCCTTCACGGTTTAAAACGAAGGCTGGGTGACACCAAGAAGAGGTGGGTCGAAGAGCTACATAGTGTGCTCTGGGCCTATAGTACAACACCACACTCCATCACCAGGAAAACCCCTTTCCGATTAGCTTACAGAACCGAGGCAGTGATACCGGTGGAGATCAGGGAACCTTCCAGACGAACAGAAGCTCCCCTCGATGAGGAGATGAACGATGAAGCCTTAAGAGAAGAGCTCGATCTGGTCGAAGAAATACGGTCAGGAGCAGCTCTCCGCGAAGCTTCGCTAAAACAACAAATAACCTTGCACCACGACGCCAGGGTCACAAAGCACGACTTCCCCATTGGCAGCTTAGTCCTACGCAGAAACTAGAAAGATTCGCGCGAAGGAAAGTTGGCCGCGAACTGGGAAGGACCCTACAGGGTCAAGTCCAAAACGAGCACACGAGCCTACTACTTAGAAAATTTGGATGGAGAACCATTTGCTCGACCATGGAATGCTGAAAAGCTCAAACAATACTAAAGTTAGGACCAACCTCAAGGTCGGACCAACTGCCGACGAGATCACCCCCAACGGGGAGACGGCTCGGCCACAGGACCGTGTCCCGGTATAAGCACAGTCCATTTACAAGGACGACCAGTTTTTGCTTATGGAACGAGCAAACTTTGAGCACAACGGGGATGCCTCAATCGAGCTCCGCGTTGCCACACCAACTAGGTAGGACACCCAGCTCGCGATGGGAACAGTCCAAGCCTATGGGATTAGTACCTCAACCAAGATCCTAGTCTCATCGCCGGCGAAACCACTTCGCCATCCTCGACAGGTTTCCCAGACTGTCGAGCACAACAAGAGCAAGTCGAGCAAACGTCCATTCAAACAAGCATACATAAATAAATGCGATAGTAAAATCCCAAAAAAATAATGTTAATAACATCGGCTACAAGACCGGAATAAGTCAGGTGTACATTAGAAGGACGGTGCCCGACAAACATTACATCAAAAAGTCACATTGGCCCACAAAATACATGTACATTCAAAAATACAAACTAAACGACCTCACTAACACCCTCCGGGGGGACCACCTAGCTATTGATGACCACATTGAGTAAACCCATTCCCTCGGTTTACAGCTGGACGTCAGAGTTGAGGGCCTTCAGCTGCTCCAAAGCAGCATTAAAGCTAAACTTAGCTGCCCCCAGGTTGTCCTCCCTGAGGAGACGGATCCTCTCAATCAGGTCTCTCCTTGTCTTCAAGGCCTTTTCATCGTCGGTCTCGTCTTCACCCGCTGCCGACGATCCCTCCAGCTCAGCTATCCTCGCCTTCAAGCGGGCATTTTCATCATTGACTCTCGTCACCTCCTCCTTCATTTGGCTCACTTCCTTTTGAAGCAGTATTTTGGCCTCCTGGTGACCTTGCAGCTTCTTCAGTTCATTATATACCTCCACGTTCTCACACTCTAAGTCATTGATCCTAGTCCTGGCCTCCTTGAGGTCGGAGCGATGAACTACCTCTGCATCTCCAAGGGCCAGCGCCGCTTCTAACACCCTGATCATGTCGGTCGCATTCTGGAAGAGAAGCTTCCTCCGCGCCTGAGGATCTGCAGACAAAATTACCGAGGCATCAAGTTCTGGGACGACGACGGAGCTCCCTTCATCGAACACTGTCCCCTGAAGGTAGCATGAGGGCAGCACGAACTTCCCTCCAGAGAAACCACCCGAGCAGCCCGCTGGAGAGGCTCTGATATCATCACGCTTCCTCTTATGAGATGTGTCCGGAGTTGGCGGTGTGGAGGTCATCCCCAGAACAGGACCAGCGCCAGACACAAACTTCTCCAGCGTCGCCTGCTGCTTGGTCGCCCCAGCTTTGGGCACTGAGGGCACTTTCTTCTGGACTTTTCCTGCCTGGGACCTCATCAAGCGTTCCCTCATGTCGGCCATTTTCTATGCGAACACAAAAGACAAGTTAGTAATTAGAAGAAACTTAACAAAAAAGGGCACAAGAGCAGGTGGTACCGAGGAGCTGGAACCCCACGTCGTCATTTTCACACTCAAGAAGAGCCTTAGTGTTGATATAGAGGCCTGCTCGTACAGGCTCCCCATCATCCCCGAGCATGTCTTACCATCTCTATCCACCACAAAGGCCAGATTGAAGCTCTCCACATAGGCGTGGAGCACACGGTAGGACTCCTTGTCCCCCTCACTAAGTTACTCGTGCTTTACCAGGAACTGGTCGGTCCTATATCTAAAGTGGGCGTACACCCACTCCAAAGGGAACTTGGATACGGGTTTCTCAACTTGCCGACCATCGATGGTCACAGTCTCGAGCGTAGAAATAGACCTTTTGGCCGCTTCGGAGACCGGCTTCACGACCAGGAACATGTCCTTGAAGTGCCGAACAGACTCTGAGTACGGCCAGAAGAGTCTGCTCTACTGTTTAAAGGACACCCAACTTTGCTTCGAGCCCATAGTGCTTCGCTGGAGTTGGATGATACAGAAGAAGAGATCTACGGTCGCCCCGACATGTAAGAAACGACACGCTAGCTCGAAAGCACGTATGAACGCCAGTGCATTTGGATGGAAATGAGCGGGGCACAACTCCAAGTGACGAAAGAGGGCCTCCTGGAAGCCAGTGAAAGGCAGCCGAAACTTAGCCTCCACAAAGGCAAACTCATACATGGGGAACCGCATTCCCAGGTAGAACGAGCAGATCCTGTCATTTTCGGTCGTACAGGTGGCCCTTCATTGCACTGGCGCATCCTCGGCCCAATTTTCTAGGTAGGGGAACTCCCGAATCTCTTCTTCAGTAAACGTCGACCTCGTCGACAGCGGTTCATGGGCAATCCATTTAAGGTCCCCCCCTCGCAACCTGGACGTTAGCATATTCGACGGCCTGCTCCACCTCCTCTTGCGCGGCCTTGGCGTCGGGCACGACTTCTTCACGAGGATCAGCCATTTTCACTTGAAAAGCAGAGGAAGAAAAAGTGAATTCGACGACTAAGTTCAAATCCACCCTTCCACCACTAGTCAAGTAAAAGGGCGAGGAAGAAGTCGAGGAGAACCTCGAGCTCACTTTGACCGCGATTTAACACGATGACAACACTGTCCCCCTACAACGGGGACGAGTCTCCGCGACTTAACCAAAGGACTTGAGCTCTCAATAGAGCGAGCTCATCGCGCAAAGCCAGAGCTTCGCGTCGAAGATGCCTAGTGCTCGACTACAAACCTAAAGTTAATCCTAACTAGAATCTAGGAGAATCTACACAAAAAAATCCAACGTTCATTCCATGTTCTTCGTGTTCTTCATGTTCTTCATAAATTTCCCAAAAATTCATGTGTTCATTGAAGAACACATGAATCTTCGACCGGAAAACTCATAATTCGCCGGAAAATTCATGAGGAATACCCAGAAAACGAAGAACACCATTAGAAATGCAGAAAAGATGAACAACTTACTTGGGAATGAAGGATTGGAGATGAAGGTATGGACGAAGACGATGAAGATCAACGACAACGAAGAGGAACTCCGGCGAGAGGACGAATTGCAGAGCAAAAAAGGTGAAGAGAAGAAATTTGTGTGAAATGTACAAATGAATTCCTTCTCCCTCCTATTATAAGCATTTGCTCGTTGGGAAGCACAAAGGCCATCATAGCCTAGGCGGGTCTAGGTCTGACAGGGGCTGCATGACCACCACGTGTCAAAAAGAATCATCGTTTGGCATTCCCAAGAGTAAACGTTACATGCACCAAGTCTCTTACTATCCCGCGAGCACATCTCCTCACCGACGTACGCACCTCACGACTTCGTCAAAGATCCTCGACATAAAAAACACCACTCCGACGGGCATCTTTGCAAAAGCTTGATCGACAGAAAAATGAACTTTTCTTAAATAGGCTTCCCGAGCGCCAACGGCTGGTCGGGAAGATCAAAGCACCAGCACCGACCACCTCTGTATTGGCGAAGGCGAAGGGCTTGTCCCCGAACGCTATCCAAAGATGACTGTTCACATGGCTACCTTAAGTCCCCACTCTTCACCAGAGCAAGGACTTAGGGGGCTACTGTTCTGGACTGGGCAGGCGCTATGCCCCCAGAAGGGCAAGGCCCAATAACCAAGAACTAACTGTTGGGCAAAAACTAGTTGTTGGGCAAAAACTAGTCGTTGGGCATGTCCCCCTCATTCACGTAACAGTTCACACGACCAACTGTCTCCCCGGATCTCACAGAGACAGTTGAACCAGGTCAAAGGGCCACGTGCCTTGCCCTCCACCTGACAATCTCTCATTGGTCGACCAGGTGCTTTGGCCACATGAGAGATCTTGGCCCCGCACTAGGGGTTCTTCTATAAATACCCTATCATTCGAGAGGGTCAAGTACTCGATATCCATTACTTGAAATCTTACTTGTGTACTTGCTTTCTCTCTTTCGACCAAACACTTACTTTGGCATCAGAGTACCTTGCAGGTACAACCCCCTATTCCTCCTACAGCATCATCACTTTTCCTACGCGAAGGCCACGACGATCCAGTCTGATTACCTCCGATCAAATTCTAAAGTTGATATTGGAAACACATAAAGCATAGATATTAAGATATTTATTCGCATTACGCCAACACATTACTATACATTTCTCCTCCTTTGGTAGATAATTTATTTCAGGTTAATAACCTGATACTTCTCATCTAAGTAAATTTTTGGATGTGTTATGTATTTTCCAATTTCTCTAATATAATACACTAAGACGAGTCACGAAAGGCTATTGGAAAAATATATTTGATATGAATCTCATTTTTTAGATGTAATTTTAGAAAATAACCGGATAATTGATTGCAAACCGGTAGGATGATTATAAATTGAGAAATTAATTTTTCCAAAGTTAAGGGAGAGATTAATAGGCTGAATAGTAAATCAGAAGTTCAAATGAATAAATTAAAATAAATTATTATCTTGATCCTCGTATAAACGTACATGAACTAGAAGTTTAATATATTTCTAATTTTCAAAGCTTATAAAACTAACTATCATCTGTTATTACTCCAATCAAAGTAGATTCTTCCGTTGGACAATCTAATATTACAAATGAGTTGAAACCACGCATGAATTGTGGTAGGAAAGTTGGTTCTAATATTAAAAATCATCTACAAGAAAATAAGGTAAATTAAAGATGACTTAAGTGAGGATATGAAAACTCTAAGAGTATTTTAACATAATTTAATTTTGAGTTCTAAAAGAACTAATCAGGTACCTGAAATTTATGAAAATAAAGAGATATTGATAAATTATGTCATGAATGGAAATGATGGAACCAAAATAAAGTTAATATTGACAATGTCTTTGTAGACAATATAGCGCTAAACATGATAAATGATAACGAGGATCATGAATCAAAGTCTATCAAAGATTGTAGACAAAGTGAGAGTTGGCCAAAATAAATAGATCCAATTGAAGAAGAATTAAACTCACTTTACAAGAGACTCATTTTGGACTGGTAGTCCTAGCACCTTAAGGTGTGAAACTAATTGGATATAAATCAGTTTCTGTGAATAGGCAAAATAAGAATGGTGAAATTGTGAGATCCAAAATTGAGTTGTTGCTCAATAATTTTTGCAAGGACCCAAGATTGATTTTGATGAAACATATCCACCCGTAGTGGATGCAATTTAATTTTTTATATTTAAGTATCTTTGTAGCAAATGAATGCCTTAATTTAAACATGATGGATGTTGTAATAACTTATTTATATAGCTTACTTAATAGTGACATTTACATGAAACTCCCTAAAGGGTTTAATATATCAGAGATACATAATTTTGGATTTCGAGAAAGCTACTTCTTCAAATTGAACAAGTCTATATATGAGTTAAAACAATATAAACACATGTGGTATACCCGTCTCAGTGAATATTTGATAAGGGAGAGATATACATATAGCTTCATTTGTCCCTGTATTTTTCTAAAAAGGTCTAGAAAAGAATTTAATATAATAGTTATCTAAGTGGATGACATAAATATTATTTGAACTCCTGAAGAGATTCCAAAAGCTATAAATCTCTTAAAGAAACAATTTGAGATAAAGGACAAAGAAAAGACAAAGTTATGTCTAGGTTTACAAATTGAGCATTTGAACAATGAAATATTTGTACGTCAAAAATGTTATATAGAAAAGGTGTTAAAACGTTCCTATATAGACAAATCTCGTATGTTGTGTACTCATATGATGTTATATCATTGGAAGTGTATAATATTCTTTTAGACCTTGAGAAGAAGATGAAAAATAAGTTGGTCCAGAAGTACCATATCTTAGTGTAATTCAAGCATTGATCTATCTTGTTAATTATACATGCTATTATATATCAATTTCTTTTAATATATTAGCAAAATATAATTTTTCACCGGCACGAAGACATTGTAATAGAGTAAAACATATATTTTATTATCTTAGGAGTACAATGGACATGGATTTATTTTATTCTAAAGTATTCGAATTATAATTAACAAGTTATGCAGAAATATGTTACTTTTCAGATCCTCAAAATGCTATATCGCACAGAGTATTTGTTTACTTATGATGGTACAACTATTTCATGGAGATATGTGAAACAAACCATAGAAGCAACTTCATCTAATCATGAAGAATTTTTAGCACTACATGAGGCAAGTCTAGAATGCATTTTGTTAAGATCTAAAATTCAACACACACAAAAAATTTGTGGTTTGCCTTCTAGAAAAATAAATACAACAACTATATATGAAGATAATATTGCATGCATTGCTCAATTGAAACTGAGTACATTAAAAGAGACCGAACAAAACATATTTCTCCTGTTGTGAATAGGATGTCTTTAAACAAAGTATAAATAATTTCTTTGTGATCAAGAAACACACAAGGGTTAGGGTTAAATATATACAAGGAAAAAACAACAAGAGGAAACAACAAGGATTGGTTTTAAACTGCTATTCTTTCCTTTCCCTTAAAACAAGGTTACAAGTATACAAGAATAACAAATAAACTCTCTCACTTGAATTAGGATTTTATCTTCCTATTTTTCCTTATGTTCAAGATGAGAGACTAGCATGCTATTTATAAGAAAACTAACACACTAACCTAATGGGATTTTTAACAATTATCCATTACAAGCTAACTTAGGGTACAAGCTAACTTAAACAATTGGATCCTTAACACAAGGCCCAATTCAACATGCTAACAAACCTAGCAATATTCACTAATGCATGTTAGAACAAACTTCTACTACAACACGCATTACTCCGACAGAACACATGCAAACAAACTTCGACCTCATGCTTAATTCCTGTCGAACCAGAAGCTACCCTTCAACCATACTAGAGTTCGATCCAATATCTCACAAATCTCCACCTTGGAACAAACTCTATAACATCAAGGAACAAACTAGCTTTCTTCATGCAGCTTTATCAACTGCATACAGTGGAAAAACTTGCAACTGGGCAACGTCTTGGTGATCATATCAGCAGCATTATGATCTATCGAAACCTTCAGCACTTGGACTTTTTCATGCTCAATTACCCCTCTGACGAAATGCAGCCTTACATCAATGTACTTGGTTCGCTCATGATAAGCTGAATTCTTCGACACGTGTATTTCACTTTGACTATCACATTTAACAGTGATAACTGGACCTTGAAGTTTCAGCTCCTTTGCAAAACCTTCAAGCCACAATGCTTCCTTCACAACTTCAGTTAGGGCGATATATTCTGCTTCAGTGGTTGATAAGGGAACAACCTTCTAAAGTGTTGCTTTCTAACTTATTGTTGTCCTAAACATAGTGAACACATATCCAGAAATCGATTTTCTGGAATCCATACAACCTGGATAAACAGAGTCGACATATCCTTCGATTGCTGCTTTACTATCTTCACCCAAGGCTCCACCATAAATTAGGACTCTATTCAGAGACCCATTTATGTACCTTAAAATCCACTTCAATGCTTGCCAGTGAGCCTTTCTAGGATTCGCCATGTACCTGCTTACAAGACTTATTGCATATGTTATGTCAGGTTTAGTACAAACCATAGCATACATCAAAGAACCCACTATATTAGCATATGGAATACTATTCATATAAGCTCTTTCGACATCAGTACTGGGACACTGATCTATACTCACCTTGAATTGAGGGTTTGTCGGAGTCACAACAGGTTTTGAATTTGACATACCATACTTTTCGAGAATCTTTCGTAGGTATGCCTCTTGAGATAAGCATAATTTTGACTGCTTTCTATCTCTTCGGATGTCAATCCCAAGAATCCTGGACGCAGCTCCCAGATCCTTCATGTCAAACTCCTTATTGAGTTCAGCCTTAACCCTCATTACATCATCGACATTGTTGCTTGCTATTAGAATATCATCCACATAAAGCAACAAAATAACAAATGAATTACCAGGTCGAAATCTGAAGTAAACATAGTGGTCGAACTGACTTCTGATGAAACTTATGCGTGCCATGAACTTGTCGAATCTCCTATTCCACTATCGAGGAGATTGTTTCAGTCCATATAAATATCTCTTCAGCTTGCACACATAATCTTCTTTCCCCTTTTCGACATACCCTTCAGGTTGACTCATCAGGATTGTTTCATCTAGATCACCATACAAGAACGCAATCTTCACATCCATCTGTTCCAGTTCAAGATCGATCTGTGCCACCGTGGCAAGCAACATTCGAATGGACCTGTGCTTCACAACAGGAGAGAACACATCATTGAAGTCGACACCTTCTTTCTGAGTAAACCCCCTAGCGACCAATCTTGCCTTGTATCTCTTCGACGCCACTCCTTCGATTCCTTCCTTAACTTTGAAAATCCATTTACATCTGACTAACCTGGCTCCAGCAGGTTTCTTGATCAGTTCCCATGTGTTGTTATCATGAAGAGATTTCATCTCATCATCCACGGCCTTCAGCCATTCAGTCTTCTTTCGACTCCTCATAACTTCCTTATAGTCTCTAGGTTCTCCATCGAGAACCTCACTTGCAGAGATTAAGGCATAAGCTAAAGATCTGCATACCCAAGTCTCTGAGGTGGTTTGATGACTCTCCTCGACCTGTCTCTTGCTAGCAGGTAGTCATTATAAGTCTCCTCATCTTCGAAAACATCTTCTGCTTCTTCTTCGACTTCATCTGGGGTACGTAATTCAACATCAACATGCTCCACCTCAACAAGAATCTCTCCATGTTCCAGCTCCTCGTCAGCATCATCAGTTTTCTTGAAAGTCATCTCAGCTTCATTGAAAACTACATCTCGACTGGTGATACACCTCCTGTGACTTGGCTCTAGGCACCATAGCCTATAAGCTTTGACTCCTTAAGGGTATCCCATGAACATGCATTTCAGAGCTCTAGGTTCGACCTTGTCTTGCCTAATATGAGCATAGGCCACACAGCCAAATACTCTTAGTCAGTCGAGACTACGTGGATGTCTCGACCAAACTTCTTCAGGTGTCTTCATTCCCAAGGCAGTTGATGGACATCTATTTATCATATAAGCTATTGTCGAAACAGCCTCTACCAAAAACACCTTTTTCAATCCAACACTAACCAACATGCATCTAACCCTTTCAAGGATTGTTCGATTGAATCTCTCAACCAAGCCTTTTCGTTGAGGAGTACCTGCTACAGTCTTATGCCATGCAATCCCAGACTCAACACAGTAACTGTCGAATGCTTCGTTGCAGAACTCAAGGCCATTGTCGGTTCTCAACCTCCTAACCTTTCTGCCAGTTTGAGTTTCGACCAGAACCTTCCAACTTTTGAAATTCTCAAAAGTTTCATCCTTCGTCTTCTGAATGAATACCCATAACTTTCTGGAATAGTCATCAACGATGGATAGAAAATACCTTACACCTGAGTGTGAAGAATTCTTTGTATGCCCCCAAAGATCAGCATGAATGTAATCCAGGGATCCATGTATTCTTTGCTTGCCTTTGTTAAACTTTGCCCTACAAGATTTACCAAATACACAAGATTCACAAAACTCCAACTTTTCGACTTTGTCATCACCTATCAGGTTCTACTTCCCCAATTCGACCAGGCCTCTTTCACTGACATGGCCCAATCTCATGTGCCATAATTATGTCTTCGACGCAGGTTTCGTGGATGGAATATTTGTCGAACCACTTACAACCTCAACCTCAAGGGTATACAAGCCTTGTTTCTTCACGCCTCTCAAGACTTCCTTTGACCCCTTCATGACTCTTAGGATACTTTTCTCTCCTTAAAAAACATATCCCTTCCTATCGAATTCACCAAGAGAAATTAAGTTTCTCTTCAAATCAAGTACATACCTGACTTTAGTCAATAACCTTATTGATTCATCATAGAGCTTGAATCTCACAGATCCAATACCTGCAATTTTGCAGGATTTGTTGTTTCCCAACAGCACTGATCCACCATCTTGATCACATAGCTCCTCTAACAATTATCTATTTGGAGTCATGTGCCAAGTGCAACCTGAATCCATAATCCACTCTTTTCTTGAGTCGTCACTTGAAACTACAAGGACATCAGATGAGTCAAAGTCATCTTGAACAATGGCTGCGTTGCCATTATCCTTACCTCCATGATCTTTTAGGGGTTCAGGGCACACCTTTCTTGTGTGACCCTCCTTCTTATAGTGATAACTTCGAATACCAGATGTTTCACCACTATAAGACTTCTGCTGACTTTTACCTTTCTTCTTGTCGAACTTACCATCCTTTCGCAAGAATTTTCCCTTAACGGCCAAACCTTCACCAACCGTCGAAGGTTTATGCTCCTTTCGTTCGTTCAAGTCCTTAGAATACAATGCTGATTGAACTTATTCAAAGCTCAGGGACTCCCTTCCATACAAGAGAGTTTCTTTGAAGTGGGCATGTGTTCTGGGTAAAGCACACAACAACAACAACAGTGCTTGATCTTCGTCATCCATCTTCACATCAATATTTTCAAGATCAAGAATCAGTTTGTTGAACATATCCAACTGCTCAGCCAAAACTTTGTCTTCACTCATCTTGAATGAATACAAAGCTTGCTTCAGGTGGAGTCGATTCACCAGAGATTTGGTCATGTACAAACTTTCAAGTTTCAACCATAACCCCGTGATGCGTCCGCAAGTGCACGAAAATATCGAAGTAATATAAAAGATTGTCGAACCCACAGAGACCAATATCAACCTACCGTAATCTATCACTGCGATGTAAAGCTAAGGCTAATGATAATTGATAAAAGGGAAACTAAGACTAGAACTAAAATAAAACTAAGAAAATTTGACAATAAAGAGAGGCCGGAATATGGATTCCGTGTTCCTAAAGGACTTTGTAGAATTCGGGTACTAATTACGACTATAACTTAGTTCCGTAGAATATACCAACTTAAAGACTTCGCCTCACGCTCTCGTGGTATTAACTAAAGTCGTGTTCCCTAATCCCAAGATTTTGCTCTCGCTCGCCCGGTAACTAGGAAATATATTTTGAAAGCCAATAATATCCTAAACGTATCTAAAGCACTCTCGCTGTATTTAGATTTGTTGCCTAATTTCCACTATCCGGTTCGACCCCCACGCTCTCGCAGTGCCGGCTCTAACCTTAATTAATTTCTCACTCTCGTGACAAAATCGTGTTAAATAACCTCTCACTCTCGTGACAAAGTTATTTAAATTAGACTTGGAAATTAAAACCAAAATAGAATTTTAATCATAAGTTCGCACCTATTATTTTCTACCGAGTCCCGTCGGTAACGACGGTCCTCATACACCGGACTCTAAACTATTTAGCCGAACATAGTGACAGAAACAAATAAACAATTTTGGGGTTCTGAATTAGGCGAAAACATAGCAAGCGGTTTAAAATGATTTAAAGTGATGCTTGAAGAAAAATGGTAAAAGCTTGAAATGATAACAATGGCAGAAAGATAAAGCATAAATATAAATGGCAGAAAATAAAAGCGTAAAAGTAAATGAACCTGAAGATAAAACTGGAAATAAAACTGAATTAAATATCTTGAAATAATGACGGCAAGATTGATCCAAGCATTACATAGATTGAAGTCCTAACACTAATGGTGTGGTAGTTCCTCGGTGTGAGAAACTACCACTTTTTACACCAGTAATTTCTGCCTAAAACTATGAAATAAATTCAACAGTGCTTTCGCATACCAAAAACTTCCGTCCCCCCAAATGTCAAGAAATCTACTAATTATATAGAGGGAATTTTCGTTTTGCAACTTCCATGGAGCATAAATGAGTGGTGGAGAAAGTGGGAGTAGTGGGAAGTTGGAGAAGTAGTGGAGAGAATGTAGGAGAAAATGTTGAACGTGCAATAACTGAAATTCTGAAGCTTCGTGACCATGTCTGTGCTTAACGCATTAATTCTATTTTTGATTCCATGACGATCGTGAGGGGGTTATGACGGTCATGATGCATTTGAAATCCATGACGGTCGTCATGGGAGCTGTGACGGTCGTCACACCAGCAAAATATGATTTCTTCTATTTTCTACTCTTTCCTTGCTTTGCATACTTTTAACTTGGAAACTGAAATACATGCGAAAACACTTAAATATTCTCGGAATAATCGGAGATTAGACGGAAATGGACTAAGATTTTAACATAAATTAAATAAAAAATACGATATGTTTTCGTGTTATCAAACTCTCCCACACTTGAACCTTTGCTTGTCCTCAAGCAAAACATGACTCGTAGGACAAATAGTGCATACGGATACTCATCCTTGGATACCAACTCTACTTTGGTTAAGTTTGTGTCGATAGGTACTTGCTCACACACTAAGGATATCGTAATAACACAATTCCGCTTTTGCGATCATCAACCTCCATCCTATACAAACAAATCCGAATCATGTCATTATACCTAAGCTTAACTCACTCATCCTTCTTTTATCCCTTTTCATTCTGGCGCAATCACATTAAGCTCGTTATCCTTTCACACTCATGGTAAGATAGCCTGTTAGTGACTATGATCTCACTATCATAATTTTTTTCTTCTTTTTACACATTGGCTTAAAAATAAAGAAGTTTTGCACCGTTTGGCTAAATGATCGGGTGAGAATCACCTAACTTAGAAGGAGCATTTCCTTTCATTCAATTCATTTTTTTTTCTTAATTTACTTTTAGCCTGAGATTATACACTTATTTGCATCGGCTTCTTACTTAGTGTGTGCTTAGGATGGTGCTGACTGCTAAATAAACTACTTAGGGACTACCAAAGGGGTGAGAACTTAAGGCTATGGCATAACAAGTACTCAAATCGATTTCCATAATTTAGAGGCTCACGGTGTTAAAACGATACCGAACTTGCGGGAATTTTTCCAAGTCTCACAATCTAACCCCAATTTCGTATGTAACCTAAGATTTTCAAAAGAAACACTATTTTTAACTCAAAAATTTTCAAAATATTTGGTATGGCTCAAGAGAATGGGAAAATCGATAAACAACATAAAATCAGCATAAAGACTCGACAACACATGCACAGACGGACGAAACAGAAAAAAAATTTAAAATCATGCTGGAAAACAGTAAATCTAACTAGAAAACAGTAAAATGAAAGCGGTAAATGTTCCTCCCCCACACTTAAACCAAACATTGTCCTCAATATTTTGATAAAAGGTGAAAAAGGAAAGATAGAACCTGTATGAATGTCATTTCGTGCTACCACGGCCAAATTCGCGCTAATTCTTCCCTTGTTGTCCCTGTCTTCGCAGGCCACTTCCACTCTGGTGTCTTGTACCACGAGTTATCTGAATTTGCTGAAACTTCATTTTCTTGAAGTCGCTCATCATATTGCATATTGCCGAAGGAAGTACCTGCAAAAGTTGTTAGAAAAATATGGTGCGGTGTGTGCAGGTGGAACCTGACCAAGCGAAAGGACAATGAGAAGGTGAGTTAAGAATGGAAGAGATATGCCGTCTCCTATCATACTCATCATTGGCGTCACCACCAGCAGCGACATTCGTAGGAATGTCCGTGGGCACCAGGTCATCTCAAGGGATTGTCATCTAAAGATCTTTTGCCTAAATGTAGCTGAGACGTGATAAGCGATACAATTCTTTATTTTCTGCAAACACAAACAATAAAAGGAAAACATTAAATTAAAAACTCGTGGGTTTCCTCCCACGCAGGGCTTTGCTCGATGTCGATAGCTCGACGGTTAGGAGTGTTAATCTTCGGTTTCCATGGCCATTTATCAAGCCATCTCACATATCCCTCGCCTTTCTTTTTCTTTCTTCTGTGGGGTGGTTCATTCTTTTGAACTTGTGATGGTGGTTCTGGATCTATGCTAAGTATCAGTTTTTCAAGGTTTGGCTTAGTTATGTCATCCACCACCTCAAAGTTTAACCTTACCCTCTTAACACTAATGATTTCCCTATTTTCACGGTCCTGTAAGTTTCCTTTTTTATACAGAACCTCAGACAAAGGTGTGTTAGTGTTGATATTTTCCAATATCTCCACATACGTTTTAGATTGGGAGTCTACCTTAGTCTCTACAAACCTTTGCGGGAAAAGAATTGGCGGGGTACAGGGATGAGGACCAGTCTTAGGGGATACTTTCTCTAACTCTTTGACGACCTCCCTTTCAGGTGGTCCTAGTGAATTTTTCTCAATCTCGACTTCTTCCTCACCAGAACTCCCCTCGACCTCATTATCACTCTCCTCGGGATTCTAGATTTGTTCTTCATTAATGATTGTTACAACATCCACATGCTCCTCAGGGGAGGGTCCTATAGGTGTCAGTGCAAGTAGTAAGATTTGGGTCTCCAATGCCTCAATGTGAGTCACGAGGGACTCGACCATAGTGTTCATCCGCCTAAGGGTTTCATAAGTATCGAGATGTTGTTTTCTAAGTTCTTTATTCTGGAGAGTTTGTGTCTCCACAAAGTGCTCCATCATAGATTCTAACCTCGAATTAGTTGTTGTTTCAATGAAATCCTCCATTAATGCTTCAAGGTTGGAATTGACGGATTCTTGTGGTTCCTCAAAATATTGGGAGTGGTAATTTGGGTGGAAATGAGTTAGTGTCGCGTTGAAATCCTCCATTAGTATTTCGAGATTGGAATTATGTGATTCTTGTGGTTCCTCGAAATTTTGGGAATGGTAATCATAGGAAAAATTTGGTTGCGTTTCCTCAAAATATTGGGAGTATTGCGGTTGGTAATTGTAGAGAAAATTTGGATACGGCTCCTCAAGATAATGTGAGTGGTTATCATAGAGAAAATTTGGGTGATACATGGTTTTTAAATTTTAAATTTATAATTTTTATTTATTTATTTATTATTATTATTATTATTTTTATGGGAGTGCCTTAGTCTATACGGTGCAACGGAATAACAATATTGACTGTTGGTCCCCGGCAAGGCGCCAAAAACTTGATGCGTCCGCAAGTGCACGGAAATATCGAAGTAATATAAAAGATTGTCGAACCCACAGAGACCAATATCAACCTACCGTAATCTATCGCTGCAATGTAAAGCTAAGGCTAATGATAATTGATAAAAGGGAAACTAAGACTAGAACTAAAATAAAACTAAGAAAATTTGATAATAAAGAGAGGTCGGAATATGGATTCCGTGTTCCTAAAGGACTTTGTAGAATTCGGGTACTAATTATGACTATAAATTAGTTCCGTAGAATATACCAACTTAAAGACTTCGCCTCACGCTCTCGCGGTATTAACTAAAGTCATGTTCCCTAATCCCAAGATTTTGCTCTCGCTCTCCCGGTTACTAGGAAATATATTTTGAAAGCCAATAATATCCTAAACGTATCTAAAGCGCTCTCGCTGTATTTAGATTTGTTGCCTAATTTCCACTATCCGGTTCGATCCCCACGCTCTCGCAGTGCCGGCTCTAACCTTAATTAATTTCTCACTCTCGTGACAAAATCGTGTTAAATAACCTCTCACTCTCGTGACAAATTTATTTAAATTAGACTTGGAAATTAAAACCAAAATAGAATTTTAATCATAAGTTCGCACCTATTATTTTCTACCGAGTCCCGTCGGTAACGACGGTCCTCATACACCGGACTTTAAACTATTTAGCCGAACATAGTTACAGAAACAAATAAACAATTTTGGGGTTTTGAATTAGGCGAAAACATAGCAAGCGGTTTAAAATGATTTAAAGTGATGCTTGAAGAAAAATGGTAAAAGCTTGAAATGATAACAATGGCAGAAAGATAAAGCATAAATATAAATGGCAGAAAATAAAAGCGTAAAAGTAAATGAACCTGAAGATAAAACTGGAAATAAAACTGAATTAAATATCTTGAAATAATGACGGCAAGATTGATCCAAGCATTACATAGATTGAAGGTCTAACACTAATGGTGTGATAATTCCTCGACGTGAGAAACTACCACTTTTTACACCAGTAATTTCTGTCTAAAACTATGAAATAAATTCAACAGTGCTTTCGCATACCAAAAACTTTTGTCCCCCCAAATGTCAAGAAATCTACTAATTATATAGAGGGAATTTTCGTTTTGCAACTTCCATGGAGCATAAATGAGTGGTGGAGAAAGTGGGAGTAGTGGGAAGTTGGAGAAGTAGTGGAGAGAATGTAGGAGAAAATGTTGAACGTGCAATAACTGAAATTCTGAAGCTTCGTGACCACGTCTGTGCTTAACGCATTAATTCTATTTTTGATTCCATGACGATCGTGAGGGGGTTGTGACGGTCGTGATGCATTTGAAATCCATGACGGTCGTCATGGGAGCTGTGACGGTCGTCACACCAGCAAAATATGATTTCTACTATTTTCTGCTATTTTCTGCTCTTTCCTTGCTTTGCATACTTTTAACTTGGAAACTGAAATACCTGCGAAAACACTTAAATATTCTCGGAATAATCGGAGATTAGACGGAAATGGACTAAGATTTTAACATAAATCAAAGTAAAAATACGATATGTTTTCATGTTAGCACCCTGATGCCATAGTCTCCTTTGATACATGTCGAAGAACCTTATCACCAAGGCTCAACAATATTGCGTTGTGGGTTTTCTCTATCATGGCCGTCTTTTCTTTTACCGTTAATGCAGCACCCATGGCTGCCTCTCCCTTCAACGCTTCCAAACAACTCTGCAGAACCAGTAGGGCTTTCATCTTCAAGCGCCACAGGCCGAAATCGTTCTATCCGGTGAATTTTTCAATCTCATATTTTGTTGAAGGCATCTTGTCCTCGCTCACCGCACCAATTTGTTGTGAATATGATATCTTTAAACAAAGTATAAATAGTTTCTTTGTGATCAAGAAACACACAAGGGTTAGGGTTAAAGAAATACAAGGAAAAAACAACAAGAGGAAACAACAAGGATTGGTTTTAAACTGCTATTCTTTCTTTTCCCTTAAAACAAGGTTACAAGTATACAAGAATAACAAATAACCTCTCTCACTTGAATTAGGATTTTATCTTCCTATTTTTCCTTATGTTCAAGATGAGAGACTAGCATACTATTTATAAGAAAACTAACACACTAACCTAATGGGCTTTTTAACAATTACCCATTACAAGCTAACTTAGGGTACAAGCTAACTTAAACAATTGAATCCTTAACACAAGGCCCAATTCAACATGCTAACAAACCTAGCAATATTCACTAATGCATGTTAGAACAAACTTCGACTACAACACACATTACTCCGACATAACACATGCGAACAAACTTCGACCTCATGCTTAATTCCTGTCGAACCAGAAGCTACCATTCGACCATACTAGAGTTCGATCCAATATCTCACATCTCCAAAGTTCGTTTTCACTCACAATCTTCAGAAAAATAATGATATAAGCATCCAACAAATTCGTTCATGTGATAATCTTCTAGGAATTTTCTCAAAGTCACTCCCAAATAGAATTTTAACCAATTAGTACAGAAGATTGGTCTTTGTTATTGAGTAAATGATAGTTCAGCGCTAAGGGGGAGAAATGAATTATCTTAAAAGAATATTGCACTCTTTTGCCTTCATTAGATTTGTTCCACTAGATTTTTTCAAGTAAGGTTTTAACGAGACATATCATAAACGAACATCCAATGGAGAATATTGTGAATAATGGATGTAAAATGAGTTTGTTTCATAAAAAAAAAATCTTCCTTAATTGTAATAATTTATATTGATTAGTAACGAGACAATTCACCAACAAAGAATATTGTACTACTTTTATTTCACAAAAAAAAAAATTCATTGAGTTTTTTCTAGTAAGATTTTAATGAGACTTATTTTTTATGGACATCTAAGAGGGAGTGTTATAAATGACATAATTATGAATGTCTATAAATGCGTGGATTTCATATTGATTTTTCATTCAATACACTATTCTCTTTTCTTTTCTCTCTTTTATTGTTTTATTAAATTTCATATATATATATATATATATATATATATATATATATATATATATATATATATATATATATATATATATATATATGAAGTTGAAAGGATACCTTTGGAAAACCTACTGACATAAAAAAATGATGAAGCTGTCTGATAGCAACATGTTACTTTGATGTAAAATTGTGCAGAGACAGAATGAGTTTATTTTGTTAAAAGAATTTTAATTTCGCTAGATAACATAAAAAACAAGCCTAAATGAATAAAGGACTGACTAATGAACTGAATTCTTGAAAATAAAATTCAAGAATATATATATATATATATATATATATATATATATATATATATATATATATATATATATATATATATATATATATATATATATATATATAATGATTAATTAAAAGTTTATCTTCATTTGTTGATTAGCATGGTTGAGCAAAAAAAAAAGTAAAAGAGGATTAAATTATTTAATATTAGTTCAATGATAAGATGACTATTATATATATGAATTTAATTGATATGCACTGACAGTGTAAAGAGTTTTTACACTGTCAGTTAATCACAACCGTCGATTTATTTAAAAGGTTTGACTTTAACATTAACCACTTGAAAAGTAATACTAATGGATGATTGTGATGCATTAACAGTGTAAAACTTTTTACACTGACAGTGCATAACAATTAATCTATATATATATATATATATATATATATATATATATATATATATATATATATATATATATATATATATATATATATAACATTTTATATTATGATTATTAATAAATTTAACTAATTTATAAATAATTAATTAATTTATAACTACCTATAATCAAATATAATAATTTTTTAAACTAACTCTAACATCATTGCAATTTGGAAAATGACACATGCAATTTTAGGCTACAATGCTAACAATTGTTTATGTTTCTCAATTTCTTTTTATAATTAATCATTCTTCAATCTCACTTTAAGATGGCCTGATAAATTCCCCTCTAATTCTAGTAGAAACCAAACAAGGGGATACTGCCAACACCGAAATTATTAAGCCGTCCCACTACTGAATAATGGTTTCAAATTTCAATGTAAGTAGGTTTGGTTTGTGTGGTGGGACATACATACATTATTGTGAAGAGAGGAAATTAAATTATCTCTGTGAGCAACTAACTGTCTGATTCAAATGCCAATTAGTTAGGCATACTTGTTGTTTCTTGTTCCTTTGCACTTCATGGGGATAGGACCCTAACCCTATACATGACATTATCATTTATGGAGTCTTTTTCGTACAAGTGGTTTGATTTATTGTTCTTGAATATGACAATTAACCGTTAAGATGCCTCTCGTTTCAATTCATTATTAGTTTTCTACTTTCTTTCCGCATAGCTTGACCATGATCACTTCCAAAGAGTATATCTATATATCCAATTTAACTACTCCAATAAGTATTTCAAATCTACTTGTGATAGATTAAAAAAATATGAATTTAGACTTGTTATTTTAAACGAGTTATTTTTCAAATGTGGATTGAGATGTCTTTGTTCATGTTAAAATAGTTCGACCTATTAGCTGTCCAACACGTAAATAATATGGTGGATATTTGGTCACTAAAGAGCGGAGTGAGGCCCAATCCAATAGTCATTCGGTGTCTTGTGGATGATCGTGTCAAACCATGTGTTAGGTGAGTAACCGAAATAACCCTAGTCTCATAGGTTAACCACACCTCTTATTTTTAGGGATGATTCAACCCCATTCACTCTCACTATTGGGTTGAAGTCAGAGGATGTGTAGCTGACTTTGCAGTCATTAGAATAGGTCTCTCCAATGGCTCCTTTACTAGGTAACCGCATCTATAAATACCTCAATCAGGCACCTCGACATTTCATTCATTTTTCGCATACTAGAACCTTGAGCCCTCTTGTCTACCTAATTACAGGCAATATAACATCTATTGTACTCGCAATAAGTAACAATGGCGACCAAAAATCTAGAGCGAAGATGCACACCTTTATGGAAGAGTTATGTTGCCACAATGAAACCCTACAAGACAAAATTTTGCATCGTCAACAACAACGATGTCGACTAACCAGAAGGTACGGAGATCATAGATCCCCAACCCCTCTTCGACAAAATACGGGACACACCGGTACTATAGGATTTCATGCCTTCGTCGTTGGTAACCTTAGACGGGGAAAGTGTCCCACATAAGCATACTAACCCCAATAACACTTTGATAGAGATAATATGTATCCCCGACTCCTTGAAGTGTAAACTCCTTTTCGGAACACTTAAGAAGGTGACACTGAGATGGTTTATGAGTGTTTACTGGGAAAAATAGTAAACAACCTCTGGTCTATCAATTTTGTATAAAATCGAGTAACTTACAGGATCGACCACACTAAATCCTAGGACATGTGCTAATTGTTTTCTTGTGTAAGTTTCTGGATAAAGATTAAGAATACTTCGACAGCGTAAATGAGTAAAAAGGATAGTCTACTTCAAGAAATATAAGGCAACTGAAAGGTAAAAAGGCTTTAAAAAGGGCTTTAAATCGAAAAGGCTGGTAAATGTAGAAGTTAACTTGCATGAAATGAAAAGAGACTTTAATAAAAGAAAGTTATTAAAATTGCATTGAATTGTAAAGGTGGTGTTACATCAACATACATTCTCACACACTCTTTTCTCTATGATGGTACTTTGAGCACATTGAGTTTTTTGTATATAATTAAACACTCCAAATTCATTCCTAAGACATGCTATTTATAATGGTTAAAAATAACTACCCACTAACGGGCTACTAATCAGGGCGAAACACATGGCGTCGTGCATGTCTTCACTTCTTGGATGAACGCCACATGTCCTCCTTCAGAATCAAATAGAAATAACTGTTCCCTCCTATTTTTGAATTTAAATCTTCGCGTCGAACGGTACTCCTTAGCCCTCTGTCAAAGAATCTTTCCAAACTCTTAGAAATGTTTCTAAGTCTTTCAGACCCTTTCTTCTCTGCAGAAGGATAGCTTTCGACTAGATTTTCTGGTTGCAATACTTCTGTCGAAGTCTCATAGAACTTCAGAAATTCTATCTCTTAGGAAAACTCTTAACCTAACATCAGGCGTCGAAATTAGGAGCTAACAAATTTCCCTCCAAAAATGTCATTTTCGACATTGTTTATAGAAAAATACATTTTTAAAAAAAATGTAATTCGACGCCTCATTTAGACCTTTTATGGTTTCGACGCTTATAAGTGGCTTCAACTATTCACCTTCCCTTCAGCAGACCTATGACGTCATAGCCATCATTGCTAAACCTGACACGTCTTTTCAAATCACGCAGAATCTTAGTCATCATTACCCCTCCCTAGGGTCTAGGAGATCATGGGGGCGTAGACACTTATTATCACCGTTTCATCAAGAGACATGGGAGGAACACGTGTCCCACGATCAGTCTTAACATTTCACAATCTCTTTCAACCGTTTCCACTTCCCCACATATAAATACCAACTCCCACAATTTTTCCCCCTTCGCATCTTCTTCCTCTCAAACCTTCCAGTAATCTCTGCATTTCAAAAACTCAAAGTTTCTTCATTTTTCTCAAAAATGGCTTCCTCTACACGCTCCACTAAAGACGATGCTAAAATCACCAAGGATGCTGGCAAACCCACAAGGGTTCCAAAGAAAATTTCTCAACTTGCCCCAGTTGCCTCTGTTACTGGACCTACCACGGTGGGGAATCAACAATACTTACCTGAACCCCTCGATGAAGAAAATAGGAGAATTTACGCTTCTCGGGTACTTATTCCTTTAATTGTCTCTGATAAGCCACTTGCTTTGTTTGGCCCATTAGCTGATTTGGAAGTAGATCCTGCTAAACTTAAGGAGTATTTCCCCTCTTATCATAAGTACAAACCTGTAGGGCAATGTAGAAAACCTAAGGAGAGTATTGAAAACCCCGTTGATCCTAACGATCCTTCGATTGAAGAAGCCATCGACCTTAGATATTTGAACCATTTTAGGGCCTTTAGGGCGAGCCCAACCTTCAAAGACCCCGCTGATTACTTGGGGTGGTTAAATAAATTAGAAAAAACGAAATCTGAGGTTTGGAAGAACAGGGGCATTTATGACCTAATCATGTTGTCGAAAGTAGGACCTGACTATTGTTCGAACATGCTGATTACGTCCTTGTACTTCTGGGATAGTACTCACTACACCCTTCATCTCCCATGTGGCATGATGACACTTACCCTCTTCGACATAGCCGCTATCACAGAGCTTAAACCTACTGGGAATCCCTATGATCCTGACTTTATGGGTGAGGATATCATAGGCTTTACCACCTCTAAAGCGACTTATTCGACCCACATAGATCATTATCATGATAAGAGCACAGAGGAGGTATCGGACGTCGAACATATAGCGTTCTTAGCTTTATGGTTGTCACGTTGTGTCTTCTGCTCAAAGTTGCTGCAAGTCGCTAGAAAGTTTCTAACCATGGCAAACCAATTGCAAGCTGGTCATAACTTACGTTTGAGTGAGTTGATTCTAGCCAGCCTTTACGAATCTATGAGCGATGGGGGTCACCCAGCTCAAAAACCTAGCTGACAAAGGAAGTTTACTACTCTCTGGTCCTTTCTGGTTACTTCAATTATGGTTAAATGCTCGTTCGAAGCTTGTCTCCCCGTCAAAAGTCAAATCAATGAGGATGCTGATGATGTGAAAAATCGACGAGTAGAAGGCCCTTGTTTGGCAAAGTTGACACTTGTTGATGATGGTTGACCTGTCTAACAGGCCTTCACCAACTTTATCATGATGTTCGCCAAGCGCTACGACTTTACGCCCAACATGGCTCCTTTTGCTGCAAGGAAGTGTGGTCCTGAGTGGTTCACCAGGCCATTCCCAGCGCCCTCGAAAGCACAAGCAGCAGAATCCATTTCGATTTGGGAAGCTTTCTTGACCCCTAGGATCTTAACCCTTAGGTTTAACCTCTCAAAAAGTCAAGTGTCCTTGATAGCTTACCAACCAAATCTTGTCGCTCGACAATTAGGATTGGTTCAAATTTTACCTCGACCAATCTATGACAAAAAGGGTGTTCTCCTTCTTTACAACGCCAACCACAATGAAGCAACGGCCATCAAGCAGATTGCACGGTATGCTGGTCGAACGAAGCTTCTTCCAGTGGTTTTCTAACCAAGCTTCCTTTGTACCTAACAATTTGATGATTGGTGGAAGACTTATAATGCTGAAGAATTGGGATCGAAGATGTTCGCATCGAATCTGAAATATATGAAGGTGTGGAATCGGAGGATTTCGGCCCAACATTTTCTTGTCTACTTATTTTCACATATAATGACTGTTTTTCTGTTTGTTTAGCCGTGAAGATTCCTCCAAAGAAACCACCGACTAGAAAACTGGCAGAAGTGAAGGAAGATGAAGGAAGCAAGACAACAACAACAAACGTATTTACATGCCCTTTATTTACTTTGTCATTCTATGTCCATTATTTTCTAACATTTTCTTCTTCAGGGTGCTCGAAAACAACCTCTGACTCCCCAGAAAAGGAAGGCCTCGGATGATACACTAGTAATCATCGAATCTGAAGACGAAGATTTATCTTCAACTGCTGAACAACCTTTGAAGAAGAAGAAAAGGCAACCAAAAATCAACGAATCCATCGCTCAATCTCTGGCGAAAGGTGTGAAGGTCGTTGATCGGTCACCATTTCTACTAGTTTTCCGTCAATTATTCGGCATGAATCCATAAAATCGGTAGCACTTTGTTTGTCTTTTCATTGTTATTTTAATTCAATTTTACTTGTCGTATTTTATTCTCGCATTTTATGATTTGTTGTTTTATTTCAATTATGTTGCATTTTATGCTTTGGTTTGGTAGTTTTCAATGGTTTCAGGTCTGAGTGGAAAAGCCCAAAGGACTCGTGCGAAGAAAATGGAAGTTCCGGGGATTTAGAAGAGTTTATGGAATGAAGCAGAGGATTCCTGGACCTAAAATTCAACAAGCATGGAAAAATATCGGGCAACCAAGTTCCTTGTTAGTACTATATTGTAGTTCTCCTCATTAGCTTTCTGACGCTTCGAACGGGGACCAAAACAGACTTACGGATCAAAAGTTATGATCGAAACAATTTCGGTTATAAAATCCAGCAAGCTGACACGGCCGGCAGTGTTGGCTGACACGGTCCGTGTCAGCTTTGACGCTGATTTCCTGAATTTTTTCATATTTCCTCCATATATTAAGTGGTGGGGGCGCTTTGGGTATTTTTGACCGATCTGAATGATTTGATACTATTTATATGAGTTTTTAGGAAGGAAAAAAGGGACTTTTGACTTGACGAACAAATTTAGAATAGTTTTAGGCGATCAAGGAGATTGGGAGAAGGAGATTGTTCATGAGCGGAAGAAATTGAAGGATCAAATTACTCCGATCAATTTGTAATGTCTTTCTTTAATCCTATTATTGTTTTTGTTTCGAATATTATGAGAGGCTAAACCCCCCAATGCTAGAGGGTGCCCCTAAATTGTGATGTAATGGACCTTTGTTGAATTATTTGATGAAGTTATGTTTTCTTACCTTAATCTTTTGTTGTGCAAATTATTTTATATTTTTCGATCGGTTAAATTGGGAACGATTTACGATTAGGGATTTGGCCTGAAAAACCAATCTATTGATTTTGCATAATAACATTACGGTAGATATTGCCTAGGAATGGGGATATCCCGTAGTGACTAAAAACAACTTTGTCAGAACTATTGCATGATGTTCTTTCTTGATTGCTAAGGAATTAGAGTCAAGGGAGAATATCAAAGGTCTTTTGTTTAAAGGAATTTAAGAAAAATATTTGAGGGTTAGTAAAATTAAGGTTTTGAGACATATATCTCTTACGATAATTTCGGGTTCTTACTAGCAATTTATACACCTTCCCTAGCATATTTCATCATATTTGTCAAAAGCACTCTTTATTATTCTGCTTATTTTATTTTGTTATTATAATTCTCTCAACCAAACAAACCCCAAAGAAAACTTTTGTTTAATTGAATTAGCATCTGCACTTACATTGACACGCAGTCCTCGAGAGACCGACTCTGGGGATAACCCCAATTATTACTACATCATTAAATAGTACACTTGCTATTTACCGATCAAGTTTTTGGCGCCGTTGCCGGGGACTGCCAAATTATAAGTGTTGATTTTAATTCAATTGGAATTTTGTCACTTTGTGACTAAAATTGATTCTTGTTATTTTTATTTTTAATTTTTATTTTTAGTTTATAACTTTTGGGATTATTACTATTACTACTAATCAGCGTCTAACCTTTTATGCGAGTCCTCAGCAAATTTTCTTTTTGACGCGGAAAAATTGAAAGAACGCTACACGAGAGGCCTAGGCAAGCACAACTTGCAGCATCTGAAGCTGAACCTTCGGAGCACTCAAACTCAGGTTCAGAATCAGACAAAGATACATTGACCATGGCTACAGAGCAACCAACAGAGAGACTCCTCAGGGATTACGGAGCAGCACATACACCGGATGGTCGGTTAACAATTGTGAACCAACCAGTGAATGTGCCGAATTTCCAGCTGCATCCTAGCACCATCACTCAACTTGAGAGAAGACCTTTCACCAGAAAGGTTAATGAAGATGCCAACAAACATCTGCAAAGATTTCTGACTATGATCACCACTTTCAAGATTGAGGGGCACACGGAGGAAGCAAAGAAGTTAAGAATGTTTCCTTTCACTCTGGCGGATGAGGCTGAAGAGTGGTTCTACTCGTTACCTGCAGGGAGTATTACCACTTGGGAAGAGATGGAGAAGGCATTTCTGAATGAGTATTTTCCGGCCTCTGTTTATATCCGAAAAAGATATGATATTGTGAATTTTAAACAGAAGGACGAAGAATCTCTCGGAGATGCATACAAGAGGTTCAAGAAAGTTTTGGTAGCATGTCCGACTCACAACATGGATCAAACTGAGCAGATGCAGGTGTTCATCAATGGCCTCCAGATAAAGACTAAGCAACTAATTGATACAGCTGTCGGTGGCTCATCTAATTTTACAACAGTCACTGGTGTCAAAAAGATCATTGAAGCCATAGACGCTAACGAACATTTGGAGTTATATGATCGAAGTGTGAGTAAATCTGAGGGTGTGATTGACTTGAAGTTGAATAATCAGGTTGTGAAGGTGGAAGATCAGATTGGGGCGGAAGTTGAAAGAAGGTTAAAGGCTATGAATGTGGGTACTCAACGTGTGGCACAAGTTCAAACTGGTCAACCCATTAGTTGTGAGATTTGTAGTGGACCCCATTATACTGCACATTGTGTTGCGACTCCGCAACAAATTAAAGAGATAAAATTCCTGAAGCAAAATAATCCCTACGCGCAAACTTATAGTCCAGGGTGGAAGAATCATCCTAACTTCTCCTGGAAAGATCAGAATCAACAACAATACCCACAGCAGCAACAACCTCCCCAAAAAGCACAATGGGAGATTGCCATTGAGAAGATGGCAGCTCATAACATGCAATTTCAGGAAGAGACCCGGAATAGCTATAGGAATACCACAACCTCCATAAAGAATCTGGAGGTTTAATTGGGTCGGATAGCTCAACAAGTTGCAAATTCTCAAGCACCAGGCGCCATCCCAACTGCCACCATACCAAATCCGAAGAGTTATGAGAATGTCAATGTTGTTACGACAAGGAGCCAGGAAGTTGCAGAAGAAGAAGTCAGACCAACCGAAGAGAAGAGAAAAGAAGCGGTTAAACCTAAAATCAAGTTACCGTACCCCTCAAGAGTGACAAAGAAGGAAACTCCAGAAAAAGACTTTGAGAAATTCAGCTCATTGGTAAAAAAGTTAGAGATTAATATGCCCTTCTTTGAAGCACTTGAGCAAATGCCTCTATACAAGAAATTCATGAAGCAAGTCATTGGAAAAAAGAAACCTAGTGGAGAGGAGGTAAAGATTCTAATTGAGGAGAGTAGTGGGGGATCACAAGGTAGGAGAATTCCAATCAAACGGAAAGATCCTGGTTCTGTGTCAATCCCCTGTACCATAAAGGACAGAACGTTTAAGAGAGTCTTGATTGATTCGGGTGCTAGCGTGAGTCTCATGCCCCTCTCAATTTTCAAAAAGTTGGGTATAAAGAAAATAAGTGAAACGGGAACAAATCTAAAGTTTGCCGGCCTCACAACCAAGCGGTCGTACGACTTACCAGAAGATGTGCTTGTGACTATTGATAACTTCACCTATCCAGTAGACTTTGAGATCATTGATCTACCTGAGGATGAGGAGGCGACTATCATATTGGGTCGACCATTCTTGATGACTAGTCGGTGCAGTGTGGACATTGAGGCTGGTACTTTAACCTTGAAATATTTTGAGGAAGAAGTAACCTTGAAAGTGTTGGAACTCGAGAAGCAAGGTCAAGAAGAAAGTAATCACCCCGCAGTTGGAATGATCCGAACAGTGGGAAAAAGAAAAAGCTCAAAACCACTTCTTGAAAAAGTCTCTAAAATAATCCATCAGGTTGCACCATCTGAGTCATCTATTGCACTTAGTAAGACTCCAAAATCCAATCAAGAAGTCAAGAAGAGGAAGAAACATCAAAGAAAGAAGAGAAAGAAACATAGAAGGAAGGATAAGGAAGTTGGAGTTGACTTGAGGCAAGAAGTAGTTCGTATTACTGAACATGACAGGAGCTCTGTTGCGGAAAGGTCAAGCGACAAAAAGCATAAGTTGAAGCATCCCCCATAGCATTGGGGAGTAACCCGTCGAGCCATGCGACGTTAAACGAAGCGCTTCGTGGGAGACAACCCACGCGTTTTATTGCTAATCGTTTTATTTTTGTTTTTTTGTCTATTTTGTTTTGTTAGGTACTCACAGAGGCAGCACTAGTAGAGCGGAGGAAACAAAGAGAGAAAAAAATGAAGAAAACGTCGAAAATACGGTAAAAATGTGAAAAACAGGGTTCTGACACGGCCGCCCGTGTCACCGGACACAACCCGTGTCAGGAGGGTGAGAAAAGGCATGAAAAAAGTGAAGAAAAGTTAAGTTTCAGTAGGTTGACACGGCCGCCCGTGTCAGCTGATACGGCCCGTGTCAGCCCTACTGTAACGAAAAAATAAACAGTAGGCTGACACGGCCACCCGTGTCAAATGACACGGCCCGTGTCAGGCCTACTGGAAACAAAATTTTCTCTTTCTTTTTTTTGTGTGGATTGAGGACAGAATCCTGACACGACCCGTGTCTGACAAGCGTTCAGTTTGTATAACTTTGTCCCTCCGCAGTGAGGCTCTGTGAGTTCCCCTCTCTAGTTTGTTCAAAAACATTGAGGTCAATGTTTAGTTCAAGTGTGGAGGGGGGGTTTATTGCTTTCAGTATTTTTATTTATGTTATTTCATCTTCGTACCATTGATTGGTGTGTTTTGTATTTCGTGTGTTACAGGTTGAAGGTATTTGTGCCTGATGAATGATGAGGCTTGCAGCTAGTGGATGAGAAGACGCAACCCCTACTTGATCTCCAGGAAACCCCTGAAAGTTGGTACTGCTGAAGTGAATGATTGGACGCGACTTTCTGACACTGGACTGATACTGGAGTACTGTGCACCCGAGACGGAGATGAAGCTACATCACACTAAAAGTACCTTGAAACCTGTAAGCTATACCAAACATGGTGAGGATCATAAAAAGCCAAACACATTATCATCATGAGAGTTCTTCAGGTATGTCTCTGTCACTTTTAGTCTGCGTACTTATCTGTTGGAATTTCAATGCACACGTTGTCATACCCCAAATTTTGACCACTAAGATTCCCATCATTGTGTAAATCCTCATCACAATATAGATGTACCCTTATGCCTCATCAGTCTCCCCAGAGATGGTTGAGCATCCACTGCAATCAAAATTAGGGTTTGAATCCCTCTCTGAGTGTTTAGACAAAGGATCAATCAAGGAATGACATGATCTTCAACTTGTCTAAACCTTTCAAACATCGACAATGTATCAAGAGGACTCCCACTTCAAGGATTAAGCATAAGGATGCTCCCTTCTAGGTGGATCAAGCCTCAAGATCGCTAGTGTCACCAAATTAGGGTTTTGGTCGACCAGGGCCTCCAGATGGAAATTTTCATCTGGGCATAAGCCAAAGATCCAAAACATAACCTAATATGCTCCATGGAACCTCATAAACCCAATCATTAAGTCAATTTTGCCTCAGGGGATGCATTCATCAAAAATCAGGAATTAGGGCTTCTTGACCTAATTCACCCCTATGTTGACTTTTGGGACAAATCATGAACCAAGACCTCAAGACATGATTTGAGGGTCTCTAATATACCATATTGATCCATTTGGGACAATGGATTGATCCAAGAAGCTTGAGCAACAAGTTTCAATTTCATCTGAACCACAGTTAGGGTTTCGTGGGAAAAGTCAACTGTAACTTTGACTTTTGACCAGGACATGCTCCTAAGCCCTAAGACATGATTCAATACACCCTATACCACCCATGGAACATGTCCATCAAGTTTGATTTAGGTCAAAGACATGATTTCCTGAAGAATTGCACAGTTTGGAATTCATCGGATAAAAAGTCAACTGTGCACAAAAGTCAACTTTGACTTTTTGAGATTTTTCACAAAAATGGATATTTAACCCTAAATTGATGTTTATGTATGATTTGAATCATCATTCATCAAGAAAAATCAAAGAAAATGGGATAACTTGTAAAAGGGGTAACCATAAAGACTTAGAAAAAAATTTTAAGTTATGAAAAAAAGTGACAAAGGTACCAACTTTGGAGGATCATAACTCCTAAACCACAAAGCCATTTTTTCCATCCAAGGCTTGATTTGTAGATCTCATTGCCCTCTACAAAAGCTTCATACTGACCTATGTCCAAATTCCTCATGGATTTTGAGTTATGGAGTGATCAAAATCAAGAAAAGTCACTTTGTTCCAACACTTAGTGAAAATTTCACTAAGTCAGATTTTGCCTTACTTTTTTCCAAAATGTAGGGACATTTTTCACTTGGATCCAAAAAGTATCAAAACCAAATATGATCAAACAGTTGTTGTATCATATGAGAGCTTTCCAAAATGGCCAAGAACATCACCAAATTCAACTTGAGCCATGAGATATGACATTGGCAAGTTGCCTTGCTGAAATCTGCCAAGGCAAGGCAGATTTTTGCACTTTTGGTCGATTTTCCAAAATCAGCCAATTCCAAGCCTTGTCATCACCTTGGACACATCTGAGGATTGAATCTAAAGGGGACAATCACTGAGCCAAGCCTCCAAAGTCCTTGGAACAAGAAATAGCATGCTAAACCTAGAATTGCCCAAAATAGGGACAAGACTCCAATTTTGGATTGGAGCATTCAATGGAAGCATCAAGGTGGCATGGACCAAGCTATTAGCAACTGAATTCAGTCAAGACTTATCCAAGACCAAGGGGACCAGCAGTCTGTGCCCTAACCTCTAGCCATCGGCTAGAGGAGACTTGGATTTTCATTTGCCAACATTGGCCAAACCTACTCAGCAGTTGCCATTCACTATTCCTTGCAAAACAAACTTGCTCTACTATAAATAGAGCTCAATTGTGATCAATTTAAGTACACCAAAGGCCTACAACACTTTCCTTTCTCAAAATCCACTTCTCACTCTCAAAAATGCCTTTCTTAGCAAGTCACTATCGGGTTTTTCATTAGAGAGCAATTCCACTCAAACCAATCACACACACACCTCATATACATCATATGTGAGTTGATCAAACACTTAAACAACATCTGGAACACTGATTTCTCAGAATCACCAGTCAATTGCTCAAGGTTTTAACCAAATTGCAGTTGAGATGCCATGAAGTGATCCAGCCAATTTCCATCAAGTCCAAGCATTCAAACATACTCCATAGGGTGTAGGGAAGCTGTTCAGATCATCACAACTCATCTGTAACACCTCCAACTCAGAAATCACTTTGAACTTGCTGTCACGACCTAGAGGTAAGCCTAAACTTGGTCATCTCTCAATCTATGCATATTTCCTCGCACAATACTTTTGCCAAATGTTCATAATCATGCATGGAATGTTTCCCCTCAAGTAATTGCTTTGTTTGAATCGTGTATCAAAAATCCCAGCCTTCATGCAGAATTTAGGGTTCTTGAGGATTTTTCGTGATTTCTTGTTTTATGCTTAATTTAAATGAAATTAATTGCCATAGACATGATCGTGAGGTTGAAACGAGTTGATTGGTATGTGGATTACATGATATGATCAAGTATTCAGTGAGATTGGATAGAAAATGCAAATCTGGGCAAAGCTGAAAAACGCGCGTGTTCTTCAGCTGTTCTTGGCGCCATTTTCCACAAATTCAAATATTTGAATTTTGTGATTTTATTTAATTGATTCAAAAATTAATTTCTCTCTGAGTTTTAATGATTTTGAGTTGATTTTTTTTTAATAATTCACAAAAATGTTAAAATATTTTATTTTCCCAAAAAATCCCAAAAATATTATTTATTTCATATAATTGATATTTTTGCAAAGAATTAATATTTTAATTGTTTTTAACATTTTGAATATTTTTTCCACCTTGATTTTGCAACTTTTAATGACTTCTAATTATTTTGTAGGTCAATACTTAATTTTTGAAGCATTAATCCAAGATCACAATTTGTTTTCCATATGTTAAACAATTTTGATCATTTTAATTGAATTTTTATTCAATTAAAATACATTTTGAAAACAAATTAGGGTTTTTGGAATAATTCAACCCTCATAAATCATTTTCAAAAAACTTTTGGGCCTCTAATAGAGTGTAAGACCCAACCCTTTTTAAATACAACCTATTTTGGGCCCCACTTATGGTATAAGTCCCGTTGTATTTCAAAAAATTCGACGCGATCATCATCCGTTGAAAAACAAACCTTGGGCCTACCCTCGAGTAGTAAGACCCATTTCTTTTCTTTAAAACTCTTTGGGCCTCTTGAGAGAGTGTAAGACCCAAAACCCCCTTGTACAAACCATTTTGGGCCTCACTTATTGTATAAGTCCCTCTGTACAAGTGAACGGCGCGATCGTCGCCTTTTAAAAAAAAATCAACTGGGCCTACCCTCGAGTAGTAAGACCCATTTCAAAACTTTTGGGCCTCTAATAGAGTGTAAGACCCAATCCCCTTTTAACCAAAAACAACTTTGGGCCTCAGATATTGTATAAGCCCCTTCGCGTTAAAAGAGAATCTCGGCGCGATCGCCATTTCAAACGAAAAATTATCTGGGCCTACCCTCGTGTTATAAGCCCACTCTTTTTCTTTAAACCTTTTGGGCCTCTTAATAGAGTGTAAGACCCATCCCTTTATACAGAAAACATTTTTGGGCCTTAGTCACTTGTATAAGTCCCTCTGTACAAATTCAACAGTGTGCTCACTGATAAAACCCTGGGCCTCTCCTTGAGCTGTAAGCCCCAAATCTTTCTTTTTCAAAGCACTTTCTCCTTTGATTTTGAATTATACTGTTGTTTTCAATCTTTCTTTGTTGAACAACTAACCAAACAACATGGAAGCTCTACAACCGAGTAAGTGTTTATCCGCTTTCCTTTACCGCTTTCATATACATATAACTATATTGTGGGGCTGTTTCGCTGTAAGTCATCTTTCATAAACTCATATCAACTGTGTAATACTAGTATAGATATTTAGAGTTTCCCCGGCAACTACGTCTAGCACTAAGACCGTTGATCACTCTTAAATAGTCAAAACTAGATCCCCATAGGATTACCAGACACAGTCTTCCCTCCTCTTGGGGTTAAACAATATGGAGACATGAAAGGCAGCATTCTCGGTGAACCCTTTCATAGACTATCACTCGTAGAAGTTGTCAAAGAAACTCTATTCCCCAGAGATGATCTCTTCTCTGTGAATTGCATCTCTTGAGTTTCTTCCAAATTCTCGAACTTTCCTGGCTTGATCTATTCTTTGTGAATAACCTGTCTTGAATTTCTCGGGGTTTGGGGACCCACAGGCTTCTTAAAAGCACTTGTCAAGAAACTCTACTCCCCAGAGATGATCTTTTCTCCGTGAATGGCATCTCTTGAGTTTCTTCCAAATTCTCGAACTTTCCTGGCTTGATCTATTCTTTGTGAATAGCCTGTCTTGAACTTCTCGGGGTTTGGGGACCCACAGGCTTCCTAAAAGCATCCCCGCCTCCTCTTGGGAATTTTACAAGGACCCGTCGGCTTCTTAGAAGTATTCACAGCCTCCTTTTAGGCTTCATATAATGATTCTTCCTCCGGGAATGATAGCCTTCTCTTGGGCTTCATACAAGGACCACTCGGCTTCTTGAAAGTTTCCAGCCTCCTCTTGGGCTTCGTACAAATTGTCCCGACGACCTCCTAGAGGTATAGGAACAGAAATCAGTCATCTTAATAGAACAGTCTTTCCAAGATTCTACTACTGTTCCTCAAAGCATAGTACAAAAGATGAAACTCTAGACTTGGACAGTCTAATTTCCTTGAGTCTCAAAGATATTCTCAAGCTCCCTTCAAAAATAGGAAGAAAACCCGTAGACTCGGACAGTCTCGATACCCTTTGGATTTCCCATTTCCTCAAAGAAAAGGAAATAACCTTGATCCTCGAATCAAAATCCCTGAGTGCAAACATTACTCATATAAGAACTGGTTTTCTCTTTAAATCAGCATACTGGACCTGTCACTCAACTGAAATAGCACCATAGCCTCCTCTTGGGCTTTGTACAATGATTCTCCCCAGCAGAGCTAACAAATAGCCTCCATCTCGGGCTTCGTACGAGATACAAAAAACTCTCTTGTTGAGTCAAATAGCCTCCATCTCGGGCTTTATACGAGATACCAAAAGACTCCCTCGTTGAGTCAAAACCTTTTAGCCTCTCTCTCAGGCTTTGTACGAGACACATATTAGCCTCCTCTTAGGCTTTGTATAAGAAATCCACTGGTTGATCCAATCAACCTTTTAGCATTAAAACTGTGCCTCGTTCACAGTACCCAAACATCAGCAACTCCTTTCCCTTCATCTAATTGTTGTAAGCGGCAAGCCTCTGGATCATCTACATCCATGCCACTGTCCCTCTTTTAGCATGAGAAATTCCTAAGGAAAGATGGCATTGCTCTACACTGAGTTAAAGTCTTCTCCTTCAGGTTGGAAATCCCCTATAAAGGAAATTATGGCATTGCCGGATTCACACATCCCGGTTAAAGTAATTCTCCTTTATAAACAGTTATGACAAACAAACCCCTCTTTAGAGATGACAAGTTCTCTCTAAAGACAACACCTTTTAGCTTCACATCTTGGGCTTCAAACAAGATACAAATAGACTCTTTAGCTTCATATCTTGGGCTTTAAACAAGATGCAAACTACATTTAGCTTCACGTCTTGGGCTTTGAACAAGACACCAAAACAACCATTTCCTCCCATAGAATAGGAGGAACTACGATCGCTCTGATTTCCCTGTTTCGGTAAACGGTAATACGTAGGCATAAGATTGAAAGAAAAATCTTAGCGAGCACACTAAACAAAAACCCAAAATCCCATACTTTCATACATCCGTCCTAACATCTCAACCGATAGCCTAAACCCCCCTCCCCCCCCCCCTTTCGACAAAATAACCTAGGAGAGACCCCGAATCTTTGTAGCATCTGTAAACCAACAGTTTTTACTGTTTAACCTCAGTATGCAAGCAGGGTTAATTGGAGACATCTATTTCCCTTCCTTCATCAGCTTCAATAGGATAAAAAATGAATCGAGCTGTAGTACTAGAGCGATTGTGCTTCGCAACCACATCCAAAAATCACTCGTTACAGAAAAATGGCGACTCTGCTGGGGATAATCTTTAGGGATCTTGTTCTCTTCTCGTCTCCTAGGTAGAAATCTTGGAAGGGGGTACCACAAAAATGACGCCTTTGAAGGCATTTTGTTCCTTTTATCTCTTGAAACCCTGACGTCACTAGGATCTTAGGTCAAAACGCCGTTAATTTGGAATGAAACCACAGGATGGTGACTCCGCCGAGAAACCATTTTCTGTCAGGAACTTAAGATTCTTAGCTTTTAAAAGTCTAGGATGTTTAGGACAAATATATATATATTGCTTTTCCTAATTAATATCTGTGTTTATTTTTCTGCTAATGGGAATGCGTGTGATGCCGCATGTGGAAAAATTGAGTATACACTTAAGATAAGTGATGGCGACGAGGTCGACCATCAAACTTAGTGGAGGCTTCCCAATGCAAACCATTCCCTCTCATAGGAAATGGGCCGATTGTGACGTCTGAGAAGCTGAGGAGCCAACCCTTTTGTAGTGCGAAAGCTATCGGAAATAGTTGTCACGCGATACTACCCTCATTTGAGGTTGATGATCTATTCTCGGTGAATAGCATTTACTCTAAGATTTCATACAGCTCGCTGGCGATCCGCTTGCTGTTTGTTATCCTGGGAGGAGCTGATGATTTTGAGTACAGGTACAAAAATCACCCTAGTATAAACCTTTGGGGATGGGTAGAGCCTTGACTTCATGACAACTACCCTTTGACCCCATGTTTTTTCTATGTTTTTGTGTGCTGCATTCACGTATTCATTTAAAAAAACATTAAAACATTCAAAAAATTTCTCTTCTAGTCTCTCTGTTTTTTTTAAATAAACTAAGACTGTGATTGCAAATATCATAGAAAAGGATTACGCTAATGGATTTCGGTAGAAGGAGAACTCATAAGTTCACCTTCAGGATTCCAAAACTAGAGGATTTAAGAGGTTTGGCGAGGATGATTACAAACCAAGAGGCTTTCAGAGCCAAGTACGGAGGTTTTCTATCTCTGCTAAGAGTCCATGTGATTGAGGGAATCATGGATGCGCTCATTCAGTTCTACGATCCGGTCTATCATTGTTTCACATTCTCGGATTACCAGCTAGCACCAACGCTGGAGGAATGTTCTCATCTGATTGATCTGCACATTACAGATCAAGCTCCATTTTTTGGACTGGAATAAATTCCAAAGAATCAGACCATTGCAAGAGCAATTCATTTGGACGAGTCTGAGTTCAGGACTCACATGACCACTAAGGGTGACATACAAGGTTTGCCAGCCCGGTTCTTGACAAAGAAAGCCCTATACTTCGCCAGTATCGGGAACGTGACTGCTTTCGAAAGCATCTTTGTTTTACTCACCTACGGGTTATTTCTGTTGCCCAACATTAATAACTTCGTCGATATCAACTCCATTAAGGTTTTTCTCATTGGAAACCCTGTGCCAACTTTGCTCGCAGATGCGTATCATTCTGTACACTTGGGAAATTTGTACAACGGAGGGGAGATCACATGTTGTGTACCTCTGCTTTATAAATGGTTTATCTCCCATTGGCCTAAGTCTGCTGCTTTTTGGGATCACAAGAGTGCCTTACGTTGGTCGCAGAAAATCATGTCTCTCACCAACTCTGACATTGATTGGTGTAATAGGATTTATGACAGAATCAGGATCATTGACCGTTGTGGAAACTTCCCCAACGTACCCCTTATAGGAACTAAGGGAGGAACCAATTACCATCCAGTTCTTGTTCGTCGTCAATTTGGATACCCGATGAGACACGTCCCACGGGGTGTTCATCTGGAAGGTCTTTTCTTCAAGGAAGAAGAAAGTGACAGAGCACTAAAGACGGAAATAGTGCATGCTTGGAAACATGTTCATAAGAAAGGACGGGAGTCTCTAGGAAAACCGGACTGTGTCTCGGTGGAGCCTTATCTCCACTGGGTACAAACTAGAGCTCTCAAGCTAAAGATGCCTTATCCTCGTCATGGAGTTCTTCCACCGAGGGAGTCTGTCATGTACTTCATGACTGAGACTGAAAAGCTTCAGGTTACTCTCAACAAAGTTCAACGGGAGAGGAGGTCTTGGAAGAACAAGTACCGCACCCTCAACGTGGAGTGCATCAAAATACAGCAACTACTGAAAGAAAAGGATGCTCTGATTGAAATTTTGGAGCAATATGTTGTAGAGAATCAAGATGACCAAAGGAATTTGCTCGCTCCTTTCACCTGGCAAAGGAATGACAACCCGACAACGGCCCAAGAGCCCCGGTCAAAGAAAAGGAAAGTACCAGAGTCAGCACCCGGTTTCTCCTCAGAGAGGACTCTGGGTCCATTAGCTTAGGTTTCTATTTCTGCACCTTGTAATCTACTGTATTCCCATTTCTGTAATCCTTTAAATTCAATAAAAAGGGGTTTCCCCACTGTTTGATATTTGCAATCTAATTGTTGAAGTTTATTAAACCAAAAAACAATTAATATAATCATTGTATTCATCATTCTCACATCGCGTATTCTTCTTACCTACGAATCTCACGTTTGTGTCTCGGTTCTAGAGTTAAACTGTCTCATTCGTACAATACTCGGGCCAATCGTCAGAAAAAGATGGATGATCTTGAGGAAGAAAACAGAGAGTTGAAAGAAGAGATCGACACTCTGAGAGAGGATATGAGAAAGCTTCGTAACGACATGCAAGCCATGGCAGAAGCTCAACTACAAAGGACTGTGATCTCAGAGATCACCTCAACGCCCATAGTGGAGAAGTATGATCCTAGGTATCAAATGCCGAAAGATCGTCCTTTGGGGCATGCCTGTTAACTATATCCCAGAAGGATATGTTCCGCCGATCACTCAAGATCAGGGAATCATCACAGAAGCCGCTGGGCCTGAAGGTTACAAACTTCGGGAAAGCTAAGATGCCAGGGGCATACTGAAGACTCCTGAAGGTTACAAACTTCGGGAAACGCCAAGACTCACTGTCGTAGTCACGGTACCACCCCCTGTGGTGCACACTGTCCCAGAAGGACATATTCCACCAATACCTTCTGGTAAGAAGGAAACTATGTTCGATAGAATGGATGAATTCCAGGAAAAGTTTCTGGAAATGCAGAAGGAGCTGCAAGCCATCCGCGGTCAGGATTTATTTGGGAAGGACGCCGCAGACCTTTGTCTGGTCCCCAATGTGAAAGTTCCGCACAAGTTCCAAGTGCCCGACTTTGAAAAATACAAGGGTAACTCTTGCCCTCAAAGTCATCTGGTGATGTACGCTCGGCGAATGTCAACTCAGGCGGAGAATCAGGACCTACTGATTCACTACTTTCAGGATAGTTTAACCGGTGCCGAATGGTACATGGGTTTAAACCGTGCTACGATTAGCACATTTAGAGATCTTGGTACTGCCTTCGTCCAACAATACAAATACAATTTGGACATGGCACCGGACAGAGATCAACTCAGATCAATGTCACAAAAGGACAAGGAAACCTTTAAGGAGTACGCTCAGAGATGGCGCGAAATTGCCGCTCAGATTTGTCCACCTCTTGAGGAAAAAGAGATGACAAAGATCTTCTTAAAGACCTTAAGCTCATTTTACTATGATAGAATGGTTGCCAGTGCACCCAGTGATTTCACCGAAATGGTGGGCATGAGAGTTCGTCTTGAGGAAGCCGTCCGAGAAGGACGTTTGATAAAAGATGTGTAGCGAGTGATTTTTGGATGTGGTTGCGAAGCACGATCGCTCTGGTACTACAGCTCGATTCATTTTTTATCCTATTAAAGCTGATGAAGGAAGGGAAATAGATGTCTCCAATTAACCCTGCTTGCATACTGAGATTAAACAGTCAAAATTGTTGGTTTACAGATGCTACAAAGATTCGGGGTCTCTCCTAGGTTATTTTGTTGACAAGGGGTGCTTTAGGCTATCGGTTAGGATGTTAGGATGAATTCTTCTTGATAGATATGTGAGAGTATGGGATTTTGGGTTTTTGTTTAGTGTGCTCGCTAAGATTTTTCTTTCAATCTTATGCCGACGTATTCCCGTTTACCGAAACAGGGAAATCAGAGCGTTCGTAGTTCCTCCTATTCTATGGGAGGAAATGGGTGTTTTTGGTGTCTTGTTCAAAGCCCAAGACATGAAGCGAAAGGTGATATATATCTTGTTCAAAGCCCAACATGTGAAGCTAAAAAAGTATATTTGTATCTTGTTCAAATCCCAAGATGTGAAGCTGAAAGGTGTTGTCTTTAGAGAGAATTTGTCATCTCTAAAGAGGGGGTTGTATGTCACAACCGTTTATAAAGGAGAATTACTTTAACCGGGATGTGTGAATCCGGCAATGCCATAATTTCCTTTAAAGGGGATTTTAAACCTAAAGGAGAAGACTTTAACTCAGTGTAGAGCAATGCTATCTTTCCTTAGGAATTTCTCATGCTAAAAGAGGGACAGTGGCATGGATGTAGATGATCCAGAGGCTTGCCACTTACAGCGATTAGATGAAGAGGAAGGAGTTGTTGATGTTTGTGTACTGTGAACGAGGCATAGTTTTGATGCTAAAAGGTTGATTGGATCAACAAGTGGTTTTCTTATACAAAGCCTAAGAGGAGGCTAAAAGGTTTTCCTTATACAAAGCCTAAGAGGAGGCTAAAAAGTTTTGACTCGACGATGGAGTCTTTTGGTATCTCGTATAAAGCCCGAGATGGAGGCTAAAATTTGTTTGGCTCAATAAGAACCTTTTTGTATCTCGTATAAAGCCCGAGATGGAGGCGAAAGGGGGATTGACTCAATGAGGGAGTCTCTTTATGTGTCTCGTACAAAGCCCGAGAGAGAGGCTAAACGTTGTTTGACTCCGCTGGGGAGAATCATTGTACAAAGCCCAAGAGAGAGGCTAACTTCACTGGAGAAGGATCATTATACAAAGCCTAAGAGGAGGTTGTGGTTACTATTTCAGTTGAGTGACAGGTCCAGTATGTTGATTTAAAGAGAAAATCAGTTCTTATATGAGCAACACTGTACTCGAGGATTTGATTCGAGGATCCGGGCTATTCCTGTTCTTTAAGGAAGTGGGAAATCCGAAGGGTATTGAGACTGTCCGAGTCTACGGGTTTTCTTCCTATTTAATGAAGAGGTCACTTGAGAATGTCTTTGAGACTCAAGGATATTAGACTGTCCGTGTCTAGAGTTTCATCTTTTGTACTATGCTTTGAGAAACAGTAGTAGACTCTTTGAAAGGACTGTTCTATGCAGATGATTAAGTTCTGTTCCTATACCTCTAGGAGGTCGTCGGGACAATTTGTACGAAGCCCAAGAGGAGGCTGGAAGATTTTAAGAAGCCGACGGGTCCTTGTACGAAGCCCAAGAGGAGGCTATCATTCCCGGAGGAAGAGATCATTATACGAAGCCTAAGAGGAGGTTGTGAATACTTCTAAGAAGCCGAGAGGTCCTTGTACTAAGCCCAAGAGGAGGCGGGGTTGCTTTTAGGAAGCCTGTGAGTCCTTGTACGATGCCCAAGAGGAGGCCGATGCTTTTAAGAAGCCCGTGGGTCCCCAAACCCCGAGAAATTCAAGACAGGCTATTCACAAGGAATAGATCAAGCCAGGAAAGTTCGAGAATTTGGAAGAAACTCAAAGATGCCATTCACGAAGAATACATTCATCTCTGGGAGTAGAGTTTCTTGACAATTCCTAATGAGGACAGCCGAAGAGAAGACTGTATCTGGTGATCCTATTGGGGATCTAGTTGTCTATTTCTACGAATAAACGAAACGGCGTCACCTAGTTCTAGTTGCCGGGGAAACTCTAAATACCTATACTATTATTACACAGTTGATATGAGTTTATGAAAGAAGACTTACAGCGAAACAGCCCCACAATACAGTCATATGTATATGAAAGCGGTAAATGAAAACATATAAATACTTACTCGGTTGGAGAGCTTCCATGCTGTTTGGTTAGTTGTTCAACAAAGAAAGATTGAAAACAATAGTATATTTCAAAATCAAAGGAGAAAGTGCTTTGAAAAAGAAAGATTTGGGGCTTACAGCTCAAGGAGAGGCCCAGGGTTTTATCAGTGAGCGCACTGTTTGAATTTGTACAGAGGGACTTATACAAGTGACTGAGGCCCAAAAAGGTTTTATGTACAAAGGGATGGGTCTTACACTCTCTCAAGAGGCCCAAAAAGGTTTTAAAGAAAAAGAGTGGGGCTTATAACACGAGGGTAGGCCCAGTTGACTTTTCGTTAAAAATGGCGATCACGCCGAGGTTTCCTTTTAACGCAGAGGGACTTATACAATGAGTGAGGCCCAAATTATTTTGGTTAAAAGGGGGTTGGGTCTTACACTCTATTAGAGGCCCAAAAGTTTTGAATGGGTCTTATAGCTCAAGGAGAGGCCCAGGGTTTTATCAGTGAGCGCACTGTTTGAATTTGTACAGAGGGACTTATACAAGTGACTAAGGCCCAAAAAGGTTTTCTGTACAAAGGGATGGGTCTTACACTCTCTCAAGAGGCCCAAAAGGTTTAAAGAAAAAAGAGTGGGACTTATAACACGAGGGTAGGCCCAGATGATTTTTCGTTTGAAATGGCGATCGCGCCGAGATTTTCTTTTAACGCAGAGGGACTTATACAATAAGTGAGGCCCAAAATAGTTTTAAGAAAAGAAATGGGTCTTACTACTCGAAGGTAGGTCCAAGGTTATTTTTCAAAAGGCGACGATCGCGCCGTTGGTTTTTGACGGTATCGGGACTTATACAATACACTGAGGCCCAAAAAATGATTTGGTCAAAAAAAAGAAAGGGACTGGGTCTTACACTCTATTAGAGGCCCATGAGTGTTTGAAAAAGTTTGATGAGGGTTGAATTAATCAAAAACTCTAATTTCATTTTTTAAAGGGCATTTTTCAAAGAAAAATCAAGTAAAAAAATGATAAAAAAATATCAAATAAAATCATTAATCATGTTATAAACAGTGATTAAGGTTTATGAAAAAGTATTTTATCCACATGAATATTTAAAATCATTTTGGTTTTAAAAATCAAGAAAAAGAAATCATTTTAAAAGCATTTAAAACAATTTAAAACAATATTTTTGAATATATTAAAAATATATCAAATAATAATATTTTTGTGATTTTTTGGTGGATTAAAATATTATGGAGTATGAAAAAGAAGTGTGTAAAACAGATTTTGAAAATGATAATTTTTTGCTATGTGAAAGAATTGGTTGAGTTTTGAAGATAAACTAAGAAAAAGAGGAATGTGATGTCACAACATCACTCATGAGACATCACTCATGAGTTTTGAATATAAGTGAAAAGGGACGATATCACAACATCACATTCGACATCAGACAAAAACCAGAACTGCACCTTGATTTTCAACATCTTTTTATCAAACTTCAAACATTTATAACTCTCTCAATTTTTAACGGGATTAGATCCGGAAGAGCCTATCTTGACCAATTTTTCGCAAGGAATCCAATGGTATCACTCATACATACTGAAACTTAATGTACAACGCACACAAGGCAAAAAACCAGATCTGCACCTTAAGTTTAAACATCTTTGCTTATCAAATTTTCAAACATTCATAACTCAATTTTTAACGAAATTGAAGTACGTAAGAACCTATATTGACCAATTTTTCGCAAGGAATCCAATGGTATTACTCATACATACTTAAACTTAATGTACAACACACACAAGGCAAAAAACCAGATATGCACCTTAAGTTTAAAACAACATAAACTCCACATATAAACATGTTAAAGTGCAAACAGTAGGAGGATCATAACATACACATTAAGGACTACAATTTTGCTTCAAGAATTGTTCAATATGATGCATGTATGTGGACATCAAAGGAAAGCATGATTCAAAGAATTCAAGTTATGAATTTTACCTCTTTTTTGGAGATTTTGTGCAACCTACCAAGTGCTTTGTTCCAGAAATGATTTGATGCTTTGGACACCCTCAAATGACCTCTTAGAAGCTTTTAGGATGGTTGGAATCAGCTGGTACCTGCAAAAACACAAACTGTCCCTTTCTTGCAAAAGGGGTTAAAAGTGACCAAAATAGCCACTCCCTCAAATGGTGTTCCAGATGTTGGGAACCATTTGGGATAGTTCAAGGATGATATTTGGAGTGTGTTTGAGGTTTTATCTGGTTTGGTAAGTGATTGAATCAAGACATGGCTTGAAAAATGCAAAAAAGTGCCATTTTGAGGTTTTGAGAAGTGACTTTGTGATTTTGTGATTACAGGTCACTTGTGATAGTTTGCATAGCTTACATATGATATATATGAGGTGTGTGCGTGATTGATTATGATGGAAAAGCTCTCAAGCTCAAAAACTCAGAATTACTTTCTTTGGAAAGCAAATTTGAGGTGAAAGAAGAGATTTTGAGGAAAGCATCTGTTTGATGGCTTTGGTGTACTCAAACTGAGCACAAATGAGCTCTATTTATAGTAGAGCAAGTTTGTTTTTGCAGCAATAGTGAATGGTGGCTGTATCAGAGGTTTGGCCAATGTTGTCCAATGAAAATCCAAGTCTCCTTTAGCCATTGACTAGAGGTTAGAGCATAGAGCTTTGGTTCCCTACTTGTTGGAGGAATCTTGACTGAATTCAGTTGCAAATGTGTCAGTCCATGCCACCTCTAAGCATCTATTAAATGCTTCAATCCAAAATTGGAGTCTTGTCCCTCTTTTAGGGATTTTTAGGAATAGCATGCTACTTCTTGTTCCAAGGACTTTGGAGGCTTGGCTCAGTGATTGTACCCTTTAGATTTGATCCTCAGATGTGTCCAAGATGATGACAAGGCTTGGAAATTCGTGTGGCACAAGAAATGTGCAAATCTGCCCCATGAAAAATTCAGCTGCAGCAAGCCTTTTTGTAAAATCCATAACTCCCTGCTCAAGTATGCTACATGGACGTTCTAGGACTTTCTGGAAAGCTGAGATGATGTACTTCAACTTTGATGTTCAAGGTTTGGCTTGAATCAACTTGGATCATGAAGAAAAACATCCTTGAAGTTGGGACATTCTTGCTGGAAAAATATTAATGATGTCCTATGCAATGTCAGAACATCAGACATTGAACATTAATAATTCCAAACTTTAATCACTTGTATCTTTTAATCCACTATGATATTTTGAGTTGAAGTGAATTGCATCTTTGATGCTTGTCTTGCATGGTGACAAAGTTTGAAAATTGGGTGGCACAAGAAAAGTGCGCAAAATCTGTCCTAACAAATCAGCTCGAGCAAGGCATGTTGTGAGGTTCATAACTCCTTGCTCAAGTTGAATTAATGGGAATTCTAATACATTTTGGAAAGCCCTAATGACATACTTTAACTTTGATGTTTGACTTTGGTCTCGGTTCAGCTTGCAAAGTCATCAAAAATGGTCTTGAACTTATGTAGTCAAATCTGTCCTAAAAGCTATCATGAAAATTCTGCTTTATCAATGCTTTTTGCAAAAATCATATCTCCTTGCTCGAGTATGCTACAAGGACGTTCTACAACTTTCTGGAAAGTTGAGATAACGTACTTCAACTTTGATGTTCAAGGTTTGGCTTGAATCAACTTGGATCATGGAGAAAAACATCCTTGAAGTTGGGACATTCTTGCTGGAAAAATATTAATGATGTCCCATACAATGTCAGAACATTGGACATTAAGAATTCCCAACTTTGATCACTTATATCTTTCAATCCTTATGATATTTTGAGTTGATTCCTTCTACAATGTTGAAGTATCAAATACCCTCTTTAAAAGTAGCTCTTACTCAAAATCAATGGATGCTTGGATCAATAGTTACAACCTTAAAAAGTTGTGCACTTGAACATGATTTTAACTTAGAAAAAATTTCTAAGTTTCTTTCAATTTGATCAATTTTGCAATTTTGCATGATTTATTGATTTAAATTTGATCAAATTAAATCATCCATCATATTTTCTTGAGTAATGGCTTGTGAAGCTCAAAGTTGACCAAAAGTCAAACTTTGGCTTTCTGCGTCAGTTGACTTTGTATTAGATGAACTTTAGGCTTGATCCACTTGAAATGTTGCACTCTTGTGCTTAATTCTTGATGTGGGAGTCCTCTTGATCCTTTGTGAATGTTTGAGAGGTTTAGACAAGTTGAAGATCATGTCATTCCTTGATTGATCATTTGTCTAAAGGCTCTGAGAGGGTTTGAAACCCTAGTTTGATTGTAGTGAACGCTCACCCATCTTTGGGGAGACTAATGAAGTATGATGGTTCCTCCATATTGTGATGATGATTTTCACAATGATGGGAAATCTTAGTGGTCAAAATTTGGGGTATGACAGATGCCCCTATTTAATCTTCTTGGACCCGAAGGTGTGAATGACGAAGGTATTCGGGCATTCGGGGTGCAAGAGGATTAAATATCGGAATACCCAAAATTTTGATGGCTATGAATGGTAGCTTGCGCATTCATCTTCTTTTGCTAAGCAATGATGCTTAGAAAAGGTAAACTTCCCCTCGATCCTGGTATCCTACCAAGGAACTGGTCTCAATTTTCTTTTGAGATGAACTTCCCCTCGATCCTGGTTTCCTACCAAGGAACTGGTCTAAGTTTCTGATTTAAACTTCCCCTCGATCCTGGTTTCCTACCAAGGAACTGGTCTAAGTTTCTGTTGTAACCTTCCCCTCGATCCTGGTTTCCTACCAAGGAACTGGTCTCGGTTTCTTCCGTCAATAAACTTTATTGACAAGGGACGCTATGCGTAGCGATTTTCCTCAAACTTCTCGCCGAATTTTCCTGGAGAGATGCCATTTGATGGGAAAAAGTTTGACGTTAGACTCGCTGGGGAGCCCAATCGTCTGAGTTGTAGAGGTGCACAAACTTCTCTATTGGAGACGCCATTTGCCGACTCTATCTGGGGAAAGCGAGTCTCTTGAGAGGCTGCTTCTGCTTGGAATCTTACATCATACTTTTCTCGGGATCTTCCCGGAGAAATGCCATATGATGGGGTCCAATTTTGAGGTGCCGAGGACCTTTTCATCAGCGGTGTTTCAGAGATAAACTATTGTACTGCCGAATCTCTGCTTAAGAGGCTTTCTCTGGGGATTTTCTTTAATCCGGGAAAGCAAGGATATCATCTTCAATGGCGAAGAGTGACATTTATTGAAGGTTCTCTGGTCTTTCAGAGGTTCAAGTTATCAAAGTGGTCGGGGACCCAACTTCAATCCAGAAATAAACTGGAGGCGAGATCGTTCAGACGCGACACTTCTTAATCGAGGAAAGAACTGACAACTCGACCGAGAGGACAACTATCACTAGGGATAAGACCGACTGGAGTGATAGTGATGCAATATGAATGAGAATGCATGATGTATGTACGTTTATGCTGACAAAACTAACGCGACATACCAACTAAAAAATGAACATGACTGGATACTCGGCCATCGTGGGGCGAAGAAGTACCGCTGGTTCAGAATAGCAATTCCACCTTGCTTAGGAAAGATAGTCCCTGTTGGGAGCTATGTTGGTCGGGCTTAGGAGATAAGAACTCGGCCGAGGGTATCAGATGGAATAGTTGCATCCGACACTATTGATCCTTCATTCAGGCGCACTGGCGTAGAAGGAGTACTTTGATTTTGCACTTTGAAATTTGCTTACATTCGGAGAAGCGGTTGATGCTCTTTTGATGTTCAACAGTCAAAAGAAATTGCCATCTTTATTTTAAAGCAGAAAAATTTTTAACAAGTAAATTCATTTTTGTTTCATTTCAAGAATCGTTAATCATGTTAACAACGTCGTTCTGTAAAGCTAAAACAAATAAGAATTATAAACAAAAGCACAAGGGCTCAAATTTTATTGATAAGATGGAGATCAGCCAAACGCGTGATTCCAAAGAGTATATACAAAGTTTGAAAATGGTAATTTATAGGGAAAAGGGCTACGTTGACACATAACGACCACTATCCTTCTACCAACTTTGAATTCGGGACATCCTGAGCTTCTGTCGAAGATGACCTTGACTGGAGTTTTCCTCCGATGGATGGTGTAACTGCTGCTGCTGAGGGACCTGCCTCTGTTGAACATAGTTACTTGCCATTATCCCTAATTTTTGCCTGGATTGTACTATGATGTTTCCAATCCATCGGGATGATTTTTTTTATTTGTTTTTTAGTTTAGGCAAAGTATTTCTTGACTACATCAACATTCGTGGGGTAGGAAAATTCCTCTCCGTCCATGGTTGTGAGTCTCAAGGCGCCGCCAGAGAAAGCTTTCCTGACCACATAGGGGCCATCATAATTCGGAGTCCATTTGCATCGGGAATCAGTGAGAAACGATTGTACCTTCTTGAGTAGTTTGAAGATCAGCGCGCATGTCGCGGTTATGAGGAATATGAATCTGGAGATGTAGTTCAAACGTCCCAAGAATCCTCTTACTTGTTTTTCAATTTTCGGAGAAGGCATTTCTTGAATGGCCTTGACCTTGTCAGGATCAACCTCAATCCCTTTCTGGCTGACGATGAACCCTAGTAGTTTCCCTGAACGGACACCGAAGGTGCACTTGTTGGGATTCAAGCGGAGCTTGAATTTTCTTAAACTTTCGAACAATTTTTACAAATGTTCAACGTGCTCACTCTCTGTTTTTTATTTTGCAATCATATCATCGACATATACCTCGATTTCTTTGTGTATCATGTCATGAAACAGAGTAGTCATGGCCCTTTGATAGGTTGCCCCGGCGTTCTTCAAACCGAACGGCATTACCTTGTAGCAAAAGGTACCCCATGGGGTAATGAACGAAGTTTTCTCCATGTCTTTCGGCGCCATTTTGATCTGGTTATAGCCCGAGAATCCATCCATGAAGGAGAAAATTTTGAACTTTGCTGTGTTGTCTACCAGCATGTCAATGTGTGGTAAAGGAAAGTCGTCCTTTGGACTTGCCTTGTTCAGATCCCTGTAATCAACACACATTCTGGCCTTTCCGTCCTTTTTGGGAATGGGTACGATTTTGGCTAACCATAGAGGATTTTCAGATGTAGCGAGGAAACCCGCGTCGATCTGTTTCTGTACCTCCTCTTTGATTTTGATGGCCATGTCCGGGTGAATCCGTCTCAACCTTTGCTTTACTGGCGGACATTCTGATCTTAACGGTAAGTGATGTTCCACGATGCTGGTATCCAACCCTGGCATATCCTGATAGGACCAAGCGAATACATCGGGGAATTCTTTGAGAAGCTTTATCAAACTCTCTCTGGCAGTTGGACTGAGCAGTGCCCCAATCCTGATTTCTTTTCTCTCCTTTTCTGAACCCAAGTTTACCGTTTCCAACGGCTCTTTGTGAGGTTCAATGGACCTTTCCTCTTGTCTGAGTAATCGGGAGATCTCTTCTGGAATTTTGTCGTCAACTTCTTCTTCAGCCCCAAATACCGGGAACTCAAAGTTGGGAGAAGGCATCGGATTGTATGTTTCAACGGGGTTTAAAACAAGCGATCTGCATGACGTGATGATTCGTGTTTAGAAGAGATAGAGAAAATGTAAAAGTGTGTGCAGTGTATTTTGTTTTACTGCTTGTTTTTATTATTGATTTATTTTTTAGGATTACCATTTTCTGAAAAAGCAAAAAGACAAAACAGCAATTAATACGGAAATTATAGAACGACATTATTTTATTAATGAACAAGTCGATCCTTGAAACTACAGCCCTATAAAACAAAACTTTGTCGCTTTGGGCGGAGCGAAGAGGGAAAATTTACAGAAAGAGAGCCCTATCAAAACATCCGTTTCACCTGGGCAGGGTGAAAGGTTAAAGATGGCAATTACTTTGACTGATGAACGATCTTCGGAACCTCGACGGCAACCCATTGGCGGCGAACTCCTCGGTGAATCACAAAGTCTGGCACCTTCCTCGATTTATCTTCAGAAATGACGCTGATTTCTGGTGGAGCAAGATCATTAGAATCTGTCTCCTAGGAAGAATTGTCGTAGGAGATTTCCTCAGTTGAATTTTGCATAGCATTTGTGCTCTCAGCTGTATCTCCCCATCCAGTTGGCTGGATATCTTCGAGCCTGATACGAGAGCTTTCGGGAGCGGTGTACTTGACCACAAAGTCAAATTTTCCACTCGGTTGTCCCAAGGTGTCCCACACATCTTTGGAACTGGAGGAGTCATCTCCCTCGATGACGTTGACCTCGGGAAAAGTATAGTTGATGAATTCAAGTCCTGCAAACGTTGCGAATTCATCTTCATGTTGAGTAGTTTCTGAATGACCTGAGTGTTGATCCCGTGACATGGTGGGGACACAGGTATTCTGTTCAATGAGACTCAGCTGATTTTCATTGTTCGGCTGACTTTCTTGCCCCAAATCTCCTAGATAAGGTTGCCACATTGGCAGACCATCCATTGGGCCATAGTAGGTGTGGTCAAAGTTGTCTTTCATTAGAGTGTCCTCCTCTAATGAGTTTGGTGGAGCACGACATCCTTCCGGATCACAATCTCCATATATCATTTTGACGTCTGACCTGGGTATAAATCTCGGACTCTGTGCGGGAAAGCAGAATGGGGTATGCATTTCGTCCATATAGATTGGAAGCCACCAGTGGTTCAACAAGTGCTGAAGTGTTTCCTGGACAAGGGCACAACCTTGGTCGTTTTCGCAACCCGCTTTGCAGTTTTGATAATCATGTGATACCAGGAACCCGATCCGGACCTGTTCTGTGTGTAACTCTACTAGGCTGGTATTCATCAAGCGAATATCGAAGATTTGAATCATGTTGATCTGATAGGGATTCCTATCATGGTAGTCCTGGATCCGTCTAAGATCCATCTGACGTTGGAGGGGCTCTTGTATGAAAGAGCATCCCTGTTTGTTTACCGAGCAAGTCAGACAAGAACTGTAATCGTGTCGCGGCAGATTATGATACTGGCTTTGCCTTGAGTGTATCGCCACCAAGTTGACATTCATCGCACGGATGTCGTGGTTTTGAATGACGTTGGAATTCGTGTAAACCATGTTAACTCCATGAACTCGGTGCTCTTGGATCCATCCGAGATCCATTTGTTCCTGTAGGGCTGCTTGCACCACAGAACATCCTTGATTGTCTTTAGAGCAGATATCACATTGATGATAGTTATGAGGTGGCACATGGCCATATCCACTCTGCCTACAATGCATCTTGACCAGATTGGTTTTCAATAAGAGTACATCGTGAATTTGATAGACATTGTTAGATTCTCCTTCTATCAAATTGACTGCAGCCTTCTCATGTTGAGGCAGCGGGTTCGTGAGAACATTAGGATTTGTATCCTTGAAGGATAAGACCCCTCTCCTAACAAGCTTTTGCACGTCGGACTTGAAATTGAGACAATTCTCTATATCATGCCCTGATCCTCCTTGATGATAAAGGCACGTATGGTCCACCTTAAACCAAAAAGGTGGATTTTCCGGTACTGTAATAGGAGACTTAGTCTGGATATGCCCCTTAGCCAGTAGTAACGGAAATAGTTATGCGTACAACATGGGTATAGGATCAAACCCTGATGGTCGTGTTGTACGGTTGTTGTTATATGGAGGACGTGCCTGCTGAAGAGGCTGCTGTGTCCTTTGCTGATTAGGTTGGCTCTGCGCAACCTGAGGTTGATACGTAGGAATAGGCGCAGGGCTGGTAGCAGGAGTTACAGCTGCTACTGGTTGATAACGTCGCCTTTGCTTTCCGAGAGAGATATTCCCAATATCCTGCTCTTTTTTCTTAGGGATAGCACTACCGTATTTTTTAGTACCGTTCGTCGATCCAGTGTCTTTTACCAAACGACCTTCTCGGACGGCTTCCTCAAGACGTACGCCCATGCCGACCATCTCGGTGAAATCACTGGGTGCATTGGCAACCGTTCGGTCATAGTAAAATGAGCTTAAGGTTTTTAAGAAGATTTTTGTCATCTCTTTTTCCTCAAGAGGTGGACAAATTTGAGCGGCAATCTCACGCCACCTTTGAGCATACTCCTTAAAGGTTTCCTTGTCCTTTTGCGACATCGATCTGAGTTGATCTCTGTCGGGTGCCATGTCCAAATTATATTTGTATTGTTGGACGAAGGCAGTTCCAAGATCTCTGAATGTACTGATCGTAGTACGGTTTAAACCCATGTACCATTTGAGTGCGGCACTGGTTAAACTATCCTGGAAGTAGTGAATCAGTAGGTCATGATTCTCAGTAAGAGCTGACATTCGCCGAGCGTACATCACCAGATGGCTCTGAGGGCAAGAGTTACCCTTGTACTTTTCAAAGTCGGGCACTTGGAACTTGTGCGGGACTTTCACATTGGGGACCAGACAAAGGTCTGCGGCGTCCTTTCCAAATAGATCCTGACCGCGAATGGCTTGCAGCTCCTTCTGCATTTCCAGGAACTGTTCCTGGAATTCATCCATTCAGTCAAACATAGTTTCTTTTTTACCAGAAGGTATAAGTGGAATATGTCCTTCCGGGACAGTGTGCACCACAGGGGGTGGTACCGTGACTACGGCAGTGAATCTTGGCGTTTCTCGAAGTTTGTAACCTTCAGGAGTCTTCAATATGCCTCTGGCATCTTCGCTTTCCTGAAGTTTGTAACCTTCAGGCCCAGCGGCTTCTGTTGTGATTCCCTGATCTTCAGTGATCGGCGGAACATATCCTTCCGGGATATAGCTAACAGGCATGCCCCAAGGACGATCATTCGGCATTTGATACCTAGGATCATACTTCTCCACTATGGGCATTGATGTGATCTCTGAGATCACAGTTCTTTGTAGCTGAGCTTCTGCCATGGCTTGCATGTCGTTACGAAGCTTTCTTATATCCTCTCTTAGAGCGTCGATCTCTTCTTTCAACTCTTTGTTCTCTTCCTCGAGATCATCCATCTTTTTCTGACGATTGGCCCGAGTATTGTACGAATGAGACAGTCTGACTCTAGAACCGAGACACAAACGTGAGATTCGTAGGGAAGAAGAATACGTGATGTGAGAATGATGAATGCAATGATTATATTAAATGTTTTTTTGGTTTAATCAAAATAAACTTCGACAATTAGATTGCAAATATCAAACAGTGGGGAAACCCATTTTTATTGAATTCAAAGGATTACAGAAATGGAAATACAGTAGATTACAAGGTGCAGAAACAGAAACCTAAGCTAATGGGTCCCGAGTCCTCTCTAAAGAGAAATCGGGTGCTGACTCTGGTACTTTCCTTTTCTTTGACCAGGGGGCTCTTGGGCCGTTGTCGGGTTGTCATTCCTTTGCCAGGTGAAAGGAGCGAGCAAATTCCTTTGGTCATCTTGATTCTCTACAACATGTTGCTCCAAAATTTCAATCAGAGCATCCTTTTCTTTCAGTAGTTGCTGTATTTTGATGCACTCCACGTTGAGGGTGCGGTACTTGTTCTTCCAAGACCTCCTCTCCCGTTGAACTTTGTTGAGAGTAACCTAAAGGTTTTCAGTCTCAGTCATGAAGTACATGACAGACTCCCTCGGTGGAAGAACTTCATGACGAGGATAAGGCATCTTTAGCTTGAGAGCTTTAGTTTGTACCCAGTGGAGATAAGGCTCCACCGAGACACAGTCCGGTTTTCCTAGAGACTCCCGTCCTTTCTTATGAACAGGTTTCCTGGATCTGAAGCTTAGTGCTTACATTATATCTAAGGAGCATCTACATAGTCATACGGGAGAATGATGAAGTAGAAGGTTTGCCTTGGATGGTGAAGATGAATTGTATGATAGCCCTTGGTGAAAGGGACAGTGGTACCAAAATGCATGTAAATGTGCTCAAATGTTCATCTCCATCTAGAGCATTTGTTAATCTTGACAGGGGAAGTATTTGTCTATGGATTTTGCAGCAAAGGTACATATATTGTGAAGATTGCATGCTGATCAAGATTGGTTGAATCTTATGAGGATATAATGTCAGATAGCATGCTATGACATTAGGTTGTTGGTTCATATTAAGGCAGTACAATTATCAGCAAAGCAATAGAAAAGTACTGTAAAGAATTTTGTAGAGTTACAGAAAAATCTAAAATATGATTGGAGTTTTATTAGATATTTGAAGATACAAGGTTAAACTACATTCTCATGCCAATCACCTGCATCCAGAAATGCCTTCCAATCTGCATCCCATTCATCTTCTAAAGGCTATTTTTGAGCAGTATGGTTCTTACCAGGCTTCATAGTTGTCACTGAAGTCCTGCCAGTTTTTGTTGCTCCTGAAGAAGGACCTGATGTCGTCTGAGATTTGACCTTCTTCTTCAGAGGTTCTGGATTTTTATCCTCATGCTTGAGTTTCTTGGTTGATACTTTGGAGCTTGATTGACTCATGCTTTATTGGAGTGTTGTGCTGAGCAAAGGAGAAAGAGTGGTTTTATAATGATTTTTCTAAAGCATTGTTTGTATCGCCAGTCTAGTCAAAAGTGTTGGAATGTGGTTTTGACCATGTCTTTAATAATGTTAGAACATTGTGTTTGGAGATTGCATAGATCTTGTTGCTACTGACAGTAGGGCTTGTATTATGTCGCATGTGATGAAGTGTAGGTCATATGAATTGGCATAATTTGTCTAATTATGGCTAAAAAGGGGGAGAGTTAAAAATTGCCCTGAAGAGAGTAATTGATGCTGCTAAAAGTAAAAGGTGTTTAGTTGAAAAGTGCTGATGCAGTTATTGAGGGGGAGTTTAGACTGAGCTGCTAGTGAAGATATCATAGCATTTGAAGAGTGCAGCCAAGCAGACATCAAGGGGGAGAAGTGCTGCACATTGTGAGCTACTGAACAGCTGTGATGCTGGTTCATGTTTTTCAAGGAGGAGCACCAATTGGCTGTTGTCAATAATGAAGATGGTGTTGCAGCAGATCAAGTGATGAAGACTTTTGAAGATTGTCAAACTGCTGCTAATGAGTTTCAAATTGATTGAAGATTATTCCGCTGCTGAAATCTCTGAAGATGCAGAGTGCAGAAGTTGATTGCAGAGTGCAGAGATTGTTTTAGCCAAAATTAGCCAAAGGGGGAGATTGATAGTTCCTGGATTGGCTGGAATTTTGGTAAAACAAAGTATATTCAATGTTGATGTCAAGGTGTTGATGTTGTAACATTGAAGTCTTAACACTGGGCTGTGTTAAGTAGTTAAGTGCTGAAGTTGAATGTTTGATGTCACACAGGTGATGTTGTAACATCAGACCTGCAGAATTAATAACAGCAGGATATGTTATTAGGGCACGCGTATTAGCTGGAATTGTGGAGAGTGGTTAACTCATTGGATGAGAATATCTTGGGATAGATATGTTCTGTTACATGGGAGATTTGATTGCAGGTCTGTTGGAGAATTAAAAGGTTGAAGATTTAAAAAGATTTTGGGGATAAAATCTGTTTTGAAGATTCAGTTTTAATTAACAAATCTGATCAAATATTGTGACAAGTCCAAGCCCAATTCAGGATGCTATATAAAGCGTACAAGACCAAAGGAAAAAGGTACAGAAATACAGGGAGAAGATCAAGAGCAGAGGCTGAGTGTCTTGAGTATTTTGTACAAGGTGTATAACCAGAATTCTAGGGTGAATTGTTGTGTCGTATTCTGTCCTCTCTAAAGCTGTGAAGCAAAGAGAGTTGTATTACTTGATCAAAGCTGTGAAGCAGAATCAAGGGTTCTCAAAGAGGTTGTTCTTTGAGTGGTTTTAGGGATTGAGTAGTGTTCTCATATCTAAGTGGTTTCTTAGGTAGAAAGTCACTAGTAGGAATTAAGATTAGGAGATTGTCAACTGGGTTGTTGAGTCTGTAATTTAATTCTACAAGTAGTGAAATTCATCCCTGGCTTGGTAGCCCCCAGACGTAGGTAGTTAGACCGAACTGGGTGAACAAATCACTGTGTTGATTTATTTACTGTTATTGTTGTCCATTGTGCAGAGTGTGTTGTTGTGACATCGCACCTTAACATCACACGTCTGGTACCAGAATTTCACAATCTATATAAGAGTTGGTGAGAGACATGATTTTCTGCGACCAACGTAAGGCACTCTTATAATCCCAAAAAGCAGCAGACTTGGGTAAGTGGGAGATAAACCATTTGTAAAGCAGAGGTACACAGCATGTGATCTCCCCTCCGCTGTACAAATTCCTTAAGTGTACAGAATGATATGCATCTGCGAGCAAAGTCGGCACAGGGTTTCCAATGAGAAAAACCTTAATGGAGTTGATATCAACGAAGTTATTGATGTTGGGAAACAAAAATAACCCGTAGGTGAGCAAGACAAAGACGCTTTCAAAAGCAGTTACGTTTCCTATACTGGCAAAGTACAGGGCTTTCTTTGTCAAGAACTGGGCTGGCAAACCTTGGATGCCACCCTTAGTGGTTATGTGAGTCCTGACCTTAGACTCGTCCAAATGAATTGCTCTTGCAATGGTCTGATTCTTTGGAATTTCTTCCAGTCCAGAAAATAGAGCTCGATCAGTGATGTGTAAATCGATCAGATGAGAATACTCCTCCAGCGTTGGTGCGAACTGGTAATCCGGGAATGTGAAACAGTGATAAACTGGATCATAAAACTGAATGAGCGCATCCATGATTCCCTCAATCACATGGACTCTTAACAGTGGTAGCAAACCTCCGTATTTGGCTCTGAAGGCCTCTTGGTTTGTGATCATCCTCGCCAAACCTCTCAAATCCTCTAGTTTTGGAATCCTAAAAGTGTACTTATGAGTTCTCCTTCTACCGAAATCCATTAGCGCAATCCTTTTCTCTGATATTTGCAATCACAGTCTTAGTTTAATTTGAAAAACAGAGAGACTAGAAGAGAAATTTTTTTTGAATGTTTTAATGTTTTTTAAATGAATGCATGAATGCAGCACATAAAAACATAGAAAAAACATGGGGTCAAAGGGTCGTTGTCATGAAGTCAAGGCTCTACCCATCCCCAAAGGTTTATACTATGGTGATTTTTGTACTTGTACTCATTAACATCATCTCCTCCCAGGAAAGCAAAACAACAAGCGGATTGCCAGCGAGTTGTAGAGCAATCTTAGAGTAAGTGCCATTCACCAAGAATAGATCACCAGCCTCAAATGAGGGTAGTATCGCGTAACAACTATTCCTGATAGTTTCCGCACTACAAAAGGGTTTGGCTCCCCAGCTTCTTAGACATCACAATCGGCCCATTGTCTAGGTGAGAGAATGGGTTGCATTGGTCAGCCTCCACTGAGGTTGATGGTCGACCTCGTCGCCATCACTTATCTTAAGTGTATACTCAATCTTTCCACATGCGGCATCACACGCATTCCCATTAGCAGAAAAATAAACAGGTATAGCAATTAGGAAAAGCAGTATATATATTTGTCCTAATCATCCTAGACTTTTAAAAGCTAAGAATCTTAAGTTCCTGACAGAAAATGGTTTCCCGGCGGAGTCACCATCCTGTGGTTTCATTCCAAATTAACGGCGTTTTGACCTAAGATCCTAGTGACGTCAAGGTTTCTACCTAGGGGACAAGAAGAGAACAAGATCCCTAAAGAGACCTGATTGTCCCCAGCAGAGTCGCCATTTTTCTGTGGAAAATAGGGACGATGATGACTAAGGTAAAACAGATCCTCATGAGACTCCCCAGCAGAGTCGTCATTTTTCTGTAGCGAGTGATTTTTGGATGTGGTTGTGAAGCACGATCGCTCTGGTACTACAGCTCGATTCATTTTTTATCCTATTAAAGCTGATAAAGGAAGGGAAATAGATGTCTCCAATTAACCCTGCTTGCATACTGAGATTAAACAGTCAAAACTGTTGGTTTACAGATGCTACAAAGATTCTGGGTCTCTCCTAGGTTATTTTGTTGACAAGGGGTGCTTTAGGCTATCGGTTAGGATGTTAGGATAAATGCTTCTTGATAGATATGTGAGAGTATGGGATTTTGGGTTTTTGTTTAGTGTGCTCGCTAAGATTTTTCTTTTAATCTTATGCCTACGTATTCCCGTTTACCGAAACAGGGAAATCAGAGCGTTCGTAGTTCCTCCTATTCTATGGGAGGAAATGGGTGTTTTTGGTGTCTTGTTCAAAGCCCAAGACGTGAAGCGAAAGGTGATATATATCTTGTTCAAAGTGTCGCTCCCAGGATTTTCATCCAGGTATAAACGCGAGAATGGCGCGGAAAACAGAGTCGACAGCCGTGTAAATTTATCCCAAGAGGGGGAAAGGGAACACCGCATAAACCTGAGGAAGAGGGAAAGAAATGGTCATCGCAACCATAGCCTGGGTTCGAGAGTCGGTTACGCGAGGGGAAGGTGCTAGCACCCCACGCGTCCATCGTACTCGATGGGATCCACGCTTGCTGTCTATTCTAAGGGTGAGTTATCCTATCATCTATGGCTGTACTAAGACGGGAGAGGGGAAAACAAAGACAGACTCGGTAGGACGTCGACGTCCTAGGCCTATGTACTCCCTTTGTGCAATGGGAAATTTAGAGTCAACGTAGTTCGAACCAAGTTCTTTTTGTGTTTTTTATGAGCGATGCTAAGTTCGCGTCCGGCAGTTAGGGTCGATGCCTGTTTGCGACTCAGATGGAAAGTAACGTGCCCTTTTTGAAAATAGTCTTTAGTTTGGCAATCCCGAAGGACAAAAAGGTTTGAATTTTGTTTGTATTTTGACTTGAGTTAGTTCATAACTTGCATTGCACCAAAGTCTAGGGCACAGGGACGAATACTTAACGAATCGTCCCAAGACAGGACGCTCGCTAAGCACTCTAGAAAGATGAGAGGAAGCCCTTCATTTCTCATTCCCCACGCTTAAGGCTCGTGCACAATACACTTTATCCTTATTAAGTGTTTTCAAGAAGTTTTGAGACGAGAAGAGAGAAGACACAAAGGAAACTCTAAAGGGAAACTAAGAGTCCTAATGTTATCATGCATGGGTGACCTACGGTTAGTGAGGTTTGACGACAACCTAAGATTAAAGAAAAGAAAAGAAGAGAGACAGAAAGAGTGAGAGTGGACATGGCTAACTATCCACACCCTCAAATAACTTACCTCAGCCTCTGCATAAAAGGTTAGTACAAAACTGACATACGTAAAAGAAATGAGATAAATGAAATCCAGGCAATGACATATAATGGCAATCAAGTGACCTATAACAATCTAAACATGGTTTATGAAGTCAAAGACACAATCCCAAAACAATGGCACCAGTGCCTTTTCAAACAGGTAACCAGACATGATCAGAGATATGCATACAAGAAGACCTCAAATAAAAGCAATCAAACAATTAGCAAAACATCTTCTAAAATCAACAAATTAATTATCAACATATCTCAACCAGAAGCAAACTACATGTCCAAAATTCATGCCAAAATTCCCAAGATAGGTCACTCAAACAAATATGCAAATCAGATGAGAAATATAGTTCAATATGCAAAAGAGGAGGACTAAAATGCAATATGAAATGATTTTAAAAATGAGAGAAAAATATTTTAATGCAGTTCAATGTGTTGATAAAATAATGAAAAAAGAATGAGTTCAAAATATTTTGTGGATGATGAGAAATAAAATGAACAAGTCATGGTGTGCATGCATGAAATAAATTCAAAAAGAAGATAAACAATTAATTATTCAGCCACTAAAAATAAAATGAAAATGAAAAATAAAATTTGTGAAAATTTTATAAAATGCCAAATGTTATTCATGAATTTTCTGGGAATTTTTTAATGCAATTATCTATTTTTAAAAAATGAAAGTGAAAATGCAATAATTAAAAAAATAAAAATAAGGAAATAAACATGGGGATGTGTTTAGCAGCTAGAACACGTTCAAAAGGCAAATGGGCTCATACAAGGGGTGCGAATAACAAGGCCCAGATCAAAAACCCATCAGAAAAAAAAAATAAAATAAAAAAAGAGTCCACGTGTGGACTTCAGTCAATGGGCTGACTCATCCTCACCTTCAGATTGATCATACGCTCCTTATTAAGTCAAACAAAGTCCAAGTAATAATGATCAACAGCCATGATTAAGAAGCACACCACAATTATCATGCACGCACACTTACACAATTGGTCAGAAATAAAAAAAAAAAAAAAGAACACGTGCCTATCATGCTCCCTCATTAATGCGTTGGCTGCGTAATGGCCATCAGATTCATCCTACGCATGGCATTAAGTCAATAAAATAACAAGTAATTAAGATGAAAAACAATGATATGGTGGCACACGGTAACAATCATGGGTGGGCAAACACACAAACACTAAATAAAAATCAGAAAAAAAATAAACGTGGCAAGCTTTGGACCACACGATCAACGCAACGGACGGCCAGGATTTCGTCCCTTACCTCTGAAACCCTAGCTCGCCGGAACTCACACCAGCCGCCGGAGCCCTAGCTCCGGCCGTCACCCACGGCCACCTGCAACTCAAAAAAACCCAGAAAACGCAAACGAATATACCATTTTGATGCTTTGGACACCCTCAAATGACCTCTTAGAAGCTTTTAGGATGGTTGGAATCAGCTGGTACCTGCAAAAACACAAACTGTCCCTTTCTTGCAAAAGGGGTTAAAAGTGACCAAAATAGCAACTCCCTCAAATGGTGTTCCGGATGTTGGGAACCATTTGGGATAGTTCAAGGATGATATTTGGAGTGTGTTTGAGGTTTTATCTGGTTTGGTAAGTGACTGAATCAAGACATGTCTTGAAAAATGCAAAAAAGTGCCATTTTGAGGTTTTGAGAAGTGACTTTGTGATTTTGTGATTACAGGTCACTTGTGATAGTTTGCACAACTTACATATGATATATATGAGGTGTGTGTGATTGATTGTGATGGAAAAGCTCTCAAGCTCAAAAACTCAGAATTATTTGCTTTGGAAGGCAAATTTGAGGTGAAAGAAGAGATTTTGAGGAAAGCATCTGTTTGATGGCTTTGGTGTACTCAAACTAAGCACAAATGAGCTCTATTTATAGTAGAGCAAGTTTGTTTTCGCATTAATAGTGAATGGTGGCTGCATCAGAGGTTTGGCCAATGTTGTCCAATGAAAATCCAAGTCTCCTCTAGCCATTGACTAGAGGTTAGAGCACAGAGCTTTGGTTCCCTACTTGTTGGAGGAATCTTGACTGAATTCAGTTGCAAATGTGTCAGTCCATGCCACCTCTAAGCATCTATTAAATTCTCCAATCCAAAATTGGAGTCTTGTCCCTCTTTTAGGGATTTTTAGGAATAGCATGCTACTTCTTGTTCCAAGGACTTTGGAGGCTTGGCTCAGTGATTGTCCCCTTTAGATTTGATCCTCAGATGTGTCCAAGATGATGACAAGGCTTGGAAATTCGTGTGGCACAAGAAATGTGCAAATCTGCCCCATGAAAAATTCAGCTGCAGCAAGCCTTTTTGTAAAATCCATAACTCCCTGCTCGAGTATGCTACATGGACGTTCTAGGACTTTCTGGAAAGATGAGATGATGTACTTCAACTTTGATGTTCAAGGTTTGGCTTGAATCAACTTGGATCATGAAGAAAAACATCCTTGAAGTTGGGACATTCTTGCTGGAAAAATATTAATGATGTCCTATGCAATGTCAGAACATCAGATATTGAACATTAATAATTTCAAACTTTAATCACTTGTATCTTTTAATCCACTATGATATTTTGAGTTGAAGTGAATTGCATCTTTGATGCTTGTCTTGCATGGTGACAAAGTTTGAAAATTGGGTGGCACAAGAAAAGTGCGCAAAATCTGTCCTAACAAATCAGCTCGAGCAAGGCATGTTGTGAGGTTCATAACTCCTTGCTTAAGTTGAATTAATGGGAATTCTAATACATTTTGGAAAGCCCTAATGACATACTTTAACTTTGATGTTTGACTTTGGTCTCGGTTCAGCTTGCAAAGTCATCAAAAATGGTCTTGAACTTGTGTAGTCAAATCTGTCCTAAAAGCTGTCATGAAAATTCTGCTTTATCAATGCTTTTTGCAAAAATCATATATCCTTGCTCGAGTATGCTACAAGGACGTTCTACAACTTTCTGGAAAGCTGAGATAACGTACTTCAACTTTGATTTTCAAGGTTTGGCTTGAATCAACTTGGATCATGGAGAAAAACATCCTTGAAGTTGGGACATTCTTGCTGGAAAAATATTAATGATGTCCCATGCAATGTCAGAACATTGGACATTAAGAATTCCCAACTTTGATCACTTATATCTTTCAATCCTTATGATATTTTGAGTTGATTCCTTCTACAATGTTGAAGTATCAAATACCCTCTTTAAAAGTAGCTCTTACTCAAAATCAATGGATGCTTGGATCAATAGTTACATCCTTGAAAAGTTGTACACTTGAACATGATTTTAACTTAGAAAAAATTTCTAAGTTTCTTTCAATTTGATCAATTTTGCAATTTTGCATGATTTCTTGATTTAAATTTGATCAAATTAAATCATCCATCATATTTTCTTGAGTAATGGCTTGTGAAGCTCAAAGTTGACCAAAAGTCAAACTTTGACTTTCTGCGTCAGTTGACTTTGTATTAGATGAACTTTAGGCTTGTTCCACTTGAAATGTTGCACTCTTGTGCTTAATTCTTGATGTGGGAGTCCTCTTGATCCTTTGTGAATGTTTGAGAGGTTTAGACAAGTTGAAGATCATGTCATTCCTTGATTGATCATTTGTCTAAAGGCTCTGAGAGGGTTTGAAACTCTAGTTTGATTGTAGTGAACGCTCACCCATCTTTGGGGAGACTAATGAAGTATGATGGTTCCTCCATATTGTGATGATGATTTTCACAATGATGGGAAATCTTAGTGGTCAAAATTTGGGGTATGACAAGACGCTGGATCATCGAGTAATACAAAATGATACGGTAGTGTTCTCCCTAAGAAAAAAGAGCAAGATATTGGGAATATCTCTCTCGGAAAGCAAAGGCGATGTTATCAACCAGTAGCAGCTGTGACTCCTGCTATCAATCCTGCGCCTATTCCTACGTATCAGCCTCAGGTTGCACAGAGCCAACCTAATCAACAAAGGACACAACAACCTCTTCAACAGGCTCGTCCTCCATACAATAACAACCGTACAACGCGGCCACCAGGGTTTGATCCTATCCCCATGTTGTACGCAGAACTATTTCCGTTACTACTGGCTAAGGGGCACATCCAGACTAAGTTTCCTCTTACAGTATCGGAAAATCCACCTTTTTGGTTTAAGGTGGATCAGACATGCCCTTATCATCAAAGAGGTCTAGGGCATAACATAGAGAACTGTCTCAATTTCAAATCCGACGTGCAAAAGCTTGTTAGGAGCGGGCTCTTATCTTTCAAAGATACGAATCCCAATGTTCTCACGAACCCGCTGCCTCAACATGAGAAAGCTGCAGTCAACCTGATTGAGAAAGAATTTAACAATCTCTATCAAATTCACGATGTACTATTGTTAAGGGCCAATCTGGTCAAGATGCATTGTAGACAGAGTGGGTACGGCCATGTACCACCTCATAATTATCATCAGTGTGATATCTGCTCTAAAAGTAATCAAGGATGTCCTATGGTGCAAGCAGCCCTACAGGAACAGATGGATCTCTGATGGATCCAGGAGCACCGAGTTCGTGGAGTTAACATGGTCTATACGAATTCTAACGTCATTCAGAACCACGACATCCTTGCAATGAATGTCAACCTGGTGGCAATGCATTCAAGGCAAAGCCAGTATCATAATCTGTCGCGGCACGATTACAGCTCTTGTCTGACTTGCTCGGTAAACAAACAGGGATGCTCTTTCATACAGGAGACCCTCCAGCGTCAGATGGATCTTGGATGGATCCAGGACTACCATGATAGGAATCCATATTAGATCAATATGGTCTAAATCTTCGACATTCGCTTGATGAATACCAACTTGGTAGAGCTGCATGCTGAGCAGGTCCGACTTGGATTCCTGATATCACATAATTATCACAGTTGTAAAGCGGGTTGCGAAAATGATCAGGGATGTGCCCTTGTCCAGGAAGCACTCCAGCACTTGTTAAATCATTGCTGGATGCCAATCTACATGGATGAAGATACTCAGTAAATTAGTATCAATAATAGAAACCCCACTCGGCGTCAAAGTCAGGATGTCCGACTCGTGGAAGCTAACCTAGTGAGGTTACATTGTATTCAAAGTGGGCGTGGCTAGGTACCACCACACAATTATGAACGTTGTGGAGTCTGTTCGGAAAGTAAACAAGGGTGCTACCTTGTGCGAGCAGCTCTCCAGGGGCAGGTGGATCGTGGAGAGATTCGCCCATATCCAGGTTCCAGACCCATCAATTGGTCGCCGAACTACCTTGCCAATCAAATCGAGGATGTTGTTGTAATCTCTGATCATCAGAGGACCAGGAATGTTTTTGCCATTATCCCTCTGCTTGACGAATCAAGAACTCCCAACCAGGAACGGATCGAGATTACGTACGATGGTCAGAAAAACCAGAAGGTTCCCATAGTCATCTATCTGCCGGGACCACTACCGTATGAATCAGCTAAGGCTATCCCTTACAAATACGGTGCAACGATAATTGAAAATGGAAAGGAAATTCCATTACCCTCCGTCGTGAATATTGCAGACATCAGTCGTGTAACACGGAGTGGTAGAATCTTCAATAGAGGAGTTGGAGAGTCTAACAAAGAAAAGGAACTTCAGACAGAAGCTCCTGATCCATCAGTCGGTCAATCCAGTAATCCCGACCTTTCGAAAAACGACGATGAGATACTGAAGCTTATCCAAAGGAGTGAATACAACATTGTTGATCAACTGTTACAGACTCCTTCAAAGATCTCGGTGTTATCACTGTTGCTAAGTTCAGAAGCGCACAGGGAGGCTCTACAGAAAGTTTTGGAGCAAGCCTTCGTAGAACAGGATGTAACCATCAGACAGTTCGATAGTATTGTCTCTAACATCACTTATTGCAATAACTTGGGATTTAGTAATGAGGAATTACCTGAAGAGGGTCGCCGTCATAACATGGCGCTCAATATTAGAGTCAACTACCAGGACGATGCTTTAGCCAGCGTACTGGTAGACACAGGGTCAACCCTGAATGTTATGCCGAAGTCCACTTTGATGCAATTATCATTCAAAGGACCCCCGATGAGAACCAGCGAGGTCGTCGTCAAAGCGTTAGACGGATCCAGAAAAACGTTTATTGGCGAAGTTGATCTTCCCATAACTATTGGTCCTCACACTTTTTAAGTTACTTTCCAGGTCATGGACATCCGGGCAACGTATAGTTGTTTATTAGGAAGACCTTGGATACATCAGGATGGAGCGGTCACTTCAACGCTCCACCAAAAGCTAAAGTTCGTCTAGAACGGCCAACTCATCACAGTCTGTGGGGAACAGGCCTGGCTCGTCAGCAATTTATCGTCATCCACTTATGTGGAACCATAAGGGATAATCGGAACCCAGTTCTAAGCACTTTCGCTACACAAGGACGATCAATCCGGAGGAGGAACTTCAATTTCCTCATACAAAGATGCTATTAAAGCGGTCGAGAGTACCGATACAACAGGATGGGGACAGCTTGTCATTACTACTAGCAATACAACAAAGAAGGGTCTTGGTTTTTCTGCAACCTATACCCGGACAGCTGCTAACGATGAAAGTCTTCATCCCATTCAGGACTTCTTCCACAGTGGAGGTTTCCTTTGCCCAGTGTCTCAAATAGTCCATGCTATCAATGAGGAGGATCCCTCCGACAGAGATGAGGAATGGAAGTCCTATCTTAACAAGGACGGTTATATGTCTCAGGAAGAGGTGCCTATGCCATTTTGCCATCCCGCACAGAGTCCGAGATTTATACCACGGTCAGATGTCGAAATGATATACGGAGGTTGTGATCCGGAACGATGTCGTGCTCCGCCAAACTCATTAGAGGAGGATACTCTGATGAAAGAAAATTTTGACCACAATTACTATGGCCCGATGGATGGCCTGCCAATGTGGCAGCCTTACCCAAGAGACTTGGGGCCAGAAAGTCAGCCGAGTAATGAAACTCAGCTGAGCATCATTGAACAGAATACCTGTGTCCCCACCATGTCATGGGATCAACACTCAGGTCATTCAGACACTACTCAACATGACGATGAATTTGCAATGTTTGCAGGACTTGAATTCATCAACTATGCTTTTCCCGAGGTCAAAGTCATCGAGAGGGATGACTCCTCCAGTTCGAAAGAAGTGTGGGACACCTTGGGACAAACGAGTGGAAAATACGACTGTATGGTCACGTACACCGCTCCCGAAAGCTCTCGTATCAGGCTCGAAGATATCCAGCCAACTGGATGGGGAGATCTACCTCAGAGCACAAATGTTATGCAAAATGCAATAGAGGAATCCTCCTACGACAACTCTGCCTGGGAGACAGATTCCAATGATCCTACTCCACCCGAAATCAGTGTTATTTCTGAAGACAAATCAAGGAAGGTACCAGACTTTGTGATTCACCGAGGAGTTCGCCGTCAATGGGTTGATGTCGATGTTCTGAAGGTCGTTCGCCAATCAAAGTAATTGCCATCTTTAACCTTTCACCCTGCCCAGGTGAAACAGATGTTTTGATAGGGCTCACTTTCTGTAAATTTCCCTCTTCGCTTCACCCAAAGCGACAGAGTTTTGTTTTATAGGGTTGTAGTTTCAAGAATCGACTTGTTCATTAATAAAATAATGTCGTTTTGTAATTTCCGCATTAATTGTTGTTTTCTCTTTTTGCTTTTTCTCAGAAAATGGTAATCCTAAAAAACAATTCAAATAAAAACAAGCAGTAATAAAATAAAATACAATGCACACACTTTTGCATTCTCTCTGTCTCTTCTAAACATGAATCATCACGTCATGCATATTTCTTGTTTTAAACCCCGTTGAAACATATGATCTGATGCCTTCTCCCAACTTTGAGTTCCCGGTATTTGGGGCTGAAGAAGAAATTGACAACGAAATTCCAGAAGAGATCTCCGATTACTCAGACAAGAGGAAAGGTCCATTAAACCTCACAAAGAGCCGTTGGAAATGGTAAACTTGGGTTCAGAAAAAGAGAGGAAAGAAATCAGGGTTGGGGCAGTGCTCAGTCCAACCGCCAAAGAGAGTTTGACAAAGCTTCTCAAAGAATTCCCCGATGTATTCGCTTGGTCCTATCAGGACATGCCAGGGTTGGCTACCAGCATCGTGGAACATCACTTACCGTTAAGATCAGAATGTCCGCCAGTAAAGCAGAGGTTGAGACGCACTCACCCGGACATGGCCATCAAAATCAAAGAGGAGGTACAGAAACAGATTGACGCGGGTTTCCTCGCTACATCAGAATATCCTTAATGATTAGCCAATATCGTACCTGTTCCCAAAAAGGACGGAAAGGTCAGAATGTGTGTCGACTACAGAGATCTAAATAAGGCTAGTCCAAAGGACGACTTTCCTTTACCACACATTGACATGTTGGTAGACAGTACAACAAAGTTCAAAGTTTTCTCCTTTATGGATGGATTCTTGGGCTATAACCAAATCAAAATGGCGCCGAAAGACATGGAGAAAACTTCGTTCATTACCCCATGGGGTACCTTTTGTTACAAGGTAATGCCGTTCGGTTTAAAGAACGTCGGGGTAACCTATCAAAGGGCCATGACTACTCTGTTTCATGACATGATACACAAGAAAATCGAGGTATATGTCGATGATATGATTGCAAAATCTAAGACAGAGGAGGAGCATGTGACCCACCTGTCAAAACTTTTCGAGCGTTTGAGAAAATACAAACTCCGCTTGAATCCCAACAAGTGCACCTTTGGTGTCCGTTCAGGGAAACTTTAGGGTTCATCGTCAGCCAGAAAGGAATTGAGGTTGATCCTGACAAGGTCAAGGCCATTCAAGAAATGCCTTCTCCAAAAACTGAAAAACAAGTCAGAGAATTCCTGGGACGTTTGAACTACATCTCCAGATTCATATTCCTCATGACCGCGACATGTGCGCCGATTTTCAAATTGCTAAAAAAGAACCAGGACTGCGTTTGGACAGAAGATTGCCAAACCGCCTTCGACAATATTAAGGAATATCTGTTGAATCCTCCGATTCTATCACCTCCAGTGGAAGGAAGACCACTGATCATCTACCTCACAGTCTTGGAAGACTCAATGGGGTGTGTACTTGGCCAACAAGACGAAACCAAACGGAAAGAGTCTGCCATTTACTATCTGAGCAAGAAGTTCACCGACTGTGAAACTCGGTACACGATGCTCGAGAAAACTTGTTGTGCTTTGGCTTGGGCAGCCAAACGTCTACGCCAGTATATGATTCGTCACACTACTTGGTTAATCTCAGAAATGGATCCAATCAAGTATGTATTTGAAAAACCCGCTCTCACGGGAAGGATTGACTGTTGGCAGATGTTGCTATCAGAATATGACATTGAGTACCATGCTCAGAAAGCCGTTAAAGCAAGTATTATGGCCGATCATTTGGCTCATCAACCGATTGACAATCAAGAATCAATCGGGTTTGACTTCCTAGACGAAGATGTCATGTATTTAAAAATGAAAGATTGCGATGAACCGCTACCCAGTGAAGGGCCAGAACCAGGTTCCCAGTGGGGACTAATCTTTGACGGAGCAGTTAATCATTATGGAAATGGAATTAGGGCAATAATTGTTACCCCTCAGGGTACCCACATTCCTTTTACCGCTCGACTTACGTTCAAATGTACAAACAACGAGGCCGAATACGAAGCTTGTATTATGGGTCTCAAGAGTACCCACTTGGGGCATTCAGAAAGGACAGAAAGACCCTCAGAAGACTGGCTAGAAACTTCTTCCTGAGCGGTGATACTCTCTGTAAGAGGAACTTTGACATGGTCTTGCTCCGATGCGTAGACAGACCAGAAGCAGACATGCTGATGAAAGAAATTCATGAAGGATCCTTTGGCACTCATACCAACGGACATACGATGGCGAGAAAAATTCTAAGAGCAGGGTACTACTGGTTGACCATGGAATCCGACTACTACAAGTACATGAGGAGGTGTCATAAGTGTCAGATATACTCCGACAAAATTCATGTACCGTCAACGCATCTCAAGGTTCTTTCTTCCCCATGGTCTTTTTCCATATGGGGAATCGACATGATTGGCTTGATTGAGCCTAAGGCTTCAAACGGACATCGGTTCATCCTGGTAGCCATTGACTATTTCACCAAGTGGGTCGAAGCAGCGTCATACGCTAATGTAACCCGACAAGTGGTGGTCCAATTTATCAAAAACAATATCATTTGCCGTTATGGTGTTCCTAACCATATCATTACAGATAATGGATCTAACTTGAACAATAAGATGATGAAAGAGTTGTGCACTGAGTTCAAAATCGAACACCATAACTCATCTCCCTGCTGACCCAAGATGAACGGAGTGGTAGAAGCGGCTAACAAGAATATCAAGAAGATTGTTCAAAAGATGGTTGTAACCTACAAAGATTGGCACGAGATGCTACCCTTTGCTCTTTACGGTTATCACACATCTGTCCGCACTTCAACAGGGGCAACCCCTTTCTCTCTAGTATATGGCATGGAGACAGTGCTCCCCGTAGAAGTAGAGATCCCATCAATCTGGGTATTGATGGAAGCTAAGCTTACCGAAGCTGAATGGTGTCAAAGTCGACACGACAAACTGAATCTGATTGAAGAGAAACGAATCACGGCACTATGCCACAGTCAGTTGTATCAACAGAGAATGAAGAAGGCGTTTGACAAAAAGGTCCGACCTCGCGTCTTCAGGAAAGGAGACCTTGTGCTCAAAAAGATACAATCATTTTTCACTGATTCTCGGGTGTAATACCCCAAATTTTGACCACTTAGATTTCCCATCATTGTGGAAATCATCATCACAATATGGATGTACCTTTATGCTTCATTAGTCTCCCCAAAGATGGGTGAGCATCCACTACAATCAAAATTAGGGTTTCAAGCCCTCTCTGAGTGCTTAGACAAGGGATCAATCAAGAAATGACATGATCTTCAACTTGTCTAATCTCTTAAACATCCACAATGGATCAAAAAGGACTCCCACTTCAAGGATTAAGCACAAGGCTGCTCCCTTCTAGGTGGATCAAGTCTCAAGATCGACAGTGTCACCAAATTAGGGTTTTGGTCGACCAGGGCCTCCAGATGGAAATTTTCATCTGGGCACAAGGCAATGATCCCAAAACATAACCTAATATACTTCATGGAACCTCATGAACCCATGCATCAAGTCAATTTTGCCTCAGGGGATGCATTCATCAAAAATCAGGAATTAGGGTTTCTTGACCTAATTCACCCCTAAGTTGACTTTTGGGACAAACCATGAGCCAAGACCTCAAGAGATGATTTAAGGGTCTCTAATATACCATATTGATCCATTTGGAACAATGGATTGATCTAAGAATTTGAGCAACAAGTCTCAATTTCATCTGCACCACAATTAGGGTTTTAAGGGAAAAGTCAACTGTAACTTTGACTTTTGACCAGGACATGCTCCCAAACCCTAATACATGATTGAATATACCCTATGACACCCATGGACCATGTCCATCATATTTTATTTAGGTCAAGGACATGATTTCCTGAAGAATTGCACAGTTTGGAATTCATTTGATAAAAAGTCAACTGTGCACAAAAGTCAACTTTGACTTTTTGAGATTTTTCACCAAAATGGATTTTTAACCCTAAAATGATGTTAATGTATGATTTGAATCATCATTCATCAAGAAAAGTGAGATAACTTGTAAAAGGGGTAACCATAAAACTTAGAAATTTTTCTAAGTTAAAAATAAAGTGGCAAAGGTACCAACTTTGAAGGACCATAACTCCTAAACCACAAGGCCATTTTTTCTCATCCAAAGATGGATTTGTAGCCCTCATTATCACCTACAAAAACTTCAACTACAAGTCATTCCAATTCATTAAGGATTTTGAGTTATGGAGTGATCAAAGTGGCTGAAAAGTGAAAATGTCACTTTTTCCAACACTTAGTGAAATTTTCACTAAGTCAGATTCTGCCTCACTTTTTGCCAAATGTAGGGGGATTTTTCACTTGGAATCAAAAGAGATCAAAACCAAACTTGTTCAAACAGTTGTTGTATCATGTAAGAGCTTTCCAAAATGGCCAAGAACATTGCCAAATTCAACCTACACCATGAGATACAACATTGCCAAGTTGCCTTGCTGAAATCTGTCAAGGCAAGGCAGAATTTGCAACTTTGGTCGATTTGCCAAAATCAGCCAAATTCAATTGCTCCTATCCACTTGGACACCTCAGAGGATTGAATCTAAAGGGGACAATCACTGAGCCAAGCCTCCAAAGTCCATGGAACAAGAAATAGCATGTTGAACCTAGAATGGCCAAAATAGGGACAAGAATTCAAATTTGGAATGAGGCATTCAATGGAACCATCAAGGTGGCATGGACTGAGCCATTCTCATCTGAAATCAGTCAAGACTTATCCAAGACCAAGGGGACCAAAGCTCTGTGCCCTAACCTCTAGTCAATGGCTAGAGGAGACTTGGATTTTCATTTGCCAACACTGGCCAAACCTACTTACCAGCTGCCATGCACTATTCCTTGCAAAACAAACTTGCTCTACTATAAATAGAGCTCAATTGTGGTCAGTTTGAGTACACCAAAGCCATCTAACAGATGCTTTCCTCAAAATCTCTTCTTTCACTCCAATTTTACCTTCTAAGGCAAGTCACTATCGGGTTTTGAGTTTGAGAGCTTTTCCAATCAAACCAATCACTCACACACCTCACATACATCACATATGAGCTGATCAAACACTTAGATTACTTCTGAAACATCAATTTCACAAAATCACCAGCTGGTTGCTCAAGGTTTTAACCAAAGTGCAGCTGAGGTACCACAAAATGATCCAGCCAATTTCAATCAAGTCCAACCATCCAAACACAATCCATAGGGTGTAGGGAAGCTGTTCAGATCATCACCACTCATCTGTAACACCTCCAAATCAAAAATCACTTTGAACTTGCTGTCACGGCCTAGAGGTAAGCACATACTTGGTCATCTCTCAATCTATGCATATTTCCTCGCACAATAATTTGGCCATATGTTCATAATCATGCATGGAATGTTTTCCCTCAATTAATTGCATTGTTTGAATCGTGTATCAAAAATCCTAGCCTTCATGCAGAAATTAGGGTTCTTGAGGTCTCTTCGTGATTTCTTGTTGTATGTTTAATTTAAATGAAATTAAAGTACATAAACATGATCGTGAGGTTGAGACTAGCATAATGATATGTTGATTGCATGATATGATTACGTATTCATGGAGATTGGATAGAAAATGCAAATCTGAGAAACCAAGAACACGCGCGTGTTCTTCAGCTGTTCTTGGCGCCATTTTTCATAAATTCAAATATTTGAATTTTGTGATTTTGTTTAATTGATTCAAAAATTAATTTCTCTCTGAGTTTTAATGATTTTGAGTTGATTCTTTTTTTAATAATTCACAAAAATGTTAAAATATTTTATTTTCACAAAAAATCCCAAAAATATTATTTATTTCATATAATTGATATTTTTGTAAAGAATTAATATTTTGATTGTTTTTGGCATTTTAAATATTTTTTCTACATTGATTTTACAACTTTTAATGCTTTCTAATTATTTTGTAGGTCAATACTTAATTTTTGAAGCATTAATCCAAGATCACAATTTGTTTTCCATGTGTTAAACAATTTTTGATCATTTTAATTGAATTTTTATTCAATTAAATACATTTTGAAAACAAATTAGGGTTTTGGATTAATTCAACCCTCATAAATCATTTTCAAAACACTTTGGGCCTCTAATAGAGTGTAAGACCCAATCCTTTTTTGACCAAACCATTTTTGGGCCTCAGTATTGTGTAAGTCCCGATACCGTCAAAAACAAACGGCGCGATCGTCCCCTTTTGAAAAATAACCTTTTGGGCCTCTAATAGAGTGTAAGACCCAATCCCCTTTTAACCAAAACATTTTGGGCCTCACTTATTGTATAAGTCCCTCTGCGTTAAAAGAAAACCTCGGCGCGATCGCCATTTTTAAACGAAAAATCATTTGGGCCTACCCTCGTGTTATAAGCCCCACTCTTTTTTTCTTTAAACCTTTTTGGGCCTCTTGAGAGAGTGTAAGACCCATCCCCTTGTACAAAAACTTTTTGGGCCTCACTCATTGTATAAGTCCCTCTGTACAAGTAAACGGCGCGATCGTCGCCCGTTTAAAAATAAAAATCATCTGGGCCTCTCCTTGAGCTATAAGACCCATTCAAAACACTTTGGGCCTCTTGAGAGAGTGTAAGACCCATCCTTTTGTACAGAAAACCTTTTTGGGCCCCAGTCACTTGTATAAGTCCCGCTGTACAAAGTCAAACAGTGCGCTCACTGATAAAACCCTGGGCCTCTCCTTGAGCTGTAAGCCCCAAATCTTTCTTTTTCAAAGCACTTTCTCCTTTGATTTTGAATATACTGTTGTTTTCAATCTTTCTTTGTTGAACAACTAACCAAACAGCATGGAAGCACTCCAACCGAGTAAGTGGTTATCGCTTTCATTTACGGCTTTCATATTATAAACTGTATTGTGGGGCTGCTCACTGTAAGTCTCCTTTCATAAACTCATATCTACTGTGTAATAATAGTATAGATATTTTGAGTTTCCCCGGCTACTACGTCTAGCACTAGGTGACGCCGTTTCGTTTATTCGTAGAAATAGACGCCTAGATCCCCAATAGGAGCACCAGATACAGTCTTCTCTTCGGCTGTCCTCCTTAGGAATCGTCAAGAAGCTCTACTCCCCAAGATGAATGTATTCTCCGTGAATGGCATCTTTGAGTTTCTTCCAAATTCTCGAACTTTCCTGACTTGATCTATTCCTTGTGGATAGCTTGCCTTGAATGTCTTGGGGTTTGGGTACCCACTACGGTCATAATCTTGGACCTTAACTAAGGAACCCTCTTCAAAAGCTAAAAGTCGCTGGATAGTAAACCTCGCACGTTTACCAGTGGTTTTTATCTTTAAAAGAGTTGTCTCTCCTAATGGAAAGGAGATGATAGACCCACGGGCTTCTTAAAAGCATCGGCCTCCTCTTGGGCATTATTCAAGGACCCTACGGCTTCTTAGAAGTATTCACAACCTCCTCTTAGGCTTCGTATAATGATCTCTTCCTCCGGGAATGATAGCCTCCTCTTGGGCTTCGTACAAGGACCCGTCGGCTTCTTAAAAGTTTCCAGCCTCCTCTTGGGCTTCGTACAAATTGTCTCGACGACCTCCTAGAGGTATAGGAATAGAACCTAGTCATCCTCATAGAACAGTCCTTTCATAGAGTCTACTACTGTTTCTCAAAACATAGTACCAAAAGATAAAACTCTAGACACGGACAGTCTAACTTCCTTGAGTCTCAAAAGACATTCTCAAGTGACCCCTTCGTTAAATAGGAAGGAAACCCGCAGACTCGGACAGTCTCAACACCCTTTGGATTTCCAGTTTCCTCAAAGAAAATGAGACCACCCCGATCCTCAGATCTAACCCATGAGTACAGTGATTCACATATAAGAACTGATTTTCTCTTTCAAAATCAGTATACTGGACCTGTCACTTAACTGACATAGCCTCCATCTCGGGCTTCGTACGAGATACAAAGACTCTCCCTAGCGGAGTCAAATAACGCTTTAGCCTCCATCTCGGGCTTCGTACGAGATACAAAGACTCTCTTGTTGAGTCAAACTTTTAGCCTCCATCTCGGGCTTCGTACGAGATACAAAAACACTCTCTTGTTGAGTATAAAAGATTCTCCTGTTTAGTCAAAACTTTTAGCCTCTCTCTCGGGCTTTGTACGAGACACAAAATAGCCTCCTCTTAGGCTTTGTATAATGATTTTCCTAGCGGAAATTAGCCTCCTCTTAGGCTTTGTATAAGAAAACCACTGGTTGATCCAATCAACCTTTTAGCATCAAAGTTGTGCCTCGTTCACAGTACACAAACATCAACAACTCCTTTCCCTTCATCTAATCGCTGTAAGCGGCAAGCCTCTGGATCATCTATATCCACGCCACTATCCCTCTTTTAGCATGAGAAATTCCTAAGGAAAGATGGCATTGCTCTACACTGAGTTAAAGTCTTCTCCTTCAGGTTAAAACCATTTCTTCGGAAATTATGGCATTGCTCGGATCCGCGTATCCCAGTTAAAGTAATTCTCCTTCTCCCCTCTTTAGAGATGACAAATTCTCTCTAAAGTCGAGGTCTTTCAGCTTCACGTCTTGGGCTTTGAACAAGACACAAATAGACCTTTCAGCTTCACAACTTGGGCTTTGAACAAGATACAAACCACCTTTCGCTTCACGTCTTGGGCTTTGAACAAGACACCAAAAAAAACCAATTTCCTCCCATAGAATAGGAGGAACTACGAACGCTCTGATTTCCCTGTTTCGGTAAACGGGAATACGTAGGCATAAGATCGAAAGAAAAGATCTTAGCGAGCGCAATCAACAAAAAACCCAAATCCCATATCTCCATCAATCAAAAGCAGTATTTCAAAAGCATCAGTCCTAACATCCTAAATCCTTGTTCCCCGCCAAAAACCTTCTGCCCAGGTAAAAAAGAAAGAAAACAGTATTGGCGAAAATACAAATAACCAGTACAAAGGCCCCCCACATTGATAGCATTCGTAACCTAACAGACCACTGTTTAAATTCAGTATGCAAAGCAGGGTTAATTGGAGACATCTATTTCCCTTCCTTATTCAGCTCACAATAGGATAAAAAATAAATCGACCTGTAGTCAAAGCTCAAACCGCAGAGAGCGACCAGCGCTTAAGAACCGCGTCCAAAATCGCTCGCTACAGAAAAGTGGTGCCCACCGTGGGGCCGGTAGCTTCCTTTTTACAATTTAAACCTTGGGTAAGTCATTTTCATGGCGGTGGCCGCCAACAGAAAAGTGGCACCCACCGTGGGGCCAAATCTTCTTTCTTAAACGTTTAAGGTGGAAACCTTGGACAAACCTTTTTTCTCTTCACTTGTGTGAATACCACAGATTGGGGCTTCCGCCGGGGAACCCATTTCTGTCAGGAACTTAGGAATCATAGCTTTAAAGGTCTAGGATGTTTAGGACAAATATATATACTGCTTTTCCTAATTGCTATACGTGTTTATTTTTCGGCTACTGGGAATGCGTGTGATGCCGCATGTGGTGAGAATGAGTATACACTTAAGATAAGTGATGGCGACGGGGTCGGCCATCAACCTCAGTGGAGGCTGACCAACGCAACCCATTCACTCTTCTAGCCAATGGGCCGGTTGTTAAGTCTGAGAAGCTGAGGAGCCAAACCCTTTCGTAGTGTGGAAACTATCGGAAATAGTTGTTACGCGATACTACCCTCATTTGAGGCTGGTGATCTATTCTCGGTGAATGGCACTTACTCTAAGATTGCTCTACAACTCGCTGGCGATCCGCTTGTTGTTTTGCTTTCCTGGGAGGAGCTGATGATAATGAGTACAGGTACAAAAATCACCCTAGTATAAACCTTTGGGGATGGGTAGAGCCTTGACTTCATGACAACGACCCTCTGACCCCATGTTTTTTCTATGTTTTTGTGTGCTGCATTCATACATTCGTTTAATAAAACATTAAAACATTCAAAAAACTTCTCTTCTAGTCTCTCTGTTTTTCAAATTAAACTAAGACTGTGATTGCAAATATCAGAGAAGACGATTACGCTAATGGATTTCGGTAGAAGGAGAACTCACTAGTATACCTTCAAGGTTCCAAAACTAGGGGATTTGAGAAGGTTAGCAAGGATGATCGTTAACCCAGAGGCTTTCAGAGCCAAGCATGGTGGTTTGCTACCACTGTTAAGAGTCCATGTGTTTAAGGGGATCATGGACGCGCTCATTCAATTCTACGATCCGGTTTATCACTGTTTCACATTCCCGGATTACCAGCTATCACCAACGCTGGAGGAGTATTCTCATCTGACTGATTTACATATCACTGATCGAGCTCCATTTTCTGGACTGGAAGAAATTCCAAAGAATCAGACTATTGCAATAGCAATTCATTTGGACGAGTCTGAGGTCAGGACTCACATGACCACTAAGGGTGGCATCCAAGGTTTGCCAGCCCAGTTCTTGACAAAAAAGGCTCTATACTTCGCTAGTATAGGGAACGGGACTGCTTTTGAAAGCATCTTTGTCTTGCTCACCTACGGGTTATTTTTGTTTCCCAACATCAATAACTTCGTCGATATCAACGCTATTAAGGTTTTTCTCATTGGAAACCCTGTGCCGACTTTGCTTGCAGATGCGTATCATTCTGTACACTTGGGAAATTTGTACAGCGGAGGGGAGATCCCATGCTGTGTACCTTTGCTTTACAAATGGTTTATCTCTCACTTGCCCAAGTCTGCTGCTTTTTGGGATTGCAAGAGTGTCTTACGTTGGTCGCAGAAGATCATGTCTCTTACCAACTCTGATATAGATTGGTGCAATAGGATTTATGAGGGAATTAGAATCATTGACCGTTGTGGAAACTTCCCCAGCGTACCCCTCATAGGAACTAAAGGAGGAATCAACTATCATCCGATATTGGTTCTTCGTCAATTTGGATACCCGATGAGACACATCCCACTGGGTGTTCATTTGGAAGGTCTTTTCTTCAAGGAAGGAGAAAACGACAGAGCACTAAAGATGGAAATAGTGCAAGCTTGGAAACATGTTCATAAGAAAGGACGAGAGTCTCTGGGAAAACCGGACTGTGTCTCGGTGGAGCCTTGTCTCCATTGGGTACAAACTAGAGCTCTCAAGCTAAAGATGCCTTATCCTCGTTACGAAATTCTTCCACCGAGGGAAACTGTCATGTACTTCATGACGGAAACTGAAAGACTTCAGGTTACTCTCAACAAAGTTCAACGGGAGAGAAGGTCTTGGAAGAACAAGTACCGCACCCTCGACGTAGAGTGTATCCAAATACAGCAACTACTAAAAGAGAAAGATGCTCTGATTGAAATTTTGGAGCAGCATGCTGTAGAGAATCAAGATGACCAAAGGAATTTGCTCGCTCCTTTCACCTGGCAAAGGAATGACAACCCAACGACGGCCCAATCGCCCTGGTCAAAGAAGAGGACTCGGGACCCATTAGTTTAGGTTTCTGTTTCTGCACTTTGTAATCTACTGTATTTCCATTTCTGTAATCCTTTGGAATTCAATAAAAAGGGGTTTCCCCACTGTTTGATATTTGCAATCTAATTGTCGAAGTTTATTTTGATTAAACAAAAAAACAACAATTAATATAATCATTGCATTCATCATTCTCACATCGCGTATTCTCCTTACCTACGAATCTCACGTTTGTGTCTCGATTCTAGAGTCAAACTGTCTCATTCGTACAATACTCGGGCCAATCGTCAGAAAAAGATGGATGATCTTGAGGAAGAAAACAGAGAGTTGAAAGAAGAGATCGACACTCTGAGAGAGGATATGAGAAAGCTTCGTAACGACATGCAAGCCATGGCAGAAGCTCAGCTACAAAGAACTGTGATCTCAGAGATCACCTCAACGCCCATCATTGAAAAGTATGATCCTAGATATCAGATGCCGAAAGATCGTCCTTGGGGCATGCCTGTTAACTATATCCCGGAAGGATATGTTCCGCCGATCACTGAAGATCAGGGAATCGCAACAGAAGCCGTTGGGCCTGAAGGTTACAAACTTCGGGAAAGCGAAGATGCCAGGGGCATACTGAAGACTCCTGAAGGTTACAAACTTCGGGAGGCGCCAAGACTTACTGCCGTAGTCACGGTACCACCCCCTGTGGTGCACACTGTCCCAGAAGGACAGATTCCACAGACACCTTCTGGTAAGAAGGAAACTATGTTTGACATAATGGATGAATTCCAGGAGCAGTTCTTGGAAATGCAGAAAGAGCTGCAAGCCATTCGCGGTCAGGATCTATTTGGAAAGGACGCCGCAGACCTCTGCTTGGTCCCAAATGTGAAAGTCCCGCACAAGTTCCAAGTGCCCGACTTTGAAAAATACAAGGGTAACTCTTGCCCTCAGAGCCATCTGGTGATGTACGCTCGGCGGATGTCAGCTCAGACGGAGAATCAGGACCTGCTGATTCACTACTTCCAGGATAGTTTAACCGGTGCCGTACTCAAATGGTACATGGGTTTAAACCGTACTACGATCAGTACATTCAGAGATCTTGGTACTGCCTTCGTCCAACAAAACAAGTACAATTTGGACATGGCACCCGACAGAGATTAACTCAGATCAATGTCACAAAAGGACAAGGAAACCTTTAAGGAGTATGCTCAAAGGTGGCGTGAAATTGCCGCTCAAATTTGTCCACCTCTTGAGGAAAAAGAGATGACAAAAATCTTCTTAAAGACCTTAAGCTCATTTTACTATGACCGAATGGTTGCCAGTGCGCCCAGTGATTTCACCGAAATGGTCGGCATGGGTGTACGTCTTGAGGAAGCCGTCTGAGAAGGACGTTTGGTAAAAGACACTGGATCAACGAGCAGTACTAAAAAATATGGTAGTGCTCTCCCTAAGAAAAAGGAGCAAGATATTGGGAATATCTCTCTCGGAAAGCAAAGGCGACGTTATAAGCCAGTAGCAGCTGTTACTCCTGCTATCGGCCCCGCGCCTGTTCCTATGTATCAACCTCAGGTTGCGCAGAGCCAACCTGACCAACAAAGGACACAACAGCCTCTTCAACAGGCTCGTCCTCCATATAACAACAACCGTGCAACACGGCCACCAGGATTTGATCCTATACCCGTAACGTACGAAGAGCTGTTTCCGTTACTGCTGGCTAAGGGGCACATCCAGACTAAGTCTCCCCTTTCAGTTTCGGAAAATCCGCCTTTTTGGTTTAAAGCGGATCAAACATGCCCTTATCATCAAGGAGGTTCAGGGCATAACATTGAGACTTGTCTCAATTTCAAATCCGACGTGCAAAAGCTTGTTAGGAGCGGGCTCTTATCTTTTGAAGATACGAATCCTAATGTTCTTACGAACCCGCTGCCTCAACATGAGAAAGCTGCAGTCAATCTGATTGAGAAAGAGACTAACAATGTCTATCAAATTCATGATGTACTCTTGTTAAAGACCAATCTGGTCAAGATGCATTGTAGATAGAGTGGATATGGCCATGTGCCACCTCATAATTATCACCAGTGTGATATCTGCTCTAAAGACAACCAGGGATGTTCTGTAGTGCAAGCAGCTCTACAGGAACAAATGGATCTTGGATGGATCCAAGAGCACCGAGTTCGTGGAGTTAACATGGTTTACACGAATTCCAACGTCATTCAGAACCACGACATCCGTGCAATGAATGTCAACTTGGTGGCGATGCACTCAAGGCAAAGCCAGTATCATAATCTGTCGCGGCACGATTACAGTTCCTGTCTGATTTGCTCGGTAAACAAACAGGGATGCTCTTTCATACAAGAGGCCCTCCAGCGTCAGATGAATCTTAGATGGATCCAAGACTACCATGACAGGAACTCCTATCAAATCAACATGGTTCAGATCTTTGACATTCGCTTGATGAATACCAACCTGGTAGAGTTACATGCTGAGCAGGTCCGACTTGGATTCTTAATATCACATGATTATCAAAACTGTAAAGTAGGTTGCGAAAACGATCGAGGTTGTACCCTTGTCCAGGAGGCACTTCAGCACTTGTTAAATCACTGGTGGATGCCAATCTATATGGACGAAGATACTCAGCAGATTAGTATCAATCACAGGAATCCTACTCGTCGTCAAAGTCAGGATGTCCGATCAATGGAAGATAACCTAGTGAGGTTACATTGCATTCAAAGTGGGCGTGGCCAGGTGCCACCACACAACTATGACAATTGTAGCGTCTGTTCGGAAAGTAACCAAGGGTGTTACCTTGTGAGAGCAGCTCTTCAGGGTCAGGTCGATCATGGAGAAATTCGTCCATATCCAGGTTCAGGACCCATCATTTGGTCGCCGAACTACCTTGCCGAGCAAGTTGAGGATGTTGTCACGATCTCTGGTCATCACAGGACCTGGGATGTTTTTGCCATCATCCCTCTACTTGACGAATCTAGAGTTCCCAACCGGGAACGGATCAAGGTTACTTATGATGGTCAGAAAAATCAGAAGGTTCCCATAGTCATCTATCTACCGGGGCCACTACCGTATGAATCAGCTAAGGCAATCCCTTACAAATACGGTGCAACAATAATCGAGAATGGAAAGGAAATTCCATTACCCTCCGTCGTGAATATTGCAGACATCAGTCGTGTAACACGGAGCGGTCGAATCTTTAACCGAGGGGTTGGAGAATCCAACAAAGAAAAGGAACTTCAGGCAGAAATTCCTGATCCACCAGTCGGTCAATCTAGTAATCCCGACTTTTCAAAAGACAAAGATGAGATGCTAAAGCTCATCCATAGGAGTGAATATAACATTGTTGATCAACTGTTACAGAGTCCTTGAAAGATCTCAGTATTATCACTGTTACTTAGTTCAGAAGCACACAGAGAGGCTCTACAGAAAGTCTTGGAGCAAGCCTTTGTGGAACAGGATGTAACAATCAGACAATTCGATAGCATTGTCTCTAACATCACTTCCTGCAATAATTTGGGATTTAGTGATGAGGAATTACCTGAAGAGGGTCGCCGTCATAACATGGCGCTCAATATCACAGTTAACTGCCAGGGCGATGCTTTAGCCAACGTACTGGTAGACACAGGGTCAGCCCTGAATGTTATGCCGAAGTCCACCTTGATGCAATTATCATTCAAAGGCCCTCTGATGAGAGTCAGCGAGGTCGTCGTCAAAGCCTTCGACGGATCCAGAAAAACAGTTATCGGCGAAGTCGATCTCCCATAACTATTGGTCCTCACACTTTCCAAATCACTTTCCAGGTCATGGACATCCGGGCAACATACAGTTGTTTATTAGGAAGACCTTGGATACATCAGGCTGGAGCGGTTACTTCAACCCTCCACCAAAAGCTAAAGTTCGTCAAGAACGATCAACTTGTCACGGTTTGTGGGGAACAAGCCTTGCTTGTGAGCAACTTATCATTATCTACTTGTGTGGAACCCGAGGAGGTTATTGGAACTCAGTTCCAAGCATTATCGGTGAGCAAGGACAATCAGTTCAAAGAAGGAACTTCAATTTCTTCATACAAAGATGCTATCAAAGCGGTCGAGAGTACCGATACGACAGGATGGGGACGGCTTGTCATTCCTATTGACAATAAAACAAAGAAGGGTCTTGGTTTTTCTGCGACCTGTACCCAGACAGCCGCCAACGATGAAAGTCTTCATCCCCTTCAAAACTTCTTCCACAGTGGAGGTTTTCCTCACCCAGTGTCTCAGACAGTTCATGCTATCAATGAGGAAGATCCCTCTGACGCAGATGAAGAGTGGAAGTCCTATCTTAATGAGGACGGTTATATGTCTCAGGAAGAGGTGCCTATGCCTTTTTGCTTTCCTACAGAAAGTCCAAGATTTATACCAAGATCAGATGTCGAAATGATATACGGAGATTGTGATCCGGAAGGAGGCTGTGCTCCGCCAAATTCATTAAAGGAGGACACTCTGATGAAAGACAATTTTGACCACAATTACTATGGCCCGATGGATGGCCTGCCAATGTGGCAGCCTTACCCAGGAAACTTGGGGCAAGAAAGTCAGCCGAGTAATGAAACTCAGCTGAGCATCATTGAACAGAATACCTGTGTCCCCACCATGTCATGGGATCAACACTCAGGTCATTCAGAAACTACTCAACATGAAGATGAATTCGCAACGTTCTCAGGACTTGAATTCATCAACTATGTTTTTCCTGAGGTCAACGTCATCAAGAGAAATGACTCCTCCAGTTCCACAGAAGTGTGGGACACCTTGGGACAACCAAGTGGAAAATACGACTATATGGTCAAGTACACCGCTCCCGAAAGCTCTCGTATCAGGCTCGAAGATATCCAGCCAACTGGATGGGGAGATACAGCTGAGAGCACAAATGCTATGCAAAATACAACAGAGGAATCCTCCTACGACAATTCTGCCTGGGAAACGGATTCCAATGATCCTGCTCCACCAGAAATTAGCGTCATTTCTGAAGACAAATCAAGGAAGGTGCCAGACTTTGTGATTCACCGAGGAGTTCGCCGCCAATGGGTTACCGTCGAGGTTCCGAAGGTCGTTCGTCAGTCAAAGTAATTGCCATCTTAAACCTTTCACCCTGCCCAGGTGAAACGGATATTTTGATAGGGCTCATTTTCTGTAAATTTCCCTCTTCGCTTTGCCCAAAGCGACAGAGTTTTGTTTTATGGGGCTGTAGTTTCAAGATTCGACTTGTTCATTAATAAAATAACGTCGTTCTGTAATTTCCGCATTAATTGTTGTTTTCTCTTTTTGCTTGTTCAGAAAATGGTAATCCTAAAAAACATTCAATAATAAAAACAAGCAGTAAAATCAAAACACTGCACACACTTGCATTTTCTCTATCTCTTCTAAACACGAATCATCACGTCATGCAGATTGCTTGTTTTATACCTCGTTGAAACATACGATCTGATGCCTTCTTCCAACTTTGAGTTCCCGGTATTCGAGGCTGAAGAAGAAAATGACGACCAAATTCCAGAAGAGATCTCCCGACTACTCAGACAAGAGGAAAGGTCCATCGAACCTCATAAAGAGACGTTGGAAACGGTAAACTTGGGTTCAGAAAAAGAGAGAAAAGAAATCAGGATCGGAGCACTGCTCAGTCCAACTGCCAGAGAGGGTTTGATAAAGCTTCTCAAAGAATTTCCTGATGTATTCGCTTGGTCCTATTAGGATATGCCAGGGTTGGATACCAGCATCGTGGAACATCACTTACCATTGAGATCAGAATGTCCGCCAGTAAAGCAAAGGTTGAGACGCACTCACCTAGACATGGCCATCAAAATCAAGGAGGAGGTACAGAAACAGATCGACGCGGGTTTCCTCGCTACATCTGAATATCCTCATTGGTTAGCCAACATCGTACACGTCCCCAAAAAGGACGGAAGGGTCAGAATGTGTGTTGATTACAGAGATCTGAACAAGGCAAGTCCAAAGGACGACTTTCCTTTACCACACATTGACATGCTGGTTGACAGCACAGCAAAGTTCAAAGTATTCTCCTTCATGGATGGATTCTCGGGCTATAACCAGATCAAAATGGCGCCGAAAGACATGGAGAAAACTTCGTTCATTACCCCATGGGGTACCTTTTGTTACAAGGTAATGTCGTTCGGTTTGAAGAATGCCGGGGCAACCTATCAAAGGGCCATGACTACTCTGTTTCATGACATGATACACAAAAAAATCGAGGTATATGTCGATGATTTGATTGCAAAATCAAGAACAGAGGATGAGCACGTTGAACATCTGTCAAAATTGTTCGAACGTCTAATAAAATTCAAGCTCCGCTTGAATCCCAACAAGTGCACCTTCGGTGTCCGTTCGGGGAAATTACTAGGGTTCATCGTCAGCCAGAAAGGAATTGAAGTTGATCCTGACAAGGTCAAGGCCATTCAAGAAATGCCTTCTCCGAAAACTGAAAAACAAGTCAGAGGATTCCTGGGACGTTTGAACTACATCTCCAGATTCATATTCCTTATGACCGCGACGTGTGCGCCGATTTTCAAATTACTCAAAAAGAACCAGGATTGCGTTTGGTCAGAAGATTGCCAAACCGCCTTCGACAGTATCAAGGAATATCTGTTGAATCCTCCGATTCTATCACCTCCAGTGGAAGGAAGACCACTGATCATTTACCTCACACTCCTAGAGGACTCAATGGAATGTGTACTTGGCCAACAAGACGAAACTAAAAGGAAAGAGTCTGCCATTTACTATCTAAGCAAGAAATTCACCGACTGCGAGACTCGGTACACGATGCTTGAGAAAACTTGTTGCGCTTTTGCTTGGGCAGCCAAACGTCTTCGCCAGTACATGATTCGTCATACTACTTGGTTGGTCTCCGAAATGGATCAAATCAAGTACGTTTTCAAAAAACCTGCTCTCACGGGAAGGATTGCCCATTGGCAGATGTTACTATCAGAATAGGACATAGAGTACCATGCTCAGAAAGCCGTTAAAGGAAGTATTTTAGCCGATCATTTGGCTCATCAACCGATTGACGATCAAGAATCAATCGGGTTTGACTTCCCAGACGAAGATGTCATGTATCTAAAGATGAAAGATTGCGATGAACCGCTACCCAGTGAAGGGCCAGAACCAGGTTCCCAGTGGGGACTTATCTTTGACGGAGCAGTCAATCATTATGGAAACGGAATTGGGGCAATCATTGTTACCCCTCAGGGTTCCCACATTCCTTTCACGGCCAGACTTACGTTCAAATGTACGAACAACGAGGCCGAATACGAAGCATGTATCATGGGTCTCGAAGAAGCGATTGATTTAAGGATCAAAAACTTGGACGTATACGGCGATTTAGCCCTGGTTATTAACCAGATAAAAGGAGATTGGAACACATACCAATCAGGATTGATTCCTTACAAAGACTATGCAAGAAGGTTGTTACCCTTCTTCAACAGAGTCGACTTTCATCACATCCCTCGTGATGAGAATCACATGGCTGATGCATTAGCCACTCTCTCTTCCATGATTAGTGTAGGTCGATGGAATGACATACCTAAGATCGACATAATGCGCCTTGAACGGCCTGCTTACATCTTCGCAATTGAAGCAGTCATAGACGACAGACCTTGGTATCACGATATCAAATGCTTCCTTCAGAAACAAGAGTACCCATCTGGAGCACTCAGAAAAGATAGAAAGACCCTCAGAAGATTGGCTGGAAACTTCTTCCTGAGTGGTGACACTCTTTATAAGAGAAATTTTGACATGGTCTTGCTCCGATGCGTCGACAGACCAGAAGCAGACATGCTCATGAAAGAAATTCATGAAGGATCCTTTGGCACTCATGCCAACAGACACACAATGGCGAGAAAAATTCTCAGGGCCGGGTATTATTGGTTGACCATGGAATCCGACTGCTACAAGTACATGAGGAGGTGTCACAAGTGTCAGATATACTCCGACAAAATTCATGTACCGCCATCACATCTCAAAGTTCTTTCTTCCCCGTGGCTATTTTCCATATGGGGAATCGACATGATTGGTATGATTGAGCCCAAGGCTTCAAACGGACATCGGTTCATCCTTGTAGCCATTGACTATTTCACCAAGTGGGTCGAAGCAGCGTCATTCGCCAATGTAACCCGACAAGTGCTGGTCCGATTTATCAAAAACAATATCATCTGCCGTTATGGTGTTCTAGGAGAGATCATTACTGATAATGGATCTAACTTGAACAATAAGATGATGAAATAGTTGTGTGCAGAGTTCAAGATCGAACACCATAACTCATCTCCCTACCGACCCAAGATGAATGGAGCGGTAGAAGCGGCTAACAAGAACATCAAGAAGATTGTTCAAAAGATGGTTGTAACCTATAAAGATTGGCACGAAATGCTACCCTTTGCTCTTCATGGTTATCGCACATCTGTCCGTACTTCAACAGGGGCAACCCCTTTCTCTCTAGTATATGGCATGGAGGCAGTGCTCCCCATAGAAGTAGAGATCCCATCAATCCGGGTATTGATGGAAGCGAAGCTCACCGAAGCTGAATGGTGTCAAAGTCGACACGACGACCTGAACCTGATCGAAGAGAAGCGAATCACGGCACTATGCCACGGTCAGTTGTATCAACAGAGAATGAAGAGGGCGTTCGACAAAAAGGTCCGACCTCGTGTCTTCAGGAAAGGAGACCTCGTGCTCAAGAAGATACAATCATTTCTCACTGATTCTCGGGGCAAATAGACCCCAAATTATGATGGCCCCTATGTGGTCACGAAAGCTTTCTCAGGCGGCGCCTTGAGACTTTCAACCATGGACGGAGAGGAATTTGCCTACCCCACGAATGTTGATGTAGTCAAGAAATACTTCGCCTAAACTAAAAAAAAAAACGTCTCGGTGGATTGAAAACCCGAAAGGGCGGTCCAGCCAAAAGTTAGAGACATGAAAAAAAAATCATCCCGATGGATTGGAAACATCGTAGTACAATCCAGGCAAAAATTAGGGATAATGGCAAGTAACTATGTCCAACAGAGGCAAGTCCCTCAGCAGCAGTTACAGCATCCATTGGAGGAAAACTCCAGTCAAGGTCATCTTCGACAGAAGCTCAGGATGTCCCGAATTCAAAGTTGGTAGAAGGATAGTGGTCGTTATGTTTCAACGTAGCCCTTTTCCCTGTAAATTACCATTTTCTAAACTTTGTATATACTCTTTGGAATCACGCGTTTGGCTGATCTCCATCTTATCAATAAAATTTGAGCCCTTGTGCTTTTGTTTGTAATTCTTTACTTGTTTTAGCTTTACAGAATGACGTTGTTTAAACTTAATCAGCGATTCTTGAAATAAAACAAAAATAAATTTACTTGTTAAACTTTTTCTGCTTTTAAATTAAAGATGGCATTTCTTTTGACTGTTGAACATCAGAAGAACATTGATCGCTTCTCCCGAAGTAAGCGGACTTCAAAGTGCAGAATCAAAGTACTCCTTCTAAGCCAGTATGCCTAAATGAAGGGATCAACTGTGTCAGAGACCTTGTTTCGTCTGACACGCCTCGGCTGAGTTCTCATCTCCTAAGCCCGATCAACATAGCTCCCAACGGGACTATCTCTCCTAAGCAAGGTGGAATTGCTATTTTGAACCAACGGTACTTCTTCGCCCCGCGATGGCCGAGTATCCAATTGTGTTCATCCATTAGTGTGTATGTCGCGTCTGTTTTGTCAGCATATACATACGTACTTCATGCATTTTTGATTTGCATTTACATTTCATATTGCATTGTTATCACTCTAGTCGGTCTTGTCCCCTAGTGATAAACAGTTTTCTCAATCGAGTTTGTCAGTTCTTTCCTCGTCAGGAAATGTTGCGTCTGCACAATCTCGCCACCAGTGTATCTTTAGATCAGAGTCGGCACGTGGCCACTTTGATAATTTGAACCTCTGAAAGATCAGAGAACCTTCAACAGATGTCACTCTTCGCCATTAAAGATGATATCCTTGCTTTCCCGGATTAAGGAAAATCCACAGAGAAAGCCTCGTGATCAGAGATTCGGCAGCACGCCAGTTTTGCTCCGAAAAACCACTGATGAGAAGGTCATTGGCACCTCAAAATTAGACCCCATCATATGGCGTTTCTCCGGGAAGATCCCGTGAAAAGTATGATGAAAGATCCCAAATGAAAACAGTCTCTCAAGAGACTCGCTTTCCCCAGTAGAAACAAATGGCGTCTCCAACGGAGAAGTTTGTACAACTCTACAACTCAGACAACTGGGGTCCCCAGCAAGTCTGACAACAAAACATTTTCTACTCAAATGGCATCTCCCCAGGAAAATTCGGCGAGAAGTTTGAAGGAAAACCGCTATACTTAGTGTCCCTTGTCAATAAAGTTTATTTCAAAAGAAACTAAGACCAGTTCCTTGGTAGGAAACCAGGATCGAGGGGAAGTTGACAAAAGAAACTGAGACCAGTTCCTTGGTAGGAAACTAGGATCGAGGGGAAGTTCAAAAGAAACTAAGACCAGTTCCTTGGTAGGAAACCAGGAACGAGGGGAAGTTCATTTCAGAGACTGAGACCAGTTCCTTGGTAGGAAACCAGGATCGAGGGGAAGTTTACCTTTTCTAAGCATCATTGCTTAGCTAAAGAAGATGAATGCGTAAGCTACCATTCATAACCACCATCAAAATTTCGGGTATTCTGATATTTAATCCTCTTGCACCCCGAATGCCTGAATCCCTTCGTCATTCACACCTTCGGGTCCAAGAAGATTAAATAGGGGCATCTGTAATACCCCAAATTTTGACCACTTAGATTTACCATCTTTGTGGAAATCATCATCACAATATGGATGTACCTTTATGCTTCATTAGTCTCCCCAAAGATGGGTGAGCATCCACTACAATCAAAATTAGGGTTTCAAGCCCTCTCTGAGTGCTTAGACAAGGGATCAATCAAGAAATGGCATGATCTTCAACTTGTCTTATCTCTTAAACATCCACAATGGATCAAAAAGGACTCCCACTTCAAGGATTAAGCACAAGGCTGCTCCCTTCTAGGTGGATCAAGTCTCAAGATCGACAGTGTCACCAAATTAGGGTTTTGGTCGACTAGGGCCTCCAGATGGAAATTTTCATCTGGGCACAAGGCAATAATCCCAAAACATAACCTAATATACTTCATGGAACCTCATGAACCCATGCATCAAGTCAATTTTGCCTCAGGGGATGCATTCATCAAAAATCAGGAATTAGGGTTTCTTGACCTAATTCACCCCTAAGTTGACTTTTGGGACAAACCATGAGCCAAGACCTCAAGAGATGATTTGAGGGTCTCTAATATACCATATTGATCCATTTGGAACAATGGATTGATCCAATAAGTTTGAGCAACAAGTCTCAATTTCATCTGCACCACAATTAGGGTTTTAAGGGAAAAGTCAACTGTAACTTTGACTTTTGACCAAGACATGCTCCCAAACCCTAATACATGATTGAATATACCCTATGACACCCATGGAACATGTCCATCATATTTGATTTAGGTCAAGGACATGATTTCCTGAAGAATTGTACAGTTTGGAATTCATCTGATAAAAAGTCAACTGTGCACAAAAGTCAACTTTGACTTTATGAGATTTTTCACCAAAATGGATTTTTAACCCTAAAATGATGTTAATGTATGATTTGAATCATCATTCATCAAGAAAAATCAAGAAAAGTGAGATAACTTGTAAAAGGGGTAACCATAAAACTTAGAAATTTTTCTAAGTTAAAAATAAAGTGGCAAAGGTACCAACTTTGAAGGACCATAACTCCTAAAACCACAAGGCCATTTTTTCTCATCCAAAGATGGATTTGTAGCCCTCATTATCACCTACAAAAACTTCAACTACAAGTCATTCCAATTCATTAAGGATTTTGAGTTATGGAGTGATCAAAGTGGCTGAAAAGTGAAAATGTCACTTTTTCCAACACTTAGTGAAATTTTCACTAAGTCAGATTCTGCCTCACTTTTTGCCAAATGTGGGGGGATTTTTCACTTGGAATCAAAAGAGATCAAAACCAAACTTGTTCAAACAGTTGTTGTATCATGTAAGAGCTTTCCAAAATGGCCAAGAACATTGCCAAATTCAACCTACACCATGAGATACAACATTGCCAAGTTGCCTTGCTGAAATCTGTCAAGGCAAGGCAGAATTTGCAACTTTGGTCGATTTGCCAAAATCAGCCAAATTCAATTGCTCCTATCCACTTGGACACCTCAGAGAATTGAATCTAAAGGGGACAATCACTGAGCCAAGCCTCCAAAGTCCATGGAACAAGAAATAGAATGTTGAACCTAGAATGGCCAAAATAGGGACAAGACTTCAAATTTGGAATGAGGCATTCAATGGAACCATCAAGGTGGCATGGACTGAGCCATTCTCATCTGAAATCAGTCAAGACTTATCCAAGACCAAGGGGACCAAAGCTCTGTGCCCTAACCTCTAGTCAATGGCTAGAGGAGATTTGGATTTTCATTTGCCAACATTGGCCAAACCTACTTACCAGCTGCCATGCACTATTCCTTACAAAACAAACTTGTTCTACTATAAATAGAGCTCAATTATGGTCAGTTTGAGTACACCAAAGCCATCTAACAGATGCTTTCCTCAAAATCTCTTCTTTCACTCCAATTTTGCCTTCTAAGGCAAGTCACTATCGGGTTTTGAGTTTGAGAGCTTTTCCAATCAAACCAATCACTCACACACCTCACATACATCACATATGAGCTGATCAAACACTTAGATTACTTTTGAAACATCAATTTCACAAAATCACCAGCTGGTTGCTCAAGGTTTTAACCAAAGTGCAGCTAAGGTACCACAAAATGATCCAGCCAATTTCAATCAAGTCCAACCATCCAAACACAATCCATAGGGTGTAGGGAAGCTGTTCAGATCATCACCACTCATCTGTAACACCTCCAAATCAAAAATCACTTTGAACTTGCTGTCACGGCCTAGAGGTAAGCACATACTTGGTCATCTCTCAATCTATGCATATTTCCTCGCACAATAATTTGGCCATATGTTCATAATCATGCATGGAATGTTTTCCCTCAATTAATTGCATTGTTTGAATCGTGTATCAAAAATCCTAGCCTTCATGCAGAAATTAGGGTTCTTGAGGTCTCTTCGTGATTTCTTGTTGTATGTTTAATTTAAATGAAATTAAAGTACATAGACATGATCGTGAGGTTGAGACGAGCATAATGATATGTGGATTGCATGATATGATTACGTATTCATGGAGATTGGATAGAAAATGCAAATCTGAGAAACCAAGAACACGCGCGTGTTCTTCAGCTGTTCTTGGCGCCATTTTTCATAAATTCAAATATTTGAATTTTGTGATTTTGTTTAATTGATTCAAAAATTAATTTCTCTCTGAGTTTTAATGATTTTGAGTTGATTCTTTTTTTAATAATTCACAAAAATGTTAAAATATTTTATTTTCACAAAAAATCCCAAAAATATTATTTATTTCATATAATTGATATTTTTGTAAAGAATTAATATTTTGATTGTTTTTGGCATTTTAAATATTTTTTCTACATTGATTTTGCAACTTTTAATGCTTTCTAATTATTTTGTAGGTCAATACTTAATTTTTGAAGCATTAATCCAAGATCACAATTTGTTTTCCATGTGCTAAACAATTTTTGATCATTTTAATTGAATTTTTATTCAATTAAATACATTTTGAAAACAAATTAGGGTTTTGGATTAATTCAACCCTCATAAATCATTTTCAAAACACTTTGGGCCTCTAATAGAGTGTAAGACCCAATCCTTTTTTGACCAAACCATTTTTGGGCCTCAGTATTGTGTATGTCCCGATACCGTCAAAAACAAACGGCGCGATCGTCGCCTTTTGAAAAATAACCTTTTGGGCCTCTAATAGAGTGTAAGACTCAATCCCCTTTTAACCAAAACATTTTGGGCCTCACTTATTGTATAAGTCCCTCTGCGTTAAAAGAAAACCTCGGCGCGATCGCCATTTTTAAACGAAAAATCATTTGGGCCTACCCTCGTGTTATAAGCCCCACTCTTTTTTTCTTTAAACCTTTTTGGGCCTCTTGAGAGAGTGTAAGACCCATCCCCTTGTACAAAAACCTTTTGGGCCTCACTCATTGTATAAGTCCCTCTGTACAAGTAAACGGCGCGATCGTCGCCCGTTTAAAAATAAAAATCATCTGGGCCTCTCCTTGAGCTATAAGACCCATTCAAAACACTTTGGGCCTCCTGAGAGAGTGTAAGACCCATCCCTTTGTACAGAAAACCTTTTTGGGCCCCAGTCACTTGTATAAGTCTCGCTGTACAAAGTCAAACAGTGCGCTCACTGATAAAACCCTGGGCCTCTCCTTGAGCTGTAAGCCCCAAATCTTTCTTTTTCAAAGCACTTTCTCCTTTGATTTTGAATATACTGTTGTTTTCAATCTTTCTTTGTTGAACAACTAACCAAACAGCATGGAAGCACTCCAACCGAGTAAGTGTTTATCGCTTTCATTTACTGCTTTCATATTATAAACTGTATTGTGGGGCTGCTCACTGTAAGTCTCCTTTCATAAACTCATATCTACTGTGTAATAATAGTATAGATATTTCGAGTTTCCCCGACTACTACGTCTAGCACTAGGTGACGCCGTTTCGTTTATTCGTAGAAATAGACGCCTAGATCCCCAATAGGAGCACCAGATACAGTCTTCTCTTCGGCTGTCCTCCTTAGGAATCGTCAAGAAGCTCTACTCCCCAAGATGAATGTATTCTCCGTGAATGGCATCTTTGAGTTTCTTCCAAATTCTCGAACTTTCCTGACTTGATCTATTCCTTGTGGATAGCTTGCCTTGAATGTGTCGGGGTTTGGGTACCCACTACGGTCATAATCTTGGACCTTAACTAAGGAACCCTCTTCAAAAGCTAAAAGTCGCTGGATAGTAAACCTCGCACGTTTACCAGTGGTTTTTATCTTTAAAAGAGTTATCTCTCCTAATGGAAAGGAGATGATAGACCCACGGGCTTCTTAAAAGCATCGGCCTCCTCTTGGGCATTATTCAAGGACCCTACGGCTTCTTAGAAGTATTCACAGCCTACTCTTAGGCTTCGTATAATGATTTCTTCCTCCGGGAATGATAGCCTCCTCTTGGGCTTCGTACAAGGACCCGTCGGCTTCTTAAAAGTTTCCAGCCTCCTCTTGGGCTTCGTACAAATTGTCCCGACGACCTCCTAGAGGTATAGGAACAGAACCTAGTCATCCTCATAGAACAGTCCTTTCATAGAGTCTACTACTGTTTCTCAAAACATAGTACCAAAAGATAAAACTCTAGACACGGACAGTCTAACTTCCTTGAGTCTCAAAAGACATTCTCAAGTGACCCCTTCGTTAAATAGGAAGGAAACCCGCAGACTCGGACAGTCTCAACACCCTTTGGATTTCCAGTTTCCTCAAAGAAAATGAGACCACCCCGATCCTCAGATCTAACCCATGAGTACAGTGATGCTCATATAAGAACTGATTTTCTCTTTCAAAATCAGTATACTGGACCTGTCACTTAACTGACATAGCCTCCATCTCGGGCTTCGTACGAGATACAAAGACTCTCCCTAGCGGAGTCAAATAACGCTTTAGCCTCCATCTCGGGCTTCGTACGAGATACAAAGACTCTCTTGTTGAGTCAAACTTTTAGCCTCCATCTCGGGCTTCGTACGAGATACAAAAACACTCTCTTGTTGAGTATAAAAGATTCTCCTGTTTAGTCAAAACTTTTAGCCTCTCTCTCGGGCTTTGTACGAGACACAAAATAGCCTCCTCTTAGGCTTTGTATAATGATTTTCCTAGCGGAAATTAGCCTCCTCTTAGGCTTTGTATAAGAAAACCACTGGCTGATCCAATCAACCTTTTAGCATCAAAGTTGTGCCTCGTTCACAGTACACAAACATCAACAACTCCTTTCCCTTCATCTAATCGCTGTAAGCGGCAAGCCTCTGGATCATCTATATCCACACCACTGTCCCTCTTTTAGCATGAGAAATTCCTAAGGAAAGATGGCATTGCTCTACACTGAGTTAAAGTCTTCTCCTTCAGGTTAAAACCATTTCTTCAGAAATTATGGCATTGCTCGGATCCGCGTATCCCAGTTAAAGTAATTCTCCTTCTCCCCTCTTTAGAGATGACAAATTCTCTCTAAAGTCGAGGTCTTTCAGCTTCACGTCTTGGGCTTTGAACAAGACACAAATAGACCTTTCAGCTTCACATCTTGGGCTTTGAACAAGATACAAACCACCTTTCGCTTCACGTCTTGGGCTTTGAACAAGACACCAAAAAAAACCAAATCCCATATCTGTTTCGGTTAACGGGAATACGTAGGCATAAGATCGAAAGAAAAGATCTTAGCGAGCGCAATCAACAAAAAACCCAAATCCCATATCTCCATCAATCAAAAGCAGTATTTCAAAAGCATCAGTCCTAACATCCTAAATCCTTGTTCCCCGCCAGAAACCTTCTGCCCAGGTAAAAAAGAAAGAAAACAGTATTGGCGAAAATACAAATAACCAGTACAAAGGCCCCCCACATTGATAGCATCCGTAACCTAACAGACCACTATTTAAACTCAGTATGCAAAGCAGGGTTAAATGGAGACATCTATTTCCCTTCCTTATTCAGCTCATAATAGGATAAAAAATGAATCGACCTGTAGTCAAAGCTCAAACCGCAGAGAGCGACCAGCGCTTAAGAACCGCGTCCAAAATCGCTCGCTACATCAGGGTAAATGGACTCCGAATTATGATGTCCCCTACGTGGTCATGAGAGCTTTCTCAAGCGGCGCCTTGAGACTTGCAACCATGGACGGAGAGGAATTTTCCTACCCCACAAATGTTGATGTAGTCAAGAAATACTTCGCCTAAACTAAAAAAAACGTCTCGATGGATTGAAAACCCGAAAGGGAGGTCCAGGCAAAAGTTAGAGACAAAATAAAAAAAATCATCCCGGTGGATTGGAAACATCACAGTACAATCCAGGCAAAACTTAGGGATAATGGCAAGTAACTATGTTCAACAGAGGCAAGTCCCTCAGCAGCAGTTACACCATCCATCGGAGGAAAACTTCAGTCAAGGTCATCTTCGACAGAAGCTCAGGATGCCCAAAATTCAAAGTTGGTAGGAGGATAGTGGTCGTTATGTTTCAACGTAGCCCTTTTTCCCTGTAAATTACCATTTTCTAGCTTTGTATATACTCTTTGGAATCACGTGTTAGGCTGATCTCCATCTTATCAATAAAATTTGAGCCCTTGTGCTTTTGTTTGTAATTCTCATTTGTTTTAGCTTTACAAAACGACATTTTAACATGCTCAACGATTCTTGAAATAAAACAAAAATGAATTTACTTGTAAAACTTTTTCTGCTTTTAAAATAAAGATGGCAATTTCTTTTGACTGTTGAACATCAAAAGAGCATCAACCGCTTCTCCAAAAGTAAGCGAACTTCAAAGTGCAGAATCAAAGTACTCCTGAATGAAGGATCAACAGTGTCGGATGCGACTAATCCATATGACATCTCCGGCAGAGTTCTTATCTCCTAAGCCCGACCAACATAGTTCCAAACAGGGACCGTTTCTCCTAAGCAAGGCAGAATTGTTATCTTGAACCAGCGGTACTTCTTCGCCCCGCAGTGGCCGAGTATCCAGTCGTGTTCATCCATTAGTTTGTATGTCATGTCAGTTTTGTCAGCATAAACATACATACATCATGCATTGTTGATTTGCATTCGCATTCGCATTGCATCATTCTCACTATAGTCGGTCTTATCCCCTAGTGATAAAAGTCCTCTCAATCGAGTTGTCGATTCTTTCCTCGTCAGGAAATGCTGCGTCTGAACAATCTTTCTCCTCCAATTTATTTTTGGAATAAAGTTGGCTCATCGACCACTTTGATAACTTGAACCTCTGAAAAACCAGAGAGCTCTCAGTCAACATCACTCTTCGCCATTGAAGATGATATTTTTGCTTTCCTGGATTAAGGAAAATCCCTAGAGAAAGCCCCTTAATCGGAGCTTCGGCAATACGACAGTTTTTCTCCGAAAAAAACCACTGATGAAAAGGTCATCGGCACCTCAAAATTGGATCTCATCATATGGCATTTCTCCGGGAAGATCCCGAGAAAAGTATGATGTAATATCCCCAAGCGTGAAAGCAGTCTCTCAAGGGACTCGCATTCCCCAAATAGAGTCAACAAATGGCATCTCCAACAGAGAAGTTTGTACACCTCTACAACTCAGACGACTGTGTTAGAACAAGAATTGATTCTACATTCCTAATAGTTTTGATGATAACAAACACTTGTTATTTTAAGAACTTGATGCTCCTAATTTCATTGTTTATGATATGTAGGAAAGTTCTAATACAAAGAGTTCTGATATAGAAGTATCACAAAGAAGTTCTGAAATAGAAGTATCAAAAGATTCAATCTGAGCGAAGTTTAAAGCGAAGTTCTGATCAAAGCGAAGCTCTGATTTGGAAGCATCAGCCTAAGTTCTGATGACGGATGTCTAGCGCTTCAGTACCAAAGCTGTATCAAGCCAGAAACTCTAATGATTCAACGTAGACTCTGATACGCTATCCTTTTCTTTTATGAGAATCTCAAAGTAACGGATTGAATCTGTATTTTTGGAAAGAGCATTAATTAGCATTATTATCCTCTCCAAAAATAGTTCACGCGTCTCCAACGGATCAAATCTTCTCATCTATTTAAAGGAGTCCCTGCAGATGACCAAAGCACCTTTTTGTGCTCATACTGTCCACAATTCTTCAATTTCACTTGCTCTTGTATTTTAATTTATATTTTGATAAAACAGTGTGTAAAAATCACGGTTGTGATAAAGCTTACTAGAAGCACTTGTTTTTATTTTATTTTTTGATATTCCTTGAGAAAACCAAAGTGTGGTTAAACCTCAAGAAGAGTGACGGTTGTTACTGAAATTGTGTAATCGTAACTGATTAGTGGATTAAGTCCTCAAGAGAGAGGCGAAATCACCTTGGCGGGTGGACTGGAGTAGATTGAGTTCAATCGAACCAGGATAACCATCGTGTCCTTTGCATTAATTTTTAAAAACTCCAATTCAACCCCCCTTCTTGTGTTTTTTCGTTTCTTCAATTAGTATCAGAGCGCCTGGTTCTGGGTGCTAACACTTAACCGTGTCAGATAAAAGATCCTTCACGAAAAAGCACTATGGCGGAATCCGTTCAGAACTACAACGACAAAATCAGTGGCAAACCACCGGTGTTTGACGGAGAAAACTTTGATTACTGGAAAGATCTAATCGAAAGTTTCTTTCTGGCTCATGACGGTGATCTCTGGGATATGGTAACAGATAGTTACACTCACCCTGTCGGAAAAGACGGTCAGAAGATTGAAAGGAAAACCATGACTGATCAACAAAAGAAAGATTTCAGAAATCATCACAAGGCCAGAACGATTCTCCTCAGCGCAATCTCCCACACAGAATATGAGAAGATCACTAACAGAGAATCAGCCAAACACATATTTGATTCTCTGAGAATGACGCATGAAGGCAACTCTCAAGTCAAAGAGACTAAAGCTCTGGCACTCATCCAGAAGTATGAAGCCTTCAAAATGGAAGAAGATGAAACAATTGAGAAAATGCTCTCAAGGTTTCAAATTCTAGTTGCTGGACTAAAAGTTCTGAATAAAGGGTACTCAACATCAGATCATGTCAAGAAAATCATCAGGAGCTTACCAAAAGTATGGAGACCCATGGTCACAGCACTAAAACTCTCCAAGAACCTCAACGAAATATCTCTTGAAGAACTGATCAGCTCTTTAAGAAGTCACGAGATAGAACTAGAAGAAGATGAACCCCAGAAGAAAGGTAAGTCTATTGCTCTTAAATCTAAATATAAATCTGAAACTAAAGCTTTTCAGGCAGAAGAAGAAAGCTCTGGTGGCTCCTCAGAAGAAGATGAACTATCACTCCTTTCCAGAAGAATACAACAACTATGGAAAAATAGGCAACGAAAATTCAGAAACTCTAGAAGATCAAGCAGTCATTCTGAACCATCCTCTGGACACAAAAAGTCTAGAAACAAAGAGGTAGTGTGTTACGAATGCAAGGAACCTGGACACTACAAAAGTGATTGTCCTAAGATGCAGAAAGAAAAGCCAAATAAAAAGTTTAACAAGGAAAGAAAGAAAAGTCTTATGGCTACCTGGGATGACTCGGAATCCTCTGAAGCAGAATCCGAATCAGAAAATGAACACGCGAACATTGCCCTAATGGCCAACATATCAGATGATTCAAACTTATCAGAATCAGACTCTGAGTCAGAAACTAAAGAGGTATTCTCTAACTTTTCGAGATCTCAATTAGAAGAAAGTCTGTCAGAAATTCTTGAAAACTATCAGAAACTTCAGCTCAAATATAAGAATCTGAAACATGATCTGGTATCTGAGTCTGAAGAGAACAGAAAGCTAAAAGCAGAAAATTCTGAATTAAAAGAAACTGTTTCAAAACTCAACTCTTTTGAAAAATCTCAGAAACAATCTGATTCAGAAGTTTCCAGTAGTTCTGATAATATTTTAAAACATTACGACTATAACTTTCAAAAATTTCTAGCTAAAAACATAGACAGAAGCAAAATGGCTTCAATGATCTATGGAGTTAGTAGAAATGGGAGAAAGGGCATAGGTTATGTTAATCCTAGAGGAGAAGCTCCGTATAAACCCAAACGTGTTGATGATATGATCATAAAATATGCACCTTTGAACTCTCACTTCACATATGGACACACACATGATATTAAATACACCAGTGAATCTTATTCAAATTCTATTGAGAAACCAAAACTCAATCAGAACTCTGTGAACACTTACAAACAAGGACCCAAAGAGATGTGGGTACCTAAGGATAAAATCCTATATGTTGCAGATGTCTTTGACAGCAAGATTGAAACACCAGTCATGGTACCTGGACTCTGGATGCTCGCGACACATGACGGGAAGAAAGCATATGTTCCAAAGCCTGGAACTTAAAGCTGGAGGATATGTAGGTTTCGGAGGCAATCAGAAAGGTAAAATCATTGGCTCTGGAACCATAGGTAATGGTACTTTACCCTCTATATCTAATGTCTTATTAGTAGAAGGATTAATGCACAACTTGTTATCCATAAGTCAATTAAGTGATAACGGTTATGATATAATCTTCAATCAAAAGTCCTGCAAGGCAGTTAGTCAGAAAGATGGAACAATCCTCTTTAATGGAAAGAGAAAGAACAACATTTACAAAATAAAACTTTCTGAACTAAAAAGTCAGAATGTAAAATGTCTTTTGTCTGCTGACGACGAGCAATGGGTCTGGCACAGAAGATTGGGGCATGTTAGTATGAGAAGAATATCTCAGATTAACAAACTCAATCTGGTCAGAGGACTTCCTAATCTGAAGTTCAGCTCAGATGTTCTGTGTGAAGCATGTCAAAAAGGCAAGTTTTCAAAACCCTCTTTCAAACCAAAAAATGTTGTTTCTACCTCCAGACCATTAAAACTTCTTCATATAGATCTGTTTGGACCAGTAAAAACTGCATCCATCAGTGGCAAGAAGTATGGATTAGTGATCGTAGATGACTATAGCAGATGGACATGGGTAAAGTTCTTAAAACACAAGGACGAGTCACACTCTGTATTCTCTACTTTCTGCAACCAAATTCAGAATGAAAAAGAGTTTAGAATTGTAAAAGTCAGAAGTGATCATGGTGGGGAATTTGAAAACAAAAATCTAGAAACATTTTTTAATGAAAATGGCATTTCTCATGATTTCTCTTGTCCTAGAACTCCACAACAAAATGGAGTTGTAGAGCGCAAGAATAGAACTCTACAAGAAATGGCCAGAACCATGATCAATGAGACTAACATGGCTAAACACTTTTGGGCAGAAGCAGTTAATACAACGTGTTACATTCAGAATAGAATCTCTATAAGACCTATTCTGGAAAAGACTCCATATGAGTTGTGGAAGAACAGAAAGCCCAACATTTCCTACTTCCATCCTTTTGGATGTACATGCTTTATCTTAAACACTAATGATCCTCTGAACAAGTTTGATTCTAAGGCACAAAAATGTTTCATGTTAGGATACTCTGAACGTTCAAAAGGATACAGAGTATATAACACAGAAACACAAAGTGTGGTAGAATCCATTTGTGTCAGATTTGATGATAAGCTTGGCCTTCAAAAGCCAAAGCATGATGAATCTCTTGCAGAAATAGAAGTTCAAATAATAGGCACTGAAACCAGATCATCAGAAAAACTGGCGAGCAAAACAGAAGGAAACTCTAATTCTGAAGAACCCATCCAGAAAAGACTGTCCAGAAGTTCTCTAACTCATCCCGAAGACAAAATTCTGGGAAAGAAGGATGACCCAATCAGAACAAGATCCTCATTCAAAAAGACTGAAGAATCTCTAGTGGGATTAGTCTCTCTGATAGAACCCACTACAATTGACGAAGCACTCACAGACAATGATTGGATCCTCGCAATGCAGGAAAAACTGAATCAGTTCACCAGAAACGACGTTTGGGATCTAGTTCCTAAACCCAAAGGCTTCAACATCATTGGAACCAAATGGGTCTTCAGAAACAAACTAAATGAATAGGGAGAAGTTGTCAGAAACAAAGCACGACTGGTTGCACAAGGTTATAGTCAGCAAGAAGGGATAGACTATACAGAAACCTTTGCTCCAGTCGCAAGGTTAGAATCTATCAGACTTTTAATTTCATATGCTGTAAATAATGACATCACTCTCTATCAGATGGATGTCAAGAGTGCGTTTTTAAATGGTTACATTGATGAAGAATTTTACGTGCATCAACCACCTGGTTTTGAAAACACAAAACATCCAGAATATGTTTATAAACTTAAGAAATCGTTATACACTCTAAAACAAGCTCCCAGAGCTTGGTATGAGAGACTAAGTAACTTTCTCTTAGAAAATGATTTTACCAGAGGGAAGGTGGACACAACTTTATTCTGTAAGTCATTTAAAAATCACATTCTGATCTGTCAGATATACGTAGACGATATAATTTTTGGATCCACTAAAAGCTCCTTGGGGCAAGAATTTGCTAAGACTATGCAGGCAGAGTTTGAAATGAGCTTAATGGGAGAACTCAAGTTTTTCTTGGGAATTCAAATCAACCAAACTCCAGAAGGAACTTACATACATCAAAGCAAGTATGTCAGAGACCTTCTGAAGAAATTTGAAATGTCAGAAAGTAAGCCTTCAAAAACTCCTATGCATCCCACATGTATTCTGGAAAAAGATGAGGTAAGTAAGAAAGTAGAACAGAAGATCTACAGAGGTATGATTGGTTCTCTCCTTTATTTAACTGCTTCAAGACCTGATATTCTCTATAGCGTTTGCCTTTGTGCTAGATTTCAATCAGATCCTAGAGAATCTCACTTAACAGCTGTTAAGCGAATTTTCAGATATCTGAAAGGTACTACTAATCTTGGTCTTTGCTATAGAAAGTCCAGAGAATACAAATTGGTAGGATACTGTGACGTTGACTTTGCTGGAGACAGAATAGAAAGAAAAAGTACCTCTGGAAGCTGCCAGTTTCTGGGAGACAACCTAATCTCTTGGTCCAGCAAAAGACAATCCACCATTACACTATCAACTGCTGAAGCTGAATACATAGCTGCAGCTGGATGCAGCACTCAGATGCTCTGGATGAAGAATCAGCTTGAAGACTTTCACATTTACGAGAGTAACATCCCTATCCTCTGTGACAATACTTCTGCCATTTGTCTTTCAAAAAATCCTATTCTGCATTCTAGGGCTAAACATATAGAAATTAAACATCATTTCATTAGGGACTATACTCAGAAGGGAATTCTTTGTTTAAAATTTATAGACACAGACCATCAATGGGCTGATGTTTTCACCAAACCCCTTGCTGAAGATAGATTTAATTTCATTCTGAAAAATCTCTGTATGGAATTATGTCCAGAATGAAAACGTAATTTCTATATTTTTAACTCTCAGAACTTCTTTTCTTTTGTGAACATCTGACCAATAATTCTTCAGAAGTGGGAAGAAAGATTGCATCAGAATCTATTCAGAAGATCTGAACTTTTCATTTCAAGGATAGATCATTAAGTTCACTCTAGCAAACACGTGTCAACCTACGCTCCAGATTTTCTTTGATGATGAACGCGTGTCAAACTCTGGAAAACTGAAACGTCTGTGTTGAATTTTGAGGCGCCAAGTCACATCGGTAACTGTTCCAAAAATTTCTCACGCTATCTCCCTTATCAGAAATCATTACGGCTATTAATCATGATGTTATTGTTTTTAATTGCTATTTAAGTCTTGGTCTCTCTTATATATAAATGTCACTTCTAACACCCTCACACGCTCACTATCACTCACTTGCTCTCTTTCGTCTTCTCCATATTATTTACATTTCTTGTTTCTCTGTGTTCCCAAAACCCTAAGTCTGTGAACAATGGCCTCCTGCTCTCAACAAAACTCTCAACAAGCAATGTCTCAAGAATCAGCTGACCAAGTCATTGGAGAAAGGTACGTTGAGCCCTCAAGAACTCTCCTCACCCCTTTTGCCTCTCTTGAAGTTCTCTGTGAGCTCATCGTCGATTTTGAAAACATGAAAGACAATGGGTATGACCTTACTCCTGAGATTGAGTTTCAAGGATGGAACAAATACTGCAATCGCTTAATGGGTCCAGTTTTTCCCCAACTCGTTAAGGAATTCTGGATTTTTGCATCGGTCTCAAAACATCAAGTAACCTCGTATGTTATGGGAAAGAAGGTTGTCATCACTGAAGATCTTATTGGTAAGCTGATTGATCATGATGGATCAGGAATCAGATGCAGTGAGATGGAAAAGGGCACTGATCTAAATACTATCTCAAAGGAAATCTTCACCTCCGGTCAACACTCCAACAAAATCAAAGACCTAAAAGATCGTCACAAAATTTGGGCCAGAATCATTCTTGGGTGCATCTATCACAGGAAACCTTCAAGCTCGTCTGACTACATCAACAACGATCAACAGTATCTCCTGTACCTCATCTCCACTTTTACCAAAGCGAATCTTCCCTACTGCTTATTCAATCATCTGAAGAACAGTGTCAAAGAAACTAGAGAAGATGAAAGAACCAAGAGAGATTGGATTCCTCTAGGTAGACTTATATCAGATATTCTTACAGAGAATAAGCTGATAGATCACTTAACTGAAGCTCGGGAAATCTCTGATCTAGAAACTATTGCTGGAAGACCTCTCAATGCAAAGAATCTCAAGAAGATGAAAATCATTGATACCATCAAGAAGGATCCAACTCTAATCTCTAAGGAAGTCATCACCACCAGAAAAATTCCTCTGAAAGATTTTCCTCTTTTCTCATCAGATACTCATCCAGAAATTGTCCTCAGATATTTGGATGCATGTAAAGCTGATGGTACCCTACCAGAAGTTTCTCTGCAACAGCTCAGGCAAGCACCTCTAGAAGTTGCCCCCAGAACCTCAAGAAAAAGGAAAACCTCTGAAGGAACTCCTCAGAAAACTCTAAAAGTTGCTAAAGCTGCTAAGAAGAAAGGTAACTCCGCTTTCATTTCTATCGTCGAATCCATAATGGTATCAACATCTGAAAACCCATCGTCTCCTAAACCCTCTGAAAATTCACCACCATCACCTCAAACCCAAAATCCACCACCATCACCACAAACTCTTGAGGATTTTGACATTGACATTGACCCCACTCCTTCTGATTTTATTGAACCACAACCAGAACTTGCTCAAGTTCTGTCAGACATTGGTCATGAACCTCTCTTCACATTTTCCCAACCAGAACCAGAACATCAAACTCAACATCCTGACACTTCTATACCTGGTATCAACTGCCCTCTCAACTTCTTTCAACCTCCACCAAATTTCACCAGTCCCCCACAAACCTCTCCAGAATTTACATCACCTAACTCACCTATCCTCATCTCTGACTCTCCTCCAACAAATATCACAGATGATCCTCTCAGAACCATAATTGACCTAGAAGCTCTAGACAAGCTCACCTCAACCTCTCATAAAATAGCCATTCCCAAACCAAACCCATCTGTATCCAAATCAGATGTTGATAACTCTTTATTGGCATTCGAGGCAGAAATGCTGGAATGGATCAAATTTCTAAAGCAGGGTTGTTCGGAAAATCTGAATCCAGCTGCCTCTGACTATCTTTGGACCAAATTCAGAAAGTGGTTTAACTCTGAATCTCAGAAAATGAAGGAACTAAGCTATGACATAGCCCAACAGAACTTCTGTGACCATATGAAGATCTTCCATGAGCAGGTTCTAAGATTCTGGGAAAAGAAACCCATTCTTCCTCTAGGCTGGAAAGCTCCTATGGATTCAGAACCTCATGCACAAAACTCTGAGCATCAAACTCTGGTTATTACTGAAGTGGAAGATAAATCACCTGAAGCCCCTCCAAAGGAAGTGTCTGCAAAAAGCTCTGAGGATTTGGTAACTTCTGAAGAACCTTCTTCATCTGTTCTTGTGCTGAAAACTCTGGATGAGTTGAAGAAAGAGAATGAAGAAGTTAGAAAGAGATTGGACAAACAGGACGAGACAAACGCAGAAATTAAAGGAATGCTTGGCAAGCAAGAAGAATCCGCTAATCAGATCAAAGGCCTTCTGGAAGCATTGTTCACAAGACTTCCTCCTGCTTCTCAACCTTAATTTTTTCTGTTTTGTTACATTTTATCTTCTGTCATTATCTTCTTTTAATTGTTCTCATGTATCTTTTCGCTTTTTGATTAATGACAAAGGGGGAGAACGTAGAATATTTTGAACCATAACAGTGCACCAGGACTTTGTCTCGAACATTTTGAACATTTTAATTTCTGTTTCTACTGTGTTAAGCAAGCAGGTAACTGGCAATCAGAATCTCTTGGAAATCTTAAATTAATTTATTTTTCAAGGAAATGTTCAACCCAGGGGGAGTCTTCTAACCTCAATACCCTTTAAAATTATTTATCAAAATATGAGTTTTTGTCATCATCAAAAAGGGGGAGATTGTTAGAACAAGAATTGATTCTACATTCCTAATAGTTTTGATGATAACAAACACTTGTTATTTTAAGAACTTGATGCTCCTAATTTCATTGTTTATGATATGTAGGAAAGTTCTAATACAAAGAGTTCTGATATAGAAGTATCACAAAGAAGTTCTGAAATAGAAGTATCAGAAGATTCAATCTGAGCGAAGTTTAAAGCGAAGTTCTAATCAAAGCGAAGCTCTGATTTGGAAGCATCAGCCTAAGTTCTGATGACGAATGTCTAGCGCTTCAGCACCAAAGTTGTATCAAGCCAGAAACTCTAATGATTCAACGTAGACTCTGATACGCTATCCTTCTCTTTTATGAGAATCTCAAAGTAACGGATTGAATCTGTATTTTTGGAAAGAGCATTAATTAGCATTATTATCCTCTCCAAAAATAGTTCACGCGTCTCCAACGGATCAAATCTTCTCATCTATTTAAAGGAGTCCCTGCAGATGACCAAAGCACCTTTTTGTGCTCATACTGTCCACAATTCTTCAATTTCACTTGCTCTTGTATTTTAATTTATATTTTGATAAAACAGTGTGTAAAAATCACGGTTGTGATAAAGCTTACTAGAAGCACTTGTTTTTATTTTTTTTTTTATATTCCTTGAGAAAACCAAAGTGTGGTTAAACCTCAAGAAGAGAGACGGTTGTTACTGAAATTGTGTAATCGTAACTGATTAATGGATTAAGTCCTCAAGAGAGAGGCGAAATCACCTTGGCGGGTGGACTGGAGTAGATTGAGTTCAATCGAACCAGGATAACCATCGTGTCCTTTGCATTAATTTTTAAAAACTCCAATTCAACCCCCCTTCTTGTGTTTTTTCGTTTCTTCAGACTGGGTTCCCCAGCAAGTCTAGCATCAAAACTTTTTCCATCAAATGGCATCTCCCCAGGAAAATTCGGTGAAAAGTTTAAGGAAAACCGCTACGCATAGCGTCCCTTGTCAATTAAGTTTATTGACAAAAGAAACTAAGACCAATTCCTTGGTAGGAAACCAGGATCGAGGGGAAGTTTAAATTAGAAACGAAGACCAGTTCCTTGGTAGGAAACCAGGATCGAGGGGAAGTTTAAATCAGAAACTAAGACCAGTTCCTTGGTAGGAAACCAGGATCGAGGGGAAGTTTAAATCAGAAACTAAGACCAGTTCCTTGGTAGGAAACCAGGATCGAGGGGAAGTTTTACCTTTTCTAAGTATCAACGCTTAGCGAAAGAAGATGGATGCATGAACTACCATTCATAACCACCATCAAAATTTTGGTTATTCCGATATTTAATCCTCTTGCACCCCGAATGCCCGAATACCTTCGTCATTCACACGTTCGGGTCCAAGAAGATTAAATAGGGGCATCTGTCATACCCCAAATTTTGACCACTAAGATTCTCATCATTGTGTAAATCCTCATCACAATATGGATGTACCTTTATGCCTCATCAGTCTCCCCAGAGATGGTTGAGCATCCAATGCAATCAAAATTAGGGTTTCAATCCCTCTCTGAGTGTTTAGACAAATGATCAATCAAGGAATGACATGATCTTCAACTTGTCTAAACCTCTCAAACATCCACAATGTATCAAGAGGACTCCCACTTCAAGGATTAAGCACAAGGATGCTCCCTTCTAGGTGGATCAAGCCTCAAGATCGCCAGTGTCACCAAATTAGGGTTTTGGTCGACCAGGGCCTCCAGATGGAAATTTTCATCTGGGCATAAGCCAAAGATCCAAAACATAACCTAATATGCTCCATGGAATCTCATAAACCCAATCATTAAGTCAATTTTGCCTCAGGTGATGCATTCATCAAAAAATCAGGAATTAGGGTTTCTTGACCTAATTCACCCCTAAGTTGACTTTTGGGACAAATCATGAACCAAGACCTCAAGACATGATTTGAGGGTCTCTAATATACCATATTGATCCATTTGGGACAATGGATTAATCCAAGAAGCTTGAGCAACAAGTTTCAATTTCATCTGAACCACAGTTAGGGTTTCGCGCGAAAAGTCAACTATAACTTTGACTTTTGACCAGGACATGCTCCCAAGCCCTAAGACATGATACAATACACCCTATACCACCCATGGAACTTGTCCATCAAGTTTGATTTAGGTCAAAGACATGATTTCCTGGAGAATTGCACAGTTTAGAATTCATCGGATAAAAAGTCAACTGTGCACAAAAGTTAACTTTGACTTTTTGAGATTTTTCACTAAAATGGATTTTTAACCCTAAATTGATGTTTATGTATGATTTGAATCATCATTCATCAAGAAAAATCAAAGAAAATGGGATAACTTGTAAAAGGGGTAACCATAAAGACTTAGAAAAATTTTCTAAGTTATGAAAAAAAGTGACAAAGGTACCAACTTTGGAGGATCATAACTCCTAAACCACAAAGCCATTTTTTTCCATCCAAGGCTTGATTTGTAGATCTCATTGCCCTCTACAAAAGCTTCATACTGACCTATGTCCAAATTCCTCATGGATTTTGAGTTATGGAGTGATCAAAATCAAGAAAAGTCACTTTGTTCCAACACTTAGTGAAAATTTCACTAAGTCAGATTTTGCCTTACTTTTTTCCAAATGTAGGGACATTTTTCACTTGGATCCAAAAAGTATCAAAACCAAATATGATCAAACAGTTGTTGTATCATATGAGAGCTTTCCAAAATGGCCAAGAACATCACCAAATTCAACTTGAGCCATGAGATATGACATTGGCAAGTTGCCTTGCTGAAATCTGCCAAGGCAAGGCAGATTTTTGAACTTTTGGTCGATTTGCCAAAATCAGCCAATTCCAAGCCTTGTCATCACCTTGGACACATCTGAGGATTGAATCTAAAGGGGACAATCACTGAGCCAAGTCTCCAAAGTCCTTGGAACAAGAAATAGCATGCTAAACCTAAAATTGCCCAAAATAGGGACAAGACTCCAATTTTGGATTGGAGCATTCAATGGAAGCATCAAGGTGGCATGGACCGAGCTATTAGCAACTGAATTCAGTCAAGACTAATCCAAGACCAAGGGGACCAGCAGCCTGTGCCCTAACCTCTAGTCAATGGCTAGAGGAGACTTGGATTTTCATTTGCCAACATTGGCCAAACCTACTCAGCAGTTGCCATTCACTATTCCTTGCAAAACAAACTTTCTCTACTATAAATAGAGCTTAATTGTGATCAGTTTAAGTACACCAAAGGCCTACAACACTTGCCTTTCTCAAAATCCACTTCTCACTCTCAAAAATGCCTTTCTTAGCAAGTCACTATCCGGTTTTTCATTAGAGAGCAATTCCACTCAAACCAATCACACACACACCTCATATACATCATATGTGAGCTGATAAAACACTTAAACAACATCTGGAACACTTATTTCTCAGAATCACCAGTCAATTGCTCAAGGTTTTAACCAAGTTACAGTTGTGATGCCATGAAGTGATCCAGCCAATTTCCATCAAGTCTAAGCATTCAAACACACTCCATAGGGTGTAGGGAAGCTGTTCAGATCATCACAACTCATTTGTAACACCTCCAACTCATAAATCACTTTGAACTTGCTGTCACGACCTAGAGGTAAGCCTAAACTTGGTCATCTCTCAATCTATGAATATTTCCTCGCACAATACTTTTGCCAAATGTTCATAATCATGCATGGAATGTTTCCCCTCAAGTAATTGCTTTGTTTGAATCGTGTATCAAAAATCCCAGCCTTCATGCAGAATTTAGGGTTCTTGAGGATTTTTCGTGATTTCTTGTTTTATGCTTAATTTAAATGAAATTAATTGCCATAGACATGATCGTGAGGTTGAAACGAGTTGATTGGTATGTGGATTACATGATATGATCAAGTATTCAGTGAGATTGGATAGAAAATGCAAATCTGGGCAAAGCTGAAAAACGCGCGTGTTCTTCAGCTGTTCTTGGCGCCATTTTCCACAAATTCAAATATTTGAATTTTGTGATTTTATTTAATTGATTCAAAAATTAATTTCTCTCTGAGTTTTAATGATTTTGAGTTGATTCTTTTTTTAATAATTCACAAAAATGTTAAAATATTTTATTTTCCCAAAAAATCCCAAAAATATTATTTATTTCATATAATTGATATTTTTGCAAAGAATTAATATTTTAATTGTATTTAACATTTTGAATATTTTTTTCACCTTGATTTTGCAACTTTTAATGACTTCTAATTATTTTGTAGGTCAATACTTAATTTTTGAAGCATTAATCCAAGATCACAATTTGTTTTCCATATGTTAAACAATTTTGATCATTTTAATTGAATTTTTATTCAATTAAAATACATTTTGAAAACAAATTAGGGTTTTTGGATTAATTCAACCCTCATAAATCATTTTCAAAAAAACTTTTGGGCCTCTAATAGAGTGTAAGACCCAACCCTTTGTAAATACAACCTATTTTGGGCCCCACTTATGGTATAAGTCCCGTTGTATTTCAAAAAGTTCGACGCGATCATCATCCGTTGAAAAACAAACCTTGGGCCTACCCTCAAGTAGTAAGACCCATTTCTTTTCTTTAAAACTCTTTGGGCCTCTTGAGAGAGTGTAAGACCCAAAACCCCCTTGTACAAACCATTTTGGGCCTCACTTATTGTATAAGTCCCTCTGTACAAGTGAACGACGCGATCGTCGCCTTTTAAAAAAAATCAACTGGGCCTACCCTCGAGTAGTAAGACCCATTTCAAAACTTTTGGGCCTCTAATAGAGTGTAAGACCCAATCCCCTTTTAACCAAAAACAACTTTGGGCCTCAGATATTGTATAAGCCCCTTCGCATTAAAAGAGAATCTCGGCGCGATCGCCATTTCAAACGAAAAATCATCTGGGCCTACCCTCGTGTTATAAGCCCCACTCTTTTTCTTTAAACCTTTTGGGCCTCTTAATAGAGTGTAAGACCCATCCCTTTGTACAGAAAACATTTTTGGGCCTCAGTCACTTGTATAAGTCCCTCTGTACAAATTCAACAGTGCGCTCACTGATAAAACCCTGGGCCTCTCCTTGAGCTGTAAGCCCCAAATCTTTCTTTTTCAAAGCACTTTCTCCTTTGATTTTGAATTATACTGTTATTTTCAATCTTTCTTTGTTGAACAACTAACCAAACAGCATGGAAGCTCTACAACCGAGTAAGTGTTTATCCGCTTTCCTTTACCGCTTTCATATACATATAACTGTATTGTGGGGCTGTTTCGCTGTAAGTCTTCTTTCATAAACTCATATCAACTGTGTAATACTAGTATAGATATTTAGAGTTTCCCCGGTAACTACGTCTAGCACTAAGCCCGTTGATCACTCTTAAATAGTCAAAACTAGATCCCCATAGGATTACCAGACACAGTCTTCCCTCCTCTTGGGGTTAAACAATATGGAGACATGAAAGGCAGCATTCACGGTGAACCCTTTCATAGATTATCACTCGTAGAAGTTATCAAAGAAACTCTATTCCCCAGAGATGATCTCTTCTCCGTGAATTGCATCTCTTGAGTTTCTTCCAAATTCTCGAACTTTCCTGACTTGATATATTCTTTGTGAATAGCCTGTCTTGAATTTCTCGGGGTTTGGGGACCCACAGGCTTCTTAAAAGCACTTGTCAAGAAACTCTACTCCCCAGAGATGATCTTTTCTCCGTGAATGGCATCTCTTGAGTTTCTTCAAAATTCTCGAACTTTCCTGGCTTGATCTATTCTTTGTGAATAGCCTGTCTTGAACTTCTCGGGGTTTGGGGACCCACAGGCTTCCTAAAAGCATCCCCGCCTCCTCTTGGGCGTTATACAAGGACCCTCGGCTTCTTAGAAGTATTCACAGCCTCCTCTTAGGCTTCATATAATGATTCTTCCTCCGGGAATGATAGCCTTCTCTTGGGCTTCATACAAGGACCACTCGGCTTCTTAAAAGTTTCCAGCCTCCTCTTGGGCTTCGTACAAATTGTCTCGACGACCTCCTAGAGGTATAGGAACAGAATTCAGTCATCTTAATAGAACAGTCTTTCCAAGAGTCTACTACTGTTCCTCAAAGCATAGTACAAAAGATGAAACTCTAGACTTGGACAGTCTAATTTCCTTGAGCCTCAAAAACATTCTCAAGCTCCCTTCAAAAATAGGAAGAAAACCCGTAGACTCGGACAGTCTCGATACCCTTTGGATTTCCCATTTCCTCAAAGAAAAGGAAATAACCTTGATCCTCGAATCAAAATCCCTGAGTGCAAACATTACTCATATAAGAACTGATTTTCTCTTTAAATCAGCATACTGGACCTGTCACTCAACTGAAACAGCACCATAGCCTCCTCTTGGGCTTTGTACAAAGATTCTCCCCAGCGGAGCTGACAAATAGCCTCCATCTCGGGCTTCGTACGAGATACAAAAAACTCTCTTGTTGAGTCAAATAGCCTCCATCTCGGGCTTTATACGAGATACCAAAAGACTCCCTCATTGAGTCAAAACCTTTTAGCCTCTCTCTCGGGCTTTGTACGAGACACATATTAGCCTCCTCTTAGGCTTTGTATAAGAAAACCACTGGTTGATCCAATCAACCTTTTAGCATCAAAATTATGCCTCTTTCACAGTACCCAAACATCAGCAACTCCTTTCCCCTCATCTAATCGCTGTAAGCGGCAAGCCTCTGGATCATCTACATCCATGCCACTGTCCCTCTTTTAGCATGAGAAATTCCTAAGGAAAGATGGCATTTCTCTACACTGAGTTAAAGTCTTCTCCTTCAGGTTGGAAATCCCCTATAAAGGAAATTATGGCATTGTCGGATTCATACATCCCGGTTAAAGTAATTCTCCTTTATAAACAGTTATGACAAACAAACCCCTCTTTAGAGATGACAAGTTCTCTCTAAAGACAACACCTTTTAGCTTCACATCTTGGGCTTCGAACAAGATACAAATAGACTCTTTAGCTTCATATCTTGGGCTTTAAACAAGATACAAACTACCTTTAGCTTTACGTCTTGGGCTTTGAACAAGACACCAAAACAACCATTTCCTCCCATAGAATAGAAGGAACTACGATCGCTCTGATTTCCCTGTTTCGGTAAACGGGAATACGTAGGCATAAGATTGAAAGAAAAATCTTAGCGAACACACTAAACAAAAACCCAAAATCCCATACTTTCATACATCCGTCCTAACATCTCAACCGATAGCCTAAACCCCCCCCCCCCCCCTTTCGACAAAATAACTTAGGAGAGACCCCAAATCTTTGTAGCATCTTTAAACCAACAGTTTTGACTGTTTAACCTCAGTATGCAAGCAGGGTTAATTGGAGACATCTATTTCCCTTCCTTCATCAGCTTCAATAGGATAAAAAATGAATCGAGCTGTAGTACTAGAGCGATTGTGCTTCGCAACCACATCCAAAAATCACTCGCTACACACGTATACACACTGAGGCACTTGTCTGTTTTTAACCCCGAGCCTTTCCAGCCATCCCTTTTTATGTTATCCTTCATTAAACCCCCTCGAGCCTTCTTCCCTTTATTTGTTTATTAACCGTATAATTAAACCATGAGCCCAAACACTCCCTCACCCTGCTCAGATAAGTGTTGTTGATTTTTGATCTGTGAAAAATTCTAAGTTTGGGGTTAGGATACCTATAAGAACTAGGTAAGTGCAAAAAAAAAAAAGGAATGAAAAGTTTTAAAAAAGAAAAAAAAAAGAGAAAAGAAAGAAGAAAGCACTTACCTAGAGGAGGATTTAGTTTGAAGAATTCAAAAAGTAAGCTCAAAGAAACGATTGAGTAGAAACTAATGAACCCTAGCAAAATAGTGCCCGATACCCTTGATTGTGAAACAGAATAAATAACACAGTGATAAGAATGACGACACTGAGTCTGAGCCAAAAAACCACTCATTTTTCCCTTTTGTTTGTTTATCCCACCTTGTCCCTAAGCCCCGTTACAGCCATAAAAGCCCTAAAAAAGTGTGTGTTGTGTGCGTATGAGATGAAAATAGATGTTATTCAAGCTTATGAGTTGACTTTGCATGCTATGATTATTGAGTGTAAACACTTTAACCCAAGAGATTTAATGAGAGTGTGAAAAGCTGACAGGTAAACAGGTACTTTGATGTGGAAGTGTAGCGGACCGTCAAAATTCAGGTAAGAAGGAAATGTTTAAAGAATAGTGGAAAGATAGTCGCGAAAGATCTCAGCGGTGTTGTGGTAAAAAAAATTTGATTAATTCGGGGGTGACCTTTCTACTGTCTCGAGCATTACTTGAGGACAAGCAATGAGATAAGTTTGGGGTTGTGATCGGTCACCATTTCTACTAGTTTTCCGTCAATTATTCGACATGAATCCATAAAATCGGTAGCACTTTGTTTGTCTTTTCATTGTTTTTTTAATTCAATTTTACTTGTCGTATTTTATTCTCGCATTTTATGATTTGTTGTTTTATTTCAATTATGTTGCATTTTATGCTTTGGTTTGGTAGTTTTCAATGGTTTCAGGTCTGAGTGGAAAAGCCCAAAGGACTCGTGCGAAGAAAATGGAAGTTCCGGGGATTTAGAAGAGTTTTTGGAATGAAGCAGAGGATGCCTAGACCTAAAATTCAACAAGCATGGAAAATATTGGGCAACCAAGTTCCTTGTCAATACTAGGTTGTAGTTCTCCTCATTAGCTTTCCGACGCTTCGAACGGGGACCAAAACAGACTTACGGATCAAAAGTTATGATCGAAACAATTTCGGTTATAAAATCCAACAAGCTGACACGGCCGCCAGTGTTGGCTGACACGGCCCGTGTCAGCTTTGACGCTGATTTCCTGAATTTTTCATATTTCCTTCATATATTAAGTGGTGGGGGCGCTTTGGGTATTTTCGACCGATCTGAATGATTTGATACTATTTAGATGAGTTTTTAGGAAGGAAAAAAGGGACTTTTGACTTGACGAACAAATTTAGAATAGTTTTAGGCGATCAAGGAGATTGGGAGAAGGAGATTGTTCATGAGCGGAAGCGATTGAAGGATCAAATTACTCCGATCAATTTGTAATGTCTTTCTTTAATCCTATTATTGTTTTTGTTTCGAATATTATGAGAGGCTAAACCCCCCAATGTTAGGGGTGTCCCTAAATTGTGATATAATGAACCTTTGTTGAATTATTTGATGAAGTTATGTTTTCTTACCTTAATCTTTTGTTGTGAAAATTATTTTGTATTTTTCGATCGGTTAAATTGGGAACGATTTATGATTAGGGATTTGGCCTGAAAAACCAATCCATTGATTTTGCATAATAACATTATGGTAGATATTGCCTAGGAATGGAGATATCCCGTAGTGACTAAAAACAACTTTGTCAGAACTATTGCTTGATGTTCTTTCTTGATTGCTAAGGAATTAGGGTCAAGGGAGAATATCAAAGGTTTTAAAATCAACGAAGCCATCGCTCAATCTCAGGCGAAAGGTGTGAAGTTCGTGCTCAAGAAACCCACCAAACTGACCATCTTGGAGCCAACACCCAAAGAAATGGTGAAAAAGGCTGCAGAGCAACCTGAAAGTGATAACTCAAGTCCCGGGGCAGAAGCTCCTAAGGTACGAAAAATGATTCACACATATACCTTATTGCCCTTGATTTTTCTCGTCGACTATTAACTTTGTTGATATCTTTCAGGATGACGCAGGAACTTCGACTCAACCAGCAGTCGAATCCACCAATCTACCAATCCTTACTAGCCAAAGTGAACCACCACACCAACCTACTCCAGCCAAAGATTCTGAGAAGGGCTCACTGAGCGAAAGCAACCAAGTGGTCCAAATACAACGTGAAACTTCTCCACCCAAGACCACCACACAAACTTCCCACACTAGCGGTCTGACCACGAAGATGATCAAGACAAAGGCACACAGGCTGAAACAACTAGGGATGACATGGCAGTAGACAATTCTGAGGCGCAATTCAAAGAAGAAGATGATGACAGATCTCCAAGAGTCGACACTTCAGATGTCGCTGAGGATGATATTATGGAAGATGGAGGTAAACATTTTACGTTCCCTAACCAATCAATGACTATTGAGGATTTTATGGACGATGATGAAAACATCGAAGCTGATAATGATCATGGTGCAGAAGAGGAAAGAGACATTCAAGAGGAGATAATTGTTGAAACAGCTGCTCCTAACCCTAATCTGTCAACTGCAAAGGATTCAAGCCAAACCTCCATGATGCTTTCTGCAGAAGAACTAGAGGCCCTAAAAAAGAACAATCCTCGTGAGTACTTAAAAGTTTTGCTTGGTTCCAGGGGAAGTTCGTCTGACAAAACCATCAGTTCGCCCTCTGTATCTGGTGGTCAAACCACTACTAATCCTTCTAGCCAGATTTTGTCAAAGATTAAGGAAAAGGTTTCAAGGGTGACTTGTTTCGACTTATTGAGTCTGACCCCACTTCTCCAATTGTTTTGAAGAGTCTCTTCAAAGAGGTTGATATTCTAACTGCTTCTCCAGAAATTGCAAATATCATTTTGGAGCTAACCTCAATGGTTGATCTAATTGCCACGGACCATACCAAAATCAAACAACTCTCCAAAGATATTGAAAATCAAACTGGCTCGTTCGCGGCTGCATGGGATGTTGCCACATAATCCACCAATAGACTGGCAAATTTGGAACAAATTCAAGAACAGAACAAAGCCCAGATCGAAGCCAGTGATCAAAGCATCAAATCCTAGGAGGCACAGATAAAAGAGCTGCAAGCGAAGATTTCGAATGCTAAGAAGCAGAACGCCGAGCTCGAACAATTTGATAACTCCAAAATAGCGAAAGAGCTTAACATAGGTCTAGATTTTGCTGACAAAGCTCAGAAACTAGAAGCAGTACTGGAGACCATGAGGTCGAACCAATCCCTTTGTGAGAGGCGGCTAGAACTTTTGAGGGAGAAGTATTCCACCATGAAAGACAACTTGCTGTTTTAATTCCCAAAGACTTTTATTTCTTTTTTAAGTTTCATCACTATTGCTTGAATTTTATAATGCTTGTTCGCCTTTTGATGTAACGAACTTAGCCATTTTGGCACTGTGTTTTATTTTATTCTGCCATATTAGCTTTATTTATTTTGCACGCGTGATTACTCTCTAGCTATTTTTACTTCTCGAAGAGCAGGCTTGTACTTTTTTAAGTACTTCCCATTTACCCACAAGATCCTCCTATCTTGATCTAATTCTTCGATCTCATAAGCACCATTCGAAAAAACTTGTATGATTTGAAAAGGACCTTCCCACTTAGGAGACCACTTTCCTAAAGACCTAACTTTTCGATCCATAGGCAAAATTACTTTCCATACCAATTCTCCAAGAGAAAAAGTCTTCACTTTAACCTTCTTATTGTAAGACTTTTCTACCCTTTTCTTTTGCCTTTTTAACAACTCTAAGGCATTAAGTATTTCTTCATCCAAATATACTAACTCATCTAACATCATATTCCAATAGGATTCAGAAGGGATCTCATGATGCCTTTGGATCCTTGTTGATTGTAAGTAGATTTCTACAGGTAAAACTGCATTGTGACCAAAAGTCAAACGAAAAGGAGTAGTGTTAGTTGCGTCTTTAGGAGAAGTTCGACATGCCTAGAGAACCTGGTCTAATGTCTTGTGCCAATTCCTCGGCTTCTTCCCCACATGTTTCTTGATCAACACGATCACTACCTTATTCGCTGCTTCCACTTGACCATTAACCTGAGCATAATAGGGTGTAGAGGTTAACAGCTTGAAACCCATCTCTTTAGCGAATTCCTGCATCTTTCGACCAGTGAAAACAGATCCCTGATCCATTGTAATAGTTTTTGGGATTCCAAATCTGTAGATGGTGTGTTTCTTAATGAATTCAATCACATCCTCTTGGTCAACATTTGGTAAAGGTAAAGCTTCGATCCACTTCGTAAAGTAATCAATACCTACCAAAATGTACCTTTGACCCTTAGATGATGCTGGTCGAATCTCACCAACCAAATCCAAAGCCCAACCCTTAAAGGACCATGGTTTGACCATGGAGTGTAGTTCGCTTGCAGGAACATGTTGCATACCCGCATGCACTTGGCACTCTTGACATCCTTTGGCGAATTCGATATCGTCTTTCAGCATAGTAGGTCAGTACATGCCTTGTCGAAACAGAAGCCATTTCATTTTGTGGCCTACCTGATGTGCCCCATATGCCCCTCCATGGACAGTCGAAAGGGCTAGGTATGCCTCTGATTCACTAAGGCATTTGAGCAAGACTCCTTCAGAAGTCTTTTTAAATAATTCATTACCCAAAAGAACATAACTCAAAGCTCAATACCTGATTTTTTGCTTTGTGGATGCTGTTGGATTTTGCAAATATTCTACTATTGGCTTCCTCCAACCTTCATCCGTCAAACTATCCATGGCTAAGATTTCAAAATTTTCCTTATCAACGTACCCTAGCTTTGTAGCTTCCAAATCTGATGAGGATAATCTGGTTGACACAACTCTACCTCTGACTTCGATTGCGTCTTGCACCTTTTCTTTTGAAATTTTGTATCCAGAAGCAATTTGAGCCAAGTCATTGGCTACATGGTTCTCTAGTCGAGGTATGTGTCAAACACTCACCATCTCAAATTTTTTCAGTAATCTATTGACTATTATAAAGTACATGATGAGATTCTCTTTCACACACTTGTATTCCCTTGTAATCTGTTTGATGACTAACTCCGAATCTCCCATTATTTCGACTTGAGTTGCCCCCAATTCCAACAAAATATCAAGTCTGGCTATTAAGGCTTTATATTCATCCACGTTGTTCGAGCTGAGACCTTCGACTTTGTATTTGAATTTTGTTGGGATTTTGTTAGGAGAAATAATCAAGACTCCTACGCCTGTGCCATCTTTATGAATTGAACCGTCGAAATATAATTTCCATGGTTCAAGCTCAAGATAATTCGACACATTCTCGGTTATAGAGTGGTCGACAATAAAGTCTGCTACCACTTGTCCCTTAACGGCCTTTAAAGGTCTATACGTTAGGGAGTACTCAGTCAATGCCAGTGACCACTTACCAATTCGACTATGCAAAATAGGTTTGGATAACATATGCTTAACGATATCGAAATGAGACAAAACATAAACATCAACTGGCTTTGTAAAGTGATTTAATTTTGTACAAGAGAAATACAAGCATAAACATAATTTCTCAACCATGCTATACCTAGTTTCTGCATCGTTCAGAACCCTACTAAGGTAATAAATGGCTCTTTCGACGCTATTTTCATCCTCTTGAGCCAACATGCTCCCTAAGGTTTTGTCCGACGCGGATATGTACAATCTCATACTCCTACTTCTACAAGGTGGTGCTAGGATTAGAGGATGACTCAAATATTCTTTAATTTTGTAGAAAGCTTCCTATTGAGCTTACCCTCATTCGAATCATTCCTTGTTCAATCGGAGTAGAGGTGAAAAAGCTTGAGTCTTTCTGCTGAGATTTGAGATAAATCTTCTCAAGAAATTGATTTTTCCCAACAGCAACTGCAGTTCCTTTTTTGTCGATGGCGTTTTTGCTTCGATGATGGCCTTGGTCTTATTCTGGTTTATTTCGATTCCCTTTTTGTGGACCACAAAGCCTAAGAAGTCTCCCGCCTGCACACAAAAAGCGCATTTGAGAGGGTTCATTTTGAGACCATGTCTTCGCATCCTTTCGAATGACTGTCAAAGATGGTCAATATGGTTCTTCCCTGAAATAGACTTCACAACAATATCATCAATGTAAATCTGCATAAAAGTTTCTATGAAATCATGGAAGATTGTATTCATTGCTCTTTGATATGTTGCCCCAGCATTTTTTAGGCCAAAAGGCATAACTATCCATTCGTAAGTGCCTAAGGCCCCAGGGCATCGAAACGCCGTCTTAGGGACATTATCTTCAGCAACAAATATTTGCTTATACCCAAAATACCCGTCGAGCATGCTAAGGTATTCATGGCCGGCGGCAGAGTCAGCTAACATTTCTGCCACAGGCATTGAGTATTCATCCTTTGGGGTCGCAGCATTCAGATCTCTGAAGTCTATGCAAACCCTCAAAGTCCCATTCTTTTTTATAACAGGCACAATGTTTGCAAGCCATTCGACATACCTGGCCGTTCGAATAAATCTACAATGAAGAAGCCTTTCGACTTCCTTTTTTATCTTCAGAGGATTGCTGGTGCGAACCGTCTGGGATTTTGCTTGACCGGCTTCTTTCCAAACTTGATTAGCAGCTTTAGTTCGACCAACTCTCTGCTCAGACCAGGCATCTCATTGTAATCCCACGTGAAACAGTCTTTGAACTCTTTCAGTAATTGGATTACTTCGACTCTGAGTTGTGGAGTAATGTTGGCGCTGATGTAAGTAGGCCTTTTCACTGCCCCCTCTCCCAAGTTAATTTCTTCAAGTGGATCTTGCGCTAGCATTTTGATATTGGTTGCCAACAGATCCTTCTCGAAACCCAAAGGCTCATCATCATAAATAGCGTCGAGCCTCTGTTCGTCGTCTCGAACCTGATCAGGTGGTTCTGGATCGAAGTCCTTACCAGGACTTCCTTTATGTGAATCTTCATTGGCTTTGTTAGTCGTGTTTTTAACTTCAGCCTCTAAGGCCGCTTGCAATTTGTTCTCGGCTACATAAGCCGAAATCTTTCTCAGTACTTCGAGTTCAGACATCATCACTTAACTCACTTCCCCAACCTGTCGGGGTTATTCCAGGTACAGGTGCAGAGTAGGAAAAATCATCCTCACCTACCACCTCTCTATCCCATCTAAATCCATTGACGGGATGCAGATGCAATGAGCAGTATGCTTCATCATTTGGGGTAAAAGCAAAATCAGCCGGATTGCAGGGAGCAATATTAGCCAAATGCTTATCGAACTGGCGCATGTCGAGGTGGTTGATTAGGGCCTTGAAATATCCTTGATCGGCCTCAATATTCTCAACGATGTCGTCTGGCCTCCATATTGTGATCCTCTGGTGCATAGAAGATGGTACAGCCCCGATCCCATGTATCCATTCTCGCCCCAACAGCAAATTATAGTTTACCTTTGTTTCGACCACCATAAAAACCGTAGGCCTCGTAATCGTTCCAACTGTCAGGTCAACCTATATAACACCAAGAGTGGTGCCAATTTTTCCTTCATAATTCGACAGGACCATGTTGTGCAGTTTAGTGTCAGTATCGAATTTTCCAATCTTTCTCAACATAAAGTGCGGCATCAAATTCACTGTAGCGCCGCAGTCAACCAAGATTTTATTCACTGGAACATTTTCAACTTTCCCAGTGATGAATGGAGGCTTCAGATGGCTCTTTATTGCCTTATCTAGTCGTTCAAAGAAGGCATTCTGCTCTTCAACATAGCCATTGTTCATTACATAGTAGTACACTAGTTTATGTGCCGCCATTTCAGCTTCTAAATAGGCGTCGACCTCTTCGACCTCCGTGATCTGGTCAAACAATCTAGGCAATACTGATACCACATTCACAATGATGTCCAACGAGGCCACTGAATCAGAATCGAAGTTGTCCGTCATCATCTCATCTTCCGCGATAGCTTGATCATGTTTCTCTCTGGCCTCTTCGTCTTGAGTTTTGAACAATTTCTGCCCTATGGGCAATTTTTCGACAAATTTTGTTTTCCCCTTTCCATTGCTTTCGGTAGGTATATTTGTACTTGATTCCGCCTTATCTTTCGATTCAGCCTCCCTTTGGGCTTTCCTCCTTCGCTGCTCCCTCCTCCAATGCGACCTCGACATAGGATTTTTACCTTTGTAGTTTTCAGAAATGTGGGCCAATTTGTTGGAGGATTGAAATTCTTTGCGATAGGTTATTGAAGAGCCCCTGTTGACGTCGAAATCTTTCCACTTCTGTTGGCCTTTCTGCCTATTCTCATTTGGTTTTACCCACATGCCGTTAGAAAGTTCAGCAAATGGTTTAAACGTAGTAGGCATTGCCCCTGGCACTATGGCCTTTGGCTGTTCCTGGTTCGACGCAGACCTCCTAGGGTCGAAACTCCGTGGGCCATGATGGGTTTTCTCCCACTTTTGCTTGGCCTTTCGTACTCCCTCGAGATTTTGTGCTGCTTTTTTGTCGAATACAGCGCTACACCTGGGGCAAAGCATGACTTCAGGTTGCTTCCTTTGACACCTGTGCACAAAGTTAACCAAATTTTCTTCCTTTTTTGGGAAGGCCATCTTGTTGTACTCTTCCTGTCGGCGTTCATCACTGACTTCCCTTAGTGACTCCTGAGAAATCTCTACCATATTAACTTCCATTTTGACATCCTCAGTGATTCCAAGCTTGCTCAATTCCATCTGTAGGCCTTCAGCAGCCTTATCCATCTGCACAAAACCGTCAGCGGTTTCTTTTGTTACCAACATCCACTGGGAATCCTCAGTAACTCCCTTGTCGGCTCCTTCAATGACCTCAACACCATTAGTAGCGTTGTTGGTGAAACTTTTGACAAACCCGATAGGAAAACTTCTTATGAATTCTTGGTCGAGATTTTCAATAATCTTGACCATGACTGCCTCATTGTTGAAACCATCAGCGATTTCGACCATATTAACATTATTGTTAAAGCCTTCAGCAACCTCAACCATATGAACCTCCGTTGGCTCAGTATAATGAGCATCAGCCACTGATAATGGATCTGAATCGATCTTCATTTGGTTTTTGGACTTCTCTCCGAACTTTAGCCTTCCTTCTTGGATTGCGTTTTGAACAAGATCCCTGAAAAGAAAACATTGAGAAGTCTTATGGCCCAAGAAATTATGATATTTACAAAACCCTCTCTTTTTCCTTTGTTCTAAAGGAGGCATTTTAGCACCAGGAGGCACTATCATTTGACCGTCCTTAACTAACAAATCGAAAATTGTGTCACGTTTAGTAACGTCGAAAGTATAAGTTTTCTTGGGGAATTTGTCATTTTTCTCTGGTTCGACAGGATTTTTCCCATTCGAAGGGGCCAACAACTTACAAGAGTAAGGTGAGCCTTGTTTCAATTCAGCAAGATCGATCTCTCCTTCGTCGAAACTCTCTGGCTCATTATAGTATTTTTCATCTTTGTCATTAAATTCGACGTAAGCCACCCTTTTGTTCTTATTCGCCCTGGCCTTTTCTTCTTTTAGGCATTCTAGTTGTCGAACTCTATCATCTAATTGGGCCATATCTCTTAGATATTGAGTATCTAATTTCTTTCTAATGGAATAATCAAGGCCTCCAGCGGCCATTTCGACCAACTCATGCTCTGGTACTTGTGTAAAACATCTAGCCTTGAGCAGTCGGAATCTATTCAAGTAGTCATCTATTGGCTTAGTGAATTTACGTTTTATACAAGCCAACTCTTTCAGACTAATCTTCGTTTGTCCCATATAGAACTGCTCATGAAACAGCCGTTCCAACTGGGTCCAATTGGGGATCGAATTAGGTGGCAAAGTTGTAAACTACGTGAAGGCATTCTTCGTCAGAGAACTTGGGAAGTATTTTATCCTAAGATTCTCATTATTCGCGATTTCTCCCGCCTCTATCACATATCTGGCTACGTGTTCGACAGTAGATTCAGTGGTGTTCCCAGAAAACTTAGTGAACTTAGGGACTTTCGTTTTAGGGGGCAACTTCGTCTGGAGAATGTACTCTGACAATGAAGATGTATAATTTGGCCTTCGCAGGCCAAAGTTTACCCCATTTTGAACCATAATTCTTTCGACCATGGCCGCTAGATTATTATCTACTGCCACATCATTACGTCGAACTTATTGTACGACGTTGTCAACATCCTGATTTTTATTCACCAAAACCACTCTTGGTTGTTCTTCTATAGGCATTTGTGGTTGAATCCTAGGGGGTTCGACTACTCCCGGGTTTGGTACGTTTACCTGAGGTATATTTCCTGGATTTTGTTGGTTCTGGTTAATAGTGGGGTCCTCTTCGAACACTACCCCCTTGGTTTCCTGCGATATACTTTCTCTGAGGGTGTCGAGGAGGGTTAGGCACACCAAAGAAATCTGCAAGGCGCGTCATCTGCGCAACCATTTGTTGATTAGTCTGGGTAGTATTTTGGATTAGTGGCTGAAAGATTTCCCCCATGGTTTGAGACATCATTTGGATCATTTGGTGGTTACTCTCATCCATTTGCTGCCTTAAATAGGCTGCAGTGGTATTCGCCAGGCCTGGCATTTGGGTTGAATATCCCATCCCTAAAGATTGGCTATTCCGACCCATATTAATCCCAGATCCTGACCCTTGTAAAGGTGATGTCATTACGGGTTCTGAATATACTGGGGGTATTTTGCAAATTTACCATCATCGAAGTTGGCATCCCATAAGGTTGTTCTCGGCCATTTAAAGGCATTGAAAAACCCGGTGGCGGAAACTGTCGATATGTAGATGTTCCTATTGGTGGGGGAGTCACTAGGGGTCCCCTTGGCCCAATATAAGTTAAAATTGGTTCATTATGGGAAATTGAATGTGTTGGTGTCGAACTGGCCATAGATGGCATAGTTTCAAATACAAACGTAGGAACGGTGGGTCCTCCAGCCAAAGACCCTGGGATTGGTTCTGCATTGACACCTGACATGGTTTGAGGATTAAAACTATTTGGCTGATTAGTACTTGCCATTTTCCTCGTATACTTTTTTTTTGTCTCTCTTAGTTTGCGGTGGCTACCTTTCCACTTCTTAATAACATGCAACGAAGTACTCGACACAGAAAAGATAATAAAAAACACAGAGTTATAAGTTTCGCAAGAAATTCGTTTAGCACGGTCCCACTGGGCGTGCCAATTTGTTTACTGGGAAAAATAGTAAACCACCTTTGGTCTATCAATTTTGTATAAAATCGAGTAACTTACAGGATCGACCACACTAAATCCTAGGACATGTGCTAATTGTTTTCTTGTGTAAGTTTCTGGATAAAGATTAAGAATACTTCGACAGCGTAAATGAGTAAAAAGGATAGTCTACTTCAAGAAATATAAGGCAACTGAAAGGTAAAAAGGCTTTAAAAAAGGACTTTAAATCGAAAAGGCTGGTAAATGTAGAAGTTAACTTGCATGAAATGAAAAGAGACTTTAATAAAATAATGTTATTAAAATTGCATTAAATTGTAAAGGTGGTGTTACATCAACATACATTCTCACGCGCTCTTTTCTCTACGCTGGTACTTTGAGCACACTGAGTTTTTTTGTATATAATTGAACACACCAAATCCATTCCTAAGACTTGCTATTTATAATGGTTAAAAATAACTACCCACTAACGGGCTACTAATCAGGGCGAAACACATGGCGTCGTGCATGTCTTCACTTCTTGGATGAACGCCACATGTCCTCCTTCAGAATCGGATAGAAATAACTGTTCCCTCCTATTTTTGAATTTAAATCTTTGCGTCGAACGGTACTCCTTAGCCCTCTATCAAAGAATCTTTCCAAACTCTTAGAAATATTTCTTAAGTCTTTCAGGCCCTCTCTTCTCTGCAGAAGGATAGCTTTCGACTAGATTTTCTGGTAACAATACTTCTGTCGAAGTCTCATAGAACTTCAGAAATTTTATCTCTTAAGAAAACTCTTAACCTAACATCAGGCGTCGAAATTAGGAGCTAACAATGAGCCTATTTATGTTATCTGTGGCAAACTACCAAGACCTCTTCAAGATGTTGATTTGGAAATTCTAAGGAAGTTAACATCAGAGAGTCTCAACAACCAATTTGTAAAATGTCCAACATGGAAATTCCGAGGGATTACCAAGACCTGTCCAAGATGCTGATTCACCAATTCTACAGAAGTAAACACCATAGAGACTCAACAATTAGTTTGTTTAATTTCTAGTAGAAACAATGGTGACCAATAATCTATAGAGGAGGTGCAAGCCTTTATGGACGAGTTATGTTGCCATAATGAATCCCTGCAAGACAAATTTTTGCATCTTCAACAACAATGGAAAGAGGAGGTCAACCAACCAGAGGGTACGAAGATCCTAGATCCCCAATCCCTCTTCGAAAAAATATGGGACACACAAGTTCCATAGGATTCAAGCCCCTGTTGTTGGTAACCTTAGATGAGAAAAGTGACCCACATAAGCATATTACCCCATCAACACTCTATTGGAGATAATAGGTGCCACCGACTCCTTGAAGTGTAAACTCCTTTTTGAAACACTTAAGAATATGAAATTGAGATGGTTTATGAACCTATTTAGGTTATTTGTGACAGACTACCAAGACCTCTCCAAGATGTTGATTCGCCAATTCTAGTGAAGTAAACACTAGAGAGTTTCAACGACCAAATTGTTTAATGTTCAGCATGGACATTCTGAGTCCTTGAGAGAATACCTAATCAGATTCAACCATTCAAACATTAAATTGATCCACCCCTACCAAGAAATGCTTATGGGAGCTTTCCAATTGGCTCAAAGCTGGTAATTTCAACGAGACTCTCACTCAAAAGCTTGTAGATCCCGTGAAAGATATTATGGTGTGGGTTGAATGTTATATTAAAGGCGGGGAAAACAACCCCGAAAAGAAGGTTAAGGACATGAAAAATAGTGGCATCGAGAGGTATGAGGCCTCCCACCAGCACATGAATCAATTCACATCATACATGTGTGAAAGGGCTATATAATTTCAAGGGCTCGGAACTATATGTAATCATTCTCTAAGTCAAAATCCTTGGACTGATGGAAACCATTTTGAGGGGTCAAGATGATGACAAACATGTGTCTGACATCCTGCCTGGCATAGTAAGACCAAGTCTCAAATTCATTAGGGCATTGATGAGGAAAATGAAAATGAAGTTTCTGATCTAACTGGTCATGATGTGAAGCAAGGTGTTATGGTATTTGTTCTTCTAAGGAGCAGTTGTATGATCCACTATCATGCACGGGTAAAAAAAGGGTAATTAAAAACTGTAGTTTAGGGAAGCGACACTCTAGAGTCATATCGCAAGGACTCTTGGATTATTTTTTACCACCTGAAATAACAATAGGGGTTTGGGTTTTGATTAAGATCACGGTTAACAGAATTTGATTACAATTACGATTAAAAAACTAATCTACTTATTCGGTTCATACCTATCATTGACTATTATAACTTCACTTTCCTAAGTGGATTCTCTAATCCCGTTCAATCACAATATCAATCAACAAGCGCTAACAATATTATAAGAATTATGTTCTTGTTTGCCAAATTAAGCAATCGGTTAGAGATAACGTGAATTAACAAATGAGCTGAGTTAGATTAAAATTAGGGAACATATTTTAATCAAACCAATCAAAACTACTCTATAATAAATCGAATTAAGCAAACGATAATCACATAACAGAATTGAAGGGAATAGAAATTAGATTGCAAAATTATAATAATCTCAACGTTTTGGAACCTGAATACAACATATCAACTTCAATGTGGTTAAGTTCTCCATAAAATCTTAGTAGCCGTCTAATTTTGTACAAAACCATTTAACCTAGCAATAGTGCTTCTATTTAGTTTAAATAGTATATTAAATCGGGCTAAAATAGCATCCGACCCAAATTACACAAATCGGGCCGAAAAAATAATTGTTTTATTTAGGTATGAAACTAAAACGAATTATTCGAGTCTTCTTCACTCTGATTCTGCTTATGACTTCAACATGAAAATTTTAGATTATTCTCTCAGCTTTCCAACGCATATTAGAACGCATCAATCTGATTCTCGTAACTCAAGTTATGACTTGCACAACAAGAAGATGTCAAATTATTGTTTAATAAGAAAATAAGCACTTATTCAGAAAATAAGCAAAACTTAACTTAACTTTTGAAAACCTATTAAAAGCAGTTAAAATAAAGTGAGAAGTCAAATAAAAGTCTTAGCATAAAGTAAAAGATAGTGTATTAAAATACACTGATCAAATTCCCTCACACTTAAACTTTTGCACTCCAAGAAAAATTCTAAAATCAAAATTGAAAACAGAAAAACAAGAACAAAACAGAATATGCAATTTCAAAAATTTTCAGAACAACAAAGGACAAGTAAAATTCTAATTCTAAGCTTCAAGTAATATGGTGTTAGTGCGCCAACTTTTTGTGACAGTCAAAGCAGATAAGAGGACAGTTTACCAAATAGTACATCATAAACACCAAGATCCTCACAAGATAAAAATTCACTCAACTCTCAAGTGTTTAGGTTGACTATTTACACTCAAAGCACATCATAAAAGAAAGCACTACCATAAGATTGAAAATACTCTAACATCCACAACTGAAATACATGCACACAAAGATCAAAAGGACTTTATTCAGGTTGTAACTTGACCAAGGTAAGGGTGAGATAAATCCTAAGGGGTACTAGGCTAAAATTCAAAGGGTCAAAAGAAAATTAAAAGAAACCGCGGGAGTTAAACTACAAAAGACTTTATCTAGTTTCAAACAACAACTTTGTCATTATTTCTCTTCTCTCTTCTCTTTTTTATTCTTTTTCTATATATATATATATATATATATATATTCTTTTTCTTTCCAAATTTTTGAATTAAATAACACAACTATAATTATTCAACCCCACACAACTCCATACAAGACTCTTTCAACCCTTTGAATAAGGTGATAAAATTGTTTTTTACTGTTTGCCTTGTAATGAGTTTTAAACAAAGAATGGAATAAATAGACTCAGGGAGTTTTTAAACAAAGGATGATATTATTCAGGGTTGTTTTTTGGCTAACTGCCTAAAAAATAAAACAAAAATAAGTTGCCTTTATCATATCAGCGTGCACAAGTAAACAAAAAGTTTCAACAAGAGTCAATTCAAGTTCTAGAGTGACTAACATACATGAGTGAAATCACACAAGAAGAAAGAGATGGATTTTTGTATGTTATATATTAAAACGCTCAAATCTCACAAAGGTTAATGATCTTCCACAAATGATGCACAATTTATCATTTAGTCTTACTTATTATACTAAGAATGCACAACAAATTAGTCACATCACACCATGAGTCTCTAGTAAGGAGAACTAAGAAAATACTCACAATTGTAATCCAAAAACCAAAGAAAAAGCATGCATGTTTTTTTATAATTTTTTTATTTAAAAAAACTAACAAAAACAATGAAAACAGAATGGAAGAAAACAATGAAAAATAAAGTAAATGGTTCCCTCTTCCACACTTAAGACACACATTATCCTCAATGAAAGAACATAAGTATAAAATAAGAGTGAGAGAAAGGAAGAAGGGCTCCCTGATCAAGTTGCAGTGTAGGTGGGCTTTTCCAAGGAAAGCTCTTTCATGGTTACATCTTCAGGCACCGAAATTTCATGGAATAACTTCAAGCGCTGCCCGTTAACTTTGAAAACCTTGTCAATACATGCACTGTTTATTTCTACTGCACCATGATAGAAAACATTAGTAACAACAAAAGGGTCAATCCACTTGGATCGAAGTTTCCCTGACATAACTTTTAGGTGGGAGTTAAATAGTAAGACTTTTTGGCCAACTGAGAATTCCTTCCTAGAAATCATCTTATCATGGAAGTGTTTAGTTTTTTCCTTATAAATTCTAGTGCTTTCAAAGGCCACTAGCCTAAGCTCTTCAAGCTATTGTAATTGAAGTTTTCTTTCCATACATGCTTTTTGCATTTCCAAGTTACAACTTTTGACCGCCCAATAAGCACGATGCTCAATTTCTACAAGGAGGTGACATGTCTTACCAAACACAAGTCGATAGGGAGACATCCATATTGGTGTCTTGAAAGTTGTTCTTTGAGCCCAAAATGCATCTTCTAGATGACGGCTCCAGACCTTCTAATTTGGCTGCACTATCTTTTCTAAAATTCATTTAATATCCCTGTATGATATCTCAACTTGCCCATTAGTTTGGGGTTGATATGCAGTTGAGACCTTGTGCATAACTCCATATTTTCGGAGCACAACTTCCATGATGTGGTTACAGAAATAAGTATCTTGGTCACTTATGATAGCCCGAGGTATTCTAAACCTGCAAAAAATATTGGACCTGACAAATTTTGCAATAGCTTTAGAATCATTAGTCCTAGTGGGTATTGCTTCAACCCACTTTGAAATGTAATCAAAGTCCAGTAAAATGTAAACAAAACCAAAAGATACAGAAAATAGACCTATAAAGTTGATTCCCTATACATCAAACACCTCACAAAAAAGCTTAGGTTGCTGAGGCATTTCACTCTTACGATTAATGGTTGTACCTGCTATCTGACACTCTTTACAAGTGCAGTAAGTCTTATAAACATATTTAAGAATAGTGGGCCAATAGAAACTCGAATCTAGGACTTTTCTTGCGGTCTTTTGAGGACCAAAGTGTCCCTCTACTTGAGAAGCATGAGATTCAAAATATATTCAATCTCATAGTCGGGGACACGCCTTCTAATAACCTGATCACTACCAAATTTCCATAGATATGGATCATCCCACACATAATATTTTGTATCACTTTTGAGTTTGTGAATTTGTGTCCTATATGCACCTGTAGGAAAAACTCCAGTAACAAGATAATTAACTAAATTATCATATCAAGGAGTTACCTCACGCAGCTGTAGAAGCTGCTCATCAGGAAAATCATCATGAATGCGAAAGGGATCTTCTGAAGGGAAATCGCGATTCAAAATGCAGTGGAAATTAAAATTTCCCTTAAGCGATCCTTACAAAAGATTATGATCAGTGATAGAATGATTACCTCTTGTGGCGATGAAACCTTTGATTCTGAATTGAAGGAATGATCACGAGCGATGTACGATGAACAACGCCTCTACTCAGTCCACACGAATAGAGAGAGATAGAGAGAAGGAAAATACGGCTAGGGTTTCACAACTAAATTTTCATCAAGTGTTTATGCTTCTGCACAAGGGTTATATTTATAAAACCACTTGTGTGGGCTGCAAGCTAAAAAGCCCACTTAAGTGCACGCACACCATATCTTATAATGTACCGTATATCACTTAAGCACGCGGTACCTTACCACAATACGTATTCCACTTAAGTGCACCATACCTTACGGTGTTTCATATTTACTTAAGTACACCGTACCTTACGGTGTGCCTTATTTACTCCACCTCTTATCAAACTGTCCTTATGTGTGTGACCCTGTAGGATTTCGCGACGTTGGTAATTATATTAAATCGTGCATTTAACATAATAAAAAATGAGCGGTATCTAGCAACACATCACTGCTACCCAAGTCACGAAATTGTCATGTGATCTGTCAAAACCTTTTGTGATAGTGCTTGTGTGTACAATTACCCTTTTGCCCTTATGTCTATATTGAACATAAGGCATATACCGTGTCATCCTTGTTCAGTTCAATATTGGGCCCTTAGACATTTATCCTGTTATGCAAGATGGGCAAATTCCATCTAGATCACTCATATCCCTCAGCATGCTTTATGAAGTACCCATCAACTGTCTTTATAGTCATCTAATTACGGACAATGTTTGATCATCAATAAAGTACTTGACTCTACATCTAGGGTCCATAGTGGTTTCAGGTCGAAGGGTGGTATACACCACTATCACCATGAGAGTAACTTATGACACTTTGCGTAACATTCTATGTAGTACTCTCATAGTGGGTCAATCCAGTATAAATATTACTCCTAATATTCATACCTATGTTAAGACTTGATAACTTCTTATCTATGATCCATGAGATGTGATCATCAGTCTATCTACATAATAGTCTTAATGCTTTAAGGTTATCCCATTTCACATTAAAGCTCGACTACGGATACTTTAAGAAGTGTGTCCTTATGTTTAATGGAATCTCATGATTAAGTCACACTTAATATTTCATTAAACGAACTAGCTATTCTAGGGACTTTATCACTTTGGAAAAACAAACATAATAAAGAAATGCCTTTTATTATGAATAAATAATTCGATACAAGTACCAAAAGTATTGGCTTCTAGGGCTTACACCAAAATCTTCATCCCGCTTTATTCTGCTCAAGTGGTCAGCAACTAAATTCTCATCTCCAGTTTTATCTTTAATCTCCACACTAAACTCTTGTAGCAACAACATCTATTGAATTAATCTCAGTTTTGCTTCTGATTTCTTTAATAGATACTTCAAAGTTGCATAGTTAGTAAAAACAACTACCTTGGAACCTAAAAAATATTATCTGAATTTATCAAGAGCAAAAGCAATATCTAGAAGTTCTTTTTCAGTTGTGATATAATTAGCTTGTGCAAAATCTAAAGTCCTAGAAGCATAACAAATAACATGGGTAGCCTTGTCCACCCTTTGTGCAAGGACTGCCCCCAATGCATAGTTAGATGCATCACACATGATTTCAAAAGGGATGGTCCCAGTTAGGCGGCTAGATGATGGGAGTAGATTTCAATGCCTTCTTTAAGAAATCAAATGCCATTTTGCATTTTTTTATCAAAGTTGAAAGTGACATCATTTTTCAACAAGTTTAACAGCAGAAGAGTTATCTTGTTGAAATCCTTTATGAAGCGCCTGTAAAAACATGCATGACCAAGAAAAAAACGAATCTCGCAAATGCAAGATGAGTAAGACAGTGTAGAAATCACATCAATCTTAGCAGGATCTATTGAAATTCCTTTTTCAGAAATTATGTGACCCAAAATAATTCCCTGTTCAACCATAAAATGACATTTCTCATAATTCAAAACAAGGCCAGTTTTGAAGCATCTCTCTAAAACCATATTTAAATTGTTCAAACATGCATCAAATGAAGAACCATAAACAGTGAAATCATCCATAAACACTTCCATGCAATTTTCAATAAATTCAGCAAAAATACTAATCATGCATCGCTGAAACGTGCCAGGAGCATTGCACAGACCAAAGGGCATCCTTATGTAAACAAATGTACTAAATGGGCACGTAAAATTTTTCTTTTCTTAATCATTTGGTGTAATATGGATTTGGAAATAACCGAAAAAACCATCAAGAAAACAATAATGTGATTTACCAGCTAACCGTTCAAGTATCTGATCAATGAACGGAAAGTGATCATTTCTAGTTTCCTAGTTTTACCTCCTGTAGTCAATACATACTCTTCAAATGTTCTAAACTCTAATGGGAAACAAGTTCATTCTTTTCATTTTTTTACCACTGTGAGTCCAAATTTCTTAGGTACAACCTGCACTAAACTTACCCAATTATTGTCATAGATAGGATATATAATACCTGCTTATAACAACTTGGTTACCTCATTCTTCACAACATCAAGAATTATATGTTTCTTCAAAACCTGCAAAAGTTTTTCTTCTTGATCAAAATTAAGGTTATAAGAAATTATTACTGGTAGTTTTTCATTCCTCTCTAAATAAGCATATTTCAGATTGTTAGGAAGTGGTTTAAGCTCTAAGGAAGGAGGTTGTTCAATGGATGGTGTGTTTGGGGCAGTCGGGATGTCGAGAGCTTCAGCTGCATAAACATCTTCATCTATAACTTCATATGCATGAAAAACATCAAACTGCAAGGCAGCATCAATCTCAACACAAACAGAGCAAAGGTTAGTGTCAGTACATGAATCGCAAGAGTAAGTATCATCAAAGTCTGATAATGATGGAAAATTAGTTAACAACTCAGAATAAGTATCATCAACTAAATCAAAAAGCAACTCAATGTTAAAAACATAATGTTCTTCCATGGGGTATTTCATAGCATCAAAGATGTTAAATTTAACAATGATATCACCAAACTCCATGGACATTGTTCCATCATCAACATCAATTTTTGTTTTTGCTGTTTTCATGAATGGTTTCCCTAAAATGATGGATGCCCTACTTGACTTGGTTTCTCATTCCATGTCCAGAATGTAAAAATCTGCAGGAAAAAACATGTCATTAACTTGAACAAGTACATCTTCTACTACTCCAGCATGGCGGGCATTACGCATGTTCGCCAACTGAATGGTTAAACCTGTATTATGCAAAGGACCAAGATCACGATTGTTATAAACAGAAGTAGGCATAACATTAATAGAAGCTCCTAAATCCAGCATGCAATTTTAGAATTTACTACCCCTAATGGTACAGGGAATATAAAAAGTTCTTGGATCCTTGCACTTTTGGGGCATGACCTGAGTGAGAGCTGAGACATTCCGCTCAGTTATAACTTTTTCAGACACTTTAGGTTGGATGAAAGCTGAAACATTTCTTCCCATATTGACTCACTCATTTCCCTTCAACCTTCTCTTGTGAGTGAATATGTCCTTCAGAAACTTGGCATATTTTGGAATTTGTTTACTCACATTAAGAAGTGGAATGTTTACCGCTACTTTTTTGAATATGTCCAATATCTCCTTATCTTTATCTTACTCATCCATCTTTTTAGCCTTAACTACTCTCTTTAGGAAAGGGATTGGTAGTACACACTCTTTCTCTTTTTCTTTTTCAGTTTCAACCACAACATCAGAATCAAGATTAAGTGTGGGCTCAACAACTTTATTATTTTTTTTCTGGTGTTGGGGTTGGGTTTGGTTCAACACTCTTTCCAGATCTCAAAGAAATTGAACTCACATTAGGGCCTTTTGGATTCACTACTGTTTGGGCAGGTATTTGGTTTGATCCTTGAGCTTGCTGCATGGCATTCATTGAAGTGGCAAGTTGTCCAATCTGTGTCAGCAAAGCCTGAATACCAGAATTTGTTTGTTGCTAAAATTAAAGATTATTTATAGCCATTTTCTTGACAAGGTCCTCTAGTGAAGGTCCGGAAGGTGCAGAGGTGGTTACACTTGGAGGGTTATGTGGTGGTGGCAACGGTATCATCAATTGTTGTTGACTAGGTTGCTGTGTGGATGGATTCCCATACCGAAGGTTTGGATGGTTTCTCCAATTGGGATGGTACCTATTAATGGATAGGTTAGAAGTGATGTACCTAATCTGATTGTTGCATTGATTGTAAAGGTTTGCTGTGTATGTTTGAGGCAACTCAGTGACCGATTCATCTTATAGAATATGACATGTATTGGTTGGGTGTTCAGGAGAAGTACAAATACCACACAAATTTGATGTTTATGTTTTACCCACTTCAAACTATTTCACTAAAGAAGTAAGTTCATCATGTGTGGTTTCTAGAGCCTTGTTGGAAGAAGAAGCTAAATCTCATTCACAATTTTTGTTTGGACCACAAAATTGTTTCTAGTTGTGAAATGTTGGGAGTCGAGTGACATGTTCTCAATCAAGGCTTTAGCAGCAACTGGAGTCTTATCAACAAGTTCTTCACCACTAGTGGCATCTAAAATATTTCTATCCATTGTTAGCAATCCCTCATAAAAGTACTGGATAAGTAACTACTCGGTAATCTGGTGCTGAGGACAACTGGACACTAACTATTTGAATCTCCCCCAGTATTTGGCCAAAGATTCCATGTCAAGCTGTCTAATACGACATATATCTTTTTTGATTGAAGCGGCTCTTGAGGCAGGGAAAAATCTTTCTAGGAACACTCTTTTCAGATTATTCTAGCTTGTGACAGAATTCAGCTCAAGATCATATAACCAATCTTTTGCAGCTCCTTGAAGTGAGAACGTGAATGCTCTCAACTAGATGTGATCCTCCATGATTCCTTCAGGTCTCAAAGGTGTAGAACACACAACCTGGAATTCCTTCAGATGCTTTTGCGGATCCTCACCTGCAAAACCACTAAACCTTGGCAACAAGTGTATTAAACTAGATTTCAATTCAAAAAGTACAACAACAATAGGATATTCAATACATAAAGCATAATAATTCACATCAGGGACATCCAGTTCTCTTTGAGTCCTTTGATCAGCCATGTTAAACTCAAAATCAGAATCAAACAAGAATGAGAAAACACAGAATCAGAATCGGTATCGTTAATGGGTGGTAAACTAGTGCTAGCTTGATTAAATCTACGGCGTGTATGTAAGGTTCTTTCAACTACAGGATCAAAATCAAACAAGTCAGAACAACCAGACCTAGTAGCCATGATTAATTCAACAATGCAGCAACAAATAGGAAAGTAACGACAATGTCCCTATTAAGCAGAAACAATTGAAAAGCATAAAAAATGATTAAAATAAGATACAAAAAATAAAAAAACATGAAATTTAATCTAATTAAGTCAAATAAGAATTTTGAGATTCTTTTTGTGAATTTTCTAAAGCTATGAAAATAGAAGAAAAAAATTCATAAAAATAGAAAAATAAGGAATTTAGGGTTTAGAGGGTGGTACCCCCCGAAACTCTTTCCAAGAGTACGGGACTTTGAATCCTGATTTTTTCTGCTAAATTGGCACGGAAAAATTTTGATTTCAGAACGATTTTCCTGAAAACTAGGTTTGAAGTGTTCTCGCGAATTGGCCAAAACAGCAAGAACGGAGGGGCCAAAATGTAAGAACGAAAACCTATGGTTCTAATAATGGTTAAAATCGACAAGAATCCCCGACAACGGCGCCAGATTGATTCGCTATCATGCACTGGTCAAAAACGAGTAATTAAAAACTATAGCTTAGGGAAGAAACACTCGAGAATCGTATCGCAAGGACTATTGGATTGATTTTTACCAACAGAATTTGATTACAATTACGATTAAAAATCTAATCTACTGATTCGGTTCCTACCTATCATCAACTATTATAACTTCACTTCCCTAAGTGGATTCTTTATCCCTGTTCAATCATAATATCAATCAATAAGCACTAACGCTATTATAAGAATTATATTCCTGTTTGCCGAATTAAGCAATCGGTTAGAGATAATGTGAATTAACAAATAACCTGAGTTAAGCGTGATTAAAATTAGGGAACATATATCAATGAACCAATTAAAACTACTCTATAACATATTGGATTAAGCAAATGATAATCACATAACAGAATTGAAGAGAATATAAATTAAATTACAAAATTATAATAATCTCAAGGTTTTTGAACCTGAATACAGCATATCAACTTCGATGTGGTTTAGTTCTCCATGAAATCTTAGTATACATCTAATTTCATGAAAAACTGTCTAACCTAACAATAGTGCTGCAATTTAGTTTAAATAGTATAGTAAATCGGGCTAAAATAACATCTGACCCAAATTACATAAATTCGGCCCAAAAACTAATTATTTTACTTAGGTCTGAAATTAAAACGAATTATTCGAGTCTTTTGCACTCCGAATCTGCTTTTGACTTCAACATAAAAATTTTAGATTATCCTCTCAGATTACCAACACATATTAGAACACATCAATTTGATTCTCGTAGCTCAAGTTATAACTTGTACAACGAGAAGGTGTCAAATTACTATTTAATCAGAAAATAAGCACTTATTCAAAAAAATAAGCAGAACTTAACTTAACTTCCTAAAATATATTAAAAGCAATTAAAATAAAGTGAGAATTTAAATAAAAGTCATATCACAAAGTAAAATATAGTGTGTTAAAATACACTGATCATTGTACTCAACTGTAATGAAAATACCAAATGTTGAATGAGCACAATGTGAGACAAGATGTCATGACATGGTTCAGTGTCAAGATGAAAAATATGAGTATTTCAAAGGTCATTAGGAAATTTGTGAATGACAACACTATCATTAAGAAATAGTTGAGAGACATATCCACCGAAGACTGGGATGCGATTCAGGTGAAAAAGTCAAAAGGTGATCTTGGTATCCACATCTGTAAAACCTTGTAGCAATAAATAGTTGGGAGTTGTTCCAAATTAGAAAAGTGCTTCTCTTACCTAAGGAGCATAAAATAAGGTGAATTCTTCTCCCATCTAAGTTTCGTGATAACTAGGTTGTCGTTACATGCAAGAAAAACTTTTGTTTTACCTCATTCGGCTCTCAGATAACGAACCCCTCTTTAAGCTTCCATGATCATCCTCCTTTCTACAAAATAAATCAAAATTATAAAGATACATCTAATAATTCAATTGGGAATGTCTCTGCCAAGTAAATTGATGTACTTAAGGATGTTGGTAAACTCTTGAGTCTTTGTCAAATAAGACCAAGGAAGTTGATTCCACCTCATCTATAAATGTTAAGAGCAACATCACCATTGTTGTAACATCTAAAAAGATAATGATCACAAATTTAAATCCTTAAAAGATAAGAAAGATGGAAGTTGCAGTTGCATAAGTCATGGAATCAAGTGACTCAAGTGACTCTAAGTCAGATGTGGACTGCTTGAATTGAAGTGTGATCTAAGAAGCTAAAGATTGAAGGCTGGTGATTCCAGGTGTCTTTGTTTTTGTTTAGTTTGTTTTGGTCCTTGTATTAAGACATGTTTTATGTTCTTATCCTAGATTTGTAATGGCTTGATAAGCCTCTAGCTTTTTTTTGCTACCAATAATTAATCTAATGCTTCGGCATCTTGTTCGACATCTATACTATTGGTTGTTTCTGTCCTCTCCTGGTATGATATGTGTATGTGCTAACATACTAACATCTATGCTAATTTAATTAAGAAGACCTTTTCCAAATTTTGACAAAAAGGGGAAGTATTAGTGTGCAGGGGGTAGTTCAGTTTTTCTAACTACAAGCTAATGTTTGTGAGAGGGCTGATATTTGATGATATATGATGTGTTTAGTACTAATTGGTGCTAAATGGTGTGATTAGATCCATATATTATAATCTGATCTGACTGACCATGCTCACTTGCTGAAGCATCTGGCATGGCATCTGGCCCTTGTGTGTTAGTAGCAGCCTCTAATCTCTAACTATTGACTACTAACTATGTGATCATGCATGACTAACCCATATTAAATGATTGTATAACTAACTATTTTGGACCATTTTATTGTTTTAAAGTATAGTTTCTCATGTGTGTGTGTGTGTGTGCGCATGCGCGCATAACTACCTCATGACTTCTGACAAGCAAACTCATGTGTGTGTAACTACCTCGTGATGTTTCTGTCTATGCTGCAAATGTTTTGATGCTACTCCAACTTCTGTTGCTGGTGATATATGATTTTTTGTTTGTTCTGAGACGGGATGACTCTAGTACTCAGTGTGTTTATTTGCTTGAGAAGTTGTTTTGCCAAAGTTTTCCAAAGGCGGAGATTGTTGGTCCTTTTGAGATTGGCTGCATAATGAAAAACAACTTGGAGCTTGCTCAAGCTAGTTCTGGTGCAAAAGGGACACATGTTGAACATGATGTTCAAACATTTATGCTACAACATCTGGTCTCTGACAACAGTCAGGTAGTATTGCAGTTTTTTTTTCTATCCAAGATACTCTCTTCTATAGAAGATCTATAAATTCATGGAGAAAAGTGTATTTGGATGTTCTGGTGCAACATGTGGAACACAATGTTTCAACATGTGTTGTGCAACATCTGGCCTTGTTCATTAGGCCTTAATGAATGTTGTTTGGTTCAATTTTTATGGTTGAATTTAATCAAATTTGTTGCAGATATGTTGGCAATGTTTGTTTGATTTGTTTGACAATTAGAGATGTTTAAATCAGATTTAAATTTGAATTTGAAATATAGAAAATCATATCTTTTTGTTGGATACATTTATGGAGAATACCATATCCAACAGAATCAAATATTTTCTTGAAAAAATCAAATTAAATATCCAAGTAGAAAAAGCCCAGAAGACATTGCTATATAAGTAGACTCAATTTTCTTATTTTGTAGAGGGGTTTGGGGCGCAAGAACTAGGTTCTTTGTGCTAGGGTTTGAGTCTTTGTTTCTTGTATTCCGCATTAATGTCATAATTGGATTACTGTTGAATCCACAGTTGTACATTGCTCTATGTTTCAGTAACTTTGCATAGTTGTTGGTTTGTCTTAGTTGAGTAATAATTTCAACAATCAATAGACTTGTTATTGAGGTTGATCACTGGGGTTTAGTGATAGAAGAAAGTGAGTGAGTTCTCATATTTATGGGGATATTGTTAGTTCTTTATTTTTAAGGGTTGGCATTAATTTTGTAAAACAAATGATAGCAGCAATGTGTTAGATAGGATAGTTTATCTTGCTTAGGAAGAACAGGTTGAGCAAGGAGTTCTAGTGTGCAATGAAACATGTTGAGCTGAAGTAGTTTCAACATCTGGTATAACATGTTGTATCAAGATGTCCCATGCAGGTTCATTCGACATCGCGCCAGAACTGAAGAGAATTCAGAATTCTGATATGTCTTAACAGATGCAGAAGATTCAGGAAACAATATGCAAATTCCATGTGGCGCTGAATTAAAAGGTCTGAAGATTCAAGTCTGAAACTGAGAAGAATATTGGAAAATATACACTTTCTAAATATGGAGATATTTTAGGAAGTTATAGATTGAAGTCCTATTTTGTAGCAGAAGTTTCTGCTGAGTTGTAGCAGCTCATTTGCTGTGTTTTTGTAGGCCCAAATCCAGTTGGGAATAGGTTATATATAGATGTTTTGTAACCTAGTTTTGTAACGCAACCAAAGATGTAAAAGTTCTAGTATTAGGGTTGGTTCCTGTACCACTCGACCTGTGAGTTGGACAGTTTGTAAGTGTGATCCTCGAAGCTGTTAAGTAAGAGGAGTATTGTTCTTGGAGGAAGCTTTTAAGTAACTCTAAGTTGTGTCTTGGAAAGGTGTCGTTCCTTGCTGAATTGTTGTATAAGTTAAGAGTCGTTGATGCAGTGGCGGATTGTCGACTGCTAGACATCATTGCGATGATTGGGAGTGAGAAGTGTTTCTCATAGCTAGAGAGGATCTAGGTAGAAGGGTCATTGGGTAGTGATTGAGTGATAAGCTGTAAACGGAGAGTTTAGCTTTGAATTGGTACTACTGATAGTGGACTTCATCCCTGGCTTGGTAGCCCCCAGAGTAGGTGTGTTAGACCGAACTGGGTTAACAATTCTGTGTGTCTTGCTCTTATCTTTTCAGTACCATGATTATTGCAATATACCTCGCCCTTTGTGATCATGTCAGACCAGATGTCGAACAGCATGTTCTAGGACATCTGAATTCTGCACATGTACCAGAATTTCAATTGGTATCAGAGCAGGTCATTCTGTTCTGTATCTGGATGAGATCCAAGGGAAGATACTTTCTGGTTCATGGTCAAGGAAGAAGCTTTCTACTGAAAAGTTGTTTGAACTTGGAGTAGTTCATATAGGTGTGAGAATGGTCCCTAGAAGTGGAGGATGGACTGTTCGTGACAGGCAGTGGTATGTGCTGAAGGCTTGGAGGAGTGGTTGAAAAGCTGTTGTGTTGTGGTTACGTTAGGTTTGATTTATTTTCAAACCTATGGTATTGTGGTGTCACCTGGACTATGATGCTAGGGGTGATATGTGACATTTGAAGGTTTTGAGGAGTTTGTGTTTTGATCCGCTGCGTATCTATCTGAAAACTCCTGAGGTTGCAATTGAGGAGGTTATTCTTCTCTGAATGTATACATTATGGTGATGAGATATATGCAAAACTGCTTCAACTTACTTTGTCAACGATACTTGAAGATTTTTGTTCAAGTCCACTCATAAAGGCATTGATAAGTGAAGTTGTAAGGAAGAAAAGTTCTTTACTTTTGCCTCTATTCCTAAAAGGGCTAATCTCCAGTCTTTGATCTCTTGATGTGGAATGATGTCCTATCTTGTGTTAGAACATCACGTCAAAAGTGTGCAGAATTCTGTTGTCTAAAGGAATGGCATAGCAGATGCTATGGGTGCTAAACAAATGTGGTTTGATCACATGGGTTTAGAACCTACTCCTGATCTGGAAGATGAGGCATCTGGGTGGTATGTCTAAGAAGTTTCTGGTCCTGGAACTTATCTTAGAGGTGTGAGTTGGTCAAGGTGTGATCAACATGTTATTTACTCCTGAGGTCAGTTTATTTCTGGTCCTTACTGCAAGAGTGGAGAACCTGAGATTCAAGAAGTATTATCTCTAGCAGACTTCTTGGACATGAAGGTCAAAGATCAAAAAGTCATGATTTTTTCTCTGTTATTTGGAAGCATTATCTGAATGATCTTGTGAAGCTAGATATGTATTGACTGTGTGTGCTTAAGGATTGAGATGATCTAATCACAGTTTGTGTTGCTATTAAAGGGAAGATTGTATGATTCTCTGAAGTGCTCTTGGCAGATTCTGAGGGAGAGTACCTGATGTATTAAGAACTTATTCTCTCAAGCTGTCTGGATAATGTTTCTCTGATTCAGGATGGAGGTTTTTTACTCAAACTTGATGACATTTATCAAGTCTATGAGAGCATGGAACTCTTATTCTGGTGTAGTGGATAACTTTCAAGAGTTAAGCACTGTGAAGTTGAATCAACCGGTGGGGTTGGGTGGTGACTATGTGCTTGGATGAGTTTGGCTGACGGATTAGAAGAGGCAAATTGGTTGTGGAATGTTGATGACATCCAACATCTCAAAGTCAAGCAAGATGCTGTGATTTAAGGAGAAGACTCTTGAGCTGTTCCTGTTGCTGAATGTAAAATGACCTGAAAGCTTGATCAGGTACTGATGGTTGATCCTCGTGTGCTAGAGCTTTACTATAGACGATATCTTTAGAAAAGCTCTGTGAAGATGTGTGACTGAGATTGATGTTGGAACATCAATTCAGGTGGTTGCTTGTTCAGCCAAGGTTGTTTTGCGCAGAAAGAAGTCCAAGATCAAGCCACTGATCCAAGTTAAAGTAACTTGTGAATATATGTCATGAATCAGAAGCTGTCAGATGTATGTAGAAGATTACAAACAAATTGTCATACCTTGTGTGAGAAGGTAATCTTATTCTGACTAATAGTAGATACTTTGACGGGAGACTAAGTATTTGTCTAGAGAATTATGCAAGTCTGCAGTCTGGTTATTATGGTTCAGGAATTTATTCTTTCTGAGTGGTTATGATTGATAACAACCTGAGGTAGCCTTATCAGCTTACTGTATCAGAAGAAGTGAGCATCATCTGCTGTTTGATTGTGAATCCTTCTTGGATAAACAAATACCTTGTTGGGAACTTGGTAGTTATCTGATGTGTGGATGCAATTCAGATTTCTGAATTGTGTGAGAGTTTATTTCTCTCTGTTGTGATCAGGTAGTTGTGATTACCTGAATAAAATGCAGAAGGTGTGATCTTTTATCTAATGCTGATGTCCTACATAATGTTACAACATCATTGTTTGTTGTGTATTCTGGATGAAGGAGTTAGAAGAAGTAGCATTATTGTCTGAAGTGGCAGTTCTAACATAATGTGGATTAGAATGGGCAGATTCTGATCTTGATGTTAAGTAGTTTGTTCTGGCAATACATGACTACTTTCATGATGAAGACTTCATTAGATGTAGGGACAGAAGGTTGATTTCTTCTAATATAAGTAAAAGGTGGTGACAGTCCTTGTCTTGTGTTGCAAGTAATCTAAAGGCATTTGTTATGGAATATGTGAGAAATTCCAAATCAAGTGGGCTTTTATATTGGACTTGGCATATACACGGTGAGATTATGCTCAACAAATACAAGAAGTGGCAGTTCTTAATGTTGAGAATGTGGCAATATCATCTGGTGTCAAGTGTTCATCTTTATAAGGAACATTAGTTGTTCATGTCAGGGGGAGTTAAGGCTGTTGTCTATGGTCTATTACTGCAAGGGTGCAGATTTCTGTGTAGCATGTGCGCTGGTCAAGTTTGTGCAGTGTGATGTCAAACTTCATGATGGGACATATCATAGCTGTGTAGGAGAGGTCTAAAAAGCAGATTTGGTGGTTCTTGGTGACTTTATTTTTGCTCTGCTGCCTTGAAGGAATATAGAAGGGATTGAGAGAAGTTGTCTCAGTATCCATTAGATAAGAAGATGGGTTTGTATAAGGTTCTGTGGAGTCTTGGGCTGATAATTTTATGAGCAAGCAGACAAACTGTTCTAGTAAGATGTCAGAACATGGTACAGGACATGTTTCTCTTGAGCCAAACAAGGAATTATTCTGGTCGGTAGTGGAAGGATAAGGTGAAACACATGTCTCTGCCTATGCATGGAACGTTATTGGCTTAATTTATGGTAAGATTCAGTTGAGAAACATTTAAGGCAGTCAAGGCAGTTTTTGGAAGGTAGGCATTGAATGTTGAATGGAGTTTTTGGTACCTAAAATAGTGTTTCTTTGACCAAGAACCTTGAAATATTCAAAGCTCGTTAATTCCAAAGTAACTGATCTGCTATTTATAGGGTTTGTTCTCTTCTCCTTCAGCCAAGTGAGTGATCTTGTTTCACAAGTATTATGGCGTTTGTTCGTATTTGGGTAAGCATCACTTGGGTCTGGTTCTGTGAAGGCCTCCTTTGCCAATTTTTGGCTAAAAAGGGGGAGAAAGAGTGTGTGAAATAGGGTATGCAGATGCTTTGTTTGGAATCTGCAGTTCCAATTGTTTGCGAAGAGGGTGTCACTTCCTTGAGTTGGTGTTGAGTTTTGATTGTGACTTATGTCCTGAGTTATGAACACAGTTGTGACTTGTGTTCTGAGTTACCTGGGTTGATAGATTGATACTTCTTAAGTTTTATCTTATGCCACAGGTTGACTGGGGGCGTCTGATCAAGAAAGGTGTGCAGAAATCTCGTATGCCCCCATTGGTCTTTTGTGTGAAGACAGACGTTTCTTTTCTGGAGGAGTCTTCTACAATTATCCAGGTCTGAGCTGGAAGGAAAAAGAAATGTGTGGGATTAAGGGGAAGTCAGATATCTTCTTCCTCATGTGCATAACTTTGGGACTTTCTACTTCTTACCTCCTGATGTGCTGCCTGAAGTAATTGTGCTGTAGTGCTCGAAGGTGATGTTATGGAGCTCATAGAAATGTGCTGCCAAAAGAGTTGTCAAACATAATGTCCTAATATCATTCAAGTATTCCCTAGAAGATGATTCTCTAGGATTGCTGTTCACAGTAGCTACTGATGGTTACTGTTAGGATCAGTAGTTGTTGATGACTACTGACATTAGTATAAGAGTTGTGATTGTTGCTGTACTCTGAGTTGTAATGTTTATGTAATTGTTTTAGCCAAAATTTGCCAAAGGGGGAGAATGTTAGTTCTTTATTTTTAAGGGTTGGAATTAATTTTGTAAAACAAATAATAGCAGCAATGTGTTAGATAGGATAGTTTATCTTACTAAGGAAGAACAGGTTGAGCAAGGAGTTCTAGTGTGCAATGGAACATGTTGAGCTGAAGTAGTTTCAACATCTGGTATAACATGTCGTATCAAGATGTCCCATGCAGGTTCATTCGACATCGCGCCAGAACTGAAGAGAATTCAGAATTTTGATATGTCTTAACAGATGCAGAAGATTTAGGAAACAATATGCAAATTCCATGTGGCGCTGAATTAAAAGGTCTGAAGATTCAAGTCTGAAACTGAGAAGAATATTGGAAAATATACACTTTCTAAATATGGAGATATTTTAGGAAGTTATAGATTGAAGTCCTATTTTGTAGCAGAAGTTTCTGCTGACTTGTAGCAGCTCATTTGCTGTGTTTTTGTAGGCCCAAATCTAGTTGGGAATAGGTTATATATAGATGTTTTGTAACCTAGTTTTGTAACGCAACCAAAGATGTAAAAGTTCTAGTATTAGGGTTGGTTCCTGTACCACTCGACCTGTGAGTTGGACAGTTTGTAAGTGTGATCCTCGAAGCTGTTAAGTAAGAGGAGTATTGTTCTTGGAGGAAGCTTTTAAGTAACTCTAAGCTGTGTCTTGGAAAGGTGTCGTTCCTTGTTGAATTGTTGTATAGGTTAAAAGTCGTTGATGCAGTGGCGAATTGTCGACTGCTAGACATCATTGCGATGATTGGGAGTGAGAAGTGTTTCTCATAGCTAGAGAGGATCTAGGTAGAAGGGTCATTGGGTAGTGATTGAGTGATAAGCTGTAAACGGAGAGTTTAGCTTTGAATTGGTACTACTGATAGTGGACTTCATCCCTGGCTTGGTAGCCCCCAGAGTAGGTGTGTTAGACCAACTGGGTTAACAATTCTGTGTGTCTTGCTCTTATCTTTTCAGTACCATGATTATTGCAATATACCTTGCCCTTTGTGATCATGTCAGACCAGATGTCGAACAGCATGTTCTAGGACATCTGAATTCTGCACATGTACCAGAATTTCAGATATCAATAGAAAGTCACTAGGATTATGGAGAGACATATAACTTCATCGGGGTTAAAGGTTCTTATAAGACTAATTCTTCAAATTTGAAGTGGTGAATTTCCTTTCTTGGGTAGAGTGCCCCCTAGACGTAGGTGTGGTTTCACCAAACTGGGTTACCAATCTTTTATGTTATTTATTGCCTTTACATTGACTCTGTATTATTGTTCATCTATGTGTAAAACTTGGTTTAACTTGTTAGGCTAATTCCTCTAATATCATATTCAACATCTGTCCCTTGAGGAATAGAATTTCATTTTAAATCATCAGTGATCATAAATCCTAATTCTGCACTTAGGCTATCTCTAGTTTAATTCGGAAGGATAGCTTGATCTCAACCACCTAGTGCATTTTTTATCGGTTGAGATAATTTTGGTAGTTGCTTGAATTCAATCGTTGTTATTATCAAAACCACTTCAAGTGTTGTCATCAACAAACCCATGTCATCATTAAATCTAAGAAGTTGTGTCTTGAATCTTATTATCCATGAGCTTTATCATATTGGATCACTTCTTGATTATACTGGCAAGCACATATATCCACATGAACTTGGATATGGCACCCGTATGTGGTCTTGTTTGTCTCCATTTATGGTACAACAATTTCCATCAAGGGTGTATGGGTCAATGTGTGTGCCTTGCCCCGTCGGGTTCTTTTCACCTCATACTTTAACCATTATAATAGTTGAAAGGGCATGTTTATGAGAGTGAGGGGAAAGGATGACCACTCCATAGTGGTATACAATGAAGATGGCAAAGATTGGTTCCCTTTTATTTGATGGAGGATCCAAATACAATAAATGGGTTTAACTGCGAATTCCTTACTATTACCAAGAAAGAAGTCTTGGATATTCTGAACAAGTTCAGGATAATGAGTTCTAGGAGGTTGGTAGAATTTAATAAAAGGGAAGATAGTGATAAAACAATTGGTGACTATTTACGTAAGTCTGGATATTGCTTAAGGGCTCCATAGTATTTGTGTTGCATTTAACTAATACCCTTCTTTTCAATTTGCATGACCTACGATGACATTGACTGTTGAGCAAAAGAAATCCTTTCATACCCGAAAAAAGGCCGCTTGTGGAGAGTCATGGTTAGATGATCGCAAGAGCCATGTTGTCAGGTTGTTGGAAAAGGAAAAAGGAAAAATGATGAAGAGCCCATCATATCTGCCTAAGGGTGTGCATGGATAACCATTTAATATGAACCAACTCATTTTTATGGTTATGGTTTATAAACCAAACCACGTGTCACAAAAACCAGTTTGAAATTCGTAACCGGTTTAAAACCGGTTTTAAATTGGTTTTGATTTTAATCTAATTTATCTGTTATAGAAGAGTGACCCGGATCACATTACATTTCATGCCTCAGTAGTTTGATTCCTTCTTGAGGCTATAACCTTGCCATCCTCAACAATTACACAGCTGTCAACAGATATTAAAGTTTACATAAATATAGTAGTCATTGATCAAATTCACTTTAACCAGTTTGATACCAAACAAATGACAACAGATATTAAAGTTTACATAAATATAGTAGTCATTGATCAAATTCACTTTAACTAGTTTGATACCAAACAGATGACAGGATGAACACCCGAAAGTAAAAGTAAATCTTGAATGCAAATTGTTTTCACAGTTATATATATATATATATATATATATATATATATATATATATATATATATTATGAAACATGATAAAAGGCAAACATATAAATTTAAGACATAATGAAATTTGGGTATCCAATAACTAAATCATATTATTATTATGGGTACCGGTTTATATTTGGATAACAAAATGGATACCCGTATTTATATTTTGGAATTTGGTTTGAATTTTTAAAAGTAGAACAATTTGGATATCAATTTGGTCAAGCATAACCGGTTTTCTTGCACACCCTATATCTGCCCACCCCCAAAGACTATGTGGCCATTCATGGACGGTCAAGCGAGGAATCCCTATACAATCCTCAATTCCAAAAAGGTGTAATGTATTCCTACTACCATAGATATGGAGCGGGATTTTGTCGTCTTGGTAGTTATTCCCCTCATGTTTATTTGTATTTATGCCTTTGGTGGTTGTTGTAACTTTGCCCTCTTGGGCTTTTGTAATCGCCCTTCGAGGTTTTATCAATGGTATTTTTCACTTTCAACACTTTTTATGTTTGTCCACTTATTTCTTTAAGTGTATCACTTGAGAAACATTTATGAGGCAATCATTAGGGATGCTCAAATAAACCGGTTATTAAAATTATCTATATCCATATCCAAATCCAGTTATCAAAAACCAGTTAATTATCAATATGGTTTTAACCAAATCCATATTTTGGATATTTTATTAATATGGATTTAACCAAATCCATAATTTGGACATCCATATCCAAAATAAAAACCAAATTAGTCAATTTTCTTATTCAAAAAAAAAAATTGAATTTTTTTTTCAAAAAAAAAAAAATTTTAAAAAAAAAAAATTTTTTAACTTAATTTTTTCAAAAAAACAAATTTAATTTTTTTTCAAAAATAATTTTTTTTTTTAAATTTAATTTTTTTCAAAAAAAAAATATTAATTTTTTTAAAAAATATTTTTTCAAAAAAAAAAATACTGAAAAATAAAAAATTTGATTTTTTTAATAAATTTTTTTTTTCCATTTTTTTTTAAATATTGATTTTTTATATCTTTTAAGATTGTTATCCATTATTAGAGCTAATAACCATGTTCAAGAAAGATAATCATTCAAATAATGACTACCTTATAGTTTGTAATTAGTAAAAGAAAACTTATCATTTATATTTGATTAACGCTTCTAAAATACATTAGCTGTAAAATATCCAATTAGTTTGGTCCAATCACCTATAAAACTGAAGCAAGATATGTAGTTTAGTGTTGTATATCAATTTTTATAATATTCTAAAGAAAACAGACTTGCTTGATCTTCACTTGTTTGATCATCGTCGAAACATACTTTTGCGATAAAGCTGACTCTTGTGTGAGAAATTTACATTCTATAGCTACTCATGATGAGCTTTTTTGGTTTGGATTTGGACTTAAGGTGACACCATCTTTAGGATCATAATCATCACATGGTGAAAAAGACGATTGCAAACAAACACATCATAGTTTATATCATAAGATTTTTGTGACAACAATATAATTGGTATGTATAAAATCTTACCTTGGGCTATTTTGTCATTGACTTATTGTAAATATATTTTTGGAGAGATTATATGTTTTTAGCTTATTAATGAACATGTTGGAAATATTTGAGCTTTTGTGTATAATTAATTCACCTTTGCTATACTTTAAACTTTTGTGTTATTTTTAAGAATATGAAAAAAAAAAATTGTGTAAAATTCATTTATAAAAACTGGATTTTTTTTTTAAGAATATGAAAAAAAAATTGTGTAAAATTCATTTATAAAAACTGGATTTTTAAATCAAAAACCGGTTTTAGCTTAAAAACCAGTTGTAAGAAAATCAATATTCAGTTTTAAAAACTGGATTTTTATATCCAAATCCGGTTTAAAGTTGAAAATCGGTTACGAAATATATAACCGGTTATAAAATTTGGTTATGGATATAACCGGTTTATAACCGGTTTTGTAAAAACAAAACCATTTAAATGGATTGGTTATAATAATCGGTTAAGATAAATGGTTTTATATTGGATATGGATTGGTTATGGGAATAAACCAACGTTGAGCATCCCTAGCAATCATGTCTCTCTGAATTCTTCCTTTTAGGGTTTACGTTCCAAGGAGATAAGGATGCAGTGTTAACCTGTCCCTTGGGCGTAAAAGATTCCTCCATGAGAATCCATCATTTCAATAGCCTCGCGGTTGACAAGGATTCCTTTATGTGAATCCAGTATTTCAATAACCTTGTGGATGCAAGGATTCCTCTATAAGGATTCAAAATTTCAATAGCCTCGTGAGCGACAAGGATTCCTCTATGAGGATTCAGCATTTCGATAGCCTCTTGAGCAGGAAGGATTCCTCTATGAGGATCCAACATTTCAATAGCCTCGTGGACGCAAGGATTCCTCTATGAGGATCCAACATTTCAATAGCCTCGTGGACGCAAGGATTCCTCTATGATGATCAAGACTTTCGATAGCCTCATACGCAACAAGGATTTTTCTATGAAGATCCAACATTTTAATAGCCTCGTGGGCAGTAAATATGCCTTATTAAGGCTTCAACATTCATTTGTTACATCCTACAAATTTGGAACAGAGGTCAACACAAATTTATAAAGAAATGTGATTTTCCTCATTAAAAACCACTTCCCATGCACATGAAAATATTACCACCCCATTAAATAAATCGTGTCTTCAAAATAAATTACATAATTAGCAGAAGTGACACCTAGCCATAATTAAATAACCAGATAATATAACAAAATGAAACATGATAGTAAACCTAACTAAGTCTTTGAGTTTAACTTGACATCCTTACCTGATACTCTTACACTCTCCTTGAACATTGTGGCCATCACCCCCTCTTCGAGAGGCGTCATATCCTTCCTATGGAGATTTACTCACGTCTTCACATCTGCGACACTCAATTCATGTGCATCTAGGTACTGGTTGTGAGCCACGATCATAGTTACCTCTTCATCCTCAAGTTGTATTGGTAGCACCTCTAGGTAGTCTCTTGATCACTTTGGGTAACCCAACACGCTTGTTGGGTAGCAAGTTCTTCATAAACAGATATAACATAGGTAGGGTGGCACGCAAGAGGTTGAAAGTAGGTCGCCATATGATCATGTTGTACAAAGAAAAGGTGTTTATCAAGAGGTATCTTACCTTGATTATCTTCGTGCTTTCCTCCATTCCGAACACAGTTTTCAGGTTTATGTAGCTCTTTACTTGTACTCGTTCGTCTGAGAATCCAACTAGTGAGCCTTAGAAAGCTTTGAGGTCGTTCACATCTAGACGGAGTCTCTCGAAGGCATCATAGTAGAGGATGTCTGCATAGCTTCCTGGATCAATTAGCACTCACTTAATATCCTAGTCATCACACATCTCAGCTATGACCATGGGGTCATGGTCATAAGGATGGATCCCAGCAGCATCATTCCCTAAAAGGTGATCTCATACTCAATAGTTTTCTTCGCTCCCAGATCAGGGTTAGTATGTGAACTTTCTAAGGTTAAGACTTAGCTTGCATATCTTCTATGAGCAGAGCTACTCTCTCCACCCCCGGTGAACCCTCATGCTATAGTGTTAAGGGTATGATGCACGGGCTTATCTTTATCTCCTCTGCTTGGCTCTTTTACCTTCTTGGGTTTGGGGATTCAAAGGGCATATCACCCTTGAGATTTTGAGTCGCCCGATGACTGGGTGGAGCCACCTTAAACCTATTTCTTCAAGTGAACTTCCTTAATAAAACGTTCATTCTTCTTCTTGAGTTGATGACAGAATTATGTGTGGTGTCCCTTAACCTTATCAAAGTTTCACTGCCTATTGGCTCAGGTCTTATAACGTTTGATTTTAGGGCTGGCAGAAGAGGAATATCATGTGTATGGAGGACTTTGTGTCATATCTACTCACGACGAGTGTTCAGGGGGTGAAGTTCTTTGTAGACCTCTGATCGGTAAAATAGCAAGTGTACTATTTTTATCGATGTAGTAATAGTTGGGGTTATCCCTAGAATCGATCTTTCGAGGACTGCGTGCAATTGTAAGTACAAATGTTATTTCAATTAAACAAAAATATCCTTTAGGGGTTTTGTTTGGTGGTTTTGAAAATAATTAATGAAAGTATGGAATAAGCAGAATAATAAAAATGACTTTAACAATTATGAGAAAATATGCTAGGGAAAGGTGTATGAATTGCTCTGTAAGAACCCTAAATCATTATCAAAGAGACATGCCTCAAAACCTTAATTTTATTGAATCTCAATAATATTTTTCTTTAATTCCTTAACAGAAAAACCTTTGAGATTCTCCATTGACCCTAATTCCTCAGCAGTCAAGGAAGAACATCAAGCAATAGTTCTAACAACATTTTATCAGTCACTACAGGATATCCCCATTCCTAGGCAATATCTACCGTAATGTTATTACGCAAAAGCATTAGGTTGGTTTTTCAGGCCTAATCCCTAATCGTAAATCATTCCCAATTTGTCCGATCGAAAAAGAGTTAAACACATTGCATAACAAAAGATTAAGGTAAAAATGCATAGTCTCATCGAATAATTCAAAAGGTATTCATTACATAACAATTCAGGGACACCCCCTAGCATTGGGGGGTTTAGCCTCTCATAGTATTCAAAACAAAAACAATGAGAAAATTAAAGGTAGACATTACAATTTGATCGGAGGAAAACTAATTCTTCAATCGCTTCCGCTCATGAACGATTGTCTTCTCCAAATCTCCTTGATGGCATAAACTCTATTGTAAATTATTCGTCAAAGTAAAAGTGTCTTTTTCCCTCTCCAAAATGATCCTAAGTAACCACATTTCACTTAACAGCAATAGGAAATACCCAGAATGCCCTTTGGAGGACCCCAAACAAAAAATATGAGAAAAATCAGAAATTCCTCGCCCAGGCCAACACGAGCCGTGTCAAGCAACACGACCGTCCGTGTTGGCTTTCTGTCTTGATAATGGAAGAATTTCTCCATGCCAGACTTGCTGACACAGGCCGTGTCAGCTAACACGGACACCCGTCTCAGCCCCCTGCCACTTGATAAAAACTATTTTCGCTCCAGACCTTCTGACATGGGCCGTGTCAAGTAACACGGGCACCCGTGTCAGCCCATTGTCTTCATTCCAATTTCATTCCGAATTTTGCGATTTTTCCCTCCGATTCTTCCTGAATGTTTATGTGAACCTGAAAAAACTAAAAAACACAACCAAGTCATAAAATGTGGTAAAAGAGATATAAAACAAATAAACAATAACAAAATAGTAACTAAAACAAATTGCGACATAACGTATAAAAACCACTGATCAAACTCCCGCAAACTTAAACCGTTGCTTGACCTCAAGCAATAAGCTTGCATAAAAAATTTTCAGATCAAACAGTACATATCAAATGAAAGACTTGTGAAGGTAAGGTGTGTCTGTACTCATACGTGAGCCTGTGTTCCGATCGGCGAAAACTAGTTTTCTTGGTAATCGTCCGTTAACGAAGGTATTACACAAACACAAATCGCAGTAAAACCACGGACCTACATCCCCCTTTTTGGTTACCTCTCCAACTATGCTTTGGGCTTAAGCCTTTTCTTCAATTTTCTACCCCTTTCATTCGGATAATCAGATTAAGGCATTTTTTTCGCTTTCCCTCACATGTACAAGATTGATCGAAAGTTTTTCTAGGCACCATTATCTCTTTTTTTTTCTCGCTCATTGGCGCTAATTAGTCCACTTTGGGACGACAATTGAGACTCAACCGCTGTTAGGCTAAGTAACCGGGTGAGGGTTACCCAACTTAGAAGGACTAATTGTCTTTATCTCCATTATTCACTTTTTCGGTGCCTTAAGTTATTCTATCAATCAACCTTATACATGCAATTCTTTCTAGACATGTCGGACTATCACGATGAACTAATCAGGGAATACTTCTCAAATCCAAGTACTATGGCACAAATCTACATGTTGGACTCGTTTTCTTACTCCGGAGAATCTAGGGTGTTCGGGTCATTCCTAAGTTTTCAAACTTTCCCAATGTCCATAGTTCTAACTCCTCTTCCCTCAAACTCTATATACATTCTTGACCATCTCAAAATCACAGTATTCACAAGAAAAATTTTAACGGTTCTAATTCGGGGAGAATTCAGAGAGGTTTTCATAAAACAACACACAAAACAGACATGACCCGTACAAAGAGGAAAAACTAAAAGCAGTAAATCCTCCCCCAAACTTGAACTACACATTGACCCCAATGTGTTAGAACAAGAGCGAGAGAGGTCACTTACATAGATCCTGATTCAGGATGCTGACGTTAATTCCACACCTCTTCTACATCATCGTTTGCACATGTAGGATCTGGATTATTTCCTGCAACCAAAACAAAAACAAACAGCAAATAGAAAGTAATTAATCAGACAAGCGTAGGTTGCCTCCCATGTAGCGCTTCATTTAACGTCGCATGGCTCGACGGGTTACTCCCCAATGCTATGGGGGTACATCAGCTTACACGTTTTGTTGCTTTTGTTGCTTGACCTTTCTGCAACAGAGCACCGGTCAGAATCAGGACTAAGAGCTACATTGTGATTCAACTCACATCCAACTTCCACATTCTTCCTTTGATGTTTTTTCCTCTTCTTTCTTTGATGTTTCTTCCTCTTATTGACTTCTTGACTGGATGTTGGAGTCTTGCTAGGTGCAAAAGATGACTCAGATGCTGCAACCTGATGGATTATTCCAGAGACTTTTTCAAGAAGTGGTTTTGAGCTTTTGCTTTTTTCCACTGTTCGGATCATTCCAACTGAGGGGTGATTACTTTCCTCTTAACCTTGCTTCTCGAGTTCCAACACTTTCAAGGTTACTTCTTCCTCAAAATATTTCAAGGTTAAAGTACCAGCCTCAATGTCCACACTGCACCGACTAGTTATCAAGAATGGTCGACCCAGTATGATAGTCGTCTCCTCATCCTCAGGTAGATCAATGATCTCAAAGTCTACTGGATAGGTGAAGTTATAAATAGTTACAAGCACATCTTCTGCTAAGCCGTATGACCGCTTAGTTGTGAGGTCGGCAAACATCAGATTTGTTCTCGTTTCACTTATTTTCTTTATACCCAGCTTTTTGAAAATTGAGAGGGGCATGAGACTCACGCTAGCACCCGAATCAATCAAGACTCTCTTAAACGTTTTGTCCTTTATAGTACAGGGGATTGATACAGAACCAGGATCTTTCCGTTTGATTGGAATTCTCCTACCTTGTGATTCCCCACTACTCTCCTCACTTAGACTCTTTACCTCCTCTCCACTAGGTTTCTTTTTTCCAATGACCTCCTTCATGAATTTCTTGTATAGAAGCATTCGTTCAAGTGCTTCAAAGAAGGGCATATTAATCTCTAACTTTTTGAACAATGAGCTGAATTTCTCAAAGTCTTTTTCTTGTGTCTCCTTCTTTGTCACTCTTGAGGGGTACGGTAACTTGATCTTAGGTTTAACCGCTTCTTTTCTTTTCTCTTCGGTTGGCCTGGCTTCTTCTTCTACAACTTCCTGGTTTTCTGTGGTAACAACATTGACATTCTCATGATTCTTCGAATTGGGGATTGTGGTGCTTGGGAGGGCGCCTGGTGTCTGAGAACTTGCTAATTGTTGTGCTATCTGGCTCATTTGAACTTCGAGATTTTTAATGGAAGCACCTGTGTTCCTCAGATTACTTCTTGTCTCTTCTTGAAATTGGAAGCTTTGAGCGACCATCTTCTCAATGGCAATCTCCCATTGTGCTTTTTGGGGGGCTTGTTGCTGTTGTGGGTATTGTTGTTGATTATGATCTTTCCAGGAGAAGTTAGGATGATTCTTCCAACCTGGATTATAAGTTTGAGCGTAAGGATTATTCTACTTCATGAATTTTATCTCTTCAATTTATTGTGGAGTCACAACACAACATGCAGTGTAATGGGGTCCACTACAGATCTCACAACTCATGGGTTGACTAGTTTGAATTTGTGCCACACTTTGAGTACCTACTTTCATAGCCTTTAACCTTCTTTCAACTTCCACAGCAATCTGATCTTCTACCTTCACAACCTGATTATTCAACTTCAAATCAATCACACCCTCAGATTTACTCACACTTCGATCATATAACTCCAAATGTTCGTTGGTTGCAATAGCTTCAATAATTTTCTTGATACCAGTCGCGGTGGAGAAGTTGGATGATCCACCAGCAGATGTATCAATAAGTTGCTTAGTTTTCATTCGGAGGCCATTGACGAACACCTGCATCTGCTCAGTTTGATCCATGTTGTGAGTCGGACAGGCTACCAAAACCTTCTTGAACCTCTTGTATGCGTCTCTAAGAGATTCTCTGTCCTTCTGTTTAAAGTTCATAATATCATATCTTTTTCGGATATAAATAGAGGCCAGAAAATACTCATTCAAAAATGCCTTCTCCATCTCTTCCCAAGTGGTAATACTCCCAGTAGGTAACGAGTAGAACCACTCTTCAGCCTCTTCCGCCAGAGTGAAAGGAAAAATTCTTAACTTCTTTGCTTCCTCCGTGTGCCCCTCAATCTTGAGAGTGATGCTCATAGTCAGAAATCTTTGCAGATGTTTATTGGCATCTTCATTAACCTTTCTGGTGAAATGTCTCCTCTCAAGTTGAGTGATGGTACTAGGATGCAGCTGGAAATTCGGTACATTCACCGGTTGGTTCACAATGGTCAACCTACCAGGCGGTGCATTTTCCCCACCGTAATCGCCCAGAAGTCTCTCCGCTAGTTGATTTCCAGCCATAATCGCAGTATCTCTGTCCACCTCTGAACCTGAATCTGATTGTTCTGAGTGAACATAAACTTTTTCTTCTTCTGGTGTTTGGACTGACGGTTCTGCTTTTGACGCTGGCCGTCTTGCTCGTCTACGCCTTGCATGTAAAGTTCTTTCTACGTCAAAATTAAAATTTACTGAGGGTTCTCCTCGCATAAAAATGTTAGACGCAGGTTAGTAGTAACAGTAATAATCCAAAAGTTATAAAATAAAAATAAAAATAACAGAAAAATAAAATTTTAGTCACAGAGTGACAAAATTTCAATTGAATTAACACACGAACTTATAATTTGGCAGTCCCCGGCAATGGCGCCAAAAACTTGATCGGTAAAATAGCAAGTGTATTATTTTTACCGATGTAGTAATAGTTGGGGTTATCCCCAGAATCGATCTCTCGATGACTGCGTGCAATTGTAAGTACAGATGTTATTTCAATTAAAAAAAAATATCCTTTGGGGGTTTTGTTTGGTGGTTTTGAAAATAATTATAATGACAGTATGAAATAAGCAGAATAATAAAAATGACTTTAACAATTATGAGAAAATATGCTAGAGAAAGGTGTATGAATTGCTCTGTAAGAACCCAAAATCATTATCAAAACGACATGCCTCAAAACCTTAATTTTACTGAATCTCAATAATATTTTTCTTTAATTCCTTAACAGAAAAACCTTTGAGATTCTCCCTTGACCCTAATTCCTCAGCAGTCAAGGAAGAACATCAAGCAATAGTTCTAACAAGATTTTATCAGTCACTACAGGATATCCCCATTCCTAGGCAATATCTACCGTAATGTTATTACGCAAAAGCATTAGGTTGGTTTTTCAGGCCTAATCCCTAATCGTAAATCATTCCCAATTTGTCCGATCGAAAAAGCGCTAAACACATTTCATAACAAAAGATTAAGGTAAAAATGCATAGTCTCATCGAATAATTCAAAAGGTATTCATTACATAACAATTCAGGGAACCCCCTAGCATTGGGGGGTTTAGCCTCTCATAGTATTCAAAACAAAAACAATGAGAAAATTAAAGGTAGACATTACAATTTGATCGGAGGAAAACTAATTCTTCAATCGCTTCCGCTCATGAAAGATCGCCTTCTCCAAATCTCCTTGATCGCGTAAACTCTATTGTAAATTATTCGTCAAAGTAAAAGTGTCTTTTTCCCTCTCCAAAACGATCCTAAGTAACCACATTTCACTTAACAGCAATGGGAAATACCCAGAATGCCCTTTGGAGGACCCCAAACAAAAAATATCAGAAAAATCAGAAATTCCTCGCCCAGGCCAACACGAGTCGTGTCAAGCAACACGACCGGTCGTGTTGGCTTTCTGTCTTGATAATGGAAGAATTTCTCCATGCCAGACTTGCTGACACGGGCCGTGTCAGCTGAAACAGGCCGTGTCAGCTGGCACGGGCACCCGTGTCAGCCCCCTGCCTCTTGATAAAAACTATTTTTGCTCCAGACCTTCTGACACGGGCCGTGTCAGGTGACACGGGCACCCGTGTCAGCCCACTGTCTTCATTCCAATTTCATTCTGAATTTTGCGATTTTTTTCAATTTTTCGCTCTGATTCTTCCTGAATGTTTATGTGAACCTGAAAACACTAAAGAACACAACCAAGGCATAAAATGCGGTAAAATAGATATAAAACAAATAAACAATAACAAAATAGTAACTAAAACAAATAGCGACATAACGTATGAAAACCACTGATCAACCTCTGATTCCGCTTGAAGGTCATCGTGTCCTTGACGGGCGAGGTATAATGGCTTATACGTTGCTGCTGTGAAGAATCAAGATTGCCAAACGTCATCTCCTTGACATCCCTAGCCTTTTTCTTTGTGTTGCTCTCCTCGCCCTTTATGTAAAATTCTACCTGTGTTACTAGCTTCACCATAGAAGTTACAGGTCTCTAGGCGAAGGATTCGTTAAAATGTTTGGCACTTAATTTGTTCTTGAAGGCTCCCACAAACATCTTCCGGTTCGGGTGGACGACCTTGATAGTCGCCTCATTGAACTAGTGAGATATTGGAGGTTAAGGACGTTATCCTGCAAAGTCTAGTTGTAGTGGCGTAGATTGTCCATAACGGAACAGATTTCCACTATGGCCTCAAGTACGCTGCCAAAGTTGATGATAATTGAAGTCCCTGCTTGTAAATTCACCATATTGAAAAAAATTAGGGAGATAGACAACGAGTTTATCTTCAATTATTGATATGGCTCATGTCAATTTTACAAAGGCCCTGCAGCAGGTGTCAATTGTACTTCCTAAAATAATACATTAAGAAAAACCCATTATTGTATAAGATTGTTTGAGATGTTTTAGAATATTTAACTGTGTGTAGGACTAAGAGCATCTCCAGCGCAAGGTTTTTTTGCCTTGTTCGCCAGCTGGAGCACTCTATTTCCAAATACATAGCATTGGAGTTTGCCAGGCTGGTGCTACGTTGCAATGCATTGCAACGGTTACTTTGAATATAAAAATAATAAAAATAAGAGTTGTTGTTCAACAGCTCTTTTGCTTTTTTTTTTCTTTCAATTATTTATTTACCTATAAATATGGGATGGTAAAAATTATACATTCAAAATTTTCTCTCACAATTTCATCTCATTAACTTTTAATTGTTCATATATTTTACCCAAATTTTCATCTTCTTACTACAAATTAGTATTGTTAAGGTCAAATGGACCTTAATCAATATAATTTTCAACAATCTATGTTTCATCTTATGCAAAATTATCAAAATTCTAATCCTCAAAATTCCCAATTTCCTTCACCACCAACAAACTCTACCACATTTTTTCCCTCACCAAACAACCCAAATATGTATTTTAGACCTCAAATAGTTACTCATGGAGTGAATTTTTCTCATCATGAACCCGAAACACCGATAGGGTTTATGTCCGAACGTCAAGTTCCATAATTTTCAACTCAAGTTGGTATTGAAAATATTACCGTTGAAAACGAACAAAGGTGTTCCGTTAAAAAAAAACCTCGAGAGGTACTCACAAGGGAAGAGGATACATTTCTTATACAATCATGGCTCAATGTTTCAAAGGATCCAATTGTGGGAGTTGATCAAAAAGCCGACAGTTTTTGGTTAAGAATCACCGATAATTATAACCAACATCGTGGGCAGGCGCGAGAAAAGCTACAAGGCCAATTAAAATGTCGATGGCATCGAATAAATAGCCTTGTTCAAAAATTTGTTGGGTGTTACAATCAAGCTGTTAATGGAAAAAAAAGTGGTACATCAGAAAAAGATATATTGGTTAATGCACATGCTTTTTTTGTTCAAGATGATGGTACATCATTCAATCTTGAGTATGCATGGAGATTGTTAAAAGATGAACCTAAATGGATGGGAGCATCAACTGAAAACTCTTCAAAAAGAATAAAGAATTGTGCTAGTGGGTCACACTCAAGTTATGAGTATAACTCATCATCACCAATGGAGCGTCCAATGGGGCAACAAGCAGCAAAAAAAAAGGGTAAGGCAAAGGAAATTCCAAATGCAACGCAAGATGCAAGGAATAAAAGAGCAATAACAATGGAAAGACTAGCTCAATGTAAGGAGGACGAGATAGAATTAAAGGTAATGCATCATGATGAAAGAAACTTCTACTATGAGCGATAGTCAACGAGATATTCATGAAAAATATTGTAATAAGATGAAAAAAAAATATGGAATGTAGTTAGTATCACTTATGTAAAATGGACATTAGTATCACTTTAATTTATCAACTCCTATGTAAAATGGTCATTAGCACCACTTTAAATTATAATAAGTATTATGTTATTCAAACTAGCCGTTATTCAAACTAGCCGTTATTCAAACCATTAAATATACTACCACTTATGTCATTGTTTTCTCATTCTCATCTTATTCTTCTCTCATTTTTCTCTCATTCTTTACTCACTAAAATGGATTCAGACAATTCAGATAATTACGATCAAGAATTTTGGGAGTTGGTTGAAGAAGAATTTATGGATGACAGTGATGAAGAACAACAGCTTCAGAATGAACATCAATCTGGAAGTTCCTTTAGGCCAAAGAGAAGAACAACGGTAGATCGAGGTCGTGAAGAAGGGCACAGTCGATTATTCAATGACTACTTCTCGAAAAATCCAGTATACACAGATGTTTAATTCCGAAGAAGGTTCAGAATGCATAGACATGTCTTTCTTCGAATTGTAGACGCCCTTGGAAATCATGATGAATATTTTCAAATGAGGGTCGATGCAACTGATAAAATGGGTCTTTCACCATTGCAGAAATGCACATCTGCTATTCGTATGTTGGCATATGGATCTCCCGCTGACATTGTAGACGAATATGTTTGAATCGGTGAAAGCACTTCGATTGAATGCTTAGAAAGGTTTATTAGGGGCCTGAATGCTGTATTTGGAGCTGAATATCTGAGAAAGCCTAACAACAATGATGTTGAACATCTTTTACAAATGGGAGAATCACGTGGATTTCCAGGTATGTTAGATTCCATTGATTGTATGCATTGGGAATGGAAAAATTGTCCTGTTGCATGGAAAGGACAATTTTGTCGAGGTGATCATGGAAAGCCCACAATCATGCTTGAAGCTGTAGCATCACAAGACTTATGGATTTGGCATGAATTTTTTGGTATTGCAGGTTCAAACAACGATATTAATGTGCTAAACCAATCCAACGTGTTTAACGAAATTTTGGAAGGGCATGCTCCTAGTGTGCAATATACAATTAATGGAACACCATATAACATGGGGTATTATTTAGCGGATGGTATATATCCTGAGTGGACTACATTTGTCAAGACCATTTCAATGCCGCAAGGAGAAAAGAGAAAACTATTTGCGTAACATCAAGAATCGGCTAGAAAGGATGTGGAACGAGCGTTTGGAGTGCTTCAATCTCGATTTGCAATTATATGTGGTCCAGTGCGTGCCTGGCACATGGAAACCCTCAAGCATACCATATATGGTTGCATCATATTGCACAACATTATTGTTGAAGACGAACGACACACATACGGAGGTGATTTTGATTACTCTTATGATAATGTAGATGACAACAACTCAACGACAAAAACATTTAACGGTCCTCATCCGAATCTTTCAACAAGACTACAAAGAAGAGCAAGTCTTCATGAAAAACAAGTTCATCGCCAACTTCAAGGAGATCTAGTCGAGCATATTTGGGAACGTTTTGGACATGAGAATAATGAAATTTAAATGACGAATCATATGATGTTATTTATTTTTATTGTTTTTAATTATATGTCATGTATTTTAGATTATTTTTAATTATTATTTTAAATTTTATGATTAATTTTAATTTTATTTATTTATATTAATTAAAATTTAAATAATTTAAATTATTATTTTAAATAAAATAAAATTTAATATGAATAATATATTAATATCTTAACTAAAGTTGTGGGACCCAAAATAGGTTCTTTAGAGTTGCAACATTAGAGTAAAAATTGGATGAGTTGTTTGAAGATGATGTGACTCAATAGATCCCACAAAAAATTTAAAATTGAGTTGCACCATTGGAGATGCTCTAACTCACGCAAGGGAAGAAGTTGTGTGTGTTAAATGAGTGTCCAATAATATAATTTATATTTTTAAATTGACAGATTTTTCTTACAAATAATGTATGTTTTTCCCATTACAATCAATACTTTAATTTTATTTTTAAAAAATATTTTTCATTAATTATTTATATACAGTTTAATTATTCATATAAAGTTTACTAAATAATTATAATGGGTTAACGATAAACAAAAAAATATTTTTTTCAAAAACTTTATATTTGATGTGCTATGTAAGAAAATAAAAAATAATATGCTCACGAAAAAAATACAGAGAGAGGGTGACGATAAAAAAATCAAATTAATTAATCACTAATATTATTTTGTCAATAAAATATAAATTTAATTAAAAAATTAAAAAAATATCAATAAAATATTATAAATTAAATTAATTGTTAGATTATTTATCATATATTTTTGTCTCTTTTCCATTTAGGACAATTAATGTTTTAAACTGGGCCGTACTCAATCTATTAATAAATGAAATCATTGAAAAACACTCCATAAAGATACATTATCAAATCATGACAAATTCAGTGATATCTAATTCAAGTCAAGTGAATTTTACCTCGAAACTTGTAATCATTCTATCAAAAGTCACATGAATATAAAGATGTCAATTTGCATTTGATAATGAGAATTTTACATGGATTGTTCTATTCAGGGTTTTGAAGATGAATTTTTTTTCCCGGCATAAAGGGATAAGAACATATCCCCAATCCGCAAAGTTTAGGAGTATTTAGTGGTTCGGATAAATTCAAATTAAATTGGAATTTAAATCAATGTGTTTTTTAGTTGATTATTTTTTTAATTTGGGTAAAAATTAAATCAAATCAATAAAAATTAATATTAATTTATTTGGACAACGAATTTTTAATTTACTATCCATAAATTCAATTCAAACTAATAAAAAAGTAACATAATTAATTCATATATTAAATTACTATTTTTAATTGAGTTAATTGAGTTAGCAATTCATATACCAATTACCAAGCAACAACGTTCACGCTACTTTATGATGGTTCTCAATTGTATTGTTTTTAGCTTATATCAAAGTTATGGTGGATGATGTATGAATTTAAAATGACATTTTATTGTCACAAATCTTCAATTTTATGCTGAGGATTGGAATATAAACGCACTAATCACTGTCAATTTTATATTGTGGATTGGAGTATGACCGTTAATACAGTAAAGTTGTTTTAAGTTATTAAATATTTAAATGTAATACCGTAAATATATGATTATAGTGGTCATAATTTGTATACCGATATGTGTGTCATGTGTTCAATATTTATTTTTCATATTTTATTGTGTAAATAAATAATTTTTTAAAAATATTTTTGTATATTTATTTTTAATATATTCGATCGATCCAATCCAAACCAATCTATTATTTTTCTGATCGGTTTAGTTTGAGCTTTATTGCAAAAATATTGAAATCCAATCCATACCAATTAATTTTTTTTCATCAGTTCGAGTATCAAATTATCTCAAAACTAAAGCAAACCAACCCACTAATATCTCTACAAAATTTATGGTCTTGTTTACCATAAAATCATTAAAAAGTATATAATTTTAAATTTATATGTTTTTTTATATAATTTTTTTATCAAAAAAATTAAAAACATATATGTAATATTGGTAAAAACAAAAGGTTTAAATGATTATTTTAAACTTTTTGAAGTCAGAAAAATTTGGTGGCCAAGACTCTCGTGAACATAGATTAAATATTGTCAAAACAATAGACTTATTATAAATGATTAGTTTGTACATTTCATTGGTTAGTTTTTAAATTTTTTTACTACTAATTTGATTAAAAATTATATATTTATTTATATTTTATTATGACTATGGATCTCTGCGAAAATCATAGGGATTCACGGAACGAAGATGGAGGATAATTCTTATTATGACGATGATGAGAATAGATTTGGAACGAGGACGAGGATTTATCTCATGCCCTCACCTCATTGACATCCTTACATGTGCAATTTAAAAGTAGACAATTTTTTATTCATAAAAAATTTCTAACTCCTGATCTCGAACTCACTTGATCGCTAGAGTGCATGCATATACTTCATCTCGTTAAATAGATTTAATTATCCTCTTTTGTACATCACAACTCTGAGCATCAATCTCGATTCATGTTGGATCAATTAAAGACATCTCATTTATCTTTAGCATTTGAATATGGGGAAATGGGAAGAAGAGAAAGGATATAAAATGAATGAATTTTTTATATACCTTTATATTCCAATGGTTGCAATAGTGGTCACAATGATAACCCTTTGACGAGGGACATAGTTGAATTTGACGGCAGAGAGTGTAGCTATAAACACTCCGATGATTAAGTCAACAAAGATCATGAGTTCAAGGTTATGTATTTTACGTATACTTGAGTCTGAACAATTTGATGAACTATATAGTAGGCTAGGATTTAAAGGTCCTAGAATTTTCCCTAAGGACATTTATCTTAAAAGACAAATGTTATATATTCTTATGAATTCGATCACATGTCGATTTAAAAGTAATTGTCAGCCCTAATTAAGTGTACTCATTCCCTTATTCAATGACTATTGATGTAAACCAATCATAACAAAGGAAAGGTAATATTTCTTAATGAATTATATTCTGATACAAAGAGAGGGTTATATATATACACATCCTGAAAGAATAATTCCTAATAATTATGAAAGCTAACAGAAATGCAGTAACGGCTAGTAAATAAAAATTATGCAGTATGGATATCTAAGACACCCCCACAAGCTGGACTGTGAAGATTGAGAAGGCCAAGCTTGGAAAGATGTGTGGCAAAAGCAGGTTGATGGAGAGGTTTTGTAAAAAAATCTGCAACTTGAAGGCGAGTGTGGATGGGGAACAATTTGATAACACCTGCTTCAATCTTTTCGCGAGTTACATGGCAGTCAATCTCGATGTGTTTTGATCGCTCATGAAAGGAAGGGTTGTGGGCAAGATATATGGCGGAGTTGTTATCACAGAAAACTGAAGTAGGTTTGTTGAATGAGATGTTCAAGTCTTTAAAAAGATGATGCAACCATTGTATCTCGCAAGCCAAACTTGCCAAAGCGCGGTATTCTGCTTCAGTGCTGCTGCGAGAAACGGTGTTCTGTTTCTTAGACTTCCATGAGATGAGAGAAGATCCCAAAAAAACTGCATAGTCGGTGATCGATTTGCGAGATAGCGTGCACGTTGCCCAATCCGAATCTGCAAAACCAGATAAAAGTAAGTTAGAATTTGTAGGATAAAATAAACCTGTAGCAGGAGCAGTTTTTAAATATTGGAGAACACGAACAGCAGCTGTGAAATGAACAATTTTGGGTTTAGAAACATGTTGGCTAAGTTGTTGAACGACAAAAGATATGTCCGGTCTAGTTGTGGTTAAATAAAGGAGCCGACCAATAAGCCTACGCTATTGAGTTTCATCCTCATAAAGAGGAGAATCCGGACAGTTAAGCTTAAGGGAAGGGTCATAGGGAGTTTTAGATGGTTTAGTGGCAAGCTGCCCCAAATCTTCCAATAGCTCAAGTGTGTATTTGCGTTGGTTAATGAAAATGCCTTTGGAAGATTGGGACACTTCAAGGCCAAGAAAATATCTAAGACTTCCTAAGTCTTTTATTTTGAAAGAGTCATGTAAAAAAGTTTTGACAAAAGAAATTTCAGCAAAGTTATTTCCAGCCAGCACAATATCATCCACATATATAAGTAAAGCTGTAAAGGAAGTATCATTGTGTTTAGTAAACAGAGAGTAGTCAGCAAGAGAATGTTTGTAACCTATTGAAAGAAGAGAATTAGAAAGTTTTTCATACCACTGTCTGCTAGCTTGTTTAAGTCCATAAATGGACTTTTGGAGCTTGCAGACTTTGTTACCAGTACACATAGAAGGAGGTAAAACAAGGCCTTTTGGTAAAGTCATGTAGACTTCCTCATGTAATTCACCGTGTAAAAAGGCGTTATTAACATCAAGTTGTTCTAAAAACCAACCTTTAATGGAAGCAAAAGCAAGGAGGGATCTTACCATGGTCATTTTGACAACCGGAGAAAAAGTGTCGAAGTAGTCGATACCTTCAACCTGAGTGTAGCCTTTTGCGACAAGGCGAGCTTTGTAGCGTTCAATAGAGCCATCCGCATGATACTTGATTTTGTAAACCCACTTGCAATCTATTGGTTGCTTGTTAGGGGGAAGGTCAACTATGGTCCATGTGTTGGTGGAAGAAAGGGCATCAAGTTCAAGTTTCATAGCATTGTTCCAAGAGTCGGATTGGCAAGCTTGTTTATAGGTTTTGGGTTCAGTTGTTGATGATATGGAGAGACAGAAGTTTTTGTACGAGGGAGACCAATTTTGATAGGTTAAGGTGGAGGAGATGGGAAAAGGGGTGTCATGTGAGATATGGTTGGTGAAGGACTGGTGTTGAAGGAGGTTGCAGTGGTAATCCTGAAGGTAACTAGGAGGGCGAGTAGGACGGGTGGAATGTCTTGTAGCAGGAGGTATAGGATGGTGAATAATAGCAGGTGTGTTATCGGGTTGATTTTGGGGAGTAGGAATGGGAGGGGGAGAATGAGGTAAAGAAGCAGGTGAGTGAGGTTGGATAGCAGGATCAAGATCCTGGTCAAGGGGAGGAAGAGGTTATAGGTCTGTGATAGGAGGAAGAGGGTTGGGTTGAGGAGAAGGGTTAGAGGTAGTAGGAGTGGAATGAAAAGGAAAAACAGTCTCATAAAATATAGCATTCCTAGAAATTAAAAAATTATGAGAGTGCAAGTCATATAAAAAGTAGCCTTTGGTGCCATGGCGGTAGCCAAGAAAAACAGTTTTGTGTGCCCTAGTGTCAAATTTTGTTCTATGGGCAGTGAGAGTCGAGGCATATGCAAGGCAACCAAAAGTTTTTAGATGCAATAAAGTGGGTGCTTTATTATATAAAAGTTGAAAAGAAGATTGATTTTTCAATAAAGGAGAGGGAATCCGATTTATTAAATGAATAGCATGCTGAATAGAAAAGTGCCAAAAAAATTTTGGGAGGTTTGCTTGAAAGGAAAGGGCACGAGCCACATTTAAAATGTGTTGGTGCTTCCGTTCAACCAAACTGTTTTGTTGAGGGCATTCGACACACGAACGTTGATGTAGAATGCCCTTAGAATTAAAAAAATCAGACATCATGAATTCATTTCCATTATCAGTGCGAAGGCATTTTAAAGTAGTAGCAAACTGATTTTCAATAAAAGAAATAAATGTGAAAAGATGTTGTCTAGTTTCACTCTTACGTTTCATAAGAATAATCCAAGTAAAGCGACTAAAATTGTCAACAAGAGTTAAAAAATAACGATGTCCATCAATGGAGGGGGTAGAATAAGGCCCCCAAATATCAGCATGAACAAGGTCAAAAATATTAGAAGATGTGCTAATGCTAACAGGAAAAGGTAAACGCTTCTGTTTAGAAAAATGACAAATGTCACAAGGACCAATTTTATTAAAAGGGATCAAGGGAAATTGAGTGGTAATACATTTGTATACAGAGTCAGATATGTGACCTAACCTATGATGCCATAAAAGAGCATTGTTATCTAAAGACGAAACATTATGAGTAGTAGAAGAAGGAAAGATGTTACAGGAGGAGTGTGAAGCATAGAAGACATAGAGATCACCCAGCCGTTTAGCTATACCAATCATTTTCTGGGACAAACTCTGCAAAATCAAACACTCATCAGCAGAAAAATTAAAGGAACAAGCAGAGGAAGTAGTGAGCTGAGTAACTAAAATAAGATTTACAGTAAATGAGGGAATATAGTAAACGTTGCTAAGAGTGATATTGCTAGAGAGAATAACAGTGCTTGATATAGTGGCAGTGGTGGTTTGACCATTAGGCAATTTCATTATGAAGGGTGGGATTTGGTCATATGTTAAAAAATTAGATAAAGAATAAGTTATATGGTGCGTAGCACCGGTATCAATAATCCAAGGTGTTAGATGCTTACCCATTGGAGATGAGATAATGTTCACATTACCAGATGAAGAAATCACAGAGTTACAATCAGAATCTAAAAGAGTTTGAGCCTGGACAGTTGTGTTGGCGAGGTGTTGTTGAAGCAGAGAAAGCAGTTGGGTGTATTGGTCTTGAGCAGGTGGTGTTGAAATGGCAGTAGTGCTAGGTTCTGCAGTTGTGGAATTAATAGAAGAAGTTCTGGAGCGTTGTTGAAATCCGGGTGGATACCCATGCTTGACAAAACAACTTTCAACGGTGTGATTTGTACGCCCGCAGTGAGTGCAAACCCGAGCTGTTCCAGAAGGATGGCCACGACCACCATTGTTGGGAGAACGACCTCTACCCCGATGGGAAGAGGGTTGAGAACCACGGCCATTTGCAGGTTGATGTTGGACTTGAGAAGCAAGACTTGGGGTTTCCATAGCAGGTGTAGAGGGATTAGGGAGAGTAAGTTGTTTCTCTTGTCCTAGAACAAGAGAAAAAGTCTTCTCAAGTGTGGGAAGGGGTTCCATTATCATGATTTGCGAACGCACAGTGGAGAATTGATCATTGAGCCCTTTCAAGAACTTCAAAACTTTGTCTTGATCACGAAACTTGCGAATATCAGCCACGACTCCGCAGGTACAGGGAATAGCACACGTGCAATCTCTGGTAGGACGGTAAGTGTCGATTTGCTCACAAATTGAAGTAAGCTGTGTGAAATAATTGGAAATATCCAACGATCTTTGTTGAAGACGAACAAGGTCATCTTGCAAATCAGAAAGCCGAAAAATATCGCCTTCAGAGAAACGATTTCGAAGATTATCCCAGACTGTTGAAGCAGTGTCGAACCAAAGAATAGATTGCGCGATGGAGTCGGAAACGGAACGTTGAATCCAAGAGAGGACAAGATTATTACATCGAATCCAAGGGTCATATAGAATGTGATTGGCGGCGGGTTTCGGAAACGTACCATCGATGAAACAGAGCTTGTTTTTGGAGATGAGAGAAACTTTCATCGATCGGGCCCATGAGAGATAGTTTTTGCTATCTAGGGTTGGGGTAACAAGGATGAGAGTGGGGTTTTCATTGGGATGTATGTAATAGGGATTCGATGGGTTGGTGGCAAAATCAAGATAGGGTTGATCGGCCATGATTATGGAGAAAGAAACAGGAGAAACAGAGGATGAAGATGATTAGGGTTCCGAAAGAAAACGAATCAAAAAAGAAAAGCAAGATTGGGGATTTCTGAGAATGCACGGTGGAGGATGATGATGAACATGTGAAGGGGAAAACGATTTTGTGAGTTTTGGAGAAGAAAGATTGGGGAAAACGATTTTGTGGATTCGATGGAGTTTGTGGAAGGTAAAACGAAGATAAGGAAGAGAGAAGGAAAAGAATCGTGATGGAGATTCTGAGGAAAGAGAAGGATAAGGGGTAATTTGAGAAAGCCAATAACAAAGAGACAGTTGGCAAGAAAAGGAAATTGAAGATATTATTGATACTCTACTGATACCATATTGATGTAAACCAATCATAGCAAAGGAAAGGTAATATTTCTTAATGAATTATATTCTGATACAAAGAGAGGGTTATATATATACACATCCTGAAAGAATAATTCCTAATAATTAGGAAAGCTAACAGAAAGGCAGTAACGACTAGTAAATAAAAATTATGCAGTATGGATATCTAAGAATGACTCCAAAATTTTGTCTTATACAACAATATTTTTGAAAAAAATGTGTTAAGAGCTATCACCATTTGGGTTTTTAGAGGTTTACCCGTCCTAGTCATATATTTGCTTCCTAGCACTTTGTGACTCAGTTTCTTGTTAATTGAGCAGTAAACATATTTAAAAGTGTCAGAACAAAAAAAATAGGAAGTTTTGGAGAGATCTAAAAAATAAATTTGAAAATTTGTTTTAAATTCCTTATACGTAAAGCTCTTAATTTAAACTTAAAAAATTCATCATCATGCATGTTTAAAAAAATCATTCTATATTTTTTTATGTCTGATAAAATGATTTAAAATATTTTTTAAATAAAAAATTTAGAAAGATTTAAAAACTAACTTAATTAATATATTCTAAAAACATACTTCAATGAAATAACATCACAGCCCGCTACATTTTCTAGAAGAGAAGCCCACTTCTTAAGCCCGTCTCTATAGGAAAGCCCAAGCCCAATAATAGTTCCAACGTTCCCCTAACGTTACAACGTTTCACTACAACAAGCTTCCACTAAACTCTACAAAATGTATTTTAAATTCATAAAATTCCCGCTCCAGCCTCTATATATTTGAACTCTTTCACAATATTAGAGAGAGCCGTTAGTTCAAAAGAGAGAGACGTTAGAAAAGAAAGAAGAAAAAAAGCAGAACGGAAAAAAACGAAGTGAAGCAGAGAAGAAGAAAATGGCTACAAACATCGGAATCATGGACGCCGCGTACTTCGTCGGTAGATCTGAGATCCTCTCTTGGATCAATTCACTTCTTCAACTAAATCTCTCCAAAGTCGAAGAGGTTTGAAGTTCGATCTGATTTTTCTTTCTTCGATTTTCGTTGATTTTGTTTTAGGTTTTTTTTATTTACGGTTACTTATTGGATCGATCTATTTTGGTTGAATTGTTTGAATTTTTTTAGGCTTGTTCTGGTGCTGTTCACTGTCAGCTTCTTGATGCCGCTCATCCTGGAATTGTTCCGATGCATAAGGTCAATTTTGATGCCAAGAGTGAGTATGAAATGATTCAGAACTATAAGGTGCTTCAAGATGTTTTCAACAAACTAAAAATCACTAAGGTAAATTTGATCTTTTGATCTCTTGATTTACAGTTACGTCTCTGATTTTCCTTCTTTTTTTTTTTAAGATCTTATAATCTTCGTTTGATTTTTTGTTTTGTTTTTCTCAGCACATTGAGGTTAGCAAGCTAGTGAAAGGAAGACCGCTGGATAATCTGGAGTTCATGCAATGGATGAAAAGATACTGCGATTCTGTCAATTCTGGACAGGAAAGGTAGTTTAATCTTTACTCTAATTTTATATTGTTCATAGATTTAAGAGTTTGGAATCGTTTTATTAATTGATGATTAGGGCTTTTATTGGAATTCTGTGATTTTACTGACATGCGTGCTTAGATTTCAAATTGAAGCCTTATAGTTAGGGTTTTATGATTGGAATTCTGTAATTCTGTAATTTTACTGACATGCATGCTTTGATTTCAAATTCAAGTTTTAATAGTTAGGGTTTTGTGATTGGAATTCTGTAATTTTGTAATTTTACTGATATGCATGGTTATAATTCTGCTGATGATATGTGATTGGAATTTTAATTATAAATGGAGGATTTAAGTTTGATGATATGTCTTTCATTTTCAAACTCAAACTTTTTGAAGTCTTGTTTTTGTATTGGTAGTAATTAGATTAGTTGGATTTGAGGTTTTAAGCTTGATTAGTTCAAAATTGAGGTTGCTGAATGTTTTTTTAATGGCATGGGTTATATGTGGTTCACATTTCAGTTATAATCCTTTTGAGAGGAGAGAGGTATGCAAAGGAGGCAGAGAAGTGAGTAAAAGATCTGCACACTCTCAACCCTCAACTAAGGGTGGTTCTACTGCTGCACACAGGCCTCAATCTTCCCATGCTCGAAGAAATGATGTGTCTACTGTTAACCACTCTGCAAGTCATGGGGCTGTAAGGGCCTCAAGGGCTTCTGCCCCTGCTGCTGCTGTAAATCCTGCTTATGATCAACAGGTGCAACAGGTACTGTTTTTATCATCTTAAAATATTATGTCAAGTGAATTGTGAATTATTATGAGTGCATAGATTTAATATATCAGTTGATACAGATAACGGAATTGAAGTTATCCATTGATAGCCTTGAGAAGGAACGTGATTTTTACTTTGCGAAGTTGAGGGATATTGAGATTCTTGGTCAGACTCCTGGAGTAGAAAACTCGCCGGTAATTTAATTTCAAACTCTCTCCTTTTGAGTAATGAAGTTGGAAACATTTGATGGGTAATTGTTGAAATGTGAATTTTATGTATGATTCAGGTTTTCGAAGCAATTCTGAAGATATTGTATGCTACTGATGACAATGGATCCGAGTTGGCAGAAGCTCAAGCTATACTCGCTGCTGGCCTGCAGGAAGCAAAAACATTGAGTCCCATTGCTGAAGTTTCTGAAGAGAAGAGCAGTTCTAAAAGAAAGAATATCAACAATCCTGAATATGATGCTGCTGGTGTCACTAATTTGTCTCCTAGGCGGAGGCTTTCTGATATTTCAAATGTTCACTATGAAGGGTCACCTCTAGCATGACCTGAAGTAAAAATTGGAGGAAGAAAACTATTTTGGTTATAGTAATTTCAGATTTATGAGTTGTTACAATTGCTTTTTGTAATAATTAGGCGCCCTACAGAGATTATGTCATGAATATGGTATATGGTTATGGTGTATGCTTTTGATCCAGAAATATAGCTATGTCATATGGGTCATTAAACCTTGCAGATTTTTAGTTGTCTCAATTATTTTGTGCTTATGTTTGATTTTGGCACTATTTTGATTTTCATTATTTGTGTTGATCATTCAATTTGCACCATTGGTTTACCCCAATAATCGGATGGTAAAGCATGTGATATGGTGACATGTGTGGGTGTTTCTATTAATTTCCCTCTTCCCTCCTCCACTTATTTCTTTGATTTGGCAACAAACTTTGTATCCATATAAAAACATTAAACTTTTGGCAAGCATTAAGATAAAAAGCCTTAACTCGCTTACAAGGGAAGCAATTTTGTAGATCAATTATTGGGTTAAAATGAATCAACAAGCTAATAAGGTAGTAGTATAAACAAACTCCTATTTGCGTCTATTTTGTGTTTTCATGGTTGATAAATCTGTATGAATTTTTCTGTCAGAACAATACTTTGAATGTGCGAAGTTCCATCGAAAAAAAGGTGGAAACGGTCGATCATCAATCTTCTGCAGGGCATGAACAAGAAGAGAGGAAAGTGCAGGTCATTCATGAACCCCATTCCAAAACCAGTGGTGGTGTTCTTACCGGTGCTGCTGAAACCGTGGCATCCACTCTACAATCTGCCAAGGATGCAATTTCAAAATAATAATGTAAATTAGAATTGTCAATTTTTTCTTCAAAGAACCATAGGTTTGAATGTTTTTGATAATGTGTTTGTCCATTCTTGTACAACTAGTTGTCCTTTGACATAGACATGAACATAGTGTCAATGATGTATTTTTGTATCAATTGATTCCATAATATAATTATTATTTATTAATGATGTTTTATCAAATGCTTAACTTTGACGCTACCCAAATTGCATATTAATCTCAATCATAAGAATCATAAATGGCCTCAATCTTAAGCTAAACAAAGATATTAAGATACCACACTACCCTTTATCATAAGAATCATATTCTAGCTTTCTATATTGGAGAATTGATGCAGTTTTCTGGTCTCATTTTCATATAATATACAAACAACTCATTAAATTTTGACAAAGTTATATAACTTCAAACTCTTCAACAAGAGATTGATCTCAGAAAAATTGCAAGTTTTATACTTTTAGGTTCCTTTTTAAGGTTAAATTTTGCTTGAACAAAAGGCAAAAAATGGGTTTGACGGTGTCGCGGATAATGAGATTATTCTATGCAAAGAAAGAAATGAGGATTTTGATGGTGGGTCTTGATGCAGCTGGGAAAACAACAATACTCTACAAGCTGAAGCTTGGAGAAATTGTCACAACCATACCAACCATAGGTTCCAAATAGTCGTGTTGAATTTTTTTTACTTTTCGTTTTACTATGAGAATTCTAAGCGAAAAATTATTGAAAATTGACATAAATTATTGTCTCTGATGAACCAGGCTTCAATGTAGAGACTGTTGAGTATAAAAATGTTAGCTTCACTGTCTGGGATGTCGGGGGACAAGACAAGGTACTATTCGTAATTTTCTAGCTTCTATGATCAATTTCAAACCATAAATACATGTTTATATGGCAAATTCCATGTAGATTCGACCGTTGTGGAGGCACTACTTTCAGAATACACAAGGTCTTATCTTTGTTGTAGATAGTAATGATAGAGAAAGAATCTTAGAAACCAGAGATGAGCTTCATAGAATGCTGAGTGAGGTTAGTAGCTTTTATATGCAATATGGTAAGTGAAAAAATTGTCGCAATCATTTCATATTACTATACATTTACGTTGCAGGATGAACTTCGCGATGCCACTTTACTTGTATTTGCCAACAAGCAAGACCTTCCAAATGCTTTGAGTGTTGCAGAAATTACTGATAAACTTGGCTTACATTCACTCCGTCAGCGCCGTTGGTAAGTCACGTTAATCATTATTCGATAAACTTCAAAGAACAATGCGAAAGTTTGAAGATAACTCTTCAGAATAATTATTCAAATTATATATGACATGTAGCATTTTTTCCATTGATTACAATTAATCAAATTTACAGAAAAACTGCTTTTTTTATCATTAAAACATCCTAGCTTATACTAAGAACAATCGACAAATTTTGAGTAGAAGTATATGTCACATCCTAGCTTGCCAAATAGCATTCAAATCTTCTGAAACTGCTGCGGTTGAGAAACAATTTGCTTCGACCCCCCTCGTGCAAATCACTGGATTGGATTATCCTCTTCATTGCTAGGTCCTGTATAACACAGCCGTCAATAGAAATAAGTAACAATGCAATTTGAGTCACAAGTGAGATTTTAAAATGATCGGATTGTCCCAGTCTTGCGAACCATGACAGTGTTTCCTGTGGACAAGGAAACGCGTAATGGTTGCACAAGGTTGTGAATATCTATCAAGATCGAATATAATGGAGTCATTTGATGTGATTACCAGAAGAATTGTCTCCGTCTACGAGCGTGTTTTTTTCTTGCATTTCTGCCAGGGTGAGTCTTGCGTCCTCGCTTAATACGCGATCGAAAACTATCCTCAAAGGTGGCATAGGATTAGAGTTAAGAAGGGATACTGTCATGTGGGAAAAGCGATCATCAAGACCAAGAACGAATTTTCTAGTCAAAAGGTCTTCTTGGAACAGCAGAAAATTCTTCGTATCCTCACCTACACACTCAAGCGGCGGAAGTTGTTAAGCGAGCTCCTCCATCATACTCGAGTAATTGTGATAGTAATCATTCAGGGGCATGTTGGGTTCTTGTGTAACGAAACGCAGACTTTCGTATAACTCATGAACACGTGGTTGATCACCTTTATAGAACCTTCGCTGCAAACTTTTCCAAAGATCTCTTGCCGTAGGCACATGAGATATGATGTCATGTAGTGAAGGATCTATTGAGTTGACGATCCATGCATAGACCATGGAGTCGGCTTTCTCCCAGGCATGGAATTCCGGAGATGATTCCAACGGTTTCTTGATGGTTCCATCCACAAAACCCAGCTTGTTTTTTGCGCACAGTGCGAGTTTGGCCGATTTCCACCACTTCCAATAGTTTTTTTTGTTGAGAAGATCATCCGACAATGTGGTTCTGCGATCATCTAAGGGGTTTAGATAATACGGAGAAGATGACGTGATAACGAAGGATTCACTGCCGAAGGCCATGATAAACTTTAAAGAACAATGAGAAAGGTTGAAGATAACTCTGAGAATTATTACTAAAATGATATATTTATTACAGTAATACAAAGTAGAGAACGACGCTATATATAGCATAGCGAACGTCTAACAAACTATAACGGTATAACAGTATAACGTAACTAACTCAATCTTCTCATAACAGAATAACAGAAAGTTGTTACGGGAAGATAAGATAACGTAATCTAGTTTGTTACAATAATAAGGTAAGATAAGGGTAAACACTAATGTATCCTAATATTATTCAAAGTTTGAATTACTTCATAATCCAAATTTAAGTTCGCAGTGTTAATTCCTATATTATGAACTTACTGTAGTTTTTTATTGGTTCAGGTACATCCAGTCAACTTGTGCAACTTCTGGCCAAGGACTATATGAAGGGCTTGATTGGTTATCAAGTAACATATCTAACAAGATAAGATGAATCAAGTTATCATATGAAGGCCTTAATTTTTATGACATCTTGTTTGGTTATATATATTGGCATAAACTTGAGTGTTACCTTTGGTTAATCTGATGAACTATGAGCCAACTGTAATATCAATCACTCTGCACTTTCTAAAAGTTCACAGCATGTAAAAATTAGACTCCTGAGGAGTATGATATTTATCAACCACTATGTATGCTTTCTAGACTTTCATGGCATGTAAGTATTACGTTCGTGAGGCGTGTTATACATACTATTCTTGACTCAATTATAAGCAAAAGTTAACTAATCTATCTACATTTAAAGTCAATTAACTATTCTTTGCAGGTATCGTTACATTGTATATTATTATCAGACTGAGAGGATTGGTAAACATTATTAAACAAAGGTATAAAAGATACATGACCTTTTATAATATTGGTTTTAGAATGATATATTTTTTTTTTAAATTGTTCAGAAACATCAGTTTCCACAATGTATACTCGTGTCAAACCAAAAGCTACAACTAATAGCTTCTCACTCGCTGCAATCAAAATAGACTCTCACTCCCAAATGTTTGCTTGTGTCAAACCAAATGCTACAACTAATAGCTTCTCACTCGCTGCAATCAAAATAGACTCTCACTCCCAAATGTTTGCTTGCTCACACTATGTAAGCAAACATACTTTAAATAAGCTAAACCGGAGAAATTCCGGGGAACTCTAGCACAGATCTTGAAACAACAATTTAACTCCCTAGAAAGAAACACAAAGGTTTAGATTGTACTTGCATAAAATATCAAAATGTGTGTAATATAATCTTTTGTATATGTACCAAAAATGATAAATGAACCTTAAGACATTAGTCCTAAGTGCTTCAAGGACAAAGAGGAAAATCATATGGACTCTGGAAGAATTATGAAAGTGTAACCTTTAAAATATACAAAATTATGAAAGGGTTATTTGAAAACATGAAGGGGTAAATGCAATGAGTTACATAATGTGCCTGATCCTTTTACACGTGGGTATGATCTCTACGGAAAGAGCTATACATGAATTCCTGAATAGCAACAAAGTTAAACTAGAGTTCAACCAGCCTCCTCTGAATCACTCTCAAAATCTTCATCTCCAAAAGAAAAAACCGAAGCATCTGCTGCAATTGCCTTGATTTCACTTGCCCCTACAGATTCCATATTGGAGGTGTTAGGGCCTGCATGAGTTTTATGAAGTTTATCTGTAGTTGTTTCTTTAGAAGCATTGTTTTCTTTAAGTTCCGCATGCTGAAGTGACAACTGATTCGTTGAGTGTGCCAACATCTCTACATGCCCAGTGGCTTCAGAAGCTTGATGAGTTTCCATATATTTGTAATCAGTTGCAGCTTCTCTCTTTTGTTTTCCCTTGGTCTCCTCTTCGTCGCTATCCGAGAATACATCATCATCTCCGTTTTTAGGTCCCTTACTTTCACTTGTATTAGATGTAGGCTTTGCACCGGATAAGACATTGTTTTTGTTGCTATCAGATTCTTTGCTCGCAGATTTGACTTTTCCAGGTAGAGTGCCATTATAGTCTACCATCACAATTTCGACCTGGAACCCTGGAGAAGGGATCTTTCTCTGAAGGGAGCAGTCATAAAGTTTAAATTGTGAACATGTTCAGAGAATCAATCGATTGGTAAAGGTTACATACTGCATACAAAATAACATTTGAAAAAAAAGTAAAAGTATTGTTTACCTTGTCAAAATCATCAAGATCTGAGCCATCTAAAATTTTTCTGTTCTCTATCATTGTTGTATTCATCCAACTGCCAAGGAGAAACTGATCATTAAAAACACTGTTAATCTTTGTTAAACAGACTCTGTTTTATACATTACGCAGCTTGGAAAAGAATATTTTTTGGAATTATAGAAGAGTTCGGAATCAAAATTTCCATCATTATAACAAAATTTTGGTGTCATTTGATCCATGTAGCCGATCCCACTTAGTGAGATAGTGTTTGGTTGTTGTATGAAAAAATTTTGGGCTCCATATCAAAATTTTAAAGAAGGCGAGTAGGTAGTATGCTCAACAATAAATAACTTATACAAAGGTTGCTATATTCTATAATGTAAAGTATAATCATAATGATTCTGACAAATTCAAGTTTCTTTCAAAACTAGTTTGAAGAGGAAAAAGATAGAAGAAATAGCTGTTTTGAACAAACCAGAAGAAATCTCCCTGTCGATCATGAAAATGAATTTTGAAGTCCCCAACCAATTCTGTCACACCAGGCTCCCCGGGTAAAGCAAAGACCACAATTCCTTTCTTTGGTGCATTGATCCAGAAATCTTCTGGCTGCAAATGAGTTTAAAAAGCAAGTTATAATCAAACTCAAAGCCATGGATTAGCATTGGAGTTTTAGGGAGAAAATTAAAATTCATCAAATGAAGGCATAAAAAATGGCACGTGTGTACCATTAGATCCTTTGTCTTGGGATGCTTTTTCGTTGTGAAAAGAATTCCTGAGAATAAGTGAAAGCATCAGCTTTCTCTAGATTAAAATGTTCATTATAAGAACAACTTGACAAGTTTCATTTGGTACAGTACAGTTAAAACTAGACTACTTACCATTATGATCAGAAATTGTAATGGATGGTCTAACCCAATAAGGGCATTTGTGAAGCCGAAATCCTCTTAGCATACACCTGTGGAAGTCCCAATTAAGAAGAATCTTCTTTGGATTTGGTACATTGTGACAAAGTTTCATCTTACCTTCGTCCAGGCTGGACTTCTCCATTGAAGTGTGTTAAAGTCCGTTCAAAGTATTTGACATACCTCTAAAAAATTACGAAATAAATTATTTTAGAAGAACATAACTAGATTATATCTCCATGATACAACTATACAATAAAAGTAAAACAAATTACTGACAATCTGACTTGGGAGAGTTAGAGCCTTTCCATCTATACATCTTTTCTGGTTAAAGCAATCAATGGCTTCCTCAGCAGTGGGGAAGAACTGCAAAATAGTTCCCAGCAAGCAATTTACTTCCAAATTTGCACAAATCATTGAGAAAAAGGTGCAGATCAACTAGGATCCTCAAGTCTCTGAAGTCAATTCTCACGACTTACCTTAAGCAACAAAAGAAGACTGCAAATCATCAATCCTGTCCTTCCCATACCTGCTTTACAATGAACAACTACCACATTCTGGATATCCTCCTTCAACCATGAATATGCACTTTGACAAAATGATGCTATAAGTTGAATAGGAGGGCAATTATGATCACTAAAAGGGAAGCTTGCAACCTGGAAAAAATCCCAAGAAATCAATATGGCAGACATAAATATTACAACAAAATAGAAAAAAAGAAATTAGTGGCCCATTCCCTTACAAAACTAAACAGAAATAAAAGAATGTTATAGTCTGTAATTTTATATCCAATTTTTATCTCTTTCATCTGATGTTTTTTAAAACAAATCTGCAACTAAAAAATTAAGTATATAAAATAAAGATACTCTATACCTTCAGAAATCTCAGTCTTGTAATATTTATCAACAGATTTATTAACTTATTAATTTCATGATTAAAACCAGGAAATGTTGTGTATAATTAAATTTTTGTTTGATTTATTAACTTATTCATTAATAAATTTATTGTTAAAAGCTATCAAACTCGAGAGTCAAAAGAGCATACATTATACAAAAAATAAGGATCTAGATATGTCAAATATTTAATAAATTATACAATTTAATAAGTTATGATCTAGAAACTCTATCATCCCATATAGTACAAATAAATACTTTTTACAGTATGATAGTAAATAATCTAATTATAACTTATTAATAAAGTAAACAATAATATAAAAAATCTTGAACTAATACGGATCTAGAGACAAGACCCAGAAGACAAAAACATAGCATTACAACTCAAAACTGGTAGAAAATTCACAAATCAGTAGATTCATAACTCTGCATGCAAAAAAACATAACATGTCCAAAATCAACGGAAAAATTGACAAACAGCAATATTCAAATTACTAGAGAGTACAAGATAATGAGACTAGGTTCCGATTAGAGGCAAATGATGGGTGACCATCAAGATTACTATAAGTCTTCCTGGTACACCAATTAGAATGCCAACGTGAAAATATAAAGAAACAATACCTTCCCTTGGAAAAGCGATCCATCGTACAACCTCTCTGAACAAAGATTGTATACTTTGTATTTTCCCTGCACATTAAGGTTTCAAGAGACTAAAATTGTCAAAAGAGAAAGTATAAGTTGTCAGCTCTCAGTACATAAAGATTTTGGCAGTTTAACTGCAGTAGAAAACCACTTAATGGTACAAGCAGAGTGAATGCAAGTTGCTCAGACTTAAGAGAGTTTCAAGATCTTCAAATACTCAAATTATATTTTCCAACATAGCAGAAGAGTTCAAGATCGACCTAACATATCAAGGTTTCTTCTTAAGTGTTGTAGGGTAAATGAAATAGGTCAAAGTGGTCAATTATAACTAACCGTTTAGTCGCTGTATGGGCTATTGTAGATGAATGTTGTTCACAATGATGTTAGCACAGGTTCTATAGCTGTATTGTTTATATTTTACTAATCACTTTCTTTTGATTTGACTTTAGATAGGCAAGGTTGTTAATTAAAAATTTACTAATTATATTCGAAGGGGTGTAATGGAGTACTGGTTCAAATTTACTAATTAAAAATTTTCTTTTAAATTCCAAGGTTGTTAACTAGAAGAAAAGTACTCTTTGGTTCCATTATAGATTTCATTGACTATTCAACTCTCTACCCATTTCTCGAGTACTACTGAATGAGCAGATAATGGGATCCCAAATTTGAAATAGATACCATGTTACCTTATGATGAGTTTCAAAAAACTTGATTACTTCTTCCATGTGATTTCGATAGAACCCCTGCAACACACTTCACCCTTAAAACAAATTGACTCAATACTGAATCTGGTTTGAATATGAGAGACAAGGCTGACTGTCTATAAATATACCTCAATGTACCCAAAAATTCCAGAGCTAAAATCACCACCAGGAAATCCCATAGCTATTATATTGTCAGTGATATATGTCATATCCAAATCAAACCCACCTTCCTGTTACAAAGAGTCGAAATTTTAAAAGCAAGAGAAAACTGAAATCAATATGGAAGATGAGTTAATTCTTCACAAAACTTAGAATTGTTCCATTCAAAATGCAATAGATTCAATAGAATTATGTTAGTTTGTAACTGAGAGTATCAAATACTTAAACAATGTGATTCAGTACCTAAGAAATCAACACCAATTTGATTCTTCAATAGATGAAGTCAAAAGAATGGCTCTTCAGTGCAGATGCTGTTAACATGATGGATTTTTGTCTTACTAAGAATGTTAGAGGACAGATCAATTCTTTTGTAGGAGGTAATAAATCAAAGATTCTAGGAATTTTTTTTATAAATATTTCTAGGCACTTGTCAAAATACTTCGAGCAGATGTTCCCATACACAATTTTTACAGATCTAGTTTGCACTTAATACCAAGTTTCAAAACTTCCATATGAGATGATTTTTTTGAGTACGTTTCATAGCCATACATGCATTGGAAAAATGAGTGCGCCTGAAGTGTGGGTACATTGTGTGAACAATTTGATTGTTGAGCAACAACATGGCAATATGTAACTCTAGTGATGTTGAGATTAAAATCTAGCATATTTAATTTGACAAGATACATGTTGAGGAGTATTTATAGGTATTACCATTTTTAACAGAACATAAAGAACCAAGAGTATGCATGTGGATATATCTTTTAACTATTTGGTATATCATTTGCAGAATACCCATCAACTAGCTGATCCTTTTGTGTATTTTATTATAAAATTCAAGAAGCATGCCAAGCAGAAGAAACCTTACCAAAAATTTTCTAGAAAGAACTATTAATGAATGATGTATGTTTCTCCATCGTTTTGTTTTTTTTTAGAAAAAAGCACTATAATAAGTACTCTGAGTAGAAAAATAATGAAGCCATAAGAATTGTTGTGATAAAAAAGAGTGACAAATGATACGTATGAAATATTTAACAAAACAATTTAACATGGAATAGCACAGATCGCAGAATAGATAGCATCAATCAGAGGTTATGCTTATTCACATAACCAATTTTAAACTTAAGTTGCTGCAATACAAATGATGACGTGATCATACACAATATATGGAATTTAACAGAAAAGTACTTAAATGCAAGGATCCAATGTATAATTCAGCTTCTTATAGAGCCAAATGTAAGCATAGAAAACCAAACAGAGAATGCGGTTCTAACAACTGCAAGTAACCCGTGCAGTAGATTTGGACAAGATAGCATTAATCCGTTAACCAATTTAACCCATGGTATGTCAGTAATATAGGCAAAACTGAAGCAGCTGTAAAATTCTCATAGTCAACTGACCTGGTATCTGCGTTTATTTTGAGAGACAATATGGCGTGCTTTGGTCTGCACCGCTTTTACTGCATTCTTCGAAGAGTCCATCAACCCTTTGGTGAATGATTCAATTAAATTACTTTGATCGGATCCTGAATTGACCGTAGCAGTCTCATTTGAAGGAACTCGTCGTCCAATCCCACTAGTCAAGCGAGCAAATACCGACATGCCATTGTTCTCAGTCTGTGAGTTCTGATCAGCTGCCCCAAGCCTCAGATTTCTTGCCCAGGAAGATATACCAGAAGCTGGTGACAAGGATGGTGAATCATGTGCATTGCCATTTTCAGCTGTTACTTTGGTCGAGTAATTCTCGGTGTTAGAAGCTGGAGGAGTTGCAACAGATGTCGGTTCCATCAATGAGTCACTCAAATGCAGTTCTGTAAAATAGAAAACCAACTTATGACACTCGCAGTTTAAAATTAAAAGTCTCTTTGGATTGACTTATTTAAATGTATCTATTGGCATAAGCACTTTAAAGACAGTTTGAATGCGTTTATGAAAACAACTTATGACATGTCCACAACTATTTTGAGCTAATTTCCATAAGCATTCAATGATAACTTATGAAAACAGCTTAACGCATATAAAAAATGACATCATTTTATAACGTTAAAAGAAATAACTTACGCATAAGCACTTATATGATAAGCACTTGTGTTAGAAGTGTTTAATTAAGTTGTTTATCCAAACAGTGCATAAGTAGGTACCAATAAATTAACTAAATAAAGCCAAAAGAGTACATAGTTCGTTTAAGTTGTTTATCCAAACAAACAGCACAGAACATTGGTGATAATATTACTAAACGAAAACGGTGATGAAATTGATACCAAAAGAACACCTAGATTGTAAATATCTTCTACAGCATAAGCTATTAAGCTAATTAATATCAAACAAAATCACTATCTCATGAATCAACTCAATTCAAATCAAAACAGTGCTAAAACATCAGCATTGGAAATTCAAACAAGAGATCTGAAAATCGAGTTTCATTGATACAGATTAAGGTCATTCGTCAACGAACACGAGCAATAGTTGAATTAATTTGTACACAATGCAGAAGCGTGTTCGCGTTACTCTAACCGGAAACGGAAAATGAAAGGTCGGTGGATCGCTTACCGGAGAGTTGTTGTCGGCGATGATGTAACTACTTTTTGGATCTGTTACGGAGGGAATAACGGTTTTTGAACGGAATGGGAAGCGTGTGATTTGTGTGAGTTTGGGATTCGGATCAATGTAGCTTGATTAGAGTAGAGTCACCGGCACGGTAATATTATATAGCATTGAAATTCCAATGTGGAACAGAGTGCGAGCCATTTTGGAGAATGGAAGATTCGTTTAATAAAGATAGATAAAGCGTTGTTAATTTTCTTAATCCATTTGATTTTATCCACTGAGCTAAAAATTAGGATGTGTGAGAGTTAAATCAATTCAATGAGGTAATTTGTCAAAAACAAAATAAAAAGCTAGCATCATAAATTTCATTTTCGTGCGCTGAAGAAAGCAATGCTCACTCTCTCTAATGTGATTAACACGTGATATAGTATAAGGTAATCTTTGAATATTCAAGAAGATATAAAGAAACGCATAAATTTATATAATGACATGGATTTAAATTGTGAAAGGTTGTATTTTATTTGTGTGAATTACTTGATATTTCTAAAATATGCTTTGTAAAGTTTAAGTGTATGATATTCCTAAAATTGTGAACAAGATAGTTTTTGTGTGAGATAGATGTATTTTAGATAGTGTCATTGTCATGGCTATGTCTTAATATTAACCATGTAAATATTTGCAATCAAAAATGTTAATTAATTAAAAATTATTGTTATTCTTTTATAAAATTTAATTTTTTAATTTATATATATATATATATATATATATATATATATATATATATATTTCATGCCAAAAATATAAATCTCTTTTGAAAAATAGTTTTAAAATTAAAAATTATTTTATAACTCGAACAAAATAAGTTTATATTCTTTATTTATTTAATTTTAAATTGTATGATATTTTGGTCATTTCAAAAAATTTAAAAGGTGTAATTAACTTTATATGGAAAAGAAAATTATGTATGACTTTTTTTCTATAAATAAAGATTTCATTGATTAGAATACAAGTTTTTTCCCCGGATACAAAGAAGTTGGAAAATTAGGGAAAAGAGAGATTCCAAATCGACAACAATTTAAGAAATGCAACTTCAAAAAAAGCTACAGTTGAAATTTGAAATATCTCATATGATTAACTTTTTCCAAGCTACCAATTTGATAGACCAAACCAAATCAATCACATTACAAACTAACTCGTCGAATAAAATGTTGCTCATATGCTTCCAAATGCGCTAAAGTGCTGCTAACCACACTATTCATTCCTTGCCTTCTTTTGTTTTCCTTTTCAGGACCCTACTACAATTGAAGAAACTCTTCTAAGCAGAACGTGATACGGTAAATTCTATCCCTAACCAAATCTTCTTCATCACTGTACATTGGAAGAATAAGAGATCCAGATTTTCCTCTTGATGATAGGCGCATGGTAATTCATGGTTAGAGAGAAATATCCCTCTTCTCATCAGTTGATCTTTGCTAGGAAAGCAATTCAAAAAGCCCTCCAACCAAAAGCTTTAACTTTAAAAGGAACTTGAACTTTCCACAAGCTTTTAAAAGTTGATTCTTTATCTCCTTCTAATTCTTCAAGACTCATGTGTTCAACACCCCAAAATTTTCCCCACCTTTTCCTAACTTATGGCTTATGTTTCTTTTCATTTTGCATTATCATTTATGCATATCATTGGTTCTAAGCATGGGATTAAGGTATCTTGGTTAGCTCAAAAGGAGAGTATGTTTCTCAGAGGCTCAAGCAAGGGATCTTATTCAATCATATATGCATAAGGAAAGTTTGTTCAAGGCAATAAAGGGAGAGGTGCTCTCAATGTCACCATCACTCAAGCTACAAAGGCTTTTTATGCCTCAATGCATCCTAATATGTCCATCACTTCATCAAATGATTGAAATTGGCAAGAGGTTTGAAGTGGATCACCTCCTCATATCTTTTGGTCATCAAGCTATGGTTTTTTGATATTTGGGTATGTGATACCTTTATGGGCAAGAATTTTGAAGCCTCATCATCATCATGTTACACAAATCAACCTTATTCAAGGGATTCTTCATCCTACTCAGAGGAAATAGGGTTTGGAGCTTGGGTCGACATCTTCTATCTTTTTAGGACTGCAATTAGGGTTTTGGATAAAATTAGTTTATTTATGATTCTTTGAGCAAGACTTGATTTCATGGTCTTTTATATGTCCTAAAGTGTCTATGGGTGGAAGATTGATCATTAATTTTAATCAGAGAGGTTTCAGTTGATCAGATGATTGTGAATCATTTGAATTGGGGACAAAGTCAATTGTGCAGAAAAAAGTCAACTCCTGACTTTTTGAGATAAATTTTGTGTTTGTCATGTTAAATATGACCAATGGGTGGAATTTGATCAAGAATTGTCAAAGAAATCATAAAAAAATCAAGAATTTGGAAAAGTTACGAAAATTGGAAATTAGGGTTTTTAAGAGACTTACTATTTTTGGAAATTTCTCATGTTGATCAGCTACTTTCAAGGCCAGATTTCTCCATGTTTAAGGCTCCATTTTATTTTTCTTCAAACATGAAAGTTGTAGAGTTCATTTCAAGCTTTCCAACCATATAAAGTGCATCTTCATTGGATCATTTTTGAGCAAGCTATGATTGTTAGAAGTTGGACATTTCAAACTTTATTTTCCAACACTTAGAAATTTTTTCTAAGTGTTGAAGATCAACTTTTTTCCCAATCTTCAAGCTCTTTTTTGAGTAGCTTTTAAGCTCCATTTTGAAATCTTGTCCACATGAAAGTTGTAGATCATGATCCCACATTTCCAAAAAGTCCAAGTTTGCTTCATTTGGATCATTATTGTTCAAGTTATGGTGCTGCCAAGATCAAGGTTTCAAGTTGTGATATTGGTAAAAACTTAGAATTTTTCTAAGAGTTTTGGGACAGTTTTTAGGACACGCTTTCATGGTAATTTTTCACATCAATCCTAGCATTATCTCAAGATCATGTCGACACAAAATTTATTCTTTGATCTCCATGTTTTCCATTGATCTCATGAGTGTCTCAATTGGAGCTAAATTCATCAAGCTTTGCTCATGAAAAGTGGAGGTCTCCATATTGATTTCTTGGAATGTTTTGGTATAGGTTTTACAGCATTCCTAGTACCATCATGATTACACGCATACATCACTTGCCTAAAATGGCTAAACAAACTCACATTCTTATGTGTGCCATTGAGCATTTTTGTCAATGTTTGGAATTGGGAATTTGCACAACAAATTCACTATCTCACGTGCAAAGCTGATCCCACTCATTCACACACTACATGCTGCATTCCCAAGCCAAAAAATCAGGTCTAAAACTCATCCCAAACTACTCCAAACCACATGCCAAATCTAGAACCCGAGCCTACACCACACATGTGCATTTCTCACTCAATTTTATCTCCAATCCAAGATAACAACTTCTAGTCCTTTTGCTTCGTACCAACCCTAAAAAACATATTACTTAAGCTCATCCATTCCAAACCTACCTCATTCTTGGCCATTCTCATATCTGAAATCACCACATTCACTCAAATTTTCTCAGCTTCGAATCTCTTCATTCTAGAGGATTTCCTTCATTCTATTATTGGATTCACACTCCCTGGAGATCACTGAAGCATTTGGTGAAGTTTTACACAAGTTTTTGCAAGTGTTGAAGATGCAGTGGACACTCTCCACTAGGTAAATTTCAAGATCTGATTTCTCTCATTCTAGGAGCATGCTAGGATCATGTTGTGTACATCTGAAGTCCTACATGTGGTAGGCAATGTTTGCGTATCTAGTTGTGTTGATTCATGAAGTTTCAGATTGAGTGGTCAAATTTTCATGCCAGCTTTTCACCATGAAAACGTGTTTATTTGTGAAAAATATTGGTAGATTCGTGGTCAGCATGAAAATTTGTGTGGAATGGTGGTCGTGTTTTCTGTTTTTAGGTGGTTCAATGTGGCTCCGGCGGCCGCCGGAGAAGACGACCGGAGCTAGGACTCCGGCGTCTGAGGGTTAAAGATGAGTGGCGTGGCCTTGGCAACACTTATTTGAATTTGAATAAGTTGAGATGGATAGATCTGATCCGTTTGATTTGTTGAGTGGATGCCACCTTAATTAATGAGGCTGATTGGGCATGCCACGCGTGTTTGTTTTGTTTGTTTCTGGTTCATTTTGGATTGGGTTGGTGCACGCATTGTTATTCACACCCTCCCCTTTATTGAGTTCATGCGCATATAACTGGATTCTTATTGTTTTTATTTTTGCTTTTACACCCCCATGGCTTGTTTTCTTCTTTTATTTTCTATTTTTGATACATTTTCCATTTGATTTTTATTTTTTATGTTCCAATCATGTTAAAATTTGACAAAAATACTTTTCTGATTATTTGACATCTTGAGATATCTTTCATGATTTTTATTTTGTTTTTCCATTTATTTTCCTATTTTATTTGAATTAATTGGTGAAGTGCTTTTACAAGTTTGACCTTGAGTTAGGGTTTGATTGTTTGATGGCTTTGCTATGCTTTCTTGGTTCAATCTTTTTGCCATGTTTTGATATATGAATTAGGATTTTTTTAGTGTCATTTTGGTGACTTGGTGATTATTTTTTGATTGATTTTCATTTGGTTTTTATTGGTCTTCGATGTATGCTCGATTATTGGATTGCTTTGAATCTTTGGTGTGATTTGATGGTGCAATTATGCAATTCTTATTGAGACCTTTTCTGTAACACCCTTCTAAGCCCCACGAATATTCATGTAATGTTAATTAATTAAATCAGAGTAATTCATTAAAAGGGTGCAACATTTCTTCATAAAACTTCTTAATTAAAAACATCATGCTTCGTAACACGGGTTCTCAAAACATTGTTTTACTAAAATAATATACTTCAATTAAAAATTCATCGTCAGATATCATAACTTACAAAACTTGTTAAAACATTTTTAAAACAAGATGAAACACTTCAATACATCATTATCAACATTTAATTCAAACGATTCCCAAAGACCCGATGTTACATCTATCAGAGAAAGACCCTCTTCACTGCGGAAAGATAACTAATAACTCCATAAGCTATCTCGAACTTCTACTATTATCCTTGAGTACCTGCTCATTTCCCATGGTAGGGGAAATATCAGCAGAAAGGGTGAGTACAATCATAGCCATTATAAAAGACATAAGGAATAGATATAGTAGTCATATCCAGGAAATCACAACAATATAACATCATTTAACACATATACCTCATAACCACAAAACACCAAATTCTCATGTCACAACATCACCAAAATCAGAATCACCTCAAACACATCACATAGTACAATTATTGTGCAATGCCACAAATAATGAATGCAACATGCATGCGGTACCGAAACTTCACTAATGACTTAGTCATCTTCAAACTTCACTGGACAATAAGTCCTACAACTTCACTGGATATCATCCTACAACTTCACTGATGACTTAGTCATCTTCAAACTTCACTGGACAACAGTCCTTTAAATGCTATGAATACATGATGCGCAACAACATATAAAATACGACCACGGCTAGTCAAACGCATCATCATTCATCATAGTCATCATACTTCATCACATACATCATATTCATCAAAACAGCATCGTTATATTCTCTTCACATAATCATCAATACTTAGTCACCATCACATATTCATCAACACATAATTAACATCACACCATAACAGCATCCTAAATCTCATATCAGCACCACAATCATCATAAATATCACAATAGCATCTTAATCATCATATCGGCATCATTTATCAAACATCATCATTTTATCAAACAATATGACCATTATTCTTACAGCATCATAAAGTATCTCACAACATCGTTTACATCGTGTTAATATCAGTACATCATCATAACTCATAATAGCATCAATCCAACACAAATCATTTACCAAGGATATATCATCACATCACAGTCAACATGTAATCATTTATCAATTCATCATATAGCATATTTAGTGATTGATTATGCATGTCATATCAACATCATCATTACAATATCACATTACTTCATGATAGTATTATCTCCATCCTAACAACACCAAAAATCTAGGTAGTATCATCATCATTAAAATCTTCATGTTCCATTAACAAACATCATAACACATACTTTAAAATCAAACCATTATCAACTATTACGACCAATACTAGACAATTCATTTCCAGACACAACTTAGGAATTTCACACATACATCATACTTTCTGTTATTTCAGCACACACATCATTCATATAGCATGGCACAATCCATAGATAATCACATTATAAATATCATCAATACAACAACATAAACATCATGTCAATATTATTTCATTATCACCAATACTAAATAATTTCTGCTAATTAAAATCATGGGTTTTCACACAGACAGGCATATTTACAGGTTTATCAACACAGAACATTCATCACTTTCGCCTATCAATTTCTTTAGAGCATCACACTATATGATTTATATTATTCCTCCATGTTATAGTTGATTTCATTACCTTTCCATAGCCTCAAACGGCATCAAAAACGGGTTCTTAGAACAAAAGTTATGTTGTTTAGAAGAAACTAAAAAAAAATACAATTCCCTCATCTAATGGGTGGCTTGCGCCACCCCTGCCTCTTCATCCTTGGTGGCTTGCGCCACCCTTTGTAAATGTGGCTGGCGCCACTAACTTCTGGTGGCTTGCGCCACCCCCAAAAATCCCCCTATTTTTTTTCTTTTCTTTACTATTTCTTCCTTTTCTCCCAAATCCGTTAATAACTTCAATAAAATTCCACATAACAATTCCAGTACAGAGTTTTCAAAATTCCACTTGATTCATCTATCATCAATATGTTCTATCCTATAGGCACGATTGATCTGTGATTCATTCAGTAATTCATCAATCAATTAACAATTCAACAGATTACGAAACCATCCAAAACCTCATATTTGCCACACTCAATCAACAACTCAATTTTGACATACAATACTACACATCAATTGAAAGTAATCTTTACGTCAAACCATCATCAATTCTGTCACAGTTATCATTTATCAAAAACTCCTCCAAAACCCCAATAATTCCCACAATTATCCAGACCTTAAATCGATTATAATAAAAATGATAAAACTCCCCTTACCTTAATTCGGCGTCGAATCCGTCGTTCTCTTCGCGTTCTACTGAATTCCGATATCCCTTTTCTATTTTCCTCCCGGCCCTAGTAGCTCTCCTATTCTCTCTGCCTCTTCTCCAAAACTTCCACGTTCTGCTCCTATTTTTCCTCTTTTTCTGCAACTCCCACTTACAGCCACTTTCTAACTCCTCCTTGTTTCTAAAAACTAATATAATAATTCTATTATTTTATTTTCTTATTGGACCTCATTACTACACCCCCACTATTACTACCATCTAAATAAGCCCAATATTTTCTTATACTTCTACTAAATTAACACCATATTATTTTCTACGACTGAAATCATTTTTAATTAAATAATCCTACTAAAGCCAACACAACTTAAATCAATTAAATTAATTAATATTCTACTAAAATAAATATTATTTCTAATATTAATTTCTCCCAACTAAATCGACTAATTACCCGATTAATACTTATTAGCATCTGTCATACCCCAAATTTGTTCTACCTGTGTATTTTCCATCTGTACATCCATCCACTAACAAGTATTCAAAACTCCAAAAAAAATATGTTATTTCTTATCCATTTTCATTTTAAGTCATACCTACTTTTTAACCTTTTTTATCCAATTATCTTTCCTTTTTCTAACCATTTCCATATTCATTTAAATTTCACATCCAAAACCAATTTCAAAAAAAAAAATCCATTCATCCATCCACATCGATTTATTTCCGCATCCATTTTTCAATTACCCAACTCCATTATCCAATTTCCTTATTTTAAGTAATCCATTTTTCTATCCATTTTAGTATCTATTTCAAAACCATTTTATTTTCACATGCCAATATCCAAATAATTTAATGTCTAGTTTTTAACCTTTTTTACCATTATCCATTCATAATCCATTTCAAACCATTATCCACATATCCACTTTCATATCCATTTTTTTTCAAAGATCCATTTCATTATCCATTTTATACATTTCAAAACCCTTATCCATATTCATTATCCCTATATTTCCAAACCCATAATTCCGTATCCAATTATCTATCATGTCCATAGTCATAATCCACTTCCAAGTTTTTCACAAAAAATATGAAAAGGCCATGAATAAAGCACACTACATTAAAAAAAATGCCAAAGATTAGAAAGGATGAGCTCATGAAATACACGGCCCACAATGTTACTACAATCCAACCATTACACATTTCTTCAATAAACCAACACACAACCAGTTGAGATACACTAAAAAAAAACAAAGTAATCCCACAATATCAGTTACCACAGTGCCAAGCCAACAACACCATCATGCGACAAGCCCTGCTACCACTGCTCTCTATAACAGCGACGTTACAACCACAACCTGCAACATTACACAGTCAAACCTGTAGCAACAATGACAATACAACCATAACAAGACAAAGAACCCTATAGACAAGTTGGAGAATTGAACTTAAAAGGAGGGAGAGCGATTAGGGAAGGGGGGAAAAAAAGAGATTCGGCAGAGAGGAAAAAACTCGAAACCCTTGTCTTCTTCCATTCAACGCTCCCACCACTTCGCATCAAACTCATAACCCTTCTCAAATCCTTCTACCGCAAAAACCATTCTGAACTCTTCTTCAACTCAACGATCCTCTTCAAATCCACTACACCATCGTTAAAAAGAGATTCGGCAGAGAGGAAAAAACTCGAAACCCTTGTCTTCTTCCATTCGACGCTCCCACCACTTCGCATCAAACTCATAACCCTTCTCAAATCCTTCTACCGCAAAAACCATTCTGAACTCTTCTTCAACTCAACGATCCTCTTCAAATCCACTACACCATCGTTCAAACTCCAATCTTCATTTTTTTTAACAGAACTCTCCACCCTTCTTCAACCACAAATCATCAACAACAACAACCTCCATTCAAATACAGAACAACCTTCAACAACACCCATTCATAAACCTAAACCCACTCAAATCCAATCTCAGAGAATCGAAAGAAGGAGAAGAAGAGGAGAATTTGAATCAAGCAAAGAACAAATCGAAAATCGCACAAACCTTAAAACCTGAAGCCGAATCAAAAAAGGCGAGTGAGATCGGACAAATCGGAATCGGATAGAAGGTTTAATGGAAGACGTTGTATATCTTTCTGCTTTTCCAAATGCGCAGCCTTGATGTGCTTTCTTTTTTTTTCATTCTGAGAAGAAGATCATTTTGACCTTATGGCCTTTCATTTTATAAAAACCTGTTATTTTATTATTGTTATTAATTATTAATACTTTGTTTTGTAGACTACTGGACAGGCCCATTTTCGCTTCTTGTTTTTTCTCTTTATGTACACAACCGGGTTTTGTATGGGTGATGGGTTCTCAACCCATATGATTCCACATATTAGCACCCTTCACAAGTCTTGTGCGCCCCCTTTCTTTAATTTTTTATAATACATTTTATTTTTTCTAGTTTGCTAGAGCATTTAATATTTATTCTTGAAATAATGTTTAGATTTTATGATTTTGGACTTAAATCTACTTTTTATTTTCCACTCTCGATTTGATTTTAGGGCCAATGATCAAATAATATTCATGATTTAATTGGTTTGTTCAAACCAATGGAATTTTGATATATATGAGGCCTACCAATTTATTTATATTTATTTCAATTTATTTCTATTATTTTTATTTCATTTACATTTATTTTGGGTCGATGAAAACCAAAATATCGATTGATTTCTCGATTTCTCGACTAAATCTCGATAAAGGTGAGACCTTTATTCTTTTTCCTATTTATTTCGATTTTATTTCATTTTTATCATTTTTATTCACTTTGGGTCAATGAAAACCTAAATATCGATTGATTTATCGATTTCTCGATTAAATCTCGATAAAGGTGAGACTTTTATTCTTTTTCCTATTTATTTCGATTTTATTTCATTTTTATTTTATTTATCCATTTTAGGTCTATGAAAACTAAATATCGATTGATTTATCGATTTCTCGATTAAATCTCGATAAAGGTGAGACCTTTATTCTTTGTACTCATATTTTCGATTTAATTTCTTAATTGTCACTTTATATTTCTTTTATTTTCATTTTGGTCAATGAAAGTCAAAAGTCAACGATTATCGATTTCTCGATTAAATCGTGATCAAGACGAGACCAATTTTATTTTATGTCAACTTTAATATTTTGTCAATATTGTCTTTATTATTATCGTTTACATTCTTATTCATATCCATATCATATTCATATTCATGCTTATCTAACCATCTTCATTTGTTCAAACGCTTACTTCCCGATTAAAATACTCAACACATATTCAAACCATTTTTCTTAATTAAATCGCGAAAGAACTGAATTCTTGAGGTCTAGCACCTCTTGGGTTCTTGAGTGACCACCATTGGGGCGCACGCCTTAGGTGGTGATCACCCGACCTTTCGCTCCTAAAACACTCGCCTTAAATATTTGGACAAAGAAATACCATTGGAGTCTAGCATTCCACGTGGTACTTTCGTTGTTCATCAAACAATATTTCGTAAAATTAATCGAATGAAAAAGGTGTCGTTGGGATCTAGCATCCCAATAATGCCCCGGTTAATTGGTTGCGAGGTCGACGTCTCGTTTATCGAATAATCGTCATTCTCCCTAAAACATTTAACAAACCAAATCATTTTCAAACCAATCCTCGATTCGTCGTCGAGCCACCCTTCGAAACATTCTCGTAGTCGAGTACCTTTTGCCTCGTCGTCAAATGCACACTCGCACACTTCGTAGGTTTCATTACTAGGAGCACCCCTAGGGACTAGTATCGACCCTCACCTCTTTTCTCAACCAATTCGACTCAATCTTTTTCAAACGTTTTCTTAATCAACTAACGAAAGGAGGAGATTCTTGGAATCTAGCATTCCTTAGATCTTCGAATGAATGGCTCTTGAGGCACGCCCCTTGGGTTGTTATTCATTCACTCTTTTGTCTTAAAACACTTAACAACTATCAAACATTTTCGTAATCAACTCACGAAAGAGCTGAGTTATTGGAATCTAGCATTCCTTGGATTCTTGAGTGACCGCTCCCGAGGCACGCCCCTTGGGTTGTATGTCATTCAATCTTTCGTCTCCTAAAATTCAAACCCTAACCCTTGTTTCGTGGGCATACCACGAACTACGACTACTCTGGTTCTTTATTCTCGTCCGAATAAAGATACGTAGGCACAAGATTGCGATGATCTTGGCGAGCACACTTTTTCTTTTTCCCCCGTTTGCGTCCACACTTTTTCTTTCTCCACCTTTTCCACAATACCATCTTTTTTCTGTCAAACCCCGTAGTCGAACTACAATTGCTATGATTTCTCATTCTCGTCCGAATGAGCATACGTAGGCTCGAGGTCGCGATGATCTTGCCGAGCACCCTATCCTAAAACCACCTCATTTCCCCTTAGTATACTTTCCCTTTATCTTATCGTTTCGCGTTGACCATTGAGAAGAAAACAAACAAGCTTAGATAACATTCCTCACAATTCGAACTAAGAGGTTCCCGTTGAGTACAACGGACGTGAGGGGGTGCGCGTACCTTCCCCTCACGTAACCAACTCCCGAACCCAGAATGTGGTTGCGACGACCATGTTCTCATCCGCTCCTTAAAGGTTTTCTCGATATTTTCCTTTCCCTCTTTTGGGATAAATAAAGTTCGATGGCGGCTCTGTCGAACCGTTTTTCGCGCGAAGGGTCGTGTCTTCGATTAAGCGATTTTTTCGAGGTGCGACAGCATCGACCAACATATTCAACATATTCAACAAATATTCGGAAAAATACTCAATACTATTTAATTAAAATATTTAATTAAATACGGGCGTTACAACTCTCCTCCACTTAGAATATTTTCGTCCTCGAAAATTTACTCGATGCACCACACTCCAATTACGTTATCTCAGCTAACAAATCAACTTCCCTGCCCTAAAAAGGAAAACCCCACGTCTAACACCAAACACCAATACATCACATCAACGACAACGACAACACGAAACAATGCTCACGCAACTCACCCAACGACTAACTCAAGACACAAAGAATAACCAAGTTAAGAACACACCAGTTCACTACGGGTCAGAACACAACACGATCGTTACCATCGCCGTAGGCAACACTCCCTAACCCTTCATCATAGGAATTAGCTACTCGCACTCGAACCATCACCCTAGGTAACGAGGCAACAAGGATAAGAGTACAAAAGTCATAACACAACATCAACGTAATCAAACCACCAACATCGTTGTTACTCACATAAGAACCAACTGCTCTACACCGCGCTTTCGCTGCGCAATCTGATTACTTGCAACCATCAAATCTACCAAGTTCACATCCACTTCCGACTAGCAAAGCAGTCATAAGAAAAGACTTCCGACTTAATTCTCCGGAATTCCGACCAACAGGTATTCTACACTTTGATTACTGACCACTTCAAACTTAGATCCGTAAATAATACCTCTGATTATCCAACACAACTACAACTGCAGCCAATTCCAAATCTTGAATAGGATAGATACTTTCAAGAATCCCCAAATATCGTCAACATAAGCTACAACTTCACCGTCTTGTATTAACACATCATCAAAACTCATCTCAATGAATAACAACATTATAACATCATAAGGATACAGGTGTCCAATTAATCTCAACAAGAAAAAATCGTCTTTCCAACAGTGCTTAACACCCAATAGCCATAGATTTAGCCTTAAAACCTACACTTAACATGGCATATTAACCAAACCAATCAAACAAACTAATTTATCAAGTCCTACTCATACTAGCACAATTCTTCATACAACTTCATCTGAATTAACACAACAAGGCAACCTCATCTTACAAATCATAATTCACACCTTGCTAACTCAACATATAGCTTCACTTCTTTCAATACTTGTAACTCAACTCTCAAATACCCTACGCGCCTTCCTTCTGATTACATAGCATACCAGAACATCCACAACAAACACCAGTTATAACATTATCTGAACAAGTATGGAAAATACAATTCATATTTCCTATATACACGTTAAGGCATACCAGCCACCACCATTCTTTATCCGACCTCCTTGGTCAAATCGTGGTCCTACATTTCCATTTACTTCCTCCTTGGTTTATCTCTACAATTCTTCAAGTCTCATGTCAATCGAATTCTCGATCCACCACGAATCAAAACCCAAGTTATCCAAAACACAACTGTGAGTTTCCAAACTACTCACTGATCAACCCGCAACCTCATACTAACATCCTCAAGTCCGCCTCATTTCCCTATATAGGAATCCGCATCGACAACTCAAACAATTCATAAGCACTTGGCTCAACCCCAAACAATTCACTGTGCATACTATTCTAGTTGGCAAGACACGTCTACTTCATCCACATGATTCCGTCTACTATCAACAAGAGATTAAGGATGATCAGTTCCTCAATTTGTCAATAGACAGTCGGCAACCATAATGGTGGCATAAATCATCATTATCCAACTAAAATAGTGTCTTACTCCTCGTGCTCAACGTTATCTAAGCATACTGCTCTACCATTTCTCTAAGGCTCACAAACGTTTTTCTTAATTTCCTTATTTCCAAGAACGCACAAAATCCAACACATATATTCTTATACACACTTGTTGCACAACCTAATTATCGAATATCCTTCTGATACATCAAGTACAATCCAAATCGGCCCACTTCAATCGAAACATTTATCCAAGTCCAAAACTTTTGACAACCCTAACCAATCCTTCGTCTTTCATTTTAATCTCACAACTTCGATGATCCGTATAGTTTCACACTTGATCATCATTCCAATCACAATCTCAACAATACCATCTCATCATCTGGTTGGTGATATAACTTCCAAAAAATTTCGACTCATGTCGACACATCTCGCCAACAACACCCAATCCACTTTACTATTTAACATTCCTCAAAGATTTCTATACTTTAATCATTCTCAACTATCATACGCCGCACTTCCATGTGCTTCTCCAATACTCTTCTTCTTATTACTAAACATTTTATACTTGACTTCATCTTACTATTTCCAGCAAGAATTGTCCAACTTCAAACACGATTATCTTCTTCAATACAGACCTCCCTATCATACCCCAAATTTTGACCACTAAGATTTCCCATCATTGTGCAAATCATCATCACAATATGGATGAACCATCATGCCTCATCAAATGCCTCAAGGGTTGTTGAGCATTCACTACAATCAAAATTAGGGTTTTAAGCCCTCTTAGAGCCTTAGACAAAGGATCAATCAAGGAATAACTTGATCTTCAACTTTTCTAGCCTCTAAAATATCCACAATGGATCAAAAGGACTCCCACTTCAAGGATTAAGCACAAGGCTGCTCCATTCTAGGTGGATCAAGTCTCAAGAACGACAGTGTCACCAAATTAGGGTTTTGGTCGACCAGGGCCTCCAGATGGAAATTTTTCATCTGGGCACAAGCCAATGATCCAAAACATAACCTAATATACTCCATGGAACCTCATGGACCCAATCATCAAGTCAATTTGACCTCAGGGGATGCATTCATCAAAAATCAGGAATTAGGGTTTCTTGACCTAATTCACCCCTAAGTTGACTTTTGGGACAAATCATGAGCCAAGACCTCAAGACATGATTTGAGGGTCTCTAATGCACTATATTGATCCATTTGCAACAATGGATTAATCCAAGAAGCTTGAGCAACAAGTCTCAATTTCATCTGCACCACAATTAGGGTTACGCGAGGAAAGTCAACTGTAACTTTGTCTTTTGACCAGGACATGCTCCCAAACCCTAAGACATGATTCAATATACCCTATGACACCCATGGAACATGTCCATCAAGTTTGATTTAGGTCAAGGACATGATTTCCTGAAGAATTGCACAGTTTGGAATTCATCTGATAAAAAGTCAACTGTGCACAAAAGTCAACTTTGACTTTTTGAGATTTTTCACCAAAATGGATTTTTAACCCTAAAATGATGTTAATGTATGATTTGAATCATCATTCATCAAGAAAAATCAAAGAAAGTGGGATAACTTGTAAAAGGGGTAACCATAAAAACTTAGAAAAATTTCTAAGTTATGGAAAAAGTGACACTAATGTGCCAACTTTGGATGACCATAACTCCTAAACCACAAGGCCATTGTTCCCCATTCAAAGCTTGATTTGTAGATCACATTGCCCTCTACAAAAGCCTCATACTGACCTATGTCCAAATTCCTCATGGATTTTGAGTTATGGAATGATCAAAATCAAGAAAAGTCACTTTGTTCCAACACTTAGTGAAAATTTCACTAAGTCAGAATCTGCCTTTACTTTTTTCCAAATGTAGGGGGATTTTTCACTTGGATTCAAAAGAGATCAAAACTAAACATGTTCAAACAGTTGTTGTATCATGTAAAGGCTTTCCAAAATGGCCAAGAACATTACCAATTTCAATTTGAGCTATGAGATATGACATTGGCAAGATGCCTTGCTGAAATCTGCCAAGGCAAGGCAGATTTTTGCACTTTTGGTCGATTTGCCAAAATCAGCCAATTCCAAGCCTTGTCATCACTTTGGACACATCTGAGGATTAAATCTAAAGGGGACAATCATTGAGCCAAGCCTCCAAAGTCTTTGGAACAAGAAATAGCATGTTGAACCTAGAATTGCCAAAATAGGGACAAGACTCCAATTTTGGATTGAAGCATTCAATGGAAGCATCAAGGTGGCATGGACTGAGCTCTTAGCAACTGAATTCAGTCAAGACTTATCCAAGACCAAGGGAACCAGCAGCCTGTGCCCTAACCTCTAGTCAATGGCTAGAGGAGACTTGGATTTTCATTTGCCAACATTGGCCAAACTTACTCAGCAGTTGCCATTCACTATTCCTTGCAAAACAAACTTACTCTACTATAAATAGAGCTCAATTGTGATCAGTTTGAGTACACCAAAGCCATCAAATAGATGCTTTCCTCAAAATCTCTTCTTTCACTCCTATTTTGCCTTCTAAGGCAAGTCACTATCGGGTTTTGAGTTTGAGAGCTTTTCCAATCAAACCAATCATACACACACCTCATATACATCACATATGAGCTGATCAAACACTTAAACAACAACTGGAACACTGATTTCTCAGAATCACCAGTCAATTGCTCAAGGTTTTAACCAAGTTGCAGTTGAGATGCCATGAAGTGATCCAGCCAACTTCAATCAAGTCCAAGCATTCAAACACACTCCATAGGGTGTAGGGAAGCTGTTCAAATCATCACAACTCATCTGTAACACCTCCAACACAAATCACGATCACCAGCTGCAAGTGGTAAGCATGAGCTCTTCTAACTCCATGATCCATGCAATTTTTGCTGCACAATAATTTGGCCATATGTTCATAATCATGCATGGAATGTTTCCCCTCAATTAATTGCATTGTTTGAATCGTGCATCAAAAATCCCAGCCTTCATGCAGAATCTAGGGTTCTTGAGGATTGTTCATGATTTCTTGTTTTATGTTTAATTTAAATGAAATGAATTGTCATAGACATGATCGTGAGGTTGAAACGAGTTGATTGGTATGTGGATTGCATGATATGATTAAGTATTCAGTGAGATTGGATAGAAAATGCAAATCTGGGAAACTCAGAACACGCGCGTGTTCTTGCCCTTGTTCTTGGCGCCATTTTCCAACATTTGAATATTTGAATTTTGTGATTTTTATTTAATTGATTCAAAAATTATTTTCTCTCTGAGTTTTAATGATTTTGAGTTGATTCTTTTTTTAATAATTCACAAAAATGTTAAAATATTTTATTTTCCCAAAAAATCCCAAAAATATTATTTATTTCATATAATTGATATTTTTGCAAAGAATTAATATTTAATTGTTTTTGACATTTAAAATATTTTTTTCCTCTTGATTTTGTAAAGATTAATGACTTCTAATTATTTTGTAGGTTAATACTTGATTTTTGAAGCATTAATCCAAGATCATAATTTGTTTCCCACATGTTAAACAATTTTTTATCATTTTAATTGAATTTTTATTCAATTAAAATACATTTTGGAAATAAATTAGGGTTTTTGATTAATTCAACCCTCACAAATCATTTTCAAACACTTTTTGGGCCTCTAATAGAGTGTAAGATCCAACCCTTTGTAAATATAACCTATTTTGGGCCTGACTTAAGGTATAAGTCCCGTTGTATTTCAAAAAGTTCGACGCGATCATCATCCGTTGAAAAACAAACTTTGGGCGTACCCTCGAGTAGTAAGACCAATTTCTTTTCTTTAAAACTCTTTGGGCCTCTATTAGAGTGTAAGACCCAACCCACTTGTACAAAAATATTTTGGGCCTCACTTATGGTATAAGTCCCTCTGTACATTTTTAAATTCGGCACGATCGTCGCCAGTTTAAAAATAAACCATCTGGGCCTCTCCTTGAGCTATAAGACCCATTCAAAACTTTTGGGCCTCTAATAGAGTGTAAGACCCAATCCCCTTTTAACCAAAAAAAAATTTGGGCCTCACTTATTGTATAAGTCCCTCTGCGTTAAAAGAAAACCTCGGCGCGATCGCCATTTTAAACGGAAAAATCATTTGGGCCTACCCTCGTGTTATAAGCCCCACTCTTTTTCTTTAAAAACTTTTTGGGCCTCTTGAGAGAGTGTAAGACCCATCCCTTTGTACAGAAAACAATTTTTGGGCCTCAGTCACTTGTATAAGTCCCTTTGTACAAATTCAAACAGTGCGCTCACTGATAAAACCCTGGGCCTCTCCTTGAGCTGTAAGCCCCAAATCTTTCTTTTTCAAAGCACTTTCTCCTTTGATTTTGAATATACTGTTGTTTTCAATCTGTCTTTGTTGAACAACTAACCAAAACAGCATGGAAGCTCTACAACCGAGTAAGTGTTTATACGCTTTCATTTACCGCTTTCATATACATATAACTGTAATGTGGGGCTGTTTCGCTGTAAGTCTTTTTTCATAAACTCATATCAACTGTGTAATAATAGTATAGATATTTAGAGTTTCACCGACAACTACGTCTAGAACTAGGTAATGCCGTTTCGTTTATTCGTAGAAATAGACAGCTAGATCCCTAATAGGATCACCAGATACAGTCTTCTCTTCGGTTGTCCTCATTAGGAATTGTCAAGAAACTCTACTCCCAGAGATGAATGTATTCTCCGTGAATGGCATCTTTGAGTTTCTTCCAAATTCTCGAACTTTCCTGGCTTGATCTATTCCTTGTGAATAACCTGTCTTAAATTTCTCGGGGTTTGGGGACCCACGTGCTTCTTAAAAGCATCGGCCTCCTCTTGGGCATCGTACAAGGACCCACAAGCTTCCTAAAAGCATCCCCGCCTCCTCTTGGTCTTAGTACAAGGACCCGTCGGCTTCTTAGAAGTATTCACAGCCTCCTCGTAGGCTTCGTATAAATGATTTCTTCCTCCGGGAATGATAGTCTCCTCTTGGGCTTCATACAAGGACCACTCGGCTTCTTAAAAGTTTCCAGCCTCCTCTTGGGCTTCGTACAAATTATCCCGACGACCTCCTAGAGGTATAGGAACATAACTTAGTCATCTTTATAGAACAGTCATTTCCAAGAGTCTACTACTGTTTCTCAAAGCATAGTACAAAAGATGAAACTCTAGACACGGACAGTCTAATATCCTTGAGTCTCAAAGACATTCTCAAGTGACCCCTTCGGTAAATAGGAAGGAAACCCGTAGACTTGGACAGTCTCAATACCCTTTGGATTTCCCACTTCCTTAAAGAACAGGAAATATCCCTGATCCTCGAATCAAAATCCCTGAGTGCAAACATTACTCATATAAGAACTTATTTTCTCTTTAAAATCAGCATACTGGACCTGTCACTCAACTGAAACAGTAACCATAGCCTCCTCTTAGGCTTTGTATAAGAAAACCACTGGTTGATCCAATCAACCTTTTAGCATCAAAGTTGTGCCTCGTTCACAGTACACAAACATCAATAACTCTTTCCCCTTCATCTAATTGCTGTAAGCGGCAAGCCTCTGGATCATCTACATCCATGCCACTGTCCCTCTTTTAGCATGAGAAATTCCTAAGGAAAGATAGCATTGCTCTACACTGAGTTAAAGTCTTCTCCTTCAGGTTAAAAATCTCCTATAAAGGAAATTATGGCATTGCCGGATTCACACATCCCGGTTAAAGTAATTCTCCTTTATAAACAGTTGTGACATACAACCCCCCTCTTTAGAGATGACAAGTTCTCTCTAAAGTCAAACCCTTTAAGCTTCATATCTTGGGCTTTGAACAAGATACAAACCACCTTTAGCTTCACGTCTTGGGCTTTGAACAAGACACCAAAACAACCATTTCCTCCCATAGAATAGGAGGAACTACGAACGCTCTGATTTCCCTGTTTCGGTAAACGGGAATACGTAGGCATAAGATTGAAAGAAAAATCTTAGCGAGCACACTAAACAAAAAACCCAAAATCCCATACTTTCGTATATCCGTCCTAACATCTTAACCTCCCACCAATTAACCGAACACCACTTTTAAAAAAAATAAACCTAATAGAGACCCCGAATCTTTGTAGCATCTGTAAACCAACAGTTTTGACTGTTTAACCTCAGTTTGCAAGCAAGGTTAATTTGAGACATCTATTTCCCTTCCTTCATCAGCTTTAATAGGATAAAAAATGAATCGAGCTGTAGACACCAAAGAGCGATAGCGCTTCGCAACCGCGTCAAAAATCGCTCGCTACAGAAAAATGGCGACTCTGCTGGGGACCTGTCATTAGGATCTATCTCACCTTTGTAGCGAGATCTTGTTCTCTTCCCATCTCTTAGGTGGAAACTTTAAAAGTGGCGCCCACCGTAGGGGCTCTTCTAACCACAGATTGGGACTTCCACCGGGGAACCCATTTTCTGTCAGGAACATAGGATTCATAGCTTTAAAGGTCTAGGATGATTAGGACAAATATATATACTGCTTTTCCTAATTGATATATGTGTTTATTTTTTCTGCTAATGGGAATGCGTGTGATGCCGCATGTGGAAAGATTGAGTATACACTTAAGATAGGTGATGGCGACGAGGTCGACCATCAACCTCAGTGGAGGCTTCCCAATGTAACCCATTCCCTCTCACAGGCAATGGGTCGATTGTGAAGTCTGAGAAGCTGAGGAGCAAATTAGTGGTGCAGAGGCTATCGGAAATAGTTGTCATGCGATGCCACCCTCTTCTGAGGACTCTTCAAAAAACATCACCTAGCACGGTTCCCGGCCCGCTGGTGTTTTCTTGACAAGAGTTGATGATGATGAGACACAGGTACAAAAGTCACTAGGATAAACCTTTAGGGATGGGTAGAGCCTTGACTTCATGACAACGACCCTTTGACCCCATGTTTTTTCTATGTTTTTGTGTGCTGCATTCATGCATTCATCTAAAAAACATTAAAACATTCAAAAAAAAAATTCTCTTCTAGTCTCTCTGTTTTTCAAATTAAACTAAGACTGTGATTGCAAATATCAGAGAAAAGGATTGCGCTAATGGATTTCGGTAGAAGGAGAACTCATAAGTACACCTTCAGGATTCCAAAACTAGAGGATTTAAGAGGTTTGGCGAGAATGATCACAAACTCTGAGGCTTTCAGAGCCAAGTATGGAGGTCTGCTACCTCTGCTAAGAGTCCATGTGATTGAGGGAATCATGGATGCGCTCATTCAATTCTACGATCCAGTTTATCACTGCTTCACATTCCCAGATTACCAGCTCGCACCAACGCTGGAGGAGTATTCTCATCTGATCGATTTACACATCACTGATCGAGCTCCATTCTCTAGACTGGAAGAAATTCCAAAGGATCAGACCATTGCAAGAGAAATTCATTTGGACGAGTCTGAGGTCAGGACTCACATGACCACTAAGGGTGGCATACAAGGTTTGCCAGCCCAGTTTCTGACAAAGAAAGCCCTGTACTTCGCCAGTATCGGGAACGGGACTGCTTTTGAAAGTATCTTTGTTTTACTCACCTACGGGTTATTTTTGTTGCCCAACATTAATAACTTCGTCGATATCAACTCCATTAAGGTTTTTCTCATTGGAAACCCTGTGCCGACTTTGCTCGCAGATGCGTATCATTCTGTACACTTAGGGAATTTGTACAGCGGAGGGGAGATCACATGTTGTGTACCTATGCTTTACAAATGGTTTATCTCCCATTTGCCTAAGTCTGTTGCTTTTTGGGATCACAAGAGTGCCTTACGTTGGTCGCAGAAGATCATGTCTCTCACCAACTCTGACATAGATTGGTGCAATAGGATTTATGATGGAATCAGGATCATTGACCATTGTGGAAACTTCCCCAACGTACCCCTTATAGGAACTAAGGGAGGAATCAACTATCATCCGATATTGGTTCGCCATCAGTTTGGATACCCGATGAGACATGTTCCCCGGAATGTTCATCTGGAAGGTCTTTTCTTCAAGGAAGGAGAAAGTGACAGAGCACTAAAGACAGAAATAGTGCATGCTTGGAAACACATTCATAAGAAAGGACGGGAGTCTCTAGGAAAACCGGACAGTGTCTCGGTGGAGCCTTATCTCCACTGGGTGCAAACTAGAGCTCTCAAGCTAAAGATGCCTTATCCTCATTACGGAATTCTTCCGCCGAGGGAATCTGTCATGTACTTCATGACGGAAACTGAAAAGCTTCAGGTTACTCTCAACAAAGTTCAACGGGAGAAGAGGTCTTGGAAGAACAAGTACCGTACCCTCAACGTAGAGTGTATCAAAATACAACAACTGCTGAAAGATAAGGACGCTCTGATTGAAATTTTGGAGCAACATGCTGTAGAAAATCAGGATGACCAAAGGAATTTGCTCGCTCCTTTCACCTGGCAAAGGAATGACAACCCGACAACGGCCCAAGAGCCCCGGTCAAAGAAACAGAAAGTACCAGAGTCAGCACCTGATTTCTCTTCAGAGAGGACTCGGGACCCATTAGTTTAGGTTTATGTTTCTGCACCTTGTAATATACTGTATTTTCATTTCCGCAATCCTTTGAATTTCAATAAAAATGGGTTTCCCCACTGTTTGATATTTGCAATCTAATTGTCGAAGTTTATTTTGATTAAACCAAAAAAACATATAATCATTGCATTCATCATTCTCACACCGCGTATTCTTCTTACCTACGAATCTCACGTTTGTGTCTCGGTTCTAGAGTCAAACTGTCTCATTCGTATAATACTCGGGCCAATCGTCAGAAGAAGATGGATGATCTTGAGGAAGAGAACAGAGAGTTAAAAGAAGAGATCGATGCTCTGAGAGAGGATATGAGAAAGCTTCGTAACGACATGTAAGCCATGGCAGAAGCTCAGCTACAAAGGACTGTGATCTCAGAGATCACCTCAGCACCCATACTGGATAAGTTTGATCCTAGGTATCAAATGCCGAAAGATCGTCCTTGGGGCATGCCTGTTAACTATATCCCGGAAGGATATGTTCCGCCGATCATTAAAGATCAGGGAATCATAACAGATGCCGCTGGGCCTGAAGGTTACAAACTTCAGGAAAGCGAAGATGCCAGGGGAATACTGAAGACTCCTGAAGGTTACAAACTTCGGGAAACGCCAAGATTCACTGCCGTAGTCACGGTACCACCCCCTGTGGTGCACACTGTCCCGGAAGGACAGACTCCACAGATACCTTCTAGTAAAAAGGAAACTATGTTTGACCGAATGGATGAATTCCAGGAACAGTTCTTGGAAATGCAGAAGGAACTGAAAGCCATTCGCAGTCAGGATCTATTTGGAAAGGACGCCGCAGACCTTTGTCTGGTCCCCAATGTGAAAGTTCCGCACAAATTTCAAGTGCCCAACTTTGAAAAATACAAGGGTAACTCTTGCCCTCAGAGTCATCTGGTGATGTACGCTCGGCGAATGTCAGCTCAGACGGAGAATCAGGACCTACTGATTCATTACTTTCAGGATAGTTTAACCGGTGCCGCACTCAAATGGTACATGGGTTTAAACCGTGCTACGATTAGCACATTCAGAGATCTTGGTACTGCCTTTGTCCAACAATACAAATACAATTTGGACATGGCACCGGACAGAGATTAACTCAGATCAATGTCACAAAAGGACAAGGAAACCTTTAAGGAGTACGCTCAGAGGTGGCATGAGATCGCCTCCCAAATTTGTCCACCTCTTGAGGAAAAAGAGATGACAAAGATCTTCTTAAAGACCTTAAGCTCATTTTACTATGATAGAATGGTCGCCAGTGCGCCCAGCGACTTCACCGAGATGGTGGGCATGGGAGTTCGTCTTGAGGAAGCCGTCCGAGAAGGACGTTTGGCAAAATACGCTGGATCATCGAGTAGTACAAAACGATACGGTAATGTTCTCCCTAAGAAAAAATAGCAGGATATTGGGAATATCTCTCTCAGAAAGCAAAGGCGACGTTATCAACCGGTAGCAGCTGTAACTCCTGCTATCAACCCTGCGCCTATTCCTACGTATCAACCTCAGGTTGCGCAGAGCCAACCTAATCAGCAAAGGACACAACAACCTCTTCAGCAGGCTCGTCCTCCATATAACAACAACCGTACAACACGACCATCAGGGTTTGATCCTATACCCATGTTGTACGCAGAACTATTTCCGTTACTACTGGCTAAGGGGCACATCTAGACTAACTCTCTTCTTACAGTACCGGAAAATCTGCCTTTTTGGTTTAAGGTGGACCAGACATGCCCTTATCATCAAGGAGGATCAGGGCATAACATAGAGAACTGTCTCAATTTCAAATTTGATGTGCAAAAGCTTGTTAGAAGCGAGCTCTTATCTTTCAAAGATACGAATCCCAATGTTCTCACGAACCCGCTGCCTCAACACGAGAAAGCTGCAGTCAACCTGATTGAGAAAGATTCTAACAATGTCTATCAAATTCACGATGTACTCTTATTGAGGACCAATCTGGTCAAGATGCATTGTAGACAGAGTGGATATGGCCATATGCCACCTCATAATTATCATCAGTGTGATATCTGCTCTAAGAGTAATCAAGGATGTTCTGTAGTGCAGTCAGCTCTACAAGAACAATTGGATCTCGAGTGGATCCAAGAGCACCGAGTTCGTGGAGTTAACATGGTCTATAAGAATTCCAACGTCATTCAAAACCACGATATCTGTGCAATGAATGTCAACTTGGTGGCAATGCATTCAAGGTAAAGCCAGTATCATAATCTACCACGACACGATTACAGTTTCTGTCTGACTTGCTCGGTAAACAAACAGGGATGCTCTTTCATACAAGAGGCCCTCCGGCGTCAGATGGATCTTGGATGGATCCAAGACTACCATGATAGGAACCCTTATCAGATCAACATGGTTCAGATCTTCGATATTCATGTGATGAATACCAACCTGGTAGAGTTACATGCTGAGCAGGTCCGACTCGGATTCTTAATATCACACGACTATCAAAGCTGTAAAGTAGGTTGCGAAAACGATCGAGGTTGTACCCTTGTCCAGGAGGCACTTCAGGACTTGTTAAATCACTGGTGGATGTCAATCTATATGGATGAAGATACTCAGCAGATTAGTATCAGTAACAGGAATCCTACTCGACGTCAAAGTCAGGATGTCCGATCTGTGGAAGCTAACCTAGTGAGGTTACATTGTATTCAAAGTGGGCGTGGCCAGGTGCCACCACACAACTATAAACGTTGTAGTGTCTGTTCAGAAAGTAACCAAGGGTGTTACCTTGTGAGAGCAGCTCTTCAGGGTCAGGTGGATCGTGGAGAGATTCGCCCATATCCGGGTTCTAGACCCATCAACTGGACGCCGAACTACCTTGCCAATCAAGTCGAGGATGTTGTCACGATCTCTGGTCGTCACCAGACCAGGGATGTTTTTGCCATCATCCCTCTACTTGACGAATCTAGAGCTCCCAATCGGGAACGGATCAAGATTACTTATGATGGTCAGAAAAATCAGAAGGTTACCATAGTCATCTATCTACCGGGACCACTACCGTATGAATCAGCTAAGGCGATCCCTTACAAATACGGTGCAACAATAGTTGAAAATGGAAAGGAAATTCCATTACCCGCCGTCGTGAATATTGCGGACATCAGTCGTGTAACACGGAGCGGTCGAATCTTTAACCGAGGAGTTTGAGAGTCCAACAAAGAAAAGGAACTTCAGACAAAAGCTCCTGATCCACCAGTCGGTCAATCCAGTAATCCCGACCTTTCGAAAAATAATGATGAGATGCTGAAGCTCATCCAAAGGAGTGAATATAACATTGTTGATCAGCTGTTACAGACTCCTTCAAAGATCTCGGTATTATCACTGTTACTCAGTTCAGAAGCCCACAGGGAGGCTCTACAGAAAGTCTTGGAGCAAGCCTTTGTGGAACAGGATGTAACAATCAGACAGTTCGATAGCATTGTCTCTAACATCACTTTCTGCAATAATTTGGGATTTAGTGATGAGGAATTACCTAAGAGGGTCGCCGTCATAACATGGCTCTCAACATTACAGTTAACTGCCAGGACGATGCTTTAGCCAGCGTACTGGGTCAGCCCTGAATGTTATGCCGAAGTCCACTTTGATGCAATTATCATTTAAAGGCCCTCCGATGAGAATCAGTGAGGTCGTCGTCAAAGCGTTCGACAGATCCAGAAAAACAGTTATCGGCGAAGTTGATCTTCCCATAACTATCGGTCCTCACACTTTCCAAGTCACTTTCCAGGTCATGGACATCCGGGCAACATACAGTTGTTTATTAGGAAGACCTTGGATACATCAGGCTGGAGCGGTCACTTCGACCCTCCACCAAAAGCATAAGTTCGTTCAGAACGATCAACTTGTCACAGTCTGTGGAGAACAGGCCTTGCTCGTGAGTAACTTATCATCATCTACTTGCGTAGAACCCGAGGAGGTTATTGGGACGCAGTTCCAAGCGCTGTCGGTGGGCAAGGACAATTAATCTGGAGGAGGAACTTCAATTTCCTCATACAAAGATGCTATTAAAGCAGTCGAGAGTACCGATACAACAGGATGGGGACAGCTTGTCATTCCTATTGACAATAAAACAAAGAAGGGTCTTGGTTTTTCTGCAACCTGTACCCAGACAGCTGCCAGCGATGGAAGTCTTCATCCCATTCAGAACTTCTTCCACAGTGGAGGTTTCCTTCACCCAGTCCCTCAAGCAGTCCATGCTATCAATGAGGAAGATCCCTCTGACACAGAGGAAGAGTGGGAGTCCTATCTTAACAAGGACGGTTATATGTCTCAGGACGAAATGCAAACTCCTTTTTGCTTTCCTACAGAGAGGCCGAGATTTATACCCAGGTCAGACATCGAAATGATATACGGGGATTGTGATCCGGAAGGATGTCGTGCTCCGCCAAATTCATTAGAGGAAGACACTCCGATGAAAGACAATTTTGACTACACCTACTATGGCCCAATGGATGGTCTGCCAATGTGGCAACCTTATCCAGGAGACTTGGGGAAAGAGAGTCATCCGAACAGTGAAAATCAGCTGACCGTCATTGAACAGAATACCTGTGTCCCCACCATGTCATGGGATTAACACTCAGGTCATTCAGAAACTACTCAACATGATGATGAATTTGCAATGTTTGCCAGACTGGAATTCATCAACTATGCTTTTCCCGAGGTCAACGTCATCGAGAGGGATGACCCCTCCAGTTCCAGGAAAGTATGGGACACCCTGGGACAACCGAGTGGAAAGTACGACTATATGGTCAAATACACCGCTCCCAAAAGCTCTCGTATCAGGCTCGAAGATATCCAGCCAACTGGATGGGGAGATACAGCTAAGAGCACCAATGCTATGCAAAATACAACTGAGGAATCCTCCTACGACAACTCTGCCTGGGAGACAGATTCCAATGATCCTGCTCCACCAGAAATCAGCGTTATTTCTGAAGACGAATCAAGGAAGGTGCCAGACTTTGTGATTCACCGAGGAGTTCGCCGCCAATGGGTTACCGTCGAGGTTCCGAAGATCGTTCATCAGTCAAAGTAATTATCGTTTTTAACCTTTCACCCTGCCCAGGTGAAACGGATGTTTTGATAGGGCTCGCTTTCTGTAAATTTTCCCTCTTCGCTTCGCCCAAAGCGACAGAGTTTTGTTTTATAGGGCTGTAGTTTCAAGGATCGACTTGTTCATTAATAAAATAACGTCGTTCTGTAATTTCCGCATTAATTGCTGTTTTCTCTTTTTGCTTTTTCTCAGAAAATGGTAATCCTAAAAAACAATTAAAAATAAAAACAAGCAGTAAAATAAATACACTGCACACACTCACATTTTCTCTATCTCTTCTAAACACGAATTATCACATCATGCAGATTGCTTGTTTTAAACCCAGTTGAAACATACGATCCGATGCCTTCTCCCGACTTTGAGTTCCCGATATTTGGGGCGGAAGAAGAAGTTGACAACGAAATTCCAGAAGAGATCTCTCGACTACTCAGACAGGAGGAAAGGTCCATTGAACCTCACAAAGAGCCGTTGGAAACGATCAATGTGGGTTCGGAAAAAGAGAGAAAAGAAATCAGGGTTGGGGCACTACTCGGTCCAACTGCCAGAGAGGGTTTGATAAAGCTTCTCAGAGAATTTCCCGATGTATTCACTTGGTCCTATCAGGATATGCCAGGGTTGGATACCAACATCGTGGAACATCACTTACCGTTAAGATAGGAATGTCCGCTAGTAAAGCAAAGGTTGAGACGGACTCACCCAGACATGGCCATCAAAATCAAAGAGGAGGTACAGAAACAGATCGACGCAGGTTTCCTCGCTACATCTGAATATCCTCAATGGTTATCCAACATCGTACCCGTTCCCAAAAAGGACGGAAAGGTCAGAATGTGTGTTGATTACAGGGATCTGAACAAGGCAAGTCCAAAGGACGACTTTCCTTTACCACACATTGACATGCTGGTAGACAGTACAGCAAAGTTCAAAGTTTTATCCTTCATGGATGGATTCTCGGGCTATAACTAGATCAAAATGGCGCCGAAAGACATGGAGAAAACTTCGTTCATTACCCCATGGGGTACCTTTTGTTACAAGGTGATGCCGTTTGGTTTGAAGAACGCCGGGGCAACCTATCAAAGGGCCATGACTACTCTGTTTCATGACATGATACACAAAGAGATATAGGTATATGTCGATGACATGATTGCAAAATCTAAGACAGAAGAGGAGCATGTGACCCACCTGTCGAAACTATTCGAGCGTTTGAGGAAGTACAAACTCTGCTTGAATCCCAACAAGTGCACCTTCGGTGTCTGTTCAGGGAAACTCTTAGGGTTCATCGTCAGCCAGAAAGGAATTGAGGTTGATCCTGACAAGGTCAAGGCCATTCGAGAAATGCCTTCTCTGAAAACTGAAAAACAAGTCAGAGGATTCTTGGGACGTTTAAACTACATCTCCAGGTTCATATTCCTTATGACCGCCACGTGTGCGCCGATTTTTAAATTACTCAAAAAGAACCAGGATTGCGTTTGGTCAGAAGATTGCCAAACCGCCTTCGACAGTATTAAGGAATACCTGTTGAATCCGCCGATTCTATCACCTCTAGTGGAAGGAAGACCACTGATCATCTACCTCACAGTCCTAGAGGACTCAATGGGATGTGTACTTGGCCAACAAGACGAAACCAAAATAAAGGAGTCTGCCATTTACTATCTGAGCAAGAAGTTCACCGACTGCGAGACTCGGTACACAATGCTTGAGAAGACTTGTTGCGCTTTGGCTTGGGCAACCAAACGTCTTCGCCAGTACATGATTCATCATACTACTTAGTTAATCTCCGAAATGGATCCAATCAAGTATGTCTTCGAAAAGCCTGCTCTCACGGGAAGAATTTCCCGTTGGCAGATGTTATTATCAGAATATGACATAGAGTACCACGCTCAAAAAGCCGTTAAAGGAAGTATTTTAGCCGATCATTTGGCTCATCAACCGATTGACGATCAAGAATCAACCGGGTTTGACTTCCCATACGAAGATGTCATGTATCTAAAAATGAAAGATTGCGATGAACTGTTACCAAGTGAAGGGCCAGAACCAGGTTCCCAATGGGGACTTATCTTTGACGGAGCAGTTAATCATTATGGAAACGGAATTGGGGCAATCATTGTTACCCCTCAGGGTACCCACATTCCTTTCACTACCAGACTTACGTTCAAATGTACGAACAACGAGGCCGAATACGAAGCTTGTATTATGGGTCTCGAAGAAGCGATTGATTTAAGGATCAAAAACTTGGACGTATATGGTGACTCAGCCTTGGTTATCAATCAGATAAAAGGAGATTGGAACACATACCAATCAGGATTGATTCCTTACAAAGACTACGCAAGAAGGTTGTTACCCTTCTTTAACAGAGTCGAGTTTCATCACGTCCCTCGTAGAGAGAATCACATGGTTGATGCCTTAGCCACTCTCTCTTCTATGATTAGTGTAGGTCAATGGAATGACCTACCTAAGATCGACATAATACGCCTTGAAAGGCCCGCTTACATCTTCACGATTGAAGCAGTTATAGACGACAAACCTTGGTATCACGATATCAAATGCTTCCTTCAGAAACAACAGTACCCACTTGGGGCACTAAGGAAGGACAAAAAAACCCTCAGAAGACTGGTTGGAAACTTCTTCCTGAGCGGTGATACTCTTTATAAGAGAAATTTTGACTTGGTCTTGCTCCGATGCGTAGAGAGACCAGAAGCAGACATGCTTATGAAAGAAATTCACGAAGGGTCCTTTGGCACTCATGCCAATGGACACGCAATGGCGAGAAAAATTCTAAGAGCAGGGTACTACTGGTTGACCATGGAATTCGACTGCTACAAGTACATGAGGAGGTGTCACAAGTGTCAGATATACTCCGACAAAATTCATGTACCGCTATCACATCTCAAAGTTCTTTCTTCCCCGTGGCCTTTTTCCATATGGGGAATCGACATGATTGGCTTGATCGAACCTAAGGCTTCAAACGGACATCGGCTCATCCTGGTAGCCATTGACTATTTCACCAAGTGGGTCGAAGCAGCGTCGTACGCTAATGTAACCCGACAAGTGGTGGTCCAATTTATCAAAAACAATATCATCTGCCGTTATGGTGTTCCGAGCCAGATCATTACTGATAATGGATCTAACTTGAACAACAATATGATGAAGGAGTTGTGCGTTGAGTTCAAGATCGAACACCATAACTCATCTCCCTACCGAACCAAGATGAACGGAGCGGTAGAAGCAGCTAACAAGAACATCAAGAGGATCATTCAAAAGATGGTTGTAACCTATAAAGATTGGCACGAGATGCTACCCTTTGCTCTTCACGGTTATCGAACATCTGTCCGCACTTCAACAGGGGAAACCCCTTTCTCTCTAGTATATGGCATGGAGGCAGTTCTCCCCATAGAAGTAGAGATCCCATCAATTCGGGTATTGATGGAAGCTAAGCTTTCAGAAGCTTAATGGTGTCAAAGTCGACACGACGAACTCAATCTGATCGAAGAAAAGAGAATCACGGCACTATGCCACGGTCAGTTGTATCAGCAGAGAATGAAGAAGGCGTTTGACAAAAAGGTCCGACCTCGTGTCTTCAGAAAAGGAGACCTCGTGCTCAAGAAGATACAATCGTTTCTCATTGACTCTCGAGGCAAATAGACCCCAAATTATGATGGCCCCTATGTGGTCACGAAAATTTTCTCAGGCGGTGCCTTGAGACTTGCAACCATGGACGGAGAGGAATTTGCCTACCCCACGAATGTTGATGTAGTCAAGAAATACTTCGCCTAAACTAAAAAAAAAACGTCTCGGTGGATTGAAAACCCGAAAGGGCGGTCCAGGAAAAAGTTAGAGACATGGAAAAATCATCCCGATGGGTTGGAAACATCAAAGTACAATCCAAGCAAAAATTAGGGATAATGGCAAGTAACTATGTTCAACAGAGGCAAGTCCCTCAGCAGCAGTTACACCATCCATCTGAGGAAAACTCCAGTCAAGGTCATCTTCGACAGAAGCTCAGGATGTCCCGAATTCAAAGTTGGTAGAAGGATAGTGGTCGTTATGTTTTAACGTAGCCCTTTTCCCTGTAAATTACCATTTTCAAACTTTGTATATACTCTTTGGAATCACGCGTTTGGCTGATCTCCATCTTATCAATAAAATTTAAGCCCTTGTGCTTTTGTTTGTAATTCTTATTTGTTTTAGCTTTACAGAATGGCGTTTTAACATGATTAGCGATTCTTGAAATGAAACAAAAATGAATTTACTTGTTAAAACTTTTTCTGCTTTTAAATTAAAAATGACAATTGCTTTTGACTGTTGAACATCGAAAGAATGTCGATTGCGTCTCCAAAGGCGTTTGAATTTCAAAGTGCAGAATCAAAGTACTCCTTCTAGGCCAGTACGCTTGAACGAAGGATCAGTAGTATGAGATGCGGCTTTCCCATCTGATACCCTCGGCCGAGTCCTTATCTCCTAAGCCCGATCAACGGTATTCCCCGCAGGGACTATCTCTTCTAAGCAAGGTAGAATTGCTACTTTTTTTACCAACGGTACTTCTTCGCCCCGCGATGGCCGAGTATCCAGTCGTGTTCACTCGTCAGTCTGTATGTCGCGTCAGTTTTGTCAGCATATACATACATCATGCATTTGATTTGCATTCATATTCATATTACATCACTATCACTCTAGTCGGTCTTGTCCCCTAGTGATAACAGTCTTCTCAATCGAGTTGTCAGTTCTTGCCTCATCAGGAAATGCTGCGTTTGAACGATCTCGCCTCCAGCGTATCTCTGGATTAGAATCGGCACTCGACCACTTTGATAACTTGAACCTCTGAAAAGCCAGAGAAGCTTTCTGCAAATGTCACTCTTTGCCATTGAAGATGATATCCTTACTTTCCCGGATTAAAGAAAAATCCCCAGAGAAAGCTTCCTAAGCAGAGATTTGGCAGTACAACTGCCTTTCTCCGAAAGACCGCTGATGAAAAGGTCATCGGCACCTCAAAATTGGAGCCCATCATATGGCATTTCTCCGGGAAGATCCCGAGAAAAGTATGATGTAAGACCCCAAGCGGAAGCAGTCTCTCAAGAGACTTATTTTCCCCAGATAGAGTCGACAAATGGCGTCTCCAACAGAGAAGTTTGTGCACCTTTACAACTCAGACGACTGGATTCCCCAGCAAGTCTGACGTCACTTTTTCCACTCAAATGGCATCTCCCCAGGAAAATCCGGCAGGAAGTTTGAGGAAAACCACTACGAATAGCGTCCCTTGTCAATAAAGTTTATTGACAAAAGAAACTGAGACCAGTTCCTTGGTAGGAAACCAGGATCGAGGGGAAGTTTAAATCAGAAACTAAGACCAGTTCCTTGGTAGGAAACCAGGATCGAGGGGAAGTTTAAATCAGAAACTAAGACCAGTTCCTTGGTAGGAAACCAGGATCGAGGGGAAGTTTATTTAAGAAAACTGAGACCAGTTCCTTGGCTGAAGACCAGGATCGAGGGGAAGTTTACCTTTTCTAAGCATCATTGCTTAGCAAAATAAGATGAATGTGATCTGCCATTCATAACCGCCATCAAAATTTTGGGTATTCCGATATTTAATCCTCTTGCACCCCGAATGCTCGAATACCTTCGTCATTCACACCTTCGGGTCTAAGAAGATTAAATAGGGGCATCTGTCATACCCCAAATTTTGACCACTAAGATTTCTCATCATTGTGCAAATCATCATCACAATATGGATGAACCATCATGCCTCATTAAATGCCTCAAGGGTTGTTGAGCATTCACTACAATCAAAATTAGGGTTTTAAGCCCTCTCAGAGCCTTAGACAAAGGATCAATCAAGGAATAACTTGATCTTCAAATTTTCTAGCCTCTAAAATATCCACAATGGATCAAAAGGACTCCCACTTCAAGGATTAAGCACAAGGCTGCTCCCTTCTAGGTGGATCAAGTCTCAAGATCGACAGTGTCATCAAATTAGGGTTTTGGTCGACCAGGGCCTCCAGATGGAAATTTTTCATCTGGCCACAAGCCAATGATCCAAAACATAACCTAATATACTCCATGGAACCTCATGGACCCAATCATCAAGTCAACTTGACCTCAGGGGATGCATTCATCAAAAATCAGGAATTAGGGTTTCTTGACCTAATTCACCCCTAAGTTGACTTTTGGGACAAATCATGAGCCAAGACCTCAAGACATGATTTGAGGGTCTCTAATATACTATATTGATCCATTTTCAACAATGGATTAATCCAAGAAGCTTGAGCAACAAGTCTCAATTTCATCTGCACCACAATTAGGGTTTCGCGAGAAAAGTCAACTGTAACTTTGACTTTTGACCAGGACATGCTCCCAAACCCTAAGACATGATTCAATATACCCTATGACACCCATGGAACATGTCCATCAAGTTTGATTTAGGTCAAGGACATGATTTCCTGAAGAATTGCACAGTTTGGAATTCATCTGATAAAAAGTCAACTGTGCACAAAAGTCAACTTTGACTTTTTGAGATTTTTCACCAAAATGGATTTTTAACCCTAAAATGATGTTAATGTATGATTTGAATCATCATTCATCAAGAAAAATCAAAGAAAGTGGGATAACTTGTAAAAGGGGTAACCATAAAAACTTAGAAAAATTTCTAAGTTATGGAAAAAGTGACACTAATGTGCCAACTTTGGAGGACCATAACTCCTAAACCACAAGGCCATTGTTCCCCATTCAAAGCTTGATTTGTAGATCACATTTCTCTCTACAAAAGCTTCATACTGACCTATGTCCAAATTCCTCATGGATTTTGAGTTATGGAATGATCAAAATCAAGAAAAGTCACTTTGTTCCAACACTTAGTGAAAATTTCACTAAGTCAGAATCTGCCTTTACTTTTTTCCAAATGTAGGGGGATTTTTCACTTGGATTCAAAAGAGATCAAAACCAAACATGTTCAAACAGTTGTTGTATCATGTAAAGGCTTTCCAAAATGGCCAAGAACATTACCAATTTCAATTTGAGCTATGAGATATGACATTGGCAAGATGCCTTGCTGAAATCTGCCAAGGCAAGGCAGATTTTTGCACTTTTGGTCGATTTGCCAAAATCAGCCAATTCCAAGCCTTGTCATCACTTTGGACACATCTGAGGATTGAATCTAAAGGGGACAATCACTGAGCCAAGCCTCCAAAGTCTTTGGAACAAGAAATAGCATGTTTAACCTAGAATTGCCAAAATAGGGACAAGACTCCAATTTTGGATTGGAGCATTCAATGGAAGCATCAAGGTGGCATGGACTGAGCTCTTAACAACTGAATTCAGTCAAGACTTATCCAAGACCAAGGGAACCAGCAGCCTGTGCCCTAACCTCTAGTCAATGGCTAGAGGAGACTTGGATTTTCATTTGCCAACATTGGCCAAACCTACTCAGCAGTTGCCATTCACTATTCCTTGCAAAACAAACTTGCTCTACTATAAATAGAGCTCAATTGTGATCAGTTTGAGTACACCAAAGCCATCAAACAGATGCTTTCCTCAAAATCTCTTCTTTCACTCCAATTTTGCCTTCTAAGGCAAGTCACTATCGGGTTTTGAGTTTGAGAGCTTTTCCAATCAAACCAATCACACACACACCTCATATACATCACATATGAGCTGATCAAACACTTAAACAACAACTGGAACACTGATTTCTCAGAATCACCAGTCAATTGCTCAAGGTTTTAACCAAAATGCAGTTGAGATACCATAAAGTGATCCAGCCAACTTCAATCAAGTCCAAGCATTCAAACACGCTCCATAGGGTGTAGGGAAGCTGTTCAGATCATCACAACTCATCTGTAACACCTCCAACACAAATCACGATCACCAGCTGCAAGTGGTAAGCATGAGCTCTTCTAACTCCATGATCCATGCAATTTTTGCTGCACAATAATTTGGCCATATGTTCATAATCATGCATGGAATGTTTCCCCTCAATTAATTGCATTGTTTGAATCGTGCATCAAAAATCCCAGCCTTCATGCAGAATCTAGGGTTCTTGAGGATTGTTCATGATTTCTTGTTTTATGTTTAATTTAAATGAAATTAATTGTCATAGACATGATCGTGAGGTTGAAACGAGTTGATTGGTATGTGGATTGCATGATATGATTAAGTATTCAGTGAGATTGGATAGAAAATGCAAATATGGGAAACTCAGAACACGCGCGTGTTCTTGCCCTTGTTCTTAGCGCCATTTTCCAACATTTGAATATTTGAATTTTGTGATTTTTATTTAATTGATTCAAAAATTATTTTCTCTCTGAGTTTTAATGATTTTGAGTTGATTCTTTTTTTAATAATTCACAAAAATGTTAAAATATTTTATTTTCCCAAAAAATCCCCAAAAATATTATTTATTTCATATAATTGATATTTTTGCAAAGAATTAATATTTTAATTGTTTTTGACATTTAAAATATTTTTTCCTCTTGATTTTGTAAATATTAATGACTTCTAATTATTTTGTAGGTTAATACTTGATTTTTGAAGCATTAATCCAAGATCATAATTTGTTTCCCACATGTTAAACAATTTTTTATCATTTTTATTGAATTTTTATTCAATTAAAATACATTTTGGAAATAAATTAGGGTTTTTGATTAATTCAACCCTCACAAATCATTTTCAAACACTTTTTGGGCCTCTAATAGAGTGTAAGACCCAACCCTTTGTAAATACAACCTATTTTGGGCCTCACTTATGGTATAAGTCCCGTTGTATTTCAAAAAGTTCGACGTGATCATCATCCGTTGAAAAACAAACTTTGGGCCTACCCTCGAGTAGTAAGACCCATTTCTTTTCTTTAAAACTCTTTGGTCCTCTATTAGAGTGTAAGACCCAACCCACTTATACATAAATATTTTGGGCTTCACTTATTGTATAAGTCCCTCTGTACATTTTTAAATTCGGCACGATCGTCGCCAGTTTAAAAATAAACCATCTGGGCCTCTCCTTGAGCTATAAGACCCATTCAAAACTTTTGGGCCTCTAATAGAGTGTAAGACCCAATCCCCTTTTAACCAAAAATAAATTTGGGCCTCACTTATTGTATAAGCCCCTCTGTGTTAAAAGAAAACCTCGGCGCGATCGCCATTTTAAATGGAAAAATCATTTGGGCCTACCCTCGTGTTATAAGCCCCACTCTTTTTCTTTAAAAACATTTTGGGCCTCTTGAGAGAGTGTAAGACTCATCCCTTTGTACAGAAAACAATTTTTGGGCCTTAGTCACTTGTATAAGTCCCTTTGTACAAATTCAAACAGTGCGCTCACTGATAAAACCCTGGGCCTCTCCTTGAGCTGTAAGCCCCAAATCTTTCTTTTTCAAAGCACTTTCTCCTTTGATTTGGAATATACTGTTGTTTTCAATCTGTCTTTGTTAAACAACTAACCAAAACAGCATGGAAGCTCTACAACCGAGTAAGTGTTTATACGCTTTCATTTACCGCTTTCATATACATATAACTGTATTGTGGGGTTGTTTCGCTGTAAGTCTTTTTTCATAAACTCATATCAACTGTGTAATAATAGTATAGATATTTAGAGTTTCCCCGGCAACTACGTCTAGAACTAGGTAATGCCGTTTCGTTTATTCGTCGAAATAGACAGCTATATCCCCAATAGGATCACCAGATACAGTCTTCTCTTTGGCTGTCCTCATTAGGAATTGTTAAGAAACTCTACTCCCAGAGATGAATGTATTCTCCGTGAATAGCATCTTTGAGTTTCTTCCAAATTCTCGAACTTTCCTGGCTTGATCTATTCCTTGTGAATAGCCTGTCTTGAATTTCTCGGGGTTTGGGGACCCACGGGCTTCTTAAAAGCATCGACCTCCTCTTGGGCATCGTACAAGGACCCACATGCTTCCTAAAAGCATCCCCGCCTCCTCTTGGGCTTAGTACAAGGACCCGTCGGCTTCTTAGAAGTATTCACAGCCTCCTCTTAGGCTTCGTATAAATGATTTCTTCCTCCGGGAATTATAGTCTCCTCTTGGGCTTCATACAAGGACCACTCGGCTTCTTAAAAGTTTCCAGCCTCCTCTTGGGCTTCGTACAAATTGTCCCAACGACCTCCTAGAGGTATAGGAACATAACTTAGTCATCTTCATAGAACAGTCCTTTCCAAGAGTCTACTACTGTCCTCTCCGAGAAACATCCATCAATCATACTGACTCGTCCTCCTTCAAATGTCTCAACTGGACCGACGGATAAAATCATGAGTCCATACTTTCGTCGATTCGCAACACAGTTCTAACGACATTCGCACTCTTGAAATCAATGTCACCTTGATCCAACTTCTCATACTACAAACATCTCTGAGAAGTAAACTTCTCCCCCACTTGTTTCAAACCAACTCTTGGAGACAAATAGTTAGAAAACTAATAAGCAAGTACCGACAGTGTTTCACACACCTGCCGCATACTAAGGAATAAACAACATTAGACAACTTGGCCGGCCGGACGGACCTGCTCTGATACCACTAATGTAACACCCTTCTAAGCCCCACGAATATTCATGTAATGTTAATTAATTAAATCAGAGTAATTCATTAAAAGGGTGCAACATTTCTTCATAAAACTTCTTAATTAAAAACATCCTGCTCCGTAACACGGGTTCTCAAAACATTGTTTTACTAAAATAAAATACTTCAATTAAAAATTCATCGTCAGACATCATAACTCACAAAACTTGTTAAAACATTTTTAAAACAAGATGAAACACTTCAATACATAATTATCAACATTTAATTCAAACGATTCCCAAAGACCTGATGTTACATCTATCAGAGCAAGACCCTCTTCACTGCGGAAAGATAACTAATAACTCCATAAGCTATCTCGAACTTCTACTGTTATCCTTGAGTACCTGCCAATTTCCCATGGTAGGGGAAATATCAGCAGAAAGGGTGAGTACAATCATAGCCATTATAAAAGACATAAGGAATAAATATAGTAGTCATATCCAGGAAATCACAACAACATAACATCATTTAACACATATACCTCATAACCACAAAACACCAAATTCTCATGTCAGAACATCACCAAAATCAGAATCACCTCAAACACATCACATAGTACAATTATTGTGCAATGCCACAAATAATGAATGCAACATGCATGCGGTACCGAAACTTCACTGATGACTTAGTCATCTTCAAACTTCACTGGACAATAAGTCCTACAACTTCACTGGATATCATCCTACAACTTCACTGATGACTTAGTCATCTTCAAACTTCACTGGACAACAGTCCTTTAAATGCTATGAATGCATGATGCGCAACAACATATAAAATACGACCACGGCTAGTCAAACGCATCATCATTCATCATAGTCATCATACTTCATCACATACATCACATTCATCAAAACAACATCATTATATTCTCTTCATATAATCATCAATACTTAGTCACCATCACATATTCATCAACACATAATTAACATCACACCATAACAGCATCCTAAATCTCATATTAGCACCACAATCATCATAAATATCACAATAGCATCTTAATCATCATATCGGCATCATTTATCAAACATCATCATTTTATTAAACAATATCACCATTATTCTTACAGCATCATAAAGTATCTCACAGCATCGTTTACATCGTGTTAATATCAGTACATCATCATAACTCATAATAGCATCAATCCAACACAAATCATTTACCAAGGATATATCATCACATCACAGTCAACATGTAATCATTTATCAATTCATCATATAGCATATTTAGTGATTGATTATGCATGTCATATCAACATCATCATTACAATATCACATTACTTCATGACAGTATTATCTTCATCCTAACAACCCCAAAAATCTAGGTAGTATCATCATCATTAAAATCTTCATGTTCCATTCACAAACATCATAACACATACTTTAAAATCAAACCATTATCAACTATTACGACCAATACTAGACAATTCATTTCCAGACACAACTCAGGAATTTCACACATACATCATACTTTCTGTTATTTCAGCACACACATCATTCATATAGCATGGCACAATCCATAGATAATCACATTATAAATATCATCAATACACAACATAAACATCATGTCAGTATTATTTCATTATCACCAATACTAAATAATTTCTGCTAATTAAAATCATGGGTTTTCACACAGACAGGCATATTTACAGGTTTATCAACACAGAACATTCATCACTTTCGCCTATCAATTTCTTTAGAGGATCACACTATATGATTTATATTATTCTTCCATGTTATAGTTGATTTCATTACCTTTCCATAGCCTCAAACGGCATCAAAAACGGGTTCTTAGAACAAAAGTTATGTTGTTTAGAAGAAACTAAAAAAAATACAATTCCCTCATCTAATGGGTGGCTTGCACCACCCCTGCCTCTTCATCCTTGGTGGCTTGCACCACCCTTTGTAAATGTGGCTGGCGCCACTAACTTCTGGTGGCTTGTGCCACCCCCAAAAATCCCTTTTTTTTTTTCTTTTCTTTACTATTTCTTCCTTTTCTCCCAAATCCGTTAATAACTTCAATAAAATTCCACATAACAATTCCAGTAAAGAGTTTCCAAAATTCCACTTGATTCATCTATCATCAATATATTCTATCCTATAGGCACGATTGATCTGTGATTCATTCAGTAATTCATCAATCAATTAACAATTCAACAGATTACGAAACCATCCAAAACCTCATATTTGCCACACTCAATCAACAACTCAATTTCGACATACAATACTACACATCAATTGAAAGCAATCTTTACGTTAAACCATCATCAATTCTGTCACGGTTATCATTTATCAAAAACTCCTCCAAAACCCTAATAATTCCCACAATTATCCAGACCTTAAATCGGTTATAATAAAAATGATAAAACTCCCCTTACCTTAATTCGTCGTCGAATCCGTCGTTCTCTTCGCGTTCTACTGAATTCCGATATCCCTTTTCTATTTTCCTCCCGGCCCTAGCAGCTCTCCTATTCTCTCTGCCTCTTCTCCAAAACTTCCACGTTCTTCTCCTATTTTTACTTTTTTTCTGCAACTCCCACTTACAGCCACTTTCTAACTCCTCCTTGTTTCTAAAAACCTAATATAATAATTCTATTATTTTATTTTCTTATTGGGCCTCATTACTACACCCCCACTATTACTACCATCTAAATAAGCCCAATATTTTCTTATGCTTCTACTAAATTAACACCATATTATTTTCTACGACTGAAATCATTTTTAATTAAATAATCCTACTAAAGCCAACACAACTTAAATCAATTAAATTAATTAATATTCTACAAAAAATAAATATTATTTCTAATATTAATTTCTCCCGACTAAATCGACTAATTACCCGATTAATACTTATTAGCATCGACCAACATATTCAACATATTCAACAAATATTCGGAAAAATACTCAATACTATTTAATTAAAATATTTAATTAAATACGGGCGTTACATTTTCCATGCCTATTATTGATTATTATAACATGAGTTAAAGCCTTTATTTGGATTTTAATAAGTCATTTTTCTATTTTTGGTTGATGCCTAATTGTGACTTGATTTTGTTTGGAACATGCTTGATGTTTGACCTAGTTTGGTTTCTTTTTGACCACTTGTGCTTAAGTGAAGATTGAAATGATTAATTGATGTGATTAAATGTTGTCTTAACTTGATTGGAGCTTTGGATTCACTTTCATTTGATCATTTTCCTATTTGTGATTAATTTCCAAGTTGATAATGTTTTGGCCTTGCTCCTTTGTTGTTCTTGACCTAGTTCTTTGAGATGATTTCTTGTATGATCTAATGGATGCTTATGGATCCTTGTATGATTTTAATGACATGTTTAAGATGTTGACCTTCGTTATATCATATCCATGGTGTGATAATTTCTCACTTCTTGCCTCACATGATCATTTGTTTCTTATATGAATGACTTGAGTGAATGAGTACCTAGTTTTGATGCATGTTTGAGTTTGATCTTTGTTATTTCTTCTTTCTATCCATGAGTTGATGTTTGGAATGATATACATGATCATGCTACTGCCTTACTTGGATTCATACCCTAAGCTTGTAACACCCTTCTACCCAACAGACATTCACGAAAAATATAACAACAATGATCAGAGTAAAATCCCATAAGGGTGTCACATTTCGTCATAAAACATCAAATAATAACATCCTGCTCCGTAACACGGGTTACAACATCATGAGTAAATCATTTACTACACAGCGTAAAACTTCAAAAAAAACATCATAAGTTATAGCATCAAAAAGTTTTTAAAACAACTTCAAGGCATCATAACATCATCAATAAAAGAACACTATGGTTCGACTCAAACGTCCCGACCCGATGCTACATATCAGAGCAAGACCCTCTACTCAACCAAAATAATCAAAAGTACTTCAAGTCAGATCTTCACGCACCAAAAAGCTAATCCTGATCACCTGCACGTTACCCACGTGGAGGCAACATTCAAACAGGCAAGGTGATTAATCATAAACCATTATACAAGATATAAGATAAAAAATAATAATGTAGCATGCATCAAAATAAAATAACATCGTCATTATACATCGTCATCATCATACATCATAAAAATCATGTCATCATTAACATCATTTATTCACAATCATGCAATGCCACATAATTATGAAATGCACAACACAGACTCATGCATGTGGTACCAATTCATCATGTTTGATGGACACTGGGCCATCACCCTCCAAAGATCCCCACCAATAGGATCGATTCTACACAAGAACCGAAGCAACGTCATACACTCCAATCCACACAATGGGATTGAAGCCACCACTAGACCGAAGTCCTACAACCGTCACTAGACCGAAGTCCTAGAATGCTATGAATGCATGATGCAAACGTCATAATCGTCATCGTCACAAAATCGTCAAATTGTATCATCATTCATACAACTCTCGTCAAGCATCATGGTAACACATCATTAACATACATCAAAATCATCATCGTTACAGAGTCATCACATTTCATCATCATTCATCAGATTCCATCAAAGCATCATGTTTTCACATCATTATCATGCATCAAAATTCTCATAATCACATCACAAGTCATCACATTTTATTCATTCAAATACATCACATATATGTATCCAAGGCATACAGGGGTCAAGGCACAAGACAACATTCAACAACGAAGAAAAGAAAAATAAACAAAATCACTGCTCCTGCTCGCCTGGAGTTCGCTCGGCGAAGCAGCGCGCTCGCCTGGGTTTTGTCTGGCGAAGCAGGGGCGAAACATCTTCCCCATACAAAATCCATAAACTCCACTTTCACACTCTCCCTTCACTTCTATTTTTGGTCGGCGAAGCAGCTCACTCGCCTGGTCTTCGCCCGGCGAAGCTGGGGCGAATCCCACACTTTCATACAAAATCCAGTAGCACCCATTTTCCACCTCCCCTTCGCTTCTATTTTCGCTCGGCGAGGTTGGGGCGAATTCGCTTCGCCCGATGAGCTGGGAATTTTGCCCGGCGAATCTGCGCGAACCTGCATCTCTCAGTTGCGATTCTGCATTGTCTCCGACTAAAAAAGGGTTGCGATTTCAGCACCCAAACATGCAAAATATTCACCATTCGTCTCAGAATTAACACAACAACAACAACACATCAAAAATAGGTTTCATTCCTAACATTGAATACGTCCCAAAAACCCCAATTCCGACATGAACTCATCAAATTCCCGAAAAACTCACTACCTACATATTTCTACACCTATATCAAATATAATGATGAATAATACTCCTCATACCTTAGAAAAATGTTTCTGATTCCTCCTCTCTGAGTTCTTCCGAAACTTCTCTGAACCCTAGCTTTCTCCTCCCTTTTCTTCAGAGCTTTTCTAACTTTCACGATTGCACAAACTGACTTCTCATTCTCCGTTTTTCCCATAAGTCACTATTACCCTTTGGACCCTTAATATGATTTTCCAACATTATCCTCACTTATTCTCGCACAATTGCCACTTAGCCCTTACTTTTATTTTAAAATAATAATAATAATTTAAATAACATTGTCACATTATTCCGTTATTATTATTATCGAAATAGTCCCTAATAAATCATATACTCCTAGCATCATCAACACACCCTTAACATCGTTAATACCCCACAATATAAATCATCAGACATCACAATAATTCACCAAAGTACGAATATTTAAAATAAACCGATTAAATAAATATTCTACTGATTTTGGGGTGTTACAACTCACATGTTTTCTCTTTTGTGGTGTGTTTTACATGAGCTATTTGTTGACAAATGATTGAATGTTGTTAAGATGCATGCCTTGAATTCCCTTGCTTATTTTTTGATCATTAACATGAGATGAATGCAATATGACTTGGCTACTTCCCCATCTTGGTCCTTATATCATTTGACTTCATTTCATTTTGTTTGATGGTTGATAATACTTCTTGATTGGTTTTGAGACATTTGTGTGTGCATCGATGCATTATTTTGCCTAATTGTTTTGACTTCTAATCTTTGAATTTGGTGTGAAATATGTACACATTCTTTGCTTGGTGTTAGTGATTATCTTGTGGGTTTAAATGCGATGCTTGCATGGCTTGAAGTTTATGTCTTAGTGCTTGAGCTTCACCATTGGGTTACTTGATGTTGCATCTTCTCCTTCATCTCTTTCTTCTTTCTTTTATTTTGAGCCTTGAGACTTGTTTAAGTCTTGAGTTTGCTTTTGTTTGTGATTGATTAGTATAATGTTTACTTGTGTTTGTTCACATGATCCCTTAGGATTCCTAGCACCACTTAATTTCGGATTAAGTTAGAGGTAGGAGAGACATTAGGCTTTCAATCCTTTGCATGATAACAAGTAGGATAGTTCCTTTTAAACCTTAACCTTAGGTCTATCTTTTTGCATGCTAACATTAGGTAGAATTCCTTTTCTATCTCAACCTTAGGACCATTGTGCATGACAATATTAGGATCTAGTTTCCCCTAGTTGTTTTCTTTTCAGCCTTTGAGTTCTCTCTCTTCTCATCTCAAAAACAAAATCAAAACACTTAATAAATACAACGAGTATTGTGCGCCACGAGCCTTGAGTATATGGGAAATAGAGAGTGATGGGTCTCCCTTCACTTTTCTAGAGTGATTAGCATACGTCCCGTTTAGGGGCGACCATGCGATGCATTCGCTTCTATGTCATTGACTTTAGTACAATACGAGTTCTAAACTAACTTAATTCACTTCTGTCTAAAAAACGCCAATCAAATGCAAATCTTTTATCCTTCGGGATGGGTTTCAAATCATTTTCAGAAAAGAGCACGTTATTTCCATTCTACCGCAAACAGACATCGACCCTAACTGCTGGAACACGAACTTAACGTCGCTCATAAAAAACACTTAACCAATATGTGGTTTCGTAGGTCGAACTACGACTGCTCTGACTTCCTCATTCTCATCCAAATGAGAATACGTAGGCACAAGACAGCGATGTCTTGGCAAGCAACCTTCTCATATTTCACCCGTAGTCAATCGAACTACGTTGACTCTGACTTTCCCATTGCACGAGGGAATATGTATGCCTAGGACGGCGAAGTCCTATCAAGTCTTCTTTTGTTTTCCTTTTTCGGTTAGCAGTAGGTTTTAGATAACACACCCTTTGATTAGACAACAAGCGTAGATCCCGTTGAGTACAACGGACGCAAGATGTAACACCCCATTTTAAATTATTTGGTCGTCGGTGCTATTTTGTTTGTTTGGCGTTGTTAAGGGTGTGTGTGGTTGAGCGCGTAGGCGTAATGTCCTTAGCGGAACCGGTAAATGGAGATGTCGGGATAACGATAATGTAATGTTGGATTATGTGTGGACATAGTTAATAACAATAGTAAGGTGAATATTATTATTATTAATATGGCTAAGATTATTAATATTATTATTACTATTATTATTAATATTATTGGTGTGTTATTAGAATTATTATTATAAATTATTAGTATCACTATTAATATTATTATTTTATTAATTAAAAATCAGATTTAATTAGTAAATGGATAGTGAGAGGAAAATAAGGAGATGAAGACCTAATCAAAGTTTAGGGACAAATTTAGGAATGACGATATTTTTCACTGAGAAAGAGAGGGCAAGAGGAGGAAGAACAAGGCTGCTAGGGCATTCTTCTCCATCAATTTTCGCAGGAAATTGGAGTACAATTCGAGGTAAGGGGGGGGGAGAATGGGTTTAATAACTGGTGATTCTGACATGAGAGGATAGTGAGGGCTCCTTACCCTCGTAGGTTTTATGTGCTATTTTGAATCTGATTGTTTTCTGTATTCTGTGTGCATGATGATCATAAATTGTTGATGTGTATGTTGTTATAGATCTGAAATTCATGCAATTCTGATGATTGAACTCTGTGGTGTTGTTGTTGTAGAACTGTGGTTGTAGATCTTGTTTTGTGGCAGGTTAAGGGTAATAAATTTAGATCTAGAAATAGTAAATTGGTTAGTAATGATAGGAGAATGTGGTAGTATGAAATTACAGGTCCTAAAATCAATGTAGAGATGAATTTAGGATAGATCTGGATGATAGAAGTGAGATCAAAGTGATAGTTTCGGACTGATATGCAAAATGGGTATTTTTCACAGTCTCTGCCCATACGCGTAACAGGGAAAGCGTTATGCGTATGACATTGTGTGCTAGGGGACCATTACGCGTAACAGGCAAGTCGTTACGCGTATGGCAAAGTGTTACGTGGGTATACGCGTATGAGACATCAATTTGGCACGGCCCTCTGCCCGTACGCGTATTGATACCCGTATGGAGGCTTGGCCTTACGCGTATGAGAAAGATTACGCATATTTAGATCTGAAAATGGATTTCTGAGGGAAGGACACGTTTCTGCCCATACGCGTAATAGGCAGGGCAATACGCGTATGGCAGGGCGGGAGGAGAGGCCTTACGTGTCAGGTACGCAGCTGGGTGGCGAGGGAACTGGGCAATACGCGTATGGCACAAGGCAATACGCGTATGACCAGCGAGAGTGCCGAATTTTTCTGTTTTTGCGATTTCTTCCCGATTTCGCGTCTAATGTAATTCCTGGTGGGTTGTGATACTAGTAGGAATATAATGGGACATGTTGAGACTAGTAATAGTAGTACGAATGATAAAAGGAGAGTTTAACCGATCAATTATATAAGTAAATAATCGAGGCCATTTGGCGTGTTGTTACGGATCGGGTGGTAATCTTGGTGCAGGGGGACAGTCGCAGTAGGATTTAATTGAGCAGGTTTGGCTAGCATCGATGGGTGATAGGATGAATTATAGTTAGTGTGGATTAGTCCAGTTATAATTAATTAATACCGCGTGATAGGTTAATTTGTGTGTAATAATTGTGGTGAGGCATTAGGGTTGTTTTCCCTAGGCATGATTGATACTTGTATGCTGAATGGTGATTATGAGATAACTTTTGTTGATGCAGGGATAGTAATTCCTTTAGGAATTACGGTGAACGTTCGATTCACGTGAGATCATGAGGATCATACATTATGATTGATAATAGTATTTGGTGTATATTTTGGTGTGTATTGATATTGTGTTACAGGTGGGTAATTCTAGTGGGAATTACGGTGAGTGTAACTCATGTATGATCAGGAGGATCGTGAAAATATATAATTGTTATTATACATGTATTGTATGCATATTTATTGTCATGCATTTATGGTGTGTCTGGTGGAGATGAATCATTGCTTAGTAGGAGTGTATGTGATTCATCCGAACTCCAATATGGAGTGTGGTGGAGATAGATCATTGCCAAGTAGGGGTGTATGTGATTTATCTGGATTCTATTATGAATCGGGTTCGATTGAATGAACCATGGTGTAATGGTACCACATGCATTGTGTCAGTTGTTGAGTCACATTGCATTTATGTATGTTGATTAACGGGTGATTGAAAATGATAAGTAGCGTCGTGACTGTGTGTTGTTATGCTGATTGGTGTGTTATACTACTCCTTAACATGTATTTTTCACCGTTAAATTGTTGAACGTAATCCTCACCCCTTTGTTGTTTTGTGGCGTCTGTGCTCCTTGGGGAGTACAGATAAGCAGGTACCTGAGTAGTACATGGAGCTTGAGTTGCTTGTTCGAGTTTAGAGAGTCGCTCTGATACGCAACACGGGATTGGGGATTTTAATTGTTGTAGAATTATTTTAATCATTACGTATCTTATTTTCAGAAGTGTGTTAAACAATGTAAATCTTGGAAACATAATTGGTAGAGGCCTTAATGCCAGTGAAGTGATTTAATGAATATTCCGCTGTATAAACCTTTTATGAGTAATAAAGTGAATGAAGCAATTGAGTATTCTTGTTGTTTATTTGATGTGACATCCCACTATGTCGGAAACTCTGATCATTTTTCGTAGTTATTTATGCATTTTTAATAATGGGAAAGTGGGGTGTTACACAAGAGGGTGCTAAAACCTTCCTCTCACGTAATCGAATCCCGAACCCGGACTATGGTTGTGATGACCATGTCTTCTCCCTTTTTGAGGTTTTCTTCGATCGTTTCCTTTCCCCCGTCAGGATAAATAACATTCGGTGGCGACTCTTCTATTTTTTCGCTGGGTGTTTTTCGCAGTTGCGACAATGTGCCCTGCTAATAAAAAAGAATAAGAATTTACTGAATATCCTATAGATGAATCCATCTTCCAAACCACATTGTTTTCAACACCTTCTTTTAGCGTCTGATATGCCAGAAGAGCACAAATTTCCTGCATGCTAGGGTGAAAATTAGCCAACAAAAGACTTGGAATCCCGAGATTACTCCATTGCCAAACATCATTACATTATGACCCATTTTTCTGCACCGGGTCACCCTCTTTAGTACAAATTTTATACAATTAAGAAAATAAGTGTTTAAAAGAGAAATCTACATACCAACCAGCAAACCAAAAAGAGATATTACTTCCTTTTCCTAGCTTAAAAAGAATTTTTCCTACAAAATCAAGATCTGCTTTGTCAGATCTTCTATCTATGTTGGATAAATCCTTTTAACATGTTGACTTTAGCTCCTTTTGATGCCTACTATCCCCAATCAGCATTTGATGCTTAATGTTCCCGTATCTGGCCCTTAACAAATCCGCCCAAATACTTCCTTTTTCCACTAATATCCTTCATTTCCACTTGCATAAGAGAGCTAAGTTGAATTTTTCTATGTTCTTCTCCCCTAACCCCCATTGGTTTTTAGGCCTACAAATTTGCTTCCAACTAACCCAATGAATCTTCCTTCTTGTTCCAGAACTGCCTCATAAGAAATTTTGTTGAATTTTCTCTATTTCTTTCCAAATCTTCAATTGAGCCTTCGAGAATAAAAAAAATGGATAAGTTGTTATGATTAACGTTGATGAGAGTGATTCTTCCTCCTTTAGACAAATACATCCCCTTTCCAAGATGCCAATTTAGATTTTATCTTTTCCAAAATTGGAGTTAACATCTTAATTCTCCTAGGATTTGATCCTATAGGGATTCCAAGAAAAGTAAAAGATTTATCTTCAACCTTACATGAAAGAAAAATAGATGTTGCTGACAATTTTTTTTTACTAATGCTTATTCCAAACAGTCTACTTTTGTGAAAATTCACTCCCAAACTAGATACAAGTTCAAACCCCTTAAAATGGCTTTATACTCCACACATTCTTCCATTTACCTTCTCCTATCAGCAGCGTATCATCTGAAAAATGAAAGATCTCAAAAGAGATCCTTTCCTAACTCTAAATCCTTTGAACTCTCCTACTTTTGAAGCATTTTTTACCAGACGTGATAACCCTTCTACTATCAACACAAAAAGGAAAAGTGATAAGGGATCTGCTTGCTTTAATTCTCTTCATATCTCAAAGTTTAATGTTGGACTTCCATTTACAATGACTGACATGTGGCTTGTAAAAACACAAGCATTCATCCATTTCATCCAAAGAGGGCTAAATCTCATTCTTTTCATCATGTATCTAAAAAGTCCTAACTAACCCTATGATGCGCCTTTTCAAAGTCTACTTTGAAAAACAAACAATTTTTCTTTGTTCTAGTGGTTAAATCCATGATCTCATTAGCAACTAAAACTTCATCTAAAAGTTATCTTCCAGGTACAAAAGCAGATTAACAAGAAGATATTAAAGAACCCAAAACATTTTTCAATCTATATGCTAATAATTTTGCTAAAATCGTATATAGGAAGTCCACCAAACATATTGGTCTATACTCATCTAGACGTCGAGGGTTAGAATTATTAGGAATGAGGGTTAAGAATGAAGAAGTTATTGCTTTTGACAGTTTTTCCTAGCTGTGAAAATCCTTCACAAACCTAAGAATGTCAACCTTAAGGTTCCAACATTTTTTGAGAAAAACAAAGTTGTATCCATCAAGGTCAGGGCTTTTTGATCTCTCACACTACCAAACTGCTTCCTTGATTTCGTGATCAAAGAAAGGTTCTTCCAAAAAGATCATATTTGCCTAGGAGAGTTTTATGAAATCAATTCCTTCCAACTGGGGTCTGTTGGATTACAGTTCATATAACTTCTCACTGAAATGTCTTCTAATTTCTTCTTTCACATCTCTTACTAATTCAATAGTCACATTGCTAGTATTCAAAGACCTTAAGAACTTCCTTATATTTCTCCCTTTCAATATGTTAAGAAAATATCTGCTATTAAAATCACCATCTCTTGTCCACTTTATTCTAGACTAACGTTGAAGCATGCTCTCTTCTAGAAAGAGCTTCTTCCACATTAGGCTAGAGGCATTACTTTTTCTGATCAATAAATCCTCAACTTGATCCTCCTTACAGACTGCAAGCAACTCATCCATTTCATTGACTTCTTCAATTCCTTCTTCTACCTTCATATCAAGCCACCCAAAAACATCTTTGTTCCAATTCCTAAGACTCCCTTTTAACAACTTTAATTTCTCTTTAATGACATAATCACTCGTTCCTTCCACTTTGATACCTTCCTATTTCTTTTCCATATACTTGATAAAATCTTTATTTTTAAACATACAATCCTTTACTTTGAAAGGTTTAGGGCTCCGTTCAGATTTATTGACCATTAACCAAATTGGGAAATTATACGAAATGTCCCTTTTACCTATCATTTGACCTATTACCCCCATCTATCAATCAGAGGATCATATAGAAGAATTCTATCTAATTTTCTCATGAACTTACCATCTCCATTATACCAACTAAATTTGTTCCCTATACAAGGCATGTCTATTAGATTCATTTCCTCTATGAATTCTTTGAGTTCCCTCATTACATAACTTCTGCTAGAGCATAGACATTCCTTTCTTTCATAGGGACTAAAAATTGAATTAAACTCACCACATAAACACCATTCCCCATCAACAAATTTCTTTTTAATATCTAAAATATCTCTTCATAACTTCCTCTTCAGAGAGATATTGCATGGGGAATAAACGTTAATTATATAATACATATGGTCTTTCCACTCCATTTTAATACCTAGATACTCGTCTCCTTTGAAGCTAAAAATAGGATTTATAATACCCATCTTCCAAATTGTTAATAAACCCTCTGATTGACCTATAGCGTTACTACTAGACCATCCCACCTTATCATCAATCTAGAAACTATTGACTAAACAGTTATCTACTACTTTAAGTTTATACTCTTGAATGAGAAAGATGTTAACTTTACCTGAGATGATAGACTGAATGATTCTTCTACACTTTTCTTTGTTGTTGTTGCCTCTTATGTTTAAGGAAACTATATTTATTTTGTTGATTGCTTTTCCGCCTTCGAATCCTCTTTTTGTTCTTTGTCTTTTGACTCCATTTATGATATTTTCTTCTCTTAGTGTTTAATCTTGTCTTTTTCCATGATACTCAAGTTGGAGATTGCATTCCAGACTTTATCTCCAACATTGGACTCCACGTTTTCCTAAAATTTGATATTTCCTTAGAAAACTTTTGAATATGAGGTTGAGTCACAATGTAAAATTGAGCCTCCTGAAAAGCGGTCTTCATCCTCTGTGCCTCTTGATGGGATTGGGTTTTTAAATGATGATTTTGCTTTCGATTTAGGTTGGGATTGTCTAAAGTCTGAAAAGTAAGAAGGTTGAGCTAGGGTTTCCCTTTGTTGATCAGATACAGAGTTTTTCTTCTAAGCTCTTTGTCCATAAGATGGGTTTTGGGCCTATTGGATTCTAGAGAAATGGGCCCATCTGCTTCTGATGCACCTTTATCCTTCTGACATTCAAAAGTGCTTATTAGGCCTACTTGAGCTAACCATTTCTCCCTTCTTGGATCATTGACTTTGAAAAAAGTATCCAATAAAAAACTATGATTGTCATCCTCTTTGTCAGTTGACATTGAATTGATCTGATAGCTCCCATTCGCTTTTAACTTTTCTACTTTTACCGCCTCCACAACTGTATCAAACTGATCGATTACACTTTTCTCCTTTACTTTTGAAGATGTTTACTGACTTTTATTTCTAAATTATTTCTTTTTGTCGTACTTGTGCTTCTGGAATTCTCCCTCTTTGACCTGTCTTTCATCACCTTTTCCGCCTTTTGAATTATTCGAACTTTTTTCTTAAAGCTACTCTTCTAAGACTTCCAAGTCCTCTTCACCCCATAAGCTTGTTGCATCAGAGCTGTTTTTCAATTGATCTGTTTTTTTAATCTGGATGTTTCAAGGTTATTAACATTAGACCATGTGAATCTTCCGTAATTTTGATTATGAAGAACTCATTGTTAATCTTGACGTTGAAAGTTTCGTGAAGGATCTTTGAGCATCTAGTCTGACAAAAAACCTTGCTACATCAATGCACTTAAGTTTCATTGTGTTTTCGTCTGTGCATATAAAGGTTCTAACTGTTGCCACTAGAAAATTAAAGAAATGAGTATTCCAAGCATGGCAAGGGATTCCGAAACACCACAACCAGGGTACCCTTTCTTTATCAATGTCTTCTTCCTTCCATTACCTAGTTTTAGAGAACCATTGGCTCCACAAACTCTTTCCTTATCTTATTAAGTATTTGATCTCTCATTATTCGCTTTCTTCTAATAAATAAATATTATCTCCAAGAGGTGTAAATTTAATGGAAAAATAACATCCAGTTTCAAAAATAGATTGGATGTTGTACGACGTTCCAGGGTTAACTACAAAGCCCACAAAAGCCTTCTTGAATATCTTAGAGTTGTATTCCTTGGCTTTGAATTACAAATGAGTTGTTGGCTTTCTGAATGAGCTTTTAGGTTGTTTCTCTTTGTTTCCAACCACCTTAGTAAAAGATCTTCTCGCCACCATACCCCCACTGACTCCCTTTCTTTTTGGAAAAGCCTCATAACGATTCAATGTTCCATCAGGGCCCTTTTTGCTAAAGATTCCCACATTGTTGTCTTTTATTCCTTGAAAACATGGGAATGTTTGCATGGATCTTATTGTTATCGATGAATATATTATCCAAATTGACCGTTAAGATCCTATCATCTTCAACATCCTTAAACCAAGCAAAACTGAATCTTCTTTCGAAGTTGTTACTTTTAGGATGAATGACTACTTCTGAGATGTCTACATGTTTCTTGAAGAGGTGAAAAATGTCTATAGCCTTGCAATGCTCAGGAATTTTCGAGAAATAAATTGAAGATATGCGATCTTCCAACATACCTTTTGATCTCTCCCCTACGGGGGGAAATCCCATATCTAGTTGAGCTTCCTTCTTCTGATATTTCCTCTCTTATAAATCTTTTGTTATTCCATTATCAATAACGGAAAAGAAAACCAACTGAGAACAAATGATTTGGCTGAGAACAAATAGTTACAGGGTGTTTTAGGGTTTTTTAGTGAGAAACAATTTTGGTTTGATGGTGGTTTAGGTATGAGTGAAACTAGAGAGAGGGAAGAGCTTCTCTATCTACGTTATAAAAAAAATAATTGATTTGGTATGGACTTGAAGAAACTAATATCGAGCTTGATTATTTTGGTGAGATGGTGAGCTCCGAAAGTTAGATGTTTGTTAATGCTTTGGTCAATGTTTGGGTGGTACTTGCAAATAATTTGACCCCTAAGTCAGTAACTTAATTAGGCAAAGATGAATATTTTAGGTTCTTAAAGATTACGTATCATGATTTTGAGCTTTGTCCCCTCCTATAGGTGGAATTTAGGATTTTTCTAGATCTAAAACCCTTATATGTATGGTAAGTGTCAGAGTAATATTTGTTATATCATTTAACAGTCCTTACTCAATCACTTACTTTGATCAAATGCAAATTTAAGGTAGAACTTAGTGTGTTCTCGAGGTATCATAACCTTTTCTCTAGTGTGTTTTTCTTGATATAACAGTTCATGAGGTTATGTGTCGGGTTAGGCCATCTTTGTTTCAAGCCCATGCCCTTGTTAGACCATTGATATAATGTATATTGGCCCAAGTGAGAACAATTTCCCCTCAAGATGGTTCGGTAAAGTTAAGGCGTGACATGTGATTTTGGCCTACCATGGTGGAAATATTAGTGAATTTTTCATCCATCATTAACTTGTCTTATCACCTTTGAGTTTAGAATTCGCTATTTTTCTGGTCAAAAAACAATAATGTTTCTTGAGATCTATTGTCTATGTTTTTTGTCACACGTTTATTTATATCACTTAAGGTGATGAACTATCACTAGGTATGGTATGATTGTTTTTTTAGTAACTTTAACTGTAAGTATTATTTTAATGATGTCATATCGGATGACAATGTACATGTTTACTCATTATTACACATCCTTTCAATTATATTGCCTTTGGATTGATGGATCTTTCTTTTTTTGTCTCATTTTATTAAGGAAAATGTGCATCTAAATATTTGAATACATTGTGTTTCTCCCCATTTCTTCCTTTGATTTCTTCATGTAGTTTAGTTCATACTTAGAATGTTCTTACATTCAGTTCTTTAAAATGCTCTTGTTTTCCATTAACTTTCTCCAAGTTCCCTGCTGGTAAGTTTTTCTTATTCATTACTCTTTTTGTATTTTATTGGGCACAATATCAATTAGTTTTATGGGGTAACTTGAATTCCTCTTACTTGTATTCTATGTTTTCTTCGTTTTATGAAAGATTAAGGATAGTTGCTAGTATTTGATTGTTGGCATAGTATTTATGTTGTCATTATTTTCATGCTAATGAGAGTATCTTGAAGCATGATTACTTTCCTCGAATCTCACTTTTCTTTATGTGTGACTAGGTAAAATGGTGATTGTCATCAAGTATCCTTCTGAGCCTATAATTGATTAAGAGAAATGATATTCCTATTCTTGGTTAAATGACATTTACTTAGGAACTCCTTCGAAGCACTCTGATTCAGCATAACTAGACAAATATGAGGTGGTTAATGAAATGGGAGGCCCTTTGATGCCTAGAGAGTCAGCGTCTCAGCTTTTAATAATAGAATTAGTCAAGATCTGAGGTCTGGTTTCCTTCCTTGGACAAAGCTGCCTTGACACAAGCGAAACCCTCGTTCTTCTCGATCACTTCCCAAACAAGCAACTTCACCTTTTCGACTATAGTGTTGCGGTACTCAAAAGGCTCTAGTGCGGACTCCATATCCAAAAATGAATTAGAAGCATCCCGAATCTTCTCTAGATACTAGTTCCACTCAAATATAAGGTCTCTGGCCTATTCTTTGAGCTTCTCCCTCTCTTTACGGAGACTGTCAAGTAAGAAAACTTCTCCCATGCCAACACCATTGAATGTCAAAATAGATAACGTCCGACGAGTGTGATAAGCCAATTTGGCCAACTCTTTTTGTCGAGCTTCCTCATAAATACCCTAGAAATAAGTGTAATCTTCATCGGAAATGGAAGACCAAATTCTTTGTCCATCCTCGGACCTGGACGAGCTAGCAACACAGGGTTCGGCCCCGTTTGAGTAGAAGTTTACCTCCTTGCAGATCTGGAATAGAGGCCAATATTTCCACTGCCTCCCTAGCATGGAGATGGTAAGATTTCTTCCTCCACAACTCGATTAGGGGAAATATAAAGGTCACTTTCATCAAAAGGAAGGGTAATATGAACTACCTGCCCCATAACCAGACCAGAAGGCGTCCCCGCAAGCGTATCCAAAACAGAAGTTTCTGCATCGGAAGGTGTACTAAAAATTTCGACTAGAGAAACAATAACCCGAAGCTCTTTCTGTAATCTTCACATAACATCTTCATTCTTCATCACCTCTACACAATCAGGAATGGTGATATCAGAGAAGAATCAAGAAGATGAAACAAAAAAGACATGACTTTGAGTTCACTTACCAAAGATTTTCTTCCTTTCCTCTTTCGTTCTAGCTTCCACCACCCAACAGGTATGAATGCACCTTTTTAACTAGTTTATGAACGCCATGTTAGATGGGACAATTCCTCCACCATAGCCAAGCTCCTGACATAAGGCCACCAGTTGATTTTTCAAGAATAGTTCCTCCTTGTACAAGTCCCTCTCTTTGTAGTGATACATTCATGCCCCGGACAAGTAAAGTCTCTGAGCCCAATATTTGCAAAAAAATATTTGTGCACGCAGGCGAATGACCATGCTCTAAGTGACATGTCTTTGCACGCGCTTCTCGACTAAAAAGAGTGACCAAGAAAAAGCGATCCTTGAAATTTTTTCACACTTTTAGAATAAGCCTCGAGATATTAGAAGGTTTTCTTCAGAGAAAAAAAACTGGAAACACTCGCATAATATAGGTTGTTTTGAGTTTTGAAAAGGTGGAAAAACAATGTCATTGTTGGCTTGCCCTCTTATATTCGCACTAGTGCTGGAAAACTCTGACAAATACCCAGGATGTAATTGGGAAAGAGAAATAAGCAGAGGGTTCAAATTACCTACCTCAAACTCGTTGAAGGGAAGACAATAGCATATGAGAGAGAACAAGTATTCGTGGTAAGGGAACATTCCTTAGGCAGCCGTTGGACCCACATCAGTTACTGCTTGGCCAAAACATCTTCATGAACAAAAGCACAAACATTTTTCAATATATCTGAATCTTCTCGGTCCCTTGAAATATCCTTATCGACCTTCTTGGTTGAATTTGACATAATCACCATAATTAAAGTATGTTGTGAAAGAAGGCGAGTACATTGTGGCAACCAACCAAGCTCAAACGTTCACTACCTCAAAAACCATTAAAAGTTGAACAAAGGCAAAAGGATAACGTCAAAATTTAGAACTCAGAGGAAAAACAACCAAACATGCAAGGTCAGCACTAGCCTGTAAAAGTCGTTTGAACTTGATCTTACACTTAAACGAAAAACGCTCCTAGAAAAGAATGATAAAAGAAGCGGAAAATACTCTTTTTTGCATGTCAACAACAATCGAAAAGGTAAAAATTACGCTTCAGAAAACTTTCATACCTTATTTGAGCACTGCAAATTATACGATCACTCTGCACTACCAATGGTTGAGATCTCCTCGAAAATGGTTCGAAAGGCACTCAAGTACTTTAAAGATGGAGAAATATCATAACTGACCAGCGTAAGGAGGCGTGTCATTAATTTCCAACACCACGTCTCGTCAAAGACTTCCACGTTCCTAGATCTATGGTTATTCAAAGACACATGCCACAAACCCTCATCCCGCAAAGCAAAAACAAGGGTTTGGGGGCACTTGTTCCGGGTCGCCCATATGGCCCAAAGATACGGAAGCCCAATAATGACACAAAGCAACGCTCGACGAAGAGTCACTAGATCTTTTTCTCCCCTCAAAACAGGAAATCTCCATCGCAAACGCTAACCCAACCATCCATATTATTTCGGCAGGTGACCGCTTAGCACGTCTCATTAAACATGTTTGGTTGCTAACCAATTCTCCTTATAAAAAAAAGAGTGTATATCATTTTCTAAATATTCAAATTATTTGTCATTCAAATTTCATTTTTTACTATTTTACTAGTTTAAATATTAAAATGTTAATTTTATAAATCAACTTCTTTCCACCACGTCAAAAACAATAAATCATCACACCCATTCAACTATAGTTCCTCTATCAAAATAAAGCAATAATGTTGTATGTAATTAAAAAAATCAATTTTACTAATTATTAAATTTTTATTAATACTACTTCTATTCTTTTATGTAAGAGACAAATTATTTTTTAAGTTCATTAAATAATGAATATATTTGATTAATTTATAAACTAGATACATTTATTATTCAATAATTCTAAAAAATAAATTATTTCTTATACAAAAGAAGTAGTATTAGAGACTAAATATTAAATAAATACCACACGATTAAATTTCATTAATTTTAGAGACTACTATTAAAAAAATACTACACGATTAAATTTTCATTAATTTTAGAGACTAACGATTAAATACTACACGCACTTGACCTTAAATTTAATGCGAATGTGAAGACGACTTTGGGAAATTACGGCATAAAAAATGAGATGATTCAAAGAGATTTACATACTGAAATTGGATATACGGTAAACCCTTTGGAGATCCTGCTACTAATCTTTAACAAATAGCATCTGAATCCGATCCGATCCGATCCAGTTTCAAAGTGATGGAGGCGACACCGGCAGTATCCGGCGGAAACGGCACCGCCGACGAGGTTTCTCAGGCGGAAACGGCGATACTACGATTGAAATTGGCGGTGTGGCAACAATATCAACACGTGCTCGACAAAACCACCCCGCACGTGCTACGGCGTTGGATAGGGTTTTCGGTTCTGGCTTTCCTCTACGTCATCCGCGTCTACTTCTTGCAAGGCTTCTACGTCGTTTCATACGCTCTTGGCATTTACATCCTCAATCTCCTCATCGGTTTCCTCTCCCCTCAGGAAGATCCCGCCCTCGCCGCCGACGGACCTTCTCTCCCAACCAGAGCTTCCGATGAGTTCCGGCCTTTTGTTCGCCGCCTCCCTGAATTCAAGTTCTGGTAATTACATCACTGCTCCACATCAATTAGGTTAATGATTTAGGTATATTTTACACAATTTTCATGTGATTTAGGTCACAGTTTTGTTATGATCTTCATATTGTGAATAATTGGTTTATGTTGTGTTCATCTTGATTGTATTGTGATGATGGCGATATCATAAACCTTGATATTGCAATATAGATTGTGGCGGCGGTAATAGTTTCATATGCTCTAGAAAACAATCTTGTAGTGTACTTCATTGTATGAAGTTCTTTGTAGCACCAACACCACCGAAAAAAGTGTGTCAGTGTGTATCCGATACCTAATCGGCACTGACACTTGTTATTACGTTCATTAACTTATTTTCAAATTATTACCAGTGTCGTGTGTCCGGTGTCTGTGCTTCATAGATGAAGTTAGTGTCAAATTACTCAATTAAGTTAGTTATAACTTATATAACTTATGGTAGATGGTTGTTACTTGTTAGTTGGTTAGCTTAACTATAAGCTTGTTAGTTGTTGGGCAAATAGCCACAGGACCATAGTTTGGATTACAATATCTTCCACATTGATATTTTTTTAGGCATCAAAAACTGCCTACCTTGATGATGTTGTTTTCATTTTTTTGGCGCTTTGACGTTGTGGAATATGTTTCTTGTTCACTTAGTGAGTCTGCAAAAGGTTGCTTTTCCTGAAGCTGCTTAATTTTCCTTTGTGGGCAGGTACTCGATCACGAAGGCATTTTGCCTTGCATTTGTGATGACTTTCTTTAGTGCGTTTGATATTCCAGTCTTCTGGCCGATACTCCTCTTCTACTGGGTGGTTCTGTTCACGCTTACTATGAGGAAACAGATATCACATATGATCAAATACAGATATGTACCATTCACATTTGGGAAACAGGTAATTTAGCTTTATATTGATTCAAAATTATTGTTGTGGTTATTGATTTGATGATGGTGTTGATCTTTGTTATTAGGATTAAATCTCTTTTGCTATTACTAACCTTTTTTGGTCTATTTTACTTTTAGCACTATCAGGGAAAGAAACCATCGGCAGAAGAAAGCACAAGTCTTCCTGTGGACTGATATTTTCAGTTTTGTTACACAGCTTCTCAGAATGTTTTAGCAGCTTGAGAAATCATTTGACGTGGTGGCTGATAAAGATTGCTTTGAGGTCTAGCGTGGACTCTGACATCTCGATGTTCAATTCCATCTTGGGCGATTATTTGGACTTCTTTGGTGCCTTTGGGAAGATCACTCTTCTGTAAAATCCTTTTTATTGTTTGTCTTTCTATATAGGTGGGTAAATTTCATACTCTTATTGCTGAATTCATAGTCCAATAACAAAAAAATTACAAAACTTATGCAGAAGGAATCCCCCTATTATTTCAAAATGGGGTTAACACTGAACTGTCTTTTCCATTGTGTTTTTTTTTTCTTTTCATTTCAATGATTTTAGGAATCCCTCTTAGGTTATGTTCATTTGGCTGGGAGACTGGTATTTTGAAGCTTCTCTTCTTCACTAGATCCAACCAGTTGTACTATGCCAACTTTAATTTTGGATTTTAATGAAACGATCACTTGATACAACCAGTGGTAATGGCTGGCACTTGAAAAGTTGTCTCTTTTTTTTTACTTATGTTCAAGTACCCTTTATTTGGAAAGTACACTTTCTTTGGAATCTATTGTATTTTTGGAGTATTTTAAAGTTGGTGTTGTCCATTCCATGTACCTTTATATCTGGTGTATATGTTTTTTAGTATCTAGTTACTTATTTAATTTATATACATGTTTAGTGTAAAAGTTTTTTATATTTAACTTAAATCATAACTGTTTTTAAAGGGGGTTGCTTTTCTCATCTTAGAACACTAGTAACAAACCCGTGCGTTCGCACGGGTTAAAGTTGTTTTATTTAAAATGTAAAATTTGAAATAAACATAAAAAAAAAAATTATTATTTAATATACATAACTTAAAATCATGAATTGTTAATAGAATAGTTTATATAAAAGGAAATGTATTTATAATGATGTTTAGAAAAAAGAATAATATTAATAATATAATAATATTAGAAGAAGATATTAATTGATAAATAAATAAATGTTGTTTTATAAAAAAAATATTAATTATTTTAAACAATTTATTTTTGGAAAATACAAAAAATAATATGACATAATGATTTTATATTATATATAACGTAATATTGGTTATTTCATCTTTTAAATATATATTATAAAGCAAAACAACTGTAGAAAAACATAATCATAGTGTTTTCTTTCATCTTTTTATAATATTAACATAATAAATCCAATATACTTAATAACTATAAATATTTACAAATATCACTAATATAAAATAAATATTTACGAATACTTTGTTGATTAAAATAAAAATAAAAAGAGGTATTGTGGTGTTAGTGTCCAATGAAAATAATAAATTTTAGTGATAAACGTTACAAGAGTTGGTAGCTTAGTGTTTTCACTGCAATCCAACAGATTCTCCAAGTATTCGTCTGAAATAGGTATTGTTATGGTAGTGACCCGTGAGGATTTGAATAAGTATTTTAGAATATACAAACTTTTTACAAATACACGGGATATGAATAATTTTGTATTATACAATTCTACTGAAATGCATATGGATTGCAATATTTATGCATGCTTTGTTGTCTTGATCTAACAGGTTGTGTCTCGTATCACTTGATAAAATATTTCATATCTAACTAAAGTATTGCCCAATATTCAGTACAACGGCATAAAGTATTGTCGATCTCATGGCCATTGGCTATGCGGAAGATTATTTTTACAAAAGACATCTTTTCATTAGAAGAAACACTTAACTCAAAATCTCCATTTCATCCACCTAACTCAAAATCTATATCTCCTTTGCCTCCGTCTCTATGTCTAACAGATACAACTACGAAATAACGTTCCCATAATTTATAGTTATAATGGTTTGTCAAAATTATGTTCAAAATGGATTAATAAATATATTAATTTAATAAATCGTATAACTTAATATTGTATAGAGTGGTATACCATAGTCAGAACATAATGGAACTAAGCTATTGATGTATCAAATGAAACTAAAATAGTTTTCGTATACTGATAATAAAGCAGGACCTTAAAGCAACAAAAGCAGGGTATTTCAGCATGACTGCGACAAATGCATCGCTAAAAAAGATGAAACATGTCAATTGGCCGCTGCTACTGATATACAAGCATAATACTATATTAAATAATATAATAACTTGGCAATGGGATGTGACATGACATGCCCTTTTGAAGCTCATACACCTACACGAAAGTGGCAGCTGCGGTTTTATTATATTAGTTTATTATAAAATAATGCAGTAGTAAAAGTTAAAAATCAAGTAAAGACCTATTTTTTCAGCTATGCTGTACGATAATACCTATTACCTAATATAACTTGTTGCAATGTTCATTGAAGTCTATCAGTCTCACACTATGACTTGTGGTAGCATATAGGTTGCATAACAATAACAAAAAAGCATGAACAGTCTTATCTCTGACTTGTGGTAGTATAGATATATTTGATTTTGAAATATCTACTTTCTTTATTAGATTTAAAATGTAAAAATGTATTACTATCATACTAAAGTTAAGCAAAAAAAATTAAATATATAAACTTGGTAGCTAGCAGGATATTACTTTTAAAAAAAAGGAAATTATATATTCATTAATATGACAACATTTTTAATATATTTTGAACATCTCCTATAGACCACAGTGCTGTTGGACAGAAATGCCACAGAGAATTAATATATTTATTCTATACTTCTGGATTGATTCATAAAACACACTCAAGCTATTGTCATCACAGTAGCAAATATCACGAAATATACAAAACAATGGCCAATGAATATGAGAATGCTTAGTAGGAAACAAACTGATACTAACTACATCAGTAAATTTCAAATTTAACACCATTTCCCAAGAATAAAACATGACCATGATTATGATAAACAGAGGCAAAAACACCATATAATGTATCAGCATCTCGATGCATAAATACAACAGTACCAATCGAAACAAACTCGAACCCAATCGTAACAGCAATCGACTTCGAAAATGAAAAAACAACAATAATAACTTAAAACTAAGTTGGTAACAGAGTTAGAGATGATGACCAGCCGAAATTAAATGCTATCGTTGCTAAATCGAAGTCGTGCCAGAATGGAAGATGTCATCGTGGTTGAGAGCTGCTGTGAGATTGTTGTCGTTGTCGTGGTAAATATCGTCATTGCCGCGCCGTTGTTGCTGTTTCCGTTAGAGTTGTTGTTGTTCCTACGAGTAATGATTTTGTAGCTAAATTTTCTTTGGAGAGATGGCAAACAATCCTAACCAAATTGGCCAACAACTGTAAGATAAGGTCATCAAAACATAGTTCATAAAACACACTCAAGCTATTGTCATCACAGTAGCAAATATCACGAAATATGTACAAAACAATGGCCAATGAACATGAGAATGCTTAGCAGGAAACAAACTGATACTAACTACATCAGTAAATTTCAAATTTAAAACCATTTGCCAAGAACAAAACATGACCATGATTATGATAAACAGAGGCAAAAACACCATGATTATGAGCCTCTGATAAATGCAAATTGATTTCTGCAAGTGACTTGAAACACGGAAATAACAAAGAACATGTATGTGTCAGAAACATCGTAATGTAACAAATTCAACCATCTATATGAATAGATATGTGCATACATCTTATCTCTGACAATAAGATAAACAAAACTTTAGAAAAAAATGTAAAAGAATAACCTCGTGCAGAGCACGTTTGCGATATTCAATTGGAAATACATCAACTAACCCAAATGATGTCTCACACAATGACAGCACAAAATTCAATGACCCGTGGTAAGCTCCTTTTCGAAACTGTGATAAATTAACTGGAAGAGGGGGTTTTGCTCCTGATTTCTCATTTCGCTGTTTTGGTGATCCAGGACAGTTCTACCAAAGTAATGTGATAAAATTCAATTGAGGAATACAACGTGATAGAAGGAAATTGTCAAACCAACAAAATATGAGGAAAATTAAAATAGATTTCCCAATGAATTGATATCTATGTTACTCTCGAGCTATTGAAATTCAATCCCATGGCAAGAATTTGATTGCTTATCCTCTCTCTCAAATCCTTATAGAGTCGAGAAACCGTTTTGACAGCAAAATGTGCATGTATACGTGGATCCAGCTCAGTAGCAGCATGAAATACAGATACAACAGTGTGAACCGCATCCAAACATTGACTATATTTATTGTCCACCTAAGTAAAAACAAAACCACTATCAACATTTCAGAATCAAAACCTTCATTTACGATTCGAAAGCAACCAAACATGTCAAAATCAATTCTACAAATCTAGAATCAATTATACTTGACAACATTCAAACATGTAATGTAATGTTAAGAATTGCAGTGTACCAGCTGTAGAAGCATCAGAAGTTGTGATTTCTTTGATTCAGCAGCCTGCATTGTCAACGAAGAATCAGCATACGCTTCCTTATCTGGAAATCTGAATGTGCAGAATTAGTAAAAGGGTGTCTCCAAAAATATCATGATTTCATCCTACCTAGCCTTCGAGTACTTGGGAGTAGTGGCATCCATCTGTTCAATCGAAGGCACTTGCTTCTCAAACCCACCTTAAGAACCAGAACCAGAAGCCAAAATCTTCGATAACCTTGTCGAAACCGCCGAAGCAGGACCATTAGAGTAAGCAATTTTCTGTGAATCAATTCATCAAACACTGAATGAACATTCTCAAGATCAAAAAGCTTTAAAGTTTCCCTCTTCTGTACATTACTCTAAAAAAACACATAATTCCTCTGCATCTCTAGTAAAATCATGAAAAGCTCATCAGACACATCAGTTCCTTTCCTTTATTTCCAAAAGGTTATAATATTTATCAATCATGCTACAATACACATAAACTAAGCAGGTTTATGCTGTCATTTGCTCAAGTCAAAGTGTAGAACAACAAACATAAATTGGATTATTTCAATGTTCTCACTCCTAACTTCTTTTGAAAGACTTTAGTTTCAAAACACAAGAGTTAGCAAGGTAGTACCTGTTCAATATTGACAGTGAATGGTCCTTTTGATTGACACTCAGGGCAGGAGCCAACTTTCACCTCTGAATAAGAATTCTGAAAAAATGGCCCTAAAATTGCCCCACATTTGCTACAGTCATACTTCACTTGTTGTAACTGGGGGAAAACTCCGGAGCGCCTAGTTATAACTCCACCAATTCTGATCATTGTATTCAAATGAATCTGTCTGCTCCATAGAAGGCAACAATTAGTTTTTTCATCAATGGAAAAGAGGAGAGGAGAATGGTGCAATATATCAGTTGAATTTATAATGTTACCTAATATTTCTGATCTGATCATAAACTGGTAAGTTGGTAATGCAAACATAAATCGTTTGATGTATATGCTTGTAATTTGAATGTAACTGAAAGACGACACTTTTAGCAACATCTTCCATCACTTCTAGAACAGAATGAGGTGCATCAGCCAGCCAAATGGCAATGTTGGGATGAACATAGATAAATTGTTTGTAATCTATCTCCAAACTGCACTTGTTAACCACAAAAAAAGAGAATACATAAGTTGGGGCAAAGATACTGAAGACTGTCACAAGTATAGAGCTTCTAGAAAATGTATTACCTGACACCATTTCATTAATCAGGCGTACATACTCAAAGTCTCCATGTTCATTCTTCGGATTGATATAAGTGAGTAAGAAATCCTTGAATTTCCTGGTTATGAAACGGCGGACTTCATCTCTTGTAACCCATTCTCTAAGAGTTCCTTGAACACGGTACATCTCATACCCAGCTTCATCATCAAAATCATTCTACATTACATGGTCCAACGAATAACTTCAACAACGTAGCTGCTAGAATATCTTTTTCAAAATAAAAATACACTCAAAAAGCTGAAAGTACCTCATACTGATCATCCTCATTTTGATCAGTAGTTAGATTATCTGTAATACCCCGTAAATTTATAAACGCTCTGGTGAATATTATTATGGTCAACTGGGTTCCGGAGTACTCTGAGTAATTATTTGATAAAAATAATTAGAGTAAACTGACGAACTCAGAGTTGATTAATTTAATAGTATTTAACTTTGAGTTTTTATTAATTGGAGCTTTTGAGCTAATTTGGATATTTAGTAGTGTTACTAAAAAATGATAGTTTTCTTTACTATCGATTTTCTTTTCATTTTCCTTATTTGGTAAAAGTAGAGAAACTTAGAGAAAGAAAAAGTGAAGGAAAGAAAAGAAAGGAAAAGAGGAAGGAAAAGGAAAAGGAGAGAAATTTCTCAAGAAGCTCAAGATCATCATCAAGCTTCAACTCTTCATCTATTCATCTCAGTATCAACCTCCTCGTCTAGTAATCCAGGTGGGTTCTAGTTAGACTCTTTAGAGTAGAGTTATTTTGAGTTTAGAGTTAGATTGGAAATTGGGAAAAATGGGTATTTTGGTATAAAATCGTGAATCTAACTGTTAAAATTCAATGTTTGGTTATATGTTATACTGGTTGTGATGTTATAACATGTTTTGGTGCATTTTAATTGATGAAAATGGGATTTTGGGGTGATTTTGGATCAACCCGTAAAACATGAAATTCTGCAGGTTTTTCTGCATTTTTCTCTGCCCATACGCGTATGGAGCATGTCATTTCGCGTATGGGGCTTGTCATTACGCGTACGGCAAGGGTGTTACGCGTATGGCAATTTTAAAAGGAATTTTTCAAGGAAAAACGTCTCTGCCCATACGCGTACAGCCTTGGGCAATACGCGTATGGATGGCCGAGGATTTTGGGCAATACGCGTATCGCTTGGGGAAATACGCGTATGGTTGAGCGAGAAACTTGGGCAATACGCGTATGGGATGTGCCAATACGCGTACGACCAGGAGAGTTACAGAAATTCTGCTGTTGTGATTATTTTCCGATCGTTTGTTTACAATGCCGTAACTTTTTGTACGTAACTCGGATTTGAACAATTTTGGGATCGTTGGAAAGATAATAAAATGTACTTTCTTATTACAATGGTTTTAAGATTGTCGGCCGATTTAATTATGTCGGAATTTCTGAAATAGTGTAGTTCTTTGACTTTTATCCGTAAATGAGGTGTAATAAATTGTTAAAATGCATGCTAAAATATGTGATAGGCAGAGTGAGAATTATTACTATAAACAGTGTTGGAAGTGTGAAATTTTATGTGTGGAAACGCTCGTGCATGAAAGGCCGAGGCGTGTGCATTTCTGTTTATCAATAACCACAGTTTGTGCGGTGTAGTTCATGAGACTCGAGCACCTCCTCTGAACATTATACACAACTACTTAGCAGGTTTGAGTCCCGTGTTAAGTACGATTGGAGCCTACGGGTAAAGAGACTTGTGACGGTGTACGGGCCGTGAGAAGTGACGGATCACGGTGTACGGACCGGTGATCCCGAATCCATTCGTATGCCAAGTAGCTACAAGGATCCATGACTCGGATCGCCTTCTAGACGTAGAAGGGTACGGGAAAAGGGGATGCCTTAGTATTGGTTATTGATATGTGAGTTCTTGAGTGTACGGACTCAGAACGTACTTCGGTACCTTGTGAATTCTTGAGTTTACGGGCTCAAGAGGTACTTCGGTACTAGTGTGAGTTTACAGGCTCACCGTGATGGTTACTTGCGTGTGTGTACTCATGGTCTTTCCCCTTTCCCCTTGGACATGAGTTAGGATTATTAGAACCTTGTAAAGCCGAGAGGACTTTAAGATAGGGAACTCACTGAGATTTGATGTATCTCACCCCACTGTTGTTGTTTACATCACAGGTTCTGCAGGTTCGGCGAAGGGTAAGGACAAGGTTATTTGACTTTCCTTACGGATCGTAGTTTTGTGATGGCATGGCTTCCGCTATGGCGTTATGTTTTGAGATCATTGTTTTGATCTAGTTCTTAGTTTTTATCATTTTGGAACATCTTGTATATGTAATGCCTTAGACTTTTAGGTGTTTTTGTATTAGAGGCATTTATGTGTATAACGTGTTAACTAGGAACTTATTATGTTTCAGTACCAAAAGTGAAACTCATGTATAATATGAGATTTGATGCATGTATTAGTATATGGTCTTTACAGTTGGTATCAGAGCAGGTCGTATCCTCGACCTAGCCATGAAATAGGAGAAGTAATTCTTTCCGTTTCCGATACGTGGTGTCGCCTTTGGTCTTACGTGTTATATTTATGGTATTGAGCCTGATCAACTTAATCCTATTTGTATGACATTCAGGAACATGGCCGACGGACGTAGAAACAACCGTGGGAGACCCAGAACTCCGAGAACTACTCCAGCTGGGACAGTTCCACAAGGTGATGAAGGGAATGCCCCTTTGTACCAATTTATGCAACAGATGCAGCAGCAGCAGAATCAGTTCATGCAAGGAATGATGCAACAAATGGCTAATGGTCTGCATCCTCCAGTGGTTGTTCCGGGAGTTACAGGAGGAACCTACAGGGAATTTGTTCGTATGAATCCTCCGGAGTTTCAAGGAGGGCTAGATCCGGTGAAGGCACACGAATGGATAACAGGTATGGAACGGATTTTTCAGATAGGTCATTGCAGTGAGGAGAATAAGGTGGTCTTTGCTTCTCACTGGTTGAAGGGTCCTGCCATGAGGTGGTGGGAGAGCGCTTCAGCCTTGATGACAACTCAGGAGGTGTCGAAAGTGTGGGAACAGTTTAAGGTAATCTTTATGGAGAAATATTTTTCGAGTTCATTAAGGTCACAAAAGGAGTTTGAGTTCCAACAGTTGAGACAGGGAAATTTATCAGTGGCTTCTTATGCGGAACAATTTGAGATCATGGCTGACTATTCTAGACAGGCCATGTATGCTCCTGATGAGAGGTGGAAGATAGATCAGTTTCTGTTTGGGTTAAGGGCTGAGATTTCACACAGCGTGTCTCAACGGGAATTTGCTACTTATGCTGAAATGTTAAGACAATGTTATGTGGCAGAAAATAGTTTGAAAAAGATACAAATGAAGGTGGATTCGAACAGGGTAACTCAAAGTGACCGTGGAAGGTCGAATCAACAGTTTAGGCAAAGGCAACAGTCTTCCAAAGGGAAGCAAGTACAGGGCTCTAGAACTAGTGTGCCTCCAGTATGTCGCACTTGTGGGAGAAGTCATTTTGGTAGGTGCTATTCGGATGGAATACGGTGTTATCAGTGTAACAAGATGGGTCATGTAGCGAGAGATTGTCCTCAGGGTAGGAATCAGGCACAAGGGAAGACTACGGGTCGAGTATATACTCTGGATGCAAGGAAAGCAAAGGGTGATAATTCCTTGATTGCGGGTACGTGTTTTGTTAATGGTCATCCTTGTTTTGTTTTATTTGATTGCGGGGCAACGCATTCTTTTGTGTCCACGCGTTGTGTGAAGCGACTTGGGTTACAAACTATTCCTTTATTTCCTCCTATGGTGGTTACTACTGCCATGGATGAATTGGTTGAAACGCCATTGATGTGTGAAAATTGTGTGTTGTCGGTGAACGAAAGAGTCTTCCAGATTGATCTTATTTGTTTGCCGCTCAAGAAAGTGGATGTTGTTCTGGGAATGGATTGGCTTTTAGCTAATTAGGTTTTTATCGGTTGTGAGGAGAAACTAATTATTATTCCATCTGCTGAGGCTACTCCGAAAGATGTATTATCAACGATTTTAGAAGGTACGGTGGGAATGGTAAACTTCTTGTTTGAGAAAGAGAAATCTGTTTTATTGGTTCTTACTAAGGAAGGAAGTAGTGAACAGCAAGTCCTGAGTTTTCCAATAGTGTGTGAGTTTCCTGAAGTGTTTCCTGAGGATGTTTCTTCTCTTCCTCCGGAGAGAGAAGTTGAGTTCTCTATTGACCTGGTACCGGGAACGGCTCCTATATCCGTTTCTCCTTATCGGATGGCACCGCTTGAATTAAGAGAGTTGAAGGACCAATTAGAGGACTTAATGTCTAAGCATTTTGTTAGGCCTAGTGTTTCACCGTGGGGAGCTCCAGTGTTGTTGGTAAAGAAGAAAGATGGGGGAATGTGTTTGTGCATTGATTATCGTAAGTTGAATAAAGTCACCATTAAGAACAAATACCCCTTACCAAGGATAGACGACTTGCTAGATCAATTGAAAGGAGCCTGTGTGTTCTCGAAGATTGATTTACGGTCGGGTTATCATCAGATTCGAGTGAAGAGTTCCGATGTGCCAAAGACTGCATTTAGAACACGTTATGGTCATTATGAATTCTTAGTGATGCCTTTCGGTGTGACTAATGCTCCGGCTGTTTTTATGGATTACATGAATCGAATATTTCAGGCTTACTTGGACCAATTTGTGGTAATCTTTATTGACGACATTCTTATTTATTCTCGTACTCCACAAGAGCATGGAGAACATCTGAGGATTGTCTTATCGGTCTTGCAAGAGAAGCAATTGCTTGCTAAGTTGAGCAAATGTGAGTTTTGGATGTCGGAAGTTAATTTTCTTGGACATGTAATATCTCAAGGTGGTGTGGCAGTGGATCCATCGAAAGTAGAAGCAGTGATTAATTGGGAGAGACCGAGAAATGTTTCAGAAGTTAGAAGTTTCTTGGGATTGGCTGGTTACTATAGAAGGTTTATCAAGGGCTTTTCTCAATTGGCCTTACCAATGACGAAACTTACTCGGAAAGATGTTGCTTTTGAGTGGGATTCGGGTTGTGAACAAAGCTTTATGATTTTGAAGGAGAGTTTGACGAGTGCTCCAGTACTAATTATTCCTGATCCTAATAACTCTTACGAAGTGTTTTGTGATGCTTCTAAGAGGGGATTAGGGGGTGTTCTAATGCAAGGTGGTCAAGTAGTAGCTTATGCTTCTCGACAGTTGAAAGTTCATGAGAAGAATTATCCAACTCATGATTTGGAACTAGCTGCAGTGGTTTTTACACTGAAGGTGTGGCGTCATTATTTATACGGTGTACGTTTTGAAATGTTCAGTGACCACAAAAGTTTGAAGTATTTGTTTGATCAAAAGGAGTTGAATATGCGACAGAGAAGGTGGATGGAGTACTTAAAGGATTACGACTTAGAATTGAAGTATCATCCAGGAAAGGCGAATAAAGTAGCGGATGCTTTAAGTCGGAAAATGGTTCATAGTGCGGAATTGATGATTTTGGAGTATTCATTGTTGGAGAAGTTTAGAGATCTTAATCTCCAGTTTGTGTGGACTCCGAATGGTGTAATCATGGGAAATTTGAATGTCAATTCTACTTTGAGAGTTGAGATTCAACAGGCACAATTGTTAGAGGAAGAGTTACACGAATTGTTACTTCAACCGGGTTTTACACAAGCAACTGATGGGATTGTTTTGTTTAATCAACGGATTTGTGTTCCGAAAGATGAGGCCTTGAAAAGGAAGATTTTAGATGAAGCTCATAAGGGTACTTTTACGATACATCCTGGTTCTTTGAAGATGTATCAGGATTTAAAGAAGGATTATTGGTGGTCTGGAATGAAAAAGGATATAGCAGTATATGTGTCAGAATGTGCGGTGTGCCAACAGGTGAAGATTGAACACCAAAGACCGGGTGGTTTGTTACAACCTTTGGATATTCCAGTTTGGAAGTGGGATAGTATTTCTATGGACTTTGCAGTGGGTTTACCCCGTACCCAGGGTGGGTATGATTCTATTTGGGTAATTGTAGATCGACTAACGAAATCTGCGCATTTCTTAGCCGTGAAGACTACTTATAAGGCAAGTCATCTTGCAAGGTTGTTTATTGCTGAGATTGTGAGATTGCATGGTATTCCTTCTAGTATTGTGTCTGATAGAGATCCGAAGTTTACTTCGAGGTTTTGGAAGGTGTTCCAACAAGCTATGGGAACGAATTTGCGTTTGAGCACGTCGAATCATCCTCAGACGGATGGTCAGACTGAGCGAACAATACAAATGATGGAGGATATGTTAAGAGCTTGTGTGTTAGAGAGTAGAGGGAATTGGAGAGAACTTTTGCCGTTAATTGAGTTTTCCTATAACAATAGTTACCATGCGAGCATCGGTATGGCTCCGTATGAAGCATTGTATGGGAGGAAGTGTAGAACACCTTTGTGTTGGGCTGAAATTGGTGAAGATAGAATTTTGGGACCCGAGATTATTCAAGAGACTACGGAAAAGATTCAAATGATCCGTGAGGAAGTTAAACAAGCACAAGATCGTCAAAAGAGTTATGCGGACAATCGTAGGAGACCTTTGGAATTTGAGGAAGGTGACCATGTATTTCTGAAAGTTACTCCGAGATTGAGATTGAAAGGACCGTTTAAATCACGAAAGTTAAGTCCGAGATACGTGGGACCGTATCAGATTTTAGAAAGGATTGGTGAAGTTGCTTACAGATTAGCCTTACCACCCTCTCTATCTGAAATGCATGATGTTTTTCACGTATCTCAGCTCCGTAAGTTTATTCCTGATCCTCTTCAGCCAATTCTACCAGAATCGGTGGAAATAGAAGCGGATTTGACTTTTGAACCACAACCGAGTCATATTGTGGGAAGAGAAACAAAAGTGTTAAGGAACAAAGATATTCCACTTGTTAAGGTGCAATGGGATATGACGCATCCGGGTGATGCTACGTGGGAGCTAGAATCGGAAATGCGAGATTCTTATCCACATCTGTTCAGGTAATCTTCTAAATTCGAGGACGAATTTCTATTTAAGGGGGGAGGATGTAATACCCCGTAAATTTATAAACGCTCTGGTGAATATTATTATGGTCAACTGGGTTCCGGAGTACTCTGAGTAATTATTTGATAAAAATAATTAGAGTAAACTGACGAACTCAGAGTTGATTAATTTAATAGTATTTAACTTTGAGTTTTTATTAATTGGAGGTTTTGAGCTAATTTGGATATTTAGTAGTGTTACTAAAAAATGATAGTTTTCTTTACTATCGATTTTCTTTTCATTTTCCTTATTTGGTAAAAGTAGAGAAACTTAGAGAAAGAAAAAGTGAAGAAAAGAAAAGGAAGGACAAGAGGAAGGAAAAGGAAAAGGAGAGAAATTTCTCAAGAAGCTCAAGATCATCATCAAGCTTCAACTCTTCATCTATTCATCTCAGTATCAACCTCCTCGTCTAGTAATCCAGGTGGGTTCTAGTTAGACTCTTTAGAGTAGAGTTATTTTGAGTTTAGAGTTAGATTGGAAATTGGGAAAAATGGGTATTTTGGTATAAAATCGTGAATCTAACTGTTAAAATTCAATGTTTGGTTATATGTTATACTGGTTGTGATGTTATAACATGTTTTGATGCATTTTGATTGATGAAAATGGGATTTTGGGGTGATTTTGGATCAACCCGTAAAACAGGAAATTCTGCAGGTTTTTCTGCATTTTTCTCTGCCCATACGCGTATGGAGCATGTCATTACGCGTATGGGGCTTGTCATTACGCGTACGGAAAAGGTGTTACGCGTATGGCAATTTTAAAAGGAATTTTTCAAGGAAAAACGTCTCTGCCTATACGCGTACAGCCTTGGGCAATACGCGTATGGATGGCCGAGGATTTTGGGCAATACGCGTATCGCTTGGGGCAATACGCGTATGGTTGAGCGAGAAACTTGGGCAATACGCGTATGGTATGTGCCAATACGCGTACGACCAGGAGAGTTGCAGAAATTCTGCTGTTGTGATTATTTTCCGATCGTTTGTTTACAATGCCGTAACTTTTTGTACGTAACTCGGATTTGAACAATTTTGGGATCGTTGGAAAGATAATAAAATGTACTTTCTTATTACAATGGTTTTAAGATTGTCGGCCGATTTAATTATGTCGGAATTTCTGAAATAGTGTAGTTCTTTGACTTTTATCCGTAAATGAGGTGTAATAAATTGTTAAAATGCATGCTAAAATATGTGATAGGCAGAGTGAGAATTATTACTATAAACAGTGTTGGAAGTGTGAAATTTTATGTGTAGCAACGCTCGTGCATGAAAGGCCGAGGCGTGTGCATTTCTGTTTATCAATAACCACAGTTTGTGCGGTGTAGTTCATGAGACTCGAGCACCTCCTCTGAACATTATACACAACTACTTGGCAGGTTTGAGTCCCGTGTTAAGTACGATTGGAGCCTACGGGTAAAGAGACTTGTGACGGTGTACGGCCCGTGAGAAGTGACGGATCACGGTGTACGGACCGGTGATCCCGAATCCATTCGTATGCCAAGTAGCTACAAGGATCCATGACTCGGATCGCCTTCTAGACGTAGAAGGGTACGGGAAAAGGGGATGCCTTGGTATTGGTTATTGATATGTGAGTTCTTGAGTGTACGGACTCAGAACGTACTTCGGTACCTTGTGAATCCTTGAGTTTATGGGCTCAAGAGGTACTTCGGTACTAGTGTGAGTTTACAGGCTCACCGTGATGGTTACTTGCGTGTGTGTACTCATGGTCTTTCCCCTTTCCCCTTGGACATGAGTTAGGATTATTAGAACCTTGTAAAGCCGAGAGGACTTTAAGATAGGGAACTCACTGAGATTTGATGTATCTCACCCCACTGTTGTTGTTTACATCACAGGTTCTGCAGGTTTGGCGAAGGGTAAGGACAAGGTTATTTGACTTTCCTTACGGATCGTAGTTTTGTGATGGCATGACTTCCGCTATGGCGTTATGTTTTGAGATCATTGTTTTGATCTAGTTCTTAGTTTTTATCATTTTGGAACATCTTGTATATGTAATGCCTTAGAATTTTAGGTGTTTTTGTATTAGAGGCATTTATGTGTATAATGTGTTAACTAGGAACTTATTATGTTTCAGTACCAAAAGTGAAACTCATGTATAATATGAGATTTGATGCATGTATTAGTATATGGTCTTTACATTATCGTCCCTTGAGTGTTGTCCTCGCTGTGACCTTCCAGATGAACTATTCATTCCATCAAGATCATAATCACTCGGTGGTACAGAAGACCTGTGATCAGCTCTGGCCCTTTTAGAAGGCCTGTAACTGTCATCATCAGTATCTGCAATAGATTACACATAAACAGTCAACACAGTAATCCATATACTTTATAATAATAAAAAACTTAGCTACCAGTATCTGCAATAGATTACACAAATAATACATTATGCATAAGAAATATAGTCAGAATATAGGCAGCACATGCTTTAGTCTGATAGAAGCCATCAAAGGCAAAATGATGTGAGTGAGCCGAGTAGGAAACTCATACATCCACACAACTGCAGCTGCAATTGCAGATGTAACCGTAACATGCAAATTACTCGGCCAATCATCTCATGGAACAATAACAATCATGTCAGGAAAAGTAGAAGAACAATACAAAATCTGCTAGTTTATGGACATACAGAATCTGCTATCTCTGGGTCTTAAAGTACATGTGATCTTCCTTTTCCCTGCCCTACTTGATCCTTCTCCAAGGTTTCTACAAACTGAAAGCTTGATATCATTGTGCTGTTCCTCATTTACACCTCTTTGTGTACTGCTCTTCTTTTGTTCTTCAATCCACATTGGCTGATTATTTCCCTCTAGTTCCTCCTCTTCTCATATAAACTATTAAGAAACTTGTCTATATCGATGAATTTGATTTTATTTATACCGGTTCAAGCACTCGAAGAACTGTTAAACAAAGCATGTGATATGAAATAATTACCGAAATCTGGTTCAAGTCGAAAAATGGAGTTACACTCTTCATTGTGGCTTCTTTCCCACTGTGAACCCTATCTTTGTGATTCAAGTCAAACACCGGAGCAGAAGAGCTATGAAAAGAACCATCTTTTGTAATTAAGCTTCTACCATTCTGGTTTAAATCAAACACAGGTCCAGTGTTATGCCTCGAGTCTTCAACAACTCCATTGAAAGCTCTTCCTTTTGAGTTCGATTTCAAAGCGGTGTGAGGTCGCAAAGTAGATTCCTTTCTATTGTAGTTCCTTCCCTTTGTGATCTTTGGCTCTTTGATTTTCAGCTTTTGTGGCTTTATAACTTCTTGCTTTGGATGTGGCTTAGGAAGCGGATGTTTTAACAAGTGTGCGTATCGTTGCCTTAAGAATCTGTAGTGATAAATAAGCTCTATGAGTAATCAACTTAAAACAATGAAGAACATAAAAATAATTAATCATCATTAGACATTACCTAACTTCAGCTGAAAAAATCAACTTTTTTTGCTTCACAGGTTCCAATTTCATTCTCATGGCTTCTGTTTCCTGAAGAACATAATATCAAAATCATGAGAAGAGCTTTTCCATAATCTCTTAAACAGATTAGCAAAAAAGTCCTCTACAACAATCTCAAACAAAATAGCATGTGAAACAAAAACTAATAAGCTTCAACATGATATACGAAAATAAAAACTTCAAAAACTAATAAGCTTCAACACCAAAACTTGATGAAATTGTAAACAAGAAAAGCTACAAAATCACACTCCTATAGAACAAAACAACGAAACCCTAAGAGATACAGAAAAACCACAAAGAAGAACGTCAAAACACATCATCAAATCAAGATCGAAGGTTAAATCAAAACAATCATCAAACACCAATATCAAAACATAAGATCCCCTTATTAATTTCTCCAACAATGAGTTTCTGCATTTGCGAGATCGCTTCATATTCCATTTCACAGAGATTCGGCGGTGGCGTGCTAGGGTTTGCTGGCCAAAGAGAGAGGAAAAGAGAGAAAAGAGAAAACGGGTGCGGGAGAGAGATAAGAAAATGAGAGAGGGGGAAAGGTACACGAGAGATAGGGAGAAAGGAAAGAGAAGAATGAGAAATAGAGGGAGAAAGGATTTGAAAAATTGGTGCCAAGTGTACAAACTAAAGAATGTGATTGGTCCAAGTGATTGAAATAGTGAATTACCATTAAGGGTATTATGTAGTGTAAATTGATTTTGCTTAAAAGGGCAATATAGGGAGTTTGGGTGTATCTTCCAATGATAGGTAGGTAGTTGAAGTAAAAAAAGTTAATATGGAAACGCTTCATCGTATAACTTATAGAAATGTACCTCCAGGCATGTGTGAGATAGAGAGGTAAATTTTATTTGTATTTATTCTTTGAAACAAATGTGTTATAATATTTAAACTTTTTGACGATAATTTTTTTTAAAGCACTGTGATGCTTTAAAATACATCAAACATGGCGGAATATTGTGAGATTGCAACATCCTAATGAGCATTGGTTTCACGATGCGGTGTAGAATCTGAGCGACGAAATTTATACATGATCAATTATACTACTATTAACCATAGTATGTTGTTAGTGCTCATTGAGAGATAACACTTTGAGACGTCATTTTGCCATCTTCCATATAATGAGATGTCCATCATAGTGATTGATGTGTCATGTCTGTTGTATCTTTCGATCAGAGGAAGATTATTAGATCACTTCAAGAAGATTATTAGACAACTTCAAGATTACCAAAGCTGATGCATTAGTGATGATGGTGAAGTAATTTGGAACTGAGGTAGATGATGCCCTAAAGGAGATAGAAGACACCTGAGGGTGTCATGCTAGATTTAAATTTCTAAAGAGGTTATATGCCCTAAAGGAGATAGAAGACACCTGAGGGTGTCATGCTAGATTTAAATTTTTAAAGAGGTTATATGCACACTAACTGTCTGCGACAGAGTAGGTCGATGGTGATGATAAACAAGTTATGCTGCATAAAGCATATACAGTGAGGACATATTTATTGTACTTGATTGACATATCCATATTTGTGGATAAGACTATCTTTTACGTCCAAATTAAAACACCTTTATTGACCCCTTTCATATCAACCTTGGATATAAATCACCTCCAAATAGAACTCCACTTCAATTAATCGTATCCAATCATTAAGCTTTAATAACGATGCAAGGGTGCAGAGGCAATAACCAAACTCATCAGACATCTTCCTACCAGCCATAAGTTAATAATTAGAGTAATTGCACATTAAAGATCTTTTGCCACAACAAAACCTTCTTCACACAATGCAATGCTTTTAATATATGTTGTGATCGCAAACCATATCTATCAGATGATGTCTCTTTGAAAAATGATTTAATGCACCTAAAGATAATGTCAACTTCAGCCACTGAAGGAGCTTCAAAGAACAAGGTGGTCGATATGGCCGGAAGTTGGCTGAACGAGTGCTTAGCCTCCAAAACCTTCAGTGTATGTCTATTATAGGGTACACTCCAGATGACCCCAATACTTTCACAGCCGTTGTGAATTGGTCATTTGCAACCTTGCGGCACTATTGTTTGACATTAGAGTTCATGTTCTTATCTTTATATTTAATATAAATCTCTCGTGACCTAAATCATCTTACTCAGAGTATCCCAAACAATACTATTCCAACCTTATTTATTAAAAAAGATAATTAAGTGTATTTAATTTTTTTGATTTTATGTAAAAGAGATATCACAATTACTAATATACCCTTAATTAAATTGTTACACACTAACAATATTAAGTAATTAATACATTGTTGATTTTGAAATAAAGAGATTTAATATGCTTAGATTTGTTGACATTTGCTTATACAAGTATTTAAGATAAAAGAATTTAGAAGACTTTTGTTTATAAATAAGAACAATGAAGAAAATATCAACTAACTTGACAAGACCATCTGTGTTTCTCCGAGTAATTAATCATATGTTGTTGTTGAAAGCACTTCCAATTTTTAGACATAAACATTAGTTAACTAACTTTAAGTAAAATCAATTTTTTTCCACAGTATAACCGAACACACACACACTAGTTGGATTATACTTCAAAAAGAAATTATTCATCGCTCAAAAATCTAAACTAAACAAAGCATTACAGTAGTAGAATATGACATAAAAGCTTTTTTTGCAACTAAGCTGTGGTTGTTTGATAAGCATTTCATCACAACTGGAATTTGTATAACAGTAGTAGCCACTAGCCATTATCTTCTGTACCAAAAAAAATCAAATAACAAATACTTCAAGTCTTCACTCTTCAACCTTCCAAATCCAAACTCATTTCTAGTCTTCATTCTTGAAATTAACATAAACACATCAATATCTCATACTTAAGAAAGAATCAACGATAGGAAATGTATTGATAAATCTGAAATGAAAGAGCCTTCAAAGTTATCTGAATACCAGTTACTGTGCTGGCCTATAATATCCATAAACACTGTAATAGGTTTGTGCAAAAGTCAGTAGCAACAACACAACAGCAGCAACAAAAGAGATAATGGCCCAAGGATTATTGAAGTAATTGTGTCTCAAACTTGCACACCAAGTATTCCATCTATGATTATAGTATCTATTCACAGACTCTGATAATGGAGAGAGGTAACTGTTATTGATGTCAAACACAACCTCTTGGCATAACCGGTTGAAAAGGTCCGCGACTTCAGCATCACTGCCGAGCCAGTGTTCGATTATCCCGTGGTAATGAAGGTACCCGACATCTTCCGGAGAGTTAATCAAGTTGTCCATGAAGATAACATAAGATGTTATGTCATTGCTGCAATCAAGATGACACTGCTCAAATGCAATGAGGTTTAGAAACAAGGATTTTGTGCCATCATGGATCAAGAGTCTTGGAATTCGCAGAATTCCGTCTTTAAATTTAATATCCCAGAAGCGATCGGTTTTCCGTTTTTTGAACTTGATTCCAGCCTCTTTTAGCTCGGTGACACAATGTATTAGTTGCTGACGCCGTTTGTCTGCAACTCTATTCGCGTTGGACCTGCGTTTGATCCATATTCTAGTTGCTGGTTGAGGTCCCGTGCGCAATAAGCTTCTCCTGAATACGTCGAGACAGTGAAGACCGCCTTGATCGGATAAAGGATCAAAGGTGTCACTGGTAGTGCTTTTTCTAAATGTTGATTCGAGTTTATTTATATCACTTTTTGTTAATGGTTCATCTGTTGGCATTAAAGGGTCGAAGAATCTGAGTGCTAGATTCGCAACAAGTCCTTTCAAATCCGGTTTACCAAGCTGAATTCCCAAAAGCAAATCTAATATGAAAAGAGGAAGCTGATTTTCTAGCATGATCATATCTCGTTGAATCGAATGCATCGATCCACGCATCGCGAAAACAGGATCGTTTCTCGAATAACCAAGTTCCTTGAACCCTTGTGTAGCTCCTCTAAATAGCTCAAGCACAAAGCAACCATCAAGAACCAACATTTCCACAAACTCATTGCTGCTTAACCCGACTACCATTCCTTCGTAACACGATCTGGCTCTTTCTTCCATCTCTTTCATCGCATCGAGATAAAGCCTAATGTCATGTTCCGTCCTCTTAAGAACATGATTAATGGAACGCCATTTATGACGTTCCATTTGTCGAAGACGTTTCTTGCCATGATGGTAAGGTCCTATAGACACAATCTGTGGTGCATATGCTTTGTCGTCGCCACTACAGTCTCTAAGGTAATGAGGGATTTTATAGATTGATAGCTTGGTCCACGAACTCACTACATCGTCTTGATTCGCCTCCTCGAGCTTTTCCTTGATGGAGATCACCCATTCAGATTCCGGTGCGCTTGCTTCCTCTTGCAAATTTTCACCATCATGGTTGGCAAGAAGAACCTTCAATGATTCTGCAGGTTGATGCTCAAGCTTTTGCTGCTGCTGTTGTTGAGGTAACTCGATCGATTGAGACGACGGCGGAATCCCTGATTCTAAGGTTTCTCTGAGCTTAAGGGTGATAAGGTACCAACTCAATAGCTCTTTGTTGAAAACAGCTACCATTTTTTTTCTTTTGGGAAACTGATATTTTATGGAATGTTTTGCTATGATCCAATCAGTTGGTGAAATGAACTAAAGACCTTAAAGTTATTGACTTGATCAAATTGTGCAAGCTCATATGGGACCTTTTATAAGTCTGATATCATATCATAGTCTAAACTTTAATTTTTATTTATTTTTATAAAATGTAGCACGTCATTTAATGTGGAAAAAATGGCATACAATATTTATTGCATCATGTGATGAATAAATGTGGCCTAAACATGTTGTATCCAATGAGCAGTGTAATTTACTAGCTTTATCATTTGTTAACGGCATGGACATTAGGATATCCAATTTGTTACATGAGAGGTTTCTGAAGCGACTAGCCACCAAGATGAATGAACAATAATAATTTTACAGAATGCACGTTTATAAATTATTGTGGCTAACCTCTTCATGGTCCCATTGGCTTATTTTGTTTTAGTAAAAATAGACAGGTTGGCATAAAAGTGTGGGAGAAACGTGAAAGAAATAAAAAATTTCTATCTACTTGTTAATCATGACTTGAAGCGTGTCTTATCTCTTAATTATGTACAATTAAGCTAGCAATGGGACATGTGCTCAGCACTGTTACTGAAAATCGACAAGTATTGGGAGTTTCTGAAGATAAAGGCCCAGAGTGGTAAAACCTAGAGCTGTCAAATAAGTCCTATATTTAAAAGCCCCAATTATTAGGCTCCATTAAAACCCCAATATATTATGCCCCTTATTATTGAGATTTATTTTAGGCTCTGAAATTTTAGGCCCTTTACATATTGATTTTTTTTGTAGCCCCGTTGAGGGGCCTTATTTTATTTCTAAAACTTACTGCATTCCAGAGTTTTGTTCATCTAGAGGCTATAGCACACTAACGGTCGTCAAAGATCTACCGCCACCGTCAACCTATTACGTCGCCATTACAAAGCTCTACCGCCACCGTCAACCTATTACGCCGCCGTCGACCATCATAGAAACAAAAGTATTCTTCTCTCTCCATTTCCATTTCTCTTTAATCTCTAGTTTTACTAATATCAATTTTCATTTTTCATCTAATTTGAATTCACATGTTATGAATCTTCATGTTATGAAAATCAGTAGGATTGTAAATGGTTTCTTTTTCATCTTATAAGAATTCACATGGGTCATCCTTTATGTTTATAATACTTCTTAATATATGCACTCACAAGCTGTTTGTGAAAATGCCTCAACAGCTTTAAACATGTTATGAATTTGATTTTGTGGATGTATTTTGGTTTTTATTTGGTAAAATCTGTTGAAGATTAAATTACTAATTTACGTTTTGAACTCTTGAAGGTTAAATCACAGCCAGTTGCAGACACATACAGACAATTGATCTGGTAATTTTTTTCTGCTTCTCTTTCTATATAGTCAAGTGACTGTTCATGCTTTTTGTATGTCATTATTTTCATGGATGAGATGATCTAGGGTGCATATTTGATTTAAGTATCTAAGGGTTTGTGCTAAAATTAGATGTTCTAAACACTATTTTCTATTAAGTAGATTCTTACAAATCTATGGACCGAGTCTACAATGTTTTCACAAATTTTAGTATACTTTTTAATTTGATAACCTTAGATGGTATGAATGAGTGATATTAGAGAACCGCTGGTTTGTATAAGCCAATCTTTAAAATAGTTATTTTCGGCATTTTGTATAGTTAAGAGTCAAATAGAAACAAAGAGCATTCCAAACCTTTTTTTTCTCCATATTCAAAGGCCCCCAAAATTCAATGATGGACAATTCTCCTCTTAGGACCTACACAGTTTAAGATTTCAGATGGATTTTCAACATCTGTCTATTCCATAAACTTTTATAGTTGTTGTATCATCCTATATACAACTTTGATGTATACACCTAAACCTAAAAAATTTAGACAAACAACTTTGATGTATACACCTAAACCTAAAACAATTAGACAAAGAGGTGAAGGAAAAAAAGTTGTAGGTTACTGACTTACTGTTGTTACACTATGCTTCAAATATGAATTCTTTCAAAAGAGCACAAATAGCAAAACCAATGGCACACCTTGTTATGTTATTGTTTAAAAACATGAATCTGAATTTCTTCTATAATGTCTAACAGTAAAAATAAGATGTCATATAGTTTTAGAATTTGAGTTCTTTTTCCATAGTAATATCTAACTTAGAGGGAAGATAAGATAGTAACAGTTGGAAAGTGGTATATGACATGTTATAGTTTTAGAATTTACTGCTCGTTTGCTTGACACTTGAATGAAGAAAGTATTTTCCCTAAACAAGTGAATGTGTGTAATTAAGCTTTATATATTTTCCTCAATTGCAATTAAGACCCTCATGCCATAATGACTTGCCAAGAAATATAACAGAATCACCTCATCTGTCATTGCTGAGATACAAGAGTAACAGACTGCAATAAAAAATTGAAGTTGAATGCAGGAATGAGTGGCACGGGTGTTTGGTTGGTGATGTCAATATAGAAAATACTGAGAATGATGACAAATTTTTCAAATTGTAAATTGAATCTAAGAATGCTATCAATAAAAATATTGCATTATAAGTAAAAACAAATGACATGCAAAAACATTAGCTTATATGTCAAATATAAACATAAATATAATTTAGTTTATTTCCCATTACTTTACTTTACTTTACTTCCAATTGTAGGGTTGCTAGCTGAAGGTTCTGACTCGGTAGCCGAAGGTGAAGGCGATGTACTTGAAAGCATAAGTAGGTAAGTTAATTACTTCATTTCATTTTATGGATACTCTTGATGCTGGGTACTGGTTCATTTTCTTTCCACTGTTTGCTAGTCATGTAAGGACAGTAGTTATAACATTAGGAAGTAGTTGTCACAGACTGAAGCATCAAGTGATCTGTGTTGATATATTCTTGGTTTTTTGGTAAGATGGAGTCAATGGATATGAATGAGTATGCACATGATCAAGATGAAACTCGTAAAGAAACATTGTCAACACTTTGGATTATTTTCACTAAAATCGGCAAAGGAAAAGATGGAGTTGAAAGAGCTGCATGCAATTTTTGGAGTACTGATTTTGCCATCGGAAAAAACCCCAAGTCTGGTCAAAGTTATGGAACTTCACATCTAAGTCGTCATGTATTTATTTGTAAAAGTTTCCAGTTGAGCCTTCTTAGTCTAGAGGAATCGTCAAGCCTAACCCCAATCAACCAAAACACACATCGTGAATTACTTGGAGAAGCCATTATTGCACATGATCTTCCTTTTAGCTTTGTCGAGTATGAAAAAATTCGAGTTTGGGTGAAATATTTGAATCCATGTGTTGAAATGGTCTCTAGAAATACCATGGTTTCAAATCTTGAAAAAATATATGATAAAGAAGGGATCAAGCTTAAGGAAATCATGAGTAGGATTCCAAATAAAATTTGTCTAACATCGGATGTTTGGACAACATCTACTAGTGAGGGTTATATCTGTTTGACTGCTCATTTTGTTGATGATAATTGGAAGTTAGTTAGTTGTCTTCTTAACTTTCTTCGAATGAAGCCTCCCCACACAGGTATTGCATTGGAAGCTATTTTATTTGATTGCTTGAAACAATGGGGAATAGATAAGAAAATATTTACTATTACGCTGGATAATGCCTCTGCCAATGACAACATGCAAGACCATTTGAAAACTCATCTTCGAGTGCAAGGTAACTTGATGTGTGATGGTGAATTTTTTCATTTCTGTTGTTCGGCCCATGTACTCAACTTAATTGTCCAAGAGGGTTTAAAAATTGCTAGTGAAGCCCTTCCTAAAATTAGAGAGAGTGTCAAGCATATTAAAGGATCTGATGGAAGGATGCTTAAGTTTCAAGATTGTGTCGAGGATGCAGGGATAAATGTTAGTGGTGGTTTAAGACTTGATGTATCTACTAGATGGAATAACACTTATTTGATGCTTGAAAGTGCTTTGCAATATAGAAAAGCCTTTGAGTTTTATAAGGTGGCAGATAGAAGCTATAAATATTGTCCATCTGATGAGGATTGGGAAAGGGGGGAAAGGATTTGTGAGTTTTTAGACCCTTTTTATGAAATTACCAATTTGATTTCTGGTTCATCTTATCCAACTGCAAATCTGTATTTCATGCAAGTGTGGAAAGTCCAGTGCATTTTAGAAAAACATCAAAAAAGTATTGATAAAGTGATAAGGGATATGTCTGATAAGATGAAAGTGAAATTTGACAAATACTGGAAAAATTATAGTGTTGTGCTAGCATTTGGAGCTATTCTTGATCCACGCTTGAAGGATAAATTTTTGAAGTTTTGCTACACTACACTTGATGCCTCAACCTCTGAAGGGAAACTTAAGAATGTGATGGATAAATTTAAAGGGCTTTATGAAGAATATGTGAGTTATTCTACCAATCAAAGTGTTTCTCTTTCTCAATCATCTCAAGAATTCAACTCATTGGCTAAGTTATCTAGAGAGGGAAATAAAGCTAAAATGTCAAAGATTATAAGTGTGAGTTTTTTATATTAACATATTTATTTCACCCCATTTCCTCTTGTTTTTAAATTATTGATATATATATGAGATTGAAAATACCATATTTTCCTCTTGTTCAATGGAATGGTTGATATTTAATCTGTTTTTCCAATTTAGATAACTATTTATCCATTTTTCATTTGAGAAATTGGGCTGGTATTAGGGTTACTAGGTTAATGTATTTGAAATTCAATTGGGTTGTTTTTCCAATTTAGATAACTATTTAATCTGTTTTTCCAATTTAGAATATTTTTAATATAATTTATTAATTTTTTTGTTGAAAAAACTATTTTTAAAAACTTTTTTTTTTTTGAAATTTTTAGTATTTTTTTTACTTTAAAAAAAATTATTTAAAAGTTATTTTTTATTTTTCGATTTTTTTTAATTTTATTTTTTAAAATTAAGTTTTTTATTTTATTTGGGGCCCTATGGCCCCCTTTTAATTTTGGGCCCTTCTAACTTTGGGGCCTATGAATTTGAGGGCTTACTATTCTTAAATTTTTTTTAGGCCCCCTTATTATGGGGGCTAGGGCCTAAATTCATTGGCCCCTTAAATTGACAGCTCTAGTAAAGCCTAATTATTAAGGTCAAGTTGCCTAGTAGAACAAATAGACGGATGAAGCTTTTTGGACAAAGGAGACATTTGATCTCAACACCAAACATTTTTCGCCATTGGATACTAGGGGTGGACAAAATAATTTCAACCGACCGTACCCGTCCGGCCCATACAAACCGAATGCAGTCGATCGGGTCAACTTCGGGTTTTCGGGTCCATCGGATGATCTGTTTGGTTTTTATTGGATAATACCGGTTCGGTTCGGTTGGACAAATTTAACCCAACAAAAATCGAACCCGACCGTAAAAAACACATTATTTGATTTGTTTTTCAGATTGGACTGGGCTGATAAATTTTAAAGCTCAATACACACACATATATAATATATATCATCGTTAATGTATAAACCCTAGCCGTTTTCCATCTCCATTTACTTTTCGCTCACATTCAGAAATTCAGCAAGATAGTTTTTTTTTCCTGATTCTTTCAATTCATCTCTTTCTCATATCAGTGATTTCTATTTCAAATCTTATTGTTTTCTTGGTTCAATCATTTCTTTTCTATCTCATATCACTGTCTCTTTGTCTCTTTGATTAAAATTTCTTGAAGATTCACTTTTCAAAAGATCTAAATACTTGCAGAGAGATGAAGAATATGAAGCAAATTTCAAGATTTCAAGATGAAAAGTATGCTACAGAGAAACCATGAAAATATTCATTAGTTGATTTTTATTAAGAATAATTTGTTAGTTACAGAAAATGAGGAAAATTTTTAAATTTGTTTCTGTATATGCAAATATTAACCTCTAACATTTTTTTTATTTGTTGGTTTGTTCAATATTGTTATAATAAAAGTATTTATTTAAATATTGATTTTTTTCTGTCAAACCATTATTATTTATGCTATCTCTGGAAAAAACCGATTCACATAACCGAACCGATTTAATCCGAACCCGAAAAAACTGAAATCTAATCTGGTCGGAAGTTGGACCTGTGATAATCACCCGTGGGTTAGGCCGGTTTGGGAATTTGGGCCCGAGCCCGAACCGGCCCAAACCGATGTCCAGCCCTATTGGATACAATTAGACAACTTCCCACGTCACATGCCGGATTAGACAATTCTAACCATACAACGTATATAAACCACCACCTCACAATTGCAAGTATTATTTTAATTTCACTCTTAAACTACATTTTTAAAATTTTACTAATTGGACATTAGAGTACAAACCTTGCAAATACTTTTCACTCCTCGCTGGAAGCTCTCGCCACCATATTGGAAGAATCAACTACCTTTGTGTGTTTTTTATCTTTTATTTGCTTCTGTTAACATTCCGGTGGATTGGAAACCTCAAAGTACAATCCAGGCAAAAGTTAGGGAAAATGGCAAGTAACTACGTCCAACAGGGGCAGATCCCTCAGCAGCAGTTACACCATTCATCATCAGAAAACTCCAGTCAAGGTCATCTTCGACAGAAGCTCAGGATGCCCAGAATTCAAAGTTGGTAGCAGGATAGTGGTCGTTATGTTTCGATGTAGCCCTTTTCCCTGTAAATTGCCATTTTCTAACTTTGTGTATACTCTTTGGAATCACGCGTTTGGCTGATTTTCATCCTATCAATAAAGTTTGAGCCCTCGTGCTTTTGTTTGCAATTCTTATTTGTTTTACCTTTACAGAATGACATTTTAACATGATCAACGATTCTTGAAATAAAACAAAAATGAATTTACTTGTAACAATTTTTCGCTTAAAGTAAAGGTACCAATTTCTTTTGACGGTTGAACATCGAAAGAACATCGATCGCTTCTCCAGAAGTAAGCGAGCTTCAAAGTACAGAATCAAAGTACTCCTTCTAAAACCAGTGCACCTGAACGAAGGATCAGCTATGTCAGAGACCATGGTTCATCTGACACCCCCGGCAGAGTTCTTACCTCCTAAGCCCGACCAACGGTTGTTCCCCGCAGGGACTACTTCTCCTAAGCAAAGCAGAATTGCTACTTTTGGGCCAACGGTACTTCTTCGCCCCGCGAGGGCCAAGTATCCAGTCATGTTCATCTATTAGTCTGTATGGCGCGTCATTTTTGTCAGCATATACATACATGCATCATGCATTATTGGTTTACATTCGTATTCATATTGCATCACTATCTCTCTAGTCGGTCTTGTCCCCTAGTGATAGACAGTCCTCTCAATCGAGTTGTCAGTTCTTTCCTCGCAAGGAAATGTTGCGGCTGAACAATCTCGCCTCCAGTTTATTTCTGGATGGAAGTTGGTCCCTTGACCATTTTGATAACTTGAACCTTTGAAAGATCAGAGAGCCTTCAACAAATGTCACTCTTCGTCATTAAATATGATATCTTCGCTTTCCCAGATTAAGGAAAATCCCCAGAGAAGGCCTCACAACTAAAGACTTTCAACAACACATTGATTTTGCTCTCTGGAGAGTCAGTGTTAATGAAGTCATCAGCACCTCAAAATTGGATCACATCATATGGCATTTCTCTGAGAAGGTCCCGAGAAAAGTATGATGTAATACCCCAAGCGAAGACAGTCTCTCAAGAGACTCGTTTTCCCCAGATAGAGTCGACAAATGGCGTCTCCAACAGAGAAGTTTGTACACCTCTACAACTCAGACGACTGGGTTCCCCAGCAAGTCTGGCATCAAAAGTTTTCTATCAAATGGCATCTTCACAGGAAAATTCGGCGAGAAGTTTGAGGAAAACCGCTACGCATAGCGTCCCTTGTCAAGAAAGTTTATTGACAAAAGAAACTTAGACTTGCTCCTTGGTAAGAAACCAGGATCGAGGTGAAGTTTACATCAGAAACTGAGACCAGCTCCTTGATAGGAAACCAGGACCGAGGGAAAGTTTACATCAGAAACTGAGACCAGTTTCTTGGTAAGAAACCAGGATCGAGGGGATGTTTATTTCAGAAACTAAGACCAGTTCCTTGGTAGGAGACCAAGATCGAGGGGAAGTTTTTACCTTTTCTAAGCATCATTGCTTAGCAAAAGAAGAAGGATGCACAAACTGCCACTCATAACCACCATCAAAATTTCGAGTATTCTGATATTTAATCATCTTACACCTCGAATGCCCGAATACCATCGCCATTCACACCTTCGGGTCCAAGAAGATTAAATAGGGGCATCTGTCATATCCCAAATTTTGACCACTAAGATTTCCCATCATTGTGTAAATTATCATCACAATATGGATGAACCATTAGTCTCCCCAAAGATGGGTGAGCATCCACTACCATCAGAATTAGGGTTTCAAGCCCTCTCAGAGCTCTTAGACAAAGGAGCAATCAAGAAATGACATGATCTACAACTTGTCTAGCCTCTCCAACATCCACAATGGATCAAAAGGACTCCCACTTCAAGGATCAAGCACAAGGCTGCTCCCTTCTAAGTGGATTAAGCCTCAAGATCGCCAGTGTCACCAAATTAGGGTTTTGGTCGACCAGGGCCTCCAGATGGAAATTCTCCTCTGGGCATGAGCCAATGCTTCAAGGCATAACCTATGATGCTCCAAGGGACATCATAAACCCAATCACAAAGTCAATTTAGCCTCAGGGGATGCATACATCAAAAATCAGGAATTAGGGTTTCTTGACCTAATTCACCTCTAAGTTGACTTTTGGGACAAACCATGAGCCAAGAATCAAGGGAGGATTTGAGGGTCTCTAACACACTACATTGATCCATTTACAACAATGGATTAATCCAAGAAGCTTGAGCAATAAGTTTCAATTTCATCTGAACCACAGTTAGGGTTTCGCGAGAAAAGTCAACTGTACCTTTGAATTTTGACCAGGACATGCTCCCAAACCCTACGGCATGATTCAATACACCCTATAACACCTATGAAATCAATCCATCAAGTTTGATTTAGGTCAAGGACTTGATTTCATAGAGGATCACACAGTTTGGAATTCATCAGACAAAAAGTCAATTGTGCACAAAAGTCAACTTTGACTTTTTGAGATTTTTCACAAAAATGGTTTTTTAACCCTAAAATGATGTTAATGTATGATTTGAATCATCATTCATCAAGAAAAATCAAGAAAAGTGGGATGACTTGTAAAAGGGGTAACCATAAAAACTTAGAAAATTTTCTAAGTTATAGAACAAAGTGGCAAGGGTACCAACTTTGGAGGATCATAACTCCTAAGCCACAAAGCCATTTTCCCCATCCAAAGCTGGATTTGTAGCCCTCATGGCCCTCTACAAAAGTGTCAACTACACCTCATTCCAATTCATTATGGATTTTGAGTTATGGAATGATCAAAATGACCAAAACATGAAAATACATCATTTTCCAACACTTAGAAAAATTCTGGCCAAGGCAGATTTTGTTGGAAACGCCAAAATTTGTTAGATCTTTTCACATAGTTGCAAGCTGAATCAAGTCTAAAGGTAAACATCAATGTTGTTGCATATGTTTCTAAGAATCCAAAGAACCTCTCAGCATGAATTGATTCAACTTGAGCCAAGAGGAATCCATGCCCAAAGTCATGCTGCTGCAAGCTATTTTAGAAAAATCAGTTTGCATGTTTGCTTGCCACACACGATTTCTGAATCAAAACCAAGAATAATTATGCCACATGTACTCAAACCAATCACAATGCATCTGATCCAACCTACAAAGCTGAGTCACAAAGCCAAGGAATCTTCCAACTTGAAGTTCATGCATTTTGGCTCATTTTGCCTTGAATTTAAAGGGCATTAATGTGGAATAGTGCATTGTCAAGATTCTCACTCTCCTCAGTCAAGTTCTCTGATTAAACAATAATTAAAATGACTGAGGAATGTGATTTCAGTCAAGGCATAGCTGATCTATTTGGAGCAGCTGTTACACCTAATGCAAGAGGCATTTATGTCCAACCAATCCCTTTGAAGGTGATCTGATCCAGCAGCCATTCACTATCCCTCCAAGACAAGAGTTGATCACCTATAAATAGAGGTTTCAATGGATCATTCAAGGCACGCCAAAGCACCTGATAGCACTACTTTCTTTCATTCTTTCTTAAGTACCAATTTTCTTTGTTTTTGAGCAACCACCATCGGGTTTTGAGTTGCAGCCCTAAGCAATCCATTCCAATTGCTCAGACACATCACATATGATGTATTTGAGGTGTCCAAACACTTAAACACCAACTGTAACACCCCTAGCTCAAAATCACCCTTCAACCAAGCCATTATGCCTCAATTATGCAGTTGGAGTTCTCCAACTTGATCCAAAGGTTTGCAGAGTGTTCCAAAGCTTGTAACACACTCTACAACATCCATTGAAGCTGTAAGGATCATCAAATCGCATCTGGAACACCCTTTGTGCAGAGTTCCATTTCAGCTTGCATCAAGGTAAGCCTCAAAACTCCATCTTCATGATCCATGCATATTTCCTCGCATGATATTTTTGCCAATTGCTTGCCATCATATATTGAGTGTTTTCCCTCAAAAAATTAGATCATAGCCCTCATAACCATGTCTGCACGACTGCTTTTGCAAAATTAGGGTTCATACGGTTGTGATGATATAACTTGCTATACACTGAAAATGAATAAAATCAAGTATTGTCATCTTGTTCCTTGTGAAAAAACGCATGAGTTTGGTGTTTGAATCATGTCAAATGGTTGAGAGATGAGTGAGATAGGGTGCTTCATGCACGAGCTCGAGGAAGAAGATGGCCATGGCGCAATTCTTCAGGTTTTCCAACCAAGTTCTCTATATATTTTTCACTTGCCACATGTTTAATGAATTGGCATTGCGCCTCATTGGTTGATCAGCTGGTTTTGTGTGTATTGGCAAGCGAGAGGTCTAGGGTTCGAATCTCCCTCGCCCCAGATCTCTTTTTTACCACTTTTTCTTATTTTTTGTTATTTTTCATATTTATTTTAAATAATTTGAAAAATTAATAACTCCTTCAATTTTAATTATTTTTTATTGGTTCTTTTTGCAAAAAATCACAAAAATGTTGAAATATTTTATTTCACAAAAAAATTAAGTTTATATTATTTATTTAATATAATTAGTATTTTTGTGAATAAATTCCTTTTTAATTATTTTTAAACATTTTAAAAATGAATATTTACTTTGAAAATCAAAACCAAATGAGTTTTAATTCATATTGTGATTAAAACCTCATTTTTCAAACCTTAAACAAAAATCACAAGTGGTTTATTCAAACTTATTTGGTATTTTTATCATTTTTATTTGATTTTCTTTAAATATTTACTTTTAAAGGAGAACAAATTTAGGGTTTTTTTTATTTTCACTCAAACAAATCATTTTCAAACACTCATGGGCCTCTATTAGAGTGTAAGACCCAACCCCTTTGAAAACCAAACCTTTTGTGGGCCTCAGTCATTGTATAAGACCCATTGCGTTTTCAAAAATCTCGGCGCGATCGCCATTTCAAACAAAAATCATCTAGGCCTACCCTCGTGTTATAAGCCTAATTTCTTTTCTTCAAATAAACCTTGGGCCTCTAATAGAGTGTAAGACCCAATCCTTTGTAAATACAAACCTATTTTGGGCCTCAAATGTTGTATAAGTCCCGTTGTATTTCAAAAGTTCGACGCGATCATCGCCCGTTTAAAACAAACCATCTGGGCCTCTCCTCGAGCTATAAGACCCATTCAATATCATTTTGGGCCTCTAATAGAGTGTAAGACCTAACCCCCTTTTAAAACCAAAAACTTTTAGGCCCCAGTCATTGTATAAGACCCACGGTGTTTTCAAAACCTCGGCGCGATCGTCGCCCTTTTAAAAATTAACCATTGGGCTTCTCCTTGAGATATAAGACCCATCTTTGTTCACTTTCAATCATTTTGGGCCTCTTGAGAGAGTGTAAGACCCATCCCCTTTGTACAGAAAACCTTTCTTGGGCGTCAGTCACTTGTATAACTCCCTGTACAAAATGACAGTGCGATCATTGATAAAACCCTGGGCCTCTCCTTGAGCTGTAAGCCCCAATTTTCCTTTCAAAAGCACTTTCTCCTTTGATTTTGTAATATACTGTTATTTTCAATTTCTTTGTTGAACAACTAACAATACAGTATGGAAGCTCTACAACCGAGTAAGTGTTTACCCGCTTTCATTTACCGCTTTCATATGTATATAACTGTATTGTGGGGCTGTTTCACTGTAAGTCTTCTTTCATAAACTCATATCGACTGTGTAATACTAGTATAGATATTTAGAGTTTCCCCGAAAACTACGTCTAGCACTAAGTAAAGCCCTGTTGACCACTCTTAAATGCAAACAAAACTAGATCCCCATAGGATTATCAGATACAGTCTTCCCTCCTCTTGGGGTTAAATAATATGGAGACGTGAAAGGAAGCATTCTCGGTGAACCCTTTCTCAGACTATCACCCTTAGAAATTGTCAAAGAAACTCTGACTCCCCAGAGATGATCTTTTCTCCGTGAATGGTATCTCTTGAGTTTCTTCCAAATTCTCGAACTTTCCTGGCTTAATCTATTCTCAGTGAATGGCATGTCTTGAACTTCTCGAGATTTGGGGACCCACAGGCTTCCTAAAAGCATCCTCACCTTCTCTTGGGCATTGTACAAGGACCCGTCGGCTTCTTAGAAGTTTTCATAGCCTCCTCTTAGGCTTCGTATAATGATTCTTCCTCCGGGAAGATAGCCTCCTCTTGGGCTTCGTACAAATTGTCCCTTCGACTTCTTAAAATTTTTTCTCACCTCCTCTTGGGCTTTGTACAAATTGTCCCGACGACCTCTTAAAGGTATAGGAACAGAAATTAGTCATCTTAATAGAACAATCTTTCAAAGAGTCTAGATCTTTCTACCGCGAACGTACTGTCTCTTAATCTTTCTTAAGCATAGTACAAAAGATAAAACTCTAGACTTGGACAGTCTAATCTTCTTGAGTCTCGAAGACATTCTCAAGTTCCTTTCAAAAATAGGAAAAGACACTCGTAGACTTGGGCAGTCTCAATACCCTTCGGATTCCCCGTTTCCTTAAAGAACAGGAAATAATCCCGGTCCTCAGATCAAATCCATGAGTACAACATTACCCATATAAGAACTGATTTTCTCTTTTAACCAACATATTGGACCTGTCACTCAACTGAAACAGTAACCCTAGCCTCCTCTTGGGCTTTGTACAATGATTCTCCCCAGCAGAGTTCATCTTTTAGCCCCCATCTCGGGCTTCGTACAAGATACAAAATCACTCTCTTGTTGAGTATAAAAGACTCTCTTATTGAGTCAAAACCCTTTTAGCCTCCGTCTTGGGCTTTGTACAAGACACATACAAAACACTTTCTTGTTGAGTATAAAAAGACTCTCTTGTTGAGTCAAACCTTTAGCCTCTATCTCGGGCTTCGTACGAGATACAAAAACACTCTCTTGGTGATTATAAAAGACTCTCTTGTTGACTCAAACCTTTTCAGCCTCCATCTCGGGCTTCGTACGAGATATAAAACACTCTCTTGTTGAGTATAAAGAGTCTCTCTTGTTGAGTCGATCACCTTTAGCCTCCATCTCGGGCTTCGTACGAGATACAAATCACTCTCTTGTTGAGTATAAAAGCCTCTCTTGTTGAGTCAAACTTTTAGCCTCAATCTCGGGCTTCGTACGAGATACAAATCACTCTCTTGTTGAGTATAAAAGACTCTCTTGTTGAGTCAAACCTTTAGCCTCCATTTTGGGCTTCGTACAAGACACATACAAATCACTCTCTTGTTGAGTATAAAATACTCCCTTGTTGAGTCAAACCTTTAGCCTCCGTCTTGGGCTTTGTACAAGACACATATAAAAACACTCTCTTGTTGAGTCAACCCTTTTAGACTCTATCTCGGGCTTCATACGAGACACAAAAGCATCCTCTTGTTGGGTCAATAGCCTCCTCTTAGGCTTTGTATAAAGAAATCCCCGTTTGATTCAATCAACCTTTTAGCATCAAACCATGCTTTAGTCACAGTATACAAACATCAACAACTCATTTCCCCTTCATCTAATTGCTGTAAGCGGCAAGCCTCTGGATTATTTACATCCACGCCACTGTCCCTTTTATAGCATGAGAAATTCCTAAGGAAAGATGGCATTGCTCTACACTGAGTTAAAGTCTTCTCCTTTAGGTTAAAAATTCCCTATAAAGGAAATTATGGCATTACTGGATTCACATATCCCTGTTAAAGCAATCCTCCTTTATAACCAGTCACCCAATAATTGTGACAAACAGACCCCTTTAGAGATGACAAATTCTCTCTAAAGTCGACACCCTTTTAGCTTCACATCTTAGGCTTCAAACAAGATACAAATAGACCCTTCAGCTTCACATCTTAGGTTTTGAACAAGATACAAACCACCTTTAGCTTCATGTCTTGGGCTCTGAACAAGACACCAAAGCACCGTTTCCTCCCATAGAATAGGAGGTACTACGATCGCTCTGATTTCCTTGTTTCGGTAAACGGGAATACGTAGGCATAAGATTGAAAGAAAAATCTTAGCGAGCACACTACATCAAAAACCTCTGGCCACAAGTCCTCACATATCCATCAAAACATCCGAGTCCGTATCCCCCACCAAAAGTCTAAACTCGATCAAAATAAACCTAAGAGAGGCCCCCCCACATTGATCGCATCTGTAAACCAACAGTTTTGACTGTTTAACCTCAGTTTGCAAAGCAGGGTTAGTTAGAGACATCTATTTCCCTTCCTTCATCAGCTCCAATAGGATAAAAAATGAATCGACCTGTAGTACCCTCCCAGAGCGACAGTGCTTAAGAACCACGTCCAAAATCACTCGCTACAATGATCAATGTTCAAAAGGGAAAAGTAAGTGTTCAAGCATGACACTTATATGGAGTGCGGCGACTCCAATACTAAGGCTAGGATAAAGGGTAGAGTAAACTAGTCTCGATCGCACGGCGGCGTGAGATAGGAGAGTTAGTTGTCAGTTGTTAGTGGGTTAGAGGGCTCGACAAGATATCGTATCTTATGCCTACGTATCCTGACTAGGAATGAGGAATCAAAGCCTCCATAGTTAGCCTAACTAGGGATGAGGAACTCTTGATAAAGATCAAGGTTCCAGAGGGAAATGAGTACTCATAACTATGATATTCACATAATAGAGTTAACAACACTCTAAGTCTAAGTTGAAAAACTAACTAGGGGGTTGACTTTAATCAAAGTCAAAAGGGGAGGTGATCCTAATAAGGTCATGGAAGAGGGTAGGAAAGCAACTAAATTATCCTAAAGATATGACTTACAAGTCAACAACGGAAACTCTCCTTTGGAATTGGGAAACAGGCAACTCGGCAATGGAGTAAAGTGTGAAGCTTTAAACATGAGTGATAACAATCAAGGACTAATAAGAGAAATACCAAACACTCAGCAACAACTCCAAAAATCAAAAGGTATCAATAAGCGTCAAGGGTAAATCAAAATAAAATCGAGGGTTACCGAGTTTAACCAAATTCTAGGTAAATCAGAGTCTAATTAAAGGTTTATTAACTAATTAAACTAAACCTAATTGAAACTAAATAACAAACTAAATTAAAAATCTAATCAATATTAATTTACTAATTAAATCAATTTCTAATTAAAAACTAATTTACTAAATAACTTAAAACATAATTGAAACTAACAACTAAGTAAATTAAAACCTAATTGGACTAAGAAGTGTACATGCTAAAAACAAACATTGGGCCAGGAATTGATGGGCCACGGGTCAAAGGGAGGTCAAATCAGCATGAACCGCTTGGACCTTGAACAAAACCGAACCTAGTCATAGAAGAAAACACAAGGAAACCGCCAAATGGAAAAAAAATCTGAAGAAAACATGACGACCGTCTTCTTCTCCAACGGCCATGCTTATGTATCAGCTTCACAAACCAAATCACACCTATGCCAAACCCTTTTCATGAAAACTCCTAATCTGACCACTCTTCCTCATTTTCTCCGTGATACAACCCTCCGTGGACAAATCCCTCTGTCGCAACTGCTTCTCATAGAGACTTCTTCTTTTTCGATTCAACCTACGGATTCGTCTCATGTTCTCACCGCCTGTCCTCTCTTCTCCATTATCGTTTTATCTCTCACGATGGATTCACATGAGGAAGAATGCACAAGAAAGATTCATAAAATTGTCATCGTATCCTTTCAATCGTTCGTGCCGACATCAAATCCGACACCATTTCGATGTGCCTCGCCTTCAACATCCGTTTCTTCTCAAAAATTCAGTGAAGGTTCACAACACAAATGCAGAAAATACGAATGAAATTGGAAACAGGCGAAAGACAAAATAAAAAAAAGACGGAAACAAAAGTCCGAGCAAAGATCGAATATTGTTTTACCTCAAAGTGACTGATGAAATAAAGATGTCAGCTCTTGGCTCTGAATTGATTGTAACCACGAGTTTTACCGGTGAATCACTTACACCTCTTTATCTTCTCTATCTCATTATGAATCTTGAAATTTCTTTGCCGTTGTGCGAAGGTGTGCTGCGTGGAACTGTTTTCTTTATGGGGTTATTGTGGCATTTGCAGGGAGTTTGACAAAGGGGACACCATACACAAATGATAATGGAAGTTGGAGTTTGACGGAAATCTGATTTTTTTTTTGTGTGAATGGTTTTGTTGTGGTTGAGTGATTCAATGTAAGGTTCAAGGTCAAAATTAGAGGAGTTATGAGATTGAAGGAGGAAATGGTGCGGTTGAGTTAAGGCGAGGTGAAAAAATATGATGATGAAGCCAAGCTGCTGTGTCCAGTCTTTTTTATGTGGAAAGAGATGAGGGCTGAAGGAGAGCTAAAACAAAGTGAGTATATATGAAGTTTCTCCCCTTCTCTTTAAATGATTTTTCTTTCTCTTCAAATTGTCTTTTTCACTGCCAGATTCATAGTTGTTGTTGTTGGCTATTGTAGTTTGAGGTTATTGAGTAGTTGTTATCTTAGGCTGGTTTATACAGGATATTGATGCAGGTTTTTTGTCTTGTTATGATGTGGTCGTCTTTTTCATTGCAGGGTATACGGTGGGAGTGATTCCACAGCAGGTTATTGGAGTTTAGCAGGATTGTACAGCCGGTATTTGTTGGTTTGCTACAGAAGGGTGCATTGAGTTGTTGTTGTTGGCAAGGTAATACGCAGGTTCTGCAGGTTATTGCAGTAGTGAGGGTTTGTCATGTTGTGATGTTGCGTTGAGGAAACCGTATGCTACAGCGGGATGTTGGTCCAAGCTGTTGATGTGTGAAAATTGTAGGGTCAGGGTTTTGTGAAAGGTACAGTTTGTAGATGGTTTGGCAGCTAGTGATGAGGTATGTAACAAGGCAGGTATCATTGTTTGCAGCATGGGAAGGCATGAAGCATGTTGTCCAAAGGCATCCTTTGCTAACTTTTTCTTTTTGTACTTGTAATTCCCCTTTTCTACTTTTGTCCTAACTTATACAAGGTTCAACTTGATGCAAAGGAAAAATGTTATCTCTTTGCCTTTTTTTGTGATTTGAGAAGTAAGAACAACATTTGTTGAATGACCTCTTTTTTGTGTGATGATTTTGAATAAAAAGATGGATTTTTACCTAAGTAATGAAATAAAATGGAAAATGGGTTGAAATGAAATAGATATTTGGATTTGAATTTAAAAAGATTTTGGATATTTGGAAAAAGGTTGGATAATTAAGATGGATAATATGGATAATTGAAAATATATATAAAGGAAATTTATAAAAAGAATGATTGAATTGGGTGTGGAGGTAATTGGAAATTGGACATGAATGGATAGAAATAAATTGGATAAAACTAAAAGGATAAGAGAATTGGATGAATATTTGGTCTAGGGAGAGAAATGAAGGATGGAACCCTAATTTTAATCCATGACTAAACTTGAGCTTTTTACAAACTTCTGATTAAAAGGAAAACAACTACTCCTGAGTTAATAGATTTTCGGAATCAACCTTTGGGGAATAAATTCACAGCCCACACAGTCAATGCAAATTTGATCATGATGAGATCAATAACTCGTTATGAAAGAATCATGCCTTGTGATCAGATAGTTCACAAATTGAGACGCAGCTACACAAAACCCTAATTAAAAATGAACTGGCCTTTGATGATCCTCAACCACTGAGTACTTGAATTCAAACACATTCTTGCATTCAGAACATTCCATTACATAGATGAATCAATTTCAATTTTGTTTGGCCCAGATTCAGTTAAACTCAACCATTACTATAAACACTGCACACACCCTTGACCTGATAACTTTTAAGCGAATCTGAATTGGGTGACACTTCTTCTTAAACAAACAAAGGGGTAAGAATCCCCTAATCTTCGTGCTTTGGGTGCATCCTGATGAAGCAATGACTTGACGAGAGCCAAAACTTTAATTCAAAATCTCTGCCACTGCCTGATAACCTGATGCTGAAATAAACCACTTGTTCGACCAAGATTAGGTCAAACTTCCACAGAATCTCGAACCAACACTGCACATACCCAATCTGATAACCTTGCTTGATCCTTGATTTAGTCTTGAAAGACTTGGGCCTCGAAGAACTTGTGATGATGCCATAGTGCACTAGATTGTTGAGGAAGGAAGGTCTCTTAGAAGTGTGAGAACTTGCTTGGTTAAAGATATATCCAAAACCTTGATCGACCAGTCCATTGAACCTCTGAGGCAAAACCCTGATTTCAAAGAGAAACAAAATAAGAAAAGTCTAATAATCTGGTTAGTTATGCCATATGATTGACCTAGAATGATATGCAAAAGATCAATGAATCTGAGGGTAAAATTTGGGGTATGACACTCAAGACTATCTTTGAATCCTTGTGTTCTTATTTGAAGGAAATCATGTTGAAGCTTATTAAGTTACACTTCATCTAATTTTTCAAGCAAAATATAAGAAGTATGCTTGCTGATATTAAATCATAAAGTCACATTTACTCGGGAAGTCAAAAGTTTGAGTAGACTGTGTCTTGAAAGGTTTGATAACATTCTTCGAAGAAAAGAAATGGAATTAGATAATGAAAAGTTGTCAAACAAATCATCCTTCTTCAAGTCTGTTGAAGAAAATTCCTTTGGAATGTTTGATGATGAGGAATTGACCTTCCCTATCAAATGAATCTTTCAACTGGCTGAATGGAATGTGATATCTGTTGATAGAAGAGTAACTTTAGAAGCTTCTGAAATATTCTTATTTCAACTAATTTCCTAAATCTTAAGAACAAGGAGAAATACTACTAGAAAAACCCAAAATGGAAAATGTCAGAGATCTTCAAAGTCCATTCTAATGAAGCTGGCATAGTTGAGGATTTAGAATCTGATAAAGAATGTAATCAGGCATTGTTGTCATTACTTTTTCTGAAGAACCAATCTGAATCCAGGAATAAAAACCAATTATTGAAGAGAAAAAGATAACCCCAATCTATCTTACTTCAATATTGATAATAAGGAGTCTGCATCTAAAGATAATATCTTAAGTGACTCCATTGCTCCTTTGGAAATTTAAGGCTATCATAGAATTTGTGTTTAAGGACAATTCTATGAGAAAACTTTTATTTCTTCTTCTGTTTCTAGCAATACTATGGCAGTGCAGTAAACTAGTTGTATGCCAATCTCTGATAGCAAACACTATCTGAATCTATACTTGTCAAATTTCAATGTCAAAAGATGTAATCCAAGACAATGAAATCAAAGACTCTGCTAAGAACAAGATTTTGTTAGTATCATTACTCATCATAGACTCATACTCTGGAATGAATTATGGTACTGATATCAGGTTAAGGCATAAAGGAAGAGAAATCCTGTCAAGACTAACACTTTTGGACTCATAGAAATATGAGTACCAATATCCATATTTGTATTTATTGCATATATGACAGAAGAAAGGAGCAAGGCATCTTCCATGGTACTTGATCAAAGGTTGTTTACAACATTTAATGGAATAAGAGCCTACATCCCATACTCAAGTACTAAAAGCTTGAAGTTTGGTGAAGAAAGTGGAATCATTGGTTTAAAATCCAATGAATTAGAATTCACTCAAGACAGTATTCAGATTCCATGGGCAGATCTGAATACTCATCTGGAGCATGACCAAGAAAAAAAAGATATGTTATATTATTTCCTTGCAAATTTCTGGACTCAATGAAATATTTATGTATAAGTAAGTACAAAGTCTCTATTAGATCTCTAGAGAAATTCTTTTAAGAATCTTCAAAGATCTTTAAAAAGAAACTATATTGTATTTGTATATACTGAATATGTCATTAACTAGGTGATGATCATATTTATGGAATTAGTACCTTCACCTTTTGTGATGATATTGTTGCTCGTCAGTTGTCAAATAAACTAATTTAATATTCATTAATCAAGCTTGACTCTAGTTCCAAGAGAAAAAAAAGCTTGATTCTGAATAGAATATTAAGGACTGATGACTAACGAAAGACTCGAAGTCTAATCCTACTAGACTCTGATGACAAATAGCTTTTGAAAATTTGCAGTCTCTGAGATTTAGAAAAGGAATCTTTACTTCTGATAAAGCAGTTTAAGTAAAAAAAATTTAAAAAACTCTTTTTACTTAAAACACCATAAAATTGATTATCATCTGGTGAATGCAAGAAATCTGTTGGGTAAGAACCTTAGGGTAATGGTGTTTTCTTTTATATATTTCTATTATCTTTATCCCCTGTCTTTGTGAAACATCATTTTGTGTCTTCTTTCAATTCTTCTGACAAGATTCTTATTCCTTTAGAGTCTGAGTCTGGTTCAGTTTCTTTTGTATTGTTTTCTTATCTGTTGTTCAAACTAAACTGAGATGAATTCTCTAGTCAATTCTCCTTTGAATCAACTAGTTATCATCAATGAAAAGTTTGTGGATTTTGATGAGCTGCTTAAACTTGGGTTTAACTTTCGAAAGATTGTGTCTGAACAAGGTTGGAATGGATACTTTGATATGCTCTGTGGTTTCACTTATCCAAATCTTGTCAAAGAGTTTTGGATTAATACTTCCATTGTTGAGCTAAGTTCTGAGTGTGATATTCTTTCCAAAGTTTCTGGTGTTTCTATAACAATAACTGCTATGACGATTGCCAATGTAATTAATTATGAGGAGATTGGAGAAATTTCAGGTACTCTTGTTTGGGAATACTATCTTCCTACTTGCTGTACTTTTGTGAATCCATCAAACATATCTGAGGTCTCAAATCTTCGTCTTAATGCAATTATTTGAAATCAGATTCTGAACTCAAACTTGCTACCTAGGGACAAATATCTGGACCTTGTGGACCCTATTGAAAAATATTTGCTACTTCTTCTCAATTCAGACCTACAGATTGATCTTCCTTAAGTTATGTTTGACTAACTGAAGGAGACTCTTTCATCATTTCACCAGGGAAAAACATTATTCATTCCTTATGGACGAGTTCTTTCAGAACTGCTGATCCAACAAAGAGTTATCATAAGTTCAAACGATAATTCTTCTAAAATCTAGAGAGAAAAGGTTGAAGCTATCTATGAGAGTTTTTGATGTTTAATTTCTGCAAATATATGCCTTGTAATTGTTAAACATCTTGTATTAAGAAGTCTTGTTATTAAAAATTATTCTTATTCTTGTTCAAGTTCTTGTTTATCTTAACGGTTATATGTATGTTTATCATGTTGTTCAGGAGAATAATAAATATGATTAAAACTAAAAAATGCATCATTCTTATTGAAAGATTGGAAGCTGTTACATTTTCTTAACTAAACATTCTAGATATTTGGATCTGTCTTAACATATTCCCTAGGCTCATCTGACATATCCTAATTGTTTAAATAATCTTCACAATCTTCTCGAGCAAACTCAATAGCCTCCTTCGTCAGATGATTCCTGCATTTTGACCTAGAAGTTTTTCTTCTTCTTTGTGTCTCAACAAAGGTTGTTGAAGAAATATGTGCTTCTGAAGTTGTCTGCTTGCTTGTAGATCCTTCAGTTGCTGCATTCTTTGTGCTTGCTTGAGCTGTTGCATTTAGCATTGTTGTCTTTCTGAAATCTCTCTTTGGAACCCAAATTAGTTTCTGCTTATACATTTTTGTGTTCAGAAGATTAAGTGATTAAGAAATTCAGTTTGATGAGGGTTTTATAGAGTCTTTTCATCCAAGCACCTTGAGTATTTAATTATTTTAATATTGATTATTCAATCAATCTTTTAACATTATGACTCTTGGGAAATGATGTCTAGCACTCAGTCCTATTAAGATTCTCTTAACAATTGTAAATATTATTATTAACAAGTTAATTGTTGTTATTGTTCACCTTCTTACTTCATTTTTTCTTTTGTCGAAAAATCATAGAGAAAAATTAAAAGAGTGCACGTGCAAAATAAAATTGGTCCAAACAGCTTTTTCACCAATCGAAATAAAAAGGGGTTACAACAAAAAGGGATTGGAAGGAACTAAGATTATTATAATCTAACTCCTCCATGGCCTTATAACCAACCCAGTTTTCCCAACTGATGTCAGGCTCATCTTCATCCACATCCTCATCTTCTGCCTCTGAGATAACCAGCTGATAAAACATCTCGTTTATCTTCTTCTTTCTCTTCTTCATTGATTTCCTGCTTGGTTTTAACTCAGTGGCAGATGGACCTTCTTCAGTAGGTCTCTGAGGTGCTGAGGACGAACCCTCGTTAGAAGTATTCAATGGAGAGGATAAAGGACCAGTTTCAGTTGCAGATGCCTCAGAATTTGCTGGCTTCTGAAGATCTTGAGTCTTTAGACTAGTAGAGTTTAGGCATGGCAACGGGGCGGGTCGGGGGCAGGTTTAGTTAACCCCGCACCCGCACCCGCCTCCCTGTTATAGACCCGCCCCCGCCTCCAAACCTAGTCGGGGGTGAAAATTTACCACCCAGACCCGCCCCCGATAGAAACGGGTTTGCCCGTACCCGCACCCGCCCCCCACCCGCAAAATTTTTTTTTTTAAATAGTAATAAAAATTAACAATTTTATTAAAAACTTAACCATTTTAATAATAAACTTGTTTCTAAAGATGTGAGTTTGAGTGAATGGTGAGAAATGACTAATGAGAATTTTTAATTACTTTTTCAAAAGTGAATAAATGTGATATAAAATAATTTAAATATGGGTATTAAAGTAAATATTATATGACCGGGCGGGGGCGGGGGCGGGTAGTAGCATCCCCCCGCCCTCGCACCCACACCCGCAATTACAAACCGGGTTTTACCCGCACCCGCAACCGCACCCAATCAAATCGGGTTTCCCCCATTAATTTTGGGTCGGCCCCGGCCGGGCCCCGGTTTTCTTGCCATGCCTAGTAGAGTTCTCTGAGACTTCTGTAACAACTGAGATGTTGACACTTTCAGCTGAGAAATCCGTGGTGTTTTGTTGGATGTTGATGAAAACGTCATAGGCTTCAGTTGCTTTTATAGTGGATTCTGGGTAACCCAAACATTGAAATAAAATTCTTTGCTTGATTCTTGGAGTTGTTACGACCAATAAATAATAAACATGCATTGTACAACTCTTTAATGATCTCTTATACTTTATCGTTTTCTCTTCCTTGAATATTAGTCACGTAATGATGCTCTGATTATGCATTTATGATTGTAATTCTTTTCTTTTTCCTTTTTTTTATTCCTTTTAATGTGACAAAAGGGGGAGAAAGATATAATAATATTTAATAAAGAATCAGAACTCTTCATATTTAATGTTGTTCATAAATAATTAATATACTTTTATATTTATGTTATTTTACGTTATTTTGGTTATTTTTTGTTTCGGTTATCTTGCTCGGGTGATATATTTTAATTTTGTTGAATACAGAACTGAGGGGAAGCTTACAAACCTCAACCTTGGACTATTAGACTCAGAGGGAGCTTACAAACCTCAAACTCTAATGTTGCTTAGAGAATTAAAATAGTTTTTTTAATATATTACTTAGGGGGAGTTTACATCACTCAACCTTGGACTACTAGACTCAGGGGGAGCTTAAAAACCTCATACGTTGATGTTGCCAATAAACTTATAACTGCCCAACATTGTTCTTTAAATACTTGTGTTTGTCATCATAAAAAAGGGGGGATTGTTGGAACAAGATTTGTTCATGACATATATCACGTGGTTTTGATGATAACAAAGTATTGAAAGAGTATTGGTGTTATCTAATGTGTGTTCTAAGTATGCAGGTTCTAAAGCTTGAAGAGAAGGCATTCAAAATCTAATATAAGGACGCATTTGAAAGGAGCTGAGTTACTAGCTTCTGGTGGATCAGAATCTGAAGAACACTCTCTAAGTGATGTCTGGCGTAGACTCTGAAGCTAAATGCCTCATCATCAGAAGAGCAATATATTGTCTCTACACTAAGTTAATGTATCTGCTTCTGTTGAACATTCAGAGTTAGTAATAAAGCTTGAGTTATCCGTACTGCAAAAAGCAAGCTGCATTGTCAAATCAGTTTGTTAGCTAGAGTCTATGTTCACAAAGCTCAAGAAGAGTTGACATGCTTTACGGATATCTACTCTCAACAGATATATAGTACAAGATTACATAGAAGACACAATGGTTAAACATGTTACACAATGGATTAAGATCTTTTGGTGTATCTATCTTCAACGTCTCTTGTATTATGGAAAAACAAAGACACTTGTTCAAGTTATCTCTTCCAACGACTAGTTTTCTACAACTGCTATATAAGTTGCTGAAGATTCAAACTGAAGTCTTCAACAAGGAACAAAGAGCAAATAGAGAAGAAAAGCCAAGAAGGATAGAAGTGTTCTACACTACTGTTTGGATGGAGGAATAACAAGATCAACAATAAGCAACACAATCGACTATGCAAAATTTCTATTATATGCTCTAAATTGTACTAAGCCTTAAAATTCTATATTGAGTAATGAGAAATAACTTTTCTCCATTGTCGTGGAGTCTTTTCGGTGGATTTGTCAACCTGTTGAAGAAAAGGATTCAAAGCTTAAAATTCTATATTGAGTAAAGATCCATGAATTGTCAAGATTGAAGTCCATCAAAGGTTGAAGATTAATATCTAAGTGAAGATCAAAGATAATAGTGGTGGTAGCTAGTTGTAGACAAGTTCAACCAAGAAGCAAGAAAAAAGATAGATTGGATTGTTATATTTTATATTTGTTCATTTAATTGTTGTAACACAAACTTGAATCTAATATCATAGTGGAAGATACAATTTTTTTTGTTTACCATTGGATACTGGATTAGGTACCTGCGAGGACAATAACACCAAATTAGTATAAATTCTCTCTCTCTCTCTCTCTCTCTCTCTCTCTTTCTCTTTCTCTCTTTCTCTCTCTCTCTCTCTCTCTCTCTCTCTCTCTCTCTCTCCCCTCCTCTCTCTCTCTCTCCCTCTCTCTCTCTCACTCACTCACACATACACACACACACACACAAACACATACACGTGTCCGCATACACACACACGTATGGATTTCAGTCCCTGAGTGTAGTCTTTTAGTTTATTTTTCTTTGGGAATTAATAATAAAAAGTTTTTTAATATCACTAACTAATTAAAGCTTTTTGTTAAACTTAAACAAAGATCACAAATATACTAATAATAGAGAAAGACACACGATATATCCTGGTTCACTTGAAAACTATCAAGTTGATCCAGTCCACCCGCCAAGGTGATTTCGCCTTATACACAAGGACTTAATCCACTATAACCAAACTGATTACAACTGCACTAGCAACCGCTGGTGACTAACAATACATAGACTAACCGTCTCTTCTTAAGGCTTCTGACTTAACTGGTCCCTTAAGGAATTCAAACAATTGTTTGATCAAATAAAATGTTTACAATGAAATGCTTTTTACATAAGCTGATATAAACACTATTTCTAGCTCAATCTAACTTAGAGCGAATCTACACAGTAAGAAAAATTTTCTTCTTTGTATTGTGGTGCTTTACTGTTCACTCAAGTATTTCTCGATTTCTTGAGTTCTTTCTTTGCATGAATCAATGTTTTGAATATTTCTCTTTTTCACACTCAGTGTCACACATGATTCGTTGAATGATAAAGTCTTTATATAGCCAGAAAAAGATCCATTGAAGGGCAAATTAGTAATATCAGAAAAATACTGGCGACTTTAAATAATGCCGTTGTGCTGGGATGAAAATCGTACACTGAAATTGTCCTTTGTACCACCAAATCAGGGTAGTGGGATGGTAGTGGAAAGGAACGTGTTTGATCTGTACTATGTACTATTTTCCCACGCAAATGTTTCATCTTCTTCTGTTCATCAGTGGCTTCTGAGTTGAAATGATTGAAGCATGATCAGAAGAATGAATCATTGGGTCTTCAGAGTATTGAGTCTTCAGAGTCTTCAGAACTTGTTCAGCAGAACTTTGTCATCAGAGTCTTCAGCACCCCTTCTTCAGAACCCTTGGTTATCAAAAACATAAGTCTTCAGAGTCTTCAAAACTTGTTCAGCAGAATCTTGTCTTCAAAGTCTTCAGAACTTGGTTTTCAAAAACTTAAGTCTTTAGAGTCTTCAGAACGCTGTTCATTAGAACCTTGTTTTCAGAGTCATCAACACTTAGTCTTCAGAAGATGAGTATCAGAGTTAAATTCACATCCAGAATCTAAGAGAACATTGCAACACTAACATAGTGTCTTCTAGGAGTCTTTCTAATGCATAGTAGATCAGAAGCAACCTTGCTTCTTGACGCATAAGTGACCATTGAGAACATCAGAGTGACGTAGCACACAATCTCCATCAGAGTCATAAATTTCTCTATCAGAGTAAGAACTTTCTCTATCAGAGTCAGAACCTGTTTGTTAATTCTTAAAAAGATACACGTTAGAGTACCAAAATTGTTCTCACACAAATACAACTTTCTTATTATCAAAACAAAGAGATATCTTGCATAACCAAATCTTGTTCTAACAATCTCCCCCTTTTTGATAATGACAAAATAATGTATTTTGATATCATAATTTTGTACGAAGATAATCAGAATTGACTTATATAAGTTCAAAGTAAAACTTCCCTTTGTCAAGCTCCCCCTGAATCTAATACTTAACAAAATCTTATGAGATTTAGGATATAGAGCCTGATTGCAGAGATCATAGATTGATCCAAAATATTAGAGCTTGATTATAGTGGTGATGCATTCTGATAACAGAGCTTGATTAACCAAATCAGAACCTGATTGATATCAGATTCATTTTACCAATATAATATCTTTTCCTGAAAAACATTATACAAATATATGATTTTTAAAGTGTTAGAATGTTAGAGCTATGATTAGAGATAAGATATTTATCAAAATAATTTTTCCATATTACTCCCCCTTTTTGTCATAATAAAAAAGGGTAACAAAAAGTTTTAAACCATTAGTACAACAAACCATAATCAAACAATCAAAAGAAAAACTACAGGGTAGCCTAGAAGGTGCCTAAGGGTGAGACTAAGGAGGGAGCCTCTGAAGAATCTGAGCAAGGGCATTCTGAATGGTGACAGTAAATTCATCTTGCTTGTCCATCCTTACTCTGAATGACTCATTTACTTCTGAAGAGTAGCCAGAGTTTTCAATACTGGATCAGAAGAGGAGTTCTCATCAACATTTTGTCCAGCCTGTTCTTCAGCCTCCTTGGCTAGTCTTTCAGCCTCTTCTTTGGCTAACCTTTCTGCAAGTTCCATAGCTTCAGCTTCCTTCTTCTTTCAACTTGTTGAACCAGATAATCCTTTGTCTTAATAGAAATATTTTGAATCTTCTAAAATTCTTCATACATCCACTGATTAAATTGATCCCAAGAAGCTCCCAAAACAGAGGAGTCTTCACTAGCATTTGATTCATCAGAAAGTGTCCTGAATTTTGTAACCACACTGTCCTTAAAATTAAAATATTGCTTCATCTGGGGTAGAAGGGGGGTTAGGGGTTTGATTTTTAGTTAAGATTTAATCATCTTCAACAGGGTCATCAAGAATGATGGTATCAAAGTTCAGAGAAGATTCAGGAATAGGTTGTGGAGCAGTGATTGGAGTTGGTGATGTTGAGATGGTTGTTTGAGGATGTTCAATGAGAATTTCTTCAGTGATTTGAATGGTTGGGGATGGCGAAGCAGTTGTAACAAGAGTTGTTTGGGCTGAGGTGAGTTCAAGAGCTTGTGATGAAAGTGGTGTAGATACTGGGTTTTCTATAGTAGGAGATTTAGGAGTGGGTGTTGGAGAGGTGGTGACAATGGTGGAAAATGTTGGTGAAGAGGTGGATAACAATGGTTGGGTTGTAAGTGGTGGTGATGAAATGGGAAGAGATGAAGACAAACTTCTGTCAATAGAAACAGATGCAGATGGTGATTCAAGGGACTTACTTTGCTGTTCAGGATATGATGTAGATGCCATTTTCATTTTCTTTGTTGAGGGTCCTTCTTCATTATCACTCTTCTTTTTCTTCCCTCTTCCCTTCCTCTGAAAGAGTTCGGGAAGAGTATCTGGTAGGTTATCCAAATAAATCCATGCTTTTAGAGGTTCTTCTTCACATTCAGCAAAATGGTTTGCAAGTTCTTCCGAATTGTAGTGCCTAGAATAGGGTGGAAATCCAGAGATTAGAGATCAAATGAAGTTAAGATCAAACTGGTTTGGAATATAGGGTCGATGGGTGATCTTCTTAAGAATCATCATGTTCCTTAAGTCCTTAGCCCAAAAAGTATGTCTAGAAGATTTATCAAGTTCCTTTGTGAACCCAACAACTAATAAATCCTCAACTATGCCTGACTCAATGAAAATATCAGAGAGGAGTCTTCCGTAAAGAATATGTCTTCCCTTCTTGACTGAGTCAGTCCTTGAGTGCACTATTAAGTCTCTCAGAAAGTTGAACAAGATACATGGAAGGTGAACTTTCTTTCCCTTCAACAGAGAGTATAAAACATACTTTTGTGACAGACTGATGCAATCATCTGAGATAGTTGGCTGATGATACATAGTTCATGTCATGATTTTGAACCAAACCCTAAGGGTGTCCTTCAGGAGAGACGAGGGTGGATCCTTTTTAGAATTTAGAACAATTCCTTCTTTAAAAATAGCAGTTGTGACCTTGGTTTCCCTTCTCTTGTTTTGTTGAACATTGACAATCCTTAGTCCCTTGTTATCATGAGAGATTAAATCACAAAAAGTCTTTTTTGTGATGATGATTCTTCTTCCAAACACAGTGGAAACAATAATATTTCTACTGGTGATTGCATGAATCCAGAAATCTTTGAATAAGTTTGGAAACGAGGATCCTTCCAATCTTTTAAAGTATCCATTCCATCCTTGAAAGTTAAGAGTTTGAGTAAGGTCACATCCATTATCCAAAAGATTTGAGAAGTTAACCATGGTTTCACTAAGAACACGAAGTTCATTGACCTGTGTGTTGATAGAGATGGGACATTCTTCAGGAATAGTGCACTAATATTCAAGTATCTTTGCTTTTGAGATGGTTTGAGATGATGCTGCCATGGACACCGATAATGGAAATGCATAGAGCAAAAGGGTTTTAGGGTTTCTAAGACAAAAGTGTGGGAAGTGAGAGTAGCGTAGTGTGTGAAGTGAGATAGTGCATATTTAAAACAAATATAATAATTATAACAAGGTGGGAGTAATAGGTAATAATTACTTGAAACCTAGTCACACGAAATCACAACGCTCAATGTGTCTCTTCAGCAGTATATATGATTTAATTTTGGACACGTGTCATAAATAATCATAGTCGTTTGTTTTCAAGAGATATCGTTTTGATGTTTCCAACGTCTAGAATACCAAGAGGTATCTGACTGGACTTAATTCTGACCAAGATATTTTCTAACTTGTAGAAGTATCATGAATCAGAAGATCAATAAACAAATAATGACACTCTTTGTTTAGTCATTAGAATCTTATATCACACGTTCTGATAGCTTGACATACTAAAAATATTATCATGTTATTCTGGACAAGGTTTGATAAATAAGTTTTCCAGAATGAATACGAATCTATCTTCAGCAAGGGGTTTTGTAAAAATATCATCCCACTAGTGATCTGTATCCACAAATTTTAACTAAAAAGTACCCTTCTGAACATAGTCACGTAAAAAGTGATGTTTTATTTTAATATGTTTTGCTCTAGAATGTAGAATAGGATTCTTAGATAAACAAATTGCAGAAGTATTATCACAGAAGATAGGAATGTTACACTCGTGTATTTGATAATCTTCAAGTTGATTTTTCATCCAGAGTATTTGAGTACTGCACAGTGATGCTGATATGTATTATGCTTCTGCAGTGGAGAGAGCAATTGTTGATTGTCTCTTGCTTGCCCATGAGACGAGGTTACTCCCCAAAACCTGACAGTTTCCAGAAGTACTCTTCCTTTATAATCTGTCTCCAACATAATCTGCATCACAGTAACCAGAAAGTTTGTACTCTAATATTTTCTTATACATCAAGCCATGGTTAGTTGTTCCTTTAAGATACCTTAGGATTCTATTAACAGTAGTTAAATAAGTTTCCCTTGGATATGATTGGAAACAAGCACAAAGACATACGCTGAACAGAATATCTGGACGTGAAGCTGTCAAATACATAAGAGATCCTATCATACCACGATATAACTTCTGAAAAACCTTTTTACTTACCTCTTCTTTCTCCAGAATGCATGTCGGATGCATAGGAGTCTTAGCAGATTTACTTTCTGACATGTTAAATTTCTTCAGAAGTTTTTTTGCATACTTGCTCTGGTGAATGTACGTTCCTTCTAATCTTTGATCAATTTGAATTCCCAGAAAGAATCTGAGTTCTCCCATCAGACTCATTTCGAATTCAGCCTGCATTAACTTAGGAAATTCCTTGCACAAGAAAATATTAGCAGAACCAAATATAATATCATCAACATAGATTTGAACAATCAGAATGTCATTCTTAAAGGTTTTACAAAAGAGTGTTGTATCTATTTTTCCTCTGGTAAAGTCATTTTCCAAAAGAAAGTTACTTAGCCTTTCATACCAAGCTCTAGGAGCCTGTTATCAGACCATATAAAGATTTTTTAAGTTTGAAAACAAAATCTGGGTTTTCAGAACTCTGAAAACCAGGAGGTTGGTGTACATACACTTCTTCAGAAATATATCCATTTAAGAATGCACTCTTTACATCCATCTGATATAAAGTAATGTCATGATTTACTGCAAATGAAATTAAAATGCGAATAGATTTTAACCTGGCAACTGGTGCAAAGGTTTCTGTATAGTCTATCCATTCTTGTTGACTATAACCTTGTGCAACCAGTCGTGCTTTGTTTCTTATGACCTCACCTTTCTCATCTAACTTGTTTCTGAATACCCATTTAGTTCCAATAACATGGACACCTTTAGGTTTCTGAACAAGATCCCATACGTCATTTCTGGTGAATTGATTTAGTTCTTCTTGCATGGCCAGAATCCACTCATTTTCTTTAAGAGCTTCATCAACTGTTGTTGGCTCTATCAGAGACACTAGACCCAGAAGAGTTTCTTCGGAATGTCTGAAGGATGAACGGGTTCTGACTGGATCAGCTTTATCTCCCAGAATCAATTCTTCAGAATGAGAAGTCTTTAATCTATTCTTCTTCTAATGAAATGAGTTATTCTCAGCTTCTGGTAAGGTTGTATTTGGAGAATTTGCATCTTTGTCTGCTTCTCTTGACTCTTCTACTCCTTTAGATTCTGATAATGTGATCTTCAGATCTGCAAACTTTTCAACTAGCTTTGACTTTTCAAGGTTAAGCTTATTATTGAATCAGACATGAATTGATTCCTCTATAATTTATGTTTCTGTGTTATAGATTATGTAGCCTTTAGAGCGTTCAGAATATCCTAACAATAAACACTTTTGAGCTTTGGAGTCAAACTTGCCAAGATTCTCTTTAGTGTTCAACATAAAACAAACACATCCAAAAGGATAAAAATATGAAATGTTGGGTTTTCTATTCTGCCACAATTAATAAGGAGTCTTACCCAGAATAGGTCTTATTGAAGTCCTGTTCTGAATGTAACATGTTGTATTTACTGCCTCTGCCCAGAAGTGCTTAGCCATGTCAGTTTCTTGGATCATGGTTAGAGCCATTTCTTGCAAAGCCCTATTCTTCCTTTCCACTACTCCATTTTGCTGTCGAGTTCTGGGACAGGAGAAATCATGGGAAATGCCATGAGAATAAAAAAGATTCTCAAAGCATTTATTCTCAAATTCTCCGCCATAATCACTTCTGACTTTGACTATTTTGCAATCCTTTTCTGTTTGCACTTGATAGCAAAAGTTAGAGAACACAGAATGAAACTCATCCTCGTGTTTCAAGAATTTTACCCACGTCCAACGACTATAATCATCAACGATTACTAATCCACACTTCTTTCCACTGATTGACGCAGTTTTCACTGGTCCAAACAAGTCAATGTGCATAAGTTCTAACGGTCTAGAGGTGGACACAACATTCTTTGCTTTAAAGGAAGTTTTGGAGAACTTTCCTTTCTGACATGCTTCATAAAAAGCATCTGAAGAATACTTCAGATTTGGAAAGCCTCTGACAAGTTCAAGCTTATTTAGCTGAGAAATCCTCATCATGCTAATATGGCCTAAACGTCTATGCCATACCAATTGCTCTTCATTAACAAACATTAAACATTTGACATTCTGTTCACGAAGATCAGAAAGTCTAATCTTATAAATGTTGTTTTTCCTTTTTATGACAAATAGGATTGAACCATCTTTCTGACTTACAGCCTTACAGGACTTTTGATTAAAGATGATATCATAACCATTGTCACTAAGTTGACTAATTGACAACAAGTTATGCATCAAACCATAAACTAAAAGAACATCAGTAATAGAGGGAAGGTTACCATTACTAACGATTCCAGAGTCAATGATTTTCCTTTCTGGTTTCCTACGAAACCGACGAAGCCTCCAGGCTTAAGTTTCAGACTTTGGAACATATGCCTTCTTCCCGTCATGTGTCGCGAGCAACCACTGTCCAGGTACCATGACTGGTGTTTCAACTGAGCTGCTAAGGATATCTCTGAGTCAGAGTCTGAGTCTGAGTCTAGTCTAGTTCTGATGATATTCTATCTTCTGGTTCTCCAAAAACTTCATCTTCAGTTATTGCTACCAGGGCAACATTTACTTGTTCTTCATAAGATTCCTCTTCTTCCGAATCAGTGTCGTCTCAAGTTGCCATTAGACCTTTCTTTGCTTTAGAGAAGTTCTTCTTAGGCTTCTTGTCCTTCTTGATCTTTGGACACTCGTTCCTGTAATGACCTGACTCATTACACTCGTAGCAAATAACCTCCTTTCCAGAGTTCTGCTTCTTCTGTCCAGATGATGACTCAGAGCGACCTTTGTTTCTTCTAGATCCTTAGAAGTTTCCTTGCCTATGCTTCCAAAGTTTGTTGATTCTTCTGGAGATTAATGACAGCTCATCTTCTGATTCTTCACCAGAATCTTCTGATTCTTCCTCAGCTTGATAAGCCCTTGCCTTTTCAGGCTTAGACTTAAGAGCGATAGATTTGCTTTTCTTCCGAGGTTCATCTTCTTCATGCTCTATCTCATGACTTCTCAAAGAACTAACAAGCTCTTCAAGATTTATGCTATTGAGATTTTTTGATAGCTTTAGAGCTGTTACCATAGGTCTTCATTTCTTAGGAAGACTTTTGATGATCTTTTTCACATGATCAGCAGTTGAGTAACCTTTGTCCAGAACTTTGAGTCCTGCGACTAGCATTTGAAACCTTGAAAACATGGTCTCAACTATCTCATCATCCTCCATTCTGAATGCCTTATATTTTTGGATTAAGGCTAACGCCTTTGTCTCCTTGACTTAAGCATTTCCTTCACGAGTCATTCTTAGAGAATCAAAGATAGATTTGGCAGTATCTCTGTTTGTTATCTTCTCATACTCAGTATAAGAGATATCATTTAGCAATATGGTTCTTGCCTTATGACGATTCTTATAATCTTTCTTCTGTTGGTTAGTCATAACACTTCTGGATATTTTAGCACCTATAGCATCAACTGGGTGATTGTAGCCATCGACTACCAAATCCCAAAGATCTACATCATAACCAAGAAAGAAACTTTCTATTCTGTCTTTCCAGTAGTCAAACTTTTCTCCATCAAAGACTGGTGGTTTAGCACTGTAATGATCTTTCTCTTCAGTGGTATTAGCAGGAGCTGCCATGATATCTCACACAAATACTGGATCAGTACTGAACATTGTTAAGTGTTGATAAAACGTTTATTACAATCAGAACCAGGCTCTGATACCAATTGAAGGTGTGAGAAAAACACAAGAAAATGGGGGTTTGAATTGGGTTTTCAAACTGAAAGCTTTTTGTGAAACTTAAACAAAGATCACAAATAGACTAACAATAGAGAAAGACATATGATATATCCTGGTTCACTTGAAAACTATCAAGTTAATCCAGTCCACCCGCCAAGGTGATTTCGCCTTATACACAAAGACTTAATCCACTATAACCAAACTGATTACAACTGCACTAGCAACCGCTGGTGACTAACAATACACAGACTAACCGTCTCTTCTTAAGGCTTCTGACCTTACTGGTCCCTTAAGGAATTCAAACAACGGTTTAATCAAATAAAATGTTTACAATGAAATGCTTCTTACATAAGCTAATATAAACACTATTTCTAGCTCAATCTAACTTAGAGTGAATCTACACAGTAAGAACAATTTTCTTCTTTGTATTGTGGTGCTTTAGTTTTCACTCAAGTATTTCTCAATTTCTTGAGTTCTTTCTTTGTATGAATCAGTGTTTTAAATATTTCTCTTTTTCACACTCAGTGTCACACATGATTCGTTGAATGATCAAGTCTTTATATAGCCAGAAAAAGATTCGTTGAAGGGAAGATCAGTAATATCAGAAAAATACTGGCGACTTGAAATAATGTCGTTGTGCTGGGATGAAAATCGAACACTGAAATTGTCCTTTGTACCACCAAATCAGGGTAGTGGGATGGTAGTGGAAAGAAACGTGTTTGATTTATACTATGTACTATTTTCCCACGTAAACGTTTCATCTTCTTCTGTTCATCAGTGGCTTCTGAGTTGAAATGATTGAAGCATGATCAAAAGTATGAATCATTGGGTCTTCAGAGTCTTCAAAACCTGTTCAGCAGAACCTTGTCATCAGAGTCTTCAGCACTCGTTCTTCAGAACCCTTGGTTATCAAAAACATAAGTCTTTAGAGTCTTCAAAACTTGTTCAGCAGAACCTTGTCTTCAGAGTCTTCAAAACTTGGTCTTCAAAAACTTAAGTCTTTAGAGTCTTCAGAACGCTATTCATCAGAACTTTGTCTTTAGATTCATCAACACTTTGTCTTCAGAAGATGAGTATCAGAGTTAAATTCACAGCCAGAATCCAAGAGAACATTGCAACTATAACATAGTGTCTTCTTGGAGTCTTTCTGATGCACAGTAGATTAGAAGCAACCTTGCTTCTTGACGCAGAAGCGACCATTGAGAACATCAGAGTGACGTAGCACACAATCTCTATCAGAGTCATAAATTTCTCTATCAAAGTCAGAACTTTCTCTATCAGAGTCAGAACCTGTTTGTCAATTCTTAAAAAGATACACGCTAGAGTACCAAAATTGTTCTCACACAAATACAACTTTGTTATTATCAAAACAAAGAGATATCTTGTAGAACCAAATCTTGTTCTAACAAAGAATATGCACGACACTACCCCTCAAAACCAGTCCTAGTTTACCATCCTCCATTATCCAGATCAGGGCTTAGAGGAGCAGACCCCAGTTCCGGATGACTCAGAACACAAGACACAATTGTGGTCATAACTCATATCACAAGACACAAAAAGAAGACTCAGAACAAAAAGAACTGAGACACAAACAAAATGTTAGGACATCCTATCCAACATCCATGCAAAATAACTGCAAGAATGAACTTAACCCACAAAAGGAGATCAGTCATGTGTTGTAAGGAACACCACATAACTGATATGGACACAAAACCTTTCTCCCCCTTTTTAGCCAAAAATTGGCAAACGAAACCAACACAGTCCCAGACCCAAACAATACTCATCCACACCCGGACAAAAGCCACAACCTTACAACCCACCAAAAGAGACAACCTGAGACACAAGAGGCAGCGACCCCCTTTAAATATCCAAGCAGTTTAACGGACCATAGAAGTTACCGAAGAACAATTCAAGGAGGATATAAATTGAGGTAGATAACTTCATCATAAATGACTGTGCTCTGCCCAAATCAGATTTGATTGTTTCAACTTTAGGGAGAACCGTCCAAAGAATGCAAATGTACCAAGACACATGTTTTCCACGCATTCTCTAAGTCACGCTCTCCACTGGCCATGGAACACCGTCCAAATAAATATACTTGGAAATAACCACAAGTCCTAAACAATGTCCTGACACCTGGTCAAACTTTGTATATTTTTTCTTGACCTTCTGAGGCATAGTCACTGTGCTTCCAATGAACCCCAAGCACACTCCTTCCAGCCATGCAGAACATGATGTCAAGACATTATATCTAACATCTCCCATTTAACAACAAGGATTCCCATGAACCTTATCTCAATCTACAGAGAGAAAAAAAATAAATTCTCTCAGATACTACCCAATCTTATTTATCAGGTCTCTCCTAAGAATTAAGAATAAAGTTGATATAAGACAATAGGCTTAATAATTCAAACTCCCAAGCAGAGCTGACAAAGCCATAAAATCACCACACCACGATGTCCAAACATCTTGCCCGACATTACAACCTCACAAGAATCACATGAGTATATTCATGCTCATAAGTGAGAAAAATACCAGGACCACACTCCTTGTATCATAACCAAAGAACTTTGGATTGAGACCAGACAACACCATTGATCACTCTCCCCCTGAACACATCCATACATTGTACAAATCCCTCTTGAATTTTATAGTCATAGACAACCTTTTTCTTGAGAATAAATCCAATTAAATCTGAAATGCTCACATCCCAGAAAGAGACATACAACTTCTCTTAGCTTCTTGGTTAGACAGAATGTCATCCATACTTGAAATATATCATTAGCTTGCTTCAATCTTGTAAAGTGTTACTTCCAGTAGAACCTATCATCAGAATCCACACACTTTTGGCCAGTAACTCTACACCATACTCAACCACGAATAGATATAGCTTCAAGACTGAAAGTCAACCTCAGTAATCCTAAAAAAAAACAAACCAGGAATAATGTTCCAACATCATTTAGGACATCAGTCTCAATTAGAGAAGACATGACTTTGATTCTTGAACCACCAAACTCTGAACTTCCATTCTTACACCTCCAAAGTATCCATGAATATCTTAGTAAGATACACACATGTATCAGCTTAATCTTCACACACATCAGAGAATCACTTATGGAAATAAGCTCTCATAAAGCTTTTGACCAGAAGAATGCTATCTGATGTTTAAAGACATCAATCCTCTTTAAGCACCTTGAGATTTCTACTATCTCAGCAGAACAAGAGTTCCATGTTCTCATAGGCTTGAACTTTATATTCAAGTTTGAGTAAACAACCTTTATCCTGTCTTAAGCAATAGAATAAACAGTCTTCAAAAACACTTTGATCAATTGCTAATCTATGATATTTTCTCCAATATAATCATCCATACAAGAGACAAATCTCCATATAGACTGGTTGAGATGCCTTTAATAGTCTTTCATACATACTCCTATAGGAGATAATGATGCATAGCTTATGTACCCCTATGTGCTTAGATCATCAGTAAATAGGCTCAAAGAATGTTCATCAGGCTAATCATGTGTTAATCTGGACTTCCACCAGCACACCTATCCATAACAAGTTTCTTGGATAGAGGCTTTTTAGACTACAAACCAAATGAATCTTCAAGACCAGTCTGAAGAAGATCCATAACACCATTGATAAACACACATTTATTTATCATCCAGAACATATGATACATTCCTCCTTTGTCCGAGAAGTTCACTCCTTGGATCAACAAGATTCTGCACACACTCTTCTGAAGTGATGTTCCAACATCTGGTTGAACATCAGTTCCTTTCCCATAAACAGATCATTGAAATTGGCTCTGAAGTCATTACAAGAGTTACATCCCTTGATTACATTTAAGGGCAAGGTAAGGACCTAAATATAAATCCACAATTGATGCCGACTGAATCCATTCTTTAAGACAGATCAGATACGTGGAGAAGGTTCTTGAGTTCTAACAAATGTCTGAAGCTGCACCTTCAGGTGTGACATTTTGACATCACCAGTCACAGGATAAACAATTAAATACTTGCTAAGGCCACAAATAGAAATTGATTTAAAATCCCAATTTTGTATTCTTCAGATTTGCATCCCTCTTTACTCTAGCTACAAAACCAGGAATAAGACATCCAACACCACCTAGGAAGAATTCTTCAAGCCACAAAACTTCCTTAGAAGACCATCTTCAGCACACCAGTAACATCCTTGGATACACATAATCACTTTCCAAGACACAGATCCAATGCCTTTACACTCATGAGACTGCTTTTACATTGATCAGCAGTTACTCCAGGTCCAGCCTAGTTGAATGTCAGTACACTTGTGCAGTTCCTCATAAGTACTCCCTTCCAGGAGATCCGATATGATATCCTCAAGCAACGACAATCTCTTAGAGGGTTGGAAGCAAAAATAAATTGCTCTTGGCTCTCTTCCATGGTATGACATTCTCACATCACACTTCTGAGTACCCTTGGAACATATTCTTGACCATCTTTTCTTCTGAATCTATTTATCAAACACATTAAAATGTGCCTTTATGAGTGGACTTGAGAGAAAACTCAAGTATCTTGGGCTACTTTAAAGATGACATAAAGTGTTTATCAAATCCATAGATCATAAATTGGATACACAAGACCTCAACTCAACCTTCTTCATCCAATTACCCTTTAAGTTTCCTGATCCCAAGCAACATAGAAAGATCCTTCAGATAAATCCAGGTCACAGTACTCTCCCTTGAATATTACTCCCAGATAGTGATGACAAGAACAACTAAAAAGGATGACACCATCTTCAACATGCACTAGGTAAGATGTTAGAACATCTTAAAATGGAACCATGTGCAACAATATCATCATTATCAGCATCAACGGTAGAATCTTCACAAAGTATCAGTCAACTATCAGTAGTTGTTTATCTGGAACAACCTATCCTACAACACCCATAACTGGCCTGATCATGCAACCTCCTACCTTGTTCAAAGACCAAAAAGTATCTTCCCTAGAACTCATCCGGAAACAGACCAAGATGCCTGCTCTAATACCAATTGAAATTCTGGTAGCAGATCTCAAATGTCCTGAGAGATGCCGAGACATTGATCTTTGCTTCTCTGAACAAGGCCAAAACAAGAATATCCAACAAAAACTGCAAATTTATCACAATGTCATAACAAATGTTTCAATATCCGTCAAGACATATAGTTCAAAACATAAGATCAGACTGAATAGAACATAACAGAAAGATAAATAACACTAAGATATGATGACCCAGTTCGGTGAACAACAACACCTACATCTGGGGGCTACCAAGCCAGAAATGAATTCACTATCAGTAGTATTAATTCTAAGTATACAACCTCCAATAACTTATCACTTAATTCCCTACCCAATGCAATTCTATCTAGAAACCTATCTAGATAAGAGAAGCCCATCTCAATTCCTAAATCACCTCAGTGATATCTAAAAGTTACAACCTCCGGCAACTACATCAAACTGTTCAATTGAAAGACACCCCTTCTAATACAATATTTAGCCAAGACTCTTGACTAACAATAACACTTGAATTTGCTTAATAGCTTCATCCAAGAAAATATATAATTCATTACCTACAAGTTTTTGAATATGTAAAACTATATCTACCGCAATGTATCAAACTGATACAAAGGGTGACTTACAACACAAGAAAGTACACGACTCTCAAATCCCTAAACCTTTATTATATTTTACAAAAGTTTTATCAAGGTCTAGTCTCTTTCCCCTAGGTCTTCATATTCCTTTTATAATCTTCTGTTGTCCATGGGGTTCGAAATCTTTGTTCAATCATTCCTTGATCCATGTTCTGATTTCGCCTTAAATCTTAGAATAGATCTGCAATAACCTGCTGTATCAGACCAAGATGTTGAGTCCTCAAGATAGGACATCTGGTCTAACATGTTTTCTTTTAACAAATTTCATCATGTTAGGACATCTTGTTCAACACCATGTTTTACCAAAATTTAGTCAAATCTTAGAGTCTTCACAGAGCACACCAAAATTCGTTTCTATCACCATAAGCAACGCTTCACTAATTCCTCATTGAAATTAGCTACTCGCTCCTGAATCCATACCACCAGACCAGAGCACACCAAATATGGACCGAATCCCGTACACCATGATGCATGACTCACCAAAACATGTAATCTCACCAAAAAAGATCACCATGTAATTATCACCTATATGCACAACAACATTGTCCATACAACACAAGTGAACTAATTCAACAATAAAATCATAAGCAATTCTCATATGTTTTAAAGAGTGGCCAAGCACTAGCCTAAACATAGCACACCATAAAAAATTGGACTGGCAAAGTTACACCACACAATTGAGTGAATACGCTCGTTCTGGCAGCGGACGGGTTACCCGTCACCCTACACGCCACCTCATACGTCGTGATATTGACGACCGTCCCAACCAACTAATCCTTGGTAGTCGTATATGGATTTGTTGCATATCATACAATATTCACAATATATCATTTTGTCTATGTAAGGCTTTGGCGCTATTTGGCGAGAAAATTTTAACATGTTAGAATCTCTTGCATCTCAAAGATCCTTCCAGTCATCTTTGTTAATGGAGGGATGTACGTGAAGTACTCCATCCCCCTGTATATTTCACGATCGTTTCCCAATTTTTTCCAATATCGATCGTTATGAGGAAACCTTTAATATTATTCCATTTTGGATGCAAGTATTACTTTCATAAATCTGTATCCTCGTCCTTTGTTTCTTAACTTATTGAGTGTTTTAAAGGCCCCACGTGCAAACAAGTTAGAAAATGGCCTTGATTTCAGGCATGTGGCCAATATATGTAGTTTCACATTAGGGTTCATATTTTTTAGTTGATATGTTTTTTCATTGAGTCGATCCATGAGCAAAATAAGAGATCCGTTTGACTTCTACTTAAACCTAATCATACATGTTGAACTCTTTTATGTAATATGAATTTATGTAAATTTGGACACAAACATTTAAACTAGTTGCTTCCATGAATTGGCGTATCTCATTGGGAGGTGTTAGGACCATATAAGGAAAACACTCTTTAAAATACATGGGAATATGACACACTTCAGAGTTTCATATGCTATTTAAATTATCCTCCTACATTGAATGAGGTCAAGTGTTACTACATATATATGAACTTGTTATATTCCTCCATAGTGGGGACTTGGAACCGCCTTGGTATGAATTCTTAAATAATTTCACTCGTGAAAGGAAACAGTGTCACATCCTTCTTTGGCCTCTTTCTCTTTAGTGATCCCTAGGAAGATGCTTTATTTCCCAACTCTGAATTGGCGTCGTTGAAGTAGTCTTCATTCTATATGGACGAGTTGCATTGTTATTTCCTGATTTTCTCAATTTGAGACACTTTCTTTCAAAATCTCATGATCAAGGCTTTCATCTCGTCAATGGTATTCATCGATATTTGATCGCAACATTTTTTTCTCGAGTTTGTGATGTGTCCTAACATATGAACCCCTCAACCTCATTTATTCTTGGTGATTAAGAGCGTCAGGAGAACATACTTCTATCGCCATCAACTCGCCTCTATAGTGGTGAATTCTGGTATATGAATATGTTGTTTAGGTGGAACTTGACTCCTAGTTATTATCATGATGATGGGATTTTAGGGCCTAGGTAAATTTTTATTGAGGTCGCACGATGGACACTAATATTCTAGTTTGAACTCACGAGCTAGATCACATGTACTATTATGTAATCTTGTGTCACTAGGCGTGACTTTCCAAGATTTCCTCGTATTCTTCTCGTTTGCTCCTTCTTTAAATGTGAGGGTGTACACACAAATACACTATGATGTGAAAGTAAGGTGAAGTGTATGCAAATAGTGAATAGGTGAGACGATGATTGTGCGATGATATCTAGGAGTGAAACTCTTTATTTATATAGTTGTTAAACTCGTATACGCTTTATGATGTTGTTATTTCAACTACAGTGATCACTTATATTGTTATTGGATTATGGAATGAGATGCACTCGCTTAGTCATTTCGCCCTTACATGCGTTGTGCTTGAGGAATTATGGATTAAAATGTTCTCGCTTAATCATTTCACACGTACATGCCTTGTACTTGAAGGGTTGTGGACTAAAATATCTTTTATCAGGCCCAATAATTTGACCAATCAACTCTCTAATAATTAAATAACATAAAAAATACCTAAATAATAAGTGACGAGATCAAGTGACCCAACTTACCACTCCCTATATATTGTATTTTATGGGAGAACGTGTCATAATATTTTTTAGTAAGTCAAACGAAATTCTCTCGGTCAATAACTGAAATACTCGTGGTGTGGGGGATTGACCCCGTTTACTACATAAAAGGGATTACTCACCCCAATACCTCTATTAGTGAGCCAAATCCCATGGATGTGTAGCCGAATTCGTAGGCTTTAAACCCAGTATGCCCACTAGCTTTTAGATTAGACGTCTGAGGGTATAAATACCCAACCAGACTGTTGTGAAGATTCAACCACTTTTTCACATATTAGAACCTAAAGCCCTATTGTGCTCCATAACGCAAGTAAGGCCTGCTCTATTGTACTCACAACAAATACAAAATAAGCATAACTTTGTTATCGTAATTGAATTTTTGATAGACCATGACACCTATTTGATTTGAATATGTTACATAATGTTCATAAAGATGGAAACACGCCAGTGCTTCTAGATCATTTATGTATATACGTGTTAATTTTATTAAACGACATAGAGAGTAGTTTACAACAACACCTAATTATTTTTTACCGAGGTGATGTATGATATTTGAAAAGTTATTTTTCTCTTAGCATTTGCTCTTTATTGATTTTATGAGTTTTGATTTATGAATTGATTGCCTTGTAAGTTTATAGATATAGAATTCAACAGGGGTGACAAAATGACTTCAGTCTGTCTGACATGCATGTTTTGTCCGCATTTTTTTTGGAACAGATCAAGGTTTTTAGCTCACACTCTATGATATATCCGCCTTATTTTTTGCGAGCTCAAACATTAGCAAGAATTTTTGCAATTTTTAGTATTTAAAGGTGTAAAGTCAGCATGTATATGTATGTCCCACTCTCATTTTTTAGGATGAAACAAGATTTTAACTCCACACTCTCAATTATGTCAGTTATGTCCAATATTTTACAGTTAAGTCAGCATGTCTATTTGCCACCCTTAAAATGTTGTCCTTTTATAAAAAAAATGGAATTAAATGCTTATAGAATTAATACTTTAATAATCAATTAATTTTTGTAAATTTAATTTTTATCACTGTATTTTTTTTGAAATAAGTATATATGTTAAAATTATTTTGATTTTAATTCTAAAATTAAAATCTGTGAAAAATTTATAGAAAACCTTTTAACTTTAGAAATTAATACTAAATGTAATTAAATTCGGTTTGGTTTGATTTGACGAGGATCCGTGAAGGGCCAAATTCGGTTTGGTTTGATTTGTTGAGTTTTAGGTACGGTGACATAAAAGGTATGCTTTTGAATCATTTTCCGCCTCCCTTACGAAAGCACGACTCAATTTGGTGGAAGGATTTAATATCGGTCTGCTTTGATAATCAATTTGACGGGAATTGGTTTTCAAATTCTATTCATTGTAAACTTGGTAATGATGCAGATTTAAGGTTTTGGACTTCCACGTGGGTTGGGACCCGACCTCTGTGCAATATTTTTCAGCATGCGTATGATAATTGTGTGAATCGTACGACAAAAGTAGCATATATGGGAGGTTGGATCCAAAGAGTTTGGTGCTGGAATTTTGGGGCAGTGGTTGTTTCAGACAACTTGGGGGCTGCCAACCAAGTTTCTGAGCTGGCAGTTTTGCTGGCAAATGTGGTTTCGTCGTCGGACAGTGCAAATGAGTTTATTTGGTGGAAGAACAAGCATGGCTTTAGTGTTAATGACAGCTATTCTGTTATGGCTTCGTTAATCGGTTCGAACAGGGGTAGTTTTTTGGACAATACAACTCTTCTTAACTTGGAAATTGTTTGGAAATCTCATATTCCTAGTAACTTGCAGGTCTTTTGCTAGAGGTTGTTGCATAATTTCTTACCATCTAGAAAACAAATTTTTAATCGGGGAGTGTTATCGAGTAACCAGAATTTAAATTGCGCGCTTTGTGATTCAGGTATTGAAGACGTTTCCCACCTCTTCTTAAATTGTAAGGTTGGTGCAGAAGTGTGGTCAAAAGTGTTTAGATAGACCGGTATTAGACACGTTGAGGAGAATTCTTCGATACAATCTCACTTCGCTTCCTTTTGTGAACTTTCCAAGTCAAAATTTCAGGTGAATCTCTTGGGTGTTTTTTGGTCTAGTGTTTGTTGGAACATTTGACTTTGTAGGAATAATGTTATTTTTGAGGAAGAATTGTTGGAGGAGTGGGACATCTTTCTTAGAATTCAAAGGCAATTGTGGGAGTATCATCAAGTCTTTTTTCGAGGTTTACATAATATCGATGGACAGGATTGAAAGCTGAATATTAGTAGTTATTTTTTACTTCGGTTGTTGTAGGATGATCTTACTATTGTTTCTGTTTTTTTTTTGTTTTTTTGTTTTTCTGAACCTAATGACTTGTATCCGATTTTCTCCTTTTATATTTGGGTTGAACACCTCTTATACTTCTTTTAATATAATTGGTTGCTTATGGAAAGAAAAAAAAAATTAAAAACTTCATAAAAAAACAAAAGATTATAATTTTATAAAAGTGAAAATACAATAAATTCTTTATTCATTTAGTACAATGGAAAACTTTTTTTTGTTTGTTGAATAAGAAAACTATTTTAACAAATAAACCCCAAATCAACAAAAACACCGTCTCTATCAGCTTCACAAACACAAATTGGAGTCGCGCTGAACTAGCTTCGTCGTTAACAAAAACTTCCCTGAAATCACAGCCGGAGTTTACCGTCTACCTCCAGAAACAGTGAGAAATTCTTCCAGGTTTTTCATTTTCTCTTTAATTTTCCTTCCTCACTCCTATAGCGCAAATGGACGCGAATCCACCTCGATTTGCGTCCACCATAGCCACCACTGCAAAAGAGTTGCGTTGCAGTAGAGCTCCACTCTGTATCGTGATTCTGTGCTAAAGCAGTGCGATTGGTAACATAGGGAGAAACCCCAAACATTTATGTGTGTTAATTTTTAGGGTTTAGTATAAATTGATGTACGAAATATTTCTGATTCTTTGAATCCTTGATCCATGTTTAGTAATTTTGGCTTTGTTTATGCCGTATCGACCCTAGTAGCTTGATTTTCCTTGGATCCTGAATTCCGGTTGAACTTACAATTGAGATTGTAGTCTGATTTAGTGAAAGTTAGGGTTTAAATAACTGTCCCTTTAATTTGCTAGTTTTTCATTTTTATCACCGTGTTTTCAGATTTTCTAACTTAGTCCATGTTTCGATTCGCGATCAGTTTGACAAAATGACGGTGAACCACCATAATTTTGCAAAAGCTACACTTTGAAGCTTCTACAAAATCACACAGTATATAGATTCGACAAAATCTACTGGGGGTTTCTTTTGCCTGATTTTTGCATGACAGATCTCTGTAATTCATGTGATTTTTCATGTGTTTATTTTTAAGAGAATTAAGAAAATCTTAACCGTATTGTATGCAGCTTCTGAATGTTGCCACTGTTTGTTTTCTGCTATTGATTTGACATATTGTCTATGAGATGAATGTCATAGTGAAATTTGTTTTATTTTGTTAATGTGTGCTTGTTAGATTATAATGTTTCTTGTTACATATGTTAATGCAAACTATAGGCTTGATGTTATTGCCACACAGTGCAGTATTTCTTGCAGCTTTCGACCTGGTTTTTGAAGTACTATATTCGTTGAAAATAGATCATCGACCTATCTCTTTTTCTTTCATAGCGGTACTTTAATCTCTAATTCACACTAAAAACACTACAAGGAGGATTCACATGAATATATTAATATTCAGGGTTACTTCATTGAAGCTTCAACTTGATCTTATTATGCTTTGAGGTTTATTATTTATAAGATTCATGGAGAAATTCGTAAAGTAACTATTGATTTGTAAACAAAATTTCCTCGATGGAAGAGTAATCACTCAAAGTTGGCATTAAATTTACTTATCTTATATAAAAACTACTCATGGTTATGTTTCTTCTACAAGATCGTGTTTCATTCAAATTCTTCTTTTTTTTTTTTTTCATTTAACAAAGAAATACTTTATTCATTCTACTTTTTTTTTTTACTTTGCCTCAGATCAAGATGTCTCGAAGATATGATAGCCGTACAACAATCTTCTCTCCAGAAGGGCGTCTTTACCAAGTGGAGTATGCAATGGAGGCTATTGGAAATGCTGGTACTGCCATTGGAATCTTGTCAAAAGATGGGGTTGTTCTGGTTGGCGAAAAGAAGGTAACATCCAAGCTGCTGCAAACCTCAACTTCAACTGAGAAAATGTACAAGATTGACGATCATGTGGCATGTGCTGTTGCTGGGATTATGTCCGATGCCAACATCCTAATCAATACTGCTAGGATCCAAGCACAACGTTACTCATTTGCTTACCAAGAGCCAATGCCTGTTGAGCAGTTGGTTCAATCTCTTTGTGATACCAAACAAGGTTACACACAATTTGGTGGTCTCCGTCCGTTTGGAGTCTCTTTTCTGTTTGCAGGATGGGACAAAAACTTCGGCTTTCAACTTTACATGAGTGATCCTAGTGGAAATTATGGCGGTTGGAAAGCCGGTGCTATTGGTGCCAACAACCAAGCTGCACAATCAATTCTAAAACAGGACTACAAGGATGATATCACAAGGGAAGAAGCAGTTCAACTTGCGCTGAAAGTACTGAGCAAAACAATGGACACTACTAGTCTTACCTCAGATAAGCTTGAACTTGCAGAGGTTTTTCTTGCACCCTCTGGAAAAGTGAAGTATCAAGTTTGCTCCCCAGAGAACTTGACTAAGCTGTTGGTGAAATCTGGGGTGACCCAACCAGCAACAGAAACTGCTTAACTCGCTGTTCCATCATGTCATGGATAGTTCACTTATGGACATTTCCGAAGTCTTTGTTTCAGGATAGATGTCAGGAACTGTTCCAAAATTTATTTCTATGTTAAAACTAGTAAATTTCTCATATGTTGGTGATGCTAAACTGCCGATGGCTTTATGTTTCATATATGCTTTGATTTGAAGGACACAGATCTGTGATATTTGCTTCGTTTATTTCATTTTTCTATGAATACTTTTCTAATTTATTGATTTGTTTTAACTATCAAATTCTATAAAGAAAAACTATGTGACATGTATGTATATTGCGTGTGATTTGTACTGTGTTGACTCCGATGATGTAGGGGCAATGGGGCATATCCCTCCGCCGTCTTTGCCAACATCACCTGAGCACGGCAGCCTTCTCCACTGCCTCTCTTCACCACCATCATCGGCTTCCTATCTTCATTTTCTTGCTTCTCCCCTCAACTACCCAATACTATGCCTTTTTTTTTAATCTAATTTCTTGCAGTTTGAATTTCATATAAGATTTCGCGTTTAGGTTCTTTGCTAATTAGAGTTTTTAAATTTCAAAATGTAGCCTATTATTCCGATTGTTTTGCTCATCTTATGATATTTTCTTTCTCCCAAATTGGCAGCTGGTCTTGATTAATAGGATTGAGTGGGTAAGGGTCGTGTATTTGTGGTGGTGTGGAGAAAGAGAGGGTGACTGAACTAATCTATACAACTTGTGAGCCATAAATTTTTTCTAGATAGAGATCTTACCCAACAAGATAATCAAGTCATGTTTTCTTAATTGTATATAGATATAAATAGATAGATAGGTTTGATAAAAAAAAAAAAAAAAAAAGATAGATAGGCAGGTAACTTAATGCAATATACAACTTATTGTCAGAAGCCTACATGAGAGTAGGGTTAGTCCCATTTTGGCAAATTCCTTTAATCAATCTTGTGTTATACTCTTTTTGGATTTCTATGCCTGTGTATTTTCTCTAGGATTTTTTGGCATAGCAAACTCAACTTCAAGAGGTGCATACAGATTCTAGCTTTGTTTTAGTATTCACGTCAAGTGCTCTTGTTTTATTTGAGAATTTAGTTCTTGGGGTATGTGAGGGTTTGTTTCTTATTACAATATAAGTCGATGAGAAACAAATCCTGCATGCGAAAGAATAAAATGGAATTGAATAATACTATTGAGAATATGTATAAACATAAAAGATAAAATTGAATACAGGCTTCCCAGGAGACAGCCAATTCTGCAAAACTAAGTTGATAATCCCCTTTCATGTGAACGGATATAGAGCACCTCCAAGAAAAATAAGAAAAAATAATAAAAGAAATGTTAAAAAAAAAAAAGTTGAAAATCAGACTCGAATGCACATATGTTGGCCAACCATAAGCGCTTTGCGGCCGAATTATGTATCCAGGAAAACATCGGCTTCTCCATTTAATCAATTGAAATTCTTGTCGAGGAAGGCCAGCAGGCTCGTATAAACACAAGGTAGTAAATTCTCAGATGGACTAATTTATATCACAGTTTGTTCAGAATGTGTAGAGACTTGTACACCAATCACTTTGGTGTCATGCTTTCTCTTATTTCTACTACGCTTGGTTCTAGGCGGTTTAATCTTTGAAGTGTGCTTGTTTGGTTGCTCTTCTGTGGCCGCAAACACTTGTTCTTTTTCGTTAGATGGGAGTTCAGGGGGAGCATCTGGCCATGGAGTGCGTTTTGATGGGACTGTGATGTCCAAAGGAGGGTCAATTATCCATCTGCATGAAATAACATCATATAATCAGTGAAATGGGCAGAAAATGTTAAATATGCTGATAAATACTGGGCTAAGTATTGATTTTACATAATCCATGCACTAGTTAGATGACCTGTCAAAGACTAAGTACAGAAAATGTGATTGATAAGAACCTAGAAGGTAGACAGTATAGGAATAACACTTAATTGTCAGAAATATTGCAATTTGTTAAACAATCCAAATGTTAGGACGTAGTTTTTTGCTGTGTTTTTAGGTGGGTTGTGTTGGTGAATTGCAGAATCTATTCTTACTGCGAACAACTGTGTTGGTTATAAGTTACAACTGACACATAGAAGTGAGACATCAGTTGGCAAATGAAAATTAGGGGCATCATTGAAATGTCTAAAAATATAGAGCAGAGGACTCACCGAGCAGGGAATTTGCTGTCTGTGCGAGCTTCAACCCGCAACCACCAAAGCAAAACATGGCGTCCACAATTCCCTAGTGGTTCTACCACAGTGGCACTCTTGAGCAAGGACAGTGGATTCTCTATCTCCTCACCCTTCCCATCCAACGCGTCAAGATCCTTAATCCACTCTGGTTTATCATCAACATCCTTCCAAAGCAACCTTGAATTCAACACAAACCCAGACCATTCAAGCTTTCTCGGCAACACAGGTGCTCGGTCATCAATATAAACCGCACTCTTTCCAGTGTATCGTAATGAATTAAAGGTGTGCCACCCAACCAACTTATCAGTACCATTACAAGCCGGACCTTGTATCGGCATCGGCGTGGAATCCTCCTCTCCTTCTTTTTGAACCAACGAAGAAATTTCAGCTGCATTAACCGAATGAAGGAGTATTCCAACCGAAACAGCACCAATCCATTTCACATTTTGAATTTCATCAAACAGCTCCATATTATGCATATTACTATCATCTGCAAACATCACAATTCCATCCAGCTTCTCTTTTCTCACAATTCTGTTCCATCACAAGGAAAAATCAACATAAGATTTCATCCAAGTACCATGACCATAAAAAAAAAAACAGGAAAAACAGAAACTCGGCATCATGATCATCATCACGTCATTTATCGTCACCATGTTTGTAATTATATCCCGGGCACTACAAGATTTTATAAAACACTCCCAAGACACCAAAATTTACAGTGTCTCTATGATCATAAAACTAAACCACATTAGTTAAATTCATTCGCGATTCTCTGCAATAAAAGGGATCATGATTCATGTCACAACCGATATCTAAAAACCGCTGTACTAAAAGGGGGAACAGTAGTTACAAGAGCAAAATACAAGCATAATAATTAAGATCATAAATGAGTTTTAAAAAAAGCTAAAATAACAAAGTAGTCAAAGCATAATCAAAAATTGACCTTAAAGCATGAAGACGCATCAAAGACTCAAGCTTATGCCTTTCCTCCCAAGAATTCGGCATTCCCTGATGAAACCCAACGTGAATGGTTCTAAGCCCAGACTTAGCTATAAGAGAACCAGTCTCATTGGTAACTCCACCAGCTTCCACCACGATCCAAACCAGATCGTAAGGCACCAGCATCAACGAGTGCATCACACCGGTCAAATGAAGCGCTTGAAAAGTCCTCACATGCGTCGGAGTAACCGCAATGACCGTCCTAGGGTTCTTCACTCCAAACAACGCTCTCTGTTCCCTCTGAACTCTCTCAATTATCCCATGCGCTTTCATTACCTCCACAGGATCCGGATGCGGCCACGGCCGAATTCGGATCCCGTGCCGTCCAACCACCACTCTACTAGCCGCAACAACAGCAGTCCGGTTAACAATATGATTCGGTTGAACATCCACCGGAACGGTAATTCCGGTGCCGGAGCTAAACGGAGCAGTGTAGATATTACTAGAGGAAGTTGAAAACAGGAAGAAGAAAACAAGGCGAGAAAATCGGAAACCGAGAACGAGGCTGATTAAGCAGCAAACACCGTGAAGTACCAGCCAGAAAATCGTTACCGGGGATTTAACGGCGCCGTCACCGGAATCTAACGGCGTCGAGCCTCTGAAGCTGTTTGTTCGACGGTTTAGATAACTCTGCTGTAAAGCTGAGAGCTTCATTTTTTATTTTTTGTTACATAAAAATTGTGTGTTTGTGTTTTTTTATATGTTTGAAAATTGGTTTGGTTTTGCGTTTTGTAGCAACAAAGTAAGAAGCAAGTTGAAGGAGATGGTTGTGTTTTTTTTTTTTTTGGCTTTTTTTTAGTTTGGTAGTGGAATTTAATAAACTAAACATTACTTTGAATATAAGGATAAAGCGCTTCGTGTTTTTTATTTTATTTTATTTTTTTAAAATTATTTTATTAATTAATTTTCTGTTTATGACAAATGATTTGAAAATAAATGGAAAAATAAAAACTGATATTACTGTTTACAACGTTTGGAAGGGATTCTGTCTGAATTATGGATACATTAGATATCACCTAAATTTTAAAATAAAAAAATATTTTAAATAAAAAATAAATATATTTTGAATAATAAAATTTATTAAATTGACTGAATATGCACAAACAAAATTAAAATAATAATTAAATAAGGTCAAGTTTGATTTGTTTCTATCGTGGATTTTTTCCTCTGTTTTCCTGAAATTTCACAAGAAAATAAAAGGACTATTTGGACATTTCAAGTAATCAAACAAAATGAATAATCTAAATGAAATGAATGACTGAATTTTGTTTTTCTAGAAGAAAAATTGTCTTGTATAAATTTAATCTCTTTTGAATTTTAATATAATATTAATAATTTTTTAATATATTATTTAATTAATATTATGTGCACATTTTGTGTTTATGATAAAAACAAATACTCCAGTACGATAAAAATAGTTATTTTCTTTCATTTAGAATATGTTTGTTATAAATTATTTTTTCCAAAAGAATATTTTATTTTAAACTAATCAATTTTTAAAAAATTAATACCTTTGTTACAATTTATCATAAAAATATAATTTTATAAATATATATTTTTAAGTTTTTAAGTTTTTTTATCAATAAACATTGTCTACTGTTTCGATAGATTAATTTTTATAGTCATACATAGAGAATATCTAATTTATAAAAAATACAAGAATTTATATATATTTTTTAAATCTTGAAAATTTGAATTTCTAAATTGCTAAATATCCAAAAAAAATTATTATCAGTAACAAATAGAACGTTATACAATTTTTTGTATGGATGTGAAATGATAGATTAATTTAGTTATCTTAAAACAAAATAAGTAATTTACATGAAAGCTTGTTTTTTTCTCTTCTTACACAACGCTAGCATTGGAAAATTTTGTTGTCTTTCCTTTTTCCATTTTGTTTTCTAGCTGTAAGTTGTATGCAACGCCATACTTGTACTTTTACATAATTCCTCAATTATGGAAATTGCCTTATTTTTTTCGTTTTCCTAATTCAGGATAATGTTTTCCTAAAATTAGGAGAAATAGTATATAAAGTATATATTACTTAATTAATTAAAATGGTTGAAAACCAACAAGAGTCAAAATCTTGTAGAGATGACAATTCTCATTTTAAGTGAATATCCGTAAAAATTTTACACAACAGATAGGATAAAAATTCAATAAATAGACACAGACACAAATATAAATAATTATTTATTAAAATAAACGAATATTAATATGAGGACAGTAATTTAGTATTTGATATGCTCCATACTCATAAAATATATATTTTTATATTTTTATTTTTACTATTATATAAATATAAGAATCCAACAATTTTATTAAATGCATTATTATTAAAAAAATTTGCATTTTTAATTCATTATTTATAAATTATAATTGATCAATATTTTTTTATTAAAAATACGGTTAAACAAATATGAGTATATATATTTAAATATTCATAAGATACAGATATAAATATAACGTTAAAACCGAAATTTATTTAAATTACAAGTTTGGAAAAGAGTGGTATAATACTCTGTCCAAATCAATGTCATCCCTACATAATCTAAATGGATAGGGGTGTTCATTGATTCGGGCAAATCCGAACCAAACCGGAATTCAAACCAAACCAATGTGTTTGGGTCGGGCAATTTTCCAGTTCGGGCAAAAACCGAACCGAACCAATTAAAATCGGTGTTAATTGTAACACCCTTCTACCCCACATACAATACGCGGTAAAATAATCATTTAAAATCAGAGTACAATATAGAAAGGTGTCACATTTTCGTCTTAAAACATCTTGATAATAATCCTGCTCCGTAATACGGGTTTTTCAACAATTTAATTCAAAACATCGCAGCGAAATAACTTTATTTCAATCAAAACAAACTTCAAAACATCTTAAAGAAAACGATTATATCATCCGTTAAACCAAGTAAAAATAGAACTCAGAGGTTCACAATGTTCCCGACCCGATGTTACATAATCAAAGCAAGACACACCCTCTACTCAACTGAAAAGAAACTAACTCCAAAGCTAACTCTTCACGCACCGCGAACTAATCTTGGTTACCTACACGTTACCCACGTAGAGGCCACATTCAAACAGGCAGGGTGAGTAATCACAATTCAATATAATAATATAAAGAAAAGACATTAACAGGGCAACAGTTGTTTTCATCAAATACTACAGCGACTCACCCAAAACATCATATAAAACATCACATCACCAATATCACTCCTGTGCAATCACGCAATGCCACCAAGAATGAAATGCAACGTCATAAAAATGCATGTGGTACCAAATCGTCATAATAATGGACACTAGGCCATCAACCCTCCACAAGGGAGCACGTCACAAAATACTCCAATCCGCACAATGGGATTGAAGCCACCAAAATAACGGACTGAAGTCCCATCATAGAATGCCATAAATGCATGATGCAACAACATCATCATAATCATCATTAAAATCATCGTTTGCATCATCATTCATATCAATATTCCTCATACTCATCAATGCAACATTTATTCAATCAATCACATAATTCATACTAGCTACAAGTTCTCACGCATCCTACTTCCGTCATCATTTTCATCACTAAATAATCATCATATAACACGTCAACACATAGCAGCAATTTACAGCAACATCACAACATTAATATAAAATAAGACAGATATTTTCCATGAATTTTAAGTCAATAAAAATCATATTTTTCAGTCCCAGGTCGCGCTAAGCGAGCCCCACCCGCGCTAAGCGCGCTACTCACTGTCTCGAGGAGGCGAAATTCCTTCAGACCACGCTAAGCGCGCTAGGCCGCGCTAAGCACCCTCTGCAATTTTGACAGAAAAACCCTGCGATAACAACACTTCTCCATCTGCGATTTAATACCCCTAAACCAGATTTTATCCTTAAATTATCACAGATTATGTTATTATTACCTATAACTATCACATATACATCAATAACAACAATCATCACATAGCAAATCATCAAAATCCATCATCCCTAACCTCCAATTCCTAGGTTTTCCCCCAAAACCCCAATTACCCACCAACACCTAATCTTTATATCAAAATATTGCAAAGTGATACTCCCCATACCTTAGAGTCTTGATTCTTTCGATCTTCTTTTGAAGTTTCACCGAAAATCCCTCTATGCCCTAGCCTCCTCCACTCTTCTTGTGTTCTTCAGAGCACTCTTTCCTTTCTTTCAACCAAAATAACACGAATAATAAAAATTCCCCTCACTATTCCTTGTTTTAACTCAAAATACCCCTAAATGTGCTCTTCCCATCTTACCCTCACTTATCCCTCACCAATGACCATCATACCCTCAAGGCTTCTAACACTCTTATTTTAAATAATAATAATAATTTGAATAATGTGATACAATTATTCTTACCATCAATATTATTAATATAATTCCACCACAATGCTCATGAAACACAACAACATGTCATCAAATTACCTTATATTCACAAATAACTAACAATTAACTAAATATGAATTTAGGGCGTTACAACTCTCCCCCACTTAAGGAATTTCCGTCCTCGAAAATTTACCTGAAGCAAATAGAGTCAGATATGACTCCTTCATCTGATCCTCGTGCTCCCAAGCCTAACTTTCACCAGCTGGTTCTCCCCATAAAAATTTCACCAAAGCAATCTCTTTACCTCGCAGTTGTTTCATTTCTCGACCATCGACACGCACAGGCAATGCTTCCACAGTCAGATTATCCCTCACTTGTACATCATCCATCTGAATCACATGCGACGGATCCCGAATGTACTTCCTCAATTGAGACACATGGAACACGTCATGCAAATTCGCAAGTGACGACGGTAAAGCAATTCGATAGGCTACCTCTCATATCCTCTGTGATATTTGATATGGACCAACAAAACGTGGAGTGAGCTTCCTAGACTTCAAAGCTCGACCCACACCAGTCACTGGCGTCACTCTCAAAAACACGTGATCTCCCTCTTGGAATTCAAGTGCTTTCCTCCTCTTATCATGGTAGCTCTTCTGACGACTCTGCGAAGCTTTCATCCTTTCTTGGATCATCTTAATCTTCTCAGTCATCTCTTGCACAATTTCAGGTCCGAGTACAACACTCTCGCCCGACTCATACCAACACAACGGAGTCCTACACCTTCTCCTATACAAAGCTTCATAAGGCGCCATTCCAATACTAGCATGAAAACTATTATTGTACGTGAACTCAATCAACGACAAATGGCTATCCCACGATCCTCCATGATCCAACACACAAGCCCTCAACAAATCTTCTAAAGATTGGATAGTCCTTTCTGTCTGACCGTTCGTCTGCGGATGATAGGCAGAACTCATCCTCAACTTTGTACCCAAGGCTTCTTGCAAACTTTTCTAGAACCTTGATGTAAATCTCGGATCTCTATCTGACACAATACTTGAAGGTATCCCATGCAACTTCACGACCTCCTCAATATACATCTCGGCTAACTTCTGCATAGAATGATTAATCTTCATCGGCAAGAAATGAGCCGACTTAGTTAATCTATCCACAATCACCCAAATTGAATAATTTCCCTTAGCAGTTCTCGGCAACCCCGACACAAAATCCATGGAAATACTATCCCATTTCCACTCTGGAATACTCAACGGTTACATCATACCTAAAGGCTTCTGATGCTCAACCTTCAACTTCTGACAAGTCAAACACGCATAAACAAACTCCGCGACATCTTTCTTCATACCTGGCCACCAAAACAACTTTTTCAAATCTTGATACATCTTCGTAGCACCGGGATGAATACTCAACCTACTTCGGTGTCCTTCTTCTAGAATGCTCTTCTTAATTTCTGGAACATCTGGAACACATACTCTATCTCGAAACCTCATCACACCATTCCCATCAATCCAGAAGTCAACTTTGTTACCTTGGTTAATCAAAGTCAATTGGTCAACCAACTTTAAATCGGATTGTTGTCCCACTCTAATTTCTTCCAGAATACTACTAGTCAACGTCAACATTCCCAACTTCACACTGTCAGGAGTCGCTTCACATACCAAACTCAAATCTCTGAATTGCTCAATTAGTTCCAACTCTTTCACCATAAGCATCGACATATGCAATGACCTTCTGCTCAACGCATCGGCCACTACATTTGCTTTGCTCGGATGATAACTCAAATCAAAATCAAAATCCTTCAACAACTCTAACCACCTTTTCTGCCTCATATTCAATTCCTTCTGACTAAATAAGTACTTCAGACTTTTATGATCGCTGAACACCTCAAATTTAGAGCCAAACAGATAATGTCTCCAAATCTTCAACACCAACACCACCACGGCTAATTCCAAGTCATGTGTAGGATAATTCCTCTCATGAACTCGCAATTGTCTTGAAGCATAGGCAACAACTTGTCCATTTTGTTGCAACACCCCACCAAGACCCATCTTCGACGCATCACAATACACTACAAAAGATTCACTCGGATTAGGCAAAATCAACACTGGAGCAATAGTCAATCTCTTCTTCAATTCCACAAAACTCTCTTCACAAGCTGCGTCCCACACAAAAGTTTGACCCTTTCGAGTCAACCGAGTCAACGGTAATGCCAACTTAGAAAAGCCTTCAATAAACTTGCGGTAATAACCCGCTAAACCCAGAAAACTTCGTATCTCAGTAGCAGACTTCGGAGTCTCCCACTGTAATACATCATCAATCTTAGAAGGATCAACAACAACACCACCACTAGAAATCACATGGCCAAGGAAGCTCACTTCCTTCAACCAGAACTCACACTTCGACAGCTTTGCATACAACTTCTTCTTTTTCAACACTTGCAACACAGTCCTCAAATGATCGGCATGTTCTTCTTCAGATCTAGAATATATCAAGATGTCATCAATAAACACCACCACGAACTTATCCAAATACTCATGAAAAATCCGATTCATGTACTCCATGAACACACCAGGTGCATTAGATACACCAAACGACATCACAGTGTATTCATAGTGTCCATACCTCATCCTGAAAGCCGTCTTTGGAATATCACCAGGCTTAACTCAGATTTGATGATAACCCAAGCTCAAATCAATCTCGCTGAACACACAGGCACCTACTAGCTGATCCATCAAATCATAAATTCTCGGTAGCGGATACTTATTCTTGATAGTCATTTTATTCAGCTGCCGATAATCAACACACAACCTCATGCTACCATCTTTCTTCTTCACTAACAGCACAGGAGCACCCCATGGAGAAACACTTGGTCGAACAAACCTCTTCTCAAGCAACTCCTCCAATTGTTTCTTCAATTCACTTAGCTCAGAAGCTGACATCCGATAAGGAGCCATCGACACTAGACTCGTACCTGGTATTAAGTCCACTACAAACTCTACCTCAAGCTCTGGAGGCAAATCAGTGATGTCATCTGGGAACACCTCTGGAAATTCACAGACAACAGGAAACTCCACACTCACAGCTTCACGATCAATTTGCAACGATGCAAACATTGCAAACACCAAAGCTTCGTCTTCTTGAAGTTCGTCTACTTGCTTAGCAGACAAGAACATCAACTCCCCACTATTATCAATCTCAGGAAACTTTACAGTCTTGTTATAACAATTGATATGAACACGGTTGAACTCCAACCAGTTCATTCCAAAGATCACGTCAATTTGGTGCAAGGGTAGGCACACCAAATCCGTTACAAAACTCTTCTAAAAAATCGTCACAGGGCATCTCAAACACACAAGGGTAGTAGTAACAGAACCATTAGCTGGAGTTTCTATTACTATATTCCCCTTCATATCAGATAAATTCAAACTCAATCTATTAGCACATTCAAGCGAGATAAAAGAATGAGTAACACCAGTATCAATAATAGCAACCAACTCGATGTTATTAATAAAACAAGTACCCCAAATCAGGTTGTCCTTCTCTGGAACTTCTGCACCACTCATAGCAAACACACGGCCACTGGTCTGGACAACAGTAGCAGTCTTCTTTGGATTCTGACATTGAGTACTGATATGACCTTTCTCACCACAATTGAAACAGGTCGGACCCTCATCTTTGCAATCAGTAGCTCTATGCCCCTTCTTACCACATCGATAGTACCTCACCACAGTATTAGTGCACACATCAACACAATGACCTTGCTCACCACACTTATGGTACTTTCCAGAAGCGGGATCTGCTCCCCCACTTGTCTTTTTCCCATATGAAGCCTTCTGCTTCCCTTTGTCAGCTGAAGTGGTATAAGGCTTACCCCTATATGGCCCTTTCTTCTCACTCAACTGCTTGTAGTGAGCAGATCGAGCTCGGCTGTCCTCATCGTAGATTCTACTCTTGTCAACCAACTCAGCATACATGCGGATCTGCTGATACCTAATTCCTTGCTTAATCTCTGGTCTCAGCCCATTCTCGAACTTGAGACACTTGGACATCTCCGGATCAACACGATTGTAGTGCGGACAAAACTTCACCAACTTCTCAAACTTCGCGGCATACTCTGCCACAATCATATCTCCTTGCTTCAGCTCAAGGAATTCCACTTCTCTCTTGCCACGAGCATCATCTGGAAAATACTTTCCCAGAAACTCCTGCTTAAACACAGCCCAAGTTATCACAGTACCAACATCCGTGAGTCTCTGACGGGTATTATCCCACCAGTCCTCAGCTTCCTCTTCCAACATATGCGTTCCAAACTGAACCTGTTGCTCATCAGAACACGCCATCACCCGGAAGATCTTCTCGATCGCCTTCAGCCACTTGTGTGCACTTGCTGGATCATGCGTACCCACAAAAGTCGGTGGATTGTTCCTTTGAAACTTCCCCAAAGCACGAAACTCATCAGGAGCTCCACCATTTGGATTCAGCTGCGCCACCACATTAGCAACCAATTCCAACGCATCAGCAATCGCACGATCATTTCTTCCATCCATCCTATACACCACCAACAAGGTTAGAAGAACTAAGACATCGACAGTGTACACACACTCGTCGACTGACAGGGGACTGACATCACGTAAAAACCTGGCCGGACGGACCGACCAGGCTCTGATACCACTAATGTAACACCCTTCTACCCACATACAATACGCGGTAAAATAATCATTTAAAATTAGAGTACAACATAGAAAGGCGTCACATTTTCGTCTTAAAACATCTTGATAACAATCCTGCTCCGTAATACGGGTTTTTCAACAATTTAATTCAAAACATCGCAGCAGAATAACTTTATTTCAATCAAAACAAACTTCAAAACATCTTAAAGAAAACGATTATAGCATCCGTTAAACCAAGTAAAAATAGAACTCAGAGGTTCACAATGTTCCCGACCCGATGTTACATAATCAGAGCAAGACACACCCTCTACTCAACTGAAAAGAAACTAACTCCAAAGCTAACTCTTCACGCACCGCGAACTAATATTGGTTACCTGCACGTTACCCACGTAGAGGCAACATTCAAACAGGCAGGGTGAGTAATCACAATTCAATATAATCATATAAAGAAAAGACATTAACAGGGCAACAGTTGTTTTCATCAAATACTACAGCGACTCACCCAAAACATCATATAAAACATCACATCACCAATATCACTCCTGTGCAATCATGCAATGCCACCAAGAATGAAATGCAACGTCATAAAAATGCATGTGGTACCAAATTGTCATAATAATGGACACTAGGCCATTAACCCTCCACAAGGGAGCACGTCACAAAATACTTCAATCCGCACAATGGGATTGAAGCCACCAAAATAACGGACCGAAGTCCCATAATAGAATGCCATGAATGCATGATGCAACAACATCATCATAATCATCATTAAAATCATCGTTTGCATCATCATTCATATCAATATTCCTCGTACTCATCAATGCAACATCTATTCAATCAATCACATAATTCATACTAGCTACAAGTTCTCACGCATCCTACTTCTGTCATCATTTTCATCACTAAATAATCATCATATAACACGTCAACACATAGCCGCAATTTACAGCAACATCACAACATTAATATAAGATAAGACGGATATTTTCCATGAATTTTAAGTCAATAAAAATCATATTTTTTAGTCCCAGGTCGCGCTAAGCGAGCCCCACCCGCGCTAAGCGTGCTACTCACTGCCTCGAGGAGGCGAAATTCCTTCAAACCGCGCTAAGCGCGCTAGGCCGCGCTAAGCGCCCTCTGCGATTTTAACAGAAAAACCCTGCGATAACAACACTTCTCCATCTGCGATTTAACACCCCTAAACCAGATTTTATCCTTAAATTATCACAGATTATGTTATTATTACCTATAGCTATCACATATACGTCAATAACAACAATCATCACATAGCAAATCATTAAAATCCATCATCCCTAACCTCCAATTCCTAGGTTTTCCCCCAAAACCCCAATTACCCACCAACACCTAATCTTTATATCAAAATATTGCAAAGTGATACTCCCCATACCTTAGAGTCTTGATTCTTTCGATCTTCTCTTGAAGTTTCACCGGAAATCCCTCTATGCCCTAGCCTCCTCCACTCTTCTTGTGTTCTTCAGAGCACTCTTTCCTTTCTTTCAACCAAAATAACACGAATAATGAAAACTCCCCTCATTATTCCTTGTTTTAACTCAAAATACCCCTAAATGTGCTCTTCCCATCTCACCCTCACTTATCCCTCACCAATGACCATCATACCCTCAAGGCTTCTAACACTCTTATTTTAAATAATAATAATAATTTGAATAATGTGATACAATTATTCTTACCATCAATATTATTAATATAATTCCACCACAATGCTCATGAAACACAACAACATGTCATCAAATTACCTTATATTCACAAATAATTAACAATTAACTAAATATGAATTTAGGGCGTTACATTAATTGGTTCGGGTAACAGATTTCTAATTTGCTACCCGTAAATCCGAACCAAACCAATAACAATAAGCATAATTAATTCATATAATAAATTATTAATTTTAATTGAGTTATTACTTATTTATTTGAATGAAGAGAATAATTGTTATAGCAATTAACAAGTACAAACCATAATGAAAGAAATAAAGAGGCGTAGTCTCTGGACATTTCCAATGAAAAACGGAACGACATCTTTCAAATTATCACAAGCCTATCAATCAATCATGAAATATAGAGAAACGAAACATCACAACCATTATAAATCAAACTCACAAATTATAAGTATCCGCAAACCACAAGCTTCTTCCCAAATTGCAAATCCTCAAATCACAAGTATTTGCAAACTCTAAACCTTCAATTTTATGCTATGGAATGGAGTATGAGTATACAGTAAAATTGTTTTAAGTCATTAAATATTTAAGTGATATACAACAATTATATGACTATGGTGGTCATAACTTGCTTAAAAATATGTGTGTCATGTGTTTAATATTTATTTTTCATATTTTAGCGTGTAAACAAATAATTTAAAAAAAATATTTTTTGTATATTTATTTTTAATATATCAGATCAATCCAATCCAAACCAATCCATTATTTTTCGGATCGGTTTGGTTTGGACTTTATTGCAAAAATATAAAAATCCAATCCAAACCAATCTATTTATTTTTCATTGGTTTGAGTATCGGATTCTCTCAAAACCAAACCAAACCGGCCCGCGAACACTCCTATAAATGGATGCAACTATTTATTGCTTCAGTCAATTTTCCATATTTGTATACATTTTAAATTATAAATTACTTTAAAGAAAATTGTTACAAATTATAAATTACTTAAAAATATTGACTATTAAGAATATTTTTCTTGATATAATTTTAAGTATTTATTACTTTATTTTAAGTTTTTTTTTCTTCAAATTTTTCTATTTATCTTTTTATAATTAATCTAAGATAATTTTGTAAGATAAATCATAAATTTATTTATCATATAAAACTAACTAAATTGTTTAATAAATAAAAAAGTAATAAAATGATGTATAATTAAAAATAAAGAGGGGTTTTGATAAGCTTATCTTGATTAGAATGGAGAAGGCGAGTTTAAATTTAAATCTATTCGAGTAAAGTCATAAATTATATAAAATTGAATATTATTAAAACTTATTAGATATTTTAAATGTTTTTAATCGGTTCGAATCATATTTTAAGTTGTATTTCTTATGTAAAAACTGTGTATAAATTTTTTTTTTCATTTTTATCATCAAAATCATATATTATAAATTACATTAGTTTAATATTTATTGGTTTTTAATTTTGTACTATTATTATTTTTTGTTTAATTTTACCTTTTTTGTTATTTCATATGTTTTCAATATATAATAGATTGTTACCATCTCATAATATTAATTTATAATATATTATATATCATAATTTTTATCAAAACTTTTATTTTATCATTTTTTTATAATATTAATAATAATAAAATTATAATTATAATTTTGATATATCCAAAAATCATTACAAAATAAACTATATTATATAGAATTAAACCAGATAAGATATTTAATAGATTAAAATAGTCAATTGATCCAATAAGTTGGTGTATTTTTTTTATTTTCTTCCCTTGTATTTTTTTTTTCAAAATAATCTTAATTGTTAAAATCTTTTTGGTTTATCATTAAAATTCGTAAGAAATTTACAGATTTTCATGCGATTTTCAATTTTAAAAACTAAAATCAAATGAAATTCAAAATTCAAAAACTTTATCAAAAACAAATGTTGACCATTGATCGTACCTGATTAGAAAGTAGATTAGTGGCCAGCAAACGTCGTTAGCTCCGCTACTCCGGTGGTGATGAGACGGTGTTGGGGGGGGGGGTGGTGTACCTGCAAGGTACTCCGATGCCAAAGTCAGGACTGAAGCAAGCAAGTACAGAAAGGCACTGAAAGTGAGAATTAGAATAGAATAGAATACCTGACCCTCTCATGAGAGAGGGTATTTATATTGTGCCCCCAGCGTTGGGTCAACGGTAGTCTGTACTGGGTTGGGTTGCTAGGCCCAATGTAGATAATGGCCAGGGCTTACGTGGCGTAGGGAAGACCAACACGTGGTCTTCGCCCTGGAGTATCTGTCCCGAGATCTCAGGAAAGTGGACAGACCGACTCTATCGGAGGTGGGTAGTTACCTGATGTCGTGTCCCCGCGGAAGGAGCACTTGGAGTACGCGGGGAGAAGCGTAACCTCTCATTGGATCATAAGGGCTCTGCTCGACTTCGGGGGATCTGAGTGTGCACGACTAGAGAGGATTGAGCCTTAATGGACTGTTCAGTAGTATTGAGTTGGGCATGCCTGACTGATGGGCAGGGGACGACCCAGTCCAGAACAACCATAGATATACAAAAATATAAGTATGATAGAATTTTTTTGGCCAGTATCTTAATTTTATTTTACAATGAGATTTTATTCTTTAAATTTATAATGGCAATTCATTCTTACCATTAAATTGATATATTATGATCGAAAAGATAAAAGTGATATGATATGTTATGGGATAGATAATGACAAAAAGGAAGAAATTACGCTAATATACAACAAATAGGACTGATAATGATAAAATAAAGAAATTAAATCAGTTCCTAGTAAATGAGATGAGTAATCATGAAGCAAACACAAATTAATTAAGCAATTATAATTGGAATGAAAAGAATAGCATAACCTCAAAAAAAAAATTCAGAATGTGATTTACAATGAACAAATCCATGTAAAGTTACAGGAAGATATGTTTATGGTAGATAAAGTCATTCCCGCTTCACCAACATAGCATCAACCACCATGTTATCTGAGTTGACCAAATAACGATAAACCGTAATGTTTGGGAAAAACACCTCAATATGGTCCACATCATTCATAAAGGAAGCATTTGTGAAACCTTCGTTGGTGATGACGGCAAGATCCTCCTCCAATCGAGACAAATTATCATAATAAACCTTTATCTTTACGGAGCCAAATCCGTGTCTTCTTTCGGGGCCACCCAGTTCCTTGAAATACGAGAGAAAACATCTACTAAGGAAGATCTAACGACGCTAAAAGTTTTCCCCTTCTCCTCGAGAGAAGTCGTTAAATTGGCTATCATGAAGGCCAACTCAGAAGGTACACCATGAGCGTCCACCTAATCCTTAAGGCAAAATAGTTGATTTACCTCCCCTTAGAGGTTGGATAAATCTTCTTGAAGTTGGAGTTGCTTAGAAATGAGAGGGTCATGCTTATTCTTCCAAGAATCCCTCTCCCGAGAAAAGTCGTCCGGTGCCAGAACCTCACTTTGGCCTACAACCACCAAAGACATTAAAGAGGAACCACATATAAAATGATATTCTGACTCAATGAACAACCCCAAGTTACCCGTATTAGTAAGATTTCGCACATAAGTGTAATCTTCTTGGGATTAACAAGCTATCACTTCCAAAGGTTCGTGGGGAATTTGAGACTCGAAGATGACAATAAACTTGTAGGAAGACGAGGTCTCACAACCAGAAAGAGTAATGGTAAGAAAATCCAATTCAGACTGTTTTAGATTCTTCTCCAGACCTTCTTTTTGAATCAGACCTTTACCTCGGTTTTTCTTGTCATTCTTGATCAAGTTAGTCGATTGGTCATTGCTTTTCTTGCTCTGCCTTTTTAAGGATGGAAGATTTACCTCTGAGTGCGGTCCTCCAACTTTGACAGGTTACACTCGAGCGCAAGAAAGGGCCACGCTACACAAACTAGGAAGGGAAAACTTGGCTCCCACAATACCTAAATCCTTCATTTTCTTGAACAGCCCCTTACGATGACCCCTTATGATATAAAAAACCAAGATAAGACACATTAGTGGAATGTTAAAAGAACAACAAAGTTGATACTATTCAGAGGCACGCAAACTTTCTTACCAAAGAGCTCTTTCCTATCTCAGGAGAAATTCCACATCCACCACCGCCAAGTGCTAATGAACCACTCCCATTGATATGGGGAAGAAGTGTGAGACCAAAATTTAGCATTCAGTTAGTTCATGTAAGCCAACACATTGACCTTCATTGGCCATTCAGAGGCCGCGAGAGAGTCGTAGGGGATATAGTAAGTGTTGGAATCATGATCAAAGTGATATGGGGACCAACATCTCTTAATCCTATTTATGAAGATGACCCACATCAGACCACCAGCTACTAAGGAGGAAGTATTGTGAACCAGAATCCAATATAACTCGGAATGGGCAACTGGGAAAAGAGGATTTATTGGGTAGTAATGATCCTTGAAGTATTTCTAATTGTCGATGTACACATTAAAAGTTTATATTATTGGTCATGGAACAAAGGAATCAGTCCCCGACCGCGTCCCCCTTGTGGATCTATGTGCTTGCAATTATTGTCAAGATGATCCAAGGTGGTGAAACTTATGGATCGCAAAAGATTCAATTCAACTGAAGAGCAGTTGTTTAGTTTTGATAATGAAAACACTTGATATCAAATGATATCTAGTGAAGTATTTATCAGATGAAGATATCCTAAGCGTTCAAAGATGCTCAAGATGGTTCATAAAGCTATCCTCATGAAGATGTTCTTAAAGATCCATTCATCTATTTGAAGTCAACACTGTAGTTAAATGACACTCAAGTGAATGTTTCAAGGATCTACGATAGTTTAACCTTTCAACTTTCAAATTATGGTAATCAACATGAAGTATCTCAAGCCACATTAAGAATATTCAAGGTTCTTGTGTGATGTTAAACTCAAAGATAATGAAGCCAAGACTTAAAACTTCAGAGTTGTGAAAGAGAGAGAGTGTGAAAGCTCGGCTGGTCATATACGTCTGAGTTACCAATGTTTTGTAAAGACACAAGGATATTTTTTAAAATATTATGGCTAAATCACACACACTAAAAACATTTAAGAAACCTTACATATTTTACTTAAACTACCATAAAATGTTTTATGGCCTATCCAGTTAATTAGGGGAGTGTTTTATTGATTGGAAGACCTTTTCAACTAAATAGTTGGTTAAAATATTAACCTAATCGATTATATGTTGCTTGGTTGAGACTAAAATCGATTAGGACAATCTTTTAATGATTGGTAAATGCTATATATAATAACCTTCCATTTTTGGCCTTAACAATCGATTATTTAAGGTGTACAATCGATTATAGCATTGATTTGCCCCATGGATTGATTCCAAATTTATACTACGCCTTGGCCTACAAATAAATAGCTTCTATATCACTTTTTCACATCCAAAAAACGAGTTTGAATCTCACTTTTTATTTCTCTCATAATTTATCTAAATCTCTCATTTTTCTCACATATTTTTGGTCATCGTGTTTCGAGAGTATTCCTTAGTCTAAGTGAGGATAATTGTTTTGGATGAGGGGAAAATTGTAATTTACTAAGAGTGTAATCATCTCTTGAGTAAATATTTCTTCTATAGGAAGTTACTGTTTGGTTGCAATCTAAACTAGTAAAAGCTCTTGTATGTATTGGGGGATTGTCTTAGGATGTCTCTATTTGGTTCATGAGTTTCTCCTTGAAGAAAAATATCTCGTTTGGTTCGTGAAGACCAACCGGTAAAATCTCCACAACAGTTCTTGAACTCAGCCCGGTTAAAAGCTCTATTAGTTCGAGATCAGCCCGACTAAAATATCACCTAGTTCATGAGTTCAGCCTTATATAAAAGCTTAGTTGGTTTGAGATCATCCTATATAAAATCTCATCCTAGTTCATGGTCAACCAATTCAAAACCCAGGTTCGGTTCGAAGGATATCCAACTTAAAACTCATTCTTTGTTCGAGATCATCCCTTAGAAAATCTCTGTCAGGTTTGGAGGTTAACCACTTTAGACCTGGTTAGCCTTAAAACTTCAGTTCATTGTGTAAGGGGATTTGTGGGCACATCCTTCTAATAGCTCTTACGTTTAGTGGATACTCTCAAGAATAATTCTTGGGGACAAGAGTGGGTCAATTTAGGATGAATCTCTATAACTATATGGTGTTCTTCTTTGTCATTAATCTTCTTTACTTTCCAATAATTTTCTTTCCTTTGGTTTTCAACTGCTTATTTACTCGCTTGTTTTACAAAATATTTTCAAACTTTGATTTTAAAAAATGATTGTATTTTCAACCAAAGTATTTAAAACCTCCACAATTTACCCCCTCTTGTGTATGGAGTCACATGTCCAACACCTCTTTCGTTGAGGTATGGGAGACCATGAAAATATGGAAAAAGAGGTTCATTGAAGGACAACTCTCTTGCCCCTCGTACTCATATCTATATTGGAACATCTTGACGAAGGACCGAGCAACACGAAGCATTTGAGAATGAGCAATATTTAAATGCTCAAGCACCCTATTTTCGAAATTAGTGAAAAGTATTCTCAGTTTCAGCTTGTAGAACAAACACTTGTAGAAGGAATGAAACACCCCTTGAACATGCTACAAGTCCTTTTGTTGCTATCAATGAAAGAAATACACCAGTCTGATGAGGGACCCACATCCACGTGGGCGCCTTAAATACTAATGAAATTGTTAAAGCTAAAAGATATACCCAAGAACTTCAAATCTACCCATTGATACTAATTAGCGTCGGGTGCCTCCAATCGATCTTCTCGGTGCACCATAATTTCTTAACTGTCATGGAAAAATAAATTGCTGTCAGGATTGGAAGAAATTTTGAAAAATTCGGTGTAACCCTAGACTCTATATTGATGGAAACCCCTTCAACCGTCGCTCCTAGGGATTGAATATAATACATTGCCAAACACTCTTCTTAGGCAGCCAAAGTAATGCCCAAATTCAAATAAGCTCGAGCAAGAGAGGTAATGTGAGTAACGGTTTCCCTTGCATCAGGATCACTACCATCCTCAGCAAAATCCAACCTAGATCTGGGACTTTCACTAAGCATATTTGGGTTATGCACATAAGGATTAACCTCTAAAGGGTTGCCTTATAAAATCTCCAAAAAGTATGGATGGTCAACCTCAGACGACAACGAAGAACCTCAACTGGCCGTGTAATTCAACATATTTACAAGAACATTTCCCAAGTTGGCCATTGCAAGGAGAGGAAAGGTTTAGTATACAAATAAGGAGACATAAAAATACCTGAACAAAAGAGAGGAATTTGAAAAATGCATAAGTAAAGGAGGAAACTCGAAAGGACTCAGTGGCTCAAAGCTACATGCCTTAAATCTCAAAGACTATGAGAAGACTGAATGTCATCACCATTCGCAAGAGAAACAATATTACAAGATGGAAGCAAGTTACATAGGGTAATGTGAACGAAAAGGTATTTTGGAAACCAAAACCACCCTTATATAAAGGAACAAACCAAACCAACCAATGATTTAAGTTGTGGGATGAAGAGCATATGGAAAGCAACAATCAGATTTATTCATTGGAAATACAATGACACTCGAGTGAACTCGAATACTTGACTTGCAAAATGGGAAGTCACGCGTGTTAAATTGTACAAAGCAACATGATGACATGACTATTATTTAATGCACCTGTCTCCCACTCTATTCGTGATTGGATATGGAGTTCTTCCTGGCTATTAACGGTCGACCAAATGCTCGTGGCCATCACAAATTCCAAAAAAACTCATCACTCAACACCTTGCGACAAGTCTGAGTGGAATTATTTTGGACTGGCCAAAGGCTCAATAAAGGAGGCCCGCATATTATCCCACAGGTACACACATACTTTTCATACTTCACTCTACCCCTTTTTGGAGTCATTAATTGATTTGGACTTTGACGTGCTAGCCTTACAGGTCCACTCCCGTGCTCCACCGCACCAGATATTACATCACTGTATAAGGAGTCCAACATCACAATCCAAGCATAATTTGGGTTCTAATTTGGAACATAATGCATGTCCAAGATGAATGTTTCGATTCTTGTATGCGCAAAATATTTAATTTTAAAAACATATTGAGGAGCCTTTTCTATCCAATTTAAATAAGTTCAATGATTCACTAGTTTAATCAAAAATTGGTCAATTCCCACTAGTTTACATTGGTGCCTTTGCATATCCAGTTTGCTGATGTGACCAAATCGTTCATACTATTGGTTTATGATTAGACAAGTCTAACTGATTAGTTCAATTGACAAAAAATCATACATCTACTAAATACTCAACGTTGTATTTGACACATCCTACATATGTAACTTCATGTTCTAAAATCAGATTTTGTTAAATTAGAGTTTATTTGTGAGTGAGAGAGGATCAATTTAAAAAAACATAAAAATATTTAAACTAAATAAACAATAAGGATAATTAGTCACCAAGTCTCTTAACTTAATTTAATGCTTCACTTCAGTCCTTTAACTAAAAAACGTTACACTATAGTCCCTTAAAAATACTTTCGTTAGTTGATGTGGTTATTTCCACCAAAATTTTGTCAAAAATCGTTAAGTTTGCTGACGTGGCTTTATAGGAAGGCTCAAGGTACAAGTATGACTTAACATATGTATTAAAAATCTTGTTTAAACTGCACGAGTTTTGTTTTCAGAGGTTAAAAACTCCAACAAATAGTTAATAATGGGTAAAAAAATACAACTCTTCATAATCAATTGTGATAAAAGAAAGTGAAATATAATTGCAGAGTCACCAGAAAAGTAATTAGAACAAAAATTATAACTTAAGTTAAAACATGTATGTTGCTTTCTTGTGTGAGGATACGACTGAACTTAAAACTTAAGTTTAAAATTATACATAAAAAAGAAATTATCTCTAAAGAGAAAGAACCTAAAAGCTTGTTACACTACACCGCCTGCTCCAGATTATGCAATTGACTTGAGTTATTAAGAGCTTGAATGTAATGCTTCTGTTGAGTCACTAGATTCTCAAATTATGAATGTCATTCTTTGATTACATTCCAAAGTTGTATGGTACGATTATAATGATGTTTGGTTATTTCCTTATGATCTTGAGAAATATCAAGAGATTTGAGGTGAGTTATTATTTTCTGCTGACTGTCATAATAGATGAACATACTCCCCCACATATTAGCCATTCTGGAAAGAAATCATGCAGAAAACCATACATGTAAAGTGACATGATTATTAAGATATTTATCAACTTCTATAAGCATTATAATGCTTTTAGATTGGGATAGTTAAAGAAAGCTCACAATGACTCGAGTTTCTTTCATTATTCTTGATGCAAGCATAACTACTCACTACCACTAAGATATCAAATACCATTGGCAATACTTGCTCAATAACAAGAGCAACAAGTTTGGGATAGAACTGAGCATCGCGAATATGGTTCACTTCTGAAACAGTTGAATTCATCAACTGCATATCAACAATATATCTTGTGTGTAAATGACTTACGACAACTTTAGTTTTTCTAAAGAATCAACATTGGCACCACGCTTCTTCTACTTATCCAAAACTGCAATTTTCTTTAATATTCAAATTTCATAAACTCACCATGCTGTCAACAATAGAAACATGTTACAAATAGCAATAAAAACCACATAATATGAACGCAAGTATAAATCACAAAATCAGAAGATGATAACTACCTTGACCTCTTCATATTGTTTCATTTCCAGAGCTAACAACTTGTCTAAAATAGTGGCATGTGTTTCATACTCTCTCGAATCAAAATCATCTTTAGTGCCCTCCCCATTTGACACACCCGTGAAGGACCTATTCCATGTTATAACTTTCACGACTCTAGCAAAATGGTCAATGTAACCTGCTCATATCATTGCAAATTAGTCTCAACTATACATGTCCATTCCAACTAACAAAAACTAACTAAAATCTTATCGAAACACATAATATCAGCATAGACAAGATAAATCCAGATGGTTGGAATATTGTATACATACCAAAGGTGGGGATACTTTTTCAGCTGCTCTACGAGAAACATAAAATACACCATTGGGATAAACAAGTTAAAATAGATCTCTAATCAGACTTCTTCTTCTTCGTATGATTATCTAAAGTAACATCTTCCTTGTTCTTGATTTGTTTCTCCGGAGCAACATCTTCCTTGTTCTTCATTTGCTTCGCAACCATGAAAGCATGCAAAATCAAAACAAGAAGGTAAAAGGTTAAGAAAATGTTGATTGAATAAAAGAATCAATGGTATAAAAACGCTTGAGATTGAAGATTTACATTAAAGGAGAAGAGAGAAAGAAAGAAGGGTATGAAGGGTTATGGGGATGGAAGAAGGAGACGAGAGAAAGACGGGTGGCGGCTAACCTAGGGTTCCATCTGAGGTGTTTTCAAATATCAAATGGTTCAAATTAAAAATATTTCCAATAATAAAACTAAAAATAAGTTAAGTAATAACACAAATAATAAGCTAAGTAATAAAACTAGAAAAAGTCGAATTAAAAAATAAAATTGCATCAAGATTATCACGTAGTCAATTTTAACGTTTCTTTCAAAAAAATTAATGGAGAATACCATTTTATGTAACAGAACATTTTTTAAAAAACTACTATATAACGTGTTTTAGTTAATGAACCAAAGCGAAACAATAAATTAAATTAAGAGATCAAAAGATATATTAAACATAAAAAATATTTATTTATTATTAATTTTTTAAAAAATATTTTAAAAAAATAATTTTTAGCTTTAGAAAAAATAAATATTTTTAATAAACATTTTTTAAAGATATTTTTATTCAACATATTATAATGTTTTAAGAAATAATAATGCCAATAATATTGTAACATGTTTTTTTTAAAAGGATTAATAAATTTTTTATAAGTTAAATCATGTAAACAAAATAGAAAATGATTTCATTCAATCCCAATAACTCTTATTTGGCTGCAAGTATAGTTGCAGACAATGCACCTATCCAGAATTTGAATTTGAACTCATTTAAATCACTTACCATTTACTTTTGTTTTCAGACCACTTTTGTCACATTTTAGATGTTCGAATAAATTTTATATTGAATATGAATTTAATTAAATTAATTTTATAAAGATATTTTATGCAGTTAATCACAACTGATTTGTTAGAGAAATTTGATTTTTATTATAATCAAACACATGGTTATAATTTATTCACGGAGTAAAAAATTTACAAGGACAATGCATAATAATTAATCTTATTAAATATATAAATTATCTAAATCATAAATTTATAAGTAAAAACAATCTTCACCTTAAAATTAATTTTATAAAATTAAATTAAATCAAACTAAAATTATAACACACTGTATAATTTTAAATATATATATATATATATATATATATATATATATATATATATATATATATATATATATATATATATATATATATATATATATATATATATATATATATATTTTAAATTATTGAATAACTAATATATCATATTTATGTTTTAAAACAATTTTTTATCTCAATTTTGAAACATTTATTGGAGTTTAAATGCAAGACATATGATTTTCATTAACATTTTTTATTGCATGAATTCAATATATTATGTCAAGGTCGGTGTTTTTCCTTATGTCATGAATTCCACATGCGACAACTCCAAACATCAAATTATAATTTATCATTTTTTTTTTAATTTTAATGTCAAATGTCAACTTCTGAGAATGACAATGTCTTAATGGCAGGTTTTACTCATGCATCACCAGCTACAAGTTTTGTTACTACATTGAATCAAATTACTTCAAATAACAAGAGATTTTATTTTCTCTCTATTGAATTACCAACATAGAAAAAAACACAAACCAACCATAATTTTCACGACAATGTAACACCAAACTTCAACCATATATGATATTAGGTAGCAACTATCGACATCAAAAGTTGTTGGTGGGTTGCTTCATTTACAAACTCAATGCATTCAAACCAAATGATCATAGAGTTTGTTCCTTTAAAATGTGGCTAACTTGTTTGTTTACACAATATAGTCTTCTTTGCTTTCGAATTGTGGTATTACTATTTTTTTAGTATATAATCATAGTGATGACAAAAGCATGCAACAATGTTTATTGGATATTTGAAGACTAGAGAACAAATTGAGTGGTTGGTGAGTAGTGATAACATGTCAAAATCATGGGTTGCCGGCGCCATATTTAACTTTCAAACAAAGAAATTAAAAATGGTCCTGTTAATTTAAAGATAGTGATGTTCTATGGAGTATAAGTATAAAAAACGGCATGTTTATGACTGGTCACATTACTTGATTATAACAATCCACCGTTTATGGATATTAATTAATTAACGTGTCAATCAATGTCATACGATGTTGGGAGAACAAACTTTTTCGGTGCAGCGGCGAGAGATTAGGTACAGTGAAATAGGGAGTATATTCAACGTTAAAGTTAGTAAAATCAGAGAGATGTAGTTGGAAAGTGAGAGTGAGATAATATTTGTAAATGATGTGTGATATAGTTTATATATGATAGGCGGTTAAAATCATTTTCGTCTAACCTAGTATGTGATGTGGGAGTCGTCCAATAAGATCTAACGACAAGCAATATTTGGGCGATTAGAATCAGGTGCTCGACTTTTTAATGAGGTTCCACCTCATCATCCATCATATTTGATGGAGTTTTGGATTGAGTTTTCGTAATCGAGCATGGTGTTTTGGGCCTTTGACCGGCCCAAAATAGTTTCTCTCCAAGTCCTTGTTGTCATTTAGTGAAGTATTGTGTTTTTCGAGTAAGCTTTTGGTTTAGGAAAGTGGAAGCGGAAAATTCTAATGACTAGGAGGAGGTAGCCTCAGAAACATGCACTTAAAATGTTTGTCTCGTCGATGAAACATTTTGCAATGTTACTCCTGCACGTGGCTTCAGGTCCCCTAGGGTAGGTGTAACACCCCCATTGATTATTTTATTGTGTTTTATATGTTTAAATGTTTTATTGATGTGTTGTGTGTATTTTTGTTGAGTTGTTGGAGGTTGAGTAGAATTATATTAATTATCACTAATTGTCATTAATTAAAAATAATAAAAAATTGGATAAATTTTAAAATAGCGGGATATGGGGTGAAAATAGAATAACGAAGAAATTAGTGTGATAAGGAGTATGACCCCAAAAGATGAGGGGAAAAATATAAATATTAATAATTGGAATTAGGCTTTTGTTTAAAAGAAAAATAAGGAAAAAAAGTTGGGAGAGAAAAATAAAGTACGTGAAATTGGTGTAAGGAGGCAAAGAGTGGAAAACTTAGGAGAGAACAATTTAGAGAACTTCATAGTCAAAGCTGAGATTTTTGCTGGAAAATTAGTTTTTTTTTGGGTTGGGGGGGGGGGGGGATTACTCATCTATGGTGTAATTGCATGAAGGAGAGAGAGAGAGATTATCGCCTTCTTCTTTTTTTCCTACGCGTTTCACTATTGTTGATCTTTATGTGTGTTGTGAAAGGTTTGTGTGAAACTTGAATTTGTGAGTGCATCTTTCCGTTAGATGTATTTTGTATGATGTCAAAACTAGGATACTTTACGTTTATGTATGATTGGACGGTATCCTTTAAGTCTAAATGTACATCTTAGCATTAAGAAGCAAAACAACATGTTGGAAAATGTTTAGAAAAGATTAATGCATCAAAGAAAATGTTGCATGCATCAAAAACTTATTTTTATGTGAAAAATAACTATGTGTAGACACATACGCATTATAGATCGACATATAGAAAACAATTTTCTCTATAAGCCAACTCATACGATTTTTCAGGTCGGCTCATGTACCCCATTTTTAAAGTATGTAACCTCTGTTTGATGTGCTGACTGCATAGGTTAGCACATGACCTTTACAAATCGACTCATGCATCAAATAGGTTGACCTATGAGTTACATAGGTCGACACATGCACTAAAAATCATGAAAATTTACATCTTTTTCCAAATCTCTTGCATTCCTTTTGCCTTTTACTTGGTTATATATATATATATATATATATATATATATATATATATATACACACACTTCATACATGCATTATTCTTTTCAAGTGATTTTTTAGAAAAATCATAAATGAAACCGCTTTCAAAGAGTGCTCATCATCTTCAACCTTCATTCTATGCATACACACAAACAAAATACACATAATCATTAATTATTTGGGTGCCATCTAGATGTAGTGTTGATAACGTCCAATTTAGGTTGGTGAACTGCAAATTGGGTTATGATCTTTGAGGGTTTCAAATAAGAAAACCAAGGTGGGTTTTACTTCAAGATCAATTGGGGATTTGAAGGTTTTGGAGAAGATTGTGCAATTTGAATTCGATCGAGTGAAGGCTTTGAAGAACGAAGGGTTTTTGCAAAGGAGTAGTGTGAGACGGTAAATCAAATTAGTAAATCTTGGGTTATAACAATTCATAATTTGGATTCAATCGAGCGAAGGCTTTGAAGAACGGAGGTTCTTGCAAAGGAGTAGCATGAGACGGTGAACCGCATTGGTATTGTTGGGTGACTCGATCAAGCTCAGATCAAGGGAAGAGAAAGTGTTTGAGTCAACATCAAACATAGAGTTTTTAGGGTTGTATTGCTACATTTCTCTTGTAAACTACATTTGCAAAGTAAGGTTAATTTTCATTATCTCAATTCAAATTCGAAGTGAGGACAGACGTACCCATAGCGAGGCCAATTGGAGAACTGCCTAAATAAATCCTTGTGTACTTTCTCTCTCTCTCTCTTTCTCTCTCTCTCTCTCTCTCTCTCTCTCTCTCTCTCTCTCTCTTGTATTTTTCATTTGCAAATTGTTGAATTCTTCGATTGTGTGATCAATAAGTTTGGTTAAACCTTTTGATAACCTTTGAAAAAGGTTTTGTTTAGTTGATCACAATCTTTTTGATTGTGGTTGAATTTGCAAATAAAAAAATACATACATAATTCTAGACGAAATTGATTGCACATAAGGTGTTTGACAATTTGTCTCAATTAAGTTTTTGTGTTTGTTATCATTGAAAATAACTTTTCTTGTTAAGTAGCATTCAAGTGACTAAGATTAAAGCATATTGATTTATTTGTTTATCATTATCATTGATTGGTTTTCATATACGCATATCCAATCTTTTTGATAGCGGTTTAGTTTAGACGATTTGATCCGGGTCACTTCCATTAGCCATTGATTTTTGAAATTAGTTTTTAAAAGCAATTTTTACTTGGCATCTATTCACCCCCTCTGGATAAGTCGCCTTCGTCTAACAAGTGGTATCACAAGCTCCGATTGATTCCGTGCTTCAATATTCGCTTATTAGAAAATGGCTACCGTGATCGGTCATCATGAGGGGGAAGCATACACATTAGGTCAAACACTTACCTAAAGGTCAAAGACTCACCCAAACAAGTGAGAGAGACACCACATATTCACCCAAAACCTTAAGGTGTTAGGTGTATGGGTCATCTTACTTATAAAGTGCTCAACCTTCACTTTTCTAAGCAATGCGGGACTTAGAACTCACACTTGTTTCTCCACACAACTCATACTTGTTTCCCAACTTTCCCCCTCAAGTGTGAGTCCATCCACTATGCTCCCCCTCAAGCGAAAGCTCTTTCATCCGCATGCTTGTACCGCCATTGAGAGACACCCTTATCTCGTCATGGGCACTTCAACGGAACACGTCGCCTGACCATAGTGTCAGGAAGACTTTCGACACAAGGAGCCGGTCCCTTACTCGAACCGGGCTTTGATACCACTGACGGGTCATCATGAGGGGGAAGCATACACATTGGGTCAAACACTTACCTAAAGGTCAAAGACTCACCCAAACAAGCAAAAGAGACACCACATATTCACCCAAAACCTTATGGTGATAGGTGTATGGGTCATCTTACTTATAAAATGCTCAACCTTCACTTTTCTAAGCAATATGGGACTTAGAACTCACACTTGTTTCTCTACACAACTCACACTTGTTTCCCAACATACCGAACCTAAAGAGGCGTACAATAGAGCGCCTATTTTTTATCAGTGAAAATTATGTCTATTGGAAAGCTTGTATGCGTATCCATATCAACTCGGTTGATAAGGGTGTATGGGATGCCATCATCAATGGTCTTAATCAAATTACAATGACCAATGCTAAAGGTGTCGTCGTACCAAAACCAGAAGCACAATGGGATGATAATGATAAGAAGTTAGGGTCACATGATTGGAAGGCACAAAATATTCTCATATACGCACTTGGTGTTGATGAATATTATTGTGTCTCTCATTGTGAAACGGCCAAATTTATATGGGACGCATTAGAAATTGCCCATGAGGGAACTAATGAGGTCAAACAAGCTAGGATCAATATCTTAAATCAAGAGCTTGGATTATTTCGCCTGAAGCATGGTGAAACCATTGTCGACATGCAAAAGAGGTTCATACATCTTATAAATCATTTGAATTTCTCTAGGTAAGCCTATTTCCAATGATATTGATACTTTTGAAATACAAGAGACTAAGAGACATATGAATAAACCATGTGTTTTGAAAAGCACTACGGAGACATTATTATATATAGATAGATTACAACTAATTACATGATATAGTCAATGTGGGACTATTCTATATACAAATACTCTTAACACTATATATATTTACAAATATCAACACTCCCCCTCAAGCTTGAGCATATAAGTCAAACGCACCAAGCTTGTTACATATATAGTTAGTTCTGGGGCTTCGTAGGGATTTTGTAAACACATCTGCCAATTGATCATTAGAGTTGACAAAGCGTGTGACGATGTCGCCTGACTCGATCTTATCTCTGACAAAGTGACAATCTATCTCAATATGTTTGGTCCTCTCATGGAAGACTGTATTTGAAGCAATGTGCAATGCCGCTTGATTATCACAAATAAGTGTCATTGGTCTTTCTTCTTCAATTTGAAGTTCCTTGAGCAACTGTTTTAACCAAATAAGTTCACATGTTGCCATTGCCATGGCCCTATACTCTGCCTCGGCGCTTGATCTTGTAACTACATTTTGTTTCTTACTTTTCCAGGATATAAGGTTTCCTCCAACAAGTACACAATACCCAGAGGTGGATCGTCTAACAATGGGTGACCCTGCCCAATCAGCATCAGAGTATCCAACAATCTGGGTATGTCCTTTATCCTCATACACAATACCTTTTCCTGGAGCACATTTGATGTATCTCAGAATCCGAATAACAGCATCCATGTGTTCCTGACAAGGGGAATTTAAGAACTGGCTTACCACACTGACTGCAAAAGAAATGTCCGGACGAGTGACTGTGAGATAATTCAACTTTCCAACCAATCTCCTATACCTTCCTGAGTCAGATAAAGGCTCCCCCTGATTGGGTAGAAGTTTAACACTTGGATCCATAGGAGTATCTGCTGGTTTAGCATTTAACAAACCTGTTTCTTCCAAAATATCCATAGCATATTTCCGCTGAGAAATCACCAAACCATCTTTAGATTGGGCTACTTCAATACCCAAGAAATAGCGGAGTTTACCAAGCTCTTTTGTCTGAAATTGTTTTGAGAGATGTTGTTTCAACTGGAGTATTCCCTGCTGATCACTACCAGTTATGACAATGTCATCAACATACACAATAAGATAAATACACCCTTGGGGTGACTGATGATAAAAAACAGAATGGTCAGCTTCACTACGGATCATACCAAACTGTTGTACTACAGTGCTGAATCTGCCAAACCAAGCTCTCGGAGATTGCTTAAGACCATAAAGAGACCTGTGTAGCCTACAAACCATATTCGATAACTCCCCCTGAGCAACAAACCCAGGTGGTTGCTTCATATATACTTCCTCTTCAAGATCACCATGTAAGAATGCATTTTTTATATCAAGTTGATGAAGAGATCAATGTCGAATGGCTGCAATGGCTAGAAGAAGTCTAACAGATGTCATCTTGGCTACAGGCGAAAAGGTATCACTATAATCCAACCCAAAAATCTGAGTGTATCCTTTGGCTACTAAGCGAGCTTTAAATAGATCAATCTTATCATCTGGACCAACCCTCACTGTATAAAGCCAACGACAACCTACTAAAGATTTCCCATGGGGTAGAGGAACCAGTTCCCATGTACCACTGCTTTGAAGAGCACACATTTCATCAATCATTGCTTGCCTCCACTCAGGGTGAGATAATGCTTCACCTGGAGTTTTAGGAATAGAAACAGAAGACAAAGAATACAAACAAGTATACTGCAAAGGGGAAAGACGATGATAACATAAATCAATATAATGTGGAGAAGGATTTCGTGTTTGGCGTATACCTTTGCGAAGGGCAATCGGAAGATCAGACTCAGGTTGCAGGATCGGATCCGGTGATGGAGAGAACGTCAGAGGAGAGTCCGTAGTGACCTCAGGGATAGGTACGCCTTCAGGGACAGGTACGACTTCAGGGACAAATACGACTTCAGGGACAGGTACGACAGACGTTGGGTGACGACGCTGATATGTTTGAAGTGGGTGAGGAGTAGGGGGATCAACTGTAGGGTATCTAGTGGGTCAGGTTCCCTAGAATGATGGGGGATAATGACAGACGAGACTTCTGAAAGAGGTGTGGGAATACTTTCCTGAAGGGGTTTTGGAGTTGCTTGGCTAGACTCGAAATATGGAACAGACTCGAAGAAGGTAACATCGGCCGATATGAGGTATCGTTGTAGAGTATGTGAATAACAACGATAACCTTTTTGGGATCGATGATAACCAAGAAAGACACACTTTAGTGATCGAGCTGATAGTTTATCAAGACCAGGGGAGAGATTGTGTACAAAACATGTGGACCCGAAGACTTGGGGAGGAATTGGGTGAAGTGGAGAATTGGGAAAAAGGATTGAATGAGGGATTTTATTGTTAAGGACAGATGAGGGCATGCGATTTATAAGGTAACATGCCGTTAGCACAGCATCCCCCCAAAACCGAAGTGGAACATTACCATGGAGAAGTAGGGTCCGAGTGGTTTCTACGAGATGCCGATTTTTGCGTTCGGCTACTGTCGCACCCTAATTTTTGACCCTAAGATCCCCGCCTTGTTCTTTGCATAACATCTTAGGCCAATCATTTCGTGCATAACTAACCGCTTTATCTAGCTCTGTCTGTTTCGTTTCCCTTTTAGGACAGGTGCTGCTGCAGAAGATTCAAGGTCCTAAAAGCTGTGTTGTGTGTGTGATTGTGGAGGTTCCCTGGTCTTGTGTGATTGCGCCCTCACTCTTTCTGGTCCCTAAGCCACCACCAAGCCTTTATTCCTTCATACTCATCAGTTCCCCCCCCACCGAATACCCTCTGATATGGAATTTGGTACCCTAAGACTGGTCACTGGTTGTGTGGTAAAGTTATGTTACATGATGGCATCTCCCCCCTCTGTAAACTCTTCAAGGTTAAGATGTGGGTTTGCTCTATGTTTTGATATGGTTCATCAATGAAAGTTAAATTTAGAAGGAATTAGAAGTTTTGGAATTCAAACACAATTGTATGGAAGATTGATCATACATGACCACTTATCGGAAGCCAACACTGTCATTTTAAGGGTAAGTTTATTGGATTCTTTATTCAAGAAGAATGGTTGATATAAAGTTCAGCACTTGTCAAGATTACATGATGAACTACATTTCCAAGTTCCACGAGGCACAGTACAAGGCAAATTTCCATGAAAAGTGGATGGAAGATTGGGTTCAAATTATTTTTAAATTCAAAGATACTTTCAAAGTAGATAAAGTGATTCTTTGGTTTACGATAGCAAATAAAATTGGTATCATAGTGTCGGATTATGAAGACATGGGCGTCCATAGGATGTTTTCTCAAGATATGTGCATATAGGAAACCGATAATTTTGGAGCAATTTCCATATGTACAAACAATGCCATATACATAACTTGGAGTGTGCAGGTTATGGTGGTTTATGAGCATAGAATTGCAACAAATAAGAAAGGCAGCAAGTAGCTACATGGAAGAACGCAGGTTTCTACAATGCATATCCACCACCTCGTAAACCTAATCAATTCTTCATCACATGGTCAAAATTTACACAATATAACTTACAAAAAAACCAATGTCACCACTAACCACAAAACGTCACATGGCAGTAAACTCAACGTGCAAAATTACAACTCTTGATCCCAAGCTTAAATTCAAGGTCGTTTCAATTAGAATTCCTGTTCATTCGGGCATACATGAGTTTGTTTCACTAAAACAAGTACCTGTACGAGGAATTTTGTAAATGAGCCCCCACTTACAATATTGAAACAATCCCATTTACATTATTGAGCAATAATACAAAAAGTAAGAGAAATGGAAATCATTAAGGTCCCTCTGATTCTATCTTGTCCGACCAACTAGACCTAAGCTACCACTAACTCGTATCAAGCTCTCCCAAAACTCCTCCGTAAACCACATGTATTTTCTCAAATTCAATCTTAAGCCACACACAAGTGATACCAATTACAACAAAGCCGAACTTCAGGAAATAGACTCCATGCTTTCCGTGTCGTATGGAGCTTTATTTCGTCGAACACACAAACCTGTCCACAACGTAAAGATTGGAATCAATTTATGCTATTGTCAAAACAATTTACCAAAGAAGCAAGGGTTAGAGTTCAAAGGAACCATACTATACTTACAAGAGATGTTTTGAACTTGGACGCTTTGTTCAGCTGAAGAATTTGGAGAGTGAGAACCTTGGATATTCTCGCGGTAAAGTCACGAAAAGGGTTTCCATAACTGCTCGTGAGTACAAGGTGTGTTCCTCAATAACAGAATTGGAGAACTTAAGAAGAATTGCATACAGAACAGGCACAAGACTGAGTGTCCTCTGATTAAAATTTCTATTACCGTCAAACCGTCAAACTCTCCACACCAAGCACACATAAAAATGGATGAAGAAAGGAATGGCGTTAATATTTTGAACAAAACAGAAGTTAGAAGTAGTACAAACGGAATGAGCAAATAGGGCGCAAAACCTGTATCACACCATTACGCATCTGAGCATCACAGTGCAGTAACATGAGTCAAAGTGGAAATTATCTTCATCAATCGTGATCCTGGACATCAATAATAACAAACAAAATCAAGACAACCATTTTCATTGATGAGATTGATAATATAAGGCCTACAAGGATATACAAGAGGGCAATTGGTATAACTACCTTTTACAAGAAAATCCTAAGCTATCCTCTGCCAAGCCAGAAACTGAAATAAACTCAGTAGAAAATACCTTTCAGTGGTTCCAATAATGGTGTCATCTGCTACTGTCTAATAATAGGATATCTGTCCGCAATGAATAACTTATCTAAAGCATGATTCTCTGCATTTAAAATAGGAGGACATCAATACAGTGAATATTCTACACCATCTGGTGACTTCCATATGCAAAGGAGTGCAGATATTAATGGATTCGTATTTGAGATCACCTGCTTCGCCGTTGTCATTCACATCGAATAATATTAGTATTTCTGGGTCATCATCACCAACACATGTAAAGAAAAATGATGTTAAGCAAGTTGCAACATTAAGTAGGAATTAAAACAAATAGTAAGACTTTAAAGCCAAGGTTGTTGCCCCAGATGAGTTCTCAAAACTGCATCGCTTATGTTTGAAAACTTTACTGGTGATGTGCACAAATCCACATCAAATGAGGGAAATTTGGGAAGTTCAAAAGTCACGCGACTTTGTTCATACCTTTGTGGCGCTCAAGGTGATCCAAAAGCTATGCCCCCGTCGTACCCAAGCCACCCCATCAAAACACTATGACATCTATTGGTTCATACTAACCGCTAATCGGTGGCTTTGACGGAAAATCAACTCACAGCAAGCCCTGGAAAGATTCATGAAAACAATGGTGCAGCGTCAACTAGTGATACTTTTCAATCTCAATTCAACAAAAATGAAACGGAGAAGTTTCCATCTCTCAGAATTTCAAACTTACAAGAATCCTCTCCTTCACATTGGTTATCGCATCTGAACTCTCGACCATCAGAGTGATCGCCCTTCCAGCTAGGGTCTCGATGAATATTTTCATCTGCACGCAACTTCCAATACATCAATCAATGATAAAACTGATAGAAAGAAAATAAAAGCCCTTGCAACTTTCATTACAGCTCAACGAGGCAATCGGATTTCATGAACAGTAAATCAGTAAAATAACGAAAAAAGAGGAGATCCAATACCTCAAGAGTTGGACAAGGTTTTAGGAGTACATGCTCACAACATGGGAAACTTCAAAATGGAACTTCTGAAGAAGCTGCTGAGCAGGCCAACGTGATAGCTGCAAGGAAGGAAATCAAAGAAATCAATACTCAAGGCCAGAGATAATCAGTAATTAAGGCAATTCACTTCTTTCCAAAAACAATTCACCAAGCATTCATTGTGAAATCTCGTTTCAATGGCATGACCAGACACAATCCAATTATTCCCAAAACAATCTACAACATGTTTATCTTAAAATGGAAATACATTCATTTAGCTTCAGCAGCAAATCAGACAAGTTCAAACCAAAAGGGAAAAAGGATCCGTTATCATTAATAGTGTTTCAATTCAAATTATGAAATCCTCTATAAAAGGAGAGGTACACCAAAACAAACTCGGGGGGAAATCCACAGAACACACATAAACTTCTCAATGTCTAGCTCTGTCAAAAAACACCTACATAGAACCTTATTCAAACATACATGCAGGAGCCATTGATTCACATACACACGATTTTAGAAGGAAGGATACGATTACGAAGGAGTCTATTTCAGAACAACCATTCACATCAGCACACCACACTTAAACACATAAAGTGGAGGAAGATAAGACTTATCTCTAGCGGAGGTCCGGGGAGGGTCGCGCCATCATCGCTGTTTTACCTTTCGTTTTTTTTCTGTTCATTCGCAAATCATTTGTACTCTGTAATAAAAAACTATAATGAGAATGTGGGGCTGGGAATCATCGGGGTAGGGTTTTATTTGAATGTTTGATCGGAGAGGGTGAGAAAGTGGCGGCGGCGCCGTTGGGTTTCCTAAACCCTAACTTTTCCACTTGAGAGAAAAGGGAGAAGACGAGAGAGCATTGGAGAGAGGAGAGGTTTTGTTTTCCCTTTTGTGATAGCGAATTACTCCGTACACACACCCACACATTCCTATCGTGCACATTTGGCATGTTTGCGTCAGATCTTAACATGGATAGATCATACGGTTGGGATTTGAGGGTCTGCGATGGACCCTCTCCCCCGCATCATACACGATCACTCCGTCTCTTTTTATGTTTTTTTTCCTTTTCTATAACATTTCTTTTTCTAAATTTTTTTTTTATAAATTAAAACTAAACAACCCTTTTAAAAATAATTAACAATTCCTTTTATAGCTAATTACACCTTTTTGTTTCTTTTAATTGAAGTTTTTAAAAATAAATAGAGTTTTTTTTTACAAAATAGAAAACCTTTTTTATGAAACATAATTAAACTAATGAGAAGCTTTTTTTGTAAAATTAGTAACTTTTAAAATAATGAACTTTGTTAAAATACTAAAATTAAATCTTTTTAAGTATAATTTTTATATATCTCTTTTTAAAAAAAAACATCACTTTTTTATAATAATTTCTGAACTAATAAAACTTTTTTCTCCTTTCTTAAATGTTTAGAATAACCTTTTATTAAGAAAATACTTTAACTTTAAATTAAAAATAATCTTTAACATGATTCTAAAATAATAAACCTCTTTAACATCAAAACTCTTTTTCTCAATAAATCAAAACTCGTTTAGAATCTCTCGCGCCCGAGTGTACGCTTGCGTGTTTATCTGTTTACTATGTCTCTATTTGAATGTATGCTTTGTTATTCAACCCTTTTCATACTTATAAAAATCCTCAATCCAACGTCGAGCCCCTTTTCTACCTATGTAAGTCGATCGCCTTAGGGCATCGCATTCGACCTACCGATCACAAGACACAAGTCTAGCATCATTTTGCTAGCACCCTCGCCTAAATAATAATAGTTAACCGCACAAAGTATCCAAGGGAAAATCCTATGCATGATAACCATGTTATTGTGCATGGTGCATAATCATTTGCATCATAATCGACACCCGTAAGTTAAGACTATTAGACAACTTAGGTAGATTTCCTAGGTTAGTCCCCCCTCAATTTTGATTTAAAATCAAACTTTAGCCCACCTAATTCTCCACACAAGAGAATTAGATGTTAATCATCTCAAAGAAAGGGACATAAAATCCCATACCCCACAAAATACAAACATTTTCAAAACTGTGGTGGTCTTTCTTAAGATGATGACTCATCTTATTTTCCTAAACCTTTAAACATTTAGTATCCTTAATAAGGAACTACAAGTTCTCTGATTCCCTCCTGACAGGATACGTAGGCACAAGATGCGATATCTTGTCGAGCACACTTAGGAATAAAAATAATGAATCACCTACCCTTAAACCCTTAGCAAAACAGATTACAAAATAACATGAAATAAATCAAGAGGTTCCTGTAGAGTACTACAGATATCTAGGATGCTAACACCTTCCCTAGGTATAACCAACCCCCGAACTTAGAATCTTAGTGCATTTGCATTGCATTGTGGGTATTCGGTTTTTCTCCCTTCCCTTGGATAAAATCAAAGACGGTGGTGACATTAAAAATGTGATCCTAGTTAACCAATAACTATGGTATCCAATTTTCACCGTGACAGCTACACCATTTTGTTGAGGTGTGTGAGGGCAAGATGTTTGATGGAGAATACCGTTGTGTGACATAAAATTTTGAAATTGTTGGGATAAATATTCACGGGCATTGTCACTTCTTAAGGTACGGATAGACACACCGAATTGAGTTCTTATTTCTCGATAAAACTGTTCAAAAATAGAAAATAATTCAGATATATTCTTCATTAAAAATAACCACGTGCAACGTGAAAAATCATCAATAAAGGTGACAAAATACCTAGACTCAAGAGTAGAGACAGTACGCGAGGGACCCCAAACATCGGTGTGAACTAAAGCAAAAGGGGACGAAGCTCGTTTGTTGACTCGATTGGATAATTGACTACGAGTGTGTTTCCCTAACTGACACGACTCACAATGTAAATTAGATACCTTCGATAAATTTGGCACCAACTTATGTAATTTGGAAAGACTGGGATGACCTAACTGAGCATGGATAGTGAGTGGAGAATCTTTGGCTGAGCATGTCTGAGATGACAATGAGAGGTAATAAAGGCCTTGAGACTCATATCCGACGTAAATCGTCCGTCCCGAACTCCGATCCTGCAGGGTAACATTATTGTTAGTGAAGGTGACACTACAATCAAGAGAACGAGTTAAACGACTGACTGAAATTAAATTAAATGGACAATTAGGTACATAGAGGACAGAAGTAACAGAGAGAGAAGGTAGAATTTGAACCGTACCAATCCCTTCGGATCGGGTTTGAGAACCATTGGCAGAAGTTATGGTAGGTAATAAACCAGAGGTAGAGAAGGAAGAGAAAAGATTTTTATTACCAGTAACATGATCAGACGCACCAGAATCAAGGACCCAAGGTCGAAAAGGAGATGATTGAGAGAGGCAAACAGATGAATTACCAGTGTGTGCTACCGTAGCAGTAGAATATGAGTTCTGATAATTCTGATACCACCTGAGGAAATCATCGTAGTTTGGCGTAAAGTTCTGAGGAGTAGCCATGAGTATCTAAAGAGAGAAAATATCACGAGATCGGCCACCGAACATGCTATCACACGCGGTTCAGGTGGCTGCGCGTGATACGTACGCGCAGAGACGGGGGTGACGCGTGTGGAGGTTTCTGCCTATGAAAAAGTTTGTCGGAAGGTCACCGAAAATACCAGCGACGACGCCGGACGGCGGCTATGCAGTTATGACCGGAGAATATTGAAAACTGATGGTGGGGTCGGCTTTCCGAAACATCGCCGGAACAATAATGGTGGCAGGGTGGTTACCAGAGAATTTTGAAAAGTGAGAGGCAAACCGGAGTGACAACACGGTTTGCAAAAAAAAAAAATTCTCACCGGAAGACAATGGGTCAACCGGGTAAAGCACGGCGAAAAAAGAATTGCCTCTTAGCAGGCTCTAGATACCATGTTGAAATACAAGAGACTAAGAGACATATGAATAAACCGTGTGTTTTGAAAAGCACTACGGAGACATTATTATATATAGATAGATTACAACTAATTACATGATATAGTCGATGTGGGACTATTATATATACAAATACTCTTAACACTATATATATTTACAAATATCAACAGATACTAATAAAGTTTTGAGGTGTCTTAATAGGGAATGACAACCTAAGGTCACTGTAATCAAAGAATAGAATAATCTTAAAACACTTGATCTCACAACATTATTTGCAAGCTAGAAGAACATGAGCAAGAGCTCACTTGCTTGGAAAAACATGAGAAAAAGCTTGAGAAGAAGATGAAGAAGGACAAAAGTAAGGACAAAGAGGAAGAAAATAAGTCTATTTCTCTAAAGACTCCAAGTTCAAAGTCCTCAACCAATGAGCAAAGTGATTGTGAATCAAGTGATGACGAGAATTCCGATGATGAAGAAATGGGGTTGTTCGTCAAAAGGTACATAAGGAAAAATGGAGTCAAACACTCCGACAAGAACCTAATCAAATTTAGAAGACTATCAAACTCCTCAAAGGAAAATGAGAATAAGAAGGGGTAAATGTAACACCCTTCTAAACCCAACGAATAATTTAGTGCATAAATCAATAACTAAATTAGAGTAAATCATTGACAAGGGTGTCACGTGCTTCATAAAAACATTCTTATCACACATCCTGCTCCGTAACATGGGTTTTAAATAATTATAAAATTCATCTTAATAACTCCACATATAATTGAAACTTCGCAGCGGAATCTTAGTATCAACATGCCTTCATAATTTTCATCAAAGGACTTCAAGGCCTTTGATCATAATCAAAAATCAACATAAAACAAATCATTGCATAACAAACTCTTAAAAAAATGTTCTTAAATCAATAACGACTTCAGAAAACCAAACATTCCCAAACCCCGATGTTACGTATCAGAGCAAGACCCTCTTAATTCACGAAAATAAGATAAATTGACTCCAAAGCTAAATCTTCACGCGTCAACGAGCTAACCTTGATCACCTGTACGTTACCCACGTAGAGGTAACATTCAAACAGACAGGGTGAGTAATCACAAATCATTACAAAAGGCATAAGAAATAGATATAGTAATTACAACAACAATTATCCATACTTCATATATCCATCACACATCGTACACATACTCACACTGTCACTTCATTAAGTCATTCACAACGTCATTACGTCATCAATAAATCATCATCGTCAAAACATCACTTATGTCACAACATCATCAAAACATTTATTAACTCATATTTATGCAATGTCACTTAGTATGTAATGCAACAAAATGACTCATGCATGTGGTACCAACACTTTGATGAACACATGGTCATATCCCTCCAAAGATCCCCACCATAGGATCGATTCCCACTCGGAACCGGAGCACATCATAAAACACACTCAATCCACATAGTGGGATTGAGGCCACAACCGGACCAGAGTCCTAACATCGTCACTGGACCGAAGTCCTAACATCGTCACTGGACAGAAGTCCTAACATGTGCTATAAATGCATGATGCAACACGTCACAATAAACACGACCACGGCTAGTCAAATTTGCATCATCATTCATGTAATCGTCATAGTATATCCCTTATAATCAGTCACACTCCATCATAGCATCATTATTAGAAATACATCATATTAATCATTTCACTTCATGTGAGACAACACAACAACAAAAAGAAAGAAAAGAAAGACAGAAGAAAAGTAAAATAAAAAAATGTCAACTTCAGCTCGCCTGGTGCTCGCCCGGCGAAGCAGGGGCGAAACGCCTTCCCCATACAAAATTCCAGAAGCACCTCTTTTTCATCCTTTCTTCGCCTCTCCTTTCGCCCGACGCTTCCTGAGCAAAGTAGCTTCGCCCGACGAAGCATGTGACTCGCTCGGCGAAAGCACAAAAACAACAACTCTGCAGTTACATTTTCTGCACAGTCCAGACCCCAAAACTCTTGCGGTTCCAATATCGTTCAATCCGAAAACGCAAATAATTCACAAGATATCACAATACAACAACAACACTTCATAATAGGCATCATATACATCATCTAATAGCACTACAACATTATTCTATCACTTATTTCGTCATGAATCATCACATTACCATCATATTACTACATTTTCCCTAAAACCCCAAAACCACCTACATACATCTAAACCCTATATTAATTATAATAAAAAGTAATGCTCCCCATTCCTTAGATTCTTTGTTCTGATCATTTTACTTGAGTTCTACAGCAATCTCTTAGAGCTCTAGCCTCTTATACCTTTTTCCTCAGTGTCATTTCTCCAAAACATGATCGTTCAGAATGAACTTCTCCACTTCTATTTTCCCTTTTTTCAAACTTTCCCTTAGGACCCCTAATATGCCTTTCCCAACTTACCCTCACTAATACTTCTATAATGACCACCTTGCCCTCGATGTTTCCACTCATTTTATTTTGATTAATAATAATAGTCTAAATAACATAATATATACTATTCTATTATTATTAACTCTAAAATAATTCTAATTAATTATTTAATTTATAAATAACCCTATTATTCCCTTAACTCATCATCACCCCACAACACACAACAAGAACACACCATGCATAATAATTCACAAAAATTCACCGATAATCACAAATAATTTAACAAATATTAAAATATAAATATCGGGGTGTTACAACTCTCCCCCACTTAAAGAATTTTTGCCCTCGAAAATTACCTGAAGAAAATAGAGTCGGATACGACTCCCTCATCTGATCTTCACGATCCCAAGTCCAACTTTCACCAGCTGGTCCACCCCATAATACTTTCACCAAAGCAATGTCCTTATCCCTCAGTTGTTTCATTTCTCGACCGTCAATCCGCACGGGTGATGCTTCAACAGTCAGGTTATCTCTCACATGTACATCATCCATTTGTATCACATGCGAAGGATCCGGAATGTATTTCCTCAACTGAGATACATGAAACACATCATGAAGATTCGCAAGCGACGAAGGTAAAGCAACTCGATAGACTACTTCTCCTATCCTCTGCATAATCTGATACAGACCAATAAAACACGGAGTGAGCTTTCTAGACTTCAAAGCTCAACCCACACCACTTACCGGCGTAACTCTAAAAAACATGTGATCCCTCTCTTGGAATTCAAGTGCTTTCCTCCTCCTATCATGATAAATCTTCTGATGAATCTACGAAGTTCTCATCCTCTCTTGGATCATCTTAATCTTCTCGGTCTTCTCCTACACAATCTCAGGTTCGAGTACAACACTCTCGCCTGACTTATACCAACTCAATGGAGTCCTACACCTCCTACCATACAACGCTTCATACGGTGCCATTCCAATACTAGCATGAAAACTGTTGTTGTACGTGAACTTAATCAGCGGCAAGTGGCTATCCCAAGATCCTTCTTAGTCCAACACACAAGCCCTCAGCAAATCCTCAAAAGACTGGATAGTCCTATCTGTCTGACCATCTGTTTGCGGATAATATGCATAACTCATCCTCAAATTAGTACCGAAAACGTCTTGCAAACTTTTCCAGAACCTCGACGTAAATCTCAGGTCTCTATCTGACACAATACTCAAAGGTATCCCATGCAACTTCACAATTTCCTCAATGCACAACTCATCTAACTTTTGCATAGAATGATTAATCTTCATCGGTAAGAAATGAGCCAATTTAGTTAATCTATCCACAACCACCCAAATCGAATCATTCCCCTTCACAGTCTTTGGCAATCCCGACACAAAATCCATGGAAATACTATCACATTTCCATTCCGAAATATTCAATGGTTGCATAATACCCAATGTTTTCTGGTGTTCAATATTTGACTTCTAACAAATCAAACAGGCATAAACAAATTCAACAATATCCCTCTTCATATCTGGCCACCAAAACAACTTCTGTAAATCCTGATACATCTTCGTAGCATCGGGATGAATACTCATCCTACTTCGATGTCATTCATCAAGAATACTCTTCCTAATTTATGGAACATCTAGAACACGCACTCTATCTCTGAACCTCATCACGCCATTCTCATGAATCCAGAATTCACCTCCGTTACCTTGTTTAATCAAGGCCAATTGATCAACCAATCTCAAATCATATTTCTGACCTCCCTTGATTTCTTTGAGAATGCCACTCGTTAGTTTCCACATTCCCAACTTCACATTGTCAGGAGTCTCCTCACATACTAAGCTCATGTCTCTAAACTGCTCGATCAATTCTAGTTCTCTCATCATAAGCATCGACATATGCAATGACTTCCTGCTCAACCCATCAGCTACCACATTTGCTTTACTATAGTGGTAACTCAAATCGAAGTCATAGTCTTTCAAAAATTCCAGCCACCTTCTCTGCCTCATATTCAACTCCTTCTGATCGAATAAGTACTTTAAACTCTTATGATTACTGAACACCTCGAATTTAGAGCCAAAAAGGTGATGTCTCCAAAATTTTAACACGAACACTATAGCTGCCAATTCTAAATCATACGTAGGATAATTCCTTTCATGAACCCTCAATTGTCTGGAAGCATAAGCTACAACCTGACCATTCTGCATCAACACTCCACCAAGACCCATCTTTGACGCATCACAATATACCACAAAAGACTCACTCGGATTAGGCAAGATTAATACCGGAGCGGTCGTCAACTTCTTCAATTCCATAAAACTCTATTCACATGCAACATCCCACACATAAGCTTAACCCTTCTGAGTCAACTGAGTCAAAGGTAACTGTAGCGAGCGATTTTGGACGTGGTTCTTAAGCGCTGGTCGCTCTCTGCGGTTAAGCTTAAACTACAGGTCGATTCATTTTTTATCCTATTAAAGCTGATGAAGGAAGGGAAATAGATGTGTCCAATTAACCCTGCTTTGCATACTGAGTTTAAACAGCGGTCTGTTAGGTTATGGATGCTATCAATGTGGGGGGGGGGCTTTGTACTGGTTATTTGTATTTTCGCCAATACTGTTTTCTTTCTTTTTATCTAGGCAGAAGGTTTCTGGCGGGGAACAAGGATTAGGATGTTTAGGACTGATGCTTTTTGATGTGAGAGTATGGGATTTGTTTTTTTTTTTGTTTAGTGTGCTCGCTAAGATCTTTTCTTTCGATCTTATGCCTACGTATTCCCGTTTACCGAAACAGGGAAATCAGAGCGTTCGTAGTTCCTCCTATTCTATGGGAGGAAATGGTTGTTTTGGTGTCTTGTTCAAAGCCCAAGACGTGAAGCGAAAGGTGTTTTGTATCTTGTTCAAAGCCCAAGATGTGAAGCTGAAAAGTCTATTTGTATCTTGTTCGAAGCCCAAGATGTGAAGCTAAAGGTTTAACTTTAGAGAGAATTTGTCATCTCTAAAGAAAGGTTTGTCTGTCACAACTGTTGGGTGACTGGTTATAAAGGAGAATTACTTTAACCGGGATTTGTGAATCCAGGAATGCCATAATTTCCTTTATAGGAGATTTTAACCTAAAGGAGAAGACTTTAACTCAGTGTAGAGTAATGCCATCTTTCCTTAGGAATTTCTCATGCTAAAAGAGGGACAGTGGCATGGATGTAGATGATCCAGAGGCTTGCCGCTTATAGCAATTAGATGAAAGGGAAGGAGTTGTTGATGTTTGTGTACTGCGAACGAGGCACAACTTTGATGCTAAAAGGTTAATTGGATTAACCAATGGTTTTCTTATATAAAGCCTAAGAGTAGGCTAATATGTATCTCGTACAAAGCCCGAGAGAGAGGCTAAAAGATTTTGACTCCGCTGGGGAGTCTTTTGGTATCTCGTATAAAGCTCGAGATGGAGGCTATTTGACTCAACAAGAGAGTTTTGTTGTATCTCGTACGAAGCCCAAGATGGAGGCGAACAAGGTGGTTGACTCAACGATGGAGTCTCTTATGTGTCTCGTACAAAGCCCGAGAGAGAGGCTAAACATTGTTTGACTCCGCTGGGGAGGATCATTGTACAAAGCCCAAGAGGAGGCTATGGTGACTGTTCAGTTAAGTGACAGGTCCAGTATGCTGATTTTAAAGAGAAAATCAGTTCTTATATGAGCAACATTGTACTCAAGGATTTGATTCAAGGATCAGGGTTATTCCCTTTTCTTTGAGGAAACGGGAAATCCAAAGGGTATTGAGACTGTCCGAGTCTGCGGGTTTCCTTCCTATTTAACGAAGGGGTCACTTGAGAATGTCTTTAAGACTCAAGGAAGTTAGACTGTCCAAGTCTAGAGTTTCATCTTTTATACTATGCTTTGAGAAACAGTAGTAGACTCTTGGAAAGGACTGTTCTATGCAGATGATTAAGCTATGTTCCTATACCTCTAGGAGGTCGTCGGGACAATTTGTACGAAGCCCAAGAGGAGGATGGAAACTTTTAAGAAGCCTACGGGTCCTTGTACGATGCCCAAGAGGAGGCTATCATTCCCGGAGGAAGATATTATTATACGAAGCCTAAGAGGAGGCTGTGAATACTTCTAAGAAGCCGTAGGGTCCTTGTACTAAGCCCAAGAGGAGGCTAGGTTGCTTTTAGGAAGCCTGTGGGTCCTTGTACGATGCCCAAGAGGAGGCCGATTGCTTTTAGGAAGCCGATGGGTCCCCAAACCCCGAGAAATTCAAGGCAATGCTATTCACCGAGAATAGATCAAAGTCAGGAAAGTTCGAGAATTTGGAAGAAACTCAAAGATGCCATTCACGGAGAATACATTCATCTCTGGGAGTAGAGTTTCTTGACATTTCCTAATGAGGACAGCCGAAGAAAAGACTGTATCTGGTGATCCTATTGGGGATCTAGTTGTCTATTTCTACGAATAAACGAAACGGCGTCACCTAGTTCTAGACGTAGTTGCCGGGGAAACTCGAAATATCTATACTATTATTACACAGTTGGTAAGAGTTTATGAAAGAAGACTTACAGTGAAACAGCCCCACAATACAACTATATGTATATGAAAGCGGTAAATGAAAGCAATAACCACTTACTCGGTTGTAGAGCTTCCATGCTGTTTGGTTAGTTGTTCAACAAAGAAAGATTGAAAACAACAGTATATTCAAAATCAGAGGAGAAAGTGCTTTGAAAAACAAAGATTTGGGGCTTACAGCTCAAGGAGAGGCCCAGGGTTTTATCAGTTAGCGCACTGTTTGAATTTGTGCAGAGGGACTTATACAAGTGACTGAGGCCCAAAAATGTTTTCTGTATAAAGGGATGGGTCTTACACTCTTTCAAGAGGCCCAAAAGGTTTAAAGAAAAAGAGTGGGGCTTATAACACGAGGGTAGGCCCAGTTGATTTTTCCGTTTAAAAATGGTGATCGCGCCGAGGTTTTCTTTTAACGCAGAGGGACTTATACAATAAGTGAGGCCCAAAATGTTTTGGTTAAAAGGAGATTGGGTCTTACACTCTATTAGAGGCCCAAAGTATTTTGAATGGGTCTTATAGCTCAAGAAGAGGCCCAAGGTTATTTTTCAAAAGGCGATGAACGTGCCGTTTGTTTTTGACAGTATCGGGACTTATACAATACATTGAGGCCCAAAAATGATTTGGTCAAAAAAAGATTGGGTCTTACACTCTATTAGAGGCCCAAAGTATTTTGAATGGGTCTTATAGCTCAAGGAGAGGCCCAAGGGTTATTTTGAAAAGGCGACGATCGCGCCGTTTGTTTTTGACGGTATCGAGACTTATACAATACATTGAGGCCCAAAAATGATTTGGTCAAAAAAAGACTGGGTCTTACACTCTATTAGAGGCCCAAAGTGTTTTGAAAATGATTTATGAGGGTTGAATTAATCCAAAAACCCTAATTTGTTTTCAAAAATGTGTTTTAATTGAATAAAAATTCAATTAAAATGATCAAAATTGTTTAACATAGGAAAAACAAATTGTGATCTTGGATTAATGCTTCAAAAATTAACTATTGACCTACAAAATAATTAGAAAGCATTAAAAGTTGCAAAATCAAGGTGGAAAAAATATTTTAAATGTCAAAAACAAATAAAACATTAATTCTTTGCAAAAATATCAATTATATAAAATAAATAATATTTTTGGGATTTTTTGGGAAAATAAAATATTTTAACATTTTTGTGCATTATAAAAAAAAGAATCAACTCAAAATCTTTAAAACTCAGAGAGAAATTAATTTTTGAATCAATTAAATAAAAATCACAAAATTCAAATATTTGAATTTGAAAGAAATGGCGCCAAGAACAGCTGAAGAACACGTGCGTGTTCTGGGTTTGGCTGATTTGCATTTTCTATCCAATCTCCCTGAATACTTGATTATAACATGCAATCCACATATCATTATGCTCGTCTCAACCTCACGATCATGTCTATGTCCATTAATTTCATTTAAATTAAACATATAACAAGAAATCATGAAAAATCCTCAAGAACCCTAATTTCTGCATGAAGGCTAGGATTTTTGATACACGATTCAAACAATGCAATTAATTGAGGGAAAACATTCCATGCATGATTATGAACATATGGCCAAATTATTGTGCAGCAAAAATTGTGTGGATCATAGAGTTAGAAGAGCTCATGCTTACCACTTACAGCTGGTGATCGTGATTTGTGTTGGAGGTGTTACAGCTAGGTTCCAATGATGTGGATAGCTTCTCTAGGTGCCAAGTGATGTGTCTGAGTGCTTGGAATGGATTGAAATGGTTTGGAGTTGAAGATGGCACCTCAACTGCAAAACTGTCAAGAACTTGAGCAATTGGCTGGTGATTTTGTGAAATCTGTGTTCCAGATGTTATGTGAGTGTTTGGATCACTTCTATATAATGTATGTGAGGTGTGTGAGTGCTTGGTTTGATTGGAAAAGCTCTCAAACTCAAAACCCGATAGCTACCTTGCTAAGAAAGGCATTTTTGCCAAGAGAAAGAGATTTTGAGGAAAGCATCTGTTAGATGGCTTTGGTGTACTCAAACTGATAACAATTGAGCTCTATTTATAGTAGAGCAAGTTTGTTTTGCAAGGAATAGTGAATGGCAACTGGTAAGTAGGTTTGGCCAATGTTGTCCAATGGAAATCCAAGTCTCCTCTAGCCATTGACTAGAGGTTAGGGCACAGAGCTGTGGTTCCCTTGGTCTTGGATAAGTCTTGACTGATTTCAGATGAGAATGGCTCAGTCCATGCCACCTTGATGCTTCCATTGAATACTTCAATCCAAATTTAGAGTCTTGTCCCTATTTTAGCCATTATACGTTCAACATGTTATTTCTTGTTCCATGGACTTTGGAGGCTTGGCTCAGTGATTGTCCCCTTTAGATTCAATCCTCTGAGGTGTCCAAGTGGATAGGAGCATTTGGATTTGCACAATTTTGGCAAATCGAGCAAAATTGGAAATTCTGCCTTGCCTTGACAGAATTCAACAAGGCCATTTGACAATGTCATAACTCATAGCCCAAATGGAATTTGGCAATGTTCTTGGCCATTTTGGAAAGCCCTTACATGATATAACAACTGTTTGAACATGTTTGGTTTTGATCTTTTTTGAATCCAAGTGAAAAATCCCCCTACATTTGGCAAAAAGTGAAGACAGATTTGGACTTAGTGAAAATTTCACTAAGTGTTGGAAAAAGTGACATTTTCATTTTTCAACCACTTTGATCACTCCATAACTCAAAATCCTTAATGAATTGGACTTAGGACTAGTTGAAGTTTTTGTAGAGGGTAATGAGGGCTAAAAATCCATCTTTGGATGAGAAAAAATGGTCTTGTGGTTTAGGAGTTATAATCCTCCAAAGTTGGTGCCCTTGCCACTTTATTTTTAACTTAGAAAATTTTCTAAGTTTTTATGGTTACCCCTTTTACAAATTATCCAAATTTTCTTGATTTTTCTTGATGAATGATGATTCAAATCATACATTAACATCATTTTAGCGTTAAAAATCCATTTTGGTGAAAAATCTCAAAAAGTCAAAGTTGACTTTTGTGCACAGTTGACTTTTTATCAGATGAATTCCAAATTGTGCAATTCTTCAGGAAATCATGTCATTGACCTAAATCAAACTTGATGGACATGTTCCATGGGTGTCATAGGGTATATTGATGCATGTCATAGGGCTTGGGAGCTTTTCTTGGTCAAAAGTCAAAGTTACAGTTGACTTTTTTCTTAAAACCCTGATTGTGGTGCAGATGAAATTGAGACTTGTTGCTCAAGCTTCTTGGATTAACCCATTGTTCCAAATGGATCAATATAGTTCATTAGAGACCCTCAAACCCTCTCTTGAGGTCTTGGCTCTTGATTTGCCCTAAAAGTCAACTTAGGGGTGAATTAGGTCAAGAAACCCTAATTCCTGATTTTTGATGAATGCATCCCCTGAGGCAAAATTGACTTGATGATTGGGTCCATGAGGTTCCATGGAGTATATTAGGTTGTGTTTTGGATCTTTGGCTCATGCCCAGAGGAAAATTTCCCTTTGGAGGCCCTGATCGACCAAAACCCTAATTTGGTGACACCGGCGATTTTGAGACTTGATCCACCTAGAAGGGAGCAACCTTGTGCTTAATCCTTGAAGTGGGAGTCCTTTTGATCCATTGTGGATGTTTTAGAGGTTAGACAAGTTGAAGATCATGTCATTCCTTGATTGATCCTTTGTCTAAGCACTCAAAGAGGGTTTGAAACCCTAATTTTGATTGTAGTGGATGCTCACCCATCTTTGGGGAGACTGACAAGGTATGATGGTTCCCCCATATTGTGATTATGTTTCTCACAATGATGGGAAATCTTAGTGGTCAAAATTTGGGGTATGACAGATTCCCCTATTTAATCTTCTTGGACACGAAGGTGTGAATGACGAAGGTATTCGGGCATTCGGGGTGCAAGAGGATTAAATATCGGAATACCCGAAATTTTGATGACTATGAATGGCAGCTTGTGCATTCATCTTCTTTTGCTAAGCAATGATGCTTAGAAAGGGTTAACTTCCCCTCGATCCTGGTCTTCAGCCAAGGAACTGGTCTCAGTTTTCTTTTGAGATGAACTTTCCCCCGATCCTGGTTTCCTACCAAGGAACTGGTCTTAGTTTCTGATTTAAACTTCCCCTCGATCCTGGTTTCCTACCAAGGAACTGGTCTTAGTTTCTGATTTAAACTTCCCCGCGATCCTGGTTTCCTACCAAGGAACTGGTCTTAGTTTCTGATTTAAACTTCCCCTCGATCCTGGTTTCCTACCAAGGAACTGGTCTTAGTTTCTGAAGTAAACTTCCCCTCGATCCTGGTTTCCTACCAAGGAACTGGTCTTAGTTTCTGAAGTAAACTTCCCCTCGATCCTGGTTTCCTACCAAGGAACTGGTCTTAGTTTTTGAAATAAACTTCCCCTCGATCCTGGTTTCCTACCAAGGAACTGGTCTTAGTTTCTTTTGTCAATAAACTTTATTGACAAGGGACGCTATTCGTAGCGGTTTTCCTCAAACTTCTCGCCGAATTTTCCTGGGGAGATGCCATTTGGGTGGAAAAAGTTTCGAAGTCAGACTTGCTGGGTAACCTAGTCGTCTGAGTTGTGTACAAACTTCTCTGCTAAAGATGCCATTTGTTGACTCTATCCGGGGAAAGCGAGTCTCTTGAGAGACTGCCTTTGTTTGGGATTACATCATACTTTTCTTGGGATCCTCCTGGAGAAACGCCATATGATGGGGTCCAATTTTGAGGTGCCGATGACCTTTTTATCGGTGGTCTTTTCGGAGCAAAACTGGCATGCTGCCGAATTTCTGATTACGAGGCTCTCTCTGTGGATTTTCCTCAATCCGGGAAAGCAAGGATATCATCTTCAATGGCGAAGAGTGACATCGGTTGAAGGTTCTCTGGTCTTTCAGAGGTTCAAGTTATCAAAGTGGTCGAGGAGCCAACTTCATTCCAGATGTAAACTGGAGGCGAGGTTGTTCAAACGCAGCGTTTCCTGACGAGGCAAGAACTGACAACTCGATTGAGAGAACTTCTATCACTAGGGGACAAGACCAACTAGAGTGATAGTGATGCAATATGAAATATGAATGCAAATCAATAATGCATGATGTATGTATGTTTATGCTGACAAAATTGACGCGACACACAAACTAAAAGATGAACATGACTGGATACTCGGCCATCGCGGGGCGTGTAGAGACATCGCTGGTTCAAGATAGCAATTCCACCTTGCTTAGGAAAGATGGTCCCCGTGGGGAGAAAGAAATGCTCATTTGGTCTTAAGAGATACGAACTCTGTCGGGGATGTCAGATGAAACATGGTATCTGACACAGTTGATCCTTCATTCAGGCGTACTGGCCTAGAAGGAGTACTTTGATTCTGCACTTTGAGGTTCGATTATTTCTGGAGAAGCGACCGAGATTCTTCTGATGTTCAACAGTCAAAAGAAATTGCCGACTTTATTTTAAAAGCAGAAAAAATTTTAACAAGTAAATTCAGTTTTTGTTTTATTTCAAGAATCGTTAATCATGTTAAAATGTCGTTCTGTAATGCTAAAACAAATAAGAATTGCAAACAAAAGCACAAGGGCTCAAATTTGATTGATAAAATGGAGATCAGCCAAACGCGTGATTCCATAGAGTATATACAAAGTTAGAAAATTGTAATTTACAGGGAAAAGGGCTACGTTGAAACATAACGACCACTATCCTTCTACCAACTTTGACTTCGGGGCATCCTGAGCTTCTGTCGAAGATGACCTTGACTGGAGTTTTCCTATGATGGATGATGTAACTGCTGCTGCTGAGGGACTTGCCTCTGTTGAACATAGTTACTTGCCATTATCCCTAATTTTTGCCTGGATTGTACTTTGATGTTTCCAATCCACCGGGATGATTTTTTCATGTCTCTAATTTTTGCCTGGACCGCCCTTTCGGGTTTTCAATCCACCGAGATGTTTTTTTTTAGTTTAGGCGAAGTATTTCTTGACTACATCAACATTCGTGGGGTAGGAAAATTCCTCTCCGTCCATGGTTGCAAGTCTCAAGGCGCCGCCTGAGAAAGCTTTCGTGACCACATAGGGGCCATCATAATTCGGAGTCCTCTTACCTCGCAAATAAGTGAGAAACGATTGTATCTTCTTGAGCACGAGGTCTCCTTTTCTGAAGACACGAGGTCAGACCTTTTTGTCAAACACCCTCTTCATTCTCTGTTGATACAACTGACCATGGCATAGTGCCGTGATTCTCTTCTCTTCGATCAGATTCAGCTCGTCGTGTCAGCTTTGACACCATTCAGCTTCGGTGAGCTTAGCTTCCATCAATACTCGGATTAATGGGATCTCCACTTCTATGGGGAGCACTGCTTCCATGCCATACACTAGAGAGAAAGGGGTTGCCCCTGTTGAAGTGCGGACAGATGTGCGATAACCGTGAAGAGCAAAGGGCAGTATCTCGTGCCAGTCTTTGTAGGTTACAACCATCTTTTGAACGATCCTCTTGATGTTCTTGTTAGCCGCTTCTACCGCTCCGTTCATCTTGGGTCGGTAGGGAGATGAGTTATGGTGTTCGATCTTGAACTCCGAGCACAACTCTTTCATTATCTTATTGTTCAATTTAGATCCATTATCAGTAATGATCTGGCTCGGAACACCATAACGGCAGATGATATTGTTTTTGATAAATCGGACCACCACTTGTCGGGTTACATTGGCGAATGATGCTGCTTCGACCCACTTGGTGAAGTAGTCAATAGCTACCAGGATGAACCGATGTCCGTTTGAAGCCTTGGGCTCAATCATGCCAATCATGTCGATTCCCCATATGGAAAATGGCCATGGAGAAGAGAGAACTTTGAGATGTGATGGCGGTACATGAATTTTGTCGGAGTATATCTGACACTTGTGACACCTCCTTATGTACTTGTAGCAGTCGGACTCCATGGTCAACCAATAGTACCCTGCTCTTAGAATTTTTCTCGCCATTGTATGTCCGTTGGCATGAGTGCCAAAGGATCCTTCGTGAATTTCTTTCATAAGCATGTCTTCCTCTGGTCTATCGACGCATCGGAGCAAGACCATGTCAAAATTTTTCTTATAGAGAGTGTCACCGCTCAGGAAGAAGTTTCCAGCCAATCTTCTGAGGGTCTTTCTGTCTTTTCTGAGTTCCCCAGGTGGGTACTCTTGTTTCTGAAGGAAGCATTTGATATCGTGATACCAAGGTCTGTCGTCTATGACTGCTTCAATCGTGAAGACGTAAGCGGGCCATTCAAGGCGCATTATGTCGATCTTAGGTATGTCATTCCATTGACCTACACTAATCATGGAAGATATAGTGGCTAATGTATCAGCCATGTGATTCTCCTCACGAGGGATGTGATGAAACTCGACTCTGTTGAAGAAAGGTAACAACCTTCTTGCATAGTCTTTATAAGGAATCAATCCTGATTGGTATGTGTTCCAATCTCCTTTTATCTGATTGATAACCAGGGCTGAGTCACCGTATACGTCCAAGTTCTTGATCCTTAAATCAATTGCTTCTTCGAGACCCATTATACAAGCTTCGTATTCGGCCTCGTTGTTCGTACATTTGAACTTAAGTTGAGCGGTGAAAGGAATGTGGGTACCTTGAGGTGTTATGATGATTGCCCCAATTCCGTTTCCATAATGATTAACTGCTCCGTCAAAGATAAGTCCCCATTGGGAACGTGGTTCTGGCCCTTCACTGGGTAACAGTTCATCGCAATCTTTCATCTTTAGATACATGACATCTTCGTCTGGGAAGTCAAACCCGGTTGATTCTTGATCGTCAATCGGTTGATGAGCCAAATGATCGGCTAAAATACTTCCTTTAACGGCTTTCTGAGCGTGGTACTCTATGTCATATTCTGATAGCAGCATCTGCCAAGGGGCGATTCTTCCCGTGAGAGCAGGTTTTTCGAAGACATACTTGATTGGATCCATTTCGGAGATTAACCAAGTAGTATGACGAATCATGTACTGGCGAAGACATTTGGCTGCCCAAGCCAAAGCGCAACAAGTTTTCTCAAGCATCGTGTATCGAGTTTCGCAGTCAGTGAATTTCTTGCTTAGATAGTAAATGGCAGACTCTTTCCGTTTAGTTTCGTCTTGTTGGCCAAGTACACATCCCATTGAGTCCTCTAGGACTGTGAGGTAAATGATCAGTGGTCTTCCTTCCACTGGAGGTGATAGAATCGGAGGATTCAACAGGTATTCCTTAATACTGTCGAAGGCGGTTTGGCAATCTTCTGACCAAACGCAATCCTGGTTATTTTTCAGTAATTTGAAAATCGGCGCACATGTCGCGGTCATAAGGAATATGAATCTGGAGATGTAGTTCAAATGTCCCAAGAATCCTCTGACTTGTTTTTCAGTTTTCGGAGAAGGCATTTCTTGAATGGCCTTGACCTTGTCAGGATCAACCTCGATTCCTTTCTGGCTGACGATGAACCCTAGTAGTTTCCCTGAACGGACACCGAAGGTGCACTTGTTGGGATTCAAGAGGAGCTTGAATTTTCTTAAACGTTCGAACAATTTTGACAGATGTTCAACGTGCTCACTCTCTGTTTTTGATTTTGCAATCATATCATCGACATATACCTCGATTTCTTTATGTATCATGTCATGAAACAGAGTAGTCATGGCCCTTTGATAGGTTGCCCCGGCGTTCTTCAAACCGAACGGCATTACCTTGTAACAAAAGGTACCCCATAGGGTAATGAACGGAGTTTTCTCCATGTCTTTCGGTGCCATTTTGATCTGGTTATAGCCCGAGAATCCATCCATGAAGGAGAAAACTTTGAACTTTGCTGTACTGTCTACCAGCATGTCAATGTGTGGTAAAGGAAAGTCGTCCTTTGAACTTGCCTTGTTCAGATCCTTGTAATCAACACACATTCTGACCTTTCCGTCCTTTTTGGGAACGGGTACGATGTTGGTTAACCATTGAGGATATTCAGACGTAGCGAGGAAACCCGCGTCAATCTGTTTCTGTACCTCCTCCTTAATTTTGATGGCCATGTCCGGGTGAGTGCGTCTCAACCTTTGCTTTACTGGCAGACATTTCGATCTTAACGGTAAGTGATGTTCCACGATGCTGGTATCCAACCCTGGCATATCCTGATAGGACCAAGCGAATACATCGGGAAATTCTTTGAGAAGCTTTATCAAACCCTCTCTGGCAGTTGGATTGAGCAGTGCCCCAATCCTGATTTCTTTTCTCTCTTGTTCTGAACCCAAGTTTACCGTTTCCAACGGCTCTTTGTGAGGTTCAATGGACCTTTCCTCTCGTTTGAGTAATCGGGAGATCTCTTCTGGAATTTTGTCGTCATTTTCTTCTTCAGCCTCGAATACCGGGAACTCAAAGTTGGGAGAAGGCATCGGATCGTATGTTTCAACTGGGTTTAAAACAAGCAATCTGCATGACGTGATGATTCGTGTTTAGAAGAGATCGAGGAAATGCAAGTGTGTGCAGTGTTTTATTTTACTGCTTGTTTTTATGATTAAATTGTTTTTTAGGATTACCATTTTCTGAAAAAGCAAAAAGAGAAAACAACAATAAATGCGGAAATTACAGAACGATGTTATTTTATTAATGAACAAGTCGAATCTTGAAACTACATCCCTATAAAACAAAACTCTGTCGCTTTGGGCTAAGCGAAGAGGGAAAATTTACAGAAAGCAAGCCCTATCAAAACATCCGTTTCACCTGGGCAGGGTGAAAGGTTAAAGATGGCAATTACTTTGACTGATGAACGATCTTCAGAATCTCGACGACAACCCATTGACGGCGAACTCCTCGGTGAATCACAAAGTCTGGCACCTTCCTTGATTTGTCTTCAGAAATAACGCTGATATCTGGTGGAGCAGGATCATTGGAATTTGTCTCCCAGGCAGAGTTGTCGTAGGAGAATTCCTCAGTTGTATTTTGCATAGTATTTGTGCTCTCAGCTGTATCTCCCCATCCAGTAGGCTGGATATCTTCGAGCCTGATACGAGAGCTTTCGGGAGCGGTGTATTTGACCATAAAGTCGTATTTCCCACTCAGTTCTCCCAGAGTGTTCCAAACTTCTTTGGAACTGGAGGAGTCATCCCTCTCGATGACGTTGACCTCGGGAAAAGCAAAGTTGATGAATTCAAGTCCTGCAAACGTTGCAAATTCATCTTCATGTTGAGTAGTTTCTGAATGACCTGAGTGTTGATCCCATGACATGGTGGGGACACAGGTATTCTGTTTAAAAACGATCAGTTGATTTTCATTGTTCGGCTGATTCTCTTGCCCCAAGTTTCCTGGGTAAGGCTGCCACATTGGCAGACCATCCATTGGGCCATAGTAATTGTGGTCAAAGTTGTCTTTCATCAGAGTGTCCTCCTCTAATGAATTTGGCGGAGCACGACATCTTTCTGGATCACAATCTCCATATATCATTTCGACATCTGACCTGGGTATAAATCTCGGACTCTCTGTAGGAAAGCAAAAAGGCGTAGGCACCTCTTCCTGAGACATATAACCGTCCTCATTCAAATAGGACTTCTATTCTTCATCCGTGTCAAAGGGATCTTCCTCATTGATAGCATGTACTGCTTGAGACACTGGGTGAAGGAAACCTCCACTGTGGAAGAAGTTTTGAAGGGGATGAAGACTTTCGCCGTTGGCAGCTGTCTGGGTACAGGTTGCAGAAAAACCAAGACCCTTCTTTGTTTTATTGTCAGTGGGAATGACAAGCTGTCCCCATCCTGTCGTATCGGTACTCTCGACCGCTTTGGTAGCATCGTTGTATGAGGAAATCGAGGTTCCTCCTTTGAAATGATTGTCCTTGCTCACCGATAGTGCTTGGAACTGCGTTTCAATAACCTCCTCGGGTTCTATACCAGCAGATGATGACAAGTTGCTCACAAGCAAGGCTTGTTCCCCACAAACTGTGACAAGTTGATCGTTCTTGACGAACTTTAGCTTTTGGTGGAGGGTCGAAGTGACCGCTCCAGCCTGATGTATCCAAGGTCTTCCTAATAAATAACTGTATGTTGCCCGGATGTCCATGACCTGGAAAGTGACTTGGAAAGTGTGAGGACCGATAGTTATGGGAAGATCAATTTCGCCGATAACTGTTTTTCTGGATCCGTTGAATGCTTTGACGACGACCTCGTTAACTCTCATCGGAGGTCCTTTGAATGATAATTACATCAAAGTGGACTTTGGCATAACATTCAGGGCTGACCCTGTGTCTACCAGTACGCTGGCTAAAGCATCGTCCTGGCAGTTGACTGTAATGTTGAGCGCCATGTTATGACGGCGACCCTCTTCGGGTAATTCCTCATCACTAAATCCCAAATTGTTGCAGGAAGTGATGTTAGAGACAATACTATCGAAATGTCTGATTGTTACATCCTGTTCCACAAAGGCTTGCTCAAAGACTTTCTGTAGAGCCTCCTTGTGGGCTTCTGAACTGAGTAACAGCGATAATACCGAGATCTTTGAAGGAGTCTGTAACAGTTGATCCATAATGTTATATTCACTCCTTTGGATGAGCTTCAGCATCTCATCATTATTTTTTGAAAGGTCAGGATTACTGGATTGACCGACTGGTGGATCAGGAGCTTCCGTCTGAAGTTCCTTTTCCTTGTTAAGTTCTCCAACTCCTCGGTTGAAGATTCTACCACTCCGTGTTACACGACTGATGTCTGCAATATTCATGACGGAGGGTAATGGAATTTCCTTTCCATTTTAAATTGTTGTTGCACCGTATTTGTAAGGGATAGCCTTAGTTGATTCATATGGTAGTGGTCCCGGCAGATAGATGACTATGGGAACCTTCTGATTTTTCTGACCATCATAAGTAATCTCAATTCGTTCCCGGTTGGGAACCTTAGATTCGTCAAGTAGAGGGATGATGGCAAAAACGTCCTTGGTCCTGTGATGACCAGAGATTGTGACAACGTCCTCAACTTGATCGGCAAGGTAGTTCGGTGTCCAGTTGATGGGTCCAGAACCCGGATATGGACGAATTTCTCCACGATTGACCTGACCCTGAAGAGCTGCTCTCACAAGGTAACACCCTTGGTTACTTTCCGAGCAGACACTACAACGGTCGTAGTTGTGTGGTGGTACCTGGCCACACCCACTTTGAATACAATGTAACCTCACTAGGTTAGCTTCCACAGATCGAACATCCTGACTCTGACGCCGAGTGGGGTTTCTATTACTGATACTAATCTGCCGAGTATCTTCATCCATGTAAATTGGCATCCACCAATGATTTAACAAGTGTTGAAGTGCCTCCTGGACAAGGGTACAACCTCGATCGTTTTCGTAACCCGCTTTACAGCTTTGATAGTCATGTGATATTAAGAATCCGAGTCGGACCTGTTCAGCATGTAACTCTACCAGGTTGGTATTCATCACGCGAATGTCAAAGATCTAAACCATGTTGATCTGATAAGGGTTCCTATCATGGTAGTCTTGGATCCATCCAAGATCCATCTGACGCTGGAGGACCTCTTGTATGAAAGAGCATCCCTATTTATTTACCGAGCAAATCAGACAGGACCTGTAATCATGCCGCGGCAGATTATGATACTGGCTTTGCCTTGAGTGCATCGCCACCAAGTTGACATTCATTGCACGGATATCGTGGTTCTGAATGACGTTAGAATTCGTGTAAACCATGTTAACTCCATGAACTCGGTGCTCTTGGATCCATCCGAGATCCATCTGTTCTTGTAGAGCTACTTGCACCACAGAACATCCTTGGTTGTCTTTAGAGCAGATATCACACTGATGATAGTTATGAGGTGGCACATGGCCATATCCACTTTGTCTACAATGCATCTTGACCAGATTGGTCTTTAACAAGAGTACATCGTGAATTTGATAGACATCGTTAGTCTCTCCTTCTATCAAATTGACTGCAGCCTTCTCGTGTCGATGCAACGGGTTCGTGAGAACATTAAGATTCATATCTTTGAAGGATAAGACCCCGCTCCTAATAATTTTTTGCACGTCGAACTTGAAATTGAGACAAGTCTCTATGTTATGCCCTGAACCTCCTTGATGATAAGGGCATGTTTGATCCACCTTAAACCAAAAAGGCGGATTTTCTGGTACTGTAAGAGGAGATTTAGTTTGAATGTGCCCCTTAGCCAGTAGTAATGGAAACAGTTCTGCGTACGTCACGGGTATAGGATCAAATCCTCGTGGTCGAGTTGTACGGTTGTTGTTGTATGGAGGACGAGCCTGGTGAAGAGGTTGTTGTGTCCTTTATTGATCAGGCCGGCTCTGCGCAACCTGAGGTTGATACGTAGGAATAGACACAGGGTTGATAGCAGGAGTCACAGCTGCTACCGGTTGATAACGTCGCCTTTGCTTTCCGAGAGAGATATTCCCAATATCTTGCTCTTTTTTCTTAGGGAGAACACTACCCTATTTTTTAGTACCGCTCGTCGATCCAGTGTCTTTTACCAAACGTCCTTCTCGGACAGCTTCCTCAAGACGTACGCCCATGCCCACCATCTCGGTGAAATCACTGGGTGCACTGGCAACCATTCGGTCATAGTAAAATGAGCTTAAGGTCTTTAAGAAGATCTTTGTCATCTCTTTTTTCTCAAGAGGCGGACAAATTTGAGCGACAATTTCACGCCACCTTTGAGCATACTCCTTAAAGGTTTCCTTGTCCTTTTGCGACATTGATCTGAGTTGATCTCTGTCGGATGCCATGTCCAAATTGTATTTGTATTGTTGGACGAAGGCAGTGCCAAGATCTCTGAATGTACTGATCGTGGCATAGTTTAAACCCATGTACCATTTGAGTGCGGCACCGGTTAAACTATCCTGAAAGTAGTGAATCAGTAGGTCCTGATTCTCCGTCTGAGCTGACATTCGCCGAGCGTACATGACCAAGTGACTCTGAGGGCAAGAGTTACCCTTGTATTTTTCAAAGTCGGGCACTTGATATTTGTGCGGAACTTTCACATTGGGGACCAAGCAGAGATCTGCGGCGTCCTTTCCAAATAGATCCTGACCGCGAATGGCTTGCAGTTCCTTCTGCATTTCCAAGAACTGTTCCTGGAATTCCTCCATTCTGTCAAACATAGTTTCCTTCTTACCAGAAGGTGTCTGTGGAATCTGTCATTCCGGGACAGTGTGCACCACAGGGGGTGGTACCTGACTACGGTAGTGAGTCTTGGCGTTTCCCGAAGTTTGTAACCTTCAGGAGTCTTCAGTATGCCCCTGGCATCTTCGCTTTCCTGAAGTTTGTAACCTTCAGGCCCAACGGCTTCTGTTGTGATTCCCTGATCTTCAGTGATCGGCGGAACATATCCTTCCGGGATATAGTTAACAGGCATGCCCCAAGGACGATCTTTCGGTATCTGATACCTAGGATCATACCTCTCCACTACGGGCATTGAGGTGATCTCTGAGATCACAGTTCTTTGTAGCTGAGCTTCTGCCATGGCTTGCATGTCGTTACGAAGCTTTCTCATATCTTCTCTCAGAGCGTCGATCTCTTCTTTCAACTCTCTGTTTTCTTCCTCAAGATCATCCATCTTTTTCTGACGATTGGCCCGAGTATTGTACGAATGAGACAGTTTGACTCTAGAACCGAGACACAAACGTGAGATTCGTAGGTAAGAAGAATACGCGATGTGAGAATGATGAATGCAATGATTATATTAATTGTTTTTCTTGGTTTAATCAAAATAAACTTCGACAATTAGATTGCAAATATAAAACAGTGGGGAAACCCCTTTTTATTGAAATTCAAAGGATTACAGAAATGGAAATACAGTAGATTACAAGGTGCAGAAACAGAAACCTAAACTAATGGGTCCCGAGTCCTCTCTGAAGAGAAATCGGGTGCTGATTCTGGTATCTTCCTTTTCTTTAACCGGGGCTCTTAGGCCGTTGCCGGGTTGTCATTCCTTTGCCAGGTGAAAGGAGTGAGCAAATTCCTTTGGTCATCTTTATTATCTACAGCATGTTGCTCCAAAATTTCAATCAGAGCATCTTTTTCCTTCAGTAATTGCTGTATTTTGATACACTCTACGTCGAAGGTGTGTTACTTGTTCTTCCAAGACCTTCTCTCCTTTTGAACTTTGTTGAGAGTAACCTGAAGCTTTTCAGTTTCCGTCATGAAGTACATGACAGATTCCCTCGGCGGAAGAATCCCGTAACGAGGATAAGGCATCTTTAGCTTGAGAGCTCTAGTTTGTACCCAATGGAGATAAGGCTCCACCGAGACACAATCTGGTTTTCCTAGAGACTCCCGTCCTTTCTTATGAACCTGTTTCCAAGCATGCACTATTTCCATCTTTAGTGCTCTGTCACTTTCTCCTTCTTTGAAGAAAAGACCTTCCAGATGAACACCCTGTGGGATGTGTCTCATCGGGTATCCAAATTGACGGCGAACCAATATCGGATGGTAGTTGATTCCTCCTTTAGTTCCTATGAGGGGTACGTTGGGGAAGTTTCCACAACGGTCAATGATCCTGATTCCCTCATAAATCCTATTACACCAATCTATATCAGAGTTGGTAAGAGACATGATCTTCTGCGACCAACGTAAGGCACTCTTGCAATCCCAAAAAGCAGCAGACTTGGGCAAGTGAGAGATAAACCATTTGTAAAGCAGAGGTACACAGCATGTGATCTCCCCTCCGCTGTACAAATTTCCCAAGTGTACAGAATGATACGCATCTGCGAGCAAAGTCGGTACAGGATTTCCAATGAGAAAAACCTTAATGGAGTTAATATCGACGAAGTTATTGATGTTGGGAAACAAAAATAACCCGTAGGTGAGCAAGACAAAGATGCTTTCAAAAGCAGTTATGTTTCCTATACTGGAAAAATACAGGGCCTTCTTCGTCAAGAACTGGGCTGGCAAACCTTGGATGCCACCCTTGGTAGTCATGTGAGTCCTGACCTCAAACTCGTCCAAATGAATTGCTCTTGCAATGGTCTGATTCTTTGGAATTTCTTCCAGTCCAGAAAATGGAGCTCGATCAGTAATGTGTAGATCGATCAGGTGAGAATACTCCTCCAGCGTTGGTGCTAACTGGTAATCTGGGAATGTGAAACAGTGATAAACCGGATCATAAAATTGAATGAGCGCATCCATGATTCCCTCAATCACATGGACTCTTAACAGTGGTAGCAAACCTCCGTGCTTGGCTCTGAAAGCCTCAGGGTTGGTGATCATCCTTGCCAACCTTCTCAAATCCTCTAGCTTTGGAACCTTGAAGGTGTAAGTATGAGTTCTCCTTCTACCGAAATCCATTAGCGTAATCCTTTTCTCTGATATTTGCAATCACAGTCTTAGTTTAATTTGAAAAACAAAGAGACTAGAAGAGAAATTTTTTTTGAATGTTTTAATGTTTTTTAAATGAATGCATGAATGCAGCACACAAAAACATAGAAAAAACATGGGGTCAAAGGGTCGTTGTCATGAAGTCAAGGCTCTACCCATCCCCAAAGGTTTATATTAGGGTGATTTTTGTACCTGTACTCATTATCATCAGCTCCTCCCAGGAAAGCAAAACAACAAGTGGATCGCTAGCGAGTTGTAGAGCAATCTTAGAGTAAGTGCCATTCACCGAGAATAGATCACCAGCCTCAAATGAGGGTAGTATCGCGTAACAACTATTTCTGATAGTTTTCGCACTACGAAAGGGTTTGGCTCCTCAGCTTCTCAGACTTAACAACCGGCCCATTGTCTAGGTGAGAGAATGGGTTGCGTTGGTCAGCCTCCACTGAGGTTGATTGTCGACCCCGTCGCCATCACTTATCTTAAGTGTATACTCAATCTTTCCACATACGGCATCACCCGCATTCCCATTAGCAGAAAAATAAACATGTATAGCAATTAGGAAAAGCGGTATATATATTTGTCCTAAACATCCTAAACCTTCAAAGCTATGAATCCTAAGTTCCTGACAGAAAATGGGTTCCCCGGCGGAAGCCCCAATCTGTGGTATCACACAAGAGGTGAAAAGAAAGACCGTGCCTAGATCTAACTTTGAACGGCCCCACGGTGGGCGCCATTTTTCTGTGAAAAATGGGGACGACCGTGCCTAGATCTAACTTTGAACTGCCCCACGGTGGGCACCATTTTTCTGTAGCGAGCGATTTTGGACGCGGTTCTTAAGCGCTGGTCGCTCTCTGCGGTTGAGCTTAAACTACAGGCCGATTCATTTTTTATCCTATTAAAGCTGATGAAGGAAGGGAAATAGATGTCTCCAATTAACCCTGCTTTGCATACTGAGTTTAAACAGCGGTCTGTTAGATTACGGATGCTATCAATGTGGGGGGGGCTTTGTACTGGTTATTTGTATTTTCGCCAATACTGTTTTCTTTCTTTTTATCTAGGCAGAAGGTTTCTGGCGGGGAACAAGGATTAGGATGTTTAGGACGGATGCTTTTTGATGTGAGAGTATGGGATTTGGATTTTTTTGTTTAGTGTGCTTGCTAAGATCTTTTCTTTCGATCTTATGCCTACGTATTCCCGTTTACCGAAACAGGGAAATCAGAGCGTTCGTAGTTCCTCCTATTCTATGGGAGGAAATGGTTGTTTTGGTGTCTTGTTCAAAGCCCAAGACGTGAAGCGAAAGGTGTTTTATATCTTGTTCAAAGCCCAAGATGTGAAGCTGAAAAGTCTATTTGTATCTTGTTCGAAGCCCAAGATATGAAGCTAAAGGTTTGACTTTAGAGAGAATTTGTCATCTCTAAAGAAAGGTTTGTCTGTCACAACTGTTGGGTGACTGGTTATAAAGGAGAATTACTTTAACCGGGATTTGTGAATCCGACAATGCCATAATTTCCTTTATAGGAGATTTTAACCTAAAGGAGAAGACTTTAACTCAGTGTAGAGTAATGCCATCTTTCCTTAGGAATTTCTCATGCTAAAAGAGGGACACTGGCATGGATGTAGATGATCCAGAGGCTTGCCGCTTACAGCAATTAGATGAAAGGGAAGAAGTTGTTGATGTTTGTGTACTGCGAACGAGGCACAACTTTGATGCTAAAAGGTTAATTGGATTAACCAGTGGTTTTCTTATATAAAGCCTAAGAGGAGGCTAATATGTGTCTCGTACAAAGCCCGAGAGAGAGGCTAAAAGGTTTTGACTCCGCTGGGGAGTCTTTTGGTATCTCGTATAAAGCTCGAGATGGAGGCTATTTGACTCAACAAGAGAGTTTTGTTGTATCTCGTACGAAGCCCGAGATGGAGGCGAACAAGGTGGTTGACTCAACGATGGAGTCTCTTATGTGTCTCGTACAAAGCCCGAGAGAGAGGCTAAACATTGTTTGACTCCACTGGGGAGGATCATTGTACAAAGCCCAAGAGGAGGCTATGGTGACTGTTCAGTTAAGTGACAGGTCCAGTATGCTGATTTTAAAGAGAAAATCAGTTCTTATATGAGCAACACTGTACTCAAGGATTTGATTCAAGGATCAGGGTTATTCCCTTTTCTTTGAGGAAACGGGAAATCCAAAGGGTATTGAGACTGTCCGAGTCTGCGAGTTTCCTGCCTATTTAACGAAGGGGTCACTTGAGAATGTCTTTAAGACTCAAGGAAGTTAGACTGTCCAAGTCTAGAGTTTCATCTTTTGTACTATGCTTTGAGAAACAGTAGTAGACTCTTGGAAAGGACTGTTCTATGCAGATGATTAAGTTTTGTTCCTATACCTCTAGGAGGTCGTCGGGACAATTTGTACGAAGCCCAAGAGGAGGATGGAAACTTTTAAGAAGCCTACGGGTCCTTGTACGATGCCCAAGAGGAGGCTATCATTCCCGGAGGAAGAGATCATTATACGAAGCCTAAGAGGAGGCTGTGAATACTTCTAAGAAGCCGTAGGGGCCTTGTACTAAGCCCAAGAGGAGGCTAGGTTGCTTTTAGGAATCCTGTGGGTCCTTGTACGATGCCCAAGAGGAGGCCGATTGCTTTTAGGAAGCCGATGGGTCCCCAAACCTCGAGAAATTCAAGGTAATGCTATTCACCGAGAATAGATCAAAGTCAGGAAAGTTCGAGAATTTGGAAGAAACTCAAAGATGCCATTCACGGAGAATACATTCATCTCGGGGAGTAGAGTTTCTTGACAGTTCCTAATGAGGACAGCCGAAGAGAAGATTGTATCTGGTGATCCTATTGGGGATCTAGTTGTCTATTTCTACGAATAAACGAAACGGCGCACCTAGTTCTAGACGTAGTTGCCGGGGAAACTCGAAATATCTATACTATTATTACACAGTTGGTATGAGTTTATGAAAGAAGACTTACAGTGAAACAGCCCCACAATACAGTTATATGTATATGAAAGCGGTAAATGAAAGCAATAACCACTTACTCGGTTGTAGAGCTTCTACGCTGTTTGGTTAGTTGTTCAACAAAGAAAGATTAAAAACAACAGTATATTCAAAATCAACGGAGAAAGTGCTTTGAAGAAGAAAGATTTGGGGCTTACAGCTCAAGGAGAGGCCCAGGGTTTTATCAGTGAGCGCACTGTTTGAATTTGTACAGAGGGACTTATACAAGTGACTAAGGCCCAAAAATGTTTTCTGTACAAAGGGATAGGTCTTACACTCTTTCAAGAGGCCCAAAAGGTTTAAAGAAAAAGAGTGGGGCTTATAACACGAGGGTAGGCCCAGTTGATTTTTCCGTTTAAAAATGGCGATCGCGCCGAGGTTTTCTTTTAACGCAGAGGGACTTATACAATAAGTGAGGCCCAAAATGTTTTGGTTAAAAGGGGATTGGGTCTTACACTCTATTAGAGGCCCAAAGTATTTTGAATGGGTCTTATAGCTCAAGGAGAGGCCCAAGGTTATTTTTCAAAAGGCGACGAACGCGCCATTTGTTTTTGACGGTATCGGGACTTATACAATACATTGAGGCCCAAAAATGATTTGGTCAAAAAAAGATTGGGTCCTACACTCTATTAGAGGCCCAAAGTATTTTGAATGGGTCTTATAGCTCAAGGAGAGGCCCAAGGGTTATTTTGAAAAGGCGACGATCGCGCCGTTTGTTTTTTACGGTATCGGGACTTATACAATACATTGAGGCCCAAAAATGATTTGGTCAAAAAAAGACTGGGTCTTACACTCTATTAGAGGCCCAAAGTGTTTTGAAAATGATTTATGAGGGTTGAATTAATCCAAAAACCCTAATTTGTTTTCAAAAATGTGTTTTAATTGAATAAAAATTCAATTAAAATGATCAAAATTGTTTAACATAGGAAAAACAAATTGTGATCTTGGATTAATGCTTCAAAAATTAAGTATTGACCTACAAAATAATTAGAAAGCATTAAAAGTTGCAAAATCAAGGTGGAAAAAATATTTTAAATGTCAAAAACAATTAAAACATTAATTCTTTGCAAAAATATCAATTATATAAAATAAATAATATTTTTGGGATTTTTTGGGAAAATAAAATATTTTAACATTTTTGTGAATTATTAACAAAAAAATCAACTCAAAATCATTAAAACTCAGAGAGAAATTAATTTTTGAATCAATTAAATAAAAATCACAAAATTCAAATATTTGAATTTGAAAAAAATGGCGCCAAGAACAGCTAAAGAACACGCGCGTATTCTGGGTTTGGTTGATTTGCATTTTCTATCCAATCTCCCTGAATACTTGATTATAACATGCAATCCACATATCATTATGCTCGTCTCAACCTCACGATCATGTCTATGTCCATTAATTTCATTTAAATTAAACATATAACAAGAAATCATGAAAAATCCTCAAGAACCCTAATTTCTGCATGAAGGCTAGGATTTTTGATACACAATTCAAACAATGCAATTAATTGAGGGAAAACATTCCATGCATGATTATGAACATATGGCCAAATTATTGTGCAGCAAAAATTGTGTGGATCATAGAGTTAGAAGAGCTCATGCTTACCACTTGCAGCTGGTGATCATGATTTGTGTTGGAGGTGTTACAGCTAGGTTCCAATGATGTGGATAGCTTCCCTAGGTGCCAAGGGATGTGTCTGAGTGCTTGGAATGGATTGAAATGGTTTGGAGTTGAAGATGGCACCTCAACTGCAAAACTGTCAAGAACTTGAGCAATTGGCTGGTGATTTTGTAAAATCTGTGTTCCAGATGTTATGTGAGTGTTTGGATCACTTCTATATGATGTATGTGAGGTGTGTGAGTGATTGGTTTGATTGGAAAAGCTCTCAAACTCAAAACCCGATAGCTACCTTGCTAAGAAACGCATTTTTGCCAAGAGAAAGAGATTTTGAGGAAAGCATCTGTTAGATAGCTTTGGTGTACTCAAACTGATCACAATTGAGCTCTATTTATAGTAGAACAAGTTTGTTTTGCAAGGAATAGTGAATGGCAACTGGTAAGTAGGTTTGGCCAATGTTGTCCAATGGAAATCCAAGTCTCCTCTAGCCATTGACTAGAGGTTAGGGCACAGAGCTGTGGTTCCCTTGGTCTTGTATAAGCCTTGACTGATTTCAGATGAGAATGGCTCAGTCCATGCCACCTTGATGCTTCCATTGAATGCTTCAATCCAAATTTGGAGTCTTGTCCCTATTTTGGCCATTCTAGGTTCAACATGCTATTTCTTGTTCCATGGACTTTGGAGGCTTGGCTCAGTGATTGTCCCCTTTAGATTCAATCCTCTGAGGTGTCCAAGTGGATAGGAGCATTTGGATTTGCACAATTTTGGCAAATCGAGCAAAATTGCAAATTCTGCCTTGCCTTGACAGAATTCAACAAGGCCATTTGACAATGTCATAACTCATAGCCCAAATGGAATTTGGCAATGTTCTTGGCCATTTTGGAAAGCTCTTACATGATATAACAACTGTTTGAACATGTTTGGTTTTGATATCTTTTGAATCCAAGTGAAAAATCACCTTACATTTGGCAAAAAGTGAAGACAGATTTGGACTTAGTGAAAATTTCACTAAGTGTTGGAAAAAGTGACATTTTCATTTTTCAGCCACTTTGATCACTCCATAACTCAAAATCCTTAATGAATTGGACTTAGGTCTAGTTGAAGTTTTTGTAGAGGGTAATGAGGGCTAAAAATCCATCTTTGGATGAGAAAAAATGGCCTTGTGGTTTAGGAGTTATGATCCTCCAAAGTTGGTGCCCTTGCCACTTTATTTTTAACTTAGAAAATTTTCTAAGTTTTTATGGTTACCCCTTTTACAAGTTATCCAACTTTTCTTGATTTTTCTTGATGAATGATGATTCAAATCATACATTAACATCATTTTAGGGTTAAAAATCCATTTTGGTGAAAAATCTCAAAAAGTCAAAGTTGACTTTTGTGCACAGTTGACTTTTTATCAGATGAATTCCAAATTGTGCAATTCTTCAGGAAATCATGTCCTTGACCTAAATCAAACTTGATGGACATGTTCCATGGGTGTCATAGGGTATATTGATGCATCTCATAGGGCTTGGGAGCTTGTCCTGGTCAAAAGTCAAAGTTACAGTTGACTTTTTTCTTAAAACCCTGATTGTGGTGCAGATGAAATTGAGACTTGTTGCTCAAGCTTCTTGGATTAACCCATTGTTCCAAATGGATCAATATAGTTCATTAGAGACCCTCAAACCCTATCTTGAGGTCTTGGCTCTTGATTTGCCTTAAAAGTCAACTTAGGGGTGAATTAGGTCAAGAAACCCTAATTCCTGATTTTTGATGAATGCATCCCCTGAGGCAAAATTGACTTGATGATTGGGTCCATGAGGTTCCATGGAGTATATTAGGTTGTGTTTTGGATCTTTGGCTCATGCCCAGAGGAAAATTTCCCTTTGGAGGCCCTGATCGATCAAAACCCTAATTTAGTGACACCGGCGATTTTGAGACTTGATCCACCTAGAAGGGAGCAACCTTGTGCTTAATCCTTGAAGTGAGAGTCCTTTTGATCCATTGTGGATGTTTAAGAGGTTAGACAAGTTGAAGATCATGTCATTCCTTGATTGATCCTTTGTCTAAGCACTCAGAGAGGGCTTGAAACCCTAATTTTGATTGTAGTGGATGCTCACCCATCTTTGGGGAGACTGACAAGGTATGATGGTTCCCCCATATTATGATTATGTTTCTCACAATGATGGGAAATCTTAGTGGTCAAAATTTGGGGGATGACAGTAATGCCAACTTAGAAAAAGCTTCGATAACCTTGCAATAATAACTAGCCAACCCAAGAAAATTTAGTATTTCCGTAGCAGACTTCGGAGTCTCCCACTGTAACACAACATCAATCTTAGAAGGATCCACATCAATTCCACCACTCGATATCACATGGCCAAGGAAACTTACGTCCTTCAACCAGAACCCACATTCCGACAGTTTTGCATCTAACTTCTTCTCTTTCAACACTTGCAACACCGTACGCAAATGCTCAACATGTTCTTCTTCAGATTTCGAGTATATCAGAATATCATCAATGAAAACCACAACAAACTTATCAAAATACTCATGAAAAATCCAATTCATATACTCCATGAACACACCTGGTGCATTGGATACACCAAACGACATCATAGTGTATTTATAGTGACCATACCTCGTCCTGTAAGCTGTCTTCGGAATATCATCTGGCTTAACATAAATCTGATGATAACCAGACCTCAGATCAATCTTGCTAAACACACAAGTGCCCACTAGTTGATCCATCAAATCGTCGATTCTCAAAAGTGGATATTTATTCTTGATAGTCACTTTATTCAACTGCCTGTAATCAACACACAACCTCATACTATCATCTTTCTTCTTAACTAACAACACAGAAGCACCTCACGGAGAAACACTCGGTCGAACAAACTTCTTCTCAAGCAATTCTTCTAATTGTTTCTTTAATTCACTTAACTCAGAAGCTGACATCCGGTAAGGAGCCATTGACACCAGACTCGTACCTGGTATCAATTCCACCGCAAACTCGACTTCACGCTCTGGGGGAAAATCACTTACGTCGTCTAGAAATACATCTAGGAATTCATAGACAACAGGTAATTCAACACTTATAATTTCACAATTAACTTGCAACGATGTAAACATTGCAAACATCAAGGCTCCATCTTCTAGAAGTTTATCCACTTGCTTAACAGACAAAAACATCAATTCTACATTATCACCAAACTCAGGAAATCTCACAGTCTTATTATAACAGTATATATGACCATAGTTGAACTCCAACCAGTTAATTCCAAGGATAACATCAATTTGGTGAAAGGATAAACACACCAAATCCATCACGAACCTCTTCCCAAAAATAGTTAAAGGACAACCCGAACACACAAAAGTAATAGTAACAGAACCATTAGCAGAAGTTTCTATCACCATACTACCATTAATATCAGATAATTTCAAACCCAGCATAGTAGCACATTCAAGCGAAATAAACGAATGAGTAGCACCAGTATCAATATTAGCAACCAACTCAATATTGTTAACAAAAGAAGTACCTCGAATCAAGTTATCCTTCTTAGGGACTTCTGAACCGCTCAAAGCAAACACTCTGCCATTAGTCTGAGCAGTAGTAGCAGTCTTCTTCGGCTTCTGGCATTGGGTACTGATGTGACCTTGTTCACCATAATTGAAACAAGTCAGACCCTCATTCTTGCAATCAGTGGCTCGATGACCTCTCTTACCACATCTGTAACATCTCAACGCATTATTGTTGCAACAATCAGCACAGTGACCTTGCTCGCCACACATGTAACACTAAACAGAAGCGGGAGATGCTCCCCCACTTGTCTTATTCCCATATAAAGCCTTCTGCTTCCCTTTGTCAGCTAGAGTCACATAAGGTTTTCCTCGAAACCATCCTTTCTCTTTCTTCTCACTAAGATATTTGTAGTGAGCCGATCGAGCTTTGCTATCCTCATCATAGATCCTACTCTTATCCACCAGCTCAGTATACCTACAAATCTGTTGGAATCCAATACCCTATTTGATCTCTGGTCTTAGCCCATTCTCAAACTTGAGACATTTAGAAATATCAGCATCAGCACGGTTGTAATGTGGACAAAACTTCACCAGCGCCTCAAACTTCACGAGCCCCTCATAATCAATCACACTTCATCATATCATCATTATTAGAAATACATCATATTAATCATTTCACTTCATGTGAGATAATGCAGCAAAAAAAAGAAAGAAAAGAAAGTAGAAGAAAAGTAAAATAAAAAAAAATGTTAGCTTCTGCTCGCCCGGCGAAGTAGGGACGAAACGCCTTCCCTATACAAAATTCCAGGATCCCCTCTTTTTCATCCTTCCTTCGCCTGTCCTTTCGCCTGGCGCTTCTTGAGCGAAGTAGCTTCCCCCAACAAAGCATATGATTCGTCCAGCGAAAGTGCGAAAACAACAACTCTGCAGTTGCATTTTCTACACAGTCCAGACCCCAAAACTCTTGCAATTCCAATATCGTTCAATCCGAAAACGCACATAATTTAAAAGATATCACAATACAACAACAACACTTCATAATAGGCATCATATACATCATCTAATAGCACTACAACATCATTCTATCACTTATTTCATCATGAATCATCACATTACCATCATATTACTACATTTTCCCTAAAACCCCAAAACCACCTACATACATTTAAACCATATATAAATTATAATGAAAACTAATACTCCCCATACCTTAGATTCTTAGTTCTAATCCTTTTACTTGAGTTCTACAACAATCTCTTTGAGCCCTAGCCTCTTCTACCTTTTTCCTCAGTGTCGTTTCTCCAAAACACGATCGTTCAGAATGAACTTCTCCACTTCAATTTTCCCTTTTGTAAAACTTTCCCTAAGGACCCCTAATATGCCTTTCCCAACTTACCTTCACTAATACTTCTATAATGACACCTTGCCCTCGATGTTTCCACTCATTTTATTTTGACTAATAATAATAGTCTAAATAACATAATCTATACTATTCTATTATCATTAACTCTAAAATAATTCTAATTAAATATTTAATTTCTACATAATCTTTTTATTCCCTTAACTCATCATCACCCCACAACACACAACAAGAACACACCGTGCATAATAATTCACCAAAATTCACCTATAATCACAAATAATTTAACAAATATTAAAATATAAATATCGGGGTGTTACAGAAAACATAAAGGTTCATGTTATGAATGTGGAAAAGAAGGTCATTATACGCAGGAGTGTCCATTGATCAAGAAAGAAAAAAAAGAAAAGCCATCACAAGAACTCTAGCAAGTCTAGAAGATCTTATGTTACTTGGGAAAGTGAAAATGATTCCTCAAGTGATGAAAGCTCAACTTCAAGTGTCGAATCGGCTAAGCTTTGCTTCATGGCCAACAAAAAGAAGAAGAAGAATGTAAGCCATTCTAAGCTTGAATCTATTAATGAATTGTCTGATTTCTAATTACAAAAGCTTTTGAAAATCTACTTAGAGAGACCTTAGATGCTTTTAAATTTAGCTTCAAATAAAAGAATATTTTCACATTTAGAAGCTAAAGTTTTGGAAACCAAAATGAATATGGAAGCTCTTAAGCAATATATGATAAATATTTAAAAGGATAAGAATGAGGATGAAGAACCTTCATGGTTCGGTTGTGAAATTGTCACATTTGGCAAAAAGAGGTAAATACTGTTAAAGCTAAATTGGACAAGGCATTACAATCAAAGGTTACATTTGCTATTGATCCATCAAAGTTTAAACGGTCTTTAAACCCTTCATATAAAAAGTATAAATATGTTCAAAAGGATCCAAATAGGAAAAGTATATCTCATCACAACTTTTCTTGTCACTATTGTTGTAAAAGGGGAACGCTATTGAAAAATGTAAGTTTAGGAGACTCTTTGTTCCTAAAGGTGTTTTTCAATGGTTGCCCAAATGTAAACTTGATTTCACTCACTCTCAAAGACCCAATGAAGATCGGGTACATAGGATTTCTTGTTAATCTTGCAGGATAAATGTCTTGGCTCTATGAAGAGAGTATGGGATCTCGTTTCTGGGTGCTCAAGACATATAACAGGTGACATCTCCCTATTTCATTGACTTGTGGCTAGGAAGAAGGAGTGTGTGACCAAGGAAATCAACAACTAGTGTTCATTAATTGGTAAAAGCGTATAGATTACTTGTATTGCTTATGTCTAAGAAATGTAAAATAGGTATTTCATTTCATGACATAGGCGTGTCTTCAAAAGACATACTCAAGAACATCTAACAAGGGATTGATCAACCTAAGACGATGAAACTTGAGGAGGAGCAAGATATATATCATGAAAGAGAGAAGAATGAAAATCCAATCGAAAAGGATGATCATCAAATCAATAATCTTCTTGGATTCATTACAAATCACATTATTGGATACTTTATCAAAGTGAAAGGTGGTAAGATTGTTGATGTTAACAGGTTTGTGGTTCATTTTACATTTATTCCAACTTTCTTTAGAGAGTTCCTTGTGAAATGCTTTTGCATCCTTCATCATTCGTACGGTGAGGTAATATCATTTTAGCTTTCGTTTGTAATTAAGTTTCTTTCTTTTACCTATTTATTTTTCAAGGCATGTGATATATTGTGTGTATGATATATGTTATGAGTGTTCATTTTCAAAAATTTCAAATGACCATTGTGTGTTTCATTTAACATGTTTATATTGGCCTCATTCTAAATACTTTCACATGTACTCTATATCTTTTGATATACCATGCTTACATTTGTGTGTTTGCATGTTATTGGCTAAAAAATCATGAAAAGAAATCATTTGGATGTGTCTCTATACACTAGTTATGCATGTGTTAATTTGAGTCTTCCATAGTCAGACCAAAATCAAATGTGTTAAAGTTTTCAATTTTTGGACCTCGTGTGTTGACTCATGTGTGTTTAAGTCGACTCATGGTGTTTATAGGTCGACTCATGAAAATAAATTTTTGAATTTTGTCAAAATTGGTTCAATATGTGTCGACACATGTGTCGAGTGTGTCGACACATGTGTCGAGTGTGTCGACACATGTGTCGAGTGTTTCGACACATGTGTCGAGTGTGTCGACTCATGACCTTTATAAGTCGACTTATGCTTCCTGCAGGTCGCCTCATGATGCATTTTTATGACCGTTCATTTCATGTCTCATTCATTTCTCATACACGCCCTTGTCTCCACATATTCTAATTTCCTCTTGAGTCTTGTAACTCTTCAAAGTTTCATTAACTCCTCCATTATTCCTATTATATTCATCCAACTTAATCATTCAACTCTACACTTTCCAAAATCTCATTAAGTCTCATCATTCAATCATCATTCTTCCTCCTCTATAAAACTCTCATTATCCTCATATTTCACATCACATCCAAGTATCCAAAAATCTAAATTTGCATCCGTTCTTTGTTCTCATTGTCATTTTTGCGTCTTAGAATCTTTATCCTTGATTTGGGTTTATGGGTAATCATATATGCCTTATGTTAGAACAAGATTTTGGTTCTGCATATAATCTCTAGTTTTGATAACAATGCATATATTTTATACGTGACAATTTTGTACTCTAATATTTTTCTTAAGTGCGCAAATATAAAGTTTAATTTGATTATGGATGGCTCTCTAGAAATCTCATCAGAATCGATTCTGGCACGCCTCAAGAAACTACTTCAACCGCATCTAGAGAAACATCAGCAGTTTTGATGAATGCTAAATGTCTCTGGATAAGGATAGTTGTGTGATTCTCATATAAGCTTTGCTTCTAGCTCTGAAGTTAAGGTTCTGGGCTCTGAAGACTTGTTCACTCTCAGCTGAAAATCAAGATGTTGGTTCTGACATAATCACTCTAAGAAGACTTAAGTGAAGACAACTTCGGACTCTGAAGACTCTGATACTTCTTGGTACATTTATCTTCTAGACTCATCATCACTTCACATCAGAAGAATTCCATCAGAAGATAAGATCAAGACAAAACTTGCGCTAAAAGAATTCGTACAACAGTACAATCCCAAATTGGTAAAAACTGATGTACGCCAAAATTGTTAAGGAAATTTTGTGAGACTTTACTACTCCTGTCTCCCACGATCTTCGGTTTACCGTTATGGCATCTGGCACTGTTAGTTACATTTCTACCTTCCAACATTCTACCATTAAGCCTATATAAAGGATTAACTACTTCATTGCAAAAATAACGAACAATATTGCAAGAGTGAAAACGCAAAGTCTCAAAATTCTATCAAGAGAGTATTCTGAAACACAAAGAGTTATTGCTCATATTTGTGTATAAAGATTATTCTTTATTTTGTTTCATTCGCTTATCAGAAGCACTATTGTAAACACTTTCTATTGTAATCTCTTTGAAATTATTTTCCTCAAGTGACTAAGTGTTAGTCTGTATACTTGAGAGGGCTAAGGTGTTTTCTAACACTTTGGTGAACTTTTGTAATCTTTCAAGATTAGTGAATTAAGTCCTTATTGAAAACGAAATCACCTTGGTGGGGTGGACAAGACGTAGCCTCGTTATAGGAGAACTTGTATAAACCAAACGTGTCACTCTCTTTCTTAGTTTGTATATCTTATTGTTTGTGTTAAGCTTTTTTGTCGAAAAGTTTTGAAAAACCCCAATTCAAACCCCCTTTCTTGTGTTTTTCTCTACCTTCACCTCAAGCATCTTCATTTCTCATTCACACATTCTATCGAACACTTGGTGTGCGAACTTTGTTTTAACAATTCTCAATGGCTCCCAAGCTTGCAAAAACCAAGGATGATTCCAAGGGTACACTACTGCAGATCATGTGAAGAAGATCATCATAAGCTTACCAAAGAAGTGGAGGCATATGGTGAATGCTTTTAAGGTGTCCAAAGATTTAAATAGTACGACTCTGGAAGAAATTTTAAGTTCTTTAAGAAGTCATGAGATACAACTGGAAGAGGATGAGCCTCAAAGAAAAGGAAAAATAGGCTAGGAAGAAAAGGCAAAGACATTTCAAGCTGAAGAAGGAGAAGAATATGAAGAAGATTTTGATGAAGAAGATGAACTCTATCTTCTTTCCAAGAGAGTTAATCAACTCTGGAGAAAGAGACAAAATAAGCCCAGAGGATTCAGAATAATAGGTGGACGCTTTGAATAAATATCAGGACAAAAGAAGTGTGGTGATAAAAAAGATGTCATCTATTTCAAGTGCAAGGAACTAGGCCACTATAGGAACGAATGTCCTAAGCTAAAGAAAGAAAAGACTAAGAAAAAGTTCTTCAAACATAAAAAGAAGGTTCTGATAGCTACATGGGATAACTCTGAGTCTTCATAAGGTGATTCTGAAGAAGTGCAAGCCAACATAGCACTGATGGCAAGCACATAAGCATTTGACTCAGGATCAGGATCAGAATCAAAATCAGAATCAAAACCTAATGATGTATTATCTAACCTAACTTATTCTGAAGTAGAGTCTTGTCTGACTGAAATTCTTGGAAAGTATCAGAGTCTTCAGAAAAGCTACAAGAAATTGAAACAAATTCATGTAGCTGGCTTTTAAGTCCATAGTGAGCTAAATAAAGAAAAATCTACTCTAAAAGAAAAGATATGTAATATTGAAAAAGATAAATCTGCCCTCAAAACCAAAAGTAAAGAACTTGAAAAAGAGATTCTTTTAGAAGCTCATGTGGACTCTGAATTTTTCATTAAGAAATATGAAATGTATTTTCAAAAAATTCTTGCATGAAACATAGATAGAAGAAAAATGGCTTCTATAATCTACGGAGTAAGCAGAAATGGAAAGAGAGGTATTGTTTATGTGCCACCTATGAATTCTAGGGTTAAACCTAATTCAAAATAAAAAAGTAATTAAATTAAAAGCTCTGTACTCCCATTTATCTAATGGACACACACATGGGTACCCAAATACAAAATAGTCTATGTTTCATACATCCTTAGCAGCCAAGTTCAAACACCAATCTTGGTACCTTGACTCTGGATGCTTATGTCACATGACAGGAATAAGGCATATTTTTGAAAGTCTTGAACTTAAGCCTGAAGGTACTATTGGTTTCAGAGGCAATCAAAAGGGTTAGATAATTGGCTATGGAGCTATTGGCAATGGCTCTCTCCCTTCTATTAATAATGTTTTATTAGTTAAAGGGTTAATGCATAACCTTTTGTCCATAAGTCAATTAAGTGACAATAGTTATTATATTATCTTTAATCAAAAGTTATGCAAAGTTGTTAGTCAAAAGGATGACTATGTATTGGAACAAAAATGGTTGATACCATATCCCTTGGGTTTTGATGATAACAAAGTATTTATAGAACAAGTGGGTATTCTAACATCTGTTCAAATATGCAGGATTATAAGACTGAGAACAGATGAAGAGATGCTTGAGGATTCTGAATCTGAAGTTTAGACTATGGCTCTAAAGATCACCTCTGAAGACTTTGGCTCTGATGGAAGATCTAGACTCTGAAGAAGTCAACTTTGAAGAAAGTTAGCCTTTGGGAATCCAGACTCTGAAGATTTAGAAGCCAAGAAGTAGACTCTAAAGTGACCAGCATCTAAAGAGTGAAGTCTGGAGAAATTCAACCTCTGAAGCAGATACTCTTCTACCGAGGAAAATCTTATAGACTCATAGACTTTTTGATCACATGAAGACTTAAGGAAAAATCTATTCTTTGTTGTCTGAGCTTTAACGGATAATTCCTCTTGTAGAAAGGTACTTTCTTGATGTGTCTAATAAAGTACAAAGCTAGCCCAACCTTTTGAGTGAAAGTCTTCAACGTCTCTTTTCTTCCACTCCATTTAAGGAGTAGAAGTCCTAAAGAAGAAGACTATTCTACCAAACTGCAATGTAATACACTACATAATAAGACTCTGAACCTTGACACTCAAAACATCTTAACATTGTGTATATTTTATAAGTTCTTAAGTCTTAGAGTCTTTTTAAGTTGTATTCTGTCTACACCTCTGATTGTATATCAAGTGTAGTTGTTACCCAAATCTCTCAATTACTTGTTATAGAGTCATAATTCTCTTGCTTTAGTGCTTGAGCATTTGAAGTTTCTTACTTGTGTGCATGTGCATTGAAGTATCTAACTTGAGGGTTTGAGCATTGGAAGTCTCTTGCTTGTTGCTTGAGCATTGAAGTCTCTTACTTGTGGGTTTGAGCATTGGAAGTCTCTTGCTTAGTGCTAGAGCATTTATAATTAGTTTGGTTAAAGTGTAAAATCCTTGGAAGTACAAGGGGATTGTACTACTCTCAAGTTGTGAGAGGAACCAGGATAACTGCTTGTGTCTTTGCTTTTACTTTCCTTGCTTCTAAACTATATTCCGCTGTTGTCAACTCTGATACTCTAAGTCAAATTCTGGTCCAGAATTTGATAAGGACTATCAGAAGTAAACTAAGTTTTTAGAGTTAGACCATGAACTAAGTGTTCAAAATCTGATTAAGATTCATCAAGAGCAAAAGAAGAAAAAGCTTAAGAGAAAAATCCAACACAATTCAATCTCTTCTTCTTGTGTTTTTCTCACCTTCAGTTGGATTCACGACAAGGTCTGTGCTAAGCACTTAACAGTGGTGCATAAAATATCTTGAGAAAAATTAATATTTTATCATGGCTGATGATTCTGGAGTATCTGGTTCTGGTGGGGGTACTCCTTAACCCTTTGGTACTGTTAATCATGATTACAATACCTCTGAGAAAAACAATTATACAACTAGAACTCCAACCTTCAATTGAGACTCTACTGTGTTTGAATTGTGGAAGAGAAATATGTACACATATATCATTCATCTTGATGATAAATTGTAAGATATTTTGGAATACGACATTGAAATTCAAGTCAATGGTGTTGGAATGGTGTCTAACAGAAAATATCTCACATCTGCTCAGAATTTTTTTTACAGAAAATATCATAGAGTTAGAGGCATCTTGGTTGACGCCCTACCTCATTCAGAGTACATCAAAATCATTGATAAATCTACTGCTCAGGCCATTTTTAAATCCTTATGTGCTACATATGAAGGATGTCGCTACACAAAAAATACAGATCCGCCACCGAAATTTATTTATTCTAAAGGAAAGGAAAAATTTCGATATAACCCTTAAAAGAAAAGAAGATGGTCATTGCAACCAAGAGCAGATTCAGAAGTCGATTATTCAAGGGAAAGGCACATCCATTGTACTCAACAGGAGCTGTTTTGATTTTTCTTTGCACGAATGGGTGTTATTATCTAAAGGTTACTTGGTATTGATTTTAATTCAGGGAAAATAAGTTTTTAATTTGTATGCTCACCAAGATTTCGAAATCCTGTTCCTACATATTCTCATAGTGCAATGAGAAAATCAGAGCTCTGTAATTCATGGTAGGAAATAAGTATTTGTTGATGGTTTTTAGTAGACGATGTTAATGTTCGCGTTCTTGTAGTTAAACGTTGCTTGTATGCTCGCATGGGAGACTTAAGTGTTTGTTTGTTTGTGGTAGAATGGATGCACTTGGATCACATTCTAATAGTTAAACATAGCTTGTATCCTCGCGCATGGGAGGCTTAAGTGTTGTTTATATTGTGGTAGAATGAAAATAACATGTCCTTTGTGAAAAGCTTTTGAATACTGCCCTAAGTCAAAAATGAATTTGAATGCTGCCATATTGCGAAAGAGATTGGCCCAACAAAGCGCCAAAAGGGTCCAATTCAGCTTGGTCAAACAAAAACCAGCGCAGTCAATGGTCCATGAAAAGTCAACACAGGGAAGTGTGTGGAACGATGCATGTCGTTTAATAGGAGACGCGTCAGATTTGATGGTCCAAACATGCACACATATGATCCACTAATTTTGTCGTCATGTTGTTTTATCTTATTTGCCTTGCACAAACCCAATGCCAATGCACCACATGGCGCAGTTCAGAAAAAAGGAAAAAGGGCAGGGACACATGTCACAAGACTGTAGCTTCTGCATGTATTCATTAATGTTATTAAATTGTCCATAGCTTCTTGAATTTAATCTACTAAAATTATCAAATCAAATAAACAATATGTAAATTATATGTATATGTGTGTATATATATATATATATATCATCGCACTCGATTTTTCACAAGGAATCCAAATATGAGATCAAATTTTACAAATGAGCCACGAATTTTGAAGAATCGGGTGAAAAGGTGAAGAATAAAGTTTATAAAGAATCGAACGATTCTTATTCGTTATAATGATTTGTGAAAAAAATAATCACATATTCGGAATTGTGATGAAAAATTGCTTCTAGTGATGTATTCATGTGTTATTAATAGTTAAGAATTAAAAAATCACTATTTTCAAGTTTATGTGTTATATGCCAAAATAAGTTATTATTCTAATAAGTTATTCACAACAGTGGCTTAAATTAATCAACAAGCAAATATCCAATAATTCATGGCAAGGGTGTGGAAGAGATGAAGGATTATCGACGGTGCGGAGGTTTGCTCCGGTTAATTGGGTAATTGAATAATTATGGATGAATAGGTAGTTAGAGATCAAAAGTGTTTGATTTTTAGAAAAACACCAAGTTGGAATGTAAGGTAAAGTGTCACTAGTAATTAACTTGAATTTAAATGTTTTTGCCTTGATTTTTCTACCACTTTTGTCTTGAATTTTTTGTGAATTATCCCATGACTTTAAGTGCTTTTGAGAAGTGATTTTGTGTTGAAAATAAACACTTTTGAATAACATAAGCTCATGGATAAAATTCTGAATTTTTGGGCTTGAAACAATGTTGGAATGTGTTGAAAAAACAAGTATTGATTTTTCTACATAGTGCAAATTTTTTTAAAGTTTCCTTGAGTTTTTCGTGACTTTTCCATGACTTTTTGATGACTTAAATTCATGGTATGAATTTCTAACTTGGTGTACCTTCTTCCTTGTAGAAAAATGAGCAATGTAGTGGAAGAATGTTCTTGAAGCAACATTGGAAGTGAAGAACAAAACATGGAAATTAAGCTTGATGGAAGATAGAATTTGTTGAGAATTAGCACTTGACATAATCATGACACAAGCCGCTTGGGATGAATGATGATAAATCCCTTGATCAAATGCTTGTAGAATAGATCTAGGAAAATTTAGGACTCATAACCGAGTCAATGGTCAATAGTTGACCAAAAGTCAACAGTTGACCAAAAAGTCAGCAATTTGACCAAAAAGTCAATTGTACCAAAAAGATGTAGTTTTTATCCTTTTTCCTTGTTATCCATTTTTTGATTTGTATCTCAAGAAATATGCATTGTACCATGAGTTTCCAATAAATGAATGAAATCTTCCTTTTATTCCAACTTTTCCCTTTTCTTTGAATTCAAGCAAGCTTCTGAATTGAGTGACAATCATTTCAATCTCCCTGTTGACCATGAATATCAAATAAAGAGATGATCCATACCACAAGTAATATGGGAAATAAACCTAAATAATCACCAAATAATATCCACCTCGAAAATCCACTTAAACTAAATAAATTAATTATTGTCGAACCTTTGGCCTAAATTTATTACAACTATGCAAATGTCGACGAATGATCTAAATGCATGATCAAATAGACAAATGTATGCAAATGAAAAAAACCATAAGCCATGTGAATTGGGTGAAGAGGTAGGGAAAATTTTTGGAGTATGACAAATGGAATCGACAAGTTAAGGAAGTTAAGGCTAACCTTTTGGTTCAACAATATGAGCTGTTCAGAATGAAGGAAGATGAAAACATTAAAACCGTGTTTTCTAGGTTTTAAATTATTGTATCTAGACTTCAGATTCTAAACAAGAGCTATACTACCTTTGATCATGTCAAGAATATTCTTAGGAGTCTTCGTGTCGAATACAGACCCAAGGTGACAGCATCCAGGAGGCTAAAGATTTAAACTTTTTAAGTCTTGAAAGTCTTATCAGCAATTTTCAAAGTCACGAGAAGGAGCTCAATGGAGATGAAATTGTCAAGAAGTCAAAGTCCATAGCTTTGAAATCTTCTACAAAACCTGTAAAGGTCCCTAAAGTCTAAAACTCTAAAGAAGCTTCTTAATCAGAAGGTTCTTATGGAGACTCAAAAAATGATGAAATGGCTTTTATCATTAAAAGATTTCAATACTTATCCAAGAAGAACAAATGATTCTCTGGTAGAAGTAGTGGCTTCAAAGGATCAAGTTCAAGAGATAAGAAAGATGATCAGAAGGGCTACTTCAAGTGTAAAAAGCCTGGTCACTTCATTGTTAAATGTCTAGAGCTACAAAAGGAAAAGTCAAAGAAGGAAAGCTTCCAGAAGGAAAGCTTTAAAAATAGATTCAAGAAGAGTCTCATGGCAACATTGTATGAACTTAACAATGAAGTATATTCTGAGAAAGATGAAAAACAAGTCAATCTAGCTTTGATGGCTCTTACATCTTCTGAAGCAGAATTTGACTCAGATTGTGGTTCAGAATCTGAAAAAGGTGAGGTATTATTTAAACTATCTTGTTCTAATTTGATTAACTTCATTCAAGAGCTTATGAGTAGATGTAAAAAAAATGCTAGACACATGAAAATATTAGCAAAGCAATATGATCTTTTGAAGGAATAATTAAAATCTGTTAAAAAAAATAAGGCTCTTGAGAGAGATCATATTTCTCCTGTTAAATATATGTCTGATAAAACTCTTGATGACCATGAAATGGATCTTCAAGAATTTATCTTATCTGGCCTTAAAAGAACCAAACTTGCATCCATGATCTCTAGTGTTAGCAGAAGCAAAGGAGAAGGTCTTGGTTATCATCAAAAACCTTTTAATCCAAGGACTGAAACCTTGATTAAACCATCAGATCTTTCTTCTTCAAAATCTACTTAAAAAGCGTTAGAATTTTATTTTGTGCCTGATTCTAGCAATGCAAAGGTTCTAAACCAATCAGAATCTAAAACCGTTGAGTCACGGGTTCTGAAGACACCAGAACCTAAGACTCTGAAGTCAAATTTTTTGAAGAAACCATAACCTAAGGCATCAGGTCATAAGGTTCTAAAAGGTTCAGAACCTAAAGTCAAAACTTATTCAAGACAACAAACTTCTAAATAAAAACTCTTAAATAATTCTAAGTCCTTCAATATGAGAGAAAGGGTACAAAGAAAGAGAAAATCTATCAGAAATAATCCTAAAGGACCCATAAGACTATGGGTACCTAAATCTGAAATCAATTTTGCTACATATATGCTTCAAGGGAAAATTAAAGAAGCAGTTATGGCACCTAGATAATGGTTGCTCACGACATATGACAAGAGAAAGGCTTATGTTCCAAACTCTCAGTCTGAAAGATGGAGGAGCTGTGGGATTTGGAGGAAACCAAAAAGGGAAGATCATTGGTACATGTACTTCTCATAAATCGAGTACTATGGCACAATCCACACACACACACACACACAAAAAAAACAATATCCCTAGTCTTAACCTTTCATCCCTCAAACACTATATACTTCCCCATTTTCCCCATAACCGAATCTTTTAAAGATTTTTTTTGCACGGTCCTAGTTCGAGAAAAGCTAAGAAAAAGTGGTCCTTTGAAACAAATAATACGAATAATAGCTAAAAACAAGAAAGAAAACATGAACATAAAAATGCAAGAAAATAAAAATAAAAGATTAATTCAAGGAAAGTAAAGAAGTACCCCCTAACTTGAACCAAGCATTGTCCTTAATGCTTTAGCACAAGCAAGAGGGAGTAAACTTAAAAGAACCTCACTCGGGAGGTGGGAACCACAGCATGAGTTGTTGTACCATCACTCGGACATCATCCAAAACCACTCCTTACATTTTTTTCTCAACCTTCATCCCATGAATTTCGGATTGAACCCACTCACAACTATCTTGATTTGCACTTGAAGCCCCGACTTTGTTTTATGGAGGAAGTATGGGTAGAGGAATAATGCGGTCTTCCATTGCGGTACCTGTAGGATGGTTATTAATATCGGGCTCGCCCTCTTCTTCGGATGAGTTACCCGGAGAGGGGCTCGCTTGGTAGAGCCAAAATACCCTTTTTGGTCCCTTAACTATACCCTGGGGTTCAGATTGGTCCCTTAATTATTTTTCGTGTCAGATTGGTCCCTTAACTTTTTAAACATGTCATGTTGGTCCTTTTCGTCTAATTAGCGACGAACAAATTCAAAAATCGATCGCTAAATTCGCCGCTAATTAGAAGAAAAGGACCAACATGACATTTAAAGAGTTATGGGACCAATTTGACATGAAAAATAATTAAGGGACCAATATGAACCCATAGGTATAGTTAAGGGGCCAAAAAGGGTATTTTTTCACTAATTATTAGAACATTAACTCCTACCTTTATAGGATTGACCTTGTTACAGATCATCACCGTATAGGTGTTACAGTCCATAGAAATCATACCTTAATGCACAAGGGCATCCATATCAACCTTACTCCTCCCCTCAATAATATGATTCTCGGCCAAGTTAAAACTCAAAACAAAGGTGCTCAACAATTTGGATAATCATACCCCCCACCAAAATGTCTCTGGTGGCCGCACGAGCAACCTTACCCAAATAGTTTGTTGGAAAAGAGACAACATTAAGAATACCACTATTGGTCATGCAAAACAAGAATAAAAGCTCCCTTTGGGAAGCCACATCGGTGTTATCATCAACTTGTCCAAACACAATGAAAACAAGCGCCTTTTGCGAGTACCAGAATTATGGGTTTTGGATGGTGAAGGCTTTCACCCCCGTGGAGGTATAAAAGCGGTTGTCGAAAATAGCATGCCAAAAGGTTTTGACATCAAAATATTTCAGGACATCTCCCGACCCGTAGTGGACAATGGGAGGATATGCCCAAACTCCTCTACACTCAATTTTTTGTTTTGGTTAGAGAGATGGAACTTGAGAGTACTATTGTAGTATCTCATTCTGTCAATCCACTTCTTTTGTAACTTAAAATCTAAAGTGCTTAGAAATTCAAGGGTGATGTGTGAAGGTGCGAGAAAGACACCAGAAATGGGGGTTTGAATTGTGTATTTACTCTTTTATAAACTTTTCATATTTTGATAAGAAGATGCTCAAGAACCTCCAATGTTCGTTGAGAGATTCTGATCTCTTAATTATGGAGCATGAGAACCATATAGGTTCTGATCATAAGATACAATACTCAGAACTTGCAGTGCAGAAGCTGATCAGAGATAGGCAGCAAGGTTCTGACTTTGCTTAATATGAGGTTCTGATATTCAATGCAGAAACATAAATAGAGATATTAAGCAAGAGAGTAAAGGACACACAATATATCCTGGTTCACCACGCGGGCTAATCCAGTCCACCCTCCTCAGGTGATTTCGCCTTGAACACAAGGACTTAATTCACTATAACCAAATCATTGATTACACTTGCACGGGCCGCGCCGGTGACTAACAACTTGCACAACCGCACTGTGACTAACAATTTGCACAGCCGCACTGTGACTAATAACCCAATGAACCGTTCAGGGATCCAACAGGATATAACGTTCATTGACCGAGCAGACCCACTGCTGGGATTTCACAGCTAGACGTTCAGGGATTCATCGCAATGAATATAACGCTACTGACCCTATTTCAGGATTTTCCACAATGACACTCAGCCATTGTCATCTCAAGTATCTGATCACCACGTGATCTACTCAAGGGCCTCAACTCACAGCTGAACCGTTCAAGGATCCCATCAGGATATAACGTTCACTTGAGGAGTCTCAATTTATTTAGTTGAATTGGCAAACTGGAGATTACAGATTGTGCTTCTTAATAAGCAAGTTTCTCCTAAGTTTAAGTACAGAGAACACACACATGTGTTCAAGCAAGATTTGAGCAATCAGCTCTTTGCTTTCCTAAGAAACTACAAAGATGTATTTAGATATTACAATTGTTGACATCTTGTAGATCTTCTTCTTCTTCGTCTTCTGGTTGAGCAAGCTTTGAGCAGTAACTCCTTGCTTCAGATCTTCAATGTAGTCCTGACGAGAAGGTAGGTTGATGACTTAACAGATCTTCATTTGTTGTCTTCTTCATCAACAACTTCTATTTGATTGTTGTTGTTGTGTTGATTTGTCTTCTTGAGTTTCAACAACAATTGCCATTAGTGAAATAATGCTAGCTCTGAATATGTTAAGTGTTACAACGAGAACTCATCGTTGTTGCTATCTTCATAATGACTTGGTCAATTTTGTAGATGAACATTCAGTTCATGATTCTACAAGTGATCGACACCACAGAAGCAAAAACTCTTTCCATTAAATAGCCAGTAGAAATATAGCCGTTTGAGAATACTGTTGGTTGTTTGAAAAAGAGACGTTGTGATAAAATGGGTTGTACTGACACATCTCCTTTTTGTAGAGGAAGAAGTGACCGGACATCTTTTCTTGGGCAGTATGTACATTTAACTCACAACAATAATATTTAGAATTCAAAACTTCAGTGGCTTCTGATGTTAATTTGATGAAGCATGAGTAGAGTCTTCATAGCAGAATATCTGATGCTTCAAGTCTTCAGTCGATTGAATAAGTCCATTAGGAATCAGTCTTCAGAACTTCCGCACTTGGTCTTTAAGAACATTATTCTTTTCTGCTTCAAGTCTTTCGAATCTTCAGAACCTGTCTTCAGAGTCTTGAGAACTTGATATTCAAAACCTTGATCTTCAGAACCCATAAGTCTTCAGATTCTTTTTGCACTTGGTCTTCAAAGTGTACTTCTTCAGAAGCTTCACTATCTTCAGAATCTCAATCACTTTCAGAGAGCATCCACAAGAGCATTGCAACAACAATCTTGGCATCCTTGGATCTGGCTAATCATGACTAGATAAAGAAGCATTCTTGCTTCTCGCGACTTTAGTCACACATAGTAACTTCGTATATATATATATATTCAATCATAGTACATCTAGCTGGTGCATGTTGGTTCTGATGTCTTTAGTTCTTATGATCTGCACACAACACACGTTAGACCATAAAATGGTTCTTTCACAAGTACTTATTGTTATCATCAAAACATAGATTGACTTGTAGAGACAATTATTGCTCTCACAATCTCCCCCTTTTTGATGATGACAACCCAAGTATTTTGATTGAACATTTTATACAAGGTAATCACCAAAGCAAACAAATTCAGAGTTTGGAACAACAACTCTCCCTGAATGAGTTATCCTCAAAGCTTTATCTGAGATCATCTAGGATTTTATATAATCCAAAGATATACAGAGTAACAACTTGAGTTGTCAGAACAGGAATAGAAAAGAGTTACTTCTCTATCTTTTCTTTAGGAAAATGAAGAGTCTTTAGCATCTGGACTAGTTCATCTGAACTTCCATCTTCAGATCTTCAGAACTCAGTTTTCTTTGTTGTCGTATCAGAGCATATTATCATCAGAGACATCTAAAGCATTTCTACTTTTCAGCAGATTCTATTAAGCATAAGATCAGAACAGTTCTTGACTGATAGTCATAGCCTTGCTATCAATCAGAGACAGACACTGTCTTTAAAGAAAACTCCCCCTGAGTTTCAGACTATATGAAGATTTTTGACTTTATATTTTCATCTTCTGGGTAGTCTCCCCCTAATTACCATAAGTCATATATTGGGATCTTCAGAATCGAGATTCAGAATTGTAAGATTTTAATCACCAATGTGGAGTATGACTTTTCAGAGTTTGACCTTTGACCATAGGTTCTTATCTTGTTAATGTCACGACTCAGTGGTTTTTCAAAGCTCGATTTCTGATCAGATACCAATTTCTGGTTAATTTATGCGATCGATCAACGCTTGATTTTGAATTTGGTACTCATGATTTGATTCTGGTCTGATATCACGTGATGTGTTGAGTCTTATATCAGAGTATGTTGAGTCTGATACCAAGTGAAGAATTTCTTCTCATACCACTTGAGAGGTATTTCCTTAATGTGCTGAATTGATACTAGTGAAGGTATTTGATAATAATTCACAGCTTTGCTCTGATTGATGAGTCTGATACTAGTCTTTGTGTACTGAGTCTGATTACCAATTATTGATTTAGTCTGATACCAAATCGTTTTCATTTCAATTGGTTCCTGGTAAACATCAGAACGACTTCTTTCTTGGATCTTCAATCCAGATCTTCAGACAGCTCTTGGCTTCTGATTTGCACAGTCAATCCAGATCTTCAGACAGCTCTTGGCTTTTGATTTGCACAGTTCCTCTGAGTAAGCATCTTGAGATGTAGACTTTGTCTTGAGTGCTTTCAGACTTTCCTTTCTTCTGATACTTTTGGGCTGAACTTTTAGATAGCTTATAACTTCTGAACCAGGTGAGACAGAGATCTTGATAACTTTGACTTTCAGACAGTTCTCTACTTCTGAACAGTACTGGGTAGATCTGATTCTGAACACATGTTCAAGAAGATGTAGCGAGCGATTTTGGACGCGGTTCTTAAGCGATGGTCGCTCTCTGCGGTTTGAGCTTTGACTACAGGTCGATTCATTTTTTATCCTATTGTGAGCTGAATAAGGAAGGGAAATAGATGTCTCCAATTAACCCTGCTTTGCATACTGAGTTTAAACAGCGGTCTGTTAGGTTACGGATGCTATCAATGTCGGGGGGCCTTTGTACTGGTTATTTGTATTTTCGCCAATACGGTTTTCTTTCTTTCTATCTGGGCAGAAGGTTTCTGGCGGGGAACAAGGATTAGGATGTTAGGACTGATGCTTTTTGATAGGTATGTGAGAGTATGGGATTTGGTTTTTTTGTTGATTACGCTCGCTAAGATCTTTTCTTTCGATCTTATGCCTACGTATTCCCGTTTACCGAAACAGGGAAATCAGAGCGTTCGTAGTTCCTCCTATTCTATGGGAGGAAATGGGTGTTTTGGTGTCTTGTTCAAAGCCCAAGACGTGAAGCGAAAGGTGATTTGTATCTTGATCAAAGCCCAAGATGTGAAGCTGGAGGTGATTTGTATCTTGTTCAAAGCCCAAGATATGAAGCTGAAGGTCTCAACTTAGAGAGAATTTGTCATCTCTACAGAAGGGTTTGTCTGTCACAACTGTTGGGTGACTGGTTATAAAGGAGAATTACTTTAACCGGGATACGCGGATCCTAGAAATGCCATAATTTCCTTTAAAGGGGATTTTAACCTGAAGGAGAAGACTTTAACTCAGTGTAGAGCAATGCTATCTTTCCTTAGGAATTTCTCATGCTAAAAGAGGGACAGTGGCATGGATGTAGATGATCCAGAGGCTTGCCGCTTACAGCGATTAGATGAAGGGGAAGGAGTTGTTGATGTTTGTGTACTATGAATGAGGCACAAATTTGATGCTAAAAGGTTGATTGGATCAACCAATGGTTTTCTTATACAAAGCCTAAGAGGAGGCTAATATGTGTCTCGTATAAAGCCCGAGAGAGAGGCTAAAAGGGTTGACTCAACAGGAGAATCTTTTATACTCAACAAGAGAGTGTTTTTGTATCTCGTACGAAGACCGAGATGGAGGCTAAAAGTTTGACTCAACAAGAGAGTCTTTGTATCTCGTACGAAGCCCGAGATGGAGGCTACAAGGTTTGACTCAACAAGAGAGTCTTTATATCTCGTACAAAGCCGAGATGGAGGATGTTGTTTATTTGGCTCAGTAAGAACCTTTTTGTATCTCGTATAAAGCCCGAGATGGAGGCGAAAGGGGTAATTGACTCAACGAGGGAGTCTCTTATGTGTCTCGTACAAAGCCCGAGAGAGAGGCTAAAAGTTGTTTGACTCCGCTGGGGAGAATTTTGGTATCTCGTACGAAGCCCGAGATGGAGGCTAAACGTTTGCTTCGCTGGGAAGAATCATTGAACAAAGCCCAAGAGGAGGCTATGGTAACTGTTTCAGTTAAGTGACAGATCCAATATACTGATTTTAAAGAGAAAATCAGTTCTTATATGAGCAACATTGTACTCAATGATTTGATTTGAGGATCAGGGATATTTCCTTCTCTTTAAGGAAACGGGAAATCCAAGGGGTATTGAGATTGTCCGAGTCTGCGGGTTTCCTTCCTATTTAACGAAGGGGTCACTTGAGAATGTCTTTGAGACTCAAGGAAGTTAGACTGTCCGTGTCTAAAGTTTTATCTTTTGTACTATGCTTTGAGAAACAGTAGTAGACTCTATGACAGGACTGTTCTATGGAGATGATTAAGTTATGTTCCTATACCTCAAGGAGGTCGTCGGGACAATTTGTACGAAGCCCAAGAGGAGGCTGGAAACTTTTAAGAAGCCGACGGGTCCTTGTACTAAGCCCAAGAGGAGGCTATCATTCCCGGAGGAAGAGATCATTATACGAAGCCTAAGAGGAGGCTGTGAATACTTCTAAGAAGTCGGCGGGTCCTTGTACGAAGCCCAAGAGGAGGCGGGGTTGCTTTTAGGAAGCCTGTGGGTCCTTGTACGATGCCCAAGAGGAGGCCGATGCTTTTAAGAAGCCGTGGGTCCCCAAACCCCGAGAAATTCAAGGCAAGCTATTCACAAGGAATAGGTCAAGTCAGGAAAGTTCGAGAATTTGGAAGAAACTCAAAGATGCCATTCACGGAGAAGACATTCATCTTGGGGAGTAGAGTTTCTTGACAATTCCTAATGAGGACAGCCAAAGAGAAGACTGTATCTGGTGATCCTATTGGGGATCTAGTTGTCTATTTCTACGAATAAACGAAACGGCGTCACCTAGTTCTAGACGTAGTTGCCGGGGAAACTCTAAATATCTATACTATTATTACACAGTTGATATGAGTTTATGAAAGAAGACTTACAGCGAAACAGTCCCACAATACAGTTATATGTATATGAGTTTATGAAAGAAGACTTACAGTGAAACAGCCCCACAATACAGTTATATACATATGAAAGCGGTAAATGAAAGCGGGTAAACACTTACTCGGTTGTAGAGCTTCGATGCTGTTTGGTCAGTTGTTCAACAAAGAAAGATTGAAAACAACAGTATATTCAAAATCAAAGGAGAAAGTGCTTTGAAAAAGAAAGATTTGGGGCTTACAGCTCAAGGAGAGGCCCAGAGTTTTATCAGTGAGCGCACTGTTGAATTTGTACAGAGGGACTTATACAAGTGACTGAGGCCCAAAAAGGGCGACGGTCGCGCCGAGGTTTTGTAAACACCGTGGGACTTATACAAGTGACTGAGGCCCAAAATTTTGGTATTTAAAAAGGGATTGAGTATTACACTCTATTAGAGGCCCAAAGAGTTTAAAGAAAAGAAATGGGGCTTACAACACGAGGGGAGGCCCATAGTCTTTATTTTCAAGATGAATATTCACTTTTAAAATGCTTAAATAACAATTAAAAATGAATTTATTCACAAAAATACCAACTATATTAAATAAATAATATGAATTTGATTTTTTTTGTAGAATAAAATATTTTACTATTTTTGTGATTTTTCAGAAAAAGAACCAATAAAAAATAATCAAAATTGAGGGAGTTATTAATTTTCCAAATCATTAAAAAATAATATGAAAAATGAGAAAATATAAAAAAAGAGGGGTTGGGTCTTACACTCTATTAGAGGCCCAAAGTGTATTTTTGTACAAAAGATGGGGCTTACAACTCAGGGAGAGACCCAAAATATTTTCAGTTTGAAAATGACGATCGCGCCGAGATTTTTAACGTATCGGGACTTATACAATAGCTGAGGCCCAAAATTGTTTCGTTAAAAATGGGCTGGGTCTTACACTCTAATAGAGGCCCAAGTGTTTAAAAAATGAAAAGAAATGGGACTTACAGCTCAAAGAGAAGCCCAGTTGATTTTCGTTTGAAAATGGCGATCGCGCCGAAGTTTTCTTTTAACGCAGAGGGACTTATACAATAAGTGAGGCCCAAAATTATTTTAGTTAAAAGGGGATTGGGTCTTACACTCTAATAGAGGCCCAAAGAGTTTAAAAAAGATTTGTTAGGGTGAAAATCAAAGAAAACCCCAATTTCATTTTTTAGGCATTTTTTCAAGAAAAATTAAGTAAAAAATGATAAAAATATCAAATAAAATCATTAAATAATGATTAAAGTTTATGAAAAAAAAATCTTTTATCAACATAAATATTTAAAATCATTTTGGTTTTAAAAATCAAGAAAAAAAAATCATTTTAAACAATATAAAACACTATTTTTAAATATATTAAAAAATAATACTTTTTTTTTGTGATTTTTTGTGGATTAAAATATTATGGGGTATGAATTGGAAAATGATGATTTTTTGCTATGTGAAAAAAATTGGTTGAGTTTTGAAAATAAAAAGTAAGAAAAAGAGGAAAGATATCAAAATATCATCTCCGACATTTCTTTTGGGGTAAAAACGAGTACCGAAACTTTAATTTTCAACACGTTTTTATCAAATTTCAAACACTCATAACTCTCTCAATTTTTATCGGAATTAAGATCCGGAAGAGCCTATCCTAACTGATTTTTCGCAAGGAATCCGATGGTATTACTCGCGCACACGGAAAATCGACGCACAAAATGCAGAAAAAACTGCTATCGTTTTGAAAACATCGTTCCGCGTCGAATTTCCAACACGCGTAACTCTCTCGATTTTCATCGGAATTGAAATCCGTAAAAACCTATCTTGACCGATTTTTCGCAAGGAATCCAATGGTATTATTCACGCACTCGGAAACTCACTGTACAGAACACACAAAGCGAAAAAACCAGAACCGCCATCGTGAATTCGACGGCGTTTCGCGTAAAATTTCCAACGCGCGTAACTCTCTCAATTTTCATCGGAATTGAAATCCGTAAAAACCTATCTTGACCGATTTTTCGCAAGGAATCCAATGGTGTTACTCATGCAAACTAAAACTTAATGTATAGAACACACCAATGAAAAAAAGACAGAACTGAACATGATTTGGAAACAACCAAAATTCCACATAAAAACATGTCAAAATGCAAACAGTGGGAGGATCACAACATACACATTAAGGACTACATTTTTACCTCAAGAATTGTTCAATATGATGCATGTATGTGGACAACAAAGGAAAGCATGATTCAAAGAATTCAAGTTGTGAATTTTACCTCTTTTTTGGAGATTTTGGGCAACCTACCAAGTGCTTTGTTCCAGAAATGATTTGATGCTTTGGACAACCTCAAATGACCTCTTAGAAGCTTTTAGGATGGTTGGAATCGGCTGGAAACCTCTGGAGCAAGTTTGTGCACTTTCTCGCGAAATGGTCAAAAACGGCCAAAATGCCAACTCTCTCAAATGGTGTTCCAGATGTGTGGCACCATTTGGGACAGTTCAAGGATGATATTTAGAGTGTGTTTGAGGTTTTATCTGGCTTGGAAAGTGACTGAATCAAGACATGGCTTGAAAAATGCAAAAAAGTGCCATTTTGAGGTTTTGAGAGGTGACTTTGTGATGTTGTGATTACAGGTCACTTTTGATGGTTTGCACAGCTTACATATGATATATATGAGGTGTGTGTGTGATTAGTTTGAGTGGAATTTCTCTCTAGCTCAAAAACTCAGAATTTCCTTACTAAAGAAGGCATTATGGAGTGAAAGAGAGAATTTGAGGAAAGCATCTGTTTGATGGCTTTGGTGTACTTAAACTGAACACAAATGAGCTCTATTTATAGTGGAGCAAGTTTGTTTTGGGATCCACAGTGAATGGCAACTGCAACAGGTGTTTGTTCCATGTTGGCCAATGAAAATCCAAGTCTCCTCTAGCCATTGACTAGAGGTTAGGGCACAAGCTGTTGGTTCCCTTGGTCTTGGATAAGTCTTGACTGATTTCAGATGAGAATGGCTCAGTACATGCCACCTCTAAGCATCCATTAAATGCTCCAAACCAAAATTGGAGTTTTGTCCCTTTTTTAGGGATTTCTAGGCTTTGGCATGCTTTTCTTTGTTCCTTGGACTTGGGAGGTTCATGGATCAGATCATCCCACTTGGATTTGATCCTTAGATGTTTCAAAACTGATGACAAGGCTTGAAAATTCGTGTGGCACACAAAATGTGCAAATCTGCCCCTGAAAAATTCAGCTTCAGCAAGGCCTTTTGTAAGATCCATAACTCCCTGCTCGAGTATGCTACATGGACATTCTAGGACTTTTCGGAAAGCTTAGATGACGTACTTCAACTTTGATGTTTGGCCCTAGACCTGGTTCAACTTGGATCATGGAGAAAAACAGCCTTGAAGTTGGGACATTGTGCTGAAATTACAAGGCAGATTTTGGCTAAGTGCTGAAAAATGTCAATTTTAAGTTTTTAGCCATTTTGATCCAAGCATAACTCAAAATCCTTAATGAATTGGACTTAGGTCTAGTTGAAGTTTTTGTAGAGGGTAATGAGGGCTACAAATCAAGCTTTGGATGGGGAAAAATGGCTTTGTGGTTTAGGAGTTATGATCCTCCAAAGTTGGTACCCTTGCCACTTTTTTTCATAACTTAGAAAAATTTCTAAGTTTTTATGGTTACCCCTTTTACAAGTTATCCCACTTTCTTTGATTTTTCTTGATGAATGATGATTCCAATCACACATTAACATCATTTTAGGGTTAAAAAACCATTTTTATGAAAAATCTCAAAAAATCAAAGTTTGACTTTTGTGCACAGTTGACTTTTTATCAGATGAATTCCAAACTGTGCGATCCTTTAGGAAATCATGTCCTTGACCTAAATCAAAATTGATGGACATGTTCCATGGGTGTTATAGGGTGTATTTAATCGTGTCCCACGGCTTGGGAGCATGTCCTGGTCAAAAGTCAAAGCTACAGTTGACTTTTCTCGCGAAACCCTAACTGTGGTTTGGATGAAATTGAAACTTGTTGCTCAAGCTTCTTGGGTCAATCCATTGTTGCAAATGGATCAACATGGTATGTTGGAGACCCTTAAATCATGTCTTGAGGTCTTGGCTCATGATTTGTCCCAAAAGTCAACTTAGGGGTGAATTAGGTCAAGAAACCCTAATTCCTGATTTTTTATGTATGCATCCCCCGAGGCTAAATTGACTTGATGACGGGGTTTATGATATTCCATGGAGCATATTAGGTTATGATTTGAAGCATTGGCTCATGCCCAGAGGAAAATTTCCATCTGGAGGCCCTAATCGACCAAACCCTAATTTGGTGACACTGGCGATCCTGGGGCTTGATCCACCTAGAAGGGAGCAGCCTTGTGCTTAATCCTTGAAGTGGGAGTCCTCTTGATCCATTGTGGATATTTGAGAGGCTAGACAAGTTGAAGATCATGTCATTCCTTGATTGATCCTTTGTCTAAGAGCTCTGCGAGGGCTTGAAACCCTAAATCCTGTTTGTAGTGAATGCTCACCCACCTTTGGGGAGACTAATGAGGTACAAAGATACATCCATATTATGCTGATGATTTGCACAATGATGGGAAATCTTAGTGGTCAAAATTTGGGGTATGACAGATGCCCCTATTTAATCTTCTTGGACCCGAAGGTGTGAATGGCGAAGGTATTCGGGCATTCGGGGTGCAAGAGGATTAAATATCGGAATACCCGAAATTTTGATGGTGGTTATGAATGGTAGCTTACGCATTCATCTTCTTTAGCTAAGCGAAAATACTTAGAAAAGGTAAACTTCCCCTCGATCCCGGTCTTCAGCCAAGGAGCTGGTCTCAGTTTCTCTTGAAATAAACTTCCCCTCGATCCTGGTTTCCTACCAAGGAACTGGTCTCAGTTTCTAAAGTAAACTTCCCCTCGATCCTGGTTTCCTACCAAGGATCTGGTCTCGGTTTCTGATATAAACTTCCCCTCAATCCTGGTTTCCTACCAAGGACCTGGTCTTAGTTTCTGATTTAAACTTCCCCTCGATCCTGGTTTCCTACCAAGGAACTGGTCTTAGTTTCTTTTGTCAATAAACTTTATTAACAAGGGACGCTATGTGTAGCGGTTTTCCTTCAAACTTCTCGCCGAATTTTCCTGGGGAGATGCCATTTGAGGGAAAAAGTTTTAGGTTAGACTTGCTGGGGAACCCATTTGTCTGAATTGTAGAGGTACACAAACTTCTCTGTTTTGGAGATGCCATTTGTCGATTCTACTGGGGAAAGCGAGTCTCTTGAGAGACTGTTTTTGTTTGGGGGCTTACATCATAGTTTTCTCAGGATCTTTCCGGAGAAATGCCATATGATGGGATCCAATTTTGAGGTGCCAATGACCTTTTCATCAGTGGTTTTTTTGAAGAAAAATTGCCGTACCGCCGAATCTCTGATTAAGAGGCTTTCTCTGAGGATTTTCCTTAATCTGGGAAAGCAAGGATATCATCTTCAATGGTGAAGAGTGATATTTGTTGAAAATTTTCTTGTTTCTCAGAGGTTCAAGTTATCAAAGTGGTCAAGGACCGTCTCTAATCCAGAGATAAACTGGAGGAGAGATTGCTTAGATGATTCACTTCCTAACGAGGAAAGGTCTGACAACTCGATTGAGAGGACTTTTATCACTAGGGGATAAGACAGACTAGAGTGATAGTGATGCAATATGAATGTGAATGCAAATCAATAATGCATGATGTATGTATGTATATGCTGACAAAACTGACGCGACATACAGACTAAAGGATGAACACGACTGGATACTCGGCCACAGTGGGGCGTGTAGAAATATCGCTGGTTCAAGATAGCAATTCTTCCTTGCTTAGGAGAAATGGTCCCTGTTGGGGGCGACGCTGGTCGAGCTTAGGAGATGAGAACTCGGCCGAGGATGTCAGACGAAACATGGTCTCTGACATTGTTGATCCTTCATTCAGGCGTACTGGTCTAGAAGGAGTACTTTGATTCTGCACTTTGAAGTTTGCTTACTTCTGGAGAAGCGGTCGATGTTCTTCTGATGTTTAACAATTAAAAGAAATTGCCATCTTTATTTTAAAAGCAGAAAAAGTTTTAACAAGTAAATTCATTTTTGTTTTATTTCAAGAATCGTTAATCATGTTAACAACGTCGTTCTGTAAAGCTAAAACAAGCAAGAATTACAAACAAAAGCACAAGGCTCAAATTTTATTGATAAGATGGAGATCAGCCAAACGCGTGATTCCAAAGAGTATTTACAAAGTTTGAAAATGGTAATTTACAGGGAAAAGGGCTACGTTGAAACATAACGACCACTATCCTTCTACCAACTTTGAATTCGGGACATCCTGAGCTTCTGTCGAAGATGACCTTGACTGGAGTTTTCCTCCGATGGATGCTGTAACTGCTGCTGAGGGACTTGCCTCTGTTGAACATAGTTACTTGCCATTATCCCTAATTTTTGCCTGGATTGTACATTGATGTTTCCAATCCATCGGGATGATTTTTTTCATGTCTCTAACTTTTGCCTGGACCGCCCTTTCGGGTTTTCAATACATCGAGACTTTTTTTTTTTTTAGTTTAGGCGAAGTATTTGTTGACTACATCAACATTTGTGGGGTAGGCAAATTCCTCTCTGTCCATGGTTGTAAGTCTCAAGGCACCGCCTGAGAAAGCTTTTGTGACCACATAGGGGCCATCATAATTTGGAGTCCATTGGCCCCGGGAATCAGTGAGAAAAGATTGTATCTTCTTGAGCACAAGGTCTCCTTTTCTGAAGACACGAGGTCGGACCTTTTTGTCGAACACCTTCTTCATTCTCTGTTGATACAACTGACCGTGGCATAGTGCCGTTATTCTCTTTTCTTCGATCAGATTCAGTTCATCGTGTCGGTTTTGACACCATTCAGCTTCTGAAAGCTTAGCTTCCATCAATACCCAGATTGATGGGATCTCTAATTCTATGGGGATAATTACCTCCATACCATATACTAGAGAGAAAGGGGTTGCCCCAATTCCGTTTCCGTAATGATTGACAGCTCCGTCAAAGATAAGTCCCCACTGGGAACCTGGTTCTGGCCCTTCACTGGGTAGCGGTTCATTGCAATCTTTCATTTTTAGATACATGACATCTTCGTTTGGGAAGTCAAACCCGATTTATTCTTGATCGTCAATCGGTTGATGAGCCAAATGATCAGCTAAAATACTACCTTTAACAGCTTTCTGAGCGTGGTACTCTATGTCATATTCTGATAACAACATCTGCCAACGGGCAATTCTTCCCGTGAGAGCAGGTTTTTCGAAAACTTACTTGATTGGATCCATTTTGGAGACCAACCAAGTAGTATGACGAATCATGTACTGGCGAAGACGTTTGGCCGCCCAAGCCAAAGCACAACAAGTTTTCTCGAGCATCGTGTACCGAGTCTCGCAGTCGGTGAATTTCTTGCTTAGATAGTAAATGGCAGACTCTTTCCGTTTAGTTTCGTCTTGTTGGCCAAGTACACATCCCATTGAGTCCTCTAGAACTGTGAGGTAAATGATCAGTGGTCTTCCTTCCACTGGAGGTGATAGAATCGGAGGATTCAACAGGTATTCCTTAATACTGTCGAAGGCGGTTTGGCAATCTTCTGACCAAACGCAATCCTAGTTCTTTTTGAGTAACTTGAAGATCGGCGCGCATGTCGCGGTCATGAGGAATATGAATCTGGAGATGTAGTTCAAACGTCCCAGGAATCCTTTGACTTGTTTTTCAGTTTTCGAAGAAGGCATTTATTGAATGGCCTTGACCTTGTCAGGATCAACTTCAATTCCTTTCTGGCAGACGATGAACCCTAGTGGTTTCCCTGAACGGACACCGAAGGTGCACTTGTTGTGATTCAAGCGGAGCTTGAATTTTCTTAGACGTTCGAACAATTTTGACAGATGTTCAACGTGCTCACTCTCTGTTTTTGATTTTGCAATCATATCATCGACATATACCTCGATTTCCTTGTGTATCATGTCATGAAACAGAGTAGTCATGGCCCTTTGATAGGTTGCCCCGGCGTTCTTCAAACCGAACGACATTACCTTGTAACAAAAGGTGCCCCATGGGGTAATGAACGAAGTTTTCTCCATGTCTTTCGACGCCATTTTGATCTGATTATAGCCCGAGAATCCATCCATGAAGGAAAAAACTTTGAACTTTATTGTACTGTCTACCAGTATGTCAATGTGTGGTAAAGGAAAGTCGTCCTTTGGACTAGCCTTGTTCAGGTCTCTGTAATCTACACACATTCTGACCTTTCCGTCCTTTTTGGGAACGGGTACGATGTTGGCTAACCATTGAGGATATTCATATGTAGCGAGGAAACCTGCGTCGATCTGTTTCTGTACCTCCTCTTTGATTTTGATGGCCATGTCCGGGTGAGTGCGTCTCAACCTTTGCTTTACTGGCGGACATTCCGATCTTAATGGTAAGTGATGTTCCACGATGCTGGTATCCAACCCTGGCATATCCTGATAGGACCAAGCGAATACATCGGGGAATTCTTTGAGAAGCTTTATCAAACTTTCTTTGACAGTTGGATTGAGCAGTGCCCCAATCCTGATTTCTTTTCTCTCTTGCTCTGAACCCAAGTTTACCGTTTCCAACGGTTCTTTATGAGGTTCAATGGACCTTTCCTCTTGTCTGAGTAGTCGGGAGATCTCTTCTGGAATTTCGTTGTCATTTTCTTCTTCAGCCCCAAATATCGGGAACTCAAAGTCGGGAGAAGGCATCGGATCGTATGTTTCAACGGGGTGTAAAACAAGCAATCTGCATGACGTGATGATTCGTGTTTAGAAGAGATAGAGAAAATGCAAGTGTGTGCAATGTATTTATTTTACTGCTTGTTTTTATTTTTGAATTGTTTTTTAGGATTACCATTTTCTGAAAAAGCAAAAAGAGAAAACAATAATTAATGCGGAAATTACAGAACGACGTTATTTTATTAATGAACAAGTCGATCCTTGAAACTACAGCCCTATAAAACAAAACTCTGTCGCTTTGGGCAAAGCGAAGAGGGAAATTTACAGAAAGCGAGCCCTATTAAAACATCTGTTTCACCTGGGCAGGGTGAAAGGTTAAAGATGGCAATTACTTTGACTGGTGAACGGCCTTCGGAACCTCGACGGCAACCCATTGGCGGCGAACTTCTCGGTGAATCACAAAGTCTGGCACCTTCCTTGATTTGTCTTCAGAAATAACGCTGATTTCTGGTGGAGCAGGATCATTGGAATCTGTCTCCCAGGCAGAATTGTCGTAGGAGGATTCCTCTGTTGTATTTTGCATAGCATTTGTGCTCTCAATTGTATCTCTCCATCCAGTTGGCTGGATATCTTCGAGCCTGATACGAGAGCTTTCGGGAGCGGTGTACTTGACCATATAGTAAAATTTTCCACTTGGTTCTCCCAGAGTGTCCCAAACCTCTTTGGAACTGGATGAGTCATCCCTCTCGATGACGTTGACCTTGGGAAAAGCATAGTTAATGAATTCAAGTCCTGCGAACGTTGCGAGTTCATCTTCATGTTGAGTGGCTTCAGGATGACCTGAGTGTTGATCCCATGACATGGTGGGGACACAGGTATTCTGTTCAATGATGGTCAGCTGATTTTAATTGTTCGGCTGACTCTCTTGCCCCAAGTTTCCTGGGTAAGGTTGCCACGTTGGCAGACCATCCATTGGGCCATAGTAGGTATAGTCAAAATTGTCTTTCATCGGAGTGTCTTCCTCTAATGAATTCGGCGGAGCACGACATCCTTCTGGATCACAATCCCCGTAGATCATTTTCGACATCTGATCTTGGTATAAATCTCGGACTTTTTGTAGGAAAGCAAAAAGGCGTTTGCGTTTCGTCCATATACATTGGAAGCCACCAGTGATTTAACAAGTGCTGAAGTGCTTCTTGGACAAGGGTACAACCTCGATCGTTTTCGCAACCTGCTTTACAGCTTTGATAATCGTGTGATATTAAGAATCCGAGTCAGACCTGTTCTGCATGTAACTCTACCAGGTTGGTATTCATCACGCGAATATCGAAGATCTGAACCATGTTGATTTGATATGAGTTCCTATCATGGTAGTCTTGGATCCATCCAAGATCCATCTGACGCTGGAGGGCCTCCTGTATAAAAGAGCATCCCTGTTTATTTACCGAGCAAGTCAGACAAGAACTGTAATCGTGCCGCGGCAGATTATGATACTGGCTTTGCCTTGAGTGTATCGCCACCAAGTTGACATTCATTGCACGGATGTCATGGTTTTGAATGACGTTAGAATTCGTGTAGACCATGTTAACTCCACGAACTCGGTGCTCTTGGATCCATCCGAGATCCATTTGTTCCTGTAGAGCTGCTTGCACCACAGAACATCCCTGGTTGTCTTTAGAGCAGATATCACACTGGTGATAGTTATGAGGTGGCACATGGCCATATCCACTCTGTCTACAATGCATCTTGACCAAATTGGTTTTCAACAATAGTACATCGTGAATTTGATAGACATCGTTAGATTCTCTCTCAATCAGATTGACTGCAGCCTTCTCATGTTGAGGTAGCGGATTCTTGATAACATTAGGATTCGTATCCTTGAAGGATAAGACCCCGCTCCTAACAAGCTTTTGTACGTAGGACTTGAAATTGAGACAAGTCTCTATGTTATGCCCTGAACCTCCTTGATGATAAGGGCATGTCTGATCCACCTTAAACCAAAAAGGCAGATTTTCCGGTACTGTAAGAGGAGATTTAGTCTGAATGTACCCCTTAGCCAGTAGTAATGGAAACAGCTCTGCGTACGTTACGGGTATAGGATCAAATCCTAGTGGCCGTGTTGTACGGTTGTTATTGTATGGAGGCCAAGCCTGCTGAAGAGGCTGTTGTGTCCTTTGCTGATCAGGTTGGCTCTGCGCAACCTGAGGTTGATACGTAGGAATAGGCGCAGGGCTGGTAGCAGGAGTCACAGCTGCTACTGGTTGATAACGTCGCCTTTGCTTTCCGAGAGAGATATTCCCAATATCTTGCTCTTTTTTCTTAGGGAGAGCACTACCGTATTTTTTAGTACCGCTCGTCGATCCAGTGTCTTTTACCAAACGTCCTTCTCGGACGGCTTCCTCAAGACGTACGCCCATGCCGGCCATCTCGGTGAAATCACTGGGTGCACTGGCAACCATTCGGTCATAGTAAAATGAGCTTAAGGTCTTTAAGAAGATCTTTGTCATCTCTTTTTCCTCAAGAGGTGGACAAATTTGAGTGGCAATTTCACGCCACCTTTGAGCATACTCCTTAAAGGTTTCCTTGTCCTTTTGCGACATCGATCTGAGTTGATCTCTGTCGGGTGCCATGTCCAAATTGTATTTGTATTGTTGGACGAAGGCAGTGCCAAGATCTCTGAAAGTGCTGATCGTAGCACGGTTTAAACCCATGTACCATTTGAGTGCGGCACCGGTTAAACTATCCTAGAAGTAGTGAATCAGTAGGTCCTGATTCTCCGTCTGAGCTGACATCCGCCGAGCGTACATCACCAGATGGCTCTGAGGGCAAGAGTTACCCTTGTACTTTTCAAAGTCGGGCACTTGGAATTTGTGCGGGACTTTCACATTGGGGACCAAGCAGAGGTCTGCGGCGTCCTTTCCGAATAGATCCTGGCCGCGAATGGCTTGCAGCTCCTTCTGCATTTCCAAGAACTGTTCCTGGAATTCATCCATTCTATCGAACATAGTTTCCTTTTTACCAGCAGGTATTGGTGGAATCTGTCCTTCCGGGACAGTGTGCACCACAGGGGGTGGTACCGTGACTACGGTAGCGAATCTTGGCGTTTCCCGAAGTTTGTAACCTTCAGGAGTCTTCAGTATGCCCCTGGCATCTTTGCTTTCCCGAAGTTTGTAACCTTCAGGCCTAGCGGCTTCTGTTGTGATTCCTTGATCTTCAGTGATCGGCGGAACATATCCTTCCGGGATATAGTTAACAAGCATGCCCCAAGGACGATCTTTCGGTATCTGATACCTAGGATCATACTTCTCTACTATGGGCGTTGAGGTGATCTCCGAGATCACAGTCCTTTGTAGCTGAGCTTCTGCCATGGCTTGCATGTCGTTACGAAGCTTTCTCATATCCTCTCTTAGAGCGTCGATGTCTTCTTTCAAATCTCTGTTTTCTTCCTCAAGATCATCCATCTTTTTCTGACGATTAGCCCGAGTATTGTACGAATGAGACAGTTTGACTCTAGAACCGAGACATAAACGTGAAATTCGTAGGTAAGAAGAATACGCGATGTGAGAATGATGAATGCAATGATTATATTAATTGTTTTTTTGGTTTAATCAAAATAAACTTCGACAATTAGATTGTAAATATCAAACGGTGGGGACACCCCTTTTTATTGAAACTCAAAGGATTACTGAAATGGAAATACAGTAGATTACAAGATGCGGAAACAGAAACCTAAGCTAAAGGGTCCCGAGTCCTCTCTGAAGAGAAATCGGGTGCTAATTCTGGTATCTTCCTTTTCTTTGACCTGGGCTCTTGGGCCGTTGTCGGGTTGTCATTCCTCTGCCAAGTGAAAGGAGTGAGCAAATTCCTTTGATCGTCTTGATTCTCTACAGCATGTTGCTCCAAAATTTCAATCAGAGTGTCCTTCTCCTTTAGTAATTGTTGTATTTTGATGCACTCTACGTCGAGGGTGCGGTACTTGTTCTTCCAAGACCTTCTCTCCCATTGAACTTTGTTGAGAGTAACCTGAAGCTTTTCAGTTTCCGTCATGAAGTACATGACAGATTCCCTCGGCGGAAGGATTCCGTAACGAGGATAAGGCATCTTTAGCTTGAGAGCTCTAGTTTGTACCCAATGGAGATGAGGCCCCACCGAGACACAGTCCAGTTTTCCCAGAGACTCTCGTCCTTTCTTAAGAACATGTTTCCAAGCGTGCACTATTTCTGTCTTTAGTGCTCTGTCACTTTCTCCTTCCTTGAAGAAAATACCTTCCAGATGAACACACAGTGGGATGTGTCTCATCGGGTATCCAAATTGATGGCGAGCCAATACCGGATGGTAGTTGATTCCTCCTTTAGTTCCTATGAGGGGTACGTTGGGGAAGTTTCCACAACGGTCAATGATTCTGATTCCCTCATAAATCCTATTACACCAATTTATATCAGAGCTGGTAAGAGACATGATCTTCTGAGACCAACGTAAGGCACTTTTACAATCCCAAAAAGCAGCAGACTTGGGCAAGTGTGAGATAAACCATTTATAAAGCAGAGGTACACAGCATGTGATCTCCCCTCCACTGTACAAATTTCCTAAGTGTACAGAATGATACGCATCTGCGAGCAAAGTCGGCACAGGGTTTCCAATGAGAAAAACCTTAATAGCGTTAATATCAACGAAGTTATTGATGTTAGGAAACAAAAATAACCCGTAGGTGAGCAAGATAAAGATGCTTTCAAAAGCAGTGACGTTTCCTATACTGGCAAAATATAGGGCTTTCTTTATCAAGAACTGGGCTGGCAAACCTTGGATGCCACCCTTGGCAGTCATATGAGTCCTAACCTCAGACTAGTCCAAATGAATTGCTCTTGCAATAGTCTGATTCTTTGGAATTTCTTCCAGTCCAGAAAATGGAGCTCGATCTGTAATGTGTAGATCAATCAGATGAGAATACTCCTCCAGCGTTGGTGCTAGCTGGTAATCCGGGAATGTGAAACAGTGATAAACCGGATCGTAAAACTAAATGAGCGCGTCCATGATTCCCTCAATCACATGGACTCTTAACAGTGGTAGCAGACCTCCATACTTGGCTCTGAAAGCCTCAGGGCTAGTGATCATCCTTGCTAACCTTCTCAAATCCTCTAGTTTTGGAACCTTGAAGGTGTACGTATGAGTTCTCCTTCTACCGAAATCCATTAGCGTAATCCTTTTCTCTGATATTTGCAATCACAGTCTTAGTTTAATTTGAAAAACAGAGAGACTAGAAGAGAAGTTTTTTGAATGTTTTAATGTTTTTTAAATGAATGCATGAATGCAGCACACAAAAACATAGAAAAAACATGGGGTCAAAGGGTCGTTGTCATGAAGTCAAGGCTCTACCCATCCCCAAAGGTTTATACTAAGGTGATTTTTGTACCTGTACTCATTATCATTAGCTCCTCCCAGGAAAGCAAAACAACAAGCGGATCGCCAGCGAGTTGTAGTGCAATCATAGAGTAAGTGCCATTCACCGAGAATAAATCACCAGCCTCAAATAAGGGTAGTATCGCGTAACAACTATTTCTGATAGTTTCCGCACTACGAAAGGGTTTGGCTCCTCAGCTTCTCAAACTTAACAACCGGCCCATTGGCTAGAAGAGTGAATGGGTTGCGTTGGTCAGCCTCCACTGAGGTTGATGGTCGACCCCGTCGCCATCACTTATCTTAAGTGTATACTCAATCTTTCCACATACGGCATCACCCGCATTCCCATTAGCAGAAAAATAAACACGTATAGCAATTAGGAAAAGCAATATATATATTTGTCCTAAACATCCTAGACCTTTAAAGCTATGAATCCTAAGTTCCTGACAGAAAATGGGTTCCCCGGCGGAAGCCCCAATCTGTGGTATTCTCACAAGAGATGAGAAGGAAGAAGAAAAACAGAGACAGGCCCCACGGTGGGCGCCATTTTTCTGTAGCGAGCGATTTTGGACGCGGTTCTTAAGCGATGGTCGCTCTCTGCGGTTTGAGCTTTGACTACAGGTCGATTCATTTTTTATCCTATTGTGAGCTGAATAAGGAAGGGAAATAGATGTCTCCAATTAACCCTGCTTTGCATACTGAGTTTAAACAGCGGTCTGTTAGGTTACGGATGCTATCAATGTCGGGGGGCCTTTGTACTGGTTATTTGTATTTTCGCCAATACGGTTTTCTTTCTTTCTATCTGGGTAGAAGGTTTCTGGCGGGGAACAAGGATTAGGATGTTAGGACTGATGCTTTTTGATAGGTATGTGAGAGTATGGGATTTGGTTTTTTTGTTGATTACGCTCGCTAAGATCTTTTCTTTCGATCTTATGCCTACGTATTCCCGTTTACCGAAACAGGGAAATCAGAGCGTTCGTAGTTCCTCCTATTCTATGGGAGGAAATGGGTGTTTTGGTGTCTTGTTCAAAGCCCAAGACGTGAAGCGAAAGGTGATTTGTATCTTGATCAAAGCCCAAGATGTGAAGCTGGAGGTGATTTGTATCTTGTTCAAAGCCCAAGATATGAAGCTGAAGGTCTCAACTTAGAGAGAATTTGTCATCTCTACAGAAGGGTTTGTCTGTCACAACTGTTGGGTGACTGGTTATAAAGGAGAATTACTTTAACCGGGATACGCGGATCCTAGAAATGCCATAATTTCCTTTAAAGGGGATTTTAACCTGAAGGAGAAGACTTTAACTCAGTGTAAAGCAATGCTATCTTTCCTTAGGAATTTCTCATGCTAAAAGAGGGACAGTGGCATGGATGTAGATGATCCAGATGCGTGCCTCTTACAGCGATTAGATGAAGGGGAAGGAGTTATTGATGTTTGTGTACTGTGAATGAGGCACAACTTTGATGCTAAAAGGTTGATTGGATCAACCAGTGGTTTTCTTATACAAAGCCTAAGAGGAGGCTAATATGTGTCTCGTATAAAGCCCGAGAGAGAGGCTAAAAGGGTTGACTCAACAGGAGAATCTTTTATACTCAACAAGAGAGTGTTTTTGTATCTCGTACGAAGACCGAGATGGAGGCTAAAAGTTTGACTCAACAAGAGAGTCTTTGTATCTCGTACGAAGCCCGAGATGGAGGCTACAAGGTTTGACTCAACAAGAGAGTCTTTATATCTCGTACAAAGCCGAGATGGAGGATGTTGTTTATTTGGCTCAGTAAGAACCTTTTTGTATCTCGTATAAAGCCCGAGATGGAGGCGAAAGGGGTAATTGACTCAACGAGGGAGTCTCTTATGTGTCTCGTACAAAGCCCGAGAGAGAGGCTAAAAGTTGTTTGACTCCGCTGGGGAAAATTTTGGTATTTCGTACGAAGTCCGAGATGGAGGCTAAACGTTTGCTTCGCTGGGAAGAATCATTGAACAAAGCCCAAGAGGAGGCTATGGTAACTGTTTTAGTTAAGTGACAGATCCAATATACTGATTTTAAAGAGAAAATCAGTTCTTATATGAGCAACATTGTACTCAATGATTTGATTTGAGGATCAGGGATATTTCCTTCTCTTTGAGGAAACGGGAAATCCAAGGGGTATTGAGACTGTCCGAGTCTGCGGGTTTCCTTCCTATTTAACGAAGGGGTCACTTGAGAATGTCTTTGAGACTCAAGGAAGTTAGACTGTCCATGTCTAAAGTTTTGTCTTTTGTACTATGCTTTGAGAAACAGTAGTAGACTCTATGACAGGACTGTTCTATGGAGATGATTAAGTTATGTTCCTATACCTCAAGGAGGTCGTCGGGACAATTTGTACGAAGCCCAAGAGGAGGCTGGAAACTTTTAAGAAGCCGACGGGTCCTTGTACTAAGCCCAAGAGGAGGCTATCATTCCCGGAGGAAGAGATCATTATACGAAGCCTAAGAGGAGGCTGTGAATACTTCTAAGAAGTCGGCGGGTCCTTGTACGAAGCCCAAGAGGAGGCGGGGTTGCTTTTAGGAAGCCTGTGGGTCCTTGTACGATGCCCAAGAGGAGGCCGATGCTTTTAAGAAGCCCGTGGGTCCCCAAACCCCGAGAAATTCAAGGCAAGCTATTCACAAGGAATAGGTCAAGTCAGGAAAGTTCGAGAATTTGGAAGAAACTCAAAGATGCCATTCACGGAGAAGACATTCATCTTGGGGAGTAGAGTTTCTTGACAATTCCTAATGAGGACAGCCGAAGAGAAGACTGTATCTGGTGATCCTATTGGGGATCTAGTTGTCTATTTCTACGAATAAACGAAACGGCGTCACCTAGTTCTAGACGTAGTTGCCGGGGAAACTCTAAATATCTATACTATTATTACACAGTTGATACGAGTTTATGAAAGAAGACTTACAGCGAAACAGCCCCACAATACAGTTATATGTATATGAGTTTATGAAAGAAGACTTACAGTGAAACAGCCCCACAATACAGTTATATACATATGAAAGCGGTAAATGAAAGCGGGTAAACACTTACTCGGTTGTAGAGCTTCCATGCTGTTTAGTCAGTTGTTCAACAAAGAAAGATTGAAAACAACAGTATATTCAAAATCAAAGGAGAAAGTGCTTTGAAAAAGAAAGATTTGGGGCTTACAGCTCAAGGAGAGGCCCAGGGTTTTATCAGTGAGCGCACTATTGAATTTGTACAGAGGGACTTATACAAGTGACTGAGGCCCAAAAAGGTTTTCTGTGCAAAGGGATGGGTCTTACACTCTATCAAGAGGCCCAAGTGAGTTTTAAGAAAATAAATGGGTCTTACTACTCGAAGGTAGGCCCAATGGTTAATTTTGAAAAGGGCGACGGTCGCGCCGAGGTTTTGTAAACACCGTGGGACTTATACAAGTGACTGAGGCCCAAAATTTTGGTATTTACAAAGGGGTTGGGTCTTACACTCTATTAGAGGCCCAAAGAGTTTAAAGAAAATAAATGGGGCTTACAACACGAGGGGAGGCCCATAGTCTTTATTTTCAAGATGAATATTCACTTTTAAAATGCTTAAATAACAATTAAAAATGAATTTATTCACAAAAATACCAACTATATTAAATAAATAATATAAATTTGATTTTTTTGTAGAATAAAATATTTTACTATTTTTGTGATTTTTCAGAAAAAGAACCAATAAAAAATAATCAAAATTGAGGGAGTTATTAATTTTCCAAATCATTAAAAAATAATATGAAAAATGAGAAAATATAAAAAAAAAGGGGTTGGGTCTTACACTCTATTAGAGGCCCAAAGTGTATTTTTGTACAAAAGATGGGGCTTACAACTCAGGGAGATGCCCAAAATATTTTCAGTTTGAAAATGGCGATCGCGCCGAGATTTTTAACGTATCGGGACTTATACAATAGCTGAGGCCCAAAATTGTTTCGTTAAAAAAGGGTTGGGTCTTACACTCTAATAGAGGCCCAAGTGTTTAAAAAATGAAAAGAAATGGGACTTACAGCTCAAAGAGAAGCCCAGTTGATTTTCGTTTGAAAATGGCGATCGCGCCGAAGTTTTCTTTTAACGCAGAGGGACTTATACAATAACTGAGACCCAAAATTGTTTTGGTTAAAAGGAGATTGGGTCTTACACTCTAATAGAGGCCCAAAGAGTTTAAAAAAGATTTGTTAGGGTGAAAATCAAAGAAAACCCCAATTTCATTTTTAGGCATTTTTTCCAAGAAAAATTAAGTAAAAAATGATAAAAATATCAAATAAAATCATTAAATAATGATTAAAGTTTATGAAAAAAAAATCTTTTATCAACATAAATATTTAAAATCATTTTGGTTTTAAAAATCAAGAAAAAAAAGAAATCATTTTAAAAGCATTTAAAACAATATAAAACACTATTTTTAAATATATTAAAAATAATATTTTTTTTTGTGATTTTTTGTGGATTAAAATATTATGGGGTATGAATTGGAAAATGATGATTTTTTGCTATGTGAAAAAAATTGGTTGAGTTTTGAAAATAAAAAGTAAGAAAAAGAGGAAAGATATCAAAATATCATCTCCGACATTTCTTTTGGGGTAAAAACGAGTACCGAAACTTTAATTTTCAACACGTTTTTATCAAATTTCAAACACTCATAACTCTCTCAATTTTTATCGGAATTAAGATCCGGAAGAGCCTATCCTAACCGATTTTTTGCAAGGAATCCGATGGTATTACTCACGCACACGGAAAATCGACGTACAAAACGCAGAAAAAACTGCTATCGTTTTGAAAACATCGTTCCGCGTCGAATTTCCAACACGCGTAACTCTCTCGATTTTCATCGGAATTGAAATCCGTAAAAACCTATCTTGACCGATTTTTCGCAAGGAATCCAATGGTATTATTCATGCACTCGGAAACTCACTGTACAGAACACACAAAGCGAAAAAACCAGAACCGCCATCGTTAATTCGACGGTGTTTCGCGTAAAATTTCCAACGTGCGTAACTCTCTCAATTTTCATCGGAATTGAAATTCGTAAAAACCTATCTTGACTGATTTTTCGCAAGGAATCCAATGGTGTTACTCATGCAAACTAAAACTTAATGTATAGAACACACCAATGAAAAAAAGACAGAACTGAACATGATTTGGAAACAACCAAAATTCCACATAAAAACATGTCAAAATGCAAACAGTTGGAGGATCACAACATACACATTAAGGACTACATTTTTACCTCAAGAATTGTTCAATATGATGCATGTATGTGGACAACAAAGGAAAGCATGATTCAAAGAATTCAAGTTGTGAATTTTACCTCTTTTTTGGAGATTTTGGGCAACCTACCAAGTGCTTTGTTCCATAAATTATTTGATGCTTTGGACAACCTCAAATGACCTCTTAGAAGCTTTTAGGATGGTTGGAATCGGCTGGAAACCTCTGGAGCAAGTTTGTGCACTTTCTCGCGAAATGGTCAAAAACTGCCAAAATGCCAACTCTCTCAAATGGTGTTCCAGATGTGTGGCACCATTTGGGACAGTTCAAGGATAATATTTAGAGTGTGTTTGAGGTTTTATCTGGCTTGGAAAGTGACTGAATTAAGACATGGCTTGAAAAATGCAAAAAAATGCCATTTTGAGGTTTTGAGAGGTGACTTTGTGATGTTGTGATTACAGGTTGAAATTCTGATACAGATGTGTGATGTCTTGTGCAATGTCACAACATCGCAATCTGCTGAACAAGGCAATAATAGAAACAGTAAATGAACACAATCAATTGTTCACCCAGTTCGGTTCAACCAACCTACATCTGGGGGCATACCAAGCCAGGAAGGAAGTCCACTATTAGTAGTATCAAATTACAGACTCAACACACCTGTTGACAATCTACCTAATTCAATCACTACCCAATGACCCTTCTACCTAAGTCCTCCCTAGGTAAGAGACTCCATCTCACTTCCAATCATCTTGATGATGTCTAGCAGTCAACTACACCGTCACTGCATCAACAGCTTGACTCCTTACTCTTTTCTATTACATAGACTTTAGAAGACACACTTCCATGACACCCCTTTGGAGTTGCTTCAAAGCTTCCTCCAAGAACAATACCAAACTCATTACCTACAGGTTTCTGAGTTAAACACAGTGACCATCTCACAACCCGAGTGGTTCACTTAGACAAACCCCTAATGATCTACATCTTGGACCCGTCCTCATTCTAGGTTACAAGCACTCTATTTATAATATCATCCCAGCTGAATTTGGGCCTTCAATCATATCATATCAGCTGTAACAAATCTGATCATATCTTCAAATAAATCTTCATTTATTAGATCAGAATCTTCTCCATATCTTTATGCTTTAGATTCGTAACAATCTGATCTTCATAACAGATTGTAACAGAATATATATCTCCCTTGATTTTCGCCTGCATTCTCTGAATCTCTTTAGCAGAAAATCTCAAACACACCAGAACCACGTGCAGCCCTAAACACATTAAAGTCTGATGTTCTGGTATAGTGATGTTACGACATCGCATGTGACATCACTCTTCAGCACCTTAATTCTTCAACAGCAAACCAGAATGTTAGTTAAAAACATACCTATACTGTTAGACGCTCATGTTGTAACATCAACCATGACAACACATTGTTTTAACAAAATTACAGCCAATTACAAGAACTTACAATCTCCCCCTTTGGCTAATTTTGGCTAAAACATATATATAGATATTACAACTCAGATTACAGCAGTAATTACAATCCTACACTACTGTTGGGTGTTATCTGATCCTAACAGTGTACTGCATTCATAGGGAATCCTCTTCTGACTGATGTTAGGACATCACCATATGACATCAGCTCCAGGCAGCACATCAGGAGGTGCACATGAGGAAGAAGATATCCAATACTCCCCCTTAATACAACACATTTCTTTTTCCTTTCAACTCAGACTCGGAGAGGATGTAGAAGACTCCTCCAGAAAAGAAATGCTTGTCTAGACATCAAAGACCAATGGTGGCATGAGAGACTTATGCCCCAGTCGACCTATGGCATAAGATGAAACTTAAGACGTGCCAATCTGCCAACTCATGTAACTCAGAACACAAGTCACAACTGTGTTCATAACTCAGGACACAAGTCATAAAGACTCAACACCAACTGTGGCTGAGACCTCGTTCTGCAACAGCTGGGACTGCAGACTTCAGGCAAAACATCTGCGCAAACCAATTAGCCCATCTCTCACTTTTCTCCCCCTTTTTAGCCACAAATTGGCCAAGGAAGCCCTCACAAAACCAGACCCAAGAAGTACTCACCCAAAGGCACACAAAAGCCATAAGACTTATGAACCAAGAACACTCACGAGTTGAAGGAGAGAAGAATTGCCCCTATATATATATCAGATCAGTTACTTAGGAATTAACGAGCTTTGAATATTTCAAAGTTCTTGGTCAAGGAAACGCTATTTTAGGAACTAAAAACTCCATCCAAATTCAATGTCTTCCGTCCAAAACAGTCTTGACCAGATTTATTGTTTCCTAACTGATATATACCATAAATTGTGCCAAAGCAGTTCCATGCAGAGTCGGATCCACGTGTTGCACCTTATCCTAACACCACCGTCCAAAATAATTCCTTGTTTGGCCCAAGAGAACCATGTCCTATCCCATGTTCTGACATCTCATCAGACATTGTCTGCTGGTTCACAGCACAACCAATCCAAGACTTCACAGTGCTAAACTCCTCCTAAAGGCAGGAACCGGCTGTACAAACATGCGCACTCCCCCTCAATCCTAGAGCCTTCTTAGTCAACACACATTGGCTATCTCTCCCTCCTTGTAGCCACAATAGGATAACCAAGTACACACAATTCCAAAGACCACCTCTTAAACATCCAACCACCATACTCACACAATGAGGTAGATGTACACTACTGGTTCAATCAGGTCAAAATTGTCATGTCCACACCAACATGTCATAACATGTTGTCTGACATTATATCCAGTCTTCTTGATCAGCATGCAGTCTTTAGAAACATCAGCAATAACTTCCTCTCAACATCTGAACCATATCAGACAAGGTCACACACCTACACACCTAGGCTAACTCTCCACAAGCTTGAACACCCTGCAAGCTTCACACTATGTGCACCTTTGCAGTAGAAACCATAGCCAAGTACCCCAATGCATTTGCCCACTACTTCACATATCTGTTGAACCTCTTGGTTAGTTCACTTCACTTGCTAGGCTGATCAACTTCTCTCCAGCAGGACTTGACCAAAAGGCTAAATCTCTTTCACAGGCGTTTCTTCACTGAAACAATAGGTGACTAACCCTTTTCAGACTCTCAAGTAATCAATCCTGATCTACTTCAGTCTTCTCTACATACTCCATCTAAGGCAGACCTTCTACTTCATCATTCTCCCGTATGACTAGGTAGACGCTCCTTAGGCATAATGTAGACACCAAGCTCGTGACCCAGAGCATAATCATCCTTCTCCAAGGATATCCAAAATAATGTCCCAACATAAGTTAGAACGCCTGCCACACACCAAAACATCATCACCATGATTCTTGATATGCTCCACCAACTGGACTTACTCTAGCAAAGTAATCCAAAGAACTAGAGAGTAACCTCTCATCCACCTTCAAGAAGAATAATCTCCTTGAGTCTTCAACCCATCACCCTTCTGCCCAAGAGTAACTTGTTCCAAGACAAACCTCAATAATAACCAGCTACCACTCTCTGATTATTTTGATTCCTCGACTCCACTTCTGAGATCAACCACATGCCTCAGTTTGGTCACCTCATTCACGAATCCTCATATGAAACCAGTCAAATGCCACATTTTGACCTTTTTCACGTTTGTCAGAACTCTCACAAAGGTATCTACCAAGGAAACTTGATCTTCAAGTCACATGATCCACTTGCACAAAAGCAAACCCACTTAGACTCCCTAAGCCATGGTCATGTACCATCTTTTCCTTCCTGCAGCTCCTGCAACCTGCCATGAGAAAGATCTTTTTTTTTAAAGCCCCCTATCATTCCTGTAGATCATCCTATTATTAGCTGTTGTGCCACATCACCAGCTGAGACCCCTGATGTTGAGCAAGATGTCAGAACATCTAACTGTTGAATTCAGCTCAACCTTCTGCCACTCAGAAGAACCTCCTCCCTTTGCAGAAACAGATTTCCATGCTATCATAGGCTTGATTCAATAATCAAGTTTGAGTAGACAACCTCCATCCTGCTTAGAAACTCCAAAGACTTCAAACCTACCACATCTGAATCTTCAGAAAATAAGTAGTCCAAGACTACCCCATAGCTATACCAAAGAATGACACTTCCCTTAGTAGAGCCGTTAGTAGAAAGCCAGAGATAACTGCCACTTACCCTAGACCTTCTCAACCAGAGCAACCGCCCTACTCCAAACCACTGATCCAAGCTGAAACTCACAAGACTATGATGTCTTCATATCTTTTAGCCTTAAACACATCAGCTTGTCAACATTCCTCAACACTCTGCCTCTTCTAATTCAAACTTATCCCAGATAATTTGGATGATGCTCCAAGCACACAGTCACCAATTAACCCCACCAAATGATACATTCTAAGACCACAAAGAGGAATAACCAGCCACATAGAGAAAAATAAATTCTCAATACTTCTGCAGTCCTGCACTTGTACCTCAGACATATACATAGTCTCCCGTCAATGTATATTGTTATTAGTTGAAGACAGACAAAAACTCAACATTTGATCTGGTCTGAAACTTGGGGCCCTGGCTGATCCCTCTTCCACATCACTGATCACTATCTTTCTTTGGCTGAAATGATGTGTCAACATCAGTTCTGATATCAGTCTTCATCACATTAAACACTTCTACAATGGATTTGGAGACTCCGACCATATTAACCCACACATATCTCATGTAGGGGACACATGAGAACATATCAACATCTGATCAACTTCCAAGACCAACAAAACTGCAGTAACTTGCATACCACACTCTTCCAAAATCTTCTTCTTATAAGCATAAGGTTCAGACCTTTGTCAACTTAATAGTGATAACTACCATCCTTATGCATCTAAAACCATATCATAGACACTCTGCTACTTCCAATCCTTTAAGCCTCAAAGCTGGAAGAGTTCACTCCATACGACTAATGCAGACACCAATTGACCCCAGGCTGATTTACACTGCTATTGAACACAAACTCTAGGATGTACTTTCCCTATAATATTGTCCTCAGACTGTTTAGCTCAAGCTTAGTATCTCACAAATTGTTCAACTTCACAGCTTCAGTGATCCTTCAAAACAGCTACAGTCTAACAGGTCTTTGACTCAGCATTTACCTTTAAACTGCTGATGTGTAGCGCGATGTCGAGACATATTAAGCTCAGCTCCTTTCTTGATAAAACTACCTCCAGTTCATGATCAGAACCAAGTATCTTATCATAACCAGGAAGATCCTTCTAGTTAGGCCACCATGACTAAGCTTAAGAGATAACTTATCAAGATCTTCACTCCCGCATGAAAGATTTGACAGTGATACTCTTTTGCTTTGGCTCCACCCTCTTCTTTTACCACCAAGAAACTAGATAAGGAAGGAATCACTATCCAGATTGGTCTTCAAAGCCTTCCATGTCATACAGTCTTTAAACACCTACTCACTTATCCAATGAGTGACACTATATTGATCATCTCTTGACCAATGTACATATCTAAGACATGTTCTTGAAGGAACCTTCTTAGACACACAACCCAGATGCCTCCTCTTCCAAGCCAGGAGTAGGTTTCAAATAGATGTGATCAATACACATATGTTTAGCCCCCAAGCATCTGTTATGCTGACAGGATACTGCATAATCTGCTAGTTTTATGTTCTAACATCAGGTAGGACATAAGTTCTCTTCACAGAAACACACCAAAAGATCCTTTAACACAGCCCAGGGAATGACCATGTAGGGTTGAAGGCAAGAATAGATGGCTTCTAACTTTCTTCAGATCTCTTTTCAACAAGCTCATACAAGAGTTCCTTTATGAGTGGACTTGGGATAAACCACAAGTATCTTAGGCAACTCTAGTTGAAGATATCCTCAAGTATCACCACACCATGTGATACATCTTCAGAGGAGAACACATAACCATCAGGAATTTTCCATCAGATATATATATATATATATATACGCAGCGGAACACATACCAGAAAACTCCTCTATATCCTTCAGGCACAACATAATAAACCTTGCACAAACACAACACTTCATGTGCACTAGATCAACATAGGATTCAACCTACAAGGCAGCTTATCACCAAAGCTACACGCCTGATAACTCCAATCTCCACTTCTATGAGCTGACCAAGTCCATAACTATCTTCCTTGCTCACGGACCAGAAAGTATCTTCCCTAGATCTCATCCAGAAACAGACAGGATGCCTGCTCTGATACCAATTGAAATTCTAGTACAGATGTGTGATGTCTTGTGCAATGTCACAACATCGCAATCTGCTGAACAAGGCAATAATAGAAACAGTAAATGAACACAATCAATTGTTCACCCAGTTCGGTTCAACCAACCTACATCTGGGGGCATACCAAGCCAGGAAGGAAGTCCACTATTAGTAGTATCAAATTACAGACTCAACACACCAGTTGACAATCTACCTAATTCAATCACTACCCAATGACCCTTCTACCTAAGTCCTCCCTAGGTAAGAGACTCCATCTCACTTCCAATCATCTCGATGATGTCTAGCAGTCAACTACACCGTCACTGCATCAACAGCTTGACTCCTTACTCTTTTCTATTACATAGACTTTAGAAGACGCACTTCCATGACACCCCTTTGGAGTTGCTTCAAAGCTTCCTCCAAGAACAATACCAAACTCATTACCTACAGGTTTCTGAGTTAAACACAGTGACCATCTCACAACCCGAGTGGTTCACTTAGACAAACCCCTAATGATCTACATCTTGGACCCGTCCTCATTCTAGGTTACAAGCACTCTATTTATAATATCATCCCAGCTGAATTTGGGCCTTCAATCATATCATATCAGCTGTAACAAATCTGATCATATCTTCAAATAAATCTTCATTTATTAGATCAGAATCTTCTCCATATCTTTATGCTTTAGATTCGTAACAATCTGATCTTCATAACAGATTGTAACAGAATATATATCTCCCTTGATTTTCGCCTGCATTCTCTGAATCTCTTTAGCAGAAAATCTCAAACACACCAGAACCACATGCAGCCCTAAACACATTAAAGTCTGATGTTCTGGTATAGTGATGTTATGACATCGCATGTGACATCACTCTTCAGCACCTTAATTCTTCAACAGCAAACCAGAATGTTAGTTAAAAACATACCTATACTGTTAGACGCTCATGTTGTAACATAAACCATGACAACACATTGTTTTAACAAAATTACAGCCAATTACAAGAACTTACACAGGTCACTTTTGATGGTTTGTACAGCTTACATATGATATATATGAGGTGTGTGTGTGATTAGTTTGAGTGGAATTGCTCTCTAGCTCAAAAACTCAGAATTTCCTTACTAAAGAAGGCATTTTGGAGTGAAAGAGAGAATTTGAGGAAAGCATCTGTTTGATGGCTTTGGTGTACTCAAACTGAACACAAATGAGCTCTATTTATAGTGGAGCAAGTTTATTTTGGGATCCACAGTGAATGGCAACTGCAGCAGGTGTTTGTTCCATGTTGGCCAATGAAAATCCAAGTCTCCGCTAGCCATTGACTAGAGGTTAGGGCACAAGCTGCTGGTTCCATTGGTCTTGGATAAGTCTTGACTGATTTCAGATGAGAATGGCTCAGTACATGCCACCTCTAAGCATCCATTAAATGCTCCAAACCAAAATTGGAGTTTTGTCCCTCTTTTAGGGATTTCTAGGCTTTGGCATGCTTTTCTTTGTTCCTTGGACTTGGGAGGTTCATGGATCAGATCATCCCACTTGGATTTGATCCTTAGATGTGTCCAAACTGATGACAAGGCTTGAAAATTCGTGTGGCACACAAAATGTGCAAATCTGCCCCTGAAAAATTCAGCTTTAGCAAGGCCTTTTGTAAGATCCATAACTCCCTGCTCGAGTATGCTACATGGACGTTCTAGGACTTTTCGGAAAGCTTAGATGACGTACTTCAACTTTGATGTTTGGCCCTAGACCTGGTTCAACTTGGATCATGGAGAAAAATAGCCTTGAAGTTGGGACATTGTGCTGAAATTACAAGGCAGATTTTGGCTAAGTGCTGAAAAATGTCAATTTTAAGTTTTTAGCCATTTTGATCTAAGCATAACTCAAAATCCTTAATGAATTGGACTTAGGTCTAGTTGAAGTTTTTGTAGAGGGTAATGAGGGATACAAATCAAGCTTTGGATGGGGAAAAATGGCTTTGTGGTTTAGGAGTTATGATCCTCCAAAGTTGGTACCCTTGCCACTTTTTTTCATAACTTAGAAAAATTTCTAAGTTTTTATGGTTACCCCTTTTACAAGTTATCCCACTTTCTTTGATTTTTCTTGATGAATGATGATTCCAATCACACATTAACATCATTTTAGGGTTAAAAAACCATTTTTATGAAAAATCTCAAAAAGTCAAAGTTTGACTTTTGTGCACAGTTGACTTTTTATCAGATGAATTCCAAACTGTGCGATCCTTTAGGAAATCATGTCCTTTACCTAAATCAAAATTGATGGACATGTTCCATGGGTGTTATAGGGTGTATTTAATCGTGTCCCACGGCTTGGGAGCATGTCCTGGTCAAAAGTCAAAGCTACAGTTGACTTTTCTCGCGAAACCCTAACTGTGGTTCGGATGAAATTGAAACTTGTTGCTCAAGCTTCTTGGGTCAATCCATTGTTGAAAATGGATCCACGTGGTATGTTGGAGACCCTCAAATCATGTCTTGAGGTCTTGGCTCATGATTTGTCCCAAAAGTCAACTTAGGGGTGAATTAGGTCAAGAAACCCTAATTCCTGATTTTTGATGTATGCATCCCCCGAGGCTAAATTGACTTGATGATGGGGTTTATGATATTCCATGGAGCATATTAGGTTATGCTTTGAAGCATTGGCTCATGCCCAGAGAAAAATTTCCATCTGGAGGCCCTAATCGACCAAACCCTAATTTGGTGACACTGGCGATCCTGGGGCTTGATCCACCTAGAAGGGAGCAGCCTTGTGCTTAATCCTTGAAGTGGGAGTCCTCTTGATCCATTGTGGATATTTGAGAGGCTAGACAAGTTGAAGATCATGTCATTCCTTGATTGATCCTTTGTCTAAGAGCTCTGCGAGGGCTTGAAACCCTAAATCCTGTTTGTAGTGAATGCTCACCCACCTTTGGGGAGACTAATGAGGTACAAAGGTACATCCATATTGTGCTGATGATTTGCACAATGATGGGAAATCTTAGTGGTCAAAATTTGGGGTATGACAGAAGAGTACAACTTTTATTCTTTTAGCACGATTCTTCTTTCTTAACCTGTTTTTGTTCTTGGAATGCCTAGTGAACTTGTTTAGAGTTCCTCGGATAACATCAAACAATAAACGTTAGTAGTAACACATTTTTATACTTTGTTTGAGTTCTGCATTCTTTCGGATTTCCTTCTTTAAATCAAAATCATTATATTTCTCCCTCTTTTTGACATCATCAAAAAGCGTCAGGGCATATGAGCATTTAAGCATATATCTCTTATATTCAATTTCCTACATATTAAAACTTTATTTCTCCTAGTTGAATATATTGAATATTTGACATGATAAGGAGCATAGAGACATAGAGTCATTTAAACATTTAGAAGCATTTAGACTCATTTTAGTGAGACACATCTATAATCAGTATGTATTTAATTGAAGGTTAATAGATGGAATCAACTGATTACCAATTGAAGGATTAAAGCATATGGAAATGTTGGTTATAGCATTTTTGAACAAACTTGGCAGAGCTCTGGACACATAGTCACTTAATCGTTTTAGCAATTAAAACATAGTTTTAGCATTGAGCAGAGTATTGGCTAGATTTTAATCAAAACATAGATATAGTAATATTGACTTGAAGTAGCAACACAAAGTAGTCTCAGCATGTAAATCATAAATTGAACTTGATTCTAAATCAAAACATAGATATAACTTAATTCAAAACAAAAGTACTAGCGGCTAGCTTTAACTGTTTAGTCATCAAAGTCTTCAACTTCATCTACCCTGTCAAATCTGATTTCAGTGAGTGATGGTCCAGATCCAAGTCTGCTTATTATTCCCTAGGCCCTTTCCTTAAAAATAATTTCGGATATTATTCTTCCATACGGAATGTAAGCATGTAACTGATTCCTTGTGGTTTTAATGGAATGTTTCATGTGATTGAAAATAGTTTTGGGGAGATCTATTCTGACATGATGATTTAGAAGAAAGATGAAGATCCTGTCATCATGAGTTAGAGTATGTATTGCAGTAGCGCGAGGAAGGAGATTGGTCATTGAGAATTTGAACCAGATTGTTTGGTTCATAAGGGACTGTATCTTCAAATAGGATTCTGCATCTTTCCATCATGCTTAAGTCTGATTGAAAATCATCAATCGTGACTCCATCAGAGACAAATCCAGTGATGTTTTCTAACGAGGCAACAGAGATGACAATGGGGTGATAATGAACTTCAGACCATATGGAATTTCCATCATTACTTACTCTTACAATTCTCCAGAATTCTTTAACCTGTTCAGGATACATGAGACCGTTTAGTAGAGCGTAATAGCTTTGCCAGGATTGAATTTGCATGCTCCTAATGATATCCAAGCCATCATCTCTAAGACGAGAAAGGTTAGGCCTTTTCTCTGAGATAACATGTAGGTTATCTTTGCTTCCACGAAAGGTTGGACCGTTTAGAGAGTTCATTGTTTTTAGTGAGTTTAGAATTTTGTAATTGAGATTGAATTGAGAGAGAGAGGAATCCTACTATTTATGGGTGAGTTAGGATGAAGTGTGATGTAACTACATGTAGTTAAAGAGACGAGTTAGTTACTTATTTATTGGAAAAGATACTGGAGTTAATGATAGTTTTTCAGTGAGTGGTCAATGAGTCGGGCACATTAATGATGGTAATAAATTTGAGTCGCAGAAAATTCTTAATGGATTAATATTTTTAAGCTTTAATTTTTAAAATTCTAATAAGGCTTATTATCTATGTAAAATTTTATTGTTCAAAGAGAGGCTTTAATTAATGATTATAGATTTGACAATACGTTTTAAATAGTCTAAGGACAATTTAGCACAAGTACAAAAGAACGATTAAAGCATAATTAACATAGTTTCTCTAGTCACTAAAGACTTCACATTTTGTCTTCAACAAGCAGTTTTCTGGAAACTCATCAGGACCATCCTCTTCAATTCTTTCCTTGATCATGTCCACAATTCCATCTCTGAAGAAAATCTTAGACAAAACTCTTCCATAAGGGATGTAGGATTTTGTGAGGTTTCGAGACTCAAGGATGGTTTTCCAGAGACAGTTGAAGATTGAGTATGGTAAATTTATCCGAAAGTCATTTATTAGTAAATAAATGAACTTATGGTCGTGAAATCGAATTAGATTATTGCTATCTATTCTGGGAAGAAAATTTGACAACATAAGTTTGTACTAGGCTTTGGGAGTAGGTAGAAGATTCTCAGGATTGTAGGGTATGTATCTGGAGGTTAAGTCATGAAGGGATGCAAAATTTCTCGTAGGAAAGAAATTGTGTTTGTCAAAACCAATGTGAATTCCAACATCCTCACATCCTGTTGCAAGAGTGACTAAGAATTGATTGATGATAATAGGGATCTCAAAGACATAGGAGGTGATGCAATTTTCTTCAATACCAAGATTGGCATATTTCCAGAACTCCTTGACCAGGTTTACATAAATAGATTTTTCTAGCATCATGGAGTACCTAGTCCATTGTTGAGTATAGAGGACATTTGCTATACTGCGAGCAGTGCAGCTTGAGAGTGGAGGGGTATTGATCACAAATTGTTTCTCGGGAATGATTTCAAGCAGGTCTGGGTTACCAAGAAAAGTGAGAGGAGGCATAGTGAAAGATTGTTTGATAAGTTATTTTATTACCTAGTGTTTTAGGATAGATACTTTGAGTATGGATTACTTGATAGAAGGACATGTTTATATAGAGGTGGTGTATGATAAATTGTGCCTAGTCTAGAAATGTCAGGGATCAGGTCAAAAGTTTTTCGATAAGATTTGATTCCGTTGTCAGATATATATTATGGTTCCAAAAGATTCACATTTATTATGGTGTTCCTTTGCGTGTAGACTTTGTTAAAGGATTTTCTTTTATCTAGCACTTTCTTACAGCTAAGTTTTAACATATATTCTTTTAGTGGAATAATTTTCCTAATGAGTCCTAAACTTTTAACTAGTCATGACAATTTATAAATGTATTTTATGGGTTTTCAGATTATAAGAGATAGAGAAAGTGTACCTTAGGGATTCTTAACTTTTAAAGAGAATATTTTAGCTAAATTTTTTCGTGAAAGCATTCCTTTCTGAATCTTTGAGCATCTTTCTGATTCTGCCTATTTCCGAGTAAGCTGCAGAGATTTCTTGGGTTCTTCAAGATACGCTTGTATTCTGACTTTTGAGGAAAATGAATATTTTCTTCGAATGTGATCCTGGTTGAATTACAGTTTTCTCTCTTTTCTTGTTCAACCTTGTTCATCAACTCTCTAGGTTATAACAACTGAGATTAGGACTTAACATGATCAGAGTGACCATTTCATCTGAACTTAGCCATTTACATGCAATCCTTTTGGTAAGGCGATGTAATGAATGTTCTGAAAGAAAATTGACACTCATATGCTTGGGAGCAGTACTTTAGTGAACAATAAATTCTATTTGATGACCCCATTCATACGCATCAGATTACATCTGTTTTTGATTGCTTCTCACTCCTTATTTCCTTGATCCATAGAACCTGTTTGGTTCCGATAAAGTTCTTAAGTTATGGATCAGAATCTTAAACAACAAACTTTGAGAATTGGTTGAGTTCTCCTTTCATATCCTGAATTCAGTTTGCGTTTGTGAGAATTTCTTTTCTTCAAATGATGGTTGATTTCACAAGATTAGTAAGAACCTTTGAGAGGTTATACAAAGAAGAATTAACATATCAGCATCTGACTTTGTTCCTCAAGGTTGTTTCAGAACTTGTTCAGAACCAAAACATCATCACGCCCCATGTGTACATCACTGGACATGGTTTGCATGAAACTTCTTGTTCTCACAATGCTGATAAACTTATTTGGGGTTGGTCACACAAATCTATGAGTTAACTGATTTCTTCAAAAGAACATCATTAACGTCATCTTTTAAGACATCAGTTAGAGAACCTAGATGTCTGGAATGATAGCATCTAATTTCATAGCTCAAGTGGTTCTGAGAACACTTGTTCTGACGAAAATCAGATTATCAACATTTAATTTCACAAGGATAATCTCAAGTTGTTAGAGATTGATTTCTGAATCAATTAGGGCTTACGAGTTCATTCAGAGTCTTTTCTAGTAATTTGAATTTTTTAGATTCTGGCTTTAACATATTTTATTCTGAAATTCAAAGTCTTAGAACAGGAATCTTTCTTCTTTACATGAAGAGATTCAGAATGAGTTTTAAACGAGAAAGTCAAGGGTGGACCTAATCTATTTCTTGAAAACATCTCAAAACCTCATAAAGAATTAATCTTCAGCAAACAAGATTGCTTGTTTTCTGATGATTCATCTTTTAAGCATATACGTGGTTTTATCCACACGTATTTTCCAGGATGAGCATTCAATAGATACAGTCTCTTATCTGATGAATTTCTTGCTTATTCAAATGTTTTGATAAAATATTTTCAAACATTGATTTCAAAAATAATTTTATGTTAAATCAACGATTTTCAAACTTCCACAATTCACCCCCCCCCCCCCTCTCTTGTGTATGAGTCACTTGTTCAACATATCAAAGTGCCCTCCCGAATATCATTTCGCTCTTTAAGGTATCATTGTGCCCTCTGAGGTATCATTTCACCTTCGAGGATTTACTATACTTTTTGGGGTATCATTGTGCCCTCTGAGGTATCATTTCACCTTCGAGGATTTGCTATACTTTTTGGGGTATCATTGCGCCTTTTGGGTAAAATTGGTTCCTCTGGGATATCATTCCCTATAAGGTAACATTATACCCAAAGAGATATCATCGCACTCATGCTCAATTCGCAAATGTGCTCTTAAAGTTATGCCATGATGACTAATAGATCGCCCATATTACAAGTGAATCAAAACATTAACTTTAACCATTTATCAGAAAAGAAAAAAAATTAAATTAAACATTTAAACCTTAAGAAGGGTTTGATTACAAGAGCACATAATTACAACAAAAGTAATTACATAAAACAACACTCAATTTTCTTGCGCACAAACATTGGGATTGCCCTTACACGGGGTGGGATTCGACTTATACCTCAAAAAGAGGCATAGTCTTCTGATCTATAATAAGTGTACTCCCTTCTCCAAAAAAAAGGGTTTCTCCTCATCAATATCTTCGACCAATTTTCCATTCCAAACAACCTTAAATAAATCAACCTCACTTAGATCAAGGTCGTGGTATAGAAAGTGAACCTTCCATTAAAACACTTATTCTAGAGGGATGACATCTCCTGGCTACTGGAAGAAGCCAAAGAAGACACTCCTTGATAAGCCTCCCCACCCCACACCTCGGTCTAGAGGGACTTTCTCTTCTAGAACTATTAACCATCCACCTCCAATTCAATATGTCTTATGAATGTTTTCGGGATCATCAATTATCCTCTCCTTCTTGGAGATACAAACCGTTATGCCAAACATATCACTTATTTTATTGGCGATCCCTATCTCGTCTCTCTTGTCTTTCATCTTCTATTGCAACGCCTTTTGTGAGTGCGATATGCACTTAAATGTGTTTTGAATAATGCCAAAACTAGGTAGCATAGATCTCTGTGTATTTGGACCGTACAATCTTTGCCTAAATGTGTTTCATCATCATATAACATGCAAGACTATATTTGCATAAGCCATCACATGCTAAAATATAAGTTTTTCACATAAATATCATGCATGGGTCGATACATACTGAGTGGAATTTCAAAGACTTTGGAGCTGCCTTGAATGAGTCAATACAATGGAGTAATGGGTTGATACATTCTACGAATGGGTCGACTCATTCCTGCTTTGGTCGACTCAATTTGAAAGATGTTTTCTAAAGTTTTTCCACTGCTCTAATGGGTCGATACAAAAGAAAGATGGGTCGATACATTAAGTGGATGGGTCGACTCACCAATGTTTAGAGTCGAATCATCCTGAAACAATTTTCTTTGAATTTAGCTACTGCCTTGAATGTATTGACTCTATTTGGTTTTGTATTGACTCATTCAACTGATGTATTGACTCATTCCATTTTAGAGTCAATACATTCTGAACGAAATTTTAAAATTACATTTTGGCTAAAAATTTGTTTTGCTCATTTCTTTTCCATACACAAACATATTTCTAAATACTCGTTGATGCATCATTTCTAAGCATTGAAACCTGAAAGATACAAAGAATTATCATCATATTCAACCTTTCTACACACATTCATTAACTACACATAATCATTTTTTATTGCTTGTTGGCAAGTTAAGATTGATAAAGTCTAATCTAGGTTGTGTAATCAAAATTGAATTGAGGTTTTCTCTGGGGGTTTCAAGGATAAAACCTTTAGGGTTTTTACTCCAAGATCAAGGGTTGATTTTGAGATTTTTGTATAAGTCTTGTCAAGTTGGATTCAGCCGAGCGAAGGCTTTTAAAAACAGTGGTTCTTGCAAAGGAGTAGCGGTAACCAGAGGATTAATTGAAAGGCTTGGGCAAGATTTCACAATTTGGATTCACCCGAGTGAAAGCTTTGAAGAACGGGAGGTTCGTCAAAGGAGTAGCGATAATAAGAGGATCATATTGGAGATCTTGTGTGACTTGATCTTTCAAAGACCAAGGGTAGAGAAGGAGTTAGGATCAACATCAAACATAGGGTTTGGGGTTTGAATTTCTACACTTCTCTTGTAAATTGATATTGCAAAAGTTAATTACAATATCTCAATTCGATTTTGAATTAAGGGCATACGTACCCACAGTGAGGACAATTGGGGAACTACCTAAACAAATGTTGGTGTTTTCTCTTTCTCTCTATCTCTTTCATTCTCTTTTGATTTTGAGAACAATTAGTGTGTAATTTGAATTGTTGAAAATTCTGGTTGTGTTGAAGTGTTTAAAACTGATTTTGTGAAAGTATTGCAATCTAAACCATTGGAAGTCATTAGTCAAGTTTTATTTTACTTGTCATTGGAAATCGTTTACGTTAAGTATAGTTTATATTCAAACAACTTAAATTGGACTTGTTGATTGGCTTTTCTCATCTTTGGCATACATTCTACTATGGTTGTATGCATATCTGATTCTACCAATAATGGTTTGGATATACGAGATTAGATCCAAATTCATTTCCGTTTGCCATAAAAAAATATTTTTCAAAAGAAAATTTTCATTAGGTGATATATTCAACCCCACTTCTAGATCGTTGCCTCGTCTAACACCTTCCTTTCAGACATAGATAAATGAGTCATTCTCTCTACATAAAAATCAAGAGGTTAGAGAAAAAGACACATAAGTAAATGCAACACAGAAAAACAAAAACACACTTACCTAGATAATTTTTTTTTATAAGCAAAGATTTCATTGATAAGAGTATAATGTATACTCCAAACAATTACACAAGAGAAAAAACCAACAAAAGAGGTGATGAAACACCTCAAACCCAACCAAAATTATAATCTTTACATGATGAAATCAAGTGGTGCAATGCACCATTCATAAAAGCTACATGAATATATTTTTTTAGAAGACCAAGCCAAAGCCAAGAGATGAGTTTGATATTAAACTCAATGTCCCTTGCATGACAAGAATCTTCTTTGAAAATCACGAAATTTCACTTATTCCATAAACACCAACAAACTATCGTCCACAATGCTCCTTCATAGTGTTTGCATACCTTCCCTTTGAAAGCCTCCAAAACCAAATTGATGTCCATTATGCAGTGTATCTCCAATGGTGTACTCAAGTCTATCCATTCCCAAACATGCTTCCAAACCAAAGAATAAATTGGATAGTTGAACAACAAATGATCAATTGACTCAAGCTCTTCTTTGCAAAAAGCACACTTAGTTAAGGTAGGATCAAGGATGATATTTCTTTTAAACAATAACTCTCTAGTAGGCAGCCTGTTGTGGAGCGATTTCTAGCAAAAAGCTTTAACTTTTGAGGGCACCTTCATCTTCCAAAATTTCCTCCATATGGCCTTTGGATGATCCTGACGATCTTGTTGAACCTCGTATATTTTCATACTATTATAACAGTTTTTAACAGAATATGCATGATGTGCAACAACCACCCATATGAGTTGGTATTTATCCAACATATTTGGGATAAAGTCTGTTAAAATCATTTTCATGCACCTTTTTGTCTCTCTCATACTCCATCAACTCCCCAATATTTAGAATGTGGAGCTTTCATAAAAAGTAAATGTTGTCCTTCTCTCCCTCACTAATCTTATCATGTCTGAACCCACTATGGGCTCTTCCGCCCAACACAGAGGAAATCAATGATCTTTGGTATCGTCAAAGTAAACCATGGGGGAAATTTTTAGCGTTTCACTATCAAACAAACTTATCTTTCCAATTCTTGTAATCCGATAAATATAAAGTGAATATCCTTATTGACTAGGGATCTTATATAAATCAAGTTACCTTTGTCAACACTTTTCATACCATAAAATTGTGGCTCTACGTACTTAACAAGTATAATAGATTTTAATGATAAAAAGGGAATAAAGAAAAATTATCATAAGCATCATCAAGGAAGAAAAAGATTTAAGTAAATAAAAAGTGAGAAGATTCCAATATTTGGCATTAGAGAATCAATTTCTAAAAACAACAACAAAGAAGATGAGGATTATCTATGTTCACATGTGATACAGTGCTTTATCTTTTAACTTGTCTAGTTTGGATAATTAATGTGTAAACCATCAACAATGGCTCTTAAAGTAATAAGGCGTCGCACACATTAACTTAAAATGATTACAAAATGTCATCCTTTTTCATAACCTTCTCTAAAATGATTATGGCCAATGTCTAATCGATTATGATGTTGCTTAATAAACTATACAACATGAATTCAGCCTATAATCGATTATGGATCATATCTAATTTATTATTGGGAAAAATTCGCTTAATGCGCAATTAAGGAAGTTACCTAATCTATTAGGGAACATATCAAACACATCTTTCCTTTTTTGCTAGGTTTAATTGATTACAGTAGTTGTTCAATCGATTAGAACAATTGTCTAATTGATTAGAAGGATACTCTTATTAATTAGAGAGTGGGTTCTGCCTAAAAAAACTTTCTTCTTTGAGCCAAATGTTTACTCCTACATAAAGGAGTCTTGTGCACTCTTCTAAAGCACAAAAAATAGATTTTATATCCTTATTTCAGACTCATTCTCTTACTTGAAACAATTGCTTAAATTTAGATCATGAATTTTCTTCGTTTTCTTGTCACCTTCTTCGTGATCACCTAGCCTCTTCAGCTTCATCTCGTGTTTCTACATTTTACCAAATAAAGTAGTCAAATCCATGGAAGACAAGTATTTATGCTCATAAATCAGAGTGACTTTAGGTTGTCAACTATGACTTTAGCATTTAATGACTTTTACCAACAAATCCTCATTTTGAAATACTTTCCCCAGAGTTCTCATGTGACTCACAATATGAATGAATCATTTTTGCATATCATACATGTTTTCTTTAGGTTTCATTCTTAAGATTTTTTACTCGTGCGTTAATGTGTTCATCCTAGCTCTTTTTAACTCAATTGTTCCTCCATGGTTTACTTGAATGGTGTCCCATATTTCTTTTGTAATCTCACAGTGAAAAACACACAGAAACTCATCAAGACCAAGAGTCATAGTGATGATGGTTTTAACTTTCAAACTACATTGCACTTTTCTTTTTCTTCTTTGGTTCATTCATATATATCTTTGTTTACCATCACGCCATTAACTTGTTGTGTGGGAACAAAAGGACTATTTTTCATAGCTTTCCATATATCCTAATCCATTCCCTCTATGAACATTCTCATCTTCTTTTTCCATAGAGCATACCATTCTTTATTAAAGAATGAAAGCCTATTTAGTGAGTTGTTTCTCCTAAAACGATTAGTATTACAACAAGAGTTAGGCTCTGATGCCACTTGTTGACCAAATGACTCTAAATACAAGAGGAAAAGGTGAATTGTGATATTCAAAATGAGTGATTAATTTTAAAAAAAAATTGTTTACTTTTTAAAATCATTTATGTTAGAGGATATGAATAAGATAGACGAAGGATGCAGATGAATAGAGATACACAACATAAATAAAATAATAAATAAAATTTAGAAGAGTTTAGAGAGAATGCATTAGAGATTTATTCATGTTTGGCCTAACCACTTGACTTACTCCTGTCCCCAAGAGTTTCCTCTTGAGAGTTCCACTAAAATCATATTTGAGTTTTGCATGATCAGCCCATAAGCCTTCAACAATCAAACATAGCTTTTACGCAGGCTAAGCTCAAGAACCTTCACCTACTCTTTTTTCATGTTTAACTTGCAACTTTTAAGTTCTTTAAAAATACAACTCACAAGAGAATGACATTCTTGAATATAGAAATTTAATCACAACATCAATTACAACAAAACTCTCACAAGGGCTTTTTGGTCACTTAACATCGCGATAATTCTCGTGAAAAGCAAATCTGAAAACATAAAGAGTAGAAGAAAAAGATAGAAGAATTTCTATTCAAAAATTCAGTCTAAATTAAATTAGGAGAAACATTTTTTATATAGGAAAAATTTTGGCTCAAAAAGGAAATGATCCACGAGTCATTTTAATATTTAATCGATTAACCCTTGCAACTAATCATTAAAACCTTTCAAAATACGGTAACCCTATTCTAAAAAAAAGAAACTATAAAACGACTATATGCATTAATCGAGGACAAGAATTACTAATCGATTAAGAGGTCATTTACCTAGCTCTGATTGATTGAACCAAGTCCTTAATAGATTAGACACTGTATAAACTTCTTTAATTAATTAGAAATACTTAGTCAAATCCATATAAGCCTAGATAGGCTTTTAGGAGATTTTATAAAATAAGGGAGGTTTTAAAAAAAATTGGTATGTATGATTGATGTAACGCCCCGGTTTTGTCTTATTTAATTAATCGAGTCGTTTTGATTATTTTATTATTATATTATTTTATTTTCGACTTTTATTTAGAAAAATGTTATTTTTCATCGTGATTATATTTTGTCGCGTTTTGAGAGCGTTTGCGAGATATTTGAGTGTAGGGGTCTTTTGGTCTTTTTGTGGGGATAGATATTTGTTTTATTAAAATAGAAAGTTAGAGGTGAGAAAGAGAAAAAAAACAGAATTTTGAGAGAAAAAGAGGAGAAGAAGGAAAAGAGAGGAGAAAAGAGAAGAGCAAAGAGAAAAGTGTGGAAAATCACCAAGATCAATCTTTCGGAGTCGATTTAATCGGGTAAGGGTGTGAAATATTGTTATCCTAACTTTATGTATGATTATGTATGTGTTTTGTGTGGATGTTTTGGTTGGTTTTCCATATGTTTCCGTTTATGCCGTATTTGACGAAATCGATAGAAACCGATGTTTTTACGGTCGAAAAGTCGTATAAATACATGTGTTGGTTGGTTATATGTTTGTGAGCTGCTGTTTAAAGTTTCATGAAGTTTGGTTATGTTTCGGTTAGTTTTCGGTATGTTTCCGTTGTTGTTTCCGTTTAGGTCGAATTGTAGGAAATCGATAGAAATCGATGTTTTCACGGATGAATTTCGAAATAAATTACGTAGTTGTATCGAGGAAGGTTAGGTCGTCGTATATCGTGCTTTTTATTCGATTTGGCGATGTTTGAAAATTCTGGTTTTTGAAAGGTTGAAATTTAATCGAAAAATCGAACGTCGTAGAAATTTCGTTTATGTGTTCTAAATTGTTCTTATGTATTTGGTGGTTGCGCGTATATGTTTGTTTCGGTGAAAATGTTCGATTTAGTCGAGTTTTCGGGCATTTGGAAAAGTTACAGCAAGGGTGTAATTTGAGAAATCTGATTTTTGAGAAAAACAGGGCTATGAATCGATACATAACAGCTATGTATCGATACGAAATGGTTTATGTATCGATACATAACCCTTATGCATCGATACATGCTGAAGAAATTTGAGAAAACAGCATTTTCACTACAGCATGCGTCGACACATGCGTGCTATGTATCGATACATGTGGCCTCTATGCGTCGATACATAAGCCTATGTATCGATACATACTGTGCTAAACCAGAAAATTCTGGTTTGTCGGGGAAACTTCGAAAATTCATAACTCTTGAACCGTAAGTTGGTTTTGACCCCCGTTTGAAGCGTTGGGAAGCTAATGAGATGTTCTTTCTAGGAAAAATGGTTTTGAGGTCTAAACCTGGTCCAATTGGAACAGTATTTTCGAACCGTTTCGTAGTATCGGGCCTCCGGTTTATGTTTTTGCGTTATTTTGAAATATACATATCTTCTTCGTTGTTTATCGGATGTAAGTGTTCTTTATATCGAATCGAAGCTGTGGATGAGTACTTTTTGATGATGATGGAAAATATTATTTTTTAGCCGACTTTTAACCGACTTTTCCGGTAAACCGTAAATCGAATTGTTTGGTTATTTGTGAAAACGTTCGGTTGCCGTTTGGCACAATTGATGTGAATGTATGTGGATTGTGTGTGATGAATGCATGACTATATTGTGAATATGTATGCATGTCAAGAGTGTCATGAGTCATGTTGTATGTGAAGCATCATGGTGTGCATTCTTGTGTTGTGTGATTCTAATGAGAATCCGCTGTAACGTCGTGTGCCCATGTGGGGTGTGAGCGACGGTTTGATTCCAGAGAGAATCTACTATAACATCGTGAGCCTTAAAAATAAGAGGACTGAAAGCGATTTGATATATCGTGAGCCTTAAAAATAAGAGGACCGAAAGCGATGGTTATAGACGATCGTGAGCCTTATACAAAGAGGACCGAAAGCGATCGGATTGTGAGCCTTATACAAAGAGGACCGAAAGCAATCCATAAACGTCGTGAGCCTTATACAAAGAGGACCGAAAGCGACGGGGAACATCGTATGCCCGACGGGGAGTTACATTGGTAACGAGCGATGGTTCCAATAAGTTCTTCAATTGAACTTGAGATGAAATGAGTCGGTACTGCATTGCATTTGCATAGAGTCGTTAGTCGGTCTCTATGATTTGCATTGGTCATCTTTGTATATGTGCATTGATGAATGAACATGAATATATGTATTTATGTTGAATGATAAGCGTTGTGATGAATATGCTTGGTTTTGTATATATATATATGCCTTGCGATGTATATTGAGTAAGATGTGATGAATGGCGATAAGAGTTGTATCTTTGTAATGATACATTGGTGAATAAACATGTATGTGTGTTGTGTTGAATGAATGGTGATGAATTGAGATGTATTGGGGATACATGTATTTGAGCATGAATGAATATGCCTATGTGAAGGATGCGGTAATTACGGATTGTTATGCCGTGTATTTGATTTATGGTATATGCTTGGTGTTATATGTATATATATATATATGCATAGTGACGAGTTGTGGTGAGAATGTGGTATATGTGTATTATATGTTGAGATATATAATTATATGCAACGTTATTATGATAATATTTCTCACCCTTCTGCTGTTTTATGATGCTCTATGAGGCATTGCAGATTAGGTATCTGGTGGTCTTTTGTGAAGCGTGGCTTCATTTCCTTTTTGGTCGTCTGGCTCTGATATGTAGCACCGGGTAGCTAGGATGTGTTTATGAGCTTTTGTGATACTTTTGTACATGTATCTAGCTGATGAATGTTTATGTAAACATGAATGATATTGGTGACTACTATTGGAGTATGATATATATATATATATATATATATATATATATATATATGTATATATGTTTTTTAATCAATGTTTAGATGTTTCCGCTTTTATTCTAAATGTTGACATGTGGGTATAAGGACTGAGATCCTTGATTGTTGAAAGTTACCCCACTGTTGCATATCATTTTGAGCAGGTGTTGTATGTGTTTTAATTTCAAGCATAATGTGACATACCTTTTTATGTCGTGTTTGCAATTATACTCTGATGAAATTTTCAATACGTGCCTAAATGATTTAATTAATTATTTGGGGGTATAGAAAGGGGTGTTACATTAAGTGGTATCAGAGCCAGTGTTGAGTCAGTTGTTGAGTCTGTTGGTGTGACAGTTGAATACTGTCGTTGTTGTTTGTCCCTTAGTACGTGATATGTGTGTGAAACACTGTCAGTGCTTTTTGGTTTTCTAATCCTTTGTTTTCAGGAGTTAGAATGAGATAAGTGGGGGAGAAGCTGGTACTTCTCCATGTTGCTTCAGGTGTGGAGCGCTGGCTCAGTGTGTTGTGAATTGCAAGATTGTAAGTGTTGTTTGGACAGCGTTGTTCCCGGTTCCGTAAGAAATGCGGAGGTAAAGTTTATGTCAACTAAGGATTTGTGTCTTGGATAGTTTTGTGTATGGGGTGCAAGAAAGGCTATTATAGTTTGGTAAAGACGGTTTATGCCCCATCATGATTGTCGACTGTCTATTGGCAAATTGAGGAACTGATCACCCTTAATCTCTTGTTGATGCCAGACGAAAATTATGTTGGATGGAATAGGCGGGTCTTTCCGGCTTTGATAGTGTGTGAAATGAATTGTTTGGAATTTAAGTAGATGATTACAGATTGTTTTGATGAGTCGATGAAGATGCTAATATCGGAAGATGAAATGGATTAGAGGTTTTGGTATGTTAGTCCAGTTGGGAAGTCATTGAGAGAGAATGATTGGGTTTTATTTAAGGACTGCTTCACAGAGAGTAGAGATTGAACTTAATTGGACGAAGGTGAATAGTTGAGGTTTATATCTGCTAAGTAAGTAGGAAACTCTTAGTAGATGGGAATAAGATGTTTGTTTTGTCTGTGATGGTAGTGTTCTGGGAATTGGCAGGAAGTCGCAGTGATGGGCCGTCAGTTGGGCATAGTTTTCAGATGTGTTTTTGGATGGAACATTAAGGTGTTGTCTTAGAGAGCTCCAGTATTGTTGGTAACAAAAGGAAGGATGATGGAATGGAATAACAAGTATAATGGTATTGAGACTAAGGACAGCAAACTTAGAGTTCTGGTGGGTTTGGAGTCTTTGGAGTTTTAAGGCATTAATGGAAATTGCGAGGAAACCCTTGTGGGTAGATGTAACATTGTGTTTGAGAATTCTTTTTGGTTGGTTGTTGATACATGTTGGAATTGCGGAATTGGACGGTCAGGAGAAGAAATTGGGTATGGATTACTAACCGTTGAATAAGGTAATGATTGAGAATAAGTGTCCACTTTCATGAACAGATGACTAGAATGGTTTGGTTGAGTTTGAGTGAATTACATTTGTTTGGAATATTTGATAAGAATGGTGAATTGTGTGAGTTGAGGCTTTGATCGATTTAATGTGACTGGTTAGGTTTGTTATCCTCGGAATAGGTTGTTATTTACTCGGTTAAGCTTGTTTGTGAGTAACCATTTACCCAGTGAAAAATTTTGCAAAAGCTTTAAGGATTTATATCATTTGGATTTTGGTTGGGAATTGCAACGTACAGTGATGGTATTTGGTGTTAGTAACGTGTCTCTAATGTTTATGGAGTAGAGGAATCGTATCTCCCATATTTAATTGGATAAGTTCGTAGTGGTTTCGATTGAGGATATTTGGATTTGTTATAAACTAAGAGGAAGAATGAGTAAAGTGTTTGAGATTTGAATTACAAGTGTTGAAAAGAGACGAAGTTTTATGCTAAGTTATTCGAGTGAGAATTTTGGTTGAAAAGGGTTAGTTTCTTGGAAATGTTATTTCAGATGAGAGTATGGTTAATGGATCCATCGGAAGTAGATGTAGTTCTACATGAGAGGCTCCGAAGTTAGTTAAGGAGATTAGAAACTTTTGGACTCAGTTGGTTGTTATTACAGGTTATGGAAGACTTTGTTAAGTTCTTACTTCTGGTATCTCAGTTGACTTACAAAGGGTGAGTCGTTTGTTTGGATGTTCGTTGTGAGTAAGTTTTGGTGAGCTGGAGTAGAAGTTGTCTACGGTTTTAGCTTTGATTTTATGTGATCCTAATAAACCGGTTTTGGGGTATTGTGATGTGTCTTTGATGAGTTTAGTCAACATGGTAATGTAAGAGGGTAAAGTCGTGGCTTATGCTTTACGACAATTGAGGATTTATAAAAGGATCTGTATTATTATGGATTTGGAAATTGGTTGCGGTGGTATTGTGTTGGAATATTTGGAGGTATTATCTTTATGGTTCTAGGTTCGAAGTGTTTGGTAATCGCACGAATATTGAGTACTCGTTTGGTCTAAAGGAATAGAGTATGAGACAACAAGGATGGTTAGAGTTCGTGATGAGTTATGAATTTGGCTTGGATTATCCTTCGGAGAAAAGCTGTTGTTGTGCCTGGAAAGTTAAGTTGGAAGTTTCTATGCATGTCTGTTTTGATGGTCAGGGAGTTAGAATTATTTGAGCAATTTCGAGACTTGTGTATGGTGTATGAGATAACACAGGAGAGTGTGAGGTTGGTAATATTAAAGTGAACAGTGATTTTTGGCGAATATGAGAAAGAGTTAGACTTTGGACGTGAAATTGATAGTTTTGATGGTTGCGAGTAATCAGAGTGCTCAGCGGAAGCGTGAGGTGGCACATTTTGTATTTACGTGTGGGACTTGTAAGAGTCCATAGGTTGAACATTGAGAACATGTAGGAATGATTAGACCATTGGACGTTTCAGAATGGAAGTGTTAGGTGAAAGGTTTAAATATTATTCATGGGCTACTATGTAGATGGATGTTTTGGTTATATGTTCGATTGGGAATCGTAGCATTGTTGTAATAAGGTTGTGTGATAAAGATGTTGGTATTCTGGTTTTGTAGAGGTTGTGGAATCGATGTTGTGTCGTGGAACTTGTGTTCTTGTTTGTGTTGTTGCCTCGTTTCCATCGTGATGGTTCGAGTGTGTGTGGCTAATTTCTTGTGGTGAATTAGGGGAGTGTTATCTGTGGTGATGGTAACGATCTTGTTGTGTTTCGGTTCTAGAGTGAACCTGTGTGTTGGTATCGTGGTTTTTCTTGAGTTGTGAGTTGGTCGTCAAGTGCATTGTATGGGCTTTGCATCTTGTCGTTGTTGTTGTCGTCGTTGTCATGCCGTTGTTGTATCTGCTATTAGCACGGTGGTTTGTCAGTTGTGTTATTTGTGGTGTGCCTTTTGTTGGCATGTTGGTTTGTTAGTCGGATGCGAGAGTCGTGTCCGGAGTTGTTCGCCTCAGTATATTTTCGAGGACGAAAATTTCTAAGTGGGGGAGAGTTGTAACGCCCCGGTTTTGTCTTATTTAATTAATCGAGTCGTTTTGATTATTTTATTATTATATTATTTTATTTTCGACTTTTATTTAGAAAAATGTTATTTTTCATCGTGATTATATTTTGTCGCGTTTTGAGAGCGTTTGCGAGATATTTGAGTGTAGGGGTCTTTTGGTCTTTTTGTGGGGAATAGATATTTGTTTTATTAAAATAGAAAGTTAGAGGTGAGAAAGAGAAAAAAAACAGAATTTTGAGAGAAAAAGAGGAGAAGAAGGAAAAGAGAGGAGAAAAGAGAAGAGCAAAGAGAAAAGTGTGGAAAATCACCAAGATCAATCTTTCGGAGTCGATTTAATCGGGTAAGGGTGTGAAATATTGTTATCCTAACTTTGTGTATGATTATGTATGTGTTTTGTGTGGATGTTTTGGTTGGTTTTCCATATGTTTCCGTTTATGCCGTATTTGACGAAATCGATAGAAACCGATGTTTTTACGGTCGAAAAGTCGTATAAATACATGTGTTGGTTGGTTATATGTTTGTGAGCTGCTGTTTAAAGTTTCATGAAGTTTGGTTATGTTTTGGTTAGTTTTCGGTATGTTTCCGTTGTTGTTTCCGTTTAGGTCGAATTGTAGGAAATCGATAGAAATCGATGTTTTCACGGATGAATTTCGAAATAAATTACGTAGTTGTATCGAGGAAGGTTAGGTCGTCGTATATCGTGCTTTTTATTCGATTTGGCGATGTTTGAAAATTCTGGTTTTTGAAAGGTTGAAATTTAATCGAAAAATCGAACGTCGTAGAAATTTCGTTTATGTGTTCTAAATTGTTCTTATGTATTTGGTGGTTACGCGTATATGTTTGTTTCGGTGAAAATGTTCGATTTAGTCGAGTTTTCGGGCATTTGGAAAAGTTACAGCAAAGGTGTAATTTGAGAAATCTGATTTTTGAGAAAAACAGGGCTATGAATCGATACATAACAGCTATGTATCGATACGAAATGGTTTATGTATCGATACATAACCCTTATGCATCGATACATGCTGAAGAAATTTGAGAAAACAGCATTTTCACTACAGCATGCGTCGACACATGCGTGCTATGTATCGATACATGTGGCCTCTATGCGTCGATACATAAGCCTATGTATCGATACATACTGTGCTAAACCAGAAAATTCTGGTTTGTCGGGGAAACTTCGAAAATTCATAACTCTTGAACCGTAAGTCGGTTTTGACCCCCGTTTGAAGCGTTGGGAAGCTAATGAGATGTTCTTTCTATGAAAAATGGTTTTGAGGTCTAAACCTGGTCCAATTGGAACAGTATTTTCGAACCGTTTCGTAGTATCGGGCCTCCGGTTTATGTTTTTGCGTTATTTTGAAATATACATATCTTCTTCGTTGTTTATCGGATGTAAGTGTTCTTTATATCGAATCGAAGCTGTGGATGAGTACTTTTTGATGATGATGGAAAATATTATTTTTTAGCCGACTTTTAACCGACTTTTCCGGTAAACCGTAAATCGAATTGTTTGGTTATTTGTGAAAACGTTCGGTTGCCGTTTGGCACAATTGATGTGAATGTATGTGGATTGTGTGTGATGAATGCATGACTATATTGTGAATATGTATGCATGTCAAGAGTGTCATGAGTCATGTTGTATGTGAAGCATCATGGTGTGCATTCTTGTGTTGTGTGATTCTAATGAGAATCCGCTGTAACGTCGTGTGCCCGTGTGGGGTGTGAGCGACGGTTTGATTCTAGAGAGAATCTGCTATAACATCGTGAGCCTTAAAAATAAGAGGACTGAAAGCGATTTGATATATCGTGAGCCTTAAAAATAAGAGGACCGAAAGCGATGGTTATAGACGATCGTGAGCCTTATACAAAGAGGACCGAAAGCGATCGGATTGTGAGCCTTATACAAAGAGGACCGAAAGCAATCCATAAACGTCGTGAGCCTTATACAAAGAGGACCGAAAGCGACGGGGAACATCGTATGCCCGACGGGGAGTTACATTGGTAACGAGCGATGGTTCCAATAAGTTCTTCAATTGAACTTGAGATGAAATGAGTCGGTACCGCATTGCATTTGCATAGAGTCGTGAGTCGGTCTCTATGATTTGCATTGGTCATCTTTGTATATGTGCATTGATGAATGAACATGAATATATGTATTTATGTTGAATGATAAGCATTGTGATGAATATGCTTGGTTTTGTATATATATATATATGCCTTGCGATGTATATTGAGTAAGATGTGATGAATGGCGATAAGAGTTGTATCTTTGTAATGATACATTGGTGAATAAACATGTATGTGTGTTGTGTTGAATGAATGGTGATGAATTGAGATGTATTGGGGATACATGTATTTGAGCATGAATGAATATGCTTATGTGAAGGATGCGTTAATTACGGATTGTTATGTCGTGTATTTGATTTATGGTATATGCTTGGTGTTATATGTATATATATATATGCATAGTGACGAGTTGTGGTGAGAATGTGGTATATGTGTATTATATGTTGAGATATATAATTATATGCAACGTTATTATGATAATATTTCTCACCCTTCTGCTGTTTTATGATGCTCTATGAGGCATTGCAGATTAGGTATCTGGTGGTCTTTTGTGAAGCGTGGCTTCATTTCCTTTTTGGTCGTCTGGCTCTGATATGTAGCACCGGGTAGCTAGGATGTGTTTATGAGCTTTTGTGATACTTTTGTACATGTATCTAGCTGATGAATGTTTATGTAAACATGAATGATATTGGTGACTACTATTGGAGTATGATATATATATATATATATATGTATATATGTTTTTTAATCAATGTTTAGATGTTTCCGCTTTTATTCTAAATGTTGACATGTGGGTATAAGGACTGAGATCCTTGATTGTTGAAAGTTACCCCACTGTTGCATATCATTTTGAGCAGGTGTTGTATGTGTTTTAATTTCAAGCATAATGTGACATACCTTTTTATGCCGTGTTTGCAATTATACTCTGATGAAATTTTCAATACGTGCCTAAATGATTTAATTAATTATTTAGGGGTATAGAAAGGGGTGTTACAATTGACATAGTAATTAAAGACTTACTCTTGACCTTTTATATTTAAATTGATCACTCTACGATGCTAAGTGTGTGATCAGATGAATTTTCACACTTTCTCTTTTCCAGACTTCAAGATCCACTTCTGGAGTCATCAACTTGATTAACACTTCAATTGGATTCTTGAGATGTCTGATTGATGAGGCTTGAGATAACTTCTTTATCGGGTGTCACCATCATAAGCTTTTATTTGACAGTTGAAATGAACTTCCCTTGTCAAAATTCGTTTGACTTATGGAGTTGTTATCCTCAACTCTTGCTTCTTCACTTATAATTATAAGCACATAGATCTACAATAATTCTTGAGGACTTGGGAGCATCTCTTGTCCATACATCAACAATTTTCGACGGAGGTTGCTTCGAAGGTTGGCATTGGCAAAGCTATTGCAGAGGTTTGAAGAATGTGAGGGCTTGGAACGTTCCCTAATTGGCTCTCGGAGGATAACATCTTGTTGTATAAGAACAGGCAGAGATGTCACTAAAACTAGATTATCTTCTACTGGTGGAGAAGGTGGAGTTTAATTAGCTTCAGTAGCCGCAGCTGTGGCGTGACGTTGAATGGTGGATCAAGCAATATTTGATGTCACCTTAGTTTCATGAGCTAGATATCTGATCAGTTTGAGAAAGAGATCATCCCTTCATGAGAAGAAGATCAATTATTTGGATTTGTTAGTGAAGATGCATTAGTTTTTTGTGGAAAGATGGCAGAATTCAGTAGTTGATTTCCACATACGACATCACTATTTCGTTGGGGAACAAAAATTGTATGATGAAGTGGTGGAGTAGAGTCTTGGTGCGGCGAGGCAAGCTTCTGGTATGATTGAGAAGGGGTGGACCTGCTAGATTAACATTCCAACGCCCAAGTCAGTAATTGAGTAAAAAGTATTGTGAGAATCCCAACGAATTGAATAACTAAAATTGCGCAAACTAATCTTTATATAATATGAGCGGTTAAAATCAGCCGCATGTCTTTTATGTGGGTAATTGTTTGATTAAATCTAACAGTAAAAGGTATGACGACAAGCGTGATCGTGTGTCATCGAAAGACACGAAGATCCCCACTTATTTCATGCACTTTCTTTTACAACACTACATTCGCGAATCTTTCGGAGAACATAAAATAAAAATTATAACACCCTTATATATGTTATGTAACACCATGTTGTACCTTTCATGCGACTTGGATACCAAGACATTGTTAATTCTAGAGGTGTATTTGCTTAGTTAACATTTGATTTATTTACTTTCAACTTTAAACACCTAAAAGTTATCATTTTAATTTTATAGGCCCAATGAAAGTGAAAGACATGCTTACTATACTAGTGTTAAATCTAAACTTCCTTTGGACGGTAACATAATAGTATAAAAGAGATGAGAGAAATCTAGCGTGGGACTACAGTTACATAGTGGACCAAACCTTCCACTATCACATTATTCTCTCTTCTTTGGAATCATTTGACCAAGAGTACCCTATGACCCATCCTCTTTATCAACGCCCTTTATTTTCTTCTTATCTCTCTTTTTCTTCTCCTTTGTAGTAACTAGTACTATGACCGTTGAACTCATGATGGAATACTACAGTAACCACACTTTGCCAAACAAATTTCAAGAGAATGGTGCAGTTGAAGAAGCTGCTTCTGGTTTAGAAACCATAGAAAAACTCATAAAATTACTATCACCACCACAATCATGTTCTTCACATTCAAAGCCTAGTTCCATGGAATCAGTAGAAACCGTTGCTGACGTAGCTGTTTCGAAGTTTAAGAATGTTATTTCACTTCTGAGTCGAAACGGAGGAAGAACCGGTCACGCTCGTTTCAGAAGAGCACCTTTACCTTCTCAAACTATAGTCTACCGCGCTACTCCGCTGCAGCAGATTCCTCCTCTTCTCCCCACAAATGAAGCGGTCGAGAAGAACAAGATTATTGATTTCTCATATTCTTCTGCTAATTCATTCATGTCTTCTCTCACCGGTGATGCTGCTTTTTCTTCGTTGGGAAAGCCTTGTGCTTCTTCGTGTTCGTTGAAGAGAAAGTGTGGCTCTGAGAATATTGGTTCCGGCAAGTGTGGTAGTTCCTCTAGAAACTGTCATTGTTCAAAGAAGAGGTATCTTCAAAACTTTCTTTTATATATAAAGGAAAATTTATTTTTTAAATTTATTGAATAATTAATGTATCTGAACTATATAATAGATCAGGGTGACTAATATATATTAGATCAGGGTGACTAGTATATATTAATGGATTATTATTGTAGAAAAATGAGGTTGAAGAGAGTGGTGAGAGTAGCTGCAATAAGCTTGAAGATGGCTGAAATTCCAACGGATGATTATTCTTGGAGAAAGTATGGTCAGAAACCAATTAAAGGGTCACCTTATCCAAGGTAATTAATATTACTAAGCAACCTTATAAATTTGAAAAAGTTCATAAATCATTAATCATTATGTAGTGTTAATGAATTGAATTGATTTTGAATTGAATAGTAATGAGTACTAAGTTATATTACTACTATTATAGGGGTTATTACAAGTGCAGCAGTGTTAAAGGATGTCCAGCACGCAAACATGTAGAAAGGGCTTTGGATGATCCATCTATGTTGGTAGTTACTTATGAAGGAGAACACAATCACTCACTCTCTGCAATTCAAGCTAATAATCTCATCCTAGAATAGAAACCTCTTGACTTTAGTTAACTAGTACTCCATTTACTAGTACTAGTAGTTTTTATGCCAATGATTGATAACAACTTGTACAATTGCATCTTTTTACTCCTAGCCGGCACAACTTTTCTTGTACAATATTGGATTCCTTTAGCTTTTCTTGTTTTCTACACAAACTCCAACAAAGTGAATGCAGCGGTGTATTATTTATTTTGAAAGAAAAAAGAGGAGATGGTGGATTTGGTAAAAAAAGAATAGAAAAATTAGATAAATTCACTACACATTCATGTATTGGAACCAAATTTTTCTCTTTTGTTAAGATATCGTCCATTAAGATATCATCGTAGAGAAAAACTTGTATGGAAACACACCTAAATCTTTATTGTTAGGAACAACCAATGAAAAGAAAGAATATTTTTAATTTATTATAAATTTAATTTCGTTTTTAATTGGAATCATGGGACGGTGATTATTATACAAGAGAGAGAAAATATTATTTTTTTATTGTTAATTAATGAAAAAAATATTATTGGTTGTTTGTAAATACACGTTTTATGTTTGTTCCTATGTAAGTATTTTTCATCATCGTAGCTCTATTTTTTTTCTACCTATTGTTTTGTTTTTTACTTTTGTGGTTACTCATGTTACGTGACTTTGCTAATTATAAGGATGCAGGTGGGCTTGGCCCACTAAAACCAAAAACATTTCTTTTCCCTTTCTTTCTATTATTTTTTTTCTTTCTTTTTATTGTATTAGGAAAGTGCTTCTCTGATTTTAATTGGTGAAGAAGTACCCTAAAGAAATAAAAAAAAATGTCTCTACGAATTCTACACGTAAATAAACTACACCTCTTTATTGTCTGAAAATATTTTAGAGATGTATTTTTGTATTCACCTTATACGCACCACATACATGCCTAGATGAGATACCCTCATTTTATCATAAATTGATTCGGAGATACATCTCCATAACAGATTACAGATATACACTTTTGTATTCACCTTATACAGTAAATTTTGACTTTTTTTTTAAGAAATACATTGGTTAATAGACCATATAATAATTATATTATCATAATAATTTTTTTATAAGTAAAAGCACACACTTAATGCACAAGATGAAAAATAACAAAGTAACAAACGGTAATAATATGCATAATCTTTAATACAAAAACTATACTACTGCGTATATCGGACCCCGTTGTTCCTTCGCTACCTCCTGTACTGTAGTGTTGACAGTGTCTCGGTAGGAATAGTATTTGTAATGTCCCTCCCATGAGAGCCTTCAGTATAGACTCATCGGTTTATACCCGCTCATGCAAGATCCATAATACGACAACATGTAAGCAACACATTAACAACATGCTCTACTCTAGTCATGATAAGATGGCCTAGGTGGATCTCCTAGAGTATCCAATGTCATATAAGGATGCGACACTATGTTTTACCACTGAACGTAGTCGTATAAAAAAGCTCCAATCGCTAGGAGCTACAATACCTCATGTTTCAGCTGGTACCAAATGATTAAGGAAATCACCATACATGACATCTATACATCCGCGGGGTCTCTTAGAATAAATTATGAGGAGCTGAATTAGAGGGGTCTCTTAGAACAAATTATATATACCAAAATCGGCGCATGACACGCTCAGGCAGATGTTGACACATCAAACGTGATCCATAATGCAACCATTCAAAGTAGAAGTCTATGTCATCCCAGGGATGCGTCTGACGGTGATTGTGCTACGATTGGACCAACAAGTGTATATCATCTGCTACTGTACAATCAAGATACGCTCTAGAGGGTTTGGTCGCCTAATTCCCTCTGAGTGAGATGAATGCACAAGCATGTGGCATATCCTCATTGTAGATATCAACATATAATCAACCAAATATGCGTGGGAAGTGCTGGAGGATTTATGCTTAAAAATGGTACGTACATGTGAATTATTAGTAATGGCATAACACAAATGTTATGAAAATGGCATAAAAATACTAAAGGATGTAAATATATTACCATCAACATCGTGCAGCTCGCTATAATCTGTTTAGTCATTCGCATACAACCTTCAACTAACTTAGAGTACAGGTAAACCAAACAAGCGCCCCCTCCCCCGCCAGTTGTACTTGTGAATCTGCTCCAAGTCAGTGAAGTATCTAAGGTACATCACATCCACGTAATAGGCACCCTTGTCCATAAATATGAATGTGTCAACCAAGTACAACATGTATGCTCTTAATGCATATGTTATATGTTGCATAATTAGCTCATCATCACCATCGGTTTGCTCTGTCGCTGTTAGTTGTCGTGCATACAACCTATCTAGGAATTAAAACATAGCACGACACCCTTTAGGGCATCACCTGGATCAGCTTCCAAATATGTCACCATCATCTCTAGCACCTCATTTATGATAATCTTGGAGTGTTCTAATTGTATTCCTCTAATCGAAAGATGCAGCAAGTGATGCAGCTGCAAGTGCACGACTGTCACGAAGTAATAAAATATCGAACCACGTAGACCAATCATTTAAGTACTAAATTCTTGCCCTAATGGTGTATATCTAGAGAAATAAAAAATAGGGATTTTGGTAAATAACTTAATAGAAAATCAATTAAATGAAAATAGCTTAATAGAAAAATCACTTAAATCTCTATTGGGGCAAGTAGGACTTGGGGTTACATATCATGTTTCTAACATAATCACATGATTACGAAAAATTTGCATAAATTATAGAAAATAGATAAATTGGTTACTACCTGCTTTCTTCAACGCATTGCCCCTATCGACGATAAATAATCAGTCGTCTTTCGCACACTCGAATTATTCTTCGACGAGTCATTACTTTTGCCTAGCTATATGTTTTCTCAAATTCATCAAAGCGCTTTCGCTGCTTTGGACTAGGTTGTTTAAAAATATGTGCTCTGGTATCGACACATATCCTTTCAAATATGCGTTCAGATTATAAAGTAAGTTTAATTAAAATTCTCGCAATCGATAGTAACTAATTATACATTAAGTCATGAAATAATCCCCATAACATGTAGTCCCTAGAGAATTACTCACTCATGGTGAGGGAAAACTCATATAAATTAATCACAACAGATGAATAATAGAAATATAATGAATTATAAAACCTGAATTATTATTAAACCTTTCTCCTCAATTACTCCCTTGGAAACTTGAGTTATAGAGAAAAAGAGAACAAAAATAGATAGAAAACTAGGAATGAGAATTGTGACAAAAGTTGGACCCCTAAACTATAGCAAAATAGTAAAAGTGCATAAAATATTTGGTTCAATGAGAATTATTCAGATTTGAGACAAATCAAATATTGCCTAAGAGCCACAATAAAAGAAGATCAACCTAATTAAGGAAACAAAAAAAATTGACAAGTTTCTCTCGCCTCCCTGCTACGGCCCGTAGCCGCTGCTACAGGTGGCCGCAACAGACCTCTGACTTTAGTATCAAGAAGGCTTCATGGGGGCGCTTAAGGTTCTTGTTGCTATGGCTCGTAGCAGCTGCTACGGGTGGCCGTAGCAGCCCCTGGATTTTGTATGGGAAAAATCATTTTTGTCGTTTTGCCTCCTTTTGCTTACCTTTAATCCCTTTTTGTCTTTGATGCTCATTAGACCATGAAATTAGAAATAAAGCACAAACCAAAGCATAAAACATGATAATTAAAAAGTAAGTTGAACAGACTATGGTAAAATACTAAAGGAAAATGACTAGAAATAACGGTGCAAGGACCACTTATCAAACTCCCCCAAACTTAGAATGTTGTTTGTCCTCAAGCAATGAAGCTTGCATTTATAAGTTTTTGGATCAAGTGGTTACTATCATGATAAAGCATATGAAAACAGGATCAACGATACTCATACGTGAGTCTTTATTCTGATCGACTAGGCCTAGTTCCCTTGGTAGTCACTTGTCAAAAAAGGAATTTGCAAGAACACTAACTGCGGTAAAGCCACAGACCTAAGTCTCCCTTTCGGACACTTCTCCAACTATGCTTTGGGCTTAAGTATCTTTTTTCGATTTTTCCCTTCCCTTTTCATTCGGACAATCAATATTAAGGTAATTTATTTATTTTTGTTGTCGCATACACAAGACTGGTCAGGAGTTTTTACTTTAGGCACCTTTTTATTCTTTTTTGATGAATTTATGCACTTCGGCGTTTATTGGTCCACTTTGGGACGACAGTGTGAGGATTCAACTACCGTAGACTAAATAACCATGTGAGTGTTACCCAACTTAGAAGGTTGCCTTTTTATTGCCTTTTCATCATTTTGGTGCCCAAAAATTATTGTCTTCCAACCAGTCATACATGTACGCGAGTCTAAATTATGTCAGGCTATCACTTAGAATTAATTAGGGGGTACTTTTTAGAAGCCAACTACTATGGCACAAATCTACACGTTGGACTCACGTCTTACTCTGAGGGGCCTAGGGTGTCCAGGTAATACCTGAGTTTTCAAACTTTTCCTATGTCCCTAGTCCTAGCCTCAAACTATTAGAACACAAAAAAATATTAGCATCAAACTCCTTCGAGACATCTCCTGGCCCATAGATGGGAAATTGGAGGATATGCCCCAATTCCTCTACACTTAGCTCTTGATTTTGGTTAAATAAATGGAATTTGAGAGTACCAAAGTAGTATCTCGTTCCATCAATATACTTCTTTTGCAACTTAAAGTTTAAGGTGCTAAGAAACTCAAGAGTGATGCATTTAAAGGTAGGCATTTCGTTTTGCATGAAATCAATTAAACTAATTGAATGGAACATCCTATCTATTTCGGCTTTAAGGCCAAGAGTAGTAAGGGTGTTTTCGCAAATGTACCTTGATGGAGTGATCCTCCGCTTAACGAGCGCGGAGTACCGCTTAGATTAAGAATCATGTTCAAAAACGATGTTGTAAGGATTTTGATCGCGACTTTTCGTATTGGTCAGATTACTACTGCAAATATACAGCTTATCGCGTAGTTTTAAAAGATTGTCGAACCCACTGGGACTAATAATCAACCTAAAGTGATCAATTATTGCGGTGCAAAGCTAAGGCTTGAATTGGCGGTAAAAGAATCTTAGTTCTAACGGGATTTGAAAACAAACAATAAAATGAGACCGAAGAATGATTTCCGTGCTCCTAAGGGACTTCGTAGATTCCGGGTGCTAACAAGGATCTCAAAGTTATTCTGTAGGAAATACCGATTTAAAGACTCGATCTCACACTCTCGCGGTATTGACCAAACCACACCTAATGACCCCAAGATTTTGCTCTCGCTCGCTCGGTAATTAAAAGGCGCGCTTTGAAAACCCACAAAACCTAAATGAAGCCTAAAGCGCTCTCGCTGTGTTTAGGTTCAGTGCTCAGTGTCTACTATCTGGCGCTTACCTCAAACTCTCGTTCTATCGGACACACCTTAATGCATTTCTCACTCTCGTGACAAAACGATGTTAAGCAGCCTCTCGCTCTCACGACAAGACAGCCTAAATTACACTTAGACAATAAAACCAGAATTTCAAACATGTATATTATAACACCGGTGGTTCCTACAGAGTCCCGTCGAAACGACGGTCCTCAAACTACGGGCTCATACAAATTTAGCTTAACATATTAAATCCTAAGACTTACATGTTAACATTGCTGGAAATTAAAGCATACATATTGGTTGATTTTAACAAAAGTTCGGAATTAGGTTTTTGTAGAAAAATCAAGTGATGTTGCAGACACATACAAGTAATAATGCAGTAGGAACGGAAATGTAAATAACCTGTAAAAATTGCGAATAATATAAACTGAAACGAAACTTCTATTGAATATTGAACTTGATCCAAGCGTACAAATCAGCGAACAGAATGAAAATTACAACAGTGTAACAATTCCTCGGTGTGAGTGGTGGCAAATTTGGAAAGTAAATATGGTGGTTAAGCTAGAGAAATTTATGCAGTGCTTCCGCGGGGTTTCTTGGATTACAATGCAGACTTACAAGGGTGTATTTATAGAGGAAATTTGGCTCCAAGAAGGTCTGGTTCGATTTTGAATTCAAACAATCAAAATTGTCAAACTGTCACTGAAAAACTGCTCCCTCCACAAACGGCGACCGCCGTTTGCCTAATGGCGAATGCCATTTGTTTAAAATATGGTTTCCCTCCTTTTTTGGGAATGGCGAACGCCATTCTCTTCGAGGGTACATATGGCGAGCGCCATTCAGCTGGGGAAGGCCAGAACTGCGTTTTCTTCACTTTTCCTTCACTCTTCAGCTCAACTTTGGTTATTTTCTTCTTTATTGCTGATAAGGGATCTGTCAAGGAAAAACAAGGGAAAATATAAGTAAATAGCATTGAAAACAATAAAGACTCGATAAAATGACAAGTAAAAATGCGCGAAATGAATCAAAATGTACGATACAAAATCGAGTCATCAAACTCCCCCACACTAAGACTTTTACTTGTCCTCAAGCAAACTCCCAATGAAGTAAAAACAGTAAGTACGATGTTCGACTCATAGGCACGATGAAAACGATAAAAGCACAAGGTTGCTAGGCAATGCTACACAGATAGGTACTGAATAATGAAAATAAGGATACCGTAACGACACGATTCTACAAAAGTGGACATAGAGTTCCTTCCTATGCAATACCAGTTCAAATCATGATATTATAACTTGACCTAAGGACTTCGTTCTTATTCACCTCTCTTTCATTCGAGCGCAATCACATTAAGCCCGTTATCCCTCGTGTTTACATGGTAAGTGAACCTGTTAGTGTTTTATGATCTCTTATTCAACAGTTTTTTTCTTCTTTTTTTTTTCTTTTTTTGGGCGAATTTCAAGAGTCTGAGCCTTTGGGATAAATGGCCGGGTGAGGGCCACCTAACTTAGTTAGAACAGGTCTTTCATTCGCAATATCCACTAAAATCACATAATCAAAAACTCTGAGATCAACACTGTCGCGGCCGGCAAAAATATCGAGTCGCCATCATATTTTTTTAAGGAAAATAAATGATAAACCTAAAATCCTAATCTTAAGGGTAGAGATTCCTAAGGTTCGGGAGTCGGTTAAGTGAGGGGAAGGTGTTAGGCACCCCTCACTTCCATTGTACTCAATGGGATCCTCCTTAAGTTCTAGGGTATGTTTGTTTGTTATTTTAATGTTTGACTTTTTATTTTTTTAATTACAAAAATCCTAAGTTTTTTATAATTGTACTCGCTAGGGTTTACAACCCTATGCCTACGTACCTTCAATTTCAAAGGATCAGAGTATCCGTAGTTCACTTCCCCTATTCCTACCCCTAGTCCTATTCCCATTTTTAATCCTAAACCCAATCCACTATTTATACTCTTGGATAAAGAGTTCTATCCCTTAATCTGTTGTTTATACTCCTAGATAAGGAGTTCTATCCCTTAATCTATTGTTTATACTCCTAGATAAGGAGTTATATCCCTTAATCTATTGTTTATACTCCTAGATAAGGAGTTCTATCCCTTATCCATTATTTATACTCTCGGACGGAGAGTTTTATCCCTAAAAACCCTATCCATTATTTATACTCTCAGACGGAGAGTTTTATCCCTTAATCCCTTATCCCTTGGCCTTTATTTATACTCTTGGAACCTAAGAGTTTTATCCCTTATCCCATCCCTTATTTAGGCTCTCGGACCAAGAGCTTTATCCCAAATTTAAATCCTTAAAAATCCCTTATATCCCTTATTTAAAAAACAATAAAATCCTCAAATTCCATAGAATTTTATAAAACCCAAAATACCACATATGCAAAAAATATAGCAAAACAATTCCTCAAATTATCCAAAAGAAAGATTCTTAAATTCAATATAAATCCTAAAATAACAGAATTTTAATCCCCAAAAATTAAATTAAATTTCTTTAATTTATTTTTATCCAAAAACCCCATTTTCCAAATTAAAATCTACCAAGACTAATTTTCATTTAACATAACCTCTAAAACAACTTTTAGTTTAAACCCAAATTTCCCAAAATGCTTTATCAAAAAAAAACTAATACCTTTATTATTATATTTATCTTTTTTGTAAATAAAAAAAGGATAAATAAAATATTTTAAACATATAAATTATAAAATAAAAAAATATATAACCAAACCCAAAATTACCCTAAAAAATCCCAAATAAACTTCCTAAATAAAATTACTAAATAAAAATAAATTCCCATTTTTCAAAAAGAATAAACAAGATGTTGTAAATATATAAACTAAGAAATTAAAATCCAACCCAAAATTAGCCCCTAAAATCCTAAGTGATTCCTAAAAAAATTTAAATCCCTATTTAAAATAACTTATTTTAAAATATATAAAACCAATTATTATGAAAACAATCAGAAATTAAAGAAATAAAATAAAACCTAAATAATTATCCTAACCCTATTACGATCTCTAATTAATATCTAACCTAATTAAATAATTAAATTAAGTCATTAATTTAATTATTAAAATCCTAAAACCCTATTTCTAAACCCTAATTAAAATTTAACCTAATTAAAGAATTAAATTAAGTTATTAATTTAATTATTAAAACCCTAAAATCCTATTTGTTCTGGACTGGGTCGTGGTTTCCTACAATCAAACAGGCTCAATCCATACAACTTGAAGAAGCCCAATAAAGTCCTAGAGAAGGACACATGACTGCCATACGCGAGGCCAAAGGTATGTCGGGCACCTGACACCTTGACAGTGTCGAGCATCTGAAGACAAACAGGAAAGGAAGACATCACACCCTGATGAAATGGACCTCCTCGGCAGATTAACTTCTCCCCGCGAGAATACTCCTAATCTCGTTGACTCATAGGTCCTCGACAAGCATGGTTCTCCTCCGTAGGTCACGTCCAGACCACGACCACCATATTTCCTCGATATTGTAGATTCTCCCCCGAGGAGTCTACTAACGGTCTTATCTACACAGATGTGTTTCATGTAACCGTCTACTAATGGCATTAAATGGATGGTTACACTAGGGTGTTGACCACGAGCTGGTCATTATTACTACACGTAAGCCCTAGCAGTTACTTGGAACGGGTCACACGCTGGTCCCACCCGTTATAAGTAACCGTTGGCCACGCGCTGGGGGTCTCCTATAAATACCCTCTCACTTGAGAGGGTCAGGATAAGTTAACTTCATACTCTCACTCACTCTCTTTGTATTTGTTGTGCCCTCACTAATTTAAGCATCGGAGTGCCCTGCAGGTACACCCCCCCCCCCCCCCGGGCCGTCTTTCATCATCATTAAAGTAACAGCAATTCCAGACGTCGTTGGCCATCTTCAAACTGTCTGATCCAGGTACGATCAGTGGCGCCGTCTGTGGGAAATTCATAAGCTTCCCCGTTTTTCCCTCGCGATAAACCAAAGCTTCCTCATTCAACTACCAGCAATGGCCAACCCGTCAGCAAATCAAGCTGTAGACAATGTCATCACACAACTCGGTGGTAACACCCATGGCGACAACAATGCTCTTCAGCCTGTCGTGGAGAATGATGTCAGAGATAGAATCACCATTTCCCCATCTTCCGATGAGGTAGAATACGAGACTGCTCAACAAGATGGACAGGAAGCAATCTTCCCGCCCACCTACCATCCTGTGGATCCACCTCTAAATGCAAATCCGAACACTGCTGCTTTGTTTGCGTTGGTCAATCAGACCAATCAAATGATCTTCAACCAAAACTTACGGATCGAGAAGCTAGAAAAAGGCCGTGGTCGAACTTCCCCGCGAAGACACCCACCACCTTCTTATCCCGGACATTCACAATCTCCAGTGGAGTCTCGCAGCCCCTCCCCAGCAAATAGAGGTAGCAGGCCTCGTTTGGAGCGTAACCAGACCGAGCATCCACAGAAGCGTCATCGCTCCCTGCCACCAAAAGGGCCCACTCGTCCCTTGAAGATGAAGAAGAGTATGCCTGATTTCGAGGAGCCAAGAGGCCGTCATAAGGAAAACTCCCCGAGACGTCACTATGTTCGTGGTCATAATTCTCCTTCTGTATCCCCGGGAGGCAGCGATGATGACGACTACCGGACTCCTCTATCCAGACAAATAATGGAAGCTCCTATTCCTAAAGGTTTGGAAAGACCTCCATCCTTGGGGACGTACGATGGAACATCTGATCCGGACGACCATGTCGAGAGCTTCGAGGCTCTTCTCGACTTTAGAAACGTCTCCGGCGCTATCAAATGTCGATTATTCCCTACGACTCTTCGGAAAGGGGCCATGGCTTGGTATAAAAACCTGACACCTGAATCAATAGCGTCGTGGAAGGCTCTGAGGGAATGTTTTAGGAAGCATTTTACAGCTTCTCGAAGACATCCAAAAACTATATCCTCCTTGGAGACCATCTTCCAAGAAAATAAAGAATCTCTCCGGAGCTACATAGAGAGATTCAACAAAGAAGCGGTCGAGGTCCATACGACCGACCATATAAAATTATATCTCATCATCAAAGGACTGCGGGTTGGTTCCAAGTTCGCAGAATCTGTCGGATTACACCGTCCTCGCAGCTTTGAAGGCTTCCTCGAACGAGCTCAATCACACATTGAGTTCGAGGAAGCAGAAGCAGCCCAGATTGCCCTTGATTTAAGAAGCAGAGAAGGCCCCCGCGGCCGAAACAGGGAAGACTCCCCTACACCTAGGCGAGGAGGGGATAGGAGAAGAGAAGATTCCCCTCCACCCAGGTGAGGCGGGGAGAGAAAAAAAGAAAATCGGAATAAAGAGCCCCGCGAGTCTCGGGGACCTGCCGGTCTTTTCAAAGATTACACTCCACTAAACGTGTCCCGTGCACGCATTTTCAGTGAATGTGCAAATTCGGAGTTCGTGAAAGGGGGAATCCGCTTCCCAAAACCAACAGCTCCTAAACCAAATACTAATAAATCCAAGTACTGCCAGTTCCATCGCAGTCACGGGCATGTTACTGAGGATTGCATCCACCTTAAGGACGCAATCGAAACCTTGATTAAAGAGGGCTACCTGAAAAAGTACGCCAAACAAGACGAGGCTCCTCATCCCACCGGCCAAGAAGCTCTAAATCCCGAGGAGTCAAACCATCCGGACATTGGAAAACTGCAGGTCGCCTTAAGCATCACACGACCTGAAGACTTCGGTTTCCAAGGAAATGTTAGCGATGCCGAAGCTGTTCGAAACATGTGGAAGAGCTTCCTGGCGGAAGAACTAGTAAGTGTTCGCAGTACCTGGGAAAGTTTCCCCCAAGCCCTAGTCATATCGGGCGGAAACCCTGAACGAGTGACCGTCGGTTCAATAAAGAGGAAATTTGACGAGCTAAGGACATCCACTCCTTGAGACCCAACTCTCAGCTTATCTCGGGGAAAATCATGCCCTATAAGTTTCTATCTCGAGGAGCTACCAGGTGGATCCCCAAATGCTAATATACCTCTCCTAATTCGGGCACAAATGGCCAACTTTGATGTGCATCGGATTTTGGTCGATCAGGGAAGCTCGGTAGACATCATGTACACTCATCTCTTCGACACTCTCCAGCTGACAAAGCATCACCTATCCCCATACGTGGGATCTGGTCTACAAGGCTTCAACGGCGCGTCTACTAGACCTCGAAGTTATGTAGAATTGTTGGTCACATTCGGAGTAGGTGAAATAACTCGACAAGCGAAGACGCATTTCATAGTGGTCGACTGCCCTTCCCTCTACAACTGCATCTTGGGAAGGACCACTTTGGCTGAAATAACAGTTGTACCATCCACTGTCCACCTAAAAATGAAGTATTATATGACACAAGGACGTGTGGTTACCCTCCATGGGGATATTGAAGCAGCTAGAAGATGTTTTGATGCAGCGATCAAAGGTCTAAGTGTTGTCGGTGGCGTCCACCCCAGAAGAGCAACTTCAGATGTCGCACAGGTTCCACTACCGCCAGTCAGCGCGGTCGATCTTGATAGCAGGTTCACCGGGGAACAAGAAGAAGTTGCAGGCAAAGACCTCCCAGTTGAAGTCAACGGACAGCCTCTCTACCCAACACGCCCCATCCCAGACGGAGATTTCGAGCTGATCCCTCTTGGCGACGACCCAGAGCGAACTGTGAAGATCGGCCATGGACTCCCCGACTTGGCGAGGAGGCAACTGAAGGCATGTCTCCGAGAGAATGCAGATTTGTTCGCTTGGAGCGCTTCGGAGATGCCCGGATTAGATCCTCAAGTAGCTTGTCACCAGCTGACCATAGATCCAAATGCTAGGGCTATAGCTCAACGTAGGCGTAGGCAATCTCCAGAAAAAATGGAGGCTGCTGAAAAAGCTGTAAAAGACCTCCTAGAGGCAAACTTTATTTCGGAGGCCAAGTACACCACTTGGTTGTCCAATGTTGTACTTGTTAAAAAATCTAATGGAAAATGGAGGATGTGCATTGACTACACGGATCTTAATCGGGCATGCCCGAAAGACTCTTACCCATTGCCTAACATCGACCGACTGGTCGACAATTTTGCAGGATTTAAACTGTTGTCTTTCATGGACGCTTATTCGGGATATAACCAAATTCCCATGGATGAGGCCGACAGAAAGGATACAGCTTTTATGACTGAGTCGGGCAATTATTATTACAATGTAATGCCCTTTGGTCTGAAGAATGCTGGCGCCACCTACCAACAAATGATGAACAAGGTCTTCCGAGCAGAAATTGGTAACATGCTCGAAGTCTATATGGACGACATGATCGTCAAATCCGCAAAAGAAGTCGACCACGCTGCTCATATTAAGAAGGTGTTCGACACGGCAAGGAAATGTCGCATGAGATTCAACCCCGACAAGTGCACTTTCGGGGTTCGAGTAGGGAAATTCCTCGGCTTTTACCTTACGGAGAGAGGAATTGAAGCAAATCCCGACAAATGTAAGGCCTTTTCCGAGATTCCTACTCCAAAGTCAAAGAAGTCGATACAGTCACTTAACGGAATGTTAACTGCCCTCTCTCGTTTTGTCGCCAAATCTGCCCAATACGCACTCCCATTTTTCAAACTTCTTCGACAGAAAGCAACATTCGAATGGAGTGAAGAGTGCGAACAAGCCCTCCTCCATCTAAAACAAGTCTTATCACAACCCCCGGTCTTGTCCCGACCAGATAACGGGGAAACACTCTTCTTGTACCTGGCCATCACCGGCGAAGCGGTAAGTGCTGTCCTCATACGGGAGACCCCCGACGGACAGAAACCAATTTATTTCACGAGCAAAGCTCTTCAGGGTCCCGAGCTCAAATATCAACAGATTGAAAAGGTCACCTTGGCCCTCGTAACTCCAGCCAGAAGACTACGTCATTACTTCCTGGCCCACACAATTGTGGTAAGAACTGAGCAGCCTATCAGAGAGCTCCTTAGTCGGCCAGATATGGCGGGGAGAATGCTCTGGTGGTCTCTCGGCTATCCGAGTTCGACGTTCGATACAAAGGAAGAAAAGCCTTGAAAGCTCAGGTACTGGCCAACTTCGTAGCAGAAATGACAGTCCCCGAACCCTTGACCAATGGCTCCCAAAAATGGACAATTTACGTCGACGGAGCCTCCAGTGCAAAGGGCAGCGGGGCAGGCATTATCCTTGAAAACGAGGAGGGCATCTTGATAGAAGTCTCACTAGAGCTATCTTTCAAAACATCAAATAACCAAGCTGAGTATGAGGCATTCCTCGCAGGACTTCGACTTGCAGAAGACCTTGGCGCAAAAGAAGTCAAAATCTTTACAAACTCTCAGCTCATAGCATCACAAGTTCGGGGAGAATTTCAGGCCAAAAATGATAGTCTCATTGAATACCTAACCTTGGTACAAGAAAAGTTAAAGAAATTTGTCTCCGCGGAGGTGACTCACATCCCGCGCGAGCATAATACTCGAGCAGACGTGCTCTCTAAGCTAGCGAGCACCAAGAAGAAAGGAGGGAACAAATCAGTGATCCAAGGGATACTGACCCATCCGAGCATCAACAAACCTACCTCGACCACGGAGGTGAACGTTATCGAGGACGCAAACTGTTGGATGACTCCAATTTACGAATACCTGATGATGGGCATACTGCCCGACGATCCTAAAGAAGCTAGGATAGTTAAGATGCGGGCATGTGCATACACCATAGTCGAAAGTAAACTATATCGTCGAGGGTTCTCCATCCCTCTACTCCGGTGCGTCGAGGAAAGTAAAGTTTCAGAGATTCTCCAGGAAATACATGAAGGAATCAACGCGCAACATCTAGGCGGAAGATCTTTGGCTCGAAAATCTCTCCGAGCAGGATATTACTGGCCCACTATGCAACAAGACACAAAGGAACACGTCAAAAAGTGCGACCGTTGTCAGAGGCATGGGGACATGCACCTCGCTTCTCCAAACGAGCTGAAATCATTGTCATCCCCGTGGCCCTTTGCGTGGTGGGGAATGGATATCCTCGTACCTTTCGTCGTAGGATCGTACCAAAATAAGTACCTCATCGTCGGGGTATATTACTTCACAAAGTGGATCGAGGCGGAAGCATTAGCCAAAATCACTGCTTTCAATATATTACGTTTCTACAAGAGAAATATACTCGCCCGATTCGGCGTGCCCCAAGCCATTGTCACAGACAACGGGACGCAGTTCACCGACGAAAACTTCCAAAACTTCGTTGCCAAACTAGGTATGAAACAACATTTTACGTCGGTCGAACACCCACAAACCAACGGGCAAGCTAAAGCAGCGAACAGAGTAATACTCCGAGGACTCAAACGAAGACTCGGCGAAGCCAAACAACGGTGGATCGAGGAGTTACACAGCATTCTCTGGGCATATCGAACTACCCCTCATTCCACGACCGGGGAGACCCCGTTCCGATTAACATATGGAACCGAGGCAGTAATTCCCGTGGAAATCAGGGAACCTTCGAGAAGAACAGAAGCTCCTCTTGACAAAGAAGCGAACAACGAAGCCCTTCGCGAGGAACTCGACCTTGTCGAAGAAATAAGGACGGGTGCATCCCTCCGAGAAGCCTCTTTAAAACAAAAAATAACTTTGCGTTATAATGACAAAGTCATCAAACGAGATTTCCAAGTCCGCAGTCTTGTCTTACGAAGAAATCAGAAAAATTCACGTGAAGGAAAGTTGGCCGCAAACTGGGAGGGCCCCTACCGCGTCATTGCAAAGACGGGGACAGGTGCTTATTACCTCGAAAACCTCCAAGGTGAACAACTTGCTCGACCATGGAATGCTGAGAAACTTAATATTACAGTTGAACACTGCATGTAACTATACAAAAGTTGCCGTTACGGGGAGCATGCCATGGTACAGGCACGACACCTCTATATGCTAACGAAGGTCAAAAGTCACGTTGTGTGTGCGTTGAACTTTTGGCTCGACGAGGAATACTCTATCGAGCTCCGTCGTCGACGTACCTTATAGGCAGAACACCCAGCTCGCGATGGGAAGTTCACGCCATGAAACTAAGACCTCGATCGACCTCTTAGCTTCGTTGAAGGTCGGGGTACAACCCCTGACCACTCGACCAGCTCTCTTCGCAGTCGAGGATCACTAGAGTCGAGCAAACTCCCAAATATCTAGCAATTTCAAAATAACTTAGATAAAAATAAGTAAAATACCACACACAGAACAGATAAAGAGGCAAAATGGAAATACTAAGTCGGGCAAGCCCATTGTAAAAATATTACATAAAGCCCTGGCTCTTAGGCCGGGAAAATCAGCAAATATGGCACGCAGACCAGTCAATACAAAAAATTGGCACGCAGGCCAAACTGACTACACTATCGCTCCGCAGCAGCATCAGCTGCCTCGGGATTCTCATGTTCCCCGTTCCCCCCATCAGCATTTACCATCTGTCCGGGCAACACAATCTTACCGTCGACCACCTCAAACTTGGAATCAGCTCCATCGGTTATAAGGTCCGGATTCAGGAGTTTAAGTTGCGCCACAGCGTTCTGGAACCCGACATCTGCAAACTCTAGAGCATCATCTTCAGCCAACCGAAGATCCTTCTCGACTTCCCTGAGCATGGTTATCAGGGCTGCTCGAGAGGTCTGGCTGGCCGAACAGCCTCTTCCAGGTCAGTTATCCTGTCCTTGAGACGTTGCTCTTCCTCTTCCAACGCAGTGATCCGAGCAAGGTGGCCCTTCACCACATCCTCAGGCTCCTTCAACTTCTTCTCTGATTGTTCTTGCTGCTCGCTTTGTTCTCTGTTCAACTCCCTACAATCCTTCAAGTCCTTCTGTACGCCGAGCAATTCAGCCTCCAAAGCTCGAAGTCTTTCTTCCAGTCGAGAAAGCTCAGCAGCAGAGGAACTCTCGTCATTCAGAACGAGGGCAGCCGAACAGAGCCGCATGACGGCAGACATATCCTCGATAATCATTTTCCTTTTTGCTTCTGAAGCACTCCCCAACAAAGCCTGGGCTTCAGCAGGGGCGACACGAGGACAAATAACCTTGGAGAAGTAGCGACGCTGGAGATAACACGGAGGAATCTCGAAGCTGGCAGGAGGAGTAGGGGAACCACCTTCCACTTCACCAATGGTCGACCTAGTAGTCTTTGCCCGCTTAAATGTCCTTTGGGCCCCCGGGGACTGATTCTCAGAGGCCACGGTTGCAGTTAACACAGCATGAGATTGCTCGGAACCCTCGGGCACTGCAGTAGAGGGAGCATTCTCGGGCACTATCGTAGAAGAGGTAGGCTGAGGGGTACTTTGTTCGGGGAGGCGGGATTGTTCTTCCCTTGCCCTTTTTGCCTTTAGCCTCGAGTATCTTTCTGCAGCTTTGACCATTTTCCCTACAAAAAGAAAGAAAAAATATTAGTAAAACAAGATACATGAACATGAGAGAAATCTAAGTCGAGGATCTTTGCACCACCTAAGAGCTCGACAGCCTCCTCATCAGAGAAAGTCTCGAGCAGAACACGAGTATTAATCAGGCGGCGGGTCTTCGTTACCTGCTTTTTCCCACCTGTCGAGGTCTCTCCGTCATCGGATACGCTTGGAATTTTATTCAAGCTCTCCACGTACTCGACAATCTTGCCATAAGCATCGTGATCCTCGACATTAAGCTTATTATGTCTTACTTTGTATTTGTCTACCCCCCTTTGTAATGCTCTTCTGTCCAAAAGAGGGGGAATTTTGGCACCGTCACTTCTGTAGATAGCCCATCCACTTCTTGAGTCACCCTTTCATATATTGAATTAATGGCCTCGGGAGTGACCGGCTTCACAAAATAGTAACGCCACTTGAAATCTCGAACAGAGTCCAAGTAGGTATGAAATAAAGCTTTATTTTGTTTGAACGACACCCAGCCGTGTCGACCATCGGTTCTAGACCGCTGCAGATGAAAAATTCAGAAGAAAAGGGACATTGTTGCCCTGACGTCCAAATATTTGCAGACGAGCTCAAAAGCCCTGAGAAAGGCCAATGAGTTCGGGTGGATTTGCGAGGGAGCCAATTTCAACCATTTGAAGACCCCCTCTTGGAAGTCTGTGAAGGGGAGCCTCCACCCTGCCTCTTGAAACATAAACTCATACACCGGGAAACGCATTCCCATGTAAGGTGTGCATATACGATGGTCCTCGTTGGGACGGTACACTTTCCAGGATTGCTCAGAACTGAGCAACCTATGCTCGACAGTACAAAACCCATTTTCGTCGGGGAATGTGAAGACGGACGACATAGTGAGGGCCTCCTCACACACCCAGTCCTCAAGCGGACGCTCTTGTCTAAAAGCCATATGGGCCATCGGAATTTCGAGTTGGTTATCCTCTTTGAATTCACCTACGGCCACTTCAGCAGCCAATCTGTCCATCAACCTGAAAAACAGAAAGGAACAGGTGAATTCGATGAGCCATACCAAACTAGCCGGTCGGAGACGAATAACGGATGTCCCCGGAAACTCATCGCTTCCCCGGAAAATCTTGCCCCCTTTTCCCCGTGAAATCAACGAAAAAGAATAATTGTTGGGGACCCAAAACGTTATCAGGTCCCCGCGATGTTCATCACGCTCCCCGGAAATTTTCTACAAATCCCCGGAATATCCATCCAATTCCTCAGTATTATTCAACAGAAACAGAAACAGAGAAAAATTCATACACTCTTTCTCTTAAAACAGCCAAAGATCCCTGCCGTATTCGCCAGGAATCCTTCCATTTCTCATGAGAACTTCATCAGTTCATCAGAGAAACGATTTCAAGCAAGTTAAACTTAAAGGAAATGCCAGAAAAAACAATAGTTTTGAAGAAAATACCTTGTAGATGGTGAAATAGGGTTCCGGCACGGCGCAACACAGCGGTTCACAGCGGACTTGCGGTGGTTGATGGTGGCAAACGGAGGATGAGAAAATGGAGAAGAAAGAGGAAACGATTCTAGATCGAAAGAGCAAAAATTGAGAAATGAAGGGAAGAGAGAGTATTTATAGACAAATCACGGAACTCGAGAAGCCTGGGGCACTCGAGTACTCTACCCTAGGCAGCCACCCTATGCAATGATGACAAGTGACACGTGGCACACTTGCACCGGTCAAAAATCCACGCGTGTCCTTTCATCATCCCATCGTTTCAAAACGGAAACTTCTCATCTCCCCAACATTTCAACCAGAAGCTACTCTTCGTTGCCCGCAAGCTATCAGTGCCCACCTTATGATAATTGCCCGCAAGATATCAATGCCCGACGTCATGATAATCATGGAAATTTCAACTATGCTGATATCCTCCTCGGATCATCCCTTGGCATTTCCCCGACACGATTATTGACCCTCAAGTCATTACTCTAATACCTCAAAGCAACGACTTGGGGGGGCTCTTGTTCTGGACTGGGCCGTGGTTTCCTACAATCAACCATGCCCAATCCATACAACTTGAAGAAGCCCCATAAAGTCCTAGAGAAAGGCACATGACTGCCATACGCGAGGCCAAAGGTATGTCGGGCACCTGGCACCTTGACAGTGTCGAGCATCTGAAGACAAACAGGAAAGGAAGACATCACACCCTGATGAAATGGACCTCCTCGACAGATTAACTTCTCCCCGCGAGAATACTCCTAATCTCGTTGACTCATAGGTCCTCGACAAGCATGGTTCTCCTCCGTAGGTCACGTCCAGACCACGACCACCATATTTCCTCGACATTGTAGATTCTCCCCTGAGGAGTCTACTAACAGTCTTACCTACACAGATACGCTTCATGTAACCGTCTACTAATGGCATTAAAGGGACGGTAACACTAGGGTGTTGACCACGAGCTGGTCATTATTACTACACGTAAGCCCTAGCAGTTACTTGGAACGGGTCACACGCTGGTCCCACCCGTTGCAAGTAACCGTTGGCCACGCGCTGGGGGTCTCCTATAAATACCCTCTCACTTGAGAGGGTCAGGATAAGTTAACTTCATACTCTCACTCACTCTCTCTGTATTTGTTGTGCCCTCACTGACTTAAGCATCGGAGTGCCCTGCAGGTACACCCCCCCCCCCCGGCCGTCTTTCATCATCATTAAAGTAACAGCAATTCCAGACGTCGTTGGCCATCTTCAAACTGTCTGATCCAGGTACGATCACTATTTCTTATATCCTAATTAAAATAATTAAATTAAGTTATTAATTTAATTAAAAAACCAGGGGGTGTGTTTTCCATTTTCTTTATTATGTTAATAGTCATATTAACCATAATAAGACTTAACTAAAATTAATCATATATACAAAATATATACAAACCCCGAATTATACATATACATAGTAATTAATCAAATTCTCAAATTGCAAGTCAAACAAAATTACAAAAGTGAATACATACAATAGATAAAGATACCAACCTGGCGTGCCGTGGCCCACTTAAGCTGTTTCCTCCCTTCTTTTCTTTTCATTCCTCGCGTTCTCCTTTTCTATCCCTTCTTTTCTTTGATTTCTTTGTGTATTTCTTTTTCCCTTGGTGATTTCCTTGTATCCCTTTGTGCCTTTCTCCCCTAGTTCCCTTATGCATTTTCCCCTTATTTCCTTAGTTCCCTTATGCCTTTTACCCTTATTTCCCTTGTGCCTTTTTCCTGTTGAAGGTTTTCCTTTTTGCCTTAGAGGATGTTGAAGGTTTTGGGTTTTAGTGGTGTTGTTCTTCGATATGAAGAACAACAACTTTAGGGATGATAGGTTTGTAAATTGTGGGGTTTTAGTGTTGTTGTTCTTTGGAGTGTGAAGAACAACAACTTTTTATCGTATGGTTTATAAAATTGCCCCCCTTGTGATTAGGAAATTAATAAATTTGATCCATCAAAAGTCCATAAATCAATTTTATGTGATTTTTAATTTTGTGATCAATCATATTAACTTTTTCTAAAATTAAATAGGGTTAATACCTATTTTGCCCCCTGTCATATAGGCGATTTTTGAAAAACCCCCCTACGAAAAAAAAGTTGCAAAAATTTCCCTAACATTTGAAGATTCTCTCAATTCTGACCTTCATCACATCCAGTCACAAAAAAATATGATGTGTCATGCCATGTTGGCTTTTTGTATTTTTATTTTGAAATATTTTAATGTCACGTGGCACTTTATCTTATGTTTATTTATTATTTAGATTAGAAAATATGTTAAATGTTCAAAAATGTGTTAGATATGGATTTGAACCCACCACCTTTCTGTCATTGCCTCTATGATTTACCACTAGGATAGAAAGCTTTTCTTGAAATATTATCTCCTTTAATTAATTTTAATACATGTTTTTCGGTTTTTACTTTTAAATGATGTTAATATATTAGAACTAAATAATATATTTAGTTTTCATTTTTTTTAATGTTACATATACTGTACCAATTTTAGTTTATTAAAATGCTACAATTATTAATTTTTCAAAACTAAACTAGACTAATCCTTTATAAAAACTAAACTATTAAAGTTTAAACTATTCAAATAAATTAAATTAAACTAACGTTAATATAATTAAGAAATAAATTAGTTTATTAATTTCTAAATTAATAAATACTGTAATTACTGTAGCTAATTTAATTTATGTTTTAATAATAATAAACTAATTAATAAACTAATTTAATAAACTAATTAATAATCTAATTAATAAATTTATAAATTTATAAATTTATAATTACTGTAGCTAATTTAAAAATTTATTAATTGGTTTATTAATTTCTAAATTTATTAATTAGTTTATTAGTTTCTAAATTTATAACTAATAAATTAATTAATAAATTTATAATTACTGTAGCTAATTTAATTTATAAATTTATTAGTTACAGTATTATAAATTTATAATTACTGTAGCTTATTTAATTTATGTTTTAATAATAATAAACTAATTTAATTTACGTTTTATTAATTACAGTATTTATTAATATATAAATTTATAATTACTGTAGCTAATTTAATTTACGTTTTAATAATAATAAACTAATTTAATTTATGTTTTATTAATTATAGTATTTATTAATTTAGAAATTAATAAACTAATTTTTTTCTTAATTATATTAACGTTAGTTTAATTTAATTTATTTGAATAGTTTAAACTTTAATAGTTTAGTTTTTATAAAGGATTAGTCTAGTTTAGTTTTGAAAAATTAATAATTGTAGCATTTTAATAAACTAAAATTGGTACAGTATATGTAACATTAAAAAAAATTAAAACTAAATATATTATTTTGTTCTAATATATTAACATCATTTAAAAGTAAAAACCGAAAAACATGTATTAAAATCAATTAAAGGAGATAATATTTCAAGAAAAGCTTTCTATCCTAGTGGTAAATCATTGAGGCAAAGAGAGAAAGGTGGTGGGTTCAAATCCCATCTCTAACAAGTTTTTGAACATTTAACATATTTTCTAATCTAAATAATAAATAAACATAAGATAAAGTGCCACGTGGTATTAAAATATTTCAAAATAAAAATACAAAAAGCCAACATGGCATGACACATCATATTTTTTTGTGACTGGATGTGATGAAGGTCAGAATTGAGAGAATCTTTAAATGTTAGGGAAATTTTTGCAACTTTTTTTTTCGTAGGGGGGTTTTTCAAAAAACGCATATATGGCAGGGGGCAAAATAGGTATTAACCCAATTAAATATTACCCTAAAAAATAAAAAGAACAAAATATTTTCCAATACTTTTTAATTTGTGATTTTTTGAATATTTTGTTGAGTAAAAAGTGAAAAAAGTGAAAATTAACATTTTTAAAAAATGCCTAAAAAATAAATACGAAAATTAATAATTAAAAAATGAAAAATACAAAATTTATGATTTTATATTTTAAATAATAATCAAATAAAATCATTTTACTTAAAACCTAGATTTAGTAGAATTAAAAATAGAGTTAATCTAATTAATCTAAATAAGAATGCATTTAAGACAAGATATATTTTTTTTATTTTTTGGATATTTGTTTTTTCACTAAAAAACATGCAAAAGGTGAAAAATAATATTTGTTTTAAAATGCCTAATAAAAAATACGAAAATTAATAAAAAATAACTAAAAAATGCAATTTTTGTGAATTTTTAAAAGAAAAATAAATAAGATGGAAAAACACTAAAAAATGATGAACATGAGATTCGAACTCACAACCTCTCCATTTGTAATCTCTTGTACCCTTTAATACCAACTAAGTCATTCCATTTATTCAAAATATAATAGAATTAGCGAGTATATAATAATTTAATAATAATTCCATGATAATATTAATATTAATAATATTATTAATACTAATATTAATACTCTAATAGCCCCACTATGACCCTAATGTAATTTTGATTAAAAATTAATCTAATCCTAATTAATCCCTATATATTAAATAACAACAATCTATCCCCATATAAATTTATCCTACCCAAATAATTCCCTTAATATTTACCATTATAATTGTCTATATAAAAAAAAAAGGTGGTCAAAATTTGGGGTACTACAGCTGCCCCTATTTAATCAGCTTCAAATTGAGATGATGATGGCGGTGAGTCATTATCTTCTTGAGGAGGAGATGATTAAATATAAAGAGGAACCCTAATTTTGACTGCGGAGTTTATAGGTTTAGAATCCGTGTGGACCAATCCTTGATGCTCCGTCAATATTCCAATATCCCTGTGTAATATCCCTATTTACAGAGGTCAGGCAGGATTCTGGTGATCCTCTGATTCCGTTTTGGTAAACCCTGTTAGAAAAAACCCTTGGAAATATCTTGATAAACCCCAATGACATCTTTTGGTGGAGCCCCTGATAATAAAAATCCTGACAATAAAAGTCTGACAAACCCCTGTTGAAACCCCTTGATTATCCCTGATGATCCGTTTCAACCTTTCCGGGTGGATCTTGCCTATGATTCCTACGATCCTCCGATCATGCTACTAGAATCAGGTAGGAATTTAGTGATACCTCGATTACACTGGACGAAACCCCTTTTGCTAAGATTTTGGTGAAACCCCTCGATAAAGTTCTGGTAAAACCCATTGATGGAACCCCCTGATTCGGATGAAGATCTCTTTATAGAACCCCTTTGATAAAAATCTGGTATGACCCCTTGATATAATCCTAGTGAGACCCCTTTGGTAAATCCCTTGGAAGAACCCTTTTTGATAAAAACCCTTTTGATTAAACTCCCTTGATACAATTCCTTGATAAAATACCATGAAAAAAAACCCTTGATAAAACCCTCGATGAACCCTTGATGAAACCCTTAGATGAAACCTTTAAATGAAACCCAATATATAATTCCTTTGAAGACTCATAGTGAGTTTGTTGGGGAAATCCTTTATTCAAAATGCACTTGTGATAATGTTATTTACTGGAGAAGGCCAATAAGCATCCCTACTTAGGAGCTGTACTGGTATAGTTGGGGATTGGACCTCTAAGAGTGGTTACAAGTCTTATGTTATATATGTATGTTCATGTATGCATGTTATGCTATGTATGTATACATGTTTATGTTATGTTATGTATGCATGATTAAATGCTAGAGCGTAGCGACATGATTAATGCATGACAATGATTTGAATGTTTCAAAAAAATCCCCTCTGATGAGAAATGGAATGGTTAAGGCTTAGAAGTTGCTTGTGTAACAAGGATATTTGTCCCAAAAATGGTAGTGGAAATTGAGCTAGCATGGTCTCCCGATACTCGTTTCGAACTTGGGGATTGCTGTCGTACTATAGAGCTTATATGTGCAACGTTAGAAGTATGGATAAGGCTTACCCCTGAAATATTATGTTTTTTCCCTATTCCGTTGAGTCTCTGAAGAGATCCGCCTCAATATGAGTTTTGAAGCGGCTTACCTTTATTACGTGCTTGAAATGGCCTGCCATTGTATCAGCCTTGAAAAAATACACCCTTAGAATGATATGCCCTATACGAACCTCTTTTTTAAGCGGTTTCTTTTTATCAATCCTTGCAGCGGTCTGCCCCAAATTAATTGAGATTTGAAGGGTATTGCCCTTGTTTGTAGGTCTTCTATAGAATTTGCTTGTAAAGGAACTTGGATCCCACCATGCTTTGATATGACCTTGATATGAACTGCCCTAGCATTTAAGTCTTCCAAAAGTATGCCCCTGATTATTAGGATCTGGAGGAGTAATTGGTTTTATTATGCTTTCGAGGTGGCATGCCCCAGTATGAGTCTCTTGAAAAGGTCTACCCCTCATCATTAGAGTCATGGAGGTATTTTGACATGGGTGTGTCAAATCTTGAAAGGTTTTGCCCCTAATCAGTAAGATCTTCAGATGATGTGCCCCTATGATCATTAGGATTTTCCCCTTGATTGGAAGGATTCCTTGGTAATTTTCCCCATAATCAGAAGTGTCTTAGGTCAGTATGCCCTTGATCAGCCCATTGCTGATAGTTCCCTGATGCTAAGTATTGATTTGCGAGTAAAATTATTCTCTTTGAAAAGTAATTCTAACTCAATGCTCATGCAAGTTTTGAAATCTAGAAAACAAATTTTACGGCGTATACAAATGATATTTGTTCATAAGGTTGGCACAAATGAAGATGTGAGAATATGGTTAGCGATGTTCCAACAAACATTCGGATTCGGAGTCAGTTTAACAACGACCTTGCCGAGTATGCTTTTATAGTGCCCCTAGCTTCAATTAGGACTTTTACATGTTGTAACGTGGCCTGGTTCACGGTTTAAGAAACAAAGGATACAAGGCTCAAATTTTGAAATTTAACCCACCCCATTCTCCTTGATGTTCTCCATTCCTAAATTCAATTAACCCAACAGACGCGTTCATCTTGCAAAAGAACCTTTTCAGTCACGGTGATTAAAAGGTATACTGGTTTAAGCACTCGATGAGATTTTTTTTTGAGGTGCAGTCACTCACTCCTGTTTATAAGATTGTTCCCTATTTTCCTTTTTCTTTGCTTTTAATCCCTTATTTTTGCATGGACCAATTCTTTGGAGTTTGTGGTCCATCGGGATACCCTATTTTTGCCTAAGTCAAAATCGATTTTTTTTTTACTTAGCGGGTTTTTCCTTTTTCCTTTTTTTTGGAACAATTCCTGAGTGATCTTGCTTTTGACTTAGAGAAGGCGTGACTACCATATTAGATATCATGAGCTATTATCCCTTTTGCTTCCTCAATGTTGAATGGTGCGAGGAAGAATATGTGCTTAAACTTTTATCCCGGTGATTATGTGTACTGATCCCCTTGCATTAGGACGTAATGTTGAATTAATTGAAATCTACCCTGCCCCTGGTTAAGATTAAGGGTTTTTAAAAATAGAAAGAACACCAACTTATGGCTCGAGGGGGTTGACTATGGTTTAACTCCTTATTCCTCCAGTGTTTGGGGAATGAAACAATGCCTTACATCTTCAGTCAGGTCATACCATTAAAGCATACATCAGCAATATTCATTAATTTATTTACATCCTTCTCCTCCTAAGTTTGTTGAAGAGGTGAAATGGAAAAGCGTTGATTCCCTTTTTTTTATTTTTTATTCTTTTATATATTTTATTTTAGAAAGAGTGAAACGAATGGATGAATTCCAACAACATGCATGATCATCTTATTAAAATCATTTCCCAAAAAGTACATCTTGTAATTGCAAACAACACTTAGCAAAAAGGAAAATACAACTGGGAATAATAAAGGCCTAGTGATCCTAGAAGTGAGCTCCCTTGTTGATCCACCAGTATTGAGATATACTTCTTGGTGTTCTTGCACTTGTCCAAGTAAGGGGTGACCTTTCACCTATGGGACTCCTCCTTTGAAAGTCGGTTGCAGGTCTTGTGCTTTGTGCTCATAATTTTAGTGTCTGAGTAGGATCAAGTAATTGCAGCTTCACTAAGGCACCTCCAAGTAAGTTATGAGACATTAGCGTAGGATCCAGTTCTCTTCCAAACTTCCTTTGTTGTATAGGCATCATCCAAGATTATTGCATTTGAGGCTCTAAGCACCCCTCTAGCAGATATGGTGAAGGGTTACCTCTTTCTTCAATGGTACTTGCCCCTCTTGAGTTCTTGCATAGCTTCTTGAGATATCCTTTAAGTTCGTTTGGGAGTACCGGGAAACCTCTTAGCTCTTGGTAATTGGATAAGTGCGAAAGCGAAAAGGATATGCAAATGTATGTGTATGTATGCAAAATGCATGAAAATGCATGGGGTATGCAAAAACATTTCTTTTTTTTTTAATATTTTCATGAAAATGATGAATGAATATTTTAATTAAGTATTTTATTGGGTTAGGGTAAGGTGAAAATGCAAGCATGGCCCTAACTAGGTAGGCTCCCTATGATAGGTTAGATCTATGTTTTGTCTACCCAATCCCCTCACATGTAGGATGAAATTCTGGTACCAGATATGTGATGTTACGTGTGATGTCACAACAACACACTCTGCAATGGACAATATAAAACAACAGAAGAGTACACAAAGAATTGTTCACCCAGTTCAGTTAAACAACTTACTCTGGGGGCTACCAAGCCAGGAAGGAATTTCACTATTAGTAGAATTAATTTACAGACTCAACAACCCAGTTGACATCTCCTAAACTTAATCTCTACCTAATGAACTTTCTACCTAAGAGACCACTTAGGTATGAGAACACTACTCACTTCCTAAAACACCTCAAAGATCACACTTTGAGAAACACCTTGATCCTGCTTACAAGCTTTGATCAAGTAACAACACTCTCTTGCTTCACAGCTCTAAGAGAGTACACCTTACAACTCACCAATTTAACCTAGAATGGTTTACAAAATACTCGTACAAAGACAATGATTGACACTCAGTCTATGCTCTCTATCTTCTGTACTTTCTTCAAAGGATTGATGCGCTTTATATAGCTATTTGATTTGGGTTGGGACCTGCTACAATATCTGACCTGATTTGTTATTTAAAACTGAATCTTCAAAACAGATTTTCTCTCCAAAATCTTCTTAAATCTTCAGCCTTTAAACACTCCTACAAATCTGCATCAAATTTGTTTGCAACAGAAAATATCTCCTCCAAGATATTCGCATCCAATAACTCTAACAGCTCTCCCAAAATCCAGCTAATACGCTTAACCCTAAAAACACCTTGAACCTGATGTTTTAATGATCTGCATATCTGATGTCATGACATCGCATGTGACATCAGACTTCAAAACTTCAACAACTTAAACACTTAACATTATCCAATGTTAAGACTCAATGTTAAGACATCACCCATGTGACATCAACATTGAACAACTTTGTTTTACCAAAATTCTAGCCAATCCAAGAACTAACAATCTCCCCCTTTGGCTAATTTTGGCTAAAACAATCTCTGCAACATCAGAGACTTCAGCAGCGGATAAAAATTGAAAAATGTTAAAAACTCCTAGCATCACTCCTTCAAAACAGCTCCTACTTCAAAATGCTGCACATACTCCATCAGCTCAGCAAAGGGTCAGGCTCCCCCTCAAAACCAGAACCAGCATACAGCTACACAAACACTCTCCCCCTCAAGTTCTGCACCACATCAAAAACAGGATTCACAACCACACCCTGGCTTGGCTAACTCTCCCCCTTTTTAGCCATAATTGGACAAACACCTACTAACTACCAGTTAGTCCTAAGCTAGCTCTCATTGTCAGTCTAAAGTTAGCATTCAAGACAAGACAAATCACAGAACAAAAACATAAAAAGTGCTTAAAACATAATATTCAGGTTACAAACCAAACACATCAAGTGCAAAACAAAAAAAGCAAAAAAAAACTACTGTCTAGCATAAACAACAAAAGAAACTTAATCTTCATCAGAGCTAGGCCCATCTTCATCATCCTCATCATCTTCCTCAGAATTGACACCTTCAGCATTGACATGAACATCATCATTATCATCCTGTTCCAAGGACTGGATCAGCTTCTCAATTTCCTTCTTTCTAGTCATGCTGGTACTGATCACAATATCCAGATCCTTGCAAGTAACCTTCAATTCTGCAAGCAAATCAGCTTTGGTACTTTTCTTCTTGACACCGGCATCTGATGTTGAGACAATGTCTGGAACATGACTCCCAACAAATAATTTTGGATGCAGAGATAATGTAGACTCCCTCTTGCAGACTGTGTCTGACCTTGTCAGTATGCCAGGATGTTGTTTCAGAATTATTCCACAAATGAGAGATGGAAATGCTATAGGCATTTTGATAGCATTAGTGGTGGCATGTTTCACAGTCTGTTCAAAAATATATGATCCATAGTCAAATTCCTTCTTAGTGCCAACAACATAAATGAACCTTCCTAATCCCACAGCTGTTGTGGTTTTATGATTAGTAGGCACCCAATTTGCAGCTCCAATTCTGTGCAAGATAGCATACTTAACACTAAGTTTGCTAGTTGTCAATTTTCCTTTCAAGGGCCACGCCTTTACTTGACCAGCAGTTATCTCCTTGCAGACATCATTATCAGTAACTTCTAACTCTGTAAACTCTTCTTCTTTTCTTCCTAGGTAATTGTTGATAACCTCAGGAGAGAACTCAATACATTTACCTCTAACAAACACTTTCATGAAATCCACACTTCTTTTGTCAGAAATATTCATAGGAATGTTAACCATAAATTCCTTAACCAGACTGTCATAACACTTGGAGAACCCACACACAGTCTTCATCAATCTAGCAACCTTTATCATCTCTATGACTTCTTTAATTTCCATAGCTTCTTTGCCAATCTCTCTTTCAAGAGCAAGTCTTCTTTGACAAACAAATTTCCACATGGAAGCACTGCTAGCATAATGGAATGAAATGTTGTTAACAGGAACATCAAGTATCTTGTCAGCAATTCTCTTCAAGATTGACTTTCTCACAGGAGTGATGTCTTGAACATCATCTTCAACATCATACTCTGATTCAGATTCTTCCAACAGCTTCCTCTTTCTGGGATTCACAGCAACTTTACTCCATGTTTTTGTTGGGCCAACAACAGAAGTCTTTTTCTTCTTTCCTTCAGCTGACTTCTTAGGAGAAGATTCCACATTCTTTCCTTTTCTAGTTTTAAGTCTTTTGGCAAGACTAGGTACAACATTTCCAATCACTTCATCATCAGACAGGTCAACAACATTTGCCACATCTTCATTCTTCTTTCCACCAGGGCTAGTTTCAACATCCCTATCAGGCGATGTTCTGACATTTATTTCAACATCAGCTTCCTTTTGAACACTTCTTCTTCAACACCTACTTCAGCATCTTCAATGACAGACATAGCCAGTCTGTGAAGATTTGTATCAGCACTCTGCATGTCCTCCTTTTCAGTAGGCATTTGTCTAAGGGGAATAGAAATGCCTTTTACAGATAAACCCTTATCCAAAATTTTGGTGGCAATCTGATTAAGACTGCAATCAACATCAAACCTCTCTTCAATAGCTTGAGGGGTGGAAGACCCAGATGCATATTTCTCTTTAAAAAGAATGCTGGTAACTAACCTCCTAGTTTCACTATCATCAATTTTAGGTGTAGGCCTTTTGGGTTGAAGTTTGGAAGGTCTTGACTTACCAGATTCAGGAACCATCATGGAGATGGGTGCTACATTCAAAGCTTCTTCAGTAGAACCCGCGTTCGTCAAAACCCTAGCATTTTCAAGAGAAGAACTTTTTAGAGCAGACTTCTTTGAAGGGGATGATACTTGTTTTGACATTGTTCCAGTGAAGCAACTGAGGATCAGGGGAGGATTGCTACTTCTGTTGATGGAGAAGGAGATGAACCGTCTAGGGGTATGGTGTTTGATGAAGCGTGTGATAGCTACAATAGGTAATAATAGCCTAAAGTATGGAGCCTGATTTTGTGGATCACTTAAAAGCCAATCAATGAGTTTCTCCCTCCAAAATAACTTTCCTTTTAAATTTTTAAAAGAATTCACACCATAAGTTATTAACCTTAATTAACCGTTCACCGTGCTCAGACTTTCACACTTAATGTTACAGTCTGATGTCACAACATCAACCTTAACATCATTAGATGAGCTGACCTCTTGAGGTACTCATTGACAACAATTATCTCTGGATCTGACTCCCTTCATAACAACCTCATTCTTCTCATTAGACACCAAACACTCATCTTTAGTGTAGCTGACTTTGTATCCTTTATCACAAAGCTGACTTATGCTAATCAAATTAGCACTCAAACCTTTGACAAGAAGCACATTTTCAAGATCAGGTCCATCATGACACTTCAATTTTCCAACTCCTTTTACATCCCTTTTCTCTCCATTACCAAAAGTAACATCATTTGAGGAGCAAGAATTGATCTCCACCAAATGATTTTTGGACCCAGTCATATGCTTTGAACATCCACTGTCAAAGTACCAACCATCCTTAGCAGAATGTCTATCTGATGTGTGAGCCAATAGAGATGTAACCTCAGCTTTAGGAACCCATTGTTTAACAAACTTAGTCCTATTCTCCTTCTGTCTAGGTTGAGGGACAGATTTGGGATATCCATGCAATTTAAAGCAGGAAAACTGCATATGACCAAATCTTCCACAATAGAAGCACCTTACTTTCTCTTCTCTGATGTTGTTAAACTTCCTGCCACCTTGATGATGAAACTGCTGTGGCTGCCATCCATAGTACTGGTGCTGTCTTCTTCCATAGTTTGCCTGTCTTCTGTAGTGAGGGTTCTGTCTCTTAGGCTGTCTTCTATAATGATGTGGCTTCCTTCTACCATAAAAATGAGGCACATCATTATTATATCCAAAGCTATACATATTCCCCTGATGTTGAGACATCTGATGGAACATGTTGAACCTAGAAGCCTGCATGCTCCTATGGTATTGAGGAGGCATATACTGCCTAGCTCCAGAAGTATGAACCTTCTTTTGATGAGGACCATGAGCATACCTTTTCCCAACATTTTGAGGCTGTTGGTGAGTAACCTGCTTGGGTTTAGGATTATGTCTCTTTTTGTTATGTTGAGACATTGGTTGAGACATGTCCTTTTTGGTTCCTGAAGTACTAGCTTCAGCAGAAACAAATCCTAAGCCAGATTTGTCTCCTGCTACCTTTTCTGCCTGAAGGATCTTATCAAGAGTATCACATCCACTGTTCAACATTCTAACAGATTTTGTCATTTGATCAAGTTGAGATTTAACCAACAAGACTTCATTTTCAAGATCAGCTTTAACAGTCTCAAGCTGAACAATTTGTTTCTTTTGTTTCTCACTTTCTTGACAAACCTCTGCACTCCTCAGACATAACTCTTGATAGGAGGCTGCTAACTCCTCAAAAGTCAGTTCCTCATCACTTGATTCTCCATCAGACACACGTGTCCCTGTCAATGCTCTGACATGCTTGGCTGACTCTTCTTCACTTTCACTGTCAGTATCAGACCAGGAAACAGTCATGCCCTTCTTCTGCTTCTTAAGGAATGTAGAACATTCTTTCTTGACATGCCCATAACCTTCACACTCAAAGCATTGGATCCCTTTGTCTCGAGCAGTTTTCTCTTCATCCTTTTCTTTTAACTTGTTGATGTCAGAGGAGATGTTCTTAACATTAGGTTTGTAGTTTCTATTCATTATCTTGAACACCTTGTTGAACTGTCTTCCCAGCATAGCAATAGCCTGAGATAGGTCCTCCTGAGATTCAGCACTATTCCCTTTCTTCTCTTCTTGAGTATTAGATACCAAGGCTATACTCTTGGTCTTCTTTTTAGGTTCCTCTTCATTCAACCCTAACTCAAAAGTTTGAAGAGATCCAATTAGCTCATCCACTCTCATTTTGCTGATGTCTTGAGCTTCTTTAATTGCAGTCACCTTCATCTTATATCTCTTGGGAAGGGACCTAAGGATTTTCCTCACCAGCTTTTCTTCAGTCATCTTTTCTCCAAGAGCACTAGAGGTATTAGACAGCTCAAGAATACTCATATGAAAGTCATGAATAGTTTCATCTTCCTTCATCTTTAGACTTTTAAACTTTGATGTCAGAAGTTGAAGTCTTGACATCTTAACCTTTGAAGTTCCTTCATGAGTAGTCTTCAAGATGTCCCAAGCTTCCTTAGCAACTTCACAGGTATTGATCAACCTGAATATGTTCTTATCAACTCCATTGAAAATAGCATTTAAAGCTTTGGAATTACCAAGGGCAAGCTCATCTTCTTCCTTGGTCCATTCTTCTTCAGGTTTCAGTTTTGAGCTGCCTTCTTTTTCTTTCCCAGCATCATCTTTCTCAACAACAACGGGTGCTTTCCATTCATTTATGATAGCCTTCCAAGCCCTGCTGTCCAAGGATTTCAAAAAGGTAATCATCATTGGCTTCCAATAATCATAATTAGAGCCATCCAGAATAGGGGGTCTATTCACAAAACCACCAACTTCCTTGTCCATCTTACCAGAAAGTATCAGCCCTAGATCTCACCCAGATGCAGAGTAGGATACCTGCTCTGATACCAATTGAAATTTTGGTACCAGATATGTGATGTTACGTGTGATGTCACAACAACACACTCTGCAATGGACAATATAAAACAACAGAAGAGTACACAAAGAATTGTTCACCCAGTTCAGTTAAACAACTTACTCTGAGGGCTACCAAGCCAGGAAGGAATTTCACTATTAGTGGAATTAATTTACAGACTCAACAACCCAGTTGACATCTCCTAAACTTAATCTCTACCTAATGAACTTTCTACCTAAGAGACCACTTAGGTATGAGAACACTACCCACTTCCTAAAACACCTCAAAGATCACACTTTGAGAAACACCTTGATCCTGCTTACAAGCTTTGATCAAGTAACAACAATCTCTTGCTTCACAGCTCTAAGAGAGTACACCTTACAACTCACCAATTCAACCTAGAATGGTTTACAAAATACTCGTACAAAGACAATGATTGACACTCAGTCTATGCTCTCTATCTTCTGTATTTTCTTCAAAGGATTGATGCGCTTTATATAGCTATTTGATTTGGGCTGGGACCTGCTACAATATCTGACCTGATTTGTTATTTAAAACTGAATCTTCAAAACAGATTTTCTCTCCAAAATCTTCTTAAATCTTCAGCCTTTAAACACTCCTACAAATCTGCATCAAATCTGTTTGCAACAGAAAATATCTCCTCCAAGATATTCGCATCCAATAACTCTAACAGCTCTCCCAAAATCCAGCTAATACGCTTAACCCTAAAAACACCTTGAACCTGATGTTTTAATGATCTGCATATCTGATGTCATGACATCGCATGTGACATCAGACTTCAAAACTTCAACAACTTAAACACTTAACATTATCCAATGTTAAGACTCAATGTTAAGACATCACCCATGTGACATCAACATTGAACAACTTTGTTTTACCAAAATTCTAGCCAATCCAAGAACTAACATAGGATATAAAGTTTGGACAACATAACGACCCTATAATGTACAGACTATACCCTTGTTTTACCATGAGAAGGAGCAAGCCTTCCTATGGTAATCCTTCGGGATAAGTCTCATCTGGGTAGGACCCTAGTAACAGCCCTTGAGGGTTGAATACATAGGGTCTCCATGAGTTGGCAAGGGGTAGGCTAAAAGTTCTCAGAGTCTCAGACCACATCCAAATCATCCTTTACGTTAGGGGCTAGCCCTTCCATGAGGACACCTTTGGAAGGATCTATTCTGAGTGTGGCATCAATGAATTGTTGGGGATGTCACATCCCCCCCCCAAAACATTTCCGTTCCACGTCCTAATCTAGGGTTATACTCCAAGCTTGAGTTTTAGCTTCACACATCATAATATCCCAATCCAATGCATGATGACAATTAATGAATATAAATATAATAACATAAATATAAATAAATATAATAACATAAATATAAATACATATGATAACATAAACAAAAAATATATATCAAGCAAAGAAAATATATATTTAAAACAGTAAACAAACAAGTCAAACAAACAAGAACCCTAAAAACCAAGGTTAGGATGGACTCTCTTTTTAGGGAAGTAAAAGGACTCCCCAGCAGAGTCGCCAGCTGTCGCGGCCGACAAAAATATCAAGTCACCATCATATTTTTTTAAGGAAAATAAATGATAAACCTAAAATCCTAATCTTAAGGGTAGAGATTCCTAAGGTTCGGGAGTCGGTTAAGTGAGGGGAAGGTGTTAGGCACCTCTCACTTCCATTGTACTCAATGGGATCCTCCTTAAGTTCTAGGGTATGTTTGTTTGTTATTTTAATGTTTGACTTTTTATTTTTTTAATTACAAGAATCCTAAGTTTTTTATAATTGTACTCGCTAGGGTTTACAACCCTATGCCTACGTACCTTCAATTTCGAAGGATCAGAGTATCTGTAGTTCATGTCCCCTATTCCTACCCCCTAGTCATATTCCCATTTCTAATCCTAAACCCAATTAATCCACTATTTATACTCTTGGATAAAGAGTTCTATCCCTTAATCTGTTGTTTATACTCCTAGATAAGGAGTTATATCCCTTAATCTATTGTTTATACTCCTAGATAAGGAGTTATATCCCTTAATCTATTGTTTATACTCCTAGATAAGGAGTTTTATCCCTTATCCATTATTTATACTCTCGGACGGAGAGTTTTATCCCTAAAAACCCTATCCATGATTTATACTCTCGGACTGAGAGTTTTATCCCTTAATCCCTTATCCCTTGGCCTTTATTTATACTCTTGGAACCTAAGAGTTTTATCCCTTATCCCATCCCTTATTTAGGCTCTCAGACCAAGAGCTTTATCCCAAATTTAAATCCTTAAAAATCCCTTATATCCCTTATTTAAAAAACAATAAAATCCTCAAATTCCATAGAATTTTATAAAACCCAAAATACCACTTATGCTAAAAATATAGCAAAACAATTTCCCAAATTATCCAAAAGAAAGATTCTTAAATTCAATATAAATCCTAAAATAATAGAATTTTAATCCCCAAAAATTAAATTAAATTTCTTTAATTTATTTTTATCCAAAAACCCCATTTTCCAAATTAAAATCTACCAAGACTAATTTTCATTTAACATAACCTCTAAAACAACTTTTAGTAAAAACTCAAATTTCCCAAAATGCTTTATCAAAAAAAACTAATACCTTTATTATTATATTTATCTTTTCTGCAAAAAAAAAAAAGATAAATAAAATATTTTAAACATATAAATTATAAAATAAAAAAATATAACGAAACCCAAAATTACCCTAAAAATCCCAAATAAACTTCCTAAATAAAATTACTAAATAAAAATAAATCCCCATTTTTCAAAAAGAATAAACAAAATGTTGTAAATATGTAAACTAAGAAATTAAAATCCAACCCAAAATTAGCCCCTAAAATCCTAAGTGATTCCTAAAAAAATTTAAATCCCTATTTAAAATAACTTATTTTAAAATATATAAAACCAATTATTATGAAAACAATCAGAAATTAAAGAAATAAAATAAAACCTAAATAATTATCCTAACCCTATTACGATCTCTAATTAATATCTAACCTAATTAAATAATTAAATTAAGTCATTAATTTAATTATTAAAATCCTAAAACCCTATTTCTAAACCCTAATTAAAATTTAACCTAATTAAATAATTAAATTAAGTTATTAATTTAATTATTAAAACCCTAAAATCCTATTTCTTATATCCTAATTAAAATAATTAAATTAAGTTATTACTTTAATTAAAAAAACCAGGGGGTGTGTTTTCCTTTTTCTTTATTATGCTAATAGTCATATTAACCATAATAAGACTTAACTAAAATTAATCATATATACAAAATATATACAAACCCCGAATTATACATATACACAGTAATTAATCAAATCCTCAAATTGCAAGTCAAACAAAATTACAAAAGTGAATACATACAATAGATAAAGATACCAACCTGGCGTGCCGTGACCCATTTAAGCTGTTTCCTCCCTTCTTTTCTTTTCGTTCCTCGCGTTCTCCTTTTTCTATCCCTTCTTTTCTTTGACTTCTTTGTGTATTCCTTTTTCCCTTGGTGATTTCCTTGTATCCCTTTGTGCCTTTCTCCCTTAGTTCCCTTATGCCTATTCCCCTTATTTCCCTTGTGCCTTTTTCCCTTAGTTCTCTTTTGTCTTTTCCCCTTATTTCCCTTGTGTCTTTTTCCTGTTGAAGGTTTTCCTTTTTGTCTTAGAGGATGTTGAAGGTTTAGGGTTTTAGTGGTGTTGTTCTTCGATATGAAGAACAACAACTTTAGGGATGATAGGTTTGTAAATTGTGGGGTTTTAGTGTTGTTGTTCTTCGGAGTGTGAAGAACAACAACTTTTTATCGTATGGTTTGTAAAATTGCCCTCTTGTGAATGAATTATGTAGTTATTTATATGGACACAATTAGGTTAAATAAAAAAGGAAATTAATAAATTTGATCCATCAAAAGTCCATAAATCAATTTTATGTGATTTTTAATTTTGTGATCAATCATATTAACTTTTTCTAAAATTAAATATTACCCTAAAAAATAAAAAGAACAAAATATTTTCCAATACTTTTTATTTTGTGATTTTTTGAGTATTTTTTTGAGTAAAAAGTGAAAAAAGTGAAAATTAACATTTTTAAAAAATGCCTAAAAAATAAATACGAAAATTAATAATTAAAAAATGAAAAATATAAATTTTATGATTTTATATTTTAATAATAATCAAATAAAATCATTTTACTTAAAACCTAGATTTAGTAGAATTAAAAATAGAGTTAATCTAATTAATCTAAATAAGAATGCATTTAAGACAAGATATATTTTTTTATTTTTTGGATATTTGTTTTTTCACTAAAAAACATGCATAAAGTGGAAAATAATATTTTTTAAAATGCCTAAATAAAAAATACGAAAAAATAAATAAAAAATAACTAAAAAATGCAATTTTTGTGAATTTTTAAAAGAAAAATAAATAAGATGGAAAAACACTAAAAAGTGATGAATATGAGATTTGAACTCACAACCTCTCCATTTGTAATCTCTTGTACCCTTTAATACCAATTAAGTCATTCCATTTATTCAAAATAAAATAGAATTAGCGAGTATATAATAATTTAATAATAATTCCATGATAATATTAATATTAATACTCTAATAGCCCCACTATGACCCTAATGTAATTTTGATTAAAAATTAATCTAATCCTAATTAATCCCTATATATTAAATAACAATAATCTATCCCCATGTAAATTTATCCTACCCAAATAATCCCCTTAATATTTACCATTATAATTGTCTATATAAAAAAAAGGTGGTCAAAATTTGGGGTACTACAAACACATATTTTCATCGGTTCATTACTTAGTTCACACGCAAGGATGGTGCTGACTACTGAAATAAACTAATAAAGAGGCTACTTCTAAAGAACTAGGAACAAGGTGTAGGAACCGTACCGATATTAACAAAACTTTCCCAAGTCTGCATACATAGCCTAAACCAAAGATAAAACAACCTATACTTAATATGTCATGCCATTGAGTCAAACGGAAAAAAAAATTATTTGGGGTCTAAATAAGGGAGTTAATAGACAATGCGAAAATGTAAAGTAACAATTGACTCAAACGCGCATATGACTCAAAAAGAAACAAACTAAAACTAGAAAGCAGGAAATAACAGAAAATAAATGAAAGCAATAAATAGCTCCTCCCCCACACTTAAACTAGACATTGTCCTCAATGTCTTAGCTTAAGGCGAAAGAAAAAGCGATGGAACCTGGATAGATTAATGATGGCGTCCACGGCCTCCGCGAGGGTGTCTGTCCTATCTGAAAGTTGGGTTGTCTTGTGGCACGTGCTAGACACAGTCTACAATACGGTTCACCTCTCTGCGCAATCCTGCCATCTCGGAGACAACGTCTCCCAAATCCAGCTGGGTCCTCTCCATAAACTCATACTGCCTCCTCTGTATATCATGCATCAGCACATCATGCTCGGCCTCCCTCTCTCTCTCTACTGCTTGAGCTCTGATAAGATGTCATCCAGCGATGAACGAATACTTGCAAAATCAGAAAAAGGTGCAGTGTGTGCTTGGGTGCTAGGCACAGGTGTGTCAGCAGTGCGGGGCTGCTCAGAAAGTTCTCCCATAACCTCACGATAATGTCTCGCGTCACTCTCCGCCTCTAAATTTAGCCCTCCTAAATCAAGCAACCAATTAGTGCTATGACGCACATCAATACGCTCAAAACACGGCAAAGAGAAACCTCAGAACTCATGGGTACGGACCATAATGTGATACCTGCCACCATGCAAACTTTTGACAAGCCGCATATTACGGCAGAAGTCAAGATCGGCATAGAGACAAGGTATACTATCGGCATTTTCTAAGTCGGCCTCTAAGTCTAATGAGCAATCTATAGCGGTAATGATACCGCCAATGCATATTGAACCACTAGTTCTATTCGCTACACTAATAAAATGGGCTAGGAGGAACGGTGTGGGATTCACAGGGGTTTGGAGGAGAGCACGGTGAATAAAGAATAGATCTTTTGAGTTCACATTCCCTGGGTTCTCACGTCCAAAGATGGTGGAAGCGAGGATATGGTGAAAGTAACGAATGGCTGGGTTGTGGATGGTAGTGGCCTTTAGGCCTTCCCATTTGGTGGTGGTGGTGGTGTTGGTGATTTGACGCCAAAACTGAAAGGCTCCGTCCTCCCAATCACTGTCGAGAGGTGCTTGAGTAACAAGTCCCTCACCAGCAGGGAAACCAAAATATTCTCCTATTTGCTCATGAGTTAGCGAATAATCGACGTTAAACATTCTAAAATAAATGGTTTCGATGGTCCGGGAAGTATCATGGACATAGCGGAGCGAACTAAGAAATTCATATGTAAGCCTAACGGAAGAAGCATTAAACATGGAGCAAAAACGAGTCATACCTAGGTTCTTGAGCATCCAAGAGATGCTTCGGAAAAGACCCAAGGTGCGAAGAGTTTCCGGTTCAGGATATCTTGTCGCATAGACGGGTCTTTTGGAGATTCTGTGAAAATTTGTGCGCATGGTGGCTCTGATCGCTCTATGCCCATGTAATCGATTTCTTGGTTAGCTTCCATTTTTGTTTCTTAGAAAGGCGTTGTTAGTAGATGGTTTCTGAATGGGTAGAAAATGGAGAATGGTTTGAGAGAGATGATGGGGAATGTGTGGTTCAATGGGTTTAAATAGGGATTAAAAGGATGAATTTGGATGGTTAGAAGTTAATGTGGGATAATGAGAAGTTTATGAGTTGTTTAGGGCGCCTAGGAAACATGCAAGGATGGTTTGAATAGGATAATGAAGAGGTAAAACATGTTTTAAAATTTAAAACAGCATGTTCTATCTCCATGACCAAACGGCGAGCGCCGTATGCATAATGGCGACCGCCATTTGCTTCAGGCACGGGTTTTGGATTCTCGTATTGGCAGAATGCAGATATTTGACATATTTTTGGTCTTTTCTTGTTTTCTTGCACAATCCTGAAATGTTAAGCACTAAAAGGAATTATATAGGGCTTTAGAACACTTAAATAAAATACTTAAAAGAAAGAAACTTGCATTGATCGAAACTGAAGTACATTACAATTACTCGTCGACATTCCGACGGTATACAGTGGAATGGAAATTAACAGTACAAATAATACGGGAAAGGGAAACACTATACAGGGACGCAAACTATCCTAAGAAAAACAGGGAAAATGGTGCAACTTCGGAAATCATCCATGATGTTGCCTAAGGGAATAGACCATCTGGAACATATGATCCAACTCCTCATGGACAACATCCATAAGTCCAATGAAATCAATTCTGAGAGAGGAAATCTCATCTCGAACGGAATCCAATTCGGACTGGATGCGATTAATAGCAGTAGCTACATTGATAGATGGAATTGCATGATTAATCTCGAAACTTTGAGTGGCAGTGGCAGACATAACAGTATCACGGTTCTCATAAGCTTGAGGAGAGTCAGGTGGAGTCAGAAACTCATTGAAGACCTCCAAATCATAAAGCCAGTTATTCTTGTTGTGCACATTGGTTTTTTTCATGGTTAGGCAGGGTAAAGGCATGAACTACAGCATTGTCAATAAGCAGCTCAAATTCAACAGGGCCAAGATTTGTAATTATGCCACGGTTGAAACAAAACCTAATGTCCATTGGACGAATGCCACCGAAAGCAAAAGAACGATTCAGATGATATCTCATTCCAATTGCATCAGCAATCATCGTCACCAACCCACCTATTAAGATCGGCTCAAAAGAATCACGAGCAAGACGGCTAAAGTTAGTAAGTAAGAACGGGGCAGCATTGACAGGTTTTCCTTGGGATGCACAAAGCATGATATACAGCTCATCCCTAGACACAGAGGTGATGTTCTCTTCCTTACCAAAGAAAGTATGAGGAATAATCTTATGAAAATATCTCCATCATGGATTGTGGATGCTCTCAGAAAACATAGCATCAGGCTCAGCATTACCGTTTCCAGATATGGTACCCCAGAATTGTTGAAGATCATAACTAGTAAAGGCATCAGCAGGAGTTTTGGTTACAGCATCAGGCTCATTAGGAAAGCCCAACAAGTCAGCAAATTCATGGTGCGTGAACCTATATTTGTTTCCAAACAACCTGAAAGTAGTCAATCCACGGCCAAATCCAAAACCACGGGTGGAATCATAGTAAAGGGAGCTAAGGAACTCCAAAGTCAGGTTACGGTAGATGCTGAATTTCTTTTCTAAGGCAAAGTGAGTCCAACCTATTTGGCTCAGAAGGTAAACAACGTTGTCCCGGATACTAAGGGTTTGCATAGCAGAGTCATCAGGGTAGATGGACAAACCCAGATCTCTTTGAGACAAAGCCTCAAATTGACGTCTCTGTAAATCATTCCTGAAGACAACGGTATGGTTCTCGAATGTCTACATGGTCACAGGTCAAAGGTATCCTAGAGAAGGTTATCCTGAAAATTAAAAATATTACACTATTAGGGAAATAATATTATTATTACGCGTTAGTACAATTAAGATAAAAATAGTAATAATAATAACAATAGTAATAATAATAATAATAATAATAATAACAATAATAATAATGAAATACAACAAATAGTAATGCATATGATATATATTCTATACTAATCATGCATGCAATGTCCTAAAACTAACAAAATAAATAACAAGAACTAAAGATCGTGGTTTAGCCCCCACGGAGCGCTTTATTTAATTTCGGAAGCTCGACATTAGATCTGAAAAAGGCGTCATTTGTCAAGAAGAGCAGGAAGCTCTTCCAACTTGTAATTTGTGCAGAATTCCTTGTTTTCTACTAAGTGGTAGTGCTTGAGTCTTTGGCCTTTCACAATGAACGTCTCATTCGACTTTCCTCTAATTTCAACTACTTCACTTTGCAGGACTTTTGTAACTTCAAAAGGACCAGACCATCTAGAACGTTACTTCCCAAGAAAAAGTTTAAGTCTAGAGTTAAAGAAAAGAACTATATCTCCTTCGTTAAACTCCTTCTTTGCTATCCTTTTATCATGCCATTTCTTGGTTCTTTCTTTATATATTCGGGCATTTTCATAAGCATCAAGTCTTAGTTCCGCTAGTTCATGGATATCTAGAATCCTTTTCTCGCCTGCTACCTTATAGTTCATATTCAGGGTCTTAATTGCCCAATAAGCTTTATGCTCAAGTTCCACAGGCAGATGACATGATTTTCCATAAACCAGTTTGTATGGCGTGGTTCCTATAAGAGTCTTGTAGGTTGTTCTGTATGCCCACAGAGCTTCATGAAGTTTAGTAGCCCAATCCTTCCTAGAAGTTGCAACGGTTTTCTCTAAAATTTGTTTGATCACCCTATTCGATACCTCTACTTGTCCACTTGTTTGAGGGTGATAGGGTGTTGCTACTCGGTGTCATACTCCGTATTTAAGTAATAGCTTCCCGAAGATATTTGAAATGAAATGGGAACCACCATCACTAATGGCAATTCTTGGTACACCAAATCTGGGAAAGATTACGTTTTTGAAGAGTTTTACCACCACTCGGGCATCATTTGTAGGAGAAGTTATAGCCTCAATCCACTTTGATACGTAATCTACTGCGACGAGTATGTATTTGTTTCCAAAAGAAGATGGAAAAGGTCCCAGGAAATCAATGCCCCATACGTCAAAGACTTCTACTTCTAAGATTCCCTTTTGCGGTATCTCATCGCGTCCAGAAATATTTCCAGTGTGTTGACACCGGTCGCAGTTCATAACAGCAATGTGGACATCCTTCCAAAGGTTTGGCCAAAAGAGGCCAGATTGTAATATCTTAGCGCATGTCTTTGATGTACTCGCATGTCCTCCATATGGTTCAGCATGGCAATGGGATATGATATCCGCTACTTCTGATTCAGGGACACATCGACGAAATATTCCATCGGGGCCTCTTTTGAATAGTAGGGGTTCATCCCAATAGTATTGTTTAAGATCATGGAAGAACTTCTTCTTCTGTTGGTATGTTAGATCTGGTGGAAGTACCTTGGCTGCTATGCAGTTAACAAGGTCAGCATACCATGGCAATGTGGTTTTAGTACAGATTGCTTCTACTACTTTATTTGTTTCTGCATCGTTGAATAACAAGGAATATTCTATAGTCTCGCTTTCACTTTCCAACTGGGCTACTAGTCTGTCGTAAGGGAATGCATCGTTTATAGGCACTTCTTCGAACTTTAGATCCTCAATCCTAGAGAGATGATCTGCTACCACATTTTCTGTACCTTTCTTATCTTTAATTTCCAAATCGAATTCTTGCAAAAGCAAGATCCATCTCAAGAGTCTTGGTTTGGCATCCTTCTTAGTCAACAAGTACCTAATCGCGGCATGATCGGTGTAGATAATGATTTTTGTTTCTACTAGATAGGAACGAAATTTATCTAAGGCGAATACAACAGCCAGGAGTTCCTTTTCTGTGGTTGCATAGTTCATTTGTGCGTTGTCCAAGGTTCTACTTGCGTAGTAAATAGCATGAAGCTTTTTATCCTTTCTTTGTCCTAAGACAACGCCTACAGCGTAATCACTAGCGTCGCACATTATTTCAAACGGTAAACTCCAATCAGGTGGTTGCATAATGGGTGCGGTAATAAGAGCATTCTTCAGATGTTCAAATGCTTTCAAGCATTCTTCATCGAATATGAATTTGACTTCTTTCATTAATAGTCCAGTCAGAGATTTTGTAATCTTAGAGAAGTCTTTAATGAATCGTCAGTAAAAACCGGAATGTCCCAAAAAGCTTCGCACTTCTCTAACTGTCTTTGGAGGTTGAAGGTTTTCTATGACTTCTATCTTTGCTTTGTCTACTTCAATACCTCTATCGGATACTATATGTCCAAGAACTATACCTTATCGCACCATGAAATGGCATTTCTCCCAATTTAACATAAGGTTCACTTTAACGCATCATTCAAGTACCATCTCAAGGTTTGACAGACAGTGTTTAAAACTTCCCCCACATACAGAGAAATCGTCCATGAATACTTCCATTATGTCGTCTAGGAAATCTGCAAAAATCAACATCATGCATCTCTGAAAGGTTGCGGGAGCATTACACAGTCCGAACGGCATTCGCCGATATGTAAATGTGCCATAGGGGTAGGTAAATGTGGTCTTTTCTTGGTTATCAGGATGAATAGGTATTTGGAAAAATCATGAGTATCCGTCTAAGTAACAGAAATGTGAATGTTTGGTTAGCCGTTCAAGCATTTGGTCTATGAAGGGTAAAGGGAAATGATATTTTCTAGTAGCCTTATTCAGCTTCCTATAGTCTATGCACATCCTCCATCCAGTTTGAGTTCGTTTTGCCACGGACTCGCCTTTTTCGTTAGTCACAACCGTAACACCACCCTTCTTTGGTACGACATGCACTGGGTTGACCCAGTTACTGTCAGATATCGGGTATATGATTCCTACTTCCAATAGCTTCTGCACTTCTTTCTTGACTACATCGCTTAGGAAAGGGTTCAACTGTCTTTGATGTTCTCTAGATGTCTTACAGTCTTCCTCCATCATGATGCGATGCATGCATATAGAGGGACTTATCCCTTTTAGATCGGAGATGTTGTATTCAAAAGTTGTGGGATATTTTCTTAAGACTTCCAATAGTTTCTCGGTTTCTATTTATCCTAAATTGGCATTAACTATTACGGGTTTTTCAATTTCAGTGTCTAGAAATTCATATCTCAAATCCTTGGGTAGTGTTTTAAGTTCTACAAATGGTTTCTTTGGGCAAGGCATTGGATCGGGTGTTAGTGCTAGGCATTCTCTTAGACTGTCATCTTCGTATGGCTCATGCCAGTTATTGTCTTTGAATATTGTAGGGCCTGGAATCTTTAGTACTTCCGTGTACTTTGTCGGTTCCTTCTCCATTTCTCTGACGCATTCGTCGATAACGTCTAGAAAACAGCATGAATCGTCTAAAATAGGGGCTTTTAGGAATTGGGCTAAGATGAATTCGAGCTTTTCTTCCCCTACTTCGAAGGTTAATTTTCCTTTCTTCACATCTATTATAGCTCCAGTTGTTGCTAAGAACGGTCTACCTAAGATGATTGGTATATTAGAATCTTCCTTAATGTCCATTATCACGAAATCTGTCGGAATATAAAACTGACCTATGCAAACTGGCACATTTTCTAGCATACCTACTGGATACTTAACAGAACGGTCCGCTAGTTGTAGAGACATTTTCGATGGCCTCAGTTCTCCTAAGTCAAGTTTCTTACATGTGGATAAGGGCATTAGGCTAACACTGGCTCCTAAGTCACATAATGCTTTGTCTATGACAGACTTTTTGATTACACAATGTATGGAAAAGCTACCTGGATCTTTTAGTTTATGAGGCATGTTATTTTGAAGAATAGCGCTACACTCAGCAGTGAGCATAACAGTTTCGTTATCTTCTAGCTTTTTCTTATTTGATAGGATCTTTTTAAGAAATTTGGCATATGAAGGCATCTGCGTAATAGCTTCTGTGAATGGAATGGTTATATTCAGTTGCTTTAGAAGCTCTACGAATTTCTTAAATTTTCCTTCGTTTTTGGGTTTAGCTAGTCTTTGAGGATAAGGTACTGGTGGTTTGTATGGTGGCGGAGGCACATAGGGTGTTTCTTTCTCTGCGGCCTTTCCGCTTTCATCTTCCTTCGCCGTATTTGGTTCTCTTACTTTCTCGGTTCCCTTTGGTAAATTTTGGTGCATGGCTGAATTTTGGAGTCTCGGGTCAACGAGTCCATCGTATTCTGTTCCCCTTCGCAAAGTAATAGCGTTAGCATGACCTTTCGGATTTGGTTGTGGTTGGCCAGGAAATGCTCCAGCAGGGGCTGCTATAGTTGATTGTTGTTGGGCTACTTGAGTGATTTGAGTTTCCAACATTTTGTTATGAGTAGCCATAGCATCAAGCTTACTTGACAATTGTTTCATCAATTCGCTCGTGTGAGCGTTTTGATTTGCGAAATCCCTGTTTTGCTGAGCTTGAGCATTCATAAAGTTTTCCATCATGATTTCCAGATTTGACTTTTTCAGGTGGAACAACAGGTGTTGGGTTTGGTGGATGCAAAGCATTGTTATTCTTATATGAAAAGTTCAAGTGATTTCTCCAGCCAGGATTGTAAGTGTTTGAATATGGGTTCCCTTGAGCGTAATTCACTCGGTCGGTAGGAGTACTAGCCAACACTTGACATTCAGCGTTTGTATGCCCAGGGTTTCCACATATTTCACAATTTGGTGTCACCGCAGCTACGGTAGCTGGTGGTGGTGCTATTGCTAAACTTTCGATCTTTTGAGCAAGCACGTCCACTTTAGCATTGACTCGGTCTATACCGTTAACTTCGTGCATTCCTCCCTTCGGAGTTGGCTTATCTACACCAACACATTCACCTCCCCATTGGAAATGGTTTTGAGCCATAGTCTCTATGAGTTCATAAGCCTCTGCACACGGTTTATCCATTAGAGCACCGCCTACGGCAGCGCACAGGTTCATTTTGGTGTTGTACAACAGCCCGCCGTAAAAGGTATGTATTATCATCCATTCTTCAAGTCCATGGTGTGGGCATATCCTCAACATGTCCTTGTATCTCTCCCAAGCATCGAATAAAGATTTGTTATCTTTTTGCTTAAATCCGTTGATTTGGGTTCTCAGCATAGCTGTCTTGCTTGGTGGGAAATATCTGGCTAAGAAGACTTTCTTCAACTCGTTTCATGTCGTCACTGAATGGGATGGTAGAGACTGTAGCCAAGCTCTAGCTCTATCCCTCAATGAGAACGGAAAAAGTCTTAGTCTTATTGCTTCTTGACTGACTCCATTGGCTTTTACGGTGTCTGCATATTACACGAATATTGATAAATGAAGGTTCGGGTCATCCGTAGCATTACCTGAGAATTGGTTTTGTTGAACTGCTGATATTAGCGAAGGTTTCAGCTCGAAATCGTTACGGTTAATAGCTAGGGCAGCAATGCTGTTATGTGGTTCTTCTTGTGATGGAAAGCATAGTACTTTAGAGGACGGTCTCTCTGTCCTTCAGCCATGTTTCGTTCTGGTTCTGATTCGGTTTCCGAATCTGAGTAGGGAATAAGAGGATCTGGGATGTTATATCTAAGAAGGAATTCGTTAATTCGGCGTCTCAGAAGTATGTAACATTCGATTTTGTTGATTGGTTGCTCCAACTCTTTGCCTTGTGAGCGAGTGTTTGGCATACAATCGACAAATCGAAAAGGAAACTAAAAGTTACCTTAGTCTATACTGTGCAACAAAAGTATCACAATATTGACTAAATTAGTCCCCGGCAACGGCACCAAAAACTTGATCGCGACTTTTCGTATTGGTCAGATTACTACTGCAAGTATACAGCTTATCGCGTAGTTTTAAAAGATTGTCGAACCCACAGGGACTAATAATCAACCTAAAGTGATCAATTATTGTGGTGCAAAGATAAGGCTTGAATTGGCGGTAAAAGAATCTTAGTTCTAACGGGATTTGAAAACAAACAATAAAATGAGACCGAAGGATGATTTCCGTGCTCCTAAGGGACTCCGTAGATTCCGGGGGCTATCAAGGATCTCAAAGTTATTCTGTAGGAAATACCGATTTAAAGACTCGATCTCACGCTCTCGCGGTATTAACCAAGCCACACCTAATGACCCCAAGATTTTGCTCTCGCTCGCTCGGTAATTAAAAGGCGCGCTTTGAAAACCAACAAAACCTAAATGAAGCCTAAAGCGCTCTCGCTGTGTTTAGGTTTAGTGCTCAGTGTCTACTATCCGGTGCTTACCTCAAACTCCCGTTCTATTGGACACACCTTAATGCATTTCTCACTCTCGTGACAAAACGCTGTTAAGCAGCCTCTCGCTCTCACGACAAGACAGCCTAAATTACACTTAGGTGTGTTTGTTTGAGAGATTAAAATTATATTCTCAGGAATATCATTCCTAGGATTGACAATCCTAGGAGTTTTATTCTCATCAATTTGTTTGGTAAATAATTAAGGTTCCAAGGAATAATTTTGAAATTGATTTAATTATAATTTTAAAATTTTAAAAATATAAAATAATGTGTTGAAATAATATGAAAGCGGGTAGTTATAGTTGGTTATTTTTTATTCCCATGGGAATATATAATTCCCACCCTTTGACATGGGAATAAATATTCATAATTTCATGAGTAAATTTTATTCCTGGGAATTATTTATTCCAAGGCATTTTTTTTCTTTCCCATCTACCAAACAATAGAATAATTATTTCCAGCCTCAGATTTCCGGGAACTTTTTTTCTAGCACCGAAACAAACACACCCTTAGACAATAAAACCAGAATTTCAAACATGCATATTATAACACCGGTGGTTCATACAGAGTCTCGTCGAAACGACGATCCTCAAACTACGGGCTCATACAAATTTAGCCTAACATATTAAATCCTAAGACTAACATGTTAACATTGCTGGAAATTAAAGCATACATATTGGTTGATTTTAACAAAAGTTCAGAATTAGGTTTTTGTAGAAAAATCAAGTGATGTTGCAGACACATACAAGTAATAATGCAGTAGGAACGGAAATGTAAATAACCTGTAAAAATTGCGAATAATATAAACTGAAATGAAACTTCTATTGAATATTGAACTTGATCCAAGCGTACAAATCAGCGAACAAAATGAAAATTACAACAGTGTAACAATCCCTCAGTGTGAGTGGTTGCTACTTTGGAAAGTAAATATGGTGGTTAAGCTAGAGAAATTTCTGCAGCGCTTCCGCGGGGTTTCTTGGATTACAATGCAGACCTACAAGGGTGTATTTATAGAGGAAATTTGGCTCCAAGAAGGTCTGGTTCGATTTTGAATTCAAACAAGCAAAACTGTCAAACTGTCACTGAAAAACTGCTCCCGCCACAAACGGCGACCGCCGTTTGCCTAATGGCAAACGCCATTTGTTTAAAATGTGGTTTCCCTCCTTTTTTGGGAATGGCGATCTCCATTCTCTTCGAGGGTGCATATGGCGAGCGCCATTCAGCTGGGGAAGACCAGAACTGCGTTTTCTTCACTTTTCCTTCACTCTTCAGCTCAACTTTGGTTCTTTTCTTCTTTATTACTGATAAGGGACCTGTCAAGGCAAAACAAGGGAAAACATAAGTAAATAGCATTGAAAACAATAAATACTCGATAAAATGACAAGTAAAAATGCGCGAAATGAATCAAAATGTACGATACAAAATCGAGTCATCAGATTTGATGAATGGGTGTTTCCTCTTTTGCGAGGACTTGATGACTCCGCCACTTGTTTTCCCTTGTCGGCCCTCTTGGGTCTCATTGATGGATGAAACTTTGAGAAAATTTATGAAGTGAAAAATTTGGGGAATTTGTGCCCAGAAGTAGGCTTGGAATGGTGGATGATGAAGTTTTTGTGAAAGTTATTTGGTGGTTAGAGCTAGTATGAAGTTAAAGTTGGAGGCTTTGTGTTTGAAAGTTAATAGAGTTTTTATGAAGGTTTGTAAGAGGTTTGAAGAGTTTGGAGAAGATGAGAGATTTGGAAAGAGAATGAATAATGGTAATGATGGTTAGAAAGTCATATTTGGTGTATTTACTGAAAATTAATGGGCGATGATTGGTGTAATTGGAGATGTGTGGGCTCCCAAGAAAATATTTGAATTTGAAAAAGATTTAAAATTTAAATTCTCCCTCCACATGCTCTGCTACGCCTTTAGCATGTGCTACGGCCGCCCGTAGCAGGGCGGTGTTTCCCATGGTGAATGCGTGGCAATTAGGGTTTTGGGATTGGGCTTACTACGGCCCGTAGCAGGTGCAACGGGTGCCCGTAGTAGACCTCTATTTTTTCTACGAGGGTTTTGTTTTCTTGGGTTTTTTGGGGTTCTCTTCCGGACATGAATTTGCGAACAATTTTTCTCAAATTTTCCAAAAATTTGGTATTTGTCCGGATTTTCTCTTGCAAGTTTTTTATTAACTGAAAAGAAGCAAATTAGTGCAAAAAAGTGTGGGTTACCTCCCACAAAGCACTTTGTTTAAGGTTGTTTAGCTCGACCACTTACATCATCAACTCAAGAGGATGCATCCTTCAAATTTGAATCCTTAACATGTGCCTTAGCCATTGATGGGACCCAATTTGCTCTACACATCCATGCCATGCAACCTTCTTCTTTTCTCTTCCTCTAGTGTGGACGCTCATACTTTTGGTCTTGTTTTCACGAACTTTCTCTTTCACTCTCTTCTTATCCTTATACTCATTCTTATTTGGCCCTAGACGGGCCGAATGGTCCTTGGACTCGTTACCTTTCTTTATAGACACATCAGGGCCTTGGTTAGTGGGGATGGAATTTTCCCCCAAGGTTTTTTCATAGCCCTTGACTTTGGTATCAACTTTCTCAACCTTAGTGCTACTAAGCAAACTCTCTTCCAACTTAGTGGTCAGAGGAGGTTCCGGTGTGTTCTCTTGAACACAACCTCTTAACAAGTCAACCAAACAACAAGAATCCCTTAAAGAAGGATTCTTCAACAGTTTTTCCAAAATGATCCTGCGTGAGGAGACACTGAGTCCCTTAGGCTGAAGTTTAGTTAGCCTAAGTTCTTATTATCCTGAATGTCGACAAAGACCTTCACGTGGAAGTCTAACACTTGTATTCGTATTTCCTTGAGAGGAGACAAGGACCTTTGTCGAGAAGTCTAACATGATGTATCACCTCGAGGGACGGCAAGGACTTTCGTCGGGAAGTCCACCACAATGTATCACCTCGAGGGGTGACAAGGACTTTCGTGGGGAAATTCACCACAATGTATCGCCTCGAGGGGCAGCAAGGACTTTCTTAGGGAAGTCCAACATAATGTTTTGCCTCGAGAGGCAGAAATGACGTTCGTTGAGAAGTCGGACACAATGTATGGCCTCGAGAGGTGGCAAGGACCTTCGTCGAGAAGTCTTACACATTGTATCACCTCGAGGGGCGGTAAGGACCTTCGTCGAGAAGTCAAACGTGAGAAGCTTCTTTCAAGACAAGGTCTCCATCTTGCATCTCTCTCAACTTTACTTTGAAGTTGTACCTTCTCGCGGCCATGTGCTTGGAGGAAAATTCTCGAACATGGGCAACTTCTCTTACTTTATCGATCAAATATGTTATGCATTTTAAATCTATCTCATTTGCCTCCTCGTTGAACTACATTTCTCGCCACGAAGGAGTCTCAATATCTACGGATAACATTGTGTCCTCCCTGTAGACCATGGAAAATGAAGTCTCCTTGGTAGTGGAATGTGGCGTGGTGTGGTATGACCATAGTATCTCAATGAGTAGTTCCGCCTACTGATAAGTGCAAAATGTAACTATTTTTGTATATATATTTTGTTGCACTTATCGATACTTTTTGGTAAATATCGATCGAATAAACCCCACTTTGTGTATAAATACGTTAGTTAGTATATATTTGTGTTTTTGATTCATTTATGTAAAGATTAATGGTTTTCCATTCATTTTGTAGGTAATTAAGCATTGTTGGAGCAATGAGCAATAAAGGCTCCAAGATGTGTCATTTGAAGCAATAAAAGGGAGCTGAAGAAAACCAGAAAGTTCAGCTTGTTCGCTTTGCGAGTGAGCCAGCGAACATTCGCTGTGCGAATGGCTGGCGAGTTTCCCAGCGAATGGTCCCAGTTTGAGGCAGAGGAAAAAGGAACCAAAGTTCGCTTTGCAAACTGTGTAGCGAGCATTCGCTTTGCGAATAAATCGTTCACATTGCAAACTCAAAAAGAAAAGCAAAGGCGGTTTAACATTTCAGAGGCACTTAGGTGTCATTTTTTGAGGTTCGCTAGGCGAATGATTCGTTCGCAAAGTGAACGTGACAGATTTCAAATTGTATTTAGTTCATTTTTGTCACTTTTTAGGTTATGTTTTTGAGGATTCTTGCTCCAATTCCATTAAACTTCATTTTTTAGTAGATTAGCTTAGAAAACAACATGGAAGCTTGCATACGGTTGAACCGGGGTGGATTGATCGTCGATCAGCTCTGAAAAATCGTGAGATGTTTGGTTCATTTCTCTTCTCATAAATGAATCAAAAACACAAATATATACTAACTAACGTATTTATGCACAAAGTGGGGTTTATTTGATCGATATTTACCAAAAAGTATCGATAAGTGCAACAAAATATATATACAAAAATAGTTACATTTTGCACTTATCAAACTCTCCCTAACTTACATAATTGTTAGTCCTCAAACAAGAATCAAGCGACTCAAAGAAACAAAAGCAATAACCAAAGAATCACGAATCAACAGGTTTTGAAAACGGAAAACAAATGCAATGGTTCAATCAAAAATGGTACACACAAAGTAAATACTTACCACTAAACTACAACGATAACATAGTCACGAAACAAATGCGAAATACAAAAATCATGGCAAACATCCTTGAAATTCTGGTACCAAATATGTGATGTCACGTGTGATGTCACAACATCAATATCTGCAGTATGAACAAGACAATAAAAGCACTTAATAGCACACAAGGATTGTTCACCCAGTTCGGTCTAACAACCTACATCTAGGGGCATACCAAGCCAGGAAGGAAGTCCACTATTAGTAGTATCAAATTACAGACTCAACAAACCAGTTGACATCTCCTAAAATTAATCACTACCCAATGACCCTTCTATCTAAGTCCTCCCTAGATAAGAGACTCCATCTCACTCCCAATCATCGCTATGATGTCTAGCAGTCAACATCTCAGTCACTGCATCAACAACTTGATTTCCAAAAACTCTCCAAACACATAGAAGACACACTCCTATAACAATACCTAGACATGGCCCTCATGACTAAGAACAATACTTAGAGTTGCTTAACAGCTTCCTCCAAGAACAATACAAAACTCATTACCTACAGGTTTCTGAGTTAGAACACAGTGACCATCTCACAACCAGAGTGGTTCACTTAGACAAAGCCCTAATGATCTACATCTTGGACCCATGCCTATTCTAGATTACAAGCATTCTATTTATAACTTTTTCCCAACTGGATTTGGCCCTTCAAATCACAACAAATCTTCTGCTATAAATCTGCAAAAGATTCTGCTACAAAATAAATCTTCAATTAAATCTTCAATCAATTCTTCATAATTAACTCTAATTATTCTCCATATCTTTTTGGATTAAATAGCAACAAACTAATCTTCTTCAGAATATATCTAACCCATGATATTTGCCTGTAATCTCTGATTCTCTTCAGCTGAATATCTTATTAAAACCAGCAACACGCGCAGCCCTAATAAATCATCTCTGACTGATGTTCACAACTGATGTCAAGACATCGGGTTTAACATCAGCACACAACTACAACCCTTACACCTTTAACACACCAGAATGTTAAATAAACATAACAATAATGTTAGAAGCTCATGTTGAAACATCAGCCATGACATTAACATTGTTTTACCAAAATTTCAGCCAATCACAAGAACTAACAATCTCCCCCTTTGGCTAATTTTGGGTAAAACAAATATATAAACATTACAACTCAGATTACAGCCGCAATTACAACCCTACCTAACAGTGACCATTAGTAGCTACTGTGTACAGCAACCATGGAGAATCATCTTCTTGGGAAATGTTGAATGATGTTAGGACATCATGTTTGACATAACATCACCACAGCACAACAACTTCAGGCAGCACATTAGGACCTAAGAAGTAGAAAGTCCTGAAGTCATTTGGTGCACATAAGGAAGAAGATATCTGACACTCCCCCTCATTACAACACCTTTCTTTTTCCTTCGAGGACAGGCCCAGAACAAATGTAGAAGACTCCTCCAGAAAAGAAATGTCTGTCTATACATAAAAGACCAATGGTGGCATAAGAGAATTCTGCACACCTTCTTTGATCAGACACCCCTAGTCAATCTGTGGCATAAGATGAAACTTAAGAAGTGCCATTATGCCAACCCATGTAACTCAGAACACAAGTCACAACTGTGTTCATAACTCAGGACACAAGTCACAAAGACTCAACACCAACTTAAGGATAGGACATCCTCTTCGACATCTCTGAACCACATTTGGAACTACAGACTCCAGACATAGTATCTGCGCAAACCATTTAGCAAAACCCTTTCCTTTCTCCCCCTTTTTAGCCACAAATTGGCAAAGAAAGCCCTCACAGAACCAGACCCAAGTAGTGCTCACCCAAAAACGAACAAATGCCATAAGACTTATGAAACAAGAACACTCACTGGCTGAAGGAGCAAAGAATAACCTCTATAAATAGCTGACCAGTTACTTTGGAATTAACGAGCCTTGAATAGTCAAAGTTCTTGGTCATAGAAACGTTATTTTAGGAACTAAAAACTCCATCCAAATTCAATGTCTACCATCCAAAACAGTCTTGACCGCCTTTATTGCTTCTAAACTGATTCTTACCATAAATTGTGCCAAAACAGTTCCATGCATAGTCCAAGACACGTGTTTCACCTTATCCTTACACCACCGTCCAGAATAAATCCTTGTTAGGCTCAAGAAAAACATGTCCTGAACCATGTTCTGACATCTTATCACACAATGTCTGCTTGCTCACATTATTATCAACCCAAGACTTCCACAGAAGATTATACATTCCAAAACAATAAAATTGTCTTCAGACTTCTCCTCAGAAGCATGTGCACACGTGATTCAAATACTTAGCATCACATGGCTAGAACCATCCAATGCCAACCAACAGCCTAATGTCATAACATGTTATCTGACATTATATCCTTATAAGAGGCAGCCAGTCTCCACTAGCTTGATCATCATGCAAGCGTCACAATATATGCACCTTTGCAGCAAGATCCATAGACACGTACTCCCCCTGTCATGGTTAACTAATGCTCTAGATGGAGATAAACATTTAAGCACACTTGTTGAGCACATCCATTTTGGTACCACTATCCCTTATGACCATAAACAACAGTCACTCCCACAAGAAGTCACAATTAGGCTATTCATAAGGATCACCAACCTCCTTCAAATAAACAGTTAGATCAAAGTCACCCAACTCTCCAAAGGCAGTCATTCTCTATCATACTCTTCACCTTCAGACTTTCAATCAATACCTGATCTACTTCAGTCTTCTCTACAATCTCCATCCAAGGCAGACCTTCTACTTCATCATTCTCCCGTATGACTATGTAGACGCTCCTTAGGCATATTGTAGGCACCAAGCTCCTGAAGCAGAGGAAAATATCCTTCACCAAGGATATACAACCAGATAATGTCCCAACACAAGTTGGAACATCTGCTACACACCAAGATATCATCACCATGATTCTTGATATGCTCCACCAACTGGACTTACTATAACATAGTAATCCAAAGAACTAGAGAAATAAACTCTCATCCACCTTCAAGAAGGACAATCTCCTTGAGTCTTCAACTCATCACCCTTCTGCCCAAGAGTAACTTGTTCCAAGACAATCCTCAATAATAACCAGCTGCCACACTCTGATTATCTTGATTCTTCAAATCCACTTCTGAGATCAATCAAATGCCACATTTTGACCTTTTTCACGTTTGTCAGAACTCTCACAAAGATATCTTGATCCATCAAGGAAACTTGATCTTCAAGTCACATGTTCCACTTGCTCAAAAGCAAACACACTTAGACTCCCTAAGCCATGGTCATGTAACATCTTCTCCTTCATGCAGCTCCTGCAAACTGCCATGAGAACGATCTTTTTGAAGCATCCTATTGTTCATTCTTGTAGATCACCCTATCATTAGCTGATGTGCCACATCACCAGCTGAGACTCCTGATGTTAAGCTAGATGTCAGAACATTATGTCATCCAACTGTTGAATTCAGCTCTACCTTCTGCCACTCAGAAGAACCTCCCCCCTTTGCAGAAATAGATTTCCATGCTCTCATAGACTTGATTCAACAATCAAGTTTTAGTAGACAACCTCCATCCTGCTTAGAAACTCCAAAGACTTCAAACCAACCAAATCTGAATCTTCAGAAAATAAGTAGTCCAAGACTACCCCATAGCAATACTAAAGAAAGCCACTTCCCTTAGCAGAGCCGTTAGTAGAAAGCTAGATATAACTGCCACTTATTCTCGACCTTCACAACCAGAGCAAACACCATGCTCCGAACCACTTAGATCAGAAATAAACTGATCCAAGCTGTAACCATCAAGATTATGATGTCTTCATAGTCTTCCATCTTCATCTTCAACAGCACCACCATCTGGACAAGTCATTCACAATACTTTCTAGGAACATATGCTAAGCAATAATCCCAGGTCAACACCTAGGCGACTTGTGAGTGAATGTAGAACCCCTCCCATGATTCTCCAAACCTCTGATGAAAAGATGTTAAAACAATAGACAGAACATCCTTAATCTTGTCTTTCAAGGATAACCAATTAAATACTTGTGAATTTCACAAAAAGCAATTGATCCCTGTGGTTTAACCCTTCTTCAGATTCCAGCATCTTCTGAATCTTCTTCATGACAGACCATTATGACAACTATTCATACCACAAAAGCCTTCCAGGTTAGGTCAGTGTCTTGATCTTTTACTCCACCCTGAGCAAAGAACTGAAATGATGTTTCAACATTAGTTCCGACATTAGTCTAAATCACATTAAACATCTCCTATGGATTTGGAGACTACAACCATATTAATCCACACATATCTCTTGTAGGGAACACACGAGAACATATCAACATCTGATCAACTTCCAAGATCAGACCACCAAAACAGCAGTAACTTGCATAACACACTCTTCCAGAAGCTTCTTCTCATAAGCACAAGGTCCATACCTCTTGTCTAACTTAAGAGTGATAACTACCATCCTTCTGCATAAACATACCATAGATAATCTGCTACTTCCAATCCTCCAAGCCACAAAACTGAAAGAGCTCATGAAAACACCAATTGACCACGGGCTGATTTACACTGCTACTGCACACAAACTCTTGGATGCATTTTCCCTATAAAATTGTCCTCAGACATTTTAGTTCAAACAAGGATCATTTTCTTCTCTTCTGCTATCAAGATAACTACCTTTTCTTCAACCAGCTCCAACTGAAATGCTATGATATTATGAACAGCATCTCAAAAATTGTTCAACTTCATAGCTTCAGTGATCCTTCAAAACAGCTATAATCTAATAGGTCTTTGACTTAGCATTTACCATAAACTACTGATGTGTAGCGCGATGTCGAGACATTAGAATTGACATATTAAGCTCAGCTTCTTTCTTGATAAAACTTCTTCTAGTTCATGTACCTTCACGAAAGAATTCATCTTCAAATATACCAGAACTACATTTGACACCATAAACAGGAAGATCCTCCTAATTAGGTCACCACAACTAAGCTTAAGAGATAACTTATCAAGATCTTCACTCCCGCATGAAAGATTTGACAGTGATACTCTTTTGCTTTGGCTCCACCCTCTTCCAACAAGAAAATTGATAAAGAAGGAATCAATGTTCTGGACAGATTGGTCTTCAATGCCTTATTTGAAATATATTCTTCTTCCAAAAAAAACTGAAACTTACATGTCATACAGTCTTTAATAAGATCCATTCACTTTTTGATCACTTCTTTCCCAAAACACAGATATGAGATAATCCTCAAGTATCTTTGGCATCTCTAACCAAACGGTTGAAGCTGTCTTGCATAAACTACAACATCATAGAATATCCTGCTGAGGAGACCAAACCCTAAAGTCTTTCCAAGAGAATACCTTCCTAGAATCTCACCATCAGAGATACAAGAACCAACCAGGGTTACATCAGATACCACACACCAACTCCTCAGCAACCTTTAGGCACTACTCAATAACTAAGTGCCAACAAATCAAACTCACAACAGCAGTTCTCCTGATAACAACAGACAGATCCAATACATATTCTATCATGAATAGTTCATCCTTCACTCCAAGGGATCATACAAACAACTATAAGAACTGAACAAGTCCAAAACTCAGCAAAACTATCTTCCTTGCTCATGAACCAGAAAGTATCTTCCCTAGATCTCATCCAGAAACAGACAGGATGCCTGCTCTGATACCAATTGAAATTCTGGTACCAGATATGTGATGTCACGTATGATATCACAACATCAATATCTGCAGTATGAATAAGACAATAAAAGCACTGAATAACACACAAGGATTGTTCACCCAGTTCGGTCTAACAACCTACATCTGGGGGCATACCAAGCCATGAAGGAAGTCCACTATTAGTAGTATCAAATTACTGACTCAACAAACCAGTTGACATCTCCTAAACTTAATCACTACCCAATGACCCTTCTATCTAAGTCCTCCCTAGATAAGAGACTCCATCTCACTCCCAATCATCGCTATGATGTCTAGCAGTCAACATCTCAGTCACTGCATCAACAACTTGATTTCCAAAAACTCTCCAAACACGTAGAAGACACACTCCTATAACAATACCTAGACATGACCCTCATGACTAAGAACAATACTTAGAGTTGCTTAACAGCTTCCTCCAAGAACAATACAAAACTCATTACCTACAGGTTTCTGAGTTAGAACACAGTGACCATCTCACAACCCGAGTGGTTCACTTAGACAAAGCCCTAATGATCTACATCTTGGACCCGTGCCTATTCTAGATTACAAGCATTCTATTTATAACTTTTTCCCAACTGGATTTGGCCCTTCAAATCACAACAAATCTTCTGCTACAAATCTGCAAAAGATTCTGCTACAAAATAGATCTTCAATTAAATCTTCAATCAATTCTTCATAATTAACTCTAATTATTCTCCATATCTTTTTGGATTAAATAGCAACAAACTAATCTTCTTCAGAATATATCTAACCCATGATATTCGCCTGTAATCTCTGATTCTCTTCAGCAGAATATCTTATTAAAACTAGCAACACGTGCAACTCTAATAAATCATCTATTACTGATGTTCACAACTGATGTCAAGACATCGGGTTTAACATCAGCACACAACTGCAACCCTTACACCTTTAACACACCAGAATGTTAAATAAACATAACAATAATGTTAGAAGCTCATGTTGAACCATCAGCCATGACATTAACATTGTTTTACCAAAATTTCAGCCAATCACAAGAACTAACAATCCTAAAACAACACAAGTTCCAAAGTGAATCACACCTAGCAAAAATAATCATCGGTAGATGAAAAACACAAAATAAGGTACTTATCAGTCACACAACAATCATGCAAACAACAGACTGAATTATGCAACCATCCAAAAATCCTATTGAACATACAAAGGCAAGAATCACAAGGACTTTCAAGGTTGTAGCGTGGTCGGGTAAACAAACAAGGGACAATTTCTAAAGGTAATTGAAACAAAAACTTGCCTAAACCTTAGGGAGTGATCAACTCACAAAGAAAAGCAAAGGCGGTTTAACATTTCGGAGGCACTTAAGTGCCATTTTTTGAGGTTCGCTAGGCGAATAATTCGTTTGCAGAGCGAACGTAACAGATTTCAAATTGTATTTAGTTCATTTTTGTCACTTTTTAGGTTATGTTTTTGGGGATTCTTGCTCCAATTCCATCAAACTTCAATTTTTAGTAGATTAGCTTAGAAAACAACATGGAAGCTTGCATACGGTTGAACCGGGGTGGATTGATCGTCGATCGGCTCTGACAAACCATGAGATGTTTGGTTCATTTCTCTTCTCCTTTGGGTTTTTCTTCTTTGTTGGGTTTTGTATGTGTATTGACTATGATCTCATGTATATTTGTCGCCCATGGCGTTGTATAAAACTTGCTTTACAAATCTCTATTGGTGATTGTCTCTGATTTTTGCTTTATGCACGGGGTTTGAGTTACGTTAGAGATAATCCTCGCAAACTTCGATTAGGGATGATTATCTGTTAGTTTCTGAACTCTAGAGATAGATTTAAGAGCTAACAATCTTCAATAGGCGTCGAAGCTTAATGCTTCCGTGCCTTGAGTCGCGTGCGAGAGTGTCAACGAGGGTAACATTGTTGTTCTCTCAACTTTGCGTTAGACATAACCTTTGTTGTGAGCGATGTTGGGTGATATTGAGGAGCATTGTAGGTGGAGTATAACTGGTCACTGGTCAGTAAGTTTAAGTTTGTGAGGAGTCGGTTATGTGCATGCTGGATAAGTTTGTCTTGCTGAAGAATGAATTTTTTTTATGTTTTAATGTTTACTTTTTTGTTTTTATGTTTAAAACCAATTTAATCCAAACTCATAAACGCGAGAGACTGTCGAACGACATTCTTTCCCTCGAACCGATCTCTGTGGACACGACATAAATCCCGGAGGGAATTCTTTCCGAAAATAAATATTTTTGCTGCTTACCCTATTCTGCATTCAACACCTACATGCCTTTAGCGTCATCAAGTTTTTCTTGAGTCCCTTAAGAATTACCCTGTTTGCTGACTCTGCTTAACCGTTAGCATGAGGGTGCACCAGAGACACAAATTTTGTTTGCACGCCTAATTCTTTACACAAGTCGGTGACCACGGTGCTAGCAAACTGGGCCCTATTCTCAGAGACAATGGCCCCAGAGAGTCAATATCTACACATAATATTCTACTAGTAGAAATAACACACTATTTTCGTTGTAATCTTGGCTACTGCTTATATTCTATCCATTTGGTGAAATAATCGACTCACGCTATCAGAATTTTTAACTGACCTGGTGCCAAGGGGAATGGGCCTAGGATATCCACGCCTCATTGGTAGAAGGGCCAGGATGAGGTCATTGATTGAAGAAGTTCTTCCGGGGCATGGTGAAGGTCAACATGTCGCTAGCATTGATCACATATCTTGACGAAAATGATGATTCCCTTCATTAGAGTGGGCCAGTAATATCTTGCTCTCAATAACTTGTGAGCGAGGGCTTTCCCGTTGAGGTGATTGTTATAGGCTCCCTTGTGAACTTCTACAAGTACCTGAGCAATTTCACCCTCGCTCAAGCATCGCAGTATATAGGTAGCCTTTCCCATTCGGTAAAGTTTCCCCGAGAGTTTGGTATACTTGGAAGCTTGATTTCTGATCTTTTTTTGCTTCTCCCTCATCTGGTGGGAGCTCTCCCAAATGTAGGTAGTGTAGTATGGGTGACATCTAACTGGGGGTGGGGACGAGTTTTAAAGACTATACTTCATCAACCTTGATGTTGGGGATGCGAGAGTCTCATGTATGATTGTTATATTAAACAACGCGGTCTTCGAGGTGGCTAGTTTGGATAGGAGGTATGCCCTAAAGTTATACTCACGCGGGTGCTCTACTTCAAAAAAGAGGAAATACGAGGATAAATTTCGTACCTTATGTAGAAATTTTATCAGTTTTGTGGCTCCTTGGTCTGATATTGCCTTGAGACCTGGCTGGTGACCAGCCATGAGTCACTTTTAGCCTTTATTCAGTTGGTTCCCATTTCCAAGGCGATGATTATACCAGCGATAAGGGCTTCATATTCTGCATGATTGTTAACAGCGGTGAACCCGAACTTCAGCTCCTGCTCAAAAACTACAGCATTGGGTCCCTCGAGGACTATTGCTACACCACTTCCTTTTATGTTGGATGTGCCATCTACAGATAACACCTAATCTAAAGGAGGGCTATCGTCTATGGGTGAGCTAAGTTCAATTATGAAATCGGCTAGGGCTTGAGATTTGATGCTTCCCATCAGAACTTATTGTATGTTGAATTCTAAGAGTTCTACCGCCCAGGATACCATTTTTTGTGCCATGTCAGGTTTTTTCAAAACTTGTCCGATGGGATAGTTGGTTTTTTTACCAAGATGGTATGCCCCTATAAGTATGACTCAAGCTTTCTCGTTGCAATAACAACGACTAACACCAATTTCTCAATCTTTTGGTAGCGTGTCTAGGCGCCTTTAAACACATTGCTTACGAAATACATAAATCTCTTTGCCTTGTCTATTTCTTGGACAAAGACTGAGCTCATCACCTCATTTATAATTGAGAGGTATATGAGCAAAGGCGAGTCCACTTTCAAGCGAGTGAGGATCGGGGGCGACGTGAGGAACTCCTTGATGTTGGTGAAAGCCTCATCACACTCGTTGGTCCACTCGAACTTCTCCTTGTGAAGACATGGCTTCTCAGAGGTTTTGATGAAGACACACCTACTACAAAGAATCTCATAAAGACAAGATGGATTAACAAAAAGGATTGATCAAGTCTCTTGCTCAAGAATCAAGTCTCTATAATTGTCAAGGCATTATGAAGATTGGATCTCAAAGGAATAGGTATAACACTTAACCTCTTGCAATCATACAAGTGTTCACTTTATTCCTCATTTATGACATAATCATTGGAAACATGTTTTGATGCACTAAAATTGGTTTTTGAAACTCTGTTTTATGACTTTTTCAATTCTGGTCTTGAGTAACCGGTTACTCTATATAAGGTAATCGGTTACCCTTTCAATTTTTTCAAATTTTTTAAACGTTACAGTCAAGTAACCAGTTACCCTATATAGAGTAACCGGTTACCACTGAAGCAGAGGCAAAAAATTTATTGCATCCCTTCATTAAATTTTTCTGTTATTTCTTCTGATCAACCATGGCATCCTTTCATGATTTGTAACCATTTGTAGAGGTGTCATATGCATATATAAACATCATTTTATCAGTTTTTAATTTCACCTCCTGACAAAATTTCAAATCAATTACTCATTATCTTTCAATCTCCAAAATCTTTCTAAGTGTTCTTCAGAATTTTACTAAAAGTGAAACTTTGCATAAACCTTCATATTAAGCATCATAGTTTCATTTGCATACAAAGAACACTTGTATTATTGTCTTGAGAATTGAGTGATACAAAGAAGAAGATCAATCTTGTGATTGATAAACATCAAAATTCCACCTGTCACAAATATTCAAAAAGTTCAGAATTATATCATTGTATTATATCTTAATTTCCAGGATTGTTGGAATTAAGTTCAGTTGGTTTTGTTATCCTTGTTATCGGATTGTGGATACAAGAGGTCCATTGTAGGAGGTTGGTTCTTGGTTGGACTTTAAACTTGTAAAATCCAAGAGGATTATTCTTGGTGGTGTGTTAGAGTCTAGTATAGAAAGACTACGTTGTCTTGTCTAAGATCTAACATTATAGTGAAATCTCTTTCAAGTTGAAAGGGGACTGGAGTACTCTCGACCTGTGAAGGGAACCAGTATACTTCCTGGTGTTCTTTACTTTCCGTCTTTACAGCATTTCATCACTTAGTAACTTTTAGGAAAGTAAAATTCAGAACCGTTGAAAAACCGAGAAAAATCTCTATACACCTAATTCACCCCCCCCCCCCTCCTAGGTGCATTCTTAACTTATAATTGGCATCAGAGCAGGTTATTGGTAACCTGTTCCTAATGATCCAGCATGGCTTCCGTAAGCACAAACCCGGTTTTCAAAGATGGTGGAAGTAGTAACAAGCCCCCACTTTTCTCTGGAGAGTATTTTGATTTTTGGAAGATTCGTATAAAGGCACGTCTTGAAGCACAAGGAGAAGGTATATGGGAAGCCATTGAGAATGGTCCGCATAATCCTTTTAATGTGGTCAATGGTGTTGGTACTGTAAAATTAAAAATTACATATGATGAAGAAGACAAGAGAAAAATTCTAAATGAAAAGAAAGCTATCAATCTTCTTCAAAGTGCTTTAAGTATTGATGAGTTCTTTCGTGTTTGTCAATGTAAATCAGCTAAAGAAATATGGGATACGTTGGTAGAAACACATGAAGGTACGACTGAAGTAAAAAAATCCAAACTAAACACTTTAAGTCAAGAATATGAAATGTTCTGAATGCAGCCCGGAGAATTCATTGTCGCATTACAAAAGAGATTTGTTCATTTGACTAATCACTTAATGGCACTTGGTAAAACATTCTCAAATGATGAATTAAATCTCAAAATTCTAAGATCATTAACTAGAGAATGGCAACCAGAAGTAACGGCAATATCGGAAAAGAAAAGCTTTTCTATGATGACTTCTGCATCACTATTTGGTAAACTCCAAGAACATGAATTAGAACTTGGACAACTTGAAAAACATGAACTCCAAGACAAGAAATCCAAGGGTATTGCATTAAAAGTAGATGTAAAAAGTAAACAAAATGATGATTCATCGGAGGAAGACGAAAATTTCATGCTGCTAGTAAAAAGACACGGTAAATTTTTTGGTAACAAAGACAAGTCTTTTTATGCTAAAAGAAAGAAACACTTCAAGAAAAAGGAGGTTGCCACTTCGTCTCAAGATATTACATGTTATGAATGTGGAAAGCAAGATCACATAAAGCCCGAATGTCCACAACTTGCAAAGAAAGGAAGTTTCAAAGGCAAGAAGGATTCAAAAAATAAAAAGGCATACATTGTATGGGAAGACAATGAGATTAGTTCATCATCCGACTCGGAGAGCAATGAAAGCGCAAAACTAGCAGTTATGGCTACGCACAACTCCAATGATGAAAATGACGAGGTTAGTACTAAATTTTATCTTTATTATAATGATGCACAAGAAGCTATAAATGAACTCTTAAATGAATGTAAGGTCTTGTGTAAAACAATTTCTTCACAAAAGAAACAAATAACATCTTTAGAAGAAAAAGTCGATGTTATGGAAAAAGAGTCAAAAGATGAAAAACAAAAGAAAACTCGTGAAGAAAAACAAGAGTTAGTATGTAAAAATTGTGAATCACTTTCTTTCTAAATTGTTCAATTAAAAAGAGTCCTAGAAAGATATGAGAAAGGAAAAATTGGATTAGAAGCAGTCCTTAGTCAACAAAGATATTCAAATGATAAAAGTGGACTTGGTTACTCAAAATTTTCTAAACCAAGTACTAATAAAACAATCTTTGTTAAGGCTAGTGACCAAACTTCTAAAGAGAAAGTGGACGAACCAAGGAATGTGCATCCTTATCCTAAAAAGAAAAGAACTTCTTCAAAGAAAAGGTTTCCTAAAAAGAAATCATATGTTCCTAGATATAAAAGCAATTTTGTTCCTACTTGTTTTTATTGTGGTATTATTGGCCATACACCTAATGCTTGCTATATAAGAAACTTTAGTGTTGCAAGTGGGCATTATGTGTGGGTAAAGAAAGGTACTAATTATGAAGGACCCAAGGCTATTTGGGTACCTAGCAAAACGTAATTTTGTTTTGTAGGTTTGCTTGAAGACCACTTCAAATCTATGGTATCTTGATAGTGGTTGTTCGAAGCATATGACCGGAGATATAAGCAAATTTTCAGATCTAGTGCTTAAGGCCAAGGGTTATGTTACATATGGAGATAACAATAAAGGAAAGATTATTGGCGTAGGCAATGTTGGTGCACCACCTTTCACAACTATCGAAGATGTGCTTTATGTTGAAGGCTTAAAGCATAACCTTCTTAGCATAAGCCAACTTTGTGACAGAGGATTCAAAATCAATTTCACGAAAGATGAATGTTTGATAGAAGACGAAGTCACTAATGAGGTAATGCTTAAAGGTAAAAGAATTAACAATATTTTTATGATTTCCCTTGATGACGTTTCTTTGAAGGTTAAATGTCTTATGGCAAACAATAATGATTCCTGGCTATGGCACAAAAGGATTGCTCACATTCATATGAAGCATTTGAATAAATTAATCAAACATGATTTAGTTATTGGTTTACCAAAGATAAAATATGTCAAAGATAAGTTGTGTGATGCTTGTAAAAAAGGGAAACAAACTAAGTCAACTTTCAAATCTAAGGATGTGGTGTCCACTACAATTGTTGCATATGGACTTATTTGGTCCATCAAGAACAAGAAGCTTCAGAGGTAATGTATATGCTTTAGTTATTGTTGATGATTTCTCTAGATATACTTGGACATTCTTTTTAGTGCAGAAAAGTGATGCATTCAAGGCGTTCAAGAAATATGCAAAGCAAATTCAAAATGAGAAGTCACTTTCAATTGCCTCCATAAGAAGCGACCATGGTGGAGAATTCCAAAATGCTTATTTTGAAGAATATTACGAAGAACATGGAATATCTCATAATTTCTCGGCACCAAGAACCCCCCAACAAAACGGTGTTGTAGAAAGAAAGAATAGGTCATTGGTGGAACTTGCAAGGACAATGCTTAGCGACTCAAATCTTCCAAAATATTTTTGGGCGGATGCGGTATGCACGACATGTTTTGTAAGTAATCGTGTTAACATTAGACCTATCCTTAAGAAGACCCCTTATGAACTTTTCAAAGGGAGGAAACCAAACATTGCTTACTTTCACATATTTGGATGCAAATGCTTTGTCCTTAACAATGACAAAGACAATCTCGGTAAGTTCGATGAAAAATCGGATGAAGGTATATTTCTTGGCTACTCTCTTTCTAGTAAGGCATATAGAATTTATAATAAAAGAACTTTAACTATTGAAGAATCTATGCATGTTAAGTTTGATGAATCTAAACCCTCCAAGGAGGATAATGTTATTTGTGATAATGATGATGATTCCATAGAAGGTCCTCAAGAAGACTCCTCCAAAGTCAACAATGAGAAACAAGTAGATCATCAAGAATCTATCCAAGAAGAATCTATAGTCGACGATCTACCAAAAGAATGGAGGACTCATAGAGATCACCCGATTGACAAGATTATTGGAGATATATCTCAAGGAGTATCTACTCGGTTAAATCTAAAAGATGCATGTCTCAATATGGCATTTGTTTCTCAAATATAACCATCTAAAGTCCAAGACGCCTTAGATGATGATCAATGGATTCTAGTTATGCAAGAAGAATTAAATCAGTTCGAAAGAAATGAGGTATGGGATTTAGTTCCAAGACCAAAAGGAAAGCATATTATCGGCACTAAATGGATATTCAAGAATAAGCTAAATGAAAATGGTATCATTATAAGGAACAAAGCAAGATTAGTAGCACAAGGCTATAATCAAGAAGAAGGTATAGATTTTGAGGAAACATTTGCACCGGTTGCTAGATTATAAGCGATTAGATTATTGTTGGCATATGCTTGCTCTATGAACTTTCAGTTGTATCAGATGGATGTGAAAAGCGCATTTCTAAATGGATACATACTTGAAGAAGTTTATGTAAATCAACCTCCAGGTTTTGAAGATTTCAAATATCCTAATCATGTTTACAAAATCAAAAAGTATGGATTGAAGCAAGCACCAAGAGCTTGGTATGATAGGTTAAGTAATTTTCTTTACGAACACGATTTCGAAAAAGGTAAAGTTGATACTACCTTGTTTATTAAAAGAACTAACCATCATACTATCTTAGTGCAAATTTATGTAGATGACATCATTTTTGGATCTACAAATGAGTCCTTATGTGAAGAATTCTCAAAAATCATGCAAGGAGAATTTGAAATGTCCATGTTGGGAAAGTTGAACTACTTTCTTAGATTGCATATCAAACAAACAAAGAATGGGATATTTATAAATCAATCCAAATATTGTAAAGAACTTCTTAAAAGATTTGACATGGATACTTGCAAAGAGATAGCAACTCCAATGAGATCTGGCATATATCTTGATCATGACGAATCCGGAATTCCAGTTGATATAACTAAATATCGAGGTATGATCGACTCTTTATTATATCTAACTGCTAGTCGACCTTATATTATGTTTAGTGTATGTTTGTGTGCAAGGTTTCAAGCTTGTCCAAAGGAATCTCATCTCACAGCCGTAAAGAGGATAATGAAGTATCTTAAAGGATCATCAAATGTCAGCTTATGGTATCCTAAAGGTAGTATATGTGATTTAGTAGGTTATTCTGACGCGGATTATGCAGGATGTAAAACCGATAGAAAAAGCACAAGTGGAACATGTCACATACTAGGAAATGCATTAGTATCGTGGGCATACAAGAAACAAGCATGTGTTGCTCTTAGCACGGCAGAAGCAGAGTGCATAGCGGTGGGTAGTTCCTGTGCGCAAATTCTTTGGCTCAAGCAACAACTTCTTGATTATGGACTCAACCTCGGATGCATCCCTCTTCGGTGTGACAACACAAGTGCTATCAATATTACAAAGAATTCAGTCATGCATTCTCGTACAAAACACATAGACATTCGACATCATTTTCTACGTGATCATGTGCTAAAAGGTGATGTTGAAGTTACATTCGTGGATACACATAATCAACTCGCAGACATTTTCACAAAACCGCTTGCAAAAGAAGCATTTTACAAGATTCGAAGAGAACTTGGCATTCTAGATAAAAGTGATGTGTAGATCTTCAATATTTATTCATTATATGCTTTAATGAAGATACGGTACACACTTTTCTTTCATTTTAACCTTTTGAAGTTTTACATTAAAATATGTATTATGTGATATTTTTCATTTTCTTGAATTTTCATGATCTTAAGTATATGTTTTTGACATAAGTGTGTTACTCAAAGATGCATAATAATATGTTACAACTTGTCATAGCAATCAATTTTGGAAAATTCTGATCTTTTTGGAGTTATGAAGCTGCTGTTTTTCAACTTTTGCATAAGGTAACCGGTTACCCTATATCAAGTAATCGGTTACCCATTCAAGTTTTCCAGCATCTGCGCTATTTTTGATCAAGTAACCGGTTACCACTGTAAGTTTCGGAAAAATATTTAAATTTTTTAATTTTCGTGCGTTTCATTTTCCCTCTTATGTTAAATGATATCTTTTATTATTTTGATTCATTGCATAAGTCTTAGTCTTCAACCCTAATTTCTCATTCACTTCTTCTTCCACCATTCAAACCACCTCCATTAACCACATTCAAAGCTCCATTCAAAGAAAATTTTCAAAGGAAAATTAATACCCACTCACTAATTTCTCTTTATAAACCAAATCTCTCAAACCCTCATCACAAAGCTCCTTACCCTCTCCAAATCCGAAAATCACTCTACATACCCTAACTTCTCAAAGCTTCATCAATGGCTCCAAAACTAGACAAGGGCAAGAAGAAGATGGCTGAAGGAAGCTCTGATACTGTCGAGGAACAAAATGCACCAACTGTCAAGTCTCGAAGATTGGATTTCGCAGTTCGGACTCGGTCTTTGATGGCGGTAAAGTACGTCAATTTTAGTGCTTTTTCTAGTAATAGGTTTACTTTTAGCACTCTATTAGAGGATACTGGTGTCAAAGAGCTTGTTGCTGAGAAGGGTTATTATTACCCAGATTTGATTAGGGAGTTTTACTCTACTTTAAAGTTTGGTAGAGATGAATTTGGAGATATTATGATAACTGCTGTAGTTAAAAAGGTTGATATTTCTATGGACTTATCTGATGTGGGAACATGTTTGGGAATCCCTTCAAAGGGGGAGGAACTTCGTCACGGTGTTCTTCCGGCCACTCCCTTCAGGAAAAATTTTGACAACTTAGATTACTTTGTCTCAATCTGTAGAGGAACTCATGAGGATGTTATGAGTAAGCAGTCACATAACTCAACCAGGGTGGTGAAGTATGCAAACCTTCTGACAGTGAGTGACAGAATGCTTCACTATGTTCTGGCATATATTCTGGTGCCAAAACATTCTAATCATTCGCAAGTCAGTGAGCTGGAAATGGAATTAATCAGATGCATGAAGCTGAATATAGGAATTAACTGGGCTTATGTCATCCTGCACAATATGCGACACCAACTTTCTCTCAATGGAGGACTACCATATGCTAGGATCATTTCAAGGTTTTTGGAGTATAAAAAGGTGTTGCTTCAAAGAGAACCAAAAAACGACATGGTTGCTAATGTGTGTGAGATCAATGCTAAAACGGCTACTAAGAACACTGGCATCATCATTGCTCCTAATAGGATGTTCCGTTACAAGGATGAGCTTGCTCCACAAAACCCTCAAATCCCAGAAGGTGGAGTCACCAATGAGTGCTTATATTCTGAAGTTCGTCTCATCAAGGAAAATATGGAAAGGAATCATCGTGAAATAACTCGGGGGATAAATGCTCTTAGGAAACTTTTTAGATCCATGAACCGTTCCCGGGCTGTTATTGAAAAAAGTGATGAAGAAGAAGATGGTGGAGATGAAGAGGACGAATGGGACTAAATGTCTGAGGATGACTAAAGACTTATGTTCATGTTTTGCATTATGTTACGTTTTGTGTTGAAATTCTGCTTTAAGTTTTATTATGTTTCCTTTCTTAGTTTTTAAGACTTTTTTTTTGTTATGTACTTTTTTGTTCCGTGAATGTTTGTACAATGTTTCTGTTACTAAGTATTGTTGGTTTTTTAATTCTTGTGTGTGATGTTATATTTATGTGAATGTGTTCTATGCTTTATTCATATTCATGTTGTTGCTTATTTATCACTTATTTTTCAAAAATCTTTTCCATCCTTTTTGTTAATGACAAAGGGGGAGAAGAATTAGTGTTTGCATTCCTCTAACAAAAACTGCAGATTTCAAAAGCTCTTTCAGTTACTGGATTAAGGGGGAGCATCTATCTAGGAGGAGCTAGTTAGAGAAATCAAGGTTGGTTCAAACTTTCAAAGAGTGGTTGTCGTCATCAAAAAGGGGGAGAATGTGAAGACATGGCTTCTCAGAGGTTTTGATGAAGTCACACCTACTACAAAGAATCTCATAAAGACAAGATGGATTAACAAAAAGGATTGATCAAGTCTTTTGATCAAGAATCAATTCTCTATAATTGTCAAGGCATTATGAAGATTGGAGCTCAAAGAAATAGGTATAACACTTAACCTCTTGCAATCATACAAGTGTTCACTTTATTCCTCATTTATGCCATGATCATTGGAAACATGTTTTGATGCACTAAAAATGGTTTTTGAAACTCTGTTTTTATGATTTTTTCAATTCTGGTCTTGAGTAACCGGTTACTCTATATAAGGTAACCGGTTACCCTTTCAATTTTTTCAAATTTTTTAAACGTTACAGTCAAGTAACCGGTTACCCTATATAGAGTAACCAGTTACCACTGAAGCAGAGGAAAAAATTTTATTGCATCCCTTCATTAAATTTTTCTGTTATTTCTTATGATCAACCATGACATCCTTTCATGATTTGTAACCATTTGTAGAGGTGTCATAGGCATATATAAACATCATTTTATCGATTTTTAATTTCACCTCCTGACAAAATTTCAAATCAATTACTCATTATCTTTCAATCTCCAAAATCTTTCTAAGTGTTCTTCAGAATTTTACTAAAAGTGAAACTTTGCATAAACCTTCATATTAAGCATCATAGTTTCATTTGCATACAAAGAACACTTGTGTTATTGTCTTGAGAATTGAGTGATACAAAGGAGAAGATCAATCTTGTGATTGATAAACATCAAAATTCCATCTGTCACAAATATTAAAAAAAATCAGAATTACATCATTGTATTATATCTTAATTTCCAGGATTGTTGGAATTAAGTTCAGTTGGTTTTGTTATCCATGTTATCCGGATTGTGGATACAAGAGGTCCATTGTGAGAGGTTGGTTCTCGGTTGGACTTTAAACTTGTAAAATCCAAGAGGATTGTTCTTGGTGGTGTGTTAGAGTCTAGTATAGAAAGACTAGGTTGTCTTGTCTAAGATCTAACATTATAGTGAAATCTCTTTCAAGTTGAAAGGGGACTAGAATACTCTCGACCTGTGAGGGGAACTAGTATACTTCCTGGTGTTCTTTACTATCCGTCTTTACGGCATTTCATCACTTAGTAACTTTTAGGAAAATAAAATTCAGAACCGTCGAAAAATCGAGAAAAATCTCTATACACCTAATTCACCCCCCCCCCCCCTCTTAGGTGCATTCTTAACTTACACTTCTTTTTCTTCAAGGTAGAGAAGAAAATGAAGGCTTTATCGCTTGAATAGGAGAGGAAGCGAGAAAGAGCATCAAGTTTTCCAGTAAGTTATTGCACTTCCTTCACATTTGTGGGACTCCTCGTGTCAATTACCGCTCAAAACTAGTCTGGATTGGCTTCAATATTTCTCCCTGTTAGCATAAAATAATAAATTTCCTCGCATGAACCCCGATAGAGCACTTAGCGGGGTTTATGTGCATATCATACCTTCTAACTAAATGTAGGATATCCTGCAACTCATTGGTGTGGTCGTGCTCTTCCCCAGTTTTAACAATCATATCGTCGATGTATACCTCTAGTTTTTGTCCTATATGATGGGATAAAAATGCATCCTTGAGTTACTGGTATGTGGTGTTAGCTTTCTTGAGGCTGAAAGGCATGGCATTGTAGTAGTAATTGTCATGGTTCGACATGAAAGTGGTTTTGGGCGCATCTAGGGGATCCATCTGAATCTGATTGTATCCTGCGTAGGCGTCCATGAAAATTAACTTGCGGTATTCCGACGACTCGTCAATTAGACAATCGATGTATGACAATAGATATGATCCTTGGGGTAAGCAACGTTCAGATACGTGAAGTCTACACACATGTGTTATCCATTATTGGCCTTTCGTACCAGGACTACGTTGGACAACCAAGTGGGGTATTTTGTTTCAGTAATGAATTAGGCGTTGGATATTTTTCCATCTCTTCATCAATGGTGAGCCTTTTTTCTTCACCTACCTACTGTTTCCTTTGTCCTGCTGGTTTGGCAGAGGGATGAATGGCAAATTGATGGCTTAAAACTTTTGTGTATATACCTAGCATGTCTGAGAGGCCCTAGAAAAACATGTCGACGTTCTTTCTGAGTTGGTTAACTAACTCTCGTTCCTCCCTTACAGATAAGGAAATGCTTATCTTTGTAACTTGATGCGCGTTTAGACCTATATAGACTTCTTTTGAGTATTCCATGGCGTGAGTCGCTCCGCCTCTGCGCCCAATCTAGGGTCCCAGCCCTCAAAGTCAGTATTTGGAACTTCACAAGGATGTGCATCAACCAATGCGAGCTTTTCTCTGGCTCTTTCTTGGCTGATCAGATATCATTCACTAGCCACTTGTTGATCTCACCCGATTGTACCCACTCGGTGTCTACGATGAGGTGACATGGTGTCTACGATGAGGTAGTTGATATCAATAACCATGGTGTTTGCTCCCTTGCCACATGTGGTTTTAGGGAAACATTGCCCATTATATGTACCTGTTCGCCATATAATCCTATCAAGAAACCGTTGAATCTTTTTATTTCTTCCAGATCCAATTGTAGTTTCTAGAAGGCACCTCATTACAGAACATCAGTGGGGCTACCTGGATTTATCAAGACGTGCTTGATGTCCCAGTTGTCGTGTTGAACAATGATGACTAGGGGATTATCATCGTAAGGGTTAACGTCGACAACATTCTCCTTGGAGAAAACGATGTCAGCCCATGTTTTCCCTAATGCGCTTCTGGGAAGGCCATAGGATATAACGTTGGTCGCGAACACCTGCTGCGTGCATCTTCTTCGGGCGACTCTGGAGTTTCTTTTCTCGGAGATACCCTTGGTGATGGGGTTTACTTCATAACGTAGGACCCTGTCAGTCATCTTCCGTATAGAGATGAAAGGGTTAGAATAAAGATGTGTCTCAGGTTAGTTTTACCGGGGCCCCACAGTGGATGTCACTGTACTAGTTAAAAAGTACATATATGTATGTTCCTCCTACAAAGGCAAGGAGACTCAGAGGCCTTAGTAGATGTATAACACATTTTAGTGGTGAGGGTTTGCTCATGGCGGCGAGAAACTCTATATGGTGGTGTTTGAGGCTATTTAAGGGACCAACTCACATAAGGTGAGAGGCCTTGTTAGTTGTTGGTACTACTAGATTCTAGGCGATCAATTAGGTTAGACGTGTGTGTTTAAGGCAGTAACGAGCGTGGTGTTTTTTTAGTTGTGGATAGTGTGTATGACTTAGAGTCTGTCCTCATCAGCTTGAGAGAAGATATTTTTATAGAGGTCTCTGGGACCTAAGGTTTTCTCGAAAAGGGTCACTTCCCACTTAGTCAATAATGGACAGTTCAACTCCTATTTCCAAGGGAGCGTGGGTCAATTAATGACCTCGACTTTCTCTCTGTCCCAGAAAGCGTCTTATCCCAGGTTTCCCACGTAGGGGCGAGGGAAGCATACAAGGTGAGGTGATACCTCCCTTTGGGCGACATTCACTCGTCGCTTTTCCTTGGGCGGTATAAAGGCTTCGCCATAAGCGATACCCTTTGTAATTATAACAGTACAAAACTCATAGATTTTTTTTTGAAAAATTTAGTAAAAACTCATTGATTGTTTGAAAAATTTGGTAAACACTCATAGATTTTTTGAAAAATCCGGTAAAAACTCGTAATGTTTTTGAAAAAAATGGTAAACACTCATAGATTTTTTGAAAAGTCTGATAAACACTCATTGATTTTTTTTAAAATCCAGTAGAAATTCATGTTTTCTTTTGAAAAGTCTGGTAGAAATTCTTAGCTTTTTTGAAAAACCAGTAAATAGTTATAGATTCTTTGAAAAAATCCGATAAAAACTTATAGCTTTTTTAAAAAATTCGATAACCAGTCATAAATTTTTTGAAAAATTCGATAAAAACTCATATCTCTTTTAAAAAATCCAATAAAAAAATCATATATTTTAAAACATTTTGATAGTATATTTGAAAAATCCGATAGTTTAGAAATTTTTAAAAAATCTAAAAAAATATAATTTTTTTAAAAACGTAAAAAATAAAAGAGAGGTGTCGGAATAGAATGGATTTGCGGTAAAAATTCGAGGATTCTACCTGCCACCGTCCCAATCGTACTTGACACCCCCACACAACTAGTGAAAAGACTTAACTGACCCTAAAAAAAACATTTTCACATTTCAAAAAAACCGGTAACTACACGGATTTTTCAAAATTACAGGCGATACCGGGAATTTCGTTGACTCTACCGGGAATTTCAATTTAACAAGTAAGATTTTCCGGGGTTTTTTGAAATAACCGGTAATTTCATAAATCCCGACATTTTCTTACCGGAGATTTCTAAATTACCGGTAATATTTATCAGTTATTTCAAAAATATCGGTACTTTTGATTTTTTTTGTTTTTCCGAGAATTTCAAATGAACTACCGGGAATTTTGATCCATACTGAAAAAATTTTAAAACTTCCAAGAATTTGTTCTAGATATTACTTATAAAATACTAAAGGACATTTTTATCATTATTAAAATATGGGGAGGGCCAGATACGATTGGAGAGTGACGGGTAGATTTCTCTGAAGTAGCGGCCCAATTGGGCAGCTCGCTATATAATGTTTCGAATGTGATGCTATCCTACTCGAAAAAACCGTAAGAGTTAGGTGAAAGGCGTGTGGGACAGGGTCAGCGTGATTTTCACGCGAGGACAGCTCAGCAATTTTGGAATATTCTAATAATAATATAAAAAAAGGGAAAATCAAGGGACTAAAATGCATGGTTTTATATTTTATCCGATTAGACGAAATTAAAAGGGAGTAAGCGAAGATTCTAGAAGACGCGTTACAGCAGTAGAATAAGGGGAAGTTTGTTAGAGAGCTTGAGAGAGAGAAAGAGAACGGTGGGTAAGGGTTTATCGATTCCAAAAAGAAGCGACGGAATTAATCTAGCGACGAAACATGTCTGGTATTGCTCGTGGACGCCTTGCCGAGGAACGAAAGTCATGGCGAAAGAATCATCCTCATGTTCGTAACATTTTTCTCTACTTTTGATTCATCAATTAACAACTTTTACTATATGTTATCAATTTTTCGTGTTCTTCTTTCTCTCAATTTAGGGTTTCGTTGCCAAGCCTGAAACGCTCCCTGATGGAACTATCAATTTGATGGTCTGGCACTGCACTATTCCTGGCAAGATCGGGGTACGTTTTTTGCTTTAATCTTCGATAATTTTAGATGTGGATATAGAACAATATACCTTGTTCTCAAATTGGTCCTTGAGAGTTTGAATATAGGGCTTAAATTGATAGTAAGTAGTTAAATTTAGGGCTTATAAAATATGAGGACTTATTGATAGTAGGTATTTAAATGTATGGATCAACATGTCATTTTAATTAGAGTTGGGGACCATTTTGAAATATTCAGTATTAGAGATCAGTTTGAGAGTGTGCTACATACTATGAAGCACGGACACCCTAAATACGACCCCGACACTGACACGGCGATACCGGTAATATTTTGAAAAAATGAATAAATTAAGTAATCACAAGTGTCGGTGCAAGTGCCGACCCCGACACGGACACTTCAGTTTCACAGGTGTCCGTGCTACATAGTTTACATATACGATGACTAACTTGCTAGTTTACTTAACAATATATGGGGTTATGGTGTTTTGTTTTGCTTCTTGACTCTTGCCTTTGACTTTTTTGTATATGTTAATTCTATGTAGTTGACCCCACTTAGTGGGATAAGGCTTGGTTGTTGTTGTTGTTAATTCTATGTCTCATCGTCGTTGTTTCTTATCTTGTTGTATGTGATTGGGCGGATTTTCCAAGTAAAAAACGGATCCCCCACTGATAACTTATACAGAAGAATAGTAAAATAAGAAATAGGTCAACTGTATTTCACTTTTGTTGAGGCACATATCAGTAATGTGTTATGACAGATTTAGCTATGTAAGGGTAAGATTGAGATACTATCTTTTTTTTTTCATCCAATGAAAAGTTTTAGATTTGCGGTTTGATGGATTTATCAAATACTAGTAATATTCTAATGGGGTCGCGTGATTTATTAATGACATCTTCCCTAAAAATTAAGTTCAGTAACTTGATAAAAATTGAATGAAACAAAAGTTGAAAAACAAAAGAAAATACCCTCGCATCAAAACCCAATGTTCGCTTCAACCATAATCAAAAAGAGTGAAATATAGTCAGCATTCAGAAATCTTATCACATCCTTCTATCATTGCCAAAGTTTGCAACAGATTTCCTGTAACTTATCTCTCTAGGATTCAGAGTAGAATTGGTATTCCTTAATGATCAGACTCTCCAATAGTAATACTATCAAATTCATGAGGGAAAATTCAAATGTATGATAAAAGTCATTAGCTCTTAACTTCCTTGCTAACAAATCAAACCTTACTACAATCACAATAGACAGTGCGTGCTAGTTACTAAAACATCTGCAGTTCTTGAATTGAAATTATTAAATTGAATAAGTTAACACCTCATGCTAACACTTGCTTTCTTGATGCTAATCAATTCTTCTGCACCAATACTTTATTTCTGATACTGTATTATCTTGAATACTAACTATATCATCTTGTATCTTTGAAACTACTCAAACATTTTATCATCGTAGGCTTATGTTAATGAATAATATACTCTTGCTTCATGCCTTGGATAACATTTGCAAATGATTGAGAGGCTTGTTTAGTCATTTGGAAAATGTTAACTATTCTGCATGTCAAATTTTTTACTGGAGACCACACATTGGTTTAGAGTTGCCAATGAATGACTGCCTGTTCGATATTAGCACTGTTATTTATTATATTGGAATTATTTTGTTTGTCATTTGCTGCAGACTGATTGGGAAGGTGGCTATTACCCACTGACAATGATCTTCAGCGAAGACTACCCTAGCAAGCCGCCTAAGTGTAAATTCCCTCAAAGTTTCTTCCACCCTAATGTGTATCCGTCTGGAACTGTTTGCTTGTCTATACTTAATGAGGATAGTGTAAGTATGATTCTTTTGATGATTGCATAACTGTTTCAAACTATTATCATGTCATTTCACATACTTCTGGATATGTGGATTTATATTATCATTCTTACATTTTAGGGGTGGAGACCAGCTATAACAGTGAAGCAAATTCTTGTGGGTATTCAGGACCTGCTTGATCAGCCTAATCCTGCTGACCCTGCCCAAACAGAAGGCTATCATCTATTCATCCAGGTAGATAACCTGAATAACCCCACATTTTCCAACTGATATTCCATGAGAATTGTTAATATGTTTTATACCAAAGGTGCAATAATAGATTTTCAGAAATGGTTGTATAAAGCTGTAGCCAATTAGATTAGCGTGCTTATATTTGTTTGTGATTACCAAACGTGTTTACATGATATTTTCTGCAGGATGCAGTGGAGTATAAAAGAAGGGTTAAGCAGCAATCAAAGCAATATCCACCTCTTGTCTAGCACTATGTTTGCTCACTTTAGGAACTATTCTAGTACGGTAGATGTTTTCTATTTCTTGTCGGGTGCTAAAATTGTTTTATGATTGCTGGCTGCCATGCCATCATAACATGCAGACTCCTTGGTTTTAACAATTTTTATTTACTCTCAAGTCTGGATAACATGTTAATATATGACAATGTGAAAGTCAACCAATAATACTTGTTGGCAATACTTGCTGGGTACATTTCTATAGAAATGGATAATTATATGACATTATGATTGCCGTTATGAATTTGTTGTTTCCATGAAGATCCATAATAGATCTAATTGGTGAGTTGGTTTTTCAACTGATAGCTTTATCCATCTCACGGCAAGATAAACTATACTCTATTTGGTTTTAATATTTCTTTAGTAAGATCCGGATGAAATTTTGCTTCATAGGCAACTAGGAAGCTTTTACTCTAAAAATGTGTTGGATTCTAATACCACCCAAGGGAAAATCATTATGAAATTTCAAAAATGATCATCAAATACCGGAAATATATTTTTTAGACGTTTTCTTTTATTTTTAAATTTAGTTTGAATATGCATTTTTGAATTCGTCTCATACATTTTTAACTGAGATACTTAAGTAATATCTCTTCTTCACTTCAAAAACCCAAGCAGCACCCAATACAATCAGAATCTCCATATCCATTTTGTCCCCCCAGTCTCTTTAACCAGTGCTATAACATATTCCCAAATACATACCCATGCAATATGAACTTTGAATTGAAATAAACACATGATAACACAATAAAATACAGTGTATTATGATCAAAACATACAAAACTCATTAATGACTTAAATTACATGATCAAAACAATAACAGTGCGATGGAAAAAAAAATTACTCCCTCTGACTCATCATGAGTGATCCAATTGACTATTTCACACATTAAAAAAAATGAATAATTGAAAGAGAAAGAATGATATTTTTACTAGTGTATTCTTATCATGTATTGAGAATTATGAAAGTAATATTAATTAGAGAATAAAATTGAAAATGATGCATTAGAAATTGAAATTAGTCACTTATTTTGAGACACTGTTTTATTACAAATGAGTTTCTCATTATGAGATGAATGGAGTATTATTATAAGAATTAGTTGAAACAAGAAGAGATGAATGTCTTTTGGGTGAAAAGATAGAGCCAAAGTTTCTATCAAGAGTTATGTAGGAGCATTTTAAGTGATGAAAAGTTGTTACGGAAATACAATTTTAGATTTTTTTAGGAAATGTATTTTCAATATTTTTTTTTTTCAAAACGAGGGTGTGACTCAGTTACACATGAATTGATGTATTTGGAGTGCGTCCAGAGATTCATTTTAGGATTTTAGGAGTATTTGTGATTTTGCACGAGAGTGTTGTAGTAATCTTTATGGTGCATTAATTAATTCTCAATTGTGTTGTGACTGTAACTTGATTGACCTTGTTCTTTTTCGTTGACGTAAGTGTCTCACCTTTTTTGAGGATTGGTGGGGTTATTCGTAGAATTGATCGGATCTTGATTTCTGAGGGTTTGTGGGGTTGTTGGGGACCTACTGCTCAATGGGCGTTCCCTAGAGACATTTATGGTCATTCTCTTATCACTCTAAAATATGACAATCACTCGTGGGAACCAAAACCTTTTTGTTTCAATAATAATTTGTTGTTTCATAATGACTTTTCTGAGTTGGTTCTTAATTCTTGGTCTGTTTCTTCAACCCAGGGTTGGAAGGCCTTTGTTCACATGGGGAAACTTTGATCTCTAAAAGCTACCCTCAAACGCAGGAATAGTCGTGTCTTCGGTAACCTGGATGATTGACTTGAGTCTCTTAAAGTTGTTGTTCGAGGTCTCCTTTCACTAGACCAGATAAGGGATCTAATGACCAAACTCTGACTTCTGTTGATAACAACAAGAGAGGGTGAGACCAAGATTCCTTCCATAAAGAAAGCTTGGACAAGAGACTTAGGTTATTTGACTCTGCTCCTGCAAGATATTCTCTGTTTGGCATTGAAACTTCATTTGTTGTTCTTAGGTTTCCTATTGTTCTCTAGTCCAGAGTACCGTGTACCTCGTAGGAAGTGTGAGCCTATATACCTGAGTAGAATCTCGCTTACTTCTTGAATCTTCCTAGCACAGAGAATATGGAATTGATATTAGAGGTCGCCTTACATATGTTTTGTAGTACCTCTCTGATGTTTATGGTTGTTGCGGGTCGGGGAGAAATTTTGGCCCCGGAAAATCCCTCATAGAAGAAAGATACCTAGAAGGGAAAATACCTTATTTTTTGGTTGCCAAGGTGCCCGACTTACGGCATCTTTGAAAGCTAAGGAAAAGGTTCTTGAAGAGGCGAAAGCTTCTGTGGCGAAGTTGACCTCCCAGGTTACCGCAGTTATAGGTTTCCTTCAAAAGAAGAAGGATTCCTTGGAAGCCCACAAGGAGAAGTTGGTGGCGTTTAGGGGTGGCAAAACGAGTTGTGGCCTGCCGGCCCGACCCGCACACCCGCCAAAAAATGGCAGGTTGGGTTGGGATTTTGGGTCCGCCAAAACCCGCCACCCGCCAAAGCCCGCCCCGCCAAAACCCGCCACCCGCAAAAGCCCTCCGCACCTATTCGTTCAGCTTGTCCCACCTTAAACCCGTCATTTTTTAGTTAATTCTAGTAATTTCATTTCTTTATGGTTTTATTTTGTACATTTATTTGAAAATATATGCAATATTTTTTGAAGTAAAATTTGTTAAAAAGATGCTTTGTAAAAATTGTTCTAAAAAATAAGTGAAAAATCTATTTGAAATGTAAAAACAAGCCTATTAATCTATTAAAAAAATGAAAAATAAATAAATAAAAAAGTTGGCGGGCAAGCCCGCCGCCCGCCAACCCGCCACCTTGGCGGGGCGAGCTGGATTTTTAAGCCCATTTCCATTAGGCGGGCTTGCCCGCCCCGCCTTTTTTTTGGCGGGCTTAAGGCGGGGCGGGACGGGCGGCCCGTTTTGCCACCCCTAGTGGCGTTGACGAAAAGGCTTTATGATGCTATCAATGAGGGTCTTAAGACCATATTTAAATCTTTTAAGAATGCGACCAATAAGGTGGAGTTGTTATACCTGGGTGTTTAAGTTCCTTAGTCAAGGATGAATTTATAGCTGGAGATGATTAGGCCCGTTGAAGGGGTCGTGATGAGTAATTTTGTGATGCTTTAATTTGGCAAGCATGTCTTTGCCACCACTTTGGGCTTTGCCATCACTTTGGGCTTTGTAATGAAATTTATATATTAGTTAAATTTCTTTTCCCTTCACGATTTGCTTATTTTATTTACTTTGGCACTTTATCCTAATTTATTTATCTTGTGATTTTGACCATCTCTGATATTGCTTTTCAGCTCTGTTATTCATTTTACTCGGTGTTAGGCTAACCTTCAGGGTTTCACTTTTATCTATCTCGTTTGTTGAGAGTTGGGGTAATCCTTTGGCGCATCTCCTTTACCTATTTTATATGTTGGGAATTGAAGTAATTCTTTGACGCTCCACCTTTACCCGTCCCATTTGTTAGGAACTAGAATAATTCCTTGACGCTCCGCTTTTATCCATCTCATTTGTTTGGAACTAGAGTAATTTTTTGATGTTTCGCCTGCACCCGTCCCATTTGTTGGAATCTGGCATAATTTCTTACGTTTCATCATTACCTGTCCCATTTGTTAGGAACTGGAATAATTTCTTGCGTTGTCATTATTCGTACCATTTGTTGGAAATTGGCATAATTTCTCCATCGTTGTCGCGGATCATTCTCGGCCAAGAGTTGGGTTTGTTGAACAAATGACTTCAAGTAAAAGAAGGGGGCGAATTATGGTATTCAAAATTTACGATTAATTTTGAGTATTTATTACTTAAGTAGAAAGTTAGTATTTTTAAGATCAGAATAAAAAACAGCGGGAAGTAAAAAAAGTAAAGTAAATAGCATAAAGTAAAAGATAAGGGTTAGAGATATGGAACCAGAGAATTATCCATGTACAATCGAACGTTGTCCTACTCCTGTCCTTAAGAGATCTTTTTGAGATTTGACTATAATATTAAAATTTTACAAGTTATGCCCACGAACCTTTGATACAAGCAAGTGTATAGATTTTTCTGTGACTTATCCCCAACCAAAAGAAATCTTTTCCAAGGGCTGAGATAACGAACAAATTAGCGATTTTACAGGATGATCTCAATAAACAAACATAATTTTTCCAGGATAGTTCTAGAACGAAAGAAATATTTTAAGACATGTTAATCTCAAGAACCAAACCCAGTTTTTCAAGAGTGTCGCACTCTTGAAAATAATAACAATGGCATAACACAACTCTTTCCTCACAAGTGGTTTTCACTCACAAGGCACTAAGACAACTTTGGTGAAAAAATATTTAGAGAGAGAGAGAGAGAGAGAGAGAGAGAGAGAAGAGAGGTAAATCTCATAGAATTAGAGAAATCTCAAATTCTAGTGTAAAATGAAGAGAGAAAGTGTCTCATTTATATAGGAAAATAATATGCTTAAAAAGGAAATGATCAATGGGTCAATTAGCTCACTTAATCGATTAGTTCCTAAGTCTAATCGATTAGGTACAACAAATAATCGATTATTTGTGCCCAATTTAGAAAGTTTGGATAAAGAGTCATTACCAATCATTAAGACATTATCATAATCAATTACATTATCGATTTTTCTTTATCTAACTAATTAGCTTTAGGATTTAATCATTTAGGTAGTTTAAATAAAATCCTCTGATAAACCTGGCAGTCTCCTAATCAATTGTTTAGAGCTTAAAATCACTTTTAGGTGTGTGTGTGTGTGTGCGCGTGTATGCGTGTGTACATGTGTGTGTGTGTGTACGTTTATGCATTGTGTGTACGTGCGTGTATGAGTATGTGCGTGTGCGTGTACGTGCAAGCGTGCGCGCGCATGTGTGTGTATGTGTGCGCACACTTGCGGCACGTGCATATGTGTGTGTGTATGCGCGCTTGTGTGTGTATGTGTGTGTGAGCGTGTGTGTTTGATTGTGCGTGCATGCGTGCGTGTGCGTGTGTGCGCGGGTACGTGTGTGTTCATATGTGTGCGCGCACGCGCGTGTTTGTCCATATATGCTAGATCCATAAGTTCGCAAATTGCATTAACTTTAGGTAGTTGGCTACAGTTTAAGCATCTAAGAACTTTTACAACTAATTCCTCATTTAAAAATGTTTATCCCAAAGTTCTCATATGATTCAAGATATGAGTAAATCTTGTTTGCATTTGATTAATATTCTCTTTTAGTTTCTTTATGAAAAGTTTATACTCGTGAGTTAATGTGCCCAGTAGTTTCTTCATGGGTAATTTGGAGGATGTCACATATTTCTTTTGTTGTCTCATAATGAGATACTCGCAAAAATTCATCAAGACCAAGAACGACAGTGATATCAATTTTTGCTTTAAATCACACTGCAGATTTTCTTTATCATCTTTAATTAAATCCTTTTCATGTTTATTCTCTATATCACCAAGAACATCGTGTGTAAGAACACATGGACCTTCTTTCATAGTCTTCCAGACACCATGATCCATCCGTTCTATGAAAAATTTTATTTTCCTTTTCCACATACTATATTCTTCTCCAGTAAAGGATGTGGATTTGTTTAGTGAATAACTTGAATTTCTTTTTTACTTCTGAGGCGATTAGTCTTTAACATGAGTTAGACTTTGATACCACTTGTTGGACAAGTGACTTCAAGTACAAGATGAGGGGATTATGATATCCAAAATTTGTGATTAATTTCGAGTTTTCATTATTTAAGAAGCAAGGTAGTATTTTTAGGATCATAATAAAAAGTAGTGGGAAGTAAAAGCAGTAAAGTAAATAGCAGAAAGTAAAAGATAAATGTTAGAGAGATGGTACCAAATAATTATCCAGGATTGGTTGAACGTTGACATATTCCCCTCCCCAAGAGATCTTCTTGAGATTTGACTATAACATTGAGCTTTTACAGGTTATGCCCACGAACCTTTACTAATGGCAGATCTAGATATTTTTCACCAGTTTATCCTTAACCAAAAGAAAGATTTTCCACAGGATGAGCTAACAAACCGATTAGAGATTTTACAATTTGATCCCAGTAACAAAACAAAACTTTTTCAGGCTAAGTTCTACAACTAAACATGGATTTTAAAACTGGTTAATCTCAAGAACCAAACTCAATTCTTCTAGAGTATCTCACTCTTGGAAATCATAACAATGGCACGACACTAGTAAAACTCTTTCCTCACAAGGCATTAAGGCAACTTTGGTGAAAAAGAAAATATTGAGATAGAGAGATAGAAGAGAGATAAATTGCAAAGAATTAGAGAAATCTCGAATGTTGGTGTAAAATGAAGAGAGTAGGTGATTCATTTATATAGGAAAAGAGTTGACTCAAAAACGAAATGGTTCATAGGGCAGATGGCACGCCTAATCAATTAGGCCCTAAGTTTAATCGATAGTTACCTATATAATCAATTATTTCTATCCAATTTGTAAAGATTGGATAAAGAGTCGTTATCAATCATTAAGACACTGTTATAATCGATTATGTAATTTATTTTTATTTATCTAATCGATTAACCTTAGGAACTAATTGATTAGGCAGTTCAAACAAAATCTTCCGATAAAGCTGACAATCTCCTAATCAATTGGCTAGGGATTAAAAATAGTGTGTTTTTAGGTAAGAGAGGGTTTTTTTTTTAATATTTTAAGTGTGTATGTGAGTAGCCTTAGTATTTTAGGAGTTACTCTTAGTTAGGTGTGGGAATATGCCAGACCAACCAACAGGGGCCTACGACCTAGACTACATAGGCTCAGGCTAGGCCATGCTTTTTATCAAATAGAAAAGGCCTAGGCTTTAAGCCTATTTAGTTAAAAAAAGGCTAGGCCAAAAGCCATAAAAAACCTTTTAAGCCTTTCAGGCCCCTCTATTTAAATAAATATGAATGATTTTATTATTATCATTATATTGTATTTGTATTTTGAATAAAAATAAAAATTAAAGCTTAGTTATCTTGAAGAACTTATGAAAATAAGTTTTAAAAAAACTTATGAACAATGTCATAAGTTGTTTTCATAAGTTCTCTAAAAAAAAATAGTATCACAAAACTTATGTTAATATGTAAACTTGAATAAGTCAATGTAAATAAGCATTTAGTCTCATTGATTTTTTTAATTTGTTAGTCTACTTAAACATTAATGTAATTTCTTATTTACAAATGATCAAATACAATAGACTTTTATGTAGCGCTAATAGGCCAAACAGGCATTCGAAAAGGTCATACTTAGGCATAAAAATAAGTCTGCGATAGGCCATAAGTCAGACTTAGGCTTTGAAATTTTTGGCAGACCAAGCTCAGGCTTGGCAAAGCCTAGCTTGACCTAACCTATTCCCACCCCTACTCCTACTTTTACAAGACTCTGGTAACTCAAACAGACATGAATAAGTGTGCTTTCACGCTTCCTTTTTTTTTCACAATTGGGAGGCTTTCAAGTTCCTTTTTCAGATACACTGATTACATAAGATTTTCAATGGAATCTTGAGTCTTCTAGTTGATGAGACTTGAGGTGTCTTCAATTTTATCACCATCATCATAGATATGGAAAGATGTTACCACCGACTTCAACAATCATTAGTGTTGTTGTCATCAAAACACTTAGGAAGGTCGTTAGTAGCGACTTCACTGCTTACGCTTTTGTAGTAGCTAGCTCTTAAGAGGAGGTGCACCAACTGCGACATGATGTGCTTTATTTTCTTGTCCCCTGTTTTCTTAAAAGAAAATACATGCAAGTTTCAAAAGATAACATAACATCATTTATATTGAAAATATTACACCGAGGGGTAATTAAATTATTAAGCCCTGGAGTGACTATTAGAAATACTTAGCTTAATTATTGTTTGTGATCTAAGGCCTTAACAGGCCTTCTCTCCTCAACAATCGAGTGTGGGTTACCGCCCTTTTGGGAAATGTCGGGGGTCAAATTTTGGAATTAGTCTCAGAGCCTTTGTTTGTCCCTTGTACACGAACCAACTTCATTTTCTCGCCAGGTTCCGCCTTTCTGGATCCTGAAGTTAACTATGTTGACTTCTTTGTGAATCTTTCCAAGACTGACTACAGATGCACAAAAATCTGTTAGCTTCGCTTTCGAGATGCGATGCGTTCCACGTAGGCTAACGACAACGGCTATCAGTTATACATTCTTATTGTCTCACTCCTTTCTCGGGAGAGATAAGAGTGGTTTTGTTCTAAGCGATGTCACTTTGGCATACCTAGAGTTTCATTGATGGCCTTCTCAATGAGATACGAAGAAGTGCCTACATAAAGCTCTTGTATCTTTATCTTCTCTGACTGGCCTTGAAGATCCTATGACCTCGTGTGGATGAGAGGTGGAATTGAAAGATGTTAATATGCCCTAGCTCTCACGCATCCTCGAACCACATATTTGCATCCCTAACTCTGTGCAGGTTCTGAAGTACTTCGAATCTTTGTGACCTATGCCATTAATTGGAAGGTCCAACGCCTCCTGATTCCCTACGACGATGGTTGTAATTGTATAGGTCGCCACATCAGGGATCTTGTTCATCTTTTCATGATTTTAGAACCTTTAATCTTCATTTGTTGCTTCTTCATTCCTTGTCATGCATCTTCGACGGGGAAGGGCTCTACGACGTAGGTTCCCCTCTAATCTCGTCAACAACAAAGATTGGAGATAATATTAGTTCGGATGGTTCGTAAAGATCCTTGATAGCGAAATATGAAACCACCCCCTTCCTAAGAAATAATTAACTAATATTAAATTAAAATTTTGAAAATTATTCTCATTCTAAGATTATTTTTTATAAAACAACATATTAAAAAAAACAAATATTAAAAAAAATATTTATATTTTAAAATAACAAATAGTAATAATAATAATAAAATAAAAAAGAATGAGCTAATTTTACCTTATTCTTATTTCAACACATTACATTTTCTTCCAAATTTCAGCTCAAACTTACCACCACAACCACATTCATAAGAACAAAAGAAAGACAAAAATAAAACCAAAAAAAGTGATTTGTAGTAGCAATTTCTCAAGTTAAACCCTAGCAAGTTTAATTTCCTTAAGCTCCTTAATCAACTCCACCATATTATTATAAGAAGAACCACCAACTTGAACAGCTTTCTTTGCTTCAACACTCAACTTTTTAACTCTCTTCCTCATAGCAACTTCTTCTTCACTACCTTCCATCATCAACCTAATAGCATTCCCAATCTCTTCCCTCTTCACAACCTCACTCCCAAACTCATTCCAATTCCTCCATTCTTTAGCCCCAACAGGAACACCAATTTTCAACACATCAACCACAAGCTTCTCATTGAAAAACTGTTCTGCAAACAAAGGCCATGTCACTATTGGTAACCCAACATTCACACTCTCAACAAGAGTGTTCCAACCACAATGAGTCACCAACCCTCCAATTGCAGGGTTCTCAAGTATCAACAACTGTGGTGCCCAACCCCATATCAAATACCCTTTACCATTTTCCTTAACCTTCTTCTCAAACTCCTCAAGAAAAACATCACTTTCTCCATTTCCTTCGTTTTTTCTAACAACCCAAATGAAATCATGACCTGAATCTTCAAGCGCATGTGCAATTTCAATTAGTTGTTCATAAGGAAACTTGTTCATACTCCCAAAACTCACATATAAAACAGAGCACTCTGTTTTTGAATTCAACCATTTCAACCACCCGTGTTGTTCCTCTTTCTTTTCACCCTCTTCTTCTTTTGAATACCCTCTTACAGCTTTATCTGAATCATCTTGATTAGCCCATAACGAAATAGGTCCAAGTCCCCAACTTTTTGTTCCCATAACCTTCTTATAATGATCATAATAATCACTTTCAAGTTCATAGAAACTATTGAAAACAGAACCAAAACTTTTCCTCTCTGATTCGTTAATAACTTTCATCAACTCGGTATATTGATTCGGAGATCGAAGCCAAACTGGTATCTGCAACCGCGTCATCTCCAATTCATCAGGCAACTCCGGCAAAACGAATTTCTCAGTATCAGACTCAGTTTTCAAATGGGGTGCAAACAGCTCCACAGAATGCGCAGCAGAGCGAGAAAGATAGCTTGCCCCATGAAATATAATCCTAGGAAACCCGAGTTTCTTAGCAACATCTGCTGTCCAAGGAAAGAACATGTCAGTGACAATGAAATCCGGTTGAAGTGTTTCGAACAGGCTCTCGATTTCGGGTTGGAGAAGGAAAAGACCCATGTAGACTTTTGGGGTCATTTCTTTTGGTGTGTTGACACTGAAAGACTCTATTCCTACTGGAAGACCAACTTTGGCGGCTGGGAATTCGATGATGTGGGTTCTGATGGATCGACCACGAGACGAATCGAGGTTGATGGAGTTCTGGAAAATGGTGGAGTTGTGTTTTGTGGAGATTATGGTTACGTCTACGCCATGTAGAGCAAAGAGTCTTGCCATGTCTACTAAGGGAATTATGTGACTTGTTGAGAGAAAAGGAAGGAAAATTGATTTCAGTTTTGGTTCATTTTGATTCTCCATGTTTATGGTGATGGTGATTTTGGGATGCAATGATTTTGTAACACAGTTTGTAGTGTTTTTGGTTGTTTGTTTATATAAGAGGAGTTGTTGTGGTGATGAAATGCATTGATTATAAACTCTTGAGATTTTTGTTTATATAAGAAAATTTGGTTTTCTGCATGCACCTCGTGGAGTTCAATCGTGGGACACGAGGGCTTATTCTTTTAAAGATTATTTCATTTTTTCTTCTTTGTAGATTTAGCGTTTGGTTTTTTTATATTATATCCGCTAGTGACTACAACCAGAGGTGTCAATTTAGGGGGTTGGACCCTAAATTTCAAGGTCCCCAAATATAGAAGGGTTCAAAATTTTTAAAATAAATAAGTCCCTGTAGGCCCCTTAAATTAAGGACCCCTAAAATTTAAGTAGGGTCTCAAAGCCTCAACATTTTTAAAACTTAACTTTTTTTTTTAAATAAAATTTTTCAATCAATTTTTTTTAAAATTGTTTTTTTTTAATTTTTGGAGAAAATCGTTTTTATTTTTATTTTCTGAAACAAATTAATTTTTTTATTTTCGAAAAAAATCAGTTTTTTTCATTTTCGGAAAAAATTGGTTTTATTTATATTCAGAAAAAATCGAGTTTTTTCATTTAAAAAAAAAAATTGGTTTTTTTATATTCAGAAAAAATTGGTTTTTTTCATTTTCGGTAAAAATCGGTTTTTTTTATATTCGGAAAAAATCAGTTTTCCATATAAAAAAAATCTAAAGGTATAATAACTTGCAATTCTCTTTTACATTTAAAAAAAAAGTTGTTTCCATATAAGCTATAAGATGTTTTCATAAGTTATACCGAAGAATAAGCTGAAAACAACTTATGCCATTGAATAAGCTGAAAACAACTTATGGCCAAGTCATAAGCTATTTCTATAAGCTCACTCAAATAATCCAATCCAAACCGACCTTATTTGATTCAAACACTATAAAAATCCAACTACAAAAAGTAAATCATTAGAGTAGAATCTCATTTGACATGCTTTGACAAAAAACGAAGTTTTAATTCAAAGTTGTACGAAGTTAACTACTTAAAAATGCAAGTAAAATCTAGAATTATTTCACAAGTTCCTAAGTTAATAGCATAATTTTCTACGCACCGTTTTGTGATAGAACCAGTAAACCTAATTCAAATGTTCTGGAACCAGTAATAGTAAAATATGAGTACAGAAAAGCGCGAGATCCACATATATGAATTTGAAACACGAAAAAGCATGGATTTTTGAAAGCAGTTCAGAAAATCAAAGATAGAAACAAAGAAAAAACAAGATTTGAAGGTAGAGATTAAAGCTTACACACTCATTCACCATTGTGGAACATTGAAACTAGTCACCATTTTCATGAATAGCACTTCCATCACAATGTATTGGTAAATCAAAATAAAATTAGTATTATACTACAAAAAACAACTAAAATAAAATAAGGCCCCTTTCATAGGGCTCAAAAATAAAATAATAATTGAGGGGCCTAAAATTATGGGGCCTAAAAAAAATCTTATTAGTAAGGGGCTTAATATATTGGGGCTTTATTGGGGCTAAATAATAGGGGGCTTTAAATGTTGGGCTTATTTGACAGCTCTAACTACAACCCGTGGGTTGCATGGGGAGAGAAGCGTTAAAAAATAGAAAATGAAAATTTGAATATATATATATATATATATATATATAAAAGAAAGAGAAGAGAGAGATAAAAATTTTATTTTTGGCTTAAATGCACTTTTGGTCCCCTAGTTTGGCGTTTTTAAACTTTTGATGTTCCTATTACAAAACCTGTGTTTTTGGTCCCTCTAGTATGGTGCGCTTTGCATTTTATTGGCCCTCCTTACAAATATGATGATCTTGCTTGTAATTTAGTGATGTGGCTTGTATAATTATATTACATGTCATTATAATTTAACTTGTAATTGCCAAATAGATAAATAATTTCCAAATTAATTCCAACTAGATTAAAAATTCAATAAACCTTAGTTTTCATTCATTTCCCCAATTCACCTTTACATTAACATCGTTTCCATTTCTGTTATCTATTTTCTTCTTGAAGAGAATCTCCATTCCAGCAAGTCAAAGTGAGAGGCACGCATACATACTTGTGGTGAGATGCACAAATGGATGTAAGTTTTACTTAAGATTTAGTAAAAGAATGGGGAACCAATTTTGGCAAGTAGTAAGTTTGATTGAAGAACATACTTGTCATAGAACTGCTAAAAACAGAAGTGCAAAGACCAAGTGGCTTGCCAACACTCTTAGGCATAACCCCAATATGAAACCAGCTGGTCTCATAGCTGAAGCAGTTGATAAATGGGGAGTGAAATTATCAGTACACCAAGCATATAGGGCCAAGAGGAAAGCCATGGAGCTGGTTTAAGGGGCTGGGATTGATCAATTTTCTCATTTGAGATCTTATGGGAATGAAATATTGAAATCTAAATCTAACAGTACAGTGGTAATTCAATGTGGGGAAAGTAATGGCACTCATGTTTTTGAGAGAATTTATGTGTGTTTGGAAGCTTGCAAGGCAGCTTTTGCAAAGACATGTAGGCCACTAATTGGGTTAGATGCATGCTTTCTAAAAGGAGACTATGGTGGACATTTGATGTCAGCAATAGGAAGACAAAAAAAACAGAGAAACAAGACCAATGATGAGCCAAGAAATCCTCACATTCTACAAAGGAAGTTTTCAACCGTGACATGTGCCAAGTGTGGTGCAATGGGGCATAACAAAAGAAGCTGCAAGGGAAAAAGGGTTGTAGATAGGGCTATTCCAAAGCGTCGGAACAAACCAAAGAAGGCTAAGAAGGTTAAGGCTACCCCAAAGGAAAAACAAACTGAGATTGGTCAAAGTTCACAAGCTCCTCAACCAACTCAAGAGTAGTCTCCTATAGGTTTAGATGTCATTTTGATGTAGGTTATTTTGATGTAATGCAACCAATATATAAGTATTTGGTGTTATGTTATTTTGGAGTATTGGTGTAATACTGTCAAGCACTATATTAGTATTAGTTGTTTTGGCATTTTGGTATTTTGTTGGTTTGAATTGATGTAATGCAGACAAGTTAATGGTTTGATCAATATATAAGTATTTGAAGTAATTTGGTGTTTTGGAATACTATTGCAGCCTGTGAAATTACAATGTATTGCATACAGTCAAAATGGTCAAATATGTGTTGCAGACTTTTAATTATAGCTCAGATTGTGTCAATCTGTGTTAGCATTATAGCTCAGACTGTGTAATATTGTGTTAGCATTATAGCTCAGACTGTGTAATATTACAGGTCCAACATTACAGGTCCTATAGTTTTGTTAACATTAAAGTTGTCAAATATTCCACATTACAAGTACAACATTATAGATCCTACATTAAACTGCATAATCAAATAATCAACAAACATTGCATTTCATTTCAACAATTAAAGCTATCAAATATTCCACATTACAAGTACAACATTATAGGTTCTACATTAAACTGCATAATCAAATAATCAACAAACATTGCATTTCATTTCAACAATTACAACATTACATCTCAACCAACCAAAATACAATTACATTTCTACCTAATCTACTTCATCATTGTTGTTCCAACAAAGGAAAAAAAAACTACAAATAACAACATCCAGTTAATCTTCAATTGTTTCTTCATGATCTTCATCTTCATCTTCAATTCCTCCTCCTTTGCTTTGTGTGTGTTAACAATCTCCTTCTCCTCATTCAACTTCGTTAACAGTGAAGATATTATCTCTTTTGCCCTAGGATTCATTTCCTCATCCAACCAAGCAAAGTGAGAGCATTTTTTGTATCCTTGTACCTTATACATCCCACATCCATAGAAACGACGACCCGGGTTCGCATCCGTCCATGCCGTCATCAACGGAGCATCAAGTCCACACTTGCAGACATGCCTTGAACGAATTGAGGACCTGCTTCCATGGCTACATCCGGATTCGGATTCACGAGGCATAGTAACGAAGAAAAATGTTCTGGTTTGTTGGAAAGTGAAGAAGAAGATGAACATGCGTATAAACTGAGAAGAAAGAGGAACAAGATAAGCGTACATAAATCCCTAATTTATAAACAATCTTAATAATATAATATGTAATATTAGTGACATGTCAAAAAAATTAGTGACAATTTAAATTATAATGACATGTAATATAATTATACAAGCCACGTCACTAAATTACAAGCCAGATCATCATATTTGCAAGGGGGACCAACAAAATGCAAAGTGCACTAAACTAAAGGGACCAAAAACACAGGTTTTGTAATTGGGGGATCAAAATTTTAAAAACGCCAAACTAGGGGGGACCAAAAGTGCATTTAAGCCTTTCATTTTTGTAACTAACTTTTTTTCTGTTTTTCATTGATTGATTAGTTACAACTGTTTTCCTTTTATACAATGTTGATACTAATCTGCCCTAGCAGGCTGTAACAAACTGTGTGACCTGCACTGGCAGGTTTTACTAGCAACTGAATAACCTGCCTGCAGTAGCAGGTTCTAAACTGTTTAATGATCTGTAGTGACATGTTACTAATACTACTCAGACTGACACATGTCAGTTCTGAGTTTATAATATTGAACTACTCTAATCCCCCTCGACAAACTCAAGGGGAGTCTGTCACTTTGAGTTAGTGTCATAGCTCAATAAACCTTGTAGAAGTAAGGCCCTTGGTGAGAGTGTCTGCCCTCGGATCAGTTCCTGGGATATGAGAGATGAGCAGTTGCTTGGACATGACTTTTTCCCTGACAAAAAATAGGTCAATCTCCATGTGTTTTATTCTTGAGTGAATGATAGGATTGTGTGCTAGCATAACTGTAGACTTATTATCACAAAGAATCAAAGGAGTTTTGTTAGAAATGAACAACTCCTTGAGTAGAGTTTGCAACCATAGGAGGTCAGCAATGGCTTGAGCTAGGCTTCTATGCTCAGCTTCTGTACTAGACCTAGCAACTACAGGCAGTTTCTTAGACCACCATGAGATGAGATTGTTCCCAAAATAAATGGCAGCTCCTGAGGTATTCCTTATATCATCTGGATCAGCAGCTCAGTCTGCATCATAATAGAGAGGGTGGAATAGAGAGAGATAAGGCTAAAATCAAGAGACCATGACCTATAGTGCCTTTGAGATACATGGGAATCCTTTTAACAGCTACCCAATGAGGCTCCAAATGATGAAACATGAATTGATACACTTTGTTGACAACATAGGCAATATCTAGCCTGGTGAGAGTGGCATATTGTAAGGCACCAGCTACAGCCTTGTAAAGAGAGGGATCAGACATAGCTGAAGAACCAATTTGGTGAGTTTGCAAGAGGACTGCATAGGAGTCTGAACAGTGCAGGCCTCTAACATGTTGGTTGTAACTCCCCGTTTTGTCCGATTTATTTAATCGAGTCAATTTAATTATTTTCATTTTTATATTATTTTATTCTTGACTTTTATTTGACAATATATTATTTTTCATCGTCATTATGTTTTATCGCGTTTTGAGAGCGTTTGCGAGATATGTGGGCTGAGGGGTAAAATGGTCATTTTGAGGGGTTAGATATTTTAGAAAAATTAGATATTTTTATAAATAGAGATTTGAGAGAAAAAGAGAGAAAAAGAAAGAGAAAGAAAGAGAAAGGAAAACGTGGGAAAAGAGAAGAGAAGAAGAAAACATGGATTCATCATCTTCTTCAAACTCCTCTTCGATTAATCGGGTAAGGGTGAGAAGTTCCGATTATATTTCGATTGTATATTTATATGTATGTGTTGTTTGTATTTGTTTGGTTGAAATATATACTTTTCCTTATTGGTTGGATTGAAGAACAAATTTGTGGGAATCGATGTTTTAACGGTTAGAATTTGGAATAGATTGTGTAGAATAGTCGAGTAATGTTTGGGTTTAATCATGAATACTCGTTGGTATGATTTAGGGAGTTTTGGATTGAGTTATATAGTTTGTGAGAGTTAGGGCAATAATGATGAAATGGTGAGAAATCGATGTTTTCACGGTTGGAATGCGGAATAAGTTGTGTAGTATAGTCGGGTGAGGATAGGAATTAATCGGGAATGGTTGTTTGTGTGTTTTCGAGTGGTTTTGATCGAGTTTGGAGTTGGAATAAATTGATAAAATTATGTTTCAAAATATTTCAAAAATGGAAAATGTGTTGGATGGCTTTTTAATGGTGAAAATATTGCAGTATATTGAATTCTGAGACCGGGACTTTTTACGGAATAGAAATCGGAGGTCCGGAAGGCATTTAACGGTCGAAAACTGAGTTTTTAGCAGAATCTGCGTATTTATGCGCCAACCCCCAGGATTATACGTCGACTCATGATCTGAGTGCGCTTACCCGGGCGAAATCTCCAGGTTTATGCGTCGACTCATAGAATCATGCGTCGGCTCATGGTCACAGAATTTTCCAAAATGTCAGATTTTGTTTTCTTCATAACTTTTGAACCGTAAGTCTGTTTTGACCCCCGTTCGAAGAGTTGGAAAGCTAATGAGATATTATTTCTATTAAAAATGGTTTGGAGGGCAGTAGATGATTTATTTAAGTCGTGGTTGTGTAAAAGTGTTGGGTCGTCAGGTTTTTATCGCGTTAAATGCGTGCGGTCGGTGTTTTACAGTGTGTTGTGCTATTGTTATATGACGTGGAGCTTTTATGTGGTTTGTATGATGTTGAAGCATGTGATAAGTTGTTGTAATTGTTGTGGCCTTATGGCAAAATATTTTGTTGAATTGAATACAAATGTATGGTATTAATGTATGTTGTTGTGGGTAGCCTTCGTGGCGTGAATCCTAGTGTTGTGAGTATCATTGCATGATTGCAGGATTGTTGTGGTTGATGGTGAGTAATTCTTGATGTGAATTGTTATGAGTGTATATGCCAAAATGCTAATTGTTGTGGTTTGTGGATTATGATGAAATGCATTGTTTCGGGTTTGATTGCAATGCATGATTATTGATGTTGAGATGGTTCATATGGTTATATATGTATATGCATTTGATTGTCATGAGTCATTTGTATGCCAAGTATCATGATATGCATCTTGTGATGTCGTGTGCCCTTGTGGGGTGTGAGCGACGAAACGATTCCAGAGGGAATCTGCTGTAACGGTCGTGTGCCTTATACAAAAAGGACCTAAAGCGACGTTATAGACGATCGTGTGCCTTATACAAAGAGGACCTAAAGCGATCGGATCGTGTGCCTTATACAAAGAGGACCTAAAGCGATCCATAAACGTCGTGTGCCTTATACAAAGAGGACCTAAAGCGACGGGGAACATCGTTTGCCCGACGGGGAGTTACACTAAGTAACAAGCGATGATTCCAATAATTCCTGAGTGAATTAATGATGCTGAGAATGATGGATGGATTGGTACCACATTGTATTGCAAAGAGTCGTTGTGTCGGTCTCTGTGCATTTGCATAAATCATGAATGGATTGATTATGTGTGGGAAATTGTGAATGGATTGATTATGTGTGGGAAATTGTGAATGGATTGATTATGTGTTGAGCTCGTGATAGCATTGGTGATTTGGTATGCATTCATGATAAATGTATGGATTATGGATGATATGTTTTATGAATGGACATATGCTATGTTTTGTGGAGACGTTATACATTACATAGATTGTTTGGATGATCGTTGATATGCTATATATGAATATATGTGATGTGGTGGTGTGTTTCCATATGTCATAATCTTGATATGCCTTATGTGTGAATATGTGATTATGTTGGTATAATTGATATATGCTATGTTGTTAGATTATTAGAAATATGTATGTATCTGTGGCATGCTATATGTATTAGTATGTGATGCTTGTGGTGAGAATAATTATGCATGTGAAGTTATATGTGTTGCATATTATTATACAATCTTGATTTAGTTGTTATTTCTCACCCTTATGCTGTGGTTTGTTGCCTTATGAGGCAATTGCAGATTAGTATCTTGGAGGCTTTTGTGAAGATTAGTTCTCCATCCTTTTGTCGGTCTGTCTGCTCTGATACGTAACACGGGAGTCGGGGAACGCTTTTGTTATATATGTATACATTTGTTGGATCTATTTTGTATTACCTTTGTATGAATATTTTGATGTTATAAAACAATTTATTTTGTAAAACAAGTCAGTTATGGGTCTTTCCGCTTTATTCCATAATTGAACTTTCCTTTTGTTGGAAAAAGTTTCCCTTTTATGTTTATTCCATTTTATGTTATGTATCAAATTTATGAGCAGGGATTGTGTTTTCTTTCTTTAAATGTGGCATCCTTGTTTCTGTCTAAGAATAAATTTTTATTCACTCTGATTTATTTATGTATTATTTATCCGCGATGGGAATTGGGGTGTTACATTAGTGGTATCAGAGCAGGTCGGTCCGTCCGGCCAAGTTGTTGAGTCAGTTGGTGTGACAGTTGAATACTGTCGATATTGTTTGTCCCTTAGTACGTGATATATGTGTGAAACACTGTCAGTACTTTCTAGTTTTCTAATCCTTTGTCTGCAGGATTTAGAATGAGATAAGTGGGGGAGAAGCTTGTGCTTCTCCAAGTTGCTTCAGTTGTGGAGCGTTGGTTGCAAGAGTGTAAGTGTTGTTTGGGCAGTGTTGTTCTCGATCCGGAGGGAATGCGGAGGTAAGGTTTATGTCGACTAAGGATTTGTGCCTTAGGTAGTTTTGTGCACAAGATGCAAGAAATGCTATTATAGTTTGGTAAAGACGGTTTATGCCCCATCATGATTGTCGGGTGTCTATTGACAAATTGAGGAATTGATCACCCTTAATCTCTTGTTGATAGTAGACGGAATTATGTTGGATGGAATAGACGTGTCTTTCCAGCTTTGATAGTATGTTTTGTGAATCGTTTGGAGCTAAGCCTGTGAGTACAGATTGTTTTGTTGAGTCGATGAAGATTCTAATATCGGAAGATGAGACGGATTAGAGGTTTTGGTATGTTGGTCCAGTTGGAAAGTCATTGAGAGAGAACGATTGGGTATCGTTAATGGTTGTTCTCAGAGAGTAGAGTCTGAACTCAAATTTGATGAAGGTGAAAATTTGAGGTTTGGATCTGCTAAGTAAGTAGAAGAACTTTTAGGAAGTGAAACTCAGATGTTTGTCATGTTTGTGATGATAGTGTCCTTGAAATTGGCAGGAAAGCCACAGTGATGGGCCGTCAATTGTGCATGGTTTTCAGATGCGTTTTTGGATGAAACATTAGTGTGTCGACTTGAAGAGGTCCAGCATGGTTGGTAAGGAAAAGGATGATAGCATGAGGTTGCGTGTTAATCAGTGAGTAGTATGGAAACTTGCAGTTGTGTTCTGGATAGCTTGAGTTTTGAATTGTGACGAATCGCGAACGATTTGAAGTTCCTTGATGGTGTTACTTTTGTTATGGTTTGAGATCTCGTGTCAACAGAAACCTTGAGTGAGTTGGAAACCCGTAAGAAGAATTGATATGGAATGTGGTAGCCAGAGATTGTTAAGCTATTTTGGACAAATTATTTCGAGCTCAGAATGAATTTTGAAGGTTGTATATGTTATGGTTGTGGAGTATATGAATCGTATCCTCCATATTTGATTGGATAAGTTCGGAGTGGTGTTCATTAGAGATATTCTGATCTATTATAAAATCAGAAGGAGAGTTTGTAGGGTGTTTGAGAATCGAGTTGCAAGTGTTGAAAAGAAAGGAATTTTTATGCTAAGTTATCCAAGTGATAATTTTGGTTGGAAGAGGTTAGCTTTCTTGGATATGTTATTTCTGATGATGGTATTGTTATGGATCCATTGGAAATAGATGCAGTTCTACATTGAGAGACTCCAAAGTCGGTTAAGAAGATTAGAAACTTTTGGGCTTAGTTGGTTGTTACTGCAGGCTATGGGAGACTTTGCTAAGTTAGTACTTCTGTTATCTCAGTTGACTTGCAAAGGGTGAGTCGTTTGTTTTGGATGTTCGTTGCGAGTAAGTTTTGGTGAGTTAAAGTAGAGATTGACTACGACTCCAATTTTGATTCTGCCTGATCCTAATAAACTGTTTATGGAATATTGGGATGCGTCCTTGATAAGTGTAGTTAGTGTGTTAATGCGAGAGGGTAAAGTTATTTCTTATGCTTTACGACAATTGAGGATTCATGATTTCAAGATGGCTGCGGTTACTTTGGTGTTGAGAATCTAGAGGCATTATTTTGAGGGTTTTAGGTTCAAGGTGTTTAGTAATCACAAGGGTTTAGAGTACTTGTTTGGTCAGAAGGAATAAAGTATAAGACAACGAGGATGGTTGGAATTCCTGATGAGTTATGACTTTAGCTTAAATTATCCTATTGGTGAAGTTAATGTCGTGCCTGATAAGTTAAGTCGAAAGCTTTTATGCATGTCTGTTTTGATGGTCAGAGGATTAGAATTATTTGAGCAATTCAGAGACTTGTGCCTGGTGTGGGAGATAACTCAGCAGAGCGTGAGGTTGGGTATATTAAAAGTGAACAGTGATTTTTGGTGAATATGTGAAAGAGTTAGACTTTGGACGTGGGATTGATAGTTTTGATGGTTACGAGTAATCAGAGTATGCAACGGAAGCGTGATGTGGCACAATTCGTATAGGCGTGTGTGACTGGTAAGAGTTCATAGGTTGAACATTATGAACATGTAGGAATGATGAGACCATTGGATGTTTCAGAATGGAAGTGTTAGGTGAAAGTTTTAAATATTATTCATGGGCTACTATGTAGATGGATGTTTTGGTTATATGTTCGATTGGTGAATCGTAGCATTGTTGTAATATTGTTGTGTGACAAGGATATTGGTATTGTGGTTATGTAGAGGTTGTTGAAACGATGTTGGGTCATGGAACTTTATGTTCTTGTTTGTGTTGTTGCCTCGTTTCCATCGTGATGGTTCGAGTGCGAGTAGCTAATTCCTTGTGGGGAATTAGGGGAGTGTTACCTACGGTGAGGGTAACGATCTTGTTGTGTTTCGGTTCAAGAGTGAACCGGTGTGTTCGTAACTTGGGTATTCTTTGAGTCGTGAGTTGGTCGTCAAGTGCATTGTATGTGCATTGCATCTTGTCGTTGTTGTTATTACCGTTGTCGTGTCGTTGTAGTAGTTGCTGTGAGCGAGGTGTTTTGTCGGTTTGTGTTATTCGTGGTGTTGCCTTTAATGGCATGAGAGTGGGTTAGTCGGATACGAGAGTCGTATCCGGAGTTGTTTGTACCAAGTATATTTTCGAGGACGAAAATGTCTAAGTGGGGGAGAATTGTAACGCCCCGTTTTGTCCGATTTATTTAATCGAGTCGATTTAATTATTTTCGTTTTTATATTATTTTATTCTTGACTTTTATTTGACAATATATTATTTTTCATCGTCATTATGTTTTATCGCGTTTTGAGAGCGTTTGCGAGATATGTGGGCTGAGGGGTAAAATGGTCATTTTGAGGGGTTAGATATTTTAGAAAAATTAGATATTTTTTAAATAGAGATTTGAGAGAAAAAGAGAGAAAAAGAAAGATAAAGAAAGAGAAAGGAAAACGTGGGAAAAGAGAAGAGAAGAAGAAAACATGGATTCATCATCTTCTTCAAACTCCTATTCGATTAATCGGGTAAGGGTGAGAAGCTTCGATTATATTTTGATTGTATATGTATATGTATGTGTTGTTTGTATTTGTTTGGTTGAAATATATACTTTTCCTTATTGGTTGGATTGAAGAACAAATATGTGGGAATCGATGTTTTAACGGTTAGAATTTGGAATAGATTGTGTAGAATAGTCGAGTAATGTTTAGGTTTAATCAGGAATACTCGTTGGTATGATTTAGGGAGTTTTGGATTGAGTTATATAGTTTTTGAGAGTTAGGGAAATAATGATGAAATGGTGAGAAATCGATGTTTTCACGGTTGGAATGCGGAATAAGTTGTGTAGTATAGTCGGGTGAGGATAGGAATTAATCGGGAATGGTTGTTTGTGTGTTTTTTAGTGGTTTTGATCGAGTTTGGAGTTGGGATAAATTGATAAAATTATGTTTCAAAATATTTCAAAAATGTAAAATGTGTTGGATGGCTTTTTAATGGTGAAAATATTGTAGTATGTTGAATTCTGAGATCGGGACTTTGTTGAATTGAATACAAATGTATGGTATTAATGTATGTTGTTGTGGGTAGCCTTCGTGGCGTGAATCCTAGTGTTGTGAGTATCATTGCATGATTGCAGGATTGTTGTGGTTGATGGTGAGTAATTCTTGATGTGAATTTTTATGAGTGTATATGCTAAAATGCTAATTGTTGTGGTTTGTGGATTATGATGAAATGCATTGTTTCGGGTTTGATTGCAATGCATGATTATTGATGTTGAGATGGTTCATATGGTTATATATGTATATGCATTTGATTGTCATGAGTCATTTGTATACCAAGCATCATGATATGCATCTTGTGATGTTGTGTGCCCTTGTGGGGTATGAGCGACGAAACGATTCCAGAGGGAATATGCTGTAACGGCCGTGTGCCTTATACAAAGAGGACCTAAAGCAACGTTATAGACGATCGTGTGCCTTATACAAAGAGGACCTAAAGTGATCGGATCGTATGCCTTATATAAATAGGACCTAAAGCGATCCATAAACGTCGTGTGCCTTATACAAAGAGGACCTAAAGCAACGGGGAACATCGTTTTCCCGACGGGGAGTTACACTAAGTAACAAGCGATGATTCCAATAATTCCTGAGTAAATTAATGATGATGAGAATGATGGATGGATTGGTACCATATTGCATTGCATAGAGTCGTTGTGTCAGTCTCTGTGCATTTGCATAAATCATGAATGGATTGATTATGTGTGGGAAATTGTGAATGGATTGATTATGTGTGGGAAATTGTGAATGGATTGATTATGTGTTGAGCTTGTGATAGCATTGGTGATTTGGTATGCATTCATGATAAATGTATGGATTATGGATGATATGTTTTATGAATGGACATATGCTATGTTTTGTGGAGACGTTATACTTTACATAGATTGTTTGGATGATCGTTGATATGCTATATATGAATATATGTGATGTGGTGGTGTGTTTCCATATGTCATAATCTTGGTATGCCTTATGTGTGAATATGTGATTATGTTGGTATAATTGATATATGTTATGTTGTTGGATTATTAGAAATATGTATGTATCTGTGGCATGCTATATGTACTAGTATGTGATGCTTGTGGTGAGAATAATTATGCATGTGAAGTTATATGTGTTGCATATTATTATGCAATATTGATTTAGTTGTTATTTCTCACCCTTCTGCTGTGGTTTGTTGCCCTATGAGGCAATTGCAGATTAGTATCTTGGAGGCTTTTGTGAAGATTAGTTCTCCATCCTTTTTGTCGGTCTGTCTGCTCTGATACATAACACGGGAGTCGGGGAATGCTTTTGTTATATATGTATACATTTGTTGGATCTATTTTGTATTACCTTTGTATGAATATTTTGATGTTATAAAACCATTTATTTTGTAAAACAAGTCAGTTATGGGTTTTTCCGCTTTATTCCATAATTGAACTTTCCTTTTGTTGGAAAAAGTTTCCCTTTTATGTTTATTCCATTTTATGTTATGTATCAAATTTATGAGCAGAGATTGTGTTTTTTTCTTTAAATGTGGCATCCTTGTTTCTGTCTAAGAATAAATTTTTATTCACTCTGATTTATTTATGTATTATTTATCCGCGATGGGAATTGGGGTGTTATATTGGTCTTTACTAGAAGGTCCTTGATGTATTTTGACTGAGCGAGTAATAAAGAATCTGAAGTTGGTTGTTTCACTTCAATGCCTAAGAAGTAATCAAGAGAATCAAGTTGTTTGAGGGAGAAAATGGAATTCAATTTGGAAATGATGGTTTGAATAAGGGAGGCAGAATCCCCTGTGATGATGATATCATCCACATAGACCAGCATATAGATATCATGACCCCCAACACAATAGGTAAACAAGGAAGGATCACACTTGTTAGGTCTAAACTTGAGTTGGATAAGGGTAGTTTGCAGCCTATCAAATCATTGCCTAGGGACTTGTTTTAAGCCATAGAGAGCCTTGTTGAGCTTGAATACTAAAGTTGGATTAGCACTTTCAAAGCCCTTAGGCTGCTCCATATAGACCTCTTCATTAAGAATGCCATTGAGAAAGGCATTATTAACATCCAATTGTTGAATTAGCCATTTGTGTGTAAGAGTTATGGGGAGAATAAGTCTGTAAAGATAAATCCATATCTTTGATTGAACTCTTTTACCACCAGCCTAGCCTTGTATCTGTTAACTGTGCCATCTGGATTTTCCTTGATCCTAAACACCCAGTTGCAATTAATCGCATTTTTCTGAGGTAGAAGAGGAACAAGAGTCCAGGTTTTGTTGTTAATGAGAGCGTTGTACTCCTCTTGCATAGCTGCTTTCCAGTTTGCATCAGGAAGAGCAGACTTGACACTCTTGGGTTTTGTAGTAACCAAGAGCAGTCTGGGTTCCAATCTGGGTTGAGAAAATCCAGACTTGGCCCTGGTTTGCATTTGATGAGAATTATGAGGTTGAGGGACTGGTACAACTTTAGGTGGAATATGAGGTCTTGTAGTAGAGAAAGTGGATGATGTATAAGTGTTATTCTGAGTTACAGAAGATTCAGTCTCTGAGGAAGCAACAATGTGACTAGCCTGGTCTGAATCAATGGCTGGGGAACCAGAAGAGGAGCTATAGGACTGAGGTTCATGAGACTGATGTGATTCTTGAGAACTGACAGAGGAGTCAGTAGACCTAGGGGATTGGGGAGATGGAACTGAAGAGGAAGTAGTAGGACTAGGAGGAAGGACATTGGCAGGTCCAGAGGACGTAACATTGTCAGAGATGATAGGAAGTGGTGAAAGAGTTACACTTTTGGTTGAAAGGGCAGAGGAAGTAGGATCAAGAAATAATTTAGGATATGGAAACCTGACTTCATTGAAGAGGACATCTTTTGAAATGTAAATTCTCCCAGTGGATGCAAGGCATCTGTACCCTTTATGAGAAGAAAAGTAGCCAAGAAATACACACTTTTGAGACCTAAAGTCCAACTTATGGCTATTGTATGGCCTGAGAATAGGAAAACAGGCACAACCAAACACTTAAAAAATTGTAATCAGGCTGTGAATTATACAATACAGAATAAGGAATTTCAAACTTAATAAATGATGAAGGAAGCCTATTGATGAGATACACAAAAGTGGAGAAAGCATAATCCTAATAGGTAAGTGGAAGTGAGGCTTGACTCAACAATGTGAGTCTCATATCCACTATATGCATATGCTTCTTCTCAACCACACCATTTTGATGGTGTGTGTGAGGACGGATTAGCCTATGAATAATGCCATTATCCTTGAGAAATTGAGCGAAAGGTCTGAATTCACCACCCTAATTAGACTGAACAACTTTAATGGGATATCCAAGTTGAAGTTCCACTAAATTCTTAAATTGTTGAAATGTAGAAAGTGTTTCAGCTTTAGTTTTAAGAAAATAAATCCAAGTAAACTTGGAATATGCATCAACAAATGACATATAATACTTGAAACCAGAAGTGGAAGAGTGAGGTGAGGGACCCCATAGGTCACTAAAAACAAGTTCAAGTGGTGATGTGTATGTAGTGTGTGAATCAGGTGAGTGAAGTTTGTGTGCTTTACCAATACAACAAGCTGAGCAGAAATCATCAAGTTCTTTATTAGAAAAGTGAACATTACAAGCTTGTATAACAAGTTTCAATACATGAGTATTAGGGTGGACTAGTCTAAGATGCCACTTATTTGGTGCACTAGAATTCAAAGCAACTATATTAATACTGGAATTACATACTTTAGCCAGACTAAGACTAGGTATAGCAGAGGGCAAAATAGAAGAACCAAACAGGTTGATGGAGGGAAACTCATAGAGGCCATCCTTGCCAACATTTCCTTCAAGAAGAGTAGCCTTAGAGACCTGTGGTTGAACAATAAATTTGTCAGTAGTGAAGATGAAATGCACATTATTATCTCTATATAATTGAATGACACTAAGTAAATTCTTAGTGATATTGGGAATAAGTAAAAGATTGTGAAGTGTGAGTGATGTGTGAGGCTGAAGAGGTGAAGGAAAAACACTTGAACCAGAAGATTATATATGCACACCTTGACCATTTCCCCTGAAGATCTGGTCAGGACCTTCAACTGGAGTTATCTGCTGTAGATTTCTGGCTTCATTAGTGACATGAAAGGAAGCACCAGAATCAGGAAACCATGAGCCTGAGGTAGATGGTGCTGAGTTGGCAACCAAAGTACTAGGAGCATGAGATAAGGTTGAGGGACTTCTTGGCTGTGGAGGAGGTCTAGTCCATACATTTTGAGGAGTGTCAAGTGTAACGAGCGATTTTTGTCGGTGAAGCGACCACCTTATCGCTGGTTTTTGGGTTTCTCCCCACAATGAGGAGGGGTGCTACTTTCTGATTTCTTATTTATCCCGTGAAGCTAGAAGGGAAAGGGAAGATATCTAAAATTAACCTTGCACACGATTGTTTAATTGAACAAACGCTTAAAGAGATTGGGGGGTCCGGGGTCAGGTTATACAATAGGGAGTTGTCAATTACCCATCATATATATGGTTATCCACAGGTTGTTAGCTTTAGGTTTCGCTTTGTACTTGATGGTGTTTATCCGTTAATGGGTTGGGAAAGTTTCTTAGGAAGTATGAGAGAGTGAGTGAGTTTTTGTTGATGTTCGGGTGTTTTGGTAAGGTACTGGACCTAAGTTTTGATTGGTATAAAGGTACCAGACCTAGAGTTTTTTATTAGTATGCTCGCTAAGATTTTTCAATCTTATGCCTACGTATTCCCATTTAAACGAAACAGGGAAATCAGAGAAATCGTAGTTCCTCCTATTCTAAGGGAGGAAAAAGATATTTTGTGTCTTGTTCAAAGCCCAAGATTGAAGGTAAAAGGTTATTTATTTGTGTCTTGTTTAAAGCCCAAGATTGAAGCTAAAGAAGTTTGACTGAGAGAGAACTTGTCATCTCTAAAGAGGGATTGGACTTCCTCGGAGGGGATTGCTGATTTTTGTGTGCCTTGATCAAAGCCCAAGGTTGAAGCTAAGAGGTTGATTGACTCCACTTGGGAAGTCTTTATACAAAGCCTAAGAGTAGGCTGAAAGAGATTCGGTTCTTTGGGAAGGTCACTATACAAAGCCTAAGAGGAGGCTGGAGGTTTGACTTTTCCGGGGAAAGTGTTCTATTTGTCTTGTACAAAGCCCAAGATTGAGGCTAAAAGATATTTTGACTCCGCCGGGGAAGTTTATATGTGTCTTGTACGAAGCCCAAGATTGAGGCTGAAATGGTAAATTTAACTGACTCGGATGAGGATATTTTTATGTGTCTTGTACAAAGTCCAAGATTGAGGCTACACTGAGTTTGACTCTGCGGGAGAGTATTATCTGTCTTGTACAAAGCCCCAGATTGAGGCTGAAAAGAGTTTGACTCAGCTTAGGGAATTTATTTCTCGAAGCCTAAAGAAGGCTAGGAGGAATTGACTCCACTGGGGAAGATATTTGTCCCAAGCTTAAGAGGAGGTTATGAAGATTTATGTTTTGTACAAAGCCTAAGATTGAGGCTAAACGGGTTTGACTCAACAAGTGAGTGCTTTTATTTGTCCTGTACGAAGCCCGTGATTGTGGCTGAACAAGCTAGAGAAATCATTCCTCCTAAGAGGAGGATGACTTCTACTAGGGGAAATCTTTATGCCAAGCCTGAGATGAGGCTGGAAAAGATTGACTCAACAAGAGAGTGCTTTTATCTGTCTCGTATAAAGCCCGAGATTAAGGCTAAAAGGGTTGACTCAACAAGAGAGTACTGAAAGGTGATTGACTCAACAAGAGAGTCTGTGAAGGTGATTGACTCAACGAGAGAGTCTGAAAGTGATTGACTCAACAAGAGAGTCTGGAAAGTGATTGACTCAACAAGAGAGTCTGAAAGGGTTATCTCCGCTGGGGAGAATCATTGTACAAAGCCCAAGAGAAGGCTAACTGTGCTGAGGAAAGGTCCTTATACAAAGCCTAAGAGGAGGCTAGCTTCTGCTGGGAATTATTGAGATCCCGAGGCAGGTCCAAATGGGGAATAAACTCTTGCTGAGGGTTACAGAAGAGTTGAGGTATCGGATGCCTTTAGGTTCTGATAGTGTTATACTGATGATAAACTGACCCTGGTTGGGGGATTTTTAGGAGAGAGACTGGGTTTTAACTCTACAGGGGATTTATCCAAAGTGACCGGGGTTTCTTCCTATGTTTGTGAGGAACTTGAGAATGTCTTTGAGACTCAAGGTTAGATTGTCCAAGTCTATTGGTGTGGAAGAGTTTTATCTTTTGTATGATGCCCAAGAGGAGGCGGGTGTTTTAAGGGATGAGAATCAACCCTAAATTGGTCTGAGATTTGACACTGGAAAGACCGCTCTAGCAAAGGATGACTAAGTTCTATCTTATACCTTTAGGAGGTCTTTAGGGTCCTTGTATTAAACCCAAGAGGAGGCAAGAGAACTTCTAAGAAGCCGGAGGGTCCAAAGAGTTTTTTAAATTTAAAATCAAGAGGAAACCTTAATTTTAAATAAAAATGTTATTTTTCAAAGGAAATTAAATGAAAAAAATGATATAAAATACCAAATGTATTCAAAAATAAGTTGTACAAATTGAAAAATATTTTGAAAAGCCATGTCTAATTACATGAGAGTTTGAAATTCAATTGGTTTTGAAAGATCAAAGTGGGAATTTCATTTAAAAATGTTTAAAAACAACAAAAATGAAATTAATTACAAAAATTCTAATTATATTAAATAAATAATATAAATTGGATTTTTTTTGTAAAATAAAATATTTAAATATTTTAGTGAATTTTGAGAAAAAGAATCAATTCAAAAACATAAATATTCAGAGAGAAATTAATTTTTGAATAAATTAACAAAAATAACAAAATATTCAAATATTCAAAAATTTGAAAAAGGGCGCCAAGAACACCAAGTTCTTGCCCGCGCCCTCTGTTTTTTCAGATTTGCATTTTCTCACTTTTCTCCATGATTTCTCAATGGTTTTGCACGATTCAAGTACCAATCTTGCTCATTTTTTAACAAGGATCACAACCATATAGATTAATTGCATTTATTTTGAGTATTGAGTGAGAAATCAGAAGAAAATCTCAAAAACCCTAATTTCAGCATGAACACCATGAAATTCCATACACGACTGATTCAGGGCAATTGATTGAGGCCTATCACTCTATACATGATTAGGAACATATGGCAAAATTATTGTGCAGTAAAATATGCATGCATCATGGAGTTTGAAGAGTTCATGCTTACCTCTTGCAGCTGATGATCGAGTTTGGTGATGGAGGTGTTGTAAGTTGGTTCCAACGATCTGGACAACTTCCTTAGGTGCCAAGGAATGTGTCTGAATGCTTGGAGTGGTTTGAAATGAACTGGAACTTGAGATGGTACCCCAACTGCAACTCTGTCAAGAACTTGAGTAGTTGGCTGGTGATTTTGTGAAATTGATATTCCAGATGTTATGTAAGAGTTTGGATCACTTCTATATGTTATATGTGAGGTGTGTGAACCATTGGTTTGGTTGGAATCACTCTCAAATGCAAAACCCGATAGTGACTTGCAAGAGAAGGTGAAATTGGAGTGAAAGTGGTGATTTTGAGGAAAGCATCAGTTTGGGTGCTTTGGTGTACTCAAATTGATCACAATTGATGTCTATTTATAGTGCAACAAGTTTGTTTTGGCATCAATAGTGAATGGCAACTGGTACATGCCTGTGGCCAATTATGATCAAATGGAATCTCAAATCTCCTCTAGCCATTGACTTGAGATTAGAGCACAGGCTTTGTAGCTTTGGTTCAGAGATAAGTTTGGACTGAATTCAGTTGGAATAGGCTCAGTTCATGCCACCTTGATGCATTCATTAAAGGCTTGGAAACAAAATTGGAGTCTTGGCACTTTTTAGCTCTTTTAGGTTTGGCATGGCTACTTGTAGATTCTTGGACTTTAGGGGCTTGGAGATCAGATCATCCCCCTTGGATTTGATCCTCAGATGTGTCCAAAATAATGACAAGGCTTGTATTTATCAGATTTGGAAAATCGAGCAAAATGCACAAATTCTTCCTTGTAAAAACCAGTTCATGATGCCATGTTCCAAAGGTTGTATCTCCTTGCTCAAATGGAATTTGGAGATGATCTGGTACTTGTTGGAAAGCCCTTATGGCATACTTTAACTTTGATGTCCACCCCTAGACCTGGTTTGACTTAGATCAAGGTGAAAACTTCCCCTACATTTTGGAAAAAGTAAGGCAGATTTTGAATTAGTGAAAATTTCACTAAGTGTTGGAAAAGTACCAATTTCATGTTTTCAGCCATTTTGATCACTCCATAACTAAAAATCCATGAGGAATTGGAATGAGCTGTAGTTGAAGCTTTTGTAGAGTGTATCAAGACCTATAAATCCAGCTTTGGACCATCCAAAATGGTTGCTTGGATCTCAAGTTATGGTCCTTGGAAGTTGGTACCCTAGCCACTTTGTTCCATAACTTAGAAAAATTCTAAGTTTTTTATGGTTACCCCTTTTACAAGTTAACTCATTTTCTTTGGTTTTTCTTGATGAATGATGATTCAAATCACATATTATCATTGTTTTAGGGTTAAATAACCTTTGTTGACCAAAAATTCAAAAAGTCAAACTTTGGATTTTTGTACAGTTGACTTTTTATCGGATGAAATCCAAACTGTGCTATCCTTTATGAAATCAAGCCCTTGACCTAAATCAAACCTAATGTATGGATTCCATAGGTGTTATAAGGTGTATTGAATCATGTCCCAAGGTTTGGGAGCATGTCTTGGTCAAAAGTCAAAGGCATAGTTGACTTTTTCCTCGAAACCCTAACTGTGGTCCTGATGAAATTGAAACTTGTAGATTAAGCTTCTTGGATCAATCCATTGTTGCAAATGGATCAATGTAGTGTATTGGTGACCCTCAAATCATGTCTTGAGGTCTTGGCTCATGCTTTGTCCCAAAAGTCAACTTAGGGGTGAATTAGGTCAAGAAACCCTAATTCCTGATTTTTGGGTAAATGCATCCCCTGAGGTTAAATTGACTTGATGATTGGGTCCATGAGGTCCCTTGGAGTATCTTGGGTTGTGCTTTGAAGCATTGGCTCATGCCCAGAGGAAAATTTCCATCTGGAGGCCCTGGTCGACGAAAACCCTAATTTAGTGACACCGTCGATCTTGAGGCTTGATCCACTTGGAATGTTGCACCCTTGTGATTGATTCTTGATGTGGGAGTCCTATTTATCCTTTATGGGTGTTTGAGAGTTTAGACAAGTTGAAGATCATGTCATTCCTTGATTGATCTTTTGTCTGAATGCTCTGAGAGGGCTTGAAACCCTAATTCTTAATTGTGGTGAATGCTCAAACATCTCTGAGGAGATTAATCAGGCATGATAGTTCATCCATATTGTGGTAATGATTGGCACAATGATGGTAAATCTTGGTGGTCAAAATTTGGGGTATGGCAGATGCCCCTATTTAATCTTCTTGGACCCGAAGGAGTGAATGGCAAAGGCATTCAGGCATTCAGGGAGCAAGAGGATTAAATATCGGAATACCCAAAATTTTGATGGTGGTTATGAATGGCAGCTTACTCATCCATCCTTTTTTGCTAAGCAATGATGTTTAGAAAAGGGTAAACTTCCCCTCGATCCTGGTTTTCAGCCACGGAACTGGTCTAAGTTTTCTTTTGTCTATAAACTTCCCCTCGATCCTGGTTTTTAGCCACGTTTGACGCAAGATTTCCGCAGTCGACAACCTAAGAATCCTCAGTGAACTTTTTTGGTTTCAACCTTCCCCAGCAAAGCGAGTGTTTATTTCACTCCTCATTGGATTTTCTCACTACCTTGATCTTCTCTAGTGAAAGTGGATGTTTATTTCATCCCCTCGAAGTGTTATCTCTGATATTTTCAACTACTATTGATCCAAGCTTCCCCGATGAAGTAGATATTTATTTTATCCAGTTACAACTTTCATTCAGACTACTTCAGTTCGCAGTGGGTGTTTATTTATCCCCTGTGAAGTCTCTTCGATCATGAGTTTGATTCGTTCCCGGTGAATCTTTCTCGTCTCCAACAGAATCACGAGGTTCATCTTGACAATCCTAAGTGAAATCATGATGTTTATCCCCAAATGGAGTGCTCTCTCTTCCCCCAGAGAAGTTTGAAGCCTTGAAACAGAATTGTGGTTCCATATGTGGCTCTCATTTCATCCCCAGTGATGCTTCTATCTTGCGAAGATTGGCCGAGTATCCATATCGGGATGTTTATTTCATCTCCAGTTCTCTCTCTGCTTTGTTTTGTCAGCATAAGCATAAGCATAACATACATTCATTCATATAGATATATGGCATGTGCGCATTTTTCATCTTGCATTTTGTGTTGTTTGTTTTGTTCTTTCACTTTGGTTGCGTTTATCCCCAAGTGATCGGGTTAGTCTTCTCCCTCCAAGTAGAGTAGTCAGCCCTAGGCAGAAAGAGGACATCCTTTCTAATTCCCCACTGAGTTCGATCCTTGTGGAAGACAGTTGCTTTAGTTTTCTTTTCCATTTTTGGATAAAGATAAACCCTTTTGAGTTCATTCCTCACTGGATGGAGTCTTGTTTGACCGTTTCTTTTCAGTTATTTCCTAGATTGAACTTCGGTCCTTGACAATCACAATTTTGGATATCTCTAGGCTTTTGAACCTAGACTAAGCGTGCATTTATTTTGCACTTTGTCTCCCCAAGAAGAGTTTATTTGAAGACCTCTATGGAAGACATAAATTATTTCTCCAACGGTTATTACTACATTTTCGTGGAATTTGTACTCAGATAACAAGTGGCCGCTCTTTATGTGAGCAGTTGATTTTGACCTCAAGTTTTCAATCTGGATGACAAATGGCAGTCTCCCCAGGACATTTTGTATATCCCCGGTGAAGTTATCAAGGTTATCAACTATTCTCCGTCAGATGTTATCTCTCCAGAAATCCGTCAGAAAAACCCATTGAAGACTTTACAAGTATTCTCTTTATTTGGGAATCTCTATTACAAGATTTTACTAGCTTCAACACAGTTTTCAGCTACAACAATACTATTTCTCAGTGGTATTCTCCCCAGTGAGTCCACAATTCAATTTGCTTCCATCAAATGGCGTCTCTTCGAGAAGTTTGGTGAAGATTCGGCTGATCTTTCTCTTTATTTGAGAAAACATATTTTACAAGTCAGCCGGCTTACATCTCTTTTGAAGATCCCTGGTAATGCTTCCAAATCTCCAGAAATTTATGGATTCCCGCTGAAGTCGTATACCTCCAACAGATTTCAACGGAAGATGTTTCTCTATTTCCAGGATCTCGGCAGTAGATTCCTTGGTTAACTTTAAACTTTGACGAACAGTCATTTCTTTCCAGGATCTCGATAGTAGATTCCCTGGTTAACTTTAAACTTCGACAAACAGTCGTTTCTTCCTAGGATATCGGCAGTAGATTCCCTGGTTAACTTTAAACTTCGACAAATAGTCGTTTCTTCCTAGGATCTCGGCAGTAGATTCCCTGGTTAACTTTAAACTTCGACAAACAGTCGTTTCTTCCTAAGACCCCGACAGTAGGTATTTCCCTTGTTATTATCGACAATAGATTTCCAGAAGACCTCGGCAGTAGGTATTTCATTTTAAAATTCTCTGGTTATTCTCGGTAGTAGATCTCTAGCAGACTTCGATAAACAGTCGTTTCTTTCCAGGATCTCGGCAGTAGATTCCCTGGTTAACATCAAACTTCGACAAACTGTCGTTTCTTTCCAGGATCTCGGCAGTAGATTCCCTGGTTAACTTCAAACTTTGACAAACAATTGTTTCTTTCCAGGATCTTGGCAGTAGATTCCCTGGTTAACTTAAAATTTTGACAGACATTCATTTTTCTCAGCAGAGCTTCTAGTTATCTTTGACAGTGGACACATCTTCAATAAAACCTTCGAGGAAGGTATTCTCAGAAGAGGTTCTAAGTCTCAACAATAGACTCCTCCAGCCGATATCTCTTGAAGATTCCTCCGGTTGACCACTACAGCAGGTTCTCCAAGTGGATTTTATCAGAAGATTTCGTCACAAGTTCATCACCCCGCTTAAGACACCTTGTGATTGACAGTTGGTAGTCTCTTTCCCCCAGTGGAGTCGGATCTTTCCCCGTGGAGTCTTGCTTTGCTAGGTTGTTACTCGTCGGGTCTCCTTTTCATTAGCTATTTTCCGACGTTTCAACCTGTTATCCCTTGTGGCATCTTTCCTCACAGGATCTCTGTCTTGCATATCATAACATTTCATACCATATCATGTGCATCTTGTGGCATCTTAGGGCCAAAAATTGTGCATGTTTGTATTTAAGTCCCTCATATCTCGTCGAGACGAAGATTTCAATCTCCATATCTCCGAATAGGAGAAACTTAAATAGGGGCATCTGTCACACCCTAATTTTTGACCCTAAGATCCCCACTTTGCTCTTTGCATAACATCTTAGGCCAATCATTCGTGCATAACTAACCACTTTATTTAGACTTTGTTTGTTTGTTTCATTTAGTTAGGTACTGCTGCAAAAGGCTCAAAGGTCATGGAGATCTCTGTGTATGCCTCAAGGATGCCTCAGGAGCAAGATACTAGGATGTATGATTAATGCTCCATCATTGCTTCATGTTGAGAGTACTCGAAATCAGGTCATGGTGCAAAGGATGGGATTGTGGAGTTATTAAGATTAAGGTGACAGAGCCCATTCGTAGGGATTCCTCGAAATTCAAGTTCATGTCGAATTCAAGTTATTGATGATGGTGACAAAAGGATTCACATTGTCATAAGGTTTAAGTAACCAAAGTTCATCAAACTTTATTCAAATTGGAATTTATTCAAGTTACCATATTCTCAAATTCAAAGATTTTTTTGGTACAAAGATGCAAGAGGTGATTCAAGTTTCATCATGGAATTTACAAAAGATTTTAATCAAGTTAATTCTAAAGTTCAAGGTTGCAAGTTCTCAAAGGTGATTCTTTGTCAAAGAAAATGAGCTTTATCCAAATCTATCCAAAATATGTCAAACTGTAAGGATCGAAAATTTACAAAATTCAAGGTTCAATCCCTTCAAATTCCATTTCAAGTTCATCATTTTAAATGACCAAGATTCATATTCAAGTCATAAATTCAAGGTGGTTGGTTCAATACTTTTGTGTCATTTCGAATTGATGAGATTGCACCCTAAAGCATCGCTAGAAAAGTTGAAACTCAAGTTTAAATAAAGGACTTTTGAGAAAGGAATTCCATTCAAAATCAAAGAGCTTGAAAGTTCAAAAATTAAACATGAAAACCCAACTTCTATTATTTTACAAAAACCTTATAAAGTTTACAAAATTCATTCCAATTTCTAAATGCAAACTCCTAGTCTCAAGAAAGGAAATCCCTGCCATGTAAAAGTTATTCCTCGTCCCATTCCTAAGAAGAAGTGGCACCTTACACCTTTATGAGAATATTGTACCCTTTGACAGTATTTTGTGTATTTACTTCCTTCTAGAATTACAAGGACTATTTGCGTGACAATTGTTGGGACCTACTTTTATTAAATACCAAAAATTATCATTAGCAATGGATCTCTTCTTTTCAGCTACTTCAACGTCAATAACCCTCCAACACAACACCACACATTGCTGAAAATGCGGCAACCTTTCCTCTAAGCCAAGCCATGACAAGTTGCTCCTCATAAAGCGAAAGTGACGATATGTAAATCATGAGTTTGATGCTTCCTCGAATCACAACCGAAATGAACTTCTGCCATAACAATGATGAACAAAATTAAAATCACATGGATGTGGTGATGATATTGCTCAGAAACAAAATTAAAAAAAAGCATGATGATAAACTAATGATGGCAAAACTTCTCTTGTCAATTCAACTGCTATAGGATGCCGTCACGGTTTCGAGCGATGAATACTTGAAGTTTTCACCTAAGTATAAGATGTTTGATCTAAGTGCTCCGCTCCAACACACCTTGCCAACATCTCTTGATTCTGTAAACCTGCTGAAAGATGCAAAATGTGAGAATTGATTATAACAAACATGATCAAGAACATTCACAACAACAACAAAGCTCTAAGAAAAGCAATGTGCAATTTCCTCAAAGATTCGATGGCACTAATTTGCACAATCAGTATGCTAACCACAATACTGTTCTTCTTCGATCTCAAGACGAAATGGTGGCATTCCATCTACTACCAATCCTGCAAGGAAGAAACATACGCAGTCATGAAAACAAGACAGAATGGATGGGAACCTGGGAGTGGATGCCTATAGCATGCTATCAAAACCACTGCATTGTTCTGATGTTTCTGCTGCAAATCATCCAACAAAAGCGTCATTACACCAAGTTTCCATCTATTCAAAATACAATCATGAGCTATACAATATACATCAGACAAAAATAATAGCCTAACACATACCTTGTAAGCATATCTCCACTTAGAATACCAAATCAACTCCAAACCAACTCGGAAGATACCACAAGGGAACGATTCTTGCCACTACAATAATCACAGCTGAGCGAGTAAAGCCTTTGCGTTATTCATCGCACCTGCTTCACAAAAAGTCATAATAAGAGCGTTGCATTTTGTAACATGGAATTTTTCCCAAGAAAGTAGCATTACTCATGCCAACACGCTACTGTCACAAGCACTTCCATTTTGATAGACTTTGAAACCCATGGAAATCTGAACTTTCCAACAGACGTTTGGGTTTTCCTTGGGAGTTTTACTGCCTCAAACGGGAGGCACACTCAAAGGTTCATTTTTAAAGAGTTAAAATGGGTGAGATACCTAAAGTTGCATTTTCAAGGCTCGTTGTTTCTGACAGTTCCAAACATTTCTTCAAGAGAATCTGAAAGAAATTGAATTGAATAACTGGAATCAAAATATGTTCAAACATGTCGTGACAAAAAAGGAAAAGAATTTATCATAGTTTCATGACAATTTTTTAACACGTTCCAGGCAGGATATCCATCATCAGTTATACAGATTAAGACAAAATCCAATTCATTCCAAAAACAACTTCTAATAGAATTCATAAGCATTCAAAGTGTTCCAAGACATGTTTCTACGGAAACAGAAAGTTTTCAAAAGGGCAATTACACATAATCACATATTCAAGAGAAAGAAACAGAATTAACAGTCATGATATTCCTTTCTAAAACAAGAGCCATACACATTCAGTGCAGCATTAAAACAAGGATCTATTTTACCCTTATAAAAGGACTATTCACAAAACCAACGAATTCACAAAATCACATAGCTGTTCATCATCCATACCATTCACCAACCAAATATCATAAACAACAACTATCCATTATATCAGTAATCATACCAGAAACACAAATTAATCACACACCAATTCAAATCATACAAAAACACCAGAACATACAACACACAGGGGCGGAAAACACACGAGTACGAGAAAGTTTCACACACACACACACACACACACACTGCAGACAAAGAACATCACATCAGCTATCAATAGAACAACATGCATTGGCAGAAGGAGATTCACAGACACAACGACATACACACACCTACAGGCTAAGAGTTTCGGAGAAGAGAAGGGGATTCGTAAAGGCATGTACCTGATTCAAATGATCGACGACCTGACATTTTTCTTTACGATTTCGCATTTCCTTTTGATCAGTTTGTAACTTGTAATCTCTGAACATATATAGTGGATTGGGTTTAGGGTTTTGTGGGGATTGGGGTTTGTATGTGTTTATGATTTTGTGGTGAGGCTTTTGAACGGAGAGAAGCGAGTGAGAGCAAGCATCAATGGCGGTGAATTTTGAAATCTAGGGTTTGAAACCCCCTTTGTCGGAGAGTGAGAGGTGAGGGAGAAGACGGAGAGGAACGAGAGAGAGAACGAGTGTGTCGCTCTTTTCCTTCTGTTTGTTTTCATGTCCTACTGATTCCCTACACACGCACACACACCACTAGCATACACCATCCACTGTATCCGTTAGATCATCGCCCCTTTAGCATCGTATGGCTGAGATCTGAGGGTCCATGATGGACCCTCTCCCTTGCGTAACACATAATCCCTCCGTTTTTTTTTCTTTTTATTTTAACCCTTCATTTTCTTTTTTACTATAATAAAAAATCTAATGTTGTTTTTTGTATAATTAAAACTTTAATCTAAAAAAATAAATATAACTTTTTTAATATATCTTATAATATATAACTATATTAATAAATTAAAAACCTTTCTTTTTTTAGTAAGCCTTTAATAAAAAAAAGACTTTTATAAAGATACGAAATTAAAATCTTCTTTTAATTAATAAGAAACTTTTTTTTAACTTTCTTCTTTTTTTAGTTTTAAACTAAATAATAATAAAAACTTTTTTAAAATAGTAAAATAAAAATCTTTTTTTATTAATAAGAAAACTCTTTTATTTCCTTTTTCTTTTTTAATTAACTTTTATAACTTAAAAGAAATAAGTGATATTGAAAACCTTTTTTACTAAGATAATAATATTAACACCTTTTTTTTAATAAGAAACCCTTTTTTATTTATTAACTTTATTAATATAACTTTAAAACTAAAATAATAAAAACTTTAAATAACTAAAACTTTTTTATTAACAAGAAAACTCTAACTTTTAATTAAAATAATCTTTAATATAAACTCTAAAATAAAATAAACCTTTTATTAGTTTCCCTAAAAGAATCAAAACTCTTTTCTCAATAAACCGCTCCCCGTTAGAATCCCTCGCGATAAATTGTATGCTTGAGTGACATAAATTAGAACCTCTGATTGATATCGTGCCTTACTTATGCGTTTGTATGTTTACTATTGTATGTGATGTATGTATGTTTTTTTTGTTCTAAGCCTTTTCAAAACAGTAAAACTCTCGATCCAACGTCGAGCCCATTTTCTACCCATGTAAGTCGATTGCCTTTAGGCATCGCATTCAACCTTTTGGTCATTAGACACAATACTAGCACCACTTTGCTAGTGCTCTCGCTCAAATCTAATATAATTAATCGCATTAATATCCAAGGGAAAAATCTCATGCATGATAATCAAATTATTGTGCATGGTTTTACACCCTTAAGATAAGTTTATTAGACAACTTTAGGATATATTTTCTTAAGTTAGTCCCCCTCAAGTTTGATTTTACAATTAAACTTTAGTTCACCTAATTCTCCACACAAGAGAATTAGATGTGAATCATCTCAAAGAAGGGACATACAATCCCATACCCTACAAATACAAACAAATTTCAAAAACTGTGCTGGTTTCGTAAGATGATGACTCATCTCTTCTCCTAGACCTTTTTTTAAACCTTGAGTATCCTTCAAGAGGAACTACATGTGCTCTGATTCCTTCCCGACAGGATATGTAGGCACAAGATGCGATATTTTGTCGAGCACGCTTAGGAATAGAATTTTAGGTCTTCTTACCCCTTAAACCCTTAGCAAACAAAAAAACAAATAACACAATAAAACAAGAGGTTCCTGTAGAGTACTACAGATATCTAGGGTGCTAACACCTTCCCTAGATATAACCAACCCCCGAACTTTAGAATCTTAGTTTGCATTTGCATTGCATTGTGGGTAATTCGATCTTTCTCCCTTCCCTTGGATAAATCAAAGACGGTGGTGAAATAAAAGAAATGCGATTCAAGTTAATATAATAGCTTGATATCCAATTCTCACCGCGACAAATTGTTGAAATTTAGAAAGTGTTTCAGCTTTAGTTTTAAGAAAATAAATCCAAGTAAACTTGGAATATTCATCAACAAATGACACATAATACTTGAAACCAGAAGTAGAAGAGTGAGGTGAGGGACCCCATAGGTCACTAAAAACAAGTTCAAGTGGTGATGTGTATGTAGTGTGTGAATCAGGTGAGTGAAGTTTGTGTGCTTTACCCATACAACAAGCTAAGCATAAATCATCAAGTTCTTTATTAGAAAAAGGAACATTACAAGCTTGCATAACAAGTTTCAATACATGAGAATTAGGGTGGCCTAGTCTAAGATGTCACTTATTTGTTGCACTAGAATTCAAAGCAACTATATTAATACTGGAATTACATTGTTTAGCTAGACTAAGACTAGGTATAACAGAGGGCAGAATAGAAGAACAAGACAGGTTGATGAAGGGAAACTCATAGAGGTCATCCTTGCCAACATTTCCTTCAAGAAGAATAGCCTTAGAGACATGTGATTGGACAATACATTTGTCAGTAATGAAGATGAAATGTACATAATCATCTCTATAGAATTGAATGACACTAAGTAAATTCTTAGTGATATTGGGAATAAGTAAAAGATTGTGAAGTGTGAGTGATGTGTGAGGCTGAAGAGGTGAAGGAAAAACACTTGAACTAGAAGATTGTATATGCACACCTTGACCATTTCCCATGAAGATCTAGTCAGGAACTTCAGATGGAGTTATTTGCTGCAGATTTCTGGCTTCATTAGTGACATGAAAGGAAGCACCAGAATCAGGAAACCATGAGCCTGAGGTAGATGGTGATGAGTTGGAAACCAAAGCACTAGGAGCATGAGATAAGGCTGAGGGACTTATAGGCTGTGGAGGAGGTCAAGTTCATAAATCTTGAGGAATGCCAACGTAGCCATAGGGTGAAGCCAGCCATTATTGAGGGTTATGGGAATTAGCTGCTGCAGGAGGAATCTGATAGTTCTGATGAAACCTATACCAGCAGTTGAGAGCAATGTGGCCATGCTTGGAACATACTTGGCATTGGATGTGAGAATTAGGATTTCTACCTCTGCCTCTACCGAATCTACCACCACGTGAGCTTCTTGAACCACGAAATTGACTAAAATATTGTTTAGGAGCTTGTGGAGGAACTGGAGTTGAAGTAGAATCAACATTAGCAGTTTGAGTTTCATCATTAGGTTTTGTACCAGCTGGAGTTTGGGCCAGATTAAGAGAAATAAGATCTGATGTGATGGATTTCTTGAACTTGTTAAGGCGAAGTTCATGAGCTAGAAGAAGAATTTTTACTTCATCTAAGTCCATTAGACCAAATTTACTCTCAATAACAGACACAACAAGAGCAAATTCAGATGGAAGACCTTCAAGGATAACATATATATGATGTGAGGCAGGGATATGATCACCAATAGAGACAAGTGCATCCACAATGGTACGTACCTTGAGCAGAAACTCTTGAACAGTGGAAGTGTCAAGAGTTATGGCACGAAGTTCCACACATAACTGCCTTGCACGTGCACTAGTTTGTTTCTGGAAATAGTGTAAAATGAAGAGAGAAAGCGTCTCATTTATATAGGAAAATAATAGCCTAAAAAAAGAAATGATCCATGGGTAAATTAGCTCACTTAATCGATCAGTTCCTAAGTCTAATGGATTGGGTACAACGAATAATTGATTATCTGTGCCCAATTTGGAAAGTTTGGATAACGAGTCATTACCAATCATTAAGACATTATCATAATCAATTACATTATCAATTTTTCTTTATCTTACTAATTAGCCTTAGGATTTAATCAGTTAGGTAGTTTAAACAAAATCCTCTGATAAACCTGGAAGTCTCATAATCAATTGGTTAGAGCTTAAAAGCACTTTTAGGTGTGTGTGTATGTGTATGTGCGTGTGTGCATGCGTGTGTGTGTGGGTGCACATGTGTGTGTGTGTGTGTGCGTGTATACAGGTGTGCGTGTGTGCGCGTGTACGTGCGAGTGTGTGTGTGTGAGCGTGAGCGTGTGCATACATGTGTGTGTGCGCGCGCTCGTGGCGCATGCGTGTGTATGTGTGTTGTGTGCGCGTGTGTATGTGTGTGTGTGTGTGTGCGCGTGCGTGTGTGTGCATGTGTGTGCGCGTGCGTGTGTGTGCATGTCTCGGTGTGTATGCACGTGCGTGATTATGTATGCGCACGTGCGTGACTGTGTATGCGCACGTGCGTGTGTAGGTGTATGTGCGCGTACGTGTGTGCATGCGTGCATGTGTGTGTGCACATGCGTGTGTCCATAAATTCTAGATCCATAAGTTCTCAAATTGCATTGACTTTAGGTAGTTAGCTACGGTTTAAGCATCTAAGAACTTTTACAACTAGTTCATCATTTGAAAATGTTTTTCACAACGTTCTCATATGACTCAAGATATGAGTAAATCTTGTTTGCTTTTAATTAATATTCTCTTTTAGTTTCTTTATGAAAAGTTTATACTCGCGAGTTAATGTGCCCAGTAGTTTCTTCATGGGTAATTTGGAGGATGTCACATATTTCTTTTGCTGTCTCACAATGAGAAACTCGCAAAAATTAATCAAGACCAAGAACGGAAGTGAAATTCTGGTATCAGACGTGTGATGTTAAGGTGTGATGTCACAACAACACACTCTGCACAATGGACAACAATAACAGTAAAATAACACCAAGAATTGATGACCCAGTTCGGTTACAACCAACCTACTATGGGGGCTACCAAGCCAGGGATGGAATTCACTACTTGTAGATATAATTTACAGACTCAATAACCCGTTGACAATCTCCTAAACTTATACTCTACTAATGACTTCCTACCTAAGAAACCACTTAGGTATGAGAACACCACTCAATCCCTTACAAACACTCAAAGAGACCACTTTAAGTACCCTTGATCTTACTTCACAGCTTCGATCAAGCAACCACTCTCTATTGCTTCACAGCTTCTAGAGAGGACAGAACCTTAACACCTATTCAAACCCTATAATAGTGTAAATACAACTCGTACAAAATACTCAAGACACTCAGCCTATGCTCTTGATCTTCTCTCTGTATTTCTGTACCTTTTACCTTTGGTCTTGTGCGCTTTATATAGCTCCTTGAATTGGTCTTGGACTTGCTACAATATTTGATCAGATTTGTTAATTAAAACTGAATCTTCAAAACAGATTTTATCCCCAAAATCTTTTTAAATCTTCAACCTTTTAATTCTCCAACAGACCTGCAATCAAATCTCCCATGTAACAGAAAATATCTATCCCAAGATATTCTCATCCAATAAGTCAACCACTCTCCACAATTCCAGCTAACACGCAACCCTAACAACATCTGTACCTGATGTTATTGATTCTGCAGATCTGATGTTACAACATCACCTGTGTGACATCAGACATCCAACTTCAGCAATTAACTACTTAACACAGCCCAGTGTTAAGACTTCAATGTTACAACATCAGCACCTTGACATCAACATTGAATATACTTTGTTTTACCAAAATTCCAGCCAATCCAGGAACTAACAATCTCCCCCTTTGGCTAATTTTGGCTAAAACAATCTCTGCAATCAACTTCTGCACTCTGCACCTTCAGAGATTTCAGCAGCGGAATAATCTTCAACACTTTGAAACACATTAGCAGCAGTTTGACAATTGACAATCTTCATAGTCTTCATCACTCGATCTGCTGTAGCACCATCTTCATTATTGACAACAGCCAATTGGTGCTCCCCCTCAAGAACATGAACCAGCATCACAGCTGTTCAGTAGCTCACAATGTGCAGCAATTTACTCCCCCTGGATATCACTTTTCTCCCCCTAGATGTCTGCTTGGCTGCACTCTTCAAATGTCATGATATCTTCAAAAGTTCAGTCAAGACTCCTCCTCACTGCAGCAATGTTGCTCAGCATAGCAACTGTCAATAACTCCCCCTTAATATCTGCATCACACTTGCAGCATATGGCAATAATAACTCTTGACTATCTTGGCTATTTTCTCCCCCTTTTTAGCCACAATTAGGCAAGCTTCTATAAGAAGCCCTATTAATTGTAGTCAGTACACCCTAGCTCTCATTGTTAGCCTCTCAGTTAGTAAACAGGCAAAACAAATCATAGAAGGAAACTAAAACATAAACAGTGCATAAAACAGCACAATATTCAAATTACAAAACCACAAAAAAAAACTACAAACTGAAACTACTAAAGGCAAGAGAAGATAAGCTAGTCTTCTTCTGAACTGGATTGTTCTCCAGGATTCTCTTCCTCCTCCTCAGAGCTATCCCCACTGGCATCAACTTCATCTTTCTTAGAGCCATCAACATCAACATCATCACCACTGTTTAGTTCTAACTGCTGGATCAGCTTTTCAAGTCTCTCTTTTCTAACCAAACTGGTACTGATGACTGCATCAAGGTCTTTGCACATGGTCTTCAATTCTCCGATCAGTTTAGCCTTTGTAGTCTTCTTCTTGACTTCAGTAGTTGAAGTTAGAGCAATGTCTAGAACATGATATCCTGAAAATAGTTTAGGGTGTAGGGACAAGGTTGTCTTCCTCTGGCAGGCTATGTCTGAACTTGTTAAAGTTTCAGGATGTTGCTCCAAGATGATACCACACACAAGAGATGGGAATGCTATGGGTAACTTGATAGCGTTTGTTTCAGCATGTTTCACCACTTGCTCAAAGATGTAGCTGCCATAGTCAAACTTAATCTTAAACCTGCCCAATCCAACAGCGATTGTTGTCTTGTGGTTTGTTTGCACCCAGTTGGCAGCACCAATTCTGTGAAGAATTGCATACTTGATGCTAAGTTTACTAGCTGGCAACTTCCCTTTCAGTGGCCAAACCCTTATCTGACCAGCTGTAATCTCTTTACATATATCATTATCAGTCATCTCAAGTTCACTATACTCTTCATCATCTCTTCCTAGATACTTATTGATAGTACTAGGAGAGAAATTAATGCACTTTCCTCTCACATAAACTTTCATGAAATCAATGCTCTTTTTATCAGTAATATCTCTAGAAATGTTGACAACAAATTCTTTGACAAGACTTTCATAGCACTTAGGAAACTTGGTCATAGTCTTTACCAATCCAGCCTCATTAATCAGCACCATGATATCCTTCATTTCTAAAGCTTCTTTCCCAAGCTCCCTCTCTAGGGCCAGTCTTCCCTGACATACAAATTTCCATAATGATGCACTGCTGGCATAATGAAAGGAAATGTTGTAGACTGGAACTTCAGGGACTTTGTCAGAGATTCTCTTCAAAATTGTCCTTCTGATAGGTGTGATGTCATGAACATCATCCTCATCACCACGGTCAGAATTAGAGTCTTCCCTTATTTTCCTCTTTTTGGATTTCACAGCCACTTTGCTCCATGGCTTGGTTGGACCAACAACAGTTTTCTTGTTGCCTTCAGACTTCTTTGGAGAGGACTCAACGGCCTTTCCTTTCCTTGTCTGTAATCTCTTGGCAATACTTGGAACAACATTTCCAATGACTTCATTGTCAGATAAGTCATCCACATTGATCACCTCCTCACTCTTTTCTTTTTCAGGAGTAGTTCTGTCATTAATTTCCTCATGCACATCTTCTTCTTCTCCTCCTCTTTCAGAATCCTCAATGACAGACACGACAAGTCTATGAAGATCAGATTCTTCTCCTTGCATGTCTACCTTTTCTGCTGGCATCTGATTCAACGGTACAGAAATTCCTTTCACAGGTATTCCTTTGTCCAGTATTTTAGTTGCCAGATTACCCATACTCTTATCAACATCAAACTTTTCCAACACAGTTTGAGACGCGGATGACCTAGGTGATGATTTATCACTAAATAGGACACTGGTAACTAGCTTCTTTGTTTCACTATTTTTAAAAGTAGTTGCAGCCCTTTTTGAAGCAAGTTTAGAAGGTCTAGGTTTACCTGATTCCGGTAACATTACGGAGATGGGTTGAATATTCAGAGCTTCGTCTTCAGAGTACTCATTTGTAGAAACCCTAGCGTTATTCCACGAAGAACTTTTAGAAGGAGAAGCTGTTTGCTTTGACATGGTTCCTTTGAGGGAGTACAGAGTAAGATGATTCTTCTTATTGAGAGAGATATGAGTTTTGATGAACCGTGATTTTGCTATATTAGGAAATGAGGGTCTGAGGTAAGGCGCCAGATTTTGTGTACTCTTTAAAGACCAATTACTAATATTCTCCCTCCATAAAGACTTTCCTTTTAAACGAGAATTCACATCAGGACTCACTAACTCTTTCAGCATCCTGATGTCATAGTCTGATGTTATAACATCAGCTTGAACATCACTAGTTGAATCTCCTTCAAGAGGAATCCACTGATAGCAGTTGTCTTTGGTTCTGGCACCCTTCATAACAATCTGATTATGCTCATCAGAAACCACACACTCATGCTTAGTGTAGTTTACCTTGTAACCTTCATCACATAACTGGCTTATGCTGATCAAAGTTGCATTTAACCCATTGACAAACATAACATTGTCAAGTTTAGGTCTACCATCACCTTGCACTTTCCCAACTCCTGCAACATCACCTTTTTCTCCATTTCCGAATATAACTTCATGAGAGGGGCAAGGTCTAAGTTCAGCAAACATGGATCTACATCCAGGCATGTGTTTGGAACACCCACTGTCAAAATACCATGTTCCTTCTTCAAACTCTCTATCACCCATGTGAGCCAATAAGCACTTCACCTTCTCCTTAGGTACCCATTGTTTAACAACTTTGGGCCTGTGCTCTCTCCATCTGTTTTGAGGTTGAGGGTATCCATGCAGCTTGTAGCAAGAGTACTGCATATGTCCAAACCTTCCACAGTAATAGGATCTCACCCTTTTATCTCTGAATCTTCTGCCATGATGAGATTGCTTATGCTGCCATCCATAATGTGACCTCTTCCTACCATAACTTCACTGTCATCTATTATGTTGATATCTTCTCCCATAAGATAGCTGAGAATGTTGTTTCCTGGATTGTCTCCCATGATGGTGTGGCTTTCTTCTTCCATAGATATAAGGAACAACATTGGTGTATCCATATCCATAACCATACCAGTTGTCCTGATGTTGAGACATGTGCTGTTTGAATTGAGCAGCTTGCATGCTCTCGTGGTATTTTGGGGGCATATACTGACTAGCTCCCTGTGGCTGCTTTCTCTTCTGATAGGGACCAGTCTTCTTCTCAATCTTCTTAGGTTGTGAAACATCAGCTTTCTTAGGGGTAGGATCCTGCTTCTTTGGCTGATGTTGAGATGAAAGTTGTGACACTTCCTTCTTTGAACCTGAAGTGCTTCCTTCTGAAGTTCCCTTGTCCTCAGCCACATAACCTATCCCAGCTTTGTCTCCAGCATCTTTTTCTGACTGAAGTATCTTGTCAAGTGTGTCTGTACCACAGCTCAGCATCCTAACAGACTTGGTCATTTGATCAAGGTGAGCTCTAACTAGAACCACTTCATTTTCTAGATCTGTCTTTTCATTCTCTAGCTGAGCAATCTGTTGCTTGTGGCACTTGTTTTCTTGACAAATTTAAGCACTCTTTAAACACAGCTCTTGATAGGTAGATGCCAACTCCTCATAAGTTACTTCTCCATCACTAGAATCATCATCAGAAACCACAGCTCCTGTTAAAGCTCTCACATGCTTTGCTGACTCGCCTTCACTTTCACTATCAGAGTCAGACCAGGAAACTGTCATGCCCTTCTTCTGCTTTTTCAAGAAGGTGGGACATTCTTTCTTGACATGTCCACACCCTTCACACTCAAAGCACTGCACTCCTTTATCTTGGGCAGTTTTCTCTTCATCCTTCTTGCTGGTGTCAGAAGTCATGTTCTTGACATTAGGCCTGGAGTTATTATTCATTCTCTTGAATACTTTGGCGAACTGTCTTCCCAACATCACTATGGCCTGAGATAGATCCTCCTGGGATTCAGATTTCTTCCCTTTATCTTCTTCTCCATTTGTCACCAGGGCTATACTCTTTGGCTTCTTTTCCGGTTCTTCCTCATTCAACCCAAACTCAAAGGTTTGAAGAGATCCAATGAACTCATCAACTCTCATCTTGCTGATGTCTTGTGATTCTTCAATGGCAGTAACCTTCATCTTATACTTCTTAGGTAGGGACCTAAGGATCTTCCTCATAAGCTTTTCATCTGACATCTTCTCACCAAGAGCACTAGATGCATTGGCCAGCTCAAGAATACTCATGTGGAAATCATGAATAGTCTCATCTTCCTTCATCTCCAGGCTTTCAAATTTTGATGTTAAAATCTGAAGTCTCGACATCTTGACTCTAGATGTCCCTTCATGAGTAGACTACAAGATATCCCATGCTTGCTTAGCAACTTCACAGGTATTAATTAACCTGAAGATGTTCTTATCTACTCCATTGAATATGGCATTTAGAGGTTTGGAATTTCCAAGGGCAAGCTCGTCTTCCTCCTTGGTCCACTCTTCTTCAGGCTTTGGCTTAGAGGTGCCTTCTTTATCTTTACCAGCATCATCCTTCTCACATATAACAGGTGCTTTCCACTCTTTAATAACAGCCTTCCAAGCCCTACTGTCCAAGGATTTTAAGAAGGTGGTCATCCTTGGCTTCCAATAGTCATAATTGGATCCATCCAAAATAGGGGGTCTGTTGACGAATCCTCCAACTTCTTTGTCCATCTTTACACCAGAAAGTAACTTCCCTAGATCTCACCCAGAGACAGACAGGATGCCTGCTTTGATACCAATTGAAATTCTGGTATCAGACGTGTGATGTTAAGGTGTGATGTCACAACAACACACTCTGCACAATGGACAGCAATAACAGTAAAATAACACCAAGAATTGATGACCCAGTTCGGTTACAACCAACCTACTCTGGGGACTACCAAGCCAGGGATGGAATTCACTACTTGTAGATATAATTTACAGACTCAACAACCCGTTGACAATCTCCTAAACTTATACTCTACTAATGACTTCCTACCTAAGAAACCACTTAGGTATGAGAACACCACTCAATCCCTTACAAACACTCAAAGAGACCACTTTGAGTACCCTTGATCTTACTTCACAGCTTCGATCAAGCAACCACTCTCTATTGCTTCACAGCTTCTAGAGAGGACAGAAACTTAACACCTATTCAAACCCTAGAATAATGTAAATACAACTCATACAAAATACTCAAGACACTCAGCCTATGCTTTTGATCTTCTCTCTGTATTTCTGTACCTTTTACCTTTGGTCTTGTGCGCTTTATATAGCTCCTTGAATTGGTCTTGGACTTGCTACAATATTTGATTATATTTGTTAATTAAAACTGAATCTTCAAAACAGATTTTATCCCCAAAATCTTTTTAAATCTTCAACCTTTTAATTCTCCAACAGACCTGCAATCAAATCTCCCATGTAACAGAAAATATATATCCCAAGATATTCTCATCCAATGAGTCAACCACTCTCCATAATTCTAGCTAACACGCAACCCTAACAACATCTGCACCTGATGTTATTGATTCTGCAGATCTGATGTTACAACATCACCTGTGTGACATCAGACATCCAACTTCAGCAATTAACTACTTAACACAGCCCAGTGTTAAGACTTCAATGTTACAACATCAGCACCTTGACATCAACATTGAATATACTTTGTTTTACCAAAATTCCAGCCAATCCAGGAACTAACAGGAAGTGATGTCAATTTTTGCTTTAAATCACATTACATATTTTCTTTATCATCTTTAGTCAAATCCTTTTCAGGTTTCTTCTATACAACACTATGAACATCGTGTGTAAGAACACATGGACCTTCCTTCATAGTCTTCCAGATACCATGATTCATCCCTTCTATGAAAAAATTTATTTTCCTTTTCCACATACTATATTTTTATCCAGTAAAGGATGAGGATTTGTTTAGTGAATAACTTGAAGTATTTTTTACTCCTGAGGTGATTAGTCTTTAACATGAGTTAGACTTTGATACCACTTGTTGGACAAGTGACTTTAAGCACAAGAGGCGGATTATGATATTCAAAATTTGTGATTAATTTCGAGTTTTTATTATTTAAGAAGCAAGGTAGTATTTTTACGATCATAATACAAAGCAGCGAGAAGTAAAAGTAGTAAAGTAAATACCAGAAAGTAAAAGATAAATGTTAGATAAATGGTACCAAATAATTATCAAGGATTGGCTGAACGTTGACCTACTCCCGTCCCTAAGAGATCTTCTTGAGATTTAACTATAACATTGAGCTTTAACAGGTTATGCCCACGAACCTTTACTACAAGTAGATCTAGAGATTTTTCACTAGTTTATCCCTAACCAAAAGAAAGATTTTCCACAGGATGAGCTAACAAACCGATTAGAGATTTTACAATTTGATCTCAATAACAAGACAAAACTTTTTCAGGCTATGTTCTAGAACCAAAAAAGGATTTTAAAACTGGTTAATCTCAAGAACCAAACTCAATTCTTCAAGAGTATCTCACTCTTGGAAATAATAACAATGGCACGACACTAGTAAAACTGTTTCCTCATAAGCGGTTTTCACTCACAAGGCACTAAGGCAACTTTGGTGAAAAACAAAATATTGAGAGAAAGAGAGAGAAAAGAGAGATAAATTGCAAAGAATTAGAGAAATCCCGAATGTTGGTGTAAAATGAACATATGAGGTGTTTTCTTTATATAGGGAAAGAATTGGCTCAAAAAGGAAATGGTTCACAGGCCAGATAACACACCTAATCAATTATGCCCTAAGTCTAGTCGATAGTTACCAATATAATCAAGACACTGTTAATTTTTAAAGTTTGGATAGATAGTCGTTACCAATCATTAAGACACTGTTATAATCAATTATATAATTAATTTTTATTTCTACAATCAATTAGCCTTAGGAACTAATTGATTAGGTAGTTCAAAAAAAATCTTCTAATAAAGCTGACAATCTCCTAATCAATTGGCTAGGGATTAAAAATATTTTTAGGTAAGAGGAGGTTTTTAAATATGTTTTAAGTGTATGTGTGTGTGTGAGTTGCCTTAGTATTTTAGAAGTTATTCATACTTAAGGGTGAGAATAGGGCAGACCAACTAACAGGGGCCTATGACCTAGCCTACATAGGCTCAGGCTAGGCCAGATTTTTTATCAAATAGAAAAGGATTAGCCCTTAATCCTATTTAGTTAAAAAAAAACTAGGCCATAAGCCATAAAAAAACCTTTTACGCCTTTCAGGTTGTCCTATTTAAACAAATATGAATGATTTTATTATTATCATTATATTGTATTTGTATTTTGAATTAAAATAAAAAGTAAAGCTTAGTTATCTTAAAGAACTTATGAAAATAAGTTTTAAAAAAACCTTATGACTGATGTCATAAGTTGTTTTCATAAGTTCTTTAAAAAAAAATAGTATCACGAAACTTATGTTAATATGTAAACTTCAATAACTCAATGCAAATAAGCATATAGTCTCATTGATTTTTTAATTTGTTAGTCTACTTAAACATTAATGTAATTGTTTATTTACAAATGATCAAATACAATAGCCTTTTATGTAGGCTAATAGGTCAAACAGACCTTCGAAAATGCCAGACTTAGGCATAAAAATAACCCTACGATAGGCCATATGTCAGACTTAGGTTTTGAAATTTTTAGTAGGCCAAGCTCGAGCTTGGCAAAGCCTAGCTCGACCTAGCCTATTCCCACCCATACTCCTACTTTTACAAGACTCTGGTAACTCAGACACACATGACCAAGTGTGCTTTTACACTTTCCCTTTTTCACAATTGGGAGGCTTTCAAGTTCCTTTTCAAATACACTAATTATATAAGCTTTTCAATGGAATCTTAGAATCTTGAGTCTCATACTTGATGAGACTTGAGGTGTCTTCAAGTTTATCACCATCATCATCGACATGGAAAGATGTTACCACCGACTTCAACAATCATTAATGTTGTTGTCATCAAAACACTTAGGAAGGTCGTTATTAGCGACTTCACTACTTACGCTTTTGTAGTAGCTAGCTCCTAAGAGGAGGTGCACCAACTGCGATATGATGTGCTTTATTTTCTTGTCCCATGTTTTCTCAAAAGAAAATACATGCAAGTTTCAACAGATAACATAACATCATTTATATTGAAAATATTACACCGAGGGGTAATTAAATTATTAAACCCTTGAGGGACTATTAGAAATACTTAGCTTAATTATCTTTTGTGTTTTAAGGCCTTAACAAGCCTTCTGTCATCAACAATCGAGCATGGGTTATCTCCCTCTTGGGAAATGTCTGGGTCAAATTTTGGAATCAGTCTCGAAGCCTTTGTTTGTCCCTTGTACGCGAACCAACTTCATTTTCTCGATAGGTTTCTCCTTTCTGGTTCCTGAAGTTAACTATGTCGACTTCTTTGTGAATCTTTCAAAAACTGACTGCAGATGCACAAAAATCTATTGGAGCCGCTTTCAGGATGTGATGCGTTCCACGTTGGCTAACGACCACGACTATTAGTTCTATGCTCTTATTGTCTCACTCCCTTCTCAGGAGAGATAATAGTGGTTTTGTTCTAAGCGATGTCAGCTTTGGCATACCTAGTGTTTCATTAATGGCCTTCTCAATGAGATATGAAGAAATGCCTACCTAAAGCTCTTATAGTTTTATCTACTCTGATCGGCCTTGAAGATCCTATGAACTCGCTTGGATGAGATTTGGAATTAAAAGATGTTAATATGTCCTAGCTCTCATGCATCCTCAAACCACTTATTTGCATCCCTAACTCTGTGAAGGTTCTAAAGTACTTCAAATCGTTGTGACCTCTGCTATCAATTAGAAGGTCTAACGCCTCATGATTCCCTACGACGATGGTTGCAATCGTATAGGTCGCTGCATCAAGGATCTCGTTCACCTTTTCATGATTTTAGAACCTTTAATCTTCATTTGTTGCTTCTTCATTCCTTGTCATGCATCTTCGACGGGGAAGGGCTCTACGACGTAGGTTCCCCTCTAATCTCGTCAACAACAAAGATCGGAGACAGTGCTACTTCGGATGGTTCGTAAAGATCCTTGATAGAGAAATATGAAATTACCCCTTCCAAAGAAATAATTAACTAATATTAAATTAAATTTTTGAATATTATTCTCATTCTAAGATTATTTTTTATAAAACAACATATTTAAAAAAAAAAACAAACATTAAAAAAATTAGTTATATTTTAAAATAACAAAGTAGTAATAAAAAAAATACATTTTAGGGAGAATGAGCTAATTTTACCTTATTCTTATTCCAACACATTACATTTTCTTCCAAATTTCAGCTCAAACTTACCACAACCACATTCATAAGAACAAAAGAAAGGCAAAAATAAACCCAAAAAATGTGATTTTCAATAGCAATTTCTAACTTAAACCCTAGCAAGTTTAATTTCCTTAAGCTCCTTAATCAGCTCCATCATATTATTATAAGAAGAACCACCAACTTGAACAGCTTTCTTTGCTTCAACACTCAACTTTTTAACTCTTTTCCTCATAGCAACTTCTTCCTCACCACCTTCCATCATCAACCTAATAGCATTCCCAATCTCTTCCCTTTTCACAACCTCACTCCCAAACTCATTCCAATTCCTCCATTCTTTAGCCCCAACAGGAACACCAATTTTCAACACATCAACCACAAGCTTCTCATTGAAAAAATGTTCTGCAAACAATGGCCATGTCACTGTTGGTAACCCAACATTCACACTCTCAACAACAGTGTTCCAGCCACAATGACTCACCAACCCTCCAATTGCAGGGTTCTCAAGTATCAACAACTGTGGTGCCCAACCCCATATCAAATACCCTTTACCACTTTCCTTAACCTTCTTCTCAAACTCCTCAAGAAAAACATCACTTTCTCCATTTCCTTCGTTTTTTCTAACAACCCAAATGAAATCATGGCCTGAATCTTCAAGTGCGTGTGCAATTTCAACTAGTTGTTCATAAGGAAACTTGTTCATACTCCCAAAACTCACATACAAAACAGAGCACTCTGTTTTTGAATTCAACCATTTCAACCACCCTTGTTGTTCCTCTTTCTTTTCACCCTCTTCTTCTTTTGAATACCCTCTTGCAGCTTTATCTGAATCATCTTGATTAGCCCATAAAGAAACTGGTCCAAGTCCCCAACTTTTTGTTCCCATAACCTTCTTATAATGATCATAATAATCACTTTCAAGTTCATAGAAACTATTGAAAACAGAGCCAAAACTTTTCCTCTCTGATTCCTTAATAACTTTCATCAACTCGGTATATTGATTCGGCGATCGAAGCCAATCCGGTATCTGCAAACGTGTCATCTCCAATTCATCAGGCAACTCCGGTAAAACGAATTTCTCAGTATCAGACTCAGTTTTCAAATGGGGTGCAAACAGTTCCACAGAATGCGCAGCAGAGCGAGCAAGATAGCTTGCCCCATGAAACATAATCCGAGGAAACCCGAGTTTCTTAGCAACATCTGCTGTCCAAGGAAAGAACATGTCAGTGACAATGAAATCCGGTTGAAGTGTTTCGAACAGGCTCTCGATTTCGGGTTGGAGAAGGAAAAGACCCATGTAGACTTTTGGGGTCATTTCTTTTGGTGTGTTGACACTGAAAGACTCTATTCCTACTGGAAGACCAACTTTGGCAGCTGGGAATTCGATGATGTGGGTTCTGATGGATCTGCCGCGAGATGAATCGAGGTTGATGGAGTTTTGGAAAATGGTGGAGTTGTGTTTTGTGGAGATTATGGTTACGTCTACGCCATGAAGAGCGAAGAGTCTTGCCATGTCTACTAAGGGAATTATGTGACTTGTTGAGAGAAAAGGAAGGAAAATTGATTTCAGTTTTGGTTCATTTTGATTCTCCATGGTGATGGTGATGTGATGGTAATTTTGGGATGCAATGATTTTGTAACACACTGTGTAGTGTTTTTGGTTGTTTGTTTATATAAGAGGAGTTGTTGTGGTGGCGAATTTGGTTTTCTGCCTGCACCTCGTGGAGTTCCGCTTACATTGTCGAAGATTATTGACCTGATATTTAATAGTTCAATCGTGGGACACGAGGGCTTATTTTTTTAAAGATTATTTCATTTTTTCTTCTTTGTAGATTTAACGTTTGTTTTTTTTTTATATTATATCCGCTAGTGACTACAACCCGTGAGTTGCATGTGGGAGAAAAGCGTTAAAAAATAGAAAATTAAAATTTGAATTAATATTTTGATCTCGTTATATATATATATATATATATATATATATATATATATATATATATATATATATATATATATATATATGTGTGTGTGTGTGTGTGTGTGTGTGTGTGTTTTCATGAATAAAAAATGAATGTAATTGGAGAATTGAAGATCTTGAAAGGTGATGTTAATCTCCATTACGACGGTGTATGAGTATAGTGAAAAGTGGAAATTAGAGAATGTCTCTTGTCTTTTGCGTATGAACTGATTTTATACCTTAAGTCAAGTGGAGTGAATTTGAGATGAATTAGTCCTTAGCTATTTGGGCTTTTGGTCAGCTCAGAATAGTTGCCCCCAAGGCTTTGTCGGGCACTGAAGGAGTCGGGGGAAGTCTTAAGTGATGTTGGATGGCCTCCAGGATGTTGTTCGAGGTAAGCAAGACATGAAACATTATTAGTCATTTGAAAAAAATAACGGGGAACAAGCGTACTAAATGTGTTTTTATCATGGGGACGTTAAGTCGCCTTCTTCTGACATGTATGGTGACGTATTTTATAGTGTACTCGAGTATACTCAATTTGGCGTCTATCCACAAAGGGGAAATCTAGTTGCTGATCTTGTGACTTCTCTTTCTAATTGGTCTGAATCCTCCAGTGGTCACTGCCTATAAATAAGAGGAATTAAGTGCTTTGAAGTTTTTTTACAACCTTTGACATTCAAACTTGTAGTAACTTTTTAAGAAAATAATTTCTTTTCCTCTTCCCCGAGAGTATTCATTAAAGCAATTCACAGTGCCTTGTTCAAAGTCTTTGCCTTTCCTTCTCCTTTCTGTTTTATCAACAACTCACAATCAGGTATCTTCCTCAACTCAGTTTTCCTTTTGGCCTTTCCCATTTTATAGACAGGATGAGTGATAAAATCATTAACCTAACGAGTAATTCTGACAATGATACTTCTTCTATTTCAAGAGAGGGAATATATATGGATTTTCATCTCTCTTCTCTTGATCATGATCTTCTGAATCAGAGGTCATACATTTATCTGATGGTTTGAATCAAAATAAGTATCTGGGGATCCTATAGAATAAAAAACTTTTTCATCTGATTCATTAGATGTCATTATGCCACATGTCCGCAGAGACGTGAATCATGTCAAGGTCTCGATGCACCCTCTTATCTTAAACGGAGAGGAAATACAACACAACCAGTAAAGGAGAAAGCATACTAAATGCTTTATTCAGCTTTGTCTGAAGATCGATAATTGTGAACCCAATAACGTAGAGGAGAGGGCCCACTTAGATCTTTGAAGTCGGCCAAATGCAGATAAGCTTGATTGGGTGAATGTATAAGTAACATGGACCCTGGCTATTCTGAACACTGAGGCTGCTATAGATACTGCTAGAATAGTGGGGTGATCCTTTGGAATTGTTCGTTCTTCTAGTGCGAATGGGAAAGATAATAAGTATCTCATTTGACAACTATGTGATCCCACTACACGAGTGTCTATTCACTCAAATAGGATTGCAATTTCCTTTTTCTGACTTCGAAGTAGTCATCTTAAAGTATTTAAAAGTTTCCCATTCCCAACCTCATCTAGGGTCTTGGGCGTTCATGAGGGCATTCCAACTGTGCGCCGAGCATTAATCTTGGAAACCTTTCCTAATATTATTATTTGATTTGTGTCACACTATACATACCTCTCAGGATAACTTTTGAGATCAGGGGCTCATTAGCTTCCACCAAATCAACCCTTGGTTTGACCCCTTGACTCTGGACTAGGGCAATTTTCTAGGGTGCTTCTTGCTGGTAAAACCTCCCATGCTCGCGGCCCATTTCGCTTTTTACTACCTTCATGACGATTTTCCTCACTTCTTCTAGAGATTATACTCAAAGTACTGGTCTAAAATCCATTTAAACCGGGACACCCATTCATATTGTACCAAGTTGGGTTTTCTTTCTCAGGACGAGATGACAATGAAGGAGGAAATAGGATCTTGGTTTGACAATCTCGGCTACGAGTAAGGATTTGGGCCCAATGAGGTGCTTCTTACTGAGGTGAGAAAGAGGTGAATTGATACTTACGTTATTGTGAGTGCAATCAACCAAGAGGAGAGGAAAAAGATATTTGGTGAGAGCGAAGTCTAATTGCATTTTTTTACATGTGTTGTTGTGTTTTGCATGTAATATGGATCAGTTAGACAGACTGAAAAATGTTTTATGACCTTGAGAACGCTCAAGGCATTCAGGTTGTGGCGTCTCTTCCTCCGATCACTGCATCTTCTTCGCCCTTTGCTATAGTTTTTGCTGTCGGGATTTCTACTTCTGATCCCGAGGTAGATCAACTCGTGGATGTTGTGGCCACTTTGACTGTGAGGGATTCGTCCGAATTTTCAATTTCAATAAAGAGGTCCCGTGATAAAAATCAACAATTCTCCCAAGAAGAGGGTTCTCCACGTGGAACTATATTTTGCGGGTTAAAGAAGTTTTCATGTTCTTAATGATGAGCGTGATTTTGATGATGACAACTGAATGCAAGCATAAAAAATGGTTAAAGATGCAAGTAGACCAAGTAGGGTTTAATATGTTTAATGATCACTGTAAACATCCTCTGATGATGACACCTAAATGGAATATAATTAAAACCTCATATCTAAGAGAAGTCAATCAAGTGTTTAAAATATTGAATTACCTGACAACTCTTGAAGCTTCGAAGTGTGGAAGCTCGCCCAGTTGCATATGAGTGAACAATATATTATTAAAGAAAAAGGGCATTTTCATAAAGTCACACACACACAAACACACACTCGCACACACACACGCACACACACACACACACACACACACACACACACACACACACACACTAAAAACATGTTTTAAGCATACTTTTTCTTAAATAATTATCTACAAAAATGTTTTAAAGTTCTGTTAGTTAAATCAAGAACTGTTTAAATGACATTGGACAAATTTTTTACTGTCTAATCGATTGGTACAATAATTTTGGCCAAAGAAATATTCCTTTTTCGTGATACCCTCTAGCCTATAAATAGAGGACCATTCCTTCATATTTTCACATCCAGGATCATGAACACTTTATCCCACACCTGACTTTCTCTCTAAAATTATTTTTCAACTTTCTCTAACTTTTATTTAGTCGTAGTTTTTTTCGAGAAAGTTCTTTTGTTTGGTGAGGCATTTTTGTAATTTTGGAAGGGTAGTCATATAAATTCACCAAGGAACATTCTTTTACCTTGGTTGAATAATTTATCCATAAAGGGATTATTTAGTTTGGTTTCGAAGCTAAACCCTTTAAAAGCTTTGGTTTGGGGATTTAGTTACTAAGTCGTCAGTTCAGTTTGAAAGCTCAGCTCGTTCAAAAGCTTTCTTCAGTTTGTGAGTTCAGTCCAGTTTAACAGTCGACTTAGTTTTGAGATAAGCCCGTGTAAAATCTCGGTTCAGCTTGAGGACTAACAACTTTAATTTTTTTTTTCTGGAAAAAAGACTAACCACTTCAATCAGTCGCTTGAAAGGAAGACCTCTTCTCTTCGTTGTTTGGTGTTTGGTTTAAAGTTAGCTAGAAACTTCATTTTCCTGATGTTAGTGTGTGATTTTTAGCTTAGCATTTCGACATGAATGTACAATATAAGATATATAAAAATTCTAAGTGTAGATAACCAAGTCATATTTTCGACGTCAAGTCACAAACTTAATATGTTAACCTTTTAGAAAGATGTGATTGGATGGCTTAAAGACGTTTTCGATAGCAGTGGCAGTTTGAAGCAGTTATGTGTCGAGGACACGTGGAAACAAATCAGAAGACAATATCCCATGTAGTAGTATACATGTCGGATTTTGAAGATTTAATCGTTTATGGTGGTTGATAGTGTATATAAGTGAATTTTGACTCTGTAGCCAGGGGTCGTAATTCATTTTTCTCTTTAGAACTCATACATCAGATTCACTGAGATAACAAGTTTATAAGAAATGTATGAACCTACATTACAATTTCAATTCAAGTGTATTAGTGGCATTATTGTTGTTTACTTATTTACTTATTTTTGTTAATTTAAACATTTTTACTCTGTTTCTTTTGTTATTTACATTAGAAATTTTTTCAACACAATTAAATTTTCTCAAAAGTTTTACACAAAGCATCATTTAGGGTTTTCGAGTTTGATCCTATAAGAACTAAAACTCGTGATTGTTTACTAAAAACACCAGTAAGCAAATTGGCGCACTCGATGGGACTTGCTTTTGTGTAAAATCAAATGTTTGTATATAGTATATGTGTTTTTATTGTTGTTTTATGTTGTTCACACATTCAAATGGTTTCAAACATTGAGTGTCTATGTGTGTGAAGAGTGGCAAGCTTGTTAGTATGTCTCATCTATCATAAACAAATTCACCCCCTCAAGGAGTTCCTCCTCTCCATCACAATGCTTCAAATACAGAAGAACAACCAATCAAAGTGATGGTTGGTGGTGCAAGCACTTCAAAAACTGTTGGAGTAACTGCTCCTGCCATGAGTCAAAAATTAGTTTCAACTATGACACTAGAGATGGTGATACCCCCACCACAACCAACCAGTCTTCCTACCACTCCCAATGATCTAAGTAATCCCCGAATGTGGACCGGAAATAGTGACCTGTCAAAGTGGCCCGATCCGTTGGCCTGGTCTAATGATTTTATATTTTAGGGTGGTTGTTCATTATACTATAAGTATTCCTCTTCCTCTCATCTTCAACATCACTTTTTGGTGGAGAATGTGGGTCATATTAACCACAACAAAAATCTCAATATTATAAGTATAATTATGTTTGGGTTGTTTTGTCGCCTCATTGGGAAGCATTATGGTCCAAACTACACCAACATCATTACCAAAACCACAATCATAAATATCCTCATCCTCACCTTTCTCATTCCTCATGTCATAATTAGAACCAACTTCGTTTTCTTCATTAACATCAGTGTCAACTTCATCATGAACTATGTCACTAGCTTCCCCATTAAAATCATCATGAACATCATCATAAACCAGGCAATGAGCCTTCTCGTTATTCTTTTCAACGTTTACTTCTTCAACATCCCTTTGTTGAACCTCACAATTTTCTATATTCTCCTTATAAGTCACTTGTAATATGTCTACATTGTGTTTTACATAGACATCAATGACCTAATATCATTTAACATATTCAACAAACTTTAGCATATCCTGGTCATTATTTAATGGTCTAAGTCAACGAGCAAATGAAAACTTATGGTTCCAGTACCATAAGCACCCTATATTACATTACCCCTCCTTTTTTTTATCATATATTCAATTTGCATATAGGACATTAATTCCATATATCAATCCCAATCCATTTTAGAAATTGTTCTATCAACATACCATTTCATAAAATGATAGACCAATTTACCCTTATGGTGAATTTTAATCCTAACTACTTGTATTTTTTTGCTGGCCTACACAATACCTAGTAGAATTTTATAAGGAAACATGGACCACAAAAAACTGGGACCATATTTTGTAATTAAATAACCATAATTGAAAGTAGAAAAATAGAGACCACAACATTAACAAAAGTAACAAAACACGGACCACAACATTGACAAAATTAACAATTTAGAAAATAGGAACCATGACCGTAACTAAAATCAGAAACAACGACCACAATCACATTTATTTAAATCAAATACCATGAGCAAAACTAATAAGAGAAATAACCACTTACCTCTTAACATATTGCAGATTAAACTTTACTAAAATAAAAAATAGAGATTATGAAGAAGTTGTTCTTCGACTTTTGTTTTCTAGTTGAGCGACTAGCGAGCACGAACACCCTGGAGAAGTTGTTATTTGAGTTGAGTCACTATCAAGCACTAAAGTTTTTTTCCTGGTTTTACATGTATCAACTTAGCGAAGACGATGACCTAAACTATACGAATTTGGGAATACAAAATTTACGTATTTTAAAATCAACTTATTTAATTCATGATTCATTTTAATATTATTAAGTTATTATAACTTAATATAATTAATATTTAAAAAATTATAAAAAAAACTGGAATTTATTATTGCAAATGTGGTATTCACTCATCATCAAGTAGAATCATGTAATTCAAATTTGGTTTCATATTAGAAGAGACTAAAATTAAAAAAAAAATCATGGATAGACCTATATATATATATGTGTGTGTGTGTGTGTGTGTGTGTGTGTGTTTGTGTGTGTATGTGTGTGTGTGTGTGTGTGTGTGTGTTTGTGTGTGTGTCTGTGTGTGTGATTTTGGGTCGAACTCTATCTCTGTCGAGGAAAAACTTTCATGTGTTTCGGTAGGAGACTAGCATGAAGTCGAAGCTGGGTTACATGCTGATTTCGAAGCGTTACATACTGTAGTTGAAGCTAATTCTAGTATGTAATGTCAAAATATAATGTTGACTTATTATGTCGAATTGGGCCTTGTGTTAAGGATCCAATTGTTTAGTTAGCTTGTAATGTAAGTTAGCTAGTTAGTCTATAAATTGGCTACATCACTCAGGTTATTGAGTGAGTCCAATTGTTATTCATTTGTAAACTCTAAATGAGAAAGTGAATAGTAAACAATTTGCCCTAATATTTCTTCTTATTCTTTCTTCTCTATCCTTTCTTCTTTCTCTCTTTATTCTAACCGTTTTCATTGTTCACCCAAGAACTTTGTTTCTCAATCTTTATTTGTTGAAAGGTATCATTTGTGATCACAACAAACTGGTGCGGTGAGCGTGGAGAAGATGTCGTCAACAAAGTTTGAAATTGAGAAGTTCACTGGAGTTAATGATTTCGATTTATGGCGTTTGAAGATGTGAGCCCTTCTTGTTCAATAAGGTTTGCTAGAAGCGTTAAAGGGAGAAGATGCCATGGATGCTGCATTGACGAAGAAGGAAAAGACAACAATGTTCGAGAAAGCCCACAATGTAATTGCTCAGAGTCTTAGTAATAAGGTTCTCAGGCAGGTTTCGAAGGAGACGACGGCAGCTGGTGTTTGGCTGAAACTCGAAGGATTGTATATGACAAAGTCCTTGGTGAATCTTTTGTACTTGAAGCAAGCTTTGTATTCATTCAAGATGAATGAAGATAAAGCATTGACGGAGTAGCTGGATACGTTCAGCAAGCTGATTCTTGATCTTGAAAATATTGATGTTACCATCAATGATGAAGATCAAGCATTGTTATTATTGTGTTCTTTACCTAAGTCGCATACTCACTTCAAAGAAACCCTCTTGTATGGAAGAGAGTCCTTGACCTTTGAAAAAGTTCAAGCAACCTTGTATTCGAAAGATTTGAACGAGAGAAAGGAGCATAAACCATCATCATCAGTTGGTGAAGGATTGTCCGTGAAGGGGAAATCCTCGAAGAGAGATGGTAGGTTTGAGAAGAAGAAAGGTAAAACTCAGCAGAAGTCTTATGGTGGTGATATTTCTGAGATTTAGTGCTATCACTGTAAGAAGGAGGGCCACATAAGAAAGATGTGCCCTGAGTGCCTGAATAATCATGGAGGTAAGGATAATAGCAATGCAACTATTATGCAAGATGATTATGAATCATCTGATGTCCTTGTGGTGTCGAGCAACAACTCTTGCAAATAGTGGATTATGGATTCAGGATGTACTTGGCATATGACTCCAAACAAGGATGTGTTTAAAGAATTATGTGATCAAGATGGTGGATCAGTGTTGTTGGGAAACAATAAAGCTTGCAAGATTGCAGGTATTGGATCTGTAAGATTCAAGCTCTATGATGAGTCAATAAGGCTATTGACTAGGGTTAGGTATGTACCTAACCTTAAGAGGAATTTAATTTCTCTTGGTGAATTCGACAAGAAAGGATATGTCTTTAAAGGAGAGTAAGGTATCCTAAAATTCATTAAGGGGTCGAAGGAAGTCTTGAGATGCATGAAGAAACAAGGCTTGTATACCCTTGAGACTGAGGTTGTAAGTGGTTCAGTATATTTTGCATCCACGAAATCGGTGTCGAAGACAAAATTATGACACATGAGATTGGGCCATGTCACCTAAAGAGACCTGGTCGAACTGGGGAAACCAAACCTTCTAGGTGGTGACAAAGTCAAGAAGTTGGAGTTTTGTGAACCTTGTGTATTTAGAAAATCCTGTAGGGCAAAGTTTAACAAAGGTAAATAAAGAACACATGGATCCCTTGATTACATTCATGCTGATCTTTGGGGGCCTCCAAGGAATCCTTCACATTCAGGTGCAAGGTATTTTCTATCCATAGTTGATGACTATTCCAAAAAATTATGGGTATTCATTCAGAAGACTAAGGATTAAACTTTTGAGAATTTCAAAAGTTGGAAGATTTTGGTCGAAACTCAAACTGGCAGAAAGGTTAAGAGGTTGAGAACCGACAATGGCCTTGAGTTCTGCAACGAAGCCTTCAATAGTTACTGTGTTAAGTCTGGAATTGCAAGGCATAAGACTGTAGCAGGTACTCCTCAACAAAATGGCTTAGCTAAGAGATTCAATCGAATAATCCTTGAAAGGGTTAGATACATGTTGGTTAGTGTTGGATTGAAGAAGGTGTTTTGGGTGGAGGCTGTTTCGACAGCAGCTTATATGATAAATAGATGTCCCTTAACTGCCTTGGGAATGAAGACACCTGAAGAAGTTTGGTCGGGTCAACCACCAGATCTCGATAAACTAAGAGTATTTGGCTATTTAGACTATGCTCACATTAGGCAAGACAAGGTCGAACCTAGAGATCTGAGATGCATGTTCCTTGGATATCCTAAGGGAGTCAAAGGTTATAGGTTGTGGTGCCTAGAACCAGGTCACAAAAGATGTATCACAAGTCGTGATTTAGTTTTCAATGAAGTCGAGACGACGTTCAAGAAAACTGGTGATGCTGGTCGAAGTGCAGAAATCTCTGAAGAAGAGCTAGAACAGGTAGAGATTCATGTTGAGGTAGAGCATAGTGATACTGAAGTGCATAACCCAGATGAAGTCGAAGAAGAAGAGCAAGATGCTGAAGAGACTGAGGAAACTGTCAATGACTACCTACTGGCAAGAGATAGGTCGAGAAGAGTCATCAAGCCACCTCAGAGATTTGGTTATGCAGATCTTATACCTTTTGCCTTAATCTCTGCAAGTGAGGTACTTGAGGAAGAACCTAGAGATTACAAGGAAGCTATGAGGATTTGAAATAAGACTGAAAGGCAAAAAGTCATGGATGACAAGATGAAATATATTCATGATAATAACACTTAGGAGCTGATTGAGAAACCTGCAGGAGCAAGGTTAGTCAGCTGTAAGTGGATTTTCAAGGTCAAGGAAGGAATCGAAGGAGTGATGTCGAAGCGCTTTAAGGCAAGGTTGGTTGCTAAGGGGTTCACTCATAGAGAAGGTGTCGACTTCAATGATGTGTTATCGCCTATTATAAATCATAGATCAATTATAATGATGTTAGCCATGGTGGCGAAGTTCGACCTGGAACTTGAGCAGATGGATGTGAAGACAACATTTCTGTATGGTGATCTAGATGAAACGATCTTGATGCGTCAACCTGAAAGGAATGCAGAAAAGGATAAGGAAAATCATGTGTGCAAGCTGAATAGGTCTTTGTATGGTCTGGAACAATATCTTCGATAGTGGAACATGAGATTCAACAAGTTCATGACACACATTTGTTTCACTAGAAGCCAATTCAACCACTGTGTTTACTTCAGATTTCGACATGGAAATTCACTTGTTATTTTGTTGCTTTATGTGGATGATATCCTCATAGCTAAAAATAGTGTCGAGGATGTAATGGAGGTGAAGGTTGAACTCAGTAAGGAGTTCGAAATGAGGGATCTGGGAGCTGCCACCAGGATTCTTGGGATTGATATCTAGAGAGATAGAAAGCAGTCGAAGTTGTGCTTATGTCAAGAGACATACCTATAGAAGCTTCTCGACAAGTTTGTTATGTCGAATTCAAAGCCTGTTGTGACTCCGACAAATCCTCAATTTAACCTTAGTACTACTCAAAGTCCGAGTACTGAAGCTGAAAGAATCTATATGAGTAGCATTCCATATTCTAGTGTGCTAGGTTCTTATATATATATGCTTTGGTCTGTATGAGGTCGGACATAGCGTATGGAGTGAGCCTTGTAAGCAAGTATATGGCCAATCCTGGAAAGGCGCACTGGAAAGCTTTGAAGTGGATTCTCAGGTACATAAATTAGCCTCTGAGTCGAGTCCTGATTTATGGTGGAGCTGCAAAGTCAAAATAGAAGGATTTGTCGACTCTGATTATGCAGGTTGTATGGATTCCAAAAATTCTATTACTGGATATGTGTTCACTATGTTCAACACAGTAATCAGTTGAAAAGCAATGCTTCAGAAGGTTGTTGCCTTATCAACCACTGAAACAAAATATATTGCCCTCACAGAAGCTGTGAAAGAAGCATTGTGGCTTGAAGGTTTTGCAAAGGATCTAAAACTTCAAGGTCGAAGTATCACTGTTAAATGTGATAGTCAAAGTGCAATACAACTGTCAAAGAACTCTTCCTATCATGAGCGAACAAAGCACATCGATGTGAGGCTACACTTCGTCAGAAAGATAATCAAGCGTGGGTAAGTCCAAGTGCTAAAGGTTTCAATAATTTGATAATGCTGCTGATATGATCACCAAGACGTTGCCAAGTTGCAAGTTTTTCCACTGTATGCAGTTGATAAAGTTGCATGATGAAAGCAAGTTTATTCCATATTATTTGTAGAGTTAGATCCAAGCTAGAGATTTGTGAGATTTTGGGTCGAACTCTAGATTTGTCGAGTAATAGCTTTCATGTGTTTCGACAGGAGACAAGCATGAAGTTGAAACTGGGTTACATGCTGATGTCAAAGGGTTACATACTGTAGTCGAAGGTAGTTCTAGTATGTAATGTAGAAATATAATGTTCACTTATTATGTCGAATTGGGCCTTGTGTTAAGGATCCAATTGTTTTGTTAGCTTGTAATGTAAGTTAGCTAGTTAGTCTCTAAATAGGCTAAATCACTCAGGTTGTTGAGTGAGGTCAATTGTTATTCATTTGTAAACCCTAAATGAGAAAGTGAATAGTAAACAATTTGCCATAATCCTTCTTCTTCTTTCTTCTTTATCCTTTCTTCTTTCTCTCTTTGTTCTAACTGTTTTCATTGGTCACCCAAGTTTCTCAATCTTTATAGACACACACACACAGGAATTGAATTTGAATGTTGAAGGTTTCACATTCATAATATTATTTTTTATTACGGAACAACATTTAGAATTAGTTTTGTAAGATTTGAATTTCTTTGTAATAATAATAGCAAAGAATAAAAATATAGGCACAAATTTTCTTTACTATTCATTCTTTCCTAAGATATTAAACACATTATAGTCGAATTTTATTGAGCTTTCCACTATATGTGAAGTTTTGTAAGCAAATATATTATAATTTTCTTGAATCATCTAGTGTGAGGCAATGAAATCATAAAAGTTTTATGACAAGGAAGTCCATAGATGTTATGAGACAAGGAATCCTCTAGTATAAGGCAAGTAAATATAAGACTAGGATATCTTAGTGGTTGTATGTTATCTGGTATGATTATAGTGGAAATTTCTCAAATGTTAGAGGATTGAACTAAACTTTATTTAATGGGGTGTGCCAATATAAATTATGTGTGTGGTTTTCTATCTCTCTGTTATCTTTACTTTTTGCTTCCATATATTTTTTGCTTAAGAATATCAAAAAATAGTTTTTAAAGACAATACAATTCAACCCGTCTTCTTGTGTTTGTTTCACCTTCAGAAGACACCTTAGTGAAATTGTAATCAGTTGGATTATGATGAAAATCTCTAGAGTGTGAGAGGCCTGGATACAACTCTTAGTTAGAGGTGAACTGAGATAGAGTTTCTTTTCATATCTCTATTCCTCTATCTCTTTACCTTCACCATTTCTATTTCAATTGATTTTCATCATAAATATTGAAAAAAATGTTTTTAAACTCAAACACAATTAAACATCTCTTTTCTTGTGTTTTTCTCACATTCAAAAATATTGATGAGAATAAAAGTTGTTATATGCTAATGTACCAATTGAGATGGGTGGGGGTGTTTGAACTGAGATAGAGTTTCTTTACATATTGTAGCACCCCAAAATTTTCCCTCCGTTTTCTAACTCTAACTGGCTTATGTTTCATTTCATTTTGCATTATCATTTGTACATATCATTGGTTCTTCGCATGGGATGAAGGTATCTTGGTCGGCTCAAGAGAAGAAGGTGTTTTTTTAGAGGTTCAAGCAAGAGATCGTGTGTGCATAGAAGAGCATTTTTCAAGGTGATTAGATTTGGCAAGAGTTTTGAAGTGGATTAATGATTTCTATCTGGTGGTCATCAAACTAGGGTTGTGGATATCAGGGAATGTAGTGCTCCAATAGACAGGATCTTTAAAGCTTTATCATCATCATGTGGCACATTTCGTCTTTGTTTAAGAGGATTCACAACATACTCAGAGGAATTTAAGTTTTGAGCTTGGGTTGATTCCTCCTAACATTTGGGGCCAAAATTAGGGTTTTGCATAAGATCAGTTTATTTCTGATTCTTTGAGCAAGACTTGATTCCATGATATTCCATATGTCCCTTAGTGTCTAGGAATGGAAGATTGACCATCATTTTGTTTCAGAAGGGTTTCAATTGTTTAGAGAATTGAAAATCAGGAGAATTGGGGATAAAGTCAACTATGCAGTGAAAAAGTCGACTCCTGACTTTTGAGGTCAAATTCTTGTTCATCATGTCAAATAGAAAAATGGATGGATTTTGGTCAAGAAATGTCAAGGGATTCATCAAAAATCAAGAATTTAGAAAAGTTTCCATTTATGGAAAGATTAAGGTTTTAGAAAGTTTCCATTTTTGGAAAGTTCTAGCCCAAAATCAATCCACTTCATGGCCAATTTTCTCCATGCTCTAGATTTCATTTCAATTTTCCCCCAATATCAAAGTTGTAGAGCATTCTCTTAGCTTTCTTTTGAGTACTAGAATGCCTTCATTGGATGCGTGAAGCTCAAGTTATGATTCTCCCAAGTTAGGGTTTTGAAGTTGGTAACTTAGTGAAATTTTCATTAAGTTTTGGACAGAATTTTTGACTACCTTCCATGGCAATTTTCATTGCTTTCCAAGGCTCGTTTCATCTTGATTTTCAAATAAAGATTGTTGTGTGATCTTCATACTTTGCATTGGATCAAAAATCTCATGAATTGGAGCTAAGTTCATCAAGTTGTGGTTGTTCAAAGTGAGCTTCATGGATTTGTGATTAATTGCATTTTCTTGTCATATTGCCATGCATAATATCAACCTTTCATGCAGCTCATTTTTTCACACGCATGTGATCCTCTTTTTCACTCCAAATGTTGTCCTAAACTTGCCATTCCTAGCCAAAAATTCCCTTGTACCTTATGCTCCATATTTGAACTTTCTTACCAAAAATGAAAATCTTCAAAACTTGCTCAACAAGGGTTCATGTTCCACTAATCCACTCTGAGCATTTTCCTCGGCCATTGTCCACGCAAGATGACAGAAAAAACCACACCATACCATGTGAACTTGTACCACCACCATTTCCACTTATTTTTTTTCAAATTTTCCTCAAAACTTTAACCTTAAGTTTTAACCACAATAAATTTGTTTTTACCACACCAAAGCTGCATATATAAGCTAAAGATAAAACCCTAGCTTCATTCACTCATTCTCAGCAGCCACAAACTCAAGAACTCTCTCTCACTCTCAAAACCTCTCTCTTTGAAACTCTCATTTCCCTCAAGTTTCTATGTATTTTTCGTTTGGTTCTTCATCACTGAGGCACAAGGAGACCATTGGAAGGATTCATTTGAAGGTATTACATAGTTTCAAGGGTCAACGGAGCCACTCCGTTGAGTAATTTTCTTCAACTTTAAGCTTGCATTTTAGATCTGTTTTAGGTTCATGTTGGATGCATCTGAAGTCCTACCTTGGGTAGGCAATGTTTGCATAATTATTTATGTGTTTTAATGGAGTTTCAGTTAAGGTGCAAACTTTAATCCATGTTTTCTTGAGTTTTAGTGGTTGCTTTTCATTTGTTTTTGCATATTTGAACTCACCATGGAGTGCACTACATTGTAGTATATATGTAAGTTGTTTTGATTTGTGATTAAAGTTTTATGAGTGTCCATTCTTGAAGCTTGTTTTTCATGGACTTAGAGGGAGTTTTTTGAGAAACCAAGGCCGTTTTTAAAATCTACGTAAAAAAATAGGGGAGGTGCAATTGTTTTGCTTTTTCGGCCGCGCCGGCCGGACTGAGGCGTGGTTTCCCTGCGGTGCTGCGTATTTCCGTCGCAGCCAGGCACTGTTCACGTAGGAACAGCCATGCATGTTGTTAGAGATGATGACGTGGCGGGTGGGTGTGAACGTGTTATTTGTTTTTTTGTCTTTTAGTGTTTAATGAAAAATGTGACCAATTGAGTTTAAGTCCACATAACTTGTGTTACACTTTTAATTGATTTTCTTTTCTTTTATTTTTTTAAAAAAAATTATGAACACACACATAAGTAACATCTCGTGGGCCCAGCGAGCTTTTGCTCCTCACACCCCCTGTCCAGGCCCAAACTGTCATGGCCTTCTTTTTTCATTACTAATGCACCTCCTTTTTTTTTAACACTTTTTATTTTCTTTTTTTATTTTCGTTTCTTTTTAATTACTAAAAATACTTCCTTTAATTAAAACATTCCAAAAAATATCATGTATGTATTTTAATGTCTTATTTAATTTTCCATGAATTTTATTTTTATTTTCCATTTATTTTGATAATTAATTATGATTTTCTTTTCCAAAGTGTCTTCCATGCCTACTCATGTGATTCATGCTTATGTTTAGTGACTTTTCCATGCTTTATTGAGATAAATTTTTTTACCATATGTTTATACTTGGATGAGGAATGTTTGAGTGTCAATTTTCTACCTTGGTGATTAATTTTTGATTATTTTCCATGTAGTTTTCGTTGCTCCTCGATTATTACTCGGTTAGCTTGATATGTGTGATGTTTGATCCATTTGATGATGAAATTTTGTAATTCTTGTTGAGATTATTTGAAAATGAATTCTTGATGGATACAAAATGATTTTGGAATTTATTTAGATTTTTATAAGGCATTCTTCTATTTTTGGTTGATGCTTACATGTGGCTTGAACTTTGAATGGAATGTTCTGGGTACTTGACCTAGTTTGGATCTTTTTGACCATTTGTGCTTAAGTGAAGTTTTAAATAATTATATGATGTGATCATGTACTATCTTGGCTTGTTTTTGACTTTGGAATCATTTTCATTTAATCATTTTTCTATTTATGGTGGATTTTCCAAGTTGACAATGTTTTGGCACTACTCTTTGGATGTTTTGAACTAGTTTCTTTGTGATGCCTTCTCCTATGATCTCATAAATGCTTGGTGACTCTTTTTTCCTTTGAAAAACATGTGTGAGGTTCTGATCCTCTTGATATAGTGTCCATTGAGTGACATTTTCTCACTTCTTGCCTCACATGATCTTCTGTTGCTTGCATGAATGACTTAAGTGAATGTTTTGCCTAGTTTTGACACATGTTTTGAGTATGATGTATGATGCTCCTTCTTTGATGATTTGAGCTTGCTATGAAATGATGTGCTTTCTGCTCTATCTTGTATCTCACCTCATTTGGTCTCATTTATCATTGTTCCATGTCTTGTGACATCTCTTTTGGAATGCTAATTCACTTGAGTGTGTTTGAACACTTTGTCTTGCATGGTCTTGTTTGCTTGGACATGATGATTGGTGGTTGCTTGGTATGAGTATGATGTTTGCCATGTTGCTTTGCTTCTTGAGTTTAACTTCATGTTGGTTCACTTTGGTGCATCTTCTTCTTCATCTCTTATTTATTTCTCCTCCCCTAAGTCTTAAAACTTGTTTAAGTCTTATATTCGCTTTTGCATTTCCCCTTAGGATTCCCTAGTCCAACTTAATCTTTGATTAAGCTTGGAGTAGGATAGACATTAGGAGCTAATCCATGTATGCTAACATTAGGTAGACTTCCCTTTCATCTCAACCTTAGGGCCATTTTGCATGATAACATTAGGATAGAATTCCCTTAGTGTTTTTCTTTTCAACTTTGAGTATTCTCTTCTCATCTCATAACCAGTCTAAAACACTTAATAAATACAACGAGTATTGTGCGCCATGAGCCTTAAGTACATGGGAAATGAAGAATGGGGGGTTTCCCTTCATTTTTCTAGAGTGTTTAGCGGATGTCCCGTCTTGGGTCGATTTGCGACGCATTCGGTCCTATGTCATAGACTTTAGTGTGATACGCGTTTCAAACTAACTCAATCCAATTCTGTCTAAAAAACACAAACCATGTTCAAATATTTTTATCCTTCGGGATTGTTGGGTTTTAAATCATTTTCAGAAAAGAGCACGTTGTTCCCGTTTAGTCGCAAACAGGCATCGACCCTAGCTGTCGGACACGAACCTAACGTCGTTCATAAAAAACACAATGACCTCGTAGGTCGAACTACATTGACTCTGACTTTCCCATTGCACTAGGGAATACGTAGGCCTAGGACGACGATGTCCTACCAAGTCTCTTTTTCCCTTTTTGTTTTCCGTTTCTGCTTAGCAGTAGACTTTAGATAACTTACCCTTTAATTAGACAACAAGCGTGGATTCCATCGAGTACGATGGACGTGTGGGGGTGCTAATACCTTCCCCACGCGTAACCGACTCCCGAGCCCGGACTATGGTTGTGATGACCATGTCTTCTCCCTCTTCAGGTTTTCTTCGACAATTTCCTTTCCCTGCGTCGGGATAAATAACGTTCGGTGGCGACTCTTCTGTTCTTGTTTCCGCTGGTTATTTTTTTGCAGTTGCGACAGCTGGCGACTCTGCTGGGGACTTCCGGTTCCCTATGCGAGTCAATCCTAGCGCTTGTCTGTTTTCATTTCATTGGGTGTTTACTGTTGTGCATTATATGTTGTATATTACTGTATTTTACCGCATTTATCGTATTTGATTACTGTTATCATATTGCTCTGCTGTTGTTGTGCTGTTGGGTGGGTTGGATTTATGAGAGATAAGCCCAATACCCATGCCTCAGTATACACCTAGGACTAGAGTGGAAAGTAGTGTAGCCAACATAACGTCTTGGTACGTTTGGTTTACACGAAATCCACATCCAGACAAGGTTTTCTTGGGAGATATTATGATTTGCGCGTCTTGTGCATTTCGGGGTGTTAACCTTAGAAGCTATCGACTCTCGCGGCCATTCCCCGAGGACTCAGTTGAGGCACTCCTCCCAAGAGGTAACAATGGCAGACCAGAAATGACAAACCCATTATGCTTCTTGATCAGAGGACCCGAAGTTGGGAACTTATCATAGGGCGACCTTTTTTAGGGGAATCAGTTGAGGCCTCCTCGATTGATGATGATGCCAAACCAGAAGTGGTGACCGTATCATAATTTCTCGACCTGAGAGCCCGTGATGCTGAGGAACCTCAGTTTTTTTAGAGCTCACATGTGAGAGGGGCTGGGTGTTTACATGTTTGCAGGTAACCTTGACCTTCAACCTACCTGGTTTTCTAGTTTTCTTGTTAATGTGGACTTATCAACCTGGTTTTTTTATTATCTCAGTGATCCGATATTCTGGTATTCTGGGTTTCTGGATTTCTGGTCCCTGTTCAGTTGATATCATAGTAGATGTTCAGAGCAACTTGATACCTTGATCCCATGTTTGCATCTGCATCATTTATCGCATTCTAACATGTTTGGCATTTTCAGGGCTTGCATCTTATCCCTGATTCCGGTTGTTGAAGTTCTTCCAACATGGACACCCAGAGGAAGAAGAATGTGGCGTACACGTTTCCGAGGTCGACTCTAGACTTGCTTCACAAGATGATTGCTATGGATGATCCTAGGGTTCTCACTGATTTCAGAAATGAATACGGGAGGTTATTGAAGGTTGTCTGTAATATCACAAAGTATGAGCATGACGCCATTCATACGCTCTTGTAATTCTATGATCCTCCATTGCGCTGCTTTACCTTCCCAGATTATGTTCTAGCCCCAACGTTGGAAGAGTTCTCCTTTATTCTGGGGATCCCCATTGAACAGAAGATACCTTTATTTTCTGAAGAATTTCCAGACTTAGAAGAAGTTGCAGCTGCTCTTCATGTGGGTCAATCCATTTTGAGTGATAATGTTGTCGACAAACAAGGATCTAAGGGTTTTCTATTAGAGTTTCTGGTTGGCCAAGCTAGCCTGTATGCTGATGCAAAAAGTGGGACTGCTATCTTAGCTCTGTGCATTTACGGGATTGTTTTGTTCCCCAACATCCCTGATTTTGTGGATATGCACGCCGTCAGAATCTTTGTCTTGAAGAATCCTATACCCACTCTCCTTGGTGATGTATATCATTCTATCCACTATAAAAATGAGAAAAGAAGAGGAAAGACTATAAGTTGTTGTACGTCACTCCTGTCTACATGGTTCCCGAATCATCTTCCTCAAACCGGGGCATTTGTTGATACGAAGGGCTCTTTGAAGTGGTCCAAAAGGCTGATGGGGTTGACCGCTGATAACATTGTCTGGTTTGATCATTGTCTACTGGGTATAGAGCTCATTTCTAGCTGTGGAGAGTTCCTAAATGTTCCTTTAGTGGGTAGGAGAGGCGAAATTAATTATAACCCTTCCCTCACCATCAGGCAGTTCGGGTATGCTTTGAGAGGTCCCCCCGAAGATCAATATGTCAAAGAATCTCTCTTTTTTAATGGTACCGAAGACAAAGAGGTGCTGAAGAGAGCCGTGAATGCTTGGGGATAAGTTCATAAGAAAGGGAAGACCTTTTTTGGGAATAGTAACAAAAGAGCTTTTTCTCTATATGTGGAGTGGATTCGGAGGAGAGCAGAAGAGGAGCTCCTACCCTTCTCCATAGAGCCACCCTCGTACCCGTTGATGATTGAACAACCTACTACGATTAAGATGGAAAAGTATAACAAGTTATGGTCTGAGAAAGAAAAGCTGTGTGAAGAGAATAATGTATTAGAAAGAGAGATCAGCCAGTTGAAGCATGATCGAGGTGAAGCCATCCACACTGCTAAGGTGAAGACAGAACTTCTGGCCAAGAAGGAGAAAGAGTTAGCTGAAGAGGTCGCAGCCAGACAACGGGTAGGTTAAGTTTTGGAAGGCACTAGTAGTGTGCTTAAGTCCGAGAAGGAAAAGTTGACTAAAGCCTTGGTTAGGATTCAAAAGTTTGATGCTCACCGAAACACTGCAATGGCTGCTAACAAGCAAAAAGAAGACGAGTTTCTAGATTAGATCGTGAATTTGAAGATGAAGCTTAGGAAGAAATAGGAAGAAATCTGGACAGAGATATTTTAGAGGCGGACAACTGAAGATCGACTTAATGAAGCCTTATCAGCTATAGAAGAGCTTAAAATTCGAGCAGAGGTAAAGAAGCCAAGAGGTGAGGGTCCTAGATTGGAAGATGTTTTTGGTGAAGACGCCTGGGAAGAACGATGTCAATACTTAGAATAAGTCATGCGCAAGCGTGATTTGCTTATTCAAGAATTGATCGAGAAGCCGAAGCATCCCGATACGAGATACCTTTTCAAAGAAGTGCAAGCTTGGTGCGAGGAGCGAGGAAATTGGAAAAGGCTGACCATGGTGGACTTTGACGATATCCCTTAGTTTTCTTTCTTTGTTGTATTTTGATCACCGCCAGGCTTGTTGGTTGGGATCCCTGATTATTATATTCGGACATCTTTATTTATTTTGGGTTGTATGTAATGACAGATGATTATCCTCCGAATTTCTAATATATGAGCATATATTGTTGGCATTCCGTTCTGTCTTGTTGCTTATTGTTAAATTGGAATCAAGGGGTGGATCGCCTTGTAAATACTCAAACATGTCATTTGCATTTGCATTCACATACTCATATGCATAACAGGTGTTTTCGTTCGGTTTCCTTATCTCTGCCTGATGTTTATTAGCAGGATTGCTGAATTTCGCACTCACCGCTACGGTATTGGCAACAATCATCGAAGAGTCATGGATCAAGTTCAAGCTGAGTTTCAGGAAGTCCGCAACCGCATGAATCAATTTATGGACTTAATGCAGAACGTTGCCCAAGGCCAAGAACAGTTGAGGACTCTTGTCCAACCTTTGATTGCCAGGGTTGATAAAGATGGAGTTCTTCATGGGGGTGTTCAGACTCATGTTATTCCTCCGGGTGAAGGTGGTAATGGTAATGGTGTCCCTGATGGTCCTCCGGACGGAGGTATTCCTATCCTTAATATTGTTAATCCTCCGGGCGGAGGAGCAACTGTTGAGATCCCTGCAGTGGTTGGAGTGCATGGTGCTGGGGGGCATCACTGGATGGAAGATAGAAGATGTTTTCTCTATGCAAGATGGGGATGCTGGTCACCCATCTGATACTGACATAAGGTTCAATATGATTGAGGAAAATATGAAGGCTTACGAGATTCAAAACTCGTTAGGTCTGGATATGGAGAATTTGGGATTGGTTCCTGGTGTGAAGGTCCCTCATAAGTTCCAGGTGCCTACTTTTGACAAGTATACCGGTGTTACGTGCCCTAAGACTCATGTTAGGGCCTATTACAGGAAGATGTCTGCTTACTCGGAGGACGAGAAGCTGTTAATGAATTTCTTCCAGGACAGCCTGTCAGGGGCATCCTTGGAGTGGTACATGCAGCTTGAGAGAAGTCGTATCCGTAGTTGGCGCGAGCTGGTTGAAGCATTTTTCAGGCATTATCAATACAACACAGACATGGCTCTGAATAAAATGCAATTACAAAGCCTTTCTCAAAAGAACAATGAAAGTTTTAAAGAGTACGCCCAGAGGTGGCGTGAGCTGGCTGCCAGGGTCCAACCTCCCATGGTGGAAAGGGAACTGATTGATATGTTCATGGCCACTCTTCACGGGCCTTATTATAAAAGGTTGGTGAGTTGTATGTCCGATGGGTTTTCTGATTTGGTTCTAGTTGGTGAAAGAGTGGAGAGTGGAATTAAGGCTGGAAAGATACTGACTAATGACGTATCCTCGTTTGGAGGAGGAAAGAAACCATATGCTGGGAATTATAAGAAGAAGGAATGAGATGCAAGTTCTGTTTCATCTTATCATAGTAAAGGAAAAGCTCGTCAGAACTTTAACCAACAGGTTGCTTCTGTTAGTTCTTGTATTGGCTGGAATTTTGGTAAAACAATGGTGTTGTTAATGATTTCATATGTCTAATGTCTTAACATGAGTTCTTAACATTGAGTTGATGTTAAGTTCAGAAGGGTTGCAATTTTGTATGCTGATGTTAAACCTGATGTCTTGACATCAGTTGACAGAACATCAGAACATCAGTCTGATGTGTTTTGTTAGGGCTGCATTTGTTTAAGTGTGTCTTGAGAAGATCTGGTGGAGAGATTGCAGGCGAATATCATGGGACAAATATATTCTGTTGCAATCTTATATTGAGGAGATATTGTTACTATTTTCATGCAAAAAGATATGGAGAATAATTAGATTTAATTGAAGATTTAATTGAAGATTTAATTGAAGATCTGATTGAAGATCTATTTAGTAGCAGAATCTTTTGCAGATTTGGAGCAGCTGATTTGTTGTGATTTGAAGGCCCAAATCTAGTTGGGAAATAGGTTATAAATAGAAGCATTGTAACCTAGTTTTAGAAAGCCAGCCATCATGTAAATTATAAGGGTTGTGTTGGTCGATGAACCACCCGGTTTGTGGGATGGTCATCGTGTTTATCTCTAATCCTGTAGGTAAGAGATGTATTGGTCTTAGAGGAAGCTGTTAAGCAACTCTAAGCATTGTTCTTAGTCATGAGGGTCATGTCTAGGTATTGTTATAGAAATGTGTCTTCTATTTTTATGTGTTTGGAGAGTTGTTGGAAATCAAGTTGTTGATGCAGTGACTGAGATGTTGACTGCTAGACATCATTGCGATGATTAGAAGTGAGATGAAGTCTCTTACCTAGGGAGAACTTAGGTAGAAGGGTCATTGGGTAGGGATTAAGTGAGTAGATTATCAACTGGTATTGTTGAGTTTGTTATTTAATACTGCTAATAGTGGACTTCCTTCCTGGCTTGGTATGCCCCCAGATGTAGGTTGTTAAACCGAACTGGGTGAACAAATTATGTGTGCACTTTTCTTTTCAGCAACTTATTTAATTGTCTATAATTGCCTTGCTGTTTATGTCAGACCAGATGTCTCGACATCATGTAGGACATCTGGGATCTGTTATACCAGAATTTCAATTGGTATCAAAGCATGCATCCTGTCTGTTTCTGGATGAGATCTAGGGAAGATACTTTATGGTTCATGAACAAGGAAGATAGTTTTGCTGAGTTATGGACTTGGTCAGTTCATATAGTTGTTTGTTTGATCCCTTGAAGTGAAGGATGAACTATTCATGACAGGGTATGTATTGGACCTGTCTGTTGTTATTAGGTGTGTAGCTTTGGTGGAGAACTGCTGTTGTGAGTTTGATTTATTTTCAAACTTTTTTTGGCACTTAGATTATGGTGATGGTGTGCAAGGATTATTGAGTAGTGCCTGAAGAGTGTTGAGGAGTTGTTGTGTGTTCCGCTGCATGGTATCTGATATAACCCTGGTTGTTTCTTGTGTCTCTGGTGGTGAGACTTTAGGAAGGTATTTTCTTGGAAAGACTTTAGAGTTTGGTCTCCTCAGCAGAAGAAGAATATATTTCAAATCAGGTATTGAAGACCAATTTGTCCAAAACACTGATTCCTTCCTTCTCAATTTTCTTGATGATGAAAGAAGAGGGTGGAGCCAAAGCAAAAGAGTATCACTGTCAAATATTTCATGCGGGAGTGAAGATCTTGATAAGTTATCTCTTAAGCCTATTTATGGTGTCCAATGTAGTTCTGGTATATCTGAAGATGAATTCTCTTGTGAAGATACATGTTTCTGATTTTCAAAATCATGAACTGGAGGAAGTTTCATCAAGAAATAAGTTGAGCTTGATATCTCAATCCTAATGTCTCGACATCGCGCTACACATCAGCAGTTTATGGTGAATGCTGAGTCAAAGTCCTATTAGATTGTAGCTGTTTTGAAGGATCACTGAAGCTGTGAAGTTGAACAATTTTTGAGATGCTGTTCATAATGTCATAGCATCTCAGCTGGAGTTGGTTGAATAAAAGGTAGTAATCTTGATAGCAGAAGAGAAGGAGATGATCCCTGTTTAAGCTAAAATGTCTAAGGACAATTTTATAGGGAAAATGCATCCAAGAGTTTGTGTGCAGTAGCAGTGTAAATCATCCTATGGTCAATTGGTGTATGCGTGAGCTCTTTCAATTTTGTGGCTTGAAGGATTGGAAGTAGCAGATTGTCTATGGTAGGTTATCACTCTTAAGTTAGACAAGAGGTCTGAACCTTGTGCTTATAAGAAGAAGCTTCTGGAAGAGTGTGTTATGTAAGTTACTGCAGTTTTGTTGGTCTTGGAAGTTGATCAGATGTTGATATGTTCTTGTGTGTTCGCTGTAAGAGATATGTGTGGATTACTATGGTTGTAGTCTCCAAATCCTAGTAGATGTTTAATGTGATTTAGACTGATGTCGAAACTGATGTTGAAACATCACTTCAGTTCTTTGCTCAGGGTGGAGTGAAAGATCAAGACACTGACCTAACCTGGAAGGCTTTTGTGGTATGGATGGTTATCATGAAGAAGATTCAGAAGATGCTAGAATCTGAAGAAGGGTTAAACCACAGGGATTTAAGATCAATTGCTATTTGTGATATTCACAAGTATTTAATTGATTATCCTTGAAAGACAAGATTAAGGATGTTCTGTCAATTGTTTTAACATCTTTTCATCAGAGGTTTGGAGAATCATGGGAGGGGTTCTACATTTGCTCACAAGTCACCTAGGTGTTGACCTGGGATTATTGCTTAGCATCTGTTCCTAGAAAGTATTGTGAATGACTTGTCCAGATGGTGGTGCTGTTGAAGATGAAGACGGAAGACTATGTAGACATCATAATCTTGTTGGTTACAGCGTGGATCAGTTTATTTCTGATCTAAGTGGTCTGGAGCATGGTGTTTGTTCTGGTTGTGAAGGTCGAGGATAAGTGGTGGTTATCTCTGGCTTTCTACTGACGGCTCTACTAAGGGAAGTGACTTTCTTTAGTATTGCTATGGGGTAGTCTTGGACTACTTATTTTTTGAAGGTTCAGATGTGGTAGGTTTGAAGTCTTTGGAGTTTCTAAGCAAGATAGAGGTTGTCCACTCAAACTTGATTGTTGAATCAAGTCTATGAGTGCATGGAAATCTGTTTCTGCAGAGGGAGGAGGTTCTTCTGAGTGGAAGAAGGTAGAGCTGAATTCAACAGTTGGGTGACATAATGTTCTGACATCTAGCTTAACATCAGAAGTCTCAACTGGTGATGTGGCACATCAGCTTTTGATAGGGTGATCTACAGGAATGAACAATAGGATCGTTCTCATGGCAGTTTGCGGGAGCTGCAGAAATGAGAAGATGTTACATGACCATGGCTTAGGGAGTCTAAGTGTGTTTGCTATTGAGCAATTGGAACATGTGACTTGAAGATCTGGTTTCCTTGGTGGATCAGGATATCTTTGTGAGAGTTCTGACAAACATGAAAAAGGTCAAACTATGGCATTTGGTTGATCTCAGAAGTGAATTCGAAGAATCAAGATAATCAGAGTGTGGCAGCTGGTTATTATTGAGGATTGTCTTGGAACAAGTTACTCTTGGGCAGAAGGGTGATGAGTTGAAGACTCAAGGAGATTATTTTTCTTGAAGGTGGATGAGAGTTTATTCCTCTGGTTCTTTGGATTACTATGCTAGAGTAAGTCCAGTTGGTGGAGCATATTAAGAATCATGGTGTTGATGTTTTGGTGTGTGGAAGATGGTCTAACTTGTGATAGGACATTATCTGGGATGATTACCTACATTGTATCTAAAGAGAATCTACCTAATCATACGGGAGAATGATGAAGTAGAAGGTCTGCTTTGGAAGGAGAATGTAGAGAAGACTGAAGTAGATCAGGTATTGATTGCTTGAAAGTCTGAATGTGGATATTCATTAATTGATCTAAATGTCAAAGATAGATGATTGGATGTGTATCGCTAAAGGCAGAAGAAAAGCTTGTGAAGGGGACATAACCCTATTGTCAAGTCATGCTAGAGAATAGTTGATCAGCCTGGCAAGATGTAGAGTTTTGGAGCATGTGAAGATAACAAACCAAGAGGGAATCATGTGAGTATACTAATTTGCAGTCTGAACTCTTTGCTTCAGAGAGGGTGTGCGAGCTCATGGTATTCAGGTGTGTATGTTAACCTGAATAAGCTGCTCTGACTGTATTTTATTGGGAGCTTCTTGAAGGACTTCTATACGAAATGAGTCCTCTGAATGGTAATGAGAAGCTGATGTCCCCAAAAGATGTTGTTGAATGGTGATGTTGTAACATCATGATTGCTGATGGTTATATTTGGAAGATGATTGAGAGTGTGCGTGTGGAGTTGGATGCTCAAGCATTTTTGTCAGAAGAGATGTTTCTGACTGTGTGAATTAGAATGTGGAGTTTCTGGTCTTGTTTTTAGTAGTTTGTTCTGGCAAAGCATGACTACTAATTTTGAAGACTTCATTAGTATCAACAACTACTGGTGGATGTAATGGTAGAGGGATTGTGATGTGATCTGATAAGAACATTTGTTTTTTAGAGTTGTTCCTTCTTCTGCTACAAGTATCTCTTGAAGAGATTAGATCTCAGTAAAGCAGAGAATTTGTGGAGTCTGTGAGCAGTGTCAAACAAGTCAGGATACTTGGTTGTGTTCTCCAAAAGTGAAAGTACAGTATGTGAATGTGCTCAGCAAGTGTGCTCAAATGTTCATCTCTATCTAGAGCATTAGTTAACCATGACAGGGGGAGTACTTGTCTATGGATTCTGCAGTAAAGGTGCATATATTGTGCAGCTTGCGTGCTGATCAAGCTTGTGGAGATTGGTTGCCTCTTATGAGGAGATAATGTCAGATAACATGTTATGACATTAGGCTGTTGGATGGCATGTTGGTGTGGACATGAATGGTTATAGCCATGTGAAGCTAATTGTTTGTATCATGTGCGCACATGCTTTTGAGGAGAAGTCTGAAGACAATTTTATGCAGTTTTGGAAAAACTTTGTGAGGGTCTTTGTTGATGGGAGATGTCACACTTGTCTTGATGTGTGTTACTAATTCTAAGTAAGAGGAGTTTACTTAGAGTTCAGTGGAAGGCATTGTGAGTGTGCTTCAGAACTTGTGGATGATTGTGTGAAGCATTCCTGACTGGATGGATGAAGACTGTGTTTGGATTTTCCAAATGTTATGATGTACTGGTAAAGGAGCATCAGTTGTGAAATATAAGGGGAGAACTTCTGTCTGTACTAGTGTGGTACTTGGATTGTTTGAGGATTAAGCATTTTGTGAATGCGTTCAGCAGGTGTGTTGAACAGAGGGTGAGCTTTTGAAGACATGAAGATGAGTCTTATGTTTTCCATTCATTTAAGGTGTTCTTCTTGCAAAGGAGCACTGGTTATCTTAGATAGGGAGAATTGATCATTTGTTGAAGAAGTTTTTTATCCAGATTGTAATGTCAGACAAGATGTCGTGACATTGTGTTACTGGTGAAGCTCATGGTGTACTTGACAGTTTAGACCTGGTTCTATAGATTTGTGTGTCAATGGATTGAATCAGAAGTATACATTTACACAAATGTTTGTCAATTTTTGGCCAAAAAGGGGGAGAGAATGTACAGTAGTAGCTGTTGAGTCTGGATTTTGTTCTGAGTATGTTGGTTGGCAGATTCAGAGTTTGTCCAATTATGGCTAAAAAGGGGGAGAGTTAGCCTAGTGGTTGCCTAGTTGTCTGTTGTGGTTCTAGGCTTGAGGGTGTGCAGCTGTTTTGCTGGTTGCAGTTTTGAGGGGGAGGTGCTGCTGCTAGTTGTGTGCTGATGTTAGTTTGTATGGTATTTTTCTGCGGCTGGTATCTCTGGTGTAGGCTGAGATTGTTTTAGCCAAAATTAGCCAAAGGGGGAGATTGTTAGTTCTTGTATTGGCTGGAATTTTGGTAAAACAATGGTGTTGTTAATGATGTCATATGTCTGATGTCTTAACATGAGTTCTTAACATTGAGTTGATGTTAAGTTCAAAAGGGTTGCAATTTTGTATGCTGATGTTAAACCTGATGTCTTGACATCAGTTGACAGAACATCAGAACATCAGTCTGATGTATTTTGTTAGGGCTGCATTTGTTTAAGTGTGTCTTGAGAAGATCTGGTGGAGAGATTGCAGGCGAATATTATGGGACAAATATATTCTGTTGCAATCTTATATTGAGGAGATATTGTTACTATTTTCATGCAAAAAGATATGGAGAATAATTAGATTTAATTGAAGATTTAATTGAAGATTTAATTGAAGATTTGATTGAAGATCTATTTAGTAGCAGAATCTTTTGCAGATTTGGAGCAGATGATTTGTTGTGATTTGAAGGCCCAAATCCAGTTGGGAAATATTTTATAAATAGAAGCATTGTAACCTAGTTTTAGAAAGCCAGCCATCATGTAAATGATAAGGGTTGTGTTGGTACATGAACCACCCGGTTTGTGGGATGGTCATCGTGTTTATCTCTAAGCCTGTAGGTAAGAGATGTATTGATCTTAGAGGAAGTTGTTAAACAACTCTAAGCATTGTTCTTAGTCATGAGGGTCATGTCTAGGTATTGTTATAGGAGTGTGTCTTCTATTTTTATGTGTTTGGAGAGTTGTTGGAAATCAAGCTGTTGATGCAGTGACTGAGATGTTGACTGCTAGACATCATTGCGATGATTGGAAGTGAGATGGAGTCTCTTACCTAGGGATAACTTAGGTAGAAGGGTCATTGGGTAGGGATTAAGTGAGTAGATTGTCAACTGGTATTGTTGAGTCTGTTATTTAATACTGCTAATAGTGGACTTCCTTCCTGGCTTGGTATGCCCCCAGATGTAGGTTGTTAAACCGAACTGGGTGAACAAATTTTGTGTGCACTTTTCTTTTCAGCAACTTATTTAATTGTCTATAATTGCCTTGTTGTTTATGTCAGACCAGATGTCTCGACATCATGTAGGACATCTGGGATCTTTTATACCAGAATTTCAGCTTCCATGACCATTCCGGCGGCACCTCAGCAACAGGCACCACCGCAGCAATAAAATCCTGCCCCACGCAGATATTAAGATAGGCCTAATCAAGACAGGCATTTTCAGGCGCCACCCATGCCTTACTCTTAATTATTGCAACATCTGTTACAATTACAGTTAGTTCAGAAGCAGACCTTGGCCCCTCTTACCGGTAATCCACCACCCGGTTATGACGTCAATGCCCGTTGCGAGTTCCATTCTGGAGCGCCAGGACATCATATTGAAAATGTAAGGCATTCAAACACAAGGCCCAAGATTTGTTGGATTCAAAGGCCATAAACTTCACTAATGATACACTGAATGTCATCCAGAACCCGATGCCAAACCATGGTGGGCTGAGGGTTAATGCTGTTGAAGATAGGGAACCTTTGGATCTAATAATGGATGTAAATAAGTTGAAGACTCCCTTGTCAGTGGTTAAAGAAAGATTGTTGAAAGGAGGAGTATTTCTTGGTTGCGCGGAGAGTTGTTCAGAATGTTTGCTACAGTCTAAGGGTTGTGCTTTATTAAAGTCAAGAATTCAGAAAATGATCAATGAAGGGCGGTTGCAGTTTGACTGGATTAACAGTCAGAGAAAAGTTGTTGATGAGGGGGATAATATTGCCACGATATTCATTCCATACAGAACAATTAATATATCAGCACCGGCGAGACCAGCGTCGGTTATCATCACTGTCCCAGGACCAGTTCCTTATGAGAGTACCAAAGCCATTCCATGGAATTATGGGGCCTAGGTTTTCTGTAATGGGAAGAAGCAAGAGTTGGTAGGACCGTCAGTTGTGAGTTCAGGAATTGAAAGTACTGTTGAAGCTGGAGTTATCACAAGAAGTGGTAGAGTCTTTTCTCCATCTGATGACCAAGTGGGTAGTTCAAGATAAGACAAAGGGAAGCAAATGGTTGATGATTCTGTATAAAGAACAGTTGTGAATGATTCAGTGTCAAAGCAGGTTGATAATTCTTTCTCAGAAAATGTAGAAGAGTTCATGAGGTTGATCAGAAAGAGTGACTACAAGATCGTTGACTAGCTCAATCAAACACCGTCGAAGATCTCCATCTCATCTTTGTTGTTATGTTCAGAGGCGCACAGAAATGCTTTGTTGAAAGTTTTGAATGCGGCGTATGTACCACAGGAAATATCAATCAATCAGTTGGAAGGGGTTGTAGCGCATATAAATGCCGAGAATGGTTTGGGCTTAACAGATTTTGACTTGAATCCGGTAGGGAGGAATCATAACAACGCATTGCATATCTCTTTGGAATGCATACTTTCTTTGACGTCTCATGTGTTGGTTGATACAGGGTCTTCATTGAACGTGTTGCCAAAGAAAGCTTTAATGAAGTTAGATACCCGAGGTTTGATTTGCACGCCAAGTGATTTGGTGGTGCGTACTTTTGATGGGTCAAAGAGGTCTGTATTTGGGGAGATTGTGTTACCGATTAAGGTTGGCCCAAAAATTTTCAACACTACATTCTACATCATGGATATCCAGCCTGCGTACAGTTGTTTGTTGAGTCGCCCTTGGATCCATGGTGTTGGGGAAGTGACGTCAACATTGCACCAAAAGTTGAAATATGTCATACCCCAAATTTTGACCACTAAGATCTCCCATCATTTTTTAAATCATCATCACAATATGGATGAACCATCATACCTCATCAGTCTCCCCAAAGATGGGTGAGCATCCACTACCATCAAACTTAGGGTTTCAAGCCCTCTCAGAGTTCTTAGACAAAGGATCAATCAAGAATTGACATGATCTTCAAGTTGTCTAAACCTCTCAAACATCCACAATGGATTAAGAGGATTCCCACATCAAGGATTAAGCACAAGGTAGTTCCCTTCTAGGTGGATCAAGCCTCAAGATCGTCAGTGTCACCAAATTAGGGTTTTGGTCGACCAGGGCCTCCAGTTGGAAATTTTCCTCTGGGCATGAGCCAATGCTTCAAAGCATAACCTAATATACTCCATGGAACCTCATGGACCCAAGTATTAAGTCAATTTGACCTCAAGGGATGCATACATAAAAAATAAGGAATTAGGGTTTCTTGACGTAATTCACCCCTAAGTTGACTTTTGGGACAAATCATGAGCCAAGACCTCAAGAGAGGATTTGAGGGTCTCAAATATACCACATTGATCCATTTGCAACAATTGATTGATCCAAGAAGCTTGAGCAACAAGTCTCAATTTCATCAGTACCATAGTTAGGGTTTTGAGGAAAAAAAGTCAACTGTAGCTTTGACTTTTGACCAGGACATGCTCCCAAGCCCTAAGACATGATTCAATATACCCTATAACACCCATGAAACATGTCCATCAAGTTTGATTTAGGTCAAGGACATGATTTCCTAAAGGATTGCACAGTTTGGAATTCGTCGGATAAAAAGTCAATTGTGCACAAAAGTCAACTTTGACTTTTTGAGAGTTTTCACAAAAATGGATTTTTCACCCTAAAATGATGTTAATGTATGATTTGAATCATCATTCATCAAGAAAAATCAAAGAAAGTGGGATAACTTGTAAAACGGGTAACCATAAAAACTTAGAAAATTTTCTAAGTTATGAACAAAGTGGCAAGGGTACCAACTTTGGAGGATCATAACTCCTAAACCACAAAGCCATTTCTCCCCATCCAAAGCTTGATTTGTAGATCTCATGGCCCTCTACAAAAACTTCAACTGGACCTCATTCCAATTCTTCATGGATTTTGAGTTATGGATTGATCAAAATCACAAAAAGTGAAAATGTCACTTTTTTCCAACACTTAGTGAAATTTTAACTAAGTCAGAATCTGCCTTCACTTTTTCCAAATGTAGAGACATTTTTCACTTGGATCCATAAAGTATCAAAACCAAATATGATCAAACAGTTGTTGTATCATATAAGGGCTTTCCGAAATGGCCAAGAACATCACCAAATTCAACTTGAGCCATGAGATATGACATTGGCAAGTTACCTTGCTGAAAACTGCCAAGGCAAGGCAGAATTTTGCATTTTTGGTCGATTTGCCAAAAACAGCCAATTTCAAGCCTTTTCATCATCTTGGACACATCCGAGGATCAAATCTAAAGGGGACAATCACTGAGCCAAGCCTCCAAAGTCCTTGGAACAAGAAGTAGCATGCCAAACCTAGAATTGCCTAAAAGAGGGACAAGACTCCAATTTTGGATTGGAGCATTTAATAGATGCTTAGAGGTGGCATGGACTGACACATTTGCAACTGAATTCAGTCAAGATTCCTCCAACAAGTAGGGAACCAAAGCTCTGTGCTCTAACCTCTAGTCAATGGCTAGAGGAGACTTGAATTTTCATTTGCCAACATTGGCCAAACCTCTGCTGCAGTTAACATTCACTATTGATCCCAAAAAAAACTTGTTGTACTATAAATAGAGCTCATTTGTGCTCAGTTTGAGTACACCAAAGCCATCAAACAGATGCTTTTCTCAAAATCCCTTTCTCTAGGCAAAAATACCTTCTTTAGCAAGGTAACTCTGAGTTTTTGAGTTTGAGAGCTTTTTCAATCAAACAAATCACACACACACCTCATAAACATCGTATGTAGGTGATCCAAACTCTCAAAAGTGACCTGTAATCACAAAATCACAAAGTCACCTCTCAAAACCTCAAAATAGGCTTTTTGTGCATTTTTCAAGCCATGTCTTGATTCAGTCACTTTCCAAACCAGATAAAACCTCAAACACACTCCAAATATCATCCTTGAACTGTCCCAAATGGTCCCCCCCATCTGGAACACCATTTGAGAGAGTTGCTATTTTGGTCACTTTTAACCCCTTTTGCAAGAAAGGGCCAGTTTGTGTTTTTGCAGGTACCAGCTGATTCCAATCATCCTAAAAGCTTCTAAGGGATCATTTGAGTGTGTCTAAAGCATCAAATCATTTCTGGAACAAGAGGCTTGACAGATTGCACAAAAACTCCAAAAAGCTCAAAAAGAGGTAAGCCTCGTGACTTGAACTTTCCAAAATATGCAATGCTTTGAAGTCCACTGATCATGCACACCTCATACATGTTATATATGTTGTGTTTGAACCAATTGATCATGTAATTCATGCCTGTATCAAAGTGTAGCATAGAACATGCAATTATAGGCCTTTTTCAAAACCACTATCGGGTTTTCAGGAGGGAATGTGATCTGAAAAAACTACCACCGCCATTGGATTCCTTGTGAAATTCTGGTCCAGATGCATATAAATTTTGTCTCAAACCATTAAGAATTGAGAAAGTTATGGCCTTCACGTTTCTGAGCCAAAGCTTGCCTTGCCTTGCCTTGCCTTGCCTTGGGCCAGGCCTAAAACCAAGGCATGACTTGTATATTTGTGTTTTCACTCAAAACAATGGATGTATCACCACCCCAGTGGTAAGGCGCGCGCCTTGTGACCTTGAGGTCGTGGGTTCAAACCCCACCCATGCCATTTTGTGTTTTCACATTTTGCCATTTTTTCCAATATTTTTATGTTTTATTAATTAATTGGAAAATTAATAAATCTTTCAATTTTAATTATTTTTTATTGGTTCTTTTTGCAAAAAATCACAAAAATGTTGAAATATTTTATTCCACAAAAAAATTAAGTTTATATTATTTATTTAATATAATTAGTATTTTTGTGAATAAATTTATTTTTATTTGTTTTTAAACATTTTAAAATGAACATTCATCTTGAAAAATCAAGACCAAATGAGTTTTAATATCTCTTGTGATTAAAACTTCATTTTTCAAACCTTAAAAAAAAATCACAAGTGGTTTATTCAAATTCATTTGGTATTTTTCATTGATTTTCTTTTAATATTTACTGTTAAAGGAAAACAAATTAGGGTTTCTTTGATTTTCACCCTCACAAATCATTTTCAAACACTCATGGGCCTCTATTAGAGTGTAAGACCCAATCCCCTTTTAACCAAAACAATTTTGGGCCTCAGATATTGTATAAGTCCCTCTGCGTTAAAAGAAAAGTTCGGCGTAATCGTCGCCCGTTTAAAATAAACCATCTGGGCCTCTCCTCGAGCTATAAGACCCATTCAAAACTTTTGGGCCTCTATTAGAGTGTAAGACTCAACCCCTTTTGAAAACCAAATTATCTTGGGCCTCAGTCATTGTATAAGACCCAATACGTTTTCAAAAATCTCGGCGCGATCACCATTTCAAACGAAAAATCATATGGGCCTACCCTCGTGTTATAAGCCCCACTCTTTTTCTTTAAACCTTTTGGGCCTCTTGAGAGAGTGTAAGACCCATCCCTTTGTACAGAAAACCTTTTGGGCCTCAGTCACTTGTATAAGTCCCTCTGTACAAAATGACAGTGCGATCACTAATAAACCTTGGGCCTCTCCTTGAGCTGTAAGCCCCAACATCTTTTCAAAATACTTTCTCCTTTGATTTTGAATATACTGTTATTTTCAATCTTTTTTTGTTGAACAACTAACCAAACAACATGGAAGCTCTACAACCGAGTAAGTGGTTATATGCTTTCTTTATCCGCTTTCATATACATATAATTGTATTGTGGGGTTGTTTCACTGTAAGTCTTCTTTCATAAACTCGTATCGACTGTGTAATAATAGTATAGATATTTAGAGTTTCCCCGACAACTACGTCTAGCACTAAGCCCTGTTGATTACTCTTAAAATAGACAAAACTAGATCCCCATATGATTACCAGATACAGTCTTCCCTCCTCTTGGGGTTAAACAATATGAAGACGTGAAAGACAGCATTCTCGGTAAACCCTTTCACAGACTGTCACCTTTAGAAATAGTCAAAGAAACTCTATTCCCCAGAGATGATCTTTTCTCCGTGAATGGCATCTCTTAAGTTTCTTCCAAATTCTCAAACTTTCCTGGCTTGATCTATTCTCTGTTAATAGCCTGTCTTGAATTTCTCGGGGTTTGGGGACCCAAAGGCTTCTTAAAAGCATCCTCGCCTCCTCTTGGGCATTGTATAAGGACCTGTTGGCTTCTTAGAAGTATTCACAGCCTCCTCTTAGGATTCGTATAAATGATTTCTTCCTCCGGGAATGATAGCCTCCTCTTGGGCTTCGTACAAATTGTCCCTCGGCTTCTTAAAAGTTTCCATCCTCCTCTTGGGCTTCGTACAAATTGTCCCGATGACCTCCTAGAGGTATAGGAACAGAAATTAGTCATCTTAATAAAACAGTCTTTCAAAAAGTCTAGATCTTGCTACTGCTGTTTCTTAAACGTAGTACAAAAGATGAAACTCTAGACTTGGACAGTCTAATTCCCTTGAGTCTCAAAGATATTCTCAAATTACTGTCAAAACTAGGAGATGAAACCTGTAGACTGGACAGTCTCAATACCCTTTGGATTTCCCATTTCCTTAAAGAACAGGAAATAACCCTGATCCTCGAATCAAATCCCTGAGTGCAAACAGTACTCATATAAGAACTGATTTTCTCTTTAAATCAGCATACTGGACCTGTCACTCAACTGAAACAGTAACCCTAGCCTCCTCTTGGGCTTTGCACAATGATTCTCCCCAGCGGAGTTAACCTTTTCGGACTCTCTTGTTGAGTCAACCTTTAGCCTCCATCTCGGGCTTTGTACGAGATACAAAACACTCTCTTGTTGAGTATAAAAGACTCTTTTGTTGAGTCCAACCTTTAGCCTCCGTCTTGGGCTTCATACAAGACACATACAAAAGATTCTCCTGTAGAGTCAACCCTTTTAGCCTCTATCTCGGGCTTCGTACGAGACACAAAAACATCCTCTTATTGGGTTAATAACCTCCTCTTAGACTTTGTATAAAGAAATCCCCGTTTGATTCAATCAACCTTTTAGCATCAAAGTTGTGTCTCATTCACAGTATACAAACATCAACAACTCTTTTCCCTCCATCTAATTGCTGTAAACGGCAAGCCTCTGGATCATCTACATCCATGCCACTGTCCCTCTTTTAGCATGAGAAATTCCTAAGGAAAGATGGCATTGCTCTACACTGAGTTAAAGTCTTCTCCTTCAGGTCAAAAACCCTTATAAAGGAAATTATGGCATTGCTGGATTCACATATCCCAGTTAAAGTAATCCTCCTTTATAAACCAGTGACCTAACAATTGTGACAAACAGACCCCTTTAGAGATAACAAATTCTCTCTAAAGTCAACACCCTTTTAGCTTCACATCTTGGGCTTTGAACAAGATACAAACCACCTTTAGCTTCACGTCTTAGGCTTTGAACAAGACACCAAAACACCATTTCCTCCCGTAGACTAGGAGGAACTACGATCGCTCTGATTTCCCTGTTTCGGTAAACGGGAATACGTAGACATAAGATTGGAAGAAAAATCTTAGCGAGCATACGCAACAAAAACCCACAACCCCATACCCACATACATCAATTAAAAAGTATCAGTCCTAACCCCCTACCCATGAACATTCCTGGTGTTCCGTTATAAACAAAGAAAGAAGAAAGAGGCCCCACTTCCATATCGCATCTGTAACCTAACAGACTGCTGTTTAAACTCAGTATGCAAGCAGGGTTAATTGGAGACATCTATTTCCCTTCCTTCCTCAGCTTCAATAGGATAAAAAATGAATCGACCTGTAGTACCCCCAAAAGAGCGACAGTGCTTAAGATACACATCCAGTTTTGCTCGCTACAAAATATATGGTGGATGGTCATGTGGTTACAATCTGCAGTGAAGAAGACTTAATGGTTAGTCACTTTTCAACATTCAAGTATGTGGAAGTAGATGGGGAGATACATGAAACTCTGTGCCAGGCTTTTGAAGCCATAAAGATTCCTGAGGAGCCTCCCACGGAGGTTAATCAGCCTGAAGTTTCAATGTCCTCATTCAAATATGCACGTGCAGTGGTTGAAGCTGGCAATTCCCAAAAATGGGGCCAGGTGATTGACGTGCAAATGAAGCAGAATACCTATGGTCTGGGGTACAAGCCTCCCAAACGAGCTCAAGAGCCTCCTAGGTACTATGGTCCGATTCAGTTTACAAGTGCTAAAGTTTTCTTCAACCGGATCAATGCTATTGGGGATAAAGGAGACAGTGACTGTGATATGGATGAGTGGATCCGTCCTTGCATTCCTGGTCAGAGTTTGTGCAACTGGTCTTCTGAGGAAGTCATCCAAGTGACCAGCAAAGAGTAATTGTTTTGTTTTCTGCTTATGTTAAGTCCTACATTCTGCCCAAGACGTAGCGACTCTTCTCTGTAGGGCTATGATGTTTTCTTTGTAATTTCAGCATTAATAAAGGACATTTTTCACACTCAAATATTTTGATCACTGTTTTTCTGTTTTTACTTCTTTTTTTTTTACATTTATTCAAAGTAAAATGGCAATTTGTTTTTGTTTGTTGCATCCATAATAAGCATAAAACATCAATCATGTGGGATTATTCATTCAGATTCTACTAATGATTCGGATATGGCTCGATATGACTTCGACAATCCTATATATCAGATTGAAGAAGAGGCTGACGAAGATTCTGACTTGCCTGAAGAATTAACCAAGCTGCTGAAACAGGAGGAACGGATTATTTTACCTCATCAAGAGGACATTGAGACTGTTAATCTGGGCATCGAGGACGTGAAAAAGAAAGTAATAATTGGGGCTGCTTTGGAAGACTTTGTTAAGGGAAGATTTGTTGATATGCTCCGAGAGTATATGGACATCTTCGCCTGGTCTTACTAAGACATGACCGGGCTTGACGCGGATATTGTGGTACACCGGCAGCCGCTTAAAGAGGGTTGTACTCCGGTTAAGCAGAAATTAAAAAGAACAAAATCGGACTTAGCTGTCAAAATCAAAGAAGAGGTTCAGAAACAGTTAGACGCTGGTTTTCTTGCTGTAACAAATTATCCTCTGTGGGTTGCTAACATTGTTCCTATACCGAAGAAGGATGGAAAGGTCAGGATGTGTGTTGATTATTGAGACTTGAACAGATCAAGCCCAAAAGACAATTTCCCGCTTCCCCACATTGACGTGTTAGTAGACAACACCGCTCAGTATTCCGTATTTTCCTTCATGGATGGCTTCTCTGGGTATAACCAAATCAAAATGGCCCTATAGGACATGAAGAAGACGACGTTCATAACACCGTGGGGAACATTTTGCTACAAGGTAATGCCCTTTGGATTGAAGAATGTTAGGGCAACCTATCAGCGGGCGATGGTGACTCTCTTTCATGATATGATTCACAAAGAGATCGAAGTCTATGTTGATGACATGATTGCGAAGTCATAAACAGAGGAAGAACATTTGGTGAATCTTCAGAAGCTGTTAGAAAGGTTGAGGAAGTTCAAATTGAGGTTGAATCCAAACAAGTGCACCTTCGGTGTGAGGTCGGGTAAATTGCTGGGATTTATTATTAGCGAAGGAGTATCGAGGTTGATCCTGCTAAAGTAAAAGCCATACAAGAGATTCCTGAGCCGAGAACGGAAAAAGAGGTTCGTGGTTTCTTGGGGAGGTTGAACTAAATTGCTAGGTTCATCTCTCATCTTACAGCCACGTGTGAACCGATATTCAAATTGCTGAGAAAAGATCAAGAGGTCAGGTGGAATGAAAATTGTCAAAAGACATTCGATAAGATAAAAGAATATTTGCAAGAACCTCTGATCCTCATGCCACCGTGTCGCACCCTAATTTTTGACCCTAAGATCCCCGCTTTGTTCTTTGCATAGCATTCTAGATCATCCGTGCATAACTAACCGCTTTATCTAGCTTCGTCTGTTTGTTTTTTTAGGACAGGTGTTGTTGCAGAAGGCTTGAGGTCTTGAAGGCTGTGATGTGTGTGTGTTTATGGAGGTTCTCTGGTCTTTGCAAGATGTGTGTGGATTCCTGCGAGATTGTGCCCTCACCCTTTTTTTTATCCCTAAACCACCACCAAGCCTTTTCTCCCTCAGGAATCCTCAGTTTCCCCTCCACAGAGATTAAGTCCTTATACCCTCTGATATGGAATTTGGTATCCTAAGACTGGTCACTGATTGTGTGGCATCTAGATTGCAAGGCGGTATCTTCCCCCTTCTGTAAGCTCCTCAAGGTTGAGAGATGTGTTTGCCCTATGTTCTCAAGTGACAGTTCATCAAGTGAAAGTTCAATCTGGAAAGAATTAGAAGATCTCAAGTCCTTTGTGTCACAAGCTTACAAGCTCAGGATGAAGTTCCCACGATTCTATATCATACGGTGCCAGTATGGAATTCTTTGCTTTCTGCTTCAAGGAAAATTTTATATTCTTGAAGTTGACAAGTTTTCTTCAAGCAAATTTGAAGATCATTTGGAGATTAAAATGATCAAGATATTTCGACCATTACTAAAGAATGCTAGCCTCACAATTCCTTAAGTTCCTGATTGTTGCCATTTAGAGGTGAAAGTTGTTATGTCATGCTTGGCTAGGAATCTTAATCCATATCACTATATCAAAGGCCTATTCCTTGTACTTTCCAAAACTCTTGGAAATACATAACATGTTGTTTACAAAATTCAAGTTGAAATCCATAGTTAAACCCAAGGGTTGTTTACAAGACATTCCTCATTGAAGTTTCAATTTGGTTCAAGGCCTTGATTTAGATTAAATTCACAAGATTCATTTGGTTCCAATTCAAGTTATTAAGTCATATTTAGTCAAATTAAGTTTATGGCAGAGTTGAACTCACTTGTTTTAATTGTGGTTTCAAGATTGCTTTAAGAAAAGGTAAGTTCAACACCAAAAACTCAAGAAGTTCTATTCATTTCAAAGCTTGCAACTCAAATCGATTCCAAGATTCAAAGTATACAGAATTTCATTAATTCAACTCGAATTTAGAGAGACAGGAAGCTTCAAATATTGAAAGGTTGCAAGATTTATGTTACTAAATCAATGAGGCTTTTCAAAGAGATTGTTTGATCAAAATAATTGAAAAGACTTTTTGTCATCGCGAGTTGATACAAAGTTTTCCACACTCAAATGAGATTATAACCATTACAGGTGCTACTTCATCAAGTTCAAAGTACAAAAAGAAGACTTTTAAAATAATGAACGTGAATAACTCAAAAAAGGGAAAACAAGAAGACTTGTATTGAACTGTCGGTGTAGATAAATTAAGGCCCCAAGTGGCTCCACATGGCTGTAACAGTTACAGGCAGTGGTGTCGGTGGGAGTAGTATTGAACCATCTCCTATTATTGAAAAAAGGCGCGACCATGCTCCTTTCCTCCCAGCAGCTAATACAACCAAATTTATCAAATATTAGAAATGTATAAATCCAAGAATGTGGCTCCATGTCCCTACAATATCGACTCTGAATTTTCCTAGCAAGAAATCGTCAACATAAAACCACAATTCAGCATCAACGAATACACAGCATGTCAAGCTATATCAATTCTGAAAATATTCAAGTTTTATTTTTTCAATACAAATTTCACCTCCAAAGCTACAAACTCCATGCGTTTTCTTCCAAAGAGAATGGTTTGTTCAACAAAAAAAGCAAAGAAAAGTGGAGCACTCCAAAGCAAGATGTCAATGACCGATTAAACCAAATCAACACAGTTCAAACAAGTTGCTAATTTTATTTAGTTGCAAATAAATATTCCCTACACAAATTTGTCCTCTTCTACACAACTTGCAGAATTGTTTCGTCACGGCTATAATGCACCAAACCTCCGTTGAAGTCGCGTGCGTGAGAGCATTATCGTTGAAGTTGGACCTGAAACATCAAGTAATTTGAACTTAAAGACAGAGCTGAACTGTGGCAGCCTCAAACATTAGTTCATGAGAATGATTTTCGCAGATACATTCTGCAGCAGCAATATTACATGGGATAAAGGTACATGGCATATTGGTTTCCAGAAACTTTCCCTGCTCCAAAGAAGGATATCGTAACATTGAAAGGAAACGAGTACGAGCTGCTTGACATACACGATCAATCTCAACTCAGCCACTACAATGAGAATAATTTGAAATAAAGTACGATTATGCTTTAGACACGGATTAATACATCAACAACAATTTCACGTAGCAAATAAGAGTAAGCTTACCTACAAGCTTCTGCTACGAATTGTCGTGATCCCCGTAAGGTTATAATTGGTAATGAAATCTGCTTGAAGCATCATTTCCCACGCTAACTCCACTGCAACAACAACATAGCAGTTAATTAGTTTCCTCCATTGGAGAAGCAATTTCCACGACCCAAGAATGTTGTGACATATCGGATAAGAAAAGGAAAGAATCAAGAGTAAATACCAAAAAGATCCAAAACATGTTTACAGCAGGGCAATGAATTAATCATTTGATTCATTCTAAGACAAGGACTAAACACCTTCATTATGTTCCCAAAAGCAATTTCAGACACTGAAATTCGAAAATGGAAACTCAGTTATGAAAATCACAGCTGGACAAAGCACAATCAAAGAGCATCAATTTTAAAAGGAACATTGTCTCATATACAGTCATTTGAAAAAAGAGATTTCTTCAATACGTTGGCAGCATATCGGTACAAAAGCGGAAATGCATTCATTACCAATCATGGCCACAACTGTGTTGTTTTCTCATCAGCCTATAAAAACAAACACATGACAGCAGGGGAGGGGGACCACTACACCAAAACAAAACGTCAACAAAATCGGCATCACGACAAACCAAAAATAAAACCATAAACCAAAACATTCAGTAACCCAATCACTTTAGAAGTCCAAACCAACCATCAACGCAAACTAATTCACATCAGACACAAAAGACCATTCCTCAGAGTACACAAAACCAGAAATTCAAATTCATCCTCATACGCAGAAAATTCACAAACACTCAGGGCATCAAATCCACTCAAAGGTCGCACATAGCAACCCATAAATGATAACACTAAAATACACTGTATATTTGGCTCTGATTTTACATGATTTTAGTTGTTTATATGTTATTTTCCTTTGCTATTATGGTATTTTGTTTTACTTTCAGATATATTGCCTGATTCGAGCTTATAGTAAGAAAATGAAGCAAAACAGAGCTAAAATGAAGATTTCTTGTGTAAACTGTACACTAGCCGTTTCACTCAACGGACGCCAAGGAGGACACCGTTTGCATAATGACTTCACTCACACGCCAACGGTCACAAAATACGTTTCACCTTCCAAAGTACACTCGACGGACGCGGAGCAGGGGTCAGCGGGCGCCGACAGTTATAAAGAGGAAACGGTCTGAAACGTTCAAGGCAGTTACACCTGAAGAAATTAGTTTCTAAAATGTTTTTCATAATGATTAGGGGCAGTTGCAGTTTCGAGTTTCCTATAAATAGGCCTTGCATTTTCACTTTTCAATCATCCAATCTTAGTTTGCAACCTTAGGCATAAAGTTCATTCTATAAAGCAATAATCCGTCACATCGAGGGGTTATTGCGCTATAGTTGTTAGTTAGATTGGAGCAATCTTAGTTAGAAGTTATTTACTTTCCCGCAATTTACTTTCCATCTTTGTACCAGATTCAGTCTCCGCTTTGGAGCAGGTTTCTTTTATAAATCGCATTTTATTATATTCCGCATCACCTTTATATAAATTTACTTTCCTGCACTGCTTTATATTCGTTTATTTTCTGTCTCTGCCATTACCTTATTATTTTATTTATCTGTGTGATTTGTGTCCTTTGGAACTGAACTTAAGCATGACACTTGTGTTCACTCTCTCAAAATACACTCTCACACTTCGCACGTTTTTATCTTAAAAATGTTTTACTTTGCAATTCAATTTATCGTTATGTTTTCAATTACTATGTCTAGCTAAATCCCTTGTGATGGGATGTGAGGATCGTCGTTCTGACGGTACTCCATATGTCATCTCTTTAGAAATACTTTAGGGGTTGTTTTTTATTTTAATTAAACTCTTCTGAACTTCAATTGATCGGTCATTACGTAAATGAGACCGTGCTTTTGTTCACGTAATGACTGTGACTAGATCGGGTAAGATCGAAAGCCGTCCGGCATTTTAGAAAAGAGTTTGTTAGTTTTTAATCAATAAATACAGCGGAAGCACTTTATTGATTAACTAGGAAATTTTTATATTATTAGAAAGAGGTTTTAAACTATTTTCGGACGCGTTTATAGATTTAGGATCCGGTTGGCCGAGCATATGCCGGAAATCCTTTGGTATAAAATATTTTCAATCGAAAGCACTTTTTAACTAAGTCTTAGAGGTAATTACATAAAAAAGGACTTTATCACTTTAACACAAGGAGCGACCGGTGCAGCGTGAGCGGCTGGTATAGATTAAAGGTTAGGTTTGGTTCCGATCACGCTAACACGGCAGATCCTTTTTAATTATCTTTTTTTCAAAGAAGAAAACATTGTCCCGTAAGTGTTACTAATTAGATGATAAGAGTATTATTTAATTGATGTGAATTACATTCCAGTATAGTATTTATCTGATTTATTTCTATTTTCGTTCAGTAGAAAGCTTTTACCCCGATATTCATTAGCCTTAGATAAACAACGTGACAATAGTAATCGATAGATTGACATTGGTCTCTGTGGGAACGATAAATCTTTTATATTACTCTGACGTAATCCGTACACTTACGGATAATACGCATCAAGTTTTTGGCGCCGTTGTCGGGGACCAATTACGTCAAAATTTCGTACCCTGTTGTTACACCGTCTAAACTAAGGCATCCCTTAGCCGGTAAATGCGAAGAACTCGCAGTACCGGAAACTTAGTTGACCCATTAGAAGAACCTGAACGTTACGCCCGAGCTTGTCTTCTATTTCGAAAACTCAAAAGAGCAATGGCAGACGAAGAAAACGCTAAACCTCTTAAGGATTTTGCCCTACCCACTAACGAAGAACCTCATTCTAGTATAGTTAACCCAACTATACCAGCCAATAACTTCGAATTGAAACCATCTCTGTTACAATTAGTACAACAGAACCAATTTGCAGGTCTTCCTACGGAAAACCCGAACCAACATCTTAAAGTCTTTATTCAACTAGTCGACACCTTAAAAGCGAACGGAGATCCTCCTGAGGCAATACGTCTAAGACTATTCCCATTTTCCCTCAGAGATAGAGCCCGATCATGGTTAGATTCCCTTCCAGCCAACTCTATAACCACTTGGAATGACCTAAAGAAAGTATTCCTCGCTAGATACTTTCCACCGAGTAAAACCGCTGTCCTACGAAACCAAATAACCCGATTTACCCAAAGCGAGGGAGAATCACTTTTTGACGCTTGGGAAAGATACAAAGAACTATTAAGAGCATGTCCACATCATGGCTTAGAACAATGGCTTATAATCCATACCTTTTATAATGGACTCATGTACAACACAAAGATGACCATAGACGCTGCCGCTGGTGGCGCTCTAATGAACAAACCCTACCCCGAGGCTAGCGCTCTCATTGAGGATATGGCATAAAACCATTACCAATGGGGGACCAAACGAGCACCGGTGGAGAAGAAAGAGACCAAAGGAGGTGTGTATGAAGTGAGTTGTTTTGACCATATGAACGCAAAGATGGATGCTATAGCCCAAAAGGTAGAAAACCTGACTATCAACCCCACAGCAACCATAGCAGCTATACAACCCGGATGTGAAATCTGTGGAACCTCAGGACATACTGTAGCTGAATGCAACCTTTTAGCCAAGAGTACCACAGATCAGGTTAATTACGCCCAAGGAAACCCTTATTCAAACACATACAACCCTGGATGGAGGAATCAAACAAATTTTTCCTATAAGAACAATAACCCTACTCAAAATTCAACACCTTAAAGACCACCCGGTTTCCAAACTCAAAGACCCAACCAATCTACACCATATGCTCCTCAGAAGTCAAATCTTGAGAAAAAGATGGACGAATTCATCTCAGCTCAATTACAGCAGAACAAAGATTTCATGAACCAAAACATTCATATGAATGGACTAATTACTCAGTTGGGTACTAAACTCGATTCTGTAATCACCCATAACAAAATGCTTGAAACCCAAATCTCTCAAGTAGCACAACAACAATCTACTCATGCCACACCAGGAGGACAATTCCCTGGACAACCTCAACCTAACCCTAAAGGGCATGCAAATGCTATCGCTCTAAGGAGTGGGACCACTTACGATGGACCTATAAACCCTAGGTTGAACGATCCAGAACCTCCTAGGAAAGAAGTTGTGACCACCCCTGAGAAAGAAATTAAGGAATCGCTGGAACCTGAAAAATCTAAGGATACGGAAGTTAAGGAGAAGGAAAAAGAAGAGAATGAAAGAGTTTATGTACCACCTCCTCCTTACAAACCTCTGATTCCATACCCACAAAGACTTAAACAAACCAAATTGGATAATCAATATAAGAAATTCATAAAAGTGATTGAGAAACTCCACGTAGATATTCCGTTCACAGAAGCTATTACCCAAATACCATCTTATGCCAAATTCCTTAAAGACATTATAAGCAATAAACGGAGATTAGATGATCCTAAACCTATAGAATGTAATTCAAATCCTGAGAATAAGCTGGCCAAGAAAGAGAAAGACCCAGGAAGTTTTTCTATACCTTGTGTTTTGGGAAACCAAGTTATTGATAAAGCACTTCTACACTTAGGAGCAAGTGTAAGTTTAATGCCTTTAGCCATTTGTAAAAGGTTAAACCTAAGAGAAATGCAACCAACTAGAATGTCTCTCCAATTAGCCGACATATCAGTTAAGTATCCAATTGGCATTTTGGAGGACGTCCCAGTTAGACTTGGTCAACTTTATATTCCAACAGATTTCATCATAATGGACATTAAAGAAGACGATGAGATCCCAATCCTTTTAGGTAGACCCTTCTTATCAACAGCTGGAGCTATAATAGATGTCAAGAAAGGAAAAATGACATTCGAAGTAGGTAATGAAAAAGTAGAATTTATACTATCCCAGTTTTTAAATGCACCAGCCATAGATGACTCATGTTATGTCATTGATATAATTGATGAATGCATAAGAGAATTAGATAAAGAAGATCCAGTGGAAATCATCAAACTACCTTCGATCCCCATTATGGAGGACGACGAATTTGAACGATTATCTGAACCTTACATTGATAACAGTCTTTACGAATGCTTGGCACTTACCCCAGATCATATGCCATGTCCGAAAAAACCATCAATAGAGCTTAAGGAGCTACCTAAGAATTTAAGATATGAGTTCTTGGACGAAGAATTAAACCGCCCAGTCATAGTCAGTGCCACATTAGATGGTCCTGAGACCAATCAACTCTTAGATGTTTTAAGAAAATATCCCTCAGCTCTAGGTTATAAAATTTCCGATCTCAAAGGAATAAGTCCTTCCGTGTGTATGCACCGAATTATGCTAGAGGAAGATGCAAAACCCTCTAGAGAACATCAACGAAGGATAAATCCTATAATGAGTGACGTAGTAAAAAAGGAAGTGTTAAAGTTGTTAGAGGCTGAAATAATATACCAAATTTCATATAGTAAATGGGTAAGCCCCGTACATGTGGTACCCAAGAAAGGAGGTGTCACCGTTGTACAAAACGAAAAAGGAGAACAAATAGCAAAACATATAGAAAATGGTTGGCGGATGTGTATTGATTACAGAAAGCTTAATAAGGCTACTAGGAAAGATCACTTCCCACTTCTATTCATTGACCAAATGCTCGAACGTTTAGCTAGGCATTCTTACTTTTGCTATTTAGATGGGTACTCTGGATTTTTCCAAATACCCATTCATCCTGATGATCAGGAGAAAATAACCTTTACATGTCCCTATGAACATTTGCTTACAGACAAATGTCATTTGGACTATGCAATGCCCCAGCTACCTTCCAACGTTGTATGATGTCAATCTTCGCAGATTTCCTTGATGAGATCATGGAAGTATTTATGGACGATTTCTCGGTATGTGGATCCAATTTTAAAAACTGTTTAACAAACCTTGAGAAAATTCTGGAAAGGTGCGTAGAAGTCAACCTTGTTCTAAACTGGGAAAAATGCCATTTTATGGTTACTGAAGGCATAGTACTAGGACACATAGTATCCGAAAGAGGCATTGAGGTTGATAAAGCTAAAATAGAAGTGATAGAAAACCTTCAACCACCCAAAACCATTAGAGAAATCCAAAGTTTTCTTGGACACACGGGTTTCTACCGACGCTTCATTAAAGACTTCTCCAGAATAACTAAACCATTAACCAATTTACTTATGAAAGACGCCGAATTCAAATTCGATGATAAATGTCTTAAAGCCTTTAAATACTTAAAACAAGCACTGATTTCCGCACCCATAATTCAACCTCCGGATTGGAACCAACCTTTTGAAATTATGTGCAATGCTAGCGATTACGCTATTGGTGCTGTTGTAGGACAAAAGAAGGATAAGAAACTCCATGTAATTTACTACGCCAGTAGTACTTTAGATGCGGCTCAGCTTAATTATGCCACAACCGAGAAGGAACTCCTGGCAGTAGTCTTTGCAATCGACAAATTCCGATCTTATTTAGTATGAGCAAAAATCATAGTTTACACTGATCATGCTGCGATACGATATCTCATAAGTAAAAAGGATGTTAAGCCTAGATTACTACGTTGGATCCTTTTACTTCAAGAATTTGATTTGGAGATCCGAGATAAGAAAGGCACCGAAAATGTGGTCGCTGACCACCTTTCGAGGCTTGAATATCTAAAACCAGATCTTGTTCCTATCAATGATGATTTCGCATATGATAAATTAGTAGGAGCAGTTCGAACAGTCCATGATAATGATCCTAACCCTGGTTCCGTTGAAAAAACTCTCACCGTAACAACCGTACCTTGGTACGCGGACTTTGTTAATTATATAGCAGCTGATATCATACCCCCTGATCTAAATTACCAATAGAAGAAGAAGTTCTTTCATGGCGTGAAACACTTCTATTGGGACGAACCCCTTCTATTCAAGAGAGGCGCAGATGGTATTTTCCGTCGCTGTGTCCCTGAAGAAGAAGTAGAAACTATAATTAACATTGTCACTCTTCACCATACGGTGGGCATTTAGGTTCATCCAAAACATGCGCTAAAATACTTCAAGCAGGTCTTTTCTAGCCAACTTTATGGCGCGATGTTCATGCCCACATTGTAAGATGTGATAGATGCCAACGCACTGGGAACGTCTCAAGAAGAGATGAAATGCCTCTGAGAAATATTCAGGAGGTAGAACTCTTTGATGTCTGGGGTATAGATTTTATGGGACCTTTTCCATCTTCGATGGGAAACAAGTATATCCTAGTAGCTGTTGATTATGTATCCAAATGGATTGAAGCTTTAGCTTCACCCACCAACGATACTCGTGTAGTCATTAAAATGTTTAAAAACTATATATTCCCTAGGTTTGGAGTACCTCGATTAGTAATAAGCAATGGGGGATCACACTTCATATCTAGGATATTTGAGAACCTTTTAAAGAAATACGGAGTTAAACACCGGGTAGCCACACCTTATCACCCGCAGACTAGTGGACAAGTAGAAGTATCAAATAAGGAAATAAAACAAATCTTAGAAAAAAGCAGTATCAATTTCTAAAAAAGATTGGTCTTTAAGACTACAAGACGCCTTGTGGGCTTATAGAACCACTTTTAAAATCCCTATAGGAACAACCCCATATCAATTAGTCTACGAAAAATCTTTCCATTTACCCTTTGAGCTTGAACATAAGGCCTACTGGGCCATAAAAGCTCTTAATATGGATTACTTATCAGTCGGAGATAAACGCATTCTAGATATTCACAAATTAGAAGAGTTACACCGAAACGCTTATGAAAATGCTGTAATATATAAAGAAAGAACCAAAGCATGGCACGACAAAAGGATTGCCAAAAAAGAGTTCAACGTAGGCGATCCTGTACTTCTTTTCAATTATAGGTTACGATTGTTTCCAGGTAAGTTACGCTCAAGATGGACTGGACCCTATGAGGTCACCAAAGTCCTGAAATCTGGAGCATTTGAAATTGCAAATCATTCATGTAGTCCCTTTCTAGTAAATGGACAAAGATTGAAACCCTACTATGGAGGTGACATCCCTACTTACTACTCTGTCACACTCTGATAGACCCACATATAGCAACATCCACAACGTAAGTTCTTCAGTCGTCAAGCTAACGACGTTAAACAAGCGCTGCGTGGGAGGCAACCCACGATTTTCTTTTCATTATTTTTTTTATGCATATAATTTATTTCAGGAGAATAAGAAAAAGATTTATTATTTGACTAACTGGACTGACTTATGAAATGTCTATGTTTACAGGTTACAGATCACATCATCTCAGACATTCCACGCTAACTTTATTTGCAGGATGGAGAGCTATGATGACATGCACATTGTGTTCAGAGATGACGAACAGAGGAAGAAATATGTGGTCTTTTCTGAGAGACCAATCCTACCCACTAGGTACCCTGACCCAAACTGTCTAACAGCTTTAGGTATTGAGGCTAGTGTGAGGTACCTTTGTCACCAGCTCCAGTGGGATGAGTATTCTAAAGCTATGAATGTAACCTATAAGCATCTAACCTTAAAGTTCCTCAGTTCACACATTTATGACCCTTACAGTGGAAGAGGTTGCAACAGCGGAAGCATAAGATTCAGACTATTTGGAAATGAGTATGCACTGAACCACAGAGATTTTGGTAGACTACTTGGTTTTCAGTGTGGCACAGATACAATCCATTTTATGCATGAAACCAACGTTATGCAAGATGAGCTTGATGGATTCTGGAAAAAAATCACCGGTGGAGGAGGACCTGATCCTTCCACCCAATTAGCAAACAAAATCCATAATCCAGCTTTCCGTTATTTCCAAATGATCCTGGCCAAGACTTTCTTTGGTAGAAGTGAAACCGAGAACCAGGTTACCGAAGAAGAGATTCTGATGCTCTTTTGTACTACTGAGTCACGACCATTAGCCAGTGGTAATTTTCTGATGTATAACCTATATTTGAATGCTGCATCTTTCAGAGGACCCATCCATGTAGGTGGTACTATTACACACATAGCTTATGCCCTAGGTCTAACCAACAAGCTAACTCATCTTACCTCCCATTGTGGCTACACCTTAATTTACATTCATCATTGCCTTGACCGTGGTCTTATCAGGAGAGCATTCTTTAGTGCAGATAACTTTAAGCTCCTAATAGACAACAAAGTCATTCACTACTTTGGTTTGCCAAACCATACCCGAACAAGTGTCCATGATAGAGCTAACCGGTCATACGCTTTGGAAGGCCAAGACGAGACACCCATCTGACCTAGGAACCACCCTGTGCCTGAGTACCACCCTACACCTTATCCTGAAAGGACTACTGTTTATTCCTCTAACATTAATCTGCAACGCAGGGACATATATTTAGAGTTTGATGCTATGCGCAAGGAGATCATTTCTCTTCGCAAAGAATGCGTCGAGCTTACCTTACAGATACAGATCTCAGACGCAACAAATGCTTCATCATATGATCTTTTGGAGCAGGAGATTTGCGATCTCAGACGCCAGCTTGCAGAGGCACGAACACCTTGTCCTCACATGACTCAGGGTGTCCGCCGTCAGTCTTCCTAGAAGATATTCAGGAGCTCTGTGGCATAGCTCACACTTTGTGTGGGAGAGACATACCACATGCTTGTTATGATCGTTATCTTTACCTTAACCGAAATCTTATCTTTGTTTTTATTATCGTTATTATCAGACTATTAGTAGATTTTATTTTCCATCGTCATTAGTACTAGCCTATGTTTTTTGCAAGTGTTATATTATTTCAAGTTATAATAAATATCTACATCATTACAATCTATTGGTTATATTTAATTTTTTAATTTTTATTATTATATATATATATATATATATATATATATATATATATATATATATAATAATAATAATAATAAAATAAATGAACAAAATATTCTCTATGTTTCCGACATGATTGAGTACCAGGTTTCACCTATCCCTTTCTCACTTTTATCGAAGCATTGAGGACAATGTTCGGTTTAAGTATGGGAGGAGATATTTACTGTTTTTAGTTGTTTTTATTTACTGTTTTCTAGTATAGTTTAGTTTGTTTTAAAAATGTGCTTTACGAGTCATTTTGTGTAGTTTATCTATTCTTCCAATTCTTGAGCCTTAACAAAAATTTTATAAAAGAAACAGCGTTAATTTTGATAATTTGGGCTATTAGGACAAGTAAATATCAATTGCAAAGGCTTGGGAAAACTATTTGAAAAATCGATATCGTTTTTACACCGTAAGTTTCTCAATTATAGGAGCTTATCTAGATTTTTATTATACGGTGACCTTAAAATCTCACCCTTCATCACTTACCCTTAAGTAGTTTATTTTAGCAATCAGCACCATCTTAACCACCACTAAGTGACAAACTGATGCAAATAGGTAAGATCCTGCAAAAGAAAAAGAAGAGAAGAAGATAAAAATTCAAGAAGATGTTTAAGTATCTTCAGAAATTTTTTTGCAAGAAAAGTATATAAAAAAAAAAAGGAATAAAATCATTAATATAAAAAGATCAAGATTATCACAGGTTATGTTCACCATGCGAGTGAAAGATAACGGGCTTAATGTAACTGCGCCTGAATGAAAAAGGGTAAGAAAGGAATGAGTAAGATAGGCCTAAGTATAATATCATAGTTTGGATTGGTTTGTATAGGAGAGAAACTTATGCCTGCAAATCGCGGAAAGTGTCATTACGATACCCTTGGTTCATGAGTTAGTACCTACTAATGTATCATTGATCAAACTTAATTTCTTAGCCCAGATTAGATACTTGTTTATTTGCTATTTTTCTTTTTCAGTTTATGAGAGTTTGCTTGAGGACAAGCAAAGGTTTAAGTGTGGGAGAATTTGATAACACTAAAATACACTGTATATTTGGCTCCGATTTTACGTGATTTTAGTTGTTTATTTGTTATTTTCCTTTGCTATTATGGTATTTTGTTTTACTTTCAGATATATTGCCTGATTCGAGCTTACAGTAAGAAAACGAAGCAAAACAGAGCTAAAATGAAGATTTCTTGTGTAAACTGTACACTAGCCGTTTGCATAATGACTTCACTCACACGCCAACGGTCACAAAAGACGTTTCACCTTCCAAAGTACACTCGACGAACGCGGAGCAGGGGTCGGCGGGCGCCGACAATTATAAAGAGGAAACGGTCTGAAATGTTCAAGGCAGTTACACCTGAAGAAATTAGTTTCTAAAACGTTTTTCATAATGATTAGGGGCAGTTGCAGTTTCGAGTTTCCTATAAATAAGCCTTGCAATTTCACTTTTCAATCATCCAATCTTAGTTTGCAACCTTAGGCATAAAGTTCATTCTATAAAGCAATAATCCGTCATATCGAGGGGTTATTGCGCTATAGTTGTTAGTTAGATTGGAGCAATCTTAGTTAGAAGTTATTTACTTTCCCGCAATTTACTTTCCAGCTTTGTACCAGATTCAGTCTCCGCTTTGGAGCAGGTTTCTTTTATAAATCGCATTTTATTATATTCCACATCACCTTTATATAAATTTACTTTCCTGCACTGCTTTATATTCGTTTATTTTCTGTCTCTGCCATTACCTTATTATTTTATTTATCTGTGTGATTTGTGTCCTTTGGAATTGAACTTAAGCGTGACACTTGTGTTCACTCTTTCAAAATACACTCTCACACTTTGCACGTTTTTATCTTAAAAATGTTTTACTTTGAAATTCAATTTATCGTTATGTTTTCAATTACTATGTCTAGCTAAATCCCTTGTGTTGGGATGTGAGGATCGTTGTTCTGACGGTACTCCATATGTCATCTCTTTAGAAATACTTTAGGGGCTGTTTTTTATTTTAATTAAACTCTTCTGAACTTCAATTGATCGGTCATTACGTAAATGAGACCGTGCTTTTGTTCACGTAATGACTGTGACTAGATCGGGTAAGATCGAAAGTCGTCCGACATTTTAGAAAAGATTTTGTTAGTTTTTAATCAATAAATACAGCGGAAGCACTTTATTGATTAACTAGGAAAGTTTTATATTATTAGAAAGAGGTTTTAAACTATTTTCGGACGCGTTTATAGATTTAGGATCCGGTTGGCCGAGCATATGCCAGAAACCCTTTGGTATAAAATATTTTCAATCGAAAACACTTTTTAACTAAGTCTTAGAGGTAATTACATAAAAAAGGACTTTATCACTTTAACGCAAGGAGCGACTGGTGCAGCGTGAGCGGCTGGTATAGATTAAAGGTTAGGTTTGGTTCCGATCACGCTAACGCGGCGTATCCTTTTTAATTAACTTTTTTTCAAAGAAAACATTGCCCCGTAAGTGTTACTAATTAGATGATAGGAGTATTGTTTAATTGATGTGAATTACATTCCAGTATAGTATTTATCTGATTTATTTCTATTTTCGTTCAGTAGAAAGCTTTTACCCCGATATTCATTAGCCTTAGATAAATAACGTAACAATAGTAATCGATAGATTGACATTGGTCTCTGTGGGAACGATAAATCTTTTATATTAATCTGACGTAACAATAGCTTAAAGTGATCCTCCATATCGTGACACACACACGGCGGACGCAGACAATACACCGAGCACACGCAAGCAGAGAAAAAAAGACTTATCTGTAATAGAGGATCGTGAGTCTCAATCGCGCCTCCATCGTCAACCTTCACCGGCCGTTTCCTTTTTTTCATTTTCGCTTGTAAATTGTAAAATCATGAATAATTATATTGGATTGGGGTATTGGGACTGTGTGGGGTTAGGGTTTTATTGTGTTTGTTTAATCGATCGAGAGAAGGAGAACGAGAGTCACGTATGTTTGTCTCTCTTTCTCTTGTTTATGGTTTTTTATCCTGTACACACCACACACATTTCATCCTGTGCGCCCTCCTTTTTGGGCCCTTGGATCCGTCACGATCTCGTCACGCGGCCACAGTTTGAGGGTCTGCGATAGACCCTCTCCTGTTGCAAACCACCTAATCCCTCCGTTTTTTAACCTAAACCTGTTTTTAATTAATTTAAATCTTTTCAATAAATAAATTCCTAATGTTTAATTTTTAAATAACTAAAATTTGGTTTTTTTAAAAAACATAACCAATCTTTCTTAAAATAAGTATATAGATTTTTTTTTATAAAAGGTATAACTTCTTTTATATTTAAAGAATTAATTATAACTTTGATAAACCTTTTTTAAATAAGTGCAACCCTTTTAAAAATATGAAAACTCAAAATATTAAATTAATCCTTTTAATTAAAAAAAAAAACCTTTACCCTTTTTTTAATTTAATAACAACCTTTAGTAATGACTCTAAAAATAATAATATTAAAACCTTTAATTAAAATCTTTTCGAAATTAATAATAAAAACTCTTTTAATAACTTTTGCTCTTTTAATAAAACTTTAAATTAAATAATAAAACTTTTTTCTCTTTTAAATTAACCCTTTTATTAATAAGAAACCTTTAACTTTTTCAATTTAAAATAATCTTTAAAACATAAATCTCAAAAGCAATAATGATAAAACCTTAAAAAACTCCCCTTAACAAACCATTCCCCATTAGATCATTGAGTGTACGCTTGTGTGTTTTGTTTGATGTCTTATTTGTGCATTGTCTGCTTGCTATGTTACCTGATGATGATTACTTTCTAAACCTTTCAAAAATAATTAAAACTCTCGATCCAACGTCGAGCCCATTTTCTACCTATGTAAGTCGATTGCCTTTAGGCATCGCATTCAACCTTTTGGTCACAAGACACAAGTCTAGCATCACTTTGCTAGCACCCTCGCCTAAATAATAATAATTAATCGCATTAATATCCAAGGGAAAATCCCATGCATGATAACTATGTTATTGTGCATGGTGCACATCATTTGCATCATAATCGACACCTTAAGATAAGTCTATTAGACAACTTAGGATATGTTTCCTAGATTAGCCCCCCCACAATTTTGATTCTTTAATCAAACTTTAGCCCACCTAATTCTCCACACAAGAGAATTAGATGTTAATCATCTCAAAGAAGGGACATACAATCCCATACCCCACAAAATACAAATATTTTCAAAAAACTGTGGTGGTCTTCTTAAGATGATGGCTCATCTTCTCTCCTAAAACCTTTAAACATTTTAGTATCCTTAATAAGGAACTACAAGTGCTCTGATTCCCTCCTGACAAGATATGTAGGCACAAGATGCGATATCTTATCGAGCACACTTAGGATTAATAATAATAAATCACCTACCCTTAAACCTTTAGCAAACAGATGACAAATAACATAAAATAAATCAAGAAGTTCCTGTAGAGTACTACAAATATCTAGGATGCTAACACCTTCCCTAGGTATAACCAACCCCCGAACTTAGAATCTTAGTGCATTTGCATTGCATTGTGGGAATTCGATTTTTCTCCATTCCCTTGGATAAAATCAAAGACCGGTGGTGACATTAAAAATGCGATCCTAGTTAACAAATAACTACGATATCCAGTTTTCACCGCGACACACCGGTGCTAGGAAGGCTGTTGATTATGTACCTTACGGTTCTTGAGAATTCAATGGGGTGTGTGCTAGGTCAACACGACGAGCCAGGTAGAAAAGAACATGCCATCTACTACATGAGTAAAAAGTTCACTGATTGTGAGTCGAGGTACTCTATGCTGGAAAAAACATGTTGTGCACTCGCTTGGGCAGCTAAGCGTTTGAGGCAGTATATGCTAAACCACACAACCCTGTTGATTTCAAAGATGGACCCGATTAAGTATGTGTTCGAGAAGCAAGCACTTTCTGGGAGAATAGCTTGTTGGCAGATGGTTTTGACAGAATACGATATTCAATATGTTTCCCAGAAATCCATTAAGGGAAGTGTTCTGTCAAAATATATTGCTCAACAACCGATCGAGGATTATCAACCTATGAAGTTTGAATTTCCAGATGAGCATATTATGTTTCTGAAGATGAAAGACTATGATGAGCCTTTGCCTGACGAAGGGCCTGAAATTGGATCTCAGTGGAAATTAGTTTTTGATGGGGTCGTCAACTCATATGGTAACGGAATCGGGGCGATCATTACAACTCCAAATGGTTCTCACATACCCTTCACCGCCCGATTAGCGTTCATATGCACTAACAATGAGGCAGAGTATGAAGCATGCATCATGGGGTTAGAAGAAGCTATTGATTTGAGAATCAAGAACCTCGATGTGTATGGTGATTCTGCGTTGGTGGTTAATCAGATCAAAGGAGAGTGGGAGACTCGTCAGGCAAATATGGTGCCTTACAATAACTACGCCAGAAGGTTGTTACAGTTCTTTGATAGGGTTGACTTTCATCATGTACCCCGGTTGGAAAATCAAATGGCGGACGCGTTGGCAACATTGGCTTCAATGTATCGGGTGAATCGGTGGAATGAAACATCGTCAATCAGAATCATGCGTCTTGATAGATCGGCTTTTGTGTTTGCAGTTGAAGAGGTATCAGATGGCAAGCCTTGGTATCATGATATTAAGTGTTTTCTCAAGAGTCAAGAGTACCCAGCTAGGGCATCTACCAAGGATAAGAAAACTCTGAGGAGGCTAGCGGGCAATTTCTTTCTGAATGAAGACGATGTACTGTACAAGAGGAACTTTGACATGGTCTTGCTACGTTGTGTTGATGAACACGAGGCAGGCCTGTTGATGGAAGAGGTTCACGAGGGTTCTTTCGATACTCATGCCAATGGGCATGCTATGGCTAGAAAACTGTTGAGGGCAGGGTATTACTGGATGACTATGGAGTTTGATTGTTTCAAGTACGCCAGGAAATGCCATAAGTGTAAGATTTATGCAGACAAGGTGCATGTACCGCCTACTCATTTGAATGTATTGACGTCTCCTTGGCCCTTTGCCATGTGGGGCATTGATATGATTGGAAAAATTGAGCCGACTACTTCCAATGGGCATCGTTTCATCTTAGTTGTCATTGATTATTTCATGAAGTGGGTGGAAGCAGCCTCGTTTGCCAACGTCACCAGACAAGTGGTAGCCCGGTTTATAAAGAAGGACATCATCTGTCATTATGGGGTCCCGGAGAGAATCATTACTAATAATGGTTCAAATTTGAACAATAAGATGATGAAGGAGTTATGCCAAAGCTTTAAATTGAACATCACAATTCTTCTCCATATCGTCCGAAGATGAATGGTGTTGTTGAGGCGATAAACAAGAATGTTAAGAAGATTGTGCAAAAGATGGTGGTAACATATAAAGACTGGCATGAGATGTTTTCTTTCGCTCTACACGGTTATCGTACTTCGGTGTATACATCAACCGGGGCAACTCCTTTCTCACTGGTGTATGGTATGGAAGTGGTCCTACCATTAGAGGTTGAGATTCCTTCTTCAAGAATTCTGGCAGATGTAAAGCTTGATGAAGCCGAATGGGTACGTTTTAGGATGGATCAGCTGAACCTTATTGAGGAGAAGAGATTGACAGCCATTGCACATGGCCGGTTGTATCAGAGCAGAATGAAAAAGGCCTTTGATTAGAAAGTGCGTCCTCGGTGTTTTCAGACAGGCGAGTTGGTTTTGAAAATGATCCTTCCTCCTCAGATAGATCATAGAGGCAAGTGGACTCCAAACTACGAAGGGCCATATGTAGTAAGAAAGGTTTTCTCTGGTGGAGCCTTATTACTTTCAACTATGGATGGCGAAGATTTTACATCCCCTGTGAACGCAGACGCAGTCAAAAAATACTTCGCATAAAAGAGACCCGCTGGAAATAAAAAGAAAAGTCCAGGCAAAAAAGGGCATCCCAGCGAACCATAAAAGGAAAGGTTCGGGCAAAAATTAGGGATAAAAGAAAATAAAAGAATAAACCCGCGAAGTTGAAAACCTGAAAAGGCAACTTTGGCAAAAATGGGTATCCCGGTGGATTGAAAACCCGAAAGGGTGATCCAGGCAAAAGTTAGGGGCTTGAAAGCGAGAAGCTGCAGTCTGCGTTCGATCTGTGAGCACTATTGACATTTGGGAATTTCGAAGGAAAGGAATCTGTCTGGTCAGTCTTTTCGAAGGTCAAAGCATCTGCGGATAAGCAAGGCATATGAGTCATAGCTGAATTGAATCATTGTGGATATCTGTTCCCACATTGCCGACATGTGTATTTTCTTTTTTTACTTTTACACAATTACCTCTTTTCAGGAATTGCTTCCAGTTGTAAATGCCTATTTACAGGCCAATTCATTCAATAAAATTTTCATTTCACTCAAAGAGCTTTCCATTTCTGTTTTTACTTTTACTGTTTTGTTTGCGAAAACGTCCAATATTTTGATAAACAATGCATGTGAAAACATTAAGCTTTGTAGAGCATATCGGAAAACAATGGAAATTGCTTAAGCAATGGATATTATGGATGATAACCGAGGTAGCCATTTATGCATATAGAACATTTTGTTGTTGTTGTGTGTTTGTAGGGTAGCAAGATTGTTTCTCCCCAGTAGAGAGTTTCTTTCCCCAGCATTGAAATTGCATCATCTTCAGCAGAGCATACTCTCCCCAGCAAGAGTGTAGAGGATTGTTTCCCCAGCCAGAGTCGTGTTTTGGCTTATCACTCCCCAACAAGCCTTCAGAAGTTGATTGCTCTATAGTGGAGGTTGCGGTATCTTCTGCAGAAGACTTATGGGATATCTTTCCCGGACGAAGATTCTATTTTCCCCACAGAATCTTAGTATCTACTTTCCTCAGCAGGTCAGGAAGTGTAATTTCGCCAACAATGGTGTGCTCTAATCCCCACCAGGGTAAAATCTTTTCTCCCCAAGCAGAGTTTGGTGACAATCCTCACAACAATTTCTTCAACGATGGTTGACATCCCCAACCGAGGGGAAGTTCTCTTTGGGTTTCATCCTCAGTAGAGGTTTTGATCAGGAAAGTCGTTCAGTGTGATTTTCCTCAGCAGGGTTTATGACTTGGGAGATAATTTAGTTTGTTTTCCCTAGTGGAGTTACCTTCGTTTTCAGCGTTTATTTCGTTGAAGTGGTTCTTTTGCATAGCATAAGCATCATCTGTATTGCATCCTCCAAACGCGTAGCATTTCCATTTCGTATGGAGCATTACGCCATAGAAAAATTCAAACATATGCATCTAAAGCATAGGCCAGGTTTGATATCCTTTGCCAAACTTTTTCCCCAGCAGAAAGTGGCATAACTCAGGAGATGTTATTTAACTTTATACCCCAACCACTGGATTCGTCCTTCCTATTGTTGTTCTCTTCCAAAAGAACTATCTCATGCTCCCCTACAGAGTTATTTGTTTAGATTTCTCTTTTCCCCAGCGGAGTCATCTTTGTAGATCTGTTGATTCTACTAACCTTGGGATCTAAGTCCGCCTTCGTATCGGCATTCCACTTGAAAATCCATCTTGTGATGGTAACCTCTGGTTATGAGTCCGCCTTCGTGTCGGCCTACCTTTGTTTGGGATCTGAGTCTGCCTTCGTGTCGGCATTCCACTTGAAAATCCATCTTGTGATGGTAACCTCTGGTTATGAGTCTGTCTTCGTGTCGGCCTACCTTTGTTTGGGATCTGAGTCCGCCTTCGTGTCAGTATTCCACTTAAAAATCCATCTTTTGATGGTAACCTTTGGTTATGAGTCCGCCTTCGTGTCGGCCTACCTTTATTTGGGATCCGAGTCCGCCTTCGTGTCGGCATTCCACTTGAAAATCCATCTTGTGATGGTAACCTCTGGTTATGAGTCCTCCTTCGTGTCGGCCTACCTTTGTTTGGGATCTGAGTCCGCCTTCGTGTCAGCATTCCACTTGAAAATCCATCTTGTGATGGTAACCTCTGGTTATGAGTCCTCCTTCGTGTCGGCCTACCTTTGTTTGGGATCTGAGTCCGCCTTCGTGTCAGCATTCCACTTGAAAATCCATCTTGTGATGGTAACCTCTGGTTATGAGTTTGCCTTCATGTCGGCCTACCTTTGTTTGGGATCTGAGTCCGCCTTCGGCCGACATTCTTTTGTTAACTTTGGCTGTGAACCCACCTTCGGCTGGTAAACCTTTGTCAGGTCGTGAGTCCGCCTTTGAGTCGGCTTTCTTATGTTACCTTTTTAAACCCACCTTTGGCTGGTAAACCTTTGTTTGGTTATAAGTCTGCCACCGGCCGACATTCCAATTAAAAGTACATCTTCTGCTTTGATGTGAGTCTGCCTCCGGCCGGCATTCTTCTTAAAGCATCATCTCTGTCTTGATGTGAGTCCGCCTCCGACCAACATTCTTTCTTTCTTAAACCTTTTATTGCAAGTCCACTTTTGAGTGGCATCCCCATTTTGAGTCCACCTTCGGTTGGCAAACACTCTCTGATGTATATATCCCCACGGGTTGCAAATTTCCGGGTTCTTTTGGTATTCGATCTCCGTGCATCCTGAATGTCTAAACGCCGTTGTTGTCATTCCTTCAGGACCAAGTCGATTGAATAGGGACAGCTGTAGCACCCCAAACTTTTCCCTCCATTTTCTAACTCTAACTGGCTTATGTTTCATTTCATTTTGCATTATCATTTGTACATATCATTGGTTCTTCGCATGGGATCAAGGTATCTTGGTCGGCTCAAGAGAAGAAGATGATTTTTCAGAGGTTCAAGCAAGAGATTGTGTGTGCATAGAGGAGCATTGTTCAAGGTGATTAGATTTGGCAAGAGTTTTGAAGTGGATTACTGCTTTCTATCTGGTGGTCATCAAACTAGGGTTGTGGATATCAGGGAATGTAGTGCTCCAATGGATAGGATCTTTGAAGCTTTATCATCATCATGTGGCACATTTTGTCTTTGTTTAAGAGGATTCACATCATACTCAGAGGAATTTGAGTTTTGAGCTTGGGTCGATTCCTCCTAACATTTAGGGCCAAAATTAGGGTTTTGCATAAGATCAGTTTATTTCTGATTCTTTGAGCAAGACTTAATTCCATGATATTCCATATGTCCATGAGTGTCTAGAAATGGAAGATTGACCATCATTTTGTTTCAGAAGGGTTTCAATTGTTCAGAGAATTGAAAATTGGGAGAATTGGGGATAAAGTCAACTGTGCAGTGAAAAAGTCAACTCCTGACTTTTGAGGTCAAATTCTTGTTCATCATGTCAAATCGATCAATAGATGGATTTTGGTCAAGAAATGTCAAGGGATTCATCAAAAATAAAGAATTTAGAAAAGTTGCTATTTATGGATAGATTAAGGTTTTAGAAAGTTTCCATTTTTGGAAAGTTCTAGCCCAAAATCAGTCCACTTAATGGCCAATTTTCTTCATGATCTAGATTTCATTTAAATTTTCCCCCAACATCAAAGTTGTAGAGCATTCTCTTAGCTTTGTTTTGAGTACTAGAATGCCTTCATTGGATGTGTGAAGCTCAAGTTATGATTCTCCCAAGTTAGGGTTTTGAAGTTGGTAACTTAGTGAAATTTCCATTAAGTTTTGGACAGAATTTTTGACTACCTTCCATGGCAATTTTCATCGCTTTCCAAGGCTCGTTTCATCTTGATTTTCAAATAAAGATTATTGTGTGATCTTCATACTTTGCATTGGATAAAAAATCTCATGAATTGAAGCTAAGTTCATCAAGTTGTGGTTCTTCAAAGTGAGCTTCATGGATTTGTGATTAATTGCATTTTCTTGCCATATTGCCATGCATAATATCAACCTTTCATGCAACACACTTGCCTCTCATTTTTTTACACGCATGTGATCCTCTTTTCCACTCCAAATGTTGTCCTAAACTTGCCATTCCTAGCCAAACATTCCCTTGTACCTTATGCTCCATATTTGAACTTTCTTACCAAAAATGAAAATCTTCAAAACTTGCTCAACAAGGGTTCATGTTCCACTAATCCACTCTGAGCATTTTTCTCAGCCATTGTCCATACAAGATGACAGAAAAAACCACACCATGCCATGTGAACTTGTACCACCACCATTTCCACTTATTTTTTTTCAAATTTTCCTCAAAACTTTAACCTTAAGTTTTAACCACAATAAGTTTGTTTTTACCACACCAAAGCTACATATATAAGCTAAATATGAAACCCTAGCTTCATCCACTCACTCTCAGCAACCACAAACTCAAGAACTCTCTCTCACTCTCAAAACCTCTCTCTTTGAAACTCTCATTTCCCTCAAGTTTCTCTGTATTTTTCGTTTGGTTCTTCATCACTGAGACACAAGGAGACCATTGGAAGGATTCGTTTAAAGGTATTACATAGTTTCAAGGGCCAACGGAGCCACTCCGTTGAGTAATTTTCTTCAACTCTAAGCTTGCATTTTAGATCTGTTTTAGGTTCGTGTTGGATGCATTTGAAGTCCTACCTTAGGGTAGGCAATGTTTGCATAATTATTTGTATGTTTTAATGGAGTTTCAGTTAAGGTGTACAAACTTTAATCCATGTTTTCTTGAGTTTTAGTGGTTGCTTTTCATTTGTTTTTGCATATTTGAACTCACCATGGAGTGCACTACATTGTAGTATGTAAGTTGTTTTGATTTGTGATTAAAGTTCCATGAGTGTCCATTCTTGAAGCTTGTTTTTCATGGACTTAGAGGGAGTTTTTTGAGAAACCAAGGCCATTTTTGGATTCTACGTAAAGAAATAGGGGGGTGCCTTTGTTTTGCGTTTTCGGCCGCACCAGCCGCCGCCGCCGGTTGCCTGTCGGACTGAGGCGTGGTTTCCGGCGGTGCTGCGTATTTCCGTCGCAGCCAGGCACTGTTCACATAGGAACAACCATGCATGTTGTTAGAGATGATGATGTGGTGGGTGGGTGTGAACGTGTTATTTGTTTTTTTGTCTTTTAGTGTTTAATGAAAAATGTGATCAATTGAGTTTAAGTCCACATAACTTATGTTACACTTTTAACTGATTTTATTTTCTTTTATTTTTTTTAAAAAATTCTGAACACACACATAAGTAACATCTCATGGGCCTAGCGAGCTTTTGCTCCTCACACCCCCAGTCCAGGCCCAAACCGTCATGGCCTTCTTTTTTCATTACTAATGCACCTCCTTTTTTTAACACTTTTTATTTTCGTTTCTTTTTAGTTACTAAAAATACTTACTTTTATTAAAAAATTCTAAAAAATATGATGTGTGTATTTTAATGTCTTATTTAATTTTCCATGAATTTTATTTTTATTTTCCATTTATTTTGATAATTAATTCTGATTTTCTTTTCCAAGGTGTCTTCCATGCCTACTCATGTGATTCATGCTTATGTTTAGTGACTTTGCCATGCTTTCTTGAGCTAAATTTTTTTACCATATGTTCATACTTGGATGAGGAATGTTTGAGTGTCAAGTTTATGCATTGGTGATTAATTTTTGATTATTTTCCATGTAGTTTACGTTGCTCCTCGATTATTACTCGGTTAGCTTAATATGTGTGATGTTTGATCCATTTGATGATGAAATTTTGTGATTCTTGTTGAGATTATTTGCAAATACATTCTTGATGGATACAACATAATTATGGAATTTATTTAGATTTTTATAAGGCATGCTTCTATTTTTTATTGATGCTTACACGTGGCTTGAACTTTGAATGGAATGTCTTGGGTACTTGACCTAGTTTGGATCTTTTTAACCATTTGTGCTTAAGTGAAGTTTGAAATGATTATATGATGTGATCATGTACTGTCTTGGATTGTTTGTGGCTTTGGAATCATTTTCATTTAATCATTTTTCTATTTATGGTGGATTTTCCAAGTTGACAATGTTTTGGCACTACTCTTTGGATGTTTTGAACTAGTTTCTTTGTGATGCCTTCTCATATGATCTCGTAAATGCTTGGTGACTCTTGTTTGCTTTGAATAACATGTGTGAGGTTCTGATCCTCTTGATATGGTTTCCATTGAGTGACATTTTCTCACTTCTTGCCTCACATGATCTTTTGTTGCTTGCATGAATGACTTAAGTGAATGTTTTGCCTAGTTTTGACACATGTTTTGAGTATGATGGATGATGTTCCTTCTTTGATGATTTGAGCTTGCTATGACATGATGTGCTTGCTGCTCTATCTTGTATCTCACCTCATTTGGTCTCATTTATCATTTTTCCATGTCTTGTGACATCTCTTTTGGAATGCTAATTCACTTGAGTGTGTTTGAACACTTTGTCTTGCATGGTCTTGTTTGCTTGGACATGATGATTGGTGGTTGCTTGGTATGAGTATGATGCTTGCCATGTTGCTTTGCTTCTTGAGTTGAACTTCATTTTGGTTCACTTTGGTGCATCTTCTTCTCCATCTCTTATTTCTTTCTCCTCCCATAAGTCTTAAGACTTGTTTAAGTCTTAGATTCGCTTTTGCATTTCCCCTTAGGAATCCCTAGTCCAACTTAATCTTTGATTAAGCTTGGAGTAGGATAGACATTAGGAGCTATTCCATGTATGCTAACATTAGGTAGACTTCCCTTTCATCTCAGCCTTAGGGCCGTTTTGCATGATAACATTAGGATATAATTCCCTTAGTGTTTTTATTTTCAACTTTGAGTCTTCTCTTCTCATCTCATAACCAGTCTAAAACACTTAATAAATACAACGAGTATTGTCCGCCATGAGCCTTAAGTACATGGGAAATGAAGAATGGGGGGTTTCCCTTCATTTTTCTAGAGTGTTTAGCGGACGTCCCGTCTTGGGTCGATTTGCGACGCATTCGGTCCTATGTCATAGACTTTAGTGCGATACGCGTTTCAAACTAACTCAATCCACTTCTATCTAAAAAACACAAACCAAGTTCAAATCTTTTTATCCTTCGGGATTGTTGGGTTTCAAATCATTTTCAGAAAAGAGCACGGTGTTCCCGTTTAGTTACAAATAGACATCGACCCTAACTGTCGGACGCGAACCTAACGTCGCTCATAAAAAACACAATGACCTTGTAGGTCAAACTATGACTGCTCTGACTTCCTCTCTCTGGTTAGATTGAGGATACGTAGGCACAAGACGACGATGTCTTGGCGAGCAACCTTCCCACATTAGTGCGTAGTCCTCCGAACTACATTGACTCTGACTTTCCCATTGCACGAGGGAATACGTAGGCCTAGGACGGCGATGTCCTACCGAATCTCTTTTTTCCCTTTTTGTTTTCCGTTTCTGCTTAGCAGTAGACTTTAGATAACTTACCCTTTGATTAGACAACAAGCATAGATCCCATCGAGTACGATGGATGCGTGAGGGTGCTAATACCTTCCCCTCACGTAACTGACTCCCGAGCTCGGACTATGGTTGCGATGACCATGTCTTCTCCCTCTTCAAGTTTTCTTTGATCGTTTCCTTTCCCTGCGTCGGGATAAATAACGTTCGGTGGCGACTCTTCTGTTCTTATTTCCGCCGGTTATTTTTTCGCAGTTGCGACACATATCTCTATTCCTCTATCTCTTTATCTTCACGATTTCTATTTCAATTGGTTTTCATCATAAATATTGAAAAAACTTTTTTTAAACTCAAACACAATTAAACCTCTCTTTTCTTGTGTTTTTCTCACATTCAAAAATATTGATGAGAATAGAAGTTGTTATATGCTAATGTACCAAATCTAAATTTCAAATTTTATTCCATCAATAAATATCCATTGTGAGGGGTTGTTTCATAAAAAATTCAATTTTTGTACTTCCTTGTTTGAATGATAAGTTGACATAAGGTTTTGTTTAGAACTAGATGAAGGATTTCACCTCTCATTTTAAATTCATAGCAAAAATTCTATGAACGTAAGGTTTCTTCAAACACTGTTAAATATGTAATTCATTGTTTTAGAAAGATTAGATTTGATTTAGAAAGATTAGATTAGATATTTTTGGGCTTTTATACTTTGGGCTTTACCTTGAGATGCAAGTTAACCTAAATCTATAAATAGGGAGGAATCCTTATCATTGTAATAATCAAGTTTGATAATTCACAGTTTGCAGTTGCAAGTGAATATTGAAAGTTTCCACAGTTTGTGGGCAGAAAGAATTCTGCAGCTTTTCATCTTCTTCTCCAACGCTACTATTTCTCTTTTCTCTTTCTTTCTTTCTTAATTTTTCTTTTCGTTGTCATTGCGTGTGATTGTTAACAATCTTGAGATCAAGATTGAATAGGAATTCTCAAAAGGTTTTGGGTTAATTCCAACATCTGGTATCTAGAGCTCCAGTTGCGATTCAAGGAAGGAAAATCATGATGGCGATGAATCATCCGAGCGGGCACTTTCCGGCGAGCCTTCTGATTCTCAAGAAAGATAATTATGAGAATTGGTGCAAGCAGATTAAGGTGGTTTTCTGTTATCAAGATCTTTAGGATCTTGTGAAGGAAGGAGTATCACCGCTTGCAGAGAACGCGATAGATTAAGAAAAGGCTACACACAAAGAATTGAAGAAAAAATATTATAAAGCTCTCTTTATAATCCATCAGTGTATCGATCCAGATAACTTTGAAAAAGTTAGTGATGCAGAGTCAGCAAAGGAAGCGTGGGAGATTCTTGAAAAGTCGTTTGGAGGCGCAGAGAAGGTGAAAGAGGTGATGTTACAAACTCACAAGATAACCTATGAGTTGCTTCAGATGGAAGACAATGAAACTATAACAGATTTCTTCACCAGAGTTACAAAGCTGGTGAATCAAATCAAGGTATGTGGATAGGTGTTGACATCAAGATCAGTTGTTGCAAAGATCTTGAGGTCATTGACTTCAAAGTTCGACCACGTGGTAGTAGTCATAGAAGAGTCGAAAGACTTGTCAGTATTGACGAAGGAATAGCTTAAAGAGATGCTTGAGTCTCATGAACAAAGGATGGCTAAAAGAGCTGCAGGAAAGTCGAAGAGTGATATGGCTTTGCAGGCACAATCAGAAAAGGAAAGGAAAGGCAAAGGAAGTTGGAATGGCAACAAAGGTAGAGGAAGCTACAACAATTCGACTGGTCGAAATCAGAATGAAGGAAACTGGTCGAATCAAAGAAAACTCTAGAATCAAGGCAACCAAAGAGGTGGTGTTGCAGGTAGAGGAAGAGGTGGTGGTCGAAATCCGGACAAAAGTCATATTCAATGTTTCAATTGTCAGAAGTATGGTCACTATTTTAGTGATTGTCCAGAAAAGAAGAAGAATCAAGAAACTGATGCAAAGCTGGCGAAACATGAAGAAAAAGAGATGTTGCTAATGGTCACAACAAGAGACGAAGAGAGATTCCAGGACCAGTGGTACTTGGACTCAGGATGCTCATCGCACATGACTAGAAGGAAAAATTGGTTTGTCAACATGAAGCCCTCGTCGAAGAACCTGGTGAAGTTTGCAAATGACAACACTCTAGCAGCTGAAGGTGTTGGTGAAGTTCTGATTATGAGGAAAGATGGCAAGAGGTCAACAATTTCCAATGTGTGATACATACCAGGCATGAAGAGTAATTTACTCTGTATAGGGTAGTTGGTAGAAAAGAACTACAAGGTGTCGATCGAAGACAAGATGATGAGATTTATCGACGCAGGTGGTAGGTTGATCTTGAAGGCTCTAATGTCTCAGAATAGGACCTTCAAGATTGAACTCAATGTGATGGAGCACAAGTGCCTAGCAACTACAACCAACAGAGATGAGTGGTTATGGCATTTTAGACTAGGCCATCTCAACTTCAATGACATCAGAGAGATAAAGAGAAAAAATATGGCTTCAGGATTACCTGAAATCGACATTCCAAGTGAAGTCTATGAAGAGTGTGTTTAGTCGAAACAACACAAGAATAGATTCAGCAAGGATGCAGGAAGGAAGTCGAAGGCAATTCTGGAAGTTATATACTCTGATATATGTGGTCCAATCTAGGTGGATTAGATAGTAGGCAACAGATACTTTGTCACGTTCAGAGATGATTACAGTTGAAAGCTATGGACTTACCTCATCAAGAAGAAAAGTGATGTGATCGAGGTATTTGCCAGATTCAAATCTATGGTCGAAAGACAGGGTGGTCGAAAGCTGAAAATTCTGAGGACTGATGGTGGTGGAGAGTATGTTTTGAAAGAGTTTGATGCATTATGTGAGAAAGAAGGGATTGTGCATGAGGTGGTGCCACCATACACTCCACATCAAAATGGAATTGCAGAAAGAAAGAATAGAACCATCATGAACATAGTGAGAAGTATGTTGAATGGAAAGCATCTACCCAAAGAATTATGGGGAGAAACAGTTTTGACAGCAACATATATTTTGAACAGATGTCCGACGAAGAAGCTTGAAGGAATCACACCAGAAGAATGTTGGTCCGGTGTCAAGCCTAGCCTTAGCCACTTGAAGGTGTTTGGATCTATAGCACATAGACATGTGCCAGATCAATTGAGAAGGAAGCTTGATGACAAGTAGAATCAGATGATCTTGATAGGATATCATTCGACTGGAGGTTACAAGTTGTTCGACCCAGTGAATAAGCAGGTAGTGATCATCAGGGACGTGATCATAGATGAGCTTAAAGAATGGGATTGAACTGAGAATGTCAAGAAGGATTCAGTGAGAATCTCTTGTGAAGAACCAGCCACTGAAGTCGAAAGAGAAGTTCGACAGGAACAAGTCATAGATGAAGCAGGTCCAATCAGACCTCGACGAATAAGACACATGCATGCAAGGTTCCAAGAATATGTAATTACATCTGATGATGTGGTTGATGAAGAGGGTGAGCTGGTACACTATGCTTTCTACGCAAATGTCGAACCAGTCAATGCAGTTGAGGCATTGAAAGATTCAAAGTAGGTGAAAGAAATGAATGATGAATTAGACTCCATCGAAGTCAACAACACCTGGTCACTTGTCGAATTGCCTCAAGGCATGAAGGCAATTGATGTGAAATGGGTTTACAAGGTGAAGGTGAATCCTAAAGGAGAAGTAACTGGACACAAGGCGAGACTTGTGGCGAAAGGATTTCTTCAGAAGGAAGGAATCAACTTCGGCGAAGTGTTTGCACCTGTTGCTAGGATCGAAATAATCAGGTTGGTTGTTGGTCTAGCAAATATGAACAATTGGCACACGTGTCAGATGGACGTGAAGTGTGCAATCCTTAATGGCCCCTTAGACGAAGAAGTTTATGTCGCACAACCAGTTGGGTTAGTGAAACGAGGCGAAGAAGGAAAGGTGTACAGGTTGCATAAAGCCATATATGGACTTAAGCAAGCTCCAAGAGCTTGGAATAAGAAAATCGACAGATTCTTAAGGAAGATGGAATTTGTGAAATGTACGACTGGGTATGAAGTGTATGTAAGGAGAAGCAATAGTGAATTGCTTATTCTATGCCTCTATCTCGATGACCAGTTGATAACAGGAAGTTGCAAGAAGGAGATCGAAGATTTCAAACATGACCTAAGTGGGGAGTTTAAAATGCCAGACTTGGGAAATCTCTCATATTTCCCTGGCATTGAATTCTACAAGACTAGTAGAGGTTTAATGATGCACCAAAGAAGATATGCAGGCGAAATAATCAAGAGATTTGAGATGCAAGATTGCAACCCAACTTCGACTCCAGCTGAGACCAGATTGCAGCTGTCGAAAGATTCAGATAAAGATGATGTCGACCCTACCCAATATAGAAGATTTATTGGGTCACTTCGATACCTTTGTCACACAAGGCATGACTTAGCATACAGTGTGGGTATGGTAAATAGATTCATGCAGAAGCCAAAGATATCACACCTAGCAACAACAAAGAGAATACCGAGGTATCTGAAAGGGACTCTCGACTACAACATTTTGTTTCCTGCAGCTGATGAAGGAAAAGAATGCAAGTTAGTGGGATACACCGACTCTAATTGGTGTAGTGATACTGAGGATAGAAAATCCACAGGTGACTATGTGTTTATGTTAGGTGGTGCACCAGTTGCTTAGAGTTCGAGAAAGGAGCCAGTAGTGGCATTGTCGTCATGCGAAGTGTAACACCCCCTTTCTATACCCCCAAATAATCACATAATCATTTAGGCACATGTTAAAAATTTCGCCAGAGTACGATTAAAACATGGCATAAAAGAGGCATGTCACATCATACACAAATTTACAACATACAACACCTGCTCAACATTGATATGCAACAGTGGGGTAACTTGCAACAGAGGAACTTAGTCCTTACACCCACATCTCAATATTTAGAATAAAAGCGAAAAATCTAAACATTGAATAACAACAAACATATATACATAAATCATCAAATATTCTCCACCAGCATCATACATGTTTACATAAACATTCATCAGCAAGATACACATACAAATGTATCACAAAAGAATCATAGCCATCCTAGCTACCCGGTGCTACATATCAGAGCCGACCGACCAAAAGAATGAAGACACGCTCCACAAAAGGACCACCAGCATACCTACTCTGCAATGCCTCATAGAGCATTATAAAACAGCATAAGGGTGAGAAATATTATCATAATAACAATGCATATAATTATATATATCTTAGCATAAAAATACACATATTCCACATTCTCAGCACAATTCATCAAAATTCATCAGTATACATCACAATGTATATATATATATATATATATATATATATATATATATATATATATATATATATATATATATATATATATATATATATATATATATATATATATATATATATATATATATATATCACCCAGCATATTAATCATGCACACTTTCACAATTCACAATCATTCCACATAAACATACACATTTATGTTCATTCACCAATATATCTTTATAAAGATGATAAATGCAAATCATAGAGACCTACTCACGACTCTATGCAAATGTAATGCGGTACCGACTCAATCCTCATTAGTTCTCTCAGGAACTCTGCTGGAACCATCGCTCGTTACCAATGTAACTCCCCGTCGGGCCTACGATGTTCACCCATTGCTCACACCCCACATGGGCACTCAATGTTTATGGATCACTCACACCCCACACGGGCACACGACCCGATCGCTCACACCCCACATGGGCACACAATCGTCTATAATCATCGCTCACACCCCACATGGGCACACGAGGTTATAGCGGATTCCCTCTGGAACCAATCTGTCGCTCACACCCCACACGGGCACACGACGTTTATGGATCGCTCACACCCCACATGCGGGCACACGATCCGATTGCTCACACCTCACCTAGGCACACAATCTTTTATAATCATCGCTCACACCTCATACAGGCACACGACGATGCAACGGATTCTCGTTAGAATCTCTCAACACAAGAATGTACTTCATTATGCCTCTCATGCAAAATGACTCAAGACATCCTTGAAATGCATACATATTCACAATATAATCATGCATACATCTCATACAATCACATACAATCTATATACATTCACATTAATGCACTATTGTACGATTTGCATTCAAACACACAGTCAAAACGGTACAAGTCGCTAAATAGCACTATTCCTGACTTTCCGACATAATAAAATCGGCCAACAGTTTCCACACCATCATAATCACAAAGTACAGCTCAATAGCTTTCCAACGATATAAAGAACGCCTAATTCGGAATTACGGTTCGGGAATTATGAATTTTTAAAAGAAATGAAAATTATATTAAAAAAACGAAAGCGCCCGGCGACAGGAAAGTTTCGCCCGACGACGCTCCCATTTCGCCTTCGCTTCGCCCGGCGAAGAAGGTGCGAAGGAAATTCCCCCAAACGTGAACCAAACCAGTAGCTTGGCACCCTCGCGCCTCTCAATTTCGCCCGGCGAAGGAACGAACCGCCCGGCGCTCTGGGCCTTTCACCCGACGCTCTGCACCAGAAGCAGAATTTCTGCTTCGTTTTCACTGTTCCAAAACTCCCAAAAACTCCATTTTCTCCCCCAAATCACTTCCAACAGCAAAACAATTCATAGCAATGATTCCTAAACATATGGAGATTATACAACACAAATTATATCGATTTCTATCCGCGAAAACATCGATTTCTACCATTTTCTACACCAATGGGTTTATACCCTAAAACTCATGAAAATCAACAAAATCAACAATACAATCATACATAATCATATACATTGTTAAGATAACAAGATTTCACACCCTTACCCAGATTCCAAACTCGCTAATTGATCGATCTTGATAATTTTCCTAGTTTTCCCAAACTTTCTCCTCTTCTTTTCTCTTCTTCCTTTTTCTTTCTCTTCTTTTTCTCTAATTCTCTTTTCTTACTATTTTTCCTTCTATTTTTCCTTTCTATCTCTTTTCTTTCTATTTCTTTCTTTTCTATTTCTTTTCTCTCATTTTCCAAACAATCAATTAATTCATTTTTCTCACAAATTCTAATTCCACTTAATTTCTAATTTATCATTAATTGAGAAAAGTCTAAAATACCCTCCATTCTAGTTTCCCCGAAAACTCTCAAAACGGTCAATTATCATAACACATAAACATAGCATATTAACATACCAATTCTACAAATAGAATAATTTATCACTCAATTTAAATAAAGGACTCCACAAAATGAGAATAATTGGAATCGGGGCGTTACACGAAGCAGGGTACATAGTTGCTTCCCTTTGTGTATGTCAAGCAACGTGGATGGTAAACCTGGTCGAATAGATTACAGGGAAGAGTCATGGAGCAATTGCCATGAAGATCGACAACTTGTCAGCTATCAACTTGGCGAAGAATCCAATAGCACATGGTTGAAGTAAGCACATCCAAATGAGGTTCCATTATCTTCGAGAGCAAGTAGCAAAAGGGAAGATGAACTTGGAACACTGTAGAACTGAGAATCAGATTGCAGATATCATGACGAACGGAGTGCAGGTCGAAGTTTTCAGAAGACTAAGAGCCATGATGAATATAGATAGTTTAGACACAATGAATTAGGTGGTGTGTTAAATATGTAATTCATTTTTTTAGAAAGATTAGATTTGATTTAGAAAGATTAGATTAGATATTTTTGGGCTTTAACTTGAGACGTAAGTTAACCTAAATCTATAAATAGGGAAAAACCATTATCATTGTAATAATCAAGTTTGATAATTCACGGTTTGCAGTTGCAAGTGAATATTGAAAGTTTCCACAGTTTGTGGGCATAAAGAATTCTGCAGTTTTTCATCTTCTTCTCCGACGCTACTATTTCTCTTTTCTCTTTCTTTCTTTCTCAATTTTTCTTTTCGTTGTCATTGCGTGTGATTGTTAACAATCTTGAGATCAAGATTACATAGGAATTCTCAAAAGTTTTGGGTTAATTCCAACAAACACGAGGTTTTGTTGCTTTTATGAATACGATGAAGGGTTTATAAGTGACGCCGAAGTGAAGGTTTTTGAGATAAAGGTTTCATATAACTTTTTTTTTTAATTTTCATATATTGTTATTATGGGTTGGAATAAGACAAATCAACTTACAGATAAAAATAAAATTATAAAATGTGAGAATTTAAAAAATAAGATTAAATTTTAAATTAAGTAAAAGAAATGGAGGCACTAATTTTTTTAAAATATAAAATATAGAGCAATTGAGGTGAGAATTAAATATTTAAAAAAAAAAGGTAAGAATGAAAAGTTATAAAAGTTAATAAAAAGAAATTATTTGAAAAAATTTTAGAGACACTGTTTTTATAGAAGTTATAAAAGTTAATAAAAAAGAAGTTTTTTTTTTTAAATATAAAATATAGAGCTATTGAGGTGAGAATTACAGAGACACTGTTTTTATATAAGATTTCATAACATCATTTTATTCATTTTTATCATAAAGAATGAATTTATTATTTGAAAAAATTTATAAATGTTCAATTAAATTAAATATTACTATATTACTAATAAAAGAATACATAAAATCCATTAAAATTAATCCTACTTTACTCTTTAATAATTTTTTTATTTTGAAATAAAAAAATAAAAACTTAACCCGTTGATATTGTTATAAGAAAAACTTAACTATTATTGACTTGTCTGAAAAGAATTAAGGAGTCAGAAAAATTAAAATATAAAATATTTATTTTAAATGTGTATACATATAACATTAATATGTGTGTGAAAATTTATCAATTTATGTTAACAACAATCTCATAGACCTTTAGAACAACAATGATGCAACAATTAAAAAAATAATAGTCTCATATATTATATTTACTTTAATTCTTTAACCTTTCTCTATTTTTATTATTCTTTTTTCTTATTCATATTTTCCAGGAATTTTAAGTTATTCATTAATTTCAATTTATTGCTATTCTATTTATTATTGTTGTATAATAGAAGTTAATATAAAAAGATGTATTTCAAATATTTATTTGATATATTAATATGTTTATTTTATCAATTACATTCTAAATTATTATTTTTGTGATATTTATCTACTCTTATTTTTAACTTTTCACTATCGTTACTATTCATTTTTCATGAATTTCAATTTATTTATTAATTAATTGCTATTTTATTCCTTATTATTACTATAAAATCTAAAAAAATAAATGGCCACAAATCAATATCACATATTTATATACATCTTATTATGCATAGACCAATAACTAAAAATTAAAAATAATAACTTATTAAATTATTAATCAAAATTTATATCAATATATTAAGTGAGTGAATAGTCATAATTATTTAGTTTTTTTAGTTTAATTTAATATATTTATTTTTATTATTTCATTTGTTTTAACGATCATTTTATTTTTAATATTAGCTTTTAATTTATATATATATATATATATATATATATATATATATATATATATAATATTAATAAAAAATACACATTATAATTTAAATATTTAAACCCAATTCTAATTAAACCACATAAAATTGGATCGGATCAAATAATATTTTTTAAACTAATCATTCAAAGTTGAATCGAATCACAAATAAATTTATTTTTAGATATTTTAAAATTGATTCAAACCCACTACGAACACCTCCACATATAGTGTAAGAGTCTAATTCCTTCTGTTAGATTCAATTCTAATTGGTTTGGTTGGATATAAGTAAATTCGGTCAAAAAATAAATCTGGAAAAGTATACCCCATACCTTGCATTTATCCCTCTACCCTTATAAATTAAAATTTTGGACCAAAATACCCTTGTATAAATATCTATTTTTCAAAAAAATTTACTTTTTTTCTCATTTCATTTCAGAGAAAGTGAAAGCACGTGAAAACCAGACATCACAAACCTAAGTTATTCGATTCCATTACAAATAAAAGAACCCAGACATAAGATATTCAGTTCTTTTTTTCATCATCGGAGAACTCAAGAGTAAGTTATTCGATTTGTTGCAGGAAAAAGTTACACCCGGAGAACTTGGGATATAGTATTGCGGTTCAGATATATTCTACACCGAAAAACTAGCACTGAGGTTTTCAGGTTTTGTAATTTTTTCTGGAGAACTTTCATAGTTTTTTGGTTCGTGTGTTTTGACTTCCAATTTTTTTAGTGGCTCGCATTAGAGGGTCGGATAGGAGAATTTATCGATGAACGAGTGATGGATGACAACCTCAACATCTAACGGATCGAGAGGAATATCAGATAGGTGCACCTGAGCCTCATCCATTGCATCCAGAGTTTCCCGGAGGGCCGTTCGATACGTCTCTTCTGGTGAGGTATCATTACCATATTGCTCGCCATTTGTGGTTCGGCGAAGTAAGTTAATCTCTGTCATTTTATGTTGAGTCAAATTTAATGTTAATTATTTATATTTTATAACATATATTATGAATTATTTTTAGGAGAGAGAGTTCTGAAGAAATAGTTGAAGATTGTTGCACATGGTAGCAAATTGATCGGATAGGTTCCGCACAGTCTCCCACTGGTGACAGAGATATGGTTGTCTAAAATCAAACACCTTACCTATTAGCCATGGTGTTACCTAAATGCAACACTTGATTGATCTAAGCTCCAACATATTTATGCTAGTGAAGAGTCAACCATTTGTCTCTCACATAATCAAAAAATGAACTAAAATCTACACATGTGTGCTCAAGCTGTTGCAACTGTTGATGGTACTCCACCTCATCATTATCCCTTACAAGTTTATAACATAGTTTATCTATCGGCTCTAGCATATCATTCACAACATAATGCTTGCACTTTGCTTTCATATTTTTGTTGATGTGAAATCGACAAAGCAAATTAACTGTCCTTGAAAATATTGTTTCAATTGCTTTTATCAAAGCAAGATCTCTATCAATTAAAGTCACTTGTGGCCATAACCCTTGCTTAGTAAACAATTGTTTCAACTTATCCAATACCCAACAAAAATTCTCTGTTTGCTCAGATTCCATATAGGCAAATGCAACAGCAAATGTTAACTCAGTTGATGTTATACTAACTACTTCAAACAAAGACTGCCTGTACTTATTTGTCTTGTACGTACTATCCATAATCAACACACTAGGAAACATGTTCAATAACTTCACTGATTCTGGGTGGGCCCAGAAGATATCTCTCACAACTTCTGACTCATATTTTTTCCTATTCCAATAAACATAATCTGAATTCTCTATCAATTTAAACAAATGTTGCATTTTCGTTCTAGGACCTCTGATGTCTTTCTGAATCTTATTCTTATATTTATATATTTGGGTGGTCCGAGTCACATTCTCCAGATCTCGTTCTTGCAATGACAACAATAATTGTCTTGGTGGAACACGACATTTTGTCAAATTAACAATATGTTATTGTTCATCAGCATTAAGTCGACCTACACACGAATGACCTTTAAATCTATCAGGTAAACCATGGTTGTTGTCCACACATAATTTTGAATGAACAACCACATTTTTTGGTAGCACTTTGTGTTTCACTATCTCCTTCTTTGTATTTTCCACCTTTATCACAACCAAATATAACTTTCTCACTTCTTCCTCTCTTGCCAGTTTTAGTGTCCGAACGGGTTATTATAACAGTCACTCTATTCCTGATTTTAGCCTCCCTAATCCACCTAGTCGCCTCTTCTCGTGTATCAAATTTTTCTGTAGTTGAGAATATCTCAACGGTATCTACACATGTCTGATTTTTATTGCATATCATCAAAGGAATATCCATACATGCTAAATATAAATGTAACAAAAAAAATGCGTTTCGAAATACTTAGACGTAAGAAATTCGATTAGTAAAAAATACATCACCGGAACTCTTACTTATAAGTTATCCGGTTATTAGAAAAAATAAACCAGAAATCACTTGTCGAAGTTATTCCGTTAAATTGGGAACCGAATAACCAATCAACAAGTTATCCGATATGGTAACTATGTAAGTAAAAAAATATTGCTTTAAGTTTTCCGGTTTGAAAATAAACATACCGGATTTCTTCAAATCAAGTTATCCGGTTCGCGTGTAGGGGTTCTCAACTATTAATTTCGACAGATATGAATGAATAGTAAAAAATAAAAAAATTAAAGTGAAATTAAATACTTGCAAAATTGTTGGAATAATGAGATAAGTGTGAGGTATAGGATAAATTTTCATAAATCTGATATGTACAACATACCCGTTGCACAAGCTTGAGGAATTAACCTGCCACACCCACTTATACTTGGCATCCCCTAATTGTGGCGAAATTCCTGTTTTACCCTTCAAAAACTTTCAGAAATTATGACATTTCCAGTTTGATACCGAAAATTTCACGATTATATCATAAATTTCCAAAAAAATTACCGTGGTCGAACGTTAATGTGAGATCGTTATCGGAAATTTTGAAATTTCCGATATTGGCTACCGGAATTTTCAAATTTTCAAATGAAATTATACCGGAAAAATGATAATTTCATAAAATGACCAAACTTACCAGAAATTTTAAATTTCGGGTATACTAGAAATTTCAGAAATTCCAAATTTCCGGTAAGCAACCAGAATTTCAAAAAAATGAATAATTTTAATGTTTTTGATACATTGGCCTGCATAAATGGTTTCACATAAAATAAATACATAATGTCCACAAGATTACATAGCAAGTTAAGATGACTTCCTAACTTCTTCCTCCCAGTGCCTAATCCGTCCCGCATATGTTGATTCTCATGCTTTTGCAACTTCAGTGCAGTTCTTTCTTCAACGGTCAGTGACGAGAGACAATGGACTATCGGATTTTAGTTTTACCTGAACCCAATAATTGTCATTCACAAAACCAACAACAATGATTTTATGCCTGCTCGTATACATAGGTGGAGCTATGGTAATATGGAAAAAGGTAATGTTAAGTCTATGTGACAGGGAGAAAAATACGACATTGTACCTACTTGCAATAGGGTAACCCATATCAGGAATCAACATCTATTTTCTCTACCCTGCACACCCAAGTGTTCTACTTTTAAGAAATTTCTAACCTCAGAGACCGTGTCATAGAAAAAAATGGAAAACAATTTTGGATGTTGATGAACTTGAGTATCTAACTGCATCCGGACCAACGACCATGACTCCTTGCCCCATCCAAGTAAAGCTGCAATAGCCCAAAAACCACAATTTCCATCATCACCCACATCAACAATATCATCAATGTATGAATGCAAGAAACCAGGAAACTGAGACAAGTAAAGATGTCTCGAAGATACAATCGACGATTGACTTTGACTCGACATACTAGAAGGTTGACTTCCTGTTGGTTTCATGCATGATCTCTTTGTAGTCTGACTCCCTTGCGAGCCCTAACCATACTCTCACTGTGAGGAATCATGATGCACATCACTCTCTTCACCCTTTCTGCTCTTCTTAACTCCCTTATTTGGTTTGTACTTCACCGGCGGTGGACACATAGAAGTTGTGGATCGATGTGTTAGTTCTCAAACCTTTTTCTTAAATACCCTCTGGCCTACAATATGCAAGGAATTGAAATATGTCTTCAACTTTTCAGACTCTACTTCTAAATCCAATTTTGTGCCACTATCGGCATGACCGCTAGTATGCTCTTGAATGTGTAATTTCTTCCAAAAAACATGAATTGATTCTAAAGGAACAGACAAGCCTTGTATTTGGAAACCATCAAGTTGATACGCACAAGGTAACCCATGTGTAGTTATAATGTAGCAACCACAAATATCCTTGCTTGTACCAACAAATTTTACCCTTCCTAGCTCATTCCTTATGTGTTGTATACACTGCCTTGAAACAAAATCGTGCAAGTTGGCATATAATGGAGTGTTATACCGATGCTCAATATTGATAATACTTTTTTGAAACGATACTCTAATTCAACCTAACTGCAATTTTAACATGGTGTTCGCAGCATCCCAACTTTGACATAAATCTCCACGGCTTGTAGTTAACATGTTTTCAATCTCCAATGAGGAGACTCCACCCTAAATCACAATAATTAAACCACAATGAGCCAACATGATAAATTTTGCTTACTAATAACATCGAAAAGAAGTGTGTGTACCAGTTCGTTGTTGTGTTCCCTAAATGAGTGACTCTGTTAGTCCAAGCAGCCACAAACCTTTCTTTATAAGGTGTCAACCATGTTTCTTTCACACACTTAACAAACAAAGGAATATCAACACAAACAATGTCAAAGTACTTCAAGTGTGCGAGATACTCAGTTTCTCTATTAGCATACATGATGTTGTTGCATAATTCCATGACATGTTCATGTCTTTCTGATCCAACACACTCCTTATATTTTATGCTAATATTTTTTGTAATATGGAACGAACATAACAGATGTGTTGAATTTGTAAACACAACTTCAATTGCATTCATCAACGCAAATTCTCGGTCCGTCACAACAACATTCGATAGCAATTTCTCGGAAGAGAATAACTCTTTGAGCTTCTCTAGTGCTCGTGTGAAGTTCTTCTCTCTTTCATGTTTCAAATAGGTAAACTCTACCGAAAACGTCAACTTTGTTGATGTAACACCAACAATCTCAAGCAGTGGTAACCGATACTTGTATATTCTTGATTCAAAAAATAAAAAATATGATAAATCAAAGTATGTCAAAAATCAAGATGCACATTACCTATTGGTCTTGTATGTACAATAAAAAATCAACACCAAGTGAAACATATTCAACAACTTCACTGAATCAGGATGTGTCCAGAAGATATTTGCAATAATATTCGAGTATTTCCTATTTCTTGTCCAACACATATATTTTTCTCTATGAATAAGAGTCAACAACATTTGCATTTCCATCAATGTACCTCCCTTGCTCGCATTGTATATAGCTCTAACTTTATACACTTGGGTAACACTGGTGAGGTTTTATGGATCTTTGTCTTTCAAGGCAGAAACTATGTGCCGTGGAGCCATGTTGTACTTCGTCATGTCATTCACAAATTGTCTCTCATGATCTTTTAGACGACCCAATATGTCATGGCCATATAAATCCTCAGCTAGTTTATGATTGTGAAACCTACACCTAACCATCACCTTCCAACCCATTCCACTTGGCGAAGATCTCAGCCTAAAAGGACATTTCACTTTCATATTATAAATGTCATCTGAATATTTACTGCTTTAAGATGTTTTTCTCCTTTTATAATTTTCCCCTCTCTCACAACCCATAATCAATTTATCTTTTCTACCTCGCTGGCTATTTGTAGTATCGGAATAAACAGTCACAACTATAATACCATGTTGTTTTCCAATATGCTGTGCCCATGCCAATAATTCAGCCCGACCCTCAAATATTTGTCATTTACATTACATAAAAAATATATTTATCAATATCATGTAACGCCACAAAAATATTAAATTTTAACTTGTTACATAGAGAACATATTTTGTCTGTGGTGAAGAACTGCGTGCAATTGCCATACGAATTCGTAGATGACCCTGCCGGCTGTAGACCGCACAAAGAAATCATTTTTCAACCTACTGCTATGTTACCGGAAATTTCAGTTGTAGGCGAAATTTGCAGGCGAAATTTCCGGTATATTAGATATTTAAAAATTTCTGAAAGATTTTGCTTGGTACCGAAATTTTTTAAAATTTCCAGTATTGCAACCAAAAGTTTATGTTAAATACGGATATTTTCAAATTTCCGGTGTAAAATACCAAATATTTACAAATTTCTGGTATTGTATACCGAATTTTCTGAAATTTCTTATATATACACGTAAATTTTCAAAATTTGCACAACAAAACATACTAAAAATTTCAAACGTACTACCGAAAATTTTGGATACTGAGGTAAAAAAAAGTGAAAATTTTAGAAAAATAGTAAATTTTTTAGATAGATATTAACAAGGGTATTTTTGAAATATTGAAAATATGGGGATGCAATATATAAAATGGGAGCGGCAGATTAAAATCACCACAGGCTTATGTCAACAGTCCAGCCCATAACAAAAAAAAGTTATTTTTATTTCGAAAAAAAAACAAAAAAAGTACTCCTGAAAATTTCAATAAAAAAAAAAACAAAGCAATTCAAAATTTGACAAACACACAACAAAAAAATCGAAATCGAAATCAAAATTCTAGGGCTTGTGCTGTGACTTCGAGGTGCAATCGAACTTCAATGGACGACATGGCAGCCTACTACGCTCAGAACCAACCGCCGAATCTCCTAACTTATCAGTATTATCCACCGCCGCCGCCTCCTCCCCCTCAACCCATGGCGGTGATACCACCGCCCCCTGGTGCTCCACTACCTCCTCCGCATCATCTTCCTCCACAGTACCATCCGCAACAACCCGTGTATGGTTCTTACGTTCCTCCTCTATCTTCATCCAACGATGTTCGCACTCTCTTCATCGCTGGCCTTCCCGAAGATGTTAAGCCTCGAGAAATCTACAATCTCTTCCGAGAATTTCCCGGTTACGAGTCATCGCATCTTAGAAGTCCCAACAATTCGTCGCAGGTACAATCTTGATCGCGTAAAACATGCTGTTGTGGATTTATCATTTCCTTGTTTTCTTTCTGAAATGTTTTTTTGTGTGTTGTGTGACAGGCGTTTGCTTTTGCTGTTTTCTCGAATCAGCAATCTGCAATCATGGCATTGCATGCTCTTAATGTGAGGATATTATGTGTTATTTTATGCAGTTTCAATGCATTTATGATAAAACAGCTATTTAGGTTTTTGAATATGTCATGTAGCACGACACCTCTGAAAATCGGCGGTTGTGATTATGATTAGTTTATTCATTTTTTCAAATTATTATCCATGTCAATGTCAGTGTGTCGGTGTCGTGTTTCCGGTGTCCGTGCTTCATAGGGGGACTATATTAAAATTACAAATAATCCTCAAATGTGTTTTTTGCTAGTCTGTTTGGTCCTCAAGTGTGTCTTATGTTACTTTGTTAGTTTGGTCCATAAAATTAGTTACTACTATATGATGACACGCTTAGGGTTGTTTTTGAAGTTTTGATACATTGAGATACTACTATGACACCACCTCACACATTAAGAGACCGAAGTGTCTGTTTACTCATGAATGTATTGGCCATTCAGTTTATCTATATGAAGATTGAAGTTTTTGATTATGTTTGTAGGGGATGGTCTTTGATCTTGAAAAGGGTTCCACTCTATATATTGATCTGGCTAAATCGAACTCTAGAGCTAAACGTGCAAGGATAGGTGTGTTTTTATTGCTTTATTTTTCCATTCAGAGTAGAACTACTTTTGATGTATAAATATTGATAGGTTTTGTGGGTTTGGTTGAATGTAGAAAGAAAGTTTCAATTCTCTTAAGGTTAAGTGTGAGTTTGAACGAGTGTTTGATAAAGGTGAATTAGAACGAAATTGATATTGAAGTTGTTTTAGTTACAACTTAGAATTGAGTTTCAGGTCAAGTGGGGTTGTCTCACTTCTCAACTCAACGCAACTCAAAAGCTACCTTTTCCCACTTGTTATATTCAAACACTTCCATTTTCACTTAAATCATGTTTGGCAGGGAGCATAATCAATTTTGAATTTTATAGATTGTATAATATCACTAAAATAGCTTGACTACTGTGCAACATGATTAAGTGTAGAATAAAATGCTTCAAATCCAATTAGGCACATAGTAGGTTGATTTTAGAATGATTATTTTTGGCTATGATCTTCAAAAAGGATTTTAATCTCATTTTATTTCAAGAGCTTCCAAATAAATTGGTGCGTTTGATTTCCATTTTCATTGACAACCAGATGATGAGAGAGCTGGCTCTGATAAGAAAGCTCGAGGATCAGCACCTTCATGGCCAACTCCTGATTCTGGTAAGTTGATTCTAGATAAATGCATAGATATTATCTATGTATGTGTCTTGTATGGGTTTTTTTTCCCTTTACTATTGTATTCTTTTGCTCAGTTCAATGTCTAACATAGTTTTTGGAGACCAGTTAAGTATTGATCACACAATAGACACTTTTATATTTGAGCTCACATTACACGTGTTTTGCACTCTTCGGCACTAGCAGGTGTTAGCAGCATTCACATGCCTGGAATGGGTAATCCTGCTTTCAACACGAACATGATTGGTTATCCACCTGCACAAAGGTCATCTGCACTACTTAATCACAGCTTTATTATATGGAAGTGATTGCTTCTAGCTCGGATAAAGCACATTTTTCAATTTCCTAAGTTTTTCGAGATTCAGTTGTTGAACTCTTTCTCCACTAGAAGAAAAACAATATGTTTGAATTATCAGTTACATTTTTAGGGTAGCTATTTCCTTTGTATTTCATGCTATATTGTCTAATATATATTTTTGGTTATAGTCATGGGAATGCTGACGGAATTCCTCTTCATGACAGTCTATTTCCACATCTGGTTAGTTTTATAAAGCACTTAATGTATTTGATTTCTGCATCACCTTGAATACATTTTTCCACTATTATATGATTCAAATGGTTATATCTCATGCTAAAAGAGCACAAAGTGTTGTTTATTTAAACATTTCTCCCCCACTTGTTGTGGTTATTGATGAATTCAAAAGCTTGTTTTTGCCTGTCCTTTTTGTTGGTTTTGCAATTTTATGAGGCATGCGAAGTCCACCTGCTTTTTCCATTATATATAGCAGTTTCTTCCCCGTACAACTATTTAGAGTCATATTCCATCTTGTTCCCTTTCCACTGTTAATAGTATTCACCCAATGGTTTAACCAGTTTGACTCTCTTCTTGACCGCGAATTTGTGTTGTCAAGATCACAAGGACTTTGCTCATAGGATTGAATAATTTTGCAATTCTTGCTATCCTTCTAGACCCCAAGTGTACAAAGGATGGTTAGCCCCGGCATGTAGGTCTTGTAAAAACCTGCTTACGGTAGAGTCATGCATTCTGACCCTTTCCTAGATTCCTTCATGGTAGGACACCTTGTAAGTTGCTCTCTAGATGTACCAGTTAGTTATACTCTTCGTTTTCTTTTTCCGATAGAATCTTCTGTTCACTCATATTTTATCTCTCCTCCAATCCTTGGTTGAATCTCCATTTTGATTATCTTGCTGCCAGTGTTATCAAATAGTGGCGCCATGGCCGCTATGGCGGATATAGATGGAGGTTTTTGGGCTCGCCGCAATGGTAAATATCGGCCGATATTGCGGGTTTTTCCGCCATTATCTGCTATAACGGCGCCTCAAAGTGTCCGGTATGGCGGAATTTTGACTCTTTGCCATGGACTGTCATCCGCCATCGACAACACTGCTTGCTGTTAACATAGAAATGATCTGATTATGACTGTGTTCTGGTGTGGAGAGGAAGATGGTAAGCTGGAGTATAGGTCATTGTTTCTATTCTGGGGCTCATTGATCTCCTAAAGGACTTGGTGGTTGGTGCCACTTGAGCTAAGGCTCTTGGGTGGAGACTTTAAGTTAATTTATACAACTTTTAATATGACATCAACCACCATATCAAGTCTTTTCTCACCAAGTCGCTACATGGACCAAATGATATCATTCAATTTGTCATGTATTTTGGTTAAAAAATATATCACTCATTTCTAAATTTCTCAATGATTCAACCCATACCACTGGACTACACCTTCAGAGACACGTTCTCTAGTTAATTTATTAGGCTGTATAGTATTATTTATGATTACGATTGACATGCTATCACAATACTTCTCTGATGGATACCTGATTGTAATATTTACTTCAATCTATACCGCACTCTGTAACATCCACCAATCAATCATTGGTCCTTAATAAAATAAAATGTAGGTCTGATCATTCTTTGTTGTTGGTAAGAATTGAACTCTGAACCTCCTTCATGATACACCCCACTTTCAACGTCTCAACCCATGCCACTAGACGACATCTTTAGAGACACATTCTTTACTTAATTGATTAGGCTGTTTAGTATTATTATGATTACAAATGACATGATATTACGATATGGATACCTGATTGTAATATTTTCTTCAATCTATACCGCATTCTGTAACATCCACCAATCAATCATTTATCGTGAATAAAATAAAATGCAAGTCTGATCATTCTTATGCAGTGCTTATATCAGTTGTTTCTAATGTTTGTATAGCCATGTATATTCATGTCTATTTTTTTTTCTCATGTCCGACAAATTTGAGACTATCATTGTAAACGTTGCATTTCTAATTTTGTTATGACAGAAAAAGTGTTCAACTCCTTACATTCCAACGAATACAATCCCATGCGCGACTTTATTTGTAGCTAATCTGGGGCCATCTTGTAATGAACAAGAACTAAACCAAGTATTTTGCAGGTCAGTGTACAAAAATCATGTTAAGTACTTAATTATTTGTTAGTTCTGTATAAGCCTGAAGTTGTTTTTGACATTTTGCTTACATTATTTGCATCTTACAACAGGTTTCCTGGATTTCTGAAACTGAAGATGCAAAGCACATATGGAGCTCCCGTTTCATTTGTAGATTTCAAGGTTTCTCTTTTTTTTTGCCTTTTAATTTTGTGCTACATATTTCATAATTGTGTAAATACTAGTTTATCTCTCAGCATGTTACTTCTGGTTTCAACTTTAAATGGATTCCCTCGGTATTCTATATCTGCATACAAAGTCATTAGATTCGAGCATAAAAACCTGGTTTCTGTTAAAAATGCATATTAAATTATGTGCAATCTGTGTTCGTATGTTTGGATTTTTGGCCTATTCTATTATTTACCATATTTAATTTGCATGATTAAAATTGAGTGTTTTACTTAGTTTGACTGCTAACTACACATGCAGGATGTTGAGACTGCAACCGCTGCCTTAAACAGTCTGCAAGGCACCATTCTTTATTCCTCAGCGGCCGGCGAAGGAATCCGTTTAGAGTATCCTTTGGCTACCAGCGTAGCGTTTTCTTTATCTGGTTTTAGTTTATTTCCATTTGGTGGGTTGCATTTTTTTACTTCATGTTTATGGTATTTTCTTAATAAGAATTTAGATATGCCAAATCGCGGATGGGTATGCGGAGGAAGACGAAGTAAATTATGTGCTGGGAAATGGAAAAGAAAAAATCAAAAGGAAAAGTTAACAATGGAGAAGTCACTCATGTCTTTCTTGAGAAATACACTTGTCCTTTGGGCTGCATTATATATATTTTATTTCTAGGTGCAATAGAATGGAAGCTGCTAAGTGGATTTGTTCAAGACTTAATTTTCAGTTTCTATTTCAGATTTGAATTCTTTTATTTGTTTAAGTATTTGAGAGCTCCCCTTGTAAATTTCATATAGAAGCTATTTTAAAAATTTGTTAGTATTATATTTATTTTTGTATTATATGTGGTTGAAGTTTATGATAAAATTTGATAGGTTATGGCGGAGATAGTTATGTGACGTTTTGATTTGACTCATAAATGCGCATATGAATGCCTTTATACCACACACTTTAAGATAAAAGACCAAAACATCATTAAAATTGAAATTTAAAGCAAAACAATTGTTGGTATTTTACATGAGATTGACATGAAACTATATAAGAATTTATGTATAGGAACATGAGAAGAATCACCAAAAGAATTAACCACCATTAGAGAACTTGATTCAATTCAAAGATGAGGTAAATAATTAGGTGGTTTCTTAATGCACTACCCAAGTTTTTTAGGCATTACGTGAAATTATTTTTTTGTCTTCTGATTTCGGATGTGCACATTCGGACGCACTAAATTTTTAAAAAACGCTGAAGTGTTCCGGATATGCATATCCGAAAACAATTCTGATGTGCACTTCTGGAAGGATTTCTTATTAATTCGCGCCAGACGTTGTTCCTCCCCCTCATTTTTCACTTTTCCATTTCTAAAATCTCTCAAACTCTTTTAAACTCTCAAATTTTCAATCACCACAAATCTCGATTTTTTCCACTGGAGTTCGGCGCAGAGCAACTTCTACGACGATCAACACACTCCAAATCATCTGTATCTCATTTTAATCGGTAAGTTTTCAAATTTTAGAGTTTCAGAGTAATTTTCGAGTAATCAATTTAGAGTAGACATTTAGGTGTAGAAATTGTTAGGTTGTATGAATAACATAGGTTAGAGACAATGTAGGTTATTTTTACTGCTTCAAACGGACGATCAGGGCATTAAAATGCCCTTTTGTATGTTACAGTGGCCATGATTGCCATTTTTAAACTTCAAAATACGTACCGGATGTGCAGATCCGGAAAGATTGTAACGTTTAGTTTTCTGAGTGTTTCCAGATGTGCACATCCGAAAATACCCAACGTTAAAAATTCTGTGTCCTTCCAGATGTGCACATCCGGAAGACTATTTTTTTATTTTTTATTTATTTTGTTTGTTTGTTTGTTTTTGTTTAATTATTTTTAAACAAAATTTAATTTATTTATTATGCTTTGCAGATTAGATGACTGGCAGAGACGATCGTACCATACATGGACGAACAGCTCAGCACGCATCTGTCCGACGTGAACGGATGCAGTCTACAGCCGAGGCTTCCGGCGCAGAGGGAGTTGGGGTAGCCCCTACAGTTGAGGGACATCTTACACCACATCCTACACCACAACCATCCACATCACAGGTTCAGGCCATTTCCACATCACAGGTTCAGGCCACTCCCCCGTCAGCCGCCGATTCTACATTTCGGAGGCGTCGGGATTCTACTGCTAGTTCATCAGGGTCCCAACCCGCACGTAGGCGTCGTCAGGAGACTCCAGCTCCATCAGCTGCTCCTCCTCGTTCCCCTGTTCCTGTTCCTGTTCCAGAGGGTGATCACCCAGCACATGAGGGTGTTGACGCTGATGACGATTTCGATGAGCTGGGCGGTTACCCCGGGGGACCGTCTGATATGTCCCTACTCGTGGGGTACTCTGAGCATACTGCCAAATATGTCTGGCTAGGACAGGCAACATTTCTCGGTTTATTTATAGAATTGTATTCGTTGAAAATATGTTCATTTGTAACATTGTTTTATTTGGAAATTTTCAGGATAAAGATTCACAGAAGTTCTATAACCATGGGGGCAAGGTTATGGACACGATTGAGATGCTGCCAGAGGCTGAGTGGTTCACGTCTGCACTTGCGGAGTCTGGTCTTGGATGCCTGTCTAGGATTGGGTATTCCCAGATCTAGTACGGTATCCTGATGGCATTTGTTGAGAGATGGCACCCTGAGACATCCTCATTCCATCTACCGTATGGCGAGATCACAATCACGCTGGACGACATCTCGTGCCTCTTACATCTACCGATCACGGGTACCCTTCTCCGTCACGGTAGGATGACGAAGGCGGACGACATGGAGTTGCTGGTTACAGAGCTTGGGGCTAGCCCAGAGAAGGCACATGCGGAGGTGCACCAGTTGAGGGGCGCACACGTCCGGTTCTCGTTTCTGATGGATAGATTTGCTGAGGCGGTTGCAAAGGCAGGACGAGCAGATGGTGATCCAGCTGAGGTAGCGATCCACAGGATGCGTGCCCTGAGATGCTACTACTTGTTTTTGCTGGGCACGCAGGTGTTTGTGGACACCAGCGCCTATTATGTTGATATCGTCTACCTCAGGTACCTTTCGGATCAGCCAGAGATCCATGGGTACAACTGGGGGGCGGTTGCGCTGACATTCACCTATTTCAGGCTCTCTGATGGTTGCCGCTGGGCAGCCAAGACTGTGACAGACACTGTACGCTATACGTGGTAACAATCTAATATTCTAAGTGATTTTTTCATTTCTTTTCTTTCTGTATTCATTATAATGTTTGACACCCATGTTATGTTTTCCATTTCAGGCGTGGATTTTACAGCACTTTCCCTACATTACTGGTTGGGGGAGCGTCTAGGGGTACACTGAGGATATGCCACGTGCTGCTACATTTGTCCTGCTCAGAGGGAACCAGGCGCTGGACCCCTTCAGAGTGTATCTAGATCGGATGGCTGCTGAGGACGTTTTGTATTGCCCCTATGCCGCTCACCGTGTGACGCGCTCATTCGATGAGGCTTGTTTGTTCTCAGGATGGTTGGCATGTAGTTCGACCGTTACTGCCCGATACCTGCCGGAGCGCGTCTTGCGTCAGTTCGGTTACACGCAGATGATCCTCAAGATGCCTCATGAGTCTGCTCCTCCAGGCTTGACCCGCAGGCAGATAGATGAGCTATATGCTGACTACCAGTCCCACTTGGTACCGGAGGAGGCTCGGGCGACCAGAGCGGAGACAGACTGGAGTGTTGCTGCCGGGTACATCGTGTGGTTCTACACCGTCTCACACCCATGCATGGTGCCCACTGCTGAGGGATCGCCATCCAGACCTGCTCATCAGGAGATATTAGAGGAGCGGCAGTCTCAGCTGGACCATACTCAGGATGTCCTACCACGCTGTCTTCAGATAGTACAGATAGGGCAGCAAGCCATTGAGGCCGGTCACCTCCTTGAAGGCTCTGGTGCCAGACTTGTCGTGGATAGGATGATTGCGATTGTTGGGGGGCACTTCAGTACCGCAGACATCGATCCAGGTTGGGGGGTAGGGGTAGAGGAGCAGGGGAGCTAGGAGAGATCCTTCGCCATACGCAGTAGTTTTTTTTTATGTATCATATTTATATTACATGTATGCACTGTATTTTGACAGACGTTTATTTTATATATATATATATATCATTTTATTTTATATATGGATGTTAAATGTATATTAAGTTGCGACGATTTATTAACATATGCGACCAAGCAAAAAAACCGATTTTAAAAAAAAAATAAAGTTCTGCTGTTTTCCGGATCTGCAGATCAGGAATGTTTCCGGATGTGCACTTCCGGAACGCATCAGCGTTTTAAAAAAAATGATGCGTCTGGATGTGTACATCCGAAATCAGGGGGCAAAACCAGAAATTCAGATGGTGCCTAAGAAACAAGAGTGGTGTGATAAGAAATTCTCAATAATTATCAGAGGTAATTTAATGACTTTGAGCACGACAAAGAATTCAGCTAGAAAGGAGAACATCCACGGTAATGGCTCATAGAAACCAATGATCAAATCATCCAAGGAGTCACTAAATAGGCCACCACAAGCAGCCTTTTTGAGAGTTACGAAGGAAGACAGCATCACAATTACCTTTAACCCAGTTTGTGGTTGGAGGAGTCAATTTGTGAGAGTTATGAAGGAAGACTGGAAACAATAATGATGATAACTTGATATTTTGTCAACTTATATGAAAAATCTTGAAATACATTTTTATAGACGAGAGCAAGACAATTATTCAATGTATTGAGGACTTGTGGATTTATTATTTTCAATACAAGCTTAAATCCTCTGCATCACGTGGAGCTCACCAACAGTAAAAGGTTATATATGCTTGACTGAAGTATGCTACTGCAGAAGCTGTCAAATGTTATTCATGAACTTGGTGGGTCAGATAATATATAATTGAAAGGGGTACTCTTTCCACTGTACACTTCCACCACCATGAAAATTCACAAATATCTCTAAAGTCTAGATATGCTTCTTTAGATGCATCTATTTTAAGCCATTTTCAGATCAAATTGATGGTCCATTCTTATTATACTAAAATTTAATCTAAAGATGCATCTCCGCATGTAAAAAAAGTGAGTCTGCAGATACATCAATGTACACACTATTTATTCAAAAGTTAGTGGGTGGTTCGAAGATCCATTTCCGAACGCTTTTGTTTAAAATGCGTGTGCCAGACCTTCCCTCTTCATCCTTCATTTTCTAAAAAACTACCCTAAACAAAACATTTTAGCTCTCACACATTCAAGCATCTCATCCATTCATTCAACCTTCTACCATTGGAGCTCTTTCTCCTCTTTTTCAGCATCTCATACATTCATGTTTCTCCTTCTTCTCATCAACCTGGATTGGTAAGTTTTTCAATTTTTTTTCATTGTTTTGATTTGTAGTTAGTTATTTAAGTTACATTAATTGTTTTAGATACATTAGATAGTAGTGTAAACGAATTGGTAACTTACAAGAACATGCATTGACAGATTTTTGGAGGCTTAAGCCAACAATGACGTTTCTGCCTTGGCTGAAAAATCGCAGGTTTGTCTGGAGATACATTTCTGAATTTTCTCAATGCTATTTTTCGGAGATGCATCTCCAGATTGGACTCAGGCTAAAATTTGGCTAATTTTATGGATTTGTACTGATATGTTTTTTATCTGTGTCAATCTGTAATGCACGTGAAATGGATGATAATAACACTGAAAACAAACTTGGCAGAGTTAGGTTGGGACATGCGTCCCAAACCGCGTCAGTACGACGTGAGAGGGTCGCGTCTAGGACCATGAGGCCACAAGTTAATGATACCCCTTTTGATGGTTCGCAACCATCAAGTTCTCAGTGCCTAGGTTCTGCTTCTCGTAGCTGTCTCACTCAGGCATCCACTTCACGGGGCCACGTGTCCCCAGATGATGCAATAAATCCTGAAGTTCTTGAAGGCCGTTGACCCATTAGAGAGTTATCCATGAGGCCATTTGACACCTCCTTACTTCATTTATATGTAGATCATATCGACATCATATCATTATACTCCAGATGACTTGTATGTGGGTCATCTCTCATTTATCCTTATTTGTCCGAGCGAGTGAACAACAATTTGGCTAGCTGCAAATTATCCCGAGACCCTCCTATGAGTTCGCTCCTCCCACATTCTGCCGCAGAGATCTCGATGTGATACTTGACAATTTCGAGAGTCACCTGGTACCAGATGAGTATCGCAGGGTACTAACTCCGGTACAGTGGACCTATGCAGACATCTACATGACATGGTTCTATAGAGTGTCACACCCTATCATGACACCAGACGCTCCTGGAAGACCACTTAGGCCAGCTAACCAGGAGGTACTTGAGGCTTAGAATGACCAGATCGAGGACGTGACAGTAGTTTGTGGGCGTGTTTGAGAGATGGGTAGAGCATGCATAGAGGTAAGACTCTTTGAGGATGACAGTCCCTAGTTGGCCCTCGTGGCGAACATGATTGCCTAGCTACGAAATGTCGTGTAGTATAGGCAAAGGAGAAGAAAATAGGGAGAGAGGTTCGACAAACCCACTAGTTTATGCTTGTTTGGATGTATTATTTTTTTTTGTATTTTTGGACAAATATTATGTATGATGTTGACTTTTTGAATTAATATACGACTTTTTTTTACTTTTATTTAACTTTAGTGAAACATGATTTTAGTTTGATTTTACTTTAATATAATTTGGCCTAAAAAAATTACAATGTTGGGACAATGGTGTTTCTCTGAAATGATTCAGGGGGATCCCAAAAGATGCATCCCCGAAAATAATTTCCCTTCCTATTAACACGCTTCCAATACCTTTTAAAGGATTTCGGTGGATATTTCAGAGATGCATCTCTGGATACACGCAAATAATATATGGAGATGCATTTTCGAACCATATTTTGTTCAATATGGGGTGGATCTAAGAAAAAAAATAAAGTCTGGTGTGATTTTGGGTGCGTCTGGAGATACATCTCTAAACGCTTGAAGGGCATTTTCGGATTTCTCAGAGGTGTGAGTTGCACATTTAAGGGTGTAATGAGCATTTCCCTAATTGATATTGTATTGTAATGCAACTCCAATGAACATGGATGTAGGACTGGCAGCAGTGACCAGTCAAAATGGCCCAATTCATCGGTCTAGTCCAACGAATTTAGAATTTAGGCTGATTGCTCATTATACTATAAGTATTTCTCTCAAATCTTAAAAATATTTGAAAATATTTTTGTTGAAAATTAACTTCCAAAAACAATCGGCATCATGTTATCCATATGATTTCACTTAGAAAATGATTGTAAGTTTTGGAAGTTAACTTTCAAATCTTATTACCTACGGAAAAACTACCGAATATATTTGTAGAAAATATTACATATTAGTAAAAATGTTATGTATTCCTCTTGTGGAATTTGCAACAAAATCAAAATTATTAAAAAATAGTATATTATTTAAGAAAACCACAACATATTCCTCAGTTGTACATGTGAGTTTTTTTCCCAGAAGCACATATGTTTGAAAGTTAACTTTCAAACGTATCATGTACCATATTCAAAGAAGTTTATCTGAAAGTTGACTTCTAGATACTATTACTTGCAACAAAAAAAAAACTAAATGTATTCATGAAAAGTTTTAAATATTGAAAAAAATCAGTATAATTTATTGCGAAAAACTTCAAGCGCGTCCGAAAGTTAACTTTCGGACGCGTCGAAGGAGACTTATTGGATTTTCTTATGATTTGGGAGAAACATATAAGGTGTATTGTACAACACCATATTTTAGTAAGTGTTAAACTCTAAAAATTATGAAAAATATATTCTATCTTTTGGGCCGGGCCAACCTATGAGAGACCTATATGTTTCATGGGTTTGGACAAACTAGTTAAATGAGCTTCGAACTAATGCCATTGAAACTAAAAATACTAATAAAATATTGGGTCATGTTAATTTGTTGCTTAAGGACACATGTTAAGAAAATTAAAAATAAAACGTTTGTGTTAAAAAACAATAAAAAATTAATTATAATTTTTTAGAAAATCAATGCTTAATTTTTAAAACAATTTTTTAATTTAGTTTTTAACTTGTGCTCTTAGAACACCATTAACATTATTCTAAAATATTAATGTTTTGATAAAAAAAAAAGCTTAGAAAATAGTTTTGATTAAAAAAATAATTTTTTTTTATAGATGAAGTTATGAGATTATTTATTGCTTATAATAAAAAAAATTACCTAAAATTTACACAAAACACCTTCCATATTCTTTCACTAGTAAATAGAGATTTTCTAGAGAACAAATCGGAATGGAAGAGGAGCTTGCTTATTCAATGAATAACAATATTACCACTTTCAAAACATATAAGGAAGAAAATAATGAGAGCACTAGGTTTGCATGACTGGAAATTTTCTTATAGGATTTGTGGCTGAAAAACACCGAATCTTACGAGATGAACAAAATCTTTTGGAGCGCAGCTCTAAAAAAGTCAAAAGCGGTGATCAAAATTTCAAGCAAAGCTCGAACATGCATTTGGTGTATGAGGACGCAGTTGCAATGGAGAAGAGTGATCAAGAAATCTCTGCACCTAAAATGTCCTATAAGGATTCAATAATGAGGGAATTCTAATGGAGACGAGCAGAATAATGGTACTATAATTGTTATTTTGATTGATAAAGAAAGAAAGAATCTCTTCAAGGGGGATGAGGAAAAGTGTCTACTGGTAGAAGAAAAGAAGAAGAGTCTATATGATTGTCCAACTTTCATACTTTCGAGCAAAGAAGAGGAAATAATTGCAAAACTATGGAAATCAAGAGTTATTGTGAAACTTCTTGGTAGGAAGATTTGATACAAGGTCATGTATACTCGTTTGAAACAGATGTGGGTGATGAATGTCATTTTCAATATTATAGATCTGAGTAATTACTATTTTCTTGTGACTTTTTCTGATAAAGATGATTAATATCTTGCTTTAAAGGACAAGCATTGGTTCATAAATGATCACTATATCAATGTTAGAGAATGGAACCCACATTTTCATCCGGATACTAATCAAATTAAGAAAATGGTGGTTTGGGTGAGATTTTCAGGGCTACCATTTGAATATTATGATACAAATGTTCTTACATTCATTGGTAACAGAATTGGTATAACAATGAACGTGGATAAGAACACTCTTCTTCATGAACGGGGTAATTGTGAGATATTGTATGTGTAGGATGATTGATAAAAAATGCTACTTGCTATGTTCACAATTAGAGATAAAGTCAATAACATGGAATAAAAAGGGTTACATTTTTTATGTCTCAACTATGGGAAATTTCGTCATGATATGGAAAGATGTGGAGAGAATACAACTCAGATAGCTAAGGAGGGAGATGTTGTCCAAGAGGTAGAAAAAATGTGGATTCCAATGGAATTCAGGGTGATGGTAAGGTGTAAGAGGTTCCTTGGTCGGTTGTCACTAAAGAACGAGGTTCAAGGAAAAATAAGAAGAATGATTTGACAGAGGTGCATGGTGGTTCGATGATGGTCCCGATAGCAGTTAATGCTGGAGCAAAATCAATGGGATCAAGATTTCTTATTTTGGGTAAAGATATCCCAAACTTAGAAATTTAGAATTTTGAGGAGGAGAAAATAATGGGAGACAATATCTTGCAAAATATCACACAAAATCGGTAGAGAGAATGTATCTCGTGAGAACATAAAAAGGAAGATTATAAATGGGCCTTCTAAGAAGAGTGTGGAATTTGTACATAATCGTATCAAAGAAAGCTAGTGATAAAAAAGGAAATTCTAAAGTACCACATGATAACATTAAATGACAACAATGGAATACTTCTATGTTAGTTATTGAGAAACTTGCAAAACCCAATGATATCAATAATATGGCAACATTCATTACTAAATGAAACATACAAGACAAAGAATGGGGTCATATCTCCACAAAATACTAATCTATTTAATTATGATGGTTCACAAGTTAATGTATTGGGCTCATTTCAAGTAAATTATAACAAGGATCATATTGAGGTTTCTAATCTCCCTACCCCTTGATGCCAACTTGGAACATGTAAACTTACAGAACAATGTCAATTTAGGCAGTGGTAAAGAAGGGCAGAAGATAGATGAATTTTTGGATGCTCATGACAAATGTGTTTCAAGCAGTGAAGATTCTGACATGGAAGTGGTTCCAAAGACTTTGAATCTATGTAACCCTAGGAAGTAAGGGGGTTTAATGCCTCTTGATTAATTATTTGTTATGATCAGTCAACACAATTGTATTCTTATGTGTAACTGTCATGGGATAGAAAGTTTAGGATTTTATCATACTTGTACATAATAAGTGGATATGTATCGTCCTATTATCCTTGTGATTATGGAAACCATATGTGAGCCTAATAAACTAAAGAAAAGTCTTCCATTATTGTGTTTTGTTGACTAGCATTGCACTGATGTTAGAGGTTATGCAGGAGGTATCGTGGATGCGTGGATATAAGGTGATGTTAGCATAAACTTAATTGAGAAAAAATACAACATATCTACCTGAGGGGTGTGTTTCCAAGTGGTACTGATTGTTTTTTTACCAGTCTATGCAAGTTCGCATGAAGATAGTAGATGATGTTTGTGGGATGATACGAAGATTACTGCAGCTTCTACGCAGAGTGTGTGGTTGCTAACAGAATATTTTAATGATATTGCAACAACTTCAGAAAAAAAGAAGGAGATCCAACTTTTGCTTGCAGGTGTTATAAATTTTTGGAGAGGTTTAATGCTTGCAACCTTATTGATATGAGATCAGTCAGAACTAAATATACACAGGGATGTCCTATTTTTCATGGTGGTAATCAGATACTTGAAAAGCTTGATCAAGCTTTTTGTAATGATAATTGGAGGATTAACTTTCTGGATGTGTAATCAAGTTCTTGTGCGTGTGGATTTCTCTGATCATCATCTCATTCTAATCATGTTGTTTGGTAATGTTCATAAAGCAAAAGTCAATTACTTCCGTTTTGAAAGGGCATGGATAACAAAAATACTTATTTTAATATGATTAAAGAGGCATGGGATCCTGCTACTGATGTTGATGAAAATTTGAAACATATGCAAGATAATTTCAAAAATTGGACGAATATTAATCTTAGTACAACAGTTGGTCAAAAGTGAGAACTATTGTCTCAAATTAATGGAATTCAGAGGCTGGTGTAAGATGGCAGAGGGAATAAATTTTCCCATAAATTAGAGTTCAAGCGTTAGTGTGATATATCAAAGATTCTTCTACAGAAGAAGCTTATGTGGTTTCAGCGCTCTCGAGCTAAGTGGCTTCATGATGGAGGTCGTAATCTGAAGTACTATAGTTTCAAAGATGGTAATAGGAGAAGGAAAAATAAAGTTCAAATTCTCTATGGCACTAATAGCATATGGGTGGAAGATGAACATCGACTTCTATCTATGACAACTTCTTTTTACAATAATCTTTTTACTAAAATGCCTAGAGAGGATGCATGGTTCGAAACATCGGTTTCTTACCCTAGAGTTTCTCAAGACTCTTTAAATATTCTAAGTGTTACTATGAATTATATTAAGGTTAGGCAGGAGGTTTTTGATATGGGACCTTGGAAATCACCTAGAGCAGATGGATATCCTGCTGGGTTTTTATCAAAAACTCAGGAAAGTCATTGGATCAAATACTTGTAATTTTGCCAAGAAAATGTGGGTTAATCCAGATGTGTTTGTTGAGACTAATCAAACAGATATATGCTTAATTACTAAGGTATTGCATCATGAGTTTATTAATCAGTTCCGTCCCATTTCCCTTTGGAATAATTTGTATAAGATTATTAGCAAAGTGGTTGTAAATAGGTTAAAAGTTATTATTCATTAACTTGTCTCTCCTTTTCAAACGAGCTTTGTACCAGGGAGAAGTATTCATAATAATATTGTGGTGGCACAAGAAATGAATCATATCATGCATAAGATGAAAGGGGAGATGGGGTATTTTATGATTAAAGTTGATTTAACTAAAGTATATGATATTCTAAAGTGGTACTTCATTGAAAATATCTTGAAGGAGGTGGAATTTACTTTGGAGCTACTCACTATTATTATGGACTCTATTACAACTAGTCCTACAATTGTGAAATAAAATGGAGCTAGATCAGATATTTTCAAACCTCAGAGAGGTATCAAACAAGGAAACCCTATTTCTCTATACCTCTTTATTATTTGTATGGATTAATGGTCTCATCTTATTTCTCTTAGTGTTGAGAAAGAAATTTAGAAAAAAAAAATGAAGGCGGGTAGAAGTGGTCCTATCATGTATCACATGATTTCCTAGTATCCATACATCGTGCCCAGTCTGAGTAAGAAAACCATGCAACTTTAGAGAACTGAAACTGGCAAAGAAAATGTCTAGCGCAGAAAAGCCATTAGATACTTCAAAACACGAGTAACTGCTTGATAGTGAGGATCTAATGGATTAGCCACGTATTGGCTAAGATGTTAAACAACAAAAGAAACATATGGACGTGTATTTATAAGACATAAAAGCTTTCTAATTAATTTAGATATGAAGAAAGGCCATCTAAAGAGACGCCTCCAGTGGAAGAAAGTTTCATGTTAGGATCAATAGGGGTGAGTACAAGATTATCCCCAAGAAAAACTGTATCTTCAAGTAGCTCAAGCACATATTTTCTCTGGTTGAGAAAAATACTATAAGTGGATCTAGCAATTTCCTAGCCCAAGAAGTGCCTCAATTAACCAAAAATTTTAATGCAAAATTTTTGATGCAAGAAGGTATTGACATGATTAATTTCCATGATAACGTCACATGTCAAGACAATGTCATCAATACACTATAAGTGTAGTAAAGCCATTAAGTGTGAGCTTGGTGTATAGGGAGTGATCAACCTCAGACTGTGTATAACCTAATTAAATAAAAGCAGAAGAAAGCTTAGCATGCCATCGTCTACTGGCATGTTTCAGTCCATACAATGATTTGTTGAGCTTACAAACCTTGTTGGAATCAAGATTACCGCTGTCAGGAGGGAGATACATGTACACCCCCTCATTGAGGTCTCAATGAAGGAAATAGTTGTTAACATCCTGTTGTTCAAGGTGCAAGTGTTTAACAGTTGCAATAGAAAAGAGTAATCTTATAATAGTAATCTCAACAATTGGTGAGAATGTATCAAATTAATCAACACCCCCTAGTTGAGTGAAAACTTTAGCTACCAACCATGCCTTGTATCTATCTATAGAGCCATTTGCATGATAGTTCACCTTGTATACCAATTTTCAACCAACCAGAGTTTTTCCTGGAGGAAGGTTCACAATGGTCCAAGTTTGATTATCCTTAAGAGCAGTTATTTCAACAAATATGGCCTACTTCCAACAGTCGTGATTTAGAAGCTTAGATATAGGTTTTTGATTCTGATATAGATGAAATGAACAATAGAAGGATTTGTAATATTGGGAACATGTATCATAGGACTGGAAATTAGATAGGGAATAATAATTGGAAGTATGTTTATTTGTAAGGGCATGGTTTGATGTGGTAAGAAGAAAATTTAAATTATAATCTTTGAGAAAACTAAGGGATGTTTAGTTCTGGTTAATTTTCAAATTTCTAGGGTTGGTTGGTTATGGGCAATGTCTGTTTAAGTGTTGGAATTTTGTGTGAACAAGCTGTCATTTAAGGTGTCAGGAGTAATATTGGGTTCAAAGTCTATGATAATAGGATTATTAGAACCTAGTGGAGAGTTATGAGTAACAAGTTGATGGGGACTTAAGGGACTTGGGACTACTGATATAACAGAAATGTTATGAAAGTCGAGGATATGGTTGACTGGTATGGCAAAGGGGCTTGGGACAGGCATGCTAGAAATGCTGAGATTATCAGGAAGAGAAACATTAGATACATGAGTCAAGGTAGGGACCTGTGATACAATAAGGTCAAGGTCATATGGAATGTCCACAGGATTGTTTACGGAAGTAGGGAAAGTTTCGGTATTATTTTTGAAAGGAAAGAAAGTCTCATAAAATATAACATTTCTAGATACAAACAAGTCATAGGACTGCAAGTCATAAATAATATAACCTTTTGTTCCATCTTTGAACCCAAGGAAAAATGGATTTTCTAGCCCTAACATAGAATTTGGTTCTTCGAGCTTGTAATGTTGTTGCATAGCACATACAACAAAACACTTTCAAATGAACAATGACAGGAAATGTTTTGAACAATACCCCATAAGGACATTTGGAATGAAGTAGAGGACTAGGGATCTTATTGATCAAGTGGACAACATGCTGAATACTAAAGTTCCATAAATTTCAAGGGATGTTTGAATGGAAGGTAATGGCTCTGGCTATATTCAATATGTGTCGGTGCTTTCTCTCTACCACCCCATTTTGTTGGGGGTTTGGGTTTCTACACAAGATTTATGGTGACTGATGCCTTTTGAAAGGAAGAAGGCATCGAGAGTTAAGAACTTTGAACCATTATCTGACCTAAAACATTTAAGGGTGGTTTTGAACTGATTTTCTATTAATGCAATAAAGTGAATGACACTTTGTTTTATTTCAGATTTAGCCTTAAGGAATATAACCCATGTAAACCTTGAAAAATCATCTACAAGAGTTAGAAAGTACTTATGGGCTAAAACAAAATCACTAGCAAAAGGGCCTAACAAGCCAGCATTTAAAAGTTCAAATGGGGCATGAGTATTAGTAATGCTAATAGGAAATGGAAATTTATTTTGTTTTGCAAAATGACATGAATCACAAGGGTTCATATTATTTTTACAAGGAATGAGAGGAAAAATGTTTAGCCTTAGTTTGCATACTAAAATTTGAAATGCGACCTAGTCTTAAATGCTAAATTTCAAAGGCATTTGAAATAACAAAATTACACGTGGAAGGAACATCACTAGTATCTATCACATAGAGTCCTCTGTGCAATTTAGTTGCATAAATCATTTGCTTCGAATGGTTCTACAAAATATGACACATGTTTGAGGAAAAAATTAGATAGCAATAATTGCTACTAGTCAATTTTGTGACTGACATTAAATTGACATGAAAGTTGGGTATATATAAAACATTGTATAGGGTTAAGGAAGAAGAAATAACAATGTTTCCAGAGATACATGTAGTCATATGAGAATCATTAGGAAAAGACACAAATACATGTATGATGTTATGATATGATGTAAAAGAATCTAGATGAAAAGTAATATGGTCACTTGCCCCAATGTTTAGAATCCAAAGATTAGAGTTCTTACCAGTGTTAGTGGATGAATGAGAGTTCAAAACCAAAGGAGAGGTGGTGATGGAATTGGCAGTTGATGTAAGAATCGACTGTTGAAGCAACACACAAATACTTTGAAACTCTTCTTGAGTAAAATCAAATGAGGAGCTTGATGAACCTTCAGATGGAGCAGGAGCATTTGAAGTATTGTTCACTTTAGCTTGTGAAGAACTTATATGACTGATTTTCCCTCTTTGTCTATAGCCTGATGGATATCCATGTTTCAAGAAACAAGTGTCCACGATATGATTAGTTCGTCCACAATGAGTACAGACCCTATTAACTCCTTTAGCCGAAAAATAAAATTCTATCCCTTTGTTAAACTGTTTTCCCTTTCCATTAGAATTATTCTGAGCACTGACATAAAGAGCAATGATTGTGGATTCAAAAGAATCTATTGGAATAGTTGAATTCAATTCACATTCTTGTGGAATAACCAATGAAAAAGCTTTATCAATATCAGGAAGTGGATTCATTATTTTGATTTTGAGCTTTGCATGCGCAAACAACTCATTTAGCCACTTAAAAAATCTAATCACATAATCTTCCTCACGATTAGGCAAGGCAACAAAACCCATACCCGCGGGTACCCACCCGAACCCGCCCCGAAGTTGACGGGGAAAACCCGCTTTGACTGGGTTTGGGTTCGGGTTTGGGTTTTCCCCGTTTAAAAAATTTGGGGACGGAACGGGTAATGGGGACATTACTACCCACCCTGAACCCGTCCTCGAACCCGCCCCGTTTATTTTATTATGTATATTATTATTTAATTTTGTTAATTTTGAATATTAAATATGTTGTCAATGTTTTGATATTTTAATTTGTATTAATTATTTAAAATATTTGAAATGTATGTAAGATTTTTTTTTTGAGATTTTGTTTTTATTATTTGAAATGTAATTTGATTTTAGAAAAAAAATATTTTTTATTAAAAAAATTGATTTTACTAAATGGATGGTGGCGGGGGCGGGGATACCCGAACCCGTTTGGGTTTTAATTCTCCACCCCCTTGGATTTGGGGCGGGGAACGAGGATTTTGTGGGGATTCGGGTTTGGGTTTGGGGGAGATAAAAACCGTTCCCGACCCGCCCCGTTGCCATGCCTACACACGATAGGTTTTAGCAGATTCAACAACACCGTAAGAACAAGCAAATTAACATTTACAAAAAGGGAAGAGACGATAGTTCTCTAATTCATCCCAAAAAAAACTTTCATTTGAGTAAAATATTCAGAGACGTCAAGAGTACCTTGGTGAAACCAGTACAGATCTTCTTGAATGTCTGAAATGTGAAAAATATCGCTATGTGAACACCTAATACGAAGGTTTCTCCAACTCTGATTGCAGTATCGATCCATACAACAAACTTCACAATCGATTTAGAAATTGAACTCTGAATCTAAGAGAGAACCATAGTGTTGCAGCGAATCTAATGTGCATAAAAAGGATCAGATGCTAAGGGTTTGGGAAATGAACCATCAACGAATTTGTGTTTGTTCTTTAAAATCAATGCAATGTGCATTGATCGTTATCATGTGTGGTAGTTCTCATTGTCTAGTGGTGGAGCAACAAAAATCAACTTAGAATTTTTCATTCGAATGCAGATAGTAAGGATTTGTAGATTTTGTTGTAAAATCGGAGAAGCACTAGTAATTCAGGAAGAGTTAAATTTGATGAAAGAAAAAGATACAAAAAAGAAGACGAAGAAAGAGTCACCAAAACTCATTTGAACTCTGATACCAAGTTGATGTGAGAAGAATAATAGCATAATAAAGAAGAGAGAAATCTCATTATCATTCAAAGTGAACATGTTTTCTTGCTTACACATTATAAGAGATGTTATATATACATCTTATGTACAAGGGTAAAAAAAGGAAAAAACACAAATTATCCAAACTAACTTATAACCATTTCTATAACTAACTATAACTAATTTAAATTAGTTATGTTGAAATATAAACCCCATTTTACAAGCTCCTCGAACCAATCCTCCTCCCCAAAACTATATCTTGTATCACACAAGAATTAGAATGAAAAGTGACCATACATTTCATATCACGTGTGTTAATCTCATATGATGATATCATCATTCCTTTTATTTTTTTGACTTTTAGTCCTCTTTTACTAACCAAAAAAAATCATAAAACTATATATCCAATCACGTGATTGAACCTAGTCTAGCATGAAGACATGGAAACTACAGAAATGGAATCAATTGCTTTACATTTTCTCTACTGTAGAGCTAGAGCAATAACAAATCTTGTTCATACTGCAAATATGAGAAAAGCTGTCATAAACAAAGATTAGTTTCACCACTTTCGGTTCTTGTGGAAAGTCAAACCAAACCTAGACAAGTTTCATCTGAAAAATCTTATTTTTTGTTTGTTTTTATTTTTAATTTCCAAAAATATTTTGTTTTATTTGTATGTTTTATCCAAGGTTTAAGATATGACAAATATCCGATATCTTTAAAAACAAATAAGATCAAAACTAAACAGTGAATTCTAATTATTGATGAGAAATCAATAATGAAATAACAACAGTGTATATATATATATATATATATATATATATATATATATATATATATATATATATATATATATATATATATATATATATATATAAAACTTAGAGGACCTTAACCTTGTATATGTTTTATTATTATTTTGATAATATATAAGGTATGCCTGATATTATTTTAAGATACTCTCTCATTCTCTAAATATGGGATATTATTGAAAATTTTATGTTCTTTCTTTAGGACTATTTCAAAATTTGGAAATATACCGAGTATTCTTTTATTAATATTTGGGTGATTATAATTATTGATATGATATCCCATTTGTTTTTTTAAAGAACCGATGATATTCATGTATAAGAGATTGATAAAAAAGATTAGTGAAACTCGCTTAAAAATATTTAAAAAAATAGAACTGCCACGTCGGAGAGTAAGAAGAAAATAAATTTTGAGTATTAATATAAATAATGATAGTTGATTTTAATTTTTTATACAACAACAAAATGTAGATTTTTAGATGTATTGAAATTTAGGTAATTGTGTGTTTAGAGAGAGTTTTCTATTTTTTTATTAAAAAATAATTTGTTGAGAGGGTTTTCTATTTTCCGTTCAAAAATAATTTGTTGAGTGTTTGCAATTTTTCCGTATAAAAATTGTAGTTGAGAGAAAGTTTGCAATTTTTCCGCCTAAAAATTATAATTAAACAAGAGTTTGCAATTTTTTTGTCCAAAAATTATAATTGAATGAGGGTTTGCAATTTATTTTTTCAAAAACTATAATTGAGAGAGTTTACAATTTTTCTGTTAAAAAATTGTAATTATGAGAGTTTACAATTTTCTTCTTAAAAAATACAATTGTGTGAGAGAGTTTATAATTTTGTCATTGTAAAAATTATAAATTAAATTATAATTTTATGAGTGTTTATTAAAATTTTTATTTTTATTTTGGTAGGTATACTTTTGCGTGTGTAAAAAATTATTTATTTTTGTTATTTTCCCAACACAATGTTTCATTTGTGTTTATTATGTCATTTGTGTTTATTTTTTTCATAAATGAATGCATATATTTATCTTAAAAAATTGAGAGGTTGTTAAGCATGTATATATTTTTGAGAATTAGCAGTAACAATTAATTTATGTATTTTATTATAAGTTTTTTTTAATAGGCAATTAGATTAATAAAAACCAGTACAAGGGGTGCTAAAACCTAATACAAGGAAATGTAGATTTTTGTAATAACAATAGTTAATTTTAATTTTCTATACAACAACATAATGTAGATTTTTGGGTGTATTGAGATTTAGGTAATTGTGTGCTTAGAGAGAGTTTTTTATTTTTCTATTTAAAAATAATTTGTTGAGAGGGTTTCTCATTTTCAGCTCAAAAATAATTTGTTGAGTGTTTGCAATTTTTCCGTCTAAAAATTGTAGTTGAGTGAAAATTTATAATTTTTCCGTCCAAAAATTGTAATTGAACAGGAGTTTGTAATTTTTCTGTCCAAAAATTGTAATTGAATGAGGGTTTGCAATTTTTTTTTAAAAACTATAATTGAGAGAGTTTATAATTTTTCTGTTAAAAAATTGTAATTATGAGAGTTTGCAATTGTTTTCTTAAAAAATACAATTGTGTGAGAAAGTTTGTAATTTTGTCATTGTAAAAATTACAAATTAAATTATAATTTTATGAGTGTTTATTAGAATTTTTATTTTTATTTTGGTGGGTATACTTTCGCGTGTGTAAAAAATTATTTATTTTTGTTATTTTCCCAACACAATGTTTCATTTGTGTTTATTATGTCATTTGTGTTTATTTTTTCATAAATGAATGCATATATTTATCTTAAAAAATTGAGAGGTTGTTAAGCATGTATATATTTTTGAGAACTAGCAGTAACAATTAATTTATGTATTTCATTATAAGTTTTTTTTAATAGGTAATTAGATTAATAAAAACCAGCACAAGGGGTGCTAGAAACCCAATACAAGGAAATGTAGATTTTTGTAATAACAATAGTTAATTTTAATTTTCTATACAATAACAAAATGTAGATTTTTGGGTGTATTGAGATTTAGGTAATTGTGTGTTTAGAGAGAGTTTTCTATTTTTCTATTAAAAAATAATTTGTTGAGAGGGTTTCTCATTTTCCGCTCAAAAATAATTTGTTGAGTGTTTGAAATTTTTCCGTCTAAAAATTGTAGTTGAGAGAAAGTTTATAATTTTTCCGTCCAAAAATTGTAATTGAACAAGAGTTTGCAATTTTTCTGTCTAAAAATTGTAATTGAATGAGAGTTTGCAATTTTTTTTTTCAAAAACTATAATTGAGAGAGTTTACAATTTTTCTGTTCAAAAATTATAATTATGAGAGTTTGCAATTTTCTCCTTAAAAAATACAATTGTGTGGGAGAGTTTGTAATTTTGTCATTGTAAAAATTACAAATTAAATTATAATTTTATGAGTGTTTATTAGAATTTTTATTTTTATTTTGGTGGGTATACTTTCACGTGTGTAAAAAATTATTTATTTTTGTTATTTTCCAAACACAATGTTTCATTTGTGTTTATTATGTCATTTGTGTTTATTTTTTTATAAATGAATGAATGCATTATCTTAAAAAATTGAGAGGTTGTTAAGCATGTATATATTTTTGAGAACTAGCAGTAACAATTAATTTATGTATTTTAGTATAAGGTTTTTTTTAATAGGCAATTAGATTAATAAAAACCAGCACAAGGGGTGCTAGAACCCAATACAAGGAAAAGTAGGATTAAGACATCCGCCTAATACAAGAATAAGGAGCAGTGAACCATTCAAAAAAGGTACAAATAGGAAACTTGGAATGCCTTCCCCACCACCTCCAAGAGTAGAAAGTGATTGAATTGAAAACATCGTCAACAGATAAACAACAATTATTAAAAACAAGTCTATTCCTACAGTGCCACAAGAACCAAACTGTAATAACCCACAAAGAGAGCCAACTGCATTACCTATATAATTCTTGGACAACAAACATAATTGGTTGAAGGAGTCAATAGCAAAGCAACCAGTAGGAACCTTGACTCCTATCCACGATGAGACTTTGTCCCAAACTTTCACAGCAAAGGAGCAATCCATGAAAATATGTCTGGCAGATTCAACAGCAAAATCGCAAACAGGGCAAGAGGTTGCCGCTCCATTCATACCAATGTTCCTTCTGATAAGTTGATCTTTAGAAGCGATTCTATCTCTAAACATTTTCCAGGTGAAAATCTGCAAATTCGACGGGATATACGAATCCCACAACCGCCTGTATCCAGCCAAGATATTCTCCTCCAATTCGATCCCACTTCTGTCCTGGATTAATAGATTGCAGCAGGAGGAAACAGAAAAAACATTCGAATTTAAATCCATTCAAACAAAACTGTCGAGCACGTCTGCGATACTAGGACAGAACTGGGCAAGAAACGATGTTAATTCCTTCTCTTCACAGCACATAACAGAGTCATATGAGAATTGGTTGAACTCCAACTTCCATTCCCATTTGCCGTCAATCCATATGCCAAAATCGAAAATAGCACCTTTGGACTTGCGACAGAAACTGAAAAGGTTCGGGAAAATTACCTTTAATGGCTGAGAATTAGTCCAGTTAATGTGCCAAAAAGCCACCTCAAAACCCATACCAATCGAACAAGACAGATTATCCACAAAAAGATCCGATAAGGAAACCGCGTCAAAATTGATATTCTTAATATCCCTCCACCAAATAGATTCCAATTTCTTACCTTTCTCCCCTTCATGGCACGTAATACCCAATCATAGCCCGTCCTTGGCATATCTGAAGCTCAATAAATCCCTCCAAATCACATTTCCATCCGTCGCGCACCTCCATTTCCACTTTAACAACAAAGACCTGTTAAAAATCGCAAGATCTTTTACACCAAGCCCACCTTTCTCTTTAGCCGCACAAACCGACTTTCAATCAATCCAATGAATTTTCTTACTGGTAGCGTTTCCACCCCATAAAAAATTGCTTTGGATCCTACGTAATTCTCTAATCACCACACTAGGAGCTTTGTAAAACGATAACAAAAAAATATGGACATAATTAATAACATAGTTTATGAGGACTACTCTACCTCCCACCGACAAATGCTTACCATTCCATCCCACAAGCCTCCTGTTAACTTGATCAATCACCTCAGACCACATAGATTGCTTCCTAGGGCTGTCACCTAACTTAACCCCCAAAAACTTCATAGGCAGATGCAGAATTTCACAGTGAAGGAATACAGATGCAACCTCCAAAAACTCAGGGGCTACGTTGATACCACCAATATTGCTCTTGAGATAATTAATCTTAATGCCTGAGACCAACTCAAACCCTTCGAGGACCGCTTTGATACCCCAAAGTTTGTCCCAGCTTGCCTCTCCTAAGATAAGAGTGTCGTCCGCGAATTGGACTAAGTTAAAAGAAATATACTCATTCACCTAAAAACCCTTAAACAACCCTTTAGAGACAACGTTAGACATGATCTTAGTCAATCCTTCCATGACCAGAATGAAAAGGAACGAGGATAACGGATCCCCCTGTCTGAGACCCTTACCAACAACAAAGTCGCTAGTCGTGCTCCCGTTAACCAGAACAGACATAGAACCCTTGAAAATTAAGTTCTCCATCTAAGCATTCCACCTACTACCAAAATTCATGAACTCAAGCAAGGATCTAAGGAAGTTCCAGGACACACAGTCGTAGACTCTTTCGAAGTCTATTTTCATGAACATACACATCCACTTCGTTCTTTTAGCCAAGTATAATACTTCATTCGCCACTACGACACCATCCAGAATACATCTACCAGGAACAAACGCCGACTGTTTCGTGGAGACAATACTCCCAACAACCCTTCTTAATCGACTAGCCAAGATTTTAGCCAAAATTGTCTGGAAACAGTTTACAAGGCAGGTAGGTCTATAATGGGCGAGACTTTGAGGATTCTTCCTTTTAGCAACCAGCGTAATAAAAGAAGTAGTAACAACTTTCGTGAGAGAGGGATTAGAAAAGAAGTCTTTGACAAACTGAAAAACATCACCTTTAACAATATCCCAGCAAGAATGGAAGAAACTAAAACTGAAACCGCCTGGGCCTGGACTCTTGCATCCCTTACAATCCCAAACCGCAGCTCTAACTTCCTCCTCGAAAACTTCACTATCTAGCAGAATATTATCTTCCACCGAAAGTTTTTCAAACCCACTTCCTCTAAGAACGGTCTATCAAACGTAGACTCTTCAAAATTCTTCGCGAAATAGTCTTTAACAGCCATTTTAACCTCATCCGCTTCTTCAACATAACCACTACTAGTCTTGACAAACGAGATGTTGTTGATTCTCCTTCTGCCTTGGACCAACTTATGAAAATACTCAGTATTCCTATCTCATTCTTTTAACCAAGAGGCCTTCGCTTTTTGTCTTATCATAGCCTCCTTAATATGAAGCTGCTTCCAAAGTTTAGTTGTAGCTTGCTGCCTGCTATTCACCATGTTTGTAAAGTTAGTGAAACCTAAACCACTGACTTGAGAATCCAAGTCATTAAGGTCACTAACCGCCTCCTCCACCCTCAAATCCACAAAACTGAAGACCTCACAATTCCAGGATATGAGCTTTGCCTTAAGCAAGTTTAATTTTGACTTGAGAACAAAATCTCCTCCACCCTTGACCTCAAAAGAGAGCCAAGCATTTTTCACAAAAGACAGGAAATCCGGATGACTCAGCCAACTGTTGTTAAATCTAAAAGGCTTCGGTCCCCAATCCTTGACGTTACCTTTGATAGTAACAGGACAGTGATCAGAAACGTCTCTAATACAAATATTCTGATCCACCAAACTCCACTCGTCAATCAAACTTTGAGAAATCAGAAATCTGTCCAGCCTAGTCATTGTCGTGCCAGAGCTGTTAAACCAGGTGAACTTCCCTCCTGAACAAGGTATATCATCATAGTCCAACTCCCCTATAAAGTTGTAAAAGCCTTCAATCTCCTTCCTTCTCCCTCCTGCACTAACTCCCTTTCTTTCGCAAGGGTGGGCCACCACGTTGAAATCCCCACCTAATAACCACTCGCCTTTAGCAAGGCTCCCTTTCAACTTCAAGATGTCGCTCCACAACTTCATTTTGAGGGCCGAAACGCACGAAGAGTAAACGTTAACCAAATAAATAATTCTCCCCTTCCAAACCAAATTGATACCCATGAAACCAGATTCCCTAAAACTACTCACAACATTCAAAGAGCCCTTTTTCTACAAGATGAGTAAACCCCTCGCCGAACCAACAGAGCTAGAGAAGGACCAATCCACATCAGAATTTCCCCAAAGAGACGAAGCAATCCTCCCATCTAATAATTCTAACTTAGTTTCTTGAATGAGAGCTACATCTACCTTACTGGATTGAATAGATTTCGCGATCCTCTTTCTCTTAACAGAACCGCCACACTCTCTCACATTATAAGACAAAATATTCATAATTCAACCTTATTAGAAGCCTCCCTCGTACTCTTGTTTTCCTTATCCCTAAGCTAAAGATCACTAGGCATCCTAACCATAACATCCTTCCTGTCTCCACCATCAATGCCTAATGAATTAATTATCTCCCATATCTTGGACTCCATTTCTTGCCAAAACCTCCTAATTATCCTTTTTTTTTTAATGTAAAATTAGTTATTAATATTTCATTATAAGTGATACGTTTGTAAAAATAATTAGCAATTTTTTAATATAAAATTAGTTATTAATATTAATTTTTTTGTAAGGTTAGAGGCCTAAACCCAAAGAATAAGAGAAACTAAATAATGGGAGATAAAACCTGATAAAAGAGTGTAGTGCATACCAAACACAAAATTAGACGGAATCTAAAAGATGGTAGTTCTTAATTTTTTTTCAAATACAATTCAATAAACTATCCCACTAATCGAAAACATCATAACCAAAAGTAACGTTAGCAAGTCTATCTGTCCATATATCTCTTTAATGGTATGTATGAGAAACCATAGAATGAAAACTTCTGATTAAATCAAGTTAGTTAAGCAAATCTAATTTGTAAAAGTTAGTTAAACTTCTGATTAACCAATCAGTAAAAGACCAAAAATCATTATGAATGAAATCCCAAAGTTTGACAGTCAAGTTAGCCCACACAGTCAAGGAAATTCAAATCATCAACAATCATATTAGCATTCCAATTGTAACTCCAAAGTTATATAGATTTACCATATCCTATTTTTCAAGAACAAGTGTTTTCGAGTTAGATTAAGAGATCTTCTTAATCGATACCATAAAGAGGAAGGAATATAGCTATTAATAAACTTTTTGTCTTTAAGAATCTATCATTAAGAGTAGAAGTCCATTGTTAATCTGATACGATCATGTCCTAGTATAATTTTATACAGCCAACCTCATTTAGCTTGGATATTTGTCTTAATCCCAATCACCATATTCACTTGGAGCACAAACTTTGTTCTATTATATTGTGACAAGTTTCTTAGTTTCAGTACTATCTGTTCGGATAAAGCTTTTTATCCATTATTTATTTTATAATATTCTAAAACCAAAGATAAATTTTAAAAATGAAAATGAGTGTGTATTTGTGTTGGGAAACAAATGTGAGTTGTGTTGAGAAACAAATATGAGTTTTAAGTTTCTCATTGCTTAGAAAAGTATAGGTTGAACACTTTATAAGTAAGATGACCCATACATCTATCACTTTAAGATTTTGGGTGAATATGTGGTGTCTTTCTCACTTGTTTGGATGAGTCTTTGACTTTTAGGTGAGTGTTGACCCAATGTGGATGTTTCCCTCTCATGATGAATGTTGATTGCAGAATAGGGCAAGTAGCAAAAATATTTATTTTCGGAAAGAATTTCCTCCGGAATTTATGTCGTGTCCACAGAGATCGGTTCGAGGGAAAGAATGCCGTTCGACAGTCTCCCGCGTTTATGAGTTTGGGTTTAAATGGTTTAAAACAAGAAAAAAGAAAAGTAAACATTAAAACATAAAACAAATTCATCCTTCAGCATGACAAACTTGTCCGACATGCACATAATCGACTCCTCACAAACTTAAACTTACCGACCAGTTATACTCCACCTACAATATTCCTCAATATCACCCAGCATTACTCACAACAAAGGTTATGTCTAACACAAAGTTGAGAGAACAACCGTGTTACCCTCGCCGATACTCTCGCACGCGACTCAAGGCACGGCGACATTAAGCTTTGACGCCTATTGAAGATTGTCAACTATTAAATCTATTTCTAGAGTCCAGAAACTAACAGATAATCATCCCTAATCGAAGTTTGCGAGGGTTATGTCTAACGCAACTCAAACCCCGCGCATAAAGCAAAAATCAGAGACAATCATCCATAGAGATTTGTAAAGCAAGTTTTATACAACGCCATGAGCGACAAATATACATGAGATCATAGTCAATACATATACAAAATCCAACAAAGAAGAAAAACATAAAGGAGAAGAGAAATGAGCCAAACATCTCGTAGTTTGTCAGAGCCGATCGACGATCAATCCACCCCGGTTCAACCGTATGCAAGCTTCCATGTTGTTTTCTAAGCTAATCTACTAAAAAAATGAAGTTTGATGGAATTGGAGCAAGAATCCCCAAAACCATACCCTAAAAAATGGTAAAAATGAACTAAATACAATTCAAAATCTATCACGTTCGCTTTGCGAACGAATCATTCGCCTAGTGAACCTCAAAAAATGGCACTTTAAGTGCCTCTGAAATGTTAAACCGCCTCTGCTTTCCTTCGTGAGTTTGCAGTGCGAACGAATCATTCACAAAGCGAATACTCGCTGCACAGTTCGCAAAGCGAACTTTGGTTCCTTTTTCCTCTGCCTCAAACTGGGACCATTCGCTGGGGAACTCGCCAGCCATTCGCACAGCGAATGTTCGCTGGCTCACTCGCAAAGCGAACAAGCTGAACTTTCTGGTTTTCTTCAGCTCCCTTTTATTGCTTCAAATGACACATCTTAGAGCCTTTATTGCTCATTGCTCCAACAATGCTTAATTACCTACAAAATGAATGGAATACCATTAATCTTTACATAAATGAATCAAAAGCACAAATATATACTAACTAACGTATTTATACACAAAGTGGGGTTTATTCGATCGATATTTACCAAAAAGTATCGATAAGTGCAACAAAACATATATACAAAAATAGTTACTTTTTGCACTTATCAAACTCTCCCCAACTTACATAATTGTTTGTCCTCAAACAAGAATCAAACGACTCAAAGAAACAAAAGCAATAACCAAAGAATCACAAATCAACAGGTTTTGAAAACGGAAAACAAATGCAATGGTTCAAATGAAAAACGGTACACACAAAGTAAATTCTTACCACTAAACTACAACGAAAACATAGTCACGAAACAAATGCAAAATACAAAAATCGTGTAAAAAATTCTAAAACAACACAAGTTCCAATGTGAATCACACCTAGCAAAAACAATCATCGGTAGATGAAAAACACAAAATGAGGTTCTTATCACTCATACAACAATCATGCAAACAATAGACTAAATTATGCAACCCTCCAAAAATCATATTGAACATACAAAGGCAAGAATCACAAGGACTTTCAAGGTTGTAGCGTGGTCGGGTAAACAAACAAGGGGCAATTTCTAAAGGTAATTGAAACAAAAACTTGCCTAAACCTACGGGAGTAATCAACTCACAACAGTTCAAACACCAAATTCCAATCAACTTCTTCTTTCATCCCAAGTGTTACACAATACACAATACTTATTTAGCACAATTATTGGAACTCTTTTTGTTTCCTTTCTCAAGGATTTTCTTTTTCTTTCTTTTTCACATTTTTTCTTTTCTTTTTCATATTTTTTTCTTTTTTCTTTTCTTTTTCATCCTCATAGAAAACAACCAATGAGTAAATAATCATTCTCTCCCCAACTTGAATTCAACCATATCATCATGTGAATACTCCATACTTTCTAAGGCAAGGCAAAAATTCATACAACAACACAAAATTGAGGGTCCAAGAAAAAACAAAATCCATTAAAAAATAAATGAACTAAATACTCATAGACAAACATTAAGTTCAAATAAAACATGGATCAAAAAGCTCAAAGGGGTTACGAATGATCACACGCTCACAAGGTGAATTGACTATTCAGTTAGGTAGTTGTGCTCAAAATGAAACAAAATGCCTTGATCCTTTTCATGCATTCATACAATCAATACAAACAAAAGATTAAGCATAATAAAATCCAGTTAGAACAAGAATGTTGGTACTCCGCGCATATATGAACAATGGAAAGCTACCTCACAAAAAGGTGGGAACTAAAGTGATTCACACAAGAACAAGTATACAAAAGAATGAATGGCATGGAAGATTTTAAAAAGCCAAAGTATCATGAATATGCTAAAGTCAAGAAAGCGATAAACATATACCTTGGACGTGTACAAACTTAACAATATCATTACCATACATCCGCGAGTTGAAACGATCAAACTTGGAACATCACCAAATTTCCTCAAGCAACTCAAAACAAGCTCATTGACAAACACAAAGACCATTAATATAAACAAACTAAAAGACCGGCAAAAATTCATTAAACAAGTTGTAAAGTGAAGATTTGAAAATTTTACGAAAAATCCGAGTACAACTTGTTTAATGAATACTCACCACACTACCTAAACTAAACAACAACAAAAGAAAAGAATACACCATGCTTGTTTTACGTCGTAAGCTCGACACTTTACAATGCTTAGCTATCAACTTCCTTCCTTCATGCCATGGTGATGCCTCACCGCGCAAACCAAAAGCAAGTGCCCTAACCAAACACTTAAACAAACGTTACGTGAACAAAATGTATACAACACTTGAACAAACATAATGGAAACAGACAATATATACGATATATACAAAACTCAAAAACAAAGAAACTATCGCAATGCGATTCAATATCAAAACCAATCCCCGGCAACGGCGCCATTTTGTTAATCCCCGGCAATGACGCCATTTTGTTGATTGCAGAATAGGGCAAGCAGCAAAAATATTTATTTTCGGAAAGAATTCCCTCCGGGGTTTATGTCGTGTCCACAGAGATCGGTTCGAGGGAAAGAGTGTCATTCGACAGTCTCTCGCGTTTATGAGTTTGGGTTTAAATGGTTTAAAACATGAAAACAGAAAAGTAAACATTAAAACATAAAACAAATTCATTCTTTCAGCAGGACAAACTTGTCCGGCATGCACATATTCGACTCCTCACAAACTTAAACTTACCGACCAGTTATACTCCACCTACAATACTCCTCAATATCACCCAACATCGCTCACAACAAAGGTTATGTCTAAAGCAAAGTTGAGAGAACAGCCGTGTTACCCTCGCCGATACTCTTGCACGCGACTCAAGGAACAAAGGCATTAAGCTTCGACGCCTATTGAAGATTGTTAGCTATTAAATCTATCTCTAGAGTCCAGAAACTAACAGATAATCATCCCTAATCGAAGTTTGCGAGGGTTATGTCTAATGCAACTCAAACCCCGCGCATAAAGCAAAAATCAGAGACAATCATCCATAAAGATTTGTAAAGCAAGTTTTATACAACGCCATGGGCGACAAATTTACATAAAATCATAGTCAATACATATACAAAACCCAACAAAGAAGAAAATCACAAAGGAGACGAGAAATGAACCAAACATCTCGCGGTTTGTCAGAGCCGACCGGCGATCAATCCACCCCGGTTCAACCGTATGCAAGCTTCCATGTTGTTTTCTAAGCTAATCTACTGAAAAAATGAAGTTTGATGGAATTGGAGCAAGAATCCCTAAAACCATACCCTAAAAAATGGTAAAAATGAACTAAATACAATTCAAAATCTGTCACGTTCGCTTTGCGAACGAATCATTCGCCTAGCGAACCTCAAAAAATGGTACTTTAAGTGCCTCTGAAATGTTAAACCGCCTCTGCTTTCCTTCGTGAGTTTGCAGTGCGAACGAATCATTCACAAAGCGAATGCTCGCTGCATAGTTCGCAAAGAGAACTTTGGTTCCTTTTTCCTCGGCCTCAAACTGGGACCATTCGCTCGGGAACTCGCCAGCCATTCGCACAACGAATGTTCACTGGCTCACTCGCAAAGCGAACAAGCTGAACTTTCTGGTTTTCTTCAGCTCCCTTTTATTGCTTCAAATGACACATCTTGGAGCCTTTATTGCTCATTGCTCCAACAATGCTTAATTACCTACAAAATGAATGGAATACCATTAATCTTTACATAAATGAATCAAAAGCACAAATATATACTAACTAACGTATTTATACATAAAGTGGGGTTTATTCGATCGATATTTACCAAAAAGTATCGATAAGTGCAACAAAACATATATACAAAAATAGTTACTTTTTGCACTTATCAAACTCTCCCCAACTTACATAATTGTTTGTCCTCAAACAAGAATCAAACGACTCAAAGAAACAAAAGCAATAACCAAAGAATCACGAATCAACAGGTTTTGAAAACGGAAAACAAATGCAATGGTTCAAATGAAAAATGGTACACACAAAGTAAATACTTACCACTAAACTACAACGAAAACATAGTCACGAAACAAATGCAAAATACAAAAATCGTGTCAAAAATTCTAAAACAACACAAGTTCCAATGTGAATCACACCTAGCAAAAACAATCATCGGTAGATGAAAAACACAAAATGAGGTTCTTATCACTCATACAACAATCATGCAAACAATAGACTAAATTATGCAACCATCCAAAAATCATATTGAACATACAAAGGCAAGAATCACAAGGACTTTCAAGGTTGTAGCGTGGTCGGGTAAACAAACAAGGGGCAATTTCTAAAGGTAATTGAAACAAAAACTTGCCTAAACCTACGGGAGTGATCGACTCACAAAAGTTCAAACACCAAATTCCAATCAACTTCTTCTTTCATCCCAAGTGTTACACAATACACAATACTTATTTAGCATAATGATTAGAACTCTTTTTGTTTCCTTTCTCAAGGATTTTCTTTTTCTTTCTTTTTCACATTTTTTCTTTTCTTTTTCATATTTTTTTCTTTTTTCTTTTCTTTTTCATCCTTATAGAAAACAACCAATGAGTAAATAATCATTCTCTCCCCAACTTGAATTCAACCATATCATCATGTGAATACTCCATACTTTCTAAGGCAAGGCAAAAATTCATACAACAACACAAAGTTGAGGGTCCAAGAAAAAACAAAATCCATTCAAAAATAAGTGAACTAAATACTCATAGACAAGCATTAAGTTCAAATAAAACATGGATCAAAAAGCTCAAAGGGGTTACGAATGATCACACGCTCACAAGGTGAATTAACTATTCGGTTAGGTAGTTGTGCTCAAAATGAAACAAAATGCCTTGATCTTTTTCATGCATTCATACAATCAATACAAACAAAAGATTAAGCATAATAAAATCCAGTTAGAACAAGAATGTTGGTACTCCGCGCATATATGAACAATGGAAAGTTACCTCACAAAAAGGTGGGAACTAAAGTGATTCACACAAGAACAAGTATACAAAAGAATGAATGGCATGGAAGTTTTTAAAAAGCCAAAGTATCATGAATATGCTAAAGTCAAGAAAGCGATAAACACATACCTTGGACGTGTACAAAACTTAACAATATCATTACCATACATCCGCGAGTTGAAACAATCAAACTTGAAACATCACCAAATTTCCTCAAGCAACTCAAAACAAGCTCATTGACAAACACAAATACCATTAATATAAACAAACTAAAAGACCGACAAAAATTCATTAAACAAGTTGTAAAGTGAAGATTTGAAAATTTTACGAAAAATCCGAGTACAACTTGTTTAATGAATACTCACCACACTACCTAAACTAAACAACAACATAAGAAAAGAATACAACATGCTTGTTTTGCGTCGTAAGCTCGACGCTTTACAATGCTTAGCTAGCAACTTCCTTCCTTCATGCCATGGTGATGCCTCACCGTGCAAACCAAAAGCAAGTGCCCTAACCAAACACTTAAACAAACGTTACGTGAATAAAATGTATACAACACTTGAACAAACATAATGGAAACAAACAATATATACGATATATACAAAAATCAAAAACAAAGAAACTATCGCAATGCGATTCAATATCAAAACCAATCCCCGGCAACGGCGCCATTTTGTTGAACCCCGGCAACGACGCCATTTTGTTGATTGCAGAATCGGGCAAGCAGCAAAAATATTTATTTTCAGAAAGAATTCCCTTCGGGATTTATGTCGTATCCACAGAGATCGGTTCGAGGGAAAGAATGCCGTTCGACAGTCTCTCGCGTTTATGAGTTTGGGTTTAAATGGTTTAAAACAAGAAAACAGAAAAGTAAACATTAAAACATAAAACAAATTCATCCTTCAGCAGGACAAACTTGTCCGGCATGCACATAATCGACTCCTCACAAACTTAAACTTACCGACCAGTTATACTCCACCTACAATACTCCTCAATATCACCCAGCATCGCTCACAACAAAGGTTATGTCTAAAGCAAAGTTGAGAGAACAACCGTGTTACCCTCGCTGATACTCTCGCACGCGACTCAAGGCACAGAGGCATTAAGCTTCGACGCCTATTGAAGATTGTCAGCTATTAAATCTTTCTCTAGAGTCCAGAAACTAACAGATAATAATCCCTAATCGAAGTTTGCGAGGGTTATGTCTAACACAACTCAAACCCCGCGCATAAAGCAAAAATGAGAGACAATCATCCATAAAGATTTGTAAAGCAAGTTTTATACAACGCCATGGGCGACAAATATACATGAGATCATAGTCAATACATATACAAAACCCAACAAAGAAGAAAAACACAAAGAAGAAGAGAAATGAACCAAACATCTCGCAGTTTGTCAGAGCCGATCGACGATCAATCCACCCCGGTTCAAACGTATGCAAGCTTCCATGTTGTTTTCTAAGCTAATCTACTGAAAAAATGAAGTTTGATGGAATTGGAGCAAGAATCCCCAAAACCATACCCTAAAAAATGGTAAAAATGAACTAAATACAATTCAAAATATGTCACGTTCGCTTTGCGAACGAATCATTCGCCTAGCGAACCTCAAAAAATGGCACTTTAAGTGCCTTTGACATGTTAAACCGTCCCTGCTTTCCTTCGTGAGTTCGCAGTGCAAACGAATCATTCACAAAGAGAATGCTCGCTGCACAGTTCGCAAATCGAACTTTGGTTCCTTTTTCCTCTGCCTCAAACTGGGACCATTCGCTGGGGAACTCGCCAGCCATTCGTACAGCGAATGTTCGCTGGCTCACTCGCAAAACGAACAAGCTGAACTTTCTGGTTTTCTTCAGCTCCCTTTTATTGCTTCAAATGACACATCTTGGAGCCTTTATTGCTCATTGCTCCAAAAATGCTTAATTACCTACAAAATGAATGGATTACCATTAATCTTTACATAAATGAATCAAAAGCACAAATATATACTAACTAACGTATTTATACACAAAGTGGGGTTTATTCGATCGATATTTACAAAAAAGTATCGATAAGTGCAACAAAACATATATACAAAAATAGTTACTTTTTGCACTTATCAATGATCCATAAGTGGTATTCGAGCTAGTTCGAATAAGGGACTGACTCCTTGTGTCGAAGGTCTTCTTGACATGATGGTCAGGCAGTGTGTTCTGTTGAAGTGTCCATAACGCGATAAGGGTGTCTCTCAAAAGCGATACAAACTTATTGAGGAGGAGTATATTGGATGGACTCACACTTGAGTGGGAGATTGTTGGGAAACAAGTGTGAGTTAGTCTTTGACCTTTAGGTGAGTGTTTGACCCATGTGAATGCTTAACCCCTCATGATGATCCACCAATTTGAGATAGATTTTGCAAGCTGAGTTCTACACGTCATGGGAAAGATGTGTCCTTTCCAAGAAGATAACTTAGTTTTTATTTTTAGTACAACAAATAAAATATTTTATGACAAAAATTTCACCTCATCAACAACCAATATATAATCCCTGGGCGTGCCAGGTTTTAAATTTTTTATTATAAAAATACCATATTTTTCGTCCGTGAACCATAAATGAATGCTCTAACTCAACGAAAGAACCAGAAAAGAGGACAATTGAGTAACTGATGATATTGAACGGTGACTCTGATCTCCTTTATGGTGGTGCGAGGTAGGACTGCATGGTTAACACTCAAACACCCAAATCAGTTTAAGATTCAAGATGAGTATAATGGAAGTAGAGATCAGAGATTGTACTTTTCTCTTAGCATGCAAGTTGTTTTATACCTTGGGCCGAGTATGTAACACCCTAAACCCTAAAACGCTTATTTAAATAAAAACATTCAGATAATTCACTCAACAGCAGGGTGTCTATTTTCTCAACATAAAACAACTTCCTCAGTTAACATATTATGGCAGCAGAAACAAATAATAACAACTTAACTTTAACTATTTCATAATTAAAGATAAACCTTATATCAAATCATAAAATAAATAGTTTAATAACTCTCAAAACACAAAACAGAAAGGTAACTCATCCCTGTGTTACAGTATCAAAGCGACACGCAAAAACTAAACAACTAAAAAACGATAAATAGAAAAGAAGGCTACTATGTTATCCTCCAACATAAAAAACAACTAAAGCTCATCTATCTGGGTATCTGCATCACATGTGTAAAGACAACACAGAGAAACAAATAGGGATGGGAAATACGTTCATATATGTTAGTGGTGCATAAAACATCAATGATAGTGCAATTAAAATCAATCAACAATCACACAAATCATCCACAAATGCAGTTATGTACGCAATCTATTCACACTACAACAAATAACGTTTTTTATGACGAAGCTCACACCTCGAACAATAAAAAATGAGGTTATAGGTACTAGGAACACCAAGTTTCATTTTAAGAAAAAATCAACCATTTACCTCGGTTTTTAAGAAAAGAGAGGGAATAAAGCTATAAGGGAGCTTGCTTCGATACCCAGATATTGCATTTTATGTTTTTTCAGTTGTTTAGTTAGTAATTCTCACTTGTCTCCTTTCCAAGTTTCATTTTTATCATTGTTATTTTTATTAGTATTTACCTCGGCTACATGGTCCAACTGAGACGTAATATATTTTGAATTTATCAACTTCAAAGTACTATTTTCAAAATCTTATTTTAATTTATTACTTGATATGTTCAAACTGCTCAGTTATACCAAAAAACCAGCATTAAATATCTTTTAATTGAATTCCCAGAATATGGTGCCATTTGTTTTTTATATTTTATATTTTTAATTAATATTGTCACGTTGGATTTTATATAAAACCGACGTGACACATACATCTTATTATTTCACACAAATATATCATAAAAAATTAAGCTTGTGTCCTAAAACATTAACAACTTAATTCACATGGGATCTTATCAAATGGAGTCATACATCAAATTTGAATACTTATTTAAAGTATCAAATGGAGTCGTAGTCGAGCAAATGAATATGATTTGGAAAGCTTAGAGAGTCTATTTTAATATTTAAGATCTCAATAGGTACAGTTTAATCATACAATAGGAACTGGTGCAGACGCCTAACATAATGTTTACTACTAGTCATACCTCAGATTTGAACAATTTTTTAAAATATCAAACAACGTTGAAATCAAGTAAATGAATATGTTTTGGAAAGCTTAGAATGTTTATTATCAAATTATAATTTTTATTTTTGGACTTAAGGTCCCAATTGATACAGTTTAATTAAATAATGGAAATTGGCACCTACACTAGGAAAAATGTTTTGTCAGACTTGTAGGAAATGTTGTTTATTTTCTTATGATATAGAGTTTAATCTTAAAGGGCTTACAAAAATCAAGTTATGTGTGAAAGAAGACAATTAACGCATGACTGAAATTTGACTATGCTTCTGGTATAAACACTAGATAACTACTATTGTTGTAGCACTCCTAGACCCAATCTCCCCACTTCTAAAGGAAGATTACCACGTTAGATTTCTAATGCAACTAACCACACCTCAAACGAACTTACTAAACTTAAGTTACACATGAAACAAGACAGCCAATCCACTTCTATATCTATCTACGATTTTTTGCATTTTTTCTAATCTCTCTCTCTCTCTCTCTCTCTCTCTCTCTCTCTCTTTCTCTCTCTCTCTCTCTCTCTCTCTCTATATATATATATATATATATCGAAACAACTCTGAAACTCGACTATTTGAGTCTCAACAGCAACAAAACGAACAATAAAACATCAACCATGATAAATTCAATAGTTTATCACATCAAACACCTCAGATTCAACATTTATATCATCATTTTATCATGAATCATTAACATACTTTATCAACTCATCATTTATACTCATCAACATTAAAACTCATAAATAGGCATACAGATTTACATGAAAATCAACAATCAACAGAACCCAGAAATTATATCATATCACAATGCCTTAGAGAGGTTTTTTACAAACTATTTGAAACTTTAAAACCCTCATCAATGGAGGAATAAAGAAAATAAAAAGAAAAAAGGATAAGGGATCCTCTCTATCTTTCATGCCTAAATACCCATATCATGAAGAGTTTCCCCTACCTTGAATTCGCAGAAAGGTTGAAGATACGGCAATGGAAATCCTTTTCGCCTTCAAAATCTCTCATAGGGTTGTCTATTTCTCTCGTTAGCATTTTCTCCCAAAATTCTACGTACTGACAATTTCTCCCTTTCATTCTCTATTCAAATAAAAACCTTATTTTTATTTCTATTTTAATTAATCCTACAAACTCCCCTAAACTCTCACTAATTCCACACACCTCCTTTATTTTATTAAAAATATATTCTAATGCCCAAACTAAATTTCTCAAATTTCTCTATTATTTAAATTACAAAAATATACTTAAATTATAGTTTTATTATTAAACTATTATTCCTCACTTCTACACTAATTTAACTATAATAAAACTCTACCAAAAAATCATTAACTTAAATAAAATAGTTAAATAAGTTAGAAGTACTCCAAAACTTAACTAAAAATAAAATAATCAAAATCGGGGTGTTACAGAGTAGAGTCGATTTTGAGATTGACTGGGCCTTTGGCCGGTCCGGAACAATTGACTGCAAGGCTTTATCGGGCACTGAAGGAGCCAAGGGAAGCCTTAAGTATCATTGACCGACTTCCATGTATTAATCCGACGTGGAATGAAACTGAATCTCTTGGGATCGATTTTTGAAAAAATAGTAGGGAAGAAGCACATTTAATGTGGTTCCATCATTAAAACTCCTCGTCACCCTTTTTTGGCACGTGTAGAGACATGAACTGTTAGATTATGGCACGAATTATATAATGCTTGAGTGCACTTGAGTTGGTGTGTATCCATGAGTAGAAATATAATTGTTGATCTTGTTATTTATTTACATAGTGAGTCTTGACTTTTCAACTGTTATTGCATATAAGTAGAGTGAGTTGAATGTTTAGATGTTTTTCGCATCCTTTAGCTTTCAAGCTTTACTGTTACTTTTCTAGAAAACGCCTTTGTTCTTTCTTCTCTGAGAGTATCACTAGAAGTGATTCAACATTTCACTTAATTTTTTGTGCCTTTTTTTCAATTCCTCATGCTTCATCAATACCATATAACCAGGTACCTTCTTAACTCAAGCTTTATCTTTCGCATTTCATGTTTCTAGTTAGGATAAGTGGTAACACGATCGATTGCGATCAATTAAGAAGTTGAAACTTCATATGCTTCTATTTTGGAGACTTCCATTGATCTTTATCTCCCTTCTCTTAGTAGCGATCGCATAGGACCAGAAATTATACCCATATCTGAAAATTCTCGATCAGAAAGGGTACTTAGGAATTCCTTGGAGGAGGAAACTTATTCTTTAGCGTCGTTAGATGCCCTTATATCAAATGTTGGCGGAAGAATAAATTGCATGTAGGTCTTTATGCCCCCTCGTATCTTGTCAAAAGAGGGAACATTCTATAGTTTTCATTCAGTTTCGTCTGTGAACAGGAGGTTGTGAGCCTAGCGACGTCGAGGTGTTGGAGCACTTGAATCTACGAAACTGTCTGGATACATCAGAGTTTGATTGGATGGATCCAAAAGTAGCAGACACTTCCTCGACGTTGAGTACTGAGGCCGCTTTAAGCGATAATGACATCGTAGTCGGCAATCCTTTAAACAATCATGACATTGTAGTCTGCAATCCTTTGAACACCATAACTCGTCTCCCTACCGACCTAAGATGAATGGAGCAGTTGAAGCAGCAAACAAGAACATTAATAAAATCATTCTGAAGATGGTCGTGACTTACAAGGATTGGCACAAAATGCTCCTATTTGCCCTTCACGGTTATCGCACATCCGTCCGCACTTCGACAGGGGCAACCCCTTTCTCTCTAGTATATGGCATGGAAGCTGTGCTCCCCATAGAGGTTGAGATCCCGTCAATAAGAGTCTTGATGGAAGCCAAGCTAACAGAAGTCGAATGGTGTCAAACCAGATACGACGAACTGAATCTAATCGAAGAAAATAGAATGACGGCTTTATGCCATGGTTAGTTATATCAACAAAGGATGAATAAAGCTTTTGACAAAAGGTCCGACCTCGGGTATTCAAAAAAGGCGACCTCGTGCTCAAGAAGATCCAATATTTCCTCATTGACTCTAGGGGCAAATGGACTCCAAATTATGATGGCTCATATGTTGTTAAGAAAGCCTTCTCAGGCGGTGCTTTAAAACTCACAACTATAGATGGTGAAGAGTTCACTCGACCTACAAATGTCGAAGCAATCAAGAAATACTTCACCTAAAAAAAAGAGCTTCTCGGTGGATTGAAAACCCGAAAGGGCAGTCTAGGCAAAAATTAGAGACATAAACAAAAAATAATCATCCCGATAGAATGAAAACCTGTAAAGGCAATCTAGGCAAAAGTTAGGGATTTATGGCAAGTAACTGCATCCAAAATGATCGGATCATCTCAGGCGAACGTCATCTATCAAAGAATTTTTCAAGCAAGTCACTTTCAACAGAAGCTCAAGAATACTTGGAATTCAAAGTTATTAAAAGGATAATGGTCATTATGTTTCAGTGTAGCCATTTCCCTTTAAATTACCATTTTCTAACTTTGTAATGCTCCATGGAATCAAGCATTCGGCTGATTACCATCCTATTAATAAAAATTTGAGCCTCTGTTCCTTTTGGTTGCAATTCTCACTTTTACTCTACCTTGCAAAATGACATTTTTATTTGACTTTCATTCTTGAAACAAAAAAAATGAATTTACCTTTTTGCTTTTTAAATAAAGATGACAAATTCCTTTGATTTATGAACATAATAAGGAATAACAACAGCTGCTCCCAGAGTGATTAAAACCTCGAAATGCAAAGTCAAATGCTATTGCGATCAATCTTGCAAATATCCCCGAACAGCGGATCATTACCTCAAATAGATAAGATTTGACATCTTATTCATCCCTAATAAGGGTCGAGTTTCATTTCTTCTACCAAATGAATGTTGACATTACAATGAAGGTTTAACCTTCGGGAATCAAGATAAGATCTAGTCCTTTTCCCAAAACAGGGTTTTACCATTAAAAACACCAGTGATGCCTCTATTCCCCAGAATGGCCGAGTATCCGGTTTTGTTCATCGCGAGTTTGTGTGTCGTTTCTGTTTTGTCTACATAAGCATAACATTCATTCATACATCATACATAATCAATTCATATTCATATTCATAATGCATAAGTTGCGTCATTCACTTTGGTTTGTGTTAATCCCCAAGTGATTTCCTCTCTCCAATAGAGTTGTTAACTTTAAGCAGAAAATATACATTATTTCTAAATTCCCCACTGAGCTTGATTCTCATGAAAGTTTCACCTCAGTTCTCCTTTTAACACTTGGATAAAATTCCCAGTTTGAGTTCATTCCTCATCTGGAAGTATCTTTTTTTGCACAGTCTCCCTAGATTGAAATCGGTCCTTGACCATTTTTGATACCTTGAACCTCTAAGGGAGAAGGACATCCATTGGAACCTTACTCTTCCCCAACGAAGACACAGTTGGCTTTCCCAGGTAAAGGAAAATCCCTAGTAAAAGCTTTTCAGCAAAATCTCTTGGTAGCAGGACATCACATCTCCCAAGAAATATCTACCAATTGACAAATGACAGTCTCTTTCAGAACAGTTTGTCTATATCCATCAAAAATAAGTTCATTCCTCATTGGAATCAACGCCTGCCAAAACAAGTGGCAATCTCTTAAGAATCTTGTTCTTGTCCCGAAAATTCCCAGTGAGTCGTCAAAATGGCAATCTCTTCCCGAGAAGTTTGCCCCTCTTTTAATAAAGTCATCAACACCTCAAAATAGTCTTTCATTTTATGGCATCTCTCCGAAGAAGCCTCGAAGGGAAGCATGATGAAATCTCCCCAAGCAAATGGCATCTCAATAGAGAAATTTGCGAACCTCTACATTACAAGCTGTGGCATTCCCCAGTAAGTCTGCTACCAGGTCTTTGTTTATCCTATGGCATCTCTCCGAAAAGAGTCTCGAAGAAAAGTATGATGAAGCTTACTTCCATGGAATGGCATCTCCTTAAATGAATTTCGGCGAGAAGTTTAATGAAGTCCCTTACAGTTTTCTGCCTAAACTTTGTCAAGAGAAAGACTAGATAAGAAGAAACTAAGACCAGTTCCATGGCTGAAGACAAGGATCGAGGGGAAGTTTTACCCTTTTCTAAGTAAAATTACTTAGTAAAAAAAGAGAAGATGGATAAACATGTTCCTGCATTGGGAATTTGTCACTGTTTAAATTATCACATCATCTACATTCATAGTCAAAATTTTGGGTATTCTGATATTTAATCCTCTTTTACCTTGAATGTCTGAATATTTTCATCATTCATCATTCAGGTCCAAGAAGATTAAATTGGGGCATCTGTCATACCCTAAATTTTGATCCTAAGATTCCATATCATTTGCATATCATATTAATATACTTTCATGCATCACTAACTCATCACAAGTATAAGATATGTGTGCTTACTTGCTTCACATGTTAGGTGATCCCCCTAAAGCTCAAGCAGATGAATTATCAAGAGATAAGCATCATATTTCAACATTACAAGTCTCTATATCATCCTTGAAGATCAATAACTTCCACTCATCAAGTGTAAAATTGCATCATGACAAGCTCATCAAACCTCAAGACCTTAAGTGCACCAAAGTTAGGGTTTTGACCTAATTTAATCCCTAGGATGACTTGTGGAGAAAGCATGATCCAATACCTTAAATACATCATATTAGTTCATTCATATGATTTGATTGATTCAAAGAACTTGATTCACAAACAATGCAAGAATTCAAATCCATCTGAGCCACAAACTAGGGTTTTGAAGAAAAGTCAACCATACCTTTGACTTTTGACCATGACATGATCTCCAAACTTGGGATATAATTCAATACACTCAAATACACCCTTGAAGTCCATTCATAAGTTTAAAATCACCTTGGGATAGTCATTCATTGAAAATCAAGAATTAGAGTTTCTCTGCACGAAATTCATCTGGTACACAAAGTCAAAGTTTGACTTTTTAGCAAAATTTATCATCAAAGGCTATTATTCAATGAAATATGATCCATGGTTGCATTTAATCAAAGATTGATTAAGAAATCAAGGTACTTGCAAAAGAAGCAAAATTGGAAGAATTGAAAATTTCATTAAGTTATGGAAATTCATGTTCAAGTACCTAACTTTACAAGGCCATAACTTGTGATCCAAGCAACCATTTTTTGCACTCCAAAGCTCAAATGATAGATCTTATTCCATACAACATGATTGTTGGGCTCAACCATCCCCAAAAAATGCATAGATTTTGAGATATAAGGCCATGAAGTTAGGGTTTCATGGTATTTTAAACTTTGACACTTAGAATTTTTTTAGGCAGAATCTGTTTCATGTTTTGGCCAACTTTGAAGAAATTTTCCAGCATGATCCAAGAAGTTTCAAGACCAAATGCATGAAGGTGCGAGAAAGACACAAGAAATGGGGTTTGAATTATGTATTTACTCTTTTTGTAACTTTTCGCATCTTGTTAATTTGACGCTCAAGAACCTTCAATGTTCATTGAGAGATTCTGATATATTAACTAAAGAGTATGAGAACCGTATAAGTTCTGTTCATAAGATACGATACTCAGAACTTGCAGTGCGGAAGCTTATCAGAGATAGGCTGCAAGGTCCTGACTTGCTTAATGTGAGGTTATGATATTCAAGGCAGAAACATAAATAGAGATACTAAGCAAGAGAGTAAAGGACACACGATATATCCTGGTTCACCACGCGGGCTAATCCAGTCCACCCTCCTCAGGTGATTTCGCCTTGAACACAAGGACTTAATCAACTATAACCAAATCATGATTACACTTACACGGGCAACAACCGGTGACTAATCACTTGCACAGTTGCACTGTGACTAACAACCCAATGAACCGTTCAGGGATCCAACAGGATATAACGTTCATTGACCGAGCAGACCCACTGCTGGGATTTCACAGCTAGCCATTCAGGGATTCATCACAATGAATATAACGCTACTGACCATATTTCAGGATTTTCCACAATGACCCTCAGCCATTGTCATCTCAAGTATCTGATCACCACGTGATCTACTCAAGGGCCTCAACTCACAGCTAAACCGTTCAAGGATCCCATCAAGATATAAAGTTCACTTGAGGAGTCTCACTTCATCTAGTTGAATTGGCAAACTGGAGATTACAAATTGTGCTTCTTAATAAGCAAGTTTCTCCTAGGTTTAAGTACAAAGAACACACATATATGTTCAAGCATGTTTTGAGCAATCATCTCCTTGCTTTCCTAAGAAACTACAAAGATGTATTTAGATATTATGATAGTTGACATCTTGTAGATCTTCTTCTTCTTCGTCTTCTGGTTGAGCAAGCTTTGAGCAGCAACTCCTTGCTTCAGATCTTCAATGTAGCTTTGACGAGAAGGTAGGTTGATGACTTGACTGATCTTCAATTGTTGTCTTCTTCATCAACAACTTCTGTTAGATTGTTGTTGTTGTGTTAATTTATTCTTTGGAGATTCAACAACAATTGCCATGAGTGAATTAATGACAACTTTGAATATTCTAAGTGTTACAACAAGAACTCATCGTTGTTGCTATCTTCACACAATGACTTGGTCAATTTTGTAGATGAACATTTAGTTCGTAATTCTACAAGTGATCGACACATCAGAAGAAAAAAATCTTTCCATTAAATAGCCATTAGAAATATAGCCATTAGAGAATACTGTTGGCTGTTTGGAAAAGAGAGGTTGTGATATAATGAGTTGTACTGACACATCTTCTTTTTGCAGAGGAGGAAATGACCAGACATATTTTCTTGGGCAGTGTGTACATTTAACTCACCACGGTAATATTTAGACTTCGAAACTCCAGTGGCTTCTGATGTTAATTTGATGAAGCATGAGTGGAGTCTTTATAGCAGAATATCTGATGCTTCAAGTCTTCCGTTAATTGAAGAAGTCCATTAGGAATCAGTCTTCAGAACTTCAGCACTTGGTCTTTAAGAGCGTCATCCTTTTCTGCTTTAAGTCTTCCGAATCTTCAGAGCTTGTCTTCAGAGTCTTCAGAACTTCTTGTTTGAAACCTTGATCTTCAGAACTCGTCAGTCTTCAGATTATTTCTGCACTTGGTCTTCAGCGCCTTCAGCCATCAGAACTTCAAGTCATAGGAGTCTTCAGAACTTTGGTTCTTTCTGAGTGTACTTCTTCAGAAGCTTCGCTATCTTCAGAATCTTAATCACTTTCAGAGAGCATCCACAAGAGCATTGCAACAACAATCTTGGCATCCTTGGATCTGGCTGATTATGACTAGATAAACAAGCGTTCTTGCTTCTTGCGACTTTAGTCACACATAGTAACTTCGCATATACATATATTCAATCATAGTACATCTGGCTGGTGTATGTTGGTTCTGATGTCTTTAGTTCTTATGATCTGCACACAACACATGTTAGACCATAAAATGGTTCTTTCACAAATACTTATTGTTATCATCAAAACATTGATTGACTTGTAGAGACAATTCTTGCTCTCACAATGCAAACATCAAAGTTAAAGTAGGATATCTCAGTTTTCCAAAGAGTACAAGAACATCAATTGATTCCATTTGAGCAAGAGATATGATCCTCACAACATGCCATGATCAAACTGATTTTTTCAAGACAGTTTTCATGATTACTTGCATCACATGATTTTCATCTTTAAATTTGATGACTTTGCAAGCCTTGTCATCCTCCAAGATAAGAAGGAATCTTGTTGAATCACATAATATCTTCAACTTTGGACCATAAGTCAAGGATCTCATCTCTTGGCATGTGAAAAACCATCATTACATAGCCTTGAATTCAAGTTTGTCATTTGGCATTTAAGTGAAGCATTGAATTGTCATGAAATGAGCCACACCAGTTCAGATCAATTAAAAAACAATGAGTGTTCAAACCTGCAAAATGCCAATTGAGTCAAGATTCTAGTCATGCTATGGAAGACTTTGGTACCTTAGCCTTTAAGCAAGAGCTACATGACAATATCCATTGGATAATAGCATGCTCCCTCATCCAACACTATTCATCCAAAACAAATCAGTTCTCTATAAATAAAGGTCATTTTGCATCAATTCAAACACACCAAAACAATACCAAAGACTTGTTTTCTCATTATCCCTCTTTACTTCAAGTTTTCAAAGTTCCAAAGAGCAAACTTGGAATTTTCATAACCAGAGCCTAAACTACTCAAACAACCATCCAAACACATCACAAATCATCCATTAGAGGTATCCAAACCCTCATCTTCATCTCAAATAACCAAAATCAGAAAGTCAACCCTTAAAACCTCATATTTTGACTTTTTTGCATTTTTCAAGCCATGTCTTGATCTTGTCCCTTTCAAAGACAAACAACACTCCAAACACTCTCTAAATAACATCCCTAAACTATTCCAATAAGAATTTCTCAACTGTAACACCATATGAAGAAGTTTCCATTTTGACCACTTTTGACACTTTTTGCAAAAAGGAGTCAGATCCTGTTCTAGAGGTTTCCCCTTGATTCCAAGCATCCAAGGAGCTTCTATAAGGTGTATTGGTGGTGTCCAAAGCATTGGCTTACTTCTGTAACAAGGTTCTTGTAAATTGACAAGTGAGCTTCAAGAGGTAAGCTTCCTAAGAACTTGAACTTTGAGAAATATGCTTTGCTTTGATGTACATTGATCATGATCATATCATACATGTCTTATTTGTTGTGTTTGAACTGTTTTATCATGCTATTATTGATTGTATAGAGTTGTAGCATAGAACTTGCAAATTTGAAGCCTTTTTGAAACCACTATCGGGTTTTAAAATGTAGGCACTTTTAGAAAAATCTAACACTACCATTGAATTCCTCATGAAATTCTAGGCAAGTTTCATCTTTATTTCACCTGATTTCATTAAGAAATAAATAATTTAGGGTAGGTTTTGCAAATGGACCAAATGTGAAAAACCTTGGGAAAGCCAGCCATGGCGCCCTTGGTCTGGCCACTAGGACACCTTCACCCTTATCAACTAATGGCTGGGGTTTGATACACAGATGTATCACCACCCCAGTGGTTTAACTTGCGCGCCTCGTGTCCTTTGAACCTTTAGAACTGGGGTTCGAATCCCCCTCGCCCCAGTTATTTTTATTTTTCTGGATTTTTAGTGAATAACACATATAATACTCATCTTCCACCCTTTAGTCACCATGCACGTGTGGTTGGACTGGTTAGTGTTTTGGTTGGTAGGCGAGATGTCATGGGTTCAACACCCATGGGGACCATTCCCCATTTTTTATCACTTTATTTTCTTACAATTTTTCACTTTTTCAAACTATCATAACTTTCACATTTTTAATCATTTTGAACCTATTCTTTTTTTGTAAATTGTTCATAATAATGTCTATTTTCTAATTATAAAATGATAATACCAAAATAATTATTTTTCTCATAGTTATGAGTGTTCAAAGTAAGTGATGTTTTTAGGGTTTCTTAAAGAACTTCTTGATTCTTTTAAATAATTCCTTGCCTTTCCTTGCTCACAATGACTTGTTTGAACCATTCACATCTTATATGAACCTTAAATGTTGTTGTGAATTTGTACATCCTTATCTTTATTTGATTTTAATCCATTTTTAAGTGCATATTTTACATGTGAATGAGTGATGAACTTTCAAACATACCATTGAATTTTTGCTTAATCCTTTGCCTTAACATGTTGATTTTCTTCCATGATTACATGATTTCAATATGTTTATGTGCCCTTGTGTTGATCATACCATGTCTATACGGTCCTAAAACTTGTTGACTTTGACTTGAAAATGTTTTCATATACATGTTTATTTATGAATTGTGTAATGTTTCCACTTTACCCCAACCCCATGTTTAAACCCTAACATGAATGCTTGATTGTTTTCCACTTGTCTTAACATGTTTGATTGATATCCTTGCTTCAATGTTAAGTTTTTATTTCATAAACTTTCACCGTGATAAAAATATCTCTTTAAAATACACATCATCTTTCAAATGAACTTTCAAAATCATCTTTTGATTTCAAAACTCTTGGGCCTCTATTAGAGTGTAAGTCCCTCCCCTCTTCCTCAAAACTTTCTTCAATTTCTCAAAAGCTTTTCATCTATCCAAATATAAATCTTAAACTTTCACAACATTGGTGATATACAAATCATTAAAATCCTTGGGCCTCCATCCAGAGTGTAAGTCTCATCTCTCTCTATCAAAATCATATTCTATTTTTCAAACAAGAATAAATCTTGGGTCTCTGCTTAGAGTGTAAGACCCAACACCTTTGTATATAGAATAATCTTAGACCTCTATCAAGAGTGTAAGACCCACCACCTTTTCTTTTCTTTTCAATAAATCTTGGGCCTCTGCTTAGAGTGTAAGACCCAACACCTTTGTGAATAGAATAAAGCACTCAAATAAAACACTCAACACATCAAACCCTAAAGATGCCAAATCTTCCATGAATTCAAACATGTCATATAAATGTCTATACTTGTTAATCATCAATCATGTTTGTTCATATTTGGTTAAGTTTCTCTTGACATTTATTTCATCCTTAGTTTAGACATAGGTCAAACAAAAGGATTCCTTCAATCACAACTTAGTTCAAACAACTAGTTCCCTGGCCTCCTCTTGGGCCTTATACAAGCATCTTTGCCTCTTCTTGGGCATCATACAAAGAATCTCCCCAGCATGCTAGCCTCTTCTTGGGCTTTATACAAGGAGACTTAGGAAGTCTCACTCAATCCACCACAACCTCCTCTTGGGCTTTATCCAAGCATCATAGCTTTCTCTTGGGCTTTATACAAGGACCATCAGGCTTCTTAAAAACATAAGTCAAGTCTTGGTCACCTATACAATAAGAGCTTTTAGCCTCACCTTCCTGGGATTTGTACAAGATACAAATAAATCTTTTAGCCTCATTCATCCTGGGCTTTGTACAAGATACAAATAAAAATCCCCAAAAGAGTCAGTTAAATCCTCAGTATTGAGCCAATCTCTTCAAACTTCCTCAGTCAGTCAGCCTCAATCTTGGGCTTTGTACAAGACAGATAAAACTCCCTAGTTGAGTCAATCTCTTTTAGCTTCATATCTTGGGCTTCAATCAAGATACCCAAACAAATTCATCTCCTCACAGATGAGGCTTTGAGTCATCTCTGTAGGAAGATATCTCTTCTAATCACTACAATTGAAATTAAATAGTCAAAACATTTTCCAGATGATTGATGTAAGTGGCACTCTTATTGATTCAAAATCCAAGTTGGAGTCCCTCTTTTATTATGGTTCAAAAACTTTTCTTTCATCTAACTGATGTAAGTGGCACACTTGTCGATTCTATATCCAAGTTAAGGTCATTCTATTAGTATGTAAAGGACTTATAAAGGAAACAATGGCATTGCTTAACACATTAAGTTTAAAGCTTTTTCCCTTATGACATCACTCTCAAATGATTATAGTGAATAGGTGAGATATCTCCCTTAAAGATGACAATTTGTCAAATCTTTCAAACACTCTTTTAGCTTCATCATCTTGGGCTTTGAACAAGATTCAAAACAAGTTTTTTTCCTCCCATAGATTAGGAGGAACTATGAATGCTCTGATTTCCCCAAGTCTCTTTATGGGAATACTTAGGCATAAGATTGCGAAAGCTTAGCGAGCACACTAATACAAAAACCTTAGGTCAAGTACCTTCCAAAAACAATAGAAAACCATAAAAACAACAAAAACATTTCCTCAAATTTCACAAGGGAGAAACTTTCCCAATTTAGCAGTAAACAAACTTAAGCAAGTAAGTAATTCAACAGTAGAAATATATACGGTAAAGGTTCCTATAGATTACTATAGATACTCAGGGTGTTAACAGCTTTCCTCAGTATAACCAACCCCCGATTCCAGATCTCATAGCATTTGTAAGAATTTTTTTTTGCGAGCAAGGTTAGTTTAAGGTATCTTCCCCTTCCTTTTAAACATCATAGGATAAATATTAGAAATAAAAAAGTAGCACTAAATACGGTAGTGATCGTGTCACAAAACCGGAGCTACAAATACTGCCAAATTTTATATCCAAAGTATTGATTCAAGCTCCATTTTAACCGGTCTGCTTACTCCTATTGTACCAAGTCGGGTTCTCTTTCTCTGGACGAGGTGACGATGAAAGAGGAAATGCAATCCTAGTTTCAAGGGCTTGGCTATGAGGGCAGATTTGGCCCTGGGGGTTCCTTCTATCAATGTGAGGAAAAGGAAAATTAACACTCATGCTATCTTGAGTGTAGTTAATCTTGGGGAGAGGAGGAAGATCTTTGGTGAGGGTGGAGTCTTCGTGATTTTTTAAACATGCATTATTTTGTTTTTCAGGTAGCATGGATAAAATAAGCACGTTAAACATGTTCTACAACCATGCAGATCCTCAAGGTATTCGGGCTATGGTGAATACTGAGACTTTTTCCTGTGCCCCACTCCTCTGGATACTACTGTTACTGCTCTGGCCCCTTATCCTACTTTGTCTATAGAGGCTTCTACTTCTTCTCCTAATGTGAATCAATTTATTGCAACCACTTTAACAGTGGAAGAATCAATCTTGCCTTCAATTTTAAAGAAGAGAGTCTGGGATTAGGAACAACAATCCCCCTCAGGATGAGGGTTCTCCAAAATGAAGTTGCATTTCTAAGGGTGATGCTTCTGGGGAGGCAACTCCCTTCATGCGGGTTCTGGATGTCTTTTCTTCCCGGCTTGTTTAGACTTATGAGGAGGCATCTACTACTGTTTCAACGTCGGATTTATCTTTCCTTTGAAATCTCCCAAGGAGGAAAATATGGAACAGGCCTCTGAGCTTTCCCATAGCATGTTCAAAGCTACTTCTATCTTGTCTCTTGTCTCTTGGCTCTGGGTAATCCCTCTAAGGAAAGGGATACTTGGAAAAGGAAAGTCGAGGCTATGAAGCTGAGGTGAAATACTTTAAAGGAGGAGCTTGTTGCATTATTCTAACTCTTAGCAAGAGGTGGAAAAAATACACAACTTTCATTCTGATATGGATGCTCATGTGACTAAGCCAAAGGATTCCCTCAAGGATGCAGAGAAATGGTATAAGGGTTCTTCTGATTCAGCTGTAGAGAGGACTCTCCATATGGAGGAGCATCGGAAAGCCTCTCTTCAAGAGACCGAGGCCCATGCAAAGACCTTGAAAATTCTTCAGGGTAAGGTGGCCAGTTTGAAGTGGGCACTTCATGACTCTCTTTATAAGACTATGAGGGGTGTGCTCAAAGTCCATGAGCAAGTTGTAGAACAGGAAAGAAATTTATTCCCCGATGCTGTAATTTATGCCGAAATGATAGATTTGTTTAAGCGTACCCCTATGGTGGCTTCAAGAGGTGGTCCCAATACCTTGGCTTCATATGCTCCAACTTGATTTTTTTTGTATTATTTTACTTCCTGCAATTCTTCCCAAGATTTTGTACACTGGTTGTAATGATTTTTTTATATTTAATAAAATATTTTACCTTGATGCTTCAAGTATTATTCACCTTGGAGCTTTGTGTTGGTCTTTGCTTTAACATTGTCGTTGCTCACTAATTGTCATAACTTCAGGCTTACTCTTCTACTATGCGGAGTATTTATTTGCTTTAGAATTTATGTCATATCATCGAGGTTCTTTGGATATGGAGGGTCATCTGTTTTGGATGTGAAATACTTAATTGCCGCTTTGTGAAGGAAATAGTGCATTTGATTGTAGTGAAATACTTAATATTAGTTACCATTTTTGGTTGCTAAACTTGCTCATTGTATTTAGCATTGTTGTATTAGAATTTTGAGTTGTATGTCGCACTTTGTAGATTGATTGTGTTCCCCAGGGTGAAGCCTAGGATTAGTGAGGTCAACATCATGTGGTAGTACATTGTACTGTGCTCCACGTCACAGAGGATCATTCCCCAGGCAAGGGTAGGATCCTCGTCCCTGCCTCTGAGTTTTGGCTCGGATCAAAGTGAGTGTCTTCGGGCTCCACCACCTACGCCCTTGGATTGGCTAGATTCAAAGGGGTGTGCACTAACTAGTTAAAAGTGAATTTAATAACCTTAGGATATGAGGTATGTGTTTTAGCTGTATCAAGATTGTAGAACTGCGTTAAGTCTGTATTAGATACACAATATGGCATAGAATGTGCTTTAGTCATATAATAATCATATAGATGCGTTAACTCTGTATCAGATACAACATTCATCCAAGTAGTGTATTTAAGTCGTATCAAAATCACAAAGATGTGTTAAGTCTGTATCATATACGCTATTAGACATAGAGTTTGCTTGAGCCGTATCAGAATTTCAGAGATGTGTTATGTCAGTGTCGGATACAGACTCAAGCATTTTGTCTTTGTTCCCCTGTCTCAAGAGCTCTAGCAGAATGAGAGACAAATAAGCATAGAAAAAAGAAAGAAAGAGGTATATATATATATATATATATATGTAGCGAGCGATTTTTGCCGGTGACGCAACCACCTTATCGCAGAAATTTGGGTTTTCTCCTCAATGAAGAGGAGGGGGGTGCTACTTTCTGATTTCTTATTTATCCCAGGAAGCTGAAAGGGAAAGGGAAGCTATCTAAAACTAACCTTGCACGGAAATGTTTAACTGAACAAACACTTAAAGAGATTGGGGGGGTCCGGGGTCAGGTTATACAATGAGGAGTTGTCAATTACCCATCATATATGTGGTTATCCACAGGTTATTAGCTTTAGGTTTCGCTTCGTTCTTGATGGTGTTTATCCGTTAATGGGTTGGGAAAGTTTCTTGGGAAAGATGAGAGAGTGATTGAGTTTTTTTTTTGATGTTCAGGTTTTCCCGATGTTTTTAGTAAGGTACTGGACCTAAGTTTTGATTGGTATGAAGGTACTGGACCTAGAGTTTTTGATTAGTATGCTCGCTAAGATTTCACAATCTTATGCCTACGTATTCCCGTTTAATCGAAACAGGGAAATCAGAGCAATCGTAGTTCCTCCTATTCTATGGGAGGAAAGATGTTTTGGGTGTCTTGTTCAAAGCCCAAGATTGAAGCAAAACGGGTATTTGTGTCTTGTCCAAAGCCCAAGATTAAAGCTAAAAGGTTTGGCTGAGAGAGAACTTGTCATCTCTAAAGAGGGTTTGGACTTCCTCTGAGGGGATTGTTGATTTTTGTGTGCCATGATCAAAGCCCAAGGTTGAAGCTGAGAGGTGGATTGACTCTACTAGGGAAGTCCTTATACAAAGCCTAAGAGGAGCCTGGAAATGACCGACTCAACAAGAGAGTGCTTATATGTCTTGTAAAAAGCCCAAGATTGAGGCGAAAAGAGACTGACTCTCTGGGGATGTCATTATACAAAGCCTAAGAGGAGGCTAAAAGTTTGACTTTTCCGGGGAAAATGTTCTATTTGTCTTGTACAAAACCCAAGATTGTAGCAAAAAAGGGATTTTGACTCCGCGGGGGAGGTTTGTATGTGTCTTGTACAAAGCCCAAGATTGAGGCTGAAAAGAAACTGACTCTGGGGGAAAGAAATCTTTATCTATCTTGTACAAATCCCAAGATTAAGGAAAAATGCGAGACTTTACTGACTCGGCTGAGGATATTTTAAGTGTCTTGTACAAAGCCCAAGATTGAGGCTGAAATAAGTTTGACTCTACTGGAGAGTATTATTTGTCTTGTACAAAGCCCAAGATTGAGGCGGAAATAAGTTTGACTCAGCTTAGGGAATTTATTTCTCAAAGCCTAAAGAAGGCTAGGAGGAATTGACTTCCCTGGGGAATATATTTGTCCCAAGCTTAAGAGAAGGTTATGAAGATTTATGTCTTGTACAAAGTCCAAGATTGAGGCTAAAAGGTCTGACTCAACAAGAGAGTGCTTTTATCTGTCATGTACAAAGCCCAGGATTGTGGCTGAACAAGCTGGAGAAATCATTATACAAAGCCTAAGAGGAGGCTAACTGTGCTAGGGGAAATCTTTATACCAGGCTTATGAGGAGGTTGGATAAGATTGGCTCAACAAGAGAGTATTTTTATGTCTTGTACAAAGCCCAAGATTAAGGCTAAAAGGTTGACTCAACAAGAGAGTATTGAAAGGTGATTGACTCAACAAGAGAGTCTAAAAAATTGATGGACTCAACAAGAGAGTCTGAAAAGGTGATTAACTCAACAAGAGAGTCTGAAAAGTGATTGACTCAACAAGAGAGTCTGAAAAGGTTAGCTCCGATGGGGAGAATCATTTGTACAAAGCCCAAGAGGAGGCTAACTTTGCTGAGGAAAGATCATTATACAAAGCCTAAGAGGAGGCTATCTTTTTGCTGGGGAGTATCGAGATCCCTAGGCAGGTCCAAGTGGGGAATCAACTCTTGCTAAGGTTTACAGAAGAGTTGTGGTATCAGAGACCTTGAGGTTCTGATTTGGGATAGTGCTATACTGACGATAAACTGACCCTAGCTTGGGGATTTTTAGGAGAGAGACTGGGTTTTAGCTTTACTGGAGATTTATCTAGAGTAAATGGGTTTCTCCTATGTTTGTAAGGAACCTGAGAATGTCTTTGAGACTCAAGGTTAGACTGTCCAAGTCTACTGGTGTGGAAGAGTTTTATCTTTTGTATGATGCCCAAGAGGAGGCAAGGGTATTAAGGGATGATAATCAACCCTAAATTGGTCTGAGATTTGACATTGGAAAGACTGCTCTAGCAAAGGATGACTAAGTTCTGTCTTACACCTTTAAGAGGTCGTCAGGGTCCTTGTATGAAGCCCAAGAAAAGGCATAAGAACTTCTAAGAAGCCGAAGGGTCCCTGTACAAAGCCCAAGAGGAGGCGGGGATGCTTTTAGGAAGCCTGTGGGTCCCAAACCAAGAAAATTTCAAGAAATACTATTCACCAAGAATAGATCATTTAGTGAAAGTTCTGAGGTTTGAAGAAACTCAAGAGATGCTATTCGCCGAGAATAGATCAACTCCGGGGAGTAGAATTTCTTTGACAATTTCTAATAGTGACAGTCTGAGAAAAGGTTCACGAAGAATAATGTCTTTCTCTTTGTTCCATATTGTTTAAGCCCAAGAGAAGGCAAAACTGTATCTGAAAATCCTATGGGGATCTAGTTTTGACTACATTCAAGAGTGACCAACATGGCTTTACCTAGTTTTAGACCTAGTTGCCGGGGACAACTCTAAATAGCTATACTAGTATATATACAGTTGATATATGACAAGTATTTGAAAGGATATGAAAGAAGACTTACAGAGGAGCAACTTTCCACAATACAGTTATATATATTAAAGCATGTAAATGAAAGCCGATAAAAACTTATAGGCGAGCAAGCTTCCATGCTGTATTGTTAGTTGTTCAAAGAAATTAAAGAAAGTTTTGATAACAACATATATATTTGGATCTAAATCAAAAGAGAAGTTCTTTTGAAAAGATTGTTGGGGCTTATACTCAAGGAGAGGCCCAAGGTTTAACAGTGATCGCACCGTTGTTTTGAGGATCGTCTCGGGACTTATACAACGACTGAGGCCCAAAGAGGTTTATTTACAAAAGGGTTGGGTCTTATAACTCAAGGAGAGGCCCAAAGATTATTTTTTGTACAAAAAATATGGGACTTACAACACGAGGGGAAGCCCAGATGATTTTTGTTTTAAAATGGTGATCGCGCAGAGATTTTTTATCGTGTCTGGACTTATACAATATCTGAGGCCCAAATTGGTTTATGTACAACAAGGATTGGGTCTTACACTCTATTAGAGACCCAAAGAGTTTGAAAATGAATAAAGATGAGTCTTATAGCTCAAGGAGAAGCCCAATTGATTTTGTTACAAAGGCGACGGCCGCGCCGAACTTTTGAAAATATACAGAGGGACTTATACAATGTGTGAGACCCAAAATTGTTTATTTACAAAGGGGATTGGGTCTTACACTCTATTAGAGGCCCCAAAGTGTTTGAAATGAAGTTTGAAAGATTGAATCAAAGTGAAACCCTAATGTCATTTTTAAAGGTATTTTTCAAAGAAAAATCAAGTAAAAAATGATAAAAATATCAAATAAAATCATTAATTATGTTATAAACAATAATTAAGGATTATGAAAAAATATTTTATCCACATGAACATTTAAAATTATTTTGGTTTTAAAAATCAAGAAAAAGAAATCATTTTAAAAGTATTTAAAACAATTTAAAACAATATTTTTAAATATATTAAAAATATATCAAATAATAATATTTTTTGTGATTTTTTATGGATTAAAATATTATGGAGTATGAATATGAAGTCTGTAAAACAGAATTGGAAAATGATGATTTTTGCTATGTGAAAGAATTGGTTGAGTTTTGAAAATAAAATAAGACAAAAAGGAAAGATGTCACAATATCAATTTCGACATCTCTTATGAGGCAAAAACCAGAACTGAAACTTTAGTTTTCAACATCTTTTTTATCAAACTTCCAACATTCATAACTCTCTCAATTTTTAACGAAATTAAAAACCGTAAGAACTTAACTTGAACAATTTTTCGCAAGGAATCCAATGGTATCAGTCATACATACTGAAACTTAATGTACAGAACGCACAAGGCAAAAAACCATAACTGAACCTTAGTTTTCAACATATTTTTTATCAAACTTCCAACACTCATAACTCTCTCAATTTTTAACGAAATTAAAATTCGTAAGAACCTATCTTGACCGATTTTTCGCAAGGAATCCAATGGTACCACTCATACATACTGAAACAAAACACACAGAACATACAAGGCAAAAAATCAGAACTGGACCTTAATTTTAAAACAACATAAACTCCTCATATAAACATATTAAAGTGCAAACAATAGGAGGATCACAACAAACACATTAAGGACTACATTTTTGCTTCAAGAATTAATCAATAATGATGCATGTATATGGAGTTTCAAAGTGTAAGAACACTTACCTATTGGAGCAAGGTCCAATGCCTCTTCAATGTAATTACAGCAGCAAGAGGAAGATTCTATGAGCTTCCTTGATCCTCCAGGAGTGTGTTTGAATGCTTAGAGTGGATTGAAATGATCTGGAACTGGTTGTGCTACCTCAACTGCAACTTTGTCAAGAACTTGAGCAATTGGCTGGTGATTTGATGAATTTGATGTTCCAGATGTTGTGTTAGTGTTTAGATCACTCACATATGATGTTTATGAGGTGTGTGTATGATTGGTTTGGACATAAATGCTCTCTAACTCAAATCCCGATAGTGACTTGCAAGAGAATGTGTTTTTTGGAGTGAAAGAGAGAATTTGAGGAAAACATCAGTTTGGGTGCTTTGGTGTACTTGAACTGAGCACAAATGAGCTCTATTTATAGTGCAACAAGTTTGTTTTGGTAGCAATAGTGTGTGACAACTGCAGCAGGCCTGTGGCCAATGGTGATCAAATGGAATCTCAAGTCTCCTCTAGCCATTGACTAGAGGTTAGAGCACATGCCTATGGTTCTTTGATTCAGAGATAAGTCTTGACTGAATTCAGTTGGAATAGGCTCAGTTCATGCCACCTTGGTGCATCCATTAAAGGCTTGGAGACAAAATTGGAGTCTTGGCACTTTTTAGCCTTTTTAGGTTTGTTAAGGCTACTTGTAGATTCTTGGACTTGGGAGACTTGGGGATCAGATCATTCTCCTTTAATATCATCCTCTGATGTGTCCAAATGGATGACAAGGCTTTAAAATTGTGTGACACAAGAAATGCACAAAAATCTGTCATGAAAAATCAGTTTGAGCAAGACATGTTGTGAGGTTCATAACTCCTTGCTCAAGTTGAATTAATGGGAGTTCTTGTACTTTTTGGAAAGCCCATATATCATACTTCAACGTTGATGTTCATTTTGTGTGAAGATAATACTTGCAAAATCATCAAAAATGATCTTGAACTTGTGTAGTCAAACCCGTCCAAAAATCTGCCTTGAAAATATGTTTTATCAATGCATTTTGCAAAAATCATAACTTCCTGCTCGAGTATGATAAATAGGCGTTCTAGGACTTTTCGGAAAGCTGGGATAACGTACTTCAAATTTGATGTCCAAGGTTTTGCTCGAATCAACTTGAATCATGGAGAAAAACGTCCTTAAAGTTGGGACTTTCTTGCTGGAAAAATATTTAATGATGTCCTACGAAATGTCGGAACATCTGACATTAAGAATTCCAAACTTTGATCACTTATATCTTTCAATCCTTATGATATTTTGAGTTGATTCCTTCTATAATGTTGAAGTATCAAATACCTTCTTTAAAAGTAGCCCTTAAGCAAAATCAATGGATGCTTGGATCAATAGTTACAACCTTGAGAAGTTATGCACTTGAACATGATTTTAACTTATAAAAAATTTCTAAGTTTCCTTCAATTTGATCAATTTTGCAACTTTGTGTGATTTCTTGATTTAAATTTGATCAAATGCAATCATCCATCATATTTTCTTGAGTAATGGCTTGTGAAGCTCATATTTGACCAAAAGTCAAACTTTGACTTTCTGTTCCAGTTGACTTTGTATCAGATGAACTTGAGGCTTGATCAACTTGAAATATTGCATTCGTATGCTTGATTCTTGATGTGGGAGACCTCTTGGTCCTCTATGGGTGTTTGAGAGGTTAGACAAGTTGAAGATCATGTCTATTCTTGATTGATCCTTTGTCAGAGTACTCTGAGAGGGTCAAAACCCTAATTCTTGATTGTAGTGTATGCTCAACAATCCTTGAGGAAATTGATGAGGCATGATGGCACATCCATATTGTGGCAATGATTTGCACAATGATGGGAAATCTTGGTGGTCAAAATTTGGGGTATGACAGATGCCCATATTTAATCTTCTTGGACCCGAAGGTGTGAATGGCGAAGGTATTCGGGCATTCGGGCATTCAGGCATTCGGGGTGCAAGAGGATTAAATATCGGAATACCCGGAATTTTGACGGTGGTTATGAATGGAAATTTGCTCATCCATCTTTTTTCACTAAGTAATGATACTTAGAAAAGGGTGAAACTTCCCCTCGATCCTGGTCTTTAGCCAAGGAACTGGTCTTAGTTTCTGAAATAAACTTCCCCTCGATCCTGGTCTTCAGCCAAGGAATTGGTCTTAGTTTCTGAAATAAACTTCCCCTCGATCCTGGTCTTCAGCCAAGGAACTGGTCTCAGTTTCTTTTGTCAATAAACTTCCCCTCAATCCTGGTTTTTAGCCGTGGAACTGGTCTCAGTTTCTGCTATAAACTTCCCCTCGATCCTGATCTTCAGCCAAGGAACTGGTCTCAGTTTCTATTGTTAATAAATTTTTTTGACAAGAGATGCTATTTGTAGCGGTTTTCCGCAAACTTCTTGCCGAATTTTCCTGGGGAGATGCCATTTAATGGGAAAAAGTTTTGATGTCAGACTTGCTGGGGAACCCATTCGTCTGAGCTGTAGAGTTGTACAAAATTCTCTGTTGGAGACGCCATTTGTTTACTCTACTGGGGTAAACGAGTCTCTTGAGAGACTGTTTCCTGCTTGGGGATATTACATCATAATTTTCCTCGAGATCTTCTCGGAGAAATACCATGTGATGCAATCCAACTTGGAGGTGCTGATGACCTTTTCGTCAGCGAATTTTCTGGAGAAAAACTGTCGTACTGCCGAATCTTTGGTTAAAAGGCTTTCTCTGGGGATTTTCTTTAATCCAGGAAAGCGAAGATATCATCTTCAATGGCGAAAATTGACGTTTATCGAAGGTCTTCCCGTCTTTCAGAGGTTCAAGTTATCAAAGTGGTCAAGGGACCAACTCCAATCTGTAACACCTCAAAATTTGCCCTAGTGTTGCTAACCTTTTTGGCTTATGCTTCATTTCATTTGCATTGTCATTTTTGCATTTGCATATTTCTTTTGGGCATGGGATCAAGGTATTCTTTCAGCAGCTCACGGCGTCATCAGTTCCAGTATGATTTTTAATAGTGTTCAGAGCTAAGCAGATAGCTTTCCAAGTATTTTTGAGCATTTATTTTGCTCATTAAATGACTGGATGATCAGAAACTCTGGCAGCCGATTTTTGATCAGTTATTCAGCACCAGACAGTTGTTATCAACAGTTTAATGTGAGTGCGAAAAACTTTTCACGGCATATTTCAAGTGTATTCCAGTGGTAATATCAAATGGCAAGTTTCAGAGGTCTATCGTGGTTCAGAACGGGTAGAACCAGACGAATATCCAAGTTTCCCTCCTTTTGGCGCAAAAATTCAAATTTTGAATGTGTTAATCGATTAACCAATTGCAGTGCAATTAGGTTAATCAATTAACCATTGTGAATTTTGTCCAAATGCTGCATTTTCAGAGCTGTTTCTTTTTAATCCAATTTTTAATCATCCATTTTAATTCTACACATCAGTAGAAGGATCTAGAGAGTTAATTTTCCATTCAAAAATTCAAATTCTTTCCACTCCAATTCCACATTTCCTTTCCTAATTCACATTTCATCCCAATTTCCACTCACTTAACCTCACTCCCAACCCAAACTTAATTCCTAACCTAGGGGTTATTTAAACCAATTCATTCCAAACCTCTAAAAACCTAGATCATATTTTCACTCCCAATTTTCAGAATTCTCTCAATTCTCTCTCACTTTTTCATTCTCCAGCTCCATTTTCAACCACACTCAAAGCTCTTCTTCAAAGATTAGCAAGTTCTTCATTGGAACTTGTTAACTCTTGAGCTAGCCTCTCATCATCACTACATTTCAGCTTTTCAATTTGGATTTTCGTTTGGATCTAGTTCTGAATTTTCAGAAGTGATTTTTGGAAGTGCTTTTGGAGCTTTGGTTGCTTATTGCTTGGATCTTCAAGTTTTGAGTGCAAGAAGCTTGTGGATCTTGGATTTCTCTACTTGAATTCACCCATTTCTGTTTACAACACTTACCAAAGCAAATCTCAGCTTTGTAGGTTGGTTAATTTCAGATCCGTACTCATTTTAGCTTAATTACAACTTATACAATGTAGATCCATGAATTTTGATGTGTTTTGGTTCATTTGGTTGATCTTGATTGTGGATGTTGATGATTATTGAATGTAAATGATGTTTGAATGTTGTTTCTGAACTTAATTTTCGTGCATTGTTGATTACATGGTCATTGGAGATGATTGCATAAGTGCTTTTGCTGCTGGAATTGATTTTTCAAACTGATTTTGTGCTGATTTTACAGAGTTAATCGATTAACCAATTGCAGTGCAATTAGGTTAATCGAGTAACCAGTGCAAAATGTGTGTAATCAGAGCTGTTAATCGATTAACACAATTGCACTACAATTGGTTAATCGATTAACACTGCCGCAGAGTGTGTTCTTTGTGCATTTTAGAGCATGTTTCGACCCCGTTTCACTTTTAATCTTCATGGATTGATATGATACATGTTTAATGACTGTTTTGATGCTGCTGCACCTCACACCATCGTATATGCATAATTTTCCGACACGCGGCTCTTGTATTTTAATCGTTCATGAACATGTTTACATTGTTGCATGCTTGATGCCATGAACACATAGCACACACTTCTTGAGAATGTTGATTATGGATTATTGCTTATGTTGCTGGAATTATGTTGTGCATGCTAGTTTGCTTTTGATTCCATGAAATGCATATTCTAGTTAATTTGTCCGTTATCAAATGATGTGCATTCTTTCATGATGAATTCAAGTATTGTGTACCATGGTGTATGACGTGATTGTGATCATGATTAATTGTGAAATGTAATGCTTGATGCATGTTTGCTTTTTCCATGAGTGAATCATTAGTGAATCACATGCTGCCCTATTTTTACTGCTGTATTATTGCAGATGCGCTGTTGTAGCTGCTGTTTTTGTTCATTTCTTCTTTCCTTCTTCATCTCTTTCACTATTTCCTTCCCTTGAATCTCAAGACTTGTTTAAGTTGTGGATTCACTTCCTTAGACCTACCTAGTCCAAATTAATTTTTGATTAAGCTTGGAGTAAGATTAGCGTTAGGCTCCCCTTTGCATGCTAACTTAGGTAGATGTTTCCCCTTTCAAACTCAACTATAGGGCCACTTTTGCATGACAACATTAGGATAGAAGTCCCCTAGTGTTTTTTTTCCTTGAGTCTTCTCTTCTCATCTCATAACAATCCTAAAACACTTAATAAAAGATTAACATGTATTGCGCATGAGCCTTGCATATGGGAAGTGAAGTATGGGGGGTTTCCCTTCATTCTTCTAGGGTACTTAGTGTACGTCCTGTTGGGGACGATGCGCGAAGTATTCGTTCCTATGTTACAGACTTGGGTGCAATGCAAGTTATGAACTAACTTCAAACCACTTCTGTCTTAAAAAATACAAAACAAACTCAAACCCATTTTCATCCTTCGGGATCGTTAAGTTCAACTCATTTTCAGAAAAGGGCGCGTCAATTTCTGTCTCGTCGCAAACAGGCATCGACCCTATTTGTCGGACGCGAACTTAATGTCGCTCATAAAAAACACTAACCGACCTCGTTAGGTAGAACTACGACTGCTCTGACTTCCTCTCTCTGGTTAGATTGAGGGTACGTAGGCACAAGACGACGATGTCTTGGCGAGCAACCTCCCCCCTTAGTTCGTGTCCGAACTACGTTGACTCTGACTTTCCCATTGCACGAGGGAATACGTAGGCATAGGACGAGCGATGTCCTATCGAGTCACTTCTTTTTCTTTTCTTCTTCATTTCTTCGTTCCTGTCCATTCCCGTTCCTTCTCGTTTCCAGTAGCAGTGGAGCTCTAGATGACGACACCCTTTGATCGAAACAACAAGCGTGGATCCCATCGAGTACGATGGAAGTGTGGGGTGCTAACACCTTCCCTTCGCGTAACTGACTCCCTTACCCGTTTCTCTTGGTCGCAAGACCATGCTCTTTCCCTTCCCCCAGGTTTACGCAGTGTTTCCTTTCCCTTTCTTGGGATAAATACACATTGCTGGTGACTCTGTTTTTTGCGCCACTTTCGCGTTTGTACCATGGATGCAAATCCTCGGGAGCGACAGCTGGCGACTCTGCTGGGGATAGATTGACCTCTTGCTAGTCCATCCCCTATGCGAGTCAATCCTAGCGCTTGTTTGTTTTATTTCATTGGGTGTTTATCTGGTGTGCTTTATTTTGTTGTATATTACTGTATTACTGTATTACTGTTTTACTCTTTTTACCGCATTTATTGCATTGCATTTCATTATTATGCTGGACTGTACTGTGTTGTGCTGGTTTTCTGTTTGGCAGGTTGGGAGGTTCTGAGAGATAAGCCCACTACTCAGGCTTGAGCATACACATAGGTATTAGCGTGGGCAGGCGTGACGCTCCCGTGGTGTTGACCACGCGCGGGTGATCACGATCCCTACAATCAGACGAGGTTCTATCGGGAGATATCTACTACTGTATGTTGATACAGGCCAGTAGTCATTCTCTTGAGGAACTGTCGACTCTGGTGACCATTCCCGAGGACTCAGTAACGACACTCCTCCCGAGAGCGATAATGGCAGACCAGAAATGGCAAATCCATTATGACTCTCGACCCGAGGACCCAATGCAGGGAACTTGCTATAGGATGACCTTTTTTTGGGGGGAATTAGTGGACGACCTCTTTGTTTGGCGATAGTATTGTACCCTGAGGGATGAATGTACTATTGCTTCTCAAATCGAGAATCCGAGACTGAGGATCCCATTTTCTAGAACCCACATGTGAGAGGGGATGGGTGTTTCCAGGTTTGCAGGTGACTTTGACCTTCAACCTACCTGGTTTTCTAGTTTTATCACTGTGGTTACTTTTGTTCTGGGTTTTGGTACAGAGCTTTGATTGTTCAGTCAGTACAGTGCATCTAGCTCGTGTGGAACTTTGATCCCATGCTTTGCATTGCATTCCATTTTTCTGACATTCATGTTTTTGCATTTCCAGGTAGTATCCAGTCTTTTGATTCCAGTCAGAGGGCATTCATTGGGATGGACACTAAGAGGGGTAAGAAGCACATCATCATCTACAAGTTCCCGAGGCTCACTCTTGGTCCGTTGGACAGTTTATAGAGTACGGCTAGTCCAGAAGTATTGGGGGTCTTTAAAGAGAAGTATGGTTGGATATTATCCCTGGTTCGGAGCCTCAGTGAGTATGAATACAATGGACTACACACCTTGATGCAGTTCTATGATCCTTCCTTAAGGTGCTTTGTGATGCCGGATTATGTATTGGTTCATACCCTAGAAGAGTACTCTAACATCTTGAGAATTCCTATCCAAGGAGGTGTTCCTTTCTGTGGTTCCCAAGGAGACTGTGATTTCCAAGCGCTGGCTGAGGCTCTTTATTTGATCAAATCGACATCAGAGGCTGATTTTTCTCGCAAAGGAAAATTCCGAGGCTATCACTTAGAGTACTTGGTACAGAGGGCTCGAGAGGAAGCTAAGGAGAAGAGGTGGATAACTTTCAATGCAATATTGGCTCTCTGTATATATGGCATTGTGTTATTCCCTAATGAGTCTGAGTTGTCGATACGGATGCTATTCATATATTTACAGCTCAGAATCTGGTACCAACTTTATTAGGTGATCTTCACTACGCCCTGTACAACAGGAATGAGAAAAGACGAGGTGGGGTGGTTTGCTGTTGTGCATCTCTTTTCTATAAGTGGTTTGCCAACCGTTTACCTCGGCCAGGTGCTTTTGTGGATGCGAAGACTTCTCTAGATTGGAGTAAGCGTCTGATGGGCCTAGCTGCTAAAGATATTCTTTGGGTGGATAAGGGATTATTGGGGGCTGACATTTTGCATAGTTGTGGAAGGTATCCTAATGTACCCTTAATCGGAAGAAAAAGAGGTATTAACTACAACCCGTCTTTGGCTATCAGGCAGTTTGGGTACACCCTGAAAGATCCCCCAGTTGAAAAGGATTTGGAAGAATCTTTGTATTTTCATATGACTAATGGTATGGCTATTGCACAGAAAGCTTCAGAAGCTTGGCTAAGTAGACCGAAGAGAGGTAAAACCGTTCTGGGTAAACCCAATAATCAAGCTTTCGCTCCATATGTTGAATGGATAAAGAAGAGGGTAGAAGAGTTCTATTTGCCTTTTGATCGGGCTCCTCCCTTGTATCCAGAGATTGTGGAAGAGAGACTCGCTGTACCACTCGAAGAATTCGACAAGCAGCGAAAGTTGGTATTTAATCTGAGGGTGGAAAACTCTGATATGAGTAGTCAACTACAGAACGTTCTACATGACAACTTGGAGCTGAAATGAAAGGTTCAAGACATGACAGAGCGTCTAGAAAAAAGAGAGAAGGATTTTGCCGACAGAGCTCAGCACTTCAAAAAGGTCAGTATGGCTGCCGAATCATCAGGTAAAGCTAGCAGGAAAAACAAGAAGCTTTTGATTGAAGCAGAGGACAAGCTTACCACGTATCAGGAGATGTGGGAAGAGGTCAAGATCGAGAATAGAGAACTGAAAGAAGAACTTCATAAAGTGAAAGCAGGGAAAGATCATTACTCCGGCAAGTGGAATGAAGCCCAGAAGGAAATTGAAGAGCTCAAGTTGCAAGCCGGGGTTAAGAAGTCGAGGCACGAAGATAACAACGCTGAAGAGCAGATTGCTAAATTGAACCAAGAAATTGCCAAAAGAAACAAGCTGATCAAAGGGCTGATAAAGCAACCTGCACATCCTGACACCTTAGACCTTCTTGAATAAGTTAAAGCTAGTTTGTTTGGAATTGAGTTGTAGTTGATATTGTTGTTTATCTTTCTGTTGGGATTACCATCAGGTTTGTTGATGGAGTCACCTTTGATTGTGTTTGAACTTGTCTGTAGGAACTACTTTATTTTCGATAATGGAATATTTGGTTCAATTATCTGTGCTCTGGCAGTTCTAGTTTTCAGAGAGGGTTTGTCCCCATGGCTTGATTCGGTAGTATTTCTGGGTTTGGATTTATTTTCCGATAGTGTGTCTGATTCCTTGTCCGGTTTCATGGATTGGAATCAAAGCGGATATGTCCCGGAATTGTTCAAATATGTTTGTCTGCATTTTGCATTTGCATTTGCATTTTCATAATCATTTTTTTTGCATAGCAGGTGCTCGTCCCGGGTTTTTCTAACCTTTATTTGGTTACAGTTCAGGATTGCAGGCCAGCCAATTCACCGGTATTCTACTAGATCAAACTAGAGGAGAATTATGGAGCAAATGCAAGCAGAAATGGCCGCCATGTAAGCTCGCATGGCCCAATTCATGGAGATGATGCAAGGTGTTGCCCAAGGGTAAGAGCAACTGAGGACTCTGGTCCAACCCTTAGTGGCAAGAGTGGATGAAGACGGGGTTCTTCATGGCGGAGTCCATAATGGCGTTGTTGGTAACGGTGCTCAGGGAGGTCCTGTGGGCATAGAAACCCCCATTCCTGGTATTGTGATCCCTCCGGGCGGAGGAGAGCAGCTTGTGATTCCTTCTGTTGTGGGAGGAGAAAGTGTTTGTGCTGTTCATGGTCGTCGTTTCAAAGACCAACAAGATGACGTTTTCTCTATGCCAGGAGGGGATGCTGGTCCTCAGGTCGACAATGATCAAAGGTTTAGATTGATTGAAGAACAACTAAGGGGAATGGTGAATCAGAATTCTGTAGGAATGGATTTGGAGGATTTAGGGCTGGTTCCCAGAGTTGTAATTCCGCACAAATTTCAGGTTCCCACTATTGAGAAATACAATGGTACCACCTGTCCCAAGACGCATGTCAGGGCGTACGCGAGGAAGATGGCTGCGTACTCTAAAGATGAGAAATTGCTGATGCATTTCTTCCAGGACAGCCTGTCCAGGGCATCCTTAAAATGGTATATGCAATTGGAGAGATGCCATGTCCGTAATTGGAGAGAGTTGGTCGAGGCCTTCATCAAGCACTACCAATATAATACTGATATGGCTCCCAACAGGACCCAGTTATAGAATATGTCTCCAAAGAATAATGAAAGCTTCAAAGAATATGCGCAGAGATGGCATGAACTAGCGGCAAGGGTACAACCGCCCATGTTGGAAAAGGAAATGCTGAATTTGTTTATGGATACTTTGCCAGGACGTTATTATGAGAAACTGTTACCTTGCACGTCAGGCAAGTTTGTTGATTTGATCATGGTCAGGGAAATGTTAGAGAGTGAAATCAAAGCGGGGAAGGTAGCAGGTAGTGATGGGTCATATTCTGGTCAAGGGAAGAAACCCTATGTGAATTATAAGATGAAGGAGGAAACAAATTCTGTGTCGTCTCACCAAGGTAAAGGAAAGCAGCATCAGAGTTATAACCAGCAGGTAGCTTCAGTGACAATTCCTGCAGCGCTTCCACCTCAACAGCAGCAAATCAGGCTCCGCGCCAATATCAGCCAAGACCTAAACAGAACCGACATTTTGATACTCCACCTCTACCATATTCACAGTTGTTTCAGTATTTGATACAGTTGCAGTTAATCCAGAAAAGGACTCTTGCTCCCCCCACCGGTAATCCACCTCCGGGTTATAATCCTAACGCTCACTGTGACTTTCATTCTGGGGCACCCGAACACTATATTGAGGATTGCAAAGCTTTTAAGCATGTAGTCCAAGACTTGGTGGATTCAAAGGCCATTAACTTTTCAAATGATGTTCCAAATGTCATCCAAAACCCAATACCGAACGACGGTGGGCCGAGGGTTAATGCTGTGTTAGAGGAGAATGAATCTTTGAATTTGGTTATGGATGTTAATGAATTAAAGACTCCTTTGATGGTGGTAAAGGAGAGGTTATTGAGGGGTGGGGTGTCCCCCGAATGTGATGAGAATTGTTCAGATTGTATGTTGTAAATGAATGGGTGTGGTTTGTTGAAGTCAGGAATTCAAAAGTTGATAGATGAAGGTCGATTGCAGTTCGACCGATGTGGCCAACAGAAAGAAGTTGTTAGCAGGAAAAGTGAGGTTGCTACCATTACTATCCCTTTCAAAACAATCACTATTTCAGGGCCGGTAAGACCAGCACCGATTATTATTACAGCTCCCGGACCCGTGCCATATGAGAGCACCAAGGCCATTCCTTGGAACTATGGAGCCGAAGTGTTCGTTAATGGACAGAAACAAGAACTGGTGGGAACTTCTGTAGTGAACTCTTGTGTTGAAAACAATATTGAGGCAGGGGCTATCTCGAGAAATGGTAGAGTCTTTATCCTTTTAGATGATCAAGCTAGTAGTTCTAAACAAGACAAAGGAAAGCAGGTTGTAGATAGTTCTGTGCAAGTGTTAGTAGAGTAATAGTGGGGGTTGTTTTTAATCGTATCCACAGGGATTGTTCGATATTTGATGCGTGCCTTTCAATAGTTGTGAGATTCTAAGTTCAAAGGTTTCAAAAGTTTCTCAATTGTTGTTAACATTCATTTGTAGCAAAGATTAATTGGTGACAAAGATTTTGTAAAAGTTTTGATAAAAGCATGTCAAGGTTAGGTTTCACTAATCCTTTTCACGTATAAACGATTAATCAAGCATATGAACTCGGTTTCCGACCAATACAACCGCGTATCCTCCCGACTAAGTTTATGTCTAAAGCGAAGTCGTGAGTATCGTTGTTTAGACCGTTAGATGATGTCTCACGCTAACAATCTAAACAATAATCATTAAGATCAACACAATGCGAATAGCAAATCCCAAATCTATGTCTAGAGTTTGGTTTTTAAGAGATAAAATTGTTAGGTCATGTTTTGTAGAATCTATGTCTAGAGCAAAACAAATCACACATGGATCATTAAGAGAAAACAACATCATCTATATTAATCAAAGACTTTGTTCATATATAAAAGATCAACAACAATACATAAAATCAGAATCAACTACTTCTAACCTCAACATTGAGTGTTTAGCTACCACTTCTCATGGTAGTTTGGATAACAAGTAAAAAGAGGAGATGAATGAGCATCCACGACGAATAATCAAGAATGGATGCGCATTCAGCTTCTCCAAGTGAAAATACACTCTTTGATGATCAAAATACTGAAAACTATGAATTCTAGTGAAAAATGAACAAGAGATCCCATCCACATAAAGTGAAAATCTATTTATACACTTCTGAAATCTGCAGGATTCGCACTGCGAGTGCATCATTCGCACTGCGAATGAGAGAAAATGGCACCTTAAGTGCCTCTGAGACTTAAACCGCCCCAAGCAGAAATTATGTGTTCGCAGTGCGAATCATTCCTTCGCACAACGAATCATTCGCTAGCTCATTCGCACTGCGAATACACTAGCGAGCCAGGATAATCAAATTCCAGAACTTACTGCCACCCTTCGCTAGCATCTTCGCACTGCGAACCAACCAGCGAGCCTTTGCTGGACCCTCTCCAGGAGTTCGCAGTGCGAACTCTTTGTCATTTCAAAAGTGGAACTCTCTGCCACCATTCGCTGGCATCTTCGCTGACGTTCGTAGTGCGAACATTCGCTTGGCCTTCGCCAGATCCTTCGTACTGCGAATGCTCTGTTGCAGCAACAATTCAGTGGAAACTTGCATCCACTCCATGTGTCTCACACTTTTGCTCCTTTCATGCCTATACCTGCACATTAACACACACATTACAAGCTCCATACATATATTCCAATGTAAGCATTACAACACAATTTACCGCTTAAATTCACAATTTACCATTGGAAAGAAATGAAAAATGCCAAGTATTTCATACAAATATATAACATGTTTGACATCTAACAGCAAGCGCCAATAGTGAATGACTCCACGGCAGGGCCGATTGATAATTCTTTCTCCGAGAATGTAGAAGAGTTTATGAGACTGATTTGGAAAAGTGATTATAAAATCGTTGATCAATTGCATCAGACTCCGTCTAAGATTTATATCTTATCCCTGTTATTGTGTTCCGAGGCACACCGAAATGCACTGCTGAAGGTACTGAATGCTGCTTACGTACCTCAGGAGATCTCAGTTAATCAGTTGGAGGGGGTAGTGGCCCATGTTAATGCGGGTAATGGTTTGGGTTTTACTGATGTTGACTTGACTCCAGCTGGGAGAAACCATAATAATGCCTTGCATATTTCTGTTGAGTGCTGTGGATCATTGATGTCTCATGTGCTTGTGGATACTGGATCCTCTTTGAATGTTCTGCCTAAGAAAGCCTTGATGAAACTGGACACTCGTGGGTTGATATGCACACCAAGTGAGGTGGTGGTGCTCGCTTTCGACGGCTCGAAGAGATCTGTTTTTGGAGAGATTGTGCTACCAATTAAGGTTGGGCAAGAGGTTTTCAATGTTACCTTCTATATCATGGACATCCAACCTGCCTACAGCTGTTTGCTGGGTCGTCCATAGATTCACAGTGCTGGGGCTGTGACATCTACATTGCATCAGAAGTTAAAGTATATGGTAGACGGACATGTGGTGACGGTTTGTGGAGAAGAGGATATCATGATAAGCCAGCTATCTACTTTCAAGTATGTGGAAGTAGATGGCGAAATACATGAAACTCTATGTCAGGATTTCGAAGCAGTGAAGATCACTGAGAAGCCTCTCAAGGAAGGTAGCCAATCTGAAGTGGAGCAGCCTATAGTGGTACATCAGCCGAAGATTTCTATGTCTTCCTTCAAGGATGCACGGGCCGTGGTTGAAGCCGGCGGTTCACAAAATTGGGGTCAGATTATTGATGTCTAGGAAAAGCAAAACACTCATGGATTGGGTTATAAGCCACCCAGGCGTCCTGAAGAGCCTCCCAAGTTCTATGGTCCAGTTCGTTTCACCAGTTCTGGTGTGTTCTTTGATAGAATCAATGCTATTGACGAAGATGGGGATAGTGATGGTGATATGGATAGTTGGATCCGCCCCTGTATCCCAGGTCAAAGTCTTCGCAACTGGTCGTCAGAGAAAGCCATTCAAGTGACCGGACCAGAGTAATTCCTCCTGTTTGTCATCTATGTTAATCCTACGTTCTGCCCAAGACGTAGTGATTCTTGTTTGTAGGGCTTGATTGTTTTTGTATGCTTTTCTTTATCATTAATAAAGGATGTTTTCGCATTCAAATGTTTTGATCCTTATTTTTTTATTTTTTATTTTTTGCATTAAAACCACAGCAAAATGGCAATGTGTTTTTGTTTGATGCATCCATAATAAACATATATCATCAACCATGCAGGTTTTCTTGTTCAGATTCCACCCATCATGATTCATCTATGGCTCGATATGACTTCGATAATCCCATATATCATGCTGAAGAGGGGACTGATGAAGATTGTGCCTTACCAGAGAAATTAGCCAGGCTGTTAAAACAGGAGGAAATGGTCATTCTGCCTCATCAGGAGGAAATCGAGGTTGTTAACTTGGGAACCAAGGACGCAAAGAAAGAGGTACGGATTGGGGCTGCTTTGGAAGACACTGTAAAAAGAAGATTGATTGAAATGCTCCAAGAGTATGTGGATATCTTCGCCTGGTCTTACCAAGACATGCCTGGTCTCGACACTGACATCGTGGTACACAGGCTGCCGCTCAAAGAAGGATGTGCTCCGGTTAAGCAGAAGCTGAGAAGGACGAAACCGGAAATGTCTGTCAAGATTAAAGAAGAGGTTCAGAAACAGTTAGATATTGGGTTAATTTCTGTAATGAATTATCCTCCATGGGTTGCTAATATTGTACCTATACCTAAGAAAGACGGAAAGGTCTGGATGTGCGTTGATTACAGAGATCTGAATAGAGCAAGCCCAAAAGACGACTTCCCGATTCCTCACATTGACGTGTTAGTGGATAACACCGCTCATTATTCTGTGTTTTTATTCATGGACGGCTTCTCTGGGTATAACCAGATCAAGATGGCCCCAGAGGACATGGAGAAAACGACGTTCATAACACCGTGGGGAACATTCTATTACAAAGTGATGCCCTTTGGATTGAAAAATGCTGGGGCAACCTATCAGCGGGCGATGGTGACTCTCTTTCATGATATGATTCACAAAGAGATCGAGGTCTATGTTGATGACATGATTGCGAAGTCACAGACGGAGGAAGAACATCTGGTTAATCTTCAGAAATTGTTTGAAAGGTTGAGAAAGTTCAAACTGAGGTTGAATCCGAATAAGTGCACCTTCGGGGTGAGATCTGGAAAGTTACTGGGTTTTATTGTCAGCGAAAAAGGTATCGAGGTGGACCCTGCTAAAGTAAAAGCCATTCAAGAAATGCCTGAACCAAGAACAGAAAAAGAGGTTCGTGGTTTCTTAGGGAGGTTGAACTACATTGCTAGATTCATCTCTCATCTTACAGCCACGTGTGTACCGATATTTAAGTTGCTAAAAAAAGATCAGGCGGTCAGATGGAACGAAGACTGTCAAAAGGCGTTTGAAAAAATAAAAGAATATTTGTAGGAACCTCCGGTCCTTATGCCGCCAGTGCCAGGAAGGCCATTGATTATGTATCTTACGGTTCTTGAGAACTCAAGGGGTGTGTGCTCGGTCAACACGACGAGTCAGGTAGAAAAGAGCATGCCATATACTACCTGAGTAAGAAATTTACTGATTGTGAGTCAAGGTACTCGATGCTGGAGAAAACATGTTGTGCAATCGCTTGGGCAGCTAAGCGTTTGAGGCAGTATATGTTAAACCACACAACCCTCTTGATTTTTAAGATGGATCCGATCAAGTATGTGTTTGAAAAGCAGGCGCTTTCTGGTAGAATAGTCCGTTGGCAGATGGTTCTTACAGAATACAATATTCAATAAATTTCCCAAAAAGCCATCAAGGGAAGTGTTTTGTCAGAATACCTCGCTGAACAACCAATTGAGGATTATCAACCGATGAAGTTCGAATTTCCTGATGAGCACATTATGTATCTGAAGATGAAAGACTGTGAAGAGCCTCTACCTGATGAAGGGCCAGAAGTTGGGTCCCAATGGAAGCTGGTTTTTGATGGGGCTGTTAATTCATATGGTAACGGAATCGGGGAAGTCATTACAACTCCGAAAGGTTCTCATATACCTTTCACTGGCCGATTAGCGTTCATATGTACCAACAACGAGGCGGAGTATGAAGCATGCATTATGGGGTTAGAAGAAGCAATTGATTTGAGAATCAAGAACCTCAATGTTTATGGTGATTCTGCGTTGGTAGTTAATCAGATTACAGGTGAATGGGAAACTCGTCAAGCGAACTTGGTGCCTTATAACAACTATGCCAGAAGGTTGTTACCGTTCTTTGACAGATGCGTTGGCAACTTTATATTCAATGTATCAGGTGAATCGTTGGAATGAAACTCCTTCGATCAGAATCATGCGTCTGGATAGACCAGCCTTTATGTTTGCAATTGAAGACGTATCAGATGGAAAACCTTGGTATCATGATATTAAGGTTTTTTTGAAGAGTCAAGAGTATCCAAGGGGTGCATCCACCAAAGATAAGAAGACTCTGAGGAGGTTGGCAGGAAATTTCTTTCTGAATAAAGATGACGTGTTATACAAGAGAAACTTTGACATGGTCTTGCTACATTGTGTTGATGGACACGAGGCAAGCCTGTTGATGGAAGAAGTCCATGAAGGATCTTTTGGTACCCATGCCAATGGGCATGCTATGGCCAGAAAACTGTTGAGAGTGGGGTATTACTGGATGACTATGGAGTCTGATTGTTTTAAATACGTCCGGAAATGTCACAAATGCCAGATCTATGTAGATAAGGTGCATGTACCGCCTACTCCTCTGAATGTATTGTCATCACCTTGGCCTTTTGCTATGTGGGGCATTGATATGATCAGAAAGATTGAACCTACTGCTTCCAATGGGCATCGTTTCATTTTGGTTGCCATCGATTACTTCACGAAGTAGGTGGAAGCATCCTCGTTTGCCAACGTCACCAGACAAGTGGTAGCCAGATTTATCAAGAAGGACATCATCTGCCGGTATGGAGTCCCGGAGAGAATCATTACTGATAATGGTTCAAATTTGAATAACAAGATGATGAGGGAGCTATGTCAGAGCTTTAAGATTGAACATCACAATTCTTCTCCCTACCGTCCGAAGATGAATGGGGCTGTTGAAGAAGCAAATAAGAACATCAAGAAGATTATGCAGAAAATGGTAGTGACCTATAAAGACTGGCATGAAATGTTGCCTTATGCTTTACACGGTTATCGTACTTCAGTGCACACGTCAACTGGGGCAACTCCTTTCTCACTGGTATATGGTATGGAAGCAGTTCTACCATTAGAGGATGAGATTCCTTCTTTAAGAATCCTGGCAAACGTGAAGCTTGATGAAGCTGAGTGGGTGCGTTCCAGACTGAATCAGCTGAACTTTATTGAAGAGAAAAGATTGGCAGCCATTTCACATGGTCGGTTGTATCAGAGCAGGATGAAGAAAACCTTTGATCAGAAAGTACGTCCTCGGTGTTTTCAGGCTGGTGAGTTGGTTTTGAAAAGGATTCTTCCTCCTCAGACAAATAACAGGGGCAAATGGACTCCAAACTACGAAGGGTCATATGTAGTAAGACAGGTTTTCTCTGGTGGAGCCTTGTTACTCTCAACTATGGATGGCGAAGATTTTACGTCCCCTATGAACGCAGACGTAGTCAAAAAATACTTTTCATAAAAGAGACCCGCTGGACACAAAAAGAAAGTCCAGGCAAAAATGGGCATCCCGACGAACCATAAAAAAGAAAAGGTTCGGGCAAAAAATAGGGATAAAAAAATAAGAATAAACCCGCAAGGTTGAAAACCTGAAAAGGCAACTTTGGCAAAAAGGGGTATCCCGGTGGATTGAAAACCCGAAAAGGGCGATCCAGGCAAAAGTTAGGGATTTGAAAGCAAGAGGCTACGAGCAGCATTCGATCTGTGAACACTTTTGATACATGGAAATTTCGAAGGAAAGGAATCAGTCCAGTCAGTCTCTTCGAAGGCCAAAACATCTGCGGATAAGCGAGGCATATTGGGTCATAGCTGAATTGAATCATGGTGGATTTTTGTTCTCCACATTGCCGACATGTGTATTTTCTTTTATTTTTGTGCAATTACCTCTTTTCAGGAATTGCTTCCGAATGTAAATGCCTATTCACAGGCCAATTCCATTCAATAAATTTTCATTTCACTCAAAAGCTTTCCATTTGTGTTTTTTACTTTTGCTATTTTGTTTGTGAAAACGTCCGATATTTTGATAAAACATTGCATGCGAAAATGTTAAGCTCTCCGAAGCGTATCAGAAAATAGTGGAAATTGTTTAGGCAACGGTCGTTGTAATGGTAATAGAAGTAGCCTTTTTTGCATATAGAACTTTCTGTTGATTCTGTTTGCAGGGTAACAGGTTTGTCCATCCTCAGTAGAGCTACTCTCCTCGACGTTGAAAAGTTCATCCTCCTCGGCAGGTTGTTGTTTTCCCAGCCAGGGTGTCGAGGATTATCTTCCTCAGCAGAGTACAGAAGATTAATTCGCCAGCTAAAGTTGTGATCGATTCATTACTCTTTCTACAAGCAGTCAGAAGTTGATGCTGATGCATCCCCAGCAAGAGACTTATAGAATATCTTCTTTGGACAAAGACGTTATTTTCCCCGCAGGGCCTGAGCACTCATTATCCTCAGCTAGTCGAGAAACGTTTTCCTCACCAGCAATGGTATGAGTTAATCCCCTCAGATGAGTAAGATTGATGTTATCCTCTAGCAGGGTGGATGTCAGCATCTACCATTCCTCAAGCAGGTTTGCTGGTCATGGCCGGTACTCCCCAACAGGGTAAAAGTACTGATATTCCACGACAGGGTAAACGCAAGGGCATCTCCCAACAGCAGGTTGAGTTCGGTAATATCCCCAAACAGGTTTGGAATTATTAACTTGTCTCCCCAAGCAAAGTTTGATGGTGATCTTCACAGTGGTTTGTTCAACAGCAGTTGAAACCCCCAGCAGGTCTTAAGTCCAATGGTTGTTGGCATATTTCAAATCCAGGTGTTGAGTTCTATCTTCGATGGAAGATTGGTAATCCCCAGCGGAGAGAATTTCTCTTTGGTTTCCATCTTCATTATTCATATTTATCCATCTCCAGCAGAGTGGATCTTCTCTCGGAGTTTTCATATTCAGCAGAGTTTATGATCAGGATCTTCCTCAGCAGGTGTAATACCCCAAATTTTGACCACTTAGATTTCCCATCATTGTGAAAATCATCATCACAATATGGATGAACCATCATGCTTCATCAGTCTCCCCAAAGATGGGTGAGCATCCAATACAATCAAAATTAGGGTTTCAAGCCCTCTCCGAGTGCTTAGACAAAGGATCAATCAAGAAATTACATGATCTTAAACTTGTCTAATCTCTCAAACATCCACAATGGATCAAAAAGGACTCCCACTTCAAGGATTAAGCACAAGGCTGCTCCCTTCTAGGTGGATCAAGTCTCAAGATCGACAGTGTCACCAAATTAGGGTTTTGGTCGACCAGGGTCTCCAGATGGAAATTTTCATCTGGGCACAAGGCAATGATCCAAAACATAACCTAATATACCTCATGAACCCATGCATCAAGTCAATTTTGCCTCAGGGGATGCATTCATCAAAAATCAGGAATTAGGGTTTCTTGCCCTAATTCACCCCTAAGTTGACTTTTGGGACAAACCATGAGCCAAGACCTCAAGAGATGATTTGAGGGTCTCTAATACACCATATTGATCCATTTGGAACAATGGATTGATCCAAGAAGCTTGAGCAACAAGTCTCATTTTCATCTGCACCACAATTAGGGTTTTAAGGGAAAAAGTCAACTGTAACTTTGACTTTTGATCAAGACATGCTCCCAAACCCTAATACATGATTTAATATACCCTATGACACCCATGGAACATGTCCATCAAGTTTGATTTAGGTCAAGGACATGATTTCCTGAAGAATTGCACAGTTTGGAATTCATCTGATAAAAAGTAAACTGTGCACAAAAGTCAACTTTGTCTTTTTGAGATTTTTCACCAAAATGGATTTTTAACCCTAAAATGATGTTAATGTATGATTTGAATCATCATTCATCAAGAAAAATCAAGAAAAGTGAGATAACTTGTAAAAGGGGTAACCATAAAACTTAGAAATTTTTCTAAGTTAAAAATAAAGTGGCAAAGGTACCAACTTTGGAGGACCATAACTCCTAAACCACAAGGCCATTTTTTCTCATCCAAAGATGGATTTGTAGCCCTCATTATCACCTACAAAAACTTCAACTACAAGTCATTCCAATTCATTAAGTATTTTGAGTTATGGAGTGATCAAAGTGGCTGAAAAGTGAAAATGTCACTTTTTCCAACACTTAGTGAAATTTTCACTAAGTCAGATTCTGCCTCACTTTTTGCCAAATGTAGGGGGATTTTTCACTTGGAATCAAAAGAGATCAAAACCAAACTTGTTCAAACAGCTGTTGTATCATGTAAGAGCTTTCCAAAATGGCCAAGAACATTGCCAAATTCAACCTACACCATGAGATACAACATTGCCAAGTTGCCTTGCTGAAATCTGTCAAGGCAAGGCAGAATTTGCAACTTTGGTCGATTTTCCAAAATCAATTGCTCCAATCCACTTGGACACCTCAGAGGATTGAATCTAAAGGGGACAATCACTGAGCCAAGCCTCCAAGGTCCAAGGAACAAGGAATAGCATGTTGAACCTAGAGTTGCCAAAATAGGGACAAGACTTCAAATTTGGAATGAGGCATTCAATGGAACCATCAAGGTGGCATGGACTGAGCCATTCTCGTCTGAAATCAGTGAAGACTTATCCAAGACCAAGGGGACCAAAGCTCTGTGCCCTAACCTCTAGTCAATGGCTAGAGGAGACTTGAATTCTCATTGGACAACATTGGCCAAACCTACTTACCAGCTGCCATGCACTATTCCTTGCAAAACAAACTTGCTCTACTATAAATAGAGCTCAATTGTGGTCAGTTTAAGTACACCAAAGCCATCTAACAGATGCTTTCCTCAAAATCTCTTTCTCTTGGCAAAAATGCCTTTCTTAGCAAGGTAGCTATCGGGTTTTGAGTTTGAGAGCAATTCTGCACAAACCAATCACTCACACACCTCACATACATCACATATGAGCTGATCAAACACTCACATAACTTCTGAAACATCAATTTCATGAAATCACCAGCTGGTTGCTCAAATTTTCAAACAAGGTGCAGCTGAGGTACCACAAAATGATCCAGCCAATTTCAATCAAGTCCAACCATCCAAACACAATCCATAGGGTGTAGGGAAGCTGTTCAGATCATCACCACTCATCTGTAACACCTCCAAATCAAAAATCACTCTGAACTTGCTGTCACGACTTGGAGGTAAGCACATACTTGGTCATCTCTTAATCTATGCATATTTCCTCGCACAATAATTTGGCCATATGTTCATAATCATGCATGGAATGTTTTCCCTCAATTAATTGCATTGTTTGAATCGTGTATCAAAAATCCTAGCCTTCATGCAGAAATTAGGGTTCTTGAGGTTTCTTCGTGATTTCTTGTTGTATGTTTAATTTAAATGAAATTAAAGTACATAGACATGATCGTGAGGTTGAGACGAGCATAATGATATGTGGATTGCATGATATGATTACGTATTCATGGAGATTGGATAGAAAACGCAAATTTGAGAAACCAAGAACACGCGCGTGTTCTTCAGCTGTTCTTGGCGCCATTTTTGAATAATTCAAATATTTGAATTTTGTGATTTTGTTTAATTGATTCAAAAATTAATTTCTCTCTGAGTTTTAATGATTTTGAGTTGATTCTTTTTTTAATAATTCACAAAAATGTTAAAATATTTTATTTTATCAAAAAATCCCAAAAAAATTATTTATTTCATATAATTGATATTTTTGTAAAGAATTAATATTTTGATTGTTTTTGGCATTTTAAATATTTTATCTACATTGATTTTGCAACTTTTAATGCTTTCTAATTATTTTGTAGGTCAATACTTAATTTTTGAAGCATTAATCCAAGATCACAATTTGTTTTCCATGTGTTAAACAATTTTTGATCATTTTAATTGAATTTTTATTCAATTAAATACATTTTTGAAAACAAATTAGGGTTTTGGATTAATTCAACCCTCATAAATCACTTTCAAAACACTTTGGGCCTCTATTAGAGTGTAAGACCCAATCCTTTTTTTGACCAAATCATCTTTGGGCCTCACTTATTGTATAAGTCCCGATACCGTCAAAAAACAAACGGCGCGATCGTCGCCTTTTTAAAAATCATCTGGGCCTACCCTCGAGTAGTAAGACCCATTTATTTTTCTTCAAAACTCCTTGGGCCTCTTGAGAGAGTGTAAGACCCATCCCCCCTTGTACAAAAACTTTTTGGGCCTCACTCATTGTATAAGTCCCTCTGTACAAGTAAACGGCGCGATCGTCGCCCGTTTAAAAATAAAAACCATCTGGGCCTACCCTCGAGTAGTAAGACCCATTTCTCTTTTCTTTAAATCTTTTTGGGCCTCTTGAGAGAGGGTAAGACCCATCCCTTTGTACAGAAAACCATTTTGGGCCCCAGTCACTTGTATAAGTCCCTCTGTACAAATTCAAACAGTGCGCTCACTGATAAAACCCTGGGCCTCTCCTTGAGCTGTAAGCCCCAAATCTTTCTTTTTCAAAGCACTTTCTCCTTTGATTTTGAATATACTGTTGTTTTTAATCTTTCTTTGTTGAACAACTAACCAAACAGCATGGAAGCTCTACAACCGAGTAAGTGGTTATCGCTTTCATTTACTGCTTTCATATTATAAACTGTATTGTGGGGCTGCTCACTGTAAGTCTCCTTTTATAAACTCATATATACTGTGTAATAATAGTATAGATATTTCGAGTTTCCCCGGCAACTACGTCTAGAACTAGGTGACGCCGTTTCACTTATTCGTAGAAATAGACGCCTAGATCCCCAATAGGAGCACCAGATACAGTCTTCTCTTCGGCTGTCCTCCTTAGGAATCCTCAAGAAGCTCTACTCCCCAAGATGAATGTATTCTCCTTGAATGGCATCTTTGAGTTTCTTCCTAATTCTCAAACTTTCCTGACTTGATCTATTCCTTGTGGATAGCTTGCCTTGAATGTCTCGGGGTTTGGGTACCCACTACGGTCATAATCTTGGACCTTAACTAAGGAACCCTCTTTAAAAGCTAAAAGTCGCTGGATAGTAAACCTCGCACGTTTACCAGTGGTTTTCATCTTTAAAAGAGTTATCTCTCCTAATGGAAAGGAGATGATAGACCCACGGGCTTCTTAAAAGCATCGGCCTCCTCTTGGGCATTATTCAAGGACCCTACAGCTTCTTAGAAGTATTCACAGCCTCCTCTTAGGCTTCGTATAATGATCTCTTCCTCCGGGAATGATAGCCTCCTCTTGGGCTTCGTACAAGGACCCGTCGGCTTCTTAAAAGTCTCTAGCCTCCTCTTGGGCTTCGTATAAATTGTCCCGACGACCTCCTAGAGGTATAGGAACAGAACCTAGTCATCCTCATAGAACAGTCCTTTCATAGAGTCTACTACTGTTTCTCGAAGCATAGTACAAAAGATAAAACTCTAGACACGGACAGTCTAACTTCCTTGAGTCTCAAAGACATTCTCAAGCACCCTTCGTTAAATAGGAAGGAAACCCATAGACTCGGATAGTCTCAATACCCTTTGGATTTCCCGTTTCCTCAAAGAGAAGGAAATATCCCTGATCCTCAAATTAAATCCCTGTGTACAGTGTTACTCATATAAGAACTGATTTTCTCTTTTAAATCAGTATATTGGATCTGTCACTCAACTGAAACAGTTACAATAGCCTCCATCTCGGGCTTCGTACGAGATACCAAAATTCTCCCCAGTGGAGTCAAAACAACCTTTTCGCCTCTCTCTCGGGCTTTGTACGAGATACAAAAACACTCTATTACTGAGTATAAAAGATTCTCCAACTGAGTCAAATCTTTGCTAGCCTCCTCTTAGGCTTTGTATAACGATATGCCCCACTGGGTCAAAAAACTTTTAGCCTCTCTCTCGGGCTTTGTACGAGACACAAAATAGCCTCCTCTTAGGCTTTGTATAATGATTTTCCTAGCGGAAATTAGCCTCCTCTTAGGCTTTGTATAAGAAAACCACTGGTTGATCCAATCAACCTTTTAGCATCAAAGCTGTGCCTCGTTCGCAGTACACAAACATCAATAACTCCTTTCCTTTCATCTAATCGCTGTAAGCGGCAAGCCTCTGGATCCTCTACATCCATGCCACTGTCCCTCTTTTAGCATGAGAAATTCCTAAGGAAAGATGACATTGCTCTACACTGAGTTAAAGTCTTCTCATTCAGGTTAAAACCCCCTTTTCTTCCGAAATTATGGCATTGCTCGGATCCGCGTATCCCAGTTAAAGTAATTCTCCTTCCCCCTCTTTAGAGATGACAAATTCTCTCTAAAGTCGAGGTCTTTCAGCTTCACGTCTTGGGCTTTGAACAAGACACAAATAGACCTTTTAGCTTCACATCTTGGGCTTTGAACAAGATACAAATCACCTTTCGCTTCATGTCTTGGGCTTTGAACAAGACACCAAAACACCCATTTCCTCCCATAGAATAGGAGGAACTACGAACGCTCTGATTTCCCTGTTTCGGTAAACGGGAATACGTAGGCATAAGATCGAAAGAAAAGATCTTAGTGAGCGCAATCAACAAAAAACCCAAATCCCATATCTCCGTCAATCAAAAGCAGTATTTCAAAAGCACCAGTCCTAATATCCTAATCCTTATTCCCCGCCAGAAACCTTCTGCCCAGGTAAAAAAGAAAGAAAATAGTATTGGCAAAAATACAAATAACCAGTACAAAGGCCCCCCACATTGATAGCATTCGTAACTTAACAGACCGCTGTTTAAACTCAGTATGCAAGCAGGGTTAATTGGAGACATCTATTTCCCTTCCTTATTCAGCTCACAATAGGATAAAAAATGAATCGACCTGTAGTTTAAAGCTCAAACCGCAGAGAGCGACCCGCGCTTAAGAACCGCGTCCAAAATCGCTCGCTACAGAAAAGTGGCGCCCACCGTGGGGCCCTTGTTTTTCTTTCTGTCTGTTTTCCTTGTAAAATGGCGACTCTGCTGGGGAGTCTCCTTTTCTGCCTTAGGGCATCATCCCCGTTTTCCATGGAAAATGGGAACTCTGCTGAGGAGAAAGATTGACCTATGCTGGTCCATCTCTTAGGCAGAGAACCACAGATTGGGGCTTCCGCCGGGGAACCCATTTCTGTCAGGAACTTAAGATTCATAGCTTTATAAGTCTAGGATGATTAGGAAAAATATATATACTGCTTTTCCTAAATGCTATACGTGTTTATTTTTCTGCTACTGGGAATGCGTGCGATGCCGCATGTGGTGAGAATGAGTATACACTTAAGATAAGTGATGGCGACGGGGTCGACCATCAACCTCAGTGGAGGCTGACCAACGCAACCCATTCACTCTTATAGCCAATGAGCCGGTTGTTAAGTCTGAGAAGCTGAGGAGCCAAACCCTTTCGTAGTGCGGAAACTATCGGAAATAGTTGTTACACGATACTACCCTCATTTGAGGCTGGTGATCTATTCTCGGTGAATGACACTTACTCTAAGATTGCACACAACTCGCTGGCGATCTGCTTGTTGTTTTGCTTTCCTGGGAGGAGCTGATGATAATGAGTACAGGTACAAAAATCACCCTAGTATAAACCTTTGGGGATGGGTAGAGCCTTGACTTCATGACAACGACCCTTTGACCCCATGTTTTTTCTATGTTTTTGTGTGCTGCATTCATGCATTCATTTAATAAAACATTAAAACATTCAAAAAATTTCTCTTCTAGTCTCTCTGTTTTTCAAATTAAACTAAGACTGTGATTGCAAATATCAGAGAAAAAGATTGCATTAATGGATTTCGGTAGAAGGAGAACTCACCAGTATACCTTCAAGGTTCCAAAACTAGGGGATTTGAGAAAGTTAGCAAGGATGATCGTTAACCCAGAGGCTTTCAGAGGCAAGCACGGTGGTTTGCTACCACTGTTAAGAGTCCATGTGATTAAGGGGATCATGGACGCGCTCATTCAATTCTACGATCCAGTTTATCATTGTTTCACATTCCCGGATTACCAGCTATCACCAACGCTGGAGGAGTATTCTCATCTGACTGATTTACATATCACTGATCGAGCTCCATTTTCTGGACTGGAAGAAATTCCAAAGAATCAGACTATTGCAATAGCAATTAATTTGGACGAGTCTGAGGTCCGGACTCACATGACCACTAAGGGTGGCACCCAAGGTTTGCCAGCCCAGTTCCTGACCAAGAAAGCTCTGTACTTTGCTAGTATAGGGAACATGACTGCTTTTGAAAGCATCTTTGTCTTGCTCACCTACGGATTATTTTTGTTTCCCAACATCAATAACTTCGTCGATATCAACGCTATTAAGGTTTTTCTCATTGGAAACCTTGTGCCGACTTTGCTCGCAGATGCGTATCATTCTGTACACTTGGGAAATTTGTACAGCGGAGGGGAGATCACATGCTGTGTACCTTTGCTCTACAAATGGTTTATCTCTCACTTACCCAAGTCTGTCGCTTTTTGGGATTGCAAGAGTGTCTTACGTTAGTCGCAGAAGATCATGTCTCTCACCAATTCCGATATAGATTGGTGTAATAGGATTTATGAGGGAATCAGAATCATTGACCGTTGTGGAAACTTCCCCAGCGTACCCCTCATAGGAACTAAAGGAGGAATCAACTATCATCCGATATTAGTTCTTCGTCAATTTGGATACCCGATGAGACACATCCCACTGGGTGTTCATCTGGAAGGTATTTTCTTCGAAGAAGGAGAAAGTGACAGAGCACTAAAGTTGGAAATAGTGCATGCTTGGAAACAAGTTCATAAGAAAGGACGAGAGTCTCTGGGAAAACCAGACTGTGTCTCGGTGGAGCCTTATCTCCATTGGGTACAAACTAGAGCTCTCAAGCTAAAGATGCCTTATCCTCGTTACGAAATTCTTCCGCCGAGGGAAATTGTCATGTACTTCATGACGGAAACTGAAAGGCTTCAGGTTACTCTCAACAAGGTTCAAAAGGAAAGAAGATCTTGGAAGAACAAGTACCGCACCCTCGACGTAGAGTGTATCCAAATACAACAATTATTGAAAGAGAAAGATGCTCTGATTGAAATTTTGGAGTAGCATGCTGTAGAGAATCAAGATGACCAAAGGAATTTGCTCACTCCTTTCACTTGGCAAAGGAATGACAACCCGACAACGGCCCAAGCGCCCCGGTCAAAGAAAAGGAAGGTACCAGAATCAGCACCCGGTTTCTCCTCAGAGAGGATTCGGGACCCATTAGTTTAGGTTTCTGTTTCTGCACTTTGTAATCTACTGTATTTCCATTTCTGTAATCCTTTGGAATTCAATAAAAAGGGGTTTTCCCACTGTTTGATATTTGCAATCTAATTGTCAAAGTTTATTTTAATTAAACCTAAAAACAATTAATATAATCATTGCATTCATCATTCTCACATCGCGTATTCTTCTTCCCTACGAATCTCACATTTGTGTCTCGATTCTAGAGTCAAACTATCTCATTCGTATAATACTCAGGCCAATCGTCAGAAAAAGATGGATGATCTTGAGGAAGAAAACAGAGAGTCGAAAGAAGAGATCGACGCTCTGAGAGAGGATATGAGAAAGCTTCGTAACGACATGCAAGCCATGGCAGAAGCTCAGCTACAAAGAACTGTGATCTCAGAGATCACCTCAACGCCCATCATAGAAAAGTATGATCCTAGGTATCAGATGCCGAAAGATCGTCCTTAGGGCATGCCTGTTAACTATATCCCGGAAGGATATGTTCCGCCGATCACTGAAGATCAGGGAATCGCAACAGAAGCCGCTGGGCCTGAAGGTTACAAACTTCGGGAAAACGAAGATACCAGGGGCATACTCAAGACTCCTGAAGGTTACAAACTTCGGGAGGCGCCAAGACTTACTGCCGTAGTCACGGTACCACCCCCTGTGGTGCACACTATCCCAAAAGGACAGATTCCACCAACACCTTCTGGTAAGAAGGAAACTATGTTTGACAGAATGGATGAGTTCCAGGAGCAGTTCTTGGAAATGCAGAAGGAGCTGCAAGCCATTCGCGGCCAGGATCTATTTGGAAAAGACGCCGCAGACCTCTGCTTGGTCCCAAAGGTAAAAGTCCCGCACAAGTTTCAAGTGCCCGACTTTGAAAAATACAAGGGTAACTCTTGCCCTCAGAGCCATCTGGTGATGTACGCTCGGCGGATGTCAGCCCAGACGGAGAATCAGGACCTACTGATTCACTACTTCCAGGATAGTTTAACCGGTGCCGCACTCAAATGGTACATGGGTTTAAACCGTACTACGATCAGTACATTCAGAGATCTTGGTACTGCCTTCGTCCAACAATACAAGTACAATTTGGACATGGCACCCGACAGAGATCAACTCAGATCGATGTCGCAAAAGGACAAGGAAACCTTTAAGGAGTATGCTCAAAGGTGGCGTGAAATTGCCGCTCAAATTTGTCCACCTCTTGAGGAAAAAGAGATGACAAAAATCTTCTTAAAGACCTTAAGCTCATTTTACTATGACCGAATGGTTGCCAGTGCACCCAGTGATTTCACCGAAATGGTCGGCATGGGTGCACGTCTTGAGGAAGCCGTCCGAGAAGGACGTTTGGTAAAAGACACTGGATCAACGAGCGGTACTAAAAAATACGGTAGTGCTCTCCCTAAGAAAAAAGAGCAAGATATTGGGAATATCTCTCTCGGAAAGCAAAGGCGACGTTATCAGCCAGTAGCAGCTGTTACTCCTGTTATCGGCCCCGCTCCTGTTCCTATGTATCAACCTCAGGTTGCGCAGAGCCAACCTGACCAACAAAGGACACAACAGCCTCTTCAGCAGGCTCGTCCTCCATATAACAACAACCGTACAACATGGCCACCAGGATTTGATCCTATACCTATAACGTACGCAGAACTGTTTCCGTTACTGCTAGCCAAGGGGCACATTCAGACTAAGTCTCCCTTTTCAGTTTCGGAAAATCTGCCTTTTTGGTTTAAAGCGGATCAAACATGCCCTTATCATCAAGGAGGTTCAGGGCATAACATTGAGACTTGCCTCAATTTCAAATCCGACGTGCAAAAGCTTGTTAGGAGCGGGCTCTTATCTTTCAAAGATACGAATCCTAATGTTCTTACGAACCCGCTGCCTCAACACGAGAAAGCTGCAGTCAATCTGATTGAGAAAGAGACTAACAATGTCTATCAAATTCATGATGTACTCTTGTTGAAAACCAATCTGGTCAAGATGCATTATAGACAGAGTGGATATGGCCATGTGCCACCTCATAATTATCACCAGTGTGATATCTGCTCTAAAGATAACCAAGGATGTTCGGTAGTGCAATCAGCTCTACAGGAACAAATGGATCTTGGATGGATCCCAGAACACCGAGTTCGTAGAGTTAACATGGTCTCTACGAATTCTAACGTCATCCAAAACCACGACATCCGTGCGATGAATGTCAACTTGGTGGCGATGCACTCAAGGCAAAGCCAGTATCATAATCTGCCGCGGCACGATTACAGTTCCTGTCTGATTTGCTCGGTAAACAAACAGGGATGCTCTTTCATACAAGAGGCCCTCCAGCGTCAGATGGATCTTGGATGGATCCAAGATTACCATGATCGGAACTCCTATCAAATCAACATGGTTCAAATCTTTGACATTCGCGTGATGAATACCAACCTGGTAGAGTTACATGCTGAGCAGGTCCGACTCGGATTCTTAATATCACATGATTATCAAAACTGTAAAGCAGGTTGCGAAAACGATCGAGGTTGTACCCTTGTCCAGGAGGCACTTCAGCACTTGTAAAATCACTGGTGGATGCCAATCTACATGGATGAAGATACTCAGCAGATTAGTATCAGTAACAGGAATCCTACTCGTCGTCAAAGTCAGGATGTCCGATCAATGGAAGGTAAACCTAGTGAGGTTACATTGTATTCAAAGTAGGCGTGGCCAGGTGCCACCACACAACTATGACAGCTGTAGCGTCTGTTCGGAAAGTAACCAAGGGTGTTACCTTGTGAGAGCAGCTCTTCAGGGTCAGATCGATCATGGAGAAATTCATCCATATCCAGGTTCAGGACCCATCATTTGGTCGCCGAACTACCTTGCCGATCAAGTTGAGGATGTTGTCACGATCTCTGGTCATCACCAGATCAGGGATGTTTTTGCCATCGTCCCTCTACTTGACGAATCTAAAGTTCCCAACCAGGAACGGATCGAGGTTACTTATGATGGTCAGAAAAATCAGAAGGTTCCCATAGTCATCTATCTACCAGGACCACTACCGTATGAATCAGCTAAGGCGATCCCTTACAAATACGGTGCAACGACAATTGATAATGGAAAGGAAATTACATTACCCTCCGTCGTGAATATTGCAGACATCAGTCGTGTAACACGGAGCGGTCGAATCTTCAACCGAGGGGTTGGAGAATCCCAATCCACCAGTCGGTCAATCCAGTAATCCCGACCTTTCAAAAAATAATGATGAGATGCTAAAGCTCATCCAAAGGAGTGAATACAACATTGTTGATCAACTGTTACAGACTCCTTCAAAGATCTCGGTATTATCACTGTTACTCAGTTCAGAAGCACACAGAGAGGCTCTACAGAAAGTCTTGGAGCAAGCCTTTGTGGAACAGGATGTAACAATCAGACAGTTCGATAGTATTGTCTTTAACATCACTTCCTGCAATAATTTAGGATTTAGTGATGAGGAATTACCCGAAGAGGGTCGCCGTCATAACATGGTGCTCAACATCACAGTTAACTGCCAGGGCGATGCTTTAGCCAACGTACTGGTAGACCAGGGTCAGCCCTGAATGTTATGCCGAAGTCCACCTTGATGCAATTATCATTTAAGGGCCCTCCGATGAGAGTCAGCGAGGTTGTCGTCAAAGCATTTGACGGATCTAGAAAAACAGTTATCGGCGAAGTTGATCTTCCCATAACTATTGGTCCTCACACTTTCCAAATCACTTTCCAGGTCATGGACATCCGGGCAACATACAGTTGTTTATTAGGAAGACCTTGGATACATCAGGCTGGAGCGGTTACTTCAACCCTCCACCAAAAGCTAAAGTTTGTCAAGAACGATCAACTTGTCACGGTTTGTGGGGAACAAGCCTTGCTTGTGAGTAACCTATCATCATCTGCTTGTGTAGAACCCGAGGAGGTTATTGGAACTCAGTTCCAAGCACTATCGGTGAGCAAGAACGATCAATCCGAAGAAGGAACTTCAATTTATTCATACAAAGATGCTATCAAAGCGGTCGAGAGTACCGATACGATAGGATGGGGACGGCTTGTCATTCCTATTGACAATAAAACAAAGAAGGGTCTTGGTTTTTCTGCAACCTGTACCCAGACAGCCGCCAACGATGAAAGTCTTCATCCCCTTCAAAACTACTTCCACAGTGGAGGTTTTCTTCACCCAGTGTCTCAGACAGTTCATGCTATCAATGAGGAAGATCCCTCTGACACAGATGAAGAATGGAAGTCCTACCTTAACAAGGACGACTATATGTCTCAGGAAGAGGTGCCTATGCCTTTTTTCTTTCCTACAGAAAGTCCGAGATTTATACCAAGATCAGATGTCGAAATGATCTACGGAGATTGTGATCCGGAAGGATGCCATGCTCCGCCAAATTCATTAGAGGAAGACACTCTGATGAAAGAAAACTTTGATCGCAATTACTATGGCCCGATGGATGGCCTGCCAATGTGGCAGCCTTACCCAGGAAACTTGGGGCAAGAAAGTCAGCCGAGTAATGAAACTCAGCTGAGCATCATTGAATAGAATACCTGTGTCCCCGCCATGTCATGGGATCAACACTCAGGTCATTCGGAAGCTACTCAACATGAAGATGAATTCGCAACGTTTGCAGGACTAGAATTCATCAACTATGCTTTTCCTGAAGTCAACGTCATCGAGAGGGATGACTTCTCCAGTTCCAAAGAAGTTTGGGACACTTTGGGACAACCAAGTGGAAAATACGACTTTATGGTCAAGTACACTGCTCCCGAAAGCTCTCGTATCAGGCTCGAAGATATCCAGTCAACTGGATGGGGAGATACAGCTGAGAGCACCAATGCTATGCAAAATACAACAGAGGAATCCTCCTACGACAATTCTGCTTGGGAGACAGATTCCAATGATCCCGCTCCACCAGAAATCAGCGTCATTTCTGAAGATAAATCAAGGAAGGTGCCAGACTTTGTGATTCACCGAGGAGTTCGCCGCCAATGGGTTGCGGTCGAAGTTCCGAAGGTCGTCCATCAGTCGAAGTAATTGCCATCTTTAACCTTTCACCCTGCCCAGGTGAAACAGATGTTTTGATAGGGCTCACCTTTTGTAAATTTCCCTCTTTGCTTTGCCCAAAGCAACAGAGTTTTGTTTTATAGGGCTATAGTTTCAAGAGTCGACTTGTTCATTAATAAAATAACGTCGTTCTGTAATTTCCGCATTAATTGCTATTTTCTCTTTTTGCTTTTTCAGAAAATGGTAATCCTAAAAAAACATTCAATAATAAAAACAAGCAGTAAAATCAAAACACTGCACACACTTGCATTTTCTCTATCTCTTCTAAACACGAATCATCACGTCATGCAGATTGCTTATTTTATACCCCGTTGAAACATACGATCCGATGCCTTCTTCCAACTTTGAGTTCCCGGTATTCGAGGCTGAAGAAGAAAATGACAACGAAATTCCAGAAGAGATCTCCCGACTAATCAGACAAGAGGAAAGGTCCATTGAACCTCACAAAGAACCGTTGGAAACGGTAAACTTGGGTTCAGAAAAAGAGAGAAAAGAAATCAGGATCGGAGCATTACTCAGTCCAACTGCCAGAGAGGGTTTGATAAAGCTTCTCAAAGAATTTCCCGATGTATTCGCTTGGTCCTATCAGGATATGCCAGGGTTGGATACCAGCATCGTGGAACATCACTTACCGTTGAGATCGGAATGTCCGCCAGTAAAGCAAAGGTTGAGACGCACTCACCCGGACATGGCCATCAAAATCAAAGAGGAGGTACAGAAACAGATCGACGCGGGTTTCCTCGCTACATCTGAATATCCTCAATGGTTAGCCAACATCGTACCCGTTCCCAAAAAGGACGGAAGGGTCAGAACGTGTGTTGATTACAGAGATCTGAACAAGGCAAGTCCAAAGGACGACTTTCCTTTACCACACATTGACATGCTGGTTGACAGCACAGCAAAGTTCAAAGTATTCTCCTTCATGGATGGATTCTCGGGCTATAACCAGATCAAAATGGCGCCGAAAGACATGGAGAAAACTTCGTTCATTACCCCATGGGGTACCTTTTGTTACAAGGTAATGCCGTTCGGTTTGAAGAATGCTGGGGCAACCTATCAAAGGGCCATGACTACTCTGTTTCATGATATGATACACAAAGAAATCGAGGTATATGTCGATGATTTGATTGCAAAATCAAGAACAGAGGATGAGCACGTTGAACATCTGTCAAAATTTTTCGAACGTCTAAGAAAATTCAACCTCCGCTTGAATCCCAACAAGTGCACCTTCGGTGTCCGTTCAGGGAAACTACTAGGGTTCATCGTCAGCCAGAAAGGAATTGAAGTTGATGCTGACAAGGTCAAGGCCATTCAAGAAATGCCTTCTCCGAAAACTGAAAAACAAGTCAGAGGATTCCTGGGACGTTTGAACTACATCTCCAGATTCATATTCCTTATGATCGCGACGTGTGCGCCGATTTTCAGATTACTCAAAAAGAACCAGGATTGCGTTTGGTCAGAAGATTGCCAAACTGCCTTCGACAGTATCAAGGAATATCTGTTGAATCCTCCGATTCTATCACCTCGAGTGGAAGGAAGACCACTAATCATTTACCTCACAGTCCTAGAGGACTCAATGGGATGTGTACTTGGCCAATAAGACGAAACTAAACGGAAAGAGTCTGCCATTTACTATCTAAGCAAGAAATTCACCGACAGCGAGACTCGGTACACAATGCTTGAGAAAACTTGTTGCGCTTTGGCTTGGGCAGCCAAACGTCTTCGCCAGTACATGATTCGTCATACTACTTGGTTGGTCTCCGAAATGGATCCAATCAAGTACGTTTTCGAAAAACCTGCTCTCACGGGAAGGATTGCCCGTTGGCAGATGTTACTATCAGAATATGACATAGAGTACCATGCTAAGAAAGCCGTTAAGGGAAGTATTTTAGTCGATCATTTGGCTCATCAACCGATTGACAATCAAGAATCAATCGGGTTTGACTTCCCAGACGAAGATGTCATGTATCTAAAAATGAAAGATTGCGATGAACCGCTACCCAGTGAAGGGCCAGAACCAGGTTCCCAGTGGGGACTCATCTTTGATGGAGCAATTAATCATTATGGAAACGGAATTGGGGCAATCATTGTTACCCCTCAGGGTTCCCACATTCCTTTCACTGCTAGACTTACGTTCAAATGTACGAACAACGAGGCCGAATACGAAGCATGTATTATGGGTCTCGAAGAAGCGATTGATTTAAGGATCAAAAACTTGGACGTATACGGCGACTCAGCCCTGGTTATTAACCAGATAAAAGGAGATTGGAACACATACCAATCAGGATTGATTCCTTACAAAGACTATGCAAGAAGGTTGTTACCCTTCTTCAACAGAGTCGACTTTCATCATATCCCTCGTGATGAGAATCACATGGCTGATGCATTAGCCACTCTCTCTTCCATGATTAGTGTAGGTCGATGGAATGACATACCTAAGATCGACATAATGCGCCTTGAACGACCCGCTTACATCTTCGCGATTGAAGCAGTCATAGACGACAGACCTTGGTATCACGATATCAAATGCTTCCTTCAGAAACAAGAGTACCCATCTGGGGCTTTCAGAAAAGACAGGAAAACCCTCAGAAGATTGGCTGGAAACTTCTTCCTGAGCGGTGACACTCTTTATAAGAGAAATTTTGACATGGTCTTGCTCCGATGCGTCGACAGACCAGAAGCAGACATGCTCATGAAAGAAATTCACGAAGGATCCTTTGGCACTCATGCCAACGGACACACAATGGCCAAAAAAATTCTGAGAGCAGGGTACTATTGATTGACCATGGAATCCGACTGCTACAAGTACATGAGGAGGTGTCACAAGTGTCAGATATACTCCGACAAAATTCATGTACCGCCATCACATCTCAAAGTTCTTTCTTCCCCGTGGCCATTTTCCATATGGGGAATCGACACGATTGGTATGATTGAGCCCAAGGCTTCAAACGGACATCGGTTCATCCTGGTAGCCATTGATTATTTCACCAAGTGGGTCGAAGCAGCGTCATTCGCCAATGTAACCCGACAAGTGGTGGTCCGATTTATCAAAAACAATATCATCTGCCGTTATGGTGTTCCAAGCGAGATCATTACTGATAATGGATCTAACTTGAACAATAAGATGATGAAAGAGTTGTGTACTGAGTTCAAGATTGAACACCATAACTCATCTCCCTCCCGACCCAAGACGAATGGAGCGGTAGAAGCGGCTAACAAGAATATCAAGAAGATTGTTCAAAAGATGGTTGTAACCTACAAAGATTGGCACGAGATGCTACCCTTTGCTCTTCATGGTTATCGCACATCTGTCCGCACTTCAACAGGGGCTACCCCTTTCTCTCTAGTATATGGCATGGAGGCAGTGTTCCCCATAGAAGTAGAGATCCCATCAATCCGGGTATTGATGGAAGCTAAGCTCACCGAAGCTGAATGGTGTCAAAGTCGACACGACGACCTGAACCTGATCGAAGAGAAGCGAATCACGGCACTATGCCATGGTCAGTTGTATCAACAGAGAATGAAGAGGGCGCTCGATAAAAAGGTCCGACCTCGTGTCTTCAGGAAAGGAGACCTCGTGCTCAAGAAGATACAATCATTTCTCACTGACTCTCGGGGCAAATGGACCCCAAATTATGATGGCCCCTATGTGGTCACGAAAGCTTTCTTAGGCGGCGCCTTGAGACTTGCAACCATGGACGGAGAAGAATTTGCCTACCCCACGAATGTTGATGTAGTCAAGAAATACTTCGCCTAAACTAAAAAAAAAAAAAAAAAAAAACGTCTCGGTGGATTGAAAACCCGAAAGGGCGGTCCAGGCAAAAGTTAGAGACATGAAAAAAAAAGAATCATTCCGATGGATTGGAAATCTCATAGTGCAATCCAGGCAAAAGTTAGGGATAATGGCAAGTAACTATGTTCAACAGAGGCAAGTCCCTCAGCAGTAGTTACATCATCTATCGGAGGAAATCTCCAGTCAAAGGTCATCTTCGACAGAAGCTCAGGATGCCCCGAATTCAAAGTTGGTAGAAGGATAATGGTCGTTATGTTTCAACGTAGCCCTTTTCCCTGTAAATTACCGTTTTCTAACTTTGTATATACTCTTTGGAATCACGCGTTTGGCTGATCTCCATCTTATCAATAAAATTTGAGCCCTTGTGCTTTTGTTTGTAATTCTTGCTTGTTTTAGCTTTACAGAACGACGTTGTTTAAACTTAATCAGCGATTCTTGAAATAAAACAAAAATGAATTTACTTGTTAAAACTTTTTCTGCTTTTAAAATAAAGATGGCAATTTCTTTTGACTGTTGAACATCAGAAGAACATCGATTGCTTCTCCCGAAGTAAGCGAACTTCAAAGTGCAGAATCAAAGTACTCCTTCTAAGCCAGTATGCCTGAATGAAGGGATCAACTGTGTCAGAGACCTTATTTCGTCTGACATCCTCGGCCGAGTTCTCATCTCCTAAGCCCGATCAACATAGCTCCCAACAGGACTATCTCTCCTAAGCAAGGTGGAATTGCTATTTTGAATCAACAGTACTTCTTCGCCCCGCGATGGCCGAGTATCCAATTGTGTTCATCCATTAGTCTGTATGTCGCATCTGTTTTGTCAGCATATACATACATACATCATGCATTTTTTATTTGCATTCACATTTCATATTGCATCACTATCACTCTGGTCGGTCCTGTCCCCTAGTGATAAACAGTTTTCTCAATCGAGTTTTTCAGTTCTTTCCTCGTCAGGAAGTGTTGCGTCTGCACAATCTCGTTTCCAGTGAATCTCTAATATCAGAGTCGGAAATTGGCCACTTTGATAACTTGAACCTCTGAATGACCAGAGAAACCCTCAATAAACATCACTCTTCGCCAATGAAGATGATATCCTTGCTTTCCCGGATTAAGGAAAATCCACAGAGAAAGCCTCGTGATCAGAGATTCGGCAGCATGCCAGTTTTGCTCCGAAAGGACCGCTGATGAAAAGGTCATCGACCCCACAAAATTGGACCCCATCATATGGCGTTTCTCCGGGAAGATCCCGAGAAAAGTATGATGAAAGATCCCAAATGAAAACAGTCTCTCAAGAGAATCGTTTTCCCCAGTAGAGTCAACAAATGGCGTCTCCAACAGAGAAGTTTGTACACCTCTACAACTCAGACGAATGGATTCCCCAGCAAGTCTGACATCAAAACTTTTTCCACTCAAATGGCATCTCCCCAGGAAAATTTGGCGAGAAGTTTGAGGAAAGCCGCTATGAATAGCGTCCCTTGTCAAGAAAGTTTATTGACAAAAGAAACTAAGACCAGTTCTTGGTAGGAAACCAGGATCGAGGGGAAGTTTAAATCAGAAACTAAGACCAGTTCTTGGTAGGAAAGCCGGATCGAGGGGAAGTTTAAATCAGAAACTAAGACCAGTTCTTGGTAGGAAACCAGGATCGAGGGGAAGTTTAAATCAGAAACTAAGACCAGTTCTTGGTAGGAAACCAGGATCGAGGGGAAGTTTAAATCAGAAACTAAGACCAGTTCCTTGGTAGGAAACCAGGATCGAGGGAAAGTTTACCATTTCGAAGCATCATCGCTTAGCTAAAGAAGATGAATGCGTAAGCTACCATTCATAACCACCATCAAAATTTTGAATATTCCGATATTTAATTCTCTTGCACCCCGAATGCCCGAATCCCTTCGTCATTCACACCTTCGGGTCCAAGAAGATTAAATAGGGGCATCTGTAATACCCCAAATTTTGACCACTTAGATTTCCCATCATTGTGAAAATCATCATCACAATATGGATGAACCATCATGCTTCATCAGTCTCCCCAAAGATGGGTGAACATCCAATACAATCAAAATTAGGGTTTCAAGCCCTCTCTGAGTGCTTAGACAAAGGATCAATCAAGAAATGACATGATCTTCAACTTGTCTAATCTCTCAAACATCCACAATGGATCAAAAAGGACTCCCATTTCAAGGATTAAGCACAAGGCTGCTCCCTTCTAGGTGGATCAAGTCTCAAGATCGACAGTGTCACCAAATTAGGGTTTTGGTCGACCAGGGTCTCCAGATGGAAATTTTCATCTGGGCACAAGGCAATGATCCAAAACATAACCTAATATACCTCATGAACCCATGCATCAAGTCAATTTTGCCTCAAGGGATGCATTCATAAAAAATCAGGAATTAGGGTTTCTTGACCTAATTCACCCCTAAGTTGACTTTTGGGACAAACCATGAGCCAAGACCTCAAGTGATGATTTGAGGGTCTCTAATACACCATATTGATCCATTTGGAACAATGGATTGATCCAAGAAGCTTGAGCAACAAGTCTCATTTTCATCTGCACCACAATTAGGGTTTTAAGGGAAAAAGTCAACTGTAACTTTGACTTTTGACCAAGACATGCTCCCAAACCCTAATACATGATTGAATATACCCTATGACACCCATGGAACATGTCCATCAAGTTTGATTTAGGTCAAGGACATGATTTCCTGAAGAATTGCACAGTTTGGAATTCATCTGATAAAAAGTCAACTGTGCGCAAAAGTCAACTTTGACTTTTTGAGATTTTTCACCAAAATGGATTTTTAACCCTAAAATGATGTTAATGTATGATTTGAATCATCATTCATCAAGAAAAATCAAGAAAAGTGAGATAACTTGTAAAAGGGGTAACCATAAAACTTAGAAATTTTTCTAAGTTAAAAATAAAGTGGCAAAGGTACCAACTTTGGAGGACCATAACTCCTAAACCACAAGGCCATTTTTTCTCATCCAAATATGGATTTGTAGCCCTCATTATCACCTACAAAAACTTCAACTACAAGTTATTCCAATTCATTAAGGATTTTGAGTTATGGAGTGATCAAAGTGGCTGAAAAGTGAAAATGTCACTTTTTCCAACACTTAGTGAAATTTTCACTAAGTCAGATTCTGCCTCACTTTTTGCCAAATGTAGGGGGATTTTTCACTTGGAATCAAAAGAGATCAAAACCAAACTTGTTCAAATAGTTGTTGTATCATGTAAGAGCTTTCCAAAATGGCCAAGAACATTGCCAAATTCAACCTACACCATGAGATACAACATTGCCAAGTTGCCTTGCTGAAATCTGTCAAGGCAAGGCAGAATTTGCAACTTTGGTCGATTTGCCAAAATCAGCCAAATTCAATTGCTCCAATCCACTTGGACACCTCAGAGGATTGAATCTAAAGGGGACAATCACTGAGCCAAGCCTCCAAGGTCCAAGGAACAAGGAATAGCATGTTGAACCTAGAGTTGCCAAAATAGGGACAAGACTTCAAATTTGGAATGAGGCATTCAATGGAACCATCAAGGTGGCATGGACTGAGCCATTCTCATCTGAAATTAGTCAAGACTTATCCAAGACCAAGGGGAACAAAGCTCTGTGCCCTAACCTCTAGTCAATGGCTAGAGGAGACTTGAATTCTCATTGGACAACATTGGCCAAACCTACTTACCAGCTGCCATGCACTATTCCTTGCAAAACAAACTTGCTCTACTATAAATAGAGCTCAATTGTGGTCAGTTTAAGTACACCAAAGCCATCTAACAAATGCTTTCCTCAAAATCTCGTTCTCTTGGCAAAAATGCCTTTCTTAGCAAGGTAGCTATCGGGTTTTGAGTTTGAGAGCAATTCTGCACAAACCAATCACTCACACACCTCACATACATCACATATGAGCTGATCAAACACTCACATAACTTATGAAACATCAATTTCATGAAATCACCAGCTGGTTGCTCAAATTTTCAAACAAGGTGCAGCTGAGGTACCACAAAATGATCCAACCAATTTCAATCAAGTCCAACCATCCAAACACAATCCATAGGGTGTAGGGAAGCTGTTCAGATCATCACCACTCATCTGTAACACCTCCAAATCAAAAATCACTCTGAACTTGCTGTCACGACTTGGAGGTAACCACATACTTGGTCATCTCTTAATCTATGCATATTTCCTCGCACAATAATTTCGCCATATGTTCATAATCATGCATGGAATGTTTTCCCTCAATTAATTGCATTGTTTGAATCGTGTATCAAAAATCCTAGCCTTCATGCAGAAATTAGGGTTCTTGAGGTTTCTTCGTGATTTCTTGTTGTATGTTTAATTTAAATGAAATTAAAGTACATAGACATGATCGTGAGGTTGAGACGAGCATAATGATATGTGGATTGCATGATATGATTACGTATTCATGGAGATTGGATAGAAAACGCAAATCTGAGAAACCAAGAACACGCGCGTGTTCTTCAGCTGTTCTTGGCGCCATTTTTGAATAATTCAAATATTTGAATTTTGTGATTTTGTTTAATTGATTCAAAAATTAATTTCTCTCTGAGTTTTAATGATTTTGAGTTGATTCTTTTTTTAATAAATCACAAAAATGTTAAAATATTTTATTTTATCAAAAAATCCCAAAAAAATTATTTATTTCATATAATTGATATTTTTGTAAAGAATTAATATTTTGATTGTTTTTGGCATTTTAAATATTTTTTCTACATTGATTTTGCAACTTTTAATGCTTTCTAATTATTTTGTAGGTCAATACTTAATTTTTGAAGCATTAATCCAAGATCACAATTTGTTTTCCATGTGTTAAACAATTTTTGATCATTTTAATTGAATTTTTATTCAATTAAATACATTTTTGAAAACAAATTAGGGTTTTGGATTAATTCAACCCTCATAAATCATTTTCAAAACACTTTGGGCCTCTATTAGAGTGTAAGACCCAATCCTTTTTTTGACCAAATCATCTTTGGGCCTCACTTATTGTATAAGTCCCGATACCGTCAAAAAACAAACGGCGCGATCGTCGCCTTTTCAAAAATCATCTGGGCCTACCCTCGAGTAGTAAGACCCATTTATTTTTCTTCAAAACTCCTTGGGCCTCTTGAGAGAGTGTAAGACCCATCCCCCCTTGTACAAAAACTTTTTGGGCCTCACTCATTGTATAAGTCCCTCTGTACAAGTAAACGGCGCGATCGTCGCCCGTTTAAAAATAAAAACCATCTGGGCCTACCCTCGAGTAGTAAGACCCATTTCTCTTTTCTTTAAATCTTTTTGGGCCTCTTGAGAGAGGGTAAGACCCATCCCTTTGTACAGAAAACCATTTTGGGCCCCAGTCACTTGTATAAGTCCCTCTGTACAAATTCAAACAGTGCGCTCACTGATAAAACCCTGGGCCTCTCCTTGAGCTGTAAGCCCCAAATCTTTCTTTTTCAAAGCACTTTCTCCTTTGATTTTGAATATACTGTTGTTTTTAATCTTTCTTTGTTGAACAACTAACCAAACAGCATGGAAGCTCTACAACCGAGTAAGTGGTTATCGCTTTCATTTACTGCTTTCATATTATAACTGTATTGTGGGGCTGCTCACTGTAAGTCTCCTTTTATAAACTCATATATACTGTGTAATAATAGTATAGATATTTCGAGTTTCCCCGGCAACTACGTCTAGAACTAGGTGACGCCGTTTCACTTATTCGTAGAAATAGACGCCTAGATCCCCAATAGGAGCACCAGATACAGTCTTCTCTTCGGCTGTCCTCCTTAGGAATCGTCAAGAAGCTCTACTCCCCAAGATGAATGTATTCTCCTTGAATGGCATCTTTGAGTTTCTTCCTAATTCTCAAACTTTCCTGACTTGATCTATTCCTTGTGGATAGCTTGCCTTGAATGTCTCGGGGTTTGGGTACCCACTACGGTCATAATCTTGGACCTTAACTAAGGAACCCTCTTTAAAAGCTAAAAGTCGCTGGATAGTAAACCTCGCACGTTTACCAGTGGTTTTCATCTTTAAAAGAGTTATCTCTCCTAATGGAAAGGAGATGATAGACCCACGGGCTTCTTAAAAGCATCGGCCTCCTCTTGGGCATTATTCAAGGACCCTACAGCTTCTTAGAAGTATTCACAGCCTCCTCTTAGGCTTCGTATAATGATCTCTTCCTCCGGGAATGATAGCCTCCTCTTGGGCTTCGTACAAGGACCCGTCGGCTTCTTAAAAGTCTCTAGCCTCCTCTTGGGCTTCGTATAAATTGTCCCGACGACCTCCTAGAGGTATAGGAACAGAACCTAGTCATCCTCATAGAACAGTCCTTTCATAGAGTCTACTACTGTTTCTCGAAGCATAGTACAAAAGATAAAACTCTAGACACGGACAGTCTAACTTCCTTGAGTCTCAAAGACATTCTCAAGCACCCTTCGTTAAATAGGAAGGAAACCCATAGACTCGGATAGTCTCAATACCCTTTGGATTTCCCGTTTCCTCAAAGAGAAGGAAATATCCCTGATCCTCAAATTAAATCCCTGTGTACAGTGTTACTCATATAAGAACTGATTTTCTCTTTTAAATCAGTATATTGGATCTGTCACTCAACTGAAACAGTTACAATAGCCTCCATCTCGGGCTTCGTACGAGATACCAAAATTCTCCCCAGTGGAGTCAAAACAACCTTTTCGCCTCTCTCTCGGGCTTTGTACGAGATACAAAAACACTCTATTACTGAGTATAAAAGATTCTCCAACTGAGTCAAATCTTTGCTAGCCTCCTCTTAGGCTTTGTATAACGATATGCCCCACTGGGTCAAAAAACTTTTAGCCTCTCTCTCGGGCTTTGTACGAGACACAAAATAGCCTCCTCTTAGGCTTTGTATAATGATTTTCCTAGCGGAAATTAGCCTCCTCTTAGGCTTTGTATAAGAAAACCACTGGTTGATCCAATCAACCTTTTAGCATCAAAGTTGTGCCTCGTTCGCAGTACACAAACATCAACAACTCCTTTCCTTTCATCTAATCGCTGTAAGCGGCAAGCCTCTGGATCCTCTACATCCATGCCACTGTCCCTCTTTTAGCATGAGAAATTCCTAAGGAAAGATGACATTGCTCTACACTGAGTTAAAGTCATCTCCTTCAGGTTAAAACCCCCTTTTCTTCCGAAATTATGGCATTGCTCGGATCCGCGTATCCCAGTTAAAGTAATTCTCCTTCCCCCTCTTTAGAGATGACAAATTCTCTCTAAAGTCGAGGTCTTTCAGCTTCACGTCTTGGGCTTTGAACAAGACACAAATAGACCTTTTAGCTTCACATCTTGGGCTTTGAACAAGATACAAATCACCTTTCGCTTCATGTCTTGGGCTTTGAACAAGACACCAAAACACCCATTTCCTCCCATAGAATAGGAGGAACTACGAACGCTCTGATTTCCCTGTTTCGGTAAACGGGAATACGTAGGCATAAGATCGAAAGAAAAGATCTTAGCGAGCGCAATCAACAAAAAACCCAAATCCCATATCTCCGTCAATCAAAAGTAGTATTTCAAAAGCACCAGTCCTAATATCCTAATCCTTATTCCCCGCCAGAAACCTTCTGTCCAGGTAAAAAAGAAAGAAAATAGTATTGGCAAAAATACAAATAACCAGTACAAAGGCCCCCCACATTGATAGCATTCGTAACTTAACAGACCGCTGTTTAAACTCAGTATGCAAGCAGGGTTAATTGGAGACATCTATTTCCCTTCCTTATTCAGCTCACAATAGGATAAAAAATGAATCGACCTGTAGTTTAAAGCTCAAACCGCAGAGAGCGACCAGCGCTTAAGAACCGCGTCCAAAATCGCTCGCTACAGAAAAGTGGGGCCCTTGTTTTTCTTTTTGTCTGTTTTCCTTGTAAAATGGCGACTCTGCTGGGGAGTCTCCTTTTCTGCCTTAGGGCATCATCCCCGTTTTCCACGGAAAATGGGAACTCTGCTGAGGAGAAAGATTGACCCATGCTGGTCCATCTCTTAGGCAGAGAACCACAGATTGGGGCTTCTGCCGGGGAACCCATTTCTGTCAGGAACTTAAGATTCATAGCTTTATAAGTCTAGGATGATTAGGAAAAATATATATACTGATTTTCCTAAATGCTATATGTGTTTATTTTTCTGCTACTGGGAATGCGTGTGATGCCGCATGTGGTGAGAATGAGTATACACTTAAGATAAGTGATGGCGACGGGGTCGACCATCAACCTCAGTGGAGGCTGACCAACGCAACCCATTCACTCTTATAGCCAATGGGCCGGTTGTTAAGTCTGAGAAGCTGAGGAGCCAAACCCTTTCGTAGTGCGGAAACTATCGGAAATAGTTGTTACGCGATACTACCCTCATTTGAGGCTGGTGATCTATTCTCGGTGAATGACACTTACTCTAAGATTGCACACAACTCGCTGGCGATCCGCTTGTTGTTTTGCTTTCCTGGGAGGAGCTGATGATAATGAGTACAGGTACAAAAATCACCCTAGTATAAACCTTTGGGGATGGGTAGAGCCTTGACTTCATGACAACGACCCTTTGACCCCATGTTTTTTCTTTGTTTTTGTGTGCTGCATTCATGCATTCATTTAATAAAACATTAAAACATTCAAAAAATTTCTCTTCTAGTCTCTCTGTTTTTCAAATTAAACTAAGACTGTGATTGCAAATATCAGAGAAAAAGATTGCATTAATGGATTTCGGTAGAAGGAGAACTCACCAGTATACCTTCAAGGTTCCAAAACTAGGGGATTTGAGAAAGTTAGCAAGGATGATCGTTAACCCAGAGGCTTTCAGAGGCAAGCACGGTGGTTTGCTACCACTGTTAAGAGTCCATGTGATTAAGGGGATCATGGACGCGCTCATTCAATTCTACGATCCAGTTTATCATTGTTTCACATTCCCGGATTACCAGCTATCACCAACGCTGGAGGAGTATTCTCATCTGACTGATTTACATATCACTGATCGAGCTCCATTTTCTGGACTGGAAGAAATTCCAAAGAATCAGACTATTGCAATAGCAATTAATTTGGACGAGTCTGAGGTCTGGACTCACATGACCACTAAGGGTGGCACCCAAGGTTTGCCAGCCCAGTTCCTGACCAAGAAAGCTCTGTACTTTGCTAGTATAGGGAACATGACTGCTTTTGAAAGCATCTTTGTCTTGCTCACCTACGGATTATTTTTGTTTCCCAACATCAATAACTTCGTCGATATCAACGCTATTAAGGTTTTTCTCATTGGAAACCCTGTGCCGAATTTGCTCGCAGATGCGTATCATTCTATACACTTGGGAAATTTGTACAGCGGAGGGGAGATCACATGCTGTGTACCTTTGCTCTACAAATGGTTTATCTCTCACTTGCCCAAGTCGGCCACTTTTTGGGATTGCAAGAGTGTCTTACGTTGGTCGCAGAAGATCACGTCTCTCACCAATTCCGATATAGATTGGTGTAATAGGATTTATGAGGGAATCAGAATCATTGACCGTTGTGGAAACTTCCCCAGCGTACCCCTCATAGGAACTAAAGGAGGAATCAACTATCATCCGATATTAGTTCTTCGTCAATTTGGATACCCGATGAGACACATCCCACTGGGTGTTCATCTGGAAGGTCTTTTCTTCGAAGAAGGAGAAAGTGACAGAGCACTAAAGATGGAAATAGTGCATGCTTGGAAACAGGTTTATAAGAAAGGACGAGAGTCTCTGGGAAAACCGGACTGTGTCTCGGTGGAGCCTTATCTCCATTGGGTACAAACTAGAGCTCTCAAGCTAAAGATGCCTTATCCTCGTTACGGAATTCTTCCACCGAGGGAAATTGTCATGTACTTCATGACGGAAACTGAAAGGCTTCAGGTTACTCTCAACAAGGTTCAAAAGGAAAGAAGATCTTGGAAGAACAAGTACCGCACCCTCGACGTAGAGTGTATCCAAATACAGCAATTACTGAAAGAGAAAGATGCTCTGATTGAAATTTTGGAGCAGCATGCTGTAGAGAATCAAGATGACCAAAGGAATTTGCTCACTCCTTTCACTTGGCAAAGGAATGACAACCCGACAACGGCCCAAGCGCCCCGGTCAAAGAAAAGGAAGGTACCAGAATCAGCACCCGGTTTCTCCTCAGAGAGGATTCGGGACCCATTAGTTTAGGTTTCTGTTTCTGCACTTTGTAATCTACTGTATTTCCATTTCTGTAATCCTTTGGAATTCAATAAAAAGGGGTTTTCCCACTGTTTGATATTTGCAATCTAATTGTCAAAGTTTATTTTAATTAAACCTAAAAACAATTAATATAATCATTGCATTCATCATTCTCACATCGCGTATTCTTCTTCCCTATGAATCTCACGTTTGTGTCTCGATTCTAGAGTCAAACTGTCTCATTCGTATAATACTCGGGCCAATCGTCAGAAAAAGATGGATGATCTTGAGGAAGAAAACAGAGAGTTGAAAGAAGAGATCGACGCTCTGAGAGAGGATATGAGAAAGCTTCGCACCCACTGTTATCTTGTTATCCCTAGTAGATCTATCCTTCGGCATAGTCTTTCTTGGAAAGCCCACCTTCGGCTTGGTCTTTCTTTTTGGGGTCCACCTTCGGCATGGTCTCGTATCCTTTCTTTTTCAGGTCCACCTTCGGCATGGTCTCGTAGTCTTTCTTTGAAAGCCCACCTCCGGCTTGGTCTTTCTTTTTCGAGTCCACCTTCGGCATGGTCCCGTATCCTTTGTTTGAAAGTCTACCTTAGGCATAGTCTTTCTTTGAAAGCTCACCTTCGGCTTGGTCTTTCTTTTTCGGGTCCACCTTCGGCATGGTCTCGTATCCTTTCTTTGAAAATCTACCTTCGGCATAGTCTTTCTTTGAAAGCTCACCTTCGGCTTGGTCTTTCTTTTTCGGGTCCACCTTCGGCATGGTGTCGTATCCTTTCTTTGAAAGTCTACCTTCGGCATAGTCTTTCTTTGAAAGCCCACCTTCGGCTTGGTCTTTCTTTTTCGAGTCCACCTTCGGCATGGTCTCGTATCCTTTATTTGAAAGTCTACCTTTGGTATAGTCTTTCTTTGAAATCTCACCTTCGACTTGGACTTTCTTTTTCGGGTCCACCTTCGGCATGGTCTCGTATCCTTTGTTTGAAAGTCTACCTTCGGCATAGTCTTTCTTTGAAAGCCCACCTTCGGCTTGGTCTTTCTTTTTCGAGTCCACCTTCGGCATGGTCTCGTATCCTTCGTTTGAAAGTCTACCTCCGGCTTAGTCTTTCTTTAAAAGTCTACCTTCGGCATAGTCTTTCTTTGAAAGCCCACCTTCGGCTTGGTCTTTCTTTTTCAAGTCCACCTTCGGCATGGTCTCGTATCCTTCGTTTGAAAGTCTACCTTCGGCTTAGTCTTTCTTTAAAAGTCTACCTTCGGCATAGTCTTTCTTTAAAAGCCCACCTTCGGCTTGGTCTTTCTTTTTCAAGTCCACCTTCGGCATGGTCTTGTATCCTTCATTTGAAAGTCTACCTTCGGCATAGTCTTTCTTTGAAAGCCCACCTTCAGCTTGGTCTTTCTTTTTCGAGTCCACCTTCGGCATGGTCTCGTATCCTTCGTTTGAAAGTCTACCTCCGGCTTAGTCTTTCTTTAAAAGTCTACCTTCGGCATAGTCTTTCTTTGAAAGCCCACCTTTGGCTTGGTCTTTCTTTTTCAAGTCCACCTTCGACATGGTCTCGTATCCTTCGTTTGAAAGTCTACATTCGGCTTAGTCTTTCTTTAAAAGTCTACCTTCGGCATAGTCTTTCTTTGAAAGCCCACCTTCGGCTTGGTCTTTCTTTTTCAAGTCCACCTTCGGCATGGTCTCGTATCCTTCATTTGAAAGTCTACCTTCGGCATAGTCTTTCTTTGAAAGCCCACCTTCGGCTTGGTCTTTCTTTTTCGAGTCCACCTTCGGCATGGTCTCGTATCCTTCGTTTGAAAGTCTACCTTTGGCATAGTCTTTCTTTGAAAGCCCACCTTCGGCTTGGCCTTTCCTTTTTCGAGTCCACCTTCGGCATGGTCTCGTATCCTTTGTTTGAAAGTCTACCTTCGGCATAGTCTTTCTTTGAAAGCCCACCTTCGGCTTGGTCTTTCTTTTTTTTTTTCGAGCCCACCTTCGGCATGGTCTCGTATCCTTATATCCCCAGTTTAGTCCGCCTTCGGCCGGTCTGCCTTTTCAAGTTCGCCTACGGCCGTTCTCGTATTTGCGTTATTTCATCATCCCCACAGGTTGTAAATTTCCAGGTTATTTTGGTATTCAATCTCCGTGTATCCCGATTGTCTGAAAGCCGTTGCTTCCATACCCTCGGATCCAAGAAGTTTGAATAGGGGCAGCTGTAACACCTCAAAATTTGCCCTAGTGTTGCTAACCTTTTTATCTTATGCTTCATTTCATTTGCATTGTCATTTTTGCATTTGCATATTTCTTTTGGGCATGGGATCAAGGTATTCTTTCAGCAGCTCACGGCGTCATCAGTTCCAGTATGATTTTTAATAGTGTTCAGAGCCAAGCAGATAGCTTGCCAAGTCTTTTTGAGCATTTATTTTGCTCATTAAATGACTGGATGATCAGAAACTCCAGCAGTCACTTTTTGATCAGTTATTCAGCACCAGACAGTTGTTATCAGCAGTTTAATTTGAGTGCGAAAAAACGTTTCACGGCATATTTCAAGTGTATTCCAGTGTAATATCAAATGACAAGTTTCAGAGGTCTATCGTGGTTCAGAACGGGTAGAACCAGACGAATATCCAAGTTTCCCTCCTTTTGGCGCAAAAATTCAAATTTTGAATGTGTTAATCGATTAACCAATTGCAGTGCAATTAGGTTAATCGATTAACCATTGTGAATTTTGCCCAAATGCTGCATTTTCAGAGCTGTTTCTTTTTAATCCAATTTTTAATCATCCATTTTAATTCTACACATCAGTAGAAGGATCTAGAGAGTTGATTTTCCATTCAAAAATTCAAATTCTTTCCACTCCAATTCCACATTTCCTTTCCTAATTCACATTTCATCCCAATTTCCACTCACTTAACCTCACTCCCAACCCAAACTTAACTCCTAACCTAGGGGTTATTTAAACCAATTCATTCCAAACCTCTAAAAACCTAGATCATATTTTCACTCCCAATTTTCAGAATTCTCTCAATTCTCTCTCATTTTTTCATTCTCCAACTCCATTTTCAACCACACTCAAAGCTCTTCTTCAAAGATTAGCAAGTTTTTCATTGGAACTTGTTAACTCTTGAGCTAGACCTCTCATCATCACTACATTTCAGATTTTCAATTTGGATTTTCGTTTGGATCTGGTTCTGAATTTTCAGAAGTGATTTTTGGAAGTGCTTTTGGAGCTTTGGTTGCTTATTGCTTGGATCTTCAAGTTTTAAGTGCAAGAAGCTTGTGGATCTTGGATTTCTCTACTTGAATTCATCCATTTCTGTTTACAACACTTACCAAAGCAAATCTCAGCTTTGTAGGTTGGTTAATTTCAGATCCATACTCATTTTAGCTTAATTGCAACTTATACAATGTAGATCCATGAATTTTGATGTGTTTTGGTTCATTTGGTTGATCTTGATTGTGGATGTTGATGATTATTGAATTTAAATGATGTTTGAATGTTGTTTCTGAACTTAATTTTCGTGCATTGTTGATTACATGATCATTGGAGATGATTGCATAAGTGCTTTTACTGCTGGAAGTGATTTTTCAAACTGATTTTGTGTTGATTTTACAGTGTTAATCGATTAACCAATTGCAGTACAATTAGGTTAATCGATTAACCAGTGCAAAATATGCGTAATCAGAGCTCTTAATCGATTAACACAATTGCACTGCAATTGGTTAATCGCTTAACACTGCCGCAGAGTGTGTTCTTTGTGCATTTTTGAGCATGTTTCGATCCCGTTTCACTTTTAATCTTCATGGATTGATATGATACATGTTTAATGACTTTTTGATGCTGCGGCACCTCACACCATCGTATATGCACAATTTTCCGACACGCGGCTCTTGTATTTTAATCGTTCATGAACATGTTTACATTGTTGCATACTTGATGCCATGAACACATAGCACACACTTCTTGAGCATGTTGATTATGGATTATTGCTTATGTTGCTGGAATTATGTTGTGCATGCTAGTTTGGTTTTGATTCCATGAAATGCACATTCGAGTTAATTTGTCCGTTATCAAATGATGTACATTCTTTCATGATGAATTCAAGTATTGTGTACCATGGTGTATGACGTGATTGTGATCATGATTAATTGTGAAATGTAATGCTTGATGCATGTTTGCTTTTTCCATGAGTGAATCATTAGTGAATCACATGCTGCCCTGTTTTTACAGCTGTATTGTTGCAGATGCGCTGTTGTAGCTGCTGTTTTTGTTCATTTCTTCTTTCCTTCTTCATCTCTTTCACTATTTCCTTCCCTTGAATCTCAAGACTTGTTTAAGTTTTGTATTCACTTCCTTAGAGCTACCTAGTCCAACTTAATTTTTGATTAAGCTTGGAGTAGGATTAGCGTTAGGCTCCCCTTTGCATGCTAACTTAGGTAGATGTTTCCCCTTTCAAACTCAACTATAGGGCCACTTTTCCATGACAACATTAGGATAGAATTCCCCTTAGTGTTTTCTTTATCCTTGAGTCTTCTCATCTCATCTCATAACAATCCTAAAACACTTAATAAAAGATTAACATGTATTGCGCATGAGCCTTACATATGGGAAGTGAAGTATGGGGGGTCTCCCTTCATTCTTCTAGGGTACTTAGTGTACGTCCTGTTGGGGACGATGCGCGAAGTATTCATTCCTATGTTACAGACTTGGGTGCAATGCAAGTTATGAACTAACTTCAAACCACTTATGTCTTAAAAAATACAAAACAAACTCGAATCCTTTTTCATCCTTCGGGATTGTTAAGTTCAACTCATTTTCATAAAAAGGCACGTCATTTTCCGTCTCGTCGCAAATAGGCATCGACCCTAACTGTCGGACGCGAACTTAACGTCGCTCATAAAAAACACTAACTGACCTCGTTAGGTCGAACTACGACTGCTCTGACTTCCTCTCTCTGGTTAGATTGAGGGTACGTAGGCACAAGACGACGATGTCTTGGCGAGCAACCTCCCCCCTTAGTTCGTGTCCGAACTACGTTGACTCTGACTTTCCCATTGCACGAGGGAATACGTAGGCATAGGACGAGCGATGTCCTATCGAGTCACTTCTTTTTCTTTTCTTCTTCGTTTCTTCGTTTCTTTCCGTTCCCGTTCCTTCTCGTTTCCAGTAGCAGTGGAGCTCCAGATGACGACACCCTTTGATCGAGACAACAAGCATGGATCCCATCGAGTACAATGGACGTGTGGGGTGCTAACACTTTTCCTTCACGTAACCGACTCCCTTACCCGTTTCTCTTGGTCACAAGACCATGCTCTTTCCCTTCCCCCAGGTTTACGCAGTGTTTCCTTTCCCTCTCTTGGGATAAATACACATTGCTGGTGACTCTGTTTTCCGCGCCACTTTCGCGTTTGTACCATGGATGCAAATCCTCGGGAGCGACACAATTTAGAAATAAGATGGAGGAGAGATTGTTCAGACGCAACATTTCCTGACGAGGAAAGAACTGACAACTCGATTGAGAAGAGGAATTTTTATCACTAGGGGATAAGACCGACTAGAGTGATAGTGATGCAATATAAATATGAATGTCAATCAATAATGTATGATGTATGCATATTTATGCTGACAAAACTGACACGACATACAGACTAGTGGATGAACATGAATGGATACTCGGCCACTGCGGGGGATGAAAAGTATTATTCATTCTAGATAGCAATTATGCCTTGCTTAGGAGAGATAATCCCCGTGGGGAACACGTTGGTCGGGCTTAGGAGATAAGAACTCTGTCGGGGCTGTCAGATGGAACATGGTCTCTGACACAACTGATCCTTTACTCAGGTGTACTGGTTTAGAAGGATTCTTTGGTTCCACACTTTGAAGCTTAATCGCTTTTGGAGTAGTGATCGATGTTCTTTCGATGTTCAACAGTCAAAAGAAATTGTCATCTTTATTTTAAAAGCAGAAATTTTTTGACAAGTAAATTCATTTTTGTTTTATTTCAAGAATCGTTAATAATATTAAAAACATCATTCTGTAAAGCTAAAACAAATAAGAATTGCAAACAAAAGCACTAAGGCTCAAATTTTATTGATAGGATGGAAATCAGCCAAGCGCGTGATTCCATAGAGTATATACAAAGTTAGAAAATGGTAATTTAAGGGAAACGGGCTACATTGAAACACAACGACCACTATCCTTCTACCAACTTTGAATTCTGGACATCCTGAGCTTCCGTCGAAGATGACCTTGACTGGATTTTTCCTGATGGATAGCATGACTGCTGCTGGGGGATTTGCCCCTTTGCTGGACGTAGTTACTTGCCATGTGTCCCTAACTTTTTTCTGGACTGTACTTTGAGATTTCCAATCCAACAGGATGATTTTTGATTATGTCTCTAATTTTTTCCTGGACCGCCCTTTCGGGTTTTCAATCCACCGAGACGTTTATTTTTATTTTTATTTTATTTAGGCGAAGTATTTCTTGACTACGTCAACATTTGTGGGGTAGGCAAATTCCTCTCCATCCATGGTTGCGAGTCTCAAGGCGCCGCCTGAGAAAGCTTTCTTGACTACATAGGGGCCGTCATAATTCGGAGTCCATTTGCCCCAGGAATTAGTGAGAAATGATTGTATCTTCTTGAGCACTAGGTCTCCTTTTCTGAAGACACGGGGTCGGACCTTTTTGTCAAATGCTTTATTCTTTCTTTGTTGATATAACTGACAGTGGCATAGAGCCGTTATTTGCTTTTCTTCGATCATATTAAGTTCGTCGTGCCTACTTTGACACCATTCAGCCCCTGTTAACTTAGCTCCATCAATACCCGGATTGATGGGATCTCTACTTCTACGGGGAGCACTGCCTCCATGCCATATACTAGAGAGAAAGGGGTTGCCCCTGTTGAAGTGCGGACAGATGTGCGATAACCGTGAAGAGCAAAAGGTAGCATCTCGTGCCAATCTTTATAGGTTACAACCATCTTTTGAACAATTTTCTTGATGTTCTTGTTAGCCGCTTCTACCGCTCCGTTCATCTTGGGTCGGTAGGGAGATGAGTTATGGTGTTCAATCTTGAACTCAGTTCACAATTCCTTCATCATCTTGTTATTCAAGTTAGATCCATTATCAGTAATGATCTGGCTTGGAACACCATAACGGCAGATGAGATTGGTTTTGATAAATCGGACCACCACTTGTCGGGTTACATTGGCGTATGATGCTACTTCGACTCACTTGATGAAGTAGTCAATGGCTACCAGGATGAACCGATGTCCGTTCGAAGCCTTGGGTTCAATCATGCCAATCATGTCGATTCCCCATATGGAAAAAGGCCATGGGGAAAAAAGAACTCTGAGATGTGTTGGCGGTACATGGATTCTGTCTTAGTATATCTGACACTTGTGACATCTCCTCATGTACTTGTAGCAGTCGGATTCCATGGTCAACCAATAGTACCCTGCCCTTAGAATTTTTCTAGCCATCGTGTGTCCGTTGGCATGAGCGCCAAAGGATCCTTCGTGAATCTATTTTATCAACATGTTTGCTTCTGGTTTGTCTACACATCAGAGCAAGACCATGTCAAAGTTTCTCTTATAGAGTGCATCACCACTCAGAAAGAAGTTGTCAGCCAATCTCCTGAGGGTCTTTCTATATTTTCTTAATGCCCCAGCTGGGTATTCTTGTTTCTGAAGGAAGCATTTGATATCGTGATAACAAGGTTTGTCGTCTATGACTGCTTCAATCGTGAAGATGTAGACGGGCCGTTCAAGGCGCGTTATGTCAATCTTAGGTATGTCACTCCATTGACCTACACTAATCATGGAAGAGAGAGTGGCTAATGCATCAGCAATGTGATTCTCTTCACGAGGGATGTGATGAAACTCGATTCTGTTGAAGAATGGTAACAACCTTCTCACGTTGTCTTTATAAGGGACCTGTCCTGATTGGCATGTGTTCCAATATCCTTTGTTATTTTTGATAACCAGGGCTGAGTCTCCATATACATCCAAGTTCTTTGTCCTCAAATCGATTGCTTCTTCGAGACCTATGATACAAGCTTCGTATTTAGCCTCGTTATTTGTACACTTGAATGTCAGTCGGGCGGTGAAAGGAATGTGGGTACTCTGAGGTGTTATGATGATTGCCCCAATTTTGTTTCTATAATGACTGACAGCTCCGTCAAAGGTTAGTCCCCATTGGGAACCTGGTTCTGGCCCTTCACTAGGTAGCGGTTCATCGCAATCTTTCATTTTCAAATACATAACATTTTCATCTGGGAAGTCAAATCTGACTGATTCCTGATTGTCAATCGGTTGATGAGCCAAATAATCGGCTAAAACACTTCCTTTGACGACTTTCTGAGCATGGTACTCTACATCGTATTATGATAACAACATCTGCCAATGGGTTATCCTTCCCGTGAGAGCAGGCTTTTCAAAGACATACTTGACTGGATCCATTTCGGAGATTAACCAAGTAGTGTGACAAATCATATACTGACGAAGACGTTTGGCTGCCCAAGCCAGAGCACAACAAGTTTTCTCAAGCATAGTGTACAGAGTTTTGCAGTCGGTAAATTTCTTGCTCAAATAGTAGATGGCAGACTCTTTCCTTTTGGTTTCATCCTGCTGGCCAAGTACATAACTCATTGAGTCTTCCAAGACTGTTAGGTAGATGATCAGTGGTCTTCCTTCCACTGGAGGTGATAGAATCGGTGGATTCAATAGGTATTCCTTGATACTGTCGAAGGAGGTTTGGCAGTCTTCTGTCCAAATGCAGTGCTGATTCTTTTTGAGTAATTTGAAGATTGGCGCGCATGTCGCGGTTATGAGGAATATGAATCTGGAAATGTAATTCAAACGTCCCAGGAATTCCCTGACTTGTTTTTCAGTCTTTGGAGAAGGCATTTCTTGAATGGCCTTGACTTTGTCAGGATCAACCTCAATTCCTTTCTGGATGACGATGAACCCTAAAAGTTTCCCCAAACGGGCACCGAATGTGCACTTGTTGGGATTCAATTGGAGTTTGTATTTTCTCTGATGCTCGAATAGTTTTGACATGTGGGTCACATGCTCCTCTTCTGTCTTAGATTTGGCCATCATATCATCGACATATACCTCGATTTCTTTGTGTATCATGTCATGAAACAGAGTAGTCATGGCCCTTTGATAGGTTGCCCCGACGTTCTTCAAACCGAACGACATTACCTTGTAACAAAAAGTGTCCCATGGGGTAATGAACGAAGTTTTCTCCATGTCTTTCGGCGCCATTTTGATATTTGATTATAGCCCGAGAATCCATCCATGAAGGAGAAGACTTTGAATTTCGTTGTACTGTCTACCAGCATGTCTATGTGTGGTAAGGGAACGTCATCTTTTGGACTGGCCTTGTTCAGACCCCTGTAGTCTACACACATTCTGACATTTCCGTCCTTTTTTGGAACTGGTACTATGTTGGCCAGCCACTGAGGATATTCTGATGTGGCGAGAAAACCCGCGTCAATTTGTTTCTGTACTTCCTTTTTGATTTTGATGGCCATGTCCGAATGAGTACGTCTTAATCTTTGTTTTACCGGCGGACATTCTGATCTCAACAGTAGGTAATGTTCCACGAAGCTGGTATCCAACCCTGGCATTGATAGGACCAAGGGATACATCGGGAAACTCTTTGAGAAGCTTTATCAAACTTTCTTTGACAATCGGACTGAGCAGTGCCCCAATCTTGACTTCTTTTCTCTCTTCTTCAGAACCCAAGTTGACCGTATCCAACGGCTCTTTGTGAGGTTCAATGGACCTTTCCTCTTGTCTGAGTAATCGGGAGATCTCTTCTGGAATTTCTTCGTCATTTTCTTCTTCAGCCTCAAATACCGAGAATTCAAAGTTGGGAGAAGGCATTGGATCGTATGTTTCAATGGGGTTTAAAACAAGCAATCTGCATGACATGATGATTTGTTTTTTAGAAGAGATAGAGAGAATGCAAGAGTGTGTGCAGTGTCTTTTTTGAAAAATGCTTGTTTTTATTATTTGAGTTGTTTTTAGGATTACAATTTTCTAAAAAAAAGCGAAAAGAGAAAACAGCAATAAAATGCGGAAATTACAGAACACCGTTACTTTATTTATGATTTTGTCGATTCTTGAAACTACAACCCTATAAAACAAAACTCAGTCGCTTTGGGCGAAGTGAAGAGAGACATTTACAGAAAGTGATCCATATCAAAACATCCATTTCACCTGGGCAGGGTGAAAGGTTAAAGTAAAGACGACAATTACTTAGACTTATGAACGACTTTCAGAACGTTGACAGCGACCCATTGGCGGCGAACTCCTCGGTGAATCACAAAGTCTGGTACCTTCCTTCTTGGCTTGTCTTCAGAAATAACGCTGATTTCTGGTGGAGCTGGATCGTTGGAATCTGTCCCCCAGGCAGAGTTGTCGTAGGAGGATTCTTCAGCTGTATCTTACACAGTGTTTGCACTCTCAGGCAGATCTCCTCATCCAGTTGGCTGGATGTCTTCGAGCCTGATACGAGAGCTTTTGGGAGCGGTGTACTTGACCATGAAGTTGTATTTGCCAATTGGTTATCCTAGGGTGTCCCACACTTCTTTGGAACTAGAGGAGTCATTCCTTTAGATGACGTTGACCTCGGGAAAAGCGTAGTTAAGGAACTCTTGTCCTGCAATCCTCGCAAATTCATCGTTGTACCGAATATTTTATGAATGCCCTGAGTAATGATCCCATGATTTGGTGGGGACACAAGTATTCTTTTCAATGATGCTCATCTGGTATGCATCATTCGGCTGACTCTCTTGTCCCAAGTCTCCTGGGTACGGCTTTCAGATAGGTAAGTCATCCAGGGGATCATAATAGTCATACTCACAGTTGTCCTTCATTAGATCATCTTCCTCTATTAAATTCGTTGCAGTCTTCTCATGTTGCAGCAACGAGTTCGTCTGAACAATTGGATTAGTATCTTTGAAAGATAGGACCCCGTTCCTGACAAGCTTCTGCACATCAGACTTGAAGTTGAGGCAGTTTTCTATGTTATGCCCCGGTTCTCCTTGATGGTAAAGGCAAGTCTGATCCGCATTGAACCAAAAAGGCGGATTTTCCGGTACTGTAAGAGGGGATCTGGTTTGAACGTGCCCCATGACCAGTAGTAATGGAAACAATTATGTGTACGACATTGGTATAGGGTCGAATGTAACATCCCCTTTCTATACCCCCAAATAATCACATAAATCATTTAGGCACATATTAAAAAATTCGCCAGAGTACGATTAAAACATAGTATAAAAGAGGCATGTCACATCATACACGCATTTAATACATACAACACCTGCTCAAAATATTGATATGCAACAGTGGGGTAACTTGCCACAGAGGAACTTTGTCCTTACACCCACATCTCAATATTTAGAATAAAAGCGGAAAATCCAAACATTGAAATACATCCAAGTATACATACGTAGATATATACATCACCAAGTATCATCCATCATTATAAGTCATGTTTACATAAACATTCATCAACAAGATACATGTACAAATGTATCACAAAAGAATAATATACATCCTAGCTACCCGGTACTACATATCAGAGCCAACCGACCAAAAGAATGAAGACACGCTTCACAAAAAGACCTCCAGCATACCTACTCTGCAATGCCTCATAGAGCATCATAAAACAGCAGAAGGGTGAGAAATATTATCATAATAACAATGCATATAATTATGTACTACAACATAAACATATAACACATATTCTCACCACAACTCATCATATATCACAATATAGATATATCATCAAGCATATTCATTATGCATACATTCACCATTATCATCATTCCACATGAACACACACACATACTTGTTCATTCAACAATGCATCATTATAAGATACAGTTTATATCATTTCCCATAAACATACATATATCAATGTTTATTCATTAATGCACAAATACAAAGATGATCAATGCAACTCATAGAGACCGACTCTCGACTCTATGCAGATGCATGCGGTACCGACTCATCACCCGAGCTCAATTGAAGAACTCAATGGAAATATCCTCCCTGCCGGGCCTACGATATTTCCCCATCGCTCATACCATCATGGCATCCGATGTTTCTGGATTGTTCACGCAGACACAATCCGATTGCTCAAACCCCACAAGGGCACACAATCATTCTGAAGATTCCCACGGAATCAAGTGTAACTCATCGCAACGATTACACCCATTGACTACGCAATGTTCAGAGGATCCTCAAATGATCATTTGTGTAATCAATCACTCACACCCAACAGGGACGCGATATTACACCCGATTCTCCACGAATCGCGACACATGAATGCATGTCATGATGTTTCTCATACAAAATGACCACATACACTCATGCAATGCACACATATTTCACAATATAGTCATGCATTCATCACATATAATCCACATACATTCACATCAATTGTATAACAACATACACAATTATCCAAACAATTTAATTTACGGTTCACCGTAAAAGTCGGTTAAAATTCGGCTAAAAATAATATTTTTCATCACCCTCAAATAGAACATATTTTTAGCTTCAGTTTGTTATAAAGAACAGCTCAATCGGATAAACGACGAAAAAGTTACGGACTTTTAAAGAAAACATTTTTCGGAAAACTAGCAGAGTGTAATCGATTGCACTCCTGATGCAATCGATTGCACAGTCCCAGACTTGCAATTTTTCGCCCTTTACATATGTGCAATCGATTTGCATCCTGCTGCAATCGATTGCACCTGTTAAAAACCAGAAAAAATAGCTGCTGCCCAAACACAAAACCCTCTGGAAACCCGACCGATTCAATTCTATGATACGAAACAAATACACAGTAATCTTTACCAAATATATATCAACGTTTTAGGACCATAAAACGATAATTCTACGACGTTCGATTTTCACCCGAAAACTCAAACCCTCTAATATCCAAAATGTCGAAAGTTACGAAACTCAACCGATTTCAACCAAACAAGTTTCTATAATCTCGGCCTAACCTCATACGACTAATCTACGCAATTTATTTCGAAATTCATCCGTGAAAACATCGATTTCTATCGATTTCCTACAATTCGACCTAAACGGAAAAAACAACGGAAACATAACGAAAACTAACCAAAACATAACCAAACTTCATGAAACTTTAAACAGCAGCTCACATACATATAACCAACCAACACATGTATTTATACGACTTTTCGACCGTAAAAACATCGGTTTCTATCGATTTCGTCAAATACGGCATAAACGGAAACATATGGAAAACCAACCAAAACATTCACACAAAACACATACATAATCATACACAAAGTTAGGATAACAATATTTCACACCCTTACCCGGATTCCAAATGATCTAGCTCTTGTTCTTGATGATTTCCACTCTTTTTCCTCTTTTCTTCTCTTTTTCCCTCTTCCTCTTTCTTTCTCTTCTTTTTCTTTCTATCTTTCTCTATTTCTCTCTATTTCTCTTTTCTATCTATTTTCTTTCTTTTCTATTTCTTTTCTCTCATTTTCCACTAAATCAATTAATTCATTTTTCTCACATAATTCTAATTCCACAAAATTTCTAACTTATGATTAATTGAGAAAAGTCTAAAATACCCTCCATTCTAATTTCCCCGAAAACTCTCGAAAACGGTAAAATAACATTTAACACACCAATTTAACAAATAAAATAATTTATCACCCAATTAAAATAAAAGACTCAAGAATAATGGAATAATCAAAATCGGGGCGTTACATCGAACCCTGGTGGTTGCGTTGTACGACTGTTGTTGTACTGAGGACGAGCCTGCTGAAGAGCCTGTTGTGTCCTTTGCTGACATTGTTGTTGATTCGGTTGCCTCTGAGCAACCTGAGGCTGATATGTTGGAACAGGCGCAAGGTTGATAGTAGGAGTTACAACTGCTACTGGTTGGTACTATCGCCTTTGCTTCTCGAGAGAGATATTGCCAATATCTTACTCTTTTTTCTTAGGGAGAGCACTGCCGTATCTTTTGGTACTGCTTGATGCTCCAGCAACTTTGACCAGACGTCTTTCTCAGACTGCTTCTTCAAGATGAACTCCCATGCCTACCATCTCAGTAAAGTCGCTGGGCGCACTGGCGACCATTCGGTCATAGTAGAATGAGCTCAAGGTTTTCAAAAAGATTTTTGTCATATCTTTTTCCTCAAGAGGTGGACAAATCTGGGCGGCAATTTCACGCCATCTCTGAGCATACTGCTTAAAGGTTTCCTTATCCTTCTGCGACATGGCTCTGAGTTGATCTCTGTCTGGTGCCATGTCCAGGTTATACTTATACTGCTGAGCGAAGGCAGCGCCAAGATCTCTGAAAGTGACGATCTTGGTGCGGTTTAAACCCATGTACCATTTGAGTGCGGCACCGGTTAAACTATCTTGGAAATAGTGGATCAGTAGTTGTTGGTTTTCTATCTGAGTTGACATCCTTCGAGCATACATCACCAAATGACTTTGAGGGCAAGAGTTACCCTTGTATTTCTCAAATTCGAGCACCTTGAATTTGTGCGAAACTTTTACATTGGGGACCAAACAAAGGTTCGCGACGTCCTTTCTGAATAGATCCTGACCGCGAATGGCATGCAGTTCCTTCTGCATTTCCAGGAATTGTTCCTAGAACTCATTCATTCTGTCGTACATACTTTCGTTTCCACCAGAAGGTATTTGTGGAATCTGCCTTTCTGGGACAGTGTGTACAACGGGTGGTGGTATAGTCATTACGGCAGTGACTCTTGGTGCTTCCCTCTCCTGAAGTTTGTAACCTTCAGGAGTTGTTGTCATGCCCCTTGCATCTTCGCTTTCCCGAAGTTTGTAACCTCCAGGCCCAGCGGCTCCTGCTGCAGTTTCCGGATCTTCCGTGATCGGCGGAATATATCCTTCCGGGATATAGTTAATAGGCATGCCCCTGGGACGATCTTTAGGCATGTTATACCGAGGATCATACTTTTCCACTATGGGTGCCGATGTGATCTCTGAGATCACAGCCCTTTGTATCTGAGCTGCTGCCAGAGCTTGCATGTCATTGTGAAGTTTCCTCAGATCTTCTTTCAGAGCGTCGAGTTCTTCTCTCGACCCTCTATTCTCTTCCTCGAGATTATCCATTTTCTTTTGTCGATTGGCCCGAGTATTGTACGAATGAGACAGTTTGACTCTAGAATCGAGACACAAATGTGAGATTCGTAGGGAAGAAGAATGCGTTATGTGAGAATGATGAATGATATGCAATAATTATATTAATTAAAATCTTTTTGTTTAATCAAAAGAAACCTCAACAATTGGATTGCAATATCACACAGTGGGGAAACCCCTTTGTAGCGAGTGATTTTTGTCGGTGACGCGACCACCTTATCACTGGTTCTTCTCCTCACCGCAATGAGGAGGATGGGGTGCTACTTTCTGATTTCTTATTTATCCTGTGAAGCTGGAAGGGAAAGGGAAGCTATCTAAAACTAACCTTGCATGCGAATGTTTAACTGAACAAACGCTTAAAGGATTCGGGGATTCGGGGAGTCGGGGTCAGGTTATACAATGGGGAGTTATCAATTACCCATCCTATATGTGGTTATCCACAGGATATTAGCTTTAGGTTTTGCTTTATACTTGATAGTGTTTCTCTGTTAATGGGTTGGGAAAGTTTATTGGGAAGATATGAGTGAGTGAGTGAGTTTTTGTTGATGTTTGGGTGTTTTTGGTAAGGTACTGGACCTAAGTTTTGATTGATATGAAGGTAATGTACCTAGAGATTTTGTTTAGTATGCTCGCTAAGATTTCGCAATCTTATGGCTACGTATTCCCGTTTTAATGAAACAGGGAAATCAGAGAAATCGTAGTTCCTCCTATTCTAAGGGAGGAAAAAGGTGTTTTGGTGTCTTGTTCAAAGCCCAAGATTGAAGCTAAAAGGAGTATTTGTGTCTTGTTCAAAGCCCAAGATTGAAGCTAAAAGGTTGATTGACTTCACTGGGGAAGTCGACTGACTCAACAAGAGAGTGTTTATATGTCTTGTACAAAGCCCAAGATTGAGGCAAAAAAGAGACTGACTCTTTTTGGGGATATCATTATACAAAGCCTAAGAGGAGGCTGAAAGTTTGACTTTTCCGGGGGAAAGTGTTTTATCTGTCTTGTACGAAGCCCAAGATGGAGGCTGAAAAGAGATTTTAAACTGACTCTGGTGAGGATATTTTTATGTGTCTTGAACAAAGCCCAAGATTGAGGATGAAATGAGTTTGACTCTGCGGGAGAGTATTATATGTCTTATACAAAGCCCAAGATTGAGGCTGAAATGGGTTTGACTCTACTTGGGAAATCATTCCTCGAAGCCTAAAAGAAGGCTGGGAGGAAATGACTTCGCTGGGGAAGATATCTGTCCCGAGCTTAAGAGAGGGAAATTTATGTCTTGTACAAAGCCCAAGATTGAGGCTAAAAGGGTTTGACTCAACAAGAGAGTGCTTTTATATGTCCTGTACAAAGCCCAGGATTGAGGCTAAACAAGCTGGAGAAATCATCATACCTAAAAGGAATCTGACTTCTGCTAGGGGAAATCTTTATACCAGGCCTACGAGGAGGCTGGAAATGATTGACTCAACAAGAGAGTGTTTCTATCTGTCCTGTATAAAGCCCAGGATTGAGGCGAAAAAGGGGTGACTCAACAAGAGAGTGCTAAAAGGTGATTGACTCAACAAGAGAGTCTTTGGAACGTTGATGGACTCAACAAGAGAGTCTGATAAGGTGATTGACTCAACAAGAGAGTCTGAAAAGTTGATTGACTCAACAAGAGAGTCTGAAAAGGTTAGCTCCGCTGGGGAGAATCATTTGTACAAAGCCCAAGAGGAGGATAACTTCCTTGAGGAAGGATTATTATACAAAGCCTAAGAGAAGGCTGACTTCCCTGAGGAAGGATCATTATACAAAGCCTAAGAGGAGGCTAACTTTCTACTGGGATTATTGAGATCCCGAGACAGGTCCAAATGGGGAATCAACTCTTGCTGAGGATTGCAGAAGAGTTGAGGTATCAGAGACCTTGAGGTTCTGATTTGTGATTTTTAGGAGAAAGACTGAGTTTCAGCTCTACTGGAGATTTATCCAGATTGATTGGGGTTTCTCCTATGTTTGTAAGGTGCTTGAGAATGTCTTTGAGACTCAAGGGGGTTAGACTGTCCAAGTCTACTGGTGTGGAAGAATTTTATCTTTTGTATGATGCCCAAGAGGAGGCAAGCGTTAAGGGATGAGAATCAACCATAAACTGGTATGAGTTTTGACACTGGGAAGACAGCTCTAGCAAAGGATAACTAAGTTTTGTCTTATACCTTTAAGAGGTTGTCAGGGTCCTTGTATTAAGCCCAAGAGAAGGCATGAGAACTTCTAAGAAGCCGAAGGGTCCTTGTACAAAGCCCAAGAGGAGGCGGGGATGCTTTTAGAAAGCCTGTGGGTCCCAAACCGAGAGAAGTTCAAGAAATGCAATTCACCGAGAAGAGATCATTTCATGAAAGTTCAAGGTTTGAAGAAACTCAAGAGATGCCATTCACCAAGAATAGATCACCTCTGGGGAGTAGAATTTCTTTGACAATTTCTAGGGGTGACAGTCTAAGAAAAGGTTCACAAAGAATACTGCCTTTCTCTTTGTTCCATATTGTTTAACCCGAAGAGGAGGGAAACTGTATCCGGTAATCCTATGGGGATCTAGTTTTGTTTGTTTTTAAACAGTGACCAACATGGCTTTACCTAGTTCTAGACCTAGTTGCCGGGGAAAACTCTAAATAACTATACTAGTATATATACAGTTGATATATGACGAGTATTTAAAGGAGGTTTGAAAGAAGATTAACCATGCGCAGCTTCCCACAATACAGTTATATATATGACATGTATTTAAAAGAGATGAAAGAAGACTAACCATGCACAGCTTCCCACAATACAAGTTATATATATCAAAGAGGATAAAAGAAAGCGGATAAACACTTACCCGTTGTAGAGCTTCTATGTTGTTTGGTTAGTTGTTTAACAAAGAAATCAAAGAAAGTTTTGATAACAACTATATATTTGGATTCAAAATCAAAGGAGAAAGTGCTTTGAAAAGATTGTTGGGGGCTTATACTCAAGGAGAGGCCCTAGGTTTAACAGTGCTCGTACCGTTGTTTTAAAGATCGTATCGGGACTTATACAACGACTGAGGCCCAAAAAGGTTTATTTACAACAGGGTTGGGTCTTACACTCTATTAGAGGCCCAAAGATTATTTAAAGAAAAGAAATGAGACTTACAACACGAGGGTAGGCCCAGATGATTTTGATTTTGAACTGGCGATCGCGCCGAGACTTATACCATATCTAAGGCCCAAAATGGTTTTGGTTAAAAGGGGATTGGGTCTTACACCCTATTAGAGGCCCAAAGATGTTTTAAGAAAATAAATGGGACTTATAGCTCAAGGAGAAGCCCAAATGATTTTGTTTTAAATGGCGATGACCGCGCCGTGATTTTGAAAACACAAGATGAATTAAAACTCATTTGGTTTTGATTTTCAAGATGAATATTCATTTTTAAAATGTTTAAAAACAATTAAAAATGAATTTATTCACAAAAATACCAACTATATTAAATAAATAAAATAAATCTGATTTTATTGTGGAATAAAATATTTCAACATTTTTGTGATTTTTTGCAAAAAGAACCAATAAAAAATAATTAAAATTGAGAGAGTTATTAATTTTCCAAATTAATTAAAAATAATATGAAAAATAATAAAAAAAGTGGAAAAAAATGGTAAAAAGAGGATCTGGGGCGAGGGGGATTCGAACCCCAGACCTCTTGGGTGTAGCGCGCGCCCTCTACCACTGGGGTGGTGATACATCCGTGTATCAAAACCACCCCATGAATATATGAGGCATGTCTTATGTTTGGCCTGGCCAAGGCAAGGTTTTTGGCCAAAAACGTGAAGCTTGTAACTTTCTCATTTCTCCATGGATTGGGACAAAATTTAGGCCTATCCTGCCTAGAATTTCACAAGGAATCCAATGGTGGTGGTGGTTTTTTCAGATGAGGCTCCTATTTCAAAACCCGACAGTGTTCTTGAATTAGGCCTATAATTGCATTTTCTATACTACCACGTGGTATAGGCAAGAATTACATGGCAAATTGGTTCAAACACAACATATATAGCATGTATGAGATGTTTATGATTAGTGGACTTCAAAGCAATGCATGTTTCAAAGAGTTCAAGTTGTGATGCTTACCTCTTTAGGAGCTTTTTGGGCAATCTGCCAAGTGCTTTGTTCCAGAAACAATTTGATGCTTTGGACACTCTCAATTGATCCCTTAGAAGCTTTTAGAATGGTTGGAACCAGCTGGAATCCTTAGGAACAAGTTTGAGCTCTTTCTTGCAAAAGGGGCAAAAGTGACCAATATGACAACTCTCTCAAATGGTGTTCCAGATGTAGGGAACCATTTGGGACAGTTCAAGGATGATATTTGGAGTGTGTTTGAGGTTTTATCTGGTTTTGAAAGTGACTGAATCAAGACATGGCTTGAAAAATGCAAAAAAGTCCAATTTTGAGGTTTTGAGAGGGGACTTTGTGATTTTGGTGTTACAGGTCACTTATGAGAGTTTGGACATCTTAGATATGACATATTGGATGTGTTTGGATCATGAGCTGTGGTGGAAATGCTCTCTAACTAAAAAACTCAGAGTTACCTTGCTAAAGAAGGCATTTTTGCCTAGAGAAAGAGATTTTGAGGAAAAAAAGTGTTGTAGTGCTTTGGTGTACTCAAACTGAGCACAAATGAGCTTTATTTATAGTAGAGCAAGTTTGTTTTGCAAGCAATAGTGAATGGAGGCTGCAGCAGGTCTGTGACCAATTGGATCATTTTGGAATCTTAAGTCTCCTCTAGCCATTGACTAGAGGTTAGAGCAAAGGCCTATGGTTCTTTGGTTCATGGATAAGTCTTGACTGAACTTGGATAACATTGTCTTGATGAATGCCACCTCTATGCATCGGTTAAATGCTTTGAAACAAAATTGAATATTTGAAGCATCTTTGAATTTAGGAGTGTCATGCCTAAACATAGCTCCATGGACTTGGGAGGCTTGGAGGTCAGGGTTTGTTCCTTCTTTGTCCCCCCTTGAGGTGTTCAGATATGTACCAATGCTTGTGGTTGCACAATTTGAGCAAATCGAACCACAATGCACAAATCTGCCTTGTGTGACAGTTTGTATCAAGGCATATTGCAGCCATCATAACTCTTAGCTCAGATGGAATTTGATGGAGTTCTTGGACATTTTGGAAAGATGATATATCCTATTTCAATATGATGTCCAACTTTGGTTTTGATCCAACTTGAATTACATTGAAAACTACCTCTACATTTGGAGAAAAATAAGGCAGATTCTGACTTAGTGAACATTTCACTAAGTGTTGGAAAAATGTCACTTTTGTGTTTTCAGCCATTTTGATCATTCCATAACTTAAAATCCACGAGGAATTGGAATGAGCTGTAGTTGACACTTTTGAAGTATACCATGAGATCTACAAATCCATCTTTGGACCATCCAAAATGGTTGCTTGGATCTCAAGTTATGATCCTTGGAAGTTGGTACCCTAGCCACTTTGATTCATAACTTAGAAAAATTATGTTTTTATGGTTACCCCTTTTACAAGAAACCTCACTTTTCTTGATTTTTCTTGATGAATGATGATTCAAATCATACATTAACATTGTTTTAGGGTCAAAGAACCATAATTGTGAAAAATCTCAAAAATTCAAACTTGACTTTGTGCACAGTTGACTTTTTATCAGATGAATTTCAAACTGTGCGATCCATTGTGAAATTGAGTCCTTGACCTAAATCAAACCTAATGGATGTGTTCCATAGGTGTTGTAGGGTGTATTGAATCATGTCCCAAGGTTTGGGAGCATGTCTTGGTCAAAAGTCAAAGGTACAATTGACTTTTTCCTCGAAACCCTAATTGTGGACCAGATGAAATTGAAACTTATGGATCAAGCTTCTGGGATCAATCCATTGTGGCAAATGGATCAATGTGGTGTATTAGAGACCTTCAAATCATGTCTTGAGGTCTTGGCTCATTTTTTGTCCCAAAAGTCAACTTAGGGGTGAATTGGGTCAAGAAACCCTAATTCCTGATTTTTGGTGAATGAATCCCCTGAGGCTAAATTGACTTGATGATTGGGTTCATGAGGTCCCTTGGAGTATCTTGGGTTATGCTTTGAAGCATTGGCTCATGCCCAGAGGAAAATTTCCACCTGGAGGCCTTAGTCAACCAAAATCCTAATTTGTTGACACTGGCGATCTTGAGGCTTAATCCACTTGGAATGTTGCAACCTTGTGCTTGATTCTTAATGTGGAAGTCTTCTTGATCCTTTATGGGTGTTTGAGAGGTTTAGACAAGTTGAAGATCATGTCATTTCATGATTGATCCTTTGTCTAAATGCTCTGAGAGGGCTCAAAACCCTAACCTTTGATTGTAGTGAATGCTCAGCAATCCTTGAGGAGATTGATGAGGCATGATGGTTCATCCATATTGTGGTGATGATTTGCACAATGATGGGAAATCTTAGTGGTCAAATTTTGGGGTATAACGGATGCCCCTATTTAATCTTCTTGGACCCGAAGGTGTGAATGACGAAGGTATTCGGGCATTCGGGGTGCAAGAGGATTAAATATCGGAATACCCGAAATTTTGATGGTGGTTATGAATGGTTGCTCGCTCATCCATCTTCTTTTGCTAATAAATGGTGCTTATAAAAGGTAGAAACTTCCCCTCGAACCTGGTTTCCTACCAAGGAACTGGTCTCAGTTTCTAATGTAAACTTCCCCTCGATCCTGGTTTCCTACCAAGGAACTGGTCTCAGTTTCTTTTGTAAACTTCCCCTCGATCCTGGTTTCCTACCAAGGAACTGGTCTCAGTTTCTTTTGTCAATAAACTTTCTTGACAAGGGACGCTGTTCGTAGCGGTTTTCCTCAAACTTCTCGCCGAATTTTCCTGGGGAGATGCCATTTGATGGGAAAAAGTTCTGATGTCAGACTTGCTGGGGAACCCATTCGTCTGAGCTGTAGAGGTATTCAAACTTCTCTGTTGGAGACGCCATTTGTCGACTCTACTGGGAAAATGAGTCTCTTGAGAGTCTGCTTTCCGCTTGGGGATATTACATCATACTTTTCTCGAGGTCTTCTTGGAAAAATGCCATGTGATGCAATCCAATTTTGAGGTGTTGATGACCTTTTCGTCAGCAAATTCTCCGGAGAAGAACTATTGTATTTTCGAATCTTTAATCAAGAGGCTTTCTCTGGGGATTTTCCTTAATCTGGGAAAGCGAAGATATCATCTTCAATGGCGAAGAGTGACATTTTTCGAGAGTCTTCTTGTCTTTCAGAGGTTCAAGTTATCAAAGTGGTCAAGGGACTAACTCCAATCCAGAAATAAACTGGAAGAGAGATTGTTCAGACGCAACACTTCCTGACAAGGAAGGAACTGACACTCGATTGAGAGGACTTTTATCACTAGGGGATAAGACCGACTAAAGTGATAGTGATGCAAAATGAATATGAATGTAAATCAGTAATGCATGATGTATGTATGTTTATGCTGACAAAACTGACACGACATACAGATTAATAGATGAACACGATTGGATACTCGGCCACTGCGGGGAATGAGAAGTATCACTGGTCCAAAAGTAGCAATTCTGCCTTGCTTAGGAGAGATAGTCCCTGTGGGGGACACCGTTGGTTGGGCTTAGGAGATAAGAACTCTGCCGGGGGTGTCAGATGATAAAATCACATCTAATACAGTTGATCCTTCATTCAGATGCTCTGGTTTAGAAGGAGTACTTTGATTCTGCACTTTGAGGTTCGATTACTTCTGGAGAAGCGATCGATGTTCTTTCGATGTTCAACAGTCAAAAGAAATTGTCATCTTTATTTTAAAAGCAGAAAAAGTCGACAAGTAAATTCATTTTTTGTTTTATTTCAAGAATCGTTGATCATGTTAAAATGTGTCGTTCTGTAAAGCTAAAACAAATGAGAATTGCAAACAAAAGCATTAAGGCTCAAATTTTATTGATAGGATGGAAATCAGCCAAGCGCGTGATTCCATAGAGTATTTATAAAGTTAAAAATGGTAATTTACAAAAAAAAGGGCTAGATTGAAACATAACAACCGCTATCCTTCTACCAACTTTGAATTCTGGGCATCCTGAGCTTCCGTCGAAGACGACCTTGACTGGAGTTTTTCTGACGGATGGTATTACTGCTGCTGAGGGATTTGCCCCTTTGTTGAGCATAGTTACTTGCCATTATCCATAACTTTTGCCTGGATTGTACTTAGAGATTTCCAATCCATCGGGATGATTTTTGATTATGTCTCTAATTTTTGCCTGGACCGCCCTTTCGGGTTTTCGATCCACCGAGACGTTTTTTTTGTTTAGGCGAAGTATTTCTTGACTACATCAACATTTGTGGGGTAGGCAAATTCCTCTCCGTCCATGGTTGCGAGTCTCAAGGCGCCGCCTGAGAAAGCTTTCTTGACCACATAGGGGCCGTCATAATCCGGAGTCCATTTTCCCCAGGAATCAGTGAGAAATGATTGTATCTTCTTGAGCACGAGGTCTCCTTTTCTGAAGACGCAAGGTCGGACCTTTTTGTCAAACACCTTCTTCATTCTTTGCTGATACAACTGACCATGGCATAGTGCCGTTATTCGTTTCTCTTCGATCGGATTTAGTTCGTCATGCCGACTTTAACACCATTCAGCTTCTGTTAGCTTAGCTTCCATCAATACCCGGATTGATGGGATCTCTACTTCTATGGGAAGCACTGCCTCCATGCCATATACTAGAGAGAAAGGGGTTGCCCCTGTTGAAGTGCAGACAGATGTGCGATAACCGTGAAGAGCAAAGGGTAGCATCTCATGCCAATCTTTACAGGTTACAACCATCTTCTGAACGATCTTCTTGATGTTCCTGTTAGCCGCTTCTACCACTCCGTTCATCTTAGGTCGGTAGGGAGATGAGTTGTGGTGTTCGATCTTGAACTTAGCGCACAACTCTTTCATCATCTTATTGTTCAAGTTAGATCCATTATCAGTAATGATCTGGCTCGGAACACCATAATGGTAGATGAGATTGTTTTTTATAAAGCGGACCACGACTTGTCGGGCTACATTAGCGTATGACGCTGCTTCGACCCACTTGGTGAAGTAATCAATGGCTACCAGGATGAACCGATGTCCATTTGAAGCCTTAGGTTTAATCATGCCAATCATATCGATTCCCCATATAGAAAAAGGCCATGGGGAAGAAAGACCTTTGAGATGTGTTGGCGGTACATGGATTTTGTCGGAGTATATTTGACACTTGTGACACCTCCTCATGTACTTGTAGCAGTCGGATTCCATTGTCAACCAATAGTACCCTGCCCTCAAAATTTTTCTCGCCATTGTGCGTCCATTGGCATGAGTGCCAAAGGATCCTTCGTGAATTTCTTTTATCAGCAAGTTTGCTTCTGGTCTGTCTATACATTGGAGCAAGACCAAGTCAAAGTTTCTCTTATAGAGTGTATCACCACTCAGGAAGAAGCTGCCAGCCAGCCTCCTGAGAGTCTTTCTGTCTTTTCTGGATGTCCCAGGTGGGTATTCTTGTTTTTGAAGGAAGCATTTGATATCGTGATACCAAGGTTTGTCATCTATGACTGCTTCAATTATGAAAATGTAAGCGGGCCGTTCAAGGCGCATTATGTCGATCTTAGGTATGTCATTCCATTGACCTACACTAATCATGGAAGAGAGAGTGGCTAATGCATCTGCCATGTGATTCTCTTCACGAGGGATATAATGAAACTCGATTTTGTTGAAGAATGGTAACAACCTTCTCACATAGTCTTTGTAAGGAATCAGTCCTGATTGGTATGTGTTCCAATCACCTTTGATCTGATTGATAATCAGGGCTGAGTCGCCATATACATCCAAGTTCTTGATCCTTAAGTCGATCGCTTCTTCGAGACCCATGATACAAGCTTCGTATTCGGCCTCGTTGTTTGTACACTTGAATGTTAGTCTGACAGTGAAAGAAATGTGGGTACCCTGAGGTATTATGATGATTGCCCCAATTTCGTTTCCGTAATGATTGACAGCTCCGTCAAAAATTAGTCCCCATTGGGAACATGGTTCTGGCCCTTCACTGGGTAGCGGTTCATCGCAATATTTCATTTTTAAATACATGACATCTTCGTCTGGGAAGTTAAATCCAACTAATTCCTGATCGTCAGTCGGTTGATGAGCCAAATGATCGGCTAAAATACTCCCTTTGATGGCTTTCTGAGCGTGGTAATCGATGTCATATTCTGATAACAACATCTGCAAACGGGCTATCCGTCCCGTGAGAGCAGGCTTTTCAAAGACATACTTGATCATGTCCATTTCGGAGATTAACCAAGTAGTGTGATGAATCATGTATTGGCGAAGACGTTTGGCTACCCAAGCCAGAGCGTAACAAGTTTTATCAAGCATAGTGTACCGAGTCTCGCAGTCGGTAAATTTCTTGCTCAAATAGTAAATGGCAGACTATTTCCTTTTCGTCTCGTCTTGTTGGCCAAGTACACAGCCCATGGAATCTTCCAAGACTGTTAGGTAGATGATCAGTGGTCTTTCTTCCACTAGAGGTGATAGAATCGGTGGGTTCAACAGGTATTCCTTGATACTGTCGAAGGCGGTTTGACAGTCTTTTGTCCAAACGCAGTCCTGATTCTTTTTGAGTAATTTGAAGATTGGCGCGCATGTCGTGGTCATGAGGAATATGAATATGGAAATGTAGTTCAAACGTCCCAAGAATCCCCTGACTTGTTTTTCAGTCTTTGGAGAATGTATTTCTTGAATGGCCTTGACCTTGTCAGGATCAACCTCAATTTCTTTCTGGCTGACGATGAACCCTAAAAATTTCCCCGGGCGAACACCGAATGTGCACTTGTTGGGATTCAAGCGGAGTTTGTACTTTCTTAGCCGCCCGAATAGTTTTGATAGGTGGGTCACATGCTCCTCTTCTGTCTTAGATTTAGCAATCATATCATCGACATATACCTCGATTTCTTTGTACGGGGTTTCCAATCAGAAAAATCCTAATGGCATTGATATCAACGAAGTCATCAATGTTGGGAAACAGAAATAACCCGTACGTGAGCAAAATGGAGATGCTCTCGAAAGCAGTCACGTTCCCTATACTAGCAAAGTACAAAGCCTTTTTTTACCAAAAACTTGGCTGGTAAACCTTGGATTCCACCCTTAATGGTCATGTGAGTCCTGACTTCCGAATCATCCAAATAGACAGCTCTTGCAATGGTTTGATCCTTTGGAATTTCTTCTAGTCCAGAAAAGGGAGCTTGGTCAGTGATGGGTAAATCAGTCAGGTGAGAGTACTCCTCCAGCGTTGGTGCCAGCTGATAATCCGGAAATGTGAAACAGTGATAAACCGGATCGTAGAACTGAATCAGCGTAGCCAGGATTCCTTCAATTACATGGACCCTTAACAGAGACAGCAGCCCTCCGTACTTAGCTATGAAAGCGTCAGGGTTAGTGATCATCCTTGCCAACCCTCTTAAATCCTCTAGTTTTGGAGCCTTGAAGGTGTACTTGTGAGTCTTCCTTCTACCGAAATCCATAACGCAATCTTTTTCTCTGATATTTGCAATTATTGTCTTAGTTTAATTTGAAAAAGAGAGACTAGAGGAGAAAATTTTTCTTTGTTTAAAGTTTTTTAATGAAATGAATGCATGAATGCAGCACACAAAAACATAGAAAAAAATGGGGTCAAAGGTTCGGTGTCATGAAGTCATGGCTCTACCCATCCCCAAAGGTTGTACTGGTGATTTTTTGTACCTGTCCTCAAAATCATTGACCCCTCTTAGGATAACAACAACAGGTTGGTTCACCCGAGCGAGCTGCAGTATCTTAGAGTAATCTCAAATGAGGGTAGTATCGCGTGAAAACTATTTCTTATAGCTTCCGCACTACAAAATAGTAACATGGTCTCAGCCTACTAAATCCTCAGTTTCATGGATACCACAATCGAACAATCTGCTTTCAACAATCGAAGTCGTTTAGACATTGAATCCGCAAAGGGTATCTCCAATGATTCGATGGTCTACCGAGATCTCTTATTCGGGAGTCATTCCCTGTAAGATTACACGTCTAATGCCATCACTTATCTTAGGTGTCACTCAAACTTTCCATATGCGGCATCACCCGCAGTCCCATTAGCAGAAAAATAAACACGGATATCAAGTAGGAAAAGCGATATATATATATATATATATATATATATATATATATATATATATTTATTCCTAAAACTCACATCCTAGACCTCTTAGGATCTATAATCCTAGTCCTAACTAAAATGAACGATCCCCAGCAAAGTCGCCTTTTTACTGTAGCGAGCGATTCTTATCGGTGACGCAACCACCTTATCGCGGAAATTTGGGTTTTCTCCTCAATGAAGAGGAGGGGGTGCTACTTTCTGATTTCTTATTTATCCCATGAAGCTGGAAGGAAAAGGGAAGCTATCTAAAATTAACCTTGCACGCGGATGTTTAACTGAACAAACGCTTAAAGAGATTAGGGGGTCCGGGGTCAGGTTATACAATGGGGAGTTGTTAATTACCCATCATATATGTGGTTATCCACAGGTTGTTAGCTTTAGGTTTCGCTTTGTTCTTGACGGTGTTTATCCGTTAATGGGTTGGGAAAGTTTCTTGGAAAAGATGAGAGAGTGAGTGAGTTTTTGTTGATGTTCGGGTTTTCCCGGTGTTTTTAGTAAGGTATTGGACCTAAGTTTCGATTGGTATGAAGGTACTAGACCTAGAGTTTTAGATTAGTATGCTCGCTAAGATTTCACAATCTTATGCCTACGTATTCCTGTTTAAACGAAACAGGGAAATCAGAGCCATCGTAGTTCCTCCTATTCTATGGGAGGAAAGATGTTTTGGTGTCTTGTTCAAAGCCCAAGATTGAAGCTAAAAGGTTTGACTGAGAGAGAACTTGTCATCTCTAAAGAGGGATTGGACTTCCTCTGAGGGGATTGTTGATTTTTGTGTGTCTTGATCAAAGCCCAAGGTTGAAGCTGAGAGGTGGATTGACTCCACTAGGGAAGTCCTTATACAAAGCCTAAGAGGAGGGTGGAAATGACTGACTCAACAAGAGAGTGCTTATATGTCTTGTACAAAGCCCAAGATTAAGGCGAAAAGAGACTGACTCTCTAGGGATGTCATTATACAAAGCCTAAGAGGAGGCTAAAAGTTTGACTTTTCTGGGGAAAATGTTCTATTTGTCTTGTACAAAGCCCAAGATTGAGGCCAAAAAGGGATTTTGACTCCACGGGGGAGGTTTGTATATGTCTTGTACAAAGCCCAAGATTGAGGCTGAAAAGAAACTGACTCTGGGGGAAAGAAATGTTTATCTATCTTGTACAAAGCCCAAGATTGAGGCTAAATGCGAGACTTTACTGACTCGGCTGAGGATATTTTAAGTGTCTTGTACAAAGCCCAAGATTGTGGCTGAAATAAGTTTGATTCTACTGGAGAGTATTATTTGTCTTGTACAAAGCCCAAGATTGAGGCGGAAATAAGTTTGACTCTACTTAGGGAATTTATTTCTCAAAGCCTAAAGAAGGCTATGAGGAATTGACTTCGCTTGGGAAGATATTTGTCCCAAGCTTAAGAGAAGGTTATGAAGATTTATGTCTTGTACAAAGCCCAAGATTGAGGCTAAAAGGTCTGACTCAACAAGAGAGTGCTTTTATCTGTCCTGTACAAAGCCCAGGATTGTGGCTGAACAAGCTGGAGAAATTCTTATACAAAGCCTAAGAGGAGGCTAACTGTGCTAGGGGAAATCTTTATACCAGGCTTACGAGGAGGCTGGAAAATATTGACTCAACAAGAGAGTATTTTTATGTCTTGTACAAAGCCCAAGATTGAGGCTAAAAGGTTGACTCAACAAGATAGTGTTGAAAGGTGATTGACTCAACAAGCGAGTCTGAAAAATTGATGGACTCAACAAGAGAGTCTGAACAGGTGATTGACTCAACAAGAGAGTCTGAAAAGGTTAGCTCCGCTGGGGAGAATCATTTGTACAAAGCTCAAGAGGAGGCTAACTTTGCTGAGAAAAGATCATTATACAAAGCCTAAGAGGAGGCTATCTTTCTGCCGGGGAGTATCGAGATCCCTAGGCAGGTCCATGTAGGGAATCAACTCTTGCTAAGGTTTACAGAAGAGTTGTGGTATCATAGACCTTGAGTTTCTGATTTGGGATAGTGTAATACTGATGATAAACTGACCCTAGCTTGGGGATTTTTAGGAGAGAGGCTGGGTTTTAGCTCTGCTGGAGATTTATCCAAAGTAACTGGGTTTCTCCTATGTTTGTAAGGAACCTGAGAATGTCTTTGAGACTCAAGGTTAGACTGTCCAAGTCTACTGATGTGGAAGAGTTTTATCTTTTGTATGACGTCCAAGAGGAGGCAAGGGTATTAAGGGATGGGAATCAACCCTAAATTGGTCTAAGATTTGACACTGGAAAGACTGCTCTAGCAAAGGACGACTAAGTTCTGTCTTACACCTTTAAGAGGTCATCAGGGTCCTTGTATGAAGCCCAAGAGAAGGCATGAGAACTTCTAAGAAGCCGAAGGGTCCTTGTACAAAGCCCAAAAGTAGGCAGGGATGCTTTTAGGAAGCATGTGGGTCCCAAACCAAGAAAAGTTCAAGAAATGCTATTCACCGAGAATAGATCATTTAGTGAAAGTTCTGAGGTTTGAAGAAACTCAAGAGATGCTATTCACCGAGAATAGATCAACTATTGGGAGTAGAATTTCTTTGAAGATTTCTAATAGTGATAGTCTGAGAAAAGGTTCACAAAGAATACTGCCTTTCTCTTTGTTACATATTGTTTAAACCCAAGAGAAGGCAAGACTGTATCTGAAAATCCTATGGGGATCTAGTTTTGACTACATTCAAGAGTGACCAACATGGCTTTACCTAGTTCTAGACCTAGTTGCCGGGGAAAACTCTAAATAGCTATACTAGTATTTATACAATTGATATATGACAAGTATTTAAAAGGATATGAAAGAAGACTTACAGAGGAGCAGCTTCCCACAATATAGTTATATATATTAAAGCATGTAAAAGAAAGCCGATACAAACTTACAGGCGAGCAAGCTTCCATGCTGTATTGTTAGTTGTTCAAAGAAATTAAAGAAAGTTTTGAAAACAACATATATATTTGGATCTAAATCAAAAGAGAAGTTCTTTTGAAAATATTGTTGGGGCTTATATTCAAGGAGAGGCCCAAGGTTTAACAATGATCGGACCGTTGTTTTGAGGATCGTCTCGGGACTTATACAACAACTGAGGCCCAAAGAGGTTTATTTACAAAAGGGTTGGGTCTTAAAACTCAAGGAGAGGCTCAAAGATTATTTTTTGTACAAAAAAGATGGGACTTACAACACGAGGGGAGGCCCAGATGATTTTTGTTTTAAAATGGTGATCGCGCCAATATTTTTTATCGTGTCGGGACTTATACAATATCTGAGGCCCAAAATGGTTTATGTACAACAAGGGTTGAGTCTTACACTCTATTAGAGGCCCAAAGAGTTTGAAAATGAATAAAGATGGGTCTTATAGCTCAAGGAGAAGCCCAGTTCATTTTGGTACAAAGGCGACGGCCGCGCCGAACTTTTGAAATATACAGAGGGACTTATACAATGTGTGAGGCCCAAAATTGTTTATTTACAAAGGGGATTGGGTCTTACACTCTATTAGAGGTCCAAAAGTGTTTGAAATGAAGTTTGAAAGATTGAATCAAAGTGAAACCCTAATGTCATTTTTAAAGGTATTTTTCAAAGAAAAATCAAGTAAAAATGATAAAAATATCAAATAAAATCATTAATCATGTTATAAACAAGGGTTAATAGTCATTTACCCCCCTGCAATATAGGCAAGTTTTAATTTACCCCCCTTTAAAAAAATAATTTTGGATTATCCCCCTGAAATTTTGAGGTACCCCCCTAAGCGTGTAAAAACTAGGGGGGTAAATAAAAAAAAATATTTTACAGGGGATAATTTTTCTACCGGAGGGGCAAAAGACTTAGAATTTTACAATTTTAGGTGGGTAATCCAAAATTTTATTTTTAAAGGGGGGTAAATCAAAACTCGCATAGATTGCAGAGGAGTAAATGACTATTAACCCTATAAACAATGACTAAGGTTTATGAAAAAGTATTTTATCCACATGAACATTTAAAATCATTTTGGTTTTAAAAATCAAGAAAAAGAAATCATTTTAAAAGTATTTAAAACAATTTAAAACAATAATTTTAAATATATTAAAAATATATGAAATAATAATATTTTTTGTGGATTAAAATATTATGGAGTATGAATAAGAAGTCTGTAAAACAGAATTGGAAAGTGATGATTTTTGCTATGTGAAAGAATTAGTTGAGTTTTGAAAATAAAATAAGACAAAAAGGAAAGATGTCACAACATCAATTTCGACATCTCTTATGAGGCAAAAACCAGAACTGAAACTTTAGTTTTCAACATCTTTTTTATCAAACTTCCAACATTTATAACTCTCTCAATTTTTAACGAAATTAAAAACCGTAAGAACCTAACTTGAACGATTTTTCGCAAGGAATTCAATGGTATCACTCATACATACTAAAACTACGCACAAGGCAAAAAACCAGAACTGGACCTTAGTTTTCAACATCTTTTTTATCAAACTTCCAACACTCATAACTCTCTCAATTTTTAACGAAATTAAAATCCGTAAGAACCTATCTTGACCGATTTTTTGCAAGGAATCCAATGGTACCACTCATACATACTGAAAATAAACGCACAAAACATACAAGCCAAAAAAACAAGAACTGGACTTTAATTTTAAAACAACATAAACTCCTCATATAAACATATTAAAGTGCAAACAATAGGAGGATCACAACAAACACATTAAGGACTACATTTTTGCTTCAAGAATTAATCAATAATGATGCATGTGTATGGCGTTTCAAAGTGTAAGAACACTTACTTATTGGAGTAAGGTCCAATGCCTCTTCAATGTAATTACAGCAGCAAGAGGAAGATTCTATGAGCTTCCTTGATCCTCCAGGAGTGTGTTTGAATGTTTAGAGTGGATTGAAATGAGCTAGAACTGGTTGTGCTACCTCAACTGCAACTCTGTCAAGAACTTGAGCAATTGCCTGGTGATTTGATGAATTTAGTGTTCCAGATGTTGTGTTAGTGTTTAGATCACTCACATATGATGTTTATGAGGTGTGTGTGTGATTGATTTGGACAGAAATGCTCTCTAACTCAAAACCCCATAGTGACTTGCAAGAGAAGGTGTTTTTTGGAGTGAAAGAGAGATTTTGAGGAAAGCATCAGTTTGGGTGCTTTGGTGTACTTGAACTGAGCACAAATGAGCTCTATTTATAGTGCAACAAGTTTGTTTTGGCAGCAATAGTGTGTGGCAACTGCAGCAGGCCTGTGGCCAATGGTGATCAAATGGAATTTCAAGTCTCCTCTAGCCATTGACTAGAGGTTAGAGCACAGGCCTATGGTTCTTTGATTCAGAGATGAGTCTTGACTGAGTTCAGTTGGAATAGGCTCAGTTCATGCCACCTTGGTGCATCCATTAAAGGCTTGGAGACAAAATTGGAGTCTTGGCACTTTTTAGCCTTTTTAGGTTTGTTAAGGCTACTTGTAGATTCTTGGACTTAGGAGGCTTGGGGATCAGATCATTCCCCTTTGATATCATCCTCTGATGTGTCCAAATGGATGACAAGGCTTGAAAATTGTGTGATATAAGAAATGCACAAAAATCTGTCATGAAAAATCAGTTTGAGCAAGGCATGTTGTGAGGTTCATAACTCCTTGCTCAAGTTGAATTAATGCGAGTTCTTGTACTTTTTGGAAAGCTCATATATCATACTTCAACTTTGATGTTCATTTTGTGTGAAGATAATACTTGGAAAATCATGAAAAATGATCTTGAACTTGTGTAGTCAAATCTGTCCAAAAATCCGCCTTGAAAATATGTTTTATCAATGCATTTTTCAAAAATCATAACTTCCTGCTCGAGTATGATAAATGGACGTTCTAGGACTTTTCGGAAAGCTGGGATAACGTACTTCAACTTTGGTGTCCAAGGTTTTGCTCGAATCAACTTGGATCATGGAGAAAAACGTCCTTAAAGTTGGGACTTTCTTGCTGGAAAAATATTTAATGATGTCCTACGAAATGTCAGAACATCTGACATTAAGAATTCCAAACTTTGATCACTTATATCTTTCAATCCTTATGATATTTTGAGTTGATTCCTTCTACAATGTTGAAGTATCAAATACCTTCTTTAAAAGTAGCCCTTAAGCAAAATCAATGGATGCTTGGATCAATAGTTATAATCTTGAGAAGTTGTGCACTTGAACATGATTTTAACTAAGAAAAAAATTCTAAGTTTCCTTCAATTTGATCAATTTTGCAACTTTGCGTGATTTCTTGATTTAAATTTGATCAAATGCAATCATCCATCATATTTTCTTGAGTAATGCCTTGTGAAACTCATATTTGTCCAAAAGTCAAACTTTGACTTTCTGTTCCAGTTAACTTTGTATCAGATGAACTTGAGGCTTGATCAACTTGAAATGTTGCATTCTTATGCTTGATTCTTGATGTGGGAGACCTCTTGATCCTCTATGGGTGTTTGAGAGGTTAGACAAGTTGAAGATCATGTCCATTCTTGATTGATCCTTTGTCTGAGTACTCTGAGAGGGTCAAAACCCTAATTCTTGATTGTAGTGTATGCTCAACAATCCTTGAGGAAATTGATGAGGCATGATGGCACATCCATATTGTGGCAATGATTTGCACAATGATGGGAAATCTTGGTGGTCAAAATTTGGGGTATGACAATATACATATATATATATATATATATATATATATATATATATATATATATATATATATATATATATATATATATATATATATATATATATATATATATATATATATATATATATATATAAAATGAATTGAATTACAAATAAATAATGAAACGAAGAGGTAGATAAACTTCAACGGCGACTCTGGTGTGGATAGACGTTATTCAGGGTCTTTGGTTGTTGCCTTTTTCCCGGGATTCTAGGTTGAGTGTACTTTACACTTTAAAGCGTCTTCTTTGCTTGAAAAGTATGCTGATATGTCCCACCTTGCATTTGCTTCCCGGTGTATATTAGGATGGTTGGTTGCTCTAGGGTTGTAGCTTGACATCAGTTGTTGAGAAATTCCTTGGGATGAGAACCCGCTGATCCGAGTCTTTCCTTTGGAATGGTGAGGCCCAGTGACGATCAGAGGGAGCCGTCGAGTTCCAGGGTGCCTTTGGAATTATCATGTTAGTTTATACAAGCCATAAGTAATATCGCTCGTGGAATGATGTTTTGGTGCTCAAATGTCCATGCTATATATCTGATGCCCCTGAGTCCGCCTTTGTTGATAGGATTGGGCTAACCAATAATGGTGACACCAGATTTGACATGAGGCAAGCCCGTCGACTGGATAAAGATCCTATGTACCTATAAAAGGTGCCCCAAACTCGATGTGTACCAGATGTTAACTATTAGAGTTTAGTATCTTTGGTGACACCGCCTCAGCATTCACCCTGACGGAGGTGGAGGTACGGGTGATGTTAGATTGAAAGGTGGATTGTGAATCTACGGCCTGACCTCTATGGAGCTTGCATTCAGACCCCTGCGTAAACTAGATCTAAATTTGGGATTCTTTCTGTTGTTGTTTTGCGAGGTTCATAAGGGAATAAAAGATATGGATTTTGATGAATTTTAGCGTAAATGTTGATTCATCGAATTGACTGCGACAGGTTTCCATGTTCGCTTCTAAGTACATCTCGATTCTCAAATATTAGGAAATTGAGAGTAGTAAGGTTTGAAAATAACTGTGAATTTTCCTGAGACCCTACAAATCAGAGGTCAATTCACTCTTGACTCGGTGACCTAAAGAGGCTATAATCTGTTCAATCAGAGATTAGATCTAAAATCATGGAAATTGTAGGAATCGGAAGTCAATTCTCATAGATAGTGCCATTGTTCCATTTGTGAACCAAAAATGGATACTCTAGCTCCACGAAGGAACCAAAAATGAGGAAAGTTGAGTAAATGATGATTTTGAACAGTGGCTCAGATTTCTTTAACTGTGGTGCGGGATGGACCTGCACAGTTAGCACTCCAACGCCCAAGTCATTTCAATATTCAAGATGATTATAATGAAAAAGGAGATCAGAGATTGTACCTGGCTCTTAGCATCCAAACTGTTTTATACCTTAGGTCGAGTTGAGTGGAATTTGAGATAGATTGGGATTTGGTCAATTGGGATTTTGGCGATCAAGAACATCATTTATTCCATTGGTTAGGGGAGACCAACCAATAAGAAAAATGGCTCAGGGACCATGCTTAGAACCCCAACTCTTGTATTTTTTTTTTTTAATTTGCGACTTTCTAATTTTTTATTTCTAGATGAAATAAAATAACCCATTCCCTCGATTTGGGGAAACAACCGATAGGAAAAGTGGCTAAGCGACCATGCTTTGAATCACACCTTTTGCATTTTTTGCTTAATTTATTTATTTTTCAATTGGCGTATTTCTTATTTATTTTTTTATTTATCTATTCCCTCGGTTGGGAGTTCCAACCGAGAGTAAATCTCAATTTTGCATTTCAATTGAAGTTTTTCTCTCTCTTTTTATTTTATTTTAATTTATGTATTTCCTCGGTTGTAAATCCCATTACTAGGTATTTTTCAGAACTAAACTCTAGCTTTTATTTACTTTTGCAACTTTGATTTTTTATCTTCATTTCTCATACGAAACAAAACAATCTCTAAAACCGAACGATACCCTAGACGATTTTCATCTTCTTCTTCTCCACCTAAATTCCATAAACGAAACTTGAAACTCAGCATGCACAAACGTGTTATGAAACTTTATCTCTTCCAAAATACATACATGCTCGAAACTTTATTTCCTCCTTGCGAACGCTATTAATGCCATTGAAGCACAAACAAAACTTGAAACGAATGAAAAACAACAAAACTTGAACCAAGCTTCCTCCACCATTTTCATTTCTTTTTCATCATTTTTTTTTTGTACCTAAATCACTATATCCATGCACATAACTTAGAAATTTTAATATTTATTATTGTAAAATGTTTAATATTGTGATTGAAGATTTATCTATGGTAGTAATATATGTTGTTTTTATTTTTATAGTAAAAGATTTAGTGTAACCTTACATGTAATGAGAAAAAAGAAAAATATCAAGTCAAATTAGTTGTTGTTATTGATGTTGTGTTAAGTAAAAGGCATAATATTGTTGTTTTTGCTGAGATTGAATTTTCCGGTACGTAATCACTTTATCCGTGCTTGTAACTTATAAATGTTAGCTTTTGTTGTTGTAAAACGTTTAATGTTGTGATTTAATGTTTATCTATGGTAGTAATATATGTTATTTTTATTTTTAAGAGTAAAATATTTAATGTAAACATGCATGTAATGAGTAAAAAGAAAAATCTCGAGTCAAATTAGTTGTTGTTGATGTTTTGTTAAGTAAAATGTTTAATATTGTTATTTTTATTGAGATTGAAGTTTCTAGTAAATAAATCATTTTATCCATGCATGTGACTTAGAAAAGTTAGTTTTTTTTTGTTGTTGTGGTAAAATGTTTAATGTTATGATTGAAGGTTTACATATGACAGTAATATATGTTGTTATTATTGAGAGTAAAAGGTTTAATGTAATCATGAATGTAACGAGTAAAAAGGAAAATCTCAAGTCACCATAGTTGTTATTGTTAATGTTATGTTAAATACATTTTTTTAATGTTTTTGTTATTTAAATAGATAGAAGAGAAATTCATCTAACACTCTTCCTACAAATGAGGGTTCTCCTAATCAACTTGAATAAACAAGAAATTCTATAGGTGCCACAATGATGGTGGCGTTGAAAAAGTTTGCATTTAGGAGTTATGTGTCATTACTTGGTCGAATCAAAGGGATCATTTTGATATAAGATTGGAATTAGGTCAAACTTGAAGTGAAATAAAGTATATGGACCGATGTTGCGGTTTTAATTTTATCTTGCATGATTTGATATTACAAGTATATATGACCATTTATGTTTTAGTTAAATATTAATATCGAATTCATGATGTAACTGTATGATGTTTTTGAGGTTCTAGATAGTGATAAGTTTAAGAAGAAATGGATTTCAAATGATGATGAGCGTTGGAAGAGCTTTAACATACAACCCACAACAAGTTATATTACAATCCTAATCCTAACACAAATTATATTAATCACGAGACTTGGGATAAGTTTTTCGACTCTCGTAATTCTTTTGATCTATGGGTTAGTAGTAATCTTATGTTGGGCTAAAAATATTATGTATAGTTGATCCTTTTTAAATACAATCCTGCAAATTAAAATTTCCACTATGTTTATAACATGCTAAGAGTCAAAGAGGAAAGGAAATTATGGCAAAAAATTTCAATCTAGATATATTATACCGCGGAGGATTTGAAATACTAGAACATCTGTGCATTGTTAATTGACCACCGTTCTTGCTAGTTTGTTCTTTTGTGTGAAGCCAGGGTTTGCACAGGAAAGAGAACAAAAGTCAATAAGCCAGACTCTCACATATTTCAAGGCAATATCTTAAAGGGTCCACCAACCACTTGAGCCCACCTACTTTCAAGAGGTCCAATTCAACAAGAAATCAAGTGTGTTTGGTTCCTACTACAAGTGCATTGAGCCACAAGGTTCAGCAGGACTCAAACTAGGGTTTTATCAGCACCAGTCAACCATTGCCTTTGATTTTTTGATCAGGACATGTTTCCAAGCTTTGGGACATGATTCCACATGAAATTGGACATCCTCACAGGCCATCTATAGACCTTGGAAGAGATTGAAGAAGCAAGAACCTCAAAGACCATCCAGTGGAATTCCTGAGGAAATTAGGGTTTTTCCGACTCTGATATTGCTAGACCAAAATGAAGTATTCGAGTCATGTCTCATCTTAAAATGTTCAAGCATTGAATGAGGGCGTGAGAGAGCACAAGGCATTTGTGAATTTTATTTGAAGAAAAAAAATAAAAGAAAAGAAAAACAAAAAAACAAGAAGAAAAGAAAAAAAAAGGGAAAAGCACTTCATGGCACTGGCCACACTTTGGTGGCACTGACCATGAAATGTGGCGTCCACCACATGGAAACATGGCGCCTGCCATGGAGAGGAAAAGCAATGTATGGCGCCTTCCATGACTTTGGTGGCACTTGCTACAACTTACAAGTTGCATTTAAAAAATAAATAATGTGTTTTAATTAAGACAAGTGGGTGTAATTCATCATGAAAAAAAGAGAACTTTTCAGAAGCACAACTTGGAGCCTTGTTCCGATGAAACTATACCACATCAACAACAAACCTACTCTGATCAAATGAAGATTTTTCAAACCAACCACTTGAACTTGCACGAAGATTTGAAAAAGGGTAATCTTGGCAATAAGTACCAAAATGACCATCTTTAGTGAAAGACACACCAGATTCACCCCAAAATTACAGGCTGAATACTCTCTTCTTTTTCTCCCCCACTTATTCTTGAAAATCTGCAAGAACGTTGTTGCAAGAATTTTGGCTCGAACTTTCCACCGTCCAACATCACAAACCTTTCAGTAGCTGGCATTTGAAGGAGAAGAAGCTTATCTATATTTTTTCAGAACTCTTACCTGTGAAGAGGCAATGGACCTTCTCCACTAGGTAACACTCACTCTCTGTTACTCCGTTTCCAAAATCCCATGATCATTGCTTTATACTGTTATCATATGTATTATCATGTAGATACCTGATTCCTGAATAAATATTACGAATCATAATGCCTGATTTTATTTGTTATGTTGTGAACTTGGTTTGTGATTTTTATTTTTGAAAACTAAATACGGAAGAATAGTGCCTGCCATGCGTTTGGATGGCACTAGCCATGACTACGGTGGCGTCTGCCATAGTGGTATATGGCATATACATGGCGCCTGCCATGATTGTATGATGGCACTTGCCATGTTAAAGGGTGGCGTTGTCCATGGCCTTATATGGCACTTAACATGGCGCCTGCCATGGGAATAAACAGTGCCTGCCATAAAAAAAAATCATGGCGCCTGCCATGCTGTTTAATGTTTAGTTTTTTTTGTATTATTTCATTTCATGGTTGTTTTATTTTCTTAAATCATTTCTAAAAATTCCAAAGCAAAAAATATGCATGTTTAGTTCTCGGATTTATTTTTGTGAATCATCAACTTTTTCTTAAAAGACTTTTTGAGAATTATTTTGAATATCCTTTTTGCTTGAGATGTTTGTTCCTTGACTTGGACAATGTCATTCTGTCGTTTGTATGCTTTAACATGTATCTGATTTCAAAATGTAAAATGTTATCCATGCCTTACTTGTGTTCACTTATCCATGCTTTTTCCATGTTCATACTCGAAATTTCATTTTGGTTAATGTTTACTGTCTTGAAATTCTTGAGCTCATATTGTTCACTTATTTTCAATCTCCTTCAACTCTTGTTTATAAGTTATTATCTCCCCTTCCAAAGGAAAGTCTCTCTATTGACCTCAAGGTCATAGATAGCTCATTACCCTTTTAACCTAGCCTTAGGTTTGGAGTCGCCGCACTCCACGTAGGTGTCTTGCTGTCAGACCCTACTTTCTCGTGAACACTTCATTCCCTTTTAACCTAGCCTTCCCAAGAGATAGCCATTAATCTCTTATAACTCTTAAACCTTTTTTAACCTTCACAAGCGATAGCTATTAATCTCTTCTCCTTCACCAACCTTTAACCCTTCATCCAAATCTTTTCATAAGAGATAGCCATTAATCTCTTCTCCAAAATAATCAATCCTCACAAGCTTTACTTTCAAGCTTTTCACCCTGCTTTCCCTTGGAACCTTGACCACAGTCAAGAATTCCTCACCCCATTGAGGGGAACTACAGATGCTCTGATTTCTCAAAGTACCTTTTGAAAATACCTAGGCATAGGATTGCGAGATCCTAGCGAGCTACCTTTTTCTTTTTCCACCTTTTTCCTTTACATCCAATGCCTTCTTGGATTCCACCTTTTTCTTTTCATACCTTTTCTTCTTATCCTTTTTACCCCATATGAGGGGAACTACTAATGCTCTGATTCCATTCCCGTCAGGATACGTAGGCACGAGATGCGATGTCTTGGTGAGCATACTTAGTGTATATACCCTAGGTCTTTACCTTAACACATTTCCCTTAGCAAGCAAACTTTAACTTAACACAAATACTTACAAGAGGTTCTTGTAGAGTACTACAAATACTTAGGATGCTAACACCTTCCCTAGGTATAACCAACCCCCGAACTTTAGATCTCTGAGCTATGTTCCTGCATAGCGCACTTAGGGTTTTTTCGATCTTCACCCTTTCCTTTGGATAAATCAAAGCTCGGTGATGAATTTCAAGATGTGTGATTCAAGTTATTTGATAGCTTGGTATCCGATTCTCACCGCAATAGAAATGGCGACTTCACTGGGGATCTTCCCTAAGAGGGTTAAGCCTATCTTGTTTGTATTTGTGTTATCTTACATGTTTGTTTTCTTGTACATTTGTATATTTATATCTGTATCTATATGCCTGTTGTGCTTGGGTTTTCTGTATGCAGGTTGGTTACTTTAAGTGGTGAGGATATGTCCTATACCCGGACTTGAGAGTACACCTATGATATGATGATGGTATATTCAAGGAGACTTTGACAGAGTTGATTCCCAAAAAAGTTGACTTGAGACACCATTACTCAGTTTAGGCCCTCTTGAGAGTCTAGTTATGTTGAACGAGTCTATTCGTGAAAACGTCACTACTCTCGACATAGGTGTCGTCGATACTGAGAACCGTAGTTACCTCTAACCTCACTTGGCTTTTTAGGATGTAGTGCGATGACTATGAGGGAGTCTATTCCCGAATTGGTTGCTACGCGATACTACACTCAGACGAGGCTCTCTTGAAAATATTATTGACTACCGAGTCATTCGGGAAATTGATAATATCCGAAAGATGGGTTGTCTACTCTGGGAACTTCTTAGAACCCTTTTTTTATGGATAAAAGAACCCTAGTACACACCCTGTGGTTGGTTCTTTACCTAGACTCCATGCTGTGATCTCGAACCTTTGATCCTGCTATGTATGTTTTGCATCCTGTTTGTATCGTATTGTATATCATTTGCATCTTTGCATGATTCATTGCATGCGTTTTTCTGTCCAGTGACTCATCTTCAGCTGTCTCTATCTTCCAGTGTCTCATGTGAGTCGTCAAGCTAATTCCTCGACACCGATACCGGACTAGAGCTAACTACAGATGCAAGATGTCAGAGCAAGAGGCACACAATGCTGAGGTCCGAATGGAGATCGATGACCTTAAGTCAAGCATGACTAAACTCACTGAGATGCTTCAAGTTTTGATTGCTAGTGGAGAGCCTCCCCAAAGAACTGTCATCCAGGAAGTTTCAAATGCTGAACCTCCACCAGTTCAAATGCCACCTTCAACTTGGCACGAGTTTGGTTTGCCACACAATTATTCTCCACTGATTATATCTACTGCTATGGTTGGTCAGACTGCTATGCCTGTATTTCAAGCTCCTATTTTCACCGAGCCCAGACCTGGGGTCCATGCCGTTCCACAGACTGTTCGAGCTCCCTTTGAGAATCCCCTCTTTGAGTACAATGCTGCCAGTGCTCAGGGTGAAGACTGTGAAGACTTTGTTGAACCTGAAGTTGTCCATGAGCAGTTTCAGATTATAGATAAGAGACTTAAAGCCATGGAGGGTACTGACTTCTTCAATGTGGATGCAGACAACATGTGCTTAGTTTCTGACCTTGTTATGCCTGCTAAGTTCAAAACTCCAGAATTTGTGAAGTAGAAGGGCCATTCTTGTCCAAGGGCTCATTTGATCATGTATTGTCGCAAGATGGCTGCTTATACCAAAAATCACAAGCTTCTTATCCACTGTTTTCAGGATAGCTTGAGTGGAGCATCACTCAAATGGTATATGAGTCTCGAGCAAAACTCCATTCACTGTTTCTAAGATCTTGTAAATGCCTTCATGAAGCAGTATAAGTATAACCTTGACATGGCTCCTGATCGCCGCCAGCTGCAAAATATGACTCAGCATGAGAAGGAATCTTTTAAAGAGTATGCTCAGCGCTGGAGAGAGTTGGCTTCCCAAGTTGAACCTCCTTTGGCCGAGAAAGAATTAACTGGAATGTTCATGGATACACTGTCCCCGTTCTATTGGGAGAAGATGATTGGAAGTGTTTCCTCCAATTTCACTGATTTGGTTACTATTGGCCAGAGGCTCGAGGAAGGGCTTAAGAATAGAAAAGTGTCAAAGGCTGCTGAATCTTCCAATGATGTGCGAAAATCCTACAGAAACTTCCAGAAGAAGAAGGAAGATCATACTAACGCTGTAATGGTTGAAGTGAAAAGGCCTCGTCCCCAACCTCAGTATACTATTCACCCTACTATTGCTGCTGTTACACCCATGGTTACTGCTCCACGACTAGCTCAAGCTTCCCAACGTCCAACTGCAGGACAAAACCAGTACCGTAATAGGAATCAATTAGATACTATTCCCATGACATACACCGAACTTTATCCTGGTATGGTTCAACAAGGTTTGATTACCACAAGGCATATGCCTCCTCCTCCAAATCCTCTTCCAGCCGGCTATAGGGCTGATCTTCATTGTGAATACCATCAAGGTGGTGCAGGCCATAACTTGGAAGGTTGCTTTGTATTGAAGGCTAAAGTACAAGAGCTGATGAGAAACAAAATCCCCTCCTTTAAGGATAATCCCAATGTTCAGAGCAACCCTCTGCCAGGGCACACCAAGTGAAGCTTCAGTCGACTTCAGCTCAGCTACTTCTTAAAGACAGGACAACTCATCCTTGTGTTTAACTAGTCACTAGGCCTTGTTTCTTGTTGTTTGCATTTTCCTTATTTGTATTGGCTGTTTGCTTTCAATTATGTTTGTACTTTCAAAATGAATGAAATGAGCATTGCAACTTTTGATTCAATTCATTTTGTCTGTTATTTACATCTTTATGCTTTCTTTTGCAAAATATTTTATCTCCTTTTCACTTTCTTTTTGATTATGCAAAGAATGGAGGGAGGATGATGAAAACTTTATACCCATAATTACTGTTGGTATGCTTTCAAATCAAAACTTTGCTGACGATGGAAGACATTGTTTCAATTCCCCAAACACTGGAGACATAAGGAAGTTAATCCCTCGTAAACCTCTTTAAGCCTTGAAGTATGAGTTTCTTTCGGTACCAAAAAACCCGCAATCTTAACCCGGGGCAGGGTAGTTCTTAGTTAACTTGATTGTGCAAGAGTTTCATGCAAGACGCCTTTCAACAAAAGGTTGCATTCACAGTTTTCCTTTGGACACAGCAAGCAAGTGTCGAAGATGTCTTTCAAAGTCAAATACTAATGATGGTTCACCGTAATCATTAAGCTAGACAGTCACAAACTTTCAATCTGCCAAATTAAATAAATAAATATAGTACAAGTTGTTCCCAAAATGATAAATGAAGAAGGGTCGTCAAGAAATCCTTACTCAAAGAATGAGTCGAGTCCCTTTCGAGGCATAAGATAAGAAAGATAGGAAGCTCATGACCTTACCTTATACAAAGAGAAGTAAGAACAAGCTTGTATGACAACCAAAAGTTGTAAGGAAGCAATGATCGCCATCTCAAGTCCATTGAATTTTGAACCATCATCATTATCATCATCAGTGCAATTCCTAGCCTATGGGAACCTGAGTGCATAGTTTAAGTTAACTGAGCACATGACTGAAGTTCATCACGTAGATTGGGTGGGTCATAAATAAACTTTGAGCCTTTATCCTTTGTTTCTTAAACCGTGAACCAAACCACGTTATAACCCTCAAAAGACCTAACTGAAGCAAGGTTATTTTGAAAGCATACTACAGCAAGGTTGCGTAAACTGACTCCCAAAGATCTTTGCAGATCATTTGTTTTGGCATCATACCTTTCACTTTTAAATGTCTTGAATCGCCGTGCTCAGACCAGTGCCTCATTTTATCTTGCATCTTCCAAAATGATTTTGATTTCAAAAGTTGCATGAACTCTAAAATTACCATGATTTGTACAAATACTTTTGTTTGCAAACTGGCTTTCCTCTTAAGGAATTTTCAAACAATTAAGAAACTTGGTCGGTGATCCTATCAGGGGCAAGTTCTTTCCAAATCCTGTCGAAGAATCAGTTCAAGGGTTGTTGTTCAGGGGCAAGTCCTTCTCAGAATTGGTTTATCCAGAAGATTTTTTAAGGCTCATACTGGGTCAAGCTTTCCAAAGAGCACCGTGAAACAGTCAGTTACAGAATCAGACAAGCTGAAGCAATGATCAGCCATCTACAACAGTCAGCTAATTTGGGGTAGTTTATTTAAAGAATCCCCAAGCAACTTTCCATCTTTCTTACGAGGATCATTACTTAATATAGTTTACCAGTGTGGCAATGATATGTTCAGCAATAGCATCTCTAGTCCCTAAGAAGAATGACAGTGATCTCCGTGTTGAGGAATCAGTCTTCTAGTCTTGTCTTTTCCCTAAAAGAGTCGAGTTGTGTCGTCAGCATCTGCATTCGCATGGCATGATTCATACCATATGCATAGCATGAGTGTTTCATCCTCATTTGCATTTCACCCGAGGTCGTGTCGTTACCCACGTCTTACCTTGTGGTCAAAGTCCAACATACTTGACGCTTACCAAAACGTTATCCGCCCTTTCATTCAGTGTCATTCCTGAATGTTGTCGTTTCCTTGAGCATCTAGTCCTGTTGTTAGATGTTTGTCTTCTCTTATTCCAGTGCTATTCCTGGATCTTCATATTCTTTCACTCCAGTGACATTCCTGGATGTCTGTCCCTTTCTCACTCTAGTTCCATTCCTGGATGTCCGTCTGTTGTGATCTCCAGTGCCATTCCTGGATGTCTTATTCCTCTTGTTTTTCCCAGTGCTATTCCTGGAAGTTTTTCCTATCTCCTGTAACCCCATCATATTTTCTTGGATATCTTTCAGTGCCATTCCTGAAAGTCTTATCTGTTCATTCAGTGCCATTCCTGGATGAGTTTTCTCCTTTGCATTCAGTGGCATTCCGGGATGTCTTTCTCACTATCAGCCGATACCATTCCTGAATATAGTGATTTGCCTTTACTTTCAGTACCATTCCTAAAAGTTCACGGTCATCCAATCTTGTCTTGGATACTGTGATTCCTTTTATCCAATGCTTTCTTGGATTTCACCTTTGTTCGCATTCATCCAATGCTTTCTTGGATATTGTGATTTCCTTTTATCCAATGCTTTCTTGGGTATCTCCTTGTTCATATTCGTTCAATGCTTTCTTGGACGTTGTGGTTTTTTTTATCCAATGCCTTCTTGGATTTCACCTTTTGTCTCGTTTTCCATTTGATGCCTTCTCAGATAGTTTGAGTTTACCTTTCATTTAAAGCCATTACTGAATGTCGGGTGTCCTTTTATCCAATGCTTTCTTGGGTATCTCCTTGTTCATATTCGTTCAATGCTTTCTTGGACGTTGTGGTTTCTTTTTATCCAATGCCTTCTTGGATTTCATATTTTGTCTCATTTGCATCTGATGCTTTCTTATATAGTCATTTATACCTTTCGTTCAAAGCCATTATTGAACGTCTGGTGTCTGTTTGTCCAATGCTTTCTTGGATCCTTACTTTGTTCACTTTATCTAAAGCCATTATTAGATATTGTGATTTATACCTTTCGTTCAAAGCCATTATTGAATGTCTGGTGTCTGTTTGTATCCAATGCCTTCTTGGATCCCTCTTTTGTTCACTTTATCTAAAGCCATTATTAGATATTGTGATTTGTACCTTTCATTCAAAGCCATTATTGGATGATTGTTTTCTTTGTATCCAATGCCTTCTTGGATCCCTTGTTTGCTCACTTTTATCTAAAGCCATTATTAGATATTGTGATTTGTACCTTTCATTCAAAGCCATTATTGGATGACTGGTTTCTTTTCACCCCAATGCCCTCTTGGATTACCCTTGTTTGCTCACTTTTATCTAAAGCCATTATTAGATATTGTGATTTATACCTTTCATTCAAAGCCATTATTAGATGACTGGTTTCTTTTCACCCCAATGCCTTCTTGGATTACCCTTGTTTGCTCAATTTCATCTAAAGCCATTATTAGATATTGTGATTTGTACCTTTCATTCAAAGCCATTATTGGATGATTGTTTTCTTTGTATCCAATGCTGTCTTGGATCCCTGTTTGTTCACTTTCATCTGATGCCATTATTAGATATTGTGATTTATACCTTTCATTCAAAGCCATTATTGGATGTCTGGTTTCTTTTACCATTTGATATTTTTCCGGATGTGCCTTTCTCTATCTTTTTTGGCTTTTCTTGAAGATCTTGTTTGAACTCTTCAGTATAAGAAAATCCCATAAAATATTTTGTTGCTGTCTATCCTTTTATTTCAAACCGGTCCTCAGTAGAGATCATGTCTTCTTTATGGTTTCATGCCCAGTAAAGAGTGTGCTTTTACTTCCCCCAGTGTTTCCTCAGAGTCTCCCCAGTGAGTCCCTTTTGTTGGTCAGTATGTATCCCCAGTGAGTCTTCCTTGTGGATATTAACCTTCATCCATCCCTAGAATTGCTCACCTGTGGTTGTTTGACCTTTATCCTTTGGTGTCTTGTGTGTCTGTATTTTTGCACTATCATGGCATCATATCATCATACTAGAATTTCATGGCATATAAGCATTTGTACGTCTGTTGCCTGTCCTTAGCATCTGCATTCCATCTAAGGGAGAAAATTTTCGGTTTCCTATATTTAAATACCTTTCACCTTGATGTCCCGAGGATTTCCATTCCTCGTGTCATCCGGTAAAGCTATTTAATTAGGGGCAACTGTTGTACCCCAAATTTTACCCCTTAGATGTCATAACATCTTGCACTTACATTTAGGGTTCAATCATCTGTGCATTGTTAACTGACCACCGTATCTTGCTAGTTTGTTCTTTTGTGTGAAGCCAGGGTTTGCACAGGAAAGAGAACAAAAGTCAATAAGCAAGACTCTCACATGTTTCAAGGCAGTATCTTAAAGGGTCCACCAACCACTTGAGCCCACCTACTTTCAAGAGGTCCAATTCAACAAGAAATCAAGTTTGCTTGGTTCCTACTACAAGTGCATTGAGCCACAAGGTTCAGCAGGACTCAAACTAGGGTTTTATCAGCACCAGTCAACCATTGCCTTTGATTTTTTGATCAGGACATGTTTCCAAGCTTTGGGACATGATTCCACATGATATTGGACATCCTCACAGACCATCTATAGACCTTGGAAGAGATTGAAGAAGCAAGATCCTCAAAGACCATCCAGTGGAATTCCTAAGGAAATTAGGGTTTTGACCGAAAAATTCGACACTCCGACTCTGATGTTGCTAGACCAAAATGAAGTATTCGAGTCATGTCCCATCTTAATATGTTCAACCATTGACTGAAGGGGTGAGAGAGCAAAAGGCATTTGTGAATTTTATTTGAAGAAAAAACAAAAAAAAAGAAAGAAAAGAAAAACAAAAAAACAAGAAGAAAAGAAAAAAAAAGGGAAAAGCACTTCATGGCACTGGCCACACTTTGGTGGCACTGACCATGAAGTGTGGCGTCCACCACATGGAAATATGGCGCCTGCCATGGAGAGGAAAAGCAATGCATGGCGCCTGCCATGACTTTGGTGGCACTTGCCATAACTTCCAAGATGCATTTAAAAAATAAATAATGTGTTTTAATTAAGGCAAGTGGGTGTAATTCATCATGAAAAAAAGAGAACTTTTCAGAAGCACAGCTTAGAGCCTTGCTCCAATCAAATCATACCACATCAACAACAAACCTACTCTGATCAAATGAAGACTTTTCAAACCAACCACTTGCACTTGCACGAAGATTTGAAAAAAAGGGTAATCTTGGCAATAAGTACCAAAATGACCATGCTGCAAGTTCCCCACTTTTTCCTATAAATAGGGTGTTGCTCTTCAGTGAAAGACACACCAGATTCACCCCAAAATTACAGGCTGAATACTCTCTTCTTTTTCTCCCCCACTTATTCTTGAAAATCTGCAAGAACGTTGTTGCAAGAATTTTGGCTCGAACTTTCCACCGTCCAACATCACAAACCTTGCAGTAGCTGGCATTTGAAGGAGAAGAAGCTCATCTATATTTTTTCAGAACTCGTACCTGTGAAGAGGCAGTGGACCTTCTCCACTATGTAACACTCACTCTCTGTTACTCCGTTTCCAAAATCCCATGATCATTGCTTTATACTGTTATCATATTTATTATCATGTATATACCTGATTCCTGAATAAATATTACGAATCATAATGCCTGATTTTATTTGTTATGTTGTGAACTTGGTTTGTGATTTTTATTTTTGAAAACTAAATAAGGAAGAATAGTGCCTGCCATACTTTTGGATGGCACTAGCCATGACTAAGGTGGCGCCTGCCATAGTGCTATATGGCATATACATGGCGCCTGCCATGATTGTATGATGGAACTTGCCATGTTAAAGGGTGGCGCTGGCCATGGCCTTATATGGCACTTAACATGGCGCCTGCCATGAGAATAAACAATGCCTGCCATAAAAAAAATCATGGCGCCTGCCATGCTGTTTAATGTTTAGTTTTTTTGTATTATTTCATTGCATGGTTGCTTTATTTTCTTAAAGCATTTCTAAAAATTCCAAAGCAAAAAATATGCATGTTTAGTTCTCGAATTTATTTTTGTGAATCATCAACTTTTTCTTAAAAGACTTTTTGAGAATTATTTTGAATATCCTGTTTGCTTGAGATGTTTGTTCCTTGACTTGGACACTGTCATTCTGTCGTTTGTATGCTTTAACATGTCTCTGATTTCAAAATTTAAAATGTTATCCCTGCCTTACTTGTGTTCACTTATCCATGCTTTTGCCATGTTCATACTTGAAATTTCATTATGGTTAATGTTTACTGTCTTGGAATTCTTGAGCTATTATTGTTCACTTATTTTCAATCTCCTTCAACTCTTGTTTATAAGTTATTATCTCTCCTTCCAAAGGAAAGTCTCTCTATTGACCGCAAAGTCATAGATAGCTCATTACCCTTTTAACCTAGCCTTAGGTTTGGAGTCGCCGCACTCCACGTATGTGTCTTCCTGTCAGACCCTACTTTCCCGTGAACACTTCATTCCCTTTAACTTAGCCTTCCCAAGAGATAGCCATTAATCTCTTATAACTCTTAAACCTTTTTTAACCTTCACAAGAGATAGCTATTAATCTCTTCTCCTTCACCAACCTTTAACCCGTCATCCAAATCCTTTCATAAGAGATAGCCATTAATCTCTTCTCCTAAATAATCAATCCTCACAAGCTTTGCTTTCAAGATTTTCACCCTGCTTTCCCTTGGAACCTTGACCACAGTCAAGAATTCGTCACCCCATTGAGGGGAACTACGGACGCTCTGATTTCTCAAAGTACCTTTTGATAATACGAAGGTATTGGATTGCGAGATCCTAGCAAGCTACCTTTTTTTTCCACCTTTTTCCTTTACATCCAATGCCTTCTTGGATTCCACCTTTTTCTTTTCATACCTTTTCTTCTTACCCTTTTTACCCCATATGAGGGGAACTACGAATGCTCTGATTCCATTCCCGTCAGGATACGTAGGCACGAGATGCGATTTCTTGGCAAGCATACTTAGTGTATATACCCTAGGTCTTTACCTTAGCACATTTCCCTTAGCAAGTAAACTTTAACTTAACACAAATACTTACAAGAGGTTCCTGTAGAGTACTACAGATACTTAGGATGCTAACACCTTCCCTATGTATAACCAACCCCCGAACTTTAGATCTCTGAGCTATGTTCCTGCATAGCGCACTTAGGGCTTTTTTCGATCTTTACAATTCCCTTTGGATAAATCAAAGCTCGGTGGTGAATTTCAAGATGTGTGATTCAAGTTAATTAATAGCTTGGTATCCAATTCTCACCACAACAATTATAAATAGATTTTTTGTCAAGAATATTAATTGTAGGTACTTCACTTTGATAATTAAGTTTTATTTTCTTTGTAGGATTCGTTGGTTTAAAAAGGCAATGAAGGTGCCTTTGTTCCACAACCACGCCATGACATATTTATATAATCCATTTGAACAAGTGTGTATGTGGTATTGAACGACGTGTCAGCCTAAGACATTACTTTGAATCATCTTCAAAGAGTGAAGAGTTGCGCCAGAAACAGAGGAAATAACTGGTTAATTAGAGGCTTTAAGAAAGATTAGAAAGGGAGCGAGAGATTGTGCAGGAGAGTGTAACCCGATAGGTGTTTGAGGTATGTATAAGTTTGGTTTTGGTACTTCCATTTTTGTTTGTCTGATTTAAAAATGTGTTGTGTATTGCGGTTGTTTGTTGTCTTAAAATTATGTGTTGTGTTGATGTTGTTGTTGTTGTTTTTATGATGCACAAAATGACATCAATGAACTTAATCGTCCAACCAGATACAAATCCATTATAATTTTCTTAGAAATTTGCTTTAGGATGATGCAAGCACGAAAGGTAGTTGCACCAGTTCCTCAACTAGAATGAGACGTATGTTCCTCAACTAGATCCAATGCGAAGATTTTCAAGTGTGGTCATAGATATGGAAGATGCCATCAAAATACGATTAGAGCATGATCCAGAGTATTGTTCAACTTTTTATCTTCAAAAGAGGTGTATTAAGGATCTTGTATAGTGTATTGAGTGCTTGACATACCTATACTACAATTTTGGTGCATGTAAGTACATTTTTTAGGGTGATGTCAATTTATTTTGATTGTTCTCAATTACTTTTTTTAATGTTAAGACTTGCTTTAATATTTGACTTTTATTTTAATATTTAGGTACATACATCATCTTGGTGTAGAAACAAATAAATCATATGTGTAACGATTCTTGGACCCATATACTATTCAAAATATTCAAGGGAGACCCAAACTTACATACAAAATTAATTAGTTTATTTGAATAAAATTTGTTTCCTAGCATCATTTTTGTATTCAAAAGTATATATGAATTTGTGTTTTCTCTTATTTAACATTAAGTTTTGTACCAATTATAAATTATTCTGGTGTTCATGTAATGGACATTGACAATTAATAATTATGTATCATAAGGAGAATAAAGTGTTTATGCTATGTTCGTTAGGCAAACAACTTGATTCAAGGATACAAGACATAACTAGTACATAAATGGTATTATTTGTAATACTAAAATATTCACTTTACTTTTTAATATAATTTATTAATGTTTAATTTTTTTTCATCTTGTAGAGTTATGCAGGGATACAATATGTGTTGTGGTTTTAAAAATAAAAAACCAAAATTTAATTTTCTTAAAGTAAGTGGTATTACTTGTGATATTCATTTATATCTATAATAACTTGTGTTTTTTGTGTGTAGGAATAACTATATAAATTTTATTTGTAGATGAAACAAGAGTCAAAAGGATACGAGTGTGAATATTATGTGATGAAACACATGTTAAATTTTATCTTTGTCGGTATTGTTGATTCATGGAAAGAGATAATCACTTTATCCACATGTAACTTATTTATGTTAGTTGTTATTTTTGATGCTTTGTTAAGTAAAGGTTTAAGATTGTTGTTGTTGTTGAGATTAAATATTTAAATATTTAAGATTGTTGTTGTTATTGTACGCAAAGTTAATGTTGTTGAGAGAATTAGAGTTTGACCTAACTCTTCCTCACAAAACCGGCTTGTAAGGTGAGGGGTGTCACTCTATAAAAATCCTTTGTGAGTTCTATCTTTAACCAATGTGGAACTTGGATTTTCCTAATACACCCCTTACGCCTAGCACTGTTGGGCTTGGTGCATGAATATAACCCGTGGGTGGCCCGAATTATCGATATATGAGACTAGGTTTTTTTGATACACCCACTTGCGCCCAGAACTTTGGGCTTGGTGCACATATTTAAATGATGGGTGGCGCAAATCGATAGGCTTGTGATACCATGATAGAATTAGAGTTTGACCTAACGCATCCCTAAAAAATCGGTTTGTAATTGTTAGCTAGTAAAAAGTTTAATGTTGTTGTTGTCGTTTTTGTTGAGATTGAAGGTTTAATATTATTGTTGTTGTGTTATCCTAATTGTTTTTACATTTTGTTGGGCAACTTACTTCCTAAAATTTTTTTATTCACAAGCACATTGATTTCTCTTGGTTGTTGCCTTGTTAGTTAACCATTTGTATATTTTAGTTTTATTATAAAAAAAAATATGTGTATCATTTTGATTTTAATGTAAAAAATGTACTTTGGTACAAAATATCTGTCATTTTGATACATATGGCATATATAATTTTGTTTTACAAATGTGTCAATTGATTAGGTTTCACAAAATATGTAATTTAGGTTCTGTTTTAAAAAAAACACGGTAAACAAAAAATTATATATATATATATATATATATATATATATATATATATGGCTAAATTACATTTAGGGTCCTTTAAGTTATTTAATTGTAACACTTTGGTCATTTATGTTTGTTTTGCTTCAAGTAGACCCTTTAAGTTATTTTAAAACATCAAGTTAGTTCCTTAAGTTGTTTTTGTAACGCTTTGGTCCTTTTTTAAAAATCTCCGTTAAAATAAATTGTAAACTCATACATCATTTCAACTGGTTTTTCGCGCTGATCATGAATATGCAATCAAATTTATCAAACAAGTTACGATTTATGAGACTTAGTTAAAAATGGACGAAATACATAATGAAAAAATCATCGATCCGACCAAAATACACAATCAAATGCAAAACTAGTTACATATTTGTGATCAGCGCGAAAAACCAGTTCAAAAGGTATATGAGTTTACAATTTATTTTAACGGAGATTTTTAAAAAGGGGACCAAAGCGTTACAAAAATAACTTAAGGGACTAACTTGATATTTTAAAATAACTTAAAGGACCTACTTGAAGCAAAACAAACATAAAGGACCAAAGTGTTACAATTAAATAACTTAAAGGACCCTGCAGGTAATTTAGCCTATATATATATATATATATATATATATATATATATATATATATATTCTTTAAAGAATGGTCTTTCTAAAAGTTTTCATCCATACTTTTGGTCTCTAATATTGAAACTATTGATAAAATTGTCATTAATTCAATCGTTAATTAATAATTCGTCACTAGAATCATCGCTAATTATGTCGCTAAACTGTAAAAATCATCGCTAAGTTGTAGAGGGACCAAAAATATGGATGATGAAAATTTAAAAAAAAATCATTCTTTGAAGAAAATATTTTGAGTGATTAAAAACGAAATTTGAGATATTTATGAAAATTACAAACATATTTAATCTTTAAAAAAATGTATATGTCAACAATTTTAAATGAAAAATGTGAGAATGGAACCAAAAAACCTTTGTAAAAAGTTATAGATTAAAAATGTAAGTTATATGTTATTTTAATATGGATATATGGTTAATTTTGAGTGAAAATTATAAGAAAAGAAACTAAAACTATTTGAATTTAAAATAGAAGATTATTTTTGTGAATAATATACTATTTATGAATCAAAAGTGTAATCAAACATAAAATTAATTGTGATTTCTTTTTCTTTAATATGATAATTTATTTTATTTGATAACTTTAGTCTTAAGTTGTGTACTCATATAGGATATATATGTATGTTTTTTATATTTTATACAAACAAACAAAAATCTTTTTTATTATAAATTTATTATAAATATTTATTTCATAACTTAATGCGATTAATTTGGGATTAATTTATTAATCTTTACAAAATTAATTTATGATAAACTTACGTTATTGTAGTTGATGTGTCTTATATGAAAATGAGATTGTTTAAATAAAAAGTGAATGAAGAGAAACTAATTGTTATATATGTCGATTCATTTAGTGCATTAAATTTTTTTCTTCTTCCACTTCATCTCTTTTAATGATAGCTAAGTTTGTAACATCTAATTATAAATTTTTGATCTGTTTGATTTAACTTTATAAATATATTTTTATCTTTAATAATAATTTTTTATAAAAATATTTTTTAAAATATTATAAATTTTGGATCTGTTTGTTATAACTTTAAACATAGTTTTTTCAAAAATAACTTTTATAAAAACATTTCTTAAAATATTAATAGTTGTTTTGAACTAATTTTGACGTCTATCAATATAAATATACATTATTGAATATTAAAACATAGTAAAAATTGCAAAAAAAAAATTAAAATGATGTATCTTAAAAATAATTTTTATGAAAAACAATTCAGTTTCAAATTTAAGTAATTTTTTTGAAAAATTGACATTCAAATAAAGATTATAGTAAAAAAGATAATATAGCTAAAACAACATTTTAAGAAAAACTATTTAAATCAAATATTTATTTGAAGTTTTTTTTTTTAATTATTTGTAAATTTTTTTAAACAAAATCTTGTATTATTATAAAAAATCATTTAAAAAAAAAAAACTAAAACAAACAAGTCTTTTATGTGCTATAATCTAAGAATTATAGATATAATTTTTTTGGTTTAATACCTCATTTGGTCCTTTAACTTTACTCAATGTTTCTCTTTGGTCCTTCAAAAAAAATGTTACATAGTAGTCCATTAACTTATACTTTGTTACATATTTTAGTCTTTTCCGTTAGTTTTTGGTGAAAAAACGTTAAACTTTAATTAGCTGGACATTTAGTTGATGAGTTGGAATATTTATTTATTTTATATTGATTAAAATATTACACATTTGACCAAGCTAGTGGCACAAAAATCATTCCTCTCTGCAGAAGTTCAACACTCTCTCTCATGAAAGAAACTCTTTCTTCCATTTCTTCTTCTTTTTAATTTTCACCTCAACCTCTAAACTTTCGTCAATTTTTTCAACCTTTTCCCCTCTAAGATGCAGAACAAACCCAAAATTTCAAAGATTGAAAAACTTTACCCTTTGTGTTCTCATGGAAGATCTAAAACAGGATACCCAAATGAAAATTAAAGAAGAAAAAACCACTTATTTTAGTTAGGTCACAGAAAATGGAAGAGAAATTAGCAATGAAAATTATGAGAAATTGGAAGAAAAACAACCACACCAACACCAATTTCATCATCTCTCTCTCTCAATAAACCTCAACAATTACAAAACCAAGCATCAGTTTTTTCAACCTCTAAACTTTCATCAATTTTTTCAACCTTCAACCGTCACTACAAACATTTATTTCCTCACCTCCAAAAACCAAACCCAGCACTTATCGTTTCCCCTCTAAGATGCAGAACAAACCCAAAATTCTAAAAATTGAAAAACCTTACCCTTTGTGTTCTCATGGAAGATTCTAAACAAGATACCCAAATGGAAATTGAAGAAGAAAAACAACCACCCATTTTAGTTGTGTCACAGAAAATGGAAGAGAAATTGGCAAGGAAATGGTGCTGTTGTAAGTTCCAATCTTCAATTTTCTTTTAATATTTTGGAGAAGAAAATAGAAGGAGAAGAAAATGGAAGATGAAGAAAATATGGATGAACACTGTAAATGGAAGATGGAACCCATGAACCCTAGAGTGTTTTTAACATAGAAGCTGAATATTAAACATACCATTTACTTACCTGGCATGCCATCTCAGCCATAATTAACATTTTTCACACAAACTAACGGTAGGAACCAAATGGTTTAACGGAAATGAAATTAAGGGATCATTATGTGACGCTTTTTAGTTTGGGGACCAAAGCAAAACATCGCTCAAAGTTAAGGGACCTATGGACTAATTATGCCAATTTTTTTTCTAATGACAATAAAGTGTGCTAATAATTTATTGTTATAATATTTTAATAAAATGAATATTGGCAATAACACCAATAATAAATATATTTGTCTCACTGATAGTGTTTTAATCACACAATTTTCAAGAATAAAAATTATTTTTCTAATTTAGTGAAGTAAAAAGCTGATGTCAATATTATACATTAAAAAATTATATTTCTCAAGTCTTATAAAAATTTATTAAGTTTCAACAATATCCCTATAAATAGATATCATATTAATACAAGAGATAATTGATGTATTGAATATATTATTATCACAAAACGTAATTTGGATAAAATATGTGTAATAGAAAATCTATCAACTTTTTTGTGTGACTTGTACTACACTTATATTTATACAATTAAAGTAAATGTCGACAAATATAGACACATTAAAAGTATTTATTCTAAAACTATCTCGGTATTAATCACTTAATTTGTTAGGAGATAACAATTTAATTAAGGATAAATTAGTAATTGTGTTAATTCTTTTACATAAAATCAAGAAAATTAAATACAACTTTCATTCTTAATAAAAGTGAAAGTTGTCTCTTTTTACATATAAGGATTAATTAGTAATTGAGATTTATACAAGTTTGACTGAATGTTTGCCTACTCTTGTACCGAAGAGATCTACTTGAGAGTTTTAATAATAATCTTGAGCTTGTACATGTTATAACCCTCATTACAATCGAATTGAGAGATTTTGCATTATCTTATCTCTTCAACCAAAAGAGAGACTTTGGACGTGATGAGCTCACGAACAAAGTAGAAATTTTACCGGCTAATCTCAATAACCAAACAGGACTTTTACTAGGATGAGTTCTATAACCAAACAAATATTTTCAATGGTTGATCTCAAAAACCAAACATGAACCCTTAAAAGAATCACACTCTTTAAACAAAACAATGACACGATACCAGTATACACTTTCCTCACAAGTAGTTTTCACTCACAAGAAATTAAGACAACTTGAGTGAAACATAAATGTTAAAGAGAGGAGAAGAGAGTGATAAAATGTTAAGAAATAGCAATACTCTGAACTCTGGTGCAATTTTGAATAAGGAGATGTCTCCTTTATATAAGAGAAAATGAGGCTGAAAAAGGAAACAATCCATGAGCTGCAATAACTAAATAATCAATTAGGATCATCGATTATTTAGCATTAATAATTGATTATTCAAGCCAAAAATAAAAGGTTTTGATATTTAGTCATTACCAATCATTAAGAGATTGTCTCAATCGATTATAAACTCAACCAAGAGAAAATAATCAATTAGGTATCAAATTGTTGAGGCATTTCTTTTATTTGATACCTACATTACTATGGAAACCCCCTTTAACAACGGTTGAAAAATACATATAATAACGCAGATCAAGACGTTGTTATGTAAAGTGTTGTGGTAAATGCGCTACTTATAATCACAGCCATGGGACCGTTGTTGTATTCTGGAAAGCGCGCGGTATATCACAACGGTTATGCTTAACAACCGTTGTGATACATAAGGTACTGGGTTCGAAACCCAGCAACAACAAATAAATTACATTAGATCTCGGTTAATGTAGAAAGCCGTCGTGGAAAGTACCCATAATTTATTATATACCAATGTATATTGCTTGGTTTACCATACACCTATTTAAAGAAATACAACCATTAAAATTGGCAAAGAAATATATAATCTGAAAATTAAACTATTATTGAAAACCAACTTAAACACTCTAATGGTTTTCGAATTGAATCCGTCTCATTCTGCACATTTTATGTTCTTTAACACATATACGGTTCAATGGTTTAATTCCTTCAATGCATCAATATCTTTTATTATAGTTTACCTCATCATCGTCGCTTATCAACGCGATTGTAAATATCGATGAATTGAAGCAAATAGACCATTGAACCATATATTATGTGTTAAGGAACATAAAATGTGCTGAATGAGACATATGCGATTCAAAAAACATTGATTGATATAGGTTGGTTTTCAAATACATCTTAATTTTCAAAATATAAGTTTCTATGTCAATATAAATGATTGCATTTTTATGAAAAGGTTAGTGAAACAAACAATATACATAGTATATAATAAACTAAACTTGTCAACCTATATAAGAATTTAAAGAACAAAACATTGCTAAGTCACAAGAAGCCTCTATCTTGTGACTTAACAATGTTCTGTTCTTGTTTTGAGAACATTTGTCAACAACAACAACATACAACAAATCCATGCAACACAATAAAAAAACATACATTATTTAAACAACAAAACCCCAAGTGGGACTGTAACAAATAAAGATACATTGAGTTAATAACACACCTCTTATTGAAAATAATTGTGGAGCTGTAACAAATCAAGATATATCAAGTTCATCTAGTTTGTGATGTCATGAAGAAAAAATATAAGGTGGATGAAGTTTATACAATAACTTCATACTTCTTATATTTTTCTATATAGCAACAAAAACCATATAAAACATCACCATAGTATACGCTTGCTACCACCATACGCTTGCTACCACCTTCATCATCATGTATCTACAAGGAAACACAACAAAAATCAAACTTAACCCTAAAACATCAATAACGTAATGTTTTCCACAGCATCCTAAAACCAAACCCTAAATCAATAATCCTAAATTCTAAACATCAACAGCATCCAGAAGAATAGTAGAAAGAAGAGAGCAGGAGAACATACCATCTTCGCCGCTGTAGGAGTTTGTACCGGACGTTGCTCCCGTCATATATCCTTTAAGGTTCTTTTCTCCATTCACTTGTAACAGTATTGGTTAAGATCCATGAGAGGAGATGGTTGTGTTAGGGTTTTCTTTAGAGAGAAACGACTGTTATGAACTGGGCAACAAATAGTTTCGTTTATATATTAAAAAATATCACTTTTCGTTACGGTTTAAAACTATAACCGTAATTATATTTTATATTTTAAAATAATTGAAGACTATATCACGACGGTTACCCATAATAACCGTAGTGATATCCCTTATTTAAAAATAAATAAAAAAGAAAGGAGCGCATTAACGTTAAATGAAAAAAAAATTTGCCACAGCTGAGGTTCGAACCCATGAAAGATTGATTCTATCATATCGGTTATACTTACAACCGTTATTATACCCTATAAAATTTTAATTAAAAAATATAATATAAAGTTAGTGTCTGAGTTTAGAGATATCACCACGGTTTTTGGAAGAACCGTGGTGACTTAGGCGTTGTTGTTTGCACGTTTTGTAGTAGTGCTAATTAGAATTTCAGGTGATTGACCCACAAATTGTTGAGGCCCGACTATTAATGGTCGACCATGATGAAAGGATTTGTGAAATTTCTCAAAAGATGTGATATATGCCAAAGGCATTCAAACCTAATCTACTTCACAACCGAAATATTTGACTACGTGACTTCCCCCTAACCTTTTTAATAATGGGAGTGGAAACCTTGGGTCCTTTTCCGCTAGCGCCAGGGAAACTAAATTCCCTGCTCGTTGGTGAGAGTTACTTCACCAAATGAATCTAGGTGGAGGCGTTGCCTAAGATCACAATAGAAAGAGTGTGACACTTCTATTAGAAGCGAATAATGTGCTAATTTGGGTTTCCCAAATACACCATCTATGATAATGGAACACAATTTGTCAAGTGTAGTGGATTTCTTCCATGCTCTCGATATCCAAATGAAATTCATCTCACTGGTGCATCCCCATGCCAACAAACAAGAGGAATTAACTAGTAAGGTCATTCTCTATGGAATAAAAAAGAAGTTTAATGAGTCTATGGGACTATGGTATGAACAACTACATGAGGTACACTTTTTTCATTTGTTATTATCAAAATTCATTGTATTTTTTATTTCTCGCTCTTGTTACGTGTCATCCCACTTGAGAGCTACCTCTGAAAAGCCACGTGTTTTATCGTCGTATCATACAATGCCTAATTCCTCCACTAAGGAGACACCTTTCAAAATAGTTTATGGCGCAGGCACCATGTTACTAATAGAGATCAACACGCCTATATGGCGAAGACAACACTTCAACAAGGAAGGTATAACACGCCAAGAGGCATCATTTTTTCTTTATGTACTAGCCAAATGTCTAACCTTCATTTTCCCGATTAAGAGCTTATTAAAGCCAGAGGAATTTTTGTATGCAAAGAAAATGAAACAAGAAAAGGGAAACTAGAACATATAACTCCCAAGTAATCCCAAGGGACATGAAAGAAGGCGACCTAGTGCTTTGACATGTCGTGGTGTCTACCCATATTTGAAAGTTAATATCTAATTGGGAAGGAACTTATTGAGTACATGAAATTTTATCACATGGTGTGTATAAACTAGAGGAGCTGGCTGGACCATTCAAAAAAAAAAAAAGAGGAGCTGGATGGAAGCATCATCCCATGAACCCGGAACTCAGTAAATCTGAGGTACTATTATAAATAGTTTGTTATTTTATCATTCAAATAAGGTGATGATGCATTCCTCTGTATTACATATTTCAAATTCTTCATATAAATAAAGGGGGTAGGGTGGCATTCTTTTCCCTATAAGGGTAAAGGTTTTTAATGAGGCACATTATTTTATCAACATCATTGTTTGATGAACTCGTGAAAATATTACACCCTCTACCTTTTCTTGTTCTATATTATATATCATTGCTGCCTTATGGGGTATCTTTTCTTGATCCCTATTGTGTATCATTTTTGCCTTACGGGTGTGTTTTCTTGAGCCTTATAGGGTATCATTGCCATCCTACGTGGTTTCTTTACTTGATCTCTACAGGGTATATTTTCTTGATCCCTACCAGGTATCATTTTGTCCCTATGGGGTATGTTTGCCTAAGCCCTATGCATGTCATTTTCTCCAAACATGGTATCATTTCACGCTAATGGGTATCATCACGCCCACCGTTGAACAGAGTTCACTTGCAACGTATTTATGAAGCTAAGATTATTAAAATAAAAATGTATATACAAGTAATAAAAAGGCAGACAAATTTGTTAAATACATACAAAAGTTAATAAACAATTCACCAAAGGGGTAATTATTTCCTTCAAAGACCCTCGAAGGGGGGACTATACAAAATGCCTCAAAAGGGGCGTTATTATAAAAAGTATAACTTAACAAACAAAAAGTCTATAGGGGGTATCGTCCTACAAATCAATGGTATCCTTGTCCTTAATAGCCTTTTGATTATTAGCCCCCTAGGGGGGAGATCGGGCCTTTTTGGCCACTCCCTACTTCACGGTGGATAAGGGTATGGTTTTATGTGTTGTACATGTTAATGTCTTCTAAAGGTTTTGATTAAGACAACAAAAATAGAAAGAATAAATCACAAGCATCATCAGTCAATAACCAAACACAAGATTAAGTGTTCAACTTCCAATTGAAATATCTAAACAAATATAAATCAAGTAATAAAAAAAAACTGAAGTTGTGAAAATTGATTTGATCCCGCACTTAGTGTTTTATCTTGTATTTGATCAATTGAATGTGAATGAAGAAAGAGTACATCTTGCAGTGTTATGGCGATTCACACACACACACACACACACACACACACAAAAACACACATACACACACACAAGCACACACACACACACACACACACATACACGCACGCGTGCACGCACACACACATAGACTTATACATACCTCCCCCCACACACACAGATTTTCTTCCACTATTGTTTACTTCTTTGTCTCTCTATTTTCAAGACCACAATGGAGCCACCTTTGAAGGTTTATCTACTGAGTTATTTCATTATTTTTTTAACAAATTCAATTTATTGTTAATATGAAAACACACACATGCGCACACACGCACATGCACACGTACACGCACACGCATGCACACGCGCGCGCACACACACATGCACACGTGTACACGCACTCGCGCAACACATATGCACACACACACACACAAAACTATTTGAAAATATTCATATTTTTTCTTTAAATATTTTAAAACCAAACCAGGCAAGTAATTAAATGACTAAGAAGCATTTTTTGACCAATTAGGAAAGTAAAACTCAATGTCTAATCAATTAGGTCTTTCCTCTAATCGACTAACGAAAGAGTAACGCCTCCTAGTCTATGTTGGAGCAGTAAAGCAACAAGCAAAAATTAATTAAGTACCCAGTTTTGTCGTCTCCACAGGGATCGCTGCGAGAAAGAATGTTGTTCAACGGTCTCTACATTTCCAAGCTTGTGGTGCAAAAGTTTTGGTTTAAAATATTTAAGGCACCAAAATTAAAGGCGTAAAATATAAAGACTGAAAATATAAAGTAAAGACTGAATTATAAACGGAGCCTTGTTGGGATTGGATCTCATCAATTGATAACACAAGCATTCTTCTAATCAAGTAAACACAAATCAATCATTCGTCTAATATCCTCACGTATCACTCACGACATACATATCCTCTCGGTCCCCGCATGTTGTGAGTGATTTTGTACCGATCAATAATTGCTCTTGAACATTACCAATCAATACAAAGTATTTATAACCTACGTGAATGTTAAGCCTACATCCATTTCTGGCATCTAGACCCAACATATATTACTATAACATCCATATCAAACTAATGAGTAATTCATATACAAAGCTATGATCAGAATACGTACATATGATTAACCCTTTTTACATGCATTCAACTAATTGGCCAAATGTATGTAAATATCGTTCTTCATCACTATTATCACGCATCCTCGCAATACCGCATATATCCTACTCATGCTATTCATGCTACTAATCAACACAATACAATAAAAGATACAATGAATATCAACTCACAAAACCATGTCAAAAGTTTTCTCATTGATAGATGAAAATCTAAGATCAAGTATTTGAAATAGGTTTTGTCAAGACCCACAAATAAGCAATTAAAGACAATCAACAATAGAGGATCAAAACTAGTTCACAAACACACATTGGATGAAATACATACGGTATCAAAAGATTACATCCAAACCCCAACAAGAGATCAAAAATCTTACCTTCTCCCTCTTAGGGTTTGAGTTTCTCTCTCTAAAATATTCTTGAAGTGAAGAGAGATAAAGTTCTGATGTTAAAATTACAAGTTATATCGAAAAAATTGATGAAAAGTACTTATATAATACATTCTGAATCTGTCATGTTCGCACTGCGAACTTTTATTCTCCCAGCGAACATCAAAAAGGCACCTGATGTGCCTCTGTACAGTTAAATCGTCTCTGCGATTCTGCATAAGTTCGCAATGCGAATAATTATTTGCAAAGCGAATATTCGCTGGAAAGTTCGCAATGCAAACTTTGGTGCCTTTTCTTACTGCCTCAAGTCTGGGAGTATTCGCAAGAAAGTTCGCAAAGCGAACATTCGCTAGAAAGTTCGCAAAAGGTATTTTCACAATAACATACAAATAACATACAAATTACAAGTACCAAAGGTATTTTCACAATATTTGAAGAATCACACAAGATCATGAATTAAATCTATGAAAACATGAGAACTGAGTTAAAAAGTGCCAAGAAAGATGGTTCAATTTAAGTCAAAATTTGCACTTAACAAACTCTCCCCAACTAGATTTTTGTTTGTCCTCAAGCAAAATATGCCCATCGTGAAAACAAGAGGATTTGCTCAAGCATAAGATTCAACCAAGAAAAGATTAACGGTTCAAATTCAAACAAGAGAAATTTTCTCAAATAAGAGGATTTGGTCAAGCATGAAAATGCGCACAAGCAACGTTCACCACTCAATAGAATCGACCAATGACAAAGAATTAATTTCTTAAATAAATATCATAGAATGTTTCAAATAACAACTAAATTTTCATACTTGAATCACTCTAACACTCCTCTTCAGAATAAGAATGAAGAAATTAACGCATTTGCAACCGCGGGGCAATTTCACTCACTTGACAAACAATGCTAATAGCAATCTAATTCATACATCCATCTAATATTCAAAAAATGAAAACATGGAAGTAAAAAGATCACTAAGGGCTTTAAGGGTTGTAGCTTGGTCGGGTTAACAATAAAGGGACATTTCTAAAGGCCATTGAATTGAAATTTCCGATGCAAAAGAACATTCACTATACAAGGTATTTACACATCTCAACTTCATTCACCACTTTCATTTCTCTATCACAAACCTTCTCAAGGTTCCTTATGCACAATTATTTCATTCTCTATTTTTCTTATTCAAACAAGCATTCTTTTTCTTTTGTTTTTCACATTCATATTCAAACTTTTTCTTTTCATGCTTGTTTGAAATTTTTCAAAAGTTTATAGCAATCTGCCATTCTTCTCTTTCATTCTCCCCAACTTGAATTCAACCAAACCTCAAGTGAATGTTCCTTGCTTTTTATTGTCATACCCCAAATTTTGACCACTAAGATTTCCCATCATTGTGCAAATCATCATCACCATATGGATGAACCATTAGTCTCCCCAAAGATGGGTGAGCACTCACTACAAACAAAAATTAGGGTTCCAAGCCCTCTCAGAGCGTTTAGACAAAGGATCAATCAAGGAATGACATGATCTTCAACTTGTCTAACCTCTCAAACATCCACAATGGATCAAGAGGACTCCCACATCAAAAATTAGGCACAAGAGTGCAACATTCCAAGTGGATCAAGCCTCAAGTTCATCTAATACAAAGTCAATTGACGCAGAAAGTCAAAGTTTGACTTTTGGTCAACTTTGAGCTTCACAAGCCATTACTCAAGAAAATATGATGGATGATTTAATTTGATCAAATTTAAATCAAGAAATCATGCAAAATTGCAAAATTGATCAAATGGAAAGAAATTTAGAAATTTTTTCTAAGTTAAAATCATGTTCAAGTGCACAACTTTTCAAGGTTGTAACTATTGACCCAAGCATCCATTGGCTTTGTGTAAGGGCTACTTTTAAAGAGGGTATTTGATACTTCAAAATTGAAGAAGGAATCAACTCAAAATATCATAAGGATTAAAAGATATAAGTGATCAAAGTTGGGAATTCTTAAGGTCCAATGTTCTGACATTTCATAGGACATCATTAATATTTTTCCAGCAAGCGCACTACAACAAAAGTAAGTTATAACATCGCACCTTAGACAGCGCTTTAATACAAAAGCGCTGCTATAAGTTAAAAACAAGGAATCTATTCATTTAAAAAAATAAATGCGCAAAAAATATAAGACCTTAGACAGCGCTTTGGTCAAAAGCGCTTTATAAGGTCTTATAAATTTTAAAAAAAAAATTAATGGAAAATATTAGACAGCGCTTTAGTTAAAAGCGCTTTCTAAGATCTTATAAATTTAAAAAAATATAAGACCTTAGACAGCGCTTCCGTAAAAAGCGCTTTCTAAAGTTTTATTAATTAAAAAAAAAATTAAAAGAAAATATTAGACAGCGCTTTCATTAAAAGCGCTGTCTAAGGTCTTAAAAATTAAAAAAAAATAAAATCAAAAGCGGTGTCTAAGGCCAACCTTAGAAAGCGCTTTGAAAAACGCTGTCTAAGATCCACCTTAGAAAGCGCTTTTATGACAAGCGCTGTCTAAGGTCTAATTAAATTAAAATATATGAATAGTCAGTATTCATTTTCATATTTTCGCTCTTTCTTCTCCCCTGCTAGCGAACAGAGCTCAAAACCCTTGCGAACGAAAAACCTTCACCGTCAACCGTCCTCCACGGTGTCGTCGTTCGTTGTTGCCGTCGTTGCATTGCTGTCCGTCCGTTTCTGCTCATTGCCGTCGTTTTCATTTCTGCTCATTGCCGTCGTCGTTCGTTTCTCTTTCTGCTCTTTGATACATTTCATTCTTGCATTGCCGTTGTTACCGTCGTTAAAGGTACGTCGTTGTTGTGAAGAATAGGGTTTTGTTGCTTTACAATGTTGTAGTGAATGATTATGTTTGATGAGTTTTGTTAATGAAGTTATGTTGGACTGTTTTATTAATGATGTTTTGTAGTGAATGAGTATGTTTGAAGTTTTGTTAATGAAGTTTTGTAGTGAATGAGTATGTTTGATGAAATCTTCTAAAAAACTCTAAAAAACTCTTAAAATTGATGGAGTTTTGTTAAATTGATGGAAATAGTTTAGTTTAGTTTTATTTTTTCCACCTCTTAAATCTTCTAAAAAACTCTTAAAATTGATGGAAATGTCCTCTGAATTTTAGAATTCAAAGCTTGTTTTTGAAGCCTCAAAATTCTAGAATTTGAGATGGTTGAATTAATAAACAAATATAATGAACATAAACATTTCACTAAAACATAAGAAATTCAACCAGTTACATATCAAACACTATCAAACTTGTTCATTTCTTGATTAATATGGTTGAATTAATGTTATTTTGTTGACCTTAATAAGTAGGAAAACCATGGATAAAAAATGGATGGATGTCGATCGATTGTCCAAAGAGTACGAGAATGGGGTATTGGATTTCGTTAAGTTTGTTGTTCAACACGCTGACGCTGAAGAGCTCAATCGAATAAAATGTCCTTGCTTGGGTTGTTGTTATGTGGGTAGGGTTGACGCAGATGGATTGAAATCGCATTTACTGATGAATGGAATTGATCGAAGTTATAAGTGTTGGATACATCATGGGGAGAAAATTAACGAGAATGTTGAACCGACGGGGAAAAGTAATACGACCTATGCTTCAGATGACAAAGACACGGAAACATACGATTGTGATCGAGTCGAAGAGATTGCAGAAGCAGTTGTAGAAGATCTTCATGATTGTCCCGAAATGTTTGAGAGGTTGGTAAGCGATGCAGAGAAACCGCTCTATCAAGGTTGCACTAAATTCACAAGACTGTCTGCGGTATTGAAGTTGTACAACTTAAAAGCGGGCAATGGATGGTCGGATAAAAGTTTCACAGAGTTGTTGGCCCTTTTGAGAGAAATGCTACCGGAGGATAATGTTCTTCCCAATCGAACCTATGAGGCCAAAAAAATGTTGTGTTCTATTGGCATGAGCTATGATAAGATACATGCTTGTCCAAACGATTGCGTTTTGTTTCGAAACGAATATACATCGTTAACTGAGTGCCCTAAATGCGGTTTGTCTCGATATAAGAAAAAATTGTCTCCAGCCAAGGTCTTATGGTATTTTCCTATAATACCGAGATTTAGGCGCTTGTTTCGTAGTGAAACCGATGCAAGACACCTGACTTGGCATGCAGATGAAAGAATTATTGATGGAAAGTTGCGACATCCGGCTGATTCACCACAGTGGTCAAAAATTGATAATGATTATCCTGACTTTGGAGAAGAAGTAAGAAACCTTCGCTTGGCATTATCTACTGATGGAATGAACCCGCATGGTCTTCAAAGTATCTCACATACCACATGGCCTGTGATTCTTATGATTTATAACCTACCTCTGTCGCTATGCATGAAGCGTAAGTACATGATGTTATCTATGTTAATCTCTGGGCCTAAACAACCAGGGAATGACATAGACGTATACTTGACACCTTTGATCGAAGATTTAAAGATATTGTGGGAGAACGGTGTGGAGGTTTATGATGGATATAGGAAAGAAAGTTTCAATTTGAGGGCGATGTTGTTTGGCACAATTAATGATTTTCCAGCTTACGGGAATCTATCAGGGTACAGCATAAAAGGTGAAAAAGCGTGTCCTATTTGTGAAGATAAAACAGTTTCTAAGCGATTGGAGTTTGGTCATAAGAATGTCTTTCTCGATCAACGTAGATTCTTAAATGCCAAACATAACTACCGTGGGTGGAGACAAGAATTCAATGGAGACATCGAACAAGGTAGAGCTCCACCTATGTTGTCAGGTGACCAAGTTTTTAAAAAGGTGAAAGATATGCGTACTGAGTTTGGCAAACCTTTTGCACATAAGGTTGTCAAAGGTGGGTGGAAAAAGAGGTCGATATTTTTTGAATTGCCATATTGGAAGTCTTTGTATGTGAGACATTTTCTCGATGTTATGCATATTGAGAAAAATGTATTTGAAAGTGTTATTGGTACGTTACTCAATATAAAAGGAAAGACTAAGGATGGCCTTAAAGCAAGAAAAGACTTGGAAGCGATGGGGATTAGACCTGAATTAGCACCCGTGCAGAAAGGAAGACGAACATATCTACCACCTGCTGCTTTTACTCTGTCTAGAAAGGAGAAGAAAATATTGTGTAAGTTTCTGAGTGGAGTTAAAGTTCCAGAAGGAGACTCTTCAGATGTCAGAAGACTTGTGTCTATGAAAGACCTCACGTTGAAGAGTTTAAAGACACACGACTGCCATGTTATAATGGAACACTTTCTACCAATAGGTATACATTCTATTTTGCCAGTGAAAGTAAGAAGCGCCATAACTAATTTGTGTTTTTTCTTTAGGTCAATTTGTAGTAAGGTAATCGATCCCGATATCTTACCAACACTACAAAAAGAGATAGTTATTACCTTGTGTGAGCTTGAAATGCATTTTCCTCCCTCCTTTTTTGACATAATGGTACATCTAGTTGTTCATCTTGTGAAAGAGACACAGTTGTGTGGACCAGCTTATATGAGATGGATGTACCCTGCTGAACGTTATATGAAAATATTAAAAGGGTACGTGAAAAGCCGAAGTCGACCAGAGGGGTGTATTGTTGAACGATACATTGTTGAAGAAGCGGTTGAGTTTTGTACTGAATATTTGTCCAATGTTCAGTCAATTGGACTCCCCAAAGCTCATATTTTTGAAAAAAAGGATGGTAAAAAATTAATTGGAAATAAAATTGTGACAGTATCAAGGGATGAACGGGATCAAGTGCATTTGTATGTTCTGCACAATGATAATGAGGTTGAGCCATATGTTGAGATGCACAAGGATGTACTCCGAAGGTTAAATCAGAACAGAAATGAAAATTGGATAGTACGAGAGCACAATCAAAGTTTCATACAATGGTTAAAGGATCATATTTATTCGAAGCGCTCTTCAGATCCTGCTTCAGTAATAGAAAGGTTGAGATGTTTGGCATATGGTCCAAGTTTGCATGTGTATTCTCATAGCGCATACGCAATTAATGGATACACATTTTATACCAAAGACCAAGACGATAAAAGTACTATGCAAAATAGTGGTGTCACCGTCCTAGCTGAAGCAATGCACATATCAAGTATGAAGGACTTAAACCCCAAATATGCAAATCTGTCATATTTTGGAGTTATTGAGCACATTTGGGTGTTTGATTACGAGAAGTTTCAGATTCCAATCTTTGGTTGCAAGTGGGTAAATAGTAGTGGCATACGAATGGATAAGTCTGAATTTTTGCAAGTGGATCTTAATAGGGTGGGGTAAAAAGATGAGCCTTTTATTCTAGCATCTCAAGCTAGACAAGTGTTCTATGTCACTGACCCGACGAGTACGAAATGGTCTATAGTGCTTCTATCTAACAAAGTGGTTGATGATAGCGGTGTAGATCAATGTGATATTGATGTTGAGAATGAGTCATGCATTAGACGGAATGAGTTGAATACAAATGATCAAGATGAGGATCTTATAGCGGATGAGTCATATATCAGAAATGACCATAACGAGGGAATTTGGATCCATTCATCTGTCCGCATTGCTAAGACACAAGTAATTCATATTCCAACCAAGAAAAGAAAGAGATGTTAGTGAAAGAGGTAAAATTTGTTATATACTTGATTTCTTTATTATATTTGTTATATATTATGTCATATTTGTTATATATTAGTGAAAGAGCATTTTATTTTCATTTTTTACATGGTAATGTTATTTAGACTCCAACAAGATCCAAAACAAAGGATAAGCGGATTCCGGAGCATACCGAGTCCGTTGTTTCAAAAAAACAGGTACATCACAATTATATGATATTTATGCATAGAAAATGTTAAATTGGATATCTTATACTTCATCTAACAAATTATATGATATATAGCTGTTAATCTTACACTTGTTTAATCTTACAGTGGACATTGGTTGTTGGTCGCAATTAACCACAGCGGAGAGTCAACCCCATTATTACATGGAATTATGTGAAGGTATATTAATTATCACATGTTTTATTATATTAGTGATGCTACTTGATAAAACTTAGGATTTATCCATATTTTCTTTTCATTTGTAGTGTCCTCGGCAACGCAATCAAATAGATTGCGGCTATTTCATGTTGAGGTTTATGAGACACACTCTTTTGTTGGATCGAATAGAGATTTCATCTGATGTATGTATTTCTAACTTATGAGTTATTTTAATATTAACACATATCTCTCATCTCTAATGAAATAGTTAACTTATGAATTTAAATATGTGTAACTTTGTTTATGTATTCTTTTAATTGAATTACAATCTTTGTGTTTTCAGGACCTATAATGTAGATTTGAAGCAATGCTTTGGTTGGATGCAAAAGTATTAGTATAAGTAATATGTGCATTTGTAGAAAAAATGTAATGATTTGTAATTATAAATAGGTGTATATATAATTTTGGTTTGTAATTTTAAATATATATATTGGTTTGAATTGCCAATTGTTTTGCATATATAATTTTGGTGTAAATTGTCAATGGTTTGAATTGCCAATTTCTGAAAAAAATTGCTGGTTGAAAAACAGGTAAAATTCTGGTTGAAAAAACCTGGTAAAAATTGTGGTTTAAAAAAATTTATATAAAATTTTTCGTATACCTTAGACAGCGCTTCTGGAGAAAAGCGCTGTCTAAGGTAGGGCTTAGAAAGCGCTTATGACAAAAGCGCTGTCTAAGGTATACCTAGAAAAGTTCAAAAAGGTTGACCTTAGACAGCGCTTTTAGTGAAAGCGCTGTCTAAGGTATACCAAAAAAATGTCAAAAAAGGTAGGGCTTAGACAGCGCTTTTGGTGAAAGTGCTGTCTAAGGTATACCAAAAAAATGTCAAAAAAGGTGAGGCTTAGAAAGCGCTTTTTCCAAAAGCACTGTCTAATGTATACCTTATAATGTCAAAAAGCGCTGTCTAAAGGTACCATAGACAGCGCTTTTCATTAAATATACCCCCCTTTAGACAGCGCTTTTGGTATTACCCAAAGCGCTGTCTAAACCTATAGCAGCGCAGGTTTATACAGCGCTTAAAAGCGCTGTCTAAAGGCAAAAAAAGCGATGTCTAAAGTCTTTTTTGTGGTAGTGAAGAATGTCCCAACTTCAAGGATGTTTTTCTCCATGATCCAAGTTGATTCAGGAAAAACCCTAGGCATGAAAGTTGAAGTACGTCATCTCACCTTTCCAGAAAGTCCTAGAAAGCTCATTTATCATTCTCGAGCAGAAAGTTTGGTCTCTGCAAAAGGCATTGATAAAACAGAATTTTCATGACAGCTTTTAGGACAGATTTGATCACACAAGTTCAAGGTCAATTTTGACAACTTTACAAGTCTTATCTTCACAAACCTTGAACATCAAAGTTGAAGTAAGTTGTCTCAGCTTTCCAGAAAGTTGTAGAACGTCCATTTATCACACTCGAACAGGAAGTTATGGACTTTACAAGAAGGCTTGCTGCAGCTGTTTTTTAAGACAGATTTTGTGCACCTTTTCTTGTGCCACACAATTTTCAAGCTTTGTCACCATGCAAGATAAGCATCAAGGATGCAATTCACTTCAACTCAAAATATCATAGTGGATTAAAAGATACAAGTGATTAAAGTTTATTAATGATCAAAGTTGTTAAATGTTTCAACATTTCATGGGACATCATTAATAATTTTCCAGAAAGAATGTCCCAACTTCAAGGATGTTTTTCTCCATGATCCAAGTTGAACCAAGTCTAGGGTCAAACATCAAAGTTGAAGTATGTCATCTCAGCTTTCCAAAAAGTCCTAGAACAGCCATTTATCATCCTTGAACAAGAAGTTATGGATTTTACAACAAGGCTTGCTGCAGCTGATTTTTAAGACAAGTTTCAGGACAGATTTGTACATTTCTTGTGCCACACGAATTTCCAAGCCTTGTCATCATTTTGGACACATCTGAGGATCAAATCCAAGGGGGATGATCTGATCCATAAGCCTCCCAAGTCCAAGATTCCACAAGTAGCATGCCAAACCTAAAAAACCCTAAAAGAGGGACAAGACTCCAATTTTGGTTTGGAGCATTTAATGGATGCTTAGACGTGGCATAAACTGAGCTTCCTCTAACTGAATTCAGTCAAGATTTCTCCAACAACTAGGGAACCAGCAGCCTGTGCCCTAACCTCTAGTCAATGGCTAGAGGAGACTTGGATTTTCATTGGCCAACATTGGACAAACCTCTGCTGTGGTTGACATTCACTATTGCTTGCAAAACAAACTTGCTCTACTATAAATAGAGCTCATTTATGCTCAATTTGAGTACACCAAAGCCATCAAACAGATGCTTTCCTCAAATTCTCTCTTTCACTCCAAAATGCCTTCTTTAGTAAGGAAATTCTGAGTTTTTGAGTTAGAGAGCATTTCCATCACAACTCATGATCCTAACACCTCATAAACATCATATGTAGGTGATCCAAACTCTCACAAGTGACCTATAACACCAACATCACAAAGTCACCTCTCAAAACCTCAAAATTGGACTTTTTTGCATTTTTCAAGCCATGTCTTGATTCGGTCACTTTCCAAACCAGATAAAACCTCAAACACACTCCAAATATCATCCTTGAACTGTCCCAAATGGTGCCACACATCTGGAACACCATTTGAGAGAGTTGGCATTTTGGCCACTTTTGCCCATTTCGCAAGAAAGTGCTCAAACTTGCTCCAGAGGTTTCCAGCTGATTCCAACCATCCTAAAAGCTTCTAAGAGGTCATTTGAGGGTGTCCAAAGCATCAAATCATTTCTGGAACAAAGCACTTGGTAGGTTGCACAAAATCTCCAAAAAAAGAGGTAAAATTCACAACTTGAATTCTTTGAATCATGATTTCCTTTGTTGCCCACATACATGCATCATATTGAACAATTCTTGAAGCAAAAATGTAGTCCTTAATGTGTATGATATGATCCTCCTACTGTTTGCACTTTAACATGTTTATATGTGGAGTTTATGTTGTTTTAAACTTAAGGTGCAGATCTGGTTTTTTGCCTTGTGTGTGCTGTACATTAAGTTTCAGTATGTATAAGTGATACCATTGGATTCCTTGCGAAAAATTGGTCAAGATAGGTTCTTACGGATTTTAATTTCGTTAAAAATTGAGAGAGTTATGAGTGTTGAAAGTTTGATAAGCAAAGATGCTTAAAATCAACATGCAGTTCTGGTTTTTTGCTTTGTGTGTTTTGTACATTAAGTTTCAGTGTGCATGAGTAATACCATTGGATTCCTTGCTAAAAACCGGTCAAGATAGGTTCTTACGGATTTCAATTTCGTTAAAAATTGAGAGAGTTATGAATGTTTGAAGTTTGATAGCAAAGATGTTGAAAACCAAGGTGCAGTTCTGGTTTTTTTAAGATGTCGAATGTGATGTTGTGACATCTTCCCTTTTTCTCTTATCTTCAAAACTCATGAAAGATGTCGAATGTGATGTTGTGACATCTTTTCTCTTTTTGTTAGTTTATCTTCAAAACTCAACCAATTCTTTTACATAGCAAAAATCATCATTTTCCAATTCTGTTTTACACACTTCTTATTCATACTCCATAATATTTTAATCCACCAAAAATCACAAAAAATATTATTATTTGATATATTTTTAATATATTCAAAAATAATGTTTTAAATTGTTTTAAATGCTTTTAAAATGATTTCTTTTTCTTGATTTTTAAAACCAAAATGATTTTAAATATTCATGTGGATAAAATACTTTTTCATAAACCTTAATCATTGTTTATAACATGATTAATGATTTTATTTGATATTTTTATCATTTTCTTTACTTGATTTTTCTTTGAAAAATGCCCTTTAAAAAATGAAATTAGGGTTTTATTGATTTTCTCCCTAAAAAACTTTTCCAAACACTCATGGGCCTCTAATAGAGTGTAAGACCCAACCCTTTTTGTACAAAAATATTTTGGGCCTCAGTTATTGTATAAGTCCCGATACGAAAAATCTCGGCGCGATCACCATTTTCAAACTGAAAATCATCTGGGCCTCCCCTCGTGTTGTAAGCCCCATTTCTTTTCCTAAAATCATTTTTGGGCCTCTAATAGAGTGTAAGTCCCATCCCTTTTGTAAATAAAATATTTTGGGTCTCAGATATTGTATAAGTCCCTCTGTACATTTACAAAGTTCGGCGCGATCGTCGCCTTTTAACAAAAAAAACCATTGGGCTTCTCCTTGAGCTATAAGTCCCATTTCTTTTCATTTTTAAACCTTTGGGCCTCTAATAGAGTGTAAGACCCAATTCCTTTGTAAATACCAAAATTTTGGGCCTCAATCACTTGTATAAGTCCCACGGTGTTTCCAAAACCTCGGCGCGATCGTCGCCCTTTTCAAAATTAACCATTGGGCCTACCCTCGAGTAGTAAGACCCATTTCTTTTCTTAAAACTCACTTGGGCCTCTTGAGAGAGTGTAAGACCCATCCCTTTGTACAGAAAACCTTTTTCAGGTCTCAGTCACTTGTATAAGTCCCACTGTACAAACTCATATCATAGTGCAATCACTACTAAAACCCTGGGCCTCTCCTTGAGCTGTAAGCCCCAATCTTTCCTTTCAAAGCAATTTCTCCTTTGATTTTGAAATATACTGTTGTTTTCAATCTTTCTTTGTTGAACAACTAACCAAATAGCATGGAAGCTCTACAACCGAGTAAGTGTTTATATGCTTTCATTTGCCGCTTTCATATACATATAACTGTATTGTGGGGCTGTTTCGCTGTACGTCTTCTTTCATAAACTCATATCGACTGTGTAATAATAGTATAGATATTTAGAGTTTCCCCGGTAACTACGTCTAGCACTAGGTAAATCCGTTTCGATCATTCTTAGAAATAGACAATACTAGATCCCCCATAGGAGCACCAGATACAGTCTTCTCTTCGGCTGTCCTCCTTAGGAATTGTCAAGAAACTCTACTCCCCAGAGATGATCTCTTCTCCGTGAATTGTATCCCTTGAGTTTCTTCCAAATTCTCGAACTTTCCTGGCTTGATCTATTCTTTGGGAACAGCCTGTCTTGAACTTCTCGGGGTTTGGGGACCCACAGGCTTCTTAAAAGCATCCCCGCCTCCTCTTGGGCGTTGTACAAGGACCCGTCGGCTTCTTAGAAGTATTCACAACCTCCTCTTAGGCTTCGTATAAATGATTTCTTCCTCCAGGAATGATAGCCTCCTCTTGGGCTTCGAACAAATTGTCCCTCGGCTTCTTAAAAGTTTCCAGCCTCCTCTTGGGCTTCGTACAAATTGTCCCGACGACCTCCTAGAGGTATAGGATTAGAAATTAGTTATCTTAATAGAACAGTCTTTCAAAGAGTCTAGATCTTTCTACCGTGAACGTACTACTACTGTTTCTTTAAGCATAGTACAAAACGTAAAACTCTAGACTTGGACAGTCTAATTTCATTGAGTCTCAAAGACATTCTCAAGTAAGGAAACGCCCGCAGACTTGGACAGTCTCAAATACCCTTTGGATTCCCCATTTCCTTAAAGAACAGGAAACAATCCCGATTCTCAGATCAAATCCATGAGTACAGTGTTACTCATATAAGAACTAATTTTCTCGTTGAACCAACATATTGGACCTGTCACTCAACTGAAACAGTACCCTTTTAGCCTCCGTCTCGGGCTTCGTACGAGATACAAAGACTCTCTTGTTGAGTCAAACCTTTTAGCCTCCATCTCGGGCTTCGTACGAGATACAAAGACTCTCTTGTTGAGTCAAACCTTTTAGCCTCCATCTCGGGCTTCGTACGAGATACCAAAACACTCTCTTGTTGAGTATAAAAGGCTCTCTTGTTGAGCCAATCTCCCTTTTAGCCTCCATCTCGGGCTTCGTACGAGATACTAAAACACTCTCTTGTTGAGTATAAAAGACTCTCTTGTTGAGTCAATCACCTTTTAGCCTCCATCTCGAGCTTCGTACGAGATACAAAATCAATCTCTTGTTGAGTATAAAAGATTCTCTTGGTGAGTCACCATCTTTAGCCTCTATCTCGGGCTTCGTACGAGATACAAAAACACTCACTTGTTGAGTATAAAAGATTCTCCTGTTGAGTCAACCCTTTTAGCCTCTCTCTCGGGCTTCGTACGAGACACACAAAAACTCCCTCTTGTTGGGCCAATAGCCTCCTCTTAGGCTTTGTATAAGAAAACCCGGGTTGAGCCAATCAACCTTTTAGCATCAAAGTTGTACCTCGTTCACAGTACACAAACATCAACAACTTCTTCCCCTTCATCTAATCGCTGTAAGCGGCAAGCCTCTGGATTATTTACATCCATGCCACTGTCCCTCTTTTAGCATGAAAAATTCCTAAGGAAAGATAGCATTGCTCTACACTGAGTTAAAGTCTTCTCCTTCAGGTTGGAACCCCCCTATAAAGTGTAATACCCCAAAATTTGCTCTCCCTCTTTGTCATCATAGCATGGCATTATCATTTATCATATCATATCCACCTCATTAACATTACATTGCATTTAACATAGAAAAATGAAGCATGGCATCCTTCTTACCATTAGGGCATGTGATCAGGTGGAAGGTGGACAATCAAGGAATCATTCAAAGCACAAAAAGGTCAATCAAGTTGCCTCAAGGCAAGCCAAGAGTCTCTCATGTCTCATACCATCTCAATTGATCATCCACAATCTCAAGGAAGTGAGATCCAATGGGAGATTGAAGCAATACATACTTCAACATGCAAGAAGTCCAAAAATTGAAGGAAAATCCTCAAAAGAGATAGCTCATTGATTCAAAATCATTCTCAAGTGGCATTTCTCATCATCCTTTAAGAGGATACACAACATACTCTGAGGAATTTGGATTTGGAAGATGTGCAATTTCCTCCTAACCAGAGGGGGTCAAGATTAGGGTTTCCAATTAAATCAGGGTATCTCTGTTTTTTGAACAAAACTTGATGTCATGGTATTCCATATGTCCCTAAGTGTATGTATGTGGAAGATTGCATCTCAATTGGTTTTAGAAGTGGTTCAATTGGAAGAAAGATCAAGAATCAGAGAAATTGGGGCAAAGTCAAATAATCAGAGGAAAATGTCAACTCTTGACTTTTTGAGCCCAAAATCATGAAATTCATGTTACATATGTCCAATGTACAAAATTTGGTCAAGAAACTCCAAAGGAATCATGAAAAAATCAAGATTTGGAAAGTTGCCATTTTTGGATGAAGTAGGGTTACTAAAAATAGCAAGTTTTGGCCATTTTGCATCAGAATTGGAACCAAGGCCATTCAAAATTGAAGCACCAAATGAAAATTCCACTCTGCCTCAATGAAAGGCCTTGCTTTGAGCTTCAAATCCATGTGTGGAACATCTCCATTGGATAAAAATTGAGAGAGTTATGGATGATCAAAGTTGAGGGAAACTTGGGCAAAATGCAAGTCAGCTTGGGCAAGTTTCAGGTCACGCGCATGTCATTTCTACAAACACCTGGTGTGCCAAATGTCAAGCTCAATTTCTCCAAGAAGAAAGCTCCAAATGAAAAACTTTTCAACATAAAAAATGTTCCTTGTAGTGCCCTCTCCAATGTTCATGTTGGGAAAAATTTCGCCTGATCAAGTTATGAGGGAGAAATAGTGGCCTCAAGTCATGGTGATTGTGCTGAAAACCCAGGTGCCAAGGTGCCAGGTCGACCGACCACATGCCACACCCTTATACCATTTCCCAATGTGGATGTTCTAAGTCATTTTTCAACCTGTTCCAAACCTCATTTCACTTCAATTTTCACATCAACATTGTGCTCCAATGTGTCCTCTTTCCAAAGACTCCAAAATCTCATCAAATTGTTCAATGGTTAGAAAGTATTTCACCTGCAAACAGCCCTATGTTGGCACTGATGCTTTGACAGCTTGGTGCACGATTTTGGTTCACACACACCACAAACACTTCATAACATCTGCTTTCCACATTAAACCAAGCATACTTGATACAAATATCATACACCAGCACGTGCCATGCATGAAAAGGGAAAGGGCAAACTTATGAAGCAAGTTTCTGCCACAGCAGCTTTGTTGTTTTACCCTCACTTCCACCATAGCACACCATGAATCACCATCACCACATCATAGCCAACCTCACTCGCCCCTAACTAACTTAACTCAGTTAGTTAGGGTGCACTCAGTTAACCAAGTGTTGACTCACTTAACTGACTCACTAAACCATGGTTAACTCACATTATAAATAGAAATCTCACCTCTAATTTCAGTCTCAGCTTCATTTCTCATTTTTCACTTCAAAGTTCTCTCTACTTTCTCTCTGATTCTCTCACTCTGTCACCAACTCTCTCAAAAATTCTTCTCCAAGCACACGATACTTCATCCTCATCATCATCAATGGCACTTGATTGAAGGAGATTTCAGTATAGTTCTCAAGGTTGCTTCAAGCACTGTTCAACATTGAATCTCTCTACTCTCAAGACAACCAGTTATATAGCATTTATTTTGCTTAATTTGTGAAGCTCCAAGGTTGAAGAAGAAGCTACGATCTCTGGTTTTCTGAAGAATACCTCAAAGTCTCCAATCTTCAGGTACGAATTTCATTCATTATAGACTTAAGATGAGTTTGTTTTCAGGTTCTTGTAGCTTCTTATAAGCTCAAGAACTGGCCTGGCTAGTTGATAGGCCTTTAGAGGCATAGTTCAAATGTTAGGGCAAATCTTTTTCTGTTGAATTCTCTCGGATCATGAACTGTTTGTGCATTTTGTTCTTGAATTCATGTTCTCCATAAGCTTAGCTTTCGATTGGTATACATTTTGTGTATTTTGGTGAGGTTTGAAGGTTGCAGACGGTGGTGATTGGCCGGAGAAGGTGACCGGAGGTCTCTCTCCGGCCGGCAGCTTTGATTGCTAGGGTTTTGTTACGTTTTAATCTCGGCCGTCCATTTTCTATGATCGTGTGGCTTGTATGATGCCAGCACATAAAAAATCATGTGCACCTCACGTGTTTCTTTTCTGATTTCATTTAAACTATGTGTGATGTGGTACATGATAGTAAGGGTGCTCATGCGCGTGTGTGTGTTGATTCCAATTACCTTGACTTGTTTCTTGACTTGACTTAATCTGATGGTTATTATTACTTTGACTATTGTTGACTGAAGTGCATGGTTGTTAGTGTGTTCTGCGCGCTTAGTGGACTTAGCCAGAATGCTATTCGCACCTCCCTGTTTTAAGGCCCAAATGATTTTGAACTGTCCAATTGCTATGTTCATACCCCCCTGCATTTTGCATTTATTTTTCATTTTTATTTCTTTCTACACGTTTGATTTCTAATTTTTAAAAATACCAAAACATATTGTAAAATTCCACAAAAATTCATGTGTATTCTTAAAACATTTAGGAAATTTTTCATGATTTTATTTTCTGATTTTATGACCTTTTTACCCCTGGTCCATAATTTTCTTTGAATTTCCACTTAGATGCATTCTAAGCATGATACATGAATTTGTTTAATTTTGTTCTTGCTCATTACCAACTATTTTGACATGATTCTTTTTGTATTGATTCAATAATACATTGAAGCATGTTAGGTGATTTTTGTTTGATTTTTTAGGTCACTTTATTACATGTCTTGATGCCTATATTTGTACCACTTTGCATGATGTTTCAATTTGGCCTAATTGCTTTGTTGAAGTCATTTTGCTTTGAATTTTGATATGCTATTTTGATATGTGATTCATCTCTGATTAGTGAACTCCAATACCATGTTTTCATAATTTTCATGAGGACATTTGATTTTTGCTTGATGCATTTCATTTAAAGCATTATGACATGTTATATCATTGTAATCTTTTGTGCATGTTTGCATGTTTTCTTTTGTACATAATGGCAAGATTATTTGCATATTTGGTGAACCATTCACTTGACATTATAGGTCATTGGTACATATTATTTGTCATCCTTGCATGTTGACTTTCATTTAAACTTTGTGCACCTTTAACATGTGGTGTTTGTACTTGTGTTTTCTTTTGAACTTCCATTTCAATTCTACTTCTTCTATTACTTCTTAAATGCTTTGATGTGTCATGCATGAATACTTGTGAGATGTTTGTGTATCATTTTTCATTTCATTTCAATTCTGATCCATGGATTACATGTTCCATTTGTGCATATTTCTTCTTTTCTCTTTCATCTTTCATTCTTCCTTTTCTTATGATATCATGTTCTAATGTCATGGAGGATGTTTGTTGCCTATCCACTTGAGTTTGATTGATAATGACCATTTGTTTCCATATGATGTATATTCTGGTTGTGGCCCTAGGATTTGGTTTCTCATTTAATTCTTTTGAGTTTTATGATGCGTTACATGTTCTTTTACTTCTCATACTTCTTATACATGTTTACTAACCATGTAGGGGCTTTGGTAAGTTTCAATTGAGTGTGGATAAGGAATCCACATTCAACTTCTATCCTTTCTCTTTTACAATTCCATTTTATGTTTTGTTAAGCACTTATGTGCTTTCTTTTAATAACTCATTACTTTCCCTTTTTGAATTACAATTCATCTTCTACTTTAGAAGTGAATTGTTTAATTCATTCTTTCTTTAGACTTTAGGTTTTAAACCTCACAAACCTTTAGGATCACTCCCTTTAATCTTCAATTAGGATTGAGTCTTAGTATATATAGGTTTTACCTTTTCTCCTCCCTTGAGTCTTCTATCTTCTCATCTCAAAGAAAATTCAAAATATCTAATAAAGGTAGGCACTTATTGCATTTAGGCCTTTCATATAAAGAAAAGATTATAAGGGGTTTTCTCTTGTAATCTTAGAATGTGTAGCATATAGCCCATCTTGGGTCAATGTGTTAAACATTTGATCTTGTATGAGGGACTTAAATGCAATGCTTGTTGAAGGCATAAATAATAAAACACTTCTTCATTTCTTAATTAACAAAAACACTCAATAAACACAAGTATGCTAGTGTGTTGGAACCTTGACAATTGGAGCTAGGTGTGGGGGTCTTCTTCACTCTTAGTATGCTTTCTTACCCATTCCATCTTGGAATGTGAGAAGGTACACATTCCAATGACTAAGATTCAGATACACTATCATATGCAAACAAATGAAAAACTCTTAAAAGACAAAAACAAACAATAACGTCTTTCCTTCGGGAATTCTTTTCTCACCTCATTCATTCTCAACGCACGAACGCGCTTCTACTCGTTCTCTTGCAAGACGGTAACGCACTCGGACCAGCGAGCCTGCAACACCTGAGCTAGAACGTTAGCCGTTCCTTAAAAAACACAAACAATTCATCCCTAGTGAGGGGAACTACGTCGCTCTGATTCTCATGTTCCCGATGAGATACGTAGGCAGTGGGGTAGGGCCCATTCGAGCACTTCTTTATTTTCCCTACATTTGTTTCTCTTTCTCTTTCCTTTCCTTTTCCATTCCTTTTCCAGTTCTCTTTTCGTTCCTTTTCCAGTATCTTTTCTTTACACCCTTTGATCGAGACAAGCAAGCGTGGATCCCATCGGGTACGATGGACGCGAGGGGGTGCTAATACCTTCCTCTCGCGTAACCGACTCCCGAACCCATTTCTTTTGGTCGTAAGACCATGCTCTATCCTTTCCTTCAGGTTTATGCGGTGTTTCCTTTCCCTCTCTTGGGATAAATACACATTGCTGGCGACTCTGTTCGGTGCCACTTTCGCGTTTGTACTAGGATGAAAATCCCGGGAGCGACAGCTGGCGACTCTGCTGGGGACATACATTTTGACCTATTGCTGGTCCATCCCTAAGCGAGTCAATCCTAGCGCTTGTCTGCTTTTCTTTCATTGGGTGTTTACTGTTGTGTTGTATTTACTGTTTTATTGTATGGTTATTTACTGCTTTACTGTACATTACTGTATTTACTGCTTTTTAGCATTACATATCATATTATTACTGTTGTGTTGGACTGTGCTATTTTCTGTTTGGCGGGGCGGGATTTCTGAGAGATAAGCCCATTACACAGGCTTGAGTATACACTTAGAATTAGAGTGGAGAGTAGTGGGACCTACGTGCCGTTTGGAGTGCGTTGGGTGTTCATGAAATTCACAGCTAGACGAGGCTATCTTGGGACACATCATGGCATACGCATCTTGCGTATTCCAGGATGTAGATCTAGAGAGCTGTCGACTCTAGTGACCGATCATGAGGACCTTAGTGGAAATATCCCTCTTTAGTGGTGACAATGGCAGACCACATTCTGTGGCAAACCCATTCGCACCCGAGGGCCCACTTCGGAACTTGCATAGGATGACCTTTATTTTCTAAGGGGAGTCAGTGGACGACCTCTTTGATTGGCATAGCATTGTATCCTACGGGCTGAATGTGCTATTGCTTCTCAAACCTCCGAAGCTGACAAGCCTTATTTTCTAAGAACCACATGTGAGTATGGACGGGATGTTTACAGGTTTGCAGGAAACCCAGCCTTCTACCTACCTTACTCGTGATTCTATGATGATTTCAGACATTGTATCCTATGACAGTGATTTAAGTGTTCATCTCAGATATTGCCAGATTCAGTACAGAGACACAGTGCACACAGTTCAATACAGACACCGACACTTGATTACCTGATCACATGCCCTTTTGCATTGCATTATCATATCATAACAGTTATGTTTGTCATTTTCAGGTGCATAATACATTTCTGATTCCAATCCATGGGTTCAACAGAGATCGTTGCCGAGAGAAAGAACAATGTGTCTTACAAGTTTCCAGATCCTGTCTTGGATTCATTGCTCAAAGTTATAGATATGGCTGGTCCGGGTATTCTTGATAGGTTTCAGAAGAGCTACGGGAATTTGGTTGGGATGGTCCGTACAATCACCAAGTATGAGCATGATGCTTTGCACACTCTGCTGCAGTTCTACGAGCCTTCGTTGAGGTGCTTTCTTTTTTCAGATTACATTTTGATGCCAACACTGGAAGAATTCTCATTTATTTTGGGAATTCCGATCACGTCGGCAATACCATTCTTCTCTGGTAGTTCTCTCAGCGTAAAAGAAATTGCTGCTGCTTTACAAATGGATCAGGCAGTGATAAAGAGTGGTGTGAGCAGTAAAAATGGAGTTAGCGGATTTCATTTAGAATTTCTGTCTGGACAAGCCCAAGAGGCTGCTAGTGCTAAAAATTGGACGGTTTACAATTCCATTCTGGCTCTCTGCATATATGGCCTAGTTTTCTTTCCCAATCAGCAAGACTTTGTGGATATGCAAGCGACAAGAGTTTTCGTTCTTAAAAATCCAGTCCCTACTTTGTTAGGAGATTTTTATCATTCCGTGCACTATAAGAATGAGAAAAGGAGGGGAGGATCTGTTAGTTGTTGTACTCCACTGCTGAGCCATTGGTTTTTCAAACATTTGCCTCAGACAGGTGCCTTTGTGGAAACCAAAGATGTGGCGAAATGGTCTAAACGATTGATGAGTTTAACTGCTGATAACATTGTATGGTTTGATCACCGATTGTTGAGAATAGAGCTTGTCACAAGATGCGGAAATTTTCCAAATGTGCCTTTGATTGGCAGAAAAGGAGGGATTAATTATAATCCAGTTTTGGCCATCCGACAGTTTGGGTATGCTTCCAGATATCCTCCTACAGAGCAAGATGTGGAAGAATCTTTATTCTTTACAGGAACTAAAGATGCGAAGGTGGTAGAAGTAGTGAATGCTTGGAAAGATAAGCACAAAATTGGAAAAGCAGTTTTTGGAAAAGGAGATTGTAGATCTTATCCTGAATATGACAGGTGGATTGAGACGAAAGTAAAGGAATTGCTTTTACCCTTTTCAAGGGGACCTCTTTTATGTTCAGTACAGCCAGAACAACCCACTATGGTGGCTATTGAAGAATGTGAGAAGTGGAAGAAAATGGTCAGAGAGTTGCAGATAGAGAATTCTGGAATGAGCAGATGCCTTCAGAAAGCTCTAGCTGACAACAAAGAGTTGGAAAAGAGAGCCTTGAAAGCGGAAAAAACCTTGGCTGACAAAGAGGAAGATTTTGATGACCGAGCTCGGTACTTTCGGAAACTTACTTTGGGAGCAGATGACACTAGTCAGGCTCACAAGATTACAAAACAGGCTTTAGCCCGAAGCAAGGATTCATTAGCTCAACTTCGTCAAGCTTGGGATGAAGTCAGAATTGAAAATGCCGAGTTAAAGGATCAGTCGAAGACTAAATACGAGGAGCTTAAAAAGGCACATGAGCAGAGGAGAAAGTATCGGGAAAGTCTCGATAAAAGTCAAGAACAGTTAGAAGAAGCTAGAAGCCAGTTGAAGAATACCAAGAAAGAGCTTGAAGAAGTCATGATAGAAAGGGAGATACTCAAGACGCGAGCCGGCATAAAGAGACACAAAGGAGTGTGTGATGACGAAGCTCTGATGCTGCATATGGGTTCTTTAACTGAAGCTCTTGAGAAAAGGGATGTCTTGATCAAAGAAATGATTGAAAAGCCGAATCACCAACGTACCCGTATACTTTTTGAGGAGATCAAATACTCAAGTGATAAGCTGAAGGGTGTGGAATTGTCAGACTGATGTTCTTTTCCTTATATTTTGTTGTTAATGGTTACCATCAGGCTTGTTGATGGATCCATTTTTCCTTGTATTGCATTTGCGGTTGAACCTTTCTTAAATGTACTTGAATACTTTGTTGAATGAGTATGAGCAGTTTTATTCAGAATCATTCCTTATCAGATAGCTGCACACAAGCACATGACCACGACACGTCTCTTTATATCACAATTTCTGGTCTTCAGATTTCTGTGGTTGGATTGGAATCAGGGTATAAAGCACCTCGGAAATGACAAACATGGCATTGCATGGCATTGCATATCATTTTGCATTTTTTGTTACTTGCTTTTCAGGTACTCGTTGTGGGGTCTCTAACCTTTATTTGGTTTCAGGCAGTATAGCGGAGAGTCATATTCACCGATATTCGACGCGCAGGAAATCAAGTAAGAATCATATTATGGATCAAATGCAGAAGGATTTGGCTGGGGTGAGGGCCCAATTGGGGCATTTTATGGGGGACATTCAGGCGCTGTCCCGAGGTCAGGAACTACTGAGGGAGGAAGTCAACCAGATGAAGATTCAAATGGGCCTGGTCATGGAAATCTTGAATAAGGTGTTAAAAAAGGAAAATGATCATGTGCCTGCTTCCACAACAGAAGTCTCTACTCCTCCCATCTCTTTGGGATATGCTCTAGATCATGGATTGCTTCGTGAATCTCCTCTGAAAGCTAAAGGTTCAGAGCTCTCTCATCAGCAGTCACTTCCTGATTTTCAAGAGGATCCTAAGTCAGAGGGGCCTAAGAGGAAGTTCGATCCCATTCCGATTTCGTACGCGCAATTGCTTTCTTACTTGCTCGAGCTCAAGCTGGTTGAGTATGTTAGTTTGGGACCGTTGCCCACGAAGATTCCTCTGGGACCTAATGCTAAGGCTAGATGTGAGTTCCATTCTGGGGCACCTGGTCACAATGTTGAGAATTGTACCAGGTTCAAGCATAAAGTCCAGGAGCTAATTGATTCAGGGACAATCAAGTTTGCATCAGTTGGTGCTGGTAAACCAAGTGATGTCACTCCCATTGTTGCAAGGGAACTGAGGACTCTCTCCTTTTCCAAAGGGTCCACCTCACGTCAGGGATCTCTTCCACAACCCTGTGTTGCAGAAGACCTATGTCAGCAACCCTTGATTGTGCCTCAGCCGAATGCAGAAAGGAAAGTGCAGGGCCAGGTTGGGCGCCCGAACCAGCAGCAGCAAGATTATCAGCAGCGGAGGCTACTCAGACCAAGGAAGCCCAAGAGGACATTTGATCCTATTCCTATTCCGTACAGTCAGTTGTTGGCTCGTTTGCTCAAAAGTTCGCAAATCCAGCTGAGAAGGGCCATGCCCGTGCCATACCCCATTCCTCCGGACTATGACATGAGTGTTAGCTGTGAGTTCCATTCAGGAACATTTGGGCACACACTTGATAACTGTAATGTGTTCCAGCACAAGGTGCAGGATTTGATTGACTCAAAGGTTATCACCCCAGACGGTACCCCACAAGGTGAAGCTTCTGTACCATGGTGAGTGCTCAAAGTTACAAGAACATCACCAGAAGTGGTCAGTCTAGACGGAGCCAAGCCTCCTCAACAACGACAATCTTTATTTTCCTTGCTGCATTTTCATATGTAGTCTTTATTTGTTCGTTCAGACATTGTTCGCATGTTAAAATTTGTTTGTATTTGGTATGAGGATTTTAATGCAATGAATATGTTTTCTTGAAGAATTTCATTTGTGTTTACTCATTTAATGCTAATGTGTACTGCAATACCATTTTTCTTGCTCAAACTCTATGAGGGAGAATGATGGTCTGAAAACGCAAAAATCTCTAACGGTGTGCTTGGGAATAAGAACCCTGTTGAAGATGTACAGGCATTGTTTCAACTCCTCAAACACTGGAGATATAAGGGAGATAGACCCTCGTTAACCCCTTTGAGCCTTGAAGTAGGAGTTTCTTTCGTACGGAAAAAACCCTCACATTTAACCCAGGGGCAGGGTAGGCGTCAGTTAATTTGACCGAGCATTCAAATTTCAAAAGGAGTGTGCATCTGAGGATCCATTACCTTCTATTCCGCCATCAAGAGGTCAAGAGATGTGAAACCACAATGGTTATCCATCAACAATCAAAGAGTGAGGTAGTCACAACCCTTTCAACAAAGTCAAGACAGGCTAGTGTCACACGACATGTTCAAAAAAAAAGAAGAAAGAGAAAAAAAAAAGAAATGAAAAAGCCCGCTAAGTTGAAACTTGAAGACAAGCAACTTAGGCAAAAGTTAGGGCATCCCGCTGGACGTCAAAATCTAAAGATTCAAAAGAATCAGTCCAGGCAAAAGTTAGGGATAAGCAAAAGAATTTGAAAGCGAAATGCGAAAAGAATTACAAAAGAAAATCCTCGAGCAAGAACAAAGTCGTGTGACTATGGACAAAAGACAAAGGGGTGACTGTCAATCCAAAGCCTCATTAGGTGTCAAACCATCAGTATCATGGTTTCCTTAAAGATCACAAAATCTTTTTGAGAGGCGAACGCTTGTGCAAATTAGCTGAACGTAGGACTGGAGAACATCACGAAGAGTGGGTGGGCACCAATAAACTTTGAGCCATAAATCCTTTTTTCTCAAAACCGTGAACCAAGCCTCGTTACAACCCTCAAAAGTCCTAATTGAAACAGGGTTATTTCAAAGGCATACTACCAAGAGATAGCGTTCCTGACTCCTATCAGTTGTGCTAAAAGATCTTTGTTGGTGTTGCATGTGCATTGCATTATTTCTTTCAAAAATTAATGTCGTATCCTAACCCGTGATTCGCTCACAAAAGGGTTTGCTACATCTTTTTAGTAAAACTTCGAGATTAACATGTTGTGTTGCATTAGAATTTTCATTCTCAGAATAAAACATTTTCTGCTTGCATACATTTGTTTGACATCAAAAGAAGTTCACATATGGAAATTCAGTCCAGAAGCTTAATCTTGTCGAGTTGAGGATCCTGAAACTCCCGAAAGGCAGCCATATCCAATGGTACTTCCTCAGGAAACTTTGTTGGGCAGGGGCTTTCCCAACAAGTTGTGCTAAGACGTAGTCGATCTGGGCCAATCACGTCGAACCATCTCTTTAAGGTGTAGCTCATCTGAGCCAATCACGTCGAGAAATCTCTTCAAAGTTCAACCAAACTGGGGCAATTATTGCGAGATTCAAATCCCTACAAATGCAAGCATTTTTGGTTTTCCTTCGAAGATCAGTAGTCAGGGGAAAAAAACCACTTCAAGGGTCATACTGGGGCAGGTCATCCCAAGAGCACGAGAATTGGTCCATCCAGACGACCAATCAGCCTATCCAGAGTTCAGAATGCTGGGACAGAATATCTCACGAGATTGTTCATGAATCTTCTCAGGGCGAAATCCTCTGAAAACCATATGGTCCGGGGCAGTTACGTCGAGATCCGACGAATCTCTACAAGAGTTTGAGGACATTGAGGCATTTTGAATGTCAAGTCTTCTGTAAAATCCTCTTGGGACAATTTCTTCCGGTGCACCATGTTGGTTTGGGACAAGTGAAGAAAAACAGTTGGTCACGCATATGCAGTCAATCAGCCAAAAGGAGTGAAACTAAGGGGCATTCCAACCCAAGGCATTTTTGGTCCCCGTCTTCAGTAGGGTTCATTAATAATGTTCTCCAGCAAGAGATTGCATGCAAACCTTTCTCCCCAACAAGTGGTGGTTCAGAGTTAGATTTTCTCAGTTGCAGAAGTCATATCTCGCACGGGGTATACGTGCATATCCTTTGCTTGCAGGTAGCAGCCTCATACTAGGCTTAAAGGCAAAATTGAAGCCTTTGCGAGATCACGGGATCATGTCTTCTAGACGAGTAATCACTTACTTCCATGCAGAAGACTGGGGCAATCATGTTCGAGAAAGGTGGTCACCCTTTTGTCACAATGTTCACTGATTAAGTCCATCATTCGGTCGACGGTCGGTCACGATGATTCGATATCAACGAATTGAGCTCAACAGGGTATCGTGGTATCTTATTAAGTCGATTCTCTTATTCAGTCCTTCCAACAGCTACAAGCTTTTCTGTGTCGATAACGGTCACAGGTTCCCCAAAAGAAGGGTCTCGTCGACACCGAAACTGATGGTCATTATCCCCAGCGAAGTCACAAGAGTTTGAAGAGGCTAGATCTTCTGTAAAATCCTCTTATGACATCCTCTTCGGGGACGAATTGTTGTGTTGTCCAAGCGTGGGGCATGTTTGTTTCCCCATCATGAAGTGTTGATCATCCCCAGTAGAGTTCGAGGACAGTTGGTCTTCTGTAAAATCCTCTCAAAAGGCATTCCCCAACACGAGACGCTTTAAAGCAGTTTTCTCCAGCAGAGTTTGTTATAAACCCGTCATCCCTAACGGAATTGTCTAAAGGGAAGCTCGCCTAACATGGGGCATTGTAGTACTTATCCTAAGCTCGACAGTCACATTCTTCAGCAGACTACTGTGGATTTGCTTTGGGTTTCCCCAACAGATCTCTAAGGACTCTTTCTAGCAAGTTGCAGTGGAATGTTCTAACCAGGATTTGCATATCCCTGGCAGAGTAGCCCTGATACCCAGCAAGATCGTATCTCTGGTCATGGTATCCCCACAGAGGTCAGCATCGAATCTTGTCAGCAACTTCCAGCTGAGTTGTTGTTCTCTCCGCAGAGGTTTATCAGATCGACAGAATCTATTCCTCAACAAGGATGGTACAGCCTTTCCCCAGCCGGGTCAGAAGGTTGATAATCCCTATAAAGGATCTTGGGTTGAATAAATCCCCAAGCAGAGTTTTAATGGCCCATTTCCCCAGCAGGACGTCATTTAAAAATTCTCATCCCCAGCGGAATCGCTGTGACCAGAATCCAGCCCCAAACAGATGGAGTAATTCCTGGCAGAGTCGTCATTCCCTCATATCTTAAAGTCCAATTTATTTTTGGCAAGCTTGACAATTCGAAGCAGACGGATTGTTCATCCATTCGCCAGCAGAGATATTATCCTTCTAGGAGTCTCCGAGATTAAATCATTGATTGTGGTTCCTCAGCAGAGTCAGCAGAGATGTCTGGCGCAGAGGCAGAGTGTAATTCAATTTTGAAATTCTAAAAGTCCAACAGTGGATTGGCAAAAGTCCGTCTTCGGGTGGCAAAAGTCCAACAGTGGATTGGCAAAAGTCCGTCTTCGGGTGGCAAAAGTCCAACAGTGGATTGGCAAAAGTCCGCCTTCGGGTGGCAAAAGTCCAACAGTGGATTGGCAAAAGTCCGTCTTCGGGTGGCAAAAGTCCAACAGTGGATTGGCAAAAGTCCGTCTTCGGGTGGCAAAAGTCCAACAGTGGATTGGCGAAAGGTCCATCTAAGGGTGGCATATTCTAAAAGTCCAACAGTGGATTGGCAAAAGTCCATCTTCGGGTGGCAAAGCAGCTAAAAGTCCAACAGTGGATTGGCAAAAGTCCGTCTTCGGGTGGCAAAAGTCCAACAGTGGATTGGCAAAAGTCCGTCTTCGGGTGGCAAAAGTCCAACAGTGGATTGGCAAAAGTCTGTCTTCGGGTGGCAAAAGTCCAACAGTGGATTGGCAAAAGTCCGTCTTCGGGTGGCAAAAGTCCAACAGTGGATTGGCAGAAGTCCATCTTCGGGTGGCACGAAGCTGCAAAGTCCACCAGTAGCGTGGCAGGCCAGTAGTCGTCTGGAATTGCATAAAAGACATTATCAAAGTCCACCAGTAGCGTGGCAGGCCAGTAGTCGTCTGGAATTGCATAAAAGACATTATTAAAGTCCACCAGTAGTGTGGCAAGCCAGTAGTCGTCTGGCGTCGTTCAAAAAGACATTTCCAAAGTCCACCAGTAGCGTGGCAGGCCAGTAGTCGTCTGGAATTGCATAAAAGACATTATCAAAGTCCACCAGTAGTCGTCTGGCATCGTTCAAAAGACAGATCTCTCCGACGTTTCATCGAGGATTCAATCCAGCAGTCTCGTTGGGTTTATATCCCTTTTCTTCTTCACCCAGAGCAAATTTTTGGTTATTTTTGGTATTCAATCACTATATACCTTGAAAGTCCGAAAGCAATTGCTTTCAGGCATTCAGGTCTACAGCGCTTGAATAGGGGCAGCTGTAATACCCCAAAATTTGCTCTCCCTCTTTGTCATCATAGCATGGCATTATCATTTATCATATCATATCCACCTCATTAACATTACATTGCATTTAACATAGAAAAATGAAGCATGGCATCCTTCTTACCATTAGGGCATGTGATCAGGTGGAAGGTGGACAATCAAGGAATCATTCAAAGCACAAAAAGGTCAATCAAGTTGCCTCAAGGCAAGCCAAGAGTCTCTCATGTCTCATACCATCTCAATTGATCATCCACAATCTCAAGGAAGTGAGATCCAATGGGAGATTGAAGCAATACATACTTCAACATGCAAGAAGTCCAAAAATTGAAGGAAAATCCTCAAAAGAGATAGCTCATTGATTCAAAATCATTCTCAAGTGGCATTTCTCATTATCCTTTAAGAGGATACACAACATACTCTGAGGAATTTGGATTTGGAAGATGTGCAATTTCCTCCTAACCAGAGGGGGTCAAGATTAGGGTTTCCAATTAAATCAGGGTATCTCTGTTTTTTGAACAAAACTTGATGTCATGGTATTCCATATGTCCCTAAGTGTATGTATGTGGAAGATTGCATCTCAATTGGTTTTAGAAGTGGTTCAATTGGAAGAAAGATCAAGAATCAGAGAAATTGGGGCAAAGTCAAATAATCAGAGGAAAATGTCAACTCTTGACTTTTTGAGCCCAAAATCATGAAATTCATGTTACATATGTCCAATGTACAAAATTTGGTCAAGAAACTCCAAAGGAATCATGAAAAAATCAAGATTTGGAAAGTTGCCATTTTTGGATGAAGTAGGGTTACTAAAAATAGCAAGTTTTGGCCATTTTGCATCAGAATTGGAACCAAGGCCATTCAAAATTGAAGCACCAAATGAAAATTCCACTCTGCCTCAATGAAAGGCCTTGCTTTGAGCTTCAAATCCATGTGTGGAACATCTCCATTGGATAAAAATTGAGAGAGTTATGGATGATCAAAGTTGAGGGAAACTTGGGCAAAATGCAAGTCAGCTTGGGCAAGTTTCAGGTCACGCGCATGTCATTTCTACAAACACCTGGTGTGCCAAATGTCAAGCTCAATTTCTCCAAGAAGAAAGCTCCAAATGAAAAACTTTTCAACATAAAAAATGTTCCTTGTAGTGCCCTCTCCAATGTTCATGTTGGGAAAAATTTCGCCTGATCAAGTTATGAGGGAGAAATAGTGGCCTCAAGTCATGGTGATTGTGCTGAAAACCCAGGTGCCAAGGTGCCAGGTCGACCGACCACATGCCACACCCTTATACCATTTCCCAATGTGGATGTTCTAAGTCATTTTTCAACCTGTTCCAAACCTCATTTCACTTCAATTTTCACATCAACATTGTGCTCCAATGTGTCCTCTTTCCAAAGACTCCAAAATCTCATCAAATTGTTCAATGGTTAGAAAGTATTTCACCTGCAAACAGCCCTATGTTGGCACTGATGCTTTGACAGCTTGGTGCACGATTTTGGTTCACACACACCACAAACACTTCATAACATCTGCTTTCCACATTAAACCAAGCATACTTGATACAAATATCATACACCAGCACGTGCCATGCATGAAAAGGGAAAGGGCAAACTTATGAAGCAAGTTTCTGCCACAGCAGCTTTGTTGTTTTACCCTCACTTCCACCATAGCACACCATGAATCACCATCACCACATCATAGCCAACCTCACTCGCCCCTAACTAACTTAACTCAGTTAGTTAGGGTGCACTCAGTTAACCAAGTGTTGACTCACTTAACTGACTCACTAAACCATGGTTAACTCACATTATAAATAGAAATCTCACCTCTAATTTCAGTCTCAGCTTCATTTCTCATTTTTCACTTCAAAGTTCTCTCTACTTTCTCTCTGATTCTCTCACTCTGTCACCAACTCTCTCAAAAATTCTTCTCCAAGCACACGATACTTCATCCTCATCATCATCAATGGCACTTGATTGAAGGAGATTTCAGTATAGTTCTCAAGGTTGCTTCAAGCACTGTTCAACATTGAATCTCTCTACTCTCAAGACAACCAGTTATATAGCATTTATTTTGCTTAATTTGTGAAGCTCCAAGGTTGAAGAAGAAGCTACGATCTCTGGTTTTCTGAAGAATACCTCAAAGTCTCCAATCTTCAGGTACGAATTTCATTCATTATAGACTTAAGATGAGTTTGTTTTCAGGTTCTTGTAGCTTCTTATAAGCTCAAGAACTGGCCTGGCTAGTTGATAGGCCTTTAGAGGCATAGTTCAAATGTTAGGGCAAATCTTTTTCTGTTGAATTCTCTCGGATCATGAACTGTTTGTGCATTTTGTTCTTGAATTCATGTTCTCCATAAGCTTAGCTTTCGATTGGTATACATTTTGTGTATTTTGGTGAGGTTTGAAGGTTGCAGACGGTGGTGATTGGCCGGAGAAGGTGACCGGAGGTCTCTCTCCGGCCGGCAGCTTTGATTGCTAGGGTTTTGTTACGTTTTAATCTCGGCCGTCCATTTTCTATGATCGTGTGGCTTGTATGATGCCAGCACATAAAAAATCATGTGCACCTCACGTGTTTCTTTTCTGATTTCATTTAAACTATGTGTGATGTGGTACATGATAGTAAGGGTGCTCATGCGCGTGTGTGTGTTGATTCCAATTACCTTGACTTGTTTCTTGACTTGACTTAATCTGATGGTTATTATTACTTTGACTATTGTTGACTGAAGTGCATGGTTGTTAGTGTGTTCTGCGCGCTTAGTGGACTTAGCCAGAATGCTATTCGCACCTCCCTGTTTTAAGGCCCAAATGATTTTGAACTGTCCAATTGCTATGTTCATACCCCCCTGCATTTTGCATTTATTTTTCATTTTTATTTCTTTCTACACGTTTGATTTCTAATTTTTAAAAATACCAAAACATATTGTAAAATTCCACAAAAATTCATGTGTATTCTTAAAACATTTAGGAAATTTTTCATGATTTTATTTTCTGATTTTATGACCTTTTTACCCCTGGTCCATAATTTTCTTTGAATTTCCACTTAGATGCATTCTAAGCATGATACATGAATTTGTTTAATTTTGTTCTTGCTCATTACCAACTATTTTGACATGATTCTTTTTGCATTGATTCACTAATACATTGAAGCATGTTAGGTGATTTTTGTTTGATTTTTTAGGTCACTTTATTACATGTCTTGATGCCTATATTTGTACCACTTTGCATGATGTTTCAATTTGGCCTAATTGCTTTGTTGAAGTCATTTTGCTTTGAATTTTGATATGCTATTTTGATATGTGATTCATCTCTGATTAGTGAACTCCAATACCATGTTTTCATAATTTTCATGAGGACATTTGATTTTTGCTTGATGCATTTCATTTAAAGCATTATGACATGTTATATCATTGTAATCTTTTGTGCATGTTTGCATGTTTTCTTTTGTACATAATGGCAAGATTATTTGCATATTTGGTGAACCATTCACTTGACATTATAGGTCATTGGTACATATTATTTGTCATCCTTGCATGTTGACTTTCATTTAAACTTTGTGCACCTTTAACATGTGGTGTTTGTACTTGTGTTTTCTTTTGAACTTCCATTTCAATTCTACTTCTTCTATTACTTCTTAAATGCTTTGATGTGTCATGCATGAATACTTGTGAGATGTTTGTGTATCATTTTTCATTTCATTTCAATTCTGATCCATGGATTACATGTTCCATTTGTGCATATTTCTTCTTTTCTCTTTCATCTTTCATTCTTCCTTTTCTTATGATATCATGTTCTAATGTCATGGAGGATGTTTGTTGCCTATCCACTTGAGTTTGATTGATAATGACCATTTGTTTCCATATGATGTATATTCTGGTTGTGGCCCTAGGATTTGGTTTCTCATTTAATTCTTTTGAGTTTTATGATGCGTTACATGTTCTTTTACTTCTCATACTTCTTATACATGTTTACTAACCATGTAGGGGCTTTGGTAAGTTTCAATTGAGTGTGGATAAGGAATCCACATTCAACTTCTATCCTTTCTCTTTTACAATTCCATTTTATGTTTTGTTAAGCACTTATGTGCTTTCTTTTAATAACTCATTACTTTCCCTTTTTGAATTACAATTCATCTTCTACTTTAGAAGTGAATTGTTTAATTCATTCTTTCTTTAGACTTTAGGTTTTAAACCTCACAAACCTTTAGGATCACTCCCTTTAATCTTCAATTAGGATTGAGTCTTAGTATATATAGGTTTTACCTTTTCTCCTCCCTTGAGTCTTCTATCTTCTCATCTCAAAGAAAATTCAAAATATCTAATAAAGGTAGGCACTTATTGCATTTAGGCCTTTCATATAAAGAAAAGATTATAAGGGGTTTTCTCTTGTAATCTTAGAATGTGTAGCATATAGCCCATCTTGGGTCAATGTGTTAAACATTTGATCTTGTATGAGGGACTTAAATGCAATGCTTGTTGAAGGCATAAATAATAAAACACTTCTTCATTTCTTAATTAACAAAAACACTCAATAAACACAAGTATGCTAGTGTGTTGGAACCTTGACAATTGGAGCTAGGTGTGGGGGTCTTCTTCACTCTTAGTATGCTTTCTTACCCATTCCATCTTGGAATGTGAGAAGGTACACATTCCAATGACTAAGATTCAGATACACTATCATATGCAAACAAATGAAAAACTCTTAAAAGACAAAAACAAACAATAACGTCTTTCCTTCGGGAATTCTTTTCTCACCTCATTCATTCTCAACGCACGAACGCGCTTCTACTCGTTCTCTTGCAAGACGGTAACGCACTCGGACCAGCGAGCCTGCAACACCTGAGCTAGAACATTAGCCGTTCCTTAAAAAACACAAACAATTCATCCCTAGTGAGGGGAACTACGTCGCTCTGATTCTCATGTTCCCGATGAGATACGTAGGCAGTGGGGTAGGGCCCATTCGAGCACTTCTTTATTTTCCCTACATTTGTTTCTCTTTCTCTTTCCTTTCCTTTTCCATTCCTTTTCCAGTTCTCTTTTCGTTCCTTTTCCAGTATCTTTTCTTTACACCCTTTGATCGAGACAAGCAAGCGTGGATCCCATCGGGTACGATGGACGCGAGGGGGTGCTAATACCTTCCTCTCGTGTAACCGACTCCCGAACCCATTTCTTTTGGTCGTAAGACCATGCTCTATCCTTTCCTTCAGGTTTATGCGGTGTTTCCTTTCCCTCTCTTGGGATAAATACACATTGCTGGCGACTCTGTTCGGTGCCACTTTCGCGTTTGTACTAGGATGAAAATCCCGGGAGCGACATAAAGGAAATTATGGCATTACCGGATTCACATATCCCGGTTAAAGTAATTCTCCTTTATAAACAGTTGTGACAAACAGGCCCTCTTTATAGATGACAAATTCTCTCTAAAGACAACACCTTTTAGCTTCACATCTTGGGCTTCGAACAAGATACAAATAGACCCTTCAGCTTCACATCTTGGGCTTTGAACAAGATACAAACTACCTTGAGCTTCACATCTTGGGCTTTGAACAAGATATAGATCACCTTTCGCTTCACGTCTTGGGCTTTGAACAAGACACCAAAACACCCATTTCCTCCCATAGAATAGGAGGAACTACGATCGTTCTGATTTCCCTGTTTCGGTAAACGAGAATACGTAGGCATAAGATTGAAATAAAAATCTTAGCGAGCACACTAATCAAAAAACCTAAAGTCCCCTATCTCCACCCAATCTGACAAATTCCCCATGAATAGTCCCAGCTTTCCACCTTAATAAAGTCAGAAGAAAGAAAGGCCCCATTACCATATAGCATCCGTAACCTAACAAACCGCTGTTTAAACTCAGTATGCAAGCAGGGTTAATTGGAGACATCTATTTCCCTTCCTTAGTCAGCTCACAACAGGATAAAAAATGAATCGACCTGTAGTAATCCCCAAAGAGCGACAACACTTAAGAACCGCGTCCAAAATCGCTCGCTACAGAAAACTGGCGCCCACCGTGGGGCATGATATACTTTGACTTTCTTTCTTTATTTCTTAAAGTAAAGCCCTTGAAAAGTTATTTTTATGACGATTTCATCGGGGATGTCATTATTACTAGGATCGGCCTTCACTAGGATCTTAGGTCAAAACCTTTAAATTGGGAAGGAACCACAGAGTGGCGACTCCGCCGGGGAGCCATTTTCTGTCAGGAACATAGGATTCATAGCTTTTAAAAAGTCTAGGACATTAGGACAAATATATATACTGCTTTTCCTAATTGATATATGTGTTTATTTTTCTGCTAATGGGAATGCGTGTGATGCCGCATGTGGAAAGATTGAGTATACACCTAGGAAAAACCTCTTTTAGTGGTGCGGAAACTATCGGAAATGGTTGTCACGCGATACCACCCTCTTCTGAAGGTTCTTCGAAAAAACATCACCTTGCACGGTTCCCGGCCTGCTGGTGTTTTCTCGACAAGAACTGATGATTTTGAGAGACAGGTAGAAAAATCCCTAATATAAACTTTGGGGGATGGGTAGAGCCTTGACTTCATGACAACGACCCTTTGACCCCATGTTTTTTCTATGTTTTTGTGTGCTGCATTCATGCATTCATCTAAAAAACATTTAAACAAAGGAAAATTTTCTCTTCTAGTCTCTCTTTTTCAAATTAAACTGAGACAATGATTGCAAATGTCAGAGAAAAAGATTGCGCTCATGGATTTCGGTAAAAGGAGAACTCACCAGTACACCTTCAAGGTTCCAAAACTTGAGGATTTGAGAAGGTTAGCGAGGATGATCACTAACCCTGAGGCTTTCAGAGCCAAGTATGGAGGTCTGCTACCTCTGTTAAGAATCCATGTGATTGAAGGAATCATGGATGCACTCGTTCAGTTTTACGATCCGGTCTATCACTGTTTCACATTCCCGGATTACCAGCTAGCACCAACGCTGGAGGAGTACTCTCACCTGACTGATCTACACATTACTGATCAAGCTCTATTTTCTGGACTGGAAGAAATTCCAAAGGATCAAATCATTGCAAGAGCAATTTATTTGGACGAGTCAGAAGTCAGGACTCACATGACCACTAAGGGTGGCATACAAGGTTTGTCGGCCTAGTTCTTGACAAAGAAGGCCCTGTATTTCGCTAGTATAGGGAACGTGACTGCTTTTGAAAGCATCTTTGTTTTACTCACCTACGAGTTATTTTTGTTTCCCAACATTGATAACTTCGTCGATATCGACGCCACTAAGGTTTTTCTCATTGCAAACCCTGTACCGACTTTGCTCGCAGATGCGTATCATTCTGTACACTTAGGGAATTTGTACAACGGAGGAATGATCACGTGTTGTGTACCCCTGCTATATAAATGGTTTATCTCCCATTTGCCTAAGTCTGCTGCTTTTTGGGATCATAAGAGTGCTTTACGTTGGTCGTAGAAAATCATGTCTCTCACCAACTCTGACATAGATTGGTGTAATAGGATTTATGATGGAATCAGGATCATTGACCGTTGTGGAAACTTCCCCAACATACCCCTTATAGGAACTAAGGGAGGAATCAATTACCATCCAATATTGGTTCGTCGTCAGTTTGGATACCCAATGAGGCATGTCCTGCGTAATGCTCATCTGGAAGGTCTTTTCTTCAAAGAAGGAGAAAATGACAAAGCACTAAAAATGGAAATAGTGCACGCTTGGAAACGTGTTCATAAGAAAGGATGGAAGTATCTAGGAAAACTGGATTGTGTCCCGGTGGAGCCTTATCTCCACTGGGTACAAACTAGAGCTCTCAAGCTAAAGATGTCGTATCCTCGTCACGGAGTTTTTCCGCCAAGGGAATCTGTCATGTACTTCATGACGGAAACTGAAAAGCTTCAGGTTACTCTCAACATAGTTCAACAGGAGAGGAGGTCTTGGAAGAACAAGTACCGCACCCTCAATGTGGAGTGTACCAAAATACAGCAGCTGCTGAAAGATAAGGATGCTCTGATCGAGATTTTAGAGCAACATGCTGTGGATAATCAGGATGACCAAAGGAATTTGCACGCTTCTTTCACTTGGCAAAGGAATGACAACCCGAAAACGGCTCAAGAGCCCCGGTCAAAGAAAAGGAAAGTACCAGAATCAGCACCCGGTTTCTCCTCAGAGAGGACTCGAGACCCATTAGCTTAGGTTTCTGTTTCCGCACCTTGTAATCTACTGTATTTCCATTTCCGCAATCCTTTGAATTTCAATAAAATGGGGTTTCTCCACTGTTTGATATTTGCAATCTAATTGTCGAAGTTTATTTTGATTAAACCCAAAAATAATTAATATAATAATTGCATTCATCATTCTCACGTCACATATTCTTCTTACTTACGAATCTCACGTTTGTGTCTCGATTCTAGTGTCAAACTGTCTCATTCGTACAATACTCGGGCCAATCGTCAGAAAAAGATGGATGATCTCGAGGAAGAGAACAGAGACTTGAAAGAGGAGATCGACGCTCTAAGAGAGGATATAAAAAAGCTTCGTAACGACATGCAAGCCATGGCAGAAGCTCAGCTACAAAGAACCGTGATCTCAGAGATCAACTCAATGCCCATAGTGGAGAAGTATGATCCTAGGTATCAAATGCCGAAAGATCGTCCCTGGGGCATGCCTGTTAACTATATCCCGGAAGGATATGTTCCGCCGATCAATGATGATCAGGGAATCATAGCAGAAGCCGTTGGGCCTGAAGGTTACAAACTTCGGGAAAGCGAAGATGCCAGGGGCATGACAGCAACTTCTGAAGGTTACAAACTTCGGGAGGCACCGAGAGTCTCGGCCGTAATGACTATACCACAACCTGTGGTGCACACTGTCCCGGAAGGACATGTTCCACAGATAGCTTCTGGTGGAAATGAAAGCATGTTCGAAAGAATGAATGAGTTCCAGGAACAGTTCCTGGAAATGCAGAAAGAACTGCAGGCCCTTCGCGGTCAGGATTTATTTGGAAAGGACGCCGCGGACCTTTGCTTGGTCCCCAATGTGAAAGTCCCACACAAGTTCCAAGTGCCCGACTTTGAAAAATACAAGGGTAACTCTTGCCCTCAGAGTCACTTGGTAATGTACGCTCGGCGAATGTCAGCTCAGACAGAGAATCAGGATCTACTGATTCACTACTTCCAGGATAGTTTAACCGGTGCCACATTAAAATGGTACATGGGTTTAAACCGCGCCACGATCGGCACGTTCAGAGATCTTGGCACTGCCTTCGTCCAATAGTACAAATATAATTTGGACATGGCACCAGACAGAGATCAACTCAGATCAATGTCACAAAAGGACAAGGAAACCTTTAAGGAGTACGCTCAGAGATGGCGTGAAATTGCCGCTCAGATCTCTCCACCTTTTGAGGAAAAAGAGATGACCAAGATCTTCTTAAAGACCTTGAGCTCATTTTAATACGACAGAATGGTTGCCAGTGCACCCAGTGACTTCACCGAGATGGTGGGCATGGGGGTTTATCTTGAGGAAGCCATCCAGGAAGGAAGTTTAGTAAAAGACACTGGATCATCAAGTAGTACAAAACGATACGGTAGTGCTCTCCCTAAGAAAAAAGAGCAAGATATTGGGAGTATCTCTCTCGGAAAGCAAAGGCGACCGTACCAACCAGTAGCAGTTGTAACTCCTAATATCAACCCTGCGCCTGTTTCTACGTATCAACCTCAGGTTGCGCAACAGCAACTTCAGCAAAGGACACAACAACCTCTTCAGCAGGCTCATCCTCAGTACAACAATAACCGTACAATGCGGCCACCAGGATTTGATCCTATACCCGTATCGTACGCGAAACTATTTCCGTTATTACTGGTCAAAGGGCACGTCCAGCTAAGGCTCCTCTTACAGTACCGGAAAATCCGCCTTTTTGGTTCAAAGCGGATCAGACTTGCCCTTATCATCAAGGAGGTCCAGGGCATAACATAGAGAACTGTCTCAATTTCAAATCTGACGTGCAAAATCTTGTTAGGAGCGGGCTCTTATCTTTCAAAGATACGAATCCCAGTGTTCTCACGAACCCGCTGCCTCAACACGAGAAAGCTACAGTCAACCTGATAGAGGGAGAGTCTAACAATGTCTATCAAATTCACGATGTGCTCTTGTTGAGGACCAATTTGGTTAAGATGCATTGTAGACAGAGTGGGTATGGCCATGTGCCACCTCATAATTATCATCAATGTGATGTCTGCTCTAAAAACAATCGAGGATGTTCTGTAGTGCAATCAGCTCTACAGGAACAAATGGATCTCGGATGAATCCAGGAGCAACGAGTTCGTGGAGTTAATGTGATCTATACGAATTCAAATGTCATTCAGAACCACGACATCCGTGCAATGGATGTCAACTTGATGGCAATGCACTCAAGGCAGAGCCAGTATCATAATCTGCCATGGCACGATTACAGTTCTTGTCTGACTTGCTCGGTAAACAAATAGGGATGCCCTTTTGTACAAGAGGCCCTCTAGTGTCAGATGGATCTTGGATGGATCCAAGACCACCATGATAGGAATCCCTGTCAGATCAACATGATTCAAATCATCGATATTCACTTGATGAATACTAGCCTGGTGGAGTTACACGTAGAACAGGTCCGGCTCAGGTTCCTGGCATCACATGATTATCAGAACTGCAAAGCGGGTTGCGAAAACGATCAAGGTTGTGCCCTTGTCCAGGAAACACTTCAGCACTTGTTGAACCACTGGTGGCTTCCAATCTATATGGACGAAACGCATACCCCATTCTGCTTTCCCACGCAGAGTCCGAGGTTTATACCAAGGTCAGACGTCGAAACGATATATGGAGATTGTGATCCGGAAGGATGCCGTGCTCCGCCAAACTCATTAGAGGAAGACACTCTGATGAAGGACAACTTTGACCACAACTATTATGGCCCGATGGATGGCCTGCCAATGTGGCAGCCGTGCCCAGGAGACTTGTGGCAAGAAAATCAGCCGAACAATGAAAATCAGCTGAGCATCATTGAACAGAATACCTGCGTCCCCACCATGTCATGGGATCAACACACAGGTTATCCAGAAAATATCCAGCACGACGATGAATTTGCAACGTTTACAGGACTAGAGTTCATCAACTATGCTTTCCCCGAAGTCAACGTCATCGAGAAAGCTGACTCCTCCAGTTCCAAAGAAGTGTGGGACACCTTGGGACAACCAAGTGGAAAATACGACTATATGGTCAATTACACTACTCCTGAGGACTCTCATATCAGGCTCGAAGACATCCAGCCAACTGGATGGGGAGATCTGCCTGATAGTACAAATACTCTGCAAAATACAACAGAGGAATCCTTCTACGACAACTCTGCTTAGGAGACAGATTCCAATGATCCTGCTCCACCAGAAATCAGCGTTATTTCTGAAGACAAATCGAGGAAGGTGCCAGACTTTGTGATTCACCGAGGATTTAGCCGCCAGTGGGTTGCTGTCCATGTTCCGAAGATCGTTCATCAGTCAAAGTAATTGCCATCTTTAACCTTTCACCCTGCCCAGGTGAAACGGATGTTTGATAGGGCTCGCTTTCTGTAAATTTCCCTCTTCGCTTCGCCCAAAGCAACAGAGTTTTGTTTTATAGGGTTGTAGTTTCAAGAATCGACTTATTCATTAATAAAATAACGTCGTTCTGTAATTTCCGCATTAATTGTTGTTTTCTCTTTTTGCTTTTCTCAGAAAATGGTAATCCTAAAAAACAACTCAATAATAAAAACAAGCAGTAAAAGAAAAATACACTGCACACACTTGTATTTTCTCTATCTCTTCTAAACACAAATCATCACGTCATGCAGATTGCTTGTTTTAAACCCCGTTGAAACATACGATCCGATGCCTTCTCCCGACTTTGAGTTCTCGGTATTTGGGGCTGAAGAAGAAGTTAACGACGAAATTCCAGAAGGGATCTCCCGATTACTCAGACAGGAGGAAAGGTCCATTGAACCTCACAAAGAGTCGTTGGAAACGGTAAACTTGGGTTTGGAAAAAGAGAGAAAAGAGATCAGGATTGGGGAACTGCTCAGTCCAATTGCCAGAGAGGGTTTGACAAAGCTTTTCAGAGAGTTTCTCGATGTATTCGCTTGGTCCTATCACGATATGCCAGGGTTGGATACCAGCATTGTGGAACATCATCTACCATTAAGATCAGAATGTCCGCCAGTAAAACAGAGGTTGAGACGGACTCACCCGGACATGGCCATCAAAATCAAAGAGGAGGTACAGAAATAGATTAACGCGGGCTTCCTCGCTACATCAGAATATCCTCAATGGTTAGCCAACATCGTACCAGTTCCGAAAAAGGACAGAAAGGTCAGAATGTGTGTCGACTACAGGGTTCTGAACAAGGCTAGTCCAAAGGACGACTTTCCTTTACCACACATTGACATGCTGGTTGACAGTACAACAAAGTTCAAAGTTTTCTCCTTCATGGATGGATTCTCGGGCTATAATCAAATCAAAATAGCGCCGAAAGACATGGAGAAAACTTCGTTCATTACCCCATGGGGTACCTTTTGTTACAAGGTAATGTCGTTCGGTTTGAAGAACGCCGGGGCAACCTATCAAAGGGCCATGACTACTCTTTTTCATGACATGATACACAAGGAAATCGAGGTATATGTCGATGATATGATTGCAAAATCTAAGACAGAAGAGGAGCAGGTGACCCACCTGTCAAAGCTATTCGAGCGGTTGAGAAAATACAAACTCCGCTTGAATCCTAACAAGTGCACATTTGGTGTTCGTTCAGGGAAACTCTTAGGGTTCATCGTCAGCCAGAAAGGAATTGGAGTTGATCCTGACAAGGTCAAGGCCATTCAAGAAATGCCTTCTCCGAAGACTGAAAAACAAGTCAGGGGATTCCTGGGACGTTTGAACTACATATCTAGATTCATATTCCTCATGACCGCGACATGCGCGCCAATCTTCAAACTGCTCAAGAAGATACAATCATTTCTCACTGATTCGCGAGGCAAGTGGACTCCTAATTATGACGGCCCCTATGTGGTCAAGAAAGCTTTCTCAGGCGGTGCCTTGAGACTTGCAACCATGGACGGAGAGGAATTTTCCTACCCCACGAATGTTGACGTAGTCAAAAAATACTTCGCCTAAACTAAAAAAAAAAAGTCTCGGTGGATTGAAAACCCGAAAGGGCGATCCAGGCAAAAATTAGAGACATGATCAAAAATCATCCCGGTGGATTGGAAATCTCCAAGTATAATCCAGGAAAAAGTTAGGGATTAATGGCAAGTAACTACGCCTGATCTATACAGTGCTTCAGCAGTCATGCCATCCATCAGAGACTCCAGTCAAGGTCATCTTTGACAGAAGCTCAGGATGTCCCGAATTCAAAGTTGCTAGAAGGATAGTGGTCGTTATGTTTCAACGTAGCCCTTTTCCCTGTAAATTACCATTTTCTAACTTTGTAAATACTCTATGGAATCACGTGTTCGGCTGATTTCCATCCTATCAATAAAATTTGAGCCCTTGTGCTTTTGTTTGTAATTCTTACTTGTTTTAGCTTTACAGAATGATGTTTTTAACATGATTAACGATTCTTGAAAATAAAACAAAAATGAATTTACTTGATAAAATTTGTATCTGCTTTTTTAAAAATAAAGATGGCAATTTCTTTTGACTGTTGAACATCAGAAGAACATCGGTCGCTTCTCCAAAGGTGTTCGAACCTCAAAGTGCATAATCAAAGTACTCCTTCTAGACCATTACGGTTGAATGAAGGATCAACTGTGTCGGAGACCATGTTTCGTCTGACATCCTCGGCCGAGTTCTCATCTCCTAAGCCCGACCAGCGCCGCTCCCAACAGGACCGTTTCTCCTAAGCAAGGCAGAATTGCTATCTTGAACCAGCAATATTTCTACATGCCCCACTGTGGCCGAGTATCCAGTCGTGTTCATCCTTTAGTCTGTATGTTGCATCAGTTTTGTCAGCATATACATATATACATCATGCATTATTAATTCGCATTCATATTCATATTGCATCACTATCACTCTAGTTGGTCTTATCCCCTAGTGATAAAAGTCCTCTCAATTGAGTTGTTAGATCTTTCCTCGTTAGGAAGTGAATCATCTAAGTAATCTCTCTCCCGTTTATCTCTGGATTAGAGACGGTCCTTGACCACTTTGATAACTTGAACCTCTGAGAAACAAGAAAACTTTCAACAAATATCACTCTTTGCCATTGAAGATGATATATTCGCTTTCCCGGATTAAGGAAAATCCCCAGAGAAAGCCCCTCAAAATTGGGGTACATCGTATGGCATTCCTCTGAAAAGATCTCGGGAAAAGTATGATGTAACACCCCCAAACGGAAACAGTCTCTCAAGAGACTCGCTTTCCCCAGTAGAATCGACAAATGGCGTCTCCAAACAGAGAAGTTTGTGTACCTCTACAATTCAGACGAATGGGTTCCCCAGCAAGTCTGACATCAAAACTTTTTCCACTCAAATGGCATCTCCCCAGGAAAATTCGGCGAGAAGTTTGAAGGAAAACCGCTACTAACAGCGTTCCTTGTCAAGAAATTTTATTGACAAAGGAAACTGAGACCAGTTCCTTGGTAGGAAACCAGGATCGAGGGGAAGTTTACTTCAGAAACTAAGACCAGTTCCTTGGTAGGAAACCAGGGTCGATGGGAAGTTGACATTGGAAACTAAGACCAGTTCCTTGGTAGGAAACCAGGATCGAGGGGAAGTTCACAAATCAGAAACTAAGACCAGTTCCTTGGTAGGAAACCAGGATCGAGGGGAAGTTGACAAAAGAAACTAAGACCAGTTCCTTGGTAGGAAACCAGGATCGAGGGGAGGTTTATTTTAAAAGAAAACTAAGACCAGTTCCTTGGCTGAAGACCAGGATCGAGGGGAAGTTTACCTTTTCAAAGCATAATTGCTTAGCAAAAGAGGATGAATGTGTAAGCTACCATTCATAATCACCATCAAAATTTTGGGTATTCCGATATTTAATCCTCTTGCACCCTGAATGCCCGAATACCTTCGCCATTCACACCTTCGGGTCCAAGAAGATTAAATAGGGGCATCTGTCATACCCCAAATTTTGACCACTAAGATTTCACATCATTGTGCAAATCATCATCACCATATGGATGAACCATTAGTCTCCCCAAAGATGGGTGAGCACTCACTACAAACAAAAATTAGGGTTCCAAGCCCTCTCAGAGCATTTAGACAAAGGATCAATCAAGAAATGACATGATCTTCAACTTTTCAAACAAGAGAAATTTTCTCAAATAAGAGGATTTGGTCAAGCATGAAAATGCGCACACGCAACGTTCACCACTCAATAGAATCGAACAATGACAAAGAATTAATTTCTTAAACAAATATCATAGTATCTTTCAAATAACAACTAAATTTTCATACTTGAATCACTCTAACACTCCCCTTTAGAATAAGAATGAAGAAATTAACGCATTTACAACCACGGGGCAATTTCACTCACTTGACAAACAATGCTAATAGCAATCTAATTCATACATCCATCTAATATTCAAAAAATGAAAACATGGAAGTAAAAAGATCACTAAGGGCTTTAAGGGTTGTAGCTTGGTTGGGTTAACAATAAAGGGACATTTCTAAAGGCCATTGAATTGAAATTTCCGATGCAAAAGAACATTCACTATACAAGGTATTGACACATCTCAACTTCATTCACCACTTTCATTTCTCTATCACAAACCTTCTCAAGGTTCCTTATGCACAATTATTTCATTCTCTATTTTTCTTATTCAAACAAGCATTCTTTTTCTTTTGTTTTTCACATTCATATTCAAACTTTTTCTTTTCATGCTTGTTTGAAATTTTTCAAAAGTTTATAGCAATCTGCCATTCTTCTCTTTCATTCTCCCCAACTTGAATTCAACCAAACCTCAAGTGAATGTTCCTTGCTTTTTATTGTCATACCCCAAATTTTGACCACTAAGATTTCCCATCATTGTGCAAATCATCATCACCATATGGATGAACCATTAGTCTCCCCAAAGATGGGTGAGCACTCACTACAAACAAAAATTAGGGTTCCAAGCCCTCTCAGAGCATTTAGACAAAGGATCAATCAAGGAATGACATGATCTTCAACTTTTCAAACAAGAGAAATTTTCTCAAATAAGAGGATTTGGTCAAGCATGAAAATGCGCACAAGCAACGTTCACCACTCAATAGAATCGAACAATAACAAAGAATTAATTTCTTAAACAAATATCATAGAATGTTTCAAATAACAACTAAATTTTCATACTTGAATCACTCTAACACTCCTCTTCAGAATAAGAATGAAGAAATTAACGCATTTGCAACCGCGGGGCAATTTCACTCACTTGACAAATAATGCTAATAGCAATCTAATTCATACATCCATCTAATATTCAAAAAATGAAAACATGGAAGTAAAAAGATCACTAAGGGCCTTAAGGGTTGTAGCTTGGTCGGGTTAACAATAAAGGGACATTTTTAAAGGCCATTGAATTGAAATTTCCGATGCAAAAGAACATTCACTATACAAGGTATTTACACATCTCAACTTCATTCACCACTTTCATTTCTCTATCACAAACCTTCTCAAGCTTCCTTATGAACAATTATTTCATTCTCTATTTTTCTTATTCAAACAAGCATTCTTTTTCTTTTGTTTTTCACATTCATATTCACACTTTTTCTTTTCATGCTTGTTTGAAATTTTTCAAAAGTTTATAGCAATCTACCATTCTTCTTTTTCATTCTCCCCAACTTGAATTCAACCAAACTTCAAGTGAATGTTCCTTACTTTTTATTGTCATACCCCAAATTTTGACCACTAAGATTTCCCATCATTGTGCAAATCATCATCACCATATGGATGAACCATTAGTCTCCCCAAAGATGGGTGAGCACTCACTACAGACAAAAATTAGGATTCCAAGCCCTCTCAGAGCTTTTAGACAAAGGATCAATCAAGGAATGACATGATCTTCAACTTGTCTAACCTCTCAAACATCCACAATGGATCAAGAGGACTCCCACATCAAAAATTAGGCACAAGAGTGCAACATTCCAAGTGGATCAAGCCTCAAGTTCATCTAATACAAAGTCAATTGACGCAGAAAGTCAAAGTTTGACTTTTGGTCAACTTTGAGCTTCACAAGCCATTACTCAAGAAAATATGATGGATGATTTAATTTGATCAAATTTAAATCAAGAAATCATGCAAAATTGAAAAATTGATCAAATGGAAAGAAACTTAGAAATTTTTTCTAAGTTAAAATCATGTTCAAGTGCACAACTTTTCAAGGTTGTAACTATTGACCCAAGCATCCATTGGTTTTGTGTAAGGGATACTTTTAAAGAGTGTATTTGATACTTCAACATTGAAGAAGGAATCAACTCAAAATATCATAAGTATTAAAAGATATAAGTGATCAAAGTTAGGAATTCTTAATGTCCAATGTTCTGACATTTCATAGGACATCATTAATATTTTTCCAGCAAGAATGTCCTAACTTCAAGGATGTTTTTCTCCATGATCCAAGTTGATTCAGGAAAAACCCTGGGCATGAAAGTTGAAGTACGTCATCTCACCCTTCCAGAAAGTCCTAGAAAGCTCATTTATCATTCTCGAGCAGAAAGTTATGGTCTCTGCAAAAGGCATTGATAAAACAGAATTTTCATGACAACTTTTAGGACAGATTTGAACACACAAGTTCAAGGTCATTTTTGACAACTTTACAAGTCTTATCTTCACAAACCTTGAACATCAAAGTTGAAGTACGTTATCTCAGCTTTCCAGAAAGTTGTAGAACGTCCATTTATCACACTCGAGCAGGAAGTTATGGACTTTACAAGAAGGCTTGCTGCAGCTGTTTTTTAGGACAGATTTTGTGCCCTTTTTCTTGTGCCACACAATTTTCAAGCTTTGTCACCATGCAAGACAAGCATCAAGGATGCAATTCACTTCAACTCAAAATATCATAGTGGATTAAAAGATACAAGTGATTAAAGTTTGGAATTATTAATGATCAAAGTTGCAAATGTTTCAACATTTCATGGGACATCATTAATAATTTTCCAGCAAGAATGTCCCAACTTCAAGGATGTTTTTCTCCATGATCCAAGTTGAACCAAGTCTAGGGTCAAACATCAAAGTTGAAGTATGTCATCTCAGCTTTCCAAAAAGTCCTAGAACAGCCATTTATCATCCTTGAGCAAGAAGTTATGGATTTTACAACAAGGCTTGCTGCAGCTGATTTTTAAGACATGTTTCAAAACAGATTTGCACATTTCTTGTGCCACACGAATTTCCAAGCCTTGTCATCATTTTGGACACATCTGAGGATCAAATCCAAGGGGGATGATCTGATCCATAAGCCTCCCAAGTCCAAGATTCCACAAGTAGCATGCCAAACCTAAAAAACCCTAAAAGAGGGACAAGACTCCAATTTTGGTTTGGAGCATTTAATGGATGCTTAGAGGTGGCATGAACTGAGTTTCCTCTAACTGAATTCAGTCAAAATTCCTCCAACAACTAGGGAACCAGTAGTCTGTGCCCTAACCTCTAGTCAATGGCTAGAGGAGACTTGGATTTTCATTGGCCAACATTGGACAAACCTCTGCTGTGGTTGCCATTCACTATTGCTTGCAAAACAAACTTGCTCTACTATAAATAGAGCTTATTTTTGCTCAGTTTAAGTACACCAAAGCCATCAAACAGATGCTTTCCTCAAATTCTCTCTTTCACTCCAAAACATCATGATCCTAACACCTCATAAACATCATATGTAGGTGATCCAAACTCTTACAAGTGACCTATAACACCAACATCACAAAGTCACCTCTCAAATCCTCAAAATTGGACTTTTTTGTATTTTTCAAGCCATGTCTTGATTCAGTCACTTTCCAAACCAGATAAAACCTCAAACACACTCCAAATATCATCCTTGAACTGTCCCAAATGGTTCCACGCATCTGGAACACCATTTGAGAGAGTTGGCATTTTGGCCACTTTTGCCCATTTTGCAAGAAAGTGTTCAAACTTGCTCCGGAGGTTTCCAGCTGATTCCAACCATCCTAAAAGCTTCTAAGAGGTCATTTGAGGGTGTCCAAAGCATCAAATCATTTCTGGAACAAAGCACTTGGTAGGTTGCACAAAATCTCCAAAAAAAGAGGTAAAATTCACAACTTGAATTCTTTGAATCATGCTTTCCTTTGTTGTCCACATACATGCATCATATTGAACAATTCTTGAAGCAAAAATGTAGTCCTTAATGTGTATGATATGATCCTCCTACTTTTTGCACTTTAACATGTTTATATGTGGAGTTTATGTTGTTTTAAACTTAAGGTGCAGATCTGGTTTTTTGCCTTGTGTGTGCTGTACATTAAGTTTCAGTATATATGAGTGATACCAATGGATTCCTTGTGAAAAATTGGTCAAGATAGTTTCTTACGGATTTTAATTTCGTTAAAAATTGAGAGAGTTATGAGTGTTGAAAGTTTGATAAGCAAAGATGTTTAAAATCAACATGCAGTTCTGGTTTTTTGCTTTGTGTGATCTGTACATTAAGTTTCAGTGTGCATGAGTAATACCATTGGATTCCTTGCGAAAAATCGGTCAAGATAGGTTCTTACAGATTTCAATTTCGTTAAAAATTGAGAGAGTTATGAATGTTTGAAGTTTGATAGCAAAGATGTTGAAAACCAAGGTGCAGTTCTGGTTTTTTTAAGATGTCGAATGTGATGTTATGACATCTTCCCTTTTTCTCTTATCTTCAAAACTCATGAAAGATGTCCAAGGTGATGTTGTGACATCTTTCCTCTTTTTCTTAGTTTATCTTCAAAACTCAACAAATTCTTTTACATAGCAAAAATCATCATTTTCCAATTCTGTTTTACACACTTCTTATTCATACTCCATAATACTTTAATCCACCAAAAAATCACAAAAAATATTATTATTTGATATATTTTTAATATATTCAAAAATATTGTTTTAAATTGTTTTAAATGCTTTTTAAATGATTTCTTTTTCTTGATTTTTAAAACCAAAATGATTTTAAATATTCATGTGGATAAAATACTTTTTCATAAACCTTAATCATTGTTTATAACATAATTAATGATTTTGTTTGATATTTTTATCATTTTTTTACTTGATTTTTCTTTGAAAAATGCCCTTTAAAAAATGAAATTAGGGTTTTATTGATTTTCTCCCTAAAAAACTTTTCCAAACACTCATTGGCCTCTAATAGAGTGTAAGACGCAACCCTTTTTGTACAAAAATATTTTGGGCCTCAGTTATTGTACAAGTCCCGATACGAAAAATCTCGGCGCGATCGCCATTTTCAAACTGAAAATCATCTGGGTCTCCCCTCGTGTTGTAAGCCCCATTTCTTTTCCTAAAATCATTTTTGGACCTCTTATAGAGTTTAAGTCCCATCCCTTTTGTAAATAAAATATTTTGGGCCTCAGATATTGTATAAGTTCCTCTGTACATTTACAAAGTTCGGCGCGATCGTCGCCTTTTAACAAAAAAGACCATTGGGCTTCTCCTTGAGCTATAAGTCTCATTTCTTTTCATTTTTAAACATTTGGGCCTCTAATAGAGTGTAAGACCCAATTCCTTTGTAAATACCAAAATTTTGGGCCTCAATTACTTGTATAAGTCCCACGGTGTTTCCAAAACCTCGGCGCGATCGTCGCCCTTTTCAAAATTAACCATTGGGCCTACCCTCGAGTAGTAAGACTCATTTCTTTTCTTAAAACTCACTTGGGCCTCTTGAGAGAGTGTAAGACCCATCCCTTTGTACAAAAAACCTTTTTCAGGCCTCAGTCACTTGTATAAGTCCCACTGTACAAACTCATATCACAGTGCAATCACTACTAAAACCCTGGGCCTCTCCTTGAGCTGTAAGCCCCAATATTTCCTTTCAAAGCACTTTCTCCATTGATTTTGAAATATACTGTTGTTTTCAATCTTTCTTTGTTGAACAACTAACCAAACAGCATGGAAGCTCTACAACCGAGTAAGTGTTTATATGCTTTCATTTACCGCTTTCATATACATATAACTGTATTGTGGGGCTGTTTCGTTGTAAGTCTTCTTTCATAAACTCATATCGACTGTGTAATAAAAGTATAGATATTTAGAGTTTCCCCGGCAACTACGTCTAGCACTAGGTAAAGCCGTTTTGATCATTCTTAGAAATAGACAATACTAGATCCCCCATAGGAGCACCAGATACAGTCTTCTCTTTTGCTGTCCTCCTTAGGAATTGTCAAGAAACTCTACTCCCCAGAGATGATCTCTTCTCCGTGAATTGCATCCCTTGAGTTTCTTCCAAATTCTCGAAATTTCCTGGCTTGATCTATTCTTTGTGAATAGCCTGTCTTGAACTTCTCGGGGTTTGGGGACCCACAGGCTTCTTAAAAGCATCCCCGCCTCCTCTTGGGCATTGTACAAGGACCCGTCGGCTTCTTAGAAGTATTCACAGCCTCCTCTTAGGCTTCCTATAAATGATTTCTTTCTCTGGGAATGATAGCCTCCTCTTGGGTTTCGTACAAATTGTCCCTCGGCTTCTTAAAAGTTTCCATCCTCTTCTTGGGCTTTGTACAAATTGTCCCGACGACCTCCTAGAGGTATCAGAACAGAAATTAGTCATTTTAATAGAACAGTCTTTCAAAGAGTCTAGATCTTTCTACCGTGAACGTACTACTACTGTTTCTTTAAGCATAGTACAAAAGATAAAAGTCTAGACTTGGACAGTCTAATTTCCTTGAGTCTCAGAGACATTCTCAAGTAAGGAAACGCTCGCAGACTTGGACAGTCTCAAATACCCTTTGGATTCCCCGTTTCCTTAAAGAATAGGAAACAATCCCGATTCTCAGATCAAATCCATGAGTACAGTGTTACTCATATAAGAACTTATTTTCTCGTTGAACCAACATATTGGACCTGTCACTCAACTGAAATAGTACCTTTTTAGCCTTCATCTCTGGCTTCATACGAGATACAAAGACTCTCTTGTTGAGTCAAACCTTTTAGCCTCTATCTCAGGCTTCGTATGAGATACAAAGACTCTCTTGTTGAGTCAAACCTTTTAGCCTCCATCTCGGGCTTCGTACGAGATACCAAAACACTCTCTTGTTGAGTATAAAAGGCTCTCTTGTTGAGCCAATCTCCCTTTTAACCTCCATCTCGGGCTTCGTACGATATACTAAAACACTCTATTATTGAGTATAAAAGACCCTCTTGTTGAGTCAATCACCTTTTAGCCTCCATCTCGGGCTTCGTACGAGATACAAAATCACTCTCTTGTTGAGTATAAAAGATTCTCTTGGTGAGTCCCCATCTTTAGCCTCCATCTCGGGCTTCGTACGAGATACAAAAACACTCTCTTATTGAGTATAAAAGATTCTCCTGTTGAGTCAACCCTTTTAGCCTCTCTCTCGGGCTTCGTACGAGACACACAAAAACTCCCTCTTGTTGGGCCAATAGCCTCCTCTTAGGCTTTGTATAAGAAAACTCGGGTTGAGCCAATCAACCTTTTAACATCAAAGCTGTGCCTCGTTCACAGTACACAAACATCAACAACTCCTTCCCCTTCATCTAATCGCTGTAAGCGGCAAGCCTCTGGATTATTTACATCCATGTCACTGTCCCTCTTTTAGCATGAAAAATTCCTAAGGAAAGATAGCATTGCTCTACACTGAGTTAAAGTCTTCTCCTTCAGGTTGGAACCCCCCTATAAAGGAAATTATGGCATTGCCGGATTCACATATCCTGGTTAAAGTAATTCTCCTTTATAAACAGTTGTGACAAACAGACCCTCTTTAGAGATGACAAATTCTCTCTAATGACAACACCTTTTAGCTTCACATATTGGGCTTCGAACAAGATACAAATAGACCCTTCAGCTTCACATCTTGGGCTTTGAACAAGATACAAACCACCTTCAGCTTCACATCTTGGGCTTTGAACAAGATTTAGATCACCTTTCGCTTCACGTCTTGGGCTTTGAACAAGACACCAAAACACCCATTTCCTCCCATAGAATAAGAGGAACTACGATCGCTCTGATTTCCCTGTTTCGGTAAACGGGAATACGTAGGCATAAGATTGAAAGAAAAATCTTAGCGAGCACACTAATAAAGAAACCTAAAGTCCCCTATCTCCACCCAATCTGACAAATTCCCCATGAATAGTCCCAGTTTTCCACCTTAATAAAGTAAGAAGAAAGAAAGGCCCCATTACCATATAGCATCCGTAACCTAACAGACCGCTGTTAAAACTCAGTATGCAAGCAGGGTTAATTGGAGACATCTATTTCCCTTCCTTAGTCAGCTCACAATAGGATAACAAATGAATCGACCTGTAGTAAACCCCAAAGAGCGACAGCGCTTAAGAACCGCGTCCAAAATCGCTCGCTACATTTATGGCAAGGAAATCAAATTAAAACAATGTTCAAAGGTTCAAGAAGAAATTTTTAGAACCTCACAAAATTCAATAATGAACTATATTTTCAAATTATGTACATAAACCAAGTTCATCACTAAAATGAGATCTAAACTGTTTAGGCTCAAAGGGGTTAACAAATTCTCACTACTCACGGGTAAGATACTTTTGGATACGGTTGTGCTCAAATATAAACAAATGCCTTGATCATTTCTAATGCTTCCACAAAATCACAATAATTAAAAGATAAAGCATGAATCAACCGAATTAAACAAAGTTATCAGTCATCCTAGCATATAGTAAACAATGGAGGTTTATCACAATTTGTGGCTTTCGGACCTAAGTGAAACAAGCATTCAAACAAGTTGCAAAATGAAACAAGAATACACATTTGCACAAAACACAAAATTCTTAAATCAATCTAACATTCTATAAAGTAGTACAATTTACCTTGCATATATTCAATGCTCAACATACTATCATCACCATCCAGACTCAGTCGAAGCTTCATTGAATACTTTTATACAAATAGCAACCAATCTAGAAGCAGTTCTCATCATTCCTAGTCACACTAGAGAAAACATAAAAGAAAACAAATATATATAATATAAACAAATGTACAAAGGTCAAAAATATAGAAACTATCACAATGTGATTCAATATCCAAACACCAATCCCCGGCAACGGCGCCATTTTGTTGGAGCGGTAAAGCAGAAAGCAAAAATTAATTAAGTACCCAATGTTGTCGTCTCCACAGGGATCGGTGCGAGAAAGAATGCCGTTCAACAGTCTCTACATTTCTAAGCTTGTGGTCTAAAAGTTTTGGTTTAAAAGATTTAAGGCACCAAAATTAAAGACATAAAATATAAAGACTGAAAATATAAAGTAAATACTGAATTATAAACGGAGCCTTGTTAGGATTGGATCGCATCAATTGATAACACATGCATTCTTCTAATCAAGTAAATACAAATCAATCATTCGTCTAATATCCTCACGCATCACTCACGACATACATATCCTCTCGGTCCCCGCATGTTGTAAGTGATTTTGTACCGATCAATAATTGCTCTTGCACATTACCAATCACTACAAATTATTTAAAACTTACATGAATGTTAAGCCTACATCCATTTCTGGCATCTAGATCCAACAGATAATACTATAACATCCATATCAAACTAATGAGTAATTCATATACAAACCTATGATCATAATACGTACATATGATTAACCCTTTTTACATGCATTCAACTAATTGGCCAAATGTATGTGAATATCGTTCTTCATCACTATTATCACGCATCCCCGCAATACCGCATCGATCCTACTCATGTTATTCATGCTACTAATCAACACAATACAATAAAAGGTACAATGAATATCAACTCACAAAACCATGTCAAAACTTTACTCATTGATAGATGAAAATCCAAGATCAAGGATTTGAAATAGGTTTTGTCAAGACCCACAAATAAGCAATCAAATACAATCAACAATATAGGATCAAAACTAATTCACAAACATACATTAGATGAAATACATAAGGTATCAAAAGATTACATCCAAACCCCAACAAGAGATCAAAGATCTTACCTTCTCCCTCTTAGGGTTTGAGTTTCTCTCTCTAAAATATTCTTGAAATGAAGAGAGATAAAGTTCTGATGTTAAAATTATAAGTTATATCTAAAAATTGGTGAAAAGTACTTGTATAATACATTCTGAATCTGTCATGTTCGCACTGCGAAATTTTATTCTCCCAGCGAACATCAAAAAGGCACCTGATGTGCCTCTGCACAGTTAAATCGCCTCTGCGATTCTGCATAAGTTTGCAATGCGAATAATTATTCGCAAAGCGAATATACGCTGGAAAGTTCGCAATGTGAACTTTGGTGTCTTTTCTTACTGCCTCAAGTCTGGGAGTATTCGCTAGAAATTTCGCAAAGCGAACATTCGCTAGAAAGTTCCTGCACAATAACACACAAATTACAAGTACCAAAGGTTTTTTCACAATAGTTGAAGATTCACAGAAGAACATGAATTAAATCTATGAAAACATGAGAATTGAGTTAAAAAGTGCCAAGAAAGATGGTTCAATTTAAGTCAAAATTTGCACTTAACAAACTCTCCCCAACAAGATTTTTTCTTGTCCTCAAGCAAAGTATGCCCATCGTGAAAACGAGAGGATTTTCTCAAGCATAAGATTCAACCAAGAAAAGATTAACGGTTCAAATTCAAACAAGAGAAATTTTCTCAAATAAGAGGATTTTGTCAAGCATGAAAATGCGCACAAGCAACGTTCACCACTCAATAGAATCGAACAATGACAAAGAATTAATTTCTTAAACAAATATCATAGAATGTTTCAAATAACAACTAAATTTTCATACTTGAATCACTCTAACACTCCTCTTCAGAATAAGAATGAAGAAATTAACGTGTTTGCAACCGCGGGGCAATTTCACTCACTTGAAAAACAATGCTAATAGAAATCTAATTCATACATCCATCTAATATTCAAAAAATAAAAACATGGAAGCAAAAAGATCACTAAGGGCTTTAAGGGTTGTAGCTTGGTCGGGTTAACAATAAAGGGACATTTCTAAAGGCCATTGAATCAAAATTTCCGATGCAAAAGAGCAATCACTTTACAAGGTATTTACACATCTCAACTTCATTCACCACTTTCATTTCTCTATCACAACCCTTCTCAAGCTTCCTTATGCACAATTATTTCATTCTCTATTTTTCTTATTCAAACAAGCATTCTTTTTCTTTTGTTTTTCACATTCATATTCACACTTTTTCTTTTCATGCTTGTTTGAAAATTTTCAAAAGTTTATAACAACCTACCATTCTTCTTTTTCATTCTCCCCAACTTGAATTCAACCAAACCTCAAGTGAATGTTCCTTGCTTTTTATGGCAAGGAAATCAAATTAAAACAATGTTCAAAGGTTCAAGAAGAAATTTTTAGAACCTCACAAAATTCAATGATGAACTATACTTTCAAATTATGTACACATATCAAGTTCATCACTAAAATGAGATCTAAACTGTTTAGGCTCAAAGGGGTTAACAAATTCTCACTACTCACGGGTAAGATACTTTTGGATACGGTTGTGCTCAAATATAAACAAATGCCTTGATCATTTCTAATGCTTCCACAAAATCACAATAATCAAAAGATAAAGCATGAATCAAACGAATTAAACAAAGTTATCAGTCATCCTAGCATATAGTAAACAATGGAGGTTTCTCCCAATTTGTGGCTTTCGGACCTAAGTGAAACAAGCATTCAAACAAGTTACAAAATGAAACAAGAATACACATTTTCACAAAGCACAAAATTCTTAAATCAATCTAACATTCTATAAAGTAGTACAATTTACCTTGCATACATTCAATGCTCAACATACTATCATCACCATCCAGACTCAGTCGAAGCTTCATTGAATACTTTTATACAAATAGCAACCAATCTAGAAGGAGTTCTCATCATTCCTAGTCACACTAGAGAAAACATAAAAAAAAACAAATATATAATATAAACAAATGTACAAAGCTAAAAAATATAGAAACTATCACAATGCGATTCAATATCCAAACACCAATCCCCGGCAACGGTGCCATTTTGTTGGAGCGGTAAAGCAGAAAGCAAAAATTAATTAAGTACTCAATTTTGTCGTCTCCACGGGGATCGGTGCGAGAAAGAATACCGTTCAACGGTCTCTAAATTTCTAAGCTTGTGGTGCAAAAGTTTTGGTTTAAAAGATTTAAGGCACCAAAATTAAAGGCATAAAATATAAAGACTGAAAAATATAAAGTAAAGACTGAATTATAAATGGAGCCTTGTTGGGATTGGATCTCATCAATTGATAACACATGCATTCTTCTAATCAAGTAAACACAAATCAATCATTCGTCTAATATCCTTACGTGTCACTCACGACATACATATCCTCTCGGTCCCCGCATGTTGTGAGTGATTTTGTACCGATCAATAATTGCTCTTTCACATTACCAATCAATACAAAGTATTTAAAACCTACATAAATGTTAAGCCTACATCCATTTCTGGCATCTAGACCTAACCGATATTACTATAACATCCATATCAAACTAATGATTAATTCATATATAAAGTTATGATCAGAATACATACATATGATTAACCCTTTATACATGCATTCAACTAAGTGGCCAAATGTATGTGAATATCGTTCTTCATCACTATTATCACGCATCCTCGCAATACCGCATCGATCCTACTCATGTTATTCATGCTATTAATCAACACAATACAATAAAAGATACAATGAATATCAACTCACAAAACCATGTCAAAAGTTTACTCATTAATAGATGAAAATCCAAGATCAAGGATTTGAAATAGGTTTTGTCAAGACCCACAAATAAGCAATCAAAGACAGACAACAATAGAGGATCAAAACTAGTTCACAAACATACATTAGATGAAATACATAAGGTATCAAAAGATTACATCCAAACCCCAACAAGAGATCAAAGATCTTACCTTCTCCCTCTTAGGGTTTGAGTTTCTCTCTCTAAAATATTCTTGAAATGAAGAGAGATAAACTTCTGATGTTAAAATTACAAGTTATATCTAAAAATTGATGAAAAGTACTTATATAATACATTCTGAATCTGTCATGTTCGCACTGCGAACTTTTATTCTCCCAGCGAACATCAAAAAGGCACCTGATGTGCCTCTGCAAAGTTAAATTGCCTCTGCGATTCTGCATAAGTTCGCAATGCGAATAATTATTCGCAAAGTGAATATTCGCTGGAAAGTTCACAATGCGAACTTTGGTACCTTTTCTTACTGCCTCAAGTCTGGGAGTATTCGCTGGAAAGTTCACAAAGCGAACATTCGCTGGAAACTTATGCTAGAAAGTTCGCTGGAAAGTTTCTTCATTTCCTTCATTTCCTTTGGCAACTTGCATCTCTTTTCTTGTGTCTTACTTCTTTGATGACTTAATTCCTTTTTTTGCACAATAACACACAAATTATAAGTATCAAAGGTATTTTCACAATAATTGAAGAATCACACAAGAACATGAATTAAATCTATGAAAACATGAGAATTGAGTTAAAAAGTGCCAAGAAAGATGGTTCAATTTAAGTCAAAATTTGCACTTAACAGTCTATTAGGTATCCATGTGACCAATTTAGTGACTTTGAACATTAAAGTTTCCTTTTTCTGTTTAACCTAATCGATTAGATTGTTGATATAATCGATTAGGAAGAGATCATGCCCATGGATTATTGCCTTTTTTAACCAATTATTTCCTATATATAGGAGTTATTTACTCACTTATAAACACATTATTTTTCTAAATAATTGACTCTCCTATCTCACTCTTTCTTCTTCTTTTATAATATTTGTTCACTAGAAATTGCCTTAGTTGTGAGAAAGCGCAAAGCTTCATTTGAGAAGTTATGTTTTCATGTTCCGTTCAAAAATTTGTATATTTAGAATCTTAGTACTCTTGTGCTAGTGAAATAGATTTGAAGCTTGCAAGATAAACATGTAAAAATCTTAGTGTAAGGTTGTTGGCTTGAACTAATGTAAAATCACAAATTTTTGTTAGTGGAAATTTCAAGAGGAAACTCTTGGGAACTGGAGTAGGTTGCATGGTTTAAGTCCAAATCAGTTTTTTAAAATAAATTGTTTTCATAATAAGTTTTTGAAACCCAAATATCACAATTCACCCTCTCTTGTATTTGGACTCGCTTGTTCAACTGGTGTCATCAGAGTCTAATTTCTATTATAAGACTAATCATCTTATGAGGTATGAATGACTTCAAATAATTCACTAAACAAACTTATTTTCTTTAATGGAGATGTGCGTACTTATTGGAAAAAGAAGATGATAATCTTTTTAGAGGGAAAAATTATGATATATGAAGTAGTGTTAAAAATTGTCCTTTTGTTCCCATATGTTGAAAATAAACCAAGAGAAATGTGGATCAAAGGAGATAAAGAAAATGTGCAATACAATTTTAAAGCAAAAGTTATCATCACTATTTCATTTGGTGTGGATGAGTTTTTTTTTTTTTGAATTTTATATTGTAATTCTGCAAAATAAATGTGAGACATCCTTCAAGTTACCACTAAGGGTACAAACGAGGTAAAAAAAAATCTAGAATGAACATATTGACCCATGGGTATGAACTGTTTATAGTGAAACCTAAGGAAAATTTCCAAGACGTGGAAAAACTTTTTATTTATATTGTTAATCACTTGAGAACTTTGGGCAAAACTTTTTTGAAAGAGGATTTGATTAATAAAGTTCTTAGATGCCTAAACAACAATTGGCAACCTAAAGTCATTGTGATTTATGAATAAAAAGATTTATATTTTATGGATTTGGATACTTAGTTTAGAAAAATTTCAGTAGCATAAAATAGAACTAAAAAGGCTAGATGAAAAATGAAGAAGGCGACAAAAAGAAGAAAAGTCTTGCACTAAAAGCTTTAGATGTTAAAGACACTGAATCAGAAGATAAATATTGTTAAAGTGAAAGTGATGAAGACATGTATCTCATATTTTTTAAAGTCAAATAATTCCTAAAGCACAAAAAAACAACCTCACAAATTCCAGAAGAAAAATAAAGAAATATTGATCCTCATTCCAACTTGCTTCGAGTGTAAAAAGAAAAGGCACATAATGTCATACTGTCTGTAGAATCAAAAGAACTATAAAAGATACAAAACACCCCAAAAATATTTAGAGAGAGAATACATTGCAGGGGACGAAAACCACATGAACTTCTCTTATGAATCTTAAAAAGAGTAAGAAATCCCCATATGTACCGTGACAAACTACGAAGAAAATAAGGTAACATTTAGTTGTCAGAAATGCTAGATTTGTTAGCATGTCGCATTGGGCTTGTTTATTATGTCCAATTGTTTAAGTTAGCTTGTACCCTAAGTTAGCTTGTAATGGTTAATTGTTAAAAATCCCATTAGTTTAGTATGTTAGGTTTTATTATAAATAGTATAATAGTCTCTCATCATAAGTGTGGCAAATCCTAATTAGGGTGAGAGGGTTATTTGTTATTCTTGAGTACTTGTAGTCTGATTTAAAGAGAAAGTAAAGAATAGCAGTTATAACTAATCCTTGTTGTTCTTCTTCTTTTACCATCTTTTCTACCCTTGTTTGTTTCTTGATCATAAAGAAACAGATTACAATTTGTTTCAAGGCATCAGATTTCACAACAAATTGGTGCGGTGAGCTTGGAGGAAGATGCCTTCAACAAAGTATGAGATTGAAAAGTTCACCGGAGTGAATGATTTTGGTCTGTGGCACTTGGAGATGAAAGCCCTATTGGTTCAGCAGGGTTGTTCGGAAGCGTTGAAAGGAGCTGCAGCCATGGACGTTGCGTTAACGAAAAAAGAAAGAACGAGTATGGTAGAGAAATCCCACAACGCCATCTTATTGAGCCTTGGTGATAAGGTTCTATGGCAGGTTTCAAAGGAGACGACGACGTCGGGGTTATGGGTGAAACTCGAAAGTTTGTACATGACCAAATCGTTGGTCAATCGCCTCTACCTGAAGCAAGCTTTGTATTCATTCAAGATGAGTGAAGACAAAGTTTTGGATGAGTAGTTGGATATGTTCAACAAGAAGATTCTTGATCTTGAAAATATTGATGTCAAGATTGATGATGAAGATTAAGTGATGTTGTTGTTGTGTGCTTTGCCCATATCACATGCTCACTTCAAAGAAACACTCTTGTATGGAAGAGAGTCTTTGACCTTTGAAGAAGTACAATCAGCACTGTATTCGAAGGATTTGAACGAATGAAAGGAGCACAATCCATCTTCGACTGGTGAAGGTCTGTCGGTCAAGGCGAAATTCACAAAGAGAGATGATAAGTTTGACAAGAAGAATGGTAAAAGTCAACAAAAGTCTTATAGTGGTGATGCATCTGGCATTCAATGTTATCACAGTAAGAAGGAGGGTCATACGAGAAAAGTGTGCCCTGAACGCCTGAACAGTCATGGTGGAAAGGATAATGGTAATGCAACCATTAATCAAGATGATTATGGATCATCTGATGTCCTAGTGGTTTCAAGCAGTAACTCAAGAAAGGAGTGGATTATGGATTCAGGTTGCACTTGGCACATGACTCCAAACAAAGACATGTTTAAGGAATTGTGTGATCAAGATGGTGGATCAGTGCTGCTGGGAAATAACAAAGCTTGCAAAATTATAGGTATTGGATCTGTGAGATTCAAGCTCCATGGTGAGTCAATAAGGCTATTGACTGAAGTCGGGTATGTACCTGATTTGAAGAGAATTTTGATTTCTCTTGGTGAATTCGACAAGAAGGGATATGTTTTTCAAGGAGAGAAAAGTATCCTAAGAGTCATGAAGGGGTCGAAGGATGTCTTGAGAGGCATGAAGAAACAAGGCTTGTATACCTTTGAGGCTGAAGTTGTAAGTGGTTTGACAAATGTTGCATCCAGGAAACCTTTGTCGAAGACAGAAATTTGGTACATAAGATTGGGCCATGTCAATGAAAGGGGTCTGGTCAAATTGGGGAAACAAAATCTGCTTGGTGGAGACAAAGTCGAAAAACTGAAATTTTGTGAACCCTGTGTACTGGAAAATCTTGCAGAGTGATGTTCAATAAAGGCAAACAAAGAACACATGGATCCCGTGATTACATCCATGATGATCTATGGGGGCCTGCGAGGTGTCTATCACATTCAGGCACAAGGTATTTTCTATCCATAGTTGATGATTATTCCAGAAATTTATGGGTATTCATCCAGAAGACTAAGGATGAAACTTTTGAGAATTTCAAAGGTTGGAAGACTTTGGTCGAAAATCAGACTGGCAGAAAGGTCAAGAGGTTGAGAACCGACAATGGCCTTCAATTTTGCAATGAGGTGTTGGACAGCTTTTGTGCTGCCTCGGGTATTACAAGGCACAAAATTACTGCAGGTACTCCACAACAAAATGGTTTGGCGGAAAGGTTTAATCGAACTATTTTGGAAAAAGTTAGATGCATGTTGACTAGTGCTGGGTTAAAGAAGGTGTTTTGGGCTGAGCTGTTTCGAGAGCAACATATCTGTTAAATAGATGTCCTTCGATTGCATTAGATATGAAGACACCTGAAGAAGTTTGGTCAGGACATCCACCAGATCTCAACAAATTGAGAGTATTTGGATGTGTGGCCTATGCTCACATTAGGCAAGACAAGGTCGAACCTAAAGCTCTGAAATGCATGTTCATATGATACCCTGAAAGAGTCAAAGCTTATATGCTATGGTGTCTAGAGCCAGATCATAGGTGGTGTATCACTAGTCGAGATGTAGTTTTCAATGAAGCTGAGATGGCTTTCAAGAAAACTAATGATGCTGACAAAGGGCTGGGACAGGGAGAGATTCTTGTTGAGGTGAAGCATGTTGATGCTGAATTGCGTATCCCAGATGAAGTCGAAGAAGAAGCAGAAGATACTGAGGAAGTTGAGGAAACTGTCGATGACTACCTATTGTCAAGAGATAGGTCGAGGAGAGTCATCAAGCCATCTCAGAGACTTGGGTGTGCACATTTTATAGCTTATGCCTTAATCTCTCAGGTGAGGTTCTAGATGAAACACCTAGAGACTATAAGGAAGTTATGAGGAGTCAAAATAAGACTGAATGGCTGAAGGCCATGGATGATGAGATTAAATATCTTCATGATAACAACACCTGGGAACTGATCAAGAAACCTGCTGGAGCCAAGTTAGTCAGCTCTAAGTGGATTTTCAAAGTTAAGGAAGGAATCGAAGGAGTGGCGTCAATGAGATACAAGGCAAGATTGGTCGCTATGGGTTTCACTCAGAAAGAAGGTGTCGACTTCAATGATGTATTCTCTCCTGTTTTGAAGCACGGGGCCATTTCGAATGTTGCTTGCCACGGTGGCAAAGTTCGACCTTAAACTATAACAGATGGATGTGAAGATTGTGTTCTTGTATGGTGATCTAGATGAAATAATCCTGATGAGGCAACCTGAAGCATATGTCGAAAGAGGGAAGGAAGATTATGTGTGCAAGCTGAAGAGATCTTTATATTGATTGAAACAATCTCCTCGACAGTGGAATAGGAGATTCAACAAGTGCATGACACGCATAAGTTTCATTAGAAGTCAGTTTGACCACTGTGTTTACTTCAGATTTTGACCTGGTAATTCATTTGTTGTTTTGTTGCTTTATGTGGTTGATATTCTAATAGCAAGCAACAATGTCGAAGATGTAATGAGGGTGAAGGCTGAACTCAATAAGGAGTTTGACATGAAGGATCTGGGGGTTGCATCTAGGATTCTTGGGATTGACATCCTAAGAGATAGAAAGTAGTCGAAATTATGCTTATCTCAAGAGGCATACTTACGGAAGATTCTCGAAAAGTTTGGTATGTCAAATTCAAAGCATGTTGTGACTCCGACAAACCCTCAATTCAATCTGAGTATAGATCAGTGTCTCAGTACTGGTGTTGAAATAGCTTATATGAATAGCATTCCATATGCCAATATAGTGGGTTCTTTATTGTATGATATGGTTTGTATTAGACTTGACATAGCATGTGCAGTAAGTCTTGTAAGCAGGTACATGGCAAATTTTGAAAAGGCTCACTGGAAAGCATTGGAGTGGATTCTAAGGTACATAAATGACTCTCTGAATAGAGTCCTAATTTATGGTGGAACCTTGGGTGAAGATAGTAAAACAGAAATCGAAGGACATGTCGACTCTGATTATGTAGGTTGTATGGATTCCAGAAAATATATTTTTGGATATGTGTTTACTATGTTCGGCATAACAATCATTTGGAAAGCAACACTTCAAAAGGTTTTTTGCCTTATCAACCATTGAAGCGGAATATATTGCCCTAACTGAAGCTGTGAAGGAAGCATTGTGGCTTGAATGTTTTACAAAGGAGCTGAAACTTCAAGGTCGAGTTATCACTGTTAAATGTGATGGTCAAAGGGCAATACACCTGTCAAAGAATTCAGCCTATCATGAGCAAACAAAGCACATCAATGTGAGGTTGCATTTCATCAGAGGGCTAATCGATCATGAAGAAGTCCAAGTGCTGAAGGTTTCGACAGATCATAATGCTGCTGATATGATCACCAAGACATTGCCCAGCTGCAAGTTTTTCTACTGTATGCAGTTGATAAAGCTGCATGAAGAAAGCTAGTATGTTCCTTGATGTTATAGAGTTTGTTCCAAGGTGGAGATTTGTGAGATATTGGATCAAACTCTAGTATGATCGAAGGTAGCTTCTTGGTTCGAAAGTTCGACAGATGTTTAGCATGTAGTCGAAGGTCGTTCACAAGGTGTTGTCGAAGTAGTGTATGATGTAGTCGAAGTAGGGTCAAGCATGCAGTAGTCAGAAATGCTAAATTTGTTAGCATGTCGAATTGGGCTTGTTTGTTATGTCCAATTGTTTAAGTTAGCTTGTACCCTAAGTTAGCTTGTAATGGGTAATTGTTAAAAAAAACCATTAGTTTAGTATGTTAGGTTTTATTATAAATAGCATACTAGTCTTTCATCATAAGTGTGGAAAATCCTAATTAGGGTGAGAGAGTTATTTGTTATTCTTGAGTACGTGTAATCGGATTTAGCGAGAAAGTAAAGAATAATAGTTATAACCAATCCTTGTTGTTATTCTTCTTTTACCATCTTTTCTACCCTTGTTTGTTTCTTGATCATAAAAAAATAGTTTACAATTTCTTTCAAGGCATCAGATTTCACAACACAATCTAACTTCTAAATTTACTTACAATGAGTTATTTCTTGTCTGAAAAAGGTTAGCTATGAAGTCAAGTAAATTAAAAAAAAATAACTTTGTTTCTTCCTCTACGACTATTATCTCTTCCCTTAAAATAGAAAACAAAAATTTGCTAGAAGAAATAGACAACCTTAAAAAGAAACAACGTATTTTAATTCAAAGTTATTATTCTCCTTCTCGTGAAGATCTTGTTAAACCTATCAAGAGTAGATAATATAGTGTTTTGAAAAATAAAATTAACGATATGCATAACACATTTGATAAGTTTACCAAATGATGAGATAACTTGAATCTCATTTTAGGTAGTTAAAGAGTCTCTTATAGTAAAGCTCATCTAATCTATGAACCTAAAAATAATTCTAAAAAACTTAGTAATATATGCCGTACAAATATGACCTCTAAATAGAATATTATTATATGTAACAATTGTAATAAAAATGACCATGTTGTTTTATTAAAAAAAAGTTATGAAAGTAAAAAACGGATATTCTTCTTCTCATTTATATAAAGAATACCATGAAAATGAAATGAGAAATATTTCTACTTCATCTTCAATTGTCATAATTCTAGTTAGAAATCTAGACATAATATGCATTTCACTAATGCAAAACAATCCAAAAAGATTTGAATACCAAAGGTCAAAAAATTAATATATGATGTAAAAATGCTTAACAATTCAAATTCAAAATTTCATATTAGTAGTGACTGTTCAAATCATATAACCAAATCTTCTTGTCACGGTAAAAACAAAGGTAAATCTATTGGATATGAGAATATTGATAAGAGTTCTAATCCTATCTTTGAGTTATTCTGATAGTTGAAAGTTTCTAACACAATTTACTTAAGTATTAAGTTAGTAGTATGTAAAAAATAATGGAGTATCGTTGAAATTTTTCTATATGTAAGGTCACTAAAACTTGGAAAGAAATTTCTTCTAGTAAAATCTTTTCAAAAGCATAAAAGATCATGACTATAGAAGAATTAATGCATGTCACCTTTGATGAACTAACCTCTTATATGTTATAGAGGTAGAATTATTTGTGTGTGCAAATATTCTAAGATAAAACCTCTTAATAGATAAATATGAAGAAAAATCTCAAAAGAGGAAGGCAATCTTAAACAAATCAACTAAGGAAATGTGAAATGTGAAAATAAATCTTAAGATTCATATCAAAAAAGATGAAAAAGGTCACCAAAGACTTTCTGTTGATGAACTGGTCTCAAAGCTAGATTCTGCCAACTATGGGGAGAAATATGGTCTTATGTCCTGCTTAATTATGCCTCTCTTTGTGTTTATTTTCCTTTTTTTATCAGGTAAGTCATCCCTTTTATATGAGTTATATTTGTGTTCTATGTGTTTCTTCTTCTTCTTCTTCTACTTCTTCTTCTTCTTCTTCTTCTTCTTTCTTTCTTTCCATGCTTTTTTTATAATGTCAAAGATAGAGAAGTATAATCTTAGAGGGAGTATAATATATTTTCTTTATTTGTGAGGGGGAAGGATGTGCACATATTTGTTAAATATGAAATTCATTGTTTTAGAAAGATTAGATTTGATTTAGATAGATCATATTTGATTTAGAAAGATATTTTTGGGCTTTTATAGTTTGGGCTTTAGCTTGAGATGCAAGTTAACCTAAATCTATAAATAGGGAGGAACCTTTATCATTGTAATAATCAAGTTTTATAATTCATAGTTTGCAGTTGCAAGTGAATATTGAAAGTTTCCACAGTTTGTGGGCAGAAAGAATTCTGCAGTTTTTCATCTTCTTCTCCAACGCTACTATTTCTCTTTTCTCTTTCTTTCTTTCTTTCTCAAATTTTCTTTTCGTTGCCATTGCATGTGATTGTTAACAGTCTTGAGATCAAGATTGAATAGGAATTATCAAAAGGTTTTGGGTTAATTCCAACATCTGGTATCTAGAGCTCCGGTTGCGATTCAAGGAAGGAAAATCGTGATGGCGATGAATAATTCGAACGGGCACTTTCCGGCATCCTTCCGATTCCCAAGAAAGATAATTATGAGAATTGGTGCAAGCAGATTAAAGTGGTTTTCTGTTATCAAGATCTTTAGGATCTCGTGAAGGAAGGAGTAGCATCGCTTGCAGAGAACGCAACGGATCAAGAAAAGGCTGCACACAAAGAGTTGAAGAAGAAATATTATAAAACTCTCTTTATAATCCATCAGTGTGTCGATCCACATAACTTTGAAAAGGTTAGTGATGCAGAGTCAACGAAGGAAGCGTGGGAGATTCTTGAAAAGTCATTTGGAGGCGCAGAGAAGGTGAAAGAGATGAGGTTACAAACTCATAAGAGAACCTATGAGTTGCTTCAGATGGAAGACAATGAAAGTATAACAGATTTCTTCACCGGAGTTACAAAGCTGGTGAATCAAATCAAGGTATGTGGAGAGGTGTTGACATCAAGATCCGTTGTTGCAAAGATCTTGAGGTCATTGGCTCCAAAGTTTGACCACGTGGTAGTAGCCATAGAAGAGTCGAAAGACTTGTCAGTATTGACGAAGGAAGAGCTTCAAGGGATGCTTGAGTCTCATGAACAAAGGATGGCTGAAAGAGCTGCAGGAAAGTCGAATAGTGATATGGCTTTGTAGGAGCAATCAGAAAAGGAAAGGAAAGGCAAAGAAAGTTGGAATGGAAACAAAGGTAGAGGAGGCTACAACAATTCGACTAGTCGAAATTAGAATGAAGGAAACTGGTCGAATCAAAGAAAACCCTGGAACCAAGGCAACCAAAGAGGTGGTGCTGCAGGTAGAGGAAGAGGTGGTGGTCGAAAGCCTGACAAAAGTCACATTCAGAGTTTCAATTGTCAGAAGTATGGTCACTATTTTAGTGATTGTTCAGAAAAGAAGAAGAATCAAGAAATTGATGCAAAGCTGGCGAAACATGAAGAAGAGGAGGTGTTGCGGATGGTTACAACAAGAGGCGAAGAGAGATTCCAGGACCAGTGGTACTTGGACTCAGGATGCTCATCACACATGACTCAAAGGAAAGATTGGTTTGTCAACATGAAGCCCTTGTCGAAGAACACGGTGAAGTTTTCAAATGACAACACCCTAGCAACTGAAGGTGTTGGTGATGTTCTGATTATGAGGAAAGATGGCAATTTGCTCAGTATAGGGCAGTTGGTCGAAAAGAACTACAAGGTTTCGATCGATGACAAGAAGATGAGAGTTCTCGACGTAGGTGGTAGGTTGATCTTGAAGGCTCTAATGTCTCAGAACAGGACCTTCAAGATTGAACTCAATGTGATGGAGCACAAGTACCTAGCAACTGCAGCCAGCAGAGATGAGTGGCTATGGCATTTTCGACTAGGCCATCTCAACTTCAATGACATCAGAGAGCTAAAGAGAAGAAATATGGTTTCAGGATTACCAAAAATCGACATTCCAAGTGAATTCTATGAAGAGTGTGTTCAGTCGAAACAACACAAGAATAACTTCAGCAAGGATGCAAGAAGAAAGTCGAAGGCAATTCTGGAAGTTATATACTCTGATGTATGTGGTCCTATCCAGGTGGATTCGATTGGTGGTAACAAATACTTTGTCACGTTCATAGATGATTACAGTCGAAAACTGTGGACTTACCTCATCAAGAAGAAAAGTGATGTGATCGAGGTATTTGCCATATTCAAATCTATGGTCGAAAAACAGAGTGGTCGAAAGCTGAAAATTCTGAGGATTGGTGGTGGTGGAGAGACTGTGTCGAAAGAGTTCGATGCATTATGTGAAAAAGAAGGGATTGTGCATGAGGTGGTGCCACCCTACACTCCACAGCAAAATGGAATTGCAGAAAGAAATAACAGAACCATCATGAACATGGTGAGAAGTATGTTGAATGGAAAACATCTACCCAAAGAATTATGGGGAGAAGAGGTTTTGACACTAACATACATATTAAACAGATTTCCAACAAAGAAACTTTAAGGAATCACACCAGAAGAATGTTGGTCTGGTGTCAAGCCGAGCCTCAGTCACATGAAGGTGTTTGGATCTATAGCGCATAGACATGTTCCAGATCAGTTGAGAAGGAAGCTTGATGAAAAGTCGAATCAGATGATCTTGATAGGATATCATTTGACTGGAGGTTATAAGTTGTTCGACCCAGTGAATAAGCAGGTAGTGATCAGTAGGGACGTGATCATAGATGAGCTTAAAGAATGGGATTGGACTGAGAATGTCAAGAAGGATTCAGTGAGAATCTCTTGTGAAGAACCAGCCATTGAAGTTGAAAGAGAAGTCCAACAGGAACAAGTCATAGATGAAGCAGGTCCAAGCAGATCTCGACGAACAAGACACATGCCTGCAAGGTTGCAAGAATGTGTAATTACATCAAATGATGTGGTTGATGAAGAGGGTGAGCTGGTACATTATGCTTTCTATGTAGATGTCGAACCAGTCAATGCAGCTGAGGCATTGAAAGATTCAAAGTGGGTGAAAGCAATGAATGAGGAGTTAGACTCCATCGAAGTCAACAACACCTGGTCACTTGTCGAATTGCCTCAAGTCAAGAAAGCAATTGATGTGAAGTGGGTTTACAAGGTGAAGGTGAATCATAGAGGAGAAGTAACTCGACACAAGGTGAGACTTGTGGTGAAAGTATTTCTTCAGAAGAAAGGAGTCGACTTCGACGAAGTGTTTGCACCTGTTGCTAGGATCGAAACAATCAGGTTGGTTGTTGGTCTAGCAAACATGAATAATTGGCACACATGCCAGATGAACGTGAAATGTGCATTCCTTAATGGCCCCTTAGACAAAGAAGTTTATGTCGCACAACCAGTTGGGTATGTGAAACGAGGCGAAGAAAGAAAGGTCTACAGGCTGCATAAGACCATGTATGGACTTAAGCAAGCTCCAAGAGCTTGGAATAAAAAAATCGACAGCTTCTTAAGGGAGAAGGAATTTGTGAAGTGTACGACTGAGCATGGAGTGTATATAAGAAGAATCAGTAGTGAATTTCTTATATTATGCCTCTATGTCGATGACCTATTGATAATAGGAAGTTGCAAGAAGGAGATCGAAGATTTCAAACATGACCTAAGTGAGGAGTTTGAAATGTCAGACTTGGGAAATCTCTCATATTTCCTTGGCATCGAATTCTACAAGACTAGTAGAGGTTTGATGACGCATCAAAGAAGATATGCAGGCGAAATACTCAAGAGATTTGAGATGCAAGATTGCAACCCAACTTCGACTCCAGCTGAGACCATACTGCAACTATCAAAGGATTCAGATGAAGATGATGTCGATCCAACCCAATATAGAAGACTTATTGGGTCACTTAGATACCTTTGTCACACAAGGTCTGACTTAGCATATAGTGTGGGTATGGTAAGTAGATTCATGCAGAAGCCAAAGGTATCACACCTAGCAGCAACGAAGAGGATACTGAGGTATCTAAAAGAGACTATCGACTACGGCATTTTGTTTCCTGCAGCTGATGAAGGAAAAGAATGCATGTTAGTGGGTTACACTGACTCTAGTTAGTGTAGTGATGCCGAGGATAAAAATTCCTCAACAGGTTATGTGTTTATGTTAGGTGGTGCACCAGTTGCTTGGAGTTCGAGAAAGTAGCCAGTAGTGGCATTGTCATCATGCGAAGCAGAATACATAGATGCTTCTCTTTGTGCATGTCAAGCAACATGGATGGTGAACCTGGTCTAAGAGATTACAGGGAAGAGTCATGGAGCAATTACAATGAAGATCGACAGCATGTCAGCTATCAACTTGGCGAAGAATCCAATAACACATGGTCGAAGTAAGCACATAGAAATGAGGTTCCATTATCTTTGAGAGCAGGTAGCAGAAGCGAATATGACCTTAGAACACTGCAGAATTAAGAATCATATTGCAGATATCATGACGAAGGGAGTGTAGGTCGAAGTTTCTAGAAGACTAAGAGCTATGATGAATATAGACAATTTAGACACAATGAATTAGGTGGTGTGTTAAATATGTAATTAATTGTTTTAGAAAGATTAGATTTGATTTAGATATATCAGATTTGATTTAGAAAGATTAGATTAGATATTTTTGGGCTTTTATAGTTTGCGCTTTAGCTTGAGATGCAAGTTGACCTAAATTTATAAATAGGGATGAACCCTTATCATTGTAATAATCAAGTTTGATAATTCACAGTTTGCAGTTGCAAGTGAATATTGAAAGTTTCCACAGTTTGTGGGCAGAAAAAATTTTGTCGTTTTTCATCTTCTTCTCCAACGCTACTATTTCTCTTTTCTCTTTCTTTCTTTCTTTTTCAATTTTTCTTTTCGTTGTCATTGCGTGTGATTGTTAACAATCTGAGATCAAGACTGAATAGGAATTCTCAAGAGGTTTTGGGTTAATTCCAACAATATTGACCTAATAAACAATGCATGTCGATGAATAAACAACTATATCCACACGTGAGGCACCACAATTACATGCATAAATTGTCAAATGACACATCTTTTTTGGTAGACCACAATATTATGTCCATTAGGATAGTTTCTTTTATAAATATGAGACTTTATACATTTAAAAAAAACATATAATTTTCAATCAATCAAAACTATTCTACATACTTTATCTTCTTTATTTATTTTATTTTTATGCATTTTTTAAGTTAGTAGTTCAATTTAACGTCATACCTAACATTTTTTGTAGTAGTTAATACTCCTATAATCAAGGGACAAAGATCTTCATTCACTGGAGTTGTTTTGAAAAGAAAAAAAAAAAATCATTGGTGAGAATTCTCTCCCTAAATTTTTTTAGGTCGACATGATATAGGACCAGTTTGTTTAGCCTTTAAAAAATGGATTTTTTTTGTATTTTTAATAAATAAATTTTATAAAAATATTTTTTAAAATATTACAAGTTTTTTTTTAAATTTATTTTATATAAATTAAAAGATTAATTTTAACATATTATAACATAAAAATACATTATTGAAGATCAAAGCATACTTAAAATCATATTTCTTTTGAAAAAAATTATCTCAAAATTGATTTTTATGAAAAATTATTTGAAATAATTTCAAAATTAAGTGATTTTTTGAAATTTTGATATTCAATTTTTTTTCCGATAAAATCATGAAATACCTAAAATAACATTTTAAGAATAATTATTCACACCAAATTTTCATTTGAAACTTTTATGAAAAATCTTTTTATAAAATATTTTTACACCAAAATATGTTATACTATAAAAATTATTTTTAAAATAAAAAAAGACAAAACAAACGGTCTCGTACATACTTCTTAGAAATGATTCACACGATATTAATATATGATATAATAATATTTTATAAGACTAACTCAACTTATAACTATCAATATTATTAAACTATATATTTTGTGTTGGATTCGAACTCAAAATCATATAAGTTTTTGTGATTATTTCAACTTTGTTTACAAAAGTAGATTTTTTTTTTTTTAAATAACCATGTTTTTCAAAATGAACTCCAAAATAACTATATTTTCAAAATTAAAAAAAAAAAATCAAAATAACCATGTTTTAAAAAAAATAATAAGAGGAGTAGCCAAATGATTTGGCGCATGCATTCATTTTTTTGCACATAGTCGTCATACATGATGGCGCATGCTTATGCTGACAGACAAAAGTGTAGGTAAAAGTCAATTTACGATAGGAATAGTCTGAAATACCTATACCCACGGAAATTTACTATAGGTAAAAGTCTATTTTTGTAACATATAATTTATGGTATCTACGGTAAAATGCCATATATATAGGTATTTCAGGCTATTCCCACGGGAAATTGCTTTTTACCTACGCTTTTGTTTGTCACTATAAGCATGCGTATGCATGGCGCTTATGTGCGAAAAAAATGAATGTATACGCCAAACCATTTGGCTACTCCTCATGCATGCGCCAAACCATTTGGCTACTCCTCTTGTTTTTTTTTAAATATACCTTTAGTATATTTTTTGAAAATATAATTATTTTGGATTTTCTTTTGAAAAAAATGGTTATCTTAAAAAAAATTCACAATAAATATCATATTAAAAATTAAAAGTAATTATTATTAAAAAAAAATTGCAATTATATCAATTATGAAATTGCAAAAACTTGAAAAGTAAAAGTCAACTACGATAATGTTGATAAGTTTCACTCTTATTTTTCACCAATATTTTGACATTTCTTTTAATGGTATGACAACCGCATTAAGTCCTCTAGATCGGTGTCCCACAAACTAGCTAGCAATTTCAGATACGTGATACGAATAAATTTGCTCATTGTTGATTCAGTTCCAACATTTTCCGACACGTTTACATTTTCTTCCAATTTTAGGGGTCTTGTTGCCACTAAGTAATTTCCTAGATGCATGCACAATTGCTTTTTATTTTTCCTTCTCGAGAATAGTTGACAAAAAGTCAAAATATATATGCCTCTGGTCAAAGATTAGGATGTCATATTCTTCTTGTCTTAAGATTTGTTATAGCTAAAATAAAAAATTTGTTGCAGAGGATATTTTTATGATAATTTAACAAATTGGTAACACAAAAATACAAAAGACATCGAAATTTGATGAAAATTATAAATCAATGAGAAAAGGATCTATATATATGAAGAAAAAAAACGAGTAAATATATCAGATCACATCACATCCTCTCTTTAAATATGGCTGGTAGAGACGTAAATATTAAACACATGATTTATTAAAATATCAATTCGACGTAATACAAATTATTAAATTATACGACCGTTAGTTTGTTAGGGTTTATGTAGTTTGTTAATTATGTATTTGGATCTCAAGTATATATATATATATATATATATTTTTTTTTTTTTTTTTTTTTTTTAAAAGAATTTTACACCGTCAATTAATTGTAGACGTCGGATGTTGAGAAGAGTTTGACTTTTATTCTATCTATAAAGTAATACAAATGAATAATGGTGATGAATTCATAGTGTAAAATTGTTTATACTGACAGTGTATAATAATTAATCTTTTATATATATATATATATATATATATATATATATATATATATATATATATATATATATATATATATATTATCTATTGGATGAAAAACTAAACACAATATTTAATTTCATGTATCATTCTACATGTTGTATTATGGTATCAGTAGTATGAAAAACTAGAAGGTTCTTTTTCTTCTATCTTTTCTCTATCTCCACCTTTAAGGTTCAACATTGGAGGTTGATCATGATGGCACATTTGTCACATAAAATAACAACAACAACAACAACAACACATACAATAACTCCACTAAGAACCTAACCCTTGATCAATCCAACCTTTACTACATTCATCCTGCATAAAATTCTGGTGCAAGTCTTGTTTTGTTGCCATTATCGGAGAACAATTATGAGTCTTGGAGCCGTTCGATACAAAGAGCTCTCTTGAGCAAGAAAAATATCAAGTTCATCAATGGAAAACTCCCCGCCCCTAAGGAAGATGGTCCTCTCTTTGATGTGTGAGAAATATGCAACAATATCGTCCTTGCTTGGATCTCTGCATTCCTTTCTCCAGACATTTCCCAAAGCATGATTTACATTGAAAACGCTACACAACTATTGACTGATCTACAAAATAGATTCTCCACAAGAGACCACTTTCGTTTGTTAGATCTTCCACAACACATACATTCCATAAGGCAAGGTGGTAAATTGCTTACGATTTTCTTTATTGAGTTAAAAACTCTTTGGGAAAATTTGAAAACTCTTATGGTTCTTCCAAATTACACCTGCGGAACCAATACAACCATTAAGAAGCAATGTGACATGGAGTATATGATTTGTTTTTTGAACAGTTTGAGTGATGAATTCAACCATGTCAAATCACAAATACTAATACTTGAACCTCTCCCTGATGCCACCAAAATCTTCTCATCCATCTTGCAGCAAGAAATACAACTATCATCTTCTATTTCCTTTGAATCTTCCAAGATTCTCATGACCAACATCAACTCATCTTCAGCTAATGGTCGCTTCCTTCACAAACAAGGTAAAGGACGGGGTAAACCAAATTTTCAAGCAAAATCTTCATCCAACTACAAAGCTTTTTCTTTTTGTGGTAAAACTGGGCAAACCCTTGATTCTTGCTACTTCAAACATAGATTTCCTCTGGGATTCAAGTTCAAAGTTAAGGTTAGGTCATCCAACAATGTTGATACAAGTGATGAGGCTCAGTCTCCACCTATAAATCATGTCGATCAATCCCCCAACAAAGTAGACATCACTACTAATATGTATAACAAGCTCATATCCTTGATCAACAAAATTGAATATGCATCTCATTATGATTCTCACATCATCAATGCGTCATCTTCAGGTTTGAATCACTCTTCTATTAATGTCACATGTAGTTTTTAAAACCATAAGTAGATTATTGACACATGAGCCACTGGCCATATTTGTTCCTCTCTTAAACTCTTCTATTCTAATCACATTATCTCCCCTATTATCATGAAATTACTTAATGGATCTCATATCTCATCAACAATTTCAAGATCTGTTAAATTAAATATTGATTTAACTTTTTACAATGTACTTTATGTTCCTACATTTAATTACAATCTCATTTCTGCATGTCAATTATCTTCCAATCATAATCGTTATCTCATATTTGACCATTGTTCTTGTATTATTCTGGAACAACCTTCATTGAAGATGATTGGGCTTGTTAATGTTCACAATAATTTGTACATTTTATGTCAATAATATTTCTTAGCTTTTTCCTTTAATTCAAATGTATCTGTGAATCCATGTAATTTTGATGTTCAACATAGGTTTAGTCTTTGACATCATAGACTTGGTCATCCATCTCACAATGTACTTAAAACTATTCAACAAAGATTCTCTGTTGTATGTGATCCTATTAAATCTATATGTGATTATTGTCATTATGCAAAACAAACTAAAATTTCTTTTCCTTTAAGTCATATTCAAACTACATATTTATTTAAACTAATTCGCATGGGCATTTGGGGTCCTTTCACACCTTCATATGTCCATGGTCATTCTTATTTTCTAGCAATTGTAGAAGACTTCACAAGACATACTTAGGCTTTTCTTATGAGGAAAAAAATCTGAGACAAGACCTTTGATCATACAATTCATCAACTTGGCTCATACTCAATTTGGCAAAACAATAAAGAATATCAGATCAGATAATGGCAAATAGTTTCTCATGGATATCTATTTCAAGGAAAAGGCATCATTCACCAGAATACATATGTAGGAAGTCCTTAATAAAATGTTGTTGCAGAGAGAAAGCATCAACATATTCTGAATGTGGCTCATGCTTTTATGTTCCAATCCAATCTATCAAATCTCTTTTGGAACTATGTCATTAGCCATACAATCTATCTAATCAACAAATTGCCTTCACATATCATCAATTCTAAATCTCCTTATGAGCTCATTAATCAAACATCACCTTACTTCATTAATCTTACAGTGTTTGGTTGTTTGATTTTTGCTTCCACCCTTGTCCAAGGGCGCCAGAAGTTTGTTCCTCGTGCCACAAAATGTGTTTTTATTGGGTTTAGGAAAGAAATCAAATGTTACATTATTATGAATCTCAACATAAGAGATTATCTCTAGGAATGTTCAATTTTATGAAAATGTTTTTCCTTTCCTTATGCCATCTGCCACAACAAATCCTCAACATAGCCTAATTATTGATTGCACATTACCCTTTATTAACAATCCTACATATCAATCCATTTTTCCAACATCTTCTGACCATATCAATCCCCCACCATCACCACAACCTATCTTTATATAAACACAATCTGACTCACCACCCTCCCTTACTCAAAACAACAATCAACCTACTCAAAATCCTCAACATATCACCACTCAACCATCACCTCATGACACCACAAAAATTCCTTCCATTATCTCAAGAATCTCCAACAGGACTATACACAAGCCTAAAAGGCTTGAAGATTTTGTTTATAATAATCTCACTACCTCTCCATCTACAAACTTCTCCACACCAGCTTACCCTATTCAAAACCACCTCAATTGTAATGCCTTGTATAATATACATCTAGAATAATATAATACAAGCACTGTATTTGGTATTGACACCATCATAAGTGCCTAATGGCGTTGTAGCACCCTAAATTTTGACCATTGGTTTTGGGTTTTTTAGGGAGTGCCATTTTGGGCATTGGGGGTTTGATTAGTAATTTTGGGGCTCATTTTGGGATATGGTTCTATTTGAGGTTTTTAGTGAATTTTTTTTAGATCATAAGGTTTTAGTGGTTAGTACTAATTTATTTTCGAATTTTTGTTTTATTTATTTAGAAATAGATAATCAGGTTTATTTATTTAATTTTATTAGGAATGTTGTTTTGAAATTAATGTCATTTTATTTTTATAGAAATTAGATTTTTATTTTTAAATTAATTAGGAATTGTGGTTTTATCAATAATTAAGGTTATTAGAGTTTTTTTTTTTTGAAATTAGATTTTCTAGGATAATTAGGTTATTTTTGGAATTTTAGATTAATTAGAGATAATTAGGTGTATTTAGACTAATAGTCTTAGTTTTTAGAATTTTGGTTTAATTATAATAAAAAGGATGTTTTGGGTTTTTTTTATTATTATTTATTATCTCAGATTTTTATTAGTTGGTGAATTAATGAGAAAAGGATTATTTTTTTAATTTAGTTTAAGTTTTATTAATATCTTTTTATTAATTAGTTTTATTAATTATTAAAATTTAGATTTTTTTAATTAGGGGATTAGCCCTGATAATTAGGGTTCTATGTTGATTAATTATTATTTATTATTGTTTTAATTTATTATGGTACGATTTTTATTTATTTGTGTTGTGGAAGATTTTTAGTCACAGTATGTCATTTTTTAATTATTTTATTTGTTTTTTTATTTATTAATTATTGGGTCAAATTGTTGACCATGTACAATCATCTCCTTCCCATCTCAAACCCTAACTTGCGCAAGTGGAAGCAAATCAGATCAAATCAGACCAAAATCAAAGCAAATTAATTTTCTTTGATTGATTTTTGATACAACACGAATCAGAATAAAAAATTACAACTCAGATTTAAAAAACCCTAAGTCTAAATATTAAAAGAAAATAAAATCGGATCAAATCAAATTTGTTTACATCAAAAATTTCTAAATCTAAATCTAAAATTAAACTTCTAAAAACCTAAATCTAAACTATAAAATAAAAGGAATCAGAAATTGGAAAACAGAGACCCGAGACAAAATTCCTTGCAGTTGCGCAAATCCCACCCTTTCACCAAAGCTCAAAAAAAATTGTAGAAAGTTAGGGTTCAAAAACTCGAACCCCAACTCTTCTGAGCTTAGCCTTCAACCGTCATTACCTACAGAATAAAGAAAGGAAGGGATTAAAGACTGAATCGAAAAAGAAAAGGAAAATTATACGAAAAGAATCACTGCACGGACGATAGCCCCACTTAGATTTGATTTTGATGTTTGATTGAATCGTTTGCATGTTTGGATTTGTTGTAATTTTCTGGATTTTTAGGGTTTAGGGTTCATGTTTAGGGTTTAGGGTTCTTGGGGTTGGGGTTAGGGTTCGTTAGGGTTCATTAGGGTTCATAGGGTTTGAGGGGGGATCTGGGTTTTGTTTGAAGGAAGGGTTAGGGTTCTTCGTCAGAACCCTAGGGTTTATCTGAAGAACCCGGAAACGATGAGGGTTTGAAGGATCTGGGTTGGGTTTATGGAAAGGGGTTGAAGGTTTGAAGGTCCCGGTTGAAGTTCAACCGGAAACCTGGGTTTTTTGGTGGTTTAGGGGTGGCGTGCGGTGGTTGGGAACCCGCCGACGACGATGAGTGAAGAGAGAAGCGCGAGAATTGGAGAGAGTAGAGTGAGAGAGAAAGAAGCTTAGAGAGAGAATGAGAAATGAAAAATGGAGATTTTCTGAAGGGTTTGGGTTTAAATACCCCTTCGCATGCGCCGTAGATCCTCCACACGTGGCTCCTTGCTGGCCACAGGATCATTTGACCGTTGTAGTTCTGTAGGGGGAGGAGCACTGTGTCCTCTCAGTTGACATGGCGTAATAGCCGTTGATTCGCATTACTTGAACTGGTAATCATAATCAACGGATCAGGAATCTAAGCGTTTGGAATCGTCTGATCTCTATCAAACGTCACGCATGAGTCCACACGTTGACTCCACAGACTGGGCTTTTTCTTTTTTTTTTTTTGCTTGCTCTTGGCTTTAAAACAACTGGGCCTAGCGCCCAGTTTACTTTTGGCACCCCCCACAAAATGGCCCATTTGTTTTTTAAAGGGTTTTTACACCCCCTGGTTCTTTTTGCTTATTTAATTAATTGAATTATTTAACATAATTTAATTTAGTTATTAATTATGTTTTAGGGTTAATTAGGAGATCACAAAAAATATATGGAATTTAGGATGAAATTAGGGATTTAGGGGTTTATGTTTTTGGATTTTATTTTGTTAAATTTATTTTTATTTACTTTATAAAAAATCACAATTGAATCAATTCCTTGATTTAAAGTAGTAATAATAATAATAAATACTTTTTTTTATTTGTCAATTTAGGTCTTTTTTTGTTCTTTTTTTTAATGAAAATTATTAATTTTAATTAGATGTGTGGTAATTAGGTTTTTATAACTCATGTAAATAAAATTTTATAAAGAATTTGTTTTTTTAGGAAAATTGTTTTAAAGGGATTAGGATAAAAAATAATAAATTATTTTTGGGGTAAATATTTTTGGGGAATTATTTGGAACTTGAACTTTGTTTTGGATTAATTTTGTGTTTTTTGTCATATTAAATTATTGAACTTTTTGCTTAAATTCTTTTTTTGTAAAAAAGTTAGAATTTGGTTTTCAAAGGTACGTTTAAGTTTTTTAAGAGATTTACAAAAGGGATAAAGCTCTTGGTATGAGAGCCTAAATAAAGGATGGGATAGGGGATAAGGGATTTGGATTTTCGGATAAAACTCTTCCTCCGAGAGTATAAACAATGGGCAAAGGGATTTAAGGGATAGAACTCCTCATCTAGGAGTATAAACACTAGATTTAAGGGATAGAACTCTTTATCCAAGAGTATAAATAGTGGATGGGATTTAGGGATAGGATTTGGGATTTAGGAATAGGATTAGGGGGTACGAATAGGGGAGGTGAACTACGGTTACTCTGATCCTTCATTTTAAGGGTACGTAGGCATAGGGTTGCAAACCAACCCTAGCGAGTATAATTAGGAAAAAACTTAGGTTTTCTTTTCATTTAGACAAACAAACATGCCCTAAACTCAAAGGTGGATCCAATTGAGTATGATGGAAGTGAAGGGTGCCTAACACCTTCCCTTCACTTAAATGACTTCCGAACCGAAGGAATCTCTACCTTAGGATAGGATATTTAGGTTTATCATTATTTTCCTTTAAAAAATATGGTGGCGACTCGAAAATTTTTAGCCGGCCGCGACAGCTGGCGACTCTGCTGGGGACTCCTTCCTAGCGAGAGTCAATCCTAGCCTTAGGATTTAGGGTTTTGTTTGTCTTGGATGTTTATTTTTTGGTTTTTTATTTTATTGTTATTTATTTATTTTTATTTCATATATTTATTTATTTAACATTTTGTTTTATTTTGTTATCATGCAAGGGATTGGGGCAATAAAAAAAAGGAGTGAAGCTAAAACCCAAAGCTTGGAGGATAACCCTAGAACCTAAAGTGGAATGGAAATGTTTTTACGGGGGACACAACGTCCCCTAAAATGCATTGATGCCACACTCAGAGTAGATCCTTCCAAAGTCGTCCTCACGAAAGGGCTAGCCCCTCTCGTAGTGGAATGATTTGGATGTGGTCCGAGACTCTGAGAACCTTAACCTACCCCACACCAATCATAGACCTTATGTATTCAACCCTCAAGGGTTATTACTAGGGTCTTATCCCAAATGAGACTTATCCCGAAGGATTACCGTAGGAAGGCTTGCTCCTTCTCATGGTAAAACAAGGGTATAGTCTGAACATTTTGGGGTCGTTATGCTGGCCAAATTTAGGTAACCTACCTGTGAGGGGATTGGGTAGTCTTAATTTAGACCCAGCCTGTTCTAGGGAAGCCCACCTTACTAGGGGCATGCTTACACTTTACCTTTACCCTAATCAAGACATCATGTGCATTCATCATCCTCATAAATTTTTCTTTTTTTTTGCATTCACAGGAATCTTAAAATTTTACAAAAAAAGGGATTAAATCAAAGGACAATGGAAGTTGGAAAAATGAGAACTCTCCCCATTAGAGTAAGGATATCAGATATAAAAAGCCTAAAGACTTATGCTACTGAATTACCCAAGGAAAGAAGGAAACCTATACTTCGTAGGTATGGAGATATCTTGGACTTGGTTCTATTTCCTATGCAAGAGGAGGGTCTAACTGCCTTGGCCCAATTTTATGATCCCGAGTTAAGGTGTTTCCAATTCAAGGACTTCCAAATAGCACCTACTTTAGAAGAGATTCGAAAGATACTGGATTTCCCCAAAAACAATAAAGGTCCATTCAAAACATTGGGGTATAGACCTTCATTGAAAGAGATGGCAAGCTGTTTGTATATTCGTGAAGAGGACCTACAAGCTCATTGGAAAATTAAAGATGACTTCGAAGGGTTCCCTAAATGGTTCTTAGAGAGTAAAGCTAGTCACTTCGCGGCTTGCAAAAATTGGGTAGCCCTAGACACTGTCATGATAGGTTTGAGAAGAAGGGAGGAACTATGCTATGTTGTCCTCAGCTATTATACAAGTGGTTGTGTTCCCATCTAGTGAAGGACATAAGGGACACGAGACAAATGAAGGCCTATGAGTGGTCCCAATATCTGGTATCCCGTGTTGGTAAGGACATCCTATGGTTTCCTCAAATAATCCAAAGGGATGACGTGATCTTAAGTTGTGGGAACTTTCCTAATGTACCTTTGATTGGCTCAAGAGGGTGCATAAGCTATAATCCTATTTTGGCGATGAGGCAGTTAGGACACCCTTTGTCCTACAAGCCAGAAGACAAGTTGCTAAAAGGCTTCGTCCTACAAGGTGTGAAAGGAGATCATCCTGATGTCCTAAGGATTTCTGAAGCATGGAAGCAGAGTATAAAAGGGAAGAGCAGTCTGAAAAGGCCAAGAGAGGAATCAAGGGTCCCATATTCACATTGGATGGAGGAAAGGATAAGGAAGATGAAGCTTCCCTTTACTTTAGATCGTCCCGTTGATCCCATGGTTCCTCCACCTACCGCAATCTCCATAGAAGAAAGTGAAAATCTTAAGGAGACCATTGCCAGATTGACAAAAGAGAAAGGTGAATGGGAGGCTAAATTCTACCAAGGTACTGGCGAAAGTAGCCAGTTGAGGTTGAGCCTTAAGGAAGCCATGGAACAATCGAAGGTCAATGAAGGATTAGCTCGAATGGAGGAGGAAAAGAAAGAGTGTGCCCATGCTGATCTTCAAGCTATGAGCTCACGCCTTCAAAATCAACAAGCGGACCTAGATAGGGCTTGGAGGCAAAGGGACGAATGTAGAAACTTATGGATGTCCTCAACACAAAGGGAGGTCAGAGAGGGGTATGATAGGAGAATATTTGACTTAGAATCTAAGGTTCAAAGTTTGGCAGATGCTCTTCTCAGGAGTAAAAGGCAAGCGTTGGATGCGATCGTGCGGATGAGAACAGCTGAAGAACTTCTTGCCCAACGACCTGAAGGGTGGTTACAAGCTCAAGAGGAAAACCAGGCACTTAAGAGAGCCTATGAGGAATTGGAAGCATCCTATGAAGAGCTTAAAGAGTGGGGCCACTATACTGAAGTCCACAATAGCCAATTGGAGCACACCGTTGCAGAAGACTTGGCGATCATGGATAATCTACAAAGGGAAAAGGCATACTTTGAAGACAGATATGATAAGTTGGTCTTTCTGACCAATGACCTTATACATGAGATCCCTCGGAAATTAAGGGAAGCTGAGGAAATAGCCATTATTTTCAAGCCAGCGAAGGAGATTTCTGATTTCCTTACACTTTGTCGTGGGATGGTGGAAGACTTCAGAGCTAGAATTAGGAGAAGGATTTAGGCTTTTTATGTTTGGTTTCTTACTTTTGGGATTTTGTTATGAATATTTTAAGGGTTATCCCCAATTTGGTTTTGCTATGTAATAAATAGGGCCTCAACCCTAAGTACTCTCTTTCATTAATAAAAATGTTTGAATTTCCATTATCTTTGGTTTAACTCTTAATTGGTTGAAAATTTAAGATTCCTGAAAAAAAAAATATTTTGCATACTCATACATTCATTCATATATAACATATAAAAGAAATGGCATTAAACGGAAATCATTTTGTTTCTCAGAATCTTCGCAACTATCTGACTGCTCGACCCAACACCCGTGCTTACCAGAGGAAAACTATGAAACAAATGGAACAGAATCACGCTGCCCTAAAGGGAGATGTGGATATTGTCAAGGGAAATGTGGAGGAGATGAAGGACAAAATTGACCAGCTGACTCGAGCTATCCAGAATATGATAGCAAGAAACACCGAGGCTAGTAACCGTAGGAGTGTCCCTACCCCTCCGCCCCAGTATGAAGACAATAATCCGCTTTTGGGATTTGTGGCTGACTTGGAACGTGAAGCGTTAGAGGCTAGTAAAGGGAAGACTAACACTCAACCTCCTGTAGGGTCTATTCCTCCCCCCGAGTACAATGGGGAATCACGACCCATACAGATACCTGTCACTCGTGAGGTCTCTAATGACTGGCACCTCCAATATAGAGAAGAAGACTCAAGGCAAGTAGTTCGTGAAACCAAACCAGTTGTCGTGGAAGGAAGAAAGGAGGATGAAAAGTATAAGATAATTGAGGAACGGTTAAGGGCTGTGGAAGGATCCAAGATCTTTGGGATTGATGCCTTGGAAATGTGCTTGGTACCCGACGTGGTCGTGCCTCCTAAGTTTAAGGCGCCTACCTTCGAGATGTACAAAGGGGTTAGTTGTCCCAAAAGCCACATTCGGATGTTTTCCCGAAAGATGGTGTCGCTCCCGGGATTTTCATCCTAGTACAAACGCGAAAGTGGCACCAAATAGAGTCGCCAGCAATGTGTATTTATCCCATGAGAGAGAAAGGAAACACTGCATAAACCTGAAGGAAAGGATAGAGCATGGTCTTGCGACCAAGAGAACTGGATTCGGGAGTCGGTTACGCGAGAGGAAGGTATTAGCACCCCCTCGCGTCCATCGTACCCGATGGGATCCACGCTTGCTTGTTTCGATCAAAGGGTGATAGAAAAGAATACTGGAAGAGGAACTGAAAGGGAAGAAATGGAAACAAAAAGAAACAAATGTAGGGAAAATAAAAGAAGTGCTCGCATAGGCCCTACCCCACTGCCTACGTATCTCATCGGGAGCATGAGAATCAGAGCGACGTAGTTCCCCTCACTAGGGAAAGTTGTTTGTGTTTTTTAGAGAACGACTTACGTTCTAGCTCAGGTGTTGCAGGCTCGCTGGTCCGAGTGCGTTACCATCTTGCAAGAGAACGAGTAGGAGCCCGTTCATACGTTGAGAGTGAATGAGGTGAGAAAAGAATTCCCGAAGGAAAGACGTTATTGTTTGTTTTTGTCTTTTTAAGAGTTTTTTCCATTTGTTTGCATATGATAGTGTATCTGAATCTTAGTCATTGGAATGTATACATTCTCACATTCCAAGATGGAATGAGTAAGAAAGCACACTAAGAGTGAAGATGACCCTCACACCTATATCCAATTATTAAGGTTCAAACACACTAGCATACTTGTATTTATTAAGTGTTTTTGCTGATTATGAAATGAAGAAGTGTTTTTTATCTGTACCTTCAACAAGTATTGCATTTAAGTCCCTCATACAAGATCAAATGTTTAACACATTGACCCAAGATGGGCTATATGCTACACATTCTAAGATTACAAGAGAAGACCCTTTATAATATTTTCTTTATATGAAAGGCCTAAATGCAATAAATGCCTACCTTTATTAGATATTTTGAATTTTCTTTGAGGTGAGAAAAGAGACTCAAGAGAGGATAAAGGAAAAAATCTCTATTATCTAAGACTCAATCCTAATTGAAAATTAAAGGGAGTGGTCCTAATGGTTTGTGAGGTTTCAACCTAAAGTCTAAAGAAAGAATGAATTAAACAATTCACTTCTAAGTTAGAAGATGAATTGTAATTCAAAAAGGGAAAGTGATGAGTTATTAAAAGAAAGCACATAAGTGCTTAACAAAACACAAAATGGAATTGTAAAAGAGATGGAAGGAAATTTGAATGTGGATTCCTTATCCACACTCAATTGCAACTTACCAAAGCCCCTACATGGTTAGTAAACAAGTATAAGAAGTATAAGAAGCAAAAGAACACTTAATGCACCATAAAGATCAAAAAGAATTAGATGAGAAATCAAATCCTAATTTCACAACCAGAATGTACATCACATGGAAAATAAATGATCATTATCATGCAAGTCCAAGTGGATAGGCAACAAACATCATCCATGACATTAGAACATGCTACCATAAGAAAAGGGAGAATGAAAGATGAAAAGAAATGAACAAACAATCATGAATGGAACATGTAATCTAAGGATCAGAATTGAAATGAAATGAAAAATGATTCACAAACATCTCACAAGTGTTCATGCATAACACATCAAGCCATTCAAGAAGCAATAGAAGAAGAAATGAAATGGAAATTCAAAAGAAAACACAAGTACTTCATATTAAGGACACACAAAGTTCAAATGAAAGTGAGCATGCAAAGATGACACATAACATGTACCAATGACCTATAATGTCAAATGGATATCTCACAAAGTAGACAAATGATCATGCAAGTATGAACAAAAGCAATCATGTAAACATGCACAAAGATTACAAGGATATGACATGTTGTAATGCTTCAAATGAAATGTATTAAATAAAAATCAAATGAGTTCATGAAAATTATGAAAACATGATATTGAGGTTCACAAATCAGAGATGAATCACATATCAAAGTATCATGTAAAAAAATCAAGGCAAAAAGGCTTTATACAATGCACTTAAATCATATTGGATGCACATGCAAAGTAATGCAAAGATGAACATCAAAACATGCCATAACATGACCTAAAAAATCAAATAAAAATCACTTAACATAATTCAAGATGTTAATGACTCACTACAAAAAGAAGAGCATCAAAATTATTTTTAATGATCAAGAACAAAATTAAACAAAATCATGTACCACATTAAGAATGCACACAAAAGAAAATCAAACAAAATCATGGAACAGGGGCAAAAAGGTCATAAAATCAAGAAATAAAATCATGAAAAATTTTCTAAATATTTTAATGATGCTCATGAATTTTTGTGGAATTTTATAATGTCATTTGGTATTTTTAAAAATTAAAAAGCAAACGTGTAAAAAGTGAAAAAAATAAAATGAAATGTAAATGTGAATGGGGGTGTGAACATAGTAATTAATCAGTTCAAAATCATTGGGCTTTGGAAAAGGGAGGTGCGAATATCAAATTGGTCTAGGTCCAAGTCTGCGCAATCCACACTAATTAACATGTACACTCAGTCAACATGAGTCAAACAAATGATCACCATTGGATCAGGTCAAGTCAACCAGCAAGTCAAAGTATTTGGATCCAACGCACTCACATGAATGTCCACGCACACTACCATGCACTGCACCACACGTTGATTAATTGAATTCAGAAATAAGGCACGTGAGGTGCATGTGCATTTTAATGTGTTGGCACGCTCCTCACCACACGATTAGAACACATCAACGGCTATGATTTAAACTGCAAACAAAACCCTAACCAAAGACCACCGGCCGGAGAGGGACCTCCGGTCACCTTCTCCGGTCACACGCCACCGTCTGCAACTTCAATTTTCCCAGAATCTTACAAACAGTATACCAAAATGAAGAGGAAGTAATGTAGAGCATGAATCCAGTGACAAAACATACAAAAAGTTCATGAAATGGGAGAATCGAGCAGATGAAGATTTGCCCTAACATTTCAACTATGCCTCTAAAGGCCTATCAACTAGCCAGACAAGTTCTTGAGCTTATATGAAGCATCAAGAACCTGATAACATCTTCACATTAGGTCTATAAGGGAAGAAATTCGTACCTGAAGATTTATGATCTTGATGTGTTCTTTAGAAAAACCAGAGATGTTGCTTCTTCTTTGAGCTTCTTTTGGCCAAATAAAGGCTTAGATGCAAAGAATGGATGATGCTTCAGTGGAGGAGAGTTGAGATCCAAGCTTCAAAACAGTTGCAATGTGATGAAAATGGAGAGAGAATCAGAGAGATTCTGAGATGAAGATGAGGAAGATGAATGAAATGGAGCTCGAAAATCAGTTGCAATGTGGAGGAATTGAGAGAGAATCGAGAGAGTTTCTGAGTTGAATGTGAGAAAATGAAGTTAGGAATGAAATTTGAGAGTGAAGTTTTTATTTATAAGGTGAGCTAACCATGGTTAAACTGAGTGAGTCAGCTGAGTCATGGTGGTTTGGGTGAGTCATCCCTAACTAACTGAGTCAAGTTAGTTAGGGAGAGCAATGGTATGGTGATGGCAACTCATGATATGCTATGGTGGAGGTGAAAAGAAAATGAAGGCACGGCTGGTTGTAGCAGAAACTTGCTCAGCAAGTTTGTTTCTTTCCATTCTCATGTATGCCAAGGCAAGTGTGCAAGGTGTAAGTCATGTGTGTTTGGTTTAATGTGGAAAGCTGATGTGATGAAGTGTTTGTGGTGTGTGTGAACCAAAAATCGTGCACCACTGTTAATGCATCAATGTCACTCATGGTGATTTGCAAGTGGAAATCTCTCTACTTAGTGAATGGTTGGATGAGTTTTTGGATTCATTTGAAAGAGGGGATGTAATGATACAAGTTTGGTTTGAAATTTGAGTTGAAATGATGCTTGGAAGAGGTTGCAAAATGACTCATAACACACAAGTTTGAAAACTGGTTAGGGGCAAGGAAATGAGGTTGACTGGCAATGCATCTTGGCATGAAGTTTTCAGCAAGATCACCATATCTTGAGACCATTATATCTACCTCATAGCTTGATCAAACCAAACTTTGCCCAACATGAAACTTGAAGAGGACATTACAAGGAACATTTTTGATGTTGACAAGTTTTGCAAATGAAGCCTTTATCATTGAGAAAAATAGGTGTACATTTGGCCCACCAACTGTTTGAGGAAATGATGCGCGCGTGACCTGAAAGTTCTTGGTCATGACCTAGTTTTGAACCTACTTTGCTCAAACTTTGATCAATCATATCTCACTCAATTTTTATCCAATGGAGATGTTCCACATATGGATGTGAAGCTTAAAACAAGATCTTTTGTTGTGGCCAAGTGGAATTTTCATTTGGTGCTTCAATTTTAAATGGCCTTGGTTCAAACTCTGATGCAAAATGGCCAAAACTTGCTATTTTTAGTAACCCTTCTTCTTCCAAAAATGGCAACTTCCCACCTCTTGATTTTTTCATGATTCCTTTGGAATTTCTTGACCAAATTTTGTACATTGGACACATATAACATGAATTTTATGAATTTGGCCTCAAAAAGTCAAGAGTTGACTTTTTCCTCTGATTATTTGACTTGGCCCCAATTTCTCTGATTTTTTATCTTTCTTCCAATTGAACCACTTCTAAAACCAATTGAGGGGTGATTTTCCACATACATACACTTAAGAACATATAGAATACCATGACATCAAGTTTTGTCCAAAAAAATCAAAGATATCCTGATTTTATTAGAAACCCTAATTTTGACCTCCTCTGGTTAGGAGGGAAAAGTGCAGTCTTCAATTTCAAATTCCTCAGAGTATGTTGTGCACCCTTTTAAAGGATGATGGGATATGCCATTTGAGGATGATTTTGGATCAATGAGATATCTCTCTTGAGGGTTTTCCTTCAATTTTTGAACCTCTTGCATGATGAAAGATGTAGGGCTTCAATCTCCTATTGGATCTCACCTTCTTGAGATTGTGGATGATCAATTGAGATGGTATGCGAAATGAGAGACTCTTGGCTTGCCTTGAGGCAACTTGATTGACCTTTTTGTGCTTTGAATGATCCCTTGATTGTCCATCTTTCCCCTGATCCCATGCCCTGATGGTAAGAGGGATGCTATGCTCTATTTTTCTATGTTAAATGCAATGCAATGCTAATGAGATGGATATGATATGATATATGATAATGCTATGCTAAGATGACAAAAAGGGAGAGCAAATTTTGGGGTATTACAGCTGCCCCTATTCAAACACTGTAGACCTGAATGCCTGAAAGCGAATGCTTTCAGACTTTCAAGGTATATAGTGATTGAATACCAAATATAACCAAAAATTTGCTCTGGATGTTGAAGAACAAAAGGGATATAAACCCAATGAGACGCTGGATTGAATCTTCAATGAACGTGGTCGGAGAAATCTGTCCTTTGAACGACGCCAGGCGACTACTGGCTTGCCATACTATTGATGGACTCTGACAAATGTCTTTTTGAACGACGCCAGACGACTACTGGCTTGCCACACTGCTGGTGGACTTTAGAAATGTCTTTTTGAACGACGCCAGACGACTACTGGCTTGCCATACTGCTGGTGGACTTTAGAAATGTCTTTTTGAACGACGCCAGACGACTACTGGCTTGCCACACTGCTGGTGGACTTTAGAAATGTCTTTTTAAATGACGCCAGACGACTGCTGGCTTGCCACACTGCTGGTGGACTTTAGAAATGTCTTTTTGAACGACGCCAGACGACTACTGGCTTGCCACACTGCTGGTGGACTTTAGCTGCTCTGCCATTCTAAACAATGAACTTTTACCAGTTCGTGCTGGATTTTTGCCAATCTGTCGTTGGACTTCAATGATTACCAAACAGGCTTTGGAATCTCAAAATTGCCATCCTCGGATGAACTTTTGCAGCTTTGCCAAATTAAACTTGGACTTTGATGCTTACCAAACCGGCTCTGAAAGCTTTGTCAGATGATCATCCCACCTACTGGAACAACCACCTGCAATATTATCCCACAGGCTGGAATAATATGAACAAACTATATATAATGATCATCCCACTGGCTGGAACAACCATCTGCCATACTATCCCACTGGCTGGAATAATATGAACAAACTGTATATAATGATTATCCCACTGGCTGGAACAACCATCTGCCATACTATCCCACAGGCTGGAATAATATGAACGAACTGTATATAATGATTATCCCACTGGCTGGAACAACCATCTGCCATACTATCCCACTGGCTGGAATAATATGAACAAACTGTATATAATGATTATCCCACTGGCTGGAACAACCATCTTCCATACTATTCCACAGGCTGGAATAATATAAATGAACTGTATATAATGATTATCCCACTGGCTGGAACAACCATCTGCCATACTATCCCACAGGCTGGAATAATATGAACAAACTGTATATAATGATTATCCCACTGGCTGGAACAACCATCTTCCATACTATTCCACAGGCTGGAATAATATGAACAAACTGTATATAATGATTATCCCACTGGCTGGAACAACCATCTGCCATACTATCCCACAGGCTGGAATAATATGAACGAACTGTATATAATGATTATTCCACTGGCTGGAACAACCATCTTCCATACTATTCCACAGGCTGGAATAATATGAACAAACTGTATATAATGATTATCCCACTGGCTGGAACAACCATCTGCCATACTATCCCACAGGCTGGAATAATATGAACGAACTGTTCATGTGCCAAAATAAATTGGACTTTGAGTTGTAAATGAGCAATGCTAAGAATTACACCACCAGCTGGGTAATATCATGCGCTGTCACTTTGCTGAAGAAGAAGTTCCCTCGATCTATTTAAACCTTGCTGGGGATATCTCTGTCAAAATGCTGAACTTTGTGGGGATATCATTACCAAAGATATGATCTTGCCGGGGACCAGGGCTACTTTGCGGGGAATATCCAAATCTTGGCTGAAAGACAATCCATTGCAACATACTGAGAAAGAGTCCCTAGAGATCTGCTGAGGAAACTCAAAGCAATTCCTCGGTAATTTGTTGAGGAAAATGATTGTCGAGCTTAGGATAAATGTCACAATGCCCCGTGTTGGGCGAACTTTCCCTTTGATGACTCCGCTGGGAATAACGAGTTTATAACACACTCTGCTGGAGAAAAAAACCGCTTTAAAGCGTCTCTTGTTGGGGCTGCCCTTCGAGAGGACTTTACAGAAGACCAAATGTCCTCAAACTCTACTGGGGATTATAGATCGGGAATATCCTTTGCTAGGGAGATAACATGCCCCATGCATGGGATGGTCAATAACTCCGCTGGGGATTATTCTTTGACAAATTTCCCCGCCGAAACCTACGGGAGACATGATACTACCACTTGCTGGTACATCCTGCCAGGAGTAAACTCCACAAGGGATGTTAGTACTAAAAGTTTCGTCTCTTAAGAGGATTTTATAGAAAACCAAGCGTTTACAAACTCTTAGACAAACACTCTGCCTTGAACTACCTTTCACATCGTCTGCAAGGTACTGGAGGATTGGCACTTGTTGTCAACCTGTAGTATTCACTACATTAATAACCGTTATCAACACAGAAGAAATCCATCTTCGAACACCGTTGCCGTCACGAAACTTAGTGGGAACTCTTGAATGGAAGAATCGACTTAATAAGATACAATAGTATCAAGTCATAGCAAATATCTGCTCGTGGTTACGATCATGCTGTTTGGATCGATCGTGCTCATTACCTGCAACAGAAAAAGAATATGCACATGCCCCAGGATATTGCGTGGTCTTTTGGGTCCACCATCCAAGGTTGTCCAACAAGCAACGTAATTTCCATTGTCTTTGTGCATGTTTTTGCAAGGCCAATATATTTTCAAAGTAACGTTTTATTATCAAAAATCGGACGTTTTTGCAAACAAAACAGTAAAATGAAAATAAAAGCCTGTGACTGAATATTCAACTTTTTTGATGAAATGCCAAAAATTGGCGAATTTACAATCAGAAGCAAACCCCTGAAAGAGGCGATTGCCATACAATTGAGAAAAGAAATCTATCCAAATGATAATGCGGAAATTGGATTCCAACTGATTTCTGATTCTGTTATAGCCAGTATGTACTCCAACTCTCCTGATTATCTTTGCCTTCAGAAGCTCATGATTGGACCAATTCCTCCTTTGGAATTTTGCCAGTTTGCTGAAGAGTAGAAGACGTACAGATTAATTCAGACTGCAGTCATTCGCTTTAATCCCTCTTTTGTGTGGATCGCCTTTTCAGGTTTTCAATCCACCGGGATACCCTTTTTTGCCTAAGTTGCCCTTTCGGGTTTTCAACTTACCGGGTGTACAATTTTTTTCAATTATATCCCTAATTTTTGCCCGAACCTTTATTCTGTTTTTGGTTCGCCAGGATGCCCTTTTTTGCCTGGATTCTTTTTTTTTTTTATCCAGCGGGTCTCTTTATACGAAGTATTTTTTAACTGCATCTGAATTAACAGGGGGTGAAAAATCTTCACCATCCATGGTTGTCAGCAACAAGGCTCCACCTGAGAAAACCTTTTTTACCACAAACGGACCTTCATAGTTAGGAGTCCATTTGCCCCTGTGATCTGTACTCGGAGGAAGTATTCTCTTGATTACCACATCCCCGACCTTGTAGACTTGAGGTCGAACCTTTTGATCGAATGCCCTCTTCATTCTGCGCTGATATAATTGGCCATGGCATACCGCTGCTAAACGCTTCTCCTCAATAAGGCTCAGCTGATCAAATCTGGCTCGTACCCATTCAGCTTCATCTAGCTTAACGTCCATCAATATTCTGAGAGATGGAATCTCCACTTCTATCGGTAGAACTGCCTCCATACCATATACAAGCGAGTATGGTGTTGCCCCAGTGGACGTGCGGACTGATGTTCGATACCCATGCAAAGCCAGTGGTAACATCTCATGCCAATCTTTGTACGTGACAACCATTTTCTGCACAATCTTCTTGATATTTTTGTTGGCCGCTTCAACCGCGCCATTCATTTTCGGGCGGTACGGAGAAGAATTGTGGTGCTCGATTTTGAAGTCCCGGCATAGCTCAGCCATCATCTTGTTGTTCAAATTAGAACCATTATCAGTAATGATTCTTTCGGCCACTCCATATCGACAAATGATATCTCGCTTCAAGAAACGAGCCACTACTTGCTTAGTGACATTGGCGTAAGATGCTGCTTCAACCCATTTAGTGAAGTAATCAATGGCGACCAAGATGAAACGATGGCCGTTTGAAGCAGTAGGCTCAATTTTTCCGATCATATCAATGCCCCACATTGCAAATGGCCACGGAGAGGACATGATACTCAACGGATTAGGAGGAACGTGCACTTTGTCTGCATAGATCTGGCATTTGTGGCACTTGCAAGCATACTTGCAGCAATCTGACTCCAAGGTCAGCCAATAATACCCTAATCTCAACAATTTCTTAGCCATCGCATGTCCTCCAGCATGGGTACCAAAAGAGCCTTCGTGCACTTCAATCATCAACAGGTCTGCCTCGTGTCTATCCACACATCTGAGCAGAACCGTGTCAAAATTCCTTTTATACAGCACACCATCTTTGTTCATGAAGAAACTACCAGCTAGCCTTCTTAATGTCTTCTTGTCATTGGAAGATGCCCCAGGCGGGTATTCTTGATTTTTTAAGAAGCATTTGATGTCATGGTACCAAGGCTTATCGTCAGACACTGCATCTACCTCAAACACAAAAGCAGGCCTATTAAGACGAGATACATCAATCCTGGGCACAAAGTTCCAACCATGCACTTTGATCATCGAAGAGATAGTGGCCAAGGCGTCTGCAAACTTATTCTCATCTCGGGGAACATGGTACAACTTGACAGTTGTAAAGAATGTCAGCAATCTCCTCGTATAATCTCTATACGGAATCAAATTCTGCTGATGTGTGTGCCAAGTTCCCTTTACTTGATTGATTACCAGTGCTGAATCACCAAAGATATCGAGGGTCTTGATTCGTAAATCAATAGCTTCCTCGATCCCTAGTATGCAAGCTTCGTATTCTGCTTCATTGTTGGTACACCCGAAAGTTACTCGGGCAGTGAAGGGCATGTGAACACCCTCTGACGTAATAAGGATTGCACCAACTCCGCACCCATTCATATTAACTGCCCCATCAAACATCAAACTCCATTTGGATTCAGGGTCAGGCCCCTCCTCCAGAAGTGGTTCCTCGCAGTCTTTCGCTTTGAGAAACATGATGTCCTCATCAGGGAAATCAAATCTCATGGGCTGGTAATCATCAAGAGGCTGTTGCGCAAGATAATCTGATAGTATACTTCCTTTGATTGCCTTTTGCGAAGTAAATTGAATATCGTACTCTGTCAGTACCATCTCCCACCTTGCAACTCTGCCTGTAAGTGCTGGTTTCTCAAAAATATACTTGACCGGATCCAATTTAGAGATCAACAGGGTTGTATATGTGAGCATGTATTGTCTCAATCGCTTGGCGGCCTATGCGAGTGCACAGCATGTCTTCTCAAGCATTGAATAACGCAATTCACAATCTGTAAATTTCTTGCTCAGGTAGTAGGTAGCATGTTCTTTCCTACCTGTCTCGTCGTGTTGACCGAGAACACAACCCATGGATCCTTCGAGCACTGTCAAGTACATAATCAGTGGTCTCCCTTGAACTGGAGGTATCAGAATTGGAGGTTCCTGCAAATATCTTTTTATTTTATCGAATGCATTTTGACAATCATCATTCCACCTGACCGTTTGATCTTTTCGTGGCATTTTGAATATCGGTTCGCAAGTGGCAGTTAGGTACGATATGAACCTTGAAATATAGTTCAATCTTCCTAGAAAGCCGCGAACTTCTTTCTTAGTTCTCGGTACAGGCATATCTTGTATAGCTTTCACTTTAGCAGGATCAACCTCTATCCTTTTTCACTGACAATGAAACCAAGCAATTTTCCGGACCGCACGCCGAAAGTACACTTGTTAGGATTCAGTCTCAACCTGAATTTCCTCAGCCTCTCAAATAACTTCTTCAAGTTGATCAGGTGTTCTTCTTCTGTCTTTGATTTAGCAATCATGTCATCCACATAGCACTCGATCTCTTTATGAATTAGATCGTGGAATAATGTCACCATTGCTCTTTGATAAGTTGCCCCTGCGTTCTTCAACCCAAAAGGCATTACTTTGTAACAGAAGGTACCCCACGGGGTAATGAATGTCGTCTTCTCCATGTCTTCAGGCGCCATCTTTATCTGATTGTACCCGGAGAATCCATCCATAAATGAGAACACTGAAAACTGAGCAGTATTATCAACAAGCACATCAATATGAGGAAGTGGAAAGTCATCTTTAGGGCTCGCCCTGTTGAGATCTCTGTAATCCACACACATTCTGACTTTGCCATCTTTCTTCGGCACCGGTACTATATTGGCCACCCAGGGAGGATAGTTGGTTACTGCCAGAAAACCTGCATCCAACTGTTTCTGTACTTCTTCCTTGATCTTCAAGGCCATTTCTGGTTTTGTCCGGCGCAGCTTCTGCTTGACCGGTGGGCAGTCCTCTTTCAATGGTAGTCTATGCACAACTATGTCTGTATCTAAACCTGGCATATCTTGGTATGACCAAGCAAAGATGTCAACATATTCACGTAGCATGACTATCAGCTCTTGCTTTACCTCAGCCCGCAGACTCGCACCAATCTTGATCTCTTTCTTGCTTTCCTCTGACCCAATATTGATGATCTCAAGAGCTTCCTGATGAGGCTGAATGGTTTTCTCTTCCTGTTTCAACAACCTAGCCAACTCTTCCGGGAGTTCATAGTCTTCATCACTTTCTTCCTCAGCTTGATAGATCGGATTGTCGAAATTATACGTGGGCATAACATAATCATTTTCAGAGAAATCCACAGAATCCAGTCTGCATGATTAGGTTTATGCTTTATTTTAGATTATTTTTTGCTTGAAAACAAAAGAAAAGAAAGTGCATTATCATTTTTTAATTTTCTTTGTGCAAAAATAAAATAAAGAGAGAGTAAAGGAACACAAATTTGTAAACAAAAACGTCCTTTTATTGATATTTGAACATTATATGAGAAAATATGGTGGCCCTACAAATGAATCCTCACACCTTGGGCAGAGTGTGGGATTTCATGCATTATGAAAGACAAGAATTATTACTCTGACTGGTGAACAACATGAACGATTTCTTCACTAGACCAGTTCTGCAATACTTCGCCTGGAGCCAGTGCATGCTCCCATCTGTCCAAGTAAGTTGAGCTCTCAGCGTCATCTTCTATTGCTGAGCAGGACTGATTGGGATTGATAACTCCTCCACTGTTGAAATTAATTGGCCCACGGAATCGGGGAGCTGGCGTCCAGCCCGGCTGGTATCCAATGCCAAACTTATCTTCTTTCACAAACACGTCAATAGCCTTACCCCAGCCCTGGGCATTCCCGCTTTCTACCACTTCTCTGGCTTGCTTGTATGACGCAATTGATGCACTCGGCCCACCTGGCACATTCGACACTACTGCTGCTGAAGTAGACTCTGGTAAGTTATTGATATTCAGGGCTTCAAAAGATTGGCACAAAGTTTCATGAATTTCTCCATCCATTTCCACATATTTGAAAGTGGATAGATGACTCACGAATATATCTTCCTCGCCGCAAACAGTAACCACTTGACCCTCAAACACATACTTGAGCTTCTGATGAAGTGTGGAGGTAACTGCGCCTGCTGCGTGAATCCACGGTCGGCCCAACAAACAGCTATAAGCAGGCTGAATGTCCATAACATGAAAGATCTTCTTGAATATCTGTGGACCAACCTGTATTGGTAGTTCAACCTCCCCAAACACCGATCTTTGGGATCCATCGAAAGCTCTCACAATCAGATCGATGGGTCTCAGAACCAATCCATCTACTTCAATTTTCATCAGGGCTTTTTTGGGTAACACATTTAAGGAAGAACCTGTGTCAACCAGCACATGCGACAAAACTGCTCCTTTGCATTCAAGTGTGATGTGCAGTGCTTTGTTGTGGTTACGTCCGTCCGGTGTCAAATCCCTGTTCGTGAATCCCAACCCGTGGCTCACATTCACATTAGAAATTACTCCTTCCAACTGATTCACTGTAATCTCTTGGGGAACGTATGCCATATTCAGAACTTTCAACAAAGCAGCCCGGTGTGCATCTGAACTCATTAACAGGGATAATATCAAAATTTTAGAGGGTGTCTGATTAAGTTGGTCAATGATCTTGTAATCACTCTTTTTGATAACCCTCATAAATTCTTCAACATCATTATCAAAATTGACTTTAGGGTCCTCTTCCTGAGCAGGCACCTTATCATCAACAACCTGTTTTCCTTTTGCTCTTGCAGCGGCTTCAGCCTCTTTATCATTCCTTAGAGTCTGGGGAGAAAACAGTCGACGCTCCTAGTAAAACCACTTGGTCCACTGACATTCTCAATGCTAGTACCAACAGCCTCTGCCTTCTGCCGACTTCCTCCTTGACGAGTATCAGTTCCATACTGCCACGGAACTGCCCTATTAGACACATAAGCAGCCGATTCAGGAACTATAATCGTAACTGGTCTCGGCCTCTCGGGCACGATGATAGCGACAGGCTCCTCAACAGGCACCTGTATCTCGACTGGATTATAGTAAATGGTAACGGCAGAAACATCATGTTCTTTCTCTACTTTATCAAACTGAAGACTTCCCTCATCCATAAGATCCTGCAGTCCAACTCTCAACTTACTGCAGCCGTTAACCTGCTTTGAACAATCCTCGCAATCAGAGGCGCATCCAGGAAATACCTTTCCTTTTAACAAACGTTCTTTTACAATCAACAGCGAAGTCTTCACCAAATTAATATCCGTAATCAAATTCAACTTCTCGCCATCAAAAATGGCATTTTTGCCTGCACCTCCATGATGAGGCATTGGATTGTCACGAACATTCGGCGGCCTAGAGAAGTTGATAGCTTTTGCGTCGATCAGATCTTGAACCTTATGTTGAAAGGCCCAGCACTTTTCTATTGAATGACCTGGCGCACCAGAATGATATTCACATCGAACATTAGCATCGTAACCTTGAGGCAATTTTCCGGAATCCAGTGGCTTCATAGTCCGAAGTTCAACCAACTTCTCTTTGAGCAGTTGTGCTAACAAAGCAGCATATGTCATAGGCAAGGGATCAAACTTACGGTCCCTTTGTCTATTGTTCTGAAATCGGGGTCTACCTTGCTGATCTGGCGTTTGCTGTCCAGCTGGAACCGGAATGGTTACCGCATCCACCTGATGATAGGACTGATTCCTTCCTCTGCCCCCTCCTCTATACACAGCGCTGGACTCCCCTTCTCTTTTCCTTGGTCCATTGGCAAAGGGTTTCTTCGAACTTGAAGCAACATCTTGAATCTTACCCAATTTCAGCAAACTTTCTATTCGTTCCCCAGCAACGACGATGTCGGCAAACCCCGTGGAGGGACATGCAGCCAGTCTATCCAAATACGTCCCTTGAAGTGTGCTCATGAACGTATCAGCCATCTCACGATCACCCAAAGGTGGTTGAACTCGGGCAGCCAATTCTCTCCATCTCTGTGCGTACTGCTTAAAGCCCTCCTTGTTATCATGAGTCATGCTCTGCAATTGAGTACGATTAGGTGCCATGTCCAGATTATATTGATACTGCTTCAGAAAAGCAGCGCACAAATCTTTCCAATTCCTTATATGAACCCTGTCCAGCTTAATGTACCATTCCAGGGAAACGCCTGACAGGCTATCCTGGAAAAAATACATCCAGAGCTTTTGGTCCTCGGTGTAAGCGGCAATCTTGCGAATGTAAGCTTGCAAATGGGTTTTGGGACATGTATTGCCGTTGTACTTATCCAGTGTAGGAAGCTTGAACTTGGGAGGAATTCGCACACCCTGCACGAGACCAATGTCTTCTACATCAATTCCAAGAGGATTTTGGCTCTCAATAGCCTTGAGTCTTTCATCCAGCCCTTCATACTTCCGGTCGTCATTGTAGAAACCCATGTCATTGTTGAATGCAGTGAACTGGTCCTCCTGACCATCCTCGTTGTTATCAAATCCCAGATGTGCCCCACCAGCAGGGATTGTGCCAACAGGAGGAGTGCGCACGTTGCGATTTGGGATTTCAGTTTCTAGCCTCTGGATAGTGGTTCTCATAGCTTCTTGTCAAATCCTCATGTTTTCTTGACCAGTCCTCAGCTCCTGCTGTCCTTGAGCAATCCCCTGCATGAGGTTCATGAACTGTTCCATCCTTCCCCTCAAATCAGCTAACTCTGTCTGAACTTGCTCCATGACTCTTGCTTGGTTGCGTCGGGTAGAGTATCGGTGAACCAGGGTATCAGCTATCGTGCCTGAAAACCAAATAAAGGTTAGCAGGCGCCTGCAAAAAGAAAACCTGCAATGCAAAAAATGATATGCCATGCAAATGCAAATGCCATGTTTATCATTTCCGAGGTGGCTCACACCCTGATTCCAATCTTAACCACGGAAATCTGAAGACCAGAAATCGTGATATAAAGAGACGCGTCGTGGTCATGTGCTTGTGTACAGATATATGATGATGACTAATTCTGAATAACACTGCTCATCCCCATTCAATCAAAGTCTTCAAATACATTCAAAAGAGATTCATCAATAACTGGCGTACAAAGGAAAGATGGATCCATCAACAAGCCTGATGGTAACCATTAACGACAAAATACAAGAAAACAAAGAACATCAATCTGACAATTCCACGCTCTTCAGCTTATCACTTGTGCATTTAATCTCCTCAAAGAGTATGCGAGTACGCTGGTGATTAGGTTTTTCAATCATCTCTCTGATCAAAACATCCCTTTTCTCGAGAGCCTCTGTTAAGGAACCCATATGCAGCATCAAAGCTTCGTCATCGCACACTCCTTTGTGTCTTTTTATGCCAGCTTGCGTCTTGAGTACCTCCTTCTCTATCATGACTTCTTCAAGCTCTTTCTTGGTATTCTTCAACTCTCTTCTGGCTTCTTCTAACTGTTCTTGACTTTTACCGAGACTTTCCCTATACCTTCTCCTCTGCTCATGTGCCTTCTTAAGCTTTTCATCTTTAATCTGCGATTGTTCCCGTAACTCAGTATTCTCGAGCCTGACCTCATCCCAAGCTTGCTGAAACTTAGATAATTTCTCTTTGTTCTGCGCTAAGGCCTGTTTGGTTTGCTTATGGGCTTGAGTGGCATCATCAGCACCGCTGCTAATTTTCTGAAAATGTTGCGCTCTTTCGGTAAAATCCTTTTCTTTTGCTGCTAGGACTCTTTCAGCATCTTGGGCCTTCCGTTCCAGTTCTTTGTTGGCATGTAGAGCATTCTGAAGACAGCTACTCAACTCGGAATTCTCTCCTTGAAGCTTTTTCACCAAGGCTTGCAACTTGTCAACTTCTTCCACAGTAGCAGTGCTTCTTGCTTTCTCATTCTCCGGATACAAAAGGGGTGCCTTACCAAAAGGCAAGAGAAAATCTTCAACTCTTTTCTTCACCCACTCTTCATATGCTGGATAAACCCGGTTGTTAGGCTTGCCTAGAGTAACTTTCCCCTTTTTCAGTATGCTACCCCAGCTTTCAGAAGCTTTCTGTGCTGCTTCCCAACCATCTGATGTATGAAAATAGAGGGACTCCTCCACATCTCTCTTAATAGTCGGACCTGTCAGGGCATACCCAAATTGCCTAATGGCCAAAGAAGGATTGTAGTTAATCCCACCCATTCTTCCTATCAGTGGAACGTTAGGGAACTTACCACATCTGTGGATAATATTCTTGCCAATCAGCCCATGATCTACCCATACGATGTCCTTGGCCACCAATCCCATTAAACGCTGTTTCCACTCTAGAGAATCTTTGGAATCCACAAAAGCCCCTGATTGTGGTAAACGGCCTGCAAACCACTTATAGAACAAAGGTGCACAGCAACGAATTATCCCTCCTCTTTTCTTTTCGTTTCGGTTGTACAAAGAGTAGTGAAGATCTCCCAGTAGCGTTGGCACCGGGTTCTTCATCATGAATATTCGTATGGGGTCCGTATCAATGAAATCCGGCTCGTTGGGAAACAACACTATGCCGTATATACAAAGGGCTAGCAAAGCATTAAAGACAAGCCAATTCTCGCCTTTAGCTGCTTCCTGGGCCTTCTTAATTAGATATTCCAGCTTGTAACCACGAATCTTTCCTTTGTTGGAGACATTGGCGTCTAACTCTGATTTGCTCAAATAAAGAGCACCAGCCACCTTTCCAAAGTCAAGATCCCCCACCGATCCAAAGAAAGGGGGCTCCTCCTTGATAGCAATCCCCAACATGTTGGAATACTCCTCCAAGGTAGGAACCAACACATAGTCTGGAAATACAAAACATCTCAGAGGCGGATCATAGAACTGCATCAATGTATGGAGACCTCTGGCTTCATAATCACTGACATTACGGACCATAGATAAAATCCACCCATATTTCTCTTCAAAAGCTTCTCGTACTGCAGGGCTCGCCATTCCCTTCAGCATAACAATAGGGCCCAAAGTAGGCGTAAGGAACTTATAGCTGATGATATTCTTCCTCTCTTTAGTGTTCATCTTTGCAGGGACCTGATGATTGGAATCAAGGGTAATATATGCACCTGGAAATGAATAAACATGTATGTTAGGATATGATAATGCAATGCAAAGGGAAATGTGATCAGGTAATCAGGTGTCTGTGCTGGACCGTGCACGGTGTCAGTGTAGCTCTGAGAACAATATAGAACCATAGATAAAGACCATCTGAATACAATAGGATGAAACTTCCTTGTGAGCGACGATGATAGAAAGCCGGGTATGTAGGAGGTTATGGTTTCCTGCAAACCTGTAAACAACCCGCCCTTCTCACATATGGGTACTAGGATGTTCAGTATCCCGGGCTCTCAGGTCGAGAAATGATGATACTTTCACCATTTCTGGTTTGGCATCATCATCAATCGAGGAGGCCTCAACAGATTCTCCAAAACGAAAGGTCCTCAGCTTCTGGCACTGAGGTCGAGAAGAAATAATACATTCATCCCTCGAGGTACAATATTATCGCCAATCGAGGAGTGCCTCCACTAATTCTCTTTCAAAAAGGACAACCTATAGCAAGTTTCCAGCATTGGGTCCTCGGATCGAGAATGTTCAATGGGTTTGCCACGGAATGTGGTCTGCCACTGTCACAACTCGGGAGGAGTGCCGCAACTGAGTCCTCGGGAATGGTCACCAGAGTCGACAGTTCCTCAATAGAATAACTACTGGCCTGCATAACATGCAGTAGCAGAAAGCTCCTGATAGAACCTCGTCTGGTTGTGGGTCTCATGAACAACAATACGTGGTCACCACCACGCAAGCGTCATGACTATCCACTCTAATACCTATGTGTGTACTCAAGCCTGGGTAGTGAGCTTATCTCTCAGAACACCCCGCCCGCCAAACAGAAAACAACAGCACAGTCCAGCACAATAATGATATGTAATGCAGTAAATGCGATAAATACAGTAATGTACAGTAAAGCAGTAAGTAACCATACAATAAAACGGTAAATATAGCACAACAGTAAACACCCAATGAAAGAAAAGCAAACAAGCGCTAGGATTGACTCGCTTAGGATGGACCAGCAATAGGTCAATCTGTCCCCAACAGAGTCGCCAGCTGTCGCTCCCGGGATTTTTATCCTAGTACAAACGCGAAAGTGGCACCAAACAGAGTCGCCAGCAATGTGTATTTATCCCATGAGAGGGAAAGGAAACACCGTATAAACCTGAAGGAAAGGATAGAGCATGGTCTTGTGACCAAGAGAACTGGATTCGGGAGTCGGTTACGCGAGAGAAAGGTATTAGCACCCCCTCGCGTCCATCGTACCCGATGGGATCCACGCTTGCTTGTTTCGATCAAAGGGTGATAGAAAAGAATACTGGAAGAGGAACTGAAAGGGAAGAAATGGAAATAAAAAGAAACAAATGTAGGGAAAATAAAAGAAGTGCTCGCATGGGCCCTACCCCACTGCCTACGTATCTCATCGGGAGCATGAGAATCAGAGCGACGTAGTTCCCCTCACTATGGAAAGTTGTTTGTGTCTTTTAGAGAACGGCTTACGTTCTAGCTCAGGTGTTGCAGGCTCGCTGGTCCGAGTGCGTTACCATCTTGCCAGAGAACGAGTAGGAGCCCGTTCATACGTTGAGAGTGAATGAGGTGAGAAAAGAATTCCCGAAGGAAAGACGTTATTGTTTGTTTTTGTCTTTTTAGGAGTTTTTTCCATTTGTTTGCATATGATAGTGTATCTGAATCTTAGTCATTGGAATGTATAAATTCTCACATTCCAAGATGGAATGAGTAAGAAAGCACACTAAGAGTGAAGAAGACCCTCACACCTATTTCCAATTATTAAGGTTCAAACACACTAGCATACTTGTATTTATTAAGTGTTTTTGTTGATTATGAAATGAAGAAGTGTTTTTTATCTGTACCTTCAACAAGTATTGCATTTAAGTCCCTCATACAAGATCAAATGTTTAACACATTGACCCAAGATGGGCTATATGCTACATATTCTAAGATTACAAGAGAAGACCCCTTATAATCTTTTCTTTATATGAAATGCCTAAATGCAATAAATGCCTACCTTTATTAGATATTTTGAATTTTCTTTGAGGTGAGAAAAGAGACTCAAGAGAGGATAAAGGAAAAAATATCTATTATCTAAGACTCAATCCTAATTGAAAATTAAAGGGAGTGGCCCTAATGGTTTGTGAGGTTTCAACCTAAAGTCTAAAGAAAGAATGAATTAAACAATTCACTTCTAAGTTAGAAGATGAATTGTAATTCAAAAAGGGAAAGTGATGAGTTATTAAAAGAAAGCACATAAGTGCTTAACAAAACACAAAATGGAATTGTAAAAGAGATGGAAGGAAATTTGAATGTGGATTCCTTATCCACACTCAATTGCAACTTACCAAAGCCCCTACATGGTTAGTAAACAAGTATAAGAAGTATAAGAAGCAAAAGAACACTTAATGCACCATAAAGATCAAAAAGAATTAGATGAGAAATCAAATCCTAATGTCACAACCAGAATGTACATCACATGGAAAACAAATGATCATTATCATGCAAGTCCAAGTGGATAGGCAACAAACATCATCCATGACATTAGAACATGCTACCATAAGAAAAGGGAGAATGAAAGATGAAAAGAAATGAACAAACAATCATGAATGGAACATGTAATCTAAGGATAAGAATTGAAATGAAATGAAAAATGATTCACAAACATCTCACAAGTGTTCATGCATAACACATCAAGCCATTCAAGAAGCAATAGAAGAAGAAATGAAATGGAAATTCAAAAGAAAACACAAGTACTTCATATTAAGGACACACAAAGTTCAAATGAAAGTGAACATGCAAAGATGACACATAACATGTACCAATGACCTATAATGTCAAATGGATATCTCACAAAGTAGGCAAATGATCATGCAAGTATGCACAAAAGCAATCATGTAAACATGCACAAAGATTACAAGGATATGACATGTTGTAATGCTTCAAATGAAATGTATTAAAACAAAATCAAATGAGTTCATGAAAATTATGAAAACATGATATTAAGGTTCACAAATCAGAGATGAATCACATATCAAAGTATCATGTAAAAAAATCAAGGCAAAAAGGCTTTATACAATGCACTTAAATCATATTGGATACACATGCAAAGTAAACCAAAGATGAACATCAAAACATGTCATAACATGACCTAAAAAATCAAATAAAAATCACTTAACATAATTCAAGATGTTAATGACTCACTACAAAAAGAAGAGCATCAAAATTATTTTTAATGATTAAGAACAAAATTAAACAAAATCATGTACCACATTAAGAATGCACACAAAAGAAAATCAAAGAAAAACATGGAACAGGGGCAAAAAGGTCATAAAATCAAGAAATAAAATCATGAAAAATTTTCTAAATGTTTTAATGATGCTCATGAATTTTTGTGGAATTTTATAATGTCATTTGGTATTTTTAAAAATTAAAAAGCAAACGTGTAAAAAGTGAAAAAAATAAAATGAAATGTAAATGTGAATGGGGGTGTGAACATAGTAATTAATCAGTTCAAAATCATTGGGCTTTGGAAAAGGGAGGTGTGAATATCAAATTGGTCTAGGTCCAAGTCTGCGCAATCCACACTAATTAACATGTACACTCAGTCAACATGAGTCAAACAAATGATCACCATTGGATCAGGTCAAGTCAACCAGCAAGTCAAAGTATTTGGATCCAACGCACTCACATGAATGTCCACGCACACTACCATGCACTGCACCACACGTTGATTAATTGAATTCATAAATAAGGCACGTGAGGTGCATGTGCATTTTAATGTGTTGGCACGCTTCTCACCACACGATTAGAACACATCAACGGCTATGATTTAAACTGCAAACAAAACCCTAACCAAAGACCACCGGCCGGAGAGGGACCTCCGGTCACCTTCTCCGGTCACACGCCACCGTCTGCAACTTCAATTTTCCCAGAATCTTACAAACAGTATACCAAAATGAAGAGGAAGTAATGTAGAGCATGAATCCAGTGACAAAACATACAAAAAGTTCATGAAATGGGAGAATCGAGCAGATGAAGATTTGCCCTAACATTTCAACTATGCCTCTAAAGGCCTATCAACTAGCCAGACAAGTTCTTGAGCTTATATGAAGCATCAAGAACCTGATAACATCTTCACATTAGGTCTATAAGGGAAGAAATTCGTACCTGAAGATTTATGATCTTGATGTGTTCTTCAGAAAAACCAGAGATGTTGCTTCTTCTTTGAGCTTCTTTTGGCCAAATAAAGGCTTAGATGCAAAGAATGGATGATGCTTCAGTGGAGGAGAGTTGAGATCCAAGCTTCAAAACAGTTGCAATGTGATGAAAATGGAGAGAGAATCAGAGAGATTCTGAGATGAAGATGAGGAAGATGAATGAAATGGAGCTCGAAAATCAGTTGCAATGTGGAGGAATTGAGAGAGAATCGAGAGAGTTTCTGAGTTGAATGTGAGAAAATGAAGTTAGGAATGAAATTTGAGAGTGAAGTTTTTATTTATAAGGTGAGCTAACCATGGTTAAACTGAGTGAGTCAGCTGAGTCATGGTGGTTTGGGTGAGTCATCCCTAACTAACTGAGTCAAGTTAGTTAGGGAGAGCAATGGTATGGTGATGGCAACTCATGATATGCTATGGTGGAGGTGAAAAGAAAATGAAGGCACGGCTGGTTGTAGCAGAAACTTGCTCAGTAAGTTTGTTTCTTTCCATTCTCATTTATGCCAAGGCAAGTGTGCAAGGTGTAAGTCATGTGTGTTTGGTTTAATGTGGAAAGCTGATGTGATGAAGTGTTTGTGGTGTGTGTGAACCAAAAATCGTGCACCACTGTTAATGCATCAATGTCACTCATGGTGATTTGCAAGTGGAAATCTCTCTACTTAGTGAATGGTTGGATGAGTTTTTGGATTCATTTGAAAGAGGGGATGTAATGATACAAGTTTGGTTTGAAATTTGAGTTGAAATGATGCTTGGAAGAGGTTGCAAAATTACTCATAACACACAAGTTTGAAAACTGGTTAGGGGCAAGGAAATGAGGTTGACTGGCAATGCATCTTGGCACGAAGTTTTCAGCAAGATCACCATATCTTGAGACCATTATATCTACCTCATAGCTTGATCAAACCAAACTTTGCCCAACATGAAACTTGAAGAGGACATTACAAGGAACATTTTTGATGTTGACAAGTTTTGCAAATGAAGCCTTTATCATTGAGAAAAATAGGTGTACATTTGGCCCACCAACTGTTTGAGGAAATGATGCGCGCGTGACCTGAAAGTTCTTGGTCATGACCTAGTTTTGAACCTACTTTGCTCAAACTTTGATCAATCATATCTCACTCAATTTTTATCCAATGGAGATGTTCCACATATGGATGTGAAGCTTAAAACAAGATCTTTTGTTGTGGCCGAGTGGAATTTTCATTTGGTGCTTCAATTTTAAATGGCCTTGGTTCAAACTCTGATGCAAAATGGCCAAAACTTGCTATTTTTAGTAACCCTTCTTCTTCCAAAAATGGCAACTTCCCACCTCTTGATTTTTTCATGATTCCTTTGGAATTTCTTGACCAAATTTTGTACATTGGACACATATAACATGAATTTTATGAATTTGGACTCAAAAAGTCAAGAGTTGACTTTTTCCTCTGATTATTTGACTTGGCCCCAATTTCTCTGATTTTTTATCTTTCTTCCAATTGAACCACTTCTAAAACCAATTGAGGGGTGATTTTCCACATACATACACTTAAGAACATATAGAATACCATGACATCAAGTTTTGTCCAAAAAAATCAAAGATATCCTGATTTTATTAGAAACCCTAATTTTGACCTCCTCTGGTTAGGAGGGAAAAATGCAGTCTTCAATTTCAAATTCCTCAGAGTATGTTGTGCACCCTTTTAAAGGATGATGGGATATGCCATTTGAGGATGATTTTGGATCAATGAGCTATCTCTCTTGAGGGTTTTCCTTCAATTTTTGAACCTCTTGCATGATGAAAGATGTAGGGCTTCAATCTCCTATTGGATCTCATCTTCTTGAGATTGTGGATGATCAATTGAGATGGTATGAGACATGAGAGACTCTTGGCTTGCCTTGAGGCAACTTGATTGACCTTTTTGTGCTTTGAATGATCCCTTGATTGTCCATCTTTCCCCTGATCCTATGCCCTGATGGTAAGAGGGATGCTATGCTCTATTTTTCTATGTTAAATGCAATGCAATGCTAATGAGATGGATATGATATGATATATGATAATGCTATGCTAAGATGACAAAAAGGGAGAGCAAATTTTGGGGTATTACAGATGGGGGCACACGCTAAGAACGAAAAGCTGATGATGCATGTTTTCCAAAACAGCCTTAGTGGGGCATACTTAGACTGGTACATGCAGCTGGAAAGGACCTACATCAAGAACTGGGATGATTTGGCAAGTGCCTTCATAAGGCAATACCAATATAATGTAGACATGGCCCCTAATCGCATGCAATTGCAAAATATGTCTCAGAAAAGGGATGAATCTTTTAAGGAGTATGCCCAAAGATGGAGGGAGCTAGCATCTCGTGTGCAACCTCCATTGCGGGAAAACAAGCTAGTAGATACATTCATGGGAACTCTGCAAGGATTGTACTATGAAAAGATGGTTGGATCGGTCTCAACAGGATTTGCGGATTTGGTTATCATTGGGGAAAGGATCGAGAATGGATTAAAAAGTGGAAAGATTGGAACACTGTCTTCCAATCAACATAACGACAAAAGGTACTCCGGAAACCGTTCGAAGAAGGAGGCCAATGCCATTTCAGCTGCACCTTATGTGGCTGCTATGGCTCCCAACCAAGCAAGTCCTACACTACAAGTGCAACAACCAAGGGCACTACCTCAGCAAAATCAACAACAACAGAAGCATCCCCGAAGGGAACAAAGGAGGCCATGGAAGGACTTTGACCCTATACCCACTACATATACTCAAATCCTGCCAATGTTAATCCAAAAGGGATTGGTAGAAATCAAGCCGTTAGGGCCCCCTCCTACGCCTACTCCCCGAGGGTATGACGCTAATGCTAGATGTGATTACCATGTTGGATCGCCAGGGCACACGACTGAAAAATGTTTGGCTCTCAAATTTAAGGTGCAAGATTTGCTGGATCAGAAGGTTATTAACTTCAGTTATGACACTTCAAATGTAGGAGATAACCCGTTCCTAGGGCACGCAGGACCAACTGTTAACTCCGTTGAGGGACTAGGAGAGGACGTCATATTTAGAGGGGTGGAGCAAGTAAAGACCCCTATGACGAAAGTGAGGGAAACATTAATTGGGTACGAGGAGTTTGAAAGGCTGCACGGTGACTGTGAGAATTGCGCGATTGATCCCAATAGCTGCAAGAAGATGAAGGAGGTTCTCCAACAACTAATGGACCAAGGGATAGTACAGATTGGATACTTAAGGAATATGAATGAGGAAGCTGCCTTAGACTCCCAGGGGCAGGCACCTTCTGAGGTTCGATACCAGAAAAGAGGAGTCACGACTCCCATTCAAATACCAGTTCCAAGGCCTACACAAGCGCCTATTCAAATACAAGTTCCCAGGCAGGCGCAGGCGCCCATCCAAATACCAGTTGCAAGGCCTACACAGGTTCCTATTCAGATAACAATTCTGGTGCCTGCACGAACACCAATTCAGATACCCGTTCCTACGCCAGTCAAAGCCCCGGTGCCTATAGCGTCAGAAGGTCCTATCACGTTCCATGTACCAACGCCATTTCCATATGAAAGCTCCAAGATTGTACCTTGGAAATATGACATCACGGCATCAGTGGGAGGAAAGACTATAGTACCGTCACCAACAGTTACTAACATAGCTGGTATTGGAGGGATGACCCGTAGTGGAAGAGTATACTCATCTGAACTACCTAAGAAGGATACTCCAGAAAGCTCAAAAGGGAAAGAGACCACCAACACAGGAGAAGGATCTTCCAAAAAGAACATATCTCCAGAAGACGCTGAGGAGTTTTTACGGATTATAAAGAGGAGCGATTATAGGGTGGTGGACCAACTAAATCAAACACCGTCCAAGATCTCTATTTTGTCCTTGTTATTAAGCTCAGAAGCACACAGGGAATCCTTGCTAAGGGTCTTAAATGAGGCCCATGTGACTAAAGATATCTCAGTGATACAGTTTGACGAAGTGGTCTCCAATATCTCCGCCAGTACTTGTCTGGGTTTCAGTAGCGAGGAATTACCTCCTGAGGGGCAAAAGCATAATAAAGCCTTGCACATATCAGTTAAATGTCAAGACACTGTCCTTTCAAGAGTGTTAGTGGATACAGGGTCTGCTTTAAATGTCATGCCTAAGGATACCCTCATGAAGTTAACATCTGTGAGGACCTTCATGAAAACCAGTTCTTTGGTTGTTAGGGTGTTCGACGGTTCAAAAAGAATGGTAATTGGGGAAGTGGACATACCTACAGTGGTGGGATCACATACCTTCATGATCACTTTCCAAGTCATGGACATCAATCCCTCCTACACTTGTCTCCTAGAACGACCATGGATTCATGTTGGGGGCGCAGTTACTTCCACACTTCATCAAAAGTTGAAGTTCATATCTGGGGACAATTTGATAATCGTTGATGGGGAGGAAGACATGTTTCGTCAGCCACCTCTCATCATTCAGATACATAGAAGTGGATGGAGAAACATTTGAAATACCGTTCCAAGCTTTGGAGGTTGCGACGGTCAGTTGTAAGCAAGTCGTTAGACAGGAGGAAAGGCCGAAAAGGATCACAGACTTGATTCAGAATGGGGATACTAGGGGCTAGGGCTAGGTGATAGAGATACATGAAAAGAAGGATCAATTCGGGTTGGGTTACAAACCGGCTAAAAATGAAGAGCACAAGACTGGTCCAATGATATTTCCTCCACTTGAAGAAACTTTCCATAGTGTTGGGTTCAAATACGAAGACCAAGTGACCGCAATTAAAGAGGAAGATAAGGGGATACCAGGTTGGATATGCCAGTGCTCTCCAGATACAGTTCTCAACAACTGGAGAGCCATCGTGATTCCCGAGATGATTTCTGTTTCAAAGTAATTTACTTTTTCTTAAAAAAAAAAATAATAAGTCCTTTGCTATGCCCAAGGCAAATGAACAAGCTTTGTAGGTCCACCTTTTGTTTCTTTGAATTATTTAATAATAAAGTTACATTTTGTCTTCAATTAAGATCCTTTTTGTTTCTTTCTTAGTTATTCCTTTTTTTCAAATGGCAATACACCTTTTTTCTTTTCAGTACTTTCATTTTTCTCAAATTCAAAAAATAATAAGCATAAAAATATTCCTCATGTAGATTTAAAAATGAACCTATTGAAAATGACACTGCTATAATCCCTTACAACTTAGAGTTCCCGATTTACCAAGCGGAAGAGGGTGATGAGAATGATTGTGAACTTCCCGAAGAGCTAGCCAGAATGTTAAAGTAAGAAGATAAAGTGATACAACCTCATCAGGAACCAGTGGATGTGATCAATCTGGGGACTGACGAGGATAAAAAGGAAGTCAAAGTGGGAGCTTCTTTGAACGAGGATGTAAAGGAGAGGTTGATCAAGTTGCTACGGGAATATGTGGATGTGTTTGCTGGGTCCTATCAAGATATGCCCAGTTCGGACACAGATATTGCTGAACATAAGCTACCGCTTAAACCCGAATGTCCTCCGGTCAAGCAGAAGTTAAGGCGAACTAGACCAGATATGACTCTCAAGATCAAGGAAGAGGTTAAAAAGCAGTTCGACGCAAGGTTCTTAGTCGCAGTAAAGTATCCAGAGTGGGTAGCCAATATAGTGCCTGTACCAAAGAAGGATAGGAAAGTTAGAATGTGCGTATATTACCGAGATCTCAATAGAGCAAGTCCTAAAGACGATTTCCCATTACCTCACATTGATGTATTGGTGGATAACACGACTCAATTTTCGGTATTCTCATTTATGGATGGGTTTTCCGGATATAACCAGATCAAGATGGCTCCCTCCGACATGGAAAAAACTACCTTTATTACCCCTTGGGGCACCTTCTGTTACAAGGTGATGCCCTTCGGACTGAAGAACGCAGGGGCAACTTATCAAAGGTCAATGGTCACTCTCTTTCATGACATGATGCACAAAGAGATAGAGGTTTATGTGGATGATATGATCGCTAAATCACAAACTGAGGAAGAGCACATAGTCAATCTACAAAAGCTGTTTGAGAAAATTTAAGCTACGGTTAAATCCTGCGAAGTGTACTTTTGGAGTCAGATCTGGGAAATTGTTGGGGTTCATCGTTAGTCAAAAAGGTATAGAGGTTGATCCTGATAAAGTGAAGGCCATTCAAGGAATGCCAGCTCCGAGGACTGAAAAATAAGTACGAGGGTTCTTAGGGAGGCTGAACTATATTGCTAGATTCATCTCACACCTTACTGCTACTTGTGAACCGATCTTCAAGTTATTGAGGAAAGGCCAAAGCCTTGAATGGGATGAACATTGTCAAAAGGCCTTTGATCGAATCAAAGGGTATTTACAAGAGCCACCCATATTGGTACCACCTGTACCTGGAAGACCGCTCATAATGTATCTGACGGTGCTTAATAATTCGATGGGTTGTGTACTCGGACAACAAGACGAAACAGGGAGAAAGGAGCATGCAATTTATTACTTGAGTAAGAAATTCACGGATGGGCTGCCCGGCGATTAAGACAATATATGGTGTGCCATACTACTTTGCTAATATCAAGGATGGACCCTATCAAGTATATATTTGAGAAGCCTGGAGTAACTGGGAGAGTGGCTCGGTGGCAGATGTTACTTACTGAATATGATATCCAATATGTCACCCAGAAGGCCATAAAAGGAAGTGTGTTAGCTGATCACCTTGCTCATCAACCGTTGGATGATTATCAGCCAATGCAATTTTATTTTCTAGATGAGGACGTAATGGCTGTAAGCGATGATGATATCCCAAGTTCTTACGAAGGACCTGAATCCGGATCTCGGTGGAAGCTTATATTTGATGGAGCCTGAAATGCAGAAGGACATGGTGTGGGGGCTGTCATAACTTCTCCCACAGGATTTCACATACCTTTTACCGCCAGGATATGCTTCTCATGTACTAACAATATGGCGGAATATGAGGCATGTATATTGGGAATTAATGAAGCCATCAAGCTGGGAATCAAGATCTTAGAGGTATATGGAGATTCAGCTCCCGTCATCAATCAAGTCAAAGGGGAATGTAGGACACTTAATACCAAATTAACTCGGTATCAAGATTGTGTCTGGAGAAGGATAGTGTACTTTAATGAGATCACCTTCCATCATATTCCTAGAGATTAGAATCAACTGGCAGACGCTTTGGCAACTTTGGCGTCCATGTTCAAGGTCAAATGGTATAATGAAGCACCAGCCATCAGAATTGATCGCCTTGATAAACCAGCTTATTGTGGGGCAGTAGAGGCAGAAGTGGATGATAAATCGTGGTTTTATGATATCAAATAGTTTCTCCAGAAACAAGAATATCCTGCAAATGCTTCCAGTGTGGATAAGAAAACACTCAGAAGACTGGTTGCTCAGTTTTTCCTAGATGGAGAGGTACTTTACAAAATAAATCATGACATGGATTTGCTCCGGTGTTTGGATGGACATGAATAGGACATGCTTATCAAGGAAATACATGAAGGATCCTTTGGAACCCACGCAAATGGGCATGCAATGGATAAGAAGATTCTCCGAGCAGGGTATTATTGGTTGACTATGGAATTGGACTGTTTCAAATATGTCAAGAAGTGCCATAAATGTCAGATCTATGCGGATAAAATTCACGTGCCACCAACTCCTTTGAATGTCTTAACGACTCCTTGGCCTTTCTCTATGTGGGGGATAGACATAATCGGGATGATCGAACCTAAGGCATCAAATGGACACCGGTTCATTCTAGTTGCTATTGATTACTTCACCAAATGGGTCGAAGCTGCTTCCTACACCAATGTGACGAGACAAGTCATTGCACGATTCATCAAGAAAGAGATAATTTGTCGCTATGGGGTTCCAAACAATATCATTACAGACAATGGGCTCAATCTGAATAACAAAGTGATGGATGAGTTATGTGAGAGTTTCAAAATCGATCACCATAATTCATCGCCCTATCGCCCAAAAATGAATGGAGCGGTAGAAGCTGCTAATAAGAACATCAAGAAGATCATCCAGAAGATGGTAAAGACCTACAAAGATTTGCACGAAATGATCCCTTTCGCACTACATGGCTATAGAACCTCAGTTCAAACCTCGACAGGAGCTACTCCTTTTTCCTTGGTATATGGCACAGAAGCAGTCCTCCCGGTTGAAGTAGAAATTCCTTCACTAAGGGTCATAATGGAGGCTAAGCTGGATGAAGCAAAGTGGGTACAGAATAGACTTGATCAACTGAATCTCATAGAGGAAAAGCATATGGCTGCTGTATGTTATGGTCAACTATATCAGCGGAGACTCAAGAAAGCATTCGATAAGAAAGTTCGTCCTCGCCTATTTGAAGAAGGAGACCTAGTATTAAGGAAAGTGCTACCTATCCATAAAGATCCTCGTGGCAAATGAACTCCAAATTATGAAGGACCATATGTCGTAAAAAGCGCATTTTTAGGAGGAGCTTTAATATTGACTACTATGGATGGAGTGGATTTACCCCGACCGGTAAATTCCGATTGAGTCAAAAAATACTATGCCTAGAAAAAGAGGATAAAAGCCCGCTAAGTCGAAAACCCTAAAGGGCGACTTAGGCAAAAGTTAGGGCGTCCCGGTGAATTGAAAACTCGAAAGAGCAATTCAGGCAAAAAATTAAGGACTTAGAAAAATGATACCCAACAAGTCGGAAACCCTAAAGGGTGGCTTAGTTGAAAAAAAATGGTATAGCACCCTGGTGGACTAAGATTCTAAAAGAACGGTCCAGGCAAAATTAAGGATATCCAAAAGGCATAAGACTGATAGCACTAATGGAATTCAGAAAGGAATGATCAATCCAGTCATCATCTTCAGAAGCGAAGTGTCAAGACCTCGGAGATTTAGGGATATTAGTCAGTGTTAAATTTAATAGGGACATAGATAAATTTGTTTTTCGTATTGCCATTTCTTTTCTGTTTTGTAGTACTTCCTCCTTATGAGGATTTGCTTTCCTGATGTACTTTTGCCGGTTTATAGGCCTACTTCTCAATGAATAAAATTTTCTTTGCTTTTCAATTTTTCTGCTTGATTACAAAATGCCGATTTTATTTATAATAATGCATTGAAACATTGGGTATAATCAAAAAAAAAAAAAGAGCGAAAAGGTATTTTACTGCGATTCAGGAACAGCAAAAGGAGCATGGTTTCCCTTAAAGATAAAAGTAAAAGATCCATAAATTGACGGTCGGAATTCAACCACTATGGGAGTTTCTCTACGCATCGCCAGATGTCAAGAGCAAAGGGCTCGTTACACTTATCGAAGGAACTAAGGGTTCAAGGGTCTGGAAGTTGGAATGTTACAGGAGGATATGGTTTCCATAAAAACATGCACTGCATATCATAAAAGAGGCGTTAGCCCAAACAGATGCATCATACATAAAAGCATACATGCCCTCACATATGCATGCATGGCATAGGATCATTTTCTTCCAGGGTAAAGGGTTTTAATCGGATATCTCGTCACGGGTTTGTTATCAGGGGTCTTAGGATAGTCAGCATGTTACTTGTCTGGTTTGGTGGTCAAAATTAGGGTCCTTCTTATATTTAATCATCTCCTCATTGAAAGAGAAAGGCACATCGACTTCCTCTTTCTGATTCGAAAACGATTAAATAGGGGCAGCTGTAGCACCCTAAATTTTGACCATTGGTTTTGGGTTTTTTAGGGAGTGCCATTTTGGGCATTGGGGGTTTGATTAGTAATTTTTGGGCTCATTTTGGGATATGGTTCTATTTGAGGTTTTTAGTGAATTTTTTTTAGATCATAAGGTTTTAGTGGTTAGTACTAATTTATTTTTGAATTTTTGTTTTATTTATTTAAAAATAGATAATCAGGTTTATTTATTTAATTTTATTAGGAATGTTGTTTTAAAATTAATGTCATTTTATTTTTATAGAAATTAGATTTTTATTTTTAAATTAATTAGGAATTGTGGTTTTATCAATAATTAGGGTTATTAGAGTTTTTTTTTTTTTTTGAAATTAGGTTTTCTATGATAATTAAGTTATTTTTGGAATTTTAGATTAATTAGAGATAATTAGGTGTATTTAGACTAATAGTCTTAGTTTTTAGAATTTTGGTTTAATTATAATAAAAAGGATGTTTTGGGTTTTTTTATTTCATTTTTTTTATTATTATTTATTATCTCAGATTTTTATCTCAGATTTCATCCGTTAGATTTCATTTTCTCTCAAATCTAATCTAAGTCCAAAATTTATATTTCTAGAACTTAGAGTGTCTAACTAGAACCCACCTGATAATCGAAGAGGAGTTTGAAGAAGATGATGATCCATGGCTTCTTATTCTTCCTTGAGCTTTTCCTCTTTTCTTGCTCTTTCTCTCCTTTCCTCTTCTCTTCTCTTTTCTTCTTCTTTCCCAACTTTCTTTTCTTTTCTCTTTTCTTATATATATATATATATATATATATATATATATAACCTTATTAAATAATATAATCCAACATGGTAAAATATCTCCAATTGATATTTTGTCGTCCCAACCCAATTGATCAATTATCAGAGTTGCCTTAAAATACTCTCTTGAACTAATAAATATCAATCTGTCTTTTTAATAAAATAATTGATCTCTTCTGATATCCAATTGAGTACTTAAATAATACGGGGTATTACATCAACACTTCTCATCTTCGTGCTTCTCACAAAACCTACATCTCTAACATCACCTTTCAAGTTGAATTTACCTCATACTAACAAGCTTCTCAAGAAGACTGGTGCAAACAAGCCATGAAAACTGAACTAAAAGCCTTACAAGACAACAATACTTAGACCATGACTACTCTTCCACCAAACAAGAATTATATAGGGTTTAAGTGGGTCTATAAAATTAAGAGACGTGTTGATGGTTCAATTGAAAGACACAAATCACGTTTAATGGCTAAGGGATATACACAAACTAAAGGCATTCACTACATAAACACTTTTTTTCTCATGTTGCTAAAATGACAATTGTCAGACTTCTATTAGCTACTGCTGCTTCTAGAAATTGGCACCTCATTTAACTCAATGTCAACAACTTGTTTCTTCAAGGCGGATATTCATGAAGAAGTTTACATGACCCCTCTTTTTGGCTTTATTCAATCTGCTCCTAACCAAGTTTGCAAACTGCAAAAATCCATTTATGGATTAAAAAAAGCCAGCAGACAATGGTTTGCTAAGCTCTAATTTCTATTTCTTTCCTTCCACTACAAGCAATCTCAAGCAGATCATTCTCTTTTCATCAAAATTCACGATTAGAAATTAACAATTTTACTTATTTATGTCCGATAATGGGAAGCTTGGGATAAGACGTTTATAAGATAGAGAGAATTCGGGGTCAATAACTAACCCATGATTTTCTAGGAAATAGGGATTCAACCGTCCACCAATGACTGAGTGGGCGGTGGCCTTTCCCAAGAGAATCCTAGGCCTTAGAGGCCTTTATAAATTCATCTCCCATACAGGAGAAAAAAAACTCATTCTTTATACGCCAAAAGAGTATAACGCTTACTAAAGTTACAACACCATGACTGACCATAACCATATGCTTGTTCTCAAGCTTCACCTGTCATTAATAGAGCCTTTCACTTCACGTTAGCAGGACTCTTAGATAGCTCCAAAACACCAGCGTATAGGGCTTCTCCACGTCTTAGGCAAACCCTAACCACCATATCGTGTTATAAACCAACTAAGGCCTTTGAGTTTTTCTACCCCTGCAGGAGGGACACACACATGTGGTTTTTGACAAGTACATGATTGATTTAACTATATATAAATAAGAGATAGAGTACTATTTGATTTTACACACCACAATCAGCTACAAAGTGATACATATGGCATGGATAATGTTGAGAAGAACTAAAGGAATAACAATACACTTTCTGCAAAGATAGAGAGAAATTCCGAGGAACCTAGCAATATAATCATGCAGAAAAATCCTAATTATAACAAAATTGCAATAGATGGAGTATATGTACCATTTTAAGGAACGGCGAGGAAAAATCAGTGAAGGAAGTGACTTTAGTTGATTTCAAGAGATGAATATCTGGCAATGGTGAAAACCTTTGCATTGAAATATAGACTTCGTGAATGAGAGTGGTTTAGATCATTTGATTTTCTAATCAAATTGCAAGAGCCTAATGGATATGATTGAGGGAAATTAATGTATTGGAGAATATATACTTTTAGTTAGTTAGTTAGAATGGTGGTTAAAAGAGGTTAGGGATATTAGTTAGAATAATTAACTCTTAGCTTTATAACTAACTTCTAGGTTTGTATAGTCTTTGATATATAGTTTACTACCAATACCATCCATGTATAAGGTAATGAAATAAATCTAATGAACACGAGAAAATATTGTGATCTCTCTCTCTCTCTCTCTCTCTCTCTCTCTCTCTCTCTCTCTCTCTCTCTCTCTCTCTCTCTCAATGATTTATTGTTCATTTAATATAGTATCATACGCCTAATAAGGGGCAGCTTTCGCTTCTAATTCATCTTCTCTGCAAGTTCAAGCTTCATAGAAGCTTCATTCTTTTGTTCAAGTTTTTCTATAAATCAAAACCTTAATTAAGTTTCAAATAAGCTACAATGGAAGATCAAGAAAAATCGTTACAAGACACACAAGATGTGGTCCGATCTTCATAAGCATTTTCATTGCAAATAGTGGATTCAAGCTCGGCTAACACGTTTTCATTAAAGCTATTAATCAAACTCTAAGAACATAAATTTATCTTATGAAATCAATAGGTAGAAGGTGTCATTCTATCTCATAACTTCACAAAGTGGTGGTAAATCCTCACATTCCTCATATGTTTAAAATTGACAATGATATGCCAGCTAATGTTGTTTATGGAGATTACGAGTCTTGGATTATTCAAGATCAAGATTTGTTTACTTGGTTGTTTTGTACAACTATTAAATTCGTGTTACCACATGCGTTTTCATGCAAACATTCCTATGAATTGTGGCACAAGATACACAAATACTTCCATTCATAGATGAGAGCTCAAGTTCATAAATTAAGATTAGAGTTGAAGACTAACAAAAAAGATAAGTTTTCAATCTATGAGTATGTCCTTCGAATTCGAGCCATAGTTGATTCATTGTTATCTATTAGTGATCTAATATATGGAAGGGACCAAAACCATGCAATTCTTCAAGGTCTACCTGAAGAATATAAGTCATTCATTATGATGATTTATGGAAAAGTTGAAGCAACTGACATATATGATGTTGAGTCATTGATATATGTTCAGGAAGCACAATTGGACAACTTTCACCAAGAACTTTTGACTCCAAGTGTAACTGCTAATGTTTCTCAAGTTGTATCCAATAATTTTCCTAGTAGAAATGGTGTGGAACCAGATTCCGATCAACATTTTAGTGGTAGAGATCGCTCTTTTATAGGCAGAGGTCATGGTATACAAGCCAATGTCACAGGGAATCAACCAACCTGTCAACTTTGCAGTATGTATGGTCATGTTCTTATTGTCAGCTAGACCATATATGATGAATAATTTGAACCTCCACTACTAAAGCCTCAAGGACATGCCTCTACCTCAAATGTACCTGGTCAAGGCCATGATAATTAGAGGGTCGTCATAGCTTTCCAATGATACCAAAAACGTTTCGATCCGAGTTACGGATCAAAAGTTATGGATTTTTAAAGAAAACAGAATTATTGAACATTCCTAGGAGCGCCCGGCGCTACAATTTTCGCCCGGCGGTGCCCCTTCGCCTGTGCTTCGCCCGGCGAAGCAGCGGCGCCAATCCCATATCCAAAACTCAAAAGTTACAGAAGCGTTCTATGCTACGCCTCTTGGCTTTCGCCCGGCGCTCTACACCAGAAGCAGAATTTCCTGCTGCGTTTCTTAGGGTTCCAAGGGTTCCAAAACCTACCCTTTCCACACCAGATCGTTTACCCACAACAAAATAAGTATCAACAATTGATCACATGCATATTATGACTACACTACGCAATTTATATCGAATTTCATCCGTTAGATTTCATTTTCTCTCAAATCTAACCTAAGTCCAAAACTTATATTTCTAGAACTTAGAGTGTCTAACTAGAACCCACCTGATAATCGAAGAGGAGTTTGAAGAAGATGATGATCCATGGCATCTTCTTCTTCCTTGAGCTTTTCCTCTCTTCTTGCTCTTTCTCTCCTTTCCTCTTCTCTTCTCTTTTCTTCTTCTTTCCCAACTTTCTTTTCTTTTCTCTTTTCTTTTATATATATATATATATATATATACACATATATATATATATAACCTTATTATATAATATAATCCAACAGGGTAAAATATCTCCAATTGATATTTTGTCGTCCCAACCCAATTGATCAATTATCAGAGTTGCCTTAAAATACTCTCTTGAACTAATAAATATCAATCTGTCTTTTTAATAAAATAATTGATCTCTTCTGATATCCAATTGAGTACTTAAATAATACGGGGTATTACATCAACACTTCTCATCTTCGTGCTTCTCACAAAACCTACATCTCTAACATCACCTTTCAAGTTGAATTTACCTCATACTAACAAGCTTCTCAAGAAGACTGGTGCAAACAAGCCATGAAAACTGAACTAAAAGCCTTACAAGACAATAATACTTAGACCATGACTACTCTTCCACCAAACAAGAAACATATAGGGTTTAAGTGGGTCTATAAAATTAAGAGACGTGTTGATGGTTCAATTGAAAGACACAAATCACGTTTAATGGCTAAGGGATATACACAAACTAAAGGCATTCACTACATAAACACTTTTTTCTCATGTTGCTAAAATGACAATTGTCAGACGTCTATTAGCTACTGCTGCTTCTAGAAATTGGCACCTCATTTAACTCAATGTCAACAACTTGTTTCTTCAAGGCGGATATTCATGAAGAAGTTTACATGACCCCTCTTTTTGGCTTTATTCAATCTGCTCCTAACCAAGTTTGCAACCTGCAAAAATCCATTTATGGATTAAAAAAAGCCAGCAGACAATGGTTTGCTAAGCTCTAATTTCTATTTCTTTCCTTCCACAACAAGCAATCTCAAGCAGATCATTCTCTTTTCATCAAAATTCACGATTAGAAATTAACAATTTTACTTATTTATGTCGATTACCTCATTATCTCAGGCAATGTTATTCATGAAAAACAAAGCTTGAGATCTCAACTCGATCATAATTTGAAAATTAAAGACCTTGGAAATCTGTAATTTTTTCTTAGTATTGGAGTTGTTTGCTCATCTCAATATGTTTTCATTTGCCAACATAAATATGCTCTTGAGTTACTACATGACACAAGCCTCTTAGTTGCTAAGCTTGTTCTCACACCTATGACGCGATCCCACAAGCTCACTACCAATGATATTTCACCTCCCTTTGATCCAACAACTTATAGAAGGCTCATTGGAATGTTGATATACTTGTCCACCACACGACCTGACATCAGTTTCTCTGTCCAACAACTGAGTCAGTTTATGTCCTCCCTAACCATTATGCACCTACAAGCTGTTTATATGATTCTCAAATACATCAAACTCTCTCCTTCTTAGGGATTGTTTTTTCATCAACATCCATTATTCAACTCAAATCATTTAGTGACTCTAACAGGGCTTCATGCGGTGTCACACGAGGATCTATCACCGATTTCTGCATTTTCTTAGGATATTTTCTAGTTTCCTGGAAATCTAAAAAGCAAGTCAAAATTTCTAGATCTTCCTCCGAGGCTGAGTATTGGATCTTTCTTCCACAGTTTGTGAGCTATGATGGCTCACTTACTTGCTATACGATCTACATGTCAATTTCACAACATATGCACTTCTCTATCGTGGCAATTAATATGCTCGCCACATTGCTGCGAATGCTTAGTTTCATGAAGGAACTAAACATATTGAAATTGATTGACGTGTTGTATGTGAGAAACTCTTTGCAAAACTGTTTCAGTTACTGTCCATTCCAACCTCAACATAATTGTCTGATGTTTTCACTAAGTCACTTGACCCTCAACCTTTCTCGTTAATCTTATCCAAGCTTGAAATCTCCGTTAATTATACTTCAGCTTAAGGGAGACTATTAAACTATATGACTGTTATTTTCTATTAGTTAGTTAGGATTTCATGTAGTTTGTTAGTTATTTACTTAGGACTCAAATAATTTTAGTTATATATATATATATATATATATATATATATATATATATATATATCTTATCTATTGAATGAAAGGCTAAGCTCCATATTCAATTTCATGTACCATTCTCCATGTTGTATTACAAAGACAATTTAAGATTGTGTGACAATTTCAGGCACATGCTTTGAAGACAATAGTTTAATAAAATAATTGTTGTGATTTGTTATTAAAGTAGCAAACAATTAGTTTATTTTCTCTATAAATAATACTAGTTCTCACAACATAATAAATGGTTATATATATGAGAAAATGGATGATGCACTAACAGTGTAAAAAAATTTTACACGGTCAACCAATCACGATTATGAATTCCGCCAAATTAGACTGTAATTATTAAAAAATTTAAATGACATAACAAAATGATATATTTTTATTGGATGACAGTGTAAAACATCTCCTTTAACCTTTATATATATACAAAATTTTCATAACATTAAATATACATTTCTCCATCTTTAAAACTATACTATTCTATAATCCTATAACTTCTCCCACTAAATTTCCCTCCAAAACCTCTAATAATAATAATAATAATAATAATAATAATAATAATAATAATAATAATAATAATAATAATAATAATAATAATAATAATAATAATAATAATAACCTCTCTCTCTTCATTTCAAAATATTCAATCTCACATAATAATAATAATAATAATAATAATAATAATAATAATAATAATAATAATAATAATAAATACAAAAAAAAAAAAATATTATATGTAACCAATTAGCCATAATAATAATTAATTTTCTTTTCCATTTATGAGTTTTTTTCATTGTTTATTAATCACTATTCTATTAACTAATTTCATTAGATATTATATTAGTAGTTAATTTTATTATGTCTCTATAAAATCACGCAAACTATTCAAAATTTTAAATTATGATAACTTCTATATATTTTAAATTATTATTTTAAAATTTAGTGTTGATTTAATTATCCATATTTGATAGACGTGAGCTATATATTTTTATCAACTAATCCACTTAGAAAACTATCTAATGCTCCGTGTTTAATGTGATTTGAAACGTGGGATGAATTTTTTTCTTTATGAATGATGAACATCCTCTAATTGTCATTTCACCTAATTCTGATCCATTATCTCAAATTATTTGCACTATCACCATTTGCACCTTATTGAGTTATACAAAGAACAAAGAGCATCTGATTTACTCAAAATTAGAGCATCAACAAGACACTAGTCATCATGAACGTTTACTCAAACTTAGAGTATCAACAGCATAATTCATCATAAACTTGATCCACTAAGGAGGTGCAAACTCTACCACAACGCACCCAACAGAAAAGTCAGATAGATTGCACTCTAATAAGCATGGACAACTTAGTTGAGCCACCAGTCAACCGTTGCATACAAAACGCCAACAAACTCTAGCAAGTTATTTCAACTATTTTTTTTTCTTTTTCCTATTTTCTAATTTGTTGTTAATTACTTATTAATGGAAGTAATTTTTTTTTCTCTATTTCTATTATTAAATATTTTTTAATAATGAAATTTCATATATAATCTTTTTCTCACTATCTCTATTGACCACTATTTCTATTAACCATTATCACACTAACACATTTCATTAGACATTATATAATTTTTTTTATTTAATAAATTTAAAAATAATTTTTTTATAGAATATGGGACTATTTATAGAATGTGTAACTATTATCCACTTTATTAAATTTTATATTTTTTTTTCTAATTAACTTTACATTCTATCTCTAATAATAACTATATCGAATCTTAATTTTTAATTAAAATGTGAATTCTTTTTCTTTCTTAGAACAAATAGGTTTAAAGAAGAAATAATATTTAAATCCAAATCATATAAATTATCATAATTTGGAAATCACTAGTTCAAAATTTAAATTTTTAAATAAATATATAAAATTTATTAAATTATTTATAAAATAAAAAATTAATACTAAATTTCCATAATATTGGCCCATGCAATGGCCGCGTAAATGACTAGTTGTTTCCAATTTCGAAAACTTAAGTCTAAAGCAATTTACTTTTACATCATTATTTAACTGAAAACATTGTATTTGCATCATAAAAAAAAATCAACGTATTTACATCTCTAGTTCTAATATTCAAATCTTTTATATTCAACTTATTTAAATTTAGTCATCTTTTGAAATAAATCCTATACAAATGTTAATCTACCTATTAACTTGTTCATACTCCCACAATCACATTATTTAAACATGTTATTATTAAAATTGAGATTTTATTAATAGAGGCCCAAATCCAAGGTAGCAGCTAGAATCTTAAAATGAGGATCCTTTAACTAAATTTTGTTCCCCTCAAAATAATGGGCACGTTGGGTTTAGTTATGAACTACATGATTGGAGACCCTTTTGAAAAAGAATTCTAACTATAAGAAAAACTTCTTTAAATCCTCACTGAGAAATTTAGTGTCTTTTTGGGTGAGAGAAGTAATCAAGAATCACGTCTGAGAGACGTGACAAATATCCAATTTGAAAGATTTGATCATAAGTCTTACATGAGGGTTCGATGGAAGTCCCTTCCAAGTAGGTTGAACGCCTCGCTTGATGGACTAATAATCACTTTAACTGGGTTATATACAATTATGCTTGAGAGACTTAGATCTCCCAGGACAACTATACTCTCGCCTGGGAAACTTAGTGTCTCCTCGGGCAAAACGTGACTCAAGAATCACACCTAAGAGACGTGACAAATACTCATTCTGAAAGACTTGATCGCAAGTCTTGCCTGAAGGCCCGATAGAGGTGTTTTCCGAGAGGTCAACTCGTTATTATATCTAAAGGAATTAGTTACACATAGCTATGCCGAAAAACCCAAGATTTCCAAGGATAACTTGGGCCTCACTTGAGGAAATGCTGGTTCTCGAGATACTTCCCTATAGCTGCGACCTTAAAACACTTTGTCTTTTATCAAAGGCCTCGTGCTTGAGGGACTATGTAGTCTTATAATTGTAAAGGACCTCTCTTAGAACGGTGCTTTTAGACTGCCTATAAGAGGTGATGTAGGAATGTCGCCCAAAGGGAGGTATCGCCTTGCCCTAGGACTTTCCTATCATCCGATAATGGGAAGCTTGGGATAAGACATTTATAAGATAGAGAGAATTCGGGGTCAATAACTAACCCATGATTTTCTAGGAAATAGGGATTCAACCGTCCACCATTGACTGAGTGGGCGGTGGCCTTTCCCAAGAGAATCCTAGGCTTTAGAGGCCTTTATAAATTCATCTCCCATACAGGAGAAAAAAAATTCATTCTTTATACGCCAAAAGAGTATAACGCTTACTAAAGTTACAACACCATGACTGACCATAACCATATGCTTGTTCTCAAGCTTCACCTGTCATCAATAGAGCCTTTCACCTCACGTTAGCAGGACTCTTAGATACCTCCAAAACACCAGCGTATAGGGCTTCTCCACGTCTTGGGAAAACCCTAACCACCATATCGTGTTATAAACCAACTAAGGCCTTTGAGTTTTTCTACCCCTGCAGGAGGGACACACACATGTGATTTTTGACAAGTAAATGATCGATTTAACTATATATAAATAAGAGATAGAGTACTATTTGATTTTACACACCACAATCAGCTACAAAGTGATACATATGGCATGGATAAAGTTGAGAAGAACTAAAGGAATAACAATACACTTTCTGCAAAGATAGAGAGAAATTTCGAGGAACCTAGCAATATAATTATGCAGAAAAATCCTAATTATAACAAAATTGCAATAGATGGAGTATATGTACCATTTTAAGGAACGACGAGGAAAAATCAGTGAAGGAAGTGACTTTTGTTGATTTCAAGAGATAAATATCTGGCAATGGTGAAAACCTTTGCATTGAAATATAGACTTCGTGAATGAGAGTGGTTTAGATCATTTAATTTTCTAATCAAATTGCAAGAGCCTAATGGATATGATTGAGGGAAATTAATGTAATGGAGAATATATACTTTTAGTTAGTTAGTTAGAATGGTGGTTAAAAGAGGTTAGGGATATTAGTTAGAATAAATAACTCTTAGCTTTATAACTAACTTCTAGGTTTGTATAGTCTTTGATATATAGTTTACTACCAATACCATCCATGTATAAGGTAATGAAATAAATCTAATGAACACGAGAAAATATTGTGATCTCTCTCTCTCTCTCTCTCTCTCTCTCTATATATATATATATATATATATATATATGATTTATTGTTCATTTAATATAGTATCATACGCCTAATAAGGGGCAGCTTTCGCTTCCAATTCATCTTCTCTGCAAGTTCAAGCTTCATAGAAGCTTCATTCTTTTGTTCAAGTTTTTCTATAAATCAAAACCTTAATTAAGTTTCAAATAAGCTACAATGGAAGATCAAGAAAAATCGTTACAAGACACACAAGATGTGGTCCGATCTTCATAAGCATTTTCATTGCAAATAGTGGATTCAAGCTCGGCTAACACGTTTTCATTAAAGCTATTAATCAAACTCTAAGAACATAAATTTATCTTATGAAATCAAGAGGTAGAAGGTGTCATTCTATCTCATAACTTCACAAAGTGGTGGTAAATCCTCACATTCCTCATATGTTTAAAATTGACAATGATATGCCAGCTAATGTTGTTTATGGAGATTACGAGTCTTGGATTATTCAAGATCAAACATTGTTTACTTGGTTGTTTTTTACAACTATTAAATTCGTGTTACCACATGCGCTTTCATGCAAACATTCCTATGAATTGTGGCACAAGGTACACAAATACTTCCATTCATAGATGAGAGCTCAAGTTCATAAATTAAGATTAGAGTTGAAGACTAACAAGAAAGGTAAGTTTTCAATCTATGAGTATGTCCTTCGAATTCGAGCCATAGTTGATTCATTGTTATCTATTAGTGATCTAATATATGAAAGGGACCAAAACCATGCAATTCTTCAAGGTCTACCAGAAGAATATAAGTCATTCATTATGATGATTTATGGAAAAGTTGAAGCAACTGACATATATGATGTTGAGTCATTGATATATGTTCAGGAAGCACAATTGGACAACTTTCACCAAGAACTTTTGACTCCAAGTGTAACTGCTAATGTTTCTCAAGTTGTATCCAATAATTTTCCTAGTAGAAATGGTGTGGAACCAGATTCCGATCAACATTTTAGTGGCAGAGATCGCTCTTTTAAAGGCAGAGGTCATGGTATACAAGCCAATGTCACAGGGAATCAACCAACCTGTCAACTTTGCAGTATGTATGGTCATGTTCTTATTGTCAGCTAGACCATATATGATGAATAATTTGAACCTCCACTACTAAATCCTCAAGGACATGTCTCTACCTCAAATGTACCTGGTCAAGGCCATTTTTTGAGATTGATTGCAAGACATAAAAAATATTCAATGTTCTTCTATTTTGAACAAGATTTTTTTTTTTGCCCTTGCAATCTATCCCACATAATGGTGTTGATGTTGTCGTTGTTGTATTATTTGGAATAATCCTCAATTAAAGAAGGGTACTCAGTTTATAGATTGCAACTGCAAAAAAGCTTTCTTGCTTCAAGTTACCCAAAGAAAGGAGCTTAACCAACAATGAAGTGAGGTCAACCTTTGAAAAAAGCTCAGTTGATAGATTGCAAGTTCAGAAAGTCATTCTTGCTTCAAGTTAAACTAAGAATGGAGCTTAACCAACAAAAACGGGAACTAGCGCAACCTTTGAAGAGTACATAATTGATAGTTTGCAAGTGCAGAAAATCATTCTTGTTTTAAAAAAAATTATTTTAGTGGGTATGCAACAAACTTTGGATATCACCGAAGATTTGTTGGAAACAATATTTTTTTAATATTTTGTGTAAACAATGTATTTAAAAAAGAAGAAGTAATATCCTCAGTTTTCTTTATCACCGAGGTGATAGTTAATATAAATCATGGTTTTATACTAAAACCGAGGTGGTTAGTAAGCATATTTTACTTTTAAAACACTCGTTAAACAAATTTACCCTAATACTAAATTATACGAAGCCGCCCCAAAGAGAGGAAATATTCACCACTGTCCATTTCTATCATGAGTTGCTACTATAGATTTTACAATGTATTTTTAATATTCTGTATAAACAGCGTAATTTAAAAAAACAGCTTATCCACCTCGGTTTTCTTCTTGGCCGAGGGGATAGTTAAACGTTTTTTTTACTATTTGTCCTTAAATAAATCTTTATCGTCCATTTAATGTTTATCAACACTCAAGAATGTGTCATTAGTGATCTGTGTGAAACCTAAGGGACATCTGTTATAAAAGCACGCTAAATATTGAAAATCTAACTTAAATGAAATATGAAGCGCTTGAAACATAAAGACGTTTGGAAAAACTCTCTCTATGATGGATTGTAAGAGCAGAAAATCACTTGGGTTTAAGGTTTGTTTTCTTAAATATTTATTTGAGCACAAAATCATATATTTGAATATTGATTTTATTTATCTAACCCTTATTTTGTTTTGCTTCAGAATCAAATGCACGCAAGATTCGTAGAGAATAATATTTCACCCAACATTTGATCTTCCCCAAAATTCAATAATTCGAAGATCTAAAATCTAGATCTTCAGGGAATTTGATTTTTACCATGTTCTCTAGGGAATTTGACTTTTATTTTAAACAATGTAATATTCTGGGTAATATTCTATGTAATCAATGTAACAATTTAAAATATATATATATATATATATATATATATATATATATATATATATATATATATATATATATATATATATATATATATATAATTGTTACATTGATTACATAGAATATTACCCAGAATATTCTTAGAGTTGTTTAGTCGGTTGCAAGTAACTGTTCCTTTCTCTGAGGCTCTCGAGCAAATGCCTAAGTATGTCAAGTTTATGAAGGACATACTTACCAAAAAGAAGAGGTGCACAGACAAGGATAACATTGATCTTAATGTCGAATGTAGTGCCATCATTCAAAGTGTGCTTCTGCAGAAAGAGCAAGATCCGGGAAGAGTAGCTTTACCTATTACTATAGGTAATGATTTTAAATGCAAAGCTTTGGTTGACATGGGTGCTAGTATCAATCTAATTCCTTTGTCCGTGGTTAAAAGACTTGAGAATATGAACGTGAAATCAACAACCATGACATTGCAACTTGTTGATAAGTCAAGAACTCGTCTGCATGGTGTTGTGGAGGATGTACCTTTGAAAGTGGACAAATTCCTATTTCCGGTTGATTTCGTGATCATTGATACGAATGAGGATGAGGATACGCCTATCATTCTTGGAAGAACCTTCATGAAAACTGCCAAAATGTTGGTGGATGTTGATGAAGGCATAATGAAGGTGAGGATCAAAGTTAGTGGAACAGAGAAGGAAGCTTGTTTCACACTCTTCAAAGGAGTGATGTATTCGAATCAAGTGGATGAAGATGTTCACAAAGAGAAAGAATTGGAAAGAGAAGCTTTGCGGAAGAAAAAGGATGAAGATGCGAAAGTGGCTATGATGCGATCATGTTGGGATTTTTCCTTTTTAAAGAAGAGGGGATCAAAGACTGGACACAATAATGGTTGAGGTCTTTGTTCGTGAAGTGTTGTTTTCTCGGAAGCCAATTCTTGAGCTTTTGGTTTCAAGGTGTTAATCATCTTGGACCGTCGAGCTCAAATGACATTAAGCAAAGCGCTAGTTGGGAGGCACCCCAACATTGTAAGTATTTCTGTCTTTCTACTGTTTTTAAGTGATTAAATTATTTAGAATGGGTGTAGTGCGGTAGCAGCTACAAAATTTTTTTTCAAATTCCTGTCATGTTCGCTGGCTAGTTCGCTTTGCGAACCTGGGGCGAGCATTCGTTGGCCAATTCGCATTACGAACTTAGCGAGACAGCTAAATGTTTTCCAGCTGTCGCCTCATTAAAAAGGGAGTTTATTTGGTGTGGGCCAGACACTTGGGCCCATGACCCACCACTTATTCTAAACTTTTGTGGGTAACCCTACTCCCTTTGACACTCTTACCTTGCCTCTTTCACAATCACAAACACTCACAAGAACAAAACTCTCTCGCGTGCTCTGTTCCTATCATCTTTCACCAAGTTTTCCCAAGTGCTAACAAGTGCAGGTTTGAATTCCTTTTCTCTCTGTTGATTTCTATTAGAACAATGTGGTTAGGGTAGTTAGGTTGAACATTAGAGACAAATTCATTCTAGGTTTTAAAAGCGGTATCAATGCACCTCTGGTTATAATGCTTTGTTGTTGCTGCATGTTGAAATTTGATCAAGCATTATGAGTAGAGTTGTATTGTGAAACTAGTCTGATGTTGGAAAATTTGAGATGCTGTTGTTTTTTTTTTAAATGTTCGCAGGTTCACTGACCAGTTCTCTTTGCGAACCTGGGCGAGCATTCTCCAGAACCTCGCTTTGCGAATCTGGGGCGAATGTTCGCCAGGACTTCGCTTTGCAAACTTTACGCTAACAGAACAGAATTTTGAAAAAAAAAATTTTGCTATCTTAGTTTGGGATTCTGTTTTGTTCCTATTCTAATGGACTGTTTTGCTGGCTGGTTGTTGTTTTATCTGGTGGTTTTTGCAGATGGCTCCAAAGATCATTCCATCCAAAAAAAGAAAGACCGGAGGTACTTTACGAACAGTTCCGATTCAGTTCGACAATGTATGCTTTAGAGGAGCAAAACAAGCTGCTAGGTACCTGGCTTTGGAAAGGAGAACCATATTACCCGAGAAAAGATTCAATCTGAATCCACTGGGAAGCTACCGGGCGGTAGCTCAACTCCTAGAAGAAAAAATGGGGGAGGCTGATCACACATGTGGATAGTTACAACGTATATATGGTACGAGAATTTTATGCTAATGCCCTCCTGGATGATGGGGAGGAATTTGCATGGAAGACCTTAGTTGGGGGAAAAGTGGCGAGGTTTGATCGAGGGACCATTAACACTGTTCTTGAGGATCCATTACCATTGAGAGAAAATAAGATTGATACCTTTCATAGAACCTTGAGACTCCAGAGAGACATTGAGACCATGACTAGAGATATTTTGCGAGAAGGTAAATCTGTTGAGCTTAACCCATCTGGGGTTGTAAAAAGGTACCATCGTGAAGATATGCGTCCTTTGGCCCAATTGATCTTGCTTTTAGTTCTCACCAACATTAAGCCAAAGTCGCATTCCTTAACCATTCCTATACCTCTTGCCCATTTGGTCCACAGCATAATGACAAATGTCCAGATCGATGTTGCCCAGATTATAGCGGATGAGATGAGGGCTATTGTGGAGAGTGGGCTTAGTTACACTTCTAGAAAGAATGCTCCTCTTGCCTTTCCTTGTCTGATCATGGTTCTTTGTGCACATGCGGGGGTTAATATCCCCACACGCCGTCAGGTGACCATATCGGCTGCTGTAGATTACCGGTATATGGACAAGTATTGTAAACCAAAGGGGGTTGCGGGGTGTTTCTTCTGGTGCAGGTAGTGATGTCGGCACTGGTGTTGGTGATGGTTCAGGTAGTTCTGGGTCTCAAGGCTACTATCCGTATCAGCAGGAAATTTGCCAATATAATTGGGATTGGATGGCGGCTTCTCAGTACGCTATGATGAATTTACATGATTCGATGCAAGTATTACAGCTGCAGATCTATGAGCCTGTCGTGGATCACATTATGATGACAAGGGAGCAATTCCTTGCTCATGCTGGTTGGCCTGAGGCCAGGCCAGTTTTCGGAGGGGGAGCAGTGGCAGATGGTGAGCCTGAAGATGCTGATGCGGAGGATAATGGCGATGATGAGAATGTGGAGGTTTCTGGTTCTGTGTCTGGTTCTGAGGAAGGGTTGATTGAGGTTTCCGGTTCTGAGTCTGAAGAGGACTGATTTTGATGTTATCATTTTTTACTTCCTTTGATTATTCAAAGTGAAGTTTTCTTTTATTGTGCTTTATGTATCAGTTGTTATTGTTGTACTTTATCCACTAGGTGGATTATTTTGAGATTTGATGTACTTTGTACCCTTTTGAGGTACTAATGACTTTTGTGGTGTTTTCACGCCTTAACATTATTATTATTATTAATATTATGTTTTCAGTTAAAATTTTTCAGTTTTCATTTCAATTTTAGTTTAGTTTTCTTTTATTGTGTTGTGTTATGTTGGTGCTTGTTGAAATTTAATGTTTCCAACTTTTGGATGTGGTTGTGGAAGAAACTTCTAGGTTGGTGATTGTGTTCATCAAAGAAGATTCCTCCAAGTTGGATGGCTATGATAGTATTTTAAGCATGTTATTGTTGACAAGGTACATAGTTGCCTATTTCTAGATTTTAGAATGTGTTAGAACTTTTTGTCTTTGTACAAATGAAATTTTGTTTCTTGTTACAACTTTATTGATTGCTTATGTCACTTAGGTCCATAAACCACAAAAGTGAGAAACCTCCATGGTTTACCAAATGCATAGGATTGATGATGAATTTTGTTTTATACTTTTAATTTATGCTTTATCTTGTGATTTGTGTGATTTTGTGGAAGCATTAGAAATGATCAAGGCACTTGTTGATATTGAGCACAATCATTTCCAAACAGTGGTTTACCCGTGAGTAGTGAGTATTTGTTAACCCCATGAGCCTAAACAGTTTAGATCTCATTTAGTCATGAACCTTGTGTTGTACATAAATTGAAAATCAAGTTCATCATTGAATTTTTGAGAGTTTCTAAAAAAATTTCTTCTTGAAGCTTGGAAGTTTGTTTTTATTGATTTCCTTGCCTTAAAAATCAAGGAGCATCCACTTAAGGTTTAGTTGAAAATAAGTTGGGGAGAATGAAAAAGAAAATTGGTAAATTGCTCAAACTTTTGAAAAATTTCAAGAAAGTATGAAAAGAAAAAGAAAATGTGAATATAAAAAAAAAAAGAGAAAAAGAATGCTTGCTTGAATGAGAAAAATAGAGTCCAATATTTGTGCATAAGGAAGTTTGAAAAGGTTGGTGATAAAGGAATGAAATTGGTGAATGAAGTTGAGATGTTTGTGAATACCTTGTATAGTGAATGTTCTTTTGCATCGGAAATTTCGATTCAATGGCCTTTAGAAATGTCCCTTTATTGTTAACCCGACTAAGCTACAACCTTAAAAGCCCTTAGTGATCTTTTTGCTTCCATGATTTCTTATGTGATCGATTAGATATTGTATGAATTGCTTTGTATTTCATCATTTGTCATTCGAGCGAAATTGCCCCATGGTTGCAAACGCGTTAATTTTCTTCAATTCTTTTTCGAAGAGGAGTGTTAGAGTGACATGAGCATGAGAGTTTAGTTGTCTCTTGAAACATTGTCTGATATTTGTTTAAGAATCAAGTTCTTTTGCATTGTTCAATTTTAGGAAAATGTAATTGTTGCTTGTCTACAATTGTTGCTTATTTGAGACGTACATCTTTTCTTGGTTGATTCAAATGCTTGAGCAAATCCTCTTATTTTCAATGAGAGGCATACTTTGCTTGAGGACAAACAAAGAGTTAGTTAGGGAGAGTTTGTTAGATGTCAAACATGCTATATATTTCTATTTGATACTTGACATTTTTCAACTCTTTTATGACAAATTGTGGATTTTACTCATGAATTGTTGTTATTCTTCAAACATTGTGAATATACCTTTGGTGCTTGTAATATGTGTGTTATTGTGCAGAAAAAGACACTAAATGATCAAAGTTGTAAGACAAAAGAAAGGATCTAAGTTGCCAAAGAAAGGAAGAAAACATCAGCAAGTTCGCTTTGCAAACAACTGGCGAAGTCCCAACGAATGGTCCCAGAATTATGGCAGTAGGAAAAGGGACTAAAGTTCGCTTTGCGAACTCCCAGCGAATGTTTGCTGATTTCATCGCTTTGCGAGGACCTAGCGAAGGATACCTTTGAGATGGCAGTAGCTAAAGGGGCCTAAGTTCGCTTTGCGAACTTGTAGGAGAATAGTTCGCTTTACGAACAAAAGTTCACATTGCGAACTTATGCAGAAACTCAGAGGCGGTTTAGCTTATCAGAAGGCACTTCAGGTGCCAAAAGTGTAGTTCGCTAGGCGAACTAAAAGTTCGCAGTGCGAACGTGTCTGATTTCAAGTGTACTATAAATAGATTTTATGTATTTTCTTGGGATCATAACTTCACTTTATCATACCAAAACCTATTTTTCTGATATTTCTTCATCCAAGAGGGATTTTACACATTGAGAAGCTAAATTCGCATCCGATCTCGATTATTCGACGCAGATGCTTTTTCATCTCCTCACGAGACTTGTGAAACAAGCTACCATGAATATGTGTAGCTAAACACATTTTGTGTCAAGATTAGAGGTAGTTAATCTTGCTTGTATGTATTTCTTTTGATCTTTTGTATATGAACAAGGTTGATGATCAATACATGACGAAGTTGTTTGCTTTTAATGGTATATTTGTGGTTTGAATCACTCTAGACATAGATTTTCCAAACCTTGACCTAATATCTTCATCTCTTAAAAACCAAACTCTAGATATAGATTTGGGGTTCAATATTCGCTTTGTATCGATCTTAACGTTTGTTGTTTCGATTGTTAGCGCGAGACATCATCTAACAATTTAAACAACAATACTCACGAATTTGCTTTAGACATAAACTTATTTGCGAGGATACGCGATTGTATTAATCGAAACTAAGTTCATGTGCTTGATTAATCGGATACGTATGAAAAGGATTAGCGAAATCTAGTCTTGACATGCTTTTCAAAATTTACAACATCTTTGCTCTAATTTACTTCTTTGCTACAAACTTGTTACAAAACCAAGAATCATTTGAAAACATTTACTTAAAATTGTAAACTACTGAACGGCAAGCATTGATAACACACAATCCCTGTGGATACGATAAAACACCCCCCAAATTGCTCTTCAACAGTTATTCCACCGAGCAGTTCCCCGTATCCTTTCTTCGCCCTTACACTTGATCAGCGGTGAAAGGGTGAATTTGATCTAGGCTATTGAAATCACCAGTTTCCTCTGCTTTTCAGGTAAAATGGATGCCAAGAGAATTGAAGGGATTATTGAAACCGACGATGAGCCCGGATCCCCAGCAGCGCCGGACAGTGGTGCTCAAACGCCCGAGAATTGGGCTGGGGATGAGCCTCTGGACTTCCCTTCGCTATTTGTTCTAGGTGGCCCCGACGCATTCGCCATTATCGAGGACCTCTATGAAGGTTCCGCGCGGAGTTAGCGGGCGTATAGGCCACTGGAGCATCACCGGGTCTGCTCGACGTTCAGAAGGACGCGGTTTCCTATGTAAGAGTTCGCCTTTCTGGAGGCGGGCCTATGTCTTCCCTTCAGTGATTTTTCAGTTGGGGGTGTTTTCTTGGTTACACCTGGCGCCCTCCCAACTTCACCCAAACGCAATTGCTTTTGTGCGGACATACAAGCTCGTGTGTAAATATCTCAACGTCGAGGCCACAGTCCCCATCTTCTTTCGTATCTTCCACCTACAACGAGAGACGATCGAGGGTCGCCATAGCTGGGTGTCCTTCAAGCAGCCGCGGAGGGTGTTTCGGGCATATCTGGATTCTGTCCGAAACTTCAAAACCTGATGGTTCGTCATCAAGCCCCTCACCCGAGCGACCACCGACACCTTGTACAACTGTAGGACAGTAGAGATGGAAGATGGTCGGCAGAAGGAGGTCATCGAGTTGAAGTGCCCCATGGAGTGGACAGAAGAGCACTTCGAACTGCGCACAAAGAGTTATATCGTTAGTCCTAATGCATTAGGCAAGGAGGACCAGCAGGCCTACGAGAAGTTAGTGAAATTTGTCAAAGGTTTCATTCGCGCGAAGTTGGTAACCTCGGATGGAAACTTCATAAGCAATGACCACGGGGAGACCCTTACAAAGGCCCGGCTCATAAACATAAAGGCCCTCCTCTAGTGTGATACTGAAGAGGAGGCTCTTCGGTTCTTAGGTAGTGGGCATACCCTCGACTCGGGGTCCGTTATCGTTTCTGCCGTTGGTTTACTGATGTTTACTCTCTTTTTACAGTTGCCATGTCGAGCTTGGAGGAACGTGTGAAGAAGCTGACATCTGCTCGAGGCTTGAAGAGAGGCGGAAAGGGACGAGTCGAGCAGGTTCAGCGGCAGCATTCGGGTCCCATCCCGGTGTCTGGGGATTCCTTTGGCTCCCCTCAGTATAGCCAATCTCCGAACTCGCAGGGATCCCCAAAATGACAGCGAACCAGCCTTGAAAAGACGCATGTCGACCTTACTGTGAGCCCTCCCCGTGAAATGTTCGTGTTCCCGCCTTGTCACTTGGGGCCTAACTTCTTCTCGGGGGACAAATCCCTGATTGTCAGTGCCCCCGAAGCCCAGGCCATTTTGGGTGTTGACCGGGTTTCGAGGAGAAAAGCCCTGGTGGAGGACATGGCCACGATGATGCGGGTTTGTGCTACAACAATAGTCTTGAACGACGAAACATGTCCTTCGTCGGAGCTAACTAGATTGCAAGATAGCTTTAAGTTAGTTGACGCTGAGATGAAGAAGCTGAGCAAGGATCTCGCGGAGTGCAAAAAATAAAATGAGGCCCAAGTCGAGCTTCAGGGGCAGCTGGAAGGGAAGTTGAAGAACGCTGTTAAGGAGAGGAAAAACCTTCTAGCGAGAATCCCTGAGCTGGAGTAGGTTATCTGAACCGCTGAAGAGGAAACTGAGGACGACAAGCTGCTGACCTCTCGGGCTGAATTGATCTCAAAGCTCAGGCAAACCGAGCATGGTGTCCTCCATTCTGTCGAGTTGGGCTTTGCTAAAGCCTTGAAGCAGCTCCAAATACTGAATCTCGACCTCATCACTAAAGGAATTGGCCCTTACCACGAGGTAGTTGAAGGTCAGATTGTCCCACGCGTCCGAGGATGATGATTACGATGAGAACGCGAAGGAAAGGCAGCCCGAGGGGGTGTGGATGCTTAGTTATTCTTTTATCTAGCTTATTTGGCCTACGCGCCAATTTTTGTGATTACTTTTGCCCGGCCTGCGTGCCAGGGACTTTATGACATTTTTGTATGTACTATTTGCATGCCCGACTTAATGTTTTGTCTTGTTTATCTGTGTGTGTGATGTTTGTATGCTTGATGATATATCTGTTTTGTTTTTGCATAAGTAATTGGGGATTCCACTAGACTTTGTAGATCCTCGACAGTGCAAGGAACTGGTCGAGTGGTCGGAGCTGTGTTCCGACCTTCAGCGAGGCCAAGAGCTCGACCGAGGTCTTAGCTTCACGACGTGGACTTCCCATCGCGAGCTGGGTGCCTGCCAAATTGGTACGATAACGGTGGAGCTCGATTGAGGTGTCCCCGTCCTATCAAGGGTCCTCGCGCACACACAACGCGGGTCCTTGTCTTTTGGTCTCGAGGGGAGTCGCACTTGTACCTTAGTGCGCCCCCCGTGGTCACGACGTAGATGTGTCGCTGGCAGTGTTTAACTGTAGTACTGTTTAAGCTTCTCGGCATTCCATGGTCGAGCAAGTTCCTCCCCGTGTAGATTTGTAAGGTAGTAGGCTTCTGTCCCCATTTTCGCGCGGACGCGGTAGGGGCCCTCCCAGTTCGTGGCGAGCTTGGCTTCCCGCGAATCTTTCTGGTTCCTTCGTAGGACGAAGGTGCCTACCTGAAAATCACGTTTAATAACTTTGTTGTTATAACGTAGAGTTATCTTCTGCTTGAGTGAGGCTTCGCGGAGGGACGCGCCCGACCTTATCTCTTCGATGAAGTCGAGCTCCTCCCTGAGGGCCTCGTCGTTTGTCTCCTCGTCGAGGGGAGACTCCGTTCTTCTCGACGGTTCCCTTATTTCTACAAGGATCACCGCCTCAGTTCCATAGGTCAATCGGAAGGGGGTCTCCCCGGTATTGGAGTGCGGGGTTGTTCTGTAGGCCCAGAGAACGTTGTGTAGTTCCTCGACCCATCTTTTCTTGGCGTCGCCTAGTCGCCATTTCAGTCCTTGCAGGATCACTCTGTTCGCCGATTCGGCTTGCCCGTTCGTTTGGGGATGCTCGACCCACGTGAAGTGTTGCTTCGTGCCCAGTTTGGTGATGAAGTCCTGAAAGTTCTTGTCGGTGAATTGTGTCCCGTTGTCAGTGACAATTACTTGGGGCACGCCGAACCGGGAGAGTGTGTTCCTCTTGTAGAAACATAGTATGTTGTGAGCCGTGATTTTGGCCAGGGCTTCCACCTCGATCCACTTCGTGAAATAATCTACGCCGACGATCAGGTACTTGTTTTGGTACAACCCCACAACGAAGGGTCCGAGGATATCCATCCCTCACCACGCAAACGGCCACGGGGATGATAGTGTTTTGAGCTCACTGGGCAGGGTCAGGTGTATGTCCCCATGTCGTTGGCATCTGTCGCACTTCTTGATGTGTTCCTTGGCGTCCTGCTGCATGGTGGGCCAGTAGTATCCTGTTCGTAATGCTTTGCGGGCTAGTGATCATCCGCCAAGGTGTTGTGCATTGATCCCCTCGTGGATTTCCTAAAGTATACCAGGGACCTTGGACTCCTCGACGCACCTGAGAAGAGGGATCGAGAAGCCGCGTCGGTACAGTTTATCTTCGACGATTGTATAGGAGCAGACACGTCGCCTAACCACTTCGGAGTCTTTAGGGTCGCCGGGTAGCTTGCCCGTGCTGAGGTACTCGTACACCTGGGTCATCCAGCTATGGCTATCTCTAATAGCGTTCACGTCAGTCGTGGGGACGGTATTCTCGATGCTTGGACGAGAGAGCACCTCTTGAATGACGGATTTGTTCCCGCCTTTCTTCTTTGTGCTTGTGAGTTTCGATAGAATATCTGCTCGAGTATTGTGTTCGCGCGGGATGTGATTCACTTCTGCCAAGAAGAACTTTTTCATCGTTTCCTTAACCAGAGCCAGGTATTCGATAAGGCTGTCATTCTTGGTTTGGTATTCTCCCCGTACCTGGGAGGCCAGGAGCTGGGAGTCGATGAATATTTTGACCTCTTCCGAGGTCTTCAGCTAAGCGTAACCCGGCGAGGAAAGCCTCGTACTGTCATACCCCAAATTTTGACCACCAATATTTCCCATCATTGTGTAAGACATCATCACAATATGGCTGTACTTTCATGCCTCATCAATCTCCTCAAAGATGGTTGAGCATTCACCACAATCAAGAATTAGGGTTTTAAGCCCTCTCAGAGCACTTAGACAAAGGATCAATCAAGAAATGACATGATCTTCAACTTGTCTAATCTCTCAAACACACATTAAGGATCAAGAGGACTCCCACATCAAGAATCAAGCACAAGATTGCAACATTCCAAGTGGATCAAGCCTCAAGATCGCTAGTGTCACCAAATTAGGGTTTTTGGTCGACTGAGGCCTCCAGACGGAATCTTTCCTCTGGGCACGAGCCAATGCTTCAAAGAACAGCCGAAGATACTCCAAGGGACCTCATGGACCCAATCATCAAGTCAATTTAACCTCAAGGGATGCATTCACCAAAAATCAGGAATTAGGGTTTGACCTAATTCACCCCTAAGTTGACCTTTGGGACAAAACTTGAGCCAAGACCTCAAGATATGATTTTAGGGCCTCAAATACACCACATTGATCCATTTTCAACAATGAATTGACCCAAGAAGCTTGATTCATAAGTTTCAATTTCATCTGGACCACAATTAGGGTTTCGAGGAAAAAGTCAATTGTACCTTTGACTTTTGACCAGGACATGCTCCCAAACCTTGGGACTTGATTCAATACACCCTATAACACCTATGGAACCCATCCATTAGGTTTAATTTAGGTCAAGGACTTGATTTCACAAAGGATCGCACAGTTTGGATTTCCTCCGATAAAAAGTCAACTGTGCACAAAATCAAGTTTGACTTTTTGGAATTTTTCACAAATATGGTTCCCCTAAGTCAAAAATAATGTTAATGTATGATACTGATCATCATTCATCAAGAAAAATGAAGAAAAGTGAGGTTTCTTGCAAAAGGGGCAACCTTGAGAAACCAATTTTTTTCTAAGTTAAGGAATAAAAGTGGTTTTGGTACCAACTTCCAAGGATCATAACTTGAGATCCAAGCAACCATTTTGGGTGATCCAAAGCTGGATTTGTAGGTCTTGCTACACTCTACAAAAGCTTCAACTACCTCCAACTCCAATTCTTTATGGATTTTAAGTTATGGAGTGACCAAAATGACAAAAACATGAAAAATGACACTTTTTCCAACACTTAGTGAAAATCTGCCTAAGTTACCAGCCTTGAACATCAATGTTCATGAGGTTTTTTCAGTTGGATCCAAAGAGTTTCAAAACAAACTATGATCACACATGTTTTGTATCATATGAGGGCTTTCTAAAAAGCACAAGAGCCTCCCATAACTCAACCTAAGCAGGGAGATATGAATCCCTCAAGATCACCATTTCCAACTGTCCTAAGCAAGGCAGATTTTGGCAGATTTTGTAGTTTTGCTCGATTTAGTAAATTTGAACAACTCCAAGCCTTATCATCATTTTAGACACATCTAAGGATAAAAAAAAAGGAGAATAATCTGATCCCCAAGCCTCCAAAGTCCAAGAATCTACCTTAGCCATAACAAACCTAAAAAGGCAAAAAAGGTGTCAAGACTCCAATTTTGTTGCAATGCATTTAATGGATACACCAAGGTGGCTTGGACTGACACATTCCTAACTGAATCAAAGGACCATAGGCCTGTGCCTTAACCTCAAGTCAATGGCTAGATGAGACTTGAGATTCCTTTTGCTCAACATTGGCCAAAGGCCTGCTGCAGCTGCCATTCACTATTACTTGCAAAATAAACTTGCTCTACTATAAATAGAGCTCATTTGTGCTCAGTTTGAGTACACCAAAGCACTACAACACTTGCTTTCCTCAAAATCCCTCTCTTTAGGCCAAAATGCCTTCTTTCACAAGGTATCTCTGAGTTTTTGAGTTAGACAGCAATTCCATCATAGCTCATGATCCAAACACCTCTAATATGTTGTATCTAAGCTGATCAAAGACTCACTTGTGACCTGAAACACCAAAATCACAAAGTCCACTTCCAAAACCTCAAAATTGGACTTTTCTGTATTTTTCAAGCCATGCCTTGATTCAGTCGCTTCCAAAACCAAATTAAACCTCAAACACACTCCAAATATTATCCTCAAACTGTCCCAAATGGTTCCCCTCATCTGGAACACCATTTGAGAGAGTTGCCATATTGGTCACTTTTGCCCCTTTTGCAAGAAAGTGCCAAAACTTGTTCCTGAGGATTTCAGTTGGTTCTAATCATTCTAAAAGCTTCTAAGGGATCAACCAAGGGTGTTCAAAGCATTGGATCACTTCTGGCACAAGGAACTTTACAGATAGCACAAGGAGCTTCAAGACGTAAGTACATAACAACTTGAACTCTTTGAATTATACATTGCTTTGAAGTCCACTGATCATAAACATCTCATACATGTTATATATGTTGTGTTTGAACCAATTTACCATGTAATTCTTGCCTGTACCATGTGTTAGCATAGAAAATGCAAATATAGCCCTATTTCAAAACCACTATCGGGTTTTAAAATAGGGACCTCATTTGAAAAAACCAAGACCACCATTGGATTTCTAGTGAAATTCTAGGTCAGATGCACCTAAATTTTGTCCCAATCCATGGAGAAATGAGAAAGTTAGAGGCTTCGCGTAAATTGCCCAAAAGCTTGCCTTGCCCAGGCCTAGAAACAAGGCATGACTTATGATTTAATGGGGTGGTTTTGATACACGGATGTATCACCACCCTAGTGGTAGCGCACATCTGTGTTTGACTTGATGGTCGTGGGTTCAAACCCCACCCAGACCATTTTGCCATTTCCCCTATTTTTGCTATTTTTTTTTTCATATTTCCATGTTTTTGTTGATTAATTGAAAAATTAATTTCTCTCCCAATTTTAATTATTTTTTATTGGTTCTTTTTTTGAAAATTCCCAAAAATGTTAAAATATTTTATTCCATGAAAATTTCACAAAAAAATTATTTATTTGATATTTTTGTAAAGAATTATATTTTTATTTGTTTTAAACATTAAAAATATTTCTTTCTCTTGGTTTTGCAAAATTCAAATGATTTTTTAATCATCCCATGAATGAAACATGATTTTTCAAATATAAATCCAAGATTCCAACCTCTTTTTCATATGTTTGATTATTTTAATTGAATATTTTATTCAATTAAAATACATTAAAAAACCAAAAATTAGGGTTTGGATCATTATCACCCTAAAAAACCTTTTCAAACAATTTTGGGCCTCTATTAGAGTGTAAGACCCAATCCCTTTTTAACCAAAACCTTTTTGGGCCTCAGTCCTTGTATAAGTCCCATTGCGATTTTAAAATCTCGGCGCGATCGTCGTCTTTTAAACAAAAAACCTTCGGGCCTACCCTTGTGTTGTAAGTCTCATTTCTTTTCTTTTTCAAACATTTGGGTCTCTCCTTGAGTTGTAAGACCTATCACTTTGTACAAAAAACCTCTTTGGGCCTCAGTCATTGTATAAGCCCCAGTACAGTTTACAGAACAACAGTACGATTACTGTTTTCCATCTGGGCCTCTCCTTAAGTATAAGCCCCAACAATCTTTTCAAAAACAACTTCCCTTTTGATTTAGGTTCAAATATACAGTTGTTATCAAAACTTTCTTTAATTTCTTGAACAACTAACAATACAGCTATGGAAGTTTGCTCGCCTGTAAGTTTTTATCAGCTTTCTTTTACGTACTTGCACATATACATGTATATATTTGTTTGAACAACATGGAAGCTTGCTCACCTGTAAGTTTTTATCAGCTTTACTTTACATGCTTTTATATATATAACTGTATTGTGGGAAGCTTGCTCACCTGTAAGTCCTTTTTTCATATCCTTTTAAATACTTGTCATATATCAACTGTATATATACTAGTATATCTGCTTAGAGTTTTCCCCGGCAACTAGGTCTAGAACTAGGTAAAGCCAGTTGGTCACTCTTTACTACACTCAAAACTAGATCCCCATAGGACTTCCAGATACATTCTTGCCTTCTCTTGGGCTTAAACAATATGGAACAAAGAGAAAGGCATTATTCCCGGTGAAACTTTTCTCAGACTGTCACTATTAGAAATTGTCAAAGAAATTCATTTCCCCAGAGAGGATTAATTCTCGGTGAAACCTCTCTTGAATTTCTTCAAACCCTAGAACTGTTCACTAAAGAAAAGATTATTCCCGGTGAAACTTTTCTTGAACTTTTCTTAGGTTTGGACCCACAGGCTTCCTAAAAGCATCCCCGCCTCCTCTTGGGCTTTGTACAAGGACCCTCCGGCTTCTTAGAAGTTCTCATGCCTTCTCTTGGGCTTAATACAAGGACCCTGAATATCTCTTAAAGGTATAGGACAGAACTTAGTCATCCTTTGCTAGAGCAGTCTTTCCAGAGTAAAAACCTCAGACCAATGTTAGGGTTGATATTCATCCCTTAAAAGCACTTGCCTCCTCTTAGGCATCATACAAAGATAAACTCTTCCACACCAGTAGATTTGGACAGTCTAATCCCCTCTTGAGTCTCCAAGACATTCTTAAGTTCCCTACAAACATAAGAGAAATCCTGGTCATCTTTGATCAATCTCCATTAGAGTTAAAACCCATGGGTTCTAAAACCCAGTCTTTCTCCTAAAATTCCCTAGCCAGGGTCAGCCTACCATCAGTATAACACTATCACAAATCAGAACCTCAAGGCATCTGATATCTCAACTCTTCTGTAACCCTCAACAAGAGTTGATTCCCCATTTGGACCTGCCTCGGGATCTCAATAATCCCTAGCAGAAGTCAGCCTCCTCTTGGGCTTTGTACAATGATTCTCCCCAGCAGAGCTAACCTTTTCAGACTCTCTTGATTCAATCACCTTTCAATACTCTCTTATTGAGTCAACCCTTTTTTTAGCCTCAATCTTGGGCTTTGTACAAGACAGATAAAAACACTCTCTTGTTGAGTCAACCTTTTTCAGCCTCAATCTTGGGCTTTGTACAAGACACTATAAAAACTCTCTTGTTGAGTTATTCCTTTAACCTCACTCTTGGGGTTTGTACAAGACATATATAAACTTTCTCCAACAAAGTCAAAATCTCCATAACCCTCTCTTAAAGCTTTGGATAAATATTTCCCCAGTAGAGTCAATTCCTCCCAGCCTTCTTTTAGGCTTAGACAAATAATATCCCTAAGCAGAATTAACTTTCTTTTCAGCCTCCTCTTAGGCTTCGTATAATGATTTTCTCCAGTAAGGTCAGCCTCAATCTTGGGCTTTGTACAAGACACTTAAAATATCCTCAAGCCGAGTCAGTAAAGTCTCATTTTAGCCTCAATATTGGGCTTTGTACAAGACAGATAAAGATTTCTTTCCCACAGATTCAGTCTTCTTTTCAGCCTCAATCTTGGGTGTTGCGGTGAAAATCGGATAACAAATTATTAATTAATTTGCATCAGTTTCTTTTACAACCGACTTTGATTTATCCAAAGGAAAGGTTCAAGATCGTTAGAAAAACCTAAAGGGAAAGATCTAAGGTTCGGGGGTTGGTTACGCCTAGGGAAGGTATTAGCACCCTAAACGTCCGTAGTACTCTACAGGAGCCTTTTGTTTTATGTTATCTTATGTTTGCTAAAGGTTCTATGCTAAAGGTTGAAGACCCTAGGGGTTAGTATCTAAGTATACTCGACAAAGCATCGCACTTTGCGCCTACGTATCCTCGGGAATAGAATCAGAGTATGCGTAGTTCTACTTCTACTGAATGATTGACTATGGTCAATATTCAGAGGGGAAATGAGTACGAGCTCATTGTAGAGTTTAAGAACTCTCTAGATCTAGTTGTAATGGACCTATGTTGTATTTTAGTTAGTAGGGGAAAGTGATAAATTCATTATGATGAATATCACTAAGAGTTGAGGAACTCTTCCTAAAGCTAGTTATGATTTCTATGGCTCTGATGAGGCCAAGAAACAAGGTTTCTTCCTAAGAGGTTACTTAGGTTAAGATGGGGGCTATGACTTTAAGAGTCAACGACAATTAACCTTCCTTTGGAATAGGGGAAAATCAGTTGATAACAATAAGATGATATAAAAGACATTGATATAATAGATAACACAAACATAAGCATGAGGATGGCAATATGTTTATGACAAAGATATGGATAAGATGAACATGATAAAAGAGTATATCAATATGCTTCAATCTTTAGGAAGACAAACATATAGGAATGACATACAAGAACAAATCAAAATGTTTCAATCTTTATGAAGACAAACAAATAGGAATGATATGAAAGATGATATTTAAAGCATGATAATATTCATATAGAACCCAAACATATGGCCAAACAACATGAATATATTATCTTAACAAGTCAATTTAATAATATTTCAAGATCAAAAATTATTCAAAGAGACATGAATACAAATATGAGATAAATAAAAAGGTCAAAGCAAAGTGAGAGTTGAACACATAATGATCAAACATGGCATAAATGAGGGGAAAATGTAATAAAACAATAATGAGTAATTTAAACTTAATCAAGAATAAAGTCAAAATTATAATTATCAATTTTTCATATAGAAAAAGTCTTAATAAATAAGGATGAAGCAAAAAGAGAAAGAGAAATAAAGTAAAATATTTTTAGAAGAAAATAGTAGAAAAGAAAAGAAGCTAAGTGATAAAAAGAAGTGCAGCCGTGGGGACTTGAACCCACGCCCCTTTGAACCAAAGAAACAGAACACAACCAACTGAGCTAAAGTGCGCGTGCTGATGAATAACAGACAGCATGAATATATATATGAAAAGCAGGCAAAAAACAGGAAAATAAATAAAAGGACTGGGGAGAGAGGGATTCGAACCCCAGTCCTAAGGGTAGGCGAGGTAGTTATGTGCATGTGTGTGACCGTTGGGACGACGTGTTTCATCCGGTCATAAACTAACTCCATGAATATATAAACTACCATGTTTCCTAAATTCTCAAATAACCAAAGCATGGACAGTCCTTAACCCTCAACCACAACAGATACAGCAGCCCAAAACATAACAACCATTTATCCATGTGAATTGCTTAAACATCCAAGGCATTTAACAAACTAATGAACCAAAGCAAGGTAGAGCAAATAAACAAAGCATGATGATTTCAAATAAGTGGTAAAAGATTAATGGACAAACCATTCACTAAGATTGATAATACACATATCAGAAAAAAAAAAGACAATCGTGGGCAGGCATGGCAAGCAAGGAATCGTGTTGGTAGCATAACTTAAAAGTTAAACTTAACGCAAGTTAGCAGGCAGCATTGTAAAACAAACATGTGGATTATAAGTACAGACCAAGACTATGAATACTAATCCAAACAGTTTTTTCAATCCTTATGACAAGTTTCTGAACTTAAGAAAACAAGCATATAACCAATTCAGTTAGCACAGACATTTCAAATAGAGGCATGGTATTTAGATGGTAGCAGCAGATAGCATTGTATCAAAGCAATATAAAATCAAGCATCTTTTTTTTAACGCACACAAACTCCATCAAACTGATTTTTTTAGACACAGCAAATAAAAACTTGGAAACATCAGCAGCATTAACACAACAATCCTAAGGCATTCTAAGCATGTTGTTTATGAGATCATGAATAGTGAGAAAAAAACTCATCATACTGTCATGCTTTACAAACAGAAACAGAACTTACAACAGTTATTACTTCAACAACAACCTAAACATCTATAAGGCAACATATGAGTAGTTGGAGCAATTTTCAAAACTTGGACCTCACACACCAAGGCTGACAGAGTGAAAGGACTCTCGTAAACACATTTTGACATTCATACTATCAGTATTCATGACTGCAATGATGCTAAGACAAAACTACATTGGAACCTAAAACCTCATACCAAAATCATAAGTGAACTTTAAAGCACCATGAAGCCAAAACAGGATTAATGTGGAAACAAATATGAGAAACAGACTTGCAAATTGCTACCATGTCAAAGGTTAATAACAAGCTGAACTTAAAATGGTGTATGGTTCAGGTTTCAAACACACATGTTGACAAAGTTCACGTTAAAGTTGGCATACATAGTACACATAATGGCAAGCATGTTCACAAATTAGAGATACATCAAATGACAATCTAAGGTTGGTAAACATATCCTAAACACCATAGTTTAACATGAAGGATGTAGCAAGATGACTAAATGCAAGAGTGACAGCAGGTATCAAATTAACTTAACATGAGAATTGATCATAACAAAGCAAATAAGTGATGGCAGCATAGATATTGGTGACAGAGGTAGCAACAATGTCAAAGTGCTTAATGTGCATAACAATCATAGCAGTCTTGTGCCTATCACAAAGTGGCAGTTCAAAAACTCAATCCAATATATCAATCCATCTTGATTTCAGAGTGACAAAACAAACATTGTAGTGCACATCTAATAGGTCAGCAATCATAACTTTCAGAGGATTCAAAGATTGGTGCATACCATATGAATACAAAAGGGCAACAAAAAGAATCTACACAGAACCAAATGCTCATTAAACAAGTTTTCAAGCAAAAAGCAACAAGTTTGGAGTCACTCTTAAATCAGACATATACCCAAGAGGCTTTCTGAAATCACACAATTATATTCTTAATGCTAAGCATGACATGATGATGGCAGATATGTGCTTAGGACATATCAAAGGAATACATCACATAGGCATAAAGACAGAATAGATTTAACAAAGAAGATCATACATCTCATGAGTTATATATGCTACTTAGCAATCAAGGGTGATGACATAAGTGTGAACATGGAATGGTAATCGTGTACACAACAAGATAGGAGCATAAATGTATGACAAGTGTCAACAATGAGTCCACAAACAATGTTTAATTAGAGACCACATCAGCAGTTATGTCCACAAGCCGTTAGTTAACACTAAATACACAGATATTACTTTTCATATAAGCTCACATGACACAATAACTTAGAACTATAAATCAAAACAGCTGCATATTTCAACAAGTTAACAGTTCAGAACATCAACCTTAAGCACAAAGAAAACAAACTTGGTTCCAAAGTACAAGATCATGCCGTGTGAGAATTTTGTGCATATCAAGATGTAGATAAATACATGACTACTAACAGTAAACCCTGTGACAGAGTAAGTCCCAAAACAGTTTCCATGCTCACAAACACAACTCAACAAGTATCAACATCTAAACAAAACTTTTAGATACAAGACAATGAGTTTAAGTACACAAACTGGTTATACATTAATGATGACAGAAAAAAAACACAAATGGACAACACTTATCAACTCTTACTCATAATAACATCCAAACATCAAGAACAATCATAGGCTTGCTAGCACTTATACGCATTCCAGTTTTGACAGTATAACACAAAGTAAAACCACATAGACTTACAACCAGTTAGTGAACAAAATCAAATGCATTATCATTACAATGAATTTCAGGCATAGTAACTAGAACAAAAAGGCAATGCAAATGTCTACCTCCATATATCAGCAAAGCAAACAAACCAAATCTTACTTTATGATATCATGCCATGGACATAAGTTTAAGCAAATTCAAATACGCATTGTCACATTATGGATGGATGAATAGCAACATCAAACACATTACACAAACAGTTATGAATAGATATGATAATGTCAATAATACATGAGCAAGGATATTAAATAGGGAGAGTGTAGTTACCAAGTGGAGTATGTCCACTGCACCTTCAAGTGTGTACTGACCTCTCCTTTATGAAATAGCAAAAACTCCAAAGCAGACCTTCTCCTTTTCTTGCTCGTGAAAACTCAAAACTCAGAAACTTTTAGAGTGCTTTGTGAAAATTGTTGGTCCTTTGCACTGAGGCTGAACTCCTTTATATAGGCAGAGTGTTGGCTTGGGTAAGTTCAAATATCAAACATATGGAGGGCTTAATAGGCGCCAACGTCTCTTTTGAAATTTCAAAATCGGTCCATGTCTTGGAGACAATTGCGCTGTGCAAGTTTCAGAATTACAGTGCTGAATCACAACTCCATGTATGTTTTCTAAGGTCTTTACTTGATGCTAGTAGGAATGGTATCGAATGAAGTAAAGGTTGGGGATAGCGTGAACAGATTGCAGACGACGGCAGTTGTATGCTGAAATAGGTATATCTTCTCTGCACCATTTCTGCACCTTCACAGTCGAGCTTGGAAAGGAAAGGGCGTGGGAAGTTCAAAATAGTGAATTCGCGCCAACGGATTGAATGGTGGTGGGTTTGAATTGAATTGATGAGCTGATTTGAAATATGAATTCTTCTTCCTCATCCATGACTCCTCAGCACACGAGAGAGAAGAACAAATTTGGTTTCTTTTGGGTCTCCTTGGTGTCACGTGTCACACTCTCAAAGGTTGGAAGGAATGGTTGAAAAGTCAAACCCAAACACTCCATTTTCATTGGTTCAAAACAATAGCAAAGGTGAGCAAAAGGCCACGTGAGATTGTTTGTTTTAACATGATTAATAAAATGCTTACTAATTAAATTAAAAGGACTAATCAAAAGGAATTAAATGGATAATTGACTTAGTTAACTAGAATTGACTTAAATAAGATTAATTTAAACTAAATAAAATAAAACAATCTCAAATAAAAATAAAAGGTGCCAATTTGAAATTAAACTAATCACATAGCAAATAAAAACTAAGATAAATATCAAATTAAAATAAAGAGAAAAATAATAAATAATAAATAACAAACAACAAATAGCAAAAGAAATGAGGGTAAAATTTGGGGTACAACAGTTGCCCCTATTTAAATATCTTCACCTGATGACATGAGAGATGAAGATCCTCATGTAATCAAATATGAAGGATATTTAAATACAGGTAACCGAAAATTTTATCCTCAGATGCACACACATGCAATGCAATAAATATGATGTCAAGAAGATGCAAGAGAATGCAGACACAACAAGACACCAAGGGGCAAACAGGAAGCAAAAAGAATCAGAGCTTCATTGGGAATGATGAAATGTACAGTATCCATGGGAAAAGCTCGCTGGGGACACAGACCGACCAACAAAAGAGACTCACTGGGGAGACTCCAAAGAAACACTAGGGAAAAGACCACAGACAATCTCCACTGGGGAAAGATCCGAGGAGATAAACTACTGGGGGCAAAACAAACCCACACTCTTCCTGGACATGAAACCAGAAAGAAAAACTTGGTCACTGGGGATCAATCTAAAAAAAAAACAGACAAACAAGCAAGGACTTCCTGGGGAACCTAAACTGAAGAGTTCAAAGTGGGATCTTCAAGACAAGCCAAGAAGACAAAGGCTAACCCTGCGCACCAGATAGGAGTCTTATGGGGTTAAATAAAAGACATTCCCAGAAACTTAACTTAAAGCAATTTCAGAAAAGAAACAAAATAAGGATGTTCAATGTTTGACACGATTCGAACAAGAACAGTTTTAAAACAAAAGACAGTGCTTGACACGATTCAAGCAAAGTCCCAATTCAAGTTCGACACGATTCGAACAGGAATGGTTTTAAAACAAAGGGGGTCAGTGTCCGACACGATTCGAACAAAGACTCTGTTCAGGTTTGACACGATTCAAACGAGAACAGAAGAGACAGTGCTTGACATGATTCAAACAGAGCCCAAGTCCAAGTTTGACACGATTCAAACGAGAACACAAAAGACAGTGCTTGACACGATTCAAACAAAGTCTAAGTTCAAGTTTGACACGATTCAAACGAGAACACAAAAGACAGTGCTTGACACGATTCAAACAAATTCTAAGTTCAAGTTTGACACGATTCAAACAAGAACAGTTTAAGAGGCAATGTCCGACACGATTCGAACAAGGACTCGGTTCAGGTTTGACACGATTCAAACAAGAACACAAACGACAATTTTTGACGCGATTCAAACAAAGTCCAAGTTCAAGTTTGACATGATTCAAACAAGAACAACTTTCCAAAATCTTTTAAAGTTAAACTTCTTGGGGAACAGAAAAAGATTTTAAAGATGCAAATCTGGCGCGCAAAGGTTAAGACCGAATGAGCACGACATAAGGCAAACCGAGAATGTCTTTACTTCGCTGGGGAAATAAAGATGGACGCCAACACAAGACCACAAGCAAGGCAGAGCACAAAGGATGCAACGATGCTAGGGTATGATGCATATGCTTAGCTATAGGCTAGAAACGACGCGAACGGCGCAAAATAGGAAAGAAGAAAGGATAACACAAGTCAACACCCTGAAACCCAAACATCAAGGACAACCGGGGTGGTCTTCTTTCACTGGAGGTGGCAGATCCATGCCAACAGGAAAAAAAAAGTACTGCTGGCTCTTTCTTGATTCCAAAACGTCTTAATTCCAGAGTAAAACTTAGTTTATCTTTGCGTTTTCTCAAAATATTGCAAAATTTCCGTTTTCAAAATCAAGTAAAAATGACTAAGCTTGCGAAAAGGGATGATAACTCGTTAAACACGAAAATGATTCAATAACTGATATTCATTGAAAAATGGTGACTTGCCAAATAGCAGAGTCCCATGAAATATTACAAATGCAATAAAATGGCAATTATCAAAGGTTACATCGTATTCAATGACCAATAACCCTAATGACTAAGGACTCTGGTTGTAGCAGGATTTGAACTTCTCTGGGGATTCACAGAAGTGTCTTAGCCTTAAGCATAATACTTTCGCACTGAATCAGCATTCACATGATGCGCGAGCTGTTCACCTTCCATAGTTGTAAGGAAAAGAGATCCTCCTGAAAACACTGTCTTGACTACGTATGGGCCTTCATAATTAAGTGCCCACTTCCCACGGGCATCCCTTTGCGACGGCAAGATCTTCTTAAGTACCAATTCGCCCACTCAGTATTCCCGAACGCGGACCTTCTTATCAAATGCTCTCTTCATCTTTTTTTGATACAACTGACCATGACACATAGCTGTTAGGCGTTTCTCATCAATTAAATTCAACTGGTCATATCTCTCTTGAATCCACTCAGCTTCATCAAGCTTTGTCTCCATTAATATCCTCAGCGAAGGTATTTCCACCTCTATGGGGAGGACAGCATTCATTCCATATACCAACGAAAAAGGGGTTGCCCCTGTTGATGTTCTGACAGACGTCCTATATCCATGTAGTGCATACGGCAACATCTCATGCCAATCTTTGTATGTTTTGACCATCTTCTGAAGGATTTTCTTGATATTCTTATTCGCAGCTTCGACTGCTCCATTCATCTTCGGACGATACGGTGAAGAATTATGGTGCTCGATCTTGAAGTTATCACACAACTCCTTCATGGTTCTGTTATTCAAATTGGTCCCATTGTCAGTTATTATTCTGCTTGGAATCCCATAGCGACAAATGATATTGTTTTTGATGAAACGAGCAACTACTTGCTTAGTTACGTTTGTATAAGAGGCGGCTTCCACCCATTTGGTAAAGTAATCTATGGCCACCAGGATGAAGCGATGCCCATTAGACGCTTTAGGCTCAATTGCCCCAATCATATCAATGCCCCACATGGAGAACGGCCAAGGTGATGACAGTACATTCAACAGAGTAGGAGGAACATGCATTTTGTCTGCATAGATCTGACATTTGTGGCATTTCCTAGCATACTGGATGCAATCAGTCTCCATAGTCAACCAATAGTATCCAGCCCTCAAGATCTTCTTAACCATGGCATGCCCATTGGCATGGGTGCCAAAAGCTCCTTCATGAATATCGTGGATCAACAAATCTGCTTCTCTCCTATCGACACATCTTAACAAAACCATATCATGATTCCTCTTGTAAAATACACCGTTGCTGATGAAGAACTTGGCTGACAGCCTTCGTAGAGTCTTCTTATCAAGAGCGGAGGCATTGGCCGGATATTCTTGATTCTTCAGGAAGTTCAAAATATCATGAAACCAAGGTTTGCTGTCTGATTCTTCTTCGATGACCTGGCAATAGGTCGGCTTAGTCCTTCTTCCGATACTGATCACTGGATCTTCATTGATAAATCTGACTTGCCACATTGAAGCCAGTGTCGCTAATGCATCGGCCACGTGATTCTCTGTACGTGGTACATGACAAAATGTTATCTCATCAAAACACTTAATCAGCTCCAGAGCATATGCCTGATAAGGGATAAGCTTCTCATCCTTGGTCTCCCACTCGCCTCTAATCTGATAAATGACTAGAGCGGAGTCACCCATAACTTTGAGAAAATAGATTCCAAGATCAATTGCAGCTTCCAAACCCAGAATGCATGCTTCATACTCAGCAATATTATTTGTACACCCAAAATCCAGCCTAGCTGTAAAAGGGGTGTAGCCACCTTCAAGATTAATTATGACAACACCCACTCCATGCCCCTTGCAATTGGATGAACCGTCGAACATCATCTTCCACCTATATTCTGCCCTGGGATCTTCTTCAGAACTTGGCTCTTCATCATCCTTTACTGCCATAATGTCCTCGTCAGGGAAGTCAAATTTGAGTGGTTCATAGTCTTCAACTGGTCGATCAGCAAGATATTCTGAGAGGATACTTCCTTTAATGGCCTTTTGAGTAACATATTGAATGTCATATTCAGATAATAACATGTGCCAACGGGCAAGTCTACCTGATTGAGCGGGTTTCTCAAAGATGTATTTTATCGGATCCATATTGGAAATCAAAAGGGTGGTATGACAGATCAGGTACTGCCTCAAGCGTTTGGCGGCCCAAGCCAAAGCACAACAAGTCTTTTCCAGTAGCGAGTAACGACTTTCACTATCTGTGAACTTCTTACTGAGATAATAAATCACGTGCTCTTTCCGGCCAGTCTCGTCATGCTGTCCCAAGACACGGCCCATGGACTCTTCCAAAACTGTCAAGTACATAATGAGAGGTCTTCCGGATACCGGAGGAACTAGAACAGGAGGTTCTTGGAGATAACTTTTGAGTTTCTCAAAAGCTTGTTGACAGTCAGCATTCCACTCTACTGGCTGATTCTTACGGAGCAATTTGAAGATTGGTGAACAAATTGGAGTCATGTTGGAGATGAAACGAGAGATGTAATTCAAATGACCCAAAAATCCCCTGACTTGAGACTCAGTTTGCGGAGCTGGCATTTCTTGAATTGCTCGCACTTTATCTGGATCTACTTCAATACCCTTCTGGCTGACAATGAAACCTAATAGTTTCCCAGATCTGACCCCAAAGGTACACTTTGCAGGGTTCAGCCTCAACTGATACTTCCGAAGCCTCTTGAACAGTTTCAGCAAGTGATCTACATGTTCCTCCTCATTCTGAGATTTGGCTATCATATCATCCACATACACCTCTATCTCTTTGTGGATCATATCGTGAAACAAGGTCACCATGGCCCTTTGGTACGTTGCCCCTGCGTTCTTCAGTCCAAAAGGCATAACCTTATAGCAATAAGTGCCCCACGGGGTAATGAAAGTGGTCTTATCCATATCAGCCGGATCCATTTTAATCTGATTATAGCCTGAGAAACCATCCATAAATGAGAACATGGCGAAACGGGCAGTGTTGTCCACCAGCGTGTCAATATGTGGTAGAGGGAAATCATCCTTGGGACTAGCTTTGTTGAGATCCCTGTAGTCCACACACATTCGCACCTTTCCATTCTTCTTCATAACAGGAACAATATTAGCTACCCATTCTGGGTACTTGGAGACTGCTAAAAATCTGGCATCCAATTGCCTCTTAACTTCATCTCGGATTTTGAGGGCCATATCAGGATGACTTCTACGAAGCTTTTGTTTTACCGGCGGGCATTCGGGCTTGAGCGGTAATTTATGAACCACAATATATGTATCTAAACCGGGCATATCTTGGTAGGACCAAGCAAACACATCCACATACTCTTTAAGTAGTGAAATCAACTGCTGTCTAATTTCTGGTTTCAAAGATGCCCCAATCTTAACTTCTTTCTTCTCTTCCTCAGAACCAAGATTGATGATGTCCACCTTCTCTTCATGTGGCTAGAGATCTGTATACTGGTAATCACACATGTCTGCCAGCTCTTTGGGTACCTCAAAATTCTCCTCCTCTTCAGCTTGATAGACAGAGGAATCAAAGTCAATGGTAATAGCAGGGTCATCGAATACAATGGGTTTACGATTCATTCTGCATAATAGAATGATTTGTATTACTAAAGTGTACGACAATTCACAAACATGCAAGATGAAGATGTTTGGTTTGAAAAGATTGCCATTTTTTAGAAAAGAATGCAGTAAAGTGAAGACAGCGAAAATTGCAAAAAAGTCATTTCATTGATTAATATTGAAAACGGAGGCCCATACAAAATAATCCACTAGCTTTGGGCAAGACTAGGGAAATGAAAACAACAAATCAAAACAAGTTACTCTGGTTCCGGGTACACAGTTGGGATCTCTATAGCCTCCCAATTGCTCAAAGCACCCTCTTGGCAAAAAACCAGATGATCAATGTCTTCTTCCTCTTCAGCGCTTCCAATGATTGCGTGGACCTGATGTCCACCTTTGACAAATATCTCTTGCACAGTCTTCGTCTTCGTCTTTCTTCTCATTCTTGAAGCAGCTTCATCTTCTGGAGTTGGTTTGTAACCCAACCCCTGATGTCGGTCCCTCTTCTCGATCTCGATGACTTCGCCCCATCCTGCAGGCACGCCTTCCTGAAGGGCGGACTGAATGCTCTTATACGAAGCAAACGATGGATACTCTGGAACTACCGGCTTCTCGTTGTCGATCATAACTGCATTGGCTATTTCCAAAGCATGGAAAGAAGTTTCCAACGCATCTTTGTCAGCCTCAATGTAGCGAAATGAGGACAGGTTACTGACCATCAAATCCTCCTCACCATGTATGATAACTAACCTATCATCAGCTACGAACTTCATCTTCTGATGCAACGTAGAGGTCACAGCGCCTGCTTCATGGATCCAAGGTCTTCCAAGCAAACAGCTATAAGCAGGATTGATGTCCAAAATTTGAAATAGAATATTAAACTCCTGAGGTCCAATCAACACTGGGAGCTCTATCTCCCCCATAACAGACCTTCGCGAACCATCAAAAGCTTTGACAATCAATGAAGTGGGTCTCATGACTCCTCCTTTGTATGCCAATTTATCAAGAGTTCTCTTTGGTAAGACATTCAGAGAGGACCCTGTATCCACGAGGACTCTAGCCAATGTATCTTCTTGACATGTCATGGATATATGCAGAGCAAGATTATGCTTCCGGCCTGCTTGGGTTAACTCTTCCTCACTGAAACTGAGGGTATTGCAGGCGGTAATGTTAGCAATAATGTGATCAAACTGTCCAGTAGTGATATCTTGAGCCACGTGAGCCTTAGCCAAAACCTTCTGCAGCGCAGATCGGTGAGCCGGTGAATTAATCAATAAAGATAAAACAGAAATCTTTGACGGGGTTTGATGGAGCTGATCCACAATCCTATAGTCACTTCTTTTTATTATTCTAAGGAACTCTTCATCGTCCTCTTTGGAGATTACTTCTTTTCCTTTATCGTTGGTAGGTACAAGACTAACACCTTCTTTTTTGGATGTTTCCACGTTCACAGGGGGACAAATCCTTCCACTTCTCATCATTCTCCCTGCTCCTGCTATATTAGACACGTTCTTCTCATCGGCCCCCACCTCTTTCCTTGGGACCGGTTCTTCTATCACGACCCCCACCTCTTTCCTTGGGGTCATTTCTTCTTTCTTTCTTTCACCTGTGATATCCTCATAAATCCAGGGCACTGCTTTGGTTCCTCTGAACCTGAATGGAACTGATTTTGGGAAGTTATTTTGCCTAGCACGATTAACGGGAGCAGCAGCTTCAGGCCTGTTAAATCTCGGAACTGATAGTTTAAAAATAGGACTCACAGTATTTGCCCCTGGATTATTGAACACGGGAACTACTGAGGGGTACTCTTCTTCAATAAACAACTGTACTTGTTTTGGCAAGTTGAATACCGGCTCAATCACCGCTATTCTGTCTTCCTTCCTGAAAACCTGTAAGAAACCTTTATTAATCAAGCGTTGAATATCACCTTGTACTAACGAACATCCTTCACTAACACCATCACACTCTTCACAATCATCATGGCAAGCTTCGACCAAACCGGCCCTGAATAGCTTGGCATGAAACAATTTCAAGGGAGTTTTAATCTGTGATGCATCTGAGATTACTACCTCGTCATTCTCATTTTCAATAGCATTAGTTGACCCATGGTTTGGCAAAGGGTTGTTTTTCACATTTGGTTGGCTATTGACGAAAGACAGAACATTCTTCTCTATCAGGCCTTTTACTAGATTCTTCAATGCCAAACATCCTTCTAAGTCATGACCTACCCCTCCTTGATGGAAGGCACAAGTTGCATTAGGGTTGTAAAACTGTATAGACTTTTCAGAGGGTGGCCCCAATGGCCTAGTAACAATTAGCCCTTGCTCCACCAACGAAGGATATAATGCTGTGTATGTCATTGGTATAGGAGGAAAGTTCGGTGTCACTGCCTGTTTTCTTGGCGGGGTATTTTGTGGTGGCGCTGGCCGCCGCTGCTGCTGGTAATTCTGGTTTTGATTCCTTGGCCACTGCTGTTGATTTTGTGGTTGGGAAGCAGAAGCCTGTTGCATTACCGGATGATTGAAGGTAGGCATAACAGATGCCACGTATGGTTGCTGGGGGAATTGCATAGCATAAACTGGCTGTTGGGGAAAGCTGGGACCTGGCTGTGGTTGGAAAAGAGCTCGCTTCCAACGAGGACTCGGCTTCTTCCCTGTCATGATAGCGTTAGTCTCGCCCTCTTTCTTCTTATGAAAATTGCCTGGAGATTTTTTGACGCTGGTACTTGTAGCACTGTTAGGTGAGCTAGCCACCTTTCCACTTTTTAGACCTGCCTCTACCTTCATACCAATTGCAATAATGTCAGAGAAATTGGCGCCGGTGTTGCTAATCATTTTCTCATAGAATTCAGGTTTCACCGTGTCTACAAACCAATCAGCTAGCTCCTTCTCGGTTAACGGCGGTTCAACCTGTGATGCAGTCTCTCTCCACCTCTGAGTGTATTCTTTGAACGACTCGGTGTTTTTCTGAGTCATGGTCAAAAGTTGCCTACGATCAGGTGCTAGATCCAGGTTATACTTATAGTGCTTTATAAAGACATCCATAACATCTTGAAAGCACTTAATCTGAGACTGATCTAGACCTAAATACCACTTTGCAGCAGCGCCCTTCAGGCTATCCTGGAAACAATGGATCATCAGCTTATCATTATCCCTGTATGCCGCCATTCTTCGGAGATACATGACCAAGTGTGCCTTTGGACACGTAGCGCCAGAGTACAATTCGAAGCTTGGTAATTTAAACTTTGGTGGAATTACTAGGTCAGTAACCAAACACATATCCCTTAAGTCAGAGCTAAAGACATTATCTCCCTCCATGGCCTTTAATTTTCTCTGCATAATCTCCATAATGGCCCTCAATTTCTCGTTGCTGTCGTCTCCTTCCATGGATACGTTGTCATTAATAAGATGATGCTGATTCTGGAAGACGGGTTGAAAATGGGTCTGAATCACTGGTGGAGTATAAGTTGGGATAGTTTGTTGGTTTTCACCAAACAAAGGTGCAGCTTGTTGAGTGGACTGAGGAGTTGTGGCTCGTATAAACTCAAACGGTATCCCTAAAGTAGTGTCCACAGCAGGTATGACTGGCGGCTCAACAGTCGTGGTGACGATTTCTGAGACTACAGTAGCTTGAGTATCCATTTTTGCTCGTATAACATGCAAAACTTCCATAATTTGTCCCATGCCTACTCTTAACTCATTGAGCTCCTCGTTGACTTGATCCAGATTCTCACAATTATCAGACATCTTTCCTCCTTAAGCCTGGTCCGGATGTTGCAACAAATGTAGAGATCAGGGTGCTGGTTCTGAAGAAGACAAAACGGCGATGAGACACAGAAGAATGCGCGTGCGTATGCAAAGATGCAAATGAGATGCAAATGCAAATGCAAATGCAAGCTAAACTATCAAGGAACCAAAGACATCTTGCAAATAATATAAAGAATAGATCCTTGATAAAACAACTTCTTCATTAAGAGTTTGGCAAACATTACATCTGGAGCAGGGTATTCTCATACTCCAAGTACATAAGTAGAGGTACAACAGAATGAAAAGATACAATAACAACACAAAGGTCAACGACAATACTTAGAAATTGAATCCGCCGGTTGACGATCCTTCTCCATTAATTACCCTCATTATCTTGATGATGCACTCCTTGGTTTCTTTCTTGGCGAGAACCTGCTCTCCCAATTCCTCCATCATTCTCTGCTTTGTTTTAGTAAGGGACTCGTGGCGGGGATGTGGCTTCATCATTACTTGGGCTATGCTACGAGACCATTGCAAATGAGACTCTGTGACCGGGCATTCGGACCTCCACAACTCCCTGTTGATATGGCGCCAAGTGCGTCTCAAGCACATCTTCATCTCGAATCCTTCCTTCTCGTCATAAAACATCATCTGCATGTCTTCATTATCTGGGATTCCTTCCTTCAAATGACCAAGCTGACGGCGAGCGAGGACGGGGTTGTAATTAATACAACCATTCCTTCCCATGAGAGGTACATTGGGGCAGTCCCCACAGCTAACGATTATGGTGATTCCCTCGTCCGTTGAATCATACCATTCAATGTCGGTCTGCTTCAGTTCCATTAACTTCTTAGACCACACCTTGCAGTCTTCAATCTCCCAGAAAGCTGGGGTCTTCGGCAAATAAGAAACAAACCACTTGTAGAAGAGGGCCACACAGCAAACAATCAGCCCACTGTCTCTCATATATCTGGTCTGTATAGAATGGTAGACATCAGCCAACAGTGTCGGGACTGGATTATTGACTGCAAACAGCTGAATGGCCTGGGTGTCTACAAAATCCTTGGCGTTTGGGAACAGGAACAAACCGTATATCATTAATGCTAAAGTTGATTCAAACAAAACTTCATTTCCCCTGTTCTTAAAGTACAGAGCTTTCTCCATCAAGAACTGTGCTGGCAAACCACGTTTTCCTCCCTTATTGGTCAAATTGGCTTGGACATCAGATAACCTGATTCTGGTCAGTCTGGCTATGTCTCTGGCAGAAGGTGTTTCTTTAATTCCGGAGAAGACAGGAGCATCCCTGATTGGGATCCCTATCATGACTGAAAACTCTTCCAAGGTTGGTACTAACTGGAATTCAGGGAACAAGAAACAACGGTATGCTGGGTGATACAGTTGGACTAGAACTTCAAGTGGTCCCATAGTTACTGGTGTCTTCATCAAGGGTATGACACACCCATATCTATCAGTAAAGGCTGACTGGTCTTCAATCATTTCTCCCAACCATAGCAGACGATCCACCTCTGGTAACTCGAAGCAGTAAGGCCAAACTCTTTTTCCTGCGGCATCCATTTCTACAAAATCTGCAAGACAAGGTTAGTAACTTGATAGTTTAGCAGGGATGTATAATGCAATGCAAAGTTTCATGGAATCCATACGTTAGCCAAATATCAAGAGATATCAAAAGACCTCATTTCATTAAAATAAAAGTGAATTACAACAAATGATACAACTTTCAAAAAGTCCTAAATATAAGCTAAATAAAAGCTAGAAAGTCCTAAGGAAATTCTCCTAGAAGTCTTGTGTTGAGTCTTCTGATTTCCTTCTTTATCTGGTCTCTTTCTGCGACGAGGTTGTCAAGAATAGACTTCCAAGCGGGTGGTTGAGTGTTTGAGGGACTTGGATCTTCTTGGGCTTTTCTCTTCTTACAAGAGATTAGCTCTTCATTCTTGATCTGCATCTGCTTCTGGAGTTCCAGATTCTCTTCAACGACTACTTGATATTTAAGCCTCCAGGCTTCTTCTGACCTCCGGGCTTGTCTCAGATAAATCTCCAATTCTTCTTCTCTTGGTGTGAAGTATAACACAGGCTCCTTCTTCAAAGCGATTGGTTCTTGTCTTTTATAGGGCATTTTCAACTCTATAGCTCTTCTTCTAACCCATTGGAGGTAGGGCTCCAAGGACACACAGTTAGGTCTTCCTAAAGAGCTTCTTCCTTTTTTGAGTTTGCTATCCCAAGCCTTCAAGATTATTTCCTTTTGTCCTTTGTTCTTGTCATATGTTTCAAAGTAGATACTTTCCACATGAGCACTGAGGGGTTTGTCTTCCAGAGGGTACCCTAATTGGCGTCGTGCCAACACAGGGTTGTAACTGATACCTCCTTTGATGCCAAGCAAAGGCACGTTACCAAAGTCTCCACAGCTATCTATAATCAAGATCCCATCATACACTCTATTATACCAATCAATATCTGCGTGGGAGAGTGCCATAACTTTCTGAGACCACCATCCTTCCTTGGAATCCCAGAACGTGCCTTTCTTTGGTAAGTGGGAAACAAACCATCTATATAGTATGGAGACACAGCAAATAATTTGTCCATTTTTATGAGCATTTCTTGTATGGACTGAGTGATAGGCTTCGGCAAGTAAGGTAGGTACTGGGTTCTGCTTTAAGAAAATCTTGATGGCGTTTAAGTCTACAAAGTTGTCAATATTCGGGAATAAGAAGAGTCCATAGATGAGCAAGGCAAATACAGCTTCAAAGGCATCTCTGTTGGAATTTTTAGCAAAGTATCTGGCTTTTTCAATCAAAAATTTGGCAGTTAACCCCAAGATTCCCCCCTTAGAAGTCAAATTGTTCTTGATGTCCACCACCTCTAGATAAATCTTCTCTGCTATCTCTTCCTCTTTTGGATCCTTCTCAAAGATGGGAAACGGGGACTCATCTTTGATAGGCAAACCAACTATCTGAGAGTGTTCTTCAAGGGTGGGTAAGAGCTGATAGTCAGGGAATGTGAAGCAGTGATACCTTGGATCATAAAACTGAAGTAGGGTTGAAAGAAGTCCTTCATCAATAGTCTTCCTTAGCAAGACCCACAACTTTCCATATCTGCTTAGGAATCCCTCAGGGTCTGTTAATGAATCTCCCAACTTCCTTAGGTCATCCAATTTGGGACTTTTGAAAGTGTATTTGATAGTGTTTCTTCTTGTGCTATCCATGATATCTCTCTGATACAAGAAAAGAGGTCTGAGTTCCATGAAACAGATGCAACATGAATGCTTATGCTATATGGATGCAACAAACACACATAGGACACAAACACACAAAGGCAAAGGGGAAAAAAGGTTAAGCATGGAGCCAAAGGTTCGCCCCTCCCATTGGTGTGTTCTATTGGTTTCCACCTACCAAATAAGGTTCTAAGAAGTTCCCAGAGTCTACAATCCATCTTTCGGATTTTAAAGATTTCCCAGATAACTTGGTAGTCGATAAAATTCTCAAGAGGATCTCGTCTGAGTGTAGCATCACGTGACAACCAAGTCAGAAATAGACTCCATCATGGTCACCGCACTACATCTAAAAGGCTTAGGTTGGGTTTGGTAACTACGGTTCTCAGTATCCCGGGCACCCAGGTCGAGAGTAGCAAGCTTTCACAAACGAATTCGTTCAACATAGCTAGACTCGAGAGGGCCTCAACTGAGTGATGGTGTTTATCAATTCGACCTTTCAGGATTCGACTCCCTCAAAGCTTCCTTGAATACCATTGATCTATAATAAGTGTACACTCAAATCCGGGTATAGGATTTATCTCACTCAAAGATATCAACCCACATCAAACAGGATAAGCAGAACATAGAACAGATATGACAGGTAAGTATACAAACATATAAGCAAACATGAATAACATAAAGCAAAATAGGCTTAACCCTCTTAGGAAAGGACCAGCAATAGGTCTTACTTTTCCCCAGTGAAGTCGCCATTTCTGTTGCGGTGAAAATCGGATAACAAATTATTAATTAATTTGCATCAGTTTCTTTTACAACCGACTTTGATTTATCCAAAGGAAAGGTTCAAGATCGTTAGAAAAACCTAAAGGGAAAGATCTAAGGTTCGGGGGTTGGTTACGCCTAGGGAAGGCATTAGCACCCTAAACGTCCGTAGTACTCTACGGGAGCCTTTTGTTTTATGTTATCTTATGTTTGCTAAAGGTTCTATGCTAAAGGTTGAAGACCCTAGGGGTTAGTATCTAAGTATACTCGACAAAGCATCGCACTTTGCGCCTACGTATCCTCGGGAATAGAATCAGAGTATGCGTAGTTCTACTTCTACTGAATGATTGACTATGGTCAATATTCAGAGGGGAAATGAGTACGAGCTCATTGTAGAGTTTAAGAACTCTCTAGATCTAGTTGTAATGGACCTATGTTGTGTTTTAGTTAGTAGGGGAAAGTGATAAATTCATTATGATGAATATCACTAAGAGTTGAGGAACTCTTCCTAAAGCTAGTTATGATTTCTATGGCTCTGATGAGGCCAAGAAACAAGGTTTCTTCCTAAGAGGTTACTTAGGTTAAGATGGGGGCTATGACTTTAAGAGTCAACGACAATTAACCTTCCTTTGGAATAGGGGAAAATCAGTTGATAACAATAAGATGATATAAAAGACATTGATATAATAGATAACACAAACATAAGCATGAGGATGGCAATATGTTTATGACAAAGATATGGATAAGATGAACATGATAAAAGAGTATATCAATATGCTTCAATCTTTAGGAAGACAAACATATAGGAATGACATACAAGAACAAATCAAAATGTTTCAATCTTTATGAAGACAAACAAATAGGAATGATATGAAAGATGATATTTAAAGCATGATAATATTCATATAGAACCCAAACATATGGCCAAACAACATGAATATATTATCTTAACAAGTCAATTTAATAATATTTCAAGATCAAAAATTATTCAAAGAGACATTAATACAAATATGAGATAAATAAAAAGGTCAAAGCAAAGTGAGAGTTGAACACATAATGATCAAACATGGCATAAATGAGGGGAAAATGTAATAAAACAATAATGAGTAATTTAAACTTAATCAAGAATAAAGTCAAAATTATAATTATCAATTTTTCATATAGAAAAAGTCTTAACAAATAAAGATGAAGCAAAAAGAGAAAGAGAAATAAAGTAAAATATTTTTAGAAGAAAATAGTAGAAAAGAAAAGAAGCTAAGTGATAAAAAGAAGTGCAGCCGTGGGGACTTGAACCCACGCCCCTTTGAACCAAAGAAACAGAACACAACCAACTGAGCTAAAGTGCGCGTGCTGATGAATAACAGACAGCAAGAATATATATATGAAAAACAGGCAAAAAACAGGAAAATAAATAAAAGGACCGGGGAGAGAGGGATTCGAACCCCAGTCCTAAGGGTATGCGAGGTAGTTATGTGCATGTGTGTGACCGTTGGGACGGCGTGTTTCATCCGGTCATAAACTAACTCCATGAATATATAAACTACCACGTTTCCTAAATTCTCAAATAACCAAAGCATGGACAGTCCTTAACCCTCAACCACAACAGATACAGCAGCCCAAAACATAACAACCATTTATCCATGCGAATTGCTTAAACATCCAAGGCATTTAACAAACTAATGAACCAAAGCAAGGTAGAGCAAATAAACAAAGCATGATGATTTCAAATAAGTGGTAAAAGATTAATGGACAAACCATTCACTAAGATTGATAATACACATATCAGAAGAAAAAAAAGACAATCGTGGGCAGGCATGGCAAGCAAGGAATCGCGTTGGTAACACAACTTAAAAGTTAAACTTAACGCAAGTTAGCAGGCAGGATTGTAAAACAAACATGTGGATTATAAGTACAGGCCAAGACTATGAATACTAATCCAAACAGTTTTTTCAATCCTTATGACAAGTTTCTGAACTTAAGAAAACAAGCATATCACCAATTCAGTTAGCACAGACATTTCAAATAGAGGCATGGTATTTAGATGGTAGCAGCAGATAGCATTGTATCAAAGCAATATAAAATCAAGCATCTTTTTTTTAACGCATACAAACTCCATCAAACTGATTTTTTTAGACACAGCAAATAAAAACTTGGAAACAGCAGCAGCATTAACACAACAATCCTAAGGCATTCTAAGCATGTTGTTTATGATATCATGAATAGTGAGAAAAAAACTCATCATACTGTCATGCTTTACAAACAGAAACAGAACTTATAACAGTTATTACTTCAACAACAACCTAAACATCTATAAGGCAACATATGAGTAGTTGGAGCAATTTTCAAAACTTGGACCTCACACACCAAGGCTGACAGAGTGAAAGGACTCTCGTAAACACATTTTGACATTCATACTATCAGTATTCATAACTGCAATGATGCTAAGACAAAACTACATTGGAACCTAAAACCTCATACCAAAATCATAAGTGAACTTTAAAGCACCATGAAGCCAAAACAGGATTAATTTGGAAACAAATATGAGAAACAGACTTGCAAATTGCTACCATGTCAAAGGTTAATAACAAGCTGAACTTAAAATGGTGTATGGTTCAGGTTTCAAACACACATGTTGACAAAGTTCACGTTAAAGTTGGCATACATAGTACACATAATGGCAAGCATGTTCACAAATTGGAGATACATCAAATGACAATCTAAGGTTGGTAAACATATCCTAAACACCATAGTTTAACATGAAGGATATAGCAAGATGACTAAATGCAAGAGTGACAGCAGGTATCAAATTAACTTAACATGAGAATTGATCATAACAAAGCAAACAAGTGATGGCAGCATAGATATTGGTGACAGAGGCAGCAACAATGTCAAAGTGCTTAATGTGCATAACAATCATAGCAGTCTTGTGCCTATCACAAAGTGGCAGTTCAAAAACTCAATCCAATATATCAATCCATCTTGATTTCAGAGTGACAAAACAAACATTGTAGTGCACATCTAATAGGTCAGCAATCATAACTTTCAGAGGATTCAAAGATTGGTGCATACCATATGAATACAAAAGGGCAACAAAAAGAATCTACACAGAACCAAATGCTCATTAAACAAGTTTTCAAGCAAAAAGCAACAAGTTTGGAGTCACTCTTAAATCAGACATATACCCAAGAGGCTTTCTGAAATCACACAATTATATTCTTAATGCTAAGCATGACATGATGATGGCAGATATGTGCTTAGGGTATATCAAAGGAATGCATCACATAGGCATAAAGACAGAATAGATTTAACAAAGAAGATCATACATCGCATGAGTTATATGTGATACTTAGCAATCAAGGGTGATGACATAAGTGTGAACATGGCATGGTAATCGTGTGCACAACAAGATAGGAGCAGAAATGTATGACAAGTGTCAACAATGAGTCCACAAACAATGTTTAATTAGAGACCACATCAGCAGTTATGTCCACAAGCCGTTAGTTAACACTAAATACACAGATATTACTTTTCATATCAGCTCACATGACACAATAACTTAGAACTATAAATCAAAACAGCTGCATATTTCAACAAGTTAACAGTTCAGAACATCAACCTTAAGCACAAAGAAAACAAACTTGGTTCCAAAGTACAAGATCATGCCGTGTCAGAATTGTGTGCATATCAAGATGTAGATAAATACATGACTACTAACAGTAAACCCTGTGACAGAGTAAGTCCCAAAACAGTTTCCATGCTCACAAACACAACTCAACAAGTATCAACATCTAAACAAAACTTTTAGATACAAGACAATGAGTTTAAGTACACAAACTGGTTATACATTAATGATGACAGAAAAAAAACACAAATGGCCAACACTTATCAACTCTTACTCATAATAACATCCAAACATCAAGAACAATCATAGGCTTGCTAGCACTTATACGCATCCCAGTTTTGACAGTATAACACAAAGTAAAACCACATAGACTTACAACCAGTTAGTGAACAAAATCAAATGCATTATCATTACAATGAATTTCAGGCATAGTAACTAGAACAAAAAGGCAATGCAAATGTATACCTCCATATATCAGCAAAGCAAACAAACCAAATCTTACTTTATGATATCATGCCATGGACATAAGTTTAAGCAAATTCAAATATGCATTGTCACATTATGGATGGATGAATAGCAACATCAAACACATTACACAAACAGTTATGAATAGATATGATAATGTCAATAATACATGAGCAAGGATATTAAATAGGGAGAGTGTAGTTACCAAGTGGAGTATGTCCACTGCACCTTCAAGTGTGTACTGACCTCTCCTTTATGAAATAGCAAAAACTCCAAAGCAGACCTTCTCCTTTTCTTGCTCATGAAAACTCAAAACTCAGAAACTTTTAGAGTGCTTTGTGAAAATTGTTGGTCCTTTGCACTGAGGCTGAACTCCTTTATATAGGCAGAGTGTTGGCTTGGGTAAGTCCAAATATCAAACATATGGAGGGCTTAATAGTCACCAACGTCTCTTTTGAAATTTCAAAATCGGTCCATGTCTTGGAGACAATTGCGCTGTGCAAGTTTCAGAATTACAGTGCTGAATCACAACTCCATGTATGTTTTCTGAGGCCTTTACTTGATGCTAGTAGGAATGGTATCGAATGAAGTAAAGGTTGGGGATAGCGTGAACAGATTGCAGACGACGACAGTTGTATGCTGAAATAGGTATGTCTTCTCTGCACCATTTCTGCACCTTCACAGTCGAGCTTGGAAAGGAAAGGGCGTGGGAAGTTCAAAATAGTGAATTCACGCAACGGATTGAATGGTGGTGGGTTTGAATTGAATTGATGAGCTGATTTAAAATATGAATTCTTCTTCCTCATCCATGACTCCTCAGCACACGAGAGAGAAGAACAAATTTGGTTTCTTTTGGGTCTCCTTGGTGTCACGTGTCACACTCTCAAAGGTTGGAAGGAATGGTTGAAAAGTCAAACCCAAACACTCCATTTTCATTGGTTTAAAACAATAGCAAAGGTGAGCAAAAGGCCGCGTGAGATTGTTTGTTTTAACATGATTAATAAAATGCTTACTAATTAAATTAAAAGGACTAATCAAAAGGAATTAAATGGATAATTGACTTAGTTAACTAGAATTGACTTAAATAAGATTAATTTAAACTAAATAAAATAAAACAATCTCAAATAAAAATAAAAGGTGCCAATTTGAAATTAAACTAATCACATAGCAAATAAAAACTAAGATAAATATCAAATTAAAATAAAGAGAAAAATAATAAATAATAAATAACAAACAACAAATAGCAAAAGAAATGAGGGTAAAATTTGGGGTACAACATTGGGCTTTGTACAAGACATATATAAAACCTCCCCAGTAGAGTCAAAAACCCTTTTTAGGCTCAATCTTGGGCTTTATACCAGACAGACATAATATTTTCCCCGGGAAAGTCAAACTTTTAGCCTTCTCTTAGGCTTTGTATAATGATATCCCTAAAAGGGTTAGTCTCTTTTTAGCCTCAATCTTGGGCTTTGTACAAGACAGATAAACACTCTCTTGTTGAGTCAGTCTTTTCTAGCCTCCTCTAAGGCTTTGTATAAGGACTTCCCCAGTGGAGTCAATCAATCTCTTAGCTTCAACCTTGGGCTTTGATCAAGGCACACAAAAATCAACATCCCCTCAGAGGAAATTAAAATCTCTCTGTAGGAAGACATTTCTCTGTGTTATCACACATCAAAATAGATAATTCAAATCAAACCCTAATCCCAGATAAATGTTGTAAGTGGCACACTTGTTGATTCATATATCCAAGTTGTTGTCCATCTTTTATCCTGGTAAATCCTCTCTTTTATCTAATTGATGTAAGCGGCAAGCCTTTAGATTATTTACATCCATGCCACTGTCCCTCTCTTAGCATGAGAAATCCCTAAGGAAAAATGGCATTGCTCTACATTGAGTTAAAGTTTTCCCCTTCAGGATAACACCCTTATAAAAGAAATTATGGCATTGCTGGATTCTTATATCCCAGTTAAAGTAATCCTTCTTTATAAACAGTCACCCAACAGTTGTGATAAACAGACGAGATGTCTCCCTTTAGAGATGACAAATTCTCTATCAGTCAAACTTTTAGCTTCAATCTTGGGCTTTGAACAAGACACAAATACTCGTTTTAGCTTCAATCTTGGGCTTTGAACAAGACACCAAAACATCATCTTTTTCCTCCCTTAGAATAGGAGGAACTACGATTGCTCTGATTTCCCTGTTTCTTTAAACGGGAATACGTAGGCATAAGATTGTGAAATCTTAGCGAGCATACTAATCAAAAACTCTAGGTTCAGTACCTTCATACTAATAAAAAAATCTAGGTCTAGTACCTTCATACTAATAAAAAAACTCTAGGTCCAGTACCTTCATATTAATAAAAAATGCTACACCAGTACCTTCATACCAATCAAAACTGAGGTCCAATACCTCACCAATCATTAACAAAAACTCTCTCTCATATTTCCCAAGAATCTTTCCCAACCCATCAATGGATAAACACCATCAAGTACAAAGCAGAACCTAAAACTAACAGCCTGTGGATAACCACATATAGGATGGGAAATTGACAACTCCCCATTGTATAACCTGACCCCGGACCCCCGAATTTCTTTAAGCGTTAGTTCAGTTAAACATTCATATGCAAGGTTAGTTTTAGATAGCTTCCCTTTCCCTTCCAGCTTCACGGGATAAATAAGAAATCAGAAAGTAGCACCCCCTCCTCTTCATTGAGGAGAAAACCCAATTCTGCGATAAGGTGGTCACGTCACCGACAAAAATCGCACGCTACACGTACTCGGCCTGATTTTTCGACGTCAGGAAAGACAATGTGAGGGAGACTTCGATCAAGATGCCTTCCTCGTTCTCCAGGATGATGCCTGCTCCGCTGCCTTTCGAGCTGGATGCCCCGTCGACATAGATCATCCACTTTTGGGATCCGTTGGTCGAAGGCTCTGGGAGAGTCATTTCCGCCACGAAGTCGGCCAATACTTGAGCTTTCAGGGCCTTTCTGCCTTCGTATTGGATGTCGAACTCAGCAAGTTCGAGCGACCATCTGAGCATACCCCCCGCCATGTCCGGCCGACCGAGGAGTTGTCGTATGGGTTGCTCGGTCCTCACCACGATCATGTGGGCCAAGAAGTAATGTCGCAGCCTTCTGGCCGCAGTGACGAGAGCCAGGGCGACCTTTTCGATTTGCTGGTACCTAAGTTTCGGACCTTTGAGGGCTTTGCTGGTGAAGTAAATTGGCTTCTGCCCGTCGGTGGTTTCCCGGATTAGGACTGCGCTGACTGCTTCCCCCGTGATAGCGAGTTATAGGAATAACGTCTCCCCTCACTTTGGTCGTGAGAGAACTGGGGGTTGCGAAAGGACTTGTTTGAAGTGGAGGAGCGCTTGCTCGCATTCCTCAGTCCATTCGAACGTGGCTTTCTGGCGTAGAAGCTTGAAAAACAGAAGTCCGTACTGTGCGGACTTGGCCACGAAGTGGGAAAGCAAGGTCAGCATCCCGTTCAGCGACTGTATCAACTTCTTCGAGTTCGGGGCCGGGATCTCGGAGAATGCCCAGCTCTTGTCGGGGTTTGCCTCGATTCCTCTCTCTGTGAGGTAGAAACCGAGGAACTTGCCCGCCCGGACGCCGAAGGTGCATTTGTCGGGGTTGAACCTCATCCTGCATTTTCTCGTTGTGTCGAAGACCTTCGTGAGATGGGCAGCGTGGTCGACTTCTTCTGTGGATTTGACGATCATGTCGTCCATGTAGACCTCGAGCATGTCGTCGATCTCTCCCCAGAAGGCTTTGTTCATCATCCCCTGGTAGGTCGCGTCGGCGTTCTTCAGGCCGAAGGGCATTACGTTGTAGTAGTAATTGCCCGACTCGGTCATGAAGGCGGTGTGCTGCTTGTCGGCCTTGGCCATGGGGATTTGGTTGTACCCCGAGTAGGCAACTATGAAGGACAATAGTTTGAAACCTGCAGAATTGTCGACCAGCTGGTCGATGTTAGGAAATGGATAAGAATCTTTCGGGCATGCTCGGTTAAGATCGGTATAGTCAACGCACATCCTCCATTTTCCATTTTTTTTTACAAGTACAACGTTGGACAGCCAGGTTGTGTACCTAGTTTTCGAAATAAAATTTACCTCTAAGAGGTCTTTTACAGCTTTTTCAGCTGCCTCTGCTTTCTTGGGAGACTGCATATGCCTACGTTGCACTACAGGCCTAGCGGCTGGATCTACAGTGAGCTAGTGACAGGCCACCTCTGCGTCGAGGTCGGACATCTCTAATGTGCTCCACGTAAACAAATCGGCGCTCTCTCGAAGGCATGCCTTCAGCTGCTTCTTCGCCAGGTCTGGGATGGGGCGCGTTGGGTGGAAAGGCTGCCTGTTGCCTTCAGCGGGGAGGTCATTGTCCGCTGCTCCCCTTTCTTCCTGCTCGCCGGGGAAACGACTGTCGAGGTCCACCGTGTTGACCCGCATGAGTGGCTTCTACACTGCATCTGGGGTTGACTTCTCTCCAGCCTTGGGCTTGACGTTGATCAAGCTCAGGCCCTTGGTTGCGGCTTTGAAGCATCTCCTAGCAGCTTCAATGTCCCCGTGCATGGTGGCGACCTGACCTCTGGCCGTATAGTACTTCATCTTCAGATGGACTGTAGATGGTACTGCCGTAAGTTCGGCCAGAGTGGTTCTCCCCAGGATGCATTGGTAGAGGGAAGGGCAGTCTACCACTAAGAAGCAGATATTGACTTGTCGAGCAGTGTCCTCTCTCCCGAAAGTGACCATCAGTTCAACATAGCCCCACGGTCTGGTGGTGGTACCGTTGAACCCTTGTAAATCCGAGCCCACGTAAGGGGTTATATGATTTTCGTCGAGCTGAAGGGTCTCGAAGAGGTGGGCGTACATGATGTCCACCAAACTCCCTTGGTCGACCAGGATTTTGCAGACGTCAAAATTCGCCATCTGCACCCGGATCAGGAAGAGGATGGTGGAGTTGGGTGCGCCGCCCGATAGTTCCTCAAGGTAGAAGGTGATGGGGTTTGAATTCTCCTGCACCTTCTCAAGAGTGGCAGTCTGTGTCGAGGTCGCGGATTCCAGCTCATCGAACTTCTGCTTGATTAACCCGACGGAGACCTTGTTGAAGCCCCCGCCGGATATAACCATCACCGTGGGGAAAGTTTCCCATGTGCTACGGGCTGTGACAGGGTCCTCAGGGGGGAAATTCTCCCACATACTGCGAACTGCCGCGGCGTCCTCGATCCCTTCGGGAACGTAAAAGTCCTCTGGTAGAGTGACGCTCAGGGAGACTTGCAGTCTGTTTTCTCCGGAGGGAGGTGTCGTCTCCTCGACGCTTTGTGTGTCCCGGACATCTGGACAAGAAGCACCACTCCTCTAGGTATACTGCTTTAGATGCCCCTCCTTGATCAGGATCTCTATTTCATCTTTGAGGTGGATTCAATCTTCGGTGATATGTTCGTGGCTCCGATAGAACCTGCAGTATTTGGACTTGCCCGTGTTTGATTTGGGGGGTGTCAGCTTCAGAAAGCGAACACCCCCTTTATGAAATTTTGAGTTGGCACACTCGGAGAGAATTCGCTCGCGGGGAGTGTTGAATGGAGTGTACTCTGTGAACCGGCCAGCTGGACCACTTGGCTCGCGAGAGTCCCTGGGACGGCCTTCGCGTCTTCTCCCCCCCGCGCCTGGGGGCAGTAGAGTCTTCATCCCTGGAACTCTGGGGACCCTCTTGGTGTCGCGAGTCTCTAGCAACGTGGGCGGCCTCCGACTCTTCGAACTGGATGTATGGCTGGGCTCGATGGAGGAGGTCTTCCAAGTTGCGGGGTCTATGGATGCCCACAGCTTTGGCGAACTCGGTCCCGTGACGCAGTCCCCGCTCGATCAGGAACTTCTTCATGTCGTCGGTAGCGGGTACCTCGACGACTTCCCTGTTGAATCTCTCGATGTATTCTCTGAGAGATTCGTCCCTCCCTTGGAGGATGGCTTCCAAAGGAGCCACCGTCTTCGGATGGCGGCGAGATGCAGTAAAATGCCTAGAGAACTGTCTCTTCAGTTGCTTCTAAGCAGTGATGGACTCCGGGGCAAGGCTTTTGTACCAAGCCATGGCACCTTTTCTGAGGGTGGTCGGGAAGAGCCTGCACTTAATAGCTTCCCGAACATTCCAGAAGTCGAGCATAGCCTCGAAGCTCTCGACGTGGTCGTCGGGGTCGGCGGTGCCGTCGTACGTCCCCAAGGGTGGAGGCTTTCCATCCCCACAGGTATATGGGTCTCCATAATCTCCCGGGACAGGGGGTCTGCTGGTCGTTCTCATTACTCCTAACTGGTGATCGTGACAGGGAGTGGTGGCCCCGACCAGGCCCGTGTCGTCGGAGGGAGCTCCTTGGACGGCTTTTCGCCGTCAGCTTTGCTCCTCTTTTGGGCAGGAGAGTGTCGTTGTTTCTTCCGAGGAGGCGAACGATGGCGCTTTTGGGCGACCACAGGCTGAGGTCGTTCCAGGCACGGGCGGCGTCCCGCAGGTGGGGGAGTCGGGCTCCTAGAGTCGACCGGTGGTGTCCTTCGCGGGGAAGGAGAATGACAGGAAGATGGAGGGCAACAATGTCTCCGCAGGGGAGAGCGCCGTTGTCGCCCCCTTTCGAGCGCTTCAATCCTCACGTTCTGCTGAGAGATCAGTTGGTTGGTCTAATTGATCAGAGCGAACAGGGCCACCGTGTTCGGATCAGTATTTGATGGCGCGGGGATTAGCTGGTAGACAGCAGGGGCGCTATCTTGTAGGGTGGCATTGTAAGCCGCGTCGTCAGAGGAAAGGGAGGCAGTACGCCTGTCTCTTTCATCGCCTTCTTCGACGTTGACGACCACATTGTCCTTACGGTCGTCTCTGTTGTCGAACTGCGCAAAGGCGGTGTCCGGAGTCTTAGTCTCAGGCTGGGAGCTGACCATGGTTGTCAGAAAATGAAAGTTGCTTTGGTTTTACGAAGAGGAAAACGGGGAAGCAAAGATTCCCACAGACGGCGCCACTGATCGTACCTGATCAGAAAGGAGATTAGTGGCCAGCAAAGTCGTGAGCTCCGCTACTCCGGTGGTGATGAGACTGTGGGGGGTGTGCATGCAAGGTACTTCGATGCCAAAGTAAGGACAGGAGCAAGCAAGTACAGAAAGTAAGAGTGAGAGTTAGAATGTAATGTAACCTGATCCTCTCATGAGAGAGGGTATTTATAGGCTGCCCCCAGCGCAGGGCCAATGGTCATCTCCTTTGGGCCTTGCGACCCAGCCCAGTGTAGATAACTGCCAGGTCTTACATGGCGTAGTGAAGACCAGCGCGTGGTCTTCGCCCTGGAGTAACGGTCCCGTGATCTCCGGAAAGTGGATTGACCAGCTCTTTCGGAAGTGGACGTTACCTGATGATGTGTCCTCGCGGGAAAGAGCACGTGGAGATCGTGGAGGGAGAGGCGTGACCTCTCCCCGGTGTATGTAACCCCTTCTCGACAGTAACTGATCATTGCGTGCTCGAAGATGAAGAGGTCCAGGTGTGCTCGACGACAAACAGACTTGGGCCTCATTGGGCCGCCTCGTAGTATTGGGTTGGGTCTGCCCGACGGATGGGAAGACGTCGACCCAGTCCAGAACAATATCTAAAAAAAATTATATTCTCATGTATAATCCCTTCTCTTTTGGATAAAAATCTCTTCTCTTAAATTTTGAAGATTTTTTATTTTAAATTAAAAAAGAGAGAAACACATGCATATCAGAAAGTGGAAGAAAAAATTATTTCTTTCTAAATATTACAAATTTGAAATTGAAAAAAAAAACTCTTAATTATAAGTATTACATATTTGATGTTGCTTTTTTTTATAAGTAATGATATTTATAAAAATAGAAATAGAACAAGAGTACAAGAGGTACTCAACAGTCAACACCTCCACAAAACACAAACACTAACCATTCATCCTAATACAATATAAAGGAAACTTCTGTCAATTATAATAGTTACACCAAAAAGAAGATGTTCCGTCCATCCCTCTCTATTTCCAAGCCATAAATCTAATCGATGAAAAGTCTTCCTCAAAGTTAAACACGCCTTCTTTGAATAAGATTGAATTTCTCATCAACCAAATATTCCAAATTATTCCTATTTAAATAATAAGTAAAATGATCCTACTATTCTCATTCATCACTTGATTGTAAAGAATCAATAGAAAAGAAACACCACTCGACTCAGTTCCAAAAGGAAATCCCGTCTACATCCTCACCGCCTCCCAAATCTTCTTTGACAACTCACATAAATGAAACAAATGTTTTAAATCTTCATCTTCCTTACAACAAAGTACACAACATTTATCCCTATCTCCATGAAAAATACCTCTCTTAAATAAGTGATCTTCAATCGGTAATCGATCTAAAAGAACTCTTCGTCCAAAATTTTGAATTTTTAATGGAACCTTCATCTTCCAAATGATAAAAATAGCTGCCAGCAAATCTAAAGATAATTTCGTCGAACAAGGAATCGTCTTAAAATAACAAGAATTAACACTGTACAGTTCAAGTTTGTCAGCAAGCCATATGTAGTCGTCATCTTCTTCTTGCAGGGGCTGAATGTCTGTCAACATCTCCTTAATTTCATCCATCTGATTGGCAGTGACAATATTCACAATGTTGTTGTTGTGCAGAATCTTCCATGACCAATCTCCATTGATCCATTCACCTGCGTCAGCTACACTGCAATTCTTAACCATCACACAAACAAAAACTTCAGGAAACGCTTTTTTCAACGTTTGATTTGTAAAAACTCAAATTTAAAATTTAGATCTATAAATATCAAATATCAAAATTTTAAATTGGGGTATTTTTTAAATGTAAACAAAATTTTGATCTAATTTAAAAAAAAAAAATAGATGAAGAGAAGAAAAATAATAGATCCTTTATAAAAAAAATTGTGTTGAGAACTACTATGTCTAAATAGTGTATATTTGCAATCTCATATGTTTGTCTATCAAAATCAATAAAACTTATTATTTAATACAGTGAACAACCACGTGAAATTTAAAATATGGTGGATAATTTTGATTTATAAAATTGAAAAGCATCGAGGGAAGTGTTAACAAAGGAAAATAACTGTGTAAATAAGTATTAATGAACTCGAGATTTTTGGATTTGATATTGATATCGATATAATTTATTATATATATGATGTGCAAAGTTAATGGGTGTTTAATGTTTATGGGTTTGTTTGGGGCCGGTCCAACGCGTTTTGAGACCTAAGGTAAAATTCGATTTAAAATATTTTTACAATAATATTTAATAAAAAATAAATTTTTTAATTAAATAATTTTTAAAACTTTTTTATAATTAATATTACTTTTGATGTGTGTAGAGAATTTAAAACCAACGCTATTAGTTATTGAGCTAAAAAATATTTTTTAAATGGTAAAATTGTGATATTTTAAAAATTAAATAAACTTTTTAAATTTATAATTTTTATAATTTTTTTACATTGTAGACAACTAAAAAATTTAAAACTAGTGCTATTGATTATTGAACTGCAAATATTTTTAGCTTTAAAATTGTAAAACAAAAATTATAAGAATTAAACACAAGTACTATACTATAAAGGAACAAAGTTTTGTCATTTGACACATTTTATTTATTTATAATTTATTTTGTAAAATATATTAGTTATATATAATTTGAGGCCTGTTTTTTTATCATTTACGACTTACTTGAGGCCTATTTTAAGGTTCAAAACAATGAGGCATAAAACCTTAGACTCACTGGCCTTATTGTTAGATTTCTAAAACGATGAAGATGACCTTATTGTTAATATACAAATCTAACATAATTTATTTTTTTTGCATTTAATAATATTATTTTAAAATACTATGATTACTTTTTAGTGTAGATGAAAAATGCAATTGGTATAGTGGATAAAAATTGACTGACAAAGGTTAAATGTCACTAATAAAATGCTATTAGGTTGAATGCTAAAATTAGAGTTTAAACTCCAAATATAAAGTTGAATACGTGAGTTTGTAATGATTATTAGTATTATTTGGCCTAATTCAAATTATAAGGTGAAAGCTATTACTTTATATAAATTATTTTTGAGTTTTATTGTTAATTAGTGTAAGGCTTGTTGTTTTCTAATACATTCTCAAGTCTAACACTATTGAGTTTGGTGTGTGGATATTAACGTTGCGTGACCTAAATTATCGATCTATGAGACTTGATTTTTCTAATATATCCTCTTGCACCTAACACCTTTTGGGCTTGGTGTGTGAATATAAACAGTGGGTGAGTCGAATTATCGATATATGATACTTGATTTTTCTAATACACCCTTTTACACTCCACTTTTTGGATTTGGCGCGCATATATAAATGGTGGGTGAACTGGATTGATAGAATCGTGATACCATGTTAAAAAATGTGGTTAGACCTAACTCAACCCTACAAAATCGACTTGTAAGATGAGATGTCACTTTATATAAATCTTATATCAGTTCTATCTTTAACCAATGTGTGACTTGAATTTTTCCTAAGACATCCTTCACGTCTAACATTATTAAATTTAATGTATAGATATAAACGATAGATACACCAAATTAACAATATATGGAACTTGATTTTTCTAATAATTACTTCATTAAAAAAAAAACTAATACTCCCTCCGTCTCACAATAGGTGTTTTCTTTGAGATTTTCACATTTTTTAAGATACTGATTAATTGTGTTGATTTCAATGATAAAACGAGTGTCATTTACTAAAATAACCTTATTAATAATAGATAGTGGAGTAGTTAGTAAATGAATTAAAATACAATAAATAAGGGTAAGTTAGTGGAAAGAAATAATAAATATTACATTGGTATTCTAAATAGACAAATAATTTGAAATAAATAAAAAAATGAAAGAGAACACCTATTGTGAGACGGAGGGAGTAAGTTTTTATAGATGCAATAAATAAACATCAATGTAGTTTGGGAATGAATAATTAAAAAGGAAACACACGCTACTAATAGGAAATTAAACCGCCCATTAATATGATTAAGAGGGCACCTACTTTAGTCTGTGGGCCATTGAATTTCCACATATCGAAAAAACCCTTTATTATGTGCATGACAACAAAAGTATTTAAAGGACAAAATAGACAATCTTGTCCTCTTGTTATTGCGTAGTGGAAAAGTCAATTGCTAACGGTATCTATCCACCGACCACCGACCACCGACCTAACTCTATGCCCACTCACAATTATTAAAATACTAACATAATAATAATGAAAATGATGTAAAATATTTTTTATTTATTCTATATAGTTTTCTTCGCCCTTATTTGAATTCTCCTTTAAATCTTTTATTTCATTAATCATGTAAAGACACCAAAGAACCCACTTCATACACCAGATTGGCATTCATTAAAATCTTTATTTTTATTATTGTTATTATTGTGCCACTAACAAACACATACCAACTTGTTTTTGTTTTTTAAATCATGCCTGACGGCAACAACTCTTCTTTTAAAAACATAGAAAGATAGATAGATACACTATCATTTTATTTAATTATAATCCAATTTAGAGTGATAAGATACATTAATTAAACATAAATTTATGATAAGTATTCAAGAATATTAATGTTTGATTGAAACAAGTTACTACTATAAACTGATATCTCTCACAAACTATTATGATAAAATTTATATATAAGATTAATTTATCCTATATATATATATATATATATATATATATATATATATATATATATATATATATATATTGTCAACTTGAAATCATGCACATGTTTTCATAATTAGGAGATGAAATGCTTTTCTCTGTTGTTTTTTCAGCTAAGACACCAAGTACTACTAATCATGTCATGAATTTAGATCATTACACCTTGCAACAGCCTCAACAAAAGTTAAATTTTTTTAAAAACATTTATTTAAAATTTTAAATGTCACTATAAATTAACATACTTTAACTTTAGACCGTAAAGACTATCTTTTAGAATATATTTATCACATAATCTTATTTAATGGCTTAAATGCACTTTTGGTCCTCCTAGTTTATATTTTTTATATTTTCGGTCCCTCTATTACAAAATCTGTGATTTTGGTCCCTACATTTTGATGGTCTTTGCAATTTTGTGGTCCCCCTCCAATTTTGCTCCAAAACAGTACATGAACAGTGCATGGTCGTACATGAACAGTGCATGTCCGTACATGAACAGTGCACTGTTCATGTACGGTTTTGGAGCAAAATTGGAGGGGGACCACAAAATTGCAAAGACCATCAAAATGTAGGGACTAAAATCGCAGGTTTTGTAATAGGGGGACCGAAAGTGTAAAAAATCTAAACTAGGGGACCAAAAGTGCATTTAAGCCTTTAAGTAAATATATTTCTAAATTTTTTTTAATTGTACTATATGTATGTGTTTGGTCAAAATATTTTATTATTTTAGTAATTTAATGTATATTAATTTATTATATTAATATAAATTATTATAAAAAGTAATTAAAATATATTTTTATATAAAATTATATTTTAAAAGGTTGTGTTAAATATAGAAACAGTTTATTTCATTATTTATCAAGATGCTAATATTTTTAAAAGAATTTAATTGATATGCATGGCCAGTGTAAAGATTATTTACACTATCAGTTGATATCAATCGCTAATTTATTTAAATACCTTGACTTTTTTTTAACCACTTAAAAAGTAATACCCACGGATGGTTGTGATATATTGACGGTGTGAAACTTATTACACTGACAATGCATAACAATTAATCTCTTTAAAATATGTCATGTTTCTAAAATAAGTTTAAATTTCAGGTTTTGCTTTATTGAAATGATAAAATTTAATTAGAAGGTTGAATACATAATTTATTTTTAAAAAATTTATTTTTAGTTTAACAATTTTCAAATAGGAAAAAAATGGTGATATACTTTTTACATTGTCAATCAATGTCGACCATAAATTTCATCAAATTAGGCTGAAAATTTTAAATTAATTATATGACATGACAGAATAATATATTTCAATGACAATATAAATTTTTTTTATACTTTCAGTGTTATACTCTTATATATATATATATATATATATATATATATATATATATATATATATATATATATATATATATATTGTTTTTTTTTAATATATTGACCGTGGATATATTCAAAGATCATTTTAAATATTTCTATATATAAAATCAACCAAATACCAAACATGTTATGAATTTATCATTAAACCTTGCAATAGCCTCTACACCGATAATATATATATATATATATATATATATATATATATATATATATATATATATATATATATATATATATATATATATATATATATATATATATATATATATATATATATATATCAGCAAGCCAGGCCCTAGGGTATGGCGGTAGAGGCCTTTGCCTAGAGCCTCTAGTTTTTCTTTTGTTTCATGCCTATGATAATACAAGTAATAGCTATTGCCATTTCATAAGTGTAGGATTATTCTCTTTTATTGTTTGTAATATTATAGTTTAAGCATGTACTCTCTCCGGTCACAATTATAATAAAAAATAATTATTTGTACATTAATTAAAAAATTAGTTAAGTGTAATTAATTTTTTTGATTTCATATATATTTAGAGTAAAATTTACTATAATATCCTTAATTATATTTGATTAGGGTTGTTCGCGGGCCGGTTTGGTTCGGTTTTGAGAGAATCCGATACTCAAACTAATGAAAAATAAATGGATTGGTTTGGATTGGATTTTTATATTTTTGCAATAAAGCTCAAATCAAACCAATCCGAAAAACAATGGATTTGTTTGGATTGGATTGATCGGATATATTAAAAATAAATATACAAAAAATATTTTTTTTAAATTATTTGTTTACACGCTAAAATATGAAAAATAAATATTGAACACATGACACACATATTTTTAAGCAAGTTATGACTACCATAGTCATATAGTTGTTGTATATCACTTAAATATTCAATAACGTAAAACAATTTTATTGCATATGCATACTCCATTCCATAGCATAAAATTGAAGGTTTAGAGTTTGCAAATACTTGTGATTTAAGGATTTGCAATTTGGGAAGAAGCATGTGGTTTGCGGATACTTATAGTTTGCAATTTATGAGTTTGATTTATAATGGTTGTGATGTTTGGTTTCTCTATATTTCATCATTGATTGATAGGCTTGTGATAATTTGAAAGATGTCGTTTCGTTTTTCATTGGAAATGTCCAGAGACTATACCTCTTTATTTCTTTCATTATGGTTTGTACTTGCTAATTGCTATAATTATAATTCTCTTCATTCAAATAAATAAGTAATAACTCAATTAAAATTAATAATTTATTATATGAATTAATTATGTTTATTGTTATTGGTTTGGTTTGGTTCGGATTTACGTGTAACGCCCGTATATAAATACATACATCAAAGCATATATTATACATGAATTCTACGTTTGGTACTGAAATATCAATAAGTCAATAGTAAACACATTATACATATACATGCCCAAAATACCTAATACAAAAAAGCTATGGCATAAATATATATACAAGATGTTCCAAAGATAAATACTAAGAACTAGATCGACAACGATCTCAAAAAAGAACTCCACAACGGAAGCTACGCCATCAGACAAGTAAGGATAATCACATGGCCTTATCCTTGCCCTTTGCGGAACCTGAAGTACCTGAAAATGTTCAACAATAGTGGGGTGAGATACATCAAATCTCAGTGAGTTCTCTATCTTATGGATTCTCTCGGCTCTACAAGGTTCTAACCAAATCCTAACTCAAGTCCAAGGGAAACGAAAGGACTTCGAGTTCACAAAATCTCACACTAGAGAACCAATCGTACAATTCACAAAACGACAACTAGTTAAAGAATCTTCTCCCCGGCCAGCCTATACAAGGCACTACAACACGGGTCACGGATCCTTAACATAGATAACTTCTTCCCGGCCAGCCCACACACGGAGCACTTCAACACAGGTCACGGTTATCTACAAATGGTACTTCTCTCCGGCCAGCACACACAAGGAGCACTACAACATGGGTCACGGTACCATCCACTAAGTAACTTCTCCCCGGCCTGCCCACACAAGGAGCATTACAACACGGGTCACGGTTACTTACTTAATAAATACTTCTCCCCGGCCATCCCGCACAAGGGGCTCTTCAACACGGGTCACGATATTTATTAAGGGATACCTACTTAATAAATACTTCTCCCCGACCATCCCGCACAAGAGGATTAAACACGGGTCACGGTATTTATTAAGGAACAAACCACAAACCGGAGGAATTACGGTCCTCCACTAACAACTACTTAACAAAGATACTCTTCAAGTATCGATGTAAGCAATGCCGCACAATTCTCTAAGTCATTCTAGTGTACTAAGGTTTCCTCACAAATTCACATCTTGAAGCTTTTAGATTTTCAAACGTTTCGTTTTACATAAATCACGAAATCCTGATATTTTAACATAATTGAAATAAATTCAGCTCATAATCAATATTTTCACTTTCCATTGCCTAGAACACATTCATAGCTTCACATCGATATAAAGAACGTCTAAAACGGATAACCGATTCAAAAGTTACGGATTTTCAAAGAAAAGAAATTATTGAGAAACAGCCAGATTCGCTTGGCGACTCAGGATTTCGCCTGGCGAATCCCTCTTCGTCAGCAATTCGCCTGGCAAACTAGTGGCGAAACACAATTTTAGAAAAACCCAAGAGTTCCGGTAGCTAACACATTTCTGTCTCCCCATTTTCGCCTGGTGACTTAGGATTTCGCCTGGCGAATCCCTCTTCGCCTGCCGAACTAGTGGCGAGACCTAATTTACCTGGCGAATCCTAATTCGCCTGGCGAATCGCATCAGAACCAGACTTTTTCTGCTGCGGGTTACATGGTTCCAAACTCCAAATCCAACTTTTTCCAACCCAAAACATTGCCAAACAATCAAAACAAGTGTCAACAATGTTCATATGCATATTTCGATTATACTACGCAATTTATATCGATTTTCGACCGTTAGATTTATTTATTTGCAAAATTGTTTATTTTTTTTCTCAAAATCTAACCTAACTCTAGAAACTCAAGAATTCTACAACTAAAGCTTATATCTAGAACCCACCTGGATTAGAAGATGATGATGAAGAAGATGAGATGAAAAGATGAAGATGAGATGATGATTCTTGTTCTTGAGCTCTTTGGAATTTTTCTCTTCTTTTCTTTTCCTTTTCCTTCTCTTTACTTTCTCTTGCTCCAAATGTTTCTAACTTTGGAAAACGAGGGAAAAAGAAATAATATAAAGAAAATACTCAAAATTAGTAACACTACTAAATGTCCAAATTAGCTCAAATACACCAATTAATAAAACCTTAGAGTTAGATAATATTAATCTGATCAGCTCTGAGTTTATCAGTTGCTCTAATTATCTTATCAGATAAATACTCAGAGCACACTGGATCTCAACTGGTCTCAACTAATATTATCCAGAGCATTTATAAAATACGGGGTATTACATCCTCCCCTCCTTAAATAGAAATTCGTCCTCAAATTTAAAAGATTACCTGAACAGCTAAGGGTAAGCATCTCGCATCTCCGATTCTAGTTCCCAAGTAGCATCACCCGGATGCGTCACATCCCATTGCACCTTAACAAGAGGAATGTCTTTGTTCCTTAATACCTTTGTTTCTCTTCCCGCAATACGACTCGGTTGAGGTTCAAACGTTAAGTCTGCTTCTATTTCCACTGATTATGGTAAAACTGGTTGAAGAGGGTCAGGAATAAACTTTCAGAGCTGAGATACATGAAAGACATCATGCATCTCTGACAGAGAGGGTGGTAAGGCTAATCTGTAAGCGACTTCACCAATCCTTTCTAAGATCTGATACGGTCTCACGTATCTCTGACTTAACTTGCATGACTTAAACGGTCCTTTCAAACTCAATCCCGGAGTAACTTTCAGAAACACATGGTCACCTTCCTTAAATTCTAAAGGCCTCCTACGATTGTCCGCATAACTCTTTTGACGATCTTGTGCTTGTTTAACTTTCTCACGGATCATTCGAATCTTTTTCGTAGTCTCTTGAATAATTTCGGGTCCCAAAATTCTATCTTCACCAACTTCCGCCCAACACAAAGGTGTTCTACATTTCCTCCCATACAATGCTTCATAAGGGGCCATACCGATGCTCGCATAGTAACTTTTGTTATAAGAAAACTCAATCAACGGTAGAAGTTCTTTCCAAGTTCCTCTACTTTCTAGCACACAAGCTCTTAACATGTCTTCCATCGTTTGTATTGTTCGCTCAGTCTGACCATCAGTCTGAGGATGATTCGACGTGCTCAAACGTAACCTCGTACCCATAGCTTGTTGAAAAGCCTTCTAAAACCTCGAAGTAAACTTTGGATCTCTATCGGACACAATATTAGAGGTCATCACGGCTAAGAAATGCGCATATTTCCTTAGTCGATCCACAATCACCCAAATAGAATCGTAACCACCTTGTGTACTAGGTAAACCTACTTCAAAATCCATAGAAATATTATCCCACTTCCAAACTGGAATCTCTAATGGTTGCAACAGATCGCCTGGTCTTTAGTGTTCAATCTTTACCTGTTGACACACTGCACATTCTGACACATACACCGCAATATCCTTTTTCATTCCTGGCCACCAATAATCCTTCTTTAAGTCCTGATACATCTTCGAAGAACCAGGATGTATCGTAAAAGTACCTTTATGAGCTTCATCTAAAATCTTTCTATTTAATACCGCATCATTCGGAACACAAATCCTTTGGTTAAACAGGACAATCTCATCCGCTGCTCGTGAAAAACCCGGTTGAAGTAACATCTCTTGAAACTCCTCCTCTAAAACTTGTTCTTGTTGAATCTCAACTCTTAGAGTAGAATTGACATTCAAATTTCCCATGATTACACCATTCGGAGTCCACACAAATTGGAGATTAAGATCTCTTAACTTTTCCAACAAAGCATACTCCAAAATCATCAATTCGGGAGTCCACACAAATTGGAGATTAAGATCTCTTAACTTTTCCAACAAAGCATACTCCAAAATCATCAATTCGGCACTATGAACCATTTTTTGACTTAATGCATTTGCCACTTTATTTGCTTTTACTAGATGGTACTTTAATTTTAAGTCATAATCCTTTAAGTACTCAATCCACCTTCTTTGCCGCATATTCAACTCCTTTTGGTCAAATAAATACTTCAAACTTTTATGGTCACTGAACATTTCAAAACGCACACCATACAAATAATGGTGCCACACCTTCAGTGCAAACACAACTGCTGCTAGTTCCAAATCGTGAGTTGGATAATTCTTCTCGTGAACTTTCAATTGTCGGGAAGCATAAGCTACCACTTGACCACCTTGCATCAGAACACCTCCTAATCCCATCTTAGAAGCATCGCAAAATACTTCGTAAGAGTTGTCAGGATCAGGAATAATTAACACAGGAGCAGTCGTCAATCTTTCCTTCAATTTCATAAAACTTTGCTCACAACCTGAATCCCACTCATAAGCACAATCTTTTCGAGTAATTTTTATCATTGGTAAGGCCAATTGAGAAAAACCTTTGATAAACCTCCTATAGTAACCAGCCAATCTGAAGAAACTTCTAACTTCTGAAGCATTCTTCGGTCTCTCCCAATTAATCACTGCTTCTACCTTTGACGGATCCACTGCCACGCCACCTTGAGATATAACATGACCAAGAAAATTAACTTTCATCATCCAAAACTCACACTTGCTTAACTTAGCAAAAAGTTGCTTCTCCTGCAATACCGATAAGACAATTCTCAGATGTTCTCCGTGCTCTTGTGGAGTACAAGAATAAATAAGAATGTCGTCAATAAAGATTATGACAAATTGGTCCAAGTAAGCTTGAAATATACGGTTCATGTAATCCATAAAAACAGCTGGAGCATTAGTCACACCGAAAGGCATCACTAAGAATTCGTAATGGCCGTAACGGGTTCTAAATGCAGTCTTAGGCACATCGGAACTCTTCACTCGGATATGATGATAACCCGACCGTAAATCAATCTTCGAGAACACACAGGCTCCTTTCAATTGATCCAACAGGTCGTCTATCCTGGGTAAAGGGTACTTGTTCTTAATGTTGACTTTGTTTAACTTACGATAATCAATACACAACTGCTTCCACCATCTTTCTTCTTTACCAATGAAACTGGAGCTCCCCACGGTGAAACGCTAGGTCTAACAAAATATTTAGCCATCAAGTCCTCCAATTAGTCCTTTAGTTCTCTTAATTCAAGTGGTGCCATCTGATAAGGAGAAACTGATATAGGAGCCGTTCCCGGTACCAGATCAATAGAGAACTCAACTTCTCTCTTCGGAGGAAGAGAAGTAACGTCCTCAGGAAAAACTTCGGGAAACTCACAGACTATAGGAATACTCAGCACTTTCTGGTCACTACTCCCCTCCTTAGTAAGAACCAGTAAAACAGATTTCTCCTTCTCAAACAATAAATTTATCATTCCCACCGTACCTTCTAAAATAGTTGTTAACACATCCTTCAGGGTAGCCTCGGCAGATGGAATGATGATTAGCTTTTCCTCACACCCAATAAACACCGAATTAGCAGAAAGTCAATCCATTCCCAAAACGACATCAACTTTCTTAAGCGGTAAACAAATAAGGTCAATCTGAAAAACTCTACCATTCACAGACAAAATATAGTTTTCACACATCAACAGTGTCTCAACCATTTCATCCATGGCGGTAGTGACCACCATAGGAGGAGACAAAGGGATATCTTTCAACCCAAGCCGCTTCACACATCGCATCGACACAAAATAATATGTTGCCCCACAATCAAATAAAACAAAACAAGGATGCCCGTTTACAAAACACGTACCCGCAATCAAAGAGTTGTCACTTTTCGTCTTCCTTGCATCCAAAGTATAAACTCGTCCGGTATTCCTTCCTTGCACTTGGTTTCTATTCTGAGTACAATCTCTAGCCACATGTCCTATTCCATTACAAATATAACACCTGAAACTCCCATCGACACACTTCCCAAAATGACGTTTGTTGCACACCCTACATAAAGGAATAACGTTAGGTCTAGCAACCTGCTTCCCTTTGAAAGCTTGTGGTCTAGGCCCAAATTGTTGACTCGCTCTCCCACGAGCCCCCTGATTCACCCTACTTGCAACACCTTCAGCTTGGACTTTCTTCAAACTATGCTCAGCCACATAGAATTGCCTTAGAGCTTCTGCATAAGTAGTGAACTCCCTCTGAGATACACTATGAGAAATTTCAGGTTTTAGTACAAACAGAAACTGATCTATTTTCCACCGTTCATCCGGAGCATACATAGCCTGCCTAGAATAAGCAGCCATGTCCTTAAACTTTTCAGCATAACCGGCCACAGTCATACTACCCTGTCTTAACTGTTGAAATTCAAACTCTTTCTGAGTCCTCAAGGAACTAGGAAAATATTTCTCCATGAAAATTGCCTTGAATTGTTCCCAGACCTTGGGCACACCCTGAATAGTCATAAGAGCCGACGCACTCTCCCACCACCTCATGGCAGGACCCTTCAACGAATGCGAAGTAAAAACCACCTGATTCTCTTCACTATAGTGCACTATCAAGAAAATCCTTTCCATACCCACTATCCATTCGTGTGCCTTTACAGGATCTAATCCGCCATGAAATTCCGGAGGATTCATGCGAAAGAAATCCCGGAAAGTCCCACCTACAGCTTCTGGAACAACCACCTGAGGATGCAAACCTCCATTCATTTGTTGTACCATTTGCAGCATAAACTGATTCTGTTGCTGCTGCATCTGTTGCATAAACTGATACAAAGGAGCATTCCCATCGCCACCTGGAGGATTCGTCCCAGCTGGAGTAGTACGGGGTCTACCACGGTTGCTTCTGCGTCCGTCAGCCATATTCCTAAAGGTCATACAGATAGGATTAAGTTGACCAGGCTCAATACCATAAATATAACACTTAAGGCCAATGGCGACACAACGCATATGAAACGAAAAGAAAAACTTATTCTATTTCATGGCTAGGTCGAGGATACGGCCTGCTCTGATACCAACTGTAACGCCCGTATATAAATACATACATCAAAGCATATATTATACGTTTGATACTGGAATATCAATAAGTCCCTAGTAAACACATTATACATATACATGCCCAAAATACCTAATACAAAAAAACTATGGCATTAATATATATACAAGATGTTTCAAAGATAAATACTAAGAACTAGATCGACAATGATCTCAAAAAAGAACTCCACAACGGAAGCTACACCATCAGACAAGTAAGGATAATCACATGGCCTTATCCTTACCCTTTGCGGAACCTGAAATACCTGAAAATATTCAATAATAGTGGGGTGAGATACATCAAATCTCAGTGAGTTCTCTATCTTATGGATTCTCTCGGCTCTACAAGGTTCTAACCAAATCCTAACTCAAGTCCAAGGGAAAGGAAATGATTTCGAGTTCACAAAATCTCACACTAGAGAACCAATCGTACAATTCACAAAATGACAACTAGTTAAGGAATCTTCTCCCCGGCCAACCTATACAAGGCACTACAACACGGGTCACGGATCCTTAACGTAGATAACTTCTTCCCGACCAGCACGCATACAGAGCACTTCAACACGGGTCACGGTTATCTACAAATGGTACTTCTCCCCAGCCAGCCCACACAAGGAGCACTACAACACGGGTCACGGTACCATTCACTAAGTAACTTCTCCCCGGCCAGCCCACACAAGGAGCACTACAACACGGGTCACGGTTACTTACTTAATAAATACTTCTCCCCGGCCATCCCACACAAGGGGCTCTTCAACACGGGTCACGGTATTTATTAAGGGATACCTACTTAATAAATACTTCTCCCCGACCGTCCCGCACAAGGGGATTAAACACGGGTCACGGTATTTATTAAGGAACAAACCACAAACCGGAGGAATTACAGTCCTCCACTAACAACTACTTAACAAAGATACTCTTCAAGTATCGATGTAAGCAATGCCGCACAATTCTCTAAGTCATTCTAGTGTACTAAGGTTTCCTCACAAATTCACATCTTGAAGCTTTTAGATTTTCAAAAGTTTCGTTTTACATAAATCACGAAATCCCGATATTTTAACATAATCGAAATAAATTCAGCTCATAATCAATATTTTCACTTTCCATAGCCTAAAACACATTCATAGCTTCACATCGATATAAAGAACGTCTAAAACGGATAACCGAGTCAAAAGTTACGGATTTTCGAAGTAAAGAAATTATTGAGAAACAACCAGATTCGCCTGGCGACTCAGGATTTCTCCTGGCGAATCCCTCTTCGCCAGCAATTCGCCTGGCGAACTAGTGGCGAAACACAATTTTAGAAAAACCCAAGAGTTCCAGTAGCTAACACATTTCTGTCTCCCCATTTTCGCCTGGCGACTTAGGATTTCGCCTAGCGAATCACTCTTTGCCAGCACTTCGCCTGGCAAACTAGTGGCGAGACCTAATTCGCCTGGCGAATCGCATCAAAACCAGAATTTTTCTGCTGCGGGTTACATGGTTCCAAACCCCAAATCCAACTTTTTCCAACCCAAAACATTGCCAAACAATCAAAACAAGTGTCAACAATGTTCATATGCATATTTCGATTATACTACGCAATTTATATCGATTTTCAACCGTTAAATTCATTGATTTGCAAAATTGTTCATTTTTTCCTCAAAATCTAACCTAACTCTAGAAACTCAAGAATTCTACAACTAAAGCTTCTATCTAGAACCCACCTGGATTAGAAGATGATGATGAAGAAGATGAGATGAAAAGATGAAGATGAGGTGATGACTCTTGTTCTTGAGCTCTTTGGAATTTTTCCCTTCTTTTCCTTTCCTTTTCCTTCTCTTTACTTTCTCTTGCTCCAAATGTTCCTAACTTTGGAAAATGAGGGAAAAAGAAATAATATAGAGAAAATACTCAAAATTATTAACACTACTAAATGTCCAAATTAGCTCAAATACACCGATTAATAAAACCTTAGAGTTAGATAATATTAATCTGATCAGCTCTGAGTTCATCGGTTGCTATAGTTATCTTATTGGATAAATACTCAGAGCACACTGGATCTCAACTGGTCTTAACTAATATTATCCAGAGCATTTATAAAATACGGGGTATTATATTACGGGTAGCAAATTAGAAATCTGTTGTCCGAATCAATTAACACCGGTTTTAATTAGTTCGGTTCAGTTTTTTCTTGAACTGGAAAAATGTCCGACCCAAACACATTGGTTTGGTTTAGATTCCAGTTTGGTTTGGATTTGCCGAACCAATAAACACCCCTATATTTGATGAATCAACTACCAATATTAAATGATATTGAATTAAATTAGGGGTATACTAGTTGTTCTGGACTGGGCCGGGGTCTGCCCATCAATCGAACAGGCCCAACCCACACATCTTGGGATGGCCCAACAAGGGCCTCTTCTCACAACCAACGTCGAGCGCAGGCTCGAACCAACTATGTCGGGCACATACCTTAACCTCGGCAGTGCTCGGGCGCAGGCAGCATAGAGCGTTGGGCAGAGGCACTAAGCCTCTCCGAGCTCGCCCCTCCTCGACACGCATGGACATCTCCTTCTGCACCTAAGTCCTCCCCGCGAGGACACGTCTCTCCCCGACACGCGAGACTCCTCCCCGCGAGCACACGTTCTCATGTAACTGCCCACTCCCGATGGAATCGGTCTGCCCTAATTTCGGAGATCTAGGAGCGGTTACCCCAGGGTGAAGACCACGTGCTGGTCTTCACTACGCCACGTAAGCCCTGGCAGTTGCTTGGATTGGGCCTGGAAATCCAGCCCAGTGCTAGTGACCGTTGGCCCCGCACTGGGGGCTCTCTATAAATACCCTCTCACTTGAGAGGGCCAGGTTACTCACTTTTTTACTCTCATATTTGTACTTGCTATTCTCTGACAGTTACCTTTCTTGAGCGTCGGAGTACCTTGCAGGTACACCCCCTCGCCGTCTTTCAACCGCACCGGAGCTGAAGTCCAGACGGCGTTGTTGGCCACAGAAACTGTCTGATCCAGGTACGATCAGTGGCGCCGTCTGTGGGAACCCTTTGCTTCCCCGTTTTTCCTCCGATAAACCAAAGCAACTCTCATTCATCACCATCATGGCCGGCAATCCGTCCGCTACCAAAGCTCTGGACACCGTCCTCGCGCAACTCGAGAACGGAAACCACCGCGAAGACGCTGCTGCCCTCCACGTCGAAGAAGGCGACGTGAGAGACGGGAAAACCGCCTCCCCAGACTCCCAAGACGTGGCTTACAATGTCGCCCACCAAGACGAGCAGCAGGCCGTTTTTCAGCCAGTTGCTCCGCCACCCAATGCAGACGCGAGCACCGTGCCCTGTTCGCCTTGATCAATCAGACCAATCAGCTGATCGCGCACCAGAATACCAAAATTGAAGCGCTAGAGCAGGGGCGGGCACGACGATCTTCTCCACGAAGACATCGTTGTCCACCGTCCCCTCGTCGTTCCCCTTCCCCGCGAAAGACTCCTTCAGGCGAACCCAGCCACGTCTTGAGCGCCCCCAGCCGACGATCTCCTAGAAACGCCCTCGTTCCCCGCCTCGGAAGGAACCCAGAGCCTTCACCACTACCAAGAAGTCCAAGCAGACCGAGGAGAGGCCGAGACGCCGCTCGAGGAATTCCCCTCCACGGCATCAGCGATCCCCTTCGGTGTCCCCGACAGGAAGTGACGACGACGACCAGAGGACCCCTCTGTTTTGGGAGATCATGAACGCCCCAATTCCTGCGGGCATGGAGAAACCTCCGCAGCTGGGAAACTACGACGGCCTATCCGACCCTGACGACCACGTCGAAAGTTTCGAAGCCATGCTCAACTTCAGAAACGTCAGGGGAGCCATCAAGTGCAGGCTTTTCCCCACCACCTTGAGGAAGGGCGCCATGACTTGGTACAAAGGTCTGGCACCCGGGTCGATCACATCCTGGAAGCAACTAAGGCAACGCTTCACCAAACACTTTACCGCCTCTCGTCGATATCCGAAGACGGAAGCTACCCTAGAAAGTATCTTTTAGGGGAAGAACGAATCTCTCCGGAACTACATTGAGAGATTCAACAGAAAAGCTGTCGAGGTCCATACGACCGACGACATGAAGAAGTATTTGATCATCCACGGGCTACACTTTGGATCTGACTTTGCCAAATCCTTGGTCCTCCGTAGACCCCGCCGTCTCGAGGATCTCCTCCAACGGGCGCAGTCGTACATCGAGCTCGAGGAGTCGGAGGCGGCACAGATCGCCCTTGAATCGAGGCGCAAAGAAGGCCCCCGCGGCCACAAAGAAGAAGACTCCCCTCCCCGACGAGGAGGAGAAAGAAAGAGAGATAATCGTCCTCGGGAACCTCGTGAACCACGCGGACCAGCTGGCCGGTTCACCGAGTACACCCCACTCAACGCTCCCCGCGCGCGTATCCTCTCCGAGTGCCAGAACTCAGAATTTGTGAAAGGAGGAGTCCGCTTTCCGAAGCCCACTGCCCCCAAATCAAACGTTGACAAGTCAAAATACTGTAGGTTCCACCGGAGTCATGGGCATGTGACGGAAGACTGCATCCATCTCAAAGATGCGATTGAAATTCTAATCAAGGAGGGGCACCTAAAGAAATATGCCCAGAAGAGTGACACTCCTCGTCCCAGCTCCCGGGAAGCCCAGAACGTCGAGGAGATGACGCCTCCTCCTGATGAGAATCGCCTTCAGGTCGCCCTCAGTGTCACCCGATCCAAAGATTTCTTTGTTCCCCCAATCATTGAAGGCCAAGAAGCAATTCACCACATGTGGGCGACCTTCCCCCATGAGGACCCCGTCACTGCCCGTAGCACCTGGGAAAGCTTCCCCAGGGCGATGGTCATCTCCGGGGGAGGTCCAGAGAAGTTATCCGTTGGATCGATCAAGCGGAAATTTGACGAGTTAGAATCCGCAACGTCGGCGAAGGCAACTACCCTCGAGAAAGTGCGGGGAAACTCCAACCCTATCACCTTCTACCTCGACGAACTCCCCGGGGGAGCGCCAAACGCCACTATTCCCCTCCTGGTCAGGACGCAGATGGCGAACTTTGACGTTCGAAGGATCCTAGTCGACCAGGGAAGTTCGGTCGACATCATGTACGCTCATCTGTTCGGAACCTTTCAGCTCGACGAAAGACATCTGACCCCGTACGTCGGTTCAGATCTACAGGGGTTCAATGGAACCACCGCCAGACCATGGGGTTACGTGGAGCTGATGGTTACATTCGGGGCCGAAGACACTGCCCGACAGGTGAAGATCCGTTTCCTGGTGGTCGAATGCCCGTCCCTTTACAACTGCATCCTCGAGAGGACCACCCTGGCTGAACTTACGGCGGTACCATCAACGGTCCACCTCAAAATGAAGTACTACACGACTAGGGGACGAGTAGTGACGATGCACAGGGACATCGACGCGGCCAGAAGATGCTTCGATACCGCCATCAAAGGCCTGAGTTCCATCGGCCCCAAACCTAAGACCGTGGCCAAGCCACCCCAGGACGCCGAATAGGTACCTCTCCCGCGCGTCAACGCGGTCGAACTCGACAGCAGGTTCCCGGGCGAACTCGATGAAGACAGGACAGAAGACCTCGACCTCCAGGCGGAGAACAATGGGCGGCCTCTCTACCCAACGCGCCCCATCCCAGACGGGGACTTTGAGTTCGTGGTACTCGGGGACGATCCAGATCGTAACGTGAAGATTGGCACCGGGATCCCCGGCCTGACAAAGGAGCAGCTGAAGGCATGTCTCAGGGAGAACACTGATCTCTTCGCGTGGAGCGCATCCGAGATGCCTGGCCTCGACCCCGAGGTGGCTTGCCATCAGCTCGCAGTAGATCTGGCCGCTAGGGCCATGGACAACGTATGCGTAAGCAGTCTCCCGAAAAAGCGGAGGCTGCCGAAAAAGCTGTAAAAGACCTCCTAGAGGCAAATTTTATTTTGGAGGCCAGGTACACGACCTGGCTGTCCAACGTTGTACTTGTTAAAAAGAATAATGGAAAATGGAGGATGTGCGTTGATTATACTGATCTTAACCGGGCTTGCCCGAAGGACTGTTATCCCTTGCCTAACATCGACCAGCTGGTCGATAATTCTGCAGGTTACAAATTACTATCCTTCATGGACGCTTACTCGGGATACAACCAAATTCCCATGGACAAGGTCAAAAAACAACACACGGCCTTCATGACCGCGTCGGGCAACTATTATTACAACGTAATGCCCTTCGGTCTGAAGAACGCCGGTGCGACCTACCAACGGATGATGAATAAGGTTTTTCGGGCTGAAATCGGCGACATGCTCGAGGTCTACATGGACGACATGATCGTCAAATCCGCAGAAGAAGTCGACCACGCCGCGCACCTCAAGAAGGTGTTCGACACGGCGAGGAGATGTTGCATAAGGTTTAACCCCGACAAGTGCACCTTCGGCGTTCGGGCGGGTAAGTTCCTCGGATTTTACCTCACAGAACGAGGAATCGAGGCCAACCCCGACAAGTGTAGGGCTTTTTCCGAGCTCCCCACTCCAGACTCAAAGAAGTCGATACAATCATTGAACGGGATGCTCACCGCCCTCTCTCGCTTCGTCGCCAAATCCGCACAGTACGCACTCCCATTTTTCAAACTTCTTCGACAAAAAACGGAGTTTGAGTGGAGCGAAGAATGCGAGCAGGCGCTCGTCCACTTATAACAAGTCCTATCACAACCCCCGGTCCTCTCACGGCCTGAGAGCGGGAAGACACTCTTCTTGTATCTTGCAATCACGAGTGAAGCAGTCAGCGCCGTCCTCACTCGGGAAACCCTAGACGGGCAGAAGCCAGTTTACTTCATGAGCAAAGCCCTCCAAGGCCCCGAGCTCAGATATCAGCAGATTAAGAAAGTCGCCCTAGGCCTTGTTACCACGACCAGGAGGCTACGCCACTACTTCCTCGCCCACACCGTCGTCGTAAGGACCGAACAGCCTATAAGGCAGTTCCTCGGACGATCGGACATGACGGGGAGGATGCTCAGGTGGTCGCTCGAGCTCGCCGAGTTTGACATCCAATACGAAGGGAGGAAAGCCCTGAAGGCACAGGTATTGGCCGACTTTGTAGCGGAGATGACCGTCCTAGAACCTTCGACCAACGGATCACAGAAATGGACGATCTATGTCGACGGAGCATCCAGCCCGAAGGGAAGCGGGGAGGGCATCATCCTAGAAAATGAGGAAGGCATCCTGATCGAGGTATCCCTAGAACTATCATTCTCGACTTCGAATAACCAAGCCGAATACGAGACCTTCCTCGCAGGACTCCGGCTGGCCGAGGACCTCGGCGCCAAGGAGGTCAAACTCTTCACCGACTCCCAGCTCGTGGCCTCACAAGTCCGAGGAGAGTACCAAGCCAAGAACGACAGCCTCATAGAATACTTGGCCTTGGTGAAAGAAAAGATGAAAAAGTTCACCTCCGCGGAAGTAACTCACATCCCTCGCGAGCACAATGCCCGAGCAGATGTCTTGTCCAAATTGGCGAGCACGAAGAAGAAAGGCGGGAACAAATCTGTCATACAAAAAGTGCTCTCCCGCCCGAGCATCGACAAACCGGCCACAATTTCGGACATCAACACCATCGGGGACAGCAATTGCAGGATGACCCTGGTATACGAATACCTCATGACGGGCAAACTGCCCGAAGATCCCAAAGAAGCAGGAATGGTCAAGAGATGGGCGTGCTCATACACTATAGTCGAGGACAAGCTATACCGACGAGGGTTCTCTATTCCCCTCCTCAAATGTGTCGAGGAGACTAAGGTCCCCGACATACTCCAGGAGATCCATGAGGGAATCAACGCGCAGCACCTCGGCGGGCGATCGTTAGCCCGTAAGGCGCTTCGAGCAGGGTATTACTGGCCCACCATGCAACATGATGCCAAGGAACATGTCAAGAAGTGCGACATATTCCAATGACACGGGGACATTCATCTTGCTCCTCCCAACGAGCTCAGTCCATTGTCCTCCCCGTGGCCGTTTGCGTGGTGGGGAATGGATATCCTTGGACCTTTCGTCCAGGGGTCGTATCAAAACAAATACCTCATCGTCGGGGTGGACTACTTCACGAAGTGGATTGATGCGGAAGCGTTGGCCAAAATCACAGCCTTTAACATACTACGTTTCTACAAAAGAAATATTCTCGCCCGATTCGGCGTGCCTCAAGCTATCGTCACCGACAACGGAACACAGTTCACCGACAGGAACTTCCAAGACTTCGTCACAAAACTAGGCACGAAGCAACACTTCACGTCGGTCGAGCACCCTCAAACGAACGGACAGTCTGAGGTGGCGAACAGGGTGATCCTTCGAGGATTAAGACGTCGACTAGGCGACGCCAAACAACGGTGGGTCGAGGAGCTACACAGCGTCCTCTGGGCCTACCGGACGACCCCACACTCCACAACCGGGGAGACCCCCTTCCTTCTGACCTACAAAACCGAAGCGGTGATCCCCGTGGAGATCAGAGAACCCTCGAGGAGGACAAAAGCCCCCCTCGACGGGGACGCGAACGACGAAGCCCTGAGGGAAGAGCTCGATTTTTTCGAGGAGATACGTTCGGGGCGCTTCTCTCCGAGAAGCTTCACTTAAACAGAAAATAACACTACGTTATAACGACAAAGTTATTAAACGTGATTTTCAGGTAGGTACCCTCGTCCTGCGAAGGAACCAGAAAGACTCGCGGGAAGGCAAGCTCGCCGCGAACTGGGAGGGCCCGTACCGCGTCCGCGCGAAAACGGGGGACAGGAGCCTACTTCCTCGAAAATCTGCACGGGGAAGAACTTGCTCGACCATGGAACGTTGAAAAGCTAAAACAATATTACAGTTAAGCACTGCCCGCGACACACTAGCACCACGGTTACGGGGACGCACTAAGGTACGAGCGCGACACCCCTAGACAGAACATGATGATCGAAGACCGTGTTGTATGTGCGCGAGGACTTTGATCCGACGGGGATACCTCGATCGAGCTCCGCCGTCGTTGTACCAATTAGGCAGAACACCCAGCTCGCGATGGGAAGTTCACGCCACGAAGCTAAGACCTCGATCGAGCTCATAGCCTCGTTGAAGGTCGGAATACGTCTCCGACCACCCGACCAGCTCTCCACACGGTCAGGGACTATCAAGGTCGAGCAAATCCCAAGGTCTCTATTACTTAGACAAAAATAAAGTATAACAAATGCTATAACATCACACACAGTATAAACAATACAAACAACGCACTAGCAGTGAGACAAACGTTCATTAAAATGGGCAGAAGCCCAGTGTACAAGTATTACAAACAAATGTCAAAAACGCCCCTGGCACGCAGGTCGGGCACAACTCATTACAAAAAATAAGTGGAACGCAGGCCGAACAAGCAAAACTAAACAACGATCTCATCCTCGACCCGACGTCCATCATCCTCGTCCTCCTTCTCTGGCAGATCCAACTTGCCATCGACCACACAAATGAATGGGCTGATCCTGTCGAGCGCAAGCTGATCACCCGGATTCTCAGCACCGACCTGCTCTACTACTTTTTTAAAACCTATCTCGAGGGCCTCCAGGCTATCTTGCTGAAGCTCCCGAATCTTCGCAATCAGGCTCGCACGGTCGACGAAGCTTTTCTCCTCGGCGGATCCTTTCTCTGCGGGACGGACAACAACTTCCAATTCCTCAACCCTGGTCTGAAAGCGATCGCGCTCCTCTTGAGTCGCCTTCAGTGCAGCCTTGGCCTCGTTCAGCTCGTGGAGGGCGTTGGCGTAGTCCTCACATTTGGCCTGGGCCTCTTGCAGATCGGTCGCGACCTTGTCCTTCTCCTTCTCGAGGGCAGTATAATCATCCTTCAGCTTCTGCAACTCGGAGGCAGAGGGGGCCCCGTCATTCAACAGCAAGGCAGTTTCGAAGACTCGCATCATGGCTGCAAGGTCCTCGACAAGCGCCTCTCTTCTGGCCGCACCGTCCATTCCCAGCACCGCCTTCACCTCGACATCAGCAATGACAGCCAAAGAAATTCCGCTGGAGGTGACAGGCGGGCATCAGAAACTTCTCCGGTGAGGCAGGGTCCATGAGATCCACGAGGACAGGTTCCTCGGTCCTCGCTTTCTTTGCAGGGGTGCTCTCCGAAGGAGGAGACTGGATACACTGCGGAGAGCCCGAGCCACTCGTCGTCGCAGCCTGGATAACATCCCGAACCCGGCTTTTGGTTCGCTTAGGTTCCCGTTCAGCAGCCCGCTCAGCAGCCAACTTCAGAATGCGCTCGGTGGCGTTCGACATTCGAGCTGCAAGAGAAAACATGAAAATAATCAGCGCAAAGAAACAAAACTAAACGGACGTCCGAACGGGATGGGGAGTTCCTACCTAAGAACCTCTTGGCCTCATCGGGAGACTTGCACTCAAGGAGACCCCGGGTGTTTATGTACCGGGCCGCAATCACAACCCTTCCTCGGGAGTCGAGGAGGTACTTTCCATCCCTACCAACGCACTCTGCCCGGTTGAAGCCGTTGACGTACTCGACCAGCGTGACGTACGCTCCTTTTTCGTCCTTCGACAGCTCGCCTGACTTCACGAGGTAGTCCTCCGTGCCGAGCGCAAAGTGAGCATCCTCCCACTCTAGGGGACACTTGGACACAAACCTTTCCTTCCCGGAGCCATCGGGCATAATGTCGTAGAGCGTACCCACAGCCTCGTGCGTCGCAGGCATGACATAGTAGAATCTATCCTTGAAATTCCTAATCGAATCCGAGTACGCCTTGAACAGCTTCCTCGGTTGTTTGAAAGAGACCCAACTATGTCGCCCATGGTCCGTTGAACGTTGGAGGTGGAAGACGTGGAAGAAGAGCGAGAGAGTTGCCCCGATCTTGAGATAATCACACACGATCTCGAAGGCCCGCAGGAAGGCAAGCGCGTTAGGGTGAAGCTGGGACGGCGCCAAGTGCAGACGGTTGAAAACCCCCAACTGAAAGCTGTTGAAGGGGAGACGGATACCGGCCTCTTTGAAGGCAAACTCGTACATAGGGAACTTCAACCCACGGTAGTTCGAACATATGGGGTGGTGAGCCCGAGGTTGAAAAACCGTCCACTTCGTCTCCCCGCCTTCAAGGACGTCCTCGACAAAAGCGAACGTGTCCGTGTCATCGGCAGCGAAATACGACTTTATACGCAGAGGCTCCTCATTGATGATCTTTTAACAATACCTTCTAAAGGATGGCTAGTCCAAGATGCTGAACAACAAAGTTTCGTTTTGGAAAAACATAATCATTATGGGAATGTCCATGCAGTAGAAAAATTACACCAATCCATCCCCAGGGAGCTGAGCGGGACCGTCCATGTCGGGTTCAATATCTATCTGGAGAATCCCCGGAACCCTCACGACCATTTTTTTACCTGAAAAGCAGAGGAAATAGGTGAATTCGTTGGCCGCGACCAAATCCACCCTTCCACCGCCAATCAAGTGAAAGGGCAGCGAGGGCAAAGAAAATGCTCGGGGACGCGATGAACCGCCCCACCCTCCTTCGGGTCTCAAACCCTCCTGTGCATTTCCTCGGGACATTCATCGTGTCCTCGGTGCATTCATCGAGTTCTCGGGATATTCATCCCAAACCTTCGCCAATCCTACCGGAACCCTAGGAACGTCCCACCGTTCCCAGCTAGAACTCAAGGGACCACCAGGAACTTCATCAGTTCGCCGGAAAACCGCAAATAGAAAGTAAAACGGAAAAGAAAAGGATCAGAAGCTTACTTGGAACGGTGTAGAAACTTGAACGGAGAAGAAGATACGGCGGCGTACGGCGGAGCAGCAACGGAGGCAGAAAGAAGAGAGGAGCGAAAAAGGTGGAAACGTGCAACTGACACGAACTCGCCCCTTTTATAAGCTCCTCACGAAACTCGAGGCTTTCCTAGGCAATCGATTACGCTACCCTAGCGTAGTCGCCCTAGTGAATGATGAGGGGTGACACGTGGCGCACGCTTTCCCAGGCACGTCTTTCCATTCCCCAACACGCCTTTTCGTTCACCTCGGTCCTGACTCCTCGTGTCCCCGCGACGTCGCCCATCTGCGGCCGGTCTAGCGCGAGCAGATCTATTCGTTCTGCTCGGTTTACCAACTGTTCCTTGTTTGAGTCCCTTTCCCGACTGGGCAGGTCCTCGACCTAGCTGGCCCTTAAGTCATTACTCCGACACCTTGGTATTCTCTGACAGTTACCTTACTTGAGCGTCGGAGTACCTTGTAGGTACCCCCCCCCCCCCCCCCCCCCCCCCCCCGTCTTTCAACCGCACCGAAGCTGAAGTCCAGACGACGTTGTTGGCCACAGAAACTGTCTGATCCAGGTACGATCACTAGTAATACAAACATTAATTTGAAAGTTAATAACTTTTACTTATAATAATGACCAAAATTTAAAGTTATTTTTTTTTCTTATATTAGAAACAAGAGGGAGGATACATTTGGAATTACATTTTCAATAATTGTGCAATTGTTTATATTTATGTGCCAATTGTTTAATTGTCCATTTTCAATTTGATTTCTTAACTTGAATAGAAAACAATTAATAAATGCGCTTATTAATTCATTTAGTTTGTTTTAATGACCATATCAATTTTAATGTTTCATATTAATTGTAGTAATTTATTTTGTGTTTAGTAAGTAATTATATTTAAAAATAAATTATTTTCTAATTTGTATTTTAAAGATTATAATTTACAATTTTATTTTAGAAGAGTAGACATTGAACAAGTTACCCAATATATTAACAATTAAATATTATTGTTTTTATATTTTTTTCATTTAATCTCAATTTATAATTAGTTTAATGTATTTCTATTTCTTTTTGTTTTAGAGTAGTTTTAACTTAAAAATTTGAATTGGAAAATTAAAATTACAAAAAAAAAATTGTTGAAATTTTGAGGTCAATTTAAAAAAAAAAGAATTAAATTTAATTGTTTTAGAAAATAATAAATGAAAACAATTACTATTATAAAATAAACAAATTTATATTGAAAAATAAAATTAAATAAAAATATAAGGCTAAATTACACACTGGGTCCTTTAACTTATTTAATTGTAACGAAGTGGTCATTTATGTTTTTTTTGCTACAGTTAGGTTCTTTATGTTAGCTAGCGGTTGCAACGTTGATCTTGTTCTTACCCATATTTTGCAAATCCTTGATATCTATCTGAATATGCAACTATTTGAGATGAAATAAAGATGAAAATCGTGTGTTTTGATCTCACGAACTCAATGGTACCATTTAATTTCATTTCTTTTTAGTGTGTAGCAAGATATATGGACATAAGTGTATGAACCCTAATTATGCAAAAGCAACCACACAATCGTGTTTATGAGAGTTATGATTCAATTTTTTGAGGGAAAACAAGTAACATATGATAACGAGCAATTGACAAAATTATTGTGCAGTAAAATATGCATGCATCATAGAGTTGGAGTTAGAAACATGTGTTAAAGGTCAACGCTACAACCGTTAGTTAACATAAAGGACCTAACTGTAGCAAAAAAAACATAAAAGACCACTTCATTACAATTAAATAAGTTAAAGGATTCAGCGTGTAATTTAGCCAAAATATAATATTAATTTTAATATAATAATATATAAATGTTTTATTTGTCCCGGGCCTCAGCATGTGTTGGGCCGGCACTGTATATTAGATTTAATTATATTTTTTACCCCGTATTTTAGATCATTCATGAATTTATAGCTCCTATAGTTTAAATTCACAAATATTTGATCCTCTTATTATTATACTTGTATATTAAAATTGATGATGTATCGTTTAATTACATGTCACTTATACTCTTTTATCTTTAAAGATTCACAAATGTTTTTTTTCTTTCACATTTTTGCACAATTGATAACATATTTGTGTTTTTAATAGTGTATGATTTTTTGGTCTGTAAAATTTCATAAAGGTTTCAATATAATAATTTTTCACATTTTATAAGTGGGACATTATTTAAAGTTAAATACGCTCTCAATTTTAAATGTAAGAATATGTAAAAGAAATTGAAATAATAAAATTAATTCAATAATTCAGTTAAAGTGAGAGGATTAATTTCGTAAATCTCTTAAAATAGCATGACAAAAACTATAATTAGGATTATAAAATTTTGTAAAATATAGTTACAATATAATAATATTAAATGAAGTTACTTCTTAAAAGATAGTATTAAATTTTGAAAAACTATTAATTTTATTGTCTATTAAACTTTAAAATTTAAAAATATATCATATCGTTTAAACAAATCTTTAAGGATGTGTTGATATTTAAAAAAAAAACTAAGGATTACACATGACAAATCTTTTGTAAACTTTTAGTAAGCAAATTGAGAAGTATATCAAATAAATTTTTAAAAGAAAATGACAAACTTGATATAAAAAAAAAAAGTGGAATATACAATGTTCAATGCGAATTTTTTATATTTGATTATTCATATGTATTTTAAAGAAAATAGTAGTAATTTTTTTAAATACATTTTATTAAAAATCAAAATGTCGATATTCTTACGCTAGATATTTTGTCTTGACTTGTTCATTATTATCGTTTCAGTTAGAGATAAAATAATTAAGGATAATGTTAACTTGTGCCCTAGAGGCACAAGTTAAGAACTAAATAAAAAAAAATTATCTTAGAACTTGTATATTGATTTTTATATAAGTGAAAATTAATTATTTAATTGTTATTTCTAATGCAACATTATTATAAGTAGGTTTTTTACCCAATAATTAAAAGCAACTATGAACCGAGAAAATAGTTAATTCAAACATGAAAAAGTGTCATGAACTTCGCATATTAATCATATTTTAATTGTGCAAAAAGTTTAATTTATATTTATTTTATCAATTGAGTGTCTTCTACGGATAAATATAATAAATAAATTTTATCTTTTCAAAAAAAAATTCTTTAAAATGATAAGAATTACGATGAATGATAGAATTATTTTTTAAAAAATTTAACATTATATTTTTAAGATTAGATTCGTACTCAAAATATAAATTTATAAATAAAATTTTGATACATACATTTTGATTTTTTTTTATATTAAATTTATAACTTATAATTTTTCTATTTAAACATAATTTTCAAATTTTGACTTTCGGTCAACTTAGATTATTTGACTCATTTTTGAATAATTTTCTTTATCATCCCAAAACCAAATATTCATTTAAATGGTAGTATTCATTTTCAAAAGTACGGAGTAAATTAAAAAACCAAAGGGAAATATGGAAATGTAATAAACAATTAATAACAGGACATTTTGCTTTTTGTAGAAAAAAAAATCCGAGTGAGTTTGTCGGTGAATTAAATTTCCATAATAAAAATAAATAAATAAAGAGTAATTATCTTATAGGTAATCAACTTAATATTAAAATATAAAAAAGTTCCAGTTTAAAAGAAAAACCAAACCAACGTGGAGGCTTACCCAGATGACAAAGTTTAGTGGGAGATAGAGAGAGAGAGAGAAATAAGAGCTTCAGTTTCTCTCTCTACAAACTCAACCGTGTCTTTTACTCGTTAGATTTTTCAGTTTTCATGAAGATTCACTCTCTCTCCCATTAACAAAGAGCTTTAGAGAGAGAGAGAGAATAATAACAATGGAAGGTGAAGGTGTGAAAGTAGAGAGAGAAACTATGGGAACAAGGAAGCGAAACGGTGTCGTTGTGGAAGGTGAGAGAAGATACAAAGGAATTCGCATGAGAAAGTGGGGAAAATGGGTGGCTGAAATTCGAGAACCGAATAAACGTTCTCGAATTTGGTTAGGTTCCTATTCTACCCCTGTCGCCGCCGCCAGAGCTTACGACACCGCTGTTTTCTATCTCCGGGGACCGTCTGCGCGTCTTAATTTCCCGGAGCTAGTGGTCGGTGAAAACGCCGCCGTTGTTGCTGCTGGTGGTGATATGTCGGCGGCTTCGATTAGGAAGAAAGCTACCGAGGTTGGTGCTAGGGTTGATGCTCTTCAAGCTACGCTTCATCAACATCATCATAATCATAATCATCACAATCATCATAGCCATAGCCATAACCTTAACCACCGTGTGATGCCGATGCCGGTGGTGGTTGGTGGTGCTGGTGGCGGTGGAGATTTAGTGGAGCGGGTTGATTTGAATAAGATTCCTGAACCGGAGAATTCGGATTGTGAGTGGGAAGTTAGTTGAAAAAAAAGAAGAAGAAGAATCGAAAAAGCGATTCTTCTTTTTTTTAATTTCACGTTTGGGGTTGTTGCTAACGTGCGCCGTGGAGGTTATGTGACGGCTGAAGCAAAAGTCATGATGTTGTTGATGAAGCCTTTGGTTAGTTGGTGGTGTGGATTAGAGTACTGTTTCTGTTTTTTCTTCTTTTTTTTTTTTAATTTTCTTTGGTACTTTTTTTTAATTAAGATTTTACAGAAGAAATTTTGGCATTGTTAAAATGTTAAATGTAAATTAATTAATAATTAATAATAGTAATAATTATTATTATTAGTTAGTAGTAGTAGTGACGAGAAACTTTATGCTTCTTTTGATGTTTTTTTCCTTTCTTTGGAATGATTTTATCCTTCACTTTTGTTACCTTCATCTTTTGTTGGGCTATATTGATTAATTTCTTATCTTCTTTTATATTCTCTTTTGATTCTGATTTTTTATCTTTAAAAAAAACTTTGTTTTCATTTATAAAGAAATAAATTCGGTTGAAATAATGAAGTTGGGAACATGATGGGTTTCAATGAGTGAGGTGATTCTTTTAAGAGTGATGAGAAAAATAATTATATAAATAGGTAGGTACTTATCATAAAATAAAAAATACTAAAAACTTTATTTTTAAAATTTAGTATCTAATTAGAATAAAAAAAAAAAAATAGTAGGACATGAATGGGCTATGTTGTTAAGTAGTTGGGTGCAAAGGAGAGAGTGAGCCATGCTAACCACTAAAGTAATAATAAGTACTAAAAAAAGTGATAAGATTGAGTGTTAGGTATTTTTCTGGTTCTTCACTATTTTCCGATTCTGAATAATATTGTATTTGTGAAGGGGAAAGAAATGAAAATGAAATGGGCCAGTAATGAAAATGCTCTGTCCACTGCTTTCTTCTGTTTTGATAACGATTGATAATGGGGTCGGTTTAATCGGTTTTGTCGTCAAAAATTATTTATTTTTTTAGTCAATATCTCCTTACAACAATTGTATCGGAAACTATATGATAAAAAATTAACATAAAAAGAAGAGAAAATTAACACAAAGATATGTTTCCATGTGAAGGTTAATTAATTAAGCAAGAGAATTTTTTTTGTTATTTGAGTGATTGAGTTTGAGTTTGAGTTTGAGCTGTATCCCATAATAGGATTATCTATCTTGAGCCCTTCTATGTTGTAGCTAAGGAATAGGATTAATCCATCATTAGCGGAGGATTAGAGATTTTAATTAATTTTTTGATTGTGGTGTGGTGTATGTACTGTGGATTACATCGAGCTTGACGTAAGTGTGGTGTTATTTAAATAATTAATAGTAATTTGTGAAAAGTTAATCAAAAAGATTCATAGGTGATTGAACCGGACAAAAGAGATAGAACAAAAAAATTTACAGAAAGGTGGGGATATGGTAAAAGACAAATGTTAAATTGAAAACTTGGTGAAATAGACAAGAAACGAAAGCTCGTTTATCAAGATGTTTTTTTTTCTAAAATGAAAGGTACCAAAATGACATGAATGGTCAAAATTAGGTAGCAAACAAAGATTTTTTTAAAGGGTGAACCGAAAAATAAATTGACATCAATCAAGTATATCCAAAGCCTAATTGAAATAAGCGTGTTTGGTTTTAGAGTTATAACAATTGATTTTTAGCTAATTAATTTTGATCAAGAAATGGAAGTGAAGGTATGAAGAAATATGGGTGAAAAAAAAAATATAAAAGATATTAAAGATATATATAAAAAAAGAAAATATAGAATGAATATATGAAAGAAAACAAAGAGAGATTAGGAAAGTGAAAAATAAATAGAAATAATATTTTTTAAGTAAAAAAATTTTAAAAATTAATTTATTAATATGCTATGTTTTATAATTTGTATCTTAGGCAAAAAGTTGTCTAATGTCATATCAAATCTTAAAATTGAGTTGAATGAAAAGTAATTTTATTAATATATTTTATAAAGTAAAATTGAACATAAATTTCAAGCATAGACATAATTACTGATCATATTTTTTAACCATACTCTAAATTAAATTAGTTTTATTTCATTTCATAAAAATCAAAGGATTAAAAAGAATACGAGAACGCAAGAAAATAACCTTAAGGTCTATTTGGAAAGAATGTTTTTGAGGTTGAAATTTATATTTTAACATAAAAAAATTTTAAATTTTTAAAAATTGTCCTAACATTAAATTATATAACAATTTAATCACATTTTTTTCTTTTCAAAAGATTGTTTACTTGTAATTTTCAAAAAAATGTAGTTTTTGTGTGCTAACAAAAATACAAAAAGACTTGTAATTGTAGACAAACAAATAAAAAGGCAAAAAAAGAATATTTTCACTATATTCAAAATATACTATTCTAACCAGCATTACAATATTTTATATTAAAAATATATTACATTCTTATCTGTAAATCAAAACAAAAAATATTTTTGAAAAGACCCATAATTATCCTTGCTGACAAATTAAACAGCAGGCCCCAGTCTGTTAGACTCAAACGTGATGGGCCAAGCAAGAGCTATCATCGTTTCAGCTGAACCACATAAAAAATTTAGAAAGATTTTATTTATTTAAATATAAAGTAGTCAATAGAAGCAAGATTAATGTTGGTTGATATTTGTGTCTGGAGTTTATCCTTAGTCCGTGGAACATGATTAATACAACAAATTCACATTTCAACATCATTATCACCAAGGTGGTCCTTGTCAAATGTGAACATTGAGATTTTTCTTTCTAAATATTGTCCATGACAAACATTCTGTGTGATACCAAAACAATATAATAATATAACATATACATGCCTAAGCCAAAATTTTACTTCTAATCCAAGCAAAGCGCAAAGCGCAAAGCTTAAAGCTTGTGTGAACACTTCAATTTAATCACTGCTTTAAATCAAGTAACAGATTTTTGGATTGATCCTCTAGATCCTATCATGCTCTCTTTTGGCTTTCTCGTTTCATTTGAAGTGCAGCTCTTACAACATTTCCTCTTGTGATAATCCCAACCTTCATGTCACATTAAAAATATCAAACATTACAAATATGAAAACAAGGAAGAAAAATCAGATAAAAGAAGAGCAGAATTTTCTGTACCAATCTTCCCTCAGCATCTACAACTGGAAGGCGTCGAAACTTTGTTTCCAGCAACAATCTGAAGTTTAGTGACAGTTAAAAAACATTGACAGTACACATACAAACAAACAGGTTTGAAGTTTTATTTTTACTGTGACCTTGTTCAAATAGTGAAAACAATAAAAATAAAACATGTTTTTAAAATGATCAGACACAGAGGAAAAGGATAGAAGAACCTAGCAGCATCCTCAAGATTGGTGGTCTCCCGAACAACCATTGGGGCAGTGGTCATTAATTCACCAATCACTTTTCCGTTGGTCTTACTCAGTAGCCTCTGAACCTCATTGAAAGTCTGCAAAGCACAGTGAGATTAGCAAAATTCACCTTTAAGACCTTGTATTATTACTAGGTATAAAAATAGCTTCACGTAATGCAGAACATCTAGCTTAATGCAAATACTACCATCTATGGAACATGAATATATAAAAGGAAAAGGCTTTGTTCATGTAGTGGGTGCCTCTATGGAATGTTTTATATTATACCAACATCCATTCTTCTTTGGTAAGCATGCAGTTAATGTTTTTCCTTTCACAACCATAGTTAATAAAGAGTGGGTTTGAGATTTTTTCTAAATTAAATAAAGGCAAATGAGGCAAACATGGGGAGAAGTGATATGCCTACAGAAGCAACATCAGTAGAAGGTTTAAAATAATGTCTCGGGCTTCTCAACACAAGGGCAGCATCGGCCAGGGGGCAACTATTGTGAAAGATTTTCACACATACACACATGCATCTTCATTTTCTTCCTATTTTAAAAAGGTGTTTTAACTAAACCACATTCATATAATATGCATAAAAAATGGGAAATAAAGTTGATTTGGTGGTTGGGGTGGATGAGAAAAGGAGTGCTAATAATATTAAAATAGGTTGTTTAAAAAAAAGCATTTAAAAGATATACATACACTTGACCGGACTTGTTTATAATATGTTTTAGAAGGGAGAGAGATTACTATGACAGAATTGTGAAGTGAAATGTTTCCTGCAGTAATAATTCTGACTACCAAAAACATCAGCTCAGCAAGACTCCACATGTTGGGTAATATTTAGTATTAACAACACAAAGTTCTGGGTCCTTAACGTGGATATGCGTCAAAGTCTATAAATATAAAAATACAACACCAATAAATAAGAATTAACTGGAAGTGAAAGAAGCTTTAACATACTTTCCAGGTACTGTCAACTTCTGGAAACATGCTGCTGCTATCTGTTTTCCCATGACCTGAAACGAGCATTGGACATTTTATTTTAGCTTAGAATCCCAACTTGAAAATAGAAACAGATTAAAAATGCCAAAACAAAGTTCATAGTATATCCTCAATCTGAAATGCAAATGTTATAAGTTTCTGAATGTGGTGAAAATCAAGCTTGTAATGAATGAGAGAAGATCAGTTGTTTTTAGAAAAAGATCAAGTTACCTGAAATAGAATCCAGTGCTAACAAGTCATAATCAGAAACAACACCAACCTGCAGAGAATAAAGAACAATTCAGAAATAATTTGGATGACAATCCTGCAATATTGTGGTGAATTAATCGCATCAAATTTGTTTATATCAATGAAGAATACTACAAACTAAGCTATAAGCAAATAAAAGGACATTGTTATCAGTAGGTGAGAGGGGTAGCTCAACTGATTTGAATTAGTTGAGCTAAGGATTAAAGGAGTTGTAAGTCATGAGTTCAATCCATGCAATTGTTAGAAGGAGATATTAACAACTACAACTTATATTGTGGTACAAAATATTTTTTCAAAGCGACTTCTAATAAAATACGGAGGTAGTATCAAATTCTAAACTATATTGGTTGAATTGATTTCTTGTTTTCCTTTTAAGGGAGTATAGATCATAATTTATTATTGTCAAATAAGTACGATAGTTAATAAAACAAGAAGTATATAGCAAATCGTCTGATACATTAAAATCAGATTCAACTGAAATTCAGCCATCAACACTTCCTTTTAATATTCCAAAGCCACATGGTTAGGCAGGTACCTTGACAAAAAAAAAAGGAATAAAAGGACACCAGATTTTGGATGAGGAAAAAGTTGGACAGTCTAATGTAAGAGGCTCCCGCCACAGATTTTCTTCTAAATTATATTTGTTTGTTTTCCTTTTAGGGGAGTATCCTCTTAATTATTGTGTCAAATAAATATTATAGTTAATAAAACAAGAACTATACATAGAGAATCTTCAGATTCATTAAAATCAGCTTCAACGAAGTTTTAGCCAGTGACACCGTAATGAAGTTTGTTTTTCTTTTTCGCATTGACGGTTTCTTAAAATGGTATCATTATTATTCTGATATCAGAATTAGAAGGTCTTGAAAATTCTCTTTTGTTAAAAATCCAAAGCCCCATAATTAGTTAGGTGTTTTGACAATAAAGGAATAAATTAGAAGACACCAGATTTTGAGTGAGGAAAAAGTTAGGCACTCTAAAGTAAGACGCTCACACCAGCACAACAGATCCAACATCAACCTAACCCTTGTTTGTGGCCTTAATCTTATTTCATGTATTAGTCATAAATTGTATTTTATGAACATTAGAGACATAAGCATATCAGCAAATAAGTGCAAAAGTGAAAATGGGAAGGTATAACTCACCAGCTTCCAGTTATCATCAATCACGGGAAAACCAGTTATTCTGTGTTCAACAAGAGATTCCAAAGCTGTAGCAAAATAACATGTTAGAGATTTATACATAGAATCTCACATCCACCAACAAACAAACTACTATGAAAAAAAAAGGAAGAAAAGATTAAATTGTGGAATGAGACTTCAACTAGGTATAAATACCTTCATCCACAGTTGTTGTCGGCTTGACTACTTGTAATTCATCTTTCTTTGTCATAAAGTCACCGACAGTGTATACACCATTTTTTGGCTGCACGTTACGTTAAAACACATGATATGTCAAACTAGAGTTAATACATTTAACACATGACAGCACTGGACCCAAAATATAAACAATACGAAGAAAAAGAAATCAAACTATTCTTGATTTGGCTACCCAAATAGGAAAGACTACCTGCTATTTGAAGTGGGTATATTGACAATGTTTTCTGACTCTGCCAGTCCTCACAGACTATGGCTTTGTTTTGGTTAGCATATGGTGAATAAGCTAGTAAATTGACTGAGGTATTTGGTAAAATTAGCTGTTGAACAAACTTATAAATATAAAATGACCTTTAAATTTATTTTAATTGATATTATTTTTTTTTTCAATTAAAATCATGAGGTGAAAATGAGGAAAAATGATACTTATAAGCTCAAACGCTACTTGAAGCTAAGCCTGGCCATGGTTCAGTTCATACAGAGAACGAAACTTAACTCAAAATAGTTTTGATGAACAGATCCTAACTGTTTTAAATTTATGAGAACCAAACTGAACTGATATTGAAGCCAGGCGCACTGCTGAACTGGAGTTTAATAATGACTTAGGCAACCCCCAAGGGTTGGCCTAGTGGTGGAGGCTTGGGTCTTGAGAGTGTGCTCCTCTCAAGGTCTCAGGTTCGAATCCTATTAGGTGCAATCAACCCTTGTGTGGGTCAGTCCATACGGAGCTCTGCTCCGACTTTAAACGGGGCCCCCGCTAGTGGGCGGTGGGATTGGTCTCTCTTGGATTAGTCGGTCGCAAGGCCGGATACCAAGATTTCCAAAAAAAAAATAATGACTTAGGCACTGCTCCTTATGACACTCATGTGAGTATAACTGAAGTCAATGTCTGACCTGATTAAAAAAGATAAGAAAAACCCGAAGAAAAAAACGGTGGAGGTGTATATACAGTAAGCGTGTGGTGGTGATAAATTCAACACATGAAAATGGATCCGAATTATAACCCTAACTGGAGTGTATATCACGCATTAACCGAAATAACCTTAACATCATACACTCCACTCCATGTCTAACCATATCACTTCTATGTCATCACTCATTCTTTTCCATCCCTTGGTGTTTCTGTTATCGAATTGAACTGCTATAAGGGTGCAGTCGCTGAACGATGTTTCATAACATAGGTCAACAATTTGGTTATTTTCAGTTTGGTTAAGTGCATTTCACAAGTTAATTCAGTTATTTGTAAACCATGAACATGCCCTAAAAGTCTCAACAATCAATCAACACAATTACCAAATACGAAGACAATTAAAGGCGTTGCAAAGTGCAGCATTTCAACTATTTTGGCATAAACACTACATTCTCAATAAACAAATAAACAAGAATATGAAAAAGTTTCTTTAATTTCACAATTTTTCCAGAAATTGCTCAGCAGAATAGCACAAAACTGTCGGAAACTAAATCCAATCATAATAACCCTAATAACTGAATACACATACTTTTCTAACTCCTAAGTTATCAACCACACGAAGTTCATACCGGAACGGAATTGGCGGTGAGGGTGTTGGCGGAAAAGAGCGGTGAGCCACGAAGCGTTGGAAGATGAGGTGAGGTGTGGAAGCAGCGGAAACCGAAAGTGGCGCGTGGATTGAAAAACGGGCGGTGAGTGGCGGAGGGAAGAGTGGGGAAAGGGAGAGTGAGCGAGTCCATAACAGTAATTTGGTAGGTGGAAGAAGAATTGAAAGGGGTTATTGGAGGTTTTGAGTTTGAGTGTGTTGGGAAAAGTGTGTAATCTGTGGAGATATTGTTGCTAGCTCTCACTCCACTTTCCCGTGACAACACAACAAGAAACTCAAGGCAGTTAACCGACTCACTTTTTTGTTTCCACTTCATTTCTTGTAATATATATTTGGTAAAAAAATAATAAAAATGTAAAGAGACAACTTTCATACTTTTTTTTTATTATGGAAAAGTTAGTTACAAATGCTACGAATTGCACAATGTTATATAATTTAAAAAATATATATATATTTAATTTTTTTAAAAATAAGATTTTTTTATTTTATATATATATATATATATATATAATAATAATTACATGAGTTAATTTATTTAAAGTTTAATCAATTTATATAATTGTTATGGGACATTTGATATAAAAATTGTAACATGAAGAATAATATTAATAATACATAAGAATTTTGACAAAAAGAAAAAAAAAAAATGAAAGACAAACAAAATACATTACAAGGTATAATTTGCATATTTCACATATTTAAAAAAAAGTTAATGAATGAAGACATAATTTGCATATTTTTGATATCAAATTAAAATATAATATGAAATATTAGGTTGTCTTGTCGATATTTATTTTTTATAGAGAAAATCAATTAATTTATTCATTTTTTTCATATATATATATATATTTAATTTATAATAAAATTTATGCAATGCAAATAAATAATATAAATTAAAAATAAAATTTATTTAATATTGTATTAAATAAAATAATTATTTTAAATTTTTACATATAAGGAAGTTATTTATTTCTTAAATAATAAATTATTCAAAATAAAGATTTGTTTCTTAAATAAAAGTAATAGTTAAGTTGGCATCAGCAAAACATGGACACTACTCTCTTCATTATGAATCATGGAGTTTCTGATCATGCCCTGTTTTGTCTGTAAGAGAAAGGCCCTAGAAGACCCAATAGAACTCCTTTCAAATTCAAAAATATGGTTGTCAGCAAGATGGGATACATTGATTCTGTGAAGCAGAGTTGGAATGGGCCTCTTATTGGATCTCATATGTTTGTCATCTGAAAGAAACGGACTCTAACCTGTTATTGGGGGTATTAGCAAAAAATTTAATGGCATCACCCAGCAGCTAGGGAGAGCTAGAGAAGATCTTGCCTTAGCTTAAACCAACCTGCTCCAAGATAAAATGAATATTCAGTTGATTGACAAAGTCAAAGATTGCACCAAGGAGGTCCTTAGATTGAGCAATATTGAGGAGTGAGATCTTAAGAAAATGTCTAAGATGGACTGGCTTAGATTAGGGGATGGCAACAATGCATATTTTTATGTTGCCCTGAAGTCTAAGAGAAGTCAAACTCAAATTGCCAACCTCAAGGATGAAGATGTTAATATTCTATATCAGCAAAATGACATTGAGCAGGAGATAACAAGGTACTACAAGAAGCTCATAGGCACTACTAATAGAACCCTAACTAGTGTTGACATAGTTGCTTTGAGAAATGGTCCTCAATTAGCTGATGATCAAAGGGAGGCTTTGATTGCCCTTATCACTAAAAATTAAAATTTTGATAGTAGGCTTAAACCTTTGGAGTTAGGTACATAGTTTTTGTTATTTTATCATCTTCCTTTTCATATCAACTCTTATTTAATTACTTTGGTACTAGAGACTAACATTTTATGGTCTTAAACATTGCTTTTCTCTTTTTTTTTTTTTTTTTGAAGATGTTGCTTTGACTTCTTGATTTTTCTCATTTTTATTTTCGAATTTTTGACCAAAATCTCTAGTACACCAACCCCAAACTTAAAATTTGTTAACTTCCAAGAGCAAACCTAAACTTAATCTTTTGCATATGACTAAGGACCTAAATTTTATACCTAAATCCAAAGAGATGGTGGAAAAATTTAATCTTTCAAGTCAATTGGCTAATTATTGTAACTATGTCACCGAAAGAAAGGGCTTAGGCTCAAAGTGGTTAGCAAAGGATATAAACATGATATACGGGTTAGTTTGAAAAGGCTTAGTGTAACACCCCGGTTTATTTAATTAATTTTCGTAAATAAATTATGTGATTGTATGTGTTGGTTGATGATTTCATGTGTTAGAGGAACCCTTGGGTGTAGGGTGGTAGCCTTAGAGATTATAATTTAAGGTGTTGAGGGTGTGTGAGCATAAAGGAATAAATAATAGTACTAGTTATAATAAAATAATTATTTTAATTATTATGGTTATAGTGACATAATGAAATAAATATTTTATTTAGAATTACTAAAATAAATATTTAGTGGGAATAATATTCATTTTATTCAATTGGAATTGAAGATGGCTGGTTTCTACCTGAGTGAATCGCACACTCAAAGATACAACAGAGTCGCCACCGAACTTTATTTAGTCCCAAAGGACAGGGAAAATATCGATAAAACCCAAGGAGAAGAGAAACGGGAACGGGGGGGTCGGTTATGCGAAAGGAAGGTACTAGCACCTAACGCATCCGTCGTACTCGACGGGAACCATTTCGCTTGCTTCTAGGCTTGGATGGGTTATCTATCTAAAGGCTTCTAGCTAAAAAAAGAGGAGAGAGAGAGAAGAAAGGGGAAAAAGAAAGAAAGGAAAGAAAGTGCTCACGGAGGATTGTGGCCCTCGTGCCTACGTACCTTCATAGTGCAATGAGGAAATCAAAGCGTCGTAGTTCATGGAACCAGGGGACAGAGAGGAAGGAAGAAAGGGAGAAGGAAAGAAGGGTGGAAGTGTGCTCGCCAAGACATTGCGTCTCGTGCCTACGTATCTGACATTCAGAAGAATGCAGAATCAGTGCTTCCGTAGTTTGTGGAACCGAACGGAAAACAAAAAAAGAAAGAAACAGGGAGACGAAAACAGTGGTGTCGAAACCAAGAACAAAAGAAAGAAGGAAAATCCACTAGGGATTCCAAAGAAATGGTATCAACACCAAGAAAGAAGAGCAAATGGCAAACAAGAGTACTCCACTGAGGAGTAAGAGACTAAAGTGACTGTGCAAGAAACAAGAGAGAAACGGTGTCAAAACCAAGAGAGTAAGAGATAGATAAAGATCCGCTGGGGATGCAAAAGAAATAGTGTCATAACCAAGAAAGGAGTGCAAAGGAAAGTCAGTGATTGTATTGAGAATAAAGTGCACGAATGGTGTCGAAACCAAGAGAATAAAGGAATAAAAGGGAAATGGTGTCCAAACCAAAAGAATAAGGGAATAAGAGAGAAATGGTGTCCAAACCAAGAGAATAAGAGAATTAGAGAGAAATGACGTCCAAACCAAGAGAATAAGGAGTAAGAGAGAAATGGTGTCCAAACCAAGCAATAAGAAGATTAAGACTCTGTGGGGAAAAAAGGTTTTAACAGATAAGAAATGTGATCAACCAAAGAATGGGTGTAGGACCGAGCGAAGGTCGTGACCCCAAAAGAACAGATGTAGGACCGAGCAAAGGTCGTGACCCCAAAAGAACGGGTGTAGGACCGAGTAAAGGTCGTGACCCAAAGGATAGGTGTAGGACCGAGCAAATGTCGTGACCCAAAGGACGGGTGTAAGACCGATCAAAGGCCGTGACCTAAAGGACGGGTGTAGGACCGATCAAAGGTCGTGACCCAAAGGACGGGTGTAGGACCGATCAAAGGTCGTGACCTAAAGGACGGGTGTAGGACCGAGCGAAGGTCGTGACCCAAAGGACGGGTGTAGGACCGATCAAAGGTCGTGACCCAAAGGACGGGTGTAGGACCGAGCGAAGGTTGTGACCCAAAGGACGGGTGTATGACCGATCAAAGGTCGTGACCCAAAGGACGGGTGTAGGACCGAGCAATAGTCGTGACCCAAAGGACGGGTGTAGGACCGAGCAAAGGTCGTGACCCAAAGTAGTTCGGTACACTGACTGAACAAACAGTACTCAACCGAAGAAAGGGTATTTGAACCAAAGAAAGGTTACTAACCCAAAGATGCAAGTATTCGAACCAAGAGAAGGTTGCCAACTGCTGGGGATTCGGTGTTTACAGACGGACTGTGATCAACCGAAGAGAAAAGCGAGTGATTAACCAAGAGAAGGTGATTAACTCGAAAAAAGGTTCAGTATTTTAACATACGGACTGTGGTTAACTGAACAAAAGGGTGATTAACCAAGACTAGGTGATTAACCCAAGAGGTGCTCAGTATTAACAGACGGACTGTGATTAACTGAAGAAACGGGTGATTAACCTAGAGAAGGTGATTAACCCAAGAGGAATTCAGTATTAACATAAGGATTGTGATTAACTGAAGAAACGGGTGATTAACCAAGAGAAGGTGATTAACCCAAGAGGAATTCAACATTAACAGACGGACTGTGATTAACTGAGTAAGAGAGCAAACATTGGTGTTTTAATTGACAGGCAGTGATTAACCAAACAAAGGGAGAAGAACCAAAAGAAGGTTGCGAACTCCGCAAGAGTTTCGGTATTTAACAGGAATACTATGTTTAATCGAAGAAATAGAAGAAATACTCTCCAGGGGAATCAAAAGAACAGTGATTGACCGCAATGAAAAGAATGGGGTATTGAAACGAAGAAGGCTTGCTAACCCAATGAACAAAGGATCGTAACCAAAAAGGTGATTGATCAAGAGAGAAATCGAAAGAGATAAGAGTAATCAAGGATCGAAAGAGATCGCAAAGAGAAAAAAGTGATCAAGGATCGAAAGAGGTTGCAACGAACAAAGATTGAGAGAGATCGCAAAGAGCAAAGAGTGATCAAGGATCGACTCGACTGGGGAAAGAAAGCACACTACCGCTTAGAGTTAGAGATGACTAAGCCAAACATAGGGTCATTCGTCCCCTACCTGAAGTAGTCAGAATGAGAGTAGGAATTCTCCCTTCTCATTCCTTCTCTAACACACACAGGGTGTAGTGGAGAAGTTGAAACTGACAGCGCAAAAGCTCCAAGTTGTACAGTGCTCATGCGTAGAGAAACGGACAGCGTAACGGCGTTAATTTGTACAGTGCTCCGATGTCGTGTATCGGCCGTTGTATGAATCTTCAACTCCGCGGGGGGAAAAGAGAGGAAAAAGCTCTAAAGGAAGCCTAAAGAGAGGGAAAAGGAAGGATCAACTAATCGAAACATGGTTTCGATCAATTAATCAAGGGGAAAAGTCATGCCAATAATTTTCCAAAGAGAGTGAAAAATCATTAAGGCAAAAGGTGTGGATTATTGATTGTACAAGATTAAGTTCATACATGAAGGATAAACTTAATGCAAAGCAAAGAGAGGGAGTGCAAAACAGTACCACATGACATTGAAAATACAACACAAATCATGTATCATGTAGCTAAAGAAAGTGCAAGAATTAGCATGTTCAAACAAAAATCAAGAACACACATAATTGTAAGAATTGATAAATCAATCATTGAATTAATGTAAATATGCTTTAAACAGAGGTTAACAGCATTAAAAACATCCATAAATATGAAGCATATCAATCCATGGAAGTTAGAATGAGAAAGCATGGCAAACACACTTGAAAAAACATGAAAATGGCATTCTGGTCCAGTGTTAATCGATTAACACTATTGCACTGCAAAGTGTTAATCGATTAACATTTGAAAAAGTGCAAAAAAACATTAGTTAATCGATTAACACTATTGCACTGCAAAGTGTAAATCGATTAACACTGTTGCAGAGGTAAAAAAAAAACAATTTTCCAAAAGCGCTTCCAACAGTTAATCACTTCTTTGAACTACCACATGCTATGGTATGAACTTGTGAACGAAAATAACATTATGCAAGGGAAATTAAACACAAATTACAAGCATTAATTATGGAGATTAAAGATCAAGCAATTACATGATAAATTAAACCAAAAACGATCGAAATTACGACGTAAATGCGCGGAAATGATCGAAACAGTGAGTAAAGTAAGATCTACCAACCTATAAGCCAGAGGTTTGGCTTGGTAATTATTGTGAATGAAATGTAGAGAGAAAAAGCCAAGAAAACCAGAGAATTCTGCTCCTACACTTTGAACCGTAGTGCAACCGAGCAAACTTCGACGAAAACTCCGAAATGCGAATTATCTCCGAAGAAGCTTGAAGCAAACACTTGAGATGAATTCAAAAGCTTATAGAACTCCAGAAACTCAAGTATAATTGTAAAATGATGAAGATAATCAAAGAAAACCAGAGATTCCTCAATTGCATTTTGAATCGTAGCGAAACCGAGCAAACTTCGACGAAAACTCCAAAATGAGAATTATCACCGAAGAATCTTGAAGTGATCACTTAAAATGAATCCAATAGCTACTGAAGCTCCACAAAATCCAATGGAATGGAATGATAATGAAGGTTAAGCTCAAGAAAAAGCACTTTTAAGGTGAAAGTAGCTTTTCTTCAATGGTGAATTAAGAGCTTTAGTGAGGTTGGGTGAAGAAGATGAAGAGGAATGTGTAGAAAAATGCAGAGGAGAATGAGAGAATTGAGAGTGAAGAAAGTGTGAATTTGTGTGAATGATTGTGGAGGAATTGCAAAATGGTGAAGCTTGGCTTATATAGAGTTTAGGTATGGAGTGTGAGAGCTTTGGACATTGGTTTGGACTTAGGTTTGGACTTAGCTTTGGGAGGTTTGGAGTTAGGGTTGGAGTTAGTTACACTTGACTCACCGAGTCAAGGTAGTTAACTCGGTTAGTCAGGATCAACTCGGTAACAATCCCAAGGTGCACTCCATCATCCAAAGATCCACATTACTTGGAAAACAAGAAACATGGTGCACTTAATTTAAAGTGAAGTATTAGAGTAAATACACTCGGATTGAATTGAATAGCCTTGGAATGTCTAGAGATGTCTAGAATATTCCACATGCTGCTAGAATACTGTAGAATCAATGACCAAAGTGTGTGCAAAGGTGCTGTCATGAAAACGTAGCAGATTATGCCTATTCTGCCTGTGTTAATCGATTAACGCAATTACACTGCAAATGGTTAATCGATTAACTAGGCCAAAATATGCCCAATTTGCCTAAAAAATGGTGTTGTGGTCCCGGTTCCGATTTTCGACCTCTTGCTTTGATAAATAGGCATAGAAACCCTTGTTTTGTGCTTGTGTTGATGATGTGATGACTTTGTGAGGATGCGATTAACCGGGCTTGGAAAACCTGAACACTCCTGCAACCAAAATCATAAATAAAAGGTGCGAATGCATATGCCGGTGATGCGAATGTACATGTCTATGCGAAAAGAAAAACAGGAGGTCAAATTTTGGGTTACGACAGGAATAAGGTGTTAATTAGAAATAATAAATGAATAAAATAAGGGAAAGAGAGAATTAGGAACAGAATTGTCAGAACGTGAAAAAGGAAGAGAAAAAGAAGGGAGAGCTAGGACATAGGAGAAGAAGAACCTCCATTAGAGAAGCTTGAAAATTCTTCATCTAAAGTAAGGGTGGGAATTTCTCTTGTATAAGGGATTGCATGATAACATGTGGGTGGGTGTTTTAATTTCTCTGTGGCTGCATTTTTCTCTTTTATGTTGTGAATCATTTGATATGAGTGATAATGTTGTTATGGTGTGTGTGTTTGGATGAATTATGGATGGGTGAATAATTTGGATGTTATATGTTGTTGGAGATTAGAACATGAAACTTGAGTGTATGACTTTCCATGAAAAATTCGGGTTTTGGGGATATCTCAAAACTGATTTTCGTAACTCAGATTGCAGAAAAATTGGTTTTTGTGAGGGTGTAACCGGTTACAGGTTTTGGTGTAACCCGTTACACTTAGAGCTATCAAAATGGATTACCCAACCCTAAACGGGACGACCCTGATGGGCTTGGGTATTTTAGGGTTGTGCCAAAAAAGTCCATTTGTAATATGGGCTCGAAAATTACTACCTGAACCCGGCCCTAGATGGGCTTCGGGCTACCCGGCCCTAAATGGCTTTTTTCTTAATAAAAATTTAAAATAAAAATGTCATAATATTTATTATAAATAAAATTATAACTTACATCAATTTAAACATAATACATTTTAAAGGAATATATTATCTTTTATAAATATTATAATGTGTTTTTAAATACAATACATGTTTAAATTGTATAAAATAATACTAGAATATTTAACATAAGAAAAACTAATAGAATACGAGAAAAGAATGTTGATTATATTAATGTATAATATTTAAAAGAGAAATATTGAATAAAATAGAAATAAAATTTAGTGAGGTGAAAAAAATCAATGTATTATTTTGGAGTAAGACAATATAAGTATTAATATAATTTTTTTAAAATTTATAGCAATATGGGGCCTAATGGGCTACCCACGACCCATATGGGCTAGCCCTAATGTGTAGCGGGCTTTTTAGGGCTGGGCTAAAAAAGCCTTGAAAAATATGGGCTCTAATTTTAAGGCCCAAGCCCTACAATTTTTTGGGTCTGGCGGGCCGGCCCATGTGGGCTAGCCCATTTTAACAGCTATAGTTACACTGTTATTAAAAAGCGCTATCTGGACATTTTTTTGGGGGGTGTAACCGGTTATTAGTTTAGGTGTAACCAGTTACACTGGGAAGGCATTACTCACTGTTTTTGATTAAGTTGTAACCGATTACCTGTTTTGGTGTAACTGGTTACACTTGTTGTGTCGAACTTAAATAATTCATAACTTGGGTTTCGGGTGTCCGATTGAGACGTTGTTTGAAGTGTTAGAAAGCTGACGCAATGTACTTTCATTTAAAAATAGTTTCAGCGCCTAGAAATGATTTTAAATGGTGTGTAATGGTGTTAGATGGTATACAGTGTGTATGTTATGGTGTAGTATTGTGTTTGAATGGTATAATGTTACATGCTTTGTTACTATAATGCTAATGTTAACTGCTTATAGTATAAGTTTGGTGTTTGGTGACCAGTTTTGGTGTGGTATATTGATTAAGGCGAATATCATTGTACATGTTGTTATTGCATGTCCTCTATGAATCATGCATTATGGTATTTGGACGGTGATCCGCTTTTGGTGAACCTCAATCCTATGGTGGGGATTGGGTGCGAGTAGCTGGTTCCAGGTGGGAATCGGTGAAGCATTACCTATGGTGATGCTAACGATTTTTGGTATGCTCTGATTTTATGGTGGGGATCGGGAGAGAGTGAACCTGAGAGTTCACATTTGGTACCACATGCATTGAGTCATGGAGTGGAGTATCATTATATTACATACATGTTGTATTATTATCATTGGATTATCTGGAGTGTGAATTATGGATTGAGTGATTATGTATGTGATAATCATATGCTTACATATTATTATGTAATTCATTATATGATGGTAAATTCTCACCCCTTCTGTTTGAATGTTGTCTTTACATGGGAATCATGTAGATAATCCACAATAGAGGCGTGAATGTGAGTGGAAGAGACTACTCTTCTTATTGCTTTGGTTGTGTCGGTGTCTGCTCTGATATGTAACACTTGGGGGGGGGGGGACGCTTGGTTTCTTTATTCCATGTTTGGTGGAGATTACTATGTGAATCTCTTATGTTTGATAATTACTTTTAAGTACATTATGTTATGATTATGTTTTGAACAATTAACTAATTAGTTGTTTAATGTTTTTCCGCTGCTAATGAAAAGTTGAAGTTTAGACTTGTTTTATAACTCTTATTAATTTTAAAAATCCATATGCGTTACATATCCTATTGCAAGAGCTGGTTGTAGTTGGAGGTAGCATCTTAATTGTTTGACTGTTTTAAATTACTCTGATTTTATTTATAAATCATAGGGTGTTACACTCAGAGTGTACCACAAACAAGTGCCTCGGTGTGTTTTTATCAAACCAATATATTAAATCATAAATAATGCAAATTCTAGAAAATAGCAATTGTATGGGTACTCCCATAAAAAGGAAAAGTAAACAATGGAATATTTGGCTCAAACCTTACTAGTTGAGGTATCTTGAGATTGGGTACAAGGTAGTTGGTTGTTAATTTCTTCCTCAACTCTCAATCTGCAAGAAACTTTCCTGATAATCACCTTTGTTTTTTACGATGCTTATGGTTCATTTATTCACTACTAAAATTGAAATTTTGTAAATCTGAAAGAAACAGCAGCAATAAACTTGTTTATTAAAGGCAAACATAAATTTATTGGTACAAAAGGGAACCAATTATTGTAGCTAATACTCTAGATTGACTTGTTGGACGTAAAAGGGAATCACAAAAATTAACACATATTCAGAAAACTCCAAATTAACATGTCATTGAAGCGAAAAAAAGTTTTGCATGTCTTGCATGGTGTTGAAGTTTGGTTATGTTTGTTAGAACAAGATTTGTTCATGACATATATTCTTTGGGTTTTGATGATAACAAAGTATTAAAAGAACAATAGTGTTATCTAATATGTGTTCCAAGTATGCATGTTCTAATACTTAAAGTTATATATTCAGAATCTGATATATAAGGACGCACTTGAGAAAAGCTGAATTACTAGCTTCTGGTGGTGCAGAATCTGAAGAACACTATCTAAGTGATGTCTGGCATAGACTCTGAAGTTGAAGGTCTCAGCATCATAAGAAGCAACATATTATCTCTACACTTGGTGAATGTAATTAGCTTCTAGTGATCATTCAAAATTAGTGATAAAGCTAAAGTTATCTGTACTGCAGAAAGCAAGCTGCATTGTCAAATCAGCTTGTCAGCTAGAGTCTATTTTTCACAGGGCTCAAGAAGAATTGACATGCTCCACGCACGGATATCTACTCTCAACGGCTCTATAGTACAAGACTACATGGAATACGCAATGGTGAAACATGTTACACAATGGATTAGGATCTTTTGGTGTATCTCTCTTCAATGTCCCTTGCACTATGGAGAAACAAAAACACTTGTTCAAGTGATCTCTTCCAATGGCTAGTCTTCTACAACTACTATATAAGCTACTGAAGATTCAAACTGAAGTCTTAGAACAAGGAGCAATCAAAAGAGGAAATATATAATAAAAGCCAATAAGGATAGAAGTGTTATACACTTCTGTCTAGATAGAGGAATAACAAGATCATACAATAAGCAACCTAATCGAGTATGCAAATTTTCTGTTATATGTTGTAAATTGTAATAAGCCTTAAGATTTCTTAAACATTGAATATCTTAGAAATCTTAAGTGCTTAGAGGTCTTTGTTAAGGTGATTACCATGTACCTCTGATTTTTTATCAAGTATACCTTATTCTTTATTCTTCTAAACATGATTGTTTAGTAGTTTAGATAAAGTCTCTTGCTATGTGATTGAGCATCAAAGTCTCTTATTGAGAAGATTGAGTCAAGTAAGTCTCCTTCCATATGCTAGAGCATTGAAAGTCTTAATCAATTGTTGATTGAGCAGAAGTCTTGGGTTCGTGGAACTTGAGCAAGAAAGTCTTGAGTTCATGGAACTTAAGCAAGGAAGTCTTGGGCCTGAGGGGCTTGAGCAGAAGTTTTGGGTTCGTGGAACCTGAGCAAGGAAGTCTTAAGTTCATGGAACTTAAGCAAGGAAGTCTTGGGCCTGAGTGGCTTGAGCATAAGTCTTGGATTCGTGGAATCTGGGTAGGGAAGTCTTGGACCGAGGGTCTGAGCAGAAGTCTTGGGTCTGAGGGGCTTAAGCAAGGAATTATTGGGTTCATGGAACCTGAGCATAAGTCTTGGACCTGAGGGGTTTTAGCAGAAAGTCTTGGGCTGAGGGTTTGAGCAAAGTAAAGTCTTATGCTTAAGTGCATAAGCGATTATAATTATGTTTTGACTATAGTGAAAATCTCTTGTGCTGCAAGGGAACTGGACTACTCTCATTTGAGAGGAACCAATATAAATCTTTGTGTGTTCTTTATCTTTTATTTACTTCTGTTAACATTCCGCTGCAACTTATTATCAGAATCAGAACACCAATTTAGATTCAAAACTCTGATCAGATGCAAACTAAAGAAACGAAAAACACAGTTCAACCCCCCCTTTTGTGTATTTTTCTCACCTTCAGTGGTATCATAGCTCGGTCTGTGCATAACACTTAACTGCGGTGCAGATATTGATCCAATAAGAAAAACATGTTTTTTATAGACTTTCCTTAAAGAAGGAGTCAAATGCCACATGAAAAATATTACATTGATTTTCCCACTATATTCAAAGCGTGATTCCGCTGAATTTAAATGATGGAAAAACAAAATATATTTTTAATTCATTGGTCTTGATAAAGGGTTTTGATGAAGGACTATAGAATACCCTTGAGGAAGGTATTACTATAGAAGTTGATGGTGTAGGTATTATTAAAGTTTGAAAGTCTCTCACACCAGCTCAGAAGAAGCCTATTGAGAATATCTTTAGAGTTAGATGCATTCTTGTAGGTGCTCTATCTCAATTCTGAGTATATCAACATCATTGATACGTCTAATGCTCGGACTATCTTTGAATCTTTGTGTTCAAATTTGTGGGAGTTAGGAAAAAAGCTTGTACAATTACACTTCATATAATCTTTCTAAGCAAATTGTGAGAAGATTGCCTAATGGATTCAAACCTAAAGTCATAATTATTCAAGTTGTCATAAAACTTGAGTATGTTGTGTCTTGAAGTTTTATCTAGCAATCTCTGAAGAAAAGAAATGGAATTAGATGATGAAAAGCTATCAAACAGATTAACCTTCCTTAAGCCTGTTGAAGAAAATTCCTAGGGAATGACTGATGATGGGTATTAACCTTCCTTATCAAAAGATTTCGTCAACTGGCTAAATGGAATGTGATATTTGTTGATAGAAGAGTAACTTCGGAAGCTTATGGAATATTCGTATTTTAATTGATTTCCCAAATCTTAAGAACAAGGAGAAATACTACCAGAAAAACCCAAAATGTCAAAGATCTTCACTGCTTATTCAATTGAAGCTGACATAGGGCGACATTCAGAAGAAAAAGTAATATGGCTCTGCCAGTCATTACTCCTTTTAAAGAAGCATCTGAATCCTGGAATAAAAATCAATTATTGAAGAGAAAGAGATAATGTCAAATCTATCTTGCTTCAATATTGATAATAAGGAGTCTGCTCTTCAAGATAATATCTTAAGTGACTCTATTTCTCCTAAAAATTGAAGGTCATCATTGAATTTGTGTTAAAGGACAATTCCATGAGAAACCTTCAATTCTTCGTGTTCTTCCAGCAATACTATGATAGTGTTTTAAAATTTGTTTTATGCCAATCTATGATAGAAAATACTATCTGGCTCTATGCTTGTCAAACATTACAAAGGCAAAAGATTTAATCCAAGACAATGAAATCAGTGACTCTGCTAAGAACAAGATCTTGTTCATACCATAACTCATCCTAGACTCACACTTTGGAATAAATCATGGTATTGTTATCAGATTAAAGCATAAAGCAAAGGAAAGCCTATCAGGACTAACATTTTTGGACTCATAAAAATATGAGTACCATTACTCAAAAAGTATTTGCTGCAGATATCAAAGAAATGAGCATAGGCATATTCCATGGTACCTAATCAAAGTTTGTTTACAATATTTGATGGAAGAAGAGCCTACATCCCAGACTCAAGAGCTGAAGACATTGAGTTTGGTGAAAGAAGTTAAGTCAATGGTTTAACAACCATTGAATCAATCTGAATACTCATCTAGAGTCAAACCAAGAAAATAACAAAAATAAAAGAGGTATGTTTGTTCTTCCATGGCTTACTTCTTGATTCAATGAGATATTTATGTATTAGAAAATACAAAGTCTATGTTAGATCTCTAGAGAAATTCTTTTGTTAAAAGAATCTTCAGAAATCTTTAAGAAGAAACTATGTTGTATTTTTCTATACTAAATATATCATTTGCTAGATGATGGTCATATTTATGGAAATAGTTTCCTCACTTTTTGTGATGATACTACTCCTTATTAGCTGTCAAAGAAACCAATTCAATATTCATTAATTAAGCATGACTCTAGTTTCAAGAGAAAAAGCTTGTTTCTTAATAGAATATCAAAAACTGATGGCTGACAGAAGATGTCTCATGTAACGCCCCGATTTGTTTAATTGTATTTATTTATTTCATTTATGTGAATTTTGTGAAATGTGTGAATTTATTGTATTTTACCTGCTAATTGAGTTAACTGGTTAATTTCTCTGATAGGTAAAATATTTGCAATAAATTATAATTTCTTTTCAACTTTTATTTCCCGAAATATATTTCATCGGTATGTTTATGTTTTATCGCATTTAGAGAGCGTTTGCGAGATATTTGAGCTGAGGGGTAAAATAGTCTTTTAGGGGTTTAGATATTTTATATAAATAGAGATTAGAGAGAAATAGAGAGGAAGGAAAGAAAAAGGAAATATAGAGAAGGGAAGGAAAGGAAGAGGAGAGAAAAGGGAGAAAAAGCAAAAATTGACATAACTCCGTTTCGAGCGCGATTAATCGGGTAAGGGTGAGAAGTTTCAATTATATCTTGCTTGTGTATGTATATGTGTTATTTGTGGTAATTGTTTTGGTTGTTTTACAACTTTTTCTCATTTGATAAATTGACGAACAATTGATAGAAATCGATGTTTCCACGGTCGGAAATCGTTATAAGTCGCGTTGTATGATCCTTCTATGCATATGAACATTTGCTGATACTTGTTTTTGCCGTTGGAATTGATTTGGGGTGAAAATGGGATTTTTGGGGGTTTTGAACCGTGTACCCCGCAGCAGAAAATTCTGGGTCTGGTGCGATTCGCCAGGAGAATTGGGAATTCTCCAGGCGAATTAGGTCTCGCCACTCGTTCGCCAGGTGAAGTGCTGGCGAAGGGTGATTCGCCAGGCGAAATCGTAAGTCGCCAGGCGAAATCAAAAAGACAGAAATGTGTTAGCTTCTGTAACTCTTGGGATTTTTCTAAATTGTGGTTCGCCACTAGTTCGCCAGGCGAAGTGCTGGCGAAGGGGTATTCGCCAGGCGAAATCCTAAGTCGCCAGGCGAATTTGGCTGTTTCTCAATAAATTATTTTCTTTGAAAATTCATAACTTTTGATCCGTAACTTGGATCGAGGCGTTCTTGGTACCGTTGGAAAGCAAATAAAATGTTCTCTCTTATTAAAATGGTTTTGAGGTTGTTGGCCAATTTAATTATGTCAGGAATTTGGAAATGTGTCGTTTTGTCGACTTTTACCGTTGTAATTGCGTGTAATTGATGTGTTATCATGCAATGTGCTTTTAATATGTATCGTATAGCTTGTGTGCTGTTATATGGGGTGAATATATATGATGAGTGTTGGTAATGGTGGTTTGTGGTCTGATGGAGAACTAAATGTGTTGTTTTGGGTTTGATTTCAATGTGTGATATTGTATGTTGTTATGATGTGTTGTGGGTAGCATTTGATATGTGAATCCCTTGTGTAAAGAATTGTGATGATATGATTGTGGTGGTTTGTGGCTTATGATGAAGTGCACTGTTTATGTGAAATTCAATGTATGTTGTTTGGTGGCCTTTATGGTTTGAAATGCATTGTTTGAATTTATTTGCAATGCATGAATGTGATGATGTTGATTAATTCATATGGTTGAATTGTGAAGATGCATTTGATTGTCATGAGTTCTTGTGTGTCAAGCATCATGATATGCATCTTGTGATGTCGTGTGCTTGTGTGGGGTGTGAGCGACGAATCGATTCCAGAGGGAATTTGCTATAATGTCGTGTGCCTGTGTGGGGTGTGAGCGATGATTATAGACGATCGTGTGTCCGTGTGGGGTGTGAGCGATCGGGTCGTGTGCCCGTGTGGGGTGTGAGCGATCCATAAACGTCGTGTACCCGTGTGGGGTGTGAGCGACGAGGAACATCGTATGCCCGACGGGGAGTTACATTAAGTAACGAGCGATGATTCCAATAGTTCCTGAGTGAACTAGTAATGAGATTGATGGATGGATGGTACCGCATGTGCATTTGCATAGAGTCGTTGTGTTGGTCTCTTTGCATTTGCATAAATCATGAATGGATTGATTATGTGTGGAAAATCATGAATTGATTGAGTGTGTATTAAGATTTATGTTTGAATTGTTGAATTGATGTGCATATGTGATAAATGCGTTGGTTGTGGATAATATGTTCTATGTATAGACATATGCTATGTGATGTGGTGGTGTGTTGCCATATGTTGTGACTTTGGTATGCCTTATGTGCAAATATGTGATTATGTTGGATAATTGATATATGTTATGTATATGTGATATGCTATGTGTATTAGTATGCGATGCTTGTGGTGAGAATAACTATGCATGTGAATTTTTATGTTTTGCATATTATTATGCAATCTTGATTTAGTTGTTATTTCTCACCCTTCTGCTGTGGTTTGTTGCTCTATGAGGCAATTGCAGATTTGTAGTCTTGGAGGCTTTTGTGAAGATTAGTTCTCCATTCTTTTGTCGGTCTTGGTGTCTGCTCTGATACGTAGCACGGGAATCGGGGAACGATTATGTTATATATGTATACATTTGTTGAATATATTTTGTATTACTTTTGTATGTATATTTTGACGTTATAAAACCATTCCTTTGTAAAACAAGTCGGTTATGGATCTTTCCGCTTTATTCCATAATTGAACTTTAACTTTATATGGAAAAAGTTCCCCTTTGAGGGTATTCTATTTTGTGCTATGTATCAAATTTATGAGCAGGGATTGTATTTTTTTTCTGTAAATGTGGCATCCTTGATTCTGTCGGAAAAAATAAATTTTTATCTACTCTGATTTATTTATGTATTATTTATTCGCGATGGGAACTGGGGTGTTACATTAGTGGTATCAGAGCAGGTCGGTCCGTCCGGCCAAGTAGTTGAGTCAGTTGGTGTGACATTGAATACTGTCGATGTTGTTTGTTTCTTAGTACGTGATATGTGTGTGAAACACTGTCAGTACTATCTGGTTTTCTAATCTTTTGTCTTCAGGAGTTAGAATGAGATAAGTGGGGGAGAAGTTGGTACTTCTCCAAGTTGCTTCAGGTGTGGAGCGTTGGCTCAGTGTGTTGTGAATTGCAAGATTGTAAGTGCTCTTTGGACAGTGTGGTTCCCGGTTCCGGAGGGAATGCGGAGGTAAGGTTTATGTCAACTAAGGATTTGTGCCTTAGGTAGTTTTGTGCATGAGATATAAGGAATGCTATTATAGTTTGGTAAAGAGGGTTTATGCCCCATCATGATTGTCGACTGTCTATTGACAAATTGAGGAACTGATCACCCTTAATCTCTTGTTGATAGCGAAAGGGAATTGTGTTGGATGGAATAGACGTGTCTTTTCGGCTTTGATAGTGTGTGGAATGAATTATTTGGAATTAAGAAAATGATTACGGATTGTTTTGATGAGTCGATGAAGATTCTTATATCGGAAGATGAGGCGAATTAGAGGTTTTGTATATTGGACAAGTTGGAATGTCTCTGAGGGAGAATGATTGGGTATTACTAAGGGTTGTTCTCAGAGAGTAGAGTGTGAACTTAAATTAGACGAAGGTGAATAGTCGAGGTTATATCTACCAAGTGAGTAGGACACTCTTTGGAGTTGAGACTAAGGTGTTTGTTATGTTTGTGATGATAGTGTTCTGGAAATTGGTAGAAAGGCCACAGTGTGGGGCTGTCAGTGGTGCGTGATTTTCAGATGTATTTCCGGATGGAATATTGGATGTTAGCATTAGAAGTACCCGGACTGAAAAAGCAGTGAGCAGATTTACTGGGAAAGGGATTTGTGAGACCAAGTGTGTCATCTTGAAAAGCTTCAGTATTGTTAGTAGCAAAAAGGGAATGATGATTGAATGGAATAACAAGTAGGATGTGTATGATGGTATTGGTATTGAGACTATGGAAAGCGAAACTTAGAGTTCTGGTGAGGTTTGGAGTCTTTGGAATTTTAGAGCATTAATGGAAATTTTGAGAAAACCCTAAATGTGGATGTAATATTTGAGAGTTCTTTTGGGTTGGTTGTTGCTACACGTTGGGATTTATCGAATTTGGACTGTTAATAGAAGAAATTGGGTATGGATTACTTTCATGAACAGATGATTGGAATGGTTTTGGTTGAGGATATTCAGATCCGTTATAAACGCAGAGAAAGAACAGGTAGAGTGTTTGAGAATTGAATTACAAGTGTTGAAAGGAGACAAAGTGTTATGCTAAGTTATTCAAGTGAGAATTTTGGTTGAAAAGGTTAGTTTTCTTGGTTATGTTAATGGACCCATCGGAAGTAGATGCAGTTCTACAATGAGAGGTTCCGAAGTTGGTTAAGGAGATTAGAAACTTTTGGGCTCAGTTGGTTGTTACAGAAGGATATGGAAGACTTTGTTAAGTTCGTACTTCTATTATCTCAGTTGACTTGCAAAGGGCGAGTTGTTTGTTTTGGGTGTTCGTTATGAGTAAGTTTTGGTGAGCTGAAGTAGAAGTTGTCTACGGTTTCAGTTTTGATTCTGTGTGATCCTAATAAACCGGTTGTGAGGTATTGTGATGTGTCTCTGAAGAGTGTAGTCAGGTGTTAATGCAAGAGAGTACAGTCGTGGCTTACGCTTTACGACAATTGAGGATTCATAAAAAGATCTATACTATTCAGGATTTGGAATTGGTTGCGGTTGTATCGTGTTGGAATATTTGGAGGTATTATCTTTATGGTTCTAGGCTCGAAGTGTTTGGTACTCACAAGAGTTTAGAGTGCTTGTTTGGTCTGAAGGAATAGAGTATGAGACAACGAGGATGGTTGGAATTCCTGATGGGTTATGACTTTAGCGGGGATTATCCTTCGGGAAAAGTTAATGTCGTGCGTGATGAGTTAAGTTGGAAGTTTTTATACATGGTTGTTCTGATGATCAGAGAATTAAAATTATTTGAGCAGTTTAGAGACTTGTGTGAGATAACGCAGGAGAGTATGAGGTTGAGAATATTTAAGTGAACAGTGATTTTTGGCAGAGGTGAGAAAGAGTCAGACTTTGGAAGTGAGATTGGTAGACTTGATGGTTTTGAGTAATCAGAGTGCGCAACGGAAGCGTGATGTGGCACATTTTGTATTTGCGTGTGGAACTTGTAATAATTCATAAGTTAACATTGGGAACATGTAGGAATGGTGAAACCATTGGACGTTTCAGAATGGAAGTGTAGGCGAAAGGTTTAAATATTATTCATGGACTACTATGTAGATGGATGTTTTGGTTGTATGTTTGATTGGTGGAGCGTAGCATTGTTGTAATACCGTTGTGTGACAAGGATGTTTGGTATTCTGGTTTTGTAGAGGTTGTTGAAACGATGTTGGGCCGTGGAACTTTAGGTTTGTGTCCTTGTTGTGGCCTCGTTTCCATGGTGATGGTTCGAGTGCAAGTGGCTAATTCCTTGTGGGGAATTAGGGGAGTGTTACCTTTGGTAAGGGTAACGATCTTGTTGTGTTTCGGTTCAAGAGTGAACCTGCGTAGTTGTGACTTGTGTATTCTTTGAGTTGTGAGTTGGTCGTCAAGTGCATTGTATGGGCTTTGCATCTTGTCGTTGTAGTTGTCGTTATTGCCGTGTCATTGTTGTTAGCGAGGTGGTTTGTCAGTTTGTGTTATTCGTGGTGTGCCTAGTGTTGGCATGTTAGTTGGTTAGTCGGATGCGAGAGTCGTATCCGGAGTTGTTCGTCTCAGTTATATTTTCAAGGACGAAAATGTCTAAGTGGGGGAGAGTTGTAACGCCCCGATTTGTTTAATTGTATTTATTTATTTCATTTATGTGAATTTTGTGAAATGTGTGAATTTATTGTATTTTACCTGCTAATTGAGTTAACTGGTTAATTTCTCTGATAGGTAAAATATTTGCAATAAATTATAATTTCTTTTCAACTTTTATTTCCCGAAATATATTTCATCGGTATGTTTATGTTTTATCGCATTTAGAGAGCGTTTGCGAGATATTTGAGCTGAGGGGTAAAATAGTCTTTTAGGGGTTTAGATATTTTATATAAATAGAGATTAGAGAGAAATAGAGAGGAAGGAAAGAAAAAGGAAAGATAGAGAAAGGAAGGAAAGGAAGAGGAGAGAAAAGGGAGAAAGAGCAAAAATCGACATAACTCCGTTTCGAGCGCGATTAATCGGGTAAGGGTGAGAAGTTTCAATTATATCTTGCTTGTGTATATATATGTGTTGTTTGTGGTAATTGTTTTGGTTGTTTTACAACTTTTTCTCATTTGATAAATTGACGAACAATTGATAGAAATCGATGTTTCCATGGTTGGAAATCGTTATAAGTCGCGTTGTATGATCCTTCTATGCATATGAACATTTGCTGATACTTGTTTTTGCTGTTGGAATTGATTTGGGGTGAAAATGAGATTTTTAGGGGTTTTGAACCGTGTACCCCGCAACAGAAAATTATGGGTCTGGTGCGATTCGCCAGGCGAATTGGGAATTCACAACGCGAATTAGGTCTCGCGACTCGTTCGCCAGGCGAAGTGTGGGCGAAGGGTGATTCGCCAGGCGAAATCGTAAGTCGCCAGGCGAAATCGGAAAGACAGAAATATGTTAGCTTCTGTAACTCTTGGGATTTTTCGAAATTGTGGTTCGCCACTAGTTCGCCAGGTGAAGTGCTGGCGAAGGGGTATTCGCCAGGCGAAATCCTAAGTCGTCAGGCGAATCTGGCTGTTTCTCAATAAATTCTTTTCTTTGAAAATTCATAACTTTTGACCCGTAACTCGGATCGAGGCGTTCTTGGTACCGTTGGAAAGCAAATAAAATGTTCTCTCTTATTAAAATGGTTTTGAGGTTGTTGGCCGATTTAATTATGTCGGAAATTTGGAAATGTGTCGTTTTGTCGACTTTTACCGTTGTAATTGCGTGTAATTGATGTGTTATCATGCAATGTGCTTTTAATATGTATCGTATAGCTTGTGTGCTGTTATATGGGGTGAATATATATGATGAGTGTTGGTAATGATGGTTTGTGGTCTGATGGAGAACTAAATGTGTTGTTTTGGGTTTGATTTCAATGTGTGATATTGTATGTTGTTATGATGTGTTATGGGTAGCATTTGATATGTGGATCCCTTGTGTAAAGAATTGTGATGATATGATTGTGGTGGTTTATGGCTTGTGATGAAGTGCACTGTTTATGTGAAATTCAATGTATGTTGTTTGGTGGCCTTTATGGTTTGAAATGCATTGTTTGAATTTATTTGCAATGCATGAATGTGATGATGTTGATTAATTCATATGGTTGAATTGTGAAGATGCATTTGATTGTTATGAGTTCTTGTATGTCAAGCATCATGATATGCATCTTGTGATGTCGTGTGCTTGTGTGGGGGTGTGAGCGACGAATCGATTCCAGAGGGAATCTGCTATAATGTCGTGTGCCCGTGTGGGGTGTGAGCGATGATTATAGACGATCGTGTGTCCGTGTGGGGTGTGAGCGATCGGGTCGTGTGCCCGTGTGGGGTGTGAGCGATCCATAAACGTCGTATGCCCGTGTGGGGTGTGAGCGACGAGGAACATCGTATGCCCGACGGGGAGTTACATTAAGTAACGAGCGATGATTCCAATAGTTCCTGAGTGAACTAGTAATGAGATTGATGGATGGATGGTGCCGCATGTGCATTTGCATAGAGTCGTTGTGTTGGTCTCTTTGCATTTGCATAAATCATGAATGGATTGATTATGTGTGGAAAATCATGAATTGATTGAGTGTGCATTGAGATTTATGTTTGAATTGGTGAATTGATGTGCATATGTGATAAATGTGTTGGTTGTGGATAATATGTTCTATGTATAGACATATGCTATGTGATGTGGTGGTGTGTTGCCATATGTTGTGACTTTGGTATGCCTTATGTGCAAATATGTTATTTTGTTGGATAATTGATATATGTTATGTATATGTGATATGCTATGTGTATTAGTATGCGATGCTTGTGGTGAGAATAACTATGCATGTGAATTTTTATGTTTTGCATATTATTATGCAATCTTGATTTAGTTGTTATTTCTCACCCTTCTGCTGTGGTTTGTTGCTCTATGAGGCAATTGCAGATTTGTAGTCTTTGAGGCTTTTGTGAAGATTAGTTCTCCATTCTTTTGTCGGTCTTGGTGTCTGCTCTGATATGTAGCACGGGAATCGGGGAACGATTATGTTATATATGTATACATTTGTTGAATATATTTTGTATTACTTTTGTATGTATATTTTGACGTTATAAAACCATTCCTTTGTAAAACAAGTCGGTTATGGATCTTTCCGCTTTATTCCATAATTGAACTTTAACTTTATATGGAAAAAGTTCCCCTTTGAGGGTATTCTATTTTGTGCTATGTATCAAATTTATGAGCAGAGATTGTATTTTTTTTCTGTAAATGTGGCATCCTTGATTCTGTCGGAAAAAATAAATTTTTATCTACTCTGATTTATTTATGTATTATTTATTCGCGATGGGAACTGGGGTGTTACATTAGTGGTATCAGAGCAGGTCGGTCCGTCCGGCCAAGTAGTTGAGTCAGTTGGTGTGACATTGAATACTGTCGATGTTGTTTGTTTCTTAGTACGTGATATGTGTGTGAAACACTGTCAGTACTATCTGGTTTTCTAATCTTTTGTCTTCAGGAGTTAGAATGAGATAAGTGGGGGAGAAGTTGGTACTTCTCTAAGTTGCTTCAGGTGTGGAGCGTTGGCTCAGTGTGTTGTGAATTGCAAGATTGTAAGTGCTCTTTGGACAGTGTGGTTCCCGGTTCCGGAGGGAATGTGGAGGTAAGGTTTATGTCAACTAAGGATTTGTGCCTTAGGTAGTTTTGTGCATGAGATATAAGGAATGCTATTATAGTTTGGTAAAGAGGGTTTATGCCCCATCATGATTGTCGACTGTCTATTGACAAATTGAGGAACTGATCACCCTTAATCTCTTGTTGATAGCGGAAGGGAATTGTGTTGGATGGAATAGACGTGTCTTTCCGGCTTTGATAGTGTGTGGAATGAATTGTTTGGAATTAAGAAAATGATTTCGGATTGTTTTGATGAGTCGATGAAGATTCTTATATCGGAAGATGAAGCGAATTAGAGGTTTTGTATATTGGTCAAGTTGGAATGTCTCTGAGGGAGAATGATTGGGTATTACTAAGGGTTGTTCTCAGAGAGTAGAGTGTGAACTTAAATTGGATGAAGGTGAATAGTCGAGGTTATATCTGCCAAGTGAGTAGGACACTCTTTGGAGTTGAGACTAAGGTGTCTGTTATGTTTGTGATGATAGTGTTCTGGAAATTGGTAGAAAGGCCACAGTATGGGGCTGTCAGTGGTGCGTGATTTTCAGATGTATTTCCGGATGGAATATTGGATGTTAGCATTAGAAGTACCCGGACTGAAAAAGCAGTGAGCAGATTTACTGGGAAAGGGATTTGTGAGACCAAGTGTGTCGTCTTGAAAAGCTTCAGTATTGTTAGTAGCAAAAAGGGAATGATGATTGAATGGAATAACAAGTAGGATGTGTATGATGGTATTGGTATTGAGACTATGGAAAGCGAAACTTAGAGTTCTGGTGAGGTTTGGAGTCTTTGGAATTTTAGAGCATTAATGGAAATTTTGAGAAAACCCTAAATGTGGATGTAATATTTGAGAGTTCTTTTGGGTTGGTTGTTGCTACACGTTGGGATTTATCGAATTTGGACTGTTAATAGAAGAAATTGGGTATGGATTACTTTCATGAACAGATGATTGGAATGGTTTTGGTTGAGGATATTCAGATCTGTTATAAACTCAGAGAAAGAACAGGTAGAGTGTTTGAGAATTGAATTACAAGTGTTGAAAGGAGACAAAGTGTTATGCTAAGTTATTCAAGTGAGAATTTTGGTTGAAAAGGTTAGTTTTCTTGGTTATGTTAATGGACCCATCGGAAGTAGATGCAGTTCTACAATGAGAGGTTCCGAAGTTGGTTAAGGAGATTAGAAACTTTTGGGCTCAGTTGGTTGTTACAGAAGGATATGGAAGACTTTGTTAAGTTCGTACTTCTATTATCTCAGTTGACTTGCAAAGGGCGAGTTGTTTGTTTTGGGTGTTCGTTGTGAGTAAGTTTTGGTGAGCTGAAGTAGAAGTTGTCTACGGTTTCAGTTTTGATTCTGTGTGATCCTAATAAACCGGTTATGAGGTATTTTGATGTGTCTCTGAAGAGTGTAGTCAGGTGTTAATGCAAGAGAGTACAGTCGTGGCTTACGCTTTACGATAATTGAGGATTCATAAAAGGATCTATACTATTCAGGATTTGGAATTGGTTGCGGTTGTATCGTGTTGGAATATTTGGAGGTATTATCTTTATGGTTCTAGGCTCAAAGTGTTTGGTAATCACAAGAGTTTAGAGTGCTTGTTTGGTCTGAAGGAATAGAGTATGAGACAACGAGGATGGTTGGAATTCCTGATGGGTTATGACTTTAGCGGGGATTATCCTTCGGGAAAAGTTAATGTCGTGCGTGATGAGTTAAGTTGGAAGTTTTTATACATGGTTGTTCTGATGATCAGAGAATTAAAATTATTTAAGCAGTTTAGAGACTTGTGTGAGATAACGCAGGAGAGTATGAGGTTGAGAATATTTAAGTGAACAATGATTTTTGGCAGAGGTGAGAAAGAGTCAGACTTTGGAAGTGAGATTGGTAGACTTGATGGTTTTGGGTAATCAGAGTGCGCAACGGAAGCGTGATGTGGCACATTTTGTATTTGCGTGTGGAACTTGTAATAATTCATAAGTTGAACATTGGGAACATGTAGGAATGGTGAAACCATTGGACGTTTCAGAATGGAAGTGTAGGCGAAAGGTTTAAATATTATTCATGGACTACTATGTAGATGGATGTTTTGGTTGTATGTTTGATTGGTGGAGCGTAACATTGTGGTAATACCGTTGTGTGACACGGATGTTTGGTATTCTGGTTTTGTAGAGGTTGTTGAAACGATGTTGGGTCGTGGAACTTTAGGTTTGTGTCCTTGTTGTGGCCTCGTTTCCATGGTGATGGTTCGAGTGCAAGTGGCTAATTCCTTGTGGGGAATTAGGGGAGTGTTACCTTTGGTAAGGGTAACGATCTTGTTGTGTTTCGGTTCAAGAGTGAACCTGCGTAGTTGTGACTTGTGTATTCTTTGAGTTGTGAGTTGGTCGTCAAGTGCATTATAGGGGCTTTGCATCTTGTCGTTGTAGTTGTCGTTGTTGCCGTGTCATTGTTGTTAGCGAGGTGGTTTGTCAGTTTGTGTTATTCGTGGTGTGCCTAGTGTTGGCATGTTAGTTGGTTAGTCGGATGCGAGAGTCGTATCCGGAGTTGTTCGTCTCAGTTATATTTTCAAGGACGAAAATGTCTAAGTGGGGGAGAGTTGTAACGCCCCGATTTGTTTAATTGTATTTATTTATTTCATTTATGTGAATTTTGTGAAATGTGTGAATTTATTGTATTTTACCTGCTAATTGAGTTAACTGGTTAATTTCTCTGATAGGTAAAATATTTGCAATAAATTATAATTTCTTTTCAACTTTTATTTCCCGAAATATATTTCATCAGTATGTTTATGTTTTATCGCATTTAGAGAGCGTTTGCGAGATATTTGAGCTGAGTGGTAAAATAGTCTTTTAGGGGTTTAGATATTTTATATAAATAGAGATTAGAGAGAAATAGAGAGGAAGGAAAGAAAAAGGAAAGATAGAGAAGGGAAGGAAAGGAAGAGGAGAGAAAAGGGAGAAAGAGCAAAAATTGACATAACTCTATTTCGAGCGCGATTAATCGGGTAAGGGTGAGAAGTTTCAATTATATCTTGCTTGTGTATGTATATGTGTTGTTTGTGGTAATTGTTTTGGTTGTTTTACAACTTTTTCTCATTTGATAAATTGACGAACAATTGATAGAAATCGATGTTTCCACGGTTAAAAATCGTTATAAGTCGCGTTGTATGATCCTTCTATGCATATGAACATTTGCTGATACTTGTTTTTGCTGTTGGAATTGATTTGGGGTGAAAATGGGATTTTTAGGGGTTTTGAATCGTGTACCCCGCAGCAGAAAATTATGGGTCTGGTGCGATTCGACAGGCGAATTGGGAATTCACCAGGCGAATTAGGTCTCGCAACTCGTTCGCAAGGCGAAGTGCGGGCGAAGGGTGATTCGCCAGGCGAAATCGTAAGTCGCCAGGCGAAATCGGAAAGACAGAAATATGTTAGCTTCTGTAACTCTTGGGATTTTTCTAAATTGTGGTTCGCCACTAGTTCGCCAGGTGAAGTGCTGGCGAAGGGGTATTCGCCAAGCGAAATCCTAAGTCGTCAGGCGAATCTGGCTGTTTCTCAATTAATTATGTCGGGAATTTGGAAATGTGTCGTTTTGTCGACTTTTACCGTTGTAATTGCGTGTAATTGATGTGTTATCATGCAATGTGCTTTTAATATGTATCGTATAGCTTGTGTGCTGTTATATGGGGTGAATATATATAATGAGTGTTGGTAATGATGGTTTGTGGTCTGATGGAGAACTAAATGTGTTGTTTTGGGTTTGATTTCAATGTGTGATATTGTATGTTGTTATGATGTGTTGTGGGTAGCATTTGATATGTGAATCCTTTGTGTAAAGAATTGTGATGATATGATTGTGGTGGTTTGTGGCTTGTGATGAAGTGCACTATTTATGTGAAATTCAATGTATGTTGTTTGGTGGCCTTTATGGTTTGAAATGCATTGTTTGAATTGATTTGCAATGCATGAATGTGATGATGTTGATTAATTTATATGGTTGAATTGTGAAGATGCATTTGATTGTCATGAGTTCTTGTGTGTCAAGCATCATGATATGCATCTTGTGATGTCGTGTGCTTGTGTGGGGTGTGAGCGACGAATTGATTCCAGAGGGAATCCGCTATAATGTCGTGTGCCCGTGTGTGGTGTGAACGATGATTATAGACGATCGTGTGTCTGTGTGGGGTGTGAGCGATCGGGTCGTGTGCCCGTGTGGGGTGTGAGCGATCCATAAACGTAGTGTGCCCGTGTGGGGTATGAGCGACGGGGAACATCGTATGCCCGACGGGGAGTTACATTAAGTAACGAGCGATGATTCCAATAGTTCCTGAGTGAACTAGTAATGAGATTGATGGATGGATGGTACCCGCATGTGCATTTGCATAGAGTCGTTGTGTCGGTCTCTTTGCATTTGCATAAATCATGAATGGATTGATTATGTGTGGAAAATCATGAATTGATTGAGTGTGTATTGAGATTTATGTTTGAATTGGTGAATTGATGTGCATATGTGATAAATGCGTTAGTTGTGGATAATATGTTCTATGTATAGACATATGCTATGTGATGTGGTGGTGTGTTGCCATATGTTGTGACTTTGGTATGCCTTATGTGCAAATATGTGATTATGTTGGATAATTGATATATGTTATGTATATGTGATATGCTATGTGTATTAGTATGCGATGCTTGTGGTGAGAATAACTATGCATGTGAATTTTTATGTTTTGCATATTATTATGCAATCTTGATTTAGTTGTTATTTCTCACCTTTCTGCTGTGGTTTGTTGTTCTATGAGGCAATTGCAGATTTGTAGTCTTGGAGGCTTTTGTGAAGATTAGTTCTCCATTCTTTTGTCGGTCTTGGTGTCTGCTCTGATACGTAGCACGGGAATCGAGGAACGATTATGTTATATATGTATACATTTGTTGAATATATTTTGTATTACTTTTGTATGTATATTTTGACGTTATAAAACCATTCCTTTGTAAAACAAGTCGGTTATGGATCTTTCTGCTTTATTCCATAATTGAACTTTAACTTTATATGGAAAAAGTTCCCCTTTGAGGGTATTCTATTTTGTGCTATGTATCAAATTTATGAGCAGGGATTGTATTTTTTTTCTGTAAATGTGGCATCCTTGATTCTGTCGGAAAAAATAATTTTTTATCTACTCTGATTTATTTATGTATTATTTATTCGCGATGGGAATTGGGGTGTTACATCTCACTCGTAGTCTAGATCTACTAGACTCTGATGGATGATAGCTTCTGAAAAATTATCAGTCTCTGAGATTCTGAAAAGGATTCTTTACTTCTAATTAGGCAGTTTAAGTAAAAAGTTTTTCGAAACTTTTATATTACTTAGATTTCATAAAGTTGAAAATTACATAAATCTTTGTGCGTTCTTTAACTTTTATTTGCTTCTGTTAATATTCCACTGCGACGTGTAATCAGAATCTGAATCCCAGTTTAGATTCTGAACTCTGATCAGATGTAAACTAAAGAAACGGAAAACAAAATTCAATCCCATTTCTTGTGTATTTTTCTCACCTTCAATGTTTGGTCCACTATTCCCTATTCTGATTGATGCTGGTGCTCGCAAGGAGAAGCTTTGCTTTGGACCCATTGCTTGAAACAATAACAACACTAGAAAGTGCAAAGAGATTAAAAGAAAAATAATAATAGGATCAAAGAGAGTTTTTAGTCTCTCTTTCTTCTTTTAATCCCTTTCTAAAGTGTTTGTTCTACTGATCCAAAATATGACATGCTACAAAATAAAAACAATTAGTTGAAATAAAGTGAAATTTAAATTTTGCCAATGAAATAAAAACGTATCTGATAGGTTGCCTCCCATTAAGCACTTCTTTTAAGGTCCTAAGCTTTATCTTTTGATTTTTGTGTTAGGGCGGCATATATGACAAGAAAAACACATCATCCTTCTTCTTATTTTTGTTTGGTAGGAATTCCATCACTTTCAAGAATTTAAGGTTTTTCTTCCATATTCTCTTCATCTTGATAGTATTGAACAAAGCATAAATCTCATCCAATACTTCATCTATTTCACCTCTTTTATCCGTCTTGTTGCTAGGTGTATGACTATTCTTTTGTTGAAGATCTTTTAGTTGGATATCAAGTCTGAATGAATTATTGAAATTGAAGCTTCCTCCAAAATGATACAATCTTTATCTTGCATTCTTACTCTTGTCCCACATATATTTTTCATCTCTATTGCTTCTATTTTTGCTTCTATCTCTTTATCAGGTGTTTTGCATTTTTCTTCTTCTTTCTCTTTTTCAACTCCTTCTTCTTCGAATATCTCACATTCCTGGTTGACTTCTCTTTCAATTTCCTTATCTTTAGGACTATCTAACATATTTTCATAGAAATTTCCATTAGATCTCAGTTTTAATGCTAATTGGCTAGATACTTGAACAAGTTGCATCTCTAAATTCTAGAAGGATATTTCCATGTTACTTCGCATGGTTTCTTGATGCCTGTTGATTTTCTCGAAATCGAGTGTAATACCCCGTATTTTTTTTGCTCTGGATAATATTAGTTTTGATCAACTGGGTTCCGATGTACTCTGAAAAATTATCTGCAATCTGACTCTGAGATTTTGTCTTTTGGTGCTATAGAGATATTTTGGACACCTAAGTTAGTGTTACTAACTTAGAGATATTTTCTATATCATTTCATTTCCTCTTCATTGGAACAAAAATAGAAACAAAGTTGGGAAGAGATGGAGAGGAGGAAGAGAAATAGGAGAAATCTAGAGGAAGAGCAAAGAGCTTGGATCATCATCTCTTCTTCATCAAATCATCTCAAAATCTTCTTCATCTTGATCATAGGTGAGTTCTAGTTATAACCCTAAGTGTAGAAACTTAGGTTAGAACTTTGAATAAAAATGGTGGATTTTGATTAAATGTGTTAAATGTTGTTTCTATGGTTGATATATGAAATAGAATGCATAATATGATTGGGTTGTGTGAGAAATTGCTGAATAATACTTGCTACTGTGATGGATTATGTTTTGATTGGATTTGGTTTGAATTTACACCATTAAAAACAGGTTTTTATGCTTCTGGTTCAGTGCTAACCGGTTACTCACTTTGAGGTAACCGGTTACATGCAGGAAAAATTGCAGGCTTACGTGAAAAATGAACTAAGTAACCAGTTACTCACTTTGAGGTAACCGGTTACCAAAATGTGTCTCTAACTCTCATTTTGATTCTGTTTTGAACAGTGTAGCTTGAGTAACCGGTTACTCATTTTGAGGTAACCGGTTACCACTGTTATGATTTTTGAAAAATGTTTAAAAATTGATATCTTTTGGATCGTAATTCCGATCGAGGCATAGTGATAGCCATTGGAAAGCTATGAAAATATCATACGTGATAAAAGTGAAAAATATTGATTTCGATACCCGATTAAATAAATTGGAGGGAACCCAAGAGTATGTTAACTTTGTGATTGAATTATTATATGTAATTTGATTATTTAATTGTATTATGCTTTGTCTAATCTATTGTTGTTAAGCATGATTGAGAGGGTAACATGTTTAAAATATGGAATAAGAAGAGTGAGGAAACTTTACCATGAATCTATATTAGAACCTAGTAATGTGGCTAGGAAATTGATAGATAACCTAATGACGATGCTCGAGCATGCAAGGCCGAGGCGTGTGTCCAAATTACGAATGGTATAGAAAAGAATAAGACACTAGGATGGAACATGTGTAACCATGGTAATTATTGAGAAAAGGCAAATGAGGCCTAAAGGCAAGTGTGACCTAGAATTATTGAATACAATCACGGTTGTATGTGAAATCACGAAATCGTAACCATTTCCCTAATGTGTCGTTCCATGAGTAACGAGCTCCTCTGGAATGAATGCATGATTACTTGGTAGGTTTGATTCCCGATTATAGTACGAATGGAACCTATATGGTAAAGAGACTTGTGACGGTTTATGGCTCGTGTGAAGTGACGAATTAAGGTGATAATGTGTCCCTTAGTTCCGAATCCATCTCGTATACCAAGTAATCTACGAGGGTCTATGACTCGTTCTGACTTCTAGACATAGAAGAGGACGGGAGAAAGAGGATGCCTTGACGAGGCTATTGATTAGTGACTATTTTGAGTTAACGGACTCATGAACATATTTCCATATAGTGTGAGATTGTGAACTCAAGGTCATTTCCCTTCCCTTTGACTTGAGTTAGGATGGTAGAACCTTGTAAAGCCGAGATAATCTATAAGATAGGGAACTCACTGAGATTTAATATCTCACCCCATGCTGTTGATTATTATAGGTACTTCAGGTTCTGCGAAGGGTAAGGATAAAATCTTTTGATTATCCTTACATATCTTGGTTTTTTGGGATGGCATGGCTTCCGTTGTGGAGATTTATTTTGAGATCATTGTTTTGATCTAGTTCTTAGTACTTTGGAACATCTTGTATACATTATGCCATAGTTTTTAGTTCTTTTGTATTTCGGGCATGTAATTTATACAATGTGTTAACTAGGAACTTATGGTATTTCAATACCAACACTTGGATTCATGTATAATGTATATGCTTTGATGTATGTTATTATATATGGGTGTTACAGTTGGTATCAAAGCAGGTCGTATCCTCGACCTAGCCATAAAATAGTATATGTATTTCCTTCCATTTCATATGCGTTGTGTCGCTATTGGTCTTAAGTGTTATATTTTTGGTATTGAGCCTGATCAACTTATTCCTATCTGTATAACGTTTAGGAACATGGATGACAGACGCAAAAGCAACCGTGGTAGACCCAGAACCACTCCTGCAGGGACGAATCTGCCAGGCGGCGAGGAATATGTCCCATGGTCCCAGTTTTTACAACAGATGCATCAACAGCAGAACCAATTCATACAGTAGATGGCACAACAGATAAATGGGGGTCTTTATCCTCCAGTAGTTGTTCCAGATGCTGTAGGTGGAAGTTTTCGGGATTTCATCCACATAAATCCTCCAGAATTTCATGGCAGATTAGATCCTGTGAAAGCTCATGAATGGGTGGTTGGTATGGAGAGAATCTTTCTGATAGTTCAGTGTAGTGAAGAGAACAAAGTGGTGTTTGCTTCTCACTCATTAAAAGGTCCTGCTATGAGGTGGTGGGAGAGTGCTTCAGCTTTAATGACTATCCAAGATGTGCCTAAGGTCTAGGAGCAATTTAAGATTACTTTTATGGAGAATGATTTCCCTAGTTCCTTGAGGACCCAAAAAGAGTTCGATTTCCAACAGTTGAGGCAAGGTACTTTGACTGTGGCTGCTTATGCTGAAAAGTTTGAGATCATGGCTACTTACTCTAGGAAGGTCGTGTATGCTCCGGATGAAAAATGGAAGATTGACTAATTCCTCTTTGGATTGAAAGCTGAGATTTCTCACAGTGTGTCTCAGAGAGAGTTCACTACTTATGCTGAATTGCTAAGGCAATGTTATTTGGCTGAAAATAATTTGAAGAAAGTTCAGACAGAAGGGGAATTGAGTAAGTCAAATTAGAATGATCATGGGAGATCAAATCAACATTTTAGGCCTAGACAACAAGTTTCAAAGGAAAACAAGTTCAAAATTCTAGAACAAGTGCACCTCCTGTGTGTCGTACTTGTGGTAAGATGCATTTTGGTAGATGTCGCTTTGAAGGAGTGGAGTGCCATCGGTGTTGTAAAGTGGGTCATATGGCAAAGTATTGTCCTCAGAATAGGAATCAAATGCAAGAAAGAAGTACCGGTCGAGTTTATACATTGGATGCAAAGAAAGCAAAGGGTGATAACTCTTTGATTGTTGGTACGTGTTTCGTTAATGGGAATCCTTGTTTTGTATTATTTGATTGTGGTTCAACATACTCTTTGTCAATGCAATGTATGAAGCGACTTGGGTTGCAAGCTATTCCGTTGTCTCCACCCATGGTGGTTACTACTGCCATGGATGAGATGGTTGAAACACCTTTAATGTGTGAAAACTGTGTTTTATCGGTGGATGGAAGAGTTTTCCAGACTGATCTTATTTGTTTACCGCTTAATAAAGTGGATGTTGTTTTGGAAATGGATTAGCTTTCTGCTAATTTCATATTTATTGGTTGTGAAGAAAAGCTAATCATCATTCCATCTGTTGAAGCTACTCCGAAGGATGTGTTAACTACTATTTTAGAAGGTACGGTTGGAATGATAAATTTCTTGTTTGAGAAAGAAAAATTTGTTCTTTTGGTTCTCACTAAGGAGGAGAGTAGCAACCTTCAAGTTCTGAATATTCCTGTAGTCTGTGAGTTTTCTGAAGTTTTCCCCAAGGATGTCACTTCTCTTCCTCCGGAGAGGGAAGTGGAATTCTCTATTGACCTGATACCGGGAATGGCTCCTATATCCGTTTCTCTGTATCGGATGGCACCACTTGAATTAAGAGAATTGAAGGATCAATTAGAAGAGTTAATGGCTAAGCATTTTGTCCAACCCAGTGTTTCGCCCTGGGGAACTCCAGTGTTATTAGTAAAGAAGAAGGATGGTGGAATGAGGTTATGTATTGATTATCGGCAATTGAATAAAGTCACCATCAAGAACAAGTACCCATTACCAATGATAGACGACCTGTTAGATCAATTGAAAGGAGCCTGTGTGTTCTCAAAGATTGATTTACGGTCGGGTTATCATCAGATCCGTGTGAAGAGCTCAGATGTATCAAAGACCGCATTTAGAACCCGTTATGGCCATTATGAATTCTTAGTAATGCCCTTCGGTGTGACGAATGCTCCAGCTGTTTTCATGGATTATATGAATCGAATATTTCAAGCTTACTTGGACCAATTTGTAGTGATCTTCATTGATGACATTCTCATTTATTCTCGTACTTCTCAAGAGCACGAAGAGCATTTAAGGATCGTTTTATCGATCTTACAAGAGAGACAACTTTTTGCCAAGCTAAGCAAGTGTGAGTTTTGGATGTCGGAGGTTAGTTTTCTTGGTCATGTCATATCTCAGGGAGGCGTGGCGGTAGATCCATTAAAAGTGGAAGCAGTAATTAATTGGGAGAGACCAAAGAATGTTTCCGAAGTTAGAAGTTTCTTAGGACTAGCAGGTTATTATAGAAGATTTATCAAGGGCTTTTCTCAATTGGCTTTACCAACGACCAAACTTACTAGAAAGGATTGTCCTTATGAGTGGGATTCAGCTTGTGAACAAAGTTTTATGAGTTTGAAAGAAAGATTGACGACTGCTCCTATTTTGATCATTCCTGATCCTAGCAAGTCATATGAGGTATTTTGTGATGCATCAAAGATGGGATTAGGAGGTGTCTTAATGCAAGATAGTCACGTGGTGGCTTATGCTTCTCGACAACTAAAAGTTCACAAGAAGAATTATCCAACCCATGATTTGGAATTAGCGGCGGTTGTTTTTACATTGAAAGTGTGGCGTCATTATTTGTATGGAGTGCGTTTTGAAATGTTCAGCGACCACAAGAGTTTAAAGTATCTTTTTGACCAAAAAGAGTTGAATATGCGTCAAAGGAGATGGATGGAATATTTGAAGGATTATGACTTGGAACTAAAGTACCATCCGGGTAAAGCGAATAAAGTGGAAGATGCATTAAGCCGAAAAGTGTTGCATAATGCCGAGTTAGTGATGTTAGAGTATGCCTTATTGGAAAAGTTTCGAGATCTTAATATTCAATTTATTTGGACTCCTAATGGTGTGATTATGGGAAATTTGAATGGTAATTCTACCCTTAGAGAGGAAATTCAACAAGGACAAGTATTGGACGAAAAGTTACAAGAAGTGGTAGTTCAACCGGGTTTCGTGCGAGCTACCGACGAAATCATTTTGTTTAACCAAAGGATTTGTGTTCCGAATGATGCGGTGTTGAAAAGAAGAATTTTGGAGGAAATGCATAAAGGTGCTTTTACTATACATCCTGGTTCTTCAAAAATGTATAAAGACTTAAAGAGGGACTATTGGTGGTCCGGTATGAAAAGAGATATTGCGGTGTATGTATCAGAGTGTGCAGTTAGCCAATAAGTAAAGATTGAACACCAAAGACTGGGTGGCTTATTACAACCGTTAGAAATTCTGGTATGGAAGTGGGATAGTATTTCTATGGACTTTGCAGTCGGATTACCCCGTGCTCAAGGTCGTTATGATTCTATTTGGGTGATTGTGGATCGGTTGACGAAATCTGCGCATTTCTTAGCCGTAAAGACTACTTACAAGGCAAGTCATCTTGCAAGGTTATTCATTTCAGAAATTGTGAGGTTACATGGTATTCCCTCTAGTATTGTTTCGGATAGAGACCCAAAGTTGACTTCAAGATTTTGGAGAGCTTTTCAACAAGCTATGGGAACAAAGTTGTGTTTGAGTACGTCGAATCATCCTTAAACGGATGGTCAGACGGAACGGACGATACTGTAGCGAGCGATTTTGGATGTGGTTCTTAAGCACTGTCGCTCTGGGGTACTACATGTCGATTCATTTTTTATCCTATTGAAGCTGATGAAGGAAGGGAAATAGATGTCTCCAATTAACCCTGCTTGCATACTGGGGTTAAACAGTCAAAACTGTTGGTTTACAGATGCGGTTTAGATTGTGGGCCTCTCTCTGCTTATTTTTCTAAGAACACAGTATGACGGGATTATGCTATTGGTAGGATGTTAGGACTGATGCTTTTCGATTGATGTGTGAAGGTATGGGATTTTGGGTTTTTGATTAGTGTGCTCGCTAAGATTTTTCTAATCTGATGCCTACGTATTCCCGTTTGACGAAACAGGGAAATCAGAGCGATCATAGTTCCTCCTATTCTATGGGAGGAAAAAGGTTGTTTTTGGTGTCTTGTTCAAAGCCCAAGACGTGAAGCTAAAGGGTTTTGACTTTAGAGAGAATTTGTCATCTCTAAAGGGGAGTTGTTGATGTTTGTATGCTATGAACAAGGCACAACTTTTGATGCTAAAAGGTTGATTGACTCAACCGGGGTTTTCTTTATATAAAGCCTAAGAGGAGGCTATTGACCCAACAAGAGGGTACTTTTATGTGTCTCGTACGAAGCCCGAGAGAGAGGCTAAAAGGGATTGACTCAACAAGAGAGTCTTTTTGCATGTGTCTTGTACGAAGCCCAAGACGGAGGCTAAAGGGGATTGAATCAACAAGAGAGTCTTTTATACTCAATAAGAGAGTGATTTAGTATCTCGTACGTAGCCCGAGATGGAGGCTAAAAGTGTTTGACTCGACAAGAGAGTCTTTTATACTCAACAAGAGAGTGTTTGAGTATCTCGTATGAAGCCCGAGATGGAGGCTAAAAGTGTTTGACTCAACAAGAGAGTCTTTTATACTCAACAAGAGAGTGATTTTCTATCTCGTACGAAGCCCGAGATGAAGGCTAAAGGGGTTTGACTCAACAAGAGAGTATTTTATACTCAACAAGAGAGTGATTTGTATCTCGTACGAAGCCCGAGATGGAGGCTAAAAAAGTGATTGACTCAACAAGAGAGTCTTTTATACTCAACAAGAGAGTGTGGGGAGAATCATTGTACAAAGCCCAAGAGGAGGCTGTTTATGTTGGTAACTGTTTCAGTTGAGTGACAGGTCCAGTGTGTTGGATAAAAGAGAAAATTAGTTCTTATATGGGTAATGTTGTACCTTGGGATTGATCAGAGGATCAGGGATATTTCCTGTTCTTTAAGGAAATGGGAAATTCAAAGGGTATTGAGACTGTCTAAGTCTACGGGTGTTTTGAGAAATCGATTCTCAGGTAGTGAATAATCTTTGTATAATGCCCAAGAGAAGGCTGGTATGTTAAGGGATGAAAGTCAACCCATTAACAGGTATGATACTTGACACAGAAAGACAACTCTAGCAAATTGATGACTAGGTTCTAATCCTATACCTGTAGAGGTCTCTGGGTCCTTGTACTAAGCCTAAGAGAAGGCATGAGAGCTTTTAAGAAGCCGAAGGGTCCTTTTACAACGCCCAAGAGGAAGCGAGGATGCTTTTAAGAAGCCTGTGGGTCCCCAAATCCCGAGAAGTTCAAGACATGCTATTCACAGAGAATAGATCAAGCCAGGAAAGTCTGAGAACTTGGAAGAAACTCAAGAGATGCTATTCACGGAGAATTGATCAACTCTGGGGAGTAGAGTCTCTTTGACAATTTCTAAGGGTGACAGTCTGAGAAAAGGTTCACCGAGAATACTGCCTTTCTCTTTGTTCCATATTGTTTAACCCCAAGAAAAGGGAAGACCGTGTCTGGTAATCCTATGGGGATCTAGTTTTGTTTGTATTTTAGAGTGACCAACGGGGCTTTACCTAGTGCTAGACGTAGTTGCCGGGGAAAACTCTAAATAACTATACTAGTATTACACAGTGGATATTTGACAAGTATATAAAAGTTTGTGAAAGAAGACTTACAATGAGCAGCCCCACAATACAGTTATATATATATGAAAGCGGATAAAGAAAGCGGGTAAACACTTACTCGGTTGTAGAGTTTCCATGCTGCTCGATTAGTTGTTCAAAAAAGAAAGCTTTGATAACAATATTATATTCAAAATCAAAGGAGAAAGTGCTTTGAAAAGATTGTTGGGGCTTACAACTCAAGGAGAGGCCCAAAGTTTTATCAGTGATTGCATTGTTGTTTTGAATTTGTACAGGGTCTTATACAAGTGACTGAGGCCTAAAAAGGTTTTCTGTACAAAGGGATGGGTCTTACACTCTCTCAAGAGGCCCAAAGGTTTATTTTTATACAAGTGGTGGGGCTTACAGCTCAAGGAGAGGCCCAAGGTTTTGTTTTGAAATGGCGATCGCGTCGATATTTTCTTTTAACGCAGAGGGACTTATACAATATCTGAGGCTCAAAATTGTTTTGGTTAAAAGGGGATTGGGTCTTACACTCTATTAGAGGCCCAAAAAGTTTTAAAGAGAAGGAATGAGGCTTATAACACGAGGGTAAGCCCAAGGATTATTTGTTTTGAAAAATGGCGATCGCGCCGAGGTTTGAAAACACAGTGGGTCTTATACGATGACCGAGACCCAAATTATTTTGGTTTTCAAAAGGGGTCGGGTCTTACACTCTATTAGAGGCCCAAAGTGTTTGAGAATGATTTGTGAGGGTGAAAATCATTGAAACCCTAATTTTGTTTTCCTTTAAAAGTAAATATTTAAAGAAAATCAAATAAAATGATAAAAATACCAAATAAGTTTGAATAAACCACTTGTGATTTTTGTTTAAGGTTTGAAAAATGAGGTTTTAATCACAAGATGAATTAAAACTCATTTGGTTTTGATTTTCAAAGTAAATATTCACTTTTAAATGTTAAAAAAACAATTAAAAAGGAAATTATTCACAAAAATACTAATTATATTAAATAAATAATATAAACTTAATTTTTTTGTGGAATAAAATATTTCAACATTTTTATGATTTTTTGCAAAAAGAACCAATAAAAAATAATTAAAATTGAGGGAGTTATTAATTTTTCAAATCATTAAGAATAATAAGAAAAACAATAAAAAAGTGGAAAAAATAGCAAAAAGAGGATCTTGGGTGAGGGGGATTCGAACCCCAGACCTCTTGTGTATAGGGCGCGCGCCCTACCACTGGGGTGGTGATACATCCATTGATTGAAACACAACCATAAATATACAAGGCTTGCCTTGCTTTTGGCCTGACCCAAGGCAAGGCAAGGCAAGATTTTGGTTGAAAATGTGAAGGCCATAACTTTCTCATTTCTCCATGGATTGGGACAAAATTTAGGTCTATCCTGCCTAGAATTTCACAAAGAATCCAATGGTGGTGGTGTTTTTTTCAGATCATGCTCCTATTGAAAAACCCAATAGTGGTTTTGAAATAGGTCATGATTTGCATTTTCTGTGCCATCTCTTGGTACAAGCATGAATTACATGATAAATTGGTGCAAACACAACACATATAACATGTATAAGAGATGCATGATCAGTGGACATCAAAAGAAAGCATGATTCAAAGAATCCAAGTTGTGATGCTTACCTCTTTTTGGAGCTTTTGTGCAATCTGCCAAGCCACTTGTTCCAGAAATGATTTGATGCTTTAGACACCCTCAAATGATCTCTTAGAAGCTTTTAGGATGGTTGGAATCAGCTGGAAACCTCAGGAGCAAGTTTGAGCTCTTTCTTGCAAAAGGGGCAAAAGTGGCCAAAATAGCAACTCTCTCAAATGGTGTTCCAGATGTGTGGAACCATTTGGGACAGTTCAAGGATGATATTTGGAGTGTGTTTGAGGTTTTATCTGGTTTGGAAAGTGACTGAATCAAGACATGGCTTGAAAAATGCACAAAGGCCTATTTTGAGGTTTTGAGAGGTGACTTTGTGATTTTGGTGTTACAGGTCACTTGTGAGAGTTTGGACAGCTTAAATATGACATATTGGATGTTTTTGGATCATGAGCTGTGGTGGAATTTCTCTCTAACTCAAAAACTCAGAGTTGCCTTGCTAAAGAAGGTATTTTTGCCTAGAGAAAGAGATTTTGAGGAAAGCAAGTGTTGTAGTGCTTTGGTGTACTCAAACTGAACACAATTGAGCTCTATTTATAGTAGAGCAAGTTTGTTTTGGCTGCAATAGTGAATGGCAACTGCAGCAGAGGTTTGGTCAATGTTGAGCAATGAGAATCCAAGTCTCCTCTAACCATTGACTAGAGGTTAGGGCACAGGTTGCTGGTTCCCTTGGTCTTGGGTAAGTCTTGACTGAATTCAGTTGGGAAGGGCTCAGTCCATGCCACCTTGGTGTATGCATTGAATGCTCCAATCCAAAATTGGGGTCTTGCCCCTCTTTTAGGGATTTCTAGTTTTGGCATGCTATTTTTGGCTCCAAAGACTTGGGAGGCTTGGGATCAGAGTTGGTTCCTCCTTGGTCCCCCCTTGAGGTGTTCAGATGGATAGAGTTGCTTGCCCTTTGGAAAATTTGGGCAAATCGAGCAAAACTCCAAAATCTGCCTTGCCATGACAGTTTGCAGCAAGGCATATTGGCATTGTCATATCTCATGGCTCAAGTGGAGTTTGATGGAGTTCTTGGCCATTTTAGAAAGCCTTCATATGATACAACAACTGTTTGATCATAGTTGGTTTTGATACTTTTTGGATCTAAGTGAAAAATGCCCCTACATTTGGAAAAAAGTGAAGGCAGATTCTGACTTAGTGAAAATTTCACTAAGTGTTGGAAAAAGTGGCATTTCATGTTTTCAGCCATTTTAATAATTCCATAACTCAAAATCCATGATGAATTGGAATGAGGTGTAGTTGAAGCTTTTGTAGAGGGCCATGAGGGTTACAAATCCAGCTTTGAATGGGGAAAAATGGCCTTGTGGTTTAGGAGTTATGATCCTCCAAAGTTGGTACCCTAGCCACTTTATTCCATAACTTAGAAAATTTCTAAGTTTTTTATGGTTACCCCTTTTACAAGTTATCTCAGTTTTCTTGATTTTTCTTGATTAATGTTAATTCAAATCACACATTAACATCATTTTAGGGTCAAAGAACCATATTTGTGAAAAATCTCAAAAAGTCAAAGTTGACTTTTGTGCACAGTTGACTTTTTGTCAGGTGAATTCCAAATTATGCGATCCTCTATGAAATCAAGTCCTTGACTAAATCACACTTGATGGGTTGATTTCATAGGTGTTAAAGGGTGTATTGAATCATGTCCTAGGGTTTGGGAGCATGTCCTGGTCAAAAGTTAAAGCTACAGTTGACTTTTCCCGCGAAACCCTAACTGTGGTTCAGATGAAATTGAAACTTGTTGCTCAAGCTTCTTGGATTAATCCATTATTGCAAATGGATCAATGTAGTATGTTAGAGACCCTCAAATCATGTCTTGAGGTCTTGGCTCATGTTTTGTCCCAAAAGTCAACTTAGGGGTGAATTAGGTCGAGAAACCCTAATTCCTAATTTTTTATGAATGCATCCCCTGAGGCTAAATAGACTTAATGATTGGGTTTATGATGTCCCATAGAGCATCTTAGGTTATGCTTTGAAGCATTGGCTCATGCCTAGAGGAAAATTTCCATCTGGAGGCCCTGGTCGACCAAAACCCTAATTTGGTGACACTGTCGATCTTAAGGCTTAATCCACCTGGAATGCTGCAACATTGTGCTTGATTCTTGCTTTGGGAGTCCTCTTGATCCATTGTGGATGTTTGATAGGTTTAGACAAGTTGAAGATCATGTCAATTCTTTTTTGATCCTTTGTCTAAGAACTCTGAGAGGGCATGAAACCCTAATTATTGTTTGTAGTAAATGCTCACCAATCTTTGGGGAGACTGATGAGGTATAATGGTTCCTCCATATTGTGATGATGATTTTCACAATGATGGGAATCTTAGTGGTCAAAATTTGGGGTATGACAGATACAAACGATGGAATATATGTTAAGGGCTTGTGTACTTAGAAGTGGAGGAAATTGGATAGAACTTTTACCGTTGATTTAGTTTTCATACAATAATAGTTATCATGCAAGTATTGGTATGGCTCCTTATGAGGCATTGTATGGAAGGAAATGTAGGACGCCTTTATGTTGGGCGGAAGTTGGCGAAGATAGAATTTTGGGACCCGAAATTATTCAAGAGACTACGGAAAAGATTAGAATGATCCGTGACAAAGTTAAACAAGAACAAGATCGTCAGAAGAGTTATGCGGATAACCGTAGGAGACCTTTAGAGTTTGATGAAGGTGATCACGTGTTTTTGAAGGTTACTCTGAGATTGAGGTTGAAAGGACCGTTTAAATCGCGGAAGTTAAGTCCCAGATACGTGGGACCGTATTAAATTTTAGAAAGGATTGGTGAAGTAGCTTACAGATTTGCTTTACCGCCTTCTCTGTCAGAGATGCAAAATGTTTTTCATGTGTCTCAACTCCAGAAGTTTGTTCCAGATCCTCTTCAGCCAATTCTACCAGATACAATTGAGATAGAAGCAGATTTAACATTTGAACCTCAACCAAGTCGTATCACTGGAAGAGAAACTAAGGTACTAAGGAAGGATGCGACGCATCCGGGTGATGCAACTTGGGAACTGGAATAAGAGATGCGGGATGCTTACCCTCATCTATTCAGGTAATCTTTAAATTCATGGACGAATTTCTATTTAAGGAGGGGAGGATGTAATACCTCGTATTTCATTTTGCTCTGGATAATATTAGTTTTAATTAACTGGGTTCCGGTGTACTCTGAAAAATTATCTGCAAAGATAATGGGAGCAACTGATGAACTTAGATTAGATCAAATTAATATTATCTGACTCTGAAATTTTGTCTTTTGGTGCTATAGAGATATTTTGGACACCTAAGTTAGTGTTACTAACTTAGAGATATTTTCTATATCATTTCATTTCCTCTTCATTGGAACAAAAATAGAAACAAGGTTGGGAAGAGATGGAGAGGAGGAAGAGAAAGAGGAGAAACCTAGAGGACGAGCAAAGAGCTTGGATCATCATCTCTTCTTCATCAAATCATCTCACAATCTTCTTTATCTTGATCATAGGTGAGTTCTAGTTAGAACCCTAAGTGTAGAAACTTAGGTTAGAACTTTGAATAAAAATGGTGGATTTTGATTAAATGTGTTAAATGTTGTTTCTATGGTTGATATATGAAATAGAATGCATAATATGATTGGGTTGTGTGAGAAATTGCTGAATAATACTTGCTATTGTGATGGATTATGTTTTGATTGGATTTGGTTTGAATTTACACCATTAAAAACAGGTTTTTATGCTTCTGGTTCAGTGGTAACCGGTTACTCACTTTGAGGTAACCGGTTACATGCAGGAAAAATTGCAGGCTTATGTGAAAAATGAACTAAGTAACAGGTTACTCACTTTGAGGTAACCGGTTACCAAAATATGTCTCTAACTCACATTTTGATTCTGTTTTGAACAGTGCAGCTGGAGTAACCGGCCATTTTGAGGTAACCGGTTACCACTGTTATGATTTTTGAAAAATGTTTACAAATTGATATCTTTTGGATCGTAATTCTGATCGAGGCATAGTGATAGCCATTGGAAAGCTATGAAAATATCCTACGTGATAAAAGTGAAAAATATTGATTTCGATACCTGATTAAATAAATTAGAGGGAACCCAAGAGTATGGTAACTTTGTGATTGAATTATTATATGTAATTTGATTATATAATTGTATTATGCCTTGTCTAATCTATTGTTGTTAAGCATGATTGAAAGAGTAACATGTTTAGAATATGGAATAAGAAGAGTGAGGAAACTTTACCATGGATCTATATTAGAACCTAGTAATGTGGCTAGGAAATTGATAGATAACCTAATGACGACGCTCGCGCATGCAAGGCCGAGGCGTGTGTCAAAATACCGAATGATATAGAAAAGAATAAGACACTAGGATGGAACATGTGTAACCATGGTAATTCTTGAGAAAAGGTAAATGAGGCCTAAAGGCAAGTGTGGCCTAGAATAGTTGAATACAATCACGGTTGTATGTGAAATCAAGAAATCGTAACCATTTCCCTAATGTGCCGTTCCATGAGTAACGAGCTCCTCTGGAATGAATGCACGATTACTTGGTAGGTTTGATTCCCGATTATAGTACGAATGAACCTATATGGTAAAGCGACTTGTGACGGTTTATGGCCCGTGTGAAGTGACGAATTAAGGTGATAATGTGTCCCTTAGTTCCGAATCCATCTCGTATGCCAAGTAATCTACAAGGGTCTATGACTCGTTCCGACTTCTAGATGTAGACGAGGACGGGAGAGAGGGGATGCCTTGACGAGGTTATTGATTAGTGACTATTTTGAGTTAACGGACTCATGAACATGTTTCCATATAGTGTGAGATTGTGAACTCAAGGTCATTTCCCTTCCCTTTGACTTGAGTTAGGATGGTAGAACCTTGTAAAGCCGAGAGAATCTATAAGATAGGGAACTCACTGAGATTTAATATCTCACCCCATGTTGTTGATTATTACAGGTACTTCAGGTTCCGCGAATGGTAAGGATAAAGTAGTTTGATTATCCTTACATATCTTGGCTTTTTGGGATGGCATGACTTCCGTTGTGGAGATTTATTTTGAGATCATTGTTTTGATCTAGTTATTAGTACTTTGAAACATCTTGTATACATTATGCCATAGTTTTTAGTTCTTTTATAATTTGGGCATGTAATTTATACAATGTGTTAACTAGGAACTTATGGTATTTCAATACCAAAACTTGGATTCATGTATAATATATATGCTTTGATGTATGTTATTATGCATGGGTGTTACATCGAGTTGAGTCATCTTTATAAACTGAGTCAAGGTTTCTTCAAGTTGAGATGACGAATCCTCCTCCCATGAATGATCTATGTAAGGTTCTGGTTCTGAATAATTACTAGGATTTTCCAGAATGAGCGTTTTTGCTGCAAGTTCCTTTGCATAAGCTTCAAACTTTGCAAAGGTAGCATAGATGTCATCTTGCATGATTGTCTTGACCTTGCATACAAACAAAAATAAAAATACCTTAGTAGCACTGCACTAGATAAAAAAATTAAACAAAAATAAAACGAAAAAGAGAGAGAGAATAGGAAAGAAAACTTTAGAAGAAACAAAAATAAATAATTACAAAAAATTTTTTACAATTGAAAACAAAATAAAAAATAGAATAAAATTAAACGTTGCACAAGCATCACCTTGTTGAAATATCAATAGTCCCCGGCAACGGCGCCAAAAACTTGATGATTTCTCGCATAGTATACTGATAACATCACAATAATAATTAAGATCGAATCCACAATGACTGCTTTTTAACAAGACAAAAGTAGGAAATGCATATAAAATAGTAAATTTAGGGGTTTTCAAGTTTGCTATGCGAAAAATAAAATAAGAGTTTAGACAAAATTACGAAAGTGGTCAGGTTGTGTATTGAATCCTCTATTTCTCTATTGTTGATGTTTGATGCCTTGTATAAATGATCCTATCACTATAATCCCACTGTGAATTAACAAAGCCTCTATAACCGATCCCTCACAAAATAAATCACTAATCACTACTCGGAGTTTCCTATCCCTAGTCCACTAGCGTAAGCAGGATTAGGCGATGTACAGAACATTAATTTCCTATGCCACTACTAGGGGTCTCCTATTCCTATTTAACCAGCGTAAGTATCTGATAACACTATTTTAGTGTGTCATGATGACCCTTTTTCTCTTATGATTTTAGTTAGGTTTAATTAGGATTTATCTATATTTACTTGTTTTAGTATGTTTTTACCTTAAGTGCACTAGGTGCACCTTTTATGGTTTTTTGTGTGTTTTTGTTTTAAAGAGAATCTGATAAAGGCAAGCTGAGGCATGACACTGCAAGACACAGTCTGGAGTAGAATGAAGATTAATGGAAGAAAGATGTTAAGTCTTGTTATCTGCAAATTCACTAAGAGCTTTGAAGGATGTTTATCACTAGGGCACACATGGCAAGGATTCGTGTCAAGAAAGAACTAGAGCATAAAGATAAGATCAAAGAAGCTTCAAGACAAAAGGTAGTACAGTGGGGACCATGCCTGCAAAAGTGCATCCTACACCCAGCCATCTGTCGTCTGCTCTGCGCCACTACCTGCTGCAGCAGCCTACCAAAGACACTTTGTCTCCCAATGTTATCTGTACTAGATAACTTGTTCACGAAGGGAGAATGGACATCTGGAATTTTTAGTGATTTCATATGGGCTGAACCTTATTCTTATCAAAAGCCCATGATCCAAGACCCATCAATTTCCACACTCATACTCAAAGTCTATAAAAGCAAGCCTTGGCCATCAGAGCAAGAGAGATCACGAGCTAGAGATCACACACACTCAGAATTATTTTCAGTATTAGTTTATTCCACTTTGTGGGTTAGGAAGAGTTAGAGAGTTGTCTTCTTCTTATCTAATCCTGTATTTACTGCTTGGAGTTGTCGTGACAGAAGAGGTTTGTTGTTGTTTACCCAACGCAAGGGATCTTCAAGTTATTACTAGGTTGTCATTTGTTTTACATAATTTTGCTAAGAGTATGTCATCTTGTAGCTTTATTCCAGTAGTTTAGACTCAGCTCATTATGAGTTAAACTCGTATTTGATGAGCAAAGTGAAGTTAATATAAAGTTGTTTTTATGTTGAAATGATGTGTTTAATATTGTCTTGTTTTGTTATGTGTTTTTATTCTATACACCTACTTCTTAGAATGATCAACTTAGAAAAAGGTACAAGCGTGTTCTTGAGAGAGATCCAACAAACACGTGGATTTCATAACAAAAGTGGTTAATAAAGTAGGATAGAGATATTCACTTAATTCAACTTGCTTAGAGATAAGAAGTTGAGACCATAAAGATTTTCAGAATTAAAACCAGACGCATTTTAGGGTTATAAATGAGGCTTAGAGATTTGTTCCCTTGCACTAGTTATGCATGCTTTGATGTTGTAGAGATACACCACTAAATCACGTTCTGACCTGTTGAGGCACGAAACTTCACATCATGAATACATTTTACCAATAATATATTAATGGATCTTAGCTCATCAATCATTCTCTCTGATATCTATTCCCTCTTATTTAGTATTTTAGTTTGTTATGTGAATTTCTTGCTGCTATTATTATTATTATTATTATTTTGTTACCTTGCTCATACTAGTTTTAAACAAGAGTTAAAAACTTTAAAGTTCAAAGCTACATCAATTCCACTCCCTGTGGGTATGATCTCTTATTTTATTACTTGCTGCAATCAAACATACATGTATACTTGCATGTGACACATTTGCTTTAAAATAACATCACAAAGTAAACACGTAGAAAGCAAACAACAAGTTTTTGGTGCCGTTGCTGGGGAGTGAAAGATATACTTTGAACTACTGTATTTGTTATTTTTGTTAAAAATTTGTATTTGAGCCTTTAACGTTTTTGTTGTGATTTGGTGTCACGACAGGCTTAAGTTATTGCATGCGTAGGTCGTTAAAACGAGTTTATAGAGGTTATCTGTAACAACCCTTTTCCCATCGCGAATAAATAATACATAATTAAATCAGAGTAACTAAAAATTTATTTTTCTGACAGAATCAAGGATGCCACATTTAAAGAAAGAAAACACAAACCCTGCTCAATTATTTGATACATAACACAAAATGGAGTAACCTCAAAGGGAAACTTTTTCCCATATAAAAGGAAAGTTCAATTATGGAATAAAGCGGAAAGATCCATAACTGACTTGTTTTACAAAATAAATTGTTTTATAACATCAAAATATACATACAAAGGTAATACATAGTAAATCTAACAAAGGTATACATATATAACATAATCGTTCCCCGACTCCCGTGCTACGTATCAGAGCAGACACCAAGACCGACAAAAGAATGGAGAACTAATCTTCACAAAAGCCTCCAAGACACAAATCTGCAATTGCCTCATAGAGCAACAAACCACAGCAGAAGGGTGAGAAATAACAACTAAACCAAGATTGCATAATAATATGCAAACACATAAAAATTCACATGCATAGTTATTCTCACCACAAACATCACATGCTAGTACATATAACATGCCACATATACGCAACATATATCTATTAATCCAACAACATAGCATATATCAATTATCCAATATACTCACATATTTACACATAAGGCATACCAAGTCATAACATATAGAAACACCCCACCCATCACATAGCATATGTCTATGCATAAAACATATTATCCACAACCAATGCATTTATCACATATGCACATCAATTCATCAATTCAAACATAAATCTCAATACGTACTCAATCAATTCATGATTTTCCACACATAATCAATCCATTCATGATTTCCATACATAATCAATCCATTCATGATTTATGCAAATTCAAAGAGACCGACACAACGACTCTATGCAAATGCAGTACCATCCATCCGTTAATCTCAACACTAGTTCACTCAGGAACTATTGGAACCATCGCTTGTTACTTAGTGTAACTCCCCATCGGGCAAACGATGTTCCCCGTCGCTCACACCTCTTTGTATAAGGCACACGACGTTTCTGGATCGCTCACACCTCTTTGTATAAGGCACACGACCCGATCGCTCACACCTATTTGTATAAGGCACACGATCGTCCATAATCATCGCTCACACCTCTTTGTATAAGGCACACGATGTTATAGCGGATTCCCTCTGGAATCGATTCGTCGCTCACACCCACTAGGGCACATGACATCACAAGAATGCATATCATGATGCTTGGCATACAATGACTCATGACATTCAAATGCACACATATACACATCCATAATCATGCATATATTTCAACTCATCAATTCCATACATTCACAATTCAACAATATGAATTATCTCATCATCATTATTCATGCATCAAATCACACCTCAAACCAACTTACGACCCAACAGTTATAAAGAAAATAATTTAGAAAAGCTGTCATGTTCGCAATGCGAAGCTCCTAGCGAGTCCTTCGCTTTCCTCATTCGCAGTGCGAATGCCCCAGCGAACCATGGCAGAAAGAAAATAGCCTACAGTTTCCCAGTGCGAACTCCCAGCGAACCTTCGCTGTCCCCTTCGCAGTGCGAATCCCCCAGCGAACCGTGGCAGAAAGAAAAACAACACAACGTTCGCAGTGCGAACCTCACACGAACGTTCGCTTTCCCCTTCGCTGGCCATTCGCAGTGCGAACCTGCGAAACCAGAAAAACCCAGCAGCGCTAACATAGGTCATTTAGGGTCAAAATCCCTCATTTCTTCCACCCAAACACTTCCAAAATATACTATAACAACCAAAACATAATCCAAACCTAACGACAAGTATTCTACGCAGTTTATATCGAATTTCATCCGTGAAAACATCGATTTCTATCAATCGCTCCTAATTCCAATCGATAAGAAAAGTCGCGAAACAACCAAAACAATTACAACAAACAACACATATACATACACAAGCAAGATATAATTGAAACTTCTCACCCTTACCCGATTAATCGCGCTCGAAACGGAGTTATGTCGATTTTCCTCTTTCTCCCTTTTTCTTTCCTCTTCCTTTCTATCTTCTCTTTTCTTTCTCTTCCTTTTATTTTCTCTCTATTTCTCTCTAATCTCTATTTATATAAAAATATCTAAACCCCTAAAAAGACTATTTTACCCCTCAACTCAAATATCTCGCAAACGCTCTCAAAACGCGATAAAACATAAACAGCGATGAAAAATAATATATTGTCAAATAAAAGTCAAGAATAAAATAATATAAAACATAAATAATTAAATCGACTCGATTAAATAAATAAGACAAAACCGGGGCGTTACAATTCTCCCCCACTTAGACATTTTCGTCCTCGAAAATATACTGAGACGAACAACTCCGGACACGACTCTCGCATCCGACCAACAAACTAACATGCCAACAAAAGCACACCACGAATAACACAAAATGACAAACCACGTCGCTAACAGCAGCTACAACAACGACACGACAACGACGACAACTACAACAAAAAGATGCAAATCCCATACAATGCACTTGACGACCAACTCACAACTCAAAGAATACCCAAGTTACGAACACACACAGGAATTAGCTACTCGCACTCGGACCATCACGATGGAAACGAGGCAACAACACAAACAAGAACATAAAGTTCCACGACCCAACATTATTTCAACAACCTCTACATAACCATAATACCAACATCCTTGCCACACAACATTATTACAACAATGCTACGATTCACCAATCGAACATACAACCAAAACCTCCATCTACATAGTAGCCCATGAATAATGTTTAAACCTTTCACCTAACACTTCCATTCTGAAACGTCCAATGGTCTCATCATTCCTACATGTTTCCAATGTTCCACCTTTGAACTCTTACCAGTCACACACGCATGTACGAACTGTGCCACATCACACTTTTGCTGCGTACCCTGATTACTCGTAGCCATCAAAACTATCAATCCCACGTCCAAAGTCTAACTCTTTCTCATATTCACCAAAAATCACTATTCACTTCTAATATACCCAACCTCACACTCTACTGTGTTATCTCACACACCAGACACAAGTCTCTGAACTGCTCAAATAATTCTAACTCCCTGACCATCAAAACAGACATGCATAAAAACTTTCGACTTAACTCATCACGCACACCTTAACTTTACCAATAGGATAATTCCAGCTAAAGGCATAACTCATCACAAATTCCAACCCTCCTCGCTGTCTCATACTATATTCCTTCCGACCAAACAAGTACTCTAAACTCTTGTGATTACTAAACACTTCGAACCTAGAACCATAAAAACAATACCTCCAAATTTTCCAACACAATACAACCGCAACCAATTCCAAATCTTGAATAGTATAGATACTTTTATGAATCCTCAATTGTCGTAAAGCATAAGCCACGACTTTACCCTCTTGCATTAACACACTGACTAAACTCATCAAAGACGCATCCCAATACCTCACAAACGGTTTATCAGGATCACGCAGTATCAAAACTGGAGTCGTAGACAACTTCTACTTTAGCTCTCCGGAACTTTCCTCACAATGAACATCCAACACAAACGACTCACCCTTTGCAAGTCAACCAAAGTAATGAAAACACTAACTTGGAAAAGCCTTCCTTTACCTCCGGTAATAACCAACTAAAGTCCAAAAAGATTCTAATCTCCTCAACCAACTTCGGAGCCTCTCATTGTAGAACCGCATCTACTTTCGATGGATCCATAACCATACTCTCATCTGAAATAACATATCCAAGAAAACTAACCTTTTTCAACCCAAGTTCTCACTTGAATAACTTAGCATAAAACTTCGTCTCTTTTCAACACTTGCAATTCAAATCTCAAACACTCTACCTGTTCTTCCTCTGAGTTTATAACAGATCCGAATATCCTCAATCAAAACCACTACGAATTTATCCAAATAAATATAGAAGATACGTTTCATATACTCCACAAACATTACAGACGCATTACTAACACCAAATAACATCACTGTACGTTGTAATGCCCAACCAAATTCCAAAAGATATAAATTCTTAAAGCTTTTACAAAACTTCCCACTGGGTAACTGGTTACTCACATACAAGCTTAAATGAGTCGATAACAACCTATTCCGAGGATAAAAAACCTAACCAGTCACATTAAATCGATCAAAGCCTCAACTCACACAATTCACCATTCTTATCAAACATTCCAAACAATTGTAATTTCAATCAAACTCAACCAAACCATTCCAGTCATCTATTCCCGAAAGTGGACACTTATTCTCAATCGTTACCTTATTCAACTGTCAGTAATCCATACACAATTTCTTCTCCTGACCGTCCAATTCCACAAAATCCAACCTGTAACAACAACTAACCAAAAAGAACCCTCAAACGCAATGTTACATCCACCTCCAAGGGTTTTTCTCACAATTTCCATTATACACATCATGCTTGTGATAAATGGTGATTTGGTGTCTTGTTCAAAGCCCAAGACGTGAAGCTAAAAGGTGGTTTGTATCTTGTTCAAAGCCCAAGATGTGAAGCTAAAAGGGTGTTGACTTTAGAGAGAATTTGTCATCTCTAAAGAGGGGGTGGTATGTCACAACTGTTTATAAAGGAGAATTACTTTAACCGGGATTTGTGAATCCGACAATGCCATAATTTCCTTTATAGGGGATTTTAACCTGAAGGAGAAGACTTTAACTCAGTGTAGAGCAATGCTATCTTTCCTTAGGAATTTCTCATGCTAAAAGAGGGACAGTGGCGTGGATGTAAATAATCCAGAGGCTTGCCGCTTACAGCGATTAGATGAAGGGGAAAGAGTTGTTGATGTTTGTGTACTGTGAACGAGGCACAATTTTGATGCTAAAAGGTTGATTGGATCAACCAGTGGTTTTCTTATACCAAGCCTAAGAGGAGGCTATGGGCCCAACAAGAGGGAGTTTTTATGTGTCTCGTACAAAGCCCGAGAGAGAGGCTAAAAGGGAAGTGACTCGACAATAGAGTCCTCTATGGTATCTCGTACGAAGCCCGAGATGAAGGCTAAAAGGTTTGACTCAACAAGAGAGTGATTTATACTCAACAAGAGAGTGTTTTTGTATCTCGTACGAAGCCCGAGATGGAGGCTGAAATTTGTTTGGTTCAATAAGAACCTTTTTGTATCTCGTATAAAGCCCGAGATGGAGGCGGAAGGGTGATTGACTCCACGAGGGAGTCTCTTATGTGTCTCGTACAAAGCCCGAGAGAGAGGCTAAACGTTGTTTGACTCCGCTGGGGAGAATCATTGTACAAAGCCCAAGAGGAGGCTATGGCGCTGTTTCAGTTGAGTGACAGGTCCAGTATGCTGATTTAAAGAGAAAATCAGTTCTTATATGAGTAATGTTGGCCCTCAGGGATTTTGATTCGAGGATCAGGGATATTTCCTGTTCTTTTAAGGAAGTGGGAAATCCGAAGGGTATTGAGACTGTCCAAGTCTACGGGTTTCCTTCCTATTCTTGAAGGGGTCACTTGAGAATGTCTTTGAGGCTCAAGGAAATTAGACTGTCCATGTCTAGAGTTTCATCTTTTGTATTATGTTTTGAGAAACAATAGTAGACTCTTTGAAAGGACTGTTTTATGAAGATGACTAAGTTCTGTTCCTATACCTCTAGGAGGTCGTCGGGACAATTTGTACGAACCCCAATAGGAGGCTGGAAGCTTTTAAGAAGCCGACGGGTCTTTGTACTAAGCCCAAGAGGAGGCTATCATTCCCGGAAGAAGAGATCATTATACGAAGCCTAAGAGGAGGCTGTGAATACTTCTAAGAAGCCGGCGGGTCCTTGTACTAAGCCCAAGAGGAGGCGGGGTTGCTTTTAGGAAGCCTGTGGGTCCTTGTACGATGCCCAAGAGGAGGCCGATGCTTTTAAGAAGCCCGTGGGTCCCCAAACCCCGAGAAATTCAAGACAGGCTATTCACAAGGAATAGATCAAGCCAGGAAAGTTTGAGAATTTGGAAGAAACTCAAAGATGCCATTCACGGAGAATACATTCATCTCTGGGAGTAGCGTTTCTTGACAATTCCTAATGAGGACAACCGAAGAGAAGACTGTATCTGGTGATCCTATTGGGGATCTAGCTGTCTATTTCTACGAATAAACGAAACGGCTTTACCTAGTTCTAGACGTAGTTGCCGGGGAAACTCTAAATATCTATACTATTATTACACAGTTGATATGAGTTTATGAAAGAAGACTTACAGCGAAACAGCCCCACAATACAGTTATATGTATATGAAAGCGTATAAACACTTACTCGGTTGTAGAGCTTCCATGCTGTTTGGTTAGTTGTTCAACAAAGACAGATTGAAAACAATAGTATATTCAAAATCAAAGGAGAAAGTGCTTTGAAAAAGAAAGATTTGGGGCTTACAGCTCAAGGAGAGGCCCAGGGTTTTACTAGTGATTGCACTGTTGAATTTGTACAGAGGGACTTATACAAGTGATTGAGGCCCAAAAAAGTTTTCTGTACAAAGGGATGGGTCTTACACTCTATTAGAGGCCCAAAAAGTTTTTAAAGAAAAAGAGTGGGGCTTATAACACAAGGGTAGGCCCAGATGACTTTTCGTTAAAAATGGCGATCGCGCCGAGGTTTTCTTTTAACGCAGAGGGACTTATACAATAAGTGAGGCCCAAAAATGGTTTTGGTTAAAAGGGGGTTGGGTCTTACACTCTATTAGAGGCCCAAAAGTATTGAATGAGTCTTATAGCTCGAGGAGAGGCCCAGATGGTTTATTTTTAAACTGGCGGCGATCGTGCCGAATTTAAAAATGTACAGAGGGACTTATACAATAAGTGAGGCCCAAAATTGTTTCTGTACAAGTGGGTTGGGTCTTACACTCTAATAGAGGCCCAAAAAGTTTTGAAAATGATTTGTGAGGGTTGAATTAATCAAAAACCCTAATTTATTTCCAAAATGTATTTTAATTGAATAAAAAATCAATTAAAATGATCAAAAATTGTTTAACATGTGGGAAACAAATTATGATCTTGGATTAATGCTTCAAAAATCAAGTATTGACCTACAAAATAATTAGAAGTCATTAATCTTTTCAAAATCAATAGGGAAAAAATATTTTAAATGTCAAAAACAATTAAAATATTAATTCTTTGCAAAAATATCAATTATATGAAATAAATAATATTTTTGGGATTTTTTGGGAAACTTAAATATTTCAACATTTTTGTGAATTATTAAAAAAATAATCAACTCAAAATCATTAAAACTCAGAGAGAAATTAATTTTTGAATCAATTAAATAAAAATCACAAAATTCAAATATTCAAATGTTGGAATATGGCGCCAAGAACAAGGGCAAGAACACGCGCGTGTTCTGAGTTTCCCAGATTTTCATTTTCTATCCAATCTCACTGAATACTTAATCATATCATGCAATCCACATACCAATCAACTCGTTTCAACCTCACTATCATGTCTATGACAATTAATTTCATTTAAATTAAACATAAAACAAGAAATCATGAACAATCCTCAAGAACCCTAGATTCTGCGTGAAGGCTGGGATTTTTGATACACGATTCAAATAATGCAATTAATTGAGGGGAAACATTCCATGCATGATTATGAACATATGGCCAAATTATTGTGCAGCAAAAATTGCTTGGATCATAGAGTTAGAAGAGCTCATGCTTACCACTTGTAGCTGGTGATCGTGATTTGTGTTGGAGGTGTTACAGATGAGTTGTGATGATCTGAACAACTTCCCTACACCCTATGGAGTGTGTTTAAATGTTTGGACTTGATTGAAATTGGCTGGATCACTTCGTGGCATCTCAACTGCAGCTTGGTTAAAACCTTGAGCAATTGACTGGTGATTCTGAGAAATCAGTGTTCCAGTTGTTGTTTAAGTGTTTGATCAGCTCATATGTGATGTATATGAGGTGTGTGTGTGATTGGTTTGATTGGAAAAGCTCTCAAACTCAAAACCCGATAGTGACTTGCCTTAGAAGGCAAAATTAGAGTGAAAGAAGAGATTTTGAGGAAAGCATCTGTTTGATGGATTTGGTGTACTCAAACTGATCACAATTGAGCTCTATTTATAGTAGAGCAAGTTTGTTTTGCAAGGAATAGTGAATGGCAATTGCTGAGTAGGTTTGGCCAATGTTGGCAAATGAAAATCCAAGTCTCCTCTAGCCATTGATTAGAGGTTAGGGCACAGGCTGCTGGTTCCCTTGGTCTTGGATAAGTCTTGACTGAATTCAGTTGAGAATGGCTCAGTCCATGCCACCTTGATGCTTCCATTGAATGCTCCAATCCAAAATTGGAGTCTTGTCCCTATTTTGGCAATTCTAGGTTCAATATGCTATTTCTTGTTCCAAAGACTTTGGAGGCTTGGCTCAGTGATTGTCCCCTGTAGATTCAATTCTCAGATGTGTCCAAAGTGATGACAAGGCTTGGAATTGGCTGATTTTGGAAAATAGACCAAAAGTGCAAAAATCTGCCTTGCCTTGGCAGATTTTAGCAAGGCATCTTGCCAATGTCATATCTCATAGCTCAAATTGAATTTGGTAATGTTCTTGGCCATTTTGGAAAGCCCTTACATGATACAACAACTGTTTGAACATGTTTGGTTTTGATCTCTTTTGAATCCAAGTGAAAAATCCCCCTACATTTGGAAAAAAGTAAAGGCAGATTCTGACTTAGTGAAATTTTCACTAAGTGTTGGAACAAAGTGACTTTTCTTGATTTTGATCACTCCATAACTCAAAATCCACGAGGAATTTGGACATAGGTCGGTATGAAGCTGTTGTAGAGGGCAATGTGATCTACAAATCAAGCTTTGAATGGGGAACAATGGCCTTGTGGTTTAGGAGTTATGGTCCTCCAAAGTTGGCACATTAGTGTCACTTTTTCCATAACTTAGAAATTTTTCTAAGTTTTTATGGTTACCCCTTTTACAAGTTATCCCACTTTCTTTGATTTTTCTTGATGAATGATGATTCAAATCATACATTAACATCATTTTAGAGTTAAAAATCCATTTTGGTGAAAAATCTCAAAAAGTCAAAGTTGACTTTTGTGCACAATTGACTTTTTATCAGATGAATTCCAAACTGTGCAATTCTTCAAGAAATCATGTCCTTGACCTAAATCAAACTTGATGGACATGTTCCATGGGTGTCATAGGGTATATTGAATCATGTCTTAGGGTTTGGGAGCATGTCCTGGTCAAAAGTCAAAGGTACAGTTGACTTTCCTCGCGAAACCCTAATTGTGGTGCAGATGAAATTGAGACTTGTTGCTCAAGCTTCTTGGATTAATCCATTGTTGCAAATGGATCAATATAGTATATTAAAGCCCCCTAAATCATGTCTTTAGGTCTTGGTTCATGATTTGTCCCAAAAGTCAACTTAGGGGTGAATTAGGTCAAGAAACCCTAATTCTTGATTTTTGATGTATGCATCCCCTGAGGTCAAATTGACTTGATAATTGGGCCCATGAGGTTCCATGGAGTATATTAGGTTAAGCTTTGAAGCATTGGCTCATGCCCAGAGGAAAGTTTCCAACTGGAGGCCCTGGTCGACCAAAACCCTAATTTGGTGACACTGGCGATCTTGAGACTTGATCCACCTAGAAGGGAGCAGCCTTGTGCTTAATCCTTGAAGTGGGAGTCCTTTTGACCCATTGTGGATGTTTGAGAGGTTAGACAAGTTGAAGATCATGTCATTCCTTGATTGATCCTTTGTTTAAGCACTCAGAGAGGGCTTAAAACCCTAATTTTGATTGTAGTGAATGCTCAACAACCCTTGAGGCATTTGATGAGGCATGATGGTTCATCCATATTGTGATGATGATTTGGACAATGATGGGAAATCTTAGTGGTCAAAATTTGGGGTATGACAGATGCCCCTATTTAATCTTCTTGGACCCGAAGGTGTGAATGACGAAGGTATTCGGGCATTCGGGGTGTAAGAGGATTAAATATCGGAATACCCGAAATTTTGATGGTGGTTATGAATGGTAGCTTACACATTCATCTTCTTTAGCTAAGCGATGATGCTTAGAAAAGGTAAACTTCCCCTCGATCTTGGTTTTCTGCCAAGGAGCTGGTCTCAGTTTTCTTTTGAAATAAACCTCCCCTCGATCCTGGTTTCCTACCAAGGAACTGGTCTTAGTTTCTTTTGTCAACGTCCCCTCGATCCTGGTTTCCTACCAAGGAACCGGTCTTAGTTTCTGATGTAAACTTCACCTCGATCCTGGTTTCTTACCAAGGAACTGGTCTCAGTTTCTGATTTAAACTTCCCCTCGATCCTGGTTTCTTACCAAGGAACTGGTCTCAGTTTCTTCCGTCAATAAACTTTATTGACAAGGGATGCTATTTGTAGCGGTTTTCTTCAAACTTCTCGCCGGATTTTCCTTGGGAGATGCCATTTGAGTGGAAAAAGAGACGTCAGACTTGCTGGGGAGCCCAATCGTCTGAGTTGTAGAGGTGCACAAACTTCTCTGTTGGAGACGCCATTTGTCGACTCTATCTGGGGAAAATGAGTCTCTTGAGAGACTGCTTCCGCTTGGGGTCTTACATCATTCTTTTCTCGGGATCTTCCCAGAGAAATGCCATATGATGGGCTCCAATTTTGAGGTGTCGATGACCTTTTCATCAGCGGTCTTTCGAAGAAAGGCAGCTGTACTGCCAAATCTCTGCTTAGGAGGCTTTCTCTGGGAATTTTTCTTTAATCCGGGAAAGCAAGGATATCATCTTCAATGGCGAAGAGTGACATTTGTAAAAAGCTTCTCTGGCTTTTCAGAGGTTCAAGTTATCAAAGTGGTCGAGTTCCGACTCTAATCCAGAGATACACTGGAGGAGAGAGGTAGTGCAGACGCAACATTTCCTGACGAGGAAAGAACTGACAACTCGATTGAGAGGACTGTTATCACTAGGGGATAAGACCGACGAGAGTGATAGAGATGCAATATGAATATGAATACAAATAAAATGCATGATGTATGTATGTTTATGCTGACAAAACAGACGCAACATACAGACTAATAGATGAACAAGGCTGGATACTCGGCCATCGCGGGGCGAAGAAGTACCGTTGGTAAAAAAAGTAGCAATTCTACCTTGTTTAGGAGAGATAGTCCCTGCGGGGAATACCATTGATCGGGCTTAGGAGATAAGAACTCTGCCGAGGGTATCAGATGGGAAAGCCGCATCTCATACAGTTGATCCTTCGTTCAGGCGTACTGGCCTAGAAGGAGTACTTTGATTCTGCATTTTGAAATTCAAACGCCTTTGGAGACGTAATCGACGTTCTTTCGATGTTCAACAGTCAAAAGCAATTGTCATCTTTAATTTAAAAGCAGAAAAAGTTTTAACAAGTAAATTCATTTTTGTTTCATTTCAAGAATCGCTAATCATGTTAAAACGGCATTCTGTAAAGCTAAAACAAATAAGAATTACAAACAAAAGCACAAGGGCTCAAATTTTATTGATAAGATGGAGATCAGCCAAACGCGTGATTCCAAAGAGTATATACAAAGTTTGAAAATGGTAATTTACAAGGAAAAAGGGCTACGTTGAAACATAACGACCACTATCCTTCTACCAACTTTGAATTCGGGACATCTTGAGCTTTTGTCGAAGATGGCCCTGACTGGAGTTTTCCTCCGATGGATGATGTAACTGCTGCTGAGGGACTTGCCTCTATTGAACATAGTTACTTGCCATTATCCCTAATTTTTGCCTGGATTGTACTTTGAGATTTCCAATCCATCAGGATGATTTTTTTCATGTCTCTAACTTTTGCCTGGACCGCCCTTTCGGGCTTTCAATCCACCGAGACGTTTTTTTTTAAATTTTTTTTTAGTTTAGGCGAAATATTTCTTGACTACATCAACATTCGTGGGGTAGGAAAATTCATCTCCGTCCATGGTTGCAAGTCTCAAGGCACCGCCTGAGAAAGCTTTCGTGACCACATAGGGGCCATCATAATTTGGGGTCCATTTGCCCCGAGAGTCAGTGAGAAACGATTGTATCTTCTTGAGCACGAGGTCTCCTTTTCTGAAGACACGAGGTCGGACCTTTTTGTCGAACGTCTTCTTCATTCTCTGCTGATACAACTGACCGTGGCATAGTGCCGTGATTCGCTTCTCTTCGATCAGGTTTAATTCGCCGTGTCGACTTTGACACCATTCAGCTTCTGAAAGCTTAGCTTCCATCAATACCCGGATTGACGGGATCTCTACTTCTATGGGGAGAACTGCCTCCATGCCATATACTAGAGAGAAAGGGGTTGCCCCTGTTGAAGTGCGGACAGATGTTCGATAACCGTGAAGAGCAAAGGGTAGCATCTCGTGCCAATCTTTATAGGTTACAACCATCTTCTGAACAATCCTCTTGATGTTCTTGTTAGCCGCTTCTACCGCTCCGTTCATCTTGGGTCGGTAGGGAGATGAGTTATGGTGTTCGATCTTGAACTCTGTACACAACTCTTTCATTATCTTATTGTTCAAGTTAGATCTATTATCTGTAATAATCTGGCTCAGAACACCATAACGGCAGATGATATTGTTTTTGATAAATCGGACCACCACTTGTCGGGTTACATTAGCGTACGACGTTGCTTCGACCCACTTGGTGAAGTAATCAGTGGCTACCAGGATGAACCGATGTCCGTTGGAAGCTTTAGGTTCAATCAAGCCAATAATGTCGATTCCCCATATGGAAAAAGGCCACGGGAAAGAGAGAACTTTGAGATGCGATGGCGGTACATGAATTTTGTCGGAGTATATCTGACACTTGTGACACCTCCTCATGTACTTGTAGTAGTCGGATTCCATGGTCAACCAGTAATACCCTGCTCTCAGAATTTTTCTCGCCATTGTGTGTCCATTGGCATGGGTGCCAAAGGATCCTTCATGAATTTCTTTCATAAGCATGTCTGCTTCTGGTCTGTCTACGCATCGGAGCAAGACCATGTCAAAATTTCGCTTATAAAGAGTGTCACCGCTCAGGAAGAAGCTTCCAGGCAATCCTCTGAGGGTTTTCCTGTCTTTTCTGAGTGCCCCAGATAGGTACTCTTGTTTCTGAAGGAAGCATTTGATATCGTGATACCAAGGTTTGTTGTCTATGACTGCTTCGATCGTGAAGACGTAGGCGGGCCGTTCAAGGCGCATTATGTTGATCTTAGGTAAGTCGTTCCATTGACCTACACTAATCATAGAAGAGAGACTGGCTAAGGCATCAGCCATGTGATTCTCTCTACGAGGGACGTGATGAGACTCGACTCTGTTAAAGAAGGGTAACAACCTTCTTGCATAGTCTTTGTAAAGAATCAGTCCTGATTGGTATGTGTTCCAATCTCGTTTTATCTGATTGATAACCAAGGCTGAATCGCCGTATACGTCCAAGTTTTTGATCCTTAAATCAATCGCTTCTTCGAGACCCATAATACAAGCTTCGTATTCGGCCTCGTTGTTCGTACATTTGAACGTAAGTCTGGCAGTGAAAGGAATGTGGGTACCCTGAGTGGTAACAATGATTTCCCCAATTCCGTTTCCATAATGATTAACTGCTCCATCAAAGATAAGTCCCCATTGGGAACCTGGTTCTGGCCCTTCATTGGGTAACAGTTCATCGCAATCATTCATTTTTAGATACATGACATCTTCGTCTGGGAAGTCAAACCCGGTTGATTCTCGATCGTCAATTGGTCTATGTCATATTCTGATAATAACATCTGCCAACGGGAAATCCTTCCCGTGAGAGCAAGTTTTTTGAAGACGTACTTGATTGGATCCGTCTCGGAAACCAACCAAGTAGTATGACGAATCATATATTGGTGAATATGTTTGGCTGCCCAAGCCAAAGCACATCAAGTTTTCTCAAGCATCGTGTACCGAGTTTCACAGTCGGTGAATTTCTTGCTCAGATAGTAGATGGCAGACTCTTTCTGTTTGGTTTCGTCTTGTTGGCCAAGTACACATCCCATTGAGTCCTCTAGAACTGTGAGGTAAATGATCAGTGGTCTTCCTTCCACTGGAGGTGATAGAACCGGCAGATTCAATAGGTATTCCTTAATACTGTCGAAGGCGGTTTGGCAATCTTCTGACCAAACGCAATCCTGGTTCTTTTTGAGTAATTTGAAAATTGGCGCACACATGGCGGTCATAAGGAATATGAATATGGAGATGTAGTTCAAACTTCCCAAGAATCCTCTGACTTGTTTTTCAGTTTTCGGAGAAGGCATTTCTCGAATGGCCTTGACCTTGTCAGGATCGACCTCAATCCCTTTCTGGATGACGATGAACCCTAAGAGTTTCCCCGAACGGACACCGAAGGTGCACTTGTTGGGATTCATGCGGAGTTTGTACTTCCTCAAACGCTCGAATAGTTTCGACAAGTGGGTCACATGCTCCTCTTCTGTCTTAGATTTTGCAATCATGTCATCGACATATACCTCTATCTCTTTGTGTATCATGTCATGAAACAGAGTAGTCATGGCCCTTTGATAGGTTGCCCCGGCGTTCTTCAAGCCGAACGGCATCACCTTGTAACAAAAGGTACCCCATGGGGTAATGAACGAAGTTTTCTCCATGTCTTTCGGCGCCATTTTGATCTGGTTATAGCCCGAGAATCCATCCATGAAGGAGAAAATTTTGAACTTTGCTGTGCTGTCTACCAGCATGTCAAAGTGTGGTAAAGGAAAGTCGTCCTTTGGACTAGCCTTGTTTAGATCTCTGTAATCAACACACATTCTGACCTTTCTGTCCTTTTTGGGAACGGGTACGATGTTGGCTAACCATTGAGGATATACAGATGTAGCGAGGAAACCTGCGTCGATCTGTTTCTGCACCTTGTTGCACCCCAAAATTTGCCCTCCTTACCTTTTTACTAACTGACTTATGTTTCATTTCATTTTTTGCATTATCATGTATGCATATCATTAGCATGGGGTCAAGGTGCTTGAGGCAGTTCAAAGAAGTCTTATCTGGTATACTACATTATCAAGAGTTCACAGCTTATTCCAGACATTTTTAATATTTTCGTATTTTTATTCGTCTGACTGTATTTCCACTCTGCATCATCTAAATAGCATAAAATGGTGTTTTTCATCTCGCATACTGCCTAAAATATTGGTCGGAATAATTTCTCAAAAATTTACAGACAGAGTGGTCAAATTGAGTTTCAGCGGTGCCCAAAATCAGGGATCAAAATTTATTTTAAAATCTGACCAAATGCTGTATTTTTTCGAGTCATATATTTCATACTAATCATTTTAGTGTACTCGGTTTGTTTTTTTCGATTATTTAGGCGTCCGATTTTTATTTATTTGGGGTCCGTTTATATTACCTTTTTTTAAACTAATATTATTTAGAATAAATAATTATAATAACTAGCATTGTATTTTAATTTTATTTTAAATATTTATTTTTTATTTTTAATTTAAATAATGTTTAATAGGCTAATTAGTATTTTATTTTTTTTAATAGTCATTTTTTATTTTTTACTAATTTTAAGAATAAATAAGTAGTGATTAGCATTTTATTTTAATTTTATCTTAAATTTTTATTTTTATAAATAAGTAAGTTTAGTTTTTATTTCAGATTTATTAAATTATTTAAATTTTATTTAACTTTTAATATTATTAAACTTGGGCCTCAAATTGGGTATTAGGAGCATTATTGACAACTAAAAATTAACCCTAATTTGGTCCCTATATGTTGTTGTTACTGTTAAAAAAAGCAGGAAAAACTGAGGGAGACGGAGAGGGGGGATCGAAAAAAGAGAAAAACTGCGCGTTGAGTTCTGATACTAAATAAGAGGTATTATATGCTGCCACGTTCATTAACATGTATAATGATATATGGTTTCAATTTCAAAGGTTATCATACAATACTAGTACATCATAATATTTATCTGAGTGCAGCATACATGCCGTAACCCGCCGCCGCGCCGTCGGTTTTTTCTCTTAACTTACAGCTTGGCTTAAAGTTCCTGTTTTTCATATATATAACTTTTTTTTACAAAATCACATACATAACTTGTTGTCACGTTTTGATATATATATATATATATATGAATAGTGTTTTGCAGTTTAATCTAATTGTATTTTAGTTTTTTTTTATTAATTTTATTAATCGGATCGAATTATGTCGATACGCTATTTGCATATTTGTGTGCATGATGCGTGACATTTGTGTCGGTTTGATCCGGTTGCGATGATCGCATTTTTGCGTTAGCAACATTGTTGAGGTTTTTTTTCAAAGTTAAATTTCTCTTTTTGAGTCGCATTTTTTTCGTTATATTTAGATCCGTACAATTCGGATCCGGTTGCGATGACCGCGTTTTCGCGATAGCAATATTGTTGAGGGTTTTTCAAAGTTAAATTTCTCTTTTTTTTGAGTTGCCCTTTTTTTGTTATATTTAGATCCGTGCAATTCGGATCTGGTTGCGATGACCGCGTTTTCGCGATAGCAATATTGTTGAGGTTTTTTTCAAAGCTAAATTTCTCTTTTTTTGAGTCGCCTTTTTTTTGTTATATTTAGATCCGTACGATTCGGATCCGGTTGCGATGACCGCGTTTTCGCGATAGCAAAGTTGTTGAGGTTTTTTTATTTTTTTTATTTATTTTATTTATTTTATTTTATTTTCTTTTTTTTTGTAATATTATTTGAATAATTTCCTTTTGAATTCAATTCATGCACCATTTTTACCATTGTATAAAATTTTCACAAATTTTATTTTTATTTTTATTTTATTTTTTGTTATCATCTAAACCAATTGTTTAATTCAATTTCTTTTTGCATCACACATTTCATGCATACCCTAAATTGTCTTTGATTTCTGAATTCACGTTTGGATTATAATTACTATTGTTTGCCATAGTTTGATTTTCACTTGCCTTGATATTATCCGTTTCTCACTAACCTTTTATGCAGGATCAAGGTAAGTTCCTTAAGGGTATGGATAGGTATCCATGGTTACCCTTACCTTTTTCCTTCCCTCATCTTCTTCCTCTAGGATTTAGGTTGCCTTCAAACCTCACTAACCGTAGGTCACCCATGCATGATAACTTTAGGATTCTTAGTTCCCTTTAGAGTTACCCTTGTGTCTTCTCTCTTCTCATCTCAAACTTCTTGAAAATACTTAATAAGGATAAATTGTATTGCGGACGAGCCTTAAGTATGGGGAATGAGAAATGAGGGGCTTCCTCTCATCTTTCTAGAGCGCTTAGCGAGCGTCCTGTCTTGGGACGATGCGTTAAGTATTCGCCCCTGTGCCCTAGACTTTGGTGCAATGCAGCTTAGGAACTAACTTAAGCCACTTCTGTCCTAAAAAACACAAACCAACTCCAAACCTTTTCTGTCCTTCGGGACCTTCAACTTAAAGGCTATTTTCAAAAATGGCACGTTACTTTCCGTCTGAGTTGCAAACAGGCATCGACCCTAACTGCCGGACGCGGACTTAACGTCGCTCATAAAAAACACAAAAAGAACTTGGTCCGAACTACGTTGACTCTGAATTCCCCATTGCACAAAGGGGGTACGTAGGCCTAGGACGTCGACGTCCTACCGAGTCTGTCTTTGTCTTTCCCCTCCCCGTCTTAGTACAGCCCTAGATGATAGTATAACTCACCCTTAGAATAGACAACAAGCGTGGATCCCATCGAGTACGATGGACGCGTGGGGTGCTAACACCTTCCCCTCGCGTAACCGACTCCCGAACCCAGGCTATGGTTGCGATGACCATTCCTTTCCCTCTTCCTAAGGTTTATGCGGTGTTCCCTTTCCCTCTCTTGGGATAAATTTACACGGCTGGCGACTCTGTTTTCTCCGCGCCACTCTCGCGTTTGTACCTGGATGAAAATCCCGGGAGCGACAGCTGGCGACTCTGCTGGGGAATCTGGTTGACCTATGCTGGTCCATCCCTAAGCGAGTCAATCCTAGCGCTTGCTTGTCTTTGTTCTCTTTGGGTGTTTGTTTTTGTTTTGCTTTATGTGTTGTATTTTATTTTTATTTTTTACCGCATTTTCTGCATTTCATTTTATTACTGTCATACTGCTATGCTGTGCTAGCTGTCTTTGTTTTGCAGGTTGGGTGGGTTTGAGAGCTAAGCCCAATACCAAGGCTTGAGAATACCCTAGGACTAGAGTGGAAAGTAGTGGGACCTACGTACCCGCTTGGTACGTTTGTGTGTTCACGAAATTCACAACCAGACGAGGCTATCTTGGGACGCATTCTAACGTGTGTGTCTTGCGCATGTTGGGGTGTTGATCTAGAGAGCTGTCGACTCTGGTGACCGATCATTGAGGACCTTAGTGGAAACATCCCTCTTTAGTGGTGATAGTGGCAGACCAACTCCTGTGGCAAACCCATTCGCACCCGAGGGCCCGCTTTGGAACTCGCATAGGACGACCCCTACGTTTTAAAGAGAATCAGCGGAGGCACTCCTCGATTGACTTTAGTACTGTACCCCGAGGGATGAATGCCCCTCGAATGTAGGGATACTTTAGCAAAAGACGCTTACGAATAATATCATCATCGTCCCTTCGATATAAAGATCATAGTCCCTCGATGACCCTTCAAGTTGCCTACAAAAAATGATCTTGTCCCTCGATGACCCTACGGAAAAATGATGGTAGTCCCTACGAATTGCTAAGGTATCCTTACATGTTGCCTTCTATGACCATTTGATGACCCTTCGCTGTCCCTCCACATCCAATAGATAGGACTACCTACCCATTAATGGTATGGATAGTACTATCTCTCAAGGAAAATGATAAGTACAAGAAAGACCTTATAAATTAAGGGTAGGTAACTTTTAAATGCTCGCTCACAACTCAAAAAAACAAATACTTTTCACACCTCACACTTTCAAAAATATTTTCAAAAACAAACACTTTGTATACGTTCTTACACGAATTATTACAAAGTCAACTTTTACGAAATATTTTCTAAACATACACCACATTTCAAAAAAAAAGCAAGTTAAAGTGAGCTAGCAATTAAAGAGCCCGTAGATAACTATGGATGAAAAGGGGTGCTAACACCTTCCCTTTTCATAACTTACCCCCCGAACTCAAAAATCTTTTCAAAACGGTCTTTCCTGTTCTTTTCACCTTTCCTAAATAAATTGGATAAAAGAAAAGTCGGTGGCGACTCTTGCTAACTGCAACATGTTTTGCGAAGAACAAAAGTAAAAAGTCATTTCTCCACCGTACTATTGTTTCTCGACCTCAGTGCCAAAGCTGAGGACCTTCCGCCTTGGAGAATCAGTTGAGGCCTCCTCGATTGATGATGATGCCAAACCAGAAATGGTGAACGTGTCATCATTTCTCGACCTGAGAGTCCAGGATACTGAACATCCTAGTACCTACACGTGAGAGGGGATGGGTGTTTGCAGGTTTGCAGGTAACCAAGACCTTCAACCTACCCTTATTTTGGATTTCTCATCAATGTCTGATTATGTGGGTTCCTCAGTGGTTCAGAGTTCTGGTTTTCTGGTTTCTCGTTTAGCTGACAACACAGCACATCCAGCAGTGTGCCTTGACCCCATGTTTGCATAAGCATATCATTTTACTTGCATTCTGACATGTTTGACATTCTGTAGGGCTTGCATCTTACTCTTGATTCCGGTTTTCTGAGGCTACTTTAGCATGGATGTTCAAAGAAAGAAGACTGTTGCCTATTCGTTCCCAGAGCCGACTTTGACACTGATTCATAAACTGATTAATATGGCTAGTCCCGGAGTTCGTGCAGAGTTCAGTGGAAGGTATGGAAGACTTCTGAAATTTGTCTATAAGATCTCCCAGTACGAGAAGGATGCCATTCACACGCTTCTACAGTTCTACGATCCGTCTCTGTGTTGCTTCACTTTCCCGGACTACATCTTGGCACCAACGTTGGAGGAGTTCTCATTTATTTTGGGAATTCCTATCAGTCATGATATAGTTTTCTTTTCTGAAGAACACCCCGGGGTGAAAGAAATGGCTGTTGCTCTTCATATGGATGAATCTGTTCTTGACAGTAATATTGCAGAAAAACAGGGAGTTAAGGGTTTCCTATTGAAGTTTCTGTTTGATCAAGCTTGCATACATGTCAAAGAGAAGAACTGGACTGCTTTCCAAGCTATTCTAGCTATGTGTATCTATGGGATTGTTTTGTTTCCGAATATTCCTGATCTGGTGGATATGCACGCCATCAGGATCTTTATGTCGAAGAATCCTATACCTACCTTGCTAGGTGATGTGTACCATTCAGTTCACTATAAGAATGAGAATAGGCGCGGGAAGACTGTGAGTTGTTGTGCACCGCTCTTAGCTACTTGGTTTCTGAGTCGTCTCCCTGAATTTGGCGCTTTCGTTGATACGAAAGATTCTTTGAAATGGTCTAAGAGGGTTATAGGCTTGACCGCTGATAACATCGTTTGGATTAATCGTGACTTGCTAGGAATGGAGATTATTTGCAAATGCGGAGAATTTCCTAATGTTCCCTTGATAGGGAGGAAAGGTGGAATTAACTATAATCTCTCCCTAGCTATCAGACAGTTTGGCTATCCTTTGAAGAATCCACCCGAAGAGCGAGATGTCCGAGAATCCTTATTCTTCAATGGTATTGAGGATCAAGGGTTGATAAGGAAAGTTGTGAATGCTTGGAAACAGGTGACTAAGAAGGGTAAGATTCCATTCGGGAAAAGTAACAACCGGGCTTTCCATCCATATAAAGAGTGGATTAAGAAGAGAGCAGAAGAAGAGCTTCTCCCATTCCCGGTGGAACCACCTTTGTATCCTTTGGTGATCGAGCCTCCTACCACAGTTGAGATGGAGAAGTATAACAAATTATGGGCTGAAAAGGAAAGGTTGCGGGAAGAGAATAATGAGCTAAAGAGAGAAATTTATCAGTGGAAGCATGAGCAGGGTGAAGCTGTTCATACCGCCAAGTTGAAGACAGAGCTCCTTGCTAAAGCAGAAAAAGAGCTTGCTGACATGGTCGCATCCAGGGAAAGAATGAAACAAGCTTTGGATGGTATCAGTAGCGTTCTCAGGTCCAAGGATGAGGAATTAGGCAAGGCTTTGTTGAAGATTCACAGGTTCAATGATCATCGAGAAACTGCCATGGCTGAGAATAAGAGAAAGGAAGACGACTACATAGCTAAGATTGATCAGTTGAAGTCGATGCTCAAGAAGAAAGACGCCGAGATCTTATCAGGGATATTCAAGAGACAAGTAGTCCAAGACCAACTCAATGAAGCTATAGCCTCCATAGAGGAACTGAAGGCCCAAGCTGAAGTGAAAAGATCTAGACATAAGAGACCTAGCATGGAAGGTGTTTCTGGAGAAGACGCTTGGGAGTTACATTGCCGATACTTGGATGGGATCATACACAGGAGAAACCTTCTTATCCAAGGACTGATTCAGAGGCCGAAGCATCCCGACACCAGAAAGCTGTTCGAGGAAGTTTAAAACTGGTGCAGAAAGCATAGTGGATGGGGAGGATTGACTCTTGTAAACCTTGATGACATGCCTTAGTTTTCTTCCCTCTTTTATTGTATGTGGATCACCACCAGGCTTGTTGGTTGGGACCTATGGTTTTTGTATTCAGACTTGTTATCTCAGATTTGTGGTTGTTGACATTCGGCTTTTCTCTGGTTTTCTTAATATATGAGCAGAAGTTCCATTATATCTTGTTATTAAACCAGAATCAAGGGGTGGATCGCCTTGTGAATTTTCAAACACGTCCATTTGCATTTGCATATTCATAATCATTTTGCATAATCATTTTGCATGACAAGTGTTTATTTCCGGTGTTCTTATCTCGTTCTAATCTCGGGATTTCAGATCAGCATATTCACCGGTATTTTACCAGACCAAATCAGAAGAGAATCATGGAACGAATCCAAGCTGAGTTGAGGGAAATGCGATGCCAGATGGGGCAATTTGGGGAAGACATGCTCCAGGAGCAGAGAATGCTAAGGGAAGAGATCAATCAGATGAAGACTCAGATGGGTTTAATCATGGAAATTTTAAATAGGGAAGACAGTCCTGTGCCCGCTTCCACAACAGAGGTCCTTACTCTTCCTATCTCTTTGGGGTCTCCTCTAGACCATGGATTGCCTCGTGGATCCTCTCCACCGTCTGAACTTTTTCATCAACAACCGTTTTTTGAGGAAAAGTTTGAAAAGAAGTTTGACCAGATTCCGGTGCCATACGCTCAGTTGCTTCAGCACCTGCTCAAGTTTCAGCTGATTGAATTGATTGCTGCGGGACCTCCACACACCAAGTTTCGTATGGGTTCCAATGTCCATGATAGGTGTGAATTCCATTCAGGGGCGCCTGGTCATAATGTTGAAGATTATAAGATGCTCAAGTATAAAGTCCAAGAGCTCATTGAATCAGGGGCAATCAAGTTTACATCAGTTGGCACTAGTAAACAAAGTGATGTTACTCCCAGTGTTGCAAAGGGACTGATGACTCCCTCTTTTGCCAAAGGATCCACCTCGCGTCAGGGATCTCTTCCACAACCCTTGTTTGTGCCTTAGCCAAGTGCAGAAAGGAAAGTGCAGGGCCAGACTGGGTGCTCAAATCAGCACCGACAACAGAATTATCAGCAACAGGGGCAGTCGAGACCAAGAAGGCCCAAAAGGATAATTGATCCTGTTCCTATCCCTTATAGTCAGCTGTTTACGCGCTTGCTTAAGAAGTCTCTGATTCAAACAAGGGGTACCGCGCTAGTACCGTACCCTATTCCTCCCGATTATGACATGACTGCTAGGTGCGAGTTCCACTCAGGAACGTTCGGGCACATGATTGATGAGTGTAATGTATTCAGGCATAAGGTGCAAGACCTGGTGGACTCAGAGATCATTGTATTCACTGAAGATGATATGTACATCAATGGAAGCCTCCTTTCTCAAATGAACACTCAGTCTGCAAGTACGTCCAGGCAGAATTAAGCTTCCTCAGCAATGGCAATCTTCAGCTTCTTTACTGCGTTTTCATTTGTAGTTTCTTATTTCTTGTTAAAGCATCGTATACATGTAAGACTCGTTTGTTTTTTAATGATGATATTAATGCAATGAGTATGTTTTCCTTGAAGAAATCCATTCGTATTCACTCTTAAATGTTTATATGCAATGCAATATCAATTTTTCTTGTTAAGAACTCTTGAGGGAGGATGACGAAATAAGAACGCAGGTCTCTAATGGTACGCTTTTGGATAGAACCCTGTTGAGGATGTACAGGCATTGTTTCAAAACCATAAACACTGGAGAGATAAGGAGATAAACCCTCGTTAACCCCTTTGAGCCTCGGAGCAGGAGTTTCTTTCGTACGAAAAAACCCTCATATTTAACCCAGGGGCAGGGTAGGCGTCAGTTAGTTTGACCGAGCGCTCAAATTCCAAGGAGAGTGTGCAAGAGATATGAAACCCCGATGGTTATCCGTCAACAACTAAGGAGTGAGGCAGTCACAACCCTTTCAAGCAAGTAAGACAACCAGTGTCACACGCTTTGTTCAAAAGGGGAATAAAAAGAGAAAGCCCGCTAAGTCGAAGCTTGAGAACAAGCGACTTAGGCAAAAGTTAGGGCGTCCCGCTGGACTTCAAAATCAAAAAAACTCAAAAGAGTCAGTCCAGGCAAAAATTAGGGATAAAAAAAAAAGAAAGAAAAAGCGAAAGGCGAAAAGAAAATCCCCGATAAGAACAAATTCGTGTGATTATAGACACAAAAGATAAAAGGGATGACTGTCACTCCAAAACCTCCTTAGGGGTCAAACCATTAGTGGCATAGGTTCCTTGAAGATCATAAATCTTTCGAGAAATGAGCGTTTGGGTCAGATTAACTGAACATAGGACTGGAGAACATCACGAAGAGTGGGTGGGCACCGATAAACTTTGAGCCATAAATCCTTTTTTCTGAAACCGTGAACCAGACCACGTTACAACCCTCTAAAGTCCTAATTGAAACAGGGTTTATTCCGATGACGTACTTCAACAGGACAGCGTTCCTGACTCCTATAAGTTGTGTTAATAAGATTTGTTGGTATTGCATGTGCACATTGTTTTGCCATTCAAAAATCAAGGTCGCGTCCCAGCTAGTGATTCGTTCACAAGGTTGGGCGACGTATTTTCAATAAAAACTTCAAGGTTAACATGAGTGTTGCATTAGAATTCTCATAGATAACTTGTTCTGTTTGCATACCTGTGCCTAAGCATCAATGTAGCTTACACAGTGAAAGTCAGTCAAGAAACTTGATCCTGCCAAGTTGGGTTGCTTGAAAATTCCGAAGGACAATCATATCAAGAGGCATGCTGCCAAGAGACTCAGTGTAGAGTGGGCTCTCCCAGTAAGTCGTGTTAAGATGGAGCCAATCTGGGGCAGTCACGTCGAGAAGTCCCTCTGAAATTCAGTTATTCTGGGGCATTCACTCTAAGATCAGGGGCAAAGTCACTTCAAAGCTCATATTGGGGCAGGCCACCTCCAGAGCGTGGGAGATTATCCACTCCTGAAAATGGTTAATTGAAAACACCTCTTCAAGGCATAATATTTTAGGTCATTGCGAATCCCTTTCGAAGTAATGTACTTCATGGATTATGAAGACTGGGGCAGTTATGTCGAGATATGATAAATCTCTTCAAGAGTTTGAAGACCCTGGGGCAGTGCGAACGCCCGGTCTTCTATAAAATCCTCTTGAGGTGATTTCTTCCATTAGACCTGGTGGTCTGGGGCAAGTGGAAAGTTCAAAGGGCCGTCTATGACCTTAGAAACAAGTCAGGATTGAAGAGCAACAGGATCGTACTTCCCCAGCAGCTTACTCTCCCCAGCATTGAGGTTGCAATTTCCTCAGCGGAGCAGACCTTCCCTAGCAGGAGACTTAGGAGGTATTTTCCCCAGGCCAAGACGTTATTTCCCCACAAAGTCAAGGTGCTCCTTCTCCCCCATCAGCAGGCTAAGTCCAGCAGTATCCCCAGCAGGTTTTAAATCCAAGTGATTTTTGACACTCTCTTGATCCAGGCCGTGGCCTCCTTTTTCAAAGAGTTATGTATAATCCTCAGTAGAGCGAATGTTCATCTGAGACTTCACCCCCAGCAGAAGTTATTGATCCAGAGAGTCGGTCACGGTGATCCTTCTCAACGGAGTTCTGGGATTCAGAGGACAATTTATTTTTGTCAGCCCGATCTGAATCATTCTTTTCTCTCTGGCATTTATTTTGCTGAAGGGACCCCTTTTACATATCAAAGCACTTGCATTGCATCCTCAAACGCGTAGCATTTCCACTTCGTGTGGAGCATTACGGCAAAATTCAAACATTTGCATTCGAAGCATAAGCCAGGTTTGACGCTCTCTTTGCCAGTTTCTTTTTCTCAGCGGAGATGGCATAACTCAGGAGATTTTGGAGGGGCGCGTTCCTCGTATTTGTGTTCCCCGGCAGAGCCTTTTATTTAGACTTATCCATTCCCCAACGAGATTAATCCCCGGTAAAAGTTGCTTTACACCCGTCCGTGTACCTTTTTGATACCCGTCCGTATTGAAACCTTTACACCCGTCCGTGTACCTTTTTGATACCCGTCCGTATTGAGCTTTCTACACCCGTCCGTGTACCTTTTGATACCCGTCCGTATTGAGCTTTCTACACCCGTCCGTGTACCATTTTGATACCCGTCCATATTGAGATTTCTACACCCGTCCGTGTACCTTTTAGATACCCGTCCGTATTAAAACCTTTACACCCGTCCGTGTACCTTTCAGATACCCGTCCGTATTGAAACCTTTACACCCGTCCGTGTATCCTTTAGAGACCCGTCCGTATTAAAACCTTTACACCCGTCAGTGTACCTTTTTGATACCCGTCCGTATTGACCTTTTTACACCCGTCCGCGTACCTTTTTGATACCCGTCCGTATTGAGCTTTCTACACCCGTCCGTGTACCTTTTAGATACCCGTCCGTATTGAACCTTTTTACACCCGTCCGTGTACCTTTCCGATACCCGTCCGTATTAATACTTTTACACCCGTCCGTGTACCCTTTTGATACCCGTCCGTATTAAATCCTTTTACACCCGTCCGTGTACCCTTTGATACCCGTCCGTATTGAAGCCTTTACACCCGTCCGTGTACCTTTCCGATACCCGTCCGTATTAAATCCTTTTACACCCGTCCGTGTACCTTTCTGATACCCGTCCGTATTGAAGCCTTTACACCCGTCTGTGTACCTTTCTGATACCCGTCCGTATTAATCCTTTACACCCGTCCGTGTACCTTTTTGATACCCGTCCGTATTGAAACCTTTTACACCCGTCCATGTACCGTTTGATACCCGTCCGTATTGAACCTTTTTACACCCGTCCGTGTACCTTTTAGATACCCGTCCGTATTGAAACCCTTTACACCCATCCGTGTACCTTTTAGATACCCGTCCGTATTACACCCGTCCGTGTACCCTTTTGATACCCGTCCGTATTGAAACCTTTACACCCGTCCGTGCACCCTTTTGATACCCGTCCGTGTTGAAACCTTTACACCCGTCCGTGCACCCTTTTGATACCCGTCCGTGTTGAAACCCTTTACACCCGTCCGTGTACCTTTTTGATACCCGTCCGTATTGAGCTTTCTACACCCGTCCGTGTACCTTTTAGATACCCGTCCGTATTGAAACCTTTACACCCGTCCGTGTACCTTTTTGATACCCGTCCGTATTGAAACTTTTACACCCGTCCGTGTACCTTTTTGATACCCGTCCGTATTGAAACCTTTACACCCGTCCGTGTACCTTTTAGATACCCGTCCGTATTGAAACCTTTACACCCGTCCATGTACCCTTTTGATACCCGTCCGTATTGAGCTTTCTACACCCGTCCGTGTACCTTTTAGATACCCGTCCGTATTGAAACCTTTACACCCGTCCGTGTACCTTTTAGATACCCGTCCGTATTGAAACCTTTACACCCGTCCGTGTACCTTTTTGATACCCGCCCATATTGAGCTTTCTACACCAGTCCGTGTACCTTTTAGATACCCGTCCGTATTGATTTTCTGAATTCCTTGACACCCGTCAGTGTTTATCCCCGGCATAGTTAACATTCGTTTGTGTTCGTGACTTTCCAATACCTTGGTTTTCAACACTCGTACGTACCGTGACAAGTGCAGCATTTTTGTTCGTTCCCCAGTGAGTCGTCCCTCTTCTGTTGGTCGCAAATTTCTGGAGTTCTTTCAGTATTCAATCCCCGTGTATCCTGGAATGTCTGAGAGCCGTTGCTATCATACACTCAGGACCAAGTTGATTGAGTAGGGGCAGCTGCTGCACCCCAAAATTTGCCCTCCTTACCTTTTTACTAACTGGCTTATGTTTCATTTCATTTTTTGCATTATCATGTATGCATATCATTAGCATGGGGTCAAGGTGCTTGAGGCAGTTCAAAGAAGTCTTATCTGGTCTACTACATTATCAAGAGTTCACAGCTTATTCCAGGCATTTTTAATATTTTCGTATTTTTATTCGTCTGACTGTATTTCCACTCTGCATCATCTAAATAGCATAAAATGGTGTTTTTCATCTCGCATACTGCCTAAAATATTGGTCGGAATAATTTCTCGAAAATTTACAGACAGAGTGGTCAAATTGAGTTTCAGCGGTGCCCAAAATCAGGGATCAAAATTTATTTTAAAATCTGACCAAATGCTGTATTTTTTCGAGTCATATATTTCATACTAATCATTTTAGTGTACTCGGTTTGTTTTTTTCGATTATTTAGGCGTCCGATTTTTATTTATTTGGGGTCCGTTTATATTACCTTTTTTTAAACTAATATTATTTAGAATAAATAATTATAATAACTAGCATTGTATTTTAATTTTATTTTAAATATTTATTTTTTATTTTTAATTTAAATAATGTTTAATAGGCTAATTAGTATTTTATTTTTTTTAATAGTCATTTTTTATTTTTTACTAATTTTAAGAATAAATAAGTAGTGATTAGCATTTTATTTTAATTTTATCTTAAATTTTTATTTTTATAAATAAGTAAGTTTAGTTTTTATTTCAGATTTATTAAATTATTTAAATTTTATTTAACTTTTAATATTATTAAACTTGGGCCTCAAATTGGGTATTAGGAACATTATTGGCAACTAAAAATTAACCCTAATTTGGTCCCTATATATTGTTGTTACTGTTAAAAAAAGGAGGAAAAACTGAGGGAGACGGAGAGGGGGGATCGAAAAAAGAGAAAAACTGCGCGTTGAGTTCTGATACTAAATAAGAGGTATTATATGCTGCCACGTTCATTAACATGTATAAGGATATATGGTTTCAATTTCAAAGGTTATCATACAATACTAGTACATCATAATATTTATCTGAGTGCAGCATGCATGCCGTAACCCGCCGCCGCGCCGTCGGTTTTTTCTCTTAACTTACAGCTTGGCTTAAAGTTCCTGTTTTTCATATATATAACTTTTTTTTACAAAATCACATACATAACTTGTTGTCACGTTTTGATATATATATATATATATATATATATATGAATAGTGTTTTGCAGTTTAGTCTAATTGTATTTTAGTTTTTTTTTATTAATTTTATTATTCGGATCGAATTATGTCGATACGCTATTTGCATATTTGTGTGCATGATGCGTGACATTTGTGTCGGTTTGATCCGGTTGCGATGATCGCATTTTTGCGTTAGCAACATTGTTGAGGTTTTTTTTCAAAGTTAAATTTCTCTTTTTTAGTCGCATTTTTTTCGTTATATTTAGATCCGTACAATTCGGATCCGGTTGCGATGACCGCGTTTTCGCGATAGCAATATTGTTGAGGGTTTTTCAAAGTTAAATTTCTCTTTTTTTTGAGTTGCCCTTTTTTTGTTATATTTAGATCCGTGCAATTCGGATCCGGTTGCGATGACCGCGTTTTCGCGATAGCAATATTGTTGAGGTTTTTTTCAAAGCTAATTTTCTCTTTTTTTGAGTCGCCTTTTTTATGTTATATTTAGATCCGTACGATTCGGATCTGGTTGCGATGACCGCGTTTTCGCGATAGCAAAGTTATTGAGGTTTTTTTTATTTTTTTTTATTTTTTTTATTTATTTTATTTTATTTTCTTTTTTTTTGTAATATTATTTGAATAATTTCCTTTTGAATTTAATTCATGCACCATTTTTACCATTGTATAAAATTTTCACAAATTTTATTTTTATTTTTATTTTTATTTTTTGTTATCATCTAAACCAATTGTTTAATTCAATTTCTTTTTGCATCACACATTTCATGCATACCCTAAATTGTCTTTGATTTCTGAATTCACATTTGGATTATAATTACTATTGTTTGCCATAGTTTGATTTTCACTTGCCTTGATATTATCCGTTTCTCACTAACCTTTTATGCAGGATCAAGGTAAGTTCCTTAAGGGTATGGATAGGTATCCATGGTTACCCTTACCTTTTTCCTTCCCTCATCTTCTTCCTCTAGGATTTAGGTTGCCTTCAAACCCCACTAACCGTAGGTCACCCATGCATGATAACTTTAGGATTCTTAGTTCCCTTTAGAGTTACCCTTATGTCTTCTCTCTTCTCATCTCAAACTTCTTGAAAATACTTAATAAGGATAAATTGTATTGCGCACGAGCCTTAAGTATGGGGAATGAGAAATGAGGGGCTTCCTCTCATCTTTCTAGAGCGCTTAGCGAGCGTCCTATCTTGGGACGATGCGTTAAGTATTCGCCCCTGTGCCCTAGACTTTGGTGCAATGCAGCTTAGGAACTAACTTAAGCCACTTCTGTCCTAAAAAACACAAACCAACTCCAAACCTTTTTTGTCCTTCGGGACCTTCAACTTAAAGGCTATTTTCGAAAAGGGCACGTTACTTTCCGTCTGAGTCGCAAACAGGCATCGACCCTAACTTCCAGACGCGGACTTAACGTCGCTCATAAAATACTCAAAAAGAACTTGGTCCGAACTACGTTGACTCTGAATTCCCCATTGCACAAAGGGGGTACGTAGGCCTAGGACGTCGACGTCCTACCGAGTCTGTCTTTGTCTTTCCCCTCCCCGTCTTAGTACAGCCCTAGATGATAGTATAACTCACCCTTAGAATAGACAACAAGCGTGGATCCCATCGAGTACAATGGACGCGTGGGGTGCTAACACCTTCCCCTCGCGTAATCGACTCCCGAACCCAGGCTATGGTTGCGATGACCATTCCTTTCCCTCTTCCTAAGGTTTATACAGTGTTCCCTTTCCCTCTCTTGGGATAAATTTACACGGCTGGCGACTCTGTTTTTCCACGCCACTCTCGCGTTTGTACCTGGATGAAAATCCCGGGAGCGACACACCTTCTCTTTGATTTTGATGGCCATGTCTGGGTGAGTCCGTCTCAACCTTTGCTTTACTGGCGGACATTCCGATCTTAACGGTAAGTGATGTTCCACGATGCTGGTATCAAACCCTGGCATATCCTGATAGGACCAAGCGAATACATCAAGAATTCTCTGAGAAGCTTTATTAAACCCTCTCTGGCAGTTGGACTGAGCAGTGCCCCAATCCTGATTTCTTTTCTCTCTTTTTCTGAACCCAAGTTTACCATTTCCAACGGCTCTTTGTGAGGTTCAATGGACCTTTTCTCTTGTCTGAGTAGTCGGGAGATCTCTTCTGGAATTTCGTTGTCAACTTCTTCTTTAGCCCCAAATACCGGGAACCCAAAGTCGGGAGAAGGCATCGGATCGTATGTTTCAACGGGGTTTAAAATAAGCAATCTGCATGACGTGAGGATTCGTGTTTAGAAGAGATAGAGAGAATGCAAAAGTGTATGTAGTGTATTTTTTTATTACTGCTTGTTTTTATTATTGAATTGTTTTTTAGGATTACCATTTTCTGAAAACGAAAAGAGAAAACAACAATTAATGTGAAAATTACAGAACGACGTTATTTTATTAATGAACAAGTCGATTCTTGAAACTACAGCCCTATAAAACAAAACTCTGTCGCTTTGGGCAAAACGAAGAGGGAAATTTACAGAAAGCGAACCCTATCAAAACATCCGTTTCACCTGGGCAGGGTGAAAGGTTAAAGATGGCAATTACTTTGACTGATGAATTATCTTCGGAACCTCGACGACAACCCATTGGCGGCGAACTCCTCGGTGAATCACAAAGTCTGGCACCTTCCTTGATTTGTCTTCAGAAATAACGCTAATTTCTGGTGGAGTAGGATCGTTGGAATCTGTCTCCCAGGCAGAATTATCGTAGGAGGATTCCTCTGTTGCATTTTGCAGAGTATTTGTGCTCTCAGCTGTATCTCCCCATCCAGCTGGCTGGATATCTTCGAGCCTGATACGAGAGTTTTCGGGAGCGGTGTACTTGACTACAAAGTCGAATTTTCCACTTGGTTGTCCCAGGTTGTCCCATATTTCTCTAGAACTGGAGGGGTCATCCATCTCGATGACGTTGACCTCGGGAAAAGCATAGTTGATGAATTCAAGTCCTGCAAACGTTGCAAATTCATCGTCGTGTTGAGTAGTTTCTGAATGACCTGAGTGTTGATCCCATGACATGGTGGGGACACAGGTATTATGTTCAATGACGGTCAGCTGATTTTCATTGTTCGGCTGACTTTCTTGCCCCAAGTCTCTTGGATAAGGTTGCCACATTGGCAGACCATCCATCGGGCCATAGTAATTGTAGTTAAAATTGTCTTTCATCGGAGTGTCTTCCTCTAATGAATTTGGCGGAGCACAACATCCTTCCGGATCACAATCCCCGTATATCATTTCGATGTCTGACCTGGGTATAAATCTCGGACTCTCTGTAGGAAAGCAAAAGGGAGTTTGGGTTTCGTCCTGAGACATATAACCGTCCTTGTTAAGATAGGACTTCCACTCTTCCTCTGTGTCAGAGGGATCTTCCTCATTGATAGCATAGACTGCTTGAGGGACTGGGTGAAGAAAACCTCCATTATGGAAGAAGTCCTGAATGGGATGAAGACTTTAATCGTTAGCAGCTGTCCGGGTACAGGTTGTAGAAAAACTAAGACCCTTCTTTATTTTATTGCTAGTAGGAATGACAAGCTGTCCCCATCCGGTTGTATTGGTACTCTCGACCACTTTGATAGCATCTTTGTATGAGGAAATCGAGGTTCCTCCTTGGGATTGATTGTCCTTGCCCACTGACAGCGCTTGGAACTGCGTCCCAATAACCTCCTCGGGTTCTACACAAGTAGATGACGATAAGTTACTCACGAGCAAGGCCTGTTCTCCACAGACTGTGACAAGTAGATCGTTCTAAATGAACTTTAGCTTTTGGTGGAGGGTTGAAGTGACCGCTCCAACCTGATGTATCCAAGGTCTTCCTAATAAACAACTATATGTTTCCCGGATGTCCATGACCTGGAAAGTGACTTGGAAAGTGTGAGGACCGATAGTTATGGGAAGATCAACTTCGCCGATAGCTATTTTTCTGGATCTGTCGAACGCTTTGACGACGACCTCGCTGGTTCTCATCGGAGGGCCTTTGAATGATAATTGCATCAAAGTGGACTTCGGAATAACATTCAGGGATGACCCTGTGTCTACCAGTACGCTGGCTAAAGCATCTTCCTAGTAGTTAACTGTGATATTGAGCGCCATGTTATGACGGCGACCCTCTTCAGGTAATTCCTCATCACTAAATCCCAAATTATTGCAAGAAGTGATGTTAGAGACAATACTATCGAACTGTCTAATTGTTACATCCTGTTCCACAAAGGCTTGCTCCAAGACTTTCTGTAGAGCCTCCCTGTGGGCTTCTGAACTGAGTAACAGTGATAATATCGAGATCTTTGAAGGAGTCTGTAACAGCTGATAAACAATGTTGTATTCACTCCTTTGGATGAGCTTCAGCATCTCATCATTATTTTTCGAAAGGTCGAGATTACTGGATTGACCGACTGATGGATCGGGAGCTTCTGTCTGAAGTTCCTTTTCCTTATTAGGTTCTCCAACTCTTCGGTTGAAGATTCGACCGCTCCGTGTTACTCGACTGATGTCTGCAATATTCACGACGGGGGGTAATGGAATTTCCTTTCCATTTTCAACTGTCGTTGCACCGTATTTGTAAGGGATAGCCTTAGTTGATTCATACGGTAGCGGTCCTGGTAGATAGATGACTATGGGAACCTTCTGATTTTTTTGACCATCATAAATAATCTCGATCCGTTCCCGGTTGGGAATTCTAGATTCTTCAAGTAGAGGGATGATGGAAAAAACATCCCTGGTCTGGCGACGACCAGAGATTGTGACAACATCCTCGACTTGACTAGCAAGGTAGTTCGGCGTCCAGTTGATGGGTCCAGAACCCAGATATGGGCGAATCTCTCCATGATCCACCTGACCCTGAAGAGCTGCTCTCACAAGGTAACACCCTTGGTTACTTTTTGAACAGACACTACAATGGTCATAGTTGTGTGGTGGCACCTGACCACGCCTACTTTGAATACAATGTAACTTCACTAGGTTAGCTTCCACAGATCGGACATCCTGACTTTGACGCCGAGTGGGATTCCTATTATTGATACTAATCTGCTGAGTATCTTCATCCATATAGATTGGCATCCACCGGTGATTTAACAAGTGCTGAAGGGCCTCCTGGACAAGGGTACAACCTCGATCATTTTCGCAACCTGCTTTACAGCTTTGATAGTCGTGTGATATTAAGAATTCGAGTCGGACCTGCTCAGCATGTAACTCTACCAGGTTGGTATTCATCACGCGAATATCGAAGATCTGAACCATGTTGATCTGATAAGGGTTCCTATCATGGTAGTCTTGGATCCATCCAAGATCCATCTGACGCTGGAGGGCCTCTTGTATGAAAGAGCATCGCTGTTTATTTACCGAGCAAGTCAGACAGGAACTGTAATCGTGTCATGGCAGATTATGATACTGGCTTTGCCTTGAGTGCATTGCCACCAAGTTGACATTCATTGCACAGATATCATGGTTTTGAATGATGTTGGAATTCGTATAAACTATGTTAATTCCACGAACTCGGTGCTCTTGGATCCATCCGAGATCCATCTGTTCCTGTAGAGCTGCTTGCACCACAGAACATCCTTGATTATTTATAGAGCAGACATCACACTGGTGATAATTATGAGGTGGCACATGGTCGTACCCACAGTGTCTACAATGCATCTTGACTAGATTGGTCCTCAACAAGAGTACATCGTGAATTTGATAGACGTTGTTAGACTCTCTCTCAATTAGGTTGACTGCAGTTTTCTCGTGTTGAGGCAGCGGGTTTTTGAAAGATAAGAGCCCGCTCCTAACAAGCTTTTGCACGTCAGATTTGAAATTGAGACAATTCTCTATGTTATGCCCTAATCCTCCTTGATGATAAGGGCATGTTTGATCCACCTTAAACCAAAAAGACGGATTTTCCGGTACTGTAAGAGGAAACTTAGTCTGGATGTGCCCCTTAGCCAGTAGTAATGGAAATAGTTCTGCGTACAACATGGGTATAGGATCAAACCCTGATGGTCGTGTTGTACGGTTGTTATTGTATGGAGGACGAGCCTGCTGAAGAGGCTGTTGTGTCCTTTGCTGATTGGGTTGGCTCTGCGCAACCTGAGGTTGATACGTAGGAATAGGCGCAGGGCTGATAGTAGGAGTTACAACTGCTACTGGTTGATAACGTCGCCTTTGCTTTCCGAGAGAGATATTCCAAATATCTTGCTCTTTTTTCTTAGGGAGAGCACTACCGTATCGTTTTGTACTACTCGATGATCCAGCGTCTTTTGCCAAACGCCCCTCTCGGACGACTTCCTCAAGATGAACTCCCATACCCACCATCTCGGTGAAGTCACTGGGCACACTGGCAACCATTCTGTCATAATAAAACGAGCTTAAGATCTTTAAGAAGATCTTTGTCATCTCTTTTTCCTCAAGAGGTGGACAAATTTGAGCGGCAATTTCATGCCATCTCTGAGCGTACTCCTTAAAGGTTTCCTTGTCCTTTTGTGACATTGATCTGAGTTGATCTCTGTCCGGTGCCATGTCCAAATTGTATTTGTATTGTTGGACGAAGGCAGTGCCAAGATCTCTGAATGTACTAATCGTAGCACGGTTTAAACCCATGTACCATTTTAATGCGGCACCGGTTAAACTATCCTGAAAGTAGTGAATCAACAGGTCCTGATTCTTAGTCTGAGCTGACATTCGCCGAGCGTACATCACCAAGTGACTTTGAGGGCAAGAGTTACCCTTGTACTTTTCAAAGTTGGGCACCTGGAATTTGCGCGAAACTTTTACATTGGGGACCAAGCAGAGGTCTGCGGCGTCCTTTCCAAATAGATCCTGACCACGAATGGCTTGCAGTTCCTTCTGCATTTCCAAGAACTGTTCCTGGAATTCATCCATTCGGTCAAACATAGTTTCCTTCTTACCAGAAGGTATCTGTGGAATCTTTCCTTCCGGGACAGTGTGCACCACAGGGGGTGGTACCGTGACTACGGCAGTGAATCTTGGCGTTTCCTGAAGTTTGTAACCTCAGGAGCCTTCAGTATGCCCCTGGCATCTTCGCTTTCCCGAAGTTTGTAACCTTCAGGCCCAGCAGCTTCTGTTATGATTCCCTGATCATCAGTGATCGGCAGAACATATCCTTTCGGGATATAGTTAACAGGCATGCCCCGAGGACGATCCTTTGGCATTTGATACCTAGGATCATACTTCTCCACTATGGGCGTTGAGGTGATCTCTGAGATCACGATTCTTTGTAGCTGAGCTTCTGCCATGGCTTTCATGTCGTTACGAAGCTTTCTCATATCCTCTCTTAGAGCGTTGATCTCTTCTTTCAACTCTCTGTTTTCTTCCTCAAGATCATCCTTCTTTTTCTGACGATTGGCCCGAGTATTGTACGAATGAGATAGTTTGACTCTAGAACCGAGACACAAACGTGAGATTCGTAGGTAAGAAGAATACGCGATGTGAGATTGATGAATGCAATGATTATATTAATTGTTTTTTGGTTTAATCAAAATAAACTTCGACAATTAGATTGCGAATATCAAACGGTGGGGAAACCCCTTTTTATTGAAATTCAAAGGATTGCAGAAATGGAAATACAGTAGATTACAAGGTGCAGAAACAGAAACCTAAGGTAAGGGGTCCCGAGAGAACTCGGGTGCTGATTCTGGTATCTTCCTTTTCTTTGACCGGGGCTCTTGAGCCATTGTCGGGTTGTCATTCCTTTGCCAAGTGAAATGAGCGAGCAAATTCCTTTGGTCATCCTGATTCTCTACAGCATGTTGCTCCAAAATTTCAATCAGAGCGTCCTTATCTTTCAGTAGTTGCTGTATTTTGATGCACTCTACGTTGAGGGTGCGGTACTTGTTCTTCCAAGACCTCCTCTCCCGTTGAACTTTGTTGAGAGTAACCTGAAGCTTTTCAGTTTCCGTCATGAAGTACATGACAGATTCCCTCGGCGGAAGAATTCCGTAACGAGGATAAGGCATCTTTAGCTTGAGAGCTCTAGTTTGTACCCAGTGGAGATAAGGCTCCACCGAGACACAGTCCGGTTTTCCTAGAGACTCCCGTCCTTTCTTATGAACATGTTTCCAAGCGTGCACTATTTCCGTCTTTAGTGTTATGTCATTTTCTCCTTCCTTGAAGAAAAGACCTTCCAGATGAACACCCCGTGGGACGTGTCTCATCGGGTATCCAAATTGACGACGAACGAGAACTGTATGGTAATTGATTCCTCCCTTAGTTCCTATAAGGGGTACGTTGGGGAAGTTTCCATAACGGGTGATGATCTTGATTCCATCATAAATCCTATTGCACCAATCTATATCAGAGTTGGTGAGAGACATGATCTTCTGCGACCAGCGCAAGGCACTCTTATGATCCCAGAAAGTGGTATACTTAGGTAAATGGGAGATAAACCATTTGTAAAGCAAAGGTACACAACATGTGATCTCCCCTCCGCTGTATAAATTCCCTAAGTGTACAGAATGATACGCATCCGCGAGCAAAGTTGGTACAGGGTTTCCAATGAGAAAAACCTTAATAGTGTTGATATCGACGAAGTTATTAATGTTGGGCAACAGAAATAATCCGTAGGTGAGTAAAACAAATATGCTTTCAAAAGCAGTCACGTTCCCTATACTAGCGAAGTACAGAGCTTTCTTTGTCAGAAACTGGGCTGGCAAACCTTGTATGCCACCCTTGGTAGTCATGTGAGTCCGGACCTCAGACTCGTCCAAATGAATTGCTCTTGCAATGGTATGATTCTTTGGAATTTCTTCCAGTCCAGAAAATGGAGCTTGATCAGTGATGTGTAAATCGATTAGGTGAGAATATTCCTCCAGCGTTGGTGCTAGCTGGTAATCCGGGAATGTAAAGCAGTGATAAACCGGATCGTAGAATTGAACGAGCGCGTCCATGATTCCCTCAATCACATGGACCCTTAATAGAGGTAGCAGACCTCCGTACTTGGCTCTGAAAGCCTCCTGGTTTGTGATCATTCTCGCCAAACCTCTCAAATCCTCTAGTTTTGGAACCTTGAAGGTGTATGAGTTCTCCTTCTACCGAAATCCATTAGCACAATCTTTTTCTCTGATATTTGCAATCACAGTCTTAGTTTAATTTTAAAAACAGAGAGACTAGAAGAGAATTTTTTTTTGAATGTTTTAATGTTTTTTAAATGAATGCAGCACGCAAAAACATAGAAAAAACATGGGGTCAAAGGGTCGTTGTCATGGAGTCAAGGCTCTACCCATCCCAAAGGTTTACTAGTGACTTTTGTACCTGTCTCTCATCATCATCAACTCTTGTCAAGAAAACACCTGCGGGCCGGGAACCGTGCTAGGTGATGTTTTTTGAAGAGTCCTCAGAAGAGGGTGGCATCGCATGGCAACTATTTCCGATAGCCTCTGCGCCACTAATTTGCTCCTCAGCTTCTCAGATACCACAATCGACCCATTACCTGTGAGAGGGAATGGGTTGCATTGGGAAGCTTCCACTGAGGTTGACGGTCGACCTCATCGCCATCACCTATCTTAAGTGTATACTCAATCTTTCCACATGCGGCATCACACGCATTCCCATTAGCAGAAAAATAAATACATATATCAATTAGGAAAAGCAGTATATATATTTGTCCTAATCATCCTAGACCTTTAAGGCTATGAATCCTATGTTCCTGACAGAAAATGGGTTCCCCAGCGGAAGCCCCAATCTGTGGTTTTCTCACAAGAGAAGAGAAAAAAGGTTAGAAGAGCCCCACAGTGGGCGCCACTTTTAAAGTTTTCCACCTAATAGATGGGAAGAGAACAAGATCTCGCTACAAAGGTGAGATAGATCCTAATGACACGTCCCCAGAAGAGTCGCCATTTTTCTGTGGAAAATGGGGACGATGATGACTAAGGTAAAACAGATCCTTATGTGACTCCCCAGCAGAGTCACCATTTTTCTGTAGCGAGTGATTTTTGGATGTGGTTGCGAAGCACGATCGCTCTGGTACTACAACTCGATTCATTTTTTATCCTATTAAAGCTGATGAAGGAAGGGAAATAGATGTCTCAAGTTAACCCTGCTTGCAAACTGAGGTTAAACAGCGGTCTGTTAGGTTACAGATGCTACAAAGATTCGGGGTCTCTATTGGGTGTATTTTGTTAAAAGTGGTGTTTGGTCGATTGGCGGGAGGTTTAGATATTAGGACGGATATATGAAAGTATGGGATTTTGGGTTTTTGTTTAGTGTGCTCACTAAGATCTTTTCTTTCAATCTTATGCCTACGTATTCCCGTTTACCGAAACAGGGAAACCAGAGCGTTCGTAGTTCCTCCCATAGAGGAAATGGTGATTTGGTATCTTGTTCAAAGCCCAAGACGTGAAGCGAAAGGTGGTTTGTATCTTGTTCAAAGCCCAAGATGTGAAGCTAAAAGGGTGTTGACTTTAGAGAAAATTTATCATCTCTAAAGAGGGGGTGGTATATCACAACTTATTATAAAGGAGAATTACTTTAACCGGGATTTGTGAATCCGGCAATGCCATAATTTCCTTTATAGGGGATTTTAACCCGAAGGAGAAGACTTTAACTCAGTGTAGAGCAATGCTATCTTTCCTTAGGAATTTCTCATGCTAAAAGAGGGACAGTGGCGTGGATGTAAATAATCCAGAGGCTTGCCGCTTACAGCGATTAGATGAAGGGGAAAAAGTTGTTGATGTTTGTGTACTGTGAACGAGGCACAGTTTTGATGCTAAATGGTTGATTGGATCAACCAGTGGTTTTCTTATACCAAGCCTAAGAGGAGGCTATGGGCCCAATAAGAGGGAGTTTTTATGTGTCTCGTACAAAGCCCGAGAGAGAGGCTAAAAGGGAAGTGACTCGACAATAGAGTCCTCTATGGTATCTCGTACGAAGCCCGAGATGGAGGCTAAAAGGTTTGACTCAACAAGAGAGTGATTTATACTCAACAAGAGAGTGTTTTTGTATCTCGTACGAAGCCCGAGATGGAGGCTGAAATTTGTTTGGCTCAATAAGAACCTTTTTGTATCTCGTATAAAGCCCGAGATGGAGGCGGAAGGGTGATTGACTCCACGAGGGAGTCTCTTATGTGTCTCGTACAAAGCCCGAGAGAGAGGCTAAACGTTGTTTGACGCTGGGGAGAATCATTGTACAAAGCCCAAGAGGAGGCTATGGCGCTGTTTCAGTTGAGTGACAGGTCCAGTATGCTGATTTAAAGAGAAAATTAGTTCTTATATGAGTAATGTTGGCCCTCAGGGATTTTGATTCGAGGATCAGGGATATTTCCTGTTCTTTTAAGGAAGTGGGAAATCTGAAGGGTATTGAGACTGTCCAAGTCTACGGGTTTCCTTCCTATTCTTGAAGGGGTCACTTGAGAATGTCTTTGAGGCTCAAGGAAATTAGACTGTCCATGTCTAGAGTTTCATCTTTTGTACTATGTTTTGAGAAACAGTAGTAGACTCTTTGAAAGGACTGTTCTATGAAGATGACTAAGTTCTGTTCCTATACCTCTAGGAGGTCGTAGGGATAATTTGTACGAAGCCCAAGAGGAGGCTGGAAGCTTTTAAGAAGCCGACGGGTCCTTGTACTAAGCCCAAGAGGGGGCTATCATTCCCGGAGGAAGAGATCATTATACGAAGCCTAAGAGGAGGCTGTAAATACTTCTAAGAAGCCGGTGGGTCCTTGTACTAAGCCCAAGAGGAGGCGGGGTTACTTTTAGGAAGCCTGTGGGTCCTTGTACGATGCCCAAGAGGAGGCCGATGCTTTTAAGAAGCCCGTGGGTCCCCAAACCCCGAGAAATTCAAGACAGGCTATTCACAAGGAATAGATCAAGCCAGGAAAGTTCGAGAATTTGGAAGAAACTCAAAGATGCCATTCACGGAGAATACATTCATCTCTGGGAGTAAAGTTTCTTGACAATTCCTAATGAGGACAGCCGAAGAGAAGACTGTATCTGGTGATCCTATTGGGGATCTAGCTGTCTATTTCTACGAATAAACGAAACGGCTTTACCTAGTTCTAGACGTAGTTGCCGGGGAAACTCTAAATATCTATACTATTATTACACAGTTGATATGAGTTTATGAAAGAAGACTTACAACGAAACAGCCCCACAATACAGTTATATGTATATGAAAGCGGTAAATGAAAGCGTATAAACACTTACTCGGTTGTAGAGCTTCCATGCTGTTTGGTTAGTTGTTCAACAAAGAGAAATTGAAAACAACAGTATATTCAAAATCAAAGGAGAAAGTGCTTTGAAAAAGAAAGATTTGGGGCTTACAGCTCAAGGAGAGGCCCAGGGTTTTACCAGTGATTGCACTGTTGAATTTGTACAGAGGGACTTATACAAGTGACTAAGGCCCAAAAATGTTTTCTGTACAAAGGGATGGGTCTTACACTCTATTAGAGGCCCAAAAAGTTTTTAAAGAAAAAGAGTGGGGCTTATAACACGAGGGTAGGCCCAGATGACTTTTCGTTAAAAATGGCGATCGCGCCGAGGTTTTCTTTTAACGCAGAGGGACTTATACAATAAGTGAGGCCCAAAAATGGTTTTGGTTAAAAGGGGGTTGGGTCTTACACTCTATTAGAGGCCCAAAAGTTTTGAATGGGTCTTATAGCTCGAGGAGAGGCCCAGATGGTTTATTTTTAAACTGGCGGCGATCGTGCCGAATTTAAAAATGTACAGAGGGACTTATACAATAAGTGAGGCCCAAAATTGTTTCTGTACAAGTGGGTTGGGTCTTACACTCTAATAGACGCCCAAAAAGTTTTGAAAATGATTTGTGAGGGTTGAATTAATCAAAAACCCTAATTTATTTCCAAAATGTATTTTAATTGAATAAAAAATCAATTAAAATGATCAAAAATTGTTTAACATGTGGGAAACAAATTATGATCTTGGATTAATGCTTCAAAAATCAAGTATTGACCTACAAAATAATTAGAAGTCATTAATCTTTTCAAAATCAATAGGGAAAAAATATTTTAAATGTCAAAAACAATTAAAATATTAATTCTTTGCAAAAATATCAATTATATGAAATAAATAATATTTTTGGGATTTTTTGGGAAAATAAAATATTTCAACATTTTTGTGAATTATTAAAAAAAGAATCAACTCAAAATCATTAAAACTCAGAGAGAAATTAATTTCTGAATCAATTAAATAAAAATCACAAAATTTAAATATTCAAATGTTGGAAAATGGCGCCAAGAACAAGGGCAAGAACACGCGCGTGTTCTGAGTTTCCCAGATTTGCATTTTCTATCCAATCTCACTGAATACTTAATCATATCATGCAATCCACATACCAATCAACTCGTTTCAACCTCACGATCATGTCTATGACAATTAATTTCATTTAAATTAAACATAAAACAAGAAATCATGAACAATCCTCAAGAACCCTAGATTCTGCATGAAGGCTGGGATTTTTGATACACGATTCAAACAATGCAATTAATTGAGGGGAAACATTCCATGCATGATTATGAACATATGGCCAAATTATTGTGCAGTAAAAATTGCATGGATCATAGAGTTAGAAGAGCTCATGCTTACCACTTGCAGCTGGTGATCGTGATATGTGTTGGAGGTATTACAAATGAGTTGTGATGATCTTAACAGCTTCCCTACACCCTATGGAGTGTGTTTAAATGTTTGGACTTGATTGAAATTGGCTGGATCACTTCATGGCATCTCAACTGCAGCTTGGTTAAAACCTTGAGCAATTGACTGGTGATTCTGAGAAATCAGTGTTCCAGTTGTTGTTTAAGTGTTTGATCAGCTCATATGTGATGTATATGAGGTTTGTGTGTGATTGGTTTGATTGGAAAAGCTCTCAAACTCAAAACCCGATAGTGACTTGCCTTAGAAGGCAAAATTGGAGTGAAAGAAGAGATTTTGAGGAAAGCATCTGTTTGATGGCTTTGGTGTACTCAAACTGATCACAATTGAGCTCTATTTATAGTAGAGCAAGTTTGTTTTGCAAGGAATAGTGAATGACAACTGCTGAGTAGGTTTGGCCAATGTTGGCAAATGAAAATCCAAGTCTCCTCTAGCCATTGACTAGAGGTTAGGGCACAAGCTGCTAGTTCCCTTGGTCTTGGATAAGTCTTGGCTGAATTCAGTTGAGAATGGGTTAGTCCATGCCATCTTGATGCTTCCATTGAATGCTCCAATCCAAAATTGGAGTCTTGTCCTTATTTTGGCAATTCTAGGTTCAACATGCTATTTCTTATTCCAAAGACTTTGGAGGCTTGGCTCAGTGATTGTCCCCTTTAGATTCAATCCTCAGATGTGTCCAAAGTGATGACAAGGCTTGGAATTGGCTGATTTTGGCAAATCGACCAAAAGTGCAAAAATCTGCCTTGCCTTGGCAGATTTTAGCAAGGCATCTTATCAATGTCATATCTCATAGCTCAAATTGAATTTGGTAATGTTCTTGGCCATTTTGGAAAGCCCTTACATGATACAACAACTGTTTAAACATGCTTGGTTTTGATCTCTTTTGAATCCAAGTGAAAAATCCCCCTACATTTGGAAAAAAGTAAAGGCAGATTCTGACTTAGTGAAATTTTCACTAAGTGTTGGAACAAAGTGACTTTTCTTGATTTTGATCATTCCATAACTCAAAATCCACAAGGAATTTGGACATAGGTCAGTATGAAGCTTTTGTAGAGGGCAATGTGATCTACAAATCAAGCTTTGAATGGGGAACAATGACCTTGTGGTTTAGGAGTTATGGTCCTCAAAAGTTGGCACATTAGTGTCACTTTTTCCATAACTTAGAAATTTTTCTAAGTTTTTATGGTTACCCCTTTTACAAGTTATCCCACTTTCTTTGATTTTTCTTGATGAATGATGATTCAAATCATACATTAACATCATTTTAGGGTTAAAAATCCATTTTGGTGAAAAATCTCAAAAAGTCAAAGTTGACTTTTGTGCAGAGTTGACTTTTTATCAGATGAATTCCAAACTGTGCAATTCTTCAGGAAATCATGTCCTTGACCTAAATAACACTTGATGGACATGTTACATGGGTGTCATAGGGTATATTGAATCATGTCTTAGGGTTTGGGAGCATGTCCTGGTCAAAAGTCAAAGGTACAGTTGACTTTCCTCGCGAAACCCTAATTGTGGTGCAGATGAAATTGAGATTTGTTGCTCAAGCTTCTTGGATTAATCCATTGTTGCAAATGGATCAATATAGTATATTAAATCCCCCCAAATCATGTCTTTAGGTCTTGGTTCATGATTTGTCCCAAAAGTTAACTTAGGGGTGAAGTAGGTCAAGAAACCCTAATTTCTGATTTTTGATGTATGCATCCCCCGAGGTCAAATTGACTTGATACTTGGGCCCATGAGGTTCCGTGGAGTATATTAGGTATGCTTTGAAGCATTGACTCATGCCCAGAGGAAAATTTCCAACTAGAGGCCCTGGTCGACCAAAACCCTAATTTGGTGACACTGGCGATCTTGAGACTTGATCCACCTAGAAGGGAGCAGCCTTGTGCTTAATCCTTGAAGTGGGAGTCCTTTTGATCCATTGTGGATGTTTGAGAGGTTAGACAAGTTGAAGATCATGTCATTCCTTGATTGATCCTTTGTTTAAGCACTCAGAGAGGGCTTAAAACCCTAATTTTGATTGTAGTGAATGCTCAACAACCCTTGAGGCATTTGATGAGGCATGATGGTTCATCCATATTGTGATGATGATTTGCACAATGATGGGAAATCTTAGTGGTCAAAATTTGGGGTATGACAATTCCATCCAACATAATTCCGTCTACTATCAACAAGAGATTAAGGGTGATCAGTTCCTTAATTTGTCAATAGACAGCCGACAATCATGATGGGGCATAAACCACCTTTACCAAACTATAATAGCATTTCATGCATCTCGTGCACAAAAATGCCCAAGACACAAATCCTTAGTCGACATAAACCTTACCTCCGCATTCCCTCCGGAATCGGGTACAACACTGTCCAAACAACACTTACAATCTTGCAATCAACGGCACACTAAGCCAACACTCTACACCTGAAGCAACTTGGATAAGTAGCAGCTTCTTCCCCACTTATCTCATTCTCACACCTGAAGACAAATGATTAGAAAACTAGAAAGCACTGACAGTGTTTCACACACATATCACGTACTAAGGGACAAATAACAACGACAATATTCAACTGTCACACCAACTGACTCAACAACTTGGCCGGACAGACCGACCTGCTCTGATACCACTTATGTAACACCCCCTTTCCCATCGCGAATAAATAATACATAATTAAATCAGAGTAACTAAAAATTTATTTTTCCGACAGAATCAAGGATGCCACATTTAAAGAAAGAAAACACAAACTCTGCTCAATTATTTGATACATAACACAAAATGGAGTAACCTCAAAGGGAAACTTTTTCCCATATAAAAGGAAAGTTCAATTATGGAATAAAGCAGAGAGATCCATAACTGACTTGTTTTACAAAATAAATTATTTTATAACATCAAAATATACATACAAAGGTAATACAAAGTAAATCTAACAAAGGTATACATATATAACACAATCGTTCCCCGACTCCCGTGCTACGTATCTGAGCAGACACCAAGACCGACAAAAGAATGGAGAACTAATCTTCACAAAAGCCTCCAAGACACAAATCTGCAATTGCCTCATAGAGAAACAAACCACAACAGAAGGGTGAGAAATAACAACTAAACCAAGATTGCATAATAATATGCAAACACATAAAAATTCACATGCATAGTTATTCTCACCACAAACATCACATGCTAGTACATATAACATGCCACATATACGCAACATATATCTATTAATCTAACAACATAGCATATATCAATTATTCAATATACTCACATATTTGCACATAAGGCATACCAAGTCATAACATATAGAAACACCCCACCCATCACATAGCATATGTCTATGCATAAAACATATTATCCACAACCAATGCATTTATCACATATGCACATTAATTCACCAATTCAAACATAAATCTCAATACGTACTCAATCAATTCATGATTTTCCACACATAATCAATCCATTCATGATTTCCACACATAATCAATCCATTCATGATTTATGCAAATGCAAAGAGACCGACACAACGACTCTATGAAAATGCGGGGTACCATCCATCCGTTAATCTCAACACTAGTTCACTCAGGAACTATTGGAACCATCGCTTGTTACTTAGTGTAACTCCCCGTCGGGCAAACGATGTTCCCCGTCGCTCACACCTCTTTGTATAAGGCACACGACGTTTCTGGATCATTCACACCTCTTTGTATAAGACACATGACCCAATCGCTCACACCTCTTTCTATAAGGCACACGATCGTCCATAATCATCGCTCACACCTTTTTGTATAAGGCACACGATGTTATAGCAGATTCCCTCTGGAATCGATTCGTCGCTCACACCCACTAGGGCACACGACATCACAAGAATGCATATCATGATGCTTGGCATACAATGACTCATGACATTCAAATGCACACATATACACATCCATAATCATGCATATATTTCAACTCATCAATTCCATACATTCACAATTCAACAATATGAATTATCTCATCATCATCATTATTCATGCATTGGAAATCAATTCAAACAATGCATTTACTTGCCATAAGGCCACCAAATAACACACATTGAATTTCACATACACAATGCATTTCATCATAAAGCACAAACCACAACAATTAGCATTTTATCATATACATTCATATCAATTCACATCAAGAATTACTCACCATCAACCACAACAATCATACAATGTATTTCACCACACAACAACATCATTATCATACATTGAAATCAAACCCAAAACAACACATTTATTTCTCCATAAGACCACAAACCATCATCACCTCACTCATCATATATATTCACATCATATAACAACACACAAGCTATACGATACATATTAAAAGCATGTCACATGATAACACGCCAATCACATACAATTACGACGGTAAAAGCCGATAAAACGACACTATTCCAATTCCCGACACAATTAAATCGGCCACTACTCCCAAAACCATTATTGTAAGGAAGAACATTTCATTAGCTCTCCAACGCATCAAACCGCTCCTCAAACCGACTTACGACCCAACAGTTATAAAGAAAACAATTTAGAAAAGCTGTCGTGTTCACAATGCGAAGCTCCTAGCGAGTCCTTCGCTTTCCTCATTCGCAGTGCGAATGCCCCAACGAACCATGGCAGAAAGAAAATAGCCTACAGTTTCGCAGTGCGAACTCCCAGCGAACCTTCGCTGTCCCCTTCGCAGTGCGAATCCCCCAGCGAACCGTGGCAGAAAGAAAAACAACACAACGTTCGCAGTGCAAACCTCACGCGAACGTTCGCTTTCCCCCTTCGCTGGCCATTCGCAGTGCGAACCAGCGAAACCAGAAAAACCCAGCAGTGCTAACATAGGTCATTTAGGGTCAAAATCCCTCATTTCTTCCACCCAAACACTTCCAAAACATACTATAACAACCAAAACATAATCCAAACCTAACGACAAGTATTCTACGCAGTTTATATCGAATTTCATCCGTGAAAACATCGATTTCTATCAACCGCTCCTAATTCCAATCGATAAGAAAAGTCGCGAAACAACCAAAACAATTACAACAAACAACACATATACATACACAAGCAAGATATAATTGAAACTTCTCACCCTTACCCGATTAATCGCGCTCGAAACGGAGTTATGTCGATTTTCCTCTTTCTCCCTTTTTCTTTCCTCTTCCTTTCTATCTTCTCTTTTCTTTCTCTTCCTTTTATTTTCTCTCTATTTCTCTCTAATCTCTATTTATATAAAAATATCTAAACCCCTAAAAACACTATTTTACCCCTCAACTCAAATATCTCGCAAACGCTCTCAAAACGCGATAAAACATAAACAGCGATGAAAAATAATATATTGTCAAATAAAAGTCAAGAATAAAATAATATAAAACAAAAATAATTAAATCGACTCGATTAAATAAATAAGACAAAACCGGGGCGTTACATTATCCTGAACCTGAAAGAATTCTAAGAGCACGAAAGAGATTTTTGCGTTCTCAACAACTATCTGGAGATCCATCAACATCAGTTGTGGTTGAACCAAAAGAAGAAGTGCACATGGAAACAGACAAAGAATCTTCGTCATCATCATCAGATGAGTCACAACCCGAAGTTATCATGGCTGAGCAACACATCATTGGCATTGCCAATGACAGGGCGCACAACATTAGGGACTATGCAGTCTTTGATCCTGCAGCCATGAGCACTGGTATTGTTAGACCAGAGATCACAACACCATAATTTGAGTTTAAACCTATGATGTTCCAAATGCTGCAAACCACTGGTCAATACTCAGGCTCTTCTCATGAAGACCCACACTTGCACTTGAGACAATTTCTAAATATTGCTGATAATTTCAAGATTCTTGGCGTGACTGATGATGCCTTTAGGTTAAGGCTATTTCCTTATTCTCTACGGGATAGAGCCAAGAGCTGGCTAAATTCCTTGGAACCAAATTCCATTTCCACAAGGAATACTTTGGCAAAAAAATGTCTAGCTAAATACTTTCCTCCTTCGAAGAATGCAAAGATGAGAAATGAGATTACTTCATTTAGGCAAGGAGATGACGAATCGTTGTTTGATGCTTGAGAGAGATTTAAAGAGCTGCTAAGACAATGCCCTCACCATGGGATCCCCATCTGCATTCAACTTGAGACTTTCTATAATGGATTAATTCCATCCTCAAGGAACATGCTAGATGCATCCAGTGGTGAAACCCTTTGTCTAAATCTTATGAAGAAGGCTATAAATTAATTGAGAGTATTATAGCCAACACTTACCAATGGCCTATCACTAGGGCTACTGCAAACTCAACTTAAAAGAAACCTGTTGGAGTTCATGAAGTCACTGAGACAATAACTCTTGCTGCTCAGGTGGCTAAAATCCACTAGATGATGAAGAATACGATGACCCCTGAAGTGGCAAAACTTGAGCCAGTTAAGGTGGTTACTGACACGACTGCAATTGCATGTGTCTACTATGGAGGACCCTATCTGTTTGAATAATGTTCTTTAAATCCTGTTTCAGTCAACTATGTTGGCAACAACAACAACAGATACAACAATCCTTACAATAACACATACAATCCAGGGTGGCGCAACCATCTAATTTTTTTTGGAGTAATAATCAAAATCAGCCGAAGCCTCAAGCACCACCAACACCACAAGTTCCTCCTAGTTTTTCTACTCCTAGTTATGCTGGGGAAAATTAAGGAAACAATCAAATGGAGAATGTTTTGAAGTCTTTTATTCATGAAGCCAAAAATCAATTTCAAGCACAGGGAGTAAGTATCAAGAACTTGGAGAATCAAGTAGGGCAAATAGCTACTGCCTTGAGTTCAAGAAACATGGGAACTCTCCCAAGTTCCACTGAAACTCAAACTGCACCCTCTGGAGTAAAGAATGTTGAGACATGCCAAGTTATCAAACTCATAAGTGGGAAAGAAGTTGAAGAGTCCGTTTCAAGAAGCAAAGCGACGAGTACAAAATTGCCTGAGCCAGACAATTTTGGAACGAAAGAACACGCTGATGGAGAACCGTCTCAACATCAAAAATAGAATGAAGAGGTCACTAATGCAGATTTGGCTTCTCAAGAGAATCAAGAGGTCACTACTTACACTAGCAAGAAGCCAAAATTTATTCAAGAAAGGGCTCCCCCACCTTTTCCACAAAGGATTAGGAAGGCCAAGGAAGTGCAACATTTGGAAAGTTTATGGAGATTCTGAAGCAGCTTCATATCAACATACCTTTGATTGAAGTTATTCAACAAATTCCAAATTACTCAAAGTTCATGAAGGATGTGCTCACCAAGTGAAAAAGGGTAGGAGAATTTGCCACGGTTTCACTCACTCAAGAGTGTAGTCAGTTGGTACAAGACAAGCTTTCTCCTAAATTAAAAGATCCTTGGAGTTTCACTATTCCATTCACCATTGGAGATACTTTATATGGAAAAGCTCTGTGTGATCTTGGGGCCATCATTAACCTTATGCCCCTATCCATCTTTAAGAAGTTAGGGATAAGAGTTGCCAGGCCTACAACCATCACCTTACAATTGGCAGATGTGAGTATTTGTTACCCTCAAGGAAAGATAGAAGATGTGCTAGTAAGGGTTGACAAATTTGTCTTCCCTGCTGATTTCATTATCATGGATTTTGATGCTGACGAGGAAACACCTATATTGTCGGGAAGACCATTCCTAGAAACGGGTAGAACCTTAATTGATGTAGAAAGAGGAGAACTCACAATGAGAGTCAATGGACAACAAGTAGTATTCAATGTCCTCAATGATCTACAATATCCTGAAGAAGATGTAGCTGACTATTCCATGATATCTAGCTGGGAAGGTATAATTCATAAAAACCTTCTCAAGACTAGTGATGTGTTGAAACGGGAGCTAAGGAAATTAAAAGAAGAAGAGTCACAAAGTGGAATCATTTATGGTCCAATGAAGAAGCGTGAGGAAGAATCCGTGGAAGTGATAGAATCAACAACTGTTGGTTACAAGCAGCATCTACCTTCCATAGAAGAACCTCCTGAGCTGGAATTGAAACAACTGTCCGAGCACCTACAATATGTTTATTTGGAGGGAGGCCAGAAGTTTCCAATCATCATTGTTACAGATTTGAAAGAAGATCAGAAGGAGCAATTAATAACACTGTTGAATAAACACAAAAAAGTAATTGCTTGGCAGATCTCTGACGTTAAAGGGATTAGTCCAACAATTTGCATGCGTAGAATTTTGTTGGAAGAAAATGCTAAGAATAACATTAAAAGTCAAAGAAGATGGAATCCAATTATGAAGGAAGTTGTCAAGAAGGAAATTATTAAGTGGTTGGATGCTGGAATTATCTACCCTATCTCTGATAGTGTGTGGGTAAGTCCCATTCAATGCGTTCCGAAGAAAGGAGGCATGACTGTGATTGTCAACGAGAAGAAAGAACTAATTTCCACAAGAACAGTTTCTTGCTGGAGAATTTGTATGGATTATAGAAAGTTGAACAAAGCAACAAGGAAAGATCATTTCCCCTACCTTTTATTGATCAGATGTTGGATAAATTGGCTAGAAAAGAGTACTACTGTTTCTTAGATGGATACTCGGGGTACAATCAAATTGCCATAGCCCCGAAAGACCAAGAAAAGACAACATTCACCTGTCCTTATGGCACTTTTGCTTTCAGAAGAATGCCTTTTGGATTGTGCAATGCTCCAGCCACCTTCCAACGATGTATGGTAGCCATATTTTTAGATATCATTGAGAATTCCATGGAAGTCTTCATGGATGACTTCTATGTTTTTGGAGAATCATTCAAGAATTTCTTGGAAAATTTGGATATGGTATTGGCTAGATGTGAAGAGAATAATTTGGTCCTTAATTGGGAGAAGTGCCATTTTATGGTAAAAGAGGGAATTGTTCTTGGGTACAAAATCTCAAAGAAGGGTTTAGAAGTAGATCAAGCAAAAGTGGAGGTAATAGAGAAATTACCACCACCTATGAACATAAAAGGAATCAGAAGTTTTCTAGGGCATGCTGACTCTTACAGAAGGTTCATCAAAGATTTTTCAAAAATTACTAAACCTCTGTGCCAGCTACTGCAGCATGACGTGCCATATGTTTTCAGTCAGGAATGTTTGGATTCCTTTAATTTGTTGAAGAAGGCCCTCATTTCTGCGCCCATTGTGAAGACTCCTGATTGGTCAAAGCCCTTTGAGTTGATGTGTGATGCAAGTGATTTTTCTATTGGAGTTGTGCTAGGTCAAAGGTACAACAAAGTTTTTTACACCATCTATTACGCTAGTAAGACCTTAATTGAAGCACAAATCAACTACACCACAACTGAGAAAGAGCTGCTGGCCGTAGTGTTTGCATTTGACAAGTTCATACCCTACTTGGTTGGAACAGAAGTCATTGTATACACAGATCATGCAGCCATCAAGTACTTGATTGCTAAAATAAATGCTAAACCAAGGCTCATAAGATGGAATCTCTTGTTGCAAGAGTTTGACCTAGAGATTAGAGACAAGAAAAGGATAGAAAATTTTGTTGCTGATCATCTCTCAAGATTACTAGAAGAAGTTCAAAACAATAACAGTGGGGACATTCAAGAAACTTTTCCTGACGAGAAGTTATTGTTGATAAGCACTGACGAGACACCATGGTATGCTGACATAGTGAATTATCTAGTCAGCAGATATTTGCCCCCTGATTTTAACTTTGAGCAAAGGAAGAGGTTCTTTCATACAGTCAAGAGCAATTTCTGGGATAAACCTTTCCTTTACAAAAAGTGTGTAGACGAATTGCTAAGAAGATGTGTAGATCATCCAGAGGCACGACAGATCTTGTCTGCCTGTCATGAAGCCCCATATGGAGGACACTTTGGAGGAACCAGAACTGCTGCAAAAGTGTTGCAATCAGGTTATTTCTGGCCCTCTCTTTTTAAAGATGCTCATGAATTAGTTAAGAGATGTGATAGATGCCAGAAAGTAGGAAATATTTCCATGAGGCAAGAGATGCCACTCACCAACATACTTGAAATTAAAATTTTTGATGTGTGGGGCATTGACTTCATGGGGCCTTTTCCTCCAGCTTTTGGTAATCTATACATTTTTGTGGCTGCAGACTATGTCTCTAAATGTAAAGAGGCAGTAGCAACACCTACTAATGATGCTAGAGTTGTGCCAAATGTTTGCTTAAAAATATTCTGACAAGGCATGGCACGTCTAGAGCAATCATTAGTGATGGTGGGTCTCATTTTTGCAATAAGATTTTTGAGAATTTAATGGCAAAATATAGGATCAAAGACAAGGTTGCTATAGCCTATCATCCTCATACAAGCGGCCAAGTTGAGCTATCTAATAGAGAGATTAAAAGGATCTTGGAGAAAGTTGTTAACCCCACAAGGAAGGATTGGTCCAAACATTTAGACGAGGCTCTTTGGGCATACATAACTTCCTACAAAACTCCCTTAGACATGTCTCCATATAGACTTGTTTATGGGAAGGCTTGTCATCTACCCATTGAATTGGAGCACAAAGCTTTTTGGGCCGTTAAGCAATTAAATTTCAACCTAAAAACTGTTGGCCAAGCTAGAATGCTCCAACTCAATGAGTTAGAAGAACATATGTTGTTCTTCTTATGAAAATGCTGAACTCTATAAGGAAAAGACCAAAAGATGGCATGACAGGAAATGCCAGAAAAGGGAATTAGTGGAAGGTTAAAGAGTATTACTTTTTAACTCTAGACTGAAATTATTCCATGGAAAATTAAAGTCAAGATGGTTAGGACCCTTCAAGTTAGTGACAATTTACCCTCATGGAGTTGTGGAGTTGTTGAATGAAAAGAATGGTGAAAATTTAAAGGTTAATGGCCAAAGGATTAAAACTTATTTTGGTGACCCTTCAAGTAGCACTAGGGGAACCATTCATTTTATTGATTAAGTATTTATGTGTTGGTCAGGCTATAAGACCTTAAAATAGTGCTACTGGGAGGCAGCCCAGCTTAATGAAATTTCTTTTTTTTAGTTTGTACAGTTGAGTAGTTTTTGATGGCAGCAAAAGGCATTTGGAGTTACGACAGTTGGAACAGTAACAAATGAGGAAAGAAAAAAGTGACATTCAAGAAAGATATTCCTAAGTCCAGAGCATTAAATAAAATGTTGAGTTGGCATTTTTTATTTAATTCTCTTAGACGGGAATTGAAGAGTTTTGAATTATGGAGAGAGAAGCTTAATGGGTGGACTGCACGCGCCTAGAGCCTTGTGCAAGACTGGTCATGATGACCAGTCTGACACGTCAGACTGGTGGGATGTAGCAGCACACCAACCCTCTTCCATGCTAAAAATTAAAATTTTTGTCTTTTCCCACCCGTTACATCAACCAAACCTTTTAGTTTATGTTGAAATAGTTATCAGTGTGGGTTTTTGTTATCGTATCCACGGGGATTGTGTGATATTACTGCCGTTCTACAATTGGAATCATTTTAAACTATAACAAATAAAGTGGTTGGTTTGATTTCGTATCGCAATGATCGCATTAAAATGATAATCAACGGTAAAAAGTTTCGGTTTTAAACGATTGGTAAAAATATGTCAAGATTAGAGTTCATTAATCCTTTTTATACATATCCGATTAATCAAGCATATGAGCTTAGTTTCGATCAATACAATCGCGTATCCTCGCGAATCCGTTTATGTCTAAAGCTACTTCGTGAGTATTATTGTTTAAATCGTTAGACGATGTCTCAACCCAACAATCTAAACAATAAACATTAAGATCAATACAAAGCAAATATTAACTCCAAAATCTATGTCTAGAGTTTGGTTGTTAATAGATGAAGACATTAGATCAAGATTTGGAAAATCAATGTCTAGAGTGATTCAAACCATAAATACAACATTAAAAGCAAACAACTTCATCATAGATTGATCATCAACCTTGTTCATATACAAAAGATCAAAAGAAATACATATAAGCAAAATTAACTACCTCTAATCTAGACACAAAGGTGTTTAGCTATCCATTACCATGGTAGCTTGCTTCACAAGTGTCAGGAGGAGATGAAAAAGCATCCACGACGAATAATCAAAATCTGATGCATATCCAGCTTCTCAATGTAAAATATCACTCTTGGATGATGAAATCTCAGAAAACTAGGTTGTGGTGTGTAAAAATGGGTTATCATCCCCAAAAATGACCAAAAGTGCTTAAATATAACATTTAGAATCTGTCATGTTTGCACTGCGAACAGTTTATACGCCTAGAGAACATTAAAATAGGCACCTGATGTGCATCTGCACAATTAAATCGCCTCTAAGATATTTCAGAAGTTCGCAGTGCGAATTATTATTCGCCTACAAGTTCGCCCAGCGAACTTAGGTCCATTTAGCTACTGCCTCTTTTCTGAGATGCTTCGCCAGGTCTTCGCTAGAGCGTTGCCACAACGAACCTTCACTGGCTTATTCGCACAACGAACTTAGAGGCCTTTTGCTACTGCCTCAAATCTGGGAGCCTTCGCTGGCACCTCGCCAGTTGTTCGCCCAGCGAACATTCGCTAGCAAGTTCGCCTAGCGAACTTACTGATTTTCTTCCCTTCCTTTGACAACTTTACTCATTTTCCTTGTGTCTTACTCTTTGATGACTCAATGCCTTTTTCTGCACAATAGCACACAAATTAAAAGTACCAAAGGTATTTTCACATAATTTGAAGAATGACAACTTCCAAGTAACAATTCCAATAAATCAACATAAAAGAGTTGAAAAATGCCAATAATAAATGAGAAATTTAAGGCATGATTGACATCTAACAAACTCTCCCCAACTAACTCTTTGCTTGTCCTCAAGCAAAGTACACCTCTTATTAAAAACAAGAGGATTTGCTCAAGCATTTAACTCAACCAAGAAAAGACTTAAGGCTCAAATAAACAACAAATGTAAACAAGCAATGATTATAAATTCCTAGAATCGAACAATGCAAAAGAACTTAGTTCTTAAACAAATATCAAACAATGTTTCAAGTAACAACTAACTATCATGCTTATATCAATCTAACATTCCTCTTCGAAAAAGAATTGAAGGAAATACGTGCTTACAAACGCTGGGCAATTTCACTCATCCGACAAATGATGCAAATACAAAACAATTTATACAATATTTAAACGATCAATAAAGAAATTATGGAAGCAAAAAGATCACTAAGGGATTTTAAGGTTGTAGCTTGGTCGGGTTTACAATAAAGGGACATTTCTAAAGGCCATTGAATCGAAATTTCTGATGCAAAAGAACATTCACTATACAAGTTATTTACACATCTCAACTTCATTCACCACTTTCATTCCTCTATCACAAACCTTCTCAAACTTCCTTATGCACAATTATTTTGGTCTCTATTTTTCTCTTTCAAGCAAGCATTCTTTTTCTTTGTTTTACACATCCATATTCACACATTTTCTTTTTCTTTTCATGCTTGCTTGAAATTTTTCAAAAGTTTTAGCAACCTACCATTCTTCTTTTTCATTCTCCCCAACTTATTTTCAACCAAACCTTAAGTGAGTGCTCCTTACTTTTTAAGGCAAGGAAATCACTGAAAACAATGTTCAAAGGTTCAAGAAGAAATTTTTTTAGAATCTCTCAAAATTCAATGATGAACTAAATTTTCAAATTATGTACATACACAAAGTTCATCACTAAAACGAGATCTAAACTGTTTAGGCTCAAAGGGTTAACGAATACTCACTACTCATAGGTAAATTACTATTTAGAAATGGTTGTGCCCATTATCAACAAATGCCTTGATCATTTCTAATGCTTCCACAAAATCAAACAAATCACAAGATGAAGCATGAATCAAAAGTACTAAACAAAATTTATCAGCCATCCTATGCATTTAGTAAACAATGGAGGTTTCTCACCAGTTTGGCTTTTGGACCTAAGTGATACAAGCATTCAGCAAAGTTGCAACAAGAAACAAAATTACATTTGTACAAAGAAAATAAGTTCTTAAACATTCTATATTCTAGAAAGAGGTAACCATGCACCTTGCCAACATTTACGTGCTTAAATACTATCATTGCCATCCAAACTTGGAAGAATCTTCCTTGATGAACTATCATCACCAACCTAAAAATTCTTACATTTCAACACCAAAAATGGAAACATTAAAATTTCCACAAGCATACCAACAATACACAATAATAAGCATACCAACAATAACACTTTAAGAGTTGAATATTCCTAACTGAAGAATTCAACTCTTAACAACATAAAACAAAACGAAAGTAAAAATACAAGCTGAACATTTGTAACTGAAAAATTCAACTAAATAACAATAATAATAATGTGCCATGGTGTAGAAACACCAACAAAAGTATATGTACCCCAAACATGGTACAAAGTACAATAATATCCAAAATGCTCCACCAAGTGGATAAAGTACAACAAACGATAATACAATAATCATAAATATGCAACAATGATCAAATGCAAACAGAAAATTCACTTTGTAGACCAAAGGAAGTTGCATAGGATCATTGCTCAAAATGACATCAACAAAAAAAACTAGTCCTCCTCGGACTTAGTCTCCTCCAGCTCGACCTCATCACCATAACCAGACACCTCCACAGATCCAGACTCGGATTTATTATCACCAACAACATCATCATCTCTGGCCTCCTCAGCAGCATCCTCATGACCTACATCTGCCCCCTCTTCAAACTGTGGCCTGGCCTCAGGCCACGCAACATGTGCTAGGAACTGCTCCCTAGACATCATCGAGTGCTCCACTGTGGGTTCTCTATACTGTAGCTGAAGTATCTGCATAGAGTCATGTAAGTCAATCATGGCGCGCTGAGTCACCGCCATCCAATCCCAGTTATAACTGCATACATCCCTCTGAAAGGGATCAAAACCATGAGAGCCCGCCAAGCCTGAACCAGATGTACCCCCAGCATCAGTACCGGCGCTAAAAGTCTGGCCTCCCTTCCATCCTTTGGGCCTACGAAACTTGTCCACATAACAATCATCAATAGCAGTATGAACCATCACCTGACGACGGGAGGGTATTTTCACCCTCACATGCACACAAAGTGACATAATCAAGCAAGGAAAAACTAAAGGATAGTTCTTCCTAGATCCGGAACCAAGTCCACTTTCAACTACTGCACGCATCTCGTCTGCAATGATTTGGCCCACATCAATCTGCACATTTATTAGAATACTATGGACAAGGTGGGCAATGGGAATAGGCACAGTAGAGGTGTGCGACTTTGGCTTAATATTGGTCAAAACCAACAACATAATAAGTTGGGCCAAAGGACACATGTCCTTCATGTGATTTCTCCTAGGAACCCCAGACGGGTTCAATTCAACAGTCTTTCCTTCCAGTAACAAATCACGAGTAATCACATCCGTATCTTGATGCAACCTCAAAGTATGATGATAAGCATCAATCTCATTCTCTCCTAAAGTCAGAGGGTTACCTAGGACCGTGTTGATTGTGTCGCGGTCAAACTTTACATCTCATCCGCAAACCAAAGTAGTCCATGTGAAAACCTCATCATCATTAAGGAGTGCGTTTGCGTAGAACTCTCGAACCAACTCCACATTGTAACTATCTCTAGGTGTGATCAATTTCCCCTACTTCTTGCTTTCTAGGATTCTCGCTACCGCCCGGTAGGATCCTTGTGGGTTTAGGTTGAAACGCTTTTCAGGCAGGATGCTCCTCCTCTCAAGCGTGAGGTATCGAACAACTTGCTTTGCTCCTTTAAATCGTTCTGAATCAAATTGGATTAGGGCCGGACGTGATGTGCTTCCGAATTTTCATTTCTTGGAAGGAATGATTTTAGGAGCCATCTGCAAAACCATCAAACAAAACCAACCAGCCAATACAAAATTTTTATTAGCGAGGAAACAAAACAATTATCCTCAGAATCAGAAATTAACATCACAAAAAATTTGAAAAATCTACTTTGTTCACCCAACACTTGCCCCAGATTCACTAGGCGAAGTCCTGGCGAAGATTCGCCCCAGGTTCGTAAGGCGAACTAATGACGAACCCTGCGAATTTTTGATTCATAGATGTCACGACATCTGATCCAACATGTCAGTCAAGAACATTAACAAAATTGTAAATTGCAGAATGTTAAATAAGACAGTAACTCTTAACCCAATTTGTTGCAATTCACCTACATTTGAGGGATACCAATCCAGGATGAAGACTTCACTATTTGTAGAACTGTTACAAAGCTAAACTCCCCCGTTTACAACTTTATACCTAACATCTACCCTCAATGAATGTCTTTACCAAAGCTAAACGCTAATGTTTACAACTCTGATGTGAGAGACCAACTCACATCCTTCATCACCATCTGTGATGTTTGTGTTATTTGCCAATTCAGAACCCGTCATGATTTCCTTGACCAAGAAGTTATCTTGGACTTGCTTAAAAGCTTCGTCCAAGAATAATACTATTATTTCTGTGCTTTTGTGGTTGGCATTTATTTTGCTAAAACTATTATAGCAGCAAGATGTTGAAACATGATGTTTTAGGTGGCTGCATTCAACATGTCGAATGAAGATGTCCCATACCTGCTCATAGGACATCGCGCCTGGATTCAGTTTTTAAAGCAGATTCTGTTGCTGTGAATTGTTACTAAATATTCTGTGAATATTTGGTTATCCTATGTGGCATCCAAAGCATTTTTGGATTGTGGTTAATTGTTGGTTTTTCGGATTTTCAGCTGTTTCTAATTATGGAGACATATTAGGAAACTTTGGAGTGAAGACCTATTTTGTTGGAGTTTTTTTTGCAGATTTGTGAGCAGTCTATTTGCTGCGTTTTTGAAGCCCAATTCAGTCCAGATTAAATGCTATATATTGACTGATGTAAACCTAGTTTAGGTGTGGAACTTACATGTGTTTTGTTAGGGTTTCGAGTGTATTTTGTGAGCCTAACTGGTATCATTCTAATAACAGTATAAGGACTGGTTTTTGTGTTGTAAGTTCTGTTAGTTACTCATAAGCTTTTAAGCATTGAGTTTCTTGTGTGTCAATTCTCATAAGCTTTGAAGTATTGAGAATTGTGTGTTTTGAAAGTGTGACTTTCTGTTTGTTACTTGTGTGGAAAGATACCAATCACGGGTTATGGTTGTAGAGGGATTTGAGGAGAGCCTCATACCTAGGTGAGTCTTAGGTAGAAGTCATAGGAAGGGTAGTGATTAAGTGAGCAGATTATTCGGTGTTTGTATGATCTGTGAATTGATACTATCATATATTGGTTTCGTCCCTGGCTTGGTAGCCCCCAGAGTAGGATTGTTGATCCGAACTGGGTAAACATATCTCTGTGTTATTTACTTTCTGCAATGTTATTTTTATTGTTATCTTGTTCATTGTGTTGGATATCAGTGTCTCAACATCTGTGTAGGACATCTGATATCTGTGCCAGAATTTCAATTGGCATCAAGAGCTTGCACCCTTAATTGGTTCTGGGTGAGATTCAGGGAAGGTACTTTATGGTACAATGGACAAGGATGGAGGATTTCTGAACAAACCGCCTCTGCTTGATGGTTCCAACTATGACTATTGGAAACCAAGGATGATAGCATTCATCAAATACATGGATGATAAAGCATGGAAAGCTGTTATAAAAGGATGGGAGCCCCCAAAGGTTAAAGATGAAAAAGGTACCCCTACTGATGTGGTGAAGGAAGAGGAAGACTGGGATGATGCAGATTACAAAGGGTCCGTGGGAAATCCCAAAGCCATGAATGCATTGTTTAATGGTGTCAACAAGAATATCTTCAGGTTGATTGAACATTGCACCATTGCAAAAGAGGCGTGAGTGGTCTTGAAGGTTGCTCATGAAGGGACCTCAAAGGTGAAGATGTCAAAACTTCAGCTTCTCACTAGCAAGTTTGAGAGTTTGAAGATGAAAGAGGATGAGAGCATTCATGACTTTCACATGAACATTATTGAGATAGCTAATGCCTCTAGTGCCCTAGGTGAAAAGATGTCTGACAGCAAACTGGTTAGGAAAATCCTCAGATCTCTACCTAAGAGATTTGACATGAAAATGACTGCTATAGAGGAAGCTCAGGATATAGACAAGATGAAAGTGGATGAACTGGTGGGATCTCTTCAAACATTTGAATTAGGGATCAGTGAAAAGTTTGAAAAGAAGAAGAGCATAGCTTTTGTGTCAAATGCTGGTGACTCAGAAGATGAAGGTGACCTGGTCAGAGATGAAGGGGTGTCTAAAGATCTGGTATTGCTTGGAAAAAAATTTAACAAAGTGTTGAAAAGGATTGACTGGAAGTCGAGAGCAAATGCTTAGAACAAGTCACTCGACATCAGTAAGAACCAGGATGGAGGCAGAAGATCCAAAACTGAAGAAGACTCCAATCAAGGGAAGAGAGTTCAGTGCTTTGAATGTGAGGGATATGGGCAAATAAAGACTGAGTGTCCCACGTATCTCAAAAGGCAGAAGAAGGGCTTATCAGTGTCTTGGTCAGAAGGAGAGTCTGAGAGTGATCTTGAAGAAGAATCAGCAAAATTGGTGACAACTTTGACTGGGATCTGTAAGGCTGATGGAGAAACTACTTGTGAGTCTGACTCTGAAAAAGAATCCTATGTTGGAGAACTCACTAAGGAAGAAGTCTTCACAGAGTTTTCAGAGTTGTGTATCAAGAATGAAGAAAGGTGCCAGATAATATTGGAACAGAAGATTCTAATAGCTCAACTAGAAGCTGAGAAGGAAGAACATCTATCAACCATTGCTGATCTGAAAGAGGAGGTTGAATGGCAAAAGTCAAAACTTGACAATATGACAAAATCTATAAGAATGCTGAACAATGGTACCACGTAGTTGGATGAGATTCTTCAGACTGGGAAAGAAGCTGGAAATGTGCAAGGCCTTGGTTTTAACAATCAAGCAGAGACTTACAAGAAGCCTGTATTAAAGTTTGTTCCTCAGAAAATAAAGCAAGAAGAGGGGATGTCAAATCACATGTTTCAACATCAGATGAAGCATCAGAAAAGAGTTTGTAGATCAAAGTATAAACCATGGAGATGCCATTACTGTGGAAAGATTGGTCACTTAAAGTCCTTTTGCTACAAGCTGCACGGCTATCCCAAAACTGCTCAGCAACAAAATAAAAGACAGAGTTGGGGTAAAGTGAAGAGAAGATGGATTCCTAGACAAATGATGGCTGGTCTCATAGCACATACCTCTCTTAGAGCATCTGCAAGAGAAGATTGGTACTTTGACAGTGGTTGTTCAAGACACATGACTGGTATGAAGAAATTCTTGTCAAATATCAAGCCTCACTCCACCAATTATGTCACTTTTGGGGATGGATCAAAGGGTGAAATAAAAGGTGTTGGAAAGTTGGACTACACAGGACAACCAAATCTGGATCGTGTTCTATTTGTCAAAGGGCTGACCGCAAATTTAATCAGTATAAGCCAACTGTGTGATGTAGGTCTCAAAGTAAATTTCACCAAATCTGAATGTCTAGTAACCAATGAGAAAGATGAAGTTGTTATGAAGGGAACCAGGTCTAAGGATAACTGCTATCTATGGAATCCTCAAGAATCTGAAAGTCTGTCTACTTGTTTGATGTCAAAGGAAGATGAAACCAAACTGTGGCATCAGAAATTGGGTCACTTACACCTGAAAGGGATAAAGAAAGTTGTGTCAAGTGAAGCTGTTAGAGGTATTCCCAAGCTGAAGATTGATGAGGATACAATATGTGGTGAATGTCAAGTTGGGAAGCAAACAAGGGTGTCACACAAGAGGCTTCAACATCTTACCACAACTTCTAGAGTTCTGGAACTTCTTCACATGGACTTAATGGGACCTATGCAGGTTGAAAGTCTTGGTGGGAAGAAGTATGCCTATGTTGTCGTAGATGACTACTCCAGATTCACTTGGATAAGTTTTATCAAAGAAAAGTCTGAAGTATTTGCAGCCTTCAAAGAGTTGTGTCAAAGGATTCAACATGAAAAGGATTGTGGTGTTATTCGAATCAGAAGTGATCATGGGAAAGAATTCAAAAATAGCAGGTTTGAAGAGTTCTGCTTATCTGAAGGAATCACTCATGAATTCTCATCACCGATCACTCCTCAGCAGAATGGTGTGGTGGAACGCAAGAACAGGACTATACAAGAGTGTGCAAGAGTCATGATTCATGCCAAAAAGCTTCCATATCATTTTTGGGCTGAAGCCATGAATACTGCGTGCTATATACACAATAGGGTGACTATCAAATCAGGTACTTCTGTCACTCTTTATGAGCTATGGAAAGGTAGAAAGCCAAATGTGAAGTATTTCCATGTGTTTGGGAGTAAGTGCTATATCTTGGCGGATCGTGAGCAGAGGCGAAAGATGGATCCTAAGAGTGAAGAAGGAATATTTTTAGGATACTCTATAAACAGTAAAGCATATAGGGTATTTAATTCCAGAACTAAGGTGATGATGGAATCCATAAATGTGGTGGTTGATGACTCTGGCAAAAACAAAGATGTCCCAGATGATGTTGGAGCATGTCTGCCCATGAACAATGAAACCTCCCAAGACATTGAGTCTGTAGAAGATAGTGCTCAAGAAACCAACACTAGACCTGAGAATGAAGAGGTAGAGGATGCTAACAGGGGACCCTCTATAAGGATTCAGAAGGATCACCCTAAGGAATTGATTATAGGAGATCTGAATGAAGGTGTAAGGACCAGAACGAGGGAGACCGTGTCAAATGCATGCTTCGTTTCAAAGATTGAACCAAAGAATGTCAAAGAAACATTGACAGACGAGTTCTGGATAAGTGCTATGCAAGATGAACTTTGTCAATTCAAGAGGTATGAAGTCTGGGAACTGGTACCACGACCAGCGGGAACAAATGTGATTGGAACAAAATGGGTTTATAAGAATAAGTCTGATGAACAAGGAGTTGTTACTAGGAACAAAGCCATATTAGTTGCTCAAGGATACACACAGATTGAAGGAGTAGACTTCGATGAAACATTTGCGCCTATGGCTCGATTGGAATCCATCAGATTGCTGCTAGGAGTGGCATGTTTGTTGAAATTCAGATTGTTTCAAATGGATGTCAAGACTGCCTTTCTGAATGGCTATCTTAATGAGGAAGTCTATGTTGAGCATCCTAAAGGGTTTGTGGATCCAAATTTTCCTGATCATGTTTTCAAGCTGAAGAAGGCTTTGTATGGGTTGAAGCAAGCTCCACGAGCTTGGTATGAAAGGCTGACTGAGTTCTTAGTCAACCATGGGTACAGGAAGGGTGGTATTGATAAAACACTTTTTGTCAAGGAGAAGGATGGGAAAGTAATGATTGCTCAGATTTATGTAGATGATATTGTGTTTGGTGGGATGTCGGATGAAATGGTCCAACATTTTGTCAACCAAATGCAGTCTGAATTTGAGATGAGCTTGGTAGGTGAATTGACCTACTTTCTTGGATTACAAGTCAAGCAGATGGAAGATTCCATTTTTATTTGTCAGAGCAAATATGCGAGGAACATTGTGAAGAAGTTTGGACTGGATAATGCCAAGCATAAGAGGACTCCTGCTCCGACTCACTTGAAGTTATCCAAAGATGAAAAGGGAGTGAATGTTGAACAAAGTTTGTATAGAAGTATGATTGGCAGTCTGCTGTATCTTACAGCAAGTAGGCCAGACATAACATTTGCTGTTGGCGTGTGTGCAAGATACCAAGCAGAACCCAAGGTCAGACACATCAATCAAGTAAAGAGAATTCTTAAGTATGTGAGTGGTACATGTGATTATGGGTTGTTGTACTCCCATGATTCAAGTCCCATTTTAGTAGGTTACTGTGATGCTGATTGGGCTGGAAGTGCTGATGATAGGAAGAGTACCTCTGGAGGATGTTTCTTTATGGGAAATAATCTTATTTCATGGTTTAGTAAGAAGCAAAATTATGTATCGCTTTCTACTGCTGAAGCTGAGTACATAGCAGCTGGAAGTAGTTGTGCTCAACTGGTATGGATGAAGCAGATGTTATCTGAGTATAATGTCACACAAGATGTCATGACATTGTTTTGTGACAACCTGAGCGCTATTAATATTTCCAAAAATCCCATTCAATATAGCAGGACTAAGCACATTGATATCAGGCATCACTTCATCAGAGAACTTGTGGAGGACAAAGTCATAACTCTTGAGCATGTGAGCACAGAAAATCAGCTTGCTGACATATTTACCAAGGCTCTGGATGCAGTTCAGTTTGAAAACCTGAGGAGCAGACTTGGGGTTTGCATTCATGAAGAACTATAGCAATTAATGTTCCTTCTGGCTGCCAGATTGGAAAGAGTAAAGGAGGTTCTAAGAGTGCTGTGTGTGAATGAAGGGAAAATGCTGAAATTTGTGCATGACATTTGGGCATGTGATATGGTGTGCATCTACTCTCTGATGCAGTTTACTCTGGTTCATTTTTACCTATAACTTGTTTTACTCGCCTTTGTCATATTTATGGCTAAAAAGGGGGAGTAGTATGTTTGTGTGGGGAGTGCTCGTGTGCTTGTGCTGCTGCAGTAGTTGAGAGGGAGATTGTGGAATGTTGCTGCAGTTGAGGGGGAGTTTTGCTATGCTGCTATGATGTGTTATGTTGTGTGCAACTGAAGGGGAGTGCTGCTATGCTGGTTGTTTTTGCTGTGTGATGTTGGTTTTTCACTGCTGTCTGATATGGATATTTTTTGTGCTTTTTTACAAGTTTTTTTGTGTGTGTGTAGTCTTAGCCAAAATAAGCCAAAGGGGGAGATTGTTATTTATGTGCTTTTGTGGTTGGCATTTATTTTGCTAAAACTATTATAGCAGCAAGATGTTGAAACATGATGTTCTAGGTGGCTGCATTCAACATGTCGAATGAAGATGTCCCATACCTGCTCATAGGACATCGCGTCTGGATTCAGTTTTTAAAGCAGATTCTGTTGCTGTGAATTGTTACTAAATATTCTGTGAATATTTGGTTATCCTATGTGGCATCCAAAGCATTTTTGGATTGTGGTTAGTTGTTGGTTTTTCGGATTTTCAGTTGTTTCTAATTATGGAGACATATTAGGAAACTTTGGATTAAAGACCTATTTTGTTGGAGTTTTTTTTGCAGATTTGTGAGCAGTCTATTTGCTGCGTTTTTGAAGCCCAATTCAGTCCAGATTAAATGCTATATATTGACTGATGTAAACCTAGTTTAGGTGTGGAACTTACATGTGTTTTGTTAGGGTTTCGAGTGTATTTTGTGAGCCTAACTGGTATCATTCTGATAACAGTATAAGGATTGGTTTTTGTGTTGTAAGTTCTGTCAGTTACTCATAAGCTTTTAAGCATTGAGTTTCTTGTGTGTCAATTCTCATAAGCTTTGAAGTATTGAGAATTGTGTGTTTTGAAAGTGTGACTTTCGGTTTGTTACTTGTGTGGAAAGATACCAATCACGGGTTGTGGTTGTAGAGGGATTTGAGGAGGGCCTCATACCTAGGTGAGTCTTAGGTAGAAGTCATAGGAAGGGTAGTGATTAAGTGAGTAGATTATTCAGTGTTTGTATGATCTGTGAATTGATACTATCGTATATTGGTTTTGTCCCTAGCTTGGTAGCCCCCAGAGTAGGATTGTTGATCCGAACTGGGTAAACATATCTCGGTGTTATTTACTTTCTGCACTGTTATTTTTATTGTTATCTTGTTCATTGTGTTGGATATCAGTGTCTCAACATCTGTGTAGGACATCTGATATCTGTGCTAGAATTTCAAATACAACAACCATTACCTAAAGGCTTCTGGTTGTGTACCTGCACCTATGCCTTCCACCCTGCATCCCATACTGCAGAGTGGAAACTTACAACTCCTAAGAGAGCCAACGACTCTCAAACCCTAAACCCTTATTTTACTAAAAGAATAGGTTACAAAGTTACAAGTGATACAAAGGTACATTCGGTCTCACTAAACCCTAGACCTAAGTCTACTATTTATAGTCTTCTGCTGTCTTGGGCTTTCCATCTCCTTGATCCACTCATGCGATTGCTCCTTGAATCTTGCAGCATATATAAAATAGATTTAAATCAATCTGTTATAACAGTCCAGGATGTCGAGTCTGCATGCTGGGACATTTCATTCGACATCTTATCTTCTGCAGAAATATTCAGCTTGATCTTCATGTTGACGCTTCTTTTTCAGCATTTATGTTTTACCAAAATTTGTCCAAAACACAAGAGCTTTCAATCTCCCCCTTTTTGGCAAATTTTGGCTAAAACAACCTTTGCATACCACATCTAGCTCCCCCTCAAGGAAATAACCAAGGAACACTACTACTACTTACATCTCCCCCTTTTTAGCCATAATATGACAAACTAATCGACTATGCATTAGGGGCAATCAATCAAGCAGACAGTAGCAGAACAACAGAAGCAGCAGCAATTAGACATTATCTACCAGAAACTTCTATATTGATCAATAACTTCACAGTTTTGTGATCACAGTCTGCAGAGAAAAATAAATTCCCCCAAACTCAACCAGTGATTCTTAAGCATCCAATAAGAACCATGTAACTTGCACTGCCAAGTCTCCCCCAACTTGCAACAATACAAGAATGTCAAGACATCCTTCTTGACATCTCATCCTCCCAGGATAAACACATAATCACAGCTTGCTTGACGCACAATACAAACTGGAATTCCAACTGCACCTTAGCAGAAAAACATCTTAGATCAAGGAGCAACTCCCCCTAACTAAGGTAACCAGTGCTCCTCCACAGAACACCTAGCTAATGAATGGAAAACATAAGACGCATCTTCATGTCTTCAAGAGCGCACCCTCAGTTCAAGCCACCTGCTGAACACAATCATCAACTCTCTTATTGCTTCTTCTGACAAGAACCAATAATCACTCACACATGAAGTCCCATCATGCTATCGTGAGGTCACATAAGGATCACCATCCTCCATTAGTAACAAACTCTTGGATTAAGATCAAAGTCCCATTGATCCCCCTCTTCCTGCAACCATCTACACACCATACGAACTCCACCTGAATTCTCATGTATAGACCTCTAGCTGCTTGAGATAAAATCCAATTGGCCTGGAATGTAGCATACTCCCCAAAGAGATACCTTACCTCTTAGTTTGTTGTCTTCCATCGGTATCAGATACCAGATACATGCTTTAGAAAAGGATGACTTGCCAAATAGGGGTGGTATCCCCTCCACAAGCTTTTCATCTGACCTTAGCAAGGCCATCCAATAGATAATACCCAACCATCCAAATACAGTCATTCTTTATCATTCTCCCGTATGATAATCTGGAATACTTCTGATCAGTTGATGAATATCTATATTCAGACTTCCAAGCAATCAACCCATGACCTACTTCAGTCTTCTCTACATTATCCTTCCAAGGCAGACCTTCTACTCCATCATTCTCCCGTATCACAAGATAAACGTTCCTTAGACACAATGTAGGCAATAAGCTCCTAAACAAGAGCATAAGAATCCTCCTCCAAGGATAACCAACCCAGATAATGTCCTAACACCAAATTAGAACATCTTCCACATACCAAGACACCACACATAGTAGTTCTTGATATGCTCCACCACTGGACTTATTATAGCATAGTAATCCAAAACTGAAGATCTCCAGATAACACTGCGCCACCAGCTTGAATAAGAACTCCAGAAAGAGAGAAATAAACTCTCATCCACCTTCAAGAAGATAAATCTCCTTGAGTCTTCAACTCATCACCCTTCTGTCCAAGAGTAACTTGTTCCAAGACAATCCTCAAGACTAACCAGATACCACACTCTGATTATCTTGATTCTTCAAATCCACTTTTGAGATCAACCAATTGCCACAGTTTGATCACCTTATTCATGAATCCAAAATGTGAACCCAACCAAATGCCACTGTTTGATTATTTCACCCTTTGTCAGAACTCCCACAAGATATCCCGATCCACCAATGAAAATAGATCTTCAAGTCACATGAACTACTCGCCCCATAGCAAGACATCTTGGATCCACCAATCCTCTTAGTCATGTAACATCTTCCCATCCACAGCTCCCGCAAACTGCATGAGATATACCTTTTTGAAGCATCCATAACTTCCATTCCTGTAGATCACCCTATCTTAAGTTGATGTGCCACTTCACCAACTGAGATTCTGATGTTGAACTAGATGTCAGAACATTTTGATACGACATCTAGTTGTTGAACTCAGCTCTTTCTTCTGCCACTTGAAAGAACCTCCTCCCTTAACAAAACAAGAGTTCCATGCTCTCATAGACTTGATTCAACAACCAAGTTTGAGTGGACAACCTCTATTCTGTTGATATGTAGTTATTCCATACAAGCTCACACCTTGATGAATACCTACCATGTTTCTCCAAAGCCTTCAAACCTGCCACTGTCTGAATCTTTAGAAGGAATAATCAGAAACTACACCTCATAGCTGTACAAAAGAAATGCCACCATTCCTTGAGTAGAGCCGTCTTCACAAAGTTGTTGATATTGCCACCTATCTAAACTTCATGATGAGCATCCTAGAATGCCCCAAAATATCTGGATAAAAAATAAACCAATCCAAGTAGTCATCAAGATTATGATGTCTTCATAGTCTTCATATCCATCTTCAACAACATCAACATCTGGACAAGTTATTCTCCCGTAAAACTCTCCAGGAATCAGATGCTAAGCCAATAACAGGCTAAGCCAATAATCTTAGGTCAACACCTACGAGGCTTTTGAGCATATACAGTACCCCTCCCATGATTCTGCACATCTCTGAGGAAGAGAAGTTTCAACATCTGATAGAACATCACCAATCTTGAATCACAAGGATAATTAATTAAATATCTGTATAACTCCACAAATAGCAATAGATCTTAAATCCTTGTCCAATAACCTTTATCCAAATCCAGCATCTTCTGAACATCACCAAGATATTCCTCTTCATGCTGTCTTCTTCTTTTTGTAAGGTGTTGAGATACCAAGGCTGTCACCCTTGACTCAAGAAACTAAGATCCTCTCTGAACGAATCCTAATTACCTCAACTGTTTGAACTCATCCTTAGGGTTGAGAAGTATGAGTTCTTCCTTGCACATTTTGTGGATGGTGAAAATAAATCACCTCCACTGTCTTCACTCCTGTGCTTCATAGAAACACCTTCTAGTCTGAAGAATAACTAGAAGACCCCAGATTATGACTGAGTTGCCTTGAGTGGACTTGAGAAGCATCTCAAGTGTCTTCAACAACTTAGCCAACAAGGAATTAACAAACCCCTAGAGCATGAATTTGATAATTAATCTTACCCCTTCTCTTCAATCTAACTTCAGCATACATGATGACGCCAATCAATCATGTACCAAGTCACATAAGTATCAACCATCACAACAACATTCCATTGCTCCCAACTTTAGAATGATATGTGTCTTCAAACCGGTTGAAATCTCCAAGAACAGAACTAGGTAAGATAAGCCACGATCATCCTTCAATCAAAACTCTAGTATCCCATACTACCAGAATTCTTCAATCAGAAACATATGCAGCGGAACCACCAAGGAACAGATCCTGCTTGCCCTAATAAGATGTCAGAACATCTTATAAGACACACCAACAAGAGAACTAGCCACTTCTCTTGTAGTTATTGTAGAATCTCCTCAGCAACATGAACAACCTCCAGGTTGCTCCCTTCGATCCAGAACATTCATCTCATCCATTAATACCCTTGGGTATGTTTGAGTTGATTGATCTGATCTCCAAAACTCCTCCTTGTTAAAATGCCAGAAAGTATCTCCCAAAGATCTCATCCAGAACCAGACAGGATGCCTGCTCTGATACCAATTGAAATTTTGGCCTATGCAAACAGCAGATGTCCTAACACATGTCAAGACATTGTGCTACATAGTCATTTAAACTTGGAGGTGCAACAGCAGACTGATACCTTGAATATTAGACCTGCATCCTCACAGATGTCACGACATCTGATCTAACATGTCAGTCAAGAACATTAACAAAACTGTAAATTGCAGAATGTTAAATAAGACAGTAATTGTTAACCCAGTTCGGTGCAATTCACCTACATCTGGGGGATACCAATCCATGATGAAGACTTCACTATCTGTAGAACTTTTACAAAGCTAAACTCCCCCGTTTACAACTTTATACCTAACATCTACCCTCAATGAATATCTTTACCAAAGCTAAACTCTAACGTTTACAACTCTGATATGAGAGACCTACTCACATCCTTCATCACCACCTGTGATGTTTCTGTTATCTGCCAATTCAGAACTCGTCATGATTTCCTTGACCAAGAAGTTATCTTGGACTTGCTTAAAAGCTTCGTCCAAGAACAATACAATAACCATTACCTAAAGGCTTCTGGTTGTGTACCTGTACCTATGCCTTCCACCCTGCATCCCATACTGCAGAGTGGAAACTTACAACTCCTAAGAGAGCCAACGACTCTCAAACCCTAAACCCTTATTTTACTAAAAGAATAGGTTACAAAGTTACAAGTGATACAAAGGTACAGTCGGTCTCACTAAACCCTAGACCTAAGTCTACTATTTATAGTCTTTTGCTATCTTGGGCTTTCCATCTCCTTGATCCACTCCTGCGATTGCTCCTTGAATCTTGCAGCATATATAAAATAGATTTAAATCAATCTGTTATAACAGTCCAGGATGTCGAGTCTGCATGCTGGGACATCTCATTCGACATCTTATCTTCTGCAGAAATATTCAGCTTCATCTTCATGTTGACGCTTCTTTTTCAGCATTTATGTTTTACCAAAATTTGTCCAAAACACAAGAGCTTTCAATAAATTTGGCATACTTAGGCATTTGTTCGAGAGCCTCGGAGAAAGGGATGGTTACTTGCAACCGACTGAATAAGTCCAAGAATCTCGCATAATGCCTATCGTTTTCTTTTTTCTTAGGAGCAAGAGGATATGGTAACCTTCTTTGTAGAACTTCTCTCTCATACTCCTTTCTTTTTGTCTCTTTTTTCTTCTTCTCCCCCACATCATTTTTTTCAACTTCAACCTCTTCATCATTTTTTTCAATTTCCTCCACTACAATCGCATTCTCCTTTTCTACTATCACCTCTTTTTCAACTTCTCCACCTATTGTTCTTCCACTTCTTGTAAAAATGGCCTTGCAATGTTCCTTTGGATTTGTTTGAGTGTTACCGGAAAAGGATGACCCCGGTAGTTACTCGGCTAATTGCTTCGCAAGTTGCCCAACATGAGATTCAAGATTCTTGATTGAAGCTTCCGTAATCTTTTGGGTGGCCATTGACAATTACGTGAATTGAGTGAAAGTCTCTTCCATCTTTGAACTTCCACCTTGATCTTGTGTTGGTTGATAAGGATTTTGATGATAACCCGGATTATTCCCTCTTGGTTGGTAACCTTGATTGTTTTGGTAAGGTTGTTGAGTGTTTTGATAAGGTGGTGTTCCTTGATAGCCTTGATTTGTATTTCCCGCATAATTCACTTCTTCCACAACCGGAGGACAATACCCAGTAGGGTGATCTCCTCTGCATAATTCACAAAAAGCTACCTGAGCACTCTTGCTTGGCAATTCTTGCATATATTTTAATTGTTGTGGAAGCTTTGACATTTTTTGAGTCAACAACTCCACATGTTGGGATAGCAGTTTGTTTTGAGCAAGAATTGCATCACTGGTTCCCAATTCAAGCATTCCCAGTTTCTTTTAAGTTGTGCCACGATTATGATTCCCTTGATTATCATTGAGTGCTATCGTTTCAATGATAGAAATTGCTTCCTCGGCGCTTTTGGTCATTAAAGAACCGCCCGAAGTAGCATGCAACAAGGTCTTGTGAACCAGTTGGAGACTATTTCTAAATATGTGCACTTGTGTAAGTTCATCAAAATCGTGACCCTTTCATTTTCTTAGCATGGATTTGAATCTCTCCCAAGCTTCGTTGAGAGATTCATTTCTGCCTTGAGAGAAAACCGTAATTGCCATTTTTGCCTCCATGAAACGATTATGTGGGAAAAATCGTTCTAGGAATTTTTCTTCCAACACATTCCAATCCGTCATAATCACAGTCGATTGATCAAGATACCATTCCTGCGCCTTCTCGATTAAGGAATGAGGAAAGAGTCCCTTGAATAATGCCTCCTCTTCAGCTTCAGGCGCTCCCGTTGCACCCGCAATTTCGTAAAATTTTGTGAGATGAGTGAAGGGATCCTCATGATCCATACCGGTGAAAGGATTTTGGTATAGAAGAGCAAGAATTCTGGTCTTCATCTCAGAGTGCCTCCCATTGTGGGCATTTCGTGCAAACTGAGCCTTGTGCCTCAGACTATTAGTACATGGTGTTGAAGCAGGTGGTGGTGGTGGTGCTGCCATGCTTGGTGTAAACTGTGGTGTTGGTATAGAAATAAAACTTTCTCCTCTCTCTCGTATTTCTTTGGCAAGTTTCCTCCTCCATCTAGTTTTGCTATTCAACTTTCACGCAGTTCTCTCAATCTCATGATCGAAAAGAAGTTGATCTACAGGTAACTTTCCTCGCATAAACAGTGTCTGTAAAACTTAACCAAACAAATTAAGAAGCTCAAGAAAAATTAACTGAGTTAAACAAAGTTTAAAACAATCAACTATTGCAATGCTTGCAATATCAAACAACAATCCCTGGCAACGGCGCCATTTTGTTGAAATAGTTATCAGTGTGGGTTTTTGTTATCGTATCCACAGGGATTGTGTGATATTACCGCCGTTCTACAATTGGAATCATTTTAAACATAGGCTAAATAAAGTGGATGGTTTGATTTCATATCGCAATGATCACATAAAAATTATAATCAACGGTAAAAAGTTTCGGTTTTAATTGATTGGTAAAAATATTTCAAGATTAGAGTTCGTTAATCCTTTTTATACGTATCCGATTAATCAAGCATATGAACTTAGTTTCGATCAATACAGTTTCGATCAATACAATCGCGTATCCTCGCGAATCCGTTTATGTCTAAAGCGACTTCACGAGTATTATTATTTAAATTGTTAGACGATGTCTCAACCCAACAATCGAAACAATAAACATTAAGATCAATACAAAGCAAATATTAACTCCCAAATCTATGTCTAGAGTTTGATTGTTAATAGATGAAGACATTAGATCAAGATTTGGAAAATTTATGTCTAGTGTGATTCAAACCATAAATACGACATTAAAAGCAAACAACTTCATCATATATTGATCATCAACCTTGTTCATATACAAAAGATCAAAAGAAATACATACAAGCAAGATTAACTACCTCTAATCTAGACACAAAGGTGTTTAGCTACCCATCACCATGGTAGCTTGCTTCACAAGTGTCAGGAGGAGATGAAAAAGCATCCACATCGAATAATCAAAATCAGATGCAAATCTAGTTTCTCAATGTAAAATATCACTCTTGGATGATGAAATCTCAGAAAGCTAGGTTGTGGTGTGTAAAAATGGGTTATCATCCCCAAAAATGACCAAAAGTGCTTAAATATAACATTTAGAATCTGTCATGTCCGCATTGCAAACAGTTTATTCGTCTAGCAAACATTAAAATAGACACCTGATGTGCCTCTGCATAGTTAAACCGCCTCTGAGATATTTCAGAAGTCCGCAGTGCGAATGATTACTCGCCTACAAGTTCGCACAGTGAACTTAGGTCCATTTAGCTACTGCCACTTTTCTGAAATGCTTCGCCAGGTCTTCGCTGGAGCATTGCCACAACGAACCTTCGCTGGCTTGTTCGCAACCCGAACTTAGGGGACTTTTGCTACTGTCTCAAATCTGGGAGACTTCGCTGGCACCTCGCCAGTTGTTCGCCCAACGAACATTCACTAGCAAGTTCGCCTAGCGAACTTACTGATTTTCTTCCCTTCCTTTGGTAACTTTACTCACTTTCCTTGTATCTTACTCTTTGATGACTCAATGCCTTTTTCTGCACAATAACACACAAATTAAAAGTGCCAAAGGTATTTTCACATAATTTGAAGGATGGCAACTTCCAAGTAACAATTCCAATATTTCAACATAAAAGAGTTGAAAAATGCCAATAATAAATGAGAAATTTAAGGCATGATTGACATCTAACAATTTCTTGCCCTAATTTTCACAAAAAGATAATTCTCACTTTTCTCTTTCCAAACATTTTTCATTTCACCATCACGCTATCTCACTTTCTCTCTCTAAAATTCTCAAACAACATTTTCTTGTCTGTTTCTCTTTACCTCCATTCAAACCCTAATCACCACTCCTCCCTTACCCCAAACACAATGGAAATACCAACTGGAAGACGTGTCAAAATGGCAACAAGGAAGAATACTACGCAGTATGTAGTGTATTCTGATGAGGAACAAGAAGGGCATGATAAGTTTATCAACATCGAAGCTTCTCGTCGCTTCATGGAACATTTTAGCAAAATGAGTTTTCATGCTGAAAGAGGTTTTGCCTTCGACAACCAAGAAGAAAACCTAGGCCTTGCTGGGGATTTAGGAACAACCATCAGAAATCTGGGGTGGATGAAGCCTTGCCGCTATCCAGGCCCATACAACATCTCTCTGGTCAAGGAGTTCTATTATAACCTAACCGATCCTGGGGACAAAAGGATCGAAGTGGTTGCGAGAGGCACAAAAGTGATATACAATGAGGCCACTATAAACCTTTCTCTGAATATAAAGGAAACGAGTGATGAGTATCAAGAGTTGGTGTTGAAGTTGGATGAGGAAGATTTTGATGTGATTATGCAAACATTGTGCACCCCAAGAACAAGGTGGGTGGAGTCCAGTGCTGAAAAGGCTGTGAGGAGGATGGATCTTTTGCCTGAAGTAAAAGTGTGGTATCAGTTTGTGAAACATTCATTGAAGCCCACTGCTCACAATGAGACGGTGAGCAGGACAAGACCTGTTTTACTTCACTGTATCACATCACTGAGCAAGATCAACGTAGGGAAGGTCATTATGCAGGAGATCCAAGTCTGTTCAAGAAATAAAGAAGGAATGATGTACTTCCCATGTTTGATCACTATGTTGTGTAGAAGGCATGAAGTACCAGAACTTGACAAAGATGAAACTGGGCAGCCTTAAGTTGCGTTGGATAAAGCATTGATCCAAACACTCATGAAGCCAAGAGGAAGAATGAGGCCAGATGAGGTACGACAGGCGTAGAGTGAAGCTGCTGAGGAGCATGAGAGAGATGGGATGTTGTGGGATGTCATTCTGCAAATACAGAAGGACCAAAGAGACTATTTCAAGTTTCAAAAAGACAAGTTCAATTGGCAGGAAAAAGTTGTTGCTTTGCAATTCCCGTCTAGTTTGTTGAATCCACCGGTTTTCCCTAATCACATCTTGGGAGAACTAGAAGAAAACAAGGAGGAGAAGAAGCCAGTCTCTGAAGAGAAGAAGGTCAAAAAGAAGGAGAAATCAAAGAAAAAGAAAGAGGAGAAAAGAGAAAAGAGTTTGAAGAAAAAAAATAAAGAAGTTGTTGTTGGGACAAGTGGAGACATGCCTGTTTAGGACATCCCAATTCAGCCCAAAAAGAAAAAGAGTGGGAAAGCTGAGAAAGCTGGAGTTGAGTCCCCAAGGGACACTCGCAGCTCTCCAAGGAAGAAAAAGTTAAGGCAAGAATGGAAGAAGAAAGAAACCCATGCTGTTAAAACCCCAGAAAACAGTCCTCTAAAGGACTTTGATTTAAATCAAACTTACCCAGAACTAAGCCCAGTTGAGAAAGATGATGTCCTAGAAGAATTGATTGAAGAAGCTGACAAGGATAACAATGAGTTGAGCCAAAATCAAGGCAGAGAAGATGATGACAACAAGGAAGAGGAAGAATTAATGGAAGATGAAGATTAGCTTGTGGATGAGAGTTTACCCAAGTATTATTCGACCACTGAGGAATCCTCCCCTGGATCCTTGAAGGCAGAAAAGAACAAAATTGAAGAAAAACCTGAAGGCGAGGAAGTTGATAGTGAGTCAAGCAAGGGCAAAGCAGTGATAGTCACTACTGTGACTACTCCCATTATGACCCCAGTCAAGAATACGGCTGCAGAAAGTGAGGAAAAGATTGTGCAAGAGCAGATACTTAGCCCAAGGAAAAAAGGAGCTGAAGAAGAAAGAAAAGATTGTTGTGGAGGAACCTGTGCCAGAAGAAGCTGTCACGCCTGAAGTCTTCAAGGAACAAGCCAAGGAGTCTGAGAAACTAAAGGTCGCAAAGAAGGAAGCCAAGAAGAAAAAGAGAGAAGACATCCAGCATGCGTGCAAGAGCACCAGGCTTAGGACCTAATGGGTATTATTCAAAGGTGAGCCCAGTCTTGCCTTCCCTTGACACTTGAGAGTGAGGACACTATCCTTACTTTAAGTTTGGGGGGAGGCAGATAAAAGCTTGACCTTCTCCCTTTCTTTCCTTTATCTCCTATTTCAATCTATTTCTGTTTATGTTAGGATGATAATTTGCTGGGATGTTTACTGTGATATTTTGCTTAGGTATTTTGGAGACGTGTTTTTGGCCAAAAGTTTGATGTCTGGATAATTAACTCAACTGGTTTATGCTAAAATTTCTGTTTGATTGCGTATTAGGTTAAAATTTCTGTTTGCGTAGTTTATTCTTGTTTAAATTCAATTTCATTTTGCATGAGTAGTTTTTCTTAGGATAGCTGAGAGTTAAGTAAAAACAACCAAGGATCAGAAAAATATTATTTTTGTGCTTAGAATAAAAACTGGATGATGGGTCTGCCTGTGAATCTGTGGAAACAAAGCCATGTTGTTACCTAGGGTGTTGTTACAAAAGAATACTGATAACCTCTGTCCCGCCTCCGCTAGTCTGCTGAATTAGTAAAAAAAATTTTAGAAACTTATTTGTTGGAAATTGTGAAGCAAGTAGAAAACTTAGGGAATTACTCTGGAAGGATGAACTGATTTTGATAAAGATTTAGACTCTTCACACAAAAAAGAGCACACCCCAATAGTTGCTAATAAAACACACAAAACTGTACAAAAAGGTGGCAAAGACCACTCTTGATGAAAATTTCTTGTGCCTGAAACAGGAGGAACTGCCAACATCTTCATCACAATAGCCAGTTGGACTCATTACAAGTGAGATCCCGTTGAGTGAAAAAGTGGAGTGTTGAGCTAAAAAAAGGAAAGAAAGAGAAAAGAAAATAAATTAAAAAGGTGTGATCTAGAATGTGAAAGTCAAAAGTCAATAGAAGAGTCAGGACAAAATTCCATCTTAAAACCCAAGAGGAAGAAAACTTAATTCACAAGAGTACTCAAATTGGAATCACAAAGAAAAATTGGCTCATTCTTCTGAAGATTAGTGGCGTGACAGCAGGTGTCTAGTCACTTTGGTAATAACATCTCTTGGGCTAAAACAGGATGAGTTGCGCCAATTATTTCCCTACCCAGGCTATTCATCCAGTAAATGAATGAGCCCCTTCACTAATATGATCCTACTTTGTTCTTGAAAATCTCTTTTGTCGATCACTATTGCATCACCTGAGGACAAGTGATAGTTCAAGTTTGAGGGAGTGATAACGCTATTTTAGTGTGTCATGATGACCCATTTTCTCTTATGATTTTAGTTAGGTTTAATTAGGATTTATCTATATTTACTTGTTTTAGCATGTTTTTACCCTAAGTGCACTAGGTGCACCTTTTAAGGTTTTTTTGTGTGTTTTTGTTTTAAAGAGAATCTGATAAAGGCAAGCTGAGGCATGACACCTCAAGACACAGTTGGAGTAGAATGAAGATTAATGGAAGGAAGATGTTAAATCTTGTTATCTATAAATTCATTAAGAGCTTAGAAGGATGTTTATCACTAGGGCACACGTGGCAAGGATTCATGTCAAGAAAGAGTTAGAGCATAAAGATAAGATCAACGAAGCTTGAGGACAAAAGGTAGTATAATTAGGACCACGCTTGCAAAAGCGCATCCTGCACCCAGCCACCCGCCGTCTGTTCTGCGCCACTACTTGCTGCAGCAACCTGCCAAAGACACCTTGTCTCCCAATGCTGTCTGTACTAGATAACTTGTTCACGAAGGGAGAATAGACAGCTGGAATTTTTAGTGATTTGATATGGGCTGAACCTTATTCTTATCAAAAGCCCATGATCCAAGACCCATCAACTTCCACACTCATACTCAAAGTCTATAAAAGCAAGCCTTGTCAATCAGAGCAAGAGAGATCACGAGCTAGAGATTACACACACTCAGAATTATTTTCATTATTAGTTTATTCCACTTTGAGGGTTAGGAAGAGTTAGAGAGTTTTCTTCTTCTCATATAATCCTGTATTTACTGCTTGGAGTTGTCATGACTGAAGAGGTCTGTTGTTGTTTACCTAACGCAAGGGATCTTTAAGTTATTACTAGGTTGTCATTTCTTTTACATAATTTTGATAAGAATATGTCATCCTGTAGTTTCATTCCAGTAATTTGTACTCAGCTCATTATGAGCTAAACTCGTATTTGATGAGCAAAGTGAAGTTAATATAAAGTTGTTTTTATGTTGAAATGATGTGTTGAATAGTGTCTTGTTTTGTTATGTGTTTTTATTTTATACACCTGCTTCTTAGAATGATCAACTTAGAAAAAGTTACAAGCGTGTTGTTGAATGAGATCCAACAACACGTGGATTTCATAACAAAAGTGGTTAATAAAGTAGGATAGAGATATTCACTTAATTCAACTTGCTTAGAGATAAGAAGTTGAGACCATAAAGATTTTCAGAATTAAAACCAAACGCATTTTAAGGTTATAAGTGAGGTTTAGAGATTTGTTCCCTTGCCCTATTTATGCATGCTTTGATATTATAGAGATACACCACTAGATCACGTTTTGACCTTTTGAGGCACGACACTTCACATCATGGATACATTTTACCAATAATATATTAATGGATCTTAGCTCATCAATCATTCTCTCTGATATCTATTCCCTCTTATTTAGTATTTTAGTTTGTTGTGTGAATTTCTTGCTACTATTATTATTAGTATTTTGTTACCTTGCTCATACTAGTTTTAAACAAGAGTTAAATACTTTAAAGTTCAAAGCTACATCAATTTCACTCCCTGTGGGTATGATCTCCTATTTTATTACTTGCTGCAATCAAACATACTTGTATACTTGCATGTGACACATTTGCTTTAAAATAACATCACAAAGTAAACACGTAGAAAGCAAACAACAGTATCATAAATGCCCTAGGTCAAACACATAGGCTAAAGGTCAGTATCCCCTATGTGCCCAAAATCATTTTAAAAGAGTATCTCACATAAATTTTTTTAAGAACAAGAGACAATTGCATATAATTATAGATTATAGGTTTCATACAAAGTCAAATCAACATATTATCCAACAATATTGAAAAAGGTTCATCACACACAACCTAACCTAGAGGAGTTTAGCTACTCATATTCAAATTACAATACCAATTGAAATAAGAAGAATAACATATGATTTCCCTTGAAAGATTGACCTCCAATGGCTTCAAATCCTCTCAAAATCAATCTTTATGCTGTAAAAATCGTACTTGCAAAGCCAAAATTCGTAACTCTTGCAAAAATGCAGAATTTCCCCTTAAAAAGAGCTTAGAATGGGTCAGAACGCGTCAGAGAAAGTCCAAAAAAAGGCAACATCACACGCGCGATGTAACTAGTACAAATCTATCGCGCACGCGATGCAGCACATGATTATTGTTGGAGAGTGTTTTTTTCTACTAGAGTGCATTGAACATTGTGGAACTTCCTTCTTTGAGCAACACCTTTGTGAGAGAAAAACCACATATTCACCCAAAACCTTAAGGTGATATGTGTATGGGTTCTCCCACTTATAAATGCTTAAGTCTCCACATTTCTAGCCAATGTGGGACTATTACCCATACTACTCACACTTGCTATACTCAACACTCCTCCTCAAGTGTGAGTCTATCCATAATGCTCCCCCTTAAGCAGAAGCTCTTTTCATCCACATACACTTGTACCGTCGTTGACACTCTTCAACGGGACACCTCGTAACCACCACCTGTGGGGAGTAATTTTAATAAAAGTGAGTCGGTCCTTCACTCAAACCAAAGGCCCGTGATACCACTGTTGGAGAGTGTTTTTTTTTCTACTAGAGAGCATTCAACATTGTGGGACTTCCTTCTTTGAGCAACACCTTTGTGAGATACACACACCATATATTCACCCAAAACCTTAAGGTTTTGGGTGAATATGTGGTGTATCTCTCAAAAAGGTGTTGCTCTAAAAAAAGGAAGTCCCACAATGTTCAACGCTCCCTAGTGAAAATCTCCCCCACAATTATTCCAGTAGTTGCACGTTTTTGCTCCCTTTTCACCTGATTTTTCTCTAAGTCCAATTTCTTCACACTTAGAAATTTTTTTCTCATTCTTTGGTCTTTCTTCTTCCTTTTGGCTCATCTTTCACTTGTTTTTCTCCAATTCTTCGCCTAATTTCATGCAATGACGGACTGTCATCACTCCTTAATAATAACTTTTCACAACAATTTTCACACCTTCTCTTGAATCATCAAGAGCTACCTCTTGATTCAAAAGGATGTGAATGGAAATATATAAAGAGATGATTTTCTTCTAATCAATTCACCTCTTTAAAATTCTCTTCCTAAAATTTCTTACTATAATTCACTGCATCAGGAAAACTTTCAAGCATCAGGAACTTGCACTTCATTTTTCATAAATCAAAATACATGAAACGTTCTTGAGCACTTAGATATATTTTTGTGATATGTCATATTGAGTGAAAGAGAAGGAATTTTACATGTTAGGATTCATTGTTTTACTACTGCTTCAGATCTTATTTATCAAATACTCAGTGTGATTAAAATGCCTTGTTATCCAGGACTGTTGGAAACAAGAGAGTGAAAAAGAAAGGATTATTTTCTTTTTCTATTTTGTAAAATCAAAAGGTGGTGTGCCTTTGTGATTTAGTTAGAAGCTTGTGTATAGGTTGTACGAAGTTCTGACTATAGTGAAATCTCTTACATATGGTAAGGGGACTAGACATACTCTCGGATTGTGAGGAGAACTAGTATAATCCTTTTGTGTTCTTTACTTTTCTACATTTTACAGCTTTCATAACATACACCAAAGTAGTAAAATAAAGAAACACTCCATTAAAATCCAGAAATTTTCAAAGTACCTAATTCACCCCCTCTAGGTGCACTATACTCTTACAATGTTTTCAAAATCTGATTTAGAAAATGATTTTGTTCCAAATTATTATTTTTTAAACCTAAAAAATTCACCCACTTACCCTCTTTTTGTATGAAGTCACATGTTCAACAGTTTTGAGGGAGAGTCCTTGACATGTATTAGTTGATGAGCATATATTTTGTGCGAGGATATTGACTCGCCCCCTCCGATGAATCTCTATAATATGGTATTGAGGATATGATGATCATGTTCCCCTTCTTTCCCATTTCTTGTTCTTTATCTCTCTTAGTCTTATAGATTTTTAGGCCTGTTGCGCCTAGGAAACTGAGCTTTTGCTATCGAATTAGTTTGTGTGCACTAAACGTATATTCTGAGATTCCCTTCTTGAATAATTTGCTCTCTCTCTCTCACTCTCTCTAGCTAATTAATGTCATATGTATGATGATCTTTCAACTTATGGTATTTGCACTATTTATTGTGTTCGTTTCCCATAACCTCTCATATAAGGACTAAGGATTCGAGAATGGATCTTGTGTGATAAACCTATCACCATATCTATTCTCTTCTTATATTCAATTATGTGTAGTTTCTACATGCCTCATGGATGGTGATTTAAAAGTTTGCATGTATCTAATAGGTTGAGAGTAATTGTTCTTGCATTAAATGAAGAAATCTTATTTGTTTCTGGCTCTTTTTTTTTTGCATTGCAATATTCGCCCTTCACATAACAATTCGCCATTGCCATCATCTCTTCGATTGAGTTTGCAAGTTTCAGGAGCAGGGACTTGTTGAAATGTCCAACTTTTAACCCATTATAGAAGGCACCTACAAACATCTTTTGGTGGGAACTCACCGCCTTAATGGTGGCTTCATTTAAATGTACTAGGTATTTATGCAAGGGATCAGAGTGTTCTTAGCACATGCTGAAGGGACTCATGGTGGACACCTTGTGATATTTATTAGATGGGAAATGATGTATTAGTTTCTTAGACAGGTCTTTATAGACGGTGATAAATAATTTAGAGAGATTCATATGTTAATGCATGTCTTCCTCCTTGTAGGTTCCAGAGAAGAGCTTGCATTTGAGTTCGTCTATTGCGCATATGATCGCCATTCACATGTTGAAGGTGGTGACATGTTCTTGAGGTTCACTTTACCATAAAAAATCACCAAAGGGTGTGTTTTGAAATACTTTGGGACTTCAGCATTCCATATTTTGAAGGCAAGCGGTTGAGGGTCTTAAACACTTATCTCATCCCGGTGTACATTGTCTTATCGTTGTTGTTATTGGATTGTTTGGACAATTTCCCATACAATTTTACTATGGAGGCACAATTCATCCATAGTGACATGCATCTCTTCTATGGCTTCCTAATTTCTAGAACTAGATTTAAGCCTTGTGGATAATATTGTAAATTAGCAAGTGTTTGAACAAAACTCTTGTTGAATAGGCGGCCCATGAATATTTTACACGGGCCACACGGTGAGCACCAAATGTACTTGCGGCGAGTATAATTCTATAGATCATACCTAGAATTGCCAAATAAGAGGTCTTTAGTCCATGATTTGCGAATTTGATGGCTTGACCTAACCCTAGAGGTATGTACATGTAGCCTTCTTTAACCTAATGAATTATATTGAGTCTCAAGGATTATCTCTTAAGATTTAATCAACCTGACCCACTGCATCAAAGATTGTGGCAAGTGATATTTTTTCGAGGAAGTCTTATGATGTGGTCATGTTGCTCAAATGATTAGCTTATGACCAAACTTATAGTGGTCTATTTAAGATTGTTAGAACAAGATTTGATCTTGACATATTCTCTTTTAGTTTTGATGATAACAAAAGTATTAAAAGAACAATAGTTTATTTGATGTGTGTTTTATTTATGCAAGTTCTTGTTCTTGTACATAAATAATCTGAATTTGTTTTACTTAGACACGCTTGGGAGTTGCTTCATTGCTAGCTTATGGTGGCAGAGTTTGAAGAACAATTGTTAGTGTGGCTTGACGCAGAATCTGAATTAAAGGCCTCAGAATTCAGACGAGTTTCTACATTTGGTAATTGTATATCAGCATCTGGTACCATTTAGAGTTGGTGATAAAGCTATGGATTGTCCGTACTACTGAAAGCAAGATGTATTGTCTTATCAGCCTGTCAACTTGAGTCAACAAGATTGCAATGCTCAAGAAAAGATGGTACGTTATATGGATGTTTTCTCCCAATGATTCTATCTCTATAAAACCTCTTAAAGACTCTAAGGTTAAACGCGTTACACACTGGAGTGACTTACAGTTTGCTATTATATTGAGATGTAAGGCAAAGAAGAGCTTGTTTGTACTTACATGTATGGTCTTATAAAAATATGAGTATCTTAATGTATCTTCTACAGATATCAAGGAAAGAAGCAGATGAATCTTCCATAAGGTTGTTTACAACTTTTATTGGAAGAAGAGCCAACAGCCCAGATTCAAGTACTGGTGGTACTGAATTTGGTGAGAGTTGTGGAATCAATGGTTAGACAACCATTGAATCAGAATCCACCCAAAGCTGTGTTTAGACTCTATTGGTCAAGTCTGAATATTGAATCGAGTTTGGACAAAATAAAAGAAAGAGGTATGCTTGTTCTTTTTTGGTTTATCTTTTGATTCAATGAAACATTTTTATAGATATAAATACAAAGTTTCTGTTAGACTTCTAGAGAAGTTCTTTTGCAAAGAAAAACTTCAGAAATCTTTAAAAGGAAACTTTGTTGTGTTTGTCTATACTGAATGTTTTATTAAGCCAAATGATGATCACATTTATGAAAACAGTTTTCTCACTTTTGTGTTGACACTGTTGTTTATTAGCTGTCTAAAGAAGACAATTCAATATTCATCTATCATTCATGATTCTTGTTTCAAGATAAAATGCTAGTTCTGAATAGAACCTTAGAGACTTGTGACTGACAGATGATATCTCTGTCTAAGTCTAGATCTACTAGACTCTGATGGGTGATAGCTTCTGAAAGTTGTCAGTTTCTGAGATTCAGAAGAAGATTCTTTTTTACTGTCATAACAGTTTAAGTAAAAAGTTTTTTTAAAAACTTTTATAATACTTAACTTTTCATAAAGGTGAAATTCATCTGGTGGAATTGAAATATTTGTTGGATAAAGAACCCTTGGGTAATGATGTTTTCTCTTTTAGTACTTGCTGTTACTATTCCCTTTCTTGTGAAACATCATTGTGTCCTTTTTCTGACAAAATTCTTATTCTTGCAAGATTCTTGTTCAATTCTTCTTCTTTTTATTCTTCTTGGTTGTGTGCTGATCAAACCAAACCTGAGATGAGTTCTTCAGTTAATTCTCCTTTGAATCAGCTGGTTGTCATCAATGAAAAGTTTGTGAATTTTGATGAGTTGCTTAAGATTGGTTTCAACTTCTGGAAGACTGTGTCTAAACAAATGTGGAATGGCTACTTTGATATGCTGTGTGGTTTCACTTATCCAAGTCTTGTCAAAGAGTTTTGGATCAATGCCTCTATTATTGAGTTGAATTTTGAGTATGTTATTCTGTCTAAGAGTAACTGGTGTTTCTATTAAAGTAACCTCTAAGGCGATTACAAATGTGATCAATTGTGAGGAGATTAGAGAAATCCCAACAACTCTTGTTTGGGAATGTAACACTCCAAAATAATTATAATATTTATTTAATTGAATTATTATGATTATTCGATGTTTTGGTGAATTTCGGTGAATACTATGACGCTTGGGGACTTTGTGTGGGGTAGCTTTGAGTTAAGGAAATATTGAGGTGTCTTAGAATTGGTAATTAATTAGATTATTTTATTAATAATAATAGTAGAATAATTTGAATATTTAGAATATTATTTAGATTATTATTATTATTATTATTATTATTATTATTATTATTATTAGAAATAATGAGGAGAACCATTAAGGGTAAGACGGTAATATTGAGGATAATACGGGTAAATCATAATTAGGGCCCAAAAGATAGGTTTAAAAAAAGAAAATAAGGAATTAGGAGAATTAGTCTGTGCAACCCTAAGAAGTGAAGAGAGAGCTGAGGAAAGGAGGCTAGAGAACATAGAACGAGGAATCAACCATAGAACCCAAACGAAGAACCTTTTTGCTGGAAAATTCGAGGTATGAGGGGTTAATCCGGGTTCATATGTTTGATATGGGTTTAAGGTAGAGTAGTTGTGTGTTTTGTGTTTTATGATGAATTTTGTATGCTGAATCTGTGTGAATTTTCGGGCATCTATGTTGGTCGATTTTCTGATGTGAATCTGGTATGTGTTGCTGTAAATTCTGTGAAATTCGTGTGAATGATTTCTGTTGCTGTGATGAACATGTGAATGAACCAGATCTAAAATTGAAGGTGGGGATTAACGAATTAGGAGTGAATAATTAGGAAGAAATTGACGAGGATAATGAAGTAGGATAAAAACGTAGATCAGTAATCGAAACTGGTTTGAGTCTGATTTTGGAGGATCAAAGGTGCTGGAATGGGAAGGTTTTTGTTCAGATGCGAAATCTGAGTTTTGGAGTGCTTTCTGGTGATACGCGTAATAGGGGAAGCGTTACGCGTAATAGGGGACATTCCCAGGGTGATACGCGCAGCATACGCACACGTCCCCATGGCCAGCACGACCCTCTGCTAGTATGCGTAGGATACACGTATGAGAATGAAGGCAATACACGTATGAGATGGTAAGACGCGTATGAGAAGCTTAGGAGGGAGAGACATACGCGTATGGGAAGGTGCATTACTTGTATGGGTTCTTGGGAAAGGCGCATTCGCGTATGGGCTAGCCATTACGCGTAATGGGAGTCTGAAGGGGGATTTTGAGAGGGAAACCACTCTGGTGGTACGCGTAACACGGAGGGCATTACGCGTATGAGAGGCCTGGGTAGGTGACCCTACGCGTATGATACGCAGGCCAAGGGCGAGGATTTGAGCCATACGCGTATGGGGCATGGTCATACGCGTATGGACAGGGCTGTTGGCAGTTTTTCCCGTTTTTGTGATTTCTATCCCGATTTCGCTTGTGATGCGGATTCTTTGAGACGTAAAGCTATGGTGAGGTAATAAAACATGAGTGAACTAGTGATGAAGATGAATGGGATAAAATCAGGAAATTTTGACGTGATGATTATGATATGATGATTTGTGAGGTATAGGGACGGATTGTGATAAGTGTGAATTGATGTTGTGCATGATGTTTGATGATGATTCTATAATGATGATTTTTGACGTGTGTTAGTGATGCTATACTATGATGCAATGATGATTTAAATTGATGATATGCATATTGATGTTATACATGCTATGTGAAGTCTTATGATGAATTTTTATGAATGATGATACAACTTTGACGAGCCGTGATGGTGATTATTATGACGTTTTGCATCATGCATTCATAGCATTTTTCGGACTTCGGTCCAGTGATGATGTTAGGACTTCGGTCCAGTGGTGGCTTCAATCCCATTATGTGGATTAAAGTGTTTTGTGACGTGCTCCGGTTCTTGTGTAGAATCGATCCTATTGGTGGGGATCCTTGGAGGGTGATGGCCCAATGTCCATCAATTGTGACGAGTTGGTACCACATGCATGAGTCGATGATGTTGCATTTGCATACTATGTGGCATTGCATTCTATTGATGTATTTGATGTACTGGTGATGTTTGTGAATGACTTAGTGATGTTTTGTGTTGCTACTTTATCTTTCGCTTATATCTTATATAATGATTCGTGATTACTCACCCTGCCTGTTTGAATGTTGCCTCCACGTGGGTAACGTGTAGGTAATCAGGCTTAGCTTTCTTGGCGCATGAAGATTTAGTATTTTTGAAGTATTATGATTTTCTTTGTCGATTAGAGGGTCTTGCTCTGATATGTAACATCGGGTCAGGACGTTTGAGTCAAACCATAGTGTTATTTTATTTGATAATGTTATGATTTGTTGAGGTTGTTTAAAAACTTTGAGTTATAAATTATGATGAGGTTCTGTGAAGTTTCCCGCTGCGAAGTATTTGATTTAATTTTGATGTTTTATGACGAAATGTGACGCCCTTGTGGGATTTTACACTGATATAATGGGTGTATTTATTTGCGTTGTTTGTCAGGTAGAAAAGGGTGTTACATTAGTGGTATCATAGCAGGTCGGTCCATCCGGCTAGGTTGTCTAATGTTGTTTGTTCCTTAGTACGCGACATGTGTGTGAAAACACTGTCGTACTTATTTGTTTTCTAACCATTGTCTGCAGGAGTTGGTTTGAAACAAGTGAGGGATAAGCTTTTGCTTCTCTGAGATGTTTTGGTTGTGGAATGTTAAATCGGTGTGCCGTTGATTGCAAGGGTGCGAGCATTGTGGGAATTGTGTTGTTTCCGAAACTGAAGGAAATACGAAGATAAGGCTTATGGCAACTAAGAATTTGTACCTTAGGTAGCTTCGTGCATAAGATGCAGGAAACGTTATTGTAGTTTGGTAAATACGGTTATGACCCATCATGATTGTCGGCTATCTATTGGTAAATTGAGGAACTGACCACCCTTAATCTCTTGTTGATAGTAGACGGGATCATGCTAGATGGAATAGACGTGTCTTGCTAGCTTAGATGGTGTGTACAGCGAATTGTTTAGGTTTAAGCCAGGTGCTTACAGATTGTTTTGATGAGTTGATACAGATTATTATATTTGAAGATGAGGCGAATTCGAGTTTCTTGCCTGTCGGTCAAGTTGGAGTGTCTTGAGAGAGAACGATCAGGTATTGTTGATGTTTTCTTCTCGGGGGATAGAGAGCAATGTGACGACTAGTGATATGCCAGTGGTGTGTAATTCCTGATGTTTTCCTAAAGATATCTGCGACTTGCCCCGGAGCATGAATCTAATGTCGACGAAGGTGAAGAGTTGTTTGTTCTGTTAAGCAAGTGGATAAGTCTGTGGAAGATGGTGCAAAGGTGTTTATGATGTTGGCTTCTTTGAAGGCATAAGGAATTGCGGTGGTTGGTGATCTACCATGGTGTGTGACTCTTTGGATGTGTTCCCATATGATATCAGTGACTCCATACAGAATGTATGTTTCTGAGTTAGGTGAATTGAAGAAACAATTGGAAGAATCTCTTGAGAAGAAGTTGTTCGACCGAGTGTTTCTCCGTAGGGTGGTCCTGTGTGTTAGTCAAGAAGAAAGGCGATGGTATAAGGTTGTGTGTTGATTTTTGGCAGTTGAATAGAGTGACTATCAAGAATAAATATCCACTTCCGAGGATCGACAATTTGATGGATCATCTAGTAGGCGCTTGTGTATTCAGCAAGATTGACTTAAGGTCGGGTTACCATCAAATTCGTGTTAAGCCTGATGATATTCCAAAGACAGCTTTCAGGACGAGATATGGTCACTGTGAATACACTGTGATGCCGTTTGGAGTGTCCAATACACCTGGTGTGTTCATGGAGTACATGAATCGGATCTTTCATGAGTATTTGGATCAGTTTGTGGTGGTTTTCATTAATGATATTCTGATATACTCTAAATCTGAAGAAGAGCATGTTGAGCATTTGAGAACCGTGTTGCAAGTATTGAAGGAGAAGGAGTTGTATGCAAAACTGTTGAAGTGTGAGTTTTGGTTGAAGAAGTACATTCCTTGGCCACGTGATTTCAAGTGGTGGGATTGCTGTAGATCCTTCTAAGATTGATGCTGTGTTATAGTGGGGGACTCTGAAATCTGCTACTGAGATACGAAGTTTCCTTGGATTGGCAGGATATCACCGCAAGTCATTGAGGGTTTTTTTAAGTTGGCATTACCTTTGACTCAGCTGACTCGAAAGGGACAAGCTTTTGTGTGGGATGTAGCTTGTGAAGGGAGTTTTGTGGAATTGAAGAAGAGGTTGACGACCGCTCCAGTGTTGGTTTTGTATAACCCAAATAAATCTTTTGTAGTGTATTGTGATGCGTCGAAGATGGGTCTTGGAGGAGTGTTAATGCATAATGGTCAAGTTGTCGCTTATGCTTCCAGGCAGTTGAGGGTTCATGAAGTGAATTATCCATCCCATGACTTAGAGTTGGCAGCTGTGGTGTTTGTGCTGAAAATTTGGAGACATTACCTGTTTGGCTCTAAGTTTGAAGTGTTCAGCGATCATAAGAGTTTGAAGTATTTATTTGATCAGAAAGAGTTGAATATGAGGCAGAGAAGGTGGTTGGAATTGTTGAAGGATTATGACTTCGATTTGAATTACCATCCTGGTAAAGCAAATATAGTGGCTGATGTCTTGAGCATGAAGTCATTGCATATGTTGATGCTTATGGTGAAAGAGTTGGAATTAATTGAGAAGTTCCGAGATTTGAGTTTGGTATGTGAGGAAACTCCTGACAGTGTGAGGTTGAGCATGTCGAAGTTGGCTAGTGGCATTCTAGAAGAAATCAGAGTGGGACAACAATCTGATTTGGAGTTAGTTGACCAATTGACATTGATCAACCAAGGTAACGGAGGTGAATTCCAGATTGATGAGAGTGGTATGATGAGATTCAGAGACAGGGTGTGTGTTCCAGATGTTCCAGATATTAAGAAAAGCATTCTTGAAGAAGGGCATCAAAGTAGATTAAGTATTCATCCAGGTGCTACGAAGATCTACCAGGATTTGAAAAAGTTGTTTTGGTGGTCAGGTATGAAGAAGGATATTGCGAAGTTTGTTTATGCGTGTTTGACTTGTCAGAAGTCAAAGATTGAGCATCAGAAGCCTTTAGGCATGATGCAACCGTTGAATATCCCAGAGTGGAAATGGGATAGCATTTCCACGGACTTTGTGTCGGGATTGCCGAGGACGGCGAAGGGAAATGATTTGATTTGGGTAATTGTAGAAAGATTAACTAAATTGGCTCATTTCTTACCAATGAAGATTAATCATTCTATGCAGAAGTTAGCCGAGATGTACATTGAGGAGATTGTGAAGTTGCATGGGATACCTTCGAGTATTGTGTCGGATAGAGACTCGAGATTTACATCGAGATTCTGGAAGAGTTTGCAAGATGGTTTGGGTACTAAGTTGAGGATGAGTTCTGCATATCATCCTCAGACGGACGATCAGACGAAAAGGACTATCCAATCCTTGGAGGATTTGTTGAGGGCTTGTGTGTTGGATCAAGGAGGATCTTGGGATAGCCATTTACCGTTGATTAAGTTCACGTACAACAACAACTTTCATGCTAGTATTGGGATGGCGCCGTATGAAGCTTTATATGGAAGGAGATGTAGGACTACTTTGTGTTGGTATGAGTCAGGCGAGAGTGTTGTACTCGGACCTAAAATTATGCAGGAGACGTCTGAGAAGATTAAGATGATCCAAGAAAGGATGAGACCTTCGCAGAGTCGTCAGAAAAGTTATCTTGATAAGAGAAGGAGGGAACTTGAATTCCAAGAGGGAGATCATGTGCTTTTAAGGGTGACGCCAGTGACTGGTGTGGGTCGATGATAAGTGCAAATTGTACCTATTTTTGTATATAAGTTTTGTTGCACTTATGCTTACTTTGTGTTAAAATTGGTTGAATAAACCCCACTTTGTGTGTAAATACGTTTACTTTACGTTTTCGGTGTATAGTGCGTTACCGTGTAAATATCATTGAGTTTAATCGATTTTCATTTATTTTTGTAGGTGTTCCAGCAATGGGATTTTTCCATATTCATAAAGAGCATTGAATAAGCTTTCCAACGCTTCAAACCGTGCGTCAATCGGAGTTACGGTTCAAGAGTTATGATCAAAACAAATTCTGGTTTTCTGTCATGTTCGCTGGGCGAACCCCCGTGGCGAGCACTCGCTGGCGAGTTCGCTAGGCGAACCGGGGCGAACAAAAAGTTCCAGAATCGTGAAAAAACTCAACTTTAAGGCGGATTACGTTCGCCTAGCGAACGGGGACTCGCTAGGCGAACCTGGAAACACAAAATTGCCTATTTTAGCCATTTTTCATCATTTTTTAGGTTATGGTTTTGGGGATTCTTGCTCCAACTCCATCAAACTTCATTTTTTTTCAGTAGATTAGCTTAGAAAACAATATGGAAGCTTGCATACGGATGATCCGGGGTGGATTGATCGTCGACCGACGTTGACAAACCGCGAGATTTTTGGTTCATTTCTCTTCTTCTTTGTGTTTTTCTTCTTTGTTGGGTGTTTGTATAGTTACTCAGAACATTTGTATCTTTGTTGATCATAATATTGTATAAAATCTGCTTTAAAAATCATTATCGATGTCTTCCTTGATCTTTTTGCATTTATGTTTGGATTTGTGTTGTGTTAGAGATAAGCATCATTAATCTTGATTAGGGAGGGATATCTATTGTCTAGACTCTAGAGATAGATTTAGATAATAATCTTTATGGTGTCGGAACTTAATGGCTTCCGTGTTTCGAGGCGTTATGCGCGAGAGCGTCGACGAGAGTAATATGGTTGCTCTCTCAACTGTGCGTTAGACATAACCTTTGTTGTGAGCGATGCTGGATGATTTTGACGAGTATTGCAGGTGGAGTATAATTGGTCGGTAAATTTATGTTTGTGACGAGTGAATTATATGTATGCTTGATAAGTTTGTCTCTGAAGAATGAATTTCTTTTTATGTTTTAATATTTACTTTTCTATTTTCTTGTTTGAAACCAATTTAATCCAAACTCATTAACGCGAGAGATTGTCGAACGGTATTCTTTCCCTCGAACCGATCTCTGTGGACACGACATAAATCCCGGAGGGAATTCTTTCCGAAAATAAATATTTTTGCTTGCTTGCCCTATTCTGCAGTCAACAGTCGAGCTTTGAAGTCTAGGAAGCTCACTCCACGTTTTATTGGTCCTTATCAAATATTGCAGAGGATAGGGGTGGTAGCCTATCAGATTGCTTTACCACCATCACTTGCAAATTTGCACGACGTGTTCCATGTGTCTCAGTTGAGGAAGTACATTCCCGATCCATCGCATGTGATTCAGATGGATGATGTATAAGTAAGGGATAATTTGACTGTGGAAGCATTACCTGTGCAGATTGGTGGTCACGAGACGAAGCAACTGCGGGGTAAAGACATAGCTTTGGTGAAGGTGTTATGGGGTGGACCAGCGGGCGAAAGTTGGACTTGGGAGCATGAAGATCAGATGAAGGAGTCGTATCTGACTTTGTTTCCTTAAGGTAATTTTCGAGGGCGAAAATTCTAAAATTCTGGCCTATGCAGACAGCAGATGTCCTAACACATGTCAAGACATTGTGCTACATAATCTTTTAAACTTGGAGGCGCAATAGCAGACTGATACCTTGAATATCAGAACTGCACCATCACAGATGTCACGACATCTGATCCAACATGTCAGTCAAGAACATTAACAAAACTATAAATTGCAGAATGTTAAAATAAGACAGTAATTGTTAACCCAGTTCGGTGAAATTCACCTACATCTGAGGGATACCAATCCAGGATGAAGACTTCACTATCTGTAGAACTGTTACAATGCTAAACTCCCCCGTTTACAACTTCATACCTAACATCTACCCTATGAACATCTTTACCAAGGCTAAACTCAAATGTTTACAACCCTGATATGAGATACCCCACTCACATCCTAATCACAACCTGTGATATCCCTGTCATCTGCCAATACAGAACCTGTCGCAGTTTCATGACCTATAAGATATCTTGGACTTGCTTCAAAGCTTCATCCAAGAACAATACAACAACCATTACCTACAGGTTTCTGGTTGTGTACATGCACCTATGTCGTCATCTCTGCATCCCATATTACAGAGGGGAACTACAACCCTAAGAGCCAACGACTCTCAAAACCTAAACCCTTATTTTTACAAATGAGAACTAGGTTACAATAGTTACATAAGGCTATCCAAACCCTAGGTCTAAGTCTTCATATATATATATAGTCTTCTGTCTCGGGCTTTCTATTTTTGATCCTTGATCCAGAATTAAAAGGCGTAGCAAATCTTGGACAGATTTGTTACACATTTAAATCCTACTATATCAGTCCAGGATGTCGCATCTTGCTGTTAGGACATCTTATTCGACATCTTTGATCTTGGCAGTTTCTTCATCTTTATTGTTGATATGTTTTACCAAAATTTAGTCAAACACTAGGAGCTTTCAAATTTTTTAAGTGGGGGAGAGTTGTAACACCCCAAAATAATTATAATATTTATTTAATTAAACTATTATGATTATTCGGTGTTTTGGTGAATTTCGGTGAATACTATGACGCTTGGTGACTTTGTGTGAGGTAGCTTTGAGTTAAGGAAATATTGAGGTGTCTTAGAATTGGTAATTAATTAGATTATTTTATTAATAATAATAGTAGAATAATTTGAATATTTAGAATATTATTTAGATTATTATTATTATTATTAGAAATACTGAGGAGAACCATTAAGGGTAAGACGGTAATATTGAGGAGGTTAATTGAAGATAATACGGGTAAATCATAATCAGGGCCCAAAAGATAGGTTTAACAAAAAGAAAATAAGGAATTAGGATAATTAGTCTGTGCAACCCTAAGAAGTGAAGAGAGAGCTGAGGATAGAAGGCTAGAGGACATAGAATAAGGAATCGACTGTAGAACCCAAACGAAGAACCTTTTTGTTGGAAAATTCGAGGTATGGGGGCTTAATCCGGGTTCATATGTTTGATATGTGTTTGAGGTAGAGTAGCTGTGTGTTTTGTGTTTTATGATGAATTCCGTATGCTGAATCTGTGTGAATTTTCGGGCATCTGTGTTGGTCGATTTTCTAGTGTGAATCTGGTATGTGTTGCTGTAAATTCTGTGAAATTCGTGTGATTGATTTCTGTTGCTATGATGAACATGTGAATGAACCAGATCTGAAATAGAAGGTAGGGATTAACGAATTAGGACTTAATAATTAGGAAGAAATTGACGAGGATAATGAAGTAGGATAAAAATGTAGATCAGTAATCGAAACTGGTTTGAGTCTGATTTTGGAGGATCGAAGGTGCTGGAATGGGAATGTTTTCGTTCAGATGCGAAATCTGAGTTTTGGAGTGCTTTCTGGTGATACGCGTAATAGGGGAGGCGTTACGCGTAATAGGGGACATTCCCAGGGTGATACACGTATGATACACACCCGTACCCAGGGCCAGCACAACCCTCTACCAGTACGCGTAGGATACGCGTATGAGAATGAAGGCAATACGCGTATGGGATGGTAATACGCGTATGGGAAGCTGAGGAGGGAGAGACATATGCGTATGGGAAGGTGTATTACGCGTATGGGTTCTCGGGAAAGGTGCATTTCGCGTATGAGCTAGCCATTACGCGTAATGGGAGTCTGAAGGGGGATTTTGAGAGGGAAACCTCTCTTGTGGTACGCATAACAAGGAGGGCATTACGCGTATGGGAAGTCTGGGTGTAATACCACAAAATTTTCCCTCTCATTTTTCATATCATTTAGCATATGCTTTCATTTCATTGCATTGCATTCAAGCATAGAAAAATAAAGCATTGCATTGCATCTTGCATAAGGGCATGTGATCAGCGGATTACAGAGCATTGACTATCCCAAGCAGGAGAACAAGAGCCAAGGGTCTTCAAACAAGTCTCAAGGGTCTCTTACATCATATATCATCCCAATTGATCCCACAAGTCATTGGAAGATGGGAATTCATCAAGAAGATTGAGCAGTGCACCACATCCTATAAAAAACAATCCAAATTAGGGTTTTGGGTTCAAGCAGTCTCCTGATGAAATTTTGATTCAAACTTGATCTCAATGTTTTCTACATGATGTCAAGTATCTAAGGATGTAAGATTGGCCATTGGTTCATTTCAGAAGAGGTTCAATTGATCAGTTGCTTGAGAATCAAGAAATTGGGAAAAAGTCAACTGTGCAGTGAAAAAAGTCAACTCCTGACTCTTTAAGGTCAAATTCATGAAATTCAAGTTACATATGTTCATTGGACAAGATTTGATCAAGAAATGATGGAGGAATCATGAAAAATCAAGAAATGTACAAAGTTTCCATTTTCAGAAACTAAGGGTTTCCAAAAATGGCAAGTTTGGACCATTTTGCACCACACTTTGAGGCTTCCTTTCTTCAAGATAAAAGCTCCAACCTCAGGCCCAAGTTGAGCCAATTAAAGTTCACATTCTAAGATTCAAATCCATATAAAGAACTCTTCCATTGGATCAAAATTGAGGGCGTTATGATCAATCAAAGTTTGGTAAAATCAAGGCAAAAACCAAGTCATGGCAAGGCAAGTTCAGGCCCATAGGCCATAATTTCATCAAACACACGGTGGGAAAAATGTCAATCGCCTTTTCTCAATGATGGAAGCTCCAAATGGAAAAATGTTGAACATAAAAGTTGTTCATCTCAATGTCCTCTTCAACTTTGATGTTGGACAATTTTCCATTTGAGCAAGTTATGAGTGAGTTATAGTGGGATAAAGTTAAGGTGTTCATGCTGAATTTTCTACAAGTCATGTTGCCATGCACGCACCACTTGCCACGCCCATGCACCAGTTTTGAACGTTGATGTTTTAAGCCATTTTCCATCATCTTAAAAGCTTCATTTCAACTTCATTCCAACATCAAACTTATTCTCCTATGTCTTCTCTTTATAATGACACCAAAACCATGTCATTTCATCTACTATGCATGGAGAATTATCTTGCCAAACCTCATCTTTTTCATCCTGCTTTGGCTGCTACTAAATCAGAAGAAAGCAACATGGTTGTTTTTGTTCATCATTTCACACGCATACCACAACACTACACATCTCTCCACCTTTCCTCTTTAAGCCATACATTCTCTTACACACATTATGCCACACTATCCCTCATACATCAAAGAGGAAAATAGAAACTTGCTTTGCAAGCTTTCTGTAGTAAGGATTTCATCACCACCACTCACTCCCATCACCACCATAAGTGACCATGAACCCTCCACACCATAGCTAACCTTCCCAACTCGCCCCTAACTAACTGAACTCCGTTAGTTAGGTTGAACTCAGTTAACCCTTCCCAAACTCACTTAACTAACTCACTTAACCACACTAGTTAAATCCTAACCTCAACATATATATTGAAACTCACTCAGAATTGAACAAGGGGACTTCATTTTTCACCCTCACTTCAAATCATTCTCACTTTTTCTCTCAAATTTTCTCTACTCTCTCTCTCTCTCTGATCTCACACGATTCAATCATCTTCATAATTTGTTCATGGTTGAGCAAGAGCAAGCAAGAACAACCTCACCTCTTCAAGCACAACCTTACTGAAGTCATTATTTCTTCTCATTCTCAAGATCAAACAACATTTATTTTGCTCAAATTGAAGCTCTAGAAGTTCAAGATCAGGTTGATATCTCTGGTTTTCTCAACAATTCCATGATCTTCAAGCTTCAGGTTTCAGATTTCTCTAACTTTCTTGCACGAATTCATGTGATTTGAGCTTGTTTTTCTGGTGTTTCGAAGCTTACTAGAAGCAGTGTGAGTTCTGGCTAGTGATAGGCACTCTAGGCGCTTAGAATCATTTTCTAGGGCAAGATGTTTTGGTTCGGTTTGCTGTGTATATGCATGATTTGTGGAAACTAAATATGGATTCGTGATCTCCTCAACTTCCTCTTCATTTTAATGTACGGTTTGGAAATTTCTGGAAAATGTGAAATTTGCAGGTGGTGGCGTATCGCCGGAGAAGATGACCGGAGGTCCTTCTCCGGCCTGTGAGGTTTAAGGCTAGGGTTTCTCAACTTTAAGTCGTGACCGTTTCATTTGTGCGTGTGAACGGCCAGGATCATGCCAACACATAAATGATCCACCCTTCCTCTCACGTGAATAGTTTTTAACCTGAGTGACTTCTATGTGTGTGCGTGCATGCTACCTATTGTGGACTTTAAATATGATTCGCTTGATGTGTGTACTTGCTTGATAATCTTGCATTGACATTGATCCAACGCTCTTTATTTTGCCAACACATTAATGAAAGCATGGTCTCTCACGTGTTCTTTTTTTCTTGTTTCAGACGCTTGCATGTGTGCGTGTGTTTGGTGATTAACATGTACACGCGTTCTCATCCGTACGATTGCTTTAAGTTTCTTGATGATGGTTAACTGCTTGATTCTATGGCCATGATGGCATTCACATGTTGACTGACATGCACCTATCTCGCACACAAACACGCGCTTTGTGGGTTGGGTTTTAATTGATTTTCACACCCCCTTGCTTGAGCCCAAACATAGTTCAACTGGCAAATTGCTTTCGCTGCACCCCTACTCCATTTCTTTGTTTTTTATTTTTCTTTCATATATTGTTTTGATTTATTTTTAGTAAAAATACTAAATAAACTCTAAAAATCCCAAATTAATTCATGTGTATTCTTTATGCATTTAACTAATTTTCTATTATTTTTAATTCTGGTTCTAGTAATGTTTTAGCATGTTTCTACAATTTCTTTTCAATTTCTTTTTCATTTGAACCTTTCTTTGACACTTGAACTTGTGCATTTTATTTCTCCCATCCCATACATAATTTTTCACTCATTATTTTTGCATTGGTTAGATAACACATTAAAGTATATAAGACAATTTTATTTTGATTTTTAAGGTCATTTTATCATGTGTTTAGGTGTTCTTATTTGAGCATTTTTGTGTGTGTTTCAATGTGTTTTCATGAGGCCTTTTGAGGCACTTTTCTTTTGAGTTTTGCCATGAGTTTTTTATACATGTTTTTGCTTATGATTTGTATTGTTTAGGACCTATTGTTACATTTTTTTCATGTGCTTTGATATTTGTTTGATGCCTTGCATTTGAAGTTACATGTATGCACCTTCTTCTACTTCATTCTCATATGATTTTGTTGAGGCACTTGTGCCACCTCTTGTGTTTACTTTGTATGATATTATAGGTCATTGGTATGATATTATAGGTCATCTTGAACCATGATTATAGGTAATTTGTTCTTATTCTTTGTCATTTGTACATGATTGTTCTAAATGTCATCCTTACATGAATATTTTTGTCCTAATTCTTGCATCTTCTCTTCTTAAGCTTTACATGTTTCATGTGTGCATTTTGTATGATTTTTCATTCATCCCATTTGTATCTCATCAATGGTATGCCACTGCCCATATGCATTCATTAATCATTTCACATGTTATGCACTTTTGGTATGTCACTTTGTGCATCTAATTGGAAATTGTTTCTTTCTTTGCTTCATCTTATTTCTCTTACTTATATCATTGCATCCATGATTTGTATGATGATTCATATGCATTGTAAGACATTTTCAAATGGTATATGGTTCTGACTTTGATATTTTGTGAAGCATTATTGCATGATCACTTCGCATGTCCACTCATCTTTCATCTATTCCTTTCATAGGTGCTTTTATTTGATGTTTAAGACTTTGCTTGTGCATAGTTTGTGTGTGTTTAATATCTTAACATTTGAGAACATCCTTAGAGCATAGGTTCTGACCTTGATTGATTTTCATCTCTTAGGATCTTTATCTATTGATTCTTAATTTGTTTGATCATTACTTGTTATTCTTTCCTTATTTCACTACTTGTAAATTGTTTTTGAACTAACCTTTTTATGTAGGTGCTAATGGTAAGTAAGTGTGTGGATATACTCCCACATACACTTCTTTTACCTATTTTTCTCTTATCTCCTTAATCATTCTACTTGTGATCATGATAAGCATTTATATGCTTTCCTTGAATAACTTCTTTCTTCCCCCTTTTGAGTTATAACTCATCTTCTACTTTAGAAGTGAGTTGTTTAATTCATTCTTCTTCTCCTTTCTCTTAGGATTAGGTTTCTTAAACCACATTAACCATAGGAACATCCATGTATGATAACTTTAGGGTTTGAGTCTTAATCTCCCTCATTAGATTTTACCTTTCTCAACCATTTGAATCTCTCTTCTTCTCACCTTAAAACAAAATAAAAAACACTTAATAAAAGGCATATCATGCATTGTATTTGAGCCTTTCATGTGGGAATAAGGTGGTGAGGGGTCTTCTCTCATTTTCTTAGAATGTTTAGCGTATGTCCCGTCTTGGGTCGATATGCGAGGCATTCGATCCTACGTGAAAGACTTAAATACAATGTGTGTTACAAAACACAAGAATAATCAAAACACTTCTTTCTAAAACACAAAAACAAACAACTCTCTTCTCATCTCCTTCATTCTATTCCTTAAGGATTCGTCACGTCCGTTCCACCGCAAACAGGTAACGCCTAAGTCTCCCTATAGCGAGCTGCAACACCTAACTGCTGGAACGCGGACTCTAACGTTTCCACTAAAAAACACAAACAACTTTCCCTTAGCTGAGGGGAACTACGTCGCTCTGATTCTCATGTTCCCGATGAGATACGTAGACAGTGGGGTAGGGCCCGTTTGAGCACTTCTTTTATTTTCCCTACATTTGTTTCTCGTTCTTTTTCCATTCCTTTTCCAGCATCTTTTCTATCACCCTTTGATCGAGACAAGCAAGCGTGGATCCCATTGGGTACGATGGACGCGTGGGGGTGCTAATACCTTCCGTTCGCGTAACTGACTCCCGAACCCAGTTCTCTTGGTCGCAAGACCATGCTCTTTCTTTCCCCCAGGTTTACACAGTGTTTCTTTTCCCTCTCTTGGGATAAATACACATTGCTGGCGACTCTGTTTCGGTGCCACTTTCGCGTTTGTACTTGGATGAAAATCCTGAGAGCGACAGCTGGCGACTCTGCTGGGGACCGAACCCAGAATCTCTGGTTCCTTAGGCGAGTCGATCCTAGCGCTTGTCTGTTTTTCTTTCATTGGGTGTTTAATTTGATGCTGGAATTACTGTTTTTACTGTATTGCTGTTTACTGTATTATTGCTTTACTGTATTACTGTATTTATTGCATTCTTTACATTACATATCATTATTATACTGGATTGTGCTGTGCTGGTTTTCTGTTTGGCGGGATGGGTATTCTGAGAGATAAGCCCATTACACAGGCTTGAGTACATACATAGGATTAGAGTGGAAAGTAGTGTGGCCTACGTAGCATTTTGGTATGTATGGTTTACACGAAATTCACAACCAGACGAGGTTTTCTTGGGAGATGTTCTGATTTGCACGTCTTGTGCATTTTGGAGTGTTAACCTAGAAAGTTGTCGACTCTGGTGACCGATCATTGAGGACTTTAGTGGAAACATCCCTCTTTAGTGGTGACAGTGGCAGCCCACATTCTGTGGCAAACCCATTCGCACCCGAGGGCCCACTTTGGAACTTGCATATGATGGCCTTTATTTTTGGGGAATCAGTGGACGATCTCTTTGTTTGGCGATAGCATTGTATCCTACGGGCTGAATGTGCTATTGCTTCTCAAAATAGAGAATCCGAAACCGAGGAACCGCTGTTCTAGTACCCACATGTGAGTATGGGCGGGTGTTTATAGGTTTGCAGGTGACCATGCCTCCCACATACCCTGATACTCTGGTATTTTCACAGACAATTGATGTAACTTGTTACAGTCAGTGGGTTTCTATCTACAATACTATTCTCAGATTTGTACAGACACCGTGCACACAGTCCACCACAGACACAGAGTACGCTGATACCGTGCCCTTTTGCATTGCATTATCATGTCATAACATTCATGTTTGTCATTTACAGGTGCTTATTACACTTCTGATTCCAATCAATGGGATCGACAGAGACAGTTATCAAGAGAAAGAGTAATGTTGCCTACAAGTTCCCAAAACCTGCTTTGGAGTTACTGCATAAGATGATAGCCATGGCTGACCCGGGGGTTCTTGTCAACTTCCAGAAGAAATATGGGAAATTGGTTGAGATGGTCCGCAGAATCACACAGTATGAACATGATGCTCTCCACATGTTGCTACAGTTTTATGAGCCTTCGTTGAGATGCTTTCTTTTTCCTGATTACATTTTGATGCATACTTTGGAAGAGTTCTCATTTATTTTGGGAATTCCGGTCGAATCAGCAGTGCCTTTATTTTTCGGTAGTCATCCTAGCATAGAGGAGATTGCAGCTGCGGTACAGGTGAAAGATTCAGTGCTAAAAGGAAATGTGGCTATCAAAAATGGGGTCAAAGGTTTTCACTTAGCCTTTCTTACTGACCAAGCTCAAGAGGCTACTGAAGCAAATAATTGGGCAGTTTACAATTCCATCCTGGCTTTGTGCATATATGGCATTGTTCTTTTCCCTAATCAACAAGATTTTGTGGATATGCAGGCTATAAGAGTTTTTGTTCTCAAAAACCCGGTTCTCACTTTGTTAGGAGATTTTTACTACTCGGTGCACTTCAAGAATGAAAAAAGAAGGGGAGGATCTGTCAATTGTTGCACTCCACTTTTATCTAATTGGTTTTTGAAACATTTACCTCAGGCAGGTGCTTTTGTAGAAACAAAGGATTCCTTAAAATGGTCCAAGCGGATAATGGGATTAACTGATGATAACATCGTCTGGTTTGATCGTAAGTTGATGGGAATAGAGATTATCACCAGTTGTGGGAACTTTCCCAATGTGCCTTTAATCAGCAGGAAAGGGGGAATAAACTATAACCCGATCCTGGCCATTAGACAGTTTGGATACGCTTCCAGGTCTCCTCCCATAGATCGGGATGTTGTTCTTTACAGGGACTGAAAATGAGGAAATATTGCGAGAAATTGTGAATGCTTGGGGTCACCAGCGCAAAACAGGAAAAACAGTCTTTGGAAAAATGGATTGCAGATCTTATCCTGAGTACGAAAGATGGATTGAAATGAAGGTGAACGAATTACGATTGCCTTTTTCAAGGGAACCCCCTATATATCCTGTAATGCCAGAGCAGCCTACCACGGTAGCCATCGAGGAGTTTGACAAGCTGCAGAAATTGGTGAAAGAGCTTCGGGTGGAGAATTCAGATCTGAGTAGTCTTCTTCAAAATGGTTTGCATGCTAACAAAGAGTTGGAGCATGAAGCCCAGGACGCCGAAAAATTCTTAGCTGCAAGAGAAAAAGATTTCGCCGAAAGAGCTCAACATTTCCAGAAAATTAGTAAAGGTCCCGACGCTGCCACTCAAGCTCATAAGAAGACCAAACAGACTTTAGCTCAGACCAAGGATACACTAGCCAAGTTTCAGCAAGCCTGGGATGAGGTTAGGATCGAAAATGCAGAGTTGCGGGAGCAGCTGAAGATCAAGGATGACGAGCTTAAAAAGGCACATGAACAAAGGAGGAAGTATCGGGAAAATCTTGGCAAAAGTCAAGAGCAATTGGTAATCGCCAGAGAGGAGTTGAAGACTTCCAAGAAGGAGCATGAAGAGGCTATGGCAGACATGGGGAAACTCAAGATGCAAGCCGGCGTGAAAAGGCACAAAGGAGTCTGTGATGATGAAGCTCTCCTGATGCATATGGACTCGCTGACTGAAGCCCTAGCAAAGAGAGATGTTCTGATTAAGGAGTTAATCGAAAGACCAAATCACCAGCGCACTCGCATACTCTTCGAGGAAGTCAAGTATTCAAGCGAAAAGTTGAAGTCAAGTACTCACATAACATCTGGAACACAGATTTCACAAAATCACTAGCCAATTGCTCAAGTTCTTGACAGATTTGCAGTTGGGGTACCATCTCAAGTTCCAGATCATTTCAATCCATTCCAAGCATTCATACACACTCCATGGCACCTAGGGAAGCTATCCAGATCATTGGAACCTAGCTGTAACACCTCCAACACAAATCACGATCACCAGCTGCAAGTGGTAAGCATGAGCTCTTCTAACTCTATGATCCATGCAATTTTTGCTGCACAATAATTTGGCCATATGTTCATAATCATGCATGGAATGTTTCCCCTCAATTAATTGCATTGTTTGAATCGTGTATCAAAAATCCTAGCCTTCATGCATAAATTAGGGTTCTTGAGGATTTTTCGTGATTTCTTGTTATATGTTTAATTTAAATGAAATTAAATACCATAGACATGATCGTGAGGTTGAAACGAGTTGATTGGTATGTGGATTGCATGATATAATCAAGTATTCAGTGAGATTGGAGAGAAAATGCAAATCTGGGCAAGCCCAGAACACGCGCGTGTTCTTGGCGCCATTTTTTGAAAATTCAAATATTTGAATTTTTTGATTTTATTTAATTGATTCAAAAATTAATTTCTCTCTGAGTTTTAATGATTTTGAGTTGGTTCTTTTTTTAATAATTCACAAAAATGTTAAAATATTTTATTTTCCCAAAAAATCCCAAAAATATTATTTATTTTGTATAATTGATATTTTTGCAAAGAATTAATGTTTTAATTGTTTTTGACATTTAAAATATTTTTTCCACCTTGATTTTGCAACTTTTAATGCCTTCTAATTATTTTGTAGGTTAATACTTAAATTTTGAAGCATTAATCCAAGATCACAATTTGTTTTTCCTATGTTAAACAATTTTGATCATTTTAATTGAATTTTTATTCAATTAAAACACATTTTTGAAAACAAATTAGGGTTTTGGATTAATTCAACCCTCATAAATCATTTTCAAAACACTTTGGGCCTCTAATAGAGTGTAAGACCCAATCCTTTTTTGACCAAATCATTTTTAGGCCTCAGTGTATTGTATAAGTCCCGATACCATAAAAAAAACGGCGCGACCGTCGCCTTTTGAAAAATAACCTTTGTGCCTCTCCTTGAGCTATAAGACCCATTCAACACTTTTGGGCCTCTAATAGAGTGTAAGACCCAAACCCCCCTTTTCACCATAACATTTTGGGTCTCACTTATTGTATAAGTCCCTCTGCGTCAAAAGAAAACCTCGGCGCGATCGCCATTTCAAACGAAAAGTCAACTGGGCCTACCCTCGTGTTATAAGCCCCACTGTTTTTCTTTAAACCTTTTGGGCCTCTTGAGAGAGTGTAAAACCCATCCCTTTGTACAGAAAACCTTTTTGGGCCTCAGTCACTTGTATAAGTCCCTCTGTACAAATTCAAATAGTGCGCTCACTGATAAAACCCTGGGCCTCTCCTTGAGCTGTAAGCCCCAAATCTTTCTTTTTCAAAGCACTTTCTCCTTTGATTTTGAATATACTGTTGTTTTCAATCTTTCTTTGTTGAACAACTAACCAAACAGCATGGAAGCTCTACAACCGAGTAAGTGGTTATTGCTTTCATTTACCGCTTTCATATACATATAATTGTATTGTGGGGCTGTTTCGCTGTAAGTCTTCTTTAATAAACTCAGATCAACTGTGTAATAATAGTATAGATATTTAGAGTTTCCCTGGCAACTACGTCTAGAACTAGGTGACGTTGTTTCGTTTATTCATAGAAATAGACAACTAGATCCCCAATATGATCACCAGATACAGTCTTCTCTTCGGCTGTCCTCATTAGGAATTGTCAAGAAACTCTACTCCCAGAGATGAATGTCTTCTCCCTGAATGGCATCTTTGAGTTTCTTCCAAATTCTCGAACTTTCCTAACTTGATCTATTCCTTGTGAATAGCTTGCGTTGAATTTCTCGGGGTTTGGGGACCCACGGGCTTCTTAAAAGCATCGGCCTCCTCTTGGGCATCATACAAGGACCCACAGGCTTCCTAAAAGCAACCCCGCCTCCTCTTGGGCTTAGTACAAGGACCCGCCGGCTTCTTAGAAGTATTCACAGCCTCCTCTTAGGCTTCATATAATGATCTCTTCCTCCAGGAATGATAGCCTCCTCTTGGGCTTCGTACAAGGACCGATCGGCTTCTTAAAAGTTTTCAGCCTCCTCTTGGGCTTCGTACAAATTGTCCCGACGACCTCCTAGAGGTATAGGAACAGAAATTAGTCATCTGCATAGAACTGTCCTTTCAAAGAGTCTACTACTATTTCTCAAAGCATAGTATAAAAGATAAAACTCTAGACACGGACAGTCTAATATCCTTGAGTCTCAAAGACATTCTCAAGTGATCCCTTCGTTAAAATAGGAAGAAAACCCGTAGACTCGGACAGTCTCAATACCCTTCGGATTTCCCACTTCCTTAAAGAATAGGAATATACCGGATCCTCGAATCAAATCCCCGAGTACAGTGTTGCTCATATAAGAACTGATTTTCTCTTTAAAAATTAGTATACTGGACCTGTCACTTAACTGAACAGTCGCCACAGCCTCCTCTTAGGCTTTGTAAAATGATCCTTCTCCAGTGAAGTTAGCCTCTCTCTTGGGCTTTGTACAATGATTCTCCCCAGCGGAGTCAAACAACGTTTAGCCTCTCTCTCGGGCTTTGTACGAGACACATAAGAGACTTCCTCGTTGAGTCAATCACCCCTTTCGCCTCCATCTCGGGCTTTATACGAGATACAAAAAGGTTCTTATTGAGCCAAACAAATTTTAGCCTCCATCTCGGGCTTCGTACGAGATACAAAAAACTCTCTTGTTAAGTCAAATAGCCTCCATCTCGGGCTTTATACGAGATACCAAAAGACTCCATTGTCGAGTCAAAACCTTTTAGCCTCTCTCTCGGGCTTTGTACGAGACACATATTAGCCTCCTCTTAGGCTTTGTATAAGAAAACCACTGGTTGATCCAATCAACCTTTTAGCATCAAAGTTGTACCTCGTTCACAGTACACAAACTTCAACAACTCTTTCCCCTTCATCTAATCACTGTAAGCGGCAAGCCTCTGGATTATCTACATCCATGCCAATGTCCCTCTTTTAGTATGAGAAATTCCTAAGGAAATATGGCATTTCTCTAAACTGAGTTAAAGTCTTCTCCTTCAGGTTAAAATCCCCTATAAAGGAAATTATGGCATTGCCGGATTCACAAATTCCGGTTAAAGTAATCCTCCTTTACAGTCAGTCACCCAACAGTTGTGACAAACAGACCCCTTTAGAGATGACAAATTCTCTCTAAGGTCAACACTTTCAGCTTCATATCTTGGGCTTTGAACAAGATACAAACTACTTTCAGCTTCACATCTTGGGCTTTGAACAAGATACAAACCACCTTTCGCTTCACGTCTTGGGCTTTGAACAAGACACCAAAACAACCATTTCCTCCTATAGAATAGGAGGAACTACGATCGCTCTGATTTCCCTGTTTCGGTAAACGGGAATACGTAGGCATAAGATCGAAAGAAAAGATCTTAGCGAGCACACTAAACAAAAACCCAAAATCCCATACTTTCATACATTCGTCCTAACATCCTAACCAATAGCCTAAAGCACCCCTCGTCAACAAAATAACCTAGGACAAACCCCGAATCTTTGTAGCATCTGTAAACCAACAGTTTTGACTGTTTAACCTCAGTATGCAAGCAGGGTTAGTTGGAGACATCTATTTCCCTTCCTTCATTAGCTTTAATAGGATAAAAAATGAATTGAACTGTAGTACCAGAGCGATCGTGCTTCGCAACAACATCCAAAAATCACTCGCTACACTTTGATAATGTATTTGACAGTACTTGAAGGTTCTATGGGTTGTGTTCTCGGTCAACACGACGAGACAGGTAGGAAGGAGCATGCTATCTACTACCTGAGTAAAAAGTTCAATGACTGCAAGTCCCGGTACTCAATGCTTGAGAAGACATGCTGTGCACTTGCATGGGCTGCTAAGCGATTGAGACAGTATATGCTCAGGCACACAACTTTGTTGATTTCAAAAATGGATCCTATCAAGTACGTTTTCGAGAAACCAGCACTAACAGGCAGAGTTGCACGGTGGCAAATGGTTTTGACAGAATATGATATTCAATATACTTCTCAGAAAGCTATCAAAGGAAGTATCTTGTCAGACTATCTTGCGCAACAGCCGATTGATGATTACCAACCCATGAAATTTGATTTCCCTGATGAGGACATCATGTTTCTCAAAGCTAAAGATTGCGAGGAATCACTCCCGGAGGAGGGACCAGACCCTCAATCCAAATGGAGTTTGATGTTTGATGGGGTCGGGGTATTATTGGTTGACAATGGAGACAGATTGTTGCAAGTACGCCAGCAAGTGTCACGAATGCCAGATTTATGCAGAAAAAGTGCATGTGCCTCCAAATCCGTTGAGTGTCATGTCCTCTCCTTGGCCCTTTGCAATGTGGGGCATTGATATGATTGGAAAAATTGAGCCTACTGCTTCAAACGACCATCGCTTCATCTTGGTCGCCATTGATTATTTCACGAAATGGGTTGAAGCAGCATCTTATGCCAACGTCACTAAGCAGGTGGTAGCTCGTTTCCTGAAACGGGATGTCATTTGTCGCTACGGAGTGCCCGAGAGAATCATTACTGATAATGGTTCTAATCTGAATAACAAAATGATGGCTGAGCTATGCCGGGACTTCAAAATTGAACATCACAATTCTTCTCCATATCGCCCGAAGATGAATGGCGCTGTGGAGGCGGCCAACAAGAATATTAAGAAGATTGTGCAGAAAATGGTTGTCACATATAAAGATTGGCATGAGATGCTACCGTTCGCCTTGCATGGGTACCGAACGTCAGTACGCACGTCCACTGGGGCAACACCGTTCTCACTTGTATATGGTATGGAGGCAGTACTTCTGGTTGAAGTTGAGATTCCATCCCTCAGAGTCATGATGGATGTCAAGTTAGACGAAGCTGAATGGGTTCGTGCTAGATTTAATCAGTTGAGCCTTATTGAAGAGAAACGACTGGTAGCTGTGTGTCATGGGCAGTTATACCAACGGAGGATGAAGCAGGCATTTGACCAAAAGGTGCGTCCTCGGGTTTACAAAGTTGGAGATGTGGTACTCAAAAGGATCCTTCCTCCTAGTACAGATCACAGGGGCAAATGGACTCCCAACTATGAAGGTCCATTCGTGGTTAAAAATGTATTCTCGGGCGGAGCCTTATTACTTACAACCATGGATGGCGAAGATTTTTCATCCGCTGTCAACTCAGACGTAGTAAAAAAATACTTCGCATAGAGACCCGCTGGACAAAAAAAGAGAAAAGTCTAGGCAAAAAAGGGCATCCCGGTGAACCATAAAAACAGAACAAAAAGGTTTGGGCAAAAATTAGGGATAATAAATAAAAAAATTTGTACACCCGGTGAGTTGAAAATCCGCAAGGACAACTCAGGCAAAAAAGGGTATCCCGGTGGATTGAAAACCTGAAAGGGCGGTCCACGCAAAAGAGGGATTTAAGCGAATGATTGTGATCTGAGTTATCTGTACACCATTACCATTTCAGCAACTGACATTCAGAAGGGTGTCTGATCACTCCTCAGAAGGCAAGGTCGGAGATTTTTGAAGACATTCTGGCCATAGCAAAAATGAAACTCAGTGGAATGCCGTTTTCACATTGCCATTAGGATAGTTTCTTTTCTCAATTTACAACAATCTCCTCTTTCCAGGGTTTGCTTCCTGATGTACTTGCCTATTCAGGCATTTTCAATCAATAAATTAAATTTCAGTCAAAAGCTTCTTATTTTACTGCTTTGTTTGCAAAAATGTCCGAATTTTTGACAAAACATTGCATTTGAAAACATTGTGGCTTTACAATAACATGCGCAAAAAAACATTTAAAATTACTTTGAATGATTAAGTAATCCTGGATGGTGGATTTAAACCACGCAATATTCCGGGGCATGTGTGTGTATTCTTTTGTTGCAAGTAATAGGTACAGGTGATTTCAAGCACAAGGGTTATTCCTCCTAGACGAGTAGTCACTTATCCCCAGGCAGAATGCCGAGGCAATCATGTTCAGGAAAGGGTTCACATGTCACCCTTTTGTCACAACGTTTACTGATTGAGTCCATCATTCGGTCGACGGTCACTCACGAAGATTTGATATTGACAATTCAATTCCAATTGGGATCGTTGTATCTTATTAAGTCGATTCTCCCATTCAGTACTTCCAACAATTACAAGCTTTTCTGTGTCAATAACGGTTGTACATGCCCCAGTAGAGTTGCCTCTTAGTTAAGGCTCAAGACTCAGTGAGTGTCCAGGAGTTTGGAGATGTCAAATCTTCTGTAAAATCCTCCTGGGACGATTTCTTCAGACCAGCCTTGTAGCTTGGGGCAAAAGCAAGTTTGTAACCCTCTCAAGCATGGGGCATCATGAAATTCCCTGGCAAGAGACGTTCCAGATCTATTATCCCCAGTAGAGTGGCCTCCCGGTTAATATGTCTATCTCAAGTCCCGGCATGTGCCTAAGAGTTTGAAGATGTTTGATCTTCTGTAAAATCCTCTCAAGGGGTATTCCCAGCACAAGACGTTTTGAAGCGGTTCTCCCCAGCAGAGTTTGTTGTCAACTCATTATCCCCAGTGGAGTCATCAAGCGGAAGGTTCGCATAGTGGGGGACACTGTGGCTTTTATTTTAAGCTTGACAGCTTTGCTCCTCAACAGATCACAGTGGATTTTCTTTATGTTTTCCCCGCAGATCTTTAAGGACTCTTTCCCAGCGAGTCGCGACGGAACGTGTTCTAGCCAGGATCTGCGTATCTCTTACGAAGTAGTTCCGATCCCAAGCAGGATCGTATCTTTGGTAGTTGTATCCCCGCAGAGTTCAGCATTGAATCTTGTCAGTAATGCTCCCCAGCTAAGTGGTTTTTTCTTCCCTCCGCAGAGGTTTAGCGGGTCAGCAGAATCTTATCCTTAGCAGAGTGTTAGTACATTCTTTCCCCATCCAAGTCGGAAAGTTGTCATTCCTCCAGCGGAGTTGCTATGATCAGAATTCATCCCGGACAGATGAGATAATTCTTGGCAGAATCATCACTCCTTTATATCTCAAAGTCCAATTTATTTTTGGCAAGCATAACAATTCAAAGCAGACAAATTGTTCATTCATTCTCCAGCAGAGATACCATCCTATCAGGAGTCTCTAAGGTCAAATCATTGATCATTGTTCCTCAACAGAGTCAGCAGGGACGTCTGACATGCATGCAGAGCGTAATCCAGTATTGGAATTTTGCAAAAGTCCACCCGCAGTGTGGCCAGTCAATAGTCAACTGATTTCATCCAAAAGACAAAGCTAAGTCCAACCGTAGATTGGCAAAAGTCCATCCAAGGGTGGCAAATCATCAAAGTTCAACCGCAGATTGGCAAAAGTCCATCCAAGGGTGGTAAATCATCAAAGTCCAACTGCAGATTGGCAAAAGTCCATCCAAGGGTGGCAAATCATCAAAGTCCAACCGCAGATTGGAAAAAGTCCATCTAAGGGTGGCAAACCATCAAAGTCCAACCGCAGATTGGTAAAAGTCCATCCAAGGGTGGCAAATCATCAAAGTCCAACCGCTGATTGGAAAAAGTCCATCCAAGGGTGGCAAATCATCAAAGTATAATCGCAGATTGGCAAAAGTCCATTTAAGGGTGGTAAACCAGCAAGGTTCAACCGCAGATTGGCAAAAGTCCATCTAAGGGTGGCAAATCAGCAAAGTCCAACCGCAGATTGGCAAAAGTCCATCTAAGGGTGGCAAATCAGCAAAGTCCAACCGCAGATTGGCAAAAGTCCATCTAAGGGTGGCAAATCAGCAAAGTCCACCCGCAGTGTGGCAAGCTAGTAGCCATCTGGCGTCGTTCTAAAAGACATTCGTAAAGTTAACCCGCAGTGTGGCAAGCCAGTAGTCGTCTGGCGTCGTTCTAAGAGACATTCGTAAAGTCCACCTGCAGTGTGGCAAGCCAGTAGTCGTCTGGCGTCGTTCTAAAAGACATTTGTAAAGTCCACCCGCAGTGTGGCAAGCCAATAGTCATCTGGCGTCGTTCCAAAAGACATTATTAAAGTCCACCCGCAGTGTGGCAAGCCAGTAGTTGTCTGGCGTCGTTCTAAAAGACATTGTTAAAGTCCACCCGCAGTGTGGCAAGCCAGTAGTCATCTGGCATCGTTCCAAAAGACATTGTTAAAGTCCATCCGCAGTGTGGCAAGCCAGTAGTCGTATGGCGTCGTTCCAAAAGACGTTGTTAAAGTCCACCTGCAGTGTGGCAAGCCAGTAGTCGTCTGGCTTCGTACAAAAGACATTCTTAAAGTCCACCAGCAGTGTGGCAAGCCAGTAGTCATCTGGCGTCGTTTAAAAGACATCTCTCTGGTACTATTATGCCCATCAGAGTTTTTATACAAGCAAAGTTCATTTGGTTGGGTTTATATCCCTTTTCTTCTTCTCCACAGAGTGCAAATTTTCTGGTTATTTTCGGTATTCAATCCCCCCATACCTTGAAAGTCTGACAGCAATCGCTATCATCCATTCAGTTCTACAGTGATTGAATAGGGGCAGCTGTAATACCCCAAAATTTGCCCTCTCATTTTTCATATCATTTAGCATATGCTTTCATTTCATTGCATTGCATTCAAGCATAGAAAAATAAAGCATTGCATTGCATCTTGCATAAGGGCATGTGATCAGCGGATTGCAGAGCATTGACTATCCCAAGCAGGAGAACAAGATCCAAGGGTCTTCAAACAAGTCTCAAGGGTCTCTTACATCATATATCGTCCCAATTGATCCCACAAGTCATTGGAAGATGGGAATTCATCAAGAAGATTGGGCAGTGCATCACCTCCTATCAAAAACAGTCTAAATTAGGGTTTTGGGTTCAAGCAGTCTCCTGATGAAATTTTGATTCAAACTTGAACTCAATGTTTTCTACATGATGTCAAGTATCTAAGGATGGAAGATTGGCCATTGGTTCATTTCAGAAGAGGTTCAATTGATCAGTTGCTTGAGAATCAAGAAATTGGGAAAAAGTCAACTATGCAGTGAAAAAAGTCAACTCATGACTCTTTAAGGTCAAATTCATGAAATTCAAGTTACATATGTTCATTGGACAAGATTTGATCAAGAAATGATGGAGGAATCATGGAAAATCAAGAAATGTACAAAGTTTCCATTTTTAGAAACTTAGGGTTTCCAAAAATGGCAAGTTTGGACCATTTTGCACCACACTTTGAGGCTTCGTTTCTTCAAGATAAAAGCTCCAAACCTCAGGCCCAAGTTGATCCAATTAAAGTTCACATTCTAAGCTTCAAATCCATATAAAGAACTCTTCCATTGGAACAAAATTGAGGGAGTTATGATCAATCAAAGTTTGGTAAAATCAAGGCAAAAACCAAGTCATGGCAAGGCAAGTTCAGGCCCATAGGCCATAATTTCATCAAACACATGGTGGGCAAAATGTCAAGCTACTTTTCTCAATGTTGGAAGCTCCAAATAGAAAAATGTTGAACATCAAAGTTGTTCATCTCAATGTCCTATTCAACTTTGATGTTGGACATTTTTCCATTTGAGTAAGTTATGAGTGAGTTATAGTGGCCCAAAGTTGAGGTGTTCATGCTGAATTTTCTACAAGTCATGTTGCCATGCACGCACCACTTGCCACGCCCATGCACCAGTTTTGAACCTTGATGTTTTAAGCCATTTTCCATCATCTTAAAAGCTTCATTTCAACTTCATTCCAACATCAAACTTATTCTCCTATGTCTTCTCTTTATAATGACACCAAAACCATGTCATTTCATCTACTATACTTGGAGAATTATCTTTCCAAACCTCATCTTTTTCATCCTGCTTTAGCTGCTACTAAATCAGAAGAAAGCAACATGGTTGTTGTTGTTCATCATTTCACACGCATACCACAACACTACACATCTCTCCACCTTTCCTCTTTAAGCCAAACATTCTCTTACACACATTATGCCACACTATCCCTCATACATCAAAGAGGAAAATAGAAACTTGCTTTGCAAGCTTTCAGAAGTAAGGATTTCATCACCACCACTCACTCCCATCACCACCATAAGTGACCATGAACCCTCCACACCATAGTTAACCTTCCCAACTCGCCCCTAACTAACTTAACTCAGTTAGTTAGGTTGAACTCAGTTAACCCTTCCCAAACTCACTTAACCACACTAGTTAAATCCTAACCTCAACATATATATTGAAACTCACTCAGAATTGAACATGGGGACTTCATTTTTCACCCTCACTTCAAATTATTCTCACTTTTTCTCTCAAATTTTCTCTACTCTCTCTCTGATCTCACACGATTCAATCATCTTCATCATTTGTTCATTGTTGAGCAAGAGCAAGCAAGAACAACCTCACCTCTTCAAGCACAACCTTACTGCAGTCATCATTTCTTCTCATTCTCAAGATCAAACAACATTTATTTTGCTCAAATTGAAGCCCTAGAAGTTCAAGATCAAGTTGATATCTCTGGTTTTCTCAACAATTCCAAGATCTTCAAGCTTCAGGTTTCAGATTTCTCTAACTTTTCTTGCACGAATTCATGTGATTTGAGCTTGTTTTTCTGGTGTTTCAAAGCTTACTAGAAGCAGTGTGAGTTCTGGCTAGTGATAGGCACTCTAGGTGCTTAGAATCATTTTCTAGGGCAAGATGTTTTGGTTCGGTTTGCTGTGTATATGCATGATTTGTGGAAACTAAATATGGATTCGTGATCTCCTCAACTTCCTCTTCATTTTGATGTACGGTTTGACAATTTTTGGAAAATGTGAAAGTTGCAGGTGGTGGCGTATCGCCGGAGAAGATGACCGGAGGTCCTTCTCCGGTCGGTGAGGTTTAAGGCTAGGGTTTCTCAACTTTAAGTCGTGACCGTTTGATTTGTGCGTGTGAATGGCCAGGATCATGCCAACACATAAATGATCCACCCTCCCTATCACGTGCATATTTTTTAACCTGAGTGACTTCTATGTGTGTGCGTGCATGCTACCTATTGTGGACTTTAAATCTGATTCGCTTGATGTGTGTACTTGCTTGATAATCTTGCATTGACATTGATCCAACGCTCTTTATTTTGCCAACACATTAATGAATGCGTGGTCTCTCACGTGTTATTTTTTTATTGTTTCTGACGCTTGCATGTGTGCGTGTGTTTGGTGATTAACATGTACACGCGTTCTAGTCCGTACGATTGCTTTAAGTTTCTTGATTATGGTTGACTGCTTGATTCTATGGCCATGATTGCATTCACATGTTGACTGACATGCACCTATCTCGCACACAAACACGCGCTTTGTGGATTGGGTTTTAATTGATTTTCACACCCCCTTGCTTGAGCCCAAACATAGTTCAACTGGCAAATTGCTTTCGCTGCACCCCTACTCCATTTCTTTGTTTTTTATTTTTCTTTCATATATTGTTTTGATTTATTTTTAGTAAAAATACCAAATAAACTCTAAAAATACCAAATTAATTCATGTGTGTTCTTTATGCATTTAACTAATTTTATATTATTTTTAATTCTGGTTCTAGTAATTTTTGAGCATATTTCTACAATTTCTTTTCAATTTCTTTTTCATTTGAACCTTTCTTTGACACTTGAACTTGTGCATTTTATTTCTCCCATCTCATACAGCAGTTTTGACTAATTCTTTTTGTGTTGGTTATATAACACATTAAAGTATATAAGACAATTTTCTTTTGATTTTTAAGGTCATTTTATCATGTGTTTAGGAGTTCTTATTTGAGCATTTTTGTGTGTGTTTCAATGTGTTTTCATGAGGCCTTTTGAGGCACTTTTCTTTTGAGTTTTGCCATGAGTTTTTTATACATGTTTTTGCTTCTGACTTGGATTGTTTAGGACCTATTGTTACATTTTTTTCATGTGCTTTGATATTTGTTTGATGCCTTGCATTTGAAGTTACATGTATGCACCTTCTTCTACTTCATTCTCATATGATTTTGTTGAGGCACTTGTGCCACCTCTTGTGTTTACTTTGTATGATATTATAAGTCATTGGTATAATATTGTAGGTCATCTTGAACCATGATTATAGGTCATTTGTTCTCATTCTTTGTCATTTGTACATGATTGTTCTAAATGTCATCCTTACATGAATATTTTTGTCCTAATTCTTGCATCTTCTCTTCTTAAGCTCTACATGTTTCATGTGTGCATTTTGTATGACTTTTCATTCATCCCATTTGTATCTCATCAATGGTATTCCACTTCCCATATGCATTCATTAATCATTTCACATGTTATGCACTTTTGGTATGTCACTTTGTGCATCTAATTGGAAATTGTTTCTTTCTTTGCTTAATCTTATTTCTCTTACTTATATCATTGCATCCATGATTTGTATGATGATTCATATGCATTGTAAGACATTTTCAAATGGTATATGGTTCTGACTTTGATATTTTGTGAAGCATTATTGCATGATCACTTTGCATGTCCACTCATCTTTCATCTATTCCTTTCATAGGTGCTTTTATTTGATGTTTAAGACTTTTCTTGTGCATAGTTTGTGTGTGTTTAATATCTTAACATTAGAGAACATCCTTAGAGCATAGGTTCTGACCTTGATTGATTTTCATCTCTTAGGATCTTTATCCATTGATTCTTAATTTGTTTGATCATTACTTGTTATTCTTTCCTTATTTCACTACTTGTAAATAGTTTTTGAACTAACCTTTTTATGTAGGTGCTAATGGTAAGTAAGTGTGTGGATATGCTCCCACATATACTTCTTTCTCCTATTTTTCTCTTATCTCCTTTAATCATTCTACTTGTGATCATGATAAGCATTTATATGCTTTCCTTGAATAACTTCTTTCTTCCCCCTTTTGAGTTATAACTCATCTTCTACTTTAGAAGTGAGTTGTTTAATTCATTTTTCTTCTCCTTTCTCTTAGGATTAGGTTTCTTAAACCACATTAACCATAGGAACATCCATGTATGATAACTTTAGGGTTTGAGTCTTAGTCTCCCTCATTAGATTTTACCTTTCTCAACCATTTGAGTCTCTCTTCTTCTCACCTTAAAACAAAATCAAAAACACTTAATAAATGGCATAACATGCATTGTATTTGAGCCTTTCAAGTGGGAATAAGGTGGTGAGAGGTCTTCTCTCATTTTCTTAGAATGTTTAGCGTACGTCCCATCTTGGGTCGATATGCGAGGCAATTGATCCTACGTGAAAGACTTAAATACAATGTGTGTTACAAAACACAAGAATAATCAAAACATTTCTTTCTAAAACACAAAAACAAACAACTCTCTTCTTATCTCCTTCATTCTATTCCTTAAGGATTCGTCACGTCCGTTCCACCGCAAACAGGTAACGCCTAAGTCTCCCTACAGCGAGCTGCAACACCTAACTGTTGGAACACGTACTCTGACGTTTCCACTAAAAAACACAAACAACTTTCCCTTAGCTGAGGGGAACTACGTCACTCTGATTCTCATGTTCCCGATGAGATACGTAGGCAGTGGGATAGGGCCCATTCGAGCACTTCTTTTATTTTCCCTACATTTGTTTCTCGTTCTATTTGCATTCATTTTCCATCATCTTTTCTATCACCCTTTGATCGAGACAAGCAAGCATGGATCCCATTGGGTACGATGGACGCGTGGGGGTGCTAATACATTCCCTTCGCGTAACCGACTCCTGAACCCAGTTCTCTTGGTCGCAAGACCATGCTCTTTCTTTACCCCAGGTTTACGCAGTGTTTCCTTTCCCTCTCTTGGGATAAATACACATTGCTGGCGACTCTGTTTCGGTGCCACTTTCGCAGTTGTACTTGGATGAAAATCCCGGGAGTGACAACTGGCGACTCTGCTGGGGACCGAACCCAGAATCTCTGGTTCCTTAGGAGAGTCGATCCTAGCGCTTGTCTATTTTTATTTCATTGGGTGTTTACTTTGATGTTGTATTTAGTGTTTTTACTGTATTGCTGTTTACTGTATTATTGCTTTACTGTATTACTGTATTTATTGCATTCTTTACATTACATATCATTATTATACTGGACTGTGCTGTGCTGGTTTTCTGTTTGGCGGGATGGGTATTCTGAGAGATAAGCCCATTACACAAGCTTGAGTACATACATAGGATTAGAGTGGAAAGTAGTGTGGCCTACGTAGCGTTTTGGTACGTATGGTTTACACGAAATTCACAACCAGACGAGGTTTTCTTGGGAGATGTTCTGATTTGCACGTCTTGTGCATTTTGGAGTGTTAACCTAGAAAGTTTTCGACTCTGGTGACCGATCATTGAGGACCTTAGTGGAAACATCCCTCTTTAGTGGTGACAGTGGCAGCCCACATTCTGTGGCAAACCCATTCGCACCCGAGGGCCCACTTTGGAACTTGCATAGGATGGCCTTTATTTTTGGGGAATCATTGGACGATCTCTTTGTTTGGCGATAACATTGTATCCTACGGGCTGAATGTGCTATTGCTTCTCAAAATAGAGAATCCTGAAATTCTGGTATCAGACGTGTGATGTTAAGTGCGATGTCACAACAACACACTCTGCACAATGGACAAAATAAACAATAGAAGAACACACCAAATTGTTAACCCAGTTCAGTTCGAACACACCAAATTGTTAACCTAGTTCAGTTCGAACAACCTAATCTGGGGGCTACCAAGCCAGGGATGAAATTCACTACTTGTAGAATTAATTTACAGACTCAACAACCCAGTTGACAATCTCCTAAACTTAATTCCTACTAGTGACTTCCTACCTAAGAACCCACTTAGAATGAGAACACTACTCAATCCCTAAAACACTCAAAGAACAACCTCTTTGAGAAACCTTGATCCTGCTTCACAGCTTTGATCAAGTTACACAACTCTCTTTGCTTCACAGCTTTAGAGAGGACAGAACACAACTCACCAATTCACACTAGAATGGTGTATACAAAAACACGCACAAAGACAATGTTTAACCTCCAGTTAAAGCTCCCTATCTTCTGTCTATTTTCTGTACATTCTTCTTTTGATCTATGCGCTTTATATAGCCACCTGAATTGGGCTTGGACTCCTTGCAATATTTGATCTGATTTGTTATTTAAAACTGAATCTTCAAAACAGATTTTATCCCCAAAATCTTTTCAAATCTTCAACCTTTTAAATCTCCTACAAATCTGCATCAAATCTCTATGCAACAGAGAATATCTAACCCAAGATATTCGTATCCAATGAGACTACCTGCTCTCCACAATTCCAGCTAAAACGCAAACCCTAACAACATCACTAAACCTAATGTTATTAATTCTGCAGATCTAATGTCACAACATCGCCATGTGACATCAGACATCCAACTTCAGCAAATTAACTACTTAACCCATCCCAGTGTTAAGACTCAATGTTGCAACATCAGCACCTTGACATCAACATTAAACATACTTTGTTTTACCAAAATTCCAGCCAATACAAGAAACTAACAATCTCCCCCTTTGGCTAATTTTGGCTAAAACAATCTCTGCACTCTGCACCTTCAGAGACTTTAGCAGCGGAAAAAACTTCAATAATTTTTGAAACTTCAAGCAGCAGCATCTTCAATACATAAAGACTTCACTTCACACAAAACTCTGCTGCAGCACCATCTTCAACAGCTACAATTTTCAACAATCAACAATGGTGCTCCCCCTCAAAACAAGAACCAGCATGACAACTGTTCAGCAGATCAATAATTTCTCCCCTGAATTTCTGCACTTTTGCATCACATCACTTTAGCAGCATTTGATATTTGTACTCTTTGATACTCTTGGATCACTTGCTTATTTCTCCCCCTTTTTAGCCACAATTGGACAAACCTCAACAAGTAAGTCCCATGACACCCTGTACAAAACCATACTTCTTCTGTCAGCAATATCCACATTTTGAAAATCCAAACATATTCTTCATCCATCCAGTTATGAAGGCTTCACACAACCATCCACAAGATCTGAAGCACACACACAATGCCTTCCACTAAACTCTAAGAATAACACACACCAAGACAAGCGTATAATCTATTCAAAGCCATGATTCAATCTTGTCTTCAGACATCTCCTCAGAAGCATGTGTGCACAAGATTCAAACAATTTGCTTCATATGACTAAAACCATTCAAGGCCACACCAAAACACCAATCAACAGCCTAATGTCATAACATGCTATCTGACATTATATCCTTATAAGAGGCAACCAATCTCCACAAGCTTGATCAGCATGCAATCTTCACAATAAATGCACCTTTGCTGCAAAATCCATAGACAAGTACTCCCCCTGTCATGATGAACATTTGAGCACATTTTATGAGTACATGCATTTTGGTACCACTGTCCCTTTCTTCAAAGGCTATCATACAATTCATCTTCACCATCCAAGGCAAACCTTCTACTTCATCATTCTCCCGTACGACTATGTAGATGCTCCTTAGATATAATGTAAGCACTAAGCTTCAGATCCAGAACAAAGACATCCTTCACCAAGGATACTCTTGACACCAGGGAAATACATATGCTCCACTACTGGATTTACTATCAGCAAAATAATCCAAACTCAACACTGTGTCACAAACTCCACAAATTCTCAGCTTACTTATAAGCTTTACTGAGATCCAGTCTCTTCAAGAGATCACAATTCCTTCATCCTTACATCCACCAGTAGTTGTTGAAACTGGTGAAGTCTTCAAAGACAGTAGTCATGCTTTTCCAGAACAAGCTACTAAACACATGAGCATAATCTCCACCTCTTTTGACCAAAAATACTAGAGCATCCAACTCCACATGTCCAATCTAAATCATCTTCCAGATATAACCACCAGCAAACATGATGTTATAACATCTTTTGGGACATCAACTTCTCATCACCATTCAAAGGACTCATTGCACAAAGAAGTCCTTCAAGAAGCTCCCAATAAAACACAGTCAGAGCTACTTATTCATACACACCTAAATACCATAAGTTCCCACACCCTCTCTGAACCATATCCTAGCAAACTCAACCATATCCAGAGTATTTATACCAAATTCTTTTTCCAGAACATACTTCCATCATTTTATGAAAAGCACGGGAATGTTATCTAGTATGGCCTTTTGAATTTTCTCAGAAGTTCTAACACCAACGACTTCCTTCATTTGAGAGATATCCTGGACATTATCATCAGACTTATCTCTGATCTTCCTATTTCAGGAAGAGATGAACACTTTACTCCTGAATTTTGTAGTACCATCCACATAGATCTTCTGCTTATCAGTTCTCATCTTTGGAGGTGACTCAATAGCTTTCTTCTTCCTTGATTTCAGTCGTTTAGCAACCCCAGGAACCACTTTTGCAATTAGTTCATCATCAATCTTCTTTATTTTAAGGCTAGAAGTACCTTTCTTGACTTGAGATGTTTTAACATCAGCTCTAAGATCTGCATCTTCCAACCTAAGGATTGTCAACTTGTGAAATTTTTCTTCTGAACTATAGGAGTCATTAGTCAGGTTGTCATCTTTCTTGGCCTTGCAAGTATTCAGCTCCCAACACTTCTTAAGGTCACAGCTTTTGATCCTTCCATCAGCATTGTTGACTCCTTCATCTTGCTCACATAACTGACTACTCAAGTTGGCTTTTAACACATCATCCAACTTAGGAGTAACAGCACCATAAGTCATTAACCCAGATTGACTTTTCACCATACTTTCACACTTGATATCACCATCTGATGTTACAGCATCAACCTTAACATCACTAGATAAGCTGTCCACTTGAGGTATCCACTGATAGCAATTATCTTTGGATCTTACTCCCTTCATCACTACCTCATTCTGCTCATCAGCTACCACACATTCATCTTTGGTGTAGCTTACCTTGTAACCTTCATCACAAAGTTGACTTATGCTAATTAAATTAGCACTCAACCCTTGAACAAGGAGCACATTATCAAGCGTAAGACCATCATGATTCTTCACTCTTCCAACTCCTTCTACTACTCCTTTTTCACCTTTGCCAAAAATAACATCATTTGCATGGCAAGGATTGAACTCTACCAAATGCTTCTTGGATCCAGTCATGTGCTTTGAACATCCACTGTCAAAGTACCATGCATCCATAGCAAAATGTCCATCTGATGTGTGAGCCAATAGACATGTGAGCTGAGCTTTAGGAACCCATTGTTTTACTACTTTGGGCCTGACCTCCTTCTGTCTGGGTTGAGGAGCAAAATTTGGATAACCATGAAGCTTGAAGCACAAGGACTGCATATGTCCAAACCTGCCACAATAGAAGCATCTGACTCTGTCTTCTCTGAAGTGGTTAAACCTTCTGCCACCATGATGATGATGTTGCTGGTGCTGCCATCCATAGTGTTGATTTCTTCTTCTATGATAAGGTTGTTATCTTCTACTACCATAGTTTGACTGTCTTCTATGGTAAGAATACTGTCTTTTGAGCTGTCTCCTATGGTGATGAGGCTTCCTTCTTCCATAGTAATGAGGCACATCATTGTTGTATCCATATCCATACATGTTCCCCTGATGTTGATGAAACGTGTTCTGATTGAACCTAGCAGCCTTCATGCTCTTGTGATATTGAGGTGGCATATACTAACTAGCTCCTTGAGACTGCATCTTCCTCTGATGGGGACCATTCCTTTTCTCAACATTCTGAGGCTGAACAATCCTCTTAGGGGTAGGATCCTGTCTCTTTGTTTGAGACATTGGTTGGGACACCTGCTCCTTTGCTCCTGAAGTGCTTGCCACATATCCTATACCAGACTTATCACCAGCAACCTTTTCTGTCTGAAGGATCTTATCAAGTGTGTCTGTACCACAGCTCAGCATCCTAATAGACTTGGTCATTTGATCAAGGTGAGCTTTAACTAGTACAACTTCATTTTCCAGATCAGCTTTTTCATTCTCAAGCTGAGCAATCTGTTGCTTGTGGCACTTGTTTTCATGACAAATCTCAGCACTTTTTAAACACAGATCTTGATAAGTAGATGCCAACTCCTCATACGTTATTTCTCCATCACTAGAATCATCATCAGAAACAACAGTTCCTGTTAAAGCTCTAACATGCTTTGCAGACTCACCTTCACTTTCACTTTCAGAGTCAGACCAGGAAACTGTCATGCCCTTCTTCTGCTTTTTCAAGAAGGTGGGACACTCTTTCTTGACATGTCCATACCCTTCACACTCAAAGCACTGAACTCCTTTATCTTGGGCAGTTTTCTCTTCATCCTTCTCTTTTGACTTGCTGGTGTCAGAAGATATGTTCTTGACATTAGGCCTGGAGTTATTATTCATTCTCTTGAACACTTTGTTGAACTGTCTTCCCAACATAACTATGGCCTGAGATAGATCCTCCTGGGATTCAGAACTCTTTCCTTTTTCTTCTTGATCATTTGACACCAAGGCTGTACTCTTTGGCTTCTTTTCTGGTTCTTCCTCATTCAACCCAAGCTCAAAAGTTTGAAGAGATCCAATGAGCTCATCAACTCTCATCTTGCTGATGTCTTGTGATTCTTCAATGGCAGTTACCTTCATCTTATATTTCTTAGGAAGGGACCTAAGGATCTTCCTTACAAGCTTTTCATCTGACATTTTCTCACCAAGAGCACTGGATGAATTAGCCAGCTCCAAAACATTCATGTGGAAGTCACGAATAGTCTCATCGTCCTTCATCTTCAGGCTTTCAAAATTTGATGTTAAAATCTGAAGTCTTGACATTTTAACTCTAGATGTACCTTCATGAGTAGCCTTCAAAGTATCCCATGCAACCTTAGCAGCTTCACATGAGTTGATCAACATGAATATGTTCTTGTCAACTCCATTGAAGATAACATTTAGGGCTTTTGAATTTCCAAGGGCAAGCTCAGGTTTCAGCTTTGAGGTGCCCTCTTTATCTTTCCCAGCATCATATTTTTCCAACACAACAGGTGCTTTCCATTCTTTAATGATAGCCTTCCAAGCCCCGCTGTCCAAGGATTTCAAAAAAGTGATCATCCTTGGCGTCCAATAATCATAATTCGAGCCATCCAAAATAGGGGGTCTGTTGACAAATCCTCCAACTTCTTTGTCCATCTTTACACCAGAAAGTAACTTCCCTAGATCTCACCCAGAGACAGACAGGATGCCTGCTCTGATACCAATTGAAATTCTGGTATCAGACATGTGATGTTAAGTCCGATGTCACAACAACACACTCTGCACAATGGACAAAATAAACAACAGAAGAACACACCAAATTGTTAACCCAGTTCAGTTCGAACAACCTAATCTGGGGGCTACCAAGCCAGGGATGAAATTCACTACTTGTAGAATTAATTTACAGACTCAACAACCCAGTTGACAATCTCCTAAACTTAATTCCTACTAGTGACTTCCTACCTAAGAATCCACTTAGATATGAGAACACTACTCAATCCCTAAAACACTCAAAGAACAACCTCTTTGAGAAACCTTGATCCTGCTTCATAGCTTTGATCAAGTTACACAACTCTCTTTGCTTCACAGCTTTAGAGAGGACAGAACACAACTCACCAATTCACACTAGAATGGTGTATACAAAAACACACACAAAGATAATGTTTAACCTCCAGTTAAAGCTCCCTATCTTCTGTCTGTTTTCTGTACATTCTTCCTTTGATCTATGCACTTTATATAGCCACCTGAATTGGGCTTGGACTCCTTGCAATATTTGATCTGATTTTTTATTTAAAACTGAATCTTCAAAACAGATTTTATCCCCAAAATATTTTCAAATCTTCAACCTTTTAAATCTCCTACAAATCTGCATCAAATCTCTATGCAACAGAGAATATCTAACCCAAGATATTCGTATCCAATGAGACTACCTGCTCTCCACGATTCCAGCTAAAACGCAAACCCTAACAACATCACTAAACCTGATGTTATTAATTCTGCAGATCTAATGTCACAACATCGCCATGTGACATCAGACATCCAACTTCAGCAAATTAACTACTTAACACAGCCCAGTGTTAAGACTCAATGTTGCAACATCAGCACCTTGACTTCAACATTGAACATACTTTGTTTTACCAAAATTCCAGCCAATCCAAGAAACTAACAAATCCGAAACTGAGGAACCGCTATTCTAGTACCCACATGTGAGTATGGGAGGGTGTTTCCAGGTTTGCAGGTGACCATGCCTCCCACATACCCTGATACTCTGGTATTTTCACAGACAGTTGATGTAACTTGTTACAGTTAGTGGGTTTCTATCTACAGTATTATTCTCAGATTTGTACAGACACCGTGCACACAGTCCAGCACAGACACAGAGCATGCTGATAGCATGCCCTTTTGCATTGCATTATCATGTCATAACATTCATGTTTGTCATTTACAGGTGCTTATTACACTTCTGATTCCAATCAATGGGCTCGACAGAGACGGTTATCAAGAGAAAGGGTAATGTTGCCTACAAGTTCCCAGAACCTGCTTTGGAGTTACTGCATAAGATGATAGCCATGGCTGACCCGGGGGTTCTTGTCAACTTCCAGAAGAAATATGGGAAATTGGTTGAGATGGTCTGCAGAATCACGCAGTATGAACATGATGCTCTTCACACGTTGCAACAATTTTATGAGCCTTCGTTGAGATGCTTTCTTTTTCCTAATTACATTTTGATGCCTACTTTGGAAGAGTTTTCATTTATTTTGGGAATTCCGGTCGAATCAGTAGTGCCTTTCTTTTCCGGTAGTCATCCTAGCATAGAGGAGATTGCAGCTGCGGTACAGGTGAAAGATTCAGTGCTAAAAGGAAATGTGGCTATAAAAAATGGGGTCAAAGGTTTTCACTTAGCCTTTTTTACTGACCAAGCTCAAGAGGCTACTGAAGCAAAGAATTGGGCAGTTTACAATTCCATCCTGGCTTTATGCATATATGACATTGTTTTTTTCCCTAATCAACACGATTTTGTGGATATGCAGGCTATAAGAGTTTTTGTTCTCAAAAACCTGGTTCCGACTTTGTTAGGAGATTTTTACTTCTCGGTGCACTTCAAGAATGAAAAAAGAAGGGGAGGATCTGTCAATTGTTGCACTCCACTTTTATCTCATTGGTTTTTGAAACATTTACCTCAGGCAGGTGCTTTTGTAGAAACAAAGGATTCCTTAAAATGGTCCAAGCGGATAATGGGATTAACTGCTAAAAATCCCGGGAGCGACACTTGGCAGGTGGCCCTACGCGTATGATACGCAGGCCAGGGGTGAGGATTTGAGCCATACGCGTATGGGGCATGGTCATACGCGTATGGAGAGGGTTGTTGGCAGTTTTTCCCGTTTTTGCGATTTCTGTCCCGATTTCGCTTGCGATGCGGATTCTTTGAGACGTAAGGCTATGGTGAGGTAATAAAACATGAGTGAACTAGTGATGAAGATGAATGGGATAAAATTAGGAAATTTTGACGTGACGATTATGATATGATGATTTGTGAGGTATAGGGACGGACTGTGATAAGTGTGAAATGATGTTGTGTCATGATGTTTGATGATGATTCTATAATGATGATTTTTTACGTGTGTTAGTTGTAGCGTGCGATATTTGTCGGTGATGCGACCACCTTACTGCAATGGTTGGAATTGGGTGCTACTTTATGATTTCTTATTTATCCTTTGAAGCTGGAAAGGAAAGGGAAGCTATCTAAAACTAATCTTGCACGTAAATGTTTTCTTTAACAAATGCTAAGAGATTGGGGGGTCCGAGGTCAAATTATACAATGGGGAGTTGTCAATTACCCAGCGTATATATGGTTATCCATAGATTGTTTGGCATTTTCTTCTGTTATCTACTTACTGGTGTTTATCTGTCATAAATTTGGGAAAGTTTCTTCTTTGGGAATGTTGAGAGAGTATTTTTGTTGTTTTTCTGGTTTTTTCGATGTTTTTGGTAAGGTACTAGACCTAAGGGTTTTTTATTAGTGTGCTCGCTAAGATTTCATAATCTTTTGCCTATGTATTCCCGTAATGGAAAACAGGGAAATCTGATCAATTGTAGTTCCTCCTATTCTATGGGAGAAAAATGATGTTTGGTGTCTTGTTCAAAGCCCAAGATTGAAGCTAAAGGTTATTTGTGTCTTGTTCAAAACCCAAGATTGAAGCTAGAGGGGTATTTGAGAGAGAATTCATCATGTCTAAAGGGAGATATCTCACCTGTTTATCACAGTTGTTGGGTAATTGATTATAAAGGAGAATTACTTTAACTGGAATGTATCGAATCCAACAATGCCATAATTTCCTTTATAAGGGATTTGTCCTGAAGGAAGAAACTTTAACTCAGTGTAGAGCAATGCCATTTTTCCTTAGGAGTCTTCCATGCTAAGAGAGGGACATTGGCTTGGATGTAAATAATTCAGAGGCTTGCCACTTACTGCAATTAGAAGAAAGATGAAGTTTACCAGGATAAAAGAGGGACCACAACTTGGATTTTTGAATCAACAAGTGTGCCACTTACAGCAGTTATCTGGAATTAGGGGTTTGTTTGATTGTCTATTTTGATGTGTGATTATACAGAGAAACATCTTCCTACAGAGATGAAAGCTTTGAGTGTTTGACTAAATTTTGGTAAAACATAAATTTGTGAAAGATGTTTCAACATCAAGATTTGACATTATGATTGTTACAGCAGGTTTTGGTTTTAAATATGTTCCAAAATTCAAGGCGATTGGCAATGGATCAAGGATCAAAGATATGAAGCCCAACTCAGCAAAAAACTATAAAAGAAGACCAATACCTAGACAGAAAACGGAGTGAAGACGACATAGACTTAGAAATCCTATTTTGTAAAGTAGGGTTTAGGTTTGAGAGTCGTAGGTTTCTCTTGTAAGTCTCCTTCTGTATCGAGTTGATGCAGTGTGGTAGACATAGGAACTTGTACAGATTCAGAAGCCCGTAGGCAATGAATCGTGAGCGTTCTTGGATGAAGCTTTGAAGCAAATCCAAGTTAACTTGTTAGTCAAGGATGCTTGACTGAATTTTGTATTGGAAGGGGTGTCTTTCAATAGGGTAGATACAGTTATGGTGTAGTAACTGTTAGATAATCACAAGTTGTGATTTAGGAAGTGAGAGGGGGTTCTCTTATCATTTAGATGTGACTTCTAATTATAAAGTCTTCATTGGGTAGTGATAGGTTATTGTGGGTGATTTCTGTAAACCTGAGGTTGTTTACATAAAACTATACTACTGATAGTGATTACTTCTTCCTGGATTGGTATCCCCAAGATGTAGGTGTGGTGCACCGAACTAGGTCATCATATTCTGTGTTGTTTATCATTCTGCTATTTTCAGTTCAGTCTTAATTAACATGTTGGATCAGATGTCGTGACATCTGTGATTCTGCAGTTTTGATATTCAAGGTATCAGTCTGCTGTTGCTGCTCCTATTTAAATTATTATGTAGCACAATGTCTTGACATGTGTTAGGACATCTGCTGTCTGCATAGGCCAGAATTTCAATTGGTATCAAAGCAGGCTTCCTGTCTGGTTCTGGAGGAGATCTTTGGGAGATAATTTCTGGAATTTGAACAAGGAGGAGTTTTTAAGATCAGATCAATCAAGTTAGACATGCTCAAGGGTATTAATGGATGAGATGGATGTTCTGGATCAAAGGTAACAACCCAGAGGTTGTTCATGTTGCTGAGGAGGTTCTACAACAACTGAATGAGAAGTGGCTAGTTCTCTTGTTGGGGTGTCTTATAAGATGTTCTGGCATCTTATTAGGGCAAGCAGGATCTGTTCCTTGGCAGTTCTGCTGCATGTGTTTCTGATGGAAGAGCTCTAGAATTATGGGATTCTGGAGTTGTTACTGAAGACAGTTGGTGGAAGATCTCAATCGTCGTCCTCTGTATGTGAAGATATATATTTTCTTTTATTCCAAAGTCAGGAGCGATGGAATGAAGGGAGTTGTTGGTAGATATCTGGTATGGTGACTTGGTACTTGGAAGCTTGGTTTCTTGGTGCAGTTGAAGTCAGTTGAAGAGGAGAGGAGTTGAGTTTAAGTTTATCAAGTTCTTGCTCTGGGAGTTTGATAAATTATTGATTGGCTAGGTTGTCAAAGATACTTGAGATTTCTCTTAAGTCCACTCATAAAGGCATCTCAGTCGTGCATCTAGAGTCTTCTTGTTACTCTTCTGACTAGAAGGTGTTTCTTTAAAACACAATCTGAAGAAAGTGGAGGTGATTTATTTTCACCAACCAAAAACAGCAAGGAAGGATTCATTTCTCTTGACCCTAAGGGTGGATCTAATCTGATTAAAGCTTTCAGAATTGTTGAGGTAAATAAGGTTCGTTCAGAGAGAATCTTAGTTACTTGAGTCAAGGGTGGCAACCTTGGTATCTCAACATTGTTCTTCAAAGAAGATACTTGTAAATGATTGAATACTTGATAAGTGTTCATGAAGTGATCTGGTGGAGCTTAGCTACAACAGTGAAGAAGGGTTATTAAACAAGGATTTAAGATCAATTGCTATTTGTGGAGTTCACAAGTATTTAATTTATTATCCTTGAAAGTCAAGATTGCTGATGTTCAACAAGATGTTGGAACATCTCATCATCAGAGTTTATGCAGAATCATGGGAGGGGTACTGCATATGCTTTAGCATCTGTTTAGTCTTAGGTGTTGACCTAAGAATGGGCTTCAGTCGGGTGTGACAGAAGCATGTGTTCTCTGGAGAGTTTCCTGGCAAGAAACTGGTCTGGACCTTGATGCTATTGAAGATGAAGATGAAGACATCATGATCTTGATGGTTACAGCTTGGATGAGTTAATTTCTGATCTAGGTGCTTTGGAGCATGGATATTGCTCTTCTTGGAAGTCAAAGTTAAGTGGCAGTTATCTCTGACTTTCTACAGTCTGCTCTACTAAGGAAAGTGGCATTCTTTGGTATGGATATGGTGTAGTCTTGGACTACTTATCTTCTGAAGATTCAGACGTGGCAGGTGTGAAGTCTTTGGAGTTGTAAAGCAGGATGGAGGTTGTCTACTCAAACTTGGTTGTTGACTCAAGTCTATGAGAGCATGGAACTCTTGTTCTTCAAAGGGAGGAGGTTCTTCTAAGTGGCAAAAGGAGGAGCTGAATTCAGCAGCTGGATGTCGTATCAGATTGTTCTGACATCTAGCTTAACATCAGAGTCTCAGCTGGTGATGTGGCACATCAGCTCAAGATAGGTGATCTACAGGAGAATGGAAGTTATGGATGCTTCAAAAAGGTCTATCTCATGCAGTTTGCGGGAGATGTGGATGGGAAGATGTTACATGTCTAGAGACTTGGTGAATCCAAGATGTCTTGCTATGGTGTAACTAGTTCATGTGACTTGAAGATCCGATTTCATTGGTGGATCAGTGTATCTTGTGGGTATTCTAAAGAAGATTGAGATCAATCAAAAGGTGGCATTTGGTTGGTTTCACAGTGTGCATTCAAGCAGGATGCTTGAAACTTATTGCTCTTGTGCAGAAGGGTAGTTAGTTGAAAATGTAAGGAGGTTCTAGTTCTCTTGGAGCTTGTGGCAGAAGTTCTGGGTTGAGGATGGAAGTATACCTTCTTTTAGTGGATGATAGTTTATTTCTCTCTGGGTTGCTGAAGTTCTCTTTGTTCAAGCTGGTGGCGCAGTGTTGTGTGAAGATCTTGAGTTTGGATTACTATGCTGATAGTTAGTCAAGTGGTGGAGTATATCAAGAACCATGGTGTGTGGTGTCTATGATGAGTGGAAGATGTCCTAACTGATGTTAGAACATTTTTGGGTTGGTTATCCTTGGTGGAGGATTCTTAAGTTCTGGTCTAGGAACTTGTTGGCTACATCATGTCTAAGGAGTATCTATCTTGTCATACGGGAGATTGATGAAGTAGAAGAACTGCCTTGGGAGGATGGTGTGGAGAAGACTGGAGTGGATCATGGGTTGATTGCATGAAGGTCTGGTTTCTGATGCGTTCAGAAGTGGATATTCACCAGAAAATCAGAAGTATTCCAGGTTATCATACAGGAGAATGAGAAGGAATGCCTGTCTTGGATTATGAGGGGGGGTTTATCTATGTTGCTGGCCTTGGTAAGGTCAGTGGAAAATCTTGCGAAGGGGATACTGACCCTGGCTGCAAGTCATGCTAGTAGTGGATCAGTTTGGCAGTTGTAAAGTTCTGGAGCATGCATACGATATCTAACATCGTTATAATAAACAAGGGGCCCTGTGCGTCTCTTTGAGGAATCTGAAGCATTCTGACTCAATTGGTTTGTGCCTCAAGCAGCTAGAGGTCTATACATGAGAATTCAAGAGGAGTTTGTATGGTGTGTAGATGGTTGCAGGAAGAGGGGGATCAATGAGACTTTAATCTTAATCCAAGAGTTTGTTATGGTAGGATGGTTATCCTGTTATTTCCTCACGGGTAGCATGATGGTGATCATGTGTGAGTGATTATTGGTTCTTGTCTTAAGAAGCAATAAGAGGGTTGATGATTGTGTTCAGCAGGTGGTTTAAACTTAGGGTGCGCTCTTGAAGTCATGAAAATGCGTCTTATGTTTTCCATTCATCAGTATAGTGTTTTGTGGAGGAGCACTGGTTATCTTAGATAGGGGGAGTTGCTCCTTGATCTAAGATGGTTTGTTGCAGTGGTGCAGATTTCCTATCAAGATTATTTGTAGCCTCAAGCAGTTTGTGATAGATGGCCTCAACTGGGGTTGAGATGTCAGACGAGATATCATGACATTGCACTACTAGTACAAGTTTTTTTTAAGTGTCTTGGCTGCTATCTGGAAGAAATTGGTTTTCTGCGAATGGAAAGGTAGATAAACAGATGCTGCTGTAATCAATCTGGACTAAGCAAATCCTAGCGATGGGGACCATAAACCTGACAAATGCAGGGTAGGCATCAGAACACAGTTTTGAAGTGGTTTCATGGACAAGTCAGAAAAGGTGGAATCTCTCGAAACTAACTTGACCAATCGTTATTGCACTCTTTGACTAGTCTTTTGTCTGGATTTGCTCTACCCACATAACTTCTTCATATTTAAGGAAGATCGAGCTAGAATATCTTACTTAGGGTAAGATCAAATGAGTTTTGTTTGTGTGTGGGTAAGCATTATTTGGGTCTGGGTTAGCATGGGCCATTTTTGTTAATTTTTGGCTAAAAAGGGGGAGAATGGCTTGTTATTGCTGAGAAGTGTATGGTGTATATGTATTTATGCTACTGATCTGGAAAAATGTCTCAAAGGATGTCTCGACATTCTTGGTATATGCATATTTGTGTTTTGTGATCCGAGTTAGGAAGTAAGTTGTGTCTTGTGATCTGAGTTACATCCTCTATGTACTCGGTATCACAAGGGAATGAAGAAGGTAACTAGATCTTATCTTCCTCCTCTTCCTTAGCACTTGCTTCAAGTACTTTTCCACTGCATGCACCATCACGCTGAAGGATGTTTTAGCCAAAATTTGTCAAAAGGGGGAGATTGAAATCTCTGAATGTTTGACTTAATTTTGGTAAAACATAAATGTTGTGAAAGATGTTTCAACATGGAGGTTTTCAGCCCCAGACTAAAGATGTCGAGTAAAATGTCACAACATAAAGATTTGACATCATGACTGTTACAGCAGGTTTTGGTTTTAAATATGTTCCAAGATTCAAGGCGATTGGCAATGGATCAAGGATCAAAGATATGAAGCCCAACTCAGCAGAAAACTATAAAAGAAGACCAAGACCTAGACAGAAAAGGGAGTGAAGATGACATAGACTTAGAAATCCTATTTTGTAAAGTAGGGTTTAGGTTTGAGAGTCGTAGGTTTCTCTTGTAAGTCTCCTTCTGTATCGAGTTGATGCAGTGTGGTAGACATAGGAACTTGTACAGATTCAGAAGCCCGTAGGCAATGAATCGTGAGCGTTCTTGGATGAAGCTTTGAAGCAAATCCAAGTTAACTTGTTAGTCAAGGATGCTTGACTGAATTTTGTATTGGAAGGGGTGTCTTTCAATAGGGTAGATACAGTTATGGTGTAGTAACTGTTAGATAATCACAGGTTGTGATTTAGGAAGTGAGAGGGGGTTCTCTTATCATTTAGATGTTACTTTTAATGATAAAGTCTTCATTGGGTAGTGATAGGTTAGCGTGGGTGCTTTCTGTAAACCTGAGGTTGTTTACATAAAACTATACTACTGATAGTGATTACTTCTTCCTGGATTGGTATCCCCCAGATGTAGGTGTGGTGCACCGAACTGGGTCATCATATTCTGTGTTGTTTATCATTCTACTATTTTCAGTTCAGTCTTGATTAACATGTTGGATCAGATGTCTTGATCAACATCTGTGATTCTACAGTTATGATATTCAAGGTATCAGTCTGCTGTTGATGCTCCTGTTTAAATGATTATGTAGCACAATGTCTTGACATGTGTTAGGACAATAGTTGTCTGCATAGGCCATAATTTCAAGAGAGATTTTGATTTCCTCTAAGGGGTGTTGATTTTTATGTGCCTTGATCAAATCCCAAGGTTGAAGCTAAAAGGTTGACTCTACTAGGGAGTTTTATATTTGTCTTGTACAATGCCCAAGATTGAGGCTGAAAAGGGAGATTGACTCTTTTGGGGAATATTTTGTCTGTCTTGTACAAAGCCCAAGATTGAGGCTAAAAAGAATTGACTCCACAGGGGAGAGGTTTTATCTGTCTTGTACAAAGCCCAAGATTGAGGCTAAAAGAGAATTGACTCCATTGGGGAGGTTTCATATGTGTCTTGTACAAAGCCTAAGATTGAGGTTAAAAGGGAATTTGACTGACTCAGCTGAGAATATTTTATCTGTCTTGTACAAAGCCCAACATTGAGGCTAAAACTACTGAGAGATGGTCATTATACAAAGCCTAAGAGGAGGCTGGTTGGGGAATCTCTTATATGAAGCCTAAGAGGAGGCTAACTTCTGCTGAGGATTATTGAGATCCAGAGACAAGTCTAAATTGGGGAATCAACTCTTGCTGAGGATTACATAAGAGTTGAGATATCAGAGACCATGAGGTTCTGATTAAGGGATTATTGATAGTGATTTGACCCTAGCTAGGGAAATTTAAAATGAAAGCTTAAAGATTGAGTTTTTTAACCTTTGGAGGTTTTAACTCTGCTGACGAATTGATGAAATGATCGGGGTTTTTCCTGTGTTTTTAGGAAACTTGAGGGTTTCTTTGAGATCCAAGAGGAGATGAGACTGTCCAAGTCTACTAGTATAAAGAGGTTGACACTTAGTTGGAGAATAATCTTTGTATGATGCCCAAGAGGAGGCTGATGTTTTAAGGGATGAGAATTAACCCTAAATTGTTCTGATGTTTTGAGATTCTGACTCTCTGGAGGATTGACCTATCAAAGGATGACTAAGTTCTGACCTATACCTGTGGGAGGTCTTTGGGTCCTTGTACTAAGCCCAAGAGGAGGCTAAGAACTTCTAAGAAGCCTGAGGGTCCTTGTACAAAGCCCAAGAGGAGGCTGGGGATGCTTTTAGGATGCCTGTGGGTCCAAACCTAAGAAAAGTTCAAGAAAGGTTTCACCGGGAATAATCCTTTCTTTAGTGAACAATTCTAGGGTTTGAAGAAATTTAGAAGAGGTTTCACTGGGAATTAATCCTCTCTGGGAAAGTGATTTTCTTGTACAAATTTCTATTAGTGACAACCTTGAGATAAGTTTCACCGGGAATAATGCCTTTCTCTGTTCCATATTGTATAACCCAAGAGGAGGCAAGACTGTATTTGGAATTTCCTATAGGGAACTAGTTTTGACTGTGTTGAAAGAGTAATCACTGGCTTGATCTAATCCTAGACCTAATTGCTGGGGAAAACTCTAATCAAGTATATACATGCATATATATACAGATGAAATATATAAACAAGTATGTTGAAGAGTATAGTAGTACTTACAGGTGAGCAAACTTCCAGTATTGTAAACACGGCTGTATGGTTAGTTATTCAAGAAATTGAAGAAAGTTTTTATACAACTATAAATTTGAATCTAAATCAAAAGGAAGTTTGGGGCGTATACTAAAGGAGAGGCCCAGATGAATTCTTTTAAAAAGGGGACGATTGCGTCGTAGTTTTGAAAACCACAGAGGGACTTATACAATGACTGAGGCCCAAATTTATTGTATTTACAAAAGGGGGGGGGGGGGGGTCTTACACTCTATTAGAGGCCCAATGTTTATTTTTATACAAGAGATGGGGCTTACAACTCAGAGAGATGCCCAAATGAAAAACAACGATCGCACCGTTATTTTGAAAACTGTACTGGGACTTATACAATGGCTGAGGCCTAAATTATTTGTGTACAAAGGGGGGGGGGGGTGGGTCTTACACTCTATTAGAGGCCCAAAAATGTTTGAAAAAGAAGGAAAATGGGACTTAAAACAAAAGGGGAGGCCCAGTTTAAAATTGTTTGAAAACGACGATCGCGCTGAGATTTTTTTAAACGTACTGGGACTTATACAATGATTGAGGCCCAAAAAAGGTTTTGTGTGACAAGGGATGGGTCTTACACTCTATTAGAGGCCCAAAGAGTCTTTGAAAAGAAGTTTGATCAAGAGGAAACCCTAATTTCTTTTACAAATATAATTTTCCAAGAAAAATAAGTAATAAATGATATAAAAGTACCAAATATATTGAAAAACAAGTTGTAAATTTTGAACAATGTTTTCAAAAATCATGTTTAATCACATGAAGGTTTGAAATTCAATTGGTTTTGAAAAATCAAGGTGGAAATCTCATTTTAAAATGTTTGAAAACAAATAAAAATGAAATTAATTGCAAAATTCAAAATATATTAAATAAATAATATAAATTCAATTTTAGTGATATGTTTACCCAGTGATATGAGATGTCAGATGTCCTACACAGATGTTGAGACACTGATATCCAACACAAGAACAAGATAACAAAAATTATAGTGCTGAAAGTAAATAACACAGTGATATGTTTACCCAGTTCGGATCAACAATCCTACTCTGGGGGCTACCAAGCCAGGGACGAAACCAATATACGATAGTATCAATTCACAGATCATACAATTACCGAATAATCTGCTCACTTAATCACTACCCTTCCTATGACTTCTACCTAAGACTCACCTAGGTATGAGGCCCTCCTCAAATCCCTCTGCAACCACAACCCGTGATTGGTATCTTTCCACACAAGAAACAAACCGAAAGTCACACTTTCAAAACACACAATTCTCAATACTTCAAAGCTTATGAGAATTGACACACAAGAAACTCAATGCTTAAAAGCTTATGAGTAACTGACAGAACTTACAACATAAAAAAACCAGTCCTTATACTGTTATCAGAATGAGACCAGTTAGGCTCACAAAATACAATCGAAAACCCTAACAAAACACAAGTAAGTTCCACACCTAAACTAGGTTTACATCAGTCAATATATAGCATTTAATCTGGACTGAATTGGACTTCAAAAACGTAGCAAATAGACTGCTCACAAATATGCAAAATAACCTCCAACAAAATAGGTCTTCAATCCAAAGTTTCCTAATATGTCTCCATAATTAGAAACAACTGAAAATCCGAAAAACCAACATATAACCACAATCCAAAAATGCTTTGGATGCCACATAGGATAACCAAATATTCATAGAATATTTAGTAATAATTCACAGCAACAAAATCTGCTTTAAAAACTGAATCCAAACACGATGTCCTATGAGCAGGTATGGGACATCTTCATTCGACATGTTGAATGCAGCAAAATAGAACTTCATGTTTAAACTTCTTGTTGCTAGAATAGTTTTAGCAAAATAAATGCAAACCACAAAAGCACAGAAATAACAATCTCCGCCTTTGGCTTATTTTGGCTAAAACTACAACACACACAAAAACTTGTAAAGAAGCACAAAAAACATCCATATCAGACAGCAGCGAAATACCAACATCACACAGCAAAAAAAATCCAGCATAGCAACACTCCCCTTCAGCTACATACAACACACAACACAACAACCAACACATCATAGCAGCACTCCCCTTCAGCTGCATACATAACACAGCAAAAAAACTCCCCCTCAACAGCAGGAACATTCCACAATCTCTCCCTCAACTACTGCAGCAGCACAAGCATACAAGCACCCCCACACAAACATACTACTCCCCCTTTTTAGCCATAAATATGACAAAGGCAAGTAGAACAAGTTATAAGTAAAACACAACAAGGTTAAAGTTTAGAAGAGATACATAGAAAAGCTATTCTAGGTGTTCAGACAAAAACAACAAAAGCAAAATAAAACTTCTGCAGAAATTATGCCATTATTCTGCAGCACCATCATCGTCAGATTCTGCAATGTCTTCACTCTCTCCATCAGCAACAACATCAGTATCAGTATCACCACTCATAGATCCTGAGTCATCTGAACTCTGTTCATATTCTCTATCAGATTCTACAGAGGCATCACCTTCAGCAGTTCCTTGGTCTTTACCAGCTATCTCAGCAGAAGCATTCCTCTTCTCCATGAAGGTTTTGATTAACTGTTCGAGTTTGGCCTTTCGAGCAGTGTCTCTTCTGATGGAATCTTCCAGTTCCTTGCATGTTTCTTGTAGCTGTGCAATGACTTCATCATCAAGATTAACATGACTAGAAGTTTGTGAAGATGTACCAACAATGTCTGAGACATGTGCTCCACCAAGTAGCTTGTAGTGAAGAGACAGAGGAGGCTTTCTCCTCAACACAAGATTAGGACACTGATCTAGAATAAGACCACAGATCAAGGAAGGGAAACAGATAGGCATTTTGACAGCAGGTGAGCTAGCTTGTTTCAGAATCTGTTCAAAGATGTATGATCCAAAATCAAAAGAAATGCTTTTCCCGATAGCATACATGAATCTGCCAAATGTGGAGGAAATAGTAGATGTGTGATTGGTAGGAACCCAATTCACAATAGCAATCCGGTGGAGAATGACATATTTGACACTCAGTTTTCCAGACGACAACTTCTTTTCATTTGGCCAGTGTCTAATGCAACCACCTGTGATCTCCTTGCAAACAGTATTGTTTGTAACCTCTAACTCGGGTTGAGGTTCCTTACACCTGCCCAGATAGTTGTTGATAATTTCAGGAGAAAAAATGACAGCTTCTCCTCTCACAGACACTTTTCTGAGGTTGTCACCCTTGTTCTCATCACACTCTTCAGATATATTCACCACAAATTCCTTGACTAGATTGCCATAGTAGGGTCCCATCTTGGACACCGTTCTCATCAATCCAGCCGCTGCAATGAGATCCATGATTTATTTGTACTTATCGAAATCCTTCCCCAACTCTCTCTCCAGAGCAATCCTCCTTTGATCTATAATTCTCCATCTATCTGCATTTCTCATAGAGCTTTCAGCATAAGTCTTTTTGCTGGTGGAGGTTTTCATACCAATGATGTCCTAGACATCTGTTGCAACTTCATAGTCAGACTCACTGTGATCAGTGATTTTTCTCTTCTTAGTAGGCACTACAACCCTGCTCCATTGTTTAGGAGGCCCTGCTCGAACTTTTCCCTCCCTACCTCCAGATTTTCCACGCAATTTTAAGGACTTGGAGCCTTCACTTATCACAGTTTTTTCTCTTCTTCTCTTAATTTTTCTCAGCATTCCAGTAATAGGTTCCTCATCAGAAGTGAGGTCATCAACATTAATAACATCATCAGTCCTTACATCAGCTTTCCTTTTACTCCTTCTTTCACGGTTCACATGAATTGGGACACCATCATCAGTCCTATCAGTAGGGCTGCTATGGACATTTTCAGTCAAGGATGTTGGAACATCAGACCCGACATCTTTCTCGACTCCTCTCAGAACCGCGGCATCAAATCTCCTAAGTACCTTATCCCTTTTGACAACATCATCATCAGTGGAATTCTTATTCACACCACATGATTTAGTAACCTTCTTCTTCTTAACTAAACCAGATTTAGACCCCTTTTCCGCCACGTTTTTCCTAGGGCTTACTTGGTCATCATACAAACTAGTCATGGAGTGGACTTTCTTCCTAGGTGAAAGAGGTTTAGAATTCTTACCTGGAATATTGACATTCGTTGTGTGAGAAGCTTGCTGTTTGCCTTTAGGGTCAGCCGGCACAGCATTCAAAGTAGCAATATCTAGCACTAGATCAGAGAGGTTGATCATCCGCAGTGATTCATCCTCTCCAGCATTGATTCGTGGAGAACCAGAGTTATCAGAGGAGCCGTGCATGGATTCAGAGTTATGATGTTGAGACATGTTTAATTGATCACACAGTACAATCTTGAGAATGTTAAGAGAAAACCCTAAGACACAAGAACTTTGAAGAGAATGGGCAAGAGGAATTTGTGTAGAATAAGTTTGCTGAAAATAAGGTGTGTTCGCCTGCCTATTTATACTTTTGAGGACTGGGCCCAGAGAAGAGCGGTATTCACAGACTTTGAGTACCCGATTCGCCTCAAATGTACATTTATCAAATTCTCCTTCTAAACTTACCTTGCTGGAATACTTACTAAGTTTAAACTCATTATTACAGTTCACCATGCAAACATTATGAGTTGCTTTACAATTTATCAGCACCTGTTCTAACTTAATAGTCTTCTCAATAGCTTTCTTAGTCTCCAAGCCTATTCCAGTGTTCTCAGAACTCCACAGATAACAATTATCAGACGCTCTCTTACCTCTCATGATAACCTTACCCTTCTTATTTGTTATCAGACATTCAGAATGGTAAAGTTGACCTTGAGACCTTGATCACATAATTGGCTTATGCTGATCAAGTTTACATCTAAGCCTTCAACAAGTAATACCTCCTCCAGATTGGGTTGACCTTCACAGTTCAGTTTTCCAACACCTATTACTCTCCCTTTTGATCCATTACCAAAGGTCACGTAGTTAACAGGATGAGACTTAACATCTAACAGACATCCCATGATACCAGTCATGTGCCTGGAACATCCACTGTCGAAGTACGACTTTTCCCTTGCAAAGACACTGAAGGACTTATGAGCTATGTGTTCCTCTGCAGTACTCTTGGGAGTCCACACTTTTGTTGCTCCAACCCACTCTTGTTTCCTACTAGACTGTAACCCAGTCTTGGGGTAGCCATATAATCTGTAGCAGAAGGGTTTTATATGGCCAAACCTTCCACAATAGTGGCATTTCCATCTTTGATTCTTTCTTCTTGTGAAATTCTTCTGATGTCTGTGAGGATGTTGCAACATGTTATACGACATCTTTAGTTCTTTCTTAGGTTGAGCAGTTGTCACTTCAGGCCATTTTCCCTTGTCCATCTCGCTGGAACTTTCAAATCCAAGACCCCTAACATCTCCAACATCTCTTCCTGACTTCAGAATCTCATCAAGCACATCAGAGCTGCTATTAAGCATTCTGACTATCTTGATGACATTATCCAGTTTAGAGTTCAGAATAAACACTTCAATTTTTAGATCAGAGATAGCAGCCAAATGCTCTACCTGTTCAGCTTTTAGATGAGCAATAATTTTCTTTTGTTCTTCTTTCTGCTGACACGCTTCTTCACTTTTAACGCATAAGTTCTTATAGGAAGCAGCTAGCTCTTCAAAAGTAAGATCATCACTGACTGATTCTTCATCAGACTCACACACACCTGTTAATGTTGTGACCCTCTTTCCAGACTTCTCATCAGTTTCAGTTTTAGAATCATCTTCTGACCATGAGACTGATAGCCCCTTCTTTTGCCTCTTGAGATATGTGGGGCACTCAGACTTTATGTGCCCAAAACCTTCACTCATGACACTGAGCTCCTCTCTCTTGGATGGAATTGTCTTCAGTACTGGTATTTCTCCCAGCATTATGATATTTACTGGTGTCGGATGGCTTGTCCCTAACATTTGATCTTGACTTCCAATCCACCCTTCTGAGTACTTGGTTAAATTGTTTGCCAAGTAACACCAGATCTTCTGAGAGGCCTTCATCTCTGTCCAGATTACTTTCCCTTTCTGAATCACTTGCCTTTGACACAAAAGCTATACTCTTCTTCTTTTCAGCCTTTTCACTGATCCCCAATTCAAATGTTTGAAGTGATCCCACAAGTTCATCCACTTTCATCTTATCTATGTCCTGAGCTTCCTCAATAGCAGTCACTTTCATGTCAAATCTCTTAGGTAGAGATCTGAGGATTTTTCTGACCAGTTTGCTGTCAGACATCTTTTCACCTAGAGCACTTGAAGCATTAGCTATCTCAATAATGTTCATGTGAAAGTCATGAATGCTCTCATCTTCCTTCATCTTCAAATTTTCAAACCTGGTAGTAAGAATTTGAAGTTTTGACATCTTCACTTTTGAGGTCCCTTCATGAGCAATCTTCAAGACCTGCCACGCCTCTTTAGCAATGGTGCAGTGTTCAATCAACCTAAAGATATTCTTGTTAACACCATTAAACAATGCATTCATGGATTTGGTATTTCCCACGGACCCTTTGTAATTTGCATCATCCCAGTCTTCCTCTTCCTTCACCACATCAGTAGGGGTACCTTTTTCATCTTTAACCTTTGGAGGCTCCCATCCTTTTATAACAACTTTCCATGCTTGATCATCCATGGATTTGATGAATGCTATCATCCTTGGTTTCCAATAGTCATAGTTGGAACCATCAAGTAGAGGTGGTTTGTTCAGAAATCCTCTATCCTTGTCCATTGTACCAGAAAGTACCTTCCCTGAATCTCACCCAGAACCAAACAAGGGTGCAAGCTCTTGATGCCAATTGAAATTCTGGCACAGATATCAGATGTCCTACACAGATGTTGAGACACTGATATCCAACACAATGAACAAGATAACAAAAATTGTAGTGCAGAAAGTAAATAACACAGTGATATGTTTACCCAGTTCGGATCAACAATCCTACTCTGGGGGCTACCAAGCCAAGGACGAAACCAATATACGATAGTATCAATTCACAGATCATATAATTACCGAATAATCTGATCACTTAATCATTACCCTTCCTATGACTTCTACCTAAGACTCACCTAGGTATGAGGCCCTCCTCAAATCCCTCTACAACCACAACCCGTGATTGGTATCTTTCCACACAAGAAACAAACCGAAAGTCACACTTTTAAAACACACAATTCTTAATACTTCAAAGCTTATGAGAATTGACACACAAGAAACTCAATGCTTAAAAGCTTATGAGTAACTGACAGAACTTACAACACAAAAAAACCAGTCCTTATACTGTTATCAGAATGATACCAGTTAGGCTCACAAAATACAATCGAAAACCCTAACAAAACACAAGTAAGTTCCACACCTAAACTAGGTTTACATCAGTCAATATATAGCATTTAATCTGGACTGAATTGGGCTTAAAAAACGCAGCAAATAGACTGCTCACAAATCTGCAAAATAACCTCCAACAAAATAGGTCTTCAATCCAAAGTTTCCTAATATGTCTCCATAATTAGAAACAACTGAAAATCCGAAAAACCAACATATAACCACAATAAAAAAATGCTTTGGATTCCACATAGAATAACCAAATATTCACAGAATAGTTAGTAATAATTCACAGCAACAGAATCTGCTTTAAAAACTGAATCCAAACACGATGTCCTATGAGCAGGTATGGGACATCTTCATTCGACATGTTGAATGCAGCAAATTAGAACTTCATGTTTAAACTTCTTGCTGCTAGAATAGTTTTAGCAAAATAAATGCCAACCACAAAAGCACAGATATAACATATGAGATGTCCATGATCAATGGACATCAAAGCAATGCATATTTTTAAGAGTTCAAGTTGTTATGCACTTACCTCTTGAAGCTCTTTGTGCTAACAGTCAAGATCCTTGTGCCAGAAGTTATCCAATGCTTTAGACACTCTTTATTGATCCCTTAGAAGCTTTTAGGATGATCAGAACCAGCTGAAAACCTTAGGAACAAGAGTTGGCTCTTTCTAGCAAAAGTGGCAAAAGTGACCAAAATGGTAACTCACTCAAATGGTGTTACAGTTGAGAGAAACTAGTTGGGACAATTTGAGGATGATATTTGTAGTGTATTTGAAGCTTTGTTTGGTTTTGAAAGTGACTGAATCAAGACATGGCCTGTAAAATGCAGAAAATTCAAAATTTAAGGTTTTGGAGGTTGACTTTCTGATTTTGAGGTTGTGCAATGTGGATGATGGTTTGAACACCTCCAAGGGATGATTTATGATGTGTTAGGATGGTTATTTGAGTGGTTTTTGCTCTGGTTTGAAGAATTCCCAAATTGCTTCATAATGACTTGAAAATGAAGCAAGAGAAGGAGAGTGAGAAAACAAGGTTTTGGTATTGTTTTGGTGTGGTTTGAAACATCAGAAATGACCTCTATTTATAGTAGAGGAGTTTTGTTTTTGAAGGATTAGTGAATGGTAACTGGTTCACCCTATTATCCAATAGATATGCCCATGTATCACTTCCTTAAATGCCAAGGTACCAAGTCTTCACTTGGCCATTGACTTGAGCTGGTCTTGGTAGCTCTAGATCTTCTGATTTTTGCAACAACCTTGACTCAATTGGACTGATAAGGCTTGGTTCATGATAGCTCAATGCACCACATCAATTCCAAATGACAAAGCTTGGTTTTTGGATTTGCACCATTGATGATCACATGCCAAAGGGATTGGATTCTTGACTCAATGGTCCAATTTTGAAAATATCAAGTGAGTCATCAAGATTCCCTCTGATCTTGGAAGAGGACAAAGCTTGCAAGATGACATAATTTGAAATGGAAATCGTGTGGCACAAGAAATGCACCAAATCTGCCTTGAAAACCAGTTTCAGCAAGGCATGTTGTGAGATCCATAACTCTTTCATCAAGTTGAATTAATGGTAGTTCTGGTACTCTTTGGAAAGCTCTCATGACATACTTTAACTTTGATGTCCAAGATTGGTCTTGGTTTAGCTTGGATCATGGTGAAAAATGGCCTCAAAGTTTGGAAAAAGTGAAATAGATTCTGACTTGAAAATTTCACCAAGTGTTGGAATGAAAATGTCCATTTTCATTTTTTGTGGTTTTGATCAATCCATAACTCAAAATCCATGAGCATTTGGAATGAGATGTAGTTGACATATCTGAAGTATGTAAGATGAAATTTCATTTGAGCTTTGGATGGGAGAAAAAGGCCTTGTGGTTTAGGAGTTATGACCTTGCAAAATTGGTACCAAATCACTTTTGTTCCATAACTTAGAAAATTTTAAATTTTCTATGGTTGCCCCTTTTGCAAGAAACCTTACTTTTCTTAATTTTTATTGATGAATGATGATCAAAACCATACTTTAACATTGTTTTTCACTTAGGGGAACCATATTTATGAAAAATTCCAAAAAGTCAAACTTGATTTTGGGCACAGTTGACTTTTTGTCAGATGAATTCCAAACTGTGTGATCCTTTATGAAATCAAGTCCTTGACCTAATTCAAACCTAATGGATAGATTTCATAGGTGTTTTAATGTGTCTTGAACCACGTCCCAAGGTTTGAGAACATGTCTTGGTCAAAAGTCAAAGGCACAGTTGACTTTTTCTTCAAAACCCTAATTGTGGTCCAGATGAAATTGAAACTTGTGAACCAAGCTTCTTGGATCAATCCATTGTTGTAAATTGATCAAGGTGGTGTATTTGAGGCCCTCAAATCATGCCTTGGGATTTTGGTTCATGCCTTGCCTCAAATGTCAATTTAGGGGTGGATTAGGTAAAAAAACCCTAATTCCTGATTTTTCATGAATGCTTCCCCTGAGGTTGTTTTGACTTGATGATTGGGTCCATGAGGTCCCTTTAAGCATCTTGGATCATGCCTTGAAGTATTGGCTCTTGCCCAGATGCAAATTTTCATCTGGAGGCCTTGGTCGACCAAAACCCTAATTTGGTTACACTGTCGATCTTGAGACTTGATCAACTTTGAATGTTGCACTCTTGTGCTTGATTCTTGATGTAGGAGACCTATTGGTCCTTTATAGGTGTTTGAGAGGCTAGAAAAGTTGAAGAGCATGTCAATTTTTTATTGATCCTTTGTCTAAGTGCTCTGGGAGGGCGCAAAACCCTAATTCTTGATTGTAGTGAATGCTCAACAATCCTTACGGAGATTGATGAGGCATGATGGTACATTCATATTGTGGTGATGATTCTCACAATGACGGGAAATCTTGGTGGTCAAAATTTGGGGTATGACAGATGCCCCTATTTAATCTTCTTGGACCTGAAGGTGTGAATGGCGAAGATATTCGGACATTCAGGGTGCAAGAGGATTAAATATCAGAATACTCGAAATTTTGACGGTGGTTATGAATGGCAGTTTTCTCATCCATCTTCTTTTGCTAAGCGAAGTTACTTAGAAAAAGGTAAAACTTCCCCTCGATCCTGGTCTTCAGCCACGGAACTGGTCTTAATTTCTATTGAAATAAACTTCCCCTTGATCCTGGTCTTCAGCCACGGAACTGGTCTTAGTTTCCTTTGAAATAAACCTCCCCTCGATCCTGGTATTCAGCCACGGAACTGGTCTTAGTTTCCTTTGAAAGAAACCTTCCCTCGATCCTGGTCTTCAGCCACGGAACTGGTCTTTGTTTCTTTGTAAATAAACCTCTCCTCGATCTTGGTCTTCAGCCACGGAACTGGTCTTAGTTTCTTTTGAAATAAACCCCCCCTCGATCCTGGTCTTCATCCACGAAACTGGTCTTAGTTTCCTTTGAAATAAACCTCCCCTCGATCCTGGTCTTCAGCCACGGAACTGGTCTTAGTTTCCTTTGAAAGAAACCTTCCCTCGATCCTGGTCTTCAGCCACGGAACTGGTCTTAGTTTCTTTGTAAATAAACCTCTCCTCGATCTTGGTCTTCAGCCACGGAACTGGTCTTAGTTTCTTTTGAAATAAACCCCCCCTCGATCCTGGTCTTCATCCACGAAACTGGTCTTAGTTTCCTTTGAAATAAACCTCCCCTCGATCCTGGTCTTCAGCCACGGAACTGGTCTTAGTTTCCTTTGAAAGAAACCTTCCCTCGATCCTGGTCTTCAGCCACGGAACTGGTCTTAGTTTCTTTGTAAATAAACCTCTCCTCGATCTTGGTCTTCAGCCACGGATCTGGTCTTAGTTTCTTTTGAAATAAACCCCCCCTCGATCCTGGTCTTCATCCACGAAACTGGTCTTAGTTTCCTTTGAAATAAACCCCCCCTCGATCCTGGTCTTCAACCACGAAACTGGTCTTAGTTTCTTTTGAAATAAACCTCCCCTCGATCCTGGTCTTGAGCCACGGAACTGGTCTTGGTTTCTTCTTGAAATAAACCTCCCCTCGATCCTGGTCTTCAGCCACGGAACTGGTCTTGGTTTCTTCTTGTCGAGTTTCTTTTCTCGACAAGGAGCACTATGTGTAGTGGTCTTTATCAAACTTCTCGCCGAGTTTTTACCGGGGAGATGCCATTTGATGGAAAAATTTGAGGCCATACTTGCTGGGGGTACCTATTTGTCTGAGCTGTAGAGGTGTACAAACTTCTCTATTGGAGATGCCATTCGTTGACTCTACTGGGGAAAAACGAGTCTCTTGAATGACCGCTTTTTGCTTGGGGATATTACATCATACTTTTCTTCGAGATCATTTCGGAGAAATGCCATGTGATGTGATCCAATTTTGAGGTGCTGATGACTTTATTAACATCGAATTTCTTGGGAGAAAAACCGATGCATCGCCAAGAGTCTTTTGTTGAGAGGCTTTCTCTGGGGATTTTCCTTAATTCGGAAAAGCGAGAAATATCATCTTCAATGGTGAAGAGTGATGTTCCAGAAGTGTCATCCGAATGTCTTCTTTCCTTTCAGAGGTTCAAGTTATCAAAGTGGTCGAGGACAGTTTCCAATCCAAAAATAAATTGGGGAGAAATTGCTCAGACAATACATTTCCTGATGAGGAAAGAACACAAACCAGGATTTTGTCTTATCTGACGCGGAAAGGAAAACTGACGACTTGATTGACAAAAGGACTTTATCACTTGGGAATGAGTATGACCAGAGTGATAGTAATGCAATATGAATCTGAATATGAATCAATTGTGCATGATGTATGTATGTTTATTCTGACAAAACTGACGCGACATACAGACTAATGAATGAACACGACTGGATAATCTGCTACTGCGGGAGATGAAAAGTACCATCGGTTCAAGATATCAATCTTGTATTGCTTAGGAGAGGTAGACCCTGTGGGGAAGAAAGAACCATCAATTGGTCTTCAAAGGTACGAACTCTTCCAAGAATATCAGACGGGACATTATATCCGAAACGGTTGATCCTTCATTCAGGTGTATTGGTTTAGAAGGAGTACTTTGATTTTGCACTTTGAGGTTTAATCACTTCCGGAGAAACTATCGATGTTCTCTTTGATGTTCAAAGTCAAAAGGAATTGCCATCTTTATTTTAAAAGCAGAAGAAAATTTTGACAAGTAAATTCATTTTTTTTTCTTTCAAGAATCGTTGATCATGTTTAAAATGTCATTCTGTAAAGCAAAAATAAATGAGAGTTGCAAACAAAAGCATTAAGGCTCAAATTGTATTGAATGGATGGAAATCAGCTAAGTGCGTGATCCCATAGAGCATTACAAAGTTTAGAAAATGGTAATTTAAGGGAAAAGGGGCTACATTGAAACATAACGACCGCTATCCTTCTACCAACTTTGAATTCTGGACATTCTGGGCTTCTGTTGACGGTGACCTTGATTGAAGTTTTCTTGATGGATGGCATTACTGCTGAGGAGTCAAACTAATTAGACGTAGTTACTTGCCATAAATCCCTAACTTTTGCCTGGATTGTCTTTTGAGATTTTCAATCCATCAGGGTGATTTTTTTTTGCTTATGTCTCTAATTTTTGCCTGGACTGCCCTTTCGGGTTTTCAATCCACCGAGACGTTTTTTTTCATATTTAAGCGAAGTATTTCTTGACTACATCAACATTCGTCGGGTAGGTAAACTCCTCTGCATCCATGGTTGCGAGTCTCAAGGCACCGCCTGAGAAGGCTTTCTTGAACACATATGGGCCGTCATAATTCGGAGTCCATTTACCCCGGGAATTAGTGAGGAATGATTGTATCTTTTTGAGCACGAGGTCTCCTTTTCTGAAGACACGGGGTCAGACCTTTTTGCGAACGCCTTCTTCATTCCTTGCTGATACAACTGATCATGGCATAGAGCTTTCATTCTCTTTTCTTCGATTAGGTTAAGTTCGCCGTGCCGACTTTGACACCATTCTGCTTCTGTTAGCTTGGCTTTCATCAATACCCTGATTGATGGGATTTCTACTTCTATGTGGAGTACTGCCTCCTGTCATACCCCAAGTTTTGACCACTAAGATCTCCCATCATTGTGCAAATCATCATCACAATATGGATGAACCATCATACCTCATCAGTCTCCCAAAAGATGGGTGAGCATCCACTACCATCAAACTTAGGGTTTCAAGCCCTCTCAGAGTTCTTAGACAAAGGATCAATCAAGAATTGACATGATCTTCAACTTTTCTAAACCTCTCAAACATCCATAATGGATCAAGAGGATTCCCACATCAAGGATTAAGCACAAGGTTGCTCCCTTCTAGGTGGATCAAGCCTCAAGATCACCAGTGTCACCAAATTAGGGTTTTGGTCGACCAGGGCCTCCAGTTGGAAATTTTACTCTGGGCATGAGCCAATGCTTCAAAGCATAACCTAATATACTCCATGGAACCTCATGGACCCAAGTATCAAGTCAATTTGACCTCAGGGGATGCATACATCAAAAATCAGGAATTAGGGTTTCTTGACCTAATTCACCCCTAAGTTGACTTTTGGGACAAATCATGAGACAAGACCTCAAGAGAGGATTTGAGGGTCTCCAATACACCACATTGATCCATTTACAACAATGGATTGATCCAAGAAGCTTGAGCAACAAGTCTCAATTTCATCAGTACCACAGTTAGGGTTTTGAGGAAAAAGTCAACTGTAGCTTTGACTTTTGACAAGGACATGCTCCCAAGCCCTAGACATGATTCAATATATCCTATAACACCCATGAAACATGTCCATCAATTTTATTTAGGTCAAAGACATGATTTCCTAAAGGATTGCGTAGTTTGGAATTCATCGGATAAAAAGTCAACTGTGCACAAAAGTCAACTTTGACTTTTTGAGATTTTTCACAAAAATGGATTTTTAACCCTAAAATGATGTTAATGTATGATTTTAATCATCATTCATCAAGAAAAATCAAAGAAAGTGGGATAAATTGTAAAAGGGGTAACCATAAAAAGTTAGAAAATTTTCTAAGTTATGAACAAAGTGGCAATGGTACCAACTTTGGAGGATCATAACTCGTAAACCACAAATCCATTTCTCCCCATCCAAAGCTTGATTTGTAGATCTCATGGCCCTCTACAAAAACTTCAACTGGACCTCATTCCAATTCTTCATGGATTTTGAGTTATGGATTGATCAAAATCACAAAAAGTGAAAATGTCACTTTTTTCCAACACTTAGTGAAATTTTCACTAAGTCAGAATCTGCCTTCACTTTTTTCCAAATGTCGAGACATTTTTCACTTGGATCCAAAAATTATCAAAACCAAATATGATCAAACAGTTGTTGTATCATATAAGGGCTTTCCAAAATGGCCAAGAACATCACCAAATTCAACTTGAGCCATGAGATATGACATTGCCAAGTTGCCTTACCGAAAACTGCCAAGGCAAGGCAGAATTTTTCATTTTTCGTCGATTTGCCAAAATCAGCCAATTTCAAGCCTTGTCATCATCTTGGACACATCTGAGGATCAAATCTAAAGGGGACAATCACTGAGCCAAGCCTCCAAAGTCCTTGGAACAAGAAGTAGCATGCCAAACCTAGAATTGCCTAAAAGAGGGACAAGACTCCAATTTTGGATTGGAGCATTTAATAGATGCTTAGAGGTGGCATGGACTGACACATTTGCAACTGAATTCAGTCAAGATTCCTCCAACAAGTAGGGAACCAAAGCTCTGTGCTCTAACCTCTAGTCAATGGCTAGAGGAGACTTGGATTTTCATTTGCCAACATTGGCCAAACCTCTGCTGCAGTTGCCATTCACTATTGATCCCAAAACAAACTTGCTCTACTATAAATAGAGCTCATTAGTGCTCAGTTTGAGTACACCAAAGCCATCAAACTGATGCTTTCCTCAAAATCCCTTTCTCTAGGCAAAAATACCTTCTTTAGCAAGGTAACTCTGAGTTTTTGAGTTTGAGAGCTTTTTCAATCAAACCAATCACAAACACACACCTCATAAACATCATATGTAGGTGATCTAAACTCTCACAAGTGACCTGTAATCACAAAATCACAAAGTCACATCTCAAAACCTCAAAATAGGCTTTTTGTGCATTTTTCAAGCCATGTCTTGATTCAGTCACTTTCCAAACCAGATAAAACCTCAAACACACTCCAAATATCATCCTTGAACTGTCCCAAATGGTTCCTCCCATCTGGAACACCATTTGAGAGAGTTGCTATTTTGGTCACTTTTAACCCCTTTTGCAAGAAAGGGCCAGTTTGTGTTTTTGCAGGTACCAGCTGATTCCAATCATCCTAAAAGCTTCTAAGGGATCATTTGAGTGTGTCTAAAGCATCAAATCATTTCTGGAACAAGAGGCTTGACAGATTGCACAAAAACTCCAAAAAGCTCAAAAAGAGGTAAGCCTCATGACTTGAACTTTCCAAAATATGCAATACTTTGAAGTCCACTAATCATGCACACCTCATACATGTTATATATGTTGTGTTTGAACCAATTGATCATGTAATTCATGCCTGTATCAAAGTGTAGCATAGAACATGCAATTATAGACCTTTTTCAAAACCACTATCGGGTTTTGAGGAGGGAGTGTGATCTGAAAAAAACTACCACCACCATTGGATTCCTTGTGAAATTCTGGTCCAGATGCATATAAATTTTGTCTCAAACCATTAAGAATTGAGAAAGTTATGACCTTCACGTTTCTGAGCCAAAGCTTGCCTTGCCTTGCCTTGGGCCAGGCCTAAAACCAAGGCATGACTTGTATATTTGTGTTTTCACTCAAAACAATGGATGTATCACCACCCCAGTGGTAAGGCGCGCGCCCTGTGACCTTGAGGTCATGGGTTCAAACCCCATCCATGTCATTTTGTGTTTTTTCACATTTTGCCATTTTTTCCAATATTTTTGTTTTATTAATTAATTGGAAAATTAATAACTCTTTCAATTTTAATTATTTTTTATTGGTTCTTTTTGAAAAAAATCACAAAAATGTTGAAATATTTTATTCCACAAAAAAATTAAGTTTATATTATTTATTTAATATAATTAGTATTTTTGTGAATAAATTCATTTTTATTTGTTTTTAAACATTTTAAAATGAACATTCATCTTGAAAAATCAAGACCAAATGAGTTTTAATATCTCTTGTGATTAAAACTTCATTTTTCAAACCTTAAACAAAAATCACAAGTGGTTTATTCAAATTCATTTGGTATTTTTCATTGATTTTCTTTTAATATTTACTGTTAAAGGAAAACAAATTAGGGTTTCTTTGATTTTCACCCTCACAAATCATTTTCAAACACTCATGGGCCTCTAATAGAGTGTAAGACCCAATCCTTTGTAAATACAAACCTATTTTTGGGCCTCAAATGTTGTATAAGTCCCGTTGTATTTCAAAAAGTTCGATGCGATCATCGTCCGTTGAAAAACAAACCTTGGGCCTCTCCTCGAGCTATAAGACCCATTCAAAATCTTTTGGGCCTCTATTAGAGTGTAAAACCCAATCCCCTTTTAACCAAAATGATTTTGGACCTCAGATATTGTATAAGTCCCTCTGCGTTAAAAGAAAAGTTTGGCGCAATCGTCACCCGTTTAAAATAAACCATCTGGGCCTCTCCTCGAGCTATAAGACCCATTCAAAACTTTTGGGCCTCTATTAGAGTGTAAGACCCAACCCCTTTTGAAAAGCAAATTATCTTGGGCCTCAGTCATTGTATAAGACCCACTACGTTTTCAAAAATCTCGGTGCGATCGCCATTTCAAACGAAAGATCATATGGGCCTACCCAGATGTTATAAGCCCCACACTTTTTCTTTAAACCTTTTGGGCCTCTTGAGAGAGTGTAAGACCCATCCCTTTGTACAGAGAATCTTTCTCGGGCCTCGGTCACTTGTATAAGTCCCTCTATACAAAATGATAGTGCGATCACTGATAAAAACCTGGACCTCTCCTTGAGCTGTAAGCCCCAATTTTTCTTTCAAAGCACTTTCTCCTTTGATCTTGAATATACTGTTGTTTTCAATCTTTCTTTGTTGAACAACTAACCAAACAACATGGAAGCTCTACAACCGATTAAGTGGTTATATGCTTTCTTTATCCGCTTTCATATACATTTAACTGTATTGTGGGGCTGTTTCACTGTAAGTCTTCTTTCATAAACTCATATCGACTGTGTAATAATAGTATAGATATTTAGAGTTTCCCTGGCAACTACGTCTAGCACTAAGCCCTGTTGATTACTCTTAAAATAGACAAAACTAGATCCACATAGGATTACCAGATACAGTCTTCCCTCCTCTTGGGGTTAAACAATATGGAGACGTGAAAGGCAGCATTCTCGGTGAACCCTTTCACAGACTGTCACCTTTAGAAATCGTCAAAGAAACTCTATTCCCCAGAGATGATCTTTTCTCCGTGAATGGCATCTCTTGAGTTTCTTCCAAATTCTCGAACTTTCCTGGCTTGATCTATTCTCTGTGAATAGCATGTCTTGAATTTCTTGGGGTTTGGGGACCCACAGGCTTCTTAAAAGCATCCTCGCCTCCTCTTGGGCGTTGTACAAGGACGCGTCGGCTTCTTAGAAGTATTCACAACCTCCTCTTAGGCTTCTTATAAATGATTTCTTCCTCTGGGAATGATAGCCTCCTCTTGGGCTTCGTACAAATTGTCCCTCGGCTTCTTAAAAGTTTCCATCCTCCTCTTGGGCTTCGTACAAATTGTCCTGATGACCTCCTAGAGGTATAGAAACAGAAATTAGTCATCTTAATAGAACAGTCTTTCAAAAAGTCTAGATCTTGCTATTACTGTTTCTTAAACGTAGTACAAAAGATGAAACTCAAGACTTGTACAGTCTAATTCCCTTGAGTCTTAAAGATATTCTCAAGTTTCTTTTCAAAACTAGGAGATGAAACCCGTAGACTCGGACAATCTCAATACCCTTTGGATTTCCCATTTCCTTAAAGAACAGGAAAAACCCTGATCCTCCAATCAAATCCCTGAGTGCAAACAGTACTCATATAAGAACTGATTTTCTCTTTAAATCAGCATACTGGACCTGTCACTAAACTGAAACAGTAACCCTAGCCTCCTCTTGGGCTTTGTACAATGATTCTACCCACCGGAGTTAACCTTTTCGGACTCTCTTGTTGAGTCAACCTTTAGCCTCCATCTCGGGCTTCGTACGAGATACAAAACACTCTCTTGTTGAGTCAAAACCTTTAGCCTCCATCTCGGGCTTCGTACGAGATACAAAATCACTCTCTTGTTGAGTCCAACTTTTAGCCTCCATCTCGGGCTTTGTACGAGATACAAAAACACTCTCTTGTTGAGTATAAAAGACGCTCTTGTTGAGTCCAACCTTTAGCCTCCATCTTGGGCTTCGTACAAGACACATATAAAATATTCTCCTGTAGATTCAACCCTTTTAGCCTCTCTCTCGGGCTTCGTACGAGACACACAAAAATCACCCTCTTGTTGGGTCGATAGCCTCCTCTTAGGCTTTGTATAAGGAAAGCCCGGTTGAACCAATCAACCTTTTAGCATCAAAGCTGTGCCTTGTTCACAGTATACAAACATCAACAACTTCTTTCCCTTCATCTAATTGTTGTAAGCGGCAAGCCTCTAGATCATCTACATCAATGCCACTGTCCCTCTTTTAGCATGAGAAATTCCTAAGGAAATATGGCATTACTCTACACCGAGTTAAAGTTTTCTCCTTCAGGTCGAAAACCCTTATAAAGGAAATTATGGCATTGCTGGATTCACGTATCCCAGTTAAAGTAATCCTCCTTTATAAACCAGTCACCCGACAATTGTGACAAACACACCCCTTTAGAGATGACAAATTCTCTCTAAAGTCAACACCCTTTTAGCTTCACATCTTGGGCTTCGAACAAGATACAAATAGATTCTTTTAGCTTCATATCTTGGGCTTTGAACAAGATATAAACCACCTTTAGCTTCACGTCTTGGGCTTTGAACAAGACACCAAAACACCATCTACGATCGCTCTGATTTCCCTGTTTCGGTAAACGGGAATACGTAGGCATAAGATTGAAAGGAAAAATCTTAGTGAGCACACTCAACAAAAAACCACAATCCCATACCCACATACATAAATTAAAAAGTATCAGTCCTAACCCCTTACCCATGAACATTCCCGGTGTTCCGTTATAAACAAAGAAAGAAGAAAGAGGCCCCACTTCCATATCGCATCCGTAACCTAACAGACCTCTGTTTAAACTCGGTATGCAAGCAGGGTTAATTGGAGACATCTATTTCCCTTCATTCATCAGCTTCAATAGGATAAAAAATGAATCGACCTGCAGTACCCCCAAAAGAGCGATAATGCTTAAGAAACACGTCCAGTTTCGCTCGCTACAGAAAAGTGGCGCCCACCGTGGGGCCAGTCATGATTTTCTCTCTTTCTTTCTTAAAGTAAAAGCCTTTGGCAAGTTATTTTCATCGGGGGATGTCTTTATTGCTAGGATTGGCCTTCACTAGGATCTTATGTCAAAAACTTTTATTTAGGAAGGAACCACAGAGTGGCGCCTCCGCCGGGAAGCCATTTTCTGTTAGGAACACAGGATTCATAGCTCTTAAAAGTCTAGGACATTAGGAAAAATATATATACTGCTTTTCCTAATTGATATATGTGTTTATTTTTCTGCTAATGGGAATGCGTGTGATGCCGCATGTGGAAAGATTGAGTATACGCGATACCACCCTCTTCTGAGGACTCTTCGAAAAAACACCACCTAGCACGGTTCCCGGGCCGCTGGTGTTTTTCTCGACAAGAGTTGATGATGTTGAGAGACAGGTACAAAAATCACTAGTATAAACCTTTGGGACGGGTAGAGCCTTGACTTCATGACACCGACCCTTTGACCCCATGTTTTTTCTATGTTTTTGTGTGCTGTATTCATGCATTCATTTAAAAAAACATTACATCAAAGAAAATCTTCTCTTTTAGTCTCTCCTTTTTTCAAATTAAACTAAGACAATGATTGCAAATGTCAGAGAAAAAGACTGCGCTCATGGATTTCGGTAGAAGGAGAACTCATAAGTACACTTTCTAGGTTCCAAAGTTAAAGGATTTGAGAGGTTTGGCGAGAATGGTCACTAACCCTGAAGTTTTTAGAGCCAAGTACGGAGGTCTGCTACCTCTGTTAAGGGTCTAAGTAATTGAAAGAATCAGGGATGCACTCGTTCAGTTTTACGATCCGGTCTATCACTGTTTCACATTCCCGGATTATCAACTAGCACCAACGCTGGAGGAGTATTCTCATCTGATCGATTTACACATCACTGATCGAGCTCCGTTTTTCTGGACTGGAAGAAATTCCAAAGGATCAGACCATTGCAAGAGCAATTTATTTGGACGAGTCAGAGGTCAGGACTCACATGACCACTAAGGGTGGCATACAAGGTTTGCCGGCCCAGTTCTTGACAAATAAAGCCCTGTACTTCGCTAGTATAGGGAACGTGACTGCTTTTGAAAACATCTTTGTCTTACTCAGTTACGGGTTATTTCTATTTCCCAACACCAATAACTTCGTCGATATCAACTCCATTAAGGTTTTTCTCATTGGAAACCCTGTGCCGACTTTGCTCGCGGACACATATCATTCTGTACACTTAGGGAATTTGTACAACGGAGGGGAGATCACATGTTGTGTACCTCTGCTATACAAATGGTTTATCTCCCATTTGCCTAAGTCTGCTGCTTTTTAGGATCAAAAGAATACTTTACGTTGGTCGCAGAGAATCATGTCTCTTACCAACTCTGACATAGATTGGTGCAATAGGATTTATGAGGGAATCAGGATCATTGACCGTTGTGGAAACTTCCCCAACATACCCCTCATAGGAACTAAGGGAGGAATCAATTACCATCCAGTGTTGGTTCGTCGTCAATTTGGATACCCGATGAGGCATGTCCCGCGTAATACTCATCTGGAAGGTCCTTTCTTCAAAGAAGGAGAAAATGACAGAGCACTAAAGATGTAAATAGTGCACGCTTGGAAACATGTTCCTAAGAAAGGACGAGAGTCTCTAGGAAAACCGGACTGTGTCTCGGTGGAGCCTTACCTCCACTAGGTACAAACTAGAGCTCTCATGCTAAAGATGCCTTATCCTCATCACGGAGTTCTTCCGCCAAGGGAGTCTGTCATGTACTTCATGACTGAAATGGAAAAACTTTAGGTTACTCTCAACAAAGTTCAGCGGGAGAGGAGGTCTTGGAAGAACAAGTACCGCACCCTCAATGTGGAGTGTATCAAAATACAGCAACTACTGAAGGATAAAGATGCCCTGATTGAAATTTTGGAGCAGCATATTGTGGATAATCAGGATGACCAAAGGAATTTGCTCGCTCCTTTCACCTGGCAAAGGAATGACAACCCGACAACGGCCCAAGAGCCCCGATCCAAGAAAAGTAAAGTAACAGAATCAGCACCCAGTTTGTCCTCAGAGAGGACACGGGACCCCTTAGCTTAGGTTTTTGTTTCCGCATCTTGTAATCTACTGTATTTCTATTTTCACAATCCTTTGAATTCAATAAAATGGGGTTTCCCCATTGTTTGATATTTGCAATCTAATTGTCGAAGTTTATTTTGATTAAACAAAAAAAAACAATTAATATAATCATTGCATTCATCATTCTCACATCACGTATTCTTCTTACCTACGAATCTCACATTTGTGTCTCGATTCTAGAGTCAAATTGTCTCATTCGTACAATACACGGGCCAATCATCAGAAAAAGATGGATGATCTTGAGGAAGAGAACAGAGAGTTGAAAGAAGAGATCGACGCTCTCAGAGAGGATATGAGAAAGCTTCGTAACGACATGCAAGCCATGGCAGAAGCTCAACTACAAAGAACTGTGATCTCAGAGGTCACCTCAACGCCCATAGTGGAAAAGTATGATCCTAGGTACAAAATGCCGAAAGATCGTCCCTGGGGCATGCCTGTTAACTATATCCCGGAAGGATATGCTTTGCCAATCACTGGAGATCCGGAAACTTCAGCAGAAGCCGCTGGGCCTAAAGGTAACAAACTTCGGGAAAGCGAAGATGCCAGAGGCATATTGAGGACTCCTGAAGGTTACAAACTTCGGGAAACGCCAAGATTCACGGCTGTAGTCACGGTACCACCCCCTGTGGCGCACACTGTCCCAGAAGGACAGATTCCACAGATACCTTCTGGTAGAAAGGAAACTATGTTTGATAGGATGGATGAGTTCCAGGAACAGTTCCTGGAGATGCAAAAGGAACTGCAAGCCATCCCCGGTCAAGATTTATTTGGAAAGGGCGCCGCAGACCTTTGTCTGGTCCCTAATGTGAAAGTTCCGCACAAGTTCCAAGTGCCCGACTTTGAAAAATACAAGGGTAACTCTTGCCCTCAGAGTCACTTGGTAATGTATGCCCGACGAATATCGGCTTAGAAAGAGAATCAGGACCTACTGATTCATTACTTCCAAGATAGTTTAACCGGTGCCGCACTCAAATGGTACATGGGTTTAAACCGCGCTACGATCAACACATTCAGAGATCTTGGCACTGCCTTCGTCCAACAATATAAATACAATCTGGACATGGCACCAGACAGAGATCAGCTCAGATCAATGTCGCAAAAGGACAAAGAAACCTTTAAGGAATATGCTCAGAGATAGTGTGAAATTGCTGCTCAAATTTGTCCACCTCTTGAGGAAAAAGAGATGACAAAAATCTTCTTAAAGACCTTAAGCTCATTTTACTATGACAGAATGGTTGCCAGTGCGCCCAGTGATTTCAACGAAATGGTCGGTATGGGGGTACGTCTCATGGAAGCTGTTTGAGAAGGACGTCTAGTAAAAGATGCTGGATCATCAAGTAGTACAAAGCGATATGGTAGTGCTCTCCCTAAGAAAAAAGAGCAAGATATTGGGAATATCTCTCTCGAAAAGCAAAGGCGACGTTATCAACCAGTAGCAGCTGTGACTCCTGCTATCAATCCCACACCTAGGTGTCAACCTCAGGTTGCACAGAGCCAACCTAGTCAACAACAATTTCAGCAAAGGACACAACAACCTCTTCAGCAGGCTCGTCCTCCATACAATAACAACCGTACAACGCGGCCCCCAGGATTTGATCCTATCCCCGTATCATACGCGGAACTATTTTCATTACTACTGGCCAAGGGGCATATCCAGACTAAATCCCCTCTTGCAGTACCAGAAAATCTGCCTTTTTGGTTTAAGGTGGACCAGACTTGCCCTTATCATCAAGGAGGACCAGGGCATAACATAGAGAACTGTCTCAACTTCAAGTCTGACGTGCAAAAGGTTTTTAGGAGTGGGGTCTTATCTTTCAAAGATACGAATCCGAATGTTCTCACGAACCCGCTGCCTCAACATGAGAAAGCTGCAGTCAACCTGATAGAGGAAGAGTCTAACAATGTCTATCAAATTCATGATGTACTCTTGTTAAGGACCAATCTGGTCAAGATGCATTGTAGACAGAATGGGTATGGCCACGTGCCACCTCATAATTATCACCAGTGTGATATCTGCTCTAAAAATAACCAGGGATGTTCTGTGGTGCAATCAGCTTTACAGGAACGGATGGATCTCGGATAGATCCAAGAGTACCGAGTTCGTGGAGTTAACATGGCCTATACGAATTCCAACGTCATTCAAAACCATGACATATGTGCGATGAATGTCAACCTGGTGGCAATACACTCAAGGCAAAGCCAGTATCATAATCTGCCACTGCACGATTACAGTTCTTGTCTGACTTTCTCGGTAAACGAACAGGGATGCTCTTTTGTACAAGAGGCCCTCCAGCGTCAGATGGATCTTGGATGGATCCAGGACTACCATGATAGGAACCACTATCAGATCAACATGGTTCAGATCTTCGATATTCACTTGATGAATACCAACCTGGTAGAGTTACATGCTGAGAAGGTCCGACTCGGGTTCCTGATTTCACATAACTATCAAAGCTGTAAGGCGGGTTGCGAAAACAATCAAGGTTGTGCCCTTCTCCAGGAGGCACTTCAGCACTTATTAAATCACTGGTGGATGCCAATCTATATGGATGAAGATACTCAGCAAATTAGTATCAATAACAGGAACCCTACTCGGTGTCAAAGTCAGGATGTCAGATCTGTGGAAACTAACCTAGTGAGGTTACATTGCATTCAAAGAGGGCGTGGCCAGGTGTCGCCACACAACTATGAATGTTCTAGAGTCTGTTCAGAAGATAACCAAGGGTGCTACCTTGTGCGAGCAGCTCTTCAGGGTCAGGTGGATCATAGAGAGATTCGCCCATATCCGGGTTCCAGACCAATCAACTGGGCGCCGGACTACCTCGCTGATCAAATTGCGGATGTTGTCGTAATCTCTGATCATCAGAGGGGCAGGGATGTTTGTGCCATCATTCCTCTACTTGACGAATCAAGAGTTCCCAACCAGGAACGGATTGAAATTGCTTACGACAGTCAGAAAAATCAGAAGGCTCCCATAGTCATCTATCTTTCGGGACCACTACCGTATGAATTAACTAAGGCAATCCCTTACAAATATGGTGTGACGATAATTGAAAATGGAAAGGAAATTCCATTACCCTCCGTCGTAAATATCGCAGACATCAGTCGTGTAACACGGAGCGGTAGAATCTTCAACAGAGGAGTTGGAGAGTCCAGCAAAGAAAAGGAACCTCAGACAGAAGTTCCCAATCCACCGGTCGGTCAGTCCAGTAATCCCGACCTTTCGAAAAACAATGATGAGATGCTGAAGCTCATCCAAAGGAGTGAATACAACATTCTTGATCAGCTATTACAAACTCCTTCAAAGATCTCTGTGTTGTCACTTTTACTCAGTTCAGAAGCGCACAGGGAGGCTCTACAGAAAGTCTTGGAGCAAGCCTTTGTAGTACAGGATATAACAATCAGACAGTTTGATAACATTGTCTCTAACATCACTTCCTACAATAACTTGGGATTTAGCGATGAGGAATTACCTGAAGAAGGTCGCCGTCATAACATGGTGTTCAACATTACAGTCAACTGCCAGGACGAAGCTTTAGCCAGCGTACTGGTAGACACAGGGTCTGCCCTGAATGTCATGCTGAAGTCCACTTTGATGCAAGTATCCTTCAAAGGACCCCCGATGAGAACTAGTGAGGTCGTCGTCAAAGCATTCGACGGGTCCAGAAAAATGGTTATCAGCGAAGTCGACCTTCCCATAAATATTGGTCCTCACACTTTCCAAGTCACTTTCCAGGTCATGGATATCCGGGCAACGTACAGTTGTTTATTAGGAAGACCTTGGATATATCAGGCTGGGGCGGTCACCTCGACCCTCCACCAAAAGTTAAAGTTCGTCCAGAACAACCAGCTCGTCACGGTCTGTGGAGAGCAAGCCTTGCTCGTGAGTAACTTATCATTATTTACTTGTGTAGAACCTGATGAGGTTATTGGAACTTAGTTCCAAGCACTGTCGGTGAGCAAGGACAATCAGTCTGAAGAGGGAACTTCCATTTCCTCATACAAAGACGCTATCAACGCGGTCGAGAGTACCAATACAACAGGATGGGGATAGCTAGTCATTCCTACTGACAATAAAACAAAGAAGGGTCTTGGTTTTTCTGTAACCTATGCCCAGATAGCTACTACCAGCGATGAAAGTCTTCATCCCATTCGAGACTTCTTCCACAGTGGAGGTTTCCTTCACCCAGTGCCTCAAGAAGTGCATACCATCAATAAATATGATTCCTCTGATATGGAAGAAGAATGGGAGTCCTATCTTAACGAAGACGGTTATATGTCTCAGGACGAAACGCAGACTCCATTTTTCTTTCCTGCACAGAGCCCGAGATTTATACCAAGGTTAGATGTCAAAATGATGTATGGAGATTACGATCCGGAAGGATGTCGTGCTCCACCAAACTCATTAGAGGAAGACACTCCGATGAAAGACAATTTTGACCACAACTATCATGGCCCAATGGATGGCCTGCCAATGTGGCAGCCTTGCCCAAGAGACTTGGGGCAAGAGAATCAGCCAAACAATGAAAATCAACTGAGCATCATTGAACAGAATACTTGTGTCCCCACCATGTCATGGGATCAACACCCAGGGTATCCTGAAAATACCCCGCACGACGATGAATTCGCAACGTTTGCAGGATTAGAGTTCATCAACTATTCTTTTCCCGAGGTCAACGTCATCGAGAGAGATGACTCCTCCAATTCCAAAGAAGTATGGGACACCTTGGGACAGGCGAGTGGTAAGTTCGACTACTTCGTCAAGTACACCACTCCCGAAAGCTCTCGTATCAGGCTCGAAGACATCCAGCCAACTGGATGGGGAGATCTACTTGAGAGCACAAATGCTATGCAAAAGGCAACAGAGGAATCCTCCTACGACAATTCTGCTTGGGAGACAGATTCCAATGATCCTGCTCCACCAGAAATCAACGTCATTTCTGAAGACAAATCAAGGAAAGTGCCAGACTTTGTGATTCACCGAGGAGTTCGCCGCCAATGGGTTGCTGTTGATGTTCCGAAGATTGTTCATAAGTCAAAGTAATTGCCATCTTTAGCCTTTCACCCTGCCCGGGTGAAACGGATGTTTTGATAGGGCTCGATTTCTGTAAATTTTCCCTCTTCGCTTTGCCCAAAGCGACAGAGTTTTGTTTTATAGGGCTGTAGTTTCAAGAATTGACTTGTTCATTAATAAAATAACGTCGTTATGTAATTTCTGCGTTAATTGCTGTTTTCTCTTTTTGCTTTTCTCAGAAAATGGTAATCCTAAAAAACATCTCAAATAATAAAAACAAGCAGTAAAAGAAACACACTGCACACACTCTTGCATTTTCTCTATCTCTTCTAAAAACAATCATCTCGTCATGCAGATTGCTTGTTTTAAACCCAGTTGAAACATACGATCCGATGCCTTCTCCCAACTTTGAGTTCCCAGTATTTGGGGATGAAGAAGAAGTTGACAACAAAATTCCAGAAGAGATCTCCCGATTACTCAGACAAGAGGAAAGGTCCATTGAACCTCACAAAGAGCCGTTGGAAACGGTAAACTTGGGTTCAGAAAAAGAGAGAAAAGAGATCAGGATTGGGGCACTACTCAGTCCAACTGCCAGAGAGGGTTTGTTAAAGCTTCTCAAAGAATTCCCCGATGTATTCGCTTGGTCCTATCAGGATATGCCAGGGTTGGATACCAGCATCGTGGAACACCATTTACCATTGAGATCGGAATGTCTGCCAGTAAAACAAAGTTTGAGACGGACTCATCCAGACATGGCCATCAAAATCAAAGAGGAGGTACAGAAACAGATTGACGCAGGTTTCCTCGCTACATCAGAATATCCTCAATGGTTAGCCAACATCGTACCCGTTCCGAAAAAGGATGGAAAAGTCAGAATGTGTGTCGATTACAGAGATTTAAACAAGGCTAGTCCAAAGTATGACTTTCCCTTGCTGCACATTGACATGTTGGTAGACAGTACAACAAAGTTCAAAGTTTTCTCCTTCATGGATAGATTCTCGGGGTACAATCAGATCAAAATGGCGCCGAAAGACATGGAGAAAACTTCGTTCATTACCCCATGGGGTACCTTTTGTTACAAGGTAATGTCGTTCGGTTTGAAGAATGCCGGGGCAACCTATCAACGGGCCATGACTACTCTTTTTCATGACATGATACACAAAGAAATCGAGGTATATGTCGATGATATGATTGCAAAATCTAGAAGAGAAGAGGAGCATGTGACCCACCTGTCAAAACTATTTGAGTAGTTGAGAAAGTACAAACTCCACTTGAATCCCAACAAGTGCACCTTTGGTGCCCGTTCAGGGAAACTCTTAGGGTTCATCATCAGCCAGAAAGGAATTGAGGTTGATCCTGACAAGGTCAAGGCCATTCAAGAAATGCCTTCTCCGAAAACTGAAAAACAAGACTGGGGATTCCTAGGACGTTTGAACTACATCTCCAGATTTATATTCCTCATGACCGCGACATGTGCGCCGATTTTCAAACTGCTAAAAAAGAATCAGGACTGCGTTTGGGCAGAAGATTGTCAAACTGCCTTCGACAGTATCAAGGAATACCTGTTGAACCCACCGATTCTATCCCCTCCAGTGGAAGGAAGACCACTGATCATCTACTTAACAGTCTTGGAAGATTCCATGGGCTGCGTACTTGGCCAACAAGACGAAACCAAAAGGAAGGAGTCAGCCATCTACTATTTGAGCAAGAAATTCACCGACTGTGAAACTCGGTACACGATGCTCGAGAAAACTTTCTGCGCTTTGGCTTGGGCAGCCAAACGTCTACGGCAGTACATGATTCATCACACTACATGGTTAATCTCCGAAATGGATCCAATCAAGTATGTATTTGAAAAACCTGCTCTCACGGGAAGGATTGCCCGTTGGCAGATGTTGCTATCAGAATATGACATAGAGTACCATGCTCAGAAAGCCGTTAAGGGGAGTGTTTTAGCCGATCATTTGGCTCATCAACTGATTGACGATCAAGAATCAATCGGGTTTGACTTCCCAGACGAAGATGTCATGTATCTAAAAATGAAAGATTGCGATGAACCGCTACCTAGTGAAGGGCCAGAACCAGATTCCCAATGGGGACTTATTTTTGACGGAGCTGTCAATCATTACGAAAATGGAATTGGGGCAATTATCATAACACCTCAGGGTACCCACATTCCTTTCACTGCCAGACTTACGTTCAAGTGCACAAACAATGAGGCCGAATACGAAGCTTGTATTATGGGTCTCGAGGAAGCGATTGACTTAAGGATCAAAAACTTGGACGTATATGGTGACTCAGCCCTGGTTATCAATCAGATCAAAGGAGATTGGAACACATACTAATCAGGATTGATCCCTTATAAAGATTACACGAGAAGGTTGTTACCCTTCTTCAACAGAATTGAGTTTCATCACATCCCTCGTAATGAGAACCACATGGCTGACGCTTTAGCCACTCTCTCTTCCATGATTAGCGTAGGTAAATGGAATGGCATACCTAAGATCGACATAATGCACCTTGAGCGGCCTGCTTACATCTTCACGATTGAAGCAGTCATAGACGACAGACCTTGGTATCAAGATATCAAATGCTTCCTTCATAAACAAGAGTACCCACCTGGGGCGTCTAGAAAAGACAGGAAAACCCTCAGAACGCTGGTTGGAAACTTCTTTCTGAGTGGTGATACACTTTATAAGCGGAATTTTGACATGGTCTTGCTCTGATGCATCGACAGACCAGAAGCAGACATGCTGATAACAGAAATTCACGAAGGGTCCTTTGGCACTCATGCCAATGGACACACAATGGCGAGGAAAATTCTAAGAGCGGGGTACTATTGGTTGACCATGGAATCCGACTGCTACAAGTACATGAGGGGATGTCACAAGTGTCAGATATACTCTGACAAAATCCATGTATCGTCAGCGCATCTCAAAGTTCTTTCTTCCCCATGGCCTTTTTCCATATGGGGAATCGACATGATTGGCTCGATTGAGCCCAAGGCTTCGAACGGACATCGGTTCATCCTGGTAGCCATTGACTACTTCACCAAGTGGGTCGAAGCAGCGTCATACGTGAATGTAACCCGACAAGTGGTGATCCGATTTATCAAAAACAATATCATCTGCCGTTATGGTGTTCTGGGCCAGATCATTACTGATAATGGATCTAACTTGAACAATAAGATGATGAAGGAGTTGTGCGCAGAGTTCAAGATCGAACACCATAACTCATCTCCCTACCGACCAAAGCTGAACGGAGCGGTAGAAGCGGCTAACAAGAACATCAAGAGGATTGTTCAAAAGATGGTTGTAACCTACAAAGATTGGCACGAGATGCTACCCTTTGCTCTTCACGGTTATCGCGATTCCGTCCGCACTTCAACAGGGGTAACCCCTTTCTCTCTAGTATATGGCATGGAAGTAGTGCTCCCCATAGAAGTAGAGATCCCGTCAATCCGGGTATTGATGGAAGCTAAGCTTACAGAGGCTGAATGGTGTCAAAGTCGACACGACGAATTGAACCTGATCGAAGAAAAGAGAATAACGACACTATGCCACGGTCAGTTGTATCAACAGAGAATGAAGAAGGCCTTTGACAAAAAGGTACGATCTCGCATCTTTAGGAAAGGAGATCTCGTGCTCAAGAAAATACAATCATTTATCACTAATTCTAGGGGCAAGTGGACTCCGAATTATGATGGCCCTTATGTGGTCAAGAAAGCTTTCTCAGGCGGCGCCTTGAGACTTGCAACTATGGACAGAGAGGAATTTACCTACCCTACAAATGTTGATGTAGTTAAGAAATACTTCGCCTAAAAAAAACGTCTCGGTGGATTGAAAACCCGAAAGGGCGGTCCAGGCAAAAATTAGAGACATGATCAAAAATCATCCCATTGGATTGGAAACCTCAAAGTACAATCCAGGAAAAAATTAGGGATAATGGCAAGTAACTATGTTCAACAAAGGGGAAAATCCTCAGCAGCAGTTACGTCGTTCATCAGAAAACTCCAATCAAGGCCATCTTCGACAAAAGCTCAAGATGTCCAAAATTCAAAGTTAGTAGAAGGATAGTGGTCGTCATGTTTCAATGTAGCCCTTTTCCCTTAAATTACCATTTTTTAACTTTGTAAATACTCTATGGAATCACACGCTTGGCTGATTTCCGTCCTTTCAATAAAATTTGAGCCTTTGTGCTTTTGCTTGCAATTCTTATTTGTTTTAACTTTATAGAACGACATTTTAACATAATCAACGGTTCTTGAAATAAAACAAAAAGGAATTTACTTGTTAAAACCTTTTTCTGCTTTTAAATAAAGATGGCAATTTCTTTTGACTATTGAGCATCGAAAGAACATTGCTCGCTACTCCAGAAATAAGCGAGCTTCAAAGTGCAGAATTGAAGTACACCTTCTAAGCCAGTGCGCTTGAATGAAGGATCAGCTGTATCAGATGCGGCTTTCCCATCTGATACCCTCGGCCGGGTTTTTATCTCCTAAGCCCGACCAACGGTATTCCCCGCACGAACTGTCTCTCCTAATCAAGGCAGAATTGCTACTTTTGGATCAACGGTACGACTTCGCCCTGCGATGGCCGAGTATCCCGTCATGTTCATCTTTTACTCTATATGTTACGTCAGTTTTGTCAGCATATACATACATACATCATGCATTCTATTTGCATTCTCATTCATATTGCATCACTATCACTCCAGTCGGTCTTATCCCTAGTGATAACTGTCTTCTCAGTCGAGTTGTCAGTTTTTTCCTCGATTAGGAAATGTTGCATTTGAACGATCTCTCCTCCAGTTTATTTCTGGATTGGAGTTGGGTCCTTAACCACTTTGATAACTTGAACCTCTGAAAGACCAGAGAACCTTCAACCGATGTCACTCTTCGCCATTGAAGATGATATTTTCGCTTTCCCGGATAAAGGAAAATCCCCAGAGAAAGCCTCTTAATCAGAGATCCGGCGGTACAGTGGTTTTTCTCTGAAAAAACCACTGATGAAAAGGTCACCGGCACCTCAAAATTGGATCCCATCATATGGAATTTCACCGGGAAGACCCCGAGAAAAGTATAATGTAAGACCCCAAGCGAAAGCAGTCTCTCAAGAAACTCGCTTTCCCCAGTAGAAACAAATGGCGTCTCTGTCATACCCCAAATTTGTCCTACCCTCTCATTTTTCTTATGCCAAGCATGCTGTTGCTCCCTGGACTTTTCTCAAGATCATCATATGGCTTTTGGCCATAATCCTCTAAAGTTTAGATTTTGAAGATTTGGTTTGTACTTATAGGCTCTTGCAAGTGTGTTGAGTTCAAGTGGTTTCAAGATGATCCTAAGTCGTATTTCGAGTTAATTTGATGCCTTGATTAGAATTCTTTGCCTCAATCCATGCTTGAGGTTATCTCAAGGTTCAAGGTCAATTTATGGCAAAACTTGATTTAATTTGTTTCAAGTGGAGAAAAAATATGCCAAATTATTCAAATGGATTCAATGTGATTCAAAGGTAATTCATTTCCAAGACATAGTCAATTGGAGTCATTTTCAAGGCATGTTCGAGTTATTTTAAAATACATAACTTGATTGTGCTACAAGCGATGATGGGAAACCACATTTAAAACCTCAAGTCATTTCAAAACCATGATTAATTGGTTAGTTTGTTTTCATGAATACCCAAGGTGTGCTACATGATAATATGTCTTTGTTATCATTCAAGCGTCGTATAATATTAGGTCAAGAGGGACCTTTCATGAGATTCACAAATAATGCTAGCTTTGGAAGTTCAAGACATACTACCAATTAAGATTCTAATGGGTTACAAGTAATTTTAAGCAATAAAAAAATTGTTTCCATGATGTTTTAAGCCAAGCTATTTTGAGCAAGGCCATTGAGGACATCAAAATAAGTTTAGTACACAAGTTGTAGCAACAGTATCAGAAATAATGCTCACATACAATTTGTAGTAGTATCATTTAAGGATTTCTAAGTGTTGATTCAAGCAATATTACTTGTACAAATCACGACTATTTACAAGGAGAATGTACACACCTGCAGGCTATTATACAGAATTACAAGTTTGCAAAAAGCTACAAAATTCAAGCTATTTAGGATAAAAGAAAAAAACAAGAACGGTGAGTTCAAAGGTAGATTTCAAAATTGAACAAGTGCAGAATTCAAGTTATTCTTGAAGCGTTTTGAGTTTAAGACTACAAGGCCTAAAATCTATGACAGTAGCTTTGAGTTTGCTTGTCACTTGTGCCATGTTTTCATATCAAGCTTTAAAGTAGTCCTTGACTTCTTTTGTCATGCTAAGTCACTTCTTCCATGCCATCCCATTGTGAGCCAATTCTCCACTTGTATCAAGCTGCTCCTTCAAGTTAATTTCCATGCCAAACCTCCAAACTCATCTTGTACTAAGGATAAGAGCATGAAAATCAAAAGAAAAATCAACAAATCAGTCTGAAGGAATTAGTTGGAAATCTAACTGACAACATAAGAAAGAAATGCAGTAAACCTGAATGTTAGGGATAAACATGATTCAAGGATTCACAGCAAACCAAATGTCATCTATTTGAAAGGAAAGATACAGAAGCTGAAAATCAAAATTGAAAATCTGTTAAGTTTCAGGAGTACAAATACCAAATCAGATCCAAAATATTTCCAGCTTCAGAATCATTTTCAAGGTCATGAAAGCCATGGTTTAACAACTGTTCCACAAGGTGACTACATCATTCCAAAAAATCACATTGTCACTTATATCACAAGTATTGAGGTTACAACTAAGGCACCTGATCTGAGCTCAAAGAATATCCGTCGGCAGCATCCGCATCACAGTTTGAGTTTGATCAATCCCCAGGCAATGCAGTCATCACCAGGACCATCTTCGAATCGATTCAAGAGCCTTGTACCAAGTAGGAAAAGATGTTGAGAGGGTCATAACCTAATGTAAAGGTAAATGGTGTAGGAATATGATGATATGGACATACTTAGGATTTTACCAAATATGAAAACTGCCTGATCACATTCCCGGAGAAAGACATATTATAGGTTAAAGAAGGCAATTTAGAACCTGTATATGACTAGGAGACATCAAGGCTTAAATAGTTGGCCATTAAGGAACAACTAATATTGAGTATTGGAACATACCAAGAATTCCTTGAAGCCAAGTCAAGAATCCTTCTGCTCGGTCCCACCTGCTCTCTATATTTCAGCTTTGTCCAAGTATTGAGCTTCAGTTACTCCAAGAAAAACACCTGTATCATTTCAACATAAGTTAGAGCAGCTACCTTCAATTACAAGGATCAAGTACATATCAGAAATAATAATGATAACCTCAGTAAAATAAACCAAGCATGCCATTGATGTTTTCACAATGAAGCCACAAAATTCTCACCAACACCAACCTTGTATCAAGCCCCTCATGTCAATGGTGCACACATGAAAAAGAAAAACGAAGTCAGTTAGAAGTAAGTTCAATACAATGTTCCAATGAGATTTCTACAACAAAATTCATAAAGCAAGGCACACAATTCATTTTAAGGTACGAAGTTTGGGACCACAAACTTTTAGGTGCAGAAGAGACAAAATAGGTACAATAGAAGCATTCATGTCCAATTCCACAATGGTAGTAACGTGCAGTTCAAATGACTAAGTGTCAAGCTAAACAATATCACAACAAGTCCCAGCCGTTGATTCAATGGTCACAAAAACACAAAGATACAATTGGGACAGTGCAGAAAAGACAAAAAAAGAATGTTTTGAAATTCATACCTTGAAATGACCTGGACACGTCCTCCATTCCACTCTCAAAAGATCCCACAAAATCAGGGCTCACACAGAAATTCACAACGGTTTGATTCTATGACACCTCACCATTTTCCTAACAAACAACACACATATCAAATTCAGAATTCAGAAAGTCACACGTATCAAGCACCCTATATATGCTACACTGTTCATTCAAGGGAGTAACCAAGAACCCCAGCCGTTTCTGCAAAAATCCTTAAACCCAGAAATTCACTAAAGCTCTAAAAAAAATCCTAGAAATTACTCAAAGCTTCACATTGAAACTCTGGGCTAATTCGAGCTCAATTCCACTCATCCTCACTCATACGCATAGCAAGCTAGCAACATTTTTAGAAAAAAGAACAAAAGAAGCAGAGTAGAAGAGAGAAAGCAAAAGAAAAGGAGGAGAGCTCGAGATCTTACCTTCGTCGGACTCTCGAAATCAGAACTACTCCGATTAGGTGCGTATTCTCTTCGTTAACGCCTTCGAAGCCTTGATTATTGCTCGCTTGGACTTGTTGATACGAATCCCTCCATTAATTGCCTGTTTACTCCATTCCTGAGTAGATCTAGGGTTTTCCGAGTTGGGTTCGATTGAGGGGTTTAGAGTGTGTTTTTAGGGAAAATAAGCCTGGATTCAAGCTCAGGGGCTATTTTTACATAAGGTAGAGGTGTTTGGTTGTAGGTGGACGGAGAAGGGGGGCGGCACCGCCGTCAACCACCTCCTTCTCCGTTGGATTTAGGTTTTCTGGCGAGGATTTGTTTTGCAGAGAAATAAGTTGAGAGAGAAGGCGTAGAGAGAGATGAGGTTAGTGAGAGAGAGAGCTGAGTATAAAATGAACTCATCCCCACCGTTTCCTTTGTTTCATGTGTGGGTGAGTTAGCGTGGTACCCCCCACCGGTGACAAGTGTCACCGGTTCCTTTTGTTTCCCATAGTCCCCTGTGCACCGCTTGGTTCTCCTTACCATGGGCATTCATTGACGACCCTTGGATGAGTCAATACCATTGACTCTGTGCAGATTCAACGTCCCAGATCTGTTTTCAGGTTTGCTGAGTTGACCAGGGTCTATGATAGACCCTCCCTAGCGTGGGTTCGCTTGTTTGGGCCTGGGAATGTTTCACTAAATACACCCCCAATTTACTGACTTTCCAGCCCATTTCCCTTTTGACTTATTTTCTTTTAGTTTTTATTTTCTTTCCTTTTAATATAAAATTCCAAAAATCTTTAACTAATTTCTTTTTTTAGAAAAATAATAAAATCTGTTTATTATTTAATTTTCATTAATTTTATTAAAATCATTTATTTAATATTAACTAATTAATTTAATAATTAGTTTTACTAAACATTTTATTTTAATTTAATTAATCAAGTTAAATTATTTTCCCTATTTCCAAAAAATCTAAAAAATCTCATTTTTCATAAATCAATTTCCAATTAATTTTATTAAACCGCATTATTTAATACTAATTAACTTTAATAGTTAACTTTATTAAATATTTTGTTTTAATTTGATTAATTATTTGATTTCACCCTTTCTCTAAAAAATCCAAAAATATATTAATTTGAGAATTTCCCCTCCTTAGATTAACCTTAGATTTAGGATACTAATTAACTAACATGTTTGATTTTATTTCTCCCCCACTTTGTTTAATTTTTGATCCATGTGTGGTATTCATTATTTTCTCATATGGATTATTATCTTGCCTCTATTATAGTTGTCTTTCATAATATGCTTGTCCAAACCAAAAATCTTTTTCCAACTAATATCTTGACTTAATGTCAAGCCCTTTTAATACCTCGTAAGTCGATCGTTTTCACGATCGCAATCGACCTCACAATGCCTCCTCTTGGGCTTTATACAACGATAATTGTTGCACATTTCACTTTGGTTTGTATGCGTGTATGTGATTGGCTCACTTTAATCATGGCTCGATTATTCCCACTTGATTAATTACACCCCTCTCCCATAAGATTAAAATCAACCCCTTTTTACAACAATAAACAAGCTTGATCCAACGTCAAGTATTTTCCAAATCAAATTCAATTAATCTCCAACATTCACTTGACCCACATATCAAGTCCCTTTACCTCTTGTAAGTCGAGCACTTTTGCCTCGCAATCGACCTTACCTTAAACCACAGGACCTCTTTTCCATTAGTTCTCAAACCATTTCGCACGCAAATCCAAACCTCGATCCAACGTCGAGTATTTTTCTTAAATCAAATTAATACATTTAATTATACTAAATATCATTTCTTAAAAGGTGAAAATGAGGGGGGTCAAGTCTTTGGTCTTTCTCTTCAATTGTTCGGGTGCGAGTTCTCTTACTCGTGTGTGGACAATTGACGCCTCTAAAACACGCGAAACTCGACAACATTCAAACCTTTTTTCCAAGTAATCATTAATACATTTAATCTCTATCTAAACACATTTTACTAAAGGTGAAGTGAGGGTGGTCGAGTCTTTGACCCTTCTCCTCAATTGTTTGGGTGCGAGTTTTCTTACTCGTGTGTGGGCAATTGTCACCTCTAAAACATCCAATACGATTAAAACTCTCTTTTCTCACCTTGTGCGGTCGAAACCCTAAAATACGCAAATCAAATTCTTTTCTTAATCAAACTCTTTAATATACTTAATCATATATTTAAACAACTTTCTAAAAGGTGATGTGAGGGGGGCCAAGTCTTTGACCTTTCTCCTCAATTGTTTGGGTGCGAGTTCTCTTACTCGTGTGTGGACAATTGGCGCCTATAAAAATACAAACCAAACAACTATAGTCCAACAAACAACGAATGCTCTGACTTTCCCATTGCAAGAGGGAATACGTAGGCATAAGGGTTCTAATCCTTGCCGAGCACCCTAATAATTAAAAAACACCCATCTTCCCCTTAGAAGTAAATCCTTAGAAGATAACAAACAAACCTAGCTAACTTTCTCACGAATCAAATCAAGAGGTTCCCGTTGAGTACAACGGACGTAGAGGGTGCTAATACCTTCCCTCTTGCGTAACCGACTCCCGAACCTAGAATTTGGTTGCAATGACCATGTTCTTATCTCCCTTTAAAGGTTTTATCGATATTTTCCTTTCCCTCTTTTGGGATAAATAAAGTTCGGTGGCGACTCTGTTTTGAACAGTGTTTTTTTCCGCGTCCATCGCGAGGATCGTATTTTTCGAGGTACGACAGATGGCGACTCTGCTGGGGAGATGACATTGCCCTATGCTAGAGAGAGTCAAGCCTAACTTGACTCGATTCGTGAGTGTTAGATCCGCTTGTTTGTTTATCTTCTCTTGCTTGTTTGCTTGCTTGTTTGATTATCTATTATCTACTTGCTTGCTCATTATTATTATATCCTATTATTGTTTCTTGTGACACTGTGGGGATTCTCTGATCATTGGTGCTCTGTGAGACGGCTCTACACCCGAGTCTGAGGAAAAGCCTAGGATTAGGATGGTGGTTGTGTAGTGGAGGCTTGCGTGGTCTCTTCCGCGTGAGCCAAAGAAAATACCCCGCTTGGAGTAGATTCCCTTGGAAATGTTATCGTTTTAACGTTACTTCGTCACGATGATAATGTTTTCGAGTCTGAATCGTTGATCCAAAGGACCATTAACCCATTTATCCATGGTGGTTGGTAGTGTTAACTCTTTGTGGGTTAATGCGAACGCCACAATTAGATGAGATTCATCGAACGTATTGCTTCTTGACAGTAATATCTTTGACCTCGATCTAGGATTCTGAGAACCCTACTTAGAACTCGTGTGTCGATGGTTGTGTAGTGGGCGCCTCCGAGGAGTCTTTCTCGTGGGGAAGAAACAAAGACCTCACCTAGACGAGATCCTTTCAAGGATATTATCGTCTGATGTTCCTTCGTCATGGCTATAATGTCTCTGAAAGACATCCATAACTCTAGGCACCTACCCGTTTAGAGCCTACCTATAAGGGGTCCTGTAATCAGAGATATCCTATGTCTAACTTCTTCCTCAGAATCAGATGTTGTTTTGATCCTGGAACCCTGCATTGCATACTCATGACATTAGCATATCATTTTCCAACAAACTCATCCAATCCTCTGTTCATTTCCTGCCAGCTGATTTCCCGACGCTTATACTGAACCTGTGGTAACCGCGAAGCATTTAAAGCAAGTTCAAGCGGAGATAAGAGGAGCATAGACAATTTGAAAGTTGTGATGGCAATGTCAGAGGATAGCTTTCAACATGTTGGGATGAAGGATTTTGACCCCCCCATCAGGTTTTGTTGTGCCGACTAGCCCACTATATGATCGTCTACCTTGTAATCATCCTCCACGAGTGAACATCCCTGCTCAGTCTCAGATGATGTCGCTGAGTGATTCCATGGAGAAAAGGTTTTGTGCCCTCGAAGAGAAAGTTCAAGCTATGAAAGCGCACGATATTTTTGGGCTCGATGCTGTTGATATGTGCCTAGTACCAGACTTGGTAATTCCTCCAAAATTCAAAGTACCCAACTTCGAGAAGTACGCTGGTATCAGTTGTCCAAAGCGTCATTTGGTGATGTTCTACTGAAAGATGACTTCTCATGTCTGCGACGACAAGTTAATGATTTACTGCTTTCAAGACAGTTTAATTGGTGCATCTTTGAATTGGTACATGGATTTAGAAAGAAGCTGTATCCAATCATGGAAAGACTTATCCAATGCTTTCCTAAAGCAATATGAGTACAATTTGGACATGGCCCCCAGTCGCACGCAGCTACAAAGCCTATCTCAGAAGAGCGGTGAATCCATTAGGGATTATGCACAGCGGTGGAGAGAGTTGGCAGCTAGGGTACAACCACCACTCTTGGACAAAGAATTGATTGACATGTTCTTGGATAATCTGCTGCCACCTATCTTGAAAGAATGGTTAGCAGTTCATTCTCAAGCTTCTCTGACCTTATAATAGTAGGAGAACGCATTGAGAGTTACCTCAAAGCTAAACAAGTCCAAGACGTCTCGAGTAATCAAGCTGGTGAGACTGAATCCTTCAGCAATCCCCAAGAAGAAGAGGATAATGAAATTGATGCAGTCCTAGCAAATGTTGAGTATTCTCAGGGTACACCAGTAAGACTTTATGGCCCTTCAGCTTCTCGGCAATTATCATTGTCAGCGCCATATCATCCTTATGGGCGACCTGTCAATCCTAGGGCGTCATACCAGAAACCTATGATTTCTCCTAGTGCAAATCAACGAGCCCGTGGTCGAGGATATCAGAATCAGCATAGGCCTCGAAACAACTTGGAAAGAAGGACTGCTCCTCTTCACCTAGTTCCTATGCCGTACAGTCAACTTTTTCCGTATCTGGTCCGAAGCTCATTGGTAGAGCCCAAAGCTATCAAGCCATTGCCAAAACCATACCTGCCTGGGTACGACCCCAATGCACATTGTGGATATCATGCTGGATCAATGGGGCATTCAACTGAAGATTGTAAAGCTTTTCAAGCCAAGGTACAACAGTTGATTGACAAAAAGTACAAATCATTTCTAGAAGGAAGCTTGGTTGTACACGTCAGTTCCTCGCCCAAATGAGTTCCAAGACTTTAAGAGGCATCCCCTAAAGCCAGTGGTTTAGACAGGAAGACTTCCTCAGATACTGGCAACCATTGGACATTTATCATTTGCATTTGTAATTTCGTTATGTTAAATGCTACTTGTTTTTGAATATTGTTGTGTTGAATGGTAATATTAATGATGTGATCATGCATTTTCTGAATTAATCATGTCGCATTCGCTCATTTTTCTTTACTTATATATAAAAAATAAAAATACAAAAAAAAAACAACAAAATTCTTCCATATACTCCTTGTCCACACTCTTTATCAAACTTTTGTTTAGCAAAGATTGGAGGGAGGATGACGAAAACAAAGTACCCATAATTGCTGATGGTATGCTTTTGAATGGAATCCTGCCAAGGATGTACAGACATTGTTTCAAATCCCCAAACACTGGAGAGATAAGGAGTTAATCCCTAGTGAACCACTTCGAGCCTAGAAGTAGCAGTTTCCTTCGGATATTCAAACCCTTACACTAAACCTGGGGCAGGGTAGTGTCCAGTTAACCTAATTACGCACTCAGTTCACAAAAGCAAAATCCAAAAACATGATGGTTGTTCATCAATTACCCATGACTTGGCAGACACAATCCTCTGACAAAATAAAGAAAAAGGGCCTGCTAAGTCGAACACCTTAAAAGGAGACTTAGGCAAAAATCAAGGCAATCCCGATGGACTCGAAAAGCGAAATAAATCCATGCAAAAAATAGAGATAAAAAACAATACCAAAAGAGGCTTTCGAATCCTCAACAAAAACAAAATACGATTCACTGACATCCATCAAAACAAAATAAGGTGGCTGCCATTTCGAGCAAACCTTGAATCATCACTCTTGCACCGTCAACCCTTTTGGAAGACAAACATGTGCAGAATCAACTTGAAATTCTGGTATCAGATGTGTGATGTTAAATGTGATGTCACAACAACACAATCTGCTATGAACAAGGCAATAAACAACAGTAAAGCATAAATAACACACAAGGATTGTTCACCCAGTTCGGTCTAACAACCTACATCTGGGGGCATACCAAGCCAAGAAGGAAGTCCACTATTAGTAGTATCAAATTACAGACTCAACAATCCCAGTTGACAATCTCCTAACTTAATCACTACCCAATGACCCTTCTACCTAAGTCCACCCTAGATAAGAGACTCCATCTCACTTCCAATCATCGCAATGATGTCTAGCAGTCAACATCTCAGCCACTGCATCAACAGCTTGATTTCCAACAACTCTTCAATCACAGAAAAGTAAAAGACACACTTCCATGACAATACCTAGACATGACACACATGACTAAGAACAATACTTAGAGTTGCTTAACAGCTTCCTCTAAGAACAATACATCTCTAACCTACAGGCTTTGAGATAAACACGATGACCATCCCACAAATCGGGTGGTTCATCAACCAACACAGCCCTTATCATTTACATGATGGCTGGCTTCCTAAAACTAGGTTACAATGCTTCTATTTATAACCTATTTCCCAACTGGATTTGGGCCTTCAAATCACAATAAATCAGCTGCTCCAAATCTGCAAAAGATTCTGCTACTAAATAGATCTTCAATCAAATCTTCAATTAAATCTTCAATCAAATCTTCATAATTAACTCTAATTATTCTCCATATCTTTTTGCAACAAACTAATCTTCAACACAACTGAAAAAGATTGCTTCAGAATAAATCCACTCCAATAAATTCGCCTGCAATCTCTCTAACAAAATCTCCCAAGATATAGCAACTAAATCGCAGCCCTAAAAACACAAACTGACTGAACTTAATGTTCTGTCAACTGATGTCAGGACATCAGGTTTGACATCAGCACCCAAAACTGCAACCCTAACAAACTTAACACAATTGAATGTTAGTCAGACATGACATCATTAAAAACAACATTGTTTTACCAAAATTCCAGCCAATAACTAGAACTAACAATCTCCCTTTTTGGCTAATTTTGGCTAAAACAATCTCAGCCAACATCAGAGATACCTGCAGCGGAAAAACACCAATCACTACTAACATCAGCACACAACCAGCAGCAGCAACTCCCCCTCAAAACTGCAACCAGCAAAACAGCTGCACAAACTACACACTCCCCCTCAAGCCTAGAACCACAACAGACAACTAGGCAACAGCTAGGCTAACTCTCCCCCTTTTTAGCCACAATTGGACAAAATCTGAATCTGCCAACCAACATACTCAGAACAAAATCCAGACTCAATAGCTCCTATTGTACATTCTCTATCCTTTTTTGGCTAACAATTGACAAACATTGGGGTAAATGTATACTTCTGATTCAATCCATTGACACACAATCTATAGAACCAGGTCTAAAATGTCAAGAACACCATGAACTTCACCAGTAACATCTTGTCTGACAACTACTTCAACAAAATATCCAAAAAAAAATATCAACTCCCCCTATCTAAGATAACCAGTGCTCATTTGCAAGAAGAACGCCTTATATGAATGGAAAACATAAGACTCATCTTCATGTCTTCAAGAGCGCACCCTCTGTTCAACACACCTGCTGAACGCATTCACTTAATGCTTAATCCTCAAACAATCCAAATACCAAAACTCACATGATTCCCTCTTGGTTTGTTATCTTCTCATGCTCCAAAACTCACATCTTGCCAAGCTGATCAACTTCTCTCTGTAATATCCACAGGAATGATCACAATGAACTCCTTTATTATAACATTTGGAGAATCCAGACACAGTCTTCATCCATCCAGTCAGGAATGCTTCACACAATCATCCATAAGTTATGAAGCACACACACAATGCCTTCCACTGAACTCACACACCAAGACAAGTGTGACATCTCCCATCAACAAAGACCCTCACAAAGTAATTCCAAAATCTGCACAAATAAAATCGTCCTTCAGACTCCTCCACAGAAGCATGTGCATATATGATTCAAACAATTAGCTTCACATGGCTAGAACCATTCATGTCCACACCAACATGCCATCCAACAGCCTAATGTCATAACATGTTATCTGACATTATATCCTCAGAAGAGGCAACCAATCTCCACAAAAGTTGATCATCATGCAAACTTCACAATATGTGCACCTTTGCAGCAAAATCCATAGACAAGTACTGTCCCTGTCATGGTTAACTAAAGCTCTAGATGGAGATGAACATTTGAGGACACTTGCTGAGCACATTCACATATTGTACTTTCACTCTTGGAGAACACATTCAAGTATCCTGACTGGTATGACACTGCTCACAGACTCCACAAATTCTCAGCTTTACTGAGATCTAATCTCTTCAAGAGACACTTGTAGCAGAAAAAGGAACATCTCTTAAAAAAAATGTTCTGATCAGATCACATCACAATCTCTTCTGATAAGAAACAGCAGTCACTCACACATGAAGTCACATCATGCTATTCATGAGGAACAAAAGGATTACCATCCTCCTTTAAACAAATTGTTGGATAAAGATCAAAGTCACATAGATCCCCCCAATTTTCCAAAAGCAGTCATTCCCTATCATACTCTTCATCTTCAGATTTCCAAGCAATCAATACCTGATCTACTTCAGTCGTCTCTACATTCTCCATCCAAGATAGACCTTCTACTTCATCATTCTCCCGTATGACTTTGTAGACGCTCCTTAGGCATAATGTATGCACCAAACTCCAGAACCAGAACAAAATCATCCTTTACCAAGGATATCCAACCCAAAAAATGTTCTAACATCTGTAAGGACATTCTTGACACATCACATATACCACACACCATTGTTCTAGATATGCTCCCCCACTGCGTCACCAGCTTGAATAAAGAGAGCTTCAGAAAGCCAGAGAGGACTAAACTCTCATCCACCAAAATAAGGTATACTTCCATCCTCAACCTAGAACTTCTGCCAAAAGCTCCAAGAGAATTAGAACCTCCTTACATTTTCAACTAAATACTCTTATGCACAAGAGTAATCAGTTTCAAGCATCCTGCTTGAATGCACACAATGAAACCAACCAAATTCCACCTTTTGATTGATCTCAATCTTCTTCAGAACTCCCACAAGATATCCTGATCCACCTATGAAACCAGATCTTCAAGTCATATGAACTACTTGCTCCAAAGCAAGACATCTTGGATTCACCAAGCCTCTTAGTCATGTAACATCTTCTCAAACCACAGCTCCCGCAAACTGTATGAGATAGATCTTTTTGAAGCATCCATAACTTCCATTACTGTAGATCACCTCTATCTTAAGCTGATGTGCCACATCACCAGCTGAGACTTCTGATGTTAAGCTAGATGTCAAAACATTATGATATCCAACTGTTGAATTCAGCTCTTCCTTCTGCCACTTAGAAGAACCTCCTCGCTTTGCAGAAATAGATTTCCATGCTCTCATAGACTTGTTTCAACAATCAAGTTTGAGTAGACACCTTCATCCTGCTCAGAAACTCCAAAGACTTCAAACCTACCACATCTGAATCTTCAGAAAATAAGTAGTCCAAGACTACCCCATAACTATACCAAATAATGCCACTTCTAAATACACTATAGAACACACAATCTTATTGTTATAATCTCAAGATTCTTTTAACCATCATGATTGTTTCACAGAGTTCTCACACACCAACACACCACGAAGAGAAATAAATAGCCACATAGAGAAAAGTATATTCTCAACACTTCAACAGTCCTGCACTTTTACATCAGACATATACATAGTCTCCCATCAATGTATTTTGTCATTAGTTGAATGCACAACCTTATCAAAAGCAGACAAATACTCAACTCCTGTCAAGGTAACCTTCTCACACAACAGGCATCTGCTGATTCTTCTTCAAAACAAACCATCATGACAACCATTCACACCACAAAAGCATTCCAGGTTAGGTCAGTGTCTTGACCTTTCACTCCTCCCTGAGCAAAGAACTGAAATGATGTTTCAACATTAGTTCCGACATCAGCAATCATAGTAAATCACACTAAACATCTACTATGGCTTTGGAGACAACAACCATAGTAATCCACACACATCTCTTGCAAGGGACACAAGAGAATTGACCATCAGTATCTGATCTACCTTCAAACCCAGAACATACACACAAACAGGAACCAGCATACTCTACATCTCATGAATTTTCAAACTTTTAATGTTCAGACCTCCTGTCTGTCTTTGAGATGTTGGATGTCATCCTTCTGTACCTAAAGGAGAGAAACCATTGATTGGTCATCACAAGCATCATAGACAAATATGCTTCTCCCAACACTTCAACCTACAAGGATGCCCTTCAATCCTTACAAAAAGATGTTCCATTATGTGAGGACACCACATAACTGAACTCCAGCTTTAGAGGAAACTTCTCATGCAGATACCAGGGAACCATAATCCTTTGGTAAAAAAAAACACCAACTTCTCCTGGCACAAAATTGAAATGCTCATCCTATGGTTGGTACACACATATAACTCCTTTCAAATAGAATCTGGTCCATGGCCATAAGCAAGATTGCAAACAACTGGCTGCTTTGATCAGAAGGAACTTTCAGATATCAGAGAAAATGTCCTTGACATTTGACCTTGACCTCCACAAAAACAAACAGCCTTTGAACACCTACTTACTTGGATCAGAAATACACTAATCCAATGAGTGACACTATATTGATCATCTCTTGACCAACATACATATCTAAGACATGTTTCTTGAAGGAAACTTCTTAGACACACAACCCAGATGCCTCCTCTTCCAAGCCAGGAGTAGATTCCAAACAGATGTGATCAATACACATTTGTTTAGCCCCCAAGCATCTATTATGCCAAGATTCTGCACAATCTGCTGGTTTTATGTTCCAACATCTGGTAGGACATAAGTTCTCTTCACAAGAAACACACCAAAAGATCCTTTAACACAGCCCAGAGATTGACCTTGTAGGGTTGGAGGCAAGAATAAATTGCTTCTAACTTTCTTCAGATCTCTTTTCAACAAGCTCATATAAGAGTTCCTTTATGAGTGGACTTGGGATGAACCACAAGTATCTTTGGCAACTCTAACAAGCTAGTTGAAGATATCCTCAAGTATCACCACACCATGTGATACATCTTCAGAGGAGAACAGAATGTTGCAGCCTTAACACAAAACCACCTGGAATTTTCCATCAGATATATATATGCAGCGGAACACACACCAGAAAACTCCTCTACAACCTTCAGGCAAAACATAATAACCCTTGCACAAACACGACACTCCATGTGCACTAGGTCAACATAGGTTTGAAAATAAGTCAAACCACACAGCAGCTCACCACCAAAGCTACAAGCCTGATAACAATGGACAGGTCCAATACACACCCTGTCATGAACAGTTCATCCTCCACTTCAAGGGATCATACAAAAATATCTATGAACTGACCAAGTCCATACACCATCTCAGCAAAACTATCTTCCTTGCTCATGAACCAGAAAGTATCTTCCCTAGATCTCATCCAAAAACAGACAGGATACCTGCTCTAATACCAATTGAAATTCTGGTATCAGATGTGTGATGTTAAGTGTGATGTCACAACAACACAATCTGTTATGAACAAGGCAATAAACAACAGTAAAGCATAAATAACACACAAGGATTGTTCACCCAGTTCGGTCTAACAACCTACATCTGGGGGCATACCAAGCCAGGAAGGAAGTCCACTATTAGTAGTATCAAATTACAGACTCAACAATCCCAGTTGACAATCTCCTAACTTAATCACTACCCAATGACCCTTCTACCTAAGTCCACCCTAGATAAGAGACTCCATCTCACTTCCAATCATCGCAATGATGTCTAGCAGTCAACATCTCAGCCACTGCATCAACAACTTGATTTCAAACAACTCTTCAATCACAGAAAAGTAAAAGACACACTTCCATGACAATACCTAGACATGACACACATGACTAAGAACAATACTTAGAGTTGCTTAACAGCTTCCTCCAAGAACAATACATCTCTTACCTACAGGCTTTGAGATAAACACGATGACCATCCCACAAACCGGGTGGTTCATCAACCAACACAGCCCTTATAATTTACATGATGGCTGGCTTCCTAAAACTAGGTTACAATGCTTCTATTTATAACCTATTTCCCAACTGGATTTGGGCCTTCAAATCACAATAAATCAGCTGCTCCAAATCTGCAAAAGATTCTGCTACTAAATAGATCTTCAATCAAATCTTCAATTAAATCTTCAATCAAATCTTCATAATTAACTCTAATTATTCTCCATATCTTTTTGCAACAAACTAATCTTCAACACAACTGAAAAAGATTGCTTCAGAATAAATCCAGTCCAATAAATTCGCCTGCAATCTTTCTAACAAAATCTCCCAAGATATAGCATCTAAATTGCAACCCTAAAAACACAAACTGACTGAACCTAATGTTCTGTCAACTGATGTCAGGACATCGGGTTTAACATCAGCACCCAAAACTGCAACCCTAACAAATTTAACACAATTGAATGTTAGTCAGACATGACATTATTAACAACAACATTGTTTTACCAAAATTCCAGCCAATAACAAGAACTAACACAACTGAACGTAGGACTGGAGATCATCACAAAGAAGGGATGAGTACAAATAAATTTGAGCCTTATATCCTTTGTTTTTAATAACCATGAACCAGACCACGTTACAACCCTCGAAAGACCTAATTGAGTCGAGGTTTATTCTGAAAGCATACTATAGCAAGGTTGCGTAAACTGACTCCTAGAGATTCGCTAATCTTCTGAATTGGTGTAATATGCTTGCTATATCTTTCACACCAACTCAATCAGCACCACGTTTGGACTAATGGTTCATCCGTCACACACTATCACATCATTCTGATAATGATTGATTTTTCAAAACTTGCATGAGCATCGCATTAAAATTACCATTTGTGAATGAACAGTTTTAACTGCAAGTCAGTACTTGGAATCAAGGAAATTCCAACAAGGAGCAATCAAAGAAAGCTAGGTCATTCAACAATGTTGGTTGGAATTGACAACACCTCTTAACCCTATGGAACAGGGGCATTGACATCCAATGATTATGGAATCAGTCAATATAAAGCAAGTCCCCGAAGCATTAGTTGATTATGGGGCAAATCATTTAAGAACGGGTTGATCATGGTGAATCATCTCAAGACTCTACCAACCAGGGGCAGGCCCCCCAGAGGTTCTTTTGATTAAAGGAAAACCCCTCCAATGTTCAATCAGCACAAGTTAAGTCGCTTCAACGCTCATTCTGGGGCAAGCTACCTCAGGGGTACTTTGAAGCCAAATACTTCAAGAGTCATTCAATGAAGGAAGCATCCTTTCATGACTTGGAATTCTGGGGCAAACCATCTCGAGATCATCTCATGGTACATCTGCTTCCAACTTCCTTTCAAGGACAAAGCCTTTCACGATTTGGAATTCTGGGGTAAGCCATCTCGAGATCATCTCATGGTACAACTGCTTCCAATTTCCTGTCAAGGAGAAATTCTTCATAGACCCAGACTGGGGCAAGATGAGCTACACAGGGGCAAATCTTTCCGTTGCTTTCAATATGCTCAAGAGAACAACGTCATGTGACCTTTGAGTTCAAGACGAGTGTTGGGGAATCCTGCTATCACCCCAAAAATAACCTTTTGCCTTCCTTCTGACAAGAACCTTGCTGCATAAGAACTTATACATCCATTATCCTCTCCTGGGGCATCTTTGGAAACCTTCATATCACTACATAAATCACTCATATGCATTAGTCACGTCGATTCGCTCATTGCATAGACATTCATTTCATTCTTCAAGCCTAACCTTCCAACAAGATTTGACATCTCAAAGCCTGATCTCGTAAGACTTGACACCAAAGTCCAACTTAGCTTGGCAACCCAAAGTCCAACTTAGCTTGGCAACCCAAAAGTACAACTTAGCTTGGCAAACATTTTAAGGTCCAGTTCTCGCCTAGCAAATTTTTTAAGGTCCAGTTCTCGTCTGGAAAATCTTTTAAGGCCCAGTTCTCGTCTGGCAAAACATTTTAAGGTCCAGTTCTCATCTGGCAAATCACTTTAAGGCCCAGTTCTCGTCTGGCAAACCAATTCAAGGTCCAGTTCCCATCTGGCAAATCCTTTAAGGCCCAGTTCTCGTCTGGAAAATCACTTTAAGACCCAGTTCTTGTCTAGCAAACCAATTAGAGGTCCAGTTCTCGTGTGGTAGACTATCCAAAAGTCAGTTCTCGTCTGACAAACAAGAGTTTAAACACCAGTTCTCGTCTGGTAATCTATCCCCCAATCCAGTTTTAGTATAGAAATTTGACCCAAAGTCTAGTCTTTATTGGCAACCATTAAAAGTCCACCGTCGTTGGCATCCTCATAACACCAAAATTACCAAAGTCCAATTTCATCTGGCAATTACTAAATCCAATCCCTGGTGATACCCTCGACAAGGCAACCTATCCCCAGCGCGCCCGATCATTTGCATCGTCATGTGCATGACATGCTAGCATAACATTACATAATCATATCAAGCACTATCATATCATACGTGCATTAGATTCCCCAGTAGTTGCATCTTAGCATGTGTTTCAGTGCACTTCACAATGCATGGCATTTCCATCCCCAACATAGCATAATAGGATCCAGGATCAATTCGCAAGCATCTTGGCCGGTCCTCCATCAAAGTCGGCAGTATTCCTCTAAAAAGAGTTGATACCCCGCACGTGCTCATGGAATCCTATTCCCCAGTAAGTCATGCTTCAGCCATGTAGTTGATATTGACAATCCCCAGTAGCTGTTGCTATTCTTACTCCCCAAGCAGAGGATACCATAGAAAGTTTCATGTGAGCTTTCCCCTGCAAAGCAAGCACATTTCCTCCGACAGGAATCTTGCTCAGATATTCTCCTAGCAAATTTGTTCAAAGATACTGCTTTGGTATCATCAAGGAACCTTAATGGATAAGGGACTGCTTCGACGACCCAGAGAATCATCTGCCTTCAGAGATACTGCTTTGGTATCATCGAGGAACCGTAATGGATAAGGGACTGCTTCGACGACCCAGAGAATCGTCTGCCTTCAGAGATACTGCTTTGGTATCATCGAGGAACCTTAATGGATAAGGGACTTCTTCGACGACCCAAAGAATCGCCTTCCTTCAGAGATACTGCTTTGGTATCATCAAAGAACCTTAATGGATAAGGGACTACTTCGACGACCCAGAGAATCGTCTGCCTTCAGAGATACTGCTTTGGTATCATTGAGGAACCTTAATGGATAAGGGACTGCTTCGACGACCCAGTGAATCATCTGCCTTCAGAGATACTGCTTTGGTATCATCGAGGAACCTTAATTCATAACGGACTACTTTGATGACCCAAAGAATCGTTTGCCTTTAGAGATACTGCTTTGGTATCATCGAGGAACCTTAATGGATAAGGGACTGCTTCGAAGACCCAAAGAATCATCTGCCCTCAGAGATACTTCTTTGGTATCATCGAGGAACCTTAATGGATAAGGGACTGCTTCGACCACCCAAAGAATCTCAAGTTATTTGGTTTAGTTTAAACCCTGCTACCTCATTCTGCCAGTTCTTGCACTATTATAGTACATTACCTTTTGTCGAAAAAATTTTGGGGTCTTCTTATATCTAATTTACTTTCACCCTAAAAATGAATGCCATGCAGCAGTTCATTTCCTCGGGTTCAAGAAAATTAGATAGGGGCATCTGTCATACCCCAAATTTTTCCTACCCTCTCATTTTTCTTATGCCAAGCATGTTGTTGCTACCTGGACTTTTCTCAAGATCATCATATGGCTTTTGGCCATAATCCTCTAAAGTTTAGATTTTGAAGATTTGGTCTGTACTTATAGGCTCTTGCAAGTGTGTTGAGTTCAAGTGGTTTCAAGATGATCCTAAGTCGTATTTCGAGTTGATTTGATGCCTTGATTAGAATTCTTTGCCTCAATCCGTGCTTGAGGTTATCTAAAGGTTCAAGGTCAATTTATGGAAAAACTTGATTTAATTTGTTTCAAGTGGAGAACAAATAAGCCAAATTATTCAAATGGATTCAATGTGATTCTAAGGTAATTCATTTCCAAGACATAGTCAATTGGAGTCATTTTCAAGGCATGTTCGAATTATTTCAAAGTGCATAACTTGATTGTGCTACAAGCGATGATTGGAAACCACATTTAAAACCTCAAGTCGTTTCAAAACCATGATTAATTGGTTAGTTTGTTTTCATGAATACCCAAGGTGTGCTACATGATAATATGTCTTTGTTATCATTCAAGGGTCGTATAATATTAGGTCAAGAGGGACCTTTCATGAGATTCACAAATAATGCTAGCTTTGGAAGTTCAAGACATACTACCAATTAAGATTATAATGGGTTACAAGTAATTTTAAGCAATAAAAAATTGTTTCCATGATGTTTTGAGCCAAGCTATTTTGAGCAAGGCCATTGAGGACATCAAAATAAGCTCAGTACACAAGTTGCAGCAACAGTATCAGAAATAATGCTCACATACAATTTGTAGTAGTATCATTTAAGGATTTCTAAGTGTTGATTCAAGCAATATTACTTGTACAAATCACGACTATTTACAAGGAGAATGTACACACCTGCAGGCTATTATACATGTTAGTTCTTGGATTGGGTAGAATTTTGGTAAACCAAAGTATATTCAATGTTGATGTCAAGGAACTGATGTTGCAACATTGAAGTCTTAACACTGGGCTGTGTTAAGTTTGTATTTGCTGAAGCTGGATGTCTGATGTCACATGGCGATGTTGTGACATTAGATCTGCAGAATTAATAACATCAGGTTGTGATGTTGGTAGGGTTGCGTATTAGCTGGAATTGTGGAGAGCAAGCTGTCTCATTGGATGCGAATATCTTGGGATAGATATTTGCTGCTGCATAGGAGATCTGGTGCAGATTTGTAGGAGATTTAAAAGGTTGAAGAGTGTGTAAATACACGCAGAGTCTGCAGAGTGTGTTGTTGTGACATCACACCTTAACATCACACGTCTGATACCAGAATTTCAATACAGAATTACAAGTTTGTAAAAAGCTACAAAATTCAAGCTATTTAGGATAAAAGAAAAAAACAAGAACGGGGAATTCAAAGGTAGATTTCAAAATTGATAAAGTGCAGAATTCAAGTTATTCTTGAAGCGTTTTGAGTTTAAGACTACAAGGCCTAAAATCTAAGACAGTAGCTTTGAGTTTGCTTGTCACTTATGCCATGTTTTCATATCAAGCTTTAAAGTAGTCCTTGACTTCTTTTGTCATGCTAAGTCACTTCTTTCATGCCATCCCATTGTGAGCCAATTCTCCACTTGTATCAAGCTGCTCCTTCAAGTTAATTTCCATGCCAAACCTCCAAACTCATCTTGTACTAAGGATAAGAGCATGAAAATCAAAAGAAAAATCAACAAATCAGTCTGAAGGAATTAGTTGGAAATCTAAATGACAACATAAGAAAGAAATGTACTACACCTGAATGTTAGGGACAAACATGATTCAAGGATTCACAGCAAACCAAATGTCATCTATTTGAAAGGCAAGATACAGAAGCTGAAAATCAAAATTGTAAATCTGTTAAGTTTCAGGAGTACATATACCAAATCAGATCCAAAATATTTCCAGCTTCAGAATCATTTTCAAGGTCATGAAAGCCATGGTTTAACAACTGTTCCACAAGGTGACTACATCATTCCAAAAAATAACATTGTCACTTATATCACAAGTATTGAGGTTACAACTAAGGCACCTGGTCTGAGCTCAAAGAATATCTGTCGGCAGCATCCGCATCATGGTTTGAGTTTGATCAATCCCCAGGCAATGCAGTCATCACCAGGACCATCTCCGAAGCCATTCAAGAGCCCTGTACCAAGTAGGAAAAGATGTTGAGAGGGTCATAAGCTAATGTAAAGGTAAATGATGTAGGAATATGATGATATGGAAATACTTAGGATTTTACCAAATATGAAAACTGCCTGATCACATTCCCGGAGAAAGACATATTATAGGTTAAAGAAGGCAATTTAGAACCTGTATATGACTAGGAGACATCAAGGCTTAAATAGTTGGCCATTAAGGAACAACTAATATTGAGTATTGGAACATACCAAGAATTCCTTAAAGCCAAGTCAAGAATCCTTCTGCTCGGTCCCATCTGCTCTCTATATTTCAGCTTTGTCCAAGTATTGAGCTTCAGTTACTCCAAGAAAAACACCTGTATCATTTCAACATAAGTTAGAGCAACTACCTTCAATTACAAGGATCAAGTACATATCAGAAATAATAATGATAACCTCAGCAAAATAAACCAAGCATGCCATTGATGTTTTCACAATGAAGCCACAAAATTCTCACCAACACCAACCTTGTATCAAGCCCCTCGTGTCAATGGTGCACACATGAAAAAGAAAAACGAAGTTAGTTAGAAGTAAGTTCAATACAATGTTCAAATGAGATTTCTACAACAAAATTCATAAAGCAAGGAACACAATTCATTTTAAGGTACGAAGTTGGGGACCACAAATTTTTGGTGCAGAAGAGACAAAACAGGTACAATAGAAGCATTCATGTCCAATTCCACAATAGTAGTAACGTGCAGTTTAAATGACTAAGTGTCAAGCTAAACAATATCACAACAAGTCCCAGCCGTTGATTTAATGGTCACAAAAACACACAGATACAATTGGGACAGTTCAGAAAAGACAAGAAAAGAATGTTTTGAAATTCATACCTTGAAATGACCTGGACACGTCCTCCATTCCACTCTCAAAAGATCCCACGAAATCAGGGCTCACACAGAAATTCACAACGGTTTGATTCTATGACACCTCACCATTTTCCTAACAAACAACACACGTATCAAATTCAGAATTCAGAAAATTCACACGTATCAAGCACTCTATATATGCTACACTGTTCATTCAAGGGAGTAACCAAGAACCCTAGCCGTTTCTGCAAAAATCCTTAAACCCAGAAATTCACTAAAGCTCTAAAAAAAATCCTAAAAATTAATCAGAGCTTCACATTGAAACTCTGAGCTAATTCGAGCTCAACTCCACTCATCTTCACTCATATGCATAGCAAGCTAGCAACATTTTTAGCAGAAAGAACAAAAGAAGCAGAGTAGAAGAGAGAAAGCAGAAGAAAAGGAGGAGAGCTCGAGATCTTACCTTTGTCGGACTCTCAAAATCGGAACTACTCTGATTAGGTGCGTATTCTCTTCGTTAACGCCTTCGAAGCCTTGATTATTGCTCTCTTGGACTTATTGATACGAATCCCTCCATTAATTGCCTGTTTACTCCATTCCTAAGTTGATCTAGAGTTTTCCGAGTTGGATTCGATTGAGGGGTATAGAGTGTGTTTTTAGGGAAAATAAGCCTGGATTCAGGCTCAGGGGCTATTTTTACATAAGGTAGAGGTGTTTGGTGGTAGATGGATGGAGAAGGGGGGCGGCACCGCGGTCAACCACCTCCTTCTCCGTTGGATTTAGGTTTTCTAGCGAGGATTTGTTTTGCAGAGAAATAAGTTGAGAGAGAAGGCGTAGAGAGAGATGCGGTTAGTGAGAGAGAGAGCTGAGTATAAAATGAACTAATCCCCACCGTTTCCTTTGTTTCATGTGTGGGTGAGTTAGCGTTGTACCGCCCACCGGTGACAAGTGTCACCGGTTCCTTTTGTTTCCCATAGTCCCCTGTGCACCGCTTGGTTCTCCTTACCATGGGCATTCATTGACGACCCTTAGATGAGTCAATACCATTGACTCTGTGCAGATTCAACGTCCCAGATCTGTTTTCAGGTTTGCTGAGTTGACCAGGGTCTATGATAGACCCTCCCCAGCGTGGGTTCGCTTGTTTGGGCCTGGGAATGTTTCACTAAATACACCCCCAATTTACTGACTTTCCAGCCCATTTCCCTTTTGACTTATTTTCTTTCCTTTTAATATAAAATTCCAAAAATCTTTAACTAATTTCTTTTTTAGAAAAATAATAAAATTTGTTTATTATTTAATTTTCATTAATTTTATTAAAATCATTTATTTAATATTAACTAATTAATTTAATAATTAGTTTTATTAAACATTTTATTTTAATTTAATTAATCAAGTTAAATTATTTTCCCTATTTCCAAAAAATCTAAAAAATCTCCTTTTTCATAAATCAATTTCTAATTAATTTTATTAAACCACTTTATTTAATACTAATTAACTTTAATAGTTAACTTTATTAAATATTTTTTTTTAATTTGATTAATTATTTGATTTTCACCCTTTCTCTAAAAAATCCAAAAATATATTAATTTGAGAATTTTCCCTCCTTAGATTAACCTTAGATTTAGGATACTAATTAACTAACATGTTTGATTTTATTTCTCCCCCACTTTGTTTAATTTTTGATCCATGTGTGGTATTCATTATTTTCTCATATGGATTATTATCTTGCCTCTATTATAGTTGTCTTTCATAATATGCTTGTCCAAACCAAAAATATTTTTCCAACTAATATCTTGACTTAATGTCAAGCCCTTTTAATACCTCGTAAGTCGATCGTTTTCATGATCGCAATCGACCTCACAATGCCTCCTCTTGGGCTTTATACAACGATAATTGTTGCACATTTCACTTTGGTTTGTATGCGTGTATGTGATTGGCTCACTTTAATCATGGCTCGATTATTCCCACTTGATTAATTACACCCCTCTCCCATAAGATTAAAATCAACCCCTTTTTACAACAATAAACAAGCTTGATCCAACGTCAAGTATTTTCCAAATCAAATTCAATTAATCTCCAACATTCACTTGACCCACATATCAAGTCCCTTTACCTCTTGTAAGTCGAGCACTTTTGCCTCGCAATCGACCTTACCTTAAACCACAGGACCTCTTTTCCATTAGTTCTCAAACCATTTCGCACGCAAATCCAAACCTCGATCCAACGTCGAGTATTTTTCTTAAATCAAATTAATACATTTAATTATACTAAATATCATTTCTTAAAAGGTGAAAAGGAGGGGGATCAAGTCTTTGGTCTTTCTCTTCAATTGTTCGGGTGCGAGTTCTCTTACTCGTGTGTGGACAATTGACGCCTCTAAAACACGCGAAACTCGACAACATTCAAACCTTTTTTTCCAAGTAATCATTAATACATTTAATCTCTATCTAAACACATTTTACTAAAGGTGAAGTGAGGGTGGTCGAGTCTTTGACCCTTCTCCTCAATTGTTTGGGTGCGAGTTTTCTTACTCGTGTATGGGCAATTGTCACCTCTAAAACATCCAATACGATTAAAACTCTCTTTTCTCAACTTGTGCGGTCGAAACCTTAAAACACGCAAATTAAATTCTTTTCTTAATCAAACTCTTTAATATACTTAATCATATATTCAAACAACTTTCTAAAAGGTGATGTGAGGGGGGCCAAGTCTTTTGACCTTTCTCCTCAATTGTTTGGGTGCGAGTTCTCTTACTCGTGCGTGGATAATTGGCGCCTATAAAAATACAAACCAAACAACCGTAGTCCCACGAACTACGAATGCTCTAACTTTTCCATTGCACGAGGGAATACGTAGGCACAAGGGTTCTAATCCTTGCCGAGCACCCTAATAATAAAGAAACACCCATCTTCCCCTTAGAAGCAAATCCGTAGAAGTTAACAAACAAACCTAGCTAACTTTCTCACGAATCGAATCAAGAGGTTCCGGTCGAGTACAACGGACGTAGAGGTTGCTAATACCTTCCTTCTTGCGTAACCGACTCCCGAACCTAGAATTTGGTTGCGACGACCATGTTCTTATCTCCCTTTAAAGGTTTTATCGATATTTTCCTTTCTCTCTTTTGGGATAAATAAAGTTCGGTGGCGACTCTGTTTCGAATATTGTTTTTTTTCGCGTCCATCTCGAGGATCGTATTTTTTGAGGTACGACAGTCTCCAATAGAGAAGTTTGTGCACCTCTACAACTCAGACGATTAGGTTCCCCAGCAAATCTGACATCATTCTTTTTCCCATCAAATGGCATTTCCCCAGGAAAATTCGGCGAGAAGTTTGAGTAAAACCGCTACACGTAGCGTCCCTTGTCAATAAGGTTTATTGACAAAAGAAACTTAGACCAGTTCATTGGTAGGAAACCAAGAACGAGGGGAAGTTTATTTCAGAAACTGAGACCAGTTCCTTGGTAGGAAACCAAGAACGAGGGGAAGTTTAATTCAGCAACTTAGACCAGTTCCTTGGTAGGAAACCAAGAACGAGGGGAAGTTTATTTTAGAAACTGAGACCAGTTCCTTAGTAGGAAACTAGGATCGAGGGGAAGTTTAATTCAGCAACTTAGACCAGTTCCTTGGTAGACAACCAGGATCGAGGGGAAGTTTTACCTTTTCTAAGCATCATTGCTTAGCAAAAGAAGATGAATACATAAGCTATCATTCATAACCACCATCAAAATTTTGGGTATTCCGATATTTAATCCTCTTGCACCCCGAATGCCCGAACACCTTCGTCATTCGCACCTTCGGGTCCAAGAAGATTAAATAGGGGCATCTGTCATACCCCAAATTTTGACCACTAAGATCTCCCATCATTGTGCAAATTATCATCACAATATGGATGAACCATCATACCTCATCAGTCTCCCCGAAGATGGGTGAGCATCCACTACCATCAAACTTAGGGTTTCAAGCCCTCTCAGAGTTCTTAGACAAAGGATCAATCAAGAATTGACATGATCTTCAACTTGTCTAAACCTCTCAAACATCCACAATGGATCAAGAGGATTCCCACATTAGGAATTAAGCACAAGGTTGCTCCCTTCTAGGTGGATCAAGCCTCAAGGTCACCAGTGTCACCAAATTTGTGTTTTGGTCGACCAGGGCCTCCAGTTGGAACTTTTCCTCTGGGCATGAGCCAATGCTTCAAAGCATAACCTAATATACTCCATGGAAACTTATGGACCCAAGTATCAAGTCAATTTGACCTCAGGGGATGCATGCATAAAAAATCAGGAATTAGGGTTTCTTGACCTAATTCACCCCTAAGTTGACTTTTGGGACAAATCATGAGCCAAGACCTCAAGAGAGGATTTTAGGGTCTCTAATACACCACATTGATCCATTTGCAACAATGGATTGATCCAAGAAGCCTGAGCAACAAGTCTCAATTTCATCAGTACCACAGTTAGGGTTTTGAGGAAAAAGTCAACTGTAGCTTTGACTTTTGACCAGGACATGCTCCCAAGCCCTAAGACATGATTCAATATACCCTATAACACCCATGAAACATTTCTATCAAGTTTAATTTAGGTCAAGGACATGATTTCCTAAAGGATTGCACAGTTTGGAATTCATCGGATAAAAAGTCAACTGTGCACAAAAGTCAACTTTGACTTTTTGAGATTTTTCACAAAAATGGATTTTTAACCCTAAAATGATGTTAATGTGTGATTTGAATCATCATTCATCAAGAAAAATCAAAGAAAGTGGGATAGCTTGTAAAAGGGGTAACCATAAAAACTTAGAAAATTTTCTAAGTTATGAACAAAGTGGCAAGGGTACCAACTTTGGAGGATCATAACTCCTAAACCACAAAGCCATTTCTCCCCATCCAAAGTTTGATTTGTAGATCTCATGGCCCTCTACAAAAACTTCAACTGGACCTCATTCCAATTCTTCATGGATTTTGAGTTATGGATTGATCAAAATCACAAAAAGTGAAAATGTCACTTTTTTCCAACACTTAGTGAAATTTTCACTAATTCAGAATCTGCCTTCACTTTTTTCCAAATGTAGAGACATTTTTCACTTGGATCCAAAAAGTATCAAAACCAAATATGATCAAACAGTTGTTGTATCATATAAGGGCTTTCCAAAATGGCCAAGAACATCACCAAATTCAACTTGAGCCATGAGATATGACATTGGCAAGTTGCTTTGCTGAAAACTGCCAAGGCAATGCAGAATTTTGCATTTTTGGTCGATTTGCCAAAATCAGCCAATTTCAAGCCTTGTCATTATCTTGGACACATCTGAGGATCAAATCTAAAGGGGACAATCACTGAGTCAAGCCTCCAAAGTCCTTGGAACAAGAAGTAACATGCCAAACCCAGAATTGCCTAAAAGAGGGACAAGACTCCAATTTTGGATTGGAGCATTTAATAGATGCTTAGAGGTGGCATGGACTGACGCATTTGCAACTGAATTCAGTCAAGATTCCTCCAACAAGTAGGGAACCAAAGCTCTGTGCTCTAACCTCTAGTCAATGGCTAGAGGAGACTTGGATTTTCATTTGCCAACATTGGCCAAACTTCTGATGCAGTTGCCATTCACTATTGATCCTAAAACAAACTTGCTCTACTATAAATAGAGCTCATTTGTGCTCAGTTTGAGTACACTAAAGCCATCAAACAGATGTTTTCCTCAAAATCCCTTTCTCTAGGCAAAAATACCTTCTTTAGCAAGGTAACTCTGAGTTTTTGAGTTTGAGAGCTTTTTCAATCAAACGAATCACACACACACACCTCATAAACATCATATGTAGGTGATCCAAACTCTCACAAGTGACCTGTAATCACAAAATCACAAAGTCACCTCTCAAAACCTCAAAATAGGCTTTTTGTGCATTTTTCAAGCCATGTCTTGATTCAGTCACTTTCCAAACCAGATAAAACCTCAAACACACTCCAAATATCATCCTTGAACTGTCCCAAATGGTTCCCCCCATCTGGAACACCATTTGAGAGAGTTGCTATTTTGGTCACTTTCAACCCCTTTTGCAAGAAAGGGCCAGTTTGTGTTTTTGCAGGTACCAGCTGATTCCAATCATCCTAAAAGCTTCTAAGGGATCATTTGAGTGTGTCTAAAGCATCAAATCATTTATGGAACAAGAGGCTTGACAGATTGCACAAAAACTCCAAAAAGCTCAAAAAGAGGTAAGCCTCATGACTTGAACTTTCCAAAATATGCAATGCTTTGAAGTCCACTGATCATGCACACCTCATACATGTTATATATGTTGTGTTTGAACCAATTGATCATGTAATTCATGCCTGTATCAAAGTGTAGCATAGAACATGCAATTATAGGCCTTTTTCAAAACCACTATCGGGTTTTGAGGAGGAAGTGTGATCTGAAAAAAACTACCACCACCATTGGATTCCTTGTGAAATTCTGGTCCAGATGCATATAAATTTTGTCTCAAACCATTAAGAATTGAGAAAGTTATGACCTTCACGTTTCTGAGCCAAAGCTTGCCTTGCTTTGCCTTGGGCTAGGCCTAAAACCAAGGCATGACTTGTATATTTGTGTTTTCACTCAAAACAATGGATGTATCACCACCCCAGTGGTAAGGCGCGCGCCTTGTGACCTTGAGGTCGTGGGTTCAAACCCCACCCATGCCATTTTGTGTTTTTTCACATTTTACCATTTTTTCCAATATTTTTATGTTTTATTAATTAATTGGAAAATTAATAACTCTTTCAATTTTAATTTTTTTTATTGGTTCTTTTTGCAAAAAATCACAAAAATGTTGAAATATTTTATTCCACAAAAAAATTAAGTTTATATTATTTATTTAATATAATTAGTATTTTTGTGAATAAATTCATTTTTATTTGTTTTTAAACATTTTAAAATGAACATTCATCTTGAAAAATCAAGACCAAATGAGTTTTAATATCTCTTGTGATTAAAACTTCATTTTTCAAACCTTAAACAAAAATCACAAGTGGTTTATTCAAATTCATTTGGTATTTTTCATTGATTTTCTTTTAATATTTACTGTTAAAGGAAAACAAATTAGGGTTTCTTTGATTTTCACCCTCACAAATCATTTTCAAACACTCATGGGCCTCTAATTGAGTGTAAGACCCAATCCTTTGTAAATACAAAGCTACTTTTGGGCCTCAAATGTTGTATAAGTCCCGTTGTATTTCAAAAAGTTCGACGCAATCATCGTCCGTTGAAAAACAAACCTTGGGCCTCTCCTCGAGCTATAAGACCCATTCAAAATATTTTGGGCCTCTATTAGAGTGTAAGACCCAATCCCCTTTTAATCAAAACAATTTTGGGCCTCAGATATTGTATAAGTCCCTCTGCGTTAAAAGAAAAGTTTGGCGCAATCGCCGTCCGTTTAAAATAAACCATCTGGGCCTCTCCTCGAGGTATAAGACCCATTCAAAACTTTTGGGCCTCTATTAGAGTGTAAGACCCAACCCCTTTTGAAAACCAAATTATCTTGGACCTCAGTCATTGTATAAGACCCACTACGTTTTCAAAAATCTCGGCTCGATCGCCATTTCAAACGAAAGATCATATGGGCCTACCCTCGTGTTATAATCCCCACTCTTTTTCTTTAAACCTTTTGGGCCTCTTGAGAGAGTGTAAGACCCATCCCTTTGTAGAGAGAATCTTTCTCGGGCCTCAGTCACTTGTATAAGTCCCTCTGTACAAAACAATAGTGCGATCACTGATAAAAACCTGGGCATCTCCTTGAGCTGTAAACCCCAATTTTTCTTTCAAAGCATTTTCTCCTTTGATCTTGAATATACTGTTGTTTTCAATCTTTCTTTGTTGAACAACTAACCAAACAGCATGGAAGCTCTACAACCGAGTAAGTGGTTATATGCTTTCTTTATCCGCTTTCATATACATATAACTGTATTGTGGGGCTGTTTCACTGTAAGTCTTCTTTCATAAACTCATATCGACTGTGTAATAATAGTATAGATATTTAGAGTTTCCCCAGCAACTATGTCTAGCACTAAGCCCTGTTGATTACTCTTAAAATAGACAAAACTAGATCCCCATAGGATTACCAGATATAGTCTTCCCTCCTCTTGGGGTTAAACAATATGGAGACGTGAAAGGCAGCATTCTCGGTGAACCCTTTCACAGACTGTCACCTTTAGAAATCGTCAAAGAAACTCTATTCCCCAGAGATGATCTTTTCTCCGTGAATGGCATCTCTTGAGTTTCTTCCAAATTCTCGAACTTTCCTGGCTTGACCTATTCTCTGTGAATTGCCTGTCTTGAATTTCTCGGGGTTTGGGGACCCACAGGCTTCTTAAAAGCATCCTCGCCTCCTCTTAGGCATTGTACAAGGACTCGTCGACTTCTTAGAAGTATTCACAGCCTCCTCTTGGGCTTCGTATAAATAATTTCTTCCTCTGGGAATGATAGCCTCCTCTTGGGCTTCGTACAAATTGTCCCTCGACTTCTTAAAAGTTTCCAGCCTCCTCTTGGGCTTCGTACAAATTGTCCCGACGACCTCCTAGAGGTATAGGAACAAAAATTAGTCATCTTAATAGAAGAGTCTTTAAAAAAGTCAAGATCTTGCTACTGCTGTTTCTTAAACGTAGTACAAAAGATGAAACTCTAGACTTGGACAGTCTAATTCCCTTGAGTCTCAAAGACATTCTTAAGCTCCTTTCCAAAACTAGGAGATGAAACCCGTAGACTCGGACAGTCTCAATACCCTTTGGATTTCCCATTTCCTTAAAGAACAGGAAATAACCCTGATCCTCGAATCAAATCCCTGAGTGCAAACAATACTCATATAAGAACTAATTTTCTCTTTAAATCAGCATACTGGACCTATCACTCAACTGAAGCAGAAACCCTAGCCTCCTCTTGGGCTTTGTACAATGATTCTCCCCAACAAAGTTAACCTTTTCAGACTCTCTTGTTGAGTCAACCTTTAGCCTCTATCTTGGGCTTCGTACGAGATACAAAACACTCTCTTATTGAGTCAAAACCTTTAGCCTCCATCTCGGGCTTTGTACGAGATACAAAATCACTCTCTTGTTGAGTCCAACTTTTAGCCTCTATCCCGGGCTTTGTACGAGATACAAAATCACTCTCTTGTTGAGTATAAAAGACTCTCTTGTTGAGTCCAACCTTTAGCCTCCGTCTTGGGCTTCGTACAAGACACATATAAAAGATTCTCCTGTTGAGTCAACCCTTTTAGCCTCTCTCTCGGGCATCGTACGAGACACACAAAAATCACCCTCTTGTTGGGTCGATAGCCTCCTCTTAGGCTTTGTATAAGGAAACCTCAGTTGAACCAATCAACCTTTTAGCATCAAAGTTGTGCCTCGTTCACAGTATACAAACTTCAACAACTCCTTTCCCTTCATCTAATTGCTGTAAGCGGCAAGCCTCTGGATCATCTACATCAATGCCACTGCCCCTCTTTTAGCATGAGAAATTCCTAAGGAAAGATGGCATTGCTCTACACTAAGTTAAAGTCTTCTCTTTCAGGTCGAAAACCCTTATAAAGGAAATTATGGCATTGCTGGATTCACATATCCCAGTTAAAGTAATCCTCCTTTATAAACCAGTCACCCAACAATTGTGACAAACAGACCCCTTTAGAGATGACAAATTCTCTCTAAAATCAACACCCTTTTAGCTTCACATCTTGGGCTTCGAACAAGATACAAGTAGACTCTTTTAGCTTCATATCTTGGGCTTTGAACAAGATACAAACCACCTTTAGCTTCACGTCTTGGGCTTTGAACAAGACACCAAAACACCATTTCCTCCCATAGAATAGGAGGAACTACGATCGCTCTGATTTCCCTGTTTCGGTAAATGGGAATACATAGGCATAAGATTGAAAGAAAAAATCTTAGCAAGCACACTCAACAAAAAACCACAATCCCATACCCACATACATCAATTAAAAAGTATCAGTCCTAACCCCCTACCCATGAACATTCCCGGTGTTCCGTTATAAACAAAGAAAGAAGAAAGAGGCTCCACTTCCATATCGCATCCGTAACCTAACAGACCACTGTTTAAACTCGATATGCAAGCAGGGTTAATTGGAGACATCTATTTCCCTTCCTTCATCAGCTTCAATAGGATAAAAAATGAATCGACCTGTAGTACCCCCAAAAGAGCGACAGTGCTTAAGAAACACGTCCAGTTTCGCTCGCTACACCTCCATGCCATATACTAGAGAGAAAGGGGCTGCCCCTGTTGAAGTGCGGACAGATGTGCGATAACTGTGAAGAGAGAAGGGCAGCATTTCATGCTAGTCTTTGTAGGTTACAACCATCTTTTGAACAATCTTCTTGATATTCTTGTTAGCCGCTTCTACCGCTTCGTTCATCTTAGGTCAGTAGGTAGATGAGTTATGGTGTTCGATCTTGAACACGGCGCACAACTCTTTCATCATCTTGTTGTTCAAGTTAGATCCATTATCAGTAATGATCTGGCTTGGAACACCATAACGACAGATGAGATTGTTTTTTATAAAGCGGACTACCACTTGTCGGGTTACATTGGTGTATGACACTGCTTTGACCCATTTGGTGAAGTAGTCAATGGCTACCAGGATGAACCGATGTTCGTTCGAAGCCTTGGGTTCAATCATGTCAATCATGTCGATTCCCCATTGTTGTACCCCAAATTTTACCCTTAGATCCATTGATCTTTTGTATGTCATCTTAGGTCAAGCATGTTGCATAGCTAACCCTTTTATCAGGTTTTGTTTGCTTTTGTTTCATTTGTGAATCAGGTCTTAATTCAAGAGGATTCAAGGGTTGATCAGTCAAGATGTTGGATGGAGCATTGAATCAAGCAAGTTTCTCATGTTCAAAGAGATATCTCCATAACCCTCTCCATAACATTTTTCTATCCATTTTATTCACCCTCAATTGTCATTCTTAATTCCAAACCAATTTCAAAAGTCATCTATTAACCAAATTTTTATCCAACTTCATCTCTATTTGTCAATATCCATTTTCCTAAACCATAACCATTTCACTTACCAAAATTCACTTATTATTTATTTTCTTCTCTAAACCATTTCTTTTTGTAACAAAAAAAGGAAAACCAACCATAAAAAAAACCTTTGTTCCTAAGCCCATCATCTAAGCCCACTTTCATTGCAATAAATTATGATACAAATGATATTGGAAATGAGAAAGATCACTTACTAATGACCAATAGGAATCACGCAAGATGGCTTTGACTTTTCAACTTCATTCCCCTAGCCAATGAGAGGATGCCGTGTGGTTTCACATGAAGCAAAACAATAAAAAACATCTCCTCTCCTTTGTCGTGTCTTCGTATTTCAGAAGAGAAGAAGAAATTCAAGGCCAATCGTATCAAATTCAAACGCAAACCATTTCTACAACCCAATTCTTGGCGCGTTAATTCACTTTTGAAATCTCCAAATCATTTCCCGTTTGAGCTTTCGTTGCTTTGATTCATTAAAAGTTGTTCTGAAGAGTTACTTGTTTCAGCATAGGGACTGCTTTCGCCTACAGATACCCTTGCGCAATCCCAACCATTGCCTCATTTGATACCCACTCTTATGACAACAAAGAAGGAGTTTTTAGGCAATGCAAGAAGTCATGAAATTTTCCCTGCACCTTTGAGGTTTTTGTGCAGCAGGGGAAGCGCGTTTGTCTCCAAGGAATTGACCAAATTTGAATTTGAAAAGAGACGTTGCAAACCTTAGTTATTTACTCAGCATACCATGTGTTTGTTCATTGGTCTCAAAAGAGCCAAAGCCAACCTGCTCAGCCTATAAAAGGAGGTCACCTCGACACTTAAACACACCAACAATTTTCACAAATACTCAAATAGTCTCTGAGTTCTAAGTTTCACGAGCAAGAAAGGAGAAAGGTTGCCTTGGAGTTCTCTTGCTAGTTCAGAAGGAGAGCATTCAGCACACTTGAAGGTGCAGTGGACATTACTCCACTTGGTAACTATTCTTTTCCTTTCAATGTTCATGCTCAACCGATCTCATTATAACATGTCTCAATCATAACTGTTGTATGTGCTTCATGTTATTTTTCATACATATGTAACTTGCTAATGTGTATTTGAATCTGCCTGACTGTTTGTTCATGGCTTGATATCATTTGTAGGATGATTTTGTTTGCTTTACTGACACGTTGAGATAGACATGTATACTGTCTTTTTGTTTTAAGTTACTATGCTTGAGATGTCACCATGATGATAATGCATAGGTCTTGTTCATTGACTGGCTGTAAAAATATAAGATTGCACCTTGGTGTTGTAATGCCAAACATAGATGGATATAAATGTTAACTTACATATGTATGTCTTGATGTTTGGATGAGTTGAGATATTTGATCTTTTTTAGTTCCATACTTATTTCTGAGATGCTCATATGTTTTATGGTTGTTGATCCTTTTTTTTTGTAATACTAGATTGGAAGTTACTTTCACTACAAGTCAGTTGTGTTCTTTTTCTGTTGTCACTAATGTATGATCAGTTTGTGTACTTAAGACCATTGGCTTGCTTTGTATTCAAAGATCTGTTTAGGTGTTAATTCTTGTTGAGTTGTGTTTATGGAAACTATTTTTGACCTACTCTGTCACAGAGGTTGCTTTTGGTATCCTTGTATTGAACTACATCCTGATATGCACTTTCTATCCATTGGGTTGATCTTTGTTTTCTTGACTTATGTGCTTAAGTGTTTGAATTACAAAAATACACAACTGGTTATGCTTGTTGATTGACCTTTTGGTTTAACTTTAAACTTGTTGCTATCTTTTAAGTTAAGTTTGATATTCTAATTTTGTGCTTGTAAACACCCCAATCACTTGTTTGGATTTGTGCATGACTTGGTTATTTGTTGGTATGCCTAAACTGATACATCTAAAATTGTTGCCTTGTTAGAATTAAATACTAAATGCACTCTGAAAGTTTACTTGTTGTGTTTACTTGCTGCTGTGAAAGGTTCAGAAATCTTGTACCAAGCATGTTTGTCTTTGTTCTACCAATCTTTGATACATGATATGCCATTAGTGCTTTGCTGCCTCTATGACTTGTGACTAGTTTGTGAACCTAGAATCCATGTTAGGTGTGTCTTACTATGTTTGAAACTTGTATTTTCCATATGCCATTGTTATTAGCATGCTGTCAGTTTGATATCTCTAATTTATGTACAAGTTTAAAAGTGCCAAGTATGATGTGTGTTTGTCTGCCATGTAACTTTGCTTTAAATCAGAACTGGTTTTTGATCCATGCCTTTATGCTTGTTTTTACATCCATTGAATGTTAGCACAATAAGTATTTGTTTTCACCATGCCTTGCCACTTCCTGTTTCGAGTGACATTACCTAAGTAACTTATTGCTATGCCATCATGTTTTATGCCTTGTTTTGCCTAGAACACATGTGTTTAATTCATACGGTCCTTGACCATCATGATGTTTTATTTGTGTATTTATCTTTGTAAACATGACTGACCTTCCTTATATCAACATGATGAGTGTGTAGCCTTTTGTGTATGCTTATATCTGATATTCATGCTTAGCTGTTATTTGATTTGGGATGTCACTGACCATATATGTATACAACTCAGTTTGAACCCTTGTTTTATGACAGTGTTGTGTTTCTAAAATGCCATGAACCTTGTTTTCAACCATCATGTTATTAGGACTGAATGTAAACTTTCCAAAACACCTCTTTGACAAGGACATTGCTAGACTTTGTGTTTAATTTATGTGCCTATTGATCTTGCCTCGATATGTAGAAAAGATGTATGAACTATTGTTATGTCTTGCACTGACTTTGTATGCTATCTTTGTGGAAGTTATGTCTGCTGCCATGTATGTATCAACATGCTACTTTCATTTGATACTTTGAGTGAGTGATGTTGCTGTCTTGTTCTTTTGGTTTCTTGCATTTTGGTCATTTAACCATACTAATCATATAATCTGATCCTAAAACATTTTTGCTTTCCTTCATTCAACATGTTCAGTATTAAACTTCTGCTATTCTTGAAACTCAACCTAATGCCATGCTGTTTTGGATCCATAGTCTACATGATTGTTTATTAGTTGCATCCAAGTTGTGTCATTTCATTCCATGTGTTGTGTGCTTGCTAAATATCACTGCCATGCCTGTGTTTGAATTTGTCACACCATGCGTTCAAGTGTTTCATTGCTTTGGGATATTCAATTTGTATGGTAAAATGCATTTTCTTGGCATTTAATCTGTTTGGCCATTCAGAATGTTGAGGTTTTAATTATGTGTTTCTGTTCCTTCTAATTGACAATGTTTGAGTGATGAATGGCATGGCATTGATGTTTTCTATTGTGAGAAGATTGTTGTATGTTTGGGTTGATTTGTTAATATGAATCATATGCACGCGCAAGGTTTATATATTTATTAAGTTATGTTTATTACCGGATGTAACAGCCACCCCAGTGGCAAGCACACACATGCACATGCGCCCTTTAACCCTTAGGACTGGGGTTCGAATCCCCCTCGCCCCAGTCCTTTTATTTTATTTTCAGTTTTCGCTTCCTTTACATATATATTGCTGCTATCATTGTTTGTTCAAAGCGCGCGCATGGCACGGTTGGCATTGGTTTTGGGCAGAATGCGTTTGGTCCTGGGTTCAATCCCTAGGAGTGTCTTTCCTTTCTTTTTTACCACTTGTTTGTTTTGTTTTTTTTAAGTTTATGCTTTAATTTCAAACCTTCATAACTTGTTTGTTTTTCATCCTTTTTCTTCCATTCTTTTTGCTATTTGTTTCTAATTGGATCCACTTGTTGAATATAAAAAGAAATGGTTGAAAATGTTTAATCTTATTTGCTTTTATTCATGTGGAAGTTGGAAATTCTTTTAAGGTTTTATTGCACTTTTTTTATTCATCTCATGATGTTATCTTTGTTTATTTTGTTTGAGCATTGTCTAATATGAATAATGCTAACCTTGCATGATTTTATAAACTTTGCTTCATCCTAATAGCTTGTTTATGTGTTGTTATGCTTTCATATAATTCATATAACTTTTTATTTCATAGTATTTTAAAACTGTTATCTTTCCCCCTATTCCAAAGGAAAGTCCTCCTATTTTGACTCATGAGTCACTAAACAAACCACCCTACCTTAGCCTCATAATAGCTTATCCCTTTTCTTGGCCTCATGAGAGCCATGGAATCTTAACTTAGCTATAGGTTAGAGTTTTGGACTCTATGTGATTCTCACCATCATGAGAACTCACTTTCGCCCCTATAAACTTAGATTTAGAGAGTTATCGTGAACTCTAAAAATGAGCTCATACTCATTTCCCCTTGGAACTTTGGCCATAGTCAATGGTTCCTCCTTCACCCTTAGATCGGTGAACTACGAATACTCTGATTCCACTCTCGTCAGGATACGTAGGCCCAAGGCGCGATACCTTGTCGAGTATACTTAGATACTAACCCCTAAGGTTTCAACCTTTAACATAAAACCTTTAGCAAGCGAGTAAGATATAACAAGCATAAACAAGAGGTTCCTGTAGAGTACTACGGACGTTTAGGATGCTAATACCTTGCTTAGGCGTAACCAACCCCCGAACCTTAAGATCTCCCCCCCTCTAGGTTTTTCTTGATCTTGAACCTTTCCTTTGGATAAATCAAAGTCGGTGGTGAATTCTATGATTTGTCATTCAAGTTAACTAATAGCTTGATATCCGATTCTCACCGTAACACCCATATAGAAAAAGGCCATGGGGAAGAAAGAACTTTGAGATGCGTTGGCGGTACATGGATTTTGTCAACGTATATCTGACACTTGTGACACCTCCTCATGTACTTGTAGCAATCAGATTCCATTGTCAGGCAATAGTATCCTACTCAGAATTTTTCTTGCCATTGTATGTCCATTGGCATGAGTGCCAAAGGATCCTTCGTGAATCTCTTTCATCAACATGTTTGCTTCTTGTTTGTCTACGCATCAGAGCAGGACCATGTTGAAGTTTCTCTTATAGAGTGTATCACCGTTCAGGAAGAAGTTGCCAGCCAGTCTTCTGAAAGTCTTCCTTTCTTTCCTGGATGCCCCTGGTGGTTACTCTTATCTTTGAAGGAAGCACTTGATATCATGATACCAAGGTTTGTCATCTATGACTGCTTGAATTTTGGAGATGTAAGCGGGCCTTTCAAGGCGCATTATGTCAATCTTAGGTACGTCGTTCCATTGACCTACACTAATCATGGAAGAGAGAGTGGCTAGTGCATCAGCCATGTGATTTTCTTCACGAGGGATATGATGAAACTCGATTCTGTTGAAGAATGGTAACAACCTTCTCGTGTAATATTTGTAAGGAATCAATCCTGATTGGTATGTGTTCCATTCTCCTTTAATCTGATTGATAACCAGGGCTGGGTCTCCATACACATCCAAGTTCTTAATTCTTAAGTCGATAGCTTCTTTGAGACCCATGATACAAGCTTCGTATTCGGCCTCGTTGTTCGTGCATTTGAATGTCAATCTGGCGGTGAAAGGAATATGGGTACCTTGAGGTGTTACGATGATTGCCCCAATTTTGTTTCCATAAGTGTTGACAACTCTGTCAAATATTAGTCCCCATTGGGATCCTGGTTCTGGCCCTTCACTGGGTAGCGGTTCATCGTAATCTTTCATTTTCAAGTACATGACATTTTCGTCTGGGAAGTCAAATCCGACTGATTCCTGATCGTCAATATATTGATGAGCCAAATGATCGGCTAAATACTTCCTTTGACGGCTTTCTGAGCGTGGTACTCGATGTCATATTCTGATAACAACATCTCCCAACGGGCAATCCTTCCCGTGAGAGCAGGATTTTCAAAGACGTACTTGATCGGATCCATTTCGGAGATTAACTAAATAGTGTGACAAATCATGTACTGGCGAAGACGTTTGGCTGCCAAAGCCAGAGCACAGCAAGTTTTCTCGAGCATAGTGTACCGAGTTTCACAGTCTATAAATTTCCTGCTTAAGTAGTAGATGGCAGACTCTTTTCTTTTCGTTTCATCTTGTTGGCCGAGTACACAACCCATAGAGTCTTCTAAGACTTTTAGGTAGATGATCAGTGGTCTTCCTTCCACTGGAGGTAACAGGATTGGTGGATTCAACAGATATTCTTTGATATTGTCGAAAGCTTTTTGGCAATCTTCTGTCCATATTCAGCTTTGATTCCTTCTGAGTAGTTTGAAGATTGGCGTGCATGTCGTGGTCATGAGGGATATGAATCTTGAGATGTAATTCAGATGTCCCAAAAATCCTCTGACCTGTTTTTCAGTCTTTGGTGAAGGCATTTCTTGAATGGCCTTGACCTTGTCAGGATTAACCTCAATTCCTTTCTGGCTGACGATGAATCCTAAAAGTTTTCCCGAGCAGACACCGAACGTGCATTTGTTGGGATTCAAGCGGAGTTTGTATTTCCTCAGACACTCGAATAACTTTGATAGGTGTGTCACATGCTCTTCTTCTGTTCTAGATTTGGCAATCATGTCATCGACATACACTTTAATTTCTTTATGCATCATGTCATGAAATAGAGTTGTCATAGCCCTTTGATAGGTTGCCCCAGCGTTCTTCAAACCGAACGACATTACCTTGTAACAAAAGGTGCCCCATGGGGTGATGAATGAAGTTTTCTCCATATCTTCCGGCGCCATTTTAATTTGATTATAGCCCGAGAATCCATCCATGAAGGAGAAGACTTTGAATTTTGTTGTACTGTCTACCAGCATGTCAATGTGTGGCAGGGGGAAGTCATCCTTTGGACTTGCTTTGTTCAGATCCCTGTAGTCCACACACATTCTGACTTTTCCGTCCTTTTTCGGAACTGGTACTATGTTGGCTAGCCATTGAGGATATTCTAAGGTCGCAAGGAAACCTGCGTCGATCTTTTTCTGCACTTCCTCTTTAATCTTGATAGCCATATCTGGATGAGTCCGTCTCAGTCTTTGTTTTATCAAAGGACATTCTGATTTCAACGGTAAATGATGTTCCACGATGCTGGTATCCAACCCTGGCATGTCCTGGTAGGACCAAGCGAATACATCTGGAAACTCTTTGAGAAGGTTTATCAAGCTTTCTTTGACAGTTGGATTGAGTTGTGCCCCAATCTTAACTTCCTTCTTTTCTTCCTCTGAACCCAAATTGACCGTTTCCAATGGCTCTTTATGAGGGTCAATAAAGCTTTCCTCTTGTCTGAGTAGTCGCGATATCTCTTCTGGAATTTCTGCGTCCTCTTCTTCTTCAACTTCAAATACCAGGAATTCAAAGTTGGGAGAAGGCATTATATCGTATGTTTCAATGGGGTTTAAAACAAGTAATCTGCATGACGTGATGATTCATTTTTTAGCAAAGACAGAGAGAATGCAAGAGTGTGTGCAGTGTATTTTCTAAAAAATGCTTGTTTTTATTTTGGGTTGTTTTAGGATTACCATTTTCTGAAAAAATGAAAAGTGAAAACAGCAATAAATGCGGGAATGACTGAATGGCATTATTTATTTATGATTTGTCGATTCTTGAAATACAACCCTATGAAAAAAAACTCTGTCGCTTTGGGCGAAGCAAAGAGGGATATTTACAGAAAAGTGAGCCTAATAAAAACATCTATTTCACCTGGGCAGGGTGAAAGGTCAAAATAAAGATGGCAATTACTTAGACTTATGGACGACTTTCGGGACATCGACAGCAACCCAATGGCGAGAACTCCTCCGTGAATCGCAAAGTCTGGTATCTTCTTCCTTGATTTGTCTTCAGAAATGACGCTGATTTCTGGCGGAGTAGGATCATTGGAGTCTTCCTCCCATGCAGAGTTGTCATAAACGAACTCTTCTGTTGCATCTTTCTTAGTGTTTTCACTCTCAAGGGGATCTCCCTATCCAGTTGACTGGATGTCCTCGTATCTGATGCGAGAGCGTTCAGGATCGGTGTACTTGACTAAGAAGTCGTACTTGCCACTCGGCTGTCCTAAGGTGTCCCATACTTCCGTGGGAATAGAGGAGTCATCTTCCTCAATGACGTTGACCTCAGGAAAAGCATAGTTGATGAACTCTTGTCCTACAATCTTTGCAGATTCATCATCACGGTGCTGGTTATCTTTGGAATGTCCTGAGTAATGATCCCATGACTTGGTGGGAACATGGGAATTCTTTTCTATATTACCCAGTTGATAGGCATTATCAGGCTAACTCTTTTGCCCCAAGTTTTCTATGTACGGCTTGCAGATAGGCAAGTCATCCAGGGGATCATAATAATCTTGGTTAAAGTCATCTTTCATTAGATCATCCTCTTAATGAATTAGGTGGAGCACGATATCCTTCAGGATCATAATCTCCATAGATCATCCGGGCGTCTGATCTCGGTATATATCTCGGGCTCGGCTTTTAAAAATAGAATGGCAGGTGCGTTTCTTTCGGAGACATATAACTGTTATCATTGAGATAAGACTTCCACTCCTCTTCCATATTGGAGGAGTCACTCTCATTGATGGTGTGTACTTCTTGAGACTCTGGGTGGAGGAAGCCTCCACTGTGGAAGAAATCCTAAATGGGACGAAAACCTTCTTCCTTCTTTGCAGTTTGGGTACAGGTTGAAGATAAACCAAGACCTTTCTTTGTCTTGTTATCAGTATGAATTACAATCTGTCCCCATCCTTTTGCATTATTACTCTTGATTACTTCGAGAGCGTCATTGTATGAGGAAATCGATGTCCCTTTTTCTGGTCGATTCTCATTCCTCATCGAGAGTTCTTGGAACTGAGTTCCAATAACTTCCTCTGGTTCTACACAGGAAAATGATGATAAGTTGCTGATGATTAAGCTCTGCTCTCCATATACCGTGACTAACTTGTCATTCTTGACAAACTTTAGCTTTTGGTGAAGTGTCGAAGTGACTGCCCCAGATTCCTGTATCCAAGGTCTTCCTAATAACCAGCTGTATGCTGCCCGGATGTCCATGACCTAGAAATTGACTTGGAAAGTGTGAGGACCGATGGCTATGGGAAGATCGACTTCGTCGATAACTATTTTTCTGGACCTGTCAAAGGCTTTGACGATGATCTCACTGCCTCTCATCGGGGCACCTTGAAATGATAGTCACATCAAAGTTAATTTTGGCATAAAATTCAAAGATGATCTTGTGTCTACCAATACGCTGGCTAAAGCATCGTCTTGGCAGTTGACTGTAATGTTAAGCACCATATTGTGATTCTTGCCTTCTTCCGGCAGTTCTTCATCACTGAATCCTAAATTGTTGCAGGAAGTGATGTTGGAAATGATGCTGTCAAATTGTTCTACCTTTACGTCTTGTTCCACAAAGGCTTGCTCTAAGACCTTCTGTAGAGCTTCTCTGTGAGCTTCGGAACTAAGTAGGAGAGATAACACATAGATTCGAGACGGAGTTTGCAACAGTTGGTCCACAATGTTGTACTCACTTTTCTGGATGAGCTTCAGCATCTCATCGTTGTTCTTTACTAGTTCCGAATTACTGGATTGACCGATTTGTTGATTTGGAACATCTGTTTGAGGTTCCTTTTCTTTGGCAGGTTCTCCAACTCCCCTGTTGAAGATCCGACCGCTCTGGGTGACTCGACTGATGTCGACAATGTTCACGACGGAGGGTAATGAAGTTTCCTTTCCATTTTCAATAATTGTTGCACCATACTTGTAAGGGATATCTTTCTCTAATTTGTACGGTATTGGACCTGGCAAGTAGATAACTATAGGAGCCTTTTGGTTTTTCTGACCGTTATAGGCAATCTCAATTAGTTCCTGGTTGGGAACTTTTCTACTATCAAGAGGGATTCTTGATTCATTGAGTAGAGGGATTATGGCGCAAACGTCTTTGGTTTTTCCATGATCGGAGATTACAACAACGTTTTCGCTTTGATCTGGGAGGTAATCTTGTGCCATGTTAATCGACCTGGAACTCGAACATGGTCGAATCTCTTTCCGATCCAACTGATTTTGAAGAGCCGCTCGTATGAGATAGCATCCTTAGTTGTTCTCCGAGCATACTCTACAGTGCTCATAATGATGTGGTGGTACCTGTAGCGAGTGATTTTTGGATGTGGTTGCGAAGCACAATCGCTCTGGTACTACAGTTCGATTCATTTTTTATCCTATTAAAGCTTATGAAGGAAGGGAAATAGATGTCTCCAATTAACCCTGCTTGCAGACTGAGTTTAAACAGGGGTGTGTTAGGTTACAGATGCTACAAAGATTCGGGGTTTGTCCTAGGTTATTTTGTTGACGAGGGGTGCTTTAGGCTATCGGTTAGGATGTTAGGACGAATGTATGAGAGTATGGGATTTTGAGTTTTTGTTTAGTGTGCTCGCTAAGATTTATTTTCTTCCAATCTTATGCCTATGTATTCCCGTTTACCAAAACAGGGAAATCAGAGCGATCGTAGTTCCTCCTATTCTATGGGAGGAAATGGTTGTTTTGGTGTCTTGTTAAAGCCCAAGACGTGAAGCGAAAGGTGGTTTGTATCTTGTTCAAAGCCCAAGATGTGAAGCTGAAAGTAGTTTGTATCTTGTTAAAAGCCCAAGATGTGAAGCTGAAAGTGTTGACCTTAGAGAGAATTTGTCATCTCTAAAGGGGTCTGTTTGTCACAACTGTTGGGTGACTGACTGTAAAGGAGGATTACTTTAACCGGGATTTGTGAATCCGGTAATGCCATAATTTCCTTTATAGGGGATTTTAACCTGAAGGAGAAGACTTTAACTCAGTTTAGAGCAATGCCATCTTTCCTTAGGAATTTCTCATACTAAAAGAGGGACAGTGGCATGGATGTAGATGATCCAGAGGCTTGCCGCTTACAGCAATTAGATGAAGGGGAAGGAGTTGTTGAAGTTTGTGTACTGTGAACGAAGCACAGCTTTGATGCTAAAAGGTTGATTGGACCAACCAGTGGTTTTCTTATACAAAGCCTAAGAGGAGGCTAATATGTGCCTCGTACAAAGCCTGAGAGAGAGGCTAAAAGGTTTTGGCGACGATGGAGTCTTTTGGTATCTCGTATAAAGCCCGAGATGTGTAATACCCCAAAATTTGCTCTTCCCTTTTGGCATCATAGCATGGCATTATCATTTATCATATCATATCCATCTCATTAGCATTGCATTGCATTTAACATAGAAAAAGGAAGCATGGCATCCTTCTTACCATCAGGGCATGTGATCAGGTAGAAGGTGGACAATCAAGGAATCATTCAAAGCACAAAAGGTCAATCAAGTTGGCTCTAGGCAAGCCAAGAGGTCTCTCATGTATCATACTATCCCAATTGATCTTCCAAAACCTCAAGGAAGTGAGATTCAATGGAAGATTGAAGCACTACATATTTCACTATGCAAGAGATTCAAAAATTGAAGGAAAACCCTCAAAAGAGATAGCTCATTGATTCAAAATCATTCTCAAGTGGCATTTCTCATCATCCTTTAAGAGGATACACAACATACTCTGAGGAATTTGGATTTGGAAGATGTGCAATTTCCTCCTAAACAAAGGGGGTCAAAACTAGGGTTTCCCATTAAATCAGGGAATCCTTGATTTTTTGGGCAAGACTTGATGTCATGGTTCCCTATATGTCCCTAGGTATAGGGATGTGGAAGATTGCATCTCAATTGGTTTTAGAAGTGATTCAATTGGAAGAAAGATAAAAAATCAGGGGATTTGGGGCCAAGTCAAATAATCAGAGGAAAAAGTCAACTCTTGACTTTTTAAAGCCAAATTCATGAAATTCATGTTATATGTGACCAATGTACAAAATTTGATCAAGAAACTCCAAAGGAATCATGAAAAAATCAAGATTTGGAAAGTTGCCATTTTTGGATGAAGTAGGGTTACTAAAAATAGCAAGTTTTGGCCATTTTTGCATCAGAGTTTGAACCAAGGCCATTCAAATTTGGGGCACCAAATGAAAATTCCACTCTGCCTCAATGAAAGGTCTTGCTTTAAGCTTCAAATCCATGGGTAGAACATTTCCATTGGATAAAAAAGGAGGGAGATATGATTGATCAAAGTTGGAGGAAAGTAGGCAAAAAACCATGCCATGACCAGGTTTGGCCAAGCTCGCGCGCAGTCATTTTCACAAACAGATGGTGGGCCAAATGTACACTCATTTTTCTATTGGTCAGAGACATCAAATGAAAAATCTTTCAACATGAAAGTTGTTCCTCTATGTGAGAGCTTCAAGAGTGATGTTTATGATTTTTTCATTTGATCAATGTATGGAGAGTTATGATGGTCCAAACATGAGGGTGTCACACTGAATTTCCATAGGCACCAAGGCCTTGCCTGTAGACCAATTCACACGTCCATGCACCAGTTGGTTTTCCTTCTGTTTCGAGCCATTTTTGATCATGTTCCAAGCCTCAATTCTATCTAATTTCAACATCAACAATGTCCTATAGTGTGTCCTCTCTCCAATGGCATCAAAATTTCGTCATTTCATGCAATGCACCTAGAGAAATTCATCCTCAAACAGCCATGGTTTCATTGGTGTGAGGCTGCCAAGGATGAATGTTGACATTGTGGTTTTGATCCAGTTTGCACGCAGGCTATTACATCATCCACATTGCTTCATTTGGACAAACAACAATATCTTACACTCATGCCATGCCATGCTCTCATACACCAAAGAGGAAAAAACAAAAACTTGTGGTGCAAGCTTGCTGTTACACAACATACGTCACTACCATCCCTTCTAATCACCACCATACCACATCATGAGCTCACTCTCACCTGAACAAAACCTTAACCCGTGCCAATAACTAACAGGACTCAGTTAGTTAACTCAAACTCAGTTAACTAACTCAGTTAACTTGAGTTCTAACCATCAACCACACCAGTTAACTCCTAACCACAACTATATAAGCTAAACTCTGCACAATTAGAAGAGAATTCTCATTTTTCACTCTCACTTCAAATCATTCTCACTCTTTCTCTCAAAATTCTCTCTATTCTCTCTCTCTGATCTCATACGAATTCATCATTTCCATCACTCATCTTCATCAATCATCATCATTATTTGGTATTGCTGGATCAAGAAGAGACTGAATCAACCATAATCCTCCAAGTGCAGCAACATTATATTCTCAAATCTCCAACTATCTTCTTCAAGATCTAAAGATTCTGAGCATTTATTTTGCTCTGAGGAAGCTCAAGGTTAATTGCATCTCTCTGGTTTTCTGTTGATCCAAGAGTTCTCCAACTTCAGGTTCCATTCTTCTCAAACTTTCTTCACTGAATTTAGCTTGTTTTCATGGTATTTGTGGCTTACTAGAAGCAGTGTGAGTTCTGGCTAGTGATAGGCACTATAGGTGTTTAGAATATTTTCTAGGGCAAAAATGTTTGTGCTCGATTCTCTTTATACATGATTGATCTGTGAAATTAAATGGTAGATTAGTGATGTGCGTGAGTTCAGCTTTCTTTTGATATATGGCTTGTGAATTTCTGGAGAGTTTGAAGGTTGCAGACGGCGGTGAGTGACCGGAGAAGGTGACCGGAGGTCCCTCTCCGGCCGGTGACTTTAACTGTTAGGGTTTATCATGTTTTAATCCTATCCGTTCATGTTTTCTGATCGTGTGGCCTACAATGTACCAGCACATTAAATTTCACGTGCAAATCATGTGCATATTTTCTGATTTCACTTAAGCACTATGTGGTGCAGTGCATGGTAGTGAGTGTGTGTCCTCACGCACGTGCATTGATTCTGTGTACTTTGACTTTGACTTGACTTTGAATTGATCTAATGGTTGTGAGTGAGTCAAGATTATTGACTGCAGGTGCATTTTTGTTATTGTGTTTGGCGCGCAATTGGACTTAGTCAGGCTGCTATTTGCACCCCCTTGTTTTGAGGCCCATTTAGATTGAACTGTTATATTGCTATGTTCATACCCCCTTGCATATTGCATTTTATTTTATTTTTTCATTTTTTATACACGTTTGCTTTTCAATTTTTAAAAATACTAAAATGCATAATAAAATTCTACAAAAATTCATGTGTATTCTTAAAACATTTAGGAAATTTTTCATGATTTTATTTTCTGATTTTATGACCATTTTGCCCCTGTTCCATTATTTCTTTTGAATTTCCATTTGTATGCATACTTAATGTGACATATGATTTTGTGCATTTTTGTTCTTGATCATAAAAAATGATTTTGATGCCTTTCTTTTTGCATTGTGGTCACAATAAGTTGAGGTATGTTTGAGATTTATGAGATGATTTTTAAGTCTTTTTTGGATGACTTTTGATGTGTTGCTTTGAGCATGAATGCATGAAACTTCCATGGGACTTTGACCTAATTGTTGAGTGACTTTGGTTCTGATTCATTGCTTGTGGAATTGATATGTTAATGGCATGTGTTTAAGGTGTTTGATTGGTGAAAGTCATAATTTTTGAAGCATGTTTGCTATTTGTTTGAAGCATGAAGTTTAACTTGTTCATTTTGTGAATGCATGCCTCATGTTTGGTTTGCTTGATCATGAAGGCACTTGTGCCATGAGTTGTGGTTTTGTTTGAGGATGTATAGCATGTTAATTGACTTCTGATTGTGACATTTGGGTTTCATCTTTGCATGTTTGATGTTTATCTTGCACCTTAAGTCACTTGTTTCACAAGTATGAACCACATTCACATCACTTCACCTTTTCTTCTTTGCTTCTTGTTGGATTGAGATTTTGTTTGCATGATTTGGTATGCTCATTTAGGATAACATTAGGTTGTGTAAATATGAGTTACATTCTGACTTGGAAGCATGTATAGCATTCAATCTCATTTTACTTTGTTTGTCAACTTGTTTGAATTTGATTTGTTCATTATATTTTCTTACTTTACTTGTAAGCGATTATGCTAACCATGTAGGGGCTTCGGTAAGTTTCAATTGAGTGTGGATAAGGAATCCACATTCAACTTCTATCCTTTCTCTTTTACAATCCCATTTTGTGTTTTGCTAAGCACTTATGTGCTTTCTTTTAATAACTCATCACTTTCCCTTTGTGAATTACAATTCATCTTCTACTTTGGAAGTGAATTGTTTAATTCTTTCTTTCTTTAGACTTTAGGTTGAAACCTCACAAACCTTAGGATCACTCCCTTAACTAATCAATTAGGATTGAATCTTAGTCCATATAGATTTTTACCTTTATCCTCCCTTGAGTCTCTTTTCTCATCTCAAAGAAAATTCAAAACATATAATAAAGGTAGGCATTTATTGCATTTAGGCCTTTCATATAAAGAAAAGGTTATAAGGGGTCTTCTCTTATAATCTTAGAATGTATAGCATATAGCCCATCTTGGGTCAATGTGTTAAACATTTGATCTTGTATGAGGGACTTAAATGCAATACTTGTTGAAGGTGCAAATAATAAAAAACACTTCTTCATTTCTTAATCAACAAAACACTTAATAAACACCAGTATGCTAGTGTGTTTGAACCTTGACAATTGGAACTAAGTGTGGGGGTCTTCTTCACTCTTAGTGTGCTTTCTTACCCATTCCATCTTGGAATGTGAGGATGTACACATTCCAATGACTAAGATTCAGATATACTATCATATGCAAACAAATGAAAAAAACTCTTAAAAGACAAAAACAAACAATAATGTCTTTCCTTCGGGAATTCTTTTCTCACCTCATTCACTCTCCACGCACGAACGCGCTTCTACTCGTTCTCTTGCAAGATGGTAACGCACTCGGACCAGCGAGCCTGCAACATCTGAGCTAGAACGTCAGCCGTTCTCTAAAAAACACAAACAATTCATCCCTAGTGAGGGGAACTACGTCGCTCTGATTCTCATGCTCCCGATGAGATACGTAGGCAGTGGGGTAGGGCCCATGCGAGCACTTCTTTTATTTTCCCTACATTTGTTTCTCTTTCTCCTTTCCTTTTTCAGTTCTTTCTCAGTATTCCTTTCTTTACACCCTTTGATCGAGACAAGCAAGCGTGGATCCCATCGGGTACGATGGACGTGAGGGGGTGCTAATACCTTCCTCTCGCGTAACCGACTCCCTTACCCACTTCTCTTGGTCGTAAGACCATGCTTTTCCTTTCCCTCAGGTTTACGCGGTGTTTCCTTTCCCTCTCTTGGGATAAATACACATTGCTGGCGACTCTGTTCGGTGCCACTTTCGCGTTTGTACTTGGATGAAAATCCCGGGAGCGACAGCTGGCGACTCTGCTGGGGACTATTGCGGTTGACCTATTGCTGGTCCATCCCTAAGCGAGTCAATCCTAGCGCTTGTCTGTTTTTCTTTCATTGGGTGTTTACTGTTGTGTTGTATTTACTGTTTTATTGTATGGTTATTTACTGCTTTACTGTACATTACTGTATTTACTGCTTTTTAGCATTACACATCATATTATTACTGTTGTGTTGGACTGTGCTATTTTCTGTTTGGCGGGATGGGATTTCTGAGAGATAAGCCCATTACACAGGCTTGAGTATACACTTAGAATTAGAGTGGAGAGTAGTGGGACCTACGTGCCGTTTGGAGTGCGTTGGGTGTTCACGAAATTCACAGCTAGACGAGGCTATCTTGGGACACATCATGGCATACGCATCTTGCGTATTCCAGGATGTAGATCTAGAGAGCTGTCGACTCTAGTGACCGATCATGAGGACCTTAGTGGAAATATCCCTCTTTAGTGGTGACAATGGCAGACCACATTCTGTGGCAAACCCATTCGCACCCGAGGGCCCACTTTGGAACTTGCATAGGATGACCTTTATTTTCTAAGGGGAGTCAGTGGACGACCTCTTTGATTGGCATAGCATTGTATCCTACGGGCTGAATGTGCTATTGCTTCTCAAACCTCTGAAGCTGACAAGCCTTATTTTCTAAGAACCACATGTGAGTATGGGCGGGATGTTTACAGGTTTGCAGGAAACCCAGCCTCCTACCTACCTTACTTGTGATTCTATGATGATTTCAGACATTGTATCCTATGACAGTGATTTAAGTGTTCATCTCAGATATTGCCAGATTCAGTACAGAGACACAGTGCACACAGTTCAATACAGACACCGACACTTGATTACCTGATCACATGCCCTTTTGCATTGCATTATCATATCATAACAGTTATGTTTGTCATTTTCAGGTGCATAATACATTTCTGATTCCAATCCATGGGTTCAACAGAGATCGTCGCCGAGAGAAAGAACAATGTGTCTTACAAGTTTCCAGATCCTGTCTTGGATTCATTGCTCAAAGTTATAGATATGGCTGGTCCGGGTATTCTTGATAGGTTTCAGAAGAGCTACGGGAATTTGGTTGGGATGGTCCGTACAATCACCAAGTATGAGCATGATGCTTTACACACTCTGCTGCAGTTCTACGAGCCTTCGTTGAGGTGCTTTCTTTTTTCAAATTACATTTTGATGCCAACACTGGAAGAATTCTCATTTATTTTGGGAATTCCGATCACGTCGGCAATACCATTCTTCTCTGGTAGTTCTCCCAGCGTAAAAGAAATTGCTGCTGCTTTACAAATGGATCAGACATTGATAAAGAGCGGTGTGAGCAGTAAAAATGGAGTTAGCGGATTTCATTTAGAATTTCTGGCTGGACAGGCCCAAGAGGCTGCAAGTGCTAAAAATTGGACGGTTTACAATTCCATTCTGGCTCTCTGCATATATGGCCTAGTTTTCTTTCCCAATCAGCAAGACTTTGTGGATATGCAAGCAACGAGAGTTTTTGTCCTTAAAAATCCAGTCCCTACTTTGTTAGGAGATTTTTATCATTCCGTGCATTACAAGAATGAGAAAAGGAGGGGAGGATCTGTTAGTTGTTGCACTCCACTGCTGAGTCATTGGTTTTTCAAACATTTGCCTCAGACAGGTGCCTTTGTGGAAACCAAAGATGTGGCGAAATGGTCTAAAAGATTGATGAGTTTAACTGCTGATAACATTGTATGGTTTGATCACCGGTTGTTGAGAATAGAGCTTGTCACAAGATGCGGAAATTTTCCAAATGTGCCTTTGATTGGCAGAAAAGGAGGGATTAATTATAATCCAGTTTTGGCCATCCGACAGTTTGGGTATGCTTACAGATATCCTCCTACAGAGCAAGATGTGGAAAAATCTTTATTCTTTACAGGAACTAAAGATGCAAAGGTGGTAGAAGTAGTGAATGCTTGGAAAGATAAGCACAAAATTGGAAAAGCAGTTTTTGGAAAAGGAGATTGTAGATCTTATCCTGAATATGACAGGTGGATTGAGACGAAAGTAAAGGAATTGCTTTTACCCTTTTCAAGGGGACCTCTTTTATGTTCAGCACAGCCAGAACAACCCACTATGGTGGCTATTGAAGAATGTGAGAAGTGGAAGAAAATGGTCAGAGAGTTGCAGATAGAGAATTCTGGAATGAGCAGATGCCTTCAGAAAGCTCTAGCTGACAACAAAGAGTTGGAAAAGAGAGCCTTGAAAGCGGAAAAAACCTTGGCTGACAAAGAGGAAGATTTTGATGACCAAGCTCGGTACTTTCGGAAACTTACTCTGGGAGCAGATGACACTAGTCAGGCTCACAAGATTACAAAACAGGCTTTAGCCCGAAGCAAGGATTCATTAGCTCAACTTCGTCAAGCTTGGGATGAAGTCAGAATTGAAAATGCCGAGTTAAAGGATCAGTCGAAGACTAAAGACGAGGAGCTTAAAAAGGCACATGAGCAGAGGAGAAAGTATCGGGAAAGTCTCGATAAAAGTCAAGAACAGTTAGAAGAAGCTAGAAGCCAATTGAAGAATACCAAGAAAGAGCTTGAAGAAGTCATGATAGAAAGGGAGATACTCAAGACGCAAGCTGGCATAAAGAGACACAAAGGAGTGTGTGATGACGAGGCTCTGATGCTGCGCATGGGTTCTTTAACTGAAGCTCTTGAGAAAAGGGATGTCTTGATCAAAGAAATGATTGAAAAGCCGAATCACCAGCGTACCCGTATACTTTTTGAGGAGATCAAATACTCAAGTGATAAGCTGAAGGGTGTGGAATTGTCAGACTGATGTTCTTTTCCTTATATTTTGTTGTTAATGGTTACCATCAGGCTTGTTGATGGATCCATTTTTCCTTGTATTGCATTTGCGGCTGAACCTTTCTTAAATATACTTGATTACTTCGTTGAATGAGTATGAGCAGTTTTATTCAGAATTATTCCTTATCAGATAGCTGCACACAAGCACATGACCACGACACGTCTCTTTATATCACGATTTCTGGTCTTCAGATTTCTGTGGATTGGATTGGAATCAGGGTATAAAGCACCTCGGAAATGGCAAACATGGCATTGCATGGCATTGCATATCATTTTGCATTTTTTGTTACTTGCTTTTCAGGTATTCGTTGCAGGGTCTCTAACCTTTGTTTGACTTCAGGCATTATAGCGGAGAATCATATTCACCTATATTCGACGCGAAGGAATCAAGTAAGAATCATGGATCAAATGCAGAAGGATTTGGCTGAGGTGAGGGCCCAATTGGGGCATTTTATGGGGGACATTCAGGCGCTGTCCCGAGGTCAGGAACTACTGAGGGAGGAAGTCAACCAGATGAAGATTCAAATGGGCCTGGTCATGGAAATCTTGAATAAGGTGTTAAAAAAGGAAAATGATCATGTGCCCGCTTCCACAACAGAGGTCTCTACTCCTCCCATCTCTTTGGGATATGCTTTAGATCATGGATTGCTTCGTGAATCTCCTCTGAAAGCTAAAGGTTCAGAGCTCTCTCATCAGCAGTCACTTCCTAATTTTCAAGAGGATCCTAAGTCAGAGGGGCCTAAGAGGAAGTTCGATCCCATTCCGATTTCGTACGCGCAATTGCTTTCTTACTTGCTCGAGCTCAAGCTGGTTGAGTGTGTAAGTTTGGGACCGTTGCCCACGAAGATTCCTCTGGGACCTAATGCTAAGGCTAGATGTGAGTTCCATTCTGGGGCACCTGGTCACAATGTTGAGAATTGTACCAGGTTCAAGCATAAAGTCCAGGAGCTAATTGATTCAGGGGCAATCAAGTTTGCATCAGTTGGTGCTGGTAAACCAAGTGATGTCACTCCCATTGTTGCAAGGGAACTGAGGACTCTCTCCTTTTCCAAAGGGTCTACCTCGCGTCAGGGATCTCTTCCACAACCCTGTGTTGCAGAAGACCTATGTCAGCAACCCTTATTTGTGCCTCAGCCGAATGCAGAAAGGAAAGTGCAGGGCCAGGTTGGGCGCCCGAACCAGCAGCAGCAAGATTATCAGCAGCGGAGGCTACTCAGACCAAGGAAGCCCAAAAGGACATTTGATCCTATTCCTATTCCGTACAGTCAGTTGTTGGCTCGTTTGCTCAAAAGTTCGCAAATCCAGCTGAGAAGGGCCATGCCCGTGCCATACCCCATTCCTCCGGACTATGACATGAGTGTTAGCTGTGAGTTCCATTCAGGAACGTTTGGGCACACACTTGATAACTGTAATGTGTTCCAGCACAAGGTGCAGGATTTGATTGACTCAAAGGTTATCACCCCAGATGGTACCCCACAAGGTGAAGCTTCTGTACCATGGTGAGTGCTCAAAGTTACAAGAACATCACCAGAAGTGGTCAGTCTAGACGGAGCCAAGCCTCCTCAACAACGACAATCTTTATTTTCCTTGCTGCATTTTCATATGTAGTCTTTATTTGTTCGTTCAGACATTGTTCGCATGTTAAAATTTGTTTGTATTTGGTATGAGGAGTTTAATGCAATGAATATGTTTTCTTGAAGAATTTCATTTGTGTTTACTCATTTAATGCTAATGTGTACTGCAATACCATTTTTCTTGCTCAAACTCTATGAGGGAGAATGATGATCTGAAAACGCAAAAATCTCTAACGGTGTGCTTTGGAATAAGAACCCTGTTGAGGATGTACAGGCATTGTTTCAACTCCTCAAACACTGGAGATATAAGGGAGATAGACCCTCGTTAACCCCTTTGAGCCTTGAAGTAGGAGTTTCTTTTCGTACGAAAAAACCCTCACATTTAACCCAGGGGCAGGGTAGGCGTCAGTTAATTTGACCAAACATTCAAATTTCAAAAGGAGTGTGCATCTGAGGATCCATTACCTTTTAATTCACCGCTGAGAGGTCAAGAGATGTGAAACCACAATGGTTATCCATCAACAATCAAAGAGTGAGGCAGTCACAACCCTTTCAACAAAGTCAAGACAAGCCAATGTCACGCGACATGTTCAAGAAAAAGAAAAAGAAGAAAAAATGAAAAAGCCCGCTAAGTTGAAACTTGAAAACAAGCAACTTAGGCAAAAGTTAGGGCATCCCGCTGGACTCTGAAATTAAAGATTCAAAAGAATCAGTCCAGGCAAAAATTAGGGATCAAAAAGCAAAAGAATGTGAAAGCGAAAAACAAAAGGATTACAAAAGAAAATCCTCGAGCAAGAACAAAGTCGTGTGACTATGGACAAAAGACAAAGGGGTGACTGTCAATCCAAAGCCTCATTAGGTGTCAAACCATCAGTATCATGGTTTCCTTAAAGATCACAAAATCTTTTTGAGAGGCGAACGCTTGGGCAAATTAACTGAACGTAGGACTGGAGAACATCACGAAGAGTGGGTGGGCACCAATAAACTTTGAGCCATAAATCCTTTTTTCTCAAAACCGTGAACCAGGCCCCGTTACAACCCTCAAAAGTCCTAATTGAAACAGGGTTATTTCAAAAGCATACTACCAAGAGATAGTGTTCCTGACTCCCATGAGTTATGCTAAAAGATCTTTGTTGGTGTTGCATGTGCATTGCATTCTTTCATTCAAAAATTAATGTCGTATCCTAACCCGTGATCCGCTCACAAAGGGTTTGCGACATCTTTTCAGTAAAACTTCGAGATTAACATGTGTGTTGCGTTAGAATTTTCATTCTCAAAATAAAACATTTTCTGCTTGCATACATTTGTTTGACATCAAAAGAAGTTTACATATGGAAATCCAGTCCAGAAGTTTAATCTTGCCGAGTTGAGAATCCTAAAACTCCCGAAGGGCAGTCACGTCCAGTGGTACCTCCTTAGGAAACTTTGTTGAGCAGGAGCTTTCCCAACAAGTTGTGTTAAGACGTAGTCGATCCGGGGCAGTCACGTCGAATCATCTCTTTAAGGTGTAGCCGGTCTGAGCCAATTACGTCGAGAAATCTTTTCAGAGTTCAGCCAAACTGGGGCAAAACCACTTCAAGGGTCATACTGAGGCAAGCTATACCAAGAGCACGAGAAGTTAGTCCATCCAAACGACTAATCAGCCTATCCAGAGTTCAGAATACTGGGACAGAATATCCCACGGTGGTATGAGATTGTTCATGAATCTTTTCAAGGCGAATTCCTCTGTAGTCCATACGGTCTGGGGAAGTTACGTCGAGATCCAACGAATCTCTACAAGAGTTTGAAGACACTGAAGCATTGAGCTTGCCAAGTCTTCTGTAAAATCCTCATGCGATGACTTCTTCTAAGTAATGCGGTCTGGGGCAGTTACGTCGAGATCCAACGAATCTCTACAAGAGTTTGAAGACACTGAAGCATTGAGCTTGCCAAGTCTTCTGTAAAATCCTCATGCGATGACTTCTTCTAAGTAATGCGGTCTGGGGCAGTTACGGCGAGATCCAACGAATCTCTACGAGAGTTTGAAGACATTGAAGCGTTTTGGATGTCAAGTCTTCTGTAAAATCCTCTTGGGACAATTTCTTCCGGTGGACCATGTTGGTCTGGGGCAAGTGAAGAAAAATGGTTGGTCATGCATATGTATTCAATCAGCCAAAAGGATTGAAACCAAGGGGCATTCCAACCCAAGGCATTTGTGGTCCCCGTCTTCAGCAGGCTTCATTAATAATGTTCTCCAGCAAGAGATTGCATGCAAACCTTTCTCCCCAACAAGTGGTGGTTCAGAGTTAGATTTTCTCAGTTGCAGAAGTCATATCTCGCACGGGGTGTACGTGCATATCCTTTACTTGCAGGTAGCAGCCTCATACTAGGCTCAAAGGTAAAATTGAAGCCTTTGCGAGATCGCGGGATCATGTCTTCTAGACGAGTAATCACTTACTTCCATGCAGAAGACTGGGGCAATCATGTTCGAGAAAGGTGGTCACCCTTTTGTCACAATGTTCACTGATTAAGTCCATCATTCGGTCGACGATTGTTCATAACGGGTCGATATCAGTGAAATAAGTTCAACTGGGTACCATTGCATCTTATTAAGTCGATTCTCTCATTCAGTACTTCCAACAGCTACAAGCTTTTCTATATCGATAACGGTCACAGGTTCCCCAAAAGAGTGGTCTCGTCGACACCGAAACTGATGGTCATTATCCCCAGCGAAGTCACAAGAGTTTGAAGAGGCTAGATCTTCTGTAAAATCCTCTTATGACATCCTTTGCGGGGACGAATTGTTGTGTTGTCCAAGCATGGGGCATGATTGTTTCCCCAGCATGAAGTGTTGGTCACCCCCAGTAGAGTTTGAGGACAGTTGGTCTTCTGTAAAATTCTCTCAAAAGGCATTCCCCAACACGAGACGCTTTAAAGCAGTTTTCTCCAGCAGAGTTTGTTATAAACTCGTCATCCCCAACGGAATTGTCCAAAGGGAAAGCTCGCCTAACATGGGGCATTGTGGTACTCATCCTAAGCTTGACAGTCATATTCTTCAGCAGACTACTGTGGATTTGCTTTGGGTTTCCCCAACAGATCTCTAAGGACTCTTTCTAGCAAGTTGCAGTAGAATGTTCTAACCAGGATTTGCATATCCTTGGCAGAGTAGCCCTGATACCCAGCAAGATCGTATCTCTGGTCATGGTATCCCCACAGAGGTCAGCATCGAATCGTGTCAGCAACTTCCAGCTGAGTTGTTGTTCTCTCCGCAGAGGTTTATCAGATCGACAGAATCTATTCCTCAACAAGGATGGTACAGCCTTTCCCTAGCCGGGTCAGAAGGTTGATAATCCCTATAAAGGATCTTGGGTTGAATAAATCCCCAAGCAGAGTTTTAATGGCTCATTTCCCCAGCAGGACGTCATTTAAAAATTCTCATCCCCAGCGGAGTTGCTGTGACCAGAATCCAGCCCCAAACAGATGGAATAATTCCTGCCAGAGTCGTCATTCCCTCATATCTTAAAGTCCAATTTATTTTTGGCAAGCTTGACAATTCGAAGCAGACGGATTGTTCATCCATTCGCCAGCAGAGATATTATCCTTTTAGGAGTCTCCGAGATTAAATCATTGATTGTGGTTCCTCAGCAGAGTCGGCAGAGATGTCTGGCGCAGAGGCAGAGAGTAATTCGATTTTAAAATTCCAAAAGTCCAACAGTGGATTGGCAAAAGTCCGTCTTCGGGTGGCAAAAGTCCAACAGTGGATTGGCGAAAGGTCCATCTAAGGGTGGCATATTCTAAAAGTCCAACAGTGGATTGGCAAAAGTCCATCTTCGGGTGGCAAAGCAGCTAAAAGTCCAACAGTGGATTGGCAAAAGTCCGTCTTCGGGTGGAAAAAGTCCAACAGTGGATTGGCAAAAGTCCGTCTTCGGGTGGCAAAGGTCCAACAGTGGATTGGAAAAAGTCCGTCTTCGGATGGCAAAAGTCCAACAGTGGATTGGCAAAAGTCCGTCTTCGGGTGGCAAAAGTCCAACAGTGGATTGGCAAAAGTCCGTCTTCGGGTGGCAAAAGTCCAACAGTGGATTGGCAAAAGTCCGTCTTCGGGTGGCAAAAGTCCAACAGTGGATTGGCAAAAGTCCATCTTCGGGTGGCACGAAGCTGCAAAGTCCACCAGTAGTGTGGCAGGCCAGTAGTCGTCTGGAGTTGCATAAAAGACATTATTAAAGTCCACCAGTAGTGTGGCAGGCCAGTAGTCGTCTGGAGTTGCATAAAAGACATTATTAAAGTCCACCAGTAGTGTGGCAAGCCAGTAGTCGTCTGGCGTCGTTCAAAAAGACAGTATTAAAGTCCACCAGTAGCGTGGCAAGCCAGTAGTCGTCTGGCATCGTTCAAAAGACAGATCTCTCCGACGTTTCATCGAGGACTCAATCCAGCAGTCTCGTTGGGTTTATATCCCTGTTATTCTTCATCATCCAGAGCAAATTTTTGGTTATATTTGGTATTCAATCACTATATAACTTGAAAGTCCGAAAGCAATTGCTTTCAGGCATTCAGGTCTACAGCGCTTGAATAGGGGCAGCTGTAATACCCCAAAATTTGCTCTTCCCTTTTGGCATCATAGCATGGCATTATCATTTATCATATCATATCCATCTCATTAGCATTGCATTGCATTTAACATAGAAAAAGGAAGCATGGCATCCTTCTTACCATCAGGGCATGTGATCAGGTAGAAGGTGGACAATCAAGGAATCATTTAAAGCACAAAAGGTCAATCAAGTTGGCTCTAGGCAAGCCAAGAGGTCTCTCATGTATCATACTATCCCAATTGATCTTCCAAAACCTCAAGGAAGTGAGATTCAATGGAAGATTGAAGCACTACATATTTCACTATGCAAGAGATTCAAAAATTGAAGGAAAACCCTCAAAAGAGATAGCTCATTGATTCAAAATCATTCTCAAGTGGCATTTCTCATCATCCTTTAAGAGGATACACAACATACTCTGAGGAATTTGGATTTGGAAGATGTGCAATTTCCTCCTAAACAAAGGGGGTCAAAACTAGGGTTTCCCATTAAATCAGGGAATCCTTGATTTTTTGGGCAAGACTTGATGTCATGGTTCCCTATATGTCCCTAGGTATAGGGATGTGGAAGATTGCATCTCAATTGGTTTTAGAAGTGATTCAATTGGAAGAAAGATCAAAAATCAGGGGATTTGGGGCCAAGTCAAATAATCAGAGGAAAAAGTCAACTCTTGACTTTTTAAAGCCAAATTCATGAAATTCATGTTATATGTGACCAATGTACAAAATTTGATCAAGAAACTCCAAAGGAATCATGAAAAAATCAAGATTTGGAAAGTTGCCATTTTTGGATGAAGTAGGGTTACTAAAAATAGCAAGTTTTGGCCATTTTTGCATCAGAGTTTGAACCAAGGCCATTCAAATTTGGGGCACCAAATGAAAATTCCACTCTGCCTCAATGAAAGGTCTTGCTTTAAGCTTCAAATCCATGGGTAGAACATTTCCATTGGATAAAAAAGGAGGGAGATATGATTGATCAAAGTTGGAGGAAAGTAGGCAAAAAACCATGCCATGACCAGGTTTGGCCAAGCTCGCGCGCAGTCATTTTCACAAACAGATGGTGGGCCAAATGTACACTCATTTTTCTATTGGTCAGAGACATCAAATGAAAAATCTTTCAACATGAAAGTTGTTCCTCTATGTGAGAGCTTCAAGAGTGATGTTTATGATTTTTTCATTTGATCAATGTATGGAGAGTTATGATGGTCCAAACATGAGGGTGTCACACTGAATTTCCATAGGCACCAAGGCCTTGCCTGTAGACCAATTCACACGTCCATGCACCAGTTGGTTTTCCTTCTGTTTCGAGCCATTTTTGATCATGTTCCAAGCCTCAATTCTATCTAATTTCAACATCAACAATGTCCTATAGTGTGTCCTCTCTCCAATGGCATCAAAATTTCGTCATTTCATGCAATGCACCTAGAGAAATTCATCCTCAAATAGCCATGGTTTCATTGGTGTGAGGCTGCCAAGGATGAATGTTGACATTGTGGTTTTGATCCAGTTTGCACGCAGGCTATTACATCATCCACATTGCTTCATTTGGACAAACAACAATATCTTACACTCATGCCATGCCATGCTCTCATACACCAAAGAGGAAAAAACAAAAACTTGTGGTGCAAGCTTGCTGTTACACAACATACGTCACTACCATCCCTTCTAATCACCACCATACCACATCATGAGCTCACTCTCACCTGAACAAAACCTTAACCCGTGCCAATAACTAACAGGACTCAGTTAGTTAACTCAAACTCAGTTAACTAACTCAGTTAACTTGAGTTCTAACCATCAACCACACCAGTTAACTCCTAACCACAACTATATAAGCTAAACTCTGCACAATTAGAAGAGAATTCTCATTTTTCACTCTCACTTCAAATCATTCTCACTCTTTCTCTCAAAATTCTCTCTATTCTCTCTCTCTGATCTCATACGAATTCATCATTTCCATCACTCATCTTCATCAATCATCATCATTATTTGGTATTGCTGGATCAAGAAGAGACTGAATCAACCATAATCCTCCAAGTGCAGCAACATTATATTCTCAAATCTCCAACTATCTTCTTCAAGATCTAAAGATTCTGAGCATTTATTTTGCTCTGAGGAAGCTCAAGGTTAATTGCATCTCTCTGGTTTTCTGTTGATCCAAGAGTTCTCCAACTTCAGGTTCCATTCTTCTCAAACTTTCTTCACTGAATTTAGCTTGTTTTCATGGTATTTGTGGCTTACTAGAAGCAGTGTGAGTTCTGGCTAGTGATAGGCACTATAGGTGTTTAGAATATTTTCTAGGGCAAAAATGTTTGTGCTCGATTCTCTTTATACATGATTGATCTGTGAAATTAAATGGTAGATTAGTGATGTGCGTGAGTTCAGCTTTCTTTTGATATATGGCTTGTGAATTTCTGGAGAGTTTGAAGGTTGCAGACGGCGGTGAGTGACCGGAGAAGGTGACCGGAGGTCCCTCTCCGGCCGGTGACTTTAACTGTTAGGGTTTATCATGTTTTAATCCTATCCGTTCATGTTTTCTGATCGTGTGGCCTACAATGTACCAGCACATTAAATTTCACGTGCAAATCATGTGCATATTTTCTGATTTCACTTAAGCACTATGTGGTGCAGTGCATGGTAGTGAGTGTGTGTCCTCACGCACGTGCATTGATTCTGTGTACTTTGACTTTGACTTGACTTTGAATTGATCTAATGGTTGTGAGTGAGTCAAGATTGTTGACTGCAGGTGCATTTTTGTTATTGTGTTTGGCGCGCAATTGGACTTAGTCAGGCTGCTATTTGCACCCCCTTGTTTTGAGGCCCATTTAGATTGAACTGTTATATTGCTATGTTCATACCCCCTTGCATATTGCATTTTATTTTATTTTTTCATTTTTTATACACGTTTGCTTTTCAATTTTTAAAAATACTAAAATGCATAATAAAATTCTACAAAAATTCATGTGTATTCTTAAAACATTTAGGAAATTTTTCATGATTTTATTTTCTGATTTTATGACCATTTTGCCCCTGTTCCATTATTTCTTTTGAATTTCCATTTGTATGCATACTTAATGTGACATATGATTTTGTGCATTTTTGTTCTTGATCATAAAAAATGATTTTGATGCCTTTCTTTTTGCATTGTGGTCACAATAAGTTGAGGTATGTTTGAGATTTATGAGATGATTTTTAAGTCTTTTTTGGATGACTTTTGATGTGTTGCTTTGAGCATGAATGCATGAAACTTCCATGGGACTTTGACCTAATTGTTGAGTGACTTTGGTTCTGATTCATTGCTTGTGGAATTGATATGTTAATGGCATGTGTTTAAGGTGTTTGATTGGTGAAAGTCATAATTTTTGAAGCATGTTTGCTATTTGTTTGAAGCATGAAGTTTAACTTGTTCATTTTGTGAATGCATGCCTCATGTTTGGTTTGCTTGATCATGAAGGCACTTGTGCCATGAGTTGTGGTTTTGTTTGAGGATGTATAGCATGTTAATTGACTTCTGATTGTGACATTTGGGTTTCATCTTTGCATGTTTGATGTTTATCTTGCACCTTAAGTCACTTGTTTCACAAGTATGAACCACATTCACATCACTTCACCTTTTCTTCTTTGCTTCTTGTTGGATTGAGATTTTGTTTGCATGATTTGGTATGCTCATTTAGGATAACATTAGGTTGTGTAAATATGAGTTACATTCTGACTTGGAAGCATGTATAGCATTCAATCTCATTTTACTTTGTTTGTCAACTTGTTTGAATTTGATTTGTTCATTATATTTTCTTACTTTACTTGTAAGCGATTATGCTAACCATGTAGGGGCTTCGGTAAGTTTCAATTGAGTGTGGATAAGGAATCCACATTCAACTTCTATCCTTTCTCTTTTACAATCCCATTTTGTGTTTTGCTAAGCACTTATGTGCTTTCTTTTAATAACTCATCACTTTCCCTTTGTGAATTACAATTCATCTTCTACTTTGGAAGTGAATTGTTTAATTCTTTCTTTCTTTAGACTTTAGGTTGAAACCTCACAAACCTTAGGATCACTCCCTTAACTAATCAATTAGGATTGAATCTTAGTCCATATAGATTTTTACCTTTATCCTCCCTTGAGTCTCTTTTCTCATCTCAAAGAAAATTCAAAACATATAATAAAGGTAGGCATTTATTGCATTTAGGCCTTTCATATAAAGAAAAGGTTATAAGGGGTCTTCTCTTATAATCTTAGAATGTATAGCATATAGCCCATCTTGGGTCAATGTGTTAAACATTTGATCTTGTATGAGGGACTTAAATGCAATACTTGTTGAAGGTGCAAATAATAAAAAACACTTCTTCATTTCTTAATCAACAAAACACTTAATAAACACCAGTATGCTAGTGTGTTTGAACCTTGACAATTGGAACTAAGTGTGGGGGTCTTCTTCACTCTTAGTGTGTTTTCTTACCCATTCCATCTTGGAATGTGAGGATGTACACATTCCAATGACTAAGATTCAGATATACTATCATATGCAAACAAATGAAAAAAACTCTTAAAAGACAAAAACAAACAATAATGTCTTTCCTTCGGGAATTCTTTTCTCACCTCATTCACTCTCCACGCACGAACGCGCTTCTACTCGTTCTCTTGCAAGATGGTAACGCACTCGGACCAGCGAGCCTGCAACATCTGAGCTAGAACGTCAGCCGTTCTCTAAAAAACACAAACAATTCATCCCTAGTGAGGGGAACTACGTCGCTCTGATTCTCATGCTCCCGATGAGATACGTAGGCAGTGGGGTAGGGCCCATGCGAGCACTTCTTTTATTTTCCCTACATTTGTTTCTCTTTCTCCTTTCCTTTTTCAGTTCTTTCTCAGTATTCCTTTCTTTACACCCTTTGATCGAGACAAGCAAGCGTGGATCCCATCGGGTACGATGGACGTGAGGGGGTGCTAATACCTTCCTCTCGCGTAACCGACTCCCTTACCCACTTCTCTTGGTCGTAAGACCATGCTTTTCCTTTCCCTCAGGTTTACGCGGTGTTTCCTTTCCCTCTCTTGGGATAAATACACATTGCTGGCGACTCTGTTCGGTGCCACTTTCGCGTTTGTACTTGGATGAAAATCCCGGGAGCGACAAGATGAAGGCTACTTGACTCAACAAGAGAGTTTTTGTATCTCGTACAAAGCCCGAGATGGAGGCAAAAATTTGTTTGGCTCAATAAGAACCTTTTTGTATCTCGTATAAAGCCCGAGATGGAGGCAAAAGGGTGATTGACTTAACGAGGGAGTCTCTTTATGAGTCTCATAGAAAGCCCGAGAGAGAGGCTAAACGTTGTTTGACTCCGCTGGGGAGAATCGTTGTATAAAGCCCAAGAGAGAGGCTAACTTCACTGGAGAAGGATCATTATACAAAGCCTAAGAGGAGGCTATGGTTATTGTTTCAGTTGAGTGACAGGTCCAGTATACTGATTTTGAAAGAGAAAATCAGTTCTTATATGAGCAACACTGTACTCAAGGATTTGATTCGAGGATCCGGGCTATTCCTGTTCTTTAAGGAAGTGGGAAATCTGAAGGGTATTGAGAGTGTCCGAGTCTACGGGTTTTCTTCCTATTTAACGAAGGGGTCACTTGAGAATGTCTTTGAGACTCAAGGATATTAGACTGTCCGTGTCTAGAGTTTTATCTTTTGTACTATGCTTTGAGAAACAGTAGTAGACTCTTTGAAAGGACTGTTCTATGCAGATGACTAATTTCTGTTCCTATACCTCTATGAGGTCGTCGGGATAATTTGTACGAAGCCCAAGAGGAGGCTGGAAACTTTTAAGAAGCCGAGAAGTCCTTGTACGAAGCCCAAGAGGAGGCTATCATTCCCGAAGGAAGAGATCATTATACGAAGCCTAAGAGGAGGCTGTGAATACTTCTAAGAAGCTGGCGAGTCCTTGTACTAAGCCCAAGAGGAGGCGGGGTTGCTTTTAGGAAGCCTGTGGGTCCTTGTATGATGCCCAAGAGGAGGCCGATGCTTTTAAGAAGCCCGTGGGTCCCCAAACCCCGAGAAATTCAAGGCAAGCTATTCACAAGGAATAGATCAAGTCAGGAAAGTTCGAGAATTTGGAAGAAACTCAAAGATGCCATTCACGGAGAATACATTCATCTCTGGGAGTAGAGTTTCTTGACAAATCCTAATGAGGACAGCCGAAGAGAAGACTGTATCTGGTGATCCTATTGGGGATCTAGTTATCTATTTCTATGAATAAACGAAACGGCGTCACCTAGTTCTAGACGTAGTTGCCGGGGAAACTCGAAATATCTATACTATTATTACATAATTGATATGAGTTTATGAAAGAAGACTTACAGTGAAACAGCCCCACAATACAGTTATATGTATATGAAAGCCGTAAATGAAAGCAATAACCACTTACTCGGTTGTAGAGCTTCCATGCTGTTTGGTTAGTTGTTCAACAAAGATAGATTGAAAACAACAGTATATTCAAAATCAAAGGAGAAAGTGCTTTGAAAAAGAAAGATTTGGGGCTTACAGCTCAAGGAGAGGCCCAGGGTTTTATCAGTGAGCACACTGTTTGAATTTGTACAGAGGGACTTATACAAGTGACTGAGGCCCAAAAAAAGTTTTCTGTACAAAGGGATGGGTCTTACACTCTCTCAAGAGGCCCAAAAAGGTTTAAAGAAAAAGAGTGGGGCTTATAACACGAGGGTAGACCCAGATGATTTTTCCGTTTCAAAATGGCGATCGTGCCAAGATTTTCTTTTAACGCGAAAGGACTTATACAATAAGTGAGGCCCAAAATGTTTTGGTTAAGAGGGGGGTTGGGTCTTACACTCTATTAGAGGCCCAAAAGTTTTGAATGGGTCTTATAGCTCAAGGAGAGGCCCAAAATGTTATTTTTCAAAAGACGACGATCGCGCCGTTTGTTTTTGACGGTATCGGGACTTATACAATACACTGAGGCCCAAAAATGGTTTGGTCAAAAAGAAGGATTGGGTCTTACACTCTATTAGAGGCCCAAAAATGTTTGAAAAAGTTTGATGAGGGTTGAATTAATCCAAAAACCCTTATTTGTTTTAAAAAATGTGTTTTAATTGAATAAAAATTCAATTTAAATGATCAAAATTGTTTAACATAGGAAAAACAAATTGTGATCTTGGATTAATGCTTCAAAAATTAAGTATTGACCTACAAAATAATTAGAAAGCATTAAAAGTTGCAAAATCAAGGTGGAAAAAATATTTTAAATGTTAAAAACAATTAAAACATTAATTCTTTGCAAAAATATCAATTATACAAAATAAATAATATTTTTGGGATTTTTTGGGAAAATAAAATATTTTAACATTTTTGTGAATTATTAAAAAAAGAATCAACTCAAAATCATTAAAACTCAGAGAGAAATTAATTTTTGAATCAATTAAATAAAATCACAAAATTCAAATATTCAAATTTTGAAAAAATGGCGCCAAGAACACCCATGAACACGCGCGTGTTCTAGGTTTGCCCAGATTTGCATTTTCTCTCCAATCTCACTGAATACTTGATTATATCATGCAATCCACGTACCAATCAACTCGTTTCAACCTCACGATCATGTCTATGGTATTTAATTTCATTTAAATTAAACATATAACAAGAAATCACGAAAAATCCTCAAGAACCCTAATTTCTGCATGAAGGCTAGGATTTTTTATACACGATTCAAACAATGCAATTAATTGAGGGGAAACATTCCATGCATGATTATGAACATATGGCCAAATTATTGTGCAGCAAAAATTGCATGGATCATAGAGTTAGAAGAGCTCATGCTTACCACTTGCAGCTGGTGATCGTGATTTGTGTTGGAGGTGTTACAGCTAGGTTCCAATGATCTGGATAGCTTCCCTAGGTGCCATGGAGTGTGTATGAATGCTTGGAATGGATTGAAATGGTTTGGAGCTAAAGATGGTACCTCAACTGCAAAACTGTCAAGAACTTGAGCAATTGGCTGGTGATTTAGTGAAATCTGTGTTCCAGATGTTATGTGAGTGTTTGGATCACTTCTATATGATGTATGTGAGGTGTGTGTGTGATTGGTTTGATTGGAAAAGCTCCCAAACTCAAAACCCGATAGTGACTTGCCTTAGAAGGCAAAATTGGAGTGAAAGAAGAGATTTTGAGGAAAACATCTGTTTGATGGCTTTGGTGTACTCAAACTGATCACAATTGAGCTCTATTTATAGTAGAGCAAGTTTGTTTTGGTATCCACAGTGAATGGCAACTGCAGCAGAGGTTTGGCCAATGTTGTCCAATGGAAATCCAAGTCTCCTCTAGCCATTGACTAGAGGTTAGGGCACAGGGCTGTGGTTCCCTTGGTCTTGGATAAGTCTTGACTGAATTCAGTTGAGAATGGCTCAGTCCATGCCACCTTGATGCTTCCATTGAATGCTCCAATCCAAAATTGGAGTCTTGTCCCTATTTTGGCCATTCTAGGTTCAACATGCTATTTCTTGTTCCAAAGACTTTGGAGGCTTGGCTCAGTGATTGTCCCAATTAGATTCAATCCTCAGAGGTGTCCAAGTGGATAGGAGCATTTGGATTTGGCTGATTTTGGCAAATCGACCAAAAGTGTAAAAATCTGCCTTGCCTTGACAGATTTCAGCAAGGCAACTTGCCAATGTCATATCTCATGACTCAAATTGAAGTTGGTAATGTTCTTGGCCATTTTGGAAAGCCCTTACATGATACAACAACTGTTTGAACATGTTTGGCTTTGATCTCTTTTGAATCCAAGTGAAAAATCCCCCTACATTTGGCAAAAAGTAAGGTAAAATCTGACTTAGTGAAATTTTCACTAAGTGTTGGAACAAAGTGACTTTTCTTGATTTTGATCACTCCATAACTCAAAATCCATGAGGAATTTGGACATAGGTCAGTATGAAGCTTTTGTAGAGGGCAATGAGATCTACAAATCAAGATTTGAATGGGGAACAATGGCCTTGTGGTTTAGGAGTTATGGTCCTCCAAAGTTGGCACATTAGTGTCACTTTTTCCATAACTTAGAAATGTTTCTAAGTTTTTATGGTTACCCCTTTTACAAGTTATCCCACTTTCTTTGATTTTTCTTGATGAATGATGATTCAAATCATACACTAACATCATTTTAGGGTTAAAAATCCTTTTTGGTGAAAAATCTCAAAAAGTCAAAGTTGACTTTTGTGCACAATTGACTTTTTATCAGATGAATTCCAAACTGTGCAATTCTTCATGAAATCATGTCCTTGACCTAAATCAAACTTGATGGACATGTTCCATGGGTGTCATAGGGTATATTGATTCATTTCCTAGGGCTTGGGAGCATGTCCTGGTCAAAAGTCAAAGTTACAGTTGACTTTTCTCGCAAAACCCTAATTGTGGTGCAGATGAAATTGAGACTTGTTGCTCAAGCTTCTTGGATTAATCCATTATTCCAAATGGATCAATATAGTTCATTAGAGACCCTCAAACCCTCTCTTGAGGTCTTGGCTCATGATTTGCCCTAAAAGTCAACTTAGAGGTGAATTAGGTCAAGAAACCCTAATTCCTGATTTTTGATAAATGCATCCCCTGAGGCAAAATTGACTTGATGATTGGGTCCATGAGGTCCCATGAAGTATATTAGGTTATGTTTTGGATCATTGGCTTGTGCCCAGATGAAAAATTTCCATCTGGAGGCCTTGGTCGACCAAAACCCTAATTTAGTGACACTGTCGATCTTGAGACCTGATCCACCTAGAAGGGAGCAGCCTTGTGCTTGATCCTTGAAGTGGAAGTCCTTTTGATCCATTTTGGATGTTTGAGAGGTTAGACAAGTTGAAGATCATGTCATTCCTTGATTTATCCTTTGTCTAAAGCTCCGAGAGGGCTTGAAACCCCAATTCTTGATGGTAGAGAATGTTCAACAATCCTTGAGGAGATTGATGAGGCATGAAAGTACATCCATATTGTGATGATGATTTGCACAATGATGGGAAATCTAAGTAGTCAAAATTTAGGGTATGACAGATGCCCCTATTTAATCTTCTTGGACACGAAGGTGTGAATGACGAAGGTATTCGGGCATTCGGGGTGCAAGAGGATTAAATATCGGAATACCCAAAATTTTGACGGCGTCTATGAATGGTAATTCACGCATTCATCTTCTTTCACTAATCAATGATGCTTAGAAAAGGTAAACTTCCCCTCGATCCTGGTTTCCTACCGAGGAACTGGTCTTAGTTTTTGATGTAAACTTCCCCTCGATCCTGGTTTCCTACCGAGGAACTGGTCTTAGTTTTTGATGTTTGAACTTCCCCTCGATCCTGGTTTCCTACCAAGGAACTGGTCTTAGTTTCTGATGTAAGCTTCACCTCGATCCTGGTTTCCTACCAAGGAACTGGTCTTAGTTTCTTTCGTCAATAAACTTTACTGACAAGGGACGCTATTCGTAGCGGCTTTCCTTCAAACTTCTCGCCGAATTTTCCCGGGGAGATGCCATTTGAGTGGAAAAAATTTTGATGTCAGACTTGCTAGGGAACCCAGTCGTCTGAGTTGTAGAGGTGCACAAACTTCTCTGTTTGGAGATGCCATTTGTCGAATCTACTGGGGAAAACGAGTCTCTTGAGAGACTGCTTTCGTTCGGGGTCTTTACATCATACTTTTCTCGGAGATCTTCTCGGAGAAATGCCATATGATGTGATCCAATTTTGAGGTGCCGAGGACCTTTTCATCAGCGGTTTTTTTCAGAGAAAAACTGCCGTACTGCCGAATCTCCGATTTAGGAGGCTTTTCCTCGGGATTTTCTTTAATCCGGGAAAACAAGGATATCGTCTTCAATGGTGATGAGTGATGTTAATTGAGGGCTCTCTGGTCTTTCAGAGGTTCAAGTTATCAAAGTGGTCGAGGACCCAACTTTAATCCAGAAATAAAACTGGAGGAGAGAGATTGTTCAGACGTAACACTTCCTGAGGAGGAAAGGGCTGACAACTCGATTGAGATGACTTTTATAACTAGGGGACAAGACCGACTAGAGTGATAGTGATGCAATATGATTGAGAATGCAAATAGAATGCATGATGTATGTATGTTTATGATGACAAAACTGACGCGACATACCAATTAAAAAAATGAACATGACTGGATACTCGGCCGTCGCGGGGCGAAGAAGTACTGCTGGTTCAGAATAGCAATTCCACCTTGCTTAGGAAAGATAGTCCCTGTTGGGAGCTATGTTGGTCGGGCTTAAGAGATAAGAACTCGGTCGAGGCGTGTCAGACGAAACAAGGTCTCTGACATAGTTGATCCCTTCATTCAGGCGTACTGGCGTAGAAGGAGTACTTTGATTCTGCACTTTGAAGTTCGCTTACTTCTGGAGAAACGATTGATGTTCTTTTGATGTTCAACAGTCAAAAGAAATTGCCATCTTTATTAAAAGTAGAAAAATTTTTAACAAGTAAAATTCATTTTTGTTTTATTTCAAGAATCGTTAATTATATTAAAATGTCATTCTGTAAAGCTAAAACAAATAAGAATTACAAACAAAAGCACAAAGGCTCAAATTTTATTGATAAAATGGAGATCAGCCAAACGCGTGATTCCATTGAGCATTTACAAAGTTAGAAAATGGTAATTTACAGGGAAAAGGGCTACGTTGAAACATAACGACCGCTATCCTTCTACCAACTTTGAATTCGGGGCATCCTAAGCTTCTGTCGAAGATGACCTTGACTGGAGTTTTCTGACGGATGATGTAACTGCTACTGAGGGACTTGCCTCTGTTGAACATAGTTACTTGCCATTATCCCTAATTTTTGCCTGGATTGTACTGTGATGTTTCCAATCCACCAGGATGATTTTTTCCATGTCTCTAACTTTTGCCTGGACCGCCCTTTCAGGTTTTCAATCCACCGAGACGTTTTTTTTAGGCGAAGTATTTCTTGACTACATCAACATTCGTGGGGTAGGCAAATTCCTCTCCGTCCATGGTTGCAAGTCTCAAGGTGCCGCCTAAGAAAGCTTTCGTGACCACATAGGGGCCATCATAATTCGGAGTCCATTTACCTCGCGAATCAGTGAGAAATATTGTATCTTTTTGAGCACGAGGTCTCCTTTTCTGAAGACACGAGGTCAGACCTTTTTGTCAAACGCCCTCTTCATTCTCTGTTGATACAACTGACCATGGCATAGTGCCGTGATTCGCTTCTCCTCGATCAGATTCAGTTCGTCATGTCGACTTTGACACCATTCAGCTTCTGAAAGCTTAGCTTCCATCAATACCCGGATTGATGGGATCTCTACTTCTATGGGGAGCACTGCTTCCATGCCATATACTAGAGAGAAATGGGTTGCCCCTGTTGAAGTGCAGAAAGATGTTCGATAACCGTGAAGAACAAAGGGTAGCATCTCGTGCCAGTCTTTGTAGGTTACAACCATTTTTTGAATAATCCTCTTGATGTTCTTGTTAGCCTATTCTACCGCTCCGTTCATCTTTGGTCGGTAGGGAGATGAGTTATGATGTTCGATCTTGAACTCTGAGCACAACTCTTTCATCATCTTGTTGTTCAAGTTAGATCCATTATCAGTAATGATCTGGCTCGGAACACCATAACGGCAGATGATATTGTTTTTGATAAAGCAGACCACCACTTGTCGGGTTATATTGGCGAATGACGCTGCTTCGACCCACTTGGTGAAATAGTCAATGGCGACCAGGATAAACCGATGTCCGTTTGAAGCCTTAGGTTCAATCATGCCAATCATGTCGATTCCCCATATGGAAAAAGGCCACGGGGAAGAGAGAACTTTGAGATGCGTTGGCGGTACATGAATTTTATCGGAGTATATCTGACACTTGTGACACCTCCTCATGTACTTGTAGCAGTCGGATTCCATGGTCAACCAGTAATACCCTGCTCTTAGGATTTTTCTCGCCATTGTGTGTCCGTTGGCATGAGTGCCAAAGGATCCTTCATGAATTTCTTTTATCAGCATTTATGCTTCTAGTCTGTCTACGCATCGGAGCAAGACCATGTCAAAATTTCTCTTATAGAGAGTGTCACCACTCAGGAAGAAATTTCCAGCCAATCTTCTAAGGGTTTTTCTGTCCTTCCTTAGTGCCCCAGATGGGTACTGTTGTTTCTGAAGGAAGCATTTGATATCATGATACCAAGGTCTGTCGTCTAGGACTGCTTCAATCGTGAAGATGTAAGCGGGCCATTCAAGGTGCATTATATCGATCTTAGGTAAGTCGTTCCATTGAAGAGAGAGTGGCTAATGCATCAGCCATGTGATTCTCCTCTCGAGGGATATGATGAAACTCAACTCTGTTGAAGAAGGGTAGCAACCTTCTTGCGTAGTCTTTGTAAGGAATCAATCCTGATTGGTATGTGTTCCAATCTCCTTTTATCTGATTGATAACCAAGGCTGAATCGCCGTATACGTCCAAGTTTTTGATCCTTAAATCAATTGCTTCTTCGAGACCCATAATACAAGCTTCGTATTCGGCCTCGTTGTTCGTACATTTGAACGTAAGTCTGGCAGTGAAAGGAATGTGGGTACCCTGAGGGGTAACAATGATTGCCCCAATTCCGTTTCCATAATGATTAACTGCTCCGTCAAAGATAAGTCCCCATTGGGAACCTGGTTCTGGCCCTTCACTGGGTAACGGTTCATCGCAATTTTTCATTTTTAGATACATGACATCTTCGTCTGGGAAGTCAAACCCGATTGATTCTTGATCGTCAATCGGTTGATGAGCTAAATGATCGGCTAAAATACTTCCTTTAATGGCTTTTTGAGCGTGGTACTCTATGTCATATTCTGATAACAGCATCTGCCAACGGGCGATTCTTCCCGTGAGAGCAGGTTTTTCAAAGACGTACTTGATTGGATCCACTTCGGAGATTAACCAAGTAGTATGATGAATCATGTATTGGCGAAGACGTTTGGCTGCCCAAGCCAAAGTGCAACAAGTTTTCTCAAGCATCGTGTATCGAGTTTCGCAGTCGATGAATTTCTTGCTCAGATAGTAGATGGCAGACTCTTTCCGTTTGGTTTTGTCTTGTTGGCCAAGTACACACCCCATTGAGTCTTCCAAGACTGTGAGGTAGATGATCAGTGGTATTCCTTCCACTGGAGGTGATAGAATCGACGGATTCAACAGATATTCCTTAATACTGTCGAAGGCGGTTTGGCAATCTTCTGACCAAATGCAATCCTGGTTCTTTTTGAGTAATTTGAAAATCGGTGCACACGTGGCGGTCATAAGGAATATGAATCTGGAGATGTAGTTCAAACGTCCCAAGAATCCTCTGACTTGTTTTTCAGTTTTCGGAGAAGACATTTCTTGAATGGCCTTGACCTTGTCAGGATCAACCTCAATTCATTTCTGGCTGACGATGAACCCTAAGAGTTTCCCTGAACGGACACCAAAGGTGCACTTGTTAGGATTCAAGCGGAGTTTGTACTTTCTCAAACGCTTGAATAGTTTCGACAGGTGGGTCACATGCTCCTCTTCTGTCTTAGATTTTGCAATCATATATGTAATACCCCAAATTTTGACCACTTAGATTTCCCATCATTGTGAAAATCATCATCACAATATGGATGAACCATCATGCTTCATCAGTCTCCCCAAAGATGAGTGAGCATCCAATACAATCAAAATTAGGGTTTCAAGCCCTCTCTGAGTGCTTAGACAAAGGATCAATCAAGGAATGACATGATCTTCAACTTGTCTAATCTCTCAAACATCCACAATGGATCAAAAAGGACTCCCACTTCAAGGATTAAGCACAAGGCTGCTCCCTTCTAGGTGGATCAAGTCTCAAGATCGACAGTATCACCAAATTAGGGTTTTGGTCGACCAGGGCCTCCAGATGGGAATTTTCATCTGGGCACAAGGCAATGATCCAAAACATAACCTAATATACTTCATGGAACCTCATGAACCCATGCATCAAGTCAATTTTGCCTCAGGGGATGCATTCATCAAAAATCAGGAATTAGGGTTTCTTGACCTAATTCACCCCTAAGTTGACTTTTGGGACAAACCATGAGCCAAGACCTCAAGAGATGATTTGAGGGTCTCTAATATACCATATTGATCCATTTGGAACAATGGATTGATCCAAGAAGCTTGAGCAACAAGTCTCAATTTCATCTGCACCACAATTAGGGTTTTAAGGGAAAAGTCAACTGTAACTTTGACTTTTGACCAGGACATGCTCCCAAACCCTAATACATGATTTAATATACCCTATGACACCCATGGAACATGTCCATCAAGTTTGATTTAGGTCAAGGACATGATTTCCTGAAGAATTGCACAGTTTGGAATTCATCTGATAAAAAGTCAACTGTGCACAAAAGTCAACTTTGACTTTTTGAGATTTTTCACCAAAATGGATTTTTAACCCTAAAATGATGTTAATGTATGATTTGAATCATCATTCATCAAGAAAAATCAAGAAAAGTGAGATAACTTGTAAAAGGGGTAACCATAAAACTTAGAAAATTTTCTAAGTTAAAAACAAAGTGGCAAAGGTACCAACTTTGGAGGACCATAACTCCTAAACCACAAGGCCATTTTTTCTCATCCAAATATGGATTTGTAGCCCTCATTATCACCTACAAAAACTTCAACTACAAGTCATTCCAATTCATTAAGGATTTTGAGTTATGGAGTGATCAAAGTGGCTGAAAAGTGAAAATGTCACTTTTTCCAACACTTAGTGAAATTTTCACTAAGTCAGATTCTGCCTCACTTTTTGCCAAATGTAGGGGGATTTTTCACTTGGAATCAAAAGAGATCAAAACCAAACTTGTTCAAACAGTTGTTGTATCATGTAAGAGCTTTCCAAAATGGCCAAGAACATTGCCAAATTCAACCTACACCATGAGATACAACATTGCCAAGTTGCCTTGCTAAAAACTGTCAAGGCAAGGCAGAATTTGCAACTTTGGTCGATTTGCCAAAATCAGCCAAATTCAATTGCTCCAATCCACTTGGACACCTCAGAGGATTGAATCTAAAGGGGACAATCACTGAGCCAAGCCTCCAAAGTCCATGGAACAAGAAATAGCATGTTGAACCTAGAATGGCCAAAATAGGGACAAGACTTCAAATTTGGAATGAGGCATTCAATGGAACCATCAAGGTGGCATGGACTGAGCCATTCTCATCTAAAATCAGTCAAGACTTATCCAAGACCAAGGGGAACAAAGCTCTGTGCCCTAACCTCTAGTCAATGGCTATAGAAGACTTGGATTTTCATTTGCCAACATTAGCCAAACCTACTTACCAGCTGCCATGCACTATTCCTTGCAAAACAAACTTGCTCTACTATAAATAGAGCTCAATTGTGGTCAGTTTAAGTACACCAAAGCCATCTAACAGATGCTTTCCTCAAAATCCCCTTCTCTTGGCAAAAATGCCTTTCTTAGCAAGGTAGCTATCGGGTTTTGAGTTTGAGAGCAATTCTGCACAAACCAATCACTCACACACCTCACATACATCACATATGAGCTGATCAAACACTCACATAACATCTGGAGCATCAAAATCTCAAAATCACTTGCCATCCACACAAGTTTGAAGTGAAGTTGCAGCTGAGATGCCATAAACTGATCCAGTCCATTTCAATTCAATCCAAGTGTTCAAACACACTCCATATGGTGTAGGGAAGCTGTCCATATCATCACAACTTGTCTGTAACACCTCCAACTCAAAATCACATCTGCTCTTGCTGTCACGACTTGGAGGTAAGCCTAAACTTGGGCATCTCCCAATCTATGCATATTTCCTCGCACAATAATTTGGCCATATGTTCATAATCATGCATGGAATGTTTTCCCTCAATTAATTGCATTGTTTGAATCGTGTATCAAAAATCCTAGCCTTCATGCAGAAATTAGGGTTCTTAAGGATTTTTCGTGATTACTTGTTGTATGTTTAATTTAAATGAAATTAATGGACATAGACATGATCGTGAGGTTGAGACGAGCATAATGATATTTGGATTGCATGATATGATTAAGTATTCATGGAGATTGGATAGAAAATGAAAATCTGAGAAACCAAGAACACGCGCGTGTTCTTCAGCCTGTTCTTGGCGCCTTTTTTCCAAATTCAAATATTTGAATTTTGTGATTTTGTTTAATTGATTCAAAAATTAATTTCTCTCTGAGTTTTAATGATTTTGAGTTGATTCTTTTTTTAATAATTCACAAAAATGTTAAAATATTTTATTTTATCAAAAAATCCCAAAAATATTATTTATTTCATATAATTGATATTTTTGCAAAGAATTAATATTTTGATTGTTTTTGGCATTTTAAATATTTTTTCTACATTGATTTTGCAACTTTTAATGCTTTATAATTATTTTGTAGGTCAATACTTAATTTTTGAAGCATTAATCCAAGATCACAATTTGGTTTCCATGTGTTAAACAATTTTTGATCATTTTAATTGAATTTTTATTCAATTAAATATATTTTTGAAAACAAATTAGGGTTTTGGATTAATTCAACCCTCATAAATCATTTTCAAAAATCTTTGGGCCTCTAATAGAGTGTAAGACCCAACCCTTTGTAAATACAACCTATTTTGGGCCCCACTTATGGTATAAGTCCCGTTGTATTTCAAAAAGTTCGACGCGATCATCATCCGTTGAAAAACAAACCTGGGCCTACCCTCGAGTAGTAAGACCCATTTCTTTTCTTTAAAACTCTTTGGGCCTCTTGAGAGAGTGTAAGACCCATCCCCCCTTGTACAAAAACTTTTTTGGGCCTCATTCATTGTATAAGTCCCTCTGTACAAGTAAACGGCGCGATCGTCGCCCGTTTAAAAATAAAAATCATTTGGGCCTCTCCTTGAGCTATAAGACCCATTCAAAACACTTTGGGCCTCTATTAGAGTGTAAGACCCAATCCCCCTTTTAACCAAATCATTTTGGGCCTCACTTATTGTATAAGTCCCTCTGCGTTAAAAGGAAAACCTCGGCGCGATCGCCATTTTTAAACGAAAAATCAACTGGGCCTACCCTCGTGTTATAAGCCCCACTCTTTTCTTTAAACCTTTTTGGGCCTCTTGAGAGAGTGTAAGACCCATCCCTTTGTACAGAAAACTATTTTGGGCCCCAGTCACTTGTATAAGTCCCTCTGTACAAATTCAACAGTGCGCTCACTGATAAAACCCTGGGCCTCTCCTTGAGCTGTAAGCCCCAAATCTTTCTTTTTCAAAGCACTTTCTCCTTTGATTTTGAATATATTATTGTTTTTAATCTTTCTTTGTTGAACAACTAACCCAACAGCATGGAAGCACTCCAACCGAGTAAGTGGTTATCGCCTTCGTTTACTGCTTTCATATTATAAACTGTATTGTGGGGCTGCTCACTGTAAGTCTCCTTTCATAAACTCATATCTACTGTGTAATAATAGTATAGATATTTCGAGTTTCCCCGGCAACTACGTCTAGAACTAGGTGACGCCGTTTCACTTATTCGTAGAAATAGACGCCTAGATCCCCAATAGGAGCACCAGATACAGTCTTCTCTTCGGCTGTCCTCCTTAGGAATCGTCAAGAAACTCTACTCCCCAAGATGAATGTATTCTCCGTGAATGGCATCTTTGAGTTTCTTCCCAATTCTCGAACTTTCCTGACTTGATCTATTCCTTGCGGATAGCTTGCCTTGAATGTCTCGGGGTTTGGGTACCCACTACGGTCATAATCTTGGACCTTAACTAAGGAACCCTCTTTAAAAGCTAGAAGTCGCTGGATAGTAAACCTCGCACGTTTACCAGTGGTTTTTATCTTTAAAATAGTTATCTCTCCTAATGGAAAGGAGATGATAGACCCACGGGCTTCTTAAAAGCATCGGCCTCCTCTTGGGCATTATTCAAGGACCCTACGGCTTCTTAGAAGTATTCACAGCCTCCTCTTAGGCTTTGTATAATGATCTCTTCCTTCGGGAATGATAGCCTCCTCTTGGGCTTAGTACAAGGACCTGTCGGCTTCTTAAAAGTTTCCAGCCTCCTCTTGGGCTTCGTACAAATTGTCCCGACGACCTCCTAGAGGTATAGGAACAGAACCTAGTCATCCTCATAGAGCAGTCCTTTCATAGAGTCTACTACTGTTTCTCAAAGCATAGTACAAAAGATAAAACTCTAGACACGGACAGTCTAACTTCCTTGAGTATCAAAGACATTCTCAAGCACCCTTCGTTAAATAGGAAGGAAACTCGCAGACTCGGACAGTCTCAATACCCTTTGGATTTCCCGTTTCCTTAAAGAAAAGGGAATATCCCTGATCCTCGAATCAAAATCCCTGAGGGCCAACATTACTCATATAAGAACTGATTTTCTCTTTTAAAATCAGTATATTGGATCTGTCACTCAACTGAAACAAACCTTTAACCTCCATCTCGGGCTTCGTATGAGATACAAAAAACACTCTCTTGTTGAGTCAAACTTTTAGCCTCTATCTCGGGCTTCGTACGAGACACAAAGACTCCCTCGTAGAGTCAAACAAACAATAGCCTCTATCTCGGGCTTCGTACGAGACACAAAGATTCCATCGTCGAGTCAAAACCTTTTAGCCTCTCTCTCGGGCTTTGTACGAGACACAAAATAGCCTCCTCTTAGGCTTTGTATAATGATTTTCCTAGCGGAAATTAGCCTCCTCTTAGGCTTTGTATAAGAAAACCACTGGTTAATCCAATTAACCTTTTAGCATCAAAGTTGTGCCTCGTTCACAGTATACGAACATCAACAACTCCTTCCCCTTCATCTAATCGCTGTAAGCGGCAAGCCTCTGGATCATCTACATCCATGCCACTGTCCCTCTTTTAGCATGAGAAATTCCTAAGGAAAGATGGCATTGCTCTACACTGAGTTAAAGTCTTCTCCTTCAGGATAAAACCCTTTCTTCGGAAATTATGGCATTGCTCGGATCCGCGTATCCCAGTTAAAGTAATTCTCCTTCTCCCCTCTTTAGAGATGACAAATTCTCTCTAAAGTCGAGGTCTTTCAGCTTCACGTCTTGGGCTTTGAATAAGACACAAAGAGACCTTTCAGCTTCACATCTTGGGCTTTGAACAAGATACAAATCACCTTTCGCTTCACGTCTTGGGCTACGAACACTCTGATTTCCCTGTTTCGGTAAACAGGAATACGTAGGCATAAGATCGAAAGAAAAGATCTTAGCGAGCACAATCAACAAAAAACCCAAATCCCATATCTCCATCAATCAAAAGCAGTATTTCAAAAACATCAGTCCTAACATCCTAATCCTTGTTCCCCGTCAGAAACCTTCTGCCCAGGTAAAAAAGAAAGAAAATAGTATTGGCGAAAATACAAATAACTAGTACAAAGGCCCCCCCACATTGATAGCATCCGTAACCTAACAGACCGCTGTTTAAACTCAGTATGCAAGCAGGGTTAATTGGAGACATCTATTTCCCTTCCTTATTTAGCTCACAATAGGATAAAAAATGAATCGACCTATAGTTTAAGCTCAAACCGCAGAGAGCGACCAGCGCTTAAGAACCGCGTCCAAAATCGCTCGCTACAGAAAAAATGGCGCCCACCGTGGGGCCAAACAAAGTTAGATCTCGGCACGGTCGTCCCCATTTTTCACAGAAAAAATGGCGCCCACCATGGGGCCCGTTACTTTCTTTCTACTTCTCTTGTGTGAAAAATTACACAAATGGCGACTCTGCTGGGGAGTCTCCTTTTCTGCCTTAGGGCATCATCCCCATTTTCTACGGAAAATGGGAACCATACCGAAGAGAAAGATTGACCTATGCTGGTCCATCTCTTAGGCAGGGAACCACAGATTGGGGCTTCCGCCGGGGAACCCATTTCTGTCAGGAACTTAGGATTCTTAGCTTTAAAAGTCTAGGATGATTAGGACAAATATATATACTGCTTTTCCTAATTGCTATACGTGTTTATTTTTCTGCTAATGGGAATGCGGGTGATGCCGTATGTGGAAAGATTGAGTATACACCTAGAAAAGCCAAACCCTTTCGTAGTGCGGAAGCTATCGGAAATAGCTGTTACGCGATACTACCCTCATTTGAGGCTGGTGATCTATTCTCGGTGAATAGCACTTACTCTAAGATTGCACACAACTCGCTGGCGATCCGCTTGTTGTCTTGCCTTCCTGGGAGGAGCTGATGATAATGAGTATAGGTACAAAAATCACCTTAGTATAAACCTTTGGGGATGGGTAGAGCCTTGACTTCATGACAACGACCCTTTGACCCCATGTTTTTTCTATGTTTTTGTGTGCTGCATTCATGCATTCATTTAACAAAACATTAAAACATTCAAAAAACTTTCTCTTCTAGTCTCTCTGTTTTTCAAATTAAACTAAGACTGTGATTGCAAATATCGGAGAAAAGGATTATGCTAATGGATTTCGGTAGAAGGAGAACTCACCAGTATACCTTCAAGGTTCGAAAACTAGGGGATTTGAGAAAGTTAGCAAGGATGATCGTTAACCCAGAGGCTTTCAGAGCCAAGCACGGTGGTTTGCTACCACTGTTAAGAGTCCATGTGATTAAGGGGATCATGGACGCGCTCATTCAATTCTACGATCCGGTTTATCATTGTTTTACATTCCTGGATTACCAGCTTGCACCAACGCTGGAGGAGTATTCTCATCTGACTGATTTACATATCACGGATCGGGTTCCATTTTCTGGACTGGAAGAAATTCCGAAGAATCAGACTATTGCAATAGCAATTCATTTGGATGAGTCTGAGGTCAAGACTCACATGACTACTAAGGGTGGCATCCAAGGTTTGCCAGCCCAGTTCTTGACAAAGAAAGCTCTGTACTTTGCTAGTATAAGGAACGGGACTGCTTTTGAAAGCATCTTTGTCTTGCTCACCTACGGATTATTTTTGTTTCCCAACATCAATAACTTCGTCGATATCAACGCCATTAAGGTTTTTCTCATTGGAAACCCTGTGCCGACTTTGCTCGCAGATGCGTATCATTCTGTACACTTGGGAAATTTGTACAGCGGAGGGGAGATCACATGATGTGTACCTTTGCTTTACAAATGGTTTATCTCACTTGCCCAAGTCTGCTGCTTTTTGGGATTGCAAGAGTGTCTTGCGTTGGTCGCGGAAGATCATGTCTCTCACCAACTCTGATATAGATTGGTGTAATAGGATTTATGAGGGAATCAGGATCATTGACCGTTGTGGAAACTTCCCAGCGTACCCCTCATAGGAATTAAAGGAGGAATCAACTATCATCTGATATTAGTTCTTCGTCAATTTGGATACCCGATGAGACACATCCCACTGAGTGTTCATCTGGAAGGTCTTTTCTTCAAAGAAGGAGAAAGTGACAGAGCACTAAAGATGGAAATAGTGCAAGCTTGGAAACATGTTCATAAGAAAGGACGAGAGTCTCTGGGAAAACCGGACTGTGTCTCGGTGGAGCCTTATCTCCATTGGGTACAAACTAGAGCTCTCAAGCTAAAGATGCCTTATCCTTGTTACGAAATTCTTCCACCGAGGGAAATTGTCATGTACTTCATGACGGAAACTAAAAAGCTTCAGGTTACTCTCAACAAGGTTCAAAAGGAAATAAGGTCTTAGAAGAACAAGTACCGCACCCTCGACGTAGAGTGTATCCAAATACAGCAATTACTAAAAGAGAAAGATGCTCTGATTGAAATTTTGGAGCAGCATGCTGTAGTGAATCAAGATGACCAAAGGAATTTGCTCGCTCCTTTCACCTGGCAAAGGAATGACAACCCGACAACGACCCAAGCGCCCCGGTCAAAGAAGAGGACTCAGGACCCATCAGTTTAGGTTTCTGTTTCTGCACTTTGTAATCTACTGTATTTCCGTTTCTGTAATCCTTTGGAATTCAATAAAAAGGGGTTTCCCCACTGTTTGATATTTGCAATCTAATTGTCAAAGTTTATTTTGATTAAACAAAAAAACAATTAATATAATCATTGCATTCATCATTCTCACATCGCGTATTCTCCTTACCTACGAATCTCACGTTTGTGTCTCGGTTCTAGAGTCAAACTGTCTCATTCGTACAATACTCGGGCCAATCGTCAGAAAAAGATGGATGATCTTGAGGAAGAAAACAGAGAGTTGAAAGAAGAGATCAACGCTCTGAGAGAGGATATGAGAAAGCTTCGTAACGACATGCAAGCCATGGCAGAAGCTCAGCTACAAAGAACTGTGATCTCAGAGATCACCTCAATGCCCATCATAGAAAAGTATGATCCTAGGTATCAGATGCCGAAAGATCGTCCTTGGGGCATGCCTGTTAACTATATCCCTGAAGGATATGTTCCCCCGATCACTGAAGATCAGGGAATCGCAACAGAAGCCGCTGGGCCTGAAGGTTACAAACTTCGGGAAAGCGAAGATGCCAGGGGCATACTGAAGACTCCTGAAGGTTACAAACTTCGGGAGGCGCCAAGACTTACTGCCGTAGTCACGGTACCACCCCCTGTGGTGCACACTGTCCCGGAAGGACAGGTTCCACAGACACCTTCTGGTAAGAAGGAAACTATGTTTGACAGAATGGAGGAATTCCAGGAGCAGTTCTTGGAAATGCAGAAAGAGCTGCAAGCCATTCGCGGTCAGGATCTATTTGGAAAGGACGCCGCAGATCTCTGCTTGGTCCCCAATGTAAAAGTCCCGCACAAATTCCAAGTGCCCGACTTTGAAAAATACAAGGGTAACTCTTGCCCTCAAAGCCATCTGGTGATGTACGCTCGGCGGATGTCAGCTCAGACGGAGAATCAGGACCTGCTGATTCACTACTTTCAGGATAGTTTAACCGGTGCCGCAGTCAAATGGTACATGGGTTTAAACCGTACTACGATCAGTACATTCAGAGATCTTGGTACTGCCTTCGTCCAACAATACAAGTACAATTTGGACATGGCACCCAACAGAGATCAACTCAGATCAATGTCGCAAAAGGACAAGGAAACCTTTAAGGAGTATGCTCAAAGGTGGCGTGAAATTGCCGCTCAAATTTGTCCACCTCTTGAGGAAAAAGAGATGACAAAAATCTTCTTAAAGACCTTAAGCTCATTTTACTATGACCGAATGATTGCCAGTGCGCCCAGTGATTTCACCGAAATGGTCGGCATGGGTGTACGTCTTGAGGAAGCCGTCCGAGAAGGACGTTTGGTAAAAGACACTGGATCAACGAGCAGTACTAAAAAATATGGTAGTGCTCTCCCTAAGAAAAAAGAGCAAGATATTGGGCATATCTCTCTCGGAAAGCAAAGGCGACGTTATCAGCCAGTAGCAGCTGTAACTCCTGCTATCGGCCCCGCGCCTGTTCCTACGTATCAACCTCAGGGTGCGCAGAGCCAACCTGACCAGCAAAGGACACAACAGCCTCTTTAGCAGGCTCGTCCTCCATATAACAACAACCGTACAACACGGCCACCAGGATTTGATCCTATACCCATGTCGTACGCAGAGCTGTTTCCGTTACTGCTAGCCAAGGGGCACATTCAGATTAAGTCTCCCCTTTCAGTTCCGGAAAATCCGCCTTTTTGGTTTAAAGCGGATCAAACATGCCCTTATCATCAAGGAGGTTCTAGGCATAACATTGAGACTTGTCTCAATTTCAAATCCGACATACAAAAGCTTGTTAGGAGCGGGCTCTTATCTTTCAAAGATACAAATCTTAATGTTCTTACGAACCCGCTGCCTCAACATGAGAAAGCTGCAGTCAATCTGATTGAGAAAGAGACTAACAACGTCCATCAAATTCACGATGTACTCTTATTGGGGACCAATCTGGTCAAGATGCATTGTAGACAGAGTGGATATGGCCATGTGCCACCTCATAATTATCACCAGTGTGATATCTGCTCTAAAGACAACCAGGGATGTTCTGTGGTGCAAGCAGCTCTACAGGAACAAATGGATCTCGGATGGATCCAAGAGCACCGAGTTCGTGGTGTTAACATGGTCTACACAAATTCTAACGTCATTCAGAACCACGATATCCGTGCAATGAATGTCAACTTGGTGGCGATGCACTCAAGGCAAAGCCAGTATCATAATCTGCCGCGGCACGATTACAGTTCCTGTCTGACTTGCTCGGTAAACAAATAGGGATGCTCTTTCATACAAGAGGCCCTCCAGCGTCAGATGGATCTTGGATGGATCCAAGACTACCATGATAGGAATCCCTATCAAATCAACATGGTTCAGATCTTTGACATTCGCGTGATGAGTACCAACCTGGTAGAGTTACATGCTGAGCAGGTCCGACTTGGATTCTTAATATCACATGATTATCAAAGCTGTAAAGCTGGTTGCGAAAACGATCGAGGTTGTACCCTTGTCCAGGAGGCACTTCAGCACTTGTTAAATCACTGGTGGATGCCAATTTATATGGACGAAGATACTCAGCAGATTAGTATCAGTAACAGGAATCCTACTCGGCGTCAAAGTCAGGATGTCCGATCAGTGGAAGCTAACCTAGTGAGGTTACATTGCATTCAAAGTGGGCGTGGCCAGGTGCCCCCACACAACTATGACAGTTGTAACGTCTGTTCAGAAAGTAACCAAGGATGTTACCTTGTGAGAGCAGCTCTTCAGGGTTAGGTCGATCATGGAGAATTTCGTCCATATCCAGGTTCTGGGCCCATCATTTGGTCGCCGAATTACCTTGCCGATCAAGTTGAGGATGTTGTCACGATCTCTGGTCATCACAGGACCAGGGATGTTTTTGCCATCATCCCTCTACTTGACGAATCTAGAGTTCCCACCCGGGAACGGATCAAGGTTACTTATGATGGTCAGAAAAATCAGAAGGTTCCCATAGTCATCTATCTACCGGGGCCACTACCGTATGAATCAGCTAAGGCTATCCCTTACAAATACGGTGCAACAATAATCGAGAATGAAAAGGAAATTCCATTACCCTCCGTCGTGAACATTGCAGACATCAGTCGTGTAACACGGAGCGGTCGAATCTTCAACCGAGGGGTTGGAGAATCCAACAAGGAAAAGGAACTTCAGTCAGAAATTCCTGATCCACCAGTCGGTCAATCTAGTAATCCCGACCTTTCAAAAAATGATGATGAGATGCTAAAGATCATCCAAAGGAGTGAATATAACATTGTTGATCAACTGTTACAGACTCCTTCAAAGATCTCGGTATTATCACTGTTACTCAGTTCAGAAGCACACAGAGAGGCTCTACAGAAAGTCTTGGAGCAAGCCTTTGTGGAACAGGATGTAACAATCAGACAATTTGATAGTATTGTCTCTAACATCACTTCCTGCAACAATTTGGGATTTAGTGATGAAGAATTACCTGAAGAGGGTCGCCGTCATAACATGGCGCTCAATATCACAGTTAACTGCCAGGGCGATGCTTTAGCCAACGTACTGGTAGACACAGGGTCAGCCCTGAATGTTATGCCGAAGTCCACCTTGATGCAATTATCATTCAAGGGCCCACCGATGAGAGTCAGCGAGGTCGTCGTCAAAGCATTTGACGGATCCAGAAAAACAATTATCGGCGAAGGGGATCTTCCCATAACTATTGGTCCTCACACTTTCCAAATCACTTTCCAGGTCATGGACATCCGGGTAACATACAGTTGTTTATTAGGAAGACCTTGGATACATCAGGCTGGAGCGGTTACTTCAACCCTCCACCAAAAGCTAAAGTTCGTCAAGGACGATCAACTTGTCACGGTTTGTGGGGAACAAGCCTTGCTTGTGAGCAACTTATCATCATCTACTTGTGTGGAACCCGAGGAGGTTATTGGAACTCAGTTCCAAGCACTATCGGTGAGCAAGGACAATCAGTTCAAAGAAGGAACTTCAATTTCTTCATACAACAATGCTATCAAAGCGGTCGAGAGTACCGATACGATGGGATGGGGACAGCTTATCATTCCTACTAGCAATACAACACAGAAGGGTCTTGGTTTTTTTACAACCTGTACCCAGACAGCCGCCAATGATGAAAGTCTTCATCCCCTTCAAAACTTCTTCCACAGTGGAGGTTTTCTTCACCCAGTGTCTCAGACAGTTCATGCTATCAATGAGGAAGATCCCTCTGACACAGATGAAGAATGGAAGTCCTATCTTAACAAGGATGGCTATATGTCTCAGGAAGAGGTGCCTATGCCTTTTTGCTTTCTTACAGAAAGTTCGAGATTTATACCAAGATCAGATGTCGAAATGATCTACGGAGATTGTGATCCGGAAGGATGTCGTGCTCCGCCAAATTCATTAGAGGAAGACACTCCGATGAAAGACAGCTTTGACCACAATTACTATGGCCCAATGGATGACCTGCCAATGTGGCAGCCTTACCCAGGAGACTTGGGGCAAGAAAGTCAGCCGAGTAATGAAACTCAGCTGAGCATCATTGAACAGAATACCTGTGTCCCCACCACGTCATGGGATCAACACTCAGGTCATTCAGAAACTACTCAACATGAAGATGAATTCGCAACATTTGTAGGACTTGAATTCATCAACTATGCTTTTCCCGAGGTCAACATCATCGAGAGAGATGACTCCTCCAGTTCCAAATAAATTTGGGACAATCTGGGACAACCGAGTGGAAAATATGACTTTATGGTCAAGTACACTGCTCCCGAAAACTCTCGTATCAGGCTCGAAGATATCCAGCCAACTGGATGGGGAGATACAGCTGAGAGCACAAATACTATGCAAGATGCAACAGAGGAATTCTCCTACGACAATTTTGCCTGGGAGACAGATTCCAACGATACTGCTCCACCAGAAATCAGCGTCATTTCTGAAGACAAATCAAGGAAGGTGCCAGACTTTGCGATTCACCGAGGAGTTCGCCGCCAATGGGTTGCCGTCGAGGTTCCGAAGGTCGTTCATCAGTCAAAGTAATTGCCATCTTTAACCTTTCACCCTGCCCAGGTGAAACGGATATTTTGATAGGGCTCGCTTTCTGTAAATTTCCCTCTTCGCTTTGCCCAAAGCGACAGAGTTTTGTTTTATAGGGCTGTAGTTTCAAGAGTCGACTTGTTCATTAATAAAATAATGTCGTTCTGTAATTTCCGCATTTATTGCTGTTTTCTCTTTTTGCTTTTTCAGAAAATGGTAATCCTAAAAAACATTCAATAATAAAAACAAGCAGTAAAATCAAAACACTGCACACACTTACATTTTCTCTATCTCTTTTAAACACGAATCATCACGTCATGCAGATTGCTTGTTTTATACCCCGTTGAAACATACGATCCAATGTCTTCTCCCAACTTTGAGTTCCCGGTATTCGAGGCTGAAGAAGAAAATGACAACGAAATTCCAAGAGAGATCTCCTGACTACTCAGACAAGAGGAAAGGTCCATCGAACCTTACAAAGAGCCGTTGGAAACGGTAAACTTGGGTTCAGAAAAAGAGAGAAAAGAAATCAGGATTGGGGCACTGCTCAGTCCAACTGCCAGAGAGGGTTTGATAAAGCTTCTCAAAGAATTTCCCGATGTATTCGCTTGGTCCTATCAGGATATGCCAGGGTTGGATACCAGCATCGTGGAACATCACTTACCGTTGAGATCAGAATGTCCGCCAGTAAAGCAAAGGTTGAGACGTACTCACCCGGACATTGCCATCAAAATCAAGGAGGAGGTACAGAAACAGATCGACGCAAGTTTCCTCGCTACATCTGAATATCCTCAATGGTTAGCCAACATCGTACCCGTTCCCAAAAAGGACGGAAGGGTCAGAATGTGTGTTGATTACAGAGATCTGAACAAGGCAAGTCCAAAGGACGACTTTCCTTTACCACACATTGACATGTTGGTTGACAGCACAGCAAAGTTCAAAGTATTCTCCTTTATGGATGGATTCTCGGGCTATAACCAGATCAAAATGGCGCCGAAAGACATGGAGAAAACTTCGTTCATTACCCCATGGGGTACCTTTTGTTACAAGGTAATGCCGTTCGGTTTGAAGAATGTTGGGGCAACTTATCAAAGGGCCATGACTACTCTGTTTCATGACATGATACATAAGGAAATCGAGGTATATGTCGATGATTTGATTGCAAAATCAAGAACAGAGGATGAGCACGTTGAACATCTGTCAAAATTGTTCGAACGTCTAAGAAAATTCAAGCTCCGCTTGAATCCTAACAAGTGCACCTTCGGTGTCCGTTCGGGGAAACTACTAGGGTTCATCGTCAGCCAGAAAGGAATTGAAGTTGATCCTGACAAGGTCAAGGCCATTCAAGAAATGCCTTCTCCGAAAACTGAAAAACAAGTCAGAGGATTCCTGGGACGTTTGAACTACATATCCAGATTCATATTCCTTATGACCGCCACGTGTGCGCCGATTTTCAATTTACTCAAAAAGAACCAGGATTGCGTTTGGTCAGAAGACTGCCAAACTGCCTTCGACAGTATTAAGGAATATCTGTTGAATCCTCCGATTCTATCACCTCCAGTGGAAGGAAGACCACTGATCATTTACCTCACAGTCCTAGAGGACTCAATGGGATGTGTACTTGGCCAACAAGACGAAACTAAATGGAAAGAGTCTGCCATTTACTATCTAAGCAAGAAATTCACCGACTGCGAAACTCGGTACACAATGCTTGAGAAAACTTGTTGCGCTTTGGCTTGGGCAGCCAAACGTCTTTGCCAGTACATGATTCGTCATACTACTTGGTTAGTCTCCGAAATGGATCCAATCAAGTACGTTTTCGAAAAACCTGCTCTCACGGGAAGGATTGCCCGTTGGCAGATGCTGCTATCAGAATATGACATAGAGTATCATGCTCAGAAAGCCGTTAAAGGAAGTATTTTAGCCGATCATTTGGCTCATCAACTGATTGACGATCAAGAATCAATCGGGTTTGACTTCCCAGAAGAAGATGTCATGTATCTAAAGATGAAAGATTGCGATGAACCGCTACCCAGTGAAGGGCCAGAACCAGGTTCCCAGTGGGGACTTATCTTTGACGGAGCAGTTAATCACTATGGAAACGGAATTGGGGCAATCATTGTTACCCCTCAGGGTTCCCACATTCCTTTCACTGCCAGACTTACGTTCAAATGTACGAACAACGAGGCCGAATACGAAGCATGTATTATGGGTCTCGAAGAAGCGATTGATTTAAGGATCAAAAACTTGGACGTATACGGTGACTCAGCCCTAGTGATCAATCAGATAAAAGGAGATTGGAACACATACCAATCAGGATTGATTCCTTACAAAGACTATGCAAGAAGGTTGTTACCCTTCTTCAACAGAGTCGACTTTCATCACATCCCTCGTGATGAGAATCACATGGCTGATGCATTAGCCACTCTCTCTTCCATGATTAGTGTAGGTCGATGGAATGACATACCTAAGATCGACATAATGCGCCTTGAACGGCCCGCTTACATCTTCGCGATTGAAGCAGTCATAGACGACAGACCTTGGTATCACGATATCAGATGCTTCCTTCAGAAACAAGAGTACCCATCTGGGGCACTCAGAAAAGATAGAAAGACCCTCAGAAGATTGGCTGGAAACTTCTTCCTGAGCGGGGACACTCTCTATAAGAGAAATTTTGACATGGTCTTGCTCCGATGCGTAGACAGACCAGAAGCAGACGTGCTCATGAAAGAAATTCATGAAGGATCCTTTGGCACTCATGCCAACGGACACACAATGGCAAGAAAAATTCTCAGGGCCGGGTATTATTGGTTGACAATGGAATCCGACTGCTACAAGTACATGAGGAGGTGTCACAAGTGTCAGATATACTCCGACAAAATTCATGTACCGCCATCACATCTCAAAGTTCTTTCTTCCCTGTGGCCATTTTCCATATGGGGAATCGATATGATTGGTATGATTAAGCCCAAGGCTTCAAACGGACATCGGTTCATTCTGGTAGCCATTGACTATTTCACCAAGTGGGTCGAAGCGGCGTCATTCGCCAATGTAACCCGACAAGTGGTGGTCCGATTTATCAAAAACAATATCATCTGCCGTTATGGTGTTCCAAGCGAGATCATTACTGATAATGGATCTAACTTGAACAATAAGAAGATGAAAGAGTTGTGTGCAGAGTTCAAGATTGAACACCATAACTCATCTCCCTACCGACCCAAGATGAATGGAGCGGTAGAAGCGGCTAACGAGAACATCAAGAAGATCGTTCAAAAGATGGTTGTAACCTACAAAGATTGGCATGAGATGCTACCCTTTGCGCTTCACGGTTATCGTACATCTGTCCGCACTTCAACAGGGGCAACCCCTTTCTCTCTAGTGTATGGCATGGAGGCAGTTCTCCCCATAGAAATAGAGATCCCATTAATCCGGGTATTGATGGAAGCGAAGCTCACCGAAGCTGAATGGTGTTAAGGTCGACACGACGAATTGAATCTGATCGAGGAAAAATGAGTCACGGCACTATGCCACGGTCAGTTGTATCAGCAAAGAATGAAGAGGGCGTTTGACAAAAAGGTCCGACCGCGTGTCTTCAGGAAAGGAGACCTTTTGCTCAAGAAGATACAATCATTTCTCACTGATTCTCGGGGCAAATGGACCCCAAATTATGACGGCCCCTATGTGGTCACGAAAGCTTTCTCAGGCGGCGCCTTGAGACTTGCAACCATGGACAGAGAGGAATTTGCCTATCCCACGAATGTTGATGTAGTCAAGAAATACTTCGCCTAAAACTAAAAAAAAAAAAAAACGTCTCGGTGGATTGAAAACCCGAAAGGGCGGTCCAGGCAAAAGTTAGAGACATGAAAAAAAATCATCCCGGTGGATTGGAAATCTCATAGTACAATCCAGGCAAAAATTAGGGATAATGGCAAGTAACTTTGTTCAACAGAGGCAAGTCTCTCAGCAGCAGTTACAGCATCATCTATCGGAGGAAATCTCCAGTCAAAGGTCATCTTCGACGGAAGCTCAGGATGTCCCGAATTCAAAGTTGGTAGAAGGATAGTGGTCGTTATGTTTCAATGTAGCCCTTTTCCCTGTAAATTACCATTTTCTAACTTTGTATATACTCTTTGGAATCACGCGTTTGGCTGATCTCCATTTTATCAATAAAATTTGAGCCCTTGTGCTTTTGTTTGTAATTCTTTACTTGTTTTAGCTTTACAGAACGACGTTGTTTAAACTTAATCAGCGATTCTTGAAATAAAACAAAAATGAATTTACTTGTTAAAACTTTTTCTGCTTTTAAAATAAAGATGGCAATTTCTTTTGACTGTTGAACATCAGAAGAACATCGATCGCTTCTCCCGAAGTAAGCGGACTTCGAAGTGCAGAATCAAAGTACTCCTTCTAAGCCAGTATGCCTCAATGAAGGGATCAACTGTGTCAAAGACCTTGTTTCGTCTGACACGCCTCGGCCGAGTTCTCATCTCCTAAGCCCGATCAACATAGCTCCCAACGGGACTATCTCTCCTAAGCAAGGTGGAATTGCTATTTTGAATCAACGGTACTTCTTCGCCCCGCGATGGCCGAGTATCCAATTGTGTTCATCCATTAGTCTATATGTCGCGTCTGTTTTGTCAGCATATACATACATACATCATGCATTTTTTTATTTGCGTTCGCATTTCATATTGCATCACTATCACTCTAGTCGGTCTTGTCCCCTAGTAATAACAGTTTTCTCAATCGAGTTTGTCAGCTCTTTCCTCGTCAGGAAACGTTGTGTCTGAACAATCTCGCCACCAGTGTATCGTTAGATCGGAGTCGGCACTCGACCACTTTGATAACTTGAACCTCTGAAAGATCAGAGAACTTTCAATAAACATCACTCTTCGCCATTGAAGATGATATCCTTGCTTTCCCGGATTAAGGAAAATCCACAGAGAAAGCCTCGTGATCAGAGATTCGGCAGCACGCCAGTTTTGCTCCGAAAAACCACTGATGAGAAGGTCATTGGCACCTCAAAATTGGATCCCATCATAAGGCATTTCTCCGGGAAGATCCCGAGAAAAGTATGATGTAACCCCAAACGAAAACAGTCTCTCAAGAGACTCGCTTTCCCCAGTAAAATCGACAAATGGCATCACCCCAGGAAAATTGGGATAGAAGTTTGAAGGAAAACCGCTACACATAGCGTCCCTTGTCAATAAAGTTTATTGAAAAAAGAAACTAAGACCAGTTCTTGGTAGGAAACCAAGATCGAGGGGAAGTTCAAAAGAAACTAAGACCAGTTCTTGGTAGGAAACCAGGATCGAGGGGAAGTTCAAAAGAAACTAAGACCAGTTCCTTGGTAGGAAACCAGGATCGAGGGGAAGTTTAAAAGAAACTAAGACCAGTTCCTTGGTAGGAAACCAGGATCGAGGGGAAGTTTAAATCAGAAACTAAGACCAGTTCCTTGGTAGGAAACCAAGAACGAGGGGAAGTTTACCTTTTCTAAGCATCATCGCTTAGCTAAAGAAGATGAATGCGTAAGCTACCATTCATAACCACCATCAAAATTTTGGATATTCTGATATTTAATCCTCTTGCACCCCGAATGCTCGAATACCTTCGTCATTCACACCTTCGGGTCCAAGAAGATTAAATAGGGGCATCTGTAATACCCCAAATTTTGACCACTTAGATTTCCCATCATTTTGAAAATCATCATCACAATATGGATGAACCATCATGCTTCATCAGTCTCCCCAAAGATGGGTGAGCATCCAATACAATCAAAATTAGGGTTTCAAGCCCTCTCTGAGTGCTTAGACAAAGGATCAATCAAGAAATGACATGATCTTCAACTTGTCTAATCTCTCAAACATCCACAATGGATCAAAAAGGACTCCCACTTCAAGGATTAAGCACAAGGCTGCTCTCTTCTAGGTGGATCAAGTCTCAAGATCGACAGTATCACTAAATTAGGGTTTTGGTCGACCAGGGCCTCCAGATGGGAATTTTCATCTGGGCACAAGGCAATGATCCAAAACATAACCTAATATACTTCATGGAACCTCATGAACCCATGCATCAAGTCAATTTTGCCTCAGGGGATGCATTCATCAAAAATCAGGAATTAGGGTTTCTTGACCTAATTCACCCCTAAGTTGACTTTTGGGACAAACCATGAGCCAAGACCTCAAGAGATGATTTGAGGGTCTCTAATATACCATATTGATCCATTTGGAACAATGGATTGATCCAAGAAGCTTGAGCAACAAGTCTCAATTTCATCTGCACCACAATTAGGGTTTTAAGGGAAAAGTCAACTGTAACTTTGACTTTTGACCAGGACATGCTCCCAAACCCTAACCCATGATTGAATATACCCTATGACACCCATGGAACATGTCCATCAAGTTTGATTTAGGTCAAGGACATGATTTCCTGAAGAATTGCACAGTTTGGAATTCATCTGATAAAAAGTCAACTGTGCACAAAAGTCAACTTTGACTTTTTGAGATTTTTCACCAAAATGGATTTTTAACCCTAAAATGATGTTAATGTATGATTTGAATCATCATTCATCAAGAAAAATCAAGAAAAGTGAGATAAGTTGTAAAAGGGGTAACCATAAAACTTAGAAAATTTTCTAAGTTAAAAACAAAGTGGCAAAGGTACCAACTTTGGAGGACCATAACTCCTAAACCACAAGGCCATTTTTTCTCATCCAAATATGGATTTGTAGCCCTCATTATCACCTACAAAAACTTCAACTACAAGTCATTCCAATTCATTAAGGATTTTGAGTTATGGAGTGATCAAAGTGGCTGAAAAGTGAAAATGTCACTTTTTCCAACACTTAGTGAAATTTTCACTAAGTCAGATTCTGCCTCACTTTTTGCCAAATGTAGGGGGATTTTTCACTTGGAATCAAAAGAGATCAAAACCAAACTTGTTCAAACAGTTGTTGTATCATGTAAGAGCTTTCCAAAATGGCCAAGAACATTGCCAAATTCAACCTACACCATGAGATACAACATTGCCAAGTTGCCTTGCTGAAAACTGTCAAGGCAAGGCAGAATTTGCAACTTTGGTCGATTTGCCAAAATCAGCCAAATTCAATTGCTCCAATCCACTTGGACACCTTAGAGGATTGAATCTAAAGGGGACAATCACTTAGCCAAGCCTCCAAAGTACATGGAACAAGAAATAACATGTTGAACCTAGAATGGCCAAAATAGGGACAAGACTTCAAATTTGGAATGAGGAATTTAATGGAACCATCAAGGTGGCATGGACTGAGCCATTCTCATCTGAAATCAGTCAAGACTTATCCAAGACCAAGGGGACCAAAGCTCTGTGCCCTAACCTCTAGTCAATGGCTAGAGAAGACTTGGATTTTCATTTGCCAACATTGGCCAAAGCTACTTACCAGCTGCCATGCACTATTCCTTGTAAAACAAACTTGCTCTACTATAAATAGAGCTCAATTGTGGTCAGTTTAAGTACACCATAGCCATCTAACAGATGCTTTCCTCAAAATCTCTTTCTCTTGGTAAAAATGCCTTTCTTAGCAAGGTAGCTATCGGGTTTTGAGTTTGAGAGCAATTCTGCACAAACCAATCACTCACACACCTTACATACATCACATATGAGCTGATCAAACACTCACATAACATCTGGAGCATCAAAATCTCAAAATCACTTGCCATCCACACAAGTTTGAAGTGAAGTTGCAGCTGAGATGCCATAAACTGATCCAGTCCATTTCAATTCAATCCAAGTGTTCAAACACACTCCATATGGTGTAGGGAAGCTGTCCATATCATCACAACTTGTCTGTAACACCTCCAACTCAAAATCACATCTGCTCTTGCTGTCACGACTTGGAGGTAAGCCTAAACTTGGGCATCTCTCAATCTATGCATATTTCCTCGCACAATAATTTGGCCATATGTTCATAATCATGCATGGAATGTTTTCCCTCAATTAATTGCATTGTTTGAATCGTGTATCAAAAATCCTAGCCTTCATGCAGAAATTAGGGTTCTTAAGGATTTTTCGTGATTACTTGTTGTATGTTTAATTTAAATGAAATTAATGGACATAGACATGATCGTGAGGTTGAGACGAGCATAATGATATGTGGATTGCATGATATGATTAAGTATTCATGGAGATTGGATAGAAAATGCAAATCTGAGAAACCAAGAACACGCGCGTGTTCTTCAGCCTGTTCTTGGCGCCTTTTTTCCAAATTCAAATATTTGAATTTTGTGATTTTGTTTAATTGATTCAAAAATTAATTTCTCTCTGAGTTTTAATGATTTTGAGTTGATTCTTTTTTAAATAATTCACAAAAATGTTAAAATATTTTATTTTATCAAAAAATCCCAAAAATATTATTTATTTCATATAATTGATATTTTTGCAAAGAATTAATATTTTGATTGTTTTTGGCATTTTAAATATTTTTTCTACATTGATTTTGGAACTTTTAATGCTTTCTAATTATTTTGTAGGTCAATACTTAATTTTTGAAGCATTAATCCAAGATCACAATTTGTTTTCCATGTGTTAAACAATTTTTGATCATTTTAATTGAATTTTTATTCAATTAAATACATTTTTGAAAACAAATTAGGGATTTGGATTAATTCAACCCTCATAAATCATTTTCAAAACTCTTTGGGCCTCTAATAGAGTGTAAGACCCAACCCTTTGTAAATACAACCTATTTTGGGCCCCACTTATGGTATAAGTCCCGTTGTATTTCAAAAAGTTCGACGCGATCATCATCCGTTGAAAAACAAACCTGGGCCTACCCTCGAGTAGTAAGACCCATTTCTTTTCTTTAAAACTCTTTGGGCCTCTTGAGAGAGTGTAAGACCCATCCCCCCTTGTACAAAAACTTTTTTGGGCCTCATTCAGTGTATAAGTCCCTCTGTACAAGTAAACGGCGCGATCGTCGCCCGTTTAAAAATAAAAATCATCTGGGCCTCTCCTTGAGCTATAAGACCCATTCAAAACACTTTGGGCCTCTATTAGAGTGTAAGACCCAATCCCCCTTTTAACCAAATCATTTTGGGCCTCACTTATTGTATAAGTCCCTCTGCGTTAAAAGGAAAACCTCGGCGCGATCGCCATTTTTAAACGAAAAATCAACTGGGCCTACCCTCGTGTTATAAGCCCCACTCTTTTCTTTAAACCGTTTTGGGCCTCTTGAGAGAGTGTAAGACCCATCCCTTTGTACAGAAAACCATTTTGGGCCCCAGTCACTTGTATAAGTCCCTCTGTACAAATTCAACAGTGCGCTCACTGATAAAACCCTGGGCCTCTCCTTGAGCTGTAAGCCCCAAATCTTTCTTTTTCAAAGCACTTTCTCCTTTGATTTTGAATATATTGTTGTTTTTAATCTTTCTTTGTTGAACAACTAACCCAACAGCATGGAAGCACTCCAACCTAGTAAGTGGTTATCGCTTTCGTTTACTGCTTTCATATTATAAACTGTATTGTGGGGCTGCTCACTGTAAGTCTCCTTTCATAAACTCATATCTACTGTGTAATAATAGTATAGATATATCGAGTTTCCCCGGCAACTACGTCTAGAACTAGGTGACGCTGTTTCACTTATTCGTAGAAATAGACGCCTAGATCCCCAATAGGGGCACCAGATACAGTCTTCTCTTCGGCTGTCCTCCTTAGGAATCGTCAAGAAACTCTACTCCCCAAGATGAATGTATTCTCCGTGAATGGCATCTTTGAGTTTCTTCCCAATTCTCGAACTTTCCTGACTTGATCTATTCCTTGCGGATAGCTTGCCTTGAATGTCTCGGGGTTTGGGTACCCACTACGGTCATAATCTTGGACCTTAACTAAGGAACCCTCTTTAAAAGCTAGAAGTCGCTGGATAGTAAACCTCGCACGTTTACCAGTGGTTTTTATCTTTAAAAGAGTTATCTCTCCTAATGGAAAGGAGATGATAGACCCACGGGTTTCTTAAAAGCATCGGCCTCCTCTTGGGCATTATTCAAGGACCCTACGGCTTCTTAGAAGTATTCACAGCCTCCTCTTAGGCTTCGTATAATGATCTCTTCCTCCGGGAATGATAGCCTCCTCTTGGGCTTAGTACAAGGACCCGTCGGCTTCTTAAAAGTTTCCAGCCTCCTCTTGGGCTTCGTACAAATTGTCCCGACGACCTCCTAGAGGTATAGGAACAGAACCTAGTCATCCTCATAGAGCAGTCCTTTCATAGAGTCTACTACTGTTTCTCAAAGCATAGTACAAAAGATAAAACTCTAGACACGGACAATCTAACTTCCTTGAGTATCAAAGACATTCTCAAGCACCCTTCATTAAATAGGAAGGAAACCCGCAGACTCGGACAGTCTCAATACCCTTTGGATTTCCTATTTCCTCAAAGAAAAGGGAATATCCCTGATCCTCAAATCAAAATCCCTGAGGGCCAACATTACTCATATAAGAACTGATTTTCTCTTTTAAAATCAGTATATTGGATTTGTCACTCAACTGAAACAAACCTTTAGCCTCAATCTCGGGCTTCGTACGAGATACGAAAAACACTCTCTTGTTGAGTCAAACTTTTAGCCTCTATCTCGGGCTTCGTACGAGACACAAAGACTCCCTCGTAGAGTCAAACAAACAATAGCCTCTATCTCGGGCTTCGTACGAGACACAAAGATTCCATCGTCGAGTCAAAACCTTTTAGCCTCTCTCTCGGGCTTTGTACGAGACACAAAATAGCCTCCTCTTAGGCTTTGTATAATGATTTTCCTAGCGGAAATTAGCCTCCTCTTAGGCTTTGTATAAGAAAACCACTGGTTAATCCAATTAACCTTTTAGCATCAAAGTCGTGCCTCGTTCACAGTATACGAACATCAACAACTCCTTCCCCTTCATCTAATCGCTGTAAGCGGCAAGCCTCTGGATCATCTACATCCATGCCACTGTCCCTCTTTTAGCATGAGAAATTCCTAAGGAAAGATGGCATTGCTCTACACTGAGTTAAAGTCTTCTCCTTCAGGATAAAACCCTTTCTTCGGAAATTATGGCATTGCTCGGATTCGCGTATCCCAGTTAAAGTAATTCTCCTTCTCCCCTCTTTAGAGATGACAAATTCTCTCTAAAGTCGAGGTCTTTCAGCTTCACGTCTTGGGCTTTGAACAAGACACAAATAGACCTTTCAGCTTCACATCTTGGGCTTTGAACAAGATACAAATCACCTTTCGCTTCACGTCTTGGGCTTTGAACAAGACACCAAAAACACCCATTTCCTCCCATAGAATAGGAGGAACTACGAACGCTCTGATTTCCCCGTTTCGGTAAACGGGAAGACGTAGGCATAAGATCGAAAGAAAAGATCTTAGCGAGCGCAATCAACAAAAAACCCAAATCCCATATCTCCATCAATCAAAAGCAGTATTTCAAAAACATCAGTCCTAACATCCTAATCCTTGTTCCCCGTCAGAAACCTTCTGCCCAGCTAAAAAAGAAAGAAAATAGTATTGGCGAAAATATAAATAACCAGTACAAAGGGCCCCCCACATTGATAGCATCCGTAACCTAACAGACCACTGTTTAAACTCAGTATGCAAGCAGGGTTAATTGGAGACATCTATTTCCCTTCCTTATTCAGCTCACAATAGGATAAAAAATGAATCGACCTGTAGTTTAAGCTCAAACCGCAGAGAGCAACCAGCGCTTAAGAACCGCGTCCAAAATCGCTCGCTACAATATCATCGACATATACCTCGATTTCTTTGTGTATCATGTCATGAAAAAGAGTTGTCATGGCCCTTTGATAGGTTGCCCCGGCGTTCTTCAAACTAAACGGCATTACCTTGTAACAAAAGGTACCCCATGGGGTAATGAACGAAGTTTTCTCCATGTCTTTCGGCGCCATTTTGATCTGATTATAGCCCGAGAATCCATCCATGAAGGAGAAGACTTTGAACTTTGTTGTACTGTCTACCAGCATGTCAATGTGTGGTAAAGAAAAGTCGTCCTTTGGACTAGCCTTGTTCAAATCCCTGTAATCAACACACATTCTAACTTTTCCGTCCTTTTTGGGAACGGGTACGATGTTGGCTAACCATTGAGGATATTCAGATGTAGCGAGGAAACCCGCGTCAATCTGTTTATGTACCTCCTCTTTGATTTTGATGGCCATGTCCGGGTGAGTCCGTCTCAACCTCTGCTTTACTGGCCGACATTCCGATCTCAACGGTAAGTGATGTTCCACGATGCTGGTATCCAACCCTGGCATATCCTGATAGGACCAAGCGAATACATCGGGGAATTCTTTGAGAAGCTTTATCAAACTCTCTTTGGCAGTTGGACTGAGAAGTACCCTAATCCTGATTTCTTTTCTCTCTTGTTCTGAACCCAAGTTTACCGTTTCCAACGGCTCTTTGTGAGGTTCAATGGACCTTTCCTCCTGTCTGAGTAGTCGAGAGATCTCCTCTAGAATTTCGTTGTCAACTTCTTCAGCCCTAAATACTGGGAACTCAAAGTCGGGAGAAGGCATCGGATCGTATGTTTCAACTGGGTTTTAAAACAAGCAATCTGCATGACGTGAGGATTCATGTTTAGAAGAGATACAGAGAATGGAAAAGTGTGTGCAGTGTATTTTTTTTATTACTGCTTATTTTTGTTATTGAATTGTATTTTAGGATTACCATTTTCTGAAAAACGAAAAGAGAAAACAGTAATTAATGCGGAAATTACAGAACGACGTTATTTTATTAATGAACAAGTCGATTCTTGAAACTACAGCCCTATAAAACAAAACTCTGTCGCTTTGGGCTAAGCGAAGAGGGACATTTACAGAAAGCGTGCCCTATCAAAACATCCATTTCACCTGGGCAGTGTGAAAGGTTAAAGATGGCAATTACTTTGACTGATGAACGATCTTCGGAACCTCGACGGCAACCCCTTGGCGGTGAACTCCTCGGTGAATCACAAAGTCTGGCACCTTCCTTGATTTGTCTTCAGAAATAACGCTGATTTCTGGTGGAGCAGGATCATTGGAATCTGTCTCCCAGGCAGAATTGTCGTAGGAGAATTCCTCAGTTGCATTTTGCATAGCATTTATGCTCTCGGCTGTATCTCCCCATCCAGTAGGCTGGATAACTTCGAGCCTGATACGAGAGCTTTCGGGAGCGGTGTACCTGACCATATAGTCGTATTTTCCACTCAGTTGTCCCAAGGTGTCCCAAACTTCTTTGGAACTGGAGGAGTCATCCCTCTCGATGACGTTGACCTCGGGAAAAACATAGTTGATGAATTCAAGTCCTGCAAATGTTGCGAATTCATCTTCATGTTGAGTAGTTTCTGAATGACCTGAGTGTTGATCCCATAACATGGTGGGGACACAGGTATTCTGTTCAATGACGGTCAGCCTCTTTTCATGGTTCGGCTGACTCTCTTGCCCCAAATCTCCTGGATAAGGTTGCCACATTGGTAGACCATCCATTGGGCCATAGTAGTTGTAGTCAAAATTGTCTTTCATCAGAGTGTCTTCCTCTAATGAATTTGGCGGAGCACGGCATCCTTCCGGATCACAATCTCCATATATCATTTCGACATCTGACCGTGGTATAAATCTCGGACTCTGTGCGGGATAGCAAAATGGTATAGGCACCTCTTCCTGAGACATATAACCGTCCCCATTAAGGTAGGACTTCCATTCTTCATCTGTGTCAGAGGGATCTTCCTCATTGATAGCATGTACTACTTGAGACATTGGGTGGAGGAAACCTCCACTGTGAAAGAAGTTCTAAAAGGGATGAAGACTTTCATCGTTGGCGGCTGTCTGGGTACAGGTTACAGAAAAACCAAGACCCTTCTTTGTTGTATTGCCAGTAGGAATGACAAGTTGTCCCCATCCGGTTGTATCGGTACTCTCGACCACTTTAATAGCATCATTGTATGAAGAAATGGAAGTTCCTTCTTTGAACTGATTATTCTTGCTTACCGACAGTGCTTGGAACTGAGTTCCAATAACCTCCTCGGGTTCTACACAAGTAGATAATGATAAGTTACTCACGAGCAAGGCCTGTTCTCCACAGACTGTGACAAGTTGATCGTTCTTGGCAAACTTTAGCTTTTGGTGGAGGGTTGAAGTAACTGCTCCAGCCTGGTGTATCCAAGGTCTTCCTAATAAACAACTGTACGTTGCCCAAATGTCCATGACCTGGAAAGTGACTTGGAAAGTATGAGGACCGATAGTTATAGGAAGATCAACTTCGCCGATAACTATTTTTCTGGATCCGTCGAACGCTTTGACGACGACCTCGTTGATTCTCATCGGAGGGCCTTTGAATGATAATTGCATCAAAGTGGACTTTGGCATAACATTCAGGGCTGACCCTGTGTCTACCAGTACGCTGGCTAAAGCATCGTCCTGGCAGTTAACTGTGATATTGAGCGCCATGTTATGACGACGACCCTCTTCAGGTAATTCCTCATCACTAAATCCCAAATTATTGCAGGAAGTGATGTTAGAGAAAATACTATCGAACAGTCTAATCGTTACATCCTGTTCCATAAAGGCTCACTCCAAGACTTTCTATAGATGCTCCCTGTGCGCTTCTGAACTGAGTAACAGTGATAATACCGAGATCTTTGAATGAGTTTGTAACAGTTGATCAACAATGTTGTATTCACTCCTTTGGATGAGCTTCAGCATCTCATCATTATTTTTTGAAAGGTCGGGATTACTGGATTGATCGACTGGTAGATCAGGAGTTTCCGTCTGAAGTTCCTTTTCTTTGTTGGCTTCCCCAACCCCTCGGTTGAAGATTCTACCACTCCGTGTTACACGACTGATGTCTGCAATATTCACAACGGAGGGTAATGGAATTTCCTTTCCATTTTCAATTATCGTTGCACCGTATTTGTAAGGGATTGCCTTAGCTGATTCATACGGTAGTGGTCCCGGCAGATAAATGACTATGGGAACCTTCTGATTTTTCTGACCATCATATGTAATCTCGATCCGTTCCCGGTTGGGAACTTTAGATTCGTCAAGTAGAGGGATGATGGCAAGGACATCCCGGGTCTGGTGACGACCAGAGATTGTGACAACATCCTCGACTTGATCGGCAAGGTAGTTCGGCGTCCAGTTGATGGGTTCGGAACCTGGATATGGACGAATTTCTCCACGATCCACCTGACCCTGAAGAGCTGCTCTCACAAGGTAACATCCTTGGTTACTTTCCGAACAGACGCTACAACGGTCATAATTGTGTGGTGGCACCTGGCCACGCCTACTTTGAATACAATGTAACCTCACTAGGTTAGCATCCACAGATCGGACATCCTGACTCTGACGCCGAGTAGGATTCCTGTTGCTGATACTAATTTGCTGAGTATCTTCATCCATATAAATTGGCATCCACCAGTGATTTAACAAGTGCTGAAGTGCCTCCTGGACAAGGGTACAACCTCGATCGTTTTCGTAACCCGCTTTACAGCTCTGATAGTCATGTGATATTAAGAATCCGAGTCAGATCTGCTCAGCATGTAACTCTACCAGGTTGGTATTCATCACGCGAATATCGAAGATCTGAACCATATTGATCTGATAGGGATTCCTATCATGGTAGTCTTGGATCCATCCAAGATCCATCTGACGCTGGAGGGCCTCCTGTATGAAAGAGCATCCCTGTTTGTTTACCAAGCAAGTCAGACAGGAACTATAATCGTGCCGCGGCAGATTATGATACTGGCTTTGCCTTGAGTGCATTGCCACCAAGTTGACATTCATCGCACGGATGTCGTGGTTTTGAATGACGTTAGAATTCGTGTAGACCATGTTAACTCCACAAACTCGGTGCTCTTGGATCCATCCGAGATCCATTTGTTCCTGTAGGGCTGCTTGCACCACAGAACATCCCTGGTTGTCTTTAGAGCAGACATCACATTGATGATAATTATGAGGTGGCACATGGCCATATCCACTCTGTCTACAATGCATCTTGACCAGATTGGTCTTTAACAAGAGTACATCGTGAATTTGATAGACATCGTTAGTCTCTCCTTCTATCAAATTGACTGCATCCTTCTCATGTTAAGGCAGCGGGTTCGTGAGAACATTATGATTTGTATTCTTGAAGGATAAGACCCCGCTCCTAACAACCTTTTGCACGTCCGATTTGAAATTGAGACAGTTCTCGATGTTATGCCCTGATCCTCCTTGGTGGTAAGGGCAAGCTTGATCCACCTTAAACCAAAAAGGCAGATTTTCTGGTACTGTAAGAGGAGATTTAGTCTGAATGTGCCCCTTAGCCAGTAGTAACGGAAACAGTTCTGCGTACAACATGGGTATAGGATCAAACCCTGATGGTCGTGTTATACGGTTGTTGTTATATGGAGGACAAGCCTGCTGAAGAGGCTGTTGTGTCCTTTGCTGATCAGGTTGGCTCTGCGCAACCTGAGGTTGATACGTAGGAATAGGCGCAGGGCCGATAGCAAGAGTTACAGCTGCTACTGGTTGATAACGTCGCCTTTGCTTTCCGAGAGAGATATTCCCAATATCTTTCTCTTTTTTCTTAGGGAGAGCACTACCGTATTTTTTAATACCGCTCGTCGATCCAGTGTCTTTTACCAAACGTCCCTCTCGGACGGCTTCCTCAAGACGTACGCCCATGCCGACCATTTCGGTGAAGTCACTGGGCGCACTGGCAACCATTCGGTCATAGTAACATGAGCTTAAGGTTTTTAAGAAGATTTTTGTCATCTCTTTTTCCTCAAGAGGTGAACAAATTTGAGCGGCGATTTCACGCCACCTTTGAGCATACTCCTTAAAGATTTCCTTGTCCTTTTGCGACATCGATCTGAGTTGATCTCTGTCGGGTCCCATGTCCAAATTGTATTTGTATTGTTGGACGAAGGTAGTGCCAAGATCTATGAATGTGGTGATCGTGGCACGGTTTAAACCCATGTACCATTTGAGTGCAGCACCGGTTAAACTATCCTGGAAGTAGTGAATCAGTAGGTCCTGATTCTCCGTCTGAGCTGACATCCGCCGAGCGTACATCACCAGATGGCTTTGAGGACAAGAGTTACCCTTGTATTTTTCAAAGTCGGGCACTTGAAATTTGTGCGGAACTTTTACATTGGGGACCAAACAGAGGTCTGCGGCGTCCTTTCCAAATAAATCCTGACCGCGAATGGCTTGCAGCTCCTTCTGCATTTCCAAGAACTGTTCCTGGAATTCATCCATTCGGTCAAACATAGTTTCCTTTTTACCAGAAGGTATTTGGGGAATCTGTCCTTCTGGGACAGTATGCACCACAGGGGGTGGGACCGTGACTACGGCAGTAAGTCTTGGCGTTTCCCGAAGTTTGTAACCTTCAGGAGTCTTCAGTATGCCCCTGGCATCTTCGCTTTTCGAAGTCTGTAACCTTCAGGCCCAGTGGCTTCTGTTGTGATTCCCTGATCTTCAGTGATCGGCGGAACATATCCTTCCGGGATATAGTTAACAGGCATGCCCCAAGGACGATCTTTCGGTATTTGATACCTAGGATCATAATTCTCCACTATGGGCGTTGAGGTGATCTCTGAGATCACAGTCCTTTGTAGCTGAGCTTCTGCCATGGCTTGCATGTCGTTACAAAGCTTTCTCATATCCTCTCTCAGAGCGTCGATCTCTTCTTTCAACTCTCTATTTTCTTCCTCAAGATCATCCATCTTTTTCTGACGACTGGCCCGAGTATTGTACGAATGAGACAGTTTGACTCTAGAACCGAGACACAAACGTGAGATTCGTAGGTAAGAAGAATACGCGATGTGAGAATTATGAATGCAATGATTATATTAATTGTTTTTTGGTTTAATCAAAATAAAATTCGACAATTAGATTGCAAATATCAAACAGTGGGGAAACCCCTTTTTATTGAAATCCAAAGGATTGCGGAAATGGAAATACAGTAGATTACAAAGTGCAGAAACAGAAACCTAAGCTAATAGGTCCTGAGAGAACTCGGGTGCTGATTCTGGTATCTTCCTTTTCTTTGACCGGGGCTCTTGGGCCGTTGTCGGGTTGTCATTCCTTTGCCAGGTGAAAGGAGTGAGCAAATTCCTTTGGTCATCTTGATTATCCACAGCATGTTGCTCCAAAATTTCAATCAGAGCATCTTTCTTTTTCAGTAATTACTGTATTTTGATGCACTGTATGTCGAGGGTGCGGTACTTGTTCTTCCAAGACCTTCTCTCCCGTTGAACTTTGTTGAGAGTAACCTGAAGCTTTTTAGTTTCCGTCATGAAGTACATGACAGACTCCCTCGGTGGAAGAATTCCGCAATGAGGATAAGGCATCTTCAGCTTGAGAGCTCTAGTTTGCACCGAGTGGAGATAAGGCTCCACCGAGACATAGTCCAGTCTTCCTAGAGACTCCCGTCCTTTCTTATGAACGTGTTTCCAAGCGTGCATTATTTCCATCTTTAGTGCTCTGTCGTTTTCTCCTTCTTTGAAGAAAAGACCTTCCAGATGAACACCCCGTGGGACGTGTCTCATCGGGTATCCAAATTGACGAAGAACCAACACCGGATGATAGTTGATTCCTCCTTTAGTTCCTATGAGGGGTACGTTTGGGAAGTTTCCACAACGGCCAATGATCCTGATTCTATCATAGATCCTATTACACCAATCTATGTTAGAGTGGGTAAGAGACATGATCTTCTGCAACCAACGTAAGGCACTCTTGCAATCTCAAAAAGCAACAGACTTGGGCAAGTGGGAGATAAACCACTTGTAAAGCAAAGGTACATAGCATGTGATCTCCCCTCCGCTGTGCAAATTTCCCAAATGTACAGAATGATACGCATCTGCGAGCAAAGTCGGCACAGGGTTTCCAATGAGAAAAACCTTAATGGAGTTGAGATCGACGAAGTTATTAATGTTGGAAAACAAAAATAACCTGTAGGTGAGCAAGACAAAGACGCTTTCAAAAGCAGTCACGTTTCCTATACTGGAAAAATACAGGGCCTTCTTTGTCAAGAACTGGGCTGGCAAACCTTGGATGCCACCCTGAGTGGTTAGCTGAGTCCTAACCTCAGACTCGTCCAAATGAATTGCTCTTGTAATGGTCTGATTCTTTGGAATTTCTTCCAGTCCAGAAAATGGAGCTCGATCAGTAATGTGTAGATCAATCAGATGAGAATACTCCTCCAGCGTTGGTGCGAGCTGGTAATCCGGGAATGTGAAACAGTGATAAACTGGATCGTAAAACTGAATGAGCGCATCCATGATTCCCTCAATCACATGGACTCTTAACAGAGATAGCAAACCTCCGTGTTTGACTCTGAAAGCCTCTTGGTTTGTGATCATCTTCGCCAAACCTCTTAAATCCCCTAGCTTTGGAACCTTGAAGGTGTACGTATGAGTTCTCCTTCTACCGTAATCCATTAGCACAATCCTTTTCTCTGATATTTGCAATCACAGTCTTAGTTTAATTTGAAAAACAGAGAGACTAGAAGAGAATTTTTTTTTTAATGTTTTAATGTTTTTTAAATGAATGCATGAATGCAGCACACAAAAACATGGGGTCAAAGGGTCGTTGTCATGAAGTCAAGGCTCTACCCATCCCCAAAGGTTTATACTAAGGTGATTTTTGTACCTGTACTCATTATCATCAGCTCCTCCCAGGAAAGCAAAACAACAAGCGGATCGCCAGTGAGTTGTAGAGCGATCTTAGAGTAAGTGACATTCACCGAGAATAGATCACCAGCCTCAAATGAGGGTAGTATCGCGTAACAACTATTCCCGATAGTTTCCACACTACAAAAGGGTTTGGCTCCTCAGCTTCTCAGACATCACAATCGTCCCATTGTCTAGGTGAGAGAATGGGTTGCATTGGTCAGCCTCCATTGAGGTTGATGGTCGACCTCGTCGCCATCACTTATCTTAAGTGTATACTCAATCTTTCCACATGCGGCATCACACGCATTCCCATTAGCAGAAAAATAAACACGTATAGCAATTAGGAAAAGCAGTATATATATTTGTCCTAAACATCCTAGACCTTTAAAGCTATGAATCCTAAGTTCCTGACAGAAAATGGGTTCCCCGGCGGAAGCCCCAATCTGTGGTTTCATTCGGAACTAACGGCGTTTCGACCTAAGATCCTAATGACGTCAAGGTTTCCACCTAGGGGACAAGAAAAAGAACAAGATCCTTAAAGAGACATGTAATTCCCCAGCAGAGTCGCCATTTTTCTGTAGCGAGTGATTTTTGGATGTGGTTGCAAAGCACGATCGCTCTGGTACTACAGTTCGATTCATTTTTTATCCTATTAAAGCTAATTAAGGAAGGGAAATAGATGTCTCTAATTAACCCTGCTTGCATATTGAGTTTAAACAGCGGTCTGTTAGGTTACAGATGCTACAAAGATTTGGGGTTTGTCCTAGGTTATTTTGTTGACGAGGGGTGCTTTAGGCTATCAGTTAGGATGTTAGGACGAATGTATGAGAGTATGGGATTTTGGGTTTTTGTTTAGTGTGCTCGCTAAGATTTTTTTCTTTCAATCTTATGCCTACGTATTCCCGTTTAATGAAACAGGGAAATCAGAGCGATCGTAGTTCCTCCTATTCTATGGGAGGAAATGGTTGTTTTGGTGTGTTGTTCAAAGCCCAAGACGTGAAGCAAAAGGTGGTTTGTATGTTGTTCAAAGCCCAAGATGTGAAGCTGAAAGTAGTTTGTATCTTGTTCAAAGCCCAAGATGTGAAACTGAAAGTGTTGACCTTAGAGAGAATTTGTCATCTCTAAAGGGGTCTGTTTGTCACAACTGTTGGGTGACTGACTGTAAAGGAGGATTACTTTAATCGAGGTTTGTGAATTCGGCAATGCCATAATTTCCTTTATAGGGGATTTTAACCTGAAGGAGAAGACTTTAACTCAGTTTAGAGCAATGCCATCTTTCCTTAGGAATTTCTCATACTAAAAGAGGGACAGTGGCATGGATGTAGATGATCCAGAGGCTTGCCGCTTACAGCAATTAGATGAAGGGGAAGGAGTTGTTGAAGTTTGTGTACTATGAACGAGGCACAACTTTGATGCTAAAAGGTTGATTGGACCAACCAGTGGTTTTCTTATACAAAGCCTAAGAGGAGGCTAATATGTGCCTCGTACAAAGCCCGAGAGAGAGGCTAAAGGGTTTTGGCGACGATGGAGTCTTTTGGTATCTCGTATAAAGCCCGAGATGAAGGCTACTTGACTCAACAAGAGAGTTTTTGTATCTCGTACAAAGCCCGAGATGGAGGGAAAAATTTGTTTGGCTCAATAAGAACCTTTTTGTATCTCGTATAAAGCCTGAGATGGAGGCGAAAGGGTGATTGACTCAACAAGGGAGTCTCTTTATGAGTCTCGTACAAAGCCCGAGAGAGAGGCTAAACGTTGTTTGACTCCGCTGGGGAGAATCGTTGTATAAAGCCCAAGAGAGAGGCTAACTTCACTGGAGAAGGATCATTATACAAAGCCTAAGAGGAGGCTATGGTTACTGTTTTAGTTGAGTGACAGGTCCAGTATACAGATTTTGAAAGAGAAAATCAGTTCTTATATGAGTAACACTGTACTCGAGGATTTGATTCGAGGATCCGGGCTATTCCGGTTCTTTAAAGAAGTGGGAAATTCGAAGGGTATTGAGACTGTCCGAGTCTACGGGTTTTCTTCCTATTTAACGAAGGGGTCACTTGAGAATGTCTTTGAGACTCAAGGATATTAGACTGTCTGTGTCTAGAGTTTTATCTTTTGTACTATGCTTTGAGAAACAGTAGTAGACTCTTTAAAAGGACTGTTCTATGCAGATGACTAATTTCTGTTCCTATACCTCTAGGAGGTCGTCGGGACAATTTGTACGAAGCCCAGGAGGAGGCTGGAAACTTTTAAGAAGCCGAGAAGTCCTTGTACGAAGCCCAAGAGGAGGCTATCATTCCCGGAGGAAGAGATCATTATACAAAGCCTAAGAGGAGGTTGTGAATACTTCTAAGAAATCGGCGGGTCCTTGTACTAAGCCCAAGAGGATGCGGGGTTGCTTTTAGGAAGCCTGTGGGTCCTTGTATGATGCCCAAGAGGAGGCCGATGCTTTTAAGAAGCCCGTGGGTCCCCAAACCCCGAGAAATTCAAGGCAAGCTATTCACAAGGAATATATCAAGTCAGGAAAGTTCGAGGATTTGGAAGAAACTCAAAGATGCCATTCATGGAGAATACATTCATCTCTGGGAGTAGAGTTTCTTGACAATTCCTTATGAGGACAACCGAAGAGAAGACTGTATCTGGTGATCCTATTGGGGATCTAGTTGTCTATTTCTATGAATAAACGAAACGGCGTCACCTAGTTCTAGACGTAGTTGCCGGGGAAACTCGAAATATCTATACTATTATTACACAGTTGATATGAGTTTATGAAAAAAGACTTACAGTGAAACAGCCCCACAATACAATTATATGTATATGAAAGCGGTAAATGAAAGTAATAACCACTTACTCGGTTGTAGAGCTTCCATGTTGTTTAGTTAGTTGTTCAACAAAGATAGATTGAAAACAACAGTATATTCAAAATCAAAGGAGAAAGTGCTTTGAAAAAGAAAGATTTGGGGCTTACAGCTCAAGGAGAGGCCCAGGGTTTTATCAGTGAGCGCACTGTTTGAATTTGTACAGAGGGACTTATACAAGTGACTGAGGCCCAAAAAAGGTTTTCTGTACAAAGGGATGGGTCTTACACTCTCAAGAGGCCCAAAAAGGTTTAAAGTAAAAGAGTGGGGCTTATAACACGAGGGTAGGCCCAGATGATTTTTCCGTTTAAAAATGGCGATCGTGCCGAGATTTTCTTTTAACGCGAAGGGACTTATACAATAAGTGAGGCCCAAAATGTTTTGGTTAAGAGGGGGGTTGGGTCTTACACTCTATTAGAGGCCCAAAAGTTTTGAATGGGTCTTATAGCTCAAGGAGAGGCCCAAAATGTTATTTTTCAAAAGGCGACGATCGCGCCGTTTGTTTTTTACGGTATCGGGACTTATACAATACACTGAGGCCCAAAAATGGTTTGGTCAAAAAGAAGGATTGGGTCTTACACTCTATTAGAGGCCCAAAAATGTTTGAAAAAGTTTGATGAGGGTTGAATTAATCCAAAAACCCTAATTTGTTTTCAAAAATATGTTTTAATTGAATAAGAATTCAATTAAAATGATCAAAATTGTTTAACATAGGAAAAACAAATTGTGATCTTGGATTAATGCTTCAAAAATTAAGTATTGACCTATAAAATAATTAGAAAGCATTAAAAGTTGCAAAATCAAGGTGGAAAAAATATTTTAAATGTTAAAAAGAATTAAAACATTAATTCTTTGCAAAAATATCAATTATACAAAATAAATAATATTTTTGGGATTTTTTGGGAAAATAAAATATTTTAACATTTTTGTGAATTATTAAAAAAAGAATCAACTCAAAATCATTAAAACTCAGAGAGAAATTAATTTTTGAATCAATTAAATAAAATCACAAAATTCAAATATTCAAATTTTGAAAAAATGGCGCCAAGAACACCCAAGAACACGCGCGTGTTCTGGGTTTGCCCAGATTTGCATTTTCTCTCCAATCTCACTGAATACTTGATTATATCATGCAATCCACATACCAATCAACTAGTTTCAACCTCACGATCATGTCTATGGTATTTAATTTCATTTAAATTAAACATATAACAAGAAATCACGAAAAATCCTCAAGAACCCTAATTTCTGCATGAAGGCTGGGATTTTTGATACACGATTCAAACAATGCAATTAATTGAGGGGAAACATTCCATGTATGATTATGAACATATGGCCAAATTATTATGCAGCATAAATTGCATGGATCATAGAGTTAGAAGAGCTCATGCTTACCACTTGCAGCTGGTGATCGTGATTTGTGTTGGAGGTGTTACAACTAGGTTCCAATGATCTGGATAGCGTCCCTAGGTGCCATGGAGTGTGTATGAATTCTTGGAATGGATTGAAATGGTTTGGAGCTGAAGATGGTACCTCAACTGCAAAACTGTCAAGAACTTGAGCAATTGGCTGGTGATTTTGTGAAATCTGTGATCCAGATGTTATGTGAGTGTTTGGATCACTTCTATATGATGTATGTGAGGTGTGTGTGTGTGTGATTGGTTTGATTGGAAAAGCTCCCAAACTCAAAACCCGATAGTGACTTGCCTTAGAAGGCAAAATTGGAGTGAAAGAAGAGATTTTGAGGAAAGCATCTGTTTGATGGCTTTGGTGTACTCAAACTGATCACAATTGAGCTCTATTTATAGTAGAGCAAGTTTGTTTTGGGATCCACAGTGAATGGCAACTGCAGCAGAGGTTTGGCCAATGTTGTCCAATGGAAATCCAAGTCTCCTCTAGCCATTGACTCGAGGTTAGGGCACAGGGCTGTGGTTCCCTTGGTCTTGGATAAGTCTTGACTGAATTCAGTTGAGAATGGCTCAGTCCATGCCACCTTGATGCTTCTATTGAATGCTCCAATCCAAAATTGGAGTCTTGTCCCTATTTTGGCCATTCTAGGTTCAACATGCTATTTCTTGTTCCAAAGACTTTGGAGGCTTGGCTCAGTGATTGTCCCCTTTAGATTCAATCCTCAGAGGTGTCCAAGTGGATAGGAACATTTGTATTTGGCTGATTTTGGCAAATCGACCAAAAGTGTAAAAATCTGCCTTGCCTTGGCAGATTTCAGCAAGGCAACTTGCCAATGTCATATCTCATGACTCAAATTGAATTTGGTAATGTTCTTGGCCATTTTGGAAAGCCCTTACATGATACAACAACTGTTTGAACATGTTTGGCTTTGATCTCTTTTGAATCCAAGTGAAAAATCCCCCTACATTTGGCAAAAAGTAAGGTAAAATCTGACTTAGTGAAATTTTCACTAAGTGTTGGAACAAAGTGACTTTTCTTGATTTTGATCACTCCATAACTCAAAATCCATGAGGAATTTGGACATAGGTCAGTATGAAGCTTTTGTAGAGAGCAATGAGATCTACAAATCAAGCTTTGAATGGGGAACAATGGCCTTGTGGTTTAGGAGTTATGGTCCTCCAAAGTTGGCACATTAGTGTCACTTTTTCCATAACTTAGAAATGTTTCTAAGTTTTTATGGTTACCCCTTTTACAAGTTATCCCACTTTCTTTGATTTTTCTTGATGAATGATGATTTAAATCATACACTAACATCATTTTAGGGTTAAAAATCCATTTTGGTGAAAAATCTCAAAATGTCAAAGTTGACTTTTGTGCATAGTTGACTTTTTATCAGATGAATTCCAAACTGTGCAATTCTTCATGAAATCATGTCCTTGACCTAAATCAAACTTGATGGACATGTTCCATGGGTGTCATAGGGTATATTGATTCATGTCCTAGGGCTTGGGAGCATGTCCTGGTCAAAAGTCAAAGTTACAGTTGACTTTTCTCGTGAAACCCTAATTGTGATGCAGATGAAATTGAGACTTGTTGCTCAAGCTTCTTGGATTAATCCATTATTCCAAATGGATCAATATTGTTCATTAGAGACCCTCAAACCCTCTCTTGAGGTCTTGGCTCATGATTTGCCCTAAAAGTCAACTTAGGGGTGAATTAGGTCAAGAAACCCTAATTCCTGATTTTTGATGAATGCATCCTCTGAGGCAAAATTGACTTGATGATTGGGTCCATGAGGTCCCATGAAGTATATTAGGTTATGTTTTGGATCATTGGCTTGTGCCTAGATGAAAATTTTCCATCTGGAGGCCCTGGTCGACCAAAACCCTAATTTGGTGACACTGTCGATCTTGAGACCTGATCCACCTAGAAGGGAGCAGCCTTATGCTTGATCCTTGAAGTGGGAGTCCTTTTGATCCATTGTGGATGTTTGAGAGGTTAGATAAGTTGAAGATCATGTCATTCCTTGATTGATCCTCTGTCTAAAGCTCCGAGAGGGCTTGAAACCCTAATTCTTGATGGTAGTGAATGTTCAACAATCCTTGAGTAGATTGATGAGGCATGAAAGTACATCCATATTGTGATGATGATTTGCACAATGATGGGAAATCTAAGTGGTCAAAATTTGGGGTATGACAGTACCTTACCACCCCCGCTTTGTATGCAGTGCATCTTTACTAGATCTGTTTCCATTGAGTGGACATCACGAATTTGATGTCTATTAGGATTCTCGTCAGTTATGCTAATCTGTTGTGTAGCTTCATCCAGGTAGATTGGAAGCCACTAGTGGTCCAACAGATGTTGAAGGGTTCCTTGTACAAGTGCACACCCTTGGTCGTCTTCACAACATTCTTTATAGTCTTGATAATCGTGTGAAGCCAGAAAACCGAGCCTGACCTAATCAACATGTAATTCTACCAGACTGGTATTCATCAAGCGTATGTCAAAGATCTGAACCATATTGACTTGATGGTCATTTCTTTCACGGTAGTCTTAGATCCATCCGAGATCCATCTGACGTTGGAGGGCCTCTTGTACAAAAGAGCATTCCTGATTGTTTATTGAGCAGATCGGACAAGCATTGTAATCATGTCGTGGCAGATTATAATATTGACTCTGTCTTGAATGCATTGCCACTAAATTGACGTTCATCTCAAGAATGTTGTGGTTCTGAACAATGTTGGGATGCGTATGGGCCATGTTGACTTCCCGGATCCTGTGATCCTGAATCCATCCTAGATCCATTTGTTCTTGTAATGTTGTTTGCACTACGGAACACCCCTGATTATTCTTTGAGTAGATATCACACTGGTGATAATCGTGAGATGGCACATGACTGTACCCGCTCTGTCTGCAACGCATCCTCGCCAGATTGGTTCCTACTAGGAGTACATCGTGAATTTGATAACTGGGGCTAAATTCTTCCTCTATTAAATTTACTGCATTCTTCTCATGTTGCGGCAACGGGTTCGTCTGAACATTCGGATTAGTATCTTTGAAAGATAAGATCTCGTTCCTGACAAGCTTCTGTACGTTAGACTTGGAGCTGAGACAATTCTCAATGTTGTGCCCCGATCCTCCTTGATGGTAAGGGCAAGTTTGATCTGCTTTGAACAAGAAAGGAGGATTTTTCAGTAATGTAAGAGGAGTCCTAGTTTGGACGTGCCCCTTGGCCAGTAGAAGTGGAAATAGTTTTGCATACAACATCGGTATAGGGTCGAACCCTGATGGTCGTGTCGTACGATTATTGTTATCGTACTGTGGACGAGCCTGCTGAAGAGGCTGTTGCGGCCTTTGCTGATACTGTTGTTGACTTGGTTTGGATCTGAGCAACCTGAGGCTGATAAGTCGGAGCTGGCGCAGGGTTGATAGTGGGAGTTACCACTGCTACTGGTTGATACCTTCGCCTTTACTTTCCCAGAGAGATATTACTAATCTCCTATTCTTTCTTCTTTTGGAAAGCATTACCGTATCTCTAAGTACTGCTAGATGGCTCTGCATCTTTGCTCAATCGTCCTTCTCGGACTACTTCTTCGAGGCGTACTCCCAAGTTCACCATCTCAGTGAAGTCATTGGGCGCACTGGTAACCATGCGGTCGTAATAAAACGTGCTTAAGGTTTTCAGGAAAATCTTGGTCATCTCCTTTTCCTCAAGAGGGGGACAGATTTGAGCAGCAATTTCACACCATCTCTGAGCATATTCTTTAAAAGTTTCTTTGTCCTTTTGTGACATTGCTCTGAGCTGATCCCTATCTGGTGTCATGTCCAAATTGTATTTATACTGCTGAACGAAGGCTGCGCCGAGATCTCTGAAAGTACTGATCTTGGTGCGGTTTAAACCCATGTACCACTTGAGTGCGGCCTCGGTCAAACTGTATTGGAAGTAATGGATCAGTAGCTGTTGATTTTCTGTTTGAGTTGACATTTTTCGAGTGTACATCACCAAGTGACTTTGAGGGGAAGAGTTGCCTTTGTATTTTTCAAAGTCAGGCACCTTGAATTAGGGCGGTATCTTTACATTAGGGACCAGACAGAGATTTGCGGCGTCCTTTCCGAATAAGTCTTGACCGCGAATAGCATGCAGTTCCTTCTGCATTTCCAAGAATAGGTCCTGGAATTCATTCATTCTTTCGTACATATCTTCGTTTCCACTAGAAATTGCTTGTGGAATCTGTCCTTCCGGGACAGTGTGCACCACTGATTGTGGTATAGACATTATAGCGGTGACTCTTGGCACTTCTATGACCTGAAGTTTGTAACCTTCAGGGGTTGCTGTTGTAACCCTTGCATCTTCACTTTCCTGGAGTTTGTAACCTTCAGGTCCAGCGGTTCTTGCTACGGTTTTTGGGTCTTCAGTGACCGGTGGGATATATCCCTCAGGTACAAAGTTGAGAGGCATGCCCCAGGGGCGACCTTTAGGCATGTTGTACCGAGGATGATTCTCATGTGTCTCCATTATGGGCGTAGATGTGATCTCTAAGATTACAGTCCTTTGATGTCGCTGCTCCTTAGTCGCTGCCAGGGATTGCATGTCACCGTGAAGTTTTTCTAAACTTTCCTTTAGAGCGTCGATTTCTTCTCTCAGCTCTCTGTTCTCTTCCTCGAGATCGTACATTTTCTTTTGTCGATTGGCCCGAGTATTGTATGAGTGAGATAGTTTGACTCTAGAATTGTGACACATACGTGAGACACAAAGATAATAAAAATGCGTTATGTGAGAATGATGAATGATATGCAAAGACATATTTTTTAGTTTTTGTTTTATTCAAAAAGAAACTTCAACAAATAGATTGCAAATATCATACAGTGGGGGGAGACCCCTTTTATAAAATTCGAAGGATTGCAGTATTTTACAAGGAAAAGTACAGTATTTTACAAAGTGTTGTAAGGAAAATGTTTAAGCTCATGGATCCTGAGTCCTCTCTGAAGAGAGCTCAAATGCCGATTCTGGTAGTTTCCTTTTCTTCGATTGGGGCTCTTCAGCTGTTGTCGGGTCGACGACCCTTTGCCAAGTGAAAGACACGAGCAAATTTCTTCGGTCTTCTTGACTCTCCACAGCATGCTGCTTTAATATCTCAATCAGAGTATCCTTCTCCTTTAATAGTTCTTGAATCTTGGTACACTCCAAATTGAGGATTCGGTACTTGTTTTTCCAATAGCTCTTTTCACTTTTCACTTTGTTGAGAGTGACATGGAGATTTTCCGCATCAGACATGAAATAAAGGACAGATTCCTTTAAAGGAAAAACTTTTTGGCGAGGGCAAGGCATCCTCAGCTTGAGGGCTCTAGTTTGCACCCAATGGAGATAAGGTTCCATGGAGGTCAGTTTGGTCTTCCTAGAGACTCTCTTCCTTTCTTGTGAATGTGTTTCCAGGCATGCACTATTTCCTTCTTTAGTGCCCTGTCGTTTTTCCCTTCCTTGAAGAAAAGACCTTCCAGATGAACATTATGTGGGATATTCTTCATCGGGTATCCGAGTTGACGGCGAGCTAAAATTGGATGGTAGTTGATTCCTCCTTTAGTTCCAATGAGGGGTACGTTAGGGAAATTTCCACATCTGTCGATGATCTCTATCCCTTCATAAATCCTATTATACCAATCTATGTCAGAGTTGGTAAGGGACATAATCCTTTGTGACCAACGTAGGGTACTTTTATGATCCCAAAAATAGACTGGGGTAAATGGGAAATGAACCATTTGTAGAGTAAGGGCATACAACATGTGATCATTTCTCCGCTGTACAAATTCCTTAAGTGTAGAGAATGATAAGCATCTGTGAGCAAGGTTGGTACGGGGTTCCCGATCAGAAATATCTTAACAGCATTGGTGTCGACGAAGTTATGTTTCCTATACTAGCAAAGTATAGAGCTTTCTCCATCAGGAATTTAGCTGGTAAACCCTGGATTCCTCCTCTAGTGGTCATGTGAGTCCTAACTTCTGACTCGTCCAAAGAGATCGCTTTTGCAATGGTTTGTTCCTTTGGAATTTCTTCCAGTCCAGAAAATAGAGCTCGGTTAGAGATAGGTAAATCAATCAGATGGGAGTACTTTTCTAGTGTTGGTGCAAGTTGGTAATCCGGGAAAGTTAAGCAGTGGTAAACCGGACCGTAGAATTGTATCAGCGTAGACAGGATTCCTTCAACCACGTTAACCCTTAACAGAGACAATAGTCCTCCGTGCTTAGCTCTGAAAGCCTCAGGGTTGGTAACCATCCTTGCCAACCTCCTTAAATCCTCTAGTTTTGGAGCTTTGAAGGTGTACTTGTGCGTCTTTCTTATACCGAAATCCATAACGTAACCTCTGATATTTGCAATTATTGTTTTAGTTTATTTTGAAAAAAAAAAGAAGATTTTTTTTCTTGTTTGAAAGAGTTTTTTAGATGAATGCATGAATGTAGCACACAAAAACATTTGAAAACATAGGTTCAAGGGTTCAACGTCACGAGCATGGAGTCATGGCTCTACCCATCCCCAGAGGTTGTACTATTTTGGTCAATTTTTGTACCTGTAGAACGGGTTCTAAGGTTCCCAAAGTCATTGACCCCCCTAGGGATATAAACAACAAGCTGATTCACTCTAGTGAGCTGTAATATCCTAGGATGAATCTCAGTTGAGTGTAGTATCATGTATCAACTATTTCCGATAGTTACCGCACTACCAAATGGTCATATGGTTAAAGTCTACTAAATCCTCAGGGTCATGGGTACCACACTAGGAAATACAATGCTTTCACGACAATCGTTCGTTCAACATCGATACTTCCGTACGGGTACCTCGACTGATTCGGTGGGCTGCCAAGATAGCTTTTTCGGGATTCACTCCCTATAAGTGTTTCCTGGATATGCCACCCCTATCTTAATGTTCTCTTAAACTTTCCACATGTGTATCAATCGCATTCCCATTTGATAGAAAATTAAACACGGATATCAAGTAGGAATAACAGTAAATATATATATATATATATATATATATATATATATATATATATATATATATATATATATATATATATATATATAGTATAGAAAATGCTAAACAACCTAGACTTCTTAGGAACTTAACTCCTAAAGACTCCCCAGCAGAGTCGCCATTTTTCTGTAGCGTGCGATTTTTGTCGGTGACGTGACCACCTTACCGCAATGGTTGGAATTGGGTGCTACTTTCTGATTTCTTATTTATCCTATAAAGCTGGAGAGGAAAGGGAAGCTATCTAAAACTAACCTTGCACGCAAATGTTTTCTTTAACAAATGCTAAGAGATTGAGGGGTCCGGGATCAGATTACACAATGGGGATTTGTCAATTACCCAACGTATATATGGTTATCCATAGATTGTTTGGCATTTTCTTCTGTTATCTACTTACTGGTGTTTATCTGTCGTAAATTTGGGAAAGTTTCTTCTTTGGGAATGTTGAGAGAGTATTTTGTTGCTTTTCAAGTTTTTTCGATGTTTTTGGTAAGGTACTGGACCTAAGGGTTTTTTATTAGTGTGCTCGCTAAGATTTCGCAATCTTATGCCTACGTATTCCCGTAATGGAAAACAGGGAAATCAGAGCAATCGTAGTTCCTCCTATTCTATGGGAGAAAAAATGTGTTTGGTGTCTTGTTCAAAGTCCAAGATTGAAGCTAAAGGTTATTTGTGTTTTGTTCAAAGCATAAGATTGAAGCTAGATGGGTATTTGAGAGAGAATTTGTCATCTCTAAAGGGAGATATATCACCTGTTTATCACAGTTGTTGGGTAATTGATTATAAAGGATAATTACTTTAACTAGAATGTATGGAATCTAGCAATGCCATAATTTCCTTTATAAGGGATTTGTCCTGAAGGAAGAAACTTTAACTCAGTGTAGAGCAATGCCATTTTTCCTTTGGAGTCTTTCATGCTAAGAGAGGGACATTGGCTTGGATGTAAATAATCCAGAGGCTTACCACTTACAGCAATTAGATGAAAGATGAAGTTTACCAGGATAAAAGAGGGACCACAACTTGGATTTTTGAATCAACAAGTGTGCCACTTACAGCAGTTATCTGGAATTATGGGTTTGTTTGATTGTCTGTTTTGATGTGTGATTGTACAGAGAAATATCTTCCTACAGAGAGATTTTGATTTCCTCTGAGGGGTGTTGATTTTTGTGTGCCTTGATCAAATCCCAAGGTTGAAGCTAAAAGGTTGAATCTACTAGGGAGTTTTATATATGTCTTGTACCAAGCCCAAGATTGAGGCTGAAAAGGGAGATTAACTCTTTTGGGGAATATTTTGTCTGTCTTGTACAAAGCCCAAGATTGAGGCTAAAAAGAATTGACTCTACTGGGGAGAGGTTTTATCTGTCTTGTATAAAGCCCAAGATTGAGGCTAAAAGAGAATTGACTCCACTAGGGAGGTTTCATATGTGTCTTGTACAAAGCCCAAGATTGAGGCTAAAAGGGAATTTGACTGACTCAACTGAGAATATTTTATCTATCTTGTACAAAGCCCAAGATTTAGGCTAAAACTGCTGAGAGATGGTCATTATACAAAGCCTAAGAGGAGGCTGGTTGGGGAATCTCTTATATGAAGCCTAAGAGGAGGCTAACTTCTGCTGAGGATTATTGAGATCCTGAGACATGTCCAAATTGGGGAATCAACTCTTGTTGAGGATTTCATATGAGTTGAGATATCAGAGACTATGAGGTTCTGATTGAGGGTTTATTGATAGTGATTTGACCCTAAATAGGGAAATTTAAAATGAAAGCTTAAAGATTGAGTTTTTTAACCTTTGGAGGTTTTAACTCTGCTGATGAATTGATGAAATGATCAGGGTTTTTCCTGTGTTTTTAGGAAACTTGAGGGTTTCTTTGAGATCCAAGAGGAAATGAGACTGTCCAAGTATACTGGTATAAAGAGGTAGACACTTAGTTAGAGAATAATCTTTGTATGATGCCCAAGATGAGGCTGATGTTTTAAGGGATGAGAATCAACCCTAAATTGTTCTGATGTTTTGAGATTCTGACTCTCTGGAGGATTGGCCTATCAAAGGATGAATAAGTTTTGTCCTATACCTGTGGGAGGTCTTTGGGTCCTTGTACTAAGCCCAAGAGGAGGCTGAGAACTTCTAAGAAGCCTGAGGGTCCTTGTACAAAGCCTAAGAGGAGGCTGAGGATGCTTTTAGGAAGCCTGTGGGTCCAAACCTAAGAAAAGTTCAAGAAAGGTTTCACCGGGAATAATCCTTTCTTTAGTGAACAGTTCTAGGGTTTGAAGAAATTCAAAAGAGGTTTCACCGGAAGTTAATCCTCTCTGGGGAAGTGAATTTCTTATACAAATTTCTAATAGTGACAGTCTTGAGAAAAGTTTCACCGAGAATAATGCCTTTCTCTGTTCCATATTGTATAAGCCCAAGAGGAGGCAAGTCTGTATATGCAATTTCCAATGGGGAACTAGTTTTGACTGTGTTGAAAGAGTAACCACTGGCTTGATCTAATCCTAGACCTAATTGTTGGGGAAAACTCTAAGCAAGTATATACATGCATATATATACATATGAAATATATAAACAAGTATGTTGAAGAGTATAGTAGTACTTACAGGTGAGCAAGCTTCCAGCATTGTAAACACAGTTGTATGGTTAGTTATTCAAGAAATTGAAGAAAGTTTTGATACAACTATCAATTTGAATCTAAATCAAAAGGAAAGTTGTTTTAAAAGGAAGTTTGGGGCTTATACTCAAGGAGAGGCCCAGATGAATTCTTTTGAAAAGGGGACGATCGCGCCATAGTTTTGAAAACCACAGAGGAACTTATACAATGATTGAGGCCCAAATTTATTGTATTTACAAAAGAGGGGTCTTACACTCTATTAGAGGCTCAATGTTTATTTTTGTACAACGACCGCACCGTTATTTTGAAACTGTACTGGGACTTATACAATGACTGAGGCCCAAATTATTTATGTACAAAGGGGGGGGGAGGGGTCTTACACTTATTAGAGGCCCAGTTTAAAATTGTTTGAAAACGGCGATCGCGCCAAGATTTTTTAAACGTACTGGGACTTATACAATGACTGAGGCTCAAAAAAGGTTTTGTGTGACAAGGGATGGGTCTTACACTCTATTAGAGGCCCAAAGAGTCTTTGAAAAGAAGTTTGATCAAGAGGAAACCCTAATTTCTTTTACAAATATAATTTTCAAAGAAAAATAGTTAATAAATGATATAAAAATACCAAATATATTGAAAAACAAGTTTTAAATTTTGAACAATGTTTTTAAAAATCATGTTTAATCACATGAAGGTTTGAAATTCAATTGGTTTTCAAAAATCAAGGTGGAAATCTCATTTTAAAATGTTTGAAAACAAATAAAAATGAAATTAATTGCAAAATTCAAAATATATTAAATAAATAATATAAATTCAATTTTTTTGTGGAATAAAATATTTCAACATTTTTGTGGATTTAAAAAAACCAATAAAAAATAATTAAAGTTGAGAGAGAAATTAATTCAAAAAACCAAAAAAAATATGAAAAATAGCAAAATATGATAGGAATAGCAAAATGGTCTGGGTCGGTGTTGAACCCATGACCTCTCAACCAAACACACATGCGCGCTACCACTGGGGTCGTGATACATCCGTGTATCAAAACCACCCCATGTGTGTAACACCCTTTTTACCCCACATACCATTTTAGGAAAACACTTAATATTATCATAGTAAAAATTAGCAAGAAAGGTGCCACATATATTCAAACAACATTCAAAGTCATTGTCCTGTCCCGTAACACGGGTTATTCATTCTTCATTTACATAAATTGGCAACTAGACAGTGGAATCAAACTTTTTAATTCAGGTCAATAAAATACTTCATGGATAAAAGTATCCGATTCAAAATGGCATCAACAATATGAAAAGAAATTCCAAAATAAACCAAAATGGGAAAAAACACGAGGTTCACAACTAATCCCAACCCGATGTTACATGACACAGAGCAGGACACCACTTAAAACATGACTAAAACGACAAAAGAACACTCCAAGACTCAATCCTCCAGCACCGCAAGTCTACTCTTGGTTATCTGCAAGTTACCCACATAAGAGGCAACATTTTCAAGCAGGCAGGGTGAGAAATCACGATTCATTATAGTAATATAAGTACGTGGAAAATAAACAGAGTAAGCAACACAACAGCATAACATCGTCAACAGAATCTTCACAGCACATTCACAATTACATCATTTATATGCAATGTCAACTATAATGGAATCCAAAGAATGTATGTGGTACCGGTTCAACGTGGATGGACACTGGCCATCAACCCTCCAAAAGGAGCACAACATAATCAACATATCACTTCAATCCGCACGATGGGATTGGAGCTACCAATGGACCGAAGCCCCCAACATAATATGCTATGAAATGCAATGATGCTAAATCTCCGCAATTCATCAAACATCAACGTGTGCATCATTCATTTCATATCCAACAAATATTTATCATGCAATCATGTTTGATCATCTTACATCAACAACAACTCGACAACAAAAGATCAGCACAAGAAAACGTCAAGAAACCTCAAGGAAAACAATAAAAATAGAAAAACAACTGTCTGACACGGCCACCCGTGTCCTGGGACACGGCCCGTGTCAGGAAACCTGCGCTCAAAATACAAAACAGACAAAATACAGCAAACACAGTGGTCTGACACGGCCGCCTGTGTCCTGTGACATGGCCCATGTCAGAAGCCCTGTAGCACAAATCCAAAACATAAAAAAATACAGCATGAACAGTAGGCTGACACGGCCGCCCGTGTCCTGTGACACGGCCCGTGTCAGGATGCGAAAACCCAGAATTTTCAAAAGATTTTTCTGCTACGTTTAGACTTCAAATATCCCAAAAATTCAGTTTTTCCAATACGAAAATTTGGCCAAAAGACTCACACAATACACATACATTAACACATAACATTCTATCTCATTATATTTCATCAAATCATTCATCCCTAACTCATTCTACATCATCAAACACCGCAATTACCCAAAATCCTCTAATACCTAATATATTCATAACCAATACTATAGAACTATAATAAACCATGAAAACTCCCCATACCATAGGGAAATCAGTAGCTTTCCTCCTTCTCTAAGATTCTTCAGCAACCTTCAAGTCTTAGGGTTCTTCTCCTTCTCCTCCTCTTTTCTTCTTCAGCATTCTTCACAAAAACACGATCAGTTACAAAAGTGATCGGTATTTTCTTCTTTAGACAAAATATCCCAGTTAATGGACTTCCACTTCTACCCTTACTCTTTTTCCTTTAAGACCACCTTGCCCTTTTTCTTAATATTTTTAAATAATGATAATAATAGTATAAATAATACACTAATTATTCATTCTATTAAATTATTTAAGAATACTCTTTTGATCCAAAATTCTCCCAAATTACCAAAACTTCGTAATTCCTTCTAAATTAAATAAATAAATAAATAAATGATTAATTTAGATTTTTGGGGCGTTACAACTCTCCTCTACTTTAAGAATTTTCGTCCTCGAAAATTTACTTGATTCGAATACCTCGGGATAGGATTCCTTCATCTTGCTTTCCAGCTCCCAAGTCATGCTTTCTCCGACAGCTCCTAACCAGAGAACTTTCACCAATGCAATCTCCTTGCCTCTTAAAATCTTCATCTCGCATTCCGCATTTCGTACAGGCATCGTTTCCACAGTAAAATTATCCCGTACTTGCACATCATCCATATGAATCACATGAGATGGATCTGGAACATACTTCCGGAGTTGTGACACATGAAACACATCATGTAAATTCGACAGATTAGGCGGCAAAGCCACTCTATAAGAAACATTTCCAACTCTTTCTGAAATCTGATACGGACCAATAAAACGAGGAGTAAGCTTCTTAGACTTCAGCGCACGCCCAACACCTGTCACAGGCGTAACTCTCAAAAACACATGGTCACCTGCTTGGAATTCTAAATCTTTTCTTCGCTTGTCATGATAACTCTTCTGCCCACTTTGGGAAGATTTCATCTTTTCTCGGATCAACTTTACCTTCTCAGTAGTCTCTCGAACAATTTCAGGTCCCAGCACTACACTTTCCCCATATTCATGCCAACATAAAGGAGTCCTACATCTCTTTCGCACCCTAATTTTTGACCCTAAGATCCCCGCCTTGTTCTTTGCATCTTAGGTCATCATTCGTGCATAACTAACTACTTTATCTAGAGTTCGCTTGTTTGTTTCATTTGTGAACACAGGTGCTGCGGCAGAAGGCCTAAGGTCTTGAAGGTTGTGATGTGTGTGTGTTTGTGGAAGTTCCCTGGTCTTTGCAAGATGTGTGTGGATTCCTGTGAGATTGTGTCCTTCCCCGTTCTGGTCCCTAAGCCACTACCAAGCCTTCTTCTCCCCTCAAGACTCCTCAATTTTTCCACCACAGACTAAATCCTTACACCCTTTGATTTGGAATTGATCCCTCAAGACCAGTTATTGGTTGTGTATTAAGTTGTATTACAAGATGGCATCTTGCCCCTTTCTGTAAGCTCCTCAAGACTCAAGAGATGTGCGTGCTATGTGTTTAAATACTGGCCCCTCAAGGAAAGTTCACTTTGGAAGGAATTAGAAGTTCGGATTGCAAGATGTAAATTCAAGTCCATGGTTGTCACAAGTCTAAGACCAAGTTTGAAGCTCCTTCATTATTCCTATGATTCTAATTCACATTTGGTTCCAGTATGGAGCTCACGCTCTGTCTCAAGAAGAATATTTATATTCTTGAAGCCGTCACGCATTCTTCAAGCAAGTTTGAAGATCACCTGAGAAATTAATGTTTAAGATACCTTGACCATTGATAAAAGAATTAACCATTTGACAATATCTGTGAATGGCATTCGTTGTATGGGACGCACATCTCCTTTCTAAAGTACAAGCTTTTATTGGAATTATGATCGAAAGAGTTTCATTTGGAATTTATCACCATAGGCTTAAGTTAAGTTCAAGTTTCAAAACATACAAAGTTCAAATTTGAATTCAATTTACATTGAATTTCCAAACCATAAGACTTATGTTCAACTACAATGAAAACGAATCCCTCAGTTATCCTACAACCAAGGCCAAGTAATTTTTCTGATCCTAATAAATTATGTGGGGAGATATGCCAACGTTGTATCATCGGATCTGAGTACAATAAATCATTCCAAGTACAAGCTTTACAATTCTAAGTATACAAAGTCCATTTCAAAAGTAAATCAAGGTACATTCGAAGATTGCAACATGAATTGAGAAGTTTCAAGCTCTTTCTAAATTACAAGTTTTTTTATTACTCCAAGAAAGTTCAAATCGGAAAATTAGAAGTTCGAGTCACAAAATGTAAATCCACGGTTTATATGCAAATTGACTCCAAAATCCAAGGTTCAAGCTACCATTGTTACAAGAGTTCCATACAAATGATATCAATGTTACAAATGTGGTGTTGTTGCACTACATTTTGCAAAATATAGATGAATTCTTCAATGCTCAAAGCATTTGACTCTACCAAACTACATTTGTTCTTCATTATCCATATGCTTCCAGACGACCTTAAATTCAACCCCATCCCGTGAAGCTCAATAGGCGTCACACTTTCAGCTGCTACTCTCTTGGGTCCTGTTGCAACAACTGCATTTTCTTAACATGTTATTTCCAAAAGATTGCTGAATTTAATGGTTAAAACAATATTAAGGATGAATCAAATCAAAGGTGTAGTAGGAAAGGAAGATGGATATGGGCTCACCTTTTTTTATGAATGACAGCAGCCCTGCTATGATTCGGCGGGAAACCGTCCCTATCGGGCTGATACCAACTTCTATGCGATAATGCGAGGCTCACAAAGACAAATTATCTCAAAAAACAAATATGTTGCCCAGGACGCAATTCTGTTCCATGCATTCACACCGTCATGATTTTGTAACTGCAGTAGAGGCTCATCAATAACCTGTCCAAACAGAGAATAAGTACATAAGACATAATATGCTTTGGTTTTCTTACCAATACATAGGTTTGGTGACGACGAATTGTAAGTTACAAGGTGAAAATCGAGAAGCTATATGTTAAATGCCCACTGATTTCTTGCCTCAAATTCCAACGACATCCTCCGCACGCACGGGTCGAAAGTGTACTCCATCTGCCGTCAAGTAATGGCAGTCAGCTAAAGAGGAAGCAATGACGGTAAAATCAAGTAATTCAGATAAAGATACAATGACTAAAAATCCAAAGATTCATCTACAGCTAGCATTTTTTTCATACAAAGAATCACAATATTTCAGAGTACATCAGTTCAAAACAGCCCCATTTATGCACCAATTCAGACCTTCAACATGGTTAATTTCTTGACTCAAGCTTGACCTAACTTTCAATTACACTAACCTCAGTCTAAAACCTAAACCAACCTAACAATCACTGCAAACTGTCAAAACAGAAATCCTCAAACTAATAATCTTAACAGAACTTCAATACTTACTCCAACAAGAAGCCGGGCCCATCGTGTCCGGTTCGCTCCAAAAATAAGTACATGAAAAAGGAAGAGCCATAGAGTCGTATGAAAAGAATGAGAAGAAGAAGTTAGGAGAAAATAAAAACTTTGAACGAATATCAGACAAGAATCTTTTTTCAAAACAATACAAAGAATTTTCAGACATAATCAGAATTGAATCCTCATCAATTATTGACAAGCATTTCATTCCAAATCAGGACGTATTTAAAACATTTCAATCATTCATAAGCCCAATTGAGGTACCTTCCAAAACAATTGTAACGGAAAAGGAAGTTAATCATGAAGTTTCAGCAGCAAATCAAAGCGATTCAATACCAATTCAAATAGATTCCAATCAGTTCAAATTTGTTTTATGCAAAAAGGCAAGAGTTTAAAATATTTCCAAAGCAGCTTGCGGCGAAAACGGAAAGGATTATCACAAGATCATCAGGGTATTCAATTTCAAAATCAGAGTTTCAAACTTCAGGGGCCTATATAAAGGGGTAAAATTTGACAGAAACAAACCAACACACGAATTCACCAAACCAGCTACCAGTTTCAAATTCATCGCAAATCCCTACACCCTCACATATCCAACAACCCAAATAGCCAGAAAATCATACAATCAACATCAAATTCATACACCAGGAGCTACAAAAGAACACTCCAACACAAACTTCATACAATTCCAACCAGAAAGCTCCAGAAATTCAAAAACGTACGAGTTACGCAAATTCGATCCACATCAGAAATCGCAACGACACCCATACACACATCAGCAAGAGTTCACAAACCCACACACGCATAGCAGTAACATACACCATACTACAGAGAAATTCCCACAAATCAACCACCAGTAGAAGACTCACAAACACACACACAGTCAGAAAAAGAAGAAGAGAACTTACCTGTGGACGGAGTTTTTCTTGGAGGTATCGATTGCTTCTCCCCACCTTCCACCGTCGGCGGCTCCTTTTTTCCTTTTTCGTTGTTTTAAATCTTGTACTTGTAATCATCCATAAGCATAATGAAATTGGGGTTAGGGTTTGCTGGGGGTGGGGTTTATTTTGTTTGATCGAGTGAGTAGAGAGATTGAGAGTGACGGCGGCCGCTCGTGGTTTTCAAAACCCTAAGTTTTCGAGAGGGCGAGAGAGCAGAGAGAGCAGAGAGAGAGTAGACGAGAGCGTCGAGAGAGAGGAGATGAGCGAACGTCTTGTTCTTTCTCTGATTTTCTACTAGCATTGTATCACACGATCACATACATACGCACACACCACACCATCATACACCCTCCGTTCTTAGTTTTCCCTAAAAAATATAAAAACCTTTTTTATAATATTAAAACTACATGCTTTTTTTTTAAGATTAAAATAAAACTTTTTTAGTATCTCTAAAAAAAAACATCACTTTTTTATATAATAAAACTCTTTTATTAGAATATTAACATTAATCATGTTAGTGAGATAAAATCTTTTTTTTCTTTTTCTTTTAAAACTAATAATCACTTTTTAATGTAACAACACTATAATAATAATAATAATAATAATAATAATAATAATAATAATAATAATAATAATAGAACTTTTTTATTAGATATAATTTTTTCTTTTAATAATAATTAATTATAGCTTTTAACATAACTTTAAAATTAAGTAATATTAAAACTTTTATTTAAAAAAAAAAGAATATTAAAATTAAAACATTTTCTAAATTAATTTGAAAACTCTTTAATTAAATTTTTTTTTAAAACTAAAATAAAACTTTAAAATTAATTAACCCTCAACCTTTTTAAGAAAATAATCTATAACACAATTCTAAAATGATCCTCAATAATAATAAAAACTTTAAAAATAACTAAAACTCCTTGTATTAATAAAAAATCTCTAACTTTTTAAATAATCTTCAACCTAATACCTTTATAAAAATAAACCTTTTTTTCAAACTCTTTTCCTAATAATCAAAGTTCGTTAACCATCCCTTGCGCTCGAGTGTGCATCGCTTGTATGTTTACTTATCTGATCTTATTTTCTTGCTTGATGTATGCTTATTGGATATACTGTTTAAACCCTTTCAAAAATATTAAAACTCTCAATCCAACGTCGAGCCAATTTTCCATCTATATAAGTCGATCGCCTTAGGGCATCGCATTCGACCTATTGATCACAATACACAAGTCTAGCATCACTTTGCTAGCACACTCGCCTAAATAATATAATTAACTGCATAAAATATCCAAGGGAAAATCCTATACATAATAACCACGTTATTGTGCATGGTGCATATCATTTGCATTTCATAATCGACACCCTTAAGATAAGTTTTTTAGACAACTTAGGATAGATTTCCTAGGTTAGTCCCCCCTTAATTTTGATTTTACAATCAAACTTTAGCTTATCTAATTCTCCACACAAGGGAATTAGATGTTAATCATCTCAAAGAAAGGGACATACAATCCCATACCCCATAAAATTTCAAACATTTTTAAAAGTGTGGTGGTCTTTCTTAAGATGATGACTCATCTTCTTTACCTACCCTTAACCCTTAGCAAAACAGATAACAGATAACATAAAATATAATCAAGAGGTTCCTGTAGAGTACTACAGATATCTAGGATGCTAACACCTTCCCTAGGTATAACTAACCCCCGAACTTAGAATCTTAGTGCATTTGCATTGCATTGTGGGAATTCGGTTTTTCTCCATTCCCTTGGATAAAATCAAAGACCGGTGGTGACATTAATAAATGCGATACAAGTTAACTAATAGCTTGATATCCAATTTTCACCGCGACAGAAATGGCGACTTCACTGGGGAGACTCATAAGAGGGTTCCCCCTAACTTGATTAATTGTTTTTGTTATATATTTGTTATCTCTTATGTTTGCTTGGGTTATTACTTGTGTGGTGAGACAAAGTCCTACACCCGGACTAGAGTGGAAATTATGATAGGAACGGTGAGACTTCAATTATACTTTGAGGGAGTCGATTCCTGAAAAAGTGAATTGAGACTTCACCACTCAGTCTAGGCCCTCTCGAATAAAATATTTGTCCAACGAGTTCATTCGTGAAGACGGTATGGTTTCGATCTAAAGGCCCTCAGGACTGAGGACCGTAGTTACCTTTAACCCAACTTGGCCTATTAGGGCGTAGTGCGGGGACTATGCGGGAGTCTATTTCTGCGATAGTTGCTACGCGATACTACACTCAGACGAGATTCTCTTGAGAATATTATTGACTACCAAGTGATCTGGAAAATCGATAATATCCGAAAGATGGATTGTAGACTCTGGGAACTTTGTAGAGCCCGTTTGGCAGGTACATTTGAAACTATAGTACACTCCTATGGGATGGGTAGACCTTGACTCCATACTATGACCTTTCAAACCTAGGACTCTTTGCTTGTTTGTTTTGCTTGAGTGTGCTTTGTGTTGCATACATTTATTAGCATCATATCATAAAGATTCATGGAACTTAGTCTTGTTTATAAACATCATAGGGATGCCATGGACCCTAAAAAATGTTGAAGTACACTTACAAGAGTCATAACCTGGACGATCTAAGGGGATTGGAGACCTTGCTGACAAATAAAGAAAGGTTCAAGACCAGATATGGGGAAACTCTTATTGATAAGGAGATATTATCTACTCTACTCTAGTCCATCACTATTGGTGACAACTCTTGAAGAATATTCTCAGCTAATGGAGTTACTTATTCAAGACAAGAATCCATTTCCTATCTTCGGTTAATATTCAAGCTAAGATGACTACAAAAGGAGAATTTCAAAAAATGCTACCTATTGCAAGAAACGGAAAGCTCAAGGCATCTTAATCCATCAGTCAACACTTCGTCAACAAGCTTATTTTAGTAGAAGCTCAGTTGGAAGAAAGAAGTCAAAGGATTCAAGAAGATCGTTGGAAGAGTCTCCTTAGATCCATCATTATCAGCTTTTATTTAGCTTTTCCGTTATGACTTTTGGAAAGTGTACCGACGCGTTACTAATAAATCTGTTTTAATATTCCGGATATTGATTATCGAAACCGTTTTAATGTTTTTTAAAATCGAGTCTCTTGATATTCCAAAATGATTATAAATAGCTAAGTTTCCATGAATCTTGTTGCATAGCATTTGCATTTGCATTTGCATTCCTTTGCATTCCAGGTTCTTATCTATGTCTCCTTTCAGAAGACAAGTTGAGTCATCGATACAATACTCGAGCCAGTCGCAAGAAAAGAATGGATCAACTCGAGCAGGAAAACAGAGCCCTCCGGGAAGAAGTTTCTACATTGAAGGAAAGTCTAGAGAAGATCAATGCGATGATGGAAGCTTTGATGGCTGCTCAGAATCAGCCATCACATAGTACGACGTCACACAATACTGTTATCTCTGAGATAATATCAGCACTGATCCCAGTGGTGCCCACTACCAATGAAGTTCAGTATTCTATGCCTCCTGGTTACCCGTGGGGTATGCCTCCTAACTTTACTCCAGCTGGATTCGCCCACCGGTTTCTCAAGTTCTTGCCACAACTGCTGTAATGACTGTGCCACCACCCGTGGTAAATGCTACTCCTTTTCATCTGGAAGAACCTGTGTTTCATGCCACTCCTAGTGAGAGTGCTGGAATGGAAGAACGAATGGATGATTTCCAAGACCAATTTTTGGAAATGAAGAAATAAATCAAGGCCCTTCGTGGGAAGGAGCTGTTTGGGAAGAGTGCCTCTAAGCTATGCTTGGTTCCTAATGTTAAGGTTATAAAGGAAATTCTTGCCCACATAGTCACATAGTTATGTATGCCCGGAAGATGTCTGTTTATAAGGATAATGATCCCCTATTGATACATTATTTCCAGGATAGTTTGACTGGTGCAGCCCTCAAGTGGTACATGGGGCTAGATAGTTCAAAGGTCCGCAGTTTTAATGACCTTTGTGAGCTTTTTATCAAGCAATATAAATATAATGTCGACATGGCACTAGATAGAGACCAGCTGAGAGCCATGGCCCAGAAAGAAAGAGAGAACTTTAAGGAGTACGCCCAGCGTTGGTGTGAATTAGCTGCTCAAGTTACGCCACCTCTGGAAGAGAAAGAGATGACCGAATTTTTCTGAAAACACTGAGACCATTTTTCTATGAGAGAATGGTAGCAAGCACCCCTAGTGATTTTACTGAGATGGTGAATATGGGAATGCGCTTGGAAGAGGGCGTCTGCGAAGGAAGACTAGCTAAGGAAGGGAATACTTCCAACAATGTCAAAAAGTATGGAAGTAATTTTGGAAAGAAGAAAGAACAAGAAGTAAGTGTTGTGCATCATGGTCGACAAAAAGGAAGGTATCATCCACGCCCATACGTTGCTGCTGTGACCCCAATTAGCAATGCTCCAGCTTACCAACCATAGTTTGCGCAACCACCTCAAGCTCCACCTGCTTCACCACAACAGCAGTATCCTTAGCAAAATCAGAAACCTCCTCAACAAGCCCGACAATCGTTCAACAATCCAAGTCGTGCACTGAGGAAACCAAACTTCAACCCGATTCCCATGTCATATGCAGAACTTTTCCCAATATTGTTACGCAAGGGCCATATCCAGACTAAGTCCCCACCAGCGGTGCCTAAGAACCCTCCTTTTTGGTACAGAGCTGACTTATTCTGCCCTTATCATCAAGGGGCGCCAGGTCATAATATTGAAAGTTGTTATGGGATGAAAGCCGATGTCCAGAGATTGATTGAAAGTGGAATCCTAACCTTCAAAGATTCCAACCCAAATGTGTAGAACAATCCTTTACCACAACATGGGGAATCAATGTGAACATGATACAAGAATGCCCTGCAGGTGAAGACTAGAGAAGATCCAAGCCGGTGAGATCAAGAGAAGAACATGTTCCCGAGCTCATCAGGTTGTTTATTTATTTGCTTGCACTTATGACTATTTCTTTGATTGTAAAAGTTTTGTTTGCATGCAAGAACTTGTTATTTTGAATAATTAATGCAATAAACATGTTTGTCATGAAGAAATCCATTCGTTTCACTCTTTTTAAAATGTTTTTTCTATTTTATAATGCCAATGTTGCCCAATCTCTTGCCTTGGCAGAGAATTGAGTGGAGGATGACGAAATCAAGCGCAATCTCTTTTGTCGTATGCTTCTGAATAAACTCTGCTAGTGATGTAAGGCATTGTTTCAAATCCACAAACACCGGAGATATAAGGGAGATAGACCCTCGTTAACCTTTTTTTGAGCCTTTGAAGTAGGAGTTTTCTTCTTCCAAATCAAAAACCCTCGTTCTTAACCTGGGGCAGGGTAATTTTCAGTTAACAAGAATGGAGTAAATATCACGAAGATAGGGTGGGCACAAACAAACTTTGAGCCTTATATCCTTTGTTTCTTAAACTGTGAACCAACCACGATACAACCCTCAAAATACCTAGTTGAAGCCGGGTTTATTTCAAAAGCATACTCATTGAGACATCGTTTCCTGACTCCTATGAGCTATGCTCAAATCCGTGTTGGCATTATAAAATCGGTATTTCAATCACAAAATATTTTTAAATAAAAACTTCAAGACAAACATACGTTGCATTATCTGTTTCAGAATTGACATCTTCTACTTGCTAGCATTGCTTGACATCGTAGAAATTAACATACGTGTGGCATTGATGAGCTAAAATTTAGTACTGTTTCAAGGAGATGATAGTATCTAGGGGCACGTCACCTGAAGACCTTGCGGAACAGGGGCAAGTTGTTTCCCAGCTATTTCTTTCACTGCCTGACCCCAAGGGGCAAGTTTGAAGACTCAGAACACCGTCAATCTGGGGCAGTTACGTCGAGATTCGGTAAATCTCTCAAAGAATTTGAAGAATCGGTTACAGAACACATTCAATCTGGGGCAGTTATGCCGAGATTTGGGAAATCTCTCCAAGAGCTTGAAAACATTGGAACAGTTGGAATCCAAGTTTTCTGTAAAATCCTCTTAGAACGACTTCTTCTTATAAACCAAGTGATCTGGGGCATTTGAGAAATGAAGATTGCTTCTCATCCACAACAAGTGTTGTTCAAAATAACGACTACTATGCAGGTTGTCAATACAGAGTTACATCAGTCTCACGACTTTATTCACTCATGCCTCAAAGAGCTTCTATCCCAGGTAATGTGGCAACTCCCCAGTAAATCTTTACTTCAGGTAGTCATGACTAATCCTCGGTAAATCTCTACTACAAGAAGTTATGACACCTTTGATGCAAGACTCCTCCAGCTGGCAATCTAAGAATCCTCCGTGAATTTCCTTGGTTTCAACATTCCCCAGCGAAGCGAGTGTTTGTTTCACTCCTCATTGGATTTTATCACTATTGCAAAATCTTCTCCAGTGAAAGCGGATGTTTACTTCATCCCCTCGAAGTGTTATCTCTGATATTTTCAACTACTATTGATTCGAGCTTCCCCGACGAAGCGGATATTTATTTTATCCGGTTACAACTTTCATTCAAGACTACTTCAGTTCGCAGTGGATATTTATTTTATCCCATAAAGTCTTGTCGATCATTGAGTTCGATTAGTTCCCAATGAATCTTTCTCATCCTCAACGGAATCACAAAGTTCATCTTGACAATCCTAAGTGAAGTCACGATGTTCACCCCAAGTGGAGTGCTTTTTTCCCCAGAGAAAGTTTGAAGCTATGAAGTGGGACTTGTTTCCGTATATGGTTTTTTCCATTCATCCCCAGTGATGCTTCTATATTGCAAAGATTGGCCGAGTATTCGTATCGAGATGCTTGTTTTCATCTCCTGTTTGCTTCTTCTTCGTTTGTTTTGTCAGCATAAGCATAAGCATAGCATGGCATCCTTGCACGTAGATTCATGGCATGTGCACTTTTTTGCATCTCTCATCTTTGTGTTTGTTTGTTTGTTCTTTCACTTTGGTTGCGCTTATCTCCAAGTGACTGGGTTTTGTCTGCTCCCTCCAAGTAGAGTCGCCAGCCCTAGGCAGAAAAAACACATTCTCTCTAATTCCCCACTGAGTTTGATCCTCGTGGAAGATGGTAGCTTCAGTTTTCTTTTCCATTTTTGGATAAAGATAAACCCCGTTTGAGTTCATTCCTCATTGGATTGAGTCTTGTTTGACCGTTTCTTTTCAGTTATTTCCTGAATTGAACTTTGGTCCCTGACAATCACATTTTTGGATATCTCTAGGCTGTTGAACCTAGATCAAGCGTGCATTTATTTTGCACTTTGTCACCCCAAGAAGAATTTATTCAAAGATCTCTATGGAAGACGAAAGTTATTCCCCCAGCACTATTATGGGATTTAAATCCAGATAACGAGTGATAGCTCTTTATTTGAGCTCAGTTTTCTATCTGGATGACAAATGGCAATCTCTTCAAGACATTTTGTTTATCCCCGGTAAAGTTGTCAAGATTATCAGCTTATTTTCCAGAGAAGGTTGTTGAAGACATTACAAGCATTCTCTTTATTTGAGAATCCCTATTGCAAGAATTTTATCGCTTCAATGAATCTCATTTTACAGCAATACTATTTCTCGGTGGTATTCTCCCCGGTGAGCTCATAATTCAATTTGCTTCCGTCAAATGGCATCTCTTCGAGAAGTTTGATGAAGACTCAGATGATCTTTCTCTTTATTTAAGAAGACATATTCTACAAGTCAGTCGGACTACATCTCTTTTGAAGATCCCCGGTTGAAACTTCCAAATCTCTAACAAGTTATAGATTCTAGCTGAAGTCACAAGATCTCCAGTGAAATCCCAACCCCTGTGAAGTTGCCTTTCCAGGAGGGGTTCAAGAATTTTACTCGAGGCAGACAACTTCATAGCGTTTTATTTCAAGATTGTGCTAAGAGGCAGACAACTTCATGGCAGTTTGTTTCAAGATGCATGCGAGGCAGACAACCCCGTAGTATTCAATTTCAAACTTTGTTGTTCGAGACAGACAATCTCGCAACGCTTATTTCAAGACTTTGTTCGAGACAGACAATCTCGCAACACTTATTTCAAGATTTGGTTCGAGACAAACAATCTCGCAACATTTATTCCAAACTTTGTTCGAGGCGGACAACCTCGTAGTATTCAATTTCAGACTTTGTTCGAGACAGACAATCTCGCAACACTTACACCAAGATTGTGTTCGAGGCAGACAACCTCGCAGCTTTCAAGACTTTTGCTCGAGGCAGACAACCTCATAACATTCAATTTTAAGCTTTGGTTCGAGGCAGGCAACCTTGTAGTATTCGATTTAAGACTTTGTTCGAGACAGACAATCTCGCAACATTTATTCCAGACTTTGTTCGAGACAGACAATCTCGTAACGCTTATTTCAAGACTTTGTTCGAGACAGATAATCTCGCAACACTTATTTCAAGACTTTGTTCGAAACAGACAATCTCGCAACATTTATTCCAGACTTTGTTCGAGGCGGACAACCTCATAGCATTCGATTTCATATTTTTGGCTCGAGGCAGACAACCTTGTAGTAATCAATTTCAAAATTTGTTGTTTGAGGCAGACAACCTCGTAGTATTCAATTTCTAACTTTGTTGTTTGAGGCAGACAACCTCGTAGCTTTCATTCGAGATTTTGGCTCGAGGCAGACGACCTCATAACGAGTGTCCCAAGATTTTGCTCGAGGCCGACAATCTCGTAGCGCTTTATTTCAAGACTTTGCACAATAAATTGAACCATACCAAGAAGCGTGTTTTGCTTACCATCTTTGCAATATACACTTTTGGTTCTCACTGGAAGACACCCAACTGCTCAGAATACCTTGTGATTGTCAGATTGGTAGTTAGATCATTCCCCGTGGAGTCTCGTTTTGTTAGCTGTTCCTCGTCGGGTCTTCCTTTCTTTCTTTGTGTTTCAAAATCGGTTATCCCCTGTGACTTTATTCCTCACAGGATCTTTGTCGTTCATATCATATCATTGCATATCATCTCATGTGCATTTGGCGGCATCTTAGGGCCAAAAATTTGCGCATGTTTGTATTTAAGTCTCTCCTATCTCGTCGAGACGAAGATTTGAATCTCCATATCTCCGAATAGGAGAAACTTAAATAGGGGCATCTGTCGCACCCTAATTTTTGACCCTAAGATCCCCGCCTTGTTCTTTGCATCTTAGGTCATCATTCGTGCATAACTAACTACTTTATCTAGAATTCGCTTGTTTGTTTCATTTGTGAACACAGGTGCTGTTGCAGAAGGCCTGAGGTCGTGAAGGTTGTGCTGTGTGTGTGTTTGTGGAAGTTCCCTGGTCATTGCAAGATGTGTGTGGATTCCCGTGAGATTGTGTCCTTCCCTGTTCTGGTCCCTAAGCCACTACCAAGCCTTCTTCTCCCCTCAAGACTCCTCAGTTTTTCCACCACAGACTAAATCCTTACACCCTTTGATTTGGAATTGATCCCTCAAGACCGGTTATTGGTTGTGTATTAAGTTGTATTACAAGATGGCATCTTCCCCCTTTCTGTAAGCTCCTCAAGACTCAAGAGATGTGCGTGCTATGTGTTTAAATACTGGCCCCTCAAGGAAAGTTCACTTTGGAAGGAATTAGAAGTTCGGATTGCAAGATGTAAATTCAAGTCCATGTTTGTCACAAGTCTAAGACCAAGTTTGAAGCTCCTTCATTATTCCTATGATTCTAATTCACATTTGGTTCCAGTATGGAGCTCACGCTCTGTCTCAAGAAGAATATTTATATTCTTGAAGCCGTCACGCATTCTTCAAGCAAGTTTGAAGATCACCTGAGAAATTAATGTTCAAGATACCTTGACCATTGATAAAAGAATTAACCATTTGACAATATCTGTGAATGGCATTCGTTGTATGGGACGCACATCTCCTTTCTAAAGTACAAGCTTTTATTGGAATTATGATCGAAAGAGTTTCATTTGGAATTTATCACCATACGCTTAAGTTAAGTTCAAGTTTCAAAACATACAAAGTTCAAATTTGAATTCAATTTACATTGAATTTCCAAACCATAAGACTTATGTTCAACTACAATGAAAACGAATCCCTCAGTTATCCTACAACCAAGGCCAAGTAATTTTTTTGATCCTAATAAATTATGTGGGGAGATATGCCAACGTTGTATCATCGGATCTGAGTACAATAAATCATTCCAAGTACAAGCTTTACAATTCTAAGTATACAAAGTCCATTTCAAAAGTAAATCAAGGTACATTCGAAGATTGCAACATGAATTGAGAAGTTTCAAGCTCTTTCTAAATTACAAGTTTTTTTATTACTCTAAGAAAGTTCAAATCGGAAAATTAGAAGTTCGAGTCACAAAATGTAAATCCACGGTTTATATGCAAATTGACTCCAAAATCCAAGGTTCGAGCTACCATTGTTACAAGAGTTCCATACAAATGATATCAATGTTACAAATGTGGTGTTGTTGCACTACATTTTGCAAAATATAGATGAATTCTTCAATGCTCAAAGCATTTGACTCTACCAAACTACATTTGTTCGTCATTATCCATATGCTGCCAGACGACCTTAAATTCAACCCCATCCCGTGAAGCTCAATAGGTGTCACACTTTCAGCTGCTACTCTCTTGGGTCCTGTTGCAACAACTGCATTTTCTTAACATGTTATTTCCAAAAGATTGCTGAATTTATTGGTTAAAACAATATTAAGGATGAATCAAATCAAAGGTGTAGTAGGAAAGGAAGATGGATATGGGCTCACCTTTTTTTATGAATGACAGCAGCCCTGCTATGATTCGGCGGGAAACCGTCCCTATCGGGCTGATACCGACTTCTATACGATAATGTGAGGCTCACAAAGACAAATTATCTCAAAAAACAAATATGTTGCCCAGGACGCAATTCTGTTCCATGCATTCACACCGTCATGATTTTGTAACTGCAGTAGAGGCTCATCAATAACCTGTCCAAACAGAGAATAAGTACATAAGACATAATATGCTTTAGTTTTCTTACCAATACATAGGTTTGGTGACGACGAATTGTAAGTTACAAGGTGAAAATCGAGAAGCTATATGTTAAATGCCCACTAATTTCTTGCCTCAAATTCCAACGACATCCTCCGCACGCACGGGTCGAAAGTGTACTCCATCTACCGTCAAGTAATGGCAGTCAGCTAAAGAGGAAGCAATGACGGCAAAATCAAGTAATTCAGATAAAGATACAACGACTAAAAATCCAAAGATTCATCTACAGCTAGCATTTTTTTCATACAAAGAATCACAATATTTCAGAGTACATCAGTTCAAAACAGCCCCATTTATGCACCAATTCAGACCTTCAACATGGTTAATCTCTTGACTCAAGCTTGACCTAACTTTCAATTACACTAACCTCAGTCTAAAACCTAAACCAACCTAACAATCACTGCAAACTGTCTAAACAGAAATCCTCAAACTAATAATCTTAACAGAACTTCAATACTTACTCCAATAAGAAGCCGGGCCCTTCGTGTCCGGTTCGCTCCAAAAATAAGTACATGAAAAAGGAAGAGTCATAGAGTCGTATGAAAAGAATGAGAAGAAGAAGTTAGGAGAAAATAAAAACTTTGAACGAATATCAGACAAGAATCCTTTTTCAAAACAATACAAAGAATTTTCAGACATAATCCGAATTGAATCCTCATCAATTATTGACAAGCATTTCATTCCAAATCAGGACGTATTTAAAACATTTCAATCATTCATAAGCCCAATTGAGGTACCTTCCAAAACAATCGTAACGGAAAAGGAAGTTAATCATGAAGTTTCAGCAGCAAATCAAAGCGATTCAATACCAATTCAAATAGATTCCAATCAGTTCAAATTTGTTTTAGGCAAAAAGGCAAGAGTTTAAAATATTTCCAAAGCAGCTCACGGCGAAAACGGAAAGGATTATCATAAGATCATCAAGGTATTCAATTTCAAAATCAGAGTTTCAAACTTCAGGGGCCTATATAAAGGGGTAAAATTTGACAGAAACAAACCAACACACGAATTCACCAAACCAGCTACCAGTTTCAAATTCATCGCAAATCCCTACACCCTCACATATCCAACAACCCAAATAGCCAGAAAATCATACAATCAACATCAAATTCATACACCAGGAGCTACAAAAGAACACTCCAACACAAACTTCATACAATTCCAACCAGAAAGCTCTAGAAATTCAAAAACCTATGAGTTACGCAAATTCGATCCACACCAGAAATCGCAACGACACCCATACACACATCAACAAGAGTTCACAAACCCACAGACGCATAGCAGTAACATACACCATACTACAGAGAAATTCCCACAAATCAACCACCAGTAGAAGACTCACAAACACACACACAGTCAGAAAAAGAAGAAGAGAACTTACCTGTGGACGGAGTTTTTCTTGGAGGTATCGATTGCTTCTCCCCACCTTCCACCGTCGGCGGCTCCTTTTTTCCTTTTTCATTATTTTAAATCTTGTACTTGTAATCATCCAAAAGCATAATGAAATTGGGGTTAGGGTTTGCTGGGGGTGGGGTTTATTTTGCTTGATTTTGTTTGATCGAGTGAGTAGAGAGATTGAGAGTGACGGCGGCCGCTCGTGGCTTTCAAAACCCTAAGTTTTCGAGAGGGCGAGAGAGCAGAGAGAGAGCAGAGAGAGAGTAGACGAGAGCGTCGAGAGAGAGGAGATGAGCGAACGTCTTGTTCTTTCTCTGATTTTCTACTAGCATTGTATCACACGATCACATACATACGCACACACCACACCATCATACACCCTCCGTTCTTAGTTTTCCCTAAAAAATATAAAAACCTTTTTTATAATATTAAAACTAAATGCTTTTTTTTTAAGATTAAAATAAAACTTTTTTAGTATCTCTAAAAAAAAACATCACTTTTTTATATAATAAAACTCTTTTATTAGAATATTAACATTAATCATGTTAGTGAGATAAAATCTTTTTTTTCTTTTTCTTTTAAAACTAATAATCACTTTTTAATGTAACAACACTATAATAATAATAATAATAATAATAATAATAATAATAATAATAATAGAACTTTTTTATTAGATATAATTTTTTCTTTTAATAATAATTAATAATAGCTTTTAACATAACTTTAAAATTAAGTAATATTAAAACTTTTATTTTAAAAAAAAAAATATTAAAATTAAAACATTTTCTAAATTAATTTGAAAACTCTTTAATTAACATTTTTTTTAAAACTAAAATAAAACTTTAAAATTAATTAAACTTCAACCTTTTTAAGAAAATAATCTATAACACAATTCTAAAATGATCCTCAATAATAATAATAAATTTAAAAATAACTAAAACTCCTTGTATTAATAAGAAATCTCTAACTTTTTAAATAATCTTCAACCTAATACCTTTATAAAAATAAACCTTTTTTTCAAACTCTTTTCCTAATAATCAAAGTCCGTTAACCATCCCTTGCGCTCGAGTGTGCATCGCTTGTATGTTTACTTATCTGATCTTATTTTCTTGCTTGATGTATGCTTATTGGATATACTGTTTAAACCCTTTCAAAAATATTAAAACTCTCGATCCAACGTCGAGCCAATTTTCCACCTATATAAGTCGATCGCCTTAGGGCATCGCATTCGACCTATTGATCACAATACACAAGTCTAGCATCACTTTGCTAGCACACTCGCCTAAATAATATAATTAACTGGATAAAATATCCAAGGGAAAATCCTATGCATAATAACCACGTTATTGTGCATGGTGCATATCATTTGCATTTCATAATTGACACCCTTAAGATAAGTTTTTTAGACAATTTAGGATAGATTTCCTAGGTTAGTCCCCCCTTAATTTTGATTTTACAATCAAACTTTAGCTTACCTAATTCTCCACACAAAGGAATTAGATGTTAATCATCTCAAAGAAAGGGACATATAATCCCATACCCCACAAAATTTCAAACATTTTTAAAAGTGTGGTGGTCTTTCTTAAGATGATGACTCATCTTCTTTACCTACCCTTAACCTTTAGCAAAACAGATAACAGATAACATAAAATATAATCAAGAGGTTCCTGTAGAGTACTACAGATATCTAGGATGCTAACACCTTCCCTAGGTATAACTAACCCCCGAACTTAGAATCTTAGTGCATTTGCATTGCATTGTGGGAATTCGGTTTTTCTCCCTTCCCTTGGATAAAATCAAAGACCGGTGGTGACATTAATAAATGCGATACAAGTTAACTAATAGCTTGATATCCAATTTTCACCGCGACAATCTCCGACCATACAATGCTTCAAAAGGTACCATTCCGATACTAGAATGATAACTGTTATTATAAGTGAACTCTATTAACGATAAATGAGTGTCCCAAGAACCTCCCTACTCGAGAACACATGCTTGCAACAAATCCTCCAATGACTGAATAATCCTCTCTGTTTGACCATCCATCTGAGGGTGATACGCCGAACTCAACCTCAACTTAGAACCCAACGCTTCTTGCAAACTCTTCCAAAAATCAGAAGTAAACCGCAGATCTCTATCCGACACAATACACAAAGGAACACCGTGCAACTTCACAATTACAAGAATATAAATTTTCGCCAACTTCGATACTGGAAAACTGATGTTAACAGGAATAAAATGAGCTGACTTTGTAAGCCTATCAACAATCACCCAAATCGAATCGTGTCCTCTTGAGGTATTAGGCATTCCCGTCACAAAGTCCATTGAAATGCTATCCCATTTCCATTCTGGAACTTCTAACGGTTGCATCAACCCCGCAGGCTTCTGATGTTCAACTTTTGACTTCTGACAAGTTAAACATGCATACACAAAACGAGCTACATCACGCTTCATCCCAGGCCACCAAAACAATTTCTTCAAGTCCTGATACATCTTTGTATCCCCCGGATGAATACTCAATTTACTTCTATGACATTCCTCAAGAATTGCCTTCTTCATCTCCGCATCATCAGGAATACAAATTCGATTACGGAATCTCAACACACCATAGGCATCTAACTTGAAATCATCATCTTCGGACTGATCGATTCCAACCATCGAATCTACCAGTTTCACGTCTAACTTCTGAGCTTCCTTGACACTGTCCAGAAAATCATTGTTAATCTTCAGCATCCCCAACATCACACTCTGCGGTGTCACTTCGCAAACTAAGCTCATATCTCTGAACTGCTCAATTAATTCTAATTCTTTAACCATCATCGCCGACACATGCATAATTTTCCGACTTAGGGCATCAGCCACAACATTAGCTTTACCTGGATGATAGTTCAAACCGAAATCATAATCCTTTAATAATTCCAACCATCTTCGTTGTCTCATATTCAGTTCCTTTTGATCAAATAAATATTTTAAACTCTTATGGTCACTAAACACTTCAAATCTAGAACCATAAAGATAATGTCTCCAAATCTTCAGCACAAAAACAACTGCAGCAAGTTCCAAATCATGCGTAGGATAGTTCTTTTCATGAGTTCTCAACTGTCTCGACGCATAAGCAACTACCTTATCATTCTGCATAAGTACTCCTCCTAAACCCATCTTAGAAGCATCACAATATACCACAAAAGGTTCTCCTGGATTAGGTAATGTCAAAACCGGAGCCGATGTCAATCTCTTCTTCAATTCCGTGAAACTTTCTTCGCATTGAATGTACCACACAAAAGCTTTACCCTTACAAGTCAACTTAGTCAACGGAAGTGCTAACTTAGAAAATCCTTCGATAAATCTCTGGTAATAACCGGCTAGTCCCAAGAAGCTTCTAATCTCAGTAGCCGACTTTGGGGTTTCCCATTGTAACACAGCATCTACTTTAGACGGATCTACAGCAATGCCACTACCTGAAATGACATGACCGAGAAACTAACCTCCTTTAACCAAAATTCACATTTAGACAGCTTTGCATATAACTTCTCCTTCAAAACTTGCAATACTCGTCTTAAGTGCTCTGCATGCTCTGTTTTCGATTTAGAGTAAATCAATATATCATCAATGAACACTACCACAAACTGATCCAAATAAGTATGAAAGATACGGTTCATGTACTCCATGAATACTCCCGCCGCATTAGTAACACCGAAGGGCATCACTGAGTACTCATAATGTCCATAACGCGTTCTGAAGGCCGTCTTCTGAATATCTTCATCTTTCACTTTAATCTGATGATAGCCCGACTTCAAATCAATCTTGTTAAACACACGAGCACCTACCAACTGATCCATCAAGTCATCTATTCTCGGGAGCGGATACTTGTTGTTAATCGTCACTTTATTTAATTTCCTATAATCAACACAGAGCCTCATACCCCTATCTTTCTTCTTTACTAACAACACTGGAGCTCCCCACGGCGATACACTTGGCCTCACAAATTTCTTTTCAAGTAAGTCCTCCAATTGCTTCTTTAATTCCGACAATTCAGATGCAGACATCCTGTATGGTGCCATAGAAACAGGTCTGGTACCAGGTACAAGGTCAATTGCAAATTCCACTTCTCTTTCTGGAGGCACATCAAGAATTTCATCAAGGAAAACTTCAGGAAATTCACGCACCACTTGCAACTCCTCAATTACAGCTCGGCTCTCAACGGATAATGATGCCACCAATGAGAACAGCTGAGCTCCTCCTTGCATCAACTGCTGTAACTCCCTAAAAGACAACAAACTAGCTTCTTCTTCTACAGGAGTAGAAAATCTCACAGACTTGTTATAACAATTGATATGAACATAGTTATATTCTAACCAGTTCATTCCCAAGATCACATCCATTCCAGATAACGGCAAACACACCAAATCAACAGTAAAGTATCTGTCGAAGATCGTCAAGGGACACTTTAAACACACAAGAGAAGTAGCCATCGATCCCTTAGCCGGAATCTCGATGACCATTTCTCCATTCATAGAAGACAACACAAGACCCAATCTTTCAACACATTCAGCAGCAATAAAGCAATGAGTAGCACCAGTGTCAATCATAGTAATTAAAGGAGTACTATTAATGAAACATGTACCTCTGATGAGTCTGTCCTCATTAGTTGTCTGAGTCCCAGCCAAAGCGGACACTTTCCCACCGATTTGCGCCTTCTTTGATTTCTGATACTGACTACTAATGTGTCCTTCTTTGCCACAGTTGAAACAAATCATCTCTTTATGCTTGCACTCAGATATGGCATGCCCAGTCTTACCACAAAGGAAACACCTATTCACTTCAGCCGTACACACATTACTCTTATGACCAGGTTTCCCACATTTGAAACAAGTTATGCCAGCAGGAGTATCTCCCCCACTAGTCCTCTTGCCATCAACCACTTTCTATTTACCTTTTCCAACTGGAGCATCATAAGGTTTGCCACGATTCTGTTGGTGCTTGCTCTTCCTCTCATTAATGATCTTATAATGAGCATTGTTATCCTCTTCAAATATTCTGCAACTATCAATCAAATTAGTAAAAATACGAATCTTCTGATATCCAACTGCCTTCTTGATCTCTGGGCGCAACCCACTCTCAAACTTGATGCATTTTGAAAACTCAGCATCATCATCGTTATAGTGCGGATAAAACTTAGCCAATTCAACAAACTTTGCAGCATAATCAGTAACCGACATGTTTCCTTGCTTCAGCTCAAGAAACTCGATTTGCTTCTTACCACGAACATCTTCTGGATAATACTTCCTCAGGAACTGACTTCGGAACACATCCTAAGTGATACCTTCACCTGCAGTTTCCAACCTCTGACGAGTCTCTAGCCACCAGTCATCAGCCTCGAATGTTAGCATATGAGTCCCATATCGAACCTTCTACGCTGGAGTGCAGTCCATCACACGGAATATTCTCTCCATCTCTTTCAACCAATCCAACGCTCCATCAGGATCATACTTGCCCTTGAAGGTAGGCGGATTCTCCCTCTGAAAAGTTTCCAAACTGCGAGATCCAACATTCTCGTCGGCGTTCGGCTGATTCTGCAAAGTCTAAGCCATTGCTTCCAATGCAGTAGCAATTGTAACATCATTCCTTCCAGCCATCTCAACTTGTCACTTCAACATAAACAAAAGTTAGAACTAGTTAACAATACTCGATTGTTAAACAAACTACGACTCGACAACTTGGCCGGACGGACCGACCTGCTCTGATACCACTAATGTAACACCCTTTTTACCCCACATACCATTTTAGGAAAACACTTAATATTATCAGAGTAAAAATTAGCAAGAAAGGTGCCACATATATTCAAACAACATTCAAAGTCATTGTCCTATCCCGTAACACGGGTTATTCATTCTCCATTTACATAAATTGGCAACTACACAGCGGAATCAAACTTTTTAATTCAGGTCAATAAAATACTTCATGGATAAAAGTATCTGATTCAAAATGACATCAATAATATGAAAAGAAATTCCAACATAAACCAAAAAGGGAAAAAACATGAGGTTCACGACTAATCCTAACCCGATGTTACATGACACAGAGCAGGACACCACTTAAAACATGACTAAAACGACAAAAGAACGCTCCAAGACTCAATCCTCCAGCACCGCAAGTCTACTCTTGGTTATCTGCAAGTTACCCACATAAGAGGCAACATTTTCAAGCAGGCAGGGTGAGAAATCACGATTCATTATAGTAATATAAGTACGTGGAAAATAAACAGAGTAAGCAACACAACAGCATAGCATCGTCAACAGAATCTTCACAGCACATTCACAATTACATCATTTATATGCAATGTCAACTATAATGTAATGCAAAGAATGCATGTGGTACCGGTTCAATGTGGATGGACACTGGTCATCAACCCTCCAAAAGGAGCACAACATAATCAACATATCACTTCAATCCGCATGATGGGATTGGAGCTACCAATGGATCGAAGCCCCAGCATAATATGCTATGAAATGCAATGATCCTAAATCTCCGCAATTCATCAAACATCAACGTGTGCATCATTCATTTCATATCCAACAAATATTTATCATACAATCATGTTTGATCATCTTACATCAACAAAAACTCGACAACAAAAGATCAGCACAAGAAAACATCAAGAAACCTCAAGGAAAACAACAAAAACAGCAAAACAGCTGTCTGACACGGCCACCCGTGTCCTGCTGGGACACGGACCGTGTCAGGAAACCTACGCTCAAAACACAAAACAGACAAAACACAGCAAACACAGTGGTCTGACATGGCCGCCCGTGTCCTGTGACACGGCCCGTGTCAGAAGCCCTGTAGCACAAATCCAAAACATAAAAAAAATACAGCAGGAACAGTAGGCTGACAAAACACAGCAAACACAGTGGTCTGACATGGCTGCCCGTGTCCTGTGACACGGCCCGTGTCAGGATGCGAAAACCCTAAATTTTCAAAAGATTTTTCTGCCGCGTTTAGACTTCAAATATCCCAAAAATTCAGTTTTTCCAATACAAAAATTTGGCCAAAAGACTCACACAACACGCATACATCAACACATAACATTCTATCTCCTTCTCCTCCTCTTTTCTTCTTCAGCGTTCTTCACAAAAACACGATCAGTTACAAAAGTGATCGGTATTTTCTTCTTTAGACAAAATATCCCAGTTAATGGACTTCCACTTCTACCCTTACTCTTTTTCCTTTAAGACCACCTTGCCCTTTTTCTTAATATTTTTAAATAATGATAATAATAGTATAAATAATAAACTAATTATTCATTCTATTAAATTATTTAAGAATACTCTTTTGATCCAAAATTCTCCCAAATTACCAAAACATCGTAATTCCTTCTAAAATAAATAAATAAATGATTAATTTAGATTTTCGGGGCGTTACAATGTGCATATATGGGTGACAAGGTTTTAGGCCTGGCCAAGGCGCCTTGGCCTGACCCTTGCCCAAGGCTGAGCTGATTTTAGGCCTCTTGCATGAAGGCTATAACTTCTTCATTTCTCCATGGATTTGGACAAAATTTAGATGGATCCTACTTAGAATTTCATGAGGAATCTAATGGTGCTTTTGGAATTTTCTAAAGATGCTTCTATTTAAAAACCTGATATTGATTTCAAAATAGGCCAAGATTTGCAAGTTCTATGCTATCTTATCATACAAGCGATAATAGCATGATAAATTGGTCCAAACACAACACATATAATATGTATGAGATGTCCATGATTAATGGACATCAAAGCAATGCATATTTTTAAGAGTTCAAATTGTGATGCACTTACCTCTTGAAGCTCCTTGTGCTAACTGTCAAGATCCTTGTGCCAGAAGCAATCCAATGCTTTAGACATTCTTGATTGATCCCTTAGAAGCTTTTAGGATGATCAGAACTAGCTGGAAACCTCAGGAACAAGAGTTGGCTCTTTCTTGTAAAAGTGGTAAAAGTGACCAAAATGGTAACTCACTCAAATGGTGTTACAATTGAGAGAAACCAGTTGGGACAGTTTGAGGATGATATTTGGAGTGTATTTGAAGCTTTGTTTGGTTTTGAAAGTGACTGAATCAAGACATGGCTTGTAAAATGCAGAAAAGTCAAAATTTAAGGTTTTGGAAGTTGACTTTCTGATTTTGAGGTTGTGCAATATGGATGAAGGTTTGAACACCTCCAAAGGATGATTTATGATGTGTTAGGATGGTTATTTGAGTGGTTTTTGCTCTGGTTTCAAGAATTCCCAAATTGCTTCATAATGACTTGAAAATGAAGCAAGAGAGGAAGAGTGAGAAAACAAGGCTTTGGTATTGTTTTGGTGTGGTTTGAAACATCAGAAATGACCTCTATTTATAGTAGAAGATTTTTGTTTTTGAAGGAATAGTGAATGACAACTGGTTCTCCCTATTATCCGATGGATATGCCCATGTATCACTTCCTTAAATGCCAAGGTACCAAGTCTTCACTTGGCCATTAACTTGAGCTGGTCTTGGTAGCTCTAGGTCTTTTGATTTTTGCAAAAATCTTGACTCAATTGGACTGATAAGGCTTGGTTCATGATAGCTCAATGCACCACATCAATTCCTAATGACAAAGCTTGGTTTTTGGATTTGCAACATTGATGATCACATGCCAAAGGGATTGGATTCTTGACTCAATGGTCCAATTTTGAAAATATCAAGTGAGTCATCAAGATTCCCTCTGATCTTGGAAGAGGACAAAGCTTGCAAGATGACAGAATTTGAAATGGAAATCGTGTGGCACAAGAAATGCACCAAATCTGCCTTGAAAACTAGTTAGAGCAAGGCATGTTGTGAGATCCATAACTCCTTGATCAAGTTGAATTAATGGGACTTCTTGTACTCTTTGGAAATCTCTCATGACATACTTTAACTTTCATGTCCAACATTGGTCTTGGTTTAGCTTGGATCAAGATGAAAAATGGCCTCAAAGTTTGGAAAAAGTGAAACAGATTCTGACTTGAAAATTTCACTAAGTGTTGGAATGAAAATGTCCATTTTCATTTTTTGTGATTTTGATCAATCCATAACTCAAAATCTATGAGGATTTGGAATGAGATGTAGTTGACATATTTGAAGTGTGTAAGATGAACTTTCATTTGAGCTTTGGATGGGAGAAAAAGGCCTTGTGGTTTAGGAGTTATGAACTTGCAAAATTGGTACCAAATCACTCACAACAAGAAATAAGACATTTTGCAACGCTTTTTCTCAACGACAATTACTTTGTTGGCAATAACATGCATATAGCAACGACTAATTTAAGTTGTTATAATAAGTTATTTTTTCTCAACGACAATTACTTTGTTGGCAATAACATGCATATAGCAACGACTAATTTAAGTTGTTATAATAAGTTATTTTTTCTCAACGACTTCATTATTTTCGCGAAAAATAACTTATCCCAACAAAAATTATTGTCGCGAAAAATAATTCAATAATTTTATTTACATATAACAACGATTGTTTTATGTCGTTGCAATAAGTTATTTTTCTCAACAATTTCACTATCGCTAGAAAAAAATGACATGTTCCAACAATAATTATCATTGCGAAAAATAATACAATTTTTTTACTAGCATTTAACGATGACTAATTTATGTCTCGTAGTAAAATGTATATTTTTAATAATCTCATTATAATTATAGAAAAATGATTTATCTCAATATTTTTTACAGCAACATAATATATTATTACTGTTGAAAACAATCAAATATATTTACAACAACATAATTTGTTATTGTAAATTATACAACTTTTTCAAAGATGTCATCTTCATTAGGAGTAACACAATATTTTTCTTAGAGCAACACTGTTTGAAAACCATATATTTAACACAAATATATTATTGATTTTTTAGAGTATTTTTAACACATTTTTTAGTGTGTTCAACTATATATTAAAAAATATATTAAGATGTGTGTGAAATCCGTATAGTTATATCACATTTTTTTAAATTCTGCTTAATTGTATATTTTATTGCAATTGACAATAATGGTCACACAACCACCACAAATATTTCCTTTCTTCATGAACATTATTTTTATTTAAGTTGTTTTCCAAAGAAAAATGTTTACCTAGGATTCCCATGAAATGCTCAATTTTCAATTGTCTTCACGATCTAAGCGCAATTACCTGGCGACCACTTCGCAATAACCTCTTTATCCTTTGGTATGATTTTTTAGATTATTACCCTTAATTTTATTTCTTGCTCAGTTCTACCTATTCTTTTCATGTTTAGATATTTTTTTCTTCAATTGCAGCATGTTGGAATTTCACCCACTTTTAATGGTTATGTTCATTTTTTACAAAGCAACACTTATACCAAAGATCTTATAGATCTTTTTCAAATGATCATATTGCAACTATAATTTTTAAGATCATTGCAAATACCATTGAATTGATAGGGGTATAGAACATTATAATTACTTATATGAATTTTAAAATAATGATATATTGTTGCAAAAAATAATTCAATTTTTGCAATGTATTAACCTATTTGAACTAATATAATTATACAGGGGTTTTTGTTTGGATGATAGTTCTTTGAGGTATAGTTATTGTGTTGGAGTTTTGTGTTTTTATTTGGTTAGATGTGTTTGTGTGCTAATTTGTATTGTGGCTTTTTTATGCTCATCTTTGTACATCTCTTGGATGTGTCTTTTTAATATACTTTCTCTTTGCACACAAAAAAAAGTATTAAAGTATCCTTTAAATTAATAACTTTTAATTGTGTTGAAATTGTAGGTAACGAAAGGATGTTTCAACTATTTTATAAGGAAATGTTTGAAAATAAATTGTAAAGAAGAATTAATATTGTTGGTGATGGGTGTCACAATTTTATTTGTTTATTATGTAAATTTATAGTTTTTTTATGAGAATAAGATTATTTGTAAAAACTATAATTTATGACAATTTATATTTTAGTGTCATATTCATTTGTTTTTATGTTTCTTGATAATAAAAAGTTACATTAAGAATATTGTAGTTTATATTCTAAAATATTTAATATTTAATAGTTATGTTAATTTAAATTAAAAATATTAAACTCTAAAATTTTAAAATATACTTTAATTAAAAGACATAAGTTGTTGCAAAACGTAATTTTATCAACAATTTGTTGAGATATAAGCGATATAACTACAATATGCATCATTGATAAAGAAACAACTAATTGCAACAACACTTATTGTTGAAAAAGATACCTTTGTAACAACAATAGTCATTGTATTATGTAAAATAAGACGACGATAATTGTTGTTTCAAAAACATTAGATATGACAATGACAAAAAATGTTGTTACAAAACTTTTCGCAACATCACCTATACCAACGACATGCAACGACATTTTTTTGTTGGGAAAAATATATTTCGCAACAACTTTGTTATTTTCTCAACGACATATGTCGTTGCTAAAAAATATTTTTCTTGTAGTGACTTTTGTTCCATAACTTAGAAAATTTTAAGTTTTCTATGGTTGCCCCTTTTGCAAGAAATCTTACTTTTCTTGATTTTTCTTGATGAATGATGATCAAAACCATACATTAACATTGTTTTTGACTTAGTTGAACCATATTTGTGAAAAATTCCAAAAAGTCAAACTTGATTTTGGGCACAGTTGATTTTTTGTCAGATGAATTCCAAACTGTGTGATCCTTTATGAAATCAAGTCCTTGACCTAATTCAAACCTAATGGATGGATTCCATAGGTGCTTTAGGGTGTCTTGAACCATGTCCCAAGGTTTGAGAACATGTCTTGGTCAAAAGTCAAAGACATAGTTGACTTTTTCTTCAAAACCCTAATTGTAGTCCAGATGAAATTGAAACTTGTGAACCAAGCTTCTTGGATCAATCAATTGTTGTAAATGGATCAATGTGGTGTATTTGAGGCCCTCAAATCATGTCTTGAGATTTTGGTTCATGCCTTGCCTCAAAAGTCAACTTATGGGTGGATTAGGTCAAAAAACCCTAATTCCTGCTTTTTGATTAATGCTTCCCTTGAGGTTGTTTTGACTTGATGATTGGGTCCATGAGGTCCCTTTGAGCATCTTGGGTCATGCCATGAAGTATTGGCTCATGCCCAGATGAAAATTTTCATCTAGAGGCCTTGGTCGAACAAAACCTTAATTTGGTGACACTGTCGATCTTGAGGCTTGATCCACTTGGAATGTTGCACTCTTGTGATTGATTCTTGATGTGGGAGACCTCTTGGTCCTTTATAGGTGTTTGAGAGGCTAGACAAGTTGAAGGTCATGTCAATTTTTGATTGATCCTTTGTCTAAGTGCTATGGGAGGGCTTAAAACCCTAATTCTTGATTGTAGTGAATGCTCAACAATCCTTGAGGAGATTGATGAGGCATGATGGTACATCCATATTGTGGTGATGATTCTCACAATGATGGGAAATCTTGGTGGTCAAAATTTGGGGTATGACATTAGTGATGCTATACTGTGATGCTATGATGATTTAAATTGATGATATGCATGTTAATGTTATACATGCTATGTGAAGTCTTATGATGAATTTTTATAAATGATGATGCAACTTTGACGAGCCGTGATGGTGATTATTATGACGTTTTGCATCATGCATTCATAGCATTTTTCGTACTTCGGACCAGTGATGATGTTAGGACTTCAGTCCAGTGGTTGCTTCAATCCCATTGTGTGGATTGAAGTGTTTTATGACGTGCTTTGGTTCTTGTGTAGAACCGATCCTATTGGTGGGGATCCTTGGAGGGTGATGGCCTAGTGTCCATCTATTGTGACGAGTTGGTATCACATGCATGAGTCGATGAAGTTGCATTTGCATACTATGTGGCATTGCATTCTATTGATGTATTTGATGTACTGGTGATGTTTGTGAATGACTTAGTGATGTTTTGTGTTGCTACTTTATCTTTCGCTTATATCTTATATATTGATTCGTGATTACTCACCCTGCCTGTTTGAATGTTGCCTCCACGTGAGTAACGTGCAGGTGATCAGACTTAGCTTTCTTGGCGCATGAAGATTTAGCATTTTTGAAGTATTATGATTTTCTCCGTCGATTAGAGGGTCTTGCTCTGATATGTAACATCGGGTCGGAACGTTTGAGTCGAACGATAGAGTTCTTTTATTTGATGATGTTATGATTTGTTGAGGTTGTTTAAAAACTTTGAGTTATAAATTATGATGAGATTTTGTGAAGTTTTCTGCTGCGAAGTATTTGATTTAATTTTGATGTTTTATGATGAAATGTGACGCCCTTGTGGGATTTTACACTGATATAATGGGTGTATTTATTTGCATTGTTTGTCGGGTAGAAAAGGGTGTTACAAGGAACACCATCTTCCTACATGACGTATCTTTGTAGACCCATCTAATACATCAGAGGTTTCAAATCTTCTTCCTGATGTTGTTGTTTGGAATCAGATTCTGAATTCAAACTTACTTCCTAAGGATAAGGATTTAGACCAAGTGGACCCTATTGAAAAAGATCTGCTTCTACTTCTTAATTCTGATTTGAAGATTGATCTTCCTCAAGTTATGTTTGACCATCTGAAGAGGTATCTTTCTTCTTTTCTAAAGGGAAAGATCTTCTCATTCCTTATGGACGAGTCATTTCTGAAATGCTTGTTCAGCAAAGGGTTAACATAAGTTCTGAGGCTAGTTCTTCCAAGATTTGAAGAGACAAGTTTGAAGCTATCTATGAAAGATCCTGATGTTAAATTTCTACATAGTTATGCTTTGTATGTTGTTGAAATCTTTGTATTAAGTATCTTATTAATAAATTCAGAGTTTGTTCATGCTTGTGTTCAGTTTTAACTGACTAATATTTATTCTTTCCGTTCAATGAGAATCTAAAATAGATAAAAGAACTCAAATGTTGCAACTTATTTTATTAATAAAAAGGAAGCTATTACAAGACAATTAGATTTTTCTAGTTTAATGGATGTGTCCTAAGGAATTCCCTAGGATCATCTGACATGTCTAGATTGTCTAAGAAATCCTGCCATTCTTCCTTAGCAAACTCAAAAGCCTTCTTTCTCAGTTTGTTTCCGCGCCTGGATCTAGAATATCTTCTTCTTCTGTGGGTCTTTACAAAGGATGCTGAAGAGGTGAGAACTTCTGAAGCTGTCTACTTACTTGCAGATCCTTTAGCTGCTGCCTTTCTTTGATTTGCTTGAGTTGCTGCATTCAGTAGTGCTACCTTCCTAAAATATCTCTTTGGAACCCAAATTTTCTTTTTCCTATACATATTGGTGTTTCAAGGATTAAGTGATGATGGAAGAAAGCTTACTAGAGTCCTTTTATATACATGTTACATTCGTTGTCTTGAGTTTAATATTATTTAAGTACTTATTAAATTTTATCAGTATTCTAATAATGACTCTTGGAAATGTGATCTAGCAGTCTAATCTATTAAGATTCTCTGAATAACTATGAGTTCATGTTTAATCTGTTTTAACTGTCGTTTCTGTATCAGTTTCACTTTGTTAATGTACTTTCAGAAAATCAAAAGAAATTACTGGAATGTAAATGCATGCTAAAGTAGTATTGGTCAGAAAAACTATTTCATTAATATTTAAACTGGTGGATTATAATTTTTATAAAAACTGGAACAATATGATTCTAGAATTGATCCATAGCTAGTGCATCTAGTGCCCAGCGACGTCCACTGTTGCTATAGTCCACCTCTTAGTCTTCTGAATCAATCACTTCTTCATCCTCTATGTTGGGAACAGAGCGGTAGAACTGCTTGTTGACCCTCATTTTATTCTTCTTTGACCTCTTCATGCTTTTTCTCCGAGGCTTCAAAGCAGCTACTGCTGAACCTCCTTTCGAAGGTCGTTCAGGTACTGCCGAAGTTTCCTATTATGTAGAAAGTATTACTGAGGGCAGAGGCTCAGTATTAGAGAACTCAGAAGCAGCTCGCCTCTGAGGGGATTGAATTGCCAAACTTGTAGAGCTCTCGGTTGCGTCTGTTACGACGGATGCATTATGACTCTTAGTTAATGATTCCATATCCTTAGGTTGATGATTGATGAAAATAACTTAGGAGCTGGATGCTTTTATAATGGCTTGTGTGGATACCAAGAGTCTCTAATTAATCCTTGTTTAAATTATTGGAATAGTAACAACCACTAAGACTTCAAAGCATGCACTTTACAAACCTTAATGACTCTTATTACTTGATTATTCTTCCTCTTTGGAAACTCATCCTGTAATGATGATCTGAGTTACATTTATTAGTGAAATCTTTTTCTCTTTTCTTTCTTTTCCTTTTATTCTTTTTGATGTGACAAAAGGGGGAGAAATAATAGTAAGTATTTAAGTGGAAACTGAACCCATTGAATACCTGTCATGTACATATTGTAACGACCTAGTTTTTGTGTGAGTTTTATTTAATCGAGTCGTTTGATTATTTTATTATTATTTTATTTTATTTTTGACTTTTATCTAAAAATATGTTATTTTTCAATGTTGTGATATTTTATCGGGTTTTGGGATGTTTGCGAGATATTTGAGTGTGGGGGTATTTTGGTCATTTTAGGATATTTTTCATTAAGTAAGAAATAGAAAATAGAAGAGAGAAAAATAGAAAGAAAGAAAGGGAGAAGAAAGAAAAAGGAGAGAAAAGAGAAGAAGAAGAGAAATAGTGAGAAAAGCTTGGGAAATCAAGAAAAATCAACTTCTAGAATCGATTTAATCGGGTAAGGGTGCGAAACTCAATTATTGTATGATTGTGTATGATTATGTATGTGTATTTGTGATGTTTGTTGGATTGAAATGAAAATATTTAGTAAAACCCATACTGTGTCAAATTGATTAGAAATTGATTGAATGTGTTGGAAATCATTCTTTTAGTGTTCATTATTGTTGGTATATGATAGATACATATTGATATGCATTGTATTGGTAATTTTCTGAGTGTAGGTGAAAATTGGAGGATTTTTGGTTAGAAAACGCAGAACTTCGTTCTGCAGAAATTTTTCTGGTTTTTCCAGGTCATACGCGTATGGGGCATGTTTATACGCATATGGACCTTGGCAATACGCGTATGGAGGGCGTGTCATGGGCCAATACGCGTATGGAATGTTATTTTGCTCGGCCATCTGCCCATTTGCGTATGATACGCGTAGCATTTCAGGGCAATACGCGTACGAGGTTGGGCATTACGCGTACGGACTTTTACACGTGAAATTTGGGGAAAATGAGTCTCTGCTCATACGCGTATGGCTCAGGGCAATACGCGTATGGATAGGACAATTGCAAAATGGGACTTTTCAAAATATCGTTTTTCGTTTTCTTTCGTAACTTGTGTTCCGTTTGTCCGATTTTTACATTCTTGGCATCGTTGTGTAGCTATTGAACTGTACTTTCTTATTATGATGATTTTGAAATTGGTAGCCGATTTAATTATGTTGGAAAATTGGGAATAGTGTCGGTCGTCGACTTTTGTCATTATAACTGTGCGTGATTGATGTGTATTATGCAAGGTGCTGTTGTGTGAGGTAAATGTATGTGTTTAGATGGGGTTGTGATGATTTGTGGTCGTATGGAAATTAAATGCATTGTTTTGGGCATAAGTGCAAAGTGTGATTTTGTCGATGTAAATGAATGTATTTATGTGTGCATATTAAATGTCATGGGTCATTGTATGCCAAGCATCATGATATGGGTTGTTGAGACGTCCTGAGTGACGGTTTGGATTCCTTAAGGAATTCGCTATAACGTCGTGTGCCTTATACAAAGAGGTGCGAGCGATGATTATAGACGATCGTGTGCCCATGTGGGGTGTGAGCGATCGGGTCGTGTGCCTTATACAAAGAGGTGTGAGCGATCCATAAACATTGTGTGCCTTATACAAAGAGGTGTGAGAGACGGGGAACATCGTATGCCCGACGGGGAGTTACAGTGATGTAACGAGCGATGATTCCTGCAGAGTTCCTGAGTGAACTAGTGATGAGAAACAATGGAAGTCGGTACCGCATGTGCATATGTATAGAGTCGTTGTGTTGGTCTCTTGCATGGTATAAATCATTATGGTTGCTTTATGTGTGGAATTGTGGATAAATTGATATATGGATATGTGTTGGTGATGGACATATGAATTATTCCTTGTATTGCCTTGTGTTTGCATTATGGCGTGAGTTGTGGTGAGAATTGTATATGTGTATATTTTCGTGTTATATATAATTGTATGCAATTATATTATGGTTGTTTTTCTCACCCTTCTGCTGTTTTATAATGCTCTATGAGGCATTGCAGATTAGAGTTGCTGGAGGTATTTTTGTGAAGCTTTGCGTCTTCATTCTTTTGTCGGTCGGCTCTGATATGTGACACCGGGTAGTTAGGGAGGCCGTTAGTGATTATTGTGTCTTCTGTATATATATCTTTTGGCTTGTGCATGTACAACTCGATGTATGACAAACTTTTCATGTGATATATATGTATGTTATTCAGTTTTAGATTTTCCGCTTTTATTCTAAATTCTGAAATGTGGGTGTAAGGAACTGAGTTCCTCTGTTGATAGCTACCCCACTGTTGCATATCTTTATGAGCAGGTGTTGTATGAATTGTTTCAATTTGATGTGACCCCTCGGTCTATGCCATGATAATTTAAATATACTCTGACGAAATTTTGAATTTTCTTTTACTGCTTTAAAGTAATTGGGGGTATAGATTGGGGGTGTCACACATATTGGTAATTTATTCTTTATTTTTATGGTCACCTTCCCCAGGGCGTATTTTTAACTTTCTTGTACATAGGTCTAAGGAAAAGCTTACAAACCTCAGACTTAGGCTATCAGACCCATAAGGAGTTTGCAAACCTCATATTCTGGTGTTGCCAAAGAAAGTTAAAAAGGGCAACATATTTTAACTCTCTTGTATATAGTGTTAAGTAAGAGCTTACAAACCTCTGACTTATCCTATTAGACTCAAAAAGAGCTTACAAACCACGTATTCTGATGTTGCCAAAGGAAGCTAAAATGTTTTTATTTTGGTTTTCTTAAATATGGAACTAGAGGGGAGCTTACAAACCTCTACCTTGGAACTGTTTGACTCAGGGGGAGCTTGAAAACCTCAGACCCTGATGTTACTAAGAAGACTAATTTATTTTTTCTTGAAAAGTAGTTCTTGGTGTTAGAGTCAATAGAACTCAGCTGTGGACTATCTGACTCAGGAGGAGCTTACAAACCTCATACCCTGTTGTTGCAGAGAAAATTAAATGCCCAACATTGTCCTTTAAATACTTGTGTTTGTCATCATAAAAAAGGGGGAGATTATTAGAAAAAGATTTGTTCTTGACATATTCTCTTTTAGTTTTGATGATAACAATAGTATTAAAAGAACAATAGTTTATTTGATGTGTGTTTTATTTATGCAGGTTCTTGTTCTTGTACATAAATAATCAGAATCTTTTTTACTTAGACACACTTGAGAGTTGCTTCATTTCTAGCTTCTGGTGGCAAAGTCTGAAGAACAATTGCTAGTGTGGCTTGACACAGACTTTTAACTGAAGACCTAAGCATTCAGACGAGTTTCTGCACTTGGTAATTGTATATCAGCATCTGGTACCATTCAGAGTTGGTGATAAAGTTTTGGATTGTCCGTAATACTAAAAGCAAGTTATATTGTCTTATCAATTTGTCAGCTCGAGTCTACAAGATTGCAAGGTTCAAGAAAAACTGGTACGTTCTATGGATGTGTGCTCCTAACGACTCTATCAGTACAAAACCTCTTGAAGACTCAAAGGTTAAACGCGTTACACACTAGATTTAGAATCTGCTGTGCATCCATCTTCAATGTCTCTTGTACTATAGAGTAAAGGAAAAGACACTTCCTCAACGGCTAGTTTCTGCAAAGGCTATATATATGGCTGAAGATTCAAGTTTGAATATTAACAAGGATTCTTCTGATGAAGGAGTAGAAACATCAAGCAATTATCAACTATATGTAATATGCAGATTTTCTGTTTTAGGTTGTAATTGTAAAAGCCTTAAGATTTCTTATCATTAAATATCTTAGATATCTTAAGAGCTTTAGGTCTTTGTTATGGTGATTTCCAGTACCTCTGATGCTTGCATCTTGTATACCTTATTCTCTATTCTGCTGAGCCTTCAGTAGTTTAGATTAAGTCTTTTGCTATGTGCTTAAGCAAAAAGTCTTATCTCATTGGGATTCAAGCAACAAATCTTGAGCTAAGATGCTTAAGCCATGTAAGTCTCATTGCTTAAGTGCTTAAGCTGTGAAAGTCTTATTCAGCTAGTCTGATTGAGCAAGTGGGGAAGACTCCATCTGAGGGGCGTGAGCAAGGGAAAGTCTTAGACATGTGCTCTAAGCAAAGTGAAGTCTCAGTCTGATGACCAGAAGAGTAGGTGGCTCGGTTAGAAGGCGTGAGCAAGAGAAGTCTTAAACATGTGCTTTAAGCAAGGGGAAGTCTCAACCTGAAGACATTGGACCAGGTGGCTCGGTCAGAGGGTGTGAGAAAGGGAAAAGTCTTAGACATGTGCTCCAAGCAAAGGAAGTCTTAGAAAGTTGGTCTGAGCAGTTGTAAAAGTCTTATGCGGAGCATAAGCGATTGTAATCATGAATTGGTTATAATGAAAATCTCTTTTGAGGCAAGGGGACTGAGTACTCTCAGTTAAGGGAGAAACCGGGATAAATCTTTTGTGTCTTCTGCTGTTATTTTATTTACTTCTGTTATATCCGCCGCTAATGAATTAAATAGAATTTAAACACCAGTTCTAATTTTGAAACTCTAATCAGAAGCTAAATTAAAAGAAAACGCGAAACACAATTCAACTCCCCCTTCTTGTGTACTTTTCACTCCTTCAATTGGTATCAGAGCCTGGTCTATGCTTAACACTTAACAGTGGCTCAGATAATGATCCAATAAGAAAAGTATATTTCTTCTTCAAGAAGGAATCAAGTGCCACATGAAAAGTATCATACGACTTTTCCTACCAAATTCAAATGGGTGACTCCACTGAATTTAAATGATGGAAAAGCTAAACATATTTTTAACTCATTGGACTTGATAAAGGATTGTTGAAGTTCTATAGAATATCCTTGAAATATGCATTGTTATAGAAGTAGATGGTTGAAAATCTCATTTAATAACTCAGAAGATGCTTATTGAATATCTTCAGAGGTAGTTGCATTCTGGTAGATGTTTTATCTCACTTTTGAGTATATCAAGATCATTGAAATGTTTGATGCTTGGACTATCTTTAAATTCTTGTGCTCAGATTTGTGGATCCATTTTTGAAGCTTGAAGTAGTTACACTTCATCTAATATTTTCAAGAAAATTCTAAGAAGATTGTTCTTTGACTTAGATCTAAAGTCACAGTTTCCTTTTTGATGTTTACATCTTGAAGTTGTTGTGTTTTCAAGATTTTTGTATAAGTTCAATATCTAGCCTTCGAATTGAATCTAATATAATGGTTAGATTAACCTTTTACTTAATTAACCATTGGATTAGATTCAATTCAAAGTCTATGATTTTGACTAAGTTAATAAAACTTGCTCTTGGAGTAAGTTGATCCCCACCCATATATAGTGGGAATCAACTTACTCTAAGAATAAGTTTTTATAAGTTACTCCACAATCATAGCATTTAAATTAGATTTAATCGAATGGTTATAAGTAAAAATGTTAATTTAACCACTAGATTATATTCAATTTAAAGGTTATAATATAGAGTAAATTCAAAAAACTTATAAGTTATATATATATATATATATATATATATATATATATATATATATGGGTTAAATAAGTTTTTAGTCTCTACAAATATCCCAACTTTCAAGTTTAGTCCCTCAAAAAAATTCCTTCAAACATTGGTCCTCTGAAAGTTTTCCGCCCCTAACTTTAGTCCCTCCTGTTAGTTTTCACTAACGGAGGATGATGTGGCACGCCAAGTGTGCAATAATCCCTTGCCAACTGTGTATTCTTCTTATGCCACGTCAGAAATGATTTTCTCCTTCTATTTCTCCTCCACCTTCCTCTTCCACGATAAATGCCCTAATCATTTCATTCATCTCTGCTCTCCTTTCATTCTTCCTTTCTGCTCTCCTAATCAAGAAAAGGGCATGAGACCCTAATTCCTCATTCTTTCACATACAACCAAGAACAGAGATGCATTACAACTGAAAAGCAACATCACTTCAGCAACACACTTTCACTCTCGGACTCTCTCCTCTTGTTCGCATCATCTTCCTCATCTTGTTTCGAACTCGCCACCCTTCACCAATTCTCCCTCACGACTATCTCGCTCAACCTCTCTTCTCTCTCTCGCTAGCAATCATAGGACGGATTCTTCCGCCGCGTCGCCACGCTGTCGATTTCAAACTAACAAAACTCAACCCTAATTTTTAAATCAAATCCGCGATTACGTAACAAACATGAAATTGGAGCAAAAATTCGTTCAAAATAAGGAATTGTGTACCTTGGAAGAGCCTCAGCACGGCGGTTTCGACACGGCTTGAGAGGTAATTTTCTTCTTTTATCAATTCTATATTGATGTGTGTAGTTACCTTGTTGTTATTGATTTGATTTGGAGCGTTACAATTTCTGGCTGTAATCCGTGTGTGTGTTGTTACTCTGTGATATCTTCAAAACTGTTTTTTTATACTGCTTGTGTATGTTGTGAAAGTGTGAATTTGTTTGTGAACTGTGCTCTGCTCCATCTTTTCTTTGTGTGTGATGTTACTGATTTTCTATGGATGTTATTTGGTTTTCTGTGGATGTTACTATAGATGTTATTTGGTTTTCTGTGAATTTGTTTGTGAACTGATTTTCTGCTCCAACTCTATTTTTCTGCTCTAACTTGTTGTGTTGACTTGATGTGAACTAGTGATATGAAGTTTGTCATGGCCTGTTATCTCATTGAACTCTACAACAAAACTTATGTTGGAAATTGAACTATACTGATCTCATGATATCTTGTCTCTAAACTGCAGGGGTTATTCTATTGGTGTTAGGTCATAGCAATTGAATGGTTAGTTCATGAGTAATAGGTTGGCTGTTATGAATGGTAATGGAATTAGTTACTTGTTATGTTAAACTGACAGTGGTTATGTGATTGTCAAAATTAGTGAAATGGCTTGATTTTAGAAACTTACCAATGGTTAAATAGTTCAATAATTGAAGATTGTTAGAGGTTAGGAGGCTGTTATTTCTGTTAGAGTTAGGAGACATACGAATATTCAGCTTGTAATGAACTAGTGGGTTAGTTATGATGGAGGTTAGAAGCTGTTAGGAAGTCTTAGCAGTTATGAAGAATCCTTCATTATACAGAAATGATTTTCTATTTGCAACATGCCAATCTTCAATTTACTCCATGGATCTGGAAGGGTAGGCAGACATAGTGAATCAACTACATGTGAAGTTTTAGAGGTCCTATGAAAATTTGGTGAGGGCGATGATTGTACTCGTGAATTGTCAGTGATTTCTTTATCAACAGTGGCTCTTATCTTTTCTTCGCAAGCACTGCCATAATCGACACCATTTTTTACCATGCAGCTTATCACTTGTGCTTTCTAGTTTTGTTAATTTTGAGATGCCACTGAACTTGTGTGTTATGACCTGAAGTTGGTCTTGTTGTTTGCAATTTTTGCTTGTTTCTGCAACTTGTATAATGAGTGGTGTCAGTTGTTGTATAATGACCTGCAGCTTGTCTCTGCAATTGCATTTTCTCAACTTTGTATTGGTTTAGGATGCTACAGCTGTCTCAGCTGTTGTTCAGATATATGTCCATTAATATACAGAGGAATCTGCGGAGGAATAGCTTCTACTACTATTTGGGTTTCCAACCATGTTGTTTCTCAATCTTTCTTATCTTTGACAGAAGCAATTGGAGCAGCTTGGACTTTCATTCTCTTTGGAATTATTGCATTTATAGGCATTTTCTTTGTTAATAATTTGTTCACGATGAAAATAATTTATTGTAGCTTGAATTCAAGTGTTATTTGGAAAAAATCTACTAAATTTTTCGAAACTGCGTGCTTTGCAGAAGGTGAAGATGCATACATGTTACAAAAATGTTACAAAAATGATGTGTTTAAATTAGCTAAAGATTAGCTATGCATTAACTACAAAAATTGTGTGTTTAAATTGCTAGAGATTAGCTAGGAATTAGCTAGGAAGTAGTTGCAGATTAGCTACCATTTATAGGTTCAAATATGAAATTAATATAAAAAAAATTAAAATTGAAACAATTGCCACGTGGCATACATGTCAGCAATTTTTGCCACATTTACATTGCCACATGTAAGCCACGTCATCAAAAGATTTTCACATGGTATGCCACATAAACCACCGTTAGTGGAAACTAACGGGAGAGACTAAACTTAGGGACGGAAAACTTTCAAAGGACCATTGTTTGAAGGAAAATTTTGGAGGGACCAAACCTTAAAGTTGACATATTTGTAGGGACCTTATATATATATATATATATATATATATATATATATATATATATATATATATATATATATATATATATATATATATATATATATATATATATATATATATATAAGACTAGTCCGATGATATTTATTTTAGAATTAGAAAATTTACGTAATTTAAAATACTCGTAATTTTTATTTTGACTTTTTGTAGAGTGAATATTTTTGAAAAACGTTTTTTTTCATAAATAAATTTTTAACACATAATATACATAAATAGTAATTAGTAAAGTACCGCTTTATCGGGACATGTATTACTATGGGTGTGTTTGTTTCGGTGCTAGAAAAAAAGTTTTCGGGGATCTAAGGCTGAAAATAATTATTCTATTGTTTGGTAGATGGGAAAGAAAAAAAATGTCTTAGAATAAATAATTCCCAGGAATAAAATTTACTCATGAACTTATGAAAAGGGTGGGAATCATATATTTTCATGGGAATAAAAAATAACCAACTATAACTACCCACTTTCATATTATTTCAACACATTATTTTATATTTTTAAAATTTTAAAATTATAATTAAATCAATTTCAAAATTATTCCTTGAAATCTTAATTATTTACCAAACAAATTGATGAGAATAAAATTTCTAGGATTAACAATCCTAGAAATGATATTCCTGAAAATATAATTTTAATCTCTCAAACAAACACACTCTATATAATAATACACACACTCATTAGATAAACAAATACACACATTCATAAAATATAAAGGACAAGCTATTGCAACGAACATGGGCTTTAGAACGGACATGGGCTTTAGAACGGACATGTATTTCTATTTTGAGATGCAACATGGCACAACCAAATTAATCACCGTACCTCTATATTTTAGATGATTGAATTAAAGGATTAAATATGTTTTTGGTCTCTATAAATATCTCATATTTTATTTTTAATTTCTGGAAAAAAGATATATTTTAGTACCTTTACAAAATTTTTATACATGCAGTTTTAGTCCTTGATATTTTTTAAAATTTTAAAAACTATTTAATTATTCTTAAACTTTTAAATTTTTGAATAATTGTTTTCATACGTGTACAAATTACTATAAAATATTTCTTTACCAAATTATATAATTTTTTAAAATGAGAAGAATTAAATATGAATTTTTAAAATTTCAAAAGGTAATGATAAAAGTAATAAAAATTTCGACATAAAAATCAAATTTTGAGTTCCTTTTTTTTCGAGGAACTTTTTATAGCGTTCTAAACATATCTGTAAAATAGTCATTCAAAAATACACATTGGTTTAACAATATGAACTAAAATTACGTGCATAATTATTTTGTAAGGATCAAAACACGCTAGTTTTTTAATAGGGACAAAAAAACAAAATTTTATAATTTTATAGGGACCAAAAACCCTTGATTAAAATACCTTTTAAATTAAAATAATTGAAATTGCAAAAGTACAAATAATTTAAATAAAAATACCCTTTTCAAAACATATCGTGAGATTTCAAAAATTTTAGAAGATTATTAGATATTCACACGTAAGCATGTCTTTTATTTTTTAATTTTTTTTAATGATTGATAGGTTTTTACTAAATTTTTAAAAACTCATTAAAGATTTGGTATAGAAAGATATGTACTTAATTTTGTTTTTATTGAGAACAAGAGGAAGAAATTGCAACATCATACATAGATTGAGCGTCAGACCTATTAGAGATGTTGTAGAGAGTTATGGTAGAGACGATAAAGATGATATGGATAGTCATTTGTGCACTATGGTCAATAATGAGGAGACATGGGTTATTGTGATTGATATGTTGAGCTAGAGGATGATACAAACGTGCATGATCAGGATGATACATGTGACGGCTGTGATGGTCCAACAGACGAGGGTTTCCTTGGAGGACCTTCTGATCCTATATTATTGATCGAGTATGTTGATCATGTTGTATTCAGATCATGATAGGGAAAGGTAAAAATATTTTTATTTAAGTTTATTTTACGTGTTAATAATTAATTGGTAGTAATTGATAATTTATACTTTAATTGTTACAGGACCAAAAACCATTTAAGGTCCCCACTCATGGTCAGAAGCTGGAGAAATTCTCGGCATTGTAGATGCTACAGGATTTATGACACTTGTATATAATGTTGATCAGCTGCCACAGGTGGATTGTGCGCGCACTATGCTTGATATGCTTTTGCTAAGTGATGTCATAAGGAGAAATCTTCAATTCATCTTCCATTTGGTGAGATGAAGATTATCATCGACGATTATATCAACCTTTTTCCGGTATAAATATTTATTATGTTTTATTTTTTTATGTACTTGTTATGTTTATTTTGTATGTTTGATTTGTTGTGTTAAAATTATATGTTTTTACTACAGTGTTGGATATACGAGCATTTTCATTCCACTTGTGATATGCGCGATCGTGTTCATATCATAGTTGGCTCACCACAAGCCACAAGATGAGGCTGAAAGAATTCTCATTCAGGAGAAGTGAAAAGCGGAAGATTAATGTTATTGAAATTCTGGCATAGCAGACACTAGATGTCCTAATGCATGTCAAGACATTATTCTGCATAATTATTAAACAATAACAGGACAACAAACTGAAACCCAGGATATCATGAACTGCAAAAACACAGATGTTTCGACATCTGTTCCAACATGTTAATCAAAATTGAACTGTAAATTGTAGAATGATAAACAACACAGAATACGATGACCCAGTTCGGTGCAAATCACCTACATCTGGGGGATACCAATTCAGGAAGAAGAATCCGCTATCAGTAGTATAGTTTTATGAAAACAACCCCAGATTTACAGTAAACACACACGTTTACCTATCACTACCCAATGAAGACTTTATCTAAGAACTCCATCCTAGATAAGAGAAACCCATCTCACTCCCTAAATCACAACCTGTGATTATCTAACAGTTACTACACCATAACTGTATCATCCTATTGAAAGACACCCATCTCAATACAGAGTTCAGTCAAGCATCTTTGACTAACAAGTTAACTTGGATTTGCTTCAAAGCTTCATCCAAGAACAATACACGATTCATTACCTACGCGTTTCTGAATCTGTATAAGTACCTATTTCTACCACAATGTATCAAATCGATACAGAGGAAGACTTACGAGAGAAACCTACGACTCTCAAAACCTAAACCCTACTTTACAAAATAGGATTCCTAAGTCTATGTCGTTCTCTCTCCACTTCTGCATTAGGTTTTGGTCTTCCTTTTATAGCCTTCTGCTTTGTTGGACTTCATATCTTTGATCCTTGATCCACTGCCAATCGCGCCTTGAATCTTAGAAAAGATTTAAAACAAAACCTGCTGTGACAGTCATGATGTCGAATCTTCATGCTGTGACATTTTATTCGACATCTTTGGTCTGGGGCATAAATCTTCATGTTGGAACATATTTTCCAACATTATGTTTTACCAAAATTTAGTCAAACCATTGTAGCTTTCAATCTCCCCCTTTTGACAACTTTTGGCTAAAACATTCTTCAGTTTGATGGTGCATGCAGTGGAAGAGGGGAGAAGATAACCTCTTCATTCCCTTGTGACACCAAATACACACTTGCTTCTTAACTCCGATCACAAAACACAATTCCAAAGATGTTAGAACTAACGTTAGAACATCCTTCGACATTTTGATCAGTAGCACAGATGCACATACACCTCTTAGTTGTAGGCAAGAAGCCATTCTCCCCTTTTTAGCCAAAAGTTGGCAAAAATGGCCCATGCAGATCCATACCCAGATTGTACTTACCCCAGCACGGACAACACCCATTTCCTGTCAACTTAAGAAAGATGTTCTAGGACAATCCTCCTTAAATATTGAATAAGTTGTGTGGGTAAAGCCTATCCATTTGAAAGAAATAAAAGAATAGTCAATGAGAGCAATAACAACTTGTCAAGTTAGTTTCAAAATATTCCACCTTTTCTGACTTGTCCTTGAAACTGCTTCTGAATAGTGTCCTGATACCTAACCTGATTTTGTTAGATTTATGGTGTAGCGCCTCAAAATTTGCCCTCTTGCTTTTAGCTTTTACTGGCTTATGTTGCATTGCATTTTTTGCATAATCATCATTCGCATTTCATTGGTTCTTTGGCATGGGATCAAGGTGTCCAAGTCAAATCCAAGGAGCCTTGAGCCCCAAGAGGTCTTAATGGGTCATCACCTCATCATATGATCAAGCTTGACAAGAGAATGCAGGGAATCACATCACCCTAATCAGTGCAAAACTAGGGTTTTGAAATTCTTGAGTAGAATGCCCCAATGGGCAAGATCTTTGAGTTTTTATCACCTCCAAATGTCATATCTCATCTTTGTTAGACAGGATTTACATCATATTCAGAGGAATTTGGATTTGGAGGATGTGCTGTTTTTCTCCTAGACTGAGGGTTTAAAACTAGGGTTTGCCATGAAATCAGTTTATTTCTGATTTCTTGGGTAAGACTTGATCTCATGGTATTCTACATGTCCTCAAGGGTCTAGAGATGGAAGATTGCCCATTGATTCATTTCAGAAGAGGTTTAATTGGTCAATTGCTTGAGAATCAAGAAATTGGGGATAAAGTCAACTGTGCAGTGAAAAAGTCAACTCCTGACTTTTCAAGGTCAAATTCATGAAATTCAAGTCACATATGTTCATTGGACAAGATTTGATCAAGAAATGATGGAGAAATCATGAAATATCAAGAAATGCACAAAGTTTCCATTTTTAGAAACTTAGGGTTTCCAAAAATGGCAAGTTTGGACCATTTTGCACTACACTTTAAGGCTTCCTTTCTTCAAGATAAAAGCTCCAAACTTCAGGCCCAAGTTGAGCCAATTAAATATCACACTCTAAGCTTCAAATCCATATAAAGAACTCTTCCATTGGATCAAAATTGAGAGAGTTATGATCAATCAAAGTGGAGCAAAATCAAGGCAAAAACCAAGTCATGGCAAGGCAAGCGCAGGCCCATAGGCCATAATTTCATCAAACACTTGGCGTGCCAAATGTTAAGCCATTTTTCTCATGGAATAAAGCTTCAAATGAAAATTCCAATTGATGTTCACACACAAACGCGCGTTTAATGGACTGGGTCACCAATTGATGTTCACACCCCACATGTTAAGCCCAATGTTTCTTTTGAACGTACCTTTTACTTTTTCTGCACCCCCACTCCATTTCTTTTGTTTTTTTTTATTTTTTCTTTCATATATTGTTTTGATTTCATTTTAATAAAGATACTAAAACTCAGCAGAAAATTCCAAATAAATTCATAAGTGTTCTTGACACATTTAAATAATTTTCCATATTTTTTAATTCTGATTTCATGAATTTTTACACATAATTCCATGATTTCTTTTCAATTTCTTTTTGAGCGAGTTTCTTCATGAACCCTTGAATTTACACATTTTATTTTTCTTATCTCATACACTGTTTTTCATCCATTCTTTTTGGATTGGTTAAAGGACATCTTGAGGCATCTAAACCAATTTTATTTTGATTTTTAAAGTCATTTTATCACATGTTTGCATGTTCATCTTTGTATTTCCTTTTGGTTTGTTTCAATGTGATTTTGTGAAATTCTTTGGTCATGTTTTCTTTTGAGTTTTGCCATGAGTTTTGGTACATGTTTTTTGTTTCTGACTTGGTGTGTTTAGGACCTATTTTTACAATTTTCTCATGTGCTTTGATATTTGTTTAATGCCTTGCATTTGAAGTTACATGTATGCACATTCTTCTACTTCATTCTCATATGATTTTGTTGAGGCACTTGTGCCACCTCTTGTGCTCACTTTGTATGATATTATAGGTCATTGGTATGATATTATAGGTCATCTTGAACCATGATTATAGGTCATTTGTTTTCATTCTTTGTCATTTGTACATAATTGTTCTAAATGTCGTTCTTACATGAAAATTTTTGTCCTAATGCTTGCATCTTCTCTTCTTAAGCTCTACATGTTTCATGTGTGCATTTTGTATGAATTTTCATTCATTCCATTTGCATCTCATTAATAGTATGCCACTATCCATATACATTCATTAATCATTCCATATGATACACATCCTTAACATGTAAATTTGTGCATATAATTGAAACTTGTTTCTTCTCCTTACTTCTACTTCATCTTACTTCCTCTATTTGTATCTTTGCATCCATGATTTGTATGATGATTCATGTGCATTGTGAGACATTTATGAATGGTATATGGTTCTGACCTTGATCTTTTATGAAGCATTATTGCATGTTCACTTTGCATTTCCACTCATTCTTCATCTATTCCTTTCATGTTGCACTTCTTTGATGTTTAAGGCATTATGTGTGCAAAATTAGTGCATGTTTAATATCTTAACATTAGAGAACATCCTTAGAGCATTGGTTCTGACATTGATTGATTTTCATGTCTTAGGATCTTTATTAATTGGTTCTTAATTTGTTTAATCATTACTTGTTATTCTTTCCTTATTTCACCACTTGTAAATAGTTTTTGAACTAACCTTTTCATGTTGGTGCTAATGGTAAGTAAGTGTGTGGATATGCTTCCACATACACTTCTTTCTTCCATTTTCTCTTATGTCCTTTAATAATTCAACTTGTGATCATGATGAGCATTTATATGCTTTCCTTGAATAACTTCTCTCTTCTCCCTTTTGAGTTATAACTCATCTTCTACTTTAGAAGTGAGTTGTTTAACTCACTCTTCTTCTCCATTCTCTTAGGATTAGGTTTCTTAAACCACATTAACCATAGGAACATCCATGTATGATAACTTTAGGGTTTGAGTCTTAGTCTCCCTCATTAGATTTTACCTTTCTCCACCTTTTAAGTCTTTCTCTCCTCATCTCAAAACAAAAAGAAAAAACACTTAATAAAGGTTGACGCATATTGCATGTGAGCCTAGAACATGGGAAATGGAAGGAGGAGGGTTTATCTCCACCTTTCTAGAGTGTTTAGCATACGTCCTATTAGGAAGACCATGTGACGCATTCGATCCTCTATCATAGACTTGAATGCAATAAGTGTTATTAACACAAAGATAATCAAAACACTTCTCCTTAAAAGACAAAAACAAACAACAATTCTCCTCTCTTCTCTTTCACTCTATTCTTAAGGGTTCGTCACTCCCGTTCTACCGCAAACAGGTAACGCCTAAGTCTCCACACAGCGTGCTGCAACACCTAACTGTTGGGACGCGTAATCTGACGTTTCCATAAAAAAACACAAACAAAGCACCGACTTCGTTAAGTCGAACTACGACTGCTCTGATTTCCTCCTTCTGGTTAGATTGAGGATACGTAGGCATGAGACGACGATGTCTTGGCGAGCAACCTTCCCCCTAGTTCATGTCCGAACTACGTTGACTGTGATTTCCTGTTCCCGAGGGAATACGTAGGCCTAGGACTCCGAGGACGTCCTATCGAGTCACTTCTTTTTCTTTTCTTTTTCATTTCTCCGTTCTTTCCCGTTCTCGTTTCTTCGTATTTCCAATCGCAGTGGAGCTCCAGACGATGACACCTTTTGATCGAGACAACAAGCGTGGATCCCATCGGGTACAATGGACGTGTTGGGTGCTAACACCTTCCCTTCGCGTAACCGACTCCCGAACCCAGATCTCTTGGTCGCAAGACCATGCTCTATCCTTCCCCTCAGGTTTACGCGGTGTTTCCTTTCCATCTCTTGGGATAAATACACATTGCTGGTGACTCTGTTTCGGTGCCACTTTCGCGTTTGTACTTGGATGAAAATCCCGGGAACGACAGCTGGCGACTCTGCTGGGGAAACCCAGAATCTCTGGTTCCCTAAGCGAGTCAATCCTAGCGCTTGTCTGTTTTCTTTCATTGGGTGTTTACTGTGGTGCTTTGTTTTGCTGTTTTACTATTTTACTGCATTGTTATTTACCGCTTTACTGTACTTTACTGTATGTATCGCATTCACTGCATTACATATCATTATTATGCTGGACTGTGCTGTGGTTTTCTGTTTGGCAGGCAGGGTGTTCTGAGAGATAAGCCCACTACCCAGGCTTGAGTACACACATAGGTATTAGAGTGGATAGTCATGACGCTTGCGTGGTGGTGACCACGTATTGTTGTTCATGAGACACACAACCAGACGGGGTTCTATCAGGAGCTATCTACTACTGTATGTTTATACAGGCCAGTAGTTATTCTCTTGAGGAATTGTTAACTCTAGTGACCATTCCCGAGGACTCAGTAGCGGTACTCCTCCCGAGATGTGACAGTGGCAGACCACGTTCTGTGGCAAACCCATTGCACATTCTCGATCCGAGGACCCAATGTTGGGAACTTGCTATAGGATGTCCTTTGTGAAAGAGAATCAGTGGAGGCACTCCTCGATTGGCGATAGTACTGTACCCCGAGGGATGAATGTACTATTACTTCTCGACCTTAGTGCCTGAAGCTAAGGACCTTTCGTTTTGGTGAATCAGTTGAGGCCTTCTCGATTGATGATGATGCCAAACCAGAAATGGTGAACGTATCATCATTTCTCGACCTGAGAGACTAGGATACTGAGGATCTTAGTACTCACACGACCTGAGAGCCTAGGATACTGAGGATCTTAGTACTCACACGTGAGAAGGGCGGGTTGTTTACAGGTTTGCAGGTAACCATAACCTCCTACATACTTGGTTTTCTGTTGTCATTACACGAAAGGAGAATTCATCCTATTGTATTCAGATGGTTCCTATCTATGGTTCTATATTGTTCTTAGAGCTACACTGACACCGTTCACAGTCCAGCACAGACACTTGGCACCTTGATACCATGCCCTTTGCATTGCATTTACATATCCTAACATACATGTTTATTCATTTCCAGGTGCATATTTTACCCTCGATTCCAGTCATCAGGTTCTCACAAGGATGAATACTAAAGAGAGGAAGAATATCATCAGTTACAAGTTCCTCACGCCTACTCTAGGCCCTATTATTGTCCTGAAAGGAATGGCGAGCCCTAAAGTGCGGAAAGCTTTCGAAGAGAAATATGGGTGGATTTTATCTTTTGTCTGCAATGTCAGTGATTACGAATACAGGGGTCTCCATACTTTGATACAGTTCTACGATCCTCCTCTGAGGTGTTTTGTATTTCCAGATTATATGTTGGCACCTACTTTAGAGGAGTACTCCAACATGTTAGGGATTGCTATCAAGGAGGAGCCTCATTTCTTTGGGTCTACAGGTGATCTGGATTATGGGAAAGTGGCTGGTGCTCTTTATTTGAGCAAGTCAGAGCTAGAAGCCAATATCTCCAACAAAAGAAAGCTTCGAGGTTACAAGCTGGGGTATTTGATAAAGAAGGCTCAGGAGGCTGCAAAAGACGGGAATTGGGTTGTTTTTAATGCTTTTCTAGCCCTTTGTGTATATGGTATTGTATTGTTTCACAACGAGCCTGATTTTGTTGATACGGACGCCCTTCGGATATTCATGATGAAAAATCTGGTACAACAGAAATGAAAAGAAAAGAGGAGGGGTAGTTCATTGTTGTGCACCTTTGTTCTATAAGTGGTTTGCAAGTCGCTTACCGCAATCAGGAGCTTTTGTGGATTCTAAAGATTCTCTAGAATGGAGTCAGCGCTTAATGGGACTAGTTGCCAAGGACATCATATGGGTAGATCATGGGCTAATTGGCAAGAACATTATCCACAGCTGTGGTGAGTTTCCTAATGTTCCACTAATAGGAAGAAAGGGAGGAATCAACTACAATCCTTCTTTAGCCGTCCGGCAATTTGGGTGCGCTCTGATGGGTCCGCCCATTAAGAGAGATGTAGAGGAGTCCCTGTATTTCCATGCATCAGATGGTTTGGAGACAACACAAAAAGTCTCTGAAAGTTGGGCTAATGTGCTAAAGAAAGGGAAAGTTGCTCTAGGCAAACACAACAATCGGGCTTATCCAGCATATGAAGAGAGGGTGAAGAAAAGAGTTGAAGATTTTCACTTGCCTTTTGGTAAGGCACCCCTTCTGTATCCTGAGGATGAGAAAGAAATAAGTACTGCCACTGTGGAAGAATTCGACAAGTTGCAAGCTTCGGTGAAAAAGCTTCAAGGAGAGAATTTTGAGTTGAGCAGTCGTCTTCAAGAAGCGCTACATACCAGCAAAAGATTGGAACTGAAAGCCCAAGACGCGGAACAAATCTTAGCAGCAAGAGAAAGGGATTTTGCAGAAAGAGCTCAACATTTCCAGAAAATTAGTAAGGGTGCCGATGCTGCCACTCAAGCTCATAAAAAGACCAAACAGGCTTTAGCCCAGACTAAAGACACGCTAGCCAAGCTTCAGCAAGCCTGGGATGAGGTCAGAATAGAGAATATATAGCTGCGAGAGCAATTAAAGGCCAAAGAAGATGAGCTTCTGAAAGCGCATGAATAACGGAGAAAGCATCGGGAAGACTTTGGAAAAAGCCAAGAGCAGCTGAAGAATGTTAATAATGAACTAAAAGTGTCCAAGAAAAAAATTGAGGATGCCATGGTGGAGATGGGAGGACTCAAGATACAAGCTGGGGTGAAAAGGTTTAAGGAAGTGAGTACTGATGAAGCTCTCTTGATGCACGCAGATTCATTAGCCGAAGCTTTGAAGAGGAGAGACATTTTTATCAAAGAGTTGATTGAAAGGCCGGGTCATCAGTGCACCAGAATCCTTTTTGAAGAAATCAAGCATTCTAGTGAGAAATTGAAAGATTTGGAGTTAGATGTTTGATCTTACTTTCCCACCTTTTTAATGTAGTTTTGTTGATGTACTGTTGGCTACCATCAGGCTTGTTGATGGAGTCATTTCCTTGATGTACTTCCCATTTACGGACTCGTTGTAAAATGCTTCGGCACTTATTAGTTTTCTGTTGAATTCAATGAATGGCTTATTAAAAGGGGTTTCTTCGGCATCATGCTATTCACCAGCACATTATCACAGCACAGTTCTTCGCAATATTTTTCTCTCAACATTATGTGACTATTATTGAGATTCTTGTGATTAAGACTGGAATCAGGGTGTAAAACGCCCTGGGGATGAAAAACATGACATTTGCATTTTCATAATCATAAGCATTTTTGCATAACAGGTACTTGTTTCGGTTTTTCCTAACCTTTATTTAATTTCAGGCAGAATAGCTGACCAACCGATTCATCAATATTCTACTCGACTCAACCAGAAAAGAGTAATGGAGCAAATGTAAGCAGAAATGGCCGCCATGCAAGCCCGTATCACCCAATTCATGGAAATGATGCAAGGGGTCGTGCAGGGACAAGAGCAACTCAGAACTCTCGTTCAACCTCTCGTGGCAAGAGTAGATAACAATGGTGTACTACATGGTGGTCTCCAGAACAATGTTGTTCCTCCGGGCGGAGGTGCTAATGGACACAATATTCAGAATGGACCTTCGGGCGGAGTTCCAGTTCCCACTGTTGTTATCCCTCCGGGCAGAGGAGAGAATGTGGTGATTCCTTCTGTGATTGGAGGAGGAAACAATATCCATGCAGTTCATGGCCATTACTTTGATGACCAATAAGACGATGTTTTCTCTGTACCAGGTGGAGATGCTGGTCTCCCGGTTGTTGATGACCAAAGGATTAGAATGATCGAAGAGCATCTAAGAGGGGTGGTAAATCAAAATTCTGTGGGAATGGATTTGGATGACCTAGGGTTGGTTCCTGATGTAAGAATTCCTCATAAGTTTCAAGTCCCCACTTTTGAGAAGTACAACGGCACTACTTGCCCCAGGACACATGTTCGGGCATACGCAAGAAAGATGGCTGCGTACTCCCGTGATGAAAAATTGCTGATGCACTTCTTCCAGGACAGCCTGTCTGGAGCGTCCCTGGAATGGTATATGCAGCTCGAGAGGAGCCATATACGCAACTGGAGGGAGATGGTGGAAGCATTTGTGAAACTCTATCAGTATAATACTGACTTGGCTCCCAACCATACAGAGTTACAAAATATGTCTCAAAAGAGTGGTGAAAGCTTTAAGGAGTACGCGCAGAGATGGCGCGAGTTGGCAGCGAGGGTACAACCACCAATGCTAGAGAAAGAAATGCTGAATCTATTTATGGATACTTTGCCGGGACATTATTATGAAAAACTGTTACCTTGCATGTCGGGCAAGTTTGGCGACTTGATCATGGTTGGGGAGATGCTAGAGGGTGGAATCAAAGCTGGGAAAGTTTCGGGTAATGATGGGTTGTCTTCTAGTCAGGGGAAGAAACCATATGCGAATTATAAAAAGAAGGAGGAAACCAATTCTGTCTCGTCTCACCGAGGTAAAGGGAAGCAACGCCAGAACTATAATCAGCAGGTAGCATCAGTGACAATTCTGGCAGCACCTCCACAGCAGCAACAGAATCGTGCTCCATGCCAGCAGCATTTTACGCCTAAACAAAACTGACATTTTGACACTCCACCTCTACCGTATTCACAGTTATTCCAACACTTACTTCAGCTGCAGCTAATTCAAAAGAGGACTCTAGCTCCTATCACTGGTAATCCACCTCCGGGTTATAATCCTAACGCCCATTGCGACTTCCATTCTGGGGCACCCGGACATCATATCGAGGACTGCAAGGCTTTTAAGCACAAGGTCTAATACTTGGTGGATTCTAAGGCTATAAACTTTTCAAATGATGGGCCGAATGTTATCCAGAACCCAATGCCTGATCATGGCGGGCCGAGGGTTAATGATGTGTTAGAGGAGAATGAATCTTTGAACCTGGTTATGGATGTGAATGAATTAAGGACTCCTTTGATGGTGGTAAAGGAGAGATTATTGATGGGTGGAGTGGACCCCGGTTGTGACAAGGATTGTTCAGAATGTCTGATACAGACGAATGGTTGTGGGTTGTTGAAATCAGGAATTCAAAAGTTGATCGATGAAGGTAGGTTACAGTTTGACAGGTGTGACCAACGAAAAGAGGTTATCGACAGCGATGTGGCTACCATCACTATTCCATTCAAGACAATCACAATTTCAGCGGCGGCAAGACCAGCGCCAGTGATAATTATAGGTCCTGGACCCATTCCTTATGAGAGTACCAAGGCCATTCCTTGGAACTATGGGGCAGAAGTTTTCGTTAATGGGCAGAAACAAGAGTTAATGGGAACGTCGGTAGCAAGTTCTAGTCTTGAGGAAGCAGAAGCTATTACCCAAAGTGGCAGAATCTTCACTCCTTTCGATGAACAGGCTGATAGTTCCAAACAGAACAAGGGTAAACAGGCCGTAGATAATTCTGTACAGACCCCGGCAGTGACTGACTCCGTAGTAAGGCCAACTGATAGTCCTTTCTCCGAGAATGTAGAGGAGTTCATGAGATTGATTCGAAGAAGTGACTATAAAATTGTGGATCATTTGCATCAGACGCCGTCCAAGATATCCATATTATCCTTGTTGTTGTGTCCGGAAGCTCACCGAAACGCATTGTTGAAAGTGCTGAATGCCGCTTATGTGCCCCAAGAGATCTCGGTCAATCAGCTCGAGGGGGTGATAGCCCATGTTAATGCAGGCAACGGTTTGGGGTTTACTGATGCTGACTTGACTCCAGCTGGGAGAAACCATAACAATGCCTTGCATATTTCTGTTGAGTACCGTGGGTCGTTGATCTCTCATGTGCTTGTGGATACAGGATCATCTTTAAATGTATTGCCTAAGAAGGCATTGATGAAGTTGGATACCCGAGGGTTGATATACACACCAAGTGATTTAGTGGTGCACGCATTTGATGGGTCTAAAGGGCTATTTTTGGAGAGGTTGTATTGCCAATTAAGGTTGGCCCAGAGGTCTTTGATGCCACATTCTATATAATGGATATTCAACCCGCTTACAACTGTCTACTTGGTCGGCCGTGGATTCACAGTGCTGGGGCTGTAACGTCTACACTCCATCAGAAGCTAAAATATATGGTGGATGGACACGTGGTGACAGTCTGCGGAGAGAAGGACATTATGATAAGCCATTTATCTACTTTCAAATATGTGGAGGTAGATGGTGAAATACAGGAAACGTTATGCCAGGCTTTTGAAGCGGTAAAAGTGCATGAAGAGGTTCCCAAGGAGGGTAGCCCATCTGAAGGGGTTAAGCAGTTTACCGTGGTTGAGCAGCCGGAAATTTCTATGTCATCCCTCAAAGATGCACGGGCGGTAGTTGAAGCTGGAGGGTCGTGAAAATGGGGTCAAGTTATTGAGGTTCAGAAGAAGCAAGATACTTATGGGCTGGGTTACAAGCCACCCAGGCGTCCTGAAGAGCCTCTGAAGTTTTACGGCCCGATTCATTTTACCAGTGCTGGGGTATTCTTTGATAGAGTCAACGCTATTGAAGAGGATGGGGACAGTGATTGCGACATGGATAATTGGATCCGCCCCTGCATGCCTGGTCAAAGTCCATGCAACTGGTCATCGGAGAAGATCATCCAAGTGACTGGCCCAGAGTAATTGTCTTTGTTTTTCTATTATGTTCGATCCTATGCTCTGCCCAAGGCGTAGTGACTCTTGTTTGTAGGGCTTGAACATTTCGTATGCTTTTCTTTGTCAATAATAAAGGACTTTTCGCATTCAAATATTTCCGATCCCTGTTTTTCTGTTTTCCTTTGTGCATAAGATCACATCAAAATGGCAATGTGTTTTGTTTGATGCATACATAATAAAACATGAATCATCTATCATGCAGGTTACCTTGTTCAGATTCCATCCCTCATGATTCGGCTATGGCTCAGTTTGATTTCGATAATCCCATATATCAAGCTGAAGAAGAGGTTGAGGAAGGCTGTGAACTTCCTGAGGAATTGGCCAGATTGCTAAAACAGGAGGAAAGGGTCATTGTGCCTCACCAGGAGGAGATTGAGATTATTAATTTGGGAACCGGGGATGCGAAGAAAGAGGTAAAGATTGGGGCTGCTTTGGAAGATGGTGTAAAGGGAAGATTGATTGAAATGCTTTGAAAGTATGTGGATATCTTCGCCTGGTCTTACCAAGACATGTCTGGGCTTGACACTGACATCGTGGTACACCGGTTACCGCTCAAAGAGGGATGTACTCCGGTTAAGCAGAAGTTGAGAAGAACGAAACCTGAGATGTCTATCAAGATCAAAGAGGAGGTCCAGAAGCAGATAGATGCCGAATTTCTGGCTGTGACGAGTTATCCTCCGTGGGTTGCTAACATTGTGCCTGTACCTAAGAAGGACGGAAAGATCAGGATGTGTGTAGATTATAGAGATCTGAATAGAGCAAGCCCAAAAGATGATTTCCCGCTCCCTCACATCGACGTGTTAGTAGACAACACTGCTCAATACTCTGTATTTTCCTTCATGGATGGCTTCTCTAGGTATAACCAAATCAAAATGGCCCCCGAGGACATGGAGAAAACAACGTTCATAACACCGTGGGGAACATTCTGTTACAAAGTAATGCCCTTTGGATTGAAAAATGCTGGGGCAACTTATTAGCGGGCAATGGTGACTCTCTTTCATGATATGATTCAAAAAGAGATCGAAGTATATGTTGATGACATGATCGGGAAGTCACAAACGGAGGAGGAGCATCTGGTAAATCTACAGAAGCTTTTTGATTGGTTGATAAAGTTCAGACTGAGGTTGAATCCGAACAAATGCACCTTCGGGGTGAGATCGGGAAAACTACTGGGGTTTGTTGTCAGCGAAAGAGGTATCGAGGTTGATCCTGCTAAAGTAAAAGCCATACAAGAAATGCCTGAGCCGAGAACAGAAAAAGAGGTTCGTGGTTTTCTGGGGAGGTTGAACTACATTGCCAGGTTCATATCTCATCTTACAGCCACTTGTGAACCAATATTCAAATTGTTGAGAAAAGATCAAGCGGTCAGGTGGAATGAAAATTGTCAAAAGGCGTTCGAAAAAATAAAAGAATATTTGCAGGAACCTCCGGTCCTTATGCCGCCAGTGCCAGGAAGGCCATTGATTATGTATCTTACGGTTCTTGAGAACTCAATGGGGTGTGTGCTCGGTCAACACGACGAGTCAGGTAGGAAAAAGCATGCCATATACTACCTGAGTAAAAAGTTCACTGATTGTGAGTCGAGGTACTCAATACTGGAAAAAACATGTTGTGCGCTCGCTTGGGCAGCTAAGCATTTGAGGCAGTATATGTTAAACCACACAACCCTCTTGATTTCAAAGATGGATCCGATCAAGTATGTGTTTGAAAAGCAGGCGCTTTCTGGAAGAATAGCCCGTTGGCAGATGGTTCTGACAGAATATGATATTCAGTATGTTTCCCAAAAAGCCATTAAGGGAAGTGTTTTGTCAGAATATCTTGCTGAACAACCAATTGAGGATTATCAACCGATGAAGTTTGAATTTCCTGATGAGCATATTATGTATCTGAAGATGAAAGACTGTGAAGAGCCTTTGCATGATGAGGGACCTGAAATTGGATCCCAATGGAAGCTAGTCTTTGATGGGACTGTCAACTCATATGGTAACGGAATCGGGGCAGTCATTACGACTCCACAGGGTTCTCATATACCCTTTACTGCCCGGTTAGTGTTCATATGCACCAACAATGAGGCAGAGTATGAAGCATGCATCATGGGGTTAGAAGAAGCAATTGATTTGAGAATCAAAAATCTCGATGTTTATGGTGATTCCGCGTTGGTGGTTAATCAGATCACAGGTGAATGGGAAACTCGTCAAGCGAATTTGGTGCCTTATAAAAACTATGCCAGAAGGTTGTTACCTTTCTTTGACAGAGTCGATTTTCATCATATACCCCGATTAGAGAATCAGATGGCAGATGCGTTGGCAATGTTATCTTCGATGTATCAGGTGAACCGTTGGAATGAAACTCCCTCGATCAGAATCATGCGTCTGGATAGACCCGCTTTTGTGTTTGCAGTTGAAGGGGTATCAGATGGCAAACCTTGGTATCACGATATTAAGGTTTACCTGAAGAGTCAAGAGTATCCGGTTGACGCGTCCACCAAAGATAAGAAAACTCTGAGGAGGCTGGCGGGAAATTTCTTTTTAAACAAAGACGATGTTCTGTACAAGAGGAACTTTGACATGGTCTTGCTACGTTGTGTTGATGAACACGAGGCAAGCCTGTTGATGGAAGAAGTTCATGAAGGTTCTTTCGGTACTCATGCCAATGGGCATGCTATGGCCAGAAAACTGTTGAGAGCGGGGTATTATTGGATGACTATGGAGTCAGATTGTTTCAAATACGCCCGAAAGTGTCATAAGTGCCAGATTTATGCTGATAAGGTGCACGTACCGCCTACTCCTTTGAATGTGTTATACTCGCCTTGGACCTTTGCTATCTGGGGCATTGATATGATCGGAAAGATCGAGCCGACTGCTTCCAATGGGAATCGTTTCATTTTGGTTGCTATTGATTACTTCACGAAGTGGGTGGAAGCCGCCTCATATGCCAACGATACCAAACAGGTGGTAGCCAGGTTTATCAAGAAAGACATCATCTGCCGGTATGGAGTCCCGGAGAGAATCATTACTGATAATGGTTCAAATTTGAATAACAAGATGATGAAGGAGCTATGTCAGGTCTTTAAGATCGAACATCACAATTCTTCTCCTTATCGCCCGAAGATGAATGGGGTTGTTGAGGCGGCAAATAAGAATATCAAGAAGATTGTGCAGAAAATGGAAGTGACTTATAAGGACTAGCATGAGATGTTGCCCTATGCTTTACACGGTTATCGTACTTTGATCCGTACATCAACTGGGACAACACCTTTCTCACTCGTATATGGTACGGAAGCAGTTCTATCGATAGAGGTTGAGATTCCTTCGTTAAGGATTTTGGCAGATGTGAAGCTTGATGAAGCTGAATGGGTGCGTTCCAGATTGAATAAGCTGAACCTGATTGAGGAAAAGAGATTGGCAGCTATTGCACATGGTCGGTTGTACCAGAGCAGGATGAAGAAAGCCTTTGATCAGAAAGTGCGTCCTCGGTGTTTTCAAGCTGGTGAATTGGTTTTGAAAAGGATCCTTCCTCCTCAAACAGATCACAGGGGTAAATGGACTCCAAATTACGAAGGTCCATATGTAGTAAGACAGGTTTTCTCTGGCGGAGCCTTATTACTCTCAACTATGGAAGGTGAAGATTTTACATCCCCTGTGAACGCAGACGTAGTCAAAAAATACTTTGCATAAAAGAAACCCGCTGGACATAAAAAGAAGATCTAGGCAAAAAAGGGGCATCCTGACGAACCATAAAAAAGAAAAGGTTCGGGCAAAAGTTAGGGATAAAAATAAAAAGGAATAAACCCGCAAAGTTAAAAACCTGACAAGGCAACTTTGGCAAAAAATGGGTATCCCGGTGGATTGAAAACCCGTAAAGGGCGATCCAGGAAAAAATTAGGGATTTGAAAGCAAAGAGGTTACGATCTGAGTTTAATCTGTGAACACTTTTGATACATGGGAATTCTGAAGGAAAAGAATCAGCCTAATCAGCCTCTTCGAAGGTCAAAACATATGAGGATAAGTGAGACATACGGGTCATAGCTGAATTGAATCATGGTGGATATTTGTTCCCCACATTGCCAACATGTGTATTTTCTTTTACTTTTTGCGCAATTACCTGTTTTCAGGAATTGCCTCCGAATGTAAATGCCTTTTTACAGGCCAATTCATTCAATAAAATTTTCACTTCATTCAAAGAGCTTTCCATTTTTGTTTGATTTTTACTATTCTGTTTGTGGAAAAGTCCGATATTTTGATAAGACATTGCATGCAAGATGTTAAGCTTTGCGAAGCATATCGGAAAACAGTGGAAATTGCTCATGAAATAGTCATTAGGATGATAATCTAGATAGCCATTTTGTGTTGTCTGTTGATTTTTCTTGTAGGGTAGCAGGATATCTCCCCAGTAGAGTTACTCTCTTCAGCATCTGAAAGACCATCATCCTCAGTAGAGCTTACTCTTCCCTGTAAGTGTACCGGGTATTGTGTCCCCAACCGAAGTCATGGTTGATCTATTACTCCCCGGCAGGTAGTCAGAAGTGGGTTGTTACAAGGACAGGAAACATATGTTTCACTAGCAGCTGAGTGCTCTAATCCCCAGCAGTGTAAGATGAATCTTTTCCTTAACAGGTTATTACTCTCCCTAGCCGGAGTACAGAGGATTATATCCCCAGCTAGAGTGGTGGTTGTTCCATTGCTCTCTTAGCCAATAGCCAGAAGTGGATACGTCTGTGTCCCCAATAAGAGACTGGTGGAGTATCTTATTTAGACAAAGATGTTATTTCCCCACAGAGTCTGAACACCTATCTCCCTCAGCTAATCAAGAAATGTTTTCTCACCAACAATGGTTTGGTCTGATTCCCACCAGGGGATTAATCTTGGTGGTATCCCCTAGCAGAGCTAGTGTTGTCAATCACCATTTTCCAAGCAGATTTGCTGGTAGCGGCTGATATTCCCAGCCGGATAGAGGTAAGAGTATTTCCCAGCAGTAGGGTAAGTTCAATAATACCCTCAAGTAGGGTTGGTGTTGTTGACTTGTTTCCCCAAGCATAGTTTGGTGGTGATCCTCACAAATGGTTTGTTCAACAGCAGTTGATATTCCTCTGCAGGCCTTAAGTCTAATCATTATTGGCATTCTTTCAGATTCAGGTAGAAGTCATTGGTAACCCCCAGCGGAGAGAAGTTCTCTTTGGGTTCCAGCTTCAATATTTGTTGTTATCCATCCCCAACAGAGTGGGTGGTCTATCAGAGTTTTCATCTCCAGCAGAGTCTGTGATCAACGTCTTCCTCAGCAAAGTGAAGTGTTTCTCAACGGAGTCTCTTAATTCAGTGGACAACTTAGTTTGCCGTCCCCGGTGGAGTTGCTTTCGTCTTCAACATTTATTTTGCTAGAGCGCCTCTTTTGCATTGCATAAGCATTCTTGCATGGCATCCTCCCAAACGCGTAGCATTTCCATTTCGCATTGAGCATTACGCCATAGAAAAATTCAAACATATGCATTCGAAGCATAAGCCATGTTTGATACCTTCTACCAGACTCTTTCCCCAGCAGAAAGTGATGTAACTCAGGAGATGTTGTTCAAACATTACACAGCAACTAGTGGATACGTCTCTTCTATTCCTTCATATACTCCCCTACAGAGTTGTCTGTCTAGATTTCTCTTTTTCCCAACGGAATCCTTTTTGCGGGTATGTGAATTCTACCTATCTGGGGTTTGAAAGTCTATCTTTGACTTAGTCTTTCTTTGAAATTCCGCTTTCGGTCGGTCTTTCTTTTCTAGTCCGCTTTCGGTCGTACTCGTTTGCTGTTGAAATTCCGCTTTCGGTCGGTTTTTCTTTTCGAGTCCGCTTTCGGTCGTACTCGTTTGCTGTTGAAATTCCGCTTTCGGTCGGTTTTTCTTTTCGAGTCCGCTTTCGGTCGTACTCGTTCGTTGTTGAAATTCCGCTTTCGGTCGATCTTTCTTTTCGAGTCCGCTTTCGGTCGTACTCGTTTGTTGTTGAAATTCCGCTTTCGGCCGGTCTTTCTTTTTGAGTCCGCTTTCGGTCGTACTCGTTTGTTGTTGAAATTCAGCTTTCGGTCGGTCTTTCTTTTCGAGTCCGCTTTCGGTCGTACTCGTTTGTTGTTGAAATTCCGCTTTCGGTCGGTCTTTCTTTTCGAGCCCGCTTTCGGCCGTACTCGTTTGTTGTTGAAATTCCGCTTTCGGTCGGTCTTTCTTTTCGAGTCTACTTTCGGTCATATTCGTTTGTTGTTGAAATTCTGCTTTCGGTCGGTCTTTCTTTTTGAGTCCGCTTTCGGTCGTACTCGTTTGTTGTTGAAATTCCCCTTTCGGTCGGTCTTTCTTTTCGAGTCCGCTTTCGGTCATACTCGTTTGTTGTTGAAATTCCGCTTTCGGTCGGTATTTATTTTCGAGACCGCTTTCGGTCGTGTTCGTTTGTTGTTGAAATTCCGCTTTCGATCGGTCTTTCTTTTCGAGTCCGTCTTCGGCTGTCCTCGTTAATAATTCTATTTTGTTATCCCCACAGTTTGCAAATTTCAGGTTATTTTAGTATTCAATCTCCATGTATCTCGATTGTCTGAAAGCCGTCGCTATCATACCCTCGGATCCAAGAAGTTTGAATAGGGGCAGCTGTAGCACCTCAAAATTTGCCCTCTTGCTTTTAGCTTTTACTGGCTTATGTTGCATTGCATTTTTTGCATAATCATCATTTGCATTTCATTGGTTCTTTGGCATGGGATCAAGGTGTTCAAGTCAAATCCAAGGAGCCTTGAGCCCCAAGAGGTCTTAATGAGTCATCACCTCATCATATGATCAAGCTTGACAAGAGAATGCAGGGAATCACATCACCTTAATCAGTGCAAAACCAGGGTTTTGGAATTCTTGAGTAGAATGCCCCAATGGGCAAGATCTTTGAGTTTTTATCACCTCCAAATGTCATATCTCATCTTTGTTAGACAGGATTTACATCATATTCAGAGGAATTTGGATTTGGAGGATGTGTTGTTTTTCTCCTAGACTGAGGGTTTAAAACTAGGGTTTGCCATGAAATCAGTTTATTTCTGATTTCTTGGGCAAGACTTGATCTCATGGTATTCTACATGTCCTCAAGGGTCTAGAGATGGGAGATTGCCCATTGATTCATTTTAGAAGAGGTTTAATTGGTCAATTGCTTGAGAATCAAGAAATTAGGGATAAAGTCAACTGTGCAGTGAAAAAGTCAACTCCTGACTTTTCAAGGTCAAATTCATGAAATTCAAGTCACATATGTTCATTGGACAAGATTTGATCAAGAAATGATGGAGGAATCATGAAAAATCAAGAAATGCACAAAGTTTCCATTTTTAGAAACTTAGGGTTTCCAAAAATGGCAAGTTTGGACCATTTTGCACTACACTTTAAGGCTTCCTTTCTTCAAGATAAAAGCTCCAAACTTCAGGCCCAAGTTTAGCCAATTAAAGATCACACTCTAAGCTTCAAATCCATATAAAGAACTCTTCCATTGGATCAAAATTGAGAGAGTTATGATCAATCAAAGTGGAGCAAAATCAAGGCAAAAACCAAGTCATGGCAAGGCAAGCGCAGACCCATAGGCCATAATTTCATCAAACACTTGGCGTGCCAAATGTCAAGCCATTTTTCTCATGGAATAAAGCTTCAAATGAAAAAATGTTGAACATCAAAGTTGTTCATCTCAATGTCCTCTTCAACTTTGATGTTGGACATTTTTCCATTTGAACAAGTTATGAATGAGTTATAGTGGTTCAAAGTTGATGGGTTCACTCTGAATTTTCCAAGTCATGTTGCCATGCCAGCCTACCAGGTTACGCGCCCATGAAGTCAGTTGTGCACACTTGAGTTTCAAACCATTTTACCCCATTTTATAAACCTCTATTCAATACAAAATTCACACCAATATTGTTCTATGATGTACCATCTTTGCATAGGCATCAAAAGCTCATGATTTCATGCAATGTACATGGAGAATTTCACCCTCAAACATTCATGGTTTCATTGATGTCATGATCACCATGCTGCCAATGTTGTGACATTGTTGTTTTTGGTTTACCTCAGCTCATGCGCATACAATTCACACTTCCCACTCTTTGCCATTTTAAAACCAACATTCCCTTACACCATCATGCTGTACATGTCGTGCCAGGCATCAAAGAGGAAAATAAGAACTTGCACCACAAGTAACCATGCTGCTACATCAGTACCATCACCATCATTTATTCTCCATTATCCTCACCATAGTTGGCCATGAACTCACCCACACCATATCAAAACCTTCCCAACTCGCCCTAACTAACTTAACTCAATTAGTTAGGTTGAACTCATTTAACCCAGCTCAAACTCACTTAACCACCATAGTTAAATCTTAACCCCAACTATATAAACAAACTCACACACAATTTCAGGGGCTCTCTCATTTTGTTCACATTCTCAGAAATCATTCTCACTCTTCTCTCTGAACTCTCTACCATTGCACGAATTCACCATTGTTATTCATCATCATCATCATCAAGCATCGTCCAACACCATTGATGGATTGAAGGCAAGCTCAACACAACCACTGCAGTTCAAGGTCCACTCTATTTCTCTCTGAAATTTCGCATTCCGAAGCCTTTATTTGGCCAAATCTTGAGCTCAAGAATTCAAGAAGAAATCTCTGGTTTTCTTACAACAGTCATTTCATCAAGTTCAGGTTTTATCACTTCAACTGTTTCTCTCTAATTCAAGCTTCTTTGAGTTCATATTTTGATTGTTTGAAGTTCATTAGGAACTATTTTCATATCCGGCTAGTGATAGGCTCATTAGGAGCATAGTTGTGAATTTTAGGGCAAACTGTTCTTGTTCGTTTCTCTTGGATGGTGTGTTGTTTGTGAAATATTTTGCTGGATTCGTGATCTCCTCCACTTCCTCTTCATTTTGGTATGCGGTTTATAGATTTCTGGACATGTGAACGTTTGCAGGTGGCCGGAGATATCCGGAGAAGATGACCGGAGGTCCTTCTCTGGCCGGTGAGATGTGTTTAGGGTTTCATGTGCAGTTTAAAACGTGACCGTCCGATCTTCTTAATCCAACGTCCATTATTTTGCCAGCGCATAAATGCCGGTGTGGTCTCTTACGTGACTTAATTTTGAATCTGAGTGCTACCATGTGTGCATGTGCATGATTGCTAGCATGTGACTTTCACTTGAAACGTTGGATTAATGATTGGTTGTGATTAACATGTTTGTATGGCTCAGATTGAATCACATGTTAACTGATTGTGCACCGTATCACACACAAACACGCGTTTAATGGACTGGGTCACCAATTGATGTTCACACCTGTCGCTCCCGGGATTTTCATCCAAGTACAAACGCGAAAGTGGCACCGAACAGAGTCGCCAGCAATGTGTATTTATCCCAAGAGAGGGAAAGGAAACACCGCATAAACCTGAAGGAAGGAAAAAGCATGGTCTTACGACCAAAAGATCTGGGTTCGGGAGTCGGTTACGCGTAGGGAAGGTATTAGCACCCCCACGCGCCCATCGTACCCGATGGGATCCACGCTTGCTTGTCTCGATCAAAGGGTGATAGAAAAGGATGCTGGAAATGGAACTGAAAGAAAGAGAAAGAGAAAGAGAAAGAGAAACAAATGTAGGGAAAATAAAAGAAGTGCTCGCATGGGCCCTACCCCACTGCCTACGTATCTCATCGGGAGCATGAGAATCAGAGCGACGTAGTTCCCCTCACTGGGGATGGATTGTGTTTTTTAGAGAACGGCTGACGTTCTAGCTCAGGTGTTGCAGGCTCGCTGGTCCGAGTGCGTTACCATCTTGCAAGAGAACGAGTAGAAGCGCGTTCGTGCGTTGAGAGTGAATGAGGTGAGAAAAGAATTCCCGAAGGAAAGACGTTATTGTTTGTTTTTGTCTTTTAAGAGTTTTTTCATTTGTTTGCATATGATAGTGTATCTGAATCTTAGTCATTGGAATGTGTACATCCTCACATTCCAAGATGGAATGGGTAAGAAAACACACTAAGAGTGAAGAAGACCCCCACACTTAGTTCCAATTGTCAAGGTTCAAACACACTAGCATACTTGTGTTTATTAAGTGTTTTGTTGATTAAGAAATGAAGAAGTGTTTTTTATTATTTGCACTTTCAACAAGTATTGCATTTAAGTCCCTCATACAAGATCAAATGTTTAACACATTGACCCAAGATGGGCTATATGCTATACATTCTAAGATTATAAGAAAAGACCCCTTATAACCTTTTCTTTATATGAAAGGCCTAAATGCAATAAATGCCTACCTTTATTAGATATTTTGAATTTTCTTTGAGATGAGAAAAGAGACTCAAGGGAGGAGAAAAGGTAAAACCTATATGGACTAAGACTCAATCCTAATTGAAGATTAAAGAGAGTGATCCTAAAGGTTTGTGAGGTTTCAACCTAAAGTCTAAAGAAAGAAAGAATTAAACAATTCACTTCCAAAGTAGAAGATGAATTGTAATTCAAAAAGGGAAAGTAATGAGTTATTAAAGAAAGCACATAAATGCTTAACAAAACACAAAATGGAATTGTAAAAGAGAAAGGATAGAAGTTGAATGTGGATTCCTTATCCACACTCAATTGAAACTTACCAAAGCCCCTACATGGTTAGCACAATCACTTATAAGTAAAGTAAGAAAATATAATGAACAAATCAAATTCAAACAAGTTGACAAACAAAGTAAAATGAGATTAAATGCTATACATGCTTCCAAGTCAGAATGTAACTCATATTTACACAACCTAATGTTATCCTAAATGAGCATACCAAATCATGCAAACAAAATCTCAATCCAACAAGAAGCAAAGAAGAAAAGGGGAAGTGATGTGAATGTGGTTCATACTTGTGAAACAAGTGACTTAAGGTGCAAGATAAACATCAAACATGCAAAGATGAAACCCAAATGTCACAATCAGAAGTCAATTAACATGCTATACATCCTCAAACAAAACCACAACTCATGGCACAAGTGCCTTCATGATCAAGCAAACCAAACATGAGGCATGCATTCACAAAATGAACAAGTTAAACTTCATGCTTCAAACAAATAGCAAACATGCTTCAAAAATTATGACTTTCACCAATCAAACACCTTAAACACATGCCATTAACATATCAAGTCCACAAGCAATGAATCAGAACCAAAGTCACTCAACAATTAGGTCAAAGTCTCATGGAAGTTTCATGCATTCATGCTCAAAGCAACACATCAAAAGTCATCCAAAAAAGACTTAAAAATCATCTCATAAATCTCAAACATACCTCAACATATTGTGACCACAATGCAAAAAGAAAGGCATCAAAATCATTTTTTATGATCAAGAACAAAAATGCACAAAATCATATGTCACATTAAGTATGCATACAAATGGAAATTCAAAAAAAAAAAAATAATGGAATAGGGGCAAAATGGTCATAAAATCAGAAAATAAAATCATAGAAAATTTCCTAAATGTTTTAAGAATACACATGAATTTTTGTGGAATTTTATGATACCATTTGATATTTTTAAAAATTAATTATGAAACGTGTAGCAAAAATGGAAAAAATAAAATGGAATGTAAATGTGAATGGGGGTGCATGCCTAGTAACTATTCAGTTCAAAATCAATTGGGCCTTAAAACAGGGAGGTGCGAATAGCATTCTGGCTAAGTCCACTAAGCGCGCAGAGCATACTAACAAACATGAACCCTCAGTCAACAATCTTGACTCACTCCCAACCATCAGATCAAGTCCAAGTCAAACCAAAGTCAAAGTAACCTAATCTCACGCATGTGCATGAATGTTCACCATAGCTACCATGTACCATGCCACACAATGTTTAAAAATGAAATCAGAAGAATCACGTGACATGCACATGAATTTTTATGTGTTGGCAGCATGGTAGCCATTAGATCACGCTCATCCAACGGATCACATTCAAACTGGTCATAAAACCCTAACATGAAGCCACCGGCCGGAGAGGGACCTCCGGTCACCTTCTCCGGTCACTCACCACCGTCTGCAACCTTGATTTCTCCAGAAATCCACAAAACGTATACCAATAGAAAGAGGAACTAAGGTAGAACACGAATTCAAGAACAAAATGCACAAACAATTCATGATATGAGAGAATCCAACGGAAACAGATTTGCCCTAACATTTGGTCTATGCCTCTAAAGGCCTATCAACTAGCCAGGCAAGTTCTTGAGCTTATAAGAAGCTGCAAGAACCTGAAAACAAACTCACATCAAGTCTATAATGGATGAAACTCGTACCTGAATATTGGAGATTTGGAAGTACTCTTCAGAAAACCAGAGATCTTAGCTTCTTCTTCAACCTTGGAGCTTCACAAACTTAGCAAAATGAATGCTATATAACCAGTGGTCTTGAGAGCAGAGAGATTCAATGTTGAACAATGCTTCCAAAACCTTGAGGACTGTGTAGAAAACTTCAATCCAATGCCATTGATGATGATGAAGATGAAGTAGATGAAGGGAAGATGGTGAAGCTCGTGTGAAATCAGAGGGAAAGTAGAGAGAATGTGAGGGAGAGTTTGAAGTGTTTTGAAGTGAAAAATGAGAAAAATGAAGCTCGGGAAGAAAGAATAGGGTGAAATCTGTTTTATAGGGGGAGCTAACCAGGGTTAAGCTGAGTGAATTAACTGAGTCATGGTGGTTTGAGTGAGTCATCCCTAACTAACTGAGTCAAGTTAGTTAGGGAGAGTAATGATATGGTGGTGATTCCCTATGGTAAGCTATGGTGAAGAAGAAAGTGGAATGAATGGCACGGCTGTTATCAGAAACTTGTTCAACAAGTTTGCTCTTTCCATTTTCATGCCAGGCACGTGCTAGTGTATGAGGTTTATGTCATGTGTGTTTGGTTTAATGTGGAAATCTGATGTGAGGTGTTTGGTGTGTGTGTGAACCAAATTGTGCAGCAGAACCATTAATGTATCAGTGCCAACATAGGGTGCTTTGCAAGTGTTTTTCTCTCTACTCCATGAATGAGTTGGTGAGTTTATGGGTTCATTTGGAAGAGGGTACATTGGGGAGCAATATTGGTGTTGAAGACAAGTCAAATGGAGGTGTACAAGATGATGAAAAATAGCTTGAAACAGAAGGAAACCAATTGGTGTATGGGCGTGCAGGTGAGGTTGGCTGGCATGGTGTGTATGGCATGGATTTTCAGCAAGATCACCCTAACTTGGAACCAATATTTCTCCCTTATAACATGATCAAATCAAATTTTGTCCAACATGAACATTGAAGAGTGCACTACAAGGAATAACTTTGATGTTGAAAATTTTCTCATTTGGAGCTTTCTTCTTGGAGAAATTAGGGTTGACTTCTGGCCCACCACATGCTTGTTGAAATGACTGCGTGCATGACCTGAAAATTCTTGGTCATGGCCTAGTTTTGGCTTACTTTCCTCCAACTTTGATCAATCATATCTCTCTCAATTTTTATCCAATGGAGATGTTCTACACATGGATTTGAAGCTTAAAACAAGACCTTTCATTGAGGCAGAGTGGAATTTTCATTTGGTGCTCCAAATTTAAATGGCCTTGGTTCAAACTCTGATGCAAAATGGCCAAAACTTGCTATTTTTAGTAACCCTTCTTCATCCAAAAATGGCAACTTTCTACACCTTGAATTTTTCATGATTCCTTTGGAATTTCTTGACCAAATTTTGTACATTGGACACATGTAACATGAATTTCATGAATTTGGGCTCAAAAAGTCAAGAGTTGACTTTTTCCTCTGATTATTTGACTTTGCCCCAATTTCTCTGATTCTTGATCTTTCTTCCAATTGAACCACTTCTAAAACCAATTGAGATGCAATTTTACACATACATACACTTAAGAACATGTAGAATACCATGACATCAAGTTTTGCCCAAAAAAGCAAAGATTCCCTGATTTAACTGGAAACCCTAATTTTGGCCCCCTCTGGTTAGGAGGTAAAAGTGCAGTCTTCAATTTCCAATTCCTCAGAGTATGTTGTGTATCCTCTTAAAGGATGATGAGAAATGCCACTTGGGAATGATTTTGAATCAATGAGCTATCTCTTTTGAGGGTTTTCCTTCAATTTTTGGACTTCTTGCATAGTGTAGGATGTAATGCTTCAATCTCCCATTGTATCTCTTATCCTTGAGGTTGTGGATGATCAATTGAGATGGTATGAGACAGGAAAGACCTCTTGGCTTGCCTTGAGGCAACTTGATTGACCTTTTTGTGCTTTGAATGATCTCTTGATTGTCCATCTTCCACCTGATCACATGCCCTGATGGTAAGAAGGATGCCATGCTTCATTTTTCTATGTTAAATGCAATGCAATGTTAATGAGGTGGATATGATATGATAAATGATAATGCCATGCTATGATGCCAAAAGGGGAGAGCAAATTTTGGGGTATTACAACACCCCACATGTTAAGCCCAATGTCACTTTTGAACGTACCTTTTACTTTTTCGGCACCCCCACTCCATTTCTTTTGTTTTTTTATTTTTTCTTTCATATATTGTTTTGATTTCATTTTAATAAAGATACTAAAACTTAGCAGAAAATTCCAAATAAATTCATAGGTGTTCTTGACACATTTAAATAATTTTCCATATTTTTTAATTCTGATTTCATGAGTTTTTGCACATAATTCCATGATTTCTTTTCAATTTCTTTTTGAGTGAGTTTCTTCATGAACCCTTGAATTTACACATTTTATTTTTCTTATCTCATACACTGTTTTTCATCCATTCTTTTTGTATTGGTTAAAGGACATCTTGAGGCATCTAAAACAATTTTCTTTTGATTTTTAAAGTCATTTTATCCCATGTTTGCATGTTCATCTTTTCATTTCCTTTTGGTTTGTTTCAATGTGATTTTGTGAAATTCTTTGGTCATGTTTTCTTTTGAGTTTTCCCATGAGTTTTGGTACATGTTTTTTGTTTCTGACTTAGTGTGTTTAGGACCTATTTTTACAATTTTCTCATGTGCTTTGATATTTGTTTAATGCCTTGCATTTGAAGTTACATGTATGCATATTCTTCTAGTTCATTCTCATATGATTTTGTTGAGGCACTTGTGCCACCTCTTGTGCTCACTTTGTATGATATTATAGGTCATTGGTATGATATTATAGGTCATCTTGAACCATGATTATAGGTCATTTGTTTTCATTCTTTGTCATTTGTACATAATTGTTCTAAATGTCATTCTTACATGAAAATTTTTGTCCTAATGCTTGCATCTTCTCTTCTTAAGCTCTACATGTTTCATGTGTGCATTTTGTATGAATTTTCATTCATTCCATTTGCATCTCATTAATAATATGCCACTGTCCATATGCATTCATTAATCATTCCATATGATACACATCCTTAACATGTAAATTTGTGTATATAATTGAAACTTGTTTCTTCTCCTAACTTCTACTTCATCTTACTTCCTCTATTTGTATCTTTGCATCCATGATTTGTATGATGATTCATGTGCATTGTGAGACATTTATGAATTGTATATGGTTCTGACCTTGATCTTTTATGAAGCATTATTGCATGTTCACTTTGCATTTCCACTCATTCTTCATCTATTCCTTTCATGTTGCACTTCTTTGATGTTTAAGGCATTATGTGTGCAAAATTAGTGCATGTTTAATATCTTAACATTAGAGAACATCCTTAGAACATTGGTTCTGACCTTGATTGATTTTCATCTCTTAGGATCTTTATTCATTGGTTCTTAATTTGTTTAATCATTACTTGTTATTCTTTCCTTATTTCACCACTTGTAAATAGTTTTTGAACTAACCTTTTCATGTAGGTGCTAATTGTAAGTAAGTGTGTGGATATGCTTCCACATACACTTCTTTCTTCCATTTTCTCTTATGTCCTTTAATCATTCAACTTGTGATCATGATGAGCATTTATATGCTTTCCTTGAATAACTTCTTTCTTCTCCCTTTTGAGTTATAACTCATCTTCTACTTTAGAAGTGAGTTGTTTAACTCACTCTTCTTCTCCTTTCTATTAGGATTAGGTTTCTTAAACCACATTAACCATAGGAACATCCATGTATGATAACTTTAGGGTTTGAGTCTTAGTCTCCCTCATTAAATTTTACCTTTCTCCACCTTTTGAGTCTTTCTCTCCACATCTCAAAACAAAAAGCAAAAACACTTAATAAAGGTTGACGCATATTGCATGTGAGCCTAGAACATGCTGTAATACCCCAAAATTTGCTCTCCCTCTTTGTCATCATAGCATGGCATTATCATTTATCATATCATATCCATCTCATTAGCATTGCATTGCATTTAACATAGAAAAATGAAGCATGGCATCCTTCTTACCATCAGGGCATGTGATCAGGTGGAAGGTGGACAATCAAGGGATCATTCAAAGCACAAAAAGGTCAGTCAAGTTGCCTCAAGGCAAGCCAAGAAGTCTTTCATGTATCATACTATCTCAATTGATCATCCAAAACCTCAAGGAAGTGAGATTCAATGGGAGATTGAAGCACTACATCTTTCACTATGCAAGAGGTTCAAAAACTGAAGGAAGACCCTCAAAAGAGATAGTTCATTGATCCAAAATCATCCTCAAATGGTATATCTCATCATCCTTTAAGGGGATACACAACATACTCTGAGGAATTTGAAATTGAAGACTGCACATTTTTCTCCTAGGAGGTGGGCACCAAAACTAGGGTTTCTAATAAAATCAGGGAATTTTTGATTTTTTGGACCAAATTTGATGTCATGGTATTTCATATGTCCCTAAGTGTATGGAGGTGGAAAATTGCTTCTCAATTGGTTTTGGAAGTGGTTCAATTGGAAGAAAGATCAGAAATCAGGAAAATTGGGGCCAAGTCAAATAATCAGAGGAAAAAGTCAACTCTTGACTTTTTGAGCCCAAAATCATGAAATTCATGTTACATATGTCCAATGTACAAAATTTGGTCAAGAAATTCCAAAGGAATCATGAAAAAATCAAGATGTAGAAAGTTGCCATTTTTGGAAGAAGAAGGGTTACTAAAAATAGCAAGTTTTGGCCATTTTGCATCAGAGTTTGAACCAAGGCCATTTAAAATTGAAGCACCAAATGAAAATTCCACCAGGCCAAAACAAAAGGTCTTGCTTTAAGCTTCAAATCCATGTGTAGAACATCTCCATTGGATAAAAATTGAGTGAGATATGATTGATCAAAGTTTGAGCAAAGTAGGTTCAAAACTAGGTCATGACCCAGATTTTCAGGGCACGCGCGCAGTCATTTTCTCAAACACTTGGTGGGCCAAATGTATTGATCAATTACTCATGATTAGAGGCTTCAAATGGAAAACCTTTCAACATCAAAGTTGTTCCTCTATGTGAGATCTTCAAAGTTGGTGTTTATCAATTTTTCATCTGATCAAAGGTTAAGGAGTTATGATGGCTCAAAGAATGGTCATTGCAACTGAAATTTAAGCAGGTCACGACCAGGTCATGCCACAAGTCTGCGCACCCATGTACCAGTTTCTTTTTCCATCTGTTTGTGGTCATTTTTAGGCATGTTAGAGACCTCATTTCACTTCAATTTTCAAACCAACATTGTTCTTCAATATCTCCTCTTTCAATTGACTCCAAAAGCATACCAAACCATTCATTGAATAAGGAGAAAAACTTCAACAAACTACCCTATGTTGGCACTGGTGCATTGACAGTTCAGTTCATAATTTGGTTCACTCACACACCAAACACTTCTTCACTTCAGTTTCCTCTTTTGACCAAGCATACACTACTTACACTAAGCACAGTGGCACGTGCATTGCATGAGAATAGAAGGGACAAAACTTGCTTAGCAAGTTTTTGATGAACAAGCTTCTATTTCACAAACCGTGCCATTTATTTTTCCCACACCATAGCATGTTATGAGCCCTCTTCACCATAGCACTGCTCTCCCTAACTAACTTGACTCAGTTAGTTAGGGATGACTCAGTTTAACTAACTTGACTCACTTAACTCCACTCACTAAACCATGATTAGAGCTCACCATAAATAGAAAACACACACTCCAATTTCATTTTCAGCTTGATTCTTCTCATTTCACTCTAAAACACTCTCTTCTTCTCTCTCAATCTCACCATTGAACTGATCCTCGAGCTTCACTTTGCTCCTCTCACTTCAGAATCTATCTGATTCTCTCTCAATTTCTCAACACTACAACTTGTTTTGAAGATTGGTTTTCAACCTTTTCTCCATTGAATCATCATCAATTTCTACATTTCAGCGTTTATTTGGCCAAGTGAAGATTGTAGAAGAGACAAGACCTCTGGTTTTCTGAAGAACACTTCAAGGTTTCAAAACTTCAGGTACGAATCTACACTACTATAGACTTAATGTGAAGTTGTTTTCAGGTTCTTGAAGCTTCTTATAAGCTCAAGAACTTGTCTGGCTAGTTGATAGGCCTTTTGAGGCATAGTTGAAAAGTTAGGGCAAATCTTCCTCTGTTCGATTCTCTCATCTCATGAACATCTTGTGCATTTTGTCTTTGGATTCGTGCTCTCCACTACTTCCTCTTCATTTTGGTGTTTTGTTTGTGAGATTCTTGGAAACTTGAAGTTGCAGACGGTGGTGATATGGCCGGAGAAGGTGACCGGAAGTCACCTCCGGCCGGTGACTGTATTTGCTAGGGTTTTATCTTGTTTTAATCGTGTCCGTCCATTTTCTATGATCGTGAGGCTTGTATGATGCCAGCACATTAAAATTCATGTGATCCTCACGTGCGTTTTTTCTGATTTCTTTTAAACATTATGTGGTGTGGTGCATTGTATGTTGTGTGGTCATTCACATGTGTGCGTTGATGTTGTTTACTTGGACTTTCGTTTGACCTTGACTTGATCCAATGGCCATGAGCGAGTCAATTTTGTTGACTGAGAGTGTATGTTAATTAGTGTGTTTTGCACAGATTTGGACCTTGGATTAAATTGATATTCACACCCCCTCGTTTAAGGCCCAATGTAGTTTGAACTGATTAATTACTAGTCATGCACCCCCATTCCTTTTTGCATTGCATTTTATTTTTCCATTTTTTTTACACGTTTGCTTTTTAATTTTTAAAAATACTAAATAGTATCATAAAATTCCACAAAAATTCATGAGTATCATTAAAACATTTAGAAAATTTTTGGTGATTTTATTTTCTGATTTTATGACCTTTTTACCCCTGCTCCATAATTTTCTTTGAATTTCTTTGGTGTGCATTCTTAATGTGGTACATGATCTTGCTTAATTTTGTTCTTGATCATTAAAAATTGTTTTGATGCTCTTATTTTTGCATTGAGTCATTAGAATCTTGAGGTATGTTAATTGATTTTTATTTAATTTTTTAGGTCATTTTATGGCATGTTTGGTGTTCACTTTTGTGCTACTTTGTATGATATGTCTATTTGACCTAAGTGCATTGTTTGACATCATTTTGCCTTGGTTCCTTGAATGCTACTTTGATATGTGATTCATCTCTGATTAGTGAACTTCAATACCATGTTTTCATAATTTTCATGAGGCCATTTGATTTTTGTTTGATGCATTTCATTTAAAGCATTATAACATGTCATATCATTGTAATCTTTTGTGCATGTTTACATGTTTTCTTTTGTGTATACTTGCATGATCATTTTCCTATTGGGTGAGCTACAATCTTGACATTATAGGTCATTGGTACATATTATATTTCATCTTTGCTTGTTGATTATCATTTGAACCTTGTGCACCTTTAACATGTTGTGTTTGCACTTTCCTTTGTTTGGAACTTCCATTTCAATTCTACTTCTTCTACCACTTCTTAAATGTCTTGATGTGCTTCATGAATACTTGTGAGAGGTTTGTGAATCATTTTTCATTTCATTTCAATTCTGATCCATGGATTACATGTTCCATTTATGCATTTCTTCTTTTTCGCTTCATCTTTCATTCTCCCTTTTTCTTATGGTGGCATGTTCTAATGCCAAGGATGATGTTTGTTGCCTATCCACTTGGACTTGCATGATAATAACCATTTGTTTCCATATGATGTACATTCTGGTTGTGGCTCTAGGATTTGGTTTCTCATTTAATTCTTTTGAGTTTTATGATGCATTACATGTTCCTTTATTTCTTATACTTCTTATACATGTTTACTAACCATGTAGGGGCTTTGGTAAGTTTCAATTGAGTGTGGATAAGGAATCCACATTCAACTTCTATCCTTTCTCTTTTACAATTCCATTTTATGTTTTGTTAAGCACTTATGTGCTTTCTGTTAATAACTCATCACTTTCCCTTTTTGAATTACAATTCATCTTCTACTTTAGAAGTGAATTGTTTAATTCTTTCTTTCTTTAGACTTTAGGTTTAAACCTCACAAACCATTAGGACCACCCCCTTTAATTTTCAATTAGGATTGAGTCTTAGTTCATATAGATTTTACCTTTGCTCCTCTCTTGAGTCTCTCTTTCTCATCTCTTAAAGGAAACTCAAAACATCTAATAAAGGTAGGCATTTATTGCATTTAGGCCTTTCATATAAAGAAAAGGTTATAAGGGGTCTTCTCTTATAATCTTAGAATGTATAGCATATAGCCCATCTTGGGTCAATGTGTTAAACATTTGATCTTGTATGAGGGACTTAAATGCAATACTTGTTGAAGGTACAAATAAAAAACACTTCTTCATTTCTTAATTAACAAAAACACTTAATAAACACAAGTATGCTAGTGTGTTTGAACCTTGACAATTGGAACTAAGTGTGGGGGTCTTCTTCACCCTTAGTGTGCTTTCTTACCCATTCCATCTTGGAATGTGAGAATGTACACATTCCAATGACTAAGATCCAGATACACTGTCATATGCAAACAAATCCAAAACACTTCCTTCTAAAAGACAAAAAACAAACAATAACGTCTTTCCTTCGGGAATTCTTTTCTCACCTCATTCACTCTTAGCGTACAAACGTGCTTCTACTCGTTCTCTTGCAAGATGGTAACGCACTCGGACCAGCGAGCCTGCAACACCTGAGCTAGAACGTAAGCCGTTCTCTAAAAAACACAAACAATTCATCCCTAGTGAGGGGAACTACGTCGCTCTGATTCTCATGCTCCCGATGAGATACGTAGGCAGTGGGGTAGGGCCCATGCGAGCACTTCTTTTATTTTCCCTACTCAGTATTCTCTTCTACACCCTTTGATCGAAGCAGCAAGCGTGGATCCCATCGGGTACGATGGACGCGAGGGGGTGCTAATACCTTCCTCTCGCGTAACCGACTCCCTTACCCTTTCTCTTGGTCGCAAGACCATATTCTTTCCTTCTCTTCAGGTTTATGCGGTGTTTCCTTTCCCTCTCTTGGGATAAATACACATTGCTGGCGACTCTGTTTCGGTGCCACTTTCGAGTTTGTACTAGGATGAAAATCCCGGGAGCGACAGCTGGCGACTCTGCTGGGGATTATTGTTGACCTATTGCTGGTCCATCCTAAGCGAGTCAATCCTAACGCTTATCTGTTTTTCTTTCATTGGGTGTTTATTGTTGTGCTGTATTTACCGTTTTACTGTATAGTTATTTACTGTATATTACTGTATATTACTGCATTTACTGCATTTTACCATGTTTATTCCATATGATATATTATGCTATGCTGGACTGTGCTGTTTTCTGTTTGGCGGGATGGGATTTCTGAGAGATAAGCCCATTACACAGGCTTGAGGATACACTTAGAATTAGAGTGGAGAGTAGTGGGACCTACGTGCCGTTTGGAGTGCGTTGGGTGTTCACGAAATTCACAGCTAGACGAGGCTATCTTGGGACACGTCGTGGCATGCGCATCTTGCGTATTCCAGGATGTAGATCTAGAGAGCTGTCGACTCTAGTGACCGATCATGAGGACCTTAGTGGAAACATCCCTCTTTAGTGGTGACAGTGGCAGACCACATTCTGTGGCAAACCCATTCGCACCCGAGGGCCCACTTGGGAACTTGCATAGGATGACTTTTATTTTCTAAGGGGAGTCAGTGGACGACCTCTTTGATTGGCATAGCATTGTATCCTACGGGCTGAATGTGCTATTGCTTCTCAAACCTCTGAAGCTGACAAGCCTTATTTTCTAAGAACCACATGTGAGTATGGGCGGGATGTTTACAGGTTTGCAGGAAACCCAGCCTCCTACCTACCTTACTTGTGATTCTATGAGGATTTCAGACATTGTATCCTATGACAGTGATTTAAGTGTTCATCTCAGATATTGCCAGATTCAGTACAGAGACACAGTGCACACAGTTCAATACAGACACAGACACTTGATTACCTGATCACATGCCCTTTTGCATTGCATTATCATATCATAACAGTTATGTTTGTCATTTTCAGGTGCATAATACATTTCTGATTCCAATCCATGGGTTCAACAGAGATCGTTGCCGAGAGAAAGAACAATGTGTCTTACAAGTTTCCAGATCCTGTCTTGGATTCATTGCTCAGAGTTATAGATATGGCTGGTCCGGGTATTCTTGATAGATTTCAGAAAAGCTACGGGAATTTGGTTGGGATGGTCCGTACAATCACCAAGTATGAACATGATGCTTTGCACACTCTGCTGCAGTTCTACGAGCCTTCGTTGAGATGCTTTCTTTTTTCAGATTACATTTTGATGCCAACACTGGAAGAATTCTCATTTATTTTGGGAATTCCGATCACGCCGGCAATACCATTCTTCTCTGGTAGTTCTCCCAGCGTAAAAGAAATTGCTGCTGCGTTACAAATGGATCAGGCAGTGGTAAAGAGTGGTGTGAGCAGTAAAAATGGAGTTAGCGGATTTCATTTAGAATTTCTGTCTGGACAAGCCCAAGAGGCTGCAAGTGCTAAAAATTGGACGGTTTACAATTCCATTCTGGCTCTCTGCATATATGGCCTAGTTTTCTTTCCCAATCAGCAAGACTTTGTGGATATGCAAGCAACGAGAGTTTTCGTCCTTAAAAATCCAGTCCCTACTTTGTTAGGAGATTTTTATCATTCCGTGCATTACAAGAATGAGAAAAGGAGGGGAGGATCTGTTAGTTGTTGTACTCCACTGCTGAGTCATTGGTTTTTCAAACATTTGCCTCAGACAGGTGCCTTTGTGGAAACCAAAGATGTGGCGAAATGGTCTAAACGATTGATGAGTTTAACTGCTGATAACATTGTATGGTTTGACCACCGGTTATTGAGAACAGAGCTTGTCACAAGATGCGGAAATTTTCCAAATGTGCCTTTGATTGGCAGAAAAGGAGGGATCAATTATAATCCAGTTTTGGCCATCCGACAGTTTTGGTATGCTTCCAGGGATCCTCCTACAGAGCAAGATGTGGAAGAATCTTTATTCTTTACAGGAACTAAAGATGCGAAGGTGGTAGAAGTAGTGAATGCTTGGAAAGATAAGCACAAAATTGGAAAAGCAGTTTTTGGAAAAGGAGATTGTAGATCTTATCCTGAATATGACAGGTGGATTGAGACGAAAGTAAAGGAATTGCTTTTACCCTTTTCAAGGGGACCTCTTTTATGTTCAGTACAGCCAGAACAACCCACTATGATGGCTATTGAAGAATGTGAGAAGTGGAAGAAAATGGTCAGAGAGTTGCAGATAGAGAATTCTGGAATGAGCAGATGTCTTCAGAAAGCTCTAGCTGACAACAAAGAGTTGGAAAAGAGAGCCTTGAAAGCCGAAAAAACCTTGGCTGACAAAGAGGAAGATTTTGATGACAGAGCTCGGTACTTTCGGAAACTTACTTTGGGAGCAGATGACACTAGTCAGGCTCACAAGATTACAAAACAGGCTTTAGCCCGAAGCAAGGATTCATTAGCTCAACTTCGTCGAGCTTGGGATGAAGTCAGAATTGAAAATGCCGAGTTAAAGGATCAGTCGAAGACTAAAGACGAGGAGCTTAAAAAGGCACATGAGCAGAGGAGAAAGTATCGGGAAAGTCTCGGTAAAAGTCAAGAACAGTTAGAAGAAGCTAGAAGCCAGCTGAAGAATACCAAGAAAGAGCTTGAAGAAGCCATGATAGAAAGAGAGATACTCAAGACGCAAGCTGGCGTAAAGAGACACAAAGGAGTGCATGATGACGAAGCTCTTATGCTGCATATGGGTTCTTTAACTGAAGCTCTTGAGAAAAGGGATGTCTTGATCAAAGAAATGATTGAAAAGCCGAATCACCAGCGTACCCGTATACTTTTTGAGGAGATCAAATACTCAAGTGACAAGCTGAAGGATGTGGAGTTGTCAGATTGATGTTCTTTTCCCTGTATTTTGTTGTTAATGGTTACCATCAGGCTTGTTGATGGATCCATTTTTTCCTTGTATTGCATTGGCGGATGAGCCTTTCTTAAATACTTGAATACTTTGTTGAATGAGTATGAGCAGTTTATTCGGAATTACTCTTTATCTGTACACAAGCACATGACCACTACACTTCTCTTTATATCACAATTTCTGGTCTTCAGATTTCCGTGGTTTGGATTGGAATCAGGGTGTAAAGCACTTTGGAAATGATAAACATAACATTGCATGGCATTGCATATCATTCTGCATTTATGTTACTTGCTTTTCAGGTACTCGTTGCAGGGTCTCTAACCTTTATTTGGTTTCAGGCAGTATAGCTGAGAATCATATTCACCGATATTGGACGCGAAGAAATCAAGTAAGAATCATGGATCAAGTGCAAAGTGATTTGGCCGAAATGAGGGCGCGTATGGACCAGTTCATGACCCTCATGACTGGCATGGCGCAAAATCAGGAGAGATTGAGGCTTCTGGTCGAGCGTCCAGACAATGGGCCCGAAGGTGATCAGCATGACAATTCACAGGGACATGGCATCCCTCCTCCCGGTGGCAACCCTCCTCCTGGTGGTAACAATCGGGGTAATGGAAATGGTAGGCATGCTGGTGTTACTCTTGAAGATACTCTGGAAGACCAATTTACTCTGCTGGATGCTGATGTGGGTAATCAAGGTGATCGAAGGTATGATGAGTTAGCAGAAAAGATCAGGGCCATAGAATGCAAGAACTCTATGGGTATTGATGTTACCAGCTTGGGGCTGGTCTCAGGAGTCAGAATTCCCCCTAAATTCAAACCTCCTACTTTGATAAGTATCACGGCAATGCGTGTCCCCAAACGCATCTTCAAGCTTACTTTGGGAAGATTTCAGCCCATACGGATGACGAGAAGCTATGGATGCACTATTTTCAGGACAGTCTGGCTGGGGCGTCCTTGACCTGGTATATGAAGTTGAATAGAGCTGCTGTGAAGAGTTGGAAAGATCTGGCAGAAGCGTTCTTGAAGCAATACCAGTACAATATTGACATGGCGCCCAACCGCACTCAGTTGCAGGGGTTGTCACAAAATGCCAAGGAGAGTTTCAAAGAATATGCACAGAGGTGGAGGGAAATGGCTGCCCAGGTTCAACCTCCCTTGTCAGACAGAGAAATGGCAGATATGTTTATGGGCACCTTGCAAGGGGCCTATCTTGATAGATTAGCTGCTTGTCCGTCAACTGGATTTGCTGATATTGTGATTGCGGGAGAAAGAATAGAAAGTCTGTTAAAGCTTGGAAAGATCCAGGATGTGAGTGGGGCTGGCTCTTCGGGGACGAAGAAACCGTTTGCTAGTAACCAGAAAAGAAGAGAAGGTGATACGAATGCTGTGTTTAGAGGACGAGGCAGAGGGCGTTCTCAAGCTTATTATCAGGTAGATGCTGTAACAATCCCCACACCGTCTGTTCAGAAACAACAACCCCAACAACAAGTTCAACAGCAACAACCATTTTTCCAGCAAAGGTCTAGGCAGAGGGATCGTAAGATGGATCCTCTCCCTATGACTTATGCCGCGCTGTTGCCCCGACTACTCGAGTTAAAGTTGGTAGAACTCCGTACTATGAAAGCTCCGGTTGCTGGAAACCTGCCACCTAACTTCGATGCTAATGCTCGTTGTGAGTTCCACTCAGGTGCTCAGGGGCACTCCATTGAAAAATGCTGGGCTTTCCATCATAAAGTACAAGATTTGATTGATGCTAAAGCCATCAATTTCTCTCCCGCTCCTAATATTACTCAGCATCCCATGCCTGATCATAGTGCAGCAAATGTGTACGCTATTGAAGATGGGAGGAGATTGAATCTGGTGACAGATATCCATCAAGTGAAAACTTCTTTGTTGGTTGTAAAAGATCGTTTATTGAAGGGACAGGTGTTCCCGGGCTGTAATCAAGATTGCTCTGAGTGTATGAATCAGGAGAACGGCTGTGATAAGTTGAAGATGGGTTTACAGAATCTGATCGACGAAGGATGTCTACAGTTCGACAGAGTCGTGAAAGACACTGATGAAATATCAACCGTGACCATCTATTACACTCCCGCTGAGATTCAAATGCCGGTCAATGCAGTTCCCGTGGCGAGTGTTGCGCCAGAAAGACCCAGTCCTGTCATTATCACGGTGCCAGGACCAATTCCGTTCACGTCTACGAAGGCTATCCCATGGCACTATGGGGCAGATGTATATTACGAAGGTAAAAAGCAGGAAGTTGAGTCGTTAGTCAGCCCAAATATTGATAACGTAGTGGGTGTAGGGGGCTTTACAAGGAGTGGAAGGTTGTTCGCTCCCCAAACCTTGAGAAGTGATAAAGAGGCAGGAGCCGCAGCAAAGGCTAAAGGTAAACAGGTGGTTGAAAATGCGCCTACACCTGAAGCAGAGACAAAGATTACTTTTGATAAGGAAATGGAAGAATTTATGAAGATAATCAAGAAAAGCGATTATAAGATTGTGGACCAACTGAATCAGACCCCTTCAAAGATTTCAATCTTGTCACTATTGATGTGCTCTGATGCGCATCGGCAGGCATTGTTGAAAGTATTGAAGAGTGCATACGTGCCACAGGAAATTACTGTTAATCAGCTCGAGGACGTAATCTCTAATGTTAATGTTAGCCATGGCTTGGGATTTACAAGTAGAGATCTGACTGTTGAAGGAAGAAACCACAATAAGGCTTTGCATATCACGATGGAGTGTAAGGGCGCAGTGTTATCTCATGTACTGGTAGACACTGGTTCATCACTCAATGTCTTGCCCAAGAAGGCATTAATGAAGCTGGAAGTTGATGGGTTGATCTTAAGGCCTAGTGAATTGGTGGTCAGAGCATTCGATGGAACTAGACGATCTGTGTTTGGTGAGGTGGAATTGCCCGTACAAATTGGACCACAGGTATTCAAATCCACGTTCCATGTAATGGACATACAACCTGCATATAGCTGCCTATTGGGGCGCCCTTGGATTCACGGAGCCGGGGCTGTTACTTCTACTCTACATCAAAAGCTGAAGTATGAGTTTGAAGGGCAGGTTGTGACGGTGTGTGGGGAAGAAGACATCTTTGTGAGTCACTTGTCCAGGTTCAAGTACATTGAAATGGATGGGGAAATTCATGAGATGTTGTGCCAATCATTTGAAGCAGTCAATATTGACGATGCACCTGAGTCTTCTTCTGTACCAGCTGGGGCCGGTACCTCCATTTCATCTTACAAACAAGCTGTCGAAGTCGTCAGGGCAGGCAATGCTCAAGGTTGGGGCAGGTTGATAGAGACCCCAATGAAGGAAGACAAATTTGGTATTGGTTATCATCCCTCTACAACTTCAGATGCGGGGAGCAGGGGACCCATTACTTTCAATAGTGGGGGAATTATCTACACGGACCAGTCTTGTGCAGCCACAGAGGATATTGTTGACAGTAATTGTGACCTGGACAACTGGGTACGCCCTCATGCTCCGGGACAACAAGTGCAAAACTGGTCCGTTGAAGAAGTCATCCGGGTTACTCTTCAGACAGAGTAATTTTTCTTTGTTTTTTTCTAACCATAATGCATGTCAAAATCTTGCGCTCTGCCCAAGGCGTATAGATTCATTTGTAGGGCCACCATGGTTGCATTTGCAATGTTTAATCATTAATAAAGGACGTTTTGCAATCAAATTTTGTTCTCTGTCTTTCAGTTTTTATTTTTGCACAAAAATAAAATGGCAATGTTTCATTTTCTTTTGTTTTGCTTAAAAATAAAATTCTAAAATAAGGCATGAACCCGTTCATGCAGACTTGATCCTCCGGATACCACTGATAACGATTTTGATATGGCTATGTATGACTTTGACAATCCGATTTATCAAGCCGAAGAAGGGGATGAGAAAGATTGTGAACTCTCTGAAGAACTGGCCAGATTGTTGAAACAAGAGGAAAGGGTCATCCAGCCTCATCAGGAGACTGTAGAAATCATCAATATTGGTACCAAGGACGCCAAGAAAGAGATCAGGATTGGTGCCAGCTTGCAAGCAGATGTGAAGCAAACTTTGACGGAAATGTTGCGCGAGTATGTTGACATCTTCGCCTGGTCGTATCAAGATATGCCGGGGTTGGATACGGATATTGTCGTGCACAGGCTGCCATTAAGAGAAGAATGTCCGCCAGTCAAGCAGAAACTTCGTCGGACTCACCCCGACATGGCTTTAAAGATTAAGGAGGAAGTCCAGAAGCAGTGGGATGCTGGGTTTCTTGCTGTGACAAAGTATCCTCCGTGGGTAGCCAACATCGTGCCAGTATCGAAGAAAGATGGAAAAGTGAGAATGTGTGTGGATTATCGAGATCTTAATAAAGCTAGCCCAAAAGATGATTTTCCACTACCTCATATTGATGTGCTGGTCGATAATACAGCTTAATTTTCAGTGTTCTCCTTTATGGATGGGTTCTCCGGGTACAACCAGATCAAGATGGCACCTGAAGATATGGAGAAGACCACGTTCATTACTCCGTGGGGTACATATTGTTATAAAGTAATGCCTTTTGGGTTGAAAAACGCAGGGGCAACGTACCAGCGGGCGATGGTGACATTGTTTCATGACTTGATTCATAAGGAGATCGAATGTTATGTAGATGATATGATTGCCAAGTCGAGAACAGAAGAGGAACATCTGGTTAACCTGAAAAAGCTGTTTGAAAGGTTGAGAAAGTTCCGTTTGAGATTAAATCCAAACAAATGCACGTTTGGGGTGCGTTCTGGAAGGTTGCTGGGTTTCATTGTGAGCGAAAGAGGAATCGAGGTTGATCCTGCCAAGGTGAAAGCAATACAAGAAATGCCTGAACCGAGAACAGAAAAAGAGGTCCGTGGTTTCTTGGGTAGATTGAACTACATTGCAAGGTTCATATCTCACTTAACAGCCACGTGTGAACCAATATTTAAACTGCTAAGAAAGGATCAAACGGTCAGGTGGAATGACGATTGCCAATTGGCATTCGATAAGATAAAAGAATACTTGCAGGAACCTCCGATTCTAATGCCTCTAGTTGAAGGGAGACCGCTGATAATGTATCTGACAGTGCTTGAAGGTTCCATGGGTTGTGTTCTCGGTCAACATGACGAGACAGGTAGGAAGGAGCATGCTATTTACTACCTGAGCAAAAAGTTCAATGATTGTGAGTCCCGATACTCAATGCTTGAAAAGACATGCTGTGCGCTTGCTTGGGCCGCTAAGCGATTGAGGCAATATATGGTTAGGCACACAACCTTGTTGATTTCAAAAATGGATCCTATCAAGTACATTTTCGAGAAACCAGCATTGACAGGCAGAGTTGCACGGTGGCAAATGGTCTTGACAGAGTATGACATTCAGTACACTTCACAAAAGGCCATCAAAGGAAGTATCTTGTCCGACTATCTTGCGCAACAGCCGATTGATGATTACTAACCCATGAAATTTGACTTCCCTGATGAGGACATCATGTTTCTTAAAGCTAAAAACTGCGAGGAACCACTTCCGGAGGAGGGGCCAGACCCTGAATCCAAATGGAGTCTGATGTTTGATGGGGCTGTCAATATGAATGGGTGCGGAGTTGGAGCAGTTCTTATCACGCCGGAAGGTTTTCATATGCCTTTCACTGCCTGAATAACTTTCGGATGCACCAACAATGAAGCAGAGTACGAAGCTTGTATAATGGGGATCGAGGAGGCGGTTAATCTACGGATTAAAACCCTTGATATATTCGGTGATTCAGCTTTGGTAATCAATCAAGTGAAAGGGAGTTGGTACACGCACCAAGCAAATCTAGTGCCGTATAGAGATTATACAAGGAGATTGCTGACATTTTTCACAACAGTGAAACTGTACCATATTCCTCGAGATGAGAATAGGTTCGCTGATGCCTTGGCCACTTTGTCTTCCATGATCAAAGTGCAAGGATGGAACCATGTACCTAAGATTGAGGTATCCCGCCTTGGCAGACCAGCATTTGTGTTTGCGGTCGATGCAGCGTCTGATGACAAGCCATGGTTTCATGACATTAAGTGTTTCTTGAAAAGTCAAGAGTACCCGTCCGGGGCATCGTCCAAAGACAGGAAGACGTTGAGAAGGTTAGCTGGTAGTTTCTTCTTGAACAAAGATGGCGTGCTGTATAAAAGAAATTTTGACACGGTCCTGCTTAGATGTGTGGATAGACATGAAGCAGACTTGTTGATGATTGAAGTGCACGAAGGCTCTTTCGGTACCCATGCCGGAGGGCATGCAATGGCTAAAAAGTTGTGAAGATCGGGATATTATTGGTTGACTATGGAGTCAGATTGTTGCAAATATGCCCGCAAATGCCATAAATGCCAGATCTATGCAGATAAGGTGCATGTGCCTCCAAATCCGTTGAGTATCATGTCGTCGCCTTGGCCGTTTGCCATGTGGGGCATTGATATGATCGGAAAGATTGAGCCTACAGCTTCCAATGGTCATCGTTTCATCTTGGTGGCAATTGATTACTTCACCAAATGGGTTGAAGCCGCATCCTATGCCAATGTTACAAAACAAGTGGTCGCTCGTTTCTTAAAACGGGATATCATTTGCCGATATGGAGTTCCCGAAAGAATCATTACTGATAATGGTTCTAATTTGAATAATAAGATGATGGCTGAGTTATGCCGGGACTTCAAAATCGAACATCACAATTCTTCTCCGTACCGCCCAAAGATGAATGGCGCGGTCGAAGCGGCCAACAAAAATATCAAGAAGGTTGTGCAGAAGATGGTTGTCACGTACAAAGATTGGCATGAGATGTTACCATTTGCTTTGCATGGGTATCGAACGTCGGTACGCACGTCCACTGGGGCAACCCCATTCTCACTTGTATACGGTATGGAGGCAGTACTACCAGTTGAAGTGGAGATTCCGTCCCTCAGAGTCATGATGGATGTTAAGCTAGATGAGGCTGAATGGGTACGAGCTAGATTTGATCAGTTGAGCCTTATTGAGGAAAAGCAATTGGCGGCTGTATGCCATGGGTAACTATATCAGCGCAGAATGAAGCAGGCATTTGACCAAAAGGTGCGTCCTCGGGTTTACAAAGTCGGAGATGTGGTACTCAAAAGGATCCTTCCTCCCAATACAGATCACAGGGGCAAATGGACTCCTAACTATGAAGGTCCATTCGTGGTTAAAAAGGTCTTTTCGGGCGGAGCTTTATTGCTTACAACCATGGATGGCGAAGACTTTTCATCCCCTGTCAACTTGGACGTAGTCAAAAAATACTTCGCATGAATAGACCTGCTGGATAATAAAAATAAAAATCCAGGCAAAAAAGGGCATCCCGGCGAACCAAAAACAGAATAAGGTTCGGGCAAAAATTAGGGATATAATTGAAAAAAATTGTACACCCGGTAAGTTGAAAACCCGAAAGGGCAACTTAGGCAAAAAAGGGTATCCTGGTGGATCGAAAACCGGAAAGGGCGGTCCACACAAAAGAGGGATTTAAGCGAATGACTACGGTCTGAGTTATCTGTACCCCATTGCCGTTTGAACAACTGACGTTCTGAAAGATAGGGATCGGTCTGATCGTTCCTCAGAAGGCAAGGTCGGGGAGTTTTGAAGACATACTGGTCATAACAGAATGGAAACTCAGTGGAATTCCGTTTTCACATTGCCATTAGGATAGTTTCTTTTCTCAATTCTCAGCGATCACCTCTTTCCAGGGATTGCTTCCTGATGTAATTGCCTATTCTGGGCTCTCAGTCAATAAATTGAATTTCAATAAAAGGCTTTCTATTTTTGTTTTATTGCTTTGTTTGCAAAAATGTCCTAATTGTTGATAAAATATTGCATTTGAAAACATGGCGGCCTTGCAATAACATGCGCAAAAAAAAACATTTGAAATTACTTTGAATGTTGAATACCCCCGGATGGTGGATTCTAGACACGCAATATTCGGGGCATGTGTGCATATTCTTTTGTTGCAGGTAGTAGGTGCAGATGATGTTAAGCACAAGACCAGTAATAAATCACCCCACGCAAAAGACTGGGGAAATTATGGGTAAGGAGATCGGCGTTCATCGTTCGGTCGACGATTGTTCATAACGGGTCGATCTCAGTGAATTAAGTTCAACTGGGTACCGTTGTATCTTATTAAGTCGATTCTCTCATACAGTACTTCCAACAACTACAAGCTTTTCTGTGTCGATAACGGTCACAGGTTCCCCAAAAGAGTGGTCTCGTCGACACCGAAACTGATGGTCATTATCCCCAGCGAAGTCACAAGAGTTTGAAGAGGCTAAATCTTCTGTAAAATCCTCTTATGACATCTTCTTCGGGGACAAATTGTTGGTTTGTCCAAGCATAGGGCATGTTTGTTTCCCCAGCATGAAGTGTTGATTATCCCCAGTAGAGTTTGAGGACAGTTAGTCTTCTGTAAAATCCTCTCAAAAAGGCATTCCCCAACACGAGACGTTTTAAAGCAGTCTCCTCCAGCAGAGTTTGTTATAAACTCGTCATCCCTAACGGAATTGTCTAAAGGGAAGCTCGCCTAACATGGGGCATTGTGGTACTTATCCTAAGCTCGACAGTCATATTCTTCAGCAGACTATTGTGGATTTGCTTTGGGTTTCCCCAACAGATCTCTAAGGACTCTTTCTAGCAAGTTGCAGTGGAATGTTCTAACCAGGATTTGCATATCCCTGGCAGAGTAGCCATGATCCCCAGCAAGATTGTGTCTCTGGTAATGATCCCCCACAGAGGTCAGCATCGAATATTGTCAGCAATACTCCCCAGCTGAGTTGTTGTTCTCCTCGCAGAGGTTTATAGGATCGGCAGAATCTATTCCTCAACAAGGATGGTACAGTCTTTCCCCAGCCGGGTCAGAAGGTTGATAACCCCTACAAAGGGTCTTGGATTGGATAAATCCTCAAGCAGAGTTTTTTACGACTTTTCTTCCTTAGCAGGATGCCATGCAAAGAAATTCTTATCCCCAGCGGAGTCGCTGTGACCAGAATTCATTCCCCCAGCAGATGAAGTGCTTACTGGCAGATTTATTATTCTTCAAGTTCAATTTATTTTTGGCAAACTTGACAATTTGAAGCAGACGGATTGTTCATTTATTCTCCAGCAGAGATACTATCCTCTCAGGAACCTCTAAAGTCAAGTCATTGATAATTGTTCCTCAGCAAAGTCGGCAGAGATGTCCGACATGGATGCAGAGTGCAATCCGTTATTGGAATATTGCAAAAGTCCAACAGTGGATTGGCAAAAGTCCGTCTTCGGGTGGCAAAAGTCCAATAGTGGATTGGCAAAAGTCCGTCTTCGGGTGGCAAAAGTCCAACAGTGGATTGGCGAAAGGTCCATCTAAGGGTGGCAAATTCTAAAAGTCCAACAGTGGATTGGCAAAAGTCCATCTTCGGGTGGCAAAGCAGCTAAAAGTCCAACAGTGGATTGGCAAAAGTCCGTCTTCGGGTGGCAAAAGTCCAACAGTGGATTGGCGAAAGGTCCATCTAAGGGTGGCATATTCTAAAAGTCCAACAGTGGATTGGCAAAGGTCCATCTAAGGGTGGCATATTCTAAAAGTCCAACAGTGGATTGGCAAAAGTCCGTCTTCGGGTGGCAAAAGTCCAACAGTGGATTGGCAAAAGTCCATCTTCGGGTGGCACGAAGCTGCAAAGTCCACCAGTAGCGTGGCAGGCCAGTAGTCGTCTGGAATTGCATAAAAGACATTATTAAAGTCCACCAGCAGTGTGGCAAGCCAGTAGTCATCTGGCGTCGTTCAAAAAGACATTTCTAAAGTCCACCAGCAGTGTGGCAAGCCAGTAGTCGTCTGGCGTCGTTCAAAAAGACATTTCTAAAGTCCACCAGTAGCGTGGCAGGCCAGTAGTCGTCTGGAATTGCATAAAAGACATTATTAAAGTCCACCAGCAGTGTGGCAAGTCAGTAGTCGTCTGGTGTCGTTCAAAAGACAGTTTTCTCCGACAATGTTTCATTGAAGATTCAAGCTAGCAATGTCGTGGGAGTTTCTTCCTCATCATCCAGAGCAAATTTTTGGTTATATTTGGTATTCAATCACTATATACCTTGAAAGTCCGAAAGCAATTGCTTTCAGGCATTCAGGTCTACAGCGCTTGAATAGAGGCAGTTGTAATACCCCAAAATTTGCTCTCCCTCTTTGTCATCATAGCATGGCATTATCATTTATCATATCATATCCATCTCATTAGCATTGCATTGCATTTAACATAGAAAAATGAAGCATGGCATCCTTCTTACCATCAGGGCATGTGATCAGGTGGAAGGTGGACAATCAAGGGATCATTCAAAGCACAAAAAGGTCAGTCAAGTTGCCTCAAGGCAAGCCAAGAAGTCTTTCATGTATCATACTATCTCAATTGATCATCCAAAACCTCAAGGAAGTGAGATTCAATGGGAGATTGAAGCACTACATCTTTCACTATGCAAGAGGTTCAAAAACTGAAGGAAGACCCTCAAAAGAGATAGTTCATTGATCCAAAATCATCCTCAAATGGTATATCTCATCATCCTTTAAGGGGATACACAACATACTCTGAGGAATTTGAAATTGAAGACTGCACATTTTTCTCCTAGGAGGTGGGCACCAAAACTAGGGTTTCTAATAAAATCAGGGAATTTTTGATTTTTTGGACCAAATTTGATGTCATGGTATTTCATATGTCCCTAAGTGTATGGAGGTGGAAAATTGCTTCTCAATTGGTTTTGGAAGTGGTTCAATTGGAAGAAATATCAGAAATCAGGAAAATTGGGGCCAAGTCAAATAATCAGAGGAAAAAGTCAACTCTTGACTTTTTGAGCCCAAAATCATGAAATTCATGTTACATATGTCCAATGTACAAAATTTGGTCAAGAAATTCCAAAGGAATCATGAAAAAATCAAGATGTAGAAAGTTGCCATTTTTGGAAGAAGAAGGGTTACTAAAAATAGCAAGTTTTGGCCATTTTGCATCAGAGTTTGAACCAAGGCCATTTAAAATTGAAGCACCAAATGAAAATTCCACCAGGCCACAACAAAAGGTCTTGCTTTAAGCTTCAAATCCATGTGTATAACATCTCCATTGGATAAAAATTGAGTGAGATATGATTGATCAAAGTTTGAGCAAAGTAGGTTCAAAACTAGGTCATGACCCAGATTTTTAGGGCACGCGCGCAGTCATTTTCTCAAACACTTGGTGGGCCAAATGTATTGATCAATTACTCATGATTAGAGGCTTCAAATGGAAAACCTTTCAACATCAAAGTTGTTCCTCTATGTGAGATCTTCAAAGTTGGTGTTTATCAATTTTTCATCTGATCAAAGGTTAAAGAGTTATGATGGCTCAAAGAATGGTCATTACAACTGAAATTTAACCAGGTCACGACCAGGTCATGCCACAAGTCTGCGCACCCATGTACCAGTTTCTTTTTCCATCTGTTTGTGGTCATTTTTAGGCATGTTAGAGACCTCATTTCACTTCAATTTTCAAACCAACATTGTTCTTCAATATCTCCTCTTTCAATTGACTCCAAAAGCATACCAAACCATTCATTGAATAAGGAGAAAAACTTCAACAAACTACCCTATGTTGGCACTGGTGCATTGACAGTTCAGTTCATAATTTGGTTCACTCACACACCAAACACTTCTTCACTTCAGTTTCCTCTTTTGACCAAGCATACACTACTTACACTAAGCACAGTGGCACGTGCATTGCATGAGAATAGAAGGGACAAAACTTGCTTAGCAAGTTTTTGATGAACAAGCTTCTATTTCACAAACCGTGCCATTTATTTTTCCCACACCATAGCATGTCATGAGCCCTCTTCACCATAGCACTGCTCTCCCTAACTAACTTGACTCAGTTAGTTAGGGATGACTCAGTTTAACTAACTTGACTCACTTAACTCCACTCACTAAACCAGGATTAGAGCTCACCATAAATAGAAAACACACACTCCAATTTCATTTTCAGCTTGATTCTTCTCATTTCACTCTAAAACACTCTCTTCTTCTCTCTCAATCTCACCATTGAACTGATCCTCGAGCTTCACTTTGCTCCTCTCACTTCAGAATCTATCTGATTCTCTCTCAATTTCTCAACACTACAACTTGTTTTGAAGATTGGTTTTCAACCTTTTCTCCATTGAATCATCATCAATTTCTACATTTCAGCCTTTATTTGGCCAAGTGAAGATTGTAGAAGAGACAAGACCTCTGGTTTTCTGAAGAACACTTCAAGGTTTCAAAACTTCAGGTACGAATCTCCACTACTATAGACTTAATGTGAAGTTGTTTTCAGGTTCTTGAAGCTTCTTATAAGCTCAAGAACTTGTCTGGCTAGTTGATAGGCCTTTTGAGGCATAGTTGAAAAGTTAGGGCAAATCTTCCTCTGTTCGATTCTCTCATCTCATGAACATCTTGTGCATTTTGTCTTTGGATTCGTGCTCTCCACTACTTCCTCTTCATTTTGGTGTTTTGTTTGTGAGATTCTGGGAAACTTGAAGTTGCAGACGGTGGTGATATGGCCGGAGAAGGTGACCGGAAGTCACCTCCGGCCGGTGACTGTATTTGCTAGGGTTTTGTCTTGTTTTAATCGTGTCCGTCCATTTTCTATGATCGTGAGGCTTGTATGATGCCAGCACATTAAAATTCATGTGATCCTCACGTGCGTTTTTTCTGATTTCTTTTAAACATTATGTGGTGTGGTGCATTGTATGTTGTGTGGTCATTCACATGTGTGCGTTGATGTTGTTTACTTGGACTTTCGTTTGACCTTGACTTGATCCAATGGCCATGAGCGAGTCAATTTTGTTGACTGAGAGTGTATGTTAATTAGTGTGTTTTGCGCAGATTTGGACCTTGGATTAAATTGATATTCACACCCCCTCGTTTAAGGCCCAATGTAGTTTGAACTGATTAATTACTAGTCATGCACCCCCATTCCTTTTTGCATTGCATTTTATTTTTCCATTTTTTTTACACGTTTGCTTTTTAATTTTTAAAAATACTAAATAGTATCATAAAATTCCACAAAAATTCATGAGTATCATTAAAACATTTAGAAAATTTTTGGTGATTTTATTTTCTGATTTTATGACCTTTTTACCCCTGCTCCATAATTTTCTTTGAATTTCTTTGGTGTGCATTCTTAATGTGGTACATGATCTTGTTTAATTTTGTTCTTGATCATTAAAAATTGTTTTGATGCTCTTCTTTTTGCATTGAGTCATTAGCATCTTGAGGTATGTTAATTGATTTTTATTTGATTTTTTAGGTCATTTTATGGCATGTTTGGTGTTCACTTTTGTGCTACTTTGTATGATATGTCTATTTGACCTAAGTGCATTGTTTGACATCATTTTGCCTTGGTTCCTTGCATGCTACTTTGATATGTGATTCATCTCTGATTAGTGAACTTCAATACCATGTTTTCATAATTTTCATGAGGCCATTTTATTTTTGTTTGATGCATTTCATTTAAAGCATTATAACATGTCATATCATTGTAATCTTTTGTGCATGTTTACATGTTTTCTTTTGTGTATACTTGCATGATCATTTGCCTATTGGGTGAGCTACAATCTTGACATTATAGGTCATTGGTACATATTATATGTCATCTTTGCTTGTTGATTATCATTTGAACCTTGTGCACCTTTAACATGTTGTGTTTGCACTTTCCTTTGTTTGGAACTTCCATTTCAATTCTACTTCTTCTACCACTTCTTAAATGTCTTGATGTGCTTCATGAATACTTGTGAGAGGTTTGTGAATCATTTTTCATTTCATTTCAATTCTGATCCATGGATTACATGTTCCATTTATGCATTTCTTCTTTTTCCCTTCATCTTTCATTCTCCCTTTTTCTTATGGTGGCATGTTCTAATGCCATGGATGATGTTTGTTGCCTATCCACTTGGACTTGCATGATAATAACCATTTGTTTCCATATGATGTACATTCTGGTTGTGGCTCTAGGATTTGGTTTCTCATTTAATTCTTTTGAGTTTTATGATGCATTACATGTTCCTTTATTTCTTATACTTCTTATACATGTTTACTAACCATGTAGGGGCTTTGGTAAGTTTCAATTGAGTGTGGATAAGGAATCCACATTCAACTTCTATCCTTTCTCTTTTACAATTCCATTTTATGTTTTGTTAAGCACTTATGTGCTTTCTGTTAATAACTCATCACTTTCCCTTTTTGAATTACAATTCATCTTCTACTTTAGAAGTGAATTGTTTAATTCTTTCTTTCTTTAGACTTTAGGTTTAAACCTCACAAACCATTAGGACCACCCCCTTTAATTTTCAATTAGGATTGAGTCTTAGTTCATATAGATTTTACCTTTGCTCCTCTCTTGAGTCTCTCTTTCTCATCTCTTAAAGGAAACTCAAAACATCTAATAAAGGTAGGCATTTATTGCATTTAGGCCTTTCATATAAAGAAAAGGTTATAAGGGGTTTTCTCTTATAATCTTAGAATGTATAGCATATAGCCCATCTTGGGTCAATGTGTTAAACATTTGATCTTGTATGAGGGACTTAAATGCAATACTTGTTGAAGGTACAAATAAAAAACACTTCTTCATTTCTTAATTAACAAAAACACTTAATAAACACAAGTATGCTAGTGTGTTTGAACCTTGACAATTGGAACTAAGTGTGGGGGTCTTCTTCACCCTTAGTGTGCTTTCTTACCCATTCCATCTTGGAATGTGAGAATGTACACATTCCAATGACTAAGATCCAGATACACTGTCATATGCAAACAAATCCAAAACACTTCCTTCTAAAAGACAAAAAACAAACAATAACGTCTTTCCTTCGGGAATTCTTTTCTCACCTCATTCACTCTTAGCGTACAAACGTGCTTCTACTCGTTCTCTTGCAAGATGGTAACGCACTCGGACCAGCGAGCCTGCAACACCTGAGCTAGAACGTAAGCCGTTCTCTAAAAAACACAAACAATTCATCCCTAGTGAGGGGAACTATGTCGCTCTGATTCTCATGCTCCCGATGAGATACGTAGGCAGTGGGGTAGGGCCCATGCGAGCACTTCTTTTATTTTCCCTACTCAGTATTCTCTTCTACACCCTTTGATCGAAGCAGCAAGCGTGGATCCCATCGGGTACGATGGACGCGAGGGGGTGCTAATACCTTCCTCTCGCGTAACCGACTCCCTTACCCTTTCTCTTGGTCGCAAGACCATATTCTTTCCTTCTCTTCAGGTTTATCCGATGTTTCCTTTCCCTCTCTTGGGATAAATACACATTGCTGGCGACTCTGTTTCGGTGCCACTTTCGCGTTTGTACTAGGATGAAAATCCCGGGAGCGACACATGGGAAATGGAAGGAGGAGGGTTTCTCTCCACCTTTCTAGAGTGTTTAGCATACGTCCTGTTAGGACGACCATGCGACGCATTCGATCCTATATCATAGACTTGAATGCAATAAGTGTTATTAACACAAAGATAATCAAAACACTTCTCCTTAAAAGAAAAAAACAAACAACAATTCTCCTCTCTTCTCTTTCACTATATTCTTAAGGGTTCGTCACGTCCGTTCTACCGCAAACAGGTAACGCCTAAGTCTCCACACAGCGAGCTGCAACACCTAACTACTGGGACGCGTACTCTGATGTTTCCATAAAAAAAACACAAACAAAGCACCGACTTCGTTAAGTCGAACTACGACTGCTCTGATTTCCTCCTTCTGGTTAGATTGAGGATACGTAGGCATGAGACGACGATGTCTTGGCGAGCAACCTTCCCTCTAGTTCATGTCCGAACTACGTTGACTATGATTTCCTGTTCCCGAGGGAATACGTAGGCCTAGGACTCCGAGGATGTCCTATCGAGTCACTTTTTTTTCTTTTCTTTTTCATTTCTCCGTTCTTTCCCGTTCTTGTTTCTTCCTATTTCCAGTAGCAGTGGAGCTCCAGACGACGACACCCTTTGATCGAGACAACAAGCGTGGATCCCATCGGGTACGATGGACGTGTTGGGTGCTAACACCTTCCCTTCACGTAACCGACTCCCGAACCCAGATCTCTTGGTCGCAAGACCATGCTCTATCTTTCCCCTCAGGTTTACGCGGTGTTTTCTTTCCCTCTCTTGGGATAAATACACATTGCTGGCGACTCTGTTTCGCTTCCTCTTTTGCGTTTGTACTTGGATGAAAATCCCGGGAGCGACATATGGTCCCCATAGACAGAACTACGATTCCACCCATCTTCTGTTTATTCTGAATAACTTCCTTACTCCAGAATTAGCAAACTTGATTACAACAAAATTCTTCCATTGACCTTTCCATCAGCAGAGATTCCTAAGATACTTGTACCACTTCTAATTCAATCCATTGACACCAATGACAAAATCAGAACAACCCGATAAGTTCACCTAGAACTTAACCAGTAGAGCAATGTTACGACATCTCGTCTAACATATCATCCTCACCTGAGACAATCTATCACAAACTGCTTGAAACCACAAACAATCTTGATAAACAATCTACACCACTGCAGCCATATATCCACGACCGAAGTCTAACTCCCCATGTCGTAGATAAGTGGTGCTCCTTTGCCAGAAGAACACCCTAAATGAATGGAAAACATAAGACACATCTTCATGTCTTCAAGAGTGCACCCTCTATTCAACACACCTGCTGGACGCATTCACCTAATGCTTGACCCTCAAGCAATCCATGTACCACACTAGTACATTTAACAAACAGAAGTTCTCCCCTATCTTTCTCAAATGATGCTTCTTCAGTAAGAAACACCTCAAAATCACCACATGATATCCCATGACAACTTCATGATCATATAGTGAGAGTACCAGAAACGCATCCTTGTACCACAAACAAAAAACTCTTGGATTGAGACCAAAACACCATTGATCCCTCTCGTCCAAAAACCATCTATACACCACACGAATTCCTCCTGAATTCTCATGTATATACCTCCTTGTTCCCTGAGATATAACCCAATTGAATCTGGAATACTTCACATTCCTCAAAGAGACATACATAGCCCGCTAGTTTGCTAGCTCGCTCAGACGTTCTTCACACTTGAAGGACATCAAACACATGCTCCAGAAATCCTCAGCTTATTTGCTCCATAAGCACCAAACTGATCCACTTCTCTCTAGCATGCCACATTCACATCAGACTTCCAAGACAGTCCTTTACCCATCATTCTCCTGTACAACAAGATAAATACCTCTTAGACAAGATGTGTGTGTCAAGTTCCATACACAGAACTAAGAATCATACTCCAAGTATAACCAACCAAGAAGATGTTCTAACATCAGTTATGACATCCTTCACATATCATACACACTAACCAACATGGTTCTAGACATGCTCCACCACTGGACTTACTATTTGCATAGTAATCCAACTGAAGATCTTCAAACAGCACAGCGCCACCAGCTTGATAAATAAGAACTCCAGATAACCACAGAGAGAAATAAACTCTCATCCACTAAAAGAAGGTAATCTTCCATAATCATCTTAGAACTTCTACCACAAGCTCTAAGATAGAACTGAACCAGAACCTCCTTACGTCTTCAACCAACTACCCTTCTGCCCAAGAGTAATTAGTTCCAAGCACCCTGCTTGAATGCACAATAAAGATAAACCAAATTCCACTGTTTGGTTCATCTTAACTTTTCTTCAGAGTTTCAGATAATCTTCTGATCCACTAATGAAACCTAATCTTCAAGTTACATGATCTAGTTACTCATAGTAAGTCATCTTGGATCCACCAAGCCTTAGACATGTAACATCTTCTCCTTCCACAGCTCCTGCAAACTGCATGAGATAAACCTTTTTGAAGCATTAATTCCATTTATTTCTGAGAAGATCAACTTATCTTACAATGATACGCCACTATATTAACTAAGACCCTGAAGTTTCTGCTTGATGTCTTGACATCTGATCAGACATCCAACTGAGGAATTCAGCCCTTCCTTCTGCCACTTAGAAGAACCTCCTCCCTATAACAGAACAAGAGTTCCATGTTTTCATAGACTTGATTCAACAACCAAGTTTGAGTAGACAACCTCCATCCTACTTAATTATATCACATGTATTCAATTCAAGCTCACACCTTGATGAATATCTGCTTTACAACTCCAAAGAACTCAACGTGCCAAGTCTGATTCTTCAGGAGAGAAGTAGTTATAGACTACACCACATCCATACCAAAGAATGCCATTTTCCTTAAGTAGAGCAGTCTGTAGAAAGTCAGAGATAACTGCCACTTATCCTTGACCTCCAAGATGAGCAAGATCACATGCTCATATGTACCTAGATTAGAAATAACTGACCCAAGCTGTGCCATCACCAGAACCATATTCTGGGCAAGTCTCTTGCCAGGACACTTTCCAGATAAACATCAGATGCTTCTAGTAACAACTGGAACACACCAGCTGCACTCTAATACTCCTAGATCAGAAATAAACTGATCCAAGAACTATTCATCACCATTGTCTAGACTAGTTTCTTGCCAGGAAACTCTCCAAAGATCAGATGCTTCTGCCACACCACACTGAAGCAGATTCTTAGGTCAACATCGAAGAGAGATATATCCAAAAGCTTATGCAGTACCCCTCCCATGATTCTGCATAAACCCTGATGAAGAGATGTTTCAACATTGTGTTGAACATCAGCAATCCTGAACTTCACATACAAAGATAATCAATTAAATACTTGTGAATATCACAAATAGCAATTGATCTTAAATCCTTATTCAGTAACCCTACTTCACTGTTGAAGTCATACTCCAACAGATCACTCCATGAATACTTATCAAGTATTCAATCTTTGCAAGTATCTTCTTTGACAAACAAAATGTTGAGATACCAAGGCTGCCACCCTTGACTCAAGTAACTAAGATTCTCTCTGAACGAACCCTATTTACCTCAACAGTACTGAAATCTCCATTCAGATTAGATCCATCCTTAGGGTTAAGAGAGTTGAATCCTTTCTTGCACTTTTGGACAGTGAAAATAAATCACCTCCATTTTTTTCAGGTTTATGTTTCATAGAAACAGCCTCTAGTCCGAAGAATAACTAGAAGACTCTAGATGCACGACTAATATGCCTTTATGAGTGAACTTGAGAGAATTCTCAAGTATCTTTGACAACTTAGCCGATCAATAATTTATCAAATTCCTAGAGCAAGAACTTGATAACTGATCGGTCACCATTTCTACTAGTTTTCGTCAATTATTCGGCATGAATCCGCGAAATCGGTAGCACTTTGTTTTGTATTGTCATTGTTTTTCAAGTCAATTTTACTTGTCATATTTTATTCTCACATTTTATGATTTGTTATTTTATTTCAATTATATTGCATTTTATGCTTTGGTTTGGCGGTTTTCGATGGTTTCAGGTCTAAGTGGAAAAACCCAAAGGACTCGTGCGAAGAAAAAGGAAGTTCCGAGAATTTAGAAGAGTTTTTGGAAGGAAGCAGAGGATGCCTGGACCTAAAATTCAATAAACATGGAAAAATATTGGGCAACCAAGTTTCTTATCTGTACTATGTTGTAGTTCTCTTCATTAGCTTTCTGACGCTTCGAACGGGGACCAAAACAGACTTACGGATCAAAAGTTATGATCGAAACAATTTCGGTTATAAAATCCAACAAGCTGACACGGCTGGCAGTGTTGGCTGACACGGCCCGTGTCAGCATTGACGCTGATTTCCTGAATTTTTTCATATTTTCTCTATATATTAAGATGTGGGGGCGCTTTGGATATTTCCAATCGATCTGAGTGAATTGTGACTATTTAGACTAGTTTTTGGAAGGAGAAGAGGTTTTGGCTTTTACGAACAATTTTACGTTAGAGTTTCATGCGATCAAGTGATCTGGAGGAGGGAGATTCTTCATGAGTGCTAACAATTGAAGATCAAAATCATCCGATTACTATTGTAATGTCTACTTTTCGTATTGTATTTCTTTTTAATATTATGAATAGCTAAACCCCCCAATGCTAGGGGGTGTCCCTAAATTGCAATGTAATGAACCTATTTTGAATCATTCTATGAGATTATGCCTTTTTCCTTTAAGCTTTTATTTTGCAATGTTCTTAATGCTTTTTCGATTAGACCAATTGAATTTGATTCACGATTAGGATTAGGTCGGACAAACCACCCTAATGCTTTTGTAAAATAATATTGCGATAGATATTGCTTAAGAATGAGGATACCCCGCAATAACCTTTAAAAATCTTGTCAGAACTATTGCTTGATGTTATTCTGAGATTGCTAAGGAATTAGGGTCAAGGGAGAATATCAAAGGTTTTTCTGTTAAGGAATTAAGGAAAAATACTAATAAGATTGGGTAAGCTAAGGTTTGAGGCATGTCTCTTTGAATAATAATTGGGTTTATTGCAGAGCAATTTATACACTTCTCCTAGCATAGCTTCTCATATTTGCTTAAGTCATTTTATTTATTCTGCTTATTTTCTTAATTGTTATTATAATTTTCAAAACAAACAAACCCCAAAGGCATTTTTGTTTAATTGAAATAACATCTGCACTTATAATTACACACAGTCCTCGAGAGATCGATTCTGGGGATAACCCCAACTATTATTACATCGGTAAAAATAATACACTTGCTATTTTACTGGTCAAGTTTTTGGCATCGTTGCCGGGGACTACCAAATTATAAGTTCGTGTGTTAATTCAATTGAAATTTTGTCACTCTGTGACTAAAACTTTATTTATTTATTTTTCTTTTTGAAAACTTTTCTTTCTTTTTTTTTTCTTTTTGCACTTACCTAGTTCTTAAAGGTATCCCAACCCCAAACTTAGAATTTTTCACAGATCAAAAATCAACAACACTTATCTGAGCAGGGTGAGGGAGTGTTTGGGCTCATGGTTTAATTATGCGGTTAATAAACAGACAAAAGGAAGAAGGTTCGAGGGGGTTAACGAAGGATAACATAAAAGGGTAGGCTGGAAAGGCTCAGGGTTAAAAACATACAAGTGCCTCAGTGTGTATATCTGTGTAGGGGTGGGAATAGGCCAAGCCAACTAACAGGGGCCTACGGCCTAGCCTACATAGGCTCAGACCAGGCCAGGCTTTTTCTTAAATAGAAAAGGCCTAGGCTTTTTTATAAGCCTATTTAGCGAAAGAGGCTAGGCCACAGGCCGTAAGAAAAGCCTTTTAAGCCTATCAGGCTGACCTATTTAAGAAAAAATCAATAAATTTATTATTATTATATTCTATTTTGTACTTTGAATTAAATTACTAAAATAAAACTTAGTGATCTTGAAAAACTTATGAAAATAAGTTGAAAAAACATTATAAACAATGTCATAAGTTGTTGTCATAAGTTTTTCTCATAAGTTCTCTTCAACAAATAGTATCACCAAACTTATGTTAATAAGAAAACTTGAACGAGACAATGAAAATAAACATTTAATCTCATTGATATTTTAACTTGTTAGTCTATTTAACATTAGTTGAATTTCTTATTCACAGATGTTCAAATGAAGTAGGCTTTTAAATAGGTTAGTAGGCCAATCAGGCCTTCGAAAAGGCCAGGCTTAGGCCTAAAAATAAGCCTATGATAGGCTGCAGGCCAGACTTAGGCTTTGAATTTTTTAGCAGGCCAGGCTCAGGCTTGGCAAAGCCTAGCTCGGCCCAGCCTATTCTCACCTTTATATGTGTGCATTGAAATTCCAACAGACGAGTATGTAAACTAAGAGTGACAGAGGCATACCTGACGAACTCTCATGATGATAAGGTGTTTGGCTTTTTATGATCCTCACCATGTTTGGCATACTGACAAATTCCAAGGTACCTCTAGTGTAATGTCGCTTCATTTCCGTCTCAGGTGCACAGTACTCCCGTATCAGTCCAGTGTTGGAAAGTCGCGTCCAATTATCCACCTCAGCAGTACCAACTTTCGGGGGTTTCCTGGAGAGCAAGTATGGGTTGTGCCTTTTCATCCACTAACTATAAGTCTCCTCATTCATCCGACACGAATACCTTCAATCTGTAACACATGAAAACAAAACACGCCAACCAAAATAAAAATAAACGGCCCAAAAATAAAATAACAGAAATAAAAATACTGAAAGAAATAAAACCCCTTTACTCTTGAACTAAACAATGACCTCAATGTTTTAGAACAAGCTAGAGAGGGGAACTCACAGAGCCTCACTACGGAGGGGAAAAGTTATAAAAAATTGAAAATCACGCCTGCCTGACACGGGCCGTGTCCGGTGACACGGCAGGCCATGTCAGGCCACTGCCACCTCAATTCCAGAATAAATTTTTTCATACCCATACAGTAGGGCTGACACGGGCGGCCGTGTCAGCCTTCTGTAAAACCTCAAACTCTTTGCTTTTTCCTGCATTCCTGACACGGGCCGTGTTCGGTGATACGGGCGGCCGTGTCAGGCCCCTATTTTTCTCAAAACTTGTCTGATTCTTCGGTTTTTCTCATATTTTCTCAGACATATGGTAGTCTATTGATGCCTGCCCAAATTTTTCTATTTGTGAGATGCCTCCGCCCTTCTGTGAAAGACTCTGAGTGTACCTAGTTAAATCTGAAACACAACAAAAATAAAAGAAACTCTTAGAAATAAAACATGTGGGTTGCCTCCCACAATGCGCTTCGTTTAACGTCGTATGGCTCGACGGGTTACTCCCCAATGCTATAGGGGGTACTTCAGCTTACCGATTTTGTTGCTTGACCTTTCCACAACAGAGCACCGGTCAGATTCATGAATAAGAGCTACATTGTGATCCAACTCACATCCAACTTCCACATTCTTCCTTTGATTTTTTTTCTCTTTTTTTTTTTGATGTTTCTTCCTCTTATTGACTTCTTGACTGGATTTTGGAGTCTTGCTAGGTGCAATAGATGACTCAGATGCTGCAACCTGATGGATTCTTCCAGAGACTTTTTCAAGAAGTGGTTTTGAGCTTTTTCTTTTTCCCACTGTTCGGATCATTTCGACTGAGGGGTGATTACTTTCCTCTTGACCTTGCTTCTCGAGCTCCAACACTTTTAAGGTTATTTCCTCTTCAAAATATTTCAAATTTAGAGTGCCAGCTTCAATATCTACACTGCACCGACTAGTCATTAAGAATGGTCGACCTAGTATGATAGTCGTCTCCTCATCCTCGGGAAGATCAATGATCTCAAAGTCCACTGGATATGTGAAGTTATCAATAGTCACAAGCACATCTTCTGCTAGGCCGTATGGCCGCTTGGTAGCGTGGTCGGCAAACTTCGGATTTGTTCCCGTTTCACTTATTTTTTCTATACCAGCTTTTTGAAAATTGAGAGGGACATGAGACTCACACTAGCACCCGAATCAATCAAGACTTTCTTAAAAATTCTGTCCTTTATGATACAGGGGATTAATATAGAACCAGGATCTTTCCGTTTGATTGGAATTCTCCTACCTTGTGATCCCCCAATGCTCTCCTCAACTATACTTTTTAGCTCTTCGCCACTAGGTTTCTTTTTCCCAATGACCTCCTTCATGAATTTCTTATATAGAGGCATTTGTTCGAGTGCTTCAAAGAAGGGCATATTAATCTCTAACTTTTTGACCAATGAGCTGAATTTCTCAAAGTCTTTTTCTTGTGTCTCCTTCTTTGTCACTCTTGAGGGGTACGGTAACTTGATCTTAGGTTTAACCGCTTCTTTTTTTTCTCTTCGGTTGGCCTGGCTTCTTCTTCTACAACTTTCTGGCTTTGTGTGGTAACAACATTGACATTCTCATGATTCTTTGGATTGGGTATTGTGGCGCTTGGGAGGGCGCCTGGTGTCTGAGAACTTGCTAATTGTTGTGCTATCTGGCTCATCTAAACTTCAAGATTTTTAATGGAAGCACCTGTGTTCTATAGATTACTTCTTGTCTCTTCTTGAAATTGGAAGCTTTGAGCAGCCATCTTCTCAATGGCAATCTCCCATTGTGCTTTTTTGGGAGCTTGTTGTTGTTGTGGGTATTGTTGTTGATTCTAATCTTTCCAGGATAAGTTAGGATGATTCTTCCACCCTGGATTATAAGTTTGAGCATAGGGATTATTCTGCTTCAGGAATTTTATCTCTTCAATTTGTTGTGGAGTCGCAACACAATGTGCAGCATAATGGGGTCCACTACAAATCTCACAACTCATAGGTTGACCAGTTTGAACTTGTGCCACACTTTAAGTACCAAGATTCATCTTCTTTAGTATTCTCCCTACCTCAGCTGCAATCTGGTCTTCTACCTTCACACTTGATTATTCAACTTCAGGTCAATCACACCCTCCGATTTACTCACACTTCGATCATATAACTCCAAATGTTCGTTGGCTGCAATAACTTCAATAATTTTCTTGATACCAGTCGCGGTGGTGAAGTTGGATGATCCACCAACAGCTGTATCAATAAGTTGCTTAGTTTTCATTTAGAGGCTATTGACGAACACCTGCATCTGCTCAGTTTGATCCATGTTGTGAGTCGGACAGGCTACCAAAACCTCCTTGAACCTCTTGTATACGTCTCTGAGAGATTATCCATCCTTCTGTTTAAAGTTCACAATATCATATCTTTTTCGGATATAAACAGAGGCCGGAAAATACTCATTCAGAAATGCCTTCTCCATCTCTTCCCAAGTGGTAATACTCCCAGCAGGTAACGAGTAGAACCACTCTTCAGCCTCTTCTGCCAGAGTGAAATGAAACATTCTTAACTTCTTTGCTTCCACCGTGTGCCCCTCAATCTTGAGAGTGGTGCTCATAGTCAGAAATCTTTGTAGATGTTTGTTGGCATCTTCATTAACCTTTCCGGTGAAACGTCTCCTCTCAAGTTGAGTGATGGTACTAGGATGCAGGTGGAAATTCGGCACATTCACTGGTTGGTTTACGATGCTCAACCTACCAGCCAGTGCATTTACCCCACCGTAATCGCCCAGAAGTCTCTCTGCTGGTTGATTTCCAGTCATAATCACAGTATCTCTGTCCGCCTCTAAACATGTTTCTGAATCTGAATCTGATTGTTCTGAGTGAACAAAACCTTTTTCTTCTTCTGGTGTTTGGACTGACGGTTCTGCTTCTGAAGCTGCCAGTCTTGCTTATCTACGCCTTGCGTGTAAAGTTCTTTCGATTTCTGCGTCAAAATTGAAATTTGCTGTGGGTTCTCCTCGCATAAAAATGTTAGACGCAGATTAGTAGTAATAGTAATAATCCAAAAGTTATAAAATAAAAAAAAAAGTAAAAAAAAAAAAAAAAAAAAAAATAACAGAAAAATTCTTGATCAAATATAACCTTAAGGATTAGTGTAATAACCAAATTATTCTTGATCAAATACAATGCTTATGATTCTTTCTTTACCGCTAAGGAATTAGGGTAAAGATAGAATCTCAAAGGTTTTTCTGCTAAGGAATTAGAGAAAAATAACCTTAAGAATCGGTAAGGTTTGTTTAGAGTAATGTTTCATTGAATAAGGATTTAGAGTTTTTGCAGTGCAATTCATACACTTCCTCTAGCATGCCTCTCATACCTGTTTTAAGTCAAGTTTATAATTTTGTGCAAAAAAAAAAAAACAAAATTTAATCACAGAGTGACAAAATTTCAATTGAATTAACACGAACTTATAATTTGGCAGTCCCCAGCAACGGTGCCAAAAACTTGATCGGTAAAACAGCAAGTGTACTATTTTTTACCGATGTAGTAATAGTTGGGATTATCCCCAGAATCGATCTCTTGAGGACTGCGTGTAATTATAAGTACAGATGCTATTTCAATTAAACAAAAAATGCCTTTAGGGTTTGTTTGTTTTGAAAATTATAATAACAATTAAGAAAATAAGTAGAATGAATGAAATGACTTAAGCAAATATGAGAAGCTATGCTAGGAGAAGTGTATAAATTGCTCTGCAATAAACCCAATTATTATTCAAAGAGACATGCCTCAAACCTTAGCTTACCCAATCTTATTAGTATTTTTCCTTAATTCCTTAATAGAAAAACCTTTGATATTCTCCCTTGACCCTAATTCCTTAGCAATCTCAGAATAACATCAAGCAATAGTTCTGACAAGATTTTTAAAGGTTATTGCGGGGTATCCTCATTCCTAAGCAATGTCTATCGCAAAATTATTTTACAAAAGCATTAGGGTGGTTTATCCGACCTAATCCTAATCGTGAATCAAATTCAATTGGTCTGATCGAAAAAGCATTAAGAACATTGCAAAACAAAAGCTTAAAGGAAAAGGCATAATCTCATAGAATGATTCAAAATAGGTTCATTACATTGCAATTTAGGGACACCCCCTCGCATTGGGGGGTTTAGCTATTCATAATATTAAAAAGAAATACAATACGAAAAGTAGACATTACAATAGTAATTGGATGATTTTGATCTTCAATTTTTAGCACTCATGAAGAATCTCCCTCCTCCAGATCACTTGATCGCATGAAACTCTAACGTAAAATTGTTCGTAAAAGCCAAAACCTCTTCTCCTTCCAAAAACTAGTCTAAATAGTCACAATTCACTCAGATCGATTAGAAATATCCAAAGTGCCCCCACATCTTAATATATAGAGAAAATATGAAAAAATTCAGGAAATCAGCGTCAATGCTGACACGGGCCGGGTCAGCCAACACTGTCGGCCGTGTCAGCTTGTTGGATTTTATAACCGAAATTGTTTCGATCATAACTTTTGATCCGTAAGTCTGTTTTGGTCCCCGTTCGAAGCGTCAGAAAGCTAATGAAGAGAACTACAACATAGTACAGATAAGAAACTTGGTTGCCTAATATTTTTCCATGTTTGTTGAATTTTAGGTCCAAGCATCCTCTGCTTCCTTTTAAAAACTCTTCTAAATTCCCAAAACTTCCATTTTCTTCGCACGAGTCCTTTGGGCTTTTCCACTCAGACCTAAAACCATAAAAAAACACCAAACCAAAGAATAAAATGTAATATAATTGAAATAAAACAACAAATTATAAAATGTGAGAATAAAATATGATAAGTGTCATACCCCAAATTTTGACCACCAAGATTTCCCATCATTGTGCAAATCATCATCACAATATGGATGAACCATCATGCCTCATCAATCTCAGAGCATTTAGACAAAGGATCAATCAAGAAATGACATGATCTTCAACTTGTCTAGCCTCTTAAACACCCACAAAGGATCAAGGGGATTCCCACATCAAGAATCAAGCACAAGATTGCAGTATTCCAAGTGGATCAAGCCTCAAGATCGCCAGTGTCACCAAATTAGGGTTTTGGTCGACTAAGGCCTCCAGATGAAAATTTCCTTCTGGGCATGAGCCAATGTCTCAATGTATGGTCTAACAAAATCAAAAGGATCTCAAGAGCCCATCCACAATGGCAAAATCACCTTGAGGGTCCATCTATCAAAGAATCAGGAATTAGGGTTTGACCTGATTCAACCCTTGAGTTAACTTGTGAAGTGAGGCATGGCTTGAAGCTTCAAAATGAACTTCAAAGACCTTACATACATCATATTGACATATTTACAAGGTTTGATTGACTCAAAGAGCTCACATCATAAACCACAAGAACTCAAAACCGTCTGATCACAAATTAGGGTTTCTGATGAAAAAAGTCAACCCTACCCTTGACTGCTGACCTACCCTTGATCTCAAACCTTGGGGAGGGGTCCAAGTCATTCCTAAATACCCCTGGAGGCCATCCATGAAGTTTAATTGAGCCCAAGGATTGATTTCACTAAAGGATCACAAAGTCAAAATTTCATCTGCTGAAAAAGTCAACTGTACAAAAATCCAAGTTTGACTTTTTGAATTTTTGGTCAACCAAGGTTCTTTAACCCTCAAACAATGTTAATATGTGATTTGAATTATCATTCATCAAGAAAAATCAAAGAAAGTGAGTTAACTTGTAAAAGGGGTAACCATAAAAAACTTAGAATTTTTCTAAGTTATGGAACAAATTGGCTAGGGTACCAACTTTGCAAGGCCATATCTCCCAAACCCTAAGGCATTTTTCTCCCATTCAAAGCTCAGATTGAAGTTCATGTTACATACTTCAAGTATGTCAACTAGACCTCATTCCAATTCATCATGGATTTTGAGTTATTGTTTGAGCAAAATCGCAAAAAACATGAAAATGACATTTTTCCAACACTTAGTGAAATTTTCACTTAGTTAGAATCTGCCTTACTTTTTCCAAAATGTAGGGATATTTTTCACCTTGATCCAAGTCAAACCAGGTCTAGGGGTGAACATCAAACTTAAAGTATGCCATAAGGGCTTTCCAACAAGTACCAAATCATCTCCAAATTCAATTTGAGCAGGGAGATACAACCCTTAAAACATGGCATCATGAACTGGTTTTACAAGGCAGAATTGTGCACATTTGCTCAATTTGTCCAAATCTGATAACTCCAAGCCTTGTCATTAATTTGGACACATCAGAGGATCAAATCCAAGGGGGATGATCTGATCCCCAAGCCTCCCAAGTCCAAGAATCTACAAGTAGCCCTAACAAACCTAAAAAGGCTACAAAGATGCCAAGACTCCTATTTTGTTTTCAAGCCTTTAATGAATGCATCAAGGTGGCATGAATTGAGCCTATTCCAACTGAATTCAATCAAGACTTATCCCTGAACCAAAGCTACAAAGCCTGTGCTCTAATCTCAAGTCAATGGCTAGAGGAGACTTGAGATTTCTTTTGCATAACATTGGCCAAAGGCCTGCTGGAGTTACCATTCACTATTGCTTGTAAAACAAACTTGACACACTATAAATAGACCTCAATTGTGATCAGTTTGAGTACACCAAAGCACCCAAACTGATGCTTTCCTCAAAATCTCCTCTTTCACTCCAATATTGCCTTCTAACTCAAGTCACCATCGGGTTTTAAGTTTGAGAGCAATTCCAACTAAACCAATGGTTCACACACCTCATATATAACATATAGAAGTGATCCAAACTCTTACATAATATCTGTAACATCAGATTCTCAAAATCACCAGCCAACTGCTCAAGTTCTTGACAGATTTGCAGTTGAGGTACCACAACCAGTTCCAGCTCAATTCAATCCACTCCAAGCATTCAAACACGCTCCTTGGCACCTAAGGAAGCTATCCAGATCATTGGAACCTAGCTGTAACAACTCCAACTCAGAAATCGATCACCAGCTGCAAGAGGTAAGCATGAACTCCTCAAACTCCATGATGCATGCATATTTTACTGCACAATAATTTTGCCATATGTTCATAATCATGTATGGAGTGGTAACCCTCAATCAATTGCCATGAATCAATCGTGTATGGAATTTCATGGTGTTCATGCTGAAATTAGGGTTCTTGCGGTTTTCTTCTGGTTTCTCACTCAATACTCAAAATAAATGCAATTAACCTATATGGTTGTGATTATTGTTCAAAAGCGAACAAGATTGGTACTTGAATCGTGCAAAACCATTGAGAAATCATGGAAAAAGGTGAGAAAAGGCAAATCTGCAAAAATAGAGGGCGCGGGCAAGAACCAAGTGTTCTTGGCGCCTGTCGCTCCCAGGATTTTCATCCAGGTACAAACGCGAGAGTGGCACGGAAAAACAGAGTCGCCAGCCGTGTAAATTTATCCCAAGAGAGGGAAAGGGAACACCGCATAAACCTTAGGAAGAGGGAAAGGAATGGTCATCGCAACCATAACCTGGGTTCGGGAGTTGGTTACGCGAGGGGAAGGTGCTAGCACCCCACGCGTCCATCGTACTCGATGGGATCCACGCTTGTTGTCTAATCTAAGGGTGAGTTATACTATCATCTAGGGTTGTGCTAAGACGGGGAGGGAAAGACAAAGACAGACTCGGTAGGACGTCGACGTCCTAGGCCTACGTACCCCCTTTGTGCAATGGGGAATTCAGAGTCAACGTAGTTCGGACCAAGCTCTTTTTGTGTTTTTTTATGAGCGACGTTAAGTTCGCGTCCGGCAGTTAGGGTCGATGCCTGTTTGCGTCTCAGACGGAAAGTAACGTGCCCTTTTTGAAAATAGCCTTTAAGTTGAAGGCCCCGAAGGACAAAAAGGTTTGAAGTTGGTTTGTATTTTTTAGGACAGAAGTGGCTTAAGTTAGTTCCTAAGCTGCATTGCACCAAAGTCTAGGGCACAGGGGCGAATACTTAACGCATCGTCCCAAGACAGGACGCTCGCTAAGCACTCTAGAAAGATGAGAGGAAGCCCCTCATTTCTCATTCCTCATACTTAAGGCTCGTGCGCAATACACCTTATTATTATTAAGTGTTTTAAAGAAATTTAAGATGAGAAGAGAGAAGACACAAGGGTAACTCTAAGGGGGACTATGAATCCTAAAGTTATCATGCATGGGTGACCTACGATTAATGAGGTTTGACGTCAACCTAAGCCTAAAGAAAGGAAAAGACGAGAGAAGGAAAGAATAAGGGCGAATATGGATGACTATCCACACCCTCAAATAACTTACCTTAGTCCCTGCATAAAAGGTTAGTGAGAACATATATAAATAAGAGGAATGAGGTGAATGACACTCAAGCAAGGGCAAACAATAATGAGCATAATCCAATCATGAACTTAGAAATCAAAGGGGCACCCTCAAAGCAAATGGCACAAGTGCCTTTCAAACAAGGTAATCATATAATGTCAAAGATGTGCACACAAGAGAACCTCAAAGAAAGTAAATCAAATAATTAGCAAAGTGATTCCTAAAATCCCCAAATTAATCATTAAAGTTCCTCAACCAGAGGCAAACAACATATAAAAGGTCCCTGCAAAATTCCAAAATGTTAGCCATTCAAATAAACACACAAAGCTCAAGTAATGGATAGGATTCAATGTGCCAAAGAGAAGGGCCTAAATGCAACATGAAAAACATTTAAAAATGAAAGAAAAATATTTTTAAGCACTTTAATATGTTGATGAATGAATGCAAAAGGAACGGGTCAAAAAGGTTTTGTAGATGAAGAGAATTAAAATGAGGAAATTTATGTATGCATGAGATGTGTAATTAAAAAGAGGTTGGATTAAACAATTAATTTAAATGACAAAAAATAAAATAAAATAAAAAATAAAATTTGTGAAAATTTATTAAATGGCAAAAAAGGATGCATGAATTTTTTTAGGATTTTTTAAAAGCAATTAGGTATTTTTAATAAATAAAAATGAAATCATTATAAATTAAATAAAAATAAAATAGAAAATGGTAGGGGGTATGAACAGTAAGAAAAACATGTTGTGAATTGGAGTGGGCTGTAGATGGGGGTGCAAACGGTAAGCCCGCGTGTTAAGTCCGTCTGAGAAAAAAGAAAAATAAAAAAAAAACGGGGGGTGCACTTAGTAGGAAAAACACGTTGGAATGACGGTTGGGCCAAGGGGTGGGGGTGCGCATAGCAACCCAGCCCACCAAACTATCAGACCAAACAAAAAAACTGGGGAGTTCACCGTGTGCCCCCCATGTGCCATGCGCGTGAGTTTTTAATGTGTTGGCACATTCCTGTTCGTCTGATTCATCAAGCGCTCACAATTGAGTCAACCAGTCAAAAGTCAATAAAAAGTAAGCAAAACAAAATGATGCCATTGGATGTGCACGGTAACTGCCATGGGGTAAAGAACACAAGATCGTTAGTTTTAATTCAGAAAAAAAAAACAAAAATAAAATGAGGTGGCCTCATGATGGCCGTTGGATCATGCGAATGAAGGGTGGAGATTTCGTCTCCCTCCTTTGGAACCCTACCTCGCCGGACCTCCACCTCCGCCGGAGCCATAGCTCCGGCCACCACCTGCAAATCAAAACCAACCCAGAACGCGCGAACCCATATACCATTTTGTCCGGATTTTTGCAAGGAACACGAATATGCAATCAAAATTTAACAACAACCCATGTATATTGAAAAACGAAGAAGTTAAGGTTAGGGCATGAAAATTCAAACACACATAGCAAGCGGTATGCACGTCCAAACACCACGCAAATTACATCAGCATACTCAGTGCCATTCACACAATAACATGCATGCTTAAAAAACAAGTTTCACGATTATCAAAATCACCCCTAACCTGAGATGGCTCCACACGCGTGCGTGCTCTTGGCTGCAAACGGTGATTGATTTCTACTCCTTGGATCCCCAGGAAGATGTTTGTGGAAAAATCCTTTGAGAAAACCTTGTAAATCGTGAGCTTTGATGAAAAAGAGCTTTAGGGTTCAAATGCTCCAATCCTCCCAATATCACGTGTCCAACCCTAACCAATGCATGAATAGGTTTTAAATACTTAGGGTTATCCTTCTGATGATGAGTTGGGCCTGAATAATCCATTGTTTAATTATTTTTGAATTATTTCATTTAATATTGAATTTTAACTAATTAAATCCAATAAAAAATAAAATAAAATGAGGAAAAATCAAATATATGCTCTTTGGGTCGTGCATGGCTTTATGTTTGAGTTTGGTTTAAGAAACTTATGGCCCATTTGTCAAAATTTGGATTTTAGGCATAGTTTGCTTTGTGCACCTCCTCAAAATTTCCTAACTTTGACTAAGCATAACTCCTTCAATTTTTAGCTCCTTCATGCAAACTAATACTTTTTAGAAACCTCAAGATGTCCTCTAACCAACCCTTTTGGTCCCATGTCAATTTGATCTTCCATGTTCAAGTTATGAGCTTTTGAAAAAGGTTTACTTTTGTTGACTTTCAAAATGACCTATAATGTCTTGGCTCATATCTCCCGAATGGAGCATTTCTGGACTTGGCTTGTGAGACACAAAGTTGTAGGGAGTTAAATTTCCTTAAATATGGGCTTTGGTTGAGGAATTTTTGATGAAGTATGTGGAAGTTAGGCCTGGTCAAAGTACAGTTGACTTTTACTACAAAAACCCTAATTTAGTAACTCCCGATTCTTGATGATTCTGAGGTTTCCTTGATGAATCATGATCAACCCTTGATCAAATGATGAATTTCAACCCATAATCTTGATGTTGACCAAAAATCTTGAGGTTTGACTTTGTGTTGACCACAATTGACTTTTTGACCAAGTTAGCTGATTTTCAATCCATTGGCCAATTGAACTTCTCCTGAACCAAACTGGTGGACAATTCTCCACTCCTAGATACTCAGGGACCCAAGGAAGACCATAGAATCAAGTCTTTCCCAAAAAAATTCAGAAATAAACTGACTTTGTAGCAAACCCTAGTTTGTGGCACCCTCAGTCTAGGAGGAAGTAGCACAGTCTCCAAATTCAAATTCCTCTGAATATGATGTGTATCCTCTCCAACAAAGATAAGATATGCCGTTTGGTGATGATAAAAACCCAAGGAGCTTGCCCATTGGAGCAATAAACCCAAGAATCTCAAAACCCTAATTCATGCACTGGTTAGGAGGGAGTAATCCACTTGAGATCCCTTGCCACCTGTGAACCCTTGATGATGTGATGGACCAGATATGACCTTCTTGAACTGCTTCAAGCACCTTGACCCCATGCTAATGACATGCATACATGATAATGCAAAAAAAATGAAATGAAACATAAGCCAGTTAGTAAAAAGAGTAAGGAGGACAAATTTTGGGGTGCAACAGCGCCATAATTCAATTTTTTGAATTTTAGTTATTTTGTTTAATTGATTCAAAAATTAATTTCTCTCTAATTATTTATGTTTTTGAATTGATTCTTTTTCTCGAAATTCATAAAAATGTTAAATTATTTTGTTTTACAAAAAAAATCAATTTATATTATTTATTTAATATAGTTAGAATTTTTGTAATTAATTTCATTTTATTTGTTTTTAAACATTTTAAAATGAAATTCCCACTTTGATCTTTCAAAATCAATTGAATTTTAAACTTTCATATGATTAAACATGATTTTTCAAGATATTTTCCAAAGTGTATAACTTGTTCTCAAATATAATTGATATTTTGTCATTTATTATTTAAATTACCTTTGAAAAATAACATTTAATTTAAAATTAGGGTTTCCTCTTGATTTTAAATTTTAAAACACTTTTGGGCCTCTAATAGAGTGTAAGACCCAATCCCCTTTTAACCAAAACCTTTTTGGGCCTCAGACATTGTATAAGTCCCAACACATTTTCAAAAATCTCGGCGCGATCGCTAGTTCAAAACCAAATCACCCTAGACCTCTCCCTGAGTTGTAAGGCCCATCACTTGTACAAAAATAAATTTTTGGGCCTCTAATAGAGTGTAAGACCCAATCCTTTGCAAATACAAACCATTTTTGGGAGTCAGATGTTGTATAAGTCCCGTTGTATTTTCAAAATCACGGCGCGGTCGTCGCCTTTTAAAACAAAGTCATCTGGGCCTCCCCTCGTATTGTAAGTCCCATCTTTCTTTTTCAAAACACTTTTGGGCCTCTCCGTGAGTTGTAAGACCCATCCCTCTGTACAAAAACCTTTTTGGGCCTCAGTCGATGTATAAGCCCCAATACAGTCTATAAAACAACGGTATGGTCATTGTTAAACCTCGGGCCTCTCTTTGAGTATAAGCCCCGACAATCTTTTCAAAAAACAACTTATCTTTTGATTTAGATTCAAATATACATGTTGTTATCAAAACTTTCTTTAATTTTTTTGAATAACTAACAATACAACATGGAAGCTTGCTCACCTGTAAGTTTTAACAGCTTTCATTTACTCGCTTTCATATATATATATATATATATATATATATATATAGGGTTCATATCCTATGAGAATGTCATTTTTATGTGAGAACATGAGAATGAATCTGAACCATTAGATTTTAAAATAAATGGTGGAGATTATGTGTGGCTTTTGTTTTTCTCTCTCCTCCATTATTAAAATAAATGATGGAGGAGAGAGAAAAAAAACTAACACATAATCTCCACCATTTATTTTAAAATCTAATGATTCAGATTCATTCTCATGTTCTCACATAAAAATGACATTCTCATATGATACGTTTCCTATATATATATATAACTATTGTGGGAAGCTGCTCCACTGTAAGTCCTTCTTTCATACCCTTTTTAAATACTTGTCATATATCTACTGTATATATACTAGTATAGTTATTTAGAGTTCTCCCCGGTAACTAGGTCTAGAACTAGGTAAAGCCAGTTGGTCACTCTTTAAATACAGTCAAAACTAGATCCCCATAGGATTTCCAGATACAGTCTTGCCTTCTCTTGGGCTTAAACAATATGGAACAAAGAGAAAGGCAGTATTCTCGATGAACCTTTTCTCAGACTGTCACTATTAGAACTTGTCAAAGAAATTTAGATTCCCCAGAGAGGATTAATTCCCGGTGAAACTTCTCTTGAATTTATTTAAACCCTAGAACTGTTCACTAAAGAAAAGATTATTCTCGGTGAAACTTTTCTTGAACTCTTCTTAAGTTTGGACCCACAGGCTTCGTAAAAGCATCCCCGCCTCCTCTTGGGCTTTGTACAAGGACCCCCCGGCTTCTTAGAAGTTCTCATGCTTTCTCTTGGGCTTAATACAAGGGCCCTGAAGACCTCTTAAAGGTAAAAGACAGAAGTTAGTCATCCTTCGCTAGAGCAGTGTTTCCAGTGTCAAATATCAAACCATTTTAGGGTTGATACTCAACCCTCACTCGCATCCTCTTGGGCATCATACAAAAGATAAAACTCTTCCACACCCATAGACGTGGACAGTCTAAATCCCCTCTTGAGTCTCAAAGACATTCTCAAGTTCCCTACAAATGTAGGAGAAACCCTGATCATCCGATCAATCCCCAACCAGGGTCAGTTTATCATCAGTATAACACTATCCCAAATCAGAACCTCAAGTCATCTGATACCTCCACTCTTCTGGAAACCTTAGCCAGAGTTGAGTCCCCCTTTGGACCTGCCTCGAGATCTCAATAATCCCTAGCATAGCCAGTCTCCTCTTGGGATTTGTACAATGATTCTCCCCAGCGGAGCTAGCCTTTTCAGACTCTCTTGTTGAGTCCATCAAGTTTTCAGACTCTCTTGTTGAGTCAACCAACTATCAGACTATCTTGTTGAGTCAATCACCTTTTTGTACTCTCTTGTTGAGTCAACCATTTTAGCCTCAATCTCGGGCTTTGTACGAGACATATAAAAACACTCTCTTGTTGAGTCAATCTTTTCCAGCCTCCTCTTAGGTTTGGTATAAATATCCCCCCTAGCAGAAACTTTCAGCCTCCTCTTAGGCTTTGTATAATGATTTCTCCAGCTTGTTTAGCCACAATCTTGGGCTTCGTACATGACCGATAAAAGCACTCTCTTGTTGAGTCAAAACCTTTTAGCCTCAATCTTGGGCTTTGTACAAGACATAAATCTTCATAACCTTCTCTTAGGCTTGGGACAAATATCTTCCCCAGCGGAGTCAACTCCTCATAGCCTTCTTTAGGCTTTGAGAAATAAATTCCCTAAGCTGAGTCAAACTTATTTCCGCCTTGATCTTGGGATTTGTACAAGACAAATAACATTCTCCAGTAGAGTCAAATCTCTTTCAGCCTCAATCTTGGGCTTTGTACAAGACACCTAAAAAGTCCTCAGTCGAGTCATTTTAGCTTCAATCTTGGGCTTTGTATAAGACAGATAAAGATTTCTCTCCCCCAGAGTCAGTACCCTTTTAGCCTCCTCTTAGGCTTTATATAATGATATCCCAAAAGAGTTGGCCTCTTTTTTGCCTCAATCTTGGCCTTTGTACAAGACACATAAACACTCTCTTGTTGAGTCGGTCGTTTTCAGCCTCCTCATAGGCTTTGTATAAGGACTTCCCCAGTGGAGTCAATCAACCTCTTAGCTTCAACCTTGGACTTTGATCAAGGCACACAAAAATCAACATCCCCTATAAAGGAAATTATGACATTACTGGATTCACATATCCCAGTTAAAGTAATCCTCCTTTATAAACAGTTACCCAACAGTTGTGATAAACAGACGAGATGTCTCCCTTTAGATATGACAAATTCTCTCTCATTCAAACCTTTTAGCTTCAATCTTAGGCTTTGAACAAGACACAAATAAACCTTTTACCTTCAATCTTGGGCTTTGAACAAGACAACAAAATATCTTTTTTCCTCCCTTAGAATAGGAGGAACTACGATTGCTCTGATTTCCCTATTTCGTTTAAACGGGAATACGTAGGCATAAGATTGCGAAATCTTAGTGAGCATACTAATAAAAAACTCTAGGTCCAGTGCCTTCATACCAATCAAAACTTAGGTCCAGTACCTTACCAAAAATATCGGAAAAACCCGAACATCAACAAAAACTCACTCACCCTCTCATATTTCCCAAGAAACTTTCCCAACCCATTAACGGATAAACACCATCAAGTACAAAGCGAAGCCTAAAGCTAACAACCTGTGGATAACCACATATAGGAAGGGTAATTGACAACTCCCCATTGTATAACCTGACCCCGAACTCCCCAAATCTCTTTAAGCGTTTGTTCAGTTAAACATTGGTGTGCAAGGTTAGTTTTAGATAGCTTCCCTTTCCCTTCCAGCTTCATGGGATAAATAAGAAATCAGAAAGTAGCACCCCCCTCTTCTTCATTGAGGAGAAAACCCAAATTCCACGATAAGGTGGTCGCGTTACCAACATAAATCGCGCACTACAGGAAAATGGCGACTCTGCTGGGGAGTCATTTTTGTTTGTATAGGATTACAAAATAGAATTCTTAAGAGGTCTAGGATGTTAGTTTTAGGAATAAATATATATATCGCTTTTCCTAATTGCTATCCGTGTTAATTTTTTTGCTAATGGGACTGCGGGTGATGCCGCATGTGGAAAGTTTGAGTGATACCTAAGATAAGTGATGGCATAGACAGGTGGTCTTATAGGGAGTGATTCCCGAATAAGTGATCCTGGTAGACCATCGAATCAGTGGAGATACCCTTTGCAAATTCAATGTCTAAACGACTTCGGTTGTTGAAAGCAGATTGTTCGATTGTGGTATCCATGAAACTGAGAATTTAGCAGACTGAGACCATGTGACTGTTTTTTAGCGCGGAAGCTATCAGAAATAGTTGTCACACGATACTACCTTCACTTGAGATTACCCTAAGATACTGCAATTCGCTCGGGTGACCAGTATGCTGTTGTTATCCCAAGGGGGTCAATGATTTTGAGGACATGTACAAAAATTCACCAGTACAACCTTTGAGAATGGGTAGAGCCATGACTTCATGACACCGAACCTTTGACCCCATGTTTTTTCTATGTTTTTGTGTGCTGCATTCATGCATTCATTTCATTAAAAAACTTTAAACAAAGAAAAAAAATCTTCTTTTCTAGTCTCTTTTTTTCAAATTAAGCTAAGACAATGATTGCAAATATCAGAGAGAAAGATTGTGTTATGGATTTCGGTAGAAGGAAGACTCACAAGTACACCTTTAAGGTTCCAAAATTAGAGGATATGAGAGGGTTGGCAAGGATGATCACCAACCCTGATGCTTTTAGAGCTAAGTACGGAGGACTGCTGTCTCAATTAAGGGTCCATGTAATTGAAGGAATACTGGCTACGGTGATTCAGTTCTACGATCCGGTTTACCACTATTTCACGTTCCCAGATTATCAACTAGCACCTACACTGGAGGAGTATTCTCACCTGACTGTTTTACCCATTACTGACCAAGCTCCATTTTCTAGACTGGAAGAAATTCCAAAGGATCAAACCATTTCAAGAGCAATCCATTCAGACGAGTCAGAAGTCAGGACTCACATGACCATTAAGGATGGAATCCCAGGTTTACCGGCCAAGTTTTTGATAGAGAAAGCCTTGTACTTTGTCAGTATAGGAAACATTACTGCTTTCGAAGATATCTTTGTTCTACTCACCTAAGGGTTGTTCTTGTTTCCCAACATAGATAACTTCATTGATATCAATGCCATTAAGATATTTCTGATTAGAAACCCCGTACCGACCTTGCTCGCGGATGCTTTCCATTCTATACACTTAAGGAATTTGTACATCGGAGGAATGATCACCTGCTCTGTACCCCTGCTATACAAATGGTTCACTTCCTATTTACCAAAGTCTGCTACTTTTTGGGATCATAAGCGTACTTTACGTTGGTCGCAGAGAATTATGTCTCTTACCAACTCTGACATCGATTGGTACAATCGGATCTATGACGGGGTAAGAATCATTAACCGTTGTGGAAATTTCTGTAATGTACCCCTCATAGGAACTAAAGGAGGAATCAACTATCATCCAATTTTAGTTCGTCGTCAATTCGGATACCCGATGAGGCATATCCCACGTAATGCTCATCTGGAAGGTCCTTTCTTCAAGGATGGAGAAAGTGACAGGGCACTAAAGGAAGAAATAGTGCATGCCTGGAAACATGTTCACAGGAAAGGAAGAGAGTCTCTGGGAAAACCAGACTGCATTTCTGTGGAACCTTATCTCCACTGGGTACAAACCAGAGCTCTCAAGCTAAGGATGCCTTACCCTCGTCAAGAAGTTCTCCCGTTAAAGGAATCCGTCCTTTATTTCATGTCTGATATGGAAAAACTCCAGGTTACTCTCAACAAAGTTCAACGAGAAAAGAAATCTTGGAAGAAGAAGTACTGCATTCTCAATGTGGAGTGTACTAAAATACAGCAACTGTTAAAAGAAAAAGATGCTCTGATCGAGATTTTAGAACAACATGTTGTAGAAAACCAAGAAGATCGAAGGAATTTGCTCGCTCCTTTCACTTGGCAAAGGAATGACAACCCAACAACGGCTCAAGAACCCCGGTCAAAGAAAAGGAAAATACCAGAACCAACACTTGAGCTCTCCTCAGAGAGGACTCAGGATCCATAAGTCTAGACTTTTCCTTTTAGAGCACTTTGTAAATTACTGTATTTACATTTCCGCAATCTTTGAATTCAATAAAACGGGGTCCCCACTGTATGATATTTGCAATCCAATTGTTGAAGTTTCTTTTGATTAAAAAAAATTTATTAAAATATAATCATTGCATATCATTCATCATTCTCGCATAACGCATTCTCCTTACCTACGAATCTCACGTTTGTGTCTCGATTCTAGAGTCAAACTGTCTCATTCGTACAATACTCGGGCCAATCGACAAAAGAAAATGGATGATCTCGAGGAAGAGAACAGAGAGTTGAGAGAAGAAATCGACACTCTAAAAGAAAATTTGAGAAAACTTCACAATAACATGCAATCTCTGGCAGCAGCTCAGATGCAACAACAAAGGACTATGATCTCAGAGATCATATCTACGCCCATGGTGGAAAAATATGATCCTCGGTACAACATGCCTAAAGATTGTCCCTGGGGCATGCCACTTAACTATATCCCAGAAGGATATATTCCGCCGATCACGGAAGATCCGGAAACTGCAGCAGGAACCGCTGGGCCTGAAGGTTACAAACTTCGGGAAAGCGAAGATGCCAGGGGCATGACAGCAACTCCTGAAGGTTACAAACTTCGGGATAGGGAAGTACCAAGAGTCACAGCCGTAATGACTATACCACCACCCGTGGTACACACTGTCCCGAAAGGACAGATTCCACAGATACCATCTGGTGGAAATGAAAGTATGTATGACAGGTTGAATGAGTTCCAGGAACAATTCCTGGAGCTGCAGAAGGAACTGCATGCAATTCGCGGTCAGGATCTATTCGGAAAGGACGCCGCAGACCTTTGTTTGGTCCCTAATGTGAAAATTCCCCACAAGTTCAAGGTGCCCGAATTTGAGAAATACAAGGGAAGCTCTTTCCCTCAAAGTCATTTGGTGATGTACGCTCGAAAGATGTCAACTCAGACAGAGAATCAACAGCTGCTGATCCACTATTTCCAAGATAGTTTAACCGGTACCGTACTCAAATGGTACTTGGGTTTAAACCGCACTAAGATCGTCACTTTCAGAGATCTTGGAGCTGCCTTCGTTCAACAACATAAGTATAACCTGAACATGGCACTAGACATAGATCAACTCAGAGCCATGTTGCAGAAGGACAAGGAAACCTTTAAGGAATATGCTCAGAGATGGCGTGAAATTGCCGCCCAGATTTGTCCACATCTTGAGGGAAAAGAGATGATAAAGATCTTTTTGAAAACCTTGAGCTCATTTTATTACGACCGAATGATCGCCAGTGCGCCCAGCGACTTTACTGAGATGGTGAGTATGGGAGTACGTCTTGAAGAAGCAGTCCGAGAAGGACGTCTGGTCAAAGATACATGACCATCAAGCAGTACCAAAAGATACGGTAGTGCTTTCCCTAAGAAAAAAGAGCAAGATATTGGTAATATCTCTCTCGGAAAGCAAAGGCGACGGTACCAACCAGTAGCAGCTGTAACGCCTACTATCAGCCATGCGCCTGTTCCAACATATCGACCTCAGGTTGCTCAGAGTCAACCGAATCAACAACAATGTCAGCAAAGGACACAACAGCCCCTGCAGCAGGCTCGTCCTCAGTACAACAACAACCATACAATGCGACCACCATGGTTTGACCCTTTACCAATGTTGTACGTAGAACTGTTTCCACTACTACTGGTTAAGGGGCACGTCCAAACCAGGTTGTCATACCCCAAATTTTGACCACCAATATTTCCCATCATTGTGCAAATCATCACCACAATATGGATGTATAATTATTGTCATACCCCAAATTTTGACCACTAAGATTCCCATAATTGTGCAAATCATCATCACAATATGGATGAACCATCATGCCTCATCAGTCTCCCCAAAGATGGGTGAACATTCACTACAAACAATAATTAGGGTTTCAAGCCCTCTCAGAGCTCTTAGACAAAGGATCAATCAAGAAATGACATGATATTCAACTTTTCTAAACCTCTCAAACATCCACAAAGGATCAAGAGGAATCCCACATCAAGAATCAAGCACAAGGTTGCAGCATTCTGAGTGGATCAAGCCTCAGGATCGCCAGTGTCACCAAATTAGGGTTTTGGTCGTCCAGGGCCTCCAGATGGAAATTTTCCTCTAGGAATGAGCCAATGCTTCAAAGCATAACCTAAGATACTCCAAGGGACCTCATGAACCCAATCATCAAGTCAATTTAGCCTCAGGGGATGAATTCACTAAAAAATCAGGAATTAGGGTTTCTTGACCTATTTCACCCCTAAGTTGACTTTTAGGACAAATCATGAGTCAAGACCTAAATACATGGTTTAAGGGTCTCTAACACACTAGATTGACCCATTTGTAACAATGGATTAATCCAAGAAGCTTGATTCACAAATTTCAAGTTCATAAGAACCACAGTTAGGGTTTTGAAGAAAAAAGTCAATTGTACCTTTGATTTTTGACCCAGGCATGCTCCCAAACCTTGGGACATGATTCAATACACCCTATAACACCTATGAAATCAATCCATCAAGTTTGATTTAGGTCAAGGACTTGATTTCATAGAGGATCACACAATTTGGAATCCATCTGATAAAAAGTCAACTGTGCCCAAAATTCAAAGTTTGACTTTTTTATTTTTTGATAAATTATGGTTCCCTAACCCTAAAATGATGTTAATGTGTGATTGGAATCATCATTCATCAAGAAAAATCAAGAAAAGTGAGATAACTTGTAAACGGGGTAACCATAAAAAACTTAAAAATTTTCTAAGTTATGGAACAAAGTGGCTAGGGTACCAACTTCCAAGGATCATAACTTGTGATCCAAGCAACCATTTTGGCTGATCCAAAGATGTATTTGTAGCTCTCATGGCATACTTTAAAAGCTTCAACTACCTCTCATTCCAATTCTCCATGGATTTTAAGTTATAGAATGATCAAAATCACAAAAAGTGAAAATGTCACTTTTTTCCAACACTTAGTGAAATTTTCACCAAGTCAGAATCTGTTTCACTTTTTCCAAAATGTGGGGGCATTTTTCACTTGGATCCAAAAAGTGTCAAGACAAACTATGATCACACATATGTTGTATCATATGAGAGCTTTCCAAAATGGCCAAGAACTCCATCAAATTCCATTTGAGCATTGAGATATGACAATGGCAATATGCCTTGCTGCAACTGTCATGGCAAGGCAGATTTGTGCATTTTGCTCGATTTGGCCAATTTGTGCTAATGACAAATAAGTTTTTCCATCTGAACACCTCAGGGGGGACCAAGGAGGGACAAACACTGATCCATAACCCTCCCAAGTCTTTGGATCTAAAAGTAGCATGCCAAACCTAAAATGCCTCAAAGGGGGACAAGACTCCAATTTTGTTTTGGAGCATTCAATGGATGCACCAAGGTGGCATGAACTGAGCCTTTTTCAACTGAATGAGTCAAGTATGATCTCTGAACTAGGGAACCAGCAGCCTGTGCTCTAACCTCTAGTCAATGGCTAGAGGAGACTTAAGATTCCAAAGTGATGCAATTGGCCAATTCTCTGCTGCAGTTGCCATTCACTATTGCTTGCAAAACAAACTTGCTCTACTATAAATAGAGCTCATTTGTGCTCAGTTTAAATACACCAAAGCCATCAAGCAGATGCTTTCCTCAAAATCTCCTTCTCACTTCCAATTTTGCCTTCTAAGGCAAGTCATTGTCGGGTTTTGATTTTGAGAGCAATTCCAATCAAACCAATCACTCACACACCTCATAAACATCATATAGAAGTGATCCAAACACTTAAACAACATCTGGAACACTAGGATCACAAAATCACCAGCCAGTTGCTCAAGTGTTCAACCAAGTTGCAGTTGAGATGCCATGAAGTGATCCAGCCATTTCCAATCAAGTCCAAGCAATCAAACACACTCCATATGGTGTAGGGAAGTTGTTCAGATCATCACAACTCATCTGTAACACCTCCAACTCAAAAATCACATTGCTCTTGCTGTCACGACCTTCAAGTAAGCCTAAACTTGGTCATCTCTTAATCTATGCATATTTCCTCGCACAATACTTTTGCCAAATGTTCATAATCATGCATAGAATGTTTCCCCTCAATTAATTACTTTGTTTGAATCGTGTATGAGATTTCTGAGCCTTTATGCAGATATTAGGGTTCTTGAGGTTTCTCTTTGATTTCTTATTCCATGCTTAAAATAAATGAAATTAACGACCATAGACATGATCGTGAGGTGAAAACGAGCAGATTGATATGTGGTTTGCACGATTCCATCAAGTATTCAGTGAGATTGGAGAGAAAATGCAAATCTGGGTAAAACTCAGAACATGCGCATGTTCTTGGGTGTTCTTGGCGCCTTTTTTTGAAAATTCAAATATTTGAATTTTGTGATTTTATTTAATTGATTCAAAAATTAATTTCTCTCTGAATTTTAATAATTTTGAGTTGATTCTTTTTTTTAATAATTCACAAAAGTGTTAAAATATTTTATTTTGCCAAAAATTCCCAAAAATATTATTTATTTCATATATTTGATATTTTTGCAAAGAATTAATGTTTATTTGTTTTTTAACATTTGAAATATTTTTTCCTTCATGATTTCCCAAATTTAATTGGTTTCCAATCATTTTGTGGATATAAACATGATTTTTGAAACATTGATCCTAAGTCACCACTCATTTTTAACATGTTTTCATCAATTTTTATTAATTTTTAAACAAAATTAATTCCTTTTTAACAAAATTAGGGTTTTTGATTAATTTAACCCTCATTAATCAAAACAAAACACTTTTGGGCCTCTAATAGATTGTAAGACCCAATCCCTCTTTGAAACCAAAATAGTTTGGGCCTCAGTCATTGTAAGACCCACGGTGTTTTCAAAAATCTCGGCCCGATCGCCAGTTTAAAATAAAATCATTTGGGCCTACCCTCGTGTTATAAGTTCCATTTCTTTTCTTTAAAATACTCTTTGGGCCTCTAATAGAGTGTAAGACTCAAACTTTTTTTGTAAATAGACCATTTTGGGCCTCACTTATTGTATAAGTCCCTCTGTACATTTTCAAAAGTTTGATGCGATCGTCGTCTTTTTTAAAAAAAATCCTTGGGCCTCTCCTTGAGTTGTAAACCCCCACCACTTGTACAAAAACAAATCTTTGGGCCTCTAATAGAGTGTAAGACCCAATACCCTTTTTAACCAAAACCTTTTTGGGCCTCAGATATTGTATAAGCCCCTTTGTGTTAAAAGGAAAAAATCTCGGTGCGATCGCCAGTTTAAAACAAAAACAACTGGGCCTACCCTCGTGTTATAAGCCCCACTTCTTTTCTTTTAAACACTTTGGGCCTCTAATAGAGTGTAAGACCCAACCCCATTATAAATGAAACAATTTTGGACCTCGCATATTGTATAAATCCCTCTGTATGATTTCCAAAACAACAGTGCAATCATCGTTAAGACTTGGGCCTCTCCTTGAGCTGTAAGCCCCAACAATCTTTTTAAAGCACTTTCTCCTTTGATTTACAATATTGTTATCAAAACTTTCTTTGTTGAACAACTAACACAATAACATGGAAGCTCTACAACGGGTAAGTGTTTATCTCCTTTCATTTACCGCTTTCATATGTATATAACTGTATTGTGGGGCTGTTTCACTGTAAGTCTTCTTTCACATCCTTTTATATACAGTCAAATATCAACTGTGTAATACTAGTATAGCTATTTAGAGTTTTCCCCGACAACTACGTCTAGAACTAGGTAAAGCCCTGTTGGTCACTCTTAAATACAAACAAAACTAGATCCCCATAGGATTTCCAGATACAGTCTTCCCTTCTCTTGGGGTTAAACAATATGGAACAAAGAGAAAGGTAGTATTCTCGGTGAACCTTTTCTCAGACTGTCACCCTTAGAAATTGTCGAAGAAACTCTACTCCCATAGTTGATCTATTCTCCGTGAATAGCATCTCTTGAGTTTCTTCCAAATTCTCGAACTTTCTTGGAATGATCTCTTCTCTGTGAATTGTATTTCTTGAACTTCTCTTGGTTTGGGGACCCACAGGCTTCCTAAAAGCATCCCCGCCTCCTCTTGGGCGTTATACAAGGACCCTTCGGCTTCTTCAAAGTTCTCATGCCTTCTCTTGGGCTTAATACAAGGACCCTAACGACCTCTTAAAGGTATAAGACATAACTTAGTCATCCTTTGCTAGAGTAGTCTTCCCAACGTCAAAACTCTGGCCATTTTAGGGTTGATACTCATCCCTTAATGCCCGTGCCTTCTCTTGGGCATTGTACAAAAGATAAAACTCTGGACTTGGACAGTCTAAAACTCTTGAGTCTCAAAGACATTCTCAAGTTCCTTTCGAACATAGGGAAAAACACCGATCACTCTAGATAAATCTCCCACAGAAATCCGACCTATCTCATGATGGCTCTCCCACTTGGACCTGTCTCGGGATCTCTATAATCCCCGACAGAAGTTAGCCTCCTCTTAGGCTTTGTATAATGATCCTTTCCTCAGGAAAGTCAGCCTTCTCTTGGGCTTTGTACAGGGATGCTCCCCAACAGAGCTAACCTTTTCAAACTCTCTTGTTGAGTATAAAATACTCTTTTGGTGAGTCACTTACTTTTTAGCCTCTATCTCCGGCTTTGTACGAGACAGCAAAACACTCTCTTGTTGAGTATAAAAGACTCTCTTGTTGGGTCAAACCCTTTTAGCCTCCGTCTTAGGCTTCGTATAAGATAGATAAAATCACTCTCTTGTTGAGTATAAAAGACTCTCTTGTTGGGTCAAACCTTTTTAGCCTCCGTCTTAGGCTTCGTATAAGACAGATAAAAACACTCTCTTGTTGAGTATAAAAGACTCTTTTGGTGAGTCACTTCCTTCTTAGCCTCCCTCTTGGGCTTCGTACGAGACACTAAAACAATCTTTTGTTGAGTATAAAAGACTCTCTTGTTGAGTCAATAACCCTTTTAGCCTCCCTCACGGGCTTCATACGGGACATCAAATCACTCTCTTGTTGAGTATAAAAGACTCTCTTGTTGAGTCAAACCCTTTTTAGCCTCCGTCTTAGGCTTCGTATAAGACAGATAAAAGTACTCTCTTGTTGAGTCAACCCTTTTAGCCTCTATCTCGGGCGTCGTACGAGACAAATGATAAATACCCTCTTGTAGGGTCAATAGCCTCCTCTTAGGCTTCGTATAGAGAAATTTCCGGTTGAGTCAATCAACCTGTTAGCATCAACTTGTGCTTTGCTCAAAAGGCACAAGTATCAATAATTCCTCTTTAGAGATGACAAGTTCTCTCTCAGTCAAACCTTTTAGCATCAATCTTGGGCTTTGAACAAGACACAAACAAACCCTTTTAGCCTCTGTCTTGGGCTTTGAACGAGACACCAAAACATCTTTTCCCCCATAGAATAGTAGAGAACTACGATCGCTCTGATTTCCCTGTCTCTTTAAACGGGAATACATAGGCATAAGTTTGGAAAGTCTAAGCGAGCATACTAATCCAAAACTCAAAATCCAGTACCTCCGTCAATCAACCTAAAAGCATCAAATCTAAACACATTACCAAAAGCCTCCTGTACAGTCAAGATACTCTGTTTCTTTAAGCGAATAACTAAAAATAGGCCCCCCTTTTGATAACATCTATAAACTAACAGTTTTGACTATTTAACCTAAGTATGCAGGCAGTGATAAATGGAGACATCTATTTCCCTTCCTTAATCAGCTTCACAGGATAAAAAATGAATTGAACTGTAGTACCAAAGTGATAGTGATTCGAAACCACAAAAATCGCACTACAGAAAAATGACGACCGCAGTGGGAGGCATTCCTTCTTACAGTTTTAAGTATAAGGCCTTAAATTCACAAGGTATCACAGAAATGGTGACCCTGCTAGGGAGTTGATCGGAAAAATAGCAAGTGTACTATTTTTACCGATGTAGTAATAGTTGGGGTTATCCCCAGAAACGATCTCTCGAGGACTGCGTGTAATTGTAAGTGCAGATGTTATTTCAATTAAACAAAAATGCCTTTGGTGGTTTGTTTGTTATAAAAATTATAGTAACTATTGAGCAAAAAAGCAGAAAGAGTAAAAATGACTTAAACAAATATGAGAAACATGCCAGGGCAAGGTGTATGAAATTCCGTATAATAATAACAATCCTTATTTTTCAAAATCATCGCTTAAACTAATCATTACCGGCTCTTAAGAATATTTCTCTCTAATTCCTTAGTAGAAAAACCTTTGGTATTCTCCCTATACCCCAATTCCTTAGCGGTATAGAAAGAATACCAAGCACTTATTTTTATCAAAAGCTTTACGGTTACTATAGGGTATCCCTATTCCTAGGCGATATCTACTATAGTATTATCGTATAAAAAGCGTTAACAGTGGTTTGTCCGACCTAAGGTTAACCGTAAATCAAATCCTATTTTCCAATATGGACAAGCATTAAGGACATTATACGTTAAACATGATTATGAGAAAGCAATGAAATTTCTATTGCAAAGGGAAAATTGTCATTACAGGGAAAATCAGGGACACCCCCCTGGCATTGGGGGGTTTAGCCTCTCATAGTATTAAGAACAAAAACAAAAAGAAAATTAAAGATAGACATTACAATTTGATCGGAGGAAAACTGATTCTTCAATCACTTACGCTCATGAACGATCGTCTTCTCCAAATCTCCTTGATCACCTCCAACTCTTCTCAATTTTCCTAAAGTCCAAAAAGTGTCTATTCTTCTTCTAAAAACTAGTCTAAGAAGTCACAATTCACCCAGATCGATTAGAAATACCCAAAGTGCCCCCACAACTTAATATAGGGAGAAAATATGGAAAAATTCAGATCATCACCGTCAAAGCTGACACGGGTCGTGTCAGCCAACACTGCCGGTCGTGTCAGCTTGCTGGATTTTATAACCGAAATTGTTTCGATCATAACTTTTGATCCGTAAGTCTGTTTTGGTCCCCGTAAGTCTGCTTCATTCCAAAAACTCTTCTAAATCCCCGGAACTTCCATTTTCTTCGCACGGGTCCTTTGGGCTTTTCCACTCAGACCTGAAACCATTCAAAACTACCAAACCAAAGCATAAAATGCAACGTAATTGAAATAAAACAACAAATCATAAAATGCGAGAATAAAATACAACATGTAAAATTGAATTGAAAAACAATGAAAAGACAAACAAAGTGCTACCGATTTTATGGATTGATACCGAATAAGTGACAGAAATATAGTAGAAATGGTGACCGATCAGGAGTCATTGTCTATATAGGATCATAAGACTAGAGGTCTAGGATATTAGGACAAATATATACTACTTTTCCTAATTGATATCTATGTTTATTTTTCTGCTAATGGGAATGCGTGTGATGCCACATGTGGAAAGATTGAGTATACACCTAAGATAGGGGATGGCATTATACGAGTAATCTTACGGGGAGTGAATCCCAGATAAGAGGTCGCGGTCGACCATCAAATCAGGGGAGATGCCCTTTGCGGATTCAATGCCTATACGACTTTGGTTGTTGAAAGCAGATTGTTCCATTGGGTTATCTGAGAAGCTGAGGATTTTAGTAGACTAAAACCAGTAGTGCGGAAGCTATCGGGAATAGTTATCACGCGATACTACCCTTATTTGAGATTACTCTAAAGATGAACCAGCTCGCTTGGTGATCCGCTTGCTGCCGTCATCCGATGAGGGGTCACTGATTTTGAGAACAGGTACGAAAAATCACCAGTAAAACCTTTTGGGATGGGTAGAGCCTTAACTTCATGACACCGACCCTTTGAACCCATGTTTTTTATATGTTTTTGTGTGTTACATTCATACATTCATTTAAAAAACATTAAAACAAAGAAAATTTTTCTCTTCTAGTATCTCATTTCAAATTAAACTAAGACAATGTTTGCAAATATCAGAGAGAAGGAGATTGCGTTATGGATTTCGGTAGAAGAAGGACTCACAAGTACACCTTCAAGGTTCCGAAACTAGAGGATTTGAGAGGTTTGGTGAGGATGATCACCAACCCTGAAGCTTTCAGAGCTAAGTATGGGGGACTGCTGTCCCTATTAAGGGTCCATGTAATTGAGGGAATCCTGTCCACGCTCATTCAGTTCTACGATCTGGTTTATCACTATTTAACATTCCCAGATTATCAGCTAGCACCAACACTGGAGGAGTATTCTCACCTGACTGATCTACATATCACTGATCAGGCCCCCTTTTCTGGACTGGAAGAAATTCCAAAGGATCAAACCATTGCAAGAGCAATTTATTTGGACGAGTCAGAGGTTGGACTCATATGACCACTAAGGGTGGTTGTAGCGAGCGAAATTGGACGTGTTTCTTAAGCACTGTCGCTCTTTTGGGGGTACTACAGGTCAATTCATTTTTTATCCTATTGAAGCTGATGAAGGAAGGGAAATAGATGTCTCCAATTAACCCCGCTTGCATACCGAGTTTAAACAGCGGTCTGTTAGGTTACGGATGTGATATGGAAGTGGGGCCTCTTTCTTCTTTCTTTGAGTAAAAAAAACCGGGACTGTTCATGGGTAGGGGGTTATGACTGATACTTTTTAATTGATGTATGTTGGTATGGGATTGTGGGTTTTTGTTGAGTGTGCTCGCTAAGATTTTTCTTTCAATCTTATGCCTACGTATTCCCGTTTACCGAAACAGGGAAATCAGAGCGATCGTAGTTCCTCCTATTCTACGGGAGGAAATGGTGTTTTGGTGTCTTGTTCAAAGCCCAAGACGTGAAGCTAAAGGTGGTTTGTATCTTGTTCAAAGCCCAAGATATGAAGCTAAAGAGTCTATTTGTATCTTGTTCGAAGCCCAAGATGTGAAGCTAAAAGGGTGTTGACTTTAGAGAGAATTTGTCATCTCTAAAGGGGTCCGTTTGTCACAATTGTTGGGTGACTGATTATAAAGGAGGATTACTTTAACTGGGATATGTGAATCTAGCAATGCCATAATTTCCTTTAAAAGGGTTTTTGACCTGAAGGAGAAGACTTTAACTCAGTGTAGAGCAATGCCATCTTTCCTTAGGAATTTCTCATGCTAAAAGAGGGACAGTGGCATGGATGTAGATGATCCAGAGGATTGCCGCTTACAGCAATTAGATGAAGGGAAAGGAGTTATTGATGTTTGTATACTGTGAACGAGGCACAACTTTGATGTTAAAAGGTTGATTGGTTCAACCAGGGTTTCCTTATACAAAGCTTAAGAGGAGGCTATCGACCCAACAAGAGGGTGATTTTTGTGTGTCTCGTACGAAGCCCGAGAGAGAGGCTAAAAGGGTTGACTCTACAGGAGAATCTTTTATATGTGTCTTGTACGAAGCCCAAGACGGAGGTTAAAGGTTGGACTCAACAAGAGAGTCTTTTATACTCAACAAGAGAGTGTTTTTGTATCTTGTACGAAGCCCGAGATGGAGGCTAAAGGTTGGACTCAACAAGAGAGTCTTTGTAGATGTGTCTTGTACGAAGCCCAAGACGGAGGCTAAAGGTTGACTCAACAAGAGAGTCTTTTATACTCAGTAAAAGAGTGATTTTGTATCTCGTACGAAGCCCGAGATGGAGGCTAAAAGGTTTTTGACTCAACAAGAGAGTCTTTTATACTCAACAAGAGAGTCCGAAAAGGTTACCTCCGCTGGGGAGAATCATTGTACAAAGCCCAAGAGGAGGCTAAGGTTACTGTTTCAGTTTAATGACAGGTTCAGTATGCTGATTTAAAGAGAAAATCATTTCTTATATGAGTACTGTTTGCACTTAGGGATTTGATTCGAGGATCAGGGTTATTTCCTGTTCTTTAAGGAAATGGGAAATCCAAAGGGTATTGAGACTGTCCGAGTCTACGGGTTTCATCTCCTTGTTTTGAAAGGAACTTGAGAATGTCTTTGAGACTCAAGGGAATTAGACTATCCAAGTCTAGAGTTTCATCTTTTGTACTACATTTAAGAAACAACAGTAGCAAGATCTAGACTTTTTGAAAGACTGTTCTATTAAGATGACTAATTTCTATTCCTATACCTCTAGGAGGTCGTCGGGACAATTTGTACGAAGCCCAAGAGGAGGCTGGAAACTTTTAAGAAGCCGAGGGATAATTTGTACGAAGCCCAAGAGGAGGCTATCATTCCCGGAGGAAGAAATCATTTATACGAAGCCTAAGAGGAGGCTGTAAATACTTCTAAGAAGTCGACGGGTCCTTATACAACGCCTAAGAGGAGGCGAGGATTCTTTTAAGAAGCCTGTGGGTCCCCAAACCCCAAGAAATTCAAGACAGGCTATTCACAGAGAATAGATCAAGCCAGGAAAGTTAGAGAATTTGGAAGAAACTCAAGAGATGCCATTCACGGAGAAAATATCATCTCTAGGGAATAGAGTTTCTTTGACGATTTCTATAGGTGACAGTCTGTGAAAGGGTTCACCGAGAAAGCTGCCTTTCACGTCTCCATATTGTTTAACCCCAAGAGGAGGGAAGACTGTATTTGGTAATCCTATGGGGATCTAGTTTTGTCTATTTTAAGAGTAATCAACAGGGCTTAGTGCTAGACGTAGTTGCCGGGGAAACTCTAAATATCTATACTATTATTACACAGTCGATATGAGTTTATGAAAGAAGACTTACAGTGAAACAGCCCCACAATACAGTTATATGTATATGAAAGCGAATAAAGAAAACATATAACCACTTACTCGGTTGTAGAGCTTCCATGCTGTTCGGTTAGTTGTTCAACAAAGAAAGATTGAAAACAACAGTATATTCAAGATCAAAGGAGGAAGTTCTTTGAAAGACAAATTGGGGCTTACAGCTCAAGGAGAGGCCCAAGGTTTATCAGTGATCGCACTGTCGTTTTGTACAGAGGGACTTATACAAGTGACTGAGACCCGAGAAAGATTCTCTGTACGAAGGGATGGGTCTTACACTCTATCAAGAGGCCCAAAAGGTTTAAAGAAAAAGAGTGGGGCTTATAACATGAGGGTAGGCCCATATGATTTTTCCGTTTGAAATGGCGATCGCGCCGAGATTTTTGAAAACGCAGTGGGTCTTATACAATGACTGAGGCCCAAAATAGTTTGGTTTTCAAAGGGGGTTGGGTCTTACACTCTAATAGAGGCCCAAAAGTTTTGAATGGGTCTTATAGCTCGAGGAGAGGCCCATGAGTGTTTGAAAATGATTTGTGAGGGTGAAAATCAAAGAAACCCTAATTTGTTTTCCTTTAACAGTAAATATTAAAAGAAAATCAATGAAAAATACCAAATGAATTTGAATAAACCACTTGTGATTTTTGTTTAAGGTTTGAAAAATGAAGTTTTAATCACAAGAGATATTAAAACTCATTTGGTCTTGACTTTTCAAGATGAATGTTCATTTTAAAATGTTTAAAAACAAATAAAAATGAATTTATTCACAAAAATACTAATTATATTAAATAAATAATATAAACTTAATTTTTTTGTGGAATAAAATATTTCAACATTTTTGTGATTTTTTGCAAAAAGAACCAATAAAAAATAATTAAAATTGAAAGAGTTATTAATTTTCCAATTAATTAATAAAACATAAAAATATTGGAAAAAATGGCAAAATGTGAAAAAACACAAAATGGCATGGGTGGGGTTTGAACCCACGACCTCAAGGTCACAAGGCGCGCGCCTTACCACTGGGGTGGTGATACATCCATTGTTTTGAGTGAAAACACAAATATACAAGTCATGCATTGGTTTTAGGCCTGGCCCAAGGCAAGGCAAGGCAAGCTTTGGCTCAGAAACGTGAAGGTCATAACTTTCTCAATTTTTAATGGTTTGAGACAAAATTTATATGCATCTGGACCAGAATTTCACAAGGAATCCAATGGTGGTGGTAGTTTTTTCAGATCACACTCCCTCCTCAAAACCTGATAGTGGTTTTGAAAAAGGCCTATAATTGCATGTTCTATGCTACACTTTGATACAGGCATGAATTACATGATCAATTAGTTCAAACACAACATATATAACATGTATGAGGTGTGCATGATCAGTGGACTTCAAAGCATTGCATATTTTGGAGAGTTCAAGTCACGAGGCTTACCTCTTTTTGAGCTTTTTGGAGTTTTTGTGCAATCTGTCAAGCCTCTTGTTCCAGAAATGATTTGATGCTTTAGACACACTCAAATGATCCCTTAGAAGCTTTTAGGATGATTGGAATCAGTTGGTACCTGCAAAAACACAAACTTGCCCTTTCTTGCAAAAGGGGTTAAAAGTGACCAAAATAGCAACTCTCTCAAATGGTGTTCCAGACGGGGGGAACCATTTGGGACAGTTCAAGGATGATATTTGGAGTGTGTTTGAGGTTTTATCTGGCTTGGAAAGTGACTGAATCAAGACATGGCATGAAAAATGCACAAAAAGCCTATTTTGAGAGGTGACTTTGTGATTTTGTGATTACAGGTCACTTGTGAGAGTTTGGATCACCTACATATAATGTTTATGAGGTGTGTGTATGATTGGTTTGATTGAAAAAGCTCTCAAACTCAAAAACTCAGAGTTACCTTGCTAAAGAAGATATTTTTGCCTAGAGAAAGGGATTTTGAGGAAAACATCTGTTTGATGGCTTTGGTGTACTGAAACTTATCACAAATGAGCTCTATTTATAGTAGATCAAGTTTGTTTTGGGATCAATAGTGAATGGCAGCTGCAGCAGAGGTTTGGCCAATGTTGGCAAATGAAAATCCAAGTCTCCTCTAGCCATTGACTAGAGGTTAGAGCACAGAGCTTTGGTTCCCTACTTGTTGGAGGAATCTTGACTAAATTCAGTTGCAAATGTGTCAGTCTATGCCACCTTTAAGCATCTATTAAATGCTCCAATCCAAAATTGGACTCTTGTCCCTCTTTTAGGCATTTCTAGGTTTGGCATGCTACTTCTTGTTCCAAGGACTTTGGAGGCTTGACTCAGTGATTGTCCCCTTTAGATTTGATCCTCAGATGTGTCCAAGATGATGACAAGGCTTGAAATTGGCTGATTTTGGCAAATCGACCAAAAATACAAAATTCTGCCTTGCCTTGGCAGTTTTCAGCAAGGCAACTTGCCAATGTCATATCTCATGGCTCAAGTTGAATTTGGTGATGTTCTTGGCCATTTTGGAAAGCCCTTATATGATACAACAACTGTTTGATCATATTTGGTTTTGATACTTTGTGGATCCAAGTGAAAAATGTCTCTACATTTGGAAAAAAGTGAAGGCAGATTCTGACTTAGTGAAAATTTCACTGAGTGTTGGAAAAAAGTGACATTTTCACTTTTTGCGATTTTGATCAATCCATAACTCAAAATCCATGAATAATTGGAATGAGGTCTAGTTGAAGTTTTTGTAGAGGGCCATGAGATCTACAAATCAAGCTTTGGATGGGGAAAAATGGCTTTGTGGTTTAGGAGTTATGAACCTCCAAAGTTGGTACCCTTGCCACTTTGTACAAGTTATCCCTTTTACAAGTTATCCCACTTTCTTTGATTTTTCTTGATGAATGATGATTCAAATCACACATTAACATCATTTTAGGGTTAAAAATCCATTTTTGTGAAAAATCTCAAAAAGTCAAAGTTGACTATTGTGCACAGTTGACTTTTTATCTAATGAATTCCTAACTGTGCAATCCTTTAGGAAATCATGTCCTTGACCTAAATCAAATTTGATGGACATGTTTCATGGGTGTTATAGGGTATATTGAATCATGTCTTAGGGCTTGGGAGCATGTCCTGGTCAAAAGTCAAAGCTATAGTTGACTTTTTCCTCAAAACCCTAACTGTGGTACTGATGAAATTGAGACTTGTTACTCAAGCTTCTTGGATCAATCCATTGTTGTAAATGGATCAATATGGTGTATTAGAGACCCTCAAATCCTCTCTTGAGGCCTTGGCTCATGATTTGTCCCAAAAGTCAACTTAGGGGTGAATTAGGTCAAGAAACCCTAATTCCAAATTTTTGATGTATGCATCCCCTGAGGTCAAATTGACTTGATAATTGGGTCTATGAGGTTCCATGGAGTATATTAGGTTATGCTTTGAAGCATTGGCTCAAGCCCAGAATAAAATTTCCAACTGGAGGCCCTGGTCGACCAAAACCCTAATTTGGTGACCCTGGCGATCTTGAGGCTTGATCCATCTAGAAGGGGGCAACCTTGTGCTTAATCCTTGATGTGGGAGTCCTCTTGATCCATTGTGGATGTTTGAGAGGTTTAGACAAGTTGAAGATCATGCCAATTCTTGATTGATCCTTTGTCTAAGAACTCTAAGAGGGCTTGAAACCCTAAGTTTGATTGTAGTGGATGCTCACCCATCTTTGGGGAGATTGATGAGGCACAATGATTCATCCATATTATGAAGATGATTTGAACAATGATGGGAGATCTTAGTGGTCAAAATTTGGGGTATGACAGTGGTATCCAAGGTTTTCCAGCCCAGTTCTTGATAAAGAAAGCCATGTACTTTGCTAGTATAGGGAACGTGGTCGCGTTCGAAAGCATCTTTGTTTTGCTCACTTACGGGTTATTTTTGTTTCCCAACATCGATAACTTCGTAGATATCAATGCCATTAAGGTTTTTCTAATTGGAAACCCTGTACCTACCTTGCTTGCAGATGCGTATCATTTAGTACACTTAAGGAATTTGTACAACGGAGGAATGATCACATGCTGTGTACCCCTGCTGTATAAATGGTTAATTTCCCATTTGTCAAAGTCTGCCGCATTTTGGGATCAAAAGGATACTTTACGTTGGTCGCCGAGAATCATATGTCTTACCAACTCTGACATCGATTGGTACAATCGAATCTATGACGGGATCAGGATCATCACCCGTTATGGAAATTTCCCAAACGTACCCCTTATAGGAACTAAGGGAGGAGTCAACTATCATCCAATTTTAGTTCATCGTCAATTCGGATACCCGATGAGGCATGTCCCGCAGAATGCTCGTCTGTAAGGTCTTTTCTTCAAGGAAGGAGAAAACGAAAGGGCACTAAAGACCGAAATAATGCATGCTTGGAAACACGTTCATAGGAAAGGATGAGAGTCTCTAGGAAAACCAGACAGTGTCTCGGTGGAGCCTTATCTCCACTGGGTACAAACTAGAGCTCTCAAACTGAGGATGCCTTACCCTCGTTAGGAAGTTCTTCCATTAAGGGACTCTATCCTTTACTTTATGTCTGATATGGAAAAACTTCAGGTTACTCTCAACAAGGTTCAATAGGAGAAGAGGTATTGGAGGAACAAGTACCGCATTCTCAATGTGGAGTGTAAGAAAATACAGCAGCTATTAAAAGAAAAAGATGCCCTGATCGAGATTTAGAGCAACATGTTGTAGAAAATCAGGATGACCAAAGAAATTTGCTCGCTCCTTTCACTTGGCAAAGGAATGACAACCCGACAATGGCTCAAGAGCCCCAGTCAAAGAAAAGGAATGCACCAGAACCAGCACCTGAGCTCTCCTCAGAGAGTACTCAGGATCCAGTAGTTTAGACATTTCCTTTTACAGCACTTTGTAATCTACTGTATTTCCATTTCCACAATCTTTGAATTCAATAAAACGGGGTCTTCCCAACTATTTGATATTTACACACCTATTGTCAAAGTTTCTTTTGATTAAATAAACAAAAAATATTAATATAATTATTGCATATCATTCATCATTCTCGCATAAACGCATTCTTCTTCCCTACAAATCTCACGTTTGTGTCTCGATTCTAGAGTCAAAGTGTCTCATTCGTACAATTCTCGGGCCAATCGACAGAAAAAGATGGATGATCTCGAGGAAGATAACAGAGAGTTGAGAGAAGAGATCAACACTCTGAAATAAGATCTGAGAAAGTTTCATAACGACATGCAAGCTCTGGCAGCAGCTCAGATGCAACAATAAAGGACTGTGATCTCAGAGATCACATCTACACCCATAGTGGAAAAGTATGATCCCAGGTATAAAATGCCGAAAGATCGTCCCTGGGGCATGCCACTCAACTATATCCCAGAAGGATATATTCCGCCGATCATGTAAGATCCGGAAATTGTAGCAGGAGCCGCTGGGCCTAAAGGTTACAAACTTTAGGAAAACAAAGATGCCAGGCGCATGACGACAACTCATAAAGGTTACAAACTTCGGGAGACACCAAGGGTCTCTGCCATAATGACTATACCACCACCCGTGGTACACACTGTCCCGGAAGGACAGATTCCACAGATACCTTCTGGTGGAAACGAAAGTATGGATAACAAAATGAAAGAGTTCCAGGAATAGTTCCTGGAAATGCAGAAGGAGCTGCAGGCCATCCGCGGTCAAGATCTATTTGGAAAGGACGCCGCAGATCTTTGTTTAGTCCCCAATGTGAAAGTTCCACACAAATTCAAAGTGCCCGAATTTGAAAAGTACAAGGGTAAATCTTGCCCACAAAGTCATTTAGTGATGTATGCTCGGAGGATGTCAACACAGACAGAGAACCACCAGCTACTGATCCATTATTTTCAAGATAGTTTAACCGGTGCCGCACTCAAATGGTACATGGGTTTAAACCGTACTAAGATTGCTACTTTCAGAGATCTTGGTGCTGCCTTCGTTCAATAATATAAGTATAACCTGGACATGGTACTGAACAGAGATCAACTCAGAGCCAGGTCGCAGAAGGATAAGGAAACCTTCAAGGAATATGCTTAGAGATGGTGTGAAATTGCTGCTTAGATTTGTCCACCTCTTGAGGAAAAAGAGATGACAAATATCTTCTTGAAAACCTTAAGCTCATTTTACTACGACAGAATGGTCGCCAGTGCGCCCAGTGACTTCACCGAGATGGTGGGTATGGGAGTTCGTCTTGAGGAAGCTGTCCGAGAAGGACGTTTAGCTAAAGATGCTGGACCATTAAGTAGTACAAAAAGATACGGTAATGCTCTCCCTAAGAAAAAAGAGTAGGATATTGGGAATATCTCTCTCGGAAAGCAAAGGCGACGATACCAACCAGTAGCAGCTGTAACTCCTGCTATCAACCCTGCGCCTGTTCCAACGTATCAACCTCAGGTTGCGCAAAGCCGGCCGAATCAACAGCCTCTTCAGCAGGCTCGCCCTCTATACAACAACAACCGTACAACGCAAACACCAGGGTTTGACCCTATACCAATGTTGTACACAGAATTATTTCCATTACTACTGGGCAAGGGGCACATCTAAACTAGGTCTCCTCTTACAGTATCGAAAAATCCACCTTTTTGGTTCAAAGCGGATCAGACTTGTCCTTACCATCAAGGAGGATCAGGGCATAACATAGAGAACTGTCTCAGTTTCAAATCTGACGTACAAAAGCTTAGGAATAGGGTCTCATCTTTCAAAGATATGAATCCAAATGTTCTCATGAACCCGTTGCCTCAACACGAGAAAGCTGCAGTAAATTTGATAGAGGGAGAGTCTAACAACAACTATCAAATTCATGATGTACTCTTATTAAGGACCAATCTGGTCAAGATGCATCACAGACAGAGCGGGTATGGGCATATACCACCTCACAACTATCACCAGTGTGATATCTGCTCTAAGAACTATCAAGGATGTTCTGTGGTGCAATCAGCTCTACAGAAACATTTGGATCTCGGGTGGATCCAAGAACATCGAATTCGGGGGGTCAACATGACTTATACGAATTCCAACATCATTCAGAGCCACGACATCCGGGCGATGAATGTCAACTTGGTAGGAATTCACTCAAGGCAAAGCCAGTATCATAATCTGCCGCGACACGATTACAATTCTTGTCTGATTTACTCGGTAAACAAACAGGGATGCTCTTTTATACAAGAGGCCCTCCAGCGTCAGATGGATCTCAGGTGGATCCATGACTACCATGATAAAAATCCTTATCAAGTCAACATGATTCAGATCTTCGATATTCGCCTAATGAATACCAGCTTGGTAGAATTACATGCTAAGCAAGTCCAACTCAGTTTCTGACTTCGCACAATTATCAGAACTGTAAGGGGTGTCGTGAGAATGACCAGGGTTGTGCACTCGTTCAAAAAACTTTGCAACACTTGTTAAATCATTGGTGGCTTCCGATCTATCTAGATGAAGACATACGACAAGTCAGTATGATCGATGGGAACCCTACTAGGCATCAGAGTCAGGATGCTCGATCAATGGAAACAGACCTAGTGAGGTTCCACTACATTCAAAGCAGACGTGGCCGAGTGCCACCACATAATTATGAACGCTGTAGAGTTTGCTCGGAAAATAACCAAGGATGTTACCTCGTACGAACAACCCTTCAGAGTCAGTTGGACCGCAAAGAGATTCAACCATGTCCAGTTTCAAGGTCCATCAACTTGATGCCCGACTATTTCGCTGATCAAATCAAGGATGTTGTTGTAATCTCTGATCCTGAGGGGACCAAAGATGTTTGTGCCATCATCCCTCTACTTGACGAATCAAATATTCTTAACCAGAAAGTGATTGAAGTTACTTACGATAGTCAAAGAAATCATAATGCTCCTATAGTTATCTATTTGCCGGGACCAGTACCGTATAAGTCTGATAAGGCAATCCCTTACAAATATGGTGCAACAACAATTGAGAATGGAAAGGAAATTCCATTACCCTCCGTAGTGAATATTGCAGACATCAGTCGAGTAACACTGAGTGGTCAAATCTTCATCCGAGGAGTTGGAGAACCTAACATAGAAAAGGAACTTTAGACAGAAGCTCCCAATCCACCAGTCGGTCAGTCCAGTGATCCCGACCTTTCAAAGAACGATGATGAGATACTGAAGCTCATCCAAAGGAGTGAATACAACATTGTTGATCAGCTGTTACAAACTCCTTCAAAAATCTCAGTGTTATCTTTATTACTCAGTTCTGAGCCTCACAGGGAAGCTCTGTAGAAAGTCTTAGAATAAGCCTTTGTGGAACAGGATGTAACAATAAAACAGTTCGATAGCATCATTTCTAACATCACTTCCTGCAATAACTTGGGGTTTAGTAATGAGGAATTGCCAGAGGAAGGCAAAAGTCACAACATGGCGCTCAATATCATAGTCAACTGCCAGGACGATGCCTTAGCCAGCATACTGGTAGATACCAGATCGGCCCTCAACGTTGTGCCGAAGTCCACTTTAATGCGACTATCATTCCAAGGATCCCCGATGAGGAGCAGTGAGGTCATCGTCAAAGCATTTGACGGGTCTCGGAAAGCAGTTATTGGCGAAGTCGACCTTCCCATAACTATCGGTCCTCACACTTTCCAGGTCATGGACATCCGAGCAACATACAGTTGTTTATTAGGAAGACCTTGGATACATCAGTCTGGGGCAGTCACTTCAACACTGCACCAGAAATTGAAGTTCATCAAGAACGATCAACTAGTCACGGTCCGTGGGGAGCAAGCCTTGATCGTGAGTAACCTTTCATTATCCATTTGTGTAGAGCCAGAGGAGGTTGTTGGAACTCAGTTCCAAGCACTTTCGGTGAGCAATGAGAATCAATCAGAAAAAGGAACGTCGATTTCCTCATACAAAGATGCTCTCGAAGTGATCAAAAGTAACAATGCAAAGGGATGGGGACAACTTGTCATTCCTACTGACAGTAAAACAAAGAAGGGTCTTGGTTTCTCTGCAACCTGTACCCAAACTGCTACTAGCGATGAAATTCTTCATCCCATTCAAGACTTCTTCCACAGTGGAGGTTTCCTTCACCCGGTATCTCAAGAAGTGCATACCATCAACGAGGGTGGTCCCTCTGATACAGAGAAAGAATGGAAGTCCTATCTTAATGAGGACGATTATATGTCTCGAGAAGAGGTGCCTACGCCATTTTGCTATCCTGCACAGAGTCCGAGATTTATACCAAGGTCAGATGTCAAAACGATATATGGAGATTATGATCCAGAAGGATGTCGTGCTCCACCAAACTCATTAGAGGAAGACAATCTGATGAAAGATAACTTTGACCACGACAATTATGGCCCAATGGATGGCCTGCCTATCTGGTAGCCGTATCCGGGAGACTCAGGCCAAGTGAGTCAGCCGAACGATGCTTATCAACTGAGCGTCATTGAAAAGAATACCTGCGTCCCCACCATGTCATGGGATCAACACTCAGGTTACTCATAACCTATCCAGCACGACGATGAATTTGCAAAGCTTGCAGGACTAGAATTCATCAACTATGCTTTTCCTGAGGTCAACGTCATCGAAAGGGACGACTCCTCCAGTTCCAAAGAAGTGTGGGACACCTTAGGACAACCAAGTGGCAAGTTTGACTACTTGGTCAAGTACATCGCTCCTGAGAGCTCTCGTATCAGGCTCGAAGACATCCAGCCAACTGGATGGGGAGATCTGCCTGAGAGAACAAATACTATGCAAAATACAACAGAGGAATCCTCCTACGACAACTCTGCCTGTGAGATAGATTCCAATGATCCTGCTCCACCAGAAATCAGCGTTATTTCTGAAGACAAATCAAGGAAGGTACCAGACTTTGTGATTCACCGAGGAGTCCACTGCCAATGGGTTGCTGTCGACGTTTCGAAAGTTGTTCATAAGTCTAAGTAATTGTCGTCTTTATCTTAACCTTTCACCCTGCCCAGGTGAAAAGGTTGTTTTGATAAGGGCTCACTTTCTGTAAATATACCTCTTCGCTTTGCCTAAAGCGACAGAGTTTTCTTTTATAGGGTTGTAGCTTCAAGAATCGACTCAATCATAAATAAAATAACGTCGTTCTGTAATTTCCGCATTTATTGCTATTTTCTCTTTTCGTTTTTCAGAAAATGGTAATCCTAAAAAACAACTCAATAATAAAAACAAGCAGTTTTCCAAAGAAAATACACTGCACACACTCTTGCATTCTCTCTATCTCTTCTAAAACAAATCATCACGTTATGCAAATTGCTTCTTTTAAACCCGATTGAAACATAGGGTCCAATGTCTTCTCCCAACTTTGAATTCCCGGTGTTTGGGGCCGAAGAAGAAGTTGACGACGAAATTCCAGAAAAGATCTCCAGATTACTCGGACAAGAGGAAAGGTCCATCGAGCCTCACAAAGAGCCATTGGAAACGGTCAACTTGGGTTCAGAAGAAGAGAGAAAAGAAGTCAAGATTAGGGCACTGCTCAGTTCAACTGTCAAAGAAGGTTTGATATAGCTTCTCAAAGAATTCCCCGATGTGTTTGCTTGGTCCTATCAGGACATGCCAGGGTTGGATACCAGCATCGGGAACATCATCTACCGTTACGATCAGAATTTCCGCCAGTAAAACAGAGGTTGAGAAGAACTCACCCAGACATGACCATCAAAATCAAAGAGGAAGTACAGAAATAGATTGACACGGGTTTCCTCGCCACATTAGAATATCCTCAATGGTTAGCCAACATAGTACCGGTTCCGAAAAAGGACGGAAAGGTCAGAATGTGTGTGGATTACAGAGATCTAAACAAGGCTAGTCCAAAGGACGACTTTCCATTACCACACATTGATATGCTGGTAGACAGTACTGCAAAGTTCAAAGTCTTCTCCTTCATGGATGGATTCTCGGGCTATAATCAGATAAAAATGGCGCCGAAAGACATGGAGGAAACTTCATTCATTACCCCATGGGGTACTTTTTATTACAAGGTGATGTCGTTCGGTTTGAAGAACGTCGGGGCAACCTATCAAAGGGCCATGACTACTCTATTTCATGACATGATACACAAGGAAATCGAGGTATATGTCGATGACATGATTGCCAAATCTAAAATATAAGAGGAGCATGTGACCCACCTATCAAAACTATTCGAGCGGTTGAGAAAGTACAAACTCCGCTTGAATCCCAATAAGTGCACTTTCGGTGTCCATTCAGGGAAACTTTTAGGGTTCATCGTCAGCTAGAAAGGGATTGAGTTTGATCCTGACAAAGTCAAGGCCATTCAAGAAACGCCTTCTCCAAAAACTGAAAAACAAGTCAGGGGATTCCTGGGACGTTTGAACTACATTTCCAGATTTATATTCCTTATGAATGCGACATGCGCGCCGATTTTCAAATTACTCAAAAAGAACCAGGACTGCGTTTGGACAGAAGATTGCCAAAACACCTTCGACAGTATTAAGAAATACCTGTTGAAGCCTGAAGATGGCTGGTTTCTACCTGAGTGAATTGTACACTCAAAGATACAACAAAGTCGCCACCGAACTTTATTTAGTCCCAAAGGACAGGGAAAATATCGATAAAACCCAAGGGGAAGAGAAACGGGAACAGGGGGTCGGTTATGCGAAAGGAAGGTATTAGCACCTATCGCATCCGTCGTACTCGACGGGAACCATTTCGCTTGCTTCTAGGCTTGGATGGGTTATCTATCTAAAGGCTTCTAGATAAAAGAGAGGAGAGAGAGAAAGGGAAAAAAGAAAGAAAAGAAGGAAAGTGCTCGCGGAGGAACAAGGTCCTCGTGCCTACGTACCCCCATAGTGCAATGAGGAAGTCAAAGCACCGTAGTTCATGGAACCAGGGGACGAAGAAAAGGAAAGAAAGGAGGAAGACGGAAGAAAGATGGAAGTGTGCTCGCCGAGATCATTGCGATCTCATACCTACGTATCTGACATTCAGAAGAATGCAGAATCAGAGCTTCCGTAGTTTGGGGAACTGAACGGAAAAGGAAAACAAGAAAGAAACAAGGAAACGAAAGAAGTGGTGTCGAAACCAAGAGAAAGAGTGAAAGAAAAAACTCTACTGGGAAAGATCCCGCAGTAAGAGCGTTTGCACAAAAGAATAGGAAAAGAATGATGTCAAAACCGAGATTGAAAGAAACTCCGCTGGGGATAACAAAGAGAATTGGTGTCGAAACCAAGAAAGTAAGAGCAAAGGGAATAGGAAGGACTCCGCTGGGGATCCAAATAAAGGGATGGTGTCATAACCAAGAGAAAAAGGAGACTCGGTATATTAACTGGCTGGCAGTGGTTAACCAAAGAAAGAAGGGACTGCAACTCTGTGGGGATAGAGAAGCATTGGCTTTAACAGAGAAAACTGTGATTAACCAGAAACACGGGTGTAGGACCGATCAAAGGTCGTGACCCAAAGGACGGGTGTAGGACCGAGCAAAGGTCGTGACCCAAAGGACGGGTGTAGGACCGAGCAAAGGTCGTGACCTAAAGGGGTTCGGTAAACAGACTGAACAGACAGTACTCAACCGAAGAAAGGGTACTTGAACTAAATAAAGGTTACTAACCCAAGGGTGCAAGTATTCGAACCAAGAGGAGGTTGCCAACTGCGGGGGATTCAGTGTTTACAGACGGACTGTGACCACCGGAAGAGAAAAGTGAGTGATTAACCAAGAGAAGGTGATTAACACGAAAGGGTTCAGTATTTTAACAGACGGACTGTGATTAACTGAAGAAAAGGGTGATTAACCAAGAAGAGGTGATTAACCCAAGGGAAGCTCAGTGATTAACAGACGGACTGTGATTAACTGAAGAGACGGGTGATTAACCAAGAGAAGGTGATTAACCCAAGAAAGGAGAAGAAGAAAGAGAGGATTGCGAACTCCTGGGGAAGAATGGTCGTGACAGGAAAACTGTGTTAGACCAAAGAAAGAGAATTGGGATTCTTCAGGGGAATCAAAAAGCAATGATTGATTACAAGAAGAAAGGAGTGATGAAACAAAGAGAGATTGCTAGCCCAAGAATAATGATCTCAACCAAGAAGGAATGGTGCTTGATCGAAAGGAGAGATTGAAAGAGATAGGAGTGATCAAGGATCGAAAAGGATCGCAAAGAGAGAAGAGTGATCAAGGATCAACTTGACAGGGGAATGAGAAACATTATAGCTGGAGGATAGAGGTGACTATTCTCGAGGAGAGGACAAGACGTCCTTACCAAAGAAATAGCCAGAATGAGGGCAGAAAGACTCCATCCTCATTCCTTCTCTAGCACCCAAAATATAGTGTGGAAATTGAAATGGACAGTGCAACTGCTCCAATGTTGTACAGTGCTCCTGCGTAGAGAAACGGACAGCATAACAGCGTCAATTTGTACAGTGCTCCGATGCAAGGCGTAGCGCGAAACTCCAACTGCATGGGGGAACGAGAAAGGAAGCTCTAAAGGAAGCCTAAAGATAGGAAAGGGGAAGATTGATTAATTGAAACAAAGTTTCGATCAATTAATCAAGGGATAAACATGCTAACAACTTTCCAAAGAGGATGAAAAGTCATTAAAGCAAAAAGGAGTGAATTATTGATTATACAAGATTAAGTTTATCCATGAAGAATAAACTTAATGCAAACTGAAATGGAAGGTACAAAACAGTGCCAAATGATCATCAAAGAGCCACACAAAATCATGTATCATGTGAACAAAGATAGTGCAAGAATTGCTATGTTCATACAATGCTAAGAACATGAAACAAATGAATAATCGAAAATGTGCATCGAAAGTTCATGAATATGCTTCAACCAGAAGTGAAATGACATTTAGAACATCCGTAAAATTAAGCATGATAATCAATGGAAGTTAAAATGAAGAAAGCATGGCAAACACACTTAAAAATGCAAGAAAATGGCCATTATGTTCAGTGGTAACCGGTTACTCACCATGCGTTAACCGGTTACTTGCTTGAAAATTAGCATTCTGGGTGAAAATTGAACTGATTAACCGGTTAAGCACCAAACGTTAACCGGTTACCGCCGAACAATGGTGAAAAAAATAGAAAAAACAGCTTTTCAAAAGTAGTTTTCAACACATAATCAGTTATGCAAACTACCACATGCTAGGAACTGAAATTGTGCACGAAAATTGAACTTGAAAATAACAAACAAACAGTGATAGAATCAACTAACACAATAGGATCACGGATCAAACAAATACAAAACCAAATCACACGCAACAATTATAGACTACATTGCGAACGATACGAAAATGCGCGAAACGGTAAAATTAGTTAGATCCACCAACCTACAAGCCAGAGATTTGGCTTGGTAAATGTTGCAAAGGATTCTTGATGCAAAAAATCAAAGAAAACCAGAGGAATCTTCAATTTGTAGACGAACCATGTCGAAATCGAGCAAAATACGATAAAGCTCCAAAATGCGAATTCGAACCGTTGCAAGTTGCAACAAATACTCAAGATTAATCCAAAAGCTGAAATAACTCCAGAAATCCAAGTGTAATAGCAAGAATGATGAAGGTTGAGCTCAAGAAATAATCACTTTTGATGTAAAAGTGATTATCCTTCAAAGTAGAAATGAGCTTTGGTGAGGTTTTGGAAGAGAATTGAGATGAAGAAGAAGATGTAGTAGAGAAATTCAGAGGGAATGTGGGAGAATTGAGAGTGAAATGGAGCAAATGGTTGAAAGTCCTTGAAAATGAGTGAAGGTGAGTTTATATATATTTTAGGTTTGGAGTGTGAGATGGTTTGGAATTTGGTTTGGAATTAGCTTTGGGTTTGGAACTAGGCTAGGAGTTAGTTGGACTTGACTCACCGAGTCAAGGTGGTTACCTCGGTTAGTTAGAACCAACTCGGTAACAATCCCAAGGTACACTCCGTCATCCAAAGGTTGATATACTTCGAAAACAAGGGACATGGTGCACTTGAATTAGAGTGATGCATTGGAATAAATACACATGGAATGTCTTGAATAGTCTTGAAATGTCTAGAGAGGTCTAGAATGTTCCACACACTGCTAGAATCAAGTAGAACTAAAGACCAAGGAGAGTGCATGGCTGTTGTCCCAAAAATGCAGCCGGAATTGCAAATTTGCACTGAGTAACCGGTTACTCACCATGCGTTAACCGGTTATTTCAGTCAATTTTTGCCCAAATTGCTCAGGAAATGACACTGGAGTCCTGGTTGTGGTTTTCCACTTCTTGTATAGATGAATAGGCATGTAAACCTTCATCTTGTGCTTGCTTTGATGCCGCGATGATCCTGTGAGGATATGATTAATCGGGCTTAGAAAACATGAATATCCTGCAATCAAAACACCAGAGGAAAAATGCGAATGCGTATGCTAGCGATGCGAATGCTTATGCTCATGCAAAAGGCAAAAAAGGAAGGTCGTATTTTGGGTTACGACAGCTGCCCCTATTTAATCCTCTAGGACCTGAATGTACGAATTGCGCCAGCTTTTCGATGATTCGAGGTAAAAGGGGATTAAATAAAAGAGTAGCTCAAGAATTTGGCCGATGGCGACAAAAGGAGAGTTGAAAGTGTTTGAATAGATAAGCGCAAAGTTTGCTGTAAATATGCTGGGAGATAAGTCAGGCAACAAGAGAGGGAGTATGATCGACGCATATGTTATGTATGCGTTTCTACATGATGCTTGATATCATGAAATGCAAAGGCTCAAGTTGAGGCATAGTGTGAAGTGATTAGGCAGAAACTGTAGCAAAATGACTTCAACATCCTCGGTCGAGGAGAGAACCCACAGATGAAGACAATCTCTGCTGGAGACAACACTTCACAAAGGACGATGATTCCGCCGGGGAAAGAAACTGAGAACATCTCAGGTTTCTAGATCACCATGGTTGTCCCTGTTGGGGATGAAAGAACCAAGTCAATCCTTCCTACCAAGACTGGCTCTACGTGGGGAAAAGAGATTCCTGAATCATGTTGACTCGGCTGAGGAGAAACCACTACTGCTGGTGACAGATAGTTCCTGATCATTGGAGATGATACACAACCCTCGCTGGGGGAAAGTGAACAGAGATGTCTTTGTTGGAGAACACATTGGCCACCTGCTGGGGAGAATGATGACTCTGCTGAGGAACTGCTAAGGAAACAACAACTTCTTCACTGAATCAAAACATTGTCGGCCAGGCGTTAGGCTTACCAATGGATATTACCGCTCACCCTGCAGGAGTTACCAGTAACACATGCAATGCATATTTCTTTCTCGATTGATTTAGCTTTTTATTGTTCTCAACATTTTTTAGTATTATGTGATCACAAATAATTATTTATTTTGCAAACAAAATACTGGAATGAAAACAAATTGAGATAACAAAAATGCATTTTATTGAATGTGAACTTTTTTGTACATAAAGCGTGTACAAGGATGCAAAATCCTTAATGAGGAAGTTTGCAATAAAATTGAAAAAAAAATGTAAATGGCAAAGGGAAATCATGCTTTGCATTGATTACAACATTGGCCACCATCCACTGTAAGTCTAGGTTCCAACGCCTTGCACCAGTCGATGATGATTCGACTGTTCTGTTACCATCTGAGGTCTAGCCATGAGGAAAAGAGGCTCAAGTGTTCACAGTCAATGCCTTTATCCCTAATTTTTTCCTGGACATGTTTTCACTTTTTTTTCCGTCCACCGGGATGCCCATTTTTGCCTAAGTCGCCCTTTCGGGTTTTCAACTTAGCGGGCTATTATTGTTTTTTTCGTTGTCCCTAACTTTTGCATGGAGATTTCTTTTTATGGTCCATCGGGACGTCCATTTTTGCCTAGATTGTCCTTGCGGATGTCAATCTAGCAGACTTTTATACTTTTTTTTTTCAGGCATAATATTTTTTGACTGTATCGGAGTTCACGGGCGATGGCAACTCCTCCCTGTCCATTGTGGTGAGGATCAGGGCTCCGCCTGAGAAGGCCTTCTTGACAACAAATGGTCCTTCGTAGTTGGGAGTCCACTTGCCTCGTGGATCCGAGTGAACAGGTGAGTACGGAGTTGCCCCAGTGGAAGTGCGAACTGAAGTTCTGTAGCCATACAGTGCAGTGGGAGTCCACTTGCCTCTTGATGTTTTTGTTTGCTGCTTCGATGGTGCCATTCATCTTGGGCCGATATGGTGAAGAGTTGTGGTGCTCGATCTTAAAATCTTGACACAACTCCTTCATCATATTGTTGTTCAGGTTGCTTGCATTGTCAGTGATAATGCTGCTAGGAATTCCATAGCGACAAATTATCTCTTTCTTGATAAATCTAGCAACCACTTGTCGTGTAACGTTTGCATAAGAAGCAGCTTCAACCCACTTGGTGAAGTAATCTATAGCAACCAGAATAAATCGGCGACCGTTGGAAGCCTTCAGCTCGATCATTCCAATCATATCTATACCCCACATGGAGAATGGCCAAGGTGAAGTCAAAGCATTCAATGGAGTTGGAGGCACATAGATCTTGTCTCCGTAGATTTGGCACTTGTGACATCTTTTGGCAAAGTTGTAACAATCTACCTCCATTGTCGTCCAGTAATACCCAGCCCGAAGGATCTTCTTATCCATAGCAGGACCTTCAACATGTACATCCTCGCAACCCTCATGTATGGACCTTATGATCGTGTTTGCTTCATGTCTATCCACGCATCTGAGCAACACAGAATCATAATTCCTCTTGTACAATACACCACACTTAAGAAGAATTTGGTGCAAAGCAGTCTAAGAGCCTTCTTGTCAGTGATAGTGATACCCTCGGGATATTTCTGTTTTTCCAGATATCTTTTGATGTCGTTGAACCAAGGCTTGTCATCAGACTCATCCTCGATTGCTAAATAGTGTGCTGGTTCGTTCAAGTGATCAATGCGGATATGAGGAGCTTCATTCTTCCACTTGACCTTGAACATGGACGCTAAAGTTGCAAGAGAATCAGCTAATTGATTTTCCTCTCTGGGAATATGATGAAAACTGATCTCATCAAAGTAAGGAATCAACTTCGCTATGTGTTGTTGGTACGGAACCTGCTTGGAATCCCGAGTCACAAAATTCCCCCTGACTTGACCGATGACCAAGGCAGAATCTCCATAGACCTCAAGATTATTGATTCTAAGGTCAATTGCCGCTTCAATATTGTAGATACATGCTTCGTATTCAGCCATATTGTTGGTGCATGCAAAGCATAATTTGGCAGTGAGGGGAAGGTGAAAACCCGTTGGAGAGATGAGGATAGCACCGATTCCACGACCTTTAGAATTGGAGGCACCGTCGAACATGAGCCTCCATCGCGCCCCTGGTTTGGGTCCTACATCAGGATCTGGAGTCTCATAATCTCTGATAAATAGAACATCCTCATCGGGAAAGTCAAACTTCATCTGTTGATAACGCTCTATAGGTTGATGAGCAAGGTAGTCAGACAAGACGCTCCCTTTTATTGCTTTCTTGGTAACATGTTGGATATCGTACTCAGTTAACAACATCTGCCACCGAGCAATCCTTCTAGAGACAACAGGCTTTTCAAATATGTACTTTATTGGATCCATTTTGGATATCAATAAAGTAGTATGGCAAATCATGTATTGTCATAGGCGTCGAGCAACCCAAACCAGAGCACAACAAGTTTTTTCTAAGAGTGAGTATCTGGTCTCACAATCAGTGAACTTCTTGCTCAGATAGTATATTGCATGTTCTTTTCTGCCAGTGTCATCATGTTGACCCAATACACATCCCATTGATTCATCAAGAACGGTGAGATACATGATTAAAGGCCTACCAGGAACCGGCGGTACTAAGATCGGTGGTTCTTGCAAGTATTGTTTTATTTTATCAAATGCTTCCTGACAATCATTATTCCATTCAACCGATTGATATTTTCTTAGTAATTTGAACATTGGTTCACAGGTAGCCGTCAAATGAGAAATGAATCTTGAGATGTAATTAAGTCTGCCCAGAAAGCCACGGACTTCTTTTTCTGTTTTGGGAGGCGGCATGTGCTGAATTGCCCGAACCTTATCAGGATCAACTTCAATGCCCTTCTGACTTACAATAAAACCCAACAGTTTACCAGATCGAACTCCGAAGGTGCACTTCGCAGGATTCAACCGCAGTCTAAACTTCTAGAGTCTGTCAAATAGCTTCTTCAGATAAACTAAGTGATCATCCTCAGTTCTGGACTTGGCAATCATATCGTCCATGTAAACCTCAATCTCTTTATGAATCATATCGTGAAAGAGGGTTGTCATGGCACGTTGGTATGTTGCCCCTGCATTCTTTAGACCGAATGGCATGACTTTGTAGCAATATGTACCCCATGGTGTGATGAAAGTAGTCTTCTCCATATCAACTAGGTACATTTTGATCTAATTATATCCCGAAAAACCGTCCATGAAGGAAAAGACAGAGAACTGCGCAGTGTTGTCTACCAAGACATCAATATGAGGCAAAGGAAAATCATCCTTCAGGCTTGCTTTGTTGAGATCTCGATAATCCACACACATTCTGACTTTGCCGTCTTTCTTTGGAACTGGGACGATGTTGGCAATCCATTCAGGATACTCGGAAGTGACTAGGAACCCAGCGTCAAGCTGCTTCTTTACCTCTTCTCTGATTTTGAGTGCCATGTCAGGTCTAGTCTTCCTGAGCTTCTGCTTGACAGGAGGACATCCGGGCTTGAGTGGCAAGTGATGTTCAACGATGTTGGTATCACACCCAGGCATATCTTGATAAGACCAGGCGAAGATATCAACATACTTTTTCAATAACTTGACCAACTCAGAGTGTACATGCTCAGTGAGGGATTCACCAACCTTGACTTCTCTTCTGACCACATCAGTACCAAGATTGACAACTTCTACTGGCTCTTTGTGTGGCTGAATATCTCTACGCTCGTGCTCAAGGAGCCTTGCCAGTTCAGTCGGTAATTCACAATCTTCCTCACCATCTTCTTCGGCTTGGTTAATTGGAATTCCATAATTACAATGGATGTTTGCCATGTTGTTATCAATGCTTTATTAGTTCTGCATGTTTATGAATATGTTTAGAATGAGCTATTTAAAAATTAAAAAAGAAAAGAAACTTTTGCCATTTATTTGATATAAGTAAAATAAATAAAGAAAATAGAGCATGATTTTGAATGCAAAAACTTTCATTTATTGATCACATAATATTGCAAAAGCGCGAGGCCCTTTACAAGCTATCCACTCGTCTCGGGCGAGGACGAGGGAATGAAAAAGCAAAATGCATTACATGTTATATGGGAAAACCACAGGAATCACGGTAGATGTCCAATTGTTAAGCTTGAAACCCGACGGACACCTGCGCACAAAGCTTGAAATCTGATTACTGGGACCAGCATCATCAGCAACTGCCACGATGTCACCTTGCTGGAAACCCGCGTTGTGGAACTTAACAAAGTTGCTTTGCTTCTGATCAGAGGAACCAGATTGACGACCAGGATGATAACCCACTCCAAAATGATTATGCTTCTCAACTATATCAATCACGTTCCCCCAGCCTGGCAAGTCACCTCTATCGATGGTCTCTTTAGCACTCTTAGCAGACGCTAAAGTTAATTGGGATGATCTACTTTGACTGGTTGAAGCAGAGCTGACATCTTCAAACTCGAGACACTGGAACGGCACCTCAACTATGCCTTCTTCGGTCTCTACGTATCGAAAAGATGATAACTCGCTTACAATCAGATCCTCTTCACCACAGACAATGACAAGCTGGTCGTCAAACATGAATTTCAACTTCTGATGTAAAGTGGAGGTAATTTCCCCTACAGCGTGGATCCACGGACGACCCAGTAGGAAACTGTACGTTGGATTGATATCCATCACTTGGAAAGTAATGGTAAACAGATGTGGCCCAATGTTGATGGGTAAGTCCACTTCTCCAATGAGCTGTCTTCGAGAACCGTCAAAGGCTCTGACAACTAAGGCACTTGGTCTCATCTCGATTCCTTCCACTGGTAATTGACTCAACGTGCCCTTAGGCATCACATTGAGCAAAGAACCAGTATCCACTAGAACATGAGATAACATGATGTCTGTGCAGATTACAGATATGTGCATCGCTTTATTGTGGGCAGTTCCTTCAGGAGGCAATTCCGATTCATTAAAACCCAAATACCGACTTGCAGTTATGTTGGCCACAACATCATCCAATTCGACAACAGATATATCTTGCCTGACGTGGGCGCTGTTCAACACTTTCAATAAAGCTGATCTGTGCGCAGGCGAACTCATGAGTAAGGACAAGATTGAGATCCTCGAGGGAGTCTGACCCAGCTGATCCACAATCTTAAAGTCACTTTTCTTGATCAGCTTAAGGAACTCTTGATCATCAAGGGTCTCCTTGCTCTTTGAAACATTCTCAGACGGAATAATCGGTACTGGAATGGCAGTAGATGCCCCTTGTTAAACAACAGGGGTTGCGAATGCAGGCGTTTCCTTAGGAGAAGCAACAATTGGAATTTGTACGGGCTTCGTAGTGACCTTCGGGGCGAACACTCGTCCACTACGAGCCATACCTCCACCAGCTGTAACATTCACGATCTCTGATTCGGCGAACCTTATCTCTTGACCTCCATAAAACACAGTAGACCCATACTTCAACGATACATCTTTAGAATTCTGATACGAAAACGGCTTTGGCGGACAAACCACGATAGGTTGCACCTTCTTCTGTTTAGGGGATTCCACGGGAACCTTCCTATAGACGATGGTGAACGGCTCAATAGCAGCAACTTCCTCAACAGGTTTAGATCTGGAAAATTGCACTTCGCCACGGTTCATCAGAATCTGGACACAACCCTTCAGCCTTCGACATTGGTTGGGATTATCGTCACAAATCTGACACTTACCATGCAACCCTTTCAACAGCCCGTGTTCGTTCAATCTCTTAAAAACCACAGCCATCAGAGTCTTTACTTCGTCAACATCCATGAGCAATTCAGCCTTCAGACTATCCCCAATCATGTTAACCGTAGGCCCACCGTGATTCGGCAACGGATTATTCTGAATGTTGGGTCCCTCTTCAGTAAAAGTCAGAACCTTCGTATCAATGAGTTCCTGAACTTTGGTTTTGAAAACAAAGCAATCCTCTGTTGCATGTCTTATGTATCCAGCATGATAAACACAGGATACATTTGGGTTATGCTTCGGACCAAATGGAGGAATTGCAGGTGCAATATGCTTGGGGACAATTGCCCCTTGGTGAACCAGATAAGGAAACAGTTCCGTGTATGACACCGGAATTCTATCAAAATTCGGACGCTTATGGTTTCCTTGATTATTGTTGTTCTGACGATTCTGATTCTACTGATTTTTGTTCTGTTGATTCTGTTGCTGATTCTGAGCATTCTAAACTGGTTGTTGCGGATGATACTAATATGGAGGTTGTTGATACTGTGCAGTAGCAATGTACGGATATGGATAATACGACAAGGGAGCCATGGGAGCTTGATACTGAGGAGAAACTTGAGCTGTCACAGTGTTGGCTTCACCTTCCTTTTTCTTGGAATGACTGTTCTGAGATTTCCGAGTGGCCAGCTGCTGGGAAGCAGCTCCAAGAATCTTTCCAGTCTTCAAACCATTCTCAATCCGTTCACCAATCGTCACAACATCAGCGAAGTTCGATGAAGAACTACCCACTATTTTCTCGTAGTAAGATCCTTGCAAGGTACCCATAAAGATGTCAACCAACTCATTGTCAGAGAGAGCCGGTATAACACGAGATGCCATCTCACGCCATCTTTATGCATACTCCTTGAATGTTTCAGCTGAGCACTAAGACTGATTCTGCAATTGCAATCTAGTTGGCGCCAGATCAAGGTTATATTTGTATTAACTCACGAACGCTTCAGACAAATCTCTCCAAGTACGGATTTTGCTACGTTCCAAGCCCATGTACCAATCTAATGAAGCGCCAAACAACTATCTTGAAAACAATGAACAAGCAATTCATCATTATCAATATGGGATGCCATCTTCCTGCAGTACATAGTGATGTGACTACGCGGGCAGCTCAAGCCTTTATACTTTGGCAAATCAGGTATCTTGAATTTCTGCGGCAACACAACATTCGGAACCAAACACAAGTCTTTGGCTTCCATACCAAAGGCAGAGAACCCTTCGATAGCTCTGATACGGTCTTCTAACAACTTGTAGTCAACAGATCTATTCTGATTAGTGGGCCTAACAAGAATCTGAGGATTTGGCAGCTGAGAAGCGGCAGGAGCATTCACTTGCGGAGTAGCAAACTGAGAAGGATACACCAAACCAGGATTAACCATCTGACCAACATTCTGACCCATCGGAACACCATACAGATAATTCGGAGGAGGCACCCCAGCAGCTGAGGAAGATGCCCCCGGATGGAACATCCCAGGATGAATATTCGGAACAGCAGTTTGAGCAGTCTGAGACGAAACTGGAACATGAATAGGAGGACCTCTATACACATGCTCTTCTTCATCAGGAGTTTCAGTGTCAACCAATCTGGCCGTTTGATGAGTTTGAGCCTGAAGATTCTCAGGATCATCATTCACCACTGGAGGCGAGACTGGAGTAGGCATGAACTATGGATAGGTGGCAGCATTCCCATTAGGCATGGGTGCAACAAAAGGCTGATACGGCATGAAGGTACTGCCATTATTGGCAAGCTGAAGAGTGTTATTCGGAGGCATGCCCCAAGGGAAACCAGCGGGCATCTGGTTCAAACTAGGATGAACAGCAGGCTGGCTCACAGGCTCAACTAGTACTTCAACTCTAGCAGGAGAAGGAACAACGACAGCAGGAGTAGCCGTAACAACAGGAAGAACAGTCACAACAGGAGTGACAATAGTTGCATCAGTAGTGGTTGGAACAACAGTGGCAACAGCAGCAACATCCCTCTGGGCACGAAGGAGCTCCATAATGACGTCCATGTTCGTCTAGAACTGATCCATCCGACCTTGGAATTGTGCCAGAGTTTCCTTATAAGCAGCGTTCTCAGCTTCAAAGTCAGCCATGATTCTGGATTTGTTTGAGCGAGTAAAATACCGATGTCGAGTCATCGTCTTGCTACAAATCGGAAATGATCAGAGTGAGCAAAGGTTCCCGGATGAAGGACATGCATATGCGGGCATGAGTGAATGCAATTCATGCAAAAATAAAGTTTTAAAATTCTTATGCAAAAATTAATTTGACATGATGAGATGATATGCAACATCAGAAAGAACAGGCCAGCATAGTCTGAATAATCAAATCTGAACATCCATAAAGGTAGTGCTGCGTTGAGGCGAGATCTGAAGCAATGAGAGAACAAAGGTCGGAAGAGTCTTGGTTTCCTGCAGAAAACCTGATATCCCCCTCGCAGGTAGTTCCTAGAAAGCGGGATTCTCAGTTTTAGACTCTCGATTTGAGAAGCAATAGTACGTTCATCCCTTGGGGTACAATACTATGGCCAAACAAATAGGTCGTCCACCGATTCCCCCAAAAAGGTCATCCTATGGCAAGTTCCCAGCTTTGGGTCCTCGGTTCAAGAAGCGTATTGGGTTTGCCATTTCTGGTCTGCCATTATTGCTCCTTGGGAGGAGTGCCACAACTGAGTCCTCGGGAATGGTCTCCAGAGTCGACAGTTTTCTAGGTCAATACCCTGAAATGCGCAAGACGCGCAAATCAGAACATCTCCCAAGAAAACCTCGTCTGGGTGTGGATTTCATGTAAACCATACGTACCAAGACGCTACGTAGGCCACACTACTTTCCACTCTAATCCTATATGTACTCTCAAGCCTGTGTAATGGGCTTATCTCTCAAGTAGCAACCCAACCGACAACAGCAGAGAAAATAGCAGATGTCCAGAATATGCAGCATATGAATATTCAAAGCAGTAAAGGAATGCAATAAATAAACATAAAGCGTATAAAGCATAAAGATAAAACTAGTAAAGTGCAGAAGATAAACACCCAAACAAGCAAGAAAGCAAACAAAACTAGGTGAGACCCCTCAAGGGATGGACTAGCAATAGGTCAATCTGTCCCCAGCAGAGTCGCCAACTGAAGATGGCTGGTTTCTACCTGAGTGAATCGCATACTCAAAGATACAACAGAGTCGCCACTGAACTTTATTTAGTCCCAAAGGATAGGGAAAATATCGATAAAACCCAAGGGGGAGAGAAACGGGAACGGGGGGTCGGTTATGCGAAAGGAAGGTATTAGCACCTAACGCATCCATCGTACTCGACGGGAACCATTTCGCTTGCTTCTAGGCTTGGATGAGTTATCTATCTAAAGGCTTCTAGCTAAAAGAGAGGAGAGAGAGAAAGGGAAAAAAGAAAGAAAAGAAGGAAAGTGCTCGCGGAGGAATAAGGTCCTCGTGCCTACGTACCCCCATAGTGCAATGAGGAAGTCAGAGCGGCGTAGTTCATGGAACCAGGCGACGAAGAAAATGATAGAAAGGAGGAAGACGGAAGAAAGATGGAAGTGTGCTCGCCGATATCATTGCAATCTCATGCCTACGTATCTGACATTCAGAAGAATGCAGAATCAGAGCTTCCGTAGTTCGGGGAAATGAACGAAAAAGGAAAACAAGAAAGAAACAAGGAAACGAAAGAAGTGGTGTCGAAACCAAGAGCAAGAGTGAAAGAAAAAACTCTACTGGGAAAGATCCCGCAGTAAGAGCGTTTGCACAAAATAATAGGAAAAGAATGATGTCAAAACCGAGAATGAAAGAAACTCCGCTGGGGATAACAAAGAGAATTGGTGTCGGAACTAAGAAAGTAAGAGCAACGGGAATAGGAAGGACTCCGGTGGGGATCCAAATAAAGGGATGGTGTCATAACCAAGAGAATAAGGAGACTCGGTATATTAACTGGCTGGCAGTGGTTAACCGAAGAAAGAAAGGACTGCAACTCTGTGGGGATAGAGAAGCATTGGCTTTAACAGAGAAAACTGTGATTAACCAGAAAAACGAGTGTAGGACCGATCAAAGGTCGTGACCCAAAGGACAGGTGTAGGACTGAGCAAAGGTCGTGACCCAAAGGGGTTCGGTAAACAGACTGAACAGACAGTACTCAACCGAAGAAAGGGTACTTGAACCAAATAAAGGTTAATAACCCAAGGGTGCAAGTATTCGATCCAAGAGGAGGTTGCCAACTGCGGGGGATTCAGTGTTTACAGACGGACTGTGACCACCCGAAGAGAAAAGTGAGTGATTAACCAAGAGAAGGTGATTAACACGAAAAGGTTCAGTATTTTAATAGACGGACTGTGGTTAACTGAAGAAAAGGGTGATTAACCAAGAAGAGGTGATTAACCCAAGGGAAGCTCAGTGATTAACAGACGGACTGTGATTAACTGAAGAGACGGGTGATTAACCAAGAGAAGGTGATTAACCCAAGAAAGAAGAAGAAACAAGAGAGGATTGTGAACTCCTGGGGAAGAATGGTCGTGACAGGAAAACTGTGTTAGACCAAAGAAAGAGAATTGGGATTCTTCATGGGAATCAAAAAGCAATGATTGATTACAAGAAGAAAGGAGTGATGAAACAAAGAGAGATTGCTAGCGCAAGAATAATGATCTCAACCAAGAAGGAATGGTGATTGATCGAAAGGAGAGATTGAAAGAGATAGGAGTGATCAAGGATTGAAAAGGATCGCAAAGAGAGAAGAGTGATCAAGGATCAACTTGACAGGGGAATGAGAAACACTATAGCTGGAGGATAGAGGTGACTATTCTCGAGGAGAGGACAAGACGCCCTTACCAAAGAAATAGCCAGAATGAGGGCAGAAAGACTCCACCCTCATTCCTTCTCTAGCACCTAAAATATAGTGTGGAAAGTGAAACGGACAACGTAATCGCTCCAATGTTGTACAGTGCTCCTGCGTAGAGAAACGAACAGCATAACGGCGTCAATTTGTACAGTGCTCTGATGCAAGGCGTAGCGCGAAACTCCAACTCCACGAGGGGAACGAAAGAGGAAGCTCTAAAGATAGCCTAAAGAGAGGAAAGGGGAAGATCGATTAATTGAAACAAAGTTTCGATCAATTAATCAAGGGATAAACATGCTAACAACTTTCCAAAGAGGATGAAAAGTCATTAAAGCAAAAAGGATTGAATTATTGATTATACAAGATTAAGTTTATCCATGAAGAATAAACTTAATGCAAACTGAAACAGAAGGTGCAAAACAGTGCCAAATGATCATCAAAGTGCCACACAAAATCATGTATCATGTGAACAAAGATAGTGCAAGAATTGCTATGTTCATACAATGCTAACAACATGAAACAAATGAATAATCGAAAATGTGCATCGAAAGTTCATGAATATGCTTCAACCAGAAGTGAAATGACATTTAGAACATCCATAAAATCAAGCATGATAATCAATGGAAGTTAAAATGAAGAAAGCATGGCAAACACACTTAAAAATGCAAGAAAATGGCCATTATGTTCAGTGGTAACCGGTTACTCACCATGCGTTAACCGGTTACTTGCTTGAAAATTAGCGTTCTAGGTGAAAATTGCACTGAGTAACCGGTTAACCACTAAACGTTAACCGGTTACCACTGAACAATGGTGAAAAAAAACAGAAAAAACAGCTTTTTAAAAGTAGTTTTCAACACATAATCACTTATGCAAACTAGCACATGCTAGGAGCTGAAATTGTGCACGAAATTTGAACTTGAAAATAACAAACAAACAGTGATAGAATCAACTAACACAATAGGATCACATATCAAACAAATGCAAAACCAAATCACACGCAACAATTATCGACTACATTGCGAACAATACGAAAATGCGCGAAACGGTAAAATTAGTTAGATCCACCAACCTACAAGCCGGAGATTTGGCTTGGTAAATGTTGCAAAGGATTCTTGATGCAAAAAATTAAATAAAACCAGAGGAATCTTCAATTTGTAGATGAACCGTGTCGAAATCGAGCAAAATACGATAAAGCTCCAAAATGCGAATTCGAACCGTTGGAAGTAGCAGCAAATACTCAAGATTAATCCAAAAGATGAAATAACTCCAAAAATCCAAGTGTAATAGCAAGAATGATGAAGGTTGAGCTCAATAAATAATCACTTTTGATGTAAAAGTGATTATCCTTCAAAGTAGAAATGAGCTTTGGTGAGGTTTTGGAAGAGAATTGAGATGAAGATGAAGATGTAGTAGAGAAATTCGGAGGGAATGTGGGAGAATTGAGAGTGAAATGGAGCAAATGGTTGAAAGTCCTTGAAAATGAGTGAAGGTGAGTTTATATAGATTTTAGGTTTGGAGTGTGAGATGGTTTGGAATTTGGTTTGGAATTAGCTTTGGGTTCTGAACTAGGGTAGGAGTTAGTTGGACTTGACTCACCGAGTCAAGGCGGTTAACTCGGTTGGTTAGAACCAACTCGGTAACAATCCCAAGGTACACTCCATCATCCAAAGGTTGATATACTTGGAAAACAAGGGACATGGTGCACTTGAATTAGAGTGATGCATTGGAATAAATACACATGGAATGTCTTGAATAGTCTTGAAATGTCTAGAGAGGTCTAGAATGTTCCACACACTGCTAGAATCAAGTAGAACCAAAGACCAAGGAGAGTGCATGACTGCTGTCCCAAAAATGCAGCAGGAATTGCAAATTTGCACTGAGTAACCGGTTACTCACCATGCGTTAACCGGTTACTTCAGTCAATTTTTGCCCAAATTGCTCAGGAAATGACACTGGAGTCCTGGTTGTGGTTTTCCACTTCTTGTATTGATGAATAGGCATGCAAACCTTCATCTTGTGCTTGCTTTGATGCCGCGATGATTCTGTGAGAATATGATTAATCGGGCTTGGAAAACCTGAATATCCTGCAATCAAAACACTAGAGGAAAAAATGCGAATGCGTATGCCAGCGATGCGAATGCTTATGCTCATACAAAAGGCAAAAGAGGGAGGTCAAATTTTGGGTTACGACAAATCCACCGATTCTATCACCTCCAGTGGAAGGAAGACCACTGATCATCTACTTAACAGTCCTAGAGGACTCAATGGGTTGTGTGCTTGGCCAACAAGACGAAACAAAAAGAAAAGAGTCTGCCATCTACTATTTGAGCAAGAAGTTCACCGACTGCGAGACTCTGTACACTATGTAACACCTCAAAATTTGCCCTTTTGTTTCTAACTTAACTGGTTTATGCTTCCTTTCATTTGCATTATCATTCCTGCATTTGCATTGTCCTTTTGAGCATGGGATCGAGGTATTTTTTCAGCAGCTCATGGCGTCATCAGTCCCAGTATGTTTTTTAACAATGTTCAGAGCTAAACAGATAGCTTTCCAAGTCTTTTGGAGCATTTATTTTGCTCATTAAGCGACTAGATGATCAGAAACTCCGGCAGTCAATTTTTGATCAGTTATTCAGCACCAGACAGTTGTTATCAACAGTTTAATCCTAGTGCGAAAAACATTTCGCAGCATATTTCAAGTGTATTCCAGTGGTAATATCAGTTGGCAAGTTTCAGAGGTCTATCATGGTCCAGAACAGGTGGAACCGGGCGAATATCCAAGTTTCCCTCCTTTTGGCGCCAATTTTGAATTTTTGAATGGAGTAATCGATTACTCAAAGTGAGTAACCGATTACTCTGGGCGAAATTGCAAAAATGTGGCATTTTCAGCACTGCAGAATTTTTGAGTATTTTGTGGTCATGTGCTTGGCTTGTGCATGTGTGGGAAGGATCTAGAACTGATCTATTTTCATCATTTTCCACCCAAAATTCAAATTCTCTCCATCATTTTTCCACTTTAATTCCTCATTTCATTTCCTAATCAATTTTTCACCCCAATTTCCACTCACTTAACCTCACTCCCAACCCAAACTGAACTCCTAACCTAGGGGTTATTTAAACCAATTCATTCCAAACCTCACCAACCTAGATCATTTTTTCACTCCCAATTTTCAGAATTCTCTTAATTCTCTCTCACTTTTTTCACTCTCAATCTCCACTTTCAACTACACTCAAAGTTCCATATCCATAGATTCACAAATTCTTCATTGGAATTTATGAATTCTTGAGCTAAACCTCCATCACATCATCATTCTTGGTTCAATTCTGATATAGCTACTGGTTTGGATCTTGGAACCACTTTTGGGAGCAGCTTTTGATTATTTGGAGTATTCTTGCTTGGATCTTGAAGTTTCTTGCTAGGATCTTGAAGATTATTGTATAGATCTCTGGTTTTCTTGCTTGGATTCACCAATTTTCGTGCTCAACAATCACCAAGGTAAATCTCAACCTTGTAGGTTGGTTTTCCTTAGATCTATGTTTGATTTAGCTTAATTTCAACTTATGCAATGTAGATCCTTGGTTTGTGATGTGATTTGATCCATTTGCTTGATTTGATTTGTGATCTTGTTGTTTGATTGATGAAATTGGTGTTTGATTACTGATATTTGATGTGAATTTTGTGATTAATTGATTGTATGATCATTTGGATGTTTGCATAAGTGATTGGATGCTGAAAAGTGCTTTTCATAGTTGATTTTCTGCCTCTATTTCTGTGGTAATCGATTACCCTAATAGAGTAACCGATTACTCTGCCTAATTTTCACGTTTTTGGTCAAATTTAAACTGAGTAACCGATTACTCAAAGTGAGTAATCGATTACCACTGCTGCAGAGTGATATTTTCTTGCATTTTCTTGGTCGTTTGAGATCCAATGCATGTCTAAACTTTATGGATTGATGCATTGATGATATTTGGACTATTCTTAAGCTGTTGCACCTCACACTATTGCATGAACACGATTCTTCGACACGCGAGTCTTGGTTTTCGTCGATAAATGTTTATGTTTGCGTTGTTGATTAATTGATGCGATGAACACATAGCACACACTTCTTAAGCATGTTAATTGTGACTCGTTGTTAATGTTGCTGGAGTTATTTGTTTGAACTTGATTGCGTGCATTTAATTTCATGAGATACATGCTTGTTTTCAACTTTGTTCATATGCTTGATGTTGTGCATCCTCTCATGATGTGGTGCATTCTTTCATGTCGTCTCCAAGATTGTTTACCATGATATATGATGTGTTTGTAATCATAATTCATGATATTTGATGCGCATTTGCTTCGCCATGCTTGATTCGTATTCGAATGTATCACATGCTGCCCAGTTTCTACAGCTGTCTATGTGTATGTGCGTTGTTGTATGTACGGTTGTTTGGCTTTTCACTCTCTTTCTTGTGCTGAATTGTACGCTGTGGAAAGTTGTCTTGCTGGTGTGCTGCTTTTTATCGCTGTTTTGGTGCAGGGGCGTTGTGGTAGCTGCTATTTTTTATTTATTCGCCTCTCTATCTCCTTCGTCTCCTTCACTCTTTCTCTTCCCTCGAATCTCAGGACTTGTTTAAGTCTTGGATTCACTCCCTTAGAGCTACCTAGTCCAACTTAATTTCCGATTAAGCTTGGAGTAGGATTAGCATTAGGCTTTCTTTTGCATGCTAACTTAGGTAGAAGTTTCCCTTTCAAACTCAACTATAGGGCCACCTTTGCTTGACAACATTAGGATAGAATCCCCCTTAGTGTTTTCTTTTCCTTTGAGTCTTCTCTTCTCATCTCATAACACTTCTAAAACACTTAATAAAATTAACGTGCATTGCGCATGAGCCTTGCATGTGGGAAACGAGGAATTAGGGGTTCCCTCTCATTTTTCTAGAGTGTTTGGTGGACGTTCCATCTTGGAACGATTTGCTAAGCATTCGTTCCTACATCATAGACTTCGGTGCAATGCAAGTTATGAACTAACTTCAATCCACTTCTGTCTAAAAAACACAAAAACAAACTCAAACCTTTTTCATCCTTCGGGATCGTTAAGTTCAACTCATTTTCAGAAAAGGGCACGTTACTTCCGTCTCCTCGCAAACAGGCATCGACCCTAACTGCCGGACGCGAATCTAACGCCGCTCATAAAAAACACTAACCGACCTCGTTAGGTCGAACTACGACTGCTCTGATTTCCCTTTCTCGTCCGATTGAGGATACGTAGGCACAAGACGGTGATGTCTTGGCGAGAAACCTCCTCCCTTTTGTTCGTGTCCGAACTTCGTTGACTCTGACTTTCCCATTGCACGAGGGAGTACGTAGGCGTAGGACGAGCGATGTCCTATCGAGTCACTTCTTTTCTTTTCTTCTTCGCTTCTTCGTTCCTTTCCATTCCCGTTCCTTCTCATTTCCAGTAGCAGCGGAGCTCCAGATGACGACACCCTTTGATCGAGACAACAAGCGTGGATCCCATCGAGTACGATGGACGTGTGGGGTGCTAACACCTTCCCTTCGCGTAACCGACTCCCTTACCCGTTTCTCTTGGTCGTGAGACCATGCTCTTTCCCTTCCCTCAGGTTTACGCAGTGTTTCCTTTCCCTCTCTTGGGATAAATACACATTGCTGGCGACTCTGTTTTCCGCGCCACTTTCACGTTTGTACCACGGATGCAAATCCTCGGGAGCGACAACTGGCGACTCTACTAGGGACAGGTTGACCTCTTGCTGGTCCATCCCCTTTTGCGAGTCAATCCTAGCGTTTGTTTGTTTATTTTCATTGGGTGTTTACTGTTATGCTTGATTTTGCTGTATAATATTGTTTTACTGTATTTACCATGTTTATTGCATTGCATTTCATTATTATGCTGGACTGTGTTGTGCTGTGCTGGTTTTCTGTTTGGCAGGTTGGGATTCTTTGAGAGATAAGCCCAATACACAGGCTTGAGCATTCACTTAGGACTAGAGTGGAAAGTAGTGGGACCTACACGCCGTCTTGGTGCGTTTGGTGTTCACGAAATTCACATCCAGAAGAGGCTATCTTGGGAGATATTCTGACGTGCGTGTCTTGCACATTTCAGGGTGTTGATCTAGAGAGCTGTCGACTCTGGCGACCGTTCTCCGAGGACTCAGCAACGCCTCTCCTCCCGACATGTGATAATGGAAGACCAGAAATGGCAAACCCATTACACTTGTTGATCCGAGGACCCAATGCTGGGAACTTGCATAGGATGACATTATTTTTGGGGGAATCAGTGGACGACCTCTTTGTTTGGCGATAGTATTGTACCCCGAGGGATGAATGTACTATTGCTTCTCAAATCGAGAATCTGAGACTGAGGATCCCGTTTTCTAGAACCCACATGTGAGAGGGGAGGGGTGTTTGCAGGTCTGCAGGTAACTGAAACCTTCAACCTACCCAGTTTTCTAGATTTCTCGACAGTGTGTAGTTATTTACCTGGTTTTCTGGTTATCTCAGTGGTCCGATGTTCTGGAATTCTGGTTTTCTGGGTTGTGGTTCTCGTTCAGTTAACAGCATAATATATGTCCAGAGCAGTGTTACCTTGATCCCATGTTTGCATTTGCATCATTTCTTGCATTCTAACATGTTTGACATTTTTCAGGGCTTGCATCTTATCCTTGATTCCGGTTGTTGAGGTGTTCTCGTCATGGAAGCTCAGAGGAAGAAGAATGTCGTATACACATTCCCAGATCTGACTCTGAAGTTGATTCACAAGCTGATTAGTATGACTGGTCCTGAGATCCGTGCCAGGTTCAAGGAGGAATATGGGGAGATATTGAAGGTTGTCCGAAATATTTCACAAGAAGAGCACGATGCCATTCACACGCTCCTTCAATTCTATGACCCTCCTTTGCATTGTTTCACTTTTCCGGATTATGTATTGGCTCCGACTTTAGAGGAGTTCTCATTTATTTTGGGAATCTCTGTCGATCCGAGAATACCTTTCTTTTTTGAAGAACAGCCCGGACTGGAAGAGATGGCGGCTGCTATTCGCATGGGGGAATCCATTCTGAGTAAGAATATCAGTGACAAGCAAGGGTTTAAAGGCCTCTCGTTGAAGTTTCTGTTTGACCAAGCCTGCTCATGTGCTAAGGAGAGGAATTGGCCTGCTTTCAATGCTATTCTAGCTCTTTGCATTTATGGGATTGTCCTATTCCCCAACATCCCGGAGTTTTTCGACATGCAGGAAATTCGGATTTTCATCTTGAGAAACCCCGTGCCTACTCTTCTTGGTGACGTGTATCATTCATTCCACTACAAGAACGAAAAGAGACGAGGAAGGACTGTAAGTTACTGCGCGCCGCTCCTATCTACTTGGTTTTTCAGTTATCTCCCAAAAGCTGGGGCTTTTGTTGATGCAAGGGATTCTATGAAGTGGTCTAAGAGGTTGATGGGATTGACTGCTGACAACATCGTTTGGTTTAATCACAGTTTGCTAGGGATTGAACTCATTTTCAAATGCGGAGGATTCCCAAATGTGCCCTTAATAGGGAGGAAAGGCGGAATTAATTATAACCTTTCCCTTGCTATCAGACAATTTGGGTATGCATTGAAGACTCCCCCTGAGGAACAAGATGCCAGAGAATCCTTGTTTTTCAATGGCACTGCAGACCAAGAGGTGGTAAGGAAAGTCATGGATGCTTGGAAACAAGTTTTTAAGAGAGGAAAGACTTTCTTAGGGAAGTGTAATAACCAAGCTTTCTCTCCGTATGTGGAGTGGGTTCGGAAAAGGGCAGAAGAGGAGCTTCTTCCTTTCCCAATAGAGCCGCCTTTGTACCCTCTGTTGATTGAGCCACCAACCACAGTGAAGATAGAGAAGTATACCAAATTGTGGGCTGAAAACGAGAAGCTTCGAGAGGAGAACGGTGAGCTACAAAGAGAAATCTACCAGTTGAAGCATGAGCGGGGTGAAGTTGTTCATGTCGCCAAGTTGAAGACAGAACTTCTCGCTAAGAAAGAAAAAGAGCTAGCTAAAGAGGTCACAGCCAGACAAAAAGTAGGGCAAGCTCTAAAAAGTGTTAGCAGGATTCTCAAATCCAAGAAGGAAGATCTAGCCAAAGCTTGGTCAAAGATTCACAAGTTCAACGCTTACCGAGATACTGCAATAACTGCCAACAAACAGAAAGAAGATAAGTTTATAGATCAGATCGAGAGTTTGAAGACGAAGCTCAAGAAGAAAGACGAGGAGATCTTATCAGGGACGTCCCAAAGACACGCAGTTGATGAGCGACTGAATGAAGCCATAACGACCATAGAAGAGCTGAAGATACGAGCAGAGGTGAAGAGGTCTAGGGGAGAAAGCTCTAGCTTAGGCAGTGGTCCTCAAAGGGTGAAAGATCATGATGGTTGAAGAGAACTCGCGCATTGGTGACACTCTGTAGTTTGTCTTTCTTTGTATTTTGGGTCACCACCAGAATTGTTGGCTGGGATCTTTGCTTCTTTTGTTTTAGGCTTGTTATGTTATCTTGGGTTGTAATCTCTGACAGTGATTTTCTCTGATTTATATATGAGCAGCAGTTTCATCCTATCTTGTCTTTAAACTGGAATCAAGGGGTGGATCGCCCTACAAATATTCAAACATGTTCATTTGCATATGCATAATCATAATCATTTTTTTCCATAGCAGGTGTTCGTCTCGGGTTTTTTCTAACCTTTATTTGGTTTCAGGCAGGATTGATAACCAGCCAATTAACCGGTATTCTACTAGATCAAATCAGAGGAGAATTATGGACAAGATGCAAGCAGAGATGGCTGCCATACAGGCCCGTATAGACCAATTCATGGAGCTGATGCAAGGTGTTGCCCAAGGGCAAGAGCAGTTGAGGACTCTGGTCCAACCATTAGTGGCAAGAGTGGATGAAGACGGGGTTCTTCATGGAGGAGTTCATAATGGCGTTGTTGGTAACGGTGCTCAGGGAGGTCTTGTGGGTGTAGAGGTCCCCATTCCTAGTGTTGTGATCCCTCCAGGCGGAGGAGAGCAACTTGTGATTCCTTCTGCTGTGGGAGGAGGAAGTGTTTGTGCTGTTCATGGTCACCGTTTCGAAGATCAACAAGATGACATTTTCTCTCTGCCAGGCGGGGATGCTGGTCCTCAGGCTGACAGTGATCAGAGGTTCAGACTCATTGAAGAACAATTAAGGGGAGTGGTGAATCAGAATTCGGTAGGAATGGATCTGGAGGATTTGGGGCTAGTTCCTGGTGTTATAATTCCGCACAAATTTCAGGTGCCCAGTTTTGCGAAATACAATGGTACCACCTGTCCCAAGACGCATGTCAGGGCGTAGGCGAGGAAGATGGCCGCGTATTCTAAAAATGAGAAGTTGCTGATGCATTTTTTCCAGGATAGCCTGTCTGGGGCATCCTTGGAATGGTATATGCAACTAGAGAGATGCCATGTCCGTAATTGGAGAGAGTTAGTCGAGGCCTTCATCAAGCATTACCAATATAGCACTGATATGGCTCCCAACAGGACCCAGTTACAGAATATGTCCCAGAAGAATAGCGAAAGCTTCAAGGAATATGCGCAGAGATGGCGCGAACTAGCGGCAAGGGTGCAGCCGTCCATGTTGGAGAAGGAAATGTTGAATTTGTTTTTGGATACTTTGTCGGGACGTTATTATGAGAAACTGTTACCTTGTGCGTCCGACAAGTTCGCTGATTTGATCATGGTCGGGGAAATGTTAGAGAGTGGAATCAAAGCGGGGAAGGTAGCAGGTAGTGATGGGTCGTCTTCTGGTCAGGGGAAGAAACCCTATGCTAATTACAAGAAAAAGGAAGAAACAAATTCTATGACGGCTCACCGAGGTAAAGGAAAGCAGCATCAGAATTATAACCAGCAGGTAGCTTCAGTGACAATTCCGACAACGCTTCCACAGCAACAGCGGAATCAGGCTCTTCGCCAATACCCAGCCAGACAAAGAACGGCTGATAGACATTTTGAAACACATCCCATGCCTTATTCTCAATTGCTCCAGCATTTACTACAGCTACAGTTAGTTCAGAAGAGGACATTGGCCCCTCTTACCGGTAATCCACCCCGGGTTATAATCCCAACGCCCAATGTGATTTTCATTATGGGGCACCCGGACATCACATCGAGGACTGCAAAGCTTTTAAGCATAAAGTCCAAGACTTGGTGGATTCGAAAGCCATTAACTTTTCAAATGATGGGCCGAACGTCATCCAGAACCCAATACCAAACCATGGAGGGCCAAGGGTCAACGCTGTGTTAGAGGAGAATGAATCTTTGAATTTGGTTACCGATGTTAATGAATTAAGGACTCCTTTGATGGCGGTAAAGGAGAGGTTATTGAGGGGTAGGGTGTCCCCCGGATATGATGAGAATTATTCAGAGTGTATGATGCAAGGGAATGGGTGTGATTTTTTAAAGTCAGGAATTCAAAAGTTGATAGATGAAGGTCGATTGCAGTTTGACCGATGCGACCAACGGAAAGAGGTTGTTAGAAGGAAAAATGAAGTTGCTACCATTACTATCCCATTCAAAACAATCACTATTTCAAGGCCGGTAAGACCAGCACCGGTTATTATTACAGCTCCCGGACCCGTGCCATATGAGAGTACCAAGGCCATTCCTTAGGACTATGGGGCCGAAGTGTTTGTTAATGGACAGAAACAAGAACTGGTGGGGACTTCTGTAGTGAACTCTTGTGTTGAAAGCAGTGTTGAGGCAGGGGCTATCACGAGAAGTGGTAGGGTCTTTATCCCTTATAATGATCAAGCTGGTAGTTCTAAACAAGATAAAGGGAAACAGGTTGTAGGTAATTCTGTGCAAGCACCAGTAGTGAATGACTCCACGACAGGATCGGTTAATAATTCTTTCTCCGAGAATGTAGAAGAATTTATGAGATTAATCAGGAAGAGCGACTACAAGATTGTTGATCAGTTGCATCAAACTCCGTCCAAGATCTCCATCTTGTCCCTATTATTGTGTTCTGAGGCACACCGAAATGCATTGCTGAAGGTACTGAATGCTGCTTACGTACCTCAAGAGATCTCTGTTAATCAGTTGGAAGGGGTAGTGGCCCATGGTAATGCAGGCAATGGTCTGGGTTTTACTGATGTGGACTTGACTCCAGCTGGGAGAAACCACAATAATGCCTTGCATATTTCTGTTGAATGTCGTGGTTCGTTGATGCCTCATGTGCTTGTGGATACTGGGTCCTCTTTAAATGTTCTGCCTAAGAAAACCTTGATGAAGCTGGACACCCAAGGGTTGATATGCACACCTAGTGATTTGGTGGTGCGCGCTTTTGACGGCTCGAAGAGATCTATTTTTGGTGAGTGTGTGCTACCAATTAAGGTTGGGCTGGAAGTTTTCGATACTACCTTTTATATCATGGACATCCAACCTACCTACAGCTGTCTGCTGGGTCGTCCATGGATTCACAGTGTTGGGGCTGTGACGTCTACATTGCATCAGAAGTTAAAGTATATGGTAGACGAGCATGTGGTGACGGTTTGTGGAGAAGAGGGTATGATGATAAGCCAGCTATCTACTTTCAAGTATATGGAGGTAGATGGCAAAATACACGAAACTTTATGTCAGGGTTTCGAAGTAGTGAAGATCACTGAGAAGCCTCTCAAAGAAGGTAGCCAATCTAAAGTGGTTCAGCCTACAGTGGTACATCAGCCGGAGATTTCTATGTCTTCCTTTAAAGATACTCGGGCCGTGGTTGAAGCCGGCGGTTCACGAAAGTGGGGTCAGATTATTGATGTCCAGGAAAAACGAAATACTCATGGACTGGGTTATAAGCCACCCAGGCGTCCTAAAGAGCCTCCTAAGTTCTATGGCCCAGTCCGTTTCACCAGTGCCGGTGTTTTCTTTGACAGAGTTAATACGATTGAGGAGGATGGGGACAGTGATTGTGATTTGGACAGTTGGATCCGCCCGTGTGTCCCAGGTCAAAGCCCTCTCAACTGGTCGTCGGAAAAAGTCATTCAAATGACCGAACCAGAGTAATTGCTTATGTTTGTCATCTCTGTTAATCCTACATTCTGCCCAAGACGTAGTGATTCTTGTTTGTAGGGCTTGAATGTTTTTGTATGCTTTTCTTTATCATTAATAAAGGACGTTTTCGCATTCAAATGTTTTGATCACTGTTTTTCTGTTTTTATTTTTGCATTAAAATCACAGCAAAATGGCAATGTGTTTTTGTTTGATGCATCCATAATAAACATATATCATCAATCATGCAGGTTTTCTTGTTCAGATTCTACCCATCATGATTTAGCTATAGCTCGATATGACTTTGATAATCCCATATATCAGGTTGAAAAAGGGACTGATGAAGATTGTGCCTTACCAAAGTAATTAGCCAGGTTGTTAAAACAAGAGGAAAAGGTCATTCTGCCTCATCAAGAGGAAATCGAGGTTGTTAACTTAGGAACCGAGGACACAAGGAAAGAGGTACGGATAGGGGCTTCTTTGGAAGACTCTGTCAAGGGAAGATTGATTGAAATGCTCCGAGAGTATGTGGATATCTTCGCCTGGTCTTACCAAGACATGCCTGGGCTCGATACTGACATCGTGGTACACCGGCTGCCGCTCAAAGAAGGATGTGCTCCGATTAAGCAGAAGCTGAGAAGGACGAAACCGGAAATGTCCGTCAAGATTAAAGAAGAGGTTCAGAAACAGTTAGATGCTGGGTTTCTTGCTGTAACGAATTATCCTCCGTGGATTGCTAATATTGTACATGTACCTAAGAAGGACGGAAAGGTCAGGATGTGCATTGATTACAGAGATCTAAATAGAGCAAGCCCAAAAGACGACTTCCCGCTTCCTCACATTGATGTGTTAGTGGACAACATCGCTCAGTATTCTGTGTTTTCCTTCATGGATGGCTTCTCTGGGTATAACCAAATCAAGATGGCCCCAGAGGACATGGAGAAAATGACGTTCATAACACCGTGGGGAACATTCTATTACAAAGTGATGCCCTTTGGATTGAAAAATGCTGGGGCAACATATCAGCGGGAGATGGTGACTCTTTTTCATGATATGATTCACAAAGAGATCAAGGTCTATGTTGATGACATAATTGCGAAGTCACAGACGGAGGAAGAACATCTGGTTAATCTTCAGAAATTGTTTGAAAGGTTAAGAAAGTTCAGACTGAGGTTGAATCCGAACAAGTGCACCTTCGGGGTGAGATCTGGAAAGTTACTGGGTTTCATTGTCAGTGAAAAAGGTATCGAGGTGGACCCTGCTAAAGTAAAAGCCATTCAAGAAATGCCTGAGCCAAGAACAGAAAAGGAGGTTCGTGGTTTCTTAGGGAGGTTGAACTACATTGCTAGATTCATCTCTCATCTTACAGCCACGTGTGAACCGATATTCAAGTTACTAAGAAAAGATCAAGAGGTCAGGTGGAATGAGAATTGTCAAAAGGCGTTCGAAAAAATAAAAGAATATTTGCAGGAACCTCCGGTCCTTATGCCGCCAGTGCCAGGTAGGCCATTGATTATGTATCTTACGGTTCTTGAGAACTCAATGGGGTGTGTGCTCGGTCAACATGACGAGTCATGTAGAAAAGAGCATGCCATCTACTACCTGAGTAAGAAGTTTACTGATTGTGAGGCGAGGTACTCAATGCTGGAGAAGACATGTTGTGCACTCGCTTGGGCAGCTAAGTGTTTGAGGCAGTATATGTTAAACCACACAACCCTCTTGATTTCGAAGATGGATCCAATTAAATATGTGTTTGAGAAGCAAGCGCTTTCTGGAAGAATAGCCCGTTGGCAGATGGTTCTGACGGAATACGATATTCAATATGTTTCCCAAAAAGCCATTAAGGGAAGTGTTTTGTCAGAATATCTTGCTGAACAACCAATTGATGATTATCAACCGACGAAGTTTGAATTTCCTGATGAGCACATTATGTATCTGAAGATGAAAGACTGTGAAGAGCCTCTACCTGATGAAGGGCCAGAGATTGGGTCCCAATGGAAGCTGGTTTTTGATGGGGCTGTCAACTTATACGGCAACGGAATCGGGGTAATCATTACGACTCCAAAAGGTTCTCATATACCTTTTACTGCCCGATTAGCGTTCGTATGTACCAACAATGAGGCGGAGTATGAAATATGCATTATGGGGTTAGAAGAAGCAATTGATTTGAGAATCAAGAACCTCGATGTTTATGGTGATTCCGCATTGGTAATTAATCAGATCACCGAAGAATGGGAAACTCGTCAAGCGAACTTGGTTCCTTATAACAACTATGCCAGGAGGTTGTTACCTTTCTTTGACAGAATTGACTTTCATCATATACCCCAGTTGGAGAATCAGATGGCCGATGCATTGGCAACATTGTCTTCGATGTATCAGGTGAATCGTTAGAACGAAACTCCTTCTAACAGAATCATGCGTCTAGATAGACCAGCTTTTGTGTTTGCAGTTGATGGTGTGTCAGATGGTAAGCCTTGGTATCATGACATTAAGGTTTTTCTGAAGAGTCAAGAGTATCCAGGGGGTGCATCTTCCAAAGACAAGAAAACTCTGAGGAGGTTGGCATGGAACTTCTTTCTGAACAAAGATAATGTGTTATACAAGAGAAACTTTGACATGGTCTTGCTGCGTTGTGTTGATGAACACTAGGCGAACCTGTTAATGGAGGAAGTTCATGAAGGATCTTTCGGTACCCATGCCAATGGGCATGCTATGGCCAGAAAACTGCTGAGAGCAGGGTATTATTGGATGACTATGGAATTTGATTGTTTCAAATTTGCCCGGAAGTGTCATAAATGCCAGATTTATGCTGATAAGGTGCATGTGCCGCCTACTCCTCTGAATGTGTTGTCATCACCTTGGCCTTTTGCTATGTGGGGCATTGATATTATCGGAAAGATTGAGCCGACTGCTTCTAATGGGCATCATTTCATTTTAGTCGCCATCGATTATTTCACGAAGTGGGTGGAAGCGGCCTCGTTTGCCAACGTCACCAAACAAGTGGTAGCCAGATTTATTAAGAAGGACATCATCTGCCGGTATGGAGTCCCGGAGAGAATCATTACTGATAATGGTTCGAATTTGAATAACAAGATGATGAAGGAGCTATGTCAGAGCTTTAAGATTGAACATCACAATTCTTCTCCCTATCGTCCAAAGATGAATGAGGCTGTTGAAGCAGCAAATAAGAACATCAAGAAGATTGTGCAGAAAATGGTAGTGACCTACAAGCACTGGCACGAGATGTTGCCTTACGCTTTACATGGTTATCGTACTTTGGTACGCATATCAACTGGGGCAACTCCTTTCTCATTGGTATATGGTATGGAAGCAGTTCTACCATTAGAAGTTGAGATTCCTTCTTTAAGAATTCTGGCAGACGTGAAGCTTGATGAAGCTGAGTGGGTGCGTTGCAGACTGGATCAGCTGAACCTTATTGAAGAGAAGAGATTGGCAGCCATTGTACATGGTCGGTTGTATCAGAGCAGGATGAAGAAAGCCTTTGATCAGAAAGTGCGTCCTCGGTGTTTTCAGGCTGGTGAATTGGTTTTGAAAAGGATCCTTCCTCCTCAAACAGATCACAGGGGCAAATGGACTCTAAACTACGAAGGGCCATATGTAGTAAGACAAGTTTTCTCTGGTGGAGCCTTATTACTCTCAACCATGGATGGCAAAGATTTTACGGCCCCTGTGAACACAGACGTAGTCAAAAAATACTTTGCATAAAAGAGACCCACTGGACACAAAAAGAAAAAGTCCAGGCAAAAAAGGGGCATCCTGGCGAATCATAAAAAGAAAAGGTTCGGGAAAAAGTTAGGGATAAAAAGAAAAAAGAATAAACCCGCAAGGTTGAAAACCTGAAAAGGCAACTTTGGCAAAAAAGGGTATCCCGGTGGATTGAAAACCCGAAAAGGGCGATCCAGGCAAAAGTTAGGGATTTAAGAACAAGAGGCTGCGAGCTGCGTTCGGTCTGTGAACACGTTTGATACTTGGGAATTTCGAAGGAAAGGAATCAGTCCAGTCAGTCTTTTCGAAGGCCAGAGCATCTGCGGATAAGCGAGGCATACTGGGTCATAGCTGAAGTGAATCATGGTGGGTATCTGTTCCCCACATTGCCGACATGTGTATTTTCTTTTATTTCCTTTTTGCAATTACCTATTTTCAGGAATTGCTTCCAAATGTAAATGCCTATTCACAGGCCAATTTCATTCAATAGAATCTTCATTTCACTCAAAAGCTTTCCATATGTGTTTTACTTTTGTTGTTTTGTTTGTGAAAACGTCCGATATTTTGATAAAACATTGCATGCGAAATGTTAAGCTTTGCGAAGCATATCGAAAAACATTGGAAATTGCTCAGGCAACGGTCATTGTGATGATAATAGAAGTAGCTTTTGCATGTAGAACTTTCTGTTGATTCTGTTTGCAGGGTAACAGGTTTGTTCATCCCCAGTGGAGTCGCCTCCCCCAGCACTGAAAGTTCATCATCCTCAGCAGAACTCATTCTCCCAGCAAGCAAGTTTAGAGTAGACTGCTCCGAGGTGGGTGTAGGTGTATCTCCAGCAGGAGGTGTGCTGGAGGTCTTTGAAAAGACTTTGTGTTCCCCACAAGTCGTGGTAACCACTTTCCTCAGGAGGCTAGGGAGTGTATTTCCGTCAGCAAAGGCATGCTCTTATCCCCAGCAGGGTAGATTCTCTCCTTCAACAGCAGCAGGTTGTTATTTTTCCCAACCAGAGTGTCGAGGATTGTCTTCCTCAGCAGAGTACAGAGGATTAATTCCCCAGCCAGGTAGTCGTGATTGATTTATCACTTTCTCAGCAAACAATCAGAAGTGGATGTTGTTGCATCCCCAGCAGGAGACTTAAGGAATATCTTCCTTCTTTGGACAAAGGTATTTTGTCCCCACAGAGTCTGAACACTCATTCTCCTCAGCTAGTCAAGAAATGTTTACCTCACCAGCAACTGTATGAGTTAATCTCCTCAGATGAGTGAGCTTGATGTTATCCTCTAGCAAGGTGGATGTTAGTATCTACCGTTCTTCAAGCAGGTGTGCTGGTCATGGCCGGTACTCCCCAGCAGGGTAAAAGTACTGATATTCCCCGGCAGGGTAAAAGCAAGGGCATCTCCCAACAGCAGGTTGAGTTCGGTAATATCCCCAAACAGGTTTGGAATTATTGACTTGTCTCCCAAAGCAAAGTTTGATGGTGATCTTCACAGTGGTTTGTTCAACAGCGATTGATATCCTCGGCAGGTCCTAAGTCCAATTGTTATTGGCGCTCTTTCAGATCCAGGTAAAAATCATTGGTAATCCCCAGCGGAGAGAATTTCTCTTTGGGTTCCCTCTTCAATATTCATTTTTATCCATCCCCCAACAGAGCGGGTATTCTCTCAAAGTTTCATCCAACAGAGGTGTGATCAAGATCTTCCTAAGCAGAGTGAACTTTTCCTCACCAGGGTCTCATATTTCAGAGGACAATTTAGTTTTTCATCCCCGGTGGGGTTGCCTTTGTCTTTAGCATTTATTTTGCTGAGACGCCTCTTTTGCATTGCATAAGCATTTTTGCATGGCATCCTCCCAAAAGCGTAGCATTCCATTGATATGGAGCATTACGGCAAAATTCAAACATATGCATTCGAAGCATAAACCAGGTTTGATATCCTTTACCAGTTTCTATCCCTAGCAGAAAGAGATGTAATTCAGAAGATGTTGGTCAACATCACCCTCCAACTAGTGGATTTGTCCTTGTTGTTATAATCCCCTACAGAGTTGTCTGTATAGATTTCTCTTCCCCCGGCGGAGTCAGCTCCTTTACAGGTCGTAAGTCCGTTGATTTTGCTTCTTGTGCTTCTTTGGTTGTTATTCCAACTTTTGGTTGGTCTCTTTCGTTTCATCCTAACTTTTGGTTAGTATTTATTATTCCAACTTTTGGTTGGTCCTTTTCTTGGTTATTCCAACTTTTGGTTGGTACCCTCTTTGCCTTATCCCAACTTTTGGTTGGTATCCTCGTTATTCTAACTTTTGGTTAGTATATTTCATTCCAACTTTTGGTTGGTATTCTTCGTTGTGAGTTCGCCTTTTGTCGGCGTTCTCGTTATTCCAACTTTTGGTTGGTCTCTTTTGTTTCGTCCAAATTTTGGTTGGTCTCTTTCGTTTCATCCTAACTTTTGGTTAGTATCTGTTATCCCAACTTTTGGTTGGTCTCTTTCGTTTCATCCTAACTTTTGGTTAGTATCTATTATCCCAACTTTTGGTTGGTCTCTTTCGTTTCATCCTAACTTTTGGTTGGTCTCTTTCGTTTCATCCTAACTTTTGGTTAGTATCTGTTATCCCAACTTTTGGTTGGTCTCTTTCGTTTCATCCCAACTTTTGGTTGGTACCCTTTGCATCCCAACTTTTGGTTGGTATCCTATTTCATCTCAACTTTTGCTTTGTACCCTTGGCTTTATCCCAACTTTTGGTTGGTCTCTTTCGTTTCATCCTAACTTTTGGTTAGTATCTGTTATCCCAACTTTTGGTTGGTCTCTTTCGTTTCATCCTAACTTTTGGTTAATATCTGTTATCCCAACTTTTGGTTGGTCTCTTTCGTTTCATCCCAACTTTTGGTTGGTACCCTTTGCATCCCAACTTTTGGTTGGTATCCTATTTCATCCCAACTTTTGGTTGGTACCCTTGGCTTTATTCCAACTTTTGGTTGGTCTCTTTCGTTTCATCCTAACTTTTGGTTAGTATCTGTTATCCCAACTTTTGGTTGGTCTCTTTTGTTTCATCCCAACTTTTGGTTGGTATCCTGTCATTCCAACTCTTGGTTGGTATCCTTTCATTCCAACTTTTGGTTGGTATCCTGTCATTCCAACTCTTGGTTGGTATCCTTTCATTCCAACTTTTGGTTGGTCTCCTTCGTTATGAGTTTGCCTTTGGTCGGCGTTCTCGTCATCCCAACTATTGGTTGGTATCCTTTGTTATCCCAACTTTTGGTTGGTATCCGCTGTTTCTAAGCCCACCTTCGGTTGGCAGGAACTTTATTTTCATTCTCTCCGCAGGGTGCAAATTTTTTAGGTTATTTTGGTATTCAATCTCCGTGTATCCCGATTGTATGAAAGTCGTTGCTTCCATACCCTCGGATCCAAGAAGTTTGAATAGGGGCAGTTGTAACACCTCAAAATTTTCCCTTTTGTTTCTAACTTAACCGGTTTATGCTTCCTTTCATTTGCATTATCATTCCTGCATTTGCATTGTCCTTTTGAGCATGGGATCGAGGTATTCTTTCAGCAGCTCACGGCGTCATCAGTCCCAGTATGTTTTTTAATAGTGTTCAGAGTTAAACAGATAGCTTTCCAAGTCTTTTGGAGCATTTATTTTGCTCATTAAGCGACTAGATGATCAGAAACTCTGCCAGTCAATTTTTGATCAGTTATTCAGCACTAGACAATTGTTATCAGCAGTTCAATCCGAGTGCGAAAAACATTTCGCAGCATATTTCAAGTGTATTCCAGTGGTAATATTAGTTGGTAAGTTTCAGAGGTCTATCATGGTCCAGAACAGGTGGAACCGGGCTAATATCCAAGTTTCCCTCCTTTTGGCACCAATTTTGAATTTTTAAATGGAGTAATCGATTACTCAAAGTGAGTAACCGATTACTCTGGGCGAAATTGCAAAAATGTGGCATTTTCAGCACTGCAGAATTTTGGAGTATTTTGTGGTCATGTGCTTGGCTTGTGCATGTGTGGGAAGGATCTAGAACTGGTCTATTTTGATCATTTTCCACCCAAAATTCAAATTCTCTCCATCATTTTTCCACTCTAATTCCTCATTTCATTCCTTATCCATTTTTCACCCCAATTTCCACTCACTTAACCTCACTCCCAACCCAAACTTAACTCCTAAACTAGGGGTTATTTAAACCAATTCATTCCAAACCTCACCAACCTAGATCATTTTTTCACTCCCAATTTTCAGAATTCTCTCAATTCTCTCTCACTTTTTTCACTCTCAATCTCCATTTTCAACCACACTCAAAGCTCCATATCCATAGATTCACAAATTCTTCATTGGAATTTGTGAATTCTTGAGCTAAACCTCCATCACATCATCATTCTTGGTTCAATTTTGATATAGCTACTGGTTTGGATCTTGGAACCACTTTTGGGAGCAGCTTTTGATTATTTGGAGTGTTCTTGCTTGGATCTTGAAGTTTCTTGCTAGGATCTTGAAGATTATTGTATAGATCTCTGGTTTTCTTGCTTGGATTCACCAATTTTCGTGCTCAACAATCACCAAGGCAAATCTCAGCCTTGTAGGTTGGTTTTCCTTAGATCTATGTTTGATTTAGCTTAATTTCAACTTATGCAATGTAGATCCTTGGTTTGTGATGTGATTTGATCCATTTGCTTGATTTGATTTGTGATCTTGTTGTTTGATTGATGAAATTGGTGTTTGATTACTGATATTTGATGTGAATTTCGTGATTAATTGAGCAAGATCATTTGGATGTTTGCATAAGTGATTGGACGCTGAAAAGTGCTTTTCAAAGTTGATTTTCTGCCTCTGTTTCAGTGGTAATCGATTACCCTAACAGAGTAACCGATTACTCTGCCTAATTTTCACGTTTTTGGTCAAATTTCAACTGAGTAACCGATTACTCAAAGTGAGTAATCGATTACCACTGTTGCAGAGTGATATTTTCTTGCATTTTCTTGGTCGTTTGAGATCCGATGCATGTCTAAACTTTATGGATTGATGCATTGATGATTTGTGGACTATTCTTGAGCTGTTGCACCTCACACTATTGCATGAACACGATTCTTCGACACACGAGTCTTGGTTTTCGTCGATAAATGTTTATGTTTGCGTTGTTGATTAATTGATGCGATGAACACATAACACACACTTCTTAAGCATGTTAATTGTGACTCGTTGTTAATGTTGCTGGAGTTGTTTGTTTGAACTTGATTGCGTGCATTTAATTTCATGAGATACATGCTTGTTTTCAACTTTGTTCATATGCTTGATGTTGTGCATCCTCTCATGATGTGGTGCATTCTTTCATGTCGTCTCCAAGATTGTTTAGCATGATATATGATGTGTTTGTAATCATAATGCATGATGTTTGATGTGCGTTTACTTCGCCATACTTGATTCGTATTCGAATGTATCACATGCTGCCCGGTTTCTACAGCTGTCTATGTGTATGTGCGCTGTTGTATGTACGGCTGTTTGGCTTTTCACACCCTTTCTTGTGCTGAATTGTACGCTGTGGAAAGTTGCCTTGCTGGTGTGGTGCTTTTTATCACTATTTTGGTGCAGGGGCGTTGTGGTAGCTGCTATTTTTTATTTATTCGCCTCTCTATCTCCTTCGTCTCCTTCACTCTTTCTCTTCCCTCGAATCTCAAGACTTGTTTAAGTCTTGGATTCACTCCCTTAGAGCTACCTAGTCCAACTTAATTTCCGATTAAGCTTGGAGTAGGATTAGCATTAGGCTTTCTTTTGCATGCTAACTTAGGTATAAGTTTCCCTTTCAAACTCAACTATAGGGCCACCTTTGCATGACAACATTAGGATAGAATCCCCCTTAGTGTTTTCTTTTCCTTTGAGTCTTCTCTTCTCATCTCATAACACTTCTAAAACACTTAATAAAATTAACGTGCATTGCGCATGAGCCTTGCATGTGGGAAATAAGGAATGAGGGGTTCCCTCTCATTTTTCTAGAGTGTTTGGTGGACGTTCCATCTTGGAACGATTTGCTAAGCATTCGTTCCTACATCATAGACTTCGGTGCAATGCAAGTTATGAACTAACCTCAATCCACTTCTGTCTAAAAAACACAAAAACAAACTCAAACCTTTTTCATCCTTCGAGATCGTTAAGTTCCACTCATTTTCAGAAAAGGGCACGTTACTTCCGTCTCGTTACAAAAAGGAATCGACCCTAACTGCCGGACGCGAATCTAATGTCGCTCATAAAAAACACTAACCGACCTCATTAGGTCGAACTACAACTGCTCTGATTTCCTCTTTCTCTTCCGATTGAGGATACGTAGGCACAAGACGACGATGTCTTGGCGAGTAACCTCCGCCCTTTTGTTCGTGTCCGAACTACGTTGACTCTGACTTTCCCATTATACGAGGGAGTACGTAGGCGTAGGACGAGCGATGTCCTATCAAGTAACTTCTTTTCTTTTCTGCTTCGCTTCTTCGTTCCTTTCCGTTCCCGTTCCTTCTCGTTTCCAGTAGCAACGGAGCTCCAGATGATGACACCCTTTGATCGAGACAACAAGCGTGGATCCCATCGAGTACGATGGACGTGTGGGGTGCTAACACCTTCCCTTCGCGTAACCGACTCCCTTATCCGTTTCTCTTGGTCGTGAAACCATGCTCTTTCCCTTCCCTCAGGTTTACGCAGTGTTTCCTTTCTCTCTCTTGGGATAAATACACATTGCTGGCGACTCTGTTTTCTGCAACACTTTTGCGTTTGTACCACGGATGCAAATCCTCGGGAGCGACACACTATGCTTGAGAAAACTTGTTGGGGTCTCACTTGGGCAGCCAAACGTCTTTGCCAGTATATGATTCGTCACACTACTTGGTTAATCTCAGAAATGGATCCAATCAAGTATGTCTTTGAAAAGCCTGCTCTTACGGAAAGGATTTCCCATTGGCAGATGCTGTTATCAGAATATGACATAGAGTACCATGCTCAGAAAGCCGTCAAAGGAAGTATTTTAGCCGATCATTTGGCTCATCAACCGATTGACGATCAGGAATCAATCGGGTTTGACTTCCCAGACGAAGATGTCATGTACTTGAAAATGAAAGATTGCGATGAACCGCTACCCAGTGAAGGGCCAGAACCAGGTTCCCAATGGGGACTAATCTTTGACGGAGCTGTTAATCATTACGAAAATGGAATTGGGGCAATCATCATAACACCTCAGGGTACCCACATTCCTTTCACTGCTTGGCTGACATTCAAATGTACGAACAACGAGTCCGAATACGAAGCTTGTATCATGGGTCTCGAAGAAGCAATCAATTTGAGAATAAAAAACTTGGATGTTTTTGGCGACTCAGCCATAGTTATCAATCAGATCAAAGGAGATTGGAACACATACCAATCAGGACTGATTCCTTACAAAGATTACGCGAGAAGGTTGTTACCCTTCTTCAACATAATCGAGTTTCATCATATCCCTCGTGAAGAAAATCACGTGGCTGATGCATTAGCCACCCTCTCTTCCATGATTAGTGTAGGTCAATGGAATGACCTACCTAAGATCGACATAATGCGCCTTGAACGGCCCGCTTACATCTTCACGATTGAAGCAGTCATAGACGACAAACCTTGGTATCACGATATCAAATGCTTCCTTCAAAAACAAGAGTACCCACCTGGCGCACTAAGGAAGGACAGAAAGACCCTCAGAAGGCTGGCAGGCAGTTTCTTTCTGAGCAGTGATACACTATATAAGAGAAACTTTGACATGGTCTTGCTCCGATGCGTAGACAGACCAGAAGCAAACATGCTGATAAAGGAAAATCACGAAGGATCCTTTGGCACTCATGCCAACGGACACACAATGGCGAGAAAAACTCTAAGAGCAGGGTACTACTGGTTGGCCATGGAATCCGACTGCTACAAGTACATGAGGAAGTGTCACAAGTGTCAGATATACGCTGACAAAATCCATGTACCACCAACGCATCTCAAAGTTCTTTCTTCCCCATGGCCTTTTTCCATATGGGGAATCGACATGATTGGCATGATTGAACCCAAGGCTTCAAATGGACATCGGTTCATCCTGGTAGCCATTGACTACTTCACCAAGTGGGTCGAAGCAGCATCATACGCTAATGTAACCCGACAAGTGGTGATCTGATTTATCAAAAATAATATCATTTGCCGTTATGGTGTTCCAAGCTAGATCATTACGGATAACGAATCTAACTTGAACAATAAGATGATGAAAGAGTTGTGTGCTGAGTTCAAGATCGAACACCATAACTCATCTCCCTATCGGCCCAAGATGAACGGAGCGGTAGAAGCGGCTAACAAGAACATCAAGAAGATTGTTCAGAAGATGGTTGTAACCTATAAAGACTGACACGAGATGCTACCCTTTGCTCTTCACAGTTATCGCACATCTATCCGCACTTCAACAGGGGCAACCCCTTTCTCTGTAGTATATGGCATGGAGGCAGTACTTCCCATAGAAGTAGAGATCCCATCAATCCAGATATTGATGAAAGCTAAGTTAACAGAGGCTGAATGGTGTCAAAGTCGACACGATGAACTGAATCTGATCGAAGGAAAGTGAATAACGGCATTATGCCATAGTCAGTTGTATCAACAAAGGATGAAGAAGGCGTTTGACAAAAAATTCCGACCTCGCATCTTCAAAAAGGAGACCATGTGCTCAAGAAGATACAATCATTTCTCACTAACTCTCGGGGCAAATGAACTCCGAATTATGATGGCCCCTATGTGGTCAAGAAAGCTTTCTCAGGCGGTGCCCTGAGACTTGCAACCATGGATGGAGAAGAGTTTGCCTACCCCACACATGTTGATGTAGTCAAGAAATACTTCACCTAAAAAAAACGTCTCGGCGGACTGAAAACCCGAAAGCACGGTCCAGGCAAAAATTAGCGACATAATAAAAAATCATCCCGATGGATTGGAAATCTCAAAGTACAATCCAGGCAAAAGTTAGGGATAATGGCAAGTAACTATGTCTAACAGGGGCAAATCGCCCAGCAGCAGTAATTCCATTCATCAGAAAACTCCAGTCAAGGTCATCTTCGACAAAAGCTCACGATGCCCAGAATTCAAAGTTGGTAGAAGGATAGCGATCGTTATGTTTCAATATAGCCCTTTTCCCTTAAATTACCATTTTCTAACTTTGTAAATACTCTATGGAATCACGCGTTTGGCTGATTTCCATCCTATCAATAAAATTTGAGCCCTTGTGCTTTTGTTTGCAATTCTTATTTGTTTTAGCTTTACAGAACGACGTTTTAACATAATTAATGATTCTTGAAATAAAACAAAAATGAATTTACTTGTCAAACTTTTCTGCTTTTAAAATAAAGACGGCAATTTCTTTTGACTGTTGAACATCGATCACTTCTCCAGAGGTGTTCAGGCTTTAAAGTGCAGAATCAAAGTACTCCTTCTAAACCAGCACTCCTGAATGAAGGATCAGCTATGTCGGATGCGAATATTCCGTCCGACACCCTCGGCCGAGTTCTTATCTCTTAAGCCCGACCAACGGTGTTCCCCACAGGGACTATCTCTCCTAAGCAAGGCAGAATTGCTATCTTGAACCAGTGGTACTTCTTCGTCCCTGCAGTGGCCGAGTATCCAGTCGTGTTCATCCGTTAGTCTGTATGTCGCGTCAGTTTTGTCAGTACATACATACATACGTCATGCATTATTGATTTGCATTCACATTCATACTGCATCACTATCACTCTAGTCGGTCTTATCCCCTAGTGATAAAAGTCCTCTCAATCGAGTCGTCAGTTTTTTCCTCGTCAGAAAATGTAGCTTCTGAACAATCTCTCCTCCAGTTTATTTCTGGATTGGAGTTGGCCCTTGACCACTTTGATAACTTGAACCTCTGAAAGACAAGAGAACTTTCGACAAATGTCACTCTTCGCCAGTGAAGATGATATCTTCGCTTTCCCGGATTAAGGAAAAATCCCCAGAGAAAGCCTTACAACTAAAGACTCTCAGCAACACATTGGTTTTTCTCTCCAGAAAGTCAATGTTAATGAAGTCATCAGCACCTCAAAATTAGGAGACATTGTATGGCATTTCTCCGAGAAGATCTCGAAGAAAAGTATGATGTAATATCCCTAAGCCGAAAGCAGTCTCTCAAGAGACTCGTTTTCCCCAGTGGAGTCAACAAATGGCGTCTCTAACAGAGAAGTTTGTGCACCTCTATAACTCAGACGAATGGGTTCCCCAGCAAGTCTGACATCAAAAGCTTTTTCCATCAAATGGCATCTCCCCAAGAAAATTCGGCGAGAAGTTTGAGGAAAACCGCTACAAATAGCGTCCCTTGTCAATAAAGTTTATTGACAAAAGAAACTAAGACCAGTTCCTTGGTAGGAAAGCAGGATCGAGGGAAAGTTTACATCAGAAACTAATACCAGTTCCTTGGTAGGAAACCAGGATCGAGGGGAAGTTTACATCAGAAACTAAGACCAGTTCCTTAGTAGGAAACCAGGATCAAGGGGAAGTTTATATCAGAAACTTAGACCAATTCCGTGGTAGGAAACCAGGATCGAGGGGAAGTTTGTATCAGAAACTGAGATCAGTTCCTTGGTAGGAAACCAGGATCGAGGGGAAGTTTTACCCACTTATAAGCATCATTGCTTAGCAAAAGAAGATGGATATCCAAACTGCCGTTCATAACCATCATCAAAATTTTGGGTATTCCGATATTTAATCCTCTTGCACCCCGAATGCCCGAATAACTTCGCCATTCACACCTTCGGGTCCAAGAAGATTAAATAGGGGCATCTGTCATACCCCAAATTTTGACCACTAAGATTCCCATCATTGTGCAAATCATCATCACAATATGGATGAACCATCATGCCTCATCAGTCTTCCCAAAGATGGGTGAACATTCACTACAAACAATAATTAGGGTTTCAAGCCCTCTCAGAGCTCTTAGACAAAGGATCAATCAAGAAATGACATTATCTTCAACTTTTCTAAACCTCTCAAACATCCACAAAGGATCAAGAGGACTCCCACATCAAGAATCAAGCACAAGGTTGCAACATTCATAGTGGATCAAGCCTCAGGATCGCTAGTGTCACCAAATTAGCGTTTTGGTCGACCAGGGCCTCCAGATGGAAATTTTCCTCTGGGCATGAGCCAATGCTTCAAACCATAACCTAAGATACTCCAAGGGACCTCATGAACCCAATCATCAAGTCAAGTTAGCCTCAGGGGACGCATTCACTAAAAAATCGGGAATTAGGGTTTCTTGACCTAATTCACCCCTAAGTTGACTTTTGGGACAAATCATGAGCCAAGACCTCAAGACATGGTTTGAGGGTCTCTAACACACTATATTGATCCATTTTAAACAATGGATTAATCCAGGAAGCTTGATTCACAAGTTTCAAGTTCATCAGAACCACAGTTAGGGTTTTGAGGAAAAAAGTCAACTGTACCTTTGACTTTTGACCCAGGCATGCTCCCAAACCTTGGGACATGATTCAATACACACTATAACACCTATGAAATCAATCCATCAAGTTTGATTCAGGTCAAGGACTTGATTTCATAGAGGATCGTACAGTTTGGAATCCATCTGATAAAAAGTCAATTGTGCCCAAAAGTCAAAGTTTGACTTTTTGATTTTTTGATCAATTATGGTTCCCTAACCCTAAAATGATGTTAATGTGTGATTGGAATCAGCATTCATCAAGAAAAATCAAGAAAAGTGAGATAAGTTGTAAAAGGGGTAACCATAAAAAACTTAGAAATTTTCTAAGTTATGGAACAAAGTGGCTAGGGTACCAACTTCCAAGGATCATAACTTGTGATCCAAGCAACCATTTTGGCTGATCCAAAGATGGGTTTGTAGCTCTCATGGAACACTTTAAAAGCTTCAACTACCTCTCATTCCAATTCTCCGTGGATTTTAAGTTATGGAATGATCAAAATCACAAAAAGTGAAAATGTCACTTTTTCCAACACAGTGAGAATCTGTTTCACTTTTTCCAAAATGTGGGGCATTTTTCACTTGGATCCAAAAAGTGTCAAGACAAACTATGATCACACATATGCTGTATCATATGAGAGCTTTCCAAAATGGCCAAGAACTCCATCAAATTCCATTTGAGCCATGAGATATGACAATGGCAATATGCCTTGCTGCAACTGTCATGGTTAGGCAGATTTGTGCATGCTTAAAATAAATGAAATTAAAGACCATAGACATGATCGTGAGGTGAAAACGAGCAGATTGATATGAGGTTTGCATGATTCCATCAAGTATTCAGTGAGATTGGAGAGAAAATGCAAATCTGGGCAAAACTCAGAACACGCGCGTGTTCTTGGCGCCCTTTTTTGAAAATTCAAATATTTGAATTTTGTAATTTTATTTAATTGATTCAAAAATTAATTTCTCTCTGAATTTTAATAATTTTGAGTTGATTCTTTTTTTAATAATTCACAAAAATGTTAAAATAATTTATTTTGCCAAAAATTCCCAAAAATATTATTTATTTCATATATTTGATATTTTTGCAAAGAATTAATGTTTATTTGTTTTTTAACATTTGAAATATTTTTTCAATCTTGATTTCCCAAATTTAATTGGTTTCCAATCATTTTGTGGATATAAACATGATTTTTGAAACATTGATCCTAAGTCACCACTCATTTTTCACATGTTTTCATCAATTTTTATTAATTTTTAAAGAAAATTAATTCCTTTTTAACAAAATTAGGGTTTTTGATTAATTCAACCCTCATTAATCAAAACAAAACAATTTTGGGCCTCTAATAGAGTGTAAGATCCAATCCCTCTTTGAAACCAAAATAGTTTGGGCCTCAGTCATTGTATAAGACCCACGGTGTTTTCAAAAATCTCGGCGCGATCGCCAGTTTAAAATAAAATCATTTGGGCCTACCCTCGTGTTATAAGTCCCATTTCTTTAAAATACTCTTTAGGCCCCTAATAGAGTGTAAGACCCAAACCCATTTTGTAAATAGACCGTTTTGGGCCTCACTTATTGTATAAGTCCCTCTGTACATTTTCAAAAGTTTGACGCGATCGTCGTCTTTTTTAAACAAATTCTTGGGCCTCTTCTTGAGTTGTAAGCCCCACCACTTGGACAAAAACAAATCTTTGGGCCTCTAATAGAGTGTAAGACCAAATCCCCTTTTTAACCAAAACCTTTTTGGGCCTCAGATATTGTATAAGTCCCTCTGTGTTAAAAGGAAAAAATCTCGGCGCGATCGCCAGTTTAAAACAAAAACAACTGGGCCTACCCTTGTGTTATAAGCCCCACTTCTTTTCTTTTAAACACTTTGGGACTCTAATAGAGTGTAAGACCCAACCCCGTTATAAATGAAACAATTTTGGACCTCGCATATTGTATAAATCCCTCTGTACGATTTCCAAAACAACGGTGCAATCATCGTTAAGACTTGGGCCTCTCCTTGAGCTGTAAGCCCCAAAAATCTTTTAAAAGCACTTTCTCCTTTGATTTACAATATTGTTATCAAAACTTTCTTTGTTGAACAACTAACAAAACAACATGGAAGCTCTACAACGGGTAAGTGTTTATCCGCTTTCATTTACCGCTTTCATATGTATATAACTGTATTGTGGGGCTGTTTCACTGTAAGTCTTCTTTCACATCCTTTTATATACAGTCAAATATCAACTGTGTAATACTAGTATAGCTATTTAGAGTTGTCCCCAGCAACTACGTCTAGAACTAGGTAAAGCCCTGTTGGTCACTCTTAAATACAAACAAAACTAGAACCCCATAGGATTTCCAGATACAGTCTTTCCTTCTCTTGGGGTTAAACAATATGGAACAAAGAGAAAGGCAGTATTCTCGGTGAACCTTTTCTCAGACTATCACCCTTAGAAATTGTCAAAGAAACTCTACTCCCTAGAGTTGACCTATTCTCCGTGAATAGCACCTCTTGAGTTTCTTCAAAATTCTCGAACTTTCCTGGAATGATCTCTTCTCTGTGAATTTCATTTCTTGAACTTCTCTTGGTTTGGGGACCCACAGGCTTCCTAAAAGCATCCCCGCCTCCTCTTGGGCGTTATACAAGGAACCTTCGACTTCTTCGAAGTTCTCATGCCTTCTCTTGGGCTTAATACAAGGACCCTAACGACCTCTTAAAGGTATAAGACATAACTTAGTCATCCTTTGCTAGAGCAGTCTTCCCAGCGTCAAAACTCTGGCCATTTTAGGGTTGATACTCATCCCTTAATGCCCGTGCCTCCTCTTGGGCATTGTATAAAAGATAAAACTCTGGACTTGGACAGTCTAAAACTCTTGAGTCTAAAAGACATTCTCAAGTTCCTTTCGAACATAGGGAAAAACACCGATCACTCTGGATAAATCTCTCGCAGAAACCCAGCCTCTCTCATGATGGCTCTCCCACTTGGACCTGTCTCGGGATCTCTATAATCCCCGGCAGAAGTTAGCCTCATCTTAGGCTTTGTATAATGATCTTTTCCTCAGGAAAGTCAGCCTTCTCTTGGGCTTTGTACAATGATGCTCCCCAACACAGCTAACCTTTTCAAACTCTTTTGTTGAGTATAAAAGACTCTTTTGGTGAGTCACTTCCTTTTTAGCCTCTATCTCGGGCTTTGTACGAGACAGCAAAACACTCTCTTGTTGAGTATAAAAGACTCTCTTGTTGGGTCAAACCTTTTTAGCCTTCGTCTTAGGCTTCGTATAAGACAGATAAAATCACTCTCTTGTTGAGTATAAAAGACTCTCTTGTTGGGTCAAACCTTTTTAGCCTCCGTCTTAGGCTTTGTATAAGACAGATAAAAACACTCTCCTGTTGAGTATAAAAGACTCTTTTGGTGAGTCACTTCCTTCTTATCCTCCCTCTCGGGCTTCGTACGAGACACTAAAACACTCTCTTGTTGAGTATAAAAGACTCTCTTGTTGAGTCAATCACCCTTTTAGCCTCCCTCTCGGGATTCGTACGAGACATCAAATCACTCTCTTGTTGAGTATAAAAGACTCTCTTGTTGAGTCAAACCCTTTTTAGCCTCCGTCTTAGGCTTCGTATAAGACAGATAAAAGTACTCTCTTGTTGAGTCAAACCCTTTTAGCCTCCATCTTGGGCTTTGTACAAGACATATAAAAGCACTCTCTTGTTGAGTCAGTCACTTGTTAGCACTCTCTTGTTGAGTCAACCCTTTTAGTCTCTATCTCGGGCGTCGTACGAGACAAACGATAAATACCCCCTTTCGGTTGAGTCAATCAACTTGTTAGCATCAACTTGTGCTTTGCTCAAAAGGCACAAGTATCAACAATTCCTTTTTAGAGATGACAAGTTCTCTCTCAGTCAAACCTTTTAGCTTCAATCTTGGGCTTTGAACAAGACACAAACAAACCCTTTTAGCCTCTGTCTTGGGCTTTGAACGAGACACCAAAACATCTTTTTCCCCCATAGAATAGGAGGGAACTACGATCGCTCTGATTTCCCTGTCTCTTTAAACGGGAATACCTAGGCATATGATTGGAAAATCTTAGCGAGCATACTAATCCAAAACTCAAAATCCAGTACCTCCGTCAATCAACCCAAAAGCATCAAATCTAAACACATTACCAAAAGCCTCCTGTACAATCAAGATACTCTGTTCCTTTAACCAAATAACTAAAAACAGACCCCCCTTTTAATAGCATATGTAAACCAACAGTTTTGACTGTTTAACCTCAGTATGCAAGCAGGGTTAATTGGAGACATCTATTTCCCTTCCTTAATCATCTTCACGGGATAAAAAATGAATTGAACTGTAGTAACAAAGCGATAGTGATTCAAAACCAGAAAAATTGCGCTACAATTATGCGTCATCAGTCTCCCCAAAGATGGGTAAGCATTCACCACAAACAAGGATTAGGGTTTCAGGCCCTCTCTGAGCACTTAGACAGAGAATTAATCAAAAATTGACATGATATTCAACTTGTCTAACTTCTCAAAACCTATAAAGGATCAATAGGACTCCCACATCAAGAATCAAGCTCAAAGTTGCAGCATTCCAAGTGGATCAGGCCTCAAGATCGCCAGTGTCACCAAATTAGGGTTTGGTCGACGGAGGCCTCCAGATGGAAATTTTCCTATGGGCATGAGCCAATGCTTCAAAGCATAACCTAAGATACTCCAAGGGACCTAATGTACCCAATCATCAAGTTAATTTAACCTCAGGGGATAAATTCACAAAAAATCAGGAATTAGGGTTTCTTGACCTAATTCACCCCTAAGTTGACTTTTGGGACAAAACATGAGCCAAGACCTCAAGACATGATTTAGGGGTCTCCAATACACCATATTGATCCATTTGAAACAATGGATTGATCTAAGAAGCTTGATTCACAAGTTTAAATTTCATCTGAACCACAGTTAGGGTTTTGAGGAAAAAGTCAACTGTACCTTTGACTTTTTGACCAAGAAATGCTCCCAAACCTTGGGACATGATTCAATACACCCTATATCACCTATGGAATCCATCCATTAAGTTTTATTTAGGTCAAGGACTTGATTTCATAGAGGATCACACAGTTTACATTTCATCTGCTAAAAAAGTTTACTGTACAAAAAGTCAAAGTTTGACTTTTTTATTTTTTGGTCAACCAAGGTTCCTTAACCCTAAAATGATGTTAATGTGTGATTGGAATCATCATTTATCAAGAAAAACCAAAGAAAGTGAGATAACTTGTAAAAGGGGTAACCATAAAAAACTTAGAATTTTTCTAAGTTATGGAACAAAGTGACTAGGGTACCAACTTTGCAAGGCCATATCTCTCAAACCCTAAGGCTTTTCTCACCCATTCAAAGCTCAGAGGGAAGCCTTCATTACACTCTACAAAAGCTTCAACTACATCTCACTCCATTTCTTGAATTCAAAGGCATTTATGTGAAATAGGGAACTTTCAACAAAGCCACTCTACTCAGTCAAGGTGCTTCCTTAAGAAACAATTAAAACATCTGAAGAATATGGATTTGGTCAAGACATTGCCCTACTCTTGGGAAAGACTAGTTTGCCTTGCATGAGAAGAAATGCCACCAAGCCAAAGCCATTGAATGTGATTTGATCCAGCAGCCATTCACTATTCCTCCAAGACAAGAGTTGATCCACTATAAATAGAGGTCCTAACTGATCATTCAAATCACCCCAAAGCAGCTTACAACATTGCTTTCTCTCATTTCCTTCTAAAACTCCAAATTTCATTGTTCTTGAGAAAGCACTATCGGGTTTTGAGTTGGAGGCCAATGCAGCTCAAACCAATGATTCACATACATCACATATAACATATGGGAGGTGTCTGAACACTCACCTCCCATCTGTAACATCAAAATCACCAAATGGCCATCCAATTGCACAAAACTCATGACTTGCTACAGAAGGAATCAGGTTGATCAATCCAGAGGTTTTCCAATCAACCTAAGCATTCAAACACATCCATTGAGGTGCAAGGAAGATATCCAAATCGTTGGAACTCATCTGTAACACCTTCAAACCAGAATTTGATTCTCACTTGCAGAGATCATTTACCCTCAATCAATTGATGCTTATAATTCGTGTATAGAATTTCATTGAGTTCGTGCCAATTTTAGGGTTCTTCAGGTTTTATCATGATATGTTCTGATTCAATTAATTTCAATAAAATTGGGTATTGCCATTGTGTTCCTCATCTGAAAACGGATGATTTTCATATTTGGATCATGTGAAATGGTTGAGAAACGAGTGAGATAGAGAGCTTCACGCATCTGAGCTTGAGGTTGAAGATGGCCATGGCGCCATGCTTCAGAAATACAACCAAACTTGCCTTATATTTTTCCCTTGCCATGTATATTATGAATTGGCATTGCGCTCCAGTGGTTGATCAACTGGTTTGTGTGTACTAGCGAGTGGAAGGTCTGGGGTTCGAATCCCCCTCGCCCTAGACCTATTTTTTTTATCACTTGTCCTATTTAATTATTTTTCATATTATTTTTGTTAATAACTTGAAAAATTAATTTCTCTCTCACTTTTAATTATTTTTTATTGGTTCTTTTTGCAAAAAAATCACAAAAATGTTAAAATATTTTATTCCACAAAAAAAAAAATCAGATTTATATTAATTATTTAATATAGTTGATATTTTTGTAAATAAATTTATTTTTAATTGTTTTAAACACTTTTAAAAGTGGATTTTTATCTTGAAAATCAAAACCAAATGATTTTTAATTCATCTTGTGATTAAAACATCATTTTTAAATCTTAACCAAAAATCACAAGTTGGTTATTCAAGCTTATTTGGTATTTTATCATTATTTATTGATTTTCTTTAAGAATTTACTTTTAAAAATGATAAAATTAGGGTTTCTTTGATTTTCACCCTCACAAATCTTTTTCAAACACTCATGGGCCTCTAATAGAGTGTAAGACCCAACCCCTTTTTGTAAATAAACTTTTTTTGGGCTTCACATATTGTATAAGTCGCTCTGTATATTTTCAAAACAACGGCGCAATCGTCGCCTTTTCAAAACCATCTGGGCCTCTCCCTGAGTTGTAAGCCCCGTTACTTGTACAAAAACACTTTTGGGCCTCAAATAGAGTGTAAGACTCATTCCTTGTAAATAAGATACCTTGTTGGGCCTCATACATTGTATAAGACCCACTATGTTTTCAAAAACCTCGGCGCAATCGCCGTTTTCAAACAAACCATCTGGGCCAACCCTCGTGTTGTAAGTCCCATCTTTCTTTTTCAAAATAATCTTTGGGCCTCTCCTTGAGTTGTAAGACCCATACCTTTGTACAGAAAACCTTTTGGGCCTCAGACGTTGTATAAGTCCCAGTACAATCTTTTCAAAACAATTTCCCTTTTGATTTAGATTCAAATATACAGTTGTTATCAAAACTTTCTTTAATTTCTTTGAACAACTAACAAAATAGCATGGAAGCTTGCTCACCTGTAAGTTTTTATCCGCTTTCATTTACTCGATTTAATATATATAATTGTATTGTGGGAAGCTGCGCATGGTTAGTCTTCTTTCATCCTATTAAATACATGTCAAATATATATAACTGTATTGTGGGAAGCTGGGCATGGTTAGTCTTCTTTCATACTCCCTTAAATACTTGTCATTTATCAACTGTATATATACTAGTATAGTTATTTAAAGTTTTCCCCGGCAAATAGGTCTAGAACTAGGTAAAACCACATTGGTCACTCTTAAATACAAACAAAACTAGATCCCCATAGGATTTCCAGATACAGTCTTCCCTTCTTGTCAAAGAAATTCTACTCCTCGGAGTTGATCTATTCTCCGTGAATAGCATCTCTTGTGTTCCTTCCAAATACTCAAACTTTCCTGGAATGATCTCTTCTCTGTGAATTACATTTCTTGAACTTCTCTTGGTTTGGGGACCCACAGGCTTCCTAAAAGCATCCCCGCCTCCTCTCGGGCTTTGTACAAGGACCCGTCGGCTTCTTAAAAGTTCTCGCGCCTTCTCTTGGGCTTCATACAAGGACCCTCACGACCTCTTAGAGGTATAGGACAAGAACTTAGTCATCCTTTGCTAGAGCCGTCTTTCTTAAAAGAGTCACAAAAGCTCTCAGACTAATTTTAGGGTTGATACTCATCCCTTAAACGAGTCGGCCTCCTTTTGGGCATTGTACAAAGATAGATCACACTAATAGACTTGGACAGTCTAAATCTCCTTGAGCCTCAAAGACATTCTCAAGTACCCTACAAATATAGGAGAAACCCCAGATTCTGGATTAATCTCCAGCAGAGTTAAAACTTGTGGGTTCTAAAACCACGTCTCTCTCCTAAAATCCCCCAGCCAGGGTCATTTTATCATCATAAAACCCTATCTCAAATCAGAACCTCAAGGTGTCTGATCCATCAACTCTTCTGTATTCCTCTGTAGGAGTTGATTCCCCACTTGGACCTGCCTCAGGATCTCAACAATTCCTAGCAGAAGATATCCTCCTCTTAGGCTTGTATAATGATCATTTCCTCAGGAAAGTCAGCCTCCTCTTGGGCTTCGTACAATGATTCTCCCTAGCGGAGCTAACCTTTTCAGACTCTCTTGTTGAGTCAATCACCTTTTCAGACTCTTGTTGAGTCAACCACTTTTCAGACTCTCTTGTTGAGTCAACCATTCTCATTAACTCTCTTGTTGAGTCCGTCACCTTTTTGCACTCTCTTGTTGAGTCAACCTTTTTCTTTTAGCCTCAATTTCGGGCTTCGTACGAAACAGATAAAAAGAGCTCTCTTGTTGAGTCAACCCTTTTTTAGCCTCAATCTCGGGCTTCGTACGAGACAAATAAAAACACTCTCTTGTTGAGTCAACCCTTTTTAGCCTCAATCTCGGGCTTCGTACGAGACAGATAAAAACACTCTCTTGTTGAGTTAAACCCCTTTTCGCCTCAATCTTGGGCTTTATGCAAGACAAATATGTTCCCCAACGGAGATAATTCCTCTCAGCCTACTTTTAAGCTTTGAGAAATAATATCCTCAGTCGAGTCGATCTCCTTTTAGTCTCAATCTTGGGCTTTGTACAAGACAGATATAACACTCTCCCCGGGAAAGTCAATCTGATAGCCTCCTCTTAGGCTTCATATAAGGATATCCCCAAAGAGTCAATCCCTTTTAGCCTCCGTCTTGGGCTTTGTACAAGACACCAATATATCCACTCTCTTGTTGAGTCGGTCTCATACAGCCTCCTCTTAGGTTTTGTATAAGGACTTCCCTAGTGGAGTCAATCAACCTCTTAGCTTCAACCTTGGGCTTCGATCAAGGCACACAAAAATCAACAATCCCTCTTTAGAGATGACAAATTCTCTTTCAGTCAACCTTTTAGCTTCAATCTTGGGCTTTGAACAAGATACAAATACTCTATTTAGCCTCTGTCTTGGGCTTTGAACAAGACACCAAAACATCTTTTTCCTCCCTTAGAATAGGAGGAACTACGATTGCTCTGATTTCCCTGTTTCGTTTAAACGGGAATACGTAGGCATAAGATTGCGAAATCTTAGCGAGCATACTAATCCAAAACTCTAGGTCCAATACCTACAAACATCAACAAAAACTCAATCTTACTCTATCATATTTCCCAAGAAACTTTCCCAACCCATTAACAAATAAACACCATCAAGTACAAAGCAAAACCTAAAGCTAATATCCTGTGGATAACCACATATAGGATGGGTAACTGACAACTGCCCATTGTATAACCTGACCCCGAACCCCCTATCTCTTTAAGCGTTTGTCCTGTTAGACATCCGCGTGCAAGGTTAGTTTTACATACCTTCCCTTTCCCTTCCACCTTCATGGGATAAATAAGAAATCAGAAAGTAGCACCCCCTCCTACCATTGCGGTGAGGAAAACCCAGCGATAAGGTGGTCGCGTCACCGACAAAAATCGTTCGCTACAGAAAAATGGCGACTCTGTTGGGGAGTCATTGTATGTATAGGTCTAGGATTATTATAGCTCCTAAGAGATCTAGGATGTTAGTTTTAGGAATAAATATATATATATTGCTTTTCCTACTTGATATCCGTGTTTATTTTTCTGCTAATGGGACTGCGGGTGATGCCGCATCTGGAAAGATTGAGTATACACCTAAGATAGGTGATGGCACGAGACGGGTAATCTTACAGGGAGTGAATCCCATATAAGAGGTCCCGGTAGACCATCGAAGCAGTGGAGATACCCTTTGCGGATTCAATGCCTATACGACTTTGGTTGTTGAAAGCAGATTATTCAATTGGGTTATCTGAGAAGCTGAGGATTTTAGTAGACTAAGACCATGTTACTATTTTATAGTGCGGAAGCTATCGAAAATAGTTGTCATGCGATACTACCCTCATTTGAGATTACTCTAAGATACATCAGCTCGCTTGGGTTATTCTAGCCTGCTAGTGTTATCCCAGGAGGGGTCAATGATTTTGCGGACATGTAAAAAAAATCACCAGTATAACCTTTGGGGATGGGTAGAGCCTTGACTTCATGACACCGAACCTTTGACCCCATGTTTTTTTCTATGTTTTTGTGTGTTGCATTCATGCATTCATTTCATTAAAAAACTTAAAACAAAGAAAATTTTCTCTTCTAGTCTCTCTTTTTCAAATTAAACTAAGACAATGATTGCAAATATCAGAGAGAAAGATTGCGTTATGGATTTCGGTAGAAGAAGGACTCACAAGTATACCTTCAAGGTTCCAAAATTAGAGGATTTAAGATGTTTGGCGAGGATGATCACCAACCCTGATGCTTTCAGAGCTAAGTACGGAGGACTGCTGTCTCTGTTAAGGGTCCATGTAATTGAAGGAATTCTGTCTACACTCATCCAGTTCTATGATACGATCTATCACTGTTTCACATTCCTGGATTATCAACTAGCACCAACACTGGAGGAGTATTCTCACCTGACTGATTTACCTATCACTGACCAAGCTCTCTTTTCTGGACTGGAAGAAATTCCAAAAGATCAAAACATTGCAAGAGCAATTTATTTGGACGAGTCAGAAGTCAGGACTCACATGACCACTAAGGGTGGAATCCAGGGTCTGCCAGCCCAGTTTTTGATAAAGAAAGCCCTGTACTGTGCTAGTATAGGGAATGTGCCTTCTTTTGAAAGCATATTTGCTTTGCTCTCCTACGGGTTATTTTTGTTTCCCAACATTGATAGCTTCATTGATATCAATGCCATTAAGATATTTCTAATTGGAAACCCCGTATCGACCTTGCTCGTAGATGCTTACCATTCTGTACACTTAAGGAATTTGTACAGCGGAGGAATGATCACATGCTGTGTACCCCTGCTATACAAATGGTTCACTTCCCATTTACTCAAGTCTGCTGCATTTTGGGATCAAAAGAGTACTTTACGTTGGTCGCAGAGAATCATGTCTCTTACCAACTCTGACATTGATTGGTACAATCGAATCTATGACGGGATCAGGATCATTGACCGTTGTGGAAACTTCCCTAATGTGCCCCTCATAGGAATTAAAGGAGGAATCAATTATCATCCGGTTTTAGTTCGTCGTCAATTCGGATACCCGATGAGGCATGTCCCGCATAATGCTCATCTGGAAGGTCTTTTCTTCAAGGAAGAAGAAAACGACAGTGCACTAAAGACAGAAATAGTGCATGCCTGGAAACATGTTCACAGGAAAGGAAGAGATTCTCTAGGGAAACTAGACTGTATCTCCGTGGAGTCTTATCTCCACTGGGTACAAACTAGAGCTCTCAAGCTGAGGATACCATACCCTCGTCAAGAAGTTCTTCCTTTAAGGGAATCTGTCCTTTATTTTATGTCTGACACGGAAAAACTTCAAGTTACTCTCGCCAAAGTTCAACAGGAGAAGACGTCTTGGAGGAACAAATATCATATTCTCAATGTGGAGTGTAAGAAAATACAGCAACTATTAAAAGAAAAAGACGCTCTGATCAAAATTTTAGAGGAACACGCTGTAGAAAATCAAGATGACCAAAGGAATTTGCTCGCTCCTTTCACTTGGCAAAGGAATGACAACCCGACAACGGCTCAAGAACCCCGGTCAAAGAAGAGGAAAGTACCAGAACCAGCACCTGAGCTCTCCTCAGAGAGGACTCAGGATCCATTAGTTTAGACATTTCCTTTTACAGCACTTTGTAAATTACTGTATTTCCATTTCCGCAATCTTTGAATTCAATAAAACGGGGTTTCCCCACGGTTTGATATTTGCAATCCAATTGTCAAAGTTTCTTTTGATTAAATAACAAAAAAAAAATTAATTAATCATTGCATATCATTCATCATTCTCACCTAACGCATTCTTCTTCCCTACGAATCTCACGTTTGTGTCTCGATTCTAGAGTCAAACAGTCTCATTCGTACAATACTCGGGCCAATCGACAAAAGAAAATGGATAATCTCGAGGAAGAGAACAGAGAGTTGAGAGAAGAACTCGACGCTCTGAAAGAAGATCTGAGGAAACTTCCCAATGACATGCAAGCTCTGGCAGCAGCCCAGATGCAACAACAAAGGACTGTGATCTCAGAGATCACATCGACGCCCATAGTGGAAAAGTATGATCCTCGGTATAACATGCAAAAAGATCATCCCTGGGGCATGCCACTCAACTATATCCTAGAAGGATATATTCCGCCGATCATGGAAGATCCAGAAACTGCAGCAGGAGCCGCTGAGCTTGAAGGTTGCAAACTTCAGGAAAGCGAAGATTCAAGGGGCATGACAGCAACTCCTGAAGGTTTTAAACTTTAGGAAAGGGAAGCACCGAGATTCACTGTCGTAATGACTGTACCACCACCTGTGGTACACACTGTCCCGGAAGGATAGATTCCACAGATATCTTCTGGTGGAAATGAAAGTATGAACGACAAAATAAAGGAATTCCAGGAACAATTCCTGGAGATGTAGAAGGAACTGCAAGCCATTCGTGGTCAGGATCTATTTGGAAAGGACGCCGCAGACCTTTGTCTGGTCCCCAATGTGAAAGTTCCGCTCAAATTCAAGGTGCACGAATTTGAAAAGTACAAGGGTAACTCTTGCCCTCAAAGTCACTTGGTGATGTACGCTCGGAGGATGTCAACTCAGACAAAGAACCAACAGCTACTGATCCATTACTTCCAGGATAGTTTAACCGGTGCCGCACTCAAATGGTACATGGGTTTAAACCGCACTAAGATCATCACCTTCAGAGATCTTGGCGCTGCCTTTGTTCAACAATATAAGTATAACCTGGACATGGCACCGGATAGAGATCAACTCAGAGCCATGTCGCAGAAGGACAAGGAAACCTTTAAGGAATATGCTCAGAGATGGCGTGAAATTGCCGCCCAGATTTGTCCATCTCTTGAGGAAAAAGAGATGACAAAAATCTTCTTGAAAACCTTAAGTTCATTTTACTACGACAGAATGGTCGCCAGTGCGCCCAGTGACTTCACCGAGATGGTGGGCATGGGAGTTTGTCTTGAGGAAGCTGTCCGAGAAGAACGTTTAGTTAAAGATGCTAGACCATCAAGCAGTACCAAAAGATACGGTAGTGTTCCCTAAGAAAAAAGAGCAAGATATTAGTAATATCTCTCTTGGAAAGCAAAGGCGACAGTACCAACCAGTAGCAGATGTAACTCCTGTTATCAACCCTGCGCCTGTTCCAACGTATCAACCTCGGGTTGCTCAGAGCCAACCGAATCAACAACAATATCAGCAAAGGACACAACAGCCTTTTCAGCAGACTCGTCCTCCGTACAACAACAACTATACAACGCGACCACCAAGGTTCAACCCTATACCAATGTTGTACGCATAATTGTTTCCACTACTACTGGTCAAGGGGCATGTCCAAACCAGGTCTCCCCTTACAGTACCGAAAAATCTGCCTTTTTGGTTCAAAGTGGATCAGACTTGTCCTTACCATCAAGGAGGACCAGGGCATAACATAGAAAACTGTCTCAGCTTCAAATCTGATGTGCAAAAGCTTGTCAGGAGTGGGGTCTTATCCTTCAAGGATACAAATCCAAATGTTTAGACAAACCCGTTGCTTTAACACGAGAAAGCTGCATTCAATTTGGTAGAGGGAGAGTCTAACCACAGCTATCAAATTCATGATGTACTCTTATTAAGGGCTAATCTGGTCATGATGCATTGCAGACAGATCGGGTACGGTCATGTACCACCTCAGAACTATCACCAGTGTGATATCTGCTCGAAAAACAATCAAGGATGTTCTGTGGTGCAATAAGCTCTACAGGAACAGTTGGATCTCGGTTGGATCCAGGATCACCGAATTTGTGGGGTCAACATGACTTATACGAATTCCAACATCATTCAAAACCATGACATTCGTGTGATGAATGTCAACTTGGTGGCAATGCACTCAAGGCAAAGCCAACATCATGATCTGCCTCAGTATGATTATGATTCCTGTCCGATTTTCTCGGTAAACAATCAAGGATGCTCTTTTGTACAAGAGGCCCTCCAGCGTTAGATGGATCTTGGATGGATCCAGGATTATCGTGATAAGAATCCCTGTCAGGTCAACATGATTCAAATTTTTGATATTTGCTTGATGAATACCAGCTTGGTGGAATTACAGGCTAAGCAAGTCCAGCTCGGTTTTCTGACTTCGCATGATTATCAGAACTATAAAGTGTGTCGTGAGAGTAACCAAGGATGTGCACTCGTTCAGAGGATACTTCAACACTTGTTAAACTACTGGTGGCTTCTGATCTATCTAGATGAAGACACACAACAAGTCAGTATGATCAACGGGAACCCTACTAGGCATCAAAGTCAGGATGTTCGGTCAATGGAAACCGATCTAGTAAAGTTACACTGTATACAAAGCTGACGTGGCCGGGTGCCACCACACAAATACGAGCGCTGTAGAGTCTGGTCGGAGAATAATCAAGGATGCTACCTCGTGCGAGCAGCCCTTCAAAGTCAGTTGGACCATAAGGAAATTCAACCATGGTTAAGCTCTGATTCAATGTCAAACTATCATCCTAATTAAAGCAGGGATGTTATCTTAATCCCTAAGTGAGAAGTGGCTAAAGATGTGTGCGCCATAATCCCTTTACTCTGTGAATTAAGAGTCCCTCTTGATAGTAGAAAGGTTCTCAATCTCGAACCGATTGAGGCTGGTTATGATAGTCAGAAAAATCATAAGGCTCCTGTAGTTATCTATCTGCCAGGACCAGTACCGTACAAGTCTGATAAGGTGATCCCTTACAAGTACGGTGCAACAACAATTGAGAATGGAAAGGAAACTCCATTACCCTCCGTCATGAATATTGCAGACATCAGTCGAGTAACACGGAGTGGTCGAATCTTCAACCTAGGAGTTGGAGAACCTAGCAAAGAAAAGGAACCTCAAACAGAAGTTCCCGATCAACCAGTAGGTCAGTCCAGTAATCCCGACCTTTCAAAAAACCACGATGAGATGCTGAAGCTCATCCAAAAGAGTGAATACAACATTGTTGATCAGCTATTGCAAACTCCTTCAAAAATCTCTATGTTATCTCTATTACTCAGTTTCGAAGCCCACAGAGAGTCTCTACAGAAAGTCTTAGAGCAAGCCTTTTTGGAACAAGATGTAATAATAAGACAATTCGATATCATCGTTTCCAACATCACTTCCTGCTACAATTTGGGGTCTAGTGACGAGGAACTGCTAGAAGAAGGAAAAAGTCACAACATGGCGCTCAATATTACAGTTAACTGCCAGGACGATGCATTAGCCAGCGTACTGGTAGACACCGGATCGACTCTGAATGTTATGCCAAAGTCCACTCTAATGTGACTATCATTCAAAGGATCCCCGATGAGGGGCAGTGAGGTCATCGTCAAAGCATTTGACGGATCCCGAAAAGAAGTTATTGGCGAAGTCGACCTTCCCATAACTATCGATCCTCACACTTTACTGGTCACTTTCCAGGTCATGGACGTCCGGGCAGCATACAACTATTTATTATGAAGACCTTAGATACACCAGGCTGAGGCAGTCACTTCAACACTGCACCAGAAACTGAAGTTCGTCAAGAAGGACCAACTAGTCACAGTCTGCGGAGAGCAAGCCTTGATCGTGAGTAACTTATCATCGTCTACTTGTGTAGAACCGAAAGAGGTTGTAGGAACCCAGTTCCAAGCCCTTTTAGTGAGCAATGACAACCAATCAGAAAAAGGAACCTCAATTTCCTCGTACAAAGATGCTCTCGAAGTGATCAAAAGTAACAATGCAAAAGGATGGGGATAGCTTGTCATTCCTACTGACAACAAAACAAAGAAGGGTCTTGGTTTCTCTTCAACCTGTACCCAGACTGCTACTAACGATGAAAGTTTTCATCCCATTCAGGATTTCTTCCATATTCGAGGTTTCCTTCACCCAGTGTCTCAAGAAGTACATACCATTAACGAGGGTGATCCCTCTAATACAGATGAAGAGTGGAAATCCAATCTTAACGAGGACGGTTATATGTCTCAAGAAGAGGTGCCTACGCCATTTTGCTATCCCGCATAGAGTCCAAGATTTATACCAAGTTCAGATGTCAGGATGATATACGAAGATTGTGATCCGGAAGGATGTCGTGCTCCACCAAACTCATTAGAGGAAGACACTCTGATGAAAGACAAATTTGACTATGACTATTATGCCCCAATGGATGGCCTGCCTATCTGGCAGTCGTACCTAGGAGATTCAAGGTAAAAGAGTCAGCCCAACGATGCTTATCAACTGAGAATTATCGAAAAGAATACCTACGTCCCCATCATGTTACGGGATCATTACTCAGGGTATTCAGAACCTATCCAGCATGACGATGAATTTGCAAAGCTTGCAGGACTAGAATTCATCAACTATGCTTTCCCTGAGGTCAACATCATCGAAAGAGATGCCTCCTCCAGTTCCAAAGAAGTGTGGGACACCTTAGGACAACCGAGTTGCAAGTTCGACTACTTGCTCAAGTACACCGCTCCTGAGAGCTCTCGTATTAGGCTCGAAGACATCCAGCCAACTGGATGGGGAGATTTACCTAAAAGTACAAATACTATGCAAGATACAATAGAAGAGTTCATCTACGACAACTCTGCTTGGGAAACAGATTCCAACGATCCTGCTCCACCAGAAATCAGCGTCATTTCTGAAGACAAGTCAAGAAAGAAGGTGCCAAACTTTGTGATTCACCGAGGAGGTCGCCGCCAAAGGGTTGTTGTCGATGTTCCGAAAGTCGTTCATAAGTCTAAGTAATTGTCGTCTTTATCTTAACCTTTCACCCTGCCCAGGTGAAACGGCTGTTTTGATAGGGCTCACTTTCTGTAGATTTCTCTTTTCGCTTCGCCCAAAGCTACTGAGTTTTGTTTTATAGGGCTGTAGTTTCAAGAATCGACAAGAAGCATAAATAAAATAACGTCGTTCTGTAATTTCCGCATTTATTGCTGTTTTTGTTTTTTTTTTGCTTTTTCAGAAAATGGTAATCCTAAAAAACAACTCAATAATAAAAACAAGCAGTTTTCCAAAGAAAATACACTGCACACACTCTTGCATTCTCTCTATCTCTTCTAAAAACAAATCATCAAATCTTGTAGATTGCTTGTTTTAAACCCCATTGAAATATACGATCCAATGCCTTCTCCCAACTTTGAATTCCCGGTATTTGAGGCTGAAGAAGAAGTTGACAACAAAATTCCAGAAGAGATCTCCTGATTACTCAGACAAGAGGAAAGGTCCATTGAACCACACAAAGAGCCGTTGGAAACGGGCAACTTGGGTTCAGAAAAAGAGAGAAAAGGAGTCAAGATCGGGGAACTGCTCAGTCCGACTGTCAAAGAAGGTTTGATAAAACTTCTCAAAGAATTTCCCGATGTGTTTGCTTGGTCCTATCAGGATATGCCAGGGTTGGATACCAGCATCGTGGAACATCATTTACCATTGAGATCGGAATATCCGCCAGTAAAACAGAGGTTGAGACGGACTCATCCAGACATGGCCATCAAAATCAAAGAGGAAGTACAAAAATAGATTGATGCGGGTTTCCTCGCCACATCAGAATATCCTTAATGGCTAGTCAACATCGTACCAGTGCCGAAAAAGGACGAAAATGTCAGAATGTGTGTAGACTACAGGGATCTGAACAAAGCCAATCCAAAGGATGACTTTCCCTTACCACTCATTGACATGCTGGTAGACAGTACAACAAAGTTCAAAGTATTCTCCTTCATGGATGGATTCTCGGGCTATAATCAGATAAAAATGGCGTTGGAAGACATGGAGAAAACTTCGTTCATTACCCCATGGGGTACCTTTTGTTACAAGGTAATGCCGTTCGATTTGAAGAATGTCGGGGAAACCTATCAAAGGGCCATGACTACTCTGTAACATGACATGATACACAAAAAAATTGAGGTATATGTCGATGACATGATTTCCAAATCTAAGACAGAAGAGGAGCATGTGACCCACCTGTCAAAGTTATTTGAGCGGTTGAGAAAGTACAAGCTCCGCTTGAATCCCAATAAGTGCACATTCGGTGTCCATTCAGGGAAACTGCTAGGGTTCATCGTCAACCAGAAACGAATTGAGGTTGATCCTGACAAGGTCAAGGCCATTCAAGAAATGCCTTCTCCAAAGACTGAAAAACAAGTCAGGGGATTCCTAGGGCATTTGAATTACATTTCCAAATTTATATTCCTCATGACCGCGACATGTGCGCCAATTTTCAAATTACTCAAAAAGAATCAGGACTGCGTTTGGATAGAAGACTGCCAAACTGCCTTCGACAGTATTAAGTAATACCTGTTGAACCCACCGATTTTGTCACCTCTAGTGGAAGGAAGGCCACTGATCATATGCTTAACAGTCTTGGAAGACTCGATGGGCTGTGTACTTGGCCAACAAGACGAAACAAAAAGAAAAGAGTTTGCCATCTACTATTTAAGCAAGAAATTCACCGACTGCGAGACTCGGTACACTATGCTTGAGAAAACTTGATGTGCTTTGGCTTGGGCAGCTAAACGTCTTCGCCAGTATATGATTCATCACACTACTTGGTTAATCTCAGAAATGGATCCAATCAAGTATGTCTTTGAAAAGCCTGCTCTCACGGGAAGAATTGCCTGTTGGCAGATGTTGTTATCAGAATATGACATAGAATACCACGCTCAGAAAGTTGTAAAAGGAAGTATTTTAGCCGATCATTTGGCTCATCAACCGTTTGACGATCAGGAATCAATCGGGTTTAACTTCCCAGACGAATATGTCATGTCCTTGAAAATGAAAGATTGTGATGAACCGCTACCCAATGAAGGGCCAGAACCAGGTTCCCAATGGGGACTAATTTTTGATGGAGCTGTCAATCATTATGGAAACGGAATTGGGGCAATCATCATAACACCTCAGGGTACCCACATTCCTTTCACTGTCCGACTAACATTCAAGTGTACAAACAACGAGGCCGAATACGAAGCTTGTATCATGGGTCTCGAAGAAGCGATCGACTTAAGAATTAAGAACTTGGATGTATATGGCGACTCAGCCCTAGTTATCAATCAGATCAAAGGAGAGTGGAACACATATCAATCAGGACTTATTCCTTACAAAGACTATGCGAGAAGGTTGTTACCCTTCTTCAACAGAATCGAGTTTCATCATATCCCTCGTGAAGAGAATCACATGGCTGATGCATTAGCCACTCTCTCTTCTGTGATTAATGTAGGTCAATGGAATGATATACCTAAGATTGACATAATGCGCCTTGAACGGTCCACTTACATCTTCGCGTTTGAAGCAGTCATAGACGATAAACCTTGGTATTATGATAGCAAATGCTTCCTTCAGAAACAAGAGTACCCACTTAGGGCACTAAGGAAAGACAGAAAGACCCTCAGAAGGCTAGCAGGCAGCTTCTTCCTGAGCGGTGATACACTCTATAAGAGAAAATTTGACATGGTCTTGCTTCGATGCGTAGATAGACCAGAAGCAAACGTGCTGATGAAAGAAATTCATGAAGGATCCTTTGGCACACATGCCAACGGACACACAATGGCGGGGAAGATTCTGAGAGTAGGGTACTACTGGTTGACCATGGAATCTGACTGCTACAAGTACATGAGAAGATGTCACAAGTGTCAGATATACTTGTAATACCCTAATTTTTACCCCTAAGATCCCACATGTCATTTACATTTCATACCACAAACAAGATCACACATTGGTTCCCTCTTCTATAAGTTTGTGCCTTGCAGGGATCTTGGAGTTTGTGTGTGTGTTTGTTAGTTGTTTCATTGTTTAATTTGTTTGTGTTTACTAACCTTTAATCAAAATCCAAAAATATTTTGTTTTCTTTCACTAGCATTTTTCAGGGGAAGAACAGGTTAAAAATACCAAAAACAGTCCCTTAGCTTGAATGGATTTCATCTGAATAAAGTCAAAGTTGATCTGTGATTAATTTAAAAATTATCTGATCAAGAGTTTCTAAGATTTAATTAATTATTATTCGAGGGACTCCAAGGTTCATGTGTTTATTTCCATGCCTTCTTTGACAAGCAAGAAAATCGAGCCAGACCCAAGACAGAACATCAAAAAAGCCATTTTTTCCCATTTTTCACTGTGTTAATCGATTAACCTAATTACACTGTGAAGTGGTTAATCGATTAAGACGTGCAATTTTTGAAATAAATGTGCCAAATTCAAATTCTGCAGCAATTGGCACCAATTTTCACTATTTTGATCACATGTGGAATATTCTAAACCATCCCATTCTAATTCCCTACATCATCATAATTAATTACCACCATGTACCATCACTAATCACCACTCTTTTGTGATTTCCCTCCGAATTTGAATTCCAATCCTAATTTTGATCTTCCAATCCTAATTCCAAAGCACCAAATTTTTCAAGCCTAAACTCTATAAATAGAGCCTTTATTTCATTCATTCATACAAGTTTTTGATAGCCAACAAACCACTTGCAAATTCTATTCCCAACTACAAATTTTCGCTAAAGCTCACATTTCTTCTTTTGAAAGTTAACAAAAATTCACATTGAATCTTGTTCAACTTTGAGCTAAACCTTCATCCAAACTTGTTTTCTTCATCAATTCTCATAGATCAAGGCTTTGTTATTTGGATCTTGAAGCAATTTGAAGGAATTTTCAAATTTGAAGTGGTAATTCATCTTTCACCATTGTTGAAGCTTCATCTTCATCTTCCATAATGTAGATCCTTTGTTGACCTTGTTTGCTTGATATTTGGATCTTGCAATTTATGTTTGATTGCTGGCTTTTGCTGCTGTTTTACTCAAAAATTTATGCACAATTGAATCCTTGATCCTAAGATGTTTGAAGAAATGAGTGAACAAGGATTTGGCAATTTTCAAACTGATTTTCTGCTATTTTTACAGTGTTAATCGATTAACCAAAACCAGTAAAATTAGGTTAATTGATTAACAGCTTGTTTCTGCGCAAAAAATTGGAAGTTTGCACTGGTTAATCGATTAACCTAATTACACTGTGAGTTGGTTAATCGATTAACCAGCATCCAGAATGTGATTTTCACTTGTTTTTGGGGCTGCTTTAGTTTTTCTTCCTCTTTCTTCCCCTTTCTTCTTATTTTAGCCTTGAAGCACATTGTTGAGATTAATTTATCTTCAATTTAAATGGACTTTGGATATGGTTAGAGTAATTAAACATTCATTAGTTCAAATCTATCTTTTAATGAATTGTTGAATTCATTTGAGGTGCTTTGAATTAGTTATATGTTTTCATACTTAAACTTATCAAATAAAAGTGATTGAACTTGAAGATGAAAGGTTCTTGAAAGTGTAATTCAATTTGGCTTTTCTCTTCATCTATTTTCCTTTTTTATTTTGATCGATGAAAGTCTTATGGATCTTAGAATTTCTTTATTGAATTCTTGATCAAGACTAGATCGTTACCTATTTTCTTTTCGTGCGGTATTGCTTTCGGATGACGATCTACATATCGTTCATCTAGCATGCATTAGCACAAAGATCTATTGACCGGCCTCATTGTAGGGTAATTACTCCATAAATTACTCGGCGATTGCTTAACATAGTGCAACATTTGTCCCTCTTTATCCAATTCGGAACTTGAACTTTCGTGGTCCGGACCTTGATTGGTCGCGTCAACCCAATGTTGGTTAAACTTTTGTATTAGGTCCATAATTTTTGAAACTTGGCGTTGTAGAGGCTTTGGTTCTACCAATCTTCTGTCAAGTTCATTAACGTTGGCCTAAGTGCATTGTTTAATCGCTATAGTTCATAACGCGAAACGGAATAATCGGTGAAGGCTTATGGCACTAGAGCCTTGTGCTACTAACCACTAACTTCTAACTTCTTTACATTTCCTTCTCGCTCCCTATCTCTCTTTATTTTTATGCTTTATGCCATTTATCATATCATGTTTATGTTTATGTCGTTTTTCTTTTGTCCACTTGGACCATTTTATCTTGTGCTTTTATTTTTCTTTTGTCCATTTTGGACTTAAAACATTAATAAAGGATTAAACCACAAAAAGATTTGTGCTCTTAATTGTTGGACTATGGTCACTATCTCTTGCTTTGCAGGACCTATACTCTTGATTATGGACTTATGGACTTAGAATTAGGATCTTAACCTATGCTTGGGAGTTTGTGATGGAAAACCTTGTATTTTGGACACTTGGAGTCCTCTTTTGAAGACTTATTTTGAATCAAGACCAAATCAAAAAAGGAAAAATGCTTATGCTATGGAGCTTGTCCATGTGGTTAGATCTTTCTTATCCTTAGCTTTTATTTTTATGCACTAGGATAGTCACTTCTTCTCCACCCCTTCTTCAATTTTCAAAATCTTCCTCTCTTTTTCAAAACCTTCTTGTTTTCAAACTTAAAATCGCTTTCATAATAAAACCTTGAGTTCGGTCAAGTGATTTTTAAACTTTGTTTTCTTTAATAAATGTCAATCCATGTTAATCATATTTTGACCATTTCATAAAAAACATAAAAAATATAAAAACTCATCAAACTCTTTTTGTGCTTTGTGCACTTTTTCTTTTAAACTTTTTCATAAGTTTAGACATGATTCATTTCTTTAAGCGGAATTATTCGTTTGGAAATGACGACTTGTCTTTACACTTACAATCAACCAAAACAAACAAATTTTTGTTCTTTGTACCACGAACTACGGGGTTTTGATCCTACATTGCACATCGTGGGTACGTAGGCATGAGGCGATAAGTCTCTCCAAACACAAAAATATTAAAAAATATTTCTCCTCTCATCTCTCTAATATCTTTTTCAAGCAAACCATTTTCAGACCAAAAAGCAATAGATATTTCAAAGGGTTCCTATAGGGTACTATAGACGTTTTGGGTGCTAACACCTTCCCATTATGTAACCAACCCCCTTACCCATTCTCTGTTTGTTCTTGTCCTAGAACTCTTATGTTTTGTTCGCTCTTTTTCCTTTCCCTTTGTGGATAAAATAAAAGTGCGGTGGCGAATCTTGCTTTATGAGTTAAGTTAATCAATAGCTTACACTCACGATTTTTACCGCTACAGAAAAGTGGCGACTCTGCTGGGGAAAATCTCTGGTTGAGGGGTTTAGCCTACTTTGATTTATTTACTGCTTTTTGTCTGATTTTCTTGTTACTTGTTTGTTCTGTTTGGGAGTTCCTCTATTTGTGAGATAGGTCCTATACCCGGACCAGAGTGTACTTTGAGATAGGAGGATAGTATAGTCAAGGGAACTTTGAAGGAGTCGAATCCTGAAAAAGAAGAACTTTAGAATATATCCACTCGGTGGTTGCCTCTTTGGAATTACTGATGTTGATCGAGCGATCGAGAAGGCATTACTTTTTCCATAGAAGCCTATAACACTGAGGACCGTAGTAACCCTTAACCCATCCTAGCCTTTTTAGGATCGTAGCGCGGAAGCTATGAAGATGCAAATCTGACTTAGCTGTCACGCGATGCTACACTCAGGTTAGACTCTCTTGAGGATAACTACCAACCTCTGAGCAAATCGGTGTGCTGGTGTGTCTGATAGTGGATTGTGGACCCTGGGCACTTTGTTAGAACCACTGTTTTCTGCATGTGTAATGAAGACAAAACCTTAGTACATACCTTTGTGGGATTGGTTCTTACCCTTGGCTTCATGCTCGTGACTTGAACCTTGACCCATGTGGTTTGTGTGATCTTGTTTATGGGTGTTGCATTCATGCACTCATGCATTCATGAGCATTCTTTTGGAAGGTTTCAAGGAATTTAAAGGTGTTATTGCAAACATTGCAGATACTTTTGTTATGGATTTTGGAAGGAGAAGTACAAGGAAGTATACTTTCAAGAGTCCTAAGTTAGGGGGTTTGAGAGAGCTAGGATCTTTGGTTGCTGATACCAAGAAGTTCGAGTCCAGATATGGAAGACTTTTATCTCTCTTGAAGGTTGATATGGCTGAAGGATTGCTTGCTACTTTGGTTCAGTTCTATGACCCCTAGCTGCATTGTTTCACCTTTCCTGATTATCAGTTGGTACCTACGCTAGAAGAGTATTCTCTCCTGCTTGGTTTTCCTGTTTATGGTCGGATTTTCTCTGGTTTGGACCCCGCTCCCGAGCATGATGTTATTGCAAAGGCCACTCACTTGAAGGTTTCCGAGATTAAGGCTCGCATGGATACCAAAGGAAAGATTCTTAGGTTACCCGCTAAGTTCTTGATGGATAGAGCTCATCACTTTGCTAGTGTGAAGAACACAGTCACTTTTGAGGCTATTCTTGCCTTGCTTATTTATGGATTGTTCCTTTTCCCGAATGTTGAGAACTTTGTCGACATCAACGTTATTCAGATCTTCTTGATTGGGAACCCAATTCCCATTTTGCTTGCCGATGCTTACCATTCTATTCAACTCAGGAATTTCCATGGTGAAGGGATGATTATCTGTTGTGCTCCTTTGCTTTACAAGTGGTTTATTTCTCACTTGACGAAGTCTGCAGCTTTCTAGAATCTCAAGGATGGTTTATATTGGTTGCAAAAGATCATGTCTCTGACTCATTCTGATATTGATTGGTGTAGCCGTGTTCTTCTGGAGCGATGATTATTGATAGTTGTGGTGATTTTCCCAATGTGCCTCTTCTTGGTACAAAGGTAGGAATCAGCTACAATCCGGTGTTGGCGCGTCGTCAGTTGGGATATCCTTTGTGAGAGGTACCAAAGAACATTCATTTGGCCGGTCTCTTTTTCAAGAATGAAGAATCTCAGGTTGCTCTCAAGAGAGAAATTGTGGAAGCTTGACGCAACATTCGTAGAAAAGGAAAGGAAAGTTTGGGAAATCCGAATTGTGTCTCTTCGGAACCTTACCTCCAGTGGGTTAAAAATAGAGCTATTACTTTGAAAATACCTTATGCGCGTCAGGAGTCTTTATCTCTAACTGATAAGAAGCCTATTCTCTACTTTATGGAAGACACAGAGAAGCTTCAGATCGCTTTGACCGAGATGCAACAAGAGAGAGATGCTTGGAAGAACAAGTATCAGATTGTTGAGTTAGAGAATGCAAGACTTCAAGAGCACTTCAAGAAGAAGAATGAAGATGAAGTTTCCAACAAGAAGAGAAAGGCGCGAGAGGATTTATTTTCCTCTCGCATTCAGCCAGTTTCCGATATTCCGAAGAGTTCAGAATCTCCTTGGAAGTTGATCGTTGATCAGTTGCTGATTGAGAAGACTCGGATGCAAGCCCACATCAAGAAGCTGGAAGATAGAGCTGGGACTTCTTCTCATAGGATTCTCTAGGGATCTAGTTTTCTTTATTCTCTATTATTTTAGGATTCTTGAATCTTTACTTCCAAGATGTAATCTTTTCCATCATTAATGAATGAGATTTTGGTATTTCAAATAACAATGTTAACGACATGCCTTATAATTCCTTGAAACTTTGCATTTGCATCTTGCACATCAAGCATCATCTTTTGCATTGTTTCTTGCCTTTTCCAGGTGTCTTATGTTTCCTTTGGTCTTCATTCTGCCAAGCTGTCGCACCAGTATAATACTCGGGCTAATCTGAAGAAGAAGATGGATCAGTTGCAACAAGAGAATCGTGAGCTTCGTGAGGAAGTGAAAATTTTGAAGGATAGTCTGGAGAGACTCACTGCTATAATGGAAGCAATGGTTGATGCTCAGAATCAACCTCCTCCTCCACTTTCAACTCCTGTGCAAAGGACAATCATTTTTGAGATTGTCTCCACGCCCATCTCTGTGGCGCCTACTATTGTTCCTCAACACTCCATGCCTCATAGCTTCCCCTGTGGCATGCCTGTTAACTTTGTTCCTGAGGGTTATCAACCACCACCACCTCCTGAAATTCCAGTTGTTCCTACCGTTCAACCTGTGATGAATGTGCCACTGCCTGTGGTTCATACTGTTCCTTTTGGTGAAGAATAGATTTTCCATACTGCTCCAAGTGAAAATGCTTGTGCTTATGATAGAATGGAAGAGATTCAAGACCAGCTTGCTGAAATGCAGAAAGAAATCAAAGCTCTGAGAGGAAAAGAACTGTTTGGGATGAATGCTCATGAGTTATGCTTGGTTCCTAATGTGAAGATCCCGCATAAGTTCAAAGTCCCTGACTTTGAAAAGTATAAGGTTAACTCTTGTCTGATGAGTCATTTGACTATGTATGCTCGTAAGATGTCGGCTCAGAAGGATAATGATCAGCTTCTCATTCACTACTTTCAAGATAGTTTGTCTGGTGCAGCTTTGAAATGGTATATGGGACTCGACGGTACTCGAGTTCGCACTTTCGAAGATTTGGGTGAGGCATTTGTGAAACAGTATAAGTATAATATGGATATGGCTCCCGATCGTGACCAGCTTCGGGTAATGACTCAGAAAGATAAGGAGACATTCAAAGAATATGCGCAGAGGTGGCGCGAGATTGCTGCCCAGATCAACCCTCCTTTGGAAGAAAAGGAGATGACCAAAATTTTTCTGAAAACTTTGAGTCTTTTCTATTATAAGCGTATGATTGCTAGTGCCCCAAATGATTTCACTGAGATGGTTAATATGGGGATGAGATTGGAAGAGGGTGTCCGTGAGGGACGTTTGTCGAAAGATGGCAATTTTACTGGAAGTTCTAAAAATATAGTGGAGGATTTACCAAAAAGAAAGAAGGAGAGACCAATGTCGTTTCTCGAGAAAGGTATAGAAGACCTCGCAATAAAACCAATCAGTGTCAGCAACATGTTGCATCTGTCACTCCTGTTATCAGTTCAGCTCCCGTTGTTCAGGCAGCGCCTGCTCAACAACGTTCTAATCAACAGAACAATCAACGGGACCGTTTTCAGAAAGATTTTGATCCGATTCCGATGACCTACACAGAATTGCTTCCTTGTTTAATTCAGAAGAATCTTGTTCAGACCCGTCCACCACCTGCTATTCCAAAAGATTCACCATGGTGGTATAAGCCTGAAGCTCATTGTGCTTTCCATCAGGGAGGAGCTGGGCACGACACTGAGAACTGTTATCCATTGAAGATGGAAGTTCAAAGGTTGGCTAGGAATAGTATTCTGTCTTTTGAAGATTCCAATCCTAATGTCCAATCGAATCCGCTGCCTAATCACGGCAAGGCGTCTGTCAATATGGTTTATGGTTGTCCTGGTACATTCAAATTTTTTGATATCCGCTGGATCCGAAGATCTCTTGTGGAAATGCATGCACTTTTGAGTGAATACCATGATATTGATCATGATTATGCGGCTTGCTGTATCTGTTCCGTGAATCCACGTGGTTGTGTGATAGTGAAGAGGGATATTCAAAGGATGATGGATGAAAATTTGATTGAGGTCACTGCTAAAAGGGATGAATATCAGAATGAGGTGAATGTTATTGCACCACGCTTTAATATTCCTGAAAGAGTTGTTATCTCTTACGACAGTCAGAAGACCGCTGTTACACCCTTGGTCATTCGGTTTCCCAGTCCAGTACCCTATGAATTTGACAAGGTTGTTCTGTATAAGTACAATGCTACCATGGTAGAAGATGGTAAGGAAGTGCCCATTCCTTCTTTTTCTTCTGTGGTAAGCATCACTGATGTGAGTAGAGTGACCCGAAGTGGTCGTGTCTTTGCTCCTAAGCCTCCAAAGATTGTGGAAAGTGTCGTTGCTGGCAAACAACATCAAGATGAGAGTAATGTTGATACTTTCGGTCAGTCCAGTGGTTTGAATAAGAAGGCTTTTGAGGATGAGGTTTTGAAATTGATCAAGAAGAGTGATTACAGTGTTGTGGATCAACTCTTGCACACCCCGTCCAAGATTTCAGTGTTGTCCTTACTGATGAATTCTGAAGCTCATAGGAAATATTTGCAGAAGGTTTTGGAACAAGCATTTGTTGAGCATGATGTGACTGTTAATCAGTTTGATGGCATCGTTGCCAACCTCACCGCATGTAATAATTTGAGTTTCTGTGATGAAGAGTTACCCGAGGAGGGAGAAATCACAATTTGGCTTTACATATCTCCATGAACTGTCAAGAAGATGCGCTTTTCAATGTGTTGGTTGATACTGGCTCTTCCCTGAATGTGTTGCCAAAATCTACTTTGTCGAGACATTCGTACCAAGGTCCTCCCATGAGGTATAGTGGGGTTGTTGTTAAAGCTTTTGATGGATCTCGAAAGACTGTGATTGGAGAAATTGATCTTCCGATCAAAATAGGACCATGCTTCTTCCAGATTACTTTTCAAGTAATGGATATTCATCCTGCTTATAGTTGTTTGCTTGGCCGACCCTGGATTCATGAGGCTGGGGAAGTGACTTCAACTCTTCATTAGAAATTGAAATTTGTTAAGAATGATAAGCTGGTAATTGTTGGAGGTGAGCAAGCGATGCTGGTGAGCCACCTTTCATCCTTTTCGTATGTTGATGCTGACGAAACTGTTGGAACTCCCTTCCAAGCTCTTTCTGTTGATGACAAAGCTATTAAGAAGAATGAGTTACCCATGTCTTCTTTGAAAGATCCTCTGCATGTGTTAGAAACTGGTCGGTTTGACAGTTGGGGCCGAGTCATTGATGTGGTTGATAACCTGGGCAAAACTGGTTTAGGCTTTACGCCTGGTATAGTTAGAAGAGATTTGAAGTGTATTAATGAGATCTTTCACAGCACCGGATTCATCAACAGAGATCACTCTACTACTGCCATCATTGAAGATGATGAAGAGGAAGAACTTCCCAACTTCGTGACACATGGACGGATCTGCCAGAATTGGATAGCTGTTGATGTTCCCACTGTTGTTCATATTTCAAAGTAATTTGTTTTTGTTTCTTTAAAAAAAATCCTTTCACTCTGCCCAAGGTGAAAGTGAATTTGTGAGGGCTTTGTTTCAAATTTTATCATCATCAATAAAATGCTATTTTGTTTATCCATATAATGTTTTCCCTTTTTGCTTTATTTCTAAAAAATGGTAACATAAAAAACCAAAAAATAATAATAATGTGATAATCACTTTTATCTGCATGATACTTGCACTTCTTGTTCATATTCTAAAATCAAACATGAATCAATGTGCAGATTGATTGTTAAACCATTGAAAACAATGACCCTATGTCCTCTCCTAACTTTGAGTTCCCTATGTTTGGAGCTGAAGAAGAGGATATTGAGGAGATTCCAGATGAAATTTCTCGGTTGCTTGAGCACGAGGAAAAGGCCATTCAGCCTCATGAAGAGCCGGTGGAATTGGTTAATTTGGGTTCAGATAATTATAAGAAAGAAGTCAAGATTGGGGCACTGCTTCGGTCAGATGTTAAGAAGAGGATTGTGGAGCTTCTTAGAGAATATGTTGATGTGTTTGCTTGGTCCTATCAAGACATGCCTGGTCTTGATACTGATATTGTGGAGCATAGATTGCCATTGAAGCCTGAATGCCCACCTGTGAAATAGAAATTGAGAAGAACTCATCCCGACATGGCTGTGAAGATCAAAGAGGAGGTTCAAAAGCAGATTGATGCTAGTTTTCTTGTGACTTCTGAGTATCCTCAATGGGTGGCCAATATTGTGCCTGTTCCAAAGAAAGACGGAAAAATCCGAATGTGCGTTGACTATAGAGATTTGAATAAAGCCAGACTGAAAGATGTTTTTCCATTGCCACACATTGATATGCTGGTAGATATTACTGCTAAATTCAGTATCTTCTCTTTTATGGATGGATTTTCCGGATATAATCAAATAAAGATGGCACCCGAGGATATGGAAAAAACAACATTCATTACACCCTGGGGAACATTCTGTTACAGAGTGATGCCCTTCAGTTTGAAAAATGCTGGTGCAACGTACCAGAGAGCTATGACTACTTTGTTCCATGATATGATGCATAAAGAAATTGAGGTCTATGTGGATGATATGATTTGTAAGTCGAAGACTGAAGAAGATCATATTGAGTACTTATTGAAGTTGTTTCAACGTTTGAGAAAGTTTAAGCTCCGTTTGAATCCTAATAAATGTACTTTTGGTGTCTGTTCTGGAAAATTGTTGGGCTTTATTGTCAGCCAAAAAGGCATTGAAGTTGACCCTAGTAAAGTTAAAGCTATTCAGGAAATGCTTGCGCCCAAAACAAAAAAACAAGTAAGAGGATTCCTGGGACGTTTGAATTATATCTCCTGATTTATATCCAATATGACTGCCACATGTGCGCCGATCTTCAAGCTTCTTCGCAAAGATCAGGGTTGTGTCTGGACAGAGGATTATCAGTAAGCTTTTGAAAGAATTAAAGAGTATCTGCTTGAACCTCCAATTTTGTCTCCTCCAGTGGAAGGAAGACCTTTGATCATGTATTTGACTGTGCTGGAAGAGTCTATGGGCTGTGTTCTAGGTCAACAAGATGAATCTGGTCGAAAAGAATTTGCCATTTATCATTTGAGTAAGAAGTTCACCGATTGTGAGTCTCGGTACTCAATGCTTGAAAAGACATGTTGTGCTTTAGGTTGGGTTGCCAAGCGCCTCCACCAGTATATGTTGAATCATATAACTTAGTTGATATCCAAAATGGATCCAATTAAGTATATCTTTGAAAAGCCCGCTTTAACTGGGAGGATTGCTCGTTGACAAATGTTGTTGTCAGAATATGATATCGAGTACCGAACTCAAAAAGCGATAAAAGGAAGTACTTTGGCTGACCATTTGGCACACCATCCCATTGATGATTACCAACCTATCAGGTTGGATTTTCCTGATGAAGATGTGATGTATCTAAAGGTTAAAGATTGTGAAGAACCATTACCTGATGAAGGGCCTGAGCCTGGATCCCGTTGGGGTTTGATTTTTGAAGGAGCTGTTAGAGAGTATGGCAATGGTATTGGGGCAATAATTGTTACTCCTCATGGTTCTCATATCCCTTTCACTACAAGGCTGATGTTCACTTGCACAAATAATGCGGCTGAGTATGAAGCATGTATTACGGGCTTAGAAGAAGCCATTGATTTAAGAATCAAGATTCTTGATGTATCCGTAGATTTAGCCCTAGTGATTAATCAAATTAAAGGAGAATGGGAGACACGTCAACCTGATTTGGTTCCTTATTGAGATTATGCAAGAAGGTTGTTAACTTTCTTCAATAAGGTTGAGTTTCACCATGTACCCAGAGCAGCAAATCGAATGGCGGATGCTTTATCCACTATATCCTCCATGATTGTGGTGAATCGGTGGAATGATGTGCCCAAAATCGATGTTATGCAGCTTGATAGACCAGCTCATGTGTTTGTGGTTGAAGAGGTTGTTGATGATAAACCATGGTATTATTATATTAAATGCTTTCTTCAAAATCAAGAGTACCCGCTTGGGGCATCCAAGAAAGATAAGAAGACTTTGAGAAGATTGGCTGGTAGTTTCTTCTTGAATGATGATGTGTTGTATTAAAGAAATTATGACATGGTCTTGCTCAGATGAGTGGATAAACACGAAGCAGACATGTTGATGAAAGAAATTCATGAAGGATCTTTTGGTACTCATGCCAATGGGCATGCAATGGCTAAGAAGATGATGAGGGCAGGTTACTATTGGCTGACAATGGAATCTGACTGTTGCAAATTTGTGAAGAAGTGCAATAAGTGCCAGGTTTATGCTGACAAAATTCATGTACCACCAACTCCTCTCAATATTTTATCTTCTCCATGGCCTTTCTCCATGTAGGGCATTGATATGATTGGAATGATTGAGCCTAAAGCGTCGAACGGACACCGTTTCATATTGGTGGTTATTGACTATTTTACCAAGTGGGTTGAGGCGGCATCATATGCCAATGTGACCAAGCAAGTAGTGGTCCGGTTTATCAGGAACCAAATCATCTGTCGGTATGGTGTTCCGAGCAAGATTATCACTGATAATGGGTCAAATTTGAATAACAAGATGATGAAGGAATTATGTGATGAGTTTAAGATTGAGCATCATAATTCTTCTCCTTACAGACCTAAGATGAATGGGGTTGTTGAAACTGCTAGTAAGAATATCAAGAAGATTGTTCAGAAGATGGTTGTTACATACAAGGATTGGCATGAGATGCTCCCTTTTGCTTTTCATGGGTATCGTACATCCGTCCGCACTTCAACAGGGGCAACCCTTTTCTCTCTTGTTTATGGTATGGAAGCAGTGCTCCCAGTAGAAGTTGAAATCCCTTCTATGAGAGTTTTGAGGGAAGCTGAATTGTCTGAGGCTGAATGTGCCAAAGCAGATATGACCAGTTGAATTTGATTGAAGAGAAAAGAATGACGGCCTTGTGTCATGGCCAATTGTATCAACAAAGATTAAAGAAACCTTTTGATAAGAAGGTTCGACCTCGTGTGTTCAGAGAAGGCGACCTCGTGCTCAAAAGGATCTCGACTTCTACCAATGATTCTAGGGGCAAGTGGACTCCTAATTATGAAGGCTCATATGTTGTCAAGAGAGTCTTCTCTGGCGGTGCATTACTTTTTACAACTATGGATGGTGAAGAGTTCACTCGTCTTGTAAATGTCGATACAGTCAAGAAATACTTCTCCTAGAAATCAAAATAAAAAGAACAACTCGCTAAGTTGAAAACCCGAAAGGGCGGCTTAGGCAAAAATGAGCGTCTCGGTGGGTTGAAAACCCGAAAGGGCAGTCCAGGCAAAAATTAGAGACAAAAACAGAAATAATCATCCTGGTAGATTGAAAACCCGAAAGGACAATCGAGGCAAAAGTTAGGGATTATGGCAAGTAACTGCATCTGGCCAGTCTTGATCGTTGAAAGCAACATTGTCTATCAAGGATTCTGATTCAACCATTCTCAACTAAAGTTCTGAGCACATCGGAATGCAAAGTTGTTAGGGAGAATAGTGGTCATTGTATTTCAATGTAACCTTTTCCATGTATTTACCATTTTTCAAACTTTGTAATGATCCATGGAGTTACGCCATTTGCGGACTTCCATTCTATTAATAAAATTTAGGCCTTTGTCCCTTTGTTTGCAATTCTTATTCTGTTTCTGTTTACAAAATTTCATTTATTTTTTATGATGATTTTTGAAACAAAATGTAAATAATTTATTTAAATTTTTTGAAAATTATGAAAACATTTTCCTTTGATTTATGAAATATAAAAAAGAATGTCAACGGTTATTCCAAGAATGGTAAGATTGATGTTTTCCTCAGCAGGGTTCGTTCTCGCTCCTTTGGCAGAATTTATTGACAAATCCCCAGTAGAGTTTGTCGATATATCCCCAGTAGAGTTTGTTCCTATGAATGGGATTAGTTGTTGACAAGGTGATGGGTTTATTATGATGTGTTGAATTCATAAGGTCCAATGTTGTTTGGTTTTTCCCCAGCTAGGTCTTGATCCAAATCTTCTCCAGCTGATTATGTTATGGTCAGGAAATTGAGTAGTTTTGAGGTCCACTTCTCCTTAATGGTGGTCCCCACGCAGAGATTCATTTTTGCTGTCCCCAGCCGAAATCATATGAGGAATCCCCACTCAGAGTTTTATCTTCTAGATGTGTTGTTGTTACTTTGGATGTCCCCAAATAGAGAGCGATGTTATTCTCTTCTAAGAAGCATTGACATGGTGATCGCTTGTCATGTTTCATCTTGTCTTGTGGATGTTTTCCTCTCCAGGTTATTCTACCCTGGGATTTATCCTTGATGATTCTCCAACAGAGGCAGTGTATTATCATTTCCAATCATAAAGCAGTGAGGTTAATTTCTCATTTCCCCCGGCAAGTCCAAGATATATTTCTCTCCAGATTGTTTTTCAGAAATTTATCCTCCTAGTGAAGATTACGCATCACTATTGTGGATATTCCCCAGTGAAGTCACTCATGATAACCATATTCAAGGAATATCAATATACTAGTCACTTGTTGGGTTTTCTCTCATTCATGATAAGTATTGATCTAAAATCCCCCATAGTTTGACCTTTTGTTGTTTTCCCAGCAAGTGCAGGATGCTTTGCTCAGAATTGATCAATCCTCTGAGAGTGTTCTCGTATCTCCAGCAGATTTGCCTTGTTTTCCCAGTGGGCTTTGCATAGATGTTTTTATGTCTACTATCCCTAGTGGATTCATTATTTTACCGCAGCAGATCTCCTCATCTTATTGAAGTGAAAGTTCCTGTGAATTCTTTATTATCCCCAGGAAGATTCAGAAAGATTTGGGTCGTATGATTCCCCAACAGCTTTCCTGCCATCCTCAAAGCAGAGTTTATGTTGTCATCCTATTTTTGGATCATCTACGTTAGAAGATTGATATTCGGGTTTCTCCCCAAGGAGTAACTTTTTTTCTCCAGCAAGATTTGAGCCTTGTAGTAGGATATATTTTACTTTGATGGCTTTTGTTTATCTCTTGCAGGATTTCTTCAGCTAAATGCCTAGCAGAGTTGCTAATGACATCTCCATCTTGTTAAGATTAGTCGAGTATTCAGTGGTGTTGTGATGTTTATTCCACCCTCTGTTTATCCTTTATGTCTGTTTTGTCAGCATATTCATACTCATAAACATTGCATGCGCATTCTTTTGTTGTGCATAACATATCGTTGTTGTATTTTGCATTTTGCATTTGTTTTGGTGCTTCTTGGCTCTCTGGTGTTGTTATCCCGTAGAGCGTGTGTGTCTTCTCTCCATTTAGAGTGTCGACCCGTAAGCAGAAAATGCCTATCTTTGTTATTTCCCCACTGAGTTTATTTCTCGTGGAAGATTTTGATTCAGTTTCCTCTCCAGTTCATTATCTGGATGGAATTAATCCCCAGTTGAGATATATCCTCCTCGGGTTGAGTTTTGTTTGACCGTTTCTCTCCAGCTTGTTCTTGGATTGAACTTTCGTCCCCTGCAATATTTGTTTGGATCTCTAGGCTATGAAACCTAGATTGAGAGTGCATTTATTTTGCACCTTTGAGGATTCTACACCCTTCAGCTGAAATTTGCATATGATTCCTCTTTTGGAAGGTTCAATATTGTTTCGTGGCTTTCCTTTATTTGAGAAGCCTGAGACGATGCAGTTAATACCTTTTGTGACTCCAATGAATGGTAAGTCTCTTAAGTTTGATGGGACAGTTTGTTGTTGAGATTTTGTGACTCCAATGAATGGTAAGTCTCTTCGGTTAGACGGGACAGTTCGTTGTTGAGATTCTTCTACTCCAATGAATGGTAAGTCTCTTCAGTTTGATGGGACAGTTCGTTGTTGAGATTTTGTGACTCCAATGAATGGTAAGTCTCTTCGGTTAGACGGGACAGTTCGTTGTTGAGATTCTTCTACTCCAATGAATGGTAAGTCTCTTCGGTTAGATGGGATAGTTCATTGTTGAGATTCTTCTACTCCGATGAATGGTAAGTCTCTTCAGTTTGATGGGACAGTTCGTTGTTGAGATTTTGTGACTCCGATGAATGGTAAGTCTCTTCGGTTAGATGGGACAGTTCGTTGTTGAGATTTTGTTACTCTGATGAATGGTAAGTCTCTTCGGTTAGATGGGACAGTTTGTTGTTGAGATTTTGTTACTCCGATGAATGGTAAGTCTCTTCAGTTAGACGGGACAGTTCGTTGTTGAGGTTTTCTGCTCCGATGGATGGTTAGTCTCTTCGGTATGCTAGAGATAGTTCATTGTTGAGGTATTGATTTTACCCCAGTGGAGCCTTGTTGTGCTAAGTCTTCCCTGTTGAGTTATATCCTTGTTGTGTTGTGGTTTATTTCCATATACAGTTATCCCCAGTTTGGATCTTTTCCTCAGCTGAGTCCCAATAGTTGTGCGGTGTGTTCCCTGGCTGGTTGGTGGTCTCCTGTGATATGTTTTCCCGATGGAGTTTCATTCTCCCATTCTTATTTTTGTTTGTCTCCTGTGGCATATTCTCCCCACAGTGGTCTTGTGTCTGCATACCATTTGCATAATCATATCATTTTGTGGTCTCTTAGGGCCAAAATTGGGTTTATTGTTATATTTAAGTCTCTTCTATCTCGTCGAGACAAAGATGCCAATCTTCCTATCTCCAGATAAAAGAAACTTAAATAGGGGCAGCTGTAATACCCTAATTTTTACCCCTAAGATCCCACATGTCATTTGCATTTCATACCACAAACAAGATCACACATTGGTTCCCTCTTCTATAAGTTTGTGCCTTGCAGGGATCCTGGAGTTTGTGTGTGTGTTTGTTAGTTGTTTCATTGTTTAATTTGTTTATGTTTACTAACCTTTAATCAAAATCCAAAAATATTTTGTTTTCTTTCACTAGCATTTGTCAGGGGAAGAACAGGTTAAAAATACCAAAAACAATCCCTCAGCTCGAATGGATTTCATTTGAATAAAGTCAAAGTTAATCTGCGATTAATTCAAAAATTATCTGATCAAGAGTTTCCAAGATTTAATTGATTATTATTCGAGGGACTCCAAGGTTCATGTGTTTATTTTCATGCCTTCTTTGACAAGCAAGAAAATCGAGCCAGAGCCAAGACAACACATCAAAAAGCCATTTTTCCCATTTTCACTGTGTTAATCGATTAACCTAATTACACTGTGAAGTTGTTAATCGATTAACACGTGCAATTTTTGAAAAAAATGTGCCAAATTACAATTATGCAGCAATTGGCACCAATTTTCACTATTTTGATCACATGTGGAATATTCTAGACCATCTCATTCTAATTCCCTACATCATCATAATTAATTCCCACCATGTACCATCACTAATCACCACTCTTTTGTGATTTCCCTCCAAATTTGAATTCCAATCCTAATTTTAATCTTCCAATCCTAATTCCAAACCACCAAATTTTCCAAGCCTAAACTCTATAAATAGAGCCTTCATTTCATTCATTCATACAAGCTTTTGATAGCCAACAACCCTCTTGCAAATTCTATTCCCAACTACAAATGTTCACTAAAGCTCACATTTCTTCTTTTGAAAGTTAACAAGAATTCACATTGAATCTTGTTCAACTTTGAGCTAAACCTTCATCCAAACTTGTTTTCTTCATCAATTCTCATAGATCAAGGCATTGTTATTTGGATCTTGAAGCAATTTGAAGGAATTTTCAGATTTGAAGTGGTAATTCATCTTTCACCATTGTTGAAGCTTCATCTTCATCTTCCATAATGTAGATCCTTTGTTGACCTTGTTTGCTTGATCTTTGGATCTTGCAATTTGTGTTTGATTGCTGGCTTTTGCTGCTGTTTTACTCAAAAATTCGTGAACAATTGAATCCTTGATCCTAAGATGTTTGAAGAAATGAGTGATCAAGGATTTGGCAATTTTCAAACTGATTTTCTGCTGTTTTTACAGTGTTAATCGATTAACCAAAACCAGTATAATTAAGTTAATCGATTAACAGATTATTTCTGCGTAAAAAATTGGAAGTTTGCACTAGTTAATCGATTAACCTAATTACACTGTGAGTTGGTTAATCGATTAACCAGCATCCAGAATGTGACTTTCACTTGTTTTTGGGGCGGTTTTGGTTTTTCTTCCTCTTTCTTCCCCTTTCTTCTTATTTTAGCCTTGAAGCACATTGTTGAGATTAATTTATCTTCAATTTCAATGGACTTTGGATATGGTTAGAGTAATTAAACATTCATTAGTTCAAATCTATCTTTTAATGAATTGTTGAATTCATTTGAGGTGCTTTGAATTAGTGATATGTTTTCATACTTAAACCTATCAAATAAAAGTGATTGAACTTGAAGATGAAAGGTTCTTGAAAGTGTAATTCAATTTGGCTTTTCTCTACATCTATTTTCCTTTTTTATTTTGATCAATGAAAGTCTTATGGATCTTAGAATTTCTTTGTTGAATTCTTTATCAAGACTAGATCATTACCTATTTTCTTTTCGTGCGGTATTGCTTTCGGATGACGATCTACATATCGTTCATCTAGCATGCATTAGCACAAAGATCTATTGACCGGCCTCATTGTAGGATAATTACTCCGTAAATTAATCGGCGATTGCTTAACATAGCGCAACATTTGTCCCTCTTTATCCAATTCGGAACTTGAACTTTCGTGGTCCGGACCTTGATTGGTCGCGTCAACCCAATGTTGGTTAAACTTTTGTATTAGGTCCATAATCTTTGAAACTTGGCATTGTAGAGGCTTTGGTTCTACCAATCTTCTGTCAAGTTCATTAACGTTGACCTAAGTGCATTGTTTAATAGCTATAGTTTATAACGCGAAACGGAATAATCGGTGAAGGCTTATGGCACTAGAGCCTTGTGCTACTAACCACTAACTTCTAACTTCTTTACATTTCCTTCTCGCTCCCTATCTCTCTTTATTTTTATACTTTATACCATTTATCATATCATGTTTATGTTTATGTCGTTTTTCTTTTGTCCACTTGGACCATTTTATCTTGTGCTTTTATTTTTCTTTTGTCCATTTTGGACTTAAAACATTAATAAAGGATTAAACCACTAAAAGATTTGTGCTCTTAATTGTTGGACTATGGCCACTATCCCTTGCTTTTGAGGACCTATCACTACTACAAAAAAACCCATTTAACAACGGTTGGAAATGACATATAATGACGCGGGCGAAGGCGTTGTTATGTAGAGTGTTGTTGTATATGCGGTACGTACAATGACGGCCCAGTAACCGTTGTAAAAAAATGGAAAATGCGCTACCTATAATGACGATTATTTTAAATACCCGTTGTTGTATGTCTTTTAATAAAATAAAAAAAATATAGCATTAGAACTACCTATAATGACGGTTATTTTAAAAAAACCGTTGTTGTATGTCTTTTAATAAAATAAAATAAAAATTTCAGCATTAGAACAAGAACAACAGCAAGAACATCAAGAACAACAATAAGAACAAGAACAACAGTAAGAACATCAAGAACAACAATAAGAACAACAACAACAACACCAACAACAACAACAATAACAACACCAACAACAACAAGAACAACAACAAGAACAAGAACAAGAACAAGAAAAAGAAAAAGAATCAGAACAAGAAGAAGAAGAAGAACAACAACAACAACAGCAACAACAATAATAACAATAATAACAATAATAACAACAACATCAACAAAAACAACAACAATAATAACAATAATAACAACAAGAACAACAATAATAAAAAAGAATAACAAGAACAAAAATAATTAAAAAAGAACACCAATACCTAACATTGCTAACTCGAGTTCTGAAATTTGGTTTAGTGGAGAAATAGAGTATCGTAACTGAAAGATGATGTTTGGAGTTAGAAGATGTAGTTCGTCTGAGTTTTAGGTTTCACGCGGATCACTAATAGTAGTGTCTTGGCCGTTGATAATCACTAAATGGACGACCAAGATTTGTTTAAGGATAGTGAATAAACTCAATATGCGCGCCACCTATAATGTTGGTAATGAGAATTGAAAAAATAAATAAAAAACCAAAAATGCTGGTGTTGGGACTTGAACCCATGACAAGACACTACCTTTAATGACGGTTGGTTTAAATTACCCGTGGTGAAAGTTCTATCATCATTTTGAAAAAATAAGTAAAAAAAGCTACCTATTACAACGGTTGGTTTAAATACCTGTTGTGAAAGGTCTGTCAGCATTTTGAAAAAATAGGAAAAAGTGATTAAAATAAATTCAGAAAAATCTAAAAACACGAAATTTAATCTAATTAGGTAAAATAAAAAATTTGAGAATTTTTTTAGAATTTTTGGAGACTATGAAAACAGTAAAAAATTCATTAAAAATAGAAAAAAAAATGAATTTGGGGTTTTGAGGGTGAAGTCCCGTAACTCTTCCAAAGTACGGGACTAATGACCGCATGATTTTTCTACTTTAGATGCACGAAACAGATCTAAAAAAGGAGACGGTTTTCCCTAAAACCGGTTTTTTGAAGTGCAAGACCTAAAACTAAATTATTGGCTATAATGACGGTTGAAAACGTACCAATGGTGAAAAGATGTGGGCATTTTGAAATAATATGTAAAAAACCATAAATGTTGGTGCTGGGAATTGAACCAATGACCATGCGCTACCTATAATGACGGTTGAAAATATACCCGTCGTGAAAGGCCTCACATTTCACCACAGTTTGAATATTAACCGTCATTAAAAGCCTTTTAACGAGATTAAAAAAAAGCGCATCTATTACAACGGTGTATAGGCAATCCGTTGTAAGCCTGGCGTTGTTGTTTGAGCGTTTTGTAGTAGTGTATACTCTTGATTATGGACTTATGGACTTAGAATTAGGATCTTAACCTATGCTTGGGAGTTTGTGATGGAAAACCTTGGATTTTGGACACTTGGAGTCCTCTTTTGAAGACTTATTTTGAATCAAGACCAAATCAAAAAAGGAAAAATGCTTATGCTATGGAGCTTGTCCATGTGGTTAGATCTTTCTTATCCTTAGCTTTTATTTTTATGCACTAGGATAGTCACTTCTTCTCCACCCCTTCTTCAATTTTCAAAATCTTCCTCTCATTTTCAAAACCTTCTTGTTTTCAAACTTAAAATCGCTTTCATAATAAAACCTTGAGTTCGGTCAAGTGATTTTTAAACTTTGTTTTCTTTAATAAATGTCAATCCATGTTAATCATATTTTGACCATTTCATAAAAACATAAAAAAATATAAAAACTCATCAAACTCTTTTTGTGCTTTATGCATTTTTTCTTTTAAACTTTTTCATAAGTTTAGACATGATTCATTTCTTTAAGCGGAATTATTCGCTTGGAAATGACGACTTGTCTTTACACTTAAAATCAACCAAAACAAACAAATTTTTGTTCTTTGTACCACGAACTACGGGGTTTTGATCCTACATTGCACATCGTGGGTACGTAGGCATGAGGCGATAAGTCTCTCCAAACACAAAAATATTAAAAAATAATTCTCCTCTCATCTCTCCAATCTCTTTTTCAAGCAAACCATTTTCAGACCAAAAAGTGATAGATATTTCAAAGGGTTCCTATAGGGTACTATAGACGTTTTGGGTGTTAACACCTTCCCATTGCGTAACCAGCCCCCCTTACCCATTCTCTATTTGTTCTTGTCTTAGAACTCTTTAGGTTTTGTTCGCTCTTTTTCCTTTCCTTTTGTGGATAAAATAAAAGTGCGGTGGCGACTCTTGCTTTATGAGTTAAGTTAATCAATAGCTTACACTCACGATTTTTACCGGTACAATATTCAGACAGAATCCATGTATCTCCAACACATCTTAAAGTTCTCTCTTCCCCATTGCCGTTTTCCATATGGGGAATCGACATGATTGGCATGATCGAACCCAAGGCTTCAAACGGACCTCGGTTCATCCTGGTAGCCATTGACTACTTCACCAAGTGGGTCGAAGCAGCATCGTACGCCAATGTAACCCGACAACTGGTGGTCCGATTTATCAAAAACTACATCATCTGCCGTTATGGTGTTCCTACCCAGATCATTACGGATAATGGATCCAACTTGAACAACAAGATGATGAAAGATTTGTGCGCTGAGTTCAAGATCGAACACCATAACTCATCTCCCTACCGACCCAAGATGAACGAAGCAGTAGAAGCGACTAACACGAACATCAAGAAGATCGTTCAAAAGATGGTTGTAACCTACAAAGACTAGCACGAGATGTTACCCTTTTCTCTTCATGGTTATCGCACATCTGTCCGCACTTCAACAGGGGCAACCCATTTCTCTCTAGTATATGTCATGGAAGCAGTGCTTCCCATAGAAGTAGAGATCCCATCAATCTGGGTATTGATGGAAGCTAAGCTTACAGAGGCTGAATGGTGTCAAAGTCGACACGATGAACTAAATTTGATCGAAGAAAAGAGAATAACGGCACTATGCCATGGTCAGTTGTATCAGCAAAGAATGAAGAAAACGTTTGACAAAAAGGTCCAACCTCGTTTCTTCAGGAAAGGAGACCTCGTGCTCAAGAAGATACAGTCATTTCTCACTGATTCCCGGAGCAAATGGACTCCGAATTATGACGGCCCCTGTGTGGTTTAGAAAGCCTTCTCAGGTGGCGCCTTGAGACTCGCAACCATGGATGGAGAAGAATTTGACTACCCCACTAATGTTGACGTAGTCAAGAAATACTTCGCCTAAATAAAAAAATGTCTCGGTGGATTGAAAACCCGAAAGGGCGGTCCAGGAAAAAATTAGAGACATGATTAAAAATCATCCCGATGGATTGGAAACCTCAAAGTACAATCCAGGTAAAAGTTAGGGATCCATGGCAAGTAACTACGTCTGACAAAGGGCAAATCTCCCAGCAGCAGTCACGCCATCCATCAGAAAACTCCAGTCAAGGTCATCTTCGACAGAATCTCAGGATGCCCAGAATTCAAAGTTGGTAGAAGGAAAGCGGTCGTTATGTTTCAATGTAGCCATGTTTCCTTAAATTACCATTTTCTAAACTTTGTAAATACTCTATGGAATCACGCGTTTGGCTAATTTCCAACCTATCAATAAAATTTGAGCCCTTGTGCTTTTGTTTGCAATTCTTATTTGTTTTAGCTATACAGAACGACGTTTTAATATGGTCAACGATTCTTGAAATAAAACAAAAAGTAAATTTACTTGTCAAATTTTTTCTGCTTTTAAATTAAGATGGCAATTCTTTTGACTGTTGAACATCTGAAGAACATCGATTGCTTCTCCAAAGGTGTTCGAGCTTCAAAGTGCAGAATCAAAGTACTCCTTCTAAACCAGTACGCCTGAACGAAGGGTCAACTGTATCAGATGTGATTTTCCCATCTGATATCCCCGACAGAGTTCTTATCTCCTAAGCCCGACCAACGTGTTCCCCACAGGGACTATCTCTCCTAAGCAAGGCAGAATTGCTATTTTGAACCGAAGATACTTCTTCGTCCCCTGCAGTGGCTGAGTATCCAATCGTGTTCATCCACTAGTCTGTATGTCGCATCAGTTTTGTCAGCATATACATACATATATCATGCATTGTTGATTTAAATTCATATTCATATTGCATCACTATCACTTTAGTCGGTCTTATCCCCTAGTGATAAAATTCCTCTTGTCAATCGAGTCGTCAGTTCTTTCTTCGTCAGAAGGCGAATCAGCTAAGCAATCTCTCCCTAGTTTATTTCTGGATTGAAGTTGGCCCTTGACCACTTTGATAACTTGAACCTCTGAAAGACAAGAAAACGTTCGACAAATGTCACTCTTCGCCATTGAAGATGATATCTTCGCTTTCCCAGATTAGGGAAAATCCCCAGAGAAAGCCTCACAACCAAAGGCTCTCAGTAGCACATTGATTTGTCCCTCCAAGAGAGTCAATGTTAATGAAGTCATCAGCACCTCAAAATTAGGGTACATTGTATGGCATTTCTCCGAGAAGATCTCGAGGAAAAGTATGATGTAATATCCCTAAGCGGAAAACAGTCTCTCAAGAGACTCGTTTTCCCCAGCAGAGTTAGCAAATGGCGACTCCAAACAGAGAAGTTTGTACACCTCTACAACTCAGACGAATGGGTTCCACAGCAAGTCTGACATCAAAAGTTTTTCCCATCAAATGGCATCTCCCCAGGAAAATTCGGCGAGAAGTTTGAGGAAAACCGCTACAAATAGCGTCCCTTGTCAAGAAAGTTTATTGACAAAAGAAACTAAAACCAGTTCCTTGGTAGGAAACCAGGATCGAGGGGAAGTTTATATCAGAAACTGAGACCAGTTCCTTGGTAAGAAACCAGGATCGAGGGGAAGTTTATATCAAAAATTGAGACCCGTTCCTTGGTAGGAAACCAAGATCGAGGGGAAGTTTATATAACAAACTGAGACCAGTTCCTTGGTAGGAAACCAGGATCGAGGGGAAGTTTATATCAGAAATTGAGTACAGTTCCTTGGTAAGAAACCAGGATCGAGGGGAAGTTTATATCACAAACTGAGACCCGTTCCTTGGTAGGAAACCAGGATCGAGGGGAAGTTTATATCAGAAATTGAGACCCGTCCTTGGTAGGAAACCAGGATCGAGGGGAATTTATATTAGAAACTGAGACCAGTTCCTTGGCAGAAGACCAGGATCAAGGGGAAGTTTATATCAAAAACTTAGACCAGCTCCTTGGCTGAAGACCAGGATCGAGGGGAAGTTTACCTTTTCTAAGCATCATTGCTTAGCAAAAGAAGATGGGTGAGCAAACTGCCATTCATTACCACTGCCAAAATTTCGCGTATTTCGATATTTAATCATCTTGCACCCCGAATGCCCGAATACCTTCGCCATTCACACCTTCGGGTCCAAGAAGATTAAATAGGGGCATCTGTTATACCCCAAATTTTGACCACCAATATTTCCCATCATTGTGCAAATCATCACCATAATATGGATGTATCATTATGCCTCATTAGTCTCCCCAAAGATGGGTGAGCATTCACCACAAACAAGGATTAGGGTTTCAGGCCCTCTCTGAGCACTTACACAGAGGATCAATCAAGAATTGACATGATCTTCAACTTTTCTAACTTCTCAAACACCTATAAAGGATCAAGATGACTCCCACATCAAGAATCAAGCACAAAGTTGCAGCATTCCAAGTGGATCAGGCCTCAAGATCGCCAGTGTCACCAAATTAGGGTTTGGTCGACTGAGGCCTCCAGATGGAAATTTTTCTCTGGGCATGAGCCAATGCTTCAAAGAATAACCTAAGATACTCCAAGGGACCTCATAGACCCAATCATCAAGTCAATTTAACCTCAGGGGATGCATTCACAAAAAATCAGGAATTAGGGTTTCTTGACCTAATTCACCCCTAAGTTGACTTTTGGGACAAACCATGAGCCAAAACCTCAAGACATGATTTTGGGGTCTCCAATACACCATATTGATCCATTTGAAATAATGGATTGATCCAAGAAGCTTGATTCACAAGTTTCAATTTCATCTGAACCACAATTAGGGTTTTGAGGGAAAAGTCAACTGTACCTTTGACTTTTTACCCAAGACATGCTCCCAAACCTTGGGGCATGATTCAATACACCCTATATCACCTATGGAATCCATCCATTAAGTTTGATTTAGGTCAATGACTTGATTTCATAGAGGATCGCATAGTTTAGATTTCATCTGCTGAAAAAGTCAACTGTACAAAAAGTCAAAGTTTGACTTTTTGATTTTTTGGTCAACCAAGGTTCCTTAACCCTAAAATGATGTTAATGTGTGATTGGAATCATCATTCATCAAGAAAAACCAAAGAAAGTGAGATAAATTGTAAAAGGGGTAACCATAAAAAACATAGAATTTTTCTAAGTTATGGAACAAAGTGGCTAGGGTACCAACTTTGTAAGGCCATATCTCTCAAACCCTAAGGCCTTTCTCTCCCATTCAAAGCTCAGAGGGAAGCCTTCATTACACTCTACAAAAGATTCAACTACATCTCACTCCACTTCTTCATGGATTTTGATTTGTGATTGGATCAAAATGACAAAAACATGGAATTCACCACTTTTCCAACACTTAGAAGAAATTCTGCTCAAGACAGATTTCAAGTGAAACACCGAAACTTGGAGGGTTATTTCACATAGTTTTAGGCTGAATCAATTCAAGATGTAAACATCAAAGTTATTGTCCATATTGCCTACAATCCAAGGAACTTATTGGCATGAAACAACTCAGCTTGAGCCAAGAGTTATGGCTGCTGCAAGACACCATGGCAAGGTTGTCATGAAAAATCAGTTTGCATGTTTTCTTGCCTTACACGATTTCTGAGTCAAAGCCAAGGATCACAATGCCAAATTCATCCAATCTGATCACAATGCATCTGATCCAACCAACAAACTTAGACTAAAATGCCAAATACTTGTCCTTGAGAATTGATGAGTTTTTGGCATATATGCCTTGAATTCAAAGGCATTTATGTGTAATAGGGCACTTTCAACAAAGCCACTCTACTCAGTCAAGATGCTCCCTTAAAAAACAATTAAAACATCTGAATAATGTGGATTTGGTCAAGACATAGCCCTGCTCTTGGGAGAGGCTAGTTTGCCTTGCATGAGAAGAAATGCCACCAAGCCAAAGCCATTGAATGTGATCTGATCCAGCAGCCATTCACTATTCCTCTAAGACAAGAGTTGATCTACTATAAATAGAGGTCCTAACTGATAATTCAAATCACCCCAAAGCAGCTTACAACATTGCTTTCTCTCATTTCCTTCTTAAACTCCAAATTTCATTGTTCTTGAGAAAGCACTATCGGGTTTTGAGTTGGAGGCCAATGCAGCTCAAACCAATGATTCACACACATCACATATAACATATGGGAGGTGTCTGAACACTCACCTCCCATCTGTAATATCAAAATCACCAAATGGCCATCCAATTTCACAAAACTCATGACTTGCTGCAGAAGGAATCAGGTTGATCAATCCAGAGGTTTTCCAATCAACCTAAGCATTCAAACACATCCATTGAGGTATAAGGAAGCTATCCAAATCGTTGGAACTCATCTGTAACACCTTCAAACCAGAATTTGATTCTCACTTGCAGAGATCATTTACCCTCAATCAATTGATGCTTATAATTCGTGTATAGAATTTCATTGAGTTCATGCCAATTTTAGGGTTCTTCAGGTTTTATCATGATATGTTCTGATTCAATTAATTTCAATAAAATTGGGTATTGCCATTGTGTTTCTCATCTGAAAACGCATGATTTTCATATTTGGATCATGTGAAATGGTTGAGAAACGAGTGAGATAGAGAGCTTCACGCATTTGAGCTTGAGGTTGAAGATGGCCATGGCGCCATGCTTCAGAAATCCAACCAAACTTGCCTTATATTTTTTCCCTTGCCATGTATATTATGAATTGGCATTGCGCCCCAGTGGTTGATCAACTGGTTTGTGTGTACGAGCGAGTGGAAGGTCTGGGGTTCGAATCCCCCTCACCTCAGACCTCTTTTTTTATCACTTGTCCTATTTAATTATTTTTCATATTATTTTTGTTAATAACTTGAAAAATTAATTTCTCTCTCACTTTTAATTATTTTTTATTGGTTCTTTTTGTAAAAAATCACAAAAATGTTAAAATATTTTATTCCACAAAAAAATCAGATTTATATTAATTATTTAATATAGTTGATATTTTTGTAAATAAATTCATTTTTAATTGTTTTAAACACTTTTAAAAGTGGATTTTTATATTGAAAATCAAAACCAAATGAGTTTTAATTCATCTTGTGATTAAAACATCATTTTTCAAATCTTAACCAAAAATCACAAGTTGGTTATTCAAGCTTATTTGGTATTTTATCATTATTTTTTTATTTTCTTTAAGAATTTACTTTTAAAAATGATAAAATTAGGGTTTCTTTGATTTTCACCCTCGCAAATCTTTTTCAAACACTCATGGGCCTCTAATAGAGTGTAAGACCCAACCCCTTTTTGTAAATAAACTTTTTTTGGGCTTCGCATATTGTATAAGTCCCTCTGTATATTTTCAAAACAATGGCGCAATCGTCGCCATTTCAAAACCATCTGGGCCTATCCCTGAGTTGTAAGCCCCATCACTTGTACAAAAACACTTTTGGGTCTCTAATAGAGTGTAAGACCCATCCCTTGTAAATAAGATACCTTGTTGGGCCTCAGACATTGTATAAGACCCACTATGTTTTCAAAAACCTCGGCGCGATCGCCGTTTTCAAACAAACCATTTGGGCCAACCCTCGTGTTGTAAGTCCCATCTTTCTTTTTCAAAATAATCTTTGGGCCTCTCCTTGAGTTGTAAGACCCATACCTTTGTACAGAAAACCTTTTGGGCCTCAGACGTTGTATAAGTCCCAGTATAATCTTTTCAAAACAATTTCCCTTTTGATTTGGATTCAAATAAACAGTTGTTATAAAAACTTTCTTTAATTTGAACAACTAACAAAACAGCATGGAAGCTTGCTCACCTGTAAGTTTTTATCCGCTTTCATTTACTCGCTTTAATATATATAACTGTATTGTGGGAAGCTGCGCATGGTTAGTCTTCTTTCATCCATTTAAATACATGTCAAATATATATAACTGTATTGTGGGAAGCTGCGCATGGTTAGTCTTCTTTCATACTCCTTTAAATACTTGTCATATATCAACTGTATATATACTAGTATAGTTATTTAGAGTTTTCCCCGGCAAATAGGTTTAGAACTAGGTAAAGCCAAGTTGGTCACTCTTAAATACAAACAAAACTACATCCCCATAGGATTTCCAGATACAGTCTTCCCTTCTCTTGGGGTTAATCAATATGGAACAAAGAAATTCTACTCCCCAGAGTTGATCTATTCTCCATTAATAGCATCTCTTGAGTTTCTTCCAAATACCCGAACTTTCCTAGAATGATCTCTTCTCTGTGAATTGCATTTCTTGAACTTCTCTTGGTTTGGGGACCCACAGGCTTCCTAAAAGCATCCCCGCCTCCTATTGGGCTTTGTACAAGGACCCATCGGCTTCTTAAAAGTTTTCACGCCTTCTCTTGGGCTTCATACAAGGACCCTCACGACCTTTTAGAGGTATAGGACAAGAACTTAGTCATCCTTTGCTAGAGCCGTCTTTCTTAAAAGAGTCACAAAAGCTCTCAGACTAATTTTAGGGTTGATACTCATCCCTTAAACGAGTCGGCCTCCTCTTGGGCATTGTACAAAGATAGACCACACTAATAGACTTGGACAGTCTAAATCTCCTTGAGTCTCAAAGACATTCTCAAGTACCCTACTAATATAGGAGAAACCCCATATTTTGGATTAATCTCCAGCAGAGTTAAAACTTGTGGGTTCTAAACCACACCTCTCTCCTAAAATCCCCCTGCCAGGGTCAGTTTATCATCATATAACCCTATCTCAAATCAGAACCTCAAGGTGTCTGATCCATCAACTCTTCTGTATTCCCCTGCAAGAGTTGATTCCGCACTTGGACCTGCCTCGGGATCTCAACAATTCCCAGCAGAAGATAGCCTCCTCTTAGGCTTTGTATAATGATCCTTTCCTCAGGAAAGTCATCCTCCTCTTGGGCTTTGTACAATGATTCTCCCCAGCGGAGCTAACCTTTTCAGACTCTCTTGTTGAGTCACACATCTTTTCAGACTCTCTTGTTGAGTCAACCACTTTTCAGACTCTCTTGTTGAGTCAAACATTCTCATAGACTCTCTTGTTGAGTCCGTCACCTCTTTGCACTCTCTTGTTGAGTCAACCTTTTTCTTTTAGCCTCAATCTCGGGCTTCGTATGAGACAGATAAAAAGCGCTCTCTTGTTGAGTCAACCCTTTTTTAGCCTCAATCTCGGGCTTCGTACGAGACATATAAAAAACACTTTCTTGTTGAGTCAACCCTTTTTAGCCTCAATCTCGGGCTTCGTACGAGACAGATAAAAAACACTCTCTTGTTGAGTCAACCCTTTTTAGCCTCAATCTCGGGCTTCGTACGAGACAGATAAAAACACTGTCTTGTTGAGTCAAACCCCTTTTCGCCTCAATCTTGGGCTTTATGCAAGACAAATATGTTCCCCAACAGAGTCAATTCCTCTCAGCCTATTTTTAAGCTTTGAGAAATAATATCCTCAGTCGAGTCGATCTCCTTTTAGCCTCAATCTTGGGCTTTGTACAAGACAGATACAACACTTTCCCTGGAAAAGTCAAACTGATAGCATCCTCTTAGGCTTCATATAAGGATATCCCCAAAGAGTCAGACTCTTTTAGTCTCCGTCTTGGGCTTTGTATAAGACACCAATATATCCACTCTCTTGTTGAGTCGGTCTCGTACAGCCTCCTCTTAAGCTTTGTATAAGGGCTTCCCTAGTAGAGTCAATCAACCTCTTAGCGTCAACCTTGGGCTTCGATCAAAGCACACAAAAATCAACAATCCCTCTTTAGAGATGACAAATTCTCTTTCAATCAACCTTTTAGCTTCAATCTTGGGCTTTGAACAAGATACAAATACTCCGTTTAGCCTCTGTGTTGGGCTTTGAACAAGACACCAAAACATCTTTTTCCTCCCATAGAATAGGAGGAACTTCGATTGCTCTGATTTCCCTGTTTCGTTTAAACAGGAATACGTAGGCATAAGATTGCGAAATCTTAGCGAGCATACTAATCCAAAACTCTAGGTCCAATACCTACAAACATCAACAAAAACTCAATCTTACTCTATCATATTTCCTAAGAAACTTTCCCAACCCATTAATAGACAAACACCATCAAGTACAAAGCAAAACCTAAAGCTAATATCCTGTGGATAACCACATATAGGATGGGTAACTGACAACTGCCCATTGTATAACCTGACCCCAGACCCCCCAATCTCTTTAAGCGTTTGTCCTGTTAGGCATCCGCGTGCAAGGTCAGTTTTAGATACCATCCCTTTCCCTTCCAGCTTCATGGGATAAATAAGAAATCAGAAAGTAGTACCCCCTCCTACCATTGCGGTGAGGAAAACCCAGCGATAAAGTGGTTGCGTCACCGACAAAAATAGCTCGCTACACAGGTCTCTTCTTACAGTACCAGAGAATTCGTCTTTTTGGTTCAAAGCAGATCAGACTTGCCCTTACCATCAAGGAGGACCAGGGCATAACATAGAAAAATGTCTCAGCTTCAAATCCGATGTGCAAAAGCTTATTAAGAGCGGGGTCTTATCCTTTAAGGATACAAATCCAAATGTTCAGACGAACCTGTTGCCTCAACACGAGAAGGCTGTAGTAAATTTGATAGAGGAAGAGTCTAACCACAACTATCAAATTCATGATGTACTCTTATTGGGAACTAACTTGGTCAAGATGCATTGCAGACAGAGCGGATACGGTCATGTATCGTCTCATAATTATCACCAGTGTGATGTCTGCTCTAAAGACAATCAAGGATGTTCTATGGTGCAATCAGCTCTACAAGAACAGATGGATTTTGGATGGATCCAAGATCACCGAATCTGTGAGGTCAACATGACTTATACAAATTTCAACATCATTCCAAACCACGACATCTGTGCAATGAATGTCAACTTGGTGGCAATGCACTCAAGGCAAAGCCAGCATCATGATCTGCCACAGCACGATTACGATTCTCGTCTGATCTGCTCGCTAAACAATCAGGGATGCTCTTTTGTACAAGAGGCCCTCCAGCGTCAGATGGATCTAGGAGGGATCCAGGACTACAGGGATAGAAGTCATTATCAAGTTAATATGATTCAAATATTTGATATTTGCTTGATGAATACCAGCTTGGTGAAATTACACGCTAAGCAAGTCCAACTCAGTTTTTTGACTTCGCACGATTATCAGAACTGTAAGGCATGTCGTGAGAGTGACCAAGGTTGTGCACTCGTTCAAAGAACACTGCAAAACTTATTGAACCACTGGTGGCTTTCAATCTATCTAGATGAAGACACACAACGAGTCAGTATGGCTGACGGGAACCCTACTAGGAATCAAAGTCAGGATGTTCGATCAATGGAAATAGATCTAGTAAGGTTACACTGCATACAAAGTGGATGTGGTCGGGTGCCACCACACAACTATGAGCGTTGTAGAGTTTCCTCAGAAAATAACCAGGGATGCTACCTCGTGCGAGCAGCCCTTCAGAGTCAGTTGGACCGCAAAGAGGTTCAACCGTGTTCAAACTCTAGTCCGATCAACATAATGTCAGACTATCTTCCCAATCGAGGCAAGGATGTTGTCTTGATCCCTAAATGAGAAGTGGCCAAAGATGTATGCGTCATAATCCCTTTACTCCATGAGTCAAGAGTTTCTCTTGACAGTGGAAAGATTTTTAACCTCGAACCAATTGAGGCCGACTACGAGGGCCAAAATAATCAAAAGGCTCCTGTAGTTATCTATCTGCTAGGACCAATGTCGTACAAATCCGATAAGGCTATCCCTTACAAATACGGTGCAACAACAATTAAGAAGGGAAAGAAAACTCCATTACCCTCCGTCGTAAATATTGCAGACATCAGTCGAGTGACACGGAGCGGTTGGATCTTCAACCGAGGAGTTGGAGAACCCATCAAAGAAAAGGAACCTCAAACAAAAGTTCCCAACCAACCAGTCGGGCAATCCAGTAATCCCGACCTTTCAAAGAACAACGATGAGATGCTGAAGCTCATCCAGAAGAGCGAGTACAACATTGTTGATCAATTGTTATAAACTCCTTCAAGAATCTCTGTGCTATCTCTTTTACTCAGTTCTGAAGCTCACAGAGAAGCTCTACAGAAAGTCTTAGAGCAAGCCTTTGTGGAACAAGATGTGACAACAAGACAATTCGATAGCATCATCTCCAACATCACTTCCTGCAACAACTTGGGGTTTAGTGATGAAGAACTGCCGGAAGAGGGCCAGAATCACAATATGGCACTCAACATTACAGTCAAATGCCAGGACGATGCTTTAGCCAGCATACTGGTAGACATCGGATCAGCTCTGAATGTTATGCCAAAATCTACTCTAATGCGACTATCATTTCAAGGATCTCCGATGAGAGGCAGTGAGGTCATCGTCAAAGCATTTGATGGATCCCGAAAAATAGTTATCGGCGAAATCGACCTTCCCATAACTATCGGTCCTCACACTTTCCAAGTCACTTTCCAGGTCATGGACATCCGGGAAGCATACAGCTGTTTGTTAGGAAGACCTTGGATACACGAGGTTGGGGCAGTCACTTCGACACTTCACCAGAAGCTGAAGTCCGTCAAGAATGACCAACTAGTCATAGTCTGTGGAGAGCAAGCCTTGATAGTAAGCAACTTATTGTCATCCACTTGTGTAGAACCAGAAGAGGTTATTAGAACCTAGTTCCAAGAACTTTCGATGAGCAATGACAACCAGTCAAAAAAAGGAACATCGATTTCCTCGTACAAATATGCTCTCGAAGTAGTCAAAAGTAACAATGCAAAAAGATGGGGACAGCTTGTCATTCCTACTAACAACAAGACAAAGAAAGGTCTTGGTTTGTCCTCAACCTGTACCCAGACTGCTACTAGCGATGAAAGTCTTCATCCCATTCAGGATTTCTTCCACATTAGAGGTTTTCTTTACCCAGTGTCTCAAGAAGTCCATACCATCAACAAGGGTGATTCCTCCGATACAGATGGAGAGTGGAAGTCCTATCTTAATGAAGACAGTTATATGTCCCAAGGAGAGGTGCATACGCCATTTTGCTATCCCGCATAGAGTCCGAGATATATACCAAGATCAGAGGTCAAAATGATATACGAAGATTGTGATCTGGAAGGATGGCGTGCTCCACCAAACTCATTAGAGGAGGACACTCTGTTGAAAGACAACTTTGACCATGACTATTATGGCCCAATGGATGGCCTGCCTATCTGGCAGCCATACCCGGGAGACTTGGGGCAAAAGAGTCAGCCCAACGATGCGTATCAACTGAGCATCATTAAAAAGAATACATGTGTCCCTGCCGAATCATAGGATCATTACTCAGGACATTCTAAAGATATCCGGTATAACAATGAATTTACAAAGAACGCAGGACAAGAGTTCCTTAATTATGTTTTTCCCGAGGTCAACGTCATCGAAAGGGATGACTCCTCCAGTTCCAAAGAAGTGTGGGACACCTTAGGACAACCGAGTGGCAAATATGACTTCATGATCAAGTACACCACTCCTGAAAGCTCTCGTATCAGGCTCGAAGACATCCAGCCTACTGGATGGGGAGATCTCCCTGAGAGTACAAATACTGTGCAAGATACAATAGAAAAATCCTCCTACGACAACTCTGCCTGAGAGACAGATTCCAACGATCATGTTCCACCAGAAATCAGCGCTATTTCTGAAGACAAATCAAGAAGGAAGGTACCAGACTTTGTGATTCACCGAGGAGTTTGCCGCGTTCCGAAAGTTGTCAATAAGTCTAAGTAATTGCCATTTTTGTTTTAACCTTTCACCCCGCCCAGGTGAAACGGATGTTTTGATAGGGCTCACTTTCTGTAAATGTCCCTCTTCGCTTTGCCCAAAGCGACAGAGTTTTGTTTTTATAGGACTGTAGTTTCAAGAATCGACAAGATCATAAATAAAATAACGTCGTTCTGTAATCTCCGCATTTATTGTTGTTTTCTCTTTTCGCTTTTTCAGAAAATGGTAATCCTAAAAACAACTCAGATAATAAAAACAAGCATTTTTCAGAAAATACACTGCACACATTCTTGCATTCTCTCTATCTCTTCTAAAAATCAATCATCACGTCATGCAAATTGCTTGTTTTAAACCCCATTGAAACATACGATCCAATGCCTTTTCCCAACTTTGAATTCCCGGTATTTGAGGCTGAAGAAGAAAATAATGAAGAAATTCCAGAAGAGATCTCCCGATTACTCAGACAAGAGGAAAGGTCCATTGAACCTCACAAAGAGGCATTAGAAACGGTCAACTTGGGTTCAGAAGAAGAGAGAAAAGAAGTCAATATTGGGGCACTGCTCAGTCTAACTGTCAAAGAAAGTTTGATAAAGCTTCTCAAAGAATTTATTGATGTATTCACTTGGTCTTATCAGGATATGCCAGGGTTGGATACCAGCACCGTGGAACATCATCTACCATTGAGATCAGAATGTCCGCCCGTAAAGCAAAGACTAAGACGGACTCACCCGGACATGGCCATCAAAATCAAAGAGGAAGTACAGAAACAGATTGACATGGGTTTCCTCGCCACATCAGAATATCCTCAATAGTTAGCCAACATAGTACCAGTTCAGAAAAAGGACGGAAAGTTCAGAATGTGTGTAGACTACAGGGATCTGAACAAGACCAGTCCAAAGGATGACTTTCCCTTACCACACATTGACATGCTGGTAGACAGTACAACAAAGTTCAAAGTATTCTCCTTCATGGATGGATTATCGGGCTATATTCAAATAAAAATGGCGCTGAGAGATATGGAGAAAACTTCATTCATCACCCCATGGGGCACTTTTTGTTACAAGGTAATGTCGTTCAGTTTGTAGAACGCCGGGGCAACCTATCAAAGGGCCATGACTACTCTGTTTCATGACATGATACACAAAGAAATCGAAGTATATGTCGATGATATGATTGCCAAATCTAAGACGGAAGAGGAGCATGTAACCCACCTGTTAAAGCTATTCGAGCGTCTGAGAAAGTACAAACTCTGCTTGAATCCCAATAAGTGCACATTCGGTGTTCGCTCAGGAAAAGTGCTAGGGTTCATCGTCAGCCAAAAAGGAATTGAGGTTGATCCTGACAAGGTCAAGGCCATTAGAGAAATGCCTTCTCCAAAGACTGAAAAACAAGTCAGGGGATTCCTGGGACGTTTGAACTACATTTCTAGATTTATATTCCTTATAACCGCGACATGTGCGCCGATCTTCAAATTACTAAAAAAGAACCAGGACTGCGTTTGGACAGAAGACTGTCAAACCGCCTTCGACAGTATCAAGGAATATCTGTTGAATCCACCTATCCTGTCACCTCAAGTGGAAGGAAGACCACTGATCATCTATTTAACAGTCTTGGAGGACTCAATGGGTTGTGTACTTAGCCAACAAGACGAAACGAAAAAGAAAGAGTCTGCCATTTACTATTTGAGCAAGAAATTTACTGACTGTGAAACTCGGTACACTATGCTTGAGAAAAATTGTTGTGCTCTGGCTTGGGCAGCTAAATGTCTTCGCCAGTATATGATTCGTCACACTACTTGGTTAATCTCTGAAATGGGTCCAATCAAGTATGTCTTTGAAAAGCCTGCTCTCACGGGAAGGATAGCCCGTTGGCAGATGTTGTTATCGGAATATGACATTGAGTACCACGCTCAAAAAGCCATCAAAGGAAGTATTTTAGCCGATCATTTGGCTCATCAACTGATTGACGATCAGGGATCAGTCAGATTTGACTTCCCAGACGAAGATGTTATGTATCTAAAAATGAAAGACTGTGATGAACCGCTACCCAGTGAAGGGCCAGAACCAAGTTCCCAATGGGGACTCTTCTTTGACGGAGCTGTCAACCATTATGGAAATGGAATTAGGGCAATCATTGTAACACCTCAAGATACCCACATTCCTTTCACTGCCAGATTGACATTCAAGTGCGCAAACTACGAGGTCGAATATGAAGCTTGTATCATAGGTCTCGAAGAAACGATCGACTTAAAGATCAAGAACTAGGATATATATGGTGACTCAGCCCTGGTTATCAATCAGATCAAAGGAGATTGGAACACATACCAATCAGGACTGATTCCTTACAAAGACTATGCGAGAAGGTTGTTACCATTCTTCAACAGAATCGAGTTTCACCATATCCCTCGTGAAGAGAATCACATGGCTGATGCATTAGCCACTCTCTCTTCCATGATTACTATAGGTCAATGGAATAACATACCTAAGATTGACATAATGTGCCTAGAACGGCCTGCTTACATCTTCACGATTGAAGCAGTCATAGACGACAAACCTTGGTATCAAGATATCAAATGCTTCCTTCAGAAACAAGAGTACCCACCTGGGGCATCCAGAAAAGACAGAAAGACCCTCAGAAGATTGGCGGGCAACTTCTTCCTGAGCGGTGATACACTCTATAAGAGAAATTTCGACATGGACTTGCTACAATGCGTAGACAGACTAGAAGCAAATATATTTGATAATAGAAATTCACGAAGGATCCTTTGGCACTCCTGCCAACGGACACACAATGGCGAGAAAAATGCTGAGAGCAGGGTACTATTGGTTGATAATGGAATCTGATTGTTACAAGTACATGAGGAGGTGTCACAAGTGTCAGATATACTCAGACAAGATCCATGTACCGCCAACACATCTCAAAGTTCTTTCTTCCCCATGACCTTTTTCCATATGGGGAATCGACATGATTGGCATGATCGAATCCAAGGCTTCAAACGGATATCGGTTCATCCTGGTAACCATTGACTACTTCACCAAGTGGGTCGAAGCAGTGTCATACACCAATGTAACCCGACAAGTAGTGGTCCGATTTATCAAGAACAATCTCATCTGCCGTTATGGTGTTCCAAGCCAGATCATTACTGATAATGGATCTGATTTGAACAATAAGATGATGAAGGAATTATGCGCTGAGTCCAAAATTGAACACCATAATTCATCTCCCTACCGACCTAAGATGAATGGATCGGTAGAAGCGGCTAACAAGAACATCAAGAAGATCGTTCAAAAGATGGTTGTAACCTACAAAGACTGGCACGAGATGCTACCCTTTGCCCTTCACGATTATCGCACATCTGTCCGCACCTTAACAGGGGCAACCCCTTTCTCTCTAGTATATGGCATGGAGGCAGTGCTTCCCATAGAAGTAGAGATCCCATCAATCCGGGTATTGATGGAAGCTAAGCTAACAGAGGCTGAATGGTGTCAAAGTCGACACGATGAGCTGAATCTAATCGAAGAAAAGCGAATAACGGCACTATGCCATGGTCAGTTGTATCAACAAAGAATGAAGAAGGAGTTCGACAAAAAGGTTCGACCTCGCGTCTTCAGAAAAGGAGACCTCGTGCTCAAGAAGATACAATCATTTCTCACTAATTCACGGGGCAAATGGACTCCGAATTATGACGGCCCCTATGTGGTCAAGAAAGATTTCTCAGGCGGTGCCTTGAGACTCGCAACCATGGATGGAAAAGAATTTGCCTACCCCACGAATGTTGACGTAGTCAAGAAATACTTCGCCTAAATAAAAAAAACGTCTCGGTGGATTGAAAACCTGAAAGGGCGGTCCAGATAAAAATTAGAGACATAAGCAAAAGAAAATCATCCTGATGGATTAAAAATCTCAAAGTAGAATCCAGGAAAAAGTTAGGGATCCATGGCAAGTAACTACGTCCAATAAAGGGGCAAATCCCCCGGCAACAGTCATGCCATCCGTCAGGAAAACTCCAGTCAAGGTCATCTCCGACGGAAACTCAGGATGTCCAGAATTCAAAGTTGGTAGAAGGATAGCGGTCGTTGCGTTTCAATGTAGCCCTTTTCCCTTAAATTACCATTTTCTAACTTTGTAAATACTCTATGGAATCACGCGCTTGGCTGATTTCCATCCTATCAATAAAATTTGAGCCTTAGTGCTTTTGTTTGCAATTCTTATTTGTTTTAGCTTTACAGTATGACATTTTTAACATGATCAACGATTCTTGAAATAAAACAAAAATGAATTTACTTGTCAAAATTTTTCTACTTTTAAAATAAAGATGGCAATTTCTTTTGACTGTTGAACATCGAAAGAACATCAATCGCTACTCCAAAGGCGATTAAGCTTCAAAGTGCAGAATCAAAGTACTTCTCCTCAAACCAGTATGCCTGAATGAAGGATCAACTACGTCAGAGACCATTTTTCATCTGACATCCCTGGCAGAGTTCTTGCCTCCTAAGCCCGACCAATGTTTTTCCCCACAGGGACTATCTCTCCTAAGCAAGGCAGAATTGCTATCTTGAACCAGTGATACTTTCATCCCCCGCAGTGGCCGAGTATCCAGTCATGTTCATCTATTAGTCTGTATGTCATGTCAGTTTTGTCAGCATACACATACATACACCATGCATTATTAATTTGCATTCATAATCATATTGCATCACTATCACTCTGGTCAGTCTTGTCCCCTAGTGATAAAAGTCCTTTCATCAATCGAGTTGTTAGTTCTTTCCCTGTCAGAAAGTGTTTCGTCTGAACAATCTCTCCTCTAGTTTATTTCTGGGTTGGAGTCAGTCCTCGACCACTTTGATAACTTGAACCTCTGAAAAGTAAGAAGACATTCGACAAACGTCACTCGTCACCATTAAAGATGATATATACGCTTTATCGGATTAAGGAAAATCCCCAGAGAAAACCTCACAACCCAAGACTCTCGGCAACACATTGATTTTTCTCTCCAAGAAAGTCAATGATAATGAAGTCATCAGCACCTCAAAATTGGATTGCATCACATGGCATTTCTCCGAGAAGATCTCGAAGAAAAGTATGATGTAATATCCCCAAGAAGAAAGCAGCCTCTCAAGAAACTCGTTTTCCCCAGTAGAGTCAATAAATGGCGTCTCCAACAGAGAAGTTTGTACAACTCTACAACTCAGACAAATAGGTTTCCCCAGCGAGTCTGACATCAAAAAATTTTCCCATCAAATGGCATCTCCCCAGGAAAATTTGGCGAGAAGTTTGCGAAAAATCGCTACAAATAGCGTCCCTTGTCAAGAAAGTTTATTGATAAAAGAAACTGAGACCAGTTCCTTGGCTGAAGACCAGGATCGAGGGGAAGTTTATTTCAGAAACTGAGACCAGTTCCTTGGCTGAAGACCAGGATCGAGGGGAAGTTTATTTCAGAAACTGAGACCAGTTCCTTGGCTGAAGACCAGGATCGAGGGGAAGTTTATTCCAGAAACTGAGACCAGTTCCTTGGCTGAATACCAGGATCGAGGGGAAGTTTATTGACAAAAGAAACTACGACCAGTTCATTGGCTAAAAACCAGGATCGAGGGGAAGTTTTTACCTTTTCTAAGCATCATTGCTTAGCAAAAGAAGATGGATGAGCAAACTACCATTCATAACCACCACCAAAATTTCGGGTATTCTGATATTTAATCCTCTTGCACCCCGAATGCCCGAATACCTTCGCCATTCACACCTTCGGGTCCAAGAAAATTAAATAGGGGCATCTGTCATACCCCAAATTTTGACCACCAAGATTTCCCATCATTGTGCAAATCATCATCACAATATGGATGAACCATCATGCCTCATCAATCTCCTCAAAGATGGTTGAGAATTCACTTCAAATCAAAGATTAGGGTTTTGAGCCCTCTCAGAGCATTTAGACAAAGGATCAATCAAGAAATGACATGATCTTTAACTTATCTAGCCTCTTAAACACCCATAAAGGATCATGGGGACTCCCATATCAAGAATCAAGCACAATATTGCAGTATTCCAAGTGGATCAAGCCTCAAGATCGCCAGTGTCACCAAATTAGGGTTTTGGTCGACTAAGGCCTCTAGGTGAAAATTTCCTTCTGGGCATGAGCCAATGTCTCAATGTATGGTCTAACAAAATAAAAAAGATCTCAAGAGCCCATCCACAATGGCAAAATCACCTTGAGGGTCCATCTATCAAAGAATCAGGAATTAGGGTTTGACCTAATTCAACCCTTGAGTTAACTTGTGAAGTGAGGCATGGCTTGAAGCTTCAAAATGAACTTCAAAGACCTCACATACATCATATTGACATATTTACAAGGTTTGATTGACTCAAAGAGCTCACATCATAAACCACAAGAACTCAAAACCATCTGATCACAAATTAGGGTTTCTGATGAAAAAAGTCAACCCTACCCTTTACTGCTGACCTACCCTTGATCTCAAACCTTGGGGAGGGGTCCAAGACATTCCTAAATACCCTTGGAGGCCATCCATGAAGTTTAATTGAGCCCAAGGATTGATTTCATAAAAGGATCACAAAGTCAAAATTTCATCTGCTGAAAAAGTTAACTATATAAAAATCCAAGTTTGACTTTTTGAATTTTTGGTCAAACAAGGTTCTTTAACCCTAAAAAAATGTTAATATGTGATTTGAATCATCATTCATCAAGAAAAAACAAAGAAAGTGAGTTAACTTGTAAAACGGGTAACCATAAAAAACTTAGAATTTTTCTAAGTTATGGAACAAAGTGGCTAGGGTATCAACTTTGCAAGGCCATATCTCCCAAACCCTAAGGCCTTTTTCTCCCATTCAAAGCTCAGATTCAATTTCATGTTACATACTTCAAATATGTCAACTAGACCTCATTCTAATTCATCATGGATTTTGAGTTATTGTTTGAGCAAAATCACAAAAAACATGAAAATGACATTTTTCCAACACTTAGTGAAATTTTCACTAAGTCAGAATCTGCCTTACTTTTTCCAAAATGTAGGGACATTTTTCACCTTGATCCAAATCAAACCAGGTCTAGGGGTGAACATCAAAGTTAAAGTATGCCATAAAGGGCTTTCCAACAAGTACCAGATCATCTCCAAATTCAATTTGAGCAGGGAGATACAGCCTTTAAAACATGGCATCATGAACTGGTTTTACAAGGCAGAATTGTACACATTTGCTCGATTTGTCCAAATCTGATAACTCCAAGCCTTGTCATCAATTTGGACACATCAGAGGATCAAATCCAAGGGGGATGATCTGATCCCCAAGCCTCCCAAGTCCAAGAATCTACAAGTAGCCCTAATAAATCTAAAAAGGCTACAAAGATGCCAAGACTTCAATTTTGTTTCCAAGCCTTTAATGAATACATCAAGGTGGCATGAATTGAGCCTATTCCAACTAAATTCAGTCAAGACTTATCTCTGAACCAAAGCTACAAAGCCTGTGCTCTAATCTCAAGTCAATGGCTAGAGGAGACTTGAGATTCCTTTTGCATAACATTGGCCAAAGGCCTGGTGCAGTTGCCATTCACTATTGCTTGCAAAACAAACTTGGCACATTATAAATAGACCTCAATTGTGATCAGTTTGAGTACACCAAAGCACCCAAACTGATGCTTTCCTCAAAATCTCCACTTTCACTCCAATATTGCCTTCTAACTCAAGTCACCATCGGGTTTTGAGTTTGAGAGCAATTCCAACCAAACCAATGGTTCACACACCTCACATATAACATATAGAAGTGATCCAAACTCTTACATAACATCTGTAACATCAGATTCTCAAAATCACCAGCCAACTGCTCAAGTTCTTGATAGATTTGCAGTTGAGGTACCACAGCCTGTTACAGCTCAATTCAATCCACTCCAAGCATTCAAACACACTCCTTGGCACCTAAGGAAGATATCCAGATCATTGGAACCTAGCTGTAACACCTCCAACTCAGAACTTGATCACCAGCTGCAAGAGATAAGCATGAACTCTTCAAACTCCATGATGCGTGCATATTTTATTGCACAATAATTTTGCCATATGTTCATAATCATGTACGGAGTGATAACCCTCAATCAATTGCCATGAATCAATCGTGTATGGAATTTCATGGTGTTCATGATGAAATTAGGGTTCTTGAGGTTTTCTTCTGGTTTCTCACTCAATACTCAAAATAAATGCAATTAAACTATATGGTTGTGATCCTTGTTCAAAAGCGAACAAGATTGGTACTTGAATCGTGCAAAACCATTGAGAAATCGTGGAGAAAAGTGAGAAAATGCAAATCTGCAAAAACAGAGGGCGCGGGCAAGAACCAAGTGTTCTTGGCGCCATAATTCAAATGTTTGAATTTTAGTTATTTTGTTTAATTGATTCAAAAATTAATTTCTCTCTGATTATTTATGTTTTTGAATTGATTTTTTTCTCAAAATTCATAAAACTGTTAAATTATTTTATTTTACAAAAAAATCCAATTTATATTATTTATTTAATATAGTTAGAATTTTTTTAATTAATTTCATTTTATTTGTTTTTAAACATTTTTAAATGAAATTCCCACTTTGATCTTTCAAAATCAATTGAATTTTAAACTTTCATATGATTAAACATGATTTTTCAAGATATTTTCCAAAGTGTATAACTTGTTTTTAAATATGATTGATATTTTGTCATTTATTATTTAAATTACCTTTGAAAAAATAACATTTAATTTAAAATTAGGGTTCCTCTTGATTTTAAATTTTAAAACACTTTTGGGCCTCTAATAGAGTGTAAGACCCAATCCCCTTTTAACCAAAACCTTTTTGGGCCTTAGACATTGTATAAGTCCCAACATATTTTCAAAAATCTCGGCGCGATCGCCAGTTCAAAACCAAATCACCCTGGGCCTCTCCCTGAGTTGTAAGCCTCATCACTTGTACAAAAATAAATTTTTGGGCCTCTAATAGAGTGTAAGACCCAATCCTTTGCAAATACAAACCATTTTTGGGCCTCAGATGTTGTATAAGTCCCGTTGTATTTTCAAGGCTTCCTAAAAGCATCCCCGCCTCCTCTTAGGCTTTGTACAAGGACCCTCCTGCTTCTTAGAAGTTCTCATGCTTTCTCTTGGGCTTAATACAAGGACCCTGAAGACCTCTTAAAGGTATAACACATAACTTAGTCATCCTTCGCTAGAGCAGTCTTTCCAGTGTCAAACGTCAAACCATTTTAGGGTTGATTCTCAACCCTCACTCGCCTCCTCTTGGGCATCATACAAAAGATAAAACTCTTCCACACCCGTAGACGTGGAGAGTCTAAATCCCCTCTTGAGTCTCAAAGACATTCTCAAGTTCCCTACAAACGTAGGAGAAACCCTGATCATCCGATCAATCCCTAACCAGGGCCAGTTTATTATCAGTATAACACTATCCCAAATCAGAACCTCAAGGCATCTGATACCTCAACTCTTCTGGAACCTTAGCCAGAGTTGAGTCCCCCTTTGGACCTACCTCAGGATCTCAATAATCCCTAGCATAGCCAGCCTCCTCTTGGGCTTTGTACAATGATTCTCCCCAGCGGAGCTAACCTTTTCAGGCTCTCTTATTGAGTCCATCAACTTTTTAGACTCTCTTGTTGAGTCAACCAACTGTCAGACTCTCTTGTTGAGTCAATCACCTTTTTGTACTATCTTGTTGAGTCAACCCTTTTAGCCTCAATCTCGGGCTTTGTACGAGACAGATAAAAACACTCTCTTGTTGAGTCAATCTTTTCCAGCCTCCTCTTAGGTTTGGTATAAAGATTCCCCCTAGCAGAAACTTTCAGCCTCCTCTTAGGCTTTGTATAATGATTTCTCCAGCTTGTTCAGCCACAATCTTGGGCTTCGTACAGGACCGATAAAAGCACTCTCTTGTTGAGTCAAAACCTTTTAGCCTTAATCTTGGGCTTTGTACAAGACATAAATCTTCATAACCTTCTCTTAGGCTTGGGACAAATATCTTCCCCAGCGGAGTCAATTCCTCCTAGCCTTCTTTAGGCTTTGAGAAATAAATTCCCTAAGCTGAATCAAACTTATTTCCGCCTCGATCTTGGGCTTTGTACAAGACAAATAACATTCTCTAGTAGAGTCAAATCTCTTTAAGCCTCAATCTTGGGCTTTGTAGAAGACACCTAAAAAGTCCTCAGTCGAGTCATTTTAGCTTCAATCTTGGGCTTTGTACAAGACAGATAAAGATTTCTCTCCCCTAGAGTCAGTACCCTTTTAGCCTCCTCTTAGGCTTTATATAATGATATCCCAAAAGAGTTAGCCTCTTTTTAGCCTCAATCTTGGGCTTTGTACAAGACACATAAACACTCTCTTGTTGAGTCGGTCGTTTCCAGCCTCCTCTTAGGCTTTGTATAAGGACTTCCCCAGCGGAGTCAATCAACCTCTTAGCTTCAACCTTGGGATTTGATCAAGGCACACAAAAATCAACATCCCCTATAAAGGAAATTATGGAATTACTGGATTCACATATCCCAGTTAAAGTAATCCTCCTTTATAAACAGTCACCCAACAGTTGTGATAAACAGACGAGATGTCTCCCTTTAGAGATAACAAATTCTCTCTCATTCAAACCTTTTAGCTTCAATCTTGGGCTTTGAACAAGACACAAATAAACCTTTTAGCTTCAATCTTGGGCTTTGAACAAGACAACAAAATATCGTTTTCCCTCCCTTAGAATAGGAGGAACTACGATTGCTCTGATTTCCCTGTTTCGTTTAAACGGGAATACGTAGGCATAAGATTGCGAAATCTTAGCGAGCATAGTAATCAAAAACTCTAGGTCCAGTGCCTTCATACCAATCAAAACTTAGGTCCGGTACCTTACCAAAAACATCGAAAAAACCCGAACATCAACAAAAACTCACTCACCCTCTCATATTTCCCAAGAAACTTTCCCAACCCATTAACGGATAAACACCATCAAGTACAAAGCGAAGCCTAAAGCTAACAACCTGTGGATAACCACATATAGGATGTGTAGTTGACAACTCCCCGTTGTATAACCTGACCCCGAACTCCCCGAATATCTTTAAGCATTTTTTCAATTAAACATTCGTGTGCAAGGTTAGTTTTAGATAGCTTCCCTTTCCCTTCCAGCTTCATGGGATAAATAAGAAATCAGAAAGTAGCACCCCCCTTCTTCTTCATTAAGCAGAAAACCCAAATTCCGCGATAAGGTGGTCGCGTCACCGACATAAATCGCGCGCTACAACAAGTAAAATTGACTTGAAAAACAATGACAATACAAAACAACGTGCTACCGATTTCGCGGATTCATGCCGAATAATTGAAGAAAACTAGTAGAAATGGTGACCGGTCAATAACCCTAATCTCAACTCCCCTTCTCTTCAACTGACTTCAAGATGCACAAAGGAACCAAGCTTCCAAGTACCAAGTCACCATAACAATCATCTACCAACCACTTTCTCCATTCCATCGCTCACGACTTTGGAATATAGAGATGCAAATATCTTCAAATATAGAGGCTGACGATTGATATCTTCCACCATCTGTCTTCAGTAACAACTCTAGAATCCCATAAACACCAGAGTTCTTCCATCAGAAACATATGCAGTGGAACCACCAAGGAATAAATTCAACCTGCCCTAATAAGATGTCAGAACATCTTACAAGACACCCCAACAAGAGAACTAGCCACTTCTCTTGCAGTTGTTGTAGAACCTCCTCAGAAACATGAACAACCACCGAGTTGTTACCATCGATCCAGAACATCCATCCTATCCATTAATACCCTTGAGTATGTCTGAGTTGATGAACTGATCTCCAAAACTCCTATTGTTTAAAACGCCAAAAAGTATCTCCCAAATATCTCATCCAAAAATAGACAGGATGCCTGCTCTGATACCAATTGAAATTCTGGCATAGCAAACAACATATGTCCTAACACATGTCAAGACATTATTCGGCATAATTATTAAACAAGAACATAACCGCAGACTGAAACCCAGGATATCAGTAACTGCAGAAACATAGATGTTTCGACATCTGTTCCAACATGTTAATCAAAACTGAAATGTAAATTGCAGAATGATAAATAACACAGAATATGATGACCCAATTCAGTGCAAATTGTAACACCCCCAATCTATCCCCCCAATTAATTAAAGCGATAACAAATAATCAGAGTATAATTAAAACATTCATGGCATAGACGGAGGCGTCACATCAACTGAAACAAAATACAACAATATGCTCATATAGATATGCAACAAACAGGTAGCACATAACAGAGGAACTCAGTTCCTAACACCCACTATTCAGATACAGAATAAAAGCGGAAAATCTGCAACTGAAATCTCATATATATATATATAACATAAAAGTTTGTCTGTCATACACAGAGTCATACATGTACAATCACAAAAAGAACATATACATATACACATAATCACAAACGATCTCCCCGACTACCCGGTACTACATATCAGAGCCGACCGACAAAAGAATGAAGACCTAAGCTTCATAAAAAGACCTCCAACATCTAATCTGCAATGCCTCATAGAGCATTCAAAACAGCAGAAGGGTGAGAAACACAATTATAATATAATTACATACAATTATATAATAACACAAAAATACACATATAAAACATTCTCACCACAACTTACACCATAATTCAAATGTAAAATAACACAACTCATATCTCATACATCCATCGCAAAGGCATATCAATCATGCACAATACATTTATCACCAATATATATATATATCTCAACTCATCAATTCCATTCACAATTCCACACAAAATTAACCCATTCATGATTTATGCAAATGCACAGAGACCGACACAACGACTCTATGCAATGCAATGCGGTACCGTTCCATCCATCATTCTCATCATTAGTTCACTCAAGAACTATTGGAATCATCACTTGTTACTTAGTGTAACTCCCCGTCGGGCACACGATGTTCCCCGTCGCTCACACCTCTTTGTATAAAGCACACGACGTTTATGGATCGCTCACACCTCTTTGTATAAGGCACACGACCCGATCGCTCACACCTCTTTGTATAAGGCACACGATCGTCCATAATCATCGCTCACACCTATTTGTATAAGGCACACGATGTTATAGCGGATTCCCTCTGGAATCGTTTCGTCGCTCACACCCACTAGGGCACACGACATCACATAAATGCATATCATGATGATTGGCATACAATGACTCATGACATTCAAATGCACACATATACACATCCATAATCATGCATATACAATCAAAAACAACACAATGCATTTTCTTGCCCTTAGGCCACAAACCATCATCACAACATTCCATCACATGCATTCACATCATATAACAGCACACAAGTCATACGATATATATCAAAAGCATATTGCATGATAACACATCAATTACACACCATTAAAACGGTAAAAGTCGACAAAATGACACATTTCCAAATTCCCGACATAATTAAATCGGCCAACAATCTCAAAACCATTTTAATAAGAAAGAACATCTCAATAGCTTTCTAACGGTACCAAGAACGCCTCGATCCGAGTTACGGATCAAAAGTTACGGCATCAGACGCAAAATCGGATACAATTTTACACCCTCTCTGGTCATACGCGTATTGCCTTGGGCCATACGCGTACTGCCCAGCTCGCTCGCCCATTCCATACGCGTAATGCCCAAAGTGCTACACGTATGGGCAGAGACTAATTCCTCCCAAAAAATTCCACTAAAACCCATACGCGTAATGCCTCACTTGTTACGTGTAATGCCCTGCCAGGTACGCGTACCATTACGCAAATCAGCAGAAGGCCGTGAAAAATGTGTTTCATACGCGTATTGGCCTCATTTCCCCCTTGCCATACGCGTATTGCCCAAACCAATAATGCCTAGCCTGATACGCGTATGGGCAGCGAAACCCAGAATTTTCCTGCATAATTTTTGCTACGGGTTCAACCAAATTCACTTCCAAATCTCATCTAAACACCAGAAAATTACCAATTCAATGCACAACAACATCTATCTAACATGTATCAACAATTAGGAACCTTAAAACATGATTTCAGACACAATTTGAATCAAATTCTAACAATCTCAACATATTAATGGTTTTGGTTCTATATCCAATTTCAACCAATATCACACAAATACATACATACATAATCATACACAAGTATAGGATAATCGAGTTTCGCACCCTTACCCGATTAATCGTGTTTTCAAAAGTCGGTTGGATCGTTTCCTTACTCTCCAAGTTTTTCCCCTTTTTCTTCTTTTCTTTCTCTTTTCCTTCTTCTTTTTTTCTTTCTCTCTATTTTTCTCTCTTTCTAACTTCTAAGTTCTATTTTAAGAAAAATAAGTAAAATGACCAAAATACCCCTACACTCAAATATCTCGCAAATGCTCCCAAAACGCGATAAAACATAATCACGATGAAAAATAATATATTACCAAATAAAAGTCAAGAATAAAATAATATAATAATAAAAATAATTAAATCTACTTGATTAAATAAATCTAACAAAAACTGGGCGTTACAACTCTCCCCCACTTAGAAATTTTTGTCCTCGAAAATATTACCTGAGACGAACAACTCCGGATACGACTCTCGCATCCGACTCTCCAACTCCCAAGTCAAATTACCCTCAGCAGCGCCTCCCCACGCTACTTTCACAAGCGCAATATCCTTGCCTCTTAACTGCTTCAACTCGCGATCCAAAATTCTCACTGGTAATGCCTCAACCGTAAGGTTCTCCCTTTGAAGACAGACGGTTTGTTCTTCCTAAACTCATCATTCCCACCAGCATTAGGTGCACCACGCACAGCCTGAGCCATAGCTTGCATATCAGCAGCCAAAGCAGCATCATTCCTACCAGCCATATTCTGTTCATATCCAATAACAGCAACTATGGTTAAACAAACAGCTCACCCAAACACAAAGACCGACACGGACTGGCACAAACTGACACAAACTGACACGGACTGGCTCTGATACCACTTAATGTAACACCCCAATCTATCCCCCCAATTAATTAAAGTGATAACAAATAATCAGAGTATAATTAAAACATTCATGGCATAGACGGAGGCGTCACATCAACTAAAACAAAATACAACAACCTGCTCATATAGATATGCAACAAACAGGTAGCACATAACAGAGGAACTCAATTCCTAACACCCACTATTCAGATACAGAATAAATGCGGAAAATCGGCAGCTGAAATCTCATATATATATATATATAACATAAAAGTTTGTCTGTCATACACAGAGTTATACATGTACAATCCAATAAAGAACATATACATATACACATAATCACAAACGATCTCCCCGACTACCCGGTGCTACATATCAGAGCCGACCGACAAAAGAATGAAGGCCTAAGCTTCACAAAAAGACCTCCAGCATCTAATCTGCAATGCCTCATAGAGCATTCAAAACAGCAGAAGGGTGAGAAACACAATTATAATATAATTGCATACAATTATATAATAACACAAAAATACACATATAAAACATTCTCACCACAACTTACACCATAATTCAAATGCAAAATAACACAATTCATATCTCATACATCCATCGCAAAGGCATATCCATCATGCACAATACATTTATCACCAACATATATATATATATATATATATATATATATATATATATATATCTCAACTCATCAATTCCATTCACAATTCCACACAAAATTAATCCATTCATGATTTATGCAAATGCACAGAGACTGACACAACGACTCTATGCAATGCAATGCGGTACCGTTCCATCCATCATTCTCATCATTAGTTCACTCAGGAACTATTAGAATCATCGCTTGTTACTTAGTGTAACTCCCCTTCGGGCACACGATGTTCCCCGACGCTCACACCTCTTTGTATAAGGCACACGACGTTTATGGATCGCTCACACCTCTTTGTATAAGGCACACGATCGTCCTTAATCATCGCTCACACCTCTTTGTATAAGGCACACGATGTTATAGCGGATTCCCTCTGGAATCGTTTCGTCGCTCACACCCACTAGGGCACACGACATCACAAGAATGCATATCATGATGCTTGGCATACAATGACTCATGACATTCAAATGCACACATATACACATCCATAATCATGCATATACAATCAAACACAACACAATGCATTTTCTTGCCCTTAGGCCACAAACCATCATCACAATATTCCATCACATGCATTCACATCATATAACATCACACAAGTCATACGATATATATCAAAAGCATATTGCATGATAACACATCAATTACACACCATTAAAATGGTAAAAGTCAACAAAATGACACATTTCCAAATTCTTGACATAATTAAATTGGCCAACAATCTCGAAACCATTTTAATAAGAAAGAACATCTCAATAGCTTTCTAACGGTACCAAGAACGCCTCGATCCGAGTTACGGATCAAAAGTTACGGCATCGGACGCAAAATCAGATATAATTTTACACCCTCTCTGCTCATACGCGTATTGCCTTGGGCCATACGCGTACTGCCCAGCTCGCTTCGCCCATTCCATACGCGTAATGCCCAAAGTGCTACGCGTATGGGCAGAGACTAATTCCTCCCCAAAAATTCCACTAAAACCCATACGCGTAATGCCTCACTTGTTACGCGTAATGCCCTGCCAAGTACGCGTACCATTACGCAAATCAGCAGAAGGCCGTGAAAAATGTGTTCCATACGCGTATTGCCCTCATTTCCCCCTTGCCATACGCGTATTGCCCAAACCAATACGCGTAATGCCTAGCCTGATACGCGTATGGGCAGCGAAACCCAGAATTTTCCTGCATAATTTTCTGCTACGGGTTCAACCAAATTCACTCCCAAATCTCATCTAAACACCAGAAAATTACCAATTCAATGCACAACAACATCTATCTAGCATGTATCAACAATTAGGAACCTTAAAACATGATTTCAGACACAATATGAATCAAATTCTAACAATTTCAACATATTAATGGTTTTGGTTCTATATCCAATTTCAACCAATATCACACAAATACATACATACATAATCATACACAAGTATAGGATAATCGAGTTTCGTACCCTTACCCGATTAATCGTGTTTTCAAAAGTCGGTTGGATCGTTTCCTTACTCTCCAAGTTTTTCCCCTTTTTCTTCTTTTCTTTCTCTTTTCCTTCTTCTCTTTTTCTTTCTCTCTATTTTTCTCTCTTTCTAACTTCTAAGTTCTATTTTAAGAAAAATAAGTAAAATGACCAAAATACCCCTACACTCAAATATCTCGCAAACGCGATAAAACATAATCACGATGAAAAATATTATATTACCAAATAAAAGTCAAGAATAAAATAATATAATAATAAAAATAATTAAATCGACTCGATTAAATAAATCTAACAAAAACCGGGGCGTTACACAAATCACCTACATCTTAGGGATACCAATCCAGAAAGAAGAATCCACTATCAGTAGTATGATTTTATGTCAATAACCTTCGGTTTACAGTAAACACCCACGTTTACCTATCACAACCCAATGAAGACTTTATCTAAGAACTTCATCCTAGATAAGAGAAATCCATCTCACTCCCTAAATCACAGCTTGTGATTATCTAACACTTACTACACCATAACTGTATCATCCTATTGAAAGACACCCCTTTCAATACAAAGTTCAGTCAAGCATCCTTGACTAACAAGTTAACTTGGATTTGCTTCAAAGCTTCATCCAAGAACAATACACGATTCATTACCCACGAGTTTTTGAATCTGTACAAGTGCCTATGTCTACCACAATGTATCAAATAGATACAGAGGGAGACTTACAAGAGAAACCTACGTCTCTCAAAACCTAAACCCTACTTTACAAAATGGGATTCCTAAGTCTATGTCGTTCTCTCTCCACTTCTGCATTAGGTCTTGGTCTTCCTTTTATAGCCTTCTGCTTTGTTGGGCTTTATATCTTTGATCCTTAATCCACTGCCAATCGCGCCTTGAATCTTGGAACAGATTTAAAACAAAACCTGTTGTGACAGTCATGATGTCGAATCTTCATGCTGTGACATTTTATTCGACATCTTTGGTATGGGGCATAAATCTTCATGTTGGAACATCTTTTCCAACATTATGTTTTACCAAAATTTAGTCAAACCATTGGAGCTTTCAGTTGTGATCGTAGATGATATCATCTAGACACCGTACACGGACCATATAGTGCATCAAGAGTTCGACGACATTGCACTATTTTTTGGTTATCTGTGGTGGGAGAGTACTGTTAGTTCCTATTTACCTGAGAGGCGTCTCTTCCAGTTTGGATATGTTCAGGGAAATACCTAGATTAGTCCTTATTATACCATATAAAGTTTATAAACAGTTTCATGCTAACATGGTGACCAGTGCCACTGCGATTAGAGAAATGAAGTGGTAGTGTCTTTTCCTATACAATGTCTGAATGGTTATTTATAGTTGTACTATAGAGTATCACACCCTTGCATCATCTCGCATGTCTCAATTAAGCCTACATATGTTATTGGACCTTTGCATGTTGAAGGACATCTAAATGACATATTTCTGAGTCACCAATGAGCGAACTAAACCCTATAAATAATATTACATCAATATTTAATAAATAAATTAATTATTATATTTCTGTAATAATATTAAAATCATGTAAAGAAATGTACCTATTTATAGTCGTGTTCCCTAAGTGAGTGACTTGGTTAGTCCATGTAGAAACAAATTTCTACTTATAGGATGACATCCATATTTAGTTAACATAATAAACAAAGGAAGAGAGATAAACACAAACTAGCTTAAAATATTTCAAGTGTTTCTCATACTCAAACACCAAATTTGAATGCCTGACATTATTCCACAATTCCATCACATGCTCTTAATTATTAGCCTCGACAAACTCCTTGTACTTTGCACCAACATTTTTTCGCAACATGGAATACATATATGAGGTGGACGGAGGATAAGAAAGTAACTTCAATGACTTCATCAAAGCAAGTTCCAGATCACTTACCATTACCTTGAGAAACAACTTCTCATATGTGAATAACTCTTTATGCTTCTCTAGTGCCCATGTGAAATTTCCCCCTTTCATGTTCCAAGTAAGCAAACCCAACAGAGAATGTTAACTCAATTGACATAACACCAATAATCTCAAGGAGGGGGACATGGGTACCTACTGATTTTGTATGTGCAGTCAAAGATCAAAACCAGATGAAACATATTCAATAACTTCACTAAATTAGGATGTGTCTAAAATATATTATCCACACAATCTGAGTTCTCCCTGTTTTTGGTCCAACACATATACTTCTCCTTATGAATTAAGCTCAACAAATGTTACATTTCCATCAGTGGACCTCTAATGGTTGAGGAATATATTTTTCTTGCCTTATACAATTGCCAGACATATGTTACATTATCAACATTCATATCTTTCAATGTACCCACTATGTACAACGGTGCCACGTTGTACTTTTTCATGTCGTTCATAAACTATATTTCTTCAAGTTTTAGAAGACCTAGTATGTCAGGATAGTCTAAATCCTCAATTATCCACATCTAACCTTTATGTCCTAACCAGAACCACTTAACACAAATCTCAACTGAAAGGGGCACTCAACCCTTCTACTACAGGTAGTTTCCAACTTTTTTTGTTCTTGTAATTTCCCCCTCTCACAACCAAGAAGAAGTTTGTCCTTCCCGTCTCTTAGCCCATTAGTTGTATCAGAACTGATGGTAACCACACTAATATTGTGTTGTTTCCCAATATATTGTGCCCATGATAATATTTTTGTCCGAGAGGGAAATATTTGTCAATTATAACAAAATAAACTATTCATAAATTCCATAAGCCGATTAAAAAAATTTAAAAGTTCCGATAAAAGTTGTAAGTAAAACATATCAAGTTAGTGGTGAAGAATTGTGTAAAATCTTCTAGTCCACCATCCATCATTGATTCATTCACGGTGATCAGTTTACCAACAAATATAAGGGCACCCGACTTTTTTTAGGGGGAGGGGGGGGGGTCAGAAAATCCAATATATCGATTTTAAAAAAATTTTGGTAGTTGAAAATTTTGCACCGAATTTATTTAAATATTTAGTATAAATGAATATCGGATTTTTGATTGCAAAGAAATGTTCGATAAATCCCCAAACTTCTACCTTTTTTATATTTTTGTGGTTACCTGATTTTTATGTTTAACTATCGGATATTTAATTTTTACATGATTTTTTCTAGAGTAATTATTTTTTAAAAATATAAAAATTTAGATGTAAATTATGAAAGAAACATTATTTCATTTAAAACTTATAGGAGTATCAGGTTTAATTTAAGGGAGTGGTGTTTTGGGTTGAATACCCTTCTCTAGTGGGTTTTATATTTCTAGCAAAGCCCATTGGATATTGGCCCCATATAAATGAAGTTATTGTATTCGAGTTAGCCTAATACTACTTGTTTAAATTTTAAATTTTGATATCATCTAATTTTTTTATTTTTTATATTGCAAGTATCTAAATGTAATTGATTAATTACGTTAGTTTCTAGAACATACTTTACAATATATATATATATATATATATATATATATATATATATATATATATATATATATATATATATATATATATATATATATTTATTTATTTATTTATTTATCAAAATTGAATAAACATTGGCGAAAGCAAAATCTTATTTCATAGTGACAACAAGATAAAATTTCAAATTTTTGAATAAAGTAAAGGATGATCCACGGTATGATAGTCTAACACCTTAAGATAAAATATTTTTTATTATATATATAATAGGATAGAATGACATATTAATATTGAATGATAATATAAATTTTTTACACTGATAATACATTATTATTAAACTCAATAAAAAATGTATTAAAATATATCCATGTTTTTTTAGTTCAGAAAATTGGTTTAATTGCAATTTTGATTATGTTATTTTTATTTTTTGAGTTTTGATCTTCCAAATTTAAAATTTAGAAATTTTGTCCCTTTAATTTTAATTTTTTTTGAGTTTTGACCCTCCTATTTTAAAATTCAGAATTTTTATCTTTCTATTTTCATTTTTTTTTTAATTTTGGTCCTTTACTTTAATTTTTTTTTTAACTTTTGGCCCTCCTATTCAATTAGTTCCAAATTGAAAAGAGGATTAAAATCTAAAACAAAACTTAAAATGAGAGACTAAAGCTAAAAAAAATAAAAATAAAAAGATCAAAATTCTGAATTTTAAAATTGGGAGATAAAAATTCAAAAACTAAAAATAGATGGACACAAATTTCAACTTTTAAAATAAATGGATCAAAATTTAAAAAAAAATGAAAATAGAGGAATTAAAATTGCAATTAAGTTTAAAAAATTTAATTATATATATATATATATATATATATATATATATATATATATATATATATATATATATATATATATATATATATATATATATATATATATATATATATATATATATATTCAAAATGGTTTATCTTCGACTTTTTTACTGTACTGCCCCTATTTGAAATCATATATACCATAATACCCCACTTTGAAAAAAAAATTCCAAGATACCCCATATTCTGAGGGTGCTCGCCATTTGAAAGTAAGAGCACATGAAGGAAAAAAAGTGTAGTATGTGCTCGCCATTTCAAGTGGAGAGCATGTGAATGACTTTTTTTTTTTTTTTTTAATTATTTAATAGTTTATATGATTTAATAAAATTATTTAATTAGTTTTAATAATATAAATTAATGAGATATTAATATAATAATAATAAAAATATTTTTTTTTTCAGAAAATTAATATTTTTGAAAGATTTTAATTTTAATGATTTAAAATATTATATGTTATTGAATTAATGATAATATAAAAAATTATTAATTTGAAGGCAATTATTAATCTTTCAATAGTTTATATGTATTAAAAAATTATTTAATTAATTAAAATAATATAAATTAATTAAATAATAATATAATAATTAAAAAATATTATTTAAAAATGAGTGATACTCGTCGAATGAGTTGGCGAGCAGAAATGTAAAATTTTTCTATAAATAAACGTCGTTGTGTATCAACATTAATCATTCCAGCGAGGTATTTGCGTATTAAAAAATGTCGGTCAAAGCTCTTGTGTTTTATGGGCAAGAAAAAAAAATGAGTGTTTACCTAGATCCATTGTGGAACTTCAGAACCGTGGTTGCAGCAATTAACACAGGTTTTCGCCAGTTGGGTGGCCGTCGCATGAAGGTGAGGAAAATGGAGTATCGTTGTCCGTATATAACGCTGACTGATGCAAGCCCGGAGGGTACGTACATGTATTACATGGATCGTATAGAAAATGATGAAGATGTACAATGTATGTTTTCAGCACATAGTGGAGAAGTTAATAGAGGAGTCGAAGATCCACTTGTGTTGATTGTTGTTGTGGATTAGCTTGTATGTTTGGTTGTTGAGTTCGTAATCTTCTAATGTTGTTGTTGATTAGTTGAATTATTTAAATCAAGCATTGTGTTGTTGTTTTATGAACAAGTCCTAGTGTGTAATTGTTTGAAAACGTTGTCTTGAAATATAAATTTGTGCTGGATTACAGAGAAAGCAAGTTCAAGCTACATATAAACCTTAATTAATTAGAAACTTGGATAACAAATAATATTATCTAGTCGGTCGGTTTGATAGGCCGGCAACATTAGGACATTTTCGACGCATATGTCCTATTTCTCTGCAAATTCCACACCTTCTCTTTTCCTTTTCAACGTCGTCCATTTCGGTTCTAATCCTACTACTGGTTAGACGCCCCTTCTTATTTCTTCTCATGGAATCGCCGTGGCAAAGTGTAAATCCTTCATATTTTGGCCAGTTGTCTTCGTGGGGTAGTCCCAAGAAGCTCTCCTGGTAGACTTTGAATACGTTGAGAACTGTGAAAACTTCTGGGATGTAAATGGAGTAGTCTTGACGTATACTAGAACATGCTGCGATAACGTGGGAGCAAGGTAAGTGAAACACCTGAAATTTCCCACAGTCACACCACCGATTCTTTAGGTCAACACCGAAAGTACCTGTGGGACGACCATCGTAAAGCTAATTGAAATGTAATTTGTTACCCATATTAACAAATTGTTTCCGCAATGCTTTATCCTTAATCTCGCGCATGAAGTTTTGAGCAACGTGTCTAATACAGTAGACACATTATCTTCATCTCCCACCAAAAAATCATCAATATCTCACAACCACACCCTCATTTAAAAATGTCTTTGTTATGGATGGGCAACGAACACCGCGGTACTCAAAAAAATGTTCAGGCTAGTGTAAGTATTTCTAAAAAAAATTTGTATGTTTATTTTTTTTTATTTTGTGTTAACTATTATTTCTTTTTTTTTTTCAGGCTAATGTAAGGTTCCGATTACATTCTCATGCACACGTTCAAGCTAGTGGCCGAATAATCCCGTATTTAGAAATAGCGGTTTTTGCAAATTTTGCCAAAATAAGACATCTCCAATTTGACACTAGCCTAGTCCTTGCTCTATTAGAGAGATGGAGACCCCGAAACACACACGTTTCATTTACGAACCGGTGAATGTACTATCACATTAGAAGATGTTAACATGTTGCTAGGTCTTCGAGTGGATGGAAAAGCGATTGTTGGCCCTACCGAAGTTACCAACAATGTTTATATGGAGAACCTAGGGGTAGAAACTACAGAATTCGATAAAAATAGAGGGTCCGTGAAGATTGTTTGGCTAGAGCGCTTATATCAAGAGTTAAACAATAAGCCGTCTCTAACCGCAGAACAAACTCTATTACAGGCTAAACTTTATATTCTACTGGTAATTGCTACCATTCTTTTTCCGGACAAGAGTCAAAATCTGTTGCATTCGTCATGGATTCCTTTCGTAGGGGATCTCGAAAAATGCAACACATTTAGTTGGGGATCTGCTTGTCTTGCAAGACTGTATAGAGAAATGTGCAAGGCTGCAGACAAGGATGTTAGGAGCATGAGTGGATGTGTCTTACTGCTCGTTAGTTGGGCATTCACGCGTATACCATTGTTTGCTCCTACTAGTACGGTGCAACCGTCATTTCCATACGCGCAAAGGTATTACAAATATTAATATGCATTTTAATTTCTTTTTAATCAGCTAAACCTAAGTTGTATATTTTTTTTTCATGCCAGATGGACCCAAAGAAATATGAATTACGACAACAATCCGCGTTTCTATCTGCAAGGGTATCGAAACGCACTTGATCACATGGAAGAAAGAGACGTGAGTTTGCAAGCATAGCTCTCTACATGTTGCTATACACATCTTCTTTGTATTCTAATTGTTTTATTTGTTGCAGTTTATATGGAGGTCGTACATTGAATTTCCAGTGCCCGATCAAAGAGACAGCAGAATCTGGAGTTCTACAATTTATCTTATATGTTTCTATATTATTGAAATGCATCAAACAGATAGAGTAAAACTCCAGTTTGGTTTCGAACAAGATATCCCTCCCCTCCCAAGGTGTCTAAAGGAACACCACGAAATAACAATGAAAATGGCCCAAAAGGTTCATTGGTGCGAATTCAACAAGGAAGAGGTTAACGAATGGAAACACAGGAGATATTTGGTTTTGCAGGGAGTTTCTGTAGTTGGTGAACGCAAGCCAAGCCTGGAGTATTTAAACTGGTTTCGTGCGATTTCTTATGTGCACATCGCACCAGACCAATTTTTGAACGACCCTCGTACGCAAGCTTCGTCTTCAACACGACCAACTGCCGCTACAATGACTCAGGATGCACCATCAGTGTACACATCCCAATTTGGGGGACATGCATCTTCCTCCGCTCAGCACACATACCAACGCACACAAACCACCGAAAAACACACGTTCTACTCACCCAACGACCAAACTCCCTACACTCAAATACCTCAACAAAACTACCAATACAACTACAGCCAACAATATCAACACCTAACCACCCATCGACCACCCTGATAGTTCACACTGGTACCACCGCCAAATTTCAACCAATCAAACCCCTAATATCCACAACACACATTCAACACCTCATTCTCTCAACCCACCTCCACCTTCACGCCTGACGATGTCTACATCCCAACCCTCCAAAGTACCCGACCCAGTACCTACAACCAACCACCACAACCACCATATTCATTCCAACATTTTCTGCTGACGGAGGAACAATTAATGCAAATGCCTGACTTAAACATTGATGACATTCTTGGGGAACAAGTAACGACACAAGCGGGTCCCCTTTCACAGCGACCAGAGCCTTCAACGACACATCACGGTGAAGACATGTCTTCCGATTCTTCTCAATCACCTCCAGAGAATGCAAATGAACTTATGGGTAGGGGACATCGACATAAACGGGGCACTAGGTGTGGGACAGGCGGCCATTATTGATGTAACGTTTCTTAGTCTTGAATAGAAAATTTATTGTTTTACTGTATGTATTACTAATGTATTATGTTATGGCATTTTATTTTAATATTGTATAAAAAAAATTAATTAATTATTTTAATATTATTCTTTTAATATATAATATTTTAAATCATTAATTCAATAACATATAATATTTTAAATCATTAATTCAATAACATATAATATTTTAAATCATTAAAATTATAATCTTTCAAAAATATTAATTTTCTGAAAAAAATAATATTTTTATTATTATTATATTAATATCTCATTAATTTATATTATTAAAACTAATTAAATAATTTTATTAAATCATATAAACTGTTAAATAATTAAAAAACAAAAAAAAAAAGTGCTTCACATGCTCTCCACTTGAAATGGCGAGCACATACTGCACTTTTTTTCCTTCATGTGCTCTTACTTTCAAATGGCGAGCACCCTCAGAATATGGGGTATCTTGGAATTTTTTTTTCAAAGTGGGGTATTATGGTATATATGATTTCAAATAGGGGCAGTACAGTAAAAAAGTCTTTATCTTCCCCTACAATCAAACTCTGATAATGATCTGATTCTCATGAGAATCAAATCAATACTTAAACTAAAAACAACATTGATGATTACAAAGTTTTATACTATAGTTTAATGAAAGGGAGCATCAACAAAGTAGTATTTTATACGTTTGAAAATCACATCGTATCTACATCTCCATGATTCCAACAAACACAAGAACAATTCAATCTTTTCGTGTCAGAAGAAAAACAATCTATAGTCTCCATGTGTTCAAATCAAAAGCTGACATTAATTTATAATATTTTTTTTTAAACAGCAAAACAAATGGAATTAATTAATAGGCATAAGAAATGCCATTGAGTTACAAAGTCACTAGTTTGACAATAATATCAGAATTACACTTCCACCACAAGTAACACAACCTGCAGCAATATCAGTGCAGGAAAATCCATCCTAACAACAGAACTTAACATATTTATAACCACCCTAACCAGAGGACAACCAAAACCGGGCATTGATAATGACACACACAGAAAATTTTCCCCCAGCACCGGCTGAAGCTCCAGCCCGAAAAGCGGGACACAAGGTCGACGGAAACAGCCCGTTAAAGCCAATGAATTACAATGATACAAACTTGACAGTAATAACAGGATTTCTATGCCACCACAACGAACAAGTCTGCATAATTATGAAAACAGAAAAACCACCCAATCCACACTAACAGAACATAATTAAAGGCCACCTTTACGGCTGCGACGAAACCATAAACGGAAACAGTCTAGACCGAATACTGATGGCAGCAATCATAGGAGGATCTTCCCCTTACACTGCCAAAGACACCAGCCCGAAAAACGAGAAACAGACCACCAGTGACAGAAAAAATTGTCCTGCTCCAGGGAGGGGTTAAGAGTTTGTGCAGCCCAAACAGAACCTAAGGTCTGCATTCCACTGAGATATATTCACTCTTGGGTTAATCAATTTTAAGGATAGCCACCTACGAGAATATTCTTTAACATCCTCAAATAGCTGTTCTTCATCAATTCCTGAATTACGGAACAATTTATTGTTCCTAGCTTTCCAAATAGTCCACACGCACGCGAACCATATTGCACTGACTTTTGCCTCCGTCTCCTTCCCGTTTCCGATTAGACCTTCAAACTGATTGAAGTGGCTGGAACCTTCTCTTTGAAATGCTATTTGAATCTTTAGCCATTTGCATATGTTTTGCCACAGACCTGCTGAGAAAGAACACTCGAAAAACAGGTGAGATGTAGTTTCCTCACTCCCGCACTCCCCGATACAGTTTAGCGATTCAGTCCCTATGACACCCCTTTTGAAGAGATTATCCTTTGTCGGTAACCTATGCTGAAACAGTCTCTAAACTAGACAAGATACCTTCAAAGGAATGAATCTACTCCAGACCTTAGACCATACGGGATTAGGTTGACTTGGAACTGTCTCTAGCATATCACTATACGCTTCTTTTATAGAATAAAAGTGAGAATTTTCCCACTCCCCTATTTTGATACTACAAACATCGATCCACCACTTTGAGGCTTGATTCCTCCCTAGTTCTCTATTATCAGACAAGTTACCATATATGTTTTTCAAAGCTTTGTACCACGTACCATTCCTTTCCGAGTTAATTCGCCATTTCCACTTACCTAGGAGAGCTTTGTTGAAAATTTTCAGATTTCTAACACCCAGTCCCCCATCATTTATAGGTCTACAAACCTTTTCCCAATGAATCCAATTTATGCTCATCTCTTTCCCACCCCCACCCCAAAGAAATTGTTTGAAAATAGACTCGAGTTTCGAAATAATACCTACCGACGCCTTGAAGAAAGAGAGAAAGTATACTAGAAGAGCAGTAAGGATTGATTTAAGGATCACCACTCTTCCTCCAAATGAAAGGTATTGATTCCTCCATCTGTTAAGTCTAGATCTAACCACCTCTATCACCGGAGTTTCAAGTCTCTTTGAATTACATCCGATAGGGATACCAAGATATTTGAATGGGAGTGATCCCATTTGACAGTTCAGAATTTCTGCTGCTTCTTCAAGCCACCTGTACTGGATGTTTATCCCTACTAGCAAGCTTTTGTTGAAATTCACCTTGAGACCAGACATTACTTCAAATAATAGCAAGTTTTCCTTGATAATTCGGATATTCGACCAACTTCTTTCCCCTATTACCAAAGTATCGTCCGCATATTGGAGATGGGAAAAACTATCTTCACCTTTATCAAATTTGTACCCACTATATAAACCACTATCCACCGCACGTTTCATAAGCATATTGAATCCTTCCGCTACCATAAGAAAGAGAAACGGTGAAATAAGGTCACCTTGTCTCAATCTTCGTTCCATTCTCACTTAGTCGGACTTCCATTGACAAGCAGAGATATTGAAGATGATCTAAGGCATTCAGCTATCCACCACCTCTATTTGTCATGAAACCCCATCTTAGACATTATGAAATCAAGAAAATTCCAATCCACCGAGTCATAGGCTTTCTCGAAATCTACTTTAAACATAACCACTTCCTTTTTCCTTCTTCTAGCCTCATCTGCGATTTCATTAGCTGCCAGAATACCATCCAAGATGTGCCTTCCTATTATGAAGGCAGACTGCTGCTCCGAGATAACCAAACCTATCACTTTTTTTAATCTGTTGGTTAGAACCTTAGAAATCACTTTGTATATGCACCCTATCAATGATATAGCCGTGAATTCCGATATTTGCGTCGGGTTTCTCTTCTTTGGAACCAACACTATAAAGGAACTATTGGCTCCTTTGACCACCCTGCTGTTTTCACGAAATTCTGCAAAGACCCTCATAAAATCTTGTTCGATTTCGTCCCAAAAGTCCTTCACAAATTTGAAATTCACTCCGTCCGGTCCTGGACTTTTGTCACTATCACATTCCCATATTGCTCTTCTAACTTCCGCTTCCGAGAATTCTATCACTAGATCTCCATTGAGCTCTGGTGTTATCCTTTTAAAGGAAAGGTTCTCTAGGACTGCTCTTACACCGCTATCTATGAATTAACGTCGAAAGTGTTCAAAGATCTCATTTTTTATTTCATTTGCCTCTGTTATCCTCTTGTCATTCACTACTAAACTCACTATCTCATTATCTTTTCTTCTTTGGCTTATGCATCGATGAAAGTACTTTGAATTTGCATCCTCATCCTTTAACCACTTCGACCGCGCCTTTTGCCATTGGATATTACAGTTTAGTCTCGTTAGGTCATGAAGTTTGGTGCCAGCCTCTCTTTTGGTGAGTAGCTCTTCCTCCGTAAGGTCTGAATTTTCTCCCTGGATCTCTAATTGATTTAGCTTATCCTTTGCCTCAAGGATTCTTCCTTCCATGTTTTGTGTGTGATTCTTATGCCATTCTTTAAGACTATTCTTTATTCTTTTGAACTTCTCTTTTAATACGAACATTCCCCTTCCTTCTACTTTTATCTCATGCCATCTTTCTTTAATGAATTTATGGTACCCTTGCACCTCCTTCCAGCACTTCATCATGCGAAACGGTTTTGGACCCCAATCTTGAATATTTTCGCAAAGCATGATGGGGCAGTGATCAGATAAGTCCTTGTCAAGGCACCATTGTGTACTCTTTGGCCAGCTATTTAACCACTTATCTGAGATAAGGAATCTATCCAACCGGCTCATCACTTTGCTCCCGCTTCTGGACCAAGTAAATTTTCTGCCCTGAAGCGGGAGGTCTATCAGCTCTGACTCGACAATGGAGTTATCAAAGTCTTCTATCTCCTCCCTTCTATTCCCTTCACTACCCTCTTTTCTTTCGGCCGTTTCTCGGATATCATTGAAATCTCCCATTATGCATAAGTTCTCTCTTTTCTTCCGTTCTACTCTTGTTTCTAAATCCGCCCACAATTCTCTTTTCTTTCTACCGTCGCAAGGGGCATAAACTGAGGCTATATTGATAACTAATCTATCTTCCCCAAATTCGCCTTCCACCCAGAGGGTGTAATCCTGAATTTGTTTACTTTTCATGTTGAACATGTTGCTGTCCCAAATTGCCAAGATTCCTCCAGACCTACCTTCTGATGGTTTGAATACGAATTCGAAGCCATTGGATCCCCAAAGAGAGAAACACGTAGCTCTATCGATGTGTTCCATTTTTGTCTCTTGGATGCAGACGAGGTTAGGATTCTGATTTCGGATAAGTTTGTTTACTGCCTTTCTCTTAACCAAACCCCCAAGCCCTCTAACATTATAACTGATCAGTTTCATTGATATCATTGAGAGACGACCACCCTAACTAGAGAGCTCCCTTTAATAACTATGAGCTCCCTTTCCCCCTATTTACTCTCAACTCCAACTCTTGAATTATTTCCCCTTCCTCCCCTTTGTTGATTAAACCAAAGTCTTTACCTAAATCCCATACGTCTTTAGCTATCTCTCTTGCCTCCCCGTGTAAAATTCTCCAGTTTTCCCTATCCGACTCTTTATCTATTAAGTTGTAATCAATAGAACAAGGTACCTGTCTTTGTGATACTTTTTTAAGTTTACAATTGCAACTCTGCTTCTTCTCTTTTCTTTTTTTCGCCCAAACTTTCTTTTTTTTGAGGATATCACTCATACGCCTTCTTCTATCTTTATACATGCTAGCTGGATTTTGGACCTCATCAGTGCCTTCGGTTTTCTTAATCCCATCTTCTCTGTTAGCTTCACTATTTTCAAAAGGCTTCACTTGATTTCTGTTACAGCTACTACCCTCCTCTGCCGACACTGGGTCATACGGGTTTAGTCTATTTTTGCTTGTACTGATGTGACATTCATTTCTATCAAAAGAGGATTCTGACTTTTTATTGATAGGTGGGGTATTCCTTTTATCAGTATTAGGGCATGGGTCCCTATTTGCATTAATCCTAACTGCTTCCTTGTCAAAAGTATTTTTTGGACTGCCATCATGAGTTTGGCCCACTTTTACGTGGCTACAATCTTCATTAGGCCCATTTGTTGTCTCTAAGATTTCCTGTTGCTCCAGCTGGTTTGGCCCATTCTCTGAGTAAGTCTCTGTATGTGATCTAGGGATCTTTTGTGTTGGATTGGCGTCTGTCGCTTTTGCATCAGAATTACTACCTTGATTATCTTGACAACCATCATCTTTTTATTCTAGAGCATTGAGTGGATTGCCGTTCTCGATGTTGTTGTTTGCGCCTGCTGAATTCTCGAGCCCCTCGAAGACCCTACATCTGTTTCTAGCCTCCTGCAGTAAATGTAGGTAATTATGATCCAACATCTCTCTCTCTCTTCTCTTCGTCTTCCGAGATTGCCATTGATGAAGAGATGAAGGATGAATCTGTGTCTTCAATACTACTATCTTCTTCAAGCATTTCCAAAATGATTCTTTCTTTTTCTACATATGAACATTCACAGAGTTCCTCCGTAATTCTGATAAAGTAACTCTCATCATTGATGTTTATCTTCATTATCTTATTGATGAACTCCATTTTTGGTGTTCTAACAAGTACCTTAGCGATATCCAGTCTTTGTAGATTTTCCATCACAGGGTCGAGCTTGATGAATCTGCCAAAAGAATTTGTCAGCATTGAGAATACTCTCCTCTTCCACGCGTGTATAGGAACACCGAACATACGACACCATATATTTCTCGCCCCCCTAGTGTCTCTGGTTTCCCATTTTCTCACTACTGAGAACAACTGATTAAACATTGTTTCGGCTTCCTTCATCAGAACGTTAAAATCTTCGTCTTCGTCGGTTTTGAGAAAAACCTTTTCCCCCCAATAGGAATTGCTTTGAGTGATACGATACCTTCATTGACAAACCTTTGGTTAATCGATCCCAGCATTTCTGCGTCTTTGAGGCATCCAATATATCCATTCTTAACCCATTCCATTTCTTCTTCCTTGATATTAACTGATAGGCCTACCCACGGCTTCTCTTCAGATCTGGGTACGTTGTGTTTCGCTTTTGAAGAACCCGCGGTGTTGTATGTAGTGACCCTTTGAGTTGATTCTGTTTCCTTGGTTACTTCAGCGTAAGTTTTTCCATCCTTTCTCCAACTCTGTCGTAATCTTGGTCTTTGTTTAGTTTTTCCCTCCTCTTGGATCCTCACTCTTATACCATTTTGGAACAATTCTTTGTCTTCTCTGTTGAATCTCTTCACTTTCCCTTCAATACCCTTCTTGGAAAATTTGGAAATATTCACCCACACCTTATAGCTTTCGAACCAAATATCCTTCAGTTGCTTCTCTAGCCCTTCCTCGTTTTTGATCCCTTTGAACCTTACAAAAGCAAAGATTCTCCCTTGCTTATTCCTCTTTTTGGCTATGTATACATCTATCACCCTTCCCCATCTTTCAAATTTTCTCGCCATTTCTTTCTCAGTAATATCCTCTGGCAGATTGTTTACATAACAGGTCGTTATACCTTCTGTCGATGATCCGTTAACATCAGTCCTTCTGCTGTCTGGCCGTACTGTTCTCCCTCTTCTTGGGCGCACTTCTACCCATCTCTCGTGGTTTCTCATACTCTCATAGTCTCTTGTTCTCTCATGGTTTTTCTCACTGTTTTGGTCTCTTGTTCTCTCAAGGTTTTTCTCACTGTTTTGTTCTCTCATGGTTTTACTTCAAGAACAGTTTGGATGGACGATTGTCCGCTTCAAAGTGTGATTTATATGATTTATATGATTTATAATATATGTGCTCGTAGGTAGTGAAAATCATATGATTTTCAAGTTGTGTCTTGTTGTGGTAATAAAGTTAAAAAGAAAAGGAGATTGAAGCAAGTCAACGAGGTGGATTTGATGACAACAGGTAGATACATTCACAGGAAGCTTTCAATTGGGATGATCCATATGGCCCATAAGATTACTCATGACAGATGAGGATCTGGTGCCGACATCGCTTATAGCTTGATAAATAAATTCCTAAATACTTTGAAAGTTTATGTAAAAAAGTAGCGAATATATGTATTTCTCAATAGAAATAGAAAATTTCAATATTGCTACAATTTTAAATGGTATTTTAATAGTAGATAAACTCAGGACAATCCATATATATATATATATATATATATATATATATATATATATATATATATATATATATATATATATATATATATATATATATAGTTAATTTTGAGAACACGCGACAATTTATTGGAACAAGAGTATCTAGAAATAATCGTGACGTAGTTTATGAATAGAGAATTAAGGTAATGAGATCTCCATGATATAATGTGATGATAAAAGCTTCGCAGAGTTCACAATTTATTTGAAGTTACAAATAATAGTTCCGACATGGATTTAATATGACACCTTTAATTAACCCCTTAGTCATCATCAAAACCTGTTAAACATGTTAAGCACATAGAACTAAATTCTTACCCTTTTTTATTATGACAACGCATCTTTTAGAGAAGTGGCTTAGAAGAGAGGTTAAGAAGAAGAGAAATTAGAGTGTTAATTCCTCCTGGGAGATATAGCAAAAAACAATATTTTAGAACTTTTAAATGACGAAAAATACATTTCCCCTCTGTTGTGGATTATAACCGAGGAGAAATATACAATTGAGTTTATTATATCTAATGTGGATTGCTTATTTCACCAAACACTAATTGAACATATAACCTTTCAAATTGATTTAGATAATAATTATATGAATAATTATGTTATATTTAAAGAACAACTTACACTAATCAATAATTTTCGAGCATCATGTAACTCATTATTCATCTTTCGTTCTTTGACGGTTAGAATTTCGTTCAATGTTTCATGTTATTCAGTCAACATTTCCTCTCGACTAATTCATTCTGCAAATCATAAAATTTTGATGTTTTGCAAAATGAACAAGTATAGAAGAAAGAGTTGAACGGAAATTATAAGCATTTGAAGAAATTTTAACCATTAAAGAACGAGAGATGAATATAGAGTTACAAAATGCTCGAATAACATTTATTAGTGTAAGTTGTTTTTTTAAATAAAACTTAATTTTTCATAGTATTACTTTATAAATCAATTTAAAAGGTTAAAGAAGAAATCGCATCATTCAGTGAAATTGCAACCTGGAAAAAATGGTGAAGGGTAAGAATGTGAAGAGGAAACATTAAGTTATGTTGCAGCAACACAACTTAATGTTTCCTCTTCAAATTCTTATCATATATCATATGCTTTGGGTTGCAATTCTTTTTTAGATGATGCAACTTCTTCTTTGTTGAACAAATGGTTATGTTTTTATGCTAGACCTATATCAGTAAAAAATAAATGCTTATATACTTTAAAATAAATATCGTTTAACATAACATGTAAAGAACACATTAAAAATGACGGAAGATATATTAGATTTCTCTTTGTTTGAATGTCTCAATCGAGGGGAAAAGTTATCCTTAACACTTATCCAATAAGTTAAAAATCAAACCGAGGGGAAAAATGAGGGAAGGGGTTGCTACATTTCAACTCAGTTAGAACTACCAATTGAGGGTTAAAATAACATGTGCTATTTTGAAAATGCTATTGCTGGAAATCAAACTCATGCCCAAAGCAACATTTTACTTTGGTTGTTTGTGGCCAAATGGGGAAAGTAATCACTTTATATGACATCATGCCTTACCTCGCCTTATCAACAGAGGTAAAAACCTTATTGCAACTGGGGTGAATTCTTATACTAGTAGTAGTAATGGGTTACATCGCTTATAAATATCACATTTTACTTATTCATAGGCAATGTAAGACTTAACCACTCACACTTGAACCTAACAATTTCCCCCACATATTTGAGTTTTCACTCATATAATAGAAAATAATAGAGAATCCAACTTCTTCTCTCCTGCCAAGACGAACTAGGGCTCTAATATCATTTATTGGGGAGTTCGGATAAGGCATGAGCATCAACGAGCTATGAAGCACGAACACCGCATGGAGTAGGCGTGTCGTAGGGTTCGACCCATGTATGTGTCTTACACTTGTATGACACTTATTCGACACTTGTCGACAAAGTCAGACAAGTGACGAAAAAGTCAGACAAATGCTTACCAAAATTGGCTTTTTGTTTGATTTGACATTCTTAAAATCTATATCTAACACTCATTATGATATTCATACAACACATGTCAGACTATTCAAACAAATGTTTCATAAGAAATTGTTTCTTTCTTTGCTTCAACACACCCTATACATTTCTTGAAGAAATCTCACATACATTTTAAAAGGTTAAATATGTATTAAAACAATGTTATCAATGAAGAATTGAAAATATTAATTTTAATTAAAATGTTTTTAACTCTTTAATAATAAATGGATAAATGAAACTCAAATAGGAGTATTATATATATATATATATATCCATGTCTTATATTTTTTATATTATCAAAGTCGAAGTATTAGTAGAGTCGTCTCAAACTTGTGAGAGGTCCTGTATAAAAAGTTTAAATTAGTTTCCGTTTAGTCATGTAATATTTGTATGAGCTTTTATTTAACTGTAAATTAACAGTTGAATATGTTTTTAGAGATCCTTTTAGTCATAACTTAATCATAAAAAAATAGGAGGCTTTGTACTATAGATTGCCTTGTACACTCGCAAAAACGTTCTTGAGTATTAGTGTGTCGTATCCATGTGTCAGTTTCAAAGTCTAAGATTCATACGTAACAAACCTAATATTTCAAAATTACAAGAGTGTGAGATGTCACGATTACTCGCAATATTTTACCTTTTAATAAATGATGTAATCCTTATCCATTAACACTTGAACCCAATGCAAAACAAACCCAACCTTGAGCAAATAATATTGTAACTAACATATTTTCACACAAAACAATAAAGGTCTACCTGTTCTTCCATTTCACTCTCTTTATTTTTTTCCTCATCAAATCAATATTTTGAATTACATTTTTAAGATTGAGTTTAGATTCTACACCAGTTGGAGAATTTTAATGAAATAGTTTATTCTTTCCATAATTTTTTTTTATCAAAAATATAAGATAAAAATACATAGAACAGTTAAAGAACTATATTTTTCCGTAAAAGAAATTAAATTATAACTTTTATTTTACTGTAAAATATAATGTGAAACAGACAAAATATTAAAGATATATAATCGAAACAATATAATGAAATAATTGCCAAAAGATCCGAAAAATCGCCTTCAAACTAGTTAATTCCAAAAATATTAAATATCTTCATTTCATGAAAATATATTATTATTCTTTTTTTATAAAACAAACTATAGGAATTAAAAAAAAAACAATGAGTACACTTTTAAGTTTGAACACATTATATACTATTTGAATTAATGTAAACGAGATTCACTCAAACTTGCTTCCTCGTGTCTCATGAATCATCATCAAATCCCAACCACACATGGGCTGACTGAAGAATCGAAAAACATTACAACAAAAAAGTTTTTTTATCGTTATAGCAGACATAATAACAGTAAAGATATGACAAAAGGGAACAATTATTGTTTCATAGGATTCTCTAGTTGGTTGGTTGGTTGGTTTCTAAATTTGTAAAAATTACACAATGGTTGAAAATGGCTATAATGCTATTCCTATATACAGCAAGTACACATGAAGCTAAACTCCCATGCCTAGCTACCACCTACGACTCTCTTAATATTCGCATTTGTTGATTTCAATAAAAGAAAATTTACGAATATGTTCTTTTTGTTTTATTACTTTCTTAAAGAAAAGATAGTATATGCTGCCAAATGTATTACTAATATTTATTACCAATATTGGAATCATAAAATAAATAATTTGAGGTAAATGCAATGAACTTTGGTGATTTATCTCCTAGTTGTGGCTCATTTTGTTACTAGATTCATAATACTTTATTAAAGTTAATTCAAATTTAGGATGTTACTTTGTTCAAACTTAAATTAAATTGATGTAATAAACAATCATCCGGAAAAAGGAGATGAGAGAAGGAAGAATCGTGACAAAAAATCTTGACCAACATTCATCGACCAGAATCAACTTTTTCTTGAATTAGAAGAAGCAATTTCTCCATACAGATTAGGAATGGATAAGGGGATAATGATCTCTTTATCTCAAATCTCGTTTAGGTGCAAAATTATCGAGCTTTTCTCTCATTCCACTTAAGAGTAAAAGAGGAAGAGGTGATGCAAGACATGATAAAATTTATGTTATTTTTAAAGATCTTAAATTGGTTTGTGATCTAGGCCACCGCTTTATTATTTTGGAATCAAAATCCAAAATTGCTATTGATCTTATTCATGAAGGGGACATCACTTATCATCCTTATGCAACTGTCCTGGTTTAAATTCAGAATTTTAGGACTCGAAATTGGTCTTTGACTTTTACTCACACCCTTAGAGAATGCAACAAATGTGCTAATTTGTTGGCTAAATATGAGACATATTTTGATATTAATCTTAAGCTGTCGGATACTCCCCTACTTAAATAGAGCATGTGCTACTTGCAAATGCAATGAGAGTCTGCATCCTCACTAATTTGTCTCTTGTCTTTCTTTCCTTGTAATAAAAAACTTAAATTGATGCATATGGAGAAAGAAGAGAAAATGTATCTAATTACTTTACAAGATTGATTTGGGATGAAGTAAAGATAACAATTATATCTTATGTACTCATTATGCACCTTACAAAGAGACTCAACTAAGAGGTTTCTTATTCAAAGATTTCGGGTGATATTTTATTGTAATATAAGAGTTAAGAAGCATTATCAAACACCGTAGAATTAAGTAATCCATGTATTGATAGGATGAGAAATTAAGTCACAAATAAGTAGATATAAGAAAATGTCTTATGAATTTATTGAACTACTTTCATGTAACTCATTGGTAATCTCTTGTTGAGACTCTTGATTGATAGTTGAAGGCTCTACAGATTTGAGCAAATTTTTGGTAAAATAGGATGTTGTGCAAGATGTTCCAACATGAAGAAGTCTGGTAGAAGAAGACTTGTCAGACATGATGTCCTAACGTGTGTCTCGACATCTTGACATGATATAGCAGGTTGTTGCTAATCTGGTTCAAGATTTAAGGAGCAATCAGAACATGGATCAAGGAAGAAATAAGCAGATATTTCGAAGCCCAAAGAAGCAGAAGATTATAAAAGAAGACTTAGACCTAGGGAGACTAACTAATCCTTATTCTAACACTTTTGTAAAGTAGAAAATAGGGCTTAGGGTTTTGAGAGTCGTAGGATTTCTTGTGTTGTAAGTCTCCCTCTGCATCGGTTTGATACATTGTGGAAGACATAATTGCTTGTACAGATTCAGAAACCTGTAGGTAATGAATCATGTATTGTTCTTGGATGAAGCTTTGAAGCAAGTCCGAGTTGTGTTGTTAGTTGAGAATGCTCGATTGAACTTTGCATTGAAAGAGGTGTCTTTCAAGTAGGATGATACAGTTATTGCGACTATAACTGTTAGTGATCACAGGTTGTGATTTAGGGAGTGAGATGGGTTTCTCTTATCAATTAGATATGACCTCTAATTATCAAGTTTCCATTGGGTAGTGTTAGGTATACCAGAGGTTGTTTACATAAAATTATACTACTGATAGTGGATTCTTCTTCCTGGCTTGGTAGCCCCCAGATATAGGTGATTTGCACCGATCTAGTTCATCATATTCTGTGTTGTTTATCATTCTGCATTTTACAGTTCAATTTTGATTAACATGTTATAACAGATGTCGAAACATCTGTCTTGCTGTTGTTGCTGATATCCAGAATATCAACTTGTTTATTTTGTCCTTGTTTTAAAGTTATGCAGAGAACAATGTCGTGACATGTGTTAGGACATCTGTTATCTGCTATGCCAGAATTTCAATTGGTATCAGAGCAGGCATAATGTTTGTTTTTGGATGAGATCTTGGGAGATACTTTCTAGTTTTTAAACAAGGTGTGTGTGAGATCGGATCATTCACTCTGACATACTCAAGGGTATTAATGGATGGGTTGGAAGTTCTGGATCAAAGGTAACAAATACTGATGGTTGTTCCAGTTTTCAGAGGAGTTTCTACAGCAACTGCATGAGGAGTGGCTAGTTCTCCTATATGGTGTCTTATAAGATGTTCTGACATCTTATTCGGCATGTTAGAGATGTTCTTTGGTGGTTTTGCTGTATATGTTTCTGATGAAAGAACTCTGGTATTTATGTAATTCTGAAGTTGTGATAGAAGAAAGATGGTGGAGGATCTTGACTGTTGGCTTTTATTCTTGAAAATATCAGCATCTATGAAAGCTCTAGTCGTTCCAAAGTCAGGAGCAATGGAATGGAGAGAGTTGTTGGTTGATGTCTGTCATGATGACTTGGTACTTGGAAGCTTCGTTCCATCTTGAAGTCAGTTTGAAGAGAAGGTGAGTTTAGATCGTGTTTATCAACTTCATGATCTATGAATTTGGTAAATATTTTTTTCGACAAAGTTACCAAAGATACTTGAGTTGTCACTCAAGTCCACTCAAAAAGGCATCTCTGGTTATGTTTAAGAGCTATTTCAGAAGGATAATCTGGTTCTCATGCTGAAGATAGATTTCTGAAGATCTCTGGTGCTGATGGATGTTATTCAACTTGGATATAATGGGAGGTGATTTATTTTCACCATTCATGATTTGCAAGAATTCTATTAGCAAAGGAAAGTCATTGGCAGGTTGAGTCAAGGGTGACAGACTTGATGTCTCAACATGTTGTTTGACTAGAAAGATGTTGACACAAAAATTCTTGATTTGTGTTTATATCTGGTAGATCATATAAACTACAGGATGTATGGTTTTGTGGACAAGGATTTAAGATCAATTGCTATTTGTGGAATCCCCAAATATTTAATTGATTATTCTTGTATTTTGAAGATCAAGATTGCTGGAGTCAGATGGTTCATCATGAGGTGCATCTCTGCAACAGCTCAAGGATTAACATCAGGTGGAGGATCCAAGAAGGTTTCTCTTTTAAGGATTTAATATTCATTGCTATTTGTGAGAGTCACGAGTATTTAATGGATTATCCTTAGTTGTTGATTAAGGAAGATGAAGTAGAGGTGTCTCATCAGTTGTTACATCATCAATTTTTAAGTATCTAGTCCTTGGATCTGTCTGGGATTCCACAAGGATCTGATGTTCAACCAGTTGTTGAAATATTCCATCAACAAAGATTGTGCAGAATCTTGTTGATTCAAGGAGTGAATCTTTAGAACAAGGAAGGGGAGTAGCTTATGCACTGGGAACCAAACTTTTGTATTGGGAACATTCTTCTGGTTGAATCTGGAGAGGCACATAATCAGACTAGGAAGTTTCGTGGCAGGAAGCATACCTAGAATGTAGTGCTGATGGAAGTGAAGATGAAGTTATTTTTCTTGGATCAGTTTATTTCTGACCTAAGAGTATTGGAGTGCAACAAGCGTGTTCTGGTTTCTACTAGAAGCATCTGATCTTTATCTAGAAACTTTCTTAGCAAGAAACTTGTCTAGAATATGGTGCTGGTGATAGCACTGCTTAGGTCAATTTATGTCTGATCTAGGTGCATAGGAGCATGTGATCTTGCTTATCTTGGAGGCCAAGGATAAGTCGCAGTTATCTCTGACTTTCTGAAGAAGTCTCTACTTAAAGAAAGCGGGATTCCTTTTGTAAAGATCTTGTGTGACTAATCTCTTCTGAAGAATCAAGCTTTGGCATGTTTGGGTTTTCTGAAGATGAAATGGTTGGTGTAGTACAGTAAAGCAGGATAGAGGTTGTCTATTCTAACTTGATATCATTAATCAAGTCTATGAAAACATGGAACTCTTGTTCTGTTATAGGAAGGAGGTTCTTCTAAGTGGCAGAATGAAGGACTGAACTCTTAAGCTTGATGTCTGATTACATGTTGTGACATCAAGCGAAAACTTTAGGGTCTTAGTTGATGTTGTGGCACATCATCGTAAGATAAGTTGATCTTCTCAGAAATAAATTGAATTAATGCTTCAAAAAGGTCTATCTCATGCAGTTTGCGGGAGCTGCGAGAAGGAGTAGATGTTACAGGTCCAAGTCTTGGTGTATCTAAGATGCCTTGTGTAATACCCCAAAATTTGCTCTCCCCTTTTGGCATCATAGCATGGCATTATCATTTATCATATCATATCCACCTCATTAACATTGCATTGCATTTAACATAGAAAAATGAAGCATGGCATCCTTCTTACCATCAGGGCATGTGATCAGGTGGAAGATGGACAATCAAGAGATCATTCAAAGCACAAAAAGGTCAATCAAGTTGCCTCAAGGCAAGCCAAGAGGTCTTTCCTGTCTCATACCATCTCAATTGATCATCCACAACCTCAAGGATAAGAGATACAATGGGAGATTGAAGCATTACATCCTACACTATGCAAGAAGTCCAAAAATTGAAGGAAAACCCTCAAAAGAGATAGCTCATTGATTCAAAATCATTCCCAAGTGGCATTTCTCATCATCCTTTAAGAGGATACACAACATACTCTGAGGAATTGGAAATTGAAGACTGCACTTTTACCTCCTAACCAGAGGGGGCCAAAATTAGGGTTTCCAGTTAAATCAGGTGTAATACCCCAAAATTTGCTCTCCCCTTTTGGCTTCATAGCATGGCATTATCATTTATCATATCATATCCGCCTCATTAACATTACATTGCATTTAACATAGAAAAATGAAGCATGGCATCCTTCTTACCATCAGGGCATGTGATCAAGTGGAAGGTGGACAATCAAGGAATCATTCAAAGCACAAAAAGGTCAATCAAGTTGGCTCTAGGCAAGCCAAGAGGTCTCTCATGTCTCATACTATCTCAATTGATCTTCCACAACCTCAAGAAAGTGAGATTCAATGGGAGATTGAAGCAATACATCTTTCATCATGCAAGAAGTCCAAAAATTGAAGGAAAACCCTCAAAAGAGATAGCTCATTGACCCAAAATCATCCTCAAATGGTATATCTCATCATCCTTTAAGAAGATACACAACATACTCTGAGGAATTTGAAATTGGAGACTGCACTTTTACCTCCTAACCAGAGGGGGCCAAAATTAGGGTTTCCAGTTAAATCAGGGAATCTTTGCTTTTTTGGGCAAAACTTGATGTCATGGTATTCTACATGTTCTTAAGTGTATGTATGTGGAAAATTGCATCTCAATTGGTTTTAGAAGTGGTTCAATTGGAAGAAAGATCAAGAATCAGAGAAATTGGGGCAAAGTCAAATAATCAGAGGAAAAAGTCAACTCTTGACTTTTTGAGCCCAAATTCATGAAATTCATGTTACATGTGTCCAATGTACAAAATTTGGTCAAGAAACTCCAAAGGAATCATGAAAAAATCAAGATGTGGAAAGTTGCCATTTTTGGATGAAGTAGGGTTACTAAAAATAGCAAGTTTTGGCCATTTTGCATCAGAATTTGAACCAAGGCCATTTAAATTTGGAGCACCAAATGAAAAATCCACTCTGTCTCAATGAAAGATCTTGCTTTGAGCTTCAAATCCATGTGTAGAACATCTCCATTGGATAAAAATTGAGAGAGATATGATTGATCAAAGTTGGAGGAAAGTAGGTTCAAAACTAGGTCATGACCAAGATTTTCAAGGCACGCGCGCAGTCATTTTCACAAACACATGGTGGGCCAAATGTATTGATCAATTACTCATGGTTAGAGGCCTCAAATGAAAAATCTTTCAACATGAAAGTTGTTCCTCTATGTGAGATCTTCAAAAGTGGTGTTTATGATTTTTTCATTTGATCAAAGGTTGAGAAGTTATGATGGGTCCAATTTACTATGATTATGCTGAAAACCCAGGTGCCAAGATGCCTTGCCAGCCGACCATATGCCACGCCCTTATATCAGTTCCAAATTTGTGTGTTCCAATCCTTTTTTCAACCTATTCCAAGCCTCAATTCAATTCATTTCTCATACCAAAGTTGTTCTATTATGATTCTTCTTTCCAATGACCTCAAAAACACATCAAACCACCCATTGGGTAGAGACAAAATCATCACCAAAACCACCATATCTCCATTGTTCCAAACTGTCATAAAATCAGAAAAAACAAGTGTTGTTGTTGTTGTTATTTCAAAGTGTATGCACATATCCCACACCTTATGACACTTTGCCTTTTCAGAACTAACATTGTCCTTGCTTGCACGTGCTGCTCAGGCTCATTACATGGAAGTGGAAAGAATGAAACTTGTAGAGCAAGTTTATGTTGCTGCAGCTCACACATGAGTTTACCACCACCACTGATCCTTTGTAAGCCACCCTAGCTTGCCATAGATCATCATCACTATATCACAGCTCGTCCCCTAACTAACTTGACTCAGTTAGTTAGGATGGACTCACCTAAATCACTTCAACTCAGTTAACTCACTCATTAAACCATGGTTAGAGTTTACTATAAAGCAAAACCTCACTCTCTAATTTCATTTTCAGCTTCATTTTCTCATTTTTCACTTCAAAGTTCTCTCTACTCTATCTCTGATCCTCTCACTCTGTCATCAACTCTCTCAAAAATCCTTCTCCAAGCACACGATACTTCACTCTCATCATCATCAATGGCACTTGATTGAAGGCGGTTTGAGCATAATTCTGAAGGTTGTTTCAAGCATTGTTCAACAGTGAATCTCTGCTCTCAAGACAGCCAGATATATAGCATTTATTTTGCTTAGTTTGTGAAGCTCCCAGGTTGAAGAACAAGTACTTCCTCTGGTTTTCTCAAATTATACAAGAACTGCAAGATCAGGTTCCAAAGCTCACAAACTTTTTCCTCACGATTACTGGATTATTTTGTTGTTTTTATGATGATTTGAGCTTAATAGAAGCATTTGAACTCCGGCTAGTTGATAGAGCTTCTTAGAAGCTTAGATCCAAAAGTTAGGGCATATCTTTGTATCCTCTGTTTTCTACGTGTGCGCATGGTATGTGAAAAATAACTGTGGATTCGTATTGTGCTTAGCATGAGCTTCATTTTGAGGTGTGCATTGCGTATTTTTGTGAAGATGTGGATTCGCAGGTGGCGGTTCTCGCCGGAGAAGGTGACCGGAGGTCCCTCTCCGGCCGGTAGCTTTAACTCCTAGGGTTTTCTCAGTTTGAATATTGGCCGTTGGATTTGTAAATCGTGCGGATAAGATTGTGCCAACACATAAAAAATGTCACATGCGTGGCACATGTTTTATTTTAATCAGAGTGAACATTATGTGGTGTGGTACACTGTATGTTGTGTGATCCTTCGTGTGCGTGTATTGATTTTGGCTACTTTGACTATAGTTTGACTATGACTCAATCTGATGGTTGTTATTGTGTTGACTTGGTTTGACTGAAGTGCATGGTTATTAATGTGTACTGCGCGCTTATTGGACTTAGCCAGAATGCTATTCGCACCTCCCTGTTTTAAGGCCCAAATGAATTAAACTGAATAGTTACTAGGCATGCACCCCCATTCACATTTACATTCCATTTTATTTTTTCCATTTTGCTACACGTTTCATAATTAATTTTTAAAAATATTAAATGGTATCATAAAATTCCACAAAAATTCATGTGTATTCTTAAAACATTTAGGAAATTTTCTATGATTTTATTTTCTGATTTTATGACCATTTTGCCCCTGTTCCATTATTTTTTTTTGAATTTCCATTTGTATGCATACTTAATGTGACATATGATTTTGTGCATTTTTGTTCTTGATCATAAAAAATGATTTTGATGCATTTCTTTTTGCATTGTGGTCACAATATGTTGAGGTATGTTTGAGATTTATGAGATGATTTTTAAGTCTTTTTTGGATGACTTTTGATGTGTTGCTTTGAGCATGAATGCATGAAACTTCCATGAGACTTTGACCTAATTGTTGAGTGACTTTGGTTCTGATTCATTGCTTGTGGACTTGATATGTTAATGGCATGTGTTTAAGGTGTTTGATTGGTGAAAGTCATAATTTTTGAAGCATGTTTGCTATTTGTTTGAAGCATGAAGTTTAACTTGTTCATTTTGTGAATGCATGCCTCATGTTTGGTTTGCTTGATCATGAAGGCACTTGTGCCATGAGTTGTGGTTTTGTTTGAGGATGTATAGCATGTTAATTGACTTCTGATTGTGACATTTGGGTTTCATCTTTGCATGTTTGATGTTTATCTTGCACCTTAAGTCACTTGTTTCACAAGTATGAACCACATTCACATCACTTCCCCTTTTCTTCTTTGCTTCTTGTTGGGTTGAGATTTTGTTTGCATGATTTGGTATGCTCATTTAGGATAACATTAGGTTGTGTAAATATGAGTTACATTCTGACTTGGAAGCATGTATAGCATTTAATCTCATTTTACTTTGTTTGTCAACTTGTTTGAATTTGATTTGCTCATTATATTTTCTTACTTTACTTATAAGTGATTGTGCTAACCATGTAGGGGCTTTGGTAAGTTTCAATTGAGTGTGGATAAGGAATCCACATTCAACTTCTATCCTTTCTCTTTTACAATTCCATTTTGTGTTTTGTTAAGCACTTATGTGCTTTCTTTTAATAACTCATTACTTTCCCTTTTGAATTACAATTCATCTTCTACTTTGGAAGTGAATTGTTTAATTCTTTCTTTCTTTAGACTTTAGGTTGAAACCTCACAAACCTTTAGGATCACTCTCTTTAATCTTCAATTAGGATTGAGTCTTAGTCCATATAGGTTTTACCTTTTCTCCTCCCTTGAGTCTCTCTTCTCATCTCTTAAAGAAAATTCAAAATATCTAATAAAGGTAGGCATTTATTGCATTTAGGCCTTTCATATAAAGAAAAGATTATAAGGGGTCTTCTCTTGTAATCTTAGAATGTGTAGCATATAGCCCATCTTGGGTCAATGTGTTAAACATTTGATCTTGTATGAGGGACTTAAATGCAATACTTGTTGAAGGTACAAATAAAAAACACTTCTTCATTTCTTAATCAACAAAACACTTAATAAACACAAGTATGCTAGTGTGTTTGAGCCTTGACAATTGGAACTAAGTGTGGGGGTCTTCTTCACTCTTAGTGTGCATTCTTACCCATTCCGTCTTGGAATGTGAGAATGTACACTTTCCAATGACTAAGATTCAGATACACTATCATATGCAAACAAATGAAAAAACTTCTAAAAGGCAAAAACAAACAATAACGTCTTTCCTTCGGGAATTCTTTTCTCATCTCTTTCATTCTCAACGCACGAACGCGCTTCTACTCGTTCTCTTGCAAGATGGTAACGCACTCGGACCAGCGAGCCTGCAACACCTGAGCTAGAACGTAAGCCGTTCTCTAAAAAACACAATCCATCCCCAGTGAGGGGAACTACGTCGCTCTGATTCTCATGTTCCCGATGAGATACGTAGGCAGTGGGGTAGGGCCCATTCGAGCACTTCTTTTATTTTCCCTACATTTGTTTCTCTTTCTCCTTTCCTTTTTCATTTCTTTCTCAGTATTCCTTTCTTTACACCCTTTGATCGAGACAAGCAAGCGTGGATCCCATCGGGTACGATGGACGTGAGGGGGTGCTAATACCTTCCTCTCGCGTAACCGACTCCCTTACCCACTTCTCTTGGTCGTAAGACCATGCTTTTCCTTTCTCTCAGGTTTATGCGGTGTTTCCTTTCCCTCTCATGGGATAAATACACATTGCTGGCGACTCTGTTCGGTGCCACTTTCGCGTTTGTACTTGGATGAAAATCCCGGGAGCGACAGCTGGCGACTCTGCTGGGGAAATAGATTTTGACCTATTGCTGGTCCATCCCTAAGCGAGTCAATCCTAGCGCTTGTCTGTTTTTCTTTCATTGGGTGTTTAATGTTGTGCTATATTTACCATTTTATTGTATGGTTATTTACTGCTTTACTGTACATTACTGTATTTACTGCTTTTTAGCATTACATATCATATTATTACTGTTGTGTTGGACTGTGCTATTTTCTGTTTGGCGGGATGGGATTTCTGAGAGATAAGCCCATTACACAGGCTTGAGTATACACTTAGAATTAGAGTGGAGAGTAGTGGGACCTACGTGCCGTTTGGAGTGCGTTGGGTGTTCACGAAATTCACAGCTAGACGAGGCTATCTTGGGACACGTCGTGGCATACGCATCTTGCGTATTCCAGGATGTAGATCTAGAGAGCTGTCGACTCTAGTGACCGATCATGAGGACCTTAGTGGAAATATCCCTCTCTAGTGGTGACAATGGCAGACCACATTCTGTGGCAAACCCATTCGCACCCGAGGGCCCACTTTGGAACTTGCATAGGATGACCTTTATTTTCTAAGGGGAGTCAGTGGACGACCTCTTTGATTGGCATAGCATTGTATCCTACGGGCTGAATGTGCTATTGCTTCTCAAACCTCCGAAGCTGACAAGCCTTATTTTCTAAGAACCACATGTGAGTATGGGCGGGATGTTTACAGGTTTGCAGGAAACCCAGCCTCCTACCTACCTTACTTGTGATTCTATGATGATTTCAGACATTGTATCCTATGACAGTGATTTAAGTGTTCATCTCAGATATTGCCAGATTGAGACACAGTGCACACAGTTCAATACAGACACAGACACTTGATTACCTGATCACATGCCCTCTTGCATTGCATTATCATATCATAACAGTTATGTTTGTCATTTTCAGGTGCATAATACATTTCTGATTCCGATCCATGGGTTCAACAGAGATCGTCGCCGAGAGAAAGAACAATGTGTCTTACAAGTTTCCAGATCCTGTCTTGGATTCATTGCTCAAAGTTATAGATATGGCTGGTCCGGGTATTCTTGATAGGTTTCAGAAGAGCTACGGGAATTTGGTTGGGATGGTCCGTACAATCACCAAGTATGAACATGATGCTTTGCACACTCTGCTGCAGTTCTACGAGCCTTCGTTGAGGTGCTTTCTTTTTTCAAATTACATTTTGATGCCAACACTGGAAGAATTCTCATTTATTTTGGGAATTCCGATCACGTCGGCAATACCATTCTTCTCTGGTAGTTCTCCCAGCGTAAAAGAAATTGCTGCTGCTTTACAAATGGATCAGGCATTGATAAAGAGCGGTGTGAGCAGTAAAAATGGAGTTAGCGGATTTCATTTAGAATTTCTGGTTGGACAGGCCCAAGAGGCTGCAAGTGCTAAAAATTGGACGGTTTACAATTCCATTCTGGCTCTCTGCATATATGGCCTAGTTTTCTTTCCCAATCAGCAAGACTTTGTGGATATGCAAGCAACGAGAGTTTTTGTCCTTAAAAATCCAGTCCCTACTTTGTTAGGAGATTTTTATCATTCCGTGCATTACAAGAATGAGAAAAGGAGGGGAGGATCTGTTAGTTGTTGCACTCCACTGCTGAGTCATTGGTTTTTCAAACATTTGCCTCAGACAGGTGCCTTTGTGGAAACCAAAGATGTGGCGAAATGGTCTAAACGATTGATGAGTTTAACTGCTGATAACATTGTATGGTTTGATCACCGGTTGTTGAGAATAGAGCTTGTCACAAGATGCGGAAATTTTCCAAATGTGCCTTTGATTGGCAGAAAAGGAGGGATCAATTATAATCCAGTTTTGGCCATCCGACAGTTTGGGTATGCTTCCAGGGATCCTCCTACAGAGCAAGATGTGGAAGAATCTTTATTCTTTACAGGAACTAAAGATGCGAAGGTGGTAGAAGTAGTGAATGCTTGGAAAGATAAGCACAAAATTGGAAAAGCAGTTTTTGGAAAAGGAGATTGTAGATCTTATCCTGAATATGACAGGTGGATTGAAACGAAAGTAAAGGAATTGCTTTTACCCTTTTCAAGGGGACCTCTTTTATGTGCAGTACAGCCAGAACAACCCACTATGGTGGCTATTGAAGAATGTGAGAAGTGGAAGAAAATGGTCAGAGAGTTGCAGATAGAGAATTCTGGAATGAGCAGATGCCTTCAGAAAGCTCTAGCTGACAAAAAAGAGTTGGAAAAGAGAGCCTTGAAAGCGGAAAAAACCTTGGCTGACAAAGAGGAAGATTTTGATGACCGAGCTCGGTACTTTCGGAAACTTACTTTGGGAGCAGATGACACTAGTCAGGCTCACAAGATTACAAAACAGGCTTTAGCCCGAAGCAAGGATTCATTAGCTCAACTTCGTCAAGCTTGGGATGAAGTCAGAATTGAAAATGCCGAGTTAAAGGATCAGTCGAAGACTAAAGACGAGGAGCTTAAAAAGGCACATGAGCAGAGGAGAAAGTATCGGGAAAGTCTCGATAAAAGTCAAGAGCAGTTAGAAGAAGCTAGAAGCCAGTTGAAGAATACCAAGAAAGAGCTTGAAGAAGTCATGATAGAAAGGGAGATACTCAAGACGCAAGCCGGCATAAAGAGACACAAAGGAGTGTGTGATGACGAAGCTCTGATGCTGCATGTGGGTTCTTTAACTGAAGCTCTTGAGAAAAGGGATGTCTTGATCAAAGAAATGATTGAAAAGCCGAATCACCAGCGTACCCGTATACTTGTTGAGGAAATCAAGTATTCAAGTGATAAGCTGAAGGGTGTGGAATTGTCAGATTGATGTGCTTTTCCCTGTATTTTGTTGTTAATGGATACCATCAGGCTTGTTGATGGATCCATTTCTTCCTTGTATTGCATTTGCGGTTGAACCTTTCTTAAATGTACTTGAATATTTTATTGAATGAGTATGAGCAGTTTTATTCGGGATTATTTCTTATCAGATAGCTGCGCACAAGCACATGACCACGACACGTCTCTTTATATCACAATTTCTGGTCTTCAGATTTTTGTGGTTGGATTGGAATCAGGGTATAAAAGCACCTAGGAAATGACAAACATAGCATTGCATGGCATTGCATATCATTTTGCATTTTTGTTACTTGCTTTTCAGGTACTCGTTGCAGGGTCTCTAACCTTTATTTGGTTTCAGGCAGTATAGCGGAGAATCATATTCACCGATATTCGACGCGAAGAAATCAAGTAAGAATCATGGATCAAGTGCAAAGTGATTTGGCGGAAATGAGGGCGCGTATGGACCAGTTCATGACCCTCATGACTGGCATGGCGCAAAATCAGGAGAGACTGAGGCTTCTGGTAGAGCGTCCCGACAACGGGCCCGAAGGTGATCATCATGACAATTCACAGGGACATGGCGTTCCTCCTCCCGGTGGCAACCCTCCTCCTGGTGGTAACAATCGGGGTAATGGAAATGGTAGGCATGCTGGTGTTACTCTTGAAGATACTCTGGAAGACCAATTTACTCTACTAGACGCTGATGTGGGTAATCAAGGTGATCGAAGGTATGAGGAGTTAGCAGAAAAGATCAGGGCCATAGAATGCAAGAACTCTATGGGTATTGATGTTACTAGCTTGGGGCTGGTCTCAGGAGTCAGAATTCCCCCTAAATTCAAACCTCCTACTTTTGATAAGTATCACGGCAATGCGTGTCCCCAAACGCATCTTCAAGCTTACTTTGGGAAGATTTCAGCCCATACGGATGACGAGAAGCTATGGATGCACTATTTTCAGGACAGTCTGGCTGGGGCATCCTTGACCTGGTACATGAAGTTGAATAGAGCTGCTGTGAAGAATTGGAAAGATCTGGCAGAAGCGTTCCTGAAGCAATACCAGTATAATATTGACATGGCGCCCAACCGCACTCAATTGCAGGGGTTGTCACAAAATGCCAAGGAGAGTTTCAAAGAATATGCACAGAGGTGGAGGGAAATGGCTGCCCAGGTTCAACCTCCCTTGTCAGACAGAGAAATGGCAGATATGTTCATGGGCACATTGCAAGGGGCCTATCTGGATAGATTAGCTGCTTGTCCGTCAACTGGATTTGCTGATATTGTGATTGCGGGAGAAAGAATAGAAAGTCTGTTAAAGCTTGGAAAGATCCAGGATGTGAGTGGGGCTGGCTCTTCGGGGACGAAGAAACCGTTTGCTAGTAACCAGAAAAGAAGAGAAGGTGATACAAATGCTGTGTTTAGAGGACGAGGCAGAGGGCGTTCTCGAGCTTATTATCAGGTAGATGCTGTGACAATCCCCACACCGTCCGTTCAGAAACAACAACCCCAACAACAAGTTCAACAGCCACAACCCTTTTTCCAGCAAAGGTCTAGACAGAGGGATCGTAAGATGGATCCTCTCCCTATGACTTATGCCGCGCTGTTGCCCCGGCTACTCGAGTTAAAGTTGGTAGAACTCCGTACTATGAAAGCTCCGGTTGCTGGAAACCTGCCACCTAACTTCGATGCTAATGCTCGTTGTGAGTTCCACTCAGGTGCTCAGGGGCACTCCATTGAAAAATGCTGGGCTTTCCATCATAAAGTACAAGATTTGATTGATGCTAAAGCCATCAATTTCTCTCCCGCTCCGAATATTACTCAGCATCCCATGCCTGATCATAGTGCAGCAAATGTGTACGCTATTGAAGATGGGAGGAGATTGAATCTGGTGTTAGACGTTCATCAAGTGAAAACTTCTTTGTTGGTTGTAAAAGATCGTTTATTGAAGGGACTGGTGTTCCCGGGCTGTAATCAAGAGTGCTCTGAGTGTATGAATCAGGAGAACGGCTGTGATAAGTTGAAGATGGGTTTACAGAATCTGATCGATGAAGGATGTCTACAGTTCGATAGAGTCGTGAAAGACACTGATGAGATATCAACCGTGACCATCTATTACACTCCCGCTGAGATTCAAATGCCGGTCAATGCAGTTCCCGTGGCGAGTGTTGCGCCAGAAGGGCCCAGTCCTGTCACTATCACGGTGCCAGGACCAATTCCGTTCACATCCACGAAAGCTATCCCATGGCACTATGGGGCAGATGTATATTACGAAGGTAAAAAGCAGGAAGTTGAGTCATCAGTCAGACCAAGTGTTGATAATGTAGGGGGTGTAGGGGGCTTTACAAGGAGTGGAAGGTTGTTCGCTCCCCAGACCTTGAGAAGTGATAAGGAGATAGAAGCTGCAGCAAAGGCTAAGGGTAAACAGGTGGTTGAAAGTGCGCCTACACCTGAAGCAGAGACAAAGATTACTTTTGATAAGGAAATGGAAGAATTTATGAAGATAATCAAGAAAAGCGATTATAAGATTGTGGACCAACTGAATCAGACCCCTTCAAAGATTTCAATCTTGTCACTATTGATGTGCTCTGATGCGCACCGACAGGCGTTGTTGAAAGTGTTGAAGAGTGCGTACGTGCCACAAGAAATTACTGTTAATCAGCTCGAGGGCGTAATCTCCAATGTTAATGTTAGCCATGGCTTGGGCTTTACAAGTAGAGATTTGACTGTTGAAGGAAGAAACCATAATAAGGCTTTGCATATCACGATGGAGTGTAAGGGCGCAGTGTTATCTCATGTACTGGTAGACACTGGTTCATCACTCAATGTCTTGCCCAAGAAGGCATTGATGAAGCTGGAAGTTGATGGTTTGATCTTAAGGCCTAGTGAATTGGTGGTCAGAGCATTCGATGGAACTAGACGATCTGTGTTTGGTGAGGTGGAATTGCCCGTACAAATTGGACCACAGGTATTCAAATCCACGTTCCATGTAATGGACATACAACCTGCATATAGCTGCCTATTGGGACGCCCTTGGATTCACGGAGCCGGGGCTGTTACTTCTACTCTACATCAAAAGCTGAAGTATGAGTTTGAAGGGCAGGTTGTGACAGTGTGTGGGGAAGAAGACATCTTTGTGAGTCACTTGTCCACGTTCAAGTACATTGAAATGGATGGGGAAATTCATGAGATGCTGTGCCAATCATTTGAAGCAGTCAATATTGACGATGCACCTGAGTCTTCTTCTGTACCAGTTGGGGCTGGTACCTCCATTTCATCTTACAAACAAGCTGTCGAAGTCGTCAGGGCAGGCAACGCCCAAGGTTGGGGCAGGTTGATAGAGACCCCAATGAAGGAAGACAAATTTGGTATTGGTTATCATCCCTCTACAACTTCAGATGCGGGGAGCAGGGGACCCATTACTTTCAATAGTGGGGGAATTATCTACATGGACCAGTCTTGTGCAGCCACGGAGGATAGTGTTGACAGTAATTGTGACCTGGACAACTGGTTACGCCCTCATGCTTCGGGACAACAAGTGCATAACTGGTTCGTTGAGGAAGTCATCCGGGTTACTCTTCAGACAGAGTAATTTTTCTTTGTTTTTTCTAACCATAATGCATGTCAAAATCTTGCGCTCTGCCCAAGGCGTATAGATTCATTTGTAGGGCCACCATGGTTGCATTTGCAATGTTTAATCATTAATAAAGGACGTTTTGCAATCAAATTTTGTTCTCTGTCTTTCAGTTTTTATTTTTGCACAAAAAAATAAAATGGCAATGTTTCATTTTCTTTTGTTTTGCTTAAAAATAAATTCTAAAATAAGGCATGAACCCGTTCATGCAGACTTGATCCTCCGGATACCACTGATAACGATTTTGATATGGCCATGTATGACTTTGACAATCCGATTTATCAAGCCGAAGAAGGGGATGGGAAAGATTGTGAACTTTCTGAAGAACTGGCCAGATTGTTGAAACAAGAGGAAAGGGTCATCCAGCCTCATCAGGAGACTGTAGAAATCATCAATATTGGTACTAAGGACGCCAAGAAAGAGATCAGGATTGGTGCCAGCTTGCAAGCAGATGTGAAGCAAACTTTGATGGAAATGTTGCGCGAGTATGTTGACATCTTCGCCTGGTCGTATCAAGACATGCCGGGGTTGGATACAGATATTGTTGTGCACAGGCTGCCATTGAGAGAAGAATGTCCGCCAGTCAAGCAGAAACTTCGTCGGACTCACCCCGACATGGCTTTAAAGATTAAGGAGGAAGTCCAGAAGCAGTGGGACGCTGGTTTTCTTGCTGTGACAAAGTATCCGCCATGGGTAGCCAACATCGTGCCAGTACCGAAGAAAGATGGAAAAGTGAGAATGTGTGTGGATTATCGAGATCTTAATAAAGCTAGCCCGAAAGATGATTTTCCACTACCTCATATTGATGTGCTGGTCGATAATACAGCTCAATTTTCAGTGTTCTCATTTATGGACGGGTTCTCCGGGTACAACCAGATCAAGATGGCACCTGAAGACATGGAGAAGACCACGTTCATTACTCCGTGGGGTACATATTGTTATAAAGTAATGCCTTTTGGGTTGAAAAACGCAGGGGCAACGTACCAGCGGGCGATGGTGACATTGTTTCATGACTTGATTCATAAGGAGATCGAATGTTATGTAGATGATATGATTGCCAAGTCGAGAACAGAAGAGGAACATCTGGTTAACCTGAAAAAGCTGTTTGAAAGGTTGAGAAAGTTCCGTCTGAGATTAAATCCAAACAAGTGCACGTTTGGGGTACGTTCTGGAAAGTTGCTAGGTTTCATTGTGAGCGAAAGAGGAATCGAGGTTGATCCTGCCAAGGTGAAAGCAATACAAGAAATGCCTGAACCGAGAACAGAAAAAGAGGTTCGTGGTTTCTTGGGTAGATTGAACTACATTGCAAGGTTCATATCTCACCTAACAGCCACGTGTGAGCCAATATTTAAGTTGTTAAGGAAAGATCAAACGGTCAGGTGGAATGACGATTGCCAATTGGCATTCGATAAGATAAAAGAATACTTGCAGGAACTTCCGATTCTAATGCCTCCAGTTGAAGGGAGACCGCTGATAATGTATCTGACAGTGCTTGAAGGTTCCATGGGTTGTGTTCTCGGTCAACATGACGAGACAGGTAGGAAGGAGCATGCTATTTACTACCTGAGCAAAAAGTTCAATGATTGTGAGTCCCGATACTCAATGCTGGAAAAGGCATGCTGTGCGCTTGCATGGGCCGCTAAGCGATTGAGGCAATATATGGTTAGGCACACGACCTTGTTGATTTCAAAAATGGATCCTATCAAGTACATTTTCGAGAAACCAGCATTGACAGGCAGAGTTGCACGGTGACAAATGGTCTTGACAGAGTATGACATTCAGTACACTTCACAAAAGGCCATCAAAGGAAGTATCTTGTCTGACTATCTTGCGCAACAGCCGATTGATGATTACCAACCCATGAAATTTGACTTCCCTGATGAGGACATCATGTTTCTCAAAGCTAAAGACTGCGAGGAACCACTTCCGGAGGAGGGGCCAGACCCTGAATCCAAATGGAGTCTGATGTTTGATGGGGCTGTCAATATGAATGGGTGCGGAGTTGGAGCAGTTCTTATCACGCCGGAAGGTGTTCATATGCCTTTCACTGCCCGAATAACTTTCGGGTGCACCAACAATGAAGCAGAGTACGAAGCTTGTATAATGGGGATCGAGGAGGCGATTAATCTACGGATTAAAACCCTTGATATATTCGGTGATTCAGCTTTGGTAATCAATCAAGTGAAAGGGAGTTGGTACACGCACCAAGCAAATCTAGTGCCGTATAGAGATTATACGAGGAGATTGCTGACATTTTTCACAACAGTGAAACTGTACCACATTCCTCGAGATGAGAATAGGTTCGCTGATGCCTTGGCCACTTTGTCTTCCATGATCAAAGTGCAAGGATGGAACCATGTACCTAAGATTGAGGTATCCCGCCTTGACAGACCAGCATTTGTGTTTGCGGTCGATGCAAAGTCTGATGACAAGCCATGGTTTCATGACATTAAGTGTTTCTTGAAAAGTCAAGAGTACCCGTCCGGGGCATCGTCCAAAGACAGGAAGACGTTGAGAAGGTTAGCTGGTAGTTTCTTCTTGAACAAAGATGGCGTGCTGTATAAAAGAAATTTTGACACGGTCCTGCTTAGAAGTGTGGATAGACATGAAGCAGACTTGTTGATGATTGAAGTGCACGAAGGCTCTTTCGGTACTCACGCCGGAGGGCATGCGATGGCTAAAAAGTTGTTAAGATCGGGATATTATTGGTTGACTATGGAGTCAGATTGTTGTAAATATGCCCGCAAATGCCATAAATGCCAGATCTATGCGGACAAGGTGCATGTGCCTCCAAATCCGTTGAGCATCATGTCGTCGCCTTGGCCGTTTGCCATGTGGGGCATTGATATGATCGGAAAGATTGAGCCTACAGCTTCCAATGGTCATCGTTTCATCTTGGTGGCAATTGATTACTTCACCAAATGGGTTGAAGCCGCATCCTATGCCAATGTTACAAAACAAGTGGTCGCTCGTTTCTTAAAACGGGATATCATTTGCCGATATGGAGTTCCCGAAAGAATCATTACTGATAATGGTTCTAATTTGAACAATAAGATGATGGCTGAGTTATGCCGGGACTTCAAAATCGAGCATCACAATTCTTCTCCGTACCGCCCAAAGATGAATGACGCGGTCGAAGCGGCCAACAAAAATATCAAGAAGATTGTACAGAAGATGGTTGTCACGTACAAAGATTGGCATGAGATGTTGCCATTTGCTTTGCATGGGTATCGAACGTCGGTACGCACGTCCACTGGGGCAACCCCATTCTCACTCGTATATGGTATGGAGGCAGTGCTACCGGTTGAAGTAGAGATTCCGTCCCTCAGAGTCATGATGGATGTTAAGCTAGATGAAGCTGAATGGGTACGAGCCAGATTTGATCAGTTGAGCCTTATTGAGGAAAAGCGATTGGCGGCTGTATGTCATGGGCAACTATATCAGCGCAGAATGAAACAGGCATTTGACCAAAAGGTGCGTCCTCGGGTTTACAAAGTCGGAGATGTGGTACTCAAAAGGATCCTTCCTCCCAATACAGATCACAGGGGCAAATGGACTCCTAATTATGAAGGTCCATTCGTGGTTAAAAAGGTCTTTTCGGGCGGAGCTTTATTGCTTACAACCATGGATGGCGAAGACTTTTCATCCCCTGTCAACTCGGACGTAGTCAAAAAATACTTCGCATGAATAGACCCGCTGGATAATAAAAATAAAAAAAATCCAGGCAAAAAAGGGCATCCCGGCGAACCAAAAACAGAATAAGGTTCGGGCAAAAATTAGGGATATAATTAAAAAATTTTTGTACACCCGGTAAGTTGAAAACCCGAAAGGGCAACTTAGGCAAAAAAGGGTATCCTGGTGGATCGAAAACCTGAAAGGGCGGTCTACACAAAAGAGGGATTTAAGCGAATGACTACGGTCTGAGTTATCTGTACCCATTACCGTTTGAACAACTGACGTTCTGAAAGATAGGGATCGGTCTGATCATTCCTCAGAAGGCAAGGTCGGGAGTTTTGAAGACATACTGGTCATAACAGAATGGAAACTCAGTGGAATTCCGTTTTCACATTGCCATTAGGATAGTTTCTTTTCTCAATTTTCAGCGATCACCTCTTTCCAGGGATTGCTTCCGGATGTAATTGCCTATTCTGGGCTCTCAGTCAATAAATTGAATTTCAATAAAAAGCTCTCTATTTTTGTTTTATTGCTTTGTTTGCAAAAACGTCCTAATTTTTGATAAAACATTGCATTTGAAAACATGGCAGCCTTACAATAACATGCGCAGAAAAAACATTTGAAATTACTTCGAATGTTGAATACTCCCGGATGGTGGATTCTAGCCACGCAATATTCGGGGCATGTGGGCATATTCTTTTGTTGCAGGTAGCAGGTGCAGATGATTTTAAGCACAAGACTAGCAATAAATCACTCCACGCAAAAGACTGGGGCAATTATGGGTAAGGAGATCGGCGTTCATCGGGTCGATCTCAGCGAATTAAGTTCAACTGGGTACCGTTGTATCTTATTAAGTCGATTCTCTCATTCAGTACTTCCAACAACTACAAGCTTTTCTGTGTCGATAACGGTCACAGGTTCCCCAAAAGGGTGATCTCATCGACACCGAAACTGATGGTCATTATCCCCAGCGAAGTCACAAGAGTTTGAAGAGGCTAGATCTTCTGTAAAATCCTCTTATGACATCCTCTTCGGGGACGAATTGTTGTTTTGTCCAAGCATGGGGCATGTTTGTTTCCCCAGCATGAAGTGTTGATCATCCCCAGTAGAGTTTGAGGACAGTTGGTCTTCTGTAAAATTCTCTCAAAAGGCATTCCCCAACACGAGACGCTTTAAAGCAGTTTTCTCCAGCAGAGTTTGTTATAAACTCGTCATCCCCAACGGAATTGTCTAAGGGAAGGCTCGCCTAACATGGGGCATTGTAGTATTTATCCTAAGCTCGATAGTCACATTCTTCAGCAGACTACTGTGGATTTGCTTTGGGTTTCCCCAACAGATCTCTAATGACTCTTCGTAGCAAGTTGCAGGGGAATGTTCTAACCAGGATTTGCATATCCCTGGCAGAGTAGCCCTGATACCCAGCAAGATCGTATCTCTGGTCATGGTATCCCCACAAATGTCAGCATCGAATCTTGTCAGCAATACTCCCCAGCTGAGTTGTCGTTCTCCCCGCAGAAGTTTATAAGATCGGCAGAATCTATTCCTCAACAAGGATGGCACAGTCTTTCCCCAGCCGGGTCAGAAGGTTGATAATCCCTATAAAGGATTTTGGGTTGAATAAATCCCCAAGCAGAGTTTTAATGGCTCATTTCCCCAGCAGGACGTCATTCAAAAATTCTCATCCCCAGCGGAGTTGCTGTGACTAGAATCCAGCCCCAAACAGATGGAATAATTCCTGGCAGAGTCATCATTCCCTCATATCTTAAAGTCCAATTTATTGTTGGCAAGCTTGACAATTCGAAGCAGACGGATTGTTCATCCATTCGCCAGCAGAGATATTATCCTCTCAGGAACCTCTAAAGTCAAGTCATTGATCATTGTTCCTCAGCAGAATCAGCAGAGATGTCTGACACGGATGCAGAGAGTAATACAATTTTGCAAATTCTTAAAGTCCAACAGTGGATTGGCAAAAGTCCGTCTTCGGGTGGCAAAAGTCCAACAGTGGATTGGCAAAAGTCCGTCTTCGGGTGGCAAAAGTCCAACAGTGGATTGGCAAAAGTCCGTCTTCGGGTGGCAAAAGTCCAACAGTGGATTGGCAAAAGTCCATCTTCGGGTGGCAAAGCAGCTAAAAGTCCAACAGTGGATTGGCAAAAGTCCGTCTTCGGGTGGCAAAAGTCCAACAGTGGATTGGCAAAAGTCCGTCTTCGGGTGGCAAAAGTCCAACAGTGGATTGGCGAAAGGTCCATCTAAGGGTGGCATATTCTAAAAGTCCAACAGTGGATTGGCGAAAGGTCCATCTAAGGGTGGCATATTCTAAAAGTCCAACAGTGGATTGGCAAAAGTCCGTCTTCGGGTGGCAAAAGTCCAACAGTGGATTGGCAGAAGTCCATCTTCGGGTGGCACGAAGCTGCAAAGTCCACCAGTAGCGTGGCAAGCCAGTAGTCGTCTGGAATTGCATAAAAGACATTATCAAAGTCCACCAGTAGTGTGGCAGGCCAGTAGTCGTCTGGAATTGCATAAAAGACAGTATTAAAGTCCACCAGTAGCGTGGCAAGCCAGTAGTCGTCTGGCATCGTTCAAAAGACAGATCTCTCCGACGTTTCATCGAAGATTCAATCCAGCAGTCTCGTTGGGTTTATATCCCTTTTCTTCTTCACCATCCAGAGCAAATTTTTGGCTATATTTGGTATTCAATCACTATATACCTTGAAAGTCCGAAAGCAATCGCTTTCAGGCATTCAGGTCTACAGCGCTTGAATAGGGGCAGCTGTAATACCCCAAAATTTGCTCTCCCCTTTTGGCTTCATAGCATGGCATTATCATTTATCATATCATATCCGCCTCATTAACATTACATTGCATTTAACATAGAAAAATGAAGCATGGCATCCTTCTTACCATCAGGGCATGTGATCAAGTGGAAGGTGGACAATCAAGGAATCATTCAAAGCACAAAAAGGTCAATCAAGTTGGCTCTAGGCAAGCCAAGAGGTCTCTCATGTCTCATACTATCTCAATTGATCTTCCACAACCTCAAGAAAGTGAGATTCAATGGGAGATTGAAGCAATACATCTTTCATCATGCAAGAAGTCCAAAAATTGAAGGAAAACCCTCAAAAGAGATAGCTCATTGACCCAAAATCATCCTCAAATGGTATATCTCATCATCCTTTAAGAAGATACACAACATACTCTGAGGAATTTGAAATTGGAGACTGCACTTTTACCTCCTAACCAGAGGGGGCCAAAATTAGGGTTTCCAGTTAAATCAGGGAATCTTTGCTTTTTTGGGCAAAACTTGATGTCATGGTATTCTACATGTTCTTAAGTGTATGTATGTGGAAAATTGCATCTCAATTGGTTTTAGAAGTGGTTCAATTGGAAGAAAGATCAAGAATCAGAGAAATTGGGGCAAAGTCAAATAATCAGAGGAAAAAGTCAACTCTTGACTTTTTGAGCCCAAATTCATGAAATTCATGTTACATGTGTCCAATGTACAAAATTTGGTCAAGAAACTCCAAAGGAATCATGAAAAAATCAAGATGTGGAAAGTTGCCATTTTTGGATGAAGTAGGGTTACTAAAAATAGCAAGTTTTGGCCATTTTGCATCAGAATTTGAACCAAGGCCATTTAAATTTGGAGCACCAAATGAAAAATCCACTCTGCCTCAATGAAAGATCTTGCTTTGAGCTTCAAATCCATGTGTAGAACATCTCCATTGGATAAAAATTGAGAGAGATATGATTGATCAAAGTTGGAGGAAAGTAGGTTCAAAACTAGGTCATGACCAAGATTTTCAAGGCACGCGCGCAGTCATTTTCACAAACACATGGTGGGCCAAATGTATTGATCAATTACTCATGGTTAGAGGCCTCAAATGAAAAATCTTTCAACATGAAAGTTGTTCCTCTATGTGAGATCTTCAAAAGTGGTGTTTATGATTTTTTCATTTGATCAAAGGTTGAGAAGTTATGATGGGTCCAATTTACTATGATTATGCTGAAAACCCAGGTGCCAAGATGCCTTGCCAGCCGACCATATGCCACGCCCTTATATCAGTTCCAAATTTGTGTGTTCCAATCCTTTTTTCAACCTATTCCAAGCCTCAATTCAATTCATTTCTCATACCAAAGTTGTTCTATTATGATTCTTCTTTCCAATGACCTCAAAAACACATCAAACCACCCATTGGGTAGAGACAAAATCATCACCAAAACCACCATATCTCCATTGTTCCAAACTGTCATAAAATCAGAAAAAACAAGTGTTGTTGTTGTTGTTATTTCAAAGTGTATGCACATATCCCACACCTTATGACACTTTGCCTTTTCAGAACTAACATTGTCCTTGCTTGCACGTGCTGCTCAGGCTCATTACATGGAAGTGGAAAGAATGAAACTTGTAGAGCAAGTTTATGTTGCTGCAGCTCACACATGAGTTTACCACCACCACTGATCCTTTGTAAGCCACCCTAGCTTGCCATAGATCATCATCACTATATCACAGCTCGTCCCCTAACTAACTTGACTCAGTTAGTTAGGATGGACTCACCTAAATCACTTCAACTCAGTTAACTCACTCATTAAACCATGGTTAGAGTTTACTATAAAGCAAAACCTCACTCTCTAATTTCATTTTCAGCTTCATTTTCTCATTTTTCACTTCAAAGTTCTCTCTACTCTATCTCTGATCCTCTCACTCTGTCATCAACTCTCTCAAAAATCCTTCTCCAAGCACACGATACTTCACTCTCATCATCATCAATGGCACTTGATTGAAGGCGGTTTGAGCATAATTCTGAAGGTTGTTTCAAGCATTGTTCAACAGTGAATCTCTGCTCTCAAGACAGCCAGATATATAGCATTTATTTTGCTTAGTTTGTGAAGCTCCCAGGTTGAAGAACAAGTACTTCCTCTGGTTTTCTCAAATTATACAAGAACTGCAAGATCAGGTTCCAAAGCTCACAAACTTTTTCCTCACGATTACTGGATTATTTTGTTGTTTTTATGATGATTTGAGCTTAATAGAAGCATTTGAACTCCGGCTAGTTGATAGAGCTTCTTAGAAGCTTAGATCCAAAAGTTAGGGCATATCTTTGTATCCTCTGTTTTCTACGTGTGCGCATGGTATGTGAAAAATAACTGTGGATTCGTATTGTGCTTAGCATGAGCTTCATTTTGAGGTGTGCATTGCGTATTTTTGTGAAGATGTGGATTCGCAGGTGGCGGTTCTCGCCGGAGAAGGTGACCGGAGGTCCCTCTCCGGCCGGTAGCTTTAACTCCTAGGGTTTTCTCAGTTTGAATATTGGCCGTTGGATTTGTAAATCGTGCGGATAAGATTGTGCCAACACATAAAAAATGTCACATGCGTGGCACATGTTTTATTTTAATCAGAGTGAACATTATGTGGTGTGGTACACTGTATGTTGTGTGATCCTTCGTGTGCGTGTATTGATTTTGGCTACTTTGACTATAGTTTGACTATGACTCAATCTGATGGTTGTTATTGTGTTGACTTGGTTTGACTGAAGTGCATGGTTATTAATGTGTACTGCGCGCTTATTGGACTTAGCCAGAATGCTATTCGCACCTCCCTGTTTTAAGGCCCAAATGAATTAAACTGAATAGTTACTAGGCATGCACCCCCATTCACATTTACATTCCATTTTATTTTTTCCATTTTGCTACACGTTTCATAATTAATTTTTAAAAATATTAAATGGTATCATAAAATTCCACAAAAATTCATGTGTATTCTTAAAACATTTAGGAAATTTTCTATGATTTTATTTTCTGATTTTATGACCATTTTGCCCCTGTTCCATTATTTTTTTTTTAATTTCCATTTGTATGCATACTTAATGTGACATATGATTTTGTGCATTTTTGTTCTTGATCATAAAAAATGATTTTGATGCATTTCTTTTTGCATTGTGGTCACAATATGTTGAGGTATGTTTGAGATTTATGAGATGATTTTTAAGTCTTTTTTGGATGACTTTTGATGTGTTGCTTTGAGCATGAATGCATGAAACTTCCATGAGACTTTGACCTAATTGTTGAGTGACTTTGGTTCTGATTCATTGCTTGTGGACTTGATATGTTAATGGCATGTGTTTAAGGTGTTTGATTGGTGAAAGTCATAATTTTTGAAGCATGTTTGCTATTTGTTTGAAGCATGAAGTTTAACTTGTTCATTTTGTGAATGCATGCCTCATGTTTGGTTTGCTTGATCATGAAGGCACTTGTGCCATGAGTTGTGGTTTTGTTTGAGGATGTATAGCATGTTAATTGACTTCTGATTGTGACATTTGGGTTTCATCTTTGCATGTTTGATGTTTATCTTGCACCTTAAGTCACTTGTTTCACAAGTATGAACCACATTCACATCACTTCCCCTTTTCTTCTTTGCTTCTTGTTGGGTTGAGATTTTGTTTGCATGATTTGGTATGCTCATTTAGGATAACATTAGGTTGTGTAAATATGAGTTACATTCTGACTTGGAAGCATGTATAGCATTTAATCTCATTTTACTTTGTTTGTCAACTTGTTTGAATTTGATTTGCTCATTATATTTTCTTACTTTACTTATAAGTGATTGTGCTAACCATGTAGGGGCTTTGGTAAGTTTCAATTGAGTGTGGATAAGGAATCCACATTCAACTTCTATCCTTTCTCTTTTACAATTCCATTTTGTGTTTTGTTAAGCACTTATGTGCTTTCTTTTAATAACTCATTACTTTCCCTTTTGAATTACAATTCATCTTCTACTTTGGAAGTGAATTGTTTAATTCTTTCTTTCTTTAGACTTTAGGTTGAAACCTCACAAACCTTTAGGATCACTCTCTTTAATCTTCAATTAGGATTGAGTCTTAGTCCATATAGGTTTTACCTTTTCTCCTCCCTTGAGTCTCTCTTCTCATCTCTTAAAGAAAATTCAAAATATCTAATAAAGGTAGGCATTTATTGCATTTAGGCCTTTCATATAAAGAAAAGATTATAAGGGGTCTTCTCTTGTAATCTTAGAATGTGTAGCATATAGCCCATCTTGGGTCAATGTGTTAAACATTTGATCTTGTATGAGGGACTTAAATGCAATACTTGTTGAAGGTACAAATAAAAAACACTTCTTCATTTCTTAATCAACAAAACACTTAATAAACACAAGTATGCTAGTGTGTTTGAGCCTTGACAATTGGAACTAAGTGTGGGGGTCTTCTTCACTCTTAGTGTGCATTCTTACCCATTCCGTCTTGGAATGTGAGAATGTACACTTTCCAATGACTAAGATTCAGATACACTATCATATGCAAACAAATGAAAAAACTTCTAAAAGGCAAAAACAAACAATAACGTCTTTCCTTCGGGAATTCTTTTCTCATCTCTTTCATTCTCAACGCACGAACGCGCTTCTACTCGTTCTCTTGCAAGATGGTAACGCACTCGGACCAGCGAGCCTGCAACACCTGAGCTAGAACGTAAGCCGTTCTCTAAAAAACACAATCCATCCCCAGTGAGGGGAACTACGTCGCTCTGATTCTCATGTTCCCGATGAGATACGTAGGCAGTGGGGTAGGGCCCATTCGAGCACTTCTTTTATTTTCCCTACATTTGTTTCTCTTTCTCCTTTCCTTTTTCATTTCTTTCTCAGTATTCCTTTCTTTACACCCTTTGATCGAGACAAGCAAGCGTGGATCCCATCGGGTACGATGGACGTGAGGGGGTGCTAATACCTTCCTCTCGCGTAACCGACTCCCTTACCCACTTCTCTTGGTCGTAAGACCATGCTTTTCCTTTCTCTCAGGTTTATGCGGTGTTTCCTTTCCCTCTCATGGGATAAATACACATTGCTGGCGACTCTGTTCGGTGCCACTTTCGCGTTTGTACTTGGATGAAAATCCCGGGAGCGACATCAGGGAATCTTTGCTTTTTTGGGCAAAACTTGATGTCATGGTATTCTACATGTTCTTAAGTGTATGTATGTGTAAAATTGCATCTCAATTGGTTTTAGAAGTGGTTCAATTGGAAGAAAGATCAAGAATCAGAGAAATTGGGGCAAAGTCAAATAATCAGAGGAAAAAGTCAACTCTTGACTTTTTGAGCCCAAATTCATGAAATTCATGTTACATGTGTCCAATGTACAAAATTTGGTCAAGAAATTCCAAAGGAATCATGAAAAATTCAAGGTGTAGAAAGTTGCCATTTTTGGATGAAGAAGGGTTACTAAAAATAGCAAGTTTTGGCCATTTTGCATCAGAGTTTGAACCAAGGCCATTTAAATTTGGAGCACCAAATGAAAATTCCACTCTGCCTCAATGAAAGGTCTTGTTTTAAGCTTCAAATCCATGTGTAGAACATCTCCATTGGATAAAAATTGAGAGAGATATGATTGATCAAAGTTGGAGGAAAGTAAGCCAAAACTAGGCCATGACCAAGAATTTTCAGGTCATGCACGCAGTCATTTCAACAAGCATGTGGTGGGCCAGAAGTCAACCCTAATTTCTCCAAGAAGAAAGCTCCAAATGAGAAAATTTTCAACATCAAAGTTATTCCTTGTAGTGCACTCTTCAATGTTCATGTTGGACAAAATTTGATTTGATCATGTTATAAGGGAGAAATATTGGTTCCAAGTTAGGGTGATCTTGCTGAAAATCCATGCCATACACACCATGCCAGCCAACCTCACCTGCACGCCCATACACCAATTGGTTTCCTTCTGTTTCAAGCTATTTTTCATCATCTTGTACACCTCCATTTGACTTGTCTTCAACACCAATATTGCTCCCCAATGTACCCTCTTCCAAATGAACCCATAAACTCACCAACTCATTCATGGAGTAGAGAGAAAAACACTTGCAAAGCACCCTATGTTGGCACTGATACATTAATGGTTCTGCTGCACAATTTGGTTCACACACACACCAAACACCTCACATCAGATTTCCACATTAAACCAAACACACATGACATAAACCTCATACACTAGCACGTGCCTGGCATGAAAATGGAAAGAGCAAACTTGTTGAACAAGTTTCTGATAACAGCCGTGCCATTCATTCCACTTTCTTCTTCACCATAGCTTACCATAGGGAATCACCACCATATCATTACTCTCCCTAACTAACTTGACTCAGTTAGTTAGGGATGACTCACTCAAACCACCATGACTCAGTTAATTCACTCAGCTTAACCCTGGTTAGCTCCCCCTATAAAACAGATTTCACCCTATTCTTTCTTCCCGAGCTTCATTTTTCTCATTTTTCACTTCAAAACACTTCAAACTCTCCCTCACATTCTCTCTACTTTCCCTCTGATTTCACACGAGCTTCACCATCTTCCCTTCATCTACTTCATCTTCATCATCATCAATGGCATTGGATTGAAGTTTTCTACACAGTCCTCAAGGTTTTGGAAGCATTGTTCAACATTGAATCTCTCTGCTCTCAAGACCACTGGTTATATAGCATTCATTTTGCTAAGTTTGTGAAGCTCCAAGGTTGAAGAAGAAGCTAAGATCTCTGGTTTTCTGAAGAGTACTTCCAAATCTCCAATATTCAGGTACGAGTTTCATCCATTATAGACTTGATGTGAGTTTGTTTTCAGGTTCTTGCAGCTTCTTATAAGCTCAAGAACTTGCCTGGCTAGTTGATAGGCCTTTAGAGGCATAGACCAAATGTTAGGGCAAATCTGTTTCCGTTGGATTCTCTCATATCATGAATTGTTTGTGCATTTTGTTCTTGAATTCGTGTTCTACCTTAGTTCCTCTTTCTATTGGTATACGTTTTGTGGATTTCTGGAGAAATCAAGGTTGCAGACGGTGGTGAGTGACCGGAGAAGGTGACCGGAGGTCCCTCTCCGGCCGGTGGCTTCATGTTAGGGTTTTATGACCAGTTTGAATGTGATCCGTTGGATGAGCGTGATCTAATGGCTACCATGCTGCCAACACATAAAAATTCATGTGCATGTCACGTGATTCTTCTGATTTCATTTTTAAACATTGTGTGGCATGGTACATGGTAGCTATGGTGAACATTCATGCACATGCGTGAGATTAGGTTACTTTGACTTTGGTTTGACTTGGACTTGATCTGATGGTTGGGAGTGAGTCAAGATTGTTGACTGAGGGTTCATGTTTGTTAGTATGCTCTGCGCGCTTAGTGGACTTAGCCAGAATGCTATTCGCACCTCCCTGTTTTAAGGCCCAATTGATTTTGAACTGAATAGTTACTAGGCATGCACCCCCATTCACATTTACATTCCATTTTATTTTTTCCATTTTTGCTACACGTTTCATAATTAATTTTTAAAAATATCAAATGGTATCATAAAATTCCACAAAAATTCATGTGTATTCTTAAAACATTTAGGAAATTTTCTATGATTTTATTTTCTGATTTTATGACCATTTTGCCCCTGTTCCATTATTTTTTTTGAATTTCCATTTGTATGCATACTTAATGTGACATATGATTTTGTGCATTTTTGTTCTTGATCATAAAAAATGATTTTGATGCCTTTCTTTTTGCATTGTGGTCACAATATGTTGAGGTATGTTTGAGATTTATGAGATGATTTTTAAGTCTTTTTTGGATGACTTTTGATGTGTTGCTTTGAGCATGAATGCATGAAACTTCCATGAGACTTTGACCTAATTGTTGAGTGACTTTGGTTCTGATTCATTGCTTGTGGACTTGATATGTTAATGGCATGTGTTTAAGGTGTTTGATTGGTGAAAGTCATAATTTTTGAAGCATGTTTGCTATTTGTTTGAAGCATGAAGTTTAACTTGTTCATTTTGTGAATGCATGCCTCATGTTTGGTTTGCTTGATCATGAAGGCACTTGTGCCATGAGTTGTGGTTTTGTTTGAGGATGTATAGCATGTTAATTGACTTCTGATTGTGACATTTGGGTTTCATCTTTGCATGTTTGATGTTTATCTTGCACCTTAAGTCACTTGTTTCACAAGTATGAACCACATTCACATCACTTCCCCTTTTCTTCTTTGCTTCTTGTTGGATTGAGATTTTGTTTGCATGATTTGGTATGCTCATTTAGGATAACATTAGGTTGTGTAAATATGAGTTACATTCTGACTTGGAAGCATGTATAGCATTTAATCTCATTTTACTTTGTTTGTCAACTTGTTTGAATTTGATTTGTTCATTATATTTTCTTACTTTACTTATAAGTGATTGTGCTAACCATGTAGGGGCTTTGGTAAGTTTCAATTGAGTGTGGATAAGGAATCCACATTCAACTTCTATCCTTTCTCTTTTACAATTCCATTTTGTGTTTTGTTAAGCATTTATGTGCTTTCTTTAATAACTCATTACTTTCCCTCTTTGAATTACAATTCATCTTCTACTTTGGAAGTGAATTGTTTAATTCTTTCTTTCTTTAGACTTTAGGTTGAAACCTCACAAACCTTTAGGATCACTCTCTTTAATCTTCAATTAGGATTGAGTCTTAGTCCATATAGGTTTTACCTTTTCTCCTCCCTTGAGTCTCTTTTCTCATCTCAAAGAAAATTCAAAATATCTAATAAAGGTAGGCATTTATTGCATTTAGGCCTTTCATATAAAGAAAAGGTTATAAGGGGTCTTCTCTTATAATCTTAGAATGTATAGCATATAGCCCATCTTGGGTCAATGTGTTAAACATTTGATCTTGTATGAGGGACTTAAATGCAATACTTGTTGAAAGTGCAAATAATAAAAAACACTTCTTCATTTCTTAATCAACAAAACACTTAATAAACACAAGTATGCTAGTGTGTTTGAACCTTGACAATTGGAACTAAGTGTGGGGGTCTTCTTCACTCTTAGTGTGTTTTCTTACCCATTCCATCTTGGAATGTGAGGATGTACACATTCCAATGACTAAGATTCAGATACACTATCATATGCAAACAAATGAAAAAACTCTTAAAAGACAAAAACAAACAATAACGTCTTTCCTTCGGGAATTCTTTTCTCACCTCATTCACTCTCAACGCACGAACGCGCTTCTACTCGTTCTCTTGCAAGATGGTAACGCACTCGGACCAGCGAGCCTGCAACACCTGAGCTAGAACGTCAGCCGTTCTCTAAAAAATACAATCCATCCCCAGTGAGGGGAACTACGTCGCTCTGATTCTCATGCTCCCGATGAGATACGTAGGCAGTGGGGTAGGGCCCATGCGAGCACTTCTTTTATTTTCCCTACATTTGTTTCTCTTTCTCTTTCTCTTTCTCTTTCTTTCAGTTCCATTTCCAGCATCCTTTTCTATCACCCTTTGATCGAGACAAGCAAGCGTGGATCCCATCGGGTACGATGGGCGCGTGGGGGTGCTAATACCTTCCCTACGCGTAACCGACTCCCGAACCCAGATCTTTTGGTCGTAAGACCATGCTTTTTCCTTCCTTCAGGTTTATGCGGTGTTTCCTTTCCCTCTCTTGGGATAAATACACATTGCTGGCGACTCTGTTCGGTGCCACTTTCGCGTTTGTACTTGGATGAAAATCCCGGGAGCGACAGCTGGCGACTCTGCTGGGGACCGGTGGACCTATTGCTGGTCCATCCTAAGCGAGTCAATCCTAGCGCTTGTTTGTTTTTCTTTCATTGGGTGTTAACTTTGATAATGTTGTGCTATATTTACCATTTTATTGTATGGTTATTTACTGCTTTACTGTACATTACTGTATTTACTGCTTTTTAGCATTACATATCATATTATTACTGTTGTGTTGGACTGTGCTATTTTCTGTTTGGCGGGATGGGATTTCTGAGAGATAAGCCCATTACACAGGCTTGAGTATACACTTAGAATTAGAGTGGAGAGTAGTGGGACCTACGTGCCGTTTGGAGTGCGTTGGGTGTTCACGAAATTCACAGCTAGACGAGGCTATCTTGGGACACGTCGTGGCATACGCATCTTGCGTATTCCAGGATGTAGATCTAGAGAGCTGTCGACTCTAGTGACCGATCATGAGGACCTTAGTGGAAATATCCCTCTTTAGTGGTGACAATGGCAGACCACATTCTGTGGCAAACCCATTCGCACCCGAGGGCCCACTTTGGAACTTGCATAGGATGACCTTTATTTTCTAAGGGGAGTCAGTGGACGACCTCTTTGATTGGCATAGCATTGTATCCTACGGGCTGAATGTGCTATTGCTTCTCAAACCTCCGAAGCTGACAAGCCTTATTTTCTAAGAACCACATGTGAGCATGGGCGGGATGTTTACAGGTTTGCAGGAAACCCAGCCTCCTACCTACCTTACTCGTGATTCTATGACGATTTCAGACATTGTATCCTATGACAGTAATTTAAGTGTTCATCTCAGATATTGCCAGACTCAGTACAGAGACACAGTGCACACAGTTCAATACAGACACCGACACTTGATTACCTGATCACATGCCCTTTTGCATTGCATTATCATATCATAACAGTTATGTTTGTCATTTTCAGGTGCATAATACATTTCTGATTCCAATCCATGGGTTCAACAGAGATCGTTGCCGAGAGAAAGAACAATGTGTCTTACAAGTTTCCAGATCCTGTTTTGGATTCATTGCTCAAAGTTATAGATATGGCTGGTCCGGGTATTCTTGATAGGTTTCAGAAGAGCTACGGGAATTTGGTTGGGATGGTCCGAACAATCACCAAGTATGAACATGATGCTTTGCACACTCTGCTGCAGTTCTACGAGCCTTCGTTGAGGTGCTTTCTTTTTTCAGATTACATTTTGATGCCAACACTGGAAGAATTCTCATTTATTTTGGGAATTCCGATCACGTCGGCAATACCATTCTTCTCTGGTAGTTCTCCCAGCGTAAAAGAAATTGCTGCTGCTTTACAAATGGATCAGGCATTGATAAAGAGCGGTGTGAGCAGTAAAAATGGAGTTAGCGGATTTCATTTAGAATTTCTGGTTGGACAGGCCCAAGAGGCTGCAAGTGCTAAAAATTGGACGGTTTACAATTCCATTCTGGCTCTCTGCATATATGGCCTAGTTTTCTTTCCCAATCAGCAAGACTTTGTGGATATGCAAGCAACGAGAGTTTTTGTCCTTAAAAATCCAGTCCCTACTTTGTTAGGAGATTTTTATCATTCCGTGCACTATAAGAATGAGAAAAGGAGGGGAGGATCTGTTAGTTGTTGCACTCCACTGCTGAGTCATTGGTTTTTCAAACATTTGCCTCAGACAGGTGTCTTTGTGGAAACCAAAGATGTGGCGAAATGGTCTAAACGATTGATGAGTTTAACTGCTGATAACATTGTATGGTTTGATCACCGGTGGTTGAGAATAGAGCTTGTCACAAGATGCGGAAATTTTCCAAATGTGCCTTTGATTGGCAGAAAAGGAGGGATCAATTATAATCCAGTTTTGGCCATCCGACAGTTTGGGTATGCTTCCAGGGATCCTCCTACAGAGCAAGATGTGGAAGAATCTTTATTCTTTACAGGAACTAAAGATGCGAAGGTGGTAGAAGTAGTGAATGCTTGGAAAGATAAGCACAAAATTGGAAAAGCAGTTTTTGGAAAAGGAGATTGTAGATCTTATCCTGAATATGACAGGTGGATTGAAACGAAAGTAAAGGAATTGCTTTTACCCTTTTCAAGGGGACCTCTTTTATGTGCAGTACAGCCAGAACAACCCACTATGGTGGCTATTGAAGAATGTGAGAAGTGGAAGAAAATGGTCAGAGAGTTGCAGATAGAGAATTCTGGAATGAGCAGATGTCTTCAGAAAGCTCTAGCTGACAACAAAGAGTTGGAAAAGAGAGCCTTGAAAGCGGAAAAAACCTTGGCTGACAAAGAGGAAGATTTTGATGACCGAGCTCGGTACTTTCGGAAACTTACTTTGGGAGCAGATGACACTAGTCAGGCTCACAAGATTACAAAACAGGCTTTAGCCCGAAGCAAGGATTCATTAGCTCAACTTCGTCAAGCTTGGGATGAAGTCAGAATTGAAAATGCCGAGTTAAAGGATCAGTCGAAGACTAAAGACGAGGAGCTTAAAAAGGCACATGAGCAGAGGAGAAAGTATCGGGAAAGCCTCGGTAAGAGTCAAGAACAGTTAGAAGAAGCTAGAAGCCAGTTGAAGAATACCAAGAAAGAGCTTGAAGACGTCATGATAGAAAGGGAGATACTCAAGACGCAAGCCGGCATAAAGAGACACAAAGGAGTGTGTGATGACGAAGCTCTGATGCTGCATATGGGTTCTTTAAATGAAGCTCTTGAGAAAAGGGATGTCTTGATCAAAGAAATGATTGAAAAGCCGAATCACCAGCGTACCCGTATACTTTTTGAGGAGATCAAATACTCAAGTGATAAGCTGAAGGGTGTGGAATTGTCAGACTGATGTTCTTTTCCTTATATTTTGTTGTTAATGGTTACCATCAGGCTTGTTGATGGATCCATTTTTCCTTGTATTGCATTTGCGGTTGAACCTTCCTTAAATGTACTTGAATATTTTGTTGAATGAGTATGAGCAGTTTTATTCAGGATTATTTCTTATCAGATAGCCGCACACAAGCACATGACCATGACACGTCTCTTTATATCACAATTTCTGGTCTTCAGATTTCTGTGGTTGGATTGGAATCAGGGTATAAAGCACCTAGGAAATGACAAACATAGCATTGCATGGCATTGCATATCATTTTGCATTTTGTTACTTGCTTTTCAGGTACTCGTTGCGGGGTCTCTAACCTTTATTTGGTTTCAGGCAGTATAGCGGAGAGTCATATTCACCGATATTCGACGCGAAGGAATCAAGTAAGAATCATGGATCAAGTGCAAAGTGATTTGGCGGAAATGAGGGCGCGTATGGACCAGTTCATGACCTTCATGACTGGCATGGCGCAAAATCAGGAGAGACTGAGGCTTCTGGTAGAGCGTCCCGACAATGGGCCCGAAGGTGATCATCATGACAATTCACAGGGACACGGCATCCCTCCTCCCGGTGGCAACCCTCCTCCTGGTGGTAACAATCGGGGTAATGGAAATGGTAGGCATGCTGGTGTTACTCTTGAAGATACTCTGGAAGACCAATTTACTCTACTAGACGCTGATGTGGGTAATCAAGGTGATCGAAGGTATGAGGAGTTAGCAGAAAAGATCAGGGCCATAGAATGCAAGAACTCTATGGGTATTGATGTTACTAGCTTGGTGCTGGTCTCAGGAGTCAGAATTCCCCCTAAATTCAAACCTCCTACTTTTGATAAGTATCACGGCAATGCGTGTCCCCAAACGCATCTTCAAGCCTACTTTGGGAAGATTTCAGCCCATACGGATGACGAGAAGCTATGGATGCACTATTTTCAGGACAGTCTGGCTGGGGCATCCTTGACCTGGTACATGAAGTTGAATAGAGCTGCTGTGAAGAATTGGAAAGATCTGGCAGAAGCGTTCCTGAAGCAATACCAGTATAATATTGACATGGCGCCCAACCGCACTCAATTGCAGGGGTTGTCACAAAATGCCAAGGAGAGTTTCAAAGAATATGCACAGAGGTGGAGGGAAATGGCTGCCCAGGTTCAACCTCCCTTGTCAGACAGAGAAATGGCAGATATGTTCATGGGCACATTGCAAGGGGCCTATCTGGATAGATTAGCTGCTTGTCCGTCGACTGGATTTGCTGATATTGTGATTGCGGGAGAAAGAATTGAAAGTCTGTTAAAGCTTGGAAAGATCCAGGACGTGAGTGGGGCTGGCTCTTCGGGGACGAAGAAACCGTTTGCTAGTAACCAGAAAAGAAGAGAAGGTGATACGAATGCTGTGTTTAGAGGACGAGGCAGAGGGCGTTCTCGAGCTTATTATCAGGTAGATGCTGTGACAATCCCCACACCGTCTGTTCAGAAACAACAACCCCAACAACAAGTTCAACAGCAACAACCTTTTTTCCAGCAAAGGTCTAGACAGAGGGATCGTAAGATGGATCCTCTCCCTATGACTTATGCCGCGCTGTTGCCCCCGGCTACTCGAGTTAAAGTTGGTAGAACTCCGTACTATGAAAGCTCCGGTTGCTGGAAACCTGCCACCTAATTTCGATGCTAATGCTCGTTGTGAGTTCCACTCAGGTGCTCAGGGGCACTCCATTGAAAAATGCTGGGCTTTCCATCATAAAGTACAAGATTTGATTGATGCTAAAGCCATCAATTTCTCTCCCGCTCCTAATATTACTCAGCATCCCATGTCTGATCATAGCGCAGCAAATGTGTACGCTATTGAAGATGGGAGGAGATTGAACCTGGTGACAGATATCCGTCAAGTGAAAACTTCTTTGTTGGTTGTAAAAGATCGTTTATTGAAGGGACAGGTGTTCCCGGGCTGTAATCAAGATTGCTCTGAGTGCATGAATCAGGAGAACGGTTGTGATAAGTTGAAGATGGGTTTACAGAATCTGATCGAGGAAGGATGTCTACAGTTCGACAGAGTCGTGAAAGACACTGATGAGATATCAACCGTGACCATCTATTACACTCCCGCTGAGATTCAAATGCCGGTCAATGCAGTTCCCGTGGCGAGTGTTGCGCCAGAAGGGCCCAGTCCTGTCACTATCACGGTGCCAGGACCAATTCCGTTCACATCCACGAAAGCTATCCCATGGCACTATGGGGCAGATGTATATTACGAAGGTAAAAAACAGGAAGTTGAGTCATCAGTCAGCCCAAATGTTGATAACGTAGGGGGCGTAGGGGGCTTTACAAGGAGTGGAAGGTTGTTCGCTCCCCCAACCTTGAGAAGTGATAAGGAGGTAGAAGCTGCAGCAAAGGATAAGGGTAAACAGGTGGTTGAAAGTGCACCTACACCTGAAGCAGAGACAAAGATTACTTTTGATAAGGAAATGGAAGAATTTATGAAGATAATCAAGAAAAGCGATTATAAGATTGTGGACCAACTGAATCAGACCCCTTCAAAGATTTCAATCCTGTCACTATTGTTGTGCTCTGATGCGCACCGACAGGCGTTGTTGAGAGTGTTGAAGGGTGCGTACGTGCCACAAGAAATTACTGTTAATCAGCTCGAGGGCGTAATCTCCAATGTTAATGTCAGCCATGGCTTGGGCTTTACAAGTAGAGATTTGACTGTTGAAGGAAGAAACCATAATAAGGCTTTGCATATCACGATGGAGTGTAAGGGCGCAGTGTTATCTCATGTACTGGTAGACACTGGTTCGTCACTCAATGTCTTGCCCAAGAAGGCATTGATGAAGCTGGAAGTTGATGGTTTGATCTTAAGGCCTAGTGAATTGGTGGTCAGAGCATTCGATGGGACCCGACGATCTGTGTTTGGTGAGGTGGAATTGCCCGTACAAATTGGACCACAGGTATTCAAATCCACGTTCCATGTAATGGACATACAACCTACATATAGCTGCCTATTGGGACGCCCTTGGATTCACGGAGCCGGGGCTGTTACTTCTACTCTACATCAAAAGCTGAAGTATGAGTTTGAAGGGCAGGTTGTGACAGTGTGTGGGGAAGAAGACATCTTTGTGAGTCACTTGTCCACGTTCAAGTACATTGAAATGGATGGGGAAATTCATGAGATGCTGTGCCAATCATTCGAAGCAGTCAATATTGACGATGCACCTGAGTCTTCTTCTGTACCAGTTGGGGCTGGTACCTCCATTTCATCTTACAAACAAGCTGTCGAAGTCGTCAGGGCAGGCAACGCCCAAGGTTGGGGCAGGTTGATAGAGACCCCAATGAAGGAAGACAAATTTGGTATTGGTTATCATCCCTCTACAACTTCAGATGCGGGGAGCAGGGGACCCATTACTTTCAATAGTGGGGGAATTATCTACATGGACCAGTCTTGTGCAGCCACGGAGGATAGTGTTGACAGTAATTGTGACCTGGACAACTGGGTACGCCCTCATGCTTCGGGACAACAAGTGCAGAACTGGTTCGTTGAAGAAGTCATCCGGGTTACTCTTCAGACAGAGTAATTTTTCTTTGTTTTTTCTAACCATAATGCATGACAAAATCTTGCGCTCTGCCCAAGGCGTATAGATTCATTTGTAGGGCCACCATGGTTGCATTTGCAATGTTTAATCATTAATAAAGGACGTTTTGCAATCAAATTTTGTTCTCTGTCTTTCAGTTTTTATTTTTGCACAAAAATATAAAATGGCAATGTTTCATTTTCTTTTGTTTTGCTTAAAAATAAATTCTAAAATAAGGCATGAACCCGTTCATGCAGACTTGATCCTCCGGATACCGCTGATAACGATTTTGATATGGCCATGTATGACTTTGACAATCCGATTTATCAAGCCGAAGAAGGGGATGGGAAAGATTGTGAACTTTCTGAAGAACTGGCCAGATTGTTGAAACAAGAGGAAAGGGTCATCCAGCCTCATCAGGAGACTGTAGAAATCATCAATATTGGTACCAAGGACGCCAAGAAAGAGATCAGGATTGGTGCCAGCTTGCAAGCAGATGTGAAGCAAACTTTGACGGAAATGTTGCGCGAGTATGTTGACATCTTCGCCTGGTCGTATCAAGACATGCCGGGGTTGGATACGGATATTGTTGTGCACAGGCTGCCATTGAGAGAAGAATGTCCGCCAGTCAAGCAGAAACTTCGTCGGACTCACCCCGACATGGCTTTAAAGATTAAGGAGGAAGTCCAGAAGCAGTGGGATGCCGGGTTTCTTGCTGTGACAAAGTATCCTCCATGGGTAGCCAACATCGTGCCAGTACCGAAGAAAGATGGAAAAGTGAGAATGTGTGTGGATTATCGAGATCTCAATAAAGCTAGCCCGAAAGATGATTTTCCACTACCTCATATTGATGTGCTGGTCGATAATACAGCTCAGTTTTCAGTGTTCTCATTTATGGACGGTTTCTCCGGGTACAACCAGATCAAGATGGCACCTGAAGACATGGAGAAGACCACGTTCATTACTCCGTGGGGTACATATTGTTATAAAGTAATGCCTTTTGGGTTGAAAAACGCAGGGGCAACGTACCAGCGGGCGATGGTGACATTGTTTCATGACTTGATTCATAAGGAGATCGAATGTTATGTAGATGATATGATTGCCAAGTCGAGAACAGAAGAGGAACATCTGGTTAACCTGAAAAAGCTGTTTGAAAGGTTGAGAAAGTTCCGTCTGAGATTAAATCCAAACAAGTGCACGTTTGGGGTACGTTCTGGAAAGTTGCTAGGTTTCATTGTGAGCGAAAGAGGAATCGAGGTTGATCCTGCCAAGGTGAAAGCAATACAAGAAATGCCTGAACCGAGAACAGAAAAAGAGGTTCGTGGTTTCTTGGGTAGATTGAACTACATTGCAAGGTTCATATCTCACCTAACAGCCACGTGTGAGCCAATATTTAAATTGTTAAGGAAAGACCAAACGGTCAGGTGGAATGACGATTGCCAATTGGCATTCGATAAGATAAAAGAATACTTGCAGGAACCTCCGATTCTAATGCCTCCAGTTGAAGGGAGACCGCTGATAATGTATCTGACAGTGCTTGAAGGTTCCATGGGTTGTGTTCTCGGTCAACATGACGAGACAGGTAGGAAGGAGCATGCTATTTACTACCTGAGCAAAAAGTTCAATGATTGTGAGTCCCGATACTCAATGCTTGAAAAGACATGCTGTGCGCTTGCATGGGCCGCTAAGCGATTGAGGCAATATATGGTTAGGCACACGACCTTGTTGATTTCAAAAATGGATCCTATCAAGTATATTTTCGAGAAACCAGCATTGACAGGCAGAGTTGCACGGTGGCAAATGGTCTTGACAGAGTATGACATTCAGTACACTTCACAAAAAGCCATCAAAGGAAGTATCTTGTCTGACTATCTTGCGCAACAGCCGATAGATGATTACCAACCCATGAAGTTTGACTTCCCTGATGAGGACATCATGTTTCTCAAAGCTAAAGACTGTGAGGAACCACTTCCGGAGGAGGGGCCAGACCCTGAATCTAAATGGAGTCTGATGTTTGATGGGGCTGTCAATATGAATGGGTGCGGAGTTGGAGCAGTTCTTATCACGCCGGAAGGTGTTCATATGCCGTTCACTGCCCGAATAACTTTCGGATGCACCAACAATGAAGCAGAGTACGAAGCTTGTATAATGGGGATCGAGGAGGCGATTAATCTACGGATTAAAACCCTTGATATATTCGGTGATTCAGCTTTGGTAATCAATCAAGTGAAAGGGAGTTGGTACACGCACCAAGCAAATCTAGTGCCGTATAGAGATTATACGAGGAGATTGCTGACATTTTTCACAACAGTGAAACTGTACCACATTCCTCGAGATGAGAATAGGTTCGCTGATGCCTTGGCCACTCTGTCTTCCATGATCAAAGTGCAAGGATGGAACCATGTACCTAAGATTGAGGTATCCCGCCTTGACAGACCAGCATTTGTGTTTGCGGTAGATGCAACGTCTGATGACAAGCCATGGTTTCATGACATTAAGTGTTTCTTGAAAAGTCAAGAGTACCCGTCCGGGGCATCGTCCAAAGACAGGAAGACGTTGAGAAGGTTAGCTGGTAGTTTCTTCCTGAACAAAGATGGCGTGCTGTATAAAAGAAATTTTGACACGGTCCTGCTTAGATGTGTGGATAGACATGAAGCAGACTTGTTGATGATTGAAGTGCACGAAGGCTCTTTCGGTACTCACGCCGGAGGGCATGCAATGGCTAAAAAGTTGTTAAGATCGGGATATTATTGGTTGACTATGGAGTCAGATTGTTGTAAATATGCCCGCAAATGCCATAAATGCCAGATCTATGCAGACAAGGTGCATGTGCCTCCAAATCCGTTGAGCATCATGTCGTCGCCTTGGCCGTTTGCCATGTGGGGCATTGATATGATCGGAAAGATTGAGCCTACAGCTTCTAATGGTCATCGGTTCATATTGGTGGCAATTGATTACTTCACCAAATGGGTTGAAGCCGCATCCTATGCCAATGTTACAAAACAAGTGGTCGCTCGTTTCTTAAAACGGGATATCATTTGCCGATATGGAGTTCCCGAAAGAATCATTACTGATAATGGTTCTAATTTGAACAATAAGATGATGGCTGAGTTATGCCGGGACTTCAAAATCGAGCATCACAATTCTTCTCCGTACCGCCCAAAGATGAATGGCGCGGTCGAAGCGGCCAACAAAAATATCAAGAAGATTGTGCAGAAAATGGTTGTCACGTACAAAGATTGGCATGAGATGTTACCATTTGCTTTGCATGGGTATCGAACGTCGGTACGCACGTCCACTGGGGCAACCCCATTCTCACTCGTATATGGTATGGAGGCAGTGCTACCGGTTGAAGTAGAGATTCCGTCCCTCAGAGTCATGATGGATGTTAAGCTAGATGAAGCTGAATGGGTACGAGCCAGGTTTGATCAGCTGAGCCTTATTGAGGAAAAGCGATTGGCGGCTGTATGTCATGGGCAACTATATCAGCGCAGAATGAAACAGGCATTTGACCAAAAGGTGCGTCCTCGGGTTTACAAAGTCGGAGATGTGGTACTCAAAAGGATCCTTCCTCCCAATACAGATCACAGGGGCAAATGGACTCCTAATTATGAAGGTCCATTCGTGGTTAAAAAGGTCTTTTCGGGCGGAGCTTTATTGCTTACAACCATGGATGGCGAAGACTTTTCATCCCCTGTCAACTCGGACGTAGTCAAAAAATACTTCGCATGAATAGACCCGCTGGATAACAAAAATAAAAAAAATAAAAAAAATCCAGGCAAAAAAGGGCATCCCGGCGAACCAAAAACAGAATAAGGTTCGGGCAAAAATTAGGGATATAATTGAAAAATTTTGTACACCCGGTAAGTTGAAAACCCGAAAGGGCAACTTAGGCAAAAAAGGGTATCCTGGTGGATCGAAAACCTGAAAGGGCGGTCCACACAAAAGAGGGATTTAAGCGAATGACTACGGTTTGAGTTATCTGTACCCTGTCACCGTTTGAACAACTGACGTTCTGAAGGATAGGAATCGGTCTGATCATTCCTCAGAAGGCAAGGTCGGGGAGTTTTGAAGACATACTGGTCATAACAGAATGGAAACTCAGTGGAATTCCGTTTTCACATTGCCATTAGGATAGTTTCTTTTCTCAATTTTCAGCGATCACCTCTTTCCAGGGATTGCTTCCAGATGTAATTGCCTATTCTGGGCTCTCAGTCAATAAATTGAATTTCAATAAAAAGCTCTCTATTTTTGTTTTATTGCTTTGTTTGCAAAAACGTCCTAATTTTTGATAAAACATTGCATTTGAAAACATGGCAGCCTTACAATAACATGCGCAGAAAAAACATTTGAAATTACTTCGAATGTTGAATACTCCCGGATGATGGATTCTAGCCACGCAATATTCGGGGCATGTGGGCATATTCTTTTGTTGCAGGTAGCAGGTGCAGATGATTTTAAGCACAAGACTAGCAATAAATCACTCCACGCAAAAGACTGGGGCAATTATGGGTAAGGAGATCGGCGTTCATCGGGTCGATCTCAGCGAATTAAGTTCAACTGGGTACCGTTGTATCTTATTAAGTCGATTCTCTCATTCAGTACTTCCAACAACTACAAGCTTTTCTGTGTCGATAACGGTCACAGGTCCCCCAAAAGGGTGGTCTCATCGACACTGAAACTGATGGTCATTATCCCCAGCGAAGTCACAAGAGTTTGAAGAGGCTAGATCTTCTGTAAAATCCTCTTATGACATCCCCTTCGGGGACGAATTGTTGTTTTGTCCAAGCACGGGGCATGTTTGGTTCCCCAGCATGAAGTGTTGATCATCCCCAGTAGAGTTTGAGGACAGTTGGTCTTCTGTAAAATCCTCTCAAAAGGCATTCCCCAGCACGAGACGTTTTAAAGCAGTTTCCTCCAACAGAGTTTGTTATAAACTCGCCATCCCCAACGGAATTGTCTAAGGGAAGGCTCGCCTAACATGGGGCATTGTAGTACTTATCCTAAGCTCGATAGTCACATTCTTCAGCAGACTACTGTGGATTTGCTTTGGGTTTCCCCAACAGATCTCTAATGACTCTTCGTAGCAAGTTGCAGTAGAATGTTCTAACCAGGATTTGCATACCCCTGGCAGAGTAGCCCTGATACCCAGCAAGATCGTATCTCTGGTCATGGTATCCCCACAGAGGTCAGCATCGAATCTTGTCAGCAATACTCCCCAGCTGAGTTGTCGTTCTCCCCGCAGAGGTTTATAAGATCGGCAGAATCTATTCCTCAACAAGGATGGCACAGTCTTTCCCCAGCCGGGTCAGAAGGTTGATAATCCCTATAAAGGATTTTGGGTTGAATAAATCCCCAAGCAGAGTTTTAATGGCTCATTTCCCCAGCAGGACGTCATTCAAAAATTCTCATCCCCAGCGGAGTTGCTGTGACTAGAATCCAGCCCCAAACAGATGGAATAATTCCTGGCAGAGTCATCATTCCCTCATATCTTAAAGTCCAATTTATTGTTGGCAAGCTTGACAATTCGAAGCAGACGGATTGTTCATCCATTCGCCAGCAGAGATATTATCCTCTCAGGAACCTCTAAAGTCAAGTCATTGATCATTGTTCCTCAGCAGAATCAGCAGAGATGTCTGACACGGATGCAGAGAGTAATACAATTTTGCAAATTCTTAAAGTCCAACAGTGGATTGGCGAAAGGTCCATCTAAGGGTGGCAAATTCTTAAAGTCCAACAGTGGATTGGCGAAAGGTCCATCTAAGGGTGGCATATTCTAAAAGTCCAACAGTGGATTGGCGAAAGGTCCATCTAAGGGTGGCAAATTCTTAAAGTCCAACAGTGGATTGGCAAAAGTCCGTCTTCGGGTGGCAAAAGTCCAACAGTGGATTGGCAAAAGTCCGTCTTCGGGTGGCAAAAGTCCAACAGTGGATTGGCGAAAGGTCCATCTAAGGGTGGCAAATTCTTAAAGTCCAACAGTGGATTGGCAAAAGTCCGTCTTCGGGTGGCAAAAGTCCAACAGTGGATTGGCGAAAGGTCCATCTAAGGGTGGCAAATTCTTAAAGTCCAACAGTGGATTGGCAAAAGTCCGTCTTCGGGTGGCAAAAGTCCAACAGTGGATTGGCAAAAGTCCGTCTTCGGGTGGCAAAGCAGCTAAAAGTCCAACAGTGGATTGGCGAAAGGTCCATCTAAGGGTGGCATATTCTAAAAGTCCAACAGTGGATTGGCAAAAGTCCATCTTCGGGTGGCACGAAGCTGCAAAGTCCACCAGTAGTGTGGCAAGCCAGTAGTCGTCTGGCGTCGTTCAAAAAGACATTAGCAAAGTCCACCAGTAGCGTGGCAGGCCAGTAGTCGTCTGGAGTTGCATAAAAGACATTTTTAAAGTCCACCAGTAGCGTGGCAAGCCAGTAGTCGTCTGGCATCGTTCAAAAGACAGATTTCTCCGACGTTTCGTCGAAGATTCAATCCAGCAGTCTTGTTGGGTTTATATCCCTTTTATTCTTCACCCAGAGCAAATTTTTTGGTTATTTTTGGTATTCAATCACTATATACCTTGAAAGTCCGAAAGCAATTGCTTTCAGGCATTCAGGTCTACAGCGCTTGAATAGGGGCAGCTGTAATACCCCAAAATTTGCTCTCCCCTTTTGGCATCATAGCATGGCATTATCATTTATCATATCATATCCACCTCATTAACATTGCATTGCATTTAACATAGAAAAATGAAGCATGGCATCCTTCTTACCATCAGGGCATGTGATCAGGTGGAAGATGGACAATCAAGAGATCATTCAAAGCACAAAAAGGTCAATCAAGTTGCCTCAAGGCAAGCCAAGAGGTCTTTCCTGTCTCATACCATCTCAATTGATCATCCACAACCTCAAGGATAAGAGATACAATGGGAGATTGAAGCATTACATCCTACACTATGCAAGAAGTCCAAAAATTGAAGGAAAACCCTCAAAAGAGATAGCTCATTGATTCAAAATCATTCCCAAGTGGCATTTCTCATCATCCTTTAAGAGGATACACAACATACTCTGAGGAATTGGAAATTGAAGACTGCACTTTTACCTCCTAACCAGAGGGGGCCAAAATTAGGGTTTCCAGTTAAATCAGGGAATCTTTGCTTTTTTGGGCAAAACTTGATGTCATGGTATTCTACATGTTCTTAAGTGTATGTATGTGTAAAATTGCATCTCAATTGGTTTTAGAAGTGGTTCAATTGGAAGAAAGATCAAGAATCAGAGAAATTGGGGCAAAGTCAAATAATCAGAGGAAAAAGTCAACTCTTGACTTTTTGAGCCCAAATTCATGAAATTCATGTTACATGTGTCCAATGTACAAAATTTGGTCAAGAAATTCCAAAGGAATCATGAAAAATTCAAGGTGTAGAAAGTTGCCATTTTTGGATGAAGAAGGGTTACTAAAAATAGCAAGTTTTGGCCATTTTGCATCAGAGTTTGAACCAAGGCCATTTAAATTTGGAGCACCAAATGAAAATTCCACTCTGCCTCAATGAAAGGTCTTGTTTTAAGCTTCAAATCCATGTGTAGAACATCTCCATTGGATAAAAATTGAGAGAGATATGATTGATCAAAGTTGGAGGAAAGTAAGCCAAAACTAGGCCATGACCAAGAATTTTCAGGTCATGCACGCAGTCATTTCAACAAGCATGTGGTGGGCCAGAAGTCAACCCTAATTTCTCCAAGAAGAAAGCTCCAAATGAGAAAATTTTCAACATCAAAGTTATTCCTTGTAGTGCACTCTTCAATGTTCATGTTGGACAAAATTTGATTTGATCATGTTATAAGGGAGAAATATTGGTTCCAAGTTAGGGTGATCTTGCTGAAAATCCATGCCATACACACCATGCCAGCCAACCTCACCTGCACGCCCATACACCAATTGGTTTCCTTCTGTTTCAAGCTATTTTTCATCATCTTGTACACCTCCATTTGACTTGTCTTCAACACCAATATTGCTCCCCAATGTACCCTCTTCCAAATGAACCCATAAACTCACCAACTCATTCATGGAGTAGAGAGAAAAACACTTGCAAAGCACCCTATGTTGGCACTGATACATTAATGGTTCTGCTGCACAATTTGGTTCACACACACACCAAACACCTCACATCAGATTTCCACATTAAACCAAACACACATGACATAAACCTCATACACTAGCACGTGCCTGGCATGAAAATGGAAAGAGCAAACTTGTTGAACAAGTTTCTGATAACAGCCGTGCCATTCATTCCACTTTCTTCTTCACCATAGCTTACCATAGGGAATCACCACCATATCATTACTCTCCCTAACTAACTTGACTCAGTTAGTTAGGGATGACTCACTCAAACCACCATGACTCAGTTAATTCACTCAGCTTAACCCTGGTTAGCTCCCCCTATAAAACAGATTTCACCCTATTCTTTCTTCCCGAGCTTCATTTTTCTCATTTTTCACTTCAAAACACTTCAAACTCTCCCTCACATTCTCTCTACTTTCCCTCTGATTTCACACGAGCTTCACCATCTTCCCTTCATCTACTTCATCTTCATCATCATCAATGGCATTGGATTGAAGTTTTCTACACAGTCCTCAAGGTTTTGGAAGCATTGTTCAACATTGAATCTCTCTGCTCTCAAGACCACTGGTTATATAGCATTCATTTTGCTAAGTTTGTGAAGCTCCAAGGTTGAAGAAGAAGCTAAGATCTCTGGTTTTCTGAAGAGTACTTCCAAATCTCCAATATTCAGGTACGAGTTTCATCCATTATAGACTTGATGTGAGTTTGTTTTCAGGTTCTTGCAGCTTCTTATAAGCTCAAGAACTTGCCTGGCTAGTTGATAGGCCTTTAGAGGCATAGACCAAATGTTAGGGCAAATCTGTTTCCGTTGGATTCTCTCATATCATGAATTGTTTGTGCATTTTGTTCTTGAATTCGTGTTCTACCTTAGTTCCTCTTTCTATTGGTATACGTTTTGTGGATTTCTGGAGAAATCAAGGTTGCAGACGGTGGTGAGTGACCGGAGAAGGTGACCGGAGGTCCCTCTCCGGCCGGTGGCTTCATGTTAGGGTTTTATGACCAGTTTGAATGTGATCCGTTGGATGAGCGTGATCTAATGGCTACCATGCTGCCAACACATAAAAATTCATGTGCATGTCACGTGATTCTTCTGATTTCATTTTTAAACATTGTGTGGCATGGTACATGGTAGCTATGGTGAACATTCATGCACATGCGTGAGATTAGGTTACTTTGACTTTGGTTTGACTTGGACTTGATCTGATGGTTGGGAGTGAGTCAAGATTGTTGACTGAGGGTTCATGTTTGTTAGTATGCTCTGCGCGCTTAGTGGACTTAGCCAGAATGCTATTCGCACCTCCCTGTTTTAAGGCCCAATTGATTTTGAACTGAATAGTTACTAGGCATGCACCCCCATTCACATTTACATTCCATTTTATTTTTTCCATTTTTGCTACACGTTTCATAATTAATTTTTAAAAATATCAAATGGTATCATAAAATTCCACAAAAATTCATGTGTATTCTTAAAACATTTAGGAAATTTTCTATGATTTTATTTTCTGATTTTATGACCATTTTGCCCCTGTTCCATTATTTTTTTTGAATTTCCATTTGTATGCATACTTAATGTGACATATGATTTTGTGCATTTTTGTTCTTGATCATAAAAAATGATTTTGATGCCTTTCTTTTTGCATTGTGGTCACAATATGTTGAGGTATGTTTGAGATTTATGAGATGATTTTTAAGTCTTTTTTGGATGACTTTTGATGTGTTGCTTTGAGCATGAATGCATGAAACTTCCATGAGACTTTGACCTAATTGTTGAGTGACTTTGGTTCTGATTCATTGCTTGTGGACTTGATATGTTAATGGCATGTGTTTAAGGTGTTTGATTGGTGAAAGTCATAATTTTTGAAGCATGTTTGCTATTTGTTTGAAGCATGAAGTTTAACTTGTTCATTTTGTGAATGCATGCCTCATGTTTGGTTTGCTTGATCATGAAGGCACTTGTGCCATGAGTTGTGGTTTTGTTTGAGGATGTATAGCATGTTAATTGACTTCTGATTGTGACATTTGGGTTTCATCTTTGCATGTTTGATGTTTATCTTGCACCTTAAGTCACTTGTTTCACAAGTATGAACCACATTCACATCACTTCCCCTTTTCTTCTTTGCTTCTTGTTGGATTGAGATTTTGTTTGCATGATTTGGTATGCTCATTTAGGATAACATTAGGTTGTGTAAATATGAGTTACATTCTGACTTGGAAGCATGTATAGCATTTAATCTCATTTTACTTTGTTTGTCAACTTGTTTGAATTTGATTTGTTCATTATATTTTCTTACTTTACTTATAAGTGATTGTGCTAACCATGTAGGGGCTTTGGTAAGTTTCAATTGAGTGTGGATAAGGAATCCACATTCAACTTCTATCCTTTCTCTTTTACAATTCCATTTTGTGTTTTGTTAAGCATTTATGTGCTTTCTTTAATAACTCATTACTTTCCCTCTTTGAATTACAATTCATCTTCTACTTTGGAAGTGAATTGTTTAATTCTTTCTTTCTTTAGACTTTAGGTTGAAACCTCACAAACCTTTAGGATCACTCTCTTTAATCTTCAATTAGGATTGAGTCTTAGTCCATATAGGTTTTACCTTTTCTCCTCCCTTGAGTCTCTTTTCTCATCTCAAAGAAAATTCAAAATATCTAATAAAGGTAGGCATTTATTGCATTTAGGCCTTTCATATAAAGAAAAGGTTATAAGGGGTCTTCTCTTATAATCTTAGAATGTATAGCATATAGCCCATCTTGGGTCAATGTGTTAAACATTTGATCTTGTATGAGGGACTTAAATGCAATACTTGTTGAAAGTGCAAATAATAAAAAACACTTCTTCATTTCTTAATCAACAAAACACTTAATAAACACAAGTATGCTAGTGTGTTTGAACCTTGACAATTGGAACTAAGTGTGGGGGTCTTCTTCACTCTTAGTGTGTTTTCTTACCCATTCCATCTTGGAATGTGAGGATGTACACATTCCAATGACTAAGATTCAGATACACTATCATATGCAAACAAATGAAAAAACTCTTAAAAGACAAAAACAAACAATAACGTCTTTCCTTCGGGAATTCTTTTCTCACCTCATTCACTCTCAACGCACGAACGCGCTTCTACTCGTTCTCTTGCAAGATGGTAACGCACTCGGACCAGCGAGCCTGCAACACCTGAGCTAGAACGTCAGCCGTTCTCTAAAAAATACAATCCATCCCCAGTGAGGGGAACTACGTCGCTCTGATTCTCATGCTCCCGATGAGATACGTAGGCAGTGGGGTAGGGCCCATGCGAGCACTTCTTTTATTTTCCCTACATTTGTTTCTCTTTCTCTTTCTCTTTCTCTTTCTTTCAGTTCCATTTCCAGCATCCTTTTCTATCACCCTTTGATCGAGACAAGCAAGCGTGGATCCCATCGGGTACGATGGGCGCGTGGGGGTGCTAATACCTTCCCTACGCGTAACCGACTCCCGAACCCAGATCTTTTGGTCGTAAGACCATGCTTTTTCCTTCCTTCAGGTTTATGCGGTGTTTCCTTTCCCTCTCTTGGGATAAATACACATTGCTGGCGACTCTGTTCGGTGCCACTTTCGCGTTTGTACTTGGATGAAAATCCCGGGAGCGACACCTTGCTATGGAACAATTAGGATATGTAACTTGAAGATTAGGTTTCATTGGTGGATCAGAAGATTTTCTGGAGCTCTGAAGAAAAGCTAAGATTAACCAAACAGTGGCATTTGGTTGATCTTTAATGTGAATTCAAGTAGTGTGCTTGGAACTAATTACTCTTGTGCAGAAGGGTAGTTGGTTGAAAATCAAAGGAGGTTCTGGATCTGTTCATATCTTGGAGCTTGTGGTAGAAGCCCTAAGTTGCTTATGGAAGATTACCTTCTTTTGGGATATATATATATATATATATATGAGAGTTTATTTCTCTCTTTGGTTGTCTGGAGTTGTTATTGATTAAGCTGGTGGAGCTGTGTTCTCTGAAGATCTTTAGTTGGATTACTATGCAGATAGTAAGTCTAGTGGTAATTGTATCAAGAACCATAGTGTATGGTGTCTGCGATATGATCAGGATGTTCTAACTGATGTTAGAACATCATCATGTTTTCTGAACTTGGAGTTCAGATTGTGGAAGCTGATATTCACCAGTTGAATCAGAAGTGTTCTAACTTATCATATGGGAGAATGATGAAGCGAAGATTGTCTTGAATCATGGGGTGATTATCTAGTAGTCTGACTCTTGATGAGGTCAGAATGCTTGTGGAGAGGTGGTTTCTTCTGTTATAAGTCATGCTAGAGAGAAGTGTATCAGTTTGGTGCTTGTGAAGCAAGTAAGCTGAGGATTTCTGGAGCTTGTATTTGATGTTTTTCAAGTGTGAATGACATCTGGACTAGCTAACAAACTAAGGGACTCTGTATGTCTCTTTGAGGAATTTGAAGCATTCCAGATTCAATTAGATTTATTCTCAAGGAGCAAGGATATCTATGGTTGTAAAATTCAAGGTGGATTTGTACAGGGTATGGATGGTTTCTGGATGAGAGGGATCAATGGCGATTTTGGTCTCAATCCAAGAGTTTGTTGGTTATGGTACAAGGATGTGATCCTGGTACTCTCTCACTATATGATCATGAAGTTTGTCATGTGAAATCATGGGGTAATTTTGAGTGTTTCTTGTTGGAAGGAGCATCATTTGTGAAAGTTAGGGGTGAAAGTGTGAGAAAACACAAGAAATGGGGGTTTGAATTGGGTTTTCAAAATGAAAGCTTTTTGTGAAACTCGAACAAAGATCACAAATAAACTAGCAATAGAGAAAGACACGCGATATATCCTGGTTCACTTGAAAACTATCAAGTTAATCCAGTCCACCCGCCAAGGTGATTTCTCCTTATACACAAGGACTTAATCCACTATAATCAATTGATTACACTGCACTAGCAACTGCTGGTGACTAACAATCAAAGACTAACTGTCTCTTCTTAAGGATTCTGACCTAACTGGTCCCTTAAGGAATACAAACAACTGTTTGAACAAAGTTAATGTTTACAATGAATTGCTTCTACACAAGCTGATATAAACACTATTAATAGCTCAAAATCTTAGAGAAAATATATACAGTATGAACAATGTTTCTTGCTTTGTATTGAGGTGTTTTACTGTTCACGAATGTGTGTCTCTTGATTTTCTTCAAATGATCAAGTCTTTATATAGCCAGAAAGAGTTCCGTTGGAGGGCAGATCAGGAATATCATTAAGATTGCTGGCGACTTGAAATAATGTCGTTATGATGGGATGAAAATCATACACAAAAGTTGTCCTTTGTACCACCAAATTAGGGTACTGGAATGGTAGTGGAAAAGAACGTGTTTGATATGTACTATGTACTATTTTCCCTCACAAACGTTATATCTTCTTCTGTTCATCAGAGGCTTCTGAATAGAGATGATCGAAGCATGAGAAGAAGAGTTGATCATTGGGTCTTCAGAGTCTTGAGTCATCGCAGTCTTCAGAACTTGTTCACCAGAACCTTGTCTTCAGAGTCTTTAGCACTCGGTCTTTAGAACCCTTGGTTATCAGAAACTTAAGTCTTCATTGTTCAGCAGAACCTTATCTTCAAAGTCTTCAACACTTAGTCTTCAGAAACTTAAGTCTTCAGAGTCTTCAGAACTTTGTTCAACAGAACCTTGTCTTCAGAGTCTTTAGCACTTAGTCTTTAAAAGATAATCATCAGAGTCATATTCAGATCTAGAATCTAAGAGAACATTGCAGCAACAACATATTGTCTTCTTAGAATCTTTCTGAAAGTGAGTAGATCAGAAGCAAACTTGCTTCTTTGGCGCAAAAATGACTTTTGGTCAAATCAAAGTGACGTTCCACATGATTTCTATCAGAGTCAGAGCTTTCTTTATCAGAGTCAGATCCTGTTTGTTAATTCTTCGGAAAACAAACGTTAGAGTACCAAAATTGTTCTCTCATAAATACTGCTTTGTTATTATCAAAACTCAGAGATATCTTGCAGAACCAAATCTTGTTCTAACAATCTCCCCCTTTTTGATAAAACAATTTTGTACGAAGATAATTAATAGGAAATGGCAAAGATAAGTATAGAATTAACTTCCCTTTATCAAGCTCCCCCTGAATCTAAGACTTAAAAAAATCTTATCAAATTAGGGATACCAGAGCTTGATTACAAGGATCTAGTCAGATCCAGAATATCAGAGCTTGATTATAGTGATAATAGAGTTTGATAACAGAGCCTGATTGGTTAGATTAGAGCCTGATTAAATCAGAGCCAGATTACCAATATATAAATATTGTTCCTGAAAAGCATTCTAAGAAGAAAATTGTGCAATTAAAGTGTTAGAATGTTATAGCTATGATTTAGAGACAAGATATTTATCAAAATAATTTTCCATTCATATACTCCCCCTTTTTGTCATAATCAAAAAGGGTAAACTAGAAAGATAATCCATAGTACAAAAAAGGATAAACAAACAGACAAAGAAAACTACGGGGTAGCCTAGAAAGGTGCCTAAGGTTGAGAAGGAGGAGGGAGCCTCTGAAGGATATGAGCAAGTGCATTCTGAATGATGGAAGTGACTTCATCTTACTTGTCCATCCTTGTTCTGAACAACTCTTGCTCCTTCTGAATGCTAGCAAAAGTCTTCAACACTGGATCATAGGTAGAGTTTTCAACAGCTTCTCTCTCAGCTTGATCTTGAGCTTCCTTAGCCAACCTTTCAGTTTCTCTGTCTAAAGCTTCCTTGACTAACCTCTACGCCAATTCCCTTTTTGTAGCTAGCCTAGCTTCAGCTTCCTTCTTATCTTTTAACCTCTTTTCAGCTTGCTGAACAAAATAGTCTTTTGTTTGAACAGAGAGATTTTGAATCTTTTGAAATTCTTCCGACATCACTAATTGAATTGATCCCACAGAGTACCCAAAGCAGAAGATTTTTTGATGGAACTTGATTCATCAGAGAGTGTCTTGAATCTCATAATCACACTATCCTTAAAATCATAAATAAATTCATCTAAGTTAGGAGGAAGGTCAGAAGGTTGATTCTCAGGGAAGGATTAGGTTTCTTCAGCAGAATCACCCAAATTGGCGGTATCATTATTTGAAGAGGGTTCAGGATTGTCTAGTATGGGTTCTAGTATTATTTGTGGAGCGGTTAATGGTGTGGTTGATGGAGAGTTGGTTGTTTGAAGAATTTCAGTGGGAAGTTTTTCAGAAAAAATTGAGTGGTTAATGGTAGGGAGATGGTTGGAGATGGTTGTTCAGTAATGATGAGGTTTGGTTGTATGGATATGGTGGAAGATGGTTGAGTTGTGGTGATTTGAAGTATTTGTGGTGGAAGTTGTATGGATGGTGCAGAGGATGGAATTATTTCAGTTGGTGGTTTCGAAATGGGTATGGGAGAGGCGGTGACAACAGTTGAAAATAGTGGTGGTGAAGTAGAGAAGATTGGTGGTTGTGTTGAAGGAGATGAAGATAGTGTAGGAAGAGATAAAGATATATTGCTGTTAGTAATAACAAATGCAGTTGTTGTTGAAACCATTGAAGACGATTCTACTTGTTGTTGTTGTTGAGAGAATTCGAAAATGCTTTGTTATTGAGAATTCATTTGAAGAAGATGATGGAGTTTACGGAGCACAAATGGGTTTTAGGGTTTCTAAAAAAAAAGTGTGGGAAGTGAAAGTAGCGTAGTGTGTGATGGTGAGAGAGTGAGTATCTATAACAAAAAAATTGATGATTATGAAAAGGTGGGTGTAATAGGAAATAATTACTTGAAACCTAGTCTCACGAAATCACAACGCTCGAGATGTCAGTTCAACAGAAAGGTATGATTTGATTTTGGATAGGTGTCAAAAAATAATCATAGCCGTTTGTTTTCAAGAGAGCACGTTTGATATTACCAAAGTCAAGAATACCAAGAGGTATCTTATTGAACGAGTTTCTGATCAGAACATCTTCTAACATGTAGAAGTATCGTTAATCCAAAAGACATAAAATAATGAAACAATCTGCTTAACATTAGAATCTTATTTCAGAATTTCTGGTGACTTGACACGTCAAAATATCATCTTCTAATTCTGGGCACGGTTTTATAAATAGATTTTCCAGAATGAATATGAATCTATCCTCAGTAAGGGTTTTTGTGAAAATATCATCCCACTGGTGGTCTGTATCCATAAATTTTAACTGAAAAGTACCCTTCTGAACATAGTCACGTAAATAGTGATGTTTTATTTCAATATGTTTTGCCCTAGAATGCAAAATAGGATTCTTAGATAAACAGATAGCAGAAGTATTATCACAGAAGATAGGGATGTTACTCTCCTGTATCTGATAATCTTCAAGTTAATTCTTTATCCAGAGTATCTGAGTACTGCACAATGATGCTGAGATATATTCTGCTTCTGCAGTTGAAAGTGCAATTATTGGTTGTCTTTTGCTTGGCCAAGAGACGAGGTTGTTCCCAAGAAATTGACAGTTTCCAGAAGTACTTTTTCTTTCCAATTTGTCTCCAGCATAATCTGCATCACAACAACCAGAAAGCTTGTACTCTGATGTTTTCTTATACATCAAGCCAAGGTTAGTTGTTCCTTTTAGATACCTTAGGGTCCTCTTAACAACTGTTAAGTGAGTTTCCCTTGGATCTGATTGGAAACGAGCACCAAGACATACACTAAACAAAATATTTGGACGAGAAGCAGTCAAATACAGAAGAGAGCCTATCATACCACAATAGAGCTTTTGACAAACCATGTTACTTCCTCTTTCTCCAGAATGCATGTCGGATGCATATGAGTCTTTGCAGGTTTACTTTTAGACATATTTAACTTCTTCAAAAGTTCTCTTGCATACTTGCTCTGATGAATGTACGTTCCTTCTGGACGTTGATCAATATGAATTCTCAGAAAGAATTTGAGTTCTCCCATCAGACTCATTTCAAATTCATCCTGCATTAACTTAGAAAATTCCTTGCACAAGGAAGTATTAGCAGAACCAAATATAATATCATTAGCGTAAATTTGAACAACCAGAATGTTATTTTTAAAGGTTTTACAAAAGAGTGTTGTATCCACTTTTCCTCTGGTAAAGTCATTTTTCCAAAAGAAAGTTACTTAGCCTTTCATACCAAGCTTCGAGAGCCTGTTTTAGACCATATAACGATTTTTTAAGTTTGAAAACAAAATCTAGATTTTCAGAACTTTCAAAACCGGGAGGTTGGTGCACATACACTTCTTCAGAAATATACCCGTTTAAAAATGCACTTTTTACACCCATCTGATATAAAGTAATGTCATGATTCACAGCAAAGGAAAATAAAATATGAATAGATTCTAACCTGGCAACTGGTGCAAAGGTTTCTGTATAGTCTATCCCTTCTTGTTGACTATAACCTTGTGCTACTAGTCGTGATTTGTTTGTTACAACCTCACCTTTCTCATCTAACTTGTTTCTGAATACCCACTTTGTTCCAATGACGTGAACACCTTTGGGTTTTTGAACAAGATCCCAGACATCATTTCTGGTGAATTAATTTAGCTCTTCTTGCATGGCCATAATCCACTCATTCTCCCTAAGAGCTTTATCAATTGATGTTAGCTCTATCAGAGACACAAACCCAGAAGAGTTTCCTCAGAAGGTTTGAATGATGAACGCGTTCTGACTGAATCAGCTTTGTCTCCCAGAATCAATTCTTCAGAATGAGAAGTCTTTAGTATATTCTTCTTCTGCTAAGATAAACTATTTGTTGCTTCTGGTAAGGCTGTATCTGATTCTAGAGAATCTGCATCTTTGTCTCCTTGCTTTGAATCTTCCTCCTTGGATTCTGATAAAGTGATCTTCAAATCTGCAAACTTTTCAACTAGCTTTGACTTTTCAGGGTCAAGCTTATCATCAAATCTGACATGAATTGATTCCTCAATAATCTGTGTTTCCGTGTTATAGATTCTGTAGCCTTTAGAGCGTTCAGAGTATCCTAACAGTAAACACTTTTGAGCTTTGGAGTCAAACTTGCCAACATATAACAAATACAGCCAAAAGGATGAAAATACGAGATGTTGGGTTTTTTATTCTTCCACAATTCATAAGGAGTCTTACCCAGAATAGGTCTGATAGAAATCTTGTTCTGAAAATAACATGATGTATTTACTGCCTCTGCCCAGAAGTGCTTAGCCATGTCAGTTTCTTGGATCATGGTATGAGTCATTTCTTGCAAAGTCCTATTCTTCCTTTCCACTACTCCATTCTGTTGTGGAGTTCTGGGACAGGAGAAATCATGGGCAATGCCATGGGAATCAAAAAGATTCTCAAAGTATCCGTTCTCAAATTCTCCGCCATGATCACTTCTGACTCAGACAATTTTGCAATCCTTCTCTATTTGCACTTGTGAGCAAAAGGTAGAGAACACAGAATGTGACTCATCCTTGTGTTTCAAGAATTTTACCCATGTCCAACGACTATAGTCATCAACGATAACTAATCCATACTTCTTTCCACTGATTGAAGCAGTTTTCACTGGTCCAAACAAATTAATATGTAGAAGTTCTAACGGTCTGGAGGTGGACACAACATTTTTTGCTTTGAAGGAAGTTTTAGAAAACTTTCCTTTCTGACATGCTTCACAAAGAGCATATGAAGAATAATTCAGATTAGGTAAGCCTCTGACAAGTTGAAGCTTATTTAGCTGAGAAATCCTTCTCATACTAATATTGCCTAAACGTCTATGCCATACCCATTGCTCCTTATACTAATATGGCCTAAACATATATGCCATACCCATTGCTCCTCATTAACAGACATTAAGCATTTGACATTCTGTTCATAGAGATCAGAAAGTCTAATCTTGTAAATGTTGTTTTTCCTCTTTCCGATAAAAAGGATTGAGCCATCTTTCTGACTGACAGCCTTACAGGACTTTTGATTAAAGATGATATCATAACCATTGTCACTAAGTTGACTAATTGACAACAAGTTATGCATCAAACCATCGACCAGAAGAACATCAGTAATAGAAAGAAGGTTACCATTACCAACAGTTCCAGAGCCAATGATTTTTCCCTTCTGGTTTCCTCCGAAACCAACGAAGCCTCCAGGCTTAAGTTCTGGACTTTGGAACATATGCCTCCTTCCTGTCATATGTCGCAAGCAACCACTGTCCAGGTACCATGATTAGTGTTTCAATTGAGCTGCTAAGGATATCTGCAACATAGATTATCTTGTCCTTAAGTACCCACTTTCTAGGTCCTTTTTTGTTAGTTTTCCCAGAGTGTTTGACAACTTTGGGTTTATGTACAACATGATAATCTAGTGGAATTTGTGCATGATAATTAGATTTAGAAATATATTTCTGTGTCGGTGGGGGTTTTTATGCAAGCTCAGAACAAACAAGCTCAGTGCCAGATGTAGCGAGCGATTTTGGACGCGGTTCTTAAGCGCTGGTCGCTCTCTGCGGTTTGAGCTTACTACAGGTCGATTCATTTTTTATCCTATTGTGAGCTGATGAAGGAAGGGAAATAGATGTCTCCAATTAACCCTGCTTTGCATACTGAGTTTAAACAGCGGTCTGTTAGGTTACAGATGCTATCAATGTGGGGGGGGGCCTTTGTACTGGTTATTTGTATTTTCGCCAATACTGTTTTCTTTCTTTTTATCTAGACAGAAGGTTTCTGGTGGGGAACAAGGATTAGGATGTTAGAACTGATGCTTTTGATAGATACACGAGAGTATGGGATTCAGGGTTTTTGTTTAGTGTACTCGCTAAGATTTTTCTTTCAATCTTATGCCTATGTATTCCCGTTTACCGAAACAGGGAAATCAGAGCGTTCGTAGTTCCTCCTATTCTATGGGAGGAAATGGTTGTTTTGGTGTCTTGTTCAAAGCCCAAGACGTGAAACGAAAAGGTAGTTTGTATCTTGTTCAAAGCCCAAGATGTGAAGCTGAAAAGTCTATTTGTATCTTGTTCAAAGCCCAAGATATGAAGCTAAAAGGTCTCAACTTTAGAGAGAATTTGTCATCTCTAAAGAAGGGTTTGTCTGTCACAACTGTTTGGTGACTGGTTATAAAGGGAGGATTACTTTAACCGGGATATGCGAATCCGGCAATGCCATAATTTCCTTTATAGGGGATTTTAACCTGAAGGAGAAAACTTTAACTCAGTGTAGAGCAATGCTATCTTTCCTTAGGAATTTCTCATGCTAAAAGAGGGACAGTGGCATGGATGTAGATGATCCAGAGGCTTGCCGCTTACAGCGATTAGATGAAGGGGAAGGAGTGGTTGATGTTTGTGTACTGTGGACGAGGCACAACTTTGATGCTAAAAGGTTGATTGGATCAACCAGTGGTTTTCTTATACAAAGCCTAAGAGGAGGCTATTATGTGTCTCGTACAAAGCCCGAGAGAGAGGCTAAAAGGTTTTGACTCGACGATGAAGTCTTTTGGTATCTTGTATAGAGCCCGAGATGGAGGTTGTTGTTTGGCTCAATAAGAACCTTTTTGTATCTCGTATGAAGCCCGAGATGGAGGCGAAAGGGATGATTGACTCAACGAGGGAGTCTCTTATATGTCTCGTACAAAGCCCGAGAGAGAGGCGAAACGTTGTTTGACTCCGCTGGGGAGAATCATTGTACAAAGCCCAAGAGAGAGGCTAACTTCCCTAGAGAAGAATCATTATACAAAGCCTAAGAGGAGGCTAAGGTTACTGTTTCAGTTGAGTGACAGGTCCAATATACTGATTTTGAAAGAGAAAATCAGTTCTTATATGAGCAACACTGTACTCAGGGATTTGATTTGAGGATCAGGGATATTTCCTTCTCTTTGAGGAAATGGGAAATCCGAAGTTATTGAGACTGTCCGAGTCTGCGGGTTTCCTTCCTATTTAACGAAGGGGTCACTTAAGAATGTCTTTGAGACTCAAGGAGATTAGACTGTCCAAGTCTAGAGTTTTATCTTTTGTACTATGCTTTGAGAAACAGTAGTAGACTCTATGAAAGGACTGTTCTATGAAGATGATTAAGTTCTGTTCCTATACCTCTAGGAGGTTGTCGGGACAATTTTTACGAAGCCCAAGAGGAGGCTGGAAGCTTTTAAGAAGCTGACCGGTCCTTGTACGAAGCCCAAGAGGAGGCTATCATTCCCGGAGGAAGAGATCATTATACGAAGCCTAAGAGGAGGCTGTGAATACTTCTAAGAAGTCGGCGGGTCCTTGTACTAAGCCCAAGAGGAGGCAGGGTTGCTTTTAGGAAGCCTGTGGGTCCTTGTATGATGCCCAAGAGGAGGCCGATGCTTTTAAGAAGCCCGTGGGTCCCCAAACCCCGAGAAATTCAAGACAGGCTATTCACAAGGAATAGATCAAGCCAGGAAAGTTCGAGAATTTGGAAGAAACTCAAAGATGCCATTCACGGAGAATACATTCATCTCTGGGAGTAGTGTTTCTTGACAATTCCTAATGAGGACAGCCGAAGAGAAGACTGTATCTGGTGATCCTATTGGGGATCTAGTTGTCTATTTCTACGAATAAACGAAACAGCGTCACCTAGTTCTAGACGTAGTTGCCGGGGAAACTCGAAATATCTATACTATTATTACACAGTTGATATGAGTTTATGAAAGAAGACTTACAGCGAAACAGCCCCACAATACAGTTATATATATATGAGTTTGTGAAAGGAGACTTACAGTGAAACAACCCCACAATACAGTTATATATATATATGAAAGCGGTAAATGAAAGCGGGTAAACACTTACTCGGTTGTAGAGCTTCCATGCTGTTTGGTTAGTTGTTCAACAAAGAAAGATTGAAAACAATAGTATATTTCAAAATCAAAGGAGAAAGTGCTTTGAAATAAAAAGATTTGGGGCTTACAGCTCAAGGAGAGGCCCAGAGTTTTATCAGTGAGCGCACTGTTTGAATTTGTACAGAGGGACTTATACAAGTGACTGTGGCCCAAAAATGTTTTCTGTACAAAGGGATTTGGGTCTTACACTCTCTCAAGAGGCCCAAGAAAGTTTAAAGAAAAAGAGTGGGGCTTATAACACGAGGGTAGGCCCAATTTATTTTTCGTTAAAAATGGCGATCGCGCCGAGGTTTTCTTTTAACGCCGAGGGACTTATACAATAAGTGAGGCCCAAAAATTGTTTTGGTTAAAAGGGGGTTGGGTCTTACACTCTATTAGAGACCCAAGAGTTTTGAATGGGTCTTATAGCTCAAGGAGAGGCCCAAGGGTTATTTTGAAAAGGCGACGATCGCGCCGTTTGCTTTTGACGGTATCGAGACTTATACAATACACTGAGGCCCAAAATGATTGGTCAAAAAAGGATTGGGTCTTACACTCTATTAGAGGCCCAAAAAGTTTTGAATGGGTCTTATAGCTCGAAGAGAGGCCCAAGGTTTGTTTTTCAACGGATGATGATCGCGTCGAACTTTTTGAAATACAACGGGACTTATACCATAAGTGAGGCCCAAAATGGGTTGTATTTACAAAGGATTGGGTCTTACACTCTATTAGAGGCCCAAAAGTGTTTGAAAAAGTTTAATGAGGGTTGAAATAATCAAAAACCCTAATTTCATTTTTTAAAGAGCTTTTTTCAAAGAAAAATCAAGTAAAAAATGATAAAAAAATATCAAATAAAATCATTAATCATGTTATAAACAGTGATTAAGGTTTATGAAAAAGTATTTTATCCACATGAATATTTAAAATCATTTTGGTTTTAAAAATCAAGAAAAAGAAATCATTTTAAAAGCATTTAAAACAATTTAAAACAATATTTTTGAATATATTAAAAATATATCAAATAATAATATTTTTTTGTGATTTTTTGGTGGATTAAAATATTATGGAGTATGAATAAAAAGTGTGTAAAACAGATTTGGAAAATGATAATTTTTGCTATGTGAAAGAATTGGTTGAGTTTTGAAGATAAACTAAGAAAAAGAGGAAAGATGTCACAACATCTCATTCGACATCTTTCATGAGTTTTTAACATCTTTTTTTATCAAACTTCCAACACCCATAACTTTCTCAAATCTCAATGGTTTGAGACAAAATTTATATGCATCTGGCCCAAAATTTCACAAGGAATCCAATGGTGGTGGTAGTTTTTTCAGAACACACTCCCTCCTCAAAACCCAATAGTGGTTTTGAAAAGGACCTATAATTGCATTTTTTGTGCTACACTTTGATACAGGCATGTATTACATGGTGAATTAGCCCAAACACAACATATACAACATGTATGAGATGTGTATGATCAGTGGACTTCAAAGCAATGCATGATTTCAAGGATTCCAAGTTGTGATGCTTACCTCTTTTTGAGCTTTTTGGAGTTTTTGTGCAATCTGTCAAGCCTCTTGTTCCAGAAATGATTTGATGCTTTAGACACACTCAAATGATCCCTTAGAAGCTTTTAGGATGATTGGAATCAACTGGTACCTGCAAAAACACAAACTGTCCCTTTCTTGCAAAAGGGGTTAAAAGTGACCAAAATAGCAACTCTCTCAAATGGTGTTCCAGATGTTGGGAACCATTTGGGACAGTTCAAGGATGATATTTGGAGTGTGTTTGAGGTTTTATCTGGTTTGGAAAGTGACTGAATCAAGACATGGCTTAAAAAATGCAAAAAAGTGCCATTTTGAGGTTTTGAGAAGTGACTTTGTGATTTTGTGATTACAGGTCACTTGTGATAGTTTGCACAGCTTACATATGATATATATGAGGTGTGTGTGTGATTAGTTTGAGTGGAATTGCTCTCTAACTCAAAAACTCAGAATTACTTGCTTTGGAAGGCAAATTTGAGGTGAAAGAAGAGATTTTGAGGAAAGCATCTGTTTGATGGCTTTGGTGTACTCAAACTGAACACAAATGAGCTATATTTATAGTAGAGCAAGTTTGTTTTTGCAGCAATAGTGAATGCTGGCTGCAGCAGAGGTTTGGCCAATGTTGTCCAATGAAAATCCAAGTCTCCTCTAGCCATTGACTAGAGGTTAGAGCACAGAGCTTTGGTTCCCTACTTGTTGGAGGAATGTTGACTGAATTCAGTTGCAAATATGTCAGTCCATGCCACCTCTAAGCATCTATTAAATGCTCCAATCCAAAATTGGAGTCTTGTCCCTCTTTTAGGGATTTTTAGGAATAGCATGCTACTTCTTGTTCCAAGGACTTTGGAGGCTTGGCTCAGTGATTGTCCCCTTTAGATTTGATCCTCAGAGGTGTCCAAAGTGATGACAAGGCTTGGAAATTCGTGTGGAACAAGAAGTGTGTAAATCTGTCCTGAAACATGTCTTAAAAATCAGCTGCACCAAGCCCTGTTGTAAAATTCATAACTCCCTGCTCGAGTATGCTACATGGACGTTCTAGGACACTCTGGAAAGCTTAGATGACGTACTTCAACTTTGATGTTTGACTTTGGTCTTGGTTCAGCTTGCAAAGTCATAAAAAATGGTCTTGAACTTGTGTAATCAAATCTGTCCTAAAAGCTGTCATGAAAATTCTGCTTTATCAATGCTTCTTACGAAAATCATATCTCCCTGCTCGAGTATGCTACAAGGATGTTCTATAACTTTTTGGAAAGCTGAGACAACGTACTTCAACTTTCATGTTTAACTCCAGACCTGGTTCAACTTGGATCATGGAGAAAAACGTCCTTGAAGTTGGGACATTCTTGTTGGAAAAATATTAATGATGTCTTATGAAATGTTGAAACATTTGACAACTTTGATCATTAATAATTCCAAACTTTAATCACTTGTATATTTTAATCCACTATGATATTTTGAATTGAAGTGAATTGCATCTTTGATGCTTGTCTTGCATGGTGACAAAGCTTGAAAATTGGGTGGCACAAGAAAAGTGCACAAAATCTGTCCTAAAAAATCAGCTCGAGCAAGGCCTGTTGTGAGGTTCATAACTCCTTGCTCAAGTTGAATTAATGGGAGTTCTAATACATTTTGGAAAGCCCTAATGACATACTTTAACTTTGATGTTTGACTTTGGTCTTGGTTCAGCTTGAAAAGTCATCAAAAATGGTCTCGAACTTGTGTAGTCAAATCTGTCCTAAAAGCTGTCATGAAAATTCTGCTTTATCAATGCTTCTTGCGAAAATCATATCTCCCTGCTCGAGTATGCTACAAGGACGTTCTAGGACTTTCTGGAAATCTGAGATGACGTACTTCAACTTTCATGTTTGACTCCAGACCTGGTTCAACTTGGATCATGGAGAAAAACGTCCTTGAAGTTGGGGCATTCTTGCTGAAAAAATATTAATGATGTCCTATGCAATGTCAGAACATTGGACATTAAGAATTCCCAACTTTGATCACTTATATCTTTCAATCCTTATGATATTTTGAGTTGATTCCCTCTACATTGTTGAAGTATCAAATACCCTCTTTAAAAGTAGCTCTTACTCAAAATCAATGGATGCTTGGATCAATAGTTACAACCTTGAAAAGTTGTGCACTTGAACATGATTTTAACTTAGAAAAAAAATTCTAAGTTTCCTTCAATTTGATCAATTTTGCAATTTTGCATGATTTTTCGATTTAAATTTGATCAAATTAAATCATCCATCATATTTTCTTGAGTAATGGCTTGTGAAGCTCAAAGTTGACCAAAATTCAAACTTTGATTTTCTGCGCCAGTTGACTTTGTATTAGATGAACTTGAGGCTTGATCCACCTGTAATTTTGCACTCTTGTGCCTAATTCTTGACGTGGAAGTCCTCTTGATCCTTTGTGGATGTTTAAGAGGTTAGACAAGTTGAAGATCATGTCATTCCTTGATTGATCATTTGTCTAAAGGCTCTGAGAGGGCTTAAAACCCTAATTTTGATTGTAGTGAATGCTCAACAATTCCTTGAGGAGATTGATGAGGCAAAGAGGTACATCCATATTGTGATGATGATTTGCACAATGATGGGAAATCTTAGTGGTCAAAATTTGGGGTATGACAGATGTCCCTATTTAATCTTCTTGAACCCGAAGGTGTGAATGACGAAGGTATTCGGGCATTCGGGGTGCAAGAGGATTAAATATCGGAATACCCGAAATTTTGATGGTGGTTATGAATGGTAGCTTACGCATTCATCTTCTTTAGCTAAGCGAAGATGCTTAGAAAAGGTAAACTTCCCCTCGATCCTGGTCTTCAGCCAAGGAACTGGTCTCAGTTTCTGAAATAAACTTCCCCTCGGTCCTGGTTTCCTACCAAGGAACTGGTCTTAGTTTCTGATTTAAACTTCCCCTCGATCCTGGTTTCCTACCAAGGAACTGGTCTAAGTTTTTGATTTAAACTTCCCCTCGATCCTGGTTTCCTACCAAGGAACTGGTCTTAGTTTCTTTTGTCAATAAACTTTCTTGACAAGAGACGCTATTTGTAGCGGTTTTCCTCAAACTTCTCGCCGAATTTTCCTGGGGAGATGCCATTTGAGTGGAAAAAGTTTTGATGTCAGACTTGCTGGGGAACCCATTCGTCTGAATTGTAGAGGTACACAAACTTCTCTGTTTTGGAGACGCCATTCGTCGATTCTACTGGGGAAAGCGAGTCTCTTGAGAGACTGTTTTCATTTGGGGTCTTACATCATACTTTTCTCGGGATCTTTTCGGAGAAATGCCATATGATGGGATCTAATTTTGTGGTGCCGATGACCTTTTCATCAGTGGTTTTTTCGGAGAAAAACTGCCGTACCGCCGAATCTCTGATTAAGAGGCTTTCTCTGGGGATTTTCCTTAATCCGGGAAAGCAAGGATATCATCTTCAATGGAGAAGAGTGATATTTGTTGAAAGTTTTCTTGTTTCTCAGAGGTTTAAGTTATCAAAGTGGTCAAGGGCCAATTCTAATCCAGAAATAAACTGGAGGAGCGATTGTCCAGACGCAACACTTCCCGACGAGGAAAAGGCTGACAACTCGATTGAGAGGACTTTTATCACTAGGGGATAAGACCGACTAGAGTGATAGTGATGTAGTATGAATGTGAATGCAAATCAATAATGCATGATGTATGTATGTATATGCTGACAAAACTGACGCGATATACAAACTGACAGGTGAACATGACTGGATACTCGGCCATCGCGGGGCGTGTAAAAATATCGCTGGTTCAAAATAGCAATTCCACCTTGCTTAGGAGAGATAGTCCTTGTTGGGGAGCTACCGTTGGTCGGGCTTAGGAGATAAGAACTCGGCCGAAGATGTCAGATGGAATAGTCGCATCTGACACTGTTGATCCTTCATTCAGGTGCACTGGCATAGAAGGAGTACTTTGATTCTGCACTTCAAAGTTCAAATGCCTTTGGAGACGCAATCGATGCTCTTTCGATGTTCAACAGTCAAAAGAAATTGCCATCTTTATTAAAACGCAGAAAAATTTTTAACAAGTAAATTCATTTTTGTTTTATTTCAAGAATCGTTAATCATGTTAACAACGTCGTTCTGTAAATCTAAAACAAATAAGAATTACAAACAATAGCACAAGGGCTCAAATTTTATTGATAGGATGGAAATCAGCCAAACGCGTGATTCCAAAGAGTATTTACAAAGTTTGAAAATGGTAATTTACAGGGAAAAGGGCTACGTTGAAACATAACGACCACTATCCTTCTACCAACTTTGAATTCGGGACATCCTGAGCTTCTGTCGAAGATGACCTTGACTGGAGTTTTCCTCTGATGGATGATGTAACTGCTGTTGTTGAGGGACTTGCCTCTGTTGAACATAGTTACTTGCCAATATCCCTAATTTTTGCCTGGATTGTACTTTGATGTTTCTAATCCACCGGGATGATTTTTTTCATGTCTCTAACTTTTGCCTGGACCGCCCTTTCGGGTTTTCAATCCACCGAGACGTTTTTTTTTAGTTTAGGCGAAGTATTTCTTAACTACATCAACATTCGTGGGGTAGGCAAATTCCTCTCCGTCCATGGTTGCAAGTCTCAAGGCGCCACCTGAGAAAGCTTTCTTGACCACATAGGGGCCGTCATAATTCGGAGTCCATTTGCCCCGAGAATCAGTGAGAAATGATTGAATCTTCTTGAGCAGTTTGAAGATTGGCGCGCATGTCGCGGTCATCAGGAATATGAATCTGGAGATGTAGTTGAAACGTCCCAGGAATCCTCTGACTTATTTTTCAGTTTTCGGAGAAGGCATTTCTTGAATGGCCTTGACCTTGTCAGGATCAACCTCAATTCCTTTCTGGCTGATGATGAACCCTAGTAATTTCCCTGAACGGACACCGAAGGTGCACTTGTTGGGATTCAAGAGGCGCTTGAATTTCCTTAAACGTTCGAACAATTTTGATAGATGTTCAACGTGCTCACTTGCTGTTTTTGATTTTGCAATCATATCATCGACATATACCTCGATTTCCTTATGTATCATGTCATGAAACAAAGTAGTCATGGCCCTTTGATAGGTTGCCCCGACGTTCTTCAAACCGAACGAGATTACCTTGTAACAAAAGGTACCCCATGGGGTAATGAATGAAGTTTTCTCCATGTCTTTCGGCGCCATTTTGATCTGGTTATAGCCCGAGAATCCATCCATGAAGGAGAAGATTTTGAACTTTGCTGTACTGTCTACCAGCATGTCAATGTGTGGTAAAGGAAAGTCGTCCTTTGGACTAGCCTTGTTCAGATCTTGGTAGTCGACACACATTCTGACCTTTCCGTCCTTTTTGGGAACGGGTACGATGTTGGCTAACCATTGAGGATATTCAGATGTAGCAAGGAAACCAGCGTCAATCTGTTTCTGCACCTCCTCCTTGATTTTGATGGCCATGTCCGGGTGAGTGCATCTCAACCTTTGCTTTACTGGCGGAAATTCCGATCTCAACGGTAAATGATGTTCCACGATGCTGGTATCCAACCCTGGCATATCCTGATAGGACCAAGCAAATACATCGGGGAATTCTTTGAGAAGCTTTATCAAACTCTCTTTGGCATTTGGACTGAGCAGTGCTCCAATCCTGATTTCTTTTCTCTCTTTTTCTGAACCCAAGTTTACCGCTTCCAACGGTTCTTTGTGAGGTTCAATGGACCTTACCTCTTGTCTGAGTAGTCGGGAGATCTCTTCTGGAATTTCGTTGTCATTTTCTTCTTCAACCTCGAATACCGGGAACTCAAAGTTGGGAGAAGGCATCGGATCGTATGTTTCAACTGGGTTTAAAACAAGCAATCTGCATGACGTGATGATTCGTGTTTAGAAGAGATAGAGGAAAATGCAAGTGTGTGCAGTGTATTTGTTTTACTGCTTGTTTTTGTTATTGAATTGTTTTTTAGGATTACCATTTTCTGAAAAAAAGCGAAAAGAGAAAACATCAATTAATGCGGAAATTATAGAACGGCGTTATTTTATTAATGAACAAGTCGATCCTTGAAACTACAGCCCTATAAAACAAAACTCTGTCGCTTTGGGCTAAGCGAAGAGGGAAATTTTACAGAAAGCGAGCCCTATCAAAACATCCGTTTCACCTGGGCAGGGTGAAATGTTAAAGATGGCAATTACTTTGATTGGCGAACGACCTTCGGAACATCGACAGCAACCCATTGGCGGCGAACTCCTCGGTGAATCACAAAGTCTGGCGCCTTCCTTGATTTTTCTTCAGAAATGACGCTGATTTCTGGTGGAGCAGGATCATTGGAATCTATCTCCCAGGCAGAGTTGTCGTAGGAGGATTCCTCTATTGTATTATGCAGAGTAGTTATGCTCTCAGCTGTATCTCCCCATCCAGTAGGCTGGATGTCTTCGAGCCTGATACGAGAGCTTTCGGGAGCAGTGTACTTGACCATGAAGTCGTATTTTCCACTTGGTTCTCCCAAGGTGTCCCAAACTTCTTTGGAACTGGAGGAGTCATTTCTCTCGATGACGTTGACCTCGGGAAAAGCATAGTTGATGAATTCAAGTCCTGCAAACGTCGCAAATTCATCTTCATGTTGAGTAGTTTCTGAATGACCTAAGTGTTGATCCCATGACATGGTGGGGACACAAGTATTCTGTTCAATGATGCTCAGCTGAGTTTCATTACTCGGCTGACTTTCTTGCCCCAAGTTTCCTGGATAAGGTTGCCACATTGGCAGACCATCCATTGGGCCATAGTAATTGTGGTCGAAGCTGTCTTTCATCGGAGTGTCTTCCTCTAATGAATTTGGCGGAGCACGGCATCCTTCCGGATCACACTCCCCGTAGATCATTTTGACGTCTGACCATGGTATAAATCTCGGACTCTGTGCGGGATAGCAAAATGGCATAGGCACCTCTTCCTGAGACATATAACTGTCCTTGTTAAGGTAGGACTTCCATTCTTCATCTGTGTCAGAGGGATCTTCCTCATTGATAGCATGAACTGTCTGAGACACTGGGTGGAGGAAACATCCACTGTGGAAGAAGTTTTGAAGGGGATGAAGACTTTCATCATTGGCAGCTGTCTGGGTACAGGTTGTAGAAAAACCAAGACCCTTCTTTGTTTTATTGTTAATGGGAATAACAAGCTGTCCCCATCCTTTTGTATCGGTACTTTCGACCGCTTTGATAGCATCTTTGTATGAGGAAATCGAGGTTCCTCCTTTGAACTGATTATCTTTGCTCACCGACAATGCTTGGAACTGAGTTCCAATAACCTCCTCGGGTTCTATACCAGTAGATAATGATAAGTTACTCACGAGCAATGCTTGTTCTCCATAGACTGTGACAAGTTGATCGTTCTGAACGAACTTTAGCTTTTGGTGGAGGGTTGAAGTAACCGCTCCAGCCTGATGTATCCAAGGTCTTCCTAATAAACAACTGTACGTTGCCCGGATGTCCATGACCTGGAAAGTGACTTGGAAAGTGTGAGGACCGATAGTTATGGGAAGATCAACTTCGCCGATAACCGTTTTTCTGGATCCGTTGAATGCTTTGACGACGACCTCGCTGACTCTCATCGGAGGGCCTTTGAATGATAATTGCATCAAAGTAGACTTCAGCATAACATTCAGGGCTGACCCTGTGTCTACCAGTACGCTGGCTAAAGCATCATCCTGGCAGTTAACTGTAATGTTGAGCGCCATGTTATGACGGCGACCCTCTTCAGGTAATTCCTCATCACTAAATCCCAAATTATTGCAGGAAGTGATGTTAGAGACAATACTATCGAACTGTCTAATTATTACATCCTGTTCCATAAAGGCTTGCTCCAAGACTTTCTGTAGAGCCTCCCTGTGGGCTTCTGAACTGAGTAACAGTGATAATACCGAGATCTTTGAAGGAGTTTGTAACAGCTGATCAACAATGTTATATACACTCCTTTGGATGAGCTTCAGCATCTCATCATTATTTTTCGAAAGGTCGGGATTACTGGATTGACTGACTGGTGGATCGGGAGCTTCTGTCTGAAGTTCCTTTTCTTTGTTAAGTTCCCCAACCCCTCGGTTGAAGATTCTACCGCTCCGTGTTACACGACTGATGTCTGCAATGTTCACGACGGAGGGTAATGGAATTTCCTTTCCATTTTCAATTGTTGTTGCACCGTATTTGTAAGGGATCGTGTAAGTTCCTGGATTGGCTGGAATTTTGGTAAAACAACAAGGTATTCAATGTTGATGTCATGGTGTTGATGTTGCAACATTGAGTCTTAGTACTGGGCTGTACTAAGTTGTGAAGGTTAACAATGTTTGATGAGTCTTAGTACTGGGCTGTACTAAGTTGTGAAGGTTAACAATGTTTGATGTCATGGGCTTGATGTCACAACATTGTGCTTAACACTGGGCTGTGTTAAGTTGTTTCAGTGGATGTCTGATGTCACATGGCGATGTTGTGACATTAGATCTGCAGAATTAATAACATCAGGTTTTGTGATGTTATTAGGGCACGCGTGTTAGCTGGAATTGTGGAGAGTGGTTGACTCATTGGATGAGAATATCTTGGGATAGATATTTTCTGTTACATGGGAGATTTGATTGCAGGTCTGTTAGAGAATTAAAAGGTTGAAGATTTAAAAAGATTTTGGGGATAAAATATGTTTTGAAGATTCAGTTTTAATTAACAAATCTGATCAAATATTGTGACGAGTCCAAGCCCAATTCAAGGAGCTATATAAAGCGCACAAGACCAAAGTAAAAAGTACAGAAATACGGGGAGAAGATCAAGAACAGAGGCTGAGTGTCTTGAGTATTTTGTACAAGGTGTATAACCAGAATTCTAGGGTGAATTGCTGTGTCGTATTCTGTCCTCTCTAAAGCTGTGAAGCAAAGAGAGTTATATTACTTGATCAAAGCTGTGAAGCAGAATCAAGGGTTCTCAAAGAGGTTGTTCTTTGAGTGGTTTTAGGGATTGAGTAGTGTTCTCATATCTAAGTGGTTTCTTAGGTAGAAAGTCACTAGTAGGAATTAAGATTAGGAGATTGTCAACTGGGTTGTTGAGTCTGTAATTTAATTCTACAAGTAGTGAAATTCATCCCTGGCTTGGTAGCCCCCAGACGTAGGTAGTTAGACCGAACTGGGTGAACAAATCATTGTGTTGATTTATTTACTATTATTGCTGTCCATTGTGCAGAGTGTGTTGTTGTGACATCGCACATTAACATCACACGTCTGGTACCAGAATTTCAATTGGTATCAGAGCAGGCATCCTGTCTGTCTCTGGGTGAGATCTAGGGAAGATACTTTCTGGTGTGAAGATGGACAAAGAGGTTGGAGGAATTGTCAACAGACCCCCTATATTGGATGGCTCAAACTATGAGTATTGGAAGCCTAGAATGGCTACTTTCTTAAAGTCATTGGACAACAGAGCTTGGAAGGCTGTCATTAAAGAATGGAAAGCTCCTGTGGTGTTTGAAAAAGATGATGCTGGCAAAGATAAAGAGGGCACCTCAAAGCTGAAGCCGGAATAAGAATGGACCAAGGAAGAAGATGAGCTTGCCCTTGGAAATTCCAAAGCTTTAAATGCAATCTTCAATGGTGTGGATAAGAATATTTTCAGGTTAATTAATACCTGTGAGGTTGCTAAGAAAGCATGGGATATTTTGAAGGCCACTCATGAAGGAACATCTAGAGTTAAGATGTCAAGACTCCAGCTTCTAACATCGAAGTTTGAGAGTCTGAAGATGAAGAAAGAGGAGACTATCCATGACTTCCATATGAGGGTGCTTGAGCTGGCTAATGCATCCAGTGCCCTTGGAGAAAAGATGTCAGAAGAAAAGCTTGTAAGGAAAATCCTGAGGTCTCTTCCTAAGAAGTACAAGATAAAGGTAACTGCCATTAAAGAATCACAAGACATCAGCAAGATGAGGGTTGATGAGCTCATTGGATCTCTTCAAACTTTTGAGCTTGGTTTGAATGAGGAAGAACCTGAAAAGAAGCCCAAAAGTATAGCCTTGGTTTCCACTCCTGCAGAAGTTAAGAAAGTTACAAATAATGAGTCTCAGGAGGATCTGTCTCAAGCCATAGTTATGTTGGGAAGACTGTTCAACAAAGTGTTCAAAAGGATGAACAATAACTCCGGGCCTAATGTCAGGAACATCTCTTCTGACAACAGTAAGGCAAAAGAGAAGGATGAAGAGAAGACTGCCCAAGATAAAGGAGTTCAGTGCTTTGAATGTGAAGGGTATGGACATGTCAAGAAAGAGTGTCCCACATTCTTGAAGAAACAGAAGAAGGGCATGATAGTTTCCTGGTCTGAGTCTGATAGTGAAAGTGAAATTGAGTCAGCAAAGCATGTTACAGCTTTGACAGGAATTGTTGAACCTGATGATGATAGTGATGGAGAAGTCACTTATGATGAGCTAGCTTCAACCTACAAAGAGCTGTGCTTAAAGAGTGTTGAACTATGTCAGGAGAGGAATCAACAGAAGAAACAGATTGCTCAGCTAGAGAATGACAAAGCTGAATTGGAAAAAGAAGTCTTATGTGTCAAAGCTCATCTTAATCATATGACTAAATCTGTTAGAATGTTGAACAGTGGGACAACCACTCTTGACAAGATACTACAGTCAGAAAAAGCTGCTGGAGACAAAGCTGGGATAGGTTATATGGCTGAGGATAAGGGAACTTTAGAAGCAAGCACTTCAGGTTCAAAGAAGGAAGTGTCACAACCTTTGTCTCAACATCAGCCAAAGAAGCAGGATCCTACACCTAAGAAAGCTGATGTTTCACAACCTAAGAAGATTGAGAAGAAGACTGGTCCTAATCAGAAGAGAAAGCAACCACAAGGAGCTAGTCAGTATATGCCCCCACAACACCACAAGAGCATGCAAGCTGCTCAGTTCAAACAACACATGTCTTATCAGGTGTCTCAACATCAGGGGTATGGTTACACCAATGTTGTTCCTCATATCTATGGAAGAAGAAAGCCACACCATCATGGGAGACAATCCAGGAAACAACATTCTCAACCTCCTTATGGAAGAAGATACCAGCATAATAGAAGGCAGGCCAGTTATGGTTGGAGGAGACCACATTATGGATGGCAGCCTAAGCAATCTCATCATGGCAGAAGATTCAGAGATGAAAGGGTGAGATGCTTTTATTGTGGAAGGTTTGGACATATGCAGTACTCTTGGTACAAGCTGCATGGATACCCTCAGCCTCAAAACAGATGGAGAGAGTACAGGCCCAAAGTTGTTAAACAATGGGTACCTAAGGAGAAGGTGAAGTGTCTATTGGCTCACACATCAGATGAACATTTTGCTATGGATGCATGGTACTTTGACAGTGGATGTTCAAAGCACATGACTGGATCCAAGAAGCATTTGGTAGAGTTCAATCCTTGCCATGCAAATGGTGTTAGTTTTGGCAATTGTGAAAAAGGAGTAGTAGAAGGAGTTGGAAGAGTGAAGAATCATGATGGCCTTACTCTTGATAATGTGCTCCTTGTTCAAGGGTTGAGTGCTAATTTAATTAGCATAAGTCAACTGTGTGATGAAAGTTACAACGTAAGCTACACCAAAGATGAATGTGTGGTAGCTGATGAGCAGAATGAGGTAGTGATGAAGGGAGTAAGATCTAAAGATAATTGCTATCAGTGGATACCTCAAGTGGACAGCTTATCTAGTGATGATGCTGTAACATCAGATGATGACACCAAGTGTGAAAGTATGGTGAAAAGTCAATCTGGGTCAATGACTTATGGTGCTGTTGATGTGTTAAAAGCCAACTTGAGTAGTCAGTTATGTGAGCAAGATGAAGGAGTCAACAATGCTGATGGAAGGATCAAAAGCTGTGACCTTAAGAAGTGTTGGGAGCTGAATACTTGCAAGGCCAAGAAAGATGACAACTTGACTAACGACTCCTATAGTTCAGAAGAAAAATTTCACAAGTTGACAATCCTTATGTTGGAAGATGCAGATGCTAGAGCTGATGTTAAAACATCTCAAGTCAAGAAAGGTACTTCTAACCTTAAAATAAAGAAGAGTGATGATGAACTAATTGCAAAAGTGGTTCTTGGGGTTGCTAAACTACTGAAATCAAGGAAGAGGAAAGCTATTGAGTCACCTCCAAAGATGAGAACTGATAAGCAGAAGATCTATGTGGATGATACTACAAAATCCAAGAGTAAAGTGTTCATATCTTCCAGAAATAGGAAGATCAGAGATAAGTCTGATGATAATGTCCAGGATATCTCTCAAATGAAGGAAGCCGTTGTTGTTAGAACTTCAGAGAAAATTCAAAAGGCCATACTAGATAGTATTCATGTGCTTTTCATAAAATGGTGGAAGTATGTTCTGGAAAAAGAATTTGGTATAGATACTCTGGATATGGTTGAGTTTGCTAGGATATGGTTCAGAGAGGGTGTGGGAACTTATGGTATTCAGGTGTGTATGTTAACCTGACTAAGCTACTCTGACTGTGTTTTTTTTGGAGCTTCTTGAAGGACTTCTTTGTTCAATGAGTCCTTTGGATGGTGAAGCTGATGTCCCAAAAGATGTTGTAACATCACGTTTGCTGGTGGTTATATCTGGAAGATAATTAAGATTGGACATGTGGAAGAAGTGTTTCTGTTTATGTGAATTAGAATGTGAAGTTTAGCATGACTACTGATTTTAAAGACTTCACTAGTATCAATAACTACTGGTGGATGTAATGGTAGAGGTATTGTGATCTGATCATTATCTCTTGAAGAGTCTGGATCTCAGTAAAGCTTTTAAGTAAGCTGAGAATTTGTGGAGTTTGTGACACAGTGTTGAGTTTGGATTACTTTGATAGTAAATCCAGTAGTGGAGCATATGTAATACCCTGGTGTCAAGAGTGTCAAGAGTATCCTTGGTGAAGGATGTCTTTGTTCTGGATCTTAGTGCTTACATTATATCTAAGGAGCATCTGCATAGTCATACGGGAGAATGATGAAGTAGAAGGTTTGCCTTGGATGGAGAATGTAGAGAAGACTGAAGTTGATCAGGAAGTCTGAAGATGAAGATTATGATAGGGAATGACTGTCTGTGGAAAAAGGGACAGTGGTACCAAAATGAATGTGCTCAGCAAGTGTGCTCAAATGTTCATATTCATCTAGAGCATTTGTTAATCATGACAGGGGGAGTACTAGTCCATGGATTTTCCAGCAAAGGGTGTCATAGGACTTACTTGTTGAGGTTTGTCAAATTGTGGCTAAAAAGGGGGAGAAATAGCCAAGAGAGTCAAGAGTATCAAAGAAGGTCAAGTGCTGCTAGTTGTGATGCATAAGTACAGTTATTGAGGGGGAGTTTAGACTGAGCTGCTAGTGAAGATATCATAGCATTTGAAGAGTGCAGCCAGGCAGACATCAAGGGGGAGAAGTGCACATTGTGAGCTACTGAACAGCTGTGATGCTGGTTCATGTTTTTGAGGGGGAGCACCAATTGGCTGTTGTCAATAATGAAGATGGTGCTGCAGCAGATCAAGTGATGAAGACTATGAAGATTGTCAAACTGCTGCTGATAAAGAGTTCAAATTACTGAAGATTTTCCGCTGCTGAAGACTCTGAGGGTTCAGAGGGTGTTTTAGCCAAAATTAGCCAAAGGGGGAGATTGTAAGTTCCTGGATTGGCTGGAATTTTGGTAAAACAACAAGGTGTTCAATGTTGATGTCATGGTGTTGATGTTGCAACATTGAGTCTTAGTACTGGGCTGTACTAAGTTGTGAAGGTTAACAATGTTTGATGAGTCTTAGTACTGGGCTGTACTAAGTTGTGAAGGTTAACAATGTTTGATGTCATGGGCTTGATGTCACAACATTGTGCTTAACATTGGGCTGTGTTAAGTTGTTTAAGTGGATGTCTGATGTCACATGGCGATGTTGTTACATTAGATCTGCAGAATTAATAACATCAGGTTTTGTGATGTTATTAGGGCACGCGTGTTAGCTGGAATTGCGGAGAGTGGTTGACTCATTGGATGAGAATATCTTGGGATAGATATTTTCTGTTACATGGGAGATTTGATTGCAGGTCTGTTGGAGAATTAAAAGGTTGAAGATTTAAAAAGATTTTAGGGATAAAATCTGTTTTGAAGATTCAGTTTTAATTAACAAATCTGATCAAATATTGTGACGAGTCCAAGCCCAATTCAAGGAGCTATATAAAGCGCACAAGACCAAAGGAAAAAGTACAGAAATACGGGGAGAAGATCAAGAACAGAGGCTGAGTGTCTTGAGTATTTTGTACAAGGTGTATAACCAGAATTCTAGGGTGAATTGCTGTGTCGTATTCTGTCCTCTCTAAAGCTGTGAAGCAAAGAGAGTTGTATTACTTGATCAAAGCTGTGAAGCAGAATCAAGGGTTCTCAAAGAGGTTGTTCTTTGAGTGGTTTTAGGGATTGAGTAGTGTTCTCATATCTTAGTGGTTTCTTAGGTAGAAAGTCACTAGTAGGAATTAAGATTAGGAGATTGTCAACTGGGTTGTTGAGTCTGTAATTTAATTCTACAAGTAGTGAAATTCATCCCTGGCTTGGTAGCCCCCAGGCGTAGGTAGTTAGACCGAACAGGGTGAACAAATCATTGTGTTGATTTATTTACTGTTATTGCTGTCCATTGCACAGAGTGTGTTGTTGTGACATCGCACCTTAACATCACACGTCTGGTACCAGAATTTTAGATCGCCTTAGCCGATTCATACAGTAGTGGTCCTGGTAGATAGATGACTACAGGAGCCTTCTAGTTTTTCTGACCATCATAATTAATCTCGATCCGTTCCCGGTTGGGAACTTTAGATTCTTCAAGTGGAGGGATAATGGCAAAAACATCCCTGGTCCTGTGATGACCAGAGATCATGACAACATCCTCGACTTGCTCGACAAGGTAGGTCGGCGTCCAGTTGATGGGTCCAGAACCCGGATAAGGACGAATTTCTCCACGATCCACCTGACCCTGAAGAGCTGCTCTCACAAGGTAACACCCTTGGTTACTTTCCGAACAGACGCTACAACGGTCGTAATTGTGTGGTGGCACCTGGCCACGCCCACTTTGAATACAATGTAACCTCACTAGGTTACCTTCCCCTGATCGGACATCCTGATTTTGATGCCGAGTAGGATTCCTGTTACTGATACTAATTTGCTGAGTATCTTCATCCATGTAGATTGGCATCCACCAATGATTTAACAAGTGCTGAAGTGCCTCCTGGACAAAGGTACAACCCTGATCATTTTCGCAACCCACTTTACAGCTTTGATAGTCATGTGATATTAAGAATCCGAGTCGGACCTGCTCAGCATGTAACTCTACCAGGTTGGTATTCATCACGCGAATGTCGAAGATGTGAACCATGTTGATTTGATAGGAGTTCCTATCATGGTAGTCTTGGATTCATCCAAGATCCATCTGACGCTGGAGGGCCTCTTGTATGAAAGAGCATCCCTGTTTGTTTACCGAGCAAGTCAGACAAGAACTGTAATCATACCGCGGCAGATTATGATACTGGCTTTGCCTTGAGTGCATTGCCACCAAGTTGGCATTCATCGCACGGATGTCGTGGTTTTGAATGACGTTAGAATTCGTATAGACCATGTTAACTCCACGAACTCGGTGCTCTTGGATCCATCAGAGATTCATTTGTTCCTGTAGAGTTGCTTGCACTACAGAACATCCTTGGTTGTCTTTAGAGCAGATATCACACTGGTGATAGTTATGAGGTGGCACATGGCCATATCCGCTCTGTCTACAATGCATCTTGACCAGATTGGTCTTTAACAAGAGTACATCGTGAATTTGATAGACATCGTTAGATTCTCTCTCAATCAGATTGACTGCAGCTTTCTCATGTTGAGGCAGCGGGTTCGTGAGAACATTAGGATTCGGGTTATTCCTGAAAGATAAGAGCCCGCTCCTAACAAGCTTTTGCACGTCAGACTTGAAATTGAAACAAGTCTCAATGTTATGCCCTGAACCTCCTTGATGATAAGGGCATGTTTGATCCACCTTAAACCAAAAAGGCGGATTTTCTGGTACTGTAAGAGGAGACTTAGTCTGGATGTGCCCCTTAGCCAGTAGTAACGAAAATAATTCTGCCTACAACATGGGTATAGGATCAAATCCTGGTGGCCGTGTTGTACGGTTGCTGTTATATGGAGGACAAGCCTGCTGAAGAGGCTGTTGTGTCCTTTGCTGATCAGGTTGGCTCTGCGCAACCTGAGGTTGATACGTAGGTAGAGGCGCAAGGCTGATAGCAGGAATTACAGCTGCTACTGGCTGATAACGTCGCCTTTGCTTTCCGAGAGAGATATTCCCAATATCTTGCTCTTTTTTCTTAGGGAGAGCACTACCGTAGTTTTTAGTACCGCTCGTCGATCCAGTGTCTTTTACCAAACGTCCTTCTCGGACGGCTTCCTCAAGACGTACGCCCATGCCGACCATCTCGGTGAAATCACTGGGCGCACTGCCAACCATTCGGTCATAGTAAAATGAGCTTAAGGTCTTTAAAAAGATCGTTGTCATCTCTTTTTCCTCAAGAGGCGGACAAATTTGAGCAGCAATTTCACGCCACCTTTGAGCGTACTCCTTAAAGGTTTCCTTGTCCTTTTGCGACATTGATCTGAGTTGATCTCTGTCGGATGCCATGTCCAAATTGTATTTGTATTGTTGGACGAAGGTAGTACCAAGATCTCTGAATGTGCTGAACGTGGCGCGGTTTAAACCCATGTACCATTTGAGTGCGGCACCGGTTAAACTATCCTGAAAGTAGTGAATCAACAGGTCCTGATTCTCCATCTGAGCTGACATTCGCCGAGCGTACATCACCAGATGGCTCTGAGGGCAAGAGTTACCCTTGTATTTTTCAAAGTCGGGCACTTGGAACTTGTGCGGGACTTTCACATTGGGGACCAAGCAGAGATCTGCGGCGTCCTTTCCAAATAGATCCTGACCACGAATGGCTTGCAATTCCTTCTGCATTTCCAAGAACTACTCCTGGAATTCCTCCATTCGGTCAAACATAGTTTCCTTTTTACCAGTAGGTATTGGTGGAATCTGTCCTTCCGGGATAGTGTGCACCACAGGGCGTGGTACCGTGACTACGGCAGTGAATCTTGGTGTTTCCCGAAGTTTGTAACCTTCAGGAGTCTTCAGTATGCCCCTGGCATCTTTGCTTTCCCGGAGTTTGTAACCTTCAGGCCCAGCGGCTTCTGTTGTGATTCCCTGATCTTCAGCGATCGGCGGAACATATCCTTCCGGGATGTGGTTAACAGGCATGCCCCAAGGGCGATCTTTCGGTATCTGATACCTAGGATCATACTTCTCCACTATGGGCATTGAGGTGATCTCTGAGATCACAGTTCGTTGTAGCTGAGCTTCTGCCATGGCTTGTATGTCGTTACGAAGCTTTCTCATATCCTCTCTTAGAGCGTCGATCTCTTCTTTCAACTCTCTGTTTTCTTCCTCAAGATCATCCATCTTTTTCTGACGATTGGCCCGAGTATTGTACGAATAAGACAGTTTGACTCTAGAACCGAGACACAAACGTGAGATTCGTAGGTAAGAAGAATACGCGATGTGAGAATGATGAATGCAATGATTATATTAATTGTTTTTTTGGTTTAATCAAAATAAACTTTGACAATTAGATTGCAAATATCAAACAGTGGGGAAACCCTTTTTTAGTGAATTCAAAGGATTACAGAAATGGAAATACAGTAGATTACAAGATGCAGAAGCAGAAACCTAAGCTAATGGGTCCCGAGTCCTCTCTGAAGAGAAATCGGGTGCTGATTCTAATATCTTCCTTTTCTTTGACCGGGGCTCTTGGGCCGTTGTCGGGTTGTCATTCCTTTGCCAGGTGAAAGGAGTGAGCAAATTCCTTTGGTTATCCTGATTATCTGCAGCATGTTGCTCAAAAATTTTAATCAGAGCATCCTTTTCTTTCAGTAATTGCTGTATTTTGAAGCACTCCACGTCGAGGGTGCGGTACTTGTTCTTCCAAGACCTTCTCTCCTTTTGAACTATGTTGAGAGCAACCTGAAGCTTTTCAGTTTCCGTCATGAAGTACATGACAGATTCCTTTGGTGGAAGAATTCCGTAACGAGGATAAGGCATCTTTAGCTTGAGAGCTATAGTTTGTACCCAATAGAGATAAGGCTCCACCGAGACACAGTCTAGTTTTCCTAGAGACTCTCGTCCTTTCTTATGAACATGCTTCCAAGCGTGCACTATTTCCATCTTTAGTGCTCTGTCATTTTCTCCTTCTTTGAAGAAAAGACCTTCCAGATGAACACCCCGTGGGACGTGTCTCATCGGGTATCCAAATTGACGAAGAACCAATATCGGATGGTAGTTGATTCCTCCCTTAGTTCCTATAAGGTGTACGTTGGGGAAGTTTCCACAACGGTCAATGATCCTAATTCCCTCATAAATCCTATTACACGAATCTATATCAGAGTTGGTAAGAGACATGATCTTCTGCGACTAACGTAAGGCACTCTTACAATCCCAAAAAGCAGCAGACTTGGGCAAGTGAGAGATAAACCATTTATAAAGCAGAGGTACACAACATGTGATCTCCCCTCCGCTGTACAAATTTTCCAAGTGTACATAATGATACGCATCTGCGAGCAAAGTCGGCACATGGTTTCCAATGGGAAAAACCTTAATGGAGTTAATATCGACGAAGTTATTGATGTTGGGAAACAAAAATAACCCGTAGGTGAGCAAGACAAAGATGCTTTCAAAAGCAGTCACGTTTCCTATACTGGTAAAATATAGGGCTTTCTTTGTCAAGAACTGGGCTGACAAAGCTTGGATGCCACCCTTAGCAGTCATGTGAGTCCTGACCTCAGACTCATCCAAATGAATTGCTCTTGCAATGGTCTGATTCTTTGGAATTTCTTCCAGTCCAGAAAATGGAGCTCGATCGGTGATATGTGGATCAATCAGATGAGAATACTCCTCCAGCGTTGGTGATAACTGGTAATCCGGGAATGTGAAACAGTGATAAACCGGATCGTAGAATTGAATGAGCGCATCCATGATTCCCTCAATCACATGGACTCTTAGCAGAGATAGTAAACCTCCATACTTGGCTCTGAAAGCCTCTTGGTTTGTGATCATCCTCGTCAAACCTCTTAAATTCTCTAGTTTTGGAATCCTGGAGGTGTACTTATGAGTTCTCCTTCTACCGAAATCCATTAGCGTAATCCTTTTCTCTGATATTTGCAATCACAGTCTTAGTTTAATTTGAAAAACAGAGAGACTAGAAGAGAATTTTTTTGAATGTTTTAATGTTTTTTTTAAATGAATGCATGAATGCAGCACACAAAAACATAGAAAAAACATGGGGTCAAAGGGTTGTTGTCATGAAGTCAAGGCTCTACCCATCCCCAAGGGTTTATACTAGGGTGATTTTTGTACCTGTACTCATTATCATCAGCTCCTCCCAGGAAAGCAAAACAACAAGCGGATCGTCAGCGAGTTGTAGAGCAATCTTAGAGTAAGTGCCATTCACCGAGAATAGATCACCAGCCTAAAATGAGGGTAGTATCGCGTAACAACTATTTCTGATAGTTTCTGCACTACGAAAGGGTTTGGCTCCTCAGTTTCTCAGGCATCACAACTGACCCATTGTCTAGGTGAGAGAATGGTTACATTAGTCAGCCTCCACTGAGGTTGATGGTCGACCTCGTCGCCATCACTTATCTTAAGTGTATAATCAATCTTTCCACATACGGCATCATCCGCATTCCCATTAGCAGAAAAATAAACATGTATAGAAATTAGGAAAAGCAGTACATATATTGGTCCTAAACATCCTAGACCTTTAAAGCTAAGGATCCTAAGTTCCTGACAGAAATGGGTTCCCCGGCGGAAGCCCCAATCTGTGGTTTTCACATAAGTGAAGAAAAGGAAGACCGTGCCTAGATCTAACTTTGAAAGGCCCCACGGTGGGCGCTATTTTTCTGTTGGTGGCCACCGCCAGGAAAATGACTTACCCAAGGTTTAAATTGTAAGAAAGAAAGAACCTGCCCCACAGTGGGCGCCATTTTTCTGTAGCGAGCGATTTTGGACGCGATTCTTAAGCGCTGGTCGCTCTTTGCGGTTTGAGCTTACTACAGGTCAATTCATTTTTTATCCTATTGTGAGCTGATGAAGGAAGGGAAATAGATGTCTCCAATTAACCCTGCTTTGCATACTGAATTTAAATAGCGGTCTGTTAGGTTACAGATGCTATCAATGTGGGGGGGCCTTTGTACTGGTTATTTGTATTTTTGCCAATACTGTGTTCTTTCTTTTTATCTAAACAGAAGGTTTCTGGCGGGGAACAAGGATTAGGATGTTAGGACTGATGCTTTTGATAGATACATGAGAGTATGGGATTTAGGGTTTTTGTTTAGTGTGCTCGCTAAGATTTTTCTTTTAATCTTATGCCTACGTATTCCCGTTTACCGAAACAGGGAAATCAGAGCGTTCGTAGTTCCTCCCATATAATGGTTGTTTTGGTGTCTTGTTCAAAGCCCAAGACGTGAAGCGAAAGGGTAGTTTGTATCTTGTTCAAAGCCCAAGATGTGAAGCTGAAACATCTATTTGTATCTTGTTCAAAGCCCAAGATATGAAGCTAAAAGGTCTCAACTTTAAAGAGAATTTGTCATCTCTAAAGAAGGGTTTGTCTGTCACAACTGTTGGGTGACTGGTTATAAAGGGAGGATTACTTTAACCGGGATATGCGAATTCGGAAATGCCATAATTTCCTTTATAGGGGATTTTAACCTGAAGGAGAAAACTTTAACTCAGTGTAGAGCAATGCTATCTTTCCTTAGGAATTTCTCATGCTAAAAGAGGGACAGTGGCATGGATGTAGATGATCCAGAGGCTTGCCGCTTACAGCGATTAGATGAAGGGGATGGAGTGGTTGATGTTTGTGTACTGTGGACGAGGCACAACTTTGATGCTAAAAGGTCGATTGGATTAACCAGTGGTTTTCTTATACAAAGCCTAAGAGGAGGCTATTATGTGTCTCGTACAAAGCCCGAGAGAGAGGCTAAAAGGTTTTGACTCGACGATGAAGTCTTTTGGTATCTCGTATAAAGCATGAGATGGAGGTTGTTGTTTGGCTCAATAAGAACCTTTTTGTATCTCGTATGAAGCCCGAGATGGAGGCGAAAGGGATGATTGACTCAACGAGGGAGTCTCTTATGTGTCTCGTACAAAGCCCGAGAGAGAGGCGAAACGTTGTTTGACTCCGCTGGGGAGAATCACTGTACAAAGCCCAAGAGAGAGGCTAACTTCCCTGGAGAAGGATCATTATACAAAGCCTAAGAGGAGGCTAAGGTTACTGTTTCAGTTGAGTGACAGGTCCAGTATACTGATTTTGAAAGAGAAAATCAGTTCTTATATGAGCAACACTGTACTCAGGGATTTGATTTGAGGATCAGGGATATTTCCTTCTCTTTGAGGAAATGGGAAATCCGAAGGGTATTGAGACTGTCCGAGTCTGCGGGTTTCCTTCCTATTTAACGAAGGGGTCACTTGAGAATGTCTTTGAGACTCAAGGAGATTAGACTATCCAAGTCTAGAGATTTATCTTTTGTACTATGCTTTGAGAAACAGTAGTAGACTCTATGAAAGGACTGTTCTATGAAGATGATTAAGTTCTGTTCCTATACCTCTAGGAGGTCGTCGGGACAATTTGTACGAAGCCCAAGAGGAGGCTGGAAGCTTTTAAGAAGCCGACCGGTCCTTGTACGAAGCCCAAGAGGAGGCTATCATTCCCGGAGGAAGAGATCATTATACGAAGCCTAAGAGGAGGCTGTGAATACTTCTAAGAAGCCGGCGGGTCCTTGTACTAAGCCCAAGAGGAGGCGGGGTTGCTTTTAGGAAGCCTGTGGGTCCTTGTATGATGCCTAAGAGGAGGCCGATGCTTTTAAGAAGCCCGTGGGTCCCCAAACCCCGAGAAATTCAAGACATGCTATTCACAAGGAATAGATCAAGCCAGGAAAGTTCGAGAATTTGGAAGAAACTCAAAGATGCCATTCACGGAGAATACATTCATCTCTGGGAGTAGAGTTTCTTGAAAATTCCTAATGAGGACAGCCGAAGAGAAGACTGTATCTAGTGATCCTATTGGGGATCTAGTTGTCTATTTCTACGAATAAACGAAACGCCGTCACCTAGTTCTAGACGTAGTTGCCGGGGAAACTCGAAATATCTATACTATTATTACACAGTTGATATGAGTTTATGAAAGAAGACTTACAGCGAAACAGCCCCACAATACAGTTATATATATATGAGTTTGTGAAAGGAGACTTACAGTGAAACAACCCCACAATACAATTATATATATATATGAAAGCGGTAAATGAAAGCGGGTAAACACTTACTTGGTTGTAGAGCTTCCATGCTGTTTGGTTAGTTGTTCAACAAAGAAAGATTGAAAACAACAGTATATTTTAAAATCAAAGGAGAAAGTGCTTTGAAATAAAAAGATTTGGGGCTTACAGCTCAAGGAGAGGCCCAGAGTTTTATCAGTGAGCGCACTGTTTGAATTTGTACAGAGGGACTTATACAAGTGACTGTAGCCCAAAAAGGTTTTCTGTACAAAGGGATTTGGGTCTTACACTCTCTCAAGAGGCCCAAGAAAGTTTAAAGAAAAAGAGTGGGGCTTATAACACGAGGGTAGGCCCAATTGATTTTTCGTTAAAAATGGCGATCGCGCCGAGGTTTTCTTTTAACGCCGAGGGACTTATACAATAAGTGAGGCCCAAAAATTGTTTTGGTTAAAAGGGGGTTGGGTCTTACACTCTAATAGAGGCCCAAGAGTTTTGAATGGGTCTTATAGCTCAAGGAGAGGCCCAAGGGTTATTTTGAAAAGGCGACGATCGCGCCGTTTATTTTTGACGGTATCGGGACTTATACAATACACTGAGGCCCAAAATGATTGGTCAAAAAAGGATTGGGTCTTACACTTTATTAGAGGCCCAAAAAGTTTTGAATGGGTCTTATAGCTCGAAGAGAGGCCCAAGGTTTGTTTTTCAACGGATGATGATCGCGTCGAACTTTTTGAAATACAACGGGACTTATAGCATAAGTGAGGCCCAAAATGGGTTGTATTTACAAAGATTGGGTCTTACACTCTATTAGAGGCCCAAAAGTGTTTGAAAAAGTTTGATGAGGGTTGAAATAATCAAAAACCCTAATTTCATTTTTTAAAGAGCATTTTTCAAAGAAAAATCAAGTAAAAAATGATAAAAAATATCAAATAAAATCATTAATCATGTTATAAACAGTGATTAAGGTTTATGAAAAAGTATTTTATCCACATGAATATTTAAAATCATTTTGGTTTTAAAAATCAAGAAAAAGAAATCATTTTAAAAGCATTTAAAACAATTTAAAACAATATTTTTGAATATATTAAAAATATATCAAATAATAATATTTTTTTGTGATTATTTGGTGGATTAAAATATTATGGAGTATGAATAAAAAGTGTGTAAAACAGATTTGGAAAATGATAATTTTTGCTATGTGAAAGAATTGGTTGAGTTTTGAAGATAAACTAAGAAAAAGAGGAAAGATGTCACAAATCTCATTCGACATCTTTCATGAGTTTTCAACATTATTTTTATCAAACTTCCAACACCCATAACTTTCTCAAATCTCAATGGTTTGAGACAAAATTTATATGCATCTGGCCCAGAATTTCACAAGGAATCCAATGGTGGTGGTAGTTTTTTCAGAACACACTCTCTCCTAAAAACCCGATAGTGGTTTTGAAAAGGACCTATAATTGCATTTTCTGTGCTACACTTTGATACAGGCATGGATTACATGGTGAATTAGCCCAAACACAACACATACAACATGTATGAGATGTGTATGATCAGTGGACTTCAAAGCAATGCATGATTTCAAGGATTCCAAGTTGTGATGCTTACCTCTTTTTGAGCTTTTTGGAGTTTTTGTGCAATCTGTCAAGCCTCTTATTCCAGAAATGATTTGATGCTTTAGACACACTCAAATGATCCCTTAGAAGCTTTTAGGATGATTGGAATCAACTGGTACCTGCAAAAACACAAACTGTCCCTTTCTTGCAAAAGGGGTTAAAACTGACCAAAATAGCAACTCTCTCAAATGGTGTTCCAGATGTTGGGAACCATTTGGGACAGTTAAAGGATGATATTTGGAGTGTGTTTGAGGTTTTATCTGGTTTGGAAAGTGACTGAATCAAGACATGGCTTAAAAAATGCAAAAAAGTGCCATTTTGAGGTTTTGAGAAGTGACTTTGTGATTTTGTGATTACAGGTCACTTGTGATAGTTTGCACAGCTTACATATGATATATATGAGGTGTGTGTGTGATTAGTTTGAGTGGAATTGCTCTCTAACTCAAAAACTCAGAATTACTTGCTTTGGAAGGCAAATTTGAGGTGAAATAAGAGATTTTGAGGAAAGCATCTGTTTGATGGCTTTGGTGTACTCAAACTGAACACAAATGAGCTCTATTTATAGTAGAGGAAGTTTATTTTTGCAGAAATAGTGAATGGTGGCTGCAGCAGAGGTTTGGCCAATGTTGTCCAATGAAAATCCAAGTCGCCTCTAGCCATTGACTAGAGGTTAGAGCACAGAGCTTTGGTTCCCTACTTGTTGGAGGAATGTTGACTGAATTCAGTTGCAAATGTGTCAGTCCATGCCACCTCTAAGCATCTATTAAATGCTCCAATCCAAAATTGGAGTCTTGTCCCTCTTTTAGGGATTTTTAGGAATAGCATGCTACTTCTTGTTCCAAGGACTTTGGAGGCTTGGCTCAGTGATTGTCCCCTTTAGATTTGATCCTCAGAGGTGTCCAAAGTGATGACAAGGCTTGGAAATTCGTGTGGCACAAGAAGTGTGCAAATCTGTCCTGAAACATGTCTTAAAAATCAGCTGCAGCAAGCCCTGTTGTAAAATTCATAACTCCCTGCTCGAGTATGCTACATGGACGTTCTAGGACTTTCTGGAAAGCTTAGATGACGTACTTCAACTTTGATGTTTGACTTTGGTCTTGGTTCAGCTTGCAAAGTCATCAAAAATGGTCTTGAAGTTGTGTAGTCAAATCTGTCCTAAAAGTTGTCATGAAAATTCTGCTTTATCAATGCTTCTTGCGAAAATCATATCTCCCTGCTCGAGTATGCTACAAGGATGTTCTATAACTTTCTGGAAAGCTGAGACAACGTACTTCAACTTTCATGTTTGACTCCAGACCAGGTTCAACTTGGATCATGGAGAAAAACGTCCTTGAAGTTGGGACATTCTTGCTAGAAAAATATTAATGATGTCCTATGAAATATTGAAACATTTGACAACTTTGATCATTAATAATTCCAAACTTTAATCACTTGTATATTTTAATCCACAATGATATTTTGAATTGAAGTGAATTGCATCTTTGATGCTTGTCTTGCATGGTGACAAAGCTTGAAAATTGGGTGGCACAAGAAAAGTGCACAAAATCTGTCCTAAAAAATTAGCTCGAGCAAGGCCTGTTGTGAGGTTCATAACTCCTTGCTCAAGTTGAATTAATGGGAGTTCTAATACATTTTGGAAAGCCCTAATGACATACTTTAACTTTGATGTATGACTTTGGTCTTGGTTCAGCTTGCAAAGTCATCAAAAATGGTCTTGAACTTGTGTAGTCAAATCTGTCCTAAAAGCTGTCATGAAAATTCTGCTTTATCAATGCTTCTTGCGAAAATCATATCTCCCTGCTCGAGTATGCTACAAGGACGTTCTAGGACTTTCTGGAAAGCTGAGATGACGTACTTCAACTTTCATGGTTGACTCCAGACCTGGTTCAACTTGGATCATGGAGAAAAACGTCCTTGAAGTTGGGGCATTCTTGCTGAAAAAATATTAATGATGTCCTATGCAATGTCAGAACATTGGACATTAAGAATTCCCAACTTTGATCACTTATATCTTTCAATCCTTATGATATTTTGAGTTGATTCCCTCTACAATGTTGAAGTATCAAATACCCTCTTTAAAAGTAGCTCTTACTCAAAATCAATGGATGCTTGGATCAATAGTTACAACCTTGAAAAGTTGTGCACTTGAACATGATTTTAACTTAGAAAAAAAATTCTAAGTTTCCTTCAATTTGATCAATTTTGCAATTTTGCATGATTTCTTGATTTAAATTTGATCAAATTAAATCATCCATCATATTTTCTTGAGTAATGGCTTGTGAAGCTCAAAGTTGACCAAAATTCAAACTTTGACTTTCTGCGCCAGTTGACTTTGTATTAGATGAACTTGAGGCTTGATCCACCTGGAATTTTGCACTCTTGTGCCTAATTCTTGACATGGAAGTCCTCTTGATCCTTTGTGGATGTTTAAGAGGTTAGACAAGTTGAAGATCATGTCATTCCTTGATTGATCATTTGTCTAAAGGCTCTGAGAGGGCTTAAAACCCTAATTTTGATTGTAGTGGATGCTCAACAATTCCTTGAGGAGATTGATGAGGCAAAGAGGTACATCCATATTGTGATGATGATTTGCACAATGATGGGAAATCTTAGTGGTCAAAATTTGGGGTATGACAGATGTCCCTATTTAATCTTCTTAAACCCGAAGGTGTGAATGACGAAGGTATTCGGGCATTCAGGGTGCAAGAGGATTAAATATCGGAATACCCGAAATTTTGATGGTGGTTATGAATGGTAGCTTACGCATTCATCTTCTTTAGCTAAGCGAAGATGCTTAGAAAAGGTAAACTTCCCCTCGATCCTGGTCTTCAGCCAAGGAACTGGTCTCAGTTTCTGAAATAAACTTCCCCTCGATCCTGGCTTCCTACCAAGGAACTGGTCATAGTTTCTGATTTAAACTTCCCCTCGATCCTGGTTTCCTACCAAGGAACTAGTCTAAGTTTCTGATTTAAACTTCCCCTCGATCCTGGTTTCCTACCAAGGAACTGGTCTTAGTTTCTTTTGTCAATAAACTTTCTTGACAATGGACGCTATTTGTAGTGGTTTTCCTCAAACTTTTCGCCGAATTTTCCTGGGGAGATTCCATTTGAGTGGAAAAAGTTTTGATGTCAGACTTGCTGGGGAACCCATTCGTCTGAATTGTAGAGGTACACAAACTTCTCTGTTTTGGAGACGCCATTCGTCGATTCTACTGGGGAAAGCGAGTCTCTTGAGAGACTGTTTTCATTTGGGGTCTTACATCATACTTTTCTCGGCATCTTTCCGGAGAAATGCCATATGATGGGATCCAATTTTGAGGTGCTGATGACCTTTTCATCAGTGGTTTTTTCGGAGAAAAACTGTCGTACCGCCGAATCTCTGATTAAGAGGCTTTCTCTTGGGATTTTCCTTAATCCGGGAAAGCAAGGATATCATCTTCAATGGAGAAGAGTGATATTTGTTGAAAGTTTTCTTGTTTCTCAGAGGTTCAAGTTATCAAAGTGGTCAAGGGCCAATTCTAATCCAGAAATAAACTGGAGGAGCGATTGTCCAGACGCAACACTTCCCGACGAGGAAAAGGCTGACAACTCGATTGAGAGGACTTTTATCACTAAGGGATAAGACCGACTAGAGTGATAGTGATGCAGTATGAATGTGAATGCAAATCAATAATGCATGATGTATGTATGTATATGCTGACAAAACTGACGCGACATACAAACTGACAGGTGAACATGACTGGATACTCGGCCATCGCAGGGCGTGTAAAAATATCGCTGGTTCAAAATAGCAATTCCACCTTGCTTCGGAGAGATAGTCCCTGTTGGGGAGCTACCTTTGGTCGGGCTTAGGAGATAAGAACTCGGCCGAAGATGTCAGATGGAATAGTCGCATCTGACGCTGTTGATCCTTCATTCAGGCGCACTGGCATAGAAGCAGAACTTTGATTCTGCACTTCAAAGTTCAAATGCCTTTGGAGACGCAATCGATGCTCTTTCGATGTTCAACAGTCAAAAGAAATTGCCATCTTTATTAAAAAGCAGAAAAATTTTTAACAAGTAAATTCATTTTTGTTTTATTTCAAGAATCGTTAATCATGTTAACAACGTCGTTCTGTAAAGCTAAAACAAATAAGAATTACAAACAAAAGCACAAGGGCTCAAATTTTATTGATAGGATGGAAATCAGCCAAACGCGTGATTCCAAAGAGTATTTACAAAGTTTGAAAATGGTAATTTACAGGGAAAAGGGCTACGTTGAAACATAACGACAACTATCCTTCTACCAACTTTGAATTCGGGACATCCAGAGCTTCTGTCGAAGATGACCTTGACTGGAGTTTTCCTCTGATGGATGATGTAACTGCTGTTGTTGAGGGACTTGCCTCTGTTGAACATAGTTACTTGCCATTATCCCTAATTTTTGCCTGGATTGTACTTTGATGTTTCCAATCCACCGGGATGATTTTTTTCATGTCTCTAACTTTTGCCTGGACCGCCCTTTCGGGTTTTCAATCCACCGAGACGTTTTTTTTTTTTAGTTTAGGCGAAGTATTTCTTGACTACATCAACATTCGTGGGGTAGGAAAATTCCTCTCCGTCCATGGTTGCAAGTCTCAAGGCGCCGCCTGAGAAAGCTTTCTTGACCACATAGGGGCCGTCATAATTCGGAGTCCATTTGCCCCGAGAATCAGTGAGAAATGATTGAATCTACTTGAGCAGTTTGAAGATTGGCGCGCATTTCACGGTCATCAGGAATATGAATCTGGAGATGTAGTTGAAACGTCCCAGGAATCCTCTGACTTGTTTTTCAGTTTTCGGAGAAGGCATTTCTTGAATGGCCTTGACCTTGTCAGGATCAACCTCAATTCCTTTCTGTCTGACGATGAACCCTAGTAATTTCCCTGAATGGACACCGAAGGTGCACTTGTTGGGATTCAAGAGGAGCTTAAATTTCCTTAAACGTTCGAACAATTTTGACAGATGTTCAACGTGCTCACTCTCTGTTTTTGATTTTGCAATCATATCATCGACATATACCTCGATTTCCTTATGTATCATGTCATGAAACAGAGTAGTCATGGCCCTTTGATAGGTTTCCCCGATGTTCTTCAAACCGAACGGCATTACCTTGTAACAAAAGCTACCCCATGGGGTAATGAATGAAGTTTTATCCATGTCTTTCGGCGCCATTTTGATCTGGTTATAGCCCGAGAATACATCCATGAAGGAGAAGATTTTGAACTTTGCTGTACTGTCTACCAGCATGCCAATGTGTGGTAAAGGAAAGTCGTCCTTTGGACTAGCCTTGTTCAGATCTCGGTAGTCGACACACATTCTGACCTTTCCATCCTTTTTGGGAACGGGTACGATGTTGGCTAACCATTGAGGATATTCAGATGTAGCGAGGAAACCCGCGTCAATCTGTTTCTGTACCTCCTCCTTGATTTTGATGGCCATGTCCGGGTGAGTGCGTCTCAACCTTTGCTTTACTGACGGACATTCCGATCTCAACGGTAAATGATGTTCCACTATGCTGGTATCCAACCCTGGCATATCCTGATAGGACCAAGCAAATACATCGGGGAATTCTTTACGAAGCTTTATCAAACTCTCTTTGGCATTTGGACTGAGCAGTGCTCCAATCCTGATTTCTTTTCTCTCTTTTTCTAAACCCAAGTTTACCGTTTCCAACGGTTCTTTGTGAGGTTCAATGGACCTTTCCTCTTGTCTGAGTAGTCGGGAGATCTCTTCTGGAATTTCGTTGTCATTTTCTTCTTCAGCCTCGAATACCGGGAACTCAAAGTTGGGAGAAGGCATCGGATCATATGTTTCAACTGGGTTTAAAACAAGCAATCTGCATGACATGATGATTCGTGTTTAGAAGAGATAGAGGAAAATGCAAGTGTGTGCAGTGTATTTGTTTTACTGCTTGTTTTTGTTATTGAATTATTTTTTAGGATTACCATTTTCTGAAAAAAAGCGAAAAGAGAAAACAGCAATTAATGCGGAAATTATAGAACGAAGTTATTTTATTAATGAACAAGTCGATCCTTGAAACTACTGCCCTATAAAACAAAACTCTGTCGCTTTGGGCTAAGCGAAGAGGGAAATTTTACAGAAAGCGAGCCCTATCAAAACATCTGTTTCACCTGGGCAGGGTGAAATGTTAAAGATGGCAATTACTTTGATTAGCGAACGACCTTCAGAACATCGACAGCAACCCATTGGCGGCGAACTCCTCGGTGAATCACAAAGTCTGGCGCCTTCCTTGATTTTTCTTCATAAATGACGCTGATTTCTGGTGGAGAAGGATCATTGGAATCTATCTCCCAGGCAGAGTTGTCGTAGGAGGATTCCTCTATTGTATTATGCAGAGTAGTTGTGCTCTCAGCTGTATCTCCCCATCCAGTGGGCTGGATGTCTTCCAGCATGATACGAGAGCTTTCGGGAGCAGTGTACTTGACCATGAAGTCGTATTTTCCACTTGGTTCTCCCAAGGTGTCCCAAACTTCTTTGGAACTGGAGGAGTCATTTCTCTCGATGACGTTGACCTCGGGAAAAGCATAGTTGATGAATTCAAGTCCTGTAAACGTCGCGAATTCATCTTCATGTTGAGTAGTTTCTGAATGACCTAAGTGTTGATCCCATGACATGGTGGGGACACAGGTATTCTGTTCAATGATGCTCAGCTGAGTTTCATTACTCGGCTGACTTTCTTGCCCCAAGTTTCCTGGATAAGGTTGCCACATTGGCAGACCATCCATTGGGCCATAGTAATTGTGGTCGAAGCTGTCTTTCATCGGAGTGTCTTCCTCTAATGAATTTGGCGGAGCACGGCATCCTTCTGGATCACACTCCCCGTAGATCATTTTGACGTCTGACTGTGGTATAAATCTCGGACTCTGTGCGGGATAGCAAAATGGCATAGGCACCTCTTCCTGAGACATATAACCGTCCTTGTTAAGGTAGGACTTCCATTCTTCATCTGTGTCAGAGGGATCTTCCTCATTGATAGCATGAACTGTCTGAGACACTGGGTGGAGGAAACCTCCACTGTGGAAGGAGTTTTGAAGGGGATGAAGACTTTCATCATTGGCAGCTGTCTGGGTACAGGTTGCAGAAAAACTAAGACCCTTCTTTGTTTTATTATTAATGGGAATAACAAGCTGTCCCCATCCTTTTGTATCGGTACTCTCGACCGATTTGATAGCATCTTTGTATGAGGAAATCGAGGTTCCTCCTTTGAACTGATTATCTTTGCTCACCGACAGTGCTTGGAACTGAGTTCCAATAACCTCCTCGGGTTCTATACCAGTAGATAATGATAAGTTACTCACGAGCAATGCCTGTTCTCCATAGACTGTGACAAGTTGATCGTTCTGAACGAACTTTAGCTTTTGGTGGAGGGTTGAAGTAACCACTCCAGCCTGATGTATCCAAGGTCTTCCTAATAAACAGTTGTATGTTGCCCGGATGTCCATGACCTGGAAAGTGACTTGGAAAGTGTGAGGACTGATAGTTATGGGAAGATCAACTTCGCCGATAACCATTTTTCTGGATCCGTCGAATGCTTTGACGACGACCTCGCTGACTCTCATCGGAGGGCCTTTGATTGATAATTGCATCAAAGTAGACTTCGGCATAACATTCAGGGCTGACCCTGTGTCTACCAGTACGCTGGCTAAAGCATCGTCCTGGCAGTTAACTGTAATGTTGAGCGCCATGTTATGACGGCGACCCTCTTCAGGTAAATCCTCATCACTAAATCCCAAATTATTGCAGGAAGTGATGTTAGAGACAATACTATCGAGCTGTCTAATTGTTACATCCTGTTCCACAAAGGCTTGCTCCAAGACTTTCTGTAGAGCCTCCCTGTGGGCTTCTAAACAGAGTAACAGTGATAATACCGAGATCTTTGAAGGAGTTTGTAACAGCTGATCAACAATGTTATATTCACTCCTTTGGATGAGCTTCAGCATCTCATCATTATTTTTTGAAAGGTCGGGATTACTGGATTGACTGACTGGTGGATCGGGAGCTTCTGTCTGAAGTTCCTTTTCTTTGTTAAGTTCCCCAACCCCTCGGTTGAAGATTCTACCGCTCTGTGTTACACGACTGATGTCTGCAATGTTCACGATGGAGGGTAATGGAATTTCCTTTCCATTTTCAATTGTTGTTGCACCGTATTTGTAAGGGATCGCCTTAGCCGATTCATACAGTAGTGGTCCTGGTAGATAGATGACTACAGGAGCCTTCTAGTTTTTCTGACCATCATAATTAATCTCGATCCGTTCCTGGTTGGGAACTTTAGATTCGTCAAGTAGAGGGATAATGGCAAAAACATCCCTGGTCCTGTGATGACCAGAGATCGTGACAACATCCTCGACTTGCTCGACAAGGTAGTTCGGCATCCAGTTGATGGGTCCAGAACCCAGATATGGACGAATTTCTCCACGATCCACCTGACCCTGAAGAGCTGCTCTCACAAGGTAACACCCTTGGTTACTTTCCTAACAGACGCTACAACGGTCGTAATTGTGTGGTGGCACCTAGCCACGCCCACTTTGAATACAATGTAACCTCACTAGGTTACCTTCCCCTGATCGGACATCCTGACTTTGATGCCGAGTAGGATTCCTGTTACTGATACTAATTTGCTGAGTATCTTCATCCATGTAGATTGGCATCCACCAATGATTTAACAAGTGCTGAAGTGCCTCCTGGACAAGGGTACAACCCTGATCGTTTTCGCAACCCGCTTTACAGCTTTGATAGTCATGTGATATTAAGAATCCGAGTCGGAACTGCTCAACATGTAACTCTACCAGGTTGGTATTCATCACGCGAATGTCGAAGATCTGAACCATGTTGATTTGATAGGAGTTCCTATCATGGTAGTCTTGGATCCATCCAAGATCCATCTGACGCTGGAGGGCCTCTTGTATGAAAGAGCATCCCTGTTTGTTTACCGAGCAAGTCAGACAAGAACTGTAATCATGCCGCGGCAGATTATGATACTGGCTTTGCCTTGAGTACATTGCCACCAAGTTGGCATTCATCGCACGGATGTCGTGGTTTTGAATGACGTTAGAATTCGTATAGACCATGTTAACTCCACAAACTCGGTGCTCTTGGATCCATCCGAGATCCATTTGTTCCTGTAGAGCTGCTTGCACTACAGAACATCCTTGGTTCTCTTTAGAGCAGATATCACACTGGTGATAGTTATGAGGTGGCACATGGCCATATCCGCTCTGTCTACAATGCATCTTGACCAGATTGGTCTTTAACAAGAGTACATCGTGAATTTGATAGACATCGTTAGATTCTCTCTCAATCAGATTGACTGCAGCTTTCTCATGTTGAGGCAGCGGGTTCGTGAGAACATTAGGATTCAGATTATTCCTGAAAGATAAGAGCCCGCTCCTAACAAGCTTTTGCACATCAGACTTGAAATTGAGACAAGTCTCAATGTTATGCCCTGAACCTCCTTGATGATAAGGGCATGTCTGATCCACCTTAAACCAAAAAGGCGGATTTTCCGGTACTGTAAGAGGAGACTTAGTCTGGATGTGCCCCTTAGCCAGTAGTAACGGAAATAATTCTGCGTACAACATGGGTATAGGATCAAATCCTGGTGGCCGTGTAGTACGGTTGCTGTTATATGGAGGACAAGCCTGCTGAAGAGGCTGTTGTGTCCTTTGCTGATCAGGTTGGCTCTACGCAACCTGAGGTTGATACGTAGGAATAGGAGCAGGGCTGATAGCAGGAATTACAGCTGCTACTGGCTGATAACGTCGCCTTTGCTTTTCGAGAGAGATATTCCCAATATCTTGCTCTTTTTTCTTAGGGAGAGCACTACCGTATTTTTTAGTACCGCTCGTCGATCCAGTGTCTTTTACCAAACGTCCTTCTCGGACGGCTTCCTCAAGACGTACGCCCATGCCGACCATCTCGGTGAAATCACTGGGCGCACTGGCAACCATTCGTTCATAGTAAAATGAGCTTAAGGTCTTTAAAAAGATGTTTGTCATCTCTTTTTCCTCAAGTGGTGGACAACTTTGAGCGGCAATTTCACGCCACCTTTGAGCGTACTCCTTAAAGGTTTCCTTGTCCTTTTGCGACATTGATCTGAGTTGATCTCTGTCGGGTGCCATGTCCAAATTGTGTTTGTATTGTTGGACGAAGTTAGTACCAAGATCTCTGAATGTGCTGATCGTGGCGCGGTTTAAACCCATGTACCATTTGAGTGCGGCACCGGTTAAACTATCCTAAAAGTAGTGAATCAACAGGTCCTGATTCTCCATCTGAGCTGACATTCGCCGAGCGTACATCACCAGATGGCTCTGAGGGCAAGAGTTACCCTTGTATTTTTCAAAGTAGGGCACTTGGAACTTGTGCGGGACTTTCACATTGGGGACCAAGCAGAGATCTGCGGCGTCCTTTCCAAATAGATCCTGACCACGAATGGCTTGCAATTCCTTCTGCATTTCCAAGAACTGCTCCTGGAATTCCTCCATTCGGTCAAACATAGTTTTCTTTTTACCAGTAGGTATCGGTGGAATCTGTCCTTCCGGGACAGTGTGCACCACAGGGGGTGGTACCGTGACTACGACAGCGAATCTTGGTGTTTCCCGAAGTTTGTAACTTTCAGGAGTCTTTAGTATGCCCCTGGCATCTTCGCTTTCCCGAAGTTTGTAACCTTCAGGCCCAGCGGCTTCTGTTGCGATTCCTTGATCTTCAGCGATCGGCGGAACATATCCTTCCGGGATATAGTTAACAGGCATGCCCCAAGGGCGATCTTTCGGTATCTGATACCTAGGATCATACTTCTCCACTATGGGCGTTGAGGTGATCTCTGAGATCACAGTTCGTTGTAGCTGAGCTTCTGCCATGGCTTGTATGTCGTTACGAAGCTTTCTCATATCCTCTCTTAGAGCGTCGATCTCTTCTTTCAACTCTCTGTTTTCTTCCTCAAGATCATCCATCTTTTTCTGACGATTGGCCCGAGTATTGTACGAATAAAACAGTTTGACTCTAGAACCGAGACACAAACGTGAGATTTGTAGGTAAGAAGAATATGCGATGTGAGAATGATGAATGCAATGATTATATTAATTGTTTTTTTGGTTTAATCAAAATAAACTTCGACAATTAGATTGCAAATATCAAACAGTGGGGAAACCCCTTTTTAGTGAATTCAAAGGATTACAGAAATGGAAATACAGTAGATTATAAGATGCAGAAGCAGAAACCTAAGCTAATGGGTCCCGAGTCCTCTCTGAAGAGAAATCGGGTGCTGATTCTGATATCTTTCTTTTCTTTGACCGGGGCTCTTGGACCGTTGTCGGGTTGTCATTCCTTTGCCAGGTGAAAGGAGTGAGCAAATTCCTTTGGTTATCCTGATTATCTACAGCATGTTGCTCCAAAATTTTAATCAGAGCATCCTTTTCTTTCAGTAATTGTTGTATTTTGAAGCACTCCACGTCGAGGGTGCGGTACTTGTTCTTCCAATACCTTCTCTCCTTTTGAACTATGTTGAGAGCAACCTGAAGCTTTTCAGTTTCTGTCATAAAGTACATGACAGAAACCTTTGGTGGAAGAATTCCGTAACGAGGATAAGGCATCTATAGCTTGAGAGCTCTAGATTGTACCCAATAGAGATAAGGCTCCACCGAGACACAGTCCAGTTTTCCTAGAGACTCTCGTCCTTTCTTATGAACATGCTTCCAAGCGTGCACTATTTCCATCTTTAGTGCTCTGACATTTTCTCCTTCTTTGAAGAAAAGACCTTCCAGATGAACACCCCGTGGGACGTGTCTCATCGGGTATCCAAATTGACGAAGAACTAATATCAGATGGTAGTTGATTCCTCCCTAAGTTCCTATAAGGGGTACGTTGGGGAAGTTTCCACAACGGTCAATGATCCTAATTCCCTCATAAATCCTATTACACGAATCTATATCAGAGTTGGTAAGAGACATGATCTTCTGCGACCAATGTAAGGCACTCTTACAATCCCAAAAAGCAGCAGACTTGGGCAAGTGAGAGATAAACCATTTATAAAGCAGAGGTACACAGCATGTGATCTCCCCTCCGCTGTATAAATTTTCCAAGTGTACAAAATGATACGCATCTGCGAGCAAAGTCGACACAGGGTTTCCAATGAGAAAAACCTTAATGGAGTTAATATCGACGAAGTTATTGATGTTGGGAAACAAAAATAACCCGTAGGTGAGCAAGACAAAGATTCTTTCAAAAGCGGTCACGTTTCCTATACTGGCAAAATACAGGGCTTTCTTTGTCAAGAACTGGGCTGGCAAACCTTGGATGCCACCCTTAGCGGTCATGTGAGTCCTGACCTCAGACTCGTCCAAATGAATTGCTCTTGCAATGGTCTGATTCTTTGGAATTTCTTCCAGTCCAGAAAATGGAGCTCGATCGGTGATATGTGTATCAATCAGATGAGAATACTCCTCCAGCGTTGGTGATAGCTGGTAATCCAGGAATGTGAAACAGTGATAAACCGAATCGTAGAATTGAATGAGCGCATCCATGATTCCCTCAATCACATGGACTCTTAGCTGAGATAGTAAACCTCCATACTTGGCTCTGAAAGCCTCTTGGTTTGTGATCATCCTCGCCAAACCTCTTAAATCCTCTAGTTTTGGAATCCTGAAGGTGTACTTATGAGTTCTCCTTCTACCGAAATCCATTAGCGTAATCCTTTTCTCTGATATTTGCAATCATAGTCTTAGTTTAATTTGAAAAACAGAGAGACTAGAAGAGAAGTTTTTTGAATTTTTTAATGTTTTTTTAAATGAATGCATGAATGCAGCACACAAAAACATAGAAAAAACATGGGGTCAAAGGGTTGTTGTCATGAAGTCAAGGCTCTACCCATCCCCAAGGGTTTATACTAGGGTGATTTTTGTACCTGTACTCATTATCATCAGCTCCTCCCAGGAAAGCAAAACAATAAGCGGATCGTCAGCGAGTTGTAGAGCAATCTTAGAGTAAGTGCCATTCACCGAGAATAGATCACCAGCCTCAAATGAGGGTAGTATCGCGTAACAACTATTTCCGATAGTTTCCGCACTACGAAAGGGTTTGGCTCCTCAGCTTCTCAGGCATCACAACTGACCCATTGTCTAGGTGAGAGAATGGTTACATTAGTCAGCCTCCACTAAGGTTGATGGTCGACCTCGTCGCCATCACTTATCTTAAGTGTATACTCAATCTTTCCACATACGGCATCACCCGCATTACCATTAGCAGAAAAATAAACATGTATAGCAATTAGGAAAAGCAGTACATATATTGGTCCTAAACATCCTAGACCTTTAAAGCTAAGGATCCTAAGTTCCTGACAGAAATGGGTTCCCCGGCGGAAGCCCCAATCTGTGGTTTTCACATAAGTGAAGAAAAGGAAGACCGTGCCTAGATCTAACTTTGAAAGGCCCCACGGTGGGCGCTATTTTTCTGTTGGCGGCCAACGCCAGGAAAATGACTTACCCAAGGTTTAAATTGTAAGAAATAAAGAACCTGCCCCACGGTGGGCGCCATTTTTCTGTAGCGAGCGATTTTGGACGCGGTTCTTAAGTGCTGGTCGCTCTCTGCGGTTTGAGCTTACTACAGGTCGATTCATTTTTTATCCTATTGTGAGCTGATGAAGGAAGGGAAATAGATGTCTCCAATTAACCCTGCTTTGCATACTGAGTTTAAACAACGGTCTGTTAGGTTACGGATGCTATCAATGTGGAGGGGGGGCCTTTGTACTAGCTATTTGTATTTTCGCCAATACTGTTTTCTTTCTTTTTATCTAGATAGAAGGTTTCTGGCGGGGAACAAGGATTAGGATGTTAGGACTGATGCTTTTGATAGATACATGAGAGTATGGGATTTAGGGTTTTTGTTTAGTGTGCTCGCTAAGATTTTTCTTTCAATCTTATGCCTACGTATTCCCGTTTACCGAAACAGGGAAATCAGAGCGTTCGTAGTTCCTCCCATATGGGAGGAAATGGTTGTTTTGGTGTCTTGTTCAAAGCCCAAGACGTGAAGCGAAAGGGTAGTTTGTATCTTGTTCAAAGCCCAAGATGTGAAGCTGAAAAGTCTATTTGTATCTTGTTCAAAGCCCAAGATATGAAACTAAAAGGTCTCAACTTTAGAGAGAATTTGTCATCTCTAAAGAAGGGTTTGTATCTCACAATTGTTGGGTGACTGGTTATAAAGGGAGGATTACTTTAACTGGGATATGCGAATTCGGAAATGCCATAATTTCCTTTATAGGGGATTTTAACCTGAAGGAGAAAACTTTAACTCAGTGTAGAGCAATGCTATCTTTCCTTAGGAATTTCTCATGCTAAAAGAGGGACAGTGGCATGGATGTAGATGATCCAGAGGCTTGCCGCTCACAGCGATTAGATGAAGGGGAAGAAGTGGTGATGTTTGTGTACTGTGGACGAGGCACAACTTTGATGCTAAAAGGTTGATTGGATCAACCAGTGGTTTTCTTATACAAAGCCTAAGAGGAGGCTATTATGTGTCTCGTACAAAGCCCGAGAGAGAGGCTAAAAGGTTTTGACTCGACGATGAAGTCTTTTGGTATCTCGTATAAAGCCCGAGATGGAGGCTGTTGTTTGGCTCAATAAGAACCTTTTTGTATCTCGTATGAAGCCCGAGATGGAGGCGAAAGGGATGATTGACTCAACGAGGGAGTCTCTTATGTGTCTCGTACAAAGCCCGAGAGAGAGGAAAAACGTTGTTTGACTCCGCTGGGGAGAATCATTGTACAAAGCCCAAGAGAGAGGCTAACTTCCCTGGAGAAGGATCATTATACAAAGCCTAAGAGGAGGCTCAGGTTACTGTTTCAGTTGAGTGACAGGTCCAGTATACTGATTTTGAAAGAGAAAATCAGTTCTTATATGAGCAACACTGTACTCAGGGATTTGATTTGAGGATCAGGGATATTTCCTTCTCTTTGAGGAAATGGGAAATCCGAAGGGTACTGAGACTGTCCGAGTCTGCGGGTTTCCTTCCTATTTAACGAAGGGGTCACTTGAGAATGTCTTTGAGACTCAAGGAGATTAGACTGTCCAAGTCTAGAGTTTTATTTTTTGTACTATGCTTTGAGAAACAGTAGTAGACTCTATGAAAGGATTGTTCCATGAAGATGATTAAGTTCTGTTCCTATACCTCTAGGAGGTCTCGGGACAATTTGTACGAAGCCCAAGAGGAGGCTGGAAGCTTTTAAGAAGCCGACCGGTCCTTGTATGAAGCCCAATAGGAGGCTATCATTCCCGGAGGAAGAGATCATTATACGAAGCCTAAGAGGAGGCTGTGAATACTTCTAAGAAGCCGGCGGGTCCTTGTACTAAGCCCAAGATGAGGCCGGGTTGCTTTTAGGAAGCCTGTGGGTCCTTGTATGATGCCCAAGAGGAGGACGATGCTTTTAAGAAGCCCGTGGGTCCACAAACCCCGAGAAATTCAAGACAGGCTATTCACAAGGAATAGATCAAGCCAGGAAAGTTCGAGAATTTGGAAGAAACTCAAAGATGCCATTCACGTAGAATACATTCATCTCTGGGAGTAGAGTTTCTTGACAATTCCTAATGAGGACAGCCGAAGAGAAGACTGTATCTGGTGATCCTATTGGGGATCTAGTTCTCTATTTCTACGAATAAACGAAACTCCGTCACCTAGTTCTAGACGTAGTTGCTGGGGAAACTCGAAATATCTATACTATTATTACACAGTTGATATGAGTTTATGAAAGAAGACTTACAGTGAAACAGCCCCACAATACAGTTATATATATATGAGTTTGTGAAAGGTGACTTACAGTGAAACAACCCCACAATACAGTTATATATATATGAAAGCGGTAAATGAAAGCGGGTAAACACTTACTCGGTTGTAGAGCTTCCATGCTGTTTGGTTAGTTGTTCAACAAAGAAAGATTGAAAACAACAGTATATTTTAAAATCAAAGGAGAAAGTGCTTTGAAATAAAAATATTTGGGGCTTACAGCTCAAGGAGAGGCCCAGAGTTTTATCAGTGAGCGCACTGTTTGAATTTGTACAGAGGGACTTATACAAGTGACTGTGGCCCAAAAAGGTTTTTTGTACAAAGGGATTTGGGTCTTACACTCTCTCAAGAGGCCCAAGAAAGTTTAAAGAAAAAGAGTGGGGCTTATAACACGAGGGTAGGCCCAATTGATTTTTCGTTAAAAATGGCGATCGCACCGAGGTTTTCTTTTAATGCCGAGGGACTTATACAATAAGTGAGGCCCAAAAATTGTTTTGGTTAAAAGGGGGTTGGGTCTTACACTCTATTAGAGGCCCAAGAGTTTTGAATGGGTCTTATAGCTCAAGGAGAGGCCCAAGGGTTATTTTGAAAAGGCGACGATCGCGCCGTTTGTTTTTGACGGTATCGGGACTTATACAATACACTGAGGCCCAAAATGATTGGTCAAAAAAGGATTGGGTCTTACACTCTATTAGAGGCCCAAAAAGTTTTGAATGGGTCTTATAGCTCGAAGAGAGGCCCAAGGTTTGTTTTTCAACGGATGATGATCGTGTCGAACTTTTTGAAATACAACGGGACTTATACCATAAGTGAGGCCCAAAATGGTTTGTATTTACAAAGATTGGGTCTTACACTCTATTAGAGGCCCAAAAGTGTTTGAAAAAGTTTGATGAGGGTTGAAATAATCAAAAACCCTAATTTCATTTTTTAAAGAGCATTTTTCAAAGAAAAATCAAGTAAAACATGATTAAAAAATATCAAATAAAATCATTAATCATGTTATAAACAGTGATTAAGGTTTATGAAAAAGTATTTTATCCACATGAATATTTAAAATCATTTTGGTTTTAAAAATCAAGAAAAAGAAATCATTTTAAAAGCATTTAAAACAATTTAAAACAATATTTTTGAATATATTAAAAATATATCAAATAATAATATTTTTTTGTGATTTTTTGGTGGATTAAAATATTATGGAGTATGAATAAAAAGTGTGTAAAACAGATTTGGAAAATGATAATTTTTGCTATGTGAAAGAATTGGTTGAGTTTTGAAGATAAACTAAGAAAAAGAGGAAAGATGTCACAACATCTCATTCGACATCTTTCATGAGTTTTCAACATTTTTTTTATCAAACTTCCAACACCCATAACTTTCTCAAATCTCAATGGTTTGAGACAAAATTTATATGCATCTGGCCCAGAATTTCACAAGGAATCCAATGTTAGTGGTAGTTTTTTCAGAACACACTCTCTCCTCAAAACCCGATAGTGGTTTTGAAAAGGACCTATAATTGCATTGTTTGTGCTACACTTTGATATAGGCATGGATTACATGGTGAATTAGCCCAAACACAACATATACAACATGTATGAGATGTGTATGATCAGTGGACTTCAAAGCAATGCATGATTTCAAGGATTCCAAGTTGTGATGCTTACCTCTTTTTGAGCTTTTTGGAGTTTTTGTGCAATCTGTCAAGCCTCTCGTTCCAGAAATGATTTGATGCTTTAGACACACTCAAATGATCCCTTAGAAGCTTTTAGGATGATTGGAATCAACTGGTACCTGCAAAAACACAAACTGTCCCTTTCTTGCAAAAGGGGTTAAAAGTGACCAAAATAGCAACTCTCTCAAATGGTGTTCCAGATGTTGGGAACCATTTGGGACAATTCAAGGATGATATTTGGAGTATGTTTGAGGTTTTATCTGGTTTGGAAAGTGACTGAATCAAGACATGGCTTAAAAAATGCAAAAAAGTGCCATTTTGAGGTTTTGAGAAGTGACTTTGTGATTTTGTGATTACAGGTCACTTGTGATAGTTTGCACAGCTTACATATGATATATATGAGGTGTGTGTGTGATTAGTTTGAGTGGAATTGCTCTCTAACTCAAAAACTCAAAATTACTTGCTTTGGAAGGCAAATTTGAGGTGAAAGAAGAGATTTTGAGGAAAGCATCTGTTTAATGGCTTTGGTGTACTCAAACTGAACACAAATGAGCTCTATTTATAGTAGAGCAAGTTTGTTTTCGCAGCAATAGTGAATGGTGGCTGCAGCAGAGGTTTGGCCAATGTTGTCCAATGAAAATCCAAGTCTCCTCTAGCCATTGACTAGAGGTTAGAGCACAAAGCTTTGGTTCCCTACTTGTTGGAGGAATGTTGACTGAATTCAGTTGCAAATGTGTCAGTCCATGCCACCTCTAAGCATCTATTAAATGCTCCAATCCAAAATTGGAGTCTTGTCCCTCTTTTAGGGATTTTTAGGAATAGCATGCTACTTCTTGTTCCAAGGACTTTGGAGGCTTGGCTCAGTGATTGTCCCCTTTAGATTTGATCCTCAGAGGTGTCAAAAATGATGACAAGGCTTGGAAATTCGTGTGGCACAAGAAGTGTGCAAATCTGTCCTGAAACATGTCTTAAAAATCAGCTGCCGCAAGCCCTGTTTTAAAATTCATAACTCCCTACTCGAGTATGCTACATGGACGTTCTAGGACTTTCTGGAAAGCTTAGATGACGTACTTCAACTTTGATGTTTGACTTTGGTCTTGGTTCAGCTTGCAAAGTCATCAAAAATGATCTTGAACTTGTGTAGTCAAATCTGTCCTAAAAGCTGTCATGAAAATTCTGCTTTATCAATGCTTCTTGCGAAAATCATATCTCCCTGCTCGAGTATGCTACAAGGACGTTCTAGGACTTTCTGGAAAGCTGAGATGACGTACTTCAACTTTCATGGTTGACTCCAGACCTGGTTCAACTTGGATCATGGAGAAAAACGTCCTTGAAGTTGGGGCATTCTTGCTGAAAAAATATTAATGATGTCCTATGCAATGTCAGAACATTGGACATTAAGAATTCCCAACTTTGATCACTTATATCTTTCAATCCTTATGATATTTTGAGTTGATTCCCTCTACAATGTTGAAGTATCAAATACCCTCTTTAAAAGTAGCTCTTACTCAAAATCAATGGATGCTTGGATCAATAGTTACAACCTTGAAAAGTTGTACACTTGAACATGATTTTAACTTAGAAAAAAAATTCTAAGTTTCCTTCAATTTGATCAATTTTTCAATTTTGCATGATTTCTTAATTTAAATTTGATCAAATTAAATCATCCATCATATTTTCTTGAGTAATGGCTTGTGAAGCTCAAAGTTGACCAAAATTCAAACTTTGACTTTCTGCGCCAGTTGACTTTGTATTAGATGAACTTGAGGCTTGATCCACCTGGAATTTTGCACTCTTGTGCCTAATTCTTGACGTGGAAGTCCTCTTGATCCTTTGTGGATGTTTAAGAGGTTAGACAAGTTGAAGATCATGTCATTCCTTGATTGATCATTTGTCTAAAGGCTCTGAGAGGGCTTAAAACCCTAATTTTGATTGTAGTGGATGCTCAACAATTCCTTGAGGAGATTGATGAGGCAAAGAGGTACATCCATATTGTGATGATGATTTGCACAATGATGGGAAATCTTAGTGGTCAAAATTTGGGGTATGACAGATGTCCCTATTTAATCTTCTTGAACCCGAAGGTGTGAATGATGAAGGTATTCGGGCATTCGGGGTGCAAGAGGATTAAATATCGGAATACCCGAAATTTTGATGGTGGTTATGAATGGTAGCTTAGGCATTCATCTTCTTTAGCTAAGCGAGGATGCTTAGAAAAGGTAAACTTCCCCTCGATCCTGGTCTTCAGCCAAGGAACTGGTCTCAGTTTCTGAAATAAACTTCCCCTCGATCCTGGTTTCCTACCAAGGAACTGGTCTTAGTTTCTGATTTAAACTTCCCCTCGATCCTGGTTTCCTACCAAGGAACTGGTCTAAGTTTCTGATTTAAACTTCCCCTCGATCCTGGTTTCCTACCAAGGAACTGGTCTTAGTTTCTTTTGTCAATAAACTTTCTTGACAAGGGACGCTATTTGTAGCGGTTTTCCTCAAACTTCTCGCCGAATTTTCCTGGGGAGATGCCATTTGAGTGGAAAAAGTTTTGATGTCAGACTTGCTGGGGAACCCATTCGTCTGAATTGTAGAGGTACACAAACTTCTCTGTTTTGGAGACGCCATTCGTCGATTCTACTGGGGAAAGCGAGTCTCTTGAGAGACTGTTTTCATTTGGGGTCTTACATCATACTTTTCTCTGGATCTTTCCGGAGAAATGCCATATGATGCGATCCAATTTTGAGGTTCCGATGACCTTTTCATCAGTGGTTTTTTCGGAGAAAAACTGCCGTACCGCCGAATCTCTGATTAAGAGGCTTTCTCTGGGGATTTTCCTTAATCCGGGAAAGCAAGGATATCATCTTCAATGGAGAAGAGTGATATTTGTTGAAAGTTTTCTTGTTTCTCAGAGGTTCAAGTTATCAAAGTGGTCAAGGGCCAATTCTAATCCAGAAATAAACTGGAGGACCAATTGTCCAGACGCAACACTTCCCGATGAGGAAAAGGCTGACAACTCGATTGAGAGGACTTTTATCACTAGGGGATAAGACCGACTAGAGTGATAGTGATGCAGTATGAATGTGAATGCAAATCAATAATGCATGATGTATGTATGTATATGCTGACAAAACTGACACGACATACAAACTGATAGGTGAACATGACTGGATACTCGGCCATCGCGGGGCGTGTAAAAATATCGCTGGTTCAAAATAGCAATTCCACCTTGCTTAGGAGAGATAGTCCCTGTTGGGGAGCTACCATTGGTCGGGCTTAGGAGATAAGAACTCGGCCGAAGATGTCAGATGGAATAGTCGCATCTGACACTGTTGATCCTTCATTCAGGCGCACTGGCATAGAAGTAGTACTTTGATTCTGCACTTCAAAGTTCAAATGCCTTTGGAGACGCAAACGATGCTCTTTCGATGTTCAACAGTCAAAAGAAATTGCCATCTTTATTAAAAAGCAGAAAAAATTTTAACAAGTAAATTCATTTTTGTTTTATTTCAAGAATCGTTAATCATGTTAACAACGTCGTTCTGTAAAGCTAAAACAAATAAGAATTACAAACAAAAGCACAAGGGCTCAAATTTTATTGATAGGATGGAAATCAGCCAAACGCGTGATTCCAAAGAGTATTTACAAAGTTTGAAAATGGTAATTTACAGGGAAAAGGGCTACGTTGAAACATAACGACCACTATCCTTCTACCAACTTTGAATTCGGGACATCCTGAGCTTCTGTCGAAGATGACCTTGACTAGAGTTTTCCTCTGATGGATGATGTAACTGCTGCTGTTGAGGGACTTGCCTCTGTTGAACATAGTTACTTGCCATTATCCCTAATTTTTTCCTGGATTGTACTTTGATGTTTCCAATCCACCGGGATGATTTTTTTCATGTCTCTAACTTTTGCCTGGACCGCCCTTTCGGGTTTTCAATCCACCGAGACTTTTTTTTTAGTTTAGGCGAAGTATTTCTTGACTACATCAACATTCGTGGGGTAGGAAAATTCCTCTTCGTCCATGGTTGCAAGTCTCAAGGCGCCGCCTGTGAAAGCTTTCTTGACCACATAGGGGCCGTCATAATTCGGAGTCCATTTGCCCCGAGAATCAGTGAGAAATGATTGAATCTTCTTGAGCAGTTTGAAGATTGGCGCGCATGTCGCGGTCATCAGGAATATGAATCTGGAGATGTAGTTGAAACGTCCCAGGAATCCTCTGACTTGTTTTTCAGTTTTCGGAGAAGGCATTTCTTGAATGGCCTTGACCTTGTCAGGATCAACCTCAATTCCTTTCTGGCTGACGATGAACCCTAGTAATTTCCCTGAACGGACACCGAAGGTGCACTTGTTGGGATTCAAGAGGAGCTTGAATTTCCTTAAACGTTCGAACAATTTTGACAGATGTTCAACGTACTCACTCTCTGTTTTTGATTTTGCAATCATATCATCGACATATACCTCGATTTCCTTATGTATCATGTCATGAAACAGAGTAGTCATGGCCCTTTGATAGGTTGCCCCGGCGTTCTTCAAACCAAACGACATTACCTTGTAACAAAAGGTACCCCATGGGGTAATGAATGAAGTTTTCTCCATGTCTTTCGGCGCCATTTTGATCTGGTTATGGCCCGAGAATCCATCCATGAAGGAGAAGATTTTGAACTTTGTTGTACTGTCTACCAGCATGTCAATGTGTGGTAAAGGAAAGTCGTCCTTTGGACTAGCCTTGTTCAGATCTCGGTAGTCGACACACATTCTGACCTTTCCGTCCTTTTTGGGAACGGGTACGATGTTGGCTAACCATTGAGGATATTCAGATGTAGCGAGGAAACCCGTGTCAATCTGTTTCTGCACCTCCTCCTTGATTTTGATGGCCATGTCCGGGTGAGTGTGTCTCAACCTTTGCTTTACTGGCGGACATTCCGATCTCAACGGTAAATGATGTTCCACGATGCTGGTATCTAGCCCTAGCATATCCTGATAGGACCAAGCAAATACATCGGGGAATTCTTTGAGAAGCTTTATCAAACTCTCTTTGGCATTTGGACTGAGCAGTGCTCCAATCCTGATTTCTTTTCTCTCTTTTTCTGAACCCAAGTTTACCGTTTCCAACGGTTCTTTGTGAGGTTCAATGGACCTTTCCTCTTGTCTGAGTAGTCGGGAGATCTCTTCTGGAATTTCGTTGTCATTTTCTTCTTCAGCCTCGAATACCGGGAACTCAAAGTTAGGAGAAGGCATCGGATCGTATGTTTCAACTGGGTTTAAAACAAGCAATCTGCATGACGTGATGATTCGTGTTTAGAAGAGATAGAGGAAAATGCAAGTGTGTGCAGTGTATTTGTTTTACTGCTTGTTTTTGTTATTGAATTGTTTTTTAGGATTACCATTTTCTGAAAAAAGCGAAAAGAGAAAACAACAATTAATGCGGAAATTATAGAACGACGTTATTTTATTAATGAACAAGTCGATCCTTGAAACTACAGCCCTATAAAACAAAACTCTGTCGCTTTGGGCTAAGCGAAGAGGGAAATTTTACAGAAAGCGAGCCCTATCAAAACATCCGTTTCACCTGGGCAGGGTGAAATGTTAAAGATGGCAATTACTTTGATTGGCGAACGACCTTCGAAACATCGACAACAACCCATTGGCGGCGAACTCCTCGGTGAATCACAAAGTCTGGCGCCTTCCTTGATTTTTCTTCTCAAATGACGCTGATTTCTGGTGGAGCAGGATCATTGGAATCTATCTCCCAGGCAGAGTTTTCGTAGGAGGATTCCTCTATTGTATTATGCAGAGTAGTTGTGCTCTCAGCTGTATCTCCCCATCCAGTAGGCTGGATGTCTTCGAGCCTGATACGAGAGCTTTCGGGAGCAGTGTACTTGACCATGAAGTCATATTTTTTACTTGGTTCTCCCAAGGTGTCCCAAACTTCTTTAGAACTGGAGGAGTCATTTCTCTCGATGACGTTGACCTCGGGAAAAGCATAGTTGATGAATTCAAGTCCTGCAAACTTCGCGAATTCATCTTCATGTTGAGTAGTTTCTGAATGACCTAAGTGTTAATCCCATGACATGGTGGGGACACAGGTATTCTGTTTAATGATGCTCAGCTAAGTTTCATTACTCGGCTGACTTTCTTGCCCCAAGTTTCCTGGATAAGGTTGCCACATTGGCAGACCATCCATTGGGCCATAGTAATTGTGGTCGAAGCTGTCTTTCATCGGAGTGTCTTCCTCTAATGAATTTGGTGGAGCACGGCATCCTTCCGGATCATACTCCCCGTAGATCATTTCGACGTCTGACCGTGGTATAAATCTCGGACTCTGTGCGGGATAGCAAAATGGCATAGGCACCTCTTCCTGAGACATATAACCGTCCTTGTTAAGGTAGGACATCCATTCTTCATCTGTGTCAGAGGGATCTTCCTCATTGATAGCATGAACTGTCTGAGACAATGGGTGGAGGAAACCTCCACTGTGGAAGAAGTTTTGAAGGGGATGAAGACTTTCATCATTGGTAGCTGTCTGGGTACAGGTTGCAGAAAAACCAAGACCTTTCTTTGTTTTATTGTTAATGGGAATAACAAGCTGTCCCCGTCCTTTTGTATCGGTACTCTCGACCGCTTTGATAGCATCTTTGTATGAGGAAATCGAGGTTCGTCCTTTGAACTGATTATCTTTGCTCACCGACAGTGCTTGGAACTGAGTTCCAATAACCTCCTCGGGTTCTATACCAGTAGATAATGATAAGTTACTCACGAGCAATGCCTGTTCTCCATAGACTGTGACAAGTTGATCGTTCTGAACGAACTTTAGCTTTTGGTGGAGGGTTGAAGTAACCGCTCCAGCCTGATGTATCCAAGGTCTTCCTAATAAACAACTGTACGTTGCCCGGATGTCCATGACCTGGAAAGTGACTTGGAAAGTGTGAGGACCGATAGTTATGGGAAGATCAACTTTGCCGATAACCGTTTTTCTGGATCCGTCGAATGCTTTGACGACGACCTCGCTGACTCTCATCGGAGGGCCTTTGAATGATAATTACTTCAAAGTAGACTTCGGCATAACATTCAGGGCTGACCCTGTGTCTACCAGTACGCTGGCTAAAGAATCGTCCTGGCAGTTAACTGTAATGTTGAGCGCCATGTTATGACGGCAACCCTCTTCAGGTAATTCCTCATCACTAAAACCCAAATTATTGCAGGAAGTGATGTTAGAGACAATACTATCGAACTGTCTAATTGTTACATCTTATTCCATAAAGGCTTGCTCCAAGACTTTCTGTAGAGCCTCCCTGTGGGCTTCTGAACTGAGTAACAGTGATAATACCGAGATCTTTGAAGGAGTTTGTAACAGCTGATCAACAATGTTATATTCATTCCTTTGGATGAGCTTCAGCATCTCTTCATTATTTTTTGAAAGGTCGGGATTACTGGATTGACTGACTGGTGGATCGGGAGCTTCTGTCTGAAGTTCCTTTTCTTTGTTAAGTTCCCCAACCCCTCGGTTGAAGATTCTACCGCTCCGTGTTACACGACTGATGTCTGCAATGTTCACGACGGAGGGTAATGGAGTTTCCTTTCCATTTTCAATTGTTGTTGCACCGTATTTGAAAGGGATCGCCTTAGCCGATTCATACAGTAGTGGTCCTGGTAGATAGATGACTACAGGAGCCTTCTAGTTTTTCTAACCATCATAATTAATCTCGATCCGTTCCCGGTAGGGAACTTTAGATTCGTCAAGTAGAGGGATAATGGCAAAAACATCCCTGGTCCTGTGATGACTAGAGATCGTGACAACATCCTCGACTTGCTCGACAAGGTAGTTCGGCGTCCAGTTGATGGGTCCAGAACCCGGATATGGACGAATTTCTCCACGATCCACCTGACCCTGAAGAGCTGCTCGCACAAGGTAACACCCTTGGTTACTTTCCGAACAGACGCTACAACGGTCGTAATTATGTGGTGGCACCTGGCCACGCCCACTTTGAATACAATGTAACCTCACTAGGTTACCTTCCCCTGATCAGACATCCTGACTTTGATGCTGAGTAGGATTCCTGTTACTGATAGTAATTTGCTGAGTATCTTCATCCATGTAGATTGGCATCCATCAATGATTTAACAAGGGCTGAAGTGCCTCCTCGACAAGGGTACAACCCTGATCATTTTCGCAACCCGCTTTACAGCTTTGATAGTCATGTGATATTAAGAATCCGAGTCGGACCTGCTCAGCATGTAACTCTACCAGGTTGGTATTCATCACGCGAATGTCGAAGATCTGAATCATGTTGATTTGATAGGAGTTCCTATCATGGTAGTCTTGGATCCATCCTAGATCCATCTAACGCTGGAGGGCCTCTTGTATGAAAGAGCATCCCTGTTTGTTTACCGAACAAGTCAGACAAGAACTGTAATCATGCCGCGGCAGATTATGATACTGGCTTTGCCTTGAGTGCATTGCCACCAAGTTGGAATTCATCGCACGGATGTCGTGGTTTTGAATGACGTTAGAATTCGTATAGACTATGTTAACTCCACGAACTCGGTGCTCTTGGATCTATCCGAGATCCATTTGTTCCTGTAGAGCTGCTTGCACTACAGAACATCCTTGGTTATCTTTAGAGCAGATATCACACTGGTGATAGTTATGAGGTGGCTTATGGCCATATCCGCTCTGTCTACAATGCATCTTGACCAGATTGGTCTTTAACAAGAGTACATCGTGAATTTGATAGACATCGTTAGATTCTCTATCAATCAGATTGACTGCAGCTTTCTCATGTTGAGGCAGCGGGTTCATGAGAACATTAGGATTCGGGTTATTCCTGAAAGATAAGAGCCCGCTCCTAACAAGCTTTTGCACGTCAGACTTGAAATTGAGACAAGTCTCAATGTTATGCCCTGAACCTCCTTGATGATAAGGGCATGTCTGATCCACCTTAAACCAAAAAGGCAGATTTTCCGGTACTGTAAGAGGAGACTTATTCTGAATGTGCCCCTTAGCCAGTAGTAACGGAAATAATTCTGCGTACAACATGGGTATAGGATCAAATCCTGGTGGCCGTGTAGTACGGTTGCTGTTATATGGAGGACAAGCCTGCTGAAGAGGCTGTTGTGTCCTTTGCTGATCAGGTTGGCTCTACGCAACCTGAGGTTGATACGTAGGAATAGGAGCAGGGCTGATAGCAGGAATTATAGCTGCTACTGGCTGATAACGTCGCCTTTGCTTTTCGAGAGAGATATTCCCAATATCTTGCTCTTTTTTCTTAGGGAGAGCACTACCGTATTTTTTAGTACCGCTCGTCGATCCAGTGTCTTTTACCAAACGTCCTTCTCGGACGGCTTCCTCAAGACGTACGCCCATGCCGACCATCTCGGTGAAATCACTGGGCGCACTGGCAACCATTCGGTCATAGTAAAATGAGCTTAAGGTCTTTAAAAAGATCTTTGTCATCTCTTTTTCCTCAAGAGGTGGACAAATTTGAGCGGCAATTTCACGCCACCTTTGAGCGTACTCCTTAAAGGTTTCCTTGTTCTTTTGCGACATTGATCTGAGTTGATCTTTGTCGGGTGCCATGTCCAAATTGTATTTGTATTGTTGGACGAAGGTAGTACCAAGATCTCTGAATGTGATGATCGTGGCGCGGTTTAAACCCATGTACCATTTGAGTGCGGCACCGGTTAAACTATCCTGAAAGTAGTGAATCAACAGGTCCTGATTCTCCATCTGAGCTGACATTCGCCGAGCGTACATCACCAGATGGCTCTGAGGGAAAGAGTTACCCTTGTATTTTTCAAAGTCGGGAACTTGGAACTTGTGCGGGACTTTCACATTGGGGACCAAGCAGAGATCTGCGGCGTCCTTTCCAAATAGATCCTGACCGCGAATGGCTTGCAATTCCTTCTGCATTTCCAAGAACTGCTCCTGGAATTCCTCCATTCGGTCAAACATAGTTTCCTTTTTACCAGTAGGTATCGGTGGAATATGTTCTTCCGGGACAGTGTGCACCACAGGGGGTGGTACCGTGACTACGGCAGCGAATCTTGGTGTTTCCCGAGGTTTGTAACCTTCAGGAGTCTTTAGTATGCCCCTGACATCTTTGCTTTCCCGAAGTTTGTAACCTTCAGGCCCAGCGGCTTCAGCGATCGACGGAACATATCCTTCCGGGATATAGTTAACAGGCATGCCCCAAGGGCGATCTTTCGGTATCTGATACCTAGGATCATACTTCTCCACTATGGGCGTTGAGGTGATCTCTGAGATCACAGTTCGTTGTAGCTGAGCTTCTGCCATGGCTTGTATGTCGTTACGAAGCTTTCTCATATCCTCTCTTAGAGCGTCGATCTCTTCTTTCAACTCTCTGTTTTCTTCCTCAAGATCATCCATCTTTTTCTGACGATTGGCCCGAGTATTGTACGAATAAGACAGTTTGACTCTAGAACCGAGACACAAACGTGAGATTCGTAGGTAAGAAGAATACGCGATGTGAGAATGATGAATGCAATGATTATATTAATTGTTTTTTTGGTTTAATCAAAATAAACTTCAACAATTAGATTGTAAATATCAAACAGTGGGGAAACCCCTTTTTAGTGAATTCAAAGGATTACAGAAATGGAAATACAGTAGATTACAAGATGCAAAAGTAGAAACCTAAGCTAATGGGTCCCGAGTCCTCTCTGAAGAGAAATCGGGTGCTGATTCTGATATCTTCCTTTTCTTTAACCGGGGCTCTTGGGCCGTTGTCGGGTTGTCATTCCTTTGCTAGGTGAAAGGAGTGAGCAAATTCCTTTGGTTATCTTGATTATCTATAGCATGTTGCTCCAAAATTTTAATCAGAGCATCCTTTTCTTTCAGTAATTGCTGTATTTTGAAGCACTCCACGTCGAGGGTGCGGTACTTGTTCTTCTAATACCTTCTCTCCTTTTGAACTATGTTGAGAGCAACCTGAAGCTTTTCAGTTTCCGTCATGAAGTACATGACAGATTCCTTTGGCGGAAGAATTCCGTAACGAGGATAAGGCATCTTTAGCTTGAGAGCTCTAGTTTGTACCCAATAGAGATAAAGCTCCACCGAGACACAGTCCAGTTTTCCTAGAGACTCTCGTCCTTTCTTATGAACATGCTTCCAAGCGTGCACTATTTCCATCTTTAGTGCTCTGTCATTTTCTCTTTCTTGGAAGAAAAGACCTTCCAGATGAACACCCCGTGGGACGTGTCTCATCGAGTATCCAAATTGACGAAGAACTAATATCGGATGGTAGTTGATTCCTCCCTTAGTTCCTATAAGGGGTACGTTGGGGAAGTTTCCACAACGGTCAATGATCCTAATTCCCTCATAAATCCTATTACACGAATCTATATCAGAGTTGGTAAGAGACATGATCTTCTGCGACCAATGTAAGGCACTCTTACAATCCCAAAAAGCAGCAGACTTGGGCAAGTGAGAGATAAACCATTTATAAAGCAGAGGTACACAACATGTGATCTCCCCTCCACTGTACAAATTTTCCAAGTGTACATAATGATACGCATCTGCGAGCAAAGTCGGCACAGGGTTTCCAATGAGAAAAACCTTAATGGAGTTAATATTGACGAAGTTATTGATGTTGGGAAACAAAAATAACCCGTAGGTGAGCAAGACAAAGATGCTTTCAAAAGCAGTCACGTTTCCTATACTGGCAAAATACAGGGCTTTCTTTGTCAAGAAATGGGCTGGCAAACCTTGGATGCCACCCTTAGCGGTCATGTGAGTCCTGACCTCAGACTCTTCCAAATGAATTGCTCTTGCAATGGTCTGATTCTTTGGAATTTCTTCCAGTCCAGAAAATGGAGCTCGATCGGTGATATGTGGATCAATCATATGAGAATACTCCTCCAGCGTTGGTGATAGCTGGTAATCCGGGAATGTGAAACAGTGATAAACCGGATCGTAGAATTGAATGAGTGCATCCATGATTCCCTCAATCACATGGACTCTTAGCAGAGATAGTAAACCTCCATACTTGGCTCTGAAAGCCTCTTGGTTTGTGATCATCCTCGCCAAACCTCTTAAATCCTCTAGTTTTGGAATCCTGAAGGTGTACTTATGAGTTCTCCTTCTACCAAAATCCATTAGCGTAATCCTTTTCTCTGATATTTACAATCACAGTCTTAGTTTAATTTGAAAAACAGAGAGACTAGAAGAGAAGTTTTTTGAATGTTTTAATGTTTTTTTTAAATGAATGCATGAATGCAGCACACAAAAACATAGAAAAAACATGGGGTCAAAGGGTTGTTGTCATGAAGTCAAGGCTCTACCCATCCCCAAGGGTTTATACTAGGGTGATTTTTGTACCTGTACTCATTATCATCAGCTCCTCCCAGGAAAACAAAACAACAATCGGATCGTCAGCGAGTTGTAGAGCAATCTTAGAGTAAGTGCCATTCACCGAGAATAGATCACCAGCCTCAAATGAGGGTAGTATCGCGTAACAACTATTTCCGATAGTTTCCGCACTATGAAAGGGTTTGGCTCCTCAGCTTCTCAGGCATCACAACTGACCCATTGTCTAGGTGAGAGAATGGTTACATTAGTCAGCCTCCACTGAGGTTGATGGTCGACCTCGTCGCCATCACTTATCTTAAGTGTATACTCAATCTTTCCACATACGGCATCACCCGCATTCCCATTAGCAGAAAAATAAACATGTATAGAAATTAGGAAAAGCAGTACATATATTGGTCCTAAACATCCTAGACCTTTAAAGCTAAGGATCCTAAGTTCCTGACAGAAATGGGTTCCCCGGCGGAAGCCCCAATATGTGGTTTTCACATAAGTGAAGAAAAGGAAGACCGTGCCTAGATCTAACTTTGAAAGGCCCCACGGTGGGCGCTATTTTTTTGTTGGCGGCCACCGCCAGGAAAATGACTTACCCAAGGTTTAAATTGTAAGAAAGAAAGAATCTGCCCCACGGTGGGCGCCATTTTTCTGTAGCGAGCGATTTTGGACGCGGTTCTTAAGCGCTGGTCGCTCTCTGCGGTTTGAGCTTACTACAGGTCGATTCATTTTTTATCCTATTGTGAGCTGATGAAGGAAGGGAAATAGATGTCTCCAATTAACCCTGCTTTGCATACTGAGTTTAAACAGCGGCCTGTTAGGTTACGGATGCTATCAATGTGGGGGGGGCCTTTGTACTGGTTATTTGTATTTTCGCCAATACTGTTTTCTTTCTTTTTATCTAGACAGAAGGTTTCTGGCGGGGAACAAGGATTAGGATGTTAGGACTGATGCTTTTGATAGATACATGAGAGTATGGGATTTAGGGTTTTTGTTTAGTGTGCTCGCTAAGATTTTTCTTTCAATCTTATGCCTACGATTTCCCGTTTACCGAAACAGGGAAATCAGAGCGTTTGTAGTTCCTCCCATATGGGAGGAAATGGTTGTTTTGGTGTCTTGTTCAAAGCCCAAGACGTGAAGCGAAAGGGTAGTTTGTATCTTGTTCAAAGCCCAAGATGTGAAGCTGAAAAGTCTATTTGTATCTTGTTCAAAGCCCAAGATATGAAGCTAAAAGGTCTCAACTTTAGAGAGAATTTGTCATCTCTAAAGAAGGGTTTGTCTGTCACAACTGTTGGGTGACTGGTTATAAAGGGAGGATTACTTTAACCGGGATATGCGAATTCGGAAATGCCATAATTTCCTTTATAGGGGATTTTAACCTGAAGGAGAAAACTTTAACTCAGTGTAGAGCAATGCTATCTTTCCTTAGGAATTTCTCATGCTAAAAGAGGGACAGTGGCATGGATGTAGATGATCCAGAGGCTTGCCGCTTACAGCGATTAGATGAAGGGGAAGGAGTGGTTGATGTTTGTGTACTGTGGACGAGGCACAGCTTTGATGCTAAAAGGTTGATTGGATCAACCAATGGTTTTCTTATACAAAGCCTAAGAGGAGGCTATTATGTGTCTCGTACAAAGCCCGAGAGAGAGGCTAAACGGTTTTGACTTGACGATGAAGTCTTTTGGTATCTCGTATAAAGCCCGAGATGGAGGCTGTTGTTTGGCTCAATAAGAACCTTTTTGTATCTCGTATGAAGCCCGAGATGGAGGCGAAAGGGATGATTGACTCAACGAGGGAGTCTCTTATGTGTCTCGTACAAAGCCCGAGAAAGAGGCGAAACGTTGTTTGACTCTGCTGGGGAGAATCATTGTACAAAGCCCAAGAGAGAGGCTAACTTCCCTGGAGAAGGATCATTATACAAAGCCTAAGAGGAGGCTAAGGTTACTGTTTCAGTTGAGTGACAGGTCCAGTATACTGATTTTGAAAGAGAAAATCAGTTCTTATATGAGCAACACTGTACTCAGGGATTTGATTTGAGGATCCGGGATATTTCCTTCTAATTGAGGAAATGGGAAATTCGAAGGGTATTAAGACTGTCCGAGTCTGCGGGTTTCCTTCCTATTTAACGAAGGGGTCACTTGAGAATGTCTTTGAGACTCAAGGAGATTAGACTGTCCAAGTCTAGAGTTTTATCTTTTGTACTATGATTTGAGAAACAGTAGTAGACTCTATGAAAGGACTGTTCTATGAAGATGATTAAGTTCTGTTCCTATACCTCTAGGAGGTTGTCGGGACAATTTGTACGAAGCCCAAGAGGAGGCTGGAAGCTTTTAAGAAGCCGACCGGTCCTTGTACAAAGCCCAAGAGGAGGCTATCATTCCCGGAGGAAGAGATCATTATACGAAGCCTAAGAGGAGGCTGTGAATACTTCTAAGAAGCCGGCGGGTCCTTGTACTAAGCCCAAGAGGAGGCGGGGTTGCTTTTAGGAAGCCTGTGGGTCCTTGTATGATGCCCAAGAGGAGGCCGATGCTTTTAAGAAGCCTGTGGGTCCCCAAACCCCAAGAAATTCAAGACAGGCTATTCACAAGGAATAGATCAAGCCAGGAAAGTTCGAGAATTTGGAAGAAACTCAAAGATGCCATTCACGGAGAATACATTCATCTCTGGGAGTAGAGTTTCTTGACAATTCCTAATGAGGACAGCCGAAGAGAAGACTGTATCTGGTGATCCTATTGGGGATCTAGTTGTCTATTTCTACGAATAAACGAAACACCGTCACCTAGTTCTAGACGTAGTTGTCGGGGAAACTCGAAATATCTATACTATTATTACACAGTTGATATGAGTTTATGAAAGAAGACTTACAGCGAAACAGCCCCACAATACAGTTATATATATATGAGTTTGTGAAAGGAGACTTACAGTGAAACAGCCCCACAATACAGTTATATATATATGAAAGCGGTAAATGAAAGCGGGTAAACACTTGGTTGTAGAGATTCCATGTTGTTTTGTTAGTTGTTCAACAAAGAAAGATTGAAAACAACAGTATATTTTAAAATCAAAGGAGAAAGTGCTTTGAAATAAAAATATTTGGGGCTTACAGCTCAAGGAGAGGCCCAGAGTTTTATCAGTGAGCGCACTGTTTGAATTTGTACAGAGGGACTTATACAAGTGACTGTGGCCCAAAAAGGTTTTCTGTACAAAGGGATTTGGGTCTTACACTCTCTCAAGAGGCCCAAGAAAGTTTAAAGAAAAAGAGTGGGGCTTATAACACGAGGGTAGGCCCAATTGATTTTTCGTTAAAAATGGCGATCGCGCCGAGGTTTTCTTTTAACGCCGAGGGACTTATACAATAAGTGAGGCCCAAAAATTGTTTTGGTTAAAAGGGGGTTGGGTCTTACACTCTATTAGAGGCCCAAGAGTTTTGAATCGGTCTTATAGCTCAAGGAGAGGCCCAAGGGTTATTTTGAAAAGGCGACGATCGCGCCGTTTGTTTTTTACGATATCGGGACTTATACAATACACTGAGGCCCAAAATGATTGGTCAAAAAAGGATTGGGTCTTACACTCTATTAGAGGCCCAAAAAGTTTTGAATGGGTCTTATAGCTCGAAGAGAGGCCCAAGGTTTGTTTTTCAACGGATGATGATCGCGTCGAACTTTTTGAAATACAACGGGACTTATACCATAAGTGAGGCCCAAAATGGGTTGTATTTACAAAGATTGGGTCTTACACTCTATTAGAGGCCCAAAAGTGTTTGAAAAAGTTTGATGAGGGTTGAAATAACCAAAAACCCTAATTTCATTTTTTAAAGAGCATTTTTCAAAGAAAAATCAAGTAAAAAATGATAAAAAATATCAAATAAAATCATTAATCATGTTATAAACAGTGATTAAGGTTTATGAAAAAGTATTTTATCCACATGAATATTTAAAATCATTTTGGTTTTAAAAATCAAGAAAAAGAAATCATTTTAAAAGCATTTAAAACAATTTAAAACAATATTTTTGAATATATTAAAAATATATCAAATGATAATTTTTTTTTGTGATTTTTTGGTGGATTAAAATATTATGGAGTATGAATAAAAAGTGTGTAAAACAGATTTGGAAAATGATAATTTTTTCTATGTGAAAGAATTGGTTGAGTTTTGAAGATAAACTAAGAAAAAGAGGAAAGATGTCACAACATCTCATTCGACATCTTTCATGAGTTTTCAACATTTTTTTTATCAAACTTCCAACACCCATAACTTTCTCAAATCTCAATGGTTTGAGACAAAATTTATATGCATCTGGCCCAGAATTTCACAAGGAATCCAATGGTGGTGGTAGTTTTTTCAGAACACACTCTCTCCTCAAAACCCGATAGTGGTTTTGAAAAGGACCTATAATTGCATTTTCTGTGCTACACTTTGATACAGGCATCGATTACATGGTGAATTAGCCCAAACACAACATATAAAACATGTATAAGATGTGTATGATCAGTGGACTTCAAAGCAATGCATGATTTCAAGGATTCCAAGTTGTGATGCTTACCTCTTTTTGAGCTTTTTGGAGTTTTTGTGCAATCTGTCAAGCCTCTTGTTCTAGAAATAATTTGATGCTTTAGACACACTCAAATGATCCCTTAGAAGCTTTTAGGATGATTGGAATCAACTGGTACCTGCAAAAACACAAACTGTCCCTTTCTTGCAAAAGGGGTTAAAAGTGACCAAAATAGCAACTCTCTCAAATGGTGTTCCAGATGTTGGGAACCATTTGGGACAGTTCAAGGATGATATTTGGAGTGTGTTTGAGGTTTTATCTGGATTGGAAAGTGACTGAATCAAGACATGGCTTAAAAAATGCAAAAAAGTGCCATTTTGAGGTTTTGAGAAGTGACTTTGTGATTTTGTGATTACAGGTCACTTGTGATAGTTTGCACAGCTTACATATGATATATATGAGGTGTGTGTGTGATTAGTTTGAGTGGAATTGCTCTCTAACTCAAAAACTCAGAATTACTTGCTTTGGAAGGCAAATTTGAGGTGAAAGAAGAGATTTTGAGGAAAGCATCTGTTTGATGGCTTTGGTGTACTCAAACTAAACACAAATGAGCTCTATTTATAGTAGAGCAAGTTTGTTTTCGCAGCAATAGTGAATGGTGGCTTCAGCAGAGGTTTGGCCAATGTTGTCCAATGAAAATCCAAGTCTCCTCTAGCCATTGACTAGAGGTTAGAGCACAGAGCTTTGGTTCCCTACTTGTTGGAGGAATGTTGACTGAATTCAGTTGCAAATGTGTCAGTCCATGCCACCTCTAAGCATCTATTAAATGCTCCAATCCAAAATTGGAGTCTTGTCCCTCTTTTAGGGATTTTTAGGAATATCATGCTACTTCTTGTTCCAAGGACTTTGGAGGCTTGGCTCAGTGATTGTCCCCTTTAGATTTGATCCTCAGAGGTGTCCAAAGTGATGACAAGGCTTGGAAATTCGTGTGGCACAAGAAGTGTGCAAATCTGTCCTGAAACATGTCTTAAAAATCAGCTGCAGCAAGCCCTATTGTAAAATTCATAACTCCCTGCTCGAGTATGCTACATGGACGTTCTAGGACTTTCTGGAAAGCTTAGATGACGTACTTCAACTTTGATGTTTGGCTTTGGTCTTAGTTCAGCTTGCAAAGTCATCAAAAATGGTCTTGAACTTGTGTAGTCAAATCTGTCCTAAAAGCTGTCATGAAAATTCTGCTTTATCAATGCTTCTTGCGAAAATCATATCTCCCTGCTCGAGTATGCTACAAGGATGTTCTATAACTTTCTGGAAAGCTGAGACAACGTACTTCAACTTTCATGTTTGACTCCAGACCTGGTTCAACTTGGATCATGGAGAAAACCGTCCTTGAAGTTGGGACATTCTTGCTGGAAAAATATTAATGATGTCCTATGAAATGTTGAAACATTTGACAACTTTGATCATTAATAATTCCAAACTTTAATCACTTGTATATTTTAATCCACTATGATATTTTGAATTCAAGTGAATTGCATCTTTGATGCTTGTCTTGCATGGTGACAAAGCTTGAAAATTGGGCGGCACAAGAAAAGTGCACAAAATCTGTCCTAAAAAATCAGCTCGAGCAAGGCCTGTTGTGAGGTTCATAACTCCTTTCTCAAGTTGAATTAATGGGAGTTCTAATACATTTTGGAAAGCTCTAATGACATACTTTAACTTTGATGTTTGACTTTGGTCTTGGTTCAGCTTGAAAAGTCATCAAAAATGGTCTTGAACTTGTGTAGTCAAATCTGTCCTAAAAGCTGTCATGAAAATTCTGCTTTATCAATGCTTCTTGCGAAAATCATATCTCCCTGCTCGAGTATGCTACAAGGACGTTCTAGGACTTTCTGGAAAGCTGAGATGACGTACTTCAACTTTCATGTTTGACTCCAGACCTGGTTCAACTTGGATCATGGAGAAAAACGTCCTTGAAGTTGGGGCATTCTTGCTGAAAAAATATTAATGATGTCCTATGCAATGTCAGAACATTGGACATTAAGAATTCCCAACTTTGATCACTTATATCTTTCAATCCTTATGATATTTTGAGTTGATTCCCTCTACAATGTTGAAGTATCAAATACCCTCTTTAAAAGTAGCTCTTACTCAAAATCAATGGATGCTTGGATCAATAGTTACAACCTTGAAAAGTTGTGCACTTGAACATGATTTTAACTTAGAAAAAAAATTCCTAGTTTCCTTCAATTTGATCAATTTTGCAATTTTGCATGATTTCTTGATTTAAATTTGATCAAATTAAATCATCCATCATATTTTCTTGAGTAATGGCTTGTGAAGCTCAAAGTTGACCAAAAGTCAAACTTTGACTTTCTGCGTCAGTTGACTGTGTATTAGATGAACTTTAGGCTTGATCCACCTGGAATTTTGCACTCTTGTGCCTAATTCTTGACGTGGAAGTCCTCTTGATCCTTTTTGGATGTTTAAGAGGTTAGACAAGTTGAAGATCATGTCATTCCTTGATTGATCATTTGTCTAAAGGCTCTGAGAGGGCTTAAAACCCTAATTTTGATTGTAGTGGATGCTCAACAATTCCTTGAGGAGATTGATGAGGCAAAGAGGTACATCCATATTGTGATGATGATTTGCACAATGATGGGAAATCTTAGTGGTCAAAATTTGGGGTATGACACCAGAAGGCACAAAATGGTCATAGAGAGGTTTTGGTTTTACAGGCTGACTTTCATCAATTTCAAATGTTTATGTACACCCCACACCTTTCTTGCCATTTCTGATAACTCCATAGATAATGGAAGTTATTCTGCTTCTATCTATGCTTTTAGCCAGAAAGTACTGGAATGCTCTATCATACTTGTTGACACAACTGGTGTCATAGACATTGGAGATTAACTCTTCTTCTAATTTAGATATTTTTCTTTTCAAAGCACAATTACTATTTTTTAAAGAAAAAATATTTTCATTTAGAGAAGAATTTTTCTACTCAAGCTTATCTCTTGCTTCAGAAGCAATTACATGGGATTTTTTAAGATCCTTGTATTTACTTTGAAGAGTTCGATACTTTTCTAGCATTTCTGAAAGACACGACTCTAAATCACAACAAGAGAGTTTAGATAATACCTATGAGTCGGAGTTTGAGTTTGATTCTGGTTCTGATGGCATTTTGTCTTCTAGTTCTCCAGAGACTTCAATGTCAATTGTTGTTGCCACTAACACAACGTTTGCTTGTTCTTCATCAGAATCTTCTACTTCAGAATCAAAGTCATCCAAAGTTGCCATGAGTACCTTCTTCGCTTTGGAGAAGTTATTATTAGGCTTCTTGTCTTTCTTAAGCTTTGGACACTCGTTCTTGTAATGACCTGGCTCATTACACTCATATAAGATGACTTCTTTTCCAGAACTCTGCTTCTTTTGTCCAGATGGTGACTCAGCACGACCTTTGTTTCTTCTTGATCCTCTGAAGTTTCCTTGTCTATGTTTCCAGAGTTTGTTGATCCTTCTGGAAATAAGTGATAACTCATCTTCTGATTCTTCATCAGAATCTTCTAATTCTTCCTCGGCTTGATAAGCCTTTGCCTTTTTAGGTTTAGACTTTAGAGCAATAGATTTACTCTTCTTCTGAGGTTCATCTTCTTCCAGCTCTATATCATGACTTCTTAAAGAACTAACAATTTCTTCAAGACTTATACTGTTCAGATCCTTGGATAGCTTTTGAGCTGTTACCATAGGTCTCCATTTCTTGGGAAGACTTCTGATGATCTTTTTAACATGATCAGCAGTTGAGTATCCTTTGTCCAGAACTTTAAGTCCCGCGACTAGCATTTGAAATCTTGAAAACATAGTCTCAATTGTTTCATCATCCTCCATTATGAATGCCTCGTATTTCTGGATTAGGGCAAGCGCCTTTGTCTCCTTAACTTGAACATTTCCTTCACGAGTCATTCTCAGAGAATCAAAAATGGATTTGACAGTATCTCTATTTGTTATCTTCTCATACTCATTATAAGAGATAACATTTAGCAATATGGTTCTTGTCTTGTGATGATTCTTGTAATCTTTCTTTTGTTGGTTGGTCATAGCACTTCTAGACACTTTTACTCCTATAGCATCAACTGGGTGAGTGTAGCCATCGACTACAAGATCCCAAAGATCTACATAGTAACCAAGAAATAAACTTTCAATTCTATCTTTCCAGTAGTCAAACTTTTCACCATCAAAGACTGGTGGTTTGGCACTGTAATGATCGTTCTCTTCTTGAATAGGATTAGGATTGGTTGCAGCCATGATATCTCACACAAATACTAGATCGGTACTGAACATGGTGAAGTGTTGATAAAACTTTTTATCACAATCAGAACCGGAGCTCTGATTCCAATTGAAGGTGTGCGAAAACATAAGAAAGGGGGGGTTTGAATTGGGTTTTCAAAATGAAAGCTTTTTGTGAAACTCAAAAAAAGATCACAAATAAACTAGCAATAGAGAAAGACACACGATTTATCCTGGTTCACTTGAAAACTATCAATCTAATCCAGTCCACCCGCCAATGTGATTTCACCTTATACACAAGGACTTAATCTACTATAATCAACTGATTACACTGCACTAGCAACTGCTGGTGACTAACAATCAAAGACTAACTATCTCTTCTTAAGGATTCTGACCTAACTGGTCCGTTAAGAAATACAAACAATTGTTTGAACAAAGTTAATGTTTATAATGAATTACTTATACACAAGCTGATATAAACACTATGAATAGCTCAAAAACTTAGAGAAAATATATACAGTATGAACAATGTTTCTTGCTTTGTATTGTGGTGCTTTACTGTTCACGCATGTGTCTCTCTTGATTTTCTTCAAATGATCAAGTCTTTATATATCCAGAAAGAGATATGTTGGAGGGCAGATCAGGAATATCATTAAGATTGCTGACGACTTGAAATAATGTCGTTATGCTGGTATGAAAATCGTACACAAAAGTTATCCTTTGTACCACCAAATTAGGGTAGTGGAATAGTAGTGGAAAAGAATGTGTTTGATATGTACTATGTACTATTTTCCCTCGCAAACGTTTCATATTCTTCTGTTCATCAGAGGCTTCTGAATAGAGATGATTGAAGCATGAGCAGAAGAGTTGATCACTGGGTCTTCAAAGTCTTGAGTCATTAGAGTCTTCAGAACTTATTCACCAGACCCTTGTCTTCAGAGTCTTTAGCACTCGGTCTTCAGAACCCTTGGTTTTCAGAAACTTAAGTCTTTAGAGTCTTTGGAACATTGTTCAGTAAATCCTTGTCTTCAGAGTCTTCATCACTTAGTCTTCAGAGTCTTCAGAACGTTGTTCAGCAGAACCTTGTCTTCAGAGTCTTCAGCACTTAGTCTTCAGAAGATAATCATCAGAGTCATATTCAGAGCCAGAATCTAAGAGAACATTACAGCAACAACATATTGTCTTCTTAGAATATTTCTGAAAGTGAGTAGATCAAAAGCAAACTTGCTTCTTTGGCACATAAGTGACTTTTGGTCAAATCAGAGTGACATTCCACATGATCTCTATCAGAGTCAGAGCTTTCTTTGTTAGAGTTAGATCCTGTTTGTTAATTCTTCAGAAAATAAACGTTAGAGTACCAAAATTGTTCTCACACAAATACTATTTTGTTATTATCAAAACTCAGAGATATCTTGCAGAACCAAATCTTGTTCTAACAAGGGGGAGAACTTCTGTCTGTTAGGTGTACTGGTGTGGTACATGAATTGCTTGTGGATCAAGCTTTGAGTGAATGTGTTCAGGTGGTGTGTTAAATAGGGAGTGCGCTCTTGAAGACATGAAGATGAGTCTTATGTTTTCCATTCACTTTAAGGTGTTCTTCTTGAAAAGGAGCACTGGTTATCTTAGACAGGAGGAGTTGAACTTCTGTTTTGGATCTGTTGCTGCAGTAGTGCAGTTTTTTATCAAGATTGCTTGTTGTTTCAAGCAGTCTGTGATAGAATACCTCTGGTGAGGATGTAATGTCAGACGAGATGTCACGACATTGTGTTACTGTTTTAGTTCTGGGTGAACTTGACTGGTTGTTTTTGGTTCTGTCATTGTGTGTCAATGGATTGAATTAGAGTTGTTCAAGCGTCTTGGTAGTGTCCTGAGAGTCATTGCTTGTTTATGGGAGAATTTATTTTTCTATGCAAAAGTAGATAAAGCTTCTTGGGAGTCTTTGTTTCTAACTGGGAAATGTTTGAAGAAATGTCTTAACATCTTGGTCAGTTTTATTTTCTTCTGGTTGATAAGAGGGACTAAACAAAGTCTGACAAGGTGTCAGAACATTGGTTAGGACGTATGGCTGTTTCCTGATTGTTTATCTTGGACGGTGGAGAGAATGTGTCTTAGGGAACGCATGTTAAACATGTGTCTTGATACAAGTGCACTCTTTGGACGGTTTATCCTAAAGTTGAAACAATCAAATTCTAGTTGGGCGGTGCACAATCATTTATGTTGAATTTACCTACTTAAATTTATTTCTCCATTGAATTGTTCAGTGGTAACTTCTATGGTCCCTAAATTTCTAGAGAAACTGTTTGGGTATTTAATGAAGGTGTTTGTTTCTGGATTCCCAAGTTGAGGTTCTTGTTCTGGGTTGCGTCGTCATGTCTTTTGTCCGGGTTTGGGTAAGTATCATGTGGGTATGGAACATGTTGGCTACTTTTACCAATTTTTGGCTAAAAAGGGGGAGAATGGGTGTGTATTCATCTCGGTTGTGTGTTGGTTCTTATAACACACAACTGATATTCTTCTTGGTGAGGAGTTCATTCTTGTAGTTGTTTTTCACGAATGTTGGATGAGATGTTTTAATATCCATGAGTCTTTCCCTTGTGCCTTGTGATCTGAGTTATGAAGCAGGTTGTGTCTTGTGACCTGAGTTACATACTCTATGGAATCTGTGTTACATATGATACATCTATTTCTTCTTAAGCTCTTTCTAGATCTTCTTATGGGTTCTCTTATGCCTCTTAAGAGGAAGATTTATCCCTCTGTGGCAAGTATAGGTTTGAGGGGGAGTGTGTTATATACTCTTCCTCATGTACACCAACAGATAGCTAGGAATTTCAGGGGTAAGAAGAAGTCTCAGAAGTGTTCCAATCATAACCACCTCCATCTGGATGAAATTCAATGACGACCGGACTTTCTTTTTCTACCTAAGAAGTTTTAACCAAAAATTTGTCAAAAGGGGGAGATTGAAGGCTTTGCAGATTTAAGCAGATTTTTGGTAAAATAGGAAGTTGTGCAAGATGTTCCAACATGAAGAAGTCTGATAAAAGAAGACTTGTCAGACATGATGTCCTAATGTGTGTCTCGACATCTTGACCTGATATAGCAGGTTGTTGCTAATATGGTTCAAGATTTAAGGAGCAATCTGAACATGGATCAAGGAAGAAATAAATAGATATTTCGAAGCCAAAGGAAGTAGAAGATTATAAAAGAAGACTTAGACCTAGGGAGAGTAACTAATCCTTATTGTAACACTTTTGTAAAGTAGAAAATAGGGTTTAGGGTTTTGAGAGTCGTAGGCTTTCTTGTGTTGTAAGTCACCCTCTGTATCGGTTTGATACATTGTGGAAGACATAGTTGCTTGTACAGATTCATAAACCTGTAGGTAATGAATCATGTATTCTTCTTGGATGAAGCTTTAAAGCAAATCCGAGTTGTGTTGTTAGTAGAGAATGATCAACTGCACTTTGTATTAAAAGAGGTGTCTTTCAAGTAGGATGATACAGTTATTGTGATTATAACTGTTAGTGATCACAGGTTGTGATTTAGGGAGTGAGATGGGTTTCTCTTATCAATTAGATGTGACTTCTAATGATAAAGTTTCCATTGGATAGTGATAGGTAAACCAGAGGTTGTTTACTGTAAACCAGAGGTTGTTTACATAAAACTATACTACTGATAGTGGATTCTTCTTCCTGGCTTGGTAGCCCCCAGATGTAGGTGATTTGCACCGAATTAGGTCATCATATTTTATGTTGTTTATCATTCTTCATTTTACAGTTCAGTTTTGATTAACATGTTGTAACAGATGTCGAAACATCTGTGTTGCTGCTGTTGATGATATCCAGAATATCGGCTTGTTTATTCTGTCCTTGTTTTAAAGTTATGCAGAGAACAATGTCGTGACATGTGTTAGGACATCTGCTATCTGCTATCCCAGAATTTCAATAGTGAATTATATAGTTACTCTTTCTCTCTCTCCCTCACTCTCTCTCTCTCTCTCTCTCTCACACACACACACACACACACAAACACATACACAAATGCACGCGCGTGCCCGCTCTCACGCGCGCGCACACACACACACACACACGCATACACGCACACACATAGACACACACACACACACAGAAACACAAACACAAACACAAACACACAAACACAAACGCACAAACACACAGACAAACACACAGACGCACACACACACAAACACACAGACACACAAATACACCCTCCACACAGAGTCACACACACACAGACACACACACAGGCACAGACACAAACATATACACACACATACACATAGAGAGAGAGAGAGAGAGAAAGAGAGAGAGAGAGACGCAGACACACACACAAACACAAACAGACAGATAGACACACACAGACGCAGACACACACACACACACTCACACACACACACACACACAAGGACACAAAAACACATAAACACAGACAGACACACTGTAGACATATATTTTCGACACCATGTCTTGGTAGGTAAAATGATGTTCTTTAACTAAAGAAAATGACTACAGATGAAGAAGAAAGAAAATGAAGGTGTTCAGAAGTTTTCGACACTTCGACAAGAACAGATTTTCGACAAGTTCGACAGAAACATAAGGAAGTTTTTATCAGACAAGGTTTGAAGGACATTTATTACTTTTCGACAATTCGACAAGGTGAAGAGGCGCAACGTTTCGACACAAAGGGAAAATTCAAATTCAAGAGTTATAACGTTTGGCAGAAGACGCGCGGAAGCTTTAGAAGAAAAGAAGACATGCAGAAGGCCAAGTGTCAAAGATTTAGAATTTTTCCGTTATTAGGCAGTTATTGTATTTGTATATAAATAAGATAGTTGTTGTAGAATTTTAGTGTGTGAAAAACTTGTACTAAATTCCTGTAAATACTCAAAGTACCCGTGTGAGAGAAAAGAGTTTACTATCTGGAAATGTACGTGTGAAACACCATCTTTTTAAGTTTATAGAAATTCAAAGTCTTTTATAATTGCCTTTACTTTTCCCAGTCATTTATCCTTTGTCATTTACTTTATGTAAGTTTTAATTTCATTCAATTTATCTTTTTGCCAGAAGTTGTTATTTAACCAAACCATTCGTACATAAAAGATATAACAAAACAAACCATCAAAACACCATTATCCTAAGAGTTAGATAAATTTTCACATGTATCCCAGGATTTGTGTGGTTGGTCCTGCAAGTAACCCAGTTTTATAAGAAATTGGTAAACCAGAGGTTGTTCGCCAAAATCAACAGCGAACAAATTGGCACACCTGGTGGGACAAGTGCAAAATTTTAGAATTTTTACGGAATAACTCTTAGCCAAATAGTTTCTACTTCGTCGTATGATTTTGAGAAGCGGTAAATTAGCCGTAACCGACGTAGAAAGACCTAAAAGAACAAGAGTAAGAAGAATGGTAAATCAACCAAATAATCCAAATCCAAATGAAAACATTCCAGTTTCCAACCCTATCCCTTCAATAGGGGGAAATGTGGATTCAAACCCTGTTCTGGAGGAGGCTATGCCTTCATCAACAGGATCTATACCAGCGGTATTGCTCCCTCAAAATATGCCTAGTTCTTCCACAATGGGACATTCAATGCCCATGGGGACGCCTCCTCCTAGAGGACATAATTATAGGCCATTTCAGACAAATTTTTCCATGCCTATGTTTGGTAGAGAACAACCATATGGAATGCCAACTTCAGTGATGGCGAACTTGCAAAATGCACCATCCTTGTATTCTGATGCCATGGTCCACGTGTCTTCACCACTACAAGGGTCGGGATATGGTGGAAATACGAGTAGATTGAACCAACCCCTACCAAATTTCCAAATGCCAGCAATTACAAATAATTTTGCGCAAGTAATTCGACAACAAATGGACGAAAGTAATCATGATATGGTCCAAATGTTGACACAACAAATGGGAGCAGTGTTTAATCCTTTAATACAAAACACTACCCAAACCAACCAATTGTTGGCTGTGCAAATGACACGTATTGCTGACTTTTTTGGTGTTCCTCAAACGCGACAAAGAGAACAGTTAATTCAAAACCCAGTAGTGAATGTCGAAGAGGAACCCACAATAAATCAAAGGCCCCTAGAGAATCCTCAGGCAAACCCTAGAAACCAAGAGGCAGTGGTTGAACAGCCTCGTGTCGAAATCCCCGTTCAACAAGAACCAAGGAGGGTAATAGTCCAGAGAGGCCAAGATGCTGATGATGTGTTGCAACAGCAAATACGATATAATAACCTGCCTGTCGAAAATAATTTAGCAGCCATGATCGAAAGGATAATGGCGCAAAATGGGGTAAATGTGGGATTACAAAGGCCTAGTTATGCTTCCCCATTATCTGAATATGTTCTACAACAGGAATTACCCCCAAGGTGGAAAGTCCCCAAATTTACCAAATTTTCAGGGGACACTAGCGAATCCACCATAGAACATATAGCGCGTTATTTGATCGAAGCAGGAGAAATAGCCAATAATGAAATTTGAAAATGAAATACTTCCCAAGTTCTTTGACAAAAAATGCGTTTACCTGGTTTACATCCTTGCCTGCGAACTCTATATTCACATGGACCCAATTAGAAAGATTGTTCCATGAACAATTTTATATGGGTCAGACTAAGATAAATTTGAAGGAATTAGCCAGTGTTAAGAGGAAATTTTCATAGCCTATAGATGATTACCTAAATAGGTCCAGGTTGCTTAAGGCAAGATGTTTCACACAAGTGCCAGAACAAGAGTTAGTCGAAATGGCTGCAGGGGGTCTAGATTATTCTATAAGAAAGAAACTAGACACTCAATATTTGAGAGATATGGCACAATTAGCAGATAGGGTAAGACAAATTGAAAGGCTAAAAGCTGAGAAATTTATATCAAATAAAAATAAAAAGGAAAGAGTGGCCTATGTAGGAGTATGCCAGGATGATGATAGTGACGAAAATGAACTAATTTTGTTCGACGAACAAGAAATTGATCTGGCAGAACTAAAGTCAGGCCCACCATACGCCTGTAAAGTACTAGCTCCGTCGAATGGGAAAAATCCAGTCGAACCTGAAAAGAATGATAGGTTTCCTAAAAGAACTTATACGTTCGACGTCACCAAGTGTGACGAAATTTTCGACTTATTAGTCAAAGATGGTCAATTAATAAAACCAGCAGGCACTAAAGAGCCTCCTGTGGACCAACAGAAAAAGAGAGGTTTTTGCAAATACCATAACTTTTTGGGTCATAAAACTTCTCAATGTTTCCTTTTCAGGGATCTTATTCAGAATGCAATCCGTGATGGAAGACTGAAGTTTGGAGACAAATCAAAACAACAGATGAGGATTGACTCAAACCCCATGCAGGTGGTCGAAGCCAATTATGCTGAACCTTCCGCCGTGAATATGGTGGAAGTCGAAGTAGCCTCTGATTGTAGTTTTGAAATGGTGGAAGCTGCTGCGGGCTTCGACAATAATATCAACATGGTGGAGGTTGCTGATGATCTCCTAGACAAGCCTGAGGTGGAAAAAATATCCAAGGGCTTTGTAGACCAGCCAATGTTGATCAAGATTACTAAAAATCTTGATGTAGGAAATTTGAATAACGATATCAGCAAAGTTGAGACTACTGAAGGTTTCGACAGTAAGAACAAAGTTAGAGATACTGAAGTCTTCGACAGTCAGAAGAAGGAGGAAACTACTGAAGGTTTCAACGACCAGAACGTAGTTGGAATTACTGAAGGGTTCGACGAAGAGAATAACAACAAAATTGCTGAAGATGGAGTAATTTGGGATACTTTAGGGGAGCCCAGTGGAAAATTCGACTATCTCGTGAAATACTCTGCACCCCCAAGTTCTCGTATTGACATCAACAAGATCCAGCCAACTGGCTAGGGAGATTTCTTTGAAGATACTAATGAAGGAGCAAATGATAATGCCCCTGTCATCAGAGAGGAGGCTACTGAAGGCCTTAATCATGACAAAATAGAGACAATGAGAGTTGCTGACAAGATTAACACTATGGAACTAGTCAATAAGAACGTTACCAGAATCAAGGCAGAGGCTGCTGAAGGCCTTGTGAAGCCTGCTCCTTATGGGATTTTGCGTAGAACAATGGAAGACCCTAAAGGAAACTCAATCGAGCAATGCTGCAAACTCATCTCCAGGGACCTACCCTCAGGAGGAAGCTTCGACCAGGCGAAAGGGAATGCTGAAGAGGAGGCAAGACTTATTGAAAGAATGAATAAATTAAGTATCACTGATGACCAGAATGTGGATGTCAACATGGTGGAAATTTCTCAGAAGAAACGAACAGAAACTGACGAAGAACGCCGTCGAGAAGAGTATCAAAAGTTGGCTTACCCTAAGGAGGAGGAGAACTTAGTCGAATTCATCCAAAGGTGCCAGAGTAAGAAGGCTGAAGTCATGTTGTGTCCACGTTGTAGTGCGGTGTTCGACAAGAAAGCAGCAAGCAATCTGGAGGGGGTGGAGAAAGCCAAAAGAAGAGGAAACTGGGGGGCAATCCCAACAGCCAGAAATGGAAGGTTCGATCCAAGAAGGAGTGAGCATCACAACCAAAGGTTTGGCGAAGGATGTCATAGAACTTACAAGCCATCTGTCAAAGCTGAGGATGATAAGTGGGTCCAACCAATCAGAAATGCTCAAGGGCAGAAAAGATGGAAGAATTTTGAAATACAGAGAGGTTCCTCCATGGAAGGAAAAAGGGAGGTCAAAAAACAGAAACCAAGACCATACCCATCAGAGAACTATAAAGGAAAGAATCCCATGTCAAGGTCTCAGTGGAGAAGGTTCCAAAGACAGAAAAGAGCAGAAAAGGAGGCTGCAGAAAAGAACAAAATCAAAGAAAATAATGTTGATGAAAATAAATCTGAGTCAAGCAAGAACATGCAGATAATGAACAAAGAAGAGTCTGTTCCCAAAAACAAGCCCTCTCAAAAGGACAAACCAAGCAGCATGGTGGAGATGTCGAAGCCTAACAACAAGGTGCCAGAAGACGATGAAGTGACTGATGATTTTAGGTCAGACTCAGAAGCATCTTTCGATGTCACATGCAATGTGGTTTCAGTGCTGCCTAGAGACTATGATAGAGTGATGGAGATCGAAGACGAAGAAGATGATGTTGAAGACGACAACATGGGGCTAAGGCCTGTGTGTTATTATATAATGAACAATGGCTATGTCGAAGAGCAGAACGCTTTCTTTGAGAGACCAGATGATGCAATGAAGGCACGCTTGAAGCCTTTGTTCATAAAAGGAAAAGTGGAGAACGTTGGTGTCAACAAGATATTAGTAGATGGTGGAGCTGCTGTGAATTTAATGCCCCATTTCATGATAAAAAAGATTGGAAAGGATGACTCAGACACAAATCCCCACAACATGGTGTTGTCAAATTATGAGGGAAAAGTAGGAAATACCATGGGAGTAATCCAGGTGAACCTAACTGTTGGAACCATAACAAGACCAACAATGTTTATAGTGATAGCTTCAAGGGCGAATTATAACTTGCTACTTGGAAGAGAGTGGATTCATGGGATAGGAGTTGTACCATCATCCATGCACCAACGAATAGCCATCTAGAGGCCAGATGGGGTTGTCGAGAATATTGAAGCAGATCAAAGCTATTTTATGACTGAAGTAAACAATGTGAATAGTCAAAGTTTCGACAAGAATTTGGCTCATATACCCCCCTGCAACCCAGCAGAATTCGACTTGAAGGCAACTGACAACGCCTATTGTTCCATGTACCTTCACCCAACACATGGTTTTCAATGGGACAAAGAAGTAATTGGCGAACCAAGTCACGTATGGGGAACTTCTCATACTGAACCAACCGGTTGGGGAAGTGAATTTGATGATTATGATGAGTGAAGCCTCAGCAATCGAAAGAATTACGGCTTATATAGCCGAAAATAAACTCAAAGCGGCCCTAGAGGCCGAAGTAAAATACATGGTTGTCGAAGCCAACAAAGAAGATTTTGAAGAGCAATGTCCCCAAAGGGATATTGAAAAAGGTTATGACACCAATCAGACTGGCGAATGGCAGAATCAGAAGCTCGACGCCATCTATGATGACGAACCCTTGGGGTTCGAAAAGGATCCAGCATCGACTAACATGAAGATGGTGGCACAGGATCCATTAGAAGAAATCAATTTAGGACTGGGGGCAGAAAGAAGGCCAACTTACATCAGCGCCAAGATGGATCCTCAGTTCAAAGTCGAAATAGTCCAATTGCTAAATGAGTACAAAGACTGTTTTGCATGGGATTACGACGATATGCCAGGATTAGACAGGAGTTTGGTCGAATTGAAGCTGCCAATAATGGAGGGAAATAAGCCAGTAAAGCAGACTCCCAGACGCTTCGCACCAGAAATCTTGTCGAAAATAAAAGAAGAGGTCGAAAGACTTCTAAAATGCAGATTCATCCGCACCACCAGGTATGTCGAATAGATTGCAAACATAGTTCCTGTAATTAAGAAAAAATGGCAAGCTGAGGGTATGCATTGATTTTAGAGATTTAAATTCAGCTACCCCTAAGGATGAATATCCTATGCCAGTGGCAGAAATGCTCATAGATTCTGCAGCAGGCCATGAGTATTTGAGTATGCTTGATGGATACTCTGGCTATAATCAAATTTTTATTGCTGAAGAAGATGTTCCTAAAACAGCTTTTCGTTGCCCTGGAGCAATAGGAGCCTATAAATGGGTAGTAATGCCCTTTGGTTTAAAAAATGCTGGGGCAACTTATCAAAGAGCCATGAATTCAATTTTTCATGACTTTATTGACACTTTTATGCAAATATACATTGATGATATTGTGGTTAAGTCCGTTTCAGGAACAAGTCATATAGACCATCTTCGACAGTCCTTTGAAAGGATGAGAAAGTTTGGTTTAAAAATGAATCCCCTTAAATATGCTTTTGGCATGCAAGCGGGTGATTTCTTAGGTTTTGTGGTCCACAAGAAAGGGATCGAAATAAATGAAAACAAAGCCAAAGCCATAATGGAAGCGAAAACGCCATCGACAAAGAAGGGATTGTAGCTCTACTAGGGAAAATCAACTTTCTCAGAAGGTTCATTTCCAACCTTAGTGGGAAGACACAAGCCTTTTCACCTCTACTTCGACTAAAGAAGGAAGATTTCACATGGGGGCAAGAACAACAAGATGCTTTCGACAAGATCAAAGAGTATCTGGCTAGTCCTCCAGTTTTGATGTCTCCTTGTAGAAAAAGAAGTATGAGGTTGTACATTTCAGCATCAGACAAAACTTTGGGAAGCATGTTGTGTCAAGAAGACGAAAATGGCGTCGAAAGGGCCATCTATTATCTCAGCAGAGTCCTAAATGATGCTGAAACTAGATATAGTGTGATAGAAAAATTATGTTTGTGTGTATATTTCTCTTGTACAAAGTTAAAGCACTATATAAAACCTGTTGATGTATATGTTTCTTCTCATTTCAACGTAATAAAATATATGTTATCTAAATCCATTTTACATAGTCGAATTGGGAAATGGGCTTTGGCATTGACAGAATATTCCTTAAAATATTTTCCTTTAAAGGCTGTTAAGGGACAAGTGGTTGCTGATTTTATAGCTGACCACTCAATAAATGAAAATGAAGTAGAATATGTCGAATTACAGCCATGGAAGTTATATTTCAACGGTTCCAGTCATAAGAATGGAACTGGTGTTGGAATACTAATTATTTCTCCTGACAAAATTCCAACAAAATTCAAGTACAAAGTCGAAGGCTTATGTTCGAATAATGAAGCAGAATATGAAGCTTTGATTGCCGGACTTGAATTATTGTTGGAATTGGGGGCAACAAGAGTCGAAATAATGGGTGACTCTGAGTTGGTAATAAAACAATTGAAAAAAGAATATAAATGTGTCAAATAAAATCTGATTATGTACTTCGTAATAGCTAACAGACTTCTCAAAAAATTCGACAACGTGGTCATTAAACACATTCCTAGATTGAAGAATCAAGAAGCAAATGATCTGGCTCAACTTGCGTCAGGCTACAAAGTGTCGAAAGAAAACTTGGAGAAAGCTATTGAAGTAAGGGGAAGAGTCATATCCACCAAATTGGCTCCTTCAGATTTGGAGACAATAAAATTAGGTTATGGGGATGAGGAAAATTTTGAAATTTTCAATGTAGATGATTCAGAAATTGAAGATTGGAAAAAACCTATCAAGGATCATCTACAAGATCCAAATCAGAAAGTCGAAAGAAAAGTAAAGTACAGAGCTTTAAGCTATGTACTTTTTGGAAATTAATTATTTAAAAAGACTGCAGAAGGAGTCTTGCTGAAATGTTTGGGCGAAGATGAAGCTTACATAGCTTTGTCGAACGTGCACAGTGGTGCATGTGGCGCACACCAAGCAGGCCACAAAATGAAATGGTTATTATTTCGACAAGGAATATACTGGCTAACAATGTTGAAAGATTGTGTCGAATTTGCAAAAGGTTGTCAAGAATGCCAAGTGCATGCAGGTATACCACATGTCCCTGCAAGTGAGTTGCATTCAATTATAAAACCTTGGCCATTCAGAGGTTGGACTTTGGATTTAATTGGTGAAATTCGACCAGTTTCTTCAAAAGGGCAGAAGTACATTTTAGTTGGAATAGATTATTTCACTAAGTGGATTGAAGCTATACCACTGGTAAATGTGGATCAAGAGACAGTTATAGAGTTTATCCAGAAACATATAATTTACAGATTTGGGATACCAGAAACAATAACTACTGATCAGGGATCTGTGTTTACTGGAAAAAACATGTAAATGTTTGCAAAAGACACGGGTTTTAAACTCTTAACTTCGACACCTTATTATGCCCAGACAAATGGACAAGTTGAAGCAGCAAATAAGGTTGTGATAAATTTGATCAAAAAGCACATGGGTAGAAAAACTAGAAACTGGCATAAGACTTTGGATCAAATTTTATGGGCTTGTCGAACGTCTCCTAAGGAAGCGACAAATTCTACTCCATTCAAATTGACTTATGGACATGAGATTTATTTACAATCGATTCGAATTCAGAGGCATCATGAAATTCCATCAGACATATATTGGAATATGATGATGGATGAGTTAGTCGATTTGGACGAAGAAAGATTAAATGCATTGGATTTATTGAGAAGGCAAAAAGAAAGAGTCGAAAAGTTTTACAATAAGAAAGTGAAATTTAAGACCCTTTCAGTGGGGGATCTTGTTTGGAAAGTAGTTCTTCCTATGGATCGAAAAGATAGATTAATGGGAAAATGGTCTCCTAAGTGGGAAGGACCTTTCCAAATTTTAAAAGTTTTTTCAAATGGCGCATATGAGGTCGAAGTGATAGATAAAGATAAAAGAATACTGAAGATAAATGGCAAGTATTTGAAAAAATATAAGCCAACACTGCAAGAAATTAAAATAGCAGTTGAATAATTGTAGAAAGAAAAGCAATATGGCGGATAAAAATCTTCTCGCCAAATAATACAGATCCATTGTCATTACAAAAAAGGGCTTTAAAAGCCAAACAAAAATTACAAGTATTCAAACGGGAAAGGATGCTTTCAGCTTCTCAAATTTTGACTTCTGGATTTGAAGGCGTCGCTCACAAAGTGTCTTGTTTTTAGAAATCTCCTCAATCTCCTCGCCAAGCTTATGGGCCCTGTCGACATGGTGCACACCAACTTCTAGCTCTTTGCGGATTTCTTCCTGGTCATTCTTCTGCAGTTCTGCTTGACGTTTTTTCGTTTGTGAAATTTTGCCTTGGAGGACAACAATTTGGTTTTTCCATTTTAGAATGTTTTATCCACACAAAGCTGCTTCCTGCTTATTTTGCTCAGAAACTTGCTCCATTTCAGTTACCTTGTTGGACGAATTCGACGCAGCTTCCCACTCAGCAAGTTGGGTATCTGTTTTGTTTTCAAGCTTCTTGGAGTACTCTCGGAGTCGATTAAAGTCAGTTGCCACAAGAACTATCAAGGTAGTAAGGTCCAGCACCACATCAGTGACTTCAGGAGGAGTCTCCAGGACATTGACTTTCTTTAGGATTTTCTTCAAGTCGAATTGAGCAGAGGAGTCATTCTCCAGAAGTTGAAATAAGTCAATATCAAGGACCTTCTAGCGAATGTTTGCAAGCGATTCGTCCATTGATTTGGCATCAGAAGTAGTTCCTGAGGTGGTTGAACTACTGATGGTAGTATCAGCAAATTTGTAGCGGGAACTGAGCCTGGTCTTTAGGTACTCAAAAGGCCTTTGTACCTTCATACTTTCTAGCTCCTCATGAGAGAACTGGGTCGAAGTCGTCCCGGTCGAAGCAGCTTTAGCTATTTTACCAAGATTTTCTTCGACGTTTTCTATCTTATCGTCAGTATCAGCAGCAGGAGTTGGTGGCCTTTCATGTTCTTTTTCTTCTTCTTCTTCGGCATCACTTGTAGCCTCCTCATCTTTCTCTTCGTCAGCAAATTCTGAATGGGGGGGAGATTGATCTTTAGCTTCATTTCTAGTAGCAGCCGCTGCAGTAGGCATCACGGTATCCCCATCAGTTTTGACGAAGTCTTCAGTATCAGGACCAGTCTCTTCTTCCACTACTTTTGGAATTCGTATAGAAATGGCAACGGGTTAATCTACTTCGGTGGCTGATTCCTTCGCTGAATTCTTGGGAGAGGATTTGGAGGCGCTGGCTGGGTTATAAGTAGGATCACTGCTGGTCTTGGGAAGAACTTGGACCATAGGTTGTCCATGAATATCGACAGGCACCTGAAGGATAAATAGGTCAAAGAAGCGAATACAGGTAAAACAACTTGTTAGCATCGAAAGGAAAAGAAAAATCATACCTTTGGAATTTTGGTCTTCAGGCTAGAACTTTCACTTTCCACTGGAGCAGGAGTGATTTCCTCACCTGGTTCCTTTGATAGAATTTTCTCTAAAACTTTGGGAGTAGGAGGTTTCTGTGGGAGAGGTTTGGTCGCCTTTTTCTTCTTTTTGGTGGGTTTTACCTGATCTGGTGACTCATCATCATCATCAATTTCATCAGCTTTGACTTCTTTTGCTTTTCTTTTCTTTGGCGTTGGTGGGGGTCTTCGACTGCCCTGTGGATCAAAGAAAATTTCATTAGTTAGTTCAAGAAAATGAAACACTTGGATTATAGAGAAAAAGAAAGTAAATTGATACCTTCGCCAAAGGTGTCTTGGCAGTATCTTTCTGAGGCTCTGTTTCTCCTGCGGTTGTTGCTTCGACTGTGGCAGGTTTCTTGATTGGAATCTTAATAGCTAGAAAAGAAGAAAAGGGAAAGAGTCAAGCATAAAAACATATATTTGAATAAATAAAAAGTGAGATTGAACTGCTTCCCGTTTTCCACACCTTCATATATAGGGGTTTCCACGCGAACGTGTTCTAGGTCAATATGAAGGTGACCTTTGAAATTGTCTAGGGTGTACTTAGTCAAAACCACTCGCTTGGCACGTTTTTGGTTGTCCTGGCGAAGAACTTTTAAATGCTCCCCACAAATGAACCAATCTGGGAATGGAGGGCTAAAAGCCATGCCAAATGCAGCAGATGGTAGAGGGGGAAATTTTGGGCGATAAAGTTTAAAGGCTACCTCATAACGTTGTTCTGGTCGAACATACGAGGGTAGTTTTAACTCATCAAGTTTTTCTGTAAACTTTCGTTTCAAAGTAACTGCTGCTTCGCGTATGGTTCGACTAAGATCATCAGGCCTGTAGGCAGTTTCAAAGTATTTCTGGAAAGCTTGGATTTCTTTGATGTGTCGAGAAGTACCTTTCTTGGTCCTGTCCTGCACAAGAGCGAAGGCTTTAGTCAGTTGAGTGGTAAAAGAATCCACGTTGAACATTTGAGACTCATAGTAAGCCCTCCACCATTCATCAAACTCTTGAGTGCAGAGGAAGATGGGTCGAAAGACCACTGGTTGGATTTCGACCAGGTTAGAATACTTCGCTAACAACTCAGAGCATTCGTCTTCAGTATGGGTCATGTTGTAATGAATCAGAGAGCCTTTCCTGGAAAAAAGAGGCTTTGGTACTATCTGTATCAACCCAAATTGTCGAGAAACCAAGTTGGGTTGATAGTTAACAAGGGAAACTTTGAGTTTTGAAGGGCCAAGATTGGATACTAAAAGTCTTGGAGTAACGAAGGATTCCCAGACGTTAAGAAATTCGTCTTCCAGCGATTTCGATTCTAGGGGAAGTTTTCTGGTGAACCATGAGGGTCCAACTTTCCTTTCAGTAAAAGGAGCCATGTTGGGTGTAAAACTATAACGTTTCGCAAACATCATGACATAGCTAGTAAAAGTTTGTTGAAAACTCAGGCCTTCGTCATGAGGTGTCAGCTGCGCCAAACGAAGACCTTCGACGCGTTTGTCCCCTAGAACGGTTGGGTCCACAGTGGATTTGTTGGGAAGAGAAGCTTCGAAAGTGGCATTGAGCCACAATTGTAAAAGCCAAAAAGGCCCTGATAGCAGCAAAGTCTTCTTTTCCTTGATGTTCTTTAAAGTGGTGACTCCTTCGCCAAGAGATTCATATAGATTCGCCAGGATCATCTCGCTAAGACATAGCTTGTGCCCAGCATGAAGCTGATTCGCTATGGTGATATAGCGCTTCACCACCTGGAGAGATCTGGAGAAGAAAACGCACCTCGACAGCCAAAGGGCCAGGAAAGCTACATGTTCTTGGTCAGAAACTTCCTTGGTTTCCTTGTCATGGTAATTGGCAATATAGGCTGTGAAGGTGGCCTTATTGGTGTCGAAACCTATTGAATCGTCAGCAAGCAAGTTGGGGTCATAGTCAACTCCTAGGGGGCTTAATCCAGTGATAGCAGCTATGTCGAAAAGCGTAGGAGTGATCATCCCACAGGGAATATGGAAATTGTTGTAGGTACTATCCCAGAAATTGAGAGAGGCCAAAAGCATGGAAGGGAAATATCCTGGCCCTACCTTCGACAATTGAATAAGATCGTAAATGCCCATGGTTTTCCAATCATTGCTCTTAACCCTTTCTATCTTTTCCAACCATGCCAAATAGTCAGAGGGATCCTTCGACAGAGGACAGGACCTAAAAATCCTAAAATTTTTCATGTATTCTAGATTTATTATTTCGTCAGAAGGAGTCCCTTGGCCATCTATTTTGGATTTTTCATCTATAATCTTCTCCTTCTCCGTCCTGGGCCTAACACCATTCGCTATGGGTTTGTAGCGATGGTAGGTGGGAAAAAATTCTCGCACCTTAACTGGGTCTAGCGTTAAATCTGGTAGCGGTCCTAAAATTGCATGAAATTTTCTAGAAATTAAAATGGGAATAAGTACCTGAGATTGGTAAATGGAGCACTTTTCTTCTTCATAAGGAGGTTCTGGAATGTACTCGTGATTCCCCACCACTTTGGGCCCAAGAATCCTCTCCATCGGTGCTAGACTGTTGGACTTCCGAGAGTCTTTGCCGGTGACCTTTTGAGAAGTGGAGGAAGCCATTGATGGTTACAGAGAAAATGGAAGAGGAAATAAGGAAGATGAGGTTTTGAAAGAACTCTTGGAAAGAAAATGAGGAAGATGAAGTTTGAAGAAATAACGTAAAAAGGGAAAAAATGAAATTCTCAGCTTATATATAAGGTGTGAAAGAGAAACGGTTGGTATTCTGAAAGTGGAAATGGAACAGTAGTGGGAAGGTTATGGGACACGTGGTGAGTGCGAAGTGGGTAATGCTGACGGTGGCAGTTAGGGTTTGACCCACGATGTGATAGGAGTAGAGTAGGAATGATGAGAGCTAAAAAACGTGGGCTAAAATGACGTTTTGGGAAAAGCGCAATGATGGTTCTGACATTTCTAATGTCTAAATCATATGAACAGTCTCCAGTCGAATAGCCCATGGTGTCGAAAGGCACTGGCAAAAAATGTTTTTCTCCCTTAGTCGAAAACGCATTTTTTGGGGGGCAATTTGTAGACATATATTTTCGACACCATGTCTTGGTAGGTAAAATGATGTTCTTTAACTAAAGAAAATGACTACAGATGAAGAAGAAAGAAAATGAAGGTGTTCAGAAGTTTTCAACACTTCGACAAGAACAGATTTTCGACAAGTTCGACAGAAACATAAGGAAGTTTTTATCAGACAAGGTTTGAAGGACATTTATTACTTTTCGACAATTCGACAAGGTGAAGAGGCGCAACGTTTCGACACAAAGGGAAAATTCAAATTCAAGAGTTATAACGTTTGGCAGAAGACGCGCGGAAGCTTTAGAAGAAAAGAAGACATGCAGAAGGCCAAGTGTCAAAGATTTAGAATTTTTTCCGTTATTAGGCAGTTATTGTATTTGTATATAAATAAGATAGTTGTTGTAGAATTTTAGTGTGTGAAAAACTTGTACTAAATTCCTGTAAATACTCAAAGTACCCATGTGAGAGAAAAGAGTTTACTATCTGGAAATGTACGTGTGAAACACCATCTTTTTAAGTTTATAGAAATTCAAAGTCTTTTATAATTGCCTTTACTTTTCCCAGTCATTTATCCTTTGTCATTTACTTTATATAAGTTTTAATTTCATTCAATTTATCTTTTCGCCAGAAGTTGTTATTTAACCAAACCATTCGTACATAAAAGATATAACAAAACAAACCATCAAAACACCATTATCCTAAGAGTTAGATAAATTTGCACATGTATCCCAGGATTTGTGTGGTTGGTCCTGCAAGTAACCCAGTTTTATAAGAAATTGGTAAACCAGAGGTTGTTCGCCAAAATCAACAGCGAACACACACACACACACACACATAAAGATACGAATACAGACACACACATACACAGAGACACACACGAAGGTGAGAAAAATAAACAAGAAAGGGGGGTTGAATTGTGTTTTGCGTTTTCTTAGTTTGCATCTGATCAAAGTTCATAATCTAAACTGGTGTTCAGATTCTAGTTAATTCTTAGCAGCAGAATGTTAATAGAAGCAAATAAATAATAGCATAAGACACAAAGATTTATAGTGGTTTCTCCCAAACTGAGAGTAGTCCAGTCCCCTTACTTCACAAGATATTTTCACTATAATCAACTCATGATTACAATCACTTATGCATTCTGCATAAGACTTTTACAATTGCTCATACCCAAGGTCTAAGACTTCTTGCTCAAGCTACACTCGAGACTTCTTGCTCAGGTTCCACGAACCCAAGACTTCCTTGCTCAGGCCCTCAACCGAAGATTTGTGCTCAAGTCCCTCGAACCCAAGACATCTGCTCTAAGTCCCATGAAACGTGCCTCCTTACTTGAACCCCTCAAGTTCAAGACTTACTGTCAATGTGCGGATATGTTAGTTTTTGAGGGTTTGAATGCTCAAACACCTCTTGCTTTGGGATGCCTTTCCCACTATTCTTACTTCTCTAATATTTCATCATAAGCTTGGTATGCCAAATTTTCAGTTTAGTTGATTGTGGTAGATTTGGCCTAGTCCCCCATATATTTTTAACCTCTTTTTATTTTCTAATCCATTTCCCTTTGATTTAAAATAAATAAACATACTATGACCCATTTTCGCACCGTATGTTATTATAAAAAATAAATTACTTAGAAATATTTTTATAAATGCTAAAACCCATAGTAATTTATATATTATTTTTTTTACAAAATATATTTATAAAAATTTAAGAATATCAACCTCACAACAAAATATTAAGTTAATGAATTTTTTTTAAGAGTATGCAAGTCAATGAAATTAACTAGTTTGCAATAATACTAAATTAATTTACCGATTTTAATAGTTTTTTTTTATAAATCATATTTAAAAAATTTAAGAATGTTAACCTTACACAAAATATTTAAGTCAATAAGATTATTTAGTCTGCAAAATACATAATCAATTTATCAATATTATAGTGAAATATATTTTATTGTTGGCTTAAATGCAGTTTTAGCACCTCAAAATTTTCAATTTATTGATTTTGTTCTCCCAAATTTTAATTGTTTGGTTTAGTCCCTCAAATTTCTTCCTTTTGCATTTGATAGTCCCTCAGTGACATGTAAACTAAACGTGCTTATGCGACATTAAAAAAATTAAGTCAACGCTGATGTGGCTTAAAAATGACTAATGTTTAAAAAAAACATTGCCAATGCAAAAGACAATGTTTAAGTAATATTTGATTTCTTAAAAAAATTTAAATATAAAATAACCTAGTAATGTTTTTTTTATAATATTTGATTGAAAAGATCTTGGGGACTTGAATCAAAATATTACGCTGTCACTGAAACAGAGAAGAATAATGAATAAGAGACAATAATCAAATGGCAGAACAACGACAAGCTTACTCATGGCGTGTAAGATGGTCGGTCACAAAACCCCTTAAATTCAACTAATATGTTGTACTAATATGAAGCTTTTAACAAAGCCATTTTATGATATAAGAACAATCCTATAATATTCATGGTAAAAGGTTTGAAATTCTATATGATCAGTTAGTTTGTTAGACTTCGGGATTTTATGTTGAGATATGACAAAATTATATGTTCTATAATACATAAGAGGTTGGAGAAGTAAAAAAAGAAGCTGATAGTTGGAGTCCAATGTAGTATGGAGATTTGAATAAATCTATCTCTTTTGTGTCAAATGAAACTAATCAATATGTGGTTTAATAACATCAACGAAGAAATATTTTTTTACACTGGTAAATATATGAATTGTAATTGCATTTTTTAATATGCTTAAATAGTAGAATTGTTGCTAATTGTGTTTTTCAGTTTGCAGGAAAACTACTTTTTTGAACTACTATAATAATATCGTTTTTCCGAATAATGGATCTAAATTGTGGCCAAAATATAAAGGGTTGTCAATTCAGCCTCCATTTGTTAGAAGAGCTTTAGGGAGAGAAAAAAAGAAAGAAAGAATGCCAATGATGAAGCAAACACTAAAAGAACGAAGAGAACTATAGGAGGACCAATAACATGTACGACTTGTGGTAATTTTGGACACATTAAGAGAACCTGTATAGCAAAGACAACAACTGACATGATGATACCAAAAGGGAGGAATGAGGTTGTTAATTTGTTTTGTTTGTTCTATTATATCTTCTATTTGTTTATGATAATTTGTGTAGTTGTTGTTATTTTGTGACAATTATTATAATTATAGGTATGATAATTGTTTGTTTGTTTATATAATCACACAAATCTCTTAAGCATCTTGTAGTTAGTTCAACACAAAGAAGAACGAGGAAGAAAGACAAAGTTGGAATGAACACTCAAACTTCAAAAAAAAAAACCCTAGTCACTATTTTTATTTTTAGAATTTTTATTATTATTTATTTTAGCCATAAAGCATAAGTTAAATTACTATGATCATAACTTCTTAAACTTAAAGAGAATGTTATTTTAATTAACTAGTCGTCTATCATTTTTTCTATCATAACATTTCAATTCAAGTCCACAAGATTTTTTTTGATAAAATATTATAAAAATAGTCACTACTTTATTTAATTTTATTTAATTCTTTAAATAATTAAATATTGCAAAAAAACACTTTCTTTTGCATTTACAAAGTTTTTTTTCCACATCAATCATTTTTTATAATTTTTTAATGCCACGTGAGGACTATTGTAACGCCCCAGTTTTAGTATTTTTATTTAATCGAGTCGTTTTGATTATTTTATTATTATATTATTTTATTTTCGACTTTTATGTGGAAATATGTTATTTTTCAATGTTGTGATATTTTATCGCGTTTTGGGAACGTTTGCGAGATATTTGAGTGTAGGGGTATTTTGGGCATTTCACTTTATTTTTCTTAAGTTAAGAAAATAGAAAATAGAAAGAGAGAAAAATAGAGAGAAAGAAAAAGAGAAAGGAAGGAGAAAGAGAGAAAAACTTGGAAAATCTAGAAATCGAAACAACCGATTTTCCAAACACGATTAAATCGGGTAAGGGTGCGAAACTTGATTATTATATACTTGTGTATGATTATGTATGTATGTTTTTGGTTGTTATTGGATTGAGATGGAAATATAGAGTAAAACCCATAAATGTTGAAAGTGTTAGAAATTGATCCAAATGTGTCTGAAATCATGTTTTAGTGTTCCTCATTGTTAATACATGATAGATACATGTTGTTAGGCATTGTGTAACACCCCCACTCTATACCCCCAATTAAATAAAGTAGTAAAAGAAAATTCAAAATTTCATCAAAGTATATTTAAATTATCATGGCATAGACGGGGGGAATCACATTATAATGAAACGAATCATACAACACCTGCTCATAAAGATATGCAACAGTGGGGTAGCAATCAACAGAGGCACTCAGTTCCTTACACCCACATTTCAGATTTTAGAATAAAAGCGGAAAATCTAAAACTGAATATCATATATATATATCACATGAAAATTTTGTCATACATCAAGTTATACATGCATAATCCAAAAGATATATATATATATATATATATATATATATATACATATACAAATAATCACAAACGGCCTCCCTTACTACCCGGTGTCACATATCAGAGCCGACCGACAAAAGAATGAAGTCCTAAGCTTCACAAAAAGACCTCCAGCAACTCTAATCTGCAATGCCTCATAGAGTATTATGAAACAGCAGAAGGGTGAGAAAACAATCATAATATCATTGCATACAATTATATATAACACAAAAATGCACATATAGATTTCTCACCACAAAGTACAACAGAATCCAAATCCCACACAACATCATACATATTTCATTTATCTAACACCAATGCCCATTAATCGTACACAATGCAATTATTACCAAGAATATCAATTCATCAATTCCACACACGATTAATCCATTCACAATCCTCACATATAGTCAATCATATTTATGATTTATGCAAATGCACAGAGACCGACACAACGACTCTATGCACATGCCATGCGGTACCGACTTCCAACATTTCTCAACACCAGTTCACTCAGGAACTATTGGAACCATCGCTCGTTACTTAGTGTAACTCCCCGTCGGGCATACGATGTTCCCCGTCGCTTTCGGTCCTCTTTGTATAAGGCTCACGATGTTTATGGATCGCTTTCAGTCCTCTTTGTATAAGGCTCACGATCCAATCGCTCACACCCCACATGGGCACACGATCGTCTATAACCATCGTTTTTGGTCCTCTTATTTTTAAGGCTCACGATCCAATCAGATCGCTTTCAGTCCTCTTATTTTTAAGGCTCACGATGTTATAGCAGATTCCCTCTGGAATCAATCCGTCACTCAGGACGTCACAACAATGCATATCATGATGCTTGGCATGCAATGAGTCATGACATTTAATATGCACACATAATTGCATTCATCTACATCAACAAAATCACACTTTGCACTTATTCCCAAAACAATGCATTTAATTACCATATGGGCACGAATCATCACAACACCATTTAAACACATGCATTTACACCATACAACAGCACCTTGCATAATACCCATCAATTACGCACAGTTACAACGACAAAAGTCGACAAACCGACACTTTTCCAAATTCTGACATAATTAAATCAGCTAACAATTTCTAAATCATCATAATGAGAAAGTACATCTCAATAGCTTTCCAACGATACCAAGAATGTAAAAATCGGATAAACGGAACCCAAGTTACGAAAGAAAACGAAAAACGATATTTTGAAAAGTCCCATTCTACCATTGTCTAGACCATACGCGTATTGCCCTGAGCCATACGCGTATGGGCAGAGACTCATTTTTCCCAAAATTCACGTGTAAAAGTCCATACGCGTAATGCCCAACACCGTACGCGTATGCCCTAAAATGTTACGCGTATCATACGCAAATGGGAAGATGGCCAAGAAAATTGAAGATCTATACGCGTATTGGCCCATGCCTCGCCCATGTTACGCGTAATGCCAAGGTCCATACGCGTATGAACATGCCCCATACGCGTATGACCTGGAAAAACCAGAAAAATTCTGCAGAACAAAGTTCTGCGTTTTCTCAACCAAAATCCTTCAATTTCTCACCTACACTCAGAATATTACCAATACAATGCATAATAGCATGTATCTATCATGTAACAACAATAATGAACACTAAAAACATGATTTCCAACACATTTAATCGATTTCTAATCAATTTTACATAATATGGGTTTTACTAAAATTTTCCAATTCAATCCAATAACAACCACAAACACACATACATAATCATATACAAGCATACAATAATCGAGTTTCGCACCCTTACCCGATTAAATCGATTCTAGAAGTTGTTTTCTTTGATTTTCCAATATTTTCTCACTTTTCTTCTCTTCTCCTCTTTTCTTCCCTTTTTCCTTCTTCTCTTTTTCTTTCTCTCTATTTTTCTCTCTTTCTATTTTCTATTCTTTCTAACTTAAGAAAAATATCATGAAATGACCAAAATACCCCCACACTCAAATATCTCGCAAACGTTCCCAAAACCCGGTAAAATATCACAACATTGAAAAATAACATATTTCCAAGTAAAAGTCGAAAATAAAATAATATAGTAATAAAATAATCAAAACGACTCGATCAAATAAAAACTGACAAAACTGGGGCGTTACAACTCTCCCCCACTTAGAAATTTTCGTCCTCGAAAATATACCTGAGACGAACAACTCTGGATATGACTCCCGCATCCGACTCTCCAACTCCCAAGTCAAATTGCCCTCAGCAGCTCCTCCCCACGCCACTTTCACAAGTGCAATATCCTTGCCCCTCAATCGCTTCACCTCGTGATCCAAAACCCTAACTGGTAACGCCTCAACCGTAAGGTTCTCCCTTACCTCAACCTCATCCATCGGAATCACATGCGACGGATCCAGAACATACTTCTGAAGCTGTGAAACATGAGACACATCGTGCAAATTTGACAGATTCGGCGGCAACGCCACCCTATAAGCCACAACACCCACTCTCGTGGTTATCTGGTAAGGACCAATAAACCGAGAAGTAAGTTTCTTCGATTTCAATGCACGACCCACACCCGTTACCGGCGTAACCCTTAGAAATACATGATCACCCTCTTGGAACTCAAGATCCTTCCGTCTCCGATCATGATAACTCTTTTGTCTGCTCTGAGAAGCCTTCATTTTCTCACGAATGAGCTTCACTTTCTCCATCGTCTGTTGCACTAACTCTGGTCCAACCACCGAACTCTCACCAGATTCGTGCCAACACAAAGGTGTTCGACATCTTCGTCCATACAATGCCTCAAACGGTGCCATTCCAATACTCGAATGGAAACTGTTATTATACGTGAATTTAATCAATGCAAGATAACTATCCCACACACCACCTTGTTCCAAAACACACGCCCTCAACAAATCTTCCAACGACTGAATCGTCCTCTCCGTCTGACCATCCCTCTGCGGATGATAAGCCGAACTCAATCTCAATTTAGAACCCAACGCCTTCTGCAAACTTTCCCAAAATCTCGAGGTAAATCTAGGATCTCGATCCGAAACAATACTCAATGGAACCCCATGCAACTTCACAATCACACTGATGTAAATCTCAGCCAACCTCTCCAAAGAAAAACTGATGTTAATCGGAATGAAATGAGCCGATTTAGTCAGCCTATCAACAATCACCCAAATAGCATTATGCCCTCGCTGAGTATTCGGCAACCCCGTTACAAAATCCATGGAAATGCTATCCCACTTCCACTCAAGAATATCCAACGGTTGCAACAAACCACTAGGCCTCAGATGTTCCACCTTCGATTTCTGACAAGTCAAACATGCATAAACAAACTGAGCCACATCTCTCTTCAATCCAGACCACCAGAAAATCTTCTTCAAATCCTGATACATCTTATTCGCTCCCGGAAGTATACTCAAATTACTCCGGTGTCCTTCTTCCAAAATCATCTTTTTCAACTCCGTATCATCAGGAATACAAATTCTACCTCGGAACCTCAAAACACCATTAATATCCACTTGAAAATCACTATTCGCATCCTTTTCTCCCACCAACATCAAATCCACAAATTTCACATCCAGCTTCTGCTTCTCACTAACCGTCATCAGAAAGTCATTAGTAATCGTTAGGATACTAAGCCTCACGCTATCCGACGTCACTTCACAAACCAAACTCAAATCTCTAAACGATTCCAAAAGTTCCCACTCCTTAACCATTAAAACGGACATATGTAACGATTTCTGACTCAACGCATCGGCTACCATATTAGCTTTACCAGGATGGTAATTCAAGCCAAAGTCATAGTCCTTCAAAAATTCCAACCATCTACGTTGCCTCATATTCAGCTCTTTCTGATCAAACAAATATTTCAAACTTTTATGATCACTAAAGACTTCAAACCTTGCACCGTAGAGATAATGCCTCCAAATCTTCAACACAAAAACCGCAGTCGCTAATTCAAGATCATGAGTAGGATAATTCTTCTCATGAACTCTCAACTGCCTCGAAGCATAAGCTACGACCTTACCTTCTTGCATCAGAACACCACCTAGACCAATCAAAGAAGCATCACAATAAACCACGAATGGTTCATTAGGATTCGGCAAAATCAAAATCGGAGCTGTCGTCAATCTTCTCTTCAGCTCATTAAAACTTTCCTCGCACCGAATATCCCAAATGAACGCTTGCCCTTTACAAGTCAACTGGGTCAAAGGAAGCGCTAGCTTAGAAAAACCTTCAATGAACCTTCGATAATAACCGGCTAATCCCAAAAAGCTTCGAATTTCAGTAACAGATCTCGGAGCCTCCCATTGTAGAACTGCTTCTACTTTAGATGGATCCACAGAAATACCATTACCGGAAATTACGTGCCCAAGAAAACTCACCTCCGACAACCAGAACTCACACTTAGACAATTTGGCAAAAAGCTTTCTTTCTTTCAAAACCTGCAAAACAATACGCAAATGCTCCGCGTGCTCCTCCCGCAACGTAGAATAAATCAAAATGTCATCAATAAACACAACAACAAATCGATCCAAATACTCGTGAAAAATACGATTCATGTACTCCATGAACACACCTGGCGCATTAGAAACCCCAAACGGCATCACAGAATATTCATAATCACCGTATCGTGTCCTAAAAGTCGTCTTCTGAATATCTTCCTCTTTCACCCTTATCTGATGATACCCTGATCTCAAGTCAATCTTACTGAACACACAAGCACCAACCAACTGATCCATCAGATCATCAATCCTTGGAAGAGGATACTTATTCTTAATCGTCACCTTATTCAACTGGCGATAATCAATACACAACCGCATACTGCCATCTTTCTTTTTCACCAATAAAACTGGAGCACCCCAAGGAGAAACACTAGGTCTTACAAACCTCTTTTCCAACAACTCATTCAACTGTTTCTTTAACTCAACCAACTCAGATGCCGACATACGATAAGGTGCCATAGAAACAGGTCTAGTACCAGGAACTAGATCTATAGAAAACTCCACCTCTCTCTCTGGCGGCAAGTCTGAAATATCCTCGGGAAACACTTCAGGAAATTCACACACCACTGGAAGCACATCAAGTGAAACTTGACTATCCATAGTCAACGATGCAAACAACCCAAACAACTGAGCTTCATCCGCCAAAAGTCTCTTCAACGCTTTGGTAGATAAGAAACTCGAGTCTTCGTCTTCCTCAAGAGAAGGAAACCTTACCAACTTATGATAGCAATCAATATGAACTCGATTGAATTGCAACTAATTCATTCCCAGAACCACGTCTAAAACCTCCAACGATAAACACACCAAATCCATCTCAAAGTCTTTACCATAAATGGTCAAAGGACAACTTAGACAAACCAAAGAAGTAGTTACTGACCCCATTGCTGGAGTATCAATAACCATCTCACGACCCATCAAAGACAACACAAGATTCAAACGCTTCGCGCACTCAGACGAAATAAACGAATGAGTCGCTCCAGTATCAATAATAGCAACTAAAGGCATACTATTAATAAAACAAGTACCTCTGATCAGACGATCTGCACTTGAAGTCTGAGTTCCTGCCAAAGAAAATACCTTCCCACTAGCTGGAGCTTGCTTCGGTTTCTGACACTTTGTACTAATATGACCAGGTTCACCACAGTTGAAACACTTCACCACATTTTTCCTGGCACACTCAGCTGCAACATGTCCTACACCTCCACAATTAGAACACTTCCTCAAATCTTTCTTACACTCGGACTGAAGATGTCCTACATCACCACATCTAAAACATCACAGAGGACCAGACATTCCTCCTCCACCTGACCTTCGATCAAAAGTACCCCTTTGTTTACCTTTATCAGCTGGTGTCACATACGGACCACCCTAGAACTGTTGCTTCCCTTTCCTCTCGCTCACACTCTTGTAATGAGTAGAACGAGCTTTACTATCCTCCTCATAAATCCTACAACAATCCACCAAATCAGAAAACCTCCGAATCCTTTGATAACCAATCGCCTGCTTTATCTCAGGACGCAATCTGTTCTCAAACTTCACACACTTGGAAAATTTCGCAGTCGCTTCAGCATAATGAGGATAAAACTGCACAAGTTCCACAAACTTAGCAGTATAATCAACAACAGACATATTACCTTGTTTCAGTTCCAAGAATTCGATTTCCTTCTTTCCTCTCACATCTTCAGGAAAATACCTCCTCAAGAACTCACGGCTAAAAACTTCCCAAGTAATTTCTTCCTCTTCTGCAGCTTCCAACACATGACGTGTACCTACCCACCAATCATCAGCTTCTTCCAATAACATGTGAGTACCCAGTCTCACCTTCTGATCTTCATCACAATCCATCACTCGGAAAATCCTTTCAATCTCTTTCAGCCAAATCTGTGCGCCATCAGGATCATATCTTCCCTTGAAGACAGGCAGTTTGTTCTTCCTGAACTCATCATTACCAGCAGCATTAGGTGCACCCTACACAGCACGAGCCATAGCTTGCATAGCAGCAGCCAAAGCAGCATCGTTCCTACCAGCCATATTCTGTTCATTTCCAATAACAGAAACTATGGTTAAACAAACAGCTCACCCAAACACAACGACCAACAAGGACTGACACAACTGACACGGACTGGCTCTGATACCACTTAATGTAACACCCTCACTCTATACCCCTAATTAAATAAAGCAGTAAAAGAAAATTCAAAATTTCATCAGAGTATATTTAAATTATCATGGCATAGACGGGGGGAATCATATTATAATGAAACAAATCATACAACACCTGCTCATAAAGATATGCAACAGTGGGGTAGCAATCAACAGAGGAACTCAGTTCCTTACACCCACATTTCAGATTTTAGAATAAAAGCGGAAAATCTAAAACTGAATATCATATATATATATATATCACATGAAAAGTTTGTCATACATCAAGTTATACATGCATAATCCAAAAGATATATATATATATATATATATATATATATATATATACACATATACAAATAATCACAAACGGCCTCCCTAACTACCCGGTGTCACATATCAGAGCTGACCGACAAAAGAATGAAGTCCTAAGCTTCACAAAAAGACCTCCAGCAACTCTAATTTGCAATGCCTCATAGAGCATTATGAAACAGCAGAAGGGTGAGAAAAACAATCATAATATCATTGCATACAATTATATATAACACAAAAATGCACATATAGATTTCTCACCACAAAGTACAACAGAATCCAAATCCCACCCAACATCATACATATTTCATTTATCTAACACCAATGCACATTAATCGTACACAATACAATCATTACCAAGAATATCAATTCATCAATTCCACACACGATTAATCCATTCACAATCCTCACACATAGTCAATCATATTTATGATTTATGCAAATGCACAAAGACCGACACAACGACTCTATGCACATGCCATGCGGTACCGACTTCCAACATTTCTCAACACCAGTTCACTCAGGAACTATTGGAACCATCGCTCGTTACTTAGTGTAACTCCCCGTCGGGCATACGATGTTCCCCGTCGCTTTCAGTCCTCTTTGTATAAGGCTCACGACGTTTATGGATCGCTTTCGGTCCTCTTTGTATAAGGCTCACGATCCGATCGCTCACACCCCACATGGGCACACGATCGTCTATAACCATCGCTTTCGGTCCTCTTATTTTTAAGGCTCACGATCCAATCAGATTGCTTTCATTCCTCTTATTTTTAAGGCTCACGATGTTATAGCAGATTCCCTCTGGAATCAATCCGTCACTCAGGACGTCACAACAATGCATATCATGATGCTTGGCATGCAATGACTCATGAAATTTAATATGCACACATAATTGCATTCATCTACATCAACAAAATCACACTTTGCACTTATGCCCAAAACAATGTATTTAATTACCATATGGCCACGAATCATCACAACACCATTTAAACACATGCATTTACACCATACAACAGCACCTTGCATAATACACATCAATTACGCACAGTTACAATGACAAAAGTCGACAAACCGATACTATTCCAAATTCTGACATAATTAAATCGGCTAACAATTTCTAAATCATCATAATGAGAAAGTACAACTCAATAGCTTTCCAACGATACTAAGAATGTAAAAATCGGATAAACGGAACCCAAGTTACGAAAGAAAACGAAAAACGATATTTTGAAAAGTCCCATTTTACCATTGTCCTGACCATACGCGTATTGCCCTGAGCCATACGCGTATGGGCAGAGACTCATTTTCCCCAAAATTCACGTGTAAAAGTCCATACGTGTAATGCCCAACACCGTACGCGTATGCCCTAAAATGTTACGCGTATCATACGTAAATGGGCAAATGGCCGAGAAAATTGAAGATCCATACGCGTATTGGCCCATGCCTCGCCCATGTTACGCGTAATGCCAAGGTCCATACACGTATGAACATGCCCCATACGCGTATGACTTGGAAAAACCAGAAAAATTATGCAGAACAAAGTTCTGCGTTTTCTCAACCAAAATCCTTCAATTTCTCACCTACACTCAGAATATTACCAATACAATGCATAATAGCATGTATCTATCATGTAACAACAATAATGAACACTAAAAACATGATTTCCAACACATTTAATCGATTTCTAATCAATTTTACATAATATGGTTTTTACTAAAATTTTCCAATTCAATCCAATAACAACCACAAACACATATACATAATCATATACAAGCATACAATAATCGAGTTTCGCACCCTTACCCGATTAAATCGATGCTAGAAGTTGTTTTCTTTGATTTTCCAAGATTTTCTCATTTTTCTTCTCTTCTCCTCTTTTCTTCCCTTTTTCCTTCTTCTCTTTTTCTTTCTCTCTATTTTTCTCTCTTTCTATTTTTTATTCTTTCTAACTTAAGAAAAATATCATAAAATGACCAAAATACCCCCACACTCAAATATCTCGCAAACGTTCCCAAAACCCGGTAAAATATCACAACATTGAAAAATAACATATTTCCAAGTAAAAGTCGAAAATAAAATAATATAGTAATAAAATAATCAAAACGACTCGATTAAATAAAAACTGACAAAACTGGGGCGTTACACATTGGATTGGTAATTTTTCTGGTGTATAGGTGAAAATTGGTTGAATTTGGTTTGAAAACGCAGAACAAAATTCTGGATTTTTTCCACTGCCCATACGCGTATCACTCAAGGCAATACGCGTATTGGTCAAGGCAATACGCGTATGGCATTGAAGGAATGTGGGCAATACGCGAATGGAGCTTCATTTTCTCGGCCATCTGCCCATTTGCGTAATGGTACGCGTAAGACTTTAGGGCAATACGCGAATGAAGTAGGACACTACGCGTATTGGATTTTTAATGGGAATATTGGGGAAAATGGGTCTCTGCCCATACGCGTACGACCTTGGGCAATACGCATATGGATGGGCGAGGGAGTAGGGCAATACGCGTATGGCCAGGAGAATTACAAATTGTGGTTTTTTCGCGATGTCTTTTCTTGTTTAGTCCGTAACTTGTGTTCCGATTATCCGTTTTTAACATTCTTGGTATCGTTGAGTAGCTATTGAGCTGTACTTTCTAATTATAATAATTTTGAGATTGTTAGCCGATTTAATTATGTCGGGAATTTGGAATAGTGTCATTTTGTCGGCTTTTGTCGTTATAATCGTGTGTAATTGGTGTGTATCATGCAATGTGTTGTTGATATGGATATGGTATGATTTGCGTGCTGTTGTATGGTATAAATGCATTATTTTGGGCATGAATTACAAAGCATGATTAATGTTGAGTGAGATGATTTCATATATGTGTTCATTTGAATGTCATGAGTCCTTGTATGCCAAGCATCATGATATACATTCTTGTGATGTCGTGTGCCCTAGTGGGTGTGAGCGAAGAATCGATTCCAGAGGGAATCAGCTATAACGTCGTGTGCCCATGTGGGGTGTGAGCGATGATTATAGACGATCGTGTGCCCGTGTGGGGTGTGAGCAATCGGATCGTGAGCCTTATACAAAGAGGGCCGAAAGCGATCCCTAAACGTCGTGAGCCTTATCTAAAGAGGACCGAAAGCGACGGGGAACATCGTATGCCCGACGGGGAGTTACATTAAGTAACGAGCGATGGTTCCAATAGTTCCTGAGTGAACTAGTGTTGAGATGATGGATGGATGGTACCGCATATGCATTGCATAGAGTCGTTGTGCCGGTCTCTGTGCATTTGCATAAATCATGAATATGATTGACTATGTGTGAGAATTGTGAATGAATTGATATATGTTGGTGATAATTGTATTGTGTATGATTGATATGCATTAGTGATGGATAAATGAGATATGTATTGTGTTGTGTTGTATTTGGATGCTGTTGTGCGTTGTGGTGAGAATATTTTACGTGTGTAATGTTGTGTTATTATATAATTATATGCAATTATATTATGATTGTGTTTCTCACCCTTCTGCTGTTTTATAATGCTCTATGAGGCATTGCAGATTAGATTGCTGGAGGTCTTTTTGTGAAGCTTAGGTCTTCATTCTTTTGTCGGTCGGCTCTGATATGTGACACCGGGTAGTCGGGGTGATCGAGTGTGACTATTTGTAGTATGTATACACATGTTTTGGATTGTACTAGTGTGGCTTTGTATATGATAGATACACTTTGTATGATATATATATATATATATATATATATGAGATTCAGTACATATTTTCCGCTTTTATTTTGTATCTGAATTGTGGGTAATAGGATCTAAGTTCCTCTGTTAATTGCTACCTGATTGTTGCATATCTTTATGGGCAGGTTTACGTGTATTTTGCTTCAAATTGATGTGACCCCTCGGTCTATGCTGTGAACGTTTTAAATATACTCTGATGATATTTTGATTTTTTGTTACCGCTTTATTAATTGGGGGTATAGATTGGGGGTGTTACATTAAGTGGTATCAGAGCCAGTCCGTGTCAGTTGTGTCAGTCCTTGTCGGTCTTGGTGTTTGGATGAGCTGTTTGTTTAACCATAGTTGCTGTTATTGGAAATGAACAGAATATGGCTGGTAGGAATGACGCTGCTTTGGCTGCTGCTATGCAAGCTATGGCTCGGGCTGTGCAGGGTGCACCTAATGCTGCAGGTAATGATGAGTTCAGGAAGAACAAACCTTATGTCTTCAAAGGAAGATATGATCCTGATGGTGCTCAGATATGGCTGAAAGAGATTGAAAGAATTTTTTGAGTGATGGATTGTGCTGAGGATCAGAAGGTGAGACTGGGTACTCACATGTTACTGGAAGAAGCTGATGATTGGTGGGTTAGTACACGTCATGTGTTGGAAGCTGCAGAGGAGGAGATCACTTGGGCTGTGTTTAGCATTGAGTTTTTGAGGAAGTATTTTCCTGAAGATGTAAGAGGAAAGAAGGAAATTGAGTTCTTGGAATTAAAACAAGGTAATATGCCTGTTGTTGATTATACTGCTAAGTTTATGGAGCTTGTGCAGTTTTATCCATATTATGTTGAAGCAACCGCATAATTTTCTAAGTGTGTAAAGTTTGAGAACGGATTGAGTCCGGAGATAAAGCAGGCAATTGGTTATCAAAGGATTCAGAGGTTTTATGATTTGGTGGATTGTTGTAGGATTTATGAGGAGGATAGTAAGGCTCGTTCTACTCACTATAAGAGTGTGAGCGAGAGGAAAAGGAAGCAACCGTTTCGTGGTGGTCCGTATGTAACACCAGCTGATAAGGGTAAACAAAGGGGGAATTTTGAGCGAAGGTCAGGTGGAGGAGGAATGGCTAGTCCTCTGAGATGTTATAGATGTGGTGATGTGGGACATCGTCAGTCTGAATGTAGGAAGGATTTGAGGAAGTGTTCTAATTGTGGAGGTTTAGGACATGTCGCAGCTGAATGTGCAAGGAAGAATGTGGTGAAGTGTTTCAACTGTGGTGAACCTGGTCATATTAGTACAAAGTGTCTGAAACCGAAGCAAGCTCCAGCTGGTGGGAAAGTTTTTGCCTTGGCGGGAACTCAGACTTCAAGTACAGACCGTCTGATCAGAGGTACTTGTTTTATTAATAGTACCCCTTTAGTTGCTATTATTGATACTGGAGCGACTCATTCATTTATTTCGTCTGAGTGCGCGAAGCGTTTGAATCTTGTGTTGTCTTCGATGGGTGGTGAAATGGTTATTGATACTCCAGCAATGGGGTCAGTAACTACTTCTTTGGTTTGTTTAAGTTGTCCTTTGACCATTTATGGTAAATAATTTGAGATGGATTTGGTGCATTTACCGTTGGAGGGTTTAGATGTGGTTTTGGGAATGAATTGGTTGCAGTTCAATAGGGTTCATATTGATTGTTATCATAAGCTGGTAAGGCTTCCTTCTCTTGAGGAAGACGAAGACTCGAGTTTCTTATCTACCAAAGAGTTGAAGAAACTTTTGGCGGATGAAGCTCAGTTGTTTGGGTTGTTTACATCATTGACTGTGGATAGTCAAGTTTCACTTGATGTGTTTCCTGTTGTGTGTGAATTTCTGGAAGTGTTTCCTGAGGATATTTCGGACTTGCCGCCAGAGAGAGAGGTGGAGTTTTCGATAGATCTAGTTCCTGGTACTAGACCTGTTTCTATGGCACCTTATCGTATGTCGGCATCTGAGTTGGTTGAGTTAAAGAAGCAATTGAATGAATTGTTGGAGAAGAGGTTTGTGAGGCCAAGCGTTTCTCCTTGGGGTGCTCCAGTTTTATTGGTGAAAAAGAAAGATGGAAGTATGCGGTTGTGTATTGATTATCGCCAGTTGAATAAGGTGACGATTAAGAATAAGTATCCTCTTCCGAGAATTGATGATCTGATGGATCAGTTAGTTGGTGTGTATGTGTTTAGTAAGATTGACTTGAGGTCAGGGTATCATTAGATAAGGGTGAAAGAGGAAGATATTCAGAAGACGGCTTTTAGGGCACGTTACGGTCATTATGAATATTCTGTGATGCCGTTCAGGGTTTCTAATGCGCCAGGTGTGTTTTTGGAGTACATGAATCGTATTTTCCACGAGCATTTGGATCCTTTTGTGGTTGTGTTTATTGATGATATCTTAATTTATTCTAAGTCTCGGGAGGAGCACGTGGAGCATTTGCGTATTGTTTTGCAGGTTTTGAAAGAAAGAAAGCTTTTTGCCAAGTTGTCCAAGTGTGAGTTCTGGTTGTCAGAGGTGAGTTTTCTTGGGCACGTGATTTTAGGTAATGGTATTTCTGTGGATCCATCTAAAGTAGAAGCAGTTCTACAATGGGAGGCTCCAAGATCCGTTACTGAAATTCGAAGCTTTTTGGGTTTGGCCGGATATTATCGAAGGTTTATTGAAGGTTTTTCTAAGCTAGCACTTCCTTTGACCCAGTTGACTTGTAAAGGGCAAGCGTTCATTTTGGATATTCGGTGCGAGGAAAGTTTTAATGAGCTGAAGAGAAGATTGACGACAACTCTGATTTTGATTTTGCCGAATCCTACTGAACCATTTGTGGTGTATTGTGATGCGTCTTTGATTGGTCTAGGTGATGTTCTGATGCAAGAAGGTAAGGTCGTGGCTTATGCTTCAAGGCAGTTGAGAGTACATGAGAAAAATTATCCTACTCATGATCTTGAATTAGCGGCTGTGGTGTTTGTGTTGAAGATTTGGAGGCATTATCTCTACGGTGCAAGGTTTGAAGTCTTTAGTGATCACAAGAGTTTGAAATATTTGTTTGATCAGAAAGAGTTAAATATGAGGTAGCGGAGATGGTTGGAATTTTTGAAGGACTACAACTTTGGCTTGAATTACCATCCTGGTAAAGCTAATGTGGTAGCCGATGCGTTGAGTTCGGCTTATCATCCGCAGACGGATGAACAGACGGAGAGAACGATTCAGTCATTGGAAGATTTGTTGAGAGCGTGTGTTCTTGAACAAGGTGGTGCGTGGGATAGTTATCTTGCATTGATTGAATTCACGTATAATAACAGTTTCCATTCGAGTATTGGAATGGCACCTTTTGAAGCGCTGTATGGACGAAGATGTCGAACACCGTTATGTTGGCATGAATCTGGTGAGAGTTTGGTGGTTGGACCAGAGTTGGTACAACAGACTACAAACAAGGTGAAGCTTATTCGTGAGAAAATGAAGGCTTCTCAGAGTAGGCAAAAGAGTTATCATGATCGGAGAAGGAAGGATCTTGAGTTTCAAGAGGGCGATCATGTATTTTTGAGAGTTACGCCGGTAACGGGTGTGGGTCGTGCATTGAAGTCGAAGAAACTTACTTCTCGGTTTATTGGTCCTTACCAGATATCCGCGAGAGTTAGTGTTGTGGCTTATAGGGTGGTGTTGCCTCCGAATCTGTCGAATTTGCACGATGTGTTCCATGTTTCACAGCTTCGGAAGTATGTTCCGAATCCGTTGCATGTGATTCCGATGGATGAGGTAGAGGTAAGGGAGAACCTTACGGTTGAGGCATTACCAGTTAGGATTTTGGATCGCGAGGTGAAGCGGTTGAGGGGCAAGGATATTGCACTTGTGAAAGTGGCGTGGGGAGGCGCTGCTGAGGGCAATTTGACTTGGGAGTTGGAGAATCGGATGCGGGAGTCGTATCCAGAGTTGATCGTCTCAGGTATATTTTCGAGGACGAAAATTTCTAAGTGGGGGAGAGTTGTAACACCCCAGTTTTAGTATTTTTATTTAATCGAGTCGTTTTGATTATTTTATTATTATTATTTTATTTTCGACTTTTATGTGGAAATATGTTATTTTTCAATGTTGTGATATTTTATCGCGTTTTGGGAACATTTGCGAGATATTTGAGTGTAGGGGTATTTTGGGCATTTCACTTTATTTTTCTTAAGTTAAGAAAATAGAAAATAGAAAGAGAGAAAAATAGAGAGAAAGAAAAAGAGAAAGGAAGGAGAAAGAGAGAAAAACTTGGAAAATCTAGATATCGAAACAACCGACTTTCCAACCACGATTAAATCGGGTAAGGGTGCGAAACTTGATTATTATATACTTGTGTATGATTATGTATGTATGTTTTTGGTTGTTATTGGATTGAGATGGAAATATAAAGTAAAACCCATAAATGTTGAAAGTGTTAGAAATTGATCCAAATGTGTCTTAAATCATGTTTTAGTGTTCCTCATTGTTGATACATGATAGATACATGTTGTTAGGCATTGGATTGGTAATTTTTCTGGTGTATAGGTGAAAATTGGTTGAATTTGGTTTGAAAACGCAGAACAAAATTCTGCAAAAAATTCTGGTTTTTTTCCACTGCCCATACGCGTATCACTCAAGGCAATACGCGTATTGGTCAAGGCAATACGCGTATGGTATTGAAGAAATGTGGGCAATACGCGTATGGAGCTTCATTTTCTCGGCCATCTGCCCATTTGCGTAATGGTACGCGTAAGACTTTAGGGCAATACGCGTATGAAGTAGGACACTACGCGTATTGGATTTTTAATGGGAATTTTGGGAAAAATGGGTCTCTGTCCATACGCGTACGACCTTGGGCAATACGCGTATGGAATGGGCGAGGGAGCAGGGCAATACGCGTATGGCCAGGAGAATTGCAAAATGTGGTTTTTTCGCGATGTCTTTTCTTGTTTAGTCCGTAACTTGTGTTTCGATTATCCGTTTTTAACATTCTTAGTATCGTTGAGCAGCTGTTGAACTCTACTTTCTTATTATAATAATTTTGAGATTGTTAGTCGATTTAATTATGTCGGGAATTTGGAATAGTGTCGTTTTGTCGACTTTTGTCGTTATAATTGTGTGTAATTGGTGTGTATCATGCAATGTGCTGTTGATATGGATATGGTATGATTTGCGTGCTGTTGTATGGTATAAATGCATTGTTTTGGGCTTGAATTGTAAAGCATGATTAATGTTGAGTGAGATGATTTCATATATGTGTGCATTTGAATGTCATGAGTCCTTGTATGCCAAGCATCATGATATGCATTCTTGTGATGTCGTGTACCCTAGTGGGTGTGAGCGACGAATTGATTCCAGAGGGAATCCGCTATAACGTCGTGTGCCCGTGTGGGGTGTGAGCGATGATTATAGACGACTGTGTGCCCGTGTGGGGTGTGAGCGATCGGATCGTGAGCCTTATACAAAAAGGACCGAAAGCGATCCATAAACGTCGTGAGCCTTATACAAAGAGGATCGAAAGCGACGGGGAACATCGTATGCCCGACGGGGAGTTACATTAAGTAACGAGCGATGGTTCCAATAGTTCCTGAGTGAACTAGTGTTGAGATGATGGATGGATGGTACCGCATATGCATTGCATAGAGTTGTTGTGTCAGTCTCTGTGCATTTGCATAAATCATGAATATGATTGACTATGTGTGAGAATTGTGAATTAATTGATATATGTTGGTGATAATTGTATTGTGTATGATTGATATGCATTAGTGATGGATAAATGAGATATGTATTGTGTTGTGTTGTATTTGGATGTTGTTGTGCGTTGTAGTGAGAATATTTTACGTGTGTAATGTGGTGTTATTATATAATTATATGCAATTATATTATGATTGTGTTTCTCACCCTTCTGCTATTTTATAATGCTCTATGAGACATTGCAGATTAGATTGCTGGAGGTCTTTTTGTGAAGCTTAGGTCTTCATTCTTTTGTCGGTCGGCTCTGATATGTGACACCGGATAGTCGGGGTGATCGAGTGTGACTATTTGTAGTATGTATACACATGTTTTGGATTGTACTAGTGTGGCTTGGTATATGACAGATACACTTTGTATGATATATATATATATATATATATATATATATGAGATTCAGTATAGATTTTCCGCTTTTATTCTGTATCTGAATTGTGGGTAGTAGGAACTAAGTTCCTCTGTTAATTGCTACCTGATTGTTGCATATTTTTATGGGCAGGTTTACGTGTATTTTGCTTCAAATTGATGTGACCCCTCGGTCTATGCTGTGAACGTTTTAAATATACTCTGATGGAATTTTGATTTTTTGTTACCGCTTTATTAATTGGGGGTATAGATTGGGGGTGTTACAACTATCAAATAAAAAAAAATTTTAAAGGATAAAATCAAACAATTAAAATTTAATGGGCCAAAATCAAATAATTCAAATTTTTGTTGGGTTAAAATTGTATTTAAACCTTTGTTTTTTAACAAAATATATTTATAAAAATTTAAGAATCCTCACACAAAATGTTTAAGTCAAAATATATTTATAACAATTTAAGAATCCTCACACAAAATGTTTAAGTCAAAATATAGTTATAAAAATTTAAGAATCCTCACACAAAATGTTTAAGTCAAAATATAGTTATAAAAATTTAAGAATCCTCACACAAAATGTTTAAGTCAAAATATATTTATAAATATTTTAGAATCCTCACACAAAATGTTTAAGTAAAAATATATTTATAAAAATTTAAGAATATTCACACAAAATGTTTAATTCAAAATATAGTTATAAAAATTTAAGAATCTTCACACAAAATGTTTAAGTCAATGAAATTAGTTAGTTTGCAATAAATCCAGAATGAATGTACCGATCTTATAATAAAACTGCTTCTTACATACTACTCCTATCTATCTTATCCTAAAATCTTACTTCAATTTCTTTTTGCCTGAATTATAATTCTCTAAGCCAAATAAATATATAATTTGATCTTGTACGTCAAAAATAACATAGTATGGCCCAACATAAAATTGTCATAGGTTAGGTGATAACTCCTTGTCAGACAACCTATAATTTCTCTCACATAATTTCAAACGTGTCATACATACAATCCAGGGAGTTTTCTACCAACAACAATATAGAGAAACAACATTAAATAATTTGTGTTTGTTTGTCCGAGAGAAAACTAACTGTTTCATAAGAGGGGTAATTCCAATTCATTTGAACCAACCAAGATACATTAAAAAAAAAAATCCTAAATGAAGGATTTTTGTTAGTACTAGTTTTAGAGACACCGTTATTGGTGCGAAAATAGTGAAACAAAAGTTAGGCGTGGTAATATGTAGTTTTTTAATGTTGGAACAGAAGTTTGGTATGATACATAGGTGAAAGAGGTTAAGGATGATAAAGGTAGTGGGCCTGGTGGTACCGGTGAGTGGGCCTGGGCTTTTGAATAATTGAGTGGAGAGTAGGGCCCACTGAAATGGTAGTACTGTTTCCAGTTAGGGAAAAGAGAAATTCAAAGATAGCCTCGTCCCACTTCCATTATGGGAAGGTTATTAGTTTTTCATGAATTCTTGCTCGCCACTCATTAAGTGGTCGCATGAGAGAGAAAGTGATTGGTAATATTGGACGGATCACCACGTTCCTCTTTTTTGATGGGGAATATGTTTCGGAGTTTCTAGACTCCGATGTGACACACGCCTTTCTCTTTCGCACGTTTTTAACAAATTATAATCAATAATGAGAGGAACAGGTAAAAAACAACAACGGCTATAACCAAGCAACCACTCATAGACTGCAATTAGCAAACCAAGAAGACTATGCAAGGAACAGGTAAAGAACAAGAAAACTGGACTCTAGTGAGATCAAGAAGAAAGAGAGATATTAGACTGGATAAAGGAAAGGCTGATACGATGGCAAGAGCGGAAACAATAACCACTTGCTATGTTAGTAATATCCCAGAAGATCTAAACCCAAGAGAGTTAGGAAGAGTGTTTGAAAAATGGGGAAGGGTGAGCGATGTGTATATTGCTGGAAAAAGAAACAAGGAGGGAAAAATCTTTGCTTTTGTTAGGTATGCAGGGATAAAGGATGCAGGCTGGCTGGAGAACAATCTTAAGGATATATGGTTTGGCACTTACAAAGCAAGGGTGAATATATCCAAATATGAACGACCAAATAGAACAGGAAAATTCAACAGCAAACTTGTTGAAAGTGAAAGGGGAGGACAGCGACACCAGGACCAAGGAAAAGGGAAGAAGATAATGGAAGAAAGAGGTGAGAAGATACAGTGCTTCAGAGAAGAAGGGAGAACATACGCAGGGGTGATCAGAGGCGTAGAAACAGATAAAAATGATCAAATTACAGAAGGAGGACAAATATGGAAGGCTAAACAACCACATGAAGGCCAGAAGACGAAGAACATATATCAGGGATGGCTGTCAATTAATATCAACGATGAAGAATCACAATGGGCAAAATCAGGATTTGTAGGAAAACTTCGGAAAGTAGAAGAAGCTGATTCAATACAACAAAAAATGGTGAATGAAGGAATTGTTAGTATTCAAGTTATACCTATGGGGGGCGAAATGGTGTTTTTAAAAGCAGATGAAGATGAAGACCTCAAAACAGTAGTAAAGGATTATCAGGATCTCTTCAATCAATGGTTTTCATTTTTGAGAGAATGGGAACCTAAGGATGGTACGGAAGCGAGATACATATGGTGCAAAATGTATGGAGTACCAATTCATGCGTGGAGAAGAAAGGTGTTTGTAATTCTTGCAACCTCATTCGGTAGTTTTATCAAGATGGATCCGGAAACAGAAGATTTTAAAAGACTTGATGTGGCGCATGTCATGGTGAGAACTCCATATTTGGAGTTCATCAATAGAATTATCAGAATTCAGATCAATACTGAAATTTTTAACATTAGAGTGACAGAGGAAATCTGCGATTGCAAAAACTCAGAAATCGCAGGAAGCAGTAGAGAATTGATGAAAAGATGGCTGGAGTTTGAAAATGAAAGCTCAGATAGTTCATTCATACCTCCTTCCATGGCTTCCATGGAGGAGGAAGAAGATGAATTGAAAATGGCTCAAAATTATGAGCAATTATTACACGACATTGAGAATGATGATGGTGAGGGGCGCGAGGAAGGTCGTGTTGGAAATAGAATACTGGGAAACGAAAGAAATATCAATGAAAAAGAATAAGGAAGTTATTGGGAGGTGGCTGATAATGACGGCGTGGGGCGCGAGGAAAACACAACATTGGAAAAAGAAAAAGAGGCTTCGAAGTCAGGTGATGAGGAAAGTGAAAAGTTGGGTGGGGATTCCGAAAAAAGAATTGACCAAGCTAAACGGGTCCCAAATAGTCAAAACAGTGAGAGAGGCCAAGGTCTTATGCAACGGGGTAATTGTGTCATTACTGAGAGAGAGTTAAATGAGCCGGTGCCTAATACTACAACATTTGGGATAATTGTAGTAGAGTCTTCAGTGGGCCTATCTTCACTCAATTATGCGATTAAACCAAATGAAAATGAGAAAATAATTTTAACTCCCTCCAACAACAAAACAGTACGCCAGCAGGAGAGAGAAAATCTGGGAGCAAGAAGTACTGCAAATAGGGATAATATATTGGAGGGAAATGAGGAAAGTGATTCAAGTCAGTCCGGGGGTAAAAAGTTAAATGAAATTCCTAATCAAGTTGAGGAGGAAGCTGGGGAACAGAACTTGGAAGAAATCAAATCAAAGAAGAAATCAAAACCAAGAAAATGTGGGAACAAAAGGAATGAAGATCTAGAGCAAAGAGGGCGAAATCCACAAGACTTCAAGGATAGAAGGCTAAGAAGATTCAAAATTATGAAGGAAAAGAAGAAATCCTGGAAGAAAAGGCGAATAGAGGAATCGAAGTGTACTAGTAGTCAACGAAACAAGAAAGGAAAAAAGGCAATATCAGGTAATGATCTAAATTGGGTATCTAGCGATTTGGAAAGAAGTAACTGGTCTCTATTACATGGGAATGCAAGAGAAGTGGCAAAGGATGTGTGGGATTTAGGTAAAGAATTTGGTTTGATACATAAGGGAGAAGAGGGAGAAATAATTCAAGAACTAGAAAAGGAAGTGATTGGGAAAAAGGTGAGAATGGGACAGTAGACAAGGAGGTAGAAGAAAGGTGTAAAATATAAATTTATCAAAGATGAAGTTGCTATCATACAACAATAGGGGATTAGGGGGGTTGACAAAGAAAAATGAGATTCGGAGGTTGATTCAACGGTATAAACCCATAATGATCTGCATCCAAGAAACAAAGATGGAAAAGGTAGATAGGAATATGTGCTCAAAGATGTGGAACTCGGAAGAATTTGAATTCGCTTACAAAGCAGCAGAAGGTAGATCCGGGGGTCTGTTGTCAATATGGGATAGTAATATTCTTAAAATCCAGAGGATATCGTCGATGGATTTTGCTTTAATTATGGAGGATGAATGGAGCGACGAACGAAAAACAGTGAACCTGGTAAATGTATATGCACCTTGCGATGGAAGACGAAAAGCGGCGTTGTGGGCAGATTTACGACAGTTAATTGAATCAAAAAGTGAAGATAGATGGTGCTTGATGGGAGATTTCAATGCTGTTAGGGCAGAATCAGAAAGAAAAGGAAGGAGTGAAAACACTAGAAGGGAAGGAATTCGAGCATTTGAAGAGTTTATAGAGGAATCAGATCTTATTGACCTCCCGTTGCACGGTAGAAAGTTTATTTGGGTTAGGCCAGGAGGATCGGCTATGAGCAGGTTGGACAGGTTTCTAATATCTGAAGCATGGAACAGAACCTGGCCGACAGCTACTCAGTGGTGTTTGGATAGGGAACTCTCAGATCATTGTCCGGTTTTGTTAAAGGAATCAGATTTAAATTGGGGCCCTAAACTGTTCAGAATGTTGAAATGTTGGAATGAATTAGAGGGGTACCACAGTTTCGTTAAAGATTGCTGGAAGGGATTTCGAATTGAGGGTTGGGGTATGCACATATTAAAAGAAAAGTTGAGGATGATCAAAGAAAAACTCAGAGGGTGGCACAAAGAACATGCTCAGAACTTAGGTGAAAAAATTTCGGAAGCGAAAAAGGAACTAAAGAAGTTGGAAATCAAAGGTGAAGAAGAGAATTTAACGGAAGATGAGATTAGAGCAAAAAGAGAGATAACGGAGAAGATGCATAAACTATCTAGGCTGAATTGTAGCATACTATGGCAGAAATCGAGAGTTAAGTGGTTACGAAATGGAGACGCAAATTCGAAATATTTTCATGGTTGTATTAACAAAAGAAGGAGGGATAATGAGATCTTATCGTTGGAAGAGAACGGTAGATTGTTAAATGGAGTGGAGGAAATAAAAGGAGCAATTGTTTCTCATTTTCAGAACCAATTCAGTGCTGAAAATCCGAGACCTGTTCCGACAAATATGAATTTTAAAAGAATTACAGGCGAGCAAAGAGAAGATATGGTAAGAGAATTTTCGAAAACAGAAGTTAGAGCAGCGGTGTGGGAATGTGATAATGATAGAAGTCCGGGTCCCGACGGCATATCGTTTGGTTTTATAAAAGAATTTTGGGATGACATCAAAAGTGTTATGCTAAGGATGATGGCCGAATTTCACTCTAATGGAAGAATAGTTAAAGGGGCAAATAATTCGTTTATCGTATTGATTCCAAAAAGGAAAAATCCAGCTAAGATAACGGATTATCGCCCAATTTCATTGGTGGGATGTATTTACAAGGTTATAGCAAAAGTTTTGGCGAATAGGCTGAAAAAGGTGATTGGGTCGGTCATTGCAGAATCTCAATCGGCTTTTATAACAGGAAGACTAATTCTAGACAGCATTGTCGTTGCAAACGAAATTATAGACGAGGCAAAAAAGAAAAAGAAAGAAGTTGTTTTATTTAAAGTGGATTTCGAAAGGGCATATGACTCAGTAGACTGGAATTTCCTAAGTTTCGTGATGGATAAGATGGGATTCCATGAAAAGTGGTTAGGCTGGATTTCTGAGTGTCTCAAGACCTCGTGTGTATCGATTCTTGTTAACGGAAGCCCTACGTATGAATTTAAAATGTGTCGTGGTCTTAGGCAAGGTGACCCTCTGTCACCGTTCCTATTCTTGATAGTGGCCGAAGGCTTTAATATGTTGATGAAGGGAGCGGTTGAAGCTGGTCGGTATTAGGGCTATAAGTTTGATAATGGGGAAGATCGTTTTTCTCATTTGCAATATGCGGACGATACATTGATAATAGGCGAAAAAAGCTGGTCTAACATCAGAGTAATCCAAGCAAATCTGCTGCTGTTTGAAATAATGTCGGGATTGAAGGTGAATTACCACAAAAGGGTGCTAGCAGGGATTAATATTTCACAGCTATGGTTGGAGGAGACAGCAAATATTCTACACTGTAGAGTTGGCAGTTTACCATTTATTTACTTGGGACTGCCAGTTGGAGCTAATCCAAATAGATTAGAAACGTGGAATCCGGTGGTTGAGGTGGTGAGATCAAGATTATCTAGTTGGAAGAGAAAACATTTATCAATCGGGGGGCGAGTGGTAATCATCAAATCAGTCTTGCAAGCACTTCCAGTCTATTATCTCTCTTTTTTAAGGCTCCGTCAGGTATAATTTCTAAGCTCGAATCTATGTTCAAACGATTTCTGTGGGGTGGGGGAGAGGGGGAGAAGAAAATTAATTGGGTACACTGGGACAAGGTCTGTAGGTCTTTAGATGAGGGAGGGTTAGGTATTAGAAAGCTAAAGGAATTCAACCTAGCAATGCTTGGAAAATGGGAGTGGAAGTTTAAATTTGAAGGGTCAGGTATTTGGTTCAAGGCGTTAGTAAATAGGTACGGAACCGAAGCTGTCGAATCGTCGGGTAGAGGAAGGGAGGTATCAAATTGGTGGAAAAGCATTATGTGTCTGAATGTTGGTGAATGGGTTCAAGAATCGTGCTTTTCGGTTAAGGAAACTTATAAAGGGTTGTTATCACAATATGACAACCCGACAACTCCGGAATGTGCTAAGGCTTGGCACAAAGCAGTTCCAGGAAAAGTTTCATGTCTAGTGTGGAGACTGTTCCAAAACAGAGTGGCTACTAGAGATAACTTAGCTAGAAGGGGGGTGATACGAGATGGAGCTATAGATTGTGTTGGGGGGTGTGGCAAAAATGAGTCGGTGTTGCATCTATTCTTTGAATGCCCGATCATGGCGGGAGTTTGGTATGCTGTCTGTCGGTGGTTAAAAATAGCGACGGCATTTCAAATCGATAGTTTTTCACATCTAAATCAATTTGAAGGTCTGCTAGGCGGAAATAGGAAAATCGGAACAAAACTTAAAGTGATATGGTTCGTGTGTATATGGAATATTTGGAAAGCTCGAAATGAAAAGTTATTTCAGAATAAGACCATAGATACTGCAAGCCTGATGGAGAAGGTCAAAATGCACTCTTGGATCTGGTTGAAAGTAAAAGGAAAAGATATGAACCCCAATATTACACTGTGGTGCCTGAATCCAAGGGATACCTTACGTGTTATTGATGTGTGACAGGTTGGTGCAGCAAGGTCTGGTCTACAGCAGGATTCGGGAGAAGTTCAAGCCATTCTGATTGTAATGGTGTGCATTGATGTATTGATGGTGGCATGAATCACTTGTTTAAATGGTTTATTAAAGTTGGCAGAAATAGTTTCTTTGGAAGGGGTGCTTTTATCAGTTGAGCTTTTTGAGGCAATCAGGCTTGGCTCCTTAGAAGTGTAATGTTTCCGATCTTGAGAAACACTTGTTCCTAGAGGCAACTATGTGGGGTTACAGCTGTGGTGGGTGATAGGGTCTGGTTAGAAGGGCAGCTGTGGAAGTTTTTGTTTTATAATCGCCTTGTGATTGTGGTCCTAGTTCAGGCATGTCGGCATAGGCGTGTTTCTTTTGCTGCAATGCCGAAAATGCCTCAGTTTAGGTTAGTTTTTCATCATGCTATATGATTTCTGATTGCAGAAATTGAGAGGTGATGATATAGATCAAATATTTATGATCAGTGTCCCAATTGTCACAAACTCTGTCCTGGTGCTGTCATGCTGTCCAGGTGTTGTTCCTGGTGACATAGTCTGTGATGTATAAGTCCTCTTTGGCTCTTTGTTGGAATAAGAATGGGACTATTGATGGTTAGTGGCTTTTTCGGAACGGGGAAGATTCGTCCGTATTTAGAGTTTGGTGTCTGACAGCAATTGAGCTTGTTTTTCCCTATTCATGTTGAACTGTGGTGTTTGCTCTGCGTGGTATAGCAGTTCATGTAGCGTAGTGCAGATTGCGGTGATCTCGTTCAGCCTGCTTATTGGCCTTGTCTGTTGTTACTGCGATTTTCTTCTGGTGCATTAGCTAAATTTTGCCACATTTTTCGTGTGGTCATACTGTCAGCAGGATCATCGAAAGCTTGAGATTTGGCTTTGGATAGTGATTCTTTCGGAGTTGACCTTGGGTGTGTGTCAGCACTGTTTGTGCTTGATCAAAGATGGAGGTGTTCTGATGTGGTTTGATTTGATGAAGTTGGAGATTTTTTAGGTGTCAAGTCCTTGCGGTATTTCGGGATGTAGTTGCTGTCGACGTAGAATTTTCTCCGGTTTCGTTTCGATCACTGCAGCTGGCGTAAGCCTTTCATCCGGGTGATCCTCGGCTGGAGCAAGTGTTGATACTTGTTGGCTTATTGTCCCAATGAACAAGTTTCATTCGAGTTTGGTTTCCCTCAAAATCCAAGTATCTGGTGGCAACTTGCGCGCGTGACTGCAGCAGGCGTGGTGGAATTGTTTTCTGGCAGGAGTCTCTCATAATCTTTTGTGGATTTTTCTTAGTTTTTGTTTCTGGTGGTTTTGGCTGGGTGATTGTTGTACTAGTGTTGTTCCTTTGTTGCTGTTATTTTGAATAAATTTTTGCATGTGTATGACCTCTGTAACTGATAGCACACCTTGTGCATATTTAATACAATTTGGCTTCTTCAAAAAAAAAATGAGAGACTAATAAAAAAATCAATCTTTGTATATTTCACACAAATTAAAATAAGTTTAAACTAGTTATATTAATTAGACATTTTAATATTATATTTTGTTTTATTTGAATCTTATCTACAAGATATTTAATATTATTTTATTTATCTAAGAAGAATGTCCAATAACATGGGGTTTATACTTGATTCGTCAGGTCCAAGATATAAATACTTTCGTAAAGGATTTTTTGGTACACAATCTTTACTTTTTATTTTCTCTATCATTATTTTGAACCTTAATCTGACTTGAACGTTTGAGTGTTAACCATGCAGGTATTCTTTAGATCCATTGTAACACCCTAAACCACAACACATAATTTATAAAGCATGCGGAATAAAAGAATATTAAAGGTGTCACATTTCTCAACATAACAATTCAAATTGTCTCATAATTAGAAATCAACTTCAATTAAACATAAATAGTTAATTCAACATCTCGCTGACAAAACAAAATAAAGTATTCCTCAACCCAGTGTTACATTATCAAAGTAACGCGTGAAAAACTAAACAGTCGATAAGATACAACAACAAAACAGAAAATAAATGCAGTGAAAATGCCAACTATACCATTCCCCAAAACAACTATTGTTCACTAGTCTCTACATGAGATTCTGCATAACAGACATAAATAACAACACGAGAACAAACAAAAAGGGGGTGAAAAATACATTTCATATATTATCGATGTATAAACAACAAGGGTAGTATATTATCATAGTTAAATCAATCATACAAATCGAACAATAGAGTAATTAATCAACAAATGCAATTATGTATGCAATGTATTCATCTCATCTTCTTTCATGCATGTGGTACCAATATTTCAGATATTCATAGGTGTGTACTGAAGCATCCAACTCGTCACTTTGACCGAAATCTTTACTCGTCACTAGACCAAAGTCCTACTTGTCACTGGATCTCTAATATACATGATGCTTGAATGCAAGAAACAATACAAATCGTCATCCATAATCCTCTAACTCGAATCCTCGTCATTATACATAAATCCTACACGTCACTGGTTCCTTCGAACCTAAACACATCATCATCAATTATCGTCAATGTAAGGCCATGTCACTGGTTCTCCTGAACTTAAACATCTCACACTGATTCTTTCAAACCTAAGCTTACAACACACTAACTCTAACAATTAGAGTTAATGTAAATATCAGTTCGTCTAAAATACAACCCTTAACATTCAACAATACATATCCAAGAGTCATTCAAGAATTAAACAACACCCAACAAAACTCATACTAACAACTTGTTATTCATAGGTTTAAGGGATACGAGCATATTGTTTAAGACTTTAAAACAACCATAAATTAACTCAATTACTTACCAACTTAACTCTAAACATATAAATAATTCAAATCCAAGTTACTTATAAATGTATTAAAATTTCTTAAATCTCTCCAAGGGTTTCTCAAAATCCTTGCCCCTCTAAGTTTATCTTTAGGGTCCCTAAACTCTTGATTTAACTCTAAAACAGAATATTTTACTTCACAATAGCGCAAAATATTATAGACTTATGATAAAATTATGAAATTTTCAAGTTTAAAAATTCATTAAACTTTCTTTCAAATGCATACTAGAAAAAATAGTTTCGGTGACACAATATTACAACCACCATTTTTCCCCCGGCGTTATATAACATTTTGTACGCGCATGTTTTTTTTAATTTTAGTAAGAAACTTTTCATCACGCTTCCTTTAAAAATCCATAGTCATAGAGTTTGGATGACAAGCTTCGAGTCCCAGCATAATTTTTTTTCCTGTTTTTCAATAAAAATTAGCGCGTTTCCCTTTTCATTTATTGTTATTTAAAAATTGAAAGTACAACAACCACGATTGTTTAGTTCAACCGTGGTTATATGTTCCATATTTCATAACGGTTGAAGCTTGCAACCGTTGTGAAGTGTTTTCCCACAAAATCAAAACATTACAGGTACTTCATTTAGTTTATAACACATAAGGGTACCCTAGCGAACAAGACGACAACGATAGCAAAACCTTCACCATCTTCATTCATTTCTGGAAACGAATATCATTTTTGGAAAGGAAATCGTCATCCTCTTCGAATTACGGTACATTAAAAATCTGTCTCTCTTTCATAAGGGTTATTTACCATTATCTCTTTTTGATGTTTCTGAAAGTTAATGTTCTTCGCTAGGTGTCGTAACCCGAAATTTGACCTCCCTCTTTTGCCTTTTGCATGAACATAAGCATTCGCATCGTTCGCATACGCATTCGCACTTTTCTTTGTGTGTTTCCTGTTGCAGGATATCCAGGTTTCCCAAGCTCGATTAATCATATCCTCACAAGGTTATCACATCATCAAAACAAGCACAAAATGAGGGTTTCCATGTCTATTCATCAATACAAGAGGTGGAAAATCGACGCCGGGACTACATCACCTTTTTTTAGGCAAATTGGGCATATTTTGGCCTGGTTAATCGATCAACCATTCAGTGCAATTGTGTTAATCGATTAACATAGGCAGAATAGGCATAATTTGCTTCTTTTTCATGACAACACCTTTGCACACACTTTGGTCTTGGATTCTATAGTATTCTAGCAGCATGTGGAAGATTCTAGACATCTCTAGACATTGCCAAGCTATTCAATTCATTCCAAGTGCATTTTTCTATAATACTTCACTTCAAATTGAGTGCACCATGTTCCTTGTTTTCCAAGTAATGTGGATCTTTGGATGTTGGAGTTTAACTTGGGATTGTTACCGAGTTGGTTCTAACTAACCGAGTTAACCACCTTGACTCGGTGAGTCAAGTCCAACTAACTCCTAACCTAGTTCCAAACCCAAAGCTAATTCCAAACCAAATTCCAAACCTCTCACACTCCAAACCTAAAATCTATATAAACACACCTTCACTCACTTTTCAAAGGATCCACCATTTCATCCAAAATTCCTCAACCATTCTCTCCCATTTCTCACACAAATTTCTCACAGTTCACTCTCAATTCTCTCACATTCTCTCTGATTTTTTCTGCTACATTTTCATCTTCATCTCACTTCTCTTCCAAAACCTCACTAAAAGCTCTTAATTCTTGAAGGATAATCACTTTTCACATTGAAAGTGATTATTTCTTGAGCTTAACCTCCATTGCCATTCCATTATACTGGTTTTTCTGGAGTTCTAGTAGCTTTTGGATTCATCTCAAGTGATTGATTCAAGTTTCTTCGGTGATAATTCTCATTTTGGAGTTTTCGTCGCGATTTGATCGGTTTCGATACGTTTCGACTATAATTGAAGATGCCTCTGGTTTTCTTTGATTATCTTCATCAAGATCACATTGCAACATTTACCAAGGCACATCTCAGCCTTGTAGGTTGGTGGATCTCCTTTATTTTATCATTTCGATCGTTTTCGTATCGTTTGCGATGTAATTGCGATGTTTTTGCGTGTGAATTGATTATACTTTTGCTTTATCCATGATCTTGGTTGTGTAATTGATTTTATTGTTGATCATTTGCTGCTTCTAAACTTTATTTTTTGTACATAATTGTTTGCCCTAGCATTGGAGTGATTACACAATAAAAAAGTTGGCCAAAAGCACTTTTCAAAATTGATTTTCTGCTCCCTGTCCAGTGTTAATCGATTAACACTTTGCAGTGCAATAGTGTTAATCGATTAACCAGTATTTTTTGCACTTTTTCAAGTGTTAATCGATTAACACTTTGTAGTGCAATTATGTTAATCGATTAACACTGAACCAGAAGGCCATTTTCTTGCATTTTCAAGTGTGTTTGCCATGCTTTCTTCATTTTAACTTCCATTGATTGTCATGCTTGATTTTATGGATGTTATAAATGTTATTCAACTTCTGTATAAAGCTTATTCATGAACTTTTGTTGCACACTTTCGATTATTCAAATTATTCATGTTTTGGCATCATGTGAATATAATCATTCTTGCATTTTCCTTTGATCACATAATATGACTTTGTGTTGTATTTTGGTTAATCATTTGGTACTGTTTTGTACTCCTTTCCTTGGTTTTGCATTAAGTTTCATTCTTCATGGATGAGCTTAATTTTGTATAATCAATAATTCACACCTTTTACCTTAATGATTTTTCATCCTCTTTGGAAAATTATTGGCATGGCTTTTCCCTTTGATTAATTGATCAAAACCATGTTTCGATTAATTGATATTCCCCTTCCCTCTCTTTAGGCTTCCTTTAGAGCTTTCTCTCTCGATCCCCCGTGGAGTTGGAGTTTCGCGCTACGCCCTACATCGGAGCATTGTATAAATTGGAGCTGTTATGCTGTCTGTTTCTCCACGCGGGAGCACTGTACAACTTGGAACTGTTGTGCCGTCTGTTTCAACTTCCGCATTACACCCTGTGTGTTAGAGAAGGAATGAGAATGGAGAATTCCTACTCTCATTCTGACTACTTCAGGTAGGGGACGAATGACCCTCTGCTTGGTTTAGTCACCTCTATCTCCAGGCAGTAGTGTGCTTTCTTTCCCCAGTCGAGTCGATCCTTGATCACTCTTTTCCCTTTGCAATCTTTTTCGATCCTTGATCACTCCTATCTCTTTCGATCTATCTCTTTTGGTCAATCACCTTCTTGGTTACGATCCTTTGTTCATTGGGTTAGCAAGCCTTCTTCGTTTCAATACCCTATTCTTTTCTTGCGGTCAATCATTGTTCTTTTGATTCCCCTGAAGAGTTTCTTTTCTCTTTCTTCGGTTAAATATGGTACTCCTGTTACAACCGAATCCTCTGCGGAGTTCGCAACCTTCTTTTGGTTCTTCTCCCTTTGTTGGTTGATCACTGCCTGTCAGTTAAAACACCAATGTGTGCACTTTTTCTTCAGTTAACCACATTCCGTCTGTTAAAATACTGAGCCATTTTTCGAGTTAATCACCTCCTCTTGGTTAATCACTCATTTTTCTCGGTTAATCACAGTTCTCCTGTTAAAACCGAATCCCCCACAGTTGGCAACCTTTATTGGTTCGAATACTTGCGCACTTGGGCTAGTAACCTCTGTTTGTTCAATACCCTCCTTCGTTGGTCAAGTGTTGTTTGTTCAGTCATTACCAACACCCCTTTTGGGTTACGACCTTTGATCGGTCTTACACCCGTTCTGCTGGTTAATCACAATTTTCTCAGTTAAAACCAATGCTTCTCTGTCTCCCATAGAGTTGCAATCATTGTTTCCTCGGTTAACCACTGTTTATCAGTTAATATACTAGTGCCCCCTAAGAGTCAAACACCTTCTCTTGGTTCAGCACTATCTCTCTTGGTTTATCACAGTCCGTCTGTTGACACCATTCTCTTTTCCCCGCCAGAGTTTTACTCTCTTTCTTCGGTTAACCACTGCCATCCAGTTAATATACCAAGTCTACCTTTTATATTGGTTTTGACACCATTCCTTTATTTGGATCCCCATCAGTTCTTTGATCTTTTCTTCCCCAGCGGATTCTTTTCTATTCAATTTGCTCTTACTTTCTTGGTTTCGACACCAATTCTCTTTGTCATCCACAGCGGAGTTCTTTCATTCTTGGTTTTGACACCATTCTTTTCCTAGTCTCTTGTGCGATCGCTCTTACTGTGTGGTCTTCCCCAGTAGAGTTTTTGTTTCACTCTTACCCTTGGTTTTGACACCACTTCTTTTGTTTTGCTGTTTCTTTCTTGTTTTGTTTTTTGTTCGGTTCCACGAACTACGGAAGCTCTGATTCTGCATTCGTTCGAATGTCAGATATGTAGGCACGAGACGCGATGTCTTGGCGAGCACACTTCCACCCTTCTTTCCTTCTCCCTTTCTTCATTCCTCTCTGTCCCCTGGTTCCAAGAACTACGACGCTCTGATTTCCTCATTGCACTATGAGGGTACGTAGGCACGCGGGCCCCAATCCTCCGCGAGCACTTTCTTTCTTTTCTTTCTTTCTCCCCTTTCTTCTCTCTCTCTCTCTCTCTCTCTCTCTCTCTCTCTCTCTCTCCTTTTCCTTTAGCTAGAAGTCTTTAGACATATAACCCATCCAAGCCTAGAAGCAAGCGAAATAGTTCCCATCGAGTACGACGGATGCGTTAGGTGCTAGTACCTTCCTTTCGCAAAACCGACCCCCGTTCCCGTTTCTCTTCCCCTTGGGTTTTATCGATATTTTCCTTGTCCTTTGGGACTAAATAAAGTTCGGTGGCGACTCTGTTGTTATCTTTGAGTGTGCGACTCACTCAGGATGTAAACCAGCCATCTTCAGCTGGCGACTCTGCTGAGGGAGTCCTTGCTTGCAAGTTGGGGTCTCGCCTAGTTTTGTTTGCTTTCTTGCTTGTTTGGGTGTTTATCTTTTGCGCTTTACCCGCTTTATCTTTACTTACTTTATGTTTATTTATCGCATTTATTTACTACTTTGAATATTCATATGCTGTATATTCTGGATATCTGCTATTTTCTGCTGTTGTTGGGATGGGTAGATATTATTGGAGAGAAAGGTCCTAACACCGGGCCTAGTATACACATAGGCTAGAATGTAGATAGTCGTGAGGCCTGCGTTTTGCGCGTTGGGATATCACGAGACCCACATCCCAGATCGTGATTCGTTTGAGAATACTTCCGTCCTGTGAGAATTCACTACGGCGGGGGGTTTTCATTCTGAGTCCACAACGCCAAAATTGGCTTTTCACATCGCACCAAAGACAACGCTTTTTAGTCAAAGCGCTGCTATAGGTCTTTAAAAAATTTCGCTAAAAAAAAGCGCTGTAAAAAGATAGTCTTTAGAAAGCGCTTTTTAAAAGCGCTGTTAAATGCCCTAAATAGAATCCACCTTAGAAAGCGCTTTTTCAAAAGCGCTGCTATAGGTTTTACCTTAGAAAGCGCTTTAAAAAAGCGCTCTTATAGGTTAACCTTAGAATGCGCTTTCAGAAAGCGCTGCTATAGGTCTTAAATTCTCCTCACTTTAGAAAGCGCTTTCTAAGGAAAACACTCTCATAGGTAGCACTTAAGAAAGCGCTTTTTGAAAAGCGCCCTCTAAGGTCATTTATGAATTAAAATATAAAACACATTTCATATCATTTTCAGAACCATCTTTTCATTTTCTGCTCTCGACCGTTCTTACTGCTGAAACCCTTGCGTTCAATCGTTCTTACATGCTGAAACTGCTTTCATTGCCGTCGTTCTGAAGCTTTGCCGTCACCGTAGCCGTCGTTCTGAACCGTTGTCGTCGCCGTTGCCATCGTTCATTCTTGTATTCGTGAAGGAGAAGACGAAAAGGAAAAGAAGAGGTACGTTGTTGTTGTTGTTCTTGCTTCATACATTGTTCTTGCCGTCGTTGTTGTTGTTGCCGTTCATTCTTGCCGTCAGCATTGCCGTCGTTCTGTTGTTGTTGTCGTTCTGTTGCTGTTGTACATTATATTTATGTTCTATTTCTGTTGCTGTTTACTATTTGGTGCTTTATGAGAAGTTTTGTTCATGTGTATTATACTCAGAACGACGACAATGTTTACTATTTGGTGTTTTATGTTCGTAACCTCTGTTGCTGTTTACTATTTATGTTAGTAACCTCTGAAAGACGGCAATGTATTATACTCGTTCTATTCCATTTCTGTTGCTGTTTACTATTTGGTGTTTTATGTTAGTAACCTCTGTTGCTGTTTACGATTTGGTGTTCATGAGAAGTTTTATTTTTGTTATTACATGATATTACACAGTATGTTTCTTGAAATCTCTTTTGTTGTTACATAGTATTATACTCAGAACTTGTTTTGATTATTAATGGATTAATATTAGTACAAGACATTATTTTTTAGGATTAAGTTATGTTAATTAGTTTGATTATTTAGATTATGATAGGTTATTAACCAATGTTTTTATTTCTTAAATATTTGAAATTTCTTTATTTCTAACATTATTTTATTTAAAATTTAACCTTTGTTTTTAAGGATTGTTAATCACTATTTAGATTAATTAGTTTACATTATTTTCTTTTGAATTTTTGATTTTTTGCTTAGAATAGAATTGTTTAGGATGTATTTTTTTGGTAGTCTCGTTTTTAATTTGCATTAATCTTCTTGGCTTCTAATTTGGTGACTTGTAACTTATGTTCCTTTTATTTGATCTTATAATTATGATTTGTATTGGCTATTGTTTTTGTGATATATGATGTTTTGGTTTTCTTTTATGGAATATGGATTTATAGAAATATGCATGTGTAAGCTGAATTTAGTTTCTTTAACTTGAGATTGTTGCTCTTTTATATGAATTTAGTTTTTCTGTCATTTAATTTTTGTTTTTTTCTTTCTTCCAGGTCAAATGGCTAGTAACCAGGACGACACACACGAGACACATGATGAAAATGAAGCTCAGAATGAACCTTCAAATGTAGAAAGTGAAATAAAACGTGGAATAACTATTATGAAGTCAATCATCCATGCTAGAGATAAAGGGATCAAGTTTGATGTACATTGGAGTGATGAGAACCAACTAATTGAGCCTAACGGTTCAATGTTGTCTTCATACATTGGTTCACTTGTCCGTCAGCATATTCCAATTACCAGTGATAATTGGAGGAGTCCAAAGTTGAAAGCTGGTAAAGATAAGATATGGACTGAGATACAGGTACTTTAATTTACTTATACTAACACACTATATGTTTATATGTTTATAAGATAAGATAAGTCTTTAATTTACTTATACTAACACACTTTATGTTTATATGTGTATGTTTTTTTGTAGAGGTCCTTTAATATTGATGAAAGCCGAAAAAAATATTGTCTTCAGTTGGCCGGAAAGAGACTCAGAGGGTTCCGAGCCTTATTATCAAACAAATATCTTAGGGATGCGGATAAAATTTTTGTTGAAGTAGAACTTCCACAGTTGTATGCGAATGTGATTGAACCCGAAGAATGGAGCACGTTTGTAGCCAAATGGAAAATCGAAGAATTCAATGTAATGTTATCTTGTCATGTCTATTAATTGTATTATATACTTGTTGCATTAGTTTGTTCTGATATGACTTAAACTTGTTTATCCAGAATTTGAGTGCCGTTAATCGTCAAAGAGCATCAAAACCCGCGTATCCATACAGAAAAGGGCGTTTAGGATATGCACGATTACAACAAAAATTGGTACGTATATATTAATGCTATGATTTTATTAATTGTATTATTGTGTTATACTTGATGAATTTATTATTTAACTAAATGTGTAGTTAGAAGAGACGAAAAGTGAAGAATCATCACTTCCGGGATATGTTTTGTGGAAGGAAGCTCGTGTGGGTAAGGATGGAGTTGTTAGGGAAGATGTTCAGCATGTTTATGACGAATGTGTAAGTATAACATTATGTCTTTAAGTTAATCGAAATTTTATTAAAATATAATTAATTTGTAATCCCCACTAATAATTTTCAATTTGTCAATGAATTTCAGGAGACTCTATCTAAATCCTTAACCACAGGCGAGGAGGATTGCAGGAGCATTCTTAGTCGAGTACTAAATGTTCCTGAGTATTCCGGCCGGGTGAGAGGTAAAGGATTTGGTGTGACTCCATCTTCCTTGTATCCCATAAAAAAAATGGTTAAAATGGGATTTAAAAAAAAAATCATCAAAATTATACGTAGAGAAAAGACAGCGATTTCTAGAAAAAGCGCTGTCTATAGTTCACAAAAGAAAGCGCTTTTCCAAAAAAGCGCCCTCTAAAGGTATAGAAAAATTGATAACTAAAATTATAGGCATATATAAGACAGCGCTTTAAAAAGCGCTGTCTAAAGAGGCCTTTAGACAGCGCTTTTTCTTGAAAAAGCGCTCTCTAAAGGTATATAGAAAAATTCATTAAAATTTTATACGTATACATTAGACAGCGATTTTGAAAAAGCGCTGTCTAAAGGCCCACTTTAGAGCGCGCTTTTTACGGAAAAAGCGTTGTCTAATGTATACTTTAGAGAGCACTTTTTCATAAAACAAAAGTGCTGTCTTTACCTACGACAGCGCAACCTTAGGCAGCGCTTTTAAGCGTTGTCTAAGGCCTAAAAAAGCGCTGTCTAATGTCTTGTTTGGCATAGTGGTCCTATGGTTTGGGCGACCTTTCTAGGGACCACCTTGTTGTGTCTAGATCACACCTGTGAGGGGGATGGGTTTTTGCAGGAAAACAAGCCACTTTATACCCTTGTTCTCTCGCACGCCAGATTGCTTCACCGACACATCGAATTATGTTACACCGACACAGGATTATATGCAGATATCCTGACTGTTCAGATTTGATAGTTCAGACAGTGTTGGCTTCTTGTTGTTGTGTTGCATGTCATTTCATCATATCAAATTAATTTTTGCATATGCATAAAACTTTATTTTTGCATGCATATCATACATTCATTTGCACACATATGCACGTCCCTTCATTTGAAACCATTGCTCATCCTTGTCTACCTTCCTTGTAGCAAGATGACGACTCGACATCGGTATTTTACTCGCTCAAACAAATCCAGGATCATGGCTGACTTCAAAGCTGAGAATGCTGCTTATAAGGAAACTCTGGCTCAATTCCAAGGTCGGATGGATCAGTTCCAGACAAACATGGACAAATTATGGAATTCCTTCGTGCCCAAAGGGACGCTGATGCTGCTGCCACTGTTGTTGCAACCCCTACTGATGCAACTGTTGTCACTCCTATTGTGATTGTTCCTCCTGTTGTTACGGCTACTCCTGATGTTGTTGTTCCTTCTCCTGCTAGAGTTAAAGTACCAATTGAGCCTGTGAATCAGTCTGTTGTTCAACCCGGTTTGAACCAGATGCCCGCTGGTTTTCTTTGGGGCATGCCTCCGAATTACACTCCTCAGATTGCGAATAGTGGTAGCGCCTTCATGCCATATCAGCCTTTTGGTGCGCCTATGCCTAATGGGAATACTGCCGCATATCCATGGGTCATGCCTGCTCCAGTCCCAACCCCAGTGGTGAATGATGATCCTGAGAATCTTCAGGTTCAAGCTCATCAAACTGTCGGGTTGGATGACACTGAAACTCCTGATGAAGAAGAGCATGTGTACAGGGGTCCTCTTATTCTTGTTCCGGTTTCATCTCGATCTGCTCAAACCGCTGCTCAGAATGTTCATCCTGGGATGTTCTATCCTGGGGCATCTTCCTCAGCTGCTGGGGTACCTCCTCCGAATTATCCGTATGGTGTTCCGATGGGTTAGGATGCTGGTCAGATGGTTAATCCAGGTTTGGTGTATCCTTCTCAGTTTGCTACTCCGCAAGTGAATGCTCCTGCCGCTTCTCAGTTGCCAAATCCTCAGATTCTTGTCAGGCCCACTAATCAGAATAGATCTGTTGACTACAAGTTGTTGGAAGAACGTATCAGAGCTATTGAGGGGTTTTCTGCTTTTGGCATGGAGGCCAAGGATTTGTGTTTGGTTCCAAATGTTGTGCTGCCACAGAAATTCAAGATACCTGATTTACCAAAATATAAAGGTTTAAACTGCTCGCGTAGTCACATCACTATGTACTGCAGGAAGATGGCATCCCATATTGATAATGATGAATTGCTTGTTCATTGTATTCAAGATAGTTTGTCTGGTGCTTCATTGGATTGGTACATGGGCCTGGAGCGCAGTAAAATCCGTACTTAGAGGAATCTATCTGAAGCGTTCGTGAAATAATACAAATACAATCTTGACCTGGCGCCTACTAGATTGCAATTGTAGAATCAGTCTCAGCGCTCAGCTGAAACATTCAAGGAGTATGCACAAAGATGGCGTGAGATGGCATCTCGTGTGCGACCTGCTCTCTCTGACAATGAGTTGGTTGACATCTTTATGGGTACATTGCAAGGATCCTACTATGAGAAAATGGTGGGTAGTTCTTCATCGAACTTCGCTGATGTTGTAACCATTAGTGAACGGATTGAGAATAGTTTGAAGACTGGAAAGATTCCTGGAGCTGCTTCCCAGCAGCCGACCACTAGGAAGTCTCAGAACAGTCAGTCCAAGAAAAAGGATGGTGAAGCCAACGCTGTGACAACTCAAGTTTCTCCTCAGTATCAAGCTCCCATGGCTCCCATGCCGTATTATCCATATCCATACATTGCTGCTGTACAGTATCAACAACCTCCATATCAGTATCATCCGCAACAACCAGTTCAGAATGCTCAGAATCAGCAACAGAATCAACAGAACAACAAAAATCAGCAGAATCAGAACCGTCAGAACAACAAAAATCAAGGAAACCATAAGCGTCCGAATTTCGACAGAATTCCGGTGTCATACACCGAATTGTTTCCTTACTTGGTTCACCAAGGGGCAATTGTCCCCAAGCAGATTGCACCTGCAATTCCTCCATTTGGCCCGAAGCATAATCCAAATGCATTCTGTGCTTATCATGCTGGATAGATAGGACATGCAACAGAGGATTGCTTTGTTTTCAAAACTAAAGTTCAGAAACTCATTGATAAGAAGGTTCTGACTTTCGCTGAGGAAGGACTTAACATTCAGAATACTCCATTACCCAATCACAATGGACTTGCGGTTAACATGATTGAGGATAGTTCAAGGGCTGAATTGATCATGGATGTTGATAAAGTAAAGACCCCGATGGTTGTGGTTTTCAAGAAATTGAATGAACACGGGCTGTTGAAAGGGCTGCATGGTAAGTGTCAGATTTTCGACGATATTCCCAACCAGTGTCGAAGGCTGAAGGGCTGTGTCCAGATTTTGATGAACCGAGGTGAAGTGCAATTTTCCAGATCTAAACCTATTGAGGAAGTTGCTGCTATCGAGCCGTTCACCATCGTCTATAGAAAAGTTCCAGTTGAATCCCCTAAACAGAAGAAGGTACAACCCATTGTTGTTTGCCCGCCTAAACCGTTTCCATGCCAGAATTCTAAGGAGGTACCTTGGAAGTATAGGTCTACTATGTTTTTTGGAGGTTAAGAGATAAGGTTCGCCGAATTTGAGATCGTGAATGTTACAGCTGGTGGAGGTATGACTCGTAGTGGACGAGTGTTCTCTCTGAAGGTCACTACAAAGCCTGTGCAAGTTCCAACTGTTGTTTCTCCTAAGGAGACACCTGCATCTGCCACCCCTGTTGTTAAACAAGGGGCATCTACTGCCATTCCAGTATCGATTATCCCGTCGGAGGATGTTTCAAAGAGCAAAGAGACCATTGATGTTCAAGAGTTCCTTAAGTTGATCAAGAAAAGTGACTTTAAAATTGTGGATCAGCTGGGTCAGACTCCCTCGAGGATCTCAATTTTGTCCTTACTCTTGAGTTCGCCTGCGCACTGATCAACTTTGTTGAAAGTCTTTAACAGTGCTCACGTTATGCATGATATATCTGTCGTCGAGTTTGATGATGTAGTGGCCAACATAACTGCAAGTCGGTATTTGGGTTTTAATGAATCAGATTTGACTCCTGAAGGAATTACCCACAATAAAGCGCTACACATATCTGTAACCTGCACAAACATCATGTTATCTCGTGTTATAGTGGATATCGGTTCTTCCCTCAATGTGATGCCTAAGGGCACATTGAGTTAATTACAGGTGGAAGGAAACGAGATGAGACCAAGTGCCTTAGTTGTCAGAGCCTTTGACGGGTCTCGAAGGCAAGTCATTGGAGAAGTGGATTTACCCATCAATATTGGGCCGCATTTGTTCACAATTACCTTCCAGGTGATGGACATTAATCCCGCGTACAGTTGCCTACTGGGTCGCCCGTGGATCCACGCTGCAGGGGCAGTTACTTCCACTTTGTATCAGAAGTTGAAGTTCATGTTTGATGATAAGCTTGTCATCGTCTGTGGGAAAGAGGATTTAATTGTAAGCGAGTTATCATCCTTCCGATATGTCGAGACTAAAGAAGGCATAGCTGAGGTGCCGTTGCAGTGTCTCGAGTTTGAAGATGTCAGCTCTGCTTCAACTAGTCAAGGTAGATCACCACAATTGACTTTAGCGTCTGCTAAGAGTGCTAAGGAGACTATCCAGAAAAGGTGCTTTGTCAGGCTGGGGGCATGTGATTGATGTGGTTGAGAAGCGTAATCGTTTTGGATTGGGTTATTATCCTGGCCGACAATCTGGTTCCTCTCGTCAGAAGCAGTGCAACTTGATCAAGTTCAGTAGCGCGGGTTTCCAGCAAGGTGACATCGTGGCAGCTATTGATGATGCTGGTCCTAGTAATCAGACTTCAAGCTTTGTGTGCAAGTGTCCGCCAGGTTTCAAGCTCAACAATTGGACATCTACCGTGATTCCTGTGTTTTTCCCATATAACATGTAATGTATTTTGCTTTTTCATTCCCTCGTCCTCGCCCGAGATGAGTGGATAGCTTGTAAAGGGCCTCACGCTTTTGCAATATTATGTGATCAATAAATAAAAGTTTTTTGCATTCAAAATCAAGCTCTATTTTCTTTTTTTATTTTACTTTTTCACAAACAAATGACAAAAGTTTCTTTTCCTTTTCACTTTTCAAAATAGCTCATTCTATTCATAAACATGCAGAACTAATAAAAGCATTGATAACAACATGGCAAACATCCCTTGTAATTCTGGAATTCCAATTAACCAAGCCTAAGAAGATGGTGATGAAGATTGTGAATTACCGGCTGAACTAGCAAGGCTCCTTGAGCACGAGCATAGGGAGATTCAGACACACAAAGAGCCAGTGGAAGTTGTCAATCTTGGTACTGATGAGGTCAGAAGAGAAATCAAGGTTGGCGCATCCCTCGCAGAGCATGTACACTCCGAGTTGGTCAAGTTATTGAAAGAGTATGTTGATATCTTCGCCTGGTCCTATCAAGATATGCCTGGGTTGGATACCAACATCGTTGAACATCACTTACCTCTGAAGCCCGGATGTCCTCCTGTCAAGCAGAAACTCAGAAGGACTAGACCCGACATGACACTCAAAATCAGAGAAGAGGTAAAGAAGCAGCTTGATGCTGGGTTCCTAGCCACTTCCGAATATCCTGAATGGATTGCCAGCATCGTCCCAGTTCCAAAGAAAGATGGTAAAGTCAGAATGTGTGTGGATTATCGAGATCTCAACAAGGCAAGCCCTAAAGATGATTTTCCTTTGCCTCATATTGATGGCTTAGTAGATAACACAACGCAGTTCTCTGTTTTTTCCTTCATGGACGGGTTCTCAGGATATAATCAGATCAAGATGTCCCCAACCGATATGGAGAAGACTACCTTCATCACGGCATGGGGTACATATTGTTACAAGGTCATGCCATTCGGTCTAAAGAATGTAGGGGCAACATACCAACATGCCATGACAACCCTCTTTCACGATATGATCTATAAAGAGATTGAGGTTTACGTGGAAGATATGATTGCCAAATCCAAAACAGAAGATGATCACCTGGTTCATCTGAAGAAACTGTTTGTCAGACTCTGGAATTTTAGATTGCGGTTAAATCCTGCGAATTGCACCTTCGGAGTTTGATCTGGTAAACTGTTGGGCTTTATTGTAAGTCAGAAGGGCATTGAAGTTGATCCTGATAAGGTTCGGGCAATTCAGAACATGCCGCCTCCCAAAACAGAAAAAGAAGTTTGTGGCTTTCTGGGCAGACTCAATTACATTTCAAGGTTCATTTCCCATTTGACGGCTACCTGTGTGTAGCGAGCGATTTTGGATGTGGTTGCGAAGCACTACCGCTCTTTGGTATCTACAGTTCGATTCATTTTTTATCCTATTGAAGCTGACGAAGGAAGGGAAATAGATGTCTTAAATTAACCCTGCTTGTAAACTGAGGTTAAACAGTCAAAACTGTTGGTTTACAGATGCTACAAAGATTCGGGGTCTCTATTAGGTTTATTTTGTTAAAAGTAGTGTTTGGTCGATGGGTTGAAGGTTAAGATGTTTAGGACAGATGTATGAAAGTATGGGATTTTGGGTTTTTTGTTTAGTGTGCTCACTAAGATCTCTCTTTCAATCTTATGCCTACGTATTCCCGTTTTTTTCCGAAACAGGGAAATCAGAGCGATCGTAGTTCCTCCTATTTTATGCGAGGAAATGGTTGTTTTTGGTGTCTTGTTCAAAGCCCAAGACGTGAAGCGAAAGTTAGTTTGTATCTTGTTCAAAGCCCAAGATATGAAGCTAAAGAGTCTATTTGTATCTTGTTCGAAGCCAAAGATGTGAAGCTAAAAGGTGTTGTCTTTAGAGAGAATTTGTCATCTCTAAAGAGGGGTTTGTCTGTCACAACTGTTTATAAAGGAGAATTACTTTAACCGGGATGTGTGAATACGGCAATGCCATAATTTCCTTTATAGGGAATTTCCAACCTGAAGGAGAAGACTTTAACTCAGTGTAGAGCAATGCCATCTTTCCTTAGGAACTTCTCATGCTAAAAGAGGGACAGTGGCATGGATGTAGATGATCCAGAGGCTTGCCGCTTACAGCGATTAGATGAAGGGGAATGAGTTGTTGATGTTTGTGTACTATGAACGAGGCACATCTTTGATGCTAAAAGGTTGATTGGATCAACCAGTGGTTTTCTTATACAAAGCCTAAGAGGAGGCTAATATATGTCTCGTACAAAGCCCGAGAGAGAGGCTAAAAGGGTTGACTCAACAGGGAATCTTTTGGTATCTCGTATAAAGCCCGAGATGGAGGCTATTTGACTCAACAAGAGAGTTTTTGTGTGTCTCGTACGAAGCCCGAGAGAGAGGCTAAAAGGGTTGACTAAACAGGAGAGTCTTTTATGGTATCTCGTACGAAGCCCGAGATGGAGGCTAAAAGGTTTAGCTCCGCTGGGGAGAATCATTGTACAAAGCCCAAGAGGAGGCTATGGTGACTGTTTTAGTCAAGTGACAGGTCCAATATGCTAATTTAAAGAGAAAATCAGTTCTTATATGAGTAATGTTGGCACTCAGGGATTTTGATTCGAGGATCAGGGTTATTTCCTGTTCTTTAAGGAAGTGGGAAATCCGAAGGGTATTGAGACTGTCCGAGTCTACGGGTTTTCTTCCTATTTTTGAAGGGAGCTTGAGAATGTCTTGGATCTTCAAGGAAATTAGACTGTCCAAGTCTAGAGTTTCATCTTTTGTACTATGCTTTGAGAAACAGTAGTAGACTCTTGGAAAGACTGTTCTATTAAGATGACTGATTTCTGTTCCTACACCTCTAGGAGGTCGTCGGGATAATTTGTACGAAGCCAAAGAGGAGGCTAGAAACTTTTAAGAAGCCGATAGGTCCTTGTATGAACCCCAAGAGGAGGCTATCATTCCCAGAGGAAGAATCATTATATGAAGCCTAAGAGGAGGCTGTAAAAACTTCTAAGAAGCCGACGGGTCCTTGTACTAAGCCCAAGAGGAGGCGGGGATGCTTTTAGGAAGCCTGTGGATCCTTGAACAATGCCCAAGAGGAGGCCGATGCTTTTAAGAAGCCGATGGGTCCCCAAACCCCGAGAAATTCAAGACAGGCCATTCACGAGGAATAGATCAAGCCAGGAAAGTCCGAGAATTTGGAAGAAGCTCAAGAGATGCCATTCACGGAGAAAAGATCATCTATGGGGAGTAGAGTTTCTTGACAAGTGCTTTTAAGAAGCCTGTGGGTCCTCAAACCCCAAGAAATTCAAGACAGGCCATTCACGAGGAATAGATCAAGCCAGGAAAGTCCGAGAATTTGGAAGAAACTCAAGAGATGCAATTCACGGAGAAGAGATCATCTCTGGGGAATAGAGTTTCTTGACAACATCTACGAGTGACAGTCTTTGAAAGGGTTCACCGAGAATGCTGCCTTTCATATCTCCATATTGTTTAACCCCAAGAGGAGGGAAGACTGTGTCTAGTAATCCTATGGGGATCTAGTTTTGACTATTTAAGAGTGATCAACGGGCTTAATGCTAGACGTAGTTGCCGGGGAAACTCTAAATATCTATACTATTATTACACAGTTGATATAAGTTTATGAAAGAAGACTTACAGTGAGCAGCCCCACAATACAGTTATATGTATATGAAAGCGGTAAATGAAAGCATATAAACACTTACTCGGTTGTAGAGCTTCCATGCTGTTTGGTTAGTTGTTCAACAAAGAAAGATTGAAAACAACAGTATATTTCAAAATCAAAGGAGAAAGTGCTTTGAAAAAGAAAGATTTGGGGCTTACAGCTCAAGGGGAGGCCCAGGGTTTTATCAGTGATCGCACTGTCGAATTTGTACAGAGGGACTTATACAAGTGACTGAGGCCCAAAAATTATTTTTTGTACAAAAGGATGTGTCTTATACTCTCTCAAGAGGCCCAAAAAGTCTTAAAGAAAAGAAATGGGTCTTACTACTCGAGGGTAGGCCCAAGATTTGTTTTTCAACGGATGATGATCGCGTCGAACTTTTTGAAATACAACGGGACTTATACCATAAGTGAGGCTCAAAATAGGTTGTATTTACAAAGGGTTGGGTCTTGCACTTTATTAGAGGCCCAAAAGAAAAAGAGTGGGGCTTATAACACGAGGGTAGGCCCAGATGATTTTTCGTTTAAAACGGCGATCACGCCGAGATTTTTGAAAATGCAGTGGGTCTTATACAATGCATTGAGGCCCAAAATTGTTTGGTTTTCAAAGGGGGTTGGGTCTTACACTCTAATAGAGGCCCAAAAGTTTTGAATGGGTCTTATAGCTCGAGGAGAGGCCCAATTGATTTTTAAAAGGCGACGATCGCGCCGTTCACTTGTATAGAGGGACTTATACAATAAGTGAGGCCCAAAAAGTTTTATGTACAAGGGGGTTGGGTCTTACACTCTATTAGAGGCCCAAAAGTTTTGAAAATGATTTATGAGGGTTGAATTAATCAAAAACCCTAATTTGTTTTCAAAATGTGTTTTAATTGAATAAAATATTCAATTAAAATGATCAAAATTGTTTAACATGTGGAAAACAAATTGTGATCTTGGATTAATGCTTCATAAATCAAGTTTTTCCCTACAAAATGATTAGAAATCATTAAAATTTGCAAAATCAATAAGGAAAAAATATTTTAAATGTCAAAAACAATTAAAACATTAATTCTTTGCAAAAATATAAATTATATGAAATAAATAATATTTTTGGGATTTTTTGGGAAAATAAAATATTTTAACATTTTTGTGAATTATTAAAAAAAGAATCAACTCAAAATCATTAAAACTCAGAGAGAAATTAATTTTTGAATCAATTAAATAAAATCACAAAATTCAAATATTTGAATTTATGAAAATGGCCCCAAGAACATGGACCAAGAACACGCGCGTTTTCTGTCTTGCCCAGATTTGCATTTTCTATCCAATCTCACGGAATACTTGATCATATCATGCAATCCACATACCAATCAACTCGTTTCAACCTCACGATCATGTCTATGGCAATTAATTTCATTTAAATTAAGCATAAAACAAGAAATCACGAAAAATCCTCAAGAACCCTAAATTCTGCATGAAGGCTAGGATTTTTGATACACGATTCAAACAAAGCAATTACTAGAGGGGAAACATTCCATGCATGATTATGAACATTTGGCAAAAGTATTGTGCGAGGAAATATGCATAGATTGAGAGATGGCCAAGTTAAGGCTTACCTCTAGGTCGTGACCGCAAGAGCAAATTGATTTATGAGTAGGAGGTGTTACAGATGAGTTGTGATGATCTGAACAGCTTCCCTACACCCTATGGAGTGTGTTTAAATGCTTGGACTTGATGGAAATTGGCTGGATCACTTCATGGCATCTCAACTGCAACTTGGTTAAAACCTTGAGCAATTGACTGGTGATTATGAGAAATCAGTGTTCCAGATGTTGTTTAAGTGTTTGATCAGCTCACATATGATGTATATGAGGTGTGTGTGTGATTGGTTTGAGTGGAATTGCTCTCTAATGAAAAACCCGATAGTGACTTGCTAAGAAAGGCATTTTTTAGAGTGAGAAGTGGATTTTGAGAAAGGCAAGTGTTGTAGGCCTTTGGTGTACTTAAACTGATCAAAATTGAGCTCTATTTATAGTAGAGCAAGTTTGTTTTGCAAGGAATAGTGAATGGCAACTGCTGAGTAGGTTTGGCCAATGTTGGCAAATGAAAATCCAAGTCTCCTCTAGCCATTGACTAGAGGTTAGGGCACAGGCTGCTGGTCCTCTTGGTCTTGGATAAGTCTTGACTGAATTCAGTTGAGAATGGCTCAGTGCATGCCACCTTGATGCTTCCATTGAATGCTCCAATCCAAAATTGGAGTCTTGTCCCTATTTTGGGTAATTCTAGGTTCAACATGCTATTTCTTGTTCCAAGGACTTTGGAGGCTTGGCTCAGTGATTGTCCCCTTTAGATTCAATCCTTAGATGTGTCCAAAGTGATGACAAGGCTTGGAATTGGCTGATTTTGGCAAATCGAGCAAAAGTGCAAAATTCTGCCTTGCCTTGGCAGATTTCAGCAAGGCAACTTGCCAATGTCATATCTCATAGCTCAAATTGAATTTGGTGATGTTCTTGGCCATTTTGGAAAGCCCTTACATGATACAACAACTGTTTGATCATATTTGGTTTTGATACTTTTTGGATCCAAGTGAAAAATGTCCCTACATTTGGCAAAAAGTAAGGCAAAATCTGACTTAGTGAAATTTTCACTAAGTGTTGGAACAAAGTGACTTTTCTTGATTTTAATCACTCCATAACTCAAAATCCATGAGGAATTTGGACATAGGTCAGTATGAAGCTTTTGTAGAGGGCAATGAGATCTACAAATCAAGCCTTGGATGGAAAAAAATGGCTTTGTGGTTTAGGAGTTATGATCCTCCAAAGTTGGTACCTTTGTCACTTTTTTCCATAACTTAGAAAATTTTCTAAGTTTTTATGGTTACCCCTTTTACAAGTTATCCCATTTTCTTTGATTTTTCTTGATGGATGATGATTAAAATCATACATAAACATCATTTTAGGGTTAAAAATCCATTTTTATGAAAAATCTCAAAAAGTCAAAGTTGACTTTTGTGCACAGTTGACTTTTTATCCGATGAATTCCAAACTGTGCAATTCTTCAGGAAATCATGTCCTTGACCTAAATCAAACTTGATGGACATGTTCCATGGGTGGTATAGAGGATATTGAATCATGTCTTAGGGCTTGGGAGCATGTCTTGGTCAAAAGTCAAAGTTACAGTTGATTTTTCCCGCGAAACCCTAACTGTGGTTCAGATGAAATTGAAACTTGTTGCTCAAGCTTCTTGGATCAATCCATTGTTCCAAATGGATCAATATGGCATATTGGAGATCCTCAAATCATGTCTTGAGGTCTTGGTTCATGATTGGTCCCAAAAGTCAACTTAGGGGTGAATTAGGTCAAGAAACCCTAATTCTTGATTTTTGATGAATGCATCCCCTGAGGCAAAATTGACTGGATGATTGAGTCCATGAGATTCCATGGAGTATATTAGGTTATGTTTTGGATCATTGGCTCATGCCCAGAGGAAAATTTCCATCTGGAGGCCCTAGTCGACCAAAACCCTAATTTGGTGACACTGGCGATCTTGAGGCTTGATCCACCTAGAAGGGAGCATCCTTGTGCTTAATCCTTGAAGTGGGAGTCCTTCTTGATCCATTGTGGATGTTTGAGGGGTTAGACAAGTTGAAGATCATGTCATTCCTTGATTGATCCTTTGTCTAAAAGCTCTGAGAGGGCTTGAAACCCTAATTTTGATAGTAGTGAATACTCACCCATCTTTGGGGAGACTGATGAGGCATAATGACACACCCATATTGTGATGATGATTTGCAAAGTAATGGGAAATCTTAGTGGTCAAAATTTGGGGTATGACAGATGCCCCTATTTAATCTTCTTGGACACGAAGGTGCGAATGACGAAGGTATTCGGGTATTCAGGGTGCAAGAGGATTAAATATCGGAATACCCAAAATTTTGATGGTGGTTATGAATGGCAGATCGCATTCATCTTCTTTTGCTAAGCAATGATGCTTAGAAAAGGTAAACTTCCCCTCGATCCTGGTCTTCAGCCAAGGAACTGGTCTCAGTTTTCTTTTGAGATGAACTTCCCCTCGATCCTGGTTTCCTACCAAGGAACTGGTCTCAGTTGCTGAAGTAAACTTCCCCTCGTTCCTGGTTTCCTACCAAGGAACTGGTCTTAGTTTCTGATTTAAACTTCCCCTCGTTCCTGGTTTCCTACCAAGGAACTGGTCTTAGTTTCTTTTGTCAATAAACTTTATTGACAAGGGACGCTATTCATAGCGGTTTTCCTCAAACTTCTCGCCGAATCTTCCTGGAGAGATGCCATTTGATGGAAAAAGTTTCGATGCCAGACTTGCTGGGGAACCCAGTCGTCTGAGTTGTAGAGGTGTACAAACTTCTCTGTTGGAGATACCATTTGTTGACTCTATTTGGGGAATGCGAGTCCCTTGAGAGACTGCCTTCACGCTTGGGGATATTACATCATACTTTTCTCGGGATCTTCCCGGAGAAATGCCATATGATGGGATCCATATTTGAGGTGCCGATGACCTTTCCATTAGTGGTTTTTTCGGAGAAAAAAACTGTTGTACCACCGAATCTCTGATTAAGAGGCTTTCTCTAGGGATTTTCCTTAATTTGGGAAAGCAAGGATATCATCTTCAATGGCGAAGAGTGATGTTGACTGAAGGTTCTCTGGTTTTTCAGAGGTTCAAGTTATCAAAGTGGTCCAGGACCTATCTTCAATTTAGAAATAACTGGAGGCGAGATTGTTCAGATGATTCACTTCCTGACGAGGAAAGAAACGACAACTCGATTGAGAGGACTTTTATCACTAGGGGACAAGACCGACTAGAGTGATAGTGATGCAATATGAATATGAATCTAAATCAATTGAAATTCTGGCATAGATATAAGATGTCCTATACAGATGTTGAGACACTGATATCCAACACAATGAACAAGATAACAAATAACAGTGCAGAAAGTAAATAACACAGTGATATGTTTACCCAGTTCAGTCTAACACACCTACTCTGGGGGCTACCAAGCCAGGGACGAAACCAATATACGATAGTATCAATTCACAGATCATACAATAACCGAATAATCTGATCACTTAATCACTACCCTTCCTATGACTTCCACCTAAGACTCACTTAGGTATGAGGCCCTCCTTAAATCCCTCTACAACCACAACCCATGATTGGTATCTTTCCACACAAGAAACAAACCGAAAGTCACACTTTCAAAACACACAATTCTCAATACTTCACAGCTTATGAGAATCGACACACAAGAAACTCAATGCTTAAAAGCTTATGAGTAACTGACAGAACTTACAACACAAAATAAACCAATCCTTATACTGTTATCAGAATGATACCAGTTAGGCTCACAAAATACACTCGAAACCCTAACAAAACACAAGTAAGTTCCACACCTAAACTAGGTTTACATCCATCAATATATAGCATTTAATCTGGACTGAATTGGGCTTCAAAAATGCAGCAAATAGACTGCTCACAAATCTGCAAAATTAACTCCAACAAAATAGGTCTTCAATCCAAAGTTTCCTATTATGTCTCCATAATTAGAAACAACAGTAAATCCGAAAAACCAACAAATAATCACAATCCAAAAATGCTTTGGATGCCACATAGGATAACCAAATATTCACAGAATATTTGTAACAATTCACAGCAATAGAATCTGCATTAAAAACTGAATCCAAACGCGATGTCCTATGAGCAGGTATGGGACATCTTCATTCGGCATCTTGAATGCAGCAAAATAGAACTTCATGTTTTAACATCTTGCTGCTAGAGTAGTTTTAGCAAAATAAATGCCAACCTCAAAAGCACAGAAATAACAATCTCCCCCTTTGGCTTATTTTGGCTAAAACTACACACACAAAAAACTTTCAAAGAAGCAGCAAGCAAAAAAAACATCCATATCAGACAACAGCGAAATACCAACATCACAAAAATATCTAGCATAGCAGCACTCCCCTTCAGCTGCATACATTTAGCTGCATACAACACACAGCACAACAAACAACACATCATAGTAGCATAGCAAAACTCCCCCTCAACTGCAGCAACATTTCACATTCTCCCCCTCAACTACTGCAGCAGCAGCAACATTTCACATTCTCCCCCTCAACTACTACAGCCACACAAGCACTCCCCACACACACATACTACTCCCCCTTTTTAGCCATAAATATGACAAAGGCAAGTAGAATAAGTCAAAGTAAAAATAAACCAGAGTAAAGTTCAGAGGAGATACAAAGAAAAGCTATTCAGGTGTTCAGACAAAAACAACAAAAGCAAAAATAAAACTTTTGGAGAAATTAAGCCATTATTCTGCAGCACCATCAGATTCTGCAATGTCTTCACTCTCTCCATCAGCAACAGCATCAGTATCAGTATCACCACTCCTAGATCCTGAGTCATCTGAACTCTGCTCACATTCTCTAACAAATTCTACAGAGGCATCATCTTCAGCAGTTCCTTTGTATTTACCAGCTGTCCTAGCAGAAGCATTCCTTTTTTCCATGAAGGTTTTGATTAGCTGTTCGAGTTTGGCCTTCCGAGCAGTGTCTCTTCTGATGGAGTCTTCCAATTCCTTGAACGTTTCTTGCAGTTGTGCAATGACTTCATCATCAAGATTAGCCTGACTGGAAGTCTGTGAAGATGTCCCAACAATGTCTGAGACATGTGCTCCACCAAGTAGCTTGTAGTGAAGGGACAGAGGAGGTTTTCTTTTGAGCGCAGTGTCACCCCTCAACACAAGATTAGGACACTGTTCTAGAATAATACCACAGATCAAGGAAGGGAAATAGATAGGCATCTTAACAGCAGGTGAGCTAGCTTGTTTCAAAATCTGTTCAAAGATGTATGATCCAAAATCAAAAGAAATCTTTTTCCTGATAGCATACATGAATCTGCCAAGTGTAGAGGAAATAGTAGATGTGTGATTTGTAGGAACCCAATTTACAACCGCAATCCTGTGGAGGATGGCATATTTGACACTTAGTTTTCCAGACGACAACTTCTTTTCATTTGGCCAATGTCTAATACAACCACCTGTTATCTCCTTGCAAACAGTATTGTCTGTAACCTCTAACTCAGGTTGAGGTTCCTTACTCCTGCCCAGATAGTTGTTGATAATTTCAGGTGAAAAGGTGACAGCTTCTCCTCTCACAGATACTTTTCCGAGATTGTTTCCCCTGTTCTCATCACACTCTTCAGATATATTCACCACAAATTCCTTGACTAGATTTCCATAGCAGGGTCCTAACTTGGACACTGTTCTCATCAATCCAGCCGCTGCAATGAGCTCCATGATTTCTTTGTACTTTTCGAAATCCTTCCCCAACTCTCTCTCCAGAGCAATCCTCCTTTGATCTACAATTCTCCATCTATCTGTATTTCTCATAGAACTTTCAGTAGAAGTCTTCTTGCAGGTGGAGGTTTTCATACCAATGATGTCCTGGACATCTGTTTCAACTTCATAGTCAGATTCACTGTGATCAGTGATTTTTCTCTTCTTAGTGGGCACTACAACCTTGCTCCAATGTTTAGGAGGCCCTGCTCGTACTTTTCCCTCCCCTCTTTCAGATTTTCCATGCAGTTTCGAAGACTTGGAGCCTTCACTTATCACCATTTTTTCTCTTCTTCTCTTAATTTTTCTCAGTATTCCAGCAATAGGTTCCTCATCAGATGTGAGGTCATCAACATTAATAACATCATCAGTCCTTCTTACATCCGCTTTCTTCTTACTTCTTCTTTCACGGTCCACATGCATGGGAATACCACCATCAGTCCTATCAGTAGGGCTGCTATTGATATTTTCTGTCACGGATGTTGGGACATCAGACCCGACATCTGCCTTAATTCCACTCAGAATCGTGGCAACAACCCTCCTAAGTTCCTTATCCTTTTAACAACATCATCATCAGTGGAATTCTTGTGTACATCTCGTGATTTAGAATCCTTCTTCTTTTCAACTAAGCCAGATTTAGACCCCTTTTCAGCCACGTTTTTCCTAGGGCTTACTTGGTCAGCATAAAAACTAGTCATGGAGTGGACTTTCTTCCTAGGTGAGAAAGGTTTAGACTTCTTACCTGGAATGTTGACATTCGTTGTGTGAGAAGCTTGCTGTTTGCCTTTAGGGTCAGCCGACATAACATTCAGTGGAGCAATATCGAGCACTAGGTCAGAGAGATTGATCATCCGTAGTGATTCTACATTTCCAGCATTGATTCGTGGAGAACTAGTGTTATCAGAGGAGCCGTGCATGGATTCGGAGTTATGATGTTGAGACATGTTTAATTGATCACACGGTACAGTCTTGAGAATGTTAGGAGAAACCCCTAAGACAGGTGAGCTTTGAAGAGAAAGGGCAAGAGGAATTTGTGTAGAGTAAGTTTGCTGAAAATATGGTGTGTTTTCCCGCCTATTTATACTTTTGAGGACTGGGCCCAGAGTAGAGCGGTATTCACAGAATTTGATTACCGGATTCGCCTCAAGTTCACATTTATCAAATTCTTCTTCTAAACTTACCTTGCTGGCATACTTGCTAAGTTTAAGCTCATTATTACATTTCACCAAGCAAACATCATGAGTTGCTTTACAATTTATCAGCACCCGTTCTAACTTAATAGTCTTTCCAATATCTTTCTTAGTCTACAAGCTTATTCAGTGTTCTCAGAACTCCACAGATAGCAATTATCTGACGCTCTCTTACCTCTCATGATAACCTTACCTTTCTTGTTTGTTATCAGACATTCAGAATTGGTAAAGTTGACCTTGAGACCTTGATCACATAATTGACTTATGCTGATCAAGTTTGCATCTAACCCTTCAACAAGTAATACTTCCTCCAGATTGGGTTGACCTGCACAGTCCAATTTTCCAACACCTATTACTCTCCCTTTTGATCCATTACCAAAGGTTACGTAGTTAACAGGATGAGACTTAACATCTGACAAACATCCCATGATACCAGTCATGTGCCTGGAACATCCACTGTCGAAGTACAACTTTTCCCTTGCAAAGACATTGAAGGACTTATGAGCTATGTGTTCCTCTGCAGTACTCTTGGGAGTCCACACTTTTGTTGCTCCAACCCACTCTTGTTTCCTACTAGACTGTAGTTCAGTCTTGGGGTAGCCATATATCTGTAGCAAAAGGGTTTTATATGGCCAAACCTTCCACAATAGTGGCATTTCCATCTTTGATTCTTTCTTCTTGTGAAATTCTTCTGATGTCTGTGAGGATGTTGTAACATGTTATATGACATCTTTGATTCTTTCTTAGGTTAAGCAGGTGTCACTTCAGGCTATTTTCCCTTGTCCATCTCGCTGGAACTTTCAAACCCGAGATCCCTAACATCTCCAACATCTCTCCCTAACTTCAGAATCTCATCAAGCACATCAGAGCTGCTATTAAGCATTCTGACTGTCTTGATGACATTATCCAGTTTAGAGTTCAGAATAACCACTTCACTTTTTAGATCAGAGATAGTAGCCAAATGCTCTAACTATTCAGCTTTTAGATGAGCAAAATTTTCTTTTGTTCTTCTTTCTGCTGACACACTTCTTCACTTTTAATGCATAAGTTCTTATAGGAAGCAGCTAGCTCTTCAAAAGTAAGATCATCACTGATTGATTCTTCATCAGACTCACACACACCTGTTAATGATGTGACCCTCTTTCCAGACTTCTCATCAATTTCAGTTTCAGAGTTGTCTTCTGACCATGAGACTGATAGCCCCTTCTTTTGCCTCTTGAGATATGTGGGGCACTCAGACTTTATATGCCCAAAACCTTCACACTCATGACATTGAGCTCCTCTCTCTTCAGTACTGGTATTTCTCCCAGCATTCTGATTTTTACTGATGTCAGATGGCTTGTCCCTAACATTTGATCTTGACTTCCAATCCACCTTTCTGAGTACTTTGTTAAATTGTTTGCCTAGTAACACCAGATCTTATGAGAGGCCTTCATCTCTGTCCAGATTACTTTCCCTTTCTGAATCACTTGCCTTTGACCCAAAAGCTATACTCTTCTTCTTTTCAGTCTTTTCACTGATCCCCAATTCAAATGTTTGAAGTGATCCCACAAGTTCATCCACTTTCATTTTATCTATGTCCTGAGCTTCCTCAATAGCAGTCACTTTCATGTCAAATCTCTTAGGTAGAGATCTGAGGATTATTCTGACCAGTTTGCTGTCAGACATCTTCTCACCTAGAGCACTTGAAGCATTAGCTATCTCAATAATGTTCATGTGAAAGTCATGAATGCTCTCATCTTCCTTCATCTTCAAATTTTCAAACCTGGTAGTGAGAATCTGAAGTTTTGACATCTTCACTTTAGAGGTCCCTTCATGAGCAATCTTCAAGACCTGCCAAGCCTCTTTAGCAATGGTGCAGTGTTCAATCAACCTGAAGATATTCTTGTTAACACCATTAAACAATGCATTCATGGCTTTGGAATTTCCCACGGACCCTTTGTAGTCTGCATCATCCCAGTCTTCCTCTTCCTTCACCACATCAGTAGGGGTACCTTTTTCATCTTTAACCTTTGGGGGCTCCCATCCTTTTATAACAGCTTTCCATGCTTGATCATCCATGGATTTGATGAATGCTATCATCCTTGGTTTCCAATAGTCATAGTTGGAACCATCAAGCAGAGGTGGTTTGTTTAGAAATCCTCCATCCTTGTCCATTGTACCAGAAAGTACCTTCCCTGAATCTCACCCAGAACCAATTAAGGGTGCAAGCTCTTGATGCCAATTGAAATTCTGGCACAGATATCAGATGTCCTATACAGATGTTGAGACACTGATATCCAACACAATGAACAAGATAACAAATAATAGTGCAGAAAGTAAATAACACAGTGATATGTTTACCCAGTTCGGTCTAACACACCTACTCTGGGGGCTACCAAGCAAGGGACGAAACCAATATACGATAGTATCAATTCACAGATCATACAATAACCGAATAATCTGATCACTTAATCACTACCCTTCCTATGACTTCTACCTAAGACTCACCTAGGTATGAGGCCCTCCTCAAATCCCTCTACAACCACAACCCGTGATTGGTATCTTTCCACACAAGAAACAAACTGAAAGTCACACTTTCAAAACACACAATTCTCAATACTTCATAGCTTATGAGAATCGACACACAAGAAACTCAATGCTTAAAAGCTTATGAGTAACTGACAGAACTTACAACACAAAATAAACTAGTCCTTATACTGTTATCAGAATGATACCAGTTAGGCTCACAAAATACACTCGAAACCCTAACAAAACACAAGTAAGTTCCACACCTAAACTAGGTTTACATCAGTCAATATATAGCATTTAATCTGGACTGAATTGGGCTTCAAAAACGCAGCAAATAGACTGCTCACAAATCTGCAAAATTAACTCCAACAAAATAGGTCTTCAATCCAAAGTTTCCTATTATGTCTCCATAATTAGAAACAACAGCAAATCCAAAAAACCAGCAAATAATCACAATCCAAAAATGCTTTGGATGCCACATAGGATAACCAAATATTCACAGAATATTTGTCACAATTCACAGCAACAGAATCTGCATTAAAAACTGAATCCAAACGCGATGTCCTATGAGCAGGTATGGGACATCTTCATTCGACATCTTGAATGCAGCAAAATAGAACTTCATGTTTCAACATCTTGCTGCTAGAGTAGTTTTAGAAAAATAAATGCCAACCTCAAAAGCACAGAAATAACATCAATAATGCATGATGCATGTATGTATATGCTGACAAAACTGACACGACATACAGACTAGTAAGATGCACATGACGGGATACTCGATCATCACGGGGCGAAGAAGTACCGTTGGTCCAATAAGTAGCAATTCTACCTTGCTTAGGAGAAGTAGTCCTCGCGGGGAACTATGTTGGTCGGGCTTAGGAGATGAGAACTCGGCCGAGGCGTGTCAGATGAAACAAGGTCTCTGACACAGTTGATCCCTTCATTCAGGCGTACTGGGTTAGAAGGAATACTTTGATTCTGCACTTTGAAGTTCGCTTACTTCTGGAGAAGCGGTTGATGCTCTTTTGATGTTCAACAGTCAAAAGAAATTGCCATCTTTATTTTAAAAGCAGAAAAAGTTTTACAAGTAAATTCATTTTTGTTTTATTTCAAGAATCGTTAATCATATCAAAATGTCGTTCTGTAAAGCTAAAACAAATGATAATTACAAACAAAAGCACAAGGGCTCAAATTTTATTGATAAGATGGAGATCAGCCAAACTCGTGATTCCAAAGAGTATATACAAAGTTAGAAAATGGTAATTTACAAGGAAAAAGGGCTACGTTAAAACATAACGACCACTATCCTTCTACCAACTTTGAATTCGGGACATCCTGAGCTTCTGTCGAAGATGACCTTGACTGGAGTTTTCCTCCGATGGACGGTGTAACTGCTCCTGCTGAGGGACTTGCCTCTGTTGAACATAGTTACTTGCCATTATCCCTAATTTTTGCCTGGATTGTACTTTGATGTTTCCAATCCACCGAGATGATTTTTTTTTTATTTTTTCTCTAACTTTTTCCTGGACCGCCCTTTCGGGTTTTCAATCCACCGAGACGTTTTTTTTAGGCGAAGTATTTCTTGACTACATCAGCATTCGTGGGGTAGGCAAATTCCTCTCCGTCCATGGTTACAAGTCTCAAGGCGCCGCCTGAGAAAGCTTTCTTGACCATGTAGGGCCCGTCATAATTCGGAGTCCACTTGCCCCGAGAATCAGTGAGAAATGAATGTATCTTTTCGAGCACAAGGTCTCCTTTCCTGAAGACGCGAGGTCGGACCTTTTTGTCAAACGCCCTCTTCATTCTCTATTGATACAACTGATCGTGGCATAGTGCCGTGATTTGCTTCTCTTCAATCAGATTCAGTTCTTCGTGTCGACTTTGACACCATTCAGCTTCTGTAAGCTTTGCTTCCATCAATACCCGAATTGATGGGATCTCTACTTCGATGGGGAGCACTGCTTCTATGTCATATACTAGAGAGAAAGGGGTTGCCCCTATTGAAGTGCGGACAGATGTGCGATAACCATGAAGAGCAAAGGGTAGCATCTCGTGCCAGTCTTTGTAGGTTACGGCCATCTTTTGAACAATCTTCTTGATGTTCTTGTTAGCCGCTTCTACCGCTCCGTTCATCTTGGGTCGGTAGGGAGATGCGTTATGGTGTTCGATCTTGAACTCTACACACAACTCTTTCATCATCTTATTGTTCAAGTTAGATCCATTATCAGTAATGATCTGGCTTGGAACACCATAACGGCAGATGATACTGTTTTTGATAAATCGGACCACCACTTGTCGGGTTACATTAGCGTATGACGCTGCTTCGACCCACTTGGTGAAATAGTCAATGGCGACCAGGATGAACCGATGTCCGTTTGAAGCTTTGGGCTCATTCATGCCAATCATGTCGATTCCCCATATGGAGAAAGGCCACGGGGAAGAAAGAACTTTGAGATGCGTTGGCAGTATATGAATTTTGTCGGAGTATATCTGACACTTGTGACACCTCCTCATGTACTTGTAGCAGTCGGATTCCATTGTCAACCAATAATACCCTGCTCTTAGAATTTTTCTCGTTATTGTGTGTCCGTTGGCATGAGTGCCAAAGGATCCTTCATGAATTTCTTTCATCAACATGTCTGCTTTTGGTCTGTCGATGCATCGAAGCAACACCAAGTCAAAATGGAAATGTTGCTTCGAAGTCAAAATGGAACCCTAGCTCCGGTCACCTTCTCCGGCGAGCACAACCTCAAAATTTTCCAGAAATTAAACATGAACACATCATTTTGTTCAGATTTTCACAAGGATCAAGGATATGCAATTAGTTTCAACAGATCATTAACACACAAAGCAAATCGAAGAGATAAAGTTTAGATCTAAAAACTTCAGATCTACAATACAGCCATGATACACGTCCAAAATCACATCTAAACATATCAGCATGATCAGCAACTCATAAGGAACACAATGCACACCATAAAATCAAGTTACATGATGATGAATTTCACACTAACCTGAGAATTGCAGAGCTTAAAATACACCAAGAAAACCCTCTGGAAGCTGCAGATCTACTCCTTAGAACCTCTAATTGCAAAATAAATGCAATTAGAGCTTGGAATCGTGCTAGATCTTAAGATTTGAACTTGAACCTTCAAAACTGAATCTGATGAAAAACTCACTCCCAGCTCCAATCAATGGTTGATCCTTGCTCTATTTACTTCACTGATCAAGAATGTGAAATAAAATCTCAAAGAAACTCCAAGGAGAGTGAGTTTCGAAGAGAGAAAGGGAGAGAGCAAAATTTGGAATTTTGAGCAAATGAGAGTGCATGAGGGTGAAATGGACGTGTGATCATTTTTATATAGACTTGGTTAGAGCACTGAGCATGATTAGGGTTTCATTAATCCCTTGATTAAGGCTAATGGAAGTAATTTGTAAAAAATGCAAGTTGTGATGCACCTATTAATCCACACGTGCCTTGGTCATCGAAGCAACATGTCTGCTTCATGAATTTCTTTCATCAACATGTCTTCTTCCTAAGGGTATCACCACTTAGGAAGAAACTGCCAGCCAGTCTTCTGAGGGTTTTTCTGTCCTTCCTTAGTGCCCCAGGAGGGTACTCTTGTTTTTGAAGGAAGCATTTGATATCGTGATACCAAGGTTTTTCGTCTATGACTGCTTTAATCGTGAAGATGTAAGCGGGCCGTTCAAGGCGCATGATGTCGATCTTAGGTAAGTCGTTCCATTTACCTACACTAATCATGGAAGAGACAGTGGCTAATGCATCAGCCATGTGATTCTCATCACGAGGGATGTGATGAAACTCGATTCTGTTGAAGAAAGGTAACAACCTTCTTGCATAGTCTTTGTAAGGAATCAATCCTGATTGGTATGTGTTCCAATCTCCTTTTATCTGATTGATAACCAAGGCTGATTTGCCGTATACGTCCAAGTTCTTGATCCTCAAATCAATCGCTTCTTCGAGACCCATAATACAAGCTTCGTATTCGGCCTCGTTGTTTGTACACTTGAACGTAAGTCATGCGGTGAAAGGAATGTGGGTACCCTGAGGGGTAACAATTATTGCCCCAATTCCGTTTCCATAATGATTAACTGCTCCGTCAAAGATTAGTCCCCACTGGGAACCTGGTTCTGGCCCTTCACTGGGTATCGGTTCATCGCAATCTTTCATTTTGAGATACATGACATCTTCGTCTGGGAAGTCAAACCCGATTGATTCTTGATTGTTAATCGGTTGATGAACCAATTGATCGGCTAAAATACTTCCTTTAACGGCTTTTTGAGCATGGTACTCTATGTCATATTCTGATAGAAACATCTGCCAACGGGGAATCGTTCCCGTGAGAGCAGGTTTTTCGAAGACGTACTTGATTGGATCCATTTCGGAGATTAACCAAGTAGTGTGACGAATCATGTACTAACGTAGACGTTTGTCTGCCCAAGCCAAAGCACATCAAGTTTTCTCGAGCATCGTGTACCGAGTCTCACAGTCGGTGAACTTCTTGCTTAGATAGTAAATGGCAGACTCTTTCCGTTTGGTTTCGTCCTGTTGGCCAAGTACACACCCCATTGAGTCTTCCAAGACTGCGAGGTAGATAATCAGTGGTCTTCCTTCCACTGGAGGTGATAGAATCAGAGGATTCAACAGATATTCCTTAATACTGTCGAAGGCGGTTTGACAATCTTCTGTCCAAACGCAATCCTGGTTCTTTTTGAGTAACTTGAAAATCGGCGTACATGTGGCAGTCATGAGGAATATGAATCTGGAGATGTAGTTCAAACGTCCCAGGAATCCTCTGACTTGTTTTTCAGTTTTCGGAGAAGGCATTTCTTGAATGGCTTTGACCTTGTCAGGATCAACCTCAATTCTTTCTAGCTGACGATGAACCCTAAGAGTTTCCCTGAACGGACACCGAAGGTGCATTTGTTGGGATTCAAGCGGAGTTTGTATTTTCTCAGACGCTCGAATAGCTTTGACAGGTGGGTCACATGCTCCTCTTCTGTCTTAGATTTTGCAATCATATCATCGACATACACTTCGATTTCTTTATGTATCATGTCATGAAACAGAGTAGTCATGGCCCTTTGATAGGTTGCTCCGACGTTCTTCAAACCGAACGACATTACCTTGTAACAAAAGGTACCCCATGGGGTAATGAACGAAGTTTTCTCCATGTCTTTCGGCGCCATTTTGATCTGGTTATAGCCCGAGAATCCATCCATGAAAGAGAAAATTTTGAACTTTGCTGTACTGTCAACCAGCATGTCAATGTGTGGTAAAGGAAAGTCGTCCTTTGGACTAGCCTTGTTCAGATCCCTGTAATCAACACACATTCTGACTTTTCCGTCCTTTTTCGGAACAGGTACGATATTGGCTAACCATTGAGGATATTCTGACGTAGCGAGGAAACCCGCATCAATCTATTTTTGTACCTCCGCTTTGATTTTGATGGCCATGTCCGGATGAGTGCGTCTCAACCTTTGCTTTACTGGCGGACATTCCGATCTTAACGGTAAATGATGTTCCACGATGCTGGTATCCAACCCTGGCATATCCTGATAGGACCAAGCGAATACATCAGGGAATTCTTTGAGAAGCTTTATCAAACCCTCTCTGGCAATTGGACTGAGCAGTGCCCCAGTCCTGATTTCTTTTCTCTCTTCTTCCGAACCCAGGTTTACCGTTTCCAATGGCTCTTTATGAGGTTCAATGAACCTTTCCTCTTGTCTGAGTAATCGGGAGATCTCTTCTGGAATTTCGTTGTCAACTTCTTCTTCAGCCCCAAATACCGGGAACTCAAAGTCGGGAGAAGGCGTTGGATCGTATGTTTCAACAGGGTTTAAAACAAGCAATCTGCATGACGTTGTGATTCGTGTTTAGAAGAGATAGAGAAAATGCAAAAGTGTGCAGTGTATTTTTTTATTACTGCTTGTTTCTATTTGAATTGTTTTTTAGGATTACCATTTTCTGAGAAAAGCGAAAAGAGAAAACAGCAATAAATGCGGAAATTACAGAACGACGTTATTTTATTAATGAACAAGTCGATTCTTGAAACTACAGCCCTATAAAACAAAACTCTGTCGCTTTGGGCGAAGCGAAGAGGGAAAATTTACAAAAAGCGAGCCCTATCAAAACATCCGTTTCACCTGGGCAGGGTGAAAGGTTAAAGATGGCAATTACTTTGATTGGCGAACGACCTTCGGAACATCGACAGCAACCCATTGGCGGCGAACTCCTCGGTGAATCACAAAGTCTGGCACCTTCCTTGATTTGTCTTCAGAAATGACGCTGATTTCTGGTGGAGCAGGATCATTGGAATCTGTCTCCCAGGCAGAGTTGTCGTAGGAGAATTCCTCTGTTACATTTTGCATAGCATTGGTGCTCTCAGTTGTATCTCCCCATCAAGTTGGCTGGATATCTTCGAGCCTGATACAAGAGCTTTTGGGAGCGGTGTACTTGACCATATAGTCGTATTTTCCACTCGGTTGTCCCAAGGTGTCCCACACTTCTTTCGAACTGGAGGAGTCATCCCTCTCGATGACGTTGACCTCGGGAAAAGCATAGTTGATGAATTCAAGTCCTGCAAACGTTACAAATTCATCGTCATGTTGAGTAGTGTCTGAATGACCTGAGTGTTGATCCCATGACATGGCGGGGACACAGGTATTCTATTCAATGATGCTCAGCTGAGTTTCACTACTCGGCTGACTTTCTGGCCCCAAGTCTCCTGGGTAAGGCTGTCACATTGGCAGGCCATAGTAATTGTGGTCAAAGTTGTCTTTCATCAGAGTGTCCTCCTCTAATGAATTTGGCGGAGCACGACATCCTTCCGGATCACAACCTTCGTATATCATTTCGACATCTGACAGTGGTATAAATCTCGAACTCTGTGCGGGATAGCAAAATGGTGTAGGAACTTCTTCCTGAGACATATAACCGTCCTCGTTAAGATAAGACTTCCATTCTTCATCTGTGTCGGAGGAATCCTCCTTATTGATAGCATGGACTATTTGAGACACTAGGTGAAGGAAACCTCCACTGTGGAAGAAGTTCTGAATGGGATGAAGACTTTCATCGTTAGCAGCTGTCCGGGTACAGGTTGCAGAAAAACCAAGACCCTTCTTTGCTTTATTGTCAGTAGGAATGACAAGCTGTCCCCATCCTGTTGTATCGGTACTCTCGACTGCTTTAATAGCATCTTTGTATGAGGAAATCAAAGTTCCTCCTCCGGATTGATCATCCTTGTGTAGCGAAAGCACTTGGAACTGGGTTCCGATTATCCCTTCTGGTTCCACATAAGTGGATGACGATAAATTGCTGACGAGCAAGGCCTGTTCCCCACAGACTGTGATGAGTTGGCCATTCTGGACGAACTTTAGCTTTTGGTGGAGGGTCGAAGTGACCGCTCCAACCTGATGTATCCAAGGTCTTCCTAATAAACAACTGTATGTTACCCGGATGTCCATGACCTGGAAAGTGACTAGGAACGTGTGAGGACCAATAGTTATGGGAAGGTCAACTTCGCCGATAACCGTTTTTCTGGATCCGTCGAACGCTTTGACGACGACCTCGCTGGTTCTCATCGGAGGGCCTTTGAATGATAATTGAGTCAAAGTGGACTTCGGCATAACATTCAGGGCTGACCCTGTTGTAATACCCCAAAATTTGCCCTCTCATTTCTTCATATCATTTAGCATGAGTTTTCATTTCATTTCATTGCATTGCATTCAAGCATAGAAAAATAAAACATCAAGCATTTAGCATTGCATCTTGCATAAGGGCATGTGATCAGTGTTTCTCAAAGGGGTTGATTATCCAAGGCAAGAGAATAAGAGCCAAGTGTCTTTCACAAGCCTCAGGGTGTCTTACGGCATATGTCATCCCTACTTGATCCCACAAGGCATGGGAATAGGAGAATTCATCAAGAAGATTGGGCAGTGCATGATATCCTATACAAGGCAGACAAAAGTTGTGATCTGACCCTCCAATGGGCAAGCTCTTTGAGTCTTTATCACCTCCAAATGGCATATCTCATCCTTGTTTGAGAGGATGTACATCATATTCAAAGGAATTTGGATTTGGAGGATGTGCAATTTCCTCCTAACCAGAGGGTGCCAAAACTAGGGTTTTACTTAAAATCAGGTTATCTCTGATTTTTTGGACAAAACTTGATCTTATGGTATTCCTCATGTTCTTAAGTGTATATGGATGGAAAATTGCTCATCAATTGGTTTCAGAAAGGTTTCAATTGATCAGTTGCTTGATAATCAAGAAATTGGGAAAAAAAGTCAACTGTGCAGTGAAAAAAGTCAACTCCTGACTTTTTAAGGGCAAATTCATGAAATTCATGTTATATATGTTCAATGGACAAAATTTGATCAAGAAATGATGGAGGAATAATGAAAAATCAAGAAATCACAAAACTGCCAAAAATAGAAGCTTTGGAGTTTCCAAAAATAGTAAGTTTTGGCCATTCTAGCACCCCTCTTTGAGTCAAGCTTTCTCAATTTTAAAGAATCAAATCAAAAATCTACCAGGCCACAACAAAATATCTTGTTTCAAGCTTCAAATCCATATAAAGAACTCCTCCATTGGATAAAAATTGAGTGAGATATGGATGATCAAAGTTTGAGAAAAATAGGTTCAAAATCAGGTCATGACCAAGAACTCCCAGGCCCACGCGCCATCATTTTTACAAACACTTGGTGTGCCAAATTTTCACTCATTTTTCTCAATGACGAAAGCTCCAAATGAAAAACTTTTCAACATCAAAGTTGTTCTTTGCAATGCCCTCTTCAATGTTGATGTTGGACAAATTTTGATTTGATCAGGTTATGATGGAGATACATTAGTCTCAAGTTAGGGTGCTCATGCTGAAGTTTTGTATGTCATGCTGCCTTGCCAATCAACCAGGTGACTCTCCCATGATGCAGTTCCAAACTTGGATGTTCTAAGTTACTTTTCAACCTCTTCCAAGCTTCAATTCAATTTAATTTTCACACAAAACTTGTAGTGTTACACATCATTAATTCATTGACCACAAGAACTCATCAAATCATCCACTAATTAGAGAGAATTTCATTTCCAAATATGCATTGATGCATTGAGTATGTTGTTGCTGAGAAACCAGAAAAATAATGTTGTTGTTGATTGTCTCAGCATTCACGCGTGCATAGCTCACACTATCCAACCATTTCCACATTAAACCAAACACATTTCACATACAATTGCCATAACCCGTGCCATGCATGAAAATGGAAAGAATAAACTTGTGGGACAAGCTTCTGCCACACCAGCCGTGCCATCATCACCATTCACTTCCATCAACCTCCACCATAATATCATACGCATACTACACCATATCATTGCTCTCCCTAACTAACTTGACTCAGTTAGTTAGGGATGACTCACCTTAACCATGCCAACTCACTCTAACTCACTCATTTAACCATGAGTTAACAGATTTAACCACACTTATAAATAGAAATTTCACTCTCATTTTTCATTTCAGCTCTGATTTTTCCACATTCACTCCAAAGTTCTCTCACTTTCTCTCTCAGTTCCTCTCTATTTTCTCTCCGAGTTAGCACAAATCCATCATCATATTCCTCTAACTTCATCTTCAAGTTTCATCCTCAAGCATCATTGAATTGGAAGTGACATTGCATTGTTGAAGCAGCTTCAACTACAGATCCATACTCAGCCATATTTTCAAGATTCTCAAGCCTTTATTTGGCCAAGCAAAGCTCAAAAAAGAAGCACGATCCTCTGGTTTTCTTTGTCACTCCAGTTTTCATCATTTACAGGTTTTAACATCTCAAATTTCTTGGCACGATTTATCTTATGTTTCGCTTGTTTTTTGTTAATGTAAGCTTAATAGGAGCATTTGACACTCCGACTAGTTGATAGGCCTCTTAAAGGCGTAGTTTCAAAACTTAGGGCATATCTTCATCTCCTCTGTTCTCCATATGTGTGATTGTTACGTGAAAAATAATGGTGGATTTGTGATGTATGCAATGCCAGCTTCATTTTGGTACCATGTTTGTGCGTTTCTGGAAGATTTGAAGTTTGCAGGTGGTGGTTGTTGGCCGGAGAAGATGACCGGAGGTCCTTCTCCGGTGGTGGTCGTTGTTCTAGGGTTTTTTTGCAGTTTGAATATTGGCCGTCAGATCTGCGCATCGTGTGGTCCATTATCTTCCAACGCATAAAAAAGTCACATGCCTTGCACATGTTTTCTTTTCTAATCTGAGTGGCATGTGTGCGCGTGCGTATATGCTACTTACCATGGATGCTTGATCATAAACCGCATGTGTGAATTACTTTCCTTGTATGACTTGATCCAACGCACCAAAGCTTGCCAACACATTACTGATGCATGCGCTCTTCACGTGATATTATTGTGGACTCTGACGATTGTGTGTGTGTGCGTGTAAGAGAGATAGCGTGCACTTTCATTTATGATTGTTGGATGTGTGTACTTCAGTGATTAATCCATGTTCACTGAGATGTGTGGCCTTGATTGATTGAGTACATTAATCACACATACACTCATCACACACGATCACATTTTTAATTGGACTCTGATTCCTATGTGCACCCACCACTTTAAGCCCATTATGAATTCTGAACGTGAAATTTGCTTTTCTGCACCCCCAACTTGTTTTCTTTCTTTCATTTTAATTTCTTTTATATACATGTTTCATCATTGATTTTTAAAAATACCAAAACATCATGAAAAATTCTGAAAAAATTCATGTGAGATCTTGGCATATTAAAATAATTTTCTATTATTTTTAATTGAAAGTTTGTGAATATTTGCATATTAATCCATGATTTTCTTTTATTTCTTTTGAAATTTGTTTCTATTTGCATACCTCCATTTCAAAATTTTATTTCTCATAGCTCATTAAATATTTTTGCATCAATCATTTTGCATCTACTCAATAACATCCAAAAATTCATAAAAATATTTTTGTTCCATTTTTAGGACTTTATTTTATTGCATTTAGGCCCCCCACCTTTGCACTTTGGTTTATGGTTTATAAGTGACTTTTGCTTGTGAGATTGTGATCCTTTATTTCTGAATTTTTGTAGGATATTTTGGTATGATACTTGGCTCTGGTTGAGGTCTCTTAAGACCTAATTTGGTGATTTTTAAATCATGTTTGCTATTTCTTTGATGTCACTTGTTTGATGTCTCTTTTCATGAAGTTCTTTGTTCATTTTTGTTTGCTTGCTTGATAAAGCACTAGTGCCATTGTATGATTTCTTTCTTATTGACTTTTTTAGCCATGTTTAGAACATTATAGGTTTATTGTTTGAAATTATAGGTCATTGGTTTGAATTTGATGTTTTTTGGTATGCATGTTCAATACTTGTTTTACATGTTTCCTTTTGGCATATTCTTTCTTTCTTTTGCATCTAAGTGACAACTTGAATTGTTTTTGGTTTGTTTGTGACATGCCATAATATCCATTTACATTCCATATCATGTATTCCTCTGACTTTAAAGTGTTGCATTCATTCCATATGCCATTTATGTTCCACTTTGCATACTTTAACATGTTTCATCCAAATGCATGTTTCTTTTCCCTCTAGCTTCTAAATGATTTGTAATTCCTTGAATGTGATTGGTTTGTGCATCCTATCTTCACATTAACATGTCATATTACTTCTGATTTAAATACTTGAGTTTCATTTTGAATTCTTTTAGGCTTGACTTTTACCTTTAAGTGATTTCTTTCCATGTTATATTCATGTTTCTATCTTCTCACTTCTTCTCCTAATCACTCTAAATGCTTGGATGCTTAATTGTATGCCTTATGTGACCTTTGTATAGCATGTTTAGGCACATGTTTAGGTTATCCAATTCTGACTTTAACCTTTCATGAAGCATTATTGCATAAGTACTTTGCATATCCTTTCATTCTTCATATACTTCTTCCATAATGCAATTCTTTGGGTTTTAAGACTTAGTTTGTGTGCATTTGATTTGTGTTTGCTCTTATAGCATTAAAGCACATTCATATGATGTGCATTCTGACTTTGTGCTTTCTTTAACTTTCAAATTTCTTTTACTTTGGTTATTGATTTGTTCAAATATTATTTGTTCATCTTAAATTGTTTCTTCATTTGTGAATAATTGTACTAACCATTTCAGGGGCTAATGGTAAGTCATTTGAGTGTGGATATGCATCCACATTCTAATTTCTTCCTTCATCTTTTAATCATTCAATTTGTGTTGTTTAAGCATTTAATAATGCTTTGTCTTCATAACTTTCTTTCTTCCCTTTTAGAATCAACTTAACTTCCACCTTGGAAGTAAGTTGTTTTCTTTCTTCTTCTTCTCCTTTCTTTTAGGATCAAACTTCTTAAACCTCATTAAAATTTAGGATCACCATATATGACAACATTAAGATTGAGTCTTAGTCCCCCACATAGATTTTTTCCTTTGATCATCTTTTGAGTCTTTTTCTTCTTATCTCAAAACAAAAGGTAAAAAACACTGAATAAAGGCATAACAAATATTGTATTTAGGCCTTTCATGTGGGAACAAGGAGGTGAGGGGTCTTCTCTCATTTCTTTGGGAATGTTTAGTGTACGTCCCGTCTTGGGTCGATATGCTAGGCATTCGATCCTACATGAAGGACTTAAATACAATATGTGTTACAAGACACAAAACAATCAAAACACTTCTTTCTTAAAAGACAAAAACAAACAATAACGTCTTTCCTTCGGGAATTCTTTTCTCATCTTACTCATTCTCAACGTACGAACGTGCTCCTCCTCGTTCTCTTGCAAGATGGTAACGCACTCGGACCAGCGAGCCTGCAACACCTGAGCTAGAACGTTAGCCGTTCCCTAAAAGACACAAACAATCCATCCCTAGTGAGGGGAACTACGTCACTCTGATTCTCATGTTCCCGATGAGATACGTAGGCAGTGGGGTAGGGCCCATGCGAGCACTTCTTTTATTTTCCCTACATTTGTTTCTCATTTTCTCTCCTTTCCTTTTCCAGTTCTCCAGCTATCAGTTTCTTTTCCAGTATCCTTTCCTTACACCCTTTGATCGAGACAAGCAAGCGTGGATCCCATCGGGTACGATGGACGCGTGGGGGTTCTAATACCTTCCTCGCGCGTAACCGACTTCCGAACCCAGCTCTCTTGGTCGCAAGACCATGCTCTTTCCTTCTCTCAGGTTTATGCGGTGTTTCCTGTCCCTCTCGTGGGATAAATACACATTGCTGGCGACTCTGTTTTGTTCCACTTTCGCGTTTGTACTAGGATGAAAATCCCGGGAGCGACAGCTGGCGACTCTACTGGGGATTATTGTCCTCTTGCTGGTCCATCCCTTAGCGAGTCAATCCTAGCGCTTGTTTATTTTTTCTTTCATTGGGTGTTTACTGTTGTGCTGTATTTACCGTTTTATTGTATCGTTATTTACTGCTTTACTGTACATTACTGTATTTACCGTATTTTTAGCATTTTCATTTCATATGATATATTATGCTATATTGGACTGTGCTGGTTTTCTGTTTGGTGGGATGGGATTTCTGAGAGATAAGCCCATTACACAGGTTTGAGTATACAATTAGGATTAGAGTGGAGAGTAGTGAGACCTACGTGCCATCTGGAGTGCGTTGGGTATTCACAAAATTCACAGCCAGACGAGGCTATCTTGGGACGCATTCTGACGTGTGTGTCATGCACATGTTAGGGTGTTGATCTAGAGAGCTGTCGACTCTGGTGACCGTTTCCCGAGGACTCAGTTGCGGCACTCCTCCCGAGATGTGACAATGGTAGACCACATTCTGTGGCAAACCCATTGCACATTCTCGATCTGAGGACCCAATGCTGGGAACTTGCCATAGGTGTTCCTTTTGGGAAAGAGAATCAGTGGAGGCACTCCTCGATTGGCGATAGTACTGTACCCCACGGGATGAATGTACTTTTGCTTCTCGACGTCAGTGCCAGAAGCTGAGGACCTTTCGTTTTGGAGAATCAGTTGAGGCCTCCTCGATTGATGATGATGCCAAACCAGAAATGGTGAACGTATCATCATTTCGCGACTTGAGAGCCCGGGATACTGAACATCCTAGTACCCACATGTGAGAAGGGAGGGTTGTTTGCAGGTTTGCAGGTAACTATGACCTCCTACATACCCGGTTTTCTATTGGTACTACACAAAAGGAGGGTTTATCCTATTATATTCAGACGGTTTCTATTTATGGTTCTATATTGTTCTCAGAGCTACACTGACACCGCACACAGTCCAGCACAGACACCTGACTACCTGATCACATGCCCTTTTGCATTGCATTATCATATCATAACGGTTGTGTTTGTCATTTTCAGGTGCATAATACACTTCTGGTTCCAATCCATGGGTTCAACAGATAATGACGAGAGAAGGAAGAACAATGTTTCTTACAAGTTTCCAGACCCTACCTTGGATTCACTGCTCAAAGTTATAGACATGGCTGACCCGGGTGTTCTTGATAGGTTTCAAAAGAAGTATGGGAATTTGGTTAAGATGGTCCGTACTATCACAAAGTATGAACATGATGCCTTGCACACTTTGCTGCAATTCTACGAGCCTTCGCTGAGATGTTTCCTCTTTCCAGATCACATTTTAATGCCAACGTTGGAAGAATTCTCATTTATTTTGGGGATTCCGATCACGTCGACAATACCGTTCTTTTCTGGTAGTTCTCCTAGTACAAAAGAAATTGTTGCTGCAATGCAAATTGATCAGTCAGTGATAAAAAGTGGTGTGAGTAGCAAAAACGGAGTTGACGGATTTCATATGGAATTCCTCTCTGATCAAGTTTAAGAGGCTGCTAATGCTAAAAACTGGACGATTTATAATTCCATTCTGGCTCTCTGCATATATGGCCTAAATCTTTTTCCCAATCAGCAAGACTTTGTAGATATGCAGGCGACGAGAGTTTTCGTTCTTAAAAATCCAGTCCCTACTTTGTTAGGGGATTTTTATCATTCTGTACATTACAAGAACGAGAAAAGGAGGGGAGGACCTATTAGTTGTTGTACCCCACTGCTGTGCCATTGGCTTTTCAAGCATTTGCCTCAAACAGGTGCCTTTGTGGAAACCATAGATGTTGCGAAATGGTCCAAGCGAATGATAGGTTTAACTGCTAACAATATTATCTGGTTCGACCATCGGTTGTTGAGAATAGAGCTTATCACAAGATGCGGAAACTTTCCAAATGTACCTTTGATTGGCAGAAAAGGAGGGATCAATTATAATCCAGTTTTGGTCGTCCGACAGTTCGGGTATGCTTCCAGGGATCCTACTACGGAGCAAGATGTTGAAGAATCTTTGTTCTTTACAGGAACTAAAGATGAGAAGGTGGTAGAAGTAGTGAATGCTTGGAAATATAAGCATAAAATTGGAAAAGCGGTCTTTGGGAAAGGAGATTGTAGGTCTTATCCTGAATATGACAGATGGATCGAGATGAAAGTAAAAGACTTGCTTTTACCCTTTTCAAGGGAACCTCTTTTATGTTCAGTACAGCCAGAACAACCAACCATGGGGGCTATTGAAGAGTGTGAAAAGTGGAAGAAGATAGTAAAAGAGCTTCAAGTAGAGAATGCTGGTATGAGTAGCTGTCTCCAAAAAGCCCTGCATGACAATAAAGATCTAGAAGGAAGAGCTCAGAAGGCAGAAAAGGTCTTAGCAGCCAAAGAGAAAGATTTTCATGAAAGAGCACAACATTTCCAGAAGATCAGCAAAGGTGCCGATGCTGCCACTCAGGCTCACAAGACAACTAAACAAGACTTAGCTTATACCAAAGATACGTTGGCCAAATTCCAGCGAGCATGGGATGAGGTCAGAATTGAAAATGCTGAGTGACAGGAACAGTTAAAGATTAAAGAAGAAGAGCTTAAGAAGGCGCATGAGCAGAGGAGAAAGTATCGGGAAAGCCTCGGTAAAAGTCAAGAACAGCTAGAAGAAGCTAGAAGAGAGTTGAAGAATGTCAAGAAAGAACTTGAAGAAGTCATGATAGAAAGGGAGATACTCAAGACGCAAGCTGGCATAAAAAGGCACAAAGGAGTGTGTGATGATGAAGCTTTGATGCTGCATATGGGTTCCTTAACTGAGGCTCTTGAGAAAAGGGATGTTTTGATCAAAGAGATGATTGAAAAGCCGAATCACCAGCGTAGTCGGATACTCTTTGAGGAGATCAAATACACAAGTGATAAGCTGAAGGACGTGGAGTTATCAGCCTGATGTTCTTTTTCTTGTAATTTGCTGTAAATGGTTACCATCAGGCTTGTAGATGGATCCATCTTTCCCTTGTATTTCATTTGTTGATGAACCTCTCTTGAATGTACTTGAATACTTTGTTGAATGGGGATGAGCAGTTTTATTCCGAACTAGTCCTTGTCAGATATCTGTACACAAGCACATGACCACGGTACGTCTTCTTCATATCACGATTTCTGATCTTCAGATTTCTGGGATTAAGATTGGAATCAGGGTGTAAAGCACTTTGGAAATGATAAACATGGCATTTGCATTGCATTGCATGGCATATGTCATTTCGCATTTTTGTTTCTTGCTTTTCAGGTACTTGCTGCAGAAGATCTCTAACCTTTATTTGGTTTCAGGCATTATAGCTGAGAATCAGGTACACCGATACTCAACTCGAAGAAACCAAGCAAGGATAATGGATCAAGTGCAGAATAATTTGGCTGATATGAGGGCATGTATGGACCAGTTCATGACTCTCATGACTGGCATGGCACAGGCTCAGGAAAGATTGAGGATTCTGGTCGAGCGTCCAGAAACCACGCCTGAAGGTAATCAAGTGGATAATTTGCAGACAAGGGTCACTCCTCCTCCTGGTGGTAATCTGGGTAATGGAAATGTCAGGAATGCTGGGGTTATTCAGGAAGATCTTCAGGAAGACCAATTTACCCTGCTGGATGCTGAGGTGGGTAACCACCATGACAAGAGGTGCGACGAATTACCTGAGAAGATACGGGCTATGGAATGTAAGAATTCTATGGGCATTGATGTGACCAAGATGGGTCTAGTATCAGGGGTCAGAATTCCTCCCAAATTCAAGCCACCTACTTTTGATAAATATCAGGGTAACACGTGTCCTCAGACACATATCCAAGCTTATTTTGGGAAGATTTCAGCCCATACAGATGATGAGAAGTTATGGATGCATTACTTTCAAGACAGTCTGGCTGGAGCTCCTTTGACCCGGTATATGAAATTAAACAGAGCTGCTGTAAGAAGTTGGAAGGATCTGGCAGAAGCATTCCTAAAGCAATATCAGTACAACATTGACATGGCGCCCAACCGCACTCAATTGCAGGGGTTGTCACAGAATGCTAAGGAAATTTTCAAGGAATACGCTCAAAGGTGGAGAGAGATGGCTACACAGGTTCAAACTCCTTTGCTGGATAGAGAAATGGCAGACATGTTTATGGGCACCTTGCAAGAAACATTCCTTGATAGGTTGGCTGCATGTCCATCAACAGGATTTGCTGACATTGTTATTGTGGGTGAAAGAATAGAGAGTCTGTTGAAGCTGGGAAAGATTTAAGAGATGAGTGATGCTGGCTCTTCTGGGATGAAGAAACCATTTGCTAGTGGTCAGAAAAGAAGAGAGGGTGATGCAAATACTGTGTATAGAGGTCGGGGAAGAGGACGTTCCCAGGCTTACCACCAAGTCGGGGCTGTGACAATTCCCGCACCATCTGTCCAGCAACAACCACAACAGCAAGCTCAGCAGCAACCTCCTTTCCAGTAGAGGTCTAGGCAGAGGGATCGTAAGATTGACCCTCTTCCTATGACCTATTCAGCTCTATTACCGCAGTTACTCAAGTTAAAGTTGGTTAAACTCCGTACAATGAGACCACCTGTCGCTGGAAACCTGCCACTTAACTATGATGACAATGTTCATTGCGAGTTCCATTCTGGGGGCTCCGGGGCACACTATTGAAAAATGTTGGGTGTTTCACCATAAAGTGCAGGACTTGATCGATGCTAAAGAGATCAATTTCTCTTTACCTCCTAATGTTCTCCAAAACCCCATGCCTGATCATGGTGTAGCAGATGTGCATGCTATTGAAGACGGAAAGAGATTGAATTTGGTAGAAGATATTAATCATGTGAAGACTTCCTTGATGGTCGTAAAGGATCGTTTGCTGAAGGGAAAGGTGTTCCCAGGTTGTAACCAAGATTGTTCTGAGTGTATGAATCAAGAGAATGGTTGTGATAGGTTGAAAATTGGCCTGCAGAATTTGATCAATGAGGGCCGGCTACAGTTTGACAGGGTTGTGAAAGCCACTGACGAGGTGTCAACAGTGACCATCTATTATACTCCCGCGGAGATTCAGGTGCCTGTAAGTACAACTCCTATAGCAAGTGTCGTGCCAGAAAGATCTAGTCCTGTTACCATCCCGGTCCCAGGACCAGTTCCGTTTACAACTACGAAGGCAATCCCATGGCACTATGGGGCAGACGTGTACTATGAAGGTAAAAAGCAGGAAGTTGGGACATCATCCAGTTCAAATATTGACAATGTGGGTGGTTTTGGTGGTTTTATGAGAAGCGGAAGACTATTTGCTCCCCAAACTTTGCGAAGTGATAAAGAGGCTGAAGCTGCAGCAAAAGCTAAGGGAAAACAGGTGGTTGAGAGCGTGCCTGTACCCACAACAGATACCAAGGCTACTTTTGATAATGAGATAGAATAATTCATGAGGATAATAAAGAAGAGTGATTATAAGATTGTCGATCAGTTGAATCAGACCCCTTCGAAGATTTCAATCTTGTCATTGTTAATGTGTTTTGACGCACATAGGGAGGCTTTGTTGAAAGTGTTGAAGAGAGCCTATGTCCCACAATAAATCACTGTTAATCAGCTTGAGGATGTATATTCCAACGTTAATGTCAGCCATGGTTTGGGATTCACAAGTAGGGATTTGACGTCTGAAGGGAAAAACCACAATAAAGCTTTGCACATCACAATGGAGTGTAAGGGTGCAGTGTTATCCCACGTGCTGGTAGATACGGGTTCCTCACTCAATGTCTTGCCTAAAAAGGCGCTAATGAAGCTAAAAGTTGATGGTTTGATCTTAAGGCCAAGTGAGTTGGTTGTCAGAGCGTTCGATGGGACAAAAAGATCTGTGTTTGGAGAAGTGGAATTGCCCGTACAGATTAGACCGCAAGTATTCAAATCCACCTTCCATGTAATGGACATACAGCCGGCGTATAGCTGCTTATTAGGCCGCCCTTGGATTCACGCGGCCGGGGCTGTTACGTCCACCTTACACCAGAAGTTGAAGTATGAGTTTGAAGGACAGGTGGTGACGGTGTACGGTGAAGAGGACATATTTGTTAGCCATCTGTCCACTTTCAAATATATTGAAATGGATGGGGAAATTCACGAGATGCTTTGCCAATCATTTGAAGCGGAAAATATTGACAACATGCCTGAAGCTCCCCTTGCCCCAGAAAGAGCCGGTACATCCATTTCGTCCTACAAACAAGCTGTCGAGGTCGTCAGAGCAGGCAACGCCCAAGGTTGGGGCAAACTGATAGAGACGCCAATGAAGGAGGACAAGTTTGGCATTGGTTATCATCCCTCTATGACTCCAGATGCAGAGAACCGTGGGCCCATCACTTTTAGCAGTGGGGGAATCATTTACCTAGATCAGTCTTGTGCAACTACAGAAGATGGCGTTGATAGTGACTATGACTTAGACAACTGGGTACGCCCACGTGCTCTGGGACAACCATTGCAGAATTGGTCAGTTGAAGAAGTCATCCGGGTTACTCTTCAAACAGAGTAATTTTCTTTGTTTTTCTAACCATAATGCATGTTAAAATTCTTGTGCTCTGCCCAAGGCGTATAGATTCATTTGTAGGGCCACCCTGTTTGCATTTGCAATTTTAATCATCAACAAAGGACGTTTTGCACTCAAATTCCGTTCTCTGTCTTTCTTTTTATTTTTGCACAAAAATAATAAAATGGCAATGTTTCATTTCTTTTTGTTTAAAAATAAATTCTAAAATAAAGCATGAACCCGTTCGTGCAGACTTGATCCTCCGGATTCCATTGATAACGGTCTTGCTATGGCAATGTATGACTTTGACAAACCGATTTATCAAGCTGAAGAAGGGGATGAGAAAGATTGTGAACTCCCTGAGGAACTGGCCAGATTGTTAAAACAAGAGGAAAGGACCATCCAGCCTCATCAAGAGACCATAGAGATCATCAATATTGGTACTAAGGATGCTAAGAAAGAGATCAAGATTGGCGCCAACCTGCAAGCAGATGTGAAGAAAGCTTTGACAGAGATGTTGTGTGAATATGTTGATATCTTCGCCTGGTCGTATCAGGACATGCCAGGGCTGGATACTGATATTGTTGTGCACAGGCTGCCATTGAGAGAAGAATGCCCGCCGGTTAAGCAAAAACTTCATCGGACTCATCCCGACATGGCCATAAAGATCAAAGAAGAGGTTCAGAAGCAGTGGGATGTAGGGTTTCTTGCTGTGACTAACTATCCTCCATGGGTTGCCAACATTGTGCCGGTGCCAAAGAAAGACGGAAAGGTTAGAATGTGTGTGGATTATCGAGATCTTAATAAAGCTAGCCCGAAAGATGATTTTTCACTGCCTCACATTGATGTGCTGGTTGACAACACATCTCAGTTTTCAGTGTTCTCGTTTATGGACGGTTTCTCCGGGTACAATCAGATTAAGATGGCACCTGAAGATATGGAGAAGACCACGTTCATTACACCATGGGGTACGTATTGTTATAAAGTGATGCCTTTTGGGTTGAAAAACGCAGGGGCAACGTACCAGCGGGCAATGGTAACTTTGTTTCACGACTTGATTCACAAAGAGATTGAATGTTATGTGGACATCATTATTGCCAAGTCGAGAACAGAAGAAGAACATCTGATAAACTTGAAAAAGCTATTTGAAAGACTGCGAAAGTTCTGTCTGAGACTCAATCTATACAAGTGCACTTTTGGGGTGCGTTCTGGAAAGTTGCTGGGTTTCATTGTGAGAGAAAAAGGAATTGAGGTTGATCCTGCCAAAGTGAAAGCAATACAAGAAATGCCTGAACTGAGAACGGAAAAAGAGGTTTGTGGTTTCTTGGGTAGATTGAACTACATTGCAAGGTTCATATCTCACCTAACAGCCACATGCGAACCAATATTCAAACTGCTAAGAAAAGATCAAACGGTCAGGTGGAATGACAATTGCCAATTGGCATTCGATAAAATAAAAGAATACTTGCAGGAACCTCTAATTCTCATGCCTCCAGTTTCAGGGAGACCTTTGATAATGTATCTGACAGTGCTTGAAGGTTCTATGGGTTGTGTTCTCGGTCAACACGACGAGACAGGTAGGAAAGAGCATGCCATCTACTACCTGAGCAAGAAGTTTAATGACTGCGAGTCCCGGTACTCAATGCTTGAAAAGACATGCTGTGCACTTACATGGGCTGCTAAGCGATTGAGGCAATATATGGTTAGGCACACAACCTTGTTGATTTCCAAAATGGATCCTATTAAATACATTTTCGAGAAACCAGCGCTAACAGGCAGAGTTGCACGATGGCAAATGGTTTTGACAGAGTATGATATCCAGTATACTTCCCAAAAGGCCATCAAAGGAAGTGTCTTGTCAGACTACCTTGCGCAACAGCCAATTGATGATTACCAACCCATGAAATTTGAGTTCCCTGATGAGGACATCATGTTTCTCAAAGCTAAAGACTGCGAGGAACCACTCCCGGAGGAGGGGCCAGACCCTGAATCCAAATGGAGTTTGATGTTTGATGGGGCTGTCAACATGAATGGGTGCGGAGTTGGAGCAGTTCTTATCATGCCGAAAGGTGTTCATATGCCTTTCACTGCCCGATTAACTTTTGGATGCACCAACAATGAAGTAGAGTATGAAGCTTGTATAATGGGGATTGAGGAGGTGATTAATTTGCGAATTAAGACCCTTGATATCTTCGGTGATTCAGCTTTGGTAATCAATCAGGTGAAAGGGAGTTGGTACACGCACCAAGCAAATCTAGTGCCGTATAGAGATTACACGAGGAGATTGCTGACATTTTTCACAACAGTGAAACTGTACCATATTCCCAGAGATGAGAATAAGTTTACTGATGCCCTGGCTACTTTGTCTTCCATGATTAAAGTGCAAAGATGGAATCATGTACCTAAGATTGAAGTGTCTCGTCTTGACAGACCTGCATTTGTGTTTTCTGTTGAGGCAACGTATGACGACAAGCCATGGTTTCATGACATCAAGTGTTTCTTGAAAAGTCAAGAGTACCCGCCAGGGGCATTTGCTAAAGATAATAAGACTCTGAGAAGGTTGTCTAGTAGTTTTTTCTTGAATCAGGATGACGTGTTGTACAAACGGAATTTTGACATGGTTCTGCTCAGATGTGTGGATAGACACGAAGCAGACTTGTTAATGCAGGAAGTACATGAAGGCTCTTTCGGTACCCATGCCGGAGGACATGTAATGGCTAAGAAATTGTTGAGGTCAGGATATTATTGGTTGACAATGGAGTCAGATTGCTGTAAATATGCCCGCAAATGTCATAAATGTCAAATTTATGCAGACAAAGTGCATGTGCCTCCAAATCCGTTGAGTGCCATGTCCTCTCCTTGGCCCTTTGCCATGTGGGGCATTGACATGATCGGAAAAATTGAGCCTACTGCTTCAAATGGCCATCGTTTTATCTTGGTCGCCATTGATTATTTCACTAAATGGGTTGAAGCAGCATCTTATGCCAATGTCACTAAACAGGTGGTAGCTCGTTTCCTGAAACGGGATATCATTTGTCGCTATGGAGTGCCCGAGAGAATCATTACTGATAATGGTTCTAATCTGAATAACAAAATGATGGCTGAGCTGTGCCGGGACTTCAAAATTGAGCACCACAATTCTTCTCCATATTGCCCGAAGATGAATGGCGCTGTGGAAGCGGCCAACAAGAATATTAAGAAGATTGTACAGAAAATGCTTGTTACATACAAAGATTGGCATGAGATGTTACCGTTTGCTTTGCATGGGTACCGAATGTCAGTACGCAGGTCCAATGGGGCAACACCGTTCTCACTTGTATACGGTATGGAAGCAGTGCTACCGGTTGAAGTTGAGATTCCATCCCTCAGAGTCATGATGGACGTCAAGCTAGACGAAGCTGAGTGGGTTCGCACCAGATTTAACCAGTTGAGCCTTATTGAGGAGAAACGACTGGCAGCTGTATGTCATGGGCAGTTATACCAGCGGAGGATGAAGCAAGCATTCGACCAAAAGGTGCGTCCTCAGGTTTACAAAGTGGGAGATGTGGTACTCAAAAGAATCATGCCTCCTAGTACAAATCACAGGGGCAAATGGACTCCTAATTTTGAAGGTCCATTCGTGGTTAAGAAGGTCTTCTCGGGCGGAGCCTTATTACTTACAACCATGGATGGCGAAGACTTTTCATCCCCTGTCAACTCAGACGTAGTAAAAAAATACTTCGCATAAATAGACCCGCTGGATAAAAAAAAGAGAGAAAAATCCAGGCAAAAAAGGGCATCCCGGCGAACCACAAAAACAGAATAAAAAGGTTCGGGCAAAAATTAGGGATAATAAATAAAAAAAAAGAAGGTTGTACGCCCGGTGAGTTGAAAATCCGCAAGGACAACTCAAGCAAAAAGGGGTATCCCGGTGGATTGAAAACCCGAAAGGGCGGTCCACGCAAAAGAGGGATTTAAGCGAACGACTATGGTCTGAGTTATCTGTACTCTATCACCGTTTCAACAACTGACATTCCGAAGGGTAGGAATCAGTCTAATCATTCCCCAGAAGGCAAGGTCGGGGAGTCTTGAAGACATACTGGCCATAGCAGAATGGAAACTCAGTGGAATGCCATTTTCACGTTGCCATTAGGATAGTTTCTTTTCTCAATTTTCAGCAATCACCTCTTTCCAGGGATTGCTTCCTGATGTAATTGCCTATTCTGGGCTTTTCTTCAATAAATTGAATTTCAATATAAAGCTTCTTTTTGTTTTACTGCTTTGTTTGCAAAAACGTCCGAAGTTTTGATAAAACGTTGCATTTGAAAACATGGTGGCTTTACAATAACATTCGCAGAAAAACATTTAAAATCACTTTGAATGTTGAATAATCCTGGAGGTGGATTCAAACCACACAATATTCCGGGACATGTGGGTGTATTCCTTTGGTTGCAGGTGACAGGTCCAAACGATTTCAAGCACAGGACGAGTAATTACTTATTCCCACGCAGAAGACTGGGGCAATCATGTTCAGGGAAGGGTTCACTTGTCACCCTTTTGTCACAACGTTTACTGATTGAGTCCATCATTCGGTCGGCGGTCGATCACGACGATTCGATTGCAGCGAATTGAGTTCAACTGGGGTCGTTGCATCTTATTAACTTGATTCTCTCATTCAGTACTGCCAATAGATACAAGCTTTTCTGTGTCGATAACGGTTGCAAATTCCCCAGTAGAGTTGCGCCACAGACACTAAGGTTGATAGTCAATCCCCAGTGAAGTCGCCACGAGTTTGAAGATGCTTAATCTTCTGTAAAATCCTCTTATGGCGTTTCTTTAGATCAGTCTTATATCATGGGGCAAAAAAAAAAAACAGATTGTTGACCCTCTCAAACATGGGGCATGTTGAATTTCCCCAGCAGGAGATGTTCCAGATTTATTATCCCTAGTAGAGTTTGAAGATGTCTGGTCTTCTGTAAAATCCTCTCAAAAGGGCATTCCCAGCACGAGACGCTTTAAAGCAGTTTCCCCAACAGAATCGTCAGAAGAAAGGTTCGCCTAGCAAGGGGCATTGTAATACTTATCCTAAGCTCGACAGTTTTGTTCCTCGGCAGACTACTATGGAATTGCTTTGGAGTTTCCCCAGTAGATTTCTAAGGAATCTTCCCCTACAAGTGTCAATGGAATGTTTCAGCCAGGATTTGCATCTCCCCGGGAGAGTAGCCCTGATCCCCAGCAAGATTGTATCTTTGGCGGTATCCCCACAGAGTTCATTATCAAATCTTGTCAACAGTACTCCCCAACTGAGTTGTTGTTTTTCTCCCCGCAAGAGGTATATCAGACCAACAGGGTCTCTTCCTCAGCAAAGCGTTAGTCCATTCTTCCTCCAGCCGAGTTAGAAGGTTGATTCTCTCCACAAAGGATCTCGAGTCTGATAGGTCCCCAAGCAGAGTTTTAATGACTTTTCTTCCTCAGCAGGATGTCATTAAAAAATTCTCATCCCCAGCGGAGTTGCTGTGACCAGAATTCATCCCCAAGCAGATGAAGTAATCCCTGGCAGAATTATCACTCCCTCACATATCAAAGTCCAATTTATTTTTGGCAGGCGTAACGATTAGAAGCAGATGGATTGTCCATTCACTCTCCAGCAGAGATACCATCTTTTCAGGAGTCTCTAAGGTCAAATCATTGATCATGGTTCCTCAGCAGAGTCAGCAGAGATGTCTGATATGGATGCAGAGCGTAATCCAGTGTTGAATGTTTTTGCAAAAGTCTAACCGTAGATTGGCAAAAGTCCATCCAAGGGTGGCAAATTCTCAAAGTCCAACCGTAGATTGGCAAAAGTCCATCCAAGGGTGGAAAATTTTTAAAGTCCAACCGTAGATTGGCAAAAGTCCATCGAAGGGTGGCAAAGCAGCCAAGTCCAACCGTAGATTGGCAAAAGTCTATCCAAGGGTGGCAAAGTCCAACCGTAGATTGGAAAAATTCCATCCAAGGGTGGCAAATCAGCTGCTAAAGTCCACCCAAAGTGTGACAAGTCAGTAGTCGTCTGACTCCATTTAAAAGACAGTCCACCCAAAGTGTGGCAAGCCAGTAGTCGTCTGGCATTGTACAAAAGACATTGTTAAAGTCCACCCAAAGTGTGGCAAGCCAGTAGTCGTCTGGCATTGTACAAAAGACATTGCAAAAGTCCACCCAAAGTGTGGCAAGCCAGTAGTCATCTGGCGTTGTACAAAAGACGTTGCAAAAGTCCACCAAAGTGTGGCAAGCCAGTAGTCGTCTGGCGTTGTACAAAAGACATTGTTAAAGTCCACCCAAAGTGTGGCAAGCTAGTAGTCGTCTGGCGTTGTACAAAAGACATTGTTAAAGTCCACCTAAAGTGTGGCAAGCTAGTAGTCGTCTGGTGTTGTACAAAAGACATTGCAAAAGTCCACCCAAAGTGTGGCAAGCCAGTAGTCGTCTGGCGTTGTACAAAATACATTGCAAAAGTCCACCGAAAGTGTGGCAAGCCAGTAGTCGTCTGGCATTGTACAAAAGACGTTGCAAAAGTCCACCCAAAGTGTGGCAAGCCAGTAGTCGTCTGGCGTTGTACAAAAGACGTTGTTAAAGTCCACCCAAAGTGTGGCAAGCCAGTAGTCGTCTGGCGTTGTATAAAAAGACATCTCTTCAGTATTTTTCTCCATCACCAAGGTTTTTCTTCAAGCAAAGTTCATTTTGTTGGGTTTATATTGTCGCTCCCGGGATTTTCATCCTAGTACAAACGCGAAAGTGGCACCGAACAGAGTCGCCAGCAATGTGTATTTATCCCAAGAGAGGGAAAGGAAACACCGCGTAAACCTGAGGGAAAGGAAAAGCATGGTCTTACGACCAAGAGAAGTGGGTAAGGGAGTCGGTTACGCGAGAGGAAGGTATTAGCACCCCCTCACGTCCATCGTACCCGATGGGATCCACGCTTGCTTGTCTCGATCAAAGGGTGTAAAGAAAAGATACTGGAAAAGGAACGAAAAGAGAACTGGAAAAGGAATGGAAAAGGAAAGGAAAGAGAAAGAGAAACAAATGTAGGGAAAATAAAGAAGTGCTCGCATGGGCCCTACCCCACTGCCTACGTATCTCATCGGGAACATGAGAATCAGAGCGACGTAGTTCCCCTCACTGGGGATGGATTGTGTTTTTTAGAGAACGGCTTACGTTCTAGCTCAGGTGTTGCAGGCTCGCTGGTCCGAGTGCGTTACCATCTTGCAAGAGAACGAGTAGAAGCGCGTTCGTGCGTTGAGAATGAATGAGATGAGAAAAGAATTCCCGAAGGAAAGACGTTATTGTTTGTTTTTGCCTTTTAGAAGTTTTTTCATTTGTTTGCATATGATAGTGTATCTGAATCTTAGTCATTGGAATGTGTACATTCTCACATTCCAAGACGGAATGGGTAAGAATGCACACTAAGAGTGAAGAAGACCCCCACACTTAGTTCCAATTGTCAAGGCTCAAACACACTAGCATACTTGTGTTTATTAAGTGTTTTGTTGATTAAGAAATGAAGAAGTGTTTTTTATTTGTACCTTCAACAAGTATTGCATTTAAGTCCCTCATACAAGATCAAATGTTTAACACATTGACCCAAGATGGGCTATATGCTATACATTCTAAGATTATAAGAGAAGACCCCTTATAACCTTTTCTTTATATGAAAGGCCTAAATGCAATAAATGCCTACCTTTATTAGATATTTTGAATTTTCTTTGAGATGAGAAAAGAGACTCAAGGGAGGAGAAAAGGTAAAACCTATATGGACTAAGACTCAATCCTAATTGAAGATTAAAGAGAGTGATCCTAAAGGTTTGTGAGGTTTCAACCTAAAGTCTAAAGAAAGAAAGAATTAAACAATTCACTTCCAAAGTAGAAGATGAACTGTAATTCAAAAGGGGAAAGTGATGAGTTATTAAAAGAAAGCACATAAGTGCTTAACAAAACACAAAATGGAATTGTAAAAGAGAAAGGATAGAAGTTGAATGTGGATTCCTTATCCATACTCAATTGAAACTTACCAAAGCCCCTACATGGTTAGCACAATCACTTACAAGTAAAGTAAGAAAGTATAATGAACAAATCAAATTCAAACCAGTTGACAAACAAAGTAAAATGAGATTAAATGCTATACATGCTTCCAAGTCAGAATGTAACTCATATTTACACAACCTAATGTTATCCTAAATGAGCATACCAAATCATGCAAACAAAATCTCAATCCAACAAGAAGCAAAGAAGAAAAGGGGAAGTGATGTGAATGTGGTTCATACTTGTGAAACAAGTGACTTAAGGTGCAAGATAAACATCAAACATGCAAAGATGAAACCCAAATGTCACAATCAGAAGTCAATTAACATGCTATACATCCTCAAACAAAACCACAACTCATGGCACAAGTGCCTTCATGATCAAGCAAACCAAACATGAGGCATGCATTCACAAAATAAACAAGTTAAACTTCATGCTTCAAACAAATAGCAAACATGCTCCAAAAATTATGACTTTCACCAATCAAACACCTTGAACACATTCCATTAACATATCAAGTCCACAAGCAATGAATCAGAACCAAAGTCACTCAACAATTAGGTCAAAGTCTCATGGAAGTTTCATGCATTCATGCTCAAAGCAACACATCAAAAGTCATTCAAAAAAGACTTAAAAATCATCTCATAAATCTCAAACATACCTCAACATATTGTGACCACAATACAAAAAGAAAGGCATCAAAATCATTTTTTATGATCAAGAACAAAAATGCACAAAATCATATGTCACATTAAGTATGCATACAAATGGAAATTCAAAAGAAATAATGGAACAGGGGCAAAACGGTCATAAAATCAGAAAATAAAATCATAGAAAATTTCCTAAATGTTTTAAGAATACACATGAATTTTTGTAGAATTTTCCAATATGTTTTGGTATTTTTAAAAATTAATTATGAAACGTGTAGCAAAATGGAAAAAATAAAATGGAATGTAAATGTGAATGGGGGTGCATGCCTAGTAACTATTCAGTTCAAATTACATTGGGCCTTAAAACAGGGAGGTGCGAATAGCATTCTGGCTAAGTCCACTAAGCGCGCAGAGCATACTAACAAACATGAACCCTCAGTCAACAATCTTGACTCACTCCCAACCATCAGATCAAGTCCAAGTCAAACCAACGTCAAAGTAACCTAATCTCACGCATGTGCATGAATGTTCACCATAGCTACCATGTACTATGCCACACAATGTTTAAAAATGAAATCAGAAGAATCACGTGACATGCACATGAATTTTTATGTGTTGGCAGCATGGTAGCCATTAGATCACGCTCATCCAACGGATCACATTCAAACTGGTCATAAAACCCTAACATGAAGCCACCGGCCGGAGAGGGACCTCCGGTCACCTTCTCCGGTCACTCACCACCGTCTGCAACCTTGATTTCTCCAGAAATCCACAAAACGTATATCAATAGAAAGAGGAACTAAGGTAGAACACGAATTCAAGAACAAAATGCACAAACAATTCATGATATGAGAGAATCCAACGGAAACAGATTTGCCCTAACATTTGGTCTATGCCTCTAAAGGCCTATCAACTAGCCAGGCAAGTTCTTGAGCTTATAAGAAGCTGCAAGAACCTGAAAACAAACTCACATCAAGTCTATAATGGATGAAACTCGTACCTGAATATTGGAGATTTGGAAGTACTCTTCAGAAAACCAGAGATCCTAGCTTCTTCTTCAACCTTGGAGCTTCACAAACTTAGCAAAATGAATGCTATATAACCAGTGGTCTTGAGAGCAGAGAGATTCAATGTTGAACAATGCTTCCAAAACCTTGAGGACTGTGTAGAAAACTTCAATCCAATGCCATTGATGATGATGAAGATGAAGTAGATGAAGGGAAGATGGTGAAGCTCGTGTGAAATCAGAGGGAAAGTAGAGAGAATGTGAGGGAGAGTTTGAAGTGTTTTGAAGTGAAAAATGAGAAAAATGAAGCTAGGGAAGAAAGAATAGGGTGAAATCTGTTTTATAGGGGGAGCTAACCAGGGTTAAGCTGAGTGAATTAACTGAGTCATGGTGGTTTGAGTGAGTCATCCCTAACTAACTGAGTCAAGTTAGTTAGGGAGAGTAATGATATGGTGGTGATTCCCTATGGTAAGCTATGGTGAAGAAGAAAGTGGAATGAATGGCACGGCTGTTATCAGAAACTTGTTCAACAAGTTTGCTCTTTCCATTTTCATGCCAGGCACGTGCTAGTGTATGAGGTTTATGTCATGTGTGTTTGGTTTAATGTGGAAATCTGATGTGAGGTGTTTGGTGTGTGTGTGAACCAAATTGTGCAGCAGAACCATTAATGTATCAGTGCCAACATAGGGTGCTTTGCAAGTGTTTTTCTCTCTACTCCATGAATGAGTTGGTGAGTTTATGGGTTCATTTGGAAGAGGGTACATTGGGGAGCAATATTGGTGTTGAAGACAAGTCAAATGGAGGTGTACAAGATGATGAAAAATAGCTTGAAACAGAAGGAAACCAATTGGTGTATGGGCGTGCAGGTGAGGTTGGCTGGCATGGTGTGTATGGCATGGATTTTCAGCAAGATCACCCTAACTTGGAACCAATATTTCTCCCTTATAACATGATCAAATCAAATTTTGTCCAACATGAACATTGAAGAGTGCACTACAAGGAATAACTTTGATGTTGAAAATTTTCTCATTTGGAGCTTTCTTCTTGGAGAAATTAGGGTTGACTTCTGGCCCACCACATGCTTGTTGAAATGACTGCGTGCATGACCTGAAAATTCTTGGTCATGGCCTAGTTTTGGCCTACTTTCCTCCAACTTTGATCAATCATATCTCTCTCAATTTTTATCCAATGGAGATGTTCTACACATGGATTTGAAGCTTAAAACAAGACCTTTCATTGAGGCAGAGTGGAATTTTCATTTGGTGCTCCAAATTTAAATGGCCTTGGTTCAAACTCTGATGCAAAATGGCCAAAACTTGCTATTTTTAGTAACCCTTCTTCATCCAAAAATGGCAACTTTCTACACCTTGAATTTTTCATGATTCCTTTGGAATTTCTTGACCAAATTTTGTACATTGGACACATGTAACATGAATTTCATGAATTTGGGCTCAAAAAGTCAAGAGTTGACTTTTTCCTCTGATTATTTGACTTTGCCCCAATTTCTCTGATTCTTGATCTTTCTTCCAATTGAACCACTTCTAAAACCAATTGAGATGCAATTTTACACATACATACACTTAAGAACATGTAGAATACCATGACATCAAGTTTTGCCCAAAAAAGCAAAAATTCCCTGATTTAACTGGAAACCCTAATTTTGGCCCCCTCTGGTTAGGAGGTAAAAGTGCAGTCTTCAATTTCCAATTCCTCAGAGTATGTTGTGTATCCTCTTAAAGGATGATGAGAAATGCCACTTGGGAATGATTTTGAATCAATGAGCTATCTCTTTTGAGGGTTTTCCTTCAATTTTTGGACTTCTTGCATAGTGTAGGATGTAATGCTTCAATCTCCCATTGTATCTCTTATCCTTGAGGTTGTGGATGATCAATTGAGATGGTATGAGACAGGAAAGACCTCTTGGCTTGCCTTGAGGCAACTTGATTGACCTTTTTGTGCTTTGAATGATCTCTTGATTGTCCATCTTCCACCTGATCACATGCCCTGATGGTAAGAAGGATGCCATGCTTCATTTTTCTATGTTAAATGCAATGCAATGTTAATGAGGTGGATATGATATGATAAATGATAATGCCATGCTATGATGCCAAAAGGGGAGAGCAAATTTTGGGGTATTACAGCTGCCCCTATTCAAGCGCTGTAGACCTGAATGCCTGAAAGCAATTGCTTTCGGACTTTCAAGGTATATAGTGATTGAATACCAAATATAACCAAAAATTTGCTCTGGATGATGAGGAAGAAACTTCCACGACATTGCTGGCTTGAATCTTCAATGAAACATTGTCGGAGAAAACTGTCTTTTGAACGATGCCAGACGACTACTGGCTTGCCACACTACTGGTGGACTTTAATAATGTCTTTTATGCAACTCCAGACGACTACTGGCCTGCCACGCTACTGGTGGACTTTAATAATGTCTTTTATGCAACTCCAGACGACTACTGGCCTGCCACACTACTGGTGGACTTTGCAGCTTCGTGCCACCCGAAGATGGACTTTTGCCAATCCACTGTTGGACTTTTAGAATATGCCACCCTTAGATGGACCTTTCGCCAATCCACTGTTGGACTTTTAGCTGCTTTGCCACCCGAAGATGGACTTTTGCCAATCCACTGTTGGACTTTTGCCACCCGAAGACGGACTTTTGCCAATCCACTGTTGGACTTTTGCCAATCCACTGTTGGACTTTTGCCACCCGAAGACGGACTTTTGCCAATCCACTGTTGGACTTTTAGCTGCTTTGCCACCCGAAGATGGACTTTTGCCAATCCACTGTTGGACTTTAAGAATTTGCCACCCTTAGATGGACCTTTCGCCAATCCACTGTTGGACTTTAAGAATTTGCAAAATTGTATTACTCTCTGCATCCGTGTCAGACATCTCTGCTGATTCTGCTGAGGAACAATGATCAATGACTTGACTTTAGAGGTTCCTGAGAGGATAATATCTCTGCTGGCGAATGGATGAACAATCCGTCTGCTTCGAATTGTCAAGCTTGCCAACAATAAATTGGACTTTAAGATATGAGGGAATGATGACTCTGCCAGGAATTATTCCATCTGTTTGGGGCTGGATTCTAGTCACAGCAACTCCGCTGGGGATGAGAATTTTTGAATGACGTCCTGCTGGGGAAATGAGCCATTAAAACTCTGCTTGGGGATTTATTCAACCCAAAATCCTTTATAGGGATTATCAACCTTCTGACCCGGCTGGGGAAAGACTGTGCCATCCTTGTTGAGGAATAGATTCTGCCGATCTTATAAACCTCTGCGGGGAGAACGACAACTCAGCTGGGGAGTATTGCTGACAAGATTCGATGCTGACATTTGTGGGGATACCATGACCAGAGATACGATCTTGCTGGATATCAGGGCTACTCTGCCAGGGATATGCAAATCCTGGTTAGAACATTCCCCTGCAACTTGCTACGAAGAGTCATTAGAGATCTGTTGGGGAAACCCAAAGCAAATCCACAGTAGTCTGCTGAAGAATGTGACTATCGAGCTTAGGATAAGTACTACAATGCCCCATGTTAGGCGAGCCTTCCCTTAGACAATTCCGTTGGGGATGGCGAGTTTATAACAAACTCTGTTGGAGGAAACTGCTTTAAAACGTCTCGTGCTGGGGAATGCCTTTTGAGAGGATTTTACAGAAGACCAACTGTCCTCAAACTCTACTGGGGATGATCAACACTTCATGCTGGGGAACCAAACATGCCCCGTGCTTGGACAAAACAACAATTCGTCCCCGAAGGGGATGTCATAAGAGGATTTTACAGAAGATCTAGCCTCTTCAAACTCTTGTGACTTCGCTGGGGATAATGACCATCAGTTTCAGTGTCGATGAGACCACCCTTTTGGGGAACCTGTGACCGTTATCGACACAGAAAAGCTTGTAGTTGTTGGAAGTACTGAATGAGAGAATCGACTTAATAAGATACAACGGTACCCAGTTGAACTTAATTCGCTGAGATCGACCCGATGAACGCCGATCTCCTTACCCATAATTGCCCCAGTCTTTTGCGTGGAGTGATTTATTGCTAGTCTTGTGCTTAAAATCATCTGCACCTGCTACCTGCAACAAAAGAATATGCCCACATGCCCCGAATATTGCGTGGCTAGAATCCACCATCCGGGAGTATTCAACATTCGAAGTAATTTCAAATGTTTTTTCTGCGCATGTTATTGTAAGGCTGCCATGTTTTCAAATGCAATGTTTTATCAAAAATTAGGACGTTTTTGCAAACAAAGCAATAAAACAAAAATAGAGAGCTTTTTATTGAAATTCAATTTATTGACTGAGAGCCCAGAATAGGCAATTACATTTGGAAGCAATCCCTGGAAAGAGGTGATCGCTGAAAATTGAGAAAAGAAACTATCCTAACGGCAATGTGAAAACGGAATTCCACTGAGTTTCCATTCTGTTATGACCAGTATGTCTTCAAAACTCCCGACCTTGCCTTCTGAGGAATGATCAGACCGATCCCTATCTTTCAGAACGTCAGTTGTTCAAACGGTAATGGGTACAGATAACTCAGACCGTAGTCATTCGCTTAAATCCCTCTTTTGTGTAGACCGCCCTTTCAGGTTTTCGATCCACCAGGATACCCTTTTTTGCCTAAGTTGCCCTTTCGGGTTTTCAACTTACCGGGTGTACAAAATTTTTTCAATTATATCCCTAATTTTTGCCCGAACCTTATTCTGTTTTTGGTTCGCCGGGATGCCCTTTTTTGCCTGGATTTTTTTTATTTTTATTATCCAGCGGGTCTATTCATGCGAAGTATTTTTTGACTACGTCCGAGTTGACAGGGGATGAAAAGTCTTCGCCATCCATGGTTGTAAGCAATAAAGCTCCGCCCGAAAAGACCTTTTTAACCACGAATGGACCTTCATAATTAGGAGTCCATTTGCCCCTGTGATCTGTATTGGGAGGAAGGATCCTTTTGAGTACCACATCTCCGACTTTGTAAACCCGAGGACGCACCTTTTGGTCAAATGCCTGTTTCATTCTGCGCTGATATAGTTGCCCATGACATACAGCCGCCAATCGCTTTTCCTCAATAAGGCTCAGCTGATCAAACCTGGCTCGTACCCATTCAGCTTCATCTAGCTTAACATCCATCATGACTCTGAGGGACGGAATCTCTACTTCAACCGGCAGCACTGCCTCCATACCATATACGAGTGAGAATGGGGTTGCCCCAGTGGACGTGCGTACCGACGTTCGATACCCATGCAAAGCAAATGGTAACATCTCATGCCAATCTTTGTACGTGACAACCATTTTCTGCACAATCTTCTTGATATTTTTGTTGGCCGCTTCGACCGCGCCATTCATCTTTGGGCGGTACGGAGAAGAATTGTGATGTTCGATTTTGAAGTCCCGGCATAACTCAGCCATCATCTTATTGTTCAAATTAGAACCATTATCAGTAATGATTCTTTCGGGAACTCCATATCGGCAAATGATATCCCGTTTTAAGAAACGAGCGACCACTTGCTTTGTAACATTGGCATAGGATGCAGCTTCAACCCATTTGGTGAAGTAATCAATTGCCACCAAGATGAAACGATGACCATTGGAAGCTGTAGGCTCAATCTTTCCGATCATATCAATGCCCCACATGGCAAACGGCCAAGGCGACGACATGATACTCAACGGATTTGGAGGTACATGCACTTTATCTGCGTAGATCTGGCATTTATGGCATTTGCGGGCATATTTGCAACAATCTGACTCCATAGTCAACCAGTAATATCCCGACCTTAACAACTTTTTAGCCATTGCCTGCCCTCCGGCATGGGTACCGAAAGAGCCTTCGTGCACTTCAATCATCAACAAGTCTGCTTCATGTCTATCCACACATCTAAGCAGGACCGTGTCAAAATTTCTTTTATACAGCACGCCATCTTTGTTCAGGAAGAAACTACCAGCTAACCTTCTCAACGTCTTCCTGTCTTTGGACGATGCCCCGGACGGGTACTCTTGACTTTTCAAGAAACACTTAATGTCATGAAACCATGGCTTGTCATCAGACGTTGCATCTACCGCAAACACAAATGCTGGTCTGTCAAGGCGGGATACCTCAATCTTAGGTACATGGTTCCATCCTTGCACTTTGATCATGGAAGACAAAGTGGCCAAGGCATCAGCGAACCTATTCTCATCTCGAGGAATATGGTACAGTTTCACTGTTGTGAAAAATGTCAGCAATCTCCTCGTATAATCTCTATACGGCACTAGATTTGCTTGGTGCGTGTACCAACTCCCTTTCACTTGATTGATTACCAAAGCTGAATCACCGAATATATCAAGGGTTTTAATCCGTAGATTAATCGCCTCCTCGATCCCCATTATACAAGCTTCGTACTCTGCTTCATTGTTGGTGCATCCGAAAGTTATTCGGGCAGTGAACGGCATATGAACACCTTCCGGCGTGATAAGAACTGCTCCAACTCCGCACCCATTCATATTGACAGCCCCATCAAACATCAGACTCCATTTGGATTCAGGGTCTGGCCCCTCCTCCGGAAGTGGTTCCTCACAGTCTTTAGCTTTGAGAAACATGATGTCTTCATCAGGGAAGTCAAACTTCATGGGTTGGTAATCATCAATCGGCTGTTGCGCAAGATAGTCGGACAAGATACTTCCTTTGATGGCCTTTTGTGAAGTGTACTGAATGTCATACTCTGTCAAGACCATTTGCCACCGTGCAACTCTGCCTGTCAATGCTGGTTTCTCGAAAATATACTTGATAGGATCCATTTTTGAAATCAACAAGGTCGTGTGCCTAACCATATATTGCCTTAATCGCTTAGCGGCCCATGCAAGCGCACAGCATGTCTTTTCAAGCATTGAGTATCGGGACTCACAATCATTGAACTTTTTGCTCAGGTAGTAAATAGCATGCTCCTTCCTACCTGTCTCGTCATGTTGACCGAGAACACAACCCATGGAACCTTCAAGCACTGTCAGATACATTATCAGCGGTCTCCCTTCAACTGGAGGCATTAGAATCGGAGGTTCCTGCAAGTATTCTTTTATCTTATCGAATGCCAATTGGCAATCGTCATTCCACCTGACCGTTTGGTCTTTCCTTAACAATTTAAATATTGGTTCACACGTGGCTGTTAGGTGAGATATGAACCTTGCAATGTAGTTCAATCTACCCAAGAAACCACGAACCTCTTTTTCTGTTCTCGGTTCAGGCATTTCTTGTATTGCTTTCACCTTGGCAGGATCAACTTCGATTCCTCTTTCGCTCACAATGAAACCCAGTAACTTTCCAGAACGCACCCCAAACGTGCACTTGTTTGGATTTAATCTCAGACGGAACTTTCTCAACCTTTCAAACAGCTTTTTCAGGTTAACCAGATGTTCCTCTTCTGTTCTCGACTTGGCAATCATATCATCTACATAACATTCGATCTCCTTATGAATCAAGTCATGAAACAATGTCACCATCGCCCGCTGGTACGTTGCCCCTGCGTTTTTCAACCCAAAAGGCATTACTTTATAACAATATGTACCCCACGGAGTAATGAACGTGGTCTTCTCCATATCTTCAGGTGCCATCTTGATCTGGTTGTACCCGGAGAAACCGTCCATAAATGAGAACACTGAAAACTGAGCTGTATTATCGACCAGCACATCAATATGAGGTAGTGGAAAATCATCTTTCGGGCTAGCTTTATTAAGATCTCGATAATCCACACACATTCTCACTTTTCCATCTTTCTTCGGTACTGGCACGATGTTGGCTACCCATGGAGGATACTTTGTCACAGCAAGAAAACCAGCGTCCCACTGCTTCTGGACCTCCTCCTTAATCTTTAAGGCCATGTCGGGGTGAGTCCGACGAAGTTTCTGCTTGACTGGCGGACATTCTTCTCTCAATGGTAGCCTGTGCACGACAATATCCGTATCCAACCCCGGCATGTCTTGATACGACCAGGCGAAGACGTCAACATACTCGCGCAACATTTCCGTCAAAGTTTGCTTCACATCTGCTTGCAAGCTGGCACCAATCCTGATCTCTTTTTTGGCGTCCTTGGTACCAATATTGATGATGTCTACAGTCTCCTGATGAGGCTGGATGACCCTTTCCTCCTGTTTCAACAATCTGGCCAGTTCTTCAGGGAGTTCACAATCTTTCTCATCCCCTTCTTCGGCTTGATAAATCGGATTGTCAAAGTCATACATGGCCATATCAAAATCGTTATCAGTGGTATCCGGAGGATCAAGTCTGCATGAACGGGTTCATGCCTTATTTTAGAATTTATTTTTAAGCAAAACAAAAGAAAATGAAACATTGCCATTTTATTTTTTGTGCAAAAATAAAAACTGAAAGACAGAGAACAAAATTTGATTGCAAAACGTCCTTTATTAATGATTAAACATTGCAAATGCAACCATGGTGGCCCTACAAATGAATCTATACGCCTTGGGCAGAGCGCAAGATTTTGTCATGCATTATGGTTAGAAAAAACAAAGAAAAATTACTCTGTCTGAAGAGTAACCCGGATGACTTCTTCAACGGACCAGTTTTGCACTTGTTGTCCCGAAGCATGAGGGCGTACCCAGTTGTCCAGGTCACAATCACTGTCAACACTATCCTCCGTGGCTGCACAAGACTGGTCCATGTAGATAATTCCCCCACTATTGAAAGTAATGGGTCCCCTGCTCCCCGCATCTGAAGTTGTAGAGGGATGATAACCAATACCAAATTTGTCTTCCTTCATTGGGGTCTCTATCAACCTGCCCCAACCTTGGGCGTTGCCTGCCCTAACGACTTCGACAGCTTGTTTGTAAGATGAAATTGAGGTACCAGCCCCAACTGGTACAGAAGAAGACTCAGGTGCATCGTCAATATTGACTGCTTCAAATGATTGGCACAGCATCTCATGAATTTCCCCATCCATTTCAATGTACTTGAACGTGGACAAGTGACTCACAAAGATGTCTTCTTCCCCACACACTGTCACAACCTGCCCTTCAAACTCATACTTCAGCTTTTGATGTAGAGTGGAAGTAACAGCTCCAGCTCCGTGAATCCAAGGGCGTCCCAATAGGCAGCTATATGCAGGTTGTATGTCCATTACATGGAACGTGGATTTGAATACCTGTGGTCCAATTTGTACGGGCAATTCCACCTCACCAAACACAGATCGTCGGGTCCCATCGAATGCTCTGACCACCAATTCACTAGGCCTTAAGATCAAACCATCAACTTCCAGCTTCATCAATGCCTTCTTGGGCAAGACATTGAGTGACGAACCAGTGTCTACCAGTACATGAGATAACACTGCGCCCTTACACTCCATCGTGATATGCAAAGCCTTATTATGGTTTCTTCCTTCAACAGTCAAATCTCTACTTGTAAAGCCCAAGCCATGGCTGACATTAACATTGGAGATTACGCCCTCGAGCTGATTAACAGTAATTTCTTGTGGCACGTACGCACTCTTCAACACTCTCAACAACGCCTGTCGGTGCGCATCAGAGCACAACAATAGTGACAGGATTGAAATCTTTGAAGGGGTCTGATTCAGTTGGTCCACAATCTTATAATCGCTTTTCTTGATTATCTTCATAAATTCTTCCATTTCCTTATCAAAAATAATCTTTGTCTCTGCTTCAGGTGTAGGCGCACTTTCAACCACCTGTTTACCCTTAGCCTTTGCTGCAGCTTCTACCTCCTTATCACTTCTCAAGGTTTGGGGAGCGAACAACCTTCCACTCCTCGTGAAGCCCCCTACACCCCCTACATTATCAATATTTGGGCTGACTGATGACTCAACTTCCTGTTTTTTACCTTCGTAATATAAATCTGCCCCATAGTGCCATGGGATAGCTTTCGTGGATGTGAACGGAATTGGTCCTGGCACCGTGATAGTGACAGGACTGGGCCCTTCTGGCGCAACACTCGCCACGGGAACTGCATTGACCGGCATTTGAATCTCAGCGGGAGTGTAATAGATGGTCACGGTTGATATCTCATCAGTGTCTTTCACGACTCTGTCGAACTGTAGACATCCTTCATCGATCAGATTCTGTAAACCCATCTTCAACTTATCACAGCCGTTCTCCTGATTCATACACTCCAAGCAATCTTGATTACAGCCCGGGAACACCTGTCCCTTCAATAAACGATCTTTTACAACCAACAAAGAAGTTTTCACTTGATGAACGTCTAACACCAAATTCAATCTCCTCCCATCTTCAATAACGTACACATTTGCTGCACTATGATCAGGCATGGGATGCTGAGTAATATTAGGAGCGGGAGAGAAATTGATGGCTTTAGCATCAATCAAATCTTGTACTTTATGATGGAAAGCCCAGCATTTTTCAATGGAGTGCCCCTGAGCACCTGAGTGGAACTCACAACGAGCATTAGCATCGAAGTTAGGTGGCAGGTTTCCAGCAACCGGAGCTTTCATAGTACGGAGTTCTACCAACTTTAACTCGAGTAGCCGGGGTAACAGCGCGGCATAAGTCATAGGGAGAGGATCCATCTTACGATCCCTCTGTCTAGACCTTTGCTGGAAAAAGGGTTGTGGCTGTTGAACTTGTTGTTGGGGTTGTTGTTTCTGAACGGACGGTGTGGGGATTGTCACAGCATCTACCTGATAATAAGCTCGAGAACGCCCTCTGCCTCGTCCTCTAAACACAGCATTCGTATCACCTTCTCTTCTTTTCTGGTTACTAGCAAACGGTTTCTTCGTCCCCGAAGAGCCAGCCCCACTCACATCCTGGATCTTTCCAAGCTTTAACAGACTTTCAATTCTTTCTCCCGCAATCACAATATCAGCAAATCCAGTCGACGGACAAGCAGCTAATCTATCCAGATAGGCCCCTTGCAATGTGCCCATGAACATATCTGCCATTTCTCTGTCTGACAAGGGAGGTTGAACCTGGGCAGCCATTTCCCTCCACCTCTGTGCATATTCTTTGAAACTCTCCTTGGCATTTTGTGACAACCCCTGCAATTGAGTGCGGTTGGGCGCCATGTCAATATTATACTGGTATTGCTTCAGGAACGCTTCTGCCAGATCTTTCCAATTCTTCACAGCAGCTCTATTCAACTTCATGTACCAGGTCAAGGATGCCCCAGCCAGACTGTCCTGAAAATAGTGCATCCATAGCTTCTCGTCATCCGTATGGGCTGAAATCTTCCCAAAGTAGGCTTGAAGATGCGTTTGGGGACACGCATTGCCGTGATACTTATCAAAAGTAGGAGGTTTGAATTTAGGGGGAATTCTGACTCCTGAGACCAGCCCCAAGCTAGTAACATCAATACCCATAGAGTTCTTGCATTCTATGGCCCTGATCTTTTCTGCTAACTCCTCATACCTTCGATCACCTTGATTACCCACATCAGCGTCTAGTAGAGTAAATTGGTCTTCCAGAGTATCTTCAAGAGTAACACCAGCATGCCTACCATTTCCATTACCCCGATTGTTACCACCAGGAGGAGGGTTGCCACCGGGAGGAGGGATGCCGTGTCCCTGTGAATTGTCATGATGATCACCTTCGGGCCTATTGTCGGGACGCTCTACCAGAAGCCTCAGTCTCTCCTGATTTTGCGCCATGCCAGTCATGAGGGTCATGAACTGGTCCATACGCGCCCTCATTTCCGCCAAATCACTTTGCACTTGATCCATGATTCTTACTTGATTCCTTCGCGTCGAATATCGGTGAATATGACTCTCCGCTATACTGCCTGAAACCAAATAAAGGTTAGAGACCCCGCAACGAGTACCTGAAAAGCAAGTAACAAAATGCAAAATGATATGCAATGCCATGCAATGCTATGTTTGTCATTTCCTAGGTGCTTTATACCCTGATTCCAATCCAACCACAGAAATCTGAAGACCAGAAATTGTGATATAAAGAGACGTGTCGTGGTCATGTGCTTGTGCGCAGCTATCTGATAAAGAATAATTCTGAATAAAACTGCTCATACTCATTCAATAAAATATTCAAGTACATTTAAGAAAGGTTCAACCGCAAATGCAATACAAGGAAAAATGGATCCATCAACAAGCCTGATGGTAACCATTAATAACAAAATATAAGGAAAAGAACATCAGTCTGACAATTCCACATCCTTCAGCTTATCACTTGAGTATTTGATCTCCTCAAAAAGTATACGGGTACGCTGGTGATTCGGCTTTTCAATCATTTCTTTGATCAAGACATCCCTTTTCTCAAGAGCTTCAGTTAAAGAACCCATATGCAGCATCAGAGCCTCGTCATCACACACTCCTTTGTGTCTCTTTATGCCAGCTTGCGTCTTGAGTATCTCCCTTTCTATCATGACTTCTTCAAGCTCTTTCTTGGTATTCTTCAACTGGCTTCTAGCTTCTTCTAACTGTTCTTGACTCTTACCGAGGCTTTCCCGATACTTTCTCCTCTGCTCATGTGCCTTTTTAAGCTCCTCGTCTTTAGTCTTCGACTGATCCTTTAACTCGGCATTTTCAATTCTGACTTCATCCCAAGCTTGACGAAGTTGAGCTAATGAATCCTTGCTTCGGGCTAAAGCCTGTTTTGTAATCTTGTGAGCCTGACTAGTGTCATCTGCTCCCAAAGTAAGTTTCCGAAAGTACCGAGCTCTGTCATCAAAATCTTCCTCTTTGTCAGCCAAGGTTTTTTCCGCTTTCAAGGCTCTCTTTTCCAACTCTTTGTTGTCAGCTAGAGCTTTCTGAAGGCATCTGCTCATTCCAGAATTCTCTATCTGCAACTCTCTGACCATTTTCTTCCACTTCTCACATTCTTCATCGTTTAGACCATTTCGCCACATCTTTGGTTTCCACAAAGACACCTGTCTGAGGCAAATGTTTGAAAAACCAATGACTCAGCAGTGGAGTGCAACAACTAACAGATCCTCCCCTCCTTTTCTCATTCTTATAGTGCACGGAATGATAAAAATCTCCTAACAAAGTAGGGACTGGATTTTTAAGGACAAAAACTCTCGTTGCTTGCATATCCACAAAGTCTTGCTGATTGGGAAAGAAAACTAGGCCATATATGCAGAGAGCCAGAATGGAATTGTAAACCGTCCAATTTTTAGCACTTGCAGCCTCTTGGGCCTGTCCAACCAGAAATTCTAAATGAAATCCGCTAACTCCATTTTTACTGCTCACACCGCTCTTTATCAATGCCTGATCCATTTGTAAAGCAGCAGCAATTACTTTTACGCTGGGAGAACTACCAGAGAAGAATGGTATTGCCGACGTGATCGGAATTCCCAAAATAAATGAGAATTCTTCCAGCGTTGGCATCAAAATGTAATCTGGAAAAAGAAAACATCTCAACGAAGGCTCGTAGAACTGCAGCAGAGTGTGTAAAGCATCATGTTCATACTTGGTGATTGTACGGACCATCCCAACCAAATTCCCGTAGCTCTTCTGAAACCTATCAAGAATACCCGGACCAGCCATATCTATAACTTTGAGCAATGAATCCAAGACAGGATCTGGAAACTTGTAAGACACATTGTTCTTTCTCTCGGCGACGATCTCTGTTGAACCCATGGATTGGAATCAGAAATGTATTATGCACCTGAAAATGACAAACATAACTGTTATGATATGATAATGCAATGCAAAAGGGGATGTGATCAGGTAATCAAGTGTCGGTGTCTGTATTGAACTGTGTGCACTGTGTCTCTATACTGAGTCTGGCAATATCTGAGATGAACACTTAAATCACTGTCATAGGATACAATGTCTGAAATCATCATAGAATCACAAGTAAGGTAGGTAGGAGGCTGGGTTTCCTGCAAACCTGTAAACATCCCGCCCATGCTCACATGTGGTTCTTAGAAAATAAGGCTTGTCAGCTTCGGAGGTTTGAGAAGCAATAGCACATTCAGCCCGTAGGATACAATGCTATGCCAATCAAAGAGGTCGTCCACTGACTCCCCTTAGAAAATAAAGGTCATCCTATGCAAGTTCCAAAGTGGGCCCTCGGGTGCGAATGGGTTTGCCACAGAATGTGGTCTGCCATTGTCACCACTAAAGAGGGATATTTCCACTAAGGTCCTCATGATCGGTCACTAGAGTCGACAGCTCTCTAGATCTACATCCTGGAATACGCAAGATGCGTATGCCACGACGTGTCCCAAGATAGCCTCGTCTAGCTGTGAATTTCGTGAACACCCAACGCACTCCAAACGGCACGTAGGTCCCACTATTCTCCACTCTAATTCTAAGTGTATACTCAAGCCTGTGTAATGGGCTTATCTCTCAGAAATCCCATCCCGCCAAACAGAAAATAGCACAGTCCAACACAACAGTAATAATATGATATGTAATGCTAAAAAGCAGTAAATACAGTAATGTACAGTAAAGCAGTAAATAACCATACAATAAAATGGTAAATATAGCACAACATTATCAAAGTTAACACCCAATGAAAGAAAAACAAACAAGCGCTAGGATTGACTCGCTTAGGATGGACCAGCAATAGGTCCACCGATCCCCAGCAGAGTCGCCAGCTGTCGCTCCCGGGATTTTCATCCTAGTACAAACGCGAAAGTGGCACCGAACAGAGTCGCCAGCAATGTGTATTTATCCCAAGAGAGGGAAAGGAAACACCGCGTAAACCTGAGGGAAAGGAAAAGCATGGTCTTACGACCAAGAGAAGTGGGTAAGGGAGTCGGTTACGCGAGAGGAAGGTATTAGCACCCCCTCACGTCCATCGTACCCGATGGGATCCACGCTTGCTTGTCTCGATCAAAGGGTGTAAAGAAAAGATACTGGAAAAGGAACGAAAAGAGAACTGGAAAAGGAATGGAAAAGGAAAGGAAAGAGAAAGAGAAACAAATGTAGGGAAAATAAAGAAGTGCTCGCATGGGCCCTACCCCACTGCCTACGTATCTCATCGGGAACATGAGAATCAGAGCGACGTAGTTCCCCTCACTGGGGATGGATTGTGTTTTTTAGAGAACGGCTTACGTTCTAGCTCAGGTGTTGCAGGCTCGCTGGTCCGAGTGCGTTACCATCTTGCAAGAGAACGAGTAGAAGCGCGTTCGTGCGTTGAGAATGAATGAGATGAGAAAAGAATTCCCGAAGGAAAGACGTTATTGTTTGTTTTTGCCTTTTAGAAGTTTTTTCATTTGTTTGCATATGATAGTGTATCTGAATCTTAGTCATTGGAATGTGTACATTCTCACATTCCAAGACGGAATGGGTAAGAATGCACACTAAGAGTGAAGAAGACCCCCACACTTAGTTCCAATTGTCAAGGCTCAAACACACTAGCATACTTGTGTTTATTAAGTGTTTTGTTGATTAAGAAATGAAGAAGTGTTTTTTATTTGTACCTTCAACAAGTATTGCATTTAAGTCCCTCATACAAGATCAAATGTTTAACACATTGACCCAAGATGGGCTATATGCTATACATTCTAAGATTATAAGAGAAGACCCCTTATAACCTTTTCTTTATATGAAAGGCCTAAATGCAATAAATGCCTACCTTTATTAGATATTTTGAATTTTCTTTGAGATGAGAAAAGAGACTCAAGGGAGGAGAAAAGGTAAAACCTATATGGACTAAGACTCAATCCTAATTGAAGATTAAAGAGAGTGATCCTAAAGGTTTGTGAGGTTTCAACCTAAAGTCTAAAGAAAGAAAGAATTAAACAATTCACTTCCAAAGTAGAAGATGAACTGTAATTCAAAAGGGGAAAGTGATGAGTTATTAAAAGAAAGCACATAAGTGCTTAACAAAACACAAAATGGAATTGTAAAAGAGAAAGGATAGAAGTTGAATGTGGATTCCTTATCCATACTCAATTGAAACTTACCAAAGCCCCTACATGGTTAGCACAATCACTTACAAGTAAAGTAAGAAAGTATAATGAACAAATCAAATTCAAACCAGTTGACAAACAAAGTAAAATGAGATTAAATGCTATACATGCTTCCAAGTCAGAATGTAACTCATATTTACACAACCTAATGTTATCCTAAATGAGCATACCAAATCATGCAAACAAAATCTCAATCCAACAAGAAGCAAAGAAGAAAAGGGGAAGTGATGTGAATGTGGTTCATACTTGTGAAACAAGTGACTTAAGGTGCAAGATAAACATCAAACATGCAAAGATGAAACCCAAATGTCACAATCAGAAGTCAATTAACATGCTATACATCCTCAAACAAAACCACAACTCATGGCACAAGTGCCTTCATGATCAAGCAAACCAAACATGAGGCATGCATTCACAAAATAAACAAGTTAAACTTCATGCTTCAAACAAATAGCAAACATGCTCCAAAAATTATGACTTTCACCAATCAAACACCTTGAACACATGCCATTAACATATCAAGTCCACAAGCAATGAATCAGAACCAAAGTCACTCAACAATTAGGTCAAAGTCTCATGGAAGTTTCATGCATTCATGCTCAAAGCAACACATCAAAAGTCATCCAAAAAAGACTTAAAAATCATCTCATAAATCTCAAACATACCTCAACATATTGTGACCACAATGCAAAAAGAAAGGCATCAAAATCATTTTTTATGATCAAGAACAAAAATGCACAAAATCATATGTCACATTAAGTATGCATACAAATGGAAATTCAAAAGAAATAATGGAACAGGGGCAAAACGGTCATAAAATCAGAAAATAAAATCATAGAAAATTTCCTAAATGTTTTAAGAATACACATGAATTTTTGTAGAATTTTCCAATATGTTTTGGTATTTTTAAAAATTAATTATGAAACGTGTAGCAAAATGGAAAAAATAAAATGGAATGTAAATGTGAATGGGGGTGCATGCCTAGTAACTATTCAGTTCAAATTACATTGGGCCTTAAAACAGGGAGGTGCGAATAGCATTCTGGCTAAGTCCACTAAGCGCGCAGAGCATACTAACAAACATGAACCCTCAGTCAACAATCTTGACTCACTCCCAACCATCAGATCAAGTCCAAGTCAAACCAACGTCAAAGTAACCTAATCTCACGCATGTGCATGAATGTTCACCATAGCTACCATGTACTATGCCACACAATGTTTAAAAATGAAATCAGAAGAATCACGTGACATGCACATGAATTTTTATGTGTTGGCAGCATGGTAGCCATTAGATCACGCTCATCCAACGGATCACATTCAAACTGGTCATAAAACCCTAACATGAAGCCACCGGCCGGAGAGGGACCTCCGGTCACCTTCTCCGGTCACTCACCACCGTCTGCAACCTTGATTTCTCCAGAAATCCACAAAACGTATATCAATAGAAAGAGGAACTAAGGTAGAACACGAATTCAAGAACAAAATGCACAAACAATTCATGATATGAGAGAATCCAACGGAAACAGATTTGCCCTAACATTTGGTCTATGCCTCTAAAGGCCTATCAACTAGCCAGGCAAGTTCTTGAGCTTATAAGAAGCTGCAAGAACCTGAAAACAAACTCACATCAAGTCTATAATGGATGAAACTCGTACCTGAATATTGGAGATTTGGAAGTACTCTTCAGAAAACCAGAGATCCTAGCTTCTTCTTCAACCTTGGAGCTTCACAAACTTAGCAAAATGAATGCTATATAACCAGTGGTCTTGAGAGCAGAGAGATTCAATGTTGAACAATGCTTCCAAAACCTTGAGGACTGTGTAGAAAACTTCAATCCAATGCCATTGATGATGATGAAGATGAAGTAGATGAAGGGAAGATGGTGAAGCTCGTGTGAAATCAGAGGGAAAGTAGAGAGAATGTGAGGGAGAGTTTGAAGTGTTTTGAAGTGAAAAATGAGAAAAATGAAGCTAGGGAAGAAAGAATAGGGTGAAATCTGTTTTATAGGGGGAGCTAACCAGGGTTAAGCTGAGTGAATTAACTGAGTCATGGTGGTTTGAGTGAGTCATCCCTAACTAACTGAGTCAAGTTAGTTAGGGAGAGTAATGATATGGTGGTGATTCCCTATGGTAAGCTATGGTGAAGAAGAAAGTGGAATGAATGGCACGGCTGTTATCAGAAACTTGTTCAACAAGTTTGCTCTTTCCATTTTCATGCCAGGCACGTGCTAGTGTATGAGGTTTATGTCATGTGTGTTTGGTTTAATGTGGAAATCTGATGTGAGGTGTTTGGTGTGTGTGTGAACCAAATTGTGCAGCAGAACCATTAATGTATCAGTGCCAACATAGGGTGCTTTGCAAGTGTTTTTCTCTCTACTCCATGAATGAGTTGGTGAGTTTATGGGTTCATTTGGAAGAGGGTACATTGGGGAGCAATATTGGTGTTGAAGACAAGTCAAATGGAGGTGTACAAGATGATGAAAAATAGCTTGAAACAGAAGGAAACCAATTGGTGTATGGGCGTGCAGGTGAGGTTGGCTGGCATGGTGTGTATGGCATGGATTTTCAGCAAGATCACCCTAACTTGGAACCAATATTTCTCCCTTATAACATGATCAAATCAAATTTTGTCCAACATGAACATTGAAGAGTGCACTACAAGGAATAACTTTGATGTTGAAAATTTTCTCATTTGGAGCTTTCTTCTTGGAGAAATTAGGGTTGACTTCTGGCCCACCACATGCTTGTTGAAATGACTGCGTGCATGACCTGAAAATTCTTGGTCATGGCCTAGTTTTGGCCTACTTTCCTCCAACTTTGATCAATCATATCTCTCTCAATTTTTATCCAATGGAGATGTTCTACACATGGATTTGAAGCTTAAAACAAGACCTTTCATTGAGGCAGAGTGGAATTTTCATTTGGTGCTCCAAATTTAAATGGCCTTGGTTCAAACTCTGATGCAAAATGGCCAAAACTTGCTATTTTTAGTAACCCTTCTTCATCCAAAAATGGCAACTTTCTACACCTTGAATTTTTCATGATTCCTTTGGAATTTCTTGACCAAATTTTGTACATTGGACACATGTAACATGAATTTCATGAATTTGGGCTCAAAAAGTCAAGAGTTGACTTTTTCCTCTGATTATTTAACTTTGCCCCAATTTCTCTGATTCTTGATCTTTCTTCCAATTGAACCACTTCTAAAACCAATTGAGATGCAATTTTACACATACATACACTTAAGAACATGTAGAATACCATGACATCAAGTTTTGCCCAAAAAAGCAAAAATTCCCTGATTTAACTGGAAACCCTAATTTTGGCCCCCTCTGGTTAGGAGGTAAAAGTGCAGTCTTCAATTTCCAATTCCTCAGAGTATGTTGTGTATCCTCTTAAAGGATGATGAGAAATGCCACTTGGGAATGATTTTGAATCAATGAGCTATCTCTTTTGAGGGTTTTCCTTCAATTTTTGGACTTCTTGCATAGTGTAGGATGTAATGCTTCAATCTCCCATTGTATCTCTTATCCTTGAGGTTGTGGATGATCAATTGAGATGGTATGAGACAGGAAAGACCTCTTGGCTTGCCTTGAGGCAACTTGATTGACCTTTTTGTGCTTTGAATGATCTCTTGATTGTCCATCTTCCACCTGATCACATGCCCTGATGGTAAGAAGGATGCCATGCTTCATTTTTCTATGTTAAATGCAATGCAATGTTAATGAGGTGGATATGATATGATAAATGATAATGCCATGCTATGATGCCAAAAGGGGAGAGCAAATTTTGGGGTATTACATATATCCCTTTTCTTCTTCTCCACAGAGTGCAAATTTTCGGGTTATTTTTGGTATTCAATCCCTCCATACCTTGAAAGTCTGACAACAATCGCTATCATCCATTCAGGTCTACAGTGATTGAATAGGGGCAGCTGTAATACCCCAAAATTTGCCCTCTCATTTCTTCATATCATTTAGCATGAGCTTTCATTTCATTGCATTGCATTCAAGCATAGAAAAATAAAACATCAAGCATTTAGCATTGCATCTTGCATAAGGGCATGTGATCAGTGTTTCTCAAAGGGGTTGATTATCCAAGGCAAGAGAATAAGAGCCAAGTGTCTTTCACAAGCCTCAGGGTGTCTTAAGGCATATGTCATCCCTACTTGATCCCACAAGGCATGGGAATAGGAGAATTCATCAAGAAGATTGGGCAGTGCATGATCTCCTATACAAGGCAGACAAAAGTTGTGATCTGACCCTCTAATGGTAAGCTCTTTGAGTCTTTATCATCTCCAAATGGCATATCTCATCCTTGTTTGAGAGGATGTACATCATATTCAGAGAAATTTGGATTTGGAGGATGTGCAATTTCCTCCTAACCAGAGGGTGCCAAAACTAGGGTTTTACTTAAAATCAGGTTATCTCTGATTTTTTGGACAAAACTTGATCTTATGGTATTCCTCATGTTCTTAAGTGTATATGGAGGGAAAATTGCTCATCAATTGGTTTCAGAAAGGTTTCAATTGATCAGTTGCTTGATAATCAAGAAATTGGGAAAAAAAGTCAACTGTACAATGAAAAAGTCAACTCCTGACTTTTTAAGGGCAAATTCATGAAATTCATGTTATATATGTTCAATGGACAAAATTTGATCAAGAAATGATGGAGGAATAATGAAAAATCAAGAAATCACAAAACTGCCAAAAATAGAAGCTTTGGAGTTTCCAAAAATAGTAAGTTTTGGCCATTCTAGCACCCCTCTTTGAGTCAATCTTTCTCAATTTTAAAGCATCAAATAAAAAATCCACCAGGCCACAACAAAAGATCTTGTTTCAAGCTTCAAATCCATATAAAGAACTCCTCCATTGGATAAAAATTGAGTGAGATATGGATGATCAAAGTTTGAGAAAAGTAGGTTCAAAATCAGGTCATGACCAAGAACTCCCAGGCCCACGCGCCATCATTTTTACAAACACTTGGTGTGCCAAATGTTCACTCATTTTTCTCAATGATGAAAGCTCCAAATGAAAAACTTTTCAACATCAAAGTTGTTTTTTGCAATGCCCTCTTCAATGTTGATGTTGGACAAATTTTGATTTGATCAGGTTATGATGGAGATACATTAGTCTCAAGTTAGGGTGCTCATGCTGAAGTTTTGTATGTCATGCTGCCTTGCCAATCAACCAGGTGACTTACCCATGATGCAGTTCCAAACTTGGATGTTCTAAGTTACTTTTCAACCTCTTCCAAGCTTCAATTCAATTTAATTTTCACACAAAACTTGTAGTGTTACACATCCTTAATTCATTGACCACAAGAACTCATCAAATCATCCACTAATTAGAGAGAATTTCATTTCCAAATATGCATTGATGCATTGAGTATGTTGTTGCTGAGAAACCAGAAAAATAATGTTGTTATTGATTATCTCTGCATTCAACGTGCATTGCTCACACTATCCAACCATTTCCACATTAAACCAAACACATTTCACATACAATTGCCATAACCCGTGCCATGCATGAAAATGGAAAGAATAAACTTGTGGGACAAGCTTCTGCTACACCAGCCGTGCCATCATCACCATTCACTTCCATCAACCTCCACCATAATATCATACGCATACTACACCATATCATTGCTCTCCCTAACTAACTTGACTCAGTTAGTTAGGGATGACTCACCTTAACCATGCCACTCACTCATTTAACCATGAGTTAACAGATTTAACCACACTTATAAATAGAAATTTCACTCTCATTTTTCATTTCAGCTCTGATTTTTCCACATTCACTCCAAAGTTCTCTCACTTTCTCTCTCAGTTCCTCTCTATTTTCTCTCCGAGTTAGCACGAATCCATCATCATATTCCTCTAACTTCATCTTCAAGTTTCATCCTCAAGCATCATTGAATTGGAAGTGGCATTGCATTGTTGAAGCAGCTTCAACTACAGATCCATACTCAGCCATATTTTCAAGATTCTCAAGCCTTTATTTGGCCAAGCAAAGCTCAAAGAAGAAGCACGATCCTCTGGTTTTCTTTGTCACTCCAGTTTTCATCATTTACAGGTTTTAACATCTCAACTTTCTTGGCACGATTTATCTTATGTTTAGCTTGTTTTTTTGTTAATGTAAGCTTAATAGGAGCATTTGACACTCCGACTAGTTGATAGGCCTCTTAAAGGCGTAGTTTCAAAACTTAGGGCATATCTTCATCTCCTCTGTTCTCCATGTGTGTGATTGTTACGTGAAAAATAATGGTGGATTTGTGATGTATGCAATGCCAGCTTCATTTTAGTACCATGTTTGTGCGTTTCTGGAAGATTTGAAGTTTGCAGGTGGTGGTTGTTGGCCGGAGAAGATGACCAGAGGTCCTTCTCCGGCGGTGGTCGTTGTTCTAGGGTTTTTTTGCAGTTTGAATATTGGCTGTCAGATCTGCGCATCGTGTGGTCCATTATCTGCCAACGCATAAAAAAGTCACATGCCTTGCACATGTTTTCTTTTCTAATCTGAGTGGCATGTGTGCGCGTGAGTATATGCTAGTTACCATGGATGCTTGATCATAAACCGCATGTGTGAATTACTTTCCTTGTATGACTTGATCCAACGCACCAAAGCTTGCCAACACATTACTGATGCATGTGCTCTTCACGTGATATTATTGTGGACTCTGACGATTGTGTCTGTGTGCGTGTAAGAGAGACAGCGTGCAATTTCATTTATGATTGTTGGATGTGTGTACTTCGGTGATTAATCCATGTTCACTGAGATGTGTGGCCTTGATTGATTGAGTACATTAATCACACATACACTCATCACACACGATCACATTTTTAATTGGACTCTGATTCCTATGTGCACCCACCACTTTAAGCCCATTATGAATTCTGAACGTGAAATTTGCTTTTCTGCACCCCCAACTTGTTTTCTTTCTTTCATTTTAATTTCTTTTATATACATGTTTCATCATTGATTTTTAAAAATACCAAAACATCATGAAAAATTCTGAAAAAATTCATGTGAGATCTTGACATATTAAAATAATTTTCTATTATTTTTAATTGAAAGTTTGTGAATATTTCCTTATTAATCCATGATTTTATTTTATTTCTTTTGAAATTTGTTTCTATTTGCATACCTCCATTTCAAAATTTTGTTTCTCATAGCTCATTAAACATTTTTGCATCAATCGTTTTGCATCTACTTAATAACATCCAAAAATTCATAAAAATATTTTTGTTCCATTTTTAGGACTTTATTTTATTGCATTTAGGTCCCCCACCTTTGCACTTTGGTTTATGGTTTATAAGTGACTTTTACTTGTGAGATTGTGATCCTTTATTTCTGAATTTTTGTAGGATTTTTTGGTATGATACTTGCCTCTGGTTGATGTCTCTTAAGACCTAATTTGGTGATTTTTAAATCATGTTTACTATTTCTTTGATGGCACTTGTTTGATGTCGCTTTTCATGAAGTTCTTTGTTCATTTTTGTTTGCTTGCTTGATAAAGCACTAGTGCCATTGTATGATTTATTTCTTATTGAATTTTTTAGCCATGTTTAGAACATTATAGGTTTATTGTTTGAAATTATAGGTCATTGGTTTGAATTTGATGTTTTTTGGTATGCATGTTCAATACTTGTTTTACATGTTTCCTTTTGGCATATTCTTTCTTTCTTTTGAATCTAAGTGACAACTTGAATTGTTTTTGGTTTGTTTGTGACATGCCATAATATACATTTGCATTCCATATCATGTATGCCTCTGACTTTAAAGTGTTTTATTCATTCCATATGCCATTTATGTCCCACTTTGCATACTTTAACATGTTTCATCCAAATGCATGTTTCTTTTCCCTCTAGCTTCTAAATGATTTGTAATTCCTTGAATGTGATTGGTTTGTGCATCCTATCTTCACATTAACATGTCATATTACTTCTGATTTAAATACTTGAGTTTCATTTTGAATTCTTTTAGGCTTGACTTTTACCTTTAAGTGATTTCTTTCCATGTTATATTCATGTTTCTATCTTCTCACTTCTTCTCCTAATCACTCTAAATGCTTGGATGCTTAATTGTATGCCTTATGTGACCTTTGTATAGCATGTTTAGGCACATGTTTAGGTTATCCAATTCTGACTTTAACCTTTCATGAAGCATTATTGCATAAGTACTTTGCATATCCTTTCATTCTTCATATACTTCTTCCATAATGCAATTCTTTGGGTTTTAAGACTTAGTTTGTGTGCATTTGATTTGTGTTTGCTCTTATAGCATTATAGCACATTCATATGATGTGCATTCTGACTTTGTGCTTTCTTTAACTTTCAAATTTCTTTTACTTTGGTTATTGATTTGTTCAAATCTTATTTGTTCATCTTAAATTGTTTCTTCACTTGTGAATAATTGTACTAACCATTTCAGGGGCTAATGGTAAGTCATTTAAGTGTGGATATGCATCCACATTCTAATTTCTCCCTTCATCTTTTAATCATTCAATTTGTGTTGTTTAAGCATTTAATAATGCTTTGTCTTCATAACTTTCTTTCTTCCCTTTTAGAATCAACTTAACTTCCACCTTGGAAGTAAGTTGTTTTCTTTCTTCTCCTTCTCCTTTCTTTTAGGATCAGACTTCTTAAACCTCATTAACTTTTAGGATCACCATATATGACAATATTAAGATTGAGTCTTAGTCCCCCACTTAGATTTTTTCCTTTGATCCTCTTTTGAGTCTTTCTCTTCTTATCTCAAAACAAAAGGTTAAAAAAACTGAATAAAGGCATAACAAATATTGTATTTAGGCCTTTCATGTGGGAACAAGGAGGTGAGGGGTCTTCTCTCATTTCTTTGGGAATGTTTAGTGTACGTCCCGTCTTGGGTCGATATGCTAGGCATTCGATCCTATATGAAGGACTTAAATACAATATTTGTTACAAGACACAAAACAATCAAAACACCTCTTTCTTAAAAGACAAAAACAAACAATAACGTCTTTCCTTCGGGAATTCTTTTCTCATCAACGTACGAACGTGCTCCTCCTCGTTCTCTTGCAAGATGGTAACGCACTCGGACCAGCGAGCCTGCAACACCTGAGCTAGAACGTTAGCCGTTCCCTAAAAGACACAAACAATCCATCCCTTGTGAGGGGAACTACGTCGCTCTGATTCTCATGTTCCCGATGAGATACGTAGGCAGTGGGGTAGGGCCCATGCGAGCACTTCTTTTATTTTCCCTACATTTGTTTCTCATTTTCTCTCCTTTCCTTTTCCAGTTCTCCAGCTATCAGTTTCTTTTCCAGTATCCTTTCCTTACACCCTTTGATCGAGACAAGCAAGCGTGGATCCCATCGGGTACGATGGATGCGTGGGGGTGCTAATACCTTCCTCGCGCGTAACCGACTCCCGAACCCAGCTCTCTTGGTCGCAAGACCATGCTCTTTCCTTCTCTCAGGTTTATGCGGTGTTTCCTGTCCCTCTCGTGGGATAAATACACATTGCTGGAGACTCTGTTTTGTTCCACTTTCGCGTTTGTACTAGGATGAAAATCCCGGGAGCGACAGCTGGCGATTCTGCTGGGGATTATTGTCCTCTTGCTGGTCCATCCCTTAGCGAGTCAATCCTAGCGCTTGTTTGTTTTTTCTTTCATTGAGTGTTTACTGTTGTGCTGTATTTACCGTTTTATTGTATGGTTATTTATTGCTTTACTGTACATTACTGTATTTACCGTATTTTTAGCATTTTCATTTCATATGATATATTATACTATATTGGACTGTGCTGGTTTTCTGTTTGGTGGGATGGGATTTCTGAGAGATAAGCCCATTACACAAGCTTGAGTATACACTTAGGATTAGAGTGGAGAGTAGTGGGACCTACGTGCCGTCTGGAGTGCGTTGGGTATTCACGAAATTCACAGCTAGACGAGGCTATCTTGGGACGCATTCTGACGTGTGTGTCTTGCACATGTTAGGGTGTTGATCTAGAGAGCTGTCGACTCTGGTGACCATTTCCCGAGGACTCAGTTGCGGCACTCCTCCTGAGATGTGACAATGGCAGACCACATTCTGCGGCAAACCCATTGCACATTCTCGATCCGAGGACCCAATGCTGGGAACTTGCCATAGGTGTTCCTTTTGGGAAAGAGAATCAGTGGAGGCACTCCTCGATTGGCGATAGTACTGTACCCTGAGGGATGAATGTACTTTTGCTTCTCGACCTCAGTGCCAGAAGCTGAGGACCTTTCGTTTTGGAGAATCAGTTGAGGCCTCCTCGATTGATGATGATGCCAAACCAGAAATGGTGAACGTATCATCATTTCTCGACCTGAGAGCCTGGGATACTGAACATCCTAGTACCCACATGTGAGAAGGGAGGGTTGTTTGCAGGTTTGCAGGTAACCGTGACCTCCTACATACCAGGTTTTCTGTTGGTACTACACAAAAGGAGGGTTTATCCTATTATATTCAGACGGTTTCTATTTATGGTTCTATATTGTTCTCAGAGCTACACTGACACTGCACACAGTCCAGCACAGACACCTGACTACCTGATCACATGCCCTTTTGCATTGCATTATCATATCATAATGGTTGTGTTTGTCATTTTCAGGTGCATAATACACTTCTGGTTGCAATCCATGGGTTCAACAGAGAATGACGAGAGAAGGAAGAACAATGTTTCTTAAAAGTTTCCAGACCCTACCTTGGATTCACTGCTCAAAGTTATAGACATGGCTGACCCGGGTGTTCTTGATAGGTTTCAAAAGAAGTATGGGAATTTGGTTAAGATGGTCCGTACTATCACAAAGTATGAACATGATGCCTTGCACACTCTGCTGCAATTCTACGAGCCTTCGCTGAGATGTTTCCTCTTTCCAGATCACATTTTAATGCCAACGTTGGAAGAATTCTCATTTATTTTGGGGATTCCGATCACGTCAGCAATACCGTTCTTTTCTGGTAGTTCTCCTAGTACAAAAGAAATTGCTGCTGCAATGCAAATTGATCAGTCAGTGATAAAAAGTGGTGTGAGTAGCAAAAACGGAGTTGACGGATTTCATATGGAATTCCTCTCTGATCAAGTTTAAGAGGCTGCTAATGCTAAAAACTGGACGATTTATAATTCCATTCTGGCTCTCTGCATATATGGCCTAAATCTTTTTCCCAATCAGCAAGACTTTGTAGATATGCAGGCGACGAGAGTTTTCGTTCTTAAAAATCCAGTCCCTACTTTGTTAGGGGATTTTTTATCATTCTGTACATTACAAGAATGAGAAAAGGAGGGGAGGACCTGTTAGTTGTTGTACCCCACTGCTGTGCCATTGGCTTTTCAAGCATTTGCCTTAAACAGGTGCCTTTGTGGAAACCATAGATGTTGCGAAATGGTCCAAGCGAATGATAGGTTTAACTGCTAACAATATTATCTGGTTCGACCATCAGTTGTTGAGAATAGAGCTTATCACAAGATGCGGAAACTTTCCAAATGTACCTTTGATTGGCAGAAAAGGAGGGATCAATTATAATCCAGTTTTGGCCTTCCGACAGTTCGGGTATGCTTCCAGGGATCCTCCTACGGAGCAAGATGTTGAAGAATCTTTGTTCTTTACAGGAACTAAAGATGAGAAGGTGGTAGAAGTAGTGAATGCTTGGAAATATAAGCATAAAATTTGAAAAGCGGTCTTTGGGAAAGGAGATTGTAGGTCTTATCCTGAATATGACAGATGGATCGAGATGAAAGTAAAAGACTTGCTTTTACCCTTTTCAAGGGAACCTCTTTTATGTTCAGTACAGCCAGAACAACCAACCATGGTAGCTATTGAAGAGTGTGAAAAGTGGAAGAAGATAGTAAAAGAGCTTTAAGTAGAGAATGCTGGTATGAGTAGCTGTCTCCAAAAAGCCCTGCATGACAATAAAGATCTAGAAGGAAGAGCTCAGAAGGCAGAAAAGGTCTTAGCAGCCAAAGAGAAAGATTTTCATGAAAGAGCACAACATTTCCAGAAGATCAGCAAAGGTGCCGATGCTGCCACTCAGGCTCACAAGACAACTAAACAGGAGTTAGCTTATACCAAAGATACGTTGGCCAAATTCCAGTGAGCATGGGATGAGGTCAGAATTGAAAATGCTGAGTTACAGGAACAGTTAAAGATTAAAGACGAAGAGCTTAAGAAGGCGCATGAGCAGAGGAGAAAGTATCGGGAAAGCCTCGGTAAAAGTCAAGAACAGCTAGAAGAAGCTAGAAGAGAGCTGAAGAATGTCAAGAAAGAACTTGAAGAAGTCATGATAGAAAGGGAGATACTCAAGACGCAAGCTGGCATAAAAAGGCACAAAGGAGTGTGTGATGATGAAGCTTTGATGCTGCATATGGGTTCCTTAACTGAGGCTCTTGAGAAAAGGGATGTTTTGATCAAAGAGATGATTGAAAAGCCGAATCACCAGCATAGTCGCATACTCTTTGAGGAGATCAAATACACAAGTGATAAGCTGAAGGACGTGGAGTTATCAGACTGATGTTCTTTTTCTTGTAATTTGCTGTAAATGGTTACCATCAGGCTTGTTGATGGATCCATCTTTCCCTTGTATTTCATTTGTTGATGAACCTCTCTTGAATGTACTTGAATACTTTGTTGAATGGGGATGAGCAGTTTTATTCCGAACTAGTCCTTGTCAGATATCTGTACACTAGCACATGACCACGGTACGTCTTCTTCATATCACGATTTCTGATCTTTAAATTTCTGTGATTAAGATTGGAATCAGGGTGTAAAGCACTTTGGAAATGATAAACATGGCATTTGCATGGCATATATCATTTCGCATTTTTGTTTCTTGCTTTTCAGGTACTTGCTGCAGAAGATCTCTAACCTTTATTTGGTTTCAGGCATTATAGCTGAGAATCACGTACACCGATACTCAACTCGAAGAAACCAAGCAAGGATAATGGATCAAGTGCAGAATAATTTGGCTGATATGAGGGCATGTATGGACCAGTTCATGACTCTCATGACTGGCATGTCACAGGCTCAGGAAAGATTGAGGATTCTGGTCGAGCGTCCAGAAACCATGCCTGAAGGTAATCAAGTGGATAATTTGCCGACAAGGGTCACTCCTCCTCCTGGGGGTAATCCTCCTGCTGGGGGCAATCCTCCTCCTGGTGGTAATTTGGGTAATGGAAATGTCAGGAATGCTGGGGTTGTTCAGGAAGATCTTCAGGAAGACCAATTTACCCTGCTGGATGCTGAGGTGGGTAACCACCATGACAAGAGGTACGACGAATTAGCTGAGAAGATACGGGCTATGGAATGTAAGAATTCTATGGGCATTGATGTGACCAAGCTGGGTCTAGTATCAGGGGTCAGAATTCCTCCCAAATTCAAGCCACCTACTTTTGATAAATATCAGGGTAACACGTGTCCTCAGATACATATCCAAGCTTATTTTGGGAAGATTTCAGCCCATACAGATGATGAGAAGTTATGGATGCATTACTTTCAAGACAGTCTGGCTGGAGCTCCTTTGACCTGGTATATGAAATTAAACAGAGCTGCTGTAAGAAGTTGGAAGGATCTGGCAGAAACATTCCTAAAGCAATATCAGTACAACATTGACATAGCGCCCAACCGTACTCAATTGCAGGGGTTGTCACAGAATGCTAAGGAAAGTTTCAAGGAATACGCTCAAAGGTGGAGAGAGATGGCTGCACAGGTTCAAACTCCTTTGCTGGATAGAGAAATGGCAGAAATGTTTATGGGCACCTTGCAAGGAACATTCCTTGATAGGTTGGCTGCATGTCCATCAACAGGATTTGCTGACATTGTTATTGCGGGTGAAAGAATAGAGAGTCTGTTGAAGCTAGGAAAGATTCAAGAGATAAGTGATGCTGGTTCTTCTGGGACGAAGAAACCGTTTGCTAGTGGTCAGAAAAGAAGAGAGGGTGATACAAATGCTGTGTATAGAGGTCGGGGAAGAGGACGTTCCCAGGCTTACCACCAAGTAGGGGCTGTGATGATTCCCGCACCATCTGTCCAGTAACAACCACAACAGCAAGCTCAGCAGCAACCTCCTTTCCAGTAGAGGTCTAGGCAGAGGGATCGTAAGATTGACCCTCTTCCTATGACCTATTCAGCTCTATTGCCGCAGTTACTCAAGTTAAAGTTGGTTGAACTCCGTACAATGAGACCACCTGTCGCTGGAAACCTGCCACTTAACTATGATGCCAATGCTCATTGCGAGTTCCATTATGGGGCTCCGGGGCACACTATTGAAAAATGTTGGGTGTTTCACCATAAAGTGCAGGACTTGATCGATGCTAAAGCGATCAATTTCTCTTTACCTCCTAATGTTCTCCAAAACCCTATGCCTGATCATGGTGTAGCAGATGTGCATGCTATTGAAGACGGAAAGAGATTGAATTTGGTAGAAGATATTAATCATGTGAAGACTTCCTTGATGGTCGTAAAGGATCGTTTGCTGAAGGGATAGGTGTTCCCAGGTTGTAACCAAGATTGTTCTGAGTGTATGAATCAAGAGAATGGTTGTGATAGGTTGAAAATTGGCCTGCAGAATTTGATCAATGAGGGCCGGCTACAGTTTGACAGGGTTGTGAAAGCCACTGACGAGGTGTCAACAGTGACCATCTATTATACTCTCGCGGAGATTCAGGTGCCTGTAAGTACAACTCCTATAGCAAGTGTCGTGCCAGAAAGATCTAGTCCTGTTACCATCACGGTGCCAGGACCAGTTCCGTTTACAACTACGAAGGCAATCCCATGGCACTATGGGGCAGACGTGTACTATGAAGGTAAAAATCAAGAAGTCAGGACATCAGCCAGTTCAAATATTGACAATGTGGGTGGTGTTGGTGGTTTTACGAGAAGCGGAAGACTATTTGCTCCCCAAACTTTGCAAAGTGATAAAGAGGCTGAAGCTGCAGCAAAAGCTAAGGGAAAACAGGTGGTTGAGAGCGTGTCTGTACCCACAACAGATACCAAGGCTACTTTTGATAATGAGATAGAAGAATTCATGAGGATAATAAAGAAGAGTGATTATAAGATTGTCGATCAGTTGAATCAGACCCCTTCGAAGATTTCAATCTTGTCATTGTTAATGTGTTCTGACGCACACAGGGAAGCTTTGTTGAAAGTGTTGAAGAGAGCCTATGTCCCACAAGAAATCACTATTAATCAGCTTGAGGATGTATATTCCAACGTTAATGTCAGCCATGGTTTGGGATTCACAAGTAGGGATTTGACGTCTGAAGGGAAAAACCATAATAAAGCTTTGCACATCACAATGGAGTGTAAGGGTGCAGTGTTATCCTTCGTGCTGGTAGATACTGGTTCCTCACTCAATGTCGTGCATAAAAAGGCGCTAATGAAGCTAAAAGTTGATGGTTTGATCTTAAGGCCAAGTGAGTTGGTTGTCAGAGCGTTCGATGGGACAAAAAGATCTGTGTTTGGAGAAGTGGAATTGCCCGTGCAGATTGGACCGCAAGTATTCAAATCCACCTTCCATGTAATGGACATACAGCCGGCGTATAGCTGCTTATTAGGCCGCCCTTGGATTCACGCGGCCGGGGCTGTTACGTCCACCTTACACCAGAAGTTGAAGTATGAGTTTGAAGGACAGGTGGTGACGGTGTGCGGCGAAGATGACATATTTGTTAGCCATCTGTCCACGTTCAAATTATTGAAATGGATGGGGAAATTCACGAGATGCTTTGCCAATCGTTTGAAGCGGTAAATATTGACAACATGCCTGAAGCTCCCTTTGCCCCAGAAAGAGCCGGTACATCCATTTCGTCCTACAAACAAGCTGTCGAGGTCGTCAGAGTAGGCAACGCCCAAGGCTGGGGCAAGCTGATAGAGGCGCCAATGAAGGAGGACAAGTTTGGCATTGGTTATCATCCCTCTATGACTCCAGATGCAGAGAACCGTGGGCCCATCACTTTCAGCAGTGGGGGAATCATTTACCCAGATCAGTCTTGTGCAGCTACAGAAGATGGCGTTGATAGTGACTGTGACTTAGACAACTGGGTACGCCCACGTGCTCTGGGACAACCATTGCAGAATTGGTCAGTTGAAGAAGTCATCCGGGTTACTCTTCAAACAGAGTAATTTTCTTTGTTTTTCTAACCATAATGCATGTTAAAATCTTGCGCTCTGCCCAAGGCGTATAGATTCATTTGTAGGGCCACCCTGTTTGCATTTGCAATTTTAATCATCAATAAAGGACGTTTTGCACTCAAATTCCGTTCTCTGTCTTTCTTTTTATTTTTGCACAAAAATAATAAAATGGCAATGTTTCATTTCTTTTTGTTTAAAAATAAATTCTAAAATAAAGCATGAACCCGTTCGTGCAGACTTGATCCTCCGGATTCCATTGATAACGGTCTTGCTATGGCAATGTATGACTTTGACAAACCGATTTATCAAGCTGAAGAAGGGGATGAGAAAGATTGTGAACTCCCTGAGGAACTGGCCAGATTGTTAAAACAAGAGGAAAGGACCATCCAGCCTCATCAAGAGACCATAGAGATCATCAATATTGGTACTGAGGATGCTAAGAAAGAGATCAAGATTGGCGCCAACCTGCAAGCAGATGTGAAGAAAGCTTTGACAGAGATGTTGTGTGAATATGTTGATATCTTCGCCTGGTCGTATCAGGACATGCCAAGGCTGGATACTGATATTGTTGTGCACAGGCTGCCATTGAGAGAAGAATGCCCGCCGGTTAAGCAAAAACTTCGTCGGACTCATCCCGACATGGCCATAAAGATCAAAGAAGAGGTTTAGAAGCAGTGGGATGTAGGGTTTCTTGCTATGACTAACTATCCTCCATGGGTTGCCAACATTGTATCGGTGCCAAAGAAAGACGGAAAGGTTAGAATATGTGTGGATTATCGAGATCTTAATAAAGCTAGCCCGAAAGATGATTTTCCACTGCCTCACGTTGATGTGCTGGTTGACAACACAGCTCAGTTTTCAGTGTTCTCGTTTATGGACGGTTTCTCCGGGTACAATCAGATTAAGATGGCACCTGAAGATATGGAGAAGACCACGTTCATTACACCATGGGTTACGTATTGTTATAAAGTGATGCCTTTTGGGTTGAAAAACGCAGGGGAAACGTACCAGCGGGCAATGGTAACTTTGTTTCACGACTTGATTCACAAAGAGATTGAATGTTATGTGGACATCATGATTGCCAAGTCGAGAACAGAAGAAGAACATCTGATAAACTTGAAAAAGCTATTTGAAAGACTGCGAAAGTTCTGTCTGAGACTGAATCCAAACAAGTGCACTTTTGGGGTGCGTTCTGGAAAGTTGCTGGGTTTCATTGTGAGAGAAAAAGGAATTGAGGTTGATCCTGCCAAAGTGAAAGCAATACAAGAAATGCCTGAACCGAGAACAGAAAAAGAGGTTCGTGGTTTCTTGGGTAGATTGAACTACATTGCAAGGTTCATATCTCACCTAACAGCCACATGCGAACCAATATTCAAACTGCTAAGAAAAGATCAAACGGTCAGGTGGAATGACGATTGCCAATTGGCATTCGATAAAATAAAAGAATACTTGCAGGAACCTCTAATTCTCATGCCTCCAGTTTCAGGGAGACCTTTGATAATGTATCTGACAGTGCTTGAAGGTTCTATGGGTTGTGTTCTCGGTCAACACGACGAGACAGGTAGGAAAGAGCATGCCATCTACTACCTGAGCAAGAAGTTTAATGACTGCGAGTCCCGGTACTCAATGCTTGAAAAGACATGCTGTGCACTTGCATGGGCTGCTAAGCGATTGAGGCAGTATATGGTTAGGCACACAACCTTGTTGATTTCCAAAATGGATCCTATTAAATACATTTTCGAGAAACCAGCGCTAACAGGCAGAGTTGCATGATGGCAAATGGTTTTGACAGAGTATGATATCCAGTATACTTCCCAAAAGGCCATCAAAGGAAGTGTCTTATCAGACTACCTTGCGCAACAGCCAATTGATGATTACCAACCCATGAAATTTGAGTTGCCTAATGAGGACATCATGTTTCTCAAAGCTAAAGACTGCGAGGAACCACTCCCGGAGGAGGGGCCAGACCCTGAATCCAAATGGAGTTTGATGTTTGATGGGGCTGTCAACATGAATGGGTGCGGAGTTGGAGCAGTTCTTATCACGCCAAAAGGTGTTCATATGCCTTTCACTGCCCGATTAACTTTTGGATGCACCAACAATGAAGTAGAGTATGAAGCTTGTATAATGGGGATTGAGGAGGTGATTAATTTGCAAATAAGACCCTTGATATCTTCGGTGATTCAACTTTGGTAATCAATCAGGTGAAAGGGAGTTGGTACATGCACCAAGCAAATCTAGTGTCGTATAGAGATTACACGAGGAGATTGCTGACATTTTTCACAACAGTGAAACTGTACCATATTCCCAGAGATGAGAATAAGTTTGCTGATGCCCTGGCTACTTTGTCTTCCATGATTAAAGTGCAAAGATAGAATCATGTACCTAAGATTGAAGTGTCTCGTCTTGACAGACCTGCATTTGTGTTTGCTGTTGAGGCAACGTCTGACGACAAGCCATGGTTTCATGACATCAAGTGTTTCTTGAAAAGTCAAGAGTACCCGCCAGGGGCATCTGCTAAAGATAAGAAGACTCTGAGAAGGTTGTCTAGTAGCTTTTTCTTGAATCAGGATGACGTGTTGTACAAACGGAATTTTGACATGGTTCTGCTCAGATGTGTGGATAGACACGAAGCAGACTTGTTAATGCAGGAAGTACATGAAGGCTCTTTCGGTACCCATGCCGGTGGACATGTAATTGCTAAGAAATTATTGAGGTCGGGATATTATTGGTTGACAATGGAGTCAGATTGCTGTAAATACGCCCGCAAATGTCATAAATGTCAAATTTATGCAGACAAAGTGCATGTGCCTCCAAATCCGTTGAGTGTCATGTCCTCTCCTTGGCCCTTTGCCATGTGGGGCATTGACATGATCGAAAAAATTGAGCCTACTGCTTCAAATGGCCATCGTTTTATCTTGGTCGCTATTGATTATTTCACTAAATGGGTTGAAGTAGCATCTTATGCCAATGTCACTAAACAGGTGGTAGCTCGTTTCCTGAAACAGGATATCATTTGTCGCTATGGAGTGCCCGAGAGAATCATTACTGATAATGGTTCTAATCTGAATAACAAAATGATGGCTGAGCTGTGCCAGGACTTCAAAATTGAGCACCACAATTCTTCTCCATATTGCCCGAAGATGAATGGCGCTGTGGAAGCGGCCAACAAGAATATTAAGAAGATTGTGCAGAAAATGGTTGTTACATACAAAGATTGGCATGAGATGTTACCGTTTGCTTTGCATGGGTACCGAATGTCAGTACGTAGGTCCAATGGGGCAACACCGTTCTCACTTGTATACGGTATGGAAGCAGTGCTACCGGTTGAAGTTGAGATTCCATCCCTCAGAGTCATGATGGACGTCAAGCTAGACGAAGCTGAGTGGGTTCGCACCAGATTTAACTAGTTGAGCCTTATTGAGGAGAAACGACTGGCAGCTGTATGTCATGGGCAGTTATACCAGCGGAGGATGAAGCAAGCATTCGACCAAAAGGTGCGTCCTCGGGTTTACAAAGTGGGAGATGTGGTACTCAAAAGAATCCTGCCTCCTAGTACAGATCATAGGGGCAAATGGACTCCTAATTATGAAGGTTCATTCGTGGTTAAGAAGGTCTTCTCGGGCGGAGCCTTACTACTTACAACCATGGACGGCGAAGACTTTTCATCCCCTGTCAACTCAGACGTAGTCAAAAAATACTTCGCATAAATAGACCCGCTGGATAAAAAAAAGAGAGAAAAATCCAGGCAAAAAAGGGCATCCCGACGAACCACAAAAATAGAATAAAAAGGTTCGGGCAAAAATTAGGGATAATAAATAAAAAAAAGAAGGTTGTACGCCCGGTGAGTTGAAAATCCGCAAGGACAACTTAAGCAAAAAGGGGTATCCCGGTGGATTGAAAACCCGAAAGGGCGGTCCACGCAAAAGAGGGATTTAAGCGAACGACTACGGTCTGAGTTATCTGTACTCTATCACCGTTTCAACAACTGACATTCCGAAGGGTAGGAATCAGTCTAATCATTCCCCAGAAGGCAAGGTCGGGGAGTCTTGAAGACATACTGGCCATAGCAGAATGGAAACTCAGTGGAATGCCGTTTTCACGTTGCCATTAGGATAGTTTCTTTTCTCAATTTTCAGCAATCAACTCTTTCCAGGGATTGCTTCCTGATGTAATTTCCTATTCTGGGCTTTTCTTCAATAAATTGAATTTCAGTATAAAGCTTCTTTTTGTTTTACTGCTTTGTTTGCAAAAACGTCAGAATTTTTGATAAAATGTTGCATTTGAAAACATGGTGGCTTTACAATAACATTCGCAGAAAAACATTTAAAATCACTTTGAATGTTGAATAATCCTGGAGGTGGATTCAAACCACGCAATATTCTGGGACATGTGGGTGTATTCCTTTGGTTGCAGGTGACAGGTCCAAACGATTTCAAGCACAGGACGAGTAATTACTTATTCCCATGCAGAAGACTGGGGCAATCATGTTCAGGGAAGGGTTCACTTGTCACCCTTTTGTCACAACGTTTACTGATTGACTCTATCATTCGGTCGGCGGTCGATCACGATGATTCGATAGCAGCGAATTGAGTTCAACTGGGGTCGTTGCATCTTATTAAGTCGATTCTCTTATTCAGTACTGCCAACAGATACAAGCTTTTCTGTGTCGATAACGGTTGCAAATTCCCCAGTAGAGTTGCGCCACAGACACTAAGGTTGATAGTCAATCCCCAGTGAAGTCGCCACGAGTTTAAAGATGCTTAATCTTCTGTAAAATCCTCTTATGGCGTTTCTTCAGATCAGTCTTATATCATGGGGCAAAAAAAAAACAGATTGTTGACCCTCTCAAACATGGGGCATGTTGAATTTCCCCAGCAGGAGATGTTCCAGATTTATTATCCCTAGTAGAGTTTGAAGACGTTTGGTCTTCTGTAAAATCCTCTCAAAAGGGCATTCCCAGCACGAGACGCTTTAAAGCAGTTTCCCCAACAGAGTTTGTGGTAAACTCATTATCCCCAACAGAATCGTCAGAAGGAAGGTTCGTCTAGCATGGGGCATTGTAATACTTATCCTAAGCTCGACAGTTTTGTTCCTCAGCAGACTACTATGGAATTGCTTTGGAGTTTCCCCAGCAGATTTCTAAGGAATCTTCCCCTACAAGTGTCAATGGAATGTTTCAGCCAGGATTTGCATCTCCCCGGCAGAGTAGCCCTGATCCCCAGCAAGATTGTATCTTTGGCGGTATCCCCACAGAGTTCATTATCAAATCTTGTCAACAGTACTCCCCAACTGAGTTATTATTTTTCTCCCCGCAAGAGGTATATCAGACCAACAGGGTCTCTTCCTCAGCAAAGCGTTAGTGCATTCTTCCTCCAGCCGAGTTAGAAGGTTGATTCTCTCCACAAAGGATCTCGAGTCTGATAGGTCCCCAAGCAGAGTTTTAATGACTTTTCTTCCTCAGCAGGATGTCATTCAAAAAGTCTCATCCCCAGCGGAGTTGCTGTGACCAGAATTCATCCCCAAGCAGATGAAGTAATCCCTGGCAAAATTATCACTCCCTTACATATCAAAGTCCAATTTATTTTTGGCAGGCGTAACGATTAGAAGCAGACGGATTATCCATTCACTCTCCAGCAGAGATACCATCTTTTCAAGAGTCTCTAAGGTCAAATCATTGATCATGGTTCCTCAGCAGAGTCAGCAGAGATGTCTGACATGGATGCAGAGCGTAATCCAGTGTTGAATGTTTTTGCAAAAGTCTAACCGTAGATTGGCAAAAGTCCATCCAAGGGTGGCAAATTCTCAAAGTCCTACCGTAGATTGGCAAAAGTCCATCCAAGGGTGGAAAATTTTTAAAGTCCAATCGTAGATTGGCAAAAGTCCATCCAAGGGTGGCAAAGTCCAATCGTAGATTGGCAAAAGTCCATCGAAGGGTGGCAAAGCAGCCAAGTCCAACCGTAGATTGGCAAAAGTCCATCCAAGGGTGGCAAAGTCCAACCGTAGATTGGAAAAAGTCCATCCAAGGGTGGCAAATCAGCTGCTAAAGTCCACCCAAAGTGTGGCAAGCCAGTAGTCGTCTGACTCCATTTAAAAGACAGTCCACCCAAAGTGTGGCAAGCCAGTAGTCGTCTTGCATTGTTCAAAAGACATTGTTAAAGTCCACCCAAAGTGTGGCAAGCCAGTAGTCATCTGGCATTTTACAAAAGACATTGCAAAAGTCCACCCAAAGTGTGGCAAGCCAGTAGTCGTCTGGCGTTGTACAAAAGACGTTGCAAAAGTCCACCCAAAGTGTGGCAAGCGAGTAGTCGTCTGGCGTTGTACAAAAGACATTGTTAAAGTCCACCCAAAGTGTGGCAAGCTAGTAGTCGTCCGACGTTGTACAAAAGACATTGTTAAAGTCCACCTAAAGTGTGGCAAGCTAGTAGTCGTCTGGCGTTGTATAAACGACATTGCAAAAGTCCACCCAAAGTGTGGCAAGCCAGTAGTCGTCTGGCGTTGTACAAAATACATTGCAAAAGTCAACCGAAAGTGTGGCAAGCCAGTAGTCGTCTGACGTTGTACAAAAGACGTTGCAAAAGTCCACCCAAAGTGTGGCAAGCCAGTAGTCGTCTGGCGTTGTACAAAAGACGTTGTTAAAGTCCACCCAAAGTGTGGCAAGCCAGTAGTCGTCTGGCGTTGTATAAAAAGACATCTCTTCAGTATTTTTCTCCATCACCAAGGTTTTTCTTCAAGCAAAGTTCATTTTGTTGGGTTTATATCCCTTTTCTTCTTCTCCACAGAGTGCAAATTTTTGGGTTATTTTTGGAATTCAATCCCTCCATACCTTGAAAGTCTGACAGCAATCGCTATCATCCATTCAGGTCTACAGTGATTGAATAGGGGCAGCTGTAATACCCTAAAATTTGCCCTCTCATTTCTTCATATCATTTAGCATGAGCTTTCATTTCATTGCATTGCATTCAAGCATAGAAAAATAAAACATCAAGCATTTAGCATTGCATCTTGCATAAGGGCATGTGATCAGTGTTTCTCAAAGGGGTTGATTATCCAAGGCAAGAGAATAAGAGCCAAGTGTCTTTCACAAGCCTCAGGGTGTCTTAAGGCATATGTCATCCCTACTTGATCCCACAAGGCATGGGAATAGGAGAATTCATCAAGAAGATTGGGCAGTGCATGATCTCCTATACAAGGCAGACAAAAGTTGTGATCTGACCCTCTAATGGGCAAGCTCTTTGAGTCTTTATCATATCCAAATGGCATATCTCATCCTTGTTTGAGAGGATGTACATCATATTCAGAGGAATTTGGATTTGGAGGATGTGCAATTTCTTCCTAACCAGAGGGTGCCAAAACTAGGGTTTTACTTAAAATCAGGTTATCTCTGATTTTTTGGACAAAACTTGATCTTATGGTATTCCTCATGTTCTTAAGTGTATATGGATGGAAAATTGCTCATCAATTGGTTTCAGAAAGGTTTCAATTGATCAGTTGCTTGATAATCAAGAAATTGGGAAAAAAAGTCAACTGTGCAGTGAAAAAAGTCAACTCCTGACTTTTTAAGGGAAAATTCATGAAATTCATGTTATATATGTTCAATGGACAAAATTTGATCAAGAAATGATGGAGGAATAATGAAAAATCAAGAAATCACAAAACTGCCAAAAATAGAAGCTTTGGAGTTTCCAAAAATAGTAAGTTTTGGCCATTCTAGCACCCCTCTTTGAGTCAAGCTTTCTCAATTTTAAAGCATCAAATCAAAAATCCACCAGGCCACAACAAAAGATCTTGTTTCAAGCTTCAAATCCATATAAAGAACTCCTCCATTGGATAAAAATTGAGTGAGATATGGATGATCAAAGTTTGAGAAAAGTAGGTTCAAAATCAGGTCATGACCAAGAACTCCCAGGCCCACGCGCCATCATTTTTACAAACACTTGGTGTGCCAAATGTTCACTCATTTTTCTCAATGATGAAAGCTCCAAATGAAAAACTTTTCAACATCAAAGTTGTTCTTTGCAATGCCCTCTTCAATGTTGATGTTGGACAAATTTTGATTTGATCAGGTTATGATGGAGATACATTAGTCTCAAGTTAGGGTGCTCATGCTGAAGTTTTGTATGTCATGCTGCCTTGCCAATCAACCAGGTGACTTGCCCATGATGCAGTTCCAAACTTGGATGTTCTAAGTTACTTTTCAACCTCTTCCAAGCTTCAATTCAATTTAATTTTCACACAAAACTTGTAGTGTTACACATCCTTAATTCATTGACCACAAGAACTCATCAAATCATCCACTAATTAGAGAGAATTTCATTTCCAAATATGTATTGATACATTGAGTATGTTGTTGCTGAGAAACCAGAAAAATAATGTTGTTGTTGATTATCTCAGCATTCAACGTGCATTGCTCACACTATCCAACCATTTCCACATTAAACCAAACACATTTCACATACATTTGCCATAACCCGTGCCATGCATGAAAATGGAAAGAATAAACTTGTGGGACAAGCTTCTGCTACACCAGCCGTGCCATCATCACCATTCACTTCCTTCAACCTCCACCATAATATCATACGCATACTACACCATATCATTGCTCTCCCTAACTAACTTGACTCAGTTAGTTAGGGATGACTCACCTTAACCATGCCAACTCACTCTAACTCACTCATTTAACCATGAGTTAACAGATTTAACCACACTTATAAATAGAAATTTCACTCTCATTTTTCATTTCGGCTCTGATTTTTCCACATTCACTCCAAAGTTCTCTCACTTTCTCTCTCAGTTCCTCTCTATTTTCTCTACGAATTAGCACGAATCCATCATCATATTCCTCTAACTTCATCTTCAAGTTTCATCCTCAAGCATCATTGAATTGGAAGTGGCATTGCATTGTTGAAGCAGCTTCAACTACAGATCCATACTCATCCATATTTTCAAGATTCTCAAGCCTTTATTTGGCCAAGCAAAGCTCAAAGAAGAAGCACGATCCTCTGGTTTTCTTTGTCACTCCAGTTTTCATCATTTACAGGTTTTAACATCTCAACTTTCTTGGCACGATTTATCTTATGTTTAGCTTGTTTTTTGTTAATGTAAGCTTAATAGGAGCATTTGACACTCCGGCTAGTTGATAGGCCTCTTAAAGGCGTAGTTTCAAAACTTAGGGCATATCTTCATCTCCTCTGTTCTCCATGTGTGTGATTGTTACGTGAAAAATAATGGTGGATTTGTGATGTATGCAATGCCAGCTTCATTTTGGTACCATGTTTGTGCATTTCTGGAAGATTTGAAGTTTGCAGGTGGTGGTTGTTGGCCGGAGAAGATGACCGGAGGTCCTTCTCCGGCGGTGGTCGTTGTTCTAGGATTTTTTTGCAGTTTGAATATTGGCCGTCAGATCTGCGCATCGTGTGGTCCATTATCTGCCAACGCATAAAAAATTCACATGCCTTGCACATGTTTTCTTTTCTAATCTGAGTGGCATGTGTGCGCGTCAGTATATGCTAGTTACCATGGATGCTTGATCATAAACCGCATGTGTGAATTACTTTCCTTGTATGACTTGATCCAACGCACCAAAGCTTGCCAACACATTACTGATGCATGTGTTCTTCACGTGATATTATCGTGGACTCTGATGATTGTGTGTGTGTGCGTGTAAGAGAGATAACGTGCACTTTCATTTATGATTGTTGGATGTGTGTACTTCAGTGATTAATCCATGTTGACTGAGATGTGTGGTCTTGATTGATTGAGTACATTAATCACACATACACTCATCACACACGATCACATTTTTAATTGGACTCTGATTCCTATGCGCACCCACCACTTTAAGCCCATTATGAATTCTGAATGTGAAATTTGCTTTTCTGAACCCCCAGCTTGTTTTCTTTCTTTCATTTTAATTTCTTTTATATACATGTTTCATCATTGATTTTTAAAAATACCAAAACATCATGAAAAATTCTGAAAAAATTCATGTTAGATCTTGACATATTAAAATAATTTTATATTATTTTTAATTGAAATTTTGTGAAAATTTTCATATTAATCCATGATTTTCTTTTATTTCTTTTGAAATTTGTTTCTATTTGCATACCTTCATTTCAAAATTTTGTTTCTCATAGTTCATTAAACATTTTTGCATCAATCTTTTTGAATCTATTCAATAACATCCAAAAAATCATAAAAATATTTTTTGTCCATTTTTAGGATTTTCTTTTATTGCATTTAGGTCCCCCACCTTTGCACTTTGGTTTATGGTTTATAAGTGACTTTTGCTTGTGAGATTGTGATCCTTTCTTTCTGAATTTTTGTAGGATTTTTTTGTATGATACTTGCGTCTGGTTGAGGTCTCTTAAGACCTAATTTGGTGATTTTTAAATCATGTTTCCTATTTCTTTGATGGCACTTGTTTGATGTCTCTTTTCATGAAGTTCTTTGTTCATTTTTGTTTGCTTGCTTGATAAGGCACTAGTGCCATTGTATGATTTCTTTCTTCTTGACTTTTTGAGCCATGTTTAGAACATTATAGGTTTATTGTTTTAAATTATAGGTCATTGGTTTGAATTTGATGTTTTTTGGTATGCATGTTCAATACTTGTTTTACATGTTTCCTTTTGGCATATTCTTTCATTCTTTTGCATCTAAGTGACAACTTGAATTGTTTTTGGTTTGTTTGCGACATGCCATAATATCCATTTGCATTCCATATCATATATGCCTCTGACTTTAAAGTGTTGCATTCATTCCATATGCCATTTATGTCCCACTTTGCATACTTTAACATGTTTTATCCAAATGCATGTTTCTTTTCCCTCTAGCTTCTAAATGATTTGTAATTCCTTGAATGTGATTGGTTTGTGCATCCTATCTTCACATTAACATGTCATGTTACTTTTGATTTAAATAATTGAGTTTCATTTTGAATTCTTTTAGGCTTGACTTTTACCTTTAAGTGATTTCTTTCCATGTTATATTCATGTTTCTATCTTCTCACTTCTTCTCCTAATCACTCTAAATGCTTGGATGCTTAATTGTATGCCTTATGTGACCTTTGTATAGCATGTTTAGGCACATGTTTAGGTTATACAATTCTGACTTTAACCTTTCATGAAGCATTATTTCATAAGTACTTTCCATATCCTTTCATTCTTCATATACTTCTTCCATAATGCAATTCTTTGGGTTTTAAGACTTAGTTTGTGTGCATTTGATTTGTGTTTGCTCTTATAGCATTAGAGCACATTCATATGATGTGCATTCTGACTTTGTGCTTTCTTTAACTTTCAAATTTCTTTTACTTTGGTTATTGATTTGTTCAAATCTTATTTGTTCATCTTAAATTGTTTCTTCACTTGTGAATAATTGTACTAACCATTTCAGGGGCTAATGGTAAGTCATTTGAGTGTGGATATGCATCCACATTCTAATTTCTTCCTTCATCTTTTAATCATTCAATTTGTGTTGTTTAAGCATTTAATAATGCTTTGTCTTTATAACTTTCTTTCTTCCCTTTTAGAATCAACTTAACTTCCACCTTGGAAGTAAGTTGTTTTCTTTCTTCTTCTTCTCCTTTCTTTTAGGATCAGACTTCTTAAACCTCATTAACTTTTAGGATCACCATATATGACAACATTAAGATTGAGTCTTAGTCCCCCACTTAGATTTTTTCCTTTGATCCTCTTTTGAGTCTTTCTCTTCTTATCTCAAAACAAAAGGTAAAAAACACTGAATAAAGGCATAACAAATATTGTATTTAGGCCTTTCATGTGGGAACAAGGAGGTGAGGGGTCTTCTCTCATTTCTTTGGGAATATTTAGTGTACGTCTCGTCTTGGGTCGATATGCTAGGCATTCGATCCTATATGAAGGACTTAAATACAATATGTGTTACAAGACACAAAACAATCAAAACACTTCTTTCTTAAAAGACAAAAACAAACAATAACGTATTTCCTTCGGGAATTCTTTTCTCATCTTACTCATTCTCAACGTACGAACGTGCTCCTCCTCGTTCTCTTGCAAGATGGTAACGCACTCGGACCAGCGAGCCTGCAACACCTGAGCTAGAATGTTAGCCGTTCCCTAAAAGACACAAACAATCCATCCCTAGTGAGGGGAACTACGTCGCTCTGATTCTCATGTTCCCGATGAGATACGTAGGCAGTGGGGTAGGGCCTATGCGAGCACTTCTTTTATTTTCCCTATATTTGTTTCTCATTTTCTCTCATTTCCTTTTCCAGTTCTCCAGCTATCAGTTTCTTTTCCAGTATCCTTTCCTTACACCCTTTGATCGAGACAAGCAAGCGTGGATCCCATCGGGTACGATGGACGCGTGGGGGTGCTAATACCTTCCTCGCGCGTAACCGACTCCCGAACCCAGTTCTCTTGGTCGCAAGACCATGCTCTTTCCTTCTCTCAGGTTTATGTGGTGTTTCCTGTCCCTCTCGTGGGATAAATACACATTGCTGGCGACTCTGTTTTGTGCCACTTTCGCGTTTGTACTAGGATGAAAATCCCGGGAGCGACACTTGTGTCTACCACTACGCTGGCTAAAGCATCGTCCTGGCAGTTGACTGTGATATTGAGCGCCATGTTATGACGGCGACCCTCTTCAGGTAATTCCTCATCACTAAATCCCAATTTATTGCAGGAAGTGATGTTAGAGACAATACTATTGAACTATCTGATTGTTACATCCTGTTCCACAATGGCTTGCTCCAAGACTTTCTGTAGAGCCTCCCTATGCGCTTATGAACTGAGTAACAGTGATAATACCGAGATCTTTAAAGGAGTCTGTAACAGCTGATCAACAATGTTGTATTCACTCCTTTTGATGAGCTTCAGCATCTCATCATCATTTTTTGAAAGGTCGGGATTACTGGATTGACCGACTGGTGGATTGGGAGCTTCTGTCTGAAGTTCCTTTTCTTTGTTAGACTTTACAACTCCTCTGTTGAAGATTCCATCACTCCGTGTTACACGAATGATGTCTACAATATTCACGACGGAGGGTAATGGAATTTCCTTTCCATTTTCAATTATCGTCGCACCGTATTTGTAAGGGATTGCCTTAGCTGATTCATACGGTAGTGGTCCCGGCAGATAGATGACTATGGGAACCTTCTGGTTTTTCTGACCATCGTAGGTAATCTCGATCCGTTCCCGGTTGGGAATTCTTGATTAGTCAAGCAAAGGGATAATGGCAAAAACATTCCTGGTCCTCTGATGATCAGAGATGACAACAACGTCCTAAATTTGATTAGCAAGGTAGTTCGGCGACCAATTGATGGGTCCGGAACCTGGATATGGGCGAATCTCTCCACGATCCACCTGCCCCTGGAGAGCTGCTCGCACAAGGTAGCACCCTTGGTTACTTTCCGAACAGACTCCACAACATTCATAATTGTGTGGTGGCACCTGGCCACGCCCGCTTTGAATACAATGTAACCTCCCTAGGTTAGCTTCCACGAGTCGGACATCCTGACTTTGACACCGAGTGGGGTTTCTGTTATTGATACTAATTTGAAGAGTATCTTCATCCATGTAGATTGGCATCCACCAATGATTTAACAAGTGCTGGAGTGCTTCTTGGACAAGGGCACATCCCTGATCGTTTTCGCAACCCGCTTTACAGCTGTGATAATTATGTGATATCAGGAATCCGAGTCGGACCTGCTCAGCACGCAATTCTACCAAGTTGGTATTCATCAAGCGAATGTCAAAGATATGAACCATTTTGATCTGATAGGGATTCCTATCATGGTAGTCCTGGATCCATCCAAGATCCATCTGACACTGGAGGGCCTCCTGTATGAAAGAGCATCCCTGTTTGTTTACCGAGCAAGTCAGACAAGAACTATAATCGTGCCGCGGCAGATTATGATACTGACTTTGCCTTGAGTGCATTGCCACCAAGTTAACATTCATTGCACGGATGTCGTGGTTCTGAATGACATTGGAATTCGTATAGACCATGCTAACTCCAAGAACTCGGTGCTCTTGGATCCATCCGAGATCCAAATGTTCCTGTAGAGCTGCTTGCATCACAGAACATCCTTGATTACTCTTGGATCCATTATGAGGCGGCACATGGCCATACCCACTCTGTCTACAATGCATCTTGACCAGATTGGTCCTCAACAAGAGTACATCGCGAATTTGATAGACGTTTGTTAGATTCTCCCTCAATCAGGTTGACTGCAGCTTTCTCATGTTGAGGCAACGGGTTCGTGAGAACATTGGGATTCGTATCTTTGAAAGATAAGAGCCCGCTCCTAACAAGCTTTTGCACGTCGGATTTGAAATTGAGACAATTCTCTATGTTATGCCCTGGTCCTCCTTGATGATAAGGGCATGTCTGATCCACCTTAAACCAAAAAGGTGGATTTTTCGGTACTGTAAGAGGAGACTTAGTCTGGATGTGCCCCTTAGCCAGTAGTAACGGAAATAGTTCTGCGTACAACATGGGTATAGGATCAAACCCTGGTGGCCGCGTTGTACGGTTGTTATTGTATGGAGGACAAGCCTGCTGAAGAGGCTGTTGTGTCCTTTCCTGATTAGGTTGGCTCTGTACAACCTGAGGTTGATATGTAGAACTAGGCGCAAGACTGATAGCAGGAGTTACAGCTGCTACTGGTTGGTACCGTCGCCTTTGCTTTCCGAGAGAGATATTCCCAATATCTTGCTCTTTTTTCTTAGGGAGAGCACTACCGTATCGTTTTGTATTACTTTATGATCCAGCGTCTTTTACCAAACGTCCTTCTCGGACGGCTTCCTCAAGACGAACTCCCATGCCCACCATCTCGGTGAAATCACTGGGCGCACTGGCAACCATTCTGTCGTAGTAAAATGAGCTCAAGGATTTTAAGAAGATCTTCGTCATCTCTTTTTCCTTAAGAGGTGGACAAATCTGAGCGGCAATTTCGCGCCATCTCTGAGCGTACTCCTTAAAGGTTTCCTGTCCTTTTGTGACATTAATCTGAGTTAATCTCTGTCCGGTGCCATGTCCAAATTGTATTTGTATTATTGGACGAAGGCAGTACCAAGATCTCTGAATGTACTGATCGTAGTACAGTTTAAACCCATGTACCATTTGAGTGCGGCACCGGTTAAACTATCCTGAAAGTAGTGAATCAGTAGGTCCTGATTCTCCATCTGAGTTGACATTCGCCGAGCGTACATCACCAGATGGCTCTGAGGGCAAGAGTTACCCTTGTATTTTTCAAAGTCGGGCACTTGAAATTTGTGCAGAACTTTCACATTGGGAACCAGACAAAGGTCTGCGGCGTCCTTTCCAAATTAATCCTGACCGAGAATGGCTTGCAGTTCCTTCTGCATTTCCAGGAATTGTTCCTGTAATTCATCCATTCTATCGAACATAGTTTCCTTCTTACCAGAAGGTATCGGCGAAATCTGTCCTTCTGGGACAGTGTGCACCACAGGGGGTGGGACCGTGACTACGGCAGTGAATCTTGGCGTTTCCCGAAGTTTTTAACCTTCAGGAGTCTTCAGTATGCCCCTAGCATCTTCGCTTTTCCGAAGTTTGTAACCTTCAGGCCCAGCGGCTTCTGTTGCGATTCCCTGATCTTCAGTGATCGGTGGAACATATCCTTCTGGGATATAGTTAACAGGCATGCCCCAAGGACGATCTTTCGGCATTTGATACCTAGGATCGTACTTCTCCACTATGGGCGTTGAGGTGATCTCGGAGATCACAGTCCTTTGTAGCTGAGCTTCTGCCATGGCTTGCATGTCGTTACGAAGCTTTCTCATATCCTCTCTCAGAGCGTCGATCTCTTCTTTCAACTCTCTGTTTTCTTCCTCAAGATCATCCATCTTTTTCTGACGATTGGCCCGAGTATTATACGAATGAGACTGTTTGACTCTAGAACCGAGACGCAAACGTGAGATTCGTAGGTAAGAAGAATACGCGATGTGAGAATGATGAATGCAATGATTATATTAATTATTTTTTGGTTTAATCAAAATAAACTTCGACAATTAGATTGCAAATATCAAACAATGGGGAAACCCCTTTTATTGAAATTCAAAGGATTGCGGAAATGGAAATACAGTAGATTACAAGGTGCAGAAACAGAAAACTTAGCTAATGGGTCCCGAGTCCTCTCTGAAGAGAAATCAGGTGCTGATTTTGGTACTTTCCTTTTCTTTGACCGGGGCTCTTGGGCCATTGTCGGGTTGTCATTCCTTTGCCGGGTGAAAGGAGCGAGCAAATTCCTTTGGTCATCTTGATTCTCTATAGCATGTTGCTCCAAAATTTCAATCAGAGCGTCCTTATCTTTCAGTAGTTGCTGTATTTTGATGCACTCCACGTTGAGGGTGCGGTACTTGTTCTTCCAAGACCTCTTCTCCCGTTGAACTTTGTTGAGAGTAACTTGAAGCTTTTCAGTCTCAGTCATGAAGTACATGACAGACTCCCTCGGTGGAAGAACTCCATGACGAGGATAAGGCATCTTAAGCTTGAGAGCTCTAGTTTGCACCCAGTGGAGATAAGGCTCCACTGAGACACAATTCGGTTTTCCTAGAGACTCCCGTCCTTTCTTATGAACATGTTTCCAAGCGTGAACTATTTCTGTCTTTAGTGCTCTGTCACTTTCTCCTTCCTTGAAGAAAATACCTTCCAGATGAACACTCCGTGGGACGTGTCTCATCGGGTATCCAAATTGACGACGAACGAGAACTGGATGGTAATTGATTCCTCCCTAAGTTCCTATAACGGGTACGTTGGGGAAGTTTCCACAACGGTCAATAATCCTTATTCCATCATAAATCCTATTACATCAATCAATGTCAGAGTTGGTGAGGGACATGATTTTCTGCGACCAACGTAAGGCACTCTAGTGATCCCAAAAAGCAGCAGATTTAGGCAAATGGGAGATAAACCATTTATAAAGCAGAGGTACGCAGCATGTGATCTCCCCTCTACTGTACAAATTCCCCAAGTGTACAGAATGATACGCATTTGCGAGCAAAGTCGGCACAGGGTTTCCAATGAGAAAAACCTTAATGGAGTTGATATCGATGAAGTTATTAATGTTGGGCAACAGAAATAACTCGTAGGTGAGTAAAACAAAGATGCTTTCAAAAGCATTCACGTTCCCGATACTGGCGAAGTACAGGGCTTTCTTTGTTAAGAACTGGCAAACCTTGTATGCCACCCTTGGTAGTCATGTGAGTCCTGACCTCAGACTCGTCCAAATGAATTGCTCTTGCAATGGTCTGATTCTTTGGAATTTCTTCCAGTCCAGAAAATGGAGCTTGATCTGTAATGTGTAGATCAATTAAATGAGAATATTCCTCCAGCGTTGGTGCTAGCTGGTAATCCGGGAATGTAAAACAATGATAAACTGGATCGTAGAACTGAATGAGCGCATCCATGATTCCCTCTATCACATGGACTCTTAGCAGAGATAGCAAACCTCCGTACTTGGCTCTGAAAGCCTCTTGGTTTGTAATCATCCTCGCCAAACCTCTTAAATCCTCTAGTTTTGGAATCCTGAAGGTGTACTTATGAGTTCTCCTTCTACCGAAATCCATTAGCGCAATCCTTTTCTTTGATATTTGCAATCACAATCTTAGTTTATTTTAAAAAGACAAAGAGACTAGAAGAGAAATTTTTTGAATGTTTTAATGTTTTATTTAAATGAATGCATGAATGCAGCACACAAAAACATAGAAAAAACATGGGGTCAAAGGGTGTTGTACCCCAAATTTTTCCCTTAGATTCACTGATTTGTCTGCATACCATCCTAGGTCAATTATTCGTGCATAACTAACCACTTTATCTAGTTTTGTCTGTTTGTTTCATTTTATGAATGCAGGTGCTACTGCTGAAGGTTTAAGATCTGAAGCTTGGACTGTGTGTGTGTTTTTGGAAATTCTCTGGTCTCTGAAAGTTTGTGTTGGACTCCCATGAGATTGTGCCCTCATCCTTTTGGTCCATAAGCCACTACCAAAGCCTTTATTCCTTCACATCTCTCGGAAGCCATACCCCTGCAGATGATTAAGTATTTATACCTGTTGGATATGCATGTTGGTCCTTCAAGACTGGTCGTTGGTTGTGTAACATGTTGTGATTCAGGATGGCATCTCCCTGTTCTGTAAGCTCCTCAATTTGAAGATATATGTCTGCTTTATGTACTGAAATGTTAGTTCATCAAGGGAAATTCAGTTTGAAGGAATTAGAATCCAAAGTACAAATTCAAGTCCGTTGTTGTCACAAGTTTACAAGATCAAGTTCGAAGCCCTTACATCATTCTTGTGACGCTATTTCATGTTTAGTTCTAGTATGAAGTTCGTGATTTCTGTTTCAAGATGAACATTCTCAAAGTTATCAAGTCTCCTTCAAGCGAGTTTGAAGATTGTTGGAAATTAATGTTCAAGATACCTTGACCATGGATAGAAAGTTGAAATCCTCATAATTTCCTCAGACTTAGTTAAAAGCAATTCCCAAGTTGGATTTCCAAATTTACGATAGGGATACAGGTTCATAATTTACAATGGCATCTTGCTTCGCATTCTAAATTAAAGGGTGTACACCCTTCCCCTTTTAAGTGCAAGTTTTGGATTTACGATTAAGGGAGTTTCCAGGTTTCCATATGGAACTTATCATAAGACGTTATCACAAGACCAAGTGTGAAACTTCAACACCAATTCTACGCTTCAAAATCCTAAAATGCCGAGTTCTACCGTCTCAAGAATACAAGTTATAATTTTTTTTAGGAGTCACATGAAAGGGAAGTTTAATTTGAAGGATCCCGGATTTCGTTACATGTAGTTTAAATTGATATCATCTTGCTATGCTAGAATCCAAGTTATAAAAGCAGGGAGGTTGTTTCTTCAGGTTCCACACACATTCCAATTTGAAGATACCAAAGCTCAAACTCGAATCACCATTTCAATTGTCATGAAAATATACATTTTTGTAATCCAAATCATACAAGGTTCGTGCCACTCAAGTATGTTCAAGTACAAAATTGAAAGGTTCTCAAAATATTCACAAGTTTATTACAAGACAAAGTTAAAATAATTTCACTACTGAGAGTTCAAGGAAGGACGCATTTATCTATGCAAAGCAACTCAAGTTACAAAGTTTGTTTTAATCCAAGGCTTTTGTTTTTACGAAATATCTACACGTGGTGATTAGAACATCATCATCATCAAATAGAATTGGTTTCATTACACATCTTCATATAAGACTTTAAGAGCGTGATGGGTTTGTCACAAGGTAATCAAAGTCCTTGGAAGTTGATACTGGAGGCTTTCCCAAATCAGCTCCATGCCGTCACCTTTTTGAAAAAACCTGAGAGCCTATTGATGAGCAATTCTTTGAGCCTCTTTACAATCTCATGTGGTACGAGCCAGGTAAGCACGCTGGGGTTATTCATACGAGCTGGTTGGAGCATCCAATGAGGCACCTGAAGATGGATAAAAATTGAAAGTTACAGACTGTTCTTGTAGCTCTCTAAAGGTTTTAGTTGACTGAGCATAGCTTTGAATGGTTACCTTTGGATTAGACAGAATAGTTGGCTCATCACAAGTGGCCATCGTTCTGAATCGTACACTTCGTATAAATGCTAAACTTATATTTTCAAATGACATTAACACATGGAGAAGAAGAATAGACATCTGCCTAAAAAAAAACATCGTCTCAGCATCTGCAAAAAAAGGAAAGCAACATCGCACACCGTCAGAAACATGAACAACAATTTGGAATCACAGAATAAGCGTTGAAATATCCATCTCAAAAGAGATCCACACTTTATGATAATCACCAAACCAACACAAGAAAAAACCAAATGACTTGACATTCTTGAAGAAAGTTACCTCGGATGATTCTCAGTCACCTCTAGCAACACCAGGTTTTAACACTGCCTCTTGAAATCCAGAGAAGAGCTTTGGGTCCAATTCTTATAGGAGTTCTGCAGCGTAAGCAAAGGATTGCGCATGGTCTAACATCTTCGGTTCTAAGGACCTGATGAGTGACGACCTTTGACACCATCAGCGTTGTTCTACGAAGACAAGGAACTTGCACTAATCAAACCGTAAACAAAAATAAATAAATAAAACAGCTCACAGCTTGAAGCGAGGGATTCTTCCTGCAATAACCACAATAGCACAAACTGTTAGCCATAACTTCCTTTTATGAATTGACGGAGCATGACTTGACGATAGAAGTCCACTGCAAGTTCACAACTTAATCAATGGCCATCAAACATGGACAGTACTAAAAAGATAAGTTTGGAATCATAAAGCGAAACAAATATCCTCTGAGCAAGCATAACAGTCCAATGTTGTTTTGTTTAATTTTTGAGAAAGATAGGATTTGGTACAATGAAGTTTTAGATATGAAAATGATGGTTATGGTAAATTTAATCACCTTCTGAATGTCCTCCTCGTGGAAATCTCCGCACGATTCTGAAGTGAATTCGGGAAGAAGGTCGAGTCGTGGAACCGCACGTGTCGTATTTGAAAGTGATCTTATACAAGACTTGGATCAGCTGAAAAAACCTCTAGAATGTTTGAAATACGTGCCCTGTAAAAGGAAAATCTATTAAATAAGAGGATGAGGGCCAAAATAGACAGAAACATGAGATACTAGGCATGCCTCAGACCAATCGTCATCATCGACTTAAACATATTAAGAAAAGCAAGAATTGGAATCATGTCCATATCAGCCCAAAGCAAGCTCCATAGCCTGACATCATGTACATAAAAGAGGTCAAAGTCAGAAGCAGTATTGAAATATCATCTTCAAAACATCATACGCATGTATCATGGATATGGAAAATAGGATATTTGCAATCAAGATGAGGCCAACAACAGCATTGACATACTTTCATTGCCTTGAGTCTTTAAGATCGTGAAGAATAAACAATTAGGGCCCGCACTAAAAAAATGAAAGTTCAAGAAGGCAATATCATTTTCTTTCCAAAATCGTACAAGATTTGGCCTCAGATTATTTTGAATCAGAGTTATTATCTCCTCATTTTCAAAAGGAAATTAAGGGCAATATCGTAAACAAACACTACCAGCAAGATTTCCCAAAACCGAAATTGGACAACATTCAAAACTATCAAGATTTGAACGCAACAAAACTTTCCAAACTTTCCAAAATAGAAAACATCAGCGAATTAAAGCTATTGAAAACCAGAACCGCCAAATCGTTCCAACATTCAAAACTTTCTGAAACAAGCAATCTAAATCAAATCGGTAATGATTGGAAATATTGACAATAAACACATTTAAAACCTTCCAAAATTTCATCATTGGCCATCAGCTATAAAAGGGGTCACTTGGCATCAGAAGAGTACGAAAAAAAATCGGAGAGAAAGCAACCATACGAAAAATCAGAGAGAAAACCATAGAAACTCAAGAGAGAAAAATCACAAAATCAAGTCATACGCGAAGTCACGTAACCGTTTCCAAACCCACCGACCCAAGCTCAGAACACCGGAGGTGCTCATCATTGCCAATATTCAGAGCAGAAGGAGATCAAAGCAACAACATAAACCACAAGCTCGCGAAAGAAAGAGGTAAAGAGAGAAAGAGTTCTTCCCTGACGGAGATCCGTGAAGCTCTCGCCGCCGCCGCCGATCACTTTCTCTTTTCTCATTTTTTCTTTAAATTATTGTGCCTTGTATTGTAATACTCTCAACATAGTGAAATCGGGGACGGGAACCATGGGGGAAGGGTATATTTTGTTTGTTGTTGTTTGATCGAGTGAGACGAGGAATCGAGAGAGAAGAGAAGAAAAAGAGAGTGGCGGCGCGATTGGGGTTTAAAACCCTAGTTTCTGAGCGATTACATGAAGAGGGCGAGAGAGGAGAGTGAGTTGATCCGTGTGGGATCCCTCCGTTCACCTAATCATTATTTTTTTAATAACCCAATTTAACCTTTAGGATAATCTTCTTTTTTAACACTAAAGCTCTTTTTTTTGAAATCGTATTATTTTCTTTAAATCAAATAAACCCCCTTTTTTATTAATCTAACTTTTAATCTTTTCTAAATAATTAACCTGTTTTATAACTAATCTTAAAAAGGGCCTAAGACGTAGAACCTTTAAGTCTAAAAACCAATTCCTAACCTTTTTTTTATTAGCAACTTTTCTTTAAAAAAATAATTAATCCTTTTACTAAGAGTTTAAAACTAAAATCTTCTAATTAGGACTCTTTTAAAATAATCATTAATAATTTCTCACATAATAAATTAAAATTAACTTTTCTTATTATTCAAGATTTAAAAACCTTTCACAAGTAAACCTCTAAATTCAAGTCAATAAAACCTATAAACACAATCCTAAAAAAGTAATAACCTCAATAAACCTTTTTCGTAATAAACCTTAAAATCAATCTTTTCTCATTAACCTTAAAACTAAATCAACTCGCTAGACTTGCGCTTGAGTGAATCGCTTGTGTGTGCTATTTTATGGTTATTTTTACTTAATGTTAAATGTTTACTTGCTATTTGTCTAAACCCTTTTCAAAAAAATACTAAAAAACTCTCGATCCAACGTCGAGCCGCTTTTATACCCATGTAAGTCGACTACCTTCGGGCGTCGCATTCGACCTTCGGTCACAATACACTTTAGCTAGCTCACACTTTGCTAGTATGCACAAATAATCAAGTTAGTTTGTCCCCTCGACATTCCAAAGGAAAGGTACCCTAATATTGACTCAAACGTCATAGGACTAACCCTTTAGAATCCTTGGCCTTAGGATTCGGAGTCGCCGTACTCCACGTCTCGCCGTAGACACTTAGAATCTTAGCTTTAGGATAGGAGTCGCCGTACTCCAAGTAAATGCTCCGCCGCGAACATTTACAATCCTACCCCTCTTGAACCAACCTACAACTTTAGAGTCGCCGCACTCTATGTAAGGTCTTGCCCAAGACTTTACTTCCCCTTGGAACCTTGACCCCGTCAAGAAGTTCCTCTTTTCAGAACTACGCATACTATGATTCTACTCCCGAGGATACGTAGGCGTAAGGTGCGATACCTTATCGAGTATACTTAGATACTAACCCCTAGGGTTCAACCTTTTAGCACAGCACCCTTAGCAAGCGAATGAGAGATAACATAAATACTAACGAGAGGTTCCCGTAGAGTACTACGGACGTTTAGGATGCTAATACCTTCCCTATGCGTAACCAACCCCCGAACCTTAGATCTTTAGGTTTTTTTTTCGCTTTTGAACCTTTCCTTTGGATAAATCAAAGACGGTGGTGAACATAAAAGAAATGTGATCCTAGTTCATTAATAACTATGGTATCCAATTCTCACCGCAACAAAGGGTCGTTGTCATGAACTCAAGGCTCTACCCATCCCTAAAGGTTTACACTAGGGTGACTTTTGTGCCTATACTCAAAATCATTAGCTCCTCCCAGGATAAAAACAACAAGCGGATCGCCAGCGAGCTGTATGAAATCTTAGAGTAAATGCTATTCACCGAGAATAGATCATCAGCCTCAAATGAGGGTAGTATCGCGTGACAACTATTTCCGATAGCTTCCGCACTACAAAAGGGTTGGCTCCTCAGCTTCTCAGACGTCACAATAGGCCCATTGCCTATGAGAGGGAATGGGTTGCATTGGGAAGCCTCCACTGAGGTTGATGGTCGACCTCGTCGCCATCACTTATCTTAAGTGTATACTCAATCTTTCCACATGCGGCATCACACACATTCCCGTTAGCAGAAAAATAAACACAGATATCAATTAGGAAAAGCAATATATATATTTGTCCTAATGTCCTAGACTTTTTAAAAGCTAAGAATCTTAAGTTCCTGACAGAAAATGGTTTCTCGACGGAGTCACCATTCTGTGGTTCCTTTCCCACTTAAAGGGTTTTTTGACCTAAGATCCTAGTGAAGTCAACAAAGAGTCCTATCCCAGAAAGAAAGAAAGACCGGCCCCACGGAGTGCCACTTTTAAAGTTTCCACCTAATAGATGAGAAGAGACCAAGATCTCGCTACAAAGGTGAGACAGATCCTAATGACACGTCCCCAGTGAAGTCGCCATTCTTCTGTAGCGAGCGATTTTGGATGTGGTTGCGAAGCACTACCGCTCTTTGGTATCTACAGTTCGATTCATTTTTTATCCTATTGAAGCTGATGAAGGAAGGGAAATAGATGTCTCAAATTAACCCTGCTTGCAAACTGAGGTTAAACAGTCAAAACTGTTGGTTTATAGATGCTACAAAGATTCGGGGTCTCTATTAGGTTTATTTTGTTAAAAGTAGTGTTCGGTCGATGGGTGGGAGGTTAAGATGGTTAGGACGGATGTATGAAAGTATGGGATTTTGGGTTTTTTGTTTAGTGTGCTCGCTAAGATTTTTCTTTCAATCTTATGCCTACGTATTCCCATTTTTTCCGAAACAGGGAAATCAGAGCGATCGTAGTTCCTCCTATTCTATGGGAGGAAATGGTTGTTTTTGGTGTCTTGTTCAAAGCCCAAGACGTGAAGCGAAAGGTAGTTTGTATCTTGTTCAAAGCCCAAGATATGAAGCTAAAGAGTCTATTTGTATCTTGTTTGAAGCCCAAGATGTGAAGTTAAAAGGTGTTGTCTTTAGAGAGAATTTTTCATCTCTAAAGAGGGGTTTGTCTGTCACAACTGTTTATAAAGGAGAATTACTTTAACCGGGATGTGTGAATCCAACAATGCCATAATTTCCTGTATAGGGGATTTCCAACCTGAAGGAGAAGACTTTAACTCAGTGTAGAGCAATGCCATCTTTCCTTAGGAACTTCTCATGCTAAAAGAGGGACAGTGGCATGGATGTAGATGATCCAGAGGCTTGTGACTTACAGTGATTAGATGAAGGGGAAGGAGTTGTTGATGTTTGTGTACTATGAACGAGGCACAACTTTGATGCTAAAAGGTTGATTGGATCAACCAGTGGTTTTCTTATACAAAGCCTAAGAGGAGGTTAATATGTGTCTCGTACAAAGTCCGAGAGAGAGGCTAAAAAGGTTGACTCAACAGGGAATCTTTTGGTATCTCGTATAAAGCCCGAGATGGAGGCTATTTGACTCAACAAGAGAGTTTTTGTGTGTCTCGTACGAAGCCCGAGAGAGAGGCTAAAAGGGTTGACTCAACAAGAGAGTCTTTTATGGTATCTCGTACGAAGCCCGAGATGGAGGCTAAAAGGTTTAGCTCCGCTGGGGAGAATCATTGTACAAAGCCCAAGAGGAGGCTATGGTGTCTGTTTCAGTCAAGTGACAGGTCCAGTATGCTGATTTAAAGAGAAAATCAGTTCTTATATGAGTAATGTTTGCACTCAGGGATTTTGATTCGAGGATCAGGGTTATTTCCTGTTCTTTAAGGAAGTGGGAAATCCGAAGGGTATTGAGACTGTCTGAGTCTACGGGTTTTCTTCCTATTTTTGAAGGGAGCTTGAGAATGTCTTGGAGACTCAAGGAAATTAGACTGTCCAAGTCTAGAGTTTCATCTTTTATACTATGCTTTGAGAAACAGTAGTAGACTCTTGGAAAGACTGTTCTATTAAGATGACTGATTTCTGTTCCTACACCTCTAGGAGGTCGTCGGGACAATTTGTACGAAGCCCAAGAGGAGGCTAGAAACTTTTAAGAAGCCGATAGGTCCTTGTATGAAGCCCAAGAGGAGGTTATCATTCCCGGAGGAAGAATCATTATACGAAGCCTAAGAGGAGGCTGTAAAAACTTCTAAGAAGCCGACGGGTCCTTGTACTAAGCCCAAGAGGAGGCGGGGATGCTTTTAGGAAGCCTGTGGGTTCTTGAACAATGCCCAAGAGGAGGCCGATGCTTTTAAGAAGCCGATGGGTCCCCAAACCCCGAGAAATTCAAGACAGGCCATTCACGAGGAATAGATCAAGCCAGGAAAGTTCGAGAATTTGGAAGAAACTCAAGAGATGCCATTCACGGAGAAAATATCATCTCTGGGGAGTAGAGTTTCTTGACAAGTGCTTTTAAGAAGCCTGTGGGTCCCCAAACCCCGAGAAATTCAAGACAGGCCATTCACGAGGAATAGATCAAGCCAGGAAAGTCCGAGAATTTGGAAGAAACTCAAGAGATGCAATTCACGGAGAAGAGATCGTCTCTGGGGAATAGAGTTTCTTGACAACTTCTACGAGTGACAGTCTATGAAAGGGTTCACCGAGAATGCTGCCTTTCATATCTCCATATTGTTTAACCCCAAGAGGAGGGAAGACAGTGTCTGGTAATCCTATGGGGATCTAGTTTTGACTATTTAAGAGTGATCAACGAGCTTAATGCTAGACGTAGTTGCCGGGGAAACTCTAAATATCTATACTATTATTACACAGTTGATATGAGTTTATGAAAGAAGACTTACAGTGAGCAGCCCCACAATACAGTTATATGTATATGAAAGCGGTAAATGAAAGCATATAAACACTTACTAGGTTGTAGAGCTTCCATGCTGTTTGGTTAGTTGTTCAACAAAGAAAGATTGAAAACAACAGTATATTTCAAAATCAAAGGAGAAAGTGCTTTGAAAAAGAAAGATTTGGGGCTTACAGCTCAAGGGGAGGCCCAGGGTTTTATTAGTGATCGCACTGTCGAATTTGTACAAAGGTACTTATACAAGTGACTAAGGCCCAAAAATTATTTTCTATACAAAGGGATGAGTCTTATACTCTCTCAAGAGGCCCAAAAAGTCTTAAAGAAAAGAAATGGGTCTTACTACTCGAGGGTAGGCCCAAGATTTGTTTTTCAACGGATGATGATCGCGTCGAACTTTTTGAAATACAACGGGACTTATACCATAAGTGAGGCCCAAAATAGGTTGTATTTACAAAGGGTTGGGTCTTACACTCTATTAGAGGTCCAAAAGAAAAAGAGTGGGGCTTATAACACAAGGGTAGGCCCAGATGATTTTTCGTTTAAAACGGCGATCGCGCCGAAATTTTTGAAAATGCAGTGGGTCTTATACAATGCATTGAGGCCCAAAATGGTTTGGTTTTCAAAGGGGGTTGGGTCTTACACTCTAATAGAGGCCCAAAAGTTTTGAATGAGTCTTATAGCTCGAGGAGAGGCCCAATTGATTTTTAAAAGGCGACGATCGCGCCGTTCACTTGTACAGAGGGACTTATACAATAAGTGAGGCCCAAAAAGTTTTATGTACAAGGGGGTTGGGTCTTACACTCTATTAGAGGCCCAAAAGTTTTGAAAATGATTTATGAGGGTTGAATTAATAAAAAACCCTAATTTGTTTTCAAAATGTGTTTTAATTGAATAAAATATTCAATTAAAATGATAAAAATTGTTTAACATGTGGAAAACAAATTGTGATCTTGGATTAATGCTTCATAAATCAAGTTTTGCCCTACAAAATGATTAGAAATCATTAAAATTTGCAAAATCAATAAGGAAAAAATATTTTAAATGTCAAAAACAATTAAAACATTAATTCTTTGCAAAAATATAAATTATATGAAATAAATAATATTTTTGGGATTTTTTGGGAAAATATAATATTTTAACATTTTTGTGAATTATTAAAAAAAAAATCAACTCAAAATCATTAAAACTCAGAGAGAAATTAATTTTTGAATCAATTAAATAAAATAACAAAATTCAAATATTTGAATTTATGAAAATGGCGCCAAGAACATGGGCCAAGAACACGTGCGTTTTCTGCCTTGCCTAGATTTGCATTTTCTATCCAATCTCACTAAATACTTGATCATATCATGCAATCCACATACCAATCAACTCGTTTCAACCTCACGATCATGTCTATGGCAATTAATTTCATTTAAATTAAGCATAAAACAAGAAATCACGAAAAATACTCAAGAACCCTAAATTCTGCATGAAGGCTGGGATTTTTGATAAACGATTCAAACAAAGCAATTGATTGAGGGGAAACATTCCATGCATGATTATGAACATTTGACAAAAGTATTGTGCGAGAAAATATGCATAGATTGAGAGATGACCAAGTTTAGGCTTACCTCTAGGTCGTGAGAGCAAGAGTAAATTGATTTCTGAGTAGGAGGTGTTACAGATGAGTTGTGATGATCTGAACAGCTTCCCTACACCCTATGGAGTGTGTTTGAATGCTTGGACTTGATGGAAATTGGTTGGATCACTTCATGGCATCTCAACTGCAACTTGGTTAAAACCATGTGACTTGCTAAGAAAGGCATTTTTGAGAGTGAGAAGTGGATTTTGAGAAAGGCAAGTGTTGTAGGCCTTTGGTGTACTTAAACTGATCACAATTGAGCTCTATTTATAGTAGAGCAAGTTTGTTTTGCAAGGAATAGTGAATGACAACTGCTGAGTAGGTTTGGCCAATGTTGGCAAATGAAAATCCAAGTCTCCTCTAGCCATTGACTAGAGGTTAGGGCACAGGCTGCTGGTCCCCTTGGTCTTGGATAAGTCTTGATTGAATTCAGTTGACAATGGCTCAGTCCATGCCACCTTGATGCTTCCATTGAATGCTCCAATCCAAAATTGGAGTCTTGTCCCTATTTTGGGCAATTCTAGGTTCAACATGCTATTTCTTGTTCCAAAGACTTTGGAGGCTTGGCTTAGTGATTGTCCCCTTTAGATTCAATCCTCAGATGTTACCAAAGTGATGGCAAGGCTTGGAATTGGCTGATTTTGGAAAATCGAGCAAAAGTACAAAATTCTGCCTTGCCTTGGCAGATTTCAGCAAGGCAACTTGCCAATGTCATATCTCATAGCTCAAATTGAATTTGGTGATGTTCTTGGCCATTTTGGAAAGCCCTTACATGATACAACAACTGTTTGATCATATTTGGTTTTGATACTTTTTGGATCCAAGTGAAAAATGTCCCTACATTTGGCAAAAAGTAAGGCAAAATCTGACTTAGTGAAATTTTCACTAAGTGTTGGAACAAAGTGACTTTTCTTGATTTTGATCACTCCATAACTCAAAATCCATGAGGAATTTGGACATAGGTCAGTATGAAGCTTTTGTAGAGGGCAATGAGATCTACAAATCAAGCCTTGGATGGAAAAAAATGGCTTTGTGGTTTAGGAGTTATGATCCTCCAAAGTTGGTACCTTTGTCACTTTTTTCCATAACTTAGAAAATTTTCTAAGTTTTTATGGTTACCCCTTTTACAAGTTATCCCATTTTCTTTGATTTTTCTTGATGTATGATGATTCAAATCATACATAAACATCATTTTAGGGTTAAAAATCCATTTTTATGAAAAATCTCAAAAAGTCAAAGTTGACTTTTGTGCATAGTTGACTTTTTATCCGATGAATTCCAAACTGTGCAATTCTTCAGGAAATCATGTCCTTGATCTAAATCAAACTTGATGGACATGTTCCATGGGTGGTATAGAGGATATTGAATCATGTCTTAGGGATTGGGAGCATGTCTTGGTCAAAAGTCAAAGTTATAGTTGATTTTTCCCGCGAAACCCTAACTGTGGTTCAGATGAAATTGAAACTTGTTGCTCAAGCTTCTTGGATCAATCCATTATTCCAAATGGATCAATATGGCATATTGGAGATCCTCAAATCATGTCTTGAGGTCTTGGTTCATGATTGGTCCCAAAAGTCAACTTAGGGGTGAATTAGGTCAAGAAACCCTAATTCCTGATTTTTGATGAATGCATCCCCTGAGGCAAAATTGACTGGATGATTGAGTCCATGAGGTTCCATGGAGTATATTAGGTTATGTTTTGGATCATTGGCTCATGCCCAGAGGAAAATTTCCATCTGGAGGCCCTGGTCGACCAAAACCCTAATTTGGTGACACTGGCGATCTTGAGGCTTGATCCACCTAGAAGGGAGCATCCTTGTGCTTAATCCTTGAAGTGGGAGTCCTTCTTGATCCATTGTGGATGTTTGAGGGGTTAGACAAGTTGAATATCATGTCATTCCTTGATTTATCCTTTGTCTAAAAGCTCTGAGAGGGCTTGAAACCCTAATTTTGATAGTAGTGAATACTCACCCATCTTTGGGGAGATTGATGAGGCATAATGACACACCCATATTATGATGATGATTTGCACAGTAATGGGAAATCTTAGTGGTCAAAATTTGGGGTATGACATTGTGAACCAATGTTCAAATTACTAAGAAAAAATCAATCCGTTGAATGGAATAATGATTGTTAGGAAGCATTTGACAAAATAAAACAATACTTGCAAGAACCCCCGATCTTAATACCACCGGTTCCTGGTAGGCCTTTAATCATGTATCTCACCGTTCTCGATGAATCAATGGGATATGTATTGGGTCAACACGATGACACTGGCAGAAAAGAACATGCAATATACTATCTGAGCAAGAAGTTCACTGATTATGAGACCAGATACTCACTCTTAGAGAAAACTTGTTGTGCTCTGGTCTGGGCTGCTCGACGCCTACGAAAATACATGATTTGCCATACTACTTTGTTGATATCCAAAATGGATCTGATAAAGTACATATTTGAAAAGCCTGTTGTCTCTGGAAGGATTGCTCGGTGGAAAATGCTGTTAACTGAGTATGATATCTAACATGTTACCTAGAAAGCAATAAAAGGGAGTATCTTGTCTGACTACCTTGCTCATCAACCTGTAGAGGGTTATCAACAGATGAAGTTTGACTTTCCCGATGAGGATGTTCTGTTTATCAAAGATTATGAGACTCTAGACCTTGACATAGGACCCGAACCAGGGGCGCGATGGACGCTCGTGTTCGATGGTGCCTCCAATTCTAAGGGTCGTGGAATTGGTGCCATCCTCATCTCTCCAATAGGTTTTCACCTTCCCTTCACTGCCAGATTATGCTTTGCATGCACCAATAATGTGGCTGAATACGAAGCATGTATCTACGGTATTGAAGCGGCTATTGACATGAGAATCAAGAATCTTGAGGTCTATAGAGATTCTGCCTTGGTCATCGGTCAAGTCAGAGGGAATTTTGTGACTCGGGATTCCAAACTGGTTCCGTACCAATAACACATTGCGAAGTTAATTCCTTACTTTGATGAAATTTCTTTTCATCATATCCCCAGAGAGGAAAATCAACTAGCTGATGCTCTTGCCACATTAGCATCCATGTTCAAGGTCAAGTGGAAGAATGAAGCTCATCATATCCGCATTGATCACTTGAACGAACCAACACACTGTTTAGCAATCGAGGAAGAGTCTGATGACAAGCCTTGGTTCTATGACATTAAAAGATATCTGGAAAAACAGGAATACCCCGAGGGTATCACTATCACTGATAAGAAAGCTCTTAGGCGGCTTTGCGCCAAATTCTTCTTAAGTGGTGGTATACTGTACAAAAGGAGTTATGATTCCGTGTTGCTCAGATGCGTGGATAGACACGAAGCAAACACGATCATAAGGTCCATACATGAAGGCTGCGAGGGTGTACATGCTAAAGGTCCTGCTATGGCCAAGAAGATCCTTCGGGCTGGGTATTACTGGACGATAATGGAGGTAGATTGTTACAACTTTGCCAAAAGATGTCACAAATGCCAAATCTACGGAGACAAGATCCATGTGCCTCCAACTCCATTGAATGTTTTGACTTCACCTTGGCCATTCTTCATGTGGGGTATAGATATGATTGGAATGATCGAGCCGAAGGATTCAAACGGTCATCGATTCATTCTGGTTGCTATCGACTACTTCACCAAGTGGGTTGAAGCTGCTTCTTATGCAAACGTTACACGACAAGTGGTTGCCATATTCATCAAGAAAGAGATAATCTGTCGTTATGGAATTCCTAGCAGCATTATCACAGACAATGCAAGCAACATGAACAACAATATGATGAAGGAGTTGTGTCAAGAATTTAAGATCGAGCACCACAACTCTTCACCATATCAGCCCAAGATGAATGGCGTGCAACAAATAAAAACATCAAGAGGATTGTCCAGAAAATGGTAAATACTTACAAAGATTGGCATAAAATGCTTCCCTTTGCACTATATGGCTATCGAACTTCAGTTTGCACTTCTACTAGGGCAACTCCGTATTCGCTTGCGTATGGTATGGAGGCAGTTCTACCCATTGAAGTGAAAATTCCTTCGCTCAGAGTCATTATGGAAGCAGGTCTTGATGAAGCTGAATGGGTTCAATCCAGATACGACCAGCTGAATCTCATCGAAGAGAAGCGCCTTACAGCTGTTTGTCATGGTCAATTGTATCAAAGACGCCTTAAGCGAGCTTTTGACAAGAAAGTTCTTCCTCAAACATTCTGTGAAGGCGAACTCGTGCTCAAGAGATATTCACCTGTTCACTTGGATCCACGAGGCGAATGGACTCCCAACTAGGAAGGACCCTTTGTTGTCAAGAAAGCCTTCTCAGGTGGAGCCCTGATCCTCACCACAATGGATGGGGAGGAGTTGCCATCGCCCGTGAACTTAGATACAGTAAAAAAATATTATGCCTGAAAAAAAAATGGATAAGAGTCCACTAGATTGACATCCACAAGGACAATCTAGGCAAAAATGGACGTCCCGATGGACCAAAAAAAGAGATGTCCATGCAAAAGTTAGGGACAATGAAAAAAACAATAATAGCCCGCTAAGTTGAAAACCCGAAAGGGCGACTTAGGCAAAAATGGGTATCCCGGTGGACGGAAAAAATATATAGAAACATGTCCAGGAAAAAATTAGGGATAAAGGCATTGACTGTGAACACTTGAGCCTCCTTCATCACAGCTAGACCTCAGACGGTAACAGAATATTCCAATCATCATCAATAGGTGCAAGGCGTTGGAACCTAGACTTACAGTGGATGGTGGCCAATGTTGTAATCAATGCAAAGCATGATTTCCCTTTGCCATTTACAATTGTTTTTCAATTTTATTGCAAATTTCCTCATCAAGGATTTTGCATCCTTGTACACACTTTATGTACAAAAATTTTACATTCAATAAAATGCATTCTTTGTTATCTCAATTTGTTTCATCCCAGTATTTTGTTTTCAAAATAAACAATTATTTGCCATCACATAATACTAAAAAGTGTTGAGAACAATAAAAATCTAAATCAATCGAGAAAGCATTATGCATTGCATAGTTTACTGGTGACCCCTGCGGGATAATCAGTAATATCCATTGGTAAGCCTATCGTCTGGCCGGCAATATGATGGTTCTATGAAGAAGTTGTTGTTTCCTCAGCAGTTCCTCAGTAGAGTCATCATTCTCCCCAGCAAGCGCCATCACGATTTGTCGAAAAGCTTGTTTGTTTACATATCTTTTCTCCGACATATTTGTAATGTCTCTAGGCAGGTTGCCAGAGTGTTCCCAGCAGAGACACTTTGCTCTCTTTTCCCCAACAAGGGTTGTACATCATCTCCAGTAATTTGAAACTATTTGTCTCCAGCAGCAGTGGTTTCTCCTCAGCAAAGTCAGCATGGTTGGGAGGGATGTATTTCCCCATGCAGAGCCAGTCTTGGTAGGAAGGATCGATTTGATTCTTTCATCCCCAACAGAGACAGCCATGGTGATTTAGAAACTTGAGATGTTCTCGGTTTCTTTTCCCGGCGGGATCATCATCCTTTGTGAACTCCCTTCTCCAACAGAGTTGGTCTTTATCTGCGGGTTCTCTCCCCGACCGAGGGTGTTGAAGTCGTTTAGCTACGATATTTGCCTAACCGCTTCACACTATGCCTTACCTTGCGCCTTTGCATCGCATGATATCAAGCATCATGTAGAAGTGCATACATAGCATATGCATCGATCATACTCCCTCTCTTTCGCCTGACTTATCTCCCAACAGATTTTCAGTCAAACCTTGCACTTATCTGTTCTTTCTTAACACTCTTCTTTTGTCGCCGTCGGCCAAATTCTCGAGCAACTCTTTTATTTAATCCCCTTTTACCTCGAATCATCGAAAAGCTGGCGCATTTCATACATTCAGGTCCAAGAGGATTAAATAGGGGCAGCTGTCGTAACCCAAAATTTGTCTTCCCTCTTTTGCCTTTTGCATGACCATAAGCATTCGCATTGTTGGCATACACATTCACACTTTTCTTTGTGTGTTTCTTGTTGCAGGATATCCAGGTTTTCCAAGCCCGATTAATCATATCCTCACAAAGTCATCACATCATCAAAACAAGCACAAAATGAGGGTTTCCATGCCTATACATCAATACAAGAGGTGGAAAATCGACGCCGGGACCACAACACCTTTTTTTAGGAAAATTGGGCATATTTTGGCCTGGTTAACCGATTAAACATTTGCAGTGCAATTGTGTTAATCGATTAACACAGGCAGAATAGGCATAATTTGCTGGTTTTTCATGACAGCACCTTTGCACACACTTTGGTCTTGGATTCTACAGTATTCTAGCAGCATGTGGAAGATTCTAGACATCTCTAGACATTCCCAAGCTATTCAATTCATTCCAAGTGCATTTTGCTATAATACTTCACTTCAAATTGAGTGAACCATGTTCCTTGTTTTCCAAGTAATGTGGATCTTTGGATGTTGGAGTTCACCTTGGGATTGTTACCGAGTTGGTTCTAACTAACCGAGTTAACCACCTTGACTCGGTGAGTCAATTCCAACTAACTCCTAACCTAGTTCCAAACCCAAAGCTAATTCCAAACCAAATTCCAAACCTCTCACACTCCAAACCTAAAATCTATATAAACACACCTTCACTCACTTTTCAAAGGATCCACCATTTCATCCAAAACTCCTCAACCATTCTCTCCCATTTGTCACACAAATTTCTCACATTTCACTCTCAATTCTCTCACATTCTCTTTGATTTTTTCTGCTACATTTTCATCTTCATCTCACTTCTCTTCCAAAGCCTCACTAAAAGCTCTTAATTCTTGAAGGATAATCACTTTTCACATTGAAAGTGATTATTTCTTGAGCTTAACCTCCATTGCCATTCCATTATACTGGTTTTTCTGGAGTTCTAGTAGCTTTTGGATTCATCTCAAGTGATTGATTCAAGTTTCTTCGGTGATAATTCTCATTTTGAAGTTTTCGTCGCGATTTGATCGGTTTCGATACGTTTCGGCTATAATTAAAGATTCCTCTGGTTTTCTTTGATTATCTTCATCAAGATCACATTGCAACATTTACCAAGGCACATCTCAGCCTTGTAGGTTGGTGGATCTCCTTCATTTTATCATTTCGATCGTTTTCGTATCGTTTGCGATGTAATTGCGATGTTTTTGCGTGTGAATTGATTATACTTTTGCTTGATCCATGATCTTGGTTGTGTAATTGATTTTATTGTTGATCATTTGCTGCTTCTAAACTTGATTTTTCGTGCATAATTGTTTGCCCTAGCATTGGAGTGATTACACAATCAAAAAGTTGGCCAAAAGCACTTTTCAAAACTGATTTTCTGCTCCCTGTCCAGTGTTAATCGATTAACACTTTGCAGTGCAATAGTGTGAATCAATTAACCAGTATTTTTGTGCACTTTTTCAAGTGTTAATCGATTAACACTTTGCAGTGCAATTATGTTAATCGATTAACACTGAACCAGAAGGCCATTTTCTTGCATTTTCAAGTGTGTTTGCCATGCTTTCTTCATTTTAACTTCCATTGATTGTCATGCTTGATTTTATGGATGTTATAAATGCCATTCAACTTCTGTTTAAAGCTTATTCATGAACTTTTGTTGCACACTTTCGATTATTCAAATTATTCATGTTTTGGCATCATGTGAATATAATCATTCTTGCATTTTCCTTTGATCACATAATATGACTTTGTGTTGTATTTTGGTTGATCATTTGGTACTTTTTTGTACTCCTTTCCTTGGTTTTACATTAACTTTCATTCGTCATGGATGAGCTTAATTTTGTATAATCAATAATTCACACCTTTTGCCTTAATGATTTTTCATCCTTTTTGGAAAATTATTGGCATGGCTTTTCTCTTTGATTAATTGATCGAAACCATGTTTTGATTAATTGAACTTCCCCTTCCCTCTCTTTAGGCTTCCTTTAGAGCTTTCTCTCTCGATCCCCCATGGAGTTGGAGTTTTGCGCTACGCCCTACATCAGAGCATTGTATAAATTGGAGCTATTACGCTGTCTGTTTCTCCACGCGGGAGCACTGTACAACTTGGAGCTGTTATGCCGTCTGTTTCAACTTCCGCATTACACCCTGTGTGTTAGAGAAGGAATGAGAAGGGAGAATTCATACTCTCATTCTGACTACTTCAGGTAGGGGACGAATGACCCTGTGCTTGGTTTAGTCACCTCTATCTCCAGGAAGTAGTGTGCTTTCTTTCCCCAGTCGAGTCGATCCTTGATCACTCTTTTCCCTTTGCAATCTCTTTCGATCCTTGATCACTCTTATCTCTTTCGATCTATCTCTTTTGGTCAATCACCTTCTTGGTTACGATCCTTTGTTCATTGGGTTAGCAAGCTTTCTTCGTTTCAGTACCCTATTCTTTTCTTGCGGTCAATCATTGTTCTTTTGATTCCCCTGAAGAGTTTCTTTTCTCTTTCTTTGGTTAAATACGGTACTCCTGTTACAACCAAATCCTCTGCGGAGTTCGCAACCTTCTTTTGGTTCTTCTCCCTTTGTTGGTTGATCACTGCCTGTCAGTTAAAACACCAATGTGTGCACTTTTTCTTCAGTTAACCACAGTCCGTCTGTTAAAATACTTAACCATTTTTCAATTTAATCACCTCTTCTTGATTAATCACTAATTTTTCTCGGTTAATCACAGTTCTCTTGTTAAAACCGAATCCCCCTGCAGTTGGCAACCTTTATTGGTTCGAATACTTGCGCCTTTGGGCTGGTAACCTCTTTTGGTTCAATACCCTCCTTCGTTGGTCAAGTGTTGTTTGTTCAGTCATTACCAACACCCATTTTGGGTTACGACCTTTGATCGGTCTTACACCCGTTCTGCTGGTTAATCACAAATTTCTCGGTTAAAACCAATGCTTCTCTGTCTCCCACAGAGTTGCAATCCTTATTTCCTCGGTTAACCACTGTTTATTAGTTAATATACCAGTGCCCCCCTCAGAGTCAAACACCTTCTCTTGGTTCAGCACTCTCTCTCTTGGTTTATCACAGTCCGTCTGTTGACACTAGTCTCTTTTCCCCGCCAGAGTCTTACTCTCTTTCTTCGGTTAACAACTGCCAGCTAGTTAATATACTAAGTCTCCCTTTTCTCTTGGTTTTGACACCATTCCTTTATTTGGATTCCCAGCAGTTCTTTGATCTTTTCTTCCCCAACGGATTCTTTTCTATTCACTTGGCTCTTACTTTCTTGGTTTCGACACCAATTCTCTTTGTCATCCATATCGGAGTTCTTTCATTCTTGGTTTTGACATCATTCTTTTCCTAGTCTCTTGTGCGATCGCTCTTACTGTGTGGTCTTCCCCAGTAGAGTTTTTCTTTCACTCTTGCCCTTGGTTTTGACACCACTTCTTTTGTTTTCATGTTTCTTTATTGTTTTGTTTTCCGTTTGGTTCCACGAACTACGGAAGCTCTAATTCTGCATTTGTTCGAATGTCAGATACGTAGGCATGAGACGCGATGTCTTGGCGAGCACACTTCCACCCTTCTTTCCTTCTCCCTTTCTTCATTCCTCTCTGTCGCCTGGTTCCAAGAACTACGACGCTCTGATTTCCTCATTGCACTATGAGGGTACGTAGGCACGAGGGCCCCAATCCTCCGCGAGCACTTTCTTTCTTTTCTTTCTTTCTCCCCTTTCTTCTCTCTCTCTCTCTCTCCTTTTCCTTTAGCTAGAAGCCTTTAGATAGATAACCCATCCAAGCCTAGAAGCAAGCGAAATGGTTCCCGTCGAGTATGACGGATGCGTTAGGTGCTAGTACCTTCCTTTCGCATAACCGAACCCCGTTCCCGTTTCTCTTCCCCTTGGGTTTTATCGATATTTTCCCCGTCCCTTGGGACTAAATAAAGTCCGGTGGCGACTCTGTTGTTATCTTTGAGTGTGCGACTCACTCAGGATGTAAACCATCCCTCTTCACTAGGATGTTATGTGTATTGACATTGTCATGTGTATTGTTCATGTTGGCATGTTCATGTTTTATTCAGATTTTGTGAATATGCTTTATGTTTTTTTTTTTGGATATGTGTATTGTTCATGTTGTCATGTTCATGTTTTATTCATATTTTGTGAATATGCTTTAGGTTTTTGTGTTGAATTTGTTTATGTTTTGGTGTTGTCATGTTCATGTTTTATTTAGACAATGTCATATGCATGTAATCATATTAGGTCCGATGTTTTGGGTTTTGATGTTATGTGTGTAACATTAGGTTTCCATTCACATTATTCTTTTGATATAAATTTTAGAATTTGTTATGGATCGTAGTTGGATGAAAGCCGATAGATTAGGTCCGTTGTATGATAAATGAGTTCTTGAATTCCTTGAATTTTCCAAAAAAATGTTCCCGACAATAATGATATCTTTTATTGTCCTTATTTTGTTTGCGGGAATATTAGAAAATGGTAAAAAAACTGAATATTCCATCACTTATGTTGTGATGGAATATGTCAAAATTATACAACATAGACGTGGCATAGAGAAGTGGATAATAATCAAAATGCGACGTCACAAATGGATGGAGATGATGATGATATGGATCATCGACTAGAGGATATGGTTCGTGATATTGGAGAATCTTCTTATATGAAAGCACATGTTTATGATACGTTATGTATCAACAAAGATGTGCCTTTATATAAGGGGTGTACCAATTTTACATGATTGTCTGCATTTTTAAATTGTTTAATCTAAAGGAAAACAGTGGGTGGTTGGATAAAAGTTTCACATGTTTTCTTGATTTGTTGAAACAAAGGCTACCCGAAAATAATAATTTGTCGAATCGATGTTATGAGGCCAAGAAGATGTTGTGTCCAATGGTTTTGGAGTATGTCAAAATACATGCATGCCCTAATGATTGCATATTATACAGGAAAAAGTATGAAAATTTGGATAAATGTCCACAATGTGGTGAGTCGTGTTACAAGTTGAAGAACAACAATGGTGATAACAATGACAATGTTAGTAAGAAGCGTCTTATGGCAAAAAATTTATGATACTTGCCAATAATTTCGAGGTTAAAAAGACTATTTGCTAATGCGAATGACGCAAAGAATATTAGATGACATGTAGATGAAAGAAAAAGTGATGGGAACATTTGCCATGTAGTTGATTCTTTGCAATGCAAGAAAATTGATTCATTGTTTCCGAATTTTGGCCTTGAGCCAAGAAACCTTAGGATTGGGCTTGCCACAGATGGAATAAACCCCTTTGGTAATGTGAGCACTAACCAGTTTTCGTGGCCTGCTCTTCTAACGATTTAAAACCTATCTCCTTGGTTGTGCATGAAGCGCAACTATGATGTTAAGTATGATGATTTATGGACCAAGACAACCTGGAAACGACATAGATGTTTCTCTAAGTCCATTAATTGAGGATTTAAAACTTTTGTGGGATAAAGGTGTTGATGTTGATGCTACATGTAACACCCTTTTCTGCCCCACAAATATACACGGAAAAATACACAAATTATCAGAGTAAAAATCACCTCAGAAGGGTGCACATTTTCTCAATAAACTCAAAATAAAACATTTGCTCCGTAAACACGGGTTTTCCTCAAAATATTCAAAAGCCATCAAAATTAGCAGCGGAATCACCATAACCACAATAATCCAAAATCAAAAGATTTTAAAATAAAAACCATAATAATCAACTAACAACAAAATGTCAACATAACATGTTTCGACTCAACGACCCAACCCGATGTTACACTATCAGAGCAAGACCCTCTACGTTGACCAAAAGCACTAAAAACTCCAAAAGGTCCTCGAAGGCATCCACCGCTAAGCCCGATCATCTGCATGTTACCCACGTGGAGGCAACATTCAAACAGGCAGGGTGAGTAATCACAATTCATTATAATCAATATAAAAACAGGATATGCATAAAATGGCGTCATTATCATATACAACATCATCAGGGTCATCAAAAAGCATCAAAAGTCACAACACCATAAATCACATCAAGATGCCACATAAATGCAATGCACAACAAGACTCATGCATGTGGTACCAATTCATCAAAGTCGATGGACACTAGGCCATCACCCTCCAAAGATCCCCGTCAATAGGATCGATTCCACACAAGAACCGGAGCACGTCAAAATACCTCACATCCACACAATGGGATTGAAGCCACAATTGACCGAGGTCTAACCCGCTGGACCAAAGTCCTATAATCGTCAATAGACCGAAGTCTAACTCACTGGACCGAAGTCCTATAATGCTATGAATGCATGATGCACAACGTCAATATCATCATCATCAACAAAAAGTCATTACGTGCATCATCATTCATCAAAATCTTATGTTAATCTATATCATCATTTAATCATCAATACATCATGAATCGTCATCTCATAATCATCAATATAGCTCATGGTAATTCACATCAAAATATTCATGTATCATCATCTCATAATCATCAATATAACTAATGGCCATTCACATCATCATTTAATCATCAAACATCCTGTATAAACATCTCATAATCATCAACATACTCGTGGTAATTCATATCATCATCTAATCATCAAACATCATCTATAAACATATCATAATCATTAATATACTCGTGGTAATTCATACATCAAAACACACACATAAGTATTCGATAAATTATCCACAAATAATTTCACAACCAGCAACAAACAGCACAACAATCCATTAATAGAACATATACACAATTGACTTCCCAAACATATTCGATATAAAAATATTGGGCAACCAGTTCTCTTATCTATACTATGTTATAGATCTATTCATTAGCTTTCCGAGCTTTGAACGGGGATCAAAACAGACTTACGGATCAAAAGTTATGACCAAAACAATTTTGACCGAAAACATGAACAGTCGTGACGGACAGCATGCAGAATTTTTTGCGTTTTTCACCGTTGGAGGCCTTCCGGACCTCCGATTTCAATTCCGTAAAAACCCAAACTCAGAAAATTACAACCCATCCAATACTGTAATTATCTCAAGTAAATTTACAATTTTAACACAATTAAACCATCTAATCATTATTTTAAGATTATGCCTAAAACCTTTGAAATTGATGGATATAAGTTCAATCCTTAAAAGAAAAAGAATACACATATAAGGCACACAAATTCATCATATAATCATCATATAACAACCACCATGGAAATTAGGGATTTTTATCCTAAATATGCTATTACCCATCATACACTATCATAGCATCAAGGGCACAAAAGCCTACGACTATTAGGCCAATTCATTACACTACCTTAAGCCTCAAAATCACATAAACCCTCAAAATACCCCAATACCCCCAAAGTCCTCACAACCCCTTCACCTTCATCATCAACCCACGAATACATCATAATTTCATCAGTTTACTCATAAACCCACAAGAATCGCATAAACCTCACTAATACATCATAACTTCCTCAGTTTACTCATAGACCCACAAAATCACATAAACCTCACTAATACATCATAACTTCCTCACTTTACTCATAACCCACAAAATCACATAAACCTCACTAATACATCATAACTTCCTCAGTTTACTCATAAACCCACAAAAATCACATAAGCCTCAAAATCCACTTTAAATACATTGAATCCCTATATTGAAAACAATGAAAGACAATACTCCCCATACCTTAGATTGTCAATTCCAAGCCTTTATCACTTGAGTTCTTGAAAACTTTCTCGAATCCTTAGCTTTTCCCTCTTTCCTCAGAGCTCTGTCCTTTTCCCTTCTTTTCACGATCTAACAAAATGAATCCTATTCCTCTCAAATTCTCCTTTTTGTTAAACCTAACATTTGGGCCTCTAAATTGGGCTTTCCCCAATTTACCCTCACTAATCCTCCTCAAAAGTCCATCCTACCCTTAATTCATCTAATATTATTTAAATAAATAATAATACAATATATTCCATATTATATACTATTATTTAAATAAATAACCAAAACTCAACAAAATACCAACATCAATACAAACCACCAAAATTTACCAAAATTCACGAATATTATATTTAAATAAATTAAATAAATATTCTTACAAATTTGGGGTGTTACAACTCTCCCCCACTTAAAGAATTTCCGCCCTCGAAAATTACCTCAAGGAAATAGAGTCGGATACGACTCCTTCATCTGATCTTCACATCTCAAGTCCAACTTTCCTCCTTCTTGGATCATCTTAATCTTTTCAGTCGTCTCTTACACAATTTCAGGTCCAAGTACAACACTCTCCCCCGATTCATACCAACACAATAGAGTCCTACACCTCCATCCACACAAAGCTTCTTATAGCGCCATCCCAATACTAGCATGAAAACTGTTGTCGTAGGTAAACTCGATCAACGGCAAATGACTATCCCACGATCCACCTTGATCCAACACACAAGCTCTCAACAAATCCTCTAAAAGCTAGATAGTCGTCTATGTCTGTCCATCCGTCTGCAGATGATAAGAAGAACTCAACCTCAACTTAGTACCCAAAGCATCTTGCAAACTCTTCCAAAACCTCGACGTAAATCTCGGGTCTCTATCCGACACAATACTCGACGGTATCCCATGCAACTTCACAATTTCCTCAATATACATCTCAGCTAGCTTCTGTATAGAATGGTTAATCTTCACCGGTAAGAAATGAGCCGATTTAGTTAATCTATCCACATTCACCAAAATAGAATCATTCCCTTTCTCAGTCTTCGGCAATCCCGACACAAAATTCGTGGAAATACTATCCTATTTCCATTCTAGAATATTCAACGAATGCATCATACCCAACGACTTCTGATGTTCGATCTTCGACTTCTGACAAGTCAAACAAGCATAAACGAACTAAGCAATATACTTCTTCATAGAACACTTTTCTCGATTTCTGGAACATCTGGAACACACGCTCTATCTCGAAACCTCATCACACCATTCTCATCAATCCAGAATTCACCTCTGTTACCTTGGTTAATTAATGTCAATTGGTCCATCAACTTCAAATCCACTTGCTGACCCACTCTAATTTCCTCCAAAATACCACTTGTTAGCTTCAACATTTCTAACTTCACACTGTCAGGAGTCTCTTCACACACCAAACTCAAATCTCAAAACTGTTTGATTAATTCCAATTCTCTCACTATAAGCATCAACATATGCAATGACTTTCTGCTCAACGCGTCGACCACTACATTTGCTTTGCCCGGATGGTAACTCAAATCAAAGTCATAATCCTTTAGTAATTCCAACCACATTCTCTGCCTCATATTCAATTCTTTCTGATCGAACAAGTACTTCAGATTCTTATGATCACTGAACACTTCAACTTTAGAGCCAAAAAGATAAGTCTCCAAATCTTCAACACAAACACCACAACGGGCAACTCTAAGTCATGCGTAGGATAATTCCTTTCGTGAACTCTCAAATGTCTCAAAGCATAGGCAACAACTTGTCCATTCTGCATCAATACTCCACCAAGACCCATCTTCGACTCATCACAATACACCACAAAAGATTCGCTCGGATTAGGCAAAATCAACACTGGAGCGGTCGTCAACCTCTTCTTCAAATCCACAAAACTCTCTTCGCAAGCTACATCCCACACAAAAGCTTGGCCTTTTCAAGTCAACTAAGCCAAAGGTAATGCCAACTTAGAAAAGCCTTCGATAAACTTGTGGTAATAGCCCGCCAATCCCAGAAAACTTCATATCTCGGTAGCAGACTTCGGAGTCTCCCACTGTAACACAACATCAATTTTAGAAGGATCAAAAGTAATCCCGCCATTTCAAATCACATGGCCAAGAAAACTCACTTCCTTCAACCAAAACTCACACTTGGACAGCTTTGCATACAACTTCTTCTCCTTCAATACTTGCAACACAGTTCTCAAATGCTCAGCATGTTCTTCTTCAGATCTAGAATATATCAAGATATCATCGATAAACACCACCACAAACTTATCCAAATACTCATGAAAAATCCGATTCATATACTCCATGAACACCAGGTGCATTAGATACACCAAACGACATCACAATGTATTCATAGTGACCATACCTCATCCTGAAAGCCGTCTTCGGAATATCATTTGGCTTAACACGAATCTGATGATAACCAGACCTCAAATCAATCTTACTGAACATACAAGAGCCTACCAGCTGATCCATCAAATCGTCAATTCTCGGGAGCGGATACTTATTCTTGATCGTCACTTTATTCAACTGTCTATAATCCACACACAATCTCATAGTACCATCTTTCTTCTTCACCGACAACACAGGAGCACCCCACAGAGAAACTCGGTCGAACAAACTTCATCCCAAGCAACTCTTCCAATTGTTTCTTCAATTCTCCTAACTCAGATGCAGACATCCGGTAAGGAACCATTGACACCGGACTCATACCTGGTATCAAATCCGCCGCAAGCTCTACCTCATGCTCTAGAGGCAAATCACTTACGTCATCAGGAAACACTTCCGAAATTTCACAAACTAAAGGCAAAACACCAACTTCTCCACCTTCACTAATACTCAAAGTTTCCCTCAACATAAACATCTCAGCACCATCCTGCATCGACTCATCAAAACAATCTGTAAGCACTTGGCTTAACTCCAAACAATTCACTGCACACACCACTTAAGCTCGCAAGACACGTCTATCCCATCCAACATGATCCCGTCTATTATCAATAAGAGATTAAGGGTGATCAGTTCCTCAATTTGTCAATAACAGCCGACTATCATGAGGCGGTACAAACTATCTTTACCAAACTATCGTAGCATCCAACACCACACTCAGTCATCGCTCCACACTTGAAGCATCTTGGAGAAGCACCATCTTCTCCCCCACTTGTTTTATTCCCGACCTACATATGGAAAACAAAACAAGCATCAACAGTGTTTTCACACACATATCGCACACTAGGGAATAGACAGCATTAGACAACCTGGCCAGACGGACAGACCTGCTCTGATACCACTAATGTAACACCATTTTCTACCCCACAAATATACACGGAAAAATACACAAATTATCAGAGTAAAAATCACCTCAGAAGGGTGCACATTTTCTCAATAAACTCAAAATAAAACATTTGCTCTGTAAACACGGGTTTTCCTCAAAATATTCAAAAGCCATCAAAATTAGCAGTGGAATCACCATAACCACAATAATCCAAAATCAAAAGATTTTAAAATAAAAACCATAATACACTATCAGAGCAAGACCCTCTACAACGACCAAAAGCACTAAAAGCTCCAAAAGGTCCTGGAAGGCATCCACCACTAAGCCCGATCATCTGCACGTTACCCACGTGGAGGCAACATTCAAACAGGCAGGGTGAGTAATCACAATTCATTATAATCAATATAAAAACAGGATATGCATAAAATGGCGTCATTATCATATACAACATCATCAGGGTCATCAAAAAGCATCAAAAGTCACAACACCATAAATCACATCAAGATGCCACATAAATGCAATGCACAACAAGACTCATGCATGTGGTACCAATTCATCAAAGTCGATGGACACTAGGCCATCACCCTCCAAAGATCCCCGTCAATAGGATCGATTCCACACAAGAACCGGAGCACGTCAAAATACCTCACATCCACACAATGGGATTGAAGCCACAATTGACCGAGGTCTAACCCGCTGGACCAAAGTCCTATAATCGTCAATAGACCAAAGTCTAACTCACTGGATCGAAGTCCTATAATGCTATGAATGCATGATGCACAACGTCAATATCATCATCATCAACAAAAAGTCATTACGTGCATCATCATTCATCAAAATCTCGTGTTAATCTATATCATCATTTAATCATCAAAACATCATGAATCGTCATCTCATAATCATCAATATAGATCATGGTAATTCACATCGAAATAGTCATGTATCATCATCTCATAATCATCAATATAACTAATGGTCATTCACATCATCATTTAATCATAAAACATCCTGTATAAACCTCTCATAATCATCAACATACTCGTGGTAATTCATATCATCATCTAATCATCAAACATCATCTATAAACATATCATAATCATCAATATACTCGTGGTAATTCATACATCAAAAGACACACATAAGTATTCGATAAATTATCCACAAATAATTTCACAACTGGCAACAAACAGCACAACAATCCATTAATAGAACATATACACAATTGACTTCCCAAACATATTTGATATAAAAATATTGAGCAACCAGTTCTCTTATCTATACTATGTTATAGATCTATTCATTAGATTTCCGACGCTTCGAACGGGGATCAAAACAGACTTACGAATCAAAAGTTATGACCAAAACAATTTCGACCGAAAACATGAACAATCGTGACGAACAACATGCAGGATTTTCTGCATTTTTCACCCTTGGAGGCCTTCCGGACCTCCGATTTCAATTCCGTAAAAACCCAAACTCAGAAAATTACAACCCATCTAATACTGTAATTGTCTCAAGTAAATTTACAATTTTAACACAATTAAACCATCTAATCATTATTTTAAGATTATGCCTAAAACCTTTGAAATTGATGGATATAAGTTCAATCCTCAAAAGAAAAAGAATATATAAGGCACACAAATTCATCATATAATCATCATATAACAACCACCATGGAAATTAGGGATTTTTATCCTAAATATGCTATTACCCATCATACACTATCATAGCATCAAGGGCACAAAAGCCTACGACTATTAGGCCAATTCATTACACTATCCTAAGCCTCAAAATCACATAAACCCTCAAAATACCCCAATACCCCCAAAGTCCTCACAACCCTTTCACCTTCATCATCAACCCACGAATACATCATAATTTCCTCAGTTTACTCATAAACCCACAAGAATAGCATAAACCTCACTAATACATCATAACTTCCTCAGTTTACTCATAAACCCACAAAATCACATAAACCTCACTAATACATCATAACTTCCTCAGTTTACTCATAACCCACAAAATCACATAAACCTCACTAATACATCATAACTTCCTCAGTTTACTCATAAACCCACAAAAATCACATAAACCTCAAAATCCACTTTAAATACATCGAATCCCTATATTGAAAACAATGAAAGGAAATATTCCCCATACCTTAGATTGTCGATTCCAAGCCTTTATCACTTGAGTTCTTGGAAACTTTCTCGAATCCTAAGCTTTTCCCTCTTTCCTCAGAGCTCTGTCCTTTTCCCTTCTTTTCACGATCTAACAAAATGAATCCTATTCCTCTCAAATTCTCCTTTTTGTTAAACCTAACCATTGGGCCTATAAATTGGGCTTTCCCCAATTTACCCTCACTAATCCTCCTCAAAAGTCCATCTTACCCTTAATTCATCTAATATTATTTAAATAAATAATAATACAATATATTCTATATTATATACTATTATTTAAATAAATAACCAAAACTCAACAAAATACCAACATCAATACAAACCACCAAAATTTACCAAAATTCACGAATATTATATTTAAATAAATTAAATAAATTAAATAAATATTCTTACAAATTTGGGGTGTTACACTGCATATTCTTTTGAAAAGTTTAAGATGTGTGCAATGTTATTTTGTATAATCAATGACTTTCCTGCATATGGTAATTTGGATGGATATAGTGTCAAAGGACATAAAACGTGTTCTATATGTGAATATGATACATGTTTTCACCATTTTGAGTTTGGAAAAAAGACTGTTTACCCTGGGCATCAGAAATTTCTAAAACCCAATCATCCTTACCTTAGATTGCAGAAGACTTTTAAGGGAAAACAGGAGTTTGAAAGAGCTCCTAAACCTTTAACTAGAGATGAAGTCTATCAACGAAAAAAACATCTTAATGTTGTCTTATGAAAGAAAAAAGACAGTCCCGTTGAGATAAATATTTGGAAAAAGAGATTTGAGTTCTTTGATCTTCCATATTGGTCTAGACTTGATGTAAGACATTGTCTTAATGTGATGCATGTGGAGAAAAATGTGTGTGACAGTTTGGTAGGAACACTTTTAAACATTCCAGGAAAGACTAAAGATACTAAGAATTCTCGTTTAGATATGATAGAGACAAGTATACGACAATAGTTTCCAAAAGATAGAGGACAAAGATCTTATTTTCCTCCTGCATGTAACACTCTATCTAAAACGGAATGATATTAAAGTTCCCTAAGGTTACTCTTCAAACATTAAGAAACTTGTATCAATGAAATATCTTAAGTTAGTTTGCTTAAAATCTCATGATTGTCATGTCTTGATGCAACAACTTCTACATGTGGCTATCCGTGGCATTCTTCTAAAAAATGTAAGAGTAACTATAACCAGATTGTGCTTATTCTTCAATGCTATATGTAATAAATTCTTAATTTCAAAAAATTAGATGAATTTGAAGATGAGGTGGCATAATATTGTGACAATTAGAGACGTATTTTCCTGCATCATTTTTTGACATTATGATTCACTTACTTATTCATCTAGTAAGAGAAATCAGATATTATGGTCCAGTTTATTTAAGATGGATGTATCCTGTAGAGCGATACATGAAGATATTTAAAGGACATACGAAGAATCATCACCGACCGGAAGCTTCTATCATTGAAAGGTAAGTCACAGAAGAAGCTCTTGAGTTTTGTTTAAACTATTTGTCGGAAACAGAGTCTATTGCAATTCCAAAGTCTCGTCATGATGACAGATTTGAAGGTAGAGGTACTCTAGGTTTAAATGTTAAGTTAATGGGTCGGGATGTAGTACTTTAAGCATATTTCTATATTTTGAATAATCTTAGTGTAGTTGGAACTTACATAGCTGCTCAATAAAAAGTTATAAAGAAAATATATCCCCGAATGAATGACAAGTTGTTGTTGACCCGACATAACAAGGAATTCATAAGTTGGTTTAATATGAGAATTTCTAATGATGATTGTGCATCCGATACAATTAAATGGTTATCGTACATGCCAAACTTTAGTGTGATAACTCGAATGGCATATGTCATTTCTAATTATTCCTTTTATACAAAAGCAAAAGATGATCGTAATACAATGCAAAATAGTGGGGTTATGGTTGAGGCCGAATCCATGTATTTCTCTAGTTCGAAAGATAAGAATCCAATTTTGGCAACTTCCGCATTTTATGGTTTCATTGAGGATATTTTGGAGATTGATTATGCTACTTTCAAAGTGTCTTTATTTAAATGCAAGTGGGTTCCCAATAACAATGATATAAAATTTGATGAGGTAGGATTCACACGGGTTGACATTGGCAAGACAACTTATAACACCGAACCATTCATCATGGCTACTCAAGCAAAACAAGTTTTTTATGTGACAGAACATGCGGACTTTTCGGGGAGATGATCAATTGTTCTCAAAGAAAAACACATTCCTCCTAGTGATGATGAAAGTTTTGATATTTCTTCACCTCCTTCTTATGCAACACAAGTGCCTAATTGATATGAAGAAGTTGATAGAGATAATGTACATGCTATTTGTAACGATCATCAAGAAGGCATATGGGAAAAAATAAAAATTATTTTATATTCCTTATTCATAATTTATTGTATGTTATAATTACTAATGTTGTTATTTTCTAACAACTATTATTATTTGAAATTATAGGTGTTTAAAGTCAAGACACTAAGAGACAAGACACCAAGACAAAGAGATAGTATTATTTGTTGTAATGATGTTTACATTGTAGGTTATTTTGTGCCATTTTGGTTTCGATGTAATATACAATTTTCGGTTCCTAATCTAATTATGTCATTGATGTAATATAAATTTTGGTCTAATTCAATTAAAAAAATGGTTGTATTGTTGTTTCTAGTCTGATATGATTCAGAAATATTCAGGTTTAAAATTTGGGAATACTGTAAAATTGAAAAAAATATATAAAAAAACAAATTATATCACAATGATTTTTAACTTAACAGTTGTTATAAGTAGAGCGCAATATCTAGAATAATATAAGGCATGAATGGCATTGCTAGGATTCGAATCCAGGACCTATAAATTATTTCACAATGGTTGATTGAATAAACCATTATTATAAATCATGCGCTACCTAACTTATAACCACGGTCTGTCGTCCGTTGTGGAAACCACCATACATACACCACACGCTACCTAAAAACAAACGTGCAACCGTTATTATATGTGTTTCGCAACTGTCATTATCTGTGTTTTTCATAGTAGTGGAAATTGATTGCATCTTAATCAAAGCATTCTAACTCTAGTTCTATTCATTTCAGTTCAACCATATAACAATATTTCCTGAAAAAACTCTAAACCAGAATGTCTAACTTCACAATAGAACTAAATAATATATACTTATGATAAAATTATGAAACTCTCCCGTGTAAAGGTTCTTTAAAACTTCTTTCAAGTGCAATTAATTACATCTCGATCAAAATTACGAAACACCAGTTACGCGTGTGTAGCGCGATTTTTGTGGTCTTGAATCACGATCGCTTGGGTACTACAGTTCAATTCATTTTTATCCTATTGAGCTGATTAAGGAAGGGAAATAAATATCTCCAATTAACCCTGCTTGCATACTGAGTTTAAACAGCTGACTGTTAATTTACAGATGCTATTAAGATGTGGGCCCGTCTTCAGTTATTTTGTTAAGATTAGAATGTATGGACTATTTGCGAGGTTTTTGGTAAAATGTTAGGATCTGGTGCTTTTGGGTTGATATATGGGGTACTGGATTTTGGGTTTTTGATTAGTATGCTCGCTAAGATTTTTCAATCTTATGCCTACGTATTCCGGAGACTGGGAAATCAGAGCGATCGTAGTTCCTCCTATTCTATGGGAGGAAAAAGGTTGTTTTGGTGTCTTGTTCAAAGCCTACGACATGAAGCTAAAGGTAGTCTGTATCTTGTTCAAAGCCCAAGATGTGAAGCTAAAAGGTTTGGATGAGAGAGAATTCGTCATCTCTAAAGAGGATTTATTGAGGTTGGTATACTGTGAGCAAGGTGTTGCTCCCGGGATTTTCATCCAAGTACAAACGCGAAAGTGGCACGGAAACAGAGTCGTCAGCAATGTGTATTTATCCCAAGAGAGGGAAAGGAAACACTGCGTAAACCCGAGGGAAGGAAAATAACATGGTCTCGCGACCAGGAGAAACGGGTACGGGAGTCGGTTACACGAGGGGAAGGTATTAGCACCCCTACGCGTCCATCATACTCGATGGGATTCACGCTTGTTGTCTCGATCAAAGGGGGTCGTCGTCTGGAGCTCCACTGCTACTGGAAAGGAAAAGGAACGGGAACGAAAAAGAACGAAGAAACGAGGAGGAAAAGAAAAAGAAGTGACTCGGTAGGACGTCGCCGTCCTAGGCCTACGTATTCCCTCGTGCAATGGGAAAGTCAGAGTCAACGTAGTTCGGACACGAACTAAGGGGGGAGGTTGCTCGCCAAGACATCGCCGTCTTGTGCCTACGTATCCTCAATCTAACCAGAGAGAGGAAATCAGAGCAGTCGTAGTTCGACCTAATGAGGTCGGTGTTTTTTATGAGCGACGTTAAGTTCGCGTCCGACAGTTAGGGTCGATGCCTGTTTGCGACGAGACAGAAGTAACGTGCCCTTTTCTGAAAATGAGTTTGCAACTTGAACGACCCCGAAGGATAAAAAGATTTGAATTTGTTTTGTGTTTTTTAGACAAGAAGTGGATTGAAGTTTGTTTGCAACTTGCATTGCACCCAAGTCTACAACATAGGAATGAATACGTCGTGTATCGTCCCCAACAGGACGTACACTAAGTACCCTAGAAGAATGAAGGGAGACCCCCCATTATTCATTTCCCACGTATAAGGCTCGTGCGCAATACACGTTAACCTTTATTAAGTGTTTTTGAAATGTTATGAGATGAGAAGAGAAGACTCAAGTTGAAAAGAAAACACTAAGGGGAAACTAAATTGTTCCTAATGTTATCATGCAAAGGTGGCCCTAAGGTCAAGGTTTAAGAACCTAAGTCTAAAGAGAAAAGAGGGATAGAACTACCTAATGCTTATCCTACCTCACCTTAATCAAAAATTAAGGATGAGCTAGGATCCCAAAGGGTGTGAGAAAGTTGTACACAAAGCATTATATCATGCTATTCACAAAAGGAAGAGAGAAGTAAGATATATGAGATGAAAGGAGAAGTGAACATGGATTATCATCCACATCTTCAAATGCCTTACCTCTGCCCCTACACAAAAGGTTATCAAAATAATCACAAGAAATGAATATAAGTGCTAGAAATTAAACCAAGCAATACTAGTTGTCTTAAGGAAGACAACTTAAGAAGAAAACAAAACTCAAAACAAAAGGAAAAGAATCCTAAGGGTTAATAAACCTTCTAACGTCATTAGGTATAGGTCAAGGGATCCTACTAATGTAAACATGTCGTATGAAATCAAACAAAGGCAAACTATGTACCAAACAATCATGCAAATGCAAGTTGTGTGCTACTAATGCAAGATGGATGCAAATGAATCATGAACATGGATGAACATGGATGAATGCACATGTAAACATCAAAGTCAGAAATGAATGACATTTAAGAATGCATAGAGATGTCATTAAGATAACATGAGATTCATAAATGCAAACATTAATCAAGTAAGAAGAAGTAGTAGCAAACTAGGTTCAAACAATTTCAATAAAGCATGTAAAAGTTTATGAACTTAAGAGGCATGTGATGTGCAATTATAGGTCATGGAATATGGTTAAGAATGATCACAAACAGAAGTGGAATCATGTCAAAGTGAATGTCCAAAACCATACAAGGGTTGATACAAACATGTGCTCAAAGAAAGTCAAGTGAGAATGCACAATTGCACAACACATTTCAAGTTAAAACATGTGCATACAAGTCATGTAAGAATGAACAAACAATGACCTATAGTTTGATGTGAATGACCTTTAATGTTCATACAATCATATGTCAAAATGTCTCAATAAGAACCAAATAGGATTGCACACAATGTATCTCAAAACCCTAGCACATGATCCTATAACAACATACATATGTAGATGCACTCAAACAATTCACAAAAACCAAGTTAGGAGAATGAGAAAATTCCCATATGTAAGTCAAATGAATTTTAAACAGTATGTACACATTTCCCAAAAGTATGGTACAAAAATCACTAAGAAACATGTTCCAATGCACTCCACAAGTTCATTCAAGCCACACAACAATAGTGCACAAATATAGGGTTCAAACACCATTCAAAATTTGATTTTAAAAATCCAAAAAAAATGACTAAAGTGCATCAAGATATCATACAAGTGTGTACCAAGTCTCAGAAGCAAATTCATTTTGGAACTATGTTAAATAAATCCAAAACAATGCATGCATATGAACATAGGATCATACAAAAAGAAAATAAAAGGAAATTATGGAAAGAAAATTAAAACATATCAAAATCAGGAATAAAAATATGTAACAATTATGTAAATGCATTAGAAAGTTCCATGAATTATTTAGGAATTTTATCATGTTTCTAAGTATTTTTAAAATAAAAAAATGAAACAGATATGAAAAGAAAAATAGAAAAAACAAAGAAATACAACAAGGGGGTGCATCCAAAGCAATTATCCAGGTTAAATTGTGCTTTGGGCTCAAGAGTGGGGGGTGTGGATATCAATAGCAGCCCAGTCCAATATCACGTGCTCAGAAGGGTCTATGTGGTGGAATCCAGTCAAAAGTTGACTCAATCATGGCCTTTGGATGGAGTCGGATCAAGAAGATCAAAGAAGTAACACAATCACACGCATCACAATAAGAGCACATGATAACTAAGATGGAATACACACATGAGATCACACAATTCAAAACCATTCAGAAATTGAAACACGTGAGTCGTGCGTGGCTTCATTAATTCGCTGGCAAGATCTTGTCCCTTGGATCAAAAGGATCAAATGGCTGTGACTTGTTCTGAGAAAATGCTAGGGTTTCAAACATCACCGGCCGGAGAAGACTCCGGTCATCTTCTCCGGCCACTCTCCACCGTACCAAAAACTTCAGGTCATCAGAAATGATCAAATAGTATATCAAAATGCTCCTCAGGTCACATAGATCATGGATCCAGCAATAGAATTCCCAAACAATGCACACATAATGCAAAACGAAGCCAAACAGTTTGCCCTAAGATTTTGAAACTATGCACCTATATTGCCTATCAACTAGCCGGTGATCACATTGCTTCTATTAAGCTCAAAAACACACAAAAACAAACAAAATCAGAGCATAAAGAGATCAACAAGATTGAGAGGAAACCTGTGATGTGGATGCTTCCTTTGCTCAAAAAGAAGACCAGAGAGGAGGTTCCTTTTCTCTTGAACTTGATCTTAAGCCAAATAAAGGCTATAAATGATGCTATCTGCTTGAAAATAATGAGGAATAAAAATGGAATTGAAGTTGAAGATGATGCTACACGATCTACTTCTTCAGTTCCTTGATGCTTGTTGATGAAGAGAGGAGAGAATGCAGAGAGTTCTTGAGTGGAGATGAAGATTCGAGAGAGAGAAATCTCAGAGAGAGAGAGTGAAAAATTTGGGGAAATGTGAAGAATGAAAAGTTTTTTTTCTTCTTTGCAAATTCAGTTGGAGATTTCTATTTATATCCTTGGTTAGTTTCTAACTGTCTTGGTTGACAGTTAGAACCATGGTTAGAAGTGAGGTTGAGTTGTGAAGTGAGTGAAGAATGAAAATGAATTTGAGAATGGAAAGTGAAGTGTAGTGTTGGCACGGGTTATTTGTTCATGTATGGAGGAACATGAAACTTATGGTGCTACTTAGGATGGAGGGTGATGATGAGGTCAAGGTACATTGCAGCTTGTTGTGTAAGCTTCCTATGCAAGTTTCTTATTCTCTTGTTTGGACAAAGATGGTAAAGTGTACACGACCATATAATATGTGTAAGGGTTGGTTTGGTTTGAAATGGCATGGTGATGTATGACTGTAATGAGCATGTGCATGATGTAAGGAGAAACAAGGTTTTTGTCTTGGTTTGACATGGAAGAAAGCAGACATGGTGATGATGACTTTGAAGCAATGAATCTTCATTATTATGGGATAAAAACACAATGTTTTTGGTTATTTGGAAAGAAGGAGTGGAGAAGAACAAGATTGATGTTCAAAATGAATGGAAATAACACCTCTAAAGTACCTAAAAATGATGATGAACATGCTTGGTTGCAACTGAGTTATACATGCATCTTGCCCTACCCGTGCCTAGCCATGTGCATGGGAATAAATCAATTGGAGGTCTTCTCTTTGAGCTACCATATCTCCCAATGTGTTGATCAGATGAAAAAACTTCCAACACCAATTTTGAAGAGGAGATGGAGAGGAACAATTTCCATGTTGGACATTTTTTCAATTGGAGCCTCTATCATGGAGAAATTTGGCTATGAACTTGGATGTAACATGCACACAAAGTGTTTGTCAAAATGACTACGTGCTGGCTGGTCATGACTTGCCATTTTGCCTTGATTTGCCTCAACTTTAATTGACCATATCTCTCTCAATTTTAATCCAATGGAAGTGTTCTTGTTATGGTTTTGAAGCTTGGAATGTGAACTTTTGATAGGCCTCCCTAACCTTTTCATTTGGAGCTTGGAGCATGGAGAAAGAATGCTCCAAAGATGGCCCTTCAACTTGACAAAACTTGCCATATTTGGAAACCCTTCATTACTATTTTTGGCAACTTTGCACATTTCTTGATTTTTGATGAATCTCTTGATAATTCTTGATCAAATCTTCACCAATGATCATACTTGAGATAAGGAACAATATTTTGACCTTAAAAAGTCAAGATTTGACTTTTTCCTCTACACAGTTGACTTCCCCCCAATTCTCCTGATTTTCAGTCAAATGATCAATTGAAACTCTTCCAAACCAAATTGATGGACAATCTTCCACCCTTATACACTTAAGGACATGAGGAATACCATAGAATCAAGTCTTGCCCAAAAAAATCAGAAATAAACTGATTTTATGGCAAACCCTAATTTGGTGCCCTCAGTCTAGGAGAAATCAACACATCCTCCAAATCCAAATTCCTCCGAGCATGATGTGTATTCTCTTAAACAATGATGAGATGTTCCATTTGGAGATGATAAAATCTCAATGATCTTGCCCATTGGGGTGTGATACTCAAGAATCCCAAAACCCTAATTTTGCACTGGTTAGGAAAAGGTGATTTCCTTGAAATCTTTTGCCAAGCTTGATCACATGATGAGATGGTAGGTCAATTGAGATCTCTTAAGGCTCGAGGTTCCTTTGATTTGGCTGAGACACCTTGATCCCATGCTAAGGCCAATGATATGCAAAGATGATAATGCAAGAATGAAATGAAACATAAGCCAGTCAAAGCTAAAACATGAGGGTAAATTTTAAGGTGTTACACAAGGCACAGATTTGATGCTAAAAGGTTGATTGACTCAACCGAGGTTTCCTTATACAAAGCCTAAGAGGAGGAGATTGACCCAACAAGAGGGTTGACTCAACGAGAGAGTACTAACAAGTGACTGACTCAACAAGAGAGTGCTTTTTATGTGTCTTGTACGAAGCCCAAGACGGAGGCTAAAAGGTTTGACTCAACGAGAGAGTACTTTTATTTGTCCTGTATAAAGCCCAGGTCAGAGGCTAAAAGGTTGACTCAACAAGAGAGCCTGTTTGATAGGTGACTGACTCAACAAGAGAGTCTTTTATACTCAACAAGAGAGTGTTTTGTTGTCTCGTACGAAGCCCGAGAGAACGGCTAAAAGGGGATTGACTCAACAAGAGAGTCTTTTATACTCAACAAGAGAGTGTTTTATGTGTTTCTTGTATGAAGCCCAAGACGGAGGCTAAAGAGAGATTGAATCAACAAGAGAGTCTTTTATACTCAACAAGAGAGTGGGTTTTTATAGGTGTCTTGTACGAAGCCCAAGACGGAGGCTAAAAGGTTTGACTCAACAAGAGAGTACTTTTATTTGTCTTATACGAAGCCTAATACGGAGGCTAAAAAGGGTTTGACTCAACAAGAGAGTCTGAAAAGGTTAGCTACGCTGGGGAGCGTCATTTGTTAAAAGCCCAAGAGGAGGCTATCTTACTGCTGAGGATTAGATCCATAGGCAGAACCAAGTGGGAGAGCCCTCATGAGAGAGGTCGGGTTTCTGAGTGATCAGTGCTTTTTCCTATGTTTGAAAAGAACTTGAGAATGTCTTTGAGACTCAAGGGGTTTAGACTGTCCAAGTCTGGAGTTTTATCTATTGTACAATGCCCAAGAGGAGGCACGAGCATTAAGGGATGAGTATCAACCCTAAAGTGGTCGGAGTTTTGAAGCTGGAAAGACTGCTCTAGCAAAGGATGACTAAGTTCTATCTTATACCTTTAAGAGGTCGTCAGGGTCCTTGTATTAAGCCCAAGAGAAGGCATGAGAACTTCTAAGAAGCCGAAGGGTCCTTGTACAACACCCAAGAGGAGGCGGGGATGCTTTTAGGAAGCCTGTGGGTCCCCAAACCACGAGAATTTCAAGAAATACAATTCACAGAGAAGAGATCATTCCAGGAAAGTTTGAGAATTTGGAAGAAACTCAAGAGATGCTATTCACGGAGAATAGATCAACTCTGGGGAGTAGAGTCTCTTTGACAATTTCTAAGAGTGACAGTCTGAGAAAAGGTTCACCGAGAATACTACCTTTATCTTTGTTCCATATTGTTTAACCCCAAGAGAAGGGAAGACTGTATCTGGAATCCTACGGGGGATCTAGTTTTGTTTGTATATAAGAGTGACCAACACGGCTTTACCTAGTGCTAGACGTAGTTGGCGAGGAAAACTCTAAATAACTATACTAGTATTACACAGTTGATATTTGGCAAGTATATAAAAGGATGTGAAAGGAGACTTACAGTGAAACAGCCCCACAATACAGTTATATACATACGAAAGCGATAAATGAAAGCGGATAAACACTTACCCGTTGTAGAGCTTCATTGCTGTTTTATTAGTTGTTCAACAAAGAAAACTTTGATAACAATATTATATTCAAAATCAAAGGAGAAAGTGCTTTGAAAAGTTGTTGGGTCTTACAGCTCAAGGAGAGGCCCAAGTTTTAACGATGATTGCACTGTTGTTTTGAAAATTGTACAGAGGGACTTATACAATATGTGAGGCCCAAAAAGTTTTGGTTTTCAAAGGGGATTGGGTCTTACACTCTATTAGAGGCCCAAAAGTGTTTGAAAATATACAGAGGGACTTATACAATGTGTGAGGCCCAAAAGGTATTATTTACAAAGGGGTTGGGTCTTACACTCTATAAGAGGCCTAAAGAAATTTAAAGAAAAGAAATGGGGCTTATAACACGAGGGTATGCCCAGATGAAAATGTTTTGAAAAGCGAAGATTGCGCCGAGATTTTGAAAACACAGTGGGACTTATACAATGACTGAGGCCCAAAAGGGTTTTTGTACAACAAGGATTGAGTCTTACACTCAATTAGAGGCCCAAAGAAATTTAAAGAAAATAAATGGGGCTTATAACACGAGGGTAGGGCCAGATGATTTGATTTTTGAGCTGGCGATTGCGCCGAGGTTTTCTTTTAACGCAGAGGGACTTATACAATATCTGAGGCCCAAAAAGGTTTTGGTTAAAAGGGGATTGGGTCTTACATTCTATAAGAGGCCCATGAGTGTTTGAAAATGATTTGTGTAGGGTGATTAAGATCAAAACCCTAAATTAATTTCAAAATGTATTTTAGTTAAATAAAAATTTAATTAAAATGATCAAAATTATCAAATATGTGTGAAAAACAAGTTGTGATCTTGGATTAATGTTTGAAAAATCATGTTTATATCCACAAAATGATTGAAAACCAATTAAATTTGGAAAATCAAGAAGGAAAAAACATCTTATATGTCAAAAAACAAATAAAACATTAATTCTTTGCAAAAATATAAAATATATGAAATAAATAATATTTTTGGGATTTTTTGGTAAAATAAAATATTTTAGCATTTTTGTGAATTATTAAAAAAAGAATCAACTCAAAATCATTAAAACTCAGAGAGAAATTAATTTTTGAATCAACTAAATAAAATCACTAAATTCAAATATTTGAATTTTCAAAAAAGGCGCCAAGAACATGGGCCAAGAACACGTGCGAAGGGAGTTTTGCCCAGATTTGTGTTTTCTATCCAATCTCACTGAATACTTGATGAAATCACACAAGTCACATATCAATCTGCTCGTTTTTTCCTCACGATCATGTCTATGGTCTTTAATTTCATTTATTTTAAGTGTGGAATAAGAAATCAAAGAGAAACCTTAAGAACCCTAAAATTTGCATGAAGGCTCAGAAATTCCATACACGATTCAAACAAAGCAATTGATTGAGGGTAAACACTCTATGCATGATTATGAACATATGGCAAAATTATTGTGTAGCAAAATATGCATGGATCATAAGGTTAGAAGAGCTAAGGCTTACCTCTTCCAGCTCGTAATCATGTTTTGTGTTAGAGGTGTTACAAGCTGGTTCCAATGATTTGCACAACTTCCTTAGGTGCCAAGTAATGTGTTTGAGTGCTTGGAGTAGTTTGAAACAAGCTGAAACTTGAGATGGTACCTCAACTGCACCTCTGTCAAGAACTTAAGCAGTTGGAAAGTGATTTTGTGATTTTGGTGTTACAGATGTTATGTGAGTGTTTGGATCACTTCCATATGATGTTTATGTGGTGTGTGTGTGTGATTGGTTTAGTTGGAATAGCTCTCAAACTCAAAACCCGATAGTGACTTGCCTTAGAAGGCAAAATTGGAAGTGAGAAGGAGATTTTGAGGAAAACATCTATTTGATGGCTTTGGTGTACTCAAACTGATCACAATTGAGCTCTATTTATAGTAGAGCAAGTTTGTTTTGGCTGCAATAGTGAATGGCAACTGCAGCAGAGGTTTGGCCAATGTTGATCAATGGGAATCCAAGTCTCCTCTAGCCATTGACTAGAGGTTAGGGCACAGGCTGCTGGTTCCCTAGTTCAGATCTTATCCTTGACTCATTCAGTTAGAAATGGTTCAGTTCATGCCACCTTGGTGCATCCATTGAATGCTCCAAAACAAAATTGGAGTCTTGTCCCCTCTTTAGGCATTTCTAGGTTTGGCATACTACTTTTGGTTCAAAAGACTTGGGAGGCATATGGATCAGTGCTTGTCCCTCTTTGGTCTCCTCCTGAGGTGTTCAGATGGATAAACTTGTTTGTCATTTGCACACATTTCTCAAATTGAGCAAAATGCACAAATCTGCCTAGTTATGACAGTTGCAGCCAGGCATTTTGCCACTATCATAACTCTTAGCTCAAATGGAATTTGATGGAGTTCTTGGCCATTTTGGAAAGCTCTTAAATGATACAACACATGTGTGACCATAGTTTGTCTTGATACTTTTTGGATCCAAGTGAAAAATTCCCCTACATTTGGAAAAAAAGCAAGACAGATTCTGACTTAGTGACAATTTCACTAATGTAGGGAAAAAGTGACATTTTCACTTTTTGTCATTTTGGTCACTCCATAACTTAAAATCCATGAGGAATTGGAATGGTGTGTAGTTGAAACTTTTAAAGTATGCCATGAGAGCTAAAAATCCATCTTTGGATCAGCCAAAATGGTTGCTTGGATCTCAAGTTATGATCCTTGGAAGTTGGTACCCTAGCCACTTTGTTCCATAACTTAGAAAATTTCTAAGTTTTTTATGGTTACCCCTTTTACAAGTTATCCCACTTTATTTGATTTTTCTTGATGAATGATGATTCAAATCACACATTAACATCATTTTAGGGTCAAGGAACCATAATTGATCAAAAATAAAAAAGTCAACCTTTGACTTTAGGGCACAGTTGACTTTTTATCAAATGAATTCCAAACTGTGCGATCCTCTATGAAATCAAGTCCTTGACATAAATCAAACTTGATGGATTGATTTCATAGGTGTTATAGGGTGTATTGAATCATGTCCCAAGGTTTGGGAGCATGTCTTGGGCAAAAGTCAAAGATACAGTTGACTTTTCCCGCGAAACCCTAACTGTTGTTTAGATGAACTTGAAACTTGTTGATCAAGCTTCTTGGATTAATCCATTGTTGCAAATGGATCAATGTAGTGTGTTAGAGACCCTCAAACCATGTCTTGAGGTCTTGGCTCATGAATTGTCCCAAAATTCAACTTAGGGGTGAATTAGGTCAAGAAACCCTAATTCCTGATTTTTAGTGAATGCATCCTCTGAGGCCAAATTGACTTGATGATTAGGTCCATGAGGTCCCATGGAGAATTTTGGGTTATGCTTTGAAGCGTTGACTCATTCCCAGTGTAAAATTTCCATCTGGAGGCCCTGGTCGACCAAAACCCTAATTTGGTGACACTGTCGATTTTGAGGCTTGATCCACTCAGAATGCTGCAACCTTGTGCTTGATTCTTGCTGTGGGAGTCCTCTTGATCCATTGTGGATGTTTGAGAGGTTAGCCAAGTTGAATATCATGTCAATTCTTGATTTATCCTTTCTCTAAGAACTCTGAGAGGGCTTGAAACCCTAATTATTGTTTGTAGTGAATGCTCACCCATCTTTGGGGAGACTGATGAGGCATAATGATACATCCATATTGTGATGATGATTTTCACAATGATGGGAAATCTTAGTGGTAAAAAATTGGGGTATGACATATGCCCCTATTTAATCTTCTTGGACCCGAAGGTGTGAATGGCGAAGGTATTCGGGCATTCGGGGTGCAAGAGGATTAAATATCGGAATAGTCGAAATTTTGATGGTGGTTATGAATGGCAGTTTGTGCATCCTTCTTCTTTTGCTAAGCAATGATGCTTAGAAAAGGTAAAAACTTCCCCTCGATCCTGGTTTTTAGCCACAGAACTGGTCTCTGTTTCTGAAATAAACTTCCCCTCGATCCTGGTTTCCTACCAAGGAACTGGTCTAAGTTTCTGAAATAAACTTCCCCTCGATCCTGGTTTCCTACCAAGGAACTGGTCTCAGTTTCTGATATAAACTTCCCCTCGACCCTGGTTTCCGACCAAGGAACTGGTCTCAGTTTCTGATATAAACTTCCCCTCGATCCTGGTATCCTACCAAGGAACTGGTCTAAGTTTCTTTTGTCAATAAACTTCCTTGACAAGGGACGCTATACGTAACGGTTTTCCTCAAACTTCTCGCCGAATTTTCCTAGGGAGATGCCATTTGATGGAAAAAGTTTTGATGTCAGACTTGCTGGGGAACCCAGTCGTCTGAGTTGTAGAGGTGTACAAACTTCTCTGTTGGAGATGCCATTTGTCGAATCTACTGGGGAAAACGAGTCTCTTGAGAGACTGCTTTCTGCTTTGGGTATTACATCATACTTTTCTCGGGATCTTCTCAGAGAATTTCCATATGATGTGATCCAATTTTGAGGTGCTGATGACCTTTTCGTCAGCGGATTTTTTGGAGAAAAATGGTTGTATATCTGAATCTGTGATTAAGAGGCTTTCTCTGGGGATTTTCCTTAACCCGGGAAAGCGAGGATATCATCTTCAATGGCGAAGAGTGGTGTTTGTCGAAAGTTCTCTGGTCTTTCAGAGGTTCAAGTTATCAAAGGGGTTGAGGACCAACTTCAATCCAGAAATAAACTGGAGGAGAGATCGTTTAGATGGTTCACTTCCTAACGAGGAAAGGGCTGACAACTCGATTGAGAGGACTTTTATCACTTGGGGATAAGACCGACCAGAGTGATAGTGATGCAATATGAATGTGAATGCAAATCAACGATGCATGATGTATGTATGTATATGCTGACAAAACTGACACGACATACAAACTGACGGATGAACACGACTGGATACTCGACCACTGCGGGGGATGAAAAGTATCACTGGTTCATGATAGCAATTCTGCCTTGCTTAGGAGAAATAGCCCCTGCAGGGAACAACCGTTGATCGGGCTTTGGAGGTAAGAACTCGGTCGGGGGTATCAGATGGGAAAGTCACATCTGATATAGTTGATCCTTCATTCAGGCGTACTGGTTTAGAAGGAGTACTTTGATTCTGCACTTTGAAGCTCGATTACTTCTGGAGAAGCGATCGATGTTTTTTCGATGTTAAACAGTAAAAAGAAATTGCCATCCTTTTTTAAAAGCAGAAATTTTTTGACAAGTAAATTCATTTTTGTTTTATTTCAAGAATTGTTAATCATGTTAAAACGTCGTTTTGTAAAGCTAAAACAAATAAGAATTGTAAACAAAAGCACTAGGGCTCAAATTTTATTGATAGGATGGAAATCAGCCAAACGCGTGATTCCACAGAGTATTTACAAAGTTAGAAAATGGTAATTTAAGGGAAAAGGGCTACATTGAAACATAACGACCACAATCCTTCTACCAACTTTGAATTCTGGGCATCCTGAGCTTCTGTCAAAGATGACCTTGACTGGAGTTTTCTGATGGATGGCATCACTGCTGCTGGGGGATTTTCCCCTTTGCTGGACGTATTTATTTGCCATGAATCCCTAACTTTTTCCTGGATTGCACTTTGAGATTTCCAATCCATCGGGATGATTTTGATTATGTCTCTAATTTTTGCCTGGACCGCCTTTTCGGGTTTTCAATCCACCGAGACGTTTTTTTTTTCTTTTGTTTTAGGCGAAGTATTTCTTGACTACATCAACATTCGCGGGGTAGGTAAATTCCTCTCCGTCCATGGTTGTAAGTCTCAAGGCACCGCCTGAGAAAGCTTTCTTGACCACATAGGGGCCGTCATAATTCGGAGTCCATTTGCCCCGAGAATCAGTGAGAAATGATTGTATCTTTTTGAGCACAAGGTCTCATTTCCTGAAGACGCGAGGTCGGACCTTTTTGTCAAACGCCCTCTTCATCCTTTGTTGATACAACTGACTGTGGCATAGTGTCGTTATTCTCTTTTCTTCGATCAGATTCAGTTCGTCATGTCGAATTTGACACCATTCAGCTTCTGTTAGCTTAGCTTCCATCAGTACCCAGATTGATGGGATCTCTACTTTGATGGGAAGCAATGCATCCATGCCATATACTAGAGAGAAAGGGGTTGCCCCTGTTGAAGTACGGACAGATGTACGATAACCGTGAAGAGCAAAGGGTAGCATCTCGTGCCAGTCTTTGTAGGTTACAACCATCTTTTGAACAATCTTCTTGATGCTCCTGTTAGCCGCTTCTACCGCCCCGTTCACCTTAGGTCGGTAGGGATATGAGTTATGGTGTTCTATCTTGAACTCGGCGCTCAACTCTTTCATCATCTTATTGTTCAAGTTAGATCCTTTATCGGTAATGATCTGGCTTGGAACACCATAACGACAGATGATATTGTTTTTGATAAATCGGACCACCACTTGTCGAGTTACATTAGCGTACGACGCTGCTTTGACCCACTTGGTGAAGTAATCAATGGCGACCAGGATGAACCGATGTCCGTTCGAAGCCTTGGGTTCGAACATGCCAATCATGTCGATTCCCCATATGGAAAAAGACCATGGGGAAGAGAGAACTTTGAGATGTGTAGGCTGTACATGGATTTTGTCGGAGTATATCTGACACTTGTGACACCTCCTCATGTACTTGTAGCAGTCGGATTCCATGGTCAACCAATAGTACCCTGCTCTTAGAATTTTTCTCGCCATTGCGTGTCCGTTGGCATGAGTGCCAAAGGATCCTTCGTGAATTTCTTTCATCAGCATGTCTGCTTTTGGTCTGTCTACACATCGGAGCAAGACCATGTCAAAGTTTCTCTTAGAGAGTGTATCACCGCTCAGGAAGAAACTGCCTGCCAGCCTCCTGATGGATTTTCTGTCTTTCCTGGATGCCCCAGGTGGGTACTCCTATTTCTGAAGGAAGAATTTGATATTGTGATACCAAGGTTTATCGTCTATGACTGCTTCAATTGTGAAGATGTAAGCGGGTCTTTCAAGGCGCATTATGTCGATCTTAGGTAGGTCATTCCATTGACCTACACTAATCATGGAAGAGAGAGTGGCTAATGTATTAGCCATGTGATTCTCTTCACGAGGGATGTGGTGAAACTCGATTCTGTTGAAGAAAGGTAACAACCTTCTTGCGTAATCTTAATAGAACAGCCTTTCAAAAAGTCTAGATCTTGCTACTGCTGTTTCTTAAACGTAGTACAAAAGATGAAACTCTAGACTTTGATAGTCTAATTCCCTTGAGTCTCAAAGACATTCTCAAGCTCCTTTCAAAACTAGGAGATGAAACCCGTAGACTCGGACAGTCTCAATACCCTTTGGATTTCCCATTTCCTTAAAAAACAGGAAATAACCCTGATCCTCGAATCAAATCCCTGAGTGCAAACAGTACTCATATAAGAACTGATTTTCTCTTTTAACCAACATACTGGGCCTGTCACTTAACTGAAATAGTCACCAGCACCCTAGCCTCCTCTTGGGCTTTGTACAATGATTCTCCCCAGCAGAGCTAACCTATAAACACTCTCTGGTTGAGTATAAAAGACTCTCTTGTTGAGTAATCCCTTTTAGCCTTCATCTCGGGCTTTGTACGAGATACAAAACGCTCTCTTGTTGAGTATAAAAGACCCTCTTGTTGAGTCCAACCTTTAGCCTCCGTTTTGGGCTTCGTACAAGACACATAAAAGATTCCCCTGTAGAGTCAACCCTTTTAGCCTCTCTCTCGGGCTTCGTACGAGACATACAAAAATGACCCTCTTGTTGGGTTGATAGCCTCCTCTTAGGCTTTGTATAAGGAAACCCCGGTTGAGTCAATCAACCTTTTAACATCAAAACTGTGTCTCGTTCACAGGATACAAACATCAACAACTCCTTTCATCTAACTGTTGTAAGCGGCAAGCCTCTGGATTATTTACATCCACGCCACTGTCCTTTTTTTAGCATGAGAAATTCCTAAGGAAAGATAGCATTGCTCTACACTGAGTTAAAGTCTTCTCCTTTAGGTTAAAACCCCCTATAAAGAAAATTATGGCATTGCTAGGATTCGCATATCCCGGTTAAAGTAATCCTCCTTTATAGTCAGTCACCCAACAGTCGTGACAAACAGACCCCCTTTAGAGATGACAAATTCTCTCTAAAGACAACGCCCTTTTAGCTTCACATCTTGGGCTTTGAAAAAGATACAAATAGACCCTTTAGCTTCACATCTTGGGCTTTGAACAAGATATAAACCACTTTTTCAGCTTCACGTCTTGGGCTTTGAACAAGACACCAAAACACCATTTCCTCCCATAGAATAGGAGGAACTACGATCGCTCTGATTTCCCTATTTCAGAAAATGGGAATACGTAGGCATAAGATTGAAAGAAAAATCTTTGCGAGCACACTAAACAAAAACCCACAATCCCATACCCACGTACATCAATTAAAAAGTACCCTCAGTCCTAAACATCCTACCCATGAACCGTCCAATGTTTTCACTCTAAAAGAAAAAAATAAGAACAAAGAAAAAGGCCCCATTACCATATCGCATCCGTAACCTAACAGACCGCTGTTTAAACTCGGTATGCAAGCAGGGTTAATTGGAGACATCTATTTCCCTTCCTTCATCGGCTCACAATAGGATAAAAAATGAATCGACCTGTAGTAACCCCAAAAGAGCGACAATGCTTAAGAAACACGTCCAGTTTCGCTCGCTTTGGGGGGGGGGTAGAGCCTGGACTTCATGACACCGACCCTTTGACCCCATGTTTTTTCTATGTTTTTGTGTGCTGCATTCATGCATTCATCTAAAAAACAGTAAAACAGAGAAAATTTTCTCCTCTAGTCTCTCTTTTTTTTTTCAAATTAAACTAAAACAATGATTGCAAATGTCAGAGAAAAAAGGATTGCGCTAATGGATTTCGGTAGAAGGAGAACTCATAAGTATACCTTCAAGGTTCCAAAACTAGAGGATTTGAGAAGTTTAGCAAGGATGAATACTAACCCTGAAGCTTTCAGAGTCAAATACGGAGGTCTGCTACCTCTGTTAAGAGTCCATGTGATTGAAGGAATTATGGAAGCACTCATTCAGTTTTCCGATCCAGTTTATCATTGTTTCACATTTCCGGATTACCAGCTCGCACCAACGCTGGAGGAGTATTCTCACTTGACCGATCGACACATTACTGATCGAGCTCCATTTTTTGGACTGAAAGAAATTCCAAAGGATCAGACCATTGCAAGAGCAATTTATTTGGATGAGTCGGAAGTCAAGACTCACCTGACCACTAAGGGTAGCATCCAAGGTTTGCCAACCCAATTCTTGATAAAGAAGTCCTTGTACTTTTCCAGTATAGGGAACGTGACTGCTTTTGAAAGCATCTTTGTTTTGCTCACCTACGGGTTATTTTTGTTTCCCAACATTAATAACTTTGTAGATATCAATGCCATAAAGGTTTTTCTCATTAGAAACCCTGTGCCAACTTTGCTCGCGGACGCGTATCATTCTGTACACTTAGGGAATTTGTACAGCGGAGGAATGATCACGTGCTGTGTACCCCTGCTATATAAATGTTTTATCTCCCATTTGTCCAAGTCTGCTACATTTTAGGATCATAAGAGTGCCTTACGTTGGTCGCAGAAAATCATGTCTCTCACCAACTCTGACATAGATTGGTGCAATAGGATTTATGAGGGAATCAGGATCATTGACTGTTGTGGAAACTTCCCCAACGTACCCCTCATAGGAACTAAAGGAGGAATCAACTACCATCCGGTATTGGTTCGTCGTCAATTCGGATACCCGATGAGGCATGTCCCACGTAATGCTCATCTGGAAGGTATTTTCTTCAAAGAAGGAGAAAATGACAGAGCACTAAAGATGGAAATAGTGCACGCTTGGAAACATGTTCACAAGAAAGGATGGGAGTCTCTAGGAAAACCTGACTGTGTCTCGGTGGAGCCTTATCTCCACTGGGTACAAACTAGAGCTCTCAAGCTAAAGATGCCTTATCCTCGTCACAGAGTTCTTCCACCGAAGGAATCTGTCATGTACTTCATGACTGAAACGGAAAAACTTCAGGTTACTCTCAACAAAGTTCAACGGGAAAGGAGGTCTTGGAAGAACAAGTACCGCACCCTCAATGTGGAGTGTATCAAAATACAGCAACTACTGAAGGATAAGGATGCTCTGATCGAGATTTTAGAGCAACATGCTGTGGATAATCAGGATGACCAAAGGAATTTGCTCGCTCCTTTCACCTGGCAAAGGAATGACAACCCGACAACGGCCCAAGATCCCCGGTCCAAGAAAAGGAAAGTACCAGAATCAGCACCCGAATTCTTCTCAGAGAGGACTCGGGACCCATTAGCTTAGGTTTCTGTTTCCGCACTTTGTAATTTACTGTATTTCATTTCCGCAATCCTTTGAATTTAATAAAATGGGGTTTCCCCACTGTTTGATATTTGCGATCTAATTGTCGAAGTTTATTTTGATTAAACCAAAAAAATAATTAATATAATCATTGCATTCATCATTCTCCCGTAACGTATTCTTCTTACCTACGAATCTCACGTTTGTGTCTCGGTTCTAGAGTCAAACTGTCTCATTCGTACAATACTCGGGCCAATCGTCAAAAAAAGATAGTTGATCTCGAGGAAGAGAACAGAGAGTTGAAAAAAGAGATTGACGCTCTAAGAGAGGATATGAGAAAGCTTCATAACGACATGCTAGCCATGGCAGAAGCTCAACAACAAAGAACTGTGATCTCAGAGATCACCTCATCGCCCATAGTGGAAACGTATGATCCTAGGTATCAAATGCCGAAAGATCGTCCTTGGGGCATGCCTATTAATTATATCCCAGAAGGATATGTTCTGCCGATCGCTGAAGATCAAGGAATCACAACAGAAGCTGTTGGGCCTGAAGGTTATAAACTTCGGGAAAGCGAGGATGCCAGAGGCATACTGAGGACTCCTGAAGGTTACAAACTTCGGGAAACGCCAAGATTTGCTGCCGTAGTCACGGTACCACCCCCTGTGGTGCACACTGTCCAGGAAGGACAGATTCCGCAGATACCTTCTGGTGGAAACGACAACATGTTCGAAAGAATGAATGAGTTCCAGGAACAGTTCCTGGGAATGCAGAAAGAACTGCAGGCCCTTCGCAGTCAGGATTTATTTGGAAAGGACGCCGCGGACCTCTGCATGGTCCCCAATGTGAAAGTTCCGCACAAATACCAGGTGCCCGACTTCGAAAAATACAAGGGTAACTCTTGCCCTCAGAGTCACCTGGTGATGTACGCTCGACAAATGTCAGCTCAGACAGAGAATCAGGACCTATTGATTCACTACTTTCAGGATAGTTTAACCGGTGCCACATTAAAACGGTACATGGGTTTAAACCGCGCCACGATCAGCACTTTCAGAGATCTTGGCACTGCCTTCGTCCAACAATACAAGTACAATTTAGACATGGCACCCGACAGAGATCAACTCAAATCAATGTCACAAAAGGACAAGGAAACCTTTAAGGAGTACGCTCAGAGGTGGCATGAGATCGCCGCCCAAATTTGTCCACCTCTTGAGGAAAAAGAGATTACAAAGATCTTTTTAAAGACCTTAAGTGCATTTTACTATGACAGAATGGTTGCCAATGCGCCCAGTGATTTCACCGAAATGGTCGGTATGGGAGTTCGTCTTGAGGAAGCCGTCCGGGAAGGACGTCTAGTAAAAGACGTTGAATCATCAAGTAGTACAAAGCGATACGGTAGTGCTCTCCTTAAGAAAAAAGAGCAAGATATTGGGAAAATCTCTCTCAAAAAACAAAGGCGACGTTATCAACCAGTAGCAGCTGTGACTCCTGCTATCAACCCTGCGCCTGCTCCTACATATCAGCCTCAGGTTGCGTAAAGCCAACCTAATCAGCAAAGGACACAACAACCTCTTCAGCAGGCTCGTCCTCAATACAACAACAACCGTACAACTCGACGATCAGGATTTGATCCTATACCCGTATCATACGCAGTACTATTTCCGTTACTACTAGCCAAGGGGCACATCCAGACTAAGTCCCCTCTTACAGTACCGGAAAATCCGCCTTTTTGGTTCAAGATGGATCAGACTTGCCCTTACCATCAAGGAGGACCAGGGCATAACATAGAGAAATGTCTCAGTTTCAAATCCAACGTGCAAAAGCTTGTTAGGAGTGGGGTCTTATCTTTCAAAGATACGAATCCGAATGTTCTCACAAACCCGCTGCCTCAACATGAGAAAGCTGCAGTCAACCTGATAGAAGGAGAGTCTCACAATGTCTATCAAATTCATGATGTACTCTTATTAAGGGCCAACTTGGTCAAGATGCATTGTAGACAGAGTGGACATGGCCATGTACCACCTCATAATTATCATCAATGTGATATCTGCTCTAAAAGCAATCAAGGATGTTCTGTGGTGCAAGCAGCTCTACAGGAGCAGATGGATCTTGGATGGATCCAAGAGCATCGAGTTCGTGGGGTCAACATGGTCTATACGAATTCCAACGTCCTTCAAAACCACGACATACGTGTGATGAATGTCAACTTGGTGGCGATGCACTCAAGGCAAAGCCAGTACCATAATCTGCCGCGACACGATTACAATTCCTGTCTGACTTGCTCGGTAAACAAACAGGGATGCTCTTTTGTACAAGAGGCCCTCCAACGTCAGATGGATCTTGGATGGATCCAGGACTACCATGATAGGAATCCCTATCAGATCAACATGGTACAGATCTTCGATATTCGCTTAATAAACACCAACCTGGTAGATTTACATGCTGAGCAGGTCCGACTCGGGTTCCTGAGATCACATGACTACCAAAGCTGTACGGCGGGTTGCAAAAACGATCAAGGTTATGCCCTTGTCCAGGAAGCACTTCAGTACCTGCTAAATCATTGGTGGCTTCCCATCTATATGGATGAAGACACTCAACAGATTAGTATCAATGACAAGAACCCTACTCGGCGTCAAAGTTAGGATGTCCGATCTGTAGAAACTAACCTAGTGAGGTTACATTGCATTCAAAGCGGGCATGGCCAGGTGCCACCACAAAACTATAAACGTTGTGGAGTCTATTCAGAAAGTAACCAAGGATGTTACCTTGTGCGAGCAGCTCTTCAGGGTCAGGTGGATCGTAGAGAAATTCGTCCATATCCGGGTTCCGGACCAATAAGACGGACGCCAGGCTACCTCGCCAATCAAATCGAGGATGTTGTCGTAATCCCAACCAGGAACGGATCGAAATTACTTGCGATGGTCAGAAAAATCAGAAGGCTCCCATAGTCATCTATCTACCAGGACCATTACCGTATGAATCAACTAAGGCTATCCCTTACAAATACGGTGCAACAACAGTCGAGAATGGAAAGGAAATTCCATTACCCTCCATCGTGAATATTGCAGACATCAGTCGAGTAACACGGAGTGGTAGAATCTTCAATCGAGGGGTTGGAGAACCTATCAAAGAAAAGGAACCTCAGATAGAAGTTCCCAATCCACCAGTCGGTCAATCCAGTAATCCCGACCTTTCGAAAAATGATGATGAGATGCTGAAGCTCATCCAAAGGAGTGAATACAACATTGTTGATCAGCTATTACAAACTCCTTCAAAGATCTCTGTGCTGTCACTTTTTCTCAGTTCAGAAGCACATTGGGAGGCTCTACAGAAAGTCTTGGAGCAAGCCTTTGTGGAACAAGATGTAACAATCAGACAGTTCGATAGCATTGTCTCTAATATCTCTTCCTGCAATAATTTGGGGTTTAGTGATGAGGAATTACCTGAGGAGGGTCGCCGTTATAACATGGCACTCAATATCACGGTCAACTACCAAGACGATGCTTTAGCCAGCGTACTGGTAGACACAGGGTCAACCATGAATGTTATGTCAAAGACCACCTTGACGCAATTATGCTTCAAAGGACCCCTGATGAGAACCAGTGAGGTTGTCGTCAAACATCCTGCCGACTGGATGGGGAGATTTGCCTGAGAACACAAACACTATGCAAAATACAACTGAAGAATCCTCCTACGATAACTCTGCCTGGGAGACAGATTCCAATGATCCTGCTCCACCAGAAATCAGCGTCATTTCTAAAGACAAATCAAGGAAGGTGCCAGACTTTGTGATTCACCGGGGAGTTCACCGCCAATGGGTTGCTGTCGATGTTCTGAAGATTGTTCATAAGTCGAAGTAATTGCCATCTTTAGCCTTTCACCCTGCCCAGGTGAAACGGATGTTTTGATAGGGCTCGCTTTTTGTAAATTTTCCCTCTTTGCTTTGCCCAAAGCGACAAAGTTTTGTTTTATAGGGCTGTAGTTTCAAGAATTGACTTGTTCATTAATAAAATAGCGTCGTTCTGTAATTTCTGCATTAATTGTTGTTTTCTCTTTTTGCTTTTCTTAGAAATTGGTAATCCTAAAAAAAACATCTCAAATAATAAATACACTGCACACACTCTTGCATTCTCTCTATCTCTTCTAAACATGAATCATCACGTCATGCAGATTGTTTGTTTTAAACCCAGTTGAAACATACGATCCGATGCCTTCTCGCGACTTTGAGTTCCCGGTATTTGGGGCTGAAGAAGAAGTTGACAACGAAATTCTAGAAGAGATGTCCCGATTACTCAGACAAGAGGAAAGGTCCATTGAACCTCACAAAGAGCCGTTGGAAACGATCAACGTGGGTTCAGAAGAAGAGAAAAAAGAAATCAGGATTGGGGCACTACTCAGTCCAACTGCCAAAGAGAGTTTGACAAAGCTTCTCAAAGGGTTTCCCGATGTGTTTGCTTGGTCCTATCAGGATATGCCAGGGTTGGATACCAACGTCGTGGAACATCATTTACCGTTGAGATCGGAATGTCCACCAGTAAAACAAAGGTTGAGACGGACTCATCCAGACATGGCCATCAAAATCAAAGAGGAGGTACAGAAACAGATTGACACAGGTTTCCTCGCCACATCAGAATATCCTCAATGGTTAGCCAATATCGTACCCGTTCCCAAAAAGGACGGAAAAGTCAGAATGTGTGTCGACTACAGAGACCTAAACAAGGCTAGTCCAAAGGACGACTTTCCTTTACCACACATTGACATACTGGTTGACAGTACAACAAAGTTCAAAGTTTTCTCATTCATGGATGGATTCTCGGGCTATAATCAGATCAAAATGGTGCCGAAAGACATGGAGAAAACTTCGTTCATTACCCCATGGGGTACCTTTTGTTACAAGGTGATGCCGTTCGGTTTGAAGAACGCCAGGGCAACCTATCAAAGGGCCATGACTACTCTATTTCATGACATGATACACAAAGAAATCGAGGTATATGTCAATCATATGATTGCAAAATCTAGAACAGAAGAGGAGCATGTGACCCACTTGTCAAAACTATTTGAGCGGTTGAGAAAGTACAAACTCCGCTTGAATCCCAACAAGTGCACCTTTGGTGTCCGTTCAGGGAACCTCTTAGGTTTCATCGTCAGCCAGAAAGGAATTGAGGTCGATCCTGACAAGGTCAAGGCCATTCAAGAAATGCCTTCCCCGAAAACTGAAAAACAAGTCAGAGGATTCCTGGGACGTTTGAACTACATCTCCAGATTCATATTCCTCATGACCGCGACATGTGCGCCGATTTTCAAATTACTCAAAAAGAACCAGGACTGCGTTTGGACAGAAGATTGCCAAACCGCCTTCGACAGTATCAAGGAATACCTGTTGAACCCGCCGATTCTATCACCTCCAGTGGAAGGAAGACCACTAATCATCTACCTCACTGTCTTGGAAGACTCCATGGGTTGTGTGCTTGGCCAACAAGACGAAACCAAAAGGAAGGAGTCTTTCATCTACTATTTAAGCAAGAAATTTATCGACTGCGAGACTCGGTATACTATGCTTGAGAAAACTTGTTGCGCTTTGGCTTGGGCAGCCAAACGTCTGCGCCAGTACATGATTCGTCACACTACTTGGTTGGTCTTCGAGATGGATCCAATCAAGTTTGTCTTTGAAAAACCTGCTCTCACGGGAAGAATCGCCCATTGACAGATGTTGCTGTCAAAATATGACATAGAGTACCATGCTCAAAAAACCGTAAAAGGAAGTGTTTTAGCCGATCATTTGGCTCATCAACCGATTGACAATCAAGAATCTATCGGGTTTGACTTCCCAGACGAAGATGTCATGTATCTGAAAATGAAAGACTGCGATGAACCGCTACCCAGTGAAGGGCCCGAACCAGGTTTCCAGTGGGGACTTATCTTTGACAGAGTTGTCAATCGTTACGGAAACAGAATTGGGGCAATCATCATAACACCTCAGGGTACAAATAACGAGGCCGAATACGAAGCTTGTATCATGGGTCTCGAAGAAGCGATTGGTTTGAGGATTAAGAACTTGGATGTATATGGCGATTCAGCTCAGGTTATCAATCAAATTAAAGGAGATTGGAACACATACCAATCAGGACTGATTCCTTCCAAAGATTATGCAAGAAGGTTGTTACCTTTCTTCAACAGAATCGAGTTTCACCACATCCCTCGTGATGAAAATCATATGGCTGATGCATTAGCCACTCTCTCTTCCATGATTAGTGTTGTCATTGGAATGACATGCCCAAGATCGACATAATGCGCCTTGAGCGGCCCGCTTACATCTTCACAATCGAAGCAGTCATAGACGACAAACCTTGGTATCACAATATCAAATGCTTCCTTCAAAAACAAGAGTACCCACCTGGGGCACTAAGGAAAGACAGGAAAACCCTCAGAAGGCTAGCAGGCAGTTTCTTTCTAAGTGGTGATACACTCTATAAGAGAAATTTTGACATGGTCTTGCTCCGATGCATCGACAGACCAGAAGCAGACATGCTGATAAAAGAAATTCACGAAGGGTCCTTTGGAACTCATGCCAATGGACACACAATGGCGAGAAAAATTCTAAGAGCAGGGTACTATTGGTTGACAATGGAATCCGACTGCTACAAGTACATGAGGAAGTGTCACAAGTGTCAGATATCCTCCGACAAAATTCATGTACCGCCAACGCATCTCAAAGTTCTTTCTTCCCCATGGCCTTTTTCCATATGAGGAATCGACATGATCGGCATGATTGAGCCCAAGGCTTCAAACGGACATCGGTTCATCCTGGTAGCCATTGACTACTTCACCAAGCGGGTCCAAGCAGCGTCATACGCTAATGTAACCCGACAAGTGGTGATCCGATTTATCAAAAAACAATATCATCTGCCGTTATGGTGTTCCGAGCCAGATCATTACTAATAATGGATCTAACTTGAACAATAAGATGATGAAAGAGTTGTGCGCAAAATTCAAGATCAAATACCGTAACACATCTCCCTACCGATCCAAGATGAACGGAGCGGTAGAAGCGGCTAACAAGAACATCAAGAGGATTGTTCAGAAGATGGTTGTAACCTACAAAGATTGGCACGAGATGCTACCCTTTGCTCTTTATAGTTATCGCACATCCGTCCGCACTTCAACAGGGGAAACCCCTTTCTCTCTAGTATATGGCATAGAAGCAGTGCTTCCCATCGAAGTAGAGATCCCATCAATCAGGGTATTGATGGAAGCTAAGCTTACAGAAGCTGAATGGTGCAAAGCAGACATGATGAACTAAATCTGATCGAAGAAAAGAGAATAACGGCTATATGCCACGGTCTGTTGTATCAGCAAAGAATGAAGAAGGCTTTTGACAAAAAGGTTCGACCTCGTGTCTTCAGGAAAGGAGACCTTGTGCTAAAAAAGATACAATCATTTCTCACTAATTCTCGGGGCAAGTGGACTCCGAATTATGACGGCCCCTATGTGGTCACGAAAGCTTTCTCAGGCGGCGCCTTGAGACTTGCAACCATGGACGGAGAGTAATTTGCCTACCCCACAAATGTTGATGTAGTCAAGAAATACTTCGCCTAAAAAAAACGTCTCGGTGGATTGAAAACCCGAAAGGGCGGTCCAGGCAAAAATTAGAGACATGATCAAAAATCATCCTGGTGGATTGGAAACATCACAGTACAATCCAAGCAAAAGTTAGGGATAATGGCAAGTAACTATGTTCAACAAAGGGGCAAGTCCCTCAGCAGCAGTTACATCATCCGTCAGGAAAACTCCAGTCAAGGTCATCTTTGACAAACGCTCAGGATGTCCCGAATTCCACGTTGGTAGAAGGATAGTGTCGCTCCCAGGATTTTCATCCTAGTACAAACGCGAAAGTGGCACCGAAACAGAGTCGCCAGCAATGTGTATTTATCCCAAGAGAGGGAAAGGAAACACTGCATAAACCTGGGGGAAAGGAAAGAGCATGGTCTTACGACCAAGAGAACTGGGTTCAGGAGTCGGATACGTGAGAGGAAGGTATTAGCGCCCCCACGCGTCCATCGTACCCGATGGGATCCACGCTTGCTTGTCTCGATCAAAGGGTGTAAGGAAAAGATACTGGAAAAGGAAATGCTAGCTGGAGAACTGGAAAAGGAAAGGAGAGAAAGAGAAACAACTGTAGGGAAAATAAAAGAAGTGCTCGAATGGGCCCTACCCCACTGCCTACGTATCTCATCGGGAACATGAGAATCAGAGCGACGTAGTTCCCCTCACTAGGGATGTATTGCTTGTGTTTTAGGGAACGACTAATGTTCTAGCTCAGGTGTTGCAGCTCGCTGTATGGAGACTTAGGCGTTACCGTATTGCAAGAGAACGAGGAGAAGCACGTTCATACGTTGAGAATGAGTGAGATGAGAAAAGAATTCCTGAAGGAAAGATGTTATTGTTTGTTTTTGTCTTTTAAGAAAGAAGTGTTTTGATTATTTTATGTTTTGTAACACGTATTGTATTTAAGTCCCTCATGTAGGATCGAATGCCTCGCATATCGACCCGAGATGGGACGTACACTAAACATTCTAAGAAAATGAGAGAAGTTCCCTCACTATCTCATTCTCACATGAAAGGCTCAAATACAATATTTGTTATGCCTTTATTAAGTGTTTTTTTACTTTTGTTTGAAGATGAGAAGAAGAGACTCAAAAGCGGAGTAAAGGTAAAAACTAAAGGAGACTAAGACTCACCCTAATGTTAGCAAGCTTGGTGATCCTATGGTTAATGAGGTTTAAGGATCCTAATCCTAAAGAAAAGAGAAGAAGAAAGAAAAAGGAAAGAAAGCAACTTACTTCCAAGATGGAAGTTAAGTTGTTTCTAAGAGGGAAGAAAGAAGATTGTGAAAGCAAAGCATTATTAAATGCTTAAACAACACAAATTGAATAATTAAAAGATGAAGGAAGAAAATAGAATGTGGATGTATATCCACACTCAAGTGACTTACCATTAGCCCCTGAAATGGTAAGTACAATTATTTACAAGTGAAGAAACAAGTTAAGATGAACAAGTAAGACTTACACAAATCAATAACCAAAGTAAAAGCATCTTAAAGGTTAGGGGAAGAACCAAGTCAGAATGCACATCATAAGAATGTTCTCTAATAATATGAGAGCAAACACAAATCAAATGCACACAAACAATGTCTTCAATCACAAAGAAATGCATTATGAAAGAAATAAATGAAGAATGAGTGGATATGCAAAGTGATCATGCAATAATGCTTCAAGTAATGTCAAAGTCAGACTGTGGATGACCTAAACATGTGCCTAAACATGATGTACAAATCCCACATGAGGCAAACAATCAAGTATCCAAGCATTAGGAGTGATTAGGAGAAGAAGTGAGAAGATATGAACATGGATTTAACATGGAAAGAAATTACTTAAGGCATAAGTCAAACCTAAAAAAGTTCAAGATGAAACTCAAGTATCACAATCAGAAGTGGTATGACATATTAATATGAACATAAGATGCACAAGACAATCACATTCAAGCAATTACAAGTCATTTAGAAGTTAGAGGAAAGAGAAACATGCATTTGGATGCAACATGTTCAAGTATGCGGAGTAAGACATAAATGGCATATGGAATGAATGCAATGCTTTAAATTCAGAAGCATACATCATATGAAATGCAAATGGATAGTATGGTATGGCATAAACAAACCAATTACAATTCAAGTTGGCACTTAAATGCAAAAGGAATGATGAATTAGGTCAAAAGGAAACATGTGAAACAAGTATTGAACATGCACACAAAAAAGACATCAACTTCAAACCAAGGACATATAATTTCACTCAAAAGACCTATAATGATCTAAACATGGTTCAATAAGTCAAGAAGAAAGATCTCATACAATGGCACAAGTGCCTTCTCAAGCAAGTAAACAAAACATGACCAAGGAAGTTCATAAAAAGAGACCTCAAACAAGAGCCATCAAATAAATACCAAACATAATTCAAAAATCACCAAATTAGGTCTCAAGAAACCTCAACTAGAATCAAATATCATACCAAAAAATGATGTAAAAAATCACAAGGAAACTCAATCAAACAAGCATGGCAAAGTCATTAAGATTTCACATGATCATGCACAAAGAAATGACTCAAAAAATGATGCAAAGATGGTTTTAAAAATATGACAAAATTTTTTTTAAATGTTTCAAAGTGTCCTCTAAAATATTCAAAAAGAATGAGGATCAAAATATATACCAATGATGAGAAATAAAATCAACAAGGCAGAGTGTTCACAAATGAAACCATCCAACAAGAAATTCAAGTAACAATTAATTCAGAAGCAAAAAATAATAGAAAAATGGAAAATAAAATTTTTAAAAATTTTATAAAACTATTAAGATGATTCATGAATTTTATTATGATTTTTAGAAGTGTTTTACTATTTTTAAAAATAAGAAATGAAACAAGATATGCAAAATAAAACTAAAAATGACATAACATAAACATGGGGTGCAATCAGAGTAATTCCACGTTCAAAATTCCCAATGGGCTCAGAGTGGGGGTGTAGATATTGATTTGAGTCCAATCCAATTAAAAACATGTGCGCGTTTGATGCAGTGTACAATCATTCACCATGAGGATGCAATCATAACCATACAATGAATCAAATCACATGATCTAACGCACCACATATCACGCGCACCAAAGCTACCATGCACATGCACTCACAAGAATACTCATATTAAAAATAAATTGCACGTGTGATGCACATGTCTCATTAATGCGTTGGCAACACACCAACCATTGGATCATTTTGATAGGATCAATCACACATGATGAACGGATCATACTGAAAGCACACAATAATAACCATGGAATACATGCACTCAAACACTCAGGTTATGAAAGAATTTTAATATGTTGGCAACATATCAACCACACGATGCACAAATCCAATGGTCACAATTCAAACATGCAAAACCCTAGAATTAAAAACTCACCGGCCGGAGAAGGACCTCCGATCATCTTCTCCGGCGAGCAACCACCACCTGCAACCTTACATGTATCCAGAAATCCACGATTCGCATACCAAAATGAAGAGGAAGTAATGGAGATCAAGCATACACAATCATTTCTCAGAGATCATGCACACACAACACAAACCGAGCTAAAACAAATTGCCCTAAAATCACACCTAAGCTCCTAAAGAGCCTATCAACTAGCCAGGACTCATGCATAGCTTCTAATAAGCTCTAAACAACATGAAACAAGTTAAATCACATTGATACGAAGCATTAAGGTTGAGTAAATCAAAACCTGAAAATATGGAGAAACTTGAAGTCTTGAGAAAACCAGAGAACTTGAGATGTTGAGCTTGTAGAACTTCAGATTTAAGCAAAATAAATGCTATTGATCTTGAATATGAGAAGAAAACAACAATTGCAATGATGTTGATCTTGGAGAAGTGAGTGTATTCTTGAGTGTTCTTGTTCAATAATCAGCAAAATGATGAAGATGATTGAGAAGAATGATGAAATCACGTGAGAGTGAGAGAGTAGAGAGAATCTAAGAGGAAAAAATGAGAATGATTTGAGAGAAAGTGTGAGAATGAAGTGTTGGAATGAAATTGTGAAGTGTGATTTGATTTATATGTTGAGTTTAGTAGCTTGAACCAAGGTTAATTGGGTGAGTTAACTGAGTCCAAATTGAGTTAACTAGTTGTCCCTAACTAACTGAGTCAAGTTAGTTAGAGCGAGTTATCCTTGGGTGTGATATGGTGAGGTTGAGATTCATGGAGTTTATGGTGTGGATGAAGTTAATGGTGATGATGAGGTCATGGCTGCAGCAGAGAAACTTGTTCAGCAAGTTTATTCTTTCTTCTCTTATGTATAAAGCAACATGGGGAATCCATCGTGCATAAGAGATGTTGGGCTTAAAGTGGAAATGAACATAGGGTGTATGCGTGTGAATGTTAAGACAACAATAACAACATTTCATTTTCTGATTTTGTGACAGCTTGGTTCCAAGGGAAAAATGGTGGTTTGGTGGTGAATTTCTCCATGCATGGTAGATGGTTTAGTGAACTTTTAATGTCAAATGAAAGAGGGAATATGGGAGAGCATACTTGGTGTGAGAATTGGATTGAAATGAAGCCTCAAACACACTTAAAAATGGCTATGAACACCATGATTCAAAACTGGTTGGTGGGCGTGGCAAGTGGTTGGTTGGCAAGGCAACTTGGTGCATGGAATTTCAGCATGAACATACTAACTTGAGCCAAATATATCTCCATCATAACTTGATCAAATCAAAATTTGTCCAACATCAACATTGAAGAGGGAATGGCAAGGAACAACTTTGATGTTGAAAAGTTTTTCATTTGGAGCCTACATCATTGAGAAAAATGGGTGGACATTTGGCACACCAAGTGTTTGTCAAAATTATGGCGCGTGGGCCTGGGCATGCTTGGTCATGACTTGGTTTTGGACCTAGTTTCATCAAACTTTGACCAACCATAACTCACTCAATTTTTATCCAATGGAGGAGTACTTTATATGGATTTGAAGCTTAGAACATGAACTTTAATTGGCTCAAATTGGGCCTGAGGTTTGAAGCTTTTATATTGAAGAAAGAGAGCCTCAAAGTAGGGTGCAAAATGGTCCAAACATACTATTTTTGGCAAACCTAAAGTTTCTATTTTTGGTAGTTTTGTAAATTCTTGATTTTTCATTATTCCTCCATCATTTCTTGATCAAATTTTGTCCATTGAACATATATAACATGAATTTCATGAATTTGACCTTAGAAAGTCAAGAGTTGACTTTTTTCACTACACAGTTGACTTTTTCCCCAATTTCTTGATTATCAAGCAACTGATCAATTGGGACCCTTCTGAAACCAATTGATGAGCAATTTTCCATCCATATACACTTAAGAACATAAGGAATACCATGAGATTAAGTTTTGTCCAAAAAATCAGAGATAAACTGATTTTAGGTCAAACCCTAATTTTGGCACCCTCTGGTTAGGAGGAAATAGCACCTCCTCCAAATCCAAATTCCTCTGAATATGATGTGTATCCTCTCAAACAAAGATGAGATATGGCATTTGGAGATGATAAAAACTCAAAGAGCTTACCCATTTGGGGCTCAACTCCCAATTTTTTACTGCCTTGTGTAGGAAGTGATGCACTGCCCAATTTTCTTGATGAATTCTCTTCTTCTCATGCCTTGTGGGACCAATTGAGATGACATGTGATGTAAGAGACCTTTTAAGCTTGTGGGAGACCCTTGGCTCTTATTTCCTTTGCTTTGGATGATCAACACCTTAGAGAACCACTGATCACATGCCCTTATGCAAGATGCAATGCAATGCTTGATGTTTTATTTTTCTATACTTGAATGTAATGCAATGAAATGAAAGCTCATGCTAGATGATATGAAGAGAATGAGAGGGAAAATTTTGGGGTATGACAGCTGCCCCTATTCAATCACTGTAGACCTGAATGGATGATAGCGATTGATTTTAGACGTTCAAGGTATGGAGGGATTGAATACCGAAAAATAACCCGAAAATTTGCGCTCCGTGGAGAAGAAGAAAAGGGATATAAACCCCACCAAATGAACACTGCTTGATTAAAACTCTGATGGGAAGAATAGCATTGGAAAACTGTCTTTTGGAACGACGCCAGATGACTACTGGCTCGCCACGCTGCTGGTGGATTTTAATAATGTCTTTTTGCACAACGCCAGACGACTACTGGCTCGCCACGCTGCTGGTGGACTTCAATAATGTCTTTTGGCACGACGCCAGACGACTACTGGCTCGCCACGCTGCTGGTGGACTTTAAAAACGTCTTTTGCACGACGCCAGATGACTACTGGCCTGCCACGCTGCTGGTGGACTTTAATAATGTCTTTTCGAACGACGCCAAACGACTACTGGTTTGCCACGCTGCTGGTGGACTTTAACAATGTCTTTTCGAACGACGCCAGACGACTGCTGGCTCGCCACACTACTGGTGGACTTTAATAATGTCTCTTTGCACGACGCCAGACGACTACTGGCTCGCCACACTGCTGGTGGACTTCAATAATGTCTTTTGGAATGACGCCAGACGACTACTGGCTCGCCACGCTGCTGGTGGACTTTGCTCATTTGCCACCCGAAGACGGACTTTTGCCAATCTGCTGTTGGACTTTGCTGATTTGCCACCCGAAGACGGACTTTTGCCAATCTGCTATTGGACTTTGAGGATTTGCCACCCGAAGACGGACTTTTGCCAATCTGCTATTGGACTTTGAGGATTTGCCACCCGAAGACGGACTTTTGCCAATCTGCTGTTGGACTTTGATGATTCCAATACTGGTTTACACTCTGCATGTATGTCAGACATCTCTGCTGACTCTGCTGAGGAACAATGATCAATGATTTGCTATTAGAGACTCCTGCAAGGATGGTATCTCTGTTGGAGAATAAATGAACAATCTGCTTGCTTCGAATTGTCACGCTTGCCAAAAATACATTGGACTTTGGGATATGAGGGGAGTGATGATTCTGCTAGGAATTACTTCATCTGCTTGGGAATGAACTCTGGTCACAGCAAATCCGTTGGGGATGAGAATTTTTGAATAATGCTCCTGCTGAGGGAGAAGTCATTAAAACTCTGCTTGGGGGTCCACCCAACTCGAGATCCTTTGCGGGGACCATCAGCCTTTTAACTCGGCTGGGGAAAGAATGTACTAACACCTTGCTGAGGAAGAGACTCTGTTGATCTGATAAACCTCTGCGGGGATAAAAATAACTCAGCTGGGGAGTATTGCTGACAAGATTCAATGCTGAACTCTATGGGGAATACAACCACCAGAGATACGATCTTGCTGGGGACCAGGGCTACTCCGTCGGGAATACGCAAATCCTGGTTAGAAGACGTTCTGTTGCAACACGCTGGGAGAGAGTCCTTAGAGATTTGCTGGGGAAACACAAAATAACTTCCACGGTAGTCTGCTGAGGTACAAAACTGCCGAGCTTAGGATAAATACCACAATGCCACACATTAGGCAAACTTTCCTCTTGACGACTCCACTAGGGATACTGAGCTTACAACAAACTCTGCTGGGGAGCATCGTTTCAAAGCGTCTCGTGCTGGGGAATATATCTTAAGAGGATTTTACAGAAGACCCAACATCTTCAAACTCTTCTGGGGATAATAGATTTGGAAAATCTTTTGCTGGGGAAATTCAATATGCCCCATGTTTGATAGGATCAACGACTTGCTTTTGGCCCATGATACAAGACTGACCTGAAGAAAATGTCACAAGAGGATTTTACAGAAGATTAAGCATCTTCAAACTCCTGACGACTTCACTGGGGATTGACCATTAACTTTGGTGTCTGCGAAGCAACTCTGCTAGAGAATTTGCAACCGTTATCGACACAGAAAAGCTTGTAGTTGTTGGAAGTGCTGAATGAGAGAATCGACTTAATAAGATACAACGATACTCAGTTGAACTCAATTCACCGATATCGAGACGTCGTGACCGACCGTCGACCGGATGATGGACTCAATTAGTAAACATTGCGACAAAAGGGTGACAAGAGAATCCTTCCCTGAATATGATTGCCTCAGTCTTCTGCGTGGGAATAAGTGACTACTCGTCTAGGAGAAAAGCCTCTTGTGCTTGGAATCATCTAGATCTGTTACCTGCAACAAAATAATATGCACATGTGCCCCAGGATATTGCGTGGTTTAAATCCACCATCCAGGATTATTCAACATTCAAAGTAATTTTAAATGTTTTTCTACGCATGTTATTGTGAAGCCACCATGTTTTCAAATGCAATGTTTTATCAAGAATTCGGACGTTTTTGCAAACAAAGCAGTAAAACAAAATAAGAAGCTTTTTACTGAAATTCAATTTATTGAAGAAAACCCCAAAATAGGCAATTACATCAGGAAGCAATCCCTGGAAAGAGGTGATCGCTGAAAATTGAGAAAAGAAACTATCCTAATGGCAATGTGAAAACGGCATTCCACTGAGTTTCAATTCTGCTATGGCCAGTATGTCTTCAAGACTCGCCGACCTTGCCTTCTGAGGAATGATCAGACTGATTCCCACCCTTTGGAATGTTAGTTGGTGAAACGGTGATGGAATACAGATAACTCAGACTATAGTCATTCGCTTAAATCCCTCTTTTGCATGGACCGCCCTTTCGGGTTTTCAATCCATCGGTTGTCCTTGCGGATTTTCAACTCACCGGGTGTACACTTTTTTATTTTTTATCCCTAACTTTTGCCCGAACCTTTTTATTCTGTTTTTGTGGTTCGCCGGGATGCCCTTTTTTTCCTGGACTTTTCTTTTTTTTGTCCAGCGGGTCTATTTATACGATGTATTTTTTGACTACGTCTGAGTTGACAGGGGATGAAAAGTCTTCGCCGTCCATGGTTGTAAGTAATAAGGCTCCGCCCGAGAAGACATTCTTAACCACGAATGAACCTTCATAGTTGGGAGTCCATTTTCCCCTGTGATCTGTACTAGGAGGAAGGATCCTTTTGAGTACCACATCTCCAACTTTGTAAACCCGAGGACGCACTTTTTGGTCGAATGCCTGTTTCATCCTCCGTTGGTATAACTGCCCACGACACACAGCTGCCAACCGTTTCTCTTCAATAAGGCTCAATTGATTAAATCTGGCGCGAACCCACTCAGCTTCGTCTAACTTGACATCCATCATGACTCTGAGGGAGGAAATCTCCACTTCAACCGGTAGTACAGCCTCCATACCGTATACAAGGGAGAATGGTGTTGCCCCAGTGGACGTTCGTACTGACGTTTGGTACCCATGCAAAGCAAATGGTAACATCTCATGCCAATCTTTGTATGTGACAACCATTTTCTGCACAATCTTCTTAATATTCTTGTTGGCCGCATCCACAGCGCCATTCATCTTCGGGCGATACGGAGAAGAATTGTGATGTTCAATTTTGAAGTCCCGGCATAGCTCAGCCATCATTTTGTTGTTCAGATTAGAGCCATTATCAGTAATGATTTTCTCGGGCACTCCATAGTGACAAATGATATCCCGCTTCAAGAAACGAGCTACCACTTGCTTAGTGACGTTGGCATAAGATGCTGCTTCAACCCATTTAGTGAAATAATCAATGGCGACCAAGATGAAACGATGGCCGTTTGAAGCAGTAGGCTCAATCTTTCCGATCATGTCAATGCCCCACATAGCAAAGGGCCAAGGAGATGACATGACGCTCAATGGATTTGGAGGAAAGAGCACTTTGTCTGCATAGATCTGGCATTTGTGACATTTGCGGGCGTACTTGTAACAATCTGCCTCCATTTTCAACCAGTAATATCCTGACCTCAATAATTTCTTAGCCATTGCATGTCCTCCGGCATGGGTACCAAAAAATCCTTCATGCACTTCCTGCATTAACAGGTCTGCTTCGTGTCTATCCACGCATGTGAGCAGCACCATGTCGAAATTCCGTTTGTACAACACGTCATCCTAATTCAAGAAGAAGCTACCAGATAACCTTCTCAACGTCTTCTTATCTTTAGTAGATGCCCCAGGCGGGTACTCTTGACTTTTCAAGAAACACTTGATGTCATGAAACCATGGCTTGTCATCAGACGTTGCATCAACATCAAACACAAATGCAGGTCTGTCAAGACGAGACACTTCAATCTTAGGGACATGATTCCATCTTTGCACTTTGATCATGAAAGATAACGTGGCCAGGGCATCAGCAAACTTATTCTCATCTCGAGGAATATGGTACAGTCTCACTGTTGTGAAAAATGTCAGCAATCTCCTTGTATAATCTCTATACGGAACCAGATTTGCTTGGTGTGTGTACCAACTCCCTTTCACTTGATTGATTACCAAAGCTTAATCACCAAAAATATCAAGGGTCTTAATTCGTAAATTAATCGCCTCCTCAATCCCCATTATGTAAGCTTCGTACTCTGCTTCATTGTTGGTGCATCTGAAAGTTATTTGGGCAGTGAAAGGCATATGAACACCTTCTGGCGTGATAAGAACTGCTCCAACTCCGCACCCATTCATGTTGACAGCCCCATCAAACATCAAACTCCATTTGGATTCAGGGTCTGGCCCCTCCTCCGGGAGTGGTTTCTCGCAGTGTTTGGCTTTGAGAAACATGATGTCCTCATCAGGGAAATCAAATTTCATGGGTTGGTAATCATCAATCGGCTGTTGCGCAAGATAGTCTGACAAGACACTTCCTTTGATGGCCTTTTGAGAAGTATACTGGATATCATATTATGTCAAAACCATTTTCCACCGTGCAACCCTGCCTGTTAGCGCTGGTTTCTCGAAAATCTATTTGATAGGATCCATTTTGGAAATTAACAAGGTTGTGTGCCTAATCATATACTGCCTCAATCGCTTAGCAGCCCATGCAAGTGCACAGCTTGTCTTTTCAAGCATTGAGTACCGGAACTCACAGTCATTGAACTTTTTGCTCAGGTAGTAGATAGCATGCTCCTTCCTACCTGTCTCATCGTGTTGACCAAGAACACAACCCATAGAACCTTCAAGTACTGTCAAATACATTATCAAAGGCCTTCCTGAAACTGGAGGCATGAGAATTGAGCGTTCCTGCAAATATTCTTTTATTTTATCGAATGCCAATTGACAATCGTCATTCCACCTGACCGTTTGATCTTTTGTTAGCAGTTTGAATATTGGTTCGCACGTGGCTGTTAGGTGAGATATGAACCTTGCAATGTAGTTCAATCTACCCAGAAAACCACGAACCTCTTTTTCTGTTCTTGGTTCAGACATATCTTGTATTGCTTTCACTTTGGCAGGATCAACCTCAAACCCTTTTTCGCTCACAATGAAACCCAGCAGTTTTCCAGAACGCACCCCAAAAGTGCACTTGTTTGGATTCAATCTCAAACGGAACTTTCTCAACCTTTCAAACAACTTTTTCAAGTTAATCAGATGTTCCTCTTCCGTTCGCGACTTGGCAATCATGTCGTCCACATAACATTCGATCTCTTTGTGAATCAAGTCATGGAATAACGTTACCATTGCTCGCTGGTACGTTGCCCCTGCAATTTTCAACCCAAAAGGCATCACTTTATAACAGTATGTACCCCATGGAGTAATGAATATGGTCTTCTCCATATCCTCAGGCACCATCTTAATCTGATTGTACCCGTAGAAACCATCCATAAACGAGAACACTGAAAACTGAGTTGTATTGTCAACCAGCACATCTATGTGGGGTAGTGGAAAGTCATCTTTCGGGCTAGCTTTGTTAAGATCTCGATAATCCACACACATTCTAACCTTTCCATCCTTCTTTGGTACTGGCACAATGTTGGCAACCCAAGGAGGATAATTGGTCACAGCAAGAAACCCTGCGTCCCACTGCTTCTGAACCTCTTCTTTGATCTTTATGGCCATATCGGGATGAGTCCGACGAAGTTTCTGCTTGACCGGCGGGCATTCTTCTCTCAATGGCAGCCTGTGAACAACAATATCAGTATCCAACCCTGGCATGTCTTGATACGACCAGGCGAAGATATCAACATATTTACACAACATTTCAGTCAAAGCTTTCTTCACATCTGCTTGCAAGTTGGCACCAATCTTGATCTCTTTCTTAGCATCCTCGATACCAATATTGATGATCTCTATGGTCTCTTGATGAGGCTGGATGGTCCTTTCCTCTTGTTTTAACAATCTGGCCAGCTCCTCAGGGAGTTCACAGCCTTTCTCATCCTCTTCTTCGGCTTGATAAATCGGTTTGTCAAAGTCATACATGGCCATAGCAGAACCGTTATCAACGGAATCCGGAGGATCAAGTCTACACGAACAAGTTCATGCTTTATTTTAGAATTTATTTCAAAGCAAAAAGAAAGAAAAGAAACATCGCCATTTTATTATTTTTGTGTAAAACTAAAAATGAAAGACAGAGAACAAAATTTGAGTGCAAAACGTCCTTTATTAATGATTAAAATTGCAAATGTAAACAGGGTGGCCCTACAAATGAATCTATACACCTTGGGAAGAGCGCAAGATTTTAACATGCATTACGGTTAGAAAAACAAAGAAAATTACACTGTTTGAAGTGTAACTCAGATGACTTCTTCAGCGGACCAATTCTACAATGATTGTCCCGGAGCACGTGAGCGTACCCAGTTGTCCAAGTCACAGTCGCTGTCAACGCCATCTTCTGTAGCTGTACAAGACTGATCTGGGTAAATAATTCCTCCACTGCTGAAAGTGATGGGTCCACTGTTCTCTGTAACTGAAGTCATAGAGGGATGATAGCCAATACCAAACTTGTCCTCCTTCATTGGTGTCTCTATCAGCTTGCCCCAGCCCTGGGCGTTGCCTGCTCTGACCACCTCGACAGCTTGCTTATAGGACGAAATGGAGGTACCGGGTCTATCTGGTGTAGAGGAAGATTCAGGCACATTGTCAATATTCACCGCTTCAAATGACTGGCAGAGCATCTCGTGAATTTCCCCATCCATCTCGACATACTTAAATGTGGACAAATGACTAACAAAGATGTCTTCTTCACCGCACACAGTCACAACTTGTCCCTCAAACTCATACTTCAGCTTTTGGTGTAAGGTGGATGTAACAGCCCCGACCGCATGAATCCAAGGGTGACCTAATAAGCAGCTATACGCAGGCTATATATCCATCACATGGAATGTAGATTTGAACACTTGCGGTCCAATTTACACCGGCAATTCCACTTCACCAAACACAGATCTTTTTGTCTCATCGAACGCTCTGACAACCAACTCACTTGGCCTTAATATCAATCCATCAACTTCTAGCTTCATCAACGCCTTCTTAGGAAAGACATTGAGTGAGGAACCAGTGTCTACCAATACGTGAGACAACACTGCACCCCTGCACTCCATTGTAATATGCAAAGCCTTGTTGTGGTTTCTTCCTTCAGACGTCAAATTTGTGCTTGTGAACCCCAATCCGTGGCTGACATTGACATTAGAGATCACACCTTCAAGCTGATTAACGGTGATTTCCTGTGGAACATAGGCTCTCTTCAATACTTTCAACAAAGCCTCTCGGTGCGCGTCAGAACACATCAACAATGACAAGATTGAGATTTTCGAGGGCGTCTGGTTCAGTTGATCGACAATCTTGTAATCACTTTTCTTTATTATCCTCATGAACTCTTCTACCTCATTGTCAAAGGTAATCTTTGCTCTGTTTCAGGTACAGGCGCACTCTCAACCACCTGTTTTCCTTTAGCTTTTGCCGTAGCCTCAACTTCTTTATCATTGCACAAAGTTTGGGGAGCAAACAATCTTTCGCTTCTTGTAAAGCCTCCTACACCACCCACATTATCAATATTTGAACTGGATGATGTCCCGACTTCCTGCTTTTTCCCTTCATAATACACGTCTGCCCCATAGTGCCATGGGATTGCCTTCGTAGATGTAAACGAAACTGGTCCTGGCACCGTGATGGTAACAAGACTGGATCTTTCTGGCACAACACTTGCTACAGGAGCTGTACTTGCAGGCACCTGAATTTCCGCAGGAGTATAATAAATGGTCACAGTTGACACCTCATCAATATCCTTCACAATCCGGTCAAACTATAGACGGCCTTCATTGATCAGGTTCTGCAGACCAACTTTCAATTTATCACAGCCATTCTCTTGACTCATACACTCAGAATAATCTTGATCATAACCTGGGAACACCTGTCCCTTCAACAGACGATCTTTTACAACCAACAAGGAAGTCTTCACCTGACTGATATCGGCCACCAAGTTCAACCTCTTTCCATCTTCAATAGCATGCACATCTGCCGCACCATGATCAGGCATGGGGTTTTGGAGAACATTAGGAGGCAGAGAGAAATTGATTGCTTTAGCATCATCAGATCTTGTACTTTATTCTGAAACGCCCAACATTTCTCAGTGGTATGCCCCTGCGCACCAGAATGGAAATCACAACGAGTGTTGACATCAAAATTAGGTGGCAAGATTCCAGGAGCAGGAGCTTTCATAGTACGAAGCTCAACCAACTTTAATTTGAGTAACTGGGGTAACAGTGCTGAATAGGTCATAGGGAAAGGGTCAATTTTGCGGTCCCTCTGCCTAGATCTTTGCTGGAAAGGAGGTTGCTGCTGCTGAACCTGTTGTTGAGGTTGCTGCTGCTGAACAGCTAGTGCTGGGATCGTTACTGCACCTACTTGATGGTAAGCTTAAGGACGTCCTCTTCCTCGTCCTCTATACACAGCGTTGGTATCACTTTCTCTTCTTTTCTGACCACTAGCAAAAGGTTTCTTCGTCCCAGAGGAACAAGCACCACTTACGTCTTGAATCTTTCCAAGCTTTAACAGACTCTCGATCCTTTCACCCGCAATCATGATGTCAGAAAATCCTGTTGATGGACAGGCAGCCAATCTATCAAGGAATGCCCCTTGCAGGGTGCCCATAAACATATCTTCCATTTCTCTATCTAGCAAAGGAGGTTGAACCTGTGCAGCCATTTCTCTCCACCTTTGAGCGTATTCCTTGAAACTTTCCTTAGCATTCTGTGACAACCCTTGCAGTTGAGTGCGGTTGGGCGCTATGTCGATATTGTACTGATATTTCTTTAGGAATGCTTCTGCCAGATCCTTCCAACTTCTCACAGCAGCTCTGTTCAATTTCATATACCAGGTCAACGATGCTCCAGCCAAACTGTCCTGAAAATAATGCATCCATAGCTTCTCATCATCAGTATGGGCTGAGATCTTCCCAAAATAAGCCTGAATATGTGTCTGGGGACACGTATTGCCATGATATTTGTCAAAACTGGGCGGCTTGAATTTGTGAGGAATTCTGACTCCTGGTACCAGCCCCAAACTAGTAACATCAATACCCATAGAATTCTTGCATTCCATTGCCCGTATCTTCTCAGCCAACTCATCGTACCTTTTAGGATTACCCATCTCAGCATCCACTAGGGTGAACTGGTCTTCATGAGAATCTTCCTGAACAACACCAGCATTTCTGACATTTCCATTACCCAAATTACCAACAGGAGGGGGATTGCCAACAGGAGGAGGAGTGCCATGAGTCTGTGAATTGTCATTCCGATTACCTCCTGGCGTAGTCTCTGGACGCTCGACCAGAAGCCTCAATCTCTCTTGATTTTGTGCCATACCAGTCATGAGAGTCATGAATTGATCCATGCGTGCCCTCATTTTAGCCAAATCCTTCTGCATTTGATCCATAATCCTTGCTTGATTTCTTCGAGTTGAGTATCGGTGTACGTGATTCTCAGCTATAATGGCTTAAACCAAATAAAGGTTAGAGATCTCCTGCAACAAGGTACCTGAAAAAGCAAGCAACAAAATGCAAAATGATATTCAATGCAATGTTTATTCATTTTGAGGCATTCCTTCCTTCGATTCCAGTTTGACCAAAAGGGAACAATGCATACTCCTGTAATTGTTAACAATGACAGAACATCAGAGGTGCATATTAATATTTCAGAATACCCATCATACGGCCCAGTGAGTGTGTGAATCATTGTATAATTTGACGAAGAATCCACCTCAATAATACCAAACAAAGCCAATAGTATAAATGAAACAAAACCCACAGCCAGGTGTGGAACAGTTAAATACAAATTATTTCTGAACAAATACAACTGAATAGCATGAATACAAACAAAAGAAAACCCATCAACAAGCCTGATGGTGATTCCCCAGAATAACAACAACACAACTCAAACACTGAGCCCATATAAATCTTCCCGGACCTCCTTGAGAAGCGCTTCAGTAACTGGATCATTTGGGCGCTCGGTAAGACTTCTGATCAGTTGACTCCTTAACTTGACAGCTTCTTCTAGCTTTCGGATTTGATCTTTAACAGCTAGCTCTTTGGCTCTCTTTACTCCAGCGCAGACTTTCAGATCTTCGATCTCTTGATTAGTTAAACTTAGTTGCTGGAGAAATTCACTTTCTTTGCTGCTCAAATTTTTCCTCAACTCGTCATTTTCAGCCCTGATTCTCGCCTCGATCTCCCTCCGACATTCGGAGAACTCATCCCATCGCTGTTGTCCCTTGGCAAGGGCATTCTCAGACTTGGTCAACTGCTCATTGATGCGCTTGCACGCCTCTTTTAGTGCTATCTCATTCTGTTTGACCTTGCGAATATAGATGGTGTCTTCAGCCATTCTTTTCTCATTCGCCTCATGACGCTCAGTCAGCTTTTACAGTTCATATTCAACATTACGCTTTTCACAAAGCGTTTTTCTAAGTCCTTCGCTTAGCTTCTCATTCATTTTGACTGTCTTATCCATCTCCGCTTTAAGCTTGTTATATTCAGCAACGGTTATCATGGTCACTGGTTCTACAGCAACTGGATCTGATGATCTTTCTTGAGAAAACGGAAAAAGAGTGATCTGAACTCTTCTTTTCAACCAGGCATCAAATTGAGAAGAAGACACATTTTTGCACTTGCCGAAGACAACTTTACCCTTCGTTTGCAAATTTTCCCAAGCTCCAGCCGCTTGCCTTACCAACAAAAGATTGTCCTTCACAGGGAAAAAGAAAGATTCTTCCAAATCACTGTCCCTCGGAGGCTCTATTAAGGCAAATCCTAACTATCTCCTAAGAATAACAGGGTTGTAATTGATGCAACCCTTTATTCCCCAGAGTGGCACATTAGGATGTCTTCCACAGCTACTGACAAAATCTCCACCCATCGTCCTTTGATTGAACCAATGAATGTCCTTTGCTGTCAACTGAATCATCCTTTTAGCCCAATTCTTTGCAGGATGAGGATCCAAAAAGACCTCTGAATTTTGTAAATGACTCATGAGCCACTTATGGAACAGAGGTGCGCAACATCTAACCAAACCTCCTCGTTTCTTCTCATTTTTAAAATGCACAGAATAGTACAAATCACCCAGGAGTGTAGGTATAGGATTCTTCAGCACAAAAATATGGATTGCACTCATGTCCACAAACTTAGGTTCATCAGCAAACAACATAATTCCATAGATGCTCAAAGCCAGGATTGCACAAACGGTTTCCCACTGAGACTTAGCAGCACATTCTTCAGCTTTAGAAACCAAGAAGTCCAAATGAAAACCAGATAAACCTCCTTTGGTGGCGAGGTTATCTGCTACCACAGGTACGCTCAGATGGAGGGCCTTAGATATCTCTTCAGGCTTTGGAGGGCGCATGTCAGAGTTGAAAGGAATCTGGTACTTGAGAGGCACACCTAGAAGCAGGGCATACTCTTCTAGCATCGGGGCCAACTGAAAATCCAAGAAAGTGAAGCACCTTAGCTGTGGGTCATAAAACTGTAAGCACGTATGGATGAGACTCCTTTCTGAAGCATTCAAGTCAACAACCATAGTCATAATCTCCCCATAAGCCTTTCGGAACATACCCACATGGTCCGGAGTAATAAGCGAAACCATCTTTTGTAACTGTCCCACCTTTGTGTCAAATAAAGTATAATGCACATTGTTCTTCCTGGGAATCTCCATAGCTGAAAAAGGGAACTGTCAACTGGAATCGAAAGGAAGTATACCCTGCAAATGAATAAAATGGAGGTTAAATGCAGGAATGCTAATGATGATATGTATGCAAGGGCATGTGATCAGTGCTGCACAAATAATGCTGAACCTATTGTACTGCAATCTGAATTTGATGAAATATACAACACCAGGATAAGAAGTCCAATAACAAATCCAGAACAAATGTGAACTGATCAGGACCAAAGATTCGGTAACCAATCCAGAACAAATAAGAAAATCGGGTATTATGAAGGTCAAGGGTTCCTGCACACCTATAAACAATCTCCCCCATCTCACATGTATGTACTAGAAGGTGAGGATCCTTAAATTCGAATCTCGGAATGAGAAGCAATAGCACATTCAGCCCGAAGGATACAGTGCTATCGCCAAACAAAGAGATCGTCTTCTGATTCACCTCAAAATAAAGAGGGGTCATCCTAAAAGGTCATCCAGACTTAACAACTCTTCCAGATAACTCTACCATCGTGGAAGATCCACAACGCAGAATTCTCTAGAGAGAACCACATCCAGATTGTATTTCATATTCCCTCCTCGAACCGAGATGGAACGCGAGAGGACATGAAACACGTTAAACATAAGTGCACTCAGGCCTGTGTATTGGGCCTATCTCTCAGAATACCCCATCCTGCCAAACAGACAAAGCAGCACCATCCAGTATAGCATAATATAGCATATGAAATGAAAATGCTAAGATGCGATAAATACAGTAGTATACAATAAAATACAGTAAAGCAGTAATACAGTAAATAGTAGTACAGTACAACAGTAAATATAGCACAACAGTAAACACCCAATGAAAGAAAGACAGACAAGCGCTAGGATGGACTCGCTAAGGAAACCAGAGATTCTGGGTTCGATCCCCAGCAGAGTCGCCAGCTGTCGCTCCCAGGATTTTTATCCTAGTACAAACGCGAAAGTGGCACCGAAACAGAGTCGCCAGCAATGTGTATTTATCCCAAGAGAGGGAAAGGAAACACTGTGTAAACCTGGGGGAAAGGAAAGAGCATGGTCTTGCGACCAAGAGAAATGGGTTCGGGAGTCGGTTACGCGAGAGGAAGGTATTAGCACCCCCACACGTCCATCGTACCCGATGGGATCCACGCTTGCTTGTCTCGATCAAAGGGTGTAAGGAAAAGATATTGGAAAAGGAAATGCTAGATAGTGAACTGGAAAAGGAAAGGAGAGAAAGAGAAACAAATGTAGGGAAAATAAAAGAAGTGCTCGAATGGGCCCTACCCCACTGCCTACGTATCTCATCGGGAACATGAGAATCAGAGCGACGTAGTTTCCCTCACTAGGGATGGATTGCTTGTGTTTTAGGGAACGACTAATGTTCTAGCTCAGGTGTTGCAGCTCGCTGTATGGAGACTTAGGCGTTACCGTCTTGCAAGAGAACGAGGAGAAGCACGTTCGTACGTTGAGAATGAGTGAGATGAGAAAATAATTCCTGAAGGAAAGACATTATTGTTTGTTTTTGTCTTTTAAGAAAGAAGTGTTTTGATTATTTTATGTTTTGTAACACGTATTGTATTTAAGTCCCTCATGTAGGATCGAATGCCTCGCATATCGACCCGAGATGGGACGTACGCTAAACATTCTAAGAAAATGAGAGAAGATCCCTCACTATCTCATTCTCACATGAAAGGCTCAAATACAATATTTGTTATGCCTTTATTAAGTGTTTTTTTTACTTTTGTTTGAAGAAGAGAAGAAGAGACTCAAAAGCGGAGTAAAGGTAAAAACTAAAGGAGACTAAGACTCACCCTAATGTTAGCAAGCTTGGTGATCCCATGGTTAATGAGGTTTAAGGAACCTAATCCTAAAGAAAGGAGAAGAAGAAAGAAAAAGGAAAGAAAGCAACTTACTTCCAAGATGGAAGTTAAGTTGTTTCTAAGAGGGAAGAAAGAAGATTGTGAAAGCAAAGAATTATTAAATGCTTAAACAACACAAATTGAATGATTAAAAGAAGAAGTAAGAAAAAAGAATGTGGATGTATATCCACACTCAAGTGACTTACCATTAGCCCCTGAAATGGTTAGTACAATTATTTACAAGTGAAGAAACAAGTTAAGATGAACAAGTAAGACTTACACAAATCAATAACCAAAGTAAAAACATCTTAAAGGTTAGGGGAAGCACAAAGTCAGAAGGCATATCATAAGAATGTTCTCTAATAATATGAGAGAAAACACAAATCAAATGCACACAAACAATGTCTTCAATCACAAAGAAATGCATTATGAAAGAAATAAATGAAGAATGAGTGGATATGCAAAGTGATCATGCAATAATGCTTCAAGTAATGTCAAAGTCAGACTGTGGATGACCTAAACATGTGCCTAAACATGATGTACAAATCCCACATGAGGCAAACAATCAAGTATCCAAGCATTAGGAGTGATTAGGAGAAGAAGTGAGAAGATATGAACATGGATTTAACATGGAAAGAAATTACTTAAGGCATAAGTCAAACCTAAAAAAGTTCAAGATGAAACTCAAGTATCACAATAAGAAGTGGTATTACATATTAATATGAACATAAGATGCACAAGACAATCACATTCAAGCAATTACAAGTCATTTAGAAGTTAGAGGAAAAAGAAACATGCATTTGGATGCAACATGTTCAAGTATGCGGAGTAAGACATAAATGGCATATGGAATGAATGCAATGCTTTAAAGTCAGAAGCATACATCATATGAAATGCAAATGGATAGTATGGCATGGCCTAAACAAACCAATTACAATTCAAGTTGGCACTTAAATGCAAAAGGAATGATGAATTAGGTCAAAAGGAAACATGTGAAACAAGTATTGAACATGAACACAAAAAAGACATCAACTTCAAACCAAGGACATATAATTTCACTCAAAAGACCTATAATGATCTAAACATGGTTCAAGAAGTCAAGAAGAAAGATCTCATACAATGGCACAAGTGCCTTCTCAAGCAAGTAAACAAAACATGACCAAGGAAGTTCATAAAAAGAGACCTCAAACAAGAGCCATCAAACAAATACCAAACATAATTCAAAAATCACCAAATTAGGTCTCAAGAAACCTCAACCAGAAGCAAATATCATACCAAAAACTCATGTAAAGAATCCCAAGTAAACTTAATCAAACAAGCATGGCAAAGTCATTAAGATTTTACATGATCATGCACAAAGAAATGACTCAAAATATGATGCAAAGATGGTTTTAAAAATATGAAAAAAATGTTTTTAAATGATTCAAAGTGTCCTCTGAAATATGCAAAAAGAATGAGGATCAAACTATATACCAATGATGAGAAATAAAATCAACAAGGCAGAGTGTTCACAAATGAAACCATCCAACAAGACATTCAAGCAACAATTAATTCAGAAGCAAAAAATAATAGAAAAATGGAAAATAAAATTTGTAAAAATTTTAAAAAACTATGAATATGATTCATGAATTTTATTATGATTTTTAGAAGTGTTTTACTATTTTTAAAAATAAAAAATGAAACAAGATATGCAAAATAAAACTAAAAATGACATAACATGAACAGGGGGTGCAATCAGAGTAATTCCACGTTCAAAATTCCCAATGGGCTCAGAGTGGGGGTGTAGATATTGATTTGAGTCCAATCCAATTAAAAACATGTGCGCGTGTGATGCAGTGTACAATCATTCACCATGAGGATGCAATCATAACCATACAATGAATCAAATCACATGATCTAACGCACCACATATCACGCGCACCAAAGCTACCATGCACATGCACTCACAAGAATACTCATATTAAAAATAAATTGCACGTGTGACGCACATGTCTCATTAATGCGTTGGCAACACACCAACCATTGGATCATTTTGATAGGATCAATCACACATGATGAACGGATCATACTGAAAGCACACAATAATAACCATGGAATACATGCACTCAAACACTCAGGTTATGAAAGAATTTTAATATGTTGGCAACATATCAACCACACGATGCACAGATCCAACGGTCACAATTCAAACATGCAAAACCCTAGAATTAAAAACTCACCGGCCGGAGAAGGACCTCCGGTCATCTTCTCCGGCGAGCAACCACCACCTGCAACCTTACATGTATCCAGAAATCCATGATTCGCATACCAAAATGAAGAGGAAGTAATGGAGATCAAGCATACATAATCATTTCTCAGAGATCATGCACACACAACACAAACCGAGCCAAAACAAATTGCCCTAATATCACACCTAAGCTCCTAAAGAGCCTATCAACTAGCCAGGACTCACGCATAGCTTCTAATAAGCTCTAAACAACATGAAGCAAGTTAAATCACATTGATACGAAGCATTAAGGTTGAGTAAATCAAAGCCTGAAAATATGGAGAAACTTGAAGTCTTGAGAAAACCAGAGAACTTGAGACGTTGAGCTTGTAGAACTTCAGATTTAAGCAAAATAAATGCTGCTGATCTTGAATATGAGAAGAAAACAGCAATTGCAATGATGTTGATCTTGGAGAAATGAGTGTATTCTTGAGTGTTCTTGTTCAATAATCAGCAAAATGATGAAGATGATTGAGAAGAATGATGAAATCACGTGAGAGTGAGAGAGTAGAGAGAATCTCAGAGGAAAAAATGAGAATGATTTGAGAGAAAGTGTGAGAATGAAGTGTTGGAATGAAATTATGAAGTGTGATTTGATTTATATGTTGAGTTTAGTAGATTGAACCAAGGTTAATTGGGTGAGTTAACTGAATCCAAATTGAGTTAACTGAGCTGTCCCTAACTAACTGAGTTAAGTTAGTTAGGGCGAGTTATCCTTGGGTGTGATATGGTGAGGTTGAGATTCATGGAGTTTATGGTGTGGATGAAGTGAATGGTGATGATAAGGTCACGGCTGTAGCAGAGAAACTTGTTCAGCAAGTTTATTCTTTCTTCTCTTATGTATGAAGCAACATGGGGAATCCATCGTGCATAAGAGATGTTTGGCTTAAAGTGGAAATGAACATAGGGTGTATGCGTGTGAATGTTAAGACAACAACAACAACATTTCATTTTTTGATTTTGTAACAGCTTGGTTCCAAGGGAAAAATGGTGGTTTGGTGGTGAATTTCTCCATGCATGGTAGATGGTTTAGTGAGCTTTTAATGTCAAATGAAAGAGGGAATATGGGAGAGCATACTTGGTGTGAGAATTGGATTGAAATGAAGCCTCAAACACACTTAAAAATGGCTATGAACACCATGATTCAAAACTGGTTGGTGGGCGTGGCAAGTGGTTGGTTGGCAAGGCAACTTGGTGCATGGAATTTCAGCATGAACAAACTAACTTGAGCCCAATATATCTCCATCATAACTTGATCAAATCAAAATTTGTCCAACATCAACATTGAAGAGGGCATGGCAAGGAACAACTTTGATGTTGAAAAGTTTTTCATTTGGAGCCTACATCATTGAGAAAAATGGGTGGAAATTTGGCACACCAAGTGTTTGTCAAAATTATGGCGCGTGTGCCTGGGCATGCTTGGTCATGACTTGGTTTTGGACCTAGTTTCATCAAACTTTGATCAACCATAACTCACTCAATTTTTATCCAATGGAGGAGTACTTTATATGGATTTGAAGCTTAGAACATGAACTTTAATTGGCTCAACTTGGACCTAAGGTTTGAACCTTTTATCTTGAAGAAAGAGAGCCTCAAAGTAGGGTGCAAAATGGTCCAAACTTACTATTTTTGGCAACCCTAAAGTTTCTATTTTTGGCAGTTTTGTAAATTCTTGATTTTTCATTATTCCTCCATCATTTCTTGATCAAATTTTGTCCATTGAACATATATAACATGAATTTCATGAATTTGACCTTAGAAAGTCAAGAGTTGACTTTTTTCACTGCACAATTGACTTTTTCCCCAATTTCTTGATTATCAAGCAACTGATCAATTGGGACCCTTCTGAAACCAATTGATGAGCAATTTCCCATCCATATACACTTAAGAACATAAGGAATATTATGAGATCAAGTTTTGTCCAAAAAATCAGAGATAAACTGATTTTAGGTCAAACCCTAATTTTGGCACCCTCTGGTTAGGAGGAAATAACACCTCCTCCAAATCCAAATTCCTCTGAATATGATGTGTATCCTCTCAAACAAAGATGAGATATGGCATTTGGAGATGATAAAAACTCAAAGAGCTTGCCCATTTGGGGGTCAACTCCCAATTTTTTACTGCCTTGTGTAGGAAGTGATGCACTGCCCAATTTTCTTGATGAATTCTCTTCTTCTCATGCCTTGTGGGACCAATTGAGATGACATGTGATGTAAGAGACCTTTTAAGCTTGTGGGAGACCCTTGGCTCTTATTTCCTTTGCTTTGGATGATCAACACCTTAGAGAACCACTGATCACATGCCCTTATGCAAGATGCAATGCAATGCTTGATGTTTTATTTTTCTATGCTTGAATGTAATGCAATGAAATGAAAGCTCATGCTAGATGATATGAAAAGAATGAGAGGGCAAATTTTGGGGTATGATAGCTGCCCCTATTCAATCACTGTAGACCTAAATGGATGATAGCGATTGCTTTCAGACGTTCAAGGTATGGAGGGATTGAATAACGAAGAATAACCCGAAAATTTGCGCTCTGTGGAGAAGAAGAAAAGGGATATAAACTCCACTAAATGAACTCTGCTTGATTAAAACTCTGATGGGAAGAATAGCTTTGGAAAATTGTCTTTTGGAACGACGCCAGACGACTACTAGCTCGCCATGCTACTGGTGGATTTTAATAATGTCTTTTTGCACGACGCCAGACGACTACTGGCTCGCCACACTACCGGTGGACTTCAATAATGTCTTTTGGCACGACGTCAGACGACTACTGGCTTGCCACGCTGCTGGTGGACTTTAACAATGTCTTTTAGAATGATGCCAGACGACTACTGGCTCGCCACGCTGCTGGTGGACTTTAACAATGTCTTTTCAAACGACGCTAGACGATTACTGGCACGCCACACTGCTGATGGACTTTAATAATGTCTTTTTGCACGACGCCAGATGACTACTGGCTTGCCACACTGCTGGTTGACTTCAATAATGTCTTTTGGAACGACGCCAGACGACTACTGGCTCGCCACGCTGCTGGTGGACTTTGCTCATTTGCCACCCGAAGACGGACTTTTGCCAATCTGCTGTTGGACTTTGTTGATTTGCCACCCGAAGATGGACTTTTTCCAATCTGCTATTTGACTTTGAGGATTTGCCACCTGAAGACGGACTTTTGCCAATCTGCTGTTGGACTTTGAGGATTTGCCACCCGAAGACGGACTTTTTCCAATCTGCTGTTGGACTTTGATCATTCCAATACTGGATTACACTCTGCATGTATGTCAAACATCTCTGCTGACTCTGTTGAGGAACAATGATCAATGATTTTCTATTAGAGACTCCTGCAAGGATGGTATCTCTGTTGGAGAATAAATGAACAATCTGCTTGCTTCGAATTGTCACGCTTGCCAAAAATAAATTGGACTTTGGGATATGAGGGGAGTGATGATTCTGCCAGGAATTACTTTATCTGCTTGGGAATGAACTCTGGTCACAGCAACTCCGTTGGGGATGAGATTTTCTGAATGACGCTCCTGCTGGGGGAGAAGTCATTAAAACTCTGCTTGGGGGTCCACCCAACTCGAGATCCTTTGTGGGGACCATCAGCCTTTTAACTCGGCTGGGGAAAGAATGTACTAACACCTTGCTGAGGAAGAGACTCTGTTGATCTGATAAACCTCTGCGGGGATAAAAACAACTTAGCTGGGGAGTATTGCTGACAAGATTCAATGCTGAACTCTATGGGGAATACAACCACCAGAGATATGATCTTGCTGGGGACCAGGGCTACTCCGTCGGGAATACGCAAATCCTGGTTAGAAGACGTTATATTGCAACACGCTGGGAGAGATTCCTTAGAGATTTGCTGGGGAAACACAAAACAACTTCCCTGGTAGTCTGCTGAGGAACAAAACTGTCGAGCTTAGGATAAATACCACAATGCCCCACATTAGGCAAACTTTCCTCTTGACAACTCCACTGGGGATACTGAGCTTACAACAAACTCTATTGGGGAGCATCGTTTCAAAGCGTCTCGTGTTGGGGAATATCTCTTAAGAGGATTTTACAGAAGACCCAACATCTTCAAACTCTTCTGGGGATAATAGATTTGGAACATCTTTTGCTGGGGAAATTCAATATGCCCCATGTTTGAGAGGATCAACGACTTGCTTTTGCCCCATGATACAAGACTGATTTGAAGAAAATGTCACAAGAGGATTTTACAGAAGATTAAGCATCTTCAAACTCCTGACGACTTCACTGGGGATTGACCATTAACTTTGGTGTCTGCGAAGCAACTCTGCTAGACAATTTGCAACCGTTATCGACACAGAAAAGCTTGTAGCTGTTGGAAGTGCTGAATGAGAGAATCGACTTAATAAGATACAACGATACTCAGTTGAACTCAATTCACCGATATCGAGATGTCGTGACGACCGTTGACCGGATGATGGACTCAATTAGTAAACGTTGCGACAAAAGGGTGACAAGAGAATCCTTCCCTGAATATGATTGCCCTAGTCTTCTGCGTGGGAATAAGTGACTACTCGTCTAGGAGAAAAGCCTCTTGTGCTTGAAATCATCTGGATCTGTTACCTGCAACAAAAGAATATGCACATGTGCCCCAGGATATTGCGTTGTTTGAATCCACCATCCAGGATTATTCAACATTCAAAGTAATTTTAAATGTTTTTCTACGCATGTTATTGTAAAGCCACCATGTTTTCAAATGCAATGTTTTATCAAGAATTCAGACGTTTTTGCAAACAAAGCAGTAAAACAAAATAAGAAGCTTTTTACTAAAATTCAATTTATTGAAGAAAAGCCCAGAATAGGCAATTACATCAGGAAGCAATCCTTGGAAAGAGGTGATCGCTGAAAATTGAGAAAAGAAACTATCCTAATGGCAATGTGAAAACGACATTCCACTGAGTTTCAATCCTGCTATGGCCAGTATGTCTTCAAGACTCCCCGACCTTGCCTTCTGAGGAATGATCAGACTGATTCCTACCCTTTGGAATGTTAGTTGCTGAAACGGTGATGGAGTACAGATAACTCAGACTATAGTCGTTCGCTTAAATCCCTCTTTTGCATGGACCGCCCTTTCGGGTTTTCAATCCATCGGGATACCCTTTTTTGCCTGAGTTGTCCTTGCGGATTTTCAACTCACCAGGTGTACACTTTTTAATTTTTTATCCCTAACTTTTGCCCGAACCTTTTTATTCTGTTTTTGTGGTTCGCCGGGATGCCCTTTTTTGCCTGGACTTTTCTTTTTTTGTCCAGCGGGTCTATTTATGCGAAGTATTTTTTGACTACGTCTGAGTTGACAGGGGATCAAAAGTCTTCGCCGTCCATGGTTGTAAGTAATAAGGCTCCGCCCGAGAAGACCTTCTTAACCACGAATGAACCTTCATAGTTGGGAGTCCATTTGGCCCTGTGATCTGTACTAGGAAGAAGGATACTTTTGAGTACCACATCTCCAACTTTGTAAACCCGAGGACGCACTTTTTGGTCGAATGCCTGTTTCATCCTCTGTTGGTATAACTGCCTATGACACACAGCTGCCAACCGTTTCTCTTCAATAAGGCTCAAGTGATTAAATCTAGCGCGAACCCACTCAGCTTCGTCTAACTTGACATCCATCATGACTCTGAGGGAGGGAATCTCCACTTCAACCGGTAGTACAGCCTCCATACCGTATACAAGGGAGAATGGTGTTGCCCCAGTGCACGTGCGTACTGACGTTCGGTACCCATGCAAAGCAAATGGTAACATCTTATGCCAATCTTTGTATGTGACAACCATTTTCTGCACAATCTTCTTAATATTCTTGTTGGCCGCCTCCACAGCGCCATTCATCTTCGGGCGATACGGAGAAGAATTGTGATGTTCAATTTAGAAGTCCTGGCACAGCTCAGCCATCATTTTGTTGTTCAGATTAGAGCCATTATCAGTAATGATTCTCTCGGGCACTCCATAGCGACAAATGATATCCCGCTTCAAGAAACGAGCTACCACTTTCTTAGTGACGTTGGCATAAGATGCTGCTTCAACCCATTTAGTGAAATAATCAATGGCGACCAAGATGAAACGATGGCCGTTTGAAGCAGTAGGCTCAATCTTTCTGATCATGTCAGTGCCCCACATAGCAAAGGGCCAAGGAGATGACATGACGCTCAATGGATTTGGAGGAACGTGTACTTTGTCTGCATAGATCTGGCATTTATGACATTTGCGGGCGTACTTGTAACAATCTGCCTCCATTTTCAACCAGTAATATCTTGACCTCAATAATTTCTTAGCCATTGCATGTCCTCCGGCATGGGTACCAAAAAATCCTTCATGCACTTCCTGCATTAACAGGTCTGCTTCGTGTCTATCCACGCATCTGAGCAGCACCATGTCGAAATTCCGTTTGTACAACACGTCATCCTAATTCAAGAAGAAGCTACCAGGTAACCTTCTCAACGTCTTCTTATCTTTAGTAGATGCCCCAGGCGGGTACTCTTGACGTTTCAAGAAACACTTGATGTCATGAAACCATGGCTTGTCACCAGACGTTGCATCAACATCAAACACAAATGCAGGTCTGTCAAGACGAGACACTTTAATCTTAGGGACATGATTCCATCTTTGCACTTTGATCATGTGATGCGGTGTATTCGCAAGTGCACGAATTGCGTCAGAGTAATATAAAAAGTTATCGTATCCACAGAGACCAAATGTCAATCTAACGATTTTCGTTTGTTACAGTACTTATCTAAGGCAGTTCAATTCAGGGTTTACTAATGCAGAGGAAAATAAATAAAAGTAAATGACGAGGTAATAAAATTCAGACAAAACAATAGGCTTGAATGTAATTCTCATAACCGATAATATTTCTATATTCATCAACAGAACTACTTACGGGCAATATCTTCTATTTTAGGAAAAGAATTCAATTTAACAGGAACTGTCGCTTTCGCGTAGTCAAAACCAAGTTTACCCTCTAAACTAACCCCTTTATTGTCACTTATAAAAAGGCGCGCATTGCGTTAGAGTCATGGAAAACTTACTATTAAGAAATGCAAATTCTAAACTAAACAGAAAAGTATTTCTACCTGAAATCTCTAAACTAAAGAGGTTCAAAATGAACCAGATTCTAATTCCACTAACGCGTCCGAAAATAGTTTAAAATCTCTTTTCTAAAGTGTTAAAAATCCCTACTCAACTGAGCAAAGCGCTTTCGCTGTATTTAATCAGTTGAGAACTAAACAAGTTCACAAATAGTTGGACGGCTTTCGATCTTACCCAACATTGCTTTTAAGTACAGAAAACTTGTGTTAAAGATTAAAACAGCCCTTAAGTATTTCTATTAACATATAGACGTATTACGGTGGTTATGGTCTTTACATTCTTACCTATCTAAAACTTAGCCAGCCATGGTAGTTATAACAGTCATATTAATTCTTATCATGTATGGAATTAAGTCTTTTGAAAAGTAAAGTTTTGAAAAGTAAGGCAAGACAATAAATAAACAAAATAAAGCAAGTGCAAGAAATAAATGAAAGTAAATGCGATTAAAATAAAACCTGCTCCAAAGCGGAGTCTTTAAATCTGGTACAATGTACGGAAAAGAAAATGCTGGCAGGATTACTTCTACCAAAGTGCTCCAACTTGATTACAGACACTCCAAGACTTGATTACAAACTCGATCACACACAGTGCAATAACTCCTCGATGTGAGAAGATTACCGCTTTACAAGAGTGAAATTTATGCCTAGGGTGAAGTAAACTAAGATTGGATGATCCTAAAATTCGAGTCCTGAGAGTATTTATAGGCAAAGTTGGCATGGTGAAAAGACAAAAGTGACCTTGGCTTGAAAATGGGCGGGAACTGATTTTGCCTTGTCGCGCCCGCGACAGGCCTACCGCGCCCGCGACAAGAGGAAAATGGCAAAGGACGTGGGAACGTGGCAGTTGAGTTGTGGAGATCATGGGACACGTCGTCGCCTACCCTGGGGCGCCCGCGACAAGAGAAGCGACAAGAGTAAATTGCTGCCAAACTTAAATTCTTGCTCCTTTTGTACCCTTTTTTGTCTGGGACCTCGATTTATTGAAAACCTGAAAACAAAGGGAAACATAACAATAACAAAGCAAAAATAATATTAAAACAACTAATATGCATGTGAAATCAGAGTCGAAAATACAGTATAATTTAGTGTCATCAAATTCTCCCACACTTAGACCTTTGCTTGTCCTCAAGCAAAACATTTAAAGCTCATAGAAAAATCAGTGTCGATTGATGATTTTTGGGTAAAAAGGGCTTCTAGGTCCGAGTCTGGATGCAGTGGTCGGTACTAACTGAGTGAACCAAGGGCATCGTGATGACACTAATCCGCAAATACGGACATAAACTTCGCTCCTATACCAATCAACCCATTATATCCCACAATACCTAGGCCTTCCTTTTCCATCTCTTTTGAGTCCTTTTCATTCAAGCGCAATCACATTAAGCCCGTTTTCCGCACATGCTTCATGGTAGAGTGACCTGTTAGTGATTATGATCTTTTCATACCGGATTTCTGGCACAAGGAACTGTGTAAAATCCTTTTATTCCTCTCAAGTGCAGTTGTGGGGGATCGGATCGTAATCCGCCCTACCGAGTTCAGCGCCAGATACCTCTGAACCAACTGAAATGAGTAAGCTAAACATCTTATTACTTTTTTCTTTTTCTTCTTTTCATTTTTTTTTCTTCTTTTTTTTCATCATTTTTTTTTGTATATGTACTCAGATCAATCACTTATATTCGTCGGTCTCCTACTTAGAACATGTTTAGGCCGGAGCTGATTGCTGAAATAAACTACTAAGGATGATTTTGAAATGAAATTAGGGCCATGGTACATGGGGTTTTAGGTGTGATTCTTATATTTACGAAGTTCATGGTGTAAGGACGATACTGATGTTTCGAAGGTTCTCCCAAGTCACCGTATCCTAACCCGAACCTGTCTTAAAGTCCATAAATTTTTCAGAACAACACTTTTTTTCTAGAATTTTTTTTTTTTTTTTGGTGTTAAAATATGTGGGAAAAAATGAAGGTGAACCAAAAAATATACTTATACTAATGACTCTTCAAACACATGCATTTTCTAAAATAGAAACAAAAGTAAATAACTGAAGGGAAATAAAAATAAACTACTAAAACGACGGAAATAAAAATGATAAAATCTCCTCCCACACTTAAATCAAACATTGTCCCCAATGTTTCGAAGTAAGCTAAGGAGAAAGGAACCTGGCAAAACTAGTGAGGATCGCTGGTGCCCTCGCCGCCCTGTGCTGAACGCTCGGAACGACGGGATCTGCTACGGTGATGGTCTCGCTGGTCCATCCTAGTCTGTAATTCTGCCTGAGCAGCTTTCACCTCATGAAGGTTACCTAAGATGGAGCCCTGAGTGGCCTCCATAAGCTGAAAGTGCTGATGGTTATATTGCTGTTGACGGGACTGCTCATTGGTGATCGCAAGCAGAGTACGAGAGATGGTCTCGTAAGATTGGTCTGCTCTCCGCCGCGACTCTTGCATAAAGCTCATCTGGTCCGCCATCTGTGTTGAATGGAAGAGAGCAGGTCTTCATGTCGTGCTTCTCTAGCCATATGGTCTCGCCACATCACCTCCGTAATATAAAATCCGGGAGCAGCTCCTGCAAAAGTGTTAGAAGAAGATGCTGCGGTGTGTGATTATGTAGGGCGAGGGGGGACACACGCTCTCTATGGTCATACTCATCATCTGTGTCGGGCCCTCATTGTCATGGGCATTAGGAGGAATTGGACCTTGAAAAGGTGGGGCAGTAAGGTCATAGATCCAGTTCCTTTCGAATCGTACATCTGTACGTCTACTGCACAGCATAACAATTGATTCGATGGCTACCCCGTGAATCATCAACTCATAACCACCAGCCCTCCTCGATCGGCACAATTTCATGGCTTTCAGAAATTTTAAATTAATTGTGCGAGGGGGTGTCGCTCCCGGGATTTTCATCCTAGTACAAACGCGAAAGTGGCACCGAACAAAGTCGCCAGCAATGTGTATTTATCCCACGAGAGAGAAAGGAAACACCGCATAAACCTGAAGAGAAGGAAAAGCATGGTCTTGCGACCAAAAGAACTGGGTTCGGGAGTCGGTTACGCGAGAGGAAGGTATTAGCACCCCCACGCGTCCATCGTACCCGATGGGATCCACGCTTGCTTGTCTCGATCAAAGGGTGTAAGAAAAGGATACTGGAAAAAGGAACTGGAAAAGGAATGGAAAGAGAAAGAGAAACAAATGTAGGGAAAATAAAAGAAGTGCTCGCATGGGCCCTACCCCACTGCCTACGTATCTCATCGGGAACATGAGAATCAGAGCGACGTAGTTCCCCTCACTAGGGATGGTTGTTTGTGTTTTTTAGTGGAATACGTCAACGTTCGCGTCCTAGCAGTTTAGGTGTTGCAGCTCGCTGTAGGGAGACTTAGGCGTTACCTGTTTGCGGTAGAACGGAAATGACGCATCCTTAAGGAATGATTGAAGGAGATGAGAAAAGAATTCCCGAAGGAAAGACGTTATTGTTTGTTTTTGTCTTTTAAGAAAGATGAAATGTTTTGAATTATGTGTGTTTTGTAACACATATTGTATTTAAGTCCTTCATATAGGATTGAATGCCTCGTATATCGACCCAAGACGGGGCGTACGCTAAACATTCCAAGGAAATAAGAGAAGATCCCCCACTTCCTTGTTCCCACAAGAAAGGCCTAAATACAATAGGTGTCATGCCTTTATTAAGTGTTTTTGTTGGTTATGAAATGAAGAAGTGCTTTTTTATTTGTACCTTCAACAAGTATTGCATTTACGTCCCTCATACAAGATCAAATGTCTAACACATTGACCCAAGATGGGCCATGTGCTACACATTCTAAGATTATAAGAGAAGACCCCTGATAATCTTTTCTTTATATGAAAGGCCTAAATGCAATAAATGCCTACCTTTATTAGATACTTTGAATTTTCTTTTGAGATGAGAAGAGAGACTCAAGAGAGGAAGAAAGGTAAAATCTATGTGATCTAAGACTCAATCCTAATTGATTAGTTAAGGGAGTGATCCTAATGGTTTGTGAGGTTTAAACCTAAAGTCTAAAGAAAGAATGAATTAAACAATTCACTTCTAAGTTAGAAGATGAATTGTAATTCAAAAAGGGAAAGTGATGAGTTATTAAGAAAAAGCACATAAGTGCTTAACAAAACACAAGATGGAATTGTAAAAGAGATAGGATAGAAGTTTGAATGTGGATTCCTTATCCACACTAAATTGCAAATTACCAAAGCCCCTACATGGTTAGTAAACATGTATAAGAAGTATAAGAAATAAAAGAACATTTAATGCACCATAAAACTCAAAAGAATTAGATGAGAAATCAAATCCTATAACTACAACTAGAATATGCATCATATGGAAAACAAAAGATTATCATCAAGCAAGTTCAAGTGAACAACCAACAATCATCATCCATGGCATTAGAACATGCTATCATAAGCAAAGGGAGATGAAAGATGAAAAGAAATGAAAGAAACATGCATAAATGAAACATGTAATTCAAGGATCAGAATTGAAATGAAATGAAAAATGATTCACAAACATCTCACAAGTGTGCATGCATAACACCTCAAGACATTTAAGAAGTGATAGAAGAAGTAGAATTGAAATGGAAGTTCAAAAGAAAGGAAAGTGCAAACACAACATGTTAAAGGTGCACAAAGTTCAAATGACAATCAACATGCAAAGATGACATATAATATGTATCAATGACCTATTATGTCACATGAATAGCTCACCAAATATGCAAATGATCATGCAAGTATGTACAAAAGAAATCATGTAAACATGCACAAAAGTTAAGATGATATGACATGTTATTATGCTTCAAATGTAATGCCTTAAACAAAAATTAAATGGACTCATGGAAATTAAGCAAGCATGTTTTAAAGATACACAAATCAGAGGTGGATCATATATCAAAGTAGCATATGAAAATTCAAGGCAAAAAGGCTTTATACAATGCACTTAGGTTAAGTATACACATCATACAAAGTAACACAAAAATGAACACCAAACATGCCATAAACTGACCTAAAAAATCAAATAAAAATCACTTAACATACCTCAAGATGCGAATGACTCAATTCAAAAAGAAGAGCATCAAAACAATTTTTAATGATCGAGAACAAAAATGCACAAATTTATGTATCACATTAAGCATGTACACAAATTGAAATTCAAAGAATATTATAGAACAGGGGCAAAAGTGTCATAAAACTAAGAAATAAAATCATGAAAAATTTTCTAAATGTCTTAAGAATGCTCATGAATTTTTGTGGAATTTTTAATGAGGCTTTGGTATTTTTAAAAAATGAAAAGCAAACGTGTAGAAAAATGAAAAAAATAAAATGAAATGTAAATGTGAATGGGGGTGTGAACATAGCAATTAATCAGTTCAAAATCATTGGGCTTTAAAAAAGAGGAGGTGTGAATATCAATCTAGCTCAGTCCATTAAGCGCGCATTCCACATTAACAACCATACACTCTCAGTCAACACAAGTCAAAGCAAGGATCACCATTGGATCAAGTCAGGTCAACAAACAAGTCAAAGTAAGCAAGATCAAGGCGCACACGTGAGGGAACACATTAACTAACACGCACTGCACTACACTATGTTTAAGTGAAATCAGAAATAATGCACGTGAGGTGCATGGGTGTTTTAATGCGCTGGCAGCTCCTCCACCCTTGGATTACACAAATCAGACTGCTGACATTAAAACTGAACATAAAACCCTAACATGAAATCACCGGCCGGAGAGGGACCTCCGGTCACCTTCTCCGGTGAGAACCACCACCTGCAACTTTCACACCACCACAGAAATGCACGATATGCATACCAAAATGAAGCTGAAGTTGAGTAGGTCATGAATACACATTTATTTTTCACATAGCAATCACACACATGGAGAAACGAAGAGATGAAATCATGCCCTAACTTTTCAAACTATGCCTTTAGAAGGCCTATCAACTAGCCGGAGTAAGCAGAGCTTCTATCAAGCTCATATTAACAAAAACAAGTCAAAATTAAGGAGAATCGAACGGAAAAAGGTTGAGTGATAAAACCTGAAAATATGGAGAAATTGGAGATGCTGAGAAAACCAGAGATTCTTGATTCCTCTTTGAGCTTCACATGGCCAAATAAAGGCTTTCAAACTCTGAAGAATGATGATGGAGATGGATTTGCAGTGTGCTTACTTCAACAATCCAAAGCTGCTTCAAGTTCAGAGATGATTGAAGATGAAACTTGAAGGTGGAATTAGAAGAGAATGATGAACTCGTGCAATGGAGAGAGATTTGATGAAAAAGAGTTAGAGAATCAGAGAGAAAAGTAGAGAGTGTTTTGGAGTGAAATGAGAAGAATGGAGTTGAAAATGAAATTAGAGTGTGAGTTTTCTATTTATAATGTGAGCTAACTATAGTTTAGTGAGTTGAGTTAAATGAGTTAGCATGGTTAAACTGAGTGCACCCTAACTAACTGAGTCAAGTTAGTTAGGGGCGAGTGAGGTTGGTTGGGATGTTATGGTGATGACCTATGGTGTGTTATGGTGAGGATTAATGGAAAAGAGTGGTGGTGATGTGTTGTTCACGAATGTAGTAGAAACTTGCCTAGCAAGTATTACCTCATTTCCCTTCTTATGCATGATGTAGCATGATGAAGCTAGTGTAAGGAAGGTGTTTGGTTAAAAGTGGAAACGAATATGGACTGTATGCGTGTGGATTGAAACATGACAACAACAACAACATTCTTTTTTCTGATTTTTAGCAGCCCAAGGTTTAATGGTTTGACGAAGAATTTCTCTCTAGTTTGTGAATGAAACAAAGAGGTATTGATGCCACATGAAAGAGGAGATATCATGGAACAAGTTTGGGGTGAAAATTGAATTGAATTGAGACTTGGAAATGGGTGAAAAGCAACTTGGAACATCAAGGTTTGGGACTGGTTTGTAGGCAAGGCAGTGGGTCGCTTGACAAGGCAGCTTGGTGCATGAAATTTCAGTTTGAACACACTAACTTGAAACCAAGATCTCTCCCTCATAAATTGATCAAATGGAATTTTGTCCAACATGAATATTGAAGATGACACTACAAAGAACAACTTTGATGTTGAAAAGTTTTCCATTTGAAGCTTTTATCTTGATGAAAAATGAGTGAACATTTGGCCCACCAACTGTTTGAGAAAAGGATGTGCGCGTGACCTGAAAATCCTTGGTCATGACCTAGTTTTTGCACTACTTTCCTCCAACTTTGATCCAACATATCTCCCTCCATTTTTATCCAATGGAGATGTTCTACACATGGATTTGAAGCTCAAAGCAAGATCTTTTGTTGTGGCCTGGTGGAATTTTCATTTGGTGCTTCAAATTTAAATGGCCTTGGTTCAAACTCTGATGCAAAATGGTCCAAAATTACTATTTTTGGAAACCCTACTTCTTCCAAAAATGGCAACTTTCCACATCTTGATTTTTTATGATTCCTTTGGAGTTTCTTGATCAAATTTTGTACATTGGACATATGTAACATGAATTTCATGAATTTGGCCTCAAAAAGTCAAGAGTTGACTTTTTCCAGTGATTATTTGACTTTGCCCCAATTTCTCTGATTTTCGATGTTTCTTCCAATTGAACCACTTCTAAAACCATTTGAGAGGCAATTTTCCACATCCATACACTTAAGGACATATAGAATATCATGACAACAAGTTTTGTCCAAAAAATCAGAGATTCCTTGATTTAATCAGAAACCCTAATTTTGACCTCCTCTAGTTATGAGGGAAAAGTGCAGTCTTCAATTTCAAATTCCTCAGAGTATGTTGTGTATCCTCTTAAAGGATGATGAGAAATTCCATTTGAGGATGACTTTGAACCAATGAACTATCCCTTTTGAGGGTTTTCCTACAGTTTGTGGATCTCTTGCATAGTGAAAAATGTAGTGCTTCAATCTCCTATTGGATCTCACTTCCTTGAGATTGTGGATGATCAATTGAGACAATATAATACATGGAAGACCTCTTGGCTTGCTTTGAGACAACATGATTGACCTTTTGTGCCTTGAATGATTCCTTGATTGTCCACCTTCCACCTGATCACATGCCTTGATGGTAAGAGGGATGCTATGCTTCATTTTTCTATGTTAAAGATGCAATGCAATGCTAATAAGGTGGATATGATATGATAAATGATAATGTTATGCTATGATGACAAAAGGGAGAGAACATTTTGGGGTATTACAGCTGCCCCTATTCAAACGCTGTAGACCTGAATGCCTGAAAGCGATTGCTTTCAGACTTTCAAGGTATATAGTGATTGAATACCAAATATCCAAAAATTTGCTCTGGATGATGAAGAACAAAAGGGATATAAACCCAATGACACTGCTGGGTTGAATCTTCAAATGAACGTTGTCGGAGAGCTCTGTCTTTTGAACGATGCCAGACGACTACTGGCTTGCCATACCGTCGATGGACTTTCAACAATGTCTTTTTGAACGACGCCAGACGGCTACTGGCTTGCCATACTGTCGATGGACTTTTAACAATGTCTTTTTGACCGACGCCAGGCGACTACTGGTTTGCCATACCGTCGATGGACTTTCAACAATGTCTTTTTGAGCGACGCCAGACGACTACTGGCTTGCCATACCGTCGATGGACTTTAGCTACTCTGCCAATCTGTCGTTGGACTTTCTGCCAAACTGTCGTTGGACTTTCACCAATTTGTGCTGGATTTCTGCCAATCTGTCGTTGGACTTCCACCAATTCGTGGTGGATTTCTGCCAATCTGTCGTTGGACTTCAAAGATTACCAAACCGGCGTTTGGGATCTCAAACTTGCCATCTTCAGATGGACTTTTACAGCTTTTACCAAACTGTCGTTGGATTTCAGTGCTTACCAAACTGGCTTTGGAAGCTTTGCCAAACTGTCGTTGGACATCGGTGCTTACCAAACTGTCGTTGGAAGCTTTGCCAAACTGTCGTTGGACTTCGGGGCTTACCAAACTGTCGTTGGAAGCTCAAAATTGCCAAATGAACGATCATCCCACCTGCTGGAATAACATGAACAAACTGTACGCATGCCAAAATAAATCGGACTTTGGATTACAAATGAACACTGCTGAGAATTACACCACCTGCTGGGTAATATCATGTGTTGACACCTTGCTAAAGGAGAGATTCTGTCGATCCCTTTAAACCTTGCTGGGGGAATTACCGCGACTCGGCTGGGGAGTATAGCAGACAAGATTCAATGCTGAACTCTGTGGGGGTACCATTACCGGAGATGCGATCTTGCTGAGAATTAGGGCTACTCTACCGGGGATATGCGAATCCTGGTTAGAACAATCCGTTGCAACATGCTGAGAAAGAATCCCCAGAAATTTGTTAGGGAAACCCAAAGCAATTCCTCGGTAACCTGCTGAGGAAGATGACTGTCGAGTTTAGGATAAATGTCACAATGCCCCATGTCGGGCGAACTTTCCCTTTGACGACTCCGCTGGGGATAATGAGTTTACAACACATTCTGCTAGAGAAAACCGCTTCAAAGCATCTCGTGCTGGGGAATGCCCTTTTAAGAGGATTTTACAGAAAACCAAATGTCTTCCAACTCTACTGGGGATAGCAGATCGGAAATATCTTTTGCTGGGGAGATAATATGCCCCATGCACGGGATGGTCAATAACTCTGCTGGGGATTGATCTTTGACACATTTCACCTGCTGAAACCTGCAGAATATATGATACTACCACTTGCCGGTACATCCTGCCAAGAGTAAACTCCACAAGGGATGTTAGTACTAAAAGTTTCGTCTCTTAAGAGGATTTTACAGAAAACCAAACGTTTTCAAACTCTTATACGAACACTCTGCCTTAAACTACCCTTCACATCGTCTGCAAGGTACTGGAGAGTTGGCACTTGTTATTGACCCGGAGTATTCACTGCATTAATAACCGTTATCAACACAGAAGAATTCCATCTTCGACCGTCGTTGCCGTCACGAAACTCGGTGGGAACTCTTGAATGGAAGAATCGACTTAACAAGATACAACAGTATCAAGTTATATCAAATATCTGCTCGTGGTTACGATCATACTGTTTGGATCGATCGTGCTCATTACCTGCAACAGAAAAAGAATATGCACATGCCCCAGGATATTGCGTGGTCTTTTGAGTCCACCATCCAAGGTTGTCCAACAAGCAAAGTAATTTCAATTGTCTTTGTGCATGTTTTTTGCAAGGCCAAGATATTTTCAAAGTAACGTTTTATTATCAAAAATCAGACGCTTTTGCAAACAAAACAGTAAAATGAAAACCAAAGCTTGTGACTGAATATTCAATTTTATTGATGAAATGCCAAAATTGGCGAATTTACAATCAGAAGCAAACCCCTGAAAGAGGCGATTGCCATAAAATTGAGAAAAGAAATCTATCCTAATGATAATACGGAAATTGGATTCCGACTGATTTCTGATTCTGTTATAGCCAGTATGTATTCCAACTCTCCTGATTATCTTTGCCTTCAGAAGTTCATGGTCGGACCAATTCCTCCTTTGGAATTTTGCCAATTCGTTGAAGAGTAGAAAACGTACAGATTAATTCAGACTGCAGTCATTCGCTTTAATCCCTCTTTTGCGTGGATCGCCTTTTCAGGTTTTCAATCCACCGGGATACCCTTTTTTGCCTAAGTTGCCCTTTCGGGTTTTCAACTTACCGGGTGTACAATTTTTTTCAATTATATCCCTAATTTTTGCCCGAACCTTTATTCTGTTTTTGGTTCGCCGGGATGCCCTTTTTTGCCTGGATTCCTTTTTTCCTTTTATCCAGCGGGTCTCTTTATACGAAGTATTTTTTAACTGCATCTGAATTAACGGGGGATGAAAAGTCTTCACCATCCATGGTTGTCAGCAATAAGGCTCCCCCTGAGAAAACCTTTTTAACCACGAATGGACCTTCATAGTTAGGAGTCCATTTTCCCCTGTGATCTGTACTCGGAGGAAGTATTCTCTTGATTACCACATCTCCGACCTTGTAAACTTGAGGTCGAACCTTTTGATCGAAAGCCCTCTTCATTCTGTGCTGGTATATCTGGCCATGGCATACTGCTGCTAGTCGCTTCTCCTCAATAAGGCTCAACAGATCAAATCTGGCTCGTACCCATTAAGCTTCATCTAGCTTAACGTCCATCAATACTCTGAGAGAAGGAATCTCCACTTCTATCGGTAGAACTGCCTCCATACCGTATACAAGTGAGTACGGCGTTGCCCTAGTGGACGTGCGGACTGATGTTCGATACCCATGCAAAGCCAATGGTAACATCTCATGCCAATCCTTGTACGTGACAACCATCTTCTGCACAATCTTCTTGATATTTTTGTTGGCCGCTTCGACCGCGCCATTCATCTTCGGGCGGTACGGAGAAGAATTGTGATGCTCGATTTTGAAGTCCCGGCATAGTTCAGCCATCATCTTATTATTCAAATTAGAACCATTATCAGTAATGATTCTTTCGGGAACTCCATATTGACAAATGATATCTCGCTTCAAGAAACGAGCCACCACTTGCTTAGTGACATTGGCATAAGATGCTGCTTCAACCCATTTAGTGAAATAATCAATGGCGACCAAGATGAAACGATGGCCGTTTGAAGCAGTAGGCTCAATTTTCCCGATCATATCAATGCCCCACATCGCAAATGGCCACGGAGAGGACATGATACTCAACAGATTGGGAGGAACGTGTACTTTGTCTGCATAGATCTGGCATTTGTGACACTTGCGGGCATACTTGCAGCAATCTGACTCCATCGTCAACCAATAATACCCCAATCTCAACAATTTCTTAGCCATCGCATATCCTCCGGCATGGGTACCGAAAGAGCCTTCGTCCACTTCAATCATCAACAAGTCTGCCTCGTGTCTATCCACACATCTGAGCAGAACCGTGTCAAAATTCCTTTTATACAGCACGCCATCTTTGTTCAAGAAGATACTACCAGCTAGCCTTCTTAATGTCTTCTTATCATTGAAAGATGCCCCAGACGGGTATTCTTGATTTTTCAAGAAGCATTTGATGTCATGGTACCAAGGCTTATCATCAGACACTGCATCAACCTCTAACACAAAAGCAGGCCTATCAAGACGAGATACATCAATCCTGGGTACAAATTTCCAACCATGCACTTTGATCATCGAAGATATAGTGGCCAAGGCATCTGCAAACTTATTCTCATCTCGGGGAACATGGTACAACTTGACAGTTGTAAAGAATGTCAGCAATCTCCTCGTATAATCTCTATATGGAATTAAATTCTACTGATGTGTGTGCCAAGTTCCCTTTACTTGATTGATTACCAGTGCTAAATCACCAAAGATATCGAGGGTCTTGATTCGTAAATCAATAGCTTCCTCGATCCCTAGTATGCAAGCTTCGTATTCTGCTTCATTGTTGGTGCACCCGAAGGTTACTCGGGTAGTGAAAGGCATGTGAACACCTTCTGGCATAATGAGGACTGCACCAACTCCGCACCCATTCATATTAACCGCCCCATCAAACATCAAACTCCATTTGGATTCAGGATCAGGCCCCTCCTCCAGAAGTGGTTCCTCGCAGTCTTTCACTTTGAGAAACATGATGTCCTCATCAGGGAAATCAAATCTCATGGGCTGGTAATCATCAAGAGGCTGTTGCGCCAGATAATCTGACAGTATACTTCCTTTGATTGCTTTTTGCGAAGTAAATTGAATGTTGTACTCTGTCAGTACCATCTGCCACCTTGCAACTCTGCCTGTAAGCGCTGGTTTCTCAAAAATATACTTAACCGGATCCAATTTTGAGATCAACAGGGTTGTATGTGTGAGCATGTATTGCCTCAATCGCTTGGCGGCCCATGCGAGTGCACAGCATGTCTTCTCAAGCATTGAATATCGCGATTCACAATCTGTAAATTTCTTGCTCAGGTAGTAAATAGCATGTTCTTTCCTACCTGTCTCGTCGTGTTGACCGAGAACACAACCCATGGATCCTTCGAGCACTGTCAAGTACATAATCAGCGGTCTCCCTTGAACTGGAGGTATCAGAATCGGAGGTTCCTGCAAATATCTTTTTATTTTATCGAATACATTTTGACAATCATCATTCCACCTGACCGTTTGATCTTTTCTTAGCATTTTGAATATCAGTTCGCAAGTGGCAGTTAGGTGAGATATGAACCTTGAAATGTAATTCAATCTCCCTAGAAAGCCGCGAACTTCTTTCTCAGTTCTCGGTACAGGCATATCTTGTATAGCTTTCACTTTAGCAGGATCAACCTCTATCCCTTTTTCACTGACAATGAAACCAAGCAATTTTCCGAACCGCACGCCGAAAGTACACTTGTTAGGATTCAGTCTCAACCTGAATTTTCTCAGCCTCTCAAACAACTTCTTCAAGTTGATCAGATGTTCCTCTTCTGTCTTTGATTTAGCAATCATGTCATCCACATAGCACTCGATCTCTTTATGAATTAGATCGTGGAATAACGTCACCATTGCTCTTTGATAAGTTGCCCCTGCGTTCTTCAACCCAAAAGGCATTACTTTGTAACAGAAGGTACCCCACGGGGTAATGAATGTGGTCTTCTCCATGTCTTCAGGCGCCATCTTTATCTGATTGTACCCGGAGAATCCATACATAAATGAGAACACTGAAAACTGAGCGGTACTATCAACCAGCACGTCAATATGAGGGAGTGGAAAGTCATCTTTAGGGCTCGCCCTGTTGAGATCTTTGTAATCCACACACATCCTGACTTTGCCATCTTTCTTCGGCACCGGTACTATGTTGGCCACCCAAGGAGGATAGTTGGTCACTGCCAGAAAACCTGCATCCAACTGTTTCTGTACCTCTTCCTTGATCTTCAAAGCCACTTCTAGTTTTGTTCTGCGTAGCTTTTGCTTGACTGGTGAACAATCCTCTTTCAACGGTAGTCTATGCATAACTATGTCTGTATCTAAACCTGGCATATCTTAATATGACCAAGCAAAGATGTCAACGTATTCCCGTAGCATGACTATCAGCTCTTGCTTTACATCAGCCCGCAGATTTGCATCGATCTTGATCTCTTTCTTGTTTTCCTCCGAACCAATATTGATAACCTCGAGAGCTTCCTGATGAGGCTGAATGGTCTTTTCTTCCTGTTTCAACAATCTAGCCAATTCTTCCGGGAGTTCATAGTCTTCATCACTTTCTTCCTCGGCTTGATAGATCGGATTGTCGAAATCATACGTGGGCATAACAGAATCATTTTCAGAGGAATTCACATAATCAAGTCTGCATGATTGGATTTATGCTTTATTTTAGATTATTTTTGCTTGAAAACAAAAGAAAAGAAAGTGCATTATCATTTTTAATTTCCTTTGTGCAAAAATAAAAAATAAAGAAAGAGTAAAGGAACACAAATTTGTAAACAAAAACGTCCTTTTATTGATATTTGAACATTATATGAGAAAATATAGTGGCCCTACAAAAAGATCCTCACACCTTGGGCAGAGTGTGGGATTTTATGCATTATGAAAGACAAGAATTATTACTCTGAATGGTGTACAACATGAACAATTTCTTCACTAGACCAGTTTTGCAATGCCTCACCTGGAGCCAGTGCATACACCCATCTGTCCAGATAATCTGAGCTTTCAGCGCCATCTTCTATTGCTGAGCAGGACTGATTGGGATTGATGATTCCTCCACTGTTGAAGTTAATTGGCCCACGGAATCGAGGAACTGGCATCCGGCCCGGCTGGTATCCAATGCCAAACTTATCTTCTTTCACAAACACGTCAATAGCTTTACCCCAACCCTGGGCATTCCCGCTTTCGACCACTTCTCTGGCCTGCTTGTATGACGCAATTGATGCACTCGGCCCACCTGGCACATTCGACACCACTGCTGCTGAAGTAGACTCTGGTAAGTTATTGATATTCAGGGCTTCAAAAGATTGGCACAAAGTTTCATGAATTTCTCCATCCATTTCCACATATTGGAAAGTGGATAGATGACTCATGAATATATCTTCCTCGCCGCAAACAGTAACCACCTGACCCTCGAACACATATTTGAGCTTCTGATGAAGTGTTGAGGTAACTGCGCCCGCTGCGTGAATCCATGGTCGGCCCAACAAACAACTATAAGCAGGCTGAATGTCCATAACATGAAAGATCGTCTTGAATATCTGTGGACCAACCTGTATTGGTAGTTCAACTTCCCCAAACACCGATCTTTGGGATCCATCGAAAGCTCTCACAATCAGATCGCTGGGTCTCAGAACCAATCCATCTACTTCAATCTTCATCAGGGCTTTTTTGGGTAACACATTTAAGGAAGAACCTGTGTCAACCAGCACGTGCGACAAAACAGCTCCTTTGCATTCAAGTGTGATGTGCAGCGCTTTGTTGTGATTGCGTCCATCTGGAGTCAAATCCCTATTCGTAAACCCCAACCCGTGACTCACATTCACATTCGAAATTACTCCCTCCAGCTGATTCACTGTAATCTCGTGGGGAACGTATGCCATATTCAGAACCTTCAACAAAGTAGCCCGGTGTGCATCTGAACTCATTAGCAGGGATAATATCGAAATTTTAGAGGGTGTCTGATTAAGCTGGTCAATGATCTTGTAATCACTCTTTTTGATGACCCTCATAAATTCCTCGACATCATTATCAAAATTGACTTTAGGGTCCTCTTCCTGAGCAGGCACCTTGTCATCAACAACCTGTTTTCCTTTCGCTCTTGCAGCAACTTCTGCTTCCTTATCATTCCTTAGAGTCTGGGGAGCAAACAGTCGACCACTTCTGGTGAAACCACTCGGTCCACTGACATTCTCAATACTGGTACCAACAGCCTCTGCTTTCTGTTGACTTCCTCCTTGATGAGTACCAGTTCCATATTGCCAAGGAACTGCTCTATTAGACACATAAGCAGCCGATTCAGGAACTATAATCGTAACTGTTCTCGGCCTCTCGGGCACGATGATAGCAATAGGCTCTGCAGCAGGCACCTGTATCTCAACTGGATTATAGTAAATAGTAATGGCAGAAACATCTTCTTCTCTCTCTATCTTATCAAACTGAAGTCTTCCTTCATCCATAAGATCCTGCAGTCCAACTTTCAACTTACTGCAGCCATTAATCTGTCTTGAACAATCTTCAAAATCAGAGCCACATCCAGGAAACACTTTTCCTTTTAACAAACGTTCTTTTACAATCAACAGCGGAGTCTTTACCAGATTCACATCAGTAATCAGATTCAGTTTCTCACCGTCAGAAACAGCATTCATGCTTGCACCTCCATGATGGGGCATTGGATTATCACGAACATTCGGCGGCTTAGAGAAATTAATAGCTTTTGCGTCAATCAGGTCTTGAACCTTATGGTGAAAAGCCCAGCACTTATCTATCGAGTGACCTTGCGCGCCAGAATGAAATTCACATCTAGCGTTGGCATCATAATCCTGAGGCAATTTTTCGGAGTCTAACGGCCTCATAGTCCGTAGTTCAACCAACTTTTCTTTGAGCAGTTGTGGTAACAAAGCAGTATATGACATAGGCAAAGGATCAAACTTACGGTCCCTTGGTCTGTTATTCTGGAATCGGGGTCTACCTTGTTGATCTGGAGCTTGCTGTCCAGCTGGAACCGGAATGGTTACAGCATCCATCTGATGATATGACTGATTCCTACCTCTGCCCCCTCCTCTATGCACAGCACTGGACTCCCCTTCTCTTTTCCTTGATCCGTTGGCAAAAGGTTTTCTCGAACTCGAAGCACCAGTCCCACCGACGTCTTGAATCTTACCCAATTTCAGCAGACTCTCTATTCATTCCCCAGCAACAACAATATCAGCAAACCCTGTGGAAGGACACGCGGCCAATCTATCCAAATACGACCCCTGGAGTGTGCTCAAGAACATATCAGCCATCTCACGATCACCCAAAGGTGGTTGAACTCGTGCAGCCAACTCCCTCCATCTTTGTGCGTATTGCTTAAAGCCTTCCTTAGGATCCTGAGTCATACTCTGCAGCTGAGTACGATTAGGCGCCATATCCAAATTATATTGATACTGCTTTAGAAACGCAGCGCACAAATCTTTCCAGCTCTTGATATGAACCCTGTCCAGCTTAACATACCATTCCAGGGAGGCGCCTGACAGGCTATCCTGGAAAAAATACATCCAGAGCTTCTGGTCATCAGTATAAGCGGCAACCTTGCGATTGTAAGCCTGCAAATGTGTTTTGGGACAGGTACTGCCATTGTACTTATCCAAAGCAGGAAGCTTGAACTTGGGAGGGATTCGCACACCCTGCACGAGACCCATGTCTTCCACATCAATTCCCAGAGGATTTTCGCTCTCAATAGCCTTGAGTCTTTCATCCAGCCCTTCATACTTCCGGTCGTCACTGTAGAAACCCATGTCATTGTTGAATGCAGTGAACTGGTCATCTTGACCATCCTCATTGTTATCAAATCCCAGATGTACTCCACCAGCAGGGATTGTGCCAACAGGAGGAGTGCGCACAGGGCGATTTGGGATTTCAATTTCCAGCCTCTGGATAGTGGTTCTCATAGCTTCTTGTCCAATCCTCATGTTTTCTTGACCGGTCCTCAGCTCTTGCTGACCTTGAGCAATCCCCTGCATAAGGTTCATGAACTATTCCATCCTTCCCCTCAAATCAGCTAACTCAGTCTGAACTTGCTCCATGACTCTTGCTTGATTGCGTCGGGTAGAATATTGGTGAACCGGGGTATCAGCTATCGTGCCTGAAAACCAAATAAAGGTTAGCAGGCGCCTGCAAAAAAGAAAACCTGCAATGCAAAAAAATGATATGCCATGCAAATGCAAATGTCATGTTTATCATTTCCGAGGTGGCTTACACCCTGATTCCAACCTTGACCACGGAAATCTGAAGACCAGAAATCGTGATATAAAGAGACGTGTCGTGGTCATGTGCTTGTGTACAGATATTTGATGATGATTAATTCTGAATAAAACTGCTCATCCCCATTCAACAAAGTGTTCAAATACATTCAAAAGAGATTCATCAATAACTAAAGTACAATGGAAAGATGGATCCATCAACAAGCCTGATGGTAACCATTAATAACAAAATACAAGAAAACAAATAACATCAATCTGACAATTCCACTTTCTTCAGCTTATCACTTGTGCATTTGATTTCCTCAAAGAGTATGCGAGTACGCTGGTGATTCGGCTTTTCAATCATCTCTCTGATCAAAACATCCCTTTTCTCGAGAGCTTCTGTTAAAGAACCCATATGCAGCATCAAAGCTTCGTCATCGCACACTCCTTTGTGTCTTTTTATGCCAGCTTGTGTCTTGAGTATCTCCCTTTCTATCATGACTTCTTCAATCTCTTTCTTGGTATTCTTCAGCTCTCTTCTGGCTTCTTCTAACTGTTCTTGACTTTTACCGAGACTTTCTCGATACCTTCTCCTCTGCTCATGTGCCTTCTTAAGCTCTTCGTCTTTAATCTGCAACTGTTCCCGTAATTCAGCATTCTCGAGCCTGACCTCATCCCAAGCTTGCTGAAACTTAGATAACTTCTCTTTGTTTTGCGCTAAGGCCTGTTTGGTTTGCTTGTGAGCTTGAGTAGCAGCGTCGGCACCTTTACTAATCTTTTGGAAATGTTGAGCTCTTCCAGCAAAGTCTTTCTCTTTTGTAGCTAGGATTCGTTCAGCATCTTGGGCTTTCCGCTCCAGCTCCTTGTTGGCATGTAGAGCATTCTGAAGACGGCTACTTAACTCAGAATTCTCTCCTTGAAGCTTTTTCACCAAGGCTTGCAACTTGTCAACTTCTTCCACAGTAGCGGTGCTTCTTGCTTTCTCATTCTCCGGATACAAAAGGGGTGCCTTACCAAAAGGCAAGAGAAAATCTTCAACTCTTTTCTTCACCCACTCTTCATATGCTGGATAAATCCGGTTGTTAGGCTTGCCTAGAGCAACTTTCCCCTTTTTCAGTATGCTACCCCAGCTTTCAGAAGCTTTCTGTGCTGTTTCCCAACCATCTGATGTATGAAAATAGAGGGACTCCTCTACATCTCTCTTAATAGGCTGACCCATCAGGGCATACCCAAATTGCCGAATGGCCAAAGAAGGATTGTAGTTAATTCCACCCATTCTTCCTATCAGTGGAACATTAGGGAACCTACCACAGCTGTGGATAATATTCTTGCCAATCAGCCCATGATCTACCCATACGATGTCCTTGGCCACTAATCCCATTAAACGCTGTTTCTACTCTAGAGAATCTTTGGAATCCACAAAAGCCCCTGATTGTGGTAAGCGGCCTGCAAACCACTTATAGAACAAAGGTGCACAACAACGAATTATCCCTCCTCTTTTCTTTTCGTTTCGGTTGTACAAAGAGTAGTGAAGATCTCCCAGTAGTGTTAGCACCTGATTCTTCATCATGAATATCTGTATGGCGTCCGCATTAATGAAATCCGGCTCGTTGGGAAACAACATTATGTCGTATATACAAAGGGCTAGCAAAGCATTAAAAACAACCCAATTCTCGCCTTTAGCTGCTTCCTGAGCCTTCTTAATCAGATATTCCAGCTTGTAACCACGAATCTTTCCTTTGTTGGAGACATTGGCGTCTAACTCTGATTTGCTCAAATAAAGAGCACCAGCCACCTTTCCAAAGTCAAGATCTCCTACCGATCCAAAGAAAGGGGGTTCCTCCTTGATAGCAATCCCCAACATGTTGGAATACTCCTCCAAGGTAGGAACCAACACATAGTCTGGAAATACAAAACACCTCAGAGGCGGATCATAGAACTGCATCAACGTATGGAGACCTCTGGCTTCATAATCACTGACATTACATACCACAGATAAAATCCACCCATATTTCTCTTCAAAAGCTTCTCGTACTGCAGGGCTCGCCATTCCCTTCAGCATAATAATAGGGCCCAAAGTAGGCGTAAGGAACTTGTAGCTGATGATGTTCTTCCTCTCTTTAGTGTTCATCTTTGCGGGGACCTGATGATTGGAATCAAGGGTAAAATATGCACCTGGAAATGAATAAACATGTATGTTAGGATATGATAATGCAATGCAAAGGGCAATGTGATCAGGTAATCAGGTGTCTGTGCTGGACCGTGCACGGTGTCAGTGTAGCTCTGAGAACAATATAGAACCATGGATAAAGACCATCTGAATACAATAGGATGAAACTTCCTTGTGAGCGACGATGATAGGAAACCGGGTATGTATGAGGTTATGGTTTCCCGCAAACCTGTAAACAACCTGCCCTTCTCACATGTGGGTACTAGGATGTTCAGTATCCCGGGCTCTCAGGTCGAGAAATGATGATACGTTCACCATTTCTAGTTTGGCATCATCATCAATCGAGGAGGCCTCAACTGATTCTCCAAAACGAAAGGTCCTCACCTTCTGGCACTGAGGTCGAGAAGCAATAGTACATTCATCCCTCAGGGTACAGTACCATCATCAATCGAGGAGTGCCTCCACTGATTCTCTTTCAGAAGGGATATCCTATAGCGAGTTCCCAGCATTGGGTCCTCGGATCGAGAATGTGCAATGGGTTTGCCACAGAATGTGGTCTGCCACTGTCACATCTCGGGAGGAGTGCCGCAACTGAGTCCTCGGGAATGGTCACCAGAGTCGACAGTTCCTCAAGAGAATAACTACTGGCCTGCATAACATGCAGTAGCAGAAAGCTCCTGATAGAACCTCGTCTGGTTGTGGGTCTCATAAACAACAATACGTGGTCACCACCACGCAAGCGTCATGACTATCCACTCTAATACCTATGTGTATACTCAAGCCTGTGTAGTGGGCTTATCTCTCAGAACACCCATCCCGCCAAACAGAAAAACAGCACAGCACAGTCCAGTATAGCATAATATAGCATGAAATGAAGATGTTAAAATGCGGTAAATACAGTAATATACAGTAAAGTAGTAATACAGTAAATAGCAATACAGTACAACAGTAAATACCGCAAAAAAAGTAAACACCCGATGAAAGAAAAACAGACAAGCGCTAGGATTGACTCGCTAAGGAAACCAGAGATTCTGGGTTCGCTCCCCAGCAGAGTCGCCAGCTGTCGCTCCCGGGATTTTCATCCTAGTACAAACGCGAAAGTGGCACCGAACAGAGTCGCCAGCAATGTGTATTTATCCCACGAGAGAGAAAGGAAACACCGCATAAACCTGAAGAGAAGGAAAAGCATGGTCTTGCGACCAAAAGAACTGGGTTCGGGAGTCGGTTACGCGAGAGGAAGGTATTAGCACCCCCACGCGTCCATCGTACCCGATGGGATCCACGCTTGCTTGTCTCGATCAAAGGGTGTAAGAAAAGGATACTGGAAAAAGGAACTAGAAAAGGAATGGAAAGAGAAAGAGAAACAAATGTAGGGAAAATAAAAGAAGTGCTCGCATGGGCCCTACCCCACTGCCTACGTATCTCATCGGGAACATGAGAATCAGAGCGACGTAGTTCCCCTCACTAGGGATGGTTGTTTGTGTTTTTTAGTGGAATACGTCAACGTTCGCGTCCTAGCAGTTTAGGTGTTGCAGCTCGCTGTAGGGAGACTTAGGCGTTACCTGTTTGCGGTAGAACGGAAATGACGCATCCTTAAGGAATGATTGAAGGAGATGAGAAAAGAATTCCCGAAGGAAAGACGTTATTGTTTGTTTTTGTCTTTTAAGAAAGATGAAATGTTTTGAATTATGTGTGTTTTGTAACACATATTGTATTTAAGTCCTTCATATAGGATTGAATGCCTCGTATATCGACCCAAGACGGGGCGTACGCTAAACATTCCAAGGAAATGAGAGAAGATCCCCCACTTCCTTGTTCCCACAAGAAAGGCCTAAATACAATAGGTGTCATGCCTTTATTAAGTGTTTTTGTTGGTTATGAAATGAAGAAGTGCTTTTTTATTTGTACCTTCAACAAGTATTGCATTTACGTCCCTCATACAAGATCAAATGTCTAACACATTGACCCAAGATGGGCCATGTGCTACACATTCTAAGATTATAAGAGAAGACCCCTGATAATCTTTTCTTTATATGAAAGGCCTAAATGCAATAAATGCCTACCTTTATTAGATACTTTGAATTTTCTTTTGAGATGAGAAGAGAGACTCAAGAGAGGAAGAAAGGTAAAATCTATGTGATCTAAGACTCAATCCTAATTGATTAGTTAAGGGAGTGATCCTAATGGTTTGTGAGGTTTAAACCTAAAGTCTAAAGAAAGAATGAATTAAACAATTCACTTCTAAGTTAGAAGATGAATTGTAATTCAAAAAGGGAAAGTGATGAGTTATTAAGAAAAAGCACATAAGTGCTTAACAAAACACAAGATGGAATTGTAAAAGAGATAGGATAGAAGTTTGAATGTGTATTCCTTATCCACACTAAATTGCAAATTACCAAAGCCCCTACATGGTTAGTAAACATGTATAAGAAGTATAAGAAATAAAAGAACATTTAATGCACCATAAAACTCAAAAGAATTAGATGAGAAATCAAATCCTATAACTACAACCAGAATATGCATCATATGGAAAACAAAAGATTATCATCAAGCAAGTTCAAGTGAACAACCAACAATCATCATCCATGGCATTAGAACATGCTATCATAAGCAAAGGGAGATGAAAGATGAAAAGAAATGAAAGAAACATGCATAAATGAAACATGTAATTCAAGGATCATAATTGAAATGAAATGAAAAATGATTCACAAACATCTCACAAGTGTGCATGCATAACACCTCAAGACATTTAAGAAGTGATAGAAGAAGTAGAATTGAAATGGAAGTTCAAAAGAAAGGAAAGTGCAAACACAACATGTTAAAGGTGCACAAAGTTCAAATGACAATCAACATGCAAAGATGACATATAATATGTATCAATGACCTATTATGTCACATGAATAGCTCACCAAATATGCAAATGATCATGCAAGTATGTACAAAAGAAATCATGTAAACATGCACAAAAGTTAAGATGATATGACATGTTATTATGCTTCAAATGTAATGCCTTAAACAAAAATTAAATGGACTCATGGAAATTAAGCAAGCATGTTTTAAAGATACACAAATCAGAGGTGGATCATATATCAAAGTAGCATATGAAAATTCAAGGCAAAAAGGCTTTATACAATGCACTTAGGTCAAGTATACACATCATACAAAGTAACACAAAAATGAACACCAAACATGCCATAAACTGACCTAAAAAATCAAATAAAAATCACTTAACATACCTCAAGATGCTAATGACTCAATGCAAAAATAAGAGCATCAAAACAATTTTTAATGATCGAGAACAAAAATGCACAAATTTATGTATCACATTAAGCATGTACACAAATTGAAATTCAAAGAATATTATAGAACAGGGGCAAAAAGGTCATAAAATCAAGAAATAAAATCATGAAAACTTTTCTAAATGTCTTAAGAATGCTCATGAATTTTTGTGGAATTTTTAATGAGGCTTTGGTATTTATTAAAAAATGAAAGGCAAACGTGTAGAAAAATGAAAAAAATAAAATGAAATGTAAATGTGAATGGGGGTGTGAACATAGCAATTAATCAGTTCAAAATCATTGGGCTTTAAAAAAGAGGAGGTGTGAATATCAATCTAGCTCAGTCCATTAAGCACGCATTCCACATTAACAACCATACACTCTCAGTCAACACAAGTCAAAGCAAGGATCACCATTGGATCAAGTCAGGTCAACAAACAAGTCAAAGTAAGCAAGATCAAGGCGCACACGTGAGGGAACACATTAACTAACACGCACTGCACCACACTATGTTTAAGTGAAATCAGAAATAATGCACGTGAGGTGCATCCGTGTTTTAATGCGCTGGCAGCTCCTCCACCCTTGGAATACACAAATCAGACGGCTGACATTAAAACTGAACATAAAACCCTAACATGAAATCACCGGCCGGAGAGGGACCTCCGGTCACCTTCTCCGGCGAGAAACACCACCTGCAACTTTCACACCACCACAGAAATGCACGATATGCATACCAAAATGAAGCTGAAGTTGAGTAGGTCATGAATACACATTTATTTTTCACATAGCAATCACACACATGGAGAAACGAAGAGATGAAATCATGCCCTAACTTTTCAAACTATGCCTTTAGAAGGCCTATCAACTAGCCGGAGTAAGCAGAGCTTCTATCAAGCTCATATTAACAAAAACAAGTCAAAATTAAGGAGAATCGAACGGAAAAAGGTTGAGTGATAAAACCTGAAAATATGGAGAAATTGGAGATGCTGAGAAAACCAGAGATTCTTGATTCCTCTTTGAGCTTCACTTGGCCAAATAAAGGCTTTCAAACTCTGAAGAATGATGATGGAGATGGATTTACAGTGTGCTTACTTCAACAATCCAAAGCTGCTTCAAGTTCAGAGATGATTGAAGATGAAACTTGAAGGTGGAATTAGAAGAGAATGATGAACTCGTGCAATGGAGAGAGATTTGATGAAAAAGAGTTAGAGAATCAGAGAGAAAAGTAGAGAGTGTTTTGGATTGAAATGAGAAGAATGGAGTTGAAAATGAAATTAGAGTGTGAGTTTTCTATTTATAATGTGAGCTAACTATAGTTTAGTGAGTTGAGTTAAATGAGTTAGCATGGTTAAACTGAGTGCACCCTAACTAACTGAGTCAAGTTAGTTAGGGGCGAGTGAGGTTGGTTGGGATGTTATGGTGATGACCTATGGTGTGTTATGGTGAGGATTAATGGAAAAGAGTGGTGGTGATGTGTTGTTCACAGATGTAGTAGAAACTTGCCTAGCAAGTATTACCTCATTTCCCTTCTTATGCTTGATGTAGCATGATGAAGCTAGTGTAAGGAAGGTGTTTGGTTAAAAGTGAAAAGGAATATGGACTGTATGCGTGTGGATTGAAACATGACAACAACAACAACATTCTTTTTTCTGATTTTTAGCAGCCCGAGGTTTAATGGTTTGACCAAGAATTTCTCTCTAGTTTGTGAATGAAACAAAGAGGTATTGATGCCACATGAAAGAGGAGATATCATGGAACAAGTTTGGGGTGAAAATTGAATTGAATTGAGGCTTGTAAATGGGTGAAAAGCAACGTGGAACATCAAGGTTTGGGACTGGTTTGTAGGCAAGGCAATGGGTCGCTTGACAAGGTAGCTTGGTGCATGGAATTTCAGTTTGAACACACTAACTTGAAACCAAGATCTCTCCCTCATAAATTGATCAAATGGAATTTTGTCCAACATGAATATTGAAGATGACACTACAAAGAACAACTTTGATGTTGAAAAGTTTTCCATTTGAAGCTTTTATCTTGATGAAAAATGAGTGAACATTTGGCCCACCAACTGTTTGAGAAAAGGATGTGCGCGTGACCTGAAAATCCTTGGCCATGACCTAGTTTTTGCCCTACTTTCCTCCAACTTTGATCCATCATATCTCCCTCCATTTTTATCCAATGGAGATGTTCTACACATGGATTTGAAGCTCAAAGCAAGATATTTTGTTGTGGCCTGGTGGAATTTTCATTTGGTGCTTCAATTTTAAATGGCCTTGGTTCAAACTCTGATGCAAAATGGTCCAAAATTACTATTTTTGGAAACCCTACTTCTTCCAAAAATGGCAACTTTCCACATCTTGATTTTTTATGATTCCTTTGGAGTTTCTTGATCAAATTTTGCATATTGGACATATGTAACATGAATTTCATGAATTTGGCCTCAAAAAGTCAAGAGTTGACTTTTTCCTCTGATTATTTGACTTTGGCCCAATTTCTCTGATTTTTTATCTTTCTTCCAATTGAACCACTTCTAAAACCAATTGAGAGGAAATTTTCCACATCCATACACTTAAGGACATATAGAATATCATGACAACAAGTTTTGTCCAAAAAATCAGAGATTCCTTGATTTAATCAGAAACCCTAATTTTGACCTCCTCTGGTTAGGAGGGAAAAGTGCAGTCTTCAATTTCAAATTCCTCAGAGTATGTTGTGTATCCTCTTAAAGGATGATGAGAAATGCCATTTGAGGATGACTTTGAACCAATGAACTATACCTTTTGAGGGTTTTCCTTCAGTTTGTGGATCTCTTGCATAGTGAAAAATGTAGTGCTTCAATCTCCTATTGGATCTCACTTCCTTGAGATTGTGGATGATCAATTGAGACAATATAATACATGGAAGACCTCTTGGCTTGCTTTGAGATAACATGATTGACCTTTTGTGCCTTGAATGATTCCTTGATTGTCCACCTTCCACCTGATCACATGCCTTGATGGTAAGAGGGATGCTATGCTTCATTTTTCTATGTTAAAGATGCAATGCAATGCTAATAAGGTGGATATGATATGATAAATGATAATGCTATGCTATGATGACAAAAGGGAGAGCAAATTTTGGGTTATTACAGGGGGCAGTGGTTCTAAAGTAGCTATCTCATCATTCAAATTTAGTGCCCGAGCAATAGACGTAATCAATCCGCCAAAAACTATCGGTCCACCCTTATTTACCGTTAAGCACATGTGGGAGATCATAAATGGAACCGGATTAATTCTTACATTTGTGAGGCATCCTTGCAAGAACAAAAGTTCTTTGCTATTAACTTTGTTTTGATTCTCCCGGCCAAAAATAGAGCATGCCAAAAGATATCTGAAAATTCTTATGGCCGGGTTATGAATGGTCGAGGCGAGTATTCCCTTAAAGGAATCAACAATAGTATCTGACAACCTGCGCCAGAAGGCGAATAACTCGACTGACCATTCAGCATCTGAAGGAGCCTCACAAACAGCACCCTCCCCATGAGGGAATCCTAATAGACCTGCTAGTTCATCGGTACCGAACTCATACTCAACAGCAAACAGTCTAAAATGCACGTACCGATTGTGCTAGCAGTGTCGGGACGAACGGTATAAACCAATGAACTCAAAAACTCAACTGTCATCCTCTCATAGGTGGGTTCTTTTGTGGTGAAAACAGTGCCTAAACCTACAAAGTCTAACAAATGGAAAACGCTATGATGAACCCGTAAAGCGTGCAAGCAAGTATCGTCGACATACCTCGTCGAGAGAATTTCTCGATCCTGAAGCTTTTGAAGTTGCCGTCTCTGCCTATTCCCGGATTGTCCTTCCCGAAGAATGACTCCATTAAACTCCATTGATGAAGATGGTGAAGAGGGTGGAAGAAAAATGGTATGATAAAGGTTGGATTTTTTTGGGTTTTTGTTGATGGAAATTGAAATGGAAAGTTAAGAGATGATTGGTGAATGCTAGAGATATGAATTTCAATGGGGTTTTATAGGGATTTTCGGAGGGAAAAAATGGGTTTGAAAAGGTTGGAGCTTCAAAAATGGTGGAAATGGAGGTTCTGTCCCGAATTTTCAAGGAAGCTGCCGCGGGCGCGACAGGTGTGTCGCGGGCGCGACGTGAGCAAAACCGCTGATGGGCCTTAATTTGTCTTTTTGAATGGGCTTTTTGTCCTTCATTTGGTCTTGGGGGGTCTTTTTAGCATTCATATGTCCTAAAAATGTAGTTTCGCACAAAATTTTCACAAGCATATATATTTTTTTATAATAAATTTTTTTATATATTTTGTCAAAGAAAAAATAAAATAAAAGAAAATATTAGCATATAAACATAAAAAACTCAAACGTTAATATGAATCGGAAATATCAAATGCAAATAGTAGGAAATATGTCTGGGTGAATACTGGAAGTAAATTAATGCATAAGAAATATAGTAAATAATACGAAAATGGAAATCAAGATATTTGGTCATCAGTCTGGTCGTCTCCACGGAGTCTTGCTATCTCACGACGGAGCTCCGCTATGTCTTCATGCAGCACATCAGACTCAGTAGCGTGGGTCAGCTCTGACACTTCCATCCTCAGGTGTAGGTCAGCAAGAGTCTGTCAGAGATCTGCTATCTCTTGGCGCATCATCGCCATCTGGGTCTGCATATCTGGAGTACCTAATGAATGATTATTTGACCATACCGTGGTCCTATCAGGTGGTGGAGCTGGAACGTACTCTGGCTTTGGGCAGGGTCGTGGTGCGTCCACCGTCTCACCGTGTCCTTCTAAGGCATATGTCCAGTTTGCTGGGTCATGGACACTGGTCATAATAGGATCTGGCAAAGTGAAATGATGTATGGTCTCACCATCGATCAAGAGTCTGAACTGAGAGGGATTAAAGGAGTTCCTTCTCATCAGCCCCCGATCTAAACAAAAATCAATATCCATGGTGGTATGGCTGCAGTAGGGAGTCAAATGAAATAGCTTTCTGCCAAGGCCTAGAGCAGCAGCAATCTCAGTCACATTACCTCCTACATGTATAGGTCCTCCTGCCCAGGTGGCAACACCACTAAAAGAGTACAGCATAAAGTTACCACAAGCTAAACGACGTGACGGGTTCGCACAAAACATGAAAAATATGTCCTCCTCAGTAACGTGGTCATCAGCATCTGCTCTCCCAAAGAATGTATGGGCAATGATCATCTGAAAGTATCAGAGAGCTGGGTTATGGATAACCTGCAAAATGTGAGTATCAGGGTCAGGGCCTCCACCTCCAGAGATGTCACTCCAAAACTTCTCCACGTCTCTATTCATGAAGTAACCCATGGGCAGCTCAGGAATAGCGCCAACTCCAGTCTCAAATCCAAGAAGATCACCGAACTCAGTATGGGTGAACGAATACTCTGTGCCAAATAACCTGAAGCTGGTGTGGCCATCTGGTCCCAAGTACGGATCATAGGAGAAAGAGCTGAGGAAATCCAGAGTGAGGTTCCTATAGGTGGGATGCAAATCATCAGCGTACTGGTCCCATTTGAGCTGGTGGGTCAAGTATCAGACACTGGGCTCTATGCCCAAAGCTTCCATGCAATCACTGTCTGGGTAGCGAGTGGGTGCCATAGGTCTGAGTGAAAGCATCGCATAACACTCTCTCTGAGCGTCGTCTCTAAAGGTCACGTGCATGTTGTCGACTGGTGGCATCCTGAAAGAAAAGGTTAGGAAAAACAGGCCCTGAAATCAAACACACAAAACAAGTTAGACATATATGTACAAACAAGCAAACAAACGTAAATCGAAATAAAAGAAAATAAATACGAAAAGGAAAAGAACCATGGGTTGCCTCCCATGCAGTTTTTGCTTAACGTCGTTAGCTCGACGAGTTCAAGTCATGTATCTGGTGCGAGGATAGGTGGGTCGGTTAACGTGAACCTGGAGTAGTATGCTGGAATGTCACCTCCTTCATAATGCTTAAGCCTTTGTCCATTTACAACAAACGGACTGCAAGATTTGTTCTTAATTTCCACTGCCCCGGATTTTAGGACTTTGGAAACTTCGAACGGGCCCTTCCATCTAGATCGAAGCTAACCTGGAAAAAGTCGCAGTCTTGAATTGTATAGAAGAACAGGGTCACCTATGTTGAAGTCTTTCTTGACGATCTTCTTGTCATGCCATGCTTTGGTTCTCTCTTTATATATGATGGCATTTTCATAGGCTGATTGTCGGAGCTCTTCTAGCTTATGTATGTCTAAGATGCGTTTCTCACCAGCTGCTAGGTAATCAAAATTTAAGGTTCTGATGGCCCAATATGCTTTGTGTTCCAATTCAAAGGGTAAGTGACATAATTTTCCGTAAACTAGTTGGTAAGGGGTTGTTCCAATGGGAGTCTTATAGGCTGTCCTGTAGGCCCACAGTGCCTCTGAAAGCTTCTGTGACCAATCCTTTCTGGATATCGAGACAATTTTTTCTAAGATATGCTTGATCTCTCTATTGGATACTTCTACTTGCCCACTGGTTTGCGGGTGGTAAGGTGTGGCTACTCTATGTTTAACTCCATACTTCCTCAACAGTTTGTCAAAAATCCTAGATATAAAATGTGATCCTCCATCACTTATGACTAGTTTGGGAACTCCGAATCTAGGGAATATATTCTGCTTGAACATCTTAATCACTACTCGGGTGTCGTTTGTGGGTACAGTTATAGCTTCAATCCATTTGGACACGTAATCGACAACGACTAAAATATATTTGTTTCCTAAGGATGATGGAAAAGGTCCCATAAAGTCGATTCCCCAAACATCAAAAAGTTCTACTTCTTGAATGTTTCTTAATGGCATTTCATTTCTCCTCGAGATGTTTCCGGAGCGTTGACACGGGTCACACTTGGTTATATATGTATGAACATCAAGCCATATAGTTGGCCAATAAATACCAGCTTGTAAGATTTTAGCGTGAGTCTTAGATGTGCTTGCGTGTCCTCCGTAGGGTGCTGAGTGACAATGTTCTATGATATGGTGCACTTCTTCTTCTGGAACACACCGGCGAAAGATTCCGTCAGTGCCTCTCTTAAAAAGGAGTGGTTCATCCCAATAGAAATGTTTAACGTCATTAAAGAACTTCTTTTTCTGCTGATAGCTGAGGTCAGGAGGTATTATATCTGCAGCAAGATAGTTAACAAAATCTGCATACCAAGGTACATTATTTACCGCTAAGGATTTTTCAGAATCTTCTAGGATTTCTAAACTTACATCTCCAATGGCATCTAGCTTAGCGATTGACCTATCATAAGCAAAGTCATCATTTATGGGTACTACATCAGGTTTCAAGAAATCAAGCCTGGAGAGGTGATCGGCAACTACATTCTCGGTGCCTTTCTTATCTCTGATATCAAGGTCAAATTCTTGCAATAAAAGTATCCACCGGAGTAACCTAGGTTTAGCATCCTTTTTATTCAAAAGGTATCGGATGGCGGCATGATCAGTGTAAACAATTATTTTGACTCCCACCAAATAGGATCTAAATTTGTCTATGGCGAAAACTACGGCTAGGAGTTCTTTTTCTGTGGTTGCATAGTTTAGCTGAGCGGCATCTAGAGTTCTACTGGCGTAGTAAATCACATGTAACTTCTTATCAGATCTTTGCCCTAGCACTGCTCCTACAGCGTAATCACTAGCATCAAACATGATTTCAAAAGGTTTTGTCCAATCTGGTGGTTGCATAATGGGTGCTGAGATTAAAGCTTGTTTTAAAAGGTTGAATGCTTCGTTGCATTTTTCATCAAAAATGAACTCGACATATTTCATCAGAAGACCTGTCAAAGGTTTAGTGATCTTAGAGAAATTTTTAATGAAACGCCGGTAAAATCCAGCATGTCCAAGAAAACTTCGAACTTCTCTAATTGTTTTGGGTGGTTTAAGATTCTCTATCACCTCGATCTTAGCTTTATCAACTTCAATGCCTTTTTCAGAAACGATATGTCCTAGGACTATGCCTTCAGTGACCATGAAGTGACATTTCTCCCAATTTAATACCAGGTTTACTTCGACACATCTCTTCAAGATCTTTCCAAGGTTGACTAGACAGTTATTGAAATCAAATCCGCAGACTGAGAAATCGTCCATGAATACTTCCATAATTCCATCAAGATAATCAGCGAAGATTGACATCATGCAACGCTGAAAAGTTGCTGGGGCATTACAGAGTCCGAAAGGCATACGTCTATAGGCAAAAGTTCCATATGGGCATGTGAAGGTTGTTTTCTCTTGGTCATCAGGGTGTATAGGAATTTGGAAAAAACCTGAATATCCGTCGAGGTAACAGAAGTAGGAATGTCTAGCTAGACGTTCCAACATCTGATCTATAAAAGGTAATGGGAAATGGTATTTCCTAGTGGCTTTGTTTAATTTTCTGTAATCTATGCACATACGCCAACCTTCTTCTATCCGTTTTGTAACGTGCTCACCTTTTTCATTTTGAACCACGGTGATGCCTCCCTTTTTAGGTACTACATGCACAGGGCTTACCCATTTACTGTCCGAGATCTGATATATTATCCCTGCTTCCAACAACTTAAGAACTTCCTTCTTAACTACCTCACTCATTATAGGGTTAATCCTTCTTTGGTGTTCTCTCGAAGGTTTAGCATCTTCCTCAAGTGAAATCCGGTGCATGCACACGGATGGACTTATTCCTTTAAGATCTGAGATGTTGTACCCTAGTGCTGAGGGATATCTTCGCAAGACATCTAAGAGTTGGTTTGTTTCATTTTGGTTCAGAATGGCACTGACTATAACTGGTCTGTCCATTTCTTTGTCTAAAAACTCATATATTAGATTCTTGGGTAATTCTTTCAATTCTAAGGTTGGTTTGCTGGGGCTTTGTATAGGATCTGGAGTTAAGGATAAACATTCAAAAAGGCTATCATCTATGTAGGGTTCTATATTGTCATCATTTTTCTCAATGGGCGTTGAAGGTAGTTTTATTCTTTCTATTGGCTCTTCCTGGTTAAGTTCACGGACACATTCATCAATGACATCAACTGCATAACATGCATCTCCTATTACTGGTGCCGCGAGAAACTTTGCTAGGACAAACTCTATTTTTTCGTTACCTACCTCAAAAGTCAATTTTCCTTTCTTGACATCTATTATGGCTCCTGCAGTTGATAGGAAGGGTCTACCTAGGAGGATTGGGATATCTTTATCTTCTTTGATGTCCATTACGACGAAGTCGGTGGGAATGAACAACTTGCCTATTCTAACTGGGATGTCTTCTAATACGCCTACAGGGTATTTTATAGATCTGTCAGCTAATTGGAGAGACATCTTAGTAGGTTGCAAATCTCCTAGTTTCAATCGTTCACAAACTGCAAGGGGCATTAGGCTTACACTGGCTCCTAAGTCCAGAAAGGCTTTATCTATGACATGATTCCCCAAAATACAAGGTATGGAGAAATTCCCCGGATCTTTGTCTTTTTTGGAAAGTTTGTTCTCGGAAATGGAATTACACTCCACTGGTTTTGGATCGTCAAGTCTACGTTTATTGGTGAGGATGTCCTTCAGGAATTTAGTATAAGATGGTATTTGGGTGATGGCTTCTGTAAAAGGAATCTCTACATGGAGTTTTTCTATAACTTTAACAAACTTCTGGAATTCGTCATTGATCTTAGTTTGTTTAAGTCTTTGTGGATAGGGAATTGGTGGTTTGTATGGCTAAGGGGGTGTTGAAGCTTCGTCCGTAACTTCTCCTTTATCTTTGTCTTTTGGTTTCTCAATTTCTACGGGTTTCTCACCTTCGGGGGTAGCATCTTTGTTGGAAATTTTGGAGTCACTCAATGTCAGGTTTTTAGGCCCTTCATAAGTGGTTCCACTTCGTAAGGTAACAGGGTTAGCTTGCCCTCGAGGGTTCTGTTGAGGTTGTCCAGGAAATTGTCCTCCAGGAGTAGTTTGGGGTGCTTGCTTTAAGGCTACCTGAGAGATCTAGGTTTCAAGCATCTTGCTGTGGGTGGCCATTTGATCCATTTTGGTTCCTAGTTGGGTAAGCAGCTCATTCACATGAATATTCTGATTTAGGAACTCTTTGTTTTGCTGGGCTTGTGCTGTCATAAAATCATTTAGCACTTTCTCAATATTTGGCTTAGGTGGCACTGCTTGCATAGGTTTGTTTTGTCTAGGTGCTTGATTGTTGGTTGATCTCGGAGGTGCTTGGTTTTGGATAGGGTTATTGTTTTTGTAGGAAAAATTAGGGTGATTCCTCCATCCAGGGTTGTAAGTATTTGAGAACGGGTTTCCTTGGGCATAGTTGACTGGGTCTGGGTTAGTCTCGTTTAACAGATGACAGTCAGCTGATTGATGACCTTTAGTACCACAAAGTTCACAATCCGACACTACTGCTGCTGTAGCGGTTGGTTGTGCGTACATTTGATCGATCTTGAGGGCCATAGCATCCATTTTGGCTTGCATCATGTCTATAGAGCTTACCTCATGTTTACCTCCTTGGGCTTCTTTCTTTTCCATTGTTGCTCTTTCGTTTCCCCATTGATGGTGGTTTTGAGCCATATCTTCAATGAGACCACAAGCGTCAGGATAGGGTTTGTTCATCAGGGCACCGCCAGCGGCAGCGTCGATGGACATCTTTGTGTTATAATGAAGTCCGTGGTAAAAGGTATGTATAATCAACCATTGCTCCAAACCGTGGTGTGGACAAGCCATTAGAAGGTCTTTATACCTCTCCCAAGCTTCAAATAGCGATTCTCCTTGGTTTTGGGTAAATCTTGTTATTTGGTTTCGGAGAACGGTTGTTTTGCTTGGGGGAAAGTATCTAGCAAGGAATGTTCTCCTAAGGTCTTCCCATGTTGTTATAGAATTGGCTGGAAGGGAATCTAACCAAGTTAGGGCTTTGTCTCTAAGGGAAAAGGGAAATAGTCTTAAACGAATCGCCTCAGGACTAGCACCATTGGTCTTTAAGGTGTTTGACAACTGGATAAAGACTTTTAGATGTTGGTTTGGGTTTTCAGATGGTAGTCCTACGAATTGGTTTTGTTGAACTAGTTGTAATAGGGACGGTTTTAGTTCAAAATTATTGGCAGGTATGGTAGGGTTAACTATACTAGAGCTCGGTTCTTCGTCAGCAGGCTGAGCGAATTCCTTAAGGGGTCTTTGGTTACGGTCTTCGGCCATAGCTTGCTTAATTTGACGAAGCCAAAGTCGTGCGCGAGCGTAACGTTCTGGTTCCACTAAAGGATCTATTACACTACTGGAGCTGCGAGATCTTCGCATCGACCAATTCGTGCGGCCCTAGTCTAAACGGTGATAACAAACGAAATTTGAAATTCGACGAAATTGGTCCCCGGCAACGGCGCCAAAAACTTGATGCGGTGTATTCGCAAGTGCACGAATCGCGTCAGAGTAATATAAAAAGTTATCGTATCCACAGAGACCAAATGTCGATCTAACGATTTCCGTTTGTTACAGTGCTTATCTAAGGCAGTTCAATTCAGGGTTTACTAATGCAGAGGAAAATAAATAAAAGTAAATGACGAGGTAATAAAATTCAGACAAAACAATAGGCTTGAATGTAATTCTCATAACCGATAATATTTCTATATTCATCAACAGAACTACTTACGGGCAATATCTTCTATTTTAAGAAAAGAATTCAATTTAACAGGAACTGTCACTTTCGCGTAGTCAGAACCAAGTTTACCCTCTAAACTAACCCCTTTATTGTCACTTATAAAAAGGCGCGCATTGCGTTAGAGTCATGGAAAACTTACTTTTAAGAAATGCAAATTCTAAACTAAACAGAAAAGTATTTCGACCTGAAATCTCTAAACTAAAGAGGTTCAAAATGAACCAGATTCTAATTCCACTAACGCGTCCAAAAATAGTTTAAAATCTCTTTTCTAAAGTGTTAAAAATCCCTACTCAACTGAGCAAAGCGCTTTCGCTGTATTTGATCAGTTGAGAACTAAACAAGTTCACAAATGGTTGGACGGCTTTCGATCTTACCCAACATTGCTTTTAAGTACAGAAAACTTGTGTTAAAGATTAAAACAGCCCTTAAGTATTTCTATTAACATATAGACGTATTACGGTGGTTATGGTCTTTACATTCTTACCTATCTAAAACTTAGCCAGCCATGGTAGTTATAACACTCATATTAATTCTTATCATGTATGGAATTAAGTCTTTTGAAAAGTAAAGTTTTGAAAAGTAAGGCAAGACAATAAATAAACAAAATAAAGCAAGTGCAAGAAATAAATGAAAGTAAATGCGATTAAAATAAAACCTGCTCCAAAGCGGAGTCTTTAAATCTGGTACAATGTACGGAAAAGAAAATGCTGGCAGGATTACTTCTACCAAAGTGCTCCAACTTGATTACAGACACTCCAAGACTTGATTATAAACTCGATCACTCACAGTGCAATAACTCCTCGATGTGAGAAGATTACCGCTTTACAAGAGTGAAATTTATGCCTAGGGTGAAGTAAACTAAGATTGGATGATCCTAAAATTCGAGTCCTGAGAGTATTTATAGGCAAAGTTGGCATGGTGCAAAGACAAAAGTGATCTTGGCTTGAAAATGGACGGGAACTGATTTCGCCTTGTCGCGCCCGCGACAGGCCTACCGCGCCCGCGACAAGAGGAAAATGGCAAAGGACATGGGAACGTGGCAGTTGAGTTGTGGAGATCATGGGACACGTCGTCGCCTACCCTGGGGCGCCCGCGACAAGAGAAGCGACAAGAGTAAATTGCTGCCAAACTTGAATTCTTGCTCCTTTTGTACCCTTTTTTGTCTGGGACCTCGATTTATTAAAAACCTGAAAACAAAGGGAAACATAACAATAACAAAGCAAAAATAATAGAAAAACAACTAATATGCATGTGAAATCAGAGTCGAAAATACAGTATAATTTAGTGTCATCATCATGGAAGATAACGTGGCCAGGGCATCAGCAAACTTATTCTCATCTCGAGGAATATGGTACAGCCTCACTGTTGTGAAAAATGTCAGCAATCTCCTTGTATAATCTCTATACGGAACCAGATTTGCTTGGTGTGTGTACCAACTCCCTTTCACTTGATTGATTACCAAAGCTGAATCACCGAAAATATCAAGGGTCTTAATTCATAAATTAACCGCCTCCTCAATCCCCATTATGCAAGCTTCGTACTCTGCTTCATTGTTGGTGCATCTGAAAGTTATTCGGGCAGTGAAAGGCATATGAACACCTTCTGGCGTGATAAGAACTGCTCCAACTCCGCACCCATTCATGTTGACAGCCCCATCAAACATCAAACTCCATTTGGATTCAGGGTCTGGCCCCTCCTCCGAGAGTGGTTTCTCGCAGTCTTTGGCTTTTAGAAACATGATGTCCTCATCAGGGAAATCAAATTTCATGGGTTGGTAATCATCAATCGGCTGTTGCGCAAGATAGTCTGACAAGATACTTCCTTTGATGGCCTTTTGAGAAGTATACTGGATATCATATTCTGTCAAAACCATTTGCCACCGTGCAACCCTGCGTGTTAGCGCTGGTTTCTCGAAAATGTATTTGATAGGATCCATTTTGGAAATTAACAAGGTTAAGTGCCTAATCATATACTGCATCAATCGCTTAGCAGGCCATGCAAGTGCACAGCATGTCTTTTCAAGCATTGAGTACCGGGACTCACAGTCATTGAACTTTTTTGCTCAGGTAGTAGATAACATGCTCCTTCCTACCTGTCTCGTCGTGTTGACCGAGAACACAACCCATAGAACCTTCATGTACTGTCAAATACATTATCAAAGGCCTTCCTGAAACTGGAGGCATGAGAATTGGGGGTTCCTGCAAATATTCTTTTATTTTATCGAATGCCAATTGACAATCGTCATTCCACCTGACCGTTTGATCTTTTCTTATCAGTTTAAATATTGGTTCGCACGTGGCTGTTAGGTGAGATATGAACCTTGTAATGTAGTTCAATCTACCCAGAAAACCACGAACCTCTTTTTCTGTTCTTGGTTCAGGCATATCTTGTATTGCTTTCACTTTGGCAGGATCAACCTCAATCCCTTTTTCGCTCACAATGAAACCCAGCAGTTTTCCAGAACGCACCCCAAAAGTGCACTTGTTTGGATTCAATCTCAAACGGAACTTTCTCAACCTTTCAAACAACTTTTTCAAGTTAATCAGATGTTCCTCTTCCGTTCGCGACTTGGCAATCATGTCGTCCACATAACATTCAATCTCTTTGTGAATCAAGTCATGGAATAACTTTACCATTGCTCGCTGGTACGTTGCCCCTGCGTTTTTCAACCCAAAAGGCATCACTTTATAACAGTATGTACTCCATGAAGTAATGAATGTGGTCTTCTCCATATCCTCAGGCACCATCTTAATCTGATTGTACCCGGAGAAACCATCCATAAACGAGAACACTGAAAACTGAGTTGTATTGTCAACCAGCACATCTATGTGGGGTAGTGGAAAGTCATCTTTCGGGCTAGCTTTGTTAAGATCTCGATAATCCACACACATTCTAACCTTTCCATCCTTCTTTGGTACTGGCACAATGTTGGCAACCCAAGGAGGATAATTGGTCACAGCAAGAAACCCTGCGTCCCACTGCTTCTGAACCTCTTCTTTGATCTTTATGGCCATATCGGGATGAGTCTGACGAAGTTTCTGCTTGATCGGCGGGCATTCTTCTCTAAATGGCAGCCTGTGAACAACAATATCAGTATCCAACCCTGGCATGTCTTGATACGACCAGGCGAAGATATCAACATATTCACACAACATTTCAGTCAAAGCTTTCTTCACATCTGCTTGCAAGCTGGCACCAATCTTGATCTCTTTCTTAGCATCCTCGATACAAAAATTGATGATCTCTATGGTCTCTTGATGAGGCTGGATGGTCCTTTCCTCTTGTTTTAACAATCTGGCCAGCTCCTCAGGGAGTTCACAGCCTTTCTCATCCCCTTCTTCGGCTTGATAAATCGGTTTGTCAAAGTCATACATGGCCATAGCAGAACCGTTATCAATGGAATCCGGAGGATCAAGTCTGCACGAACGGGTTCATGCTTTATTTTAGAATTTATTTCAAAGCAAAAAGAAAGAAAAGAAACATCGCCATTTTATTATTTTTGTGCAAAAATAAAAATGAAAGACAGAGAACAAAATTTGAGTGCAAAACGTCATTTATTGATGATTAAAATTGCAAATGCAAATAGGGTGGCCCTACAAATGAATCTATACGCCTTGGGCAAAGCGCAAGATTTTAACATGCATTATGGTTAGAAAAACAAAGAAAATTACTCTGTTTGAAGAGTAACTCAGATGACTTCTTCAGTGGACCAATTCTGCAATGATTGTCCCGGAGCACGTGAGCGTACCCAGTTGTCCAAGTCACAGTCGCTGTCAACGCCATCTTCTGTAGCTGCACAAGACTGATCTGGGTAAATAATTCCTCCACTGCTGAAAGTGATGGGTCCACTTTTCTCTGTAACTGAAGTCATAGAGGGATGATAGCCAATACCAAACTTGTCCTCCTTCATTGGTGTCTCTATCAGCTTGCCCCAGCCCTGGGCGTTGCTTGCTCTGACCACCTCAACAGCTTGCTTATAGGACGAAATGGAGGTATCGGCTCTATCTGGTGTAGAGGAAGATTCAGGCACATTGTCAATATTCACCGCTTCAAATGACTGGCAGAGCATCTCGTGAATTTCCCCATCCATCTCGACATACTTAAATGTGGAAAAATGACTAACAAAGATGTCTTCTTCAGCGCACACAGTCACAACTTGTCCCTCAAACTCATACTTCGGCTTTTGGGGTAAGGTGGATGTAACAGCCCCGACCGCATGAATCCAAGGGTGACCTAATAAGCAGCTATACGCAGGCTGTATATCCATCACATGGAATGTAGATTTGAACACTTGCGGTCTAATTTGCACCGGCAATTCCACTTCACCAAACACAGATCTTTTTGTCCCATCGAACGCTCTGACAACCAACTCACTTGGCCTTAATATCAATCCATTAACTTCTAGCTTCATCAACGCCTTCTTAGGCAAGACATTGAGTGAGGAACCAATGTCTACCAATACGTGAGACAACACTGCACCCCTGCACTCCATTGTAATGTGCAAAGTCTTGTTGTGGTTTCTTCCTTCAGACGTCAAATCTCTGCTTGTGAACCCCAATCCGTGGCTGACATTGACATTAGAGATCACACCTTCAAGCTGATTAACGGTGATTTCCTGTGGAACATAGGTTCTCTTCAATACTTTCAACAAAGCCTCTCGGTGCGCGTCAGAACACATCAACAATGACAAGATTGAGATTTTCGAGGGCGTCTGGTTCAGTTGATCAACAATCTTGTAATCACTTTTCTTTATTATCCTCATGAACTCTTCTACCTCGTTGTCAAAGGTAATCTTTGTCTCTGTTTAAGGTAGAGGCGTACTCTCAACCACCTATTTTCCTTTAGCTTTTGCCGTAGCCTCAACTTCTTTATCATTGCGCAAAGTTTAGGGAGCAAACAATCTTCCGCTTCTTGTAAAGCCTCCTACACCACCCACATTATCAATATTTGAACTGATTGATGTCCCAACTTCCTGCTTTTTCCCTTCATAATACACGTCTGCCCCATAGTGCCATGGGATTACCTTCGTAGATGTAAACGGAACTGGTCCTGGCACCGTGATGGTAACATGACTAGATCTTTCTGACACAACACTTGCTACATGAGCTGTACTTTCAGGCACCTGAATTTCCGTAGGAGTATAATAAATGGTCACAGTTAACACCTCATCAATATCCTTCAAAATCCGATCAAACTGTAGACGGCCTTCGCTGATTAGGTTCTGCAGACCAACTTTCAATTTATCACAACCATTCTCTTGACTCATACACTCAGAATAATCTTGATCACAACCTGGGAACACCTGTCCCTTCAACAGATGATCTTTTACAACCAACAAGGAAGTCTTCACCTGACTGATATCTGCCACCAAGTTCAACCTCTTTCCGTCTTCAATAGCATGCACATCTGCCGCACCATGATCAGGCATGGGGTTCTGGAGAACATTAGGAGGCAGAGAGAAATTGATTGCTTTAGCATCGATCAGATCTTGTACTTTATTCTGAAACGCCCAACATTTCTCAGTGGTATGCCCCTGCGCACCAGAATGGAAATCACAACGAGCGTTGACATCAAAATTAGGTGGCAAGTTTCCAGCAGCAGGAGCTTTCATAGTACGAAGCTCAACCAACTTTAATTTGAGTAACTGGGGTAACAGTACTAAATAGGTCATAGGGAGAGGGTCAATTTTGCGGTCCCTCTGCCTAGATCTTTGCTGGAAAGGAGGTTGCTGCTGTTGAACCTGTTGTTGAGGTTGCTGCTGCTGAACAGCTGGTGCTGGGATCGTTACTGTACCTACTTGATGGTAAGCTTGAGGACGTCCTCTTCCTCGTCCTCTATACACAGCTTTGGTATCACCTTCTCTTCTTTTCTGACCACTAGCAAAAGGTTTCTTCGTCCCAGAGGAACTAGCACCACTTATGTCTTGAATCTTTCCAAGCTTTAACAGACTCTCGATCTTTTCACCCGCAATCATGATGTCAGAAAATCCTGTTGATGGATAGGTAGCCAATCTATCAAGGAATGCCCCTTGCAGGGTGCCCATAAACATATCTGCCATTTCTCTATCTAGCGAAGGAGGTTGAACCTGTGCAGCCATTTCTCTCCACCTTTGAGCGTATTCCTTGAAACTTTCCTTAGCATTCTGTGACAACCCTTGCAGTTGAGTGCGGTTGGGTGCTATGTCGATATTGTACTGATATTGCTTTAGGAATGCTTCTGCCAGATCCTTCCAACTTCTCACAGCAGCTCTGTTCGATTTCATATACCAGGTCAACGATGCTCCAGCCAAACTGTCCTGAAAATAATGCATCCATAGCTTCTCATCATCAGTATGGGCTGAGATCTTCCCAAAATAAGCCTGAATATGTGTCTGGGGACACGTATTGCCGTGATATTTGTCAAAAGTGGGCGACTTGAATTTGTGAGGAATTCTGACTCCTGGTACCAGCCCCAAACTAGTAACATCAATACCCATAGAATTCTTGCATTCCATATCCCGTATCTTCTCAGCCAACTCATCGTACCTTTTATCATTAGGATTACCCATCTCAGCATCCACTAGGGTGAACTGGTCTTCCTGAGCATCTTCCTGAACAACACCAGCATTTCTGACATTTCCATTACCCAGATTACCAACAGGAGGGGGATTGCCAACAGGAGGAGGAGTGCCATGAGTTTGTGAATTGTCATTCTGATTACCTCCTGGCGTAGTCTCTGGACGCTCGACCAGAAGCCTCAATCTCTCTTGAGTTTGTGCCATACCAGTCATGAGAGTCATGAATTGATCCATGCGTGCCCTCATTTCAGCCAAATCATTCTGCATTTGATCCATAATCCTTGCTTGATTTCTTCGAGTTAAGTATCGGTGTACGTGATTCTCAGCTATAATGCCTGAAACCAAATAAGGGTTAGAGATCTCCTGCAACAAGGTACCTGAAAAAGCAAGCAACAAAATGCACAATGATATGCAATACAATGCAATGTTTATTCATTTTGAGGCATTCCTTCCTTCGATTCCAGTTTGACCGAAAGGGAACAGTGCATACTCCTGTAATTGCTAACAGTGACAAAACATCAGAGGTGCATATTAATATTTCAGAATACCCATCATACGGCCCAGTGAGTGTGTGAATCAGTGTATAATTTGACGAAGAATCCACCTCAATAATACCAAACAAAGCCAATAGTATAAATGAAACAAAACCCACAGCCAGGTGTGGAACAGTCAAATACAAATTGTTTCTGAACAAATACAACTGAATAGCATGAATACAAACAAAAGAAAACCCATCAATAAGCCTGATGGTGATTCCCTAGAATAACAACAACACAACTCAAACACTGAGCCCATATAAATCTTCCCGGACCTCCTTGAGAAGCGCTTCAGTAACTGGATCATTTGGGCGCTCGGTAAGACTTCTGATCAGTTGACTCCTTAACTTGACAGCTTCTTCTAGCTTTCGGATTTGATCTTTAACAGCTAGCTCTTTGGCTCTCTTTACTCCAGCGCAGACTTTCAGATCTTCGATCTCTTGATTAGCTGAACTTAGTTGCTGGAGACATTCACTTTCTTTGCTCCTTAAATTTTTCCTCAACTCGTCATTTTCAGCCCTGATTCTCGCCTCGATCTCCCTCCGGCATTCGGAGAACTCATCCCATCATTGTTATCCCTTGGCAAGGGCATTCTCAGACTTGGTCAACTGCTCATTGATGCGCTTGCACGCCTCTTTTAGTGCCATCTCATTCTGTTTGACCTTGCGAATATAGATGGTGTCTTCAGCCATTCTTTTCTCATTCGCCTCATGAGGCTCAGTCAGCTTTTGCAGTTCATATTCAACATTACGCTTTTCACAAAGCGTTTTTCTGAGTCCATCGCTTAGATTCTCATTCATTTTGACTGTCTTATCCATCTCCGCTTTAAGCTTGTTATATTCAGCAACGCTTATCATGGTCACCGGTTCTACAGCAACTGGATCTGACGGTCTTTCTTGAGAAAACGACAAAAGAGTGATCTGAACTCTTCTTTTCAACCAGGCATCAAATTGAGAAAAAGACACATTGTTGCACTTGCCGAAGACAACTTTACCCTTCGTTTTAAAATTGCCCCAAGCTCCAGCCGCTTGCCTTACCAACAAAAGATTGTCCTTCACAGGGAAAAAGAAATATTCTTCCAAATCACTGTCCCTCGGAGGCTCTATTAAGGCAAATCCTAACTGTCTCCTGAGAATAACAGGGTTGTAATTGATGAAACCCTTTATTCCCAAGAGTGGCACATTAGGATGTCTTCCACAGCTACTGACAAAATCTCCACCCATCGTCCTTTGATTGAACCAACGAATGTCCTTTGCTGTCAACAGAATCATCCTTTTAGCCCAATTCTTTGCAGGATGAGGATCCAAAAAGGCCTCTGAATTTGGTAAATGTCTCATGAGCCACTTATGGAACAGAGGTGCGCAACATCTAACCAAACCTCCTCGTTTCTTCTCATTTTTAAAATGCACAGAATAGTACAAATCACCCAGGAGTGTAGGTATAGGATTCTTCAGCACAAAAATATGGATTGCACTCATGTCCACAAACTGAGGTTCATCAGCAAATAGCATAATTCCATAGATGCTCAAAGCCAGGGTTGTACAAACGGTTTCCCACTGAGACTTAGCAGCACATTCTTCAGCTTTGGCAACCAAGAAGTCCAAATGAAAACCAGATAAACCTCCTTTGGTGGCGAGGTTATCTGCTACCACGGGTATGCTCAGATGGAGGGCCTTAGCTATCTCTTCAGGCTTTGGAGGGCGCATGTCAGAGTTGAAAGGAATCTAGTACTTGAGAGGCACACCTAGAAGCAGGGCATACTCTTCTAGCATCGGGGCCAACTGAAAATCCGAGAAAGTGAAGCACCTTAGCTGCAGGTCATAAATCTGTAAGCACGTATGGATGAGACTCCTTTCTGAAGCATTCAAGTCAACAACCACAGTCATAATCTCCCCATAAGCCTTTTGGAACATACCCACATGGTCCGGAGTAATAAGAGAAACCATCTTTCGTAACTGTCCCACCTTTGTGTCAAAGAAAGTATAATGCACATTGTTCTTACTGGGAATCTCCATAGCTGAAAAAGGGAACTGTCAACTGGAATCGAAAGGAAGTATACCCTGCAAATGAATAAACATGGAGGTTAAATGCAGGAATGCTAATGATGATATGTATGCAAGGGCATGTGATCAGTGCTGCACAAATAATGCTGAACCCACTATACTGTAATCTGAATTTGATGAGATATACAACACCAGGATAAGAAGTCCAATAACAAATCCAGAACAAATGTGAACTGATCAGGACCAAAGATTCAGTAACCAATCCAGAACAAATAAGAAAACCGGGTATTCTGAAGGTCAAGGGTTCCTGCACACCTGTAAACAATCCCCCCATCTCACATGTATGTACTAGAAGGTGAGGATCCTCAAATTCGAATCTCAGAATGAGAAGCAATAACACATTCAGCCCGAAGGATACAGTGTTATCGCCAAACAAAGAGATCTTCTTCTGATTCGCCTCAAAATAAAGAGGGGTCATCCTAAAAGGTCATCCAAACTTAACATCTCTTCCAGATAGCTCTACCATCGTGGAAGATCCACAACGCAGAATTCTCTAGAGAGAACCACATCCAGATTGTGTTTCATATTCCCTCCTCGAACCGAGATGGAACGCGAGAGGACATGAAACACGCTAAACATAAGTGCACTCAGGCCTGTGTATTGGGCCTATCTCTCAGAATACCCCATCCCTCCAAATAGACAAAGCAGCACCGTCCAGTATAGCATAATATAGCATATGAAATGAAAATGCTAAGATGCAGTAAATACAGTAGTATATAGTAAAATACAGTAAAGCGGTAATACAGTAAATAGTAGTACAGTACAACAGTAAATACAGCACAATAGTAAACACCCAATGAAAGAAAGACAGACAAGCGCTAGGATGAACTCGCTAAGGAAACCAGAGATTCTGGGTTCGATCCCCAACTGTCGCTCCCAGGATTTTCATCCTAGAACAAACGCGAAAGTGGCACCGAAACAGAGTCGCCAACAATGTGTATTTATCCCAAGAGAGGGAAAGGAAACACTGCGTGAACCTGGGGGAAAGGAAAGAGAATGGCCTTGCGACCAAGAGAACTGGGTTCGGGAGTCGGTTACGCGAGAGAAAGGTATTAGCACCCCCACGCGTCCATCGTACCCGATGGGATCCATGCTTGCTTGTCTCGATCAAAGGATGTAAGGAAAAGATACTGGAAAAGGAAATGCTAGCTGGAGATCTGGAAAAGGAAAGGAGAGAAAGAGAAACAAATGTAGGGAAAATAAAATAAGTGCTCGAATGGGCCCTACCCCACTGCCTACGTATCTCATCGGGAACATGAGAATCAGAGCGACGTAGTTCCCCTCACTAGGGATGGATTGCTTGTGTTTTAGGGAACGGCTAATGTTCTAGCTCAGGTGTTGCAGCTCGCTGTATGGAGACTTAGGCGTTACCGTCTTGCAAGAGAACGAGGAGAAGCACATTCGTACATTGAGAATGAGTGAGATGAGAAAATAATTCCCGAAGGAAAGACGTTATTGTTTGTTTTTGTCTTTTAAGAAAGAAGTGTTTTGATTATTTTATGTTTTGTAACACGTATTGTATTTAAGTCCCTCATGTAGGATCGAATGCCTCGCATATCGACCCGAGATGGGACGTACGCTAAACATTCTAAGAAAATGAGAGAAGATCCCTCACTATCTCATTCTCACATGAAAGGCTCAAATACAATATTTGTTATGCCTTTATTAAGTGTTTGTTTACTTTTGTTTGAAGATGAGAAGAAGAGACTCAAAAGCGGAGTAAAGGTAAAAACTAAAGGAGACTAAGACTCACCCTAATGTTAGCAAGCTTGGTGATCTTATGGTTAATGAGGTTTAAGGAACCTAATCCTAAAGAAAGGAGAAGAAGAAAGAAAAAGGAAAGAAAGCAACTTACTTCCAAGATGGAAGTTAAGTTGTTTCTAAGAGGGAAGAAAGAAGATTGTGAAAGCAAAGCATTATTAAATGCTTAAACAACACAAATTGAATGATTAAAAGATGAAGGAAGAAAATAGAATGTGGATGCATATCCATACTCAAGTGACTTACCATTAGCCCCTGAAATGGTTAGTACAATTATTTAAAAGTGAAGAAACAAGTTAAGATGAACAAGTAAGACTTACACAAATCAATAACCAAAGTAAAAGCATATTAAAGGTTAGGGGAAGCACAAAGTCAGAATGCACATCATAAGAATGTTCTCTAACAATATGAGAGCAAACACAAATCAAATGCACACAAACAATGTCTTCAATCACAAAGAAATGCATTATGAAAGAAATAGATGAAGAATGAGTGGATATGCAAAGTGATCATGCAATAATGCTTCAAGTAATGTCAAAGTCAGATTGTGGATGACCTAAACATGTGCCTAAACATGATGTACAAATCCCACATGAGGCAAACAATCAAGTATCCAAGCATTAGGAGTGATTAGGAGAAGAAGTGAGAAGATATGAACATGGATTTAACATGGAAAGAAATTACTTAAGGCATAAGTCAAACCTAAAAATGTTCAAGATGAAACTCAAGTATCACAATCAGACGTGGTATGACATATTAATATGAACATAAGATGCACAAGACAATCACATTCAAGCAATTACAAGTTATTTAGAAGTTAGAGGAAAAAGAAACATGCATTTGGATGCAACATGTTCAAGTATGCGGAGTAAGACATAAATGGCATATGGAATGAATGCAATGCTTTAAAGTCAGAAGCATACATCATATGAAATTCAAATGGATAGTATGGCATGGCATAAAAAAACTAATTACAATTCAAGTTGGCACTTAAATGCAAAAGGAATGATGAATTAGGTCAAAAGGAAACATGTGAAACAAGTATTGAACATGCACACAAAAAAGACATCAACTTCAAACCAAGGACCTATAATTTCTCTCAAAAGACCTATAATGATCTAAACATGGTTCAAGAAGTCAAGAAGAAAGATCTCATACAATGGCATAAGTGCCTTCTCAAGCAAGTAAACAAAACATGACCAAGGAAGTTCATAAAAAGAGACCTCAAACAAGAGCCATCAAACAAATACCAAACATAATTCAAAAATCACCAAATTAGGTCTCAAGAAACCTTAACCAGAAGCAAATATCATACCAAAAACTCATGTAAATAATCCCAAGGAAACTCAATCAAACAAGCATGGCAAAGTCATTAAGATTTCACATGATCATGCACAAAGAAATGACTCAAAAAATGATGCAAAGATGGTTTTAAAAATATGACAAATTTTTTTTTAAATGCTTCAAAGTGTCCTCTGAAATATGCAAAAAGAATGAGGATCAAACTATATACCAATGATGAGAAATAAAATCAACAAGGCATAGTGTTCACAAATGAAACCATCCAACAAGAAATTCAAGCAACAATTAATTCAGAAGCAAAAAATAATAGAAAAATGGAAAATAAAATTTTTAAAACTTTTATAAAACTATGAAGATGATTCATGAATTTTATTATGATTTTTAGAAGTGTTTTACTATTTTTAAAATAAAAAATGAAACAAGATATGCAAAATAAAACTAAAAATGACATAACATGAACAGGGGGTGCAATCAGAGTAATTCCACATTCACAATTTCCAATGGGCTCAGAGTGGGGGTGTAGATATTGATTTGAGTCCAATCCAATTAACAACATGTGCGCGTGTGATGCAATGTGTAGCGAGCGATTTTGGACGCGGTTCTTAAGCGTTGGTCGCTCTCTGCGGTTGAGCTTACTACAGGTCGATTCATTTTTTATCCTATTAAAGCTGATGAAGGAAGGGAAATAGATGTCTCCAATTAACCCTGCTTTGCATACTGAGTTTAAACAGCGGTCTGTTAGGTTGCGAATGTTATCAATGTGGGGGGGCCTTTGTACTGGTTATTTGTATTTTCGCCAATACAGTTTTCTTTTCTCTTTCTAGGACTTTATAGCGGGGAACAAGGATTAGGGATATTAGGACTAATGCTTTTGATAGATACATGAGAGTATGGGATTTTGGGTTTTTGTTTAGTGTGCTCGCTAAGATTTTTCTTTCAATCTTATGCCTACGTATTCCCGTTTACCGAAACAGGGAAATTAGAGCGTTCGTAGTTCCTCCTATTCTATGGGAGGAAATGGTTGTTTTTGGTGTCTTGTTTAAAGCCCAAGACGTGAAGCGAAAGGTGATCGCAGGGTTTTATCAGTGATCGCACTGTTGAATTTGTACAGAGGGACTTATACAAGTGACTGTGGCCAAAAAATTATTTTATGTACAAAGGGATGAGTCTTACACTCTCTCAAGAGGCCCAAAAAGTTTAAAGAAAAAGAGTGGGGCTTATAACACGAGGGTAGGCCCAGTTGATTTTTCCGTTTGAAATGGCGATCGCGCCGAGGTTTTCTTTTAACGCAGAGGGACTTATACAATAAGTGAGGCCCAAAGTGATTTTGGTTAAAAGGGGGTTGGGTCTTACACTCTATTAGAGGCCCAAAAGTTTTGAATGGGTCTTATAGCTCAAGGAGAGGCCCAGTTGATTTTTGAATAGGCGACGATCGCGCCGTTTGTTTTTTACGGTATCGGGACTTATACAATACACTGAGGCCCAAAAATGATTTGGTCACAAAAGGATTGGGTCTTACACTCTATTAGAGGCCCAAAGTGTTTTGAAAATGATTTATGAGGGTTGAATTAATCCAAAAACCCTAATTTGTTTTCAAAAATGTATTTAATTGAATAAAAATTCAATTAAAATGATCAAAATTGTTTAACATATAAAAAACAAATTGTGATCTTGGATTAATGCTTCAAAAATTAAGTATTGACCTACAAAATAATTAGAAAGCATTAAAAGTTGCAAAATCAATGTGGAAAAAATATTTAAAATGTCAAAAACAATTAAAATATTAATTCTTTGCAAAAATATCAATTATATGAAATAAATAATATTTTTGGGATTTTTTGATAAAATAAAATATTTTAACATTTTTGTGAATTATTAAAAAAAGAATCAACTCAAAATCATTAAAACTCAAAGAGAAATTAATTTTTGAATCAATTAAATAAAAATCACAAAATTCAAATATTCAAATTTCAGAAAATGGCGCCAAGAACACACCAAGAACACGCGCGTGTTCTGAATTTCCCAGATTTGCGTTTTCTCTCCAATCTCACTGAATACTTGATTATATCATGCAATCCACGTACCAATCAACTCGTTTCAACCTCACGATCATGTCTATAACACTTAATTTCATTTAAATTAAACATAAAACATGAAATCACGAAGAAACCTCAAGAACCCTAATTTCTGCATGAAGGCTAGGATTTTTGATACACGATTCAAACAAAGCAATTAATTGAGGGAAAACATTCCATGCATGATTATGAACATATGGCCAAATTATTGTGCAGCAAAAATTGCATGGATCATAGAGTTAGAAGAGCTCATGCTTACTACTTGCAGCTGGTGATTGTGATTTGTGTAGGAGGTGTTACAGTTGTGTTGTGATGATCTGAACAGCTTCCCTAGGTGCTATGGAGTGTGTTTGAATGCTTGGACTTGATGGAAATTGGCTGGATCACTTCATGGCATCTCAACTGCACTTTGGTTAAAACCTTGAGCAATTGACTGATGATTCTGAGAAATCAATGTTCCAGTTGTTGTTTAAGTATTTGATCAGCTCATATGTGATGTATATGAGGTGTGTGAGTGATTGGTTTGAGTGGAATTTCCCTCTAGCTCAAAACCCGATAGTTACCTTGCTAAGAAAGGCATTTTTGCCAAGAGAAAGAGATTTTGAGAAAGGCAAGTGTTGTAGGCCTTTGGTGTACTTAAACTGAACACAATTGAGCTTTATTTATAGTAGAGCAAGTTTGTTTTGCAAGGAATAGTGAATGGCAACTGCTAAGTAGGTTTGGCCAATGTTGGCAAATGAAAATCCAAGTCTCCTCTAGCCATTGACTAGAGGTTAGGGCACAGAGCTTTGGTTCCCTTGGTCTTGGATAAGTCTTGACTGATTTCAGATGAGAATGGCTCAGTCCATGCCACCTTGATGCTTCCATTGAATGCTTCAATCCAAATTTGGAGTCTTGTCCCTATTTTGGCCATTTTAGGTTCAACATGCTATTTCTTTTTCCATTGACTTTGGAGGCTTGGCTCAGTGATTGTCCCCTTTAGATTCAATCCTCAGATGTGTCCAAGTGGATAGGAGCATTTGAATTTGGCTGATTTTGGCAAATCGAGCAAAATTGCAAATTCTGCCTTGCCTTTGACAGATTTCAGCAACGCAACTTGCCAATGTCATATCTCATGGTGTAAGTTGAATTTGGTAATGTTCTTGACCATTTTGGAAAGCCCTTACATGATACAACAACTGTTTGAACATGTTTGGTTTTGATCTCTTTTGAATCCAAGTGAAAAATCCCCCTACATTTGGCAAAAAGTAAGGCAAAATCTGACTTAGTGAAATTTTCACTAAGTGTTGGAACAAAGTGTTTTCTCTTGATTTTGATCACTCCATAACTCAAAAGCCATGAGGAATTTGGACATAGGTCCGTATGAAGATTTTGTAGAGGGCAATGAGATCTACAAATCAAGCTTTGAATGGGGCACAATGGCCTTGTGGTTTAGGAGTTATGGTCCTCCAAAGTTGGTGCATTAGTGGTACTTTTTCATGACTTAGAAAAATTTCTAAGTTTTATGGTTACCCCTTTTACAAGTTATCCAACTTTTCTTGATTTTTCTTGATGAATGATGATTCAAATCATACATTAACATCATTTTAGGGTTAAAAATCCATTTTGGTGAAAAATCTCAAAAAGTCAAAGTTGACTTTTGTGCACAGTTGACTTTTTATCAGATGAATTCCAAACTGTGCAATTCTTCAGGAAATCATGTCCTTGACCTAAATCAAACTTGATGGACATGTTCCATGGGTGTTATAGGGTATATTGGTGCATGTCATAGGGCTTGGGAGCATGTCCTGGTCGAAAGTCAAAGTTACAGTTGACTTTTCCCTTAAAACCCTAATTGTGGTGCAGATGAAATTGAGGCTTGTTGCTCAAGCTTCTTGGATCAATCCATTGTTGCAAATGGATCAATGTAGTGCATTGGAGACCCTCAAACCCTCTCTTGAGGTCTTGGCTCATGGTTTGTCCCAAAAGTCAACTTAGGGGTGAATTAGGTCAAGAAACCCTAATTCCTGATTTTTGATGAATGCATCCCCTGAGGCAAGATTGACTTGATGATTGGGTCCATGAGGTTCCATGGAGTATATTAGGTTAGGTTTTGGATCATTGGCTTGTGCCCAGATGAAAATTTTCCATTTGGAGGCCCTGGTCGACCAAAACCCTAATTTGGTGATACTGTCAATCTTGAGACTTGATCCACCTAGAAGGGAGCAGCCTTGTGCTTAATCCTTGAAGTGGGAGTCCTTTTGATCCATTGTGGATGTTTGAGAGGTTAGACAAGTTGAAGATTATGTTATTCCTTGATTGATCCTTTGTCTAAGGCTCAGAGAGGGCTTGAAACCCTAATTTTGATTGTGGTGAATGCTCAACAATTCCTTGAGGAGACTGATGAGGCATGATGGTTCATCCATATTGTGATGATGATTTGCATAATGATGGGAAATCTTAGTGGTCAAAATTTGGGGTATGACACAATGTACAATCATTCACCATGAGGATGCAATCATAACTATACAATGAATCAAATCACATGATCTAACGCACCACATATCACGCGTACCAAAGCTACCCTGCACATGCACCCACAAGAATACTCATATTAAAAATAAATTGCACGTGTGATGCACATGTCTCATTAATGCGTTGGCAAAACACCAACCATTGGATCATTTTTATAGGATCAATCACACATGATGAACGGATCATACTAAAAGCACACAATAATAACCATGGAATACATGCACTCAAACACTCAGGTTATGAAAGAATTTTAATGTGTTGGCAACATATCAACCACACGATGTACAGATCCAACGGTCACAATTCAAACATGCAAAACCCTAGAATTAAAAACTCACCAGCCGGAGAAGGACCTCCGGTCATCTTCTCTGGCGAGCAACCACCACCTGCAACCTTACTGTATCCAGAAATCCACGATTCGCATACCAAAATGAAGAGGAAGTAATGGAGATCAAGCATACACAATCATTTCTCATAGATCATGCACACACAACACAAACCGAGCCAAAACAAATTGCCCTAAAATTACACCTAAGCTCCTAAAGAGCCTATCAACTAGCCAGGACTCACGCATAGCTTCTAATAAGCTCTAAACAACATGAAACAAGTTAAATCACATTGATACGAAGCATTAAGGTTGAGTAAATCAAAACCTGAAAATATGGAGAAACTTGAAGTCTTGAGAAAACCAGAGAACTTGAGATGTTGAGCTTGTAGAACTTCAGATTTAAGCAAAATCAATGCTGCTGATCTTGAATATGAGAAGAAAACAGCAATTCCAATGATGTTGATCTTGGATAAGTGAGTGTATTATTGAGTGTTCTTGTTCAATAATCAGTAAAATGATGAAGATGATTGAGAAGAATGATGAAATCAAGTGAGAGTGAGAGAGTAGAGAGAATCTCAAAGGAAAAAATGAGAATGATTTGAGAGAAAGTGTGAGAATGAAGTGTTGGAATGAAATTGTGAAGTGTGATTTGATTTATATGTTGAGTTTAGTAGCTTGAACCAAGGTTAATTGGGTGAGTTAACTGAGTCCAAATTGAGTTAACTGAGCTGTCCCTAACTAACTGAGTCAAGTTAGTTAGGGTGAGTTATCCTTGGGTGTGATATGGTGAGGTTGAGATTCATGGAGTTTATGGTGTGGATGAAGTGAATGGTGATGATGAGGTCATGGCTGCAGCAGAGAAACTTGTTCAGCAAGTTTATTCTTTCTTCTCTTATGTATGAAGCAACATGGGGAATCCATCGTGCATAAGAGATGTTTGGCTTAAAGTGGAAATGAACATAGGGTGTATGCGTGTGAATGTTAAGACAACAACAACAACATTTCATTTTCTGATTTTGTGACAGCTTGGTTCCAAGGGAAAAATGGTGGTTTGGTGGTGAATTTCTCCATGCATGGAAGATGGTTTAGTGAGCTTTTAATGTCAAATGAAAGAGGGAATATGGGAGAGCATACTTGGTGTGAGAATTGGATTGAAATGAAGCCTCAAACACACTTAAAAATGGCTATGAACACCATGATTCAAAACTGGTTGGTGGGCGTGGAAAGTGGTTGGTTGGCAAGGCAACTTGGTGCATGGAATTTCAGCATGAACATACTAACTTGAGCCCAATATATCTCCATCATAACTTGATCAAATCAAAATTTGTCCAACATCAACATTGAAGAGGGCATGGCAAAGAACAACTTTGATGTTGAAAAGTTTTTCATTTGGAGCCTCCATCATTGAGAAAAATGGGTGGAAGTTTGGCACACCAAGTGTTTGTCAAAATTATGGCGCGTGGGCCTGGGCATGCTTGGTCATGACTTGGTTTTGGACCTAGTTTCATCAAACTTTGATCAACCATAACTCACTCAATTTTTATCCAATGGAGGAATACTTTATATGGATTTGAAGCTTAGAACATGAACTTTAATTGGGTAAACTTGGGCATGAGGTTTGAAGCTGTTATCTTGAAGAAAGAGAGCCTCAAAGTAGGGTGCAAAATGGTCCAAACTTACTATTTTTGGCAACCCTAAAGTTTCTATTTTTGGCAGTTTTGTAAATTCTTGATTTTTCATTATTACTCCATCATTTCTTGATCAAATTTTGTCCATTGAACATATATAACATGAATTTCATGAATTTGACCTTAGAAAGTCAAGAGTTGACTTTTTTCACTGCACAATTGACTTTTTCCCCAATTTCTTGATTATCAAGCAACTGATCAATTGGGACCCTTCTGAAACCAATTGATGAGCAATTTTCCATCCATATACACTTAAGAACATAAGGAATACCATGATATCAAGTTTTGTCCAAAAAATCAGAGATAAACTGATTTTAGGTCAAACCCTAATTTTGGCACCCTCTGGTTAGGAGGAAATAACACCTCCTCCAAATCCAAATTCCTCTGAATATGATGTGTATCCTCTCAAACAAAGATGAGATATGACATTTGGAGATGATAAAAACTCAAAGATCTTGCACATTTGGGGGTCAACTCCCAATTTTTGACTGCCTTGTGTAGGAAGTGATGCACTGCCCAATTTTCTTGATGAATTCTCTTCTTCTCATGCCTTGTGGGACCAATTGAGATGACATGTGATGTAAGAGACCTTTTAAGCTTGTAGGAGACCCTTGGATCTTATTTCCTTTGCTTTGGATGATCAACACCTTAGAGAACCACTGATCACATGCCCTTATGCAAGATGCAATGCAATGCTTGATGTTTTATTTTTCTATGCTTGAATGTAGTGCAATGAAATGAAAGCTCATGCAAGATGATATGAAGAGAATGAGAGGGCAAATTTTGGGGTATGACAGATAGTGGTCGTTATCTTTCAACGTAGCCCTTTTCCCTGTAAATTACCATTTTCTAACTTTGTAAATGCTCTATGGAATCACGCGTTTGGCTGATTTCCATCCTATCAATAAAATTTGAGCCCTGGTGCTTTTATTGGCAATTCATGTTTGTTTTAGCTTTACAGAATGATGTTTTTAATGTGATCAACGCTTCTTGAAATAAAACAAAAAAATGAATTTACTTGTAAAACTTTTTCTGCTTTCAAAATAAAGTTGGCAATTTCTTTTGACTGTTGAACATCGAAAGAACATCGACCGCTTCTCCAGAAGTAATCAAGCTTCAAAGTGCAGAATCAAAGTACTCCTTCTAAACCAGTGCGCCTGAACGAAGGATTAGTTATGACAGATGCGAATAGTCCGTCTGACCTCTTCGGCCGAGTTCTCATCTCCTGAGCCCGACCAACATAGTTCCCAACAGGGACCGTTTCTCCTAAGCAAGGCAGAATGGTTATCTTGAACCAGCGGTACTTCTTCGCCCCGTGATGGCCGAGTATCCAGTAATGTTCATCTTTTAGTTTGTATGTCGCGTCAGTTTTGTCAGCATATACATATATACATCATGCATTATTGATTTGAATACACATTTCATATTGCATCACTATCACTCCAGTCGGTCTTATCCCTAGTGATAGCTGTCTTCTCGGTCGAGTTGTCAGTTCTTTCCTCGATTAGGAAATGTTGTATTTAAATAATCTATCCTCCAGTTTATTTCTGGATTGAAGATGGGTCCTTGACCACTTTGATAACTTGAACCTCTGAAAGACTAGAGAACCTTCAACCGATGTCACTCTTCGCCATTGAAGATGATATTTTCGCTTTCCCGGATTAAGGAAAATCCCCAAAGAAAGACTCTTAATCAGAGATCCGGCGGTACGGGAGTTTTTCTCTGAAAAACCACTGATGAAAAGGTCATCGGCACCTCAAAATTAGATCCCATCATATGGCATTTCTCCGGGAAGATCCCGAGAAAAGTATGATGTAATATCCCCAAGCGTGAAAGCCGTCTCTCAAGAGACCTGCTTTCCCCAGTAGAAACAAATGGCGTCTACAATAGAGAATTTTGTGCACCTCTACAACTCAGACGAATGGGTTCCCCAGCGAGTCTAACATCAAAACTTTTTCCATCAAATGGCATCTCTCCAGGAAAATTCGGCAAGAAGTTTGAGGAAAACCGCTACACATAGCGTCCCTTGTTAATAAAGTTTATTGACAAAAGAAACTTAGACCAGTTCCTTGGTAGGAAACCAGGATCAAGGGGAAGTTTACTTCAGAAACTTAGACCTGTTCCTTGGCAGGAAACCAGGATCAAAGGGGAGTTTACCTTTTTTAAGCATCGTTTCTTAGCAAAAGAAGATGAATGCGTAAGCTACCATTCATGACCACCATCAAAATTTCAGGCATTCCGATATTTAATCCTCTTGCACCCTGAATGGCCGAATACCTTTGCCATTCACACCTTCAGGTCCAAGAAGATTAAATAGGGGCATCTGTCATACCCCAAATTTTGACCACTAAGATTCCCCATCATTGTGAAAATCATCATCACAATATGGATGAACTATCTTGCCTCATCAGTCTCCCTAAAGATGGTGTGAACACTTAGTACGATCAGAATTAGGGGTTCAAGCCCTCTCAGAGTTCTTAGACAAAGGATCAATCAAGAAATGAAATGATCTTCAACTTGTCTAACCTCTCAATTATCTACAAGGGATCAAGAGGACTCCCACTTTAAGGATTAAGCACAAGGCTGCTCCCTTCCATGTGGATCAAGCCTCAAGATCGCCAGTGTCACCAAATTAGGGTTTGGTCGACCAGGGCCTCCAGATGGAAATTTTCCTCTAGGCATGAGCCATTGCTTCAAAGCATAACCTATGATGCTCCAAGGGACATCATAAACCCAATCATCAAGTCAATTTAGCCTTAGGGGATGCATTCATCAAAAATCAGGAATTAGGGCTTCTTGACCTAATTCACCCCTAAGTTGACTTTTGGGACAAATCATGAGCCAAGACCTTAAGACATAATTTGAGGATCTCCAACATACTACATTGATCCATTTTCAGCGATGGATTAATCCAAGAAGCTTGAGCAACAAGTCTCAATTTCATCAGAGCCAAAATTAGGGTTTCGCGAGAAAAGTCAACTGTAGCTTTGACTTTTAACCAGGACATGCTCCCAAACCCTAGGACATACTTCAATATACCCTATAATACCCATGGAACATGTCCGTCAAGTTTGATTAAGGTCAAAGGCATGATTTCCTAGAGGATCGCACAGTTTGGAATTCATCTGATAAAAAGTCAACTGTGCACAAAAGTCAAACTTTGACTTTTTGAGATTTTTCACTTTTATGGTTTTTTAACCCTAAAATGATGTTAATGTGTGATTTGAATCATCATTCATCAAGAAAAATCAAGAAAAGTTGGATAACTTGTAAAAGGGGTAACCATAAAAACTTAGAAAATTTTCTAAGTTAGGAAATAAAGTGGCAAGGGTACCAACTTTGGAGGATCATAACTCCTAAACCACAGCCATTTTTCCACATCCAAAGCCTGATTTGTAGATATCATGGCCCTCTACAAAAGCTAAAAACTGACCCCCCCCCCCCCTTCAAATTCATTATGGATTTTGAGTTATGGTTGGATCAAAATCACTAAAAACATGAAAGTACAACTTTTCCAACACTTAGAAAAATTATGGGAAAGGCAAATTTTGGGTTGAAACACCAAAACTTGTGGGATTTTTTCACATAGATGCAAGCTGAATCAGTTCCAAAGATAAACATCAATTTTGTTGTGCATGTTGCCTACAATCCAAGCAACTCATTGGCATGAAACCACTCCACTTGAGCCTAGAGTTATGGTTGCTACAACACACCATGCCAAGGCTGCCATGAAAAATCAGTTTGTGAGTTTTCTTTCCATCCACGATTTCTGAGTCAAAAGTAATGATCACTATGCCACATGCATCCAATCTGATCATAAGCCAACTTATCCAAATGATAGGGTTGAGTCCAAAGGGCAAGGGATCTTCCAACTTGAGATTAATGCATTTTGGCATATATGCCTTGAAATTCAAAGGCATTTATGTGAAATAGGTCACTTTCAACAAAGCCACTCTACCCAGTCAAGTTCTCTGATTAAACAACAATAAAAACATCTGAAGAATGTGAATTTGGTCAAGGCATAGCCCTGCTCTTGGGAGGGGCTAGGTTGCCTTGTGTGAGAAGAAATGCCACCAAGCCAAAGCCTTTGAATGTGATCTGATCCAGTCGCCATTCACTATTCCTCTAAGACAAAAGTTGGTCACCTATAAATAGAGGTTCCAATGGATCATTCAACTCACACCAAAGCCAGTTATAGCACTGCTTTCTCTCATTCTCTCTTAAGTGCTAAGTTTTCTTGTTTTTGAGCAACCACTATCGTGTTTTGAGTTGCAGCCATAAGCAATCCATTCCAATTGCCCAGACACATCACATATGATGTATTTGAGGTGTCCAAATACTTAAACACCAACTGTAACACCCCTAGCTCAAAATCACCTATCAACCTAGCCATTATGCTTCAATTATGTAGTTGGAGTGCTCCTGTTTGATCCAAAGACTTCCAAAGTGTTCCAAAGCTTGCAACACACTCCACAACATCCATTGAACCTGTTCAGATAATCACAACCCATTTGTAACACCTCCAACTCAAAAATCAAATTCCTCTTGCTGTCACGACCTTCAAGTAAGCCTAAACTTGGTCATCTCTTAATCTATGCATATTTCCTCGCACAATACTTTTACCAAATGTTCATAATCATGCATAGAATATTTCCCCTCAATTAATTGCTTTGTTTGAATCGTGTATCAAAATTCTCAGCCTTCATGCAAATTTTAGGGTTCTTGAGGTTTTGTCTTGATTTCTTATTCCATGTTAAAAATAAATGAAATTAAAGACCATCGACAAGATCGTGACGTTGAAACGAGCAGCTTGATAGGTGGTTTGCATGATATAATCAAGTATTCAGGGACATTGGAGAGAAAATGAAAATCTGGGAAAAACCCAGAACACGCGCGTGTTCTTGGGTGTTCTTGGCGCCCTTTTTTAAAAATTCAAATATTTGAATTTTGTGATTTTATTTAATTGATTCAAAAAATTAATTTCTCTCTGAGTTTTAATGATTTTGAGTTGATTCTTTTTTTATAATTCAAAAAAATGTTAAAATATTTTATTTTAGCAAAAAATCCCAAAAAAATTATTTATTTCATATAATTGATATTTTTGCAAAGAATTAATATTTTAATTGTTTTTGACATTTAAAATATTTTTTCCCTCTTGATTTTGTAAGTTTTAATGACTTCTAATCATTTTGTAGGTCAAAACATGATTTTTGAAACATTAATCCAAGATCACAATTTGTTTTCCACATGTTAAACAATTTTGATCATTTTAATTGGATTTTTTATTCAATTAAAATACATTTTGGAAACAAATTAGGGTTTTGATTAATTCAACCCTCATCATTCTTTTTAAAACTCTTTGGGCCTCTAATAGAGTGTAAGACCCAATCCTTTGTAAATACAAACCTTTTTTGGGCCTCAAATGTTGTATAAGTCCCGGTGTATTTCAAAAAGTTCGACGCGATCATCGTCCGTTGAAAAACAAACCTTGGGCCTACCCTCGAGTAGTAAGACCCATTCTTCTTTTTTAAAAACACTTTGGGCCTCTATTAGAGTGTAAGACCCAATCCCCTTTTAACCAAAATAATTTTGGGCCTCAGATATTATATTAGTCCCTCTGTGTTAAAAGAAAATCTCGGCGCAATCGCCATTTCAAAACCAAAAACATCTGGGCCTACTGATAACACCGAATTACACTGCGTTTTTGACTCGAATTGGACAAGCTTCTTAGGATTTTTATTATCGTTTTCTTGTATTATGCTTGTATTTTGTCTTGTTTTCAGATTCTAGGTGTTTCCAGAGCCATCCACGAAGAAATGAAGGAAATCGAGCAAAAAGCCAACTTTTGAAGGAATTACACATGTGGCACCCAACATGGCGGGCGCCATGGGGTAGGCCACAAGTTGGAAGGGACTCAACTGCTGACAACTACCACGTCTCCCACCACTTTCTTCCCTAGTTCATGTGGCGGGTGCCATGAGGAGGGTGGCGGGCGCCACCTTTGACGGACATTTTCCCTCCCAAAAGAAGTTGGAGGGCATCCTTGTCCTTTCATATCTTTTCCTAAGACTATAAATAGAGGCTTCTTGTTCATTTCATGGCATCCAAACTTAGATTGCAAACACCTTAGGCATAAATAATCGAGTTTTTGTAAGTGATAATCTTCTCACATCGGGAAGTTATCACATTTGTGCGATCGAGTCTGTAATCGAGTTTGGATCACTCTGGTAGAAGTTAATCCTGCCGCCATTTTCATTTCCAGTCATTTATTTCCAGTTGTACCAGATTTAAAGCCTCTGATTTGGAGCAGGTTTCATTTACAAGTTCAGCATTTACTTTCTTTATTTCTCGCACTTGCTTTTACTTTATTTATTTCTCGCACTCGCTTTTACTTTATTTATTTCTCACACTAGCTTTTACTTTATTTATTTCTCGCATCCGCTTTACTTTCTTTACTTATCGCAATCGCTTTACTTTATTCGCATTATTTACTTACAAAACCTTTTATTTCAAAAAGACTTTACTTTGACATGATAAAATTAAATATGTCTGTTTACATTTCCATGTCTGGCTAAATCTTAAAGGTTAGAATGTAAAGATCACGGTTTAAGTATCATTTCACATAATGCATCGATAGAAACACTTAGGGGCTATTTTGGTCTTTAACACGAGTTTTCCGCACTTAATTTCTGTTGGGTAAGATCGAAAGTCGTCCAACCTTTAGATAAACTTGGTTAGTCTTGACTGTACAAAGGAAGCGACAGAGCTTTGTACAGTTAAGTAGGAATTTTTAATACTTTAGAAAAACGATTTTAGAACTATTTTCGGACGCGTTTGTAGGTTTAAAATCCGGTTCGTATGAACCTCTTTTATTTAAAAGTTTCAGATCAAAATACTTTTCAACTAAGCCAAGAAACTATATTTCTTAAAAATAGGTTTTTCACATTAACGCAATGCGCGCCTTTTTATAAGTGACAATAAGAGGGTTTGTTTAAAGGTTAAACTCGGTTCTGAATACGCGAAAGCGACAGTTCCCGTTAAATTAGTTCTTTTCATAAAGTAGAAAACATTGCCCATAAGTAGTTCTGTTACATGCGTTGGAATGTTATCTGACTGTGTGAATTACATTTAAGCCTGTTGTTTTCATTTGAGTTTTATATCTTCGTACTTTGCTTCACTCTACTTTTACTGTGCACTCATAAATCCCTGAATTAACTTGCCTTAGATAAACACCATAACTATAGGAGTCGATAGATTGACGTTTGGTCTCTGTGGAACAATAATCTTTTGTATTACTCTGGCGCGTTTTGTATACTTGCGAAAACCACGCATCACCTACCCTCGTGTTATAAGCCCCATTCTTTTTAAACCCTTTGGGCCTCTTGAGAGAGTGTAAGACCTATCCCTTTGTACAGAAAGCCTTTCTTGGGCCTCAGTCACTTGTATAAGTCCCGGTACAAATTCAAACTCACAGTGCGATCACTGATAAAACCTTGGGCCTCTCCTTGAGCTGTAAGCCCCAACATCTTTTCAAAGCACTTTCTCCTTTGATTTTGTATATAATATTGTTATCAAAGCTTTCTTTGTTGAATAACTAACCAAACAGCATGGAAGCTCTACAACCGAGTAAGTGGTTATATGCTTTCTTTATCCGCTTTCATATACATATAACTGTATTGTGGGGCTGTTTCACTGTAAGTCTTCTTTCATAAACTCATATCAACTGTGTAATAATAGTATAGATATTTAGAGTTTCCCTGACAACTACGTCTAACATTAAGCCCGTTGATCACTCTTAGAAGTAGACAAAACTAGATCCCCATAGGATTACCAGACACAGTCTTCCCTCGTCTTGGGTTTAAACCATATGGAGACGTGAAAGGCAGCATTCTCGGTGAACCCTTTCACAGACTGTCACCTTTAGAAATCGTCAAAGAAACTCTATTCCCCAGAGACGATCTTTTCTCCGTGAATGGCATCTCTTGAGTTTCTTCCAAATTCTCGAACTTTCCTGGCTTGATCTATTCTCTGTGAATAGCCTGTCTAGAATTTCTCGGGGTTTGGGGACCCACAGGCTTCTTAAAAGCATCCTTGCCTCCTCTTGGGCGTTGTACAAGGACCCGTCTGCTTCTTAGAAGTATTCACAGCCTCCTCTTAGGCTTCGTATAAATTATTTCTTCCTCCAGGAATGATAGCCTCCTCTTGGGCTTCGTACAAATTGTCCCTCGGCTTCATAAAAGTTTTCAGCCTCCTCTTGGGCTTCGTACAAATTGTCTCGACGACCTCCTAGAGGCATAGGAACAGAAATTAGTCAGCTTAATAGAACAGTCTTTCAAAAAGTCTAGATCTTGCTACTGCTGTTTCTTAAACGTAGTACAAAAGATGAAACTCTAGACTTGGATAGTCTAATTCCCTTGAGTCTCAAAGACATTCTCAAGCTCCTTTCAAAACTAGGAGATGAAACCCGTAGACTCGGACAGTCTCAATACCCTTTCGATTTCCCATTTCCTTAAAAAATAGGAAATAACCCTGATCCTCGAATCAAATCCCTGAGTGCAAAAAGTACTCATATAAGAGCTGATTTTCTCTTTTAACCAACATACTGGACCTGTCACTCAACTGAAATAGTCACCAGCACCCTAGCCTCCTCTTGGGCTTTGTACAATGATTCTCCCCAGCAGAGCTAACCTATAAACACTCTCTGGTTGAGTATAAAAGACTCTCTTTTTGAGTCATCCCTTTTAGCCTTCATCTCGGGCTCTGTACGAGATATAAAACGCTCTCTTGTTGAGTATAAAAGACCCTCTTGTTGAGCCCAACCTTTAGCCTCCGTCTTGGGCTTCGTACAAGACACATATAAAAGATTCCCCTGTAGAGTCAACCCTTTTAGCCTCTCTCTCGGGCTTCGTACGAGACATACAAAAATCACCCTCTTGTTGGGTCGATAGCCTCCTCTTAGGCTTTGTATAAGGAAACCCCGGTTGAGTCAATAAACCTTTTAGCATCAAAACTGTACCTCGTTCACAGGATACAAACATTAACAACTCCTTTCATCTAACTGCTGTAAGCGGCAAGCCTCTGGATTATTTACATCCACGCCACTGTCCTTCTTTTAGCATGGGAAATTCCTAAGGAAAGATAGCATTGCTCTACACTGAGTTAAAGTCTCCTCCTTCAGGTTAAAACCCCCTATAAAGGAAATTATGGCATTGCTAGGATTCGCATATCCCGGTTAAAGTAATCCTCCTTTATAGTCAGTCACCCAACAGTCATGACAAACAGACCCCCTTTAGAGATGACAAATTCTCTCTAAAGACAACGCCCTTTTAGCTTCACATCTTGGGCTTCAAACAAGATACAAATAGACCCTTTAGCTTCACATCTTGGGCTTTGAACAAGATATACACCACCTTTTCAGCTTCACGTCTTGGGCTTTGAACAAGACACCAAAACACCATTTCCTCCCATAGAATAGGAGGAACTACGATCGCTCTGATTTCCCTGTTTCGGAAAACGGGAATACGTAGGCATAAGATTGAAAGAAAAATCTTAGCGAGCACACTAAACAAAAACCCACAATCCCATACCCACGTTCATCAATTAAAAAGTACCCTCAGTCCTAAACATCTTACCCATGAACCGTCCAATGTTTTCACTCTAAAAGAAAAAAAATAAGAACAAAGAAAAATTCCCCATTACCATATCGTATCCGTAACCTAACAGACCGCTGTTTAAACTCGGTATGCAAGCAGGGTTAATTGGAGACATCTATTTCCCTTCCTTCATCAGCTCACAATAGGATAAAAAATGAATCGACCTGTAGTAACCCCAAAAGAGCGACAGTGCTTAAGAAACACGTCCAGTTTCGCTCGCTACAGCTGGAAAGACTACTCTAGCAAAGGATGATTAAGTTCTGTCTTATACCTTTAAGAGGTTGTCAGGGTCCTTGTATTAAGCCCAAGAGAAGGCATGAGAACTTCTAAGAAGCCGAAGGGTCCTTGTACAACGCCCAAGAGGAGTCGGGGATACTTTTAAGAAGCCCGTGGGTCCCCAAACCCCGAGAAGTTCAAGACATGCCATTCACAGAGAATAGATCAAGCCAAGAAAGTCTGAGAATTTGGAAGAAACTCAAGAGATGCCATTCACGGAGAAAAGATCATCTATGGGGAGTTAGAGTTTCTTTGACAATTTTTAAGGGTGCTTTTAAGAAGCCTGTGGGTCTCCAAACCCCGAGAAGTTCAAGACATGCCATTCACAGAGAATAGATCAAGCCAGGAAAGTCCGAGAATTTAGAAGAAACTCAAGAGATGCCATTCACGGAGAAAAGATCATCTCTGGGGAGTAGAGTCTCTTTGACAACTTCTAAGGGTGACAGTCTGAGAAAGGGTTCACCGAGAATGCTGCCTTTCACGTCTCCATATTGTTTAACCCCAAGAGGAGGGAAGACTGTGTCTGGTAATCCTATGGGGATCTAGTTTTGACTGTATCTAAGAGCAATCAACGGGGCTTTACCTAGTGCTTAGACGTAGTTGCCGGGGAAAACTCGAAATAACTATACTAGTATTACACATTTGATATTTGACAGGTATATAAAAGTTTGTGAAAGAAGAGTTACTGTGAGCAGCCCCACAATACAGTTATATATATATATATATGAAAGCGGATAAAGAAAGCGGGTAAACATTTACTCGGTTGTAGAGCTTCCATGCTATTTTGTTAGTTGTTCAACAAAGAAAGCTTTGATAACAATATTATATTCAAAATCAAAGGAGAAAGTGCTTTGAAAAGATTGTTGGGGCTTACAGCTCAAGGAGAGGCCCAAAGTTTTATCAGTGATTGCACTGTGGAATTTGTACAGGGACTTATACAAGTGAATAAGGCCCAAAAAGGTTTTCTGTACAAAGGGATGGGTCTTACACTCTCTCAAGAGGCCCAAAGGTTTATTTTTGTACAAGTGATGGGGCTTACAGCTCAAGGGGAGGCCCAAAAAAATGGTTTTTGTACTGGCCATCGCGCCGAGATTTTCTTTTAACGCAGAGGGACTTATAGAATATCTGAGGCCAAAAATAGTTTTGGTTAAAAGGGTTTGGGTCTTACACTCTAATAGAGACCCAAAGGTGTTTAAAGAAAAAGAATGGGGCTTATAACACGAGGGTAGGCCCAAGGGTTTAATTTGTTAGAAAGGCGACGACCGCGCCGAATTTTTTGACGGTATCGGGACTTATACAATACATTGAGGCCCAAATTATTTTGGTTTTTCTAAAAGGGTTGGGTCTTACACTCTACTAGAGGCCCAAAGGGTTTGAAAAAGTTTGATGAGGGTTGAATTAATCAAAAACCCTATTTTGTTTCCAAAGTGTATTTTAATTGAATAAAAATTCAATTAAAATGATCAAAATTGTTAAACATGTGGAAAACAAATTGTGATCTTGGATTAATGTTTCAAAAATCAAGTTTTGACCTACAAAATGATTAGAAGTCATTAAAATTTGCAAAATCGAGAAGGAAAAAATATTTTAAATGTAAAAAACAATTAAAATATTTATTCTTTGAAAAAATATCAATTATATGAAATAAATAATATTTTTTGATTTTTTGGTAAAATAAAATATTTGAACATTTTTGTGAATTATTAAAAAAAGAATCAACTCAAAATCATTAAAACTCAGAGAGAAATTGATTTTTGAATCAATTAAATAAAATCACAAAATTCAAATATTCAAATATTTGAAAAAGGGCGCCAAGAACATGGCAAGAACACGCGCCCTTCCTCTGTTTCTGCAGATTTGCGTTTTCTATCCAATCTCACTGAATACTTGATTGTATCATGCAATCTACATATCAATCTACTCGTTTCAACCTCACGATCATGTCTATGGTCTTTAATTTCATTTATTTTAAACATGGAATAAGAAATCAAAGAGTAACCTCAAGAACCCTAAAATTTGCATGAAGGTTCAGAAATCCCATACACGATTCAAACAATGCAATTGATTGAGGGAAAACACTCCATGCATGATTATGAACATATGGCCAAATTATTGTGCAGCAAAAATTGCATGGATCATAGAGTTAGAAGAGCTCATGCTTACCACTTGCAACTGGTGATCGTGTTTTGTGTTAGAGGTGTTACAGCTCGGTTCCAAGGTTATGGACAACTTCCCTAGGTGCTATGGAGTGTGTCTGGATGCTTGGAGTGGATGGAAATGATCTGGAACTTGAGATGGTACCCCAACTGCAAATCTGTCAAGAACTTGGACGATTGGCTAGTGATTTTGTGATTTTGGTGTTCTAGATGTTGTGTGAGTGTTTGGATCACTTCTATATGATGTTTATGAGGTGTGTGTGTGATTGGTTTGGTTGGAATAGCTCTCAAACTCAAAACCCAATAGTGACTTGCTTTGGAAGGCAATTTTGGAGTGAAAGAAGAAATTTTGAGGAAAGCATCTGTTTGATGGCTTTGGTGTACTCAAGTTGATCACAAATGAGCTCTATTTATAGTAGAGCAAGTTTGTTTTGCAAGGAATAGTGAATGGAAACTGCTGCATAGGTTTGGCCAATGTTGATCAATGAGAATCCAAGTGTCCTCTAGCCATTGACTAGAGGTTAGGGCACAGGCTACTGGTTCCCTTAGTCTTGGATAAGTCTTGACTGAATTTAGTTGGCAATGGCTTAGTCCATGCCACCTTGGTGTATGCATTGAATGCTCTAATCCAAAATTGGAGTCTAGTCCCTCTTTTAGGCAATTCTAGGTTTGGCATGCTATTTTTGGTTCCAAAGACTTGGGAGGCTTGGGATCAGAGTTGGTTCCTCCTTGGTCCCCCCTTGAGGTGTTCAGATGGATAGAGTTGCTTGCCCTTTGCAAATTTGGGCAAATCGAGCAAAACTCCAAAATCTGCCTTGCTTTGGCAGTTTTCGGCAAGACATATTGCCATTGTCATATCTCATGGCCCAAGTGGAATTTGATGGAGTTCTTGGCCATTTTGGAAAGCCTTCATATGATACAACAACTGTTTGATCATAATTGGTTTTGATACTTTTTGGATCCAAGTGAAAAATGCCCCTACCTTTGGAAAAAAGTGAAGGCAGATTCTGACTTAGTGAAAATTTCACTAAGTGTTGGAAAAAAGTGACATTTTCACTTTTTGTGATTTTGATCATTTCATAACTCAAAATCCATGATGAATTGGAATGAGGTGTATTTGAAGCTTTTGTAGAGGGTAATGAGAGCTACAAATCCAGCTTTGGATGGGAAAAAATGGCCTTGTGGTTTAGGAGTTATGATCCTCCAAAGTTGGTACCCTAGCCACTTTGTTCCATAACTTAGAAAATTTTCTAAGTTTTATATGGTTACCCCTTTTACAAGTTATCCAACTTTCCTTGATTTTTCTTGATGAATGATGATTCCAATCATACATTAACATCATTTTGGGGGTCAAAGAACCATAATTGTGAAAAATCTCGAAAAGTCAAAGTTTGACTTTTGTGCACAATTGACTTTTTGTCAGATGAATTCCAAACTGTACGATCCTCTATGAAATTAAGTCCTTGACTTAAATCAAACTTTATGGTTTGATTTCATAGGTGTTATAGGGTTTATTGAATCATGTCTTAGGGATTGGGAGCAAGTCCTGGTCAAAAGTCAAAGATACAGTTGACTTTTTCCGCGAAACCCTAATTGTGGTTCTGATGAAATTGAAACTTGTTGCTCAAGCTTCTTGGATCAATCCATTGTTGCAAATGGATCAATGCGATGTATTTGAGACCCTAAAATCCCCTATTGAGGTCTTGGCTCATGTTTTGTCCCAAAAGTCAACTTAGGGGTGAATTAGGTCAAGAAACCCTAATTCCTGATTTTTGATGTATGCATCCCCTGAGGCTAAATTGACTTGGTGATTGGGTTTATGATGTCCCTTGGAGCATCATAGGTTATGCTTTGAAGCATTGGCTCATGCCCAGAGGAAAAATTCCAACTGGAGGCCCTGGTCGACCAAAACCCTAGTTTGGTGACACTGGCGATCTTGAGGCTTAATCCACATGGAATGTTGTAGCCTTGTGATTGATTCTTGAAGTGGGAGTCCTATTGATCCATTGTGGATGTTTGAGAGGTTAGAAAAGTTGAAGATCATGTCATTTCTTGATTGATCCTTTGTTTAAGAGCTCTGAGAGGGCTTGAAACCCTAAGTCTGATTGTAGTGGATGCTCACCCATCTTCGGGGAGACTAATGGTTCATCCATATTGTGATGATGATTTGCACAATGATGGGAAAACTTAGTGGTCAAAATTTGGGGTGTGACATAAGTATCGAAAAGTAAAACCGTGCAAGAATTAAAGATAAGTTTTAGAGGAATAGGCTTGTTGGGAATTGGTTTTCATTCACCGAATCAATATGTATATCACGAATCAGTTATACACAATTTAAGCATGTTTCAATATTATCACGTATCGCTCACAAACAAAGTTCATGTCTAAACTTTGATGAGATTTCTACCTTATGGTTTAATCGACGATTTCTCAGTCTATTAAACAGTACAGTAGCATTAAGATTCGATACTTACGGTGAATATTAAACCTAAATCTATGTCTAGCATTTAGAGTTTAATAGATGTTATCTTTGATCGAGAGTTGAATCGTATTTGTCAATATAGATTCAATCCATGAAGTAAACGATAAAATGAAGATAACATCAATATTGATTCATAAATAAAATGCGTATAACGCCATGATTAATGGAAATACATACTGTTTTGGTGAACTACAACCAATCCCAACAAGGGAGGGATTTAGCTTCTCATGGTAGCTTGAAGCATGTTGGAAGTGTTGAGTTGAATCCACATCAATGACGATTTCCCGACTCTTGATGTGTATCCACCCTTCTTCCTCTTTACCTCACTTCTTTTCCTACTCTCTATTCTATTACAAGATATTACAAAAGATAAAAACTGAATGCCCGTTTGAACTGAGTTTGATCTCCTTTTATAGCAGTTCTGGCCGCCTGACTTCACATAGCGAAAGTATGTTCGCTATACGAACTTGCCCGTCTTCTCCATTAAGTCTCTGAGCTGTCAAACCGCCTTTTGTGAAGCCACCTTACTTCGCTATATGAAGTAAAGTTTGCATCGCGAACTTTCACTACGCGAAGGAAAGTTCGCATCGCGAACTCTATCACTTCCTATCGCTTTCTTCGCTTCAAGGATAGTTTGGTTCTATTTTGCATCGCTGCCTATCAATGTCCATCGTTTTCTGTCACTTCCTGTCGCATCGTGAAAGTTCCCGGGCAGAATTTCTTCTTTGTTCTTTCTTTGATGCATTCTTTAGCCTTTTCCTGTACAAATGTAAACCAAACCAAGAAGACTTTGCACCATATTACGTTCATTCATTAGTTGAGGTGTTTATGTTAGAATCTTGTCATTCAAGTAAGATAAATGCCCAATTTTATGTGCTATTTTATCATGAATAAAACACTTATCAAACTCTCCCCAACTTGAATCTTTGTTTGTCCTCAATCAAAGCTATATAAAAGCAAGAGTTTCTATACCATTTTTCACATGATCAACCAAAAATGTTTCAATGAAGTACATGGTTCCATGGTGAATTCCACATCCAAGTTATTATGCACTACTACTTTCCAAGCATTTAGACATGTTTATGAAACAAGTTTTCCACATAAAGTTCTTTGTCAATCAGTCCAAGAAATAAACATGTCTTATCATGAATCACAACTATCACATTTTTTGGACAAGTGGAAATATCAAGGTCTTTTGAACTCTCACTTGATAAACTTGCTAACATATAGATTAATTCATGCATTCATCTTAAGCACAAAATGTCGATAAGCAAAAACATAGATCACTAAGGTCTTTTTAAGGTTGTAATGTGGCCAAGGTACCAAGGAAGTGTCATTTCTAAGGCTAGTGGAAACAAAGTGGTTTTTGAGTTTTTCTTTCTTTTTTAGAAGAGCATTCATAGAATTTGAGTCTTTGTACCATATTACTCCTTCAAACCTTCCTTGTTTCTTTCTTTTAAATCTATCCATCTTTTCATATTTTTCTTTTTCTTTTCTTACTTTTCTTTTTCTCTCATATTTTTCTTGATCTCTTCATTTTCTAATTTTTCTTTTCTTGACGAAGGAATTTTTCTTCCTCTCCCCAACTTGAATAAAACCTTTCTTTTTACTTTGAATGCTCTTCAAGAATTCGCAATGGTTTCAAGGGTTTAATTCAAGAAGATTGTGAATCAATCATCGATGAACTCTTATGAATTTTCAAGATGTGGAACAATATCCATTAAGTGGTTTGCTTAATGCATTGCTCAGTTCATCAATGATTGATTCAATGTCATATGGCTCAAAAGGGGTTGCAAATGCTCACTCACTCCCAAGGGACAACGAGGCTCCATTTGGTGTACTAGTTATGATCACTTTGAAGAATTGCCTTGATCCTTTCCATGTCTCCACAATTATTAACATAAATGCAAGATTAAGCATGAACCAAACGAGTTAAAATAAGAATGTATTAGTCTCTTAAGCATATAGTAATCAATGAAAGGTTACCTCACTTTTTCTGGTTTTGGAACTACGTGATTCACAATGAAAACATGTTATTGCATAAGCTTGAATGACTTGATTTTATGTAGACTACTCATGTCATAATCATGCTAAGTTCTAAGAAAGCAATAAACAAGTACCTTGGATTGTGTGATTCTTCCAAAATTTTGTATCATTACCATTGCACCTTTGTCGATACATGTGAATGTGATCATCCACTCTTTTGCTTTTCCAATCTCATTTAAAGGACAAGTATCAACTATATGGATTGGTCATATGACACCCACAGCTGAACCAAAAGAAAACATTAAAGTGAAGGAGAATGGTAAGAATGGCATTTTTGCTGATTCTGCTACTTTCGCTATGCGAAGTATATTTCGCGATGCGAAATCTGCAGAATTCAGTTTTATGCAGAATTTTCTTTTGGCTCATTCATGCTAGTTTCTTCCTACTATTTAAACTAGTTATACAACAGGAAACAAACATAAACAAATAAAAAGTTTGGGTTACCTCCCAATAAGTGCTTGTTTAACGTCGTTAGCTCGATGCCTGTTTCGCGTAAAATCATGGTGGCTTGTATGAATTTGCCAAAGCATCTATGCCACCATCTTCTGGCCTTCCTTTAACATTCTTTATCCTTAATTCCAGGCCTGTTTCATCAGGAGCTTCAATCTTGGAGTAGTCATCCTCTTTGTGTTGAAACAATTTGAAGTTGGCTTCTTTATTATTGGATCTTACTTTCATCATTCCTTCATCAATGTCAATCATCATTCTAGCTGCCTTTATGAATGGACAACCTAAAATCAAAGGTGTGTCTCTATCCTCATCATTGTCCATCACCAAAAAATCTGTCGGGAATAGAAAGCTTTCGAGTTTCACCATTACACCTTTTACCATGCCAATTGGTTTTGTGATAGATTTGTTAGCAAGTTCTAACAACATTGTTGTAGGCTCTATTTCAGGGTTACCAATCTTTTCAAGAATGGATAACGGAAGAATATTGGTGCTTGAACCAAGATTAATCAAAGCTTTATCAAAGTGGATTCTTCCAATGGTAACTGGTACGGTGACTTTTCTAGGATCATCATTGTTTTCTACCTCCTTTTTCTTATTTTTCTCTTTTTCTTGATTTTCCTCCACAACCATCTCTTTTGAATTCTCCCCAACTTTGTTTTGAACCGTGTCACCACTCTTCGTCGTAATTGCATTACAAGTTTCCTTAGGATTATTTTGAGTGGTAGCAGAAAACATACCTTTTTGTTGCTCATTCAACTGTTTTGCGATTTGCCCTACTTGCGTTTCCAGATTTCTGATCGATGCATCCGTATTTTTCTGGTTTTCCATGGACATCTGCATAAATTTATTCAAGGTTTCTTCGATCTTTGTAAGCTTATCTGGCTGAGTATAGCTTTGGTATTGGTTCTGCCTGTTTTGGCCATAGCTTGCATTGTTGTTGTATGAGTAACCTTGATTGTCCTGGTATGGGAACTGTCTCTACTGCTGGTTTCCCACATAATTGACCTCTTCATTAATCGGGGGATAAAAACCAATTGGGTGGTCTCCTGTACAAAGTTCGCACATGGCTACTTGTTGTGGTTTTGGTGCTTCGTGCAGTTGTTTGAGTTGTTGTGGAAGAGTGGATAATTGCTTGGTGAGTTCTTCCAAAGTTTGGGCGAGAAGCTTATTTTGTGCCAAGATTGCAGTGTTTGTATCCAACTCATTAATTTCAGGTTTCTTTTGTGTGGTTCCTCGATTATATTGAACTTGATGATCGGTGAGAGCCTTTCGGTTGATAATTGCAACCGCTTCTTCTGCACTTTTTGCCAATAACGAACCACCGGCTGTTGCGTCAAGTAAGAGCTTTGGTTGGGGCTGTAATCCATTGTGGAAGATGTATTTGTGTTAGGCTGTCAAAACCATGATTTGGACATTTCCTTAGCATGGATTTGTAACATTCCCAAGCTTCACATAGAGTTTTATTTGTCGATTGAGCAAACGCGGAAATTGATGTTTTTGCATCCATGAACCGGTTGTGAGGGAAGAATCTGTTAAGAAAATTTTCTTCTAAAACATTCCAGTTTATCATGGTTTCAGTAGGTTGGTCAAGATACCAATCTTTCATTTTACCAATCAATGAATGCGGGAATAACCTCATGAACCCTGCTTCTTCTTCAGCTTTGGGTGCACCTAACGTACCGGCTAGTTCATAGAACTTTGTGAGGTGGGAGTATGGATCTTCATGATCCAAACTTGAAAAGGGGTTAGCATAAATGATCTGCAATAGGTCTGTTTTCATTTCAGCCTGTCGGTTATTTGGAGTGTTGGTGAGGCGAGCTAATCGTCTTGGACTGCTCCGACAAGGCCCACCGTTGACAACTTCAGCCATTGTTTCATTTGTTGAAGAAGTTGATGCGGAAACTTCTTTGTGATTTTTCTTCTTGGATAGTTGTTTCTGTTTCTTCTTTTGTCTTTTGTTCTTTCGGATAGTTCTTTCAATCTCGGGATCAAAAAGAAGCTATTCTTCTGAAGTCTTGCCTCGAAGCATAAACAGAAGTTTCACCACCTATCCAACAATTGAACACACGTTGCGAAAAACAAATATATACAATATATAACAACTTAGAAGTATAGAAACTATTGCGATGTTTTAATATCTTAAATACCAATCCCCGGCAACAGCGCCAATTTGATGTTGAGTACAATCAAATGTAAGTATTGTGTTTTATCGTATCCACAGGGATTGGGGCGATACCAAAACCGTTCAATAAGTTCTATAATTCTAAGCAGAAGTTTCAAGATTGTTTGGTTTGTAAGTAACGAAAAGTAAAATCGTACAAGAATTAAAGATAAGTTTCAGAGGAATAGGCTTGTTGGGAATTGGTTTTCATTCACTGATTCAATATGTATATCACGAATCAGTTATACACAATTTAAGCATGTTTCAATATTATCACGTATCGCTCACAAACAAAGTTCATGTCTAAACTTTGATGAGATTTCTACCTTATGGTATAATCGACGATTTCTCAGTCTATTATACAATACGGTAGCATTAAGATTCGATACTTACGGTGAATATTAAACCTAAATCTATGTCTAGCATTTATAGTTTAATAGATGTTATCTTTGATCGAGAGTTGAATCATATTTGTCAATATAGATTCAATCCATGAAGTAAACGATAAAATGAAGATAACATCAATATTTATTCATAAATAAAATACGTATAACGACATGATTAATGAAAATACATATTGTTTCTGTGAACTACAACCAATCCCAACAAGGGAGGGATTTAGCTACTCAAGGTAGCTTGAAGCATGTTGGAAGTGTTGAGTTGAATCCACATCAATGACGATTTCCCGACTCTTGATGTGTATCCACCCTTCTTCCTCTTTACCTCACTTCTTTTCCTACTCTTTATTCTATTACAAGATATTACAAAAGATAAAAACTGAATACCCGTTTGAACTGAGTTTGATCTCCTTTTATAGTAGTTATAGCCACCCGACTTCGCATAGCGAAAGTATGTTCGTTATGCGAACTTGCCTTTCTTCTCCATTAAGTCTCTGAGCTGTCAAACCGCCTTTTGTGAAGCCGCCTTACTTCGTTATGCGAAGTAAAGTTCGCATCGCGAACTTTCGCTACGCGAAGGAAAGTTCGCATCGCGAACTCTGTCGCTTCCTATCGCTTTCTTCGCTTCAAGGATAGTTTGGTTTTGTTTTGCATCGCTGTCCATCGCTTCCTGTCACATCGCGAAAGTTCTTGGGCAGAATTTCTTCTTTGTTCTTTCTTTGATGCATTCTTTAGCCTTTTCCTGCACAAATGTAAACCAAACCAAGAAGACTTTGCACCATATTACGTTCATTCATTAGTTGAGGTGTTTATGTTAGAATCTTGTCATTCAAGTAAGATAAATGCCCTATTTTATGTGCTATTGTATCATGAATAAAACACTTATCAACAATCACACATCAAAACAGAAAATCAAACAAACCTTAATCCCAGATAACTGCTATAAGTGGCACACTTGTTGATTCAAATATCCAAGTTGTAGTCCCTCTTTTTTCCTGGTAAATCCTCTTTTTTCATCTAATTGCTGTAAGTGGCAAGCCTCTGGATTATTTACATCCAAGCCAATGTCCCTCTCTTAGCATGAAAGACTCCTAAGGAAAAATGGCATTCCTCAACACTGAGTTAAAGTTTCCTCCTTCAGGACAAATCCCTTATAAAGGAAATTATGGCATCGTTGGATTCTTATATCCTAGTTAAAGTAATTCTCCTTTATAATCAGTTACCCAAAAACTGTGATAAACAAATGAGATATCTCCCTTAGAGATGACAGATTCTCTCTCAGTCAAACCTTTTAGCTTCAATCTTGGGCTTTGAACAAGACACAAATACCCTTTAGCTTAAATCTTGGGCTTTGAACAAGACACAAATACTCAACCCTTTAGCTTCAATCTGGGGCTTTGAACAAGACACCAAACATCTTTTTTCCTCCCATAGAATAGGAGGAACTAGATTGCTCTGATTTCCTTATTTTTTTTAACAGGAATACGTAGTCATAAGATTGCGAAATCTTAGCGAGCACACCAATAAAAAACTTTAGGTTCAGTACCGTCACACACTAATCAAAAACCTTAGGTCTAATAACTTACCTAAAACATCGGAAAAACCTGACATCAACAAAAATACTCTCTCTCTCTCTCAAACATTCCCAAAGGAGAAACTTTCCCAATAAACAGATAAACACCAGTAAGTAGAAAACAGTAGAAATTGCTAACGATATATGGATAACCATATATAGGATGGGTAATTGACAACTCCCCATTGTATAACCTGACCCCGAACCCCCCGATCTCTTAAGCATTTGTTAAAGAAAACATTTGTGTACAAGGTTAGTTTTTGATAGCTTCCCTTTCCTTTCCAGCTTCAGAAAGTAGCACCCAATTCCAACCAATGGTGATAAGGTGGCCGCGTCACCGAAAAAAATCGCACGCTACAGAAAAATGGTGACACTTCTAGGGAGTCTTAGGCTTTAATCGCCATTTTCCCTACCGATAAATGGCGACTCTGCTGGGGAGTCTTTAGGAGTAAAATTCCTAAGAGGTCTAGGTTGTTAGAAAATTTTCTCTCTCTCTCTCTCTCTCTCTATATATATATATATACTGCTATTCCTACTTGATATCCGTGTTTATTTTTCTGTCAATGGGAATGCGATTGATACGTATGTGGAAAGTTTAAGAGAACCCTAAGATAAGGGGTGGCATAGACGGGTGGACTTGTAGGGAGTGAATCCCGAACAAGCGATCCTCGTAGACCACCAAATTAGGCGAGGGCCCGCGTGGATACTTACTGTTAAACGACCGATTGTCATGAAAACAGAGTTTTCCCAGTGCGGCACCCGTAACACTGAGGATTTAGTAGACATTAACCGTATGACCATTTGGTAGTGCGGTGACTATCGGAAATAGTTGATACGCGATACTACACTCAAATGAGATTCATCCTAGGATGCTACAGCTCGCTCGGGTGAACCAGCTTGCTGTTGATATCCCTAGGAGGGATCAATGATTTTGGGAACCTGGAACCCGTTCTACAGGTACAAAAATTAAGCAAAATAGTACAACCTTTGGGGATGGGTAGTGTAGCGTGCGATTTTTGTCGGTGACGCGACCACCTTATCGCAGAATTTGGTTTTTCTCCCCAATGAAGAGGAGGGGGTGCTACTTTCTGATTTCTTATTTATCCCGTGAAGCTGGAAGAGAAAAGGAAGCTATCTAAAACTAACCTTGCACGCGAATGTTTAATTGAACAAACGCTTAAAGAGATTCGGGGAGTTCGGGGTCAGGTTATACAATGGGGAGTTGTCAATTTCCCATCATATATATGGTTATCCACAGGTTGTTAGCTTTAGGTTCTGCTTTGTACTTGATGGTGTTTATCCGTTAATGGGCTGGGAAAGTTTCTTGGGAAATATGAGAGAGAGAGTGAGTTTTTGTTTATGTTCGGGTTTTCCGATGTTTTTGGTAAGGTACTGGACCTAAGTTTTGATTGATATGGAGGTACTGGACCTAGAGTTTTTGATTAGTGTGCTCGCTAAGATTTCACAATCTTATGCCTACGTAATCCCATTTTAAAGAAATAGGGAAATCAGAGCAATCGTAGTTCCTCCTGTTCTAAGGGAGGAAAAAGATGTTATGTTTTGGTGTCTTGTTCAAAGCCTAAGATTGAAGCTTAAAGGTTGAGTATTTGTTTCTTGTTCAAAGCCCAAGATTGAAGCTAAAAGGTTTGACTGAGAGAGAATTTGTCATCTCTAAAGGGAGACATCTTGTCTATTTATCACAACTGTTGGGTGACTGATTATAAAGGAGAATTACTTTAACTGGGATATGTGAATCTAGTAATGCCATAATTTCCTTTATAGGGGTGTTATCCTGAAGGGGAAAACTTTAACTCAGTGTAGAGCAATGCCATTTTTCCTTAGGAATTTCTCATACTAAGAGAGGGACAATGGCATGGACGTAAATAATCCAGAGGCTTGCCGCTTACATCAATTAGATGAAAGAGAGGATTTACCAGGATAAAAGATGGACAACAGCTTGGATATTTTAATCAACAAGTGTGCCACTTACAGCAGTTGTCTGGGATTAGGGTTTGTTTTGAATGTCTATTTTGACAAGTGATAAACAGAGCAATGACTTCCTACAGAGACATTTTGATTTCCTCTTAGGGGATGTTGATTTTTTGTGCCTTGATCAAAGCCCAAGGTTGAAGCTAAGAGGTTGATTGACTCCACTAGGGAAGTCCTTATACAAAGCCTAAGAGGCGGCTAGAAATGACTGACTCAACCAAAGAGTGTTTATCTGTCTTGTATAAAGCCCAAGATTGAGGCTAAAAGAGACTGACTCTTTTGGGGATATCAATATACAAATCCTAAAAGGAGGCTAACAAAGGAATTTTGACTCCGCTGGGGAGGGTTTGTATGTGTCTTGTACAAAGCCCAAGGTTGAGGCTGAAAAGAAGACTGACTCTGTGTGAAAGAAATCTTTATCTGTCTTGTACAAAGCCCAAGATTGAGGCTAAAATGAGACTTTACCGACTCGACTGAGGATATTTTAGGTGTCTTGTACAAAGCCCAAGATTGAGGCTAAAATGAGTTTGACTCTGTTGGAGAGTATTATCTGTCTTGTACAAAGCCCAAGATTGAGGCTGAAAAGAGGGTTGACTCTGCTTAGGAAATTTATATGGTGTCTTGTACAAAGCCCAAGATTGAGCCTGAAAAGGGTTTGACTCAACAATAGAGTGCTTTTAGCTGTCCTGTACAAAGCCCAGGATAGTGGCTGAACAAGCTAGAGAAATCTTTATACAAAGCCTAAGAGAAGGCTGACTTCTGCTAGGGGAAATCTTTATACCAAGCCTAAGAGTAGGCTGGAAAAGATTGACTTAACAAGAGAGGGTTTTTATCTGTCTTGTACAAAGCCCAAGATTGAGTCTAAAAGGGTTGACTCAACAAGAGAGTCTTGAAAGGTGATCGACTCAACAAGAGAGTCTGAAAAAGTGGTTGACTCAACAAGAGAGTCTAAAAAGGTTATTGACTCAACAAGAGAGTCTGAAAGAGTGGTTGACTCAACAAGAGAGTCTGAAAAGGTTAGCTCAGCTGGGGGAGAATCATTGGACAAAGCCCAAGAGGAGGCTGGCTATGATGAGGAAAGGAAGGGTCATTATACAAAGCCTAAGAGGAGGCTGGCTTTTGCTGGGGATTATTGGGATCTCGAGGTAGGTCCAAATGGGGAATCAACTCTTGCTGAGGGTTACAGAATAGTTGAGATATCAGATATCTTGTAGTTTTGATTTGGGATAGTGTTATACTGATGATAATTGACCCTGGTTGGGGAATTTTAGGAGAGAGATTGGGTTTTAGAACCCATGGGTTTTAACTATGCTGGAGATTGATTCAAAATGACCAGGGTTTCTCCTATGTTTGTAAGGTGCTTGAGAATTTCTTTGAGACTCAAGAGGGGATTAGACTGTCCAAGTCTACTGGTATGGAAGAGTTTATCTTTGTATGATGCCCAAGAGGAGGCAGGTGTTTTAAGGGATGAGAATCAACCCTAAATTGGTCTGAGGTTTGACACAGGAAAGACTGCTCTAGCAAAGGAGGACTAAGGTCTGTTCCTATACCTTTAAGAGGTCGTCAGGTCCTTGTACTAAGCCCAAGAGAAGGCATGAGAACTTCTAAGAAGCCGGAGGGTCCTTGTACAAAGCCCAAGAGGATGCAGGGATGCTTTTAGGAAGCCCGTGGGTCCAAACTTAAGAATGTTCAAGAAGGTTTCACCGGGAATTAATCCTTTCTTGTGTGAATAGTTCTAGAGTTTGAAGAAATTCAAGAGAAGTTTCACCGGGAATTAATCCTCTCTGGGGAAACTGAATTTATTTGACAAGTTCTAATAGTGACAGTTTGAGAAAAGGTTCACCGGGAATACTACCTTTCTCTTTGTTCCATATTTTTAAGCCCAAGAGAAGGCAAGATTGTATTTGGAAATCCTATAGGGATCTAGTTTTGACTGTATTTAAAGAGTGACCAACTGGCTTTACCTAGTTCTAGACCTATTTGCAGGGGAAAACTCTCTCTCTCTATATATATATATACAGTTGATATATGACAAGTATTTAAAAGGATATAAAAGAAGGACTTACAGGTGAGTAGCTTCCTACAATGCAGTTATATATATAAAAGCTGATAAAAGAAAGCTGATAAAACTTACAGGTGAGCAAGCTTCCATAGCTGTATTGTTAGTTGTTCAAGAAATTAAAGAAAGTTTTGATAACAACTGTATATTTGAACCTAAATCAAAGGGAAGTTGCTTTTGAAAAGATTGTTGGGGCTTATACTCAAGGAGAGGCCTAGATGGAAAACAGTAATTGCACCGTTGTTCTGTAAACTGTGTTGGGACTTATACAATGACTGAGGCCCAAGATTATTTATGTACAAAGGGGGTTGGGTCTTACACTCTATTAGAGGCCCAAAGTTTATTTTTATACAAGTGATGGGGCTTACAACTCAAGGAGAGGCCCAGGAAAAACAGTGATCGCACCGTTGTTTTGAAAATTGTATCGGGACTTATACAACGACTGAGACCCAAAATTATTTTATTTGCAAAAGAGGATTGTGTCTTACACTCTATTAGAGGGCCAAAGTTTTGAATTGTTTGATAAGGATCAAAAATCAAAGAAAACCCTAATTTTCATTTTTTTAAAGTAATTCTCTTTAAAAAATGATAAAAATGATAAAAATACCAAATAAGTTTAAATAAACTACTTGTGATTTTTGGTCAAGGTTTGAAAAATTAGGTTTTAATCACAAGATGATTTAGAACTCATTTGGTTTTGATTTTCAAGATAAAAATTCACTTTTAAAATGTTTAAAAACAATAAAAATGAATTTATTCACAAAAATACCAACTATATTAAATAAATAATATAAATCTGATTTTTTTGTAGAATAAAATACTTTAATATTTTTGTGATTTTTCATAAAACGAACCAATAAAAAATGATTAAAATTGAGAGCAAAATTAATTTTTCAAATCATTAACAAAAATAATGTGAAAAATAAAATAAAATGGGACAAGTGATAAAAAGAAGTCTAGGGCGAGGGGGATTCGAACCTCAGACCTCTCGTTCGCTCAATACACACAAACCAGTTGATCAACCACCGGGGCGCAATGCCAATTCATTTATAATATGGCAAGGGAAAATATATAGCAAACTTAGTTAAATTTCTGAAGTATGGCGTCATGGCCATCTTCATCCTCAAGCTCAAATACGTGAAGCCTCATATCTCATTCATCTCTCAACCATTTCACATGATCCTAATATGAAAATCGTGTGTTTTCAAATGAGGAACACAATGGCAATACTCAATTTTATTGAAATTAAGTGAATTAAAACATAATATGATAAAACCTGAAGAACCCTAAAATTGGCATGAACTCAATGAAATCCTATACACAAACTGTAAACAACAATTGATTGAGGGTAAATGATCTACAAACATCCAGAAACACAATGGTAATAAGAAAACATGTTTATGATGCATGATTCATTGAGTTTGAGAGTTTAAGGTTTACCTCTGCAAGTGAGAATCAAATTTTGATTTGGAGGTGTTACAGTTGTGTTCCAATGATTTGGACAACTTCCTTGTACCTCAAGGGATGTGTTTGAATGCTTAGGTTGATTGGAAAACCTCTGGATTAGCCAACTGGACTCAACCTACAGCTGCTTTGTAACTTTGAGCAATTGAGGTGTGATTTGATAATTCTGATGTTACAGATTGAATGTAATGGTTTAGATCACTCCTATATGTTGTATATGAGGTGTGTGAACCATTGGTTTGAGTTGCATTGGCCTCCAACTCAAAACCCGATAGTACTTTCTCAAGAATAATGAAATTTGATGTTTAAGAAGGAAATGAGATAAAGCAATGTGGTAAGCTGCTTTGGTGTAGTTTGAATGATCAATTAAGACCTCTATTTATAGTGGATCAACTCTTGTCTTGGAGGAATAGTGAATGGCTGCAAGATCAGATCACATTCAATGGCTTTGGCTTGGTGGCATTTCTTCTCATGCAAGGCAAACTAGCTTCTCCCAAGAGCAGGGCTATGTATTGACCAAAATCCACATTCTTTAGATGTTTTAATTGTTTTTTAAGTGAGCATCTTGACTGAGTAGAGTGGCTTTATTGAAAGTGCCCTATTGCACATAAACGCCCTTTGAATTCAAGGCATATATGCCAAAAACTCATCAATTCTCAAGGATAAGCTCTTGGCCTTTCAGTCTAAGTTTGTTGGTTGGATCAGATGTATTAGGATCAGATTGAATGCATGTGGCATAGTGATCATTGCTTTTTGGCTTAAAATCGTGTATGGTAAGAAATCTCACAAACTGATTTTTCATGATAGCCTTGCCATGGTGTCTTGCAGCAGCCATAACTCTTGGCTCAAGCTAAGTTGTTTCATCCCAATGGGTTCCTTAGATTGTAGGCAATATGCACAACAATTTTGATGTTTACATCTTGAATTGATTCAACCTAGAACTATGTGAAACAACCCTCTAAGTTTGGGTGTTTCACTTGTTTTTCTGACTTAGACAGAATTTGTCCGTGTTGGAAAAGTGGCAAATTCCAAGTTTTTGTCATTTTGATCCAACCATAACTCAGAATCTATGAAGAATTGGAAATTATTGTAGTTGACACTTTTGAAATATGTAATAAGGGATTCCATCTGAGCTTTGAATGGGAGAAAAAGGCCTTAGGGTTTGAGAGATATGGCCTTGCAAAGTTGGTACCCTAGCCACTTTGTTCTATAACTTAGAAAAATTCTAAGTTTTTATGGTTACCCCTTTAACAAGTTAACTCACTTTCTTGGATTTTTCTTGATGAATGATGATTCAAATCACATATTAACATTGTTTTAGGGTTAAGGAACCTTGGTTGACCAAAAATCCAAAAAGTCAAACTTGGACTTTTGTACAATTGACCTTTTCATCAGATGAAATTTTGACTTTGTGGTCCTTTTGTGAAATTAATCCTTGGGCTTAATTAAACTTCATGGATGGCCTCCAAGGGTATTTAGGAATGTCTTGGGCCCCTCCCCAAGGTTTGAGATCAAGGGTAGGCCAACAGTTAAGGATAGGGTTGACTTTTTCATTAGAAACCCTAATTTGTGATCAGATGGTTTTGAGTTCTTGTGGCTTATTATTTGAGCTTCTTGGGTCAATCAAATCCTATAAACATGTCAATATGATGTATTTGAGGTCTTTGAAGTTCATTTTGAAGCTTCAATCCATGCCTCACCTCACAAGTTAACTCAAGGGTTGAATTAGGTTATAACCCTAATTCCTGATTTTTTGATAGATGGACCTTCAAGGTGATTTTGCCATTGTGGATAGGATCTTGAGATCCTTTTGAGATTTTTGGACCATAAATTAAGGCATTGGCTCATGTCCAGATGGAAATTTTCATCTGGGGACCCTGGTCGACCAAACCCTAATTTGGTGACACAGGTGATCTTGAGGCTTGATCCACTTGGAATGTTGCAACTTTGTGCTTGATTCTTGATGTGGGAGTCCTCTTGATCCTTCATGGATGTTTGAGAGGTTAGACAAGTTGAAGATCATGTCATTTCTGGATTAACCCTTTGTCTGAGTGCTCTGAGAGGGCTCAAAACCCTAAATCTTGATTGTAGTGAATGCTCACTCCTCTTTGAGGAGATTGATGAGGAATGAAAGTACATCCATATTGTGATGATGATTTGCACAATGATGGGAAGTCTTAGTGGTCAAAATTTGGGGTATGACAGATGCCCCTATTTAATTTTCTTGGACCCGAAGGTGTGAATGGCGAAGGTATTCGGGCATTCGGGGTGCAAGAGGATGAAATATCGGAATACCTAAAATTTTGATGGTGGTTATGAATGGCAGTTTGCTCATCCATCTTCTTTTGCTAAGTAATGATACTCAGAAAAGGGTAAAACTTCCCCCTCGATCCTGGTCTTCAGCCAAGGAACTGGTCTCAGTTTCTGCTATAAACTTCCCCTCGATCCTGGTCTTCAGCCAAGGAACTGGTCTCAGTTTCTTTTATCAATAAACTTCCCCTCGATCCTGGTCTTCAGCCAAGGAACTGGTCTCAGTTTCTTTTGTCAATAAACTTCCTTGACAAGGGACGCTATCTGTAGCAGTTTTCCTCAAACTTCTCGCCGAATTTTCCTGGGGAGATGCCATTTGATGGGAAAAAGTTTTGATGTCAGACTCTCTGGGGAACCCTTTCGTCTGAGTTGTAGAGGTGTTCAAACTTCTCTGTTAGAGACGCCATTTGTTAACTCTGTCATAACCCAAATTTTGACCACGAAGATTTCCCATCATTGTGCAAATCATCATCACAATATAAATGGACCATTATGCCTCATTAGTCTCCCCAAAGATAGGTGAGCCTTCACTACAATCAAACTTAGGGTTTCAAGCCCTCTCAGAGCTCTTAGACAAAAGATCAATCAAGGAATGACATGATCTTCAACTTGTCTAAACCTCTCAAATATCCCCAATAGATCAAGAGGACTCCCACCTCAAGGATTAAGCACAAGGCTGCAACAGTCCCAGTGGATCAAGCCTCAAGATCGCCAGTGTCACCAAATTAGGGTTTTGGTCGACCAGGGCCTTCAGATGGAAATTTTCCTCTGGGAATGAGCCAATGCTTCAAGTCATAAACTAATATACTCCATGGAACCTCATGGACCTAATCATCAAGTCAATTTAACCTCAGGGGATACATTCACCAAAAATCAGGAATTAGGGTTTCTTGACCTAATTCACCCCTAAGTTGACTTTTGGGACAAAACATAAGCCAAGACCTCAAAGGATAATTTGAGGGTCTCTAATACACCACGTTGATCCATTTGCAACAATGGATTGGTCTAAGAAGCTTGAGCAACAAGTTTCAAATTCATCAGAACCACAATTAGGGTTTCGCGAGAAAAGTCAACTGTGCCTTTGAGTTTTGACCCAGGCATGCTCCCAAACCTTGGCACGTGATTCAATACACCCTATAACACCCATGGAACATGTCCATCAAGTTTGATTTAGGTCAAGGACTTGATTTCATAGAGGATCGCACAGTTTGGAATTCATCTGACAAAAAGTCAACTGTGCACAAAAGTCAACTTTGACTTGTTGAGATTTTTCACAATTATGGTTCCTTAACCCTAAAATGATGTTAATGTGTGATTGGAATCATAATTCATCAAGAAAAATCAAGAAAAGTGGGATAACTTGTAAAAGGGGTAACCATAAAAACTTAGAAATTTTTCTAAGTTATGGAACAAAGTGGCTAGGGTACCAACTTTGGAGGATCATAACTCCTAAACCACAAGGCCATATCTCCCCATTCAAAGCTGGATTTGTAGCTCTCATGGCCCTCTACAAAAGCTTCAAACACAACTCATTCCAATTGCTCATGGATTTTAAGTTATGGAATTATCAAAATCACAAAAAGTGAAAATGTCACTTTTTTCCAACACTTAGTGAAATTTTCACTGAAATTCTGGTACAGATGTGTGATGTCATAGTGCAATGTCACAACATCGCAATCTGCTGAACAAGGCAATAACAGAAACAACAAATAACACACAGAATTGTTCACCCAGTTCGGTTCAACAACCTACATCTGGGGGCATACCAAGCCAGGAAGGAAGTCCACTATTAGTAGTATCAAATTACAGACTCAACAGACCAGTTCACAATCTACCTAATTTAATCACTACCCAATGATCCTTCTACCTAAGTCCTCCCTAGGTAAGAGACTCCATCTCACTTCCTATCATAACTATGATGTCTAGCAGTCAACTACACCGTCACTCCATCAACAACTTGATTACCAACAACTGTACAATCATAGAAGACACCCTTCCATGACACCCTTTGGAGTTGCTTAACAGCTTCCTCCAAGAACAATACCAAACTCAAACTCATTACCTACAGGTTTCTGAGTTACACACAGTGACCATCTCACAGCCCGAGTGGTTCACTTTGACAAAGCCCTAAAGATCTACATCTTAGACCCGTACCCCTTCTAGGTTACAAACATTCTATTTATAACATCATCACAACAGGACTTGGGCCTTCAAATCATATCATATCTTCAGTAACAAATCTGCTTCTAAATAGATCTTCAATCATATCTTCAATTAAATCTTCAATTATTAACTCTGAATATTCTCCATATCTTTATTCTTTAAATGCGCAACAAACTGATCTTCATAACTGATTGTAACAGAATATATCTCTTTCTTGATCTTCGCCTATATTCTCTGATTCTCTTTAGCATAATTTCTCATTCACACCAGAAACACGTGCATCCCTAATCACATAACTGTCTGATGTTTTAATGTTCTGGTATAGTGATGTTAAGACATCGCACGTGATATCACTCTTCAGTACTTTAACTCTTCATCAATAAACCAGAATGTTAGCTATACTGTCAGAATCTCATGTTGCAACATCAACCATGACATCAACATTGTTTTAACAAAATTTCAGCCAATTACTAGAACTTACAATCTTCCCCTTTGGCTAATTTTGGCTAAAACAAATATATAACCATTACAACTCAGATTACAGCAGTAATTATATCTCTATTTACTACTGTCAGTAACCACTGATCCTAACAGTAACCATCAGTAGCTACTGTGTGCAGCAATCCTGGAGAAACATCTTCTAGGAATATTTGAATGATGTTAAGACATCATGTCTGACACCTTCTTTTGGCAGCACAGCCCACCACAAACACTTCAGGCAGCACATTAGGAGGAAGAAGTAGAAAGTCCCGAAGTTGTGCACTCAGATTACAGATATCTGGTGTACATGAGGAAGAAGATTTAAGACACTCCCCCTTGATGTAGCACATTTCTTTTTCCTTTCAACTCAGACCTGGAATCATTGTGGAAGACTCCCCCAGAAAAGAAATGTTTGTCCATTCATCAAAGACCAATGGTGGCATAAGAGACTTCTGCACACCTTCTTTGATCAGACCCCCTGGTCAATCTGTGGCACAACATGACACGTTGAGAAGTGCCATTCTGCCAGCCCAGATAACTCAGAACACAGGTCACAACTGTGTTCATAACTCAGGACACAAGTCACAAAGACTCAACATTAACTCAAGGATGTACCATCCTCTTCTGCTGCATCAGGAATGTAGGTTCCAAACATAACCACTGCGCAAACCATAAAGACCATCTCTCTCCTTTCTCCCCCTTTTTAGCCACAAATTGGCAAAGGAACCCCTCACAAAACCAGACCCAAGAAATGCTTACCCAAACACGAATAAAAGCCATAAGAATTATGAGAAAGAACACTCACTGGCAGAAGGAGAACAAGCTCACCCCTATAAATAGTTGCCTAGTAACTTAGAAACTAACGAGCCTTGAATATGTCAATGGTCTTAGTCAGACAAACGCTATTTTAGGTATCAAAAATTGCATTCAAATTCAATGCCTACCTTCCAAAAACTGCCTTGACTGCCTTAAATATTTCACAACTGAATCTTACCATAAATTAGGCCAATAACGCTCCATGTATATTCGAAGCCACGTGTTTCACTCTATCCTAACAGCACCGTCCAAAATAATTCCCTGTTTGGCTCAAGAAAAACATGTCCTATCTCATGTTCTGACATCACTTCAGACATTGCCTGCTGGCTCATTAACCCAAGACTTCTACAAACACATCTTCTCGTTGCATCTTCTCACAACTTCTTCTAGATTGCTTCCAACCATCAGCCAAGTACACCACTTTAGCTTTTCAGACCTCTCTTGCATAGGTACTATTTTCACCCAGCTATGATAGGTCTCATCAACACACTGCACAAGCTTGACCACCACACATGCTGCAATAGGCTATAGTTAACAGCCTTACATACAATGCCTTTTATGCTAACCCACCAATAATGCCTCATTCCTCATGGGGATTTTAGATATAAGGTCTGCCAGGTCCAACAAAGACCCACGAGATACAGATTGTCACCACCTTCTGGTCACACTAATGACAACACCCTTCTGTCCTTACATCCACCAGCTCCTAATGAAATCTTCATCATGAAAGTAGCCAAGTATTTCCTGAACTGCTTACCATCAAGATTAGAATCTGCCCATTCTGATCCACACTATGTCAGAACTGCGACTTCAGACAATAATGCTGCTTCTTCAAACTTCACAAGTATGGTACATATCCAACCATAATGTTGTAACAACATGTAGGACATCAGCACGAGTCAAAAGACCACCCCAGCAGTTATAACATCAGACAACTAGACAGGACCTAGCCTCATTATACTAGGACCACTTCTACCCAGGCATCAAACACGAAAATCTGGTAACCAATGTGCCAAGAAAAATAGTTTCCCAAGAAATACAGATTCCCACACCAAAGACTACTCTGACTGGTCAGGCGATACAAACAATGCCATTTTATTCATTATAAATAACAAACCTCCTTGCTCTTGTCAGTACACCAAGGAAGGAATCATGAGTCAGTCTAACAAGAGTGGAGCAAAGAGACACGTGCAAGAGGACACGAAGCCAGATCCTCAGAAGTTGAAGAACACAACACTGTCCAAAGCTGGAGCATCTTCTGGAGCAACAAGAACACGCAAGACATCAGAAACCAGGATGAAGACTATCAAGAAAAACCAAGTGCAGCTTCAAGCATCTGATGATGAATGGGATGAAGATTGGAAGACTTTTCTTGATTCGGGGGGTTGGGATAATCTTTAGACACTTTGTTTGTTGTTTTTACTAATCTTGTAAGCTTTCATCAATGCAATAAGTTTCTGTTTTACTTCTGTTCCATTTACAACACTAAATCCTCAACATTCCAATTTGCTTCAAACTAAGTGCCAACACCAAAAGCTCCAGTAATATCATTCTCCCCTATCAAGGATAACCAGTGTACCTTTGCAAGAAGAACACCTTCCATCAACACAATCCTCTATGCAAATTCTCCACAAACAAAGCTGTCCTTCAGACTCCTCCTCAGAAGCATGTGCACAATTAGCTTCACCAGGGTAGAACCATTTATGTCCACACCAACAAGCCATCCAACAGCCTAATGTCATAACATGTTATCTGACATTTTCTCCTAACCAATCTTCATAATCTTGATCAGCATGCAATCTTCACAATATATATACCTCCATAGACAAGTATTCCCCCTGTCATGGTTACTAATGCTCTAGATGAGGATGAACATTTGAGCATACTTCGGAGCATATGCATTTTGGTACCACTGTCCCTTTCCCTCAAGGCAGTCATTCACTATTAACTCTTCATCTAAGGCAGACCTTCTACTTCATCATTCTCCCGTATAATTATGTAGACCCTCCTTAAGCATGATGTAGGCATCAATCTTCTTTCTGAACCAGGGCATAATCTTCCTCTCATCCTTCTTCAAGAAGAATAGTCTCCTTGAGTCTTTCACTCATTGCCCTACTGCCCAAGAGTAACTCAAACTCATCCCTGACAAATTGGATGATACTCCATAGTCATCAATCAACCCCACCAGTTGACTCATCTCCAAAGTGCTTAACCCTTGAAAAATACTTCTCAACACTTCTGCAGTTCTGCACTTTAACCTCAGACAAATACAAAGTCTCCCGTCAATGTATATTGTCATTAGTTAAATGCACAACACCATCCTAAACAGACAAATATGCAAGATACAACGTTTTATCTGGTCTGACATCCTTTTCCTGCAGACTTGAGGCACTGGTTGATCCTTCTCTCGCTAAACCACACCACTGATCACTTTACATTAGGTAAGTGGCTTGACCTGATAATTCACGTGATCATAACAAACTTCCTTTGGCTGAGAAGGCAAAGACTGAAATAATGTTTCAACATCACCAATGAACCAACATCTTCTAATATTTCAAGAATCTTCAAACTTTTGATACCATCCTCATTAAGGTACCACAACTAAGCTTAAGAGATAACTTATCAAGATCTTCACTCCCGCATGAAAACTTTGACAGTGACACTCGTTTGCTTTGGCTCTCCCTTCTTCTTTCATCATCAACAAGGATGAAGGAGTCCCAGTACTGAACAGATGGTCTTCTTCTTCTGATCCTTCCAGCCACAAGGCTAATGCAGGCACCAACTCCAATTGACCAAAAGCTGCTTGACATAATACGCTCAGCTTCTTTCTTGATGAATCTTCACACAGCCCAGATGCCTCCTCTTCCAAGTCAGGAGTAGGTTCCAAACAGATGTGATCAACACATTTGTTTAGCCTCCCAAGCATCTGTTATGTCACAATCTCTTCACACCAAAAGATCCTTTAACACAAACCAGAGATTGATCATGCAAGTTTTTTTTCTCAACATGCTTATATAAGAGTTCCTTTATGAGTGGACTTGGGATGAACAAGCTAGTTGAAGATGTCTTCACAAATCACCACATCTTCAGAGGTGGGCAGAATGTTGCAGTCTTAACTCAAAACCAACAGGAATTTTCCATCAGATATATATATGCAGCAGAACATACACCAGAAAACTCCTCTACTACCTTCAGGCATAATAACCCTTGCCCAACACTCCAAGTGCACTAGGTCATCATAAGTCAAAACACACAGCAACAGGCCTGATAACTTCATTCTTCACTCCAAGGGATAATACAAAGTACTCTGACTATCTTCCTTGCTCATGAACCAGAAAGTATCTTCCCTAGATCTCATCCAGAAACAGAGAGGATGCCTGCTCTGATACTAATTGAAATTCTGGTACAGATGTGTGATGTCATAGTGCAATGTCACAACATCGCAATCTGCTGAACAAGGCAATAACAGAAACAACAAATAACACACAGAATTGTTCACCCAGTTCGGTTCAACAACCTACATCTGGGGGCATACCAAGCCAGGAAGGAAGTCCACTATTAGTAGTATCAAATTACAGACTCAACAGACCAGTTCACAATCTACCTAATTTAATCACTACCCAATGACCCTTCTACCTAAGTCCTCCCTAGGTAAGAGACTCCATCTCACTTCCTATCATAACTATGATGTCTAGCAGTCAACTACACCGTCACTCCATCAACAACTTGATTACCAACAACTGTACAATCATAGAAGACACCCTTTGGAGTTGCTTAACAGCTTCCTCCAAGAACAATACCAAACTCAAACTCATTACCTACAGGTTTCTGAGTTACACACAGTGACCATCTCACATCCCGAGTGGTTCACTTTGACAAAACCCTAAAGATCTACATCTTGGACCCATACCCCTTCTAGGTTACAAACATTCTATTTATAACATCATCACAACAGGACTTGGGCCTTCAAATCATATCATATCTTCAGTAACAAATCTGCTTCTAAATAGATCTTCAATCATATCTTCAATTAAATCTTCAATTATTAACTCTGAATATTCTCCATATCTTTATTCTTTAAATGCGCAACAAACTGATCTTCATAACTGATTGTAACAGAATATATCTCTTCCTTGATCTTCGCCTATATTCTCTGATTCTCTTTAGCAGAATTTCTCATTCACACCAGAAACACGTGCAGCCCTAATCACATAACTGTCTGATGTTTTAATGTTCTGGTATAGTGATGTTAAGACATCGCACGTGACATCACTCTTCAGTACTTTAACTCTTCAACAATAAACCAGAATGTTAGCTATACTGTTAGAATCTCATGTTGCAGCATCAACCATGACATCAACATTGTTTTAACAAAATTTCAGCCAATTACTAGAACTTACATTCACTAAGTCAGAATCTGCCTTCACTTTTTTCCAAATGTAGGGGCATTTTTCACTTGGATCCAAAAATTATCAAAACCAATTATGATCAAACAGTTGTTGTATCATATGAGGGCTTTCCAAAATGGCCAAGAACTCCATCAAAGTCCACTTGAGCCATGAGATATGACAATGGCAACATGCCTTGCTGAAAACTATCAAAGCAAGGCAGATTTGGGAGTTTTTCTCGATTTGCTCAAATTTTGCAAAGGGCAAGCAACTCTATCCATCTGAACACCTCAAGGGGGGACTAATGAGGGAAAAACACTGATCCATAAGCCTCCCAAGTCTTTGGAACCAAAAGTAGCATGCCAAACCTAGAAATCCCTAAAAGAGGGACAAGACTCCAATTTTGGTTTGGAGCATTTAATGGATGCACCAAGGTGGCATGGACTGAGCCATTTCCAAGTGAATTCAGTCAAGACATATCCAAGACCAAGGGAACCAGCAGCTCGTGCTCTAACCTCTAGTCAATGGCTAGAGGAGACTTGGATTCTCATTGATCAACATTGGCCAAACCTCTGCTGAGTTGCCAATCACTATTTCTCCCAAAAAAAACTTGCTCAACTATAAATAGAGCTCATTTGTGATCAGTTTGAGTACACCAAAGCCATCAAACAGTTGTTTTCCTCAAAATCTCTTTCTCTAGGCAAAAATACCTTCTTTAGCAAGGTAACTCTGAGTTTTTGAGTTTGAGAGCAATTCCAATCAAACCAATCACACACACACACCTCATAAACATCATATAGAGGCGATCCAAACACTCACAAGTGACCTGTAACACCAAAATCACAAAGTCGCCTCTCAAAACCTCAAAATTGGACTTTTGTGCATTTTTCAAGCCATGTCTTGATTCAGTCACTTTCCAAACTAGATAAAACCTCAAACACACTCTAAATATCATCCTTGAACTGTCCCAAATGGTTCCCCCATCTGGAACACCATTTGAGAGAGTTACTATTTTGGCCACTTTTGCCCCTTTTGCAAGAAAGAGCTCAAACTTGTTCCTGAGGTTTCCAGCTGATTCCAACCATCCTAAAAACTTCTCAGAGATCATTTGAGGGTGTCCAAAGCATCAAATCATTTCTGGAACAAAGCACTTGGCAGATTGCACAAAAACTCCAAAAAGAGGTAAGCATCTCAACTTGAACTCTTTGAAATATGCATTGTTTTGAGGTCCACTGATTATGCACATCTTGTACATGTTATATGTGTTGTGTTTGAACCAATTCATCATGTAATTCATGTCTGTACCAAGAGATAGCACAGAAAATGCAAATCATGGCCTATTTCAAAACCCCTATCGGGTTTTTCAATAGGAGCATGATCTGAAAAAAATACCACCACCATTGGATTCCTTGTGAAATTCTAGGCAGGATAGATCTAAATTTTGTCCCAATCCATGGAGAAATGAGAAAGTTATGGCCTTCACGTTTCTAACCAAAATCTTGCCTTGCCTTGCCTTGGGCCAGGCCAAAAACAAGGCAAGCCATGTATATTTGTGGTTGTGTTTCAATCAACGGATGTATCACCACCCCAGTGGTAAGTCGCGCGCCCTATACACAAGAGGTATGGGGTTCGAATCCCCCTCGCCCCAGACCCTCTTTTTGCTATTTTTTTCAACTTTTTTATTATTTTTCTTATTATTTTTAATAGTTTGAAAAATTAATAACTCTCTCAATTTTAATTATTTTTTATTGGTTCTTTTTGCAAAAAATCACAAAAATGTTGAAATATTTTATTCCACAAAAAAACTCAAGTTTATATTATTGATTTAATATAATTAGGATTTTTGTGAATAAATTCCTTTTTAATTATTTTTAAACATTTTAAAAGTGAATATTTACCTTGAAAATCAAAACCAAATGAGTTTTAATTCATCTTGTGATTAAAACCTCATTTTTCAAACCTTAAAAAAAATCACAAGTGGTTTATTCAAACTCATTTGGTATTTTTATCATTTTTATTGATTTTCTTTAAATATTTACTTTTAAAGGAAAATAAAATTAGGGTTGCTTTGATTTCAAACCTCATCAATCATTTTCAAAACTTTTTGGGCCTCTTGGTAGAGTGTAAGACCCAACCCTTTGTAATTACAAACCTTTTTGGGCCTCAATGCATTGTATAAGTCCCACAATGTTTTATAAAATCGTGGCGCGGTCATCGTTTTCAAAACATTTCATCTGGGCCTCTCCTTGAGCTGTAAGCCCCACCACTTGTACAAAAAGAAATTATTGGGCCTCTAAAAGAGTGTAAGACCCAACCCCCTTTTAACCAAAACTTTTTGGGCCTCAGACATGGTATAAGTCCCTCCGCGTTAAAAAAAATCTCAGCACGATCGCCAGTTCAAAAACAAACCCTCTGGGCCTACCCTCGTGTTATAAGCCCCATTCTTTTTCTTTAAACACCTTTGGGCCTCTTGAGAGAGTGTAAGACCCATCCCTTTGTACAGAAAACTCTTTTAGGCCTCAGTCACTTGTATAAGTCCCTGTACAATTTCAAAACAACAGTGCAATCACTGATAAATCCTTGGGTCTCTCCTTGAGCTGTAAGCCCCAACAATCTTTTCAAAGCACTTTCTTATTTGATTTTGAATATAATATTGTTATCAAAGTTTTCTTTGTTGAACAAACTAATAAAACAGCATGGAAGCTCTACAACCGAGTAAGTGTTTACCAGCTTTCTTTATCCGCTTTCATATATATATATATATAATTGTATTGTGGGGATGCTCACTGTAAGTCTTCTTTCACAAACTTTTATATACTCATCATATATCCACTGTGTAATACTAGCATAGTTATTTAGAGTTTTCCCCGGCAACTACGTCTAGCACTAGGTAAAACCCTGTTGGTTACTCTTAAATACAAACAAAATTAGATCCCCATAGGATTACCAGACACAGTCTTCCCTCCTCTTGGGGTTAAACAATATGGAGACGTGAAAGGCAGCATTCTCGGTGAAACCTTTCTCAGACTGTCACTCTTAGAAATCGTCAAAGAGACTCTACTCCACAGAGATGATCTTTTCTCCGTGAATGGCATCTCTTGAGTTTCTTCCAAATTCTCGGACTTTCCTGGCTTGATCTATTCTCGGTGAATGGCATGTCTTGAACTTATCGGGGTTTGGGGACCCACGAGCTTCTTAAAAGCATCCCCGCCTCCTCTTGGGCGTTGTACAAGGACCCTTCGGCTTCTTAAAAGCTCCCATGCCTTCTCTTGGGCTTAGTACAAGGACCTAGAGACCTTTACAGGTATAGGAACAGAACCTAGTCATCAATTTGATAGAGCTGTCTTTTTGAGTCAAATGTCAGACCTGTTAATGGGTTGACCTTCATCCTTAACATACCAGCCTTCTCTTGGGCATCATACAAAGATTATTCACTTCCTGAGAATCGATTTCTCAAAACACCAGTAGACTTAGACAGTCTCAATACCCTTAGGATTTTCCATTTCCTCAAATAATAAGAAATAACCCTGATTCTCTGATTAATCCCAAAGCACAACAATACCGTTAATCGTTCCCTTTATAAGAACTGATTTTCTCTTTTATCCAACATATTGGACCTATCATTAAACTGAAACAGTCACCAACATAAGTAGCCTCCTCTTGGGCTTTGTACAATGATTTTCCCCAATGGAGCTAACCTTTTCACACTCTCTTGTTGAGTATAAAAGACTCTCTTGTTGAGTCAAACCTGTTTAGCCTCCATCTCGGGCTTCGCACGAGATAGAAATCACTCTCTTGTTGAGTATAAAAGGCTCTCTTGTTGAGTCAAACATGTTTAGCCTCCATCTCGAGCTTCGTACGAGATACTAAAACACTCTCTTGTTGAGTATAAAAGACTCTCTTGTTGAGTCAAACCCCTTTTAGCCTCCATATCGGGCTTTGTACGAGATAAAAATCACTATCTTGTTGAGTATAAAAGACTCTCTTGTTGAGTCAAACCTGTTTAGCCTCTATCTCGGGCTTCGTACAAGATACTAAAACACTCTCTTGTTGAGTCAAACCCTTTTTCGCCTCCATCTCGGGCTTCGTACGAGATAAAAATCACTCTCTTGTTGAGTATAAGAGACTCTCATGTTGAGTCAAAACCTTTTAGCCTCCGTCTTGGGCTTCGTACAAGACACATAAAAGCACTCTCTTGTTGAGTCAACCCTTTTAGCCTCTCTCTCAGGCCTCGTACGAGACACATAAAAACACCGTCTTGTTGGGTCAATAGCCTCCTCTTAGGCTTTGTATAAGAAAACCCCGATTGAGTCAATCAACCTTTTACCATCAAAATATGTGCCTTGCTCACAATATACAAACATCAACAACTCCTTTTCCTTCATCTAAATTGCTGTAAGCGGCAAGCCTCTGGATTATTTACATCCACGCCACAGTCCCTTTTTTAGCATGAGAAATTCCTAAGAAAAGATGGCATTGCTCTAAACTGAGTTAAAGTCTTCTCCTTCAGGTTAAAAATCTCCTATAAAGGAAATTATGGCATTGCTGGATTCACATATCCCAGTTAAAGTAATTCTCCTTTATAATCAGTCACCCAACAGTTGTGACAAATAGACCAAATATCCCCTTTTAGAGATGACAAATTCTCTCTCATCAATAAACCCTTTAGCTTCACATCTTGGGCTTCGAACAAGATAAAAATAGACCCTTCAGCTTCACATCTTGGGCTTTGAACAAGATACAAACCACATTTATCTTCACGTCTTGGGCTTTGAACAAGACTCCAAAACAACTTTTTTTCCTCCCATAGAATAGGAGGAACTACGATCGCTCTGATTTCCCTGTTTCATCAAACGGGAATACATAGGCATAAGATTGAAAAAATCTTAGCGAGCATAACAATCAAAAGCCCAAAATCCAGTATCTCCGCCAAATCAACCCAAAAGCATCAAATCTAAACACATTACCAAAACCTAACAAAAAATCCAGACACTGTGTTCTTAACAAAATAATCAAAGATTGGGCCCCACATCCATATAGCATCTGTAACCTAACAGGCCGCTGTTCAAACTCACTATGCAAGCAGGGTTAATTGGAGACATCTATTTCCCTTCCTTAATCAGCTTAATAGGATAAAAAATGAATCGAACTGTAGTACCCCAAGCGATAGTGACTCAGGACCACAAAAATCGCGCTACAAACTCTATTGGGGAAAGCGAGTCTCTCGAGAGCCTGTTTCCTGTTTGGGGGCATTACATCATACTTTCCTCGAGATCTTCTCGGAGAAATGCCATGTGATATAATCCAATTTTGAGGCGCTGATGACTTCATTATCATTGACTCTCTTGGGGGAGAAAAATCAATGTGTTGCTGAGAGTCTTCGGTTGAGGGGCTTTCTCTGGGGATTTTCCTTAATCCAGGAAAGCGAAGATATCATCTTCAATGGCGAAGAGTGACGTTTGTCGAATGTCATCTTGTCTTTCAGAGGTTTAAATTATCAAAGTGGTCAAGGACCGTCTCAATCCAGAAATAAACTGGGGAGAGATTGCTTGGGTGAAACACTTCCTGACGAGGAAAGGATTGACGACTCGATTGAGAGGACTTTTATCACTAGGGGATAAGACAGACTAGAGTGATAGTGATGCAATAATGTATGATGTATGTATGTTTATGTTGACAAAACTGACACGACATACAGACTAGTGAATAAACACGATTGGATACTCAGCCACTGCTGGGAATGAAAAGTATCACAGGTTCTAGATAGCAATCCTGCCTTACTTAGGAAAAATAGTTCCTGCAGGGAACAACGTTGGTCGGACTTAGGAGGTAAGAACTCTGCCACGGATGTCAGATGAAACATGGTTCCTGACACAGTTGATCCTTCATTCAAGTGTACTGGTTTAGAAGGAGTACTTTGATTCTACACTTTGAGGTTCAGTTACTTCCAGAGAAGTGATCGATGTTCTTTCGATGTTCATCAGTCAAAAGAATTGCCATCTTTATTTTAAAAGCAGAAAAAATTTGACAAGTAAAGTCATTTTTTTGTTTTATTTTAAGAATCATTGATCATATTAAAAACATCATTCTGTATAGCTAAAACAAATGAGAATTACAAACAAAAGTACTAAGGCTCAAATTTTATTGATAGGATGGACATCAGCCACGCGCGTGATCCCATAGAGCATTTACAAAGTTTGAAAATTGTAATTTTAAGGGAAAAGGGCTACATTGAAACATAACGACCATTATCCTTCTACCAACTTTGAATTCTGGACATCCTGAGCTTCCGTCGAAGATGACCTTGACTGGAGTTTTCTGATGGATGGCGTAACTGCTGAGGGATTCAACCTTGTCAGACGTACTTACTTGCCATTAATCCCTAATTTTTGCCTGGATTGTACTTTGAGATTTCCAATCCACCGGGATGATTTTTTTTATGTCTCTAATTTTTGCCTGGACCGCCCTTTCGGGTTTTCAATCCACCGAGACATTTTTTTTTTGTTTATGCGAAGTATTTCTTGACTTCGTCAACATTTGTGGGATAGGAAAATTCTTCTCCATCCATGGTTGCGAGTCTCAAGGCGCCGCCTGAGAAGGGTTTCTTGACCATATAGGGGCCATCGTAATTTGGAGTCCACTTTCCCCGATGATCAGTGAGGAATGATTGTATCTTCTTGAGCATGAGGTCTCCTTTTTGAAAGACACGGGGTCGGACCTTTTTGTCAAACGCTTTCTTCATTCTTTGTTGATACAACTGACCATGGCACAGAGCCGCTATTCATTTTTCTTCAATCAGATTCAGCTCATCGTATCGACTTTGACACCATTCAGCTTCTATTAGCTTAGCTTCCATCAATACCCAGATTTATGGGATCTCTACTTCTATGGGGAGCACTGCCTATATGCCATATACTAGAGAGAAAGGGGTTGCCCTTGTTGAAGTGCGGACAGATGTCCGATAACCGTGAAGAGCAAAGGGCAGCATCTCGTGCCAGTATTTATAGGTTATAACCATCTTTTGAACAATCTTCTTGATGTTCTTGTTAGCCGCTTCTACCGCCCCGTTAATCTTAGGCCGGTAGGGAGATGAGTTATGGTGTTTGATCTTGGACTCAACACACAACTCTTTCATCATCTAATTGTTCAAGTTAGATCCATTTTCCGTAACGATCTGGCTTGGAACACCATAACGACATATGAGATTATTTTTTATAAAGTGGACCACGACTTGTCGGGTTACATTGGCGTATGATGCTGCTTCGGCCCACTTGGTGAAGTAGTCAATGGCTACCAGGATGAACTGATGTCCGTTTGAAGCCTTGGATTCGATCATGCCAATCATGTCGATTCCCCATATGGAAAAAGGGCATGGGGAAGTGAGAACGTTGAGATGTGTTGGCGGTACATGGACTCTGTCTGAGTATATCTGACACTTGTGACATCTTCTCATGTACTTGTAGCAATCAGATTCCATTGTCAACCAATAGTACCCGGCTCTTAGAATTTTCTCGCCATTGTGTTTCCATTGGCGTGAGTGCCAAAGGATCCTTCGTGAATTTCTTTTATCAGCATGTTTGCTTCTGGTCTGTCTACGCATCGGAGCAAGACCATGTCAAAGTTTCTCTTATAGAGTGTGTCACCGCTCAGGAAGAAGCTGCCTGCTAGCCTTTTGAGGGTCTTTCTGTCTTTTCATGATGCCCCAGGTGGGTACTCTTGTTTCTGAAGGAAGCATTTGATATCGTGATACCAAGTTTTGTCGTCTATGACTACTTCGATTGTGAAAATGTAGGTGGGCTGTTCAAGGCGCATTATGTCAATCTTAGGTACGTCATTCCATTGACCTACACTAATCATGGAAGAGAGGGCAGCTAATGCATCAGCCATGTGATTCTCCTCACGAGGGATGTGATGAAACTCGATTCTGTTGATCTAATTGATAACTAGGGCTGAGTCTCTATACACATCCATGTTCTTAATCATTAAGTCAATTGCTTCTTCGAGACCCATGATACAAGCTTCGTATTCGGCATCGTTGTTTGTACACTTGAATGTTAATCTGGCGGTGAAAGGAACGTGGGTACCCTGAGGTGTTATGATGATTGCCCCAATTCTGATTCCATAATGATTGACAGCTCCGTCAAAGATTAGTCCCCATTGGGAACCTGGTTCTAGCCCTTCACTGGGTAGCGGTTCATCACAATCCTTAATTTTAAAATACATGACATCTTCGTCTGGGAAGTCAAATCCGACGGATTCTTGATCGTCAATCGGTTGACGAGCCAAATGATCGGCTAAAATACTTCCTTTGACGGCTTTCTGAGTATGGTACTCGATGTCGTATTTTGATAACAACATCTGCCACCGGGCAATCCTTCCCGTGAGAGCAGGTTTTTCAAAGACATACTTGATTGGATCCATTTCGGAGATTAACCAAGTAGTGTGGCGAATCATGTACTGGGAAGACGTTTGGCTGCCCAAGCTAGAGCACAGCAAGTTTTCTCAGGCATAGTATACCGAGTCTCGTAATCGGTGAATTTCTTGCTCAGATAGTAGATGGCAAACTCTTTTCTTTTCGTTTCATCTTGTTGGCCCAGTACACAACCCATTGAGTCTTCCAAGACTGTTATGTATATGATCAGTGGTCTTCCCTCTACTAGAGGTGATAGAATCAGTGGATTCAATAGATATTCCTTGATACTATCGAAGGCGGTTTGGCAGTCTTCTGTCCATACGCAGTCTTGATTCTTTTTTAGTAATTTGAAGATTGGCGCGCATGTCGCGGTCATGAGGAATATAAAACTGGAAATGTAATTCAAACGTCCCAGGAATCCTCTGACTTGTTTTTCAGTCTTTGGAGAAGGCATTTCTTGAATAGCCTTGACCTTGTCAGGATCAACGTCAATTCCTTTCTGGCTACGATGAACCCTAATAGCTTTCCTGAGCGGACACTAAACATGCACTTGTTGGGATTTAAGCGGAGTTTGTATTTCCTCAGACGCTCGGATAGTTTTGACAGGTGGGTCACATGCTCTTCTTCTGTCTTAGATTTGGCAATCATATCATCGACATATACTTCGATCTCTTGGTGTATCATGTCGTGAAACAAAGTAGTCATGGCCCTTTGATAGGTTGCCCCGGCGTTCTTCAAACCGAACGACATTACCCTGTAACAAAAAGTGCCCCATGGGGTGATGAATGAAGTTTTCTCCATGTCTTCCAGCGCAATTTTGATTTGATTATAGCCCGAGAATCCATCCATGAAGGAGAAAACCTTGAACTTTGATGTACTGTCTACCAGCATATCATTGTGTGGTAAGGGGAAGTCATCCTTCAGACTGGCTTTGTTCAGATCCCTGTAGTCTACACACATTCTGACATTTCCATCCTTTTTCAGAACTGGTACTATGTTGGCTAACCATTGAGGATATTCTGATGTGGCGAGGAAACCCGCGTCAATCTGTTTTTGTACTTCCTCTTTGATTTTGATGGCCATGTCCGGGTGAGTCCGTATTAGTCTTTGTTTTACCGGCGGGCATTCTGATCTTAACGGTAGATGATGTTCCACGATGCTGGTATTCAACCCTGGCATGTCCTGATAGGACCAAGCAAACACATCGGGAAAATATTTAAGCAGTTTTATCAAGCTTTCTTTGACAGTCGAGCTGAGCAGTGCCCCAATCTTGACTTATTTTCTCTCTTCTTCTGAACACAAGTTTACTGTTTCCAACGGCTCTTTGTGAGGTTCAATGGACCTTTCATCTTGTCTGAGTAATCGGGAGATCTCTTCTAGAATTTCTTCGTCATTTTCTTCTTCAGCCTCAAATACCTGGAACTCGGAGTTGGGAGAAGGCATTGGATCGTATGTTTCAATGGGGTTTAAAACAAGCAATCTGCATGACGTGATGATTTATTTTTAAAAGAGATACAGAGAATGCAATAGTGTGTGTAGTGTTTTTTTTTTAAAATGCTTGTTTTTATTATTTTGAGTTGTTTTTTAGGATTACCATTTTCTAAAAAAGCAAAAAGCGAAAACAACAATAAATGCGGAAATTACATAACGACATTTATTTATTTATGATTTAGTCGATTCTTGAAACTACAGCCCTATAAAACAAAACTCTGTCGATTTGGGTAAAGCGAAGAGGGACATTTACAGAAAGTGAGCCCTATAAAAACATCTGTTTCACCTGGGCAGGGTGAAAGGGTAAAATAAAGATGGCAATTACTTAGACTTATGAACGACTTTTGGGACATCGACAGCAACCCATTAGCGGCGAACTCCTCGGTGAATCACAAAGTCTGGTGCCTTCCTTCTTGGTTTGACTTCGGACATAACGCTGGTTTCTGGTGGAGCAGAATCGTTGGAGTCTGTCTCCCAGGCAGAATTGTCGTAGACGAACTCTCTGTTGTATCTTGTACAGTATTTCCACTTTTAGGAAGATCTCTCCATCCAGTAGGCTGGATGTCTTCGAGCCTGATACGAGAGCTTTCAGGAGCGGTGTACTTGACCAAGAAGTCGTACTTGCCACTCGGTTGTCCTAAGTTGTCCCACATTTCTGTAGAACTGGAGGAGTCATCCCTTTCGATGACGTTGACCTCAGGAAAAGCATTGTTGATGAATTCTTGTCCTGCAATATTTGCAAACTCATTGTCGTGCTGAATATTTTCTAAACGCCCTGAGTAATGATCCCATGATTTGGTGGGGACGCAGGTATTCTTTTTAATGATGCTCAGCTGATATGCATCATTTGGCTGACTCTTTTGCCCCAAGTCGCCAGGGTACGGCTGCTAGATCGGCAAACCATCCATTGGGTCATAATAGTCATAGTCAAAGTTGTCTTTCATCGAAGTGTCCTCCTCTAATGAGTTTGGTGGAGCACGGCATCCCTCCGGATCACAATCTCCGTACATCATTTTGACGTCTGATTTTGGTATATATCTCGGACTCTATGCGGGATAGTAAAATGGCGTATGCACCTCTCCCTAAGACATATATCCATCCTCGTTAAGATAGGACTTCCAGTCTTCATCTGTATCAGAGGAAACACAATCGTTGATGGTATGTACTTCTTGAGACACTGGGTAAAGGAAGCCTCCACTCTGGAAGAAGTCTTGAATGGGATGAAAACTTTCATCGTTAGTAGCAGTCTGGGTACAGGTTGAGGAAAAACCAATACCTTTCTTTGTCTTGTTATCCGTAGGAATGATAAGCTGTCCCCATCCTTTTGCATTGTTACTCTCGATCACTTTGAGAGCATCTTTGTACGAGGAAATCGATGTTCCTTTTTTTGATTGGTTGTCATTGCTCACTGAAAGTTCTTGGAACTGGGTTCCAACAACCTCTCCTGGTTCTACACAAGTGGATGAGGATAAGTTGCTCACGATCAACGCTTGTTCTCTGCAGACTGTGACTAGTTGGTCATTCTTGACGAAGTTCAGCTTCTGGTGAAGTGTCGAAGTGACTGCCCCAGCCTCGTGTATCCAAGGTCTTCCTAATAAATAGCTGTATGCTGCCCGGATATCCATGACCTGGAAAGTGACTTGGAAAGTGTGAAGACCGATAGTTATGGGAAAGTTGACTTTGCTGATAACTATTTTTATGGATCCGTCAAAGGTTTTGACAATGACCTCACTGCCTCTCATCGGAGATCCTTGAAATGGTAGTCACATTAGAGTAGATTTTGGCATAACATTTAGAGTTGATCCGGTATCTACCAGTACGCTGGCTAAAGCATCGTCCTGGCATTTGACTGTAATGTTAAGTGCCATGTTGTGATTTTTTCCTTCTTCCGGTAGTTCCTCATCATTGAATCCTAAGTTGTTGCAGGAAGTGATGTTGGAGATGATGCTGTCAAATTGTCTTATTGTTACATATTGTTCAACAAAGGCTTGCTCTAAGACTTTCTGTAGAGCTTCCCTGTGAGCTTCGGAACTGAGTAAAAGAGATAACACGAAGATTCTTGAAGTAGTCTGCAGCAGTTGGTCTACAATGTTGTACTTGCTCTTTTGGATGAGCTTCAGCATTTCATCGTTGTTCTTTGAAAGGTCAGGATTACTGGATTGACTGACTGGTTGATTGGGAACTTCTGTTTGAGGTTCCTTTTCCTTGGTAGGTTCTCTAACTCCTCGGTTGAAGATCCGACCACTCCGTGTCACTCGACTGATGTCTGCAATATTCACGACAGAGGGTAATGGAATTTCCTTTCCATTCTCAATTGTTGTTGCACCGTATTTGTAAGGGATAGCCTTATCGGATTTGTACGGTACTGGTCCCGACATATAGATAACTACAGGAGCCTTTTGATTTTTCTGACCATCGTAGCCGGCCTCAATTGGTTTGAGGTTGAGAATCTTTCTACTTTTAAGAGGAACTCTTGATTCATGGAGTAGAGGGATTATAGCGCATACATCTTTGGCCATTTCTCGTTTAGGGATTAAAACAACATCTTTGCCTTGACCAGGAAGATAGTATTGCATTATGTTAATCAAACCGGAGCCTGAACATGGTCGAATCTCTTTGTGGTCCAACTGAATTTGAAGGGCCGCCCACACTAGGGGGTATCCTTGATTGTCTTTAGAGCAGATATCACATTGGTGATAGTTGTGAAACGGTATATGATCGTACCCGCTCTGTCTGTAATGCATTTTGACCAAATTGGTTCCTAATAGGAGTACATCACGAATTTGATAGTTGTGGTTAGATCTCTCCTCTATCAAATTTACTGCAGCTTTCTCGTGTTGAGGCAGCGGGTTCGTCTGGACATTTGGATTTATATCTCTTAAAGATAGGACCCCGCTCCTAACAAGCTTCTGCACATCGAACTTGAAGCTGAGACAATTTTCTATGTTATGCCCTGGTCCTCCTTGATGGATGGGCATGTTTGATACGCTTTGAACCAAAAAGGCGGATTTTTCGGTACTGTAAGAGGAGACCTGGTTTGGACGTGCCCCTTGACCAGTAGTAGTGGAAACAGTTCTGCGTACAACATCGGTATAGGGTCAAACCCTAGTGGTCGTGTTGTACGGTTGTTAATGTACTGAGGACGAGCCTGCTGAAGAGGTTGTTGTGTCCTTTGCTGATATTGTTGTTGATTCGGTTGGCTCTGAGCAACCTGAGGTTGATACATTGGAACAGGCGCAGGGTTGATAGCAAGAGTTATAGCTGCTACTGGTTGGTACCTTCGCCTTTGCTTTTCGAGAGAGATATTGCCAATATCTTGCTCATTTTTCTTAGGGAAAGAACTACCATATCTTTTGGTACTGCTTGATGGTCCAGCGTCTTTGACCAGACGTCCCTCTCGGACTGCTTCCTCGAGACGTACTCCCATGTTCACCATCTCAGTAAAGTCACTGGGCGCACTGGCGAACATTCGGTTGTAATAGAATGAGCTCAAGGTTTTCAAAAAGATCTTTGTTATCTCTTTTTCCTCAAGAGGTGGACAAATCTGGGCGGCAATTTTACGCCATCTCTGAGCATATTCCTTAAAGGTTTCCTTGTCCTTCTGCGACATTGCTTGGAGTTGATCTCTGTCTGGCGCCATGTCCAGGTGTTGTACCCCAAATTTTACCCTTAGATCCATTGATCTCTTACATGTCATATTAGGTCAATCATGTTGCATAGCTAACCCTTTTATCAGGTTTTGTTTGTTCTTGTTTCATTTGTAAATCAGGTTTTATTTTAAGAAGATTCAAGAGGTGATTAATCAAGATTTTGGATGGAGCATTGGATCAAGCAAGTCTTTCATTTCAAAGATATATCTCCATAACCCTCTCCATGATCCTTTCCATAGCAAATTTCTATCCATTTCATTCACCCTCAATTGTCACCCTTAATCCCAAACCAATTTCAATAGTCATTTATTAACCATTTTTATCCAATTTTATCTCTATTTGCCAATATCCATTTTCTCCTAAAACCATTACTATTCAATTACCAAATTCACTTATTATTTATTTATTTTTCTAACCATTTCTTTTTATAACAAAAAAGAAGAGAAAACCAATTCTAAAGATATGTGATCTTTAAGCCCACCATAATAGGCCCATCGTTACAAAAAAAAACCATGTTACATTATATGGAAATGAACTCATTGGCTGAGGACCAATAGGAAATATGCAATGTGCTTTGACTTTTCAAACTTTGCCTCTCTGACCAATGAAGGGACGTCGCGTGGACTAGCAAGGAAGCAAAACAACCAAAGCTTGTTTTTCTCCTTTGTCGTGTTTGTGTGTTTCAGAAGAAGAAGGAAATTCAAAGCCAAGTCGTATCAATTCATCCAAAATCACTTCTACAACCCAATTCCTTGGCGCGTTTTCTCACTTTTAAAATCTCCAAAACACTTCCCGTTTGAGCTTTCGTTGTTTGATTCATTAAAAGTGGTTCTGAGGAGTTACTTGTTTCAGCATATGGACTGTTTTCACCTGCAGATACCCTTGCGCAATCCCAATCTTTACCTCATTTGATACCCTCTCATATGACAACAGAGAAGGAGTTTCAAGCAATGCACTGAGTCGTGAAATTGGCCCTGCAACTTCTGAGGTTTTTGTGCAAGCAGAGCAGTGCGTTTGTCTCCAAGAAGTGGACCAAGTTTGAATTTGAAAAGAGACGTTGCAACATTTCCGATACTTGAACCACTTTCTTTAGGAGTCTGCACCTCTTGCCTCTTTCCTTGACTATTAGTTCCATAGTACCACGGAATCGCAACCTTGTTCTCATTTGGGACGTGACTGGGAACAGTTATAGCTATAGGAGCTACTCGTTCAGGCGCAGATGTCTGTACAGGAGCAGGCACCAAAATTTCCACAAGATCAAAGTAGATTGTAATTGTAGAAACTTCATCATCATTCTTTTTCAACTGATTAAATTGTAAACGTCCTTCATCCATCATGCTCTGAAGGTTATTTCTCAACTTCACACAACTATTATCAGCAATCAAACAATCTTCACAACTTTCTGAACAACCAGGAAATACAACCCCTTTCAACAGGCGGTCTTTCACAACTTTCAACGGAGTCTTGACATCATTAATGTCACTCACCAGATTCAAACTTCCATCTTCTTCAATGAAATTCACCCCTGGTCCACTATGCGGAGGCATGGGATTTTGAATTACATTAGGCCTCGGAGCAAAATTAATAGCCTTTGGATCAACAAAAAACTTCTATTGTTACCAAAAAACTTCTTTGCGGGAGCTGAACTTGTACCACTTCCGTCCTGAATCTTCCCCATCTTTAGCAAACTCTCGATCCTCTCTCCAGCAATTACTATGTCGCAAAACCAGTGGACGGACAAGCAGCCAACCGATCGAGATACGGACCTTGCAAAGTATTCATGAACATATCATCCATTTCTCTATCTGCCAACGGAGGTTGCACCTGAGCAGCAAGTTCACGCCACCTCTGGGCGTACTGCTTAAAACCTTCCTTAGGGTCCTGTGTCATGCTTTGTAACTGAGTGCAATTCAGTGCCATTTCGATGTTATACTGGTATTGCTTCAAGAAAGCCAAGCACAACTCTTTCCAACTTCTGATGCAAGCCCTGTCCAACTTTATATACCACTCCAGTGAGGCTCGAGACAAGCTGTCCTGGAAAAAATACATCCATAACTTCTGATCATCAGAATAAGCAGCTATCTTTCGGTTATATGCCTGGAGATGAGTTTTAGGACAAGTGCTACCATTGTACTTGTCAAAAGTAGGTGGTTTAAACTTCGGGGGAATCTTGACACCCTGTACTAGTCCCATATCTTCAACATCAATTCCCAAAGGATTTTGACTTTCTATAGCCTTCACTCTTTCAGCCAGTCCCTCGTATTTCCTGTCATCATGATATAATCCCATATCAGCATTAAGTACGGAAAACTGATCATCCTGACGATCTTCCACCATCCCATTGTTGCCAGGAACAAAACCCAAGTTCACTCCCACCGGAGGAGGAGGATTGACAACAGGAGGGTTAACCCGAGCGGGATTAACGTGGTCACCAGTAGGAATATCTGTCTCCAACCTCTGGATGGTAGCTCGCATGTCTTCTTGCCCTGCTCTCAGGTCCTGCTGCCCCTGGGCAACGCCTTTCATCAAATTCATAAACTGTTCCATGCGTGCCCTTAACTCAGCCAACTCTGTCTGTACCTGATCCATGGCTCTAGCTTGGTTTTGTCTGGTTATGTATCGGTGAATGTGGGAATCATCTATTATGCCTGAAATTAAATAAAGGTTAGAGGACCTGCCACAAGTACCTGAAAAGCAAACAACAAAATGCAAAATGATATGCCATGCAATGCAAATGCCATGTTTATTCATTTTGAAGTGTTCCTTCCTTCGATTCCAGTGTTACCGAAAGGGAACAGCGCACATTCTTGCAATTGCTAATATTGATAGAACATCAGAGGTACATATTAATAATTCAGAATACCCATCATATACGGCCCAGTGAGTGTGTGAATCATTATATAATTTGATGAAGAATCCACCTCAATAATACCAAACGAAACACCATTAACATAAATGAAAACCCACAACCAGGTGTGGAACAGTCAGATACAAATTGGTTCTGAACAAATACAACTGAATAGCATGCATACAAGCAAAAGAAAACCCATCAATAAGCCTGATGGTGAGTTCCCAGAATAACAACAAAACAACTCAGACAGTGAGCCCGTACAAGTCTTCCCAGACTTCCTTGAGAAGTGCTTCAGTAACTGGATCATTAGGGCGCTCCGTAAGACTTCTGATCAGCTGACTCCTTATCTTGACAGCTTCCTCCAGCTTTCTGATTTAATCTTTAATGTCTAACTCTTTGGCTCTCTTTACTCCGGCGCGGACTTTCAGATCTTTAATCTCTCGGTTGGCTGAACTAAGCTGCTTGAGAAATTCGCCTTCTTTACTCTTCAAATTCTTTCTCAACTCATCATTTTTAGCCCTGATTCTCGCTTCGATCTCCCTTCGACACTCGGAGAACTCATCCCATCTCTGCTGCCCTTTGGCAAGTGCATTTTTAGACTTTGACAACTGCTCGTTGATACGCTTGCACGCCTCTTTTAATGCCATCTCATTTTGTTTGACCTTGCGAATATAGATAGTTTCCTCTGCAATTCTTTTCTCATTAGCCTCATGACGCTCAGTCAGCTTTTGCAGTTCATACTCAACATTACGCTTTTCACAAAGCGTCTTTCGGAGTCCTTCACTTAGCTTCTCATTCATTTTGACTGTCTTATCCATCTCCGCCTTAAGCTTGTTATATTCAGCAACACTTATCGTGGTCACCGGTTCAATAACAACTGGATATAACGGACTTTCCCTAGAGAACGACAAAAGGGTGATCTGAACTCTTCTTTTCAACCATACATCATACTGAGGAGACGACACATTGTTGCACTTGCCAAAGATAACTTTACCCTTTGTTTGCAAATTGCCCCAAGCTCGGCCGCTTGCCTTACCAACAAAAGATTATCTTTCACAGAGAAAAAGAAAGATTCTTCCAATTCGCTATCTCTCGGAGGATCTATTAAAGCAAATCCCAACTGCCTCCTTAGAATAACAGGATTGTAATTGATGCAACCCCTTATCCCCAAGAGTGGCACATTTGGATGTCTTCCAAAACTATTGACAAAATCCCCACCAATCGTTCTTTTGCCGTCAACTGAATCATCCTTTTAGCCCAATTCTTTGCAGGATGAGGATCCAGGAAAGCCTCAGAATTTGGTAAGTGTCTCATGAGCCATTTATGAAACAAAGGTGCACAACATCTAACCAAACCCCCTCTCTTCTTCTCATTCTTATAATGCACAGAATAATACAAGTCCCCCAAGAGCGTAGGTATAGGATTCTTTAACACAAAGATATGGATGGCTCTCATGTCTACAAACTTGGGCTCATCAGCAAACAACATAATCCCATAAATGCTCAAGGCCAGAATAGCACAAACTGTTTCCCATTAAGCTTTAGCAGCACATTCTTCAGCTTTGGCAACCAAGAAATCCAAATGAAAGCCAGATAAACCTCCTTTGGTGGCGAGGTTATCTATCACCACAGGTACGCTCAGATGGAGGGCCTTAGCTATCTCCTCAGGCTTTGGAGGGCGCATATCAGAGTTAAAAGGAATTTGGTATTTGAGAGGCACATCTAGAATAATGGCATACTCTTCTAGCATCGGGGCCACTTGAAAGTCCGAGAAAGTGAAGCACCTTAACTGTGGGTCATAAAATTGCAAGCAAGTATGAATGACACTCCTCTCTGAAGCATTCAAATCATCAACCATAGTCAGAATCTCCCCATGAGCCTTCCGGAACATACCCACATGATCTTGAGTACTAAGAGAAACCATCCTCTACAACTGACCCACCTTGGTGTCAAAGAACGTGTAATGCACATTGTTCTTCCTTGGAACATCCATGACTGCAAAGGGAATTGTCAACCGGAATCGAAAGGAAGTATACCCTGCAAATGAATAAACATGAAGGTTAAATGCAAAAATGAGAATAATGATATGTATGCAAGGGCATGTGATCAATGCTGCACAAATATTGCTGAACCCACTATACTACAGTCTGAATTTGGTGAGATATACAAAACCAGGATCAAAAGTCCAATAACAAATCCAGAACAAATATGAACTGGTCAGGATCAAAGGTTCAGTAACCAATCCAGAACAAATAATAAGACCATGTAGGGTGAAGGCCAAGGGTTCCTGCACACCTGTAAACAATCCCCAATCTCACATGTATGTACTAGAACGTGAGGATCCTCAAATTTGGATCTCGGAATGAGAAGTAATAGCACATTCAGCCCGAAGGATACAATGTTATCGCCAAACAAAGAGATCGTCCTCTGATTCACCTCAAAATAAAGAGGGGTCATCCTAAAAGGTCATCCAGACTTAACAGCTCTTCCAGATAGCTCTACCATCATGGAAGATCCACAACGCAGAATTCTCTAGAGAGAACCACATCCAGATTGTGCTTCATATTCCCTCCTCGCACCGAAATGGAACGCGAGAGGATATGAAACACACTAAACATAAGTGCACTCAGGCCTGTGTATTGGGCCTATCTCTCAGAATGCCCCATCCCACCAAACAGAAAACAGCACAGTCCAGCATAGCATAATATATCATATGAAATGAAAATGCTAAAATGCGGTAAATACAGTAGTATACAGTAAAGCAGTAATACAGTAAATAACAATACAGTACAATAGTAAATACAGCATAACAGTAAACACCCAATGAAAGAAAACAAACAAGCGCTAGGATTGACTCGCTTAGGGAACCAGAGATTCTGGTCTCCTAAAATCCCCAGCAGAGTCGCCAGCTGTCGCTCCCGGGATTTTCATCCAAGTACAAGCACAAAAGTGGCACCGAAACAGAGTCGCCAGCAATGTGTATTTATCCCAAGAGAGGGAAAGGAAACACTGCGTAAACCTGAGGGAAAGGATAGAGCATGGTCTTACGACCAAGAGAACTGGGTTCGGGAGTCGGTTACGTGCGAGGAAGGTATTAGCACCCCCACGCGTCCATCGTACCCGATGGGATCCATGCTTGCTGCTTCAATCAAAGGGTGTAAGGAAAGGATACTGGAAAAGGAATTACTAGCTGGAGAACTGGAAAGGGAAAGGAAAGAGAAAGAGAAACAAATGTAGGGAAAATAAAAGAAGTGCTCGAATGGGCCCTACCCCACTGCCTACGTATCTCATCGGGAAAGTTGTTTGTGTTTTTTAGTGGAAACGTCAACGTTCGCGTCCTAGCAGTTTAGGTGTTGTAGCTCGCTGTATGGAGACTTAGGCGTTACCTGTTTGCGGTAGAATGGAAATGACGCATCCTTAAGGAATGAGTGAAGAAGATGAGAAGAGAGTTTATTTATTTTTGTCTTTTAAGAAAGAAGTGTTTTGATTGTTTCTGTGTTTTGTAACGCATATTGTATTTAAGTCCGTCACATAAGATCGAATGCCTCGCACATCGTCCCTAGACGGGACGTACGCTAAACATTTTTAAGAGAGTGAGGGAAGACCCCTCACCTCCTTATTCTCACATGAAAGGCTCAAATACAATATTTGTTATGCCTTTATTAAGTGTTTTTTACTTTTGTTATGAGATGAGGATAAGAGACTCAAATGGGAGCAAAAGGTGAAAACTAAAGGGGACTAACACTCACCCTAATGTTTTCATACATGGATGTTCCTATGGTTAATGTGGTTTAAGAAACCTAATCCTAAAAGAAAGGAGAAGAAGAGCAAAAGAAGCAACTTACTTCCAAGATGGAAGTTAAGTTGATCTTAAAGATGGATGAAGAAGAAGTTATTCAAGGAAAGCATATAAATGCTTATCATGATCACAAGTTGAGCTATTAAAAGAGATAAGATAAAATGAAAGAAAGAAGTGCATGTGGAAGCATATCCACACACTTACTTACCATTTGCACCTACATGAAAAAGTTAGTTCACAAACTATTTACAAGTAGTAAAAATGAAGAAAGAATAACAAATAGTGATCAAACACATTAAGAACCAATGAATAAGGATCCTAGGAGATGAAACTCAATCAAGGTCAGAACCTACATCTAAAGGTGCTCTCTAATGTTAAGATACCTAATACACACCAACTATGCACAATCAAATGTCTTAAACATCCAAGAAGTGAACCATGGAAGAAATAGATGGAGAATGAGTGAATATGCAAAGTGATCATGCAATAATGCTTCACAAAAGAAAAAAGTCAGAACCATATACCATTTATCAATGTCTCAACATGTATATGAATCATCACATAACTCAAGAATAAAAGAGTGCAAGTGGAAGAGATAAGATGAAGTAGAAGTGAGAATAAGTAGAAGCATGTTCAATTAGGTGCACAAATTGACATATTAGAGATACATAACATGTAAAATGATTAATGCATACATGTGGGCAGTGGCATAACATTGATGAGATGCAAATGGAATGAGAGAAAAATGTCATATAGAATGCACACATGAAACATGTAGAGCATAAGAGGAGATAAGAGTTGGAAACATGTCAAAGTTCAAATCATAGCACATAAACTCATATAAAATGCAAACACAAGTCAAAGTGACCCATAATGAAACAATGATGACCTATAATATCATACAAATGACATACAAAAGATGCACAAACAATCACAAAAGGGGTGGCAAAAATGCCTACCTAAAACTAGAGTTTAGATGCTAGCAAAATTCACAAAAGTTCCTCTAATCTAACAAGCATAAACAAATGGCAAATGAAATTGTAAAATCTTGAAAATAGAGCACAAATCAACTAAGTCAGAAAGAGATCACATATAAAAAGCATAGCACAAAATTCAACAAGAAATGTGCTCAAATGAGTTCACAAAAGTCACCTTGAAACCCATCCAAAGAAGGCTCAAATATGCACATCAAAACATATGAGAGAATGAGTTTAAAAATGCAACCAAAATATTTTTATATGCTTCAATATGTCCTTTAACCAATCCAAAAAGAATGAGTCAGAAATGTTGTGTGAGATGGGAAAAATAAAATGCATAAGTTGAGTATCAATGAAGAACATCAATTAAAATGAAATTAAAAGAAAATTATGAAATTATGTTCAAAAATTCATGAAATCAGAATTAAAAATAAAATAAAATTACTTAAATATATTAAGAGTACACATGAATTAATTTGGGATTTTTAGAGATTATTTACTATTTTTAAAATAAGAAAATCAAAACAATATGGGAAATAAAAATTAAAAATGAAATGAAATAGAATGGGGGTGCAACGCAAGTAATTCGCCAGTTAAAAATGAAATGGGCTCAACAAAGGGGTGTGTGGAAAGCAATTACTCAACCCAGTCCAAAACACGTGCTCGTGTGTGGTAGAGTGTACATGCAGTCAAATACGTGTAACCAATCATAGCCACACAATCAGGTCAATCAAGATCAATCATTAAAGCATGCTAATCCAACAGTCCATAACACAAGCGCATGATAACTCTCCTACACGCATGCACACACAATCAATTCAGAAATCAAAAGAACACACGTGATATGTAACACCTTCATTAATGTGCTGGCAACGTTTAAACCATTGGATTAGTCTCATGGTGATCAAGCATGCAAGATGAGTGGATTAGATGTGAGGCATATGATAACAACCATGATGCACATGTACACAAGCCTTCAGGTCACAAAGTCAAACACGTGAGATGCACATGGGATTTTAATGTGTTGGCAATGTCATGATCGTTAGATGATGATGATCTAACAGACAGGATATAAAATAGAAAAAACCTAGCATTAAACCTCACCGGCCGGAGAAGGACCTCCGGTCATCTTCTCCGGCCACTGCAAATGCTACATGATACCAAAAATCAACAAACCGTATACCATTAGAAAGAGGAAGTTACAAGGATCACGAATCTAGGTTCAGTTTTCACACATCACACACATATGAAGAGAAACAAAGAGATGAACATTGCCCTAATTTTCAGTCTATGCACTTAAAGTGCCTATCATCTAGCCAGAACTCACACTGCTTCTAATAAGCCCCAAACACCATGAAAACAAGCTAGATTCAGTGGAAAAAAGTTGAGAAAGAGGAACCTGAAATGTGAATAAACTTTGGATCTTCAGAAATCCAGACATGAACACTTGAACTCTTGAACTTGTTGAGCAAAATAAATGCTATTCAACTTGAGATCTTGAAGAAAACCACACTAAAAATCCAATTGAACCGAAGCTACACTTGGTGACTTGAACTTCTTCTCTTTTGTTCTTGATTAGAAATGAGACATTGATGATGATAGAGATGGAATGTGGATGAAGATTGATGAGTTCGGGTGAGATCAGAGAGAGAATAAAGAGAAAAAAGTGAGAAGAATTTTGAAGTGAGAGTGAAAAAATGAAGTTGAAGTTCCAAAATATGAGTGAAATTCAAATATATATGTTGAGTTAAATGTGTGGTTAAACCATGGTTAAATGAGTTCTGAGTTGGGTTAAGTGAGTTGCCTCTAACTAACTGAGTCAAGTTAGTTAGGGCGAGTGGGTGAGGTGGTGATGTAGTGTGGTGGTGAGCTCATGATGTCTATGGTGGAGCTAAGAAATGGTGAGCTCATGATATGTGATCAGTGGTGGCAGAAGAAAATTGTTGAGCAAGTTTTATTCATTTCCTTTTTTGGTGCATGATAGAGAGTGTGTCATAGTGTGTAGGGAAACATGTTTGGCTTAATGAAGTAATGTGGAGAGTGATGTATGAAGTATTGTCGTGCAAGCTGGTGAAACAACAACAACAATGTTATCCTTTTTTCTGATTATGTAGCAGCATCGTGTTCAATGGAAATGTGAGAGTTTAAGGAGGTATATCTCTATGTTTATGGCATGAAATAATGAGCTATTGGTGGCATTGGAAAGAGGACATATGATAGAACATGATTGGTGTGGAAATTGAATTGAAATGGGACCTCAAACACACTTGAAAATGTCTATGAACTCAAGGGAAAAAAACTGATTTGTGGGCGTGGCAAACTTGGCATGGCATGGCAATGTGACCTATGAATTTTCAGCATGAACACCTCAACTTTGGCCCATTATAACCCCATCATAACTTGCTCAAATGGAAAAATGTCCAACATCAAAGTTCGAGAGGACATTGAGATGAACAACTTTGATGTTCAACATTATTTCATTTGAAGGCTCCTTCAATAAAAAAAAATGGCTTGACATCTTGCCCACCATGTGTTTGACAAAATTATGGTGCATGGGTCTCGTCTTGCTTGGTCATGACTTGGTTTGTGACCTAGTTTTGTCAAACTTTGATTAACCATAACTCCCTCAATTTTGATCTAATGGAAGAGTTATTTATATGGATTTGAAGCTTAGAGTGTGAACTTTAATTGGCTCAACTTGGGACTGAGGTTTGAAACTTTTATCATGGAGAAAAAAAGCCTCAAAGTGTGGTGCAAAATGGTCCAAACTTTCCATTTTTGGAAACCCTAAGTTTCTAAAAATGACAACTTTGCACATTTCTTGATTTTCATGATTCCTTCATCATTTATTGATCAAATCTTGTCCAATGAACATATACAACTTGAATTTCGTGAATTTGACCTTAAAAAGTCTGGAGTTGACTTTTTTCACTGCACAGTTGACTTTTTCCCCAATTTCTTGATTTTGAATCTTCTGGTCAATTGAGACCCTTCTGAAACCAATTGATGGGAACTTTTCCATCCCTATACACTTATGGATATAAGGAATACCATGAGATCAAGTTTTGTCTAAAAAATAAAAAATAAACTGATTTCAGGGCAAACCCTAGTTTTGGTATCCTCTGGTTAGGAGGAAATAACACATCTTCCAAATCCAAATTCCTCTGAATATGATGTATATCCTATCTAACAAAGATGAGATATGACATTTGGAGGTGATAAAAACTCAAGGAGCTTGCCCATTTGAGGGTCATATCCCAATTTTAGACTGTTTTGTGTAGGAGATGATGCATTATCCAATCTTCTTGATGAATTCCCAACTTCCAATGCCTTGTGGGATCAAAGTGAGAGGATATATGATATAAGAGACCCTTGAGGCTTGGTTGAAGACCCTTGGCTCTTATTCTCTTCCTTTGGATGATTAACACCTTTGAAAACCACTGATCACATGCCCTTATGCAACCAATGATATGCAATTTATGGCCTATTATGGAATGCAAATGAGTAAAGCATAGACCAATTTATTGAGAAAACATGAGGGAAAATTTATGGCCTATTATCCGATTCTCACCGCAACAGAAATGGCGACTTCACTGGGGAAAAAGCTATTTATTCTTGAGGGTTAAGCCCACCTTGTTTTTACTTGTTTTATTTATGCTTGTTTGCTATATTTGTATCTGTTTGATTATATGCTTTGCTTGAGATCTTTTGTTGACTTGTTTCTTGAGTGGTGAGATAAATCCTAACCTGGATTTGATTGCACTTATGATAAGACGATGGTATATTCAAGGAGGCTTTGAGGGAGTCGATTCATGAAAAAGTTAACTTGAGACACCATCACTCAGTTGAGGCCCTCTTGAGAATCTAGTCATGTTGAACGAGTCTATTCGTGAAAACGTGCTACTCTCGACCTAGGAGCCCTTGATATTGAGGACCATAGTTACCAAACCCCACATAAGCCTTTTTAGGATGTAGTGCGGTGACCATGATGGAGTCTATTTCTGAATTGGTTGTCATGCGATACTACACTCAGACGAGATTCTCTTGAGAATTTTATTGATTACCAAGTCATCTGGGAAGTCGATAAAATCCGAAAGATGGGTTGTCGACTCTGGGAACTTCTTAGAACCCTGTTCAGCAGATGAAAACCAATAGTACATACCATTGGGAAGGATAAACCCTGGCTCCATGCGCAAACCTGTCCCCTTTGTTCGTGCTTTGTGTGTCTTTGTGTGTGCTTTGCATTCATACATCATAAGCATTCATGTTGCATCTGTTTCATGGAACTCAGATTTCTTTTTGTGAATATCAGAGGGATATCATGGACAACTCTAGAAGAAACACCATCAAATACACTTTCAAGAGTCCAAAATTGGATGACCTAAGGAGATTGGGAGATTTGCTAACAGACCCTGAAGGATTAATAGGCAGATATGGGAAATTGTGGGTTTTGTTGAAGAAAAACATTGATGAAGGACTCCTTTCAACTCTGCTTCAGTTTTACGATCCAAAGTATCAATGCTTCACGTTTCCTAACTATCAACTCTTGCCCACCCTCGAGGAATACTCTCAGATAATTGGTTTGCCTATCAAGGATGAGTCCCCATTTCCTATCTTCGAGAAGGATCCTAAAGAGGAAGAAATAGCCAAGAAAACTCATCTGGAGTTAGTTGACATCAAAAGCAATTTAACTTCTAAGGGGGGATTTTTTGGGTTAACTGCTAAGTTTTTGTTTGAAAAGGCTCGTTATTTTGCTAAACACTCCAACCGGGATGCTTTTGAAGCTGTTTTTGCATTGCTCATCTATGGACTGTTCTTGTTTCCAAACATTGACAACTTCGTGGATCTGAATGCAATCAAAATCTTCTTCAAACAGAACCCGGTACCTACCCTGCTTGCTGAAGGTTATCATTCAGTCCATATAAGAAACGCTCATGAAAATGGACATATTACTTGTTATGTCTTCATATTGTATAGATGGTTTATTTCACATCTGCCAAAGGCAAGTGCATTCTGGGATTCCAAGAGAGGATGGTGGTCTCAGAGAATTATGGCACTCTCCCAAGCAGACATTGACTGGTACAATCGGGTGTATGATGGAATCCTGATTATAGATAGCTGTGGAAACTATGGCAACATGCCTCTTCATGGCATTAAAGGTGGAATCAGCTACAACCCTGTATTAGCACGACACCAATTAGGGTATCCTTTGAATGATAAACCTCTCAGTATTCATGTAGAAAGCATATACTTTGAAGCATATGACAAGAACGAAGAAGAGAAGAAGCTGATCTTGAACGCTTGGGGTAGCAACCGTAAAAGAGGAAGAAGTTCTTTGGGAAGACCTAACTGTGTGTCATTGGAGCCCTATCTCCAATGGGTCCGAAGAAGAGCCATAGAGTTAAAGATGCCCTACAAAAGGCAGGAACCAATTGCTTTGAAGAAAGAGTCTGTTTTATACTTCATGACAAAAGAGGAAGAGCTGGAGATTTCTTTAAGACAAGTCCAATAGTCAGAAGAGGCCTGAAAGCTCAAATAATAAGTGGTTGTTGAAGAAAACCTATAACTTCAGAAACAACTACAGGCCAAGAATGAAGAATTACTCTCATGCAAGAAGAGAAAGCCCTGGAAGATCCAAGCTCCTCTAACACTCAGCCTCCCGCTTGGAAATCCATCATCAACAACCTTGTTGCAGAAAGGGATCAGATGGAGAAAGAAATCAGAAGACTCAACACGAGACTCTTAGGAGAATATCCTTAGGACTTTACAGCTTTTATTTAGCTTCATGTTTAGGGCTTTTGAAAGTGTATCAACTCTTGTAATTCACCTTTTATTTAATGAGAATGAGGTCTTTTGATATCTCTTGATATTCTGCGAGTGTCTGAATTCCATGAAACTTTGCATTGCATCTTGCATTCTTTGCTAAATTATCAAGATACTAATTTTGTTTTGTAGATTTTGTAGAAATGGATGTTGCAGGGAAAAGAGTTTGGCCTTATTTCTTTGAACTACCAGAGGTGGAGCGTTTGTTGTGGTTGGGGGAGACGGTTGAAGACCAGGCAGCCTTCGCTGATAGATATGGGTGTATCATTCCACTGATAAAGACGCCAGTGACTGTAGGGCCCCTTGAAGTTTTGGTCCAGTTATATCATCCTGCGTACCGCTGTTTCGTATTCCCTGAATTCCAGTTGGTGCCAACCCTAGAGGAATTCTCCGCCATGATAGGAATTCCTGTCAGAGAAGCTCCCATCTTTTTCGGTATTGAAGAAATACCCTCCGCCAGAGTAATCGCCAGAGCAACCAGAATCAGATTATCTGACATACAGGCTAACCTGACCAACAAAGGAGGAAAGCGCGGACTTCCCACTCAATTCTTGCTGGAAAAGGCTCTTTTCTTCAAGAACAGAGGAAATGAGGCTTTGTTTGAATCAACCCTTGCCCTGATGATATATGGTTTGTTTCTATTTCCAAATGCCAAGAATTTTGTGGATACCCAAGCCATTCAGATTTTTATAGTCAACAATCCAGTCCCAACACTGCTAGCTGATGTCTACCACGCCATACAGACCAAATACACAAGAGGTTGTGGGCCAATTGTCTACTGCGTAGCCCTCTTTTACAAGTGGTTCATCTCTTATCTGCCAAAGACTCCGACTTTCTGGGAGGTCAAAGATTGTAAGATTTGGTCCAAAAAGCTGATGAAATTGAAGCATACCGACATCGAATGGTATGATTAAACTGAAGAAGGAATTATTATAATCCATAGCTGTGGGGATTACCCCAATGTGCCTCTCATGGGGAGAAACGGTTGTATTAATTACAACCCTGTCCTTGTACGCCGTCAACTGGGTCATCTGAAGGAGGGAATTCTAGATGATGAGGATATGCAGATGATGTTTTATGATGAGAGGGGAGGTTTTGAAATGAAGATACGATTGGAGCGCGCTTGGCGCCAAATTAACAGACAACTATGGAAAGTTGAATGTCCAGTCACAGAGGCCCACTTACAATGGTCTCGCGACATAGCTCGTGTAATGATGAAGCCATTTCCTCACCATGAACCACCTTCCAAGGCAAAGCAGAGGATGGTGGAAGCGTTAGGAGAATTGGTTCTTGCAAGAGAGGAGACAAAAGAGCGTATCAGCAAATTGATGAGAGTGATTAATGGAGGAGAGGGATAATCAACCCGTGGATTCAATCCGTAGTATTGCTGTTGTTATTTCTTTTGTTGCAAATGTTCCCTTTCATATTGATTTATTTCTGCTTATGTACTTGGAGTATGAGGATACACTGCCCCTAATGTAATGCTCACCAGACTCTTGAATGAAGAAGTTTATTTTGTCAAAGAATCTATTGTCTATATTATTTGCGAAATTTCCTTGGTTTCTTGATGGTTTAGCTTGCATTTGCATTTGCATCCTCATTTGCATCATCATGTACACTTTTCCTTGTCTTTATCTCATGACACCGTATTCTCTCCAGAATCGTCACACTAAATCCCAGACACAACTACAACACTCGGGCCCAAGCTCGATTCAGGATGTCAGAGGCATACGGAGAAATGGACAGAGTCAATAATGAACTAAATGAAATACGAGGAGGGATGGGATAAATCCTCGAGGCTATTAATGTTATGAGAGCAAAGATGGACACCCAGGCCACTGTGGTCTCCGAAATCATCACCATAATGGTAGAACCTCCTATCATCCCTGTCACAAGCCATACCTTGGGCATGCCCATTTATTTTATCCGTGCTACAGTTCCTTTATCCACACAGCAAACAGTTCCTTTGGTCAATGAAACTCTGCAAGCTATTCCTACCTATGCTCCACCAGCAGTACAAACACAAGTGCATCCGATTTTCCAAAACCACCATCCCTACGATTATGTTGATGTGTCAGAAGAAGGGGATGATCGACACGAGAAATTGAGAGAGAGTGTTGAAACAATGCAGAGGAAGATGAAGGTGATGGAGTTAAGTAATGCATTCAGTACTGATATTAAGGACATGTGCTTAGTTTCAGACTTGGTAATTCCACCAAAATTCAAGTTGCCGAATTTTGAGTTGTATTCAGGTGCCACATGTCCCAAATCCCATCTGATCATGTACTACCAAAGAATGGCCGCGCATGTAAGTAATGACAAACTAATGATCCATTGTTTTCAAGACAGTTTGAAGGGGGCCGCTGCTAAGTGGTATTTGAGTCTAGACCAGTCCCAGGTCCATTGTTTCCAGGATGTGGCTGATGCCTTTGTAAAACACTACAAGTACAATATGGATTTAGCCCCTGACCGCAGGCAGTTATTGAGTATGGCCCAGAGCAGTACTGAGTCCTTTAAAGAATACGCACAACGATGGCGAGGGACTGCTTCTCAGGTTGAGCCGCCCCTGACCGAGAAGGAGTTAGCTGATTAGTTTGTAGACACAGTGAAGCCTGAATTTTATGAGAGAATGATCAGCAGTGTCGATGCTAATTTCGGTGATATTGTTGCAATTGGCGTGAAGGTAGAGGCAGGATTAAAGAGCGGAAAGGTAATCAGTTATATGAACAATTCAACTGGCGTCAGTACTAAGAAGTCTCCTAGTCATTCTCACAAGAAGAGGGAAGGAGAAACCAATGCCGTTATGGCAGGAAGGACCCAGAGCCCCCGATGGAAGCAACCAATGTACCAGCAACAGCAGAGACCAAACTTCGCTCAGCATCCAATCTACCAGATGCAGTATGCTCAACAACCCTACATAGCTGCTGTTATACCTACTTTTAACCACCAAGCAGTGCAGCAGGCCCCAACTTATCAACAAGCAGCCTATTAGCAATGGCCTAAAAACCAGAATTATCAACAGCCAAGGCCACAGGTTCCACAGCAGAATTCTCCCCACAAAAGGCAAGGGGGAAAGCCAGCATTTCCACCTATACCAATGTCTTATACAGAGCTCTACCCTTCTTTAGTGGAGCAAGGGTTGATCGTTACTAGACCTTTGGGACCACCAACCGAGAAATCTATGCCTTTCTTCAACCCAAATGCGACTTGCGCTTTCCATCAAGGAGAGGCTGGTCACGACTTGGAGGGTTGTTTAGCGTTGAAGAATGTAGTGAAGGGTTTGATGGAGAAGAATATCCTTTCATTTGCTGATAATCAACCGAATGTGAAAAACAATCCTTTACCTACCCATGGGGCCACTAATGCCATCGAAGATGAAATGGATGAGGTATTAGTTTTGGATGCAACAAAAATCAAAACCCCTATCAAGGCCTTTCATGCTAAGCTGTTTAAGGCTGGGTTAGTTAAAGTTTGCCATGATGACTGTGAAGAATGTAATGTCAACATCAAAGGCTGCCGTTTAGTCTAAAATGATGTTCAGTATCTGATCAATGAAGGGTTCCTACAGGTGTTCAACAAAAGAAAAGGAAAACAGAGTTGCAGCAATCAAGCCTGTGTTTAACTTACCGAAGCCAAAAGGGCAGGTATGCGGGTCCAACACACCTAAGTCTGGGTCTGTAGTTCCTGTATTTAATAAACCAGTACCAGTTTTCAATAATCCTGGAACGACTAATGCTTCCACTATTAATCATTTCAAGCAATACAACACCCGATAACCTGTTCCATTTAGGTTCAGAGGGACCAAGCTTGTGCCATGGGTCTAGGAGAATGTTATGAGTAGCAAGAGACGAGAAGCCGTGATTCCAAGGAAAGAGGTGGGAATCGCTGTTGAAGACGTAGTTCCAAGGAAAGAGGTGGGAACTACTGTTGAAGATGTGACTAATATAGTTGGAACTGGGAAGATAACCCGAAGTGGTAGAGTATACACTCCTTCTTTCAAAGAAACCACACCCAGGGAAACTGTTGTCCCCACACCATCTGGAGACATAGGAAAAGAGGTAATTTCGCAAGAAGAAGACGAAGAGTTCCTAAGGATTATCAAGAGGAGTGATTACAAAGTGGTCGATCAGCTCCATCAGACACCATCCAAGATTTCGATCTTATCTCTGTTAGTCAATTCCCCTGTCCACAGATCAGCCTTGCAGAAGGTGTTAGCCCAGGCACACGTGGCTCAAGATATAACAGCTGGACAATTTGATTATGTCGTCACCAATATTACAGCCTGTAACACTCTCAGCTTCAGTGACGAGGAGTTACCTCAAGCAGGAAGAAATCATAATCTTGCCTTACATGTATCAGTGAAATGTTAGGAGGATACGATGGCCAAAGTTCTTGTAGATACTGGTTCATCCTTGAATGTTTTGCCAAAAAGAACTCTTGAAAATTTATCTTACCAAAGAGCTATATTGAGACGCACTTCACTCATTGTCAAAGCCTTTGATGGGTCAAGAAGATCGATGATGGGCGAGATTGAGCTACCTGTCCTGATTGGCCCCCAAGTGTTCAACATCCTTTTTCAGATCCTGGATATCAACCCTGCCTACAGTTGTTTGTTGGGTAGACCATGGATCCATGAGGCTGGCGCTGTAACCTCTACCTTGCATCAGAAGATGAAGTTTATTGTCGAAGAGAAATTAGTTATTATACATGGTGAGGAAGACCTGATGGTCAGCAATTTGTCCTCGTTTCGTTACATTGAAGCGGATGAAGATGCTTTGGAAACTTCTTTCCAGGCTCTCGAGATAGCGAATGCCGTTATGCTTGATGATAAGGAACCAGTGGTCTCTGGTTGTCCATCTTTTGCTTCTTTCAAAAGCATTTTATCTGCTCTACGAGGAGGAATACCTGAAGGCTGGGGCAAGATCGTCGAAGTCCCAGAAAGAGAGAAATACCAAGGGTTGGGTTACAAACCAACTTTTGAGGGAAGAGCTGCATCAACAAAGGGAAGACCAATGACCATTCAAGAGGTGTTCGTCAGTGGAGGACAGCAGGTCCGTGCCATTATTAAAGACGCTGAAGACGAAGATATCAACCACTTGGTGTTTCGGTGTGACGCCGCTTTAAGTAATTGGGAAGCCATTGAGATACCGACTTTGTACCCTAGGTCAGAGTAATTTGCTTGTTTTTGTTGATGTTTTCAATTCCGCAGCCTTGCCCAAGGCTATCGGATTATTTTGTATGGGCCACCGCTTTTAAGTCTTATTAATCAATGAAAGTGTTTGTTTTGTTAAATTATTTGTTTCTATTCTTGTTTTCGTTTTAAGAAAAATGGCAATCTTTTCAAAACTACAAAATTTCTCCTTCTTGCGTTCATGTTTGTGCATTTTTAATAAATAAATCCCTCCATCATGCAGAGTAATTCCCAAACCTGTTGTATTCAAGCTGAGGAAGAAGAGGATTATGAGGTCCCCGACGATTTGGCAGAAATGTGCGAGTATCAGTACATGAATCTTCAGCCGCATGAAGAAAAAGTTGACGTCATCAACCTTGGCACTGAAGAAAAGAGGAAAGAGGTCAAGATTGGGGCAACACTCGGGGCGGAAATCAGACAACGACTAGTACTGCTTTTGGAAGAATATGTAGATGTGTTCGCTTGGTCTTATCAAGACATGCCTGGATTGGATACAGACATAGTAGTTCATAAGCTTCCACTCAAGCCTGAATGTCCACCTGTGAAGCAGAAGCTCCGTAGAAGTAGACCTGATATGGCTCTCCAAATCAGAGATGAGGTTAAGAAGAAATTGGATGCAGGATTCTTGGCAGTTTCAAAATATTCGGAATGGGTGGCCAACATCGTGCCAGTTATGAAGAAAAATGGCAAGGTGCGAATGTGCGTAGATTACAGGGATCTCAACAAAGCTAGTCCCAAGGATGATTTCCCCCTACCGCATATCGACACTCTTATGGATAATATAACCAAGTTTGCAGTGTTCTCCTTCATGGACGGTTTCTCCGATTACAATCAGATCAGAATGGACCCAGCTGACATAGATAAAACTACATTTATCACCCCATGGGGAACCTACTGTTACAAAGTCATGCCCTTTGGTTTGAAAAACGCAGAGGCAACTTATCAGAGAGCTATGGTGACTTTATTCCATGACATGATCCATAAGGAAATTGAAGTATACGTGGATGATATGATTGCTAAATCCCGAAGTGAGGAGGAACATTTTGACCATCTCTTGAAGTTGTTCAAAAGACTCCGGAAGTATCAGTTGAAGTTGAATCCGGCCAAATGTACATTTGGTGTCAGGTCAGGGAAGTTGGTTGCTTTCATCGTCAGTCAAAAAGGAATTGAAGTAGATCCTGACAAGGTACGAGCCATTCAAGAAATGCCAGCTCCACAAACTGAATCACAAGTGAGGGGTTTTCTGGGTCGCTTAAACTATATATCCAGATTCATTTCCAACATGACTCCAATTTGTGAACCGATCTTCAAACTGCTCCGCAAAGACCAGACTGTAGAATGGAATTCTGATTGCCAACAAGCTTTTGAAAAACTCAAGAACTATTTGCAAGAACCACCTATTCTGATTCCTCCCGTTCTTGGAAGGCCTCTCATTATGTACATGATTGTTTTAGAGGGATCCATGGGTTGTGTATTGGGCCAACGTGATGAAACTGGTCGCAAAGAACATGCCATTTATTACCCGAGTAAGAAGTTCGCTGATAGCGAAATCCATTATTCACTGCTTGAGAAAACCTGTTGTGCCTTAGCATGGGCCGCCAAACGTTTGAGGCAGTATTTGATATGTCACACTACTTTGTTGATCTCGAAAATGGATCCAATAAAGTATATCTTTGAGAAGCCTGCTCAGACAGGAAGACTTGCCCATTGGCATATGTTATTTTCAGAATATGATATCCAATATGTACCTCAGAAGGCTATCAAGGGAAGTGTATTATCAGAATACCTTGCAGAGCAGCCTGTTGAAAATTATGAACCTCTCAAGTTTGATTTCCCTGATGAAGACATTATGGTAGTAAAGGATTGTGAAGAGCCTGGTCCTGATAAAGGTCCTGAGACTAGTTTTAGATGGAATATGATGTTTGATGGTTCTTCCAATTTCAAAGGACATGGTGTAGGTGTTGTATTGATAAACCCCGATGGAGGTTATACTCCTTTCACAACAAGGTTGGACTTTGGATGCACGAACAATATTGTTGAGTACGAAGCGTGTATTTTGGGTCTAGAAGCTGCAATTGACCTTGGAATCAACATTCTTGAAGTTATTGGTGATTCTGCTTTGGTCATTTACCAAGTCAGGGGTGAATGGGAAACCAAGGATGAAAAACTCATTCCATACTATGCTTACATTATGAAATTGATTAAGTGTTTTGATGAAATCACTTTTCGTCATGTGCCTCGTACCGAAAATCACATAGCTGACTCCCTAGCTATGTTAGCTTCAATGTGGCAAGTCAGGTTTCACAATGAAGCACCTCTCATCAGTATCGAGCGCAAGACCGAACCCGCTTATTGCCAGTCAGTTGAAGCAGAGATAGATGGAAAACCATGGTTTCACGAAATCATGAATTATCTAAAAACTCAAGAGTACCCCGCCAGTGCTTCCAGTCTTGATAAGAAAACATTGCGAAGATTGTCATCCAAGTTCTTTCTCAGTAACAACGTGCTTTACAAGAGGAATCATGACATGGTCCTGCTAAGATGTGTTGATAAACGAGAAGCAGACCTATTGATTCACGATATTCACGAAGGAGCCTTTGGCACTCACGCCAATGGTTATGCCATGGTTAAGAAAATCTTGAGGGCTGGATATTATTGGTTAACTATGGAAGCTGACTGCATCCAATACGCCAAGAAATGCCATAAGTGCCAGATCTACGCTGATAAGATGCACGTTCCTCTAACCTTGATGAATGTGTTGTCATCCCCTTGGCCTTTCTCTATGTGGGGCATTGATATGATTGGAGCTATTGAGCAGAAAGCTTCTAATGGCCATCGTTTCATTTTAGTGGCCATTGATTATTTCACCAAGTGGGTTGAAGCTGCTTCTTTTACTAATGTGACCAAGCAAGTAGTTGCCCGTTTCATCAAGAATAATATCATTTGTCGTTATGGAATCCCCAACAAGATCATCACTGATAATGGGACAAATCTGAACAACAAGGCAATGAAAGAGTTATGTAGCAATTTCAAGATTGAACATCACAATTCTTCACCTTACCATCCCAAGATGTATGGAGCTGTCGATGCTGTTAATAAAAACATCAAGAAGGTCCTGCAGAAGATGGTCAAGACTTATAAGGATTGGCACGAGATGTTATCTTTTGCTTTGCACGGATGCAGAACTTCGGTTCGAACCTCAACAGGGGCAACCCCTTTTTCTCTTGTATATGGAATGGATGCGGTCCTCCCCATTGAAGTGGAAATACCATCTCTGAGAATCTTGATGGAAACTAAGCTTGACGAAGTTGAATGGGTTAGAGAGAGATATGACCAACTGAACCTCATTAATGAGAAGCGACTGACTGCTATGTGTCATGGTCATCTGTATCAGAAAAGAATAAAGTGGGCATTCGATAAGAAGGTCCGTGTTCGGGAATTTCGAGAAGGAGAGCTTGCACTCAAGAAAATTCTGCCATCTCAAAGGGATACTTGTGGAAAATGGGCACCCAACTAGGAGGGTCCATTTGTGGTAAAGACTGTATTTTCAGGAAGTTCTTTATTCCTTACAACAATGGATGGTGAACAGCTCACACACCCTGTAAATGCTGACTCAGTACGAAAATATAACACCTGAGAATCTAGGCCCTTTTGCCCACATTAGCAGCAAAGAATTCTAGAATTTTTAGTCATTAGGGGGTAATGGTCATTGAATATGATGTAATCCTTTCCCATTGCCATTTTTTTTTTCAATTGTAATGATCCATGGAACTTCGCTATTTGCAAGTTACCATTCTAATGAAATCAGATTTTTGAACCATTCTTTGTTTGAAATTTATCATTACTCTGATATTTTCCTTGTTATGCAAAACTTCACTTATTTATTAATAACGATTTTAAAAGCGGAAAATGTTTTGAAAACTTTGAAATCCCTTTTCTTTAAAGAAGATTGGCAATGTTTCCCTGAATTAAATGTTTGAACAATGGCTGACCACTAACGCAAAAGACGTCTCACCAGTATCTACACAAGATGTTTATTCCCCAGCAAATTAAGGATATTCTTACATTGGCTTTAAGACTGATTACCTGCTCAGATTTCAGTGTGGTTCCTTGTAGTAGACACAGTGGTTTCCCTTTTACTGTTCCCGATCTGTTGTCTCTTTTCGGAGCCATTTCTTGCATATCATTAAGCATTTGCATCATACCATAGCATTGAGCATCTTTGCGTTTGGGCGTTTTGTTTTCTTTTCCCTTTCTTTTTTTCCTCTTTGTGGGCCTTTGGATCTTTGTCTTTGTTTTGCTTGTGTCCGGTTTTTCACCTTTGTGCGCCAGATTTTGACTCTTTGTACAGTATTCCCCAAGAAGTCTAACCTGCAACCATTCTGTTACTTAATCACCCCATTTGGAAACCTAAAACTCCAGTAACTGCTGACACTGTTTACATCAGGTTATCGTGAACCTAAACTTTCGGTTATCGTGAACCAGTTGTTTATATCAGGTTATCGTGAACCTAAATTTCGGGTTATCGTGAACCAGTTGTTTATATCAGGTTATCGTGAACCTAAATTTCGGGTTATCGTGAACCAGTTGTTTATACCAGGTTATCGTGAACCTAAACTTCCGGTTATCGTGAACCAGTTGTTTATAACAGGTTATCGTGAACCTAAATTTTGGGTTATCGTGAACCTGTATTGCTTAAATTCAGGTCAAATATGAACCTAAACCAAATTACAAATCCAGCTCATACTGGTTTTCCTCATAAAGCAAATTACTTGTTATCTCAACCAACTCATATGAATACCACAGTCTATTCTTGGCTCATTAACCCTGTTTCCATTTAAACTTTAGTTGTTTTATTTATCTGGCGCGCAGAGTTCGTCTCTGTCTTTTCTGGTTTTTCTTGAAGATCTCGTTTGAACTCTTCAGTATAAGAAATCCCCATAAAATCTTTTATTCGGGTGTCTATCCTTTTATTTCAAATTGATCCCTAGTGGTGATCAAGTCTTTCTTTTTTCATGCCCAGTAAGAATGTGTCTTTTTCTCCAGTGTCGACCGGTCACATTTGAACCTGTCATCCATCTCCCTGGATCTTTCCCCAGTGGAGAATACCTTTTTGGCTTATATCCCCAGTGTTGCCTCAGAGTCTCCCCAGTGAGTCTCTTTTGTTGGTTAGCCTGCATCCCCAAGGAGTCTTCCTTGTAGATACTAACCATCATCCTTCTTCGTAGGGCTCACTTGTGTTTGTTTGCTTTTTTTTTTGTCTCTTGGTGTCTGGTCTGTCTGCATCTTTGCACTATCATGGCATCATATCATCATATTAGTAGCGTTGCATATCTTTGCATCTAAGGGCAAAATTTTCGGTTATCTGTATTTAAATATCTTTCACCATGATTTCATGAGGATTTTCATCTCTCCTATCATCCGGTGAAGATATTTAAATAGGGGCAACTGTTGTACCCCAAATTTTACCCTTAGATCCATTGATCTCTTGGATGTCATATTAGGTCAATCATGTTGCATAGCTAACCCTTTTATCAGGTTTTGTTTGTTCTTGTTTCATTTGTGAATCAGGTTTTATTTTAAGAAGATTCAAGAGGTGATTAATCAAGATTTTGGATGGAGCATTGGATCAAGCAAGTCTCTCATTTCAAAGAGATATCTCCATAAACCTCTCCATGATCCTTTCCATGGTAAACTTCTATCCATTTTATTCACCCTCAATTGTCACCCTTAATCCCAAACCAATTTCAATAGTCATTTATTAACCATTTTTATCCAATTTTATCTATATTTGCCAATATCCATTTTCTCCTAAGACCATGACCATCCAATTACCAAATTCACCTATTATTTATTTATTTTTCTAACAATTTCGTTTTATAACAAAAAAGAAGAGAAAACCAATTCTAAAGATATGTGATCTTTAAGCCCACCATAATAGGCCCATCGTTACAAAAAAAAACCATGTTACATTATATGGAAATGAACTCATTGGTTGAGGACCAATAGGAAATATGCAATGTGCTTTGAATTTTCAAACTTTGCCTCTCTGACCAATGAAGGGACGCCGCGTGGACTAGCATGGTTAAGAAAATCTTGAGGGCTGGATATTATTGGTTAACTATGGAAGCTGACTGCATCCAATACGCCAGGAAATGCCATAAGTGCCAGATCTACGCTGATAAGATGCACGTTCCTCCGACCTTGCAGAATGTGTTGTAATCCCCTTGGCCTTTCTCTATGTGGGGCATTGATATGATTGGAGCTATTGAGCCGAAAGCTTCTAATGGCCATCGTTTCATTTTAGTGGCCATTGATTATTTCACCAAGTGGGTTGAAGCTGCTTCTTTTACTAATGTGACCAAGCAAGTAGTTGCCCGTTTCATCAAGAATAATATCATTTGTCGTTATGGAATCCCCAACAAGACCATCACTAATAATGGGACAAATCTGAACAACAAGACAATGAAAGAGTTATGTAGCAATTTCAAGATTGAACATCACAATTCTTCACCTTACCGTCCCAAGATGTATGGAGCTGTCGAAGCTGCTAATAAAAACATCAAGAAGATCCTGCAGAAGATGGTCATGACTTATAAGGATTGGCACGAGATGTTATCTTTATCTTTGCACGGATACAGAACTTCGGTTCGAACCTCAACAGGGGCAACCCCTTTTTCTCTTGTATATGGAATGGATGCGGTCCTCCCCATTGAAGTGGAAATACCATCTCTGAGAATCTTGATGGAAACTAAGCTTGACGAAGTTGAATGGGTTAGAGAGAGATATGACCATCTGAACCTCATTGACGAGAAGCGACTGACTGCTATGTGTCATGGTCATCTGTATCAGAAAAGAATAAAGAGGGCATTCTACAAGAAGGTCTGTGTTCGGGAATTTCGAGAAGGAGAGCTTGTACTCAAGAAAATTCTGCCATCTCAAAGGGATACTCATGGAAAATGGGCACCCAACTACGAGGGTCCATTTGTGGTAAAGACTGTATTTTCAGGAGGTTCTTTATTCCTCCCAACAATGGATGGTGAACAGCTCACACACCCTGTAAATGCTGACTCAGTACGAAAATATTACTCCTGAGAATCTAACCCCTTTTGCCCACATCAGCAGCAAAGAATTCTAGAATTTTTAGTCATTAGGGGGTAGTGGTCATTGAATATGATGTAATCCTTTCCCATTGCCATTTTTTTTCAATTGTAATGATCCATGGAACTTCGCTATTGGCAAGTTACCATTCTAATGAAATCAGATTTTTGAGCCATTCTTTGTTTGATATTTATCATTACTCTGATATTTTCCTTATTATGCAAAACTTCACTTATTTATTAATAACGATTTTAAAAGTGGAAAATGTTTTGAAAACTTTGAACTCCCTTTTCTTTAAAGAAGATTGGCAATGTTTCCCTGAATTAAATGTTTCAATAATGGCTGACCACTAACGCAAAAGACGTCTCACCAGTATCTACACAAGATGTTTATTCCCCAGCAAATTAAGGATATTCTTACATTGGCTTTAAGACTGATTACCTGCCCAGATTTCAGTGTGGTTCCTTGTAGTAGACACAATGGTTTCCCTTTTGTTGTTCCCGGTCTGTTGTCTCTTGTCGGAGCCATTTCTTGCATATCATTAAGCATTCGCATCATACCATAGCATTGAGCATATTTGCGTTTGGGCATTTTGTTTTCTTTTCCCTTTCTTTTTTTTCCTCTTTGTGGGCCTTTGGATCTTTGTCTTTGTTTTGCTTTCACCTTTGTGCACCAGATTTTGACTCTTTGTGCAGTATTCCCCAGGAAGTCTAACCTGCAACCATTCTGCTACTTAATCACCCCATTTGGAAACCTAAAATTCCAGTAACTGCTGACACTGTTTACATCAGGTTATCATGAACCTAAACTTACGGTTATCGTGAACCAGTTGTTTATATCAGGTTATCGTGAACCTAAATTTCGAGTTATCGTGACCCAGTTGTTTATATCAGGTTATCGTGAACCTAAACTTTCGGTTATCGTGAACCAGTTGTTTATATCAGGTTATCGAGAACCTAAATTTTGGGTTATCGTGAACCAGTTGTTTATATCAGGTTATCGTGAACCTAAACTTCCGGTTATCGTGACCCAGTTGTTTATATCAGGTTATCGTGAACCTAAATTTTGGGTTATCGTGAACCTGTATTGCTTAAATTCAGGTCAAATATGAACCTAAACCAAATTACAAATCTAGCTCATACTGGTTTTTCTCATAAACCAAATTACTTGTTATCTTAACCAACTCATATGAGTACCAGAGTCTATTCTTGGCTCATTAACCCTGTTCCCATTTAAACTCCAGTTGTTTTATTTATCTGGCGCGCAAAGTTCGTCTCTGTCTTTTTTGGTTTTTCTTGAAGATCCCGTTTGAACTCTTCAGTATAAGAAATCCCCAGAAAATCTTTTATTCGGGTGTCTATCCTTTTATTTCAAATTGATCCCTAGTGGTGATCACTTCTTCTTTCTGGTTTCATGCCCAGTAAGAATGTGTCTTTTTCTCCAGTGTCGACCGGTCACATTTGAACCTGTCATCCATCTCCCTGGATCTTTCCCCAATGCAGAATACATTTTTGGCTTCTATCCCCAGTGTTACCCCAGAGTCTCCCTAGTGAGTCTCTTTTTTTGGTTAGCATGCATCCCCAAGGAGTCTTCCTTGTGGATACTAACCTTCATCCTTCCCCGTAGGGCTCACTTGTGTTTGTTTGCTTTCTTTTTTGTCTCTGGGTGTCTGGCCTGTCTACATCTTTGCACTATCATGACATCATATCATCATATTATTAGCATTGCATATCTTTGCATCTAAGGGTAAAATTTTCGGTTATCTGTATTTAAATATTTTTCACCATGATTTCATGAGGATTTTCATCTCTCCTATCATCCGGTGAAGATATTTTAATAGGGGCAACTGTTGTACCCAAAATTTTACCCTTAGATCCATTGATCTCTTGCATGTCATATTAGGTCAATCATGTTGCATAGTTAACCCTTTTATCAGGTTTTGTTTGTTCTTGTTTCATTTGTGAATCAGGTTTTATTATAAGAAGATTCAAGAGTTGATTAATCAAGATTTTGGATGGAGCATTGGATCAAGCTGTAATACCCCAAAATTTGCCCTCTCATTTCTTCATGTCATGTAGCATGTGCTTCCATTGCATTACATTGCATTCAAGTCATAGAAAAATAAAACATTAAGCATTGCATTGCATATTGCATAAAGGACATGTGATCAAGGCATCTTCCTTTGGTTTGATCTGTCGTATTCAAAGGAGTATCAGTGTGCATTCAAAGATAAGTGTTTAGCTTCAAGTCCAAGATGATTGTTCGGTTGCGATCCTATTCAGGTGGACATTTGACCTAATCATGGTCAAACTACCAAGAGGTTGTTTCAAATTTAGATTACCTGTATCAGTGGCTATTCCTCAGGTGGTGTGTATTCAAGGTCGAATCATTATAGGTAGAATTCATCAGGTCAACAAACAGTGGTTCATGGGAGGTTTGATCTAGAAGATCATAAATTCATAAGATGATTCACTCAGAGGGTTGTTATTGCAAGTTGTTCATAAAAGGTTATGTGCATTTAATTGTGATGCTGTGGAAAGCTTGGAATTTGTGTGATTTGGATATCCATTTACTTAATCATGTTTTTATCCGTTTTTTAATAACCACATCATAAACCACTCTTTTTTTAACCAATCTCTAAACCCATTTTACCATATTCAACTCAAATCTCCATATCCATTCCGATTTCCACTAACCATTTAGCAATTATTTTCTTTTTTATCCATATTCATCATAAACCATATCCACTTTTGATAACCATTTTAGATCCATAACCCATTTCCTATCCATATCCGAACCTATCCATTTTCTTAGGAATGTAAGGTGTAATCATACTATAACTAGAATGTAATATTAAATGGATACAACATTTTTCATGTTACGTTGAGGAGCCAGTGCATGTATACATACGTCTTCAAGGAAGGGTATGCTTCTATGGGAGATGGCTCTCCTTTACGCAAAAATTACAGATGAGCAGGCACTTGCACTTAAAAATGCTCTGGAAGCAAAAGGTCTCTTTTCAGATCTCTATGTTGGGATGCACTACTAGTACCCATTGACTAAAGAAGCATTTCATCAAATTAAGAGGGACAAAGTAACATGGCTCGTGGTGTTCCTCCTTTATCCCCATTTTTCTATATCCACTACTGGGTCTAGCGTCAGTGTTCTCGAGCAAATGTTGAGCAAATGTTCAGTGCCCACGGTATACTTGTCAGTCACGCCGAGAACGTTGGGGATTCATACCGAGATTGAATGGAGGAGTGCATCATCTTGACTACACAGGAATTAACCGCAGAAATTTAATAGTTCACAATAATCCCTCAGCAGCAAAAAGTAAAAGAGGAAGTCCATAACAGAAAAATAAATTAACTTTTCTTTTACTTCTAACAGTAAATTCAGAAAAATACATCACACCAGCCAATTCACCACTTTTTCTAACCAATATTCATAACCGTACAAAAACGACTTCTAACCTTCTTTTCCTTAAGGGAATTCTGAAACTTCTAACAGATTTAACTGTTAACAAATCCTAACCGCTAATGAAGCTCAACAAAAAAAACCAATAACAGAACTAACATCACCATAACCTCCTAACTGCTTCTAACAATAACCTCCATGACCATCCCTAACAATCTCTAACTGTTAACAAAAACTCTCTAACAGAAAATTGATCGGAGAAATTCAGAACTCCCAAAAACTCTAACAGAACGTCTTCAATCATCATCTCCACCTTCAACCATCATCTTGAATCTTCTCTTCATCCTCCATAACCGATTGCTTCCTCCTTGACTTCAATTCTTCTTCTTGATTTGGTAACCGAATTCACAACTGACTCTAACAGAAAAGAAGAAAGCGATTCTCTCTTCACGGGGACTCATCATCATTATTGTTTCTTCTCCGTTCATCTCGAAGGATCCTCAATTTCCTCTTTGGAAAACCTTCATCAATTCTTCAGTGGCGTCGATCTTCATTCTTCTTTCTCAGCGATGCTTCAACCGTAATCATCACCAACTTTCAACACTCTTCATCAATGGCGAATTCAAGAACCTGCTAATTCAATGTTCAACATCACACAACACATACAGAAAAGGTTGAAGAAGAAGATTCGGAGAACACCTGGAAAGGATCAAGGACTCAAAGATTTTTGAACCTGAAGAAGTTCTGGTATTCTTGTTTGCATCGACATCTTCAACTCGATAAACTTGCAATTCGAAAAAATTTCAGAGTCGGTTTCTCGCGCAACATCAACAATTCGAACGCATTAGCTTCGAAGGAGTGGAAAAGAGCAGAAGTTCAACAACATATCGAAGATTCGTCGAACTTACCTGGATAAAGCGCTGATTCGAGGTAAGTATTCGTTCCACATCGCTTTCGTTTCTTGTGTGTGTTTGTAATCTAGATCGCGTTTCAGTTCGTATCTGATTATTATCTTGAGATGAAACCGAAGCAGACTGGGTTGAATTTTAAGTCGTGAAGGCAGAGATTGTTGGCATTTTGATTTATCGACGATGGGAGCGTACCGCCGCCGCCGGTTGAGGCCATGGCGCGGCGGAGATTTCGCGGTGGTATGGTTGTGTTGACGGCACGGTTCTCATGACTGTGTAGTTGGATTCGGTCGAAAAGAGGGATGAAGAGGTTTGGGAGAAAAGAGAACGAAGGGGATGGGATATGTTTAACGGTGGTCTTTTGGAACGGAGAAGACGGAGGGTGAGGTTGGTGAACGGCGCCGGTGAAATTGAAGTAGAAAGCTGAAGCGGCGTTTGCAAAAGGGAGAAGAGAGTGAGTTTTGTGACAAGGTCATCTAGGGTTTTTAAGAGATTAAACCCTCATGTGGACCCGGGTTTGGGGTTTGTAAGCCCAACCGTGATTCATTTCCACACCCTAGTCCACAGCGTGCACCCCCTTGTCCTGGACTACTAATCATTTTCTTTTTTAGATGATTAGGTTAAGTTTTAATTGAGTTTAACCTCAATTTTAATTGATAATCATTTTTTTGAATATTAGAAGTAGATTTTCAATTTGAAATTAATCTTAAATAGTTCTTTCTTTTAACTAGAGATAGTTTTTAGAAATAAGTCATGATTTGTAGAATTTGTTTTCAAATAGAAAAATAACTTTGATTTTAATCATGTTCCTAATTTGACTTTTTTACATGGTTTAATAAATGACCTTGTGGACTAATGTTGACATAGTTTTGACTAATTATATTAGATTTTAATATTGAATTTGACTAATCATTTTTTGGCTTAATCACTACCTAATCGATTTTTTTTTTTGTTCACTAGCTTACTAATTGTTTCTTTAGCTTAATTGCTTGATAATTGTTTTGTAGCTTGATGACTTGATAATATGTTTTTGGCTTAATTGGCCACTAATTGTTCATTAGAATTAGAAATTGATATTGAACTAATTGGCTTTGATTTGATTTAGTTCTGACATTGATTATGCTTAGATCTTTGTTCTAACATTGACTAAACATAGGTTTTAGTACTAATCATTTTAATAGTTCATTTGTTAACTTTGTTAATAGTCCTTAATACGTTTCGCATTGATTTTTGACTAATTGGTGTTTACATTTAGTATTGATTTTAATTACTTCTTATTGACATTTCCTTTTGATTTTAGTTGCTCACTTTGGTTATTTCCATTTGAAGTTGGACTAACCTTTGAGTTTGTTTTGTAGTGTTTTACACTTGATTAGTAAAATGTAGAAGTTGTTGCCACATACACAGCTGCTGAGAACGAAGGGTGCTGTAGAATGCTGTTATCCTGGCTGGCTGCATATACACCCATTATGTTCTGGAAATAGTAGCTGTTATAGACTGTTTTTACTTGTCGCTTTTTTTTACAGCAATGTAGGTGCTGGAGCGCTGTTGTTGCTGCTGTTTATGGTTTACGGCCTTGTTTTATTGTTTTTTTTTAGGAGCATTTGGTTCGATGTCTTTCACGGACCCGTTTCACTTTCTAACACTTTTGCTCATTTATGCTAGATCGCTAAAAGTTTGCCGGCTTGCTTACATTTTGCTTACGTTGCTACGGATTGATATCCGTTTGGTATTACTTCTCTTCTCTTTTACTAATTCCGCATTTTTTCCTTTTATGCCATGAGAAGTAGGAGTGGGAGTCCGTGCCACTTGGCCGGCAATGATGGAAGTCCTCAAAGGAGGCTCTGTTTGTGATTGTTTAATATTGTGCCTGAAGACCTCTATGAGGCATCCTATTCCCATTCCCCCTGGTAAGACCTCCAAGAAGGCAATTGACGGAAGTTAGGGTTCGCAATCGACCCCCGTTATTCTAGTAGAGTCGTTCCTAGCTCTTATTACATGATTGAAGCTTTGAACATAACTCACTCTTGTTATCGAGTCGGTCAAGTGGAAGATAGGGTTCGCAACCAACCCCCACGCCTTGTCTTTAGCTCGCGTTGACCAATGCTGATGCTTATGTGATCTGATTCACATCTTCCCTTTTTTTTATTCTGCTCTCCATGGTTCTCGATACCATTGGGTGAGTGCCCCTATTTCCCACAGCTAGCTTGTTTGCCTCGGTTGATATGACCCCTTGGCTAAAGCTTCCCTTTTTTACTTTGATTGTGTGACATTATTGTTGACTGACACTGTTTACACTTTTGTTTGCTTTTAATTCCTTTTGTTTATGGATTGATTTATCCTATGTTTACTTGTCTGATGACATGATCCCCTTAGGATTCCTAGCTCCACTTAATTTTTGATTAAGTCGGAGGTAGGAGAGACATTAGGATAGCAATTCATGCCTGATAACATTAGGTAGCTTCCCTCCTGATCCTGACCTTAGGACCATTGATGCATGTTAACTTGTAGGACCGAGTTTCCCCCTTAGACTTTATGTGTGTCTTTCCCCTTTGTTCCCTCGCACCTATGCGATCGAGATCCTGTTTCCTGTTCATCCGTAGTACCGGGAACTACGGATGCTCTGATTCCTCTTTCTTTTCAGATTGCGGATACGTAGGCACGAGATGCGATATCTCGGCGAGCACACTAACAACTAACTCCCGTTTTCTCTTACACTTTGAGTCTCTTCTCTCTTCTTTTAGAGTTAGGTTTTAAAACCTCACAAACCTTAGGATCACTCCCTTAACTAATCAATTAGGATTGAGTCTTAGTCCATATAGATTTTTACCTTTATCCTCTCTTGAGTCTCTTTTCTCATCTCAAAGAAAATTCAAAATATCTAATAAAGGTAGGCATTTATTGCATTTAGGCCTTTCATATAAAGAAAAGGTTATAAGGGGTCTTCTCTTATAATCTTAGAATGTATAGCATATAACCCATCTTGGGTCAATGTGTTAAACATTTGATCTTGTATGAGGGACTTAAATGCAATACTTGTTGAAGGTACAAATAAAAAACACTTCTCCATTTCTTAATTAACAAAAACACTTAATAAACACAAGTATGCTAGTGTGTTTGAACCTTGACAATTGGAACTAAGGGTAGGGGTCTTCTTCACTCTTAGTGTGCTTTCTTACCCATTCCATCTTGGAATGTGAGAATGTACACATTCCAATGACTAAGATTTGGATACACTATCATATGCAAACAAATAACAAAACACTTCTTTCTAAAAGACAAAAACAAACAATAACGTCTTTCCTTCGGGAATTCTTTTCTCACCTCATTCACTCTTAGCGTACGAACGCGCTTCTACTCGTTCTCTTGCAAGATGGTAACGCACTCGGACCAGCGAGCCTGCAACACCTGAGCTAGGACGTCAGCCGTTCCCTAAAATGCAAACAATCCATCCCTAGTGAGGGGAACTACGTCGCTCTGATTCTCATGTTCCCGATGAGATACGTAGGCAGTGGGGTAGGGCTCATTCGAGCACTTCTTTTATTTTCCCTACATTTGTTTCTCTTTTTCTTTCTCCTTTATTTCCTCCAGTTCCTTTTCCAGTATCCTTTCCTTACACCCTTTGATCGAGACAAGCAAGCGTGGATCCCATCGGGTACGATGGACGCGAGGGGGTGCTAATACCTTCCTCTCACGTAACCAACTCCCGAACCCAGTTCTCTTGGTCGCGAGACCATGCTCTTTCCTTTCCTTCAGGTTTATGCAGTGTTTCCTTTCCCTCTCTTGGGATAAATACACATTGCTGGCGACTTTGTTCGGTGCCACTTTCGCGTTTGTACTTGGATGAAAATCCCGGGAGCGACACAAGCAAGTCTCTCATTTCAAAGAGATATCTCCATAACCCTCTCCATGATCCTTTCCATAGAAAATTTCTATCCATTTTATTCACCCTCAATTGTCACCCTTAATCCCAAACCAATTTCAATACTCATTTATTAACCATTTTTATCCAATTTTATCTCTATTTGCCAATATCCATTTTCTCCTAAAACCATGACCATTCAATTACCAAATTCACCTATTATTTATTTATTTTTCTAACCATTTCTTTTTATAACAAAAAAGAAGAGAAAACCAATTCTAAAGATATGTGATCTTTAAGCCTACCATAATAGTCAGATCGTTACAAAAAAAAACCATGTTACATTATATGGAAATGAACTCATTGGCTGAGGACCAATAGGAAATAAGCAATGTGCTTTGAATTTTCAAACTTTGCCTCTCTGACCAATGAAGGGACGCCGCGTGGACTAGCATGGTTAAGAAAATCTTGAGGGCTGGATATTATTGGTTAACTATGGAAGCTGACTGCATCCAATACGCCAGGAAATGCCATAAGGGCCAGATCTACGCTGATAAGATGCACGTTCCTCCGACCTTGCTGAATGTGTTATCATCCCCTTGGCCTTTCTCTATGTGGGGAATTGATATGATTGGAGCTATTAAGCCGAAAGCTTCTAATGGCCATCGTTTCATTTTAGTGGCCATTGATCATTTCACCAAGTGGGTTGAAGCTGCTTCTTTTACTAATGTGACCAAGCAAGTAGTTGTCCATTTCATCAAGAATAATATCATTTGTCGTTATGGAATCCCGAACAATATCATCACTGATAATGGGACAAATCTGAACAACAAGACAATGAAAGAGTTATGTAGCAATTTCAAGATTGAACATCACAATTCTTCACCTTACCGTCCCAAGATGAATGGAGCTGTCGAAGCTGCTAATAAAAACATCAAGAAGATCCTGCAGAAGATGGTCAAGACTTATAAGGATTGGCACGAGATGTTATCTTTTGCTTTGCACGGATACAGAACTTCGGTTCGAACCTCAACAGGGGCAACCCCTTTTTCTCTTGTATATGGAATGGATGCGGTCCTCCCCATTGAAGTGGAAATACCATCTCTGAGAATCTTGATGGAAACTAAGCTTGATGAAGTTGAATGGGTTAGAGAGAGATATGACCAACTGAACCTCATTGACGAGAAGCGACTGACTGCTATGTGTCATGGTCATCTGTATCAGAAAATAATAAAAAGGGCATTCGACAAGAAGGTCCGTGTTCGGGAATTTCGAGAAGGAGAGCTTGTACTCAAGAAAATTCTGCCATCTCAAAGGGATACTCGTGGAAAATGGGCACCCAACTACGAGGGTCCATTTCTGGTAATGACTGTATTATCAGGAGGTTCTTTATTCCTCACAACAATGGTTGGTGAACAGCTCACACACCTGGTAAATGCTGACTCAGTACGAAAATATTACGCCTGAGAATCTAGGCCCTTTTGCCCACATCAGCAGCAAAGAATTCTAGAAATTTTAGTCATTAGGGGGTAGTGGTCATTGAATATGATGTAATCCTTTCCCATTGCCATTTTTTTTTTCAATTGTAATGATCCATGGAACTTCGCTATTGGCAAGTTACCATTCTAATGAAATCAAATTTTTGAGCCATTCTTTGTTTGATATTTATCATTACTCTGATATTTTCCTTGTTATGCAAAACTTCACTTATTTATTAATAACGATTTTAAAAGCGGAAAATTTTTTGAAAACTTTGAACTCCCTTTTCTTAAAAGAAGATTGGCAATGTTTCCCCGAGTTAAATGTTTCAACAATGGCTGACGACTAACGCAAAAGACGCCTCACCAGTATCTACACAAGATGTTTATTCCCCAGCAAATTAAGGATATTCTTACATTGGCTTTAAGTCTGATTACCTGCTCAGATTTCAGTGTGGTTCCTTGTAGTAGACACGGTGGTTTCCCTTTTGTTGTTCCCAATCTGTTGTCTCTTGTCGGAGCCATTTCTTGCATATCATTAAGCATTCGCATCATACCATAGAATTGAGCATCTTTGCGTTTGGGCATTTTGTTTATTTTTCCTTTCTTTTTTTTCCTCTTTGTGGGCCTTTGGATCTTTGTCTTTGTTTTGCTTGTGTCCGGTTTTTCACCTTTGTGCGCCAGATTTTGATTCTTTGTGCAGTATTCCCCAGGAAGTCTAACCTGTAACCATTCTGTTACTTAATCACCCCATTTGGAAACCTAAAATTCCAGTAACTGCTGACACTGTTTACATCAGGTTATCGTGAACCTAAACTTCCGGTCATCGTGAACCAATTGTTTATATCAGGTTATCGTGAACCTAAACTTCCGGTTATCGTGAACCAGTTGTTTATATCAGGTTATCGTGAACCTAAATTAAGGGTTATCGTGAACCAGTTGTTTATATCAGGTTATCGTGAAACTAAACTTCCGGTTATCATGAACCAGTTGTTTATATAAGGTTATCGTGAACCTAAATTTTGGGTTATCATGAACCAGTTGCTTATATCATGTTATCGTGAACCTAAACTTCCGGTTATCCTAAACCAGTTGTTTATATCAGGTTATCATGAACCTAAATTTCGGGTTATCATGAACCTGTATTGCTTAAATTCAGGCCAAATATGAACCTAAACCAAATTACAAATCCAGCTCATACTGGTTTTCCTCATAAAGCAAATTACTTGTTATCTCAACCAACTCATATGAGTACCAGAGTCTAATCTTGGCTCATTAACCCAGTTCCCATTTAAACTCCAATTGTTTTATTTATTTGGCGCGCAGAGTTCGTCTCTGTCTTTTCTGGTTTTTCTTAAAGATCCCGTTTGAACTCTTCAGTATAAGAAATCCCTAGAAAATCTTTTATTCGGGTGTCTATCCTTTTATTTCAAATTGATCCCTAGTGGTGATCACGTCTTCTTTCTGGTTTCATGCTCAGTAAGAATGTGTCTTTTTCTCCAGTGCCGTCCGGTCACATTTGAACCTGTCATCCATCTCCCTGGATCTTTCCCCAGTGGAGAATACCTTTTTGGCTTATATCCCCAGTGTTGCCTCAGAGTCTCCCCAATGAGTCTCTTTTGTTGGTTAGCCTGCATCCCCAAGGAGTCTTCCTTGTGGATACTAACCTTCATCCTTCCCCGTAGGGCTCACTTGTGTTTGTTTGCTTTCTTTTTTGTCTCTTGGTGTCTGGTCTGTCTGCATCTTTGCACAATCATGGCATCATATCATCATATTAGTAGCATTGCATATCTTTGCATCTAAGGGCAAAATTTTCGGTTATCTGTATTTAAATATCTTTCACCATGATTTCATGAGGATTTTCATCTCTCCTATCATCCGGTGAAGATATTTAAATAGGGCCAACTGTTGTACCCCAAATTTTACCCTTAGATCCATTGATCTCTTGCATGTCATATTAGGTCAATCATGTTGCATAGCTAACCCTTTTATCAGGTTTTGTTTGTTCTTGTTTCATTTGTGAATCAGGTTTTATTTTAAGAAGATTCAAGAGGTGATTAATCAAGATTTTGGATGGAGCATTGGATCAAGCAAGTCTCTCATTTCAAAGAGATATCTCCATAACCCTCTCCATGATCCTTTCCATAGCAAATTTCTATCCATTTTATTCACCCTCAATTGTCACCCTTAATCCCAAACCAATTTCAATAGTCATTTATTAACCATTTTTATCCAATTTTATCTCTATTTGCCAATATCCATTTTCTCCTAAAACCATGACCATTCAATTACCAAATTCACCTATTATTTATTTATTTTTCCAACCATTTCTTTTTATAACAAAAAAGAAGAGAAAACCAATTCTAAAGATATGTGATCTTTAAGCCCACCATAATAGGCCCATCGTTACAAAAAAAAACCATGTTACATTATATGGAAATGAACTCATTGGCCGAGGACCAATAGAAAATATGCAATGTGCTTTGAATTTTCAAACTTTGCCTCTCTGACCAATGAAGGGACGCCGCGTGGACTAGCAAGGAAGCAAAACAACCAAAGCTTGTTCTTCTCCTTTGTCGTGTTTGTGAGTTTCAGAAGAAGGAGGAAATTCAAAGCCAAGTTGTATCAATTCATCCAAAATCACTTCTACAACCCAATTCCTTGGCGCGTTTTCTCACTTTTGAAATCTCTAAAACACTTCCCGTTTGAGCTTTCATTGTTTGATTCATTAAAAGTGGTTATGAGGAGTTACTTGTTTCAGCATACGGATTGTTTTCACCTGCAGATACCCTTGCGCAATCCCAATCTTTTCCTCATTTGATACCCTCTCATATGACAACAGAGAAGGAGTTTCAAGCAATGCACTGAGTCGTGAAATTGGCCCTGCAACTTCTGAGGTTTTTGTGCAAGTAGAGCAGCGCGTTTGTCTCCAAGAAGTGGACCAAGTTTGAATTTAAAAAGAGACGTTGCAAACCCTAGTTTTCTATTTAGCATACCATGTGTTTGATCATTGGACTCAAGGAACCAAGGCCCATTTGCTCAGCCTATAAAAGGAGCTCACCTCAATACTTGAAGAACCAATAACTTTTCACAAAATACGCAAATAGTCTTTGAGTTCTAAGCTTCACGAGCAAGAAAGGAGAAGTTTTGCTTTGGAGTGCTATTGTTAGTTCAGAAGAAATGCATTCAGCATACTTGAAGGTGCAGTGGACATTACTCCACTTGGTAACTATTCTTTCCTTTTTGATAATCATGCTCAACTTATATCATTATGTCATATCTTAACTGTTGTAATGTGCATTATTTTGTTCTGTTATATGTTAATGGATTGCTAATATGTGCTTGAGTATATTTGACTGTTGTCCATGGCCTGATATCATGAGGCAAGTTAGGTTTCATTTGTTTTGTTGGTGTTTTGAGACAGACATGTATGCTGTTTTTGTTAAGTCATTATGCTTGAGATATCACCATGATGATTAAGTTTTTGTTCATTGGCTGGCTGTGAGGATATAAGTTCCACTCTGATATTATACTATCAAGTTTAGATGGATGAAGTTTGTTAACCTACTTATGTATGTCATATGTGCTTGGATGTGATTTTGAGATGGGAGATTCATGAATCTTAGTTCCCTATGTATTTCTGATATACTCATAAGTGGTATGGTGGATGAACCTATTTGTTACTTTTGTTGGTGGTTTAATGTTTGACTGAATGTTGTTAAGTTATCTTCACTAAATTAGCACTGTTTTTCTCTTTCTATGGATGATCATTTTGTATGTCCAAGCTCATAGCCACGATTTGTATCCAAATTGCCTAAGTGTTATTGCTTTTGTCATATTCTGTCATAGAGGTTACCTTTTGATGCTCTTGTATTTGACTACATTCTAATATGAACTTGTTGTCCATGGCATGATCTACATTTTCTTGACTTATGTGTTCAAGTGTTTGAATTGCTAAAAATACACAACTGATTATGCTTGTGCTTTTGATTAACTTGAACTTGTTGCTATTCTTTTTTTTGGTTTAAGTTTTTGTTCTAACCATGTACTTACAACACTTCACCACTTGTCTGAAATTTGTGTGTTATGGCTATTTGTTTATATGCCTAAGAATTGATACATCCAACTGTTGAATGTATGCTGAATGTGTACTTGTTGTGTACAACTTGCTGGGGCGATAAGTTTAAAAATGTCTTTCCAAGCATGTTTGTCTTTGTTCAATCCATCTTTGATACATGAATCATCACTATGCCTTCTACCATTATGATTGAATGCCATTTTCCTTGACATTATGTTTGATTGGTATGCCTATAATCTTGCCTTGATGTGCATTTTAGATGTATGAACTATTATTGTATCTTGCATTGGCTTTGTATGCTATCTTTGTGAAAATTGTCTGCTGCATTGTTTGATAACCACAATGAATCATGACTTTTTGAATCTTGCCATTTGATTGTATGTTAGCATTAGTAGCTACATCTAATCTCATAAACTCATTGCCTTGTCGAATGTGTGATAATTGCTTTAATGACATGTTACTCATCTATTGCTGGCTGCTTGTATTGTCGATGTTTTATGTTGTTGCCATCATTCCACTTAACACTCCTTTAACATGTTCTAAAACTGTCACTGATGGTTGGATTTGGTCTTGGAGTATGTCATTGTTTAACCTATCTTATCTCCTCAACTTTAGATTAATATAATTAAACTGCTATTGAATGCTAAATATGAAAACTGACTGCATCATGTATGTGCCATTGAACCATCATATTGTTTTCAGATGTTGCTTTGATTAAGTGATGCTGCAGCCTTGTTCTTTTACTTTCTTGCACTTTGGCCATTTAACCATGTTGATCATGTAATCTGGTTCTAAAGATTTTCTTGGCTTTCTTTCATTTAACATGTTCAGAATTTGAACCTTAGATATACATGAAACTCAACCTTGCCATGCTGTTGTGGGTTCCATAGTCTACATGTTTGTTTTTTAATTGTATTCAAGTTTTGTCATTACATGATTTCCTTTCGAATGTGTTGAATGTTTGCTATATATTGCTGCCATGACTGTGTTTGAATTTGTTACTTTATACATTCAAATGCCTTTCACTTTATGGATGTCCAATTTGTATGATGAAAGCTTTGCTTGGTGTTTAATATGTGTGGCAATTCATGATGTTGAGATGGTAACTATGTGTTTCTGTTTCAATCTAATTGACAATAATTTGAGTGGTGAATGGCATGGCATAGATGTCTTCTTTCGTGAGCAGATTGTGTATTGGTTTGGTTTATGTTATTAATTTGAATCATACACGCACACAAGGTTTATGTATTAATCAAGTTGAGTTTGTTACCGGATGTAACAGCCACCCAAGTGGCAAGCACACACTATCACGTGCCCTTTAACCCTTAGTACTGGGGTTCGAATCCCCCTTGCCCAAATCCTTTTATTTTATTTTCTGAATTTTGCTTCGCTTCCCATATATACATGTGCTACCCTTGTTTGTTAAGATGTGCACATTGGTTCAGATGGCATTGGTTTTAGACTGCACGCGTTTGGTCCTGGGTTCAATCCCTAGGAGAGCCTCTCCTTTATTTTTTTATCACATTGTTTTCTTTACATTTTATGGTTTGTGCTTCAAATTTCAAATCTTCATAACTTAACCATCTTTTATCCTTTTTCACTCATTCTTTTTGCTAAATGTTTCTAATTGAATTTACTTGTTGAGCATAAAAAGAAATTGATGAAAATATTTAATCTTGAGGCATTTATTCATGATAAGATTGGAAGTACCTTTTAGGGTTTTATTGCACTTCTTTATTCATCTTGCCATGTTATCTTTGTTCACCTTGTCTAAGTAATGTCTAATATGTGTAATTCTAACTTTGCATGATATTATAAACTTTGTTTCATCCTAATATCTTGTTTATGTCTTTTTACATCATCATATTGAATTCATATAACTCTTTATTTCTTAGTATTTTTTAAAACTGTTATCTTCCCCCCATTCCAAAGGGAGATCATCCTAAATTGACTCATGAGTCACTAAACAAACCACCCTACCTTATCCTTTTAAGTTTACCCCATTTCTTGGCCTCATGAGAGCCATGAAATCATAACTTAGAAATAGGTTAGAGTTTTTGAACTCTATATGATTCTCACCATCATGAGAACCCATTTTTCCCCTATAACTTAGACTTAGAGAGCTATCGTGAACTTTAAAATGAGCTTACACTCATTTCCCCATGGAACTTTGGCCATAGTCAATGGTTCCTTTTTCACCCTTAGATCGATGAACTACGGATACTCTGATTCCACTCCCGTCAGGATACGTAGGCGCAAGGTGCGATACCTTGTCGAGTATACTTAGATACTAACCCCTAGGGTTTCAACCTTTAGCATAGCACCCTTAGCAAGTGAGTAAGACATAACAAACTAAACAAGAGGTTCCCGTAGAGTACTACGGACGTTTAGGATGCTAATACCATCCCTAGGCGTAACCAACCCCCGAACCTTAGATCTACCCCCTTTTAGGTTTTTTGTCTCGATCTTGAACCTTTCCTTTGGATAAATCAAAGTCGGTGGTGAATTCAAAGAAATGCGATGCAAGTTAATTAATAGCTTGTTATCCGATTCTCACCGCAACACCAGGTTATACTTATACTGCTGAACGAAGGCAGCGCCAAGATCTCTGAACGTGATGATCTTGGTGCGTTTTAAACCCATGTACCATTTGAGTGCGGCATCGGTTAAACTATCTTGGAAGTAGTGGATCAGTAGCTGTTGGTTCTCTATCTGAGTTGACATCTTTCGAGCGTACATCACCAAATGACTTTGAGGGTAGGAGTTACCCCTGTATTTTTCAAATTCGGGCACCTTGAATTTGTGCGGGATTTTCACATTAGGGACCAGACAAAGGTCTGCGGCGTCCTTTCCAAATAAATCCTGACCGCGAAAGGCATGTAGTTCCTTCTGCATCTCCAAGAATTGCTCTTGGAACTCATTCATTCTGTCGTACATACTTTCGTTTCCACCATAGGGTATCTGTGGAATCTGTCCTTCCGGGACAGTGTGTACCACGGGTGGTGGTATAGTCATTACGGCGGTGACTCTTGGTGCTTCCCTATCCCGAAGTTTGTAACCTTCAGGAGTTGGTGTCATGCCCCTTGCATCTTCGATTTCTCAAAGTTTGTAACCTTCAGGCCTAGCGGTTCCTGCTGCAGTTTCCGGATCTTCCGTGATCGGCGGAATATATCCTTCAGGGATAAAGTTGAGTGGCATGCCCCAAGGACGATATTTAGGCATGTTGTACCGAGGATCATACGTCTCTACTATAGGCGTAGATGTGATCTCTGAGATCACAGTCCTTTGTTGTTGTTTCTGAGCTGTTGCCAGAGATTGCATGTCACCGTGAAGTTTTCTCAGATCTTCTTTCAAAGCGTCAATTTCTTCTCTTAGCTCTCCGTTCTCTTCCTCGAGATCATCCATTTTCTTTTGTCGATTGGCCCGAGTATTGTACAAATGAGACAGTTTGACTCTAGAATCGGGACACAGACGTGAGATTCGAAGGTAAGAAGAATGCGTTACATGAGAATTATGAATAATATGCAATAATTATATTTTAATTTTTTTAATCAAAAGAAACTTTAACAATTGGATTGCAAATATCATATAGTGGGGAGACCCCATTTTATTGAATTCAAAGTTTGCGGAAATGGAAATACAGTATTTTACAAAGTGCTGTAAAAGGAAATGTCTAAGCTTATAGACCCTGAGTCCTCTCTGAGGAGAGCTCAGGTGTTGGTTCTGGTATTTTCCTTTTCTTTGACCGGGGCTCTTGAGCCATTGTCGGGTTGTCAGTCCTTTGCCAAGTGAAAGGAGCGAGTAAATTTCTCCGGTCTTCTTGATTTTCTACAGCATGTTGCTCTAAAATCTCGATCAGAGCATCTTTTTCTCTTAACACTTGCTGTATTTTGGTATATTCCACATTGAGAATACGGTACTTGTTCTTCCAAGATTTCTTTTCCCGTTGAACTTTGTTGAGAGTGACCTAGAGTTTTTCTGTATCCGACATAAAATAAAGGACATATTCCTTTAACGGAAGAACTTCTTAACGAGGGTAAGGCATCGCCAGCTTGAGAGCTCTAGTTTGTACCCAGTGGAGATAAGGTTCCACAGAGACACAGTCTGATTTTCCTAGAGACTCTCTTCCTTTCCTGTGAACATGTTTCCAGGCATGCACTATTTCTGTCTTTAGTGCCCTGTCATTTTCTCCTTCCTTGAAGAAAAGACCTTCCAGATGAACATTACGCAGGATATGTCTCATCGGGTATCCGAATTGATGGCGAACTAAAACTGGATGATAGTTGATTCCTCCTTTAGTTCCTGTGAGGGGTACATTGGGGAAGTTTCCACAACGTTCGATGATTCTCATTCCGTCATAGATTCGATTGTACCAGTCTATGTCAGAGTTGGTAAGAGACATGATTCTCTGTGACCAACGCAGAGTACTCTTATGGTGCCAAAAAGCGGCATACTTAGGTAAATGGGAAGTGAACCATTTGTATAGCAGGGGTACACAACATGTGATCATTCCTCCATTGTACAAATTCCTTAAGTGTACAGAATGATAGGCATCTGCGAGCAAGGTTGGTACAGGGTTTCCAATCAGAAATATCTTAATGGCATTGATATCAATGAAGTTATCGATGTTTGGAAAAAGAAATAACCCATATGTGAGTAGAACGAAGATATCTTCGAAAGCCGTAACATTTCCTATACTGTGTCAGTATAGGGATTTCTCTATGAAAAACTTGGCCGGTAAACCTTGGATTCCATCCTTAGCGGTCAGGTGAGTCCTGACTTCTGACTCATCCAAATAGATTGCTCTTGCAATAGTTTGATCCTTTGGAATTTCTTCCATCCCAGAAAAGGGAGCTTGGTCAGTAATGGGTAAATCAGTCAGGTGAGAGGACTCCTTCAGTGTTGGTGCTAGCTGATAATCCGAGAATGTGAAACAGTGATAAACCGGATCGTAAAACTGAATCAGCATAGATAGGATTCCTTCAACTACATAGACCTTTAACAGAGACAACAGTCCTCCGTACTTAGCTATGAAAGCATCAGGGTTGGTGATCATCCTTGTCAACCCTCTTAAATCCTCTAGTTTTGGAACCTTGAAGGTGTACTTGTGCGTCTTTCTTCTACCGAAATCCATAACGCAATCTTTCTCTCTGATATTTGCAATCATTGTCTTAGCTTAATTTGAAAAAGAGAGACTAGAAAAGAAGATGTTTTCTTTGTTTGAAAGTTTTATAATGAAATGAATGCATGAATGCAGCACACAAAAAGATAGAAAAAATATAGGTTCGAAGGTTCAGCGTCACAAGCATGGAGTCATGGATCTACCCATTCCCAAAGGTTGTACTATGGTGAATTTTTGTACCTGTCCTCAAAATCATTGATCCCCCTTGGGATAAAAATAGCAAGCTGGTTCACCCGAGCGAGCTGTAGTATCTTAGGGTAATCTTAATTGAGGGTAGTATCGCATGACAACTATTTCCGATAGCTTCCGCACTACTAAATAGTCACATGTTTATTGTCTACTAAATCCTCAGTTTCATGGATACCATAATCGAACAATCTTCTTTCACAACCGAAGTCGTTAGACATTGAATCCGCAAAGGATATCTCCACTAATTTGATGGTCTACCGGGATCGCTTATTCGGGAATCACTCCCTGAAAGACCACCCGTCTATGCCATCACCTATCTTAGGTGTCACTCAATCTTTCCACATGCGGCATCACCCGCATTCCCATTAGCAGAAAAATAAACACGGATATCAAGTAGGAAAAGCGATATATATATATATATATATATATATATATATATATATATATATATATATTCATTCCTAAAACTAACATCCTTGACCTCTTAAGAATTCTAGTCTATAAGCCTATACAAACAAAATGACTCCCCAGCAGAGTCGTCATTTTACTGTAGCGTGCGATTTTTGTCGGTGATGCGACCACCTTATCGTAGAATTTGGTTTTTCTCCCCAATGAAGAGGAGGGGGTGCTACTTTCTGATTTCTTATTTATCCCGTGAAGTTGGAAGGGAAAGGGAAGCTATCTAAAACTAACCTTGAACGCAAATGTTTAACTGAACAAACGCTTAAGAGATTTGGGGAGTTTGGGGTCAAGTTATACAATGGGGAGTTGTCAATTTCCCATCCTATATGTGGTTATCCACAGGTTGTTAGCTTAAGGTTCTTCTTTGTACTTGATGGTGTTTATCCGTTAATGGGTTGGGAAAGTTTCTTAGGAAATATGAGAGAGAGAGTGAGTTTTTGTTGATGTTCCGTTTTTTCGATGTTTTTGGTAAGGTAGTGGACCTAAGTTTTGATTGATATGGAGGTACTGGACCTAGAGTTTTTTATTAGTGTGCTCGCTAAGATTTCGCAATCTTATGCCTACGTATTCCCGTTTTAAAGAAACAGGGAAATCAGAGCAATCGTAGTTCCTCCTATTCTAAGGGAGGAAAAAGATGTTATGTTTTGGTGTCTTGTTCAAAGCCCAAGATTGAAGCTAAAAGGTTGAATATTTGTGTCTTGTTCAAAGCCCAAGATTGAAGCAAAAAGGTTTGACTGAGAGAGAATTTGTCATCTCTAAAGGGAGACATCTTGTCTGTTTATCACAACTATTGGGTGACTGATTATAAAGGAGGATTACTTTAACTGGGATATGTGAATCCAGTAATGCCATAATTTCCTTTATAGGGGTGTTATCCTGAAGGGGAAAACTTTAACTCAGTGTAGAGCAATGCCATTTTTCCTTAGGAATTTCTCATACTAAGAGAAGCCAGTGGCATGGATGTAAATAATCTAGAGGTTTGCCGCTTACATCAATTAGATGAAAGAGAGGATTTACCAGGATACATGATGGACAACAACTTGGATATTTGAATCAACAAGTGTGCCACTTACAGCAGTTGTCTGGGATTAGGGTTTGTTTTGAATGTCTGTTTTGACAAGTGATAAACAGAGCAATGACTTCCTACAGAGAGATTTTGATTTCCTCTGAGGGGATGTTAATTTTTGTGTGCCTTGATAAAAGCCCAAGGTTGAAGCAAAGAGGTTGATTGACTCCACTAGGGAAGTTCTTATACAAAGCCTAAGAGGAGGCTAGAAATGACTGACACAATGAGAGAGTGTTTATCTGTCTTGTATAAAGCCCAAGATTGAGGCTAAAAGAGACTGACTCTTTTGGGGATACCATTATACAAAGCCTAACAGGAGGCTAACAAAGGGATTTTGACTCCACTGGAGAGGGTTTGTATGTGTCTTGTACAAAGCCCAAGGTTGAGGTTGAAAAGAAGACTGACTCTGTGGGAAAGAAATCTTTATCTGTCTTGTACAAAGCCCAAGATTGAGGCTAAAATGAGACTTTACCGACTCGACTAAGGATATTTTAGGTGTCTTGTACAGTGCCCAAGATTGAGGCTAAAATGAGTTTGACTCTGCTGGAGAGTATTATCTGTCCTGTACAAAGCCCAATATTGAGGCTGAAAAGAGGGTTGACTATGCTTAAGAAATTTATATGGTGTCTTGTACAAAGCCCAAGATTGAGGCTGAAAAGGGTTTGACTCAACAAGAGAGTGCTTTTAGCTGTCCTGTACAAAGCCCAGGATTGTGGCTGAACAAGCTAGAGAAATCTTTATACAAAGCCTAAGAGAAGGCTGACTTCTGCTAGGGGGAATCTTTATACCAAGCCTAAGAGTAGGCTGGAAAAGATTGACTTAACAAGAGAGGGTTTTTATCTGTCTTGTATAAAGCCCAAGATTGAGGCTAAAAGGGTTGACTCAACAAAAGAGTCTTGAAAGGTGATCGATTCAACAAGAGAGTCTGAAAAAGTGGTTGACTCAACAAGAGAGTCTGAAAAGGTTATTGACTCAAAAAGAGAGTCTGAAAGAGTGGTTGACTCAATAAGAGAGTCTAAAAAGGTTAGCTCAGTTGGGGGAGAATCATTGTACAGAGCCCAAGAGGAGGCTAACTATGCTGAGGAAATGAAGGATCATTATACAAAGCCTAAGAGGAGGCTAACTTCTACTGGGGATTATTGAGATCCCGAGGCAGGTCCAAATGGGGAATCAACTCTTGCTGAGGGTAACAGAAGAGTTGAGGTATCAGATATCTTGAGGTTCTAATTTTGGATAGTGTTATACTGATGATAAACTGACCCTAGCTGGGGAATTTTAGGAGAGAGACTGGGTTTTAGAACCCATGGGTTTTAACTCTGCTGGAGATTGATTCAAAATGACCAGGGTTTCTCCTATGTTTGTAAGGTGCTTGAGAATGTCTTTGAGACTTAAGAGGGGATTAGGCTGTTCAAGTCTATTGGTATGGAAGAGTTTATCTTTGTATGATGCCCAAGTGGAGGCAGGTGTTTTAAGGGATGAGAATTAACCCTAAATTAGTCTGACGTTTGACACCGGAACGACTGCTCTATCAAAGGAGGACTAAGTTCTATTCCTATACCTTTAAGAGGTCGTCGGGTCCTTTTACTAAGCCCAAGAGAAGTCATGAGAACTTCTAAGAAGCCGGAGGGTCCTTGTACAAAGCCCAAGAGGAGGCGGGGATGCTTTTAGGAAACCTGTGGGTCCAAACTTAAGAATGTTCAAGAAAGGTTTCACCGGGAATTAATCCTTTCTTGTGTGAATAGTTCTAGAGTTTGAAGAAATTCAAGAAAAGTTTCACCGGGAATTACTCCTCTCTTGGGAAACTAAATTTCTTTGACAATTCTAATAGTGACAGTATGAGAAAAGGTTCACCGAGAATACTGCCTTTCTCTTTGTTCCATATTGTTTAAGCCCAAGAGAAGGCAAGACTGTATCTGGAAATCCTATAGGGATCTAGTTTTAACTGTATTTAAAGAGTGACCAACTGGCTTTACCTAGTTCTAGACCTAGTTGCCGGGGAAAACTCTAAATAGATATACTAGTATATATATATATATACAGTTGATATATGACAAGTATTTAAAAGGATATAAAAGAAGGACTTACAGGTGAGCAGCTTCCCACAATGCAGTTATATATATAAAAGCTGATAAAAGAAAGCTGATAAAAACTTACAGGTGAGCAAGCTTCCATAGCTGTATTGTTAGTTGTTCAAGAAATTAAAGAAAGTTTTGATAACAACTGTATATTTGAACCTAAATCAAAGGGAACTTGTTTTTTAAAAGATTGTTGGGGCTTATTGTCATACCCCAAATTTTGACCAACAAGATTTCCCATCATTGTGAAAATCATCACCACAATATGGAGATACCATCATGCCTCATCAATATCCTCAGAGATGTTTGAGCATTCACTACAGCCAAGACTTAGGGTTTCAAGCCCTCTCAGAGCCTTAGACAAAGGATCAATCAAGGAATGACATGATCTTCAACTTGTCTAAACTCTCAAACATCCATAAAGGATCAAGAGGACTCCCACATCAAGAATCAAGCACAAGGTTGCAACATTCCAAGTGGATCAAGCCTCAAGATTGCTAGTGTCACCAAATTAGGGTTTTGGTCGACCAAGGCCTCCAGATGAACACTTTCATCTGGGCATGAGCCAATACCTAAATATATGGTCCAATAAGCTCAAAATGATCTCAAGAGCCCATCCACAATGTTCAAATCACCTTGAAAGTCCATCTATCAAAAAATCAGGAATGAGGGTTTCTTGATCTAATTCACCCTTATGTTGACTTTTTGGACAAAACCTGAGCCAAGACCTCAAGACATGATTTGAGGGTCTCCAATACATTACATTGATCAATTTGCAACAATGGATTGATCCAAGAAGCTTGATCCACAAGTTTCAATTTCATCAGGACCTTAATTAGGGTTTCGAGGAAAAAGTCAACTGTACCTTTAACTTTTGACCAAGACATGATCCCAAACCTAGGGACATGATTCAATACACCATATAACACATATGAAATATATCCATTAGGTTTGATTTAGGTCACGGACTTGATTTCACAAAGGATCGCATAGTTTGGATTTCATCCGATAAAAAGTCAACTGTGCACAAAATCAAGTTTGACTTTTTGGAATTTTTCACAATTATGGTTCCTTGACCCTAAAAAAATGTTAATATGTGATTTGAATCATCATTCATTAAGAAAAAGCAAAGAAAGTCAGTTAACTTGTAAAAGGGGTAACCATAAAAAAACTTAAAATTTTTCTAAGTTATGGAACAAAGTGGTTAGGGTACCAACTTCCAAGGACCATGACTTGAGATCTAAGCAACCATTTTGGGTGATCCAAAGCTGGATTTGTAGGTCTTGCTACACTCTACAAAAGCTTCAACTACATCTCATTCCAATTCCTCATGGATTTTTAGTTATGGAGTGATCAAAATGGCTAAAAACATGAAAATGACATTTTTCCAACACTTAGTCAAATTTTCACTAAGTCAGAATCTGCCTTACTTTTTCCAAAATGTAGGAACATTTTTCACCTTGATCCAAGTCAAACCAGGTCTAGGGGTGGACATCAAAGTTGAAGTATGCTATGAGGGCTTTCCAACAAGTACCAGATCATCTCTAAATTCCATTTGAGCAAGGAGATACAACCCTTGGAACATGGCATCATGAACTGGTTTTTACAAGGCAGAATTTGCGCATTTTGCTCGATTTTCCCAAATCTAATAAATCCAAGCCTTGTCATCAATTTGGACACGTCTGAGGATAAAACAAGAAGGGAATAATCTGATCCCGAAGCCTCCAAAGTCCAAGAATCTACAAGTAGCCATGCCAAACCTAAAAAGGCTAAAAGATGCCAAGACTCAAATTTTGTTTCCAAGCCTTTAATGAATGCATCAAGGTGGAATGAACTGAGCTTATTCCAACTAAATTCAGTCCAAACTTATCTCTGAACCAAAGCTACAAAGCCTGTGCTCTAATCTCAAGTCAATGGCTAGAGGAGACTTGAGATTCCTTTTGCATAACATTGGCCAAAGGCCTGCTGCAGTTGCCATTCACTATTGATGCCAAAACAAACTTGACACACTATAAATAGAGCTAAATTGTGATCAGTTTGAGTACACCAAAGCACCCAAACTGATGCTTTCCTCAAAATCCCTCTCTTTAGGCCAAAATGCCTTCTTTTGCAAGGTATCTCTGAGTTTTTGAGTTAGAGAGCAATTCCATCACAGCTCATGATCCAAACACCTCTAATATGTTGTATCTAAGCTGTTCAAACTCTAACATGTGACCTCTAACACCAAAATAATAAAGTCCCCTTTCAAAACCTCAAAATTGGACTTTTTTGCATTTTTCAAGCCATGTCTTGATTCAATCACTTTCAAAACCAGATAAAACCTCAAACACACTCCAAATATCATCCTTGAACTGTCCCAAATGGTTCCCCACATCTGGAACACCATTTGAGAGAGTTGCCATATTGGTCACTTTTGCCCCTTTTGCAAGAAAGAGCTCAAACTTGTTCCTGAGAATTCCAGCTGGTTCTAACCATTCTAAAAGCTTCTAAGGGATCTATTGAGAGTGTCCAAAGCATCAAATTACTTCTGGCACAAGAAACTTGGCAGATAGCACAAAAAGCTCCCAAAGAGGTAAGCATCACAACTTGAACTCTTTGAAATATGCATTGCTTTGAAGTCCACTGATCATAAACATCTCATACATGTTGTATATGTTGTGTTTGAATCAATTCATCATGTAATTCTTGCCTGTAACACGAGGTAGCATAGAAAATGCAAACCATGGCCTATTTGAAAACCACCATTGGGTTTTAAAATGGGGACCTCATCAGAAAAAACTAAGGTCACCATTGGATTACTTGTGAAATTTTAGGCAGGATAGACCTAAATTTTGTCCCAGTCCATGGAGAAATGAGAAAGTTACAGCCTTTACGTGTTTGACCCAAGAACTTGTCTTGCCTTGCCTTGGCCAGGCCTAAAACCAGGCACCCCTTATGTATTTATGGGGTGGTTTTGATACACGGATGTATCACCACCTCAGTGGTAGAAGGCGCGCGCTGTAACTTGGAGGTCTGGGGTTCGAATCCCCCTCGCCCCAGACCCTTCTTTACCACTTTTTCCATTTTTTTAATATTTGTCATATTATTTTAAATGATTTGAAAAATTAATTTCTCTCTCAATTTTAATTATTTTTTATTGGTTCCTTTTGCAAAAAATCACAAAAATGTTAAAATATTTTATTCCACAAAAAAATCAAATTTATATTATTTATTTAATATAGTTGATATTTTTGTAAATAAATTCATTTTTAATTGTTTTTAAATATTTCAAAAAATGAATATTCATCTTGAAAATCAAAATCAAAATAAAATGAGTTCCAAATCATCTTGTGATTAAAACTTCATTTTACAAACCTCAACCAAAAATCACAAGTTGTTTATTCAAACTTATTTGGTGTTTTTATCATTTTAATTAATTTTCTCTAAATAATTACTTTAAAAAATGATGAAATTAGGGTTTCTTTGATTTTCACCCTAACAAATCTTTTTTCAAACACTTTTGGGCCTCCAATAGAGTGTAAGACCCAATCCCCTTTTAACCAAAACCTTTTTGGGCCCCAGACGTTGTATAAGTCCCAACACATTTTCAAAAACCTTGGTGCGATCGCCAGTTCAAAATCAAGTCATATGGGCCTCCCCTCGTGTTGTAAGTCCCATCTTTCTTTTTCAAAACCTCTTTGGGCCTCTCCTTGAGTTGTAAGACCCATCCCTTTGTACAGAAAACCTTTTTGGGCCTCAGCCGTTGTATAAGTCCCAGTACAGTCTATAAAACAGCGGTACGATCACTGTTAAACCTTGGGCCTCTCCTTGAGTATAAGCCCCAACAATCTTTTCAAAAACAACTTCCCTTTGATTTAGGTTCAAATATACAGTTGTTATCAAAATTTTCTATAATTTCTTTGAATAACTAACAATACAACATGGAAGCTTGCTCACCTGTAAGTTTTTATCGGCTTTCTTTTACATGCTTTAATATATATAACTGTATTGTGGGAAGCAGCTCCTCTGTAAGTCTTCTTTCATCTCCTTTTAAATACTTGTCATATATCAACTGTATATATACTAGCATAGTTATTTAGAGTTTTCCCCGGCAACTAGGTCTAGAACTAGGTAGAGCCAGTTGGTCACTCTTTAATACAATCAAAACTAGATCCCCATAGGATTTCCAGATACAGTCTTGCCTTCTCTTGGGCTTAAACAATATGGAACAAAGAGGAAGGCAGTATTCTCGGTGAACCTTTTCTCAGACTGTTACTATTAGAACTTGTAAAAAGAAATTCAGTTTCCCCAGAGAGGATTAATTCCCGGTGAAACTTCTCTTGAATTTCTTCAAGCCCTAGAACTGTTCACTAAAGAAAAGATTATTCTCGGTGAAACTTTTCTTGAACTCTTCTTAAGTTTGGACCCACAGGCTTCCTAAAAGCATCCCCGCCTCCTATTGGGCTTTGTACAAGGACCCTCCGGCTTCTTAGAAGTTCTCATGCTTTCTCTTGGGCTTAATACAAGGACTCTTAAGACCTCTTAAAGGTATAGGACAGAACTTAGTCATCCTTTGCTAGAGCCATCTTTCCAGTGTCAAAACATCAAACCAGTTTAGGGTTGATTCTCTTCCCTTAAAACACCTACCTCTTATTGGGCATCATACAAAAGATAAAACTCTTCCACACCATTAGACTTTGACAGTCTAAATCTCCTCTTGAGTCTCAAAGACATTCTCAAGTTCCCTACAAACATAGGAAAAACCCCGGTCATTCTGGATCAGTCTCCAATGGAGTTAAAACCCTTGGGTTCTAAAACCCAGTCTCTCTCCTAAAAATCCCAACCAGGGTCAGTTTATCATTAGTATAACATTATCCCAAATCAGAACCTCAAGGTCTCTGATACTTCAACTCTTTCTATAAACCTTAGCAAGAGTTGAGTCCCCTTTTGGACCTGCCTCGGCATCTCAATAATCCCTAGCATAGCTATCCTCCTCTTAGGCTTTGTATAATGATCTTTCCTCAGCATAGCCAGCCTTCTCTTGGGCTTAGTGCAATGATTCTCCCCAGCGGAGCTAACCCTTTCAGATTCTCTTATTGAGTCCATCAACTTTTCAGACTCTCTTGTTGAGTCAATCACCTTTTTGTACTCTCTTGTTGAGTTAACCCTTTTAGCCTCAATCTCGGGCTTTGTACGAGACAGATAAAAATACTCTCTTGTTGAGTCAATCTTTTCCAGCCTCCTCTTAGGCTTGGCATAAGGATTTCCCCTAGCAGAAGTTAGCCTCCTCTTAGGCTTGGTATAAAGATTTCTCCAGCTTGTTCAGCCACAATCCTGGACTTCGTACAGGACAGATAAAAGCACTCTCATGTTGAGTCAAAACTTTTTAGCCTCAATCTTGGGCTTTGTACAAGACAAAAATCTTCATAACCCTCTCTTAAACTTGGGACAAACATCTTCCCCAGTTGAGTCAATTCCTCTCAGCCTACTTTTAGGCTTTGAGAGATAATATCCCTAAGCAGAGTCAATCATCTCCTTTTCAGCCTCAATCTTGGGCTTTGTGCAAGACAGAAAAATACTCTCCAGTGGAGTCAAACTCATTTCAGCCTCAATCTTGGGCTTTGTACAAGACGCTTGAAATACCCTCAGCCGAGTCAGTAAAGTCTCACTTTAGCCTCAAGCTTGGTCTTTGTACAAGACAGATAAAGATTTCTTTCCCATAGAGTCAGTTTCTTTTCAGCCTCAATCTTGGGCTTTGTACAAGACAAATAAGACATGTTTCCCCAGAAAAGTCAAGCTTCCTGCCTCCTCTTAGGCTTCGTATAATGATATCCCCGAAGAGTCAGTCTCTTTTTAGCCTCAATCTTGGGCTTTGTACAAGAAATATATAAACACTCACTTGTTGAGTCGGCCTGTTCCAGCCTTCTTTTAGGCTTTGTATAAGAACTTTCCTAATTGAGTCAATCAACCTCTTAGCTTCAACCTTGGGCTTTGATCAAGGCACACAAAAATCAATAATCCCCTCAGAGGAAGTCCAACCCCTCTTTAGAGATGACAAATTCTCTCTCAGTCAAACCTTTTAGCTTCAATCTAGGGCATTGAACAAGACACAAATACTCAACCTTTTAGCTTCACTCTTGGGCTTTAAACAAGACACCAAAATATCATTTTTCCTCCCTTAGAATAGGAGGAACTACGATTGCTCTGATTTCCCTGTTTCGTTTAAACGGGAATACGTAGGCATAAGATTGCGAAATCTTAGCGAGCTTACTAATCAAAAAATCTAGGTCCAGTACCTTCATATCAATCAAAACTTAGGTCCAGTACCTTACCAAAACATCGAAAAAAAACCCAAAAATCGACAAAAACCCACACTCTCTCTCTCATATTTCCCAAGAAACTTTCCCAACCCATTAACGGATAAACACCATCAAGTACAAAGCATAACCTAAAGCTAACAACCTGTGGATAACCATATATAGGATGGGTAATTGACAACTCCCCATTGTATAACCTGACCCCGGACCCCCCAATCTCTTTAAAGCGTTTGTTCAGTTAAACATTCGTGTGCAAGGTTAGTTTTAGATAGCTTCCCTTTCCCTTCCAGCTTCACGGGATAAATAAGAAATCAGAAAGTAGCACCCCCTCCTCATTGTAGGGAGAAACCAAAAAAACCAGCGATAAGGTGGTCGTGTCACCGACAAAAATCGCTCGCTACAGTAAAATGGCAACTCTGCTGGGGAGTCCTTAGAATGATCCTTGGGGCATCGTCCCCATTTTCTATAGCAAAATGGTGACTCTGCTGGGGAAGTCGTTGTCTGTATAGGACAAGGATTATAGCTCTGAAGAGGTCTAGGATTCTAGTTTTAGGAATTAATATATATATATATATATATATATATATATTGCTTTTCCTAATTGATATCCGTGTTTATTTTTCTGCTAATGGGACTGCGGGTGATGCCGCATCTGGAAAGTTTGAGTGACACCTAAGATAAGTGATGGCATTAGACGGGTAATCTTACAGGGAGTGACTCCCGAATAAGACTTCCCGGTAGACCATCGAATCAGTGGAGATACCCTTTGCGGATTCAATGTCTAAACAACTTCGGTTGTTGAAAGCAGATTGTTTGATTGTGGTATCCATGAAACTGAGGATTTAGTAGACTGAGACCATGGTACTATTTTGTAGTGCGAATGTAACACCCTTCTACCCCACATACAATACGTGGTAAAATAATCATTTAAAATCAGAGTACAACATAGAAAGGCATCACATTTTCGTCTTAAAACATCTTGATAACAATCCTGCTCCGTAATACGGGTTTTTTTTTCAACAATTTATTTCAAAACATCGCAGCGGAATAACTATATTTCAATCAAATCTAACTTCAAAACATCTTAAAGAAAAGATAATAGCATCCGTTAAACCAAGTAAAAATAGAACTCAGAGGTTCACAATGTTCCCGACCCGATGTTACATAATTAGAGCAAGACACACCCTTACTCAACTGAAAAGAAACTGACTCCAAAGCTACTCTTGACGCACCGCGAACTAATCTTGGTTATCTGCACGTTACCCACGTAGATGCAACATTCAAACAGGCAGGGTGAGTAATCATAATTCAATACAAATCATATAAAGAAACGACATTAACAGGGCAACAGTTGTTTTTATCTAATACTACAACGACTCACCCAAACCATCATATAAAACATCACGTCACCAATATCACTCATATGCAATCATGCAATGCCACCAAGAATGAAATGCAACATCATAATAATGCATGTGGTACCAAATTGTCATAGTAATGGACACTAGGCCATCAACCCTCCACAATGGAGCACGTCACAAAATACTTCAATATGAACAATGAGATTGAAACCACCATAATAACGAACCGAAGTCCCATCATAGAATGCCATGAATGCATGATGCAACAACATCATCATAATCATCATTAAAATCATCGTTTTCATCATCATTCATATCAATATTCCTCGTACTCATCAATATAACATCTATTCAATCAATCACATAAATCATACTGTCGCTCCCGGGATTTTCATCCAAGTACAAACGCGAAAGTGGCGCGGAAACAGAGTCGCCAGCAATGTGTATTTATCCCAAGAGAGGGAAAGGAAACACTGCGTAAACCTGAGGGAAGGAAATAACGAGGTCTCGCGACCAAGAGAAATGGGTAAGGGAGTCGGTTATGCGAGGGGAAGGTATTAGCACCCCCACGCATCCATCATACTCGATGGGATCCACGCTTGCTGTCTCGATCAAAGGGTGTAAGGAACTGGAAATCAACTACTAACTGGAGAACGAGAAATGAAAGATAGAAAGGAGAAGGGAGGGGAGAAAGAAGTGACTCATAGGACATTATCGTTGTCCTAGGCCTACGTATTCCCTCAGTACAATGGGAAAGTCAGAGTCAACGTAGTTTGACGGACTATGGGGAAGGTTGCTCGTCGAGATATTGCATCTCGTGCTTACGTATCTTCAATCAAACGAGAAAGAAGAATCAGAGCAAACGTAGTTCGGCTCAACAAGGGTTGCTTTGTTTGTGTTTTTTAATGGAAACGTCAGAGTGCGTATTCCAGCAGTTAGGTATTGCAGCTCGCTGTAGGGAGACTTAGGCGTTACCTGTTTGCAGTAGAACGGACATGACGAGTCCTTAAGAATGGAATGAAGGAGATGAGTGTAGCGAGCGATTTTGGACGCGGTTGCGAAGCACTATCGCTCTTTGGTGTCTACAGCTCGATTCATTTTTTATCCTATTAAAGCTGATGAAGGAAGAGAAATAGATGTCTCAAATTAACCCTTCTTGCAAACTGAGGTTAAACAGCGGTCTGTTAGGTTATATATGCTACAAAGATTCGGGGTCTCTATTGGGTGTATTTTTTTAAAAGTGGCGTCGGTTTAGATGTTTAGGAAGGATGCTTCTTGATAGATATGTTAGAGTACGGGATTTTGGGTTTTTGTTTAGTGTGCTCGCTAAGATTTTTCTTTCAATCTTATGCCTACGTATTCCCGTTTACCGAAATAGGGAAATCAGAGAGTTCGTAGTTCCTCCTATTCTATGGGAGGAAATGGTTATTTTGGTGTCTTGTTCAAAGCCCAAGACGTGAAGTGAAAGGTGGTTTGTATCTTGGTCAAAGCCCAAGATGTGAAGCTGAAGGTGTTGACCTTAGAGAGAATTTGTCATCTCTAAAGGGGGGTCTGTTTGTCACAACTGTTGGGTGACTGGTCATAAAGGGAGGATTACTTTAACCGGGATACGCGGATCCTAGCAATGCCATAATTTCCTTTATAGGGGGTTTTAACCTGAAGGAGAAGACTTTAACTCAGAGTAGAGCAGTACCATCTTTCCTTAGGAATTTCTCATGCTAAAAGAGGGACAGTGGCATGGGTGTAAATGATCCAGAGGCTTGCCGCTTACAACAATTAGATGAAGGGGAAGGAGTTGTTGATGTTTGTGTACTGTGGACAAGGCACAACTTTGATGCTAAAAGGTTGATTGGATCGACCAGTGGTTTTCTTATACAAAGCCTTAAGAGGAGGCTAATATGTGTCTCGTACAAAGCCCGAGAGAGAGGCTAAAAGGTTTTGACTCGACTATGGAGTCTTTTGGTATCTCGTATAAAGCCCGAGATGAAGGCTATTAGACTCAACAAGAGATTTTTTTATATCTCGTACAAAGCCCGAGATGGCGGCTAAAATTTGTTTGGTTCAATAAGAACCTTTTTGTATCTCGTATAAAGCCCGAGATGGAGGCGAAAGGGGTTATTGACTCAACGAGGGAGTCTCTTATGTGTCTCGTACAAAGCCCGAGAGAGAGGCTGAACGTCGTTTGACTCCGCTGGGGAGAATCATTATACAAAGCCCAAGAGGAGGCTATGGTGCTTGTTTCAGTTAAGTGACAGATCCAGTATACTGATTTTAAAGAGAAAATCAGTTCTTATATGAGTAATGTTGTACTCAAAGATTTGATTCGAGGATCCGGGTTATTCCTGTTCTTTAAGGAAGTGGGAAATCCGAAGGGTATTGAGACTGTCCGAGTCTACGGGTTTCCTTCCTATTTAACGAAGGGGTCACTTGAGAATGTCTTTGAGACTCAAGGATATTAGACTATCCGTGTCTAGAGTTTCATTTTTTGTACTATGCTTTGAGAAACAATAGTAGACTCTTTGAAAGGACTGTTCTATGCAGATGATTAAGTTCTGTTCCTATACCTCTAGGAGGTCGTCGGGACAATTTGTACGAAGCCCAAGAGGAGGCTGGAAGCTTTTAAGAAGCCGACAGGTCCCCAAACCCCGAGAAGTTCAAGACAGGCTATTCACGAGGAATAGATCAAGCCAGGAAAGTTCGAGAATTTGGAAGAAACTCAAGAGATGCCATTCACGGAGAAAAGATCGTCTCTGGGGAGTAGAGTTTCTTGACAAGTGCTTTTAAGAAGCCTGTGGATCCCCAAACCCCGAGAAATTCAAGACATGCCATTCACCGAGAATAGATCAAGCCAGGAAAGTTCGAGAATTTGGAAGAAACTCAAGAGATGCCATTCACGGAGAAAAAATCATCTCTGGGGAATAGAGTTTCTTTGACAACTTCTACGAGTGACAGTCTATGAAAGGGTTCACCGAGAATACTGCCTTTCATGTCTCCATATTGTTTAACCCCTAGAGGAGGGAAGACTGTGTCTGGTAATCCTATGGGGATCTAGTTTTGACTATTTCTAAGAGTGATCAACGGGCTTAATGCTAAACTTAGTTGCTGGGGAAACTCTAAATATCTATACTATTATTACACAGTTGATATGAGTTTATGAAAGAAGACTTACAGCGAAACAGCCCCACAATACAGTTATATGTATATGAAAGCGGTAAATGAAAGCAATAACCACTTACTCGGTTGTAGAGCTTCCATGTTGTTTGGTTAGTTGTTCTACAAAGAAAGATTGAAAAACAACAGTATATTCAAAATCAAAGGAGAAAGTGCTTTGAAAAAGAAAGATTTGGGGCTTACAGCTCAAGGAGAGGCCTAGGGTTTTATCAGTGATCGCACTGTTTGAATTTGTACAGAGGGACTTATACAAGTGACTGTGGCCCAAAAAGTTTTCTGTACAAAGGGATGGGTCTTACACTCTCTTAAGAGGCCCAAAAAGTTTTAAAGAAAAAGAGTGGGGCTTATAACACGAGGGTAGGCCCAGATGATTTTTTGTTTGAAATGGCGATCGCGCCGAGATTTTCTTTTAACGCGAAGGGACTTATATAGTAAGTGAGGACCAAATGGTTTTGGTTAAAAGGGGATTGGGTCTTACACTCTAATAGAGGCCCAAAAATTTTGAATGGGTCTTATAGCTCAAGGAGAGGCCTGGGTTTTAATTTTAAACTGGCGACGATCGCGTCGTTTATTTGAAAATGTACAGAGGGACATATGCAATGAATGAGGCCCAAAAAGTTTTCTGTACACAGGGGGTTGGTTCTTACACTCTAATAGAGGCCCAAATGAGTTTTAAGAAAAGAAATGGGTCTTGCTACTCAAGGGTAGGCCCAAGGTTTTTTGTTTTGAAAAGGCGACGATCGCGCCGTTTGTTTTTGACGGTATCAGGACTTATACAATATACTGAGGCCCAAAAATGATTTGGTCAAAAAAGGATTGGGTCTTACACTCTATTAGAGGCCCAAAAAGTTTTGAAAATGATTTATGAAGGTTGAATTAATCCAAAAACCCTAATTTGTTTTCAAAAATGTATTTAATTGAATAAAAACTCAATTAAGATGATCAAAATTGTTTAACATATGGAAAACAAATTGTGATCTTGGATTAATGCTTCAAAAATTAAGTATTGACCTACAAAATAATTAGAAGGCATTAAAAGTTGCAAAATCAAGGTGGAAAAAATATTTTAAAAGTTAAAAAACAATTAAAACATTAATTCTATGCAAAAATATCAATTATACAAAATAAATAATATTTTTGGTATTTTTTAGGAAAATAAAATATTTTAATATTTTTGTGAATTATTAAAAAAAGAATCAACTCAAAATCATTAAAACTCAGAGAGAAATTAATTTTTGAATCAATTAAATAAAATCACAAAATTCAAATATTTGAATTTTCAAAAAATGGCGCCAAGAACACACCAAGAACACGCGCGTGTTCTGGGTTTGCCCAGATTTGCATTTTCTCTCCAATCTCACTGAATACTTAATCATATCATGTAATCCACATACCAATCAACTCGTTTCAACCTCACGATCATGTCTATGACAATTAATTTCATTTAAATTAAGCATAAAACAAGAAATCACAAAAAATCCTCAAGAACCCTAATTTCTGCATGAAGGCTAGGATTTTTGATACACGATTCAAACAATGCAATTAATTGAGGGGAAACATTCCATGCATGATTATGAACATATGGCCAAATTATTGTGCAGCAAAAATTGCATGGATCATAGAGTTAGAAGAGCTCATGCTTACCACTTGCAGCTGGGGATCGTGATTTGTGTTGGAGGTGTTACAGCTAGGTTCCAATGATCTGGATAGCTTCCCTAGGTGCCATGGAGTGTGTATGAATGCTTGGAATGGATTGAAATGATCTGGAACTTGAGATGGTACCCCAACTGCAAATCTGTCAAGAACTTGAGCAATTGGCTGGTGATTTTGTGAAATCTGTGTTCCAGATGTTATGTGAGTGTTTGGATCACTTCTATATGATGTATGTGAGGGGTGTGTGTGTGTGATTGGTTTGGTTGGAAAAGCTCTCAAACTCAAAATCCGATAGTGGCTTGCCTTAGAAGGCAAAATTGGAGTGAAAGAAGAGATTTTGAGGAAAGCATCTGTTTGATGGCTTTGGTGTACTCAAACTGATCACAATTGAGCTCTATTTATAGTAGAGCAAGTTTGTTTTGCAAGGAATAGTGAATGGAAACTGCTGAGTAGGTTTGGCAAATGTTGGCAAATGAAAATCCAAGTCTCCTCTAGCCATTGACTAGAGGTTTGGGCACAGGCTGCTGGTTCCCATGGTCTTGGATAAGTCTTGATTGAATTCAGTTGAGAATGGCTCAGTCCATGCCACCTTGATGCTTCCATTGAATGCTCTAATCCAAAATTGGAGTCTTGTCCCTATTTTGGCAATTCTAGGTTCAACATGCTATTTCTTGTTCCAAAGACTTTGGAGGCTTGGCTCAGTGATTGTCCCCTTTAGATTCAATCCTCAGAGGTGTCCAAGTGGATAGGAGCATTTGGATTTGGCTGATTTTGGCAAATCGACCAAAAGTGTAAAAATCTGCCTTGCCTTGGCAGATTTCAGCAAGGCAACTTGCCAATGTCATATCTCATGACTCAAATTGAATTTGGTAATGTTCTTGGCCATTTTGGAAAGCCCTTACATGATACAACAACTGTTTGAACATATTTGGTTTTGATCTCTTTTGAATCCAAGTGAAAAATCCCCCTACATTTGGCAAAAAGTAAGGTAAAATCTGACTTAGTGAAATTTTCACTAAGTGTTGGAACAAAGTGACTTTTCTTGATTTTGATCACTCCATAACTCAAAATCCATGAGGAATTTGGACATAGGTCAGTATGAAGCTTTTGTAGAGGACAATGAGATATACAAATCAAGCTTTGAATGGGGAATAATGGCCTTGTGGTTTAGGAGTTATGATCCTCCAAAGTTGGCAAATTAGTGTCACTTTTTCCATAACTTAGAAATTTTTCTAAGTTTTTATGGTTACCCCTTTTACAAGTTATCCCACTTTCTTTGATTTTTCTTGATGAATGATGATTCAAATCATACATTAACATCATTTTAGGGTTAAAAATCCATTTTGGTGAAAAATCTCAAAAAGTCAAATTTGACTTTTGTGCACAGTTGACTTTTTATCAGATGAATTCCAAACTGTGCAATTCTTCATGAAATCATGTCCTTGACCTAAATCAAACTTGATGGACATGTTCCATGGGTGTCATAGGGTATATTGAATCATGTCTTAGGGCTTGGGAACATGTCTTGGTCAAAAGTCAAAGTTACTGTTGACTTTCCTCGTGAAACCCTTATTGTGGTGTAGATGAAATTGAGACTTGTTACTCAAGCTTCTTGGATTAATCCATTGTTCCAAATGGATCAATATAGTTCATTAGAGACCCTAAAACCCTCTCTTGAGGTCTTGGCTCATGATTTGCCCTAAAAGTCAACTAAGGGGTGAATTAGGTCAAGAAACCCTAATTCCTGATTTTTTATTAATGCATCCCCTGAGGCAAAATTGACTTGATGATTGGGTCCATGAGGTCCCATGAAGTATATTAGGTTGTGTTTTGGATCATTGGCTTGTGCCCAGATGAAAATTTTCCATCTGGAGGCCCTGGTCGACCAAAACCCTAATTTGGTGACACTGTCGATCTTGAGAGTTGATCCACCTAGAAGGGAGCAGCCTTGTGCTTGATCCTTGAAGTGGGAGTCCTTTTCATCCATTGTGGATGTTTAAAAGGTTAGACAAGTTGAAGATCATGTCATTCCTTGATTGATCATTTGCCTAAAAGCTTTGAGAGGGCTTGAAACCCTAAGTCTGATTGTAGTGGATGCTCACCCATCTTTGGGGAGACTGATGAAGTATGATGGTACATCCATATTGTGATGATGAGTTTCACAATGATGGGAAATCTTAGTGGTCAAAAGTTGGGGTATGACAGATGGCCCTATTTAATCTTCTTGGACACGAAGGTGTGAATGACGAAGGTATTCGGGCATTCGGGGTGCAAGAGGATTAAATATCGGAATACCCGAAATTTTAATGGTGGTTATGAATGGTAGCTTACGCATTTATCTTCTTTAGCTAAGCGATGATGCTTAGAAAAGGGAAACTTCCCCTCGATCCTGGTCTTCAGCCAAGGAGCTGGTCTCAGTTTCCTTTTAGGATAAACCTCCCCTCGATCCTGGTTTCCTACCAAGGAACTGGTCTTAGTTTCTCTTGTTAACTTCCCCTCGATCCTGATTTCCTGCCAAGGAACTGGTCTTAGTTTCTGATATGAACTTCCCCTCGATCCTGGTTTCCTACCAAGGAACTGGTCTAAGTTTCTTTTGTCAATAAACTTTATTGACAAGGGACGCTATTCGTAGCTGTTTTCCTCAAACTTCTCGCCGAATTTTCCCGGGGAGATGCCATTTGACGAAAAAAAATTTGATGTCAGAGTTGCTGGGGAACCCAGTCGTCTGAGTTGTAGAGTTGCATAAACTTCTCTGTTGGAGATGCCATTTTCCAACTCTATCTGGGGAAAGAAAGTCTCTTGAGAGGCTGCTTCTGCGTGGGATCTTACATCATACTTTTCTCGGGATCTTCCCGGAGAAATGCCATATGATGGGGTCCAATTTTGAGGTGCCGATGACCTTTTCATCAGCGGTCTTTTCGGAGCGAAACTGGCATGCTGCCGAATCTCTGATTACGAGGCTTTCTCTGTGGATTTTCCTTAATCCGAGAAAGAAATGGTATCATCTTCAATGGCGAAGAGTGATGCTGACTGAAAGTTCCTCTGGTTTTTCAGAGGTTCAAGTTATCAAAGTGGTCAAGGGCCAACTTCCTTCCAGAAATAAACTGGAGGCAAGATTGTTCAAACGTAGCGTTTCCTGACGAGGCAAGAACTGACAACTCGATTGAGAGAACTTCTATCACTAGAGGACAAGACTGACTAGAGTGATAGTGATGCAATATGAAATGTAAATGCAAATCAATAATGCATGATGTATGTATGTATATGCTGACAAAACTGACGCGACACGCAAACTAAAAGATGAACATGACTGGATACTCGGCCATCGCGGGGCGAAAAAAGTATCGCTGGTTCAAGATAGCAATTCCACCTTGCTTAGGAGAGATAGTCCCTGTTGGGAGCTATGTTGGTCGGGCTTCGGAGATGAGAACTCGGTCGAGGGTATCAGATGGGGAAAGCCGCATCTCATACAGTTGATCATTTGTTCAGGCGTACTGGCCTAGAAGGAGTACTTTGATTCTGCACTTTGAAGTTCGCTTACTTTTGGAGAAGCGGTTGATGTTCCTTTGATGTTCAACAGTCAAAAGAAATTGCCGACTTTATTAAAAAGCAGAAAAAGTTTTAACAAGTAAATTCATTTTTGTTTCATTTCAAGAATCGTTAATCATGTTAAAATGTCTTTCTGTAAAGATAAAACAAATAATAATTACAAACAAAAGCACAAAGGCTCAAATTTTATTGATAAAATGGAGATCAGCCAAACGCGTGATTCCAAAGAGTATTTACAAAGTTAGAAAATGGTAATTCACAGGGAAAAGGGCTACGTTGAAACATAACGACCGCTATCCTTCTACCAAATTTGAATTCGGGGCATCAAGAGCTTCTGTCGAAGATGACCTTGAGTGGAGTTTTCTGACGGATGATGTAACTGTTGCTGAGGGACTTGCCTCTGTTGAACATAGTTGCTTGCCATTATCCCTAACTTTTGCCTGGATTGTACTGTGATGTTTCTAATCCACCGGGATGATTTTTTTTTCATTCTGTCTCTAACTTTTGCCTAGACCGCCCTTTCGGGTTTTCAATCCACCGAGAAGTTTTTTTTTTTTAGTTTAGGCGAAGTATTTCTTGACTACATCAACATTTGTGGGGTAGGCAAATTCCTCTCCGTCCATGGTTGCAAGTCTCAAGGCGCCGCCTGAGAAAGCTTTCGTGACCACATAGGGGCCATCATAATTCGGAGTCCATTTGCCCTGAGAATCAGTGAGAAATGATTGTATCTTTTTGAGCACAAGGTCTCCTTTTCTGAAGATGCGAGGTCGGACCTTTTTGTTAAACGCCCTCTTTCATTCTCTGTTGATACAACTGACCGTGGCATAGTGTCGTGATTCGTTTCTCTTCGATCAGATTCAGTTCGTCGTGTCGGCTTTGACACCATTCAGCTTCGGTGAGCTTAGCTTCCATCAATACTCGGATTGACGGGATCTCTACTTCTGTGGGGAGCACTGCTTCCATGCCATACACTAGAGAGAAAGGGGTTGCCCCTGTTGAAGTGCGGACAGATGTTCGATAATCGTGAAGAGCAAAGGGTAGCATCTCATGCCAGTCTTTGTAGGTTACAACCATCTTTTGAACGATCTTCTTGATGTTCTTGTTAGCCGCTTCTACCGCTCCGTTCATCTTTGGTCGGTAGGGAGATGAGTTATGATGTTCGATCTTGAACTCTGTACACAACTCTTTCATCATCTTGTTGTTCAAGTTAGATCCATTATCAGTAATGATCTCGCTTGGAACACCATAACGGCAGATGAGATTGTTTTTGATAAAGCGGACCACCACTTGTCGGGTTACATTGGCGAATGACGCTACTTCGACCCACTTGGTGAAGTAGTCAATGGCTACTTGGATGAACCGATGTCCGTTTGAAGCCTTGGGCTCAATCATGCCAATCATGTCGATTCCCCATATCGAGAATGGCCATGGGGAAGAGAGAACTTTGAGATGTGATGGTGGTACATGAATTTTGTCGGAGTATATCTGACACTTGTGACACCTCCTCATGTACTTGTAGCAGTCGGATTCTATCGTCAACCAATAGTACCCTGCTCTCAGAATTTTTCTCGCCATTGTGTGTCCGTTGGCATGAGTGCCAAAGGATCCTTCATGAATTTCTTTCATCAGCATGTCTGTTTCTGGTCTGTCTACGTATCGGAGCAAGACCAAGTCAAAATTCCTCTTATAAAGAGTGTCACCGCTCAGGAAGAAGTTTCCAGCCAATCTTCTGAGGGTTTTTCTGTCTTTCCTAGATGCCCCATGTGGGTACTCTTATCTCTGAAGGAAGCATTTGATATAGTGATACCAAGGTTTGTTGTCTATGTCTGCTTCGATCGTGAAGACATAGGCGGGCCGTTCAAGGCGCATTATGTCGATCTTAGGTATGTCACTCCATTGACCTACACTAATCATGGAAGAGATAGTGGCTAATGCATCAGCCATGTGATTCTCCTCACGAGGGATATGATGAAACTCAACTCTGTTGAAGAAAGGTAGCAAACTTCTTGCGTAGTCTTTGTAAGGAATCAGCCCTGATTGGTATGTGTTCCAATCTCCTTTTATCTGATTGATAACCAGGGCTGAATCGCCGTATACGTCCAAGTTTTTTATCCTTAAATCAATCGCTTCTTCGAGACCCATAATACAAGCTTCGTATTCGGCCTCGTTGTTCGTACATTTGAACGTAAGTCGAGCGGTGAAAGGAATGTGGGTACCCTGAGGGGTAACAATGATTGCCCCAATTCCGTTTCCATAATGATTAACTGCTCTGTCAAAGATAAGTCCCCATTGGGAACCTGGTTCTGGCCCTTCACTGGGTAACGGTTCATCGCAATCTTTCATTTTTAGATACATGACATCTTCGTCTGGGAAGTCAAACCCGATTGATTCTTGATCATCAATCGGTTGATGAGCCAAATGATCGGCTAAAATACTTCCTTTAACGGCTTTCTGAGTGTGGTACTCTATGTCATATTCTGATAATAACATCTGCCAACGGGCAATTCTTCCCGTGAGAGCAGTCTTTTCGAAGACGTACTTGATTGGATCCATTTCGGAGATTAACTAAGTAGTGTGACGAATCATGCACTGGCGAAGACGTTTGGCTGCCCAAGCCAAAGCGCATCAAGTTTTCTCAAGCCTCGTGTACCGATTTTCGCAGTCGGTGAATTTCTTGCTCAAATAGTAGATGGCAGACTCTTTTCTTTTAGTTTCGTCTTGTTGGCCAAGTACACATCCCATTGAGTCCTCTAGAACTGTGAGGTAAATGATCAGTGGTCTTCCTTCCATTGGAGGTGATAGAATCGGAGGATTCAACAGATATTCCTTGATACTATCGAAGGCGGTTTGACAATCTTCTGACTAAACGCAATCCTGGTTCTTTTTGAGTAATTTGAAAATCGGCACACAGGTCGCGGTCATGAGGAATATGAATCTGGAGATGTAGTTCAAACGTCCCAGGAATCCTCTGACTTGTTTTTTCAGTTTTCGGAGAAGGCATTTCTCGAATGGCCTTGACCTTGTCAGGACCGACCTCAATCCCTTTCTGGCTGACGATGAACCCTAGTAGTTTCCCTGAACGGACACCGAAGGTGCACTTGTTAGGATTCAAGCGGAGCTTGAATTTTCTTAAACGTTCGAACAATTTTGATAAATGTTCAACGTGCTCATTCTCTGTTTTTGATTTTTCAATCATATCATCGACATATACCTCGATTTCTTTGTGTATCATGTCATGAAACAGAGTAGTCATGGCCCTTTGATAGGTTGCCCCGGCGTTCTTCAAACCGAGTGGAATTACCTTGTAACAAAAGGTTCCCTATGGGGTGATGAACGAAGTTTTCTCCATGTCTTTCGGCGCCATCTTGATTTGGTTATAGCCCGAGAATCCATCCATGAAGGAAAAAACTTTGAACTTTGCTGTACTGTCAACCAGCATGTCAATGTGTGGTAAAGGAAAGTCGTCCTTTGGACTTGCCTTTTTTAGATCTCTGTAGTCAACACACATTCTGACCTTTCCATCCTTTTTTGGAACGGGTACGATATTGGCTAACCATTGAGGATATTCTGATGTGGCGAGGAAACCCGCGTCAATCTGTTTTTGTACCTCCTCTTTGATTTTGATGGCCATGTCCGGGTGAGTCCATCTCAACCTCTGCTTTACTGGCGGACATTCCGATCTTAACGGTAAGTGATGTTCCACGATGTTGGTATCCAAACCTGGCATATCCTGATAGGACCAAGCGAACACATCGGGGAATTCTCTGAGAAGCTTCGTCAAACCTTCTTTGGCAGTTGGACTGAGAAGTGTCCAAATCCTGATTTCTTTTCTCTCTTTTTCTGAACCCAAGTTTACCGTTTCCAACGGCTCTTTGTGAGGTTCAATGGACCTTTCCTCTTGTCTGAGTAGTCGGGAGATCTCTTCTGGAATTTTGTCGTCATTTTCTTCTTCAGCCTCGAATACCGGGAACTCAAAGTTGGGAGAAGGCATCGGATCGTATGTTTCAACGGGGTTTAAAATAAGCAATCTACATGACGTGATGATTTGTGTTTAGAAGAGATAGAGAAAATGCAAGAGTGTGTGCAGTGTTTTATTTTTTTTACTGCTTGTTTTTATTATTGAATTGTTTTTTAGGATTACCATTTTCTGAAAAACGAAAAGAGAAAACAGCAATTAATGCGAAAATTACAGAACGACGTTATTTTATTAATGAACAAGTCGAATCTTGAAACTACTGCCCTATAAAACAAAACTCTGTCGCTTTGGGCGAAGCGAAGAGGGAAAATTTACAGAAAGCGATCCCTATCAAAACATCCATTTCACCTGGGCAGGGTGAAAGGTTAAAGATGGCAATTACTTTGACTGGTGAACGACCTTCGGAACATCGACAGCAACCCATTGGCGGCGAACTCCTCGGTGAATCACAAAGTCGGGTACCTTCCTTGATTTGTCTTCAGAAATAACGCTGATTTCTGGTGGAGCAGGATCATTGGAATCTGTCTCCCAGGCAGAGTTGTCGTAGGAGTATTCCTCTGTTGTATTTTGCATAGTATTTGTGCTCTCAGCTGTATCTCCCCATCCAGTAGGCTGGATGTCTTTGAACCTGATACGAGAGCTTTCAGGCGCAGTGTACTTGACCATATAGTCGTATTTTCCACTCGGTTGTCCCAAGGTGTCCCAAACTTCTTTGGAACTGGAGGAGTCATCTCTCTCGATGACGTTGACCTCAGGAAAAGCATAGTTGATGAATTCAAGTCCTGTAAATGTTGCGAATTCATCTTCATGTTGAGTAGTTTCTGAATGACCTGAGTGTTGATCCTATGACATGGTGGGGACACAGGTATTCTGTTTAATGACGGTCAGCTGATTTTCATTGTTTGGCTAACTCTCTTGCCCCAAGTTTCCTGGGTAAGGCTGCCACATTGGCAGACCATCCATTGGGCCATAGTAGTTGTAGTCAAATTGGTCTTTCATCAGAGTGTCCTTCTCTAATGAGTTTGGTGGAGCACGACATCCTTCTGGATCACAATCTCCATATATCATTTCGACGTCTGACCTGGGTATAAATCTCAGACTTTGTTAAGATAGGACTTCCATTCTTCATCTGTGTCAGAGGGATCTTCCTCATTGATAGCATGTACTGCTTGAGACACTGGGTGAAGGAAACCTCCACTGTGGAAGAAGTTTTGAAGGGGATGAAGACTTTCATCATTGGCAGCTGTCCGGGTACAGGTTGCAGAAAAACCAAGACCCTTCTTTGTTGTATTGCTAGTAGGAATGACAAGTTGTCCCCATCCTGTTGTATTGGTACTCTCGACCGCTTTGATAGCATCGTTGTATGAAAAAATGGAAGTTCCTTCTTTGAACTGATTGTTCTTGCTTACCGACAGTGCTTGGAACTGCGTTCCAATAACCTCCTCGGGCTCTACACTAGCAGATGATGACAAGTTACTCACAAGCAAGGCTTGTTCCCCACAAACTGTGACAAGTTGATCGTTCTTGACGAACTTTAGCTTTTGGTCGAGGGTTAAAGTAACCGCTCCAGCCTGATGTATCCAAGGTCTTCCTAATAAACAACTGTACGTTGCCCGGATGTCCATGACCTGGAAAGTGACTTGGAAAGTATGAGGACCGATAGTTATGGGAAGATCAACTTCGCCGATAACCGCTTTTCGGGATCCGTCGAATGCTTTGACGATGACCTCGCTGATTCTCATCGGAGGGCCTTTGAATGATAATTGCATCAAAGTGGACTTCGGCATAACATTCAGGGCTGACCCTGTGTCTACCAGTACGCTGGCTAAAGCATCGTCCTGACAGTTAACTGTAATGTTGAGCGCCATGTTATAACGGTGACCCTCTTCGGGTAATTCCTCATCACTAAATCCCAAATTATTGCAGGAAGTGATGTTAGAGACAATGCTATCGAACTATCTGATTGTTACATCCTGTTCCACAAAGGCTTGCTCCAAGACTTTCTATAGAGCCTCCCTATGTGCTTCTGAATTGAGTAACAGTGATAACACAGAGATCTTTGAAGGAGTCTGTAACAGTTGATCAACAATGTTGTATTCACTCCTTTGGATGAGCTTCAGCATCTCATCATCGTTTTTCGAAAGGTCGGGATTACTGGATTGACCGACTGATGGATCGGGAGCTTCCGTCTGAAATTCCTTTTCTTTATTAGGATCCCCAACCCCTCGGTTGAAGATTCTGCCACTCCGTGTTACTCGACTGATGTCTGCAATATTTACGACGGAGGGTAATGGAATTTCCTTTCCATTTTCAATTATTGTTGCACCGTATTTGTAAGGGATTGCCTTAGCTGATTCATACGGTAGTGGTCCCGGCAGATAGATGACTACGGGAGCCTTCTGATTTTTCTGACCATCGTAAGTAATCTCGATCTGTTCCCGGTTGGGAACTTTAGATTCGTCAAGTAGAGGGATGATGGCAAAAACATCCCTGGTCTGGTGACGACCAGAGATTGTGACAACATCTTCGACTTGATTGGCAAAGTAGCTCAGCGTCCAGTTGATGGGTCCAGAACCCGGATATGGGCGAATCTCTCCACGATCCACCTGACCCTGAAGAGCTGCTCTCACAAGGTAACACCCTTGGTTACTTTCTGAACAGACGCTACAACGGTCATAATTGTGTGGTGGCACCTGGCCACGCCTTCTTTGAATACAATGTAACCTCACTAGGTTAGCTTCCACAAGTCGGACATCCTGACTCTGACGCCGAGTAGGATTCCTGTTACTGATACTAATTTGCTAAGTATCTTCATCCATATAGATTGGCATCCACCAGTGATTTAACAAGTGCTGAAGTGCCTCCTGAACAAGGGTACAACCTCGATCGTTTTCGCAACCCGCTTTACAGTTGTGATAATTATGTGACACCAGGAATCCGAGTTGGACCTGTTCAGCATGTAACTCTACCAGGTTGGTATTCATTACGCGAATATCAAAGATCTAAACCATGTTGATCTGATAAGGGTTCCTATCATGGTAGTCTTGGATCCATCCAAGATCCATCTGACGCTGGAGGGCTTCTTGTACAAAAGAGCAACCCTGTTTGTTTACCGAGCAAGTCAGACAAGAACTGTAATCATGTCGCGGCAGATTATGATACTGGCTTTACCTTGAGTGCATCGCCACCAGATTGACATTCATCGCATGGATGTCGTGGTTCTGAATGACGTTGAAATTTGTATAGACCATATTAACTCCACGAACTCGGTGCTCTTGGATCCATCTGAGATCCATCTGTTCCTGTAGAGCTGTTTGCACCACAGAACATCCTTGATTACTTTTAGAGCAGACATCACATTGATGATAATTATGAGGTGGCACATGGCCATATCCACTCTGTCTACAATGCATCTTGACCAAATTGGTTTTCAACAAGAGTACATCGTGAATTTGATAGACATTGTTAAGTTCTTTCTCAATCAGGTTGACTGCAACTTTCTCATGTTGAGGCAGCGGGTTCGTAAGAACATTGGGATTCATATCTTTGAAAGATAAGAGCCCGCTCCTAACAAGCTTTTGCACGTCAGATTTGAAATTGAGACAATTCTCTATGTTATGCCCTGGACCTCCTTGATGATAAGGGCATGTCTGATCCACCTTAAACCAAAAAGGCAGATTTTCCGGTACTGTAAGAGGAGACTTAGTCTGAATGTGCCCCTTAGCCAGTGGTAACGGAAATAGTTCTGTGTATAACATGGGTATAGGATCAAACCCTGGTGGACGTGTTGTACGGTTGTTGTTGTATTGAGGACGAGCTTGCTGAAGAGGTTGTTGTGTCCTTTGCTGATTAAGTTGGCTCTGCGCAACCTGAGGTTGATACATATGAATAGGCGCAGGGCTGATAGCAGGAGTTACAGCTGCTACCGGTTGGTACCGTCGTCTTTGCTTTACGAGAGAGATATTCCCAATATCTTGCTCTTTTTTCTTAGGGAGAGCACTACCGTATCGTTTTGTACTACTCGATGATCCAGCGTCTTTTGCCAAATGTCCTTCTCGGACGGCTTCCTCAAGACGAACTCCCATAACCACCATCTCGGTGAAATCACTGGGTGCACTGGCAACCATTCGGTCATAGTAAAATGAGCTTAAGGTTTTTAAGAAGATCTTTATCATCTCTTTTTCCTCAAGAGGTGGACAAATTTGAGCGGCAATTTCACGCCACCTTTGAGCATACTCCTTAAAGGTTTCCTTGTCCTTTTGCAACATCGATCTGAGTTGATCTCTGTCCGGTGCCATGTCCAAATTGTATTTGTATTGTTGGACGAAGGCAGTACCAAGATCTCTGAATGTGCTAATCGTAACACGGTTTAAACCCATGTACCATTTGAGTGTGGCACCGATTAAACTATCCTGAAAGTAGTGAATCAGTAGGTCCTGATTCTCCGTCTGAACTGACATCCGCCGAGCGTACATCACCAAATGACTTTGAGGGCAAGAGTTACCCTTGTACTTTTTAAAGTCGGGCACTTGAAATTTGTGCGGAACTTTCACATTGGGGACCAGACAAAGGTCTGCGGCGTCCTTTCCAAATAGATCCTGACCGCGGATGGCTTGCAGTTCTTTCTGCATTTCCAAGAACTGTTCCTAGAACTCATCCATTCAGTCAAACATAGTTTCCTTTTTACCAGAAGGTATCTATGGAATCTGTCCTTCCGGGACAGTGTGCACCACAGGGGTGGTACCGTGATTACGACATCGAATCTTGACGTTTCTCGAAGTTTGTAACCTTCAGGAGTCTTCAGTATGCCTCTGGCATCTTCGCTTTCCCGAAGTTTGTAACCTTCAGGCCCAGCGACTTCTGTTGTGATTCCCTGATCTTCAGCGATCGACGGAACATATCCTTCCGGGATATAGTTAACAGGCATGCCCCAGGGACGATCTTTCGGCATTTGATACCTAGGATCATACCTCTCCACTATGGGCGCCGAGGTGATCTATGAGATCACAGTTCTTTGTAGCTGAGCTTCTGCCATGGCTTGCATGTCGTTACGAAGCTTTCTCATATCCTCTCTCAGAGCGTCGATCTCTTCCTTCAACTCTCTGTTTTCTTCCTCAAGATCATCCATCTTTTTCTGACGATTGGCCCGAGTATTGTATGAATGAGACAGTTTGACTCTAGAATCGAGACACAAACGTGAGATTCGTAGGTAAGAAGAATACGCGATGTGAGAATGATGAATGCAATGATTATATTAATTGGTTTTTGGTTTAATCAAAATAAACTTCGACAATTAGATTGCAAATATCAAACAGTGGGGAAACCCCTTTTTATTGAATTCAAAGGAATGCGGAAACAAAAATACAGTAGATTACAAGGTGCGGAAACAGAAATCTAAGCTAATGGGTCCCAAGTCCTTTCTGAAGAGAAATCGGGTGCTGATTCTGGTACTTTCCTTTTCTTTGACCGGGGCTCTTGAGCCGTTGTCGGGTTGTCATTCCTTTGCCAAGTGAAAGGAGCGAGCAAATTCCTTTGGTCATCCTGATTTTCTACAGCATGCTGCTCCAAAATCTCAATTAGAGCATCTTTATCTTTCAGTAATTGTTGTATTTTGATGCACTCTACGTTGAGGGTGCGGTACTTGTTCTTCCAAGACCTTCTCTCCTTTTGAACTTTGTTGAGAGTAACCTGAAGCTTTTCTGTTTCCGTAATGAAATACATGACAGATTCCTTTGGCGGAAGAATTGCGTAACGAGGATAAGGCATCTTTAGCTTGAGAGCTCTAGTTTATACCCAATGGAGATAAGGCTCCACTGAGACACAGTCCGGTTTTCCTAGAGACTCCCGTCCTTTCTTATGAACGTGTTTCCAAGCGTGCACTATTTCCATCTTTAGTGCTCTGTCGTTTTCTCCTTCTTTGAAGAAAAGACCTTCCAGATGAGCATTCAGCGGAATATGCCTCATCGGGTATCCAAATCGACGACGAACGAGAACCGGATGGTAGTTGATTCCCCTCTTAGTTCCTATAAGGGGTACGTTGGGGAAGTTTCCACAACGATGAATGATTCTGATTCCATCATAGATCCTATTACACCAATCTATATCAGAGTTGGTAAGAGACATGATCTTCTGCGACCAGCGCAAGGCACTATTATGATCCCAGAAAGCAGCAGACTTAGGCAAGGGGGAGATAAACCATTTGTAAAGCAAAGGTACACAACATGTGATCTCTCCTTCGGTGTACAAATTTCCCAAGTGTACAGAATGATACGTATCTGCGAGCAAAGTCGGCACAGGGTTTCCAATGAGAAAAACCTTAATGGAGTTGATATCGACGAAGTTATTGATGTTGGGAAACAAAAATAACCCGTAGGTGAGCAAGACAAAGACGCTTTCAAAAGCAGTCCGTTTCCTATACTGGCAAAATACAGGGCTTTCTTTGTCAAGAACTGGGCTGGCAAACCTTGGATGCCACCCTTAGTGGTAATGTGAGTCCTGACCTCAGACTCGTCCAAATGAATTGCTCTTGCAATGGTCTGATTCTTTGGAATTTCTTCCAGTCTAGAAAATGGAGCTTGATCTGTAATGTGTAGATCAATCAGATGAGAATACTCCTCCACCGTTGGTGCGAGTTGGTAATCCAGGAATGTGAAACAGTGATAAACTGGATCGTAGAATTGAACGAGCGCATCCATGATTCGCTCAATCACATGGACTCTTAACAGTGGTAGCAGACCTCCGTGCTTGGCTCCGAAAGCCTCAGGGTTAGTGATCATTCTCGCTAACCTTCTCAAATCCTCTAGTTTTGGAACCTTGAAGGTGTACTTATGGGTTCTCCTTCTACCGAAATCCATGAGCACAATCCTTTTCTCTGACATTTGCAATCATAGTCTTAGTTTAATTTGAAAAACAGAGAGACTAGAAGAGAATATTTTTTGAATGTTTTAATGTTTTTTAAATGAATGTATGAATGCAGCACACAAAAACATAGAAAAACATGGGGTCAAAGGGTCGTTGTCATGAAGTCAAGGCTCTACCCATCCCCAAAGGTTTATACTAGGGTGATTTTTGTACCTGTACTCATTATCATCAGCTCCTCCCAGGAAAGCAAAACAACAAGCAGATCGCCAGCAAGTTGTAGAGCAATCTTAGAGTAAGTGCCATTCACCGAGAATAGATCACCAGCCTCAAATGAGGTTAGTATCGCGTGACAACTATTTCCGATAGTTTCCGCACTACAAAAGGGTTTGGCTCCTCAGCTTCTCAGACATCACAATCGGCTCATTGCCTATGAGAGGGAATGGTTTGCATTGGTCAGCCTCCACTGAGGTTGATGGTCGACCTCGTCGCCATCACTTATCTTAAGTGTATACTCAATCTTTTTTTCCACATGCGGCATCACACGCATTCTCAATAGTAGAAAAATAAACACATATAGCAATTAGGAAAAGCAGTATATATATTTGTCCTAATCATCCTAGACCTTTAAAGCTATGAATCCTAAGTTCCTGACAGAAAATGGGTTCCCCGGCGGAAGCCCCAATCTGTGGTTTCATACTAGAGAAAAGAAAAAAAAGGGTAGAAGAGCCCCACGGTGGGCGCCGCTTACAAAGTTTCAACCTAATAGATGAGAAGAGAGCAAGATCTTGCTACAAAGGTGAGATAGATCCTAATGACATGTCCCCAATAGAGTCGCCATTTTTCTGTAGCGAGTGATTTTGGACACGGTTGCGAAGCGCTATCACTCTTTGGTGTCTACAGCTCGATTCATTTTTTATCCTATTAAAGCTGATGAAGGAAGGGAAATAGATGTCTCAAATTAACCCTGCTTGCAAACTGAGGTTAAACAGCGGTCTGTTAGGTTACAGATGCTACAAAGATTCGGGGTCTCTATTGGGTGTATTTTTTTAAAAGTGGCGTCGGTTTAGATGTTTAGGAAGGATGCTTCTTGATAGATATGTGATAGTATGGGATTTTGGGTTTTTGTTTAGTGTGCTCGCTAAGATTTTTCTTTCAATCTTATGCCTACGTATTCCCGTTTACCGAAACAGGGAAATCAGAGCGTTCGTAGTTCCTCCTATTCTATGGGAGGAAATGGTTATTTTGGTGTTTGTTCAAAGCCCAAGACGTGAAGCGAAAGGTGGTTTGTATCTTGTTCAAAGCCCAAGATGTGAAGCTGAAGGTGTTGACCTTAGAGAGAATTTGTCATCTCTAAAGGGGGGTCTGTTTGTCACAACTGTTGGGTGACTGGTCATAAAGGGAGGATTACTTTAACTGGGATACGCGGATCCTAGCAATGCCATAATTTCCTTTATAGGGGGTTTTAACCTGAAGGAGAAGACTTTAACTCAGTGTAGAGCAATGCCATATTTCTTTAGGAATTTCTCATGCTAAAAGAGGGACAGTGGCATGGATGTAAATGATCCAGAGGCTTGCCGCTTACAGCAATTAGATGAAGGGGAAGGAGTTGTTGATGTCTGTGTACTGTGGACGAGGCACAGCTTTGATGCTAAAAGGTTGATTGGATCGACCAGTGGTTTTCTTATACAAAGCCTAAGAGGAGGCTAATATGTGTCTCGTACAAAGCCCGAGAGAGAGGCTAAAAGGTTTTGACTCGACGATGGAGTCTTTTGGTATCTCGTATAAAGCCCGAGATGAAGGCTATTTGACTCAACAAGAGATTTTTTTGTATCTCGTACAAAGCCCGAGATGGCGGCTAAAAATTTTTTGGTTCAATAAGAACCTTTTTGTATCTCGTATAAAGCCCGAGGTGGAGGCGAAAGGGGTGATTGACTCAACGAGGGAGTCTCTTATGTGTCTCGTACAAAGCCCGAGAGAGAGGCTGAACGTCGTTTGACTCCGCTAGGGAGAATCATTATGCAAAGCCCAAGAGGAGGCTATGGTGCTTGTTTCAGTTAAGTGACAGATCCAGTATACTGAATTTAAAGAGAAAATCAGTTCTTATATGAGTAATACTGTACTCAAAGATTTGATTCGAGGATCCGGGTTATTCCTGTTCTTTAAGGAAGTGGGAAATCCGAAGGGTATTGAGACTGTCCGAGTCTACGGGTTTCCTTCCTATTTAACAAAGGGGTCACTTGAGAATCTCTTTGAGACTCAAGGATATTAGACTGTCCGTGTCTAGAGTTTCATTTTTTGTACTATGCTTTGAGAAACAGTAGTAGACTCTTTGAAAGGACTGTTCTATGCAGATGATTAAGTTCTGTTCCTATACCTCTAGGAGGTCGTCGGGACAATTTGTACGAAGCCCAAGAGGAGGCTGGAAGCTTTTAAGAAGCCGACGGGTCCCCAAACCCCGAGAGGTTCAAGACAGACTATTCACGAGGAATAGATCAAGCTAGGAAAGTTCGAGAATTTGGAAGAAACTCAAGAGATGCCATTCACGGAGAAAAGATCATCTCTAGGGAGTAGAGTTTCTTGACAAGTGCTTTTAAGAAACCCGTGGGTCCCCAAACCCCGAGAAATTCAAGACATGCCATTCACCGAGAATAGATCAAGCCAGGAAAGTTCGAGAATTTGGAAGAAACTCAAGAGATGCCATTCACGGAGAAAAGATCATCTCTGGGGAATAGAGTTTCTTTGACAACTTCTACGAGTGACAGTCTATGAAAGGGTTCACCGAGAATGCTGCCTTTCATGTCTCCATATTGTTTAACCCCAAGAGGAGGGAAGACTGTGTTTGGTAATCCTATGGGGATCTAGTTTTGACTATTTCTAAGAGTGATCAACGAGCTTAATGCTAAACGTAGTTGCCGGGGAAACTCTAAATATCTATACTATTATTATACAATTGATATGAGTTTATGAAAGAAGACTTACAGTGAAATAGCCCCACAATACAGTTATATGTATATGAAAGCAGCAAATGAAAGCAATAACCACTTACTCGGTTGTAGAGCTTCCATGCTGTTTGGTTAGTTATTCAACAAAGAAAGATTGAAAAACAACAGTATATTCAAAATCAAAGGAAAAAGTGCTTTGAAAAAGAAAGATTTGGGGCTTACAGCTCAATGAGAGGCCCAGGGTTTTATCAGTGATCGCACTGTTTGGATTTGTACAGAGGGACTTATACAAGTGACTGTGGCCCAAAAAGTTTTCTGTACAAAGGGATGGGTCTTACACTCTCTTAAGAGGCCCAAAAAGTTTTAAAGAAAAAGAGTGGGGCTTATAACACGAGGGTAGGCCCAGATGATTTTTCGTTGGAAATGGCGATCGCGCCGAGATTTTCTTTTAACGCGAAGGGACTTATACAATAAGTGAGGCCCAAATGGTTTTGGTTAAAAGGGGATTGGGTCTTAAACTCTAATAGAGGCCCAAAAATTTTGAATGGGTCTTATAGCTCAAGGAGAGGCCTAGGTTTTAATTTTAAACTGGCGACGATCGCGTCGTTTATTTGAAAATGTACAGAGGGACTTATACAACGAATGAGGCCCAAAAAGTTTTCTGTACACAGGGGGTTGGGTCTTACACTCTAATAGAAGCCCAAATGAGTTTTAAGAAAAGAAATGGGTCTTACTACTCGAGGGTAGGCCCAAGGTTTTTTGTTTTGAAAAGGCGACGATCGCGCCGTTTGTTTTTGACGATATCGGGACTTATACAATATACTGAGGCCCAAAAATGATTTGGTCAAAAAAGGATTGGGTCTTACACTCTATTAGAGGCCCAAAAAGTTTTGAAAATGATTTATGAGGGTTGAATTAATCCAAAAACCCTAATTTGTTTTCAAAAATGTATTTAATTGAATAAAAATTCAATTAAAATGATCAAAATTGTTTAACATATGGAAAACAAATTGTGATCTTGGATTAATGCTTCAAAAATTAAGTATTGACCTACAAAATAATTAGAAGGCATTAAAAATTGCAAAATCAAGGTGGAAAAAATATTTTAAATGTTAAAAAACAATTAAAACATTAATTTTATGTAAAAATATCAAATATACAAAATAAATAATATTTTTGAGATTTTTTGGGAAAATAAAATATTTGAACATTTTTGTGAATTATTAAAAAAAGAATCAACTCAAAATCATTAAAACTCAGAGAGAAATTAATTTTTGAATCAATTAAATAAAATCACAAAATTCAAATATTTGAATTTTCAAAAAATGACGCCAAGAACACACCAAGAACACGCGCGTGTTCTGGGTTTGCCCAGATTTGCATTTTCTCTCCAATCTCACTGAATACTTAATCATATCATGTAATCCACATACCAATCAACTCGTTTCAACCTCACGATCATGTATATGACAATTAATTTCATTTAAATTAAGCATAAAACAAGAAATCACGAAAAATCCTCAAGAACCCTAATTTCTGCATGAAGGCTAGGATTTTTTATACACGATTCAAATAATGCAATTAATTGAGGGGAAACATTCCATGCATGATTATGAACATATGGCCAAATTATTGTGCAGCAAAAATTGCATGGATCATAGAGTTAGAAGAACTCATGCTTACCACTTGCAGCTGGTGATCGTGATTTGTGTTGGAGGTGTTACAGCTAGGTTTCAATGATCTGGATAGCTTCCCTAGGTGCCATGGAGTGTGTATGAATGCTTGGAATGGATTGAAATGATCTGGAACTTGAGATGGTACCCCAACTGCAAATCTGTCAAGAACTTGAGCAATTGGCTGGTGATTTTGTGAAATCTATGTTCCAGATGTTATGTGAGTGTTTGGATCACTTCTATATGATGTATGTGAGGTGTGTGTGTGATTGGTTTGGTTGGAAAAGCTCTCAAACTCAAAACCCGATAGTGGCTTGCCTTAGAAGGCAAAATTGGAGTGAAAGAAGAGATTTTGAGGAAAGCATCTGTTTGATGGCTTTGGTGTACTCAAACTGATCACAATTGAGCTCTATTTATAGTAGAGCAAGTTTGTTTTACAAGGAATAGTGAATGGCAACTGCTGAGTAGGTTTAGCCAATGTTGGCAAATGAAAATCCAAGTCTCCTCTAGCCATTGACTAGAGGTTAGGGCACAGGCTACTGGTTCCCTTGGTCTTGGATAAGTTTTGACTGAATTCAGTTGAGAATGGCTCAGTCCATGCCACCTTGATGCTTCCATTGAATGCTCTAATCCAAAATTGAAGTCTTGTCCCTATTTTGGCAATTCTAGGTTCAACATGTTATTTCTTGTTCCAAAGACTTTGGAGGCTTGGCTCAGTGATTGTCCCCTTTAGATTCAATCCTCAGAGGTGTCCAAGTGGATAGGAGCATTTGGATTTGGCTGATTTTGGCAAATCGACCAAAAGTGTAAAAATCTGCCTTGCCTTGGCAGATTTCAGCAAGGCAACTTGCCAATGTCATATCTCATGACTCAAATTGAATTTGGTAATGTTCTTGGCCATTTTGGAAAGCCCTTACATGATACAACAACTGTTTGAACATGTTTGGCTTTGATCTCTTTTGAATCCAAGTGAAAAATCCCCCTACATTTGGCAAAAAGTAAGGTAAAATCTGACTTAGTGAAATTTTCACTAAGTGTTGGAACAAAGTGACTTTTCTTGATTTTTATCATTCCATAACTCAAAATCCATGAGGAATTTGGACATAGGTCAGTATGAAGCTTTTGTAGAGGGCAATGAGATATACAAATCAAGCTTTGAATGGGGAACAATGGCCTTGTGGTTTAGGAGTTATGATCCTCCAAAGTTGGCACATTAGTGTCACTTTTTCCATAACTTAGAAATTTTTCTAAGTTTTTATGGTTACCCCTTTTACAAGTTATCCCACTTTCTTTGATTTTTCTTGATGAATGATGATTCAAATCATACATTAACATCATTTTAGGGTTAAAAATCCATTTTGGTGAAAAATCTCAAAAAGTCAAAGTTGACTTTTGTGCACAGTTGACTTTTTATCAGATGAATTCCAAACTGTGCAATTCTTCATGAAATCATGTCCTTGACCTAAATCAAACTTGATGGACATGTTCCATGGGTGTCATAGGGTATATTGAATCATGTCTTAGGGCTTGGGAACATGTCCTGGTCAAAAGTCAAAGTTACAGTTGACTTTCCTCACGAAACTCTAATTGTGGTGTAGATGAAATTGAGACTTGTTGCTCAAGCTTCTTGGATTAATCCATTGTTCCAAATGGATCAATATAGTTCATTAGAGACCCTCAAACCCTCTCTTGAGGTCTTGGGTCATGATTTGCCCAAAAAGTCAACTTAGGGGTGAATTAGGTAAAGAAACCCTAATTCCTGATTTTTGATGAATGCATCCCCTGAGGCAAAATTGACTTGATGATTGGGTCTATGAGGTCCCATGAAGTATATTAGGTTGTGTTTTGGATCATTGGCTTGTTCCCAGATGAAAAATTTCCATCTGGAGGCCCTGGTCGACCAAAACCCTAATTTGGTGACACTGTCGATCTTGAGACTTGATCCACCTAGAAGGGAGCAGCCTTGTGCTTGATCCTTGAAGTGGGAGTCCTTTTGATCCATTGTGGTTGTTTTAGAGGTTATACAAGTTGAAGATCATGTCATTCCTTGATTGATCCTTTGCCTAAAAGCTCTGAGAGGGCTTGAAACCCTAAGTCTGATTGTAGTGGATGCTCACCCATCTTTGGGGAGACTGATGAAGTATGATGGTACATCCATATTGTGATTATGAGTTTCACAATGATGGGAAATCTTAGTGGTCAAAATTTGGGGTATGACAACGAGAAGAGAATTGTTTGTTTGTTTTTGTATTTTGAAAAGAAGTGTTTTGATTATTTTGTGTTTACAATGCATATTGTATTTAAGTATTTCACGTAGGATCGAATGCCTTGCATAACGACCCAAGACGGGACGTATGATAAACATTCTAAAAAAGTGAGAGAAGACCCCTCACTATCTTATTCTCACATGAAAGGCTCAAATACAATATATGTTATGCCTTTATTAGATGTTTTGCTTTTTGTTTTGAGGTGAGGAGAAGAGAGACTCAAAGGTTAAGAAAGGTAAAAGTCTAAAGGGAGACTAATAATCCTAAGAGTTATCATGCTTGGATGTTCCTAATGGTTAAGTGTGGTTTAGAAACCTAAGTCTAAAATAAAAGAGAAGAAGAGTGAGTTCTAACTTACTTCAAAGGTTGAAGTTAAGTTAAGAACTCAAAGGGATGAATGCAATGAAATGTCAAAGAAGCATAAGATGCTTATCACAATCACAACTTGAAAGCTTAAAAGAGATAAGAAAAAAGGTTGTTTGTGGGTGCTCTCCCACACACTTGACTTACCATTAGCCCCTGGAAATGTTAGCAAAATAATTTACAAGTGAAGAAATAAGGAGAGAAGAACAAGTAAGAATCAAACAAGTTAGGAACTAAAGAAGAAAGATCCTAAAGGTTGAGAAAGCTTCTAGGTCAGAACTTATACCCTAAGAAAGTCCTCTAAGGTTAAGAGATCAAACATAAACAAACTATGCACTAACAATGTCTTAAACAACAAAGAAATACACCATAAAAGTAATTGATGAAAGATGAATGATTATGCAAGATGAACATGCACTAATGCCTAATGAAATGTCAAAGCCAGAATAATACATCATATATGAATGTCCTATAATGTATATGAATGGGCATACAAGTTATGAAAATGAATGATCAAGTATAAGAAGTTAGATGAAGAAGAAGTGAGAAGAGAAGAAACAAGTTTCACTTAAAGAAAAGAAGTAACATGGAACGCAAGTTAAAGTGGCAAACCAAAAATGGATGAACATGGATCATAGATCAGTACCAAATGAAATTTAATATGTAATTATAATGCAATAATTAATCATACAAGATGCATATGCAAACCACATTAAAACAAGTTAAGAAAGAAAGAAAGATGAATAAGGTCAAACATAAACGAGTATGCAAGATGATATAAATGAACATTTAAATGCATGACATGATTATGGGTCAGTAGCATACCAAATATGAGATGCAATTAGAATGCATGAATAGGCATTGATGATTCAAGTACAAGTCATGTTAATGGTTAGAAGAGAAGAGAAGTGAAACTAGGTCATAAGAAATCAAGTAAGGATGTATTTAGAACATATACACAATCCAAATGAAAATACAATGCAAATGACTTATGATTCACATCAAGGGACCTATAACATCCTAATGAGGTCCTATAATCTCACACAAAGCAAACCTAATAAGATGGCACAAGTGCCTTCTCAAACTATGCTAGAAAGTAGTAAAAGAATGAACACAAATGTTACTTCAAACACAAGGCATCAAAAAATTACCAAACCAAATGAGAAAATTATTAAATTTCGTCACAAACCACCTAAGTCAGAGGAAAAACGTACATCAAAATATCATGGTAAAATTCAAAAGGGAACATGCTCAAACCAATCCACAAATTCATATTGAAACACATCAAAAAAATGCACAAAGATGTACATGAGAATTAATGATAAAGTGACTTTAAAAAAAAAAAAAAATTTTTTTAGACACTTAAAAGTATTGTTTCATCATGGTAAAAATAATGAGTGCAAAATATTATGTGAGTCAAGAGAAATAAAATGGAGAAGTTTAAATATCAATGAAGAAGATCACTTAAAAAGAAAATAAAAGGAAATTATGAAAATATAAGAAAAAATCAATAAAATCAGAATTAAAAAATGTATAAAATAATTTAAATGTGTCTTGATGTCATGTGAATTTATTTGGAATTTTTAGAATGCATTTGGTATTTTTAATAAAATAAAATCAAAACAATATAAACAAAGAAATTAAAAGGAGAAAGAAAATATGCAGGGAGTGTGAACATAGTAAAAGCCACGTTCAAATGCCATTGGGCTTAAAAGCAGGGTGTGTGAATAGCAGTTATGATCTAAGTCCAATAACATGCATAGCTCACAGAATTAAGGTGTGCCTTCAGTCAACAGTTGACTCAATCTTAGCCACATGATGCAAGTCAATCAGATTAATCATAAAAGTAATCAAATCTAAAGGTTCACATACAAAGCACATCATAACAAACATGCACGCACACACATGAAATGAGTCAAAGTCAAATTCTGAAGAAAAGAGAGGCACACGTGAGGCACATGCCTCATTAATGCGTTGGCAAGCTCCTGGCCTTTGGATCAAACACAAATCAACGGATGCGTTTTAAAGTTACAAAACCCTAGCATGAAAATCTCACCGGCCGGAGAAGGACCTCCGGTCATCTTCTCCGGCCAACCTCCGGCCACTGCAAAACTCCAAACCTCCTAGAAATTCACAAAATGTATACCAAAAGAAAGCTAAGCTCAAGAGGAACACGAATCCATCAATAAAAATCACATATCAAGCATGTACAGAGAGAATAGAAGGGGAGAAGTTTTGCCATAGGTTTTGGATCTAAGCTTCTAACAAGCTCTATCAACTAGCCAGAGTTCAAGAGCTTCTAATAAGCTGAAATCAACATAAAACAAGCTTAGAATCAGTGAATTCGTGCAACAAAAGTTTGAACTGAAACCTGAAAATTAATGAATCTTGAGAAGGCCAGAGAGGAGGGTCCTAAGCTTCTTGTGCTTGATCTGAGCAAAATAAATGCTTATAGTAGCTTGATCTTGAGGATAACAGAGAGATTGAAACTTGAGATAGATACTACACTTAGAAGCTTCACTTGTTCTTGATCCAAAACTCCAAAAGATGAACAATGAATGAAGATGATGATGACTTCGTATGAAGAGAGAGAGAAAGCTCAGGGAGAAATTCAGAGAGTGAAGTTGGTGAAAATGTGAAAAAATGAAGTCTCTCCCAAAGTTTGTTTGAGTGAAGCTTTTATATCCAAGGTTAGTTTCTAACTGTCTTAGTTGACAGTTAGAACTATGGTTGAGTTAAAATGATGGTGTCAAGCAATGAAGGGGTGTGGCTGCAAACTGAAATGAGATAAACAGTGAACTCATGTGTCTTGTGATTGTTCATGTTGTATGATGAAAAGGAATGATGATGATGGTATGATATGTTGCTACAGCATGGCCACCTTGTTGAACAAGTTTACTTCCTTCCCTTTCATGTATGGAGCAGGTTATGTACATGTATGGCATGTGGGATGTTGGTCCAAATGAGGTAAAGAGTGGAAATGTGGACGTACACGCATGTGAATGTGAATCAGCTAACAACAACAAATGCCAAACACTTCTAATTTTGGCAGCCAAGACACAATAGAAGTGTTAATGTTTGGGGATGAAGTTCTCTCATGTTGATGGATGAAATGGTGAGTTTTTGATATCAATGGAAAGATGATCTATCATAGAGCAAGTTTGGTAATAATTTTAAGTTGAATAGAAGCTTGCAAAGTGGTAGAAAATAGCTTAGAACATAAGAAACCAACACTGCATCATAGGCGTGCCAAGTTGCCTGCAGACCTAGTCATGAACCTAAGGGTTTTTCAGTGTGAAGCCTCCATGTTTGGACCACTATAACCCCTTCATAATTTGTTCAAGTGAGAAAATGTCCAACATCAAAGTTAAAGAGGACATGGAGATGAACAACTTTGATGTTCAACATTTTTCCATTTGGAACCTTCATCATTGAGAAAATTAGCTTGATATTTGGCACACCACATGCTTGATGAAATTATGGCCGAGGGCCTTGAGATTACCTTGTCATGACCTGGTTTTTACCTTCGTTTTGTCAAACTTTGATTGATCATAACTCCCTCAATTTTGATCCAATGGAAGAGTTCTTTATATGGATTTGAAGCTTAAGATGTGATCTTTGATTGGCTCAACTTAGGCCTGTAGCTTGAAGCTTTTATCTTGAAGAAAGAATGCCTTGAAGTGTAGTGCACAATGATCCAAACTTGCCATTTTTGGAAACCCTAAATTTCTAAAAATGGAAACTTGGTACAATTCTTGATTTTTGATGAACCTCTTGACATTTATTGAAAAAATCTTGTCCAATGAACATATGTAACTTGAATTTCATGAATTTGACCCAAAAAGTTCAGGAGTTGACTTTTCCCTCTGCGCAGTTGACTTTTTCATCAATATCTTGATTCTCAAGCAACTGACCAATTGAACCCCTTCTGAAATGAACCAATGGGCAATATTCTATCCTTAGATACTTGATATCATGTAGAAAACATTGAGATCAAGTTTGAACCAAAATTTCATCAGGAGACTGCTTGAATCACTAACCCTAATTTGGACTGTTTTTGCTAGGAGATGATGAACTGTCCAACTTCTTGGTGAATTCTCTTCTTCCAATGACTTGTGGGATCAATTGAGATCATATGAGACATAAGAGACTCTTGAGGCTTGCTTAAAGACCTTAGGCTTTATCTCTCCTGCTTTGAATAGTCAATGCTCTGAAATCAACTGATCACATGCCCTTTGCAACTTGTACGAGATATGAGATGAAATGAGATATAAATGCAATGAAATGAAACATAAGCTATGTAATAACAAGAGGGCAAATTTTGGGGTGTTACAGTTGCCCCTATTCAATAATATGTGAACCCGAGAAGGATGAAAGCAATGGTTATTTAGACAATCAAGGTGAATTGTGATTGAATACCAAAACAACCAGAAAATTTGCACGCTGAATGAAGAAGAAAAGGGATATAAACCCTTCTGGAAGTATCAGCAAATAACTACATAGATTGATATGACGTGTATCGAAATAGGGATTCGGACGATTATCAATGATCATACGGACGAGTACGAAAAGAAAACACGGACGGGTGTTTAGGTCAACGATGCGAACGAGCAACGGACTATCATCAGAGGAACACGACGAGTGACCAGATCAATGATACGAACAAGTATCGGACGATGATTAAGAAAAGGAACACATACAAGTGTTCGGGTCAACGATACGAACGAGCATCGGACAATCATCAAAGGAACACGACGAGTGACTAAGTCGACGATACGAACGAGTATCGGACGATGATTAAGAAGGGAACACACACAAGTGTTCGGGTCAATGATACGAACGAGCATCGGAAAATCATCAAAGGAACACGACGAGTGACCAAGTCGATGATATGAACGAGTATCGGACGATGATTAAGAAGGGAACACACACAAGTGTTCGGGTCAATGATACGAACGAGCATCAGACAATCATCAAAGGAACACGACGAGTGACCAAGTCGACGATACGAACGAGTATCGGATGATGATTAATAAAATACGAACGAGTATCTCAAAGGTCAATACAGACGAGTATTGGCTTAAAAGTTCAAACACGAACGAGTGTTGAAAAGGGTCAATACGAATGGGTATTGAAAATAAAGGACTCAAACACGGACGGGTGCTGAAAGAACACGGACAGGTGTCTCAAAGGCAATACGGACGGGTATTGAAAAATGAAAGTTTGTAAAGTGATCTCACTGGGGATTAAAACGCTAAAGAGGACACAGACGAGTGTCTAAGAGGTTAATACAGACGGATATTGAGAATAAGGGGTTCAAGCACGGACAAGCGTTGAAAGGACACAGACGGATGTCCAAGGTCAATACGGACGGGTATTGAATTAACATTGTACGATCAAGTGTTGTAGTAAGCTTTGCTGGGGTTGCATGATAATGTTTTGTCTGTGAATTACTCTGACTTGCAGGTAAACGGTTGAACCTGGCTTATGTTTCGTATGCGTATGTTTGAGTTTTGCCGTAATGCTCCATATTAATGGAATGCTACGCTTTAGAGGATGCAAATGTCATGATATATGCAAATGCAAAAGAGACTCCGGACGAGGAATCCAACTCCGCGGGGAAAATATCATTGTTTGATCCTTCAATTGCTCTGTGGGGATTCACCCTTCTTCCGGGGATAACGCTTGCCACAAATTGCCAAAAATAAATTGGCTTGCAGATGCGCTGAGGTGTGATGATCCTGTTGAAGAAGTTTCCGCTGGAATGACTCTGCCCTAGAGAGAGATTATTCTGCTCATGGAACTTCGCTGGGGATGAGAACTTTCTGAATGACGTTCTGCTGAGGAAAAAGAGTCATTAAAACTCTGCTTGGGGATCTATCAAACCCAAGATCCTTTGCTAGAAATAGTCAGCCTTCTGACTCAGCTGGGGAATCAACCACTATTATCGACACAGAAAAGCTTGTAGCTGTTGGAAGTACTGAATGGGAGAATCGACTTAATAAGATACAATGATACCCAGTGGAAATTAACTTGTCTATATCGAATCGTCGTGAGCGACCGTCGGCCGAATGATGGACTCAATCAGTAAAAGTTGTGACAAAAGGGTGACATGTGAACCCTTTCCTGAACATGATTGCCCCGGTATTCTGCATAGGGATAAGTGATTACTCGTTTGGAAGACACGGTCCATGCTCTCGTGTTTTTGAAACCACTTCAATCTTGCTTTTGAGCCTAATACGAGGCTGCTACCTGTAAGCAAAAGATATGCACATATGCCCCGTGCTGGATATGACTTCTGCAATTGAAAAAAATCTAACTTTGAACCATCACTTGTTGGGGAGAGCACCCAACAATGCTTTGTGCTGAAGATGACTTCATGTTAGGCTTCTGAATGTAAACCTGCAACAAAAGAAATGCACACATATGTCCCGAAGACTGCATGGTTTGAATCCACCGTCCGGGGTTAATCAACATTCAAAGCAATTTTAAATGTTTTCCCTGCGCATGTTATTATAAAGCCTCAATGTTTTCAACAATGCAATGTTTTTTATCAAAAATTCGGACGTTTTTTGCAAACAAAACAGTAAAATGAAAACAAATACGAAGCTTTTTGACTGAATAACCAACTTTATTGATTGAAATGCCTAGAATATGCAAGTACATCAAGAAGCAATCCCTGGAAAGAGGTGATCGCTGAAAATTGAGAAAAGAAACTATCCTAATGGCAACATGAAAACAACATTTCACTGAGTTTCAATTCTGCTATGACCAGTATATCTTCAAGACTTTCCGATTATCTTCCCTTTCTGAAGAGGATGATTGGACTGATTCCTATCCTTTGGAGATTGCCAGTTTGAGTGAAACGATGAGGCAGTACAGATGACTCAGATCGCAGTCTTTGCTTAATCCCTCTTTTGCGTGGACTGCCCTTTTCGGGTTTTCAATCCACCGGGATACCCCTTCTTGCCTGAGTTGTCCTTGCGGATTTTCAACTCACCGGGTGTACAATTTTTTATTTATCCCTAATTTTTTCCCGAACCTATTTATTCTGTATTTATGGTTCGTCGGGATGCCCTTTTTTGCCTGGACTTTTTTCTTTTTTTCGTCCAGCGGGTCTATTTATGCGAAGTATTTTTTGACTGCATCTGAGTTGACAGGGGATGGAAAATCTTCACCATCCATGGTTGTAAGCATTAAGGCTCCGCCAGAGAAAACCTTTTTAACCACATATGGACCTTCATAGTTCGGTGTCCATTTTCCCCTGTGATCTGTGTTTGGAGGATGGATCTTTTTAAGTATTGTCGCTCCCGGGATTTTCATCCTAGTACAAACGTGAAAGTGGCACCGAAACAGAGTCACCAGCAATGTGTATTTATCCCAAGAGAGGGAAAGGAAACACCGCATAAACCTGAGGGAAAGGATAGAGCATGGTCTTGCGACCAAGAGAAACTGGATAAGGGAGTCGGTTACGCGAGGGGAAGGTATTAGCACCCCCACGCGTCCATCGTACCCGATGGGATCCATGCTTGCTTGTCTCGATCAAAGGGTGAAAGGAAAGGATACTGGAAAAGGAACTGCTAGCTGGAGAACTAGAAAAGGAAAGGAGAGAGAAAGAGAAACAAATGTAGGGAAAATAAAAGAAGTGCTCGAATGGGCCCTACCCCACTGCCTACGTATCTCATCGGGAGCATGAGAATCAGAGCGACGTAGTTCCCCTCAACGAGGGTCGCCTTGTTTGTGTTTTTTTAATGGAAACGTCAGAGTGCGCGTTCCAGCAGTTAGGTGTTGCAGCTCGCTGTAGGGAGACTCAGGCATTACCTGTTTGCGGTAGAACGGACTTGACGAGTCCTTAAGGAAGGAGTGAAAGAGATGAGAAGAGAATTGTTGTTTGTTTTTGTCTTTTAAGAAAGAAGTGTTTTGATTACTTTATATTTTGTAAAGCACATTGTATTTAAGTCCCTCATGTAAGATCAAATGCGTCGCATATCGACCCGAGATAGGACGTACGCTAAACATTCTAAGAAAATGAGAGAAGATACCTCACTATCTCATTCTTACATGAAAGGCTCAAATACAATATTTGTTTTGCCTTTATTAGGTGTTTTTTACTTTTGTTTGAAGATGAGAAGAAGAGGCTCAAAAAGGAGGAGTAAAGGTAAAAACTAAAGAGGGAGACTAAGACTCAATCTTAATGTTATCATGCATGGTGATCCTAAGGTTTAGTGAGGTTTAAGAAACCTAATCCTAAGAGAAAGGAGAAGAGAAAGAAAGAAAACAACTTACTTCCAAGATGGAAGTTAAGTTGTTTCTAAGAGGGAAGAAAGAAGATTATGAAAGCAAAGCATTATAAAATGCTTAAACAACACAAATTGAATGATTGAAATATGAGGGAAGAAATTAGAATGTGGATGCATATCCACACTCAAGTGACTTACCATTGGCCCCTGAAATGGTTAGTGCAAACATTTACAAATGAAAAAAACCAATTAAGATGAACAATTAAGGCTTACACAAATTCAATAACCAAAGTAAAAGCACCCTAAAGATCAAGGAAAGCATAAGGCCAGAATGCACATCATAAGAATGTCCTCTAATGATATGAGAGCAAAACACAAATCAAATGCACACAAACAGTTCCTTAAACCACAAGGAAATGTATTATGAAATAAGTAGATAAAGAATGAGTGGATATGCAAATTGATCATGCAATAATGCTTCAAGTAATCTCAAAGTCAGAATGTGGATGACCTAACCATGTGCCTAAAAATGATGTAAAAATGTCATATGAGGCATACAATCAAGCATCCAAGCATTAAGAGTGATTAGGAGAAGAAGTGAGAAGATATGAACATGAATTTAACATGGAAAGAAGTTACTTAAGGCATAAGTCAAACCTAAAAAGTTCAAGATGAGACCCAAGTATCAAAGTCAGAAGTAATATGACATGTTAGGATGAAGCTAAGAGCACAAGCCAATCACATTCAAGCAATTACAAGTCATTTAGAAGCTAGAAGAAATAGAAACATGGATTTGGATGAAACATGTTCAAGTATGCAAAGTAAGATATGAATGGCATATGGGATGAATGCAATGCTTTAAAGTCAGAGGCATACATCATATGAAATGCAAATGGATAGTATGGCATGGTATAAACAAACCAATTACAAGTCAAGATGGAACTTAGATGAAAAAGGATGAGGAATTAGGTCAAAAGGAGACATGTGAAACAAGTATTGAACATGTACACAAAGAAAGCATCAACTTCAAACCAATGACCTATAACTTCATTCAAAAGACCTATAATGATCTAAACATGGCTCAAGAAGTCAAAAAAAAAAGTGATCTCATACAATGGCACAAGTGCCTTCTCAAGCAAGTAACAAACATGATCAAAGAAGTTCACAAAAAGGGACCTCAAACAAGAGTCATCAAACAAATACCAAAAATGATTCAACAATCATCAAATTAGGTCTCAAGAGACCTCAACTAGAGGCAAACATCATACCAAAATCTCATGCAAAGAATCACAAAGAAACTCAATCAAACAAGCATGACAATGTAATTAGGGTTTCACATGATCATGCACAAAGAAATGGCTCAAAGAGGATGCAAAGATGATCTTAAAAATATGAAAAAAAAAATTTTAAATGCTTAAAAGTGTCCTCTGAAATATGCAAAAAGAATGAGGATCAAACTATGTACCAATGATGAGAAATAAAATCAGCAATGCAAAGTGTTTACAAATGAAACATTTCAAAAAGAAATTCAAACAACAATTAATTCAGATGCAAAAAATAATAGAAAAATGGAAAATAAAATTTGTAAAAATTTTATAAAACTATGAAGATGATTCATGATTTTTTTATGATTTTTAAATGCATTAAACTAATTTTAAAAATTAAAATGAAACAAGGCAAATATGTGCAAATAAAAATGAAATAATACAAGCCAGGGGTGCATTAAGCAAGCGAAATCAGTTCAAATATTGGACCAGGCCAAAACAAGGGTACAAATAGCAAAGAACCCCAAAGAGCTTCTTATGAAGGCTCAGAGTCAACAAGATTGACTCAATCATTGCCCTTGGATCAATCCAACGTGCCAAGATCAGTCAACAAATGAAAAGTATGTAAGATCAACGCACGCAAATCAAGTGAAGCATTCAGTATTCAGATCCAACGCACACAAGCATGGTCAAGCAAAAGTATGGAGAATCAACGCACATCAATGAGTCAAGCAATCAGTAAAACCATCCAACGATCACATTATAACTGAATTAATAAAAACAGGCACGTGCGTGGTGTGTGCATCATTTATGTGTTGGCACGCTGTGAACGGTCAGATCAAGGAAACACATGGTCCAGATTTCATCTTCCTCACACCACCTGCAAATCACATGGAGAAGTTCAGGTGGCCGGAGCCCTAGCTCCGGTCACCTTCTCCGGCCACCTGCAAGACGAAGATCCACCAAATTTTCCAGAAACTAAAAACAAGACCACAGTTCTACTCCAAATTCATCACTGATCTCAAATATGCAACTCAAATTAACAGATCATGCGTGTATCCATCAAATCGAAGCAAACAAGTTGGAACTAAAAAATTTCAGATCCACGATTCAGCCATAATACACGTCCAAAATACACAAAAATTATATCAGAATGATCAGCACATCAGGAGGAACATAATGCACACCTTAGAAACAAGAAATAAGATGATGAATTTCAACTCACCTGAAACTTGCAACAAGCCAAAATACTCCTAGAAATCGAGTTTAAGAATGCAGATCTTCCTCTTTTGAGTTCTATTTGCAAAATAAATGCAAATAGAGGCTTGAATCAGGCTAGATCTTGAGATTTGAAGATGAAGCTTCCAAAACTGAACTTAGTGAAAACCTTTGTATGAGCCTCAATCAATGGATGATTCGTGTTCTATGAAGTTCACTAATCAAGGAAATGTGAAGAGAACTCAATGAAACCCTAGGAGAGTGGAGTTTCGAAGAGAAGAAAGTTGAGAGCAAAATTTCAAATCTGAGTAAATGAGAGTGCATGAGTGTGAAATGAACGTGTGAGTCTCTTTATATATCCTTGGTTATCATTCTGATCATGGTTAGGGTTTTGTTAAACCCTTGGTTAAAGCTCTTAGAAGTGTTTTACAAATTGGCAAGTTGGTGTGTACACCCTCATCCACACGTGCATGGTCATGCTTATGATGATGGATCACTCTCATTTCATGTACTGATCACCAATGAATTGAAAATGGGCCTTGTGGTTGATTGGTTTGTGAGTTTTGGATCATCTTGCACACTTGCATTTTGTGAAATAAGTGAGAAATACTTCATGTAATGACATGATTCCAAGACCAATTCTGCACTAAATGAAGTGTACTTTTAGTTTATGAACTGAATTTGTCAACTTGAAACCAATACAAGTCATTTGGAAGCTTTTTGCACAAAGTGGAAAAAAATTGAACCATGTGAAAACTCTAAAAACCACCCTTGAGTCTTTTGATCATAACTTGAGAACCACAAATGGTATGCAAATGATCTGGTACTTTTTGGAAAGGGGAGAGAAAGATCTTCAACTTTCATGTTTGAGTAAAATTCATTTGAAGCTTTTTTGATGATGAAAAGTCAAGTTGAAGTTGGTCTGAAAGTTGCCAAACATGGAAATTTCACATTATAGGTCATTTTCCAAAAATATTAACTTTTGTCCTACTTCTTGATTCTTAGTGAGTGACATGAATCTTAACATTTGAGGACCATATGAAGGTTTATGGACTTGGGAGTCATGATTTGAACCTTTGAAAACCCATGGTGGACTTTCCTTTTGAACGGTTGACTTTTCCCCAATTTCTTGATTATCAATCAACTGATCAATTGAACCTCTTCTGAAATGAATCAATGGCCAATCTTCCATCCTTAGACACTTGATATCATGTAGGAAACATTGAGATCAAATTTGAATCAAAATTTCATCAGGAGACCACTTGATCCAAAACCCTAATTTTGACTATTTTTTATAGGAGGTGATGCACTGCCCAATTTTCTTAATGAATTATCATCTTCCAATGACTTATGAGATCAAATGGGGATGATATATGATGTAATAGACCCTTGAGGCTTATGGGAGACCCTTGGCTCTTATTCTTTAGCTTTGGATGATCCACCTCTTTGAGAAACAACTGATCACATGCCCTTATGCAAGATGCAATGCTAAATGCTTAATGTTTTTGTTTCTCTATGCTTGAATGCAATGCAATGCAATGAAAGCTCATGCTAAATGATATGAAGAAAAGACAGAGCAAATTTTGGGGTATTACAAGTACCAGTTCACCAACTTGATACTCCCGAGGTCGCACTTTCTGATCAAATGCCCGCTTCATCCTTCTCTGATACAATTGACCATGGCAAATAGCTGGTAATCTCTTTTCCTCAACTACGTTCAGCTCATTGAATCGGGTGCGAACCCATTCTGCCTCATCCAGTTTGACATCCATCATAACCCTCAACGAGGGAATCTCAACTTCAACTAGTAGGACTGCCTCCATACCATACATAAGTGAGAACGGTGTTGCCCCAGTAGATGTCCTTACTGATGTTCGGTACCCATGCAAGGCAAACGGTAACATCTCATGCCAATCTTTGTAGGTCACCACCATCTTTTGCACAATCTTCTTGATGTTCTTATTGGCCGCTTCAACAGCGCCATTCATCTTTGGATGGTACGACGAAGAATTTTGATGCTCAATTTTGAAGTCCCGACATAATTCTGCCATCATTTTGTTGTTGAGATTAGAACCATTATCAGTAATGATTCTTTCGGGCACTCCATAGCGACAGATGATATCTCTTTTCAGAAATCTGGCTACCACCTGCTTGGTGACATTAGCATAAGACGCTGCTTCCACCCATTTGGTAAAGTAATCAATAGCGACCAAGATGAAGCGATAGTCGTTGGAAGCAGTTGGCTCAATATTTCCCATCATATCAATGCCCCACATTGCAAAGGGCCAAGGAGAAGACATGACATTCAATGGACTCGGAGGTACATGCACTTTATCCGCATAAATCTGACATTTGTGGCATTTGCGGCGTATGAACAACAGTCTGATAGTCATCCAGTAATACCCCGATCTCAACAATTTCTTTGCCATTGCATGTCCTCCAGTATGGGTACCGAAAGAGCCTTCGTACACTTCTTGCATCAACATGTTTGCTTCGTGTCTATCCACGCATCTGAGCAAAACCATGTCAAAGTTTCGTTTGTACAACACATCCTCATTCAAGAAGAAACTACCAGCTAACCTCCTCAGAGTCTTTTTATCGTCGTTGGATGCTCCAGCCGAATACTCTTGACTCTTCAAGAAGCATTTGATATCATGAAACCACGGCTTGTCATCAGACACTGCGTCAACAGCAAACACGTGTATAGGTCTGTCAAGACGAGACACCTCAATTTTGGGCACATGTTTCCACCAATTCACTTGAATCATGGAAGATAATGTTGCCAAAGTGTCAGCCATTTGATTTCCATCTCGAGGTATATGGTACAATTTCACTGTTGTAAAGAAAGTCAACAACCTCCTCGCATAGTCTCTGTAAGGAATCAAGTTTGGTTGAGGGGTATGCCAATCTCCATTGATCTGATTGATCACTAGAGCAGAGTCCCCAAATATTTCAAGAGTCTTGATCCTTAAATCAATGGCTTCTTCAATGCCCATAATGCAAGCTTCATATTCTACTTCATTGTTGGTGACATCAAAAGTTAATCTGGCAGTGAAAGGTATATGAGACCCTTTCGGAGTGATAAGAACCGCCCCAACGCCACTTCCATTCATATTAACGGCCCCATCAAACATCAATTTCCATTTGTCATCAGGATTCGGTCCTTCGTCAAACGGCGGTTCTTCACAATCTTTGGCCTTAAGAAACATGATGTCCTCATCAGGAAAATCAAACCTCATCGGCTGATAGTCATCAATTGGTTGCTGCGCAAGATAATCTGACAAAATACTTCCCTTGATGGCTTTCTGAGAATTATACTAGATATCATATTCAGTCAGCACCATCTGCCAACGTGCAACCCGTCTGGTCAATGCTGGTTTCTCAAATATGTACTTGACAGGATCCATCTTTGAAATTAACAAGGTTGTATGAGTGAGCATATATTGCCTCAATCGCTTAGCAGCCCATGCAAGTGCACAGTATGTCCTCTCAAGCATTGAGTATCGTGATTCGCAATCATTGAATTTTTTGCTCAAGTAGTAGATGACGTGTTCTTTCTTACCTGTCTCGTCACGTTGACCGAGAACACAACCCATGGATCCTTCAAGCATAGTCAAATACATGATCAATGGTCTCCCTAGAACCGGAGGCATGAGAATTGGAGGTTCCCACAAATATTCTTTTATTTTCTCGAAAGCCCTTTGGCAATCGTCATTCCACCTGACCGCTTGTTCTTTTCTTAACAGCTTAAATATTGGTTCACAAGTGGCTGAGAGGTGAGATATGAACCGTGCAATGTAGTTCAATTTACCCAGGAAACCATGTACTTCTTTTTCTGTTCTTGGTACAGGCATTTCTTGTATCGCTTTTATTTTGGCAGGATCAACCTCAATTCCTTTTTCACTTACGATGAAACCCAGCAATTTACCGGACCACACTCCGAAAGTGCACTTGTTCGGATTCAGCCTTAGTCGAAACTTCCTCAACCTTTCAAACAGTTTCTGCAGATTGACCAGATGCTCTTCTTCTGTTCGAGACTTCGCAATCATATCATCTACATAACACTCGATCTCTTTATGAATCATGTCATGGAATAGTGTTACCATAGCTCGCTGATACATTGCCCCAGTGTTCTTCAACCCAAAAGGCATCACCTTGTAACAGAAGGTACCACACGAGGTAATGAACGTTGTCTTCTCCATGTCTTCCGGCGCCATCTTGATTTGATTATACCTAGAGAAGCCATCCATGAAGGAGAATATCGAGAAATAAGCGGTGTTTTCAACCAGTACATCAATATGAGGTAAAGGAAAGTCATCTTTTGGACTTGTTCTGTTTATATCCCGGTAATCAACGCACATTCTGACCTTACCATCTTTCTTCGGCACAGGAACAATATTTGCAACCCATGGTGGGTAATTGGTGACGGCCAGAAATCCCGCATCTAACTGTTTTTGTACCTCCTCTTTGATTTTGAGAGCCATTTCTGGTTTAGTTCTCCGAAGCTTCTGTTTGACAGGAGGACAACCCTCTTTCAACGACAACCTGTGCACAACAATGTCTGTATATAACCTCGGCATATCTTGATATGACCAAGCAAAGATGTCGACATATTCCCGCAGCATACTGATCAGCTCTTTCTTTACCTCGGCCTGCATACTGGCTCCAATCTTAATTTCTTTCCTTGCGTCCTCGGAACCAATGTTGATAACCTCAATTGTCTCTTGGTGAGGTTAAATGACCCTCTCCTCCTGCTTCAACAATCTAGCCAATTCTTCGGGAATTTCACAGTCTTCTTCATCCCCCTCCTCGGCCTGATAGATTGGATTATCAAAGTCATACTTGGCCATAGCAGAATCGTTATCAATGAAATTTGGGTGATTAAGTCTGCATGATTGAGGGTCATGCTTTATTTTAGAATGAGACTTTTTGAAAAGGAATAAAAAATAAAACATTGCCATTTTATTGTTTTTTCTGCAAAAATAAAAATGAAAGGCAAGGAACACAAAATTTGCATGTAAAACGTCCTTTATTAATGATAAAAACCTTGCAAATGCAATTATGAGGACCTACAAATGGATCTACACGCCTTGGGCAGAGTGCGAGATTTTAACATGCAACAGAGAAAAACAAATAAAATTACTCTGTCTGAAGAGTAACTTGAACAATTTCTTCAACAGACCAATTGCAAAGCTCTTGACCCGGTACACACGGGCACACCCAATTGTCGAGATCATAATCACTGTCGACGCCATCTTCACTTGTAGCACACATCTAATTTGGATTAATGATTCCCCCGCTATAGAAAGTAATCGGCCCCTTGCGCTCTGTTGCAGCAGCTTGATACGGATTATAGCCTACACCGAACTTATCTTCCTTTACAGAGACTTCAATCAATTTTCCCCAGCCTTGGGCATTACCTGCTTTGACTACTTCCACTGCCTGTTTGTAAGAAGCAATAGAAGTACCCACCTATTCTTTGCTCTGAGAAGATACTGCCTTTGAAGACGAATCACCAATATTGACTGCCTCAAATGCTTGACACATCATCTCATGGATCTCTCCGTTCATTTCCACGTACTTAAAGGTAGACAGCTGACTGACGAAGATGTCTTCCTCTCCACATACAGTCACCACTTGACCATCAACCACATATTTCAACTTTTGGTGTAACGTAGATGTCACTACCCTAGCGGCATGAATCCATGGTCTGCCTAACAAGCAACTATATACAGGTTGAATGTCCATCACGTAGAACACACACTTAAACACTTGAGGACCAATCTTTACTGGGAGCTCTACCTCTCCGAATACAGAACGTTTCGAACCATCAAAAGCCCTCACTACCAAATCACTTGGTCTTAGAATAATTCCGTCAGTGTCTAACTTCATTAAGGCCTTCTTTGGTAACACGTTCAGGGAAGACCCCGTGTCTACCAACACATGAGATAATACTACACCTTTACACTCCAGGGTGATGTGTAATGCCCTATTGTGATTGTGACCGTTAGTAGTCAAATCATAATCTGTAAAACCTAGCCCATGGCTAGCATTGACGTTAGAAACAACAGACTCCAATTGATTCACAGTAATCTCTTGAGGTACATAGGCCATATTCAAGACCTTCAAAAGTGCCTCTCGATGAGCTGCAGAACACATAAGCAATGACAAGATAGAAATCTTTGATGGCGTTTGGGTCAACTGATCAGCCACTTTATAATCACTCTTTTTGATAAGTCTCATGAATTCCTCGACCTCTTTCTCAAAAGTACCTTTCTGCACAGATTCAGGAACAACAACCTCCTCTGTAGCCACTTGTTTACCCTTGGCTTTGGCTGCTGGCTCAGCTTCATCATTAGTTCTCAAAGTATGTGGAGCAAACAAGCGTCCACTTCTGGTGAAGCCACCAAGACCTCCAACATTATCAATACTGGAACTACCCCCAGCTGGAGTTTCCACTTCATGCTTTTCTCCTTGGTAGTAAACATCTGCACCGTAGTGCCATGGGATAGCCCGCCCACTAGTATAAGGAACTGGTCCTGGTACCGTAATAGTAACAGGACTCACTACATCAGGCACAATGATAGCAGCATGCGCTGGAACTTGAATTTCAGCTGGCGTAAAATAAATGGTAACAGCTGACACATCATCGTCCTTTTTGTCCCCCTGATCAAACTATAGACAACCCTCATCAATCAAATTTTGAATGTCGGCCTTCAGTTTATCACAAGCATTACTCTGATTCTCACAATCGACACAACCTTCTTCACAGCCAGGGAACACTTGCCCCTTCAACAACTGAGCCTTCACAAAACTGAAAGGAGTCCTCACCCTGTTCACATCAGTTACCAAATTCAAAACTTTCCCATCTTCAATGGCGTTGACCTTTGGCACATTATGATTTGGCATAGGATTCTGAAGCACATTCGGTGGAGTTGAGAAATTAATTGCCTTGGCATCAATCATATCCTGTACCTTATGCTGAAATGCTCGACACTTTTCAATAGTATGACCTGGAGCCCCAGAATGAAACTCACAGCGGGCATTAACATCATAACCCTTTGGTAATACAGCAGGAGTCGGGCCCATCGTACGAAGCTCCACCAGATTAAGCTTCAACAATTGAGGTAACAAAGCTGCCTAAGTCAAAGGCAGAGGATCCATATGCCTATCAGTTTGTCTCTGCTGATATGATCTCCATGGCTGTTGATTATTCTGTGGCTGAACATTCTGTTGTTGTGGCTGTGATTGAACTTGTGGACTAGGAATGGTCACAGCAGCAACCTGATTATAGGAATCTTGATAGCCTCTACCTCTTCCTCTATTCTTATAAACAGCACTGGTCTCCCCATCTCTCTTTCTGGTAGCTCCAGCAAATGGCTTCCTCACTCCTGAAGAACTAGCACCACTGACATCTTGTATTTTTCCAAGCTTCAATAAACTTTTAATCCTTTCCCCAGCGATTACAATGTCCGTAAACCCAGTTGAAGGACAGGAAGCCAACCTATCAAGATAAGCTCCTTGAAGAGTACCCATAAACATGTCGGCCATCTCTCGGTCCTGTAGTGGAGGTTGAACCATGGCAGCCAACTGACGCCATCTTTGAGCATATTCCTTAAAACTCTCCTTCGCATTATGAGCCATACTCTGCAGCTGAGTAAGGTTTGGAGCCATATCCATGTTGTATTGATACTGCTTGACGAAATCTTGGGCTAACTCCTTCCAGTTCCTTACAGAAGTCCTGCTCAACTTCATATACCATTCTTGAGATGCCCCAGTAAGGATGTCTTGAAAATAGTACATCCACAATTTCTCATCATCAGTATGAGCGGCTATCCTCCCCACATAGGATTGAAGATGAGTTTTAGGACAAGTAGTGCCATTGTACTTGTCAAATGTTGGTGGCTTGAACTTATGTGGGATTCTTACTCCAGGTACCAATCCCAAGTCGGAAACATCAAAACAAAGAGTGTTTTGGGATTCAATGGACCTGATTTTTTCAGCGAGCTCGTCGAATCTGCGAGTGTTTTCATCTTCAGCATCTAACAGAGTGAACTGCTCATCTTGGTTATCTTCCACAACATGACGAACCCCAGTATTTCTAGGAGGGCTAGCACCTCCATTAACACCAGTCTGATCACCAATACCTCTATTATTACCGTTGCCATCCTGCACCTCTACTTCTGGCCGCTCGACCATTGCCATGAGTCTTTCCTGATTTTGGGCCATACCAATCATTAATGTCATGAACTGGTCCATCCTGTTCCTCAGCTCAGCCAATTCAGTCTGCATCTAATCCATGATCTTAGCTTGGTTTCTACGAGTTGCGTACTGGTGGATGTGGTTATCAGCTATAGTGCCCGAAACCAAATAAAGGTTAGAGGACCTACAACGAGTACCTGTCATGCAAAAATGATATGCAATGCAATGCAAATGCCATGTTTATCATTTCCGAGGTGCCTTACACCCTGATTCCAATCTTAACCACAGAAATCTGAAGATCAGAAATCGTGATATAAAGAGACGTGCCGTGATTATGTGTTTGTGTACAGATAACTGCCAAAGGAATATTTCTAAATAAACTACTCGTTTCAATTAAAAAGAAACCAGACATACGTACAGCGTTCAACAATGAGTTCAAACATCATACATCAAAATAGTGGATTCATCAACAATCCTGATGATATCCACCAACAAAAACTACATTAAGAGAATGAAAGAAAAAAAAATGTCAATCTGACAACTCCAAATCCTTTAACTTTTCACTTGAATACTTGACTTCCTCGAAGAGTATGCGAGTGCGCTGGTGATTTGGTCTTTCGATTAACTCCTTAATCAGAACATCTCTATTCGTGAGAGCTTCAGTCAGCGAACCCATATGCATCAGGAGAGCTTCATCATCACATACCCCCTTATGCCTTTTCACGCTGGCTTGCATTTTGAGTTTCCCCATATCTACCATAGCCTCTCTGGCGCTTTCAAATTACTCTTGACTTTTGCCAAGGTTCTCCGGATACTTCCTCCGTTGTTCATGTGCCTTTTTAAGCTCGTCATCCTTGATCTTTAGCTGTTCCTGCAACTCTGTGTTTTCAATTCTAACCTCATCCCAGGCCTGCTAAAACTTGGCTAGCGTGTCTTTAGTCTGGGCTAAGGCCCGTTTGGTCTTCTTATGAGCTTGAGTGGAAGCATTGGCACCCTTACTAATTTTATGGAAATGTTGAGCTCTTTCGGCAAAATCCTTTTCTCTTGCTGCTAAGATTTTTTCGGCGTCTTGGGCTTTCTGCTTCAACTCTTTGTTGGCATGTAGAGTGTTTTGAAGAAGACTACTCAAATCGGAATTCTCCACCAGAAGCTCCTTCATCAACTTCTGCAGCTTGTCAAATTCCTCGATGGCTACCGTGGAAGGCTGCTCTGGAATTACGGGATATAGAGGGGGTTCCCTTGAAAAAGGCAAGAGTAATTTGTTTACCTTCATTTCAATCCATCTTTCATAATCATAATAAGATCTGCAATCCCCTTTTCCAAAAACTGTTTTTTCTGTTTTACGCAGGTGCCCCAAGCATTCACAGCTTCTCTCAGCATTTCCTCATCTTCAGTCCCTGTAAAGAACAAAGATTTCTCAATATCCCGATTTGTGGGAGGATACCTGGAAGCATATCCAAACTGTCTAATGGCCACGATTGGGTTATAACTGACTCTCCTTTTCCTGCCAATTAGAGGAACATTGGGAAAATTCCCACAACTGGTGATAATCTCTATTCCCAGCAACTGATGATCAAACCAGACAATGTTATTAGCAGTTAATCCCATTATCCGCTTGGACCATTTTAAAGAATCTTTTATATCTACAAAAGCACCTGTCTGAGGTAAATGCTTCAAAAACCAATGAGATAAAAGTGGAGTGCAACAGTTGACAGATCCTCCCCTTCTTTTTTCATTCTTGAAGTGCACAGAGTAGTAAAAATCTCCTAACAAAGTAGGAACTGGATTTTTGAGAACAAAAACTCTTATAGCCTGTATATCCATAAAATCCTGTCGATTAGGGAAAAGAACAATGCCATATATGCACACAGCCAGGATGGAATTGTAAACTGCCCAATTCTTTGCATCAGCAGCCTCTTGAGCTTGATCGGTAAGAAATTCTAAGTGAAAACTTTTGACCCCATTTTTGCTAGCCACATTTCTTTTTAGCACTGAATCTTTCACCTGTACCGCAGCTACAATCTCCTTTATGCTAGGGTGACTACCAGAAAAGAATGGTAATGCTGATTTGACCGGAATTCCCAAAATAAATGAGAATTCTTCCAACGTAGGCATCAAAATATAATCAGGAAAGAGAAAGCATCTCATTGAAGGCTCGTAAAACTGTAGCAAAGTGTGAAGAGCATCATGTTCATACTGTGTGATACTGCGGACCATCTTCACCAATTTCCCATATCTCTTCTGGAAGTTGATAAGAACACCCGGGTCAGCCATAGCTATCACCTTTTGCAGTAAATCTAAAGTAGGTTCTGGGAATTTGTAGGCTACATTATTCTTTCTCTTGGCAACTGTCTCTGTCGAGCCCATTGATTAGAATCAGAAGTGTAATAAGCACCTGTAAATGACAAACATGAATGTTATGACATGATAATGTAATGCAAAAGGGCATGGTATCAACGTGCTCTGTGTCTGTGCTGGACTGTGTACACGGTGTCTGTACAAATCTGGGAATATTACTGTAGATAGAAACCAACTGACTGTAATAGGTTACATCATCTGTCTGTGAAAATACCAAAATATCAGGGTATGTGGGAGGCATGGTCACCTGCAAACCTGTAAACACCCGCCCATACTCACATGTGGGTACTAAAACAGCGGTTCCTCAGTTTCGGATTCTCTATTTTGAGAAGCAATAGTACATTCATCCCTCGGGGTACAATACTATCGCCAAACAAAGAGAACATCCACTGATTCCCCAAAAAATAAAGACCATCCTATGCAAGTTCCAAAGTGGGCCCTCGGGTGCGAATGGGTTTGCCACAGAATGTGGTCTGCCACTGTCACCACTAAAGAGGGATGTTTCCACTAAGGTCCTCAATGATCGGTCACCGGAGTCGACAGCTTCCTAGGTTAACACCCTGAAATGCACAAGACGCGCAAATCAGAACATCTCCCAAGAAAACCCCGTCTGGTTGTGGATTTCGTATAAACCATACATAACAAGATGCTACGTAGGCGACACTACTTTCCACTCTAATCCTATGTATGTACTCAAGCCTGTGTAATGGGCTTATCTCTCATAATACCCATCCCGCCAAACAAAAAACCAGCACAACACAGTCCAGTATAATAATGAAATATGATGCAGTAAATGCGGTAAATACAATAATGTACAGTAAAGCTGTAAAACAGTAAAACAGCAAAAACAACATCAAAGTAAACACCCAATGAAAGAAAAACAAACAAGCGCTAGGATTGACTCGCAAAAGGGGATGGACCAGCAAGAGGTAAACCTGTCCCCAGCAGAGTCGCCAGCTGTCGCTCCTAGGATTTTCATCCAAGTACAAACGCGAAAGTGGCGCAGAAACAGAGTCGCCAGCAATGTGTATTTATCCCAAGAGAGGGAAAGGAAACACTGCGTAAACTTGAGGGAAGGAAAGAACGAGGTCTCGCGACCAAGAGAAATGGGTAAGGGAGTCGGTTACGCGAGGGGAAGGTATTAGCACCCCCACGCGTCCATCGTACTCGATGGGATCCACGCTTGCTGTCTCGATCAAAGGGTGTAAGGAACTGGAAATCAACTGCTAACTGGAGAACTGGAAATGAAAGATAGAAAGGAGAAGGGAGGGGAGAAAGAAGTGACTCGATAGGAGATTATCGTTGTCCTAGGCCTACGTATTTCCTCAGTGCAATGGGAAAGTCAGAGTCAACGTAGTTCGACGGACTACAGGGAAGGTTGCTCGTCGAGATATCGCATCTCGTGCTTACGTATCTTCAATCAGACGAGAAAGAAGAATCAGAGCAAATGTAGTTCGGCTCAACAAGGGTTGCTTTGTTTGTATTATTTAATGGAAACGTCAGAGTGCGCATTCCAGCAGTTAGGTGTTACAGCTCGCTGTAGGGAGACTTAGGCGTTACCTATTTGTGGTAGAACGGATATGACGAGTCCTTAAGAATGGAATAAAGGAGATGAGAAGAGAATTGATTGTATGTTTTTGTATTTTGAAAAGAAGTGTTTTGATTATTTTGTGTTTACAATGCATATTGTATTTAAGTCTTTCACGTAGGATCGAATGCCTCGCATATTGACCCAAGACGGGACATATGATAAACATTCTAAAAGAGTGAGAGAAGACCCCTCACTATCTTATTATCACATGAAAGGCTCAAATACAATATATGTTATGCCTTTATTAGATGTTTTGCTTTTTGTTTTGAGGTGAGGAGAAGAGAGACTCAAAGGTTAAGAAAGGTAACAGTCTAAAGGGAGACCAATAATCCTAAGAGTTATCATGCTTGGATGTTCCTAATGGTTAAGTGTGGTTTAGAAACCTAAGTCTAAAAGAAAAGAGAAGAAGAGTGAGTTCTAACTTACTTCAAAGATTGAAGTTAAGTTAAGAACTCAAAGGGATGAAAGTAGTGAAATGTAAAAGAAGCATAAGATGCTTATCACAATCACAACTTGAAAGCTTAAAAGAGATAAGAAAAGAGGTTGTATGTGGGTGCTCTCCCACATATTTGACTTACCATTAGCCCCTGAAAATGTTAGCAAAACAATTTACAAGTGAAGAAATAAGGAGAGAAGAACAAGTAAGAATCAAACAAGTTTGGAACTAAAGAAGAAAGATCCTAAAGGTTGAGAAAGCTTCTAGGTCAGAACTTATACCCTGAGAAAGTCCTCTAAGGTTAAGAGATCAAACATAAACAAACTATGCACTAACAATGTCTTAAACAACAAAGAAATGCACCATAAAAGTAATTGATGAAAGATGAATGATTATGCAAGATGAACATGCACTAATGCCTAATGAAATGTCAAAGCCAGAATCATACATCATATATGAATGTCCTATAATGCATATGAATGGGCATACAAGTTATGAAAATGAATGGTCAAGTATAAGAAGTTAGATGAAGAAGAAGTGAGAAGAGAAGAAACAAGTTTCACTTAAAGAAACGAAGTAACATGGAACACAAGTTAAAGTGGCAAACCAAAAATGGATGAACATGGATCATAGATCAGTACCAAATGACATTTAAGATGTAATTATAATGCAAGAATTAATCATACAAGATGCATATGCAAACCACATTAAAACTAGTTAAGAAAGAAAGATGAATAAGGTCAAACATAAACAAGTATTCAAGATGATATAAATGAACATTTAAATGCATGAGATGATTATGGGTCAGTAGCATACCAAATATGAGATGCAATTAGAATGCATGAATAGACATTGATGTTTCAAGTACAAGTCATGTTAATGGTTAGAAGAGAAGAGAAGTGAAACTAGGTCATAAGAAATCAAGTAAGGATGTATTTAGAACATATACACAATCAAATGAAAATACAATGCAAATGACTTATGATTCACATCAAGGGACCTATAACATCCTAATGAGGTCCTATAATCTCACACAAAGCAAACCTAATAAGATGGCACAAGTGCCTTCTCAAACTATGCTAGAAAGAAGTAAAAGAATGAACACAAATGTTACTTCAAACACAAGGCATCAAACAATTACCAAAACAAATGAGAAAATTATGAAAGTAGGTCACAAACCACCTAAGTCAGAGCCAAAACATACATCAAAATCTCAAGGTAAAATTCAAAAGGGAACATGCTCAAACCAATCCACAAAGTCATATTGAAACACATCAAAAGAATGCATAAAGATGTACATGATAATTAATGATAAAATGACTTTAAAAATAAATAAAAAATATTTTTAGACACTTCAAAGTATTGTTTAATCATGGAAAAAAGAATGTGTGCAAAATATTATGTGAGTCAAGAGAAATAAAATGGAGAAGTTCAAATATCAATGAAGAAGATCATTTAAAAAGAAAATAAAATAAAATAATGAAAATATAAGCAAAAATCAATAAAATCAGAATTAAAAAATGTAGAAAATTATTTAAATGTGTCTTGATGTCATGTGAATTTATTTGGAATTTTTAGAATGCATTTGGTCTTTTTAAAAAAATAAAATCAAAACAATATAAACAAAGAAATTAAAAGGAGAAAGAAAATATGCAGGGAGTGTGAACATAGTAAAAGCCACGTTCAAACTTCATTGGGCTTAAAAGCAGGGTGTGTGAATAGAATTTATGATCCAAGTCCAATAACACGCGTAGCTCACAGAATTAAGGTGTGCCTTCAGTCAACAGTTGACTCAATCTTAGCCACATGATGCAAGTCAATCAGATCAATCATGAAAGTAATCGAATCTAAAGGTTCACATACAAAGCACATCATAACAAACATGCACGCACACACATGAAATGAGTCAAAGTCAAATTCTAAAGAAAAGAGAGGCACGCGTGAGGCACATGCCTCATTAATGCGTTGGCAAGCTCCTGGCCTTTGGATTAAACACAAATCAACGGACGCGTTTTAAAGTTACAAAACCCTAGCCTGAAAATCTCACCGACCGGAGAAGGACCTCCGGTCATCTTCTCCGGCCAACCTCCGGCCACTGGAAAACTCCAAACCTCCCAGAAATTCACAAAATGTATACCAAAAGAAAGCTAAGCTCAAGAGGAACACGAATCCATCAATAAAAATCACATATCAAGCATGTACAGAGAGAATCGAAGGGGAGAAGTTTTGCCCTAGGTTTTGGATCTAAGCTTCTAACAAGCTCTATCAACTAGCCAGAGTTCAAGAGCTTCTAGTAAGCTGAAATCAACATAAAACAAGCTTAGAATCAGTGAATTCGTGCAAGAAAAGTTTGAACTGAAACCTGAAAATTAATGAATCTTGAGATTAAAAGAAGGACAGAGAGGAGGATCCTGAGCTTCTCGTGCTTGATCTGAGCAAAATAAATGCTTATAGTAGCTTGATCTTGAGGATAACAGAGAGATTCAAACTTGAGATAGATACTACACTTGGAAGCTTCACTTGTTCTTGGTCCAAAACTCCAAAAGATGAAAAATGAATGAAGATGATGATGAATTCATATGAAAAGAGAGAGAAAGCTTAGGGAGAAATTCAGAGAGTGAAGTTGGTGAAAATGGGAAAAAATGAAGTCTCTCCCAAAGTTAGTTAGAGTGAAGCTTTTATATCCAAGGTTAGTTTCTAACTGTCATAGTTGACAGTTAGAACTATGGTTGAGTTAAAATGGTGGTGTTAAGCAATGAAGGGGTGTGGCTGCAAACTGAAATGAGATAAAGAGTGAACTCGTGTGTGTTGTGATTGTTCATGTTGTATGATGAAAAAGAATGATGATGATGATGGTATGATATGTTGCTGTAGTATGGCCACCTTGTTGAACAAGTTTACTTCCTTCCCTTTCATGTATGGAGCAGGTTATGTACATGTATGGCATGTGGGATGTTGGTCCAAATGAGGTAAAGAGTGGAAATGTGGAGGTACACGCGTGTGAATGTGAATCAGCTAACAACAACAAATGCCAAACACTTCTTATTTTGGCAGCCAAGACACAATGGAAGTGTTAATGTTTGGGGATGAAGTTCTCTCATGTTGATGGATGAAATGGTGAGTTTTTGGTATCAATGGAAAGATGATCTATCATAGAGCAAGTTTGGTATTAATTTTAAGTTAAATAGAAGCTTGCAAAGTGGTAGAAAATAGCTTAGAACATAAGAAACCAACACTGCATCATAGGCGTGCCAAGTTGCCTGTAGACCTCGTCATGAACCTAAGGATTTTTCCGTGTGAAGCCTCCATGTTTGGACCACTATAACCCTTCATAATTTGTTCAAGTGAGAAAATGTCCAACATCAAAGTTAAAGAGGACATGGAGATGAACAACTTTGATGTTCAACATTTTTCCATTTGGAACCTCTATCATTGAGAAAATTAGCTTGACATTTGGCACACCACATGCTTGATGAAATTATGGCCGAGGACCTTGAGATTACCTTGTCATGACCTGGTTTTTACCTTGGTTTTGTCAAACTTTGATTGATCATAACTCCCTCAATTTTGATCCAATGGAAGAGTTCTTTATATGGATTTGAAGCTTAAGATGTGATCTTTGATTGGATCAACTTAGGCCTGAAGTTTTAAGGTTTTATCTTGAAGAAATAATGCCTTGAAGTGTAGTGCAAAATGATCCAAACTAGCCATTTTTGGAAACCCTAAATTTCTAAAAATGGAAACTTGGTACAATTCTTGATTTTTGATGAACCTCTTGACATTTCTTGATCAAATCTTGTCCAATGAACATATGTAACTTGAATTTCATGAATTTGACCCAAAAAGGTTAGGAGTTGACTTTTCCCTCTGCACAGTTGACTTTTTCATCAATTTCTTGATTCTCAAGCAACTGACCAATTGATCCTCTTCTGAAATGAACTAATGGGCAATCTTCCATCCCTAGATACTTGATATCATGTAGAAAACATTGAGATCAAGTTTGAACCAAAATTTCATCAGGAGACTGCTTGAATCACAAACCCTAATTTGGACTGTTTTTGCTAGGAGATGATGAACTGTCCAACTTTTTGGTGAATTCTCTTCTTCCAATGACTTGTGGGATCAATTGAGATCATATGAGACATAAGAGAATCTTGAGGCTTGCTTGAAGACCTTAGGCTTTAGCTCTCCTTCTTTGAATAGTCAATGCTCTAAAATCAACTAATCACATGCCCTTTGCAACTTGTATGAGATATGAGATGAAATGAGATATAAATGCAATGTAATGAAACATAAGCTATGTAATAACAAGAGGGAAAATTTTGGGGTGTTACACATACTAGCTACAAGTTCTCATGCATCCTACTCCTGTCATCATTTTCATCACCAAATAATCATCATATAACACGTCAACACATAGCAGCAATTTACAGCAACATTACACCATTACTATAATATAAAACAGATATTTTCCATGAATTTTAAGTCAATAAAATCATATTTTTCAGTCCCAGGTCGCGCTAAGCGAGCCCCACCCGCGCTAAGTGCACAACTCACTGCCTTGAAGAGGTGAAATTCCTCCAGACCGCGCTAGGCCGCGTTAAGCGCCCTCGGTGATTTTGGCAGAAAACCCCTGCGATAACAACACTTCTCCATCTGCGATTCAACACCCCTAAAACAGATTTTATCCATAAATTATCACATATTATGTTATGATAACCTATAACTATCACATATACATCAATAACAACAATCATCACATAGCGAATCTTCAAAATCCATCATCCCTAACCTCCAATTCCTAGGTTTTCCCCCAAAACCCCAATTACCCACCAACACCTAATCTTTATATCAAAATATTGCAAAGTGATACTCCCCATACCTTAGTGTCTTGATTCTTTCGATCTTCTCTTGAAGTTTCACCGGAAATCCCTCTATGCCCTAGCCTCCTCCACTATTCTAGTGTTCTTCAGAGCACTCTTTTCTTTCTTTCAACCAAAATAACACGAATAATGAAAACTCCCCTCACTATTCCTTGTTTTAACTCAAAATACCCCTAAATGTGCTCTTCCCATCTTACCCCCACTTATCCCTCACCAATGACCATCATACCCTCAAGGCTTCTAACACTCTTATTTTAAATAATAATAATAATAATTTGAATAATGTGATACAATTATTCTTACCATCAATATTATTAATATAATTCCACCACAATGTCATCAAATTACCGTATATTCACAAATAATTAATAATTAACTAAATATGAATTTAGGGCGTTACTGTAGCGAGCGATTTTGGACGTGGTTCTTAAGCACTGCCGCTCTGGGTTACTACAGGTCGATTCATTTTTTATTCTATTAAAGCTGATGAAGGAATGGAAATAGATGTCTCCAACTAACCCTGCTTTACAAACTGAGGTCTAAAAGTCAAAACTGTTGGTTTACAGATGCGATCAATGTGCCGGGGGGGGGGGGGGGGCTCTCTTAGGTTATTTTGGTTGAATTTAGACTTTTGGTGGGGAATACGGACTCAGATATTTTGGTGGATATGTGAGGATTTGTGACCTGAGGTTTTTTGATGTTGGTGTTCTCGCTAAGATTTTTCTTTCAATCTTATGCCTACGTATTCCCGTTTACCGAAACAGGGAAATCAGAGCGATCGTAGTTCCTCCTATTCTATGGGAGGAAATGGTGTTTTGGTGTCTTGTTCAAAGCCCAAGACGTGAAGCTGAAAAGGTGGTTTATTTCTTCTTTAAAGCCCAAGATGTGAAGCTGAAGGGTCTATTTGTATCTTGTTCGAAGCCCAAGATATGAAGCTAAAGGGTTTTGACTTTAGAGAGAATTTGTCATCTCTAAAGAGGGTCTGTTTGACACAACTGTTGGGTGACTGACTATAAAGGAGAGTTACTTTAACCGGGATATATGAATCCTAGCAATGCCATAATTTCCTTTATAGGGGGTTTTAACCTGAAGGAGAAGACTTTAACTCAGTGTAGAGCAATGCCATCTTTCCTTAGGAATTTCTCATGCTAAAAGAGGGACAGTGGCGTGGATGTAAATAATCCAGAGGCTTGCCGCTTACAGCGATTAGATGAAAAGAGTTGTTGATGTTTGTATCCTGTGAATGCGGCACAGTTTTGATGCTAAAAGGTTGATTGACTCAACCGGGGTTTTTCTTATACAAAGCCTAAGAGGAGGCTATTGGCCCAACAAGAGGGTGGTTTTTGTATGTGTCTTGTACGAAGCCCAAGACGGAGGCTAAAGGTTGACTCAACAAGATATTCTTTTATACTCAACAAGAGAGTGTTTTGTATCTCGTACGAAGCCCGAGATAGAGGCTAAAAGGATTATTGACTCAACAAGAGAGTCTTTTTGTATCTCGTACGAAGCCCGAGATAGAGGCTAAAAGGAGTGTTGTTTCAGTTGAGTGACAGGTCCAGTAGGTTGGTTAAAAGAGAAAATCAGTTCTTATAAAGAGACTGATTAAAGGTAAGGCTATGCTTTGGGATTGATCAGAGGATCATGGTTATTTCCTGTTATTTAAGGAAATGAGGAATCCAGAGGGTATTGGAGACTGTCCGAGTCTACTGGTGTTTTTCCCTACTTGAGAATGCCTTCGAGACTCAAGGAGATTAGACTATCCAAGTCTAGAGTTTTATCTTTTGTACTATGCTTAAAGAAGCAGTAGTAGTACATTCATGGTAGAAAGATCTAGACTCTTTGAAAGTCTGTTCTATTAAGATGACTAATTTCTGTTCCTATACCTCTAGGAGGTCATCGGGACAATTTGTACGAAGCCCAAGCAAAGGCTGGAAACTTTTAAGAAGCCGAGGGAAAATTTGTACGAAGCCCAAGAGGAGGCTCTCTTCCCGAAGGAAGAATCCTTATACGAAGCCTAAGAGGAGGCTGTGAATACTTCTAAGAAGCCGTAGGGTCCTTTTACAACGCCTAAGAGGAGGCGGGGATGCTTTTAGGAAGCCTGTGGGTCCCCAAACCCCGAGAAATTCAAGACAGGCTATTCACAGAGAATAGATCAAGCCAGGAAAGTCCGAGAATTTGGAAGAAACTCAAGAGATGCCATTCACGGAGAAAAGATCATCTCTGGGGAGTAGAGTTTCTTTGATGATTACTAAGGGTGACAGTCTGAGAAAGGGTTCACCGAGAATGTTGCCTTTCACGTCTCCATATTCTTTAACCCCAAGAGGAGGGAAGATTGTGTCTTGTAATCTTATGGGGGATCAAGTTTTGTCTATTTAAGAGTGATCAACAGGGCTTAGTGCTAGACGTAGTTTCCGGGGAAACTCTAAATATCTATACTAGTATTACACAGTTGATATGAGTTTATGAAAGAAGACTTACAGTAAAACAGCCCCACAATACAGTTTATATGTATATGAAAGCGGGTAAAGAAAGCATATAAACACTTACTCGATTGTAGAGCTTACATGCTGTTTGGTTAGTTGTTCAACAAAGAATGATTGAAAACAACATTATATTCAAAATTCAAAGGAGAAAGTATTTTGAAAAGATGTTGGGGCTTACAGCTCAAGGAGAGGCCCGAGGTTTATCAGTGATCGCACTGTCGTTTTGTACAGAGGGACTTATACAAGTGACTGAGGCCCAAGAAACGTTTTCTGTATAAGGGGATGGGTCTTACACTCTCTCAAGAGGCCCAAGTGTTTAAAAAAGAAGACGAATGGGGCTTACAACACGAGGGTAGGCCCAGATGATTGGTTTTTTTATTGGCGATCGCGCCGAGGTTTTCTTTTAACGCAGGGGGACTTATACAATGTCTGAGGCCCAAAAAGTTTTGGTTAAAAGGGGATTGGGTCTTACACTCTAATAGAGACCCAAAAGATTTATTTTTGTACAAGTGGTGGGGCCTACAGCTCAAGGAGAGGCCCAGGGTCATTTGTTTGAAAATGGCGATCGCGCCGAGATTTTTGAAAACGCGGTGGGTCTTATACAATGCATTGAGGCCCAAAATAGTTTGGTTTTCAAAGGGGGTTGGGTCTTACACTCTAATAGAGGCCCAAAAGATTTTGAATGGGTCTTATAGCTTGAGGAGAGGCCCAAGGTTTATTTTTCAACTGACGATGATCGCGTCGAACTTTTTGAAATACAACGGGACTTATACAATAAGTGAGGCCCAAAAATAGGTTTGTATTTACAAAGGATTGGGTCTTACACTCTATTAGAGGCCCATAAGTGTTTCTAAAAGGTTTGATGAGGGTTGAATTAATCAAAACCCTAATTTGTTTCCAAAATGTATTTTAATTAAATAAAAAATTCAATTAAAATGATCAAAATTGTTTAACTTGTGGAAAAAAAATTGTGATCTTGGATTAATGTTTCAAAAATCATGTTTTGACCTACAAAATGATTAGAAGTCATTAAAATTTGCAAAATCAAGAAGGAAAAAATATTTTAAATGTCAAAAACAATTAAAATATTAATTCTTTGCAAGAATATCAATTATATGAAATAAATAATATTTTTGTGATTTTTTGGCAAAATAAAATATTTTAACATTTTTGTGAATTATTAAAAAAAGAATCAACTCAAAATCATTAAAACTCAGAGAGAAATTAGTTTTTGAATCAATTAAATAAAATCACAAAATTCAAATATTTGAATTTTCAAAAAGGGCGCCAAGAACAACCAAGAACACGCGCGTGTTCTGAGTTTTGCCCAGATTTGCATTTTCTCTCCAATCTCACTGAATACTTGATGGAATCATGCAAACCACCTATCAATCTGCTCGTTTCAACCTCACGATCATGTCTATGGTCTTTAATTTCATTTATTTTTAACATGGAATAAGAAATCAAGACAAAACCTCAAGAACCCTAAAATTTGCATGAAGGCTGAGAATTTTGATACACGATTCAAACAAAGCAATTAATTGAGGGGAAACATTCTATGCATGATTATGAACATTTGGCAAAAGTATTGTGCGAGGAAATATGCATAGATTAAGAGATGACCAAGTTTCGGCTTACTTGAAGGTCGTGACAGCAAGAGCAATGTGATTTTTGAGTTGGAGGTGTTACAGATGAGTTGTGATGATCTGAACAGCTTCCCTACACCCTATGGAGTGTGTTTGAATGCTTGGACTTGATTGGAAATGGCTGGATCACTTCATGGCATCTCAGCTGCATCTTGGTTAAAACCTTGAGCAACTGGCTGGTGATTCTGAGAAATAAGTGTTCCAGATGTTGTTTAAGTGTTTGGATCACTCCTATATTATGTTTATGAGGTGTGTGTGTGTGTGATTGGTTTGATTGGAATTGTTCTCAAACTCAAAACCCGATAGTGACTTGCTTTGGAAGGCAAAATTGGAGTGAAGAAGGAGATTTTGAGGAAAGCATCTGTTTGATGGCTTTGGTGTACTCAAACTGAGCACAAATGAGCTCTATTTATAGTAAATCAAGTTTGTTTTGCAAGCAATAGTGAATGGCAACTGCAGCAGAGGTTTGGTCAATGGTTGCACTTTGGAATCCAAGTCTCCTCTAGCCATTGACTAGAGGTTAGGGCACAGGGTTGTGGTTCCCTTGGTCTTGGATAAGTCTTGACTGAATTCAGTTGCAAATGGCTCAGTTCATGCCACCTTGGTGTATGCATTGAATGCTCCAATCCAAAATTGGAGTTTTGTCCCTCTTTTAGGAAATTCTAGGTTTGGCATGCTACTTCTTGTTCCAAGGACTTTGGAGGCTTGGCTCAGTGTTTGTCCCCTTTAGATTTGATCCTCAGATGTGTCCAAAGTGATGACAAGGCTTGGAATTATCTGATTTTTCCAAATCGAGCAAAAATGCAAAATTCTGCCTAGCCTTGGCAGTTTTCAGCAAGGCATATTTCCATTGTCATATCTCTTGGCCCAAGTGGAATTTGGTGATGTTCTTGGCCATTTTGGAAAGCCCTCATATGATACAACAACTGTTTGATCATATTTAGTTTTGATACCTTTTGGATCCAAGTGAAAAATCCCCCTACATTTGGAAAAAAGTGAAGGCAGATTCTGACTTAGTGAAAATTTCACTAAGTGTTGGAAAATAATGACATTTTCACTTTTTGTGATTTTGATCATTCCATAACTCAAAATCCATGAGGAATTTGGAGGGAGGTCAGTTTTAAGCTTTTGTAGAGGGCAATGAGATCTACAAATCAAGCTTTGGATGGGGAAAATGGCTTTTTGGTTTAGGAGTTATGATCCTCCAAAGTTCGTACCCTTGCCACTTTGTTCATAACTTAGAAAATTTTCTAAGTTTTTATGGTTACCCCTTTTACAAGTTATCCCACTTTTCTTAATTTTTCTTGATGAATGATGATTCAAATCATACATTAACATCATTTTAGGGTCAAAAAACCATTTTTGTGAAAAATCTCAAAAAGTCAAAGTTGACTTTTGTGCACAGTTGACTTTTTGTCAGATGAATTCCAAACTGTGCGATCCTTTGGGAAATCATGTCCTTGACCTAAATCAAACTTGAGGGACATGTTCCATGGATGTTATAGGGTATATTGAATCATGTCCTAGGGTTTGGGAGCATGTCCTGGTCAAAAGTCAAAGCTACAGTTGACTTTTTCCTCAAAAGCCTAGCTGTGGAACTGATGAAATTGAGACTTGCTGCTTAAGCTTCCTAGATCAATCCATTGTTACAAATGGATCAATGTGGTATGTTGGAGACCCTCAAATCATGTCTTGAGGTCTTGGCTCATAATTTATCCCAAAAGTCAACTTAGGGGTGAATTAGGTCAAGAAACCCTAATTCCTAATTTTTGATGTATGCATCCCCTGAGGTCAAATTGACTTGATGCTTGGGCCCATGAGGTTCCATGGAGTATTTTAGGATATGATTTGAAGCATTGGCTCATGCCCAGAGGAAAATTTCCATCTGGAGGCCCTGGTCGACCAAACCCTAATTTGGTGACACTGGCGATCTTGAGGCTTGATCCACCTAGAAGGGAGCAGCCTTGTGCTTAATCCTTGAAGTGGGAGTTATCTTGATCCCTTGTGGATATTTGAGAGGCTATATAATTTGAAGATCATGTCATTTGTTGATTGATCCTTTGTCTAAAAGCTCTGAGAGGGCTCGAAACCCTAAATTTGATTGTAATGGATGCTCACCCATCTTTGGGGAGACTGATGAGGTATGATGGTTCCTCCATATTGTGATGATGATTTTCACAATGATGGGAAATCTTAGTGGTCAAAATTTGGGGTATGACAGATGCCCCTATTTAATCTTCTTGGACCTGAAGGTATGAATGGCGAAGGTATTCGGCCATTCGGGGTGCAAGAGGATTAAATATCGGAATACCCGAAATTTTGATGGTGGTTAAGAATGGCAGCTTGCGCATCCTTCTTCTTTTGCTAAGCAGTGATGCTTAGAAATGGTAAAAACTTCCCCTCGATCCTGGTTTCCTACCAAGGAACTGGTATTAGTTTCTGAAATAAACTTCACCTCGATCTTGGTTTCCTACCAAGGAACTGGTCTTAGTTTCTGAAATAAACTTCCCCTCGATCCTGGTTTCCCACCAAGGAACTGGTCTCAGTTTCTGAAATAAACTTCCCCTCGATCCTGGTTTCTTACCAAGGAACTGGTCTTAGTTTCTAAAATAAACTTCCCCTCGATCCTGGTTTCCTACCAAGGAACTGGTCTAAGTTTCTGAAATGAACTTCCCCTCGATCCTGGTTTCCTACCAAGGAATTGGTCTCAGTTTCTGAAATAAACTTCCCCTCGATCCTGGTTTCCTACCAAGGAACTGGTCTAAGTTTCTTTTGTCAATAAACTTTCTTGATAAGGGACGCTATTCGTAGCGGTTTTCCTCAAACTTCTCGCCGAATTTTCCTGGGGAGATGCCATTTGATAGAAAAAGTTTTGCTGTCAGAGTTGCTGGGGAACCCAGTCGTCTGAGTTGTAGAGGTGTACAAACTTCTCTGTTTGGAGACGCCATTTTCCGACTCTACTGGGGAAAACGAGTCTCTTGAGAGACTGCTTTCACGCTTGGGGATTGTCGCTCCCGGGATTTTCATCCAGGTACAAACGTGAAAGTGGCACGGAACAGAGTCGCCAGCAATGTGTATTTATCCCATAAGGAGGGAAAGGAAACACTGCATAAACCTGAGGGAAAGGAAAGAGCATGGTCTTGCGACCAAGAGATCTGGGTTCGGGAGTCGGTTACGCGAGAGGAAGGTGTTAGCACCCCACGCGTCCATCGTACCCGATGGGATCCACGTTCGCTGTCTCGATCAAAGGGTGTTGTCGTCTGGAGCTCCACTGCTACTGGAAAAGATAAGGAACGAGAACGGAAGATAACGGAAACAAATGTAGGGAAAATAAAAGAAGTGCTCGAATGGGCCCTACCCCACTGCCTACGTATCTCATCGGGAACATGAGAATCAGAGCGACGTAGTTCCCCTCAGCTAAGGGAAAGTTGTTTGTGTTTTTTAGGGAACGACTAATGTTCTAGCTCAGGTGTTGCAGACTCACTGAATCGAGTGCGTTACCATTCAATGGGGTGAGTAATGTTCCAGTTCAAGAGTGGCATTGGGCTCAACATTGGGGTGTGAAAAACAAATAATGACCCAGTCCACAAAGGCACGTGTGTGTGTGTGTATTCAGGTGTATTTCAGTTAACATGTGATTTAATCATAACCTTAGGATTCAGCCAATGAAATCAATCAAGCAAAGTAAACCAATCTAATGGATGAGGACGCAAACACATGTTAGTTACCCTACACACACGCACACGCAAGCATATGAGGCAAAAAAAATGAAGCACGTGATCAGCCACCTCCTCCTTAATGTGTTGGCAACGCATAAGCCTTTGGATCAAAATAAATCGGACGGACGTGTTTTAAACTGGCATAAACCCTAATCGCAAACCTCACTGGCCAGAGAATGACCTCCGGTCATCTTCTCCGGCCACTCTCCGGCAACTGTAAACACTACATGATTCCAGAAATCAACAAACCATATACCATTCGAAAGAGGAAGTTACAAGGATCACGAATCTAGGCTCAGTTTTCGCATACCACATAGCCTTAATTTTTCAACTATGCTTCTAATGAGCCTATCAACTAGCCAGGACTCACACTGCTTCTATTAAGCCACAATCAACATAAAAACAAGCTCAAATCACATGAATTCGTGCAAGCCAAGTTAGAGAAATGTGCACCTGAAACTGTGAAGAAACTTGGATCCAAAGAAAACCAGAGAGAAACAATTAACCTTGAGCTTTCTAAGAGCAAAATAAATGCTCTGAATCCTTAGATCTTGAAGCAGATAGGTGGAAATTTGAAAATGTAATGCAGCTGCACTTGGAGGATTGTTGTTGATTTAGTGTATTCTTGATCCAAAAATACCAAACAATGATGATGATTGATAAAGATGAGTGATGGAAGTGATGAATTCGTGTGAGATCAGAGAGAGAGAATAGAGAGAATTTTGAGAGAAAGAGAGTAAGAATGATTTGAAGTGAGAGTGAAAATGAAGTGTTGTTCAATTCTGAATGATTTCTAAATATATATGTTGAGTTAAATGGTAACTATGGTGGTTAATTGGGTGAGTTAAGTGAGTTTAACTGAGTTCACCCTAACTAACTGAGTTAAGTTAGTTAGGGGTGAGTTAGGGAGGTTTGCTATGGTGTGGAGTGTTTATGACAGCTTATGGTGATGCAAGAAATGAATGGTGATGATAGTGTGATCAGTGGTGGCAGCAAGCTTGTTGAACAAGTTTGTTTATTCTTCTTTGGTGTATGGCTGCAATGTATGTGCATGATGTGTAAAAAAGTGTTTGTTCAAATGAAGTAAAAAGCAGCTGGTATGAAGTGTTTGTATGCGTGTGAATAAGCTAAACAACAACACCAATGTCATGACATCATCCTCTTTTTAGCAGCACCATGTTCAATGGAAATGTGGGAGTTTGAGAAGGAATTTCTCTATGTATAAGGCATGAAATCATGAGCTTTTGATGGTTATGGAAAGATGGAACATGATAGAACAAGATTGGTATGGAAATTGAATTGAAATAGGGCCTCAAACACACTTGAAAATGGCCATGAACTTAAGTATACCAAAACTGGTTTGTGGGCGAGGCAAACTTGGCAGGCATGGCAACAATGGCGCATGAATTTTCAGAATAGAGCAACCATCTTTGAACCCTAATATCTCCTTCATAAATTGCTCAAATGGAAAAATGTCCTACACCAAAGTTGAAGAGGACATTGAGATGAACAACTTTGATGTTCAACATTTTTTCCATTTGGAGCTTACATCATTGTGAAAAGTAGCTTGACATTTTGCCCACCATGTGTTTGATGAAATTATGGCGCGCAGACCTAGGCTTGCCTTGCCATGACTTGGTTTCTTGACCTAGTTTTGTCAAACTTTGATCAATCATAACTCTCTCAATTTTGATCCAATGGAAGAGTTCTTTATATGGATTTGAAGCTTGGAATGTGATCTTAAATTAGCTCAACTTAGGCCTGAAGTTTGGAGCTTGCATCTTGAAGTGAGGTGCAAGATGATGCAAAAGTTTCCAATTTTAGAAACCCTAATTTCCAAATTTGGCAACTTTATACACTCTAGATTTTTCATGATTCCTCCATCATTTCTTGATCAAATCTTTTCCAATGAACATATGTAACTTGAATTTCATGATTTTGACCTCAAAAAGTCAGGAGTTGACTTTTTCCGCTGCACAGTTGACTTTTCCCCAAATTGCCTAATTCTCAATCAATTGGTCAATTGAACCTCTTCTGAAATGAATCAATGGGCAATCTTCCATCCTTAAACCTTTGAGGACATGTAGAATACCATGAGATCAAGTCTTGCCTAAGAAATAAGAAATAAACTGCTTTCCTGGCAAACCCTAGTTTTAAACCCTCAGTCTAGGAGAAAATGGCACATCCTCCAAATCCAAATTCCCCTGAATATGATGTAAATCTTGTCTAACAAAGATGAGATATGATATTTGGAGGTGATAAAAACTCAAAGATCCTGCCCATTGGGGCATTCTACTCAAGAATTCCAAAACCCTAGTTTTGCACTGAGTAGGAAGATGTGATTCCCTTGCTTTCTCTTGTCAATCTTGATCATATGATAAGGTGATGACTTAATTAAGACATCTTGACACTCAAGGCTCCTTGGATTTGACTTAAGCAACCTGATACCATGCCAAAGAACCAATGAAATGCAAATGATGATTATACCAAAATGCAATGCAGCATAAGCCAGTAAAAGCTAAAAGCAAAAGGGCAAATTTTGAGGTGCTACAGGGATATTGCATCATACTTTTCTCGGAATCTTCCAGGAGAAACGCCATATGATGTGATCCAATTTTGAGGTGCTGATGACCTTTTCATCAGCGGTTTTTTCGGAGAAAAACGGTTGTATTGCCGAATCTCTACTTAAGAGGCTTCTTCTAGGGATTTTCCTTAATCCGGGAAAGCAAAAATATCATCTTCAATGGCGAAGAGTGACATCGGTTGAAGGTTCTCTGGTCTTTCAGAGGTTCAAGTTATCAAAGTGGTCAAGGTCCAATTCTGATCCAGAACTAAACTGGAGGAGAGAGATTGTTCAGACGCAACCTTTCCTGACGAGGAAAGAACTTGACAACTCGATTGAGAAGACTGTTATCACTAGGGGACAAGACCGACGGGAGTGATAGTGATATAATATGAATATGAATGTAAATCAATAATGCATGATGTATGTATGTATATGCTGACAAAACTGACGCGCCATACAGACTAATAGATGAACACGACTGAATACTCGGCCATCGCGGGGCAAAGAAGTACCGCTGGTTCAAGATAGTAATTCCGCCTTGCTTAGGAGAGATGGTCCCTGTTGGGAGCGACGCTGGTCGGGCTTAGGAGATGGGAGCTCGGCCGAAGAGGTCAGATGGAGCATTCGCATCTGACATAACTGATCCTTCATTCAGGAATACTGGTTTAGAAGGAGTACTTTGATTCTGCACTTTGAGGCTTGAACATCTTTGGAGAAGCGATCGATGTTCTTTCGATGTTCAACCGTCAAAAGAAATTGCCATCTTTATTTTTAAAAGCAGAACAATTTTAACAAGTAAATTCATTTTTGTTTCGTTTCAAGAATCGTTGATCATGTTAAAAACATCATTCTGCAAATCGTTCAGCCAAACGCGTAATTCCATGGAGCATTTACAAAGTTTAAAAATGGTAATTTACAGGGAAAAGGGGCTACGTTGAAACATAACGACCACTATCCTTCTACCAACTTTGAATTCTGGGCATCCTGAGCTTCTGTCGATGATGACCTTAACTGGAGCTTTCCTGAAGGACGATGTAACTGCTGCTGAGGGACTTGCCCCTTTGTCGAAAGTAGTTACTTGCCATTATCCCTAATTTTTTCACCGGGATGATTTTGGATCATGTGTCTAATTTTTTCCTGGACCGCCCATTCGGGTTTTCAATCCACCGAGACGTTTTTTTTAGGAGAAGTATTTCTTGACTACATCAACATTTGTGGGGTAGGCAAATTCCTCTCCGTCCATGGTTGCAAGTCTCAAGGCACCGCCTGAGAAAGTTTTCTTTACCACATAAGGGCCGTCATAATTCGGAGTCCATTTGCCCCGGGAATCAGTGAGAAATGATTGTATCTTTTTTAGCACAAGGTCTCCTTTCCTGAAGACACGAGGTTGAACCTTTTTGTCGAACGCCTTCTTCATTCTTTGCTGATACAACTGACCATGGCATATTGCCATTATTCGCTTTTCTTTGATCAGATTGAGTTTGTCATGCCGACTTTGACACCATTCAGCTTCTGTAAGCTTAGCTTCCATCAATACCCGGATTGATGGGATCTCTACTTCGACGGGGAGCACTGCTTCCATGCCATAAACTAGAGAGAAAGGGGTTGCCCCTGTTGAAGTGCGGACAGATGTGCGATAATCGTGAAGAGCAAAGGGTAGCATTTCATGCCAGTCTTTATAGGTTATAACCATCTTTTGAAAGATCTTCTTGATGTTCTTATTAGCCGCTTCTACCGCTCCGTTCATCTTGGGTCGGTAGGGAGATGAATTATGGTGTTTGATCTTGAACTCAGCGCATAACTCCTTCATCATCTTATTGTTCAAGTTAGATCCATTATCAGTAATGATCTGGCTCGGAACACCATAACGGCAAATGATATTGTTTTTTATCAATCGGACCACCACTTGTCGGGTTACATTGACGTACGACGCAGCTTCGACCCACTTGGTGAAGTAATCAATGGCTACCACGATGAACCAATGTCCATTTGAAGCCTTAGGCTCAATCAAGCCAATCATGTCGATTCCCCATATGGAAAAAGGCCATGGGGAAGAAAGAACTTTGAGATGTGTTGGCGGTACATGAATTTTGTCGGAGTATATCTGACACTTGTGACGCTTCCTCATGTACTTGTAGCAGTCGGATTCCATTGTCAACTAATAGTACCCTGCTCTTAGAATTTTTCTCGCCATTGTATGTCCGTTGGCATGAGTGCCAAAGGACCCTTCGCGAATTTCTTTTATAAGCATGTCTGCTTCTGGTCTGTCTACACATCGGAGCAAGACCATGTCAAAATTTCTTTTATAGAGTGTATCACCGCTCAGGAAGAAACTGCCTGCCAGCCTTCTGAGGGTTTTCCTGTCCTTCCTTAGTGCCCCAAGTGGGTACTGTAACACCCCACTTTCCCATTTATGAAAAATACACAAAATTCTATCAAATAATCAGAGTTTTTACACCAAAAATAAAGTAGGATGCCACATTCATAAAACCAACATCAAACTCCTTTTATTAAATAAAATAAAACAGCAGAAAATAATTTATTTATTCATTTCACGGACACATGCCAACAACTTCGGAAAAATTCCACATAACTCGTGGTTCACCATAAATTCATCAAAGAGAAAGATACGTAACAAAAACGAATAACAAATAACAAATGAATGAAATCCCCATAATTCCTGTGTTACGTATCAGAGCGACTCCTACGACTCGAACAAGCAACACGTACTCCAGCAACCTAAGTACCTGGATTATCTGTACTTCCGAAGAAGCAGATACACAACAATAACAAAGGGGTGAGAATTACATTCAATACTTAACGGTGAACAATACATGATAAGGGTAAGTATTCACGCACAATCATACAAATACGACCCACTGGTATCTCCTTTCCTCTGAGTTGTTTCATCTTGCGATCTTCGATCCTTATCGGCATCGCCTCCACAGTAAGATTATCCCTGATCTGCACCTCATCCCTCGGAATAACATGAGATGGATCAGACACATACTTTCGAAGTTGCGACACATGAAACACGTCATGTAAGTTCGAAAGTTCAGGTGGTAACGCCACTCTATAAGCAACTGCACCAACCCTCTGCAAGATTTGATACGGTCCAATAAACTTAGGATCCAACTTCTTCGATTTTAATGCACGTCCCACACTGGTCACTGGGTTAACTCTCAGGAACACGTGATCACCTTCACTGAATTCCAAATCTTTCTTCCGATTGTCATGATAACTTTTCTGTCTACTCTGAGACGCTTTCATCTTCTCACGGATCATCTGAATGGCCTCAGTAGTCTGTTGAACAATTTCCGGTCCAAGCACCACATTCTCACCAGTCTCATACCAACACAGAGGCGTTCTACATCTCCTACCATACAAAGCTTCAAAAGGTGCCATCCCAATACTAGAATGGTAGCTATTGTTGTACGTGAACTCAATCAATGGCAATTGAGTATCCCACGTACCACCTTTTTCCAATACACAGGCTCTCAGCAAATCCTCCAACGACTGAATAGTCCTCTCCGACTGACCATCGGTCTGTGGATGATAAGTCGAACTCAACTTCAACTTAGAACCCAAGGCTTCCTGCAGACTCCTCCAAAACTCTGAAGTAAACCTCGAATCTCTATCCGATACTATGCTCGACGAAACACCATGTAACTTCACAATTATCCTGATATCCTGATATAAATCTCCGCCAGCTTCGACAACGGGAAATTGATGTTAATTGGTATAAAATGTGCGGACTTCGTAAGTCGATCCACCACTACCCAAATAGCATCAAAGCCTCTCGCCGTATTTGGCAAACCAGTAACAAAATCCATAGCAATACTGTCCCATTTCCATTCCGGAATTTCCAACGGTTGCATTAATCCCAGCGGCTTCTGGTGCTCTACTTTTGACTTCTGACATATCAAACAAGCATAAACAAACTGAGCTATGTCCCTCTTCATACCGGACCCCCAAAATAACTTCTTCAAGTCTTGATACATCTTTGTAGCCCCCGGATGAATACTCAAGCTACTCCAATTACTTTCCTCTAAGATTGCCTTTTTCAATTCCTCATTATCCGGTACACAAATTCTGCCTCGGAACCTCAACACACCAACATTATCCACTTTAAAGTCACTATCAGAATCATCCCCTCCTGTAGGCATCAAGTCCACTAATTTCACATCCAGTTTCTAATTTTCTTTGATTACATCTAAAAAGTCATTATTCACCTTCAGCATACCCAATCTAATACTTCAAATCTTGATCCATACAAATAATGCCTCCAGATTTTTAACACGAATACCACTGCAGCTAATTCAAGATCATGAGTAGGATAATTCCTCTCATACACCCTCAATTGTCGTGAAGCATAAGCCACTACCTTGCCATCTTGCATTAACACACCGTCTAATCCTATCTTAGACGCATCACAATACACTACAAAAGGATCATTTGGACTTGGTAGAATTAACACTGGTGCTGTAGTCAATTTCTTCTTCAGTTCCTCAAAACTTTCCTCACAGGCAGTATCCCAAACAAAAGCTTGATTCTTCCTGGTTAGCTGAGTCAATGGCAATGCCAGTTTTGAAAACCCTTCAATGAATCTTCTATAGTAACCTGCCAAACCCAAAAAGCTTCTAATCTCCGTTGCTGTTTTCGGAGGCTCCCACTGAAGTACTGCACTTACTTTAGATGGGTCCACCGCTATACCATCACCAGAGATAACATGACCCAAGAAACTTACAGTCTTCAACCAGAATTCACACTTCGAGAACTTTACAAATAATTTATTATCTTTCAACACCTGTAATACGATTCCCAAGTGTCCTGCATGGTCCTCGTCAGACTTAGAATAAATCAGTATATCATCAATAAATACAACAATAAACTGATCTAGATAAGAGTGGAAGATGCGATTCATATATTCCATAAACACACCCGGCGCATTAGACACTCCGAAAGGCATCACTGCATATTCGTAATGTCCGTAGCGAGTTCTGAAAGCAGTCTTCTGAATATCACCTTCTTTTACTCTAATCTGATGGTAACCCGACCTCAGATCAATTTTATTGAAAACACGATCTCCTACCAGCTGATCCATTAAGTCATCAATCCTCGGAAGTGGATACTTATTCTTAATGGTCACTTTATTCAATTGACGGTAATCAATGCACAAACGCGTACTACCATCCTTCTTTTTCACCAACAACACTGGAGCTCCCCACGGCGACACACTTGGTCTAATAAACTTCTTATCGAGCAATTCCCTGACCTGGGATTTCAACTCTGCCAATTCTGATGCAGATATCCTGTACGGTGCCATAGAGATAGGTCTGGTGCCCGGTACAAGATCAATAGTGAATTCAACTTCCCTTGTCGAAGGCAATTCTGTGATGTCATCTGGAAACACTTCAGGAAATTATTTCACTACTGGTAATTCATTAACTGAAGCCTTGCTTTCAATAGATAACGAGGCAAAAACTGCAAATAGCTTCACTTCATCCTCCAACAACGCCCTCAACTCCCTGCTAGATAGCGAATATGCTAATGCTTCCTCTTCAGGAGTAGGAAACAATAACGTCTTCCTGAAGCAATCAATATAAACTCGGTTGAACTCCAACCAGTTCATTCCCAAAATAACATCGAGATTACCGAGTGGCAAACAAATCAAGTCCACTCTAAAATCTCTACCAAACATGGTCAGCGGACACTTCAAACAAACCAAAGAAGTAACCATGGAACCATTAGATGGAGTTTCAATTGTCATCCTCTGCTCTAGAGTAGATGGCACAATCCCTAATCTCTTCACACAGTCAACAGAAATAAACGAGTGCGTTGCACCCGTGTCAATGATAGCAATCAAAGGAATATCATTAATAAAGCAAGTACCTTTGACGGAACGCTCCTCATCAGTGGATTGGGCTCCCACCAAGGCAAACACCTTCCCACCAGTTTGAGACGCATGAGACTTCTTCGGCTTCTCACAGTGAGTGCTGATGTGACCCTTCTCTCCACAATTATAACAAGTAGGCATAGTGGCTCTGCAATCTGCTATAACATGACCAGGCTTACCACACTTGAAACACTTCTTCACCTCATTCGGACAGTTATTAGCACGGTGACCCGCACCACCACATCGGAAACACTTGAGAGTATCAGAACCTACTCCTTTCTCCTTTGGTTTCTTTCCTACGTCAGTTTTCTGTTTCCCCTTATCAGCTGGAGCACTGTAAGGAGTACCTCCAAACCTCTGCTTACCCTTCTTCTCATTCACAGCCTTGTAATGAGCAATTCTGGCTCTGTTATCATTGTCATAGATTTTGCTTCTGCTTACCAGTTCTGGATAATTTCTTATTTTCTGACAAGCAATGCCCAGTTTGATCTCGGGACGCAGCCCATTCTCAAACTTCAAGCACTTCGAAGTCATAGCTTCCTCAGTATTGTAATGAGCACAATACTGAACCAACTCTTCAAACTGAGCAGCATATTCAGCAACTATCTTATCACCCTGTTTCAGCTCCAAAAATTCAACCTCCTTTGCACTACGAACGTCTTCCGAAAAATACTTTTCCAGAAACTCAGCTTGAAACGCTGCCCAAGTAATCTCAGTACCTGCAGCTTCCAATCTCTGACGACTGTTGTCCCACCAGGCCTCAGCCTCCCCTCCAGCATATGAGTACCAAACCATACCTTCTAAGCGTCACTGCATTCCATGGTCATGAAGATCTTCTCAACAGCCTTCAGCCATTTCTGTGCAGCCTCTGGATCCAAAATACCTCCCTCATATGTAGGTGGCTTATTGCTCTGGAACTGTGCCAAGTCACGAAACTGAGCACCTCCAGCCTGATTGGCGTTCTCTACAGCTTGTGCCATGGCTTGCATAGCAGCAACAAGAGCATCATCATTCCTTCCTGCCATACTGGTCAACAATCAACATAAAGTCAGAACACACAAACGACTCCTATACTAAGGACAGACTCAACCACTTCACCTGGCCAGACGGACCGACCTGCTCTGATACCAATTGTAACACCCCACTTTCCCATTTATGAAAAATACACAAAATTCTATGAAATAATCAGAGTTTTTACACCAAAAATAAAGTAGGATGCCACATTCATAAAACCAACATCAAACTCCTTTTATTAAATGAAATAAAACAGCGGAAAATAATTTATTTATGCATTTCACGGCCACATGCCAACAACTTCGGAAAAATTCCACATAACTCGTGGTTCACCATAAATTCATCAAAGAGAAAGATACGTAACAAAAACGAATAACAAATAACAAATGATTGAAATCCCCATAATTCCCGTGTTACGTATCAGAGCGACTCCTACGACTCGAACAAGCAACACGTACTCCAGCAACCTAAGTACCTGGATTATCTGTACTTCCGAAGAAGCACAGACACAACAACAACAAAGGGGTGAGAATTACATTCAATACTTAACGATGAACAATACATGATAAGGGTAAGTATTCACGCACAATCATACAAATACCACCCACTGGTCAACAAATCATCACTATACAAACAACACATATAAAAAATGATGCAATGCGACTCAACATTAGACACAATGCATGTGGTACCAACATCATGGTTCATTCAATCGAACCCGGATAGATCACATACACCCCTACTTGGCAATGATCTATCCCCATCATTCTCCATATCAGAGTACGGATGAATCACATACACTCCTCCTGAGCAATGATTCATCCCACCAATTCCATAAAATGCATGACACAATTATGCATATGAAACACATGTACAATGGCATATATATACATGTTCACGATCCTCCTGATCTCACCTGAATCACACATCAACATCCAACACCATACGATTACTTCACACAACATCAATCAACTATTAATTAATTAATTCCCTAAAATCATTAAATTAATTATTTTCGTCACCAATTTCACACTACTCAAATTCTGGCACCTAATCCCAACCTCCCAAACCATAAGAAACTACAATGGACGCAAAATCGGGAAAGGAATTGCAGAACACCAAAATTTTCCACGCACACTGGTCATACGCGTACTGACCTGAGTCATACGCGTATTGCCACACTCTCCCGCCCAAGCATACGCGTACCAGACGCGTAAGGCCTTCTGCCTCGCCCTGCCATACGCGTATTGCCTAACCTCATACGCGTATGGGCAGAGAGCTATTTCCTTCACAAATTCCTTTCTCAGATCTGGATACGTGTATAGCTACTCCATATGCGTATTTCCAAGCCACCATACGCGTATCCTTAAGCGTATGGGCAGAGGGCCATGCCACATGACACCTTCTACGCGTATTGCCCTTAAAAAGCCTTGACGTACGCGTAACAACATGCCTGTTACGCGTAAGGCCTCCATAGCACGCCAAACCATACGCGTATCACCCTCCTTGGTACGCGTATGGGCAGAGACTGTGAAAAATACCCATTTTCACATCAGTCTAACTTCTGTCACATAATCTCTCTTCTATTCCCCCAAACCAGTCCTAAAAGTGTTTCTACATCAGTTTTAGGGCTTATAATTTCTCATTACAACTTCACCTATCATTACTACATGGATTATAAGTTTTTGAATCCAAATCGTTTTCCCAAATTGGGTCAAAAACGGATCTGCAACAAAGGTTATTCAGACAACAACAACAACAAAAAAAAATCATGTTAACACGAATCAATTCATGCACACTCTCATCATCTCATCAAGCATATACACCAATCAATAACACAACATTTTGCATACGAATTCCTACGGGGTTAAGGACTCCCCACTACCCTATCATGAACATATTACCAATATTAAACCCGTTTCTCCCCCCTTACCTCGAATCTTTGATTAATTCTTGCGAAAATCTGATGAAGATGTTAGCCCTAGTACACCCTTGTTCTTCCTCTCCTTAGCCTTTCTCTTTCTCTCTCTAAAATTCTGATTATGGCTAAACCCCCACCAATTTTTCACTAATCATCCTATAATTACCAAACTGCCCTTATTATTTTCTATTAGCCATTATCTAATTAATTACATCATATTTTTATTAAATTAATAATAAAATAATAATAATTATAACAATAGTCCTAATAATAATAATAATAAAAATAAGAATAATAATAATAACACTACTAACCATATTACTATTATTATTTTCACTGCTATATCATTATTATTAGCTAAGGTTTTTAATCCCCACTAATTAAATAAGGCACTACCCTTCCCTCACCCTCAACAAGGCCAAACAATACAAATTAACACACGACGATTAAATAATTAAAATGGGGTGTTACAACTCTCCCCCACTTAAATTATTTTCGTCCCCGAAAATGTACCTGATGGAAATATCTCCGGATACGACTCTCACATCCTGCTCTCCAGCTCCTAGGTCACACTTCCGTCAGCAGCTCCTCCCCAAGCTACTCTCACCAGAGGTATCTCCTTTCCTCTGAGTTGTTTCATCTTGCGATCTTCGATCCTTATCGGCATCGCCTCCACAGTAAGATTATGCCTGATCTGCACCTCATCCCTCTGAATAACATGAGATGGATCAGACACATACTTTTGAAGTTGCGACACATGAAACACGTCATGCAAGTTCGAAAGTTCAGGCGGTAACACCACTCTATAAGCAACTGCACCAACCCTCTGCAAGATTTGATACGGTCCAATAAACTTTGGATCCAACTTCTTCGATTTTAATGCACGTCCCACACCGATCACTGGGTTAACTCTCCGGAACACGTGATCACCTTCACTGAATTCCAAATCTTTCTTCCGATTGTCATGATAACTTTTCTGTCAACTCTGAGACACTTTCATCTTCTCACGGATCATCTGAATGGCTTCAGTAGTCTGTTGCACAATTTTCGGTCCAAGCACCACATTCTCACCAGTCTCATACCAACACAGAGGCGTTCTACATCTCCTACCATACAAAGCTTCAAAAGGTGCCATTCCAATACTAGAATGGTAGCTATTGTTGTACGTGAACTCAATCAATGGCAAATGAGTATCCCACGCACCATCTTTTTCCAATACACAGGCTCTCAGCAAATCCTCCAACGACTGAATAGTCCTCTCCGATTGACCATCGGTCTGTGGATGATAAGCCGAGCTCAACTTCAACTTAGAACCCAAGGCTTCCTGCAGACTATTCCAAAGCTCTGAAGTAAACCTCGAATCTCTATCCGACACTATGCTCGACGAAACACCATGTAACTTCACCATTATCCTGATATAAATCTCCGCCAGCTTCGACAACGGGAAACTGATGTTAATTGGTATAAAATGTGCGGACTTCGTAAGTCGATCCACCACTACCCAAATAGCATCAAAGCCTCTCGCCGTATTTGGCAAACCAATAACAAAATCCATAGCAATACTGTCCCATTTCCATTCTGGAATTTTCAACGGTTGCATTAATCCCGACGGCTTCTGGTGCTCTACTTTCGACTTCTGACATATCAAACAAGCATAAACAAACTGAGCTATGTCCCTCTTCATACCGGACCCCCAAAATAACTTCTTCAAGTCTTGATACATCTTTGTAGCTCCCGGATGAATACTCAAGCTACTCCGATGACTTTCCTCTAAGATTGCCTTTTTTAATTCCTCATTATCCGGTACACAAATTCTGCCTCGGAACCTCAACACACCAACATTATCCACTTTAAAGTCACTATCATAATCATCCCCTCCTGTAGGCATCAAGTCCACTAATTTCACATCCAGTTTCTGATTTTCTTTGATTACATCCAAAAAGTCATTATTCACCTTCAACATACCCTATCTAATACTTTCTGGTGTAGTTTCACAAACCATACTCAAGTCTCTGAACTGCTCAATCAATTCCATTTCTTTCACCATCAAGGCTGGCATATGGATTGTCTTCCGAGTCAGAGCATCTTCTACAACATTAGCTTTTCCCGGATGGTAACTCAAACTAAAATCATAATCCTTTAAGAACTCTAACCACCTTCTCTGCCTCATATTCAACTCCTTCTGATCGAACAAGTATTTCAGACTCTTGTGATCACTGAATACTTCAAATCTTGATCCATACAAATAATGCCTCCAGATTTTTAACACGAATACCACTGCAGCTAATTCAAGATCATGAGTAGGATAGTTCCTCTAATGCACCCTCAACCGCCGTGAAGCATAAGCCACTACCTTTCCATCTTGCATTAACACACCGCCTAATCCCATCTTAGACACATCACAATACACTACAAAAGGATCATTTGAACTTGGTAGAATTAACACTGGTGATGTAGTCAATTTCTTCTTCAGTTCCTCAAAACTTTCCTCACAGGCAGTATCCCAAACAAAAGCTTGATTCTTCCTGGTTAGCTGAGTCAATGGCAATGTCAGTTTAGAAAACCCTTCAATGAATCTTCTATAGTAACCTGCCAAACCCAAAAAGCTTCTAATCTCCGTTGTTGTTTTCGGAGGCTCCCACTGAAGTACTGCACTTACTTTAGATGGGTCCACCGCTATACCATCAACAGAGATAACATGACCCAAGAAACTCACAGTCTTCAACCAGAATTCGCACTTCGAGAACTTTGCAAATAATTTATTATCTTTCAACACCTGCAATGCGATTCTCAAGTGTCCTGCATGGTCCTCGTCAGACTTAGAATAAATCAGTATATCATCAATAAATACAACAATAAACTGATCCAGATAAGAGTGGAAGATGCAATTCATATATTCCATAAACACACCCGGCGCATTAGACACTCCGAAAGGCATCACTGCATATTCGTAATGTCCGTAGCGAGTTCTGAAAGCAGTCTTCTGAATATCACCTTCTTTTACTATAATCTGATGGTAACCCGACCTCAGATCAATTTTGCTGAAAACACGAGCTCCTACCAGCTGATCCATTAAGTCATCAATCCTCGGAAGTGGATACTTATTCTTAATGGTCACTTTATTCAACTGACGGTAATCAATGCACAGACGTGTACTACCATCCTTCTTTTTCACCAACAACACTGGAGCTCCCCACGGCGACACACTTAGTCAAATAAAATTCTTATCGAGCAATTCCCCGACCTGGGATTTCAACTCTGCCAATTCTGATGCAGACATCCTGTACGGTGCCATAGAGATAGGTCTGGTGCCCGGTACAAGATCAATAGTGAATTCAACTTCCCTTGTCGGAGGCAATTCTGTGATGTCATCTGGAAACACTTCAGAAAATTCTTTCACTACTGGTAATTCATTAACTGAAGCCTTGCTTTCAACAGATAACGAGGCAAACACTGCAAATAGCTTCGCTTCATCCTCTAACAACGCCCTCAACTCCCTGCTAGATAGCGAATCTGCTAATGCTTCCTCTTCAGGAGTAAGAAACAATAACGTCTTCCTAAAGCAATCAATATAAACCCGGTTGAACTCCAACCAGTTCATTCCCAAAATAACATCGAGATTACCGAGTGGAAAACAAATCAAGTCCACTCTAAAATATCTACCAAACATGGTCAGCGGACACTTCAAACAAACCAAAGAAGTAACCATGGAACCAATTGATGGAGTTTCAATCGTCATCCTCTGCTCTAGAGTAGATGGCACAATCCCTAATCTCTTCACACAGTCAACAGAAATAAACGAGTGCGTTGCACCCGTGTCAATGATAATAATCAAAGGAATATCATAAGCAAGTACCTTTGACGGAATGCTCCTCATCAGTGGATTGGGTTCCCACCAAGGCAAACACCTTCCCACCAGTTTGAGATGCATGAGACTTCTTCGGCTTCTCACAGTGAGTGCTGATGTGACCCTTCTCTCCACAATTATAACAAGTAGGCATAGTGGCTCTGCAATCTGCTATAACATGACCAGGCTTACCACACTTGAAACACTTCTTCACCTCATTCGGACAATTATTAGCACGGTGACCCGCACCACCACATCGGAAACACTTGAGAGTATCAGAACCTACTCCTTTCTCCTTCGGTTTCTTTCCTACGTCAGTTTTCTGTTTCCCCTTATCAGCTGGAGCACTGTAAGGAGTACCTCCAAACCTCTGCTTACCCTTCTTCTCATTCACAGCCTTGTAATGAGCAATTCTGGCTCTGTTATCATTGTCATAGATTCTGCATCTGCTTACCAGTTCTGGATAATTTCTTATTTTCTGACAAGCAATGCCCAGTTTGATCTCGGGACGCAGCCCATTTTCAAACTTCAAGCACTTCGAAGTCATAGCTTCCTCAGTATTGTAATAAGCATAATACTGAACCAACTCTTCAAACCGAGCAGCATATTCAGCAACTGTCTTATCACCCTGTTTCAGCTCCAAAAATTCAACCTCCATTGCACTACGAACGTCTTTCGGAAAATACTTTTCCAGAAACTCAGCTTGAAATGTTGCCCAAGTAATCTCAGTACCTGCAGCTTCCAATCTCTGACGACTGTTGTCACACCAGGCCTCCGCCTCCCCTTCCAGCCTATGAGTACCAAACCGTTCCTTCTGAGCGTCACTACATTCCATGGTCCTGAAGATTTTCTCAACAGCCTTAAGCCATTTCTGTGCAGCCTCTGGATCCAAAATACCTCCCTCATATGTAGGCGGCTTATTGCTCTGGAACTGTGCCAAGTCACGAAACTGAGCACCTCCACCCTGATTGGCGTTCTCTACAGCTTGTACCATGGCTTGCATAGCAGCAGCAAGAGCAGCATCATTCCTTCCTGCCATACTGGTCAACAATCAACATAAGGTCAGAACACACAAACGACTCCTATACTAAGGACAGACTCAACCACTTCACCTGGCCGGACGGACCGACCTGCTCTGATACCAATTGTAACACTCCACTTTCCCATTTATGAAAAATACACAAAATTCTATGAAATAATAAGAGTTTTTACACAAAAAATAAAGTAGGATGCCACATTCATAAAACCAACATCAATCTCCTTTTATTAAATGAAATAAAACAGCGGAAAATAATTTATTTATTCATTTCACGGCCACATGCCAACAACTTCGGAAAAATTCCACATAACTCGTGGTTCACCATAAATTCATCAAAGAGAAAGATACGTAACAAAAACGAATAACAAATAACAAATGATTGAAATCCCCATAATTCTCGTGTTACGTATCAGAGCGACTCCTACGATTCGAACAAGCAACACGTACTCCAACAACCTAAGTACCTGGATTATCTGTACTTCCGAAGAAGCACAGACACAACAACAACAAAGGGGTGAGAATTAAATTCAATACTTAACGGTGAACAATACATGATAAGGGTAAGTATTCACGCACAATCATACAAATACGACCCACTGGTCAACAAATCATCACTATACAAACAACACATATCAAAAATGATGCAATGCGACTCAACATTAGACACAATACATGTGGTACCCTATCATTACTACATGGATTATAGGTTTTAGAATCCAAATCGTTATCCCAAATTGGGTCAAAAATAGATCTACAACAAAGGTTATTCAGACAACAGCAACAACAACAAAAAATCATGTTAACACGAATCAATTCAAGCACACTCTCATCATCACATCAAGCATATAGACCAATCAATAACACAACATTTTGCATACGAATTCCTACGAGATTAAGGACTCCCCACTACCCTATCATGAACATATCACCAATATTAAACTCGTTTCTCTCCCTTACATCGAATCTTTGATTAATTCCTGCGAAAATCTGATGAAGATGTTAGCCCTAGCACACCCTTGTTCTTCCTCTCCTTAGCCTTTCTCTTTCTCTCTCTAAAATTCTGATTATGGCTAAACCCCCACCAATTTTTCACTAATCATCCTATAATTACCAAACTGCCCTGATTATTTTCTATTAGCCATTATCTAATTAATTACATCAGATTTTTATTTAATTAATAATAAAATAATAATTATTATAATAATAGTCCTAATAATAAGAATAATAATAATAACACTACTAACCATATTACTATTATTATTTTCACTGCTATATCATTGTTATTAGCTAAGGTTTTTAATCCCCACTAATTAAATAAGGCAATACCCTTCCCTCACCCTTAACAAGGCCAAACAATACAAATTAACACACAACGATTAAATAATTAAAATGGGGTGTTACAGGTACTCTTGTTTCTGAAGGAAGCATTTGATATCGTGATACCAGGGTTTGTCGTCTACGACTGCTTCAATCGTGAAGATGTAAGTGGGTCGTTCAAGGCGCATTATGTCGATCTTAGGTATGTCATTCCATTGACCTACACTGATCATGGAAGAGAGAGTGGCTAATGCATCAGCCAGGTGATTCTCCTCACGAGGGATGTGATAAAACTCAACTCTGTTGAAGAAGGGTAACAACCTTCTCGCGTAATCTTTGTAAGGGATCAATCTTGAATGGTATGTGTTCCAATCTCCTTTAATCTGATTGATAACCAGAGTTGAGTCGCCATATACATCCAAGTTTTTGATCCTTAAGTCGATCGCTTCCTCGAGACCCATAATACAAGCTTTATATTTAGCCTCGTTGTTCGTGCACTTGAATGTTAGTCTGGCGGTGAAAGGAATGTGGGTACCCTGAGGGGTGACAATGATTGCCCTAATTCTGTTTCCGTAATGATTGACAGCTCCGTCAAAGATAAGCCCCCATTGGGAACCTGGTTCTGGCCCTTCACTGGGTAGCGGTTCATCGGAATCTTTCATTTTCAAATACATGACATCTTCGTCTGGGAAGTCAAACCCGATTGATTCTTGATCGTCAATCGATTGATGATCCAAATGATCGGCTAAAATACTCCCCTTAACGGATTTTTGAGCATGGTACTCTATGTCATATTCTGATAGCAACATCTGCCAACGGGCAATCCTTCCCGTGAGAGTAGGCTTTTCGAAGACATACTTGATCGGATCCACCTCGGAGACCAACCAAGTAGTGTTACGAATCATGTAATGGCGCAGACGTTTGGCTGCCCAAGCCAAAGCGCAGCAAGTTTTCTCACGCATAGTATACCGAGTCTCGCAGTCGGTGAATTTCTTGCTCAAATAGTAGATGGCAGACTCTTTCCGTTGGGTTTCGTCTTGTTGGCCAAGTACACAGCCCATGGAGTCTTCCAGGATGGTGAGGTAGATAATCAGCGGCCTTCCTTCCACTGGAGGTGATAAAATTAGAGGGTTCAACAGGTATTCCTTAATACTGTCGAAGGCGGTTTGACAATCTTATGTCCAAACACAATCCTAATTCTTTTTAAGTAATTTGAAAATCGGCGCACATGTCGCAGTCATGAGGAATATGAATCTGGAGATGTAATTCAAACGTCCCAGGAATCCTCTGACTTGTTTTTCAGTTTTCGGAGAAGTAATTTCTCGAATGCCCTTGACCTTGTCAGGATCAACCTCAATACCTTTCTGGTTGATGATGAACCCTAAAAGTTTTCCCGAACGGACACCGAAGGTGCATTTGTTGGGATTCAAGCGGAGTTTGTACTTTTACAAACGCTCGAATAGTTTTGACAGGTGGGTCACATGCTCCTCTTCTGTCTTAGATTTGGCAATCATATCATCGACATATACCTCGATCTCTTTGTGTATCATGTCATGAAAAAGAGTAGTCATGGCCCTTTGATAGGTTGCCCCGGTGTTCTTCAAACCGAACGACATTACCTTGTAACAAAAGGTACCCCATGGGGTAATGAACGAAGTTTTCTCCCTGTCTTTCGGCGCCATTTTGATCTGGTTATAGCCCGAGAATCCATCCATGAATGAGAAAACCTTGAACTTTGTTGTACTGTCAACCAGCATGTCAATGTGTGGTAAAGGAAAGTCATCCTTTGGACTAGCCTTGTTTAGATCTCTGTAATCCACACACATTCTGACTTTTCCATCCTTTTTTGGAACGGGTACGATGTTGGCTAACCATTGAGGATATTCTGATGTGGCGAGGAAACTCGCGTCAATCTATTTCTGTACCTCCTCTTTGATTTTGATGGCCATGTCTGGGTGAGTCTGTCTTAACCTCTGTTTTACGCGGACATTCCGATCTCAACGGTAGATGATGCTCCACGATGCTGGTATCCAACCCTGGCATATCCTGATAGGACCAAGTGAATACATTAGGAAATTCTTTGAGAAGCTTTGTCAAACTCTTTTTGGCAGTTGGACTGAGCAGTGCCCCAATCCTGATTTCTTTTCTCTCTTCTTCCGAACCTAAGTTTACCATTTCCAACGGCTCTTTATGAGGTTCAATGGACCTTTCCTCCTGTCTGAGTAATCGGGAGATATCTTCAGGAATTTCGTCGTCATTTTCTTCTTCAGCCTCAAATACCGGGAACTCAAGGTTGGGAGAAAGCATCGGATCGTATGTTTCAACGGGGTTTAAAACAAGCAATCTGCATGACGGTATGATTTGTGTTTAGAAGAGATAAAGGAAATGCAAGAGTGTGTGCAGTGTATTTCTTTGAAAAACTGCTTGTTTATTATTATTGATTTGTTTTTTAGGATTACCATTTTCTGAAAAAACAACAAGAGAAAACAGCAACAAATGCGGAAATTACAGAACGACGTTATTTTATTAATGAACAAGTCGATTCTTGAAACTACAGCCATATAAGATAAAACTCTATCGCTTTGGGCGAAGCAAAGAGGGAAATTTACAGAAAGTGAGCCTTATCAAAACATTTGTTTCACCTGGGCAGGGTGAAAGGTTAAAGATGGCAATTACTTTGACTTATGAACAATCTTCGGAACATCGACAGCAACCCATTGGCGGCGAACTCCTCGGTGAATCACAAAGTCTGGCACCTTCCTTGATTTGTCTTCAGAAATAACGCTGATTTCTGGTGGAGCTGGATCATTGGAATCTGTCTCCCAGGCAGAATTGTCATAGGAGGATTCCTCTATTGCATTTTGCATAGCATTTGTGCTCTCAGGTAGATCTCCCCATCCAGTTGGTTGGATGTCTTCGAGCCTGATACGAGAGCTTTCGAGAGCAGTGTACTTGACCATATAGTCATATTTCCCACTCGGTTGTTCCAAGGTGTCCCACACTTCTTTGGAACTGGATGAGTCATCCTTCTCGATGACATTGACCTCTGGAAAAGCATAGTTGATGAATTCAAGTCCTGCAAACGTTGCAAACTCATCGTCATACTGGATGTTTTCTGAATGACCTGATTGCTGATCCCATGACATGGTGGGGACGCAGGTATTCTTTTTAATGATGCTCAGCTGATTTTAATTGTTTGGCTGAATTCCTTGCCCCAAATCTCCTGGATACGACCGCCACATTGGCAGGCCATCCATCGTGCCATAATAGTTGTGGTCAAAGTTGTCCTTCGTCAGAGCGTCTTCCTCTAATGAATTTGGCAGAGCACAACATCCTTCAGGATCACAATCTCCATATATCATTTCAACATCTGACCTCGGTATAAATCTCGGATTCTGTGTAGGAAAACAAAAGGGAGTATGCGTTTCGTCCTGAGACATATAACTGTCCTTGTTATGATAGGACTCTCATTCTTCCTCCATATCAGAGGAATCATCTTTATTGATGGTATGCACTTCTTGAGGCATTGGGTGAAGGAAACCTCCACTGTGGAAGAAGTCTTGAATGGGATGAAGACTTTCATTGCTGGTAGTAGCTGTCTGGGTATAGGTTGCAGAAAAACCAAGACCCTTCTTTGTTTTATTGTTAGTAGGAATGACTAACTGTCCCCATCCTGTTGTATTGGTACTCTCGACCGCTTTGATAGCATCTTTGTATGAGGAAATGGAAGTTCCCTCTTCGGATTAATTTTCCTTGCTCACCATAGTGCTTAGAACTGACTTCCAATAATCTCCTCGGGTTCTACACAAGTAGATGATGATAAGTTACTCACGAGCAAGGCTTGTTCTCCACAGACCGTGATGAGCTGGTTGTTCTAGACGAACTTTAACTTTTGGTGAAGGGTCGAGGTGACCGCCCCAGCCTGATGTATCCAAGGTCTTCCTAATAAACAACTGTACGTTGCCTGGATGTCCATGACCTGGAAAGTGACTTGGAAAGTGTGAGGACCAATAGTTATGGGAAGGTTGACTTCGTCGATAACCATTTTTCTGGACCTGTCAAATGCTTTGACGATGACCTCACTGGTTCTCATCGGGGGTCCTTTGAAGGATAATTGCATCAAAGTGGATTTTGGCATAACATTCAGGGCTGACCCTGTGTCTACCAGTACGCTGGCTAAAGCATCGCCCTGGCAGTTGACCGTGATATTGAGCGCCATGTTATGACGGCGACCCTCTTCAGGTAATTCCTCATCACTAAATTACAAGTTATTGTAGGAAGTGATGTTAGAGACAATGATATCGAACTGTCTGATTGTTACATCCTGTTCTACAAAGGCTTGCTCCAAGACTTTCTGTAGAGCCTCCCTGTGCGCTTCTGAACTGAGTAAAAGTGATAACACAGAGATCTTTGAAGGAGTTTGTAATAGATGATCAACAATGTTGTATTCACTCCTTTGGATGAGCTTCAGCATCTCATCGTTGTTTTTCGAAAGGTCGGGATTACTGGATTGATCGACCGGTGGATTGGGAACTTCTGTCTGAGGTTCCTTTTCTTTGTTAAATTCTCCAACTCCTCGGTTGAAGATTCGACCGCTCCGTGTTACTCGAATGATGTCTGCAATATTCACGATGGGGGGTAATGAAATTTCCATTCCATTCTCGACTGTTGTTGCACCGTATTCGTAAGGGATAACCTTAGTTGATTCATACGGTAATGGTCCCGGTAGATAGATGACAATGGGAGCCTTCTGATTTTTTTGACCATCGTAATCAATTTCGATCCGTTCCTGGTTGGGAACTCTCGATTCGTCAAGTAGATGGATGATGGTACAAACATCCCTAGCCTTATGATGATCAGAGATTACGACAACGTCCTTAATTTGATCAGCGAGGTAGTCTGGCGTCTAGTTGATTGGTCCGGAACCCGGATATGGGCGAATCTCTCTATGATCCACCTGACCCTGAAGAGCTCCTCGTACAAGGTAACATCCTTGGTTACTTTCCGAACAGACTCTACAACGTTCATAGTTGTGTGGTGGCACCTGGCCACACCCGCTTTGAATACAATGTAACCTCACTAGGTCAGTTTCCACAGTTCAAACGTCCCGACTTTGATGCCGAGTAGGGTTCTGTTGGTAATACTAATTTGCTGGGTGTCTTCATCCATATAGATTGGAAGCCACCAGTTATTCAACAAGTGTTGAAGGGTTTCCTGGACAAGGGCACAACCTTGATCGTTTTCGCAACCCGCCCTACAGCTCTGATAATCATGTGATACCAGGAAACCGAGCCAGACCTGTTTAGCATGTAACTCCATCAGGCTGGTATTCATCAAGCGAATATCGAAGATTTGAATCATGTTGATCTGATAGGGATTCCTATCATGGTAGTCCTGGATCCATCCAAGATCCATCTGACGCTGGAGGGCCTCTTGTACAAAAGAGCATCCCTGTTTGTTTACCGAGCAAGTCAGACAGGAACTGTAATCGTGTCGCGACAAATTATGATACTTGCTTTGCCTGGAGTGCATCGCCACCAAGTTGACATTCATTATACATGCGTCGTGGTTCTGAATGACGTTAGAATTCGTGTAAACCATGTTAACTCCACGAACTCAGTGCTCTTGGATCCATCCGAGATCCATCTGTTCCTATAGAGTTGATTGCACCACAGAACATCCTTGATTGCTTTTAGAGCAGATATCACACTGGTGATAGTTATGAGGTGGCACATGTCCATATCCACTCTGTCTGCAATGCATCTTGACCAGATTGGTCCTCAACAAGAGTACATCATGAATTTGATAGACGTTGTTAGTCTCTCCCTCTATCAAATTGACTGTAGCCTTATCGTGTTGAGGCAGCGGGTTTGTGAGAACATTCGGATTCGTATCTTTGAAAGATAAGACCCCGCTCCTAACAAGCTTTTGCATGTCGGATTTGAAACTGAGACAGTTCTCTATGTTATGCCTTGGTCCTCCTTGATGGTAAGGGCAAGTCTGATCCACCTTAAACCAAAAAGGCGGATTTTCCAGTATTGTAAGAGGGGACTTAGTCTGGACATGCCCTTTAGCCAGTAGTAACGAAAATAGTTCTGCGTATAATACGGGTATAGGATCAAATCCTGGTGGCCGCGTTGTACGGTTGTTATTGTAGGGAGGACGAGCTTGCTGAAGAGGCTGTTGAGTCCTTTGTTGATTAGGTTGGCTCTGCGCAACTTGAGGTTGATACATAGAAATAGGCGCAGGATTGATAGCAGGAGTCATAGCCGCTACTGGCTGATAACGTCGCCTTTGCTTTCCGAGAGAGATATTCCCAATATCTTGCTCTTTTTTCTTAGGGAGAGCACTACCATATCGCTTTGTACTACTTGATGATCCAGTGTCTTTGACTAGACGTCCTTCTCAGACGGCTTCCTCAAGAAGAACTCCCATACCGACCATCTCGGTGAAGTCACTGGGCGCACTGGCAACCATTCTGTTGTAGTAAAATGAGCTCAAGATCTTTAAGAAGATCTTTGTCATCTCTTTTTCCTCAAAAGGTGGACAAATTTGAGCGGCAATTTCACGCCATCTCTGAGCGTATTCCTTAAAGGTTTCTTTGTCCTTTTGTGACATTGATCTGAGTTGATCTCTGTCGGGTGCCATGTCTAGATTGGATTTATATTGTTGGACGAAGGCAGTGCCAAGATCTCTGAAAGTGCTAATCGTAGCACGGTTTAAACCTATGTACCATTTTAGGGCGGAACCGGTTAAACTATCCTGAAAGTAGTGAATCAGTAAATCCTGATTCTCTGTCTGAGCTGACATTCACCGAGCGTACATCACCAAGTGACTCTGAGGGCAAGAGTTACCCTTGTACTTTTCAAAGTCGGGCACCTTGAATTTGTGCTGGACTTTCACATTAGGGACCAAACAGAGGTCCGCGGCGTCCTTTCCAAATAAATCCTGACCGCGAATGGCCTGCAGTTCTTTCTGCATTCCTAGGAACTGTTCCTGGAACTCATTCATTGTTTCAAACATGTTGTTGTTTCCACCAGAAGGTATCTTTGGAATCTGTCCTTCCGGGACAGTGTGTACCACGAATGGTGGTATAGTCATTATGGCCGAGACTCTCAGTGCCTCCCGAAGTTTGTAACCTTCAGGAGTTGCTGTCATGCCCCTGGCATCTTCGTTTTCCTGAAGTTTGTAACCTTCAGGCCCAGCGGTTCCTGCTGCGGTTCCCTGATCCTCATTGATCGGCGGAACATATCCTTCCGGGATATAGTTAAGTGGCATGCCCCAGGGACGATCTTTTGGCATTTTGTACCTAGGATCGGACTTCTCCACTATGGGCGTTGAGGTGATCTCTAAGATCACAGTCCTTTGTAGCTGAGCTTCTGCCATGGCTTGCATGTCGTTATGAAGCTTTCTCATATCCTCTCTCAGAGCGTCGGTCTCTTCTCTCAACTCTCTGTTCTCTTCCTCAAGATCATCCATCTTTTTCTGACGATTGGCCCGAGTATTGTATGAATGAGACAGTTTGACTTAGAACCGAGACACAAACGTGAGATTCGTAGGTAAGAAGAATACGTGACGTGAGAATGATGAATGCAATGATTATATTAATTATGTTATTTTTTTTGGTTTAATCAAAATAAACTTCGATAATTAGATTGCAAATATCAAACAGTGGGGAAACCCCGTTTTATTGAATTCAAAGGATTGCGAAAATAGAAATACAATAGATTACAAGGTGCGGAAACAGAAACCTAAGCTAAGGGGTCCCGAGTCCTCTCTGGGGGGAAACCGGGTGCTAATTCTGGTACTTTCCTTTTCTTGGACCGGGGCTCTTGGGCCGTTTTCGGGTTGTCATTCATTTGCCAAGTGAAAGGAACGAGAAAATTCCTTTGGTCATCCTGATTATCCACTGCATGTTGCCCCAAAATCTCAATCAGAGCATCCTTATCTTTTAGCAGTCGCTGTATTTTGGTACACTCTACATTGAGGGTGCGGTACTTGTTCTTCCAAAACCTCCTCTCCTGTTGAACTTTGTTGAGAGTAACCTGAAGTTTTTTCGTTTCAGTCATGAAGTACATGACAGATTCCCTCAGCGAAAGAACTCCGTAATGAGGATAAGGCATCTTTAGCTTGAGAGCTCTAGTTTGTACCCAGTGGAGATAAGGCTCCACCGAGACACAATCCAGTTTTCCTAGAGACTCTCGTCCTTTCTTATGAACATGTTTCCAAGCGTGCACTATTTCCATCTTTAGTGCCATGTCATTTTCTCCTTCTTTGAAGAAAAGACCTTCCAGATGAGCATTACGCGGGACATGCCTCATCGGGTATCCAAATTGACGACGAACCAATACTGGATGGTAGTTGATTCCTCCCTTAGTTCCTATGAGGGGTACATTGGGGAAGTTTCCACAACGATCAATGATCCTGATCCCGTCATAAATCCTATTCCACCAATCTATATCAGAGTTGGTAAGAGACATGATTTTCTGCGACCAACGTAAGGCACTCTTATGATCCCAAAACGCATCAGACTTAGGCAAATGGGAGATAAACCATTTATATAGTAGGGGTACATAGCATGTGATCATCCCTCCACTGTACAAATTTCCTAAGTGTACAGAATGATACGCGTCCGCGAGCAAAGTTGGCACAGGGTTTCCAATGAGAAAAACCTTAATGGCGTTGATATCGACGAAGCTATTAATGTTGGGAAACAGAAATAACCCGTAGGTGAGTAAGACAAAGATGCTTTCAAAAGCAGTCATGTTCCCTATACTAGCAAAGTACAGAGCCTTCTTTGTCAGGAACTGGGCTGGCAAACCTGGGAGCCCACCCTTGGTGGTCATGTGAGTCTTGATTTCTAACTCATCCAAATAGATTGCTCTTGCAATGGCCTGATCCTTTGGAATTCCTTCCAGTCCAGAAAATGGAGCTCGATCAGTAATGTGTAGATCGGTTAGGTGAGAATACTCCTCCAGCGTTGGTGCGAGCTAGTAATCCGGGAATGTGAAATAGTGATAGACCGGATCGTAAAACTGAATGAGTGTCTCCATGATTCCTTCAATCACATGGACTCTTAACAGAGGTAGCAGACCTCCGTACTTGGCTCTGAAAGCTTCAGGGTTAGTGGTCATCCTCGCTAATCCTCTCAAATCTTCTAGTTTTGGAACCCTGAAGGTATACTTATGAGTTCTCCTTCTACCAAAATCCATGAGCGCAATCCTTTTCTCTGACATTTGCAATCATTGTCTTAGTTTAATTTGAAAAAGAGAGACTAGAAGAGAAGTTTTTCTTTGATGTAATGTTTTTTAGATGAATGCATGAATGCAGCACACAAAAACATAGAAAAAACATGGGGTCAAAGGGTCGATGTCATGAAGTCAAAGCTCTACCCCCCCCCCCCCCAAAGGTTTATACTAGTGATTTTTGTACCTGTCTCTCAAAATCATCAGTTCTTGTCGAGAAAACACCAGCAGGCCGGGAACCGTGCTAGATGATGTTTTTCGAAGAACCATCAGAAGAGGGTAGTATCGCGTGACAACCATTTCCAATAGTTTCCGCACTACTAAAAGAGGTTTTTCCTAGGTGTATACTCAATATTTCCACATGCGGAATCACACGCATTCCCATTAGCAGAAAAATAAACACAAATATCAATTAGGAAAAGCAGTATATATATTTGTCCTAAAGTCCTAGACTTTAAAGAGCTATGAATCCTATGTTCCTGACAAAAATGGCTCCCCGGCGGAGTCGCCATCCTGTGGTACCTTCCCAACTTTAAAGGTTTTTGACCTAAGATCCTAGTGAGGTCAACAAAAGTCATATCCCAGTGAAGTCCCTAGTGAAGTCATCATTCTTCGGTTTCTGCCTAAGAGATAAAAAAGAGGGCCCCACGGTGGGCACCATTTTTCTGTAGTGAGCAATTTTGGACGTGGTTCTTAAGCACTGCCGCTCTGGGTTACTACAGGTCGATTCATTTTTTATCCTATTGAAGCTGATGAAGGAAGGGAAATAGATGTCTCCAACTAACCCTGCTTTGCAAACTGAGGTCAAACAGTCAAAACTGTTGGTTTACAGATGCGATCAATGTGGGGGGGGGGGGTCTCTTAGGTTATTTTGGTTGAATTTAGACTTTTTGTGGGGAATACGGACTCGGATATTTTGGTGGATATGTGAGGATTTGTGACCTGAGGTTTTTTGATGTTGGTGTGCTCGCTAAGATATTTCTTTCAATCTTATGCCTACGTATTCCCGTTTACCGAAACAGGGAAATCTGAGCGATCGTAGTTCCTCCTATTCTATGTGAGGATATGGTGTTTTGGTGTCTTGTTCAAAGCCCAAGACGTGAAGCTGAAAAGGTGGTTTATATCTTGTTCAAAGCCCAAGATGTGAAGCTGAAGGGTCTATTTGTATCTTGTTCGAAGCCCAAGATATGAAGCTAAAGGGTTTTAACTTTAGAGAGAATTTGTCATCTCTAAAGAGGGTCTGTTTGTCACAACTGTTGGGTGACTGACTATAAAGGAGGGTTACTTTAACCGGGATATGTGAATCCTAGCAATGCCATAATTTTCTTTATAGGGGGTTTTAACCTGAAGGAGAAGACTTTAACTCAGTGTAGAGAAATGCCATCTTTCCTTAGGAATTTCTCATGCTAAAAGAGGGACAGTAACGTGGATGTAAATAATCCAGAGGGTTGCCACTTACAGCGATTAGATGAAAGGAGTTGTTGATGTTTGTATCCTGTGAATACAGCACAGTTTTGATGCTAAAAGGTTGATTGACTCAACCGGGGTTTTTCTTATACAAAGCCTAAGAGGAGGCTATTGGCCCAACAAGAGGGTTTTTTTGTATATGTCTTGTACGAAGCCCAAGACGGAGGCTAAAGGTTGACTCAACAAGAGAGTCTTTTATACTCAACAAGAGAGTGTTTTGTATCTCGTACGAAGCCCGAGATAGAGGCTAAAAGGATTATTGACTCAACAAGAGAGTCTTTTTGTATCTCGTACGAATCCCGAGATAGAGGCTAAAAGGAGTGTTGTTTCAGTTGAGTGACAGGTCCAGTAGGTTGGTTAAAAGAGAAAATCAGTTCTTATAAAGAGACTAATTAAAGGTAAGGCTATGCTTTGGGATTGATCAGAGGATCAGGGTTATTTCCTGTTCTTTAAGTAAATGGGGAATCCAGAGGGTATTGGAGACTGTCCGAGTCTACTGGTGTTTTTCCCTACTTGATAATGCCTTCGAGACTCAAGGAGATTAGACTGTCCAAGTCTAGAGTTTTATCTTTTGTACTATGCTTAAAGAAGCAGTAGTAGTACGTTCATGGTAGAAAAATCTAGACTCATTGAAAGACTGTTCTATTAAGATGACTAATTTCTGTTCCTATACCTCTAGGAGGTCGTCGGGACAATTTGTACGAAGCCCAAGAGGAGGCTGGAAACTTTTAAGAAGCCGAGGGACAATTTGTACGAAGCCGAAGAAGAGGCTCTCTTCCCGAAGGAAGAATCCTTATACGAAGCCTAAGAGGAGGCTGTGAATACTTCTAAGAAGCCGTAGGGTCCTTATACATCGCCCAAGAGGAGGCGGGGATGCTTTTAGGAAGCCTGTGGGTCCCCAAACCACGAGAAATTCAAGACAGGCTATTCATAGAGAATAGATCAAGCCAAGAAAGTCTGAGAATTTGGAAGAAACTCAAGAGATGCCATTCACGGAGAAAAGATCATCTCTGGGGAGTAGAGTTTCTTTGACGATTTCTAAGGGTGACAGTCTGAGAAAGGGTTCACCGAGAATGCTGCCTTTCATGTTTCCATATTGTTTAACCCCAAGAGGAGGAAAGACTGTGTCTGGTAATCCTATGGGGGATCTAGTTTTGTCTATTTAAGAGTGATCAACAGGGCTTAGTGCTAGACGTAGTTGTCGGGGAAACTCTAAATATCTATACTAGTATTACAAGTTGATATGAGTTTATGAAAGAAGACTTACAGTGAAACAACCCCACATTACAGTTTATATGTATATGAAAGTGGATAAAGAAAGCATATAAAAACTTACTCGGTTGTAGAGCTTCCATGTTGTTTGGTTAGTTGTACAACAAAGAAAGATTGAAAACAACAGTATATTCAAAATTCAAAGGAGAAAGTATTTTGAAAAGATGTTGGGGCTTACAGCTCAAGGAGAGGCCCAAGTTTTATCAGTGATCGCACTGTCGTTTTGTACAGAGGGACTTATACAAGTGACTGAGGCCCAAGAAACGTTTTATGTACAAGGGGATGGGTCTTACACTCACTAAAGAGGCCTAAGTGTTTAAAAAAGAAGAAGAATGGGGTTTACAACACGAGGGTAGGCCCAGATGATTGGTTTTTCTATTGGCGATCGCGCCGAGGTTTTCTTTTAACGCAGGGGGACTTATACAATGTCTGAGGCCCAAAAAGTTTTGGTTAAAAGGGGATTGGGTCTTACACTCTAATAGAGGCCCAAAGGATTTATTTTTGTACAAGTGGTAGGGCCTACAGCTCAAGGAGAGGCCCAGGGTCATTTGTTTGAAAATGGCGATCGCGCCGAGATTTTTGAAAACGCGGTGGGTCTTATACAATGCATTGAGGCCCAAAATGGTTTGGTTTTCAAAGGGGTTTGGGTCTTATCCTCTAATAGAGGCCCAAAAGATTTTGAATGGATCTTATAGCTCGAGGAGAGGCCCAAGTTTATTTTTCAACGGACGATGATCGCGTCGAACTTTCTGAAATACAACGGGACTTATACAATAAGTGAGGCCCAAAAATAGGTTTGTATTTATAAAGGATTGGATCTTACACTCTATTAGAGGCCCATAAGTGTTTCTAAAAGGTTTGATGAGGGTTAAATTAATCAAAACCCTAATTTGTTTCCAAAATGTATTTTAATTGAATAAAAAATTCAATTAAAATGATCAAAATTGTTTAACATGTGGAAAACAAATTGTGATCTTGGATTAATGTTTCAAAAATCATGTTTTGACCTACAAAATGATTAGAAGTCATTAAAATTTGCAAAATCAAGAAGGAAAAAATATTTTAAATATCAAAAACAATTAAAATATTAATTCTTTGCAAAAATATCAATTATATGAAATAAATAATATTTTTGGGATTTTTTGGAAAAATAAAATATTTTAACATTTTTGTGAATTATTAAAAAAAGAATCAACTCAAAATCATTAAAACTCAGAGAGAAATTAGTTTTTGAATCAATTAAATAAAATCACAAAATTCAAATATTTGAATTTTCAAAAAGGGCGCCAAGAACAACCAAGAACACGCGCGTGTTCTGAGTTTTCCCTAAATTTGCATTTTCTCTCCAATCTCAATGAATACTTGATGGAATCATACAAACCACCTATCAATCCGCTCGTTTCAACCTCACGATCATGTTTATGGTCTTTAATTTCATTTATTTTTAACATGGAATAAGAAATCAAGACAAAACCTCAAGAACCCTAAAATTTGCATGAAGGCTGAGAATTTTGATACACGATTCAAACAAAGCAATTAATTGAGGGGAAACATTCTATGCATGATTATGAACATTTGGCAAAAGTATTGTGCGAGGAAATATGCATAGATTAAGAGATGACCAAGTTTCGGCTTACTTGAAGGTCGTGACAGCAAGAGCAATGTGATTTTTGAGTTGGAGGTGTTACAGATGAGTTGTGATGATTTGAACAGCTTCCCTACACCCTATGGAGTGTGTTTGAATGCTTGGAATTGATTGGAAATGGCTGGATCACTTCATGGCATCTCAGTTGCAACTTGGTTAAAACCTTGAGCAACTGACTGGTGATTCTGAGAAATCAGTGTTCTAGATGTTGTTTAAGTGTTTGGATCACTCCTATATGATGTTTATGAGGTGTGTGTGTGATTAGTTTGATTGGAATTTCTCTTAAACTCAAAACTCGATAGTGACTTGCTTTGGAAGGCAAAATTGGAGTGAAGAAGGAGATTTTGAGGAAAGCATCTGTTTGATGGCTTTGGTGTACTCAAACTAAGCACAAATGAGCTCTATTTATAGGAGAGCAAGTTTGTTTTGCAAGCAATAGTGAATGGCAACTGCAGTAGAGGTTTGGCCAATGGTTGCACTTTGGAATCCAAGTCTCCTCTGGCCATTGACTAGAGGTTAGGGCACAGGGTTGTGGTTCCCTTGGTCTTGGATAAGTCTTGACTGAATTCAGTTGCAAATGGCTCAGTTCATGCCACCTTGGTGTATGCATTGAATGCTCCAATCCAAAATTGGAGTCTTGTCCCTCTTTTAGGCAATTCTAGGTTTGGCATGCTACTTCTTGTTCCAAGGACTTTGGAGGCTTGGCTCAGTGTTTGTCCCCTTTAGATTTGATCCTTAGATGTGTACAAAGTGATGACAAGGCTTGGAATTATTTGATTTTGCCAAATCGAGCAAAAATGCAAAATTCTGCCTATCCTTGGCAGTTTTCAGCAAGGCATATTGCCATTGTCATATCTCTTGGCCCAAGTGTAATTTGGTGATGTTCTTGGCCATTTTCGAAAGCCCTCATATGATACAACAACTGTTTGATCATATTTGGTTTTGATACCTTTTGGATCCAAGTGAAAAATCCCCCTACATTTGGAAAAAAGTGAAGGCAGATTCTGACTTAGTGAAAATTTCACTAAGTGTTGGAAAAAAGTGACATTTTCACTTTTTGTGATTTTGATCATTCCATAACTCAAAATCCATGAGGAATTTGGAGGGAGGTCAATTTTAAGCTTTTGCAGAGGGCAATGAGATCTACAAATCAAGCTTTGGATGGGGAAAAATGGCTTTGTGGTTTAGGAGTTATGATCCTCCAAAGTTGGTACCCTTGCCACTTTGTTCATAACTTAGAAAATTTTCTAAGTTTTTATGGTTACCCCTTTTACAAGTTATCCCACTTTTCTTGATTTTTCTTGATGAATGATGATTCAAATCATACATTAACATCATTTTAGGGTTAAAAACCCATTTTTGTGAAAAATCTCAAAAAGTCAAAGTTGACTTTTGTGCACAGTTGACTTTTTGTCAAATGAATTCCAAACTGTGCGATCCTTTGGGAAATCATGTCCTTGACCTAAATCAAACTTGAGGGACATGTTCCATGGGTGTTATAGGGTATATTGAATCTTGTCCAAGGGTTTGGGAGCATGTCCTGGTCAAAAGTCAAAGCTACAGTTGACTTTTTCCTCAAAACCCTAGTTGTGGTACTGATGAAATTGAGACTTGTTGCTCAAGCTTCCTGGATCAATCCATTGTTACAAATGGATCAATGTGGTATGTTGGAGACCCTCAAATAATGTCTTGAGGTGTTGGCTCATAATTTGTCCCAAAAGTCATCTTAGGGGTGAATTAGGTCAAGAAACCCTAATTCCTGATTTTTTATGTATGCATCCCCTGAGGTCAAATTGACTTGATGCTTAGGCCCATGAGGTTCCATGGAGTATTTTAGGATATGTTTTGAAGCATTGGCTCATGCCCAGAGGAAAATTTCCATCTGGAGGCCCTGGTCGACTAAACCCTAATTTGGTGACAGTGGCGATCTTGAGGCTTGATCCACCTGGAAGGGAGCAACCTTGTGCTTAATCCTTGAAGTGGGAGTCCTCTTGATCCCTTGTGGATATTTGAGAGGCTAGACAAGTTGAAGATCATGTCATTTCTTGATTGATCATTTTTCTAAAAGCTCTGAGAGGGCTAGAAACCCTAAATTTAATTGTAATGGATGCTCACCCATCTTTAGGGAGACTGATGAGGTATGATGGTTCCTCCATATTGTGATGATGATTTTCACAATGATGGGAAATCTTAGTGGTCAAAATTTTGGGTATGACAGTTACAACTCTCCCCCACTTAAGGAATTTTCGTCCTCAAAAATTTACCTGAAGCAAATAGAGTCGGATATGACTCCTTCATCTGATCCTCGGGCTCCCAAGTCCAACTTTCACCAGCTGGTCCTCCCCATAAAACTTTCACCAAAGTAATCTCTTTACCTCGCAGTTGTTTCATTTCTCAACCATCGACACGCACAAGCAATGCTTCCGCAGTCAGATTATCCCTCACTTGTACATCATCCATCTGAATCACATGCGACGGATTCAGAATGTACTTCCTCAATTGAGACACATGGAACACGTCATGCAAATTTGTAAGTGACGGCGGTAAAGCAATTCGATAGGCTACCTCTCCTATCCTCTACGATATCTGATATGGACCAACCAAACATGGAGTGAGCTTCCTAGACTTCAAGGCTCGACACACACCAGTCACTGGCGTCACTCTCAAAACACGTGATCTCCCTCTTGGAATTCAAGTGCCTTCCTCCTCTTATCATGGTAGCTCTTCTGACGACTCTGCAAAGCTTTCATCCTTTCTTGGATCATCTTAATCTTCTCAGTCGTCTCTTGTACAATTTTAGGTTCGAGTACAACACTCTCGCCCGATTCATACCAACATAACGGAGTCCTACACCTTCTCCCATACAAAGCTTCATAAGGCATCATTCCAATACTAGCATGAAAACTATTATTGTACGTGAACTCAATCAACGGCAAATGGCTATCCCACGATCCTCCATGATCCAACACACAAGCCCTTAGCAAATCTTCTAAAGATTGGATAGTCCTTTCTGTCTACCCATCCGTCTGTGGACGATAGGCAGAACTCATCCTCAACTTAGTACCCAAGGCATCTTGTAAACTCTTCCAGAACCTCGATGTAAATCTCGGATCTCTATCCGACACAATACTCGAAGGTATCCCATGCAACTTCACGATCTCCTCAATATACATCTCGGCTAACTTCTGCATAGAATGATTAATCTTCATCGGCAAGAAATGAGCCGACTTAGTTAATTTATCCATAATTACCCAAATAGAATCATTTCCCTTAGCAGTCCTCGGCAATCCCGACACAAAGTCCATGGAAATACTATCCCACTTCCATTCGGGAATACTCAACGGTTGCATCATTCCTAAAGGCTACTGGTGCTCAATCTTCAACTTCTGACAAGTCAAACACGCATAGACGAACTCTGCAATATCCTTCTTCATACCCGTCCACCAAAACAACTTCTTCAAATCCTGGTACATCTTCGTAGCACCAGGATGGATACTCAACCTACTCCAATGTCCTTCTTCTAGAATACTCTTCTTGATTTCCAAAACATCTGGGACACACACTCTATCTCTAAACATCATCACACCATTCTCATCAATCCGGAATTCTCCTCCATTACCTAGGTTAATCAAAGTCAACTGGTCAACCAACTTTAAGTCAGATTGCTGTCCCATTCGGATTTCTTCCAAAATACTACTCGTCAACTTCAACATTCCCAACTTCACACTGTCAGGAGTCTTCTCGTAAACCAAACTCAAATCTCGGAACTGTTCAATTAATTCTAACTCTTTCACCATAAGCATCGACATATGCAATGACTTTCTGCTCAACGCATCGGCCACTACATTTGCTTTGCCCGGATGATAACTCAAATAAAAATCAAAATCCTTCAACAGTTCTAACCACCTTCTCTGCCTCATATTTAATTCTTTCTGATCAAACAAGTACTTCAAACTTTTAGGATCGCTGAACACTTCAAATTTAGAGCCAAACAGATAATGTCTCCAAATCTTCAACAAAAACACCACAGCGGCCAATTCCAAGTCATGTGTAGGATAATTCCTCTCATGAACTCGCAATTGTCTCGAAGCATAGGCAACAACTTGTCCATTTTGCATCAATACTCCACCAAGACCCATCTTTGACGCATCACAATACACTACAAAAGATTCACTCGGATTAGGCAAAATCAACACTGGAGCAGTCGTCAACTTCTTCTTTAATTCCACAAAACTCTCTTCACAGGCTACATCCCACACAAAAGCTTGACCCTTTCGAGTCAACTGAGTCAAAGGTAACGCCAACTTAGAAAAGCCTTCAATAAACTTGCGGTAATAACCTGCTAATCCCAGAAAACTTCATATCTCAGTAGCAGACTTCGAAGTCTCCCACTGTAATACAACATCAATCTTAGAAGGATCAACAACAATTCCACCCCTTGAAATCACATCGCCAAGAAAGCTTACTTCCTTCAACCAGAATTCACACTTCGACAGCTTTGCATACAACTTCTTCTCCTTCAAGACTTGCAACACAATTCTCAAATGCTCGACATGCTCTTCTTCCGATTTAGAATATATCAGAATGTCATCAATAAACACCACCACAAACTTATCCAAATACTCATGAAAGATCAGATTCATATACTCCATGAACACACTAGGTGCATTGGATACACCAAACGGCATCACCGTGTATTCATAGTGACCATACCTCGTATGAAAAGTTCTCTGCAGAATATCATCAGGCTTAACTCGAATATGATGATAACCTGACCTCAAATCAATCTTGCTAAACACACAGGCACCAACTAACTGATCCATCAAATCGTCGATTCTCGGTAGTGGATACTTATTCTTGATCGTCACCTTATTCAACTGCCGATAATCAACACACAACCTCATGCTACCATCTTTCTTCTTCACTAATAACACAGGAGCACCCCATGGAGAAACACTTGGTCGAACAAACCTCTTCTCAAGCAACTCCTCCAACTGTTTCTTCAATTCACTTAGCTCAGAAGCTGACATCCGATAAGGAGCCATCGACACTGGACTCGTTCCTGGTATTAAGTCCCCTGCAAACTCTACCTCACGCTCTGGAGGCAAATCACTGATGTCATCTGGAAACACATATGGGAATTCACAGATAACAGGCAACTCCACACTCGCAGCTTCATGATCAATTTGCAACGATGCAAACATTGCAAGCACCAAAGCTTCGTCTTCTTGAAGTTCGTCTACTATCTTAGCAAACAAGAACATCAACTCCCCACTATTATCAATCTCAGGAAACTCTACAGTCTTGTTATAACAATTGATATGAACACGGTTGAACTCAACTAGTTCATTCCAAAGATCACGTCAATTTGGTGCAAGGGTAGGCACACCAAATCCATTACAAAACTCTTCTCAAAAATCGTCACAGGACATCTCAAACACACAAGGGTAGTAGTAACAGAACCATTAGCTGGAGTTTCTATTACCATATTCCCCTTCATATCAGATAACTTCAAACTCAATCTATTAGCACATTCAAGCGAGATAAAAGAATGAGTAGCACCAGTATCAATAATAGCAACCAACTCGATATTATTAATAAAACAAGTACCTCAAATCAGGTTGTCCTTCTCTGGAACTTCTGCACCACTCAAAGCAAACACACGACCACTGGTCTGGGCAGCAGTAGCAGTCCTCTTCGGCTTCTGACCTTGAGTACTGATATGACCTTTCTCACCACAATTGAAATAGGTCGGGCCCTCATCTTTGCATCAGTAGCTCTATGACCCTTCTTGCCACATCTATAGCACCTCAGCACATTGTTGGTACACACATCAGCACGATGACCTTGCTCACCACACTTATGACACTTTCCAGAAGCGGGAGCCGCTCCCCCAGTTGACTTTTTCCCCTCTGCAGCTTCTGCTTTCCCTTGTCAGCTGAAGTAGTATAAGGCTTCCCCCTATACTTCCCTTTCTTCTCACTCAACTGCTTGTAGTGAGCAGATCGAGCTCGGTTGTCCTCATCGTAGATTCAGCTCTTGTCAACCAACTCAGCATACCAGCGGATCTGCTGATACCCAATTCCCTACTTAATCTCTGATCTCAGCCCATTCTCGAACTTGAGACACTTGGACATCTCAGCATCAGCATGATTGTAGTGCGGATAAAACTTCACCAACTTCTCAAACTTCGCGGCATACTGTGCCACCATCATATCTCCTTGCTTCAGCTCAAGGAATTCCACTTCTCTCTTGCCACGAGCATCCCCTGGAAAATACTTCCCCAGAAACTCCTGCTTAAACACAGCTAAAGTTATCACAGTGCCAACACCTGCAAGTCTCTGACGGGTGTTATACCACCAGTCCTCAGCCTCTTCTTCCAGCATATGCATTCCGAACTGAACCTGCTGCTCATCAGAATACCCCATCACCCTGAAGATCTTCTCGATCGCCTTCATCCACTTGTGTGCACTTGCTGGATCATGCGTACCCACAAAAGTCGGTGTATTGTTGCTTTGAAACTTCCCCAAAGCACGAAACTCATCAGGAGCTCCACCATTTGGAACTAATCTTGGTTATCTGCACGTTACCCACGTAGAGGCAACATTCAAACAAGCAGGGTGAGTAATCACAATTCAATAAGAATCATATAAAGAAAAGACATAGTTGTTTTTATCAAATACTACAGCGACTCACCCAAACCATTATATAAAACATCATGTCACCAATATCACTCATATGCAATCATGCAATGCCACCAAGAAAGAAATGCAACATCATAATAATGCATGTGGTACCAAATCGTCATAATAATGGACACTAGGCCATCAACCCTCCACAAGGGAGCACGTCACAAAATACTCTGATCGGTCACCATTTCTACTTTGTTTATGTCACTTATTCGGCATCAATCCATAAAATCGGTAGCACTTTGTTTGTCTTTTCATTGTTTTTCAATTCAATTTTACTTGTCGTATTTTATTCTCGCATTTTATGATTTGTTGTTTTATTTCAATTACGTTGCATTTTATACTTTGGTTTGGAAGTTTTCAATGGTTTCAGGTCTGAGTGGAAAAGCCCAAAGGACTCGTGCGAAGAAAATGGAAGTTTCGGGGATTTAGAAGAGTTTTTGGAATGAAGCAGAGGATGCCTGGACCTAAAATTCAACAAACATGGAAAAATATTGGGCAACCAAGTTCCTTGTCTGTACTATGTTGTAGTTCTCTTCACTAGCTTGTCGGCGCTTCGAACGGGGACCAAAACAGACTTACGGATCAAAAGTTATGATCGAAACAATTTCGGTTATAAAATCCAGCAAGCTGACACGGCCGACAGTGTTGGCTGACACGGCCCGTGTTAGCTTTGACGCTGATGTACTAAATTTTTCCATATTTTCTCCCTATATTAAGTTGTGAGGGCACTTTGGGTATTTCCAATCGATCTGGGTGAATTGTGACTTTTTAGACTAGTTTTTGGAAGAAGAATAGACACTTTTTGACTTTACGAACAATTTTAGGATAGTTTATGAATCAAGGAGATTTGGAGAAGGGGATTGTTCATGAGCGGAAGCGATTGAAGGATCAAATTACTCCGATCAATTTGTAATGTCTTTCTTTAATCATATTATTGTTTTTGTTTCGAATATTATGAGAGGCTAAACCCCCCAATGCTAGGGGGTGTCCCTAAATTGTGATGTAATGAACCTTTGTTGAATTATTTGATGAATTTATGTTTTCTTACCTTAATCTTTTGTTGTGAAAATTATTTTATATTTTTCGATCGGTTAAATTGGGAACGATTTACGATTAGGGATTTGGCCTGAAAAACCAATCTGTTGATTTTGCATAATAACATTACGGTAGATATTGCCTAGGAATGGGGATATCCCATAGTGACTAAAAGCAACTTTGTCAGAACTATTGCTTGATGTTCTTTCTTGATTGCTAAGGAATTAGGGTCAAGGGAGAATATCAAAGGTTTTTCGTTTAAAGGAATTTAAGAAAAATATTTGAGGGTTAGTAAAATTAAGGTTTTGAGACATATATTTCTGACGATAATTTCGGGTTCTTACTAGCAATTTATACACCTTCCCTAGCATATTTCATCATATTTGTCAAAAGCACTTTTAATTGTTCTTCTTATTTCTATTGTTATTACAACTTTTTCCAACCCAAACAACACCCACAAGTACTTTTTGTTTAATTGAAATAGCATCTGCACTTATAATTACACGCAGTCCTCGAGAGATCGATTCTGTGGATAACCCCAACTATTACTACATCGGTAAAAATAGTACACTTGCTATTTTTCCGATCAAGTTTTTGGCGCCGTTGCCGGGGATTGCCAAATTATAAGTGTTGATTTTAATTCAATTGGAATTTTGTCACTCTGTGGCTAAAATTGATTCTTGTTATTTCTATTTTTATTTTTTATTTTTTAATTTTTATTTTTATTTTATAACTTTTGGGATTATTACTATTACTACTAATCTGCGTCTAACCTTTTATGCGAGGAGAATCCTCAGCAAATTTTCTTTTTGACGCAGAAATCGAAAGAACGCTACACGAGAGGCGTAGGCAAGCAAAACTTGCAGCGTCTGAAGCTGAACCTTCGAAGCACTCAAATCCAGGTTCAGAATTAGACAAAGATACAGTGACCATGGCTGCAGAGCAACCAACAGAGAGACTCCTCGGGGATTACGGAGCAGAACATACACCGGCTGGTCGGTTAACAATTGTGAACTTACCAGCGAATGTGACAAATTTTCAACTGCATCTGAGCACCATCACTCAGCCTGAGAGGAGACCTTTCACCGAAAAGGTCAATGAAGATGCCAACAAACATTTACAAAGGTTTCTGACTGTGAGCACCACTCTCAAGATTTAGGGACACACCGAGGAAGCAAAAACGTTGAGAATGTTTCCTTTCACTCTTTCAGAAGATGCTGAAGAGTGGTTCTACTCGTTACCGGCTGGGAGTATTACCACTTGGGAAGAGATGGAGAAGGGGTTTCTGAATGAGTATTTTCCGGCCTCTGTTTATATCCGAAAAACATATGATATTGTGAACTTTAAATAGAAGGATGGAGAATCTCTCGGAGATGCATACAAGATGTTCAAGAAGGTTTTGGTAGTCTGTCCGACTCACAACATGGATCAAACTGAGCAGATTGATGACTCGATTTTGTATCGTCTAATTCGATTCAAGATATGAGCTCAAAGAGAAGAAAAGTGGAGAAAATTGCATGGTTCTGCCTCTTCTAGATGAAAGGCGTTCGCCATTCCCCCCAGTTCAACTGAATGGCGCTCGCCATGTCAGAAAGGAGGGAAATTCAAACACTAAAAGAAAAGGCAACCGCCGTTTGCCCGAAGGCGACCGCCATTGTGCGCGGGAGCAGTTTTCTTTATGCAGTTCTGGCAGTTTGCAAGTGATATTTCAAAATTTGAACTCAACTGTTTTGGAGCCCATTTTTTATTTATTTATAGAGTACCAGAGGTCTGCATTTGGGATCCAAGAACCTTGCAGAAGCGCTGCCGAAATCCTAACCACTTATATCATTAGCCATAGTATCAATCGATCTCATCGAGAGATTGATACACCCGTTGTATTTTTCGTTTCTTTTGCTGCTGATGTACACTTGGATCGATTAATTAATACAAGTCCATTTCCCGTTTTAATTACTTCGCATTTCAGGTTATTTACGATTTATTTACTTTACTGCATCTTGTTTTCTTTTGATTAATTGCATAATTCAGATTTCGCATAAAAACCTAATTCCGGACTTAATTAAGAACAAGCCATTATGTATGTTTTAAAATTCAGAAATGTTAATGTATTAGTGTTAGATTTAATTATGTATGAGCAAAATCTTGGGGTCATTAGGCGTGGCTTGGTTAAGACCGCGAAAGTGTGAGGTCGAGCCTTTAAACTGGTATATCCTTCAGACCAATCTCAAGACCTTTGTTAACACTTGGATCTTACGGAGTCCCAAAGAGCACGAAAATCATTCTTCGGTCTCATATTTATTATTGTTTTTCAAATCCCGTTAATAGCCAAATTTCTTTTACCGCCAAATCTAGCCTTAGCTTTACACCGCAATAATCGATCACTCTAGGTTGATTATTGGTCCCTGTGGGTTCGACAACTTTTTTAAGACTACGCGATAAGCTGTATACTTGTAGCAGTAATCCGACCATCACACGAAGTCGCGACCAAGTTTTTGGCACCGTTGCCAGGGACTCATTTAGTCATTATTGTGATACTTTCGTTGCACAATATAGACTAAGGCAACTTTTTATTTCTTTTCCTTTTTGATTCGTCAATTGTATGCCAAACACTCGCTCACAAGGCGAAGAGTTGGAGCAACCAGTCAACAAAATTGAACGTTACATACTTCGGAGACGCCGAATTAATGAATTCCTACTTAGATATAACATCCCATATCGTCTTATTCCCTACTCAGATTCGGAAGCCGAATCAGAGCCAGAACAAAACATGGCAGAAGGCCCACAAAACCGTCCGCTAAAGTACTTCGCTATTCCGTCGTAGGATGAACCACATAATAGCATTGCTGCCCCAGCCATTAACCGTAATGATTTCGAGCTGAAACCTTCGCTAATATCCGCAGTTCAACAAAACCAATTCTCGGGTAATGCTACGGATGACCCAAACCTTCATTTATCAATATTCGTACAATATGCAGACACCGTGAAAGCCAATGGGGTTAGTCAAGAAGCAATCAGACTGAGATTTTTTCTGTTCTCATTGAGAGATAGAGCAAGGGCTTGGCTCCAATCTCTACCATCTCACTCAGTGACGACATGGGACGAGTTGAAGAAAGTCTTCTTAGCCAGATATATCCCACCAAGCAAGACCGCTATGCTGAGAGCCCAAATTAATGGATTCAAGCAAAAGGACAACGAATCTTTATTCGATGCTTGGGAGAGATACAAGGACATGTTGAGGTTATGCCCACACCATGGACTTGAAGAATGTATGATAATACATACCTTTTACGAGGGGCTGCTGTACAATACCAAAATGAATCTGTGTACTGCTGCAGGCGGTGCTCTAATGGATAAACCGTATGCAGAAGCCTATGAACTCATAGAGACTATGCCTCAAAACCATTTCCAATGGGGAGGTGAATGCGCTGGTATAGAGAAACCAACTCCGAAAGGAGGAATGCACGAAGTCAACGGTATAGACCGAGTCAATGCTAAAGTGGACGCGCTTGCTCAAAATATCGAAAGTTTAGCAATAGCACCTCCAGCAGCTACCGTAGCTGCACTTACACCAAATTGTAAAATATACGGAAACCCTGAGCATATAAACGCTGAATGTCAAGTGTTGGCTAGTACTCCTACTGACCAAGTGAACTACGCTCAAGGGAACCCGTATTCAAACACTTACAATTCTGGCTGGAGAAATCACCCAAAATTTTCGTATAAGAATAAGAATGCTTTGAATCCACCTAACCCAGCACCTGCTATTCCACCCGGATTTCAGAAAGGAGCGCAACCCGCTCCACCTCTACCAAAAAAGTCAAATTTGGAAATCATGATGGAAAACTTTATGAACGCTCAAGCTCAGCAAAACAGAGATTTCGCAAATCAAAACGCTCACACGAGCGAATTGATGAAACAATTGTCAAGCAAGCTTGATGCTATGGCTACCCATAACAAAATGTTAGAAACTCAAATTCTCAGGTAGCCCAACAACAATTAACTAACGTAGCCCCCACTGGAACATTTCCTGGCCAACCACAACCAAACCCAAAAGGTCATGCTAACGTTATAACTTTGTGAAGCGGAACAGAGTACGATGGACCTGTTGACCCGAGATTTCAAAATTCAGCCATGCACCAAAATTCACCAAAGGGAACTGAGAAAATAAAAGAACCTAACACAGAGAAGGAAGATGAAAGTGGAAAGCCCGCAGAGGAAGAAACACCTTATGTGCCTCCGCCACCATATAAACCACTTGTGCCTTATCCCCAAAGACTAGCTAAATCCAAAAACGAAGAACAGTTTAAGAAATTCGTAGAGCTTCTAAAGCAACTGAATATAACGATACCTTTCACAGAAGCTATTACGCAAATGCCCTCATATGCCAAGTTCCTTAAAGAGATCCTGTCAAACAAGAAAAATTTAGAAGATAACGAAACCGTTATGCTCACTGCCGAGTGTAGTGCCATACTTCAAAATAACATGCCTCCTAAACTAAAAGATCCAGGTAGTTTTTCGATACATTGTGTAATCGGAAAAGTTGTCATAGACAAAGTGTTATGTGACTTAGGAGCCAGTGTTAGCCTAATGCCCCTATCCACATGTAAGAAACTTGAATTAGGAGACTTGAGGCCAACGAAGATGTCGCTACAACTAGCAGACCGCTCTGTGAAATATCCAGTAGGTATGCTAGAAAACGTGCCAGTTCGCATAGGTCAGTTTTATATTCCAACAGATTTCGTGATAATGGACATTAAGGAAGATTCTAATATACCAATTATTTTAGGTAGACCGTTCTTAGCAACAGCTGGAGCTATAATAGATGTGAAGAAAGGAATGTTAACTTTCGAAGTAGGGGAAGAAAAAGTCGAATTTATTTTAGCCCAATTCCTAAAAGCCCCTGCTTTAGACGATTCATGCTATTTTTTAGACGTTATCGACGAATGCGTCAGAGAAATGGAGAAGGAACCGATGAGGTACACGAAAGTACTAAAGATTCCTGCCCCTCCAATATTCGAAGACGATAATTGGCGTGAGCCGTATGAAGATGACAGTCTAAGAGAATGCCTAGCACTCACACCCGATCCAATGCCTTGCCCAAAAAAACCATCTATAGAACTCAAAACATTACCCAAAGATCTAAGATACGAATTCCTAGATACTGAACTTGAAAGACCAGTAATAGTTAATGCCGATTTAGGACAAATAGAAACCGAGAAATTATTGGAAGTCTTAAGGAAGTATCCCACAGCTCTCGGATATAACATCTCCGATCTAAAAGGGATAAGTCCCTCTATATGTATGCATCGCATCATGATGGAAGAAGACTGTAAGACATCCAGAGAGCATCAAAGATGGTTGAACCCTGTCCTAAGCGATGTAGTGAAGAGAGAAGTGCAAAAACTATTGGAAGCAGGAATCATATATCCAATATCTGACAGTAAATGGGTCAGACCAGTGCATGTAGTACCAAAGAAGGGTGGTGTTATAGTTGTAACTAATGAAAAAGGCGAGTCTGTAGCCAAACGAACTCAAACTGGATGGAGGATGTGCATAGACTATAGAAAGCGGAATAAGGCTACTAGAAAAAACCATTTTCCTTTACCCTTCATAGACCAAATGCTTGAACGGCTAGCCAAACATTCATATTTCTGTTACTTAGACGGATACTCAGTATTTTTCCAAATACCTATTCATCCTAATGACCAAGAGAAGACAACATTCACCTGCCCCTATGGTACATTTGCATATCGTTGAATGTCGTTTGGACTGTGTAATGCTCCCGCAACATTTCAGAAATGCATGATGTCGATCTTTGCAGATTTCATAGACGATATAATGGAAGTCTTTATGGACGATTTCTCTGTATGTGGGAGAAGTTTTGAACACTGTCTGTCGAATCTAGAGTTGGTACTCGAACGATGCGTCAAAGTGAACCTTGTGCTAAATTGGGAGAAATGCCATTTCATGGTGGGACAAGGTATAGTTCTTGGACATGTAGTATCCGATAAAGGTATTGAAGTAGACAAAGCGAAGATAGAAGTCATAGAAAACCTTCAACCACCCAAAACTGTTAGAGAAGTACGAAGTTTTTTAGGTCATACCGGTTTTCACCGACGATTCATTAAAGACTTCTCTAAGATTACAAAACCATTGACTGGACTACTAATGAAAGAAGCTGAATTTATATTCGATGAAGAATGTTTGAAAGCATTTGAACATCTGAAGGATGCTCTTATTACCGCACCAATTATGCAACCACTTGATTAGAGTTTACCATTTGAAATAATGTGCGACGCTAGCGACTATGTGTCGCTCCCAGGATTTTCATCCACGTACAAACGCGAGAGTGGCGCGGAAAACAGAGTCGCCAGCCGTGTAAATTTATCCCAAGAGGGGGAAAGGGAACACCGCATAAACCTGAGAAAGAGGGAAAGGAATGGTCATCGCAACTATAACCTGGGTTCGGGAGTCGGTTACGCGAGGGGAAGGTGCTAGCACCCCACGCGTCCATCGTACTCGATGGGATCCACGCTTGTTGTCTATTCTAAGGGTGAGTTATCCTATCATCTATGGTTGTACTAAGACGGGGAAGGGGAAAACAAAGACAGACTTGGTAGGACGTCGATGTCCTAGGCCTACGTACCCCCTTTGTGCAATGGGGAATTAAGAGTCAAAGTAGTTCGGACCAAGTTCTTTTTATGTTTTTTATGAGCGACGTTAAGTTCGCGTCCGACAGTTAGGGTCGATGCCTGTTTGCGACTCAGACGGAAAGTAACGTGCCCTTTTTGAAAATAGCCTTTAGTTTGACAATCCCGAAGGACAAAAAGGTTTGAAGTTTGTTTGTATTTTTTTAGGACAGAAGTGACTTAAGTTAGTTCATAAGTTGCATTGCACCAAAGTCTAGGGCACAGGGGCGAATACTTAACGCATCGTCCCAAGACAGAACGCTCGCTAAGCACTCTAGAAAGATGAGAGGAAGCCCCTCATTTCTCATTCCCCACGCTTAAGGCTCGTGCGCAATACACTTTATTCTTATTAAGTGTTTTCAAGAAGTTTGAGATGAGAAGAGAGAAGACACAAGGGAAACTCTAAAGGGAAACTAAGAGTCCTAATGTTATCATGCATGGGTGACCTACGGTTAGTGAGGTTTGACGAAAACCTAAGCCTAAAGAAAAGGAAAGATGAAAGAAGGAAAGAGTAAGGTGGACTTGGATGATTATCCATACCCTTAAAGAACTTACCTCAGCCCCTGCATAAGAGGTTAGCACAAAACAGACACAAGTAACATTAAGGAAAATGAAAGCCAAAGAATGACATATTATAATGATTAAATGACCTATAACAATCCAAACATGAATTAAAAAGTCAAGGAAGCAGTCCCAAACAATGGCACAAGTGCCCTTTCAAACAGATAACCAGACAAGATCCGGGATGTGCATACAAGAAAATCTCACACAAAGAGCAATTAAACAAGTAGTAAAACATCTTTTAAAATTTCCACATTATTTCTCAACATTGTTCAACCAGAAACAAACAACATATCAAAAACTCCTGCAAAAATTCAAGATGTTAGTCACTCAAACAATTATGCAAAGCTCAAATGAGAAGCAAGGTTCAATGTGCAAAAGGCAAGGACTAAAATGTAACATGAAATGATTTTAAAAATGGCTGAAAAATATTTTAATACATTTCAGAATGTTATCTAACAAATGCAAAAAGAATGGATTGAAAATGTTTTATGGATGCAGAGAAATAAAATAAACAAGTTTAGGTATGCATGATATGAATGATTCAAAAATAAAATGAATAAAATAATTAATTTAGATGATAAAAATAAAATAAAATGATAAAATAAAATTTGGAAAATTTTATAAAAATGATAAATATGATGCATAAATTTTTTGGTAATTTTTTAATGCAAAAAACTATTTCTAATAATTAAAAATGAAAACAATATAATTAGATAAAATAAATAAATGAAAAATGCAAGGGGGGTGCGTTGAGTAATCCAAATGCGTTGGATATTGAAGTGGGCTAAAAGGGTGGGGTGCAATCAGTAAGGCCCAACCAACAAATATTAGCGAAAAATAAAAAAAGAAAGGAAGAACATGTGAAGCCCAGTCAAACGATTGACTCTTCCATCACCTTTAGATGCATCTGACGCGCCCTATTAAGTCAACATAATTAACAAATATTCATGATTAGTGGTCTAGATCTACCTGCACACCATAGCAATGGTGAACGCCCCTACATGCAATTGGTCAGAAAATAAAATAAAAAACACGTGCATAATATGTTCCTTCATTAATGCGTTGGCATATCCCTGGCCACAGGATTCAATCAACGCCCAGGATTACGTCAACAATTTGAAAAGTAATGGAGATGAGAGGCAATGATTGCGTGGTACACGATAATTAACCTGGGAGCACGCACACACAATTATCAAGTTAAAATCATAAAAAAAAAATAAAAAGAGCAAAACGTGGCAGCGTGAGAGCCACACGATCCAAGCCATCAACGGCTGAGAGATCGTCTTCTTCGCCCAACCCTTCACCGGCCGGCCACCACAACCAGTCGCCGGAACTAGGGTTCCGGTCGACCCCTCCGTCACCTGCAACTCAAAACTTGCCCAGAATTTTCATGCGAATACACTATTTTGATCAAAAAAATGTGAGGATATCAAATATGTCATCAAAAATTGCAAATAATCAACGCATAATAAAAAACTAAGAGAACAAGCTTTAGAATCAAAACTTTAAACACACCATATGCACACAATGCACGTCCACATTCAAAACAAATTATATCAGCATGATCCATGGATGCCACACATCAATATGCACGTTTAAAATTTGAGTTTTATGATCATCAAAAGAATGACTAACCTGAGATGGCACAACCCTTATCCTTGCTCTTGACTGCGAATAGGGGATGGTTTGCACTCTATTGATCATAAGGAGGAAGTTTGTGGAAGAAGTTCTTGAAAAACTGTTCTTGCTTGAGAGATATGAAGGAATGATATTTTAGGGCTCACACTTGAATTCTCCACAAAGGCACGTGAATGAAACCCTAACCAGTGCATGAATGAGTTTAAATACCTAGGTTTAATCCATTGATCAGCATTTGGGCCTTGGTAATTCTTTGTTTAATGAGTTTTGGGCAATTTTGGAAAATCACATAATGTGTGATACACCTCCTTCCATGCATGGATCTCCAAATATTTCATGACGGATCGCTTATGGTTGAATTGCTAACCACACCTGAATTTGACTTGGGCCTTGAGACATTTTGGTTCATGAGTTTTCAATGACTTGGCAATTTTGAATAATGGAGAATAAGTGATAAATACACCATGGATTCACTTGATTCAAAGGGCTAAAATGATCCTTGAGGAGTGTCCTTTGATGTTAGCATGTGACATGAAGCAATGGAATAAATCATAGGTCCATATGTCCCAAAATCCAAAAGTTGTGAAAATGAAACCCTAAAAACCACTTTGCCTTCTTTTGATCATAACCTGAGTTTCACAAATGATATGGAGACCCACTAGTACTTGTTGGAAAGAGGAGAAAAATATATTCAACTTTAATGTTGGAGGAAAATTCATTTGAAGCTTCTTTGATGATTAAAATTCAAGTTGAATGTAGTGTAAGAACTTGCCCAAAAAGGAAACTTTCAAATTATAGGTCATTTCCATATTTAGTAACCTTTTCACCAACCCTTGATTCTTGATAAATGGCATGAAACTTGAGTCTTGAAGACCATATGAGGATGTGAGACCTTGAAAACCTTGAAGTGAACCTCAAAACTCCACAGTTGACTTCTCCTCTCACTGTTGACTTTTACCCCATTCACCTGATTCCCAATCCATTGGCCGATTGAACTTCTCCTGAACCAAACTGATGGACAAATTTCCATTCCTAGATACTCAGGGACCCAAGGAATACCATGGAATCAAGCATTGCCCAAGAAATCAGAAATAAACTTACTTTATAGCAAACCCTAATCTTGGTACCCTCAGTCTAGGAGGAAATAGCACAGTCTCCAAATCCAAATTCCTCTGAATATGATGTGTATCCTCTCCAACTAAGATAGGATATGCCCTTTGATGATGGTAAAAACCCAAGGAGCTTGCCCATTGGAGCAATAAACCCAAGAATCTCAAAACCCTAATTTCTGCACTTGGTAGGAGAGAGTGATCCACTTGAACTCTCTTGCTTGACCCTTTGAAGAACATCTTCTCCTCTTGAACTTGCCTCCGGCACCTTGACCCCATGCTAAGAACCAATGATATGCACACATGATAATGCAAAAATGCAATGAAACATAAGCCAGTTAGTAGTAAAGTAAGGAGGGAAAATTTTGGGGTGCTACAGCTGCCCCTATTCAATCAACTTGGTCCTGAGGGTATGATAGCGACGGCTTTCAGACAATCAGGATGCACGGAGATTGAATACCGAAGAACCCGGAAATTTGCTAATGGTGAGAATAACAAAATGGAACGTGCTGAAAAATAAGGAATATGACCTCAACCATATCCACAAGAAAAATACGAATACGACCTCAATCGTACCCACAAAACGAATACAACCTCAATTGCACCCGCAAAGGAAGACTGACCTCAATCACTCCACCCACAAAGAAAAATACGAATACGACCTAAATCGCATCCACAAAATGAATACAACCTCAATTGTACCCACAAAAGGAAGATTGACCTCAATCACTCCACCCACAAAGAAAAATACGAATACGACCTCAATCGCATCCACAAAACGAATACAACCTCAATTGTACCCACAAAAGGAAGACTGACCTCAATCACTCCACCCACAAAGAAAAATACGAATACGACCTCAATCGCATCCACAAAACGAATACAACCTCAATTGTACCCACAAAAGGAAGACTGACCTCAATCACTCTACCCACAAAGAAAATACGAATACGACCTCAATCGCACCCACAAAACGAATACAACCTCAATTGTACCCTCAAAGGAAGACTGACCTCAATCACTCTACCCACAAAGAAAATACGAATACGACCTCAATCGCACCCACAAAACGAATACAACCTCAATTGTACCCTCAAAGGAAGACTGACCTCAATAACTCTACCCACAAAGAAAATATGAATACGACCGCAATCGCACCCACAAAACGAATACAACCTCAATTGTACCCGCAAAGGCAGACTGACCTCAATCACTCCACCCACAAAGAAAACATAAATACGACCTCAATCGCACCCACAAAACGAATACAACCTCAATTGTACCCGCAAATGATAACCAACATAAAGTGGATTTGTTGGGGATAACGTGAAACAAAACTTCTGATTTATGTCATCTCTGCTGATAAAGAGAACTGACAAAGGAATCTTCAGAAGATTGCCATCTCTGTTGATAAAGAGAACTAGCAAAATAAATGCCATCCCTGCTGATAAAGGGAACTGACGAAAGAAAATCTTCAAAAGATTGATATCTCTGCTGATAAAGAGAACTAGCAATATAAATGCCATCCCTGCTGATAAAGGGAACTGACGAAAGGAAATCTTGCTATCTCTGCTGATAAAGAGAACTAGCAACAATAAATGCCATCCCTGCTGATAAAGGGAACTGACGAAAGAAAATCTTCAAAGGATTGCCATCTCTGCTAATAAAGAGAACTAGCAAAATAAATGCCATCCCTGCTGATAAAGGGAACTGGGTTTCACCAAGTAAGTCAGACGAGAACTGACTACCAGACGAGAACTGGGTTTACACCAAATAAGTCAGTCGAGAACTGACTACCAGACGAGAACTGGATTTACAGAATATGTCAGACGAGAACTGACTACCAGACGAGAACTGAATTTACAGAATATGTCAGACGAGAACTGACTACCAGACGAGAACTGGATTTACAGAATAAGTCAGTCGAGAACTGACTACCAGACGAGAACTGGGTTTCACCAAGTAAGTCAGACGAGAACTGACTACCAGACGAGAACTGGATTTACAAAGGAGATTGGCCAATCCAAGGCAAACTCCTAACAAAGATACGGTCGTGAACCGAAAGGGTGAGAGGTGAAATCAATGGACTTACAACCCACAAATAAGATAACTCTGCTGGGGAAAGGAGAAGTCTAAATAAAAGACTCTGCCGGGGAGCACAAGTATGAGGAACACATTCCTCCAAAATCTCCTGAGTTATGCCATCTCTGCTGGGAAAGAGAACTGGCAAGGAAAGCATCAAACCTGACTTATGCTTCGAATGAAAATGTTTGAATTTTGCCGTAATGCTCCACACAAAGTGGAAATGCTACGCGTTTTGAGGATGCAATGCCAATGCTTATGATATGCAAAAGGGGTCCCTCCAGCAAAATAAATGCTGGAGAGAAAAGACCAATTCAGTTGGGGATGACAAAAATAAATTGTCCTCTGAATCCAGGAACTCTGCTGAGAAGGGTCATACTGATCGACTCTTCGGATCAACAACTTCTGCTGGGGATGAAATCCCGAAAGAACTACCGGGGGCCACACCTGTCTTTCACTGAAGGTGACATCGAACCTAAGATTCCTCCTCTGCTGGAGGAGTTGAGGATGAGTTCCAATAACGGAACCGGAAGTCTGTTACTGAGGATTGCCAACAACAGATGGGCTTAAGACTTGCTGGGGGATACCAGCCCATAATACCATCATGCTTGGGGAAAACAATCCATGATACAATCCTGCCTGGGGATACTGCTGAACTTAGCCTGCTGATGGGGAGGATGACTTTACTCCCCCCTTGCGGGGGACTAGAATATGACATTGTCGGCGAAAGCACGCTTCCTGACTGGATGGGGGAAGTAAACACCCTGATTCTGTGGGGAAATAACGTCTTGATCCAGAGAAGGTACTTTCCAGGTCTTCTGCTGGGGAAAGTCTGCTCTGCTGAGGAAAGTGCAATCTCAATGCTGGGGAGAGCAAACTGCTGGGGAAATACAATCCTGTTGCCATCCAATCCTGACTTGTTTCTAAGGTCGTAAACGGCCCTTTAAACTTTCCACTTGCCCCAGACCTCCAGGTCTAATGGAAGAAATCACCTCGAGAGGATTTTAAAGAAGATCGGGCGTTCGCACTGCCCCAGGGTCTTCAAACTCTTGGAGAGATTTATCATATCTCGACATAACTGCCCCAGTTTTCATAATCCATGAAGTACATTAACTCGAAAGGGATTGTAATGACTTGAAAATGCTCCGCTTTAGTATCTTGAACCTTGAGGAGGTGTTTTTAATTAACCATTTTCAGGAGTGGATAATCTCCCATGCTCTAGAGGTGGCCTGCCCCAATATGAGCTTTGACGTGACTTTGCCCCTGATCTTAGAATGAATGCCCCAGAATAACTGAATTTCGGAGAGATTTCTCGACGTGACTGCCCCAGATTGGCTACATCTTAACACGACTTACTGGGGAGAGCCCACTCTACACTGAGTCTCTTAGCAGCCTGCCCTTTGATATGATTGTCCTTCAGAACTTCCAAGCATCCTAACTTGGCAGAATCAAGCTTCTTGACTGACTTTCACTGTGTAAGCTGCATTGATGCATATATGCAAACAGAAAATGTTTATTATGAGAATGACAATTTTAATGCAACACTCATGTTAACCTTGAAGTTTTTATTGAAACTGCGTCGCCAAGCCTTGTGAACGAATCACTTGCTGGGATGCGACCTTGATTTTCGAATGGCAAAACAATGCGCACATGCAATACCAACAAATCTTATTAGCGCAACTCGTAGGAGTCAGGAACGCTATCCTGTTAAAGTATGCTTTCGGAATAAACCCTGTTTCAATTAGGACTTTTAAGGGTTGTAACGTGGTCTGGTTCAGAAAAAGGATTTATGGCTCAAAATTTATCGGTGCCCACCCACTCTTCGTGATGCTCTCCAGTCCTATGTTCAGTTAATCTGACACAAACGCTCATCTCTCAAAAGGTTTATGATCTTTTGAGGAACCCATGCAACTAATGGTTTAACACCTAAGGAGGTTTTGGAGTGACAGTCACCCCTTTTTATCTTTTGTGTCTGTAATCACACGAATTTGTTCTTATCGAGGATTTTTCTTTTGATCTTTTCTTTTTGTTTTTCGCCCCTTTTTTATTTCCCTGATTTTGTCTGGACTAATTCTTTTGAGTTTTTTCGATTTTGAAGTCCAGCGGGATGCCCTAACTTTTGCCTAAGTCGCTTGTTTTCAAGTTTCGACTTAGCGGGCTTTCTTTCTTTTATTCCCCTCTTTTGAACAAAGCGTGTGACACTGGTTGTCTTACTTGCTTGACAGGGTTGTGACTGCCTTACTCCTTGATTGTTGATGAATAACCCTTGTGGTTTCACATCTCTTGACCTCTTGACGGTAGGATGGAAGGTAATGGTCCCTCGGACGCACACTCTCCTTGGAATTTGAACGCTCGGTCAGACTAACTGACGCCTACCCTGCCCCTGGGTTAAGTATGAGGGTTTTTTTTCGTACGAAAGAAGCTCCTACTTCAAGGCTCAAAGGGGTTAAAGAGGGTCTATCTCCCTTATATCTCTAGTGTTTAGGGGTTTGAAATAATGCCTGCACATCCTTAACAGGGTTCTTATCCAAAAGCATGCCATTAGAAATCTGCGCTCTTATTTCGTCATCCTCCCTCAAGAGTTTTAAACAAGAAAATTGGTATTGCAGTGCATATAAACATTTAAGAGTGAACACGAATGGATTACTTCAAGAAAAACATACTCATTGCATTAATATCATCATAAAAAATCAAACAAGTCTTACATGCATACGATGCTTTAACAAGAAATGAAAAACTACAAATGAAAATGCAGTAAAGAAGCTGAAGATTGCCAATTCTGAGGAAGCTTAATTCTGTCTGGACGTGCTTGCAGACTGAGTGTTCATTTGAGAAAGGAGGCTTTCATTGATGTGCATATCATCTTCAGTGAATACAATGATCTCTGAGTCTACCAGGTCTTGCACCTTGTGCTGGAATGCATTACACTTATCAATTGTATGCCCAAATGTTCCCGAGTGGAACTCGCACCTTGCAGTCATGTCATAATCCGGAGGAATAGGGTACGGTACCGGCACGGTACTCCTCGTTTGAATCAGAGAGTTCTTGAGCAGACGAGCAAACAACTGACTATAAGGGATAGGAATAGGATTAAATATCCTCTCGGGCCTCCTTGGTCTCAGTTGCCCCTGTTGCTGATAATTCTGCCGTCGGTGCTGATTTGGGCACCTCACCTGCGCTTGCATTTCCCTTTCCCTATTTGGCTGAGGCACAATCAAAGGTTGCTGACGTAGGGCTTCTGCAGCAACAGGTTGTGGAGAAAGTCCATGACCTGAGGTGGATCCTGCAAAGAGGGGAGGTGTCTTCACTTCTTTTGCAACCATTGGGGTAACATCACCTTGTATATTCACGCCGCCCGACATGAACTCAATTGCCCCTGCATCAATCAAATCCTGGACTTGGTGCTGAAAGGCCCTACATTTCTCCACAGTATGACCTGGTGCCCCAGAATGGAAATCACAATGGGATCTTGCATCATAGCTTGGTGGAGGATTACCAGTGAGAGGAGCCACAGTCCTTTTCTGTACCAGTCGCAACTGAAGGAGATGCTGCAATAGTTGAGAATATGGCATAGGGAGCAGATGAAAAACTCTTTCAGACTTCTTCTGTCTCTGTGTGCACTTTTTGCCCTTGGACTTCTCTTGGGAGCCAAGGCCTAGCTGCTGTTGGGAAAGTTCCGGAACTTCCGCTTGTGGAAGAGATTCATGAGGTAATCCACGATTTAAATCAGATTCCAAAGAGATGGGGGGAGTAAGGATCTCTGTTGTGGAAGCGGGCACAGGACTGTCTTCCTTCTTCAACACCCTATTCAAAATTTCCATGGCCAAACCCATCTGAGTCTTCATCTAATTGACCTCCTCCCTCAGCATCCTCTGGTCTTGCATGAGAGTTTGCATATTCCCCATAAGCTGCCCCATCTGGCCTTGCATTTCCCTCAACTCAGCTTGAACTTGCTCCATGATCAACTCTTGAATGGCTTGAGGAGTTAAGTCTGAGATTCTGAAGAAAACCAGATCAAAATAAGAATAACCAGCCTTGAACACCTATTATGCACAATGATTATGCAAAATGATTATGAATATGCAAATGCGAATGAACATGTTTGAATATCTGCAGGGCGATCCACCCCTTGATTCCAGTTTAACAACAAGATAGAACGGAACTTCTGCTCATATATTAAGAAAACCAAAGGAAAACCAAATGTCAACAATCACAAATCCAAGATAACAAGTCTGAATACAATAATCGTAGATCCCAACCAACAAGTCTGGCGGTGGTCCGAACAATGAAAGAAAATAGAGAACTACGGCATGTCATCAAAATCCACAAGTGTCAATCCCCCCCATCCATTATGCTTCTTGCTCCAATCTTGAATCTCCTTGGACAGCTTTCTGGTGTCGGGATGCTTCGGTCTCTGAATTAGCTCTTGAATGAGAACGTCTCTCCTATGCATAATCCCTTCCAAGTATCGGCAATGTAACTCCCAAGCGTCTTCTCCAGAAACACCATCCATGCTAGGTCCCTCATGTCTAGATCTCTTCACTTCAGCTTGGACCTTCAGTTCCTCTATGGAGGTTATGGCTTCATTAAGTCGACCCTCAACTGCTTGTCTCTTGAATACCCCTGACAAGATCTCAGCGTCTTTCTTCTTGAGCTTCGACTTCAACTCATCAATCTGAGCTAGATAACCGTCTTCCTTTTTCTTATTCTCAGCCATTGCAGTTTCTCGCTGATTATTGAACCTGTGAATTTTTTATAAAGCCTCATCCAATTCCTCTTTCTTAGACTCGAGAACCTTACTGATACCATCCAAAGCTTGCTTCATCCTTCGTCTGGATGTGACTATGTCAGCTAGCTTTTTTCTGCCTTAGCAAGAAGCTCTGTCTTCAATTTGGCGATATGAACAGCTTCACCCCGCTCATGCTTCAACTGATAAATCTCTCTTTGTAGCTCAATGTTTTCTTCTCGCAGCTTTTCTTTTTCAGCCCACAACTTGTTAAACTTCTCTATCTCAACTGTGGTAGGAGGCTCAATCAGCAAGGGGTAAGATGGTGGTTCTACCGGGAAGGGAAGAAGTTCCTCTTCTGCTCTCTTCTTAATCCACTCTTTATAGGAAGAGAAAGCCCGATTATTACATTTCCCGAATGAAGTTTTACCCTTCTTGGTCACCTGTTTCCAAGCATTCACAATCTTCCTTATCATCTCTTGATCCTCAATACCATTGAAGAATAAGGACTCTCTGATATCTCGTTCTTCAGGTGGACCTCTCAAAGGATAACCAAACTGCCTGATAACAAGGGAAAGATCATAGTTAATTCCACCTCTTCTCCCTATCAAGGGTACATTAGGGAACTCTCCGCACTTGTAAATAATCTCCATTCCTAGCAAATCATGGTTGAACCAGACAATGTTGTCGGCAGTCAAGCCCATTAATCTCTTTGACCACTTCAGAGAATCTTTCGTATCAACAAAGGCACCAGTTTCAGGGAGATGGCTCAGAAACCAAGTAGATAAGAGTGGTGGACAACAACTCATGATTTTTCCCCGCCTATTTTCATTCTTGTAGTGGACTGAGTGATACACATCACCTAGCAAGATAGGTACAGGATTCCTTGAAATAAAGATTCTGACAGCATGCATATCCACCAGATCAGGAACATTGGGAAACAGGACAATCCCATAGATGCACATAGCCAGAATAGCTTGGAAAGCAGTCCAATTCTTCTCTTTAACATGTATGCAAGCTTGATCAAACAAGAACTTCAATAAGAAACCCTTAGCTCCTTGTTTTTCCTCAATATTACTGCTCAGAACAGATTCACCAATATGAAGAGCAATAGCCATTTCTTTTATCCCGGGGTGTTCTTCAGAAAAGAATACTATGTCATGCCTGATGGGGATTCCCAAAATAAATGAGAACTCCTCCAACGTTGGGGCCAAGATGTAGTATGGGAAAGTGACGCAACGCAACGATGGACCGTAAAACTTCAGAACCGTATGAATGGCATCCTTCTCATACTTGGAGATATTGTAGACAAACTTCAGAAGTCTCCCATACCCTCCACTGAACTCTGTACGAACTCCGGGACCATCCATACTAATCAGCTTGTGAATCAATGTCAAGGTCGGATCTGGGAACGAATAGGCAACAGTCTTCTTTCTCGGGACGTCCATGTCAAGGTAACCTCAGAAAACCGAAATCAAGAGTAAGATGCAAGCCCTGAAAAATGTCAAACATGTCAGAATGCAAGAAAAATGATATGCTCATGCAAACATGGGATCAAGGCAACACTACTAGATGTGCTGTGCTGTTAACTGAACGAGAACCACAACCCAGAAAGCCAGAATTCCAAAATACCGAACCACTGAGATAACCAGGAACCCAGATAATCAAACACTGATGAGAAATCCAGAAAAATCGGGTAGGTTAAAGGTTACGGTTACCTGCAAACCTGCAAACACCCATCCCCTCTCACGTGTGGGTACTAGGATGTTCAATATCCCGGGCTCTCAGGTCGAGAAATGATGATACGTTCACCATTTCTGGTTTGGCATCATCATCAATCGAGGAGGCCTCAACTGATTCTCCAAAGCGGAAGGTCCTCAGATTTGGCACTGAGGTCGAGAAACAATAGTACATTCATCCCTCGGGGTACAGTACTATCGTCAATCGAGGAGTGCCTCCACTGATTCTCTTCAAAAGATAGGGGCCATCCTATGTGAGTTCCAAAGTGGGCCCTCGGGTGCGAATGGGTTTGCCACAGGATGTGGTCTGCCACTATCACCACTAAAGAGGGATGTTTCCACTAAGGTCCTCGATGATCGGTCACCAGAGTCGACAGCTCTCTAGATCGACATCCTAACATGCGCAAGACACACACGTCAGAATGCGTCCCAAGATAGCCTCGTCTGGTTGTGAATTTCGTGAACACACAAACGTACCAAGCGGGCATGTAGGTCCCAATACTTTCCACTCTAGTCCTAGGGTATACTCAAGCCTGGGTATTGGGTTTATCTCTTAGAACAACCCAACCTGCAAAACAGAAACAGCCAGCACAACACAGCAATATCCAGTATGACAGTAGTAAAAATGAAATGTAATGCAGAAAATGTGGTAAAAATAAAATACAACAAATAAAGCAAAACAAAAACAAAAACACCCAACGAGAACAAAGACAAGCAAGCGCTAGGATTGACTCGCTTAGGGATGGACCAACATAGGTCAATCAGGATCCCCAGCAGAGTCGCCAGCTGTCGCTCCCAGGATTTTCATCCAGGTACAAGCGCGAGAGTTGCGCGGAAAAACAGAGTCGCCAACCGTGTAAATTTATCCCAAGAGAGGGAAAGGGAACACCGCATAAACCAGAGGAAGAGGGAAAGGAATGGTCATCGCAACCATTGCCTGGGTTCGGGAGTCGGTTATGCGAGGGGAAGGTGCTAGCACCCCACGCGTCCATCGTACTCGATGGGATCCACGCTTGTTGTCTATTTTAAGGGTGAGTTATCCTATCATCTATGGCTGTACTAAGACGTCCTAGGCCTACGTACCCCCTTTGTGCAATGGGGAATTCAGAGTCAACGTAGTTCGGACCAATTTCTTTTTGTGTTTTTTATGAGCGACGTTAAGTTCGCGTCCGGCAGTTAGGGTCGATGTCTGTTTGCGACTCAGACAGAAAGTAACGTGCCCTTTTTGAAAATAGCCTTTAGTTTGACAATCTCGAAGGACAAAAAGGTTTGAAGTTTGTTTGTATTTTTTTAGGACAGAAGTGACTTAAGTTAGTTCATAAGTTGCATTGCACCAAAGTCTAGGGCACAGGGGCGAATACTTAACGCATCGTCCCAAGACAGGACGCTCGCTAAACACTCTAGAAAGATGAGAGGAAGCCCTTCATTTCTCATTCCCCACGCTTAAGGCTCGTGCGCAATACACTTTATTCTTATTAAGTGTTTTCAAGAAGTTTGAGATGAGAAGAGAGAAGACACAAGGGAAACTCTAAAGGGAAACTAAGAGTCCTAATGTTATCATGCATGGGTGACCTACGGTTAGTGAGGTTTGACGAAAACCTAAGCCTAAAGAAAAGAAAAGATGAAAGAAGGAAAGAGTAAGGTGGACTTGGATGATTATCCATACCCTTAAAGAACTTACCTCAGCCCCTGCATAAGAGGTTAGCACAAAACAGACACAAGTAACATTAAGGCAAATGAAAGCCAAACAATGACATATAATAATGATTAAATGACCTATAACAATCCAAACATGAATTAAAAAGTCAAGGAAGCAGTCCCAAACAATGGCACAAGTGCCCTTTCAAACAGATAACCAGACAAGATCCGGGATGTGCATACAAGAAAATCTCACACAAAGAGCAATTAAACAAGTAGTAAAACATCTTTTAAAATTGCCACATTATTTCTCAACATTGTTCAACCAGAAGTAAACAACATATCAAAAACTCCTGCAAAAATTCAAGATGTTAGTCACTCAAACAATTATGCAAAGGTCAGATGAGAAGCAAGGTTCAATGTGCAAAAGGCAAGGACTAAAATGCAACATGAAATGATTTTTAAAATGGAAGAAAAATATTTTAATGCATTTCAGAATGTTATCTAACAAATGCAAAAAGAATGGATTGAAAATGTTTTATGGATGCAGAGAAATAAAATAAACAAGTTTAGGTATGCATGATATGAATGATTCAAAAATAAAATGAATAAAATAATTAATTTAGATGATAAAGATAAAATAAAATGTGGAAAATTTTATAAAAATGATAAATATGATGCATGAATTTTTTGGTAATTTTTTAATGCAAAAAACTATTTCTAATAATTAAAAATGAAAACAATATAATTAGATAAAATAAATAAATGAAAAATGCAAGGGGGGTGCGATGAGTAATCCAAATGCGTTGGATATTGAAGTGGGCTAAGAGGGTGGGGTGCAATCAGTAAGGCCCAACCAACAAATATCACCGAAAAAATAAAAAAAGAAAGGAAGAACATGTGAAGCCCAGTCAAACAATTGACTCTTCCCTCACCTTTAGATGCATCTGACGCGCCCTATTAAGTCAACATAATTAACAAATATTCATGATTAGTGGTCTAGATCTACCTGCACACCATAGCAATGGTGCACGCCCCTGCATGCAATTGGTCAGAAAATAAAATAAAAAACATGTGCATAGTATGTTCCTTCATTAATGCGTTGGCCTATCCCTGGCCACAGGATTCAATCAACGCCCAGGATTAGGTCAACAATTTGAAAAGTAATGGAGATGAGAGGCAATGATTGCGTGGTACATGATAATTAACCTGGGAGCACGCACACACAATTATCAAGTTAAAATCAGAAAAAAAATAAAAAGAGCAAAACGTGGCAGCGTGAGAGCCACACGATCCAAGCCATCAACGGCTGAGAGATCGTCTTCTTCGCCCAACCCTTCACCGGCCGGCCACCACAACCAGTCGCCGGAACTAGGGTTCCGGTCGACCCCTCTGTCACCTACAACTTAAAACTTGCCCAGAATTTTCATGCGAATACACTATTTTGATCAGAAAAATGTGAGGATCTCAAATATGTCATCAAAAATTGAAAATAATCAACGCATAATAAAAAACGAAGAGAACAAACTTTGGACTCAAAACTTTAAACACACCATATGCACACAATGCACGTCCACATTCAAAACAAATTATATCAGCATGATCCATGGATGCCACACATCAATATGCACGTTTAAAATTTGAGTTTTATGATCATCAAAAGAATGACTAACCTGAGATGGCACAGCCCTTATCCTTGCTCTTGGCTGCGAATAGGGGATGGTTTGCACTCTATTGATCATAAGGAGGAAGTTTGTGGAAGAAGTTCTTGAAAAACTCTTCTTGCTTGAGATATATGAAGGAATGATCTTTTAGGGCTCACACTTGAATTCTCCACAAAGGCACGTGAATGAAACCCTAACCAGTGCATGAATGAGTTTAAATACCTAGGTTTAATCCATTGATCAAAATTTGGGCCATGGTAATTCTTTGTTTAATGAGTTTTGGGCAATTTTGGAAAATCACATAATGTGAGATACACCTCCTTCCATGCATGGATCTCCAAATATTTCAGGACGGATTGCTTATGTTTGAATTGCTAACCACACCTGAATTTGATTTGGGCCTTGAGACATTTTGGTTCATGAGTTTTCAATGACTTGGCCATTTTGAATAATGGAGAATAAGTGATAAATACACCATGGATTCACTTGATTCAAAGGCCTAAAATGATCCTTGAGGAGTGTCCTTTGATGTTAGCATGTGACATGAAGCAATGGAATAAATTATAGGTCCATATGTCCCAAAATCCAAAAGTTGTGAAAGTGAAACCCTAAAAACCACTTTGCCTTCTTTTGATCATAACCTGAGTTTCACAAATGATATGGAGACCCACTAGTACTTGTTGGAAAGAGGAGAAAAAGATCTTCAACTTTCATGTTGGAGTAAAATTAATTTAAAGCTTCTTTGATGATGAAAAGTCAAGTTGAATGTAGTGTAAGAACTTGCCCAAAAAGGAAACTTTCAAATTATAGGTCATTTCCATATTTAGTAACTTTTGCACCAACCCTTGATTCTTGATAAATGGAATGAAACTTGACTCTTGAAGACCATATTAGGATGTGAGACCTTGAAAACCTTGAAGTGAACCTCAAAATTCCACAGTTGAGTTCTCCTCTCACTGTTGACTTTTACCCCATTCACCTGATTCCCAATCCATTGGGCGATTGAACTTCTCCTGAACCAAACTGATGGACAACTTTCCATTCCTAGATACTCAGGGACCCAAGGAATACCATGGAATTAAGCCTTGCCCAAGAAATCAGAAATAAACTGACTTTATAGCAAACCCTAATCTTGGTACCCTCAGTCTAGGAGGAAATAGCACAGTCTCCAAATCCAAATTCCTCTGAATATGATGTGTATCCTCTCCAACTAAGATAGGATATGCCCTTTGATGATGGTAAAAACCCAAGGAGCTTGCCATTGGAGCAATAAACCCAAGAATCTCAAAACCCTAATTTCTGCACTGGTTAGGAGAGAGTGATCCACTTGAACTCTCTTGCTTGACCCTTTGAAGAACATCTTCTCCTCTTAAACTTGTCTTCGGCACCTTGACCCTTGCTAAGAACCAATGATATGCACACATGATAATGCAAAAATGCAATGAAACATAAGCCAGTTAGTAGTAAAGTAAGGAGGGCAAATTTTGGGGTGCTACACTATGCTGTAGGCGCTGTCTTAGGACAAAGAAAGGATAAAAGGCTTCATGCTATTTACTACGCAAGTAGAACCTTAGACAACGCGCAGATGAACTATGCGACCACAGAAAAAGAACTCCTAGCTGCTGTGTTCGCCTTAGACAAATTTCGTTCCTATCTGGTAGGAGCAAAAATTATTATCTATACCGATCATGCCACTATTAGGTACCTGTTAGCTAAAAAGGATGCCAAACCAAGACTCTTGAGATGGATTTTGCTCTTGCAAGAATTTGATTTGAAAATAAAGGATAAGAAAGGTACAGAGAACGTGGTAGCAGATCATCTCTCTAGGATTGAGGATCTAAAGCCCGAAGGAGTGCCTATAAACGATGATTTTCCTTACGACAGACTAGTAGCCCAGTTGGAAAGAAAAAGCAAAACTGTAGAATGTTCCTTGTTATTTAACGATGTAGAGACAAATGAAGTAGTAGAAGCAATCTATACAAAAACCACATTGCCATGGTATGCTGACTTTGTCAACTACCTAGCAGCCAAAGTGCTTCCACCAGATCTAACATGCCAACAAAAAAAGAAATTTTTCCATGATCTTAAACAATATTACTAGGATGAACCCCTATTATTCAAGAGAGGTGCCGATGGAATATTTCGTCGATGTGTCCCTAAATCGGAAGTAGAGGATGTCATATCCCAATGCCATGCTGCACCGTACGGAGGACATGCCAGTACATCAAAAACATGCACAAAGATATTACAATCTGGCCTCTTTTGGCCAAATCTTTGGAAGGACGTTCACATTTCCATTATGAACTGTGACCGGTGCCAATGCATTGGAAATGTTTCTAGACGCGATGAGATGCCTCAAAGGAGAATTTTGGAAGTCGAAGTCTTTGATGTATGGCGCATTGATTTCATGGGACCTTTTCCATCTTCTTTTGGAAACAAATACATACTCGTCACAGTAGATTACGTATCAAAATGGATTGAGACAGTAGCTTCACCTATAAATGATGCACGAGTGGTGGTAAAGCTTTTCAAGAACATAATCTTTCCCAGGTTCGGTGTACCAAGAATTGTCATTAGTGATGGCGGATCCCATTTCATTTAGAATGTTTTCGGGAGGCTATTACTTAAATATGGAGTACGACATCGAGTAGCAACACCCTATCACCCTCAAACTAGTGGACAAGTGGAAGTGTCGAATAGGGAGATTAAGCAAATTTTAGAAAAAACCGTTGCAACCTCTAGGAAGGATTGGTCTACTAAACTTCATGAAGCTCTGTGGGCTTACAGAACAACCTACAAAACCCCCATAGGAACCACACCGTATAAACTAGTTTATGGAAAGTCATGCCGTCTGCCTGTGGAACTTGAGCATAAAGCTTATTGGGGCATTAAAACCCTGAATATGAATTACAAGGCAGAAGGCGAGAAAAGAATTCTCGATATCCATGAATTAGAAGAACTAAGACTAGATGCCTATGAAAATGCCCGAATATACAAAGAAAGAACCAAGAAGTGGCATGATAAAAGAATAACAAAGAAGGAGTTTAACGAAGGAGATATAGTTCTTCTCTTTAACTCTAGGCTTAAACTCTTTCCCGGAAAATTACGCTCTAGATGTACTGGCCCTTTTGAAGTTACAAAAGTCCTACCAAGTGGAGCAGTTGAAATTAGAGGAAAGTCGAATGAGACGTTCTTTGTGAACGGCCAGAGACTCAAGCACTACCACTTAGTAGAAAACAAGGAATTCATAAATTATTACAAGTTGGAAGAGCTTCCCGCTCTTCCCGACAAATGATGCCCTTTCCAATTCTAATTTCGAGCTTCCGACATTAAACAAAGCGCTCCGTGGGAGCTAAACCATGATCTTTAGTTTTTATTTCTTATTTTATTTTTACCCTCTATTTTACTTTGTTAGTTTTAGGAAACTGCATGCATGTTTAGTATAAAGTCTATGCAATATACATCACTATTTGTTGCATCTCATTATTTCTGCTATCATTATTATTATTATGATTATTATTACTATTTTTATATTACTAACGCGTAGCTAATAGTATTTTTTTCCCCTAATATTGTAATGTTTTTCAATTTTTCAGGAGACCCTTCTCTAGGAAACCTTTGACCAACAACCATGCAAACATTTGAAACCCGTGCCGTTGTTTTCAGGAACGATGTCCAGAGGCGTCGATTTGAGGCTTTGTCTCAAAGAGATTTTGGTCTGTCCATCTATCCTGACGACTCGGCCATGCAAACCCTTAGCATCCGAGACAGTGTTGTTTTCCTTCTGAGCCAGATAGGATGGTCTCACTTTGCTTTAGAGAAGGGATTTATCACTTACCGTAGCCTGACCTTGGAGTTCCTAAGCTCCCTCTATTATGATGCCACCCGTGGTTTCGGATTTGGCCGTGGATTGGCCACCTTCAGGTTATTTGGAAATAAGTACAGATTCACCCACCATGAATTCGCTGAATTATTGGGTTTTCCTAATGAACCCGATGTTGTGACCAAAACCCCTACTGATGCCTTCACTAACTATGATCTTGAACATTTCTGGGGTACCATAACAGGAAGCGGTAATGCCGACCCTAATGTTATGTTCTCCGAAAGCATTCACAACCCTGGATGGAGATATTTCCATAAGGTTCTGGCTCACGCCTTCTTTGGCAAAGAAGAGAATGTAACGTCTATGTCAAGGGATGAACTATATATCATGCTCTGCGCATCCCAGGGAAAACCGGTCAATGCAGCCCTGTACCTACTTGCTAATCTCAGTCATATTTCCCGTGATCCCTTCGAACCAATTTTAACAGGTGGGCTGGTGACCATGATTGCCGATGCAATTAGGATGAGGTACCATCTGAACGGATCCTTTGCATTCGGTGGTTTCCGCCCGATGGACATTAGTTTCTGTTTCAACAAAGGCATTATTGCTAACCTTGGCCCGGTAGAATTCGAGCTGCTTATCAATAATGATGTAGTCTATGCCTTCACCTTGCCCAGCCACGCTAAGACCAGTGTGCACAACAATGACAATTGGCTCTATGATTTGGAGGTCGTCAACGAGTTTTTGACTCCACCCGACTCTCCTCAGGCTTATGAAAATAAAGATACCATTATGTCTGTTGAGGCCACTCAAGGTTCCGAGGTCGATCCTGATATGCCCCCTTTGAATGTTGCCGCTGCTATTAATGCTCTCCAGGCTAAAGTAGATTCCTTCCGAGACGAGATTTCCTCTCTCCGAGTCGACTTCATCAGCCTAATGGATGTTGTTCACGAAGAGTTGGACCATATGTTCCAAATTGTCTACTCTCTTAGACAACATCATGGGTGATCCGTAGCCGCACATTTCTTTTTCCTGTTTTTCTTAGATTAGTTTGTTTACTCGTATAGTGTTCCCCTTCTTGTATTGTTTGAATTGTAATTTCCATTCCGCTGTGTACCATCGGGATGTCGACGCGTAATTGTAGTACATTTCAGTTTTATTTAATGCAAGTTTCTCTTTAAATTTCTATTTTAGTGTTTTAAATAATTACTTTACTTGTTGTTAATGTTTAGCAAACTTAAGCTTGTCAAGAAAAGCCAAAAACAAAAAAATTTAATAACCAATCTGCATTCTGCAAACCAAAAAAAAAAACCAAAAGGCGTGCTAAAAGCAAATGGCGGTTGCCATGTGCCTAACGGCGCTCGCCGTGCATTCGAATTGGCAGAACACACGTTTTTCTTTGTGAAACGCGCCCTTGCCTCCTCCACTTCCCATTCAATGCACTCTTGCATGTTCCTAGACCCCCTAAGTACCTAGTAAACCCTTCACCATCCCACATTAACTCCATCTATCCATATTCTTCCACTAAATCATTATTTAAGTACCCCTAACCATACATTACCATTCACCTTTCTCATACCAACTATCCATTTCTCTACCCACTTCAGAAAATTCCCACAACCACAATCTTCCTAAGAAACAATCATAGCTGCTAACCAAGAAATTGATTACATGGGCATTGAGTTCCCCGACGGAGAACTTGGAGCCACCATGCGTTCCAACTTCCACCGAGTATCCAAAAGGCCAGTCTACGCCACGAGGTATCCAGAGCCCGAGACTCTTCGAACCTTGGGGCTACATGATAGCGTCTCGTGGATGCTCCGGAACTTGGGTATGACCCGCTTTTGCTCTATGTTTAACCCTTGTTCGGTTAGGCTTACCTATGAGTTTCTTAGTTCAGTACGATACGTCCATGACCTTAGCCGCACTACCGGAACCATTCACTTCAGGATGTTTAACATTGACTATTCGCTCACTCATGAGCAGATAGCTGAATACTTTGGTTTTCCTACCGGTGAGGGTATTGCGACTCAAGCCCCTTTAGACAATGATTGGGAGGAAGGAGACTTCCAATTTTGGCACCAAATAACAAACGCAAGAGCCATCAGATGGGAGGGCTTGAAAGCCACAACAATCCACAACCCTGTTATTCGCTATTTTCACCGCACCCTAGCCTCCACCATCTTCGGCCGTGAAAATCCAGGAAACGTAAACTCTAAAGATATGTTCTTTATCCACTGTGCACTTTCCCAGACCCGTGTAAATCCAACACCGTTCCTTCTTACCCACTTTATCAGTGTAGCAAACAGAGTCGGCAGTTCCATCTGTATAATCGGTGTCATTACTGCCATTGCCATCTGTTTAGACTTAGAGGCCGATTTAGAAAATGAAGAAAACATACCTTGTCTCTATGCCGACATTGACTTTTGCCGTAATGCACGGCTTATCAAGAGTTTGCATAGTAACAGGTATCACTTTATGGTCCGGACACACGAGTTTTGAGGTTTTTCTTTGCCAAATGCTGAGCGTATTAACGTGCGTCGACGTACCAATTGGCTGTTTAATTTATGAGCCCTTGAGATTATGGGACAACATCCTGAGCAGTCCCGTGCTCATACCCATGCCACTGACATTCCTGGGTCTAGTACCCAAGCACACACGGCACCTTTTGCTGATTTTGCAGGTATTCGCTCGTCATTGGATGAAGTTCTTTCGGAGCTCAGGCAGCAGAGAGAGAGATGCCACACGTGATGTGCATATGCAGGAGTTAGAGAGGAGACAGTGCGAGTTTATGGCCAGGGCTGAGACGAATTTGAGAGATGTTGTTTCGGAGATGGCGGGACTGCGCAGGGAGGTAAACTGAATTGCAGATTGTGTCCAGCATGTCCCCCAGGACAACCCAACCATCAGGCAGGACATACACCATCGTGGAGGGCGTGCTCGCTATCATTGATGTATCCAGGTTCTATCGCTCCTTCTTTCACCTTAGATTAAGACATTGAGGGCATTGTCTAATTTAAGTGTGGGGGAGGAATCGTTTATTGCTTTTATTTATCTCTTGCTTTTTAGTTTAGTTTGTTTTTCATTATCGAGTCATATGCACGTTTGAGTCGTTTTTACTTTACGTTTTCCCTATGTCTATAAATTCCCTTATTTGACCCCAAATTTCAAAAAATTTGTTTAGACTCAAAGGCATGACGCGTATAATATAGGTTGTTTCATTTTTTTTATTTAGGCTAAGTAGGCGGACTTGGGAAAGTTTTGAAAATATCGATACCGTTCCTACACCTTAGATTCCCCAAATATGTGATATTGATTTAAATAGACATTATGCCATGACCTTATGCCTAGTTTCTTAGAGTTAACCTCTTGATTAGTTCATTCTAGCAGTCAGCACCATCCTTATGTACGAACTAAGTGACGAGTCGATGTAAATATGTGTGATCTCAAAATGTGATTTATATGATTTTTATAGAAAAATGCGAATGAAAGACATGTTCCCGCTAAGTTAGGTGGTCCTCACCCGACCATTTAGCCTAAAGGTCCGGACTCTTGAAATTCGTAAGCAAAAGAATGCACAAATGCGAAAAAGAAAAAAAATTCTTGTTGAATAAGAGATCATAAACACTAACAGGTTCGCTTACCATGTAAGTACAAAGGATAACGGGCTTAATGTCATTGCGCTCGAATGAAAAAGAGGTGAAATACGATGAAGGATATAGGTCAAGATATAATTTCGTGATTTGAATTGGTATTGCATAGGAATGGAGTTTTCGTCCGATTTTGTGGAGTCGTGTCATTACGGTATCCTTGTTTTCACTATTCAGTACCTATCCGTTTCACTGTAGCCTAGTGTCGCTCCCAGGATTTTCATCCAGGTACAAATGCGAGAGTGGCATGGAAAACAGAGTCGCCAGCCGTGTAAATTTATCCTAAGAGAGGGAAAGGGAACACCGCATAAACCTGAGGAAGAGGGAAAGGAATGGTCATCGCAACCATAGCCTGGGTTCGGGGCTACGCGAGGGGAAGGTGTTAGCACCCCACGCGTCTATCGTACTCGATGGGATTCATGCTTGTTGTCTATTCTAAGGGTGAGTTATCCTAAAATCTATGGCTGCACTAAAACGGGGGAGGGGAAGACAAAGACAGACTCGGTAGGACGTCGACGTCCTAGGCCTACGTACTCCCTTTGTGCAATGGGAAATTCACAGTCAACGTAGTTCGGACCAAGTTCTTTTTGTGTTTTTTATGAGCGACGTTAAGTTCGTGTCCGGCAGTTAGGGTCGATGCCTGTTTGCGACTCAGACGGAAAGTAACGTGCCCTTTTTGAAAATAACCTTTAGTTTGACGATCCCGAAGGATAAAAAGGTTTGAAGTTTGTTTGTATTTTTTAGGACAGAAGTGACTTGAGTTAGTTCATAACTCAACTTGAACCAAAGTCTATGACACGGGAACGAATACGTCGCATGGTCGTCCCCAATGGGACGTATGCTCAACACTCTAGAAGATATAAGGGGGACCCCTCAATCTTCATTTCCTATGTTTAAGGCTTGTGTGCAAGGCAAGTTGACCTTATTAAGTATCTTAGAAATGTTTTGAGATGAGAAGAGGGACTCAAAAGAAAAGAAAAAGACTACGGGGAAAAATCTATCCTAATGTTATCATGCAAAGATGGCCCTAAGGGGAGGTTTGGAGGGAGACTATCCTATGGAACTTAGTCCTAATGTTATCATGCAAAGGTGGCCCTAAGGGGAGGTTTGACAACAACCTAAGCCTAAAGAAAAGAAAAAAATGAGAGGAAGAAAGAGTGAGAGTGGACATGGATAATTATCCACACCCTCACATAACTTACCTCAGCCCCTGCATAAAAGGTTAGTACAAACAGATGTAAGTGACAATAAGACAAATGAAACTCAAACAAATCACAAACCAAATAGAGATGGTTATAAACCACATGGAACTCAACCAAGACAGAATGTGGATGACCTAAACATGAATTATGAAGTCAAAGAAGCAAACCCAAATGATGGCGCAAGTGCCTTTTCAAACAAGTAATCAGACATGGTCAAAGATGTGCATACAAGAAGATCTCAAACAAAGAGCAATCAAACAATTAGCAAAACATCTTCTAAAATTATCAAATTTAAACCCAAAACACCTCAACCAGTGGCAAACATCATGTCAAAAGCTCATGCCAAAATTCACAAGATAGGTCACCCAAACAATTATGCAAAGTTCAGACAAGAAACATGACTCAATATGCAAAAGAGGAGGACTAAAATGCAATATGAAATGTTTTAAAAATGAGAGAAAAATGTTTTAATGACAGTTCAATGTGTTGGTGAAACAATGCAAAAAGAATGAGTTCAAAATGTTTTATGGATGATGAGAAATAAATTTTACAATGCAATGTGTGCAAAATGAAATAAATTCAAAAAGAAATTATTCAAATAATTAATTCAGTCACTAAAAGTAAAAGAAAGTAGTAAAATAAAATTTGAGAAAATTTTATTAGACTATATATATGATTCATGAATTTTTTTTGGATTTTTAGGATGCAATTATCTATTTTTAAAAATAAAAATGAAATAATGTAATTAAATGAAAAATAAAAATAAAGAAATAAGCATGGGGGGTGTGTCCAGCAGAGAAATCACGTTAGGAATGACAACTGGGCCCAAAGGAGGGGGTGTGGAAAGCAAGGCCCAAACAAAAGAGTCCAAAGCGCAGTCAAAGAGAACACGTAGATCCAGTCAACATTCATAATCAATATCAGCCACAAGATCAATCATACGCTCCACGCTCAGTCAAATAAAACAACAAGTATTCATGATCAACGGTCCAGATCTCATGCACACAGTAATAAAGATACGCAAACATGCATCAAATCAATTGGGACACCATACACACCCCACGTGATAGGCACATGACTTTTTTAATTTGCTGGCAATCAGGCAACCATCAGATGCATCATACGCATGGCATTAAGTCAACAATTAAGAAAGTAAGCATGATGAGCAATCTAGATCTGAGGCATATTGTAACTATCGTGGATTAACGCACACGCAGCCAATAAAATAAAACACAAATTTAAATGGCGTGGCAACACAAGGACCATTGGATCAAACGCATCATCGGCCAAGACTTCATCACCTACCTCCAAACCCTAACCTCGCCGGAAACCTTACCAGTCGCCGGAGCTAGGGCTCCGGTCACCACTTCCGGCCACCTGCAACCAAGATTTCTCCAGAAAACGCAAAGGAGTACACTATTCTGACCAGAATTTAATGAGGATCACGAATATCAAATTATTTTTCACAAACAACCATCACATAAAGAGATTCGAACGAAACAAGTTAGGGTTCAAAAGGTTCAAACTCACCATACAAACAAACCATGCGTCTAAACTCAAAACAAACCATACCAGAATTATCAGTGAATGTCACACATCATTATGCGCATCAAAAAGAGGAGTTTTAAGAGCATGCAAATTATCACTAACCTGAGATCAAGCAACCCGTATCCTTGCTTTTAGCTTCCAACGATGGGTGGTTTGTGCTCTATGGATTCCAAGGATGAAGACTGTGAAAGAATTTCGCCCAAAGCCTTTGTGGATTGTGAGATTCGAATGAGAGAAGGATTAGGGTTGGAAATTTCGTTCTCCTTAAAATCACGTGTGTTTTCCTCCAACCAGTGCATGAGTAAGCTTAAATACTTAGGGTTAATCCACTGATAATCACTTGGGCCTTGTTAATTCCTCACTTAATGAGTTTTGGGTGATTTTGGAAATTTGCATAATGTGAGATACACCCTCCTCCATGCATGTATACCCTTGATGATGGATCACTTATTTAACAATTGCTAATCACACCTGTATGGAATTTGGGCCTTGAGATGTCTTGGTTCATGAGTTTTCAATGATCATGCAATTTTGCATAATGGAAAATAAGTGATGAATAAACCATGGATCCACTTGATTCAAAGGCCAAAAATGATCCTTATGGATTGTTATTTGATGTTAAAATGTGGCTTGAAACAAAGGCATCAATTATAGGTCACTATGTCCCAAAATGCAAAAGTTGTGAAAATGGAACCATAAGGAAACCCTAAAAACCACTTTGCCTTCTTTTGATCATAACTTGAGTTTCACAAATGATATGGAGACCATCTAGTACTTGTTGGAAAGGGGAGAAAAATATCTTCAACTTTCATGTTTGAGGAAAATTCAATTGAAGCTTATTTGATGATGAAAAGTCAATTTGAAAGTAGTGTAAGAGCTTGCTCAAAATGGAAACTTTCAAATTATAGGTCATTTCCATATTTAGTAACCTTTGTACCAACCCTTGATTCTTGATAAATGGTATGAAACTTGACTCTTGAAGACCATATGAGGATGTGAGACCTTGAAAACCTTGAAGAGAACCTCAAAATTCCATAGTTGACTTCCCCTCTCACTGTTGACTTTCCCCAATTCTCCTGATTCCCAATCCATTGGCCAATTGAACTTCTCATGAACCAAACTGATGGACAATCTTCCATTCCTATATACTTAGGGATCCAAGGAATACCATGGAATCAAGTCTTGCCCAAATAATCATAAATAAACTGACTTTATAGCAAACCCTAATTTTGGTACCCTCAGTCTAGGAGGAAATAGCACAGTCTCCAAATCCAAATTCCTCTGAATATGATGTGTATCTTCTCCAACAAAGATAAGATATGCCATTTGATGATGATAGAAAACCCAAGAAGCTTGCCCATTGGAGCAATAAGCCCAAAACCCTAATTTCTGCACTGGTTAGGAGAGAGTGAGCCACATGAGATCTCTTGGACAATATAAGGACTCTTGCTTGACCCTTTGAAGAACATCTTCCCATCTTGAACTGCCTCAGGCACCTTGACCCCATGCTAAGAACCAATGATAATGCAAAAATGAAATGAAACATATGCCAGTTAGTACTAAAGGTAGGAGAGCAAATTTTGGGGTGCTACAACTGCCCCTATTCAATCAACTTGGTCCTGAAGGTATGATAACGACGGCTCTCAGACATTCCAGGATGCACGGGGATTGAATACCGAAAGAGCCCCAGAAATTTGCTAATGGTGAGAATAACGAAATGGAGCGTGCTGAAAAATAAGGAGTGTGACCTCAACCATACCCACAAAAATAAGATGAATACGACCTCAATCACGCCCGCAAAGGAAGACTGACCTCGATCACTCTACCCACAAGGAAAACATGAATACGACGTCAATCACACCCGCAAAACGAATACAACCTCAATTGTACCCGCAAAGGAAGACTGACCTCAATCACTCTACCCACAAAGAAAATATGAATACGACCTCAATCGCACCCACAAAATGAATACAACCTCAATTGCACCCGCAAAGGAAGACTGACCTCAATCACTCTACCCACAAAGAAAACACGAATACGACCTCAATCGCACCCACAAAACGAATACAACCTCAATTGTACCTGCAAAGGAAGACTGACCTCAATCACTCTACCCACAAAGAAAACACGAATACGACCTCAATCGCACCCACAAAATGAATACAACCTCAATTGTACCCTCAAAGGAAGACTGACCTCGATCACTCTACCCACAAAGAAAACATGAATACGACCTCAATCGCACCCACAAAACGAATACAACCTCAATTGTACCCACAAAGGAAGACTGACCTCAATCACTCTACCCACAAAGAAAACATGAATACGACCTCAATCGCACCCACAAAACGAACACAACCTCAATTGTACCCGCAAAGAAAGACTGACCTCAATCATTCTACCCACAAAGAGAACATGAATACGACCTCAATCGTACCCACAAAAACGAATACAACCTCAATTGTACCCTCAAAGGAAGACTGACCTCGATCACTCTACCCACAAGGAAAATATGAATACGACCTCAATCGCACCCATAAAACGAATACAACCTCAATTGTACCTACCAAGGAAGACTGACCTCAATCACTTTACCCACAAAGAAAATATGAATACGACCTCAATCGTACCCACAAAACGAATACAACCTCAATTGTACCCGCAAAGGAAAACTGACCTCAATCACTCTACCCACAAAGAAAATATGAATACGACCTCAATCGCACCCACAAAACGAATACAACCTCAATTGCACCCGCAAAGGAAGACTGACCTAAATCACTCTACCCATAAAGAAAATATGAATACGACCTCAATCGCACCCACAAAACGAATACAACGTCAATTGTACCCGCAAAGGATAACCAACATAAAGTGGACTTCGCCGGGGATAACGTGAAACAAAACTTCTGGTTTATACCACCCCTACCGAGAAAGGGAAACTGGCAAACAAAATACGTTAAGCGAGAACTGGATTTCACAAAAGAGAAAGGCCAAACAAAGGCAAACTTCTAACGGACTCACGATCCTTAGATAAGATGACTCCGCCGGGGAATGGAGAAGTCTAAATAAAAGATTCTGCCGGGGAGCACAAGTATAAGGAACGCATCCCTCCAAAATCTCCTGAGTTATGCCATCTCTGCTGGGAAAGAGAAATGGCAAGGAAAGTATCAAATCTGGCTTATGCTTTGAATGCAAATGTTTGAATTTTTCCGTAATACTCCACACGAAGTGGAAATGCTACGCGTTTGAGGATGCAATGCAGATGCTTATGATATACAAAAGGGGTCCCTCCAGCAAAATAAATGCTGGAGAGGAAAGACCAATTCAGCTGGGGGTGACAAAAATAAATTGTCCTCTGAATCCAAGAACTCTGCTGAGAAGGATCACGCTAACCGGCCCTTTGGACCAACAACTTCTACTGGGGATGAAATCCCAAAAGCATATACACTCTACCGGGAATTACACATGTCCTGAACCTGAAGGTAACATCCAAAACCTGAGATTTCTCCTCTGCTGGGGGAGTTGAGAATTAATGCCAATAACGGAACCGGAAGTCTGTTATTGAGGATTGCCAATAACAGATGGGCTTAGAACTTGCTGGGGAATGCCAGCCCATAATACCATCCTGCTTGGGGAAAACAGTCCGTAATACCATCCCGCCTGGGGAATACTGCTGAACTTAGCCTGCTGAAGGGGCGAATGACTTTATCCTCTCCTTGCTGGGGATTAGAACATAACGTTGTCGGTGAAAGCGCGCTTCCTGACTGGATGGGGAAAATGAACACCCTGATTCTGTGGGGAAAATGTCTTGATCCGGAGAAAATACTTCCCAAGTCTCCTACTGGGGAAGGTCTGCTCTGCTGAAGAAAGGTGTAATCTCAATGCTGGGGAGAGCAACCCTACTGGGGAAGTACGATCCTGTTGCCACTCAACCTGGCCTGTTTCTATGTTCATAAACGGCCCTTTGAACTCTCCACTTGCCCCAGACCACCAAGTCTAATGGAAGAAATCATCTCAAGAGGATTTTACAAAAGACTGGGCGTTCGCACTGCCCCAGGGTCTCCAAACTCTTGGAGAGATTTATCAGATCTTGACATAACTGCCCCAGGCTTCATAATCCATGAAGTACATTACCTCGAAAGGAATTGTAATGACTCGAAAATACTCTGTCCCAGTATTCTAAACTTTGAAGAGGTGTTTTCAATTAACCATTTTCAAGAGTTGACAATTCCTCACGCTCTAGAGGAGGCTTGCCCCAAATCTTGAAGGAACTTTTCCCCTGGCTGATCTGTCGCTCCCAGGATTTTCATCCAAGTACAAACGCGAAAGTGGCACCGAAACAGAGTTGCCAGCAATGTGTATTTATCCCATGAGAGGGAAAGAAAACACTGCATAAACCCGGGGGAAAGGAAAGAGCATGGTCTTACAACCAAGAGACCTGGGTTTGGGAGTCGGTTACGCGAGAGGAAGGTATTAGCACCCTCACGCGTCCATCGTACCCGATGGGATCCACGCTTGCTTGTCTCGATCAAAGGGTGTAAGAAAATGATACTGGAAAAGGAACTGCTAACTGGAGAACTGGAAAAGGAAAGGAGAGAGAAAGAGAAACAAATGTAGGGAAAATAAAAGAAGTGCTCGAATGGGCCCTGCCCCACTGCCTACGTATCTCATTGGGAGCATGAGAATCAGAGCGACGTAGTTCCCCTCACTAGGGATGGATTGTTTGTGTTTTTTAGGGAACGACTAACGTTCTAGCTCAGGTGTTGTAGGCTCGCTGGTCCGAGTGCGTTACCATCTTGCAAGAGAATGAGGGGAAGCACGTTCGTAAGTTGAGAATGAATGAGGTGAGAAAAGAATTCCCAAAGGAAAGACGTTATTGTTTGTTTTTCTCTTTTAAGAGAGAAGTGTCCTGTTTATTTGGTGTTTTGTAACATACATTGTATTTAAGTCCCTCATGTGAGATTGAATGCCTCGCACATCGTCCCCAGATGGTACGTATGCCAAACATTCTCCCAAAGAAATTCATGTATCATATTTGGAATGCATGCAAATGGAAATTCAAAGAAAAATATGAAACAGGGGTACAAATGTAATAAAATCATGAAATAAAAATATCAAAAACTTCCTAAATGTCTTGATAATACTCATGAATTTTTCTAGAATTTTCTGATGTTGTTTTGTAATTTTTAAAAATTAAAAATGAAACGTATATGAAATGAAAAAATAAAATGCAAGAGAATTGGAAAGGGGGGTGTAACAATAGTAAGTTTTTAGTTCAGAAATGGTTTGGGCTTCACTTGGGGGGTGCGAAAAACAATTACCAAAGTCCATAAAGCTGCAGAATTGCGTGTGAGAGAGTGCGTTTTCAATTCCATGTACGTGCAATTCAAACCACACGATCAAACCAAGCTCTCCACATCAACGGATTAGGATGCAAGCTCACCCAACCTAACATGTACACTCCGACGCGCGGACAAGCTGAAGAGGTCCAAGCTTCATCACGTGAGAAAGGCATGGAGTCATTAATGTGTTGTCTTATCTCCATTGGACAACCGCCAATGCTTAATGACTCCACCAGTCCAAGCTCGCCATTTGTCTTCTCTCTCCTCAATCATGCACTCATTATCATTCAATCATTCCTCTAATCATTATCTAATTACTAAAGTGGAAGAACACCACCAATAAAACGCTGCCACGTGGCAGCCTTCATGCAAATGGAAATTAATACTCCTACAGCAACTAAAAACGCAGCACATTTTTTCCAAACTTCTACACCACATAACTTCATCAAATCTTAATGAAAATTAACAAAATAAGATGCCAAACTGAAGCCCAGACTTCATAGATCTTGAATATGCTAATTAAATCTAAAAAAGATCATTCTAACACCAGGAAAAATGGCACGAAAGTGACACATTCAATATGAATTTCACAAAAATCACAAAATCACATAAACTTCAAATTAACTAAACAGAGGTGTGCCATCATTTCAGGACTTCCAGATGCAATGCATGAGTTCTAATTTCACATTGTAAATTTCTAAAATTATGATGAACTAAAGAAAAAGTTTCAAGATCTCTAACCTTGTGTGATGCACTTTTTTGTTTCAGAAATTCGAAAACTTCCTGCAAGATCTTCAAATCAGCACTTTGAGCCAAATAAAGGCGAAAACCAGATCCAATACTTGCTTGGAGTAGAAATTGGAAGTGATGAGTGAAACATGAGATTTTTCGATGGTGGATTCAATCGAATCTAATGCATACAGTAGAAAGAGGAGATTATGGAGATGATTCTGCTTCAAAGATCTTCGAAAATGATGAAGAAACGAAAGAGAAATCTGAATCTGAATTCTTGAGAGTGAAAGAGAAAGTTGAGATTTCTTGAGAAATTGTGATGAAAAGTGTGAGAAATGTGTGAGATTAGAGAGAAAATTGAGAGAATGATTGAGAATGAGTTCGGAGAAATGTGGAAAAAATGAGAGAGAGAGTGAAATTGTGAAGTGTATTTTTGATTATATAGTTAGGGTTAAGTGTGATTAACCATGGTAAACTGAGTGAGTTAAGTGATTTAGAGTTGGGTTAACTGAGTGGGTTCTAACTAACTGAGTCATGACAGTTAGAGGTGAGTTGGGAAAATTTATTATGGTGTGGGTGAGTTTATGAAGTTGTATGATGAAGCTTAAAGTGGATGGTGGTGATGTAAGGAAATTTTTAGTTTAATAAAAAGGAATGTGGACTGGTGTGTAGTATGTATATGAATATTGACGCTCCCGGGATTTTCATCCTAGTACAAACGCGAAAGTGGCACCGAAACAGAGTCGCCAGCAATGTGTATTTATCCCAAGAGAGGGAAAGGAAACACCGCGTAAACCTGAGAGAAAGGAAAAGCATGGTCTTGCGACCAAGAGAAATGGGTTCGGGAGTCAGTTACGCGAGAGGAAGGTATTAGCACCCCCTCACGTCCATCGTACCCGATGGGATCCACGCTTGCTTGCTCGATCAAAGGGTGTAAGAAAAGAATACTGAGAAAGAAACTGAAAAAGGAATGGAAAAGGGAAGAAAAACAAATGTAGGGAAAATAAAAGAAGTGCTCGCATGGGCCCTACCCCACTGCCTACGTATCTCATCGGGAGCGTGAGAATCAGAGCGACGTAGTTCCCCTCACTAGGGATGGATTATCTGTGTTTTTTAGAGAACGGCTTACGTCCTAGCTCAGGTGTTGCAGGCTCGCTGGTCCGAGTGCGTTACCATCTTGCAAGAGAACGAGTAGGAGCACGTTCGTACATTGAGAGTGAATGAGGTGAGAAAAGAATTCCCGAAGGAAAGACGTTATTGTTTGTTTTTGTCTTTTAGAAGGAAGTGTTTTGAATTTGTTTGCATATGACAGTGTATCTGAATCTTAGTCATTGGAATGTGTACCTTCTCACATTCCAAGATGGAATGGGTAAGAAAGCACACTAAGGGTGAAGAAGACCCTCACACTTAGTTCCAATTATCAAGGTTTAAACACACTAGCATACTTGTGTTTATTAAGTGTTTTTGTAAATTAAGAAATGAAGAAGTGTTTTTTATTATTTGCACCTTCAACAAGTATTGCATTTAAGTCCCTCATACAAGATCAAATGTTTAACACATTGACCCAAGATGGGCTATATGCTACACATTCTAAGATTACAAGAGAAGACCCCTTATAATCTTTTCTTTATATGAAAGGCCTAAATGCAATAAATGCCTACCTTTATTATATGTTTTGAATTTTCTTTGAGATGAGAAGAGAGACTCAAGGGAGGAGAAAAGGTAAAACCTATATGGACTAAGACTCAATCCTAATTGAAGATTAAAGGGAGTGATCCTAAAGGTTTGTGAGGTTTCAACCTAAAGTCTAAAGAAAGAATGAATTAAACAATTCACTGCTAAAGTAGAAGATGAATTGTAATTCACAAAGGGAAAGTGATGAGTTATTAAAAGAAAGCACATAAGTGCTTAACAAAACATAACATGGAATTGTAAAAGAGAAAGGATAGAAGTTGAATGTGGATTCCTTATCCACACTCAATTGAAACTTACCAAAGCCCCTACATGGTTAGCACAATCACTTACAAGTAAAGTAAGAAAATATAATGAACAAATCAAATTCAAACAAGTTGACAAACAAAGTAAAATGAGATTGAATGCTATACATGCTTCCAAGTCAGAATGTAATTCATATTTACACAACCTAATGTTATCCTAAATGAGCATACCAAATCATGCAAACAAAATCTCAATCCAACAAGAAGCAAAGAAGAAAAGGTGAAGTGATGTGAATGTGGTTCATACTTGTGAAACAAGTGACTTAAGGTGCAAGATAAACATCAAACATGCAAAGATGAAACCCAAATGTCACAATCAGAAGTCAATTAACATGCTATACATCCTCAAACAAAACCACAACTCATGGCACAAGTGCCTTCATGATCAAGCAAACCAAACATGAGGCATGCATTCACAAAATGAACAAGTTAAACTTCATGCTTCAAACAAATAGCAAACATGCTTCAAAAATTATGACTTTCACCAATCAAACACCTTAAACGCATGTCATTAACATATCAAGTCCACAAGCAATGAATCAGAACCAAAGTCACTCAACAATTAGGTCAAAGTCTCATGGAAGTTTCATGTATTCATGCTCAAAGCAACACATCAAAAGTCATCCAAAAAAGACTTAAAAATCATCTCATAAATCTCAAACATACCTCAACATATTGTGACCACAATGCAAAAAGAAAGGCATCAAAATCATTTTTTATGATCAAGAACAAAAATGCACAAAATCATATGTCACATTAAGTATGCATACAAATGGAAATTCAAAAGAAATAATGGAACAGGGGCAAAATGGTCATAAAATCAGAAAATAAAATCATGAAAAATTTCCTAAATGTTTTAAGAATACACATGAATTTTTGTGGAATTTTATTATGCATTTTAGTATTTTTAAAAATTGAAAATCAAACGCGTATGTAAAATGAAAATAAAAATAAAATGCAATATGAGAGGGGGTATGAATATAGCAAATCAGCATGTTCAAATCACATGGGCCTCAAAATTGGGGGTGTGGATAGTATTCTGATTTGGGTCCATTTACGCGCAAAACACCATAACAAACATGCACCTTCAGTCAACAAACTTGACTCACTATTAACCATTGGATCAAGTCAAAGTCATGCTAAAGTCAAAGTACACAGAATCAATGCACATGCGTGAGGACACACACAAGTTACCATGCATTACACCACACCACGCTTAAGTGACTTCAGAATTTTGGCACATGACATGCACATGTCTTTTAATGCGTTGGCACGTTCTCAGTCACACGATCATGCCAAAATGGACGCATAAGATTAGAACATGCTAAACCCTAACGTCAACTCACCGGCCGGAGAGGGACCTCCGGTCACCTTCTCCGGCCACTCTCCGGCGCTGCAACCAACCAAACAATCCAGAAATTTATGCAATGCACATCAAAATGTTCAGGAAGTCACGTAGAGCATGAATCTAGGATTAGTTTTCATAAACAACACACAAACAGAGAGAATCGAAGCAATGAAATTAGCCCTAGGTTTTGGATCTAAGCTTCTAAGAAGCTCTATCAACTAGCCAGATGGAGGAGTGCTCTTAGTGAGCTCAAATCATCACAACACGAGCTAGACAGAATGTAAATCGTGCCAAGAAAGTTTAGGATATTGAAACCTGAAAATGTAGGAAACTGTAGTTGAAAGAGAACCAGAGAAATGTGCTTCCTCTTTGATCTTCAACTGGCCAAATAAAGGCTCACAAATCCTTGCAAATGTTGATGAAATTCAATATGCAGTGGAAGACACTTCAATCTCTTCAATGCTACCAAGCTTCAATGTGTTCCAATGCTGTGTGATGTTGAAGCTTGAAGATGGATTCAGATGTAGATGATGATGAAATCGTGTGAGAGGAAGAGAAGCTTCAGAGAGAGAGAGCTTGCGAATTTCAGAGGAAAAATGAGAATGAAGTGTAGTTGAGTGAGAGTGTGAAAATGAAGTTGAAAACTGAATTGTGAAGTGAAGTTTGAATTTATATCATGAATTAACCATGGTTTAGTGAGTTGGTTAATTGAGTTGAGTGGGTTAAACTGAGTCATCCCTAACTAACTGAGTCAAGTTAGTTAGGGAGAGCAGTGCTATGGTGAAGACGGCTCATGGTGAGATATGGTGGGAGCAAGGAGAAAGTGAATTGGCACTGTTGTGTAGCAGGGGCTTGCGCATCAGAAACTTGGTAAGCAAGTTTGTTCTTTCTATTCCCATGTGTGGCACGTGATAGTGTGCATTGTGTAGGTGATATGTTTGGCCAAATGTGGAAATAAAGTGTGGAAGTGTTTGTGGTGTGTGTGAACCAGAATCCTGCAACATGCTATCAATGCATCCATTCCAACATAGGGTAGTTCGTGGAGGTTTTTCTCTCTACTCATTGAATGGTTTGGCAAGGTTTTGGAGTCATGGAAAAGAGGAGCTATCATGGAACAATATTGATGTTGAAAACAAGTCAAATGGAGGTGTACAAGGTGATGAAAAATTGCTTGAAACAAAAGGAATCAAAACTGGTGTATGGCGTAGTAATGGGGTTGGTTGGCAAGGCAACATGGCGCATGGGTTTTCAGCATAATCAACATGACTTTGAACCCTTAAAACTATCTCATAACTTGATCAAACCAAAAATTGTCCAACATGAATATTGAAGATGACAATGCAATGAACAACTTTCATGTTGAAAAGTTTTCCATTTGAGGCCTTTAACCATGAGAAAAATGAGTGGACATTAGGCCCACCACATGTTTGTTAAAATGACTGCGCGCGTGCCCTGAAAATCTTGGTCATGACCTAGTTTTGAACCTACTTTGCCCAAACTTTGATCAATCATATCTCACTCAATTTTTATCCAATGGAGATGTTCCACACATGGATTTGAAGCTTAAAGCAAGATCTTTCATTGAGGCAGAGTGGAATTTTCATTTGATGCTTCCATTTTAAATGGCCTTGGTTCAAACTCTGATGCAAAATGGCCAAAACTTGCTATTTTTAGTAACCCTTCCTCTTCCAAAAATGGCAACTTTCCACCTCTTGATTTTTTCATGATTCCTTTGGAGTTTCTTGACCAAATTTTGTACATTGGACATATGTAACATGAATTTCATGATTTTGGGCTCAAAAAGTCAAGAGTTGACTTTTTCCTCTGATTATTTGACTTTGCCCCAATTTCTCTGATTCTTGATCTTTCTTCCAATTGAACCACTTCTAAAACCAATTGAGATGCAATCTTCCACATACATACACTTAAGGACATATGGAATACCATGACATCAAGTTTTGTTCAAAAAATCAAAGATTCCCTGATTTAATGGGAAACCCTAGTTTTGACCCCCTTTGGTTAGGAGGAAATTGCACATCTTCCAAATCCAAATTCCTCAGAGTATATTGTGTATCCTCTTAAAGGATGATGAGAAATGCCACTTGAGAATGATTTTGGATCAATGAGCTATCTCTTTTGAGGGTTTTCCTTCAATTTTTGAACATCTTGCATAGTGAAAGATGTAGTGCTTCAATCTCCCATTGAATCTCACTTCCTTGAGGTTTTGGAAGATCAATTGAGATAGTATGAGACATGAGAGACCTCTTGGCTTGCCTAGAGCCAACTTGATTGACCTTTTTGTGCTTTGAATGATTCCTTGATTGTCCACCTTCCACCTGATCACATGCCCTAATGGTAAGAAGGATGCCATGCTTCATTTTTCTATGTTAAATGCAATGTAATGTTAATGAGGTGGATATGATATGATAAATGATAATGCCATGCTATGATGACAAAAGGGGAGAGCAAATTTTGGGGTATTACAAATATTTGAATTAACAACAACAACAATGTTATTTTTCTGGTTTTATAGCAGCTTAAAATCAATTAAAACAAGGAAGTTTGGTGATGAATTTCTCTCACTTTAATGAATGGAAATGTGTAATTTTTGTGGCAAATGAAAGAGTAGATATAGGGGAATAAGTTTGATGTTGAAATTTAATTGAATAGAGGCTTGTAGAATGGTGTAAAATGACTCCAAACATCATGGTTCGGAACTGGTGCATGGGTGTGGCAGGTTGGTAGGGTGGCATGGCAATCTGACTTGGAAAATTCAGCATGAACACGTCAACTTGGGACCATCATAACCCCGTCCTAACTTGCTCAAATAGAAAAATGTCCAACATCAAAGTTGAAGAGGACATTGAGATGAACAACTTTGATGTTCAACATTTTTTCGTTTGGAGCTTCCATCATTGAAAAAAGTGGCTGGACATTTGGCACACCAAGTGTTCGACAAAATTATGGCGCATGGGCCTGCACTTGCCTTGCCATGACTTGGTTTTTGACCTAGTTTTGTCAAACTTTAATGGATCATAACTCCCTCAATTTTGATCCGATGGAAGAGTTCTTTATATGGATTTGAAGCTTGAAACAAGATCTTTTGTTGTGGCCTGGTGGATTTTTTTATTTGATGCTTCAATTTTGAATGGCCTTGGTTCAAAGTTTGGTGCAAAATGGCCAAAGCTTACTATTTGTGGAAACTCCAAAATTTCTATTTTTCGCAGTTTTGTAATTTCTTGATTTTTCATTATTCCTCCATCATTTCTTGATCAAATTTTGTCCATTGAACATATATAACATGAATTTCATGAATTTAACCTTAGAAGGTCAAGAGTTGACTTTTTCACTGCACAGTTGACTTTTTTCCCCAATTTCTTGATTATCAAGCAACTGATCAATTGAGACTCCTCTAAAACCAATTGATGAGCAATTTTCCATCCATATACACTTAAGAACATAGGGAATACCATGAGATCAAGTTTTGCCCAAAAAATCAGAGATAAACTGATTTTAGGCCAAACCCTAATTTTGGCACCCTCTGGTTATGAGGAAATAGCATATCTTCCAAATCCAAATTCCTCTGAATATGATGTGTATCCTCTCAAACAAAGATGAGTCATGCCATTTGGAGATGATAAAAACTCAAAGAGCTTGCCCATTTGGGGGTCAGATCCCAATTTTTGACTGCCTTGTGTAGGAGATCATGCACTGCCCAATCTTCTTGATGAATTCTTCTCTTCCCATGCCTTGTGGGATCAAAGTGAGATGATATATGGCTTAAGGAACCCTTGAGCCTTGTGAGAAACACTTGGCTCCTATTCTTTAGCTTTGGATGATTAACACCTCTGAAGAACCACTTATCACACGCCCCTATGCAAGATGCAATGCAATGCTTGATGCTTGGTTTTTTCTATGCTTGAATGCAATGCAATGAAATGAAAGCTCATGCTAAATGATATGACAAATGAGAGGGCAAATTTTTGGGGTATTACATGATCTTACAGAGATTTGTCAAATCGACCCGATTGCCCCTGTCTGGCTGCTTTAGGGAGAGTTTTCAGCGTGACTGTTCCAGATTAGCTGCATCTTAACACCATTTATCGGGAACCTCCAGGCTGTGCACAGTCTCTTGCCCACATACCCCTTGACATGATTGTCCTTCGGAGTTTTCACCACCTCAAATTGGCGTGATCGAGCTTCTCGACTGTCGTTCATCGTGTAAGCTTCTTGGATATCAAACACATGCAAGCAGAAAATGTTTATTATGAGAATGACAATTCTAATGCAACACTCATGTTAACCTTGAAGCTTTATTGAAAATGCGTCGCCAAGCCTTGTGAACGAATCACTAGCTGGGATGCGACCTTGATTTTTGAATGGCAAAACAATGCGTACATGCAATACCAACAAATCTTATTAGCACAACTCATAGGAGTCAGGAACGCTATCCTGTTGAAGTACGCTTTCAGAATAAACCCTGTTTCAATTAGGTCTTTTAAGGGTTGTAACGCGGTCTGGTTCACGGTTTCAGAAAAAGAATTTACGGCTCAAAATTTATCGGTGCCCACCCACTCTTGGTGATGTTCTCCAGTCCTATGTTCAGTTAATCTGACCCAAAAGCTCATCTTTCAAAAGGTCTATGATCTTTAAGGAACCCATGCAACTAATGGTTTGACATCTAAGGGAGTTTTGGAACGACAGTCACCCCTTTTTATTTTTTGTGTCTGTAATCACACGAATTTGTTCTTATAGAGGATTTTCTTTTGTAATGCTTTTCGCTTCTTCTTTCTTTTGCTTTTTTGATCCCTAATTTTTTTTGCCTGGATTGGCTCTTTTGAGTTTTTCGATTTTGAAGTCCAGCGGGATGCCCTAACTTTTGCCTAAGTCGCTTGTTTTCAAGTTTTGACTTAGCGGGCTTTCTCTTTTTTTTATTCCCCTTTTGAACAAAGCGTGCGACACTGGTTGTCTTACTTGCTTGAAAGGGTTGTGACTGCCTCACTCCTTGATTGTTGATGGATAACCATTGTGGTTTCACATCTCTTGACCTCTTGATGGTGGGATAGAAGGTAATGGTTCCTCGGATGCACACTCTCCTTGAAATTTGAACGCTCGGTCAAACTAACTGACGCCTACCCTGCCCATGGGTTAAGTATGAGGGTTTTTTCGTACGAAAGAAACTCCTACTTCAAGGCTCAAAGGGGTTAACGAGGGTCTATCTCCCTTATATCTCCAGTGTTTGTGATTTGGAAACAATGCCTGTACATCCTTAACAGGGTTTTATCCAAAAGCGCACCATTAGAAATCTGCGCTCTTATTTCGTCATCCTCCCTCGAGAGTTCTAGACAAGAAAATTGGTATTGCAGTGCATATGAACATTTAAGAGTGAACACGAATGGATTACTTCAAGAAAAACATGCTCATTGTATTATGATTGTCATTAAAAACAAACAAGTCTTACATGCATACAATGCTTAACAAGAAATGAAAAAACTACAAATGAAAATGCAGTAAAGAAACTGAAGATCGCCATCGTTGAGGAGAATCGGCTCATTCCGGACTTATTATTTCTGGTGACGCTCTTAATGCTTACTCTGACAAAGAAGCTTCAATCCAAAGGGGTACCATCTGGCGTGATGACCTTCGAGTCGATCAAGTCTTGCACCTTGTGTTGGAATACATTACACTTATCAATTGTATACCCAAACGTTCTCGAGTGGAACTCGCACCTAGCAGTCATGTCGTAATCCGGAGGAATAGGGTACGGTACCGGCGTGGTGCTCCTCGTTTGAATCAGGGAGTTCTTGAGCAGATGAGCAAACAACTGACTATAAGGGTAGGAATAGGATCAAATATCCTCTTGGGACTTCTTGGTCTCGGCTGCCCCTGCTACTGATAATTCTGATGTCGATGCTGATTTGGGCGCCCCACCTGCGCTTGCACTTTCCTTTCCACATTTGGCTGAGGCACAAACAAAGGTCGCTGACGTAGAGCTTCTGCAACAAAAGGTTGTGGAGGGGATTCACGAGGAAATCCATGATCTAGAGCAAATCCCACAGAAATGGAAGGATTAAGGACTTCTGTGGTGGAAGCGAGCACAGGACTGTCTTCCTTCTTTAACACCCTATTAAAAATTTTCATGACCAAACCCATTTGAGTCTTCATCTGATTGACCTCCTCCTTCAGCATCTTCTGCTCCTGGGACATGACCAGCATGTCTTCCCCAAATTGCCTCATCTGAACCCTCATTTCAAGCATCTCTGCCCGGAGTTATTCCATGGTTATCCTCTGGTTATCACAGACTGAGTAGAATACCGATGAATTGGCTGATCAATCCCGTACTGCGGAGGAGAACAAAGTAAGAACACCAGAGATAAACACCTGTTATGCAAAATGATTATGCAAAATGATTATGAATATGCAAATGCAAATGAGCATGTTTAGAAAATTTGCAAGGCGATCCACCCCTTGATTCCAGTTTAACAACAAGGTAGAACGAAACTTCTGCTCATATATTAAGAAAACCAGAGGAAAATCAAATGTCAACAATCACAAATCTAAGATAACAAGTCTGAACACAATAATCATAGATCCCAACCAACAAGCCTGGCGGTGGTCCAAATAATGAAAGAAAGTAGAAAACTACGGCATGTCATCAAAGTCCACAAGTGCCAATCCCCCCATCCATTATGCTCTTTACTCCAGTCTTGAACTTCCTTGAACAACTTTTTGGTGTCGGGATGCTTCGGTCTCTGAATTAGCTCTTGAATGAGAACATCTCTCCTATGCATGATCCTTTCCAAGTATCGGCAATGCAACTCCCAAGCGTCTTCTTCAAAAACACCATCCATGCTAGGACCCTCATTTCTAGGTCTCTTTACTTCAGCTTGGATCTTTAGTTCCTCTATGGAGGCTATGGCTTCATTGAGTCGACCTTCGACGGCTTGTCTCTAGAATACCCCTGATAGGATCTCAGCGTCTTTCTTCTTGAGCTTCAACTTCAATTGATCAATCTGAGCTAGATAATCGTCTTCCTTTTGCTTATTCTCAGCTATTGCAGTGTCTCAGTGAGCATTGAACCTGTGAATTTTCAACAAAGCCTAGTCCAATTCCTCCTTCTTAGACTCGAGAACCTTACTGATACCCTCTAGAGCTTGCTTCATCCTTTGTCTGGCTGTGACCTTGTCAGCTAGCTCCTTTTCTGCCTTAGCGAGGAGCTCTGTCTTCAACTTGGCGATATGAATAGCTTTACCCCGCTCATGTTTCAACTGGTAAATCTCTCTTTGTAGCTCACTATTTTCTTCTCGCAGCTTTTCCTTTTCAGCCCATAACTTGTTAAACTTCTCTATTTCAATTGTGGTAGGAGGCTCAATCAGCAAGGGGTAAGATGGTGGTTCTTTGGAGAATGGCAAAAGCTCCTTCTCTACCCTTTTCTGAATCCAATCGTCGTACGCAGGAAATGTTCTGTTGTTGCTCTTCCCAAAAGAAATCTTCCCCTTCTTATGACAATCTTCCCAAGTATTCGCAGCTTCTTTTAACAGTTCTGGATTGATTTCCCCACTCAGATATAAAGATTCTTGGACCTCCTCGTCTTTTGGTGGCTCTTTCAAGGCATACCCGAATTGCCTAATAGCAAGAATAGGGTTGTAGTTAATTCCCCCTTTCCTTCCTATTAGAGGCACATTTGGGAGACCTCCACAACTAATCATGATATCTTGGCCCAACAAGTCACGGTTAACCCAAATTAGATTATCTGCCCTCAAGCCCATCAATCTTTTGGACCACTCCAAAGTTCCTAGAGTATCTACAAATGCCCCAGATGTGGGAAGATGATCAGCAAACCATTTGTAGAAGACTGGCGCACAAAAATAAAAGGGTCCTCCCCTCCTCTTCTCGTTCTTTTAATGTACTGAATAATACAGATCTCCAAGCAAAGTAGGTACCAGATTCTTCATGGTAAATATCCGGACAGCGTGCATGTCCACAAAATCCTTCATATTCGGAAACAACACCGTTCCATAGACACACATAGCCAAGATGGCGTTGAAAACTAACCAACATCTAGCCTTAGCATACACAGCAGCCTGTTCTACCAAAAATTTCACATGAAAGCCTTTACACCCTCCCTTACTGGCAATGTTATTTTTCAACAAAGATGAATCCAAATGCAAAGCCTCGGAAACCTTTTCCAAATCAGGAAGTTCTTCAGAAGGATAGAAAGGAGCTTCTTCTTTAATGGCAACATCCAGAATGAGAGAAAATTCCTCCAATGTCAGAGCCAAAAGATAATTAGTGAATAGAAAGCAACGCAAGTGAGGGTCATAAAATTGCACCAGAGTGTGTAAAGCCCTATACTCGTATTCAGTGATGTTGCGGGCAAAATTCAGAATTCTTCCATACTCTTCTCTAAAGTTTGCCAATACCCCAGGTTCTGCCATAGACACAATCTTGTGAACAGTATCCAGAAAAAGTGATGGGAACTTATACACTATGATGTTCTTTCTCTTCTCAGTACTCATCCTTAATAGTCTTCAAAAACCAGAATCAAAGTTAGGATGCAACCCTGCAAATGAACAAACATGTTAGGATGCAGAATGATGATGCAAATGCACACATGGGATCAAGGATGCCACACAGACTGGACAACTGTTGCACTGAACAACTGTATAATCTCAAGGATCTGCCCAAATACCCAGAATACCAGAATAACCATAGTACCACACTGATAAATCTGCTGATCAGAAAACCGAGTATGTTGAAGGTCAAGGTTACCTGCAAACCTGTACACACCCTACCCTCTCACATGTGGGTACTAGAAAGTCGAGGATCCTCAATATCACGAGCTCTCAGGTCGAGAAATGATGATATGTTCACCATTTCTGGTTTGGCATCATCATCAATCGAGGAGGCCTCAACTGATTCCCCTCAAAAGAAAACATCCCATTGCAAGTCTTCAACTTCGGCACTGAGGTCGAGAAGCAATAGTACATTCATCCCTCGGGGTACAGTACTATCGCCAAACGAGGAGCGCTTCCACCAATTCCTTTCCAAAAGGACACCCTATAACAAGTTCCCAGCACTGGGTCCTCGGATCAACATGTGTAATGGGTTTACGATTTCTGGTCTGCCATTATCAGGTCTCGGGAGGAGTGTCGTTACTGAGTCCTCGGGAATGGTCGCCAGAGTCGACAGTTTTCTAGGTTACATTCAATCATCTGCACCAATGCGCAGGATAGAACATTACCAAAGAGATCCTCGTCTGGATGTGGAGTTTTCATGTATACTACGTCTGGCCATATGCCACACGAGTCACACTACTTGCCACGCTAATCCTACGTGTATGCTCAAGCCTGGGTATTGGGCTTACCTCTCAGAACTCCCAACCCACCAAACAGAAAAATAGTGCAGCAGCTGATAATAATATGCAATGCAGAAAATGCGGAAAAAATAAAATACAACAAATAAAGCAAAACAAAAAACAAAAACACCCAAAGAAAACAAAGACAAGCAAGCGCTAGGATTGACTCGCTTAGGGATGGACCACCATAGGTCAACCAGAGTCCCCTGCAGAGTCGCTCCCAGGATTTTCATCCAGGTACAAATGCGAGAGTGGCGCGGAAAATAGAGTCGCCAGCCGTGTAAATTTATCCCAAGAGAGGGAAAAGGAACACCGCATAAACCTGAGGAAGAGGGAAAGGAATGGTCATCGCAACCATAGCCTGGGTTCGGGAGTCGGTTACGCGAGGGGAAGGTGTTAGCACCCCACGCGTCCATCGTACTCGATGGGATCCACGCTTGTTGTCGATTCTAATGGTGAGTTATCCTAAAATCTATGGCTGCACTAAAATGGGGGAGGGGAAGACAAAGACAGACTCGGTAGGACGTCGACGTCCTAGGCCTACGTACTCCCTTTGTGCAGTGGGAAATTCAGAGTCAACGTAGTTCGGACACATTTCTTTTTGTGTTTTTTATGAGCGACGTTAAGTTCGCGTCCGGCAGTTAGGGTCGATGCCTGTTTGCGACTCAGACGAAAAGTAACATGCCCTTTTTGAAAATAACCTTTAGTTTGACGATCCCGAAGGATATAAAGGTTTGAAGTTTGTTTGTATTTTTTAGGACAGAAGTGACTTGAGTTAGTTCATAACTCAACTTGAACCAAAGTCTATGACACGGGAACGAATGCGTCGCATGGTCGTCCCCAATGGGACGTATGCTCAACACTCTAGAAGAGAGAAGGGGGACCCCTCAATCTTCATTTCCTATGTTTAAGGCTTGTGTGCAAGGCAAGTTGACCTTATTAAGTATCTTAGAAATGTTTTGAGATGAGAAGAGGGACTCAAATGAAAAGAAAAAGACTAAGGGGAAAAATCTATCCTAATTTTATCATGCAAAGATGGCCCTAAGGGGAGGTTTTGAGGGAGACTATCCTATGGAACTTAGTCCTAATGTTATCATGCAAAGGTGGCCCTAAGGGGAGGTTTGACAACAAAATATGCCTAAAGAAAAGAAAAAAATGAGAGGAAGAAGGAGTGAGAGTGGACATGGATAACTATCCACACCCTCACATAACTTACCTCAGCCCCTGCATAAAAGGTTAGTACAAACAGATGTAAGTGACAATAAGACAAATGAAACTCAAACAAATCACAAACCAAAGAGAGATGTTTATAAACCACATGGAACTCAATCAAGACAGAATGTGGATGACCTAAACATGAATTATGAAGTCAAAGAAGCAAACCCAAATGATGGCGCAAGTGCCTTTTCAAACAAGTAATCAGACATGGTCAAAGATGTGCATACAAGAAGATCTCAAACAAAGAGCAATCAAACAATTAGCAAAACATCTTCTAAAATTATCAAATTTAAACCCAAAACACCTCAACCAGTGGCAAACATCATGTCAAAAGTTCATGCCAAAATTCACAAGATAGGTCACCCAAACAATTATGCAAAGTTCAGACAAGAAACATGACTCAATATGCAAAAGAGGAGGACTAAAATGCAATATGAAATGTTTTAAAAATGAGAGAAAAATGTTTTAATGACAGTTCAATGTGTTGGTGAAACAATGCAAAAAGAATGAGTTCAAAATGTTTTATGGATGATGAGAAATAAATTTTACAATACAATGTGTGCAAAATGAAACAAATTCAAAAAGAAATTATTCAAATAATTAATTCAGTCACTAAAAATAAAAGAAAGTAGTAAAATAAAATTTTAGAAAATTTTATTAGACTATAAATATGATTCATGAATTTTTTGGGATTTTTAGGATGCAATTATCTATTTTTAAAAATAAAAATGAAATAATGTAATTAAATGAAAAATAAAAATAAAGAAATAAGCATGGGGGTGTGTCCAGCAGAGAAATCACGTTAGGAATGACAATTGGGCCCAAAGGAGGGGGTGTGGAAAGCAAGGCCCAAACAAAAGAGTCCAAAGCGCAGTCAAAGAGAACACGTAGATCCAGTCAACATTCATAATCAATATCAGCCACAAGATCAATCATATGCTCCACGCTCAGTCAAATAAAACAACAAGTATTCGTGATCAACGGTCCAGATCTCATGCACACAGTAATAAAGATACGCAAACATACATCAAATCAATTGGGACACCATACACACCCCACGTGATAGGCACATGACTTTTTTAATTTGCTGGCAATCAGGCAACCATCAGATGCATCATACGCATGGCATTAAGTCAACAATTAAGAAAGTAAGCATAATGAGCAATCTAGATCTGAGGCATATTGTAACTATCGTGGATTAACGCACACGCAGCCAATAAAATAAAACACAAATTTAAATGGCGTGGCAACACAAGGACCATTGGATCAAACGCATCATCGGCCAAGACTTCATCACCTACCTCCAAACCCTAACCTCGCCGGAAACCTTACCAGTCGCCGGAGCTAGGGCTCCGGTCACCACTTCCGGCCACCTGCAACCAAGATTTCTCCAGAAAACGCAAAGGAGTACACTATTCTGACCAGAATTTAATGAGGATCACGAATATCAAATTATTTTTCACAAACAACCATCACATAAAGAGATTCGAACGAAACAAGTTAGGGTTCAAAAGGTTCAAACTCACCATACAAACAAACCATGCGTCTAAACTCAAAACAAACCATACCAGAATTATCAGTGAATGTCACACATCATTATGCGCATCAAAAAGAGGAGTTTTAAGAGCATGCAAATTATCACTAACCTGAGATCAAGCAACCCGTATCCTTGCTTTTAGCTTCCAACGATGGGTGGTTTGTGCTCTATGGATTCCAAGGATGAAGACTGTGAAAGAATTTCGCCCAAAGCCTTTGTGGATTGTGAGATTCGAATGAGAGAAGGATTAGGGTTGGAAATTTCGTTCTCCTTAAAATCACGTGTGTTTTCCTCCAACCAGTGCATGAGTAAGCTTAAATACTTAGGGTTAATCCACTGATAATCACTTGGGCCTTGTTAATTCCTCACTTAATGAGTTTTGGGTGATTTTGGAAATTTGCATAATGTGAGATACACCCTCCTCCATGCATGTATACCCTTGATGATGGATCACTTATTTAACAATTGCTAATCACACCTGTATGGAATTTGGGCCTTGAGATGTCTTGGTTCATGAGTTTTCAATGATCATGCAATTTTGCATAATGGAAAATAAGTGATGAATAAACCATGGATCCACTTGATTCAAAGGCCAAAAATGATCCTTATGGATTGTTATTTGATGTTAAAATGTGGCTTGAAACAAAGGCATCAATTATAGGTCACTATGTCCCAAAATGCAAAAGTTGTGAAAATGGAACCATAAGGAAACCCTAAAAACCACTTTGCCTTCTTTTGATCATAACTTGAGTTTCACAAATGATATGGAGACCATCTAGTACTTGTTGGAAAGGGGAGAAAAATATCTTCAACTTTCATGTTTGAGGAAAATTCAATTGAAGCTTATTTGATGATGAAAAGTCAATTTGAAAGTAGTGTAAGAGCTTGCTCAAAATGGAAACTTTCAAATTATAGGTCATTTTCATATTTAGTAACCTTTGTACCAACCCTTGATTCTTGATAAATGGTATGAAACTTGACTTTTGAAGACCATATGAGGATGTGAGACCTTGAAAACCTTGAAGAGAACCTCAAAATTCCACAGTTGACTTCCCCTCTCACTGTTGACTTTTCCCCAATTCTCCTGATTCCCAATCCATTGGCCAATTGAACTTCTCATGAACCAAACTGATGGACAATCTTCCATTCCTAGATACTTAGGGATCCAAGGAATACCATGGAATCAAGTCTTGCCCAAAATATCAGAAATAAACTGACTTTATAGCAAACCCTAATTTTGGTACCCTCAGTCTAGGAGGAAATAACACAGTCTCCAAATCCAAATTCCTCTAAATATGATGTGTATCTTCTCCAACAAAGATAAGATATGCCATTTGGTGATGATAGAAAACCCAAGAAGCTTGCCCATTGGAGCAATAAGCCCAAAACCCTAATTTCTGCACTGGTTAGGAGATAGTGAGCCACTTGAGATCTCTTGGACAATATAAGGACTCTTGCTTGACCCTTTGAAGAACATATTCCCATCTTGAACTGCCTCAGGCACCTTGACCCCATGCTAAGAACCAATGATAATGCAAAAATGAAATGAAACATAAGCCAGTTAGTACTAAAGGTAGGAGAGCAAATTTTGGGGTGCTACACCTAGCAACCTTGTGCTTAGATTGTTTTTTTGTCGTGCCTAAGAGTCGAAACATAATGCTTACTGTTTTATTGCATTGGGAGTTTGCTTGAGGACAAGCAAAAGCCTTAGTGTGGGGGAGTTTGATGACTCGATTTCGTATCGTCTAATTCGATTCAATTCTTGGATGTTTTATTGTATTTTTATCGAGTCATTGTCATTTTGTGTATTGTTTGCTTATGTTTTCGTTTCTTTTCCATTTACAGGTCCTATATCAGCTCCAGAGAAGAAAAGACCAAGATATGAGCTCAAAGAGAAGAAAAGTGGAGAAAATTGCATGGCTCTGCCTCTTCCAGATGAAAGGCGTTCGCCATTCCCCCTAAATCAACTGAATGGCGCTCGCCATGTCAGAAAGGAGGGAAATTCAAACACTAAAAGAAAAGGCGACCGCCGTTTGCCTTAAGGAAACCACCATTGTGCGCGAGAGCAGTTTTCTTTATGCAGTTCTGGCAGTTTGCAAGTGATATTTCAAAATTCGAACTCAACTGTTTTGGAGCTCATTTTTTTCCTATTTATAGAGTACCAGAGGTCTACATTTGGGATCCAAGAACCTTACGGAAGCGCTGCCGAAATTCCTAACCACTTATATCATTTGCCATAGTATCAATCGATCTCATCGAGAGATTGATACACCCGTTGCATTTTTTTGTTTCTTTTGCTGCTGATGTACACTTGGATCGATTAATTAATACAAGTCCATTTCCCGTTTTAATTACTTTGCATTTCAGGTTATTTATGATTTATTTACTTTACTGCATCTTGTTTTCTTTTGATTAATTGTATAATTCAGATTTCGCATAAAAACCTAATTCCGAACTTAATTAAGGACAAGCCATTATGTATGTTTTAAAATTCAGAAATGTTAATGTATTAGTGTTAGATTTAATTATGTCTGAGTAGTTTTGTTTCGAGTCCGTAGATTGAGGACCGTCATTCCGACGGGAGTCTGTAGAACCTTCGGTGTTTAGCTTTTGTTTAAAAATTATGGTTTTGGTGTCTAAACTGAATTTAGACAACCTTGTCGTGAGAGCGAGGGGCTGTTTAATAGTGTTTCGTCACGAGAGTGAGAAACACACCAAGGCGTGTCCAATAGAGCGAGAGTTTGAGGTAATCGCCGGATAGTAGACATCGGACATTGAGCCTAAATGCAGCGAGAGCGCTTTAGGGCCTCATTTAGTTTATGTTAGTTTACAAACATCACCTCTTAACTACCGAGCGAGCGAGAGCAAAATCTTGGAGTCATTAGGCGTGGCTTGGTTAAGACCCGAGATCGTGAGGTCGAGCCTTTAAACTGGTATATCCTTCAGACCAATCTTAAGACCTTTTTTAACACTTGGATCTTACGGAGTCCCAAAGAGCACGAAAATCATTCTCCGGCCTCATCTTTATTATTGTTTTTCAAATCCCGTTAATAACCAAATTTCTTTTACCGCCAAATCTAGCCTTAGCTTTACACCGCAATAATCAATCACTCTAGGTTGATTATTGGTCCCTGTGGGTTCGACAACCTTTTTAAGACTACACGATAAGCTGTATACTTGCAGCAGTAATCCGACCATTACATGAAGTGCGACCATAGATGCAGGTGTTCGTCAATGGCCTCCAGATAAAGGCTAAGCAACTAATTGATACAGCTGCCGGTGGCTCATCTAATTTTACAACAGCCACTGGTGTCAAAAAGATCATTGAAGCCATAGCCGCTAACGAACATTTGGATTTATAAGATCGAACTGTGAGTAAATCTGAGGGTGTGATTGACTTGAAGTTGAATAATAAGGTTGTGAAGGTGGAAGATCAGATTGCGGCAGAAGTTGAAAGAAGGTTAAAGGCTATGAATGTGGGTACTCAACGTGTGGCACAAGTTCAAACTGGTCAACCCATTAGTTGTGAGATTTGTAGTGGACCCCATTATACTGCACATTGTGTTGCAACCCCGCAACAAATTAAAGAGATCAAATTCCTAAAGCAGAATAACCCATACTCTCAGACTTAAAATCCAGGGTGGAAGAATCATCCTAACTTCTCCTGAAAGGACCAGAATCAACACCAATATCCGCAGCAGCAACAGGCTCCCCAAAAAGCGCAATGGGAGATTGCCATTGAGAAGATGGCAGCTCATAACATGCAATTTCAGTAAGAGACCCGAAATAGTTATAGGAATACCACCGCCTCCATAAAGAATTTAGAGGTTCAATTGGGTCAGATAGCTCAACAAGTTGCAAATTCTCAAGCACCAGGCGCCCTCCAAAGCACCACAATCCCCAATCCAAAGAATCATGAGAATGTCAATGTTGTTACCACAGAAAGCCAAGAAGTTGCAGAAGAAGAAGCCAAGCCAACCGAAGGGAAAAGAAAAGAAGCGGCTAAACCTAAGATCAAGTTACCGTACCCCTCAAGAGCGAAAAAGAAGGAGACACAAGAAAAAGACTTTGAGAAATTCAACTCATTGTTCAAAAAGTTAGAGATTAACATGCCCTTCTTTGAAGCAATTGAACAAATGCCTCTATCCAAGAAATTCATTAAGGAGGTCATTGGAAAAAAGAAACCTAGTGGAGAGGAGGTAAAGAGTCTAAGTGAGGAGAGTAGTGAGGAATCACAAGGTAGGAGAATTCCAATCAAATGGAAAGATCCTGGTTCTGTGTCAATCCCCTGTACCATAAAGGACAGAACATTTAAGAGAGTCTTGATTGATTTGGGTGCTAGCGTGAGTCTCATGCCCCTCTCAATTTTCAAAAAGCTGAGTATAAAGAAAATAAGTGAAACGGGAACAAATTTGAAGTTTGCCGACCTCACAACCAAACGGTCATATGGTTTAGCAGAAGATGTGCTTGTAACTATTGATAACTTCACCTATCCAGTAGACTTTGAGATCATTGATCTACCTGAGGATGAGGAGACGACTATCATACTGGGTCGACCATTCTTGATGACTAGTCGGTGTAGTGTGGATATTGAGGCTGGTACTTTAACCTTGAAATATTTTGAGGAAGAAGTAACCTTGAAAGTGTTGGAACTCGAGAAGCAAGGTCAAGAGGAAAATATTCACCTCGCAGTTGGAATGATCCGAACAATGGGAAAAAGCAAAAGCTCAAAACCACTTCTTGAAAAAGTCTCTGGAATAATCCATCAGGTTGCACCATCTGAGTCATCTATTACACCGAGTAAGACTCCGAAATCCAATCAAGAAGTCAATAAGAGGAAGAAACATCAAAGAAAGAAGAGAAAAAAACATCAAAGGAAGAATGTGGAAGTTGGACGTGAGTTGAATCACAATGTAGCTCTTATTACTGAATCTGTCTGGTGCTCTGTTGCGAAAAGGTTAAGCAACAAAACGTGTAAGCTGAAGTACCCTCCATAGCAATGGGGAGTGACTCGTCGAGCCATGCGACGTTAAATGAAGCGCTTTGTGGGAGGCAACCCACGGGTTTTATTTCTTAGAGTTTCTGTTGTGTTTCAAGTTTAATTAGGTACACTCACAGTCTTCTAATGTAAAAAAAAAATTACAGTAGGCTGACACGGCCCCCCGTTTCAGCTGACACGGCCCGTGTCAGCCCTACTGTAGCGGAGAAAAAAAATATAAAAAAATTAAAAAAAAAAGTTTTTACAGTAGGCTGACACGGCCCCCCCGTGTCAGCCCTACTGTAGCGTAAAATAAATTAAAAATTAAAAATTAAAAATTTCTCTTTCTTTGTCCCTCCGCATTGAGGCTATGTGAGTTCCCCTCTCTGGCTTGTTCTAAAACATTGAGGTCAATGTTTAGTTTAAGTGTGGGGGGGGGGGGGGTTTATTGCTTTCAGTATTTTTATTTATGTTATTTCATCTTCGTACCGTTGATTGGTGTGTTTTGTATTCCGTGTGTTACAGATTGAAGGTATTCGTGTCGGATGAATGAGGAGACTTATAGTTAGTGGATGAAAAGGCACAACCCATATGTGCTCTCCAGGAAACCCCCGAAAGTTGGTGCTGCTGAGGTGGATGATTGGACGTGACTTTCCAACACTGGACTAATATGGGAATACTGTGCACCTGAGACGGAAATAAGGCAACATTACACTAGAGATACCTTGGAGTTTGTCAGTATGCCAAACATGGTAAGGATCATAAAAAGCCAAACACCTTATCATCATGAGAGTTCGTCAGGTATGTCTTTGTCAATCTTATTTTGCATACTCTTCTATTGGAGTTTCAATGCATACATATACACACTGAGGCACTTGCTTGTTTTTAACCCTGACCCTTTCCAGCCTACCCTTTTCGATACCTTTGATTGTGAAACAGAACAAATACCATAGTGATTAAAATGATGACACTGAGTCTGAGCTAAAAACCAATTGTTTTTCCATTTTGTTTGTTTATCCCTCCTTGTCCCTAAGCCTTGTTACAACCATAAAAGCCCTTAAAAAGTGTGTGTTGTGTGCGTTTGAGATGAAAATAGATGTTGTTCAAGCTTATGAGTTGACTTTGCATGCTATGATTATTGAGTGTAAACACTGTAACCCGAGAGATTTGGTGAGAGTGTGAAAATCTGACAGGTAAAGAGGTACTTTGATGTGGAAGTGTAGCGGACCGTCAAAATTAAGGTAAGAAGGAAATGTTGAAAGAAAAGTGGAAAGATAGTCGCGAAAGATCTCAGCGGTGTTGTGGTAAGATAATTTTGATTAATTCAGGGGTGACCTTTCTGCTGTCTTGAGCATTACTTGAGGACAAACAATGAGATAAGTTTGGGGTTGTGATCGCTCACCATTTCTACTATGTTTCTGTCACTTATTCGGCATCAATCCATAAAATCGGTAGCACTTTGTTTGTCTTTTCATTGTTTTTCAATTCAATTTTACTTGTCGTATTTTATTTTCGCATTTTATGATTTTTTGTTTTATTTCAATTACGTTGCATTTTACGCTTTGGTTTGGTAGTTTTCAATGGATTCAGATCTAAGTGGAAAAGCCCAAAGGACTCGTGCGAAGAAAATGGAAGTTCCGGGGATTTAGAAGAGTTTTTGGAATGAAGCAGAGGATGCCTGGACCTAAAATTCAACAAACATGGAAAAATATTGGGCAACCAAGTTCCTTGTCTGTACTATGTTTTAGTTCTCTTCACTAGCTTTCCGGCGCTTCGAACGGGGACCAAAACAGACTTACGGATCAAAAGTTATGATCGAAACAATTTCGGTTATAAAATCCGGTAGTGTTGGCTGACACGGCCGGCAGTGTTGGCTGACACGGCCCGTGTCAGCTTTGACGCTGATGTTCTGAATTTTTCCATATTTTCTCCCTATATTAAGTTGTGATGGCACTTTGGGTATTTCCAATCGATCTGGGTGAATTGTGACTTTTTAGACTAGTTTTTGGAAGAAGAATAGACACTTTTTGACTTTACGAACAATTTTAGGATAGCTTATGAATCAAGGAGATTTGGAGAAGGGGATTGTTCATGAGCGGAAGCGATTGAAGGTTCAAATTACTCCGATCAATTTGTAATGTCTTTCTTTAATCCTATTATTGTTTTTGTTTCAAATATTATGAGAGGCTAAACCCCCCAATGCTAGGGGGTGTCCCTAAATTGTGATGAAATGAACCTTTGTTGAATTATTTGATGAATTTTTGTTTTCTTACCTTAATCTTTTGCTGTGCAAATTATTTTATATTTTTCGATCGGTTAAATTGGGAACGATTTACGATTAGGGATTTGGCCTGAAAAACCAATCCGTTGATTTTGCATAATAACATTACGGTAGATATTGCCTAGGAATGGGGATATCCTATAGTCACTAAAAACAACTTTGTCAGAACTATTGCTTGATGTTCTTTCGTGATTGCTAAGGAATTAGGGTCAAGGGAGAATATCAAAGGTTTTTCGTTTAAAGGAATTTAAGAAAAACATTTGAGGGTTAGTAAAATTAAGGTTTTGAGACATATATTTCTGACGATAATTTCGGGTTCTTACTAGCAATTTATACACCTTCCCTAGCATATTTCATCATATTTGTCAAAAGCACTTTTTATTGTTCTGCTTATTTCTATTGTTATTACAACTTTTTCCAACCCAAACAACACCTACAAGTACTTTTTGTTTAATTGAAATAGCTTCTTCACTTATAATTACACGCAGTCCTCGAGAGATCGATTCTGGGGATAACCCCAACTATTACTACATCGGTAAAAATAGTACACTTGCTATTTTTCCAATCATACTCTAATCCGCACAATGGGATTGAAGCCACCAAAATAACGGACCGAAGTCCCATCATAGAACATCGTCATAATCATCATTAAAATCATCGTTTGCATCATCATTCATATCAATATTCCTCGTACTCATCAATACAACATCTATTCAATCAATCACATAAATCATACTAGCTATAAGTTCTCACGCATCCTACTTCTGTCATCATTTTCATCACCAAATAATCATCATATAACACGTCAACACATAGCAACAATTTACAGCAACATCACATCATTACTATAATATAAAACAGATATTTTCCATGAATTTTAAGTCAATAAAATCATATTTTTCAGTCCCAGGTCGCACTAAGCGAGCCCCACCCGCGCTAAGCACGCAGCTCACTGCCTCGAAGAGGCAAAATTCCTCCAGACCGCGCTAAGCGCGCTAGGCTGCGTTAAGCTCCCTCAGTGGTTTTGGCAGAAAAACCCTGCGATAACAGCACTTCTCCATCTACGATTCAACACCCCTAAACCAGATTTTATCCATAAATTATCACAGATTATGTTATGATAACCTATAACTATCACATATACATCAATAACAACAATCATCACATAGCGAATCATCAAAATCCATCATCCCTAACCTCCAATTCCTAGGTTTTCCCCAAAACCCCAATTACCCACCAACACCTAATCTTTATATAAAAATATTGCAAAGTGATACTCCCCATACCTTAGAGTCTTGATTCTTTCGATATTCTCTTGAAGTTTCACCAGAAATCCCTCTATACCCTAGCCTCATCCACTCTTCTTGTGTTCTTCAGAGCACTCTTTTCTTTCTTTCAACCAAAATAACACGAATATTGAAAACTCCCCTCACTATTCCTTGTTTTAACTCAAAATACCCCTAAATGTGCTCTTCCCATCTTACCCTCACTTATCCCTCACCAATGACCATCATACCCTCAAGGCTTCTAACACTCTTATTTTAAATAATAATAATAATTTGAATAATGTGATACAATTATTCTTACCATCAATATTATTAATATAATTCCACCACAATGCTCATGAAACACAACAACATGTCATCAAATTACCGTATATTCACAAATAATTAATAATTAACTAAATATGAATTTAGGGCGTTACACGAAAGCTATCGGAAATAGTTGTCACACGATACTACCCTCATTTGAGATTACTCTATGATACTGCAGCTCGCTCGGGTGAACCAGCCTGCTGCTGTTATCCCAAGGGGGGTTAATGATTTTGAGGACAAGTACAAAAATTCACCAGTACAACCTTTGGGGTTGGGTAGAGCCAAGACTTCATGCCACTGAACCTTTGACCCCATGTTTTTCTATGTTTTTGTGTGCTGCATTCATGCATTCATTTCATTAAAAAACTTTAAACAAAGAAAAAATTTCTCTTATAGTCTCTCTTTTTCAAATTAAACTCAGATAATGATTGCAAATATCAGAGAGAAAGATTGCTTTATGGATTTCGGTAGAAGGAACACTCACAAGTACACCTTCAAGGTTCCAAAACTAGAGGATTTAAGAGGGTTTGCAAGGATGATCACCAACCCTGATGCTTTCAGAGCTAAGTACGGAGGACTGTTGTCTCTGTTAAGGGTCCATGTAATCGAAGGAATCCTGTCTACGCTGATTCAGTTTTATGATCCGGTCTATCATTGTTTCACATTCCCGGATTATCAACTAGCACCAACGCTGGAGGAGTACTCTCATCTAACTGATTTACCCATCACTGACCAAGCTCCATTTTCTGGACTGGAAGAAGTTCCAAAGGATCAAACCATTGCAAGAGCAATCTATTTGGATGAGTCAGAAGTCAGGTCTCACATGACCACTAAGGATGGAATCCCAGATTTACCGGCCAAGTTTTTGGTAAAGAAAGCTCTATACTTTGCTAGTATAGGGAACGTGACTGCTTTCGAGAGCGTCTTTGTGTTACTCACATACGGGTTATTTCTGTTTCCCAACATTGATGACTTCGTTGATATCATTGCCATTAAGATTTTTCTAATTCGAAACCCTGTACCGACCTTGCTCGTAGATGCTTATCATTCTGTACACTTAAGGAATTTGTACAGCGGAGGAATGATCACATGCTGTGTCCCCCTGCTATACAAATGGTTCACTTCCCATTTACCTAAGTCTGCTGCTTTTTGGGATCATAAGAGTACTTTACGTTGGTCGCAGAGAATCATGTCTCTTACCAACTCTGACATAGATTGGTACAATCAGATCTATGATGGGATAAGAATCATTGACCGTTGTGGAAACTTCCCTAATGCACCCCTCATAGGAATTAAAGGAGGAATCAACTATCATCCAATTTTAGTTCGTCATCAATTCGGGTACCCAATGAGGCATATCCCGTGTAATGCTCATCTGGAAGGTCTTTTCTTCAAGGAAGGAGAAAATGACATGGCACTGAAGACAGAAATAGTGCATGCCTGGAAACATGTTCACAGGAAAGGAAGAGAGTCTTTAGGAAAACTAGACTGTGTTTCTGTGGAGCCTTATCTCCACTGGGTACAAACTATGTTAGATGATGGCTATGGATCTAGAAGGGGGGTTGAATAGATCCCTTCAGTTTTACACGTAAATGGTTACCAAAAAATTGGTTTTAAAAATGTTTAACGGAAGCAACCACTGAATCACACGTCTACAACGAACCTTCTACTAAAAGGATCAGATATGCACGATAATATTGGGAATGAATTATGGATGAGAAAAATTCAGTTTGATTAACACAATTTAAAACGCAATCAACAAAGTTTCACTTGCTTGATATTTAATCCAATCCAACGAGATCAATTGACAAACAATAGATTGAAAATATGTTCGATTTTGCGTTGAAACAAATTATCGAACACTTGGTGTGCGTCAACACACTAAGTACAAATTTCAAAGTAATGTGATCTACAATCCAAGGGATTGTATCCGATTTACAAAACAGTTTAACAACTCAATATAACACCAGCTCAGAAATTTCGATCAATTTAGACTTCGCAAATTTGAATGATATCAAACTTAAAGAGTTAAGGGAAAGAGAGAACAAACGAGATTTGATTAGGCAGTTCCCCAATCGTCCTCGCTTTGGGTACCTCTACCCCCAATTCCACAATTGGAATTTATATATATATATATATATATATATATATATATATATATATATATATATATATATATATATATAGCTGTTGCAAATTGTTTATTACAAGAGAAGAACTATGAACATCCAAACTCCCAAACGTCTTTGATCGTTGATGCAGAGCCTTCTATTCCCTTGATTCAAGACGAATCAAGTTCCACGAATTTGGTTGAACAAGTCACCGTCCCACGCTACTAGACTGCAAGAAACCACTGTTCTTCAGTAACCTTCACTCGGCCGACTTCAATTCTCCGCAATTCAATCCCCAAACCTTTCTTCTATGATCCTCCAACTGTAGCTACTAAACCGAAAGAAAACTCTATTCTCCGGTTACCTTCGCACGGCTGAATCCATGTAGAACGAAACGGTTTGTACCAAAAACCCCCAAAATCTCCTTTTATTCTGGGAGGATAAAACCTAGGGTTTTATTCAAGAAACACCTACCAATTCTCAACCCAGAAATGAAGATCATAACACTTCCTAATTTTGAACGTTATCATTTCAAAACAATGGACAACACAAGCAAAAATGATTATGTGTAAATGTTTGGTTGACTCAAGGATGAAGATGAAGATGAAGAGAAAGATTGGTAAAAATTTTCACGTTTCTCGTTTTTCTTGAGATGACCAGACTATTTATAGAGAATGATTTGACCCACTAAAACTTGTAACAGAAATAACAGAAAAAATTAAGTGAAAAAATTCAGTTCAGGCGCGTTTGGTTCGACCCATCCTTTAATGAGGGTCGGCGTGCGCTGACCCGTGGCAATTCACTATGCAAGTTTCACAATCTTGCGTCGACCTATTGGCATCCTGTGTCAACGCAAGTATGTAGTTTTTGCATATTTTCAAATTCCCAGAATCATGCCTCGACCCACAACATACAGGGGTCAGCGTGCGCTTTCCCGACCTTTCCACAAATTTTGTTCCAACAAGCATGAGTCGACTCATGCTTAGGTTGGGTCGGCGCATCACTTGCATTTTTCAAGAAATGTATTTTTTTTGCACATATTAACTGACAAAGACTCGGACAAACATACTAGACACCAATATAAGGATCATGCACATGTATTTATGGGTAAGACAAAGTCCTATATGTTTAGACGCATGAACAACGATGATTAGATGCAATTTGCCCGACAAATGAAGTGATACCGCTCAAATCACAATCTAATACTTAGCTTATTTGTTGACATCATTAAAACCAAAATAGATGAAAGACCTTAGCCCTCACATACTCCCCCTTTTTGATGATGGCAACACTGTTTAGCTTTCTCTTGATTTGTAATTTGAGAACGAACAAGCTCCCCCTGTCTTTAACACTTGATTAATTTTTGCTTGTTATCCTTCTCCCCCTTTGTTAACATAAAAAAGAAGAGAAGAATGTGGTCAAAAGAATAACACTATAACAAGTAAGGATTCATCCACATATTTGCAACATGGCAACACTAACACGCATCCACATATGATACAGTTAATGTAAAATTTGAAACGGATAAATACGGAACATAAGAAGTAAAGACAATTCATTCCATTGTTCAAAACAAAAAACCAAAATAAACTGAAACAAAGTTCAAAGTTAAACAACAAGAAAGAACATGCAATCCAAACAGCAAAACATAAATGCAAAACACAAGTAATATGATGCACTAATCTCTATGGTCTCCTCCCCCTAGATGGATGACCTCTTCCCCCATGGTATTGGCCTGGTGGTGGAAAATCCTCTAGGTGCGAGTTAAGTTCGAGTAGCGAGCGATTGAGCAACCCAAGACTGTTTGCAAGATTCTGATTCTGTTGAGTCAAATTCTCGTCCATTTGGGTGAAGCGAGTCATAGAGGTGTCAGCAAACCTGTTGAAGTTAATGATGTGAGCCGAGACTTGGTTGGATAAGTTTGTGAACCTTTCTTCCTGAGCATTGTAGCAGGTTTCTTGCAATGCTTGGAATTCTTGATGTTAAAGATTCATCTGGTACAACCTTTCCAAAATCTCTTCAGATGCCTGGAAATCATGCTGAGGCTGTGGAGTTGGAGGTGCAGAATAATCAGGTTACCGCTAATTATACTCCTCGCCATAGGTGGGAGGAACATATGCATCTCCAAGAGCAGTCCAGCAGTTGTTTTGCCAATCTCCCCAACCCTGATTATCAGAATTGTCCTCAGGTTGATATCCCATCCATGCTTCGTTGTCTTTCTCTTGCATAACCACATCACCATTCTTAACATCTTGATTGTCACTATCATGTACTTCCTCATCATCATTTCCTTCGTCATGATTAGGTTCTTCAGGTTCATGTGGAAAAGGATGAGTTGATCTGTATCAGTACTTGAACTCATTCTTAACAGAATCCCAAGTGTAACCCATCATGGTGAGTGTTATTGGTTGAAATTGATGTTCAGATGAAATTTGGATGTAATGATATTCGGAACCAAGATGCCAGCCTTGTTCAAAATGTTCTGAATGCAGGATGCATAACCTAAAGCTAGACTTTTGGTGGAGTCAAGGGTAACAAACATCCGATATGCAAAATAGTGTGGCCAGTTGATTTTGATCCAATTCTTCAGTATGTAAATGAGATGAACTTCTGCCTTCTCAACTCTTGAGTAACCGCCTTTCTTTGGTCTCAAAATACGAACAACAATCCACTGCAGAACGCGGTCAACAAATTTCAAATGACCGGTGGTGACATTTTTCAGAAAGAGTTCACTTGCCACAACATCGCCCGGATATGGTTCACGCAACATAGAGTTCAGAGCAGATTTAAACTCAAAGTTTTGAACAAACTTGGTGTCGGTTACTTTGGGGAGATTTTCATCAGTATCCATATGAAACAAAGTATTCCATAACTCATTGTTTACAGGATGACGTACATTATTCATAGAAAACGAAAACTCAGCACCCTTAAATTTTCCCTTAATTCCACAATAGAATAATCGAATCAAATCACTATTGAACTGATCATCACATTCAAGAAACTCACCAAATTTCTGAACACTAAGCATTTCAGCTATCTTAGGAATTTTGTAGTCTGGACCCATCAAAACATAGAAACCATGTTTTGGAATAACAGCACGAAGACTAAACTCTACCTCAAAAGGACCAGACAGTTTATCAGAGAGTAAAGAGTTAATAGTTACCAGTGTTGAAGAAGTTCTGGCAGATGAAGCTCTAGTTGTTCGTTTACCGGTTGTGCGTCGGGAAGCCATTTTTTATGAAGGTGATGAAGAAGATGAACAGTGCGCGGTGGTTGAAGAAGAATGATGATCTTGCTGCTAGAAACCCTTGTCTTATAATCTTGAGGATTCACACTTTGTGTGTTTTTTATTTTTGTGGGTTTTAATGGGAATTTGATGGAGTTTAATGGGTATTTGATGGAGTTTGATGGAAGAGATAGAGATAAGAAGACCAAAAATCTACTATGTTTAACATGCAATGAACAAGAAATAAAGTGTAATGAAGATATGTAATGAAAAGTGGAAACATTAGGTCGGCGCACGTATTCCCAAATAAAAAAGGATTCTGAGTGTGTCAGATGTGCGTCGACCCAAGGACAGGGTGCGTCGGCGCAAGATTGCTAGGTTTTGAAAAACTTTAAAATTTTGATATGCGCCGACCGCAGGTAAGCGTGAGCTGACCCAGTCGTTTCCCTTGAAAACTGCTTCAGCTCATGAGTCGACCCATGAAATGGTTCGGTCGACTCATCCAAGTCAAAAAAAGAAAAAAAATTGAAATTTTTGCGAGCATAAGTTCCAAAAGATAAATAAGCATGCACACACATAGAACAAACATCCAAATGAACAATATATGCACAAAATGTAATAAACATCAAGTTTAAAGTAGTTAACATGGCACAAAATATGTTAAACATCTATGAATCGGAGCGATATTACCTTGATCCCTATTAACGATGAGAGCCCTCACATATAGCTAAATATCTCGTTGTATTGTTAGTTAAAAGAATAAACAAGCATGTATATATGTGAAGATCACTATCTTAAAGGATTATCAAACACGATCCGAGATATCGAGAATGCCAAGTTCTCTATGGATGTGAAAGAAAGGCTCTGTAGCTAATGGTTTTGTAAAAATATCAGCAAGTTGATTTTTAGTGTCAACGTGCTCAAAAATCACATCACCTTTCTCTACATGATCTCTAAGAAAATGATGGCGTATTTTGATATGCTTGGTGCGTGAATGCAATACGGGGTTCTTAGTTAGATTTATAGCACTAGTATTTTCGCATAAAATGGGAATACGTCATGTTTTAAATTGAAATCAAGCAATTGTTGTTTAAGCAATAGGACTTGAGCACAACAACTACCGGCAGCAACGTATTCCGCCTCGGCTATTGACAAAGCAACGGAAACCTGTTTCTTGCTATACCAACTCACCAAGGAATTTGTGAAAAAGTGACACGTGCCACTAGTACCTTTCCTATCCAATTTGCACCCAGCAAAGTCGGAATCAGAATAACCAACTAAGGAACAAACACTACCTTTGGAATACCACAACCTATACTTTGGAGTACCGAAAAGGTATCGAAGTATGCGCTTACCTGCTTTAAAGTGGGATTCCTTGGGACGTGCTTGATACCTTGCACACATGCATACACTGAACATAATGTCGGGTCGTGATGCGGTAAGATAAAGAAGAGATTCAATCATACCTCGATACTTCTTTACCTCTACATCCTTACCATTTTCGTCACGATCAAGATTGGCACATGTAGGCATTGGAGTATCTATTGCTTTGCAGTTTAGCATGTCGAAACGTTTGAGAAGCTCAAGACAATATTTTGTTTGACTCACAAATGTGCCCTCTTCGAGTTGTTTGATTTTCAATCCGAGGAAATAGTTAAGCTCCCCCATCATGCTCATTTCAAACTCCCCCTGAATCAAACTAGAAAACTCCTTGACCAAGGTTATGTTAGTAGACCCAAAGATAATATCGTCAACATAAATTTGTACCAAGATTAAATGTTTTCCTTGACGTTTAATAAAGAGGGTTGTGTCAACATTCCCTATTGAATACCCTTGATCAAGTAAAAATTTGCTTAGACGTTCATACCAAGCCCTAGAGGCTTGTTTAAGTCTGTACAAAGCACGTTTAAGTTTGTAGACATGATCAGGATATTCATGGGATTCAAAACCCGGAGGTTGGGCAACATAAACATCTTCTTTTATATATCAATTAAGGAAAGAACTTTTAACATCCATTTGGAATAATTTGAAGTTCTTATTGCAAGCATAAGCAAGTAAAAGGAATATAGCCTCGAGTCAGGCAACCGGCGCATAAGTTTCCTCATAGTCGATTCCTTCCTCTTGGTTATAGCCTTGCGCTACAAGCCGCGCTTTGTTATGTGTTATAACTCTATTTTCATCAAGTTTATTTCTAAATACCCATCGGGTGCCGATTACTCGATGATCTCACGGAGGGGGGACAAGGTCCCAAACCTCATTTCTCCTGAATTGATTTAGTTCATCTTGCATTGATAAGAACCAATGCTCATCGAGTAATGCCTCCTTTGCGTTTTTAGGTTCAACTTGTGACACAAAAGCAGAGTAATAACAAAAGATACTAAGTTTAGAGTGAGTGGTTACTCCCTTAGAGATGTCACCGATGATATTGTCGATTGGATGATCTTTGGAAGACTTCCATGCTGGAGGAGGTCATCTTCATTAGTTGGATGATCCTCCTCAGTCTTTAATGGTTGGTGATCCTTTTCCTCCTCAATACGCACTGCTTCAGGCTGATCAATTCCCTTATCAGTGTCCTTGAGTATGTCTTCAGAAGATGCACCTGGACCATGAAAAGAACTACCTTCTTCGACATTTCTCGGATAAGACTCACAAAAGTAATGTGTACCAACTCTTCAACAATTTGTAACCTTTTATTATATATTCTATAAGCTTTACTTGACTGAGAGTATCCAAGAAAAATACCCTCGTCGGCCTTGGCATCAAACTTACCAAGTGTCTCTTTTCCATTGTTCAATACAAAACACTTGCAACCAAAGACATGAAGGTGAGAGATATTTGCCTTACGCCCTTTTAAAAGCTCATACGGTGTCTTGTTTAGAATAGGCCGGATGAGCACCCTATTCAAAATGTAACAAGTCGTACCTATGGCGTCTGCCCAAAAGTATTTTGGAAGTCCACTCATTGATCATAGTCCTTCCTAATTCTTCCAAAATTCTATTTTTACGTTCCAAAACCCCGTTTTGTTGAGGAGTACGTGGTGCGGAAAAATTATGATCAATTCCATGGAATTCACAAAATGCTTCAAATAAATGGTTTTCAAACTCACCCCCATGATCACTTCAAATTGACACAATGTTCTTGTTTAACTTGTTTTGAGATAACCTAGCAAATCTCTCAAAGGCCGAAAAGGTATCACTCTTATTTGCTAAGAAAATGGTCCAGTAAAACCTAGAAAAATCGTCGACTATTACAAAACCATAATAGTTACCACCTAGGCTTTTAACCCTAGATGGTCCAAAGAGGGCCATATAGAGGAGCTCAAGGGGTCTCATAGTTGAAACGATATTTTTAGATTTGAATGAGATCCTTGTTTGCTTCCCCATTTGGCAAGCATCACAAAGGTGATCCTTTGTAAATTTGATTTTGGGCAAACCGATGACTAGGTCTTTAGAGACTATTTTGTTAAGCAAATCAAAGTTGATGTGAGCCAACCGTCTATGCCACAACCATGAATCTTCATTCATAGTGACTAGACATTTGTCTCCATTCAACGATACCTCATTTAAGTCTAGCATATAGACGTTGTTCACCCTCAAGCCCTTAAACACATCCTTTTTGTCACTATCTTCAACTATGCAACAATCTTTTGAAAAATATACTTTGTAATTCTTGTCACATAGTTGACTAATACTTAAAAGGTTGTGTCTAAGGCCTTCCACAAGCAGCACATCAGAGATAGTAGTAGATGAGGGGTTACCTACACTACCTTTGTTGAGAATCTGTCCCTTATTGTTATCTCCGTAGGTGACAAACCCCTTTTTCTTCGCCACAAAGTCGATGAAAAAAGATATGTCTCCTGTCATATGTCTTGAGCAGCCACTATCCAGAACCCATCTTCTTTCGATGGTCTCAAGACTTTGTACCTACAAAAACAATCAAGGGAGAGTAGGTACCCAATTCTCATTGGGTCCTTTGCGGTAAGTGAAACATGATTGGCACTTGGGAAACCATTGATAAATGCCTTTTGGAACAAGAAATCTTTTAAAACGACATTTAGCAATAGTATGACTAGGCTTGTAACAATATAGGCAATCACGGTTCATTTGGATTTTACCTTTGCTATCTCTATCTCGAATCACATACGTATACTTTTGATACGGATTGTTCATACTTTCTCGATAATGTGATCGATCAATAGCAAACATAATTTTAGGCTTAAAAGCCTTGTCTAATTTGGCCTTAAGGGTTCTCACCTTTTTTTGCCAAATATGACAAGTATCACAGCCCCCAAACTTGAACCATGGAGACTTATTCTCATCAATCTCAACTTTTAATGCATCCACCATGGAGTTTTTAAGAGCTTCTAATTCCTTTTCGGAATTGGCAACCTTTTTGTCCAAGTATTTGAAAATCTTTTTGTTCGAGGCTAAGCGTTGAAAAGCTTCCTTAGCCTCATGGTGCAATATATCAAAAGCCTTTTGTAATTCTAAATGAGACATAGTATTAGAATGGTCATATTTAGAGTGTTTTACCTCTTTCTTCTTGTTGTGACGTGCCATAAGACATAGATTAACGGATTCACTTTCATCACTTGAGTTGTCCTCTTTTTCCGACTCACTATCGCTCTCCCAAGCAATGTATCCTCGTCTAGATTTGTTTGACTTTTTATGTTGACGGCTCTTATCCTTGTCTTTCTTAAGTGATGGAAAATCCGGCTTGTAGTGCCCGGATTTTCCACAGTTGTAACACGTCCCTTTAACCTTGCCATTCTTATTTCCTTCATTTCTAGATTGCCTCTTAAATTTAACAAGATTTTTATCCGAGTGTTGAATCTCATTCTTCCGAACATACCTATTGTATCTCTTCACAAATAGACTTATATCATCATCGGAGTCATCATCTTCGTCATTGTTGGTTTCATCATCACTTTGCTCTTTAGATGTGGACTTTAAACAAGAAGTCTTAAGAGCAATTGACTTCTTTTCCGTATCTTTCGTTTTCTCCTTCTTTATACTCTTTTCATGTTTATCAAGGCCAGTGAGCACTTGTTCATGCTCATCGAGTTTACCAAATAGTGTGGTGAGGTCTAGAGTAGCTAGATTATTAGCCTCCTTGATCGCGGTGACCTTCGGCTGCCATTCCCAGTTAAGACACCTCAAAATCTTATTAATAGCAACCTCGTTTGGAATTGGTTTACCAAGTACATTCAATTTGTTGTTAATGTGAGTAAATCATTTTTTCATATCCGCAATGGTTTCCCCTTGCTTCATGTAAAAAAGATCGAACTCTTGCGTTAGTGTGTTAATACGAGCCATTTTAACATCATTAGTGCCTTCATGGGCTACTTGTAAAGCATCCCACATGGCTTTGGCCGTTTCACAATGAGAGACACGATAATATTCGTCAACTCCCAAAGAGGAGATCAAAATATTTCGAGCCTTCCAATCATAGCTGTACTTTTTCTCGTCCTCCTCATTCCATTGGTCTTCGGGTTTGGGAACGACAATGCCTTTGGCATTGGTCATTGTAATCTCCATGGGACCGTTTAAATTAACGTTCCAAACCTTCCGATCTATGGAATTTATATGGACGCGCATCCAATCCTTCCAGTACCTGTAATTCTCGCCTATAAAAACTGGAGCTCTATTATAAGCCCTTTTAGGTTCGTTCGCCATACTCCAAGAAGTTTTACCGAAGCACCAGATAAACCGGAGCTCGTGATATCACTTGTTAGACGATGGGTATGGACCTAAAAGGGGGGTTGAATAGATCCCTTGAGTTTTACACGCAAATGGTTACCAAAAATTTCGTTTTAAAATTGTTTAACGGAAGCAACCACTGAATCACACGTCTACAACGAACCTTCTACTAAAAGGATCGGAAATGCATGACAATATTCGGAATGAATTATGGATGAGAAAAATTTAGTTTGATTAACACAATTTAAAACGCAATCAACAAAGTATCACTTGCTTGATGTTTAATCTAATCCAACGAGATCAATTGACAAACAATAGATTGCAAATACGTTCGATTTTGTGTTGAAACAAATTATCGAACACTTGGTGTGCGTTAACACACTAAGTGCAGATTTCAAAGTAATGTGATGTTGAGCTGCTCCTAAATACAATCCAAGGGATTGTATCAGATTTACAAAACAGTTTAACAACTCAATATAACACCAGCTCGGAAATTTCGATCAATTTAGACTTCGCAAATTCGAATGATATCAAACTTAAAGAGTTAAGGAAAAGACAGAACAAATGAGATTTGATTAGGCAGCTCCCTAATCGTCCTCACTTTGGGTACCTCTACCCCCAATTCCACAATTCGAATTGAGATATATATATATATATATATATATATATATATATATATATATATATATATATATATATATATATATATATATATATATATATATATAGCTGTTGCAAATTTTTTATTACAAGAGAAGAACTATGAACATCCAAACTCCCAAACGTCTTTGATCATTGATGCAGAGCCTTCTCTTCCCTTGATTCAAGACAAATTAAGTGCCATGAATTTGGTTGAACAAGTCACCGTCCCACGCTACTAGACTTCAAGAAACCACCGTTCTTCAGTCACCTTCACTCGGCCGACTTCAATTCTCCACTATTCGATCCCCAAACCTTTCTTCTACGATCCTCTGACTATAGCTACTAAACCAAAAGAAAACTCTATTCTTCGGTTACCTTCGCACGATTGAATCCCTGTAGAACGAAACGGTTTGTGCCCAAAACCCCTAAAATCTCCTTTGATTCTTGGAGGATAAAACCTAGGGTTTTATTCAAGAAACACCTACCAATTCTCAAACCAGAAATGAAGATCACAACGCTTCCTAATTCTGAATGTTATCACTTCAAAACAATGGACAACACAAGCAAAAATGATTATGTGTAATTGTTTTGTTGACTCAAGAATGAAGATGAAGATGAAGCGAAAGATTGGTATAAATTTTCACGATTCTTGTTTTTCTTAGAAAATGAGATGACCAGACTATTTATAGAGAATGATTTGACCCACTAAAACTTGTAACATAAATAACAGAAAAAATTAAGTGAAAAAATTTAGTTCAGGCGCGTTTGGGTCGACCCATCATTTAATGAGGGATGGCGTGCGCTGACCCGTGGCAATTCACTATGCAAGTTTCACAATCATGCGTCGACCTATTGGCATCCTACGTCGACGCAAGTATGAAGTTTTTGCATATTTTCAAATTCCCAGAATCATGCGTCGACCCACAACCTGCAGGGGTCAGCGTGCGCTTTCCCGGCCTTTCCACAAACTTTGTTCCAACAAGCATGAGTCGACTCATGCTTAGGTTGGGTCGGCGCATCACTTGCATTTTTTAAGAAATGTATTTTTTTTAGCATATTAACTGACCAAGACCCGGACAAACATACTAGACACCAATATAATGATCATGCACATGTATTTATGGGTAAGACAAAGTCCTATATATTTAGACGCATGAACAACGATGATTAGATGCAATTTGCCCGACAAATCAAGTGATACCGCTCAAATCACAATCTAATACTTAGCTTATTTGTTGACATCATTAAAACCAAAATAGATGAAAGACCTTAGCCCTCACAAACTAGAGCTCTCAAGCTGAGGATGCCTTACCCTCGTCAAGAAGTTCTTCCGTTAAAGGAATATGTCCTTTATTTTATGTGTGGTACGGAAAAACTCCAGGTCACTCTCAACAAATTCAACAGGAGAAGAAATCTTGGAAGAACAAGTATCGCATTCTCAATGTGGAGTGTAACAAAATATAGCAACTGTTAAAAGAAAAAGACCCTCTGATCGAGATCTTAGAGCAACAAGCTATAGAAAATCAAGAAGACCAAAGGAATTTGTTCGCTCCTTTCACTTGGCAAAGGAATGACAACCCGACAACGGCTCAAAAGCCCTGGTCAAAGAAAAGGAAAATACCAGCACCAACACCTGAGCCCTCCTCAGAGAGGACTCAGGATCCATTAGTCTAGACATTTCCATCTACAGCACTTTGTAAATTAATGTATTTCCATTTTCGCAATCGTTGAATTCAATAAAACGGGGTCTCCCCACTGTATGATATTTGCAATCCAATTGTTGAAGTTTCTTTTGATAAAAAAAATAATTAATATGATCATTGCATATCATTCATCATTCTCACATAACGCATCCTTCTTACCTACGAATCTCATGTTTGTGTCTCGATTCTAGAGTCAAACTGTCTCATTCGTACAATACTCGGGCCAATCGGCAAAAGAAAATGGATGATCTCGAGGAAAAGAATAGAGAGTTGAGAGAAGAAATTGACACCCTGAATGAAGATTTGAGAAAGCTTCACAATGACATGCAAGCTCTGGCAGCAACTCAGATGCAACAACAAAGGACTGTGATCTCAGAGATCACATCTACGCCTATAGTGGAAAAGTACGATCCTCGGTACAACATGCCTAAAGATTGTCCCTAGGGCATGCCACTTAACTATATCCCAGAAGGATATATTCCGCCGGTCACGAAAGATCCGGAAACCACAGCAGGAACCGCTAGGCCTGAAGGTTACAAACTTCGGGAAAACAAGGATGCAACAGGAATGACAGTAACTCCTGAAGGTTACAAACTTTGGGAGAGGGAAACACCAAGAGTCACCTCCATAATGACTATACCACCACCCGTGGTACACAATGTCCCAGAAGGACAAATTCCATAGATACCTTCTGGTGGAAACGAAAGTATGTATGACATATTGAATGAGTTCCAGGAACAGTTTCTGGAGATGCAGAAGGAACTGTATGCCATTCACGGTCAGGATTTATTCGGAAAGGACGCCGTAGACTTTTGTTTGGTCCCCAATGTGAAAATTCCGCACAAATTCAAGGTGCCCGAATTTGAAAAATACAAGGGCAACTCTTGCCCTCAAAGTCATTTGGTGATGTACGCTCAGAAGATGTCAACTCAGACAGAGAACCAACAACTACTGATACACTACTTTCAAGATAGTTTAACCAGTACCACACTTAAATGGTACATGGATTTAAACCGCACCAACATCGTCACTTTGAGAGATCTTGGCGCTGCCTTCGTTCAGCAGTATAAGTATAACCTGGACATGGCACCAGATAGAGATCAACTCAGAGCCATGCCGCAGAAGGATAAGGAAACTTTTAAGGAGTATGCTCAGAGATGGCATGAAATTGCCACCCAGATTTATCCACCTCTTGAGGAAAAAGAGATGACAAAGATTTTCTTGAAAACCTTGAGCTCATTTTACTACGACCGAATGGTCGCCAGTGCGCCCAACGACTTTATTGAAATGGTAAACATGGGAGTTCGTCTCGAGGAAGCAGTTCGAGAAGGACGTCTGGTCAATGATGCCGGGCCATCAAGCAGTACCAAAAGGTACGGTAGCGCTTTCCAAAAGAAAAAAGAGCAAGATATTGGTAATATCTCTCTTGGAAAGCAAAGGCGACGATACCAACCAGCAGCAGCTGTAACTCCTACTATCAACCATACGCCTGTTCCAACGTATCAACCTCAGGTTGCTCAGAGCCAACCGAATCAACAACAATATCAGCAAAGGACACAATGGCCTCTTCAGCAGGCTTGTCCTCAATACAACAACAATCGTACAACGCGACCACCGGGGTTCGACCCTATACCAATGTTGTACGCAGAACTATTTCCACTACTACTGGTTAAGGGGCACGTCCAAACCAGGTCTCCTCTTACAGTACCGGAAAATCCACCTTTTTGGTTTAAAGTGGATCAGACTTGCCCTTATCATCAAGGAAGACCAGGGCATAACATAGAAAACTGTCTCAGCTTCAAGTCTGATGTGCAAAAGCTTGTCAGGAGCGGGGTCTTATCCTTCAAGGATACAAATCCAAACGTTCAGACGAACTCGTTGCCTCAACACGAGAAAGCTACGGTAAATTTGATAGAAGAAGAGTCTAACCACAGCTATCAAATTCACGATGTACTCTTTTTGGGAATCAACGTGGTCAAGATGCATTGCAAATAGAGTGGATACGGGCATGTACCATCTCACAACTATCACCAGTGTGATATCTACTCTAAAAATAATCAAGGATGTTCTGTGGTGCAATCAGCTCTACAGGAACAGATGGATCTCGGATGGATCCAAGATCACCGAATCCGTGAGGTCAACATGACTTATGCAAATTCCAACATCATTCAAAACCACGACATCCGTGCGATGAATGTTAACTTGGTGGCAATGCACTCAAGGCAAAGACAACATCATGATCTACCACGGCACGATTACGATTCCTGTCTGATTTGCTCGGTAAATAATCAGGGATGCTCTTTTGTACAAGAGGCCCTCTAGTGTCAGATGGATCTAGGATGGATCCAGGACTACAGGGATAGAAGTCATTATCAAATTAATATGATTCAAATCTTTGATATTCGTTGAATGAATACCAGCTTGGTGGAATTACACGCTAAGCAAGTCCAGCTCGGTTTTCTGACTACGCACGATTATCAGAACTGTAAGGGACGTCAAGAGAGTGACCAAGGATGTGCACTCGTTCAAAGAACACTGCAACATTTGTTGAACCACTGGTGGCTTCCGATCTATCTAGATGAAGACACACAACGAGTTAGTATGGCTGACGGGAACCTTACTAGGCATCAAAGTTAGGATCTTCGATCAATGGAAACAGATCTAGTAAGGTTACACTGCATACAAAGTGGACGTGGTCGGGTGCCACCGTACAACTATGAGCATTGTAGAGTTTGCTCAGAGAATAACCAAGGATGCTACCTCGTGTGAGCAGCCCTTCAGAGTCAGTTGGACTACAAAGAGGTTCAACCATGTTCAAACTCTGGTCCGATCAACATAATGTCAGACTATCTTCCCAGTCGAGGCAAAGAAGTTGTCTTGATCCCTAAACGAGAGGTGGCCAAAGATGTATGCGCCATAATCCCTCTACTCCATGAATCGAGAGTTCCCCTTGATAGTGGAAGGATTCTCAACCTCGAACCAATTAAGGCCAGCTATGACGGTCAGAAAAATCTCAAGGCTCATGTAGTTATCTATCTGCCGAGACCAGTGTCGTACAAATTTGATAAGGCTATCCCTTACAAATACGGTGCAACAACAATTGAGAATGGAAAGTAAACTCCATTACCCTCCGTCGTGAATATTACAGACATTAGCCGGGTAACACGGAACGGTCGAATCTTCAACCGAGGAGTTGGAGACCCCGCCAAAGAAAAGGAACCTCAAACAGAAGTTCCCAATCAGCCAGTCGGGCAATCCAGTAATCCCGACCTTTCAAAAAACAATTATGAGATGCTGAAGCTCATCCAGAAGAGTGAGTACAACATTGTTGATCAACTGTTGCAAACTCCTTCAAAAATCTCTGTGTTACTCTTTTACTCAATTCCGAAGCCCACAGAGAGGCTCTACAGAGAGTCTTAGAGTAGGCCTTTGTGGAACAGGATGTAACAATAAGACAATTTGACAGCATCATCTCCAACATCACTTCCTGCAACAACTTAGGATTCAGTGATGAGGAACTGTCGGAAGAGGGCCAAAATCATAACATGACATTCAATATTACAGTCAACTTCTAGGACGATGTTTTAGCCAGCATACTGGTAGATACCGGATCGGCTCTGAATGTTATGCCGAAGTCCACCCTAATGCGACTATCATTTAAAGGATCTCCGATGAGAGGCGGTGAGGTCATCGTCAAAGCATTTGACAGATCCCGGAAAATAGTTATCGGCGAAGTCGACCTTCCCACAACTATTGGTCCTCACACTTTCCTAGTCACTTTCCAAGTCATGGACATCCGGGAAGCATACAGCTGTTTGTTAGAAAGACCTTTGATACACGAGGCTGGGGCAGTCACCTCGAAACTTCACCAGAAGCTGAAGTTCGTCAAGAATGACCAACTCGTCACAGTCTGCGGAGAGCAAGCCTTGATTGTAAGTAACTTATCATTGTCCACTTATATAGAACCAGAAGAGTTTATTGGAACCCAGTTCCAAGCAATTTCGGTGAGCAATAACAACCAATCAGAAAAAGGAACGTCGATTTCCTCATACAAAGATGCCCTCGAAGCGATCAAAAGTAATAATGCAAAACGATGGGGACAACTTGTGATTCCTACTGACAACAAAACAAAGAAAGGTCTTGGTTTTTCCTCAACCTGTACCCAGACTGCTACTAACGATGAAAGTCTTCATCCCATTCAGGACTTCTTCCACAGTGGAGGTTTCCCTAACCCAGTGTCTCAAGAAGTACATACCATCAACGAGGGTGACTCCTCCGATACAAATGAAGAGTGGAAGTTCTATCTTAACGAGGGCAGTTATATGTCTCAGGAAGAGGCGCCTACGCCATTTTGCTATCCCGCACAAAGTCTGAGATATATCCCGAGGTCAGATGTCAAAATGATATACGGAGATTATGATCCGGAAGGATGCCGTGCTCCACCAAACTCATTAGAGGAGGACACTTTGTTGAAAGACAACCTTGAACAGGACTATTATAGCCCGATAGATGACCTGCCTATCTGGCAGCAGTACCCAGGAGACTTGGGGCAAAAGAGTCAGCCCAACGATGCATATCAGCTGAGCATCATTGAAAAGAATACCTACATCCCCACCAACTCATGGGATCATTACTCAGGGCATTCAGAAAATAACCAGCACGACAATGAATTTGCAAGGATTGCAGGACAAGAGTTCCTTAACTATGCCTTTCCTGAGGTCAATGTCATCGAAAGGGATGATTCCTCCAGTTCCAAAGAAGTGTGGGACACCTTTGGACAACCGAGTGGAAAGTACGACTTCCTGGTCAAGTACACTGCTCCTGAAAACTCTCGTATCAGGCTGGAAGACATCCAGCCAACTGGATGGGGAGATCCACCTGAGAGTATAAACATTGTGCAAGATACAACAGAAGAGTTCCTCTACGACAACTCTTCCTGGGAGACAGACTCCAACGACCCTGCTCCACCAGAAATTAGCATTATTTCTGAAGACAAATCAGGAAGGAAGGTACCAGACTTTGTGATTCACCGAGGAGTTCGTCGGCAATGGGTTACTATCGATGTCCCAAAAGTCGTTCATAAGTCTAAGTAATTTTCGTCTTTATCTTAACCTTTTACCCTGCCCAGGTGAAACGGATGTTTTGATAGGGCTCACTTTCTGTAAATGTATCTCTTCACTTATCCCAAAGCGACTGAGTTCTATTTTATAGGGCTGTAGTTTCAAGAATCGACAAGATCATAAATAAAATAACGTCGTTCTGTAATTTCCGCATTTATTGCTATTTTCTCTTTTCGCTTTTTCAGAAAATGGTAATCCTAAAAAACAACTCAAATAATAAAAACAAGCATTTTTCAGAAATTACACTGCACAACTGTAGCGAGCGGTTTTTGTCGGTGACGCAACCACCTTATCGCTGGAGTTTTTCCTCACCGCAATGAGGAGGGGGTGTTACTTTCTGATTTCTTATTTTTCCCGTGAAGCTGAAAGGGAAAGGGAAGCTATCTAAAACTAACCATGCACGCGAATGTTTAACTGAACAAACGCTTAAAGAGATTGGGGGTCCGGGGTCAGGTTATACAATGGGGAGTTGTCAATTACCCATCATATATGTGGTTATCCACAGGATATTAGCTTTAGGTTTCGCTTTGTAATTGATGGTGTTTATCTGTTAATGGGTTGGGAAAGTTTCTTGGGAAGTATGAGTGAGTGAGTTTTTGTTGATGTTCGGGTGTTCCCGATGTTTTTGGTAAGGTACTGGACCTAAGTTTTGATTGATGTGTGAAGGTACTGGACCTAGAGTTTTTGTTTGGTATGCTCGCTAAGATTTCGCAATCTTATGCCTACGTATTCCCGTTTAAACGAAACAGGGAAATCAGAGCAATTGTAGTTCCTCCTATTCTAAGGGAGGAAAATGATGTTTTGGTGTCTTGTTCAAAGCCCAAGATTGAAGCTAAAGGGGTATTTGTGTCTTGTTCGAAGCCCAAGATTGAAGCTAAAAGGGTATTGAGAGGGAATTTGTCATCTCTAAAGAGAGATTGTTGACTTTTGTGTGCCTTGATCAAAGCACAAGGTTGATGATAAAAGGTTAATTGACTCGGCTAGGGGATTTCTTTATACAAAGCCTAAGAGGAGGCTGGAAATGACCGACTCAACAAGATAGTGTTTTATCTGTCTTGTACAAAGCCCAAGATTGAAGCTAAAAAGAGACTGACTCTTTGGGGATATCATTATACAAAGCCTAAGAGGAGGCTAGAAGTTTGACTCTGTGGGAGAGTGTTATCTGTCTTGTACAACGACCAAGATTTAGGCTAAAAGGGATTTTGACTCCGCTGGGGAGGGTTTGTATGTGTCTTGTACAAAGCCCAAGATTGAGGCTGAAATGGGAAATTTAACTTACTCTGGTGAGGATATTTTTATGTGTCTTGTACAAAGCCTGAGACGGAGGCTAAAAGGGTTTAACTCTGTTGGAGAGTATTATCTGTCTTGTACAAAGCCCAAGATTAAGGCTAAAAGAGTTTGACTCTGCTTGGGGAAGATGACTCTGCTAGGGAAGATATATGTCCTATGCTCAAGAGAGGGAAATTTATGTCTTGTACAAAGCCCAAGATTGAGGCTAAAAGGACTTGACTCAACAAGAGAGTGCTTTTATCTGTCATGTATAAAGAACAGGATTGTGGCTAAACAAGCTGGAGAAATCCTTCTACACAGCTTGAGAGGAGGCTAGCTCCTGCTAGGGGGAAATCTTTATACCAAGCTTTGGATAAAGATCGACTCAACAAGAGAGTATTTGTATCTGTCTTGTACAAAGCCCAAGATTGAGGCTAAGAGAGTTGACTCAACAAGAGGGTCTAAAAAGGTGATTGACTCAACAAGAGAGCCTGAAAGTTGATTGACTCAACAAAAGAGTCTTTTATACTCAACAAGAGAGTGATTTGCTGTCTCGTACGAAGCCCGAGATTGAGGCTAAAAGGGTATTGACTCAACAAGAGAGTCTGAAAAGGTTAGCTCCTCTGGGGAGAATCTTTGTACAAAGCCTAAGAAGAGGCTAACTTTGCTAAGGAAGGATCATTATACAAAGCCTAAGAGGAGGCTAGCTTTCTGCTGAGGAAAGGTCCTTATACAAAGCCTAAGAGGAGGCTATCTTTTGCCGGGGATAATTGAGATCCCCAGGCAGGTCCAAGTGGGGGGATCAACTCTTGCTGAGGATTACAGAAGAGTTGAGATGTCAGATACCTTGAGGTTCTGATTTTAGATAGTGTTGACCCTGGTCGGGGAACTCTCATGAAAGAGGCTGGGTTTCTGCTGGAGATCGATCCAGGATGGCCGGGGTTTTTTCCTATAGTTGTAAGGAACTTGAGAATGTCTTTGAGACTCAAGGGGATTAGACTGTCCAAACCTACTGGTGTGGAAGAGTTTTATCTTTTGTATGATGCCTCCAAGAGGAGACAAGGGCATTAAGGGATGAGAATCAACCCTAAAGTGGCCTGAGGTCTGACACTGGAAAGACGGCTCTAGCAAAGGATAATGAAGTTCTGTCTTATACCTTTAAGAGGTCGTCAGGGACCTTGTATTAAGCCCAAGAGAAGGCATGAGAACTTCTAAGAAGCCGAAGGGTCCTTGTACAAAGCCCAAGAGGAGGCGGGGATTCTTTTAAGAATCCTGTGGGTCCCAAACCAAGAAAAATTCAAGAAATGTTATTCACAGAGAATAGATCACTTAGTGAAAGTTCTATGATTTGAAGAAACTCATGAGATGCTATTCACAGAGAATAGATCAACTCCGGTGAGTAGAATTCTTTGACAATTTCTAGGGGTGACAGTCTGAGAAAAGGTTCACCAAGAATACTATATTTCTCTTTGTTCCATATTGTTTAACCCCAAGAGAAGGGAAGACTGTATCTGGAATCCTATAGGGGATCTAGTTTTATTTGTATTTAGGAGTGACCAACAGGGCTTTACCTAGTTCTAGACCTAGTTGCCAGGGAAAACTCTAAATAACTATACTAGTATATATATACAGTTGATATATGACAAGTATTTAAAAAGGTATGAAAGAAGACTAACCATGCGCAGCTTCCCACAATACAGTTATATATAACTGGCGTGTATTTAAAAGAATGAAAGAAGACTAACCATGTGTCGCTTCCCACAATACAATTATATATATTAAAGCGAGTAAATTAAAGCTGTTAAAACTTACAGGTGAGCAAGCATCCATGCTGTATTGTTAGTTGTTCAAAGAAATTAAAGAAAGTTTTGATAACAATACATATATTTGAATCTAAATCAAAAGGGTATTATTTTGAAAAGATTGTTGGGGCTTATACTCAAGGAGAGGCCCAAGGTTTGAACAGTGATTGTACTGTTGTTTTGAATATCGTATCGGGACTTATACAACGACTGAGGCCCAAAAAGTTTTCTGTACAAAGGGATGGGTCTTATAACTCAAAGAGAAGCCTAAAGGTTATTTAAAGAAAAGAAATGGGACTTACAATACGAGGGTAGGCCCAGTTGAAAATAGTTTGAAAACGACGATCTCGTCGGAGTTTCTGAAACTGTATCGGGATTTATACAATACACTGAGGCCCAAAAAAGGTCTTGGTTAAAAGGGGATTGGGTCTTAAACTCTGTTAGATGCCCAAAGTTTATTTTTGTACAGGAGATGGGGCTTACAATTCAGGGAGAGGCCAAGATGATTTTGAATAGGCGACGATCGCGCCGTTGTTTTGAAAATATACTGAGGGACTTATACAATATGTGAGGCCCAAAAAATGTTTATTTACAAAAAGGGGTTGGGTCTTACACTCTATTAGAGGCCCAAAGTGTTTGAAAAAAGTTTGTTAGGGTGAAAATCAAAGAAACCATAATTTCATCATTTTTTAAAAGTAATCCTTTTAATAATATGAATAAAATGACAAAAATACCAAATAAGTCTAAATAGACTACTTGTGATTTTTTATTAAGGATTTAAAAATGAAGTTTTAATCACAAGATGATTTAGAACTTGTTTGGTTTGGTTTTTTCAAGGTGAATATTCATTTTTAAAAGGTTTAAAAACAATAAAAATAAATTTATTTACAAAAATATCAACTATATTAAATAATTAATATAAATCTGATTTTTTTTGTGGAATAAAATATTTTTACATTTTTGTGATTTTTTGCAAAAAGAACCAATAAAAAATAATTAAAATTAAAGGAGAAATTAATTTTCCAAATCATTTAAAATATAACAAAATATAATAAAAAAAGGGAAAAAGTGGTAAAAAGAGGATCTGGGGCGAGGGGGATTCGAACCCCAGACCTCTAGGGTGTAGCGCGCGCCTTCTACCACTAGGGTGGTGATACATCCGTGTATCAAAACCACCCCATGCATATATGAGGCATGCCTTGTTTTTGGCCTGGCCAAGGCAAGGCAAGGCAAGGTTTTGGCCAAAAACGTGAAGCTTGTAACTTTCTCATTTCTCCATGGATTGGGACAAAATTTAGGTCTATCCTGCCTAGAATTTCACAAGGAATCCAATGGTGGTGGTGGTTTTTTGAGATGAGGCTCCTATTTCAAAATCCGATGGTGTTCTTGAAATAGGCCTATAATTGTATTTTCTATGCTACCTCTTGTTACAGGCATGAATTACATCCTGAATTGGTTTAAACACAACATATATAACATGTATGAGATGTGCATGATCAGTGGACTTTAAAGCAATGCATATTTCAAAGAGTTCAAGTTAGGATGCTTACCTCTTTAAAAGCTCTTTGGGCTATCTGCCAAGTTTCTTGTGCCAGAAGTAATTTGATGCTTTAGACACTCTCAATTGATCCCTTAGAAGCTTTTAGAATGGTTGGAACCAACTGCAATCCTCAGGAACAAGTTTGAGCTCTTTCTTGCAAAAGGGGCAAAACTGACCAATATAGCAACTATCTCAAATGGTGTTCCAGATGCGGGGAACCTTTTGGGACAGTTCAAGGATGATATTTGGAGTGTGTTTGAGGTCTTATCTAGTTTTAAAAGTGACTGAATCAAGAAATGGCTTGAAAAATGCAAAAAAGTCCAATTTTGAGGTTTTGAGAGGGGACTTTGTGATTTTGATGTTACAGGTCACATATGAGAGTTTGGACAGCTTAGATATGACATATTGGATATGTTTGGATCATGAGCTGTGGTGGAAATGCTCTCTAACTCAAAAACTCAGAGTTACCTTGCAAAAGAAGGCATTTTGGCCTAAAGAAAGAGATTTTGAGGAAAGCAAGTGTTGTAGTGCATTGGTGTACTTAAACTGAGCACAAAGGAGCTCTATTTATAGTAGAGCAATTTTTTTTGTAAGAAATAGTGAATGGTGGCTGCAGTAGGCCTTTGGCCAATTGGATCACTTTGGAATCTCAATTCTCCTCTAGCCACTGACTAGAGGTTAGATCACAGGCCTATGGTCTTTTGGTTCAGAGCTTATCCTTGACTCATTCAGTTGGAATAGGCTCTGTTCATGCCACCTTGGTGCATCCTTTGAATTCTTGAAAACAAAATTGGAGTCTTGGCCTCTTTTAGGCTTTTTAGGGTTTAGCATGCTACTTGGGGAATCTTGGACTTGGGAGGCTGATGAATCAGTGATTGTCCCTTGGTTGTTCCCCCTTGAGGTGTGCAGATGGATAAGCATGCTTGGAATTGCACAATTTGAGCAAATCGAGCCCTTATGCACAAATATGCCTTGCCAAGACAATTTGCAGCAAGGCATGTTGCAGCTGTCATAACTCCTAGCTCAGGTGGAGTTTGATGGAGTTCTTGGACATTTTGGAAAGCCTTCATATGACACAACACATGTGTGATCATAGTTTGTCTTGAAACATTTTAGATCCAAGTGAAAAATTCCCCTACATTTTGAAAAAAAGCAAGACAGATTCTGACTTAGTGAAAATTTCACTAAGTGTTGGAAAAAGTGACATTTCATGTTTTCAGCCGTTTTGATCACTCCATAACTAAAAATCCATGAGGAATTGGAATGAGGTGTAGTTGACACTTTTAAAGCATGCTATGAGAGATATAAATCCATCTTTGGACCATCCCAAATGGTTGTTTGAATCTCAAGTTATGATCCTTGGAAGTTGGTACCCTAGCCACTTTGTTCCATAACATAGAAAAATTCTAAGTTTTTATGGTTACCCCTTTTAAAAGTTATCCCAATTTCTTTGATTTTTCTTGATGAATGATGATTCAAATCACATGTTAACATTGTTTTAGGGTCAAGGGAGCATAATTGTGAAAATTTCCAAAAAGTCAAATTTGACTTTTGTGCACAGTTGACTTTTTATCTGATGAATTCCAAACTGTGCGATCCTTGGTGAAATCAAGTCCTTGACCTAAATCAAACCTAATGGATATGTTCCATAGGTTTTGTAGGGTGTATTGAATCATGTCCCAAGGTTTGGGAGCATGTCTTGGTCAAAAGTCAAAGGTACAGTTGACTTTTTCCCCGAAACCCTAATGGTGGTCCAGATGAAAATGAAACTTGTGAGCCAAGCTTCTTGGATCAATACATTATTGTAAATGAATCAATATAGTGTGTTAGAGACCCTCAAATCATGCCTTGAGGTCTTGGCTCATGTTTTGTCCCAAAAGTCAAATTAGGGGTGAATTAGGTCAAGAAACCCTAATTCCCGATTTTTGGTGAATGCATCCCCTGAGGTAAAATTGACTTGATGATTGGGTCCATGAGGTTCCTTGGAGTATATTAAGTAGTGCTTTGAAGCAATTGCCCATGCCTAGAGGAAAATTTCCATATGGAGGCCTCAGTCGACCAAAACCCTAGTTTAGTGACACTGGCGATCTTAAGGCTTAATCCACTTGGAGTGCTGCAACCTTGTGCCTGATTCTTGATGTGGGAGTCCATTAGATAATTTATGTGTGTTTGAGAGGTTAGAAAAGTTGAAGATCATGTCATTTCTTGATTTATCCTTTGTCTAAGCACTCCGAGAGGGCTTAAAACCCTAATGCTTGACTGCAGGGAATGCTCAACAATTCTTGATGAGATTGATGAGGCATAAAGGTACATCCATATTGTGATGATGATTTGCACAATGATGGGAAATCATAGTGGTCAAAATTTGGGGTATGACAGATGCCCCTATTTAATCTTCTTGGACCCGAAGGTGTGAATGGCAAAGGTATTCGGGCATTCGGGGTGCAAGATGATTAAATATCAGAATACTTGAAATTTTGATAGTGGTTAGGAATGGTAGTTTACACATTCATCTTCTTTTTCTAAGCAATAATTCTTAGAAAAGGTAAAAAATTCCCCTCGATCCTGGTCTTCAGCCAGGGAACTGGTCTCAGTTTCTGAAATAAACTTCCCCTCGATCCTGGTTTCCTACCAAGGAACTGGTCTCAATTTCTGATATAAACTTCCCCTCGATCCTGGTTTCCTACCAAGGAACTGGTCTCAGTTTCTGATATAAACTTCCCCTCGATCCTGGTTTCCTACCAAGGAACTGATCTCAGTTTCGGATATAAACTTCCCCTCGATCTCGGTTTCCTACCAAGGAACTGGTCTCAGTTTCTTTTGTCAATAAACTTTATTGAAAAGGGACGCTATTAGTAGCGGTTTTCCTCAAACTTCTCGCCGAATTTTTCTGGGGAGATGCCATTTGACGGAAAAATGTTAAGGTCAGACTTGCAGGGAAAAACCCATTGGTCTGAGCTGTAGAGGTGTGCAAACTTCTCTGTTGGAGATGCCATTTGCTGACTCTACTGGGGAAAACGAGTCTCTTGAGAGACTGCTTTCTGCTTGGGGATACTACATCATACCTTTCTTCGAGGCCTTCTCGGAGAAATGCCATACAATGTACCCCAACTTTGAGGTGCTGATGACTTCATTAACATTGATTTTCTGGAGAGAAGAACCACTGTGTTGCTGAGAGTCTTTAGTTGCGAGGCTCTCTCTAGGATTTTCCTTAATCCGGGAAAGCAAAGATATCATCTTCAATGGAGAAGAGTGACGTTTGTCGAGAATCTTCTTGTTTTTCAGAGGTTTAAGTTATCAAAGTGGTCAAGGGCCTTCTCCATCCTAGAAATAACCTGGAGGAGAGATCGCTCAGATGAGGCATTTCCTGACGAGGAAATAACTGATAACTCGATTGAGAGGGCTTTTATCACCAGGGGGTAAGACCGACTAGAGTTATAGTGATGCAATATGAATATGAATGTAAATCAATAATGCATGATGTATGTATGTATATACTGACAAAACTGACCCCACATACTGACTAGTGGATGAACACGACTGGATACTCGGCCACTGCTGGGGACGAAGAAGCATCATTTGTTCAAAAGTAGCAATTTTTCCTTGCTTAGGAGAGATAGTCCCTGTGGGGAACAACGTTGGTCGGACTTAGGAGATAAGAACTCTGTCGGGGGTGTCAGATGAGAAAATCACATATGATACAGCTGATCCATCATTCAGGTGCACTGGTTTTGAAGGAGTACTTTGATTTTGCACTTTAAAGTTCTATTACTTCTGGAGTAGCGGTCGATGTTCTTTCGATGTTGAACAGTTAAAAGAAATTTCCATCTTTATTTTAAAAGCAGAAAAAGTTTGACATGTAAATTCATTTTTGTTTTATTTTAAGAATCGTTGATCATGTTAAAATGTAGTTCTGTAAAGCTAAAACAAATGAGAATTACAAACAAAAGCACTAGAGCTCAAATTTTATTGATAAGATGGAAATCAGCCAAACGTGTGATTCCATGGAGTATTAACAAAGTTAGAAAATGGTACTTTAAGGGAAAAGGGCTACATTAAAATGTAACGACCATTATCCTTCTACCAACTTTGAATTCTGGACATCCTGAGCTTCATTCGAAGATGACCTTGACTGGAGTTTCTTCTGATGGATGGCATTACTGCTGCTGGGGGATTTGCCCCTTTGTTAGACGTAGTTACTTGCCATGAATCCCTAACTTTTTCCTGGATTGTGTCGCTCTCGGGATTTTCATCCAAGTACAAACGCGAAAGTGGCACCGAAACAGAGTCGCCATCAATGTGTATTTATCCCAAGAGAGGGAAAGGAAACACTGCGTAAACCTGAGAGAAAGGAAAGAGCATGGTCTTGCGACCAAGAGAACTGGGTTCGGGAGTCGGTTACGCGCAGGGAAGGTATTAGCACCCCCACGCGTCCATCGTACACGATGGGATCCATGCTTGCTTGTCTCGATCAAAGGGTGTCGTCGTCTGGAGCTCCGCTGCTACTGGAAAGGGAAAGGAACAGGAGAAAAGGAAAAGGGAAAGGAGAGAGAGAATAAGGAACAAATGTAGGGAAAATAAAAGAAGTGCTCGAATGGGCCCTACCCCACTGCCAACGCATCTCATCGGGAACATGAGAATCAGAGCGACGTAGTTCCCCTCAACGAGGGTCGCTTTATTTGTGTTTTTTAGGGAACGACTGACGTTCTAGCTCAGGTGTTGCAGGCTCGCTGGTCCGAGTGCGTTACCATCTTGCAAGAGAATGAGTAGAAGCACGTTCGTACGCTGAGAGTGAATGAGATGAGAAAATAATTCCTGAAGGAAAGACGTTATTATTGATTTGAAGTTTTTAGCAAGTAGTGTCTTTTCAGTTATTTGCAACTTGCATTGAACCAAAGTCTTAAATACAGGAACGAATACTTTCGCACATCGTCCCCAACAAGACGTACACTAGGTATCCTAGAAGAATGAGAGGAAGCCCCTCGTTCCCCACTTCCCACATATAAGGCTCAAGCACAATACACGTTAACCTTTATTAAGTGTTTTTTTACTTTTCTTTTGAGATGAGAAGAGAAACGGCGCAAGGGAAATTCTAAAGGGAAACTAAGAGTCCTAATGTTATCATGCATGGATGTCCTGTGGTTAGTGAGGTTTAGGAGAAAAGACTACCTAACCTAATGCTAATCCTACTCCAAGCTTAATCAAAAATTAAGTTGGACTAGGTAGCTCTAAAGGGAAAGAATCCAAGACTTGAACAAGTCTTGAGATTCATCGGATGATAAAGAGTGAAAGAGAAGAAAAGAGAGGAAGAAGAAGAGAGATGAGATACAAATAAGTGGCAACAAGCACATCATATCATAAATGTCCAACTCAAATCAATCAACATGTTGCAAAGATCAATGCAAAACAAATCAAGTAATCATGCAAAGATAAACATGAAAGGGTGCAAACATACTTGAATGAAATGCACAATTAAACACACATGGATTTCATATCAAAGCGAAATGAAAGAGGCAAGATGAAAATGAAACAAGACCAGGACTCTCATCACATCATCATCAACAAATCAAGTGTGCAAAAGAGGTTCACATTATACAATATTATGCACCAAAGAAGTTACAAAGCAAAGGGAATGATATGCATCACATAATTCAAACCATGAAGATCAAGTGAGATGAAAATCAAGTAATGAACCCAAAGGGCAGTAGCATACACATTATCATCATGCCAAGATCAAACTCAAGTCATACAAGATTAATCATCAAGCAACACATTCAAAACATGTATCAAAATTGAGAAAGACATTCACTTATCATTCATGCAAGCAAGCAAAGAAGTGTGAGGCATAAAGTGAAATGCAAGTCACATAATGAACCTTAAATCAAGAGGACCATAACCTCAAGCATATCATACAAGTCAAACAAAAGGTTTCATACATGAGTGGATTCACACAAAGAAGCAAACACAAGATTAGGTTGAACATACCACAAGATTCAAGTCCAAAACAACATCAACTTGTAAAATCAAGAAAAAATTGAAAAAAGATCAAATGAGGATGATTCCAAAGCCACAAGCAGGCTCAAACAGAACATGATCATACCATAAAAATATCTCAAGCATCATTCCATCACAAGTAAGCAAATGCACTCAAACTAGATCATGAATCAAAGTATACCTCAATCAAACTTGCATCACAAGAAAAACTCAACCAAAAATAGCTAATTGGCTCATTAAAATCTCCAAAAATAATCAAACAGAAATTAACTCAGTCAAGTAACATATGCAAAAAGATCAAACCAAAATTCACAAACTAAGTACCTCAAACAATTAGGCAAAGATCACATAAGAAACATGGTTCAACATGCAAAAGAGAGGGACCAAAATGCAACATGAAATGAGTTTTAAAATGAAACAAAAATGTTTTTATGCACTTTAATATGTCACCTAATAAATGCAAAAAGAATGGATTAAAAATGTATTGTGGATGAAGAGAAATAAAATTTAGAAGTTGGAGTGTGCAAGTGAAACAATTAAGAAAGGAAAATAAAGCAAATAATTAAAACAGATGCCAAAAATAAATTAAATTGAGAAAATAAAAAAAAAAGGAAAAATTTATAAAACTAAAAAGAAGTTTCATGATTTTTTGTATGATTTTTAGATGCATAAAAATGATTTTAGAAATTAAATTGCAAAACAAACAAGTAATAAAAATAAAAGAAGTGAAATAAACAAGGGGGTGCAAATAGAAAGAGAAACACATTGGAAATAAGAGCAGACCTAAACGAGGGGGTGCAAAAAGAGAGGCCCAAAGCTAAAGCCCATCAGCGAAAGTCCAGGGATCCCATGCAATTCAGTCAACAAATCCAATTTAATCCAAGCCAACCATTTAATCCAACGCATGCCAGAGGTCAAAGCAAATAATAGTCAAACATGATCAACAGTTGATATCATCTAACACACCATAACTACGTGAATACACGCACACACAATCACATAGCAACACACCATACATCCCCACGTGACAGCCACATGCCTTCATTAATGTGTTGTCACGCTGATGCCCACACGATGCATCCAACGCGCAAGATCAAATCACTAATCCACAAATCAAATAAAACCAAAGGCTGATATGAAATCACACGGTAACACATGTGGAGTGGCAAGCACACAATCACTAAATTAAAAAACAAAAAAAAAGAAAACGTGGCAGTGTGATATCCGTTGGATCCAAGGAACGGACGTCCAAGATTTCTTCTTCTTCCTTATTACCCTCGCCGGACTGAACTTCTGCCAGCCGCCGGAGCTAGGGCTCCGGCCACCCTCTCCGGTGAGCTGCTGCGTATTTTTTCCCAGAAATTGTAAATGTGTAGACCATTCCAACCAGAAAAATGCAAGGATCTCAAATATCCAAACCATTTTAACAAATAATCAACCAATAATGATAATCGAACAAAAACAATTTTAGATCTAAAACTTTAAACTCACAATACACACATGATACACGTCCAAACTTCAAATAAAATAGATCAGGATAATCAGTGAACATCATAGATCATAATGTACACAATAAAACTAAGTTCTGTGAGTATGAAAAATTCACCAACCTGAACCATGTAGAGCTTGAAAACCTCCAAGAAATCCCTCCAAATACTGCAGATCCACTCCTTGGAACCTCTAGATGCAAAATAAATGCAACTAGAGCTTGAAATCGTGCTATATCTTGAGATTTAAATTTGAACCCTCTTGAATGGCACTTGGTGAAATCCTCAATATGAGCTCAAAATAGCAGTTGATTCTTGCTCTATTCTCTTTACTGATCAAGAATGTGAAGAGAAATCTCAGAGAAACTCCAAGGAGAGTGAGATTCAATGAGAGGAAGTGTGAGAGCAAAAAACCAAAACTGTGCAAATGAGAGTCTCTACCCTAGCTGTGAGGGTATGAGTAAGCATATATATTCTCCATTAGTTCACTGATTAGGATTAAGAAGTGATTAGAACCGTGGTTAATGAGATTTGGGTGAAATTGCAAAAATGCAGTTTGTACCACCACCACTAATTTACACGTGAGAAACCCTTGCCACCAGCATAATTCACCTCCAATTTACTCATGTATCACTTCTGAATTGATTTTGGGCCTTGTACTTTCTTGGTTTGCAAGTTTTGAATTAATTTGGCATTTTTGCACTTTGTGAAAATAATGAGAAATATGGCATGGAATGAATTGATTCAAAGGCCAAAAATACTCCTCTTGACTTGTATTTTGATGTTGTAATATGACATGAACCAAAAAGATCAATTACAAGTCCATTTTTGCCAAAATTCAAAAGGTGGAAAAATGGAACCATACGAAAACCTCAAAATGCACCTTGCCATCTTTTGACCATAACTTGAGTTCTATAAATGGTATGGAAACCATCTAGTACTTTTTGGAAATGGGAGAGAAAGATATTTAACTTTCATGTTGGAGGAAAATTCATTTGGAGCTTCCTTGATGATGAAAAGTCAAGTTGAATGTGGTGGAAAAGTTGCCAAAAATGGAAAGTTTTAATTATAGGTCATTTTCCAAATTTAGTAACTTTTGCACAAACTCTTGATTTTTGATGAATGATGACATACATGTAATTACTTGACCAAATAAAGGTATATGGACTTGAGAATCATGATTTGAAACTTTGCAAACCCATGGTTGACTTTCCTTTTGAACTGTTGACTTTTGCTTATTGCACAAGTAACTGATCCATTGAACATCTTCCTCAAAGAACCAATGACCAAGATTCCATCCATGAACACTTAAGAACATAAGGAATACCATGAGATCAAGTCTTGCCCAATAAATCAGAAATAAACTGATTTTAAGTCAAACCCTAATTTTGGCACCCTCTGGTTAGGAGGAAAAAACACATCCTCCAAATCTCAATTCCTCTGAATATGTTGTGTATCCTCTCAAACAAAGATGAGATATATCCTTTGGAGATGATAAAAACTCAAAGAGCTTGCCCATTTGGGGGTTATATCTCAACTCTTGACTGCCTTGTGTAGGAGATCATGCACTGTCCAATCTTCTTGGTGAACTCTCCGCTTCCTATGACTTGTGAGGGCAAATGGAGATGACACATGATGTAAGAGGTCCTTGAAGCTTGTGAGAAACACTTGGTCTTCTTCTTTAGCTGATCAACACCTTGGATTACCTGATCATATGCCCTTATGCAAGATGCAATGCTAGATGCTTGATGTTTTGTTTTTCTATGCTTGAATGCAATGCAATGCAATGAAAGCTCATGCTAGAAGACATGAAGAAAGAAGAGGGCAAATTTCGGGGTATTACAGCTACCCCTATTCAATCACTGTAGGCCTGAACAGATAACAGCGATTGCTGTCATACTTTCAAGGTATGGAGAGATTGAATACCGACAATAACCCAAAAATTTGCACTCTGCAGGGAAGAAGAAAAAGGGATATAAACCCAACCAAACGAACTCTGCTTGAAGAAAACTCTGATGATGAAGAAAACCACTGGGAAGATGTCTTTTATATAACGCCAGACGACTACTGGCCTGCCACGCTACGGGTAGACCTTAACAATGTCTTTTGTACAACGCCAGACGACTACTGGCTTGCCACACTACGGGTGGACTTTAGCAACGTCTTTGTACAACGCCAGACGACTACTGGCCTGCCACACTACGGGTGGACTTTAGCAACGGCTTTTGTACAACGCCAGACGACTATTGGTCTGCCACACTACGGGTGGACTTTAGCAATGTCTTTTGCACAACGCCAGACGACTACTGGCCTGCCACACTACGGGTGGACTTTTGCAGCTGCATTGCCACACTACGGGGGACTTTTGCCAATCTACGGTTGGACTTGCTGAGATGCCACACTACGGGGGACTTCTGCCAATCTACGGTTGGACTTGCTGAGATGCCACACAACGGGGGACTTTTGCCAATCTACGGTTGGACTTGCTGATGATCTGCCACCCTTGGATGGTCTTTCGCCAATCTACGGTTGGACTTAGCTGCTGAAATGCCACACTACGGGGGACTTCTGCCAATCTACGGTTGCACTTTGCCTTGCTTTGCCACCCTTGGACGGTCTTTTTCCAATCTACGGTTGGACTTTCCAATGATTTGTCACCCTTAGATGGACCTTTTGCCAATCTACGATTGGACTTTCCAATGATTTGCCACCCTTAGATGGACCTTGTGCCAATCGACGGTTGGACTTTCCAATGATTTTCCACCCTTAGATGGACCTTTTGCCAATCTACGGTTGGACTTTCCAATGATTTGCCACCCTTAGATGGACCTTTTGCCAATCTACGGTTAGACTTTAAGAATTCCAAAACTGGATTACTCTCTGCATCCGTGTTAGACATCTCTGCTGACTCTGCTGAGGAATAATGATCAATGATTTGACTTCGGAGACTCCTAAAAGGATAATATCCCTGTCGGAGAATGACTGAACAATCCGTCTATTTCGAACTGTTAAGTTTGCCAAAAATAAATTGGACTTTGAGATGATGATTCTGCCAGGAATTACTTCATATGCTTAGGGAATGAATTCTGGTTACAGCAACTCCGCTAGGGATGAGAATTCTTTGCATGACGTCTTGCTGGGGAAGAAAAGTCATTAAAACTCTGCTTGAGGATCTATCAAACCCAAGATCCTTTGCGGGAAGAATCAACTTTCTAACCGGCTGGGGCAAGAATGTACTACCACTCTACTGAGGAATAGATTTTGTTGATCAATAGGCCTCTATGGGGACAAAACAACTCAGTTGGGGAGTATTGTTGACAAGATTCAATGCTGAACTCTGTGGGGATACCAAATCCTGGTCAGAAAATTTCACTGTAACTTGCTGGGGAAGAGTCCCTAGATCTGCTGGGGAAACTCCAAAGCAATTCCATAGTGATTTGCTAAGGAATACGCCTGTCAAGCTTAGGATAAGTATCACAATTCCCCATGTTAGGCAAACTCTCCGTTTGAAGACTCTGTTGGGGATAATGAGTTTATAACAAACTCTGCTGGAGCAAACCGCTTCAAAGCGTCTCATGCTGGGGAATGCCTTTTGAGAGGATTTTACAGAAGACCAAACGTCCTCAAACTCTACTGGGGATAACAGATCTGGACATCTCTTGCTGGGGAAATTAAAATGCCCCATGCTTGGGAAGGTCAACAACTTGCTTCCTGCTCCATGATACAAGACTGATCTGAAGAAAATGTCCCGGGAGGATTTTACAGAAGATTAAGCATCTTCAAACTCCTGACGACTTCACTGGGGGTTAACCAATCAACTTCAGTGTCTGCGAAGCAACTCTACTAGGGAATTCACAATCGTTATCGACACAGAAAAGCTTGCAACTGTTGGAAGTACTGGATGAAAGAATTGACTTAATAAGATACAACGATACCCAGTTGAACTCAATTTACTGATATCGAGACGTCGTGAACGACCGTTGACCGAATGATGGACTCAATCAATAAACGTTGTGACAAAAGGGTGACAAGCGAACCCTTCCCTGAACATGATTTCCCCGGTCTCCTGCGTGGGAATAAGTGATTACTCATCTTGCGCTTGAAATCATCTGCATCTGTTACCTGCAATGAAGGAAAACACACACATGCCCCAGGATACGACTTCTGCAACAGAGAACGTCTAAAGCTGAACCACCACTTATTGGGAGAAAGGTTTCAATACGTCTCTTACTGGGAACATTATTAATGAAGCCTGCTGAAGACGGGACCACAAATGCCTTGGGTTGGAATGCCCCTTTGTTTCAAACCTTTTGGCTGATTGACTGCATATGCGTGACCAACAATTTTTCTTTACTTGCCCCAGACCATCATGGTCCGCCAAAAGAAATTGTCTCAAGAGGATTTTACAGAAGACTTGACATCCAAAATGCCTCAATGTCTTCAAACTCTTGGAGAGATTCGTCAGATCTCGAAGTAACTGCCCCGGACTGTATGGGCTACAAAGGAATCTTGAAGTTATTGCCCTAGTTTTCTGAACTCTGAAGGGATTTCTTTGACGTGATCGGCCTAAATGAGGTACACCTTAAAGAGATGGTTCGACGTGATTGCCCCAGATCGACTACGTCTCAGCACAACTTATTGGGAAAGACCCCACTCAACAAAAATTTCTGGAGGAAGTAACACTGGATGTGGCTGCCCTTCAGGAGTTTCAGGATTCTCAACTCGGCAAGATTAAGCTTCTGGACTGAATTTCCATATGTAAACTTCTTTTGAGGTCAAACAAATGTATGCAAGCAGAAAATGCTTTAATCTGAGAAAGAAAATTCTAATGCAACACACATGTTGATCTTGAAGTTTTACTGAAAAGATGTCGCAAAGTTATGAACGAATCACTGCTTAGGGTACGACATTGATTTTTGAATGAAAGAAAACATGCACATGTAATACCAAAAAGATCTTTTAGCATCACTCATAGGAGTCAGGAACGCTATCTCATTAGAGCACGCTCTCGAAATAAACCCTGTTTCAATTAGGACTTTTGAGGGTTGTATCGTGGCCTGGTTCACGGTTTTGAGAAAAAATGGTTTATGGCTCAAAGTTTATTGGTGCCCACCCCCTCTTCGTGATGTTCTCCAGTCCTACATTCAACTAATTTGGCATAAGCGCTCATCTCCCAAAAGATGTTATGATCTTTACGGAACTTTTGCATCTGATGGTTTAATACCTAATGAGGCTTTGGAGTAACAGTCACCCCTTTTATCCTTTTGTTCGTAGTCACACGACTTTGTTCTTGCTTGAGGATTTTCTTTTGTAATCCTTTTGTTTTTCACTTTCTTTTTTCTTTTGCTTATCCCTAACTTTTGCCTGGATAGATTTTTTTGAATCTTTGATTTTGAAGTCCAGCGGGATGCCCTAACTTTTGCCTAAGTTGCTTGTTTTCAAGCTTCGACTTAGCGGGCTTTTCTTTCTTTTTTTTCTTTTTCTTTTTCCCTTTTTTTCTTGAACACGTCGTGTGACACCGACTCGTCTTGACTTTGTTGAAAGGGTTATGACTGCCTCAGTCTTCGATTATTGATGGATAACTATTGAGGTTTCACATCTCTTGACCTCTTGACGGTGGAATAAAAGGTAATGGATCCTCAGATGCACACTCTTTTAGAAATTTGAACGCTCAGTCAAATTAACTGAAAACTACCCTGCCCCTGGTTAAATGTGAGGGTTTTTTCATACGGAAGAAACTCCTACTTCAAGTCTCAAAGGGGTTAATGAGGGTCTATCTCCCTTATCTCTCCAGTGTTTGGGTATTCGAAACAATGCCTGTACATCCTCAACAGGGTTCTGTTCAAAAGCACACAATTAGAGATTTTTGCGTTTTTACCTCATCATCCTCCCTCACAGAGCTTAAGCAAGAAAAATTGGTATTGCAGTGCACGTTAGCATTAAATGAGTAAACACAAATGAAATTAATCAAGAAAACATGTCCATTGCATTAAAATCATCAAACCAAATACAAATAAGTTTTAACATGCAAACAATGTCTGAACAAACAAATAAAGACTACATATGCAAATGCAGTAAAGAAACTAAATGATTGTCCTTGTTGAGGAGGCCTGACTCCGTCTAGACTGACTGCTTCTGATGATGTCTTTCCCTTTTTTACATGCTTGCCTGGGAAGCTTTAGTTAACATACATCCCATTTATAGTGAAAATAATGATCCCAGCGTCAATCAGATCTTGGACTTTATGCCTGAACACCTTACAATCTTCAATGGCATGCCCCGGTGCCCCTGAGTGGTACCCGCACCTAGAATTCTTGTCATAACTTGGCGGAAGAGCATACGGGATAGGAGTAACTCCCCTTAACTGAATCAAAGAGTCTTGAAGCAAACGGTCAAGCAGCTGACTGTGAGGAACAGTAATAGGATCAAATTTTCTCTCAGGCCTTCTGGGTTTTTGAGATCTCCTCTGGGAGCTAGCCTGCTGCTGATACTGATTCGAGTACTCCTCTTTTCCTAGCATTTTCCTCTTCAAAATTGGCTGACGATCGGGGACAAGCTGCTGACATGGGGATTTTGAGACCAAAGACTGCAAGATATGCCCTTGACTTGATGCCGCTTTAAGAGGGAATGCCAGGGAATTCACATTTCCTGTAGCTGTAGGAGTAGAATTACTCTGCATGCTTATGCTGTCGGGCGCGAAATTTATTGCCTTTGAATCAATCAGATCTTGGACCACGTTATGAAAGGCTTTACATTTTTCCACATCGTGCCCCGGCACACCAGAGTGAAAGTCGCAATGTGCACTTGCATCATAATTGAGTGGGAGCTTTCCATCAGGGCGATTTATCGTCCGAAGTTCAACCAATTGGAGTTGAAGTAAGTACCTTAACAGCTGAGTATAATACATGGTAAGCGGATCAAAGATTCTATCAGGTTTCTTCGACTTTGGTAGGTACTTCCTAGCCTTAGGGTCGTCCGGGTAAATAAGAGGCAACTGCTGGTGAGTAAGTTTCAGAACTCTAGGTGGTGCAGAAAATCCGTGAGACCAACACTCTTGGGAATAGGTTCCACAGGCAAGGGTGGAACGACAACTTCTGTTATAGCCTCGGGTGTGGGATTACCATCCTTTCTGAGCACATTTCTCACAACTTCCATAACAAAACTCATCTGAGTCTTCACTTGATCGACCTCTTCCTTCAGCATTCTCTGGCCCTGAATTAAAGCTTGCATGTCCACCATAAAGTGCCCCAGCTGGACTTTCATCTCAGTCACCTCCGCTCGGAGTTGTTCCACACCTGAACCCTGATTGTGATGAATAGAGTACTCGGAAGAAGTCATGTTTGCTACCCTGCAGAGAATACCCAGTCAGAACAAGAAATCCGCTTCGGAACACCTGTTATGCAAAAATGCTTATGATTATGAGGATACAAATGCAAAATGCAAACAATCATATTTAAACATTTCTAGGCCGAATCTGCTTTGATTCCAGCTTTGGACAAGGGATCGGACGCAACATCGGAAAATAAATCCGAATCCAGAAATACCGCGGAATCAATCAAAAGATAACCCCTCTCAAACAACTGATAACCATTGAAACAAACGTTGCAATAACATAGCATAAGGAGTCATACAAATAGGTTCAATACAAGCCAAAATGATTCCATCAACAATTCTGATGGTAATCACAGCAAAAACAAGCAACATAATTACTACAAGTCAATTCCAAATAAACCGGCTTCAATCTCCTTAAGACGGTTCACGGTATCTGGATGAGTAGGTCTTTCTAGCAAACCCTTGATCAACCTGTTTCTCTTCTCAACATCCTGATTCAGCCTAGCAATATGTTCTTCAACATTATTGCCTTCGCGCTTTGGCTTCTTGATTCTCGCTTGCAGCTTAAGCTCTTCAATTTCTTTCTGGGCTTCTTTCCGCTTAGCAAAGTAACGATCTTTCCTCGCTTTCACTACCTGAAGCTCTTCTTGCAGCTCTTCATTCTCAATTTTGGCTTCCTTCCACATATCCTGATACGTGGCCAGCTCATCCTCTGCTTTAGTCAAAAGCTTCTTGTTTTTCCTCTTAGCTTTGACTGACGAATCAGCAGCCATACTGATCTTTTTGAAGTGTTGAGCCCTATCAGCAAAATCCTTCTCTTTTTTCTCTAGGTGCGTAGTCATGTCTTGAACCTTCCATTTCAGCTCCAAGTTGTCATGTAGAGCACTCTGTAATCGACTACTCATGTCAGAGTTTTCCACCTTCAAATCAGATACCAACTTACGCTGCTTATCGAATTCTTCAAACGGAACAGTGAGTCTTTCATCCACACTTTCTGGGTACAGCATAGGTGCTCGATCAAAAGGCAAGTAACACTCCTCAACTCTCTGTTTTATCCAATCCACATACGGAAGGAAACCCTGATTGTTAGGTTTGCCCAGAATGGCCTTGCCTTTCTTCAGGATACTACCCCAAGCTTCAGAAGCTCTCTGCGCCTCCCCCAATCCTTCAGATGAGTGAAAATACAATGATTCTTCCACATCTCGCTTAACAGGTGGTCCTACCAGAGCGTAACCAAACTATCTTACGGCCAAGGAAGAGTTATAGTTAACTCCTCCCTTTCTCCCTATCAAAGGAACATTAGGGTACTTACCACAGCTGTGAATGATATCCTTGCCAAGCAAACCTTGATTTATCCACACGATGTTTTTATTGACCAATCCCATCAGGCGCTGACTCCACTCTAGAGAATCTTTAGAATCAACAAAAGCACCAGATTGAGGTAGACGACTTGCGAACCATTTATAAAACAATGGAGCGCAACAATGAACCATCCTCCCTCTCTTCTTTTCATTCCTGTTGTATAGGGCATAATGGAGATCTCCCAACAGGGTTGGCACAGGATTCCTCATCATGAATATTCTGATAGCATCTTCATCAACAAAATCAGGCTCATTAGGGAACAACACAATACCATAAACACAAAGAGCTAACAGTGCATTGAACACGATCCAATCTTTGTCCTCTGCTGCCTTCTGAGCCTTCTTCGTTAGATACCCCAACTTGAAACCACAGATTCTTCCTTTGTCAGAAATGTTGGCTTCTATCTCCGATTTACTCAAATAAAGAGCACCAGCCAATTTCCCACAATCCAGCTCTCCTTTTGAACCAAAGAAAGGAGGTACTTCCTTGATAGAAATCCCTAGCATGTTAGAGTATTCCTCCAAGGTGGGCACCAACAAATAATCCAGGAACAGAAAACATCTCAGCGGAGGGTCATAGAACTGCATCAGCGTATGAAGACCTCGGAACTCATAATCGTTGATGTTGCGAACAAAAGATAGAATCCACCCATACTTCTCCTCGAAAGCATTCAACACTTCAGGACTCGCCATTCCCTTTAGGATCGTGAGAGGACCTATTGCTGGCTTGAAAAACTTGTAGATAATAATATCCTTCTTACCTCTTGGAACGTCCATCCCTAACACTGCCCTCTGACTGGAATCAAAGACTAGATACTACCTGAAAATGCACAAACATGAATGTCAGAAAAAATAAAGAATGCAATACAGAGCATGTGATCAAGGTGTCCACACAAACTGGCTGCACTGCGCTGACTGAACAAAATAAGGCTCTGTACCAAAACTCAGAACTATAACCACCATAGTGATAGAACCAGAAAACCAGGTAGGTTGAAGGTCACGGTTACCTGCAAACCTGCAAACCCCATCCCTCTCACATGTGGGTACTAGGATGTTCAGTATCTCGGGCTCTCAGGTCGAGAAATGATGATACGTTCACCATTTTTGGTTTGGCATCATCATCAATCGAGGAGGCCTCAACCAATTCTCCAAGACGAAAGATCCTCAGCTTCAGAGGTTTGAGAAGCAATAGCACATTCACCCCGAAGGATACAATGCTATCGCCAATCAAAGAGGTCATCTACTGATTCACTACAAAAGGGAATCCTATAGCAAGTTCCCAGCATTGGGTCCTCAGATCTAGAATGTGCAATGTGTTTACCACAGAACGTGGGCTGCCACTGTCACATCACGGGAGGAGTGCCGCAACTGAGTCCTCGGGAATGGTCTCCAGAGTCGACAATCCCTTAAGAGAATACCTACTGGACTGTACCAACGCACAGTAACAGGTAGCTCCTGATAGAACCTCGTCTGGTTGTGGGTCTCATGAACAACAATACATGGCCACCCCCATGCAAGCGTCATGACTATCCACTCTAAAACCTGTGTGTATGCTCGAGCCTGGGTAGTGGGCTCATCTCACAGAACATCCCAACCCGCCAAACAGAAAACCAGCCAGCACAGCGCAGTAATATCCAGCATATAATGATATGTAATGCAGTAAAATGCGATAAAAACAGTAAAGCAGTAAAAAAATACAGTAAACAGCAATACAGTAATATACAACAAATATCAAAACACCACACCAGAATAAACACCCAATGAAAGAAAACAAACAAGCGCTAGGATTGACTCGCTAAGGAAACCAGAGATTATGGGTTCGTTCCCCAGCAAAGTCGCCAGCTGTCGCTCTCGGGAATTTCATCCAAGTACAAATGCGAAAGTGGCACCGAAACAGAGTCACCAGCAATGTGTATTTATCCCAAGAGAGGGAAAGGAAACACTGCGTAAACCTGAGAGAAAGGAAAGAGCATGGTCTTGCGACCAAGAGAACTGGGTTCGGGAATCGGTTACGCTCAGGGAAGGTATTAGCACCCCCACACGTCCATCGTACCCGATGGGATCCACGCTTGCTTGTCTCGATCAAAGGGTGTCGTCGTGTAGAGCTCCGCTGCTACTGGAAAGGGAAAGGAACAGGAGAAAAGGAAAAGGGAAAGGAGAGAAAGAACAAGGAACAAATGTAGGGAAAATAAAAGAAGTGCTCGAATGGGCCCTACCCCACTGCCTACGTAACTCATCGGGAACATGAGAATCAGAGCGACGTAGTTCCCCTCAACGAGGGTCGCTTTGTTTGTGTTTTTTAGGGAACGGCTGAAGTTCTAGCTCAGGTGTTGCAGGCTCGCTGGTCCGAGTGCGTTACCATCTTGCAAGAGAACGAGTAGAAGCACGTTCGTACGCTGAGAGTGAATGAGCTGAGAAAAGAATTCCCAAAGGAAAGACATTATTGTTGATTTGAAGTTTTTAGCAAGAAGTGTCTTTTCAGTTATTTGCAACTTGCATTGAACCAAAGTCTTAAATACAGGAACGAATACTTTCGTGCATCGTCCCCAACAGGACGTACACTAGGTATCCTAGAAGAATGAGAGGAAGCCCCTCGTTCCCCACTTCCCACATATAAGGCTCAAGCGCAATACACATTAACCTTTATTAAGTTTTTTTTTACTTTTCTTTTGAGATGAGAAGAGAAATGACGCAAGGGAAATTCTAAAGGGAAACTAAGAGTCCTAATGTTATCATGCATGGATGTCCTGTGGTTAGTGAGGTTTAGGAGAAAAGACTACCTAACCTAATGCTAATCCTACTCCAAGCTTAATAAAAAATTAAGTTGGACTAGGTAGCTCTAAAGGGAAAGAATCCAAGACTAGAACAAGTCTTGAGATTCATGGGATGATAAAGAGTGAAAGAGAAGAAAAGAGAGGAAGAAGAAGAGAGATGAGATACAAATAAGTGGCAGCAAGCACATCATATCATAAATGTCTAACTCAAATCAATCAACATGTTGCAAAGATCAATGCAAAATAAATCAAGTAATCATGCAAAGATAAACATGAAAGGTTGCAAACATACTTGAATGAAATTCACAATTAAACACACATGGATTTCATATCAAAGCGAAATGAAAGAGGCAAGATGAAAATGAAACAAGACCAGGACTCTCATCACATCATCATCAACAAATCAAGTGTGCAAAAGAGGTTCACATTATACAATATTATGCACCAAAGAAGTTACAAAGCAAAGGGAATGATATGCATCACATAATTCAAACCATGGAGATCAAGTGAGATGAAAATCAAGTAATGAACCCAAAGGTCAGTAGCATACACATTATCATCATTCCAAGATCAAACTCAAGTCATACAAGATTAATCATCAAGCAACACATTCAAAACATGTATCAAAATTGAGAAAGACATTCACTTATCATTCATGCAAGCAAGCAAAGAAGTGTGAGGTATAAAGTGAAATTGAAGTCACATAATGAACCTTAAATCAAGAGGACCAGAACCCAAGCATATCATACAAGTCAAACAAAAGGTTTCATACATGAGTGGATTCACACAAAGAAGCAAACACAAGATTAGGTTGAACATACCACAAGATTCAAGTCCAAAACAACATGAACTTGTAAAATCAAGAACAAATTGAAAAAATATAAAATGAGGATGATTCCAAAGCCACAAGTAGGCTCAAATAGAACATGATCATACCATAAAAACATCTCAAGCATCATTCCATCACAAGTAAGCAAATGCACCTAAACTAGATCACGAATCAAAGTATACCTCAATCAAACTTGCATCACAAGAAAAACTCAACCAAAAATAGCTAAGTGGCTCATTAAAATCCTCAAAAATAATCAAACAGAAGTTAACTCAGTCAAGTAACATATGCAAAAAGATCAAACCAAAATTCACAAACTAAGTACCTCAAACAATTAGGCAAAGATCACATAAGAAACATGGTTCAACATGCAAAAGAGAGGGACCAAAATGCAACATGAAATGAGTTTAAAAATGAAACAAAGATGTTTTTATGCACTTTAATATGTCACCTAATAAATGCATAAAGAATGGATTAAAAATGTATTATGGATGAAGAGAAATAAAATTTACAAGTTGGAGTGTGCAAGTGAAACAATTAAGAAAAGAAAATAAAGTAAATAATTAAAACAGATGCCAAAAATAAAATAAAATGAGAAAAGGAAAAAAGGAAAAATTTATAAAACTTAAAAGAAGTTTCGTGATTTTTTGTATGATTTTTAGATGCATAAAAATGATTTTAGAAATTAAATTGCAAAACAAACAAGTAATAAAAATAAAAGAAGTGAAATAAACAAGGGGGTGCAAATAGAAAGAGAAACACATTGGAAATAAGAGCAGGCCTAAAGGAGGGGGTGCGAAAAGAGAGGCCCAAAGCCAAAGCCCATCAGCGAAAGTCCAGGGATCCCATGCAATTCAGTCAACAAATCCAATTTAATCCAACGCATGCCAGAGGTCAAAGCAAATAATAGTCAAACATGATCAACGGTTGATATCATCTAACACACCATAACTACGTGGATACACGCACACACAATCACATAGCAACACACCATACACCCCCACGTGAGCTGCTGCACATTTTTTCCCAGAAATTGCAAATGTGTAGACCATTCCAACCAGAAAAACGCAAGGATCTCAAATATCCAAACCATTTTAACAAATAGTCAACCAATAATGATAATCGAACAAAAACAATTTTAGATCTAAAACTTTAAACTCACAATACACACATGATACACGTCCAAACTTCAAATAAAATAGATCAGGATAATCAGTGAACATCATAGATCATAATGCACACAATAAAACTAAGTTCTGTGAGTATGAAAAATTCACCAACCTAAACCTTGTAGAACTTGAAAACCTCCAAGAAATCCCTCCAAATACTGCAGATCCACTCCTTGGAACCTCTAGATGCAAAATAAATGCAACTAGAGCTTGAAATTGTGATAGATCTTGAGATTTAAATTTGAACCCTCTTGAATGGCACTTGGTGAAATCCTTAGTATGAGCTCAAAATAGCAGTTGATTCTTGCTTTATTCTCTTCACTGATCAAGAATGTGAAGAGAAATCTCAGAGAAACTCCAAGGAGAGTGAGATTCAATGAGAGGAAGTGTGAGAGCAAAAAACCAAAACTGTGCAAATGAGAGTCTCTACCCTAGCTGTGAGGGTATGAGTAAGCATATATATTCTCCATTAGTTCACTAATTGGGATTAAGAAGTGATTAGAACCTTGGTTAATGAGATTTGGGTGAAATTGCAAAAATGAATTTTGTACCACCACCACTAATTTACACGTGAGAAACCCTTGCCACCAACATAATTCACCTCCAATTTACTCATGTATCACTTCTGAATTGATTTTGGGCCTTGTACTTTCTTGGTTTGCAAGTTTTGAATTAATTTGGCATTTTTGCACTTTGTGAAAATAATGAGAAATATGGCATGGAATGAATTGATTCAAAGGCCAAAAATACTCCTCTTGACTTGTATTTTAATGTTGTAATATGACATGAACCAAAAAGATCAATTACAAGTCCATTTGTGCCAAAATGCAAAAGGTGGAAAAATGGAACCATATGAAAACCTCAAAATGCACCTTGCCATCTTTTGACCATAACTTGAGTTCTACAAATGGTATGGAAACCATCTAGTACTTTTTAGAAATGGGAGAGAAAGATCTTCAACTTTAATGTTGGAGGAAAATTCATTTGGAGCTTCCTTGATGATGAAAAGTCAAGTTGAATGTGGTGGAAAAGTTGCCAAAAATGGAAAGTTTTCATTATAGGTCATTTTCCAAATTTAGTAACTTTTGCACAAACTCTTGATTTTTGATGAATGATGACATCCATGTAATTACTTGACCAAATAAAGGTATATGGACTTGAGAATCATGATTTGAAACTTTGCAAACCCATGGTTGACTTTCCTTTTGAACTGTTGACTTTTGCTTATTGCACAAGTAACTGATCCATTGAACATCTTCCTCAAAGAACCAATGACCAAGATTCCATCCATGAACACTTAAGAACATAAGGAATACCATGAGATCAAGTCTTGCCCAATAAATCAGAAATAAACTGATTTTAAGTCAAACCCTAATTTTGGCACCCTCTGGTTAGGAGGAAAAAACACATCCTCCAAATCTCAATTCCTCTGAATATGTTGTGTATCCTCTCAAACAAAGATGAGATATATCCTTTGGAGATGATAAAAACTCAAAGAGCTTGCCCATTTGGGGGTTAGATCTCAACTCTTGACTGCCTTGTGTAGGAGATCATGCACTGTCCAATCTTCTTGGTTAACTCTCCTCTCCCTATGACTTGTGAGGGAAAATGGAGATGACACATGATGTAAGAGGTACTTGAAGCTTGTGAGAAACACTTGGTCTTCTTCTTTAGCTGATCAACACCTTGGATTTCCTGATCACATGCCCTTATGCAAGATGCAATGCTAGATGCTTGATGTTTTGTTTTTCTATGCTTGAATGCAATGCAATGCAATGAAAGCTCATGCTAGAAAACATGAAGAAAGAAGAGGGCAAATTTTGGGGTATTATAGATTGTACTTTGAGATTTCCAATCCACCGGGATGATTTTTTATTATGTCTCTAATTTTTTCCTGGACCGCCCTTTCGGGTTTTCAATCCACCGAGACGTTTTTTTTATTTAGGCGAAGTATTTCTTGACTACATCAACATTTGTGGGATAGGCAAATTCCTCTCCATACATGGTTGCGAGTCTCAAGGCGCCGCCTGAGAAGGGTTTCTTGACCACATAGGGGCCATCATAATTCGGAGTCCACTTGCCCTGGGAATCAGTGAGGAATGATTGTATCTTCTTGAGCACGAGGTCTCCTTTTCTGAAGACGCGAGGTCGAACCTTTTTGTCAAACACCTTCTTCATTCTTTGCTGATACAGCTGACCATGACATAAATCTGTTATTTGCTTTTCTTTGATTAGATTCAGTTCGTCGTGTCAAATTTGACACCATTTAGCTTCTGTTAACTTAGCTTCCATCAATACCCGAATTGATGGAATCTCCACTTCTATGGGAAGCACTGCCTCCATGCCATATACTAGGGAGAAAGGGGTTGCCCCTGTTGACCTGCGGACAGATGTACGATAACCATGAAGAGCAAAGGGTAGCATCTCGTGCCAATCTTTGTAGGTTACAACCATCTTCTGAACAATCTTCTTGATGTTCTTGTTAGCCGCTTCTACCGCTCCGTTCATCTTGGGTCGGTAGGGAGATGAGTTATGGTGTTCGATTTCGAACTCAGTGCACAACTCTTTCATCATTCTAGGTTATTCAAATTGGATCCATTATCCGTAATGATCTGGCTAGGAACATCATAACGGCAGATGATATTGTTTTTGATAAAGCGGGCCACGACTTGTCGGTTTACATTGGTGTATGACGTTTCTTCGACCCATTTGGTGAAGTAATCAATGGCTACCAGGATGAACTGATGTCCGTTCGAAGCCTTGGGTTCTATCATGCCAATCATGTCGATTCCCCATATGGAAAAAGGCCAAGGGGAAGAAAGAACTTTGAGATGCGTTGGAGGTACATGGATTCTGTCTGAGTATGTCTGAAACTTGTTACACTTCCTCATGTACTTGTAGCAATCGAATTCCATGGTCAACCAATAGTACCCTGCTCTCAGAATTTTTCTCGCCATTGTGTGTCTGTTGGCATGAGTGCCGAAGGATCCTTCGTGAATTTCTTTCATTAGCATGTTTGCTTCTGGTCTGTCTACACATCGGAGCAAGACCATGTCAAAGTTTCTCTTATAGAGTGTATCACCGCTCAGGAAGAAGTTGCATGCTAGCCTTCTGAGGGTCTTTTTGTCTTTTCTGGATGCCCCAGGTGGGTACTCTTGTTTCTGACGGAAGCATTTGATATCGTGATACCAAGGTTTGTCATCTATGACTGCTTTAAACGTGAAGATGTAAGCGGCCGTTCAAGGCGCATTATGTCAACCTTAGGTACGTCGTTCCATTGACTTACACTAATCATGAAAGAGAGAGTGGCTAATGCATCAGCCATGTGATTCTCCTCGCGAGGGATGTGATGAAACTCGATTATGTTGAAGAATGGTAACAACTTTCTCGCGTAGTCTTTGTAAGAAATCAATCCTGATTGGTATGTGTTCCAATCTCTTTTGATCTGATTGATAACCAGGATTGAGTCGCCATATACATTCAAGTGCTTGATCCTTAAGTCGATCGCTTCTTCGAGACCCATAATACAAGCTTCATATTCGGCCTCGTTGTAGGTACACTTGAATGTTAATCGGGCAGTGAAAGGAATGTGGGTACCCTGAGGTGTTATAATGATTTCCCCAATTCCATTTCCATAATGATTGACAGCTTTGTCAAAGATTAGTCCCCATTGGGAACCTGGTTCTGGACCTTCACTGGGTAGCGGTTCATCGCAATCTTTCATTTTCAAGTACATGACATCTTCGTCTGGGAAGTCAAACCCGACTGATTCCTGATCATCAATCGGTTGATGAGCCAAATGATCGGCTAAAATACTTCGCTTGACGGCTTTCTGAGCGTGGTATTTGATGTCTTATTCTAATAACAACATCTGCCAATGGGTTATCCTTCCCGTGAGAGCAGGATTTTTAAAGACGTACTTGATTGGATCCATTTTGGAGATTAACCAAGTAGTGTGACGAATCATGTACTGGCGAAGACGTTTGGCTGCCCAAGCCAAAGCACAACAAGTTTTCTCTAGCATAGTGTAGCGAGTCTCGCTGTCGGTGAATTTCTTACTCAAATAGTTGATGGCTGATTCTTTCCTTTTGGTTTTGTCTTGTTGGCCAAGTATACAACCCATTGAGTCTTCCAAGATTGTTAAATAGATGATCAGCGGTCTTCCCTCCACTGGGGGTGATAGAATCGGTGGGTTCAACAGGTATTCCTTGATACTGTCGAAGGCAGTTTGGCAGTCTTCTGCCTAAACGTAGTCGTGATTCTTTTTGAGTAATTTGAAGATCGGCGCACATGTCGCGGTCATGAGGAATATAAATCTGGAAATGTAGTTCAAATGTCCCATGAATCCCCTGACTTGTTTTTCAGTCTTTGGAGAAGGTATTTCTTGAATGGCCTTGACCTTGTCAGGATCAACCTCAATTCCTTTCTGGCTGACGATGAATCCTAGCAGTTTCCCTAAACGGACACCGAATATGCACTTATTAGGATTCAAGCGGAGTTTACACTTTCTCAGACGCTCGAATAGTTTTGATAGGTGGGTCACATACTCCTCTTCCATTTTAGATTTGGCAATCATATCATCGACATACACTTTTATTTATTTGTTTATCATGTCATGAAACAGAGTAGTCATGGCCCTTTGATAGGTTGCCCTGACGTTCTTCAAACCGAACGACATTACCTTGTAACAAAAAGTGCCCCATGGGGTGTGTAATACCCCAAAATTTGCTCTCTCTCTTGTCATCATAGCATAGCATTATCATATCATATCATATCCATCTCATTAGCCTTGCATTGCATCTTTAACATAGAAAAATGAAGCATAGCATCCCTCTTACCATCAAGGCATGTGATCAGGTGAAAGATGGGCAATCAAGGAATCATTCAAGGCACAAAAGGTCAAACAAGTTGCCTCAAGGCAATCCAAGAGGTATTTTATGTCTCATACTATCTCAATTGATCATCCAAAACCTCAAGAAAGTGAGATTCAATAGGAGGTTGAAGCATTACATCCTTCACTATGCAAGAGGTCCAAAAAGCTGAAGGAAAACTCTCAAAATAGATAGTTCATTGGTTCAAAAACACCCTCAAGTGTCATATCTCATCATCCTTTAAGAGGATACACAACATACTCAGAGGAATTTGGATTTGGAAGATGTGCAATTTCCTCCTAACCAGAAGGGGCCAAAATTAGGGTTTGACCTAAAATCAGGTCATCTTTGATTTTTTGGACAAACCTTGATGTCATGGTATTCTACATGTCCTTGAGTGTAGGTGTGTGGAAAATTGCCTCTCAATTGGTTTTAGAAGTGGTTCAATTGGAAGAAAGATAAAAAATCAGGAAAATTGGGGCTAAGTCAAATAATCAGAGGAAAAAGTCAACTCTTGACTTTTTGAGGCCAAATTCATGAAATTCATGTTATATGTGACCAATGTACAAAATTTGATCAAGAAACTCCAAAAGGATCATGAAAAATCAAGATTTGAAAAGTTGCCATTTTTGGAAGAAGTAGGGTTTCTAAATAAGGAAAGTTTTGGCCATTTTGCACCAAACTTTGAACCAAGGCCATTCAAAATTGAGACATCAAATAAAAATTCCACTCGGCCACAACAAAATATCTTGTTTCAAGCTTCAAATCCATGTGTAGAACACTTCCATTGGATAAAAATTGAGTGAGATATGATTGATCAAAGTTTGAGCAAAGTAGGTCCAAAATCAGGTCATGACCAAGGATTCCTAGGCCCACGCGCCATCTTTTTTACAAACAGGTGGTGTGCCAAATGTGCACCCATTTTTCTCATGGTTAGAGGCTGCATATGAAAAACTTGTCAACATCAAAATTGTTCCTTGCAATGCCCTCTTCAATGTTCATGTTGGACAAATTTTGAATTGATCAAGTTATAAGGGAGAAATCTTGGTCTCAAGATAGGGTGATTATGCTGAAAATCCATGCGCATTGTTGCCTTGGCATGACATGACATTCCTCGCCCATGACCAGTTCCAAACCTTCGTGTTCCAATCCATTTTCCAACCTCTTCCAAGCCTCAATTCCATCCAATTCTCATACCAATATTGTTCTCTCATATTCCCTCTCTCCAATGACTCCAAAAACTCATCAAACCATCCATTGATTAGGGGGAATTTCATCTACAAATCACCCTATGTTCCACTGATACATTGATGGCTCTTGATACACAATTTGGTTCAGACATTCATCAAATAACTCATTCCCTTATTTGAACACACCATTGCCATTACATACATCTGCCATAGCACGTGCCATACATGAGAGTGGAAAGAACAAACTTGCTGAACAAGTTTCTGCTACACCAGCCGTGCCATTTCAAGTTCACTCTCACCTCTACCATAACACACCATGAACCATCTGCACCATATCATTGCTCTCCCTAACTAACTTGACTCAGTTAGTTAGGGATGACTCACCTTAACTCACCTGACTCACTCTAACCAACTCATGTTAACCATAGTTAAGGTCACCTATAAATAGAATTTCACCCTCACATTTCAACTTCAGCTTCATATTTTCACTCTCCCTCTCAAACACTTCAAGCTCTCTCTCTCTCTTTTTCTCTCCATTTTTTCTCTGAGTTTGCACGAATCCATCATCATTCTCCTCTAATTCCACCTTCAAGCTTCGTCTTCAAGCATCACTGAACTTGAAGCAGCATTGGATCATTGAAGTAAACACACTGCAAATCCATCTCCATCATCATTCTTCAGAATTTGAAAGCCTTTATTTGGCCAAGTGAAGCTCAAAGAGGAAGCAAGAATCTCTGGTTTTCTTTGTCACACCAGTTTTCATCATTTACAGGTTTTAACATCTCAACTTTCTTGGCACGATTTACTTCATGTTTAGCTTGTTTTTGTTAATGTAAGCTTGATAGAAGCTTTGCTTACTCCGGCTAGTTGATAGGCCTTGTAAAGGCATAGTTTCAAAACTTAGGGCATATCTTCCTCTCCTCTGTTCTTTGTATACGTGCTTGTTATGTGAAAAATAATGGCGTATCCTTGATCTCCATAACCTCAGCTTCATTTTGATATAAGAATCGTGCATTTATGTGGAAATCAAAGTTTGCAGGTGGTGGTTGTTGGCCGGAGAAGATGACCGGAGGTCCTTCTCCGGCCGGTGGATTCAATTGTTAGGGTTTTGTGTTTTTAATCGTGACCGTTTATTTGTTCGCATCGTGTGGTGAAGGACTTGCCAGCACATTAAAATGCACATGCATCTCACGTGCTAAATTTCTGAACTCATTTAAACAATATGTGGTGCAGTGCATGGTAGTGAGTGTGTGCCTTCACGCGTGTGCATTGGATTTGCTTACTTTGACTGTTGTGTTGACTGGACTTGATCCCATGGTGTGTATTGTTTGACTTTATTTTGACTGAGAGTGCACAGTGGTTAGTGTGGATTGCACGTACATGGACCTTGGATCATTGCTATTTACACCTCACATTTTAAAGCCCAAATAATTTTGAACTGGTTGTTTACTATGCATACACCCCTTTCTTATTTCAAATTCTTTTTATTTTCTTCATTTTATACACGTTTCATTTCTAATTTTTAAAATTACAAAACAACATCAGAAAATTCTGGAAAAATTCATGAACATTACCAATACATTTAGGATATTTTTGATATTTTTATTTCATGATTTTATTACATTTTTGCCACTGTTTCACAATTTTCTCTGAATTTCCATTTGTATGCATTCCAAATGAGATACATGAGTTTGTAGAATTTTGTTCTTGCTCATTACAAACTTTTTTGACCTGATTCTTTTTGTATTGATTCACTAATACATTGAAGCATGTTAGATGATTTTTTTTTAATTTTTAGGTCATTTTATGACATGTTTTAATGCTTATCTTTGCACCACTTTGCATGATGTTTCAACTTGACCTAATGCATTGTTTGAAGTCATTTTGCTTTGAATTTTGACATGCTATCTTGATGTATGATTTACTTCTGACCTAGGAATTCTAATACCATGCTTGCATAATTTTCATGAGTTCATTTGATTTTTGTTTGATGCATTACATTTGAAGCCTAATACATGTCATATCATTATAACTTTAGTGCATGTTTTACATGAATTCTTTTGTGCATATTTGTATGAGCATTTGCATATTTTATGAGCCATTCATGTGATATTATAGGTCTTTGGTATACATTATAGGTCATCTTTATATGTTCATTTCAACTTGAACTTTGTGCATCCTTAACAGGTATTGTGTGCATTTTCTTTTTGAACTTTCACTTCACTTCTTCTTCTATCACTTCTTGAATGTCTTGAATGTTGATTCATGAATACTTTTGAGATGTTTATAAACCATTTTTCCATTTAGTTTCAATTCTTATTTTTGGATTACATGTTCCACTTATGCATGTTCTTTTCATTTCTTTTTTCTTTCATCTATCCTTTCTTATGATAACATGTTTAAATGCTATGGATGATGATTGTTGCGTATTCATTTGAGCTTGTATGATGATATTCACTTGTTGTCAATATGATTCACATTCTGGTTGTGATACTAAGATTTGATTCTTCATCTTGATCTTTTGAATTTTAATGTGTATTAAGTACTTTTTACTTCCTATGCATGTTTCCATGTTTACTAATCATGTAGGGGCTTTGGTAAGTTGAAATTGAGTGTGGATAAGGAATCCACATTCAAACCTCTTTCCTTTCATCTTTTACAATTCAATCTTGTGTTTTGATAAGTACTTATGTGCTTTCTTTGATTAACTCATCACTTTCCCTTTTGAGTTACAATTCATTTTCTACTTTAGAAGTGAATTGTTTAACTCATTCCTTCTTTAGACTTTAGGTTTTGCAACCTCACAAACCATTAGGATCACTCCCTTAACTAATCAATTAGGATTGAGTCTTAGTTCACATAGATTCTTACCTTTCTCTCCCACTTGAGTCTTTCATCTTCTCACCTCAAAGAAAATTCAAAATATCTAATAAAGGTAGGCATTTATTGCATTTAGGCCTTTCATATAAAGAAAAGATTATAAGGGGTTTTCTCTTATAATCTTAGAATGTGTAGCATATAGCCCATCTTGGGTCAATGTGCTAAACATTTTATCTTGTATGAGGGACTTAAATGCAATACTTGTTGAAGGTACGAATAAAGAAAAACACTTCTTCATTTCATAATCAACAAAAACACTCAATAAATACCAGTATGCTAGTGTGTTTGAACCTTGATAATTGGAACTAAGTGTGAGGGTCTTCTTCACTCTTAGGGTACTTTCTTACTCATTCCATCTTGGAATGTGAGGATGTATACATTCCAATGATTAAGATTTAGATACACTATCATATGCAAACAAATAAACAAAACACTTCTCTCTTAAAAGACAAAAACAAACAATAACGTCTTTCCTTCGGGAATACTTTTCTCATCTTACTCATTCTCAACGTATGAACGTGCTTCTTCTCGTTCTCTTGCAAGATGGTAACGCACTCGGACCAGCGAGCCTGCAACACCTGAGCTAGAACGTTAGCCGTTCCTTAAAAAAACACAAACAATCCATCCCTAGTGAGGGGAACTACGTCGCTCTGATTCTCATGTTCCCGATGAGATACGTAGGCAGTGGGGTAGGGCCCATTCGAGCACTTCTTTTATTTTCCCTACATTTGTTTTTCTTTCTCCTTTCTTTCTTTCAGTTCCTTTTTCCGGTATCCTTTTCTATCACCCTTTGATCGAGACAAGCAAGCGTGGATCCCATCGGGTACGATGGACGCGAGGGGTGCTAATACCTTCCTCTCGCGTAACCGACTCCTGAATCCAGTTCTCTTGGTCACAAGACCATGCTCTATCCTTTCCCTCAGGTTTACGCAGTGTTTCCTTTCCCTCTCTTGGGATAAATACACATTGCTGGCGACTCTGTTTCGGTGCCACTTTCGTGTTTGTACTTGGATGAAAATCCCGGGAGCGACAGGGTGATGAAGGAAATTTTCTCCATGTCTTTCGGCACCATTTTTATCTGATTATAGCCCGAGAATCCATCCATGAAGGAGAAGACTTTGAACTTTGCTGTACTGTCTACCAGCATGTCTATGTGCGGTAAGGGAAAGTCATCCTTTGGACTTGCTTTGTTCAGATCCTTGTAGTCTACACATATTCTGACCTTTCCGTCCTTTTTTGGAACTGGTACTATGTTGGCTAACCATTGAGGATATTCTGATGTAGCGAGGAAACCCGCATCAATCTATTTATGTACTTCCTCTTTGATTTTGATGGCCATATCTGGGTGAGTCCGTCTTAGTCTTTGTTTTACCGGCGAACATTCTGACCTTAACGGTAGATGATGTTCCACGAAGCTGGTATCCATTCATGGCATGTCCAGTTAGGACAAAGCGAATACATCGGGAAACTCTTTGAGAAGCTTTATCAAATTTTCTTTGACAGTTGGACTGAGCAGTGCCCCAATCTTGACCTATTTTCTCTCTTCTTCTGAACCCAAGTTGACCATTTCCAACGGCTCCTTGTGAGGTTGGATGAACCTTTCCTCTTGCTCGAGTAATCGGGAGATCTCTACTGGAATTTCTTCGTCATCTTCTTCTTCAGCCTCAAATACTGGGAATTCAAAGTTAGGAGAAGGTATTGGATCGTATGTTTCAATGGAGTTTAAAACAAGTAATCTGCATGACATGATGATTGTTTTTAGAAGAGATAGAGAGAAATGCAAGAGTGTGTGCAGTGTATTATTATTATTTTTTTACTGCTTATTTTTATTATTTGAGTTGTTTTTTAGGATTACCATTTTCTGAAAAAAGCGAAAAGAGAAAACAACAATAAATGCAGAAATTACAGAACGACGTTATTTTATTTATGATCTTATCGATTCTTGAAACTACAACCCTATAAAGCAAAACTCTGTCGCTTTGGGCCAAGCGAAGAGGGACATTTACAGAAAGTGAGCCCTATAAAAACATCTGTTTCACCTGGGCAGGGTGAAAGGTTAATGCAAAGACGACAATTACTTAGACTTATGAATAACTTTCGGAACGTTGACAGCGACCCATTGGTGGCGAACTCCTTGGTGAATCACAAAGTCTAGTACCTTCCTTCTTGGTTTGTCTTCAGAAATAACGCTGATTTCTGGTGGAGCAGGATCGTTGGAATCTATCTCCTAGGCAGAGTTGTCGTAGGAGGATTCCTCAGTTGTATCTTGCACAGTGTTTGCACCCTCAGGTAGATCTCCCCATCCAGTTGGCTGAATGTCTTTAAGCCTGATGCGAGAACTTTTGGGAGCGGTGTACTTAACCAGGTAATCGAATTTGCCACTCAGATGTCCTAAGGTGCCCCATACTTCTTTTGAATTGGAGGTGTCATCCCTTTCGATGACGTTGACCTCGGGAAAAGCATAGTTAAGGAACTCTTGTCCTGAAATTCTTACAAATTCATCGTCTTGCTGGATCTTTTCACAGGTATTCTTATCAATGATGCTCAACTGATATACATCATTGGGCTGACTCTTTTGCTCTAAGTCTCCTGGGTACGGCTCCCAGATAGACAGGCCATCCATTGGGCCATAGTAGTCGTGGTCAAAATTGTCTTTTATCAGAGTGTCTTCCTCTAATGAGTTTGGTGGAGCACGACATCCTTCTGGATCACAATCTCCGTACATCATTTTGACGTCTGATCTTGGTATATATCTCGGACTCTGTGCAGGATAGCAAAATGGTGAAGGCACCTCTTCCTGAGACATATAACCGTCTTTGTTAGGATAAGACTTCCATTCTTCATCTGTATCGGAGGAATCACTCTCGTTGATGGTATGTACTTCTTGAGACACTGGGTGAAGGAAACCTCCACTGTGGAAGAAGTCCTAAATGGCATGAAAACTTTCATTGCTAGCAACAGTCTGGGCATAGTTTGAAGAAAAACCAAGACCTTTCTTTTTCTTATTATCAGTAGGAATGACAAGTTGTCCCCATCCTTCGGTATTGTTACTTTTGATCGCTTCGAGAGCATCTTTGTACGAGGAAATCAACGTTCCTCTTTCTGATTGGTTGTCATTGCTCACCGAAAGTGCTTGGAACTGAGTTCCAAGAACCTCCTCTGGTTCTACACAAGTGGACGACGATAAGTTACTCACGATCAAGGCTTGCTCTCCGCAGACTGTGAGGAGTTGGTCATTCTTGACAAACTTCAGCTTTTGGTGAAGCGTCGAAGTGACTTCCCCAACCTCGTGTATCCAAGGTCTTCCTAACAAATAGTTGTATGTTGCCCGGATGTCCATGACCTGGAAAGTGACTTGGAAAGTGTGAGGACCGTTAGTTATGGGAAGGTCGACTTCGCCAATAACCATTTTTCGGGATCCGTCAAATGCTTTGATGATGATCTCACTGCCTCTCATCGGAGATCCCTTAAAGGATAGTAGCATTAGAGTGGACTTCGGCATAACATTCAGAGATGATCCGGTATCTACCAGTATGTTGGCTAAAGCATCGTCCTGGCAATTGACTGTAATATTGAGCGCCATGTTATGACTTTTTCCTTCTTCTGGAAATTCCTCATCACTAAACCCCAAGTTGTTGCAGGAACTGATGTTGGAGATGATGTTGTCGCATTGTCTTATTGACACATCTTGTTCCACAAAGGCCTGCTCTAAAACTTTCTGTAGAGCTTCCCTGTGAGCTTCGGAACTGAGTAAAAGAGATAATACAAAGATTTTTGAAGGAGTTTACAACAGCTGATCAACAATGTTGTATTCAGTCATCTTGATGAGCTTCAGCATCTCATCGCTGTTCTTTGAAAGGTCGGGATCACTAGACTGAATGACTTGTTGATCAAGAACTTCCGTTTGAGGTTCCTTTTCTCTGGTAGGTTCTCCAACTCCTCGGTTGAAGATTCGACCACTCCGTGTTACTCGACTGATGTCTGCAATATTCACGACGGAGGGTAATGGAGTTTCCTTTCCATTCTCAATTATTGTTGCACCGTATTTGTAAGGAATAGCCTTAGTTGATTCATACGGTAATGGTCCCGACAGATAGATAACTAAAGGAGCCTTCTGATTCTTCTAACCATTGTAAGTAATTTCAATCAGTTCCTGGTTGGGAACTTTCGATTCGTCAAGTAAAGGGATGATCGTACAAACATCTTTGCTCCTCTTATGATCAGAGATTATGACGGAATCCTTGATTTGATCGGTGAAATAGTCTGTCATCGAATTGGTTGACCCAAAACTTGGACACGGTTGAATCTCTACGTGGTCCAACTAACTCTGAAGGGCTGCTCGCACGAGGTAACATCCTTGATTATCTTTAGAGCAAACTCTACAACATTCATAGTTGTGTGGTGGCACCTGGTCAAGTCCACTCTGTATGCAGTGTAACCTCACTAGATCTGTTTCCATTGATCAAACATCCTGACTTTGATGCCTAGTGGGGTTCCCATTAATCATACTGACTTGTTGTGTCTTCGTCTAAATAGATCGGAAGCCACCAGTGGTTTAACAAGTGTTGCAAAGTTCTTTGAACGAGAGCGCATCCTTGGTCGCACTCACGACATACTGTGCAGTTCTGATAATTATGCCAAGTCAGAAAACCGAGCTAGACTTGCTTAGCATGCAACTCCACCAAGTTGATATTCATCAAGCGGATATCAAAGATTTGAATCATATTCACTTGATACTAATTTCTATCACGGTAATCCTGAATGCATCCAAGATCCATCTGACGCTGGAGGGCCTCTTGTACAAAAGAGCATTCCTGATTATTTACCGAGCAAATCAGACAGGAATCGTAATCATGCCGTGGCAGATTATGATGTTGGCTTTATCTTGAGTGCATTGCCACCAAGTTGACATTCATTGCACGGATGTCGTGGTTTTGAATGACGTTGGAATTAGTATAAGTCATGTTGACCCCACGAATTCGGTGATCTTGGATCCATCTGAGATCCAACTGTTCCTGTAGAGCTGATTGCACCACATAACATCCTTGATTGTTCTTAGAGAGGATATCACACTGGTGATAGTTATGAGATGGTACGTGCCCATATCCGCTCTGTCTGCGATGCATTTTGACCAGGTTGGCCCTCAATAAGAGTACATCATGAATTTGATAGCTGTGATTAGACTCTCCCTCTATCAATTTTACCGCAGCCTTCTCGTGTTAAGGCAGCGGGTTTGTCTGAACATTTAGATTTGTATTCTTGAAGGATAAAATCCCACTCCTAACAAGCTTCTGTACATCGAATTTGAAGCTGAGACAGTTTTCTATGTTAGGCCCTAGTCCTCCTTGATGATAAGGACAAGTCTGATCTACTTTGAACCAAAAAGGTGTATTTTCTGGTACTGTAAGAGGAGACCTGGTTTGGAAGTGCCCCTTGACCAGGAGTAATGGAAACAGTTATGCGTATAATAATGGTATAGGGTCAAACCCTGGCGGTCGCGTTGTACGGTTGTTGTTGTACGGAGGATGGGCCTGCTGAAGAGGCTATTACGTCCTTTACTGATATTGTTATTGATTAGGTTGGCTCTGAGCAACCTGAGGTTGATACGTAGGAACAGGCGCAGGGTTGATATCAGGAGTTATAGCTGCTACTGGTTGGTACCGTCGCCTTTGCTTTACGAGAGAGATATTACCAATATCTTGCTCTTTTTTCTTAGGGAGAGCACTACCATATCTTTTGGTACTGCTTGATGATCCAACGTCTTTTACTAAACGTCCTTCTCGGACTGCCTTCTCAAGACGAACTCCCATGCCCACCATCTTAGTGAAGTCACTGGGCGCACTGGCGACCATTCTGTCGTAGTAAAATGAGCTCAAGGTTTTCAAAAAGATATTTGTCATCACTTTTTCCTCAAGAGGTGGACAAATCTGAGTTGATCTCTGTCTGGTGCCATGTCCAGGTTATACTTATATTGTTGAACGAAGGCAGCGCCAAGATCTCGGAACATGACGATCTTAGTGCGGTTTAATCCCATGTACCATTTGAGTACAGTACCGGTTAAACTATCTTGGAAATAGTGGATCAGTAGTTGTTGGTTCTCTGTCTGAGTTGACATTCTCCGAGCGTACATCACCAAATGACTTTGAGGGCAAGAGTTTCCTTTGTACTTTTCAAATTTGGGCACCTTGAATTTGTGCGGAACTTTCATATTGGGGACCAAACAAAGGTCTGCGTCGTCCTTTCCAAATAAATCCTGACCGCGAATGGCTTGCAGTTCCTTCTGCATCTCCAGGAACTGTTCCTGGAACTCATTCAATCTGTCGTACATACTTTCATTTCTGCCAGAAGGTATCTGTGGAATCTATCCTTCCGGGACAGTGTGTACCACGGGTGGTGGTATAGTCATTACGGCAGTGACTCTTGGTGATTCCCTCTCCCGAAGTTTGTAACCTTCAGGAGTTGCTGTCATGCTCCTGGCATCTTTGCTTTCCCGAAGTTTGTAACCTTCAGGCCTAGCGGTTCCTGCTGAAGTTTTCGGATCTTCCCAGATCGGCGGAATATATCCTTCCTGGATATATTTGAGTGGCATGCCCCAGGGACGATCTTTAGGCATGTTATACCGAGGATCATACTTTTCCACTATGGGCGTCGATGTGATCTCTGAGATCACAGTTCTTTGTTGTTGCATCTGGGCTGCTGCCAGAGCTTGCATGTCATTGTGAAGCTTTCTCAAGTCCCCTTTCAGAGCGTCTAGTTCTTCTCTCATCTATCTATTCTCTTCCTCGAGATTATCCATTTCTTTTGTTGACTAGCCCGAGTATTGTACGAATGAGGCAGTTTGGCTCTAGAATCAAGACACAAACGTGAGATTCGTAGGTAAGAAGAATGCGTTATGTGAGAATGATGAATGATATGCAATGATATATTAATTAATTTTCCTTTTTGTTTAATCAAAATAAACTTCGACAATTGGATTGCAAATATCAAACAATGGGGGAACCCCATTTTATTGAATTCAAAGATTGCAGAATGGAAATACAATAATTTACATAGTGTTGTAAAAGGAAATGTCTAAGCTAATGGATTCTGAGTCCTCTCTGAGGAGGGCTCAGGTGCTGGTTCTGGTCTTTTCCTTTTCTTTGATCGGGGCTCTTGAGCCGTTGTCGGGTTGTCATTCCTGTGCCAAGTGAAAGGAGCGAGCAAATTCCTTTGGTCTTCTTGATTCTCTACAGCATATTGCTCTAAAATCTCGATCAGAGCGTCTTTTTCTTTTAATAGTTGCTGTATTTTCTTGCACTCCGCATTGAGAATACGCTACTTGTTCTTCCAAGACTTCTTCTCCTGTTGAACTCTGTTGAGAGTAACCTGGAGTTTTTCCGTATCTGACATAAAATAAAGGACAAATTCTTTTAACAAAAGAACCTCCTGACGAGGGTAAGGCATCCTCAGCTTGAGAGCTCTAGTTTGTACCCATTGGAGATAAGGTTCCACGGAGACACAGTCCGGTTTTCCTAGAGACTCTCTTCCAGTCCTGTTGTAGCGAGCGATTTTGGACGTGGTTCTTAAGCACCGTCGCTCTGGGGTACTGCAGGTCGATTCATTTTTTATCCTATTGAAGCTGATGAAGGAAGGGAAATAGATATCTCCAACTAAACCTGCTTGCAAACTGAGGTTAAACAGTCAAAACTGTTGGTTTATAGATGCGGTTTTAGTTTGTGGGCCTCTCTCTGCTTATTTTGTTCAGAACGAAATCCCGGGACTGTTCATGGAGAATTTGTTGGGATTCTGCGCCAGATTGGATGGAGGTAGGGGACTTTGGGGTTTTTGATTAGTGTACTCACTAAGATTCTTTTTCAATCTTATGCCTACGTATTCCCGGGATAGGGAAATCAGAGCGATCGTAGTTCCTCCCATTCTAGGGGAGGAAAAAAAAAGGTTGTTTTGGTGTCTTGTTCAAAGCCCAAGACATGAAGCTAAACGTGGTTTGTATCTTGTTCAAAGCCTAGGATATGAAGCTGAAGGGTCTATTTGTATCTTGTTCGAAGCCCAAGATGTCAAGCTAAAGGGGTTTGTCTTTAGAGAGAATTTGTCATCTCTAAAGAGGGGTATTTGGTCTGTTTATCACAACTGTTGTGTGACTGGTTATAAAGGAGAATTACTTTAACTGAGATATGTGAATCCAACAATGTCATAATTTCCTTTATAGGGGATTTTTAACCTGAAGGAGAAGACTTTAACTCAGTTTAGAGCAATGCCATCTTTCCTTAGGAATTTCTCATGCTAAAAGAGGGACAGTGGCGTGGATGTAAATAATCCAGAGGCTGGCCACTTACAGCAATTTAGATGAAGGGAAAAGAGTTGTTGATGTTTGTATACTGTGAACGAGGCACATATTTTGATGCTAAAAGGTTGATTGACTCAACAGGGGTTTTCCTTATACAAAGCCTAAGAGGAGGCTATTGACCCAACAAGAGGGTGTTCTCATGTGTCTCATACGAAGCCCGAGAGAGAGGCTAAAAGGGTTGACTCAACAAGAGAGTGCTTTTGTATGTGTCTTGTACGAAGCCCAAGACGGAGGCTAAAGGTGTTTGACTCAACAAGAGAGTCTTTGTACCTCGTACGAAGCCCGAGATGGAGGCCGAAAATGTTTGACTCAACAAGAGAGTCTTTTATACTCAACAAGAGAGTGATTTTTATCCCGTACGAAGCCCGAGATAGAGGCTAAAGGTGATCGACTCAACAAGAGAGTCTTTTTATACTCAACAAGAGAGTGTTTTGTATCTCGTACAAAGCCCGAGATGAAGGCTAAAAATGTTTGACTCAACAAGAAAGTCTTTTATACTCAACAAGAGAGTGATTTTGTATCTCATACGAAACTTGAGATGGAGGCTCCAAAGGTTTGACTCAACAAGAGAGTCTTTTATACTCAACAAGAGAGTGTGTTGTATCTCGTACAAAGCCCGAGATGAAGGCTGCAAAGGTTAACTCTGCTGGGGAGAATCATTGTACAAAGCCCAAGAGGAGGCTAGGTGTAGCACCTCGAAATTTTCCCTGGTGTTTCTAACCCTTTTGGCTTATGCTTCATTTCATTTGCATTGTCGTTTTTGCATTTGCATATTTCTTTTGGGCATGGGATCAAGGTATTCTCTAGCTGCCCACGGCGTCATCAGTTCCAGTATGATTTTTAATAGTGTTCAAGGCCAAGCAGATAGCTTTCCAAGTCTTTTTGAGCATTTATTTTACTCATTAAATGACTGGATGATCAGAAACTCCGACAGTTAATTTTTTATCAGTCATTCAGCACCAGACAGTTGTTATCAACAGTTTAATCCGAGTGCGAAAAAACATTTCACAACATATTTCAAGTGTATTCCAGTGGTAATATCAAATGGCAAGTTTCAGAGGTCTATCGTGGTTCAGAATGGGTAGAACCAGACGAATATCCAAGTTTCCCTCCTTTTGGCACAAAAATTCAAAATTTGAATGTGTTAATCGATTAACCAATTGCAATGCAATTAGGTTAATCGATTAACCATAGTGAATTTTGCCCAAATGCTGCATTTTCAGAGCTGTTTCTTTTTAACCCAATTTTTAATCACCCATTTTAATTCTACACATCAATAGAAGGATCTAGAGAGTTGATTTTCCATTCAAAAATTCAAATTCTTTCCACTCCAATTCCACATTTCCTTTCCTAATTCACATTTCATCCCAATTTCCACCCACTTAACCTCACTCCCAACCCAAACTTAACTCCTAACCTAGGGGTTATTTAAACCAATTCATTCCAAACCTCTGGAACCTAGATCATATTTTCACTCCCAATTTTCAGAATTCTCTCAATTCTCTCTCACTCTTTCATTCTCCAACTCCATTTTCAACTACACTCAAAGCCCTTCTTCAAAGATTAACAAGTTCTTCCTTGGAACTTGTTAATTCTTGAGTTAAGACCTCTCATCATCACTGCATTTCAGCTTTTCGATTTGGATTTTCGTTTGGTTCTGGTTCTGAATTTTCAGAAGTGATTTTTGGAAGTGTTTTCGGAGCTTTGAGTGCAAGAAGCTTGTGGATCTTGGATTTCTCTACTTGAATTCATCCATTTATGTTTACAACACTTACCAAAGCGAATCTCAGCTTTGTAGGTTGGTTAATTTCAGATCCATACTCATTTTAGCTTAATTACAACTTATACAATGTAGATCCATGAATTTTGAGGTGTTTTGATTCATTTGGTTGATCTTGATTGTGGATGTTGATGATTATTGAATTTAAATGATGTTTGAATGTTGTTTTTGAACTTAATTTTCGTGCATTGTTGATTACATGATCATAGGAGATGATTGCATAAGTGCTTTTGCTGCTGGAAGTGATTTTTCAAACTGATTTTGTGCTGATTTTACAGTGTTAATCGATTAACCAATTGCAGTGCAATTAGGTTAATCGATTAACCAGTGCAAAATGTGTATAATAAGAGCTGTTAATCAATTAACACAATTGCACTGCAATTGGTTAATCGATTAACACTGATGCAGAGTGTGTTTTTTGTGCATTTTTTAGCATGTTTCGATCCCGTTTCATTTCTAATCTTCATGGACTGATATGATACATGGTTAATGACTGTTTTGATGCTGTTGCACCTCACACCATCGTATGTGCACAATTTTCCGACACGCGGCTCTTGTTTTTTTCATCGTTTATGAACATGTTTACATTGTTGCATTCTTAATGCCATGAACACATAACACACACTCCTTGAGCATGATAATTGTTGATTGATTCTTATGTTGCTGGAATTGCTTTGTGTTTGTTTGTTCACCCAATTTTGTGAGATGCATGCTTCACTTGATTTGTTCATATGCCTAATGATACACTTCCTCATGATATGCATGCTTTCACGATGATTTCAAGGGTTACTTACCTTGGTTGGTGGTGTGATTGTAATCATGTTTGATTGAAGAATATGTAATTCTTGATGCACGTTTGCTATGCCATGATTGAGTTGTATTCAAGCGAATCACATGCTGCCCTGTTTCTACTGCTGTTTATGTGCATATGTGATGTTATATGTGCTGTTGTTTGGCCTTTTACACCCTTTCTTGTGCTGAATTGTGTGCTGTTATAAGCTATCTTGCTTGTGTGATGCCTTTTACCGCTGTGCAGGTGCTGGAGCACTGTCGTAGCTGCTGTTTTTGTTTATTCGCCTCTTTTCCTCCTTCGTCTCTTTCACTCTTTTTCTTCCCTTGAGTCTCAAGACTTGTTTAAGTCTTGGATTCACTCCCTTAGAGCTACCTAGTCCAACTTAATTTCCGATTAAGCTTAGAGTAGGATTAGCATTAGGCTTCCCTTTGCATGCTAACTTAGGTAGAAGTTTCCCTTTCAAACTCAACCATAGGACTACTTTTGCATGACAACATTAGGATAGAAGTCCCCTTAGTGTTTTCTTTTTCCTTGAGTCCTCTCTTCTCATCTTTTTCCTTGGAACAATTTGCTAAGCATTCATTCCAATATCATAGACTTCGGTGCAATGCAAGTTATGAACTAACTTCTATCCACTTCTGTCTAAAAAACACAAAAAAAAAAAACTCAAAACTTTTTCATCCTTGGGATCATTAATCTCAAGCCATTTTCAGAAAAGGGCACGTTACTTCCGTCTCGTCGCAAACAGGCATCGACCCTAACTGCCGGACGCGAATCTAACGTTGCTCATAAAAAAAACACTAACCGACCTTGTTAGGTCGAACTACGACTGCTCTGACTTTCTCTCTGTAGTCCGATTGAGGATACGTAGGCACAAGACGGCTATGTCTTGGCGAGCAACCTCCCCCCTTTGTCCGTGTCTGAACTACGTTGACTCTGACTTCCCATTGCACGAGGGAATACGTAAGCATAGGACGATGGTGTCCTATCGAGTCACTTCTTTTTCTTTTCTTCTTCGTTTCATCGCCTTTTTCCGTTCCCGTTCCTTTTCCTTTCCAGTAGCAGTGGAGCTCCAGATGACGACACCCTTTGATCGAGACAACAAGCATGGATCCCATCGAGTACGATGGACGTGTGGGGGTGCTAACACCTTCCCCTCGTGTAACCGACTCCCTTACCCGTTTCTCTTTGTCGCGAGACCATGTTGTTTCCCTTCCCTCAGGTTTACGCAGTGTTTCCTTTCCCCATCTCGGGATAAATACACATTGCTGGCGACTCTGTTTTTCGCGCCACTTTCGCGTTTGTACCATGGATGCAAATCCTCGGGAGCGACACTGGGGTTACTGTTTCAGTTGAATGACAAGTCCAGTATGTTGGTTAAAAGAGAAAATCAGTTCTTATATGGGTAATGTTGTACTCATGGATTTGATATGAGGACCGGGATTATTTCCTGTTCTTTAAGGAAACGGGGAATCCGAAGGGTTTCTAGACTGTCCAAGTATACGGGTGTTTTTTCCTATTTTTGAAAGGAACTTGAGAATGTCTTTGAGACGCAAGGAGATTAGACTGTCCAAGTCTAGAGTTTTAACTTTTGTACTATGCTTAAGAGAGATCAAGAGACAGTATGTTCGCCGTAGGAAGATCTAGACTCTTTGAAAGATTGTTCTATCAAGATGACTAATTTCTGTTCCTATACCTTTAAGAGGTCATCGGGACAATTTGTACGAAGCCCAAGAGGAGGCAAGAAAAACTTTTAAGAAGCCGAAGGGACAATTGTAACACCCCCATTTATACCCCCAAATATATCAATTAATCATTTAGGCACGTATTCAAAATTTCATCAGAGTATAATCATAACATGGTATAAAAGAGATATGCCACAACACACATGAAATTAAAACACATACAACACCTGCTTATAAGATATGCAACAATGGGGTAACTTATTAATCGAGGAATCTACGTCCTTACACCCACATTTCAATATTTAGCATAAAAGCGGAACAACTAAACATTGAATAACAACCACATATATAAACATCATATATATACATATATCAACCAGTATGATTCATCAACATCAGTCATGGTATATACACAAAGTCATCAACCAGATACATATGCAAATGTATCACAAAAAGGAAATCAAAAGCATCCTAGCTACCCGGTGCTACATATCAGAGCCAACCGACTAACACGGACATGAAGCCACGCTTCACAAAAAGACCGCCAGCAAGCCTACTCTGCAATGCCTCGTAGAGCATTATAAAACAGCAGAAGGGTGAGAAATATTATCATAATAACGTTGCATATAATTATATATCTCAACATATAATACACATATACCACATTCTCACCACAACTCATCACTATGCATGTATATATACATATAACACCAAGCATATACCATAAATCAAATACACGGCATAACAATCCGTAATTACCGCATCCTTCACATAGGCATATTCATTCATGCTCAAATACATGTATCCCCAATACATCTCAATTAATCACCATTCATTCAACATAGCACACATACATGTTTATTCACCAATGTATCATTACAAAGATACAACTCTTATCGCCATTCATCACATCTTACTCAATATACATCGCAAGGCATATATATATATACAAAACCAAGCATATTCATCACAATGCTTATCATTCAACATAAATACATATATTCATGTTCATTCATCAATGCACATATACAAAGATGACCAATGCAAATCATAGAGACCGACTCGCGACTCTATGCAAATGCAATGCGGTACCGACTCCTTTCATCTCAAGTTCAATTGAAGAACTTGTTGGAACCATTCGCTCACACCTATCACATAGGCTCACGACGTTCACCCATTGCTCACACCTATCACATAAGCTCACAACCCGACTGCTCACACCTATCACATAGGCTCACATTCGTTTGTAATCATCGCTCACACCTTTCACATAGGCTCACGACGTTACAACGGATTCATCTTAGAACCCCTCAATGCAAGAATGCACATCATGATGTTTCACATACAACATGACTCATGACACTCTTGAAATGCATACATAGTCACAATATAGTCATGCATTTATCTCATACATATCACATACAATCCATACACATTCACCTCAATCAAGCCAAACGACAACAAACCGCACTTTACATTTAATCAGAAAAGTAGGCCAAAAGTCGGCTAAAAATAATATTTCTCATCACCACATAATAGCACATATTTTTAGCTTCACATCGATATAAAAAACACATAAATCGGATAACCGAGTAAAAAGATATGGATATTTCAAAATAACGCAAAAACATAAGCCGGAGGCCCGACACTACGAAACGGTTCGAAAATACTGTTCCAATTGGACCAGGTTTAGACCTCAAAACCATTTTTCCTAGAAAGAACATCTCGTTAGCTTCCCAACGCTTCGAACGGGGGTCAAAACCGACTTACGGATCAAAAGATATGAATTTCCGAAGTTTCCCCGACAAACCAGAATTTTCTGGTTCAGCTCAGTATGTATAATACATAGGCTTATGTATCGATGCATAAAGGCCACATGTATCGATACATGGCACGCATGTGTCGACGCATGCTGTAGTGAAAATGTTGTTTTCTTAAATTTCTACAGTATGTATCGATGCATAAGGGTTATGTATCGATACATAAACCATTTCGTATTGATACATGGCTGTTATGTATCGATGCATAGCCCTGTTTTTCTCAAAAACCAGATTTCTCAAATTACACCCTTGCTGTCATTTTTTCCAAATGCCCGAAAACTCGACTAAATCGAACATTTTCACCGAAACAAACATATACGCGCAACCACCAAATACATAAGAACAATTTAGAACACATAAACGAAATTTCTACGACGTTCGATTTTTCGATTAAATTTCAACCTTTCAAAAACCAGAATATTCAAACATCACCAAATCGAATAAAAAGCCCGCTATACGACGACCTAACCTTACTCGATACAACTACATAATTTATTTCGAAATTCATCAGTGAAAACATCGATTTCTATCGATTTCCTACAATTCGACCTAAACGGAAAAAAACAACGGAAACATAACGAAAACTAACCAAAACATAACCAAACTTCATGAAACTTTAAACAGCAGCTCACATACATATAACCAACCAACACATGTATTTATACGACTTTTCGACCGTAAAAACATCGGTTTCTATCGATTTCGTCAAATACGGCATAAACGGAAACATATGGAAAACCAACCAAAACATCCACACAAAACACATACATAATCATACACAAAGTTAGGATAACAATATTTCACACCCTTACCCGATTAAATCGACTCCAAAAGATTGATCTTGGTGATTTTCCACACTTTTCTCTTTGCTCTTCTCTTTTCTCTTCTCTTTTCCTTCTTCTTCTCTTTTTCTCTCAAAATTCTGTTTTTCTCTCTTTCTCACCTCTAACTTTCTATTTTAATAAAACAAATATCTATCCCCACAAAAAGACCAAAATACCCCTACACTCAAATATCTCGCAAACGCTCTCAAAACGCGACAAAATATAATCACGACGAAAAATAACATTTTTCTAAATAAAAGTCAAAAATAAAATAATATAATAATAAAATAATCAAAACGACTCGATTAATTAAATAAGACAAAACCGGGGCGTTACAACTCTCCCCCACTTAGAAATTTTCGTCCTCGAAAATATACTGAGACGAACAACTCCGGACACGACTCTCGCATCCGACTAACAAACCAACATGCCAACAAAAGGCACACCACAAATAACACAACTGACAAACCACCGTGCTAATAGCAGATACAACAACGGCACGACAACGACGACGACAACAACGACAAGATGCAAAGCCCATACAATGCACTTGACGACCAACTCACAACTCAAGGAAAACCACGATACCAACACACAGGTTCACTCTAGAACCGAGACACAACAAGATCGTTACCATCACCGTAGATCACACTCCCCTAATTCACCACAAGGAATTAGCCACACACACTCGAACCATCACGATGGAAACGAGGCAACAACACAAACAAGAACACAAGTTCCACACGTAAATACAAAATGTGCCACCTCACGCTTCCGCTGAGCACTCTGATTACTCGCAACCATCAAAACTATCAATTTCACGTCCAAAGTCTAACTCTTTCTCATATTCGCCAAAAAGCACTGTTCACTTTAATATTACCAACCTCACACTCTCCTGTGTTATCTCATACACCATACACAAGTCTCGGAATTGCTCAAATAATTCTAACTCCCTGACCATCAAAACAGACATGCATAGAAACTTCCGACTTAACTTTTCAGGCACAACAACAGCTTTTCCCCGAAGGATAATCCAAGTCAAATTCATAACTCATCACGAACTCTAACCATCCTTGTTGTCTCATACTCTATTCCTTTAGACCAAACAAGTACTCAATATTCTTGCGATTACCAAACACTTCGAACCTAGAACCATAAAGATAATACCTCCAAATATTCCAACACAATACCACCGTAACCAATTTCCAAATCCATAATAATACAAATCCTTTTATAAATCCTCAATTGTCGTAAAGCATAAGCCACGACTTTACCCTCTTGCATTACCATGTTGACTAAACTCATCAAAGACACATCACAATACCCCAAAACCGGTTTATTAGGATCACACAAAATCAAAGCTAAAACCGTAGACAACTTCTACTCCAGCTCACCAAAACTTACTCACAACGAACATCCAAACAAACGACTCACCTTTTGTAAGTCAACTGAGATACCAGAAGTACGAACTTAACAAAGTCTTCCATAACCTGTAATAACAAGCAACTGAGTCCAAAAGTTTCTAATCTCCTTAACTAACTTCGGAGCCTCTCATGTAGAACTACATCTACTTCCGATGGATCCATTAACCATACTCTCATCTGAAATAACATTTCCAGGAAACTAACCCTTTTCAACCAAAATTCTCACTCGAATAACTTAGCATAAAACTTCGTCTCTTTTCAACACTTGTAATTCAAATCTCAAACACTTTACTCATTCTTCCTCTTAGTTTATAACAGATCCGAATATCCTCAATCGAAACCACTACGAACTTATCCAATTAAATATGGAAGATACGATTCCTCTACTCCATAAACATTAGAGACACGTTACTAACACCAAATACCATCACTGTACGTTGCAATTCCCAACCAAAATCCAAAAGATATAAATCCTTAAAGCTTTTGCAAAACTTTTCACTAGGTAACTGGTTACTCACACAATTCACCACTCTTATCAAACATTCCAAACAATTGTAACTCACTCAAACTCAACCAAACCATTCTAGTCATCTCTTCATGAAAGTGGACACTTATTCTCAATCATTACCTTATTCAACTGTTAGTAATCCATACCCAATTTCTTCTCCTGACCGTCCAATTCTGCAATTCCAACATGTATCAACAACCAACCAAAAAGAATTCTCAAACACAATGTTACATCCACCCACAAGGGTTTCCTCACAATTTCCATTAATGCCTTAAAACTCCAAGGACTCCAAACCCACCAGAACTCTAAGTTTGCTGTCCATAGTCTCAATACCATTATACTTGTTATTCCCTTCCATCATCCTTCCTTTTGTTACCAACAATACTGGAGCTCTCTAAGACAACACCTTAATGTTCCATCCAAAAACACATCTGAAAACTATGCCCAACTGACGGCCCATCATTGCGACTTCCTGCCAATTCCCATAACACTACCATCACAGACAAAACAAACATCTTATTCCCATCTACTAAGAGTTTCCTACTTACTTAGCAGATATAAACCTCAACTATCCACCTTCGTCCAATTAAGTTCAATCTCTACTCTCTGTGAAGCAGTCCTTAAATAAAACCCAATCATTCTCTCTCAATGACTTCCCAACTGGACTAACATACCAAAACCTCTAATCCATTTCATCTTCCGATATTAGCTTCTTCATCGACTCATCAAAACAATCTGTAATCATCTACTTAAATTCCAAACAATTCATTTCACACACTATCAAAGCCAGAAAGACCCGCCTATTCCATCCAACATAATTTCCGTCTGCTATCAACAAGAGATTAAGGGTGATCAGTTCCTCAATTTGCCAATAGACAGTCGACAATCATGATGGGGCATAAACCATCTTTACCAAACTATAATAGCCTTTCTTGCATCCCATACACAAAACTACCTAAGGTACAAATCCTTAGTTGACATAAACCTTACCTCCGCATTTTTTACGGAATCGGGAACAACACTGTCCAAACAACACTTACAATCTTGCAATTCACAACACACTGAGCCAGCGCTCCACACCTGAAGCAACATGGAGGAGTACCAACTTCTCCCCCACTTATCTCATTCTAACCCCTGAAAACAAAGAATTAGAAAACCAGAAAGCACTGACAGTGTTTCACACACATATCACGTACTAAGGGGCAAACAACAACGATAGTATTCAACTGTCACACCAACAGACTCAACAACCGACTCAACATTGGCTCTGATACCACTATTGTAACACCCCCTTTTATACCCCCAAATATATCAATTAATCATTTAGGCACGTATTCAAAATTTCATCAGAGTATAATCATAACATGGTATAAAAGAGATATGCCACAACACACATGAAATTAAAACACATACAACACCTGCTCATAAGATATGCAACAGTGGGGTAACTTATCAATCGAGGAATCTACGTCCTTACACCCACATTTCAATATTTAGCATAAAATCGGAACAACTAAACATTGAATAACAACCACATATATAAACATCATATATATACATATATCAACCAGTATGATTCATCAACATCAGTCATGGTATATACACAAAGTCATCAACCAGATACATATGCAAATGTATCACAAAAAGGAAATCAAAAGCATCCTAGCTACCCGGTGCTACATATCAGAGCCAACCGAGTAACACGGACATGAAGCCACGCTTCACAAAAAGACCGCCAGCAAGCCTACTCTGCAATGCCTCGTAGAGCATTATAAAATAGCAGAAGGGTGAGAAATATTATCATAATAATGTTGCATATAATTATATATCTCAACATATAATACACATATACCACATTCTCACCACAACTCATCACTATGCATGTATATATACATATAACACCAAGCATATACCATAAATCAAATACACGGCATAACAATCCGTAATTACCGCATCCTTCACATAGGCATATTCATTCATTGATACCACTATTGTAACACCCCCTTTTATACCCCCAAATATATCAATTAATCATTTAGGCACGTATTCAAAATTTCATCAGAGTATAATCATAACATGGTATAAAAGAGATATGCCACAACACACATGAAATTAAAACACATATAACACCTGCTCATAAGATATGCAACAGTGGGGTAACTTATCAATCGAGGAATCTACGTCCTTACACCCACATTTCAATATTTAGCATAAAAGCGGAACAACTAAACATTGAATAACAACCACATATATAAACATCATATATATACATATATCAACCAGTATGATTCATCAACATCAGTCATGGTATATACACAAAGTCATCAACCAGATACATATGCAAATGTATCACAAAAAGGAAATCAAAAGCATCCTAGCTACCCGGTGCTACATATCAGAGCCAACCGACTAACACGGACATGAAGCCATGCTTCACAAAAAGACCGCCAGCAAGCCTACTCTGCAATGCCTCGTAGAGCATTATAAAACAGCAGAAGGGTGAGAAATATTATCATAATAACGTTGCATATAATTATATATCTCAACATATAATACACATATACCACATTCTCACCACAACTCATCACTATGCATGTATATATACATATAACACCAAGCATATACCATAAATCAAATACACGGCATAACAATCCGTAATTACCGCATCCTTCACATAGGCATATTCATTCATGCTCATATACATGTATCCCCAATACATCTCAATTCATCACCATTCATTCAACATAGCACACATACATGTTTATTCACCAATGTATCATTACAAAGATACAACTCTTATCGCCATTCATCACATCTTACTCAATATACATCGCAAGGCATATATATATATACAAAACCAAGCATATTCATCACAATGCTTATCATTCAACATAAATACATATATTCATGTTCATTCATCAATGCACATATACAAAGATGACCAATGCAAATCATAGAGACCGACTCGCGACTCTATGCAAATGCAATGCGGTACCGACTCCTTTCATCTCAAGTTCAATTGAAGAACTTGTTGGAACCATTCGCTCACACCTATCACATAGACTCACGACGTTCACCCATTGCTCACACCTATCACATAGGCTCACAAGGTTTATGGATTGCTCACACCTATCACATAGGCTCACAACCCGACTGCTCACACCTATCACATAGGCTCACAAGGTTTATGGATTGCTCACACCTATCACATAGGCTCACAACCCGACTGCTCACACCTATCACATAGGCTCACAATCGTTTGTAATCATCGCTCACACCTTTCACATAGGCTCACGACGTTACAACGGATTCATCTTAGAACCCCTCAATGCAAGAATGCACATCATGATGTTTCACATACAACATGACTCATGACACTCTTGAAATGCATACATAGTCACAATATAGTCATGCATTTATCTCATACATATCACATACAATCCATACACATTCACCTCAATCAAGCCAAACGACAACAAACCGCACTTTACATTTAATCGGAAAAGTCGGCCAAAAGTCGGCTAAAAATAATATTTCTCATCACCACATAATAGCACATATTTTTAGCTTCACATCGATATAAAGAACACATAAATCGGATAACCGAGTAAAAAGATATGGATATTTCAAAATAACGCAAAAACATAAACCGGAGGCCCGACACTACGAAACGGTTCGAAAATACTGTTCCAATTGGACCAGGTTTAGACCTCAAAACCATTTTTCCTAGAAAGAACATCTCGTTAGCTTCCTAACGCTTCGAACGGGGGTCAAAACCGACTTACGGATCAAAAGATATGAATTTCTGAAGTTTCCCCGACAAACCAGAATTTTCTGGTTCAGCTCAGTATGTATAATACATAGGCTTATGTATCGATGCATAAAGGCCACATGTATCGATACATAGCACGCATGTGTCGACGCATGCTGTAGTGAAAATGTTGTTTTCTTAAATTTCTACAGTATGTATCGATGCATAAGGGTTATGTATCGATACATAAACCATTTCGTATTGATACATGGCTGTTATGTATCGATGCATAGCCCTGTTTTTCTCAAAAACCAGATTTCTCAAATTACACCCTTGCTGTCATTTTTTCCAAATGCCCGAAAACTCAACTAAATCGAACATTTTCACCGAAACAAACATATACGCGCAACCACCAAATACATAAGAACAATTTAGAACACATAAACGAAATTTCTACGACGTTCGATTTTTCGATTAAATTTCAACCTTTCAAAAACCAGAATTTTCAAACATCACCAAATCGAATAAAAAGCCCGCTATACGACGACCTAACCTTACTCGATACAAATACGTAATTTATTTCGAAATTCATCCGTGAAAACATCGATTTCTATCGATTTCCTACAATTCGACCTAAACGGAAAAAAACAACGGAAACATAATGAAAACTAACCAAAACATAACCAAACTTCATGAAACTTTAAACAGCAGCTCACATACATATAACCAACCAACACATGTATTTATACGACTTTTCGACCGTAAAAACATCGGTTTCTATCGATTTCGTCAAATACGGCATAAACGGAAACATATGGAAAACCAACCAAAACATCCACACAAAACACATACATAATCATACACAAAGTTAGGATAACAATATTTCACACCCTTACCCGATTAAATCGACTCCAAAAGATTGATCTTGGTGATTTTCCACACTTTTCTCTTTGCTCTTCTCTTTTCTCTTCTCTTTTCCTTCTTCTTCTCTTTTTCTCTCAAAATTCTGTTTTCTCTCTTTCTCACCTCTAACTTTCTATTTTAATAAAACAAATATCTATCCCCACAAAAAGACCAAAATACCCCTACACTCAAATATCTCGCAAACGCTCTCAAAACGCGACAAAATATAATCACGACGAAAAATAACATTTTTCTAAATAAAAGTCGAAAATAAAATAATATAATAATAAAATAATCAAAACGACTCGATTAATTAAATAAGACAAAACTGGGGCGTTACAACTCTCTCCCACTTAGACATTTTCGTCCTCGAAAATATACTGAGACGAACAACTCCGGACACGACTCTCGCATCCGACTAACAAACCAACATGCCAACAAAAGGCACACCACAAATAACACAACTGACAAACCACCGTGCTAATAACAGATACAACAACGACACGACAACGACGACGACAACAACGACAAGATGCAAAGCCCATACAATGCACTTGACGACCAACTCACAACTCAAGGAAAACCACGATACCAACACACAGGTTCACTCTAGAACCGAGACACAACAAGATCGTTACCATCACCGTAGATCACACTCCCCTAATTCACCACAAGGAATTAGCCACACACACTCGAACCATCACGATGGAAACGAGGCAACAACACAAACAAGAACACAAGTTCCACACGTAAATACAAAATGTGCCACCTCACGCTTCCGCTGAGCACTCTGATTACTCGCAACCATCAAAACTATCAATTTCACGTCCAAAGTCTAACTCTTTCTCATATTCACCAAAAAGCACTGTTCACTTTAATATTACCAACCTCACATTCTCCTGTGTTATCTCATACACCATACACAAGTCTCGGAATTGCTCAAATAATTCTAACTCCCTGACCATCAAAACAGACATGCATAGAAACTTCCGACTTAACTTTTCAGGCACAACAACAGCTTTTCCCCGAAGGATAATCCAAGCCAAATTCATAACTCATCACGAACTCTAACCATCCTTGTTGTCTCATACTCTATTCCTTTAGACCAAACAAGTACTCAATATTCTTGCGATTACCAAACACTTCGAACCTAGAACCATAAAGATAATACCTCCAAATATTCCAACACAATACCACCGTAACCAATTTCCAAATCCATAATAATACAAATCCTTTTATAAATCCTCAATTGTCGTAAAGCATAAGCCACGACTTTACCCTCTTGCATTACCATGTTGACTAAACTCATCAAAGACACATCACAATACCCCAAAACCGGTTTATTAGGATCACACAAAATCAAAGCTAAAACCGTAGACAACTTCTACTCCAGCTCACCAAAACTTACTCACAACGAACATCCAAACAAACGACTCACCTTTTGTAAGTCAACTGAGATACCAGAAGTACGAACTTAACAAAGTCTTCCATAACCTGTAATAACAAGCAACTGAGTCCAAAAGTTTCTAATCTCCTTAACTAACTTCGGAGCCTCTCATGTAGAACTACATCTACTTCCGATGGATCCATTAACCATACTCTCATCTGAAATAACATTTCCAGGAAACTAACCCTTTTCAACCAAAATTCTCACTCGAATAACTTAGCATAAAACTTCGTCTCTTTTCAACACTTGTAATTCAAATCTCAAACACTTTACTCATTCTTCCTCTTAGTTTATAACAGATCCGAATATCCTCAATCGAAACCACTACGAACTTATCCAATTAAATATGGAAGATACGATTCCTCTACTCCATAAACATTAGAGACACGTTACTAACACCAAATACCATCACTGTACGTTGCAATTCCCAACCAAAATCCAAAAGATATAAATCCTTAAAGCTTTTGCAAAACTTTTCACTGGGTAACTGGTTACTCACACAATTCACCACTCTTATCAAACATTCCAAACAATTGTAACTCACTCAAACTCAACCAAACCATTCTAGTCATCTCTTCATGAAAGTGGACACTTATTCTCAACCATTACCTTATTCAACTGTTAGTAATCCATACCCAATTTCTTCTCCTGACCGTCCAATTCCGCAATTCCAACATGTATCAACAACCAACCAAAAAGAATTCTCAAACACAATGTTACATCCACCCACAAGGGTTTCCTCGCAATTTCCATTAATGCCTTAAAACTCCAAGGACTCCAAACCCACCAGAACTCTAACTTTGCTGTCCATAGTCTCAATACCATTATACTTGTTATTCCCTTCCATCATCCTTCCTTTTGTTACCAACAATACTGGAGCTCTCTAAGACAACACCTTAATGTTCCATCCAAAAACACATCTGAAAACTATGCCCAACTGACGGCCCATCACTGCGACTTCCTGCCAATTCCCATAACACTACCATCACAGACAAAACAAACATCTTATTCCCATCTACTAAGAGTTTCCTACTTACTTAGCAGATATAAACCTCAACTATTCACCTTCGTCCAATTAAGTTCAATCTCTACTCTCTGTGAAGCAGTCCTTAAATAAAACCCAATCATTCTCTCTCAATGACTTCCCAACTGGACTAACATACCAAAACCTCTAATCCATTTCATCTTCCGATATTAGCTTCTTCATCGACTCATCAAAACAATCTGTAATCATCTACTTAAATTCCAAACAATTCATTTCACACACTATCAAAGCCAGAAAGACCCGCCTATTCCATCCAACATAATTTCTGTCTGCTATCAACAAGAGATTAAGGGTGATCAGTTCCTCAATTTGCCAATAGACAGTCGACAATCATGATGGGGCATAAACCATCTTTACCAAACTATAATAGCCTTTCTTGCATCCCATACACAAAACTACCTAAGGTACAAATCCTTAGTTGACATAAACCTTACCTCCGCATTTTTTACGGAATCGGGAACAACACTGTCCAAACAACACTTACAATCTTGCAATTCACAACACACTGAGCCAGCGCTCCACACCTGAAGCAACATGGAGGAGTACCAACTTCTCCCCCACTTATCTCATTCTAACCCCTGAAAATAAAGAATTAGAAAACCAGAAAGCACTGACAGTGTTTCACACACATATCACGTACTAAGGGGCAAACAACAACGATAGTATTCAACTGTCACACCAACAGACTCAACAACCGACTCAACATTGGCTCTGATACCACTATTGTAACACCCCCTTTTATACCCCCAAATATATCAATTAATCATTTAGGCACGTATTCAAAATTTCATCAGAGTATAATCATAACATGGTATAAAAGAGATATGCCACAACACACATGAAATTAAAACACATACAACACCTGCTCATAAGATATGCAACAGTGGGGTAACTTATCAATCGAGGAATCTACGTCCTTACACCCACATTTCAATATTTAGCATAAAATCGGAACAACTAAACATTGAATAACAACCACATATATAAACATCATATATATACATATATCAACCAGTATGATTCATCAACATCAGTCATGGTATATACACAAAGTCATCAACCAGATACATATGCAAATGTATCACAAAAAGGAAATCAAAAGCATCCTAGCTACCCGGTGCTACATATCAGAGCCAACCGAGTAACACGGACATGAAGCCACGCTTCACAAAAAGACCGCCAGCAAGCCTACTCTGCAATGCCTCGTAGAGCATTATAAAATAGCAGAAGGGTGAGAAATATTATCATAATAATGTTGCATATAATTATATATCTCAACATATAATACACATATACCACATTCTCACCACAACTCATCACTATGCATGTATATATACATATAACACCAAGCATATACCATAAATCAAATACACGGCATAACAATCCGTAATTACCGCATCCTTCACATAGGCATATTCATTCATTGATACCACTATTGTAACACCCCCTTTTATACCCCCAAATATATCAATTAATCATTTAGGCACGTATTCAAAATTTCATCAGAGTATAATCATAACATGGTATAAAAGAGATATGCCACAACACACATGAAATTAAAACACATATAACACCTGCTCATAAGATATGCAACAGTGGGGTAACTTATCAATCGAGGAATCTACGTCCTTACACCCACATTTCAATATTTAGCATAAAAGCGGAACAACTAAACATTGAATAACAACCACATATATAAACATCATATATATACATATATCAACCAGTATGATTCATCAACATCAGTCATGGTATATACACAAAGTCATCAACCAGATACATATGCAAATGTATCACAAAAAGGAAATCAAAAGCATCCTAGCTACCCGGTGCTACATATCAGAGCCAACCGACTAACACGGACATGAAGCCATGCTTCACAAAAAGACCGCCAGCAAGCCTACTCTGCAATGCCTCGTAGAGCATTATAAAACAGCAGAAGGGTGAGAAATATTATCATAATAACGTTGCATATAATTATATATCTCAACATATAATACACATATACCACATTCTCACCACAACTCATCACTATGCATGTATATATACATATAACACCAAGCATATACCGTAAATCAAATACACGGCATAACAATCCGTAATTACCGCATCCTTCACATAGGCATATTCATTCATGCTCATATACATGTATCCCCAATACATCTCAATTCATCACCATTCATTCAACATAGCACACATACATGTTTATTCACCAATGTATCATTACAAAGATACAACTCTTATCGCCATTCATCACATCTTACTCAATATACATCGCAAGGCATATATATATATACAAAACCAAGCATATTCATCACAATGCTTATCATTCAACATAAATACATATATTCATGTTCATTCATCAATGCACATATACAAAGATGACCAATGCAAATCATAGAGACCGACTCGCGACTCTATGCAAATGCAATGCGGGTACCGACTCCTTTCATCTCAAGTTCAATTGAAGAACTTGTTGGAACCATTCGCTCACACCTATCACATAGACTCACGACGTTCACCCATTGCTCACACCTATCACATAGGCTCACAAGGTTTATGGATTGCTCACACCTATCACATAGGCTCACAACCCGACTGCTCACACCTATCACATAGGCTCACAAGGTTTATGGATTGCTCACACCTATCACATAGGCTCACAACCCGACTGCTCACACCTATCACATAGGCTCACAATCGTTTGTAATCATCGCTCACACCTTTCACATAGGCTCACGACGTTACAACGGATTCATCTTAGAACCCCTCAATGCAAGAATGCACATCATGATGTTTCACATACAACATGACTCATGACACTCTTGAAATGCATACATAGTCACAATATAGTCATGCATTTATCTCATACATATCACATACAATCCATACACATTCACCTCAATCAAGCCAAACGACAACAAACCGCACTTTACATTTAATCGGAAAAGTCGGCCAAAAGTCGGCTAAAAATAATATTTCTCATCACCACATAATAGCACATATTTTTAGCTTCACATTGATATAAAGAACACATAAATCGGATAACCGAGTAAAAAGATATGGATATTTCAAAATAACGCAAAAACATAAACCGGAGGCCCGACACTACGAAACGGTTCGAAAATACTGTTCTAATTGGACCAGGTTTAGACCTCAAAACCATTTTTCCTAGAAAGAACATCTCGTTAGCCTCCTAACGCTTCGAACGGGGGTCAAAACCGACTTACGGATCAAAAGATATGAATTTCCGAAGTTTCCCCGACAAACCAGAATTTTCTGGTTCAGCTCAGTATGTATAATACATAGGCTTATGTATCGATGCATAAAGGCCACATGTATCGATACATAGCACGCATGTGTCGACGCATGCTGTAGTGAAAATGTTGTTTTCTTAAATTTCTACAGTATGTATCGATGCATAAGGGTTATGTATCGATACATAAACCATTTCGTATTGATACATGGCTGTTATGTATCGATGCATAGCCCTGTTTTTCTCAAAAACCAGATTTCTCAAATTACACCCTTGCTGTCATTTTTTCCAAATGCCCGAAAACTCAACTAAATCGAACATTTTCACCGAAACAAACATATACGCGCAACCACCAAATACATAAGAACAATTTAGAACACATAAACGAAATTTCTACGACGTTCGATTTTTCGATTAAATTTCAACCTTTCAAAAACCAGAATTTTCAAACATCACCAAATCGAATAAAAAGCCCGCTATACGACGACCTAACCTTACTCGATACAACTACGTAATTTATTTCGAAATTCATCCGTGAAAACATCGATTTCTATCGATTTCCTACAATTCGACCTAAACGGAAAAAAACAACGGAAACATAACGAAAACTAACCAAAACATAACCAAACTTCATGAAACTTTAAACAGCAGCTCACATACATATAACCAACCAACACATGTATTTATACGACTTTTCGACCGTAAAAACATCGGTTTCTATCGATTTCGTCAAATACGGCATAAACGGAAACATATGGAAAACCAACCAAAACATCCACACAAAACACATACATAATCATACACAAAGTTAGGATAACAATATTTCACACCCTTACCCGATTAAATCGACTCCAAAAGATTGATCTTGGTGATTTTCCACACTTTTCTCTTTGCTCTTCTCTTTTCTCTTCTCTTTTCCTTCTTCTTCTCTTTCTCTCTCAAAATTCTGTTTTTCTCTCTTTCTCACCTCTAACTTTCTATTTTAATAAAACAAATATCTATCCCCACAAAAAGACCAAAATACCCCTACACTCAAATATCTCGCAAACGCTCTCAAAATGCGACAAAATATAATCACGACGAAAAATAACATTTTTCTAAATAAAAGTCGAAAATAAAATAATATAATAATAAAATAATCAAAACGACTCGATTAATTAAATAAGACAAAACTGGGGCGTTACAACTCTCCCCCACTTAGAAATTTTCGTCCTCGAAAATATACTGAGACGAACAACTCCGGACACGACTCTCGCATCCGACTAACAAACCAACATGCCAACAAAAGGCACACCACAAATAACACAACTGACAAACCACCGTGCTAATAGCAGATACAACAACGACATGACAACGACGACGACAACAACGACAAGATGCAAAGCCCATACAATGCACTTGACGACCAACTCACAACTCAAGGAAAACCACGATACCAACACACAGGTTCACTCTAGAACCGAGACACAACAAGATCGTTACCATCACCGTAGATCACACTCCCCTAATTCACCACAAGGAATTAGCCACACACACTCGAACCATCACGATGGAAACGAGGCAACAACACAAACAAGAACACAAGTTCCACACGTAAATACAAAATGTGCCACCTCACGCTTCCGCTGAGCACTCTGATTACTCGCAACCATCAAAACTATCAATTTCACGTCCAAAGTCTAACTCTTTCTCATATTCGCCAAAAAGCATTGTTCACTTTAATATTACCAACCTCACATTCTCCTGTGTTATCTCATACACCATACACAAGTCTCGGAATTGCTCAAATAATTCTAACTCCCTGACCATCAAAACAGACATGCATAGAAACTTCCGACTTAACTTTTCAGGCACAACAACAGCTTTTCCCCGAAGGATAATCCAAGCCAAATTCATAACTCATCACGAACTCTAACCATCCTTGTTGTCTCATACTCTATTCCTTTAGACCAAACAAGTACTCAATATTCTTGCGATTACCAAACACTTCGAACCTAGAACCATAAAGATAATACCTCCAAATATTCCAACACAATACCACCGTAACCAATTTCCAAATCCATAATAATACAAATCCTTTTATAAATCCTCAATTGTCGTAAAGCATAAGCCACGACTTTACCCTCTTGCATTACCATGTTGACTAAACTCATCAAAGACACATCACAATACCCCAAAACCGGTTTATTAGGATCACACAAAATCAAAGCTAAAACCGTAGACAACTTCTACTCCAGCTCACCAAAACTTACTCACAACGAACATCCAAACAAACGACTCACCTTTTGTAAGTCAACTGAGATACCAGAAGTACGAACTTAACAAAGTCTTCCATAACCTGTAATAACAACCAACTGAGTCCAAAAGTTTCTAATCTCCTTAACTAACTTCGGAGCCTCTCATGTAGAACTACATCTACTTCCGATGGATCCATTAACCATACTCTCATCTGAAATAACATTTCCAGGAAACTAACCCTTTTCAACCAAAATTCTCACTCGAATAACTTAGCATAAAACTTCGTCTCTTTTCAACACTTGTAATTCAAATCTCAAACACTTTACTCATTCTTCCTCTTAGTTTATAACAGATCCGAATATCCTCAATCGAAACCACTACGAACTTATCCAATTAAATATGGAAGATACGATTCCTCTACTCCATAAACATTAGAGACACGTTACTAACACCAAATACCATCACTGTACGTTGCAATTCCCAACCAAAATCCAAAAGATATAAATCCTTAAAGCTTTTGCAAAACTTTTCACTGGGTAACTGGTTACTCACACAATTCACCACTCTTATCAAACATTCCAAACAATTGTAACTCACTCAAACTCAACCAAACCATTCTAGTCATCTCTTCATGAAAGTGGACACTTATTCTCAATCATTACCTTATTCAACTGTTAGTAATCCATACCCAATTTCTTCTCCTGACCGTCCAATTCCGCAATTCCAACATGTATCAACAACCAACCAAAAAGAATTCTCAAACACAATGTTACATCCACCCACAAGGGTTTCCTCGCAATTTCCATTAATGCCTTAAAACTCCAAGGACTCCAAACCCACCAGAACTCTAAGTTTGCTGTCCATAGTCTCAATACCATTATACTTGTTATTCCCTTCCATCATCCTTCCTTTTGTTACCAACAATACTGGAGCTCTCTAAGACAACACCTTAATGTTCCATCCAAAAACACATCTGAAAACTATGCCCAACTGACGGCCCATCACTGCGACTTCCTGCCAATTCCCATAACACTACCATCACAGACAAAACAAACATCTTATTCCCATCTACTAAGAGTTTCCTACTTACTTAGCAGATATAAACCTCAACTATTCACCTTCGTCCAATTAAGTTCAATCTCTACTCTCTGTGAAGCAGTCCTTAAATAAAACCCAATCATTCTCTCTCAATGACTTCCCAACTGGACTAACATACCAAAACCTCTAATCCATTTCATCTTCCGATATTAGCATCTTTACTCGACTCATCAAAACAATCTGTAATCATCTACTTAAATTCCAAACAATTCATTTCACACACTATCAAAGCCAGAAAGACCCGCCTATTCCATCCAACATAATTTCCGTCTGCTATCAACAAGAGATTAAGGGTGATCAGTTCCTCAATTTGCCAATAGACAGTCGACAATCATGATGGGGCATAAACCGTCTTTACCAAACTATAATAGCCTTTCTTGCATCCCATACACAAAACTACCTAAGGTACAAATCCTTAGTTGACATAAACCTTACCTCCGCATTTCTTACGGAATCGGGAACAACACTGTCCAAACAACACTTACAATCTTGCAATTCACAACACACTGAGCCAGCGCTCCACACCTGAAGCAACATGGAGGAGTACCAACTTCTCCCCCACTTATCTCATTCTAACCCCTGAAAACAAAGAATTAGAAAACCAGAAAGCACTGACAGTGTTTCACACACATATCACGTACTAAGGGGCAAACAACAACGATAGTATTCAACTGTCACACCAACAGACTCAACAACCGACTCAACACTGGCTCTGATACCACTATTGTAACACCCCCTTTTATACCCCCAAATATATCAATTAATCATTTAGGCACGTATTCAAAATTTCATCAGAGTATAATCATAACATGGTATAAAAGAGATATGCCACAACACACATGAAATTAAAACACATACAACACCTGCTCATAAGATATGCAACAGTGGGGTAACTTATCAATCGAGGAACCTACGTCCTTACACCCACATTTCAATATTTAGCATAAAAGCGGAACAACTAAACATTGAATAACAACCACATATATAAACATCATATATATACATATATCAACCAGTATGATTCATCAACATCAGTCATGGTATATACACAAAGTCATCAACCAGATACATATGCAAATGTATCACAAAAAGGAAATCAAAAGCATCCTAGCTACCCGGTGCTACATATCAGAGCCAACCGAGTAACACGGACATGAAGCCACGCTTCACAAAAAGACCGCCAGCAAGCCTACTCTGCAATGCCTCGTAGAGCATTATAAAATAGCAGAAGGGTGAGAAATATTATCATAATAATGTTGCATATAATTATATATCTCAACATATAATACACATATACCACATTCTCACCACAACTCATCACTATGCATGTATATATACATATAACACCAAGCATATACCATAAATCAAATACACGGCATAACAATCCGTAATTACCGCATCCTTCACATAGGCATATTCATTCATTGATACCACTATTGTAACACCCCCTTTTATACCCCCAAATATATCAATTAATCATTTAGGCACGTATTCAAAATTTCATCAGAGTATAATCATAACATGGTATAAAAGAGATATGCCACAACACACATGAAATTAAAACACATATAACACCTGCTCATAAGATATGCAACAGTGGGGTAACTTATCAATCGAGGAATCTACGTCCTTACACCCACATTTCAATATTTAGCATAAAAGCGGAACAACTAAACATTGAATAACAACCACATATATAAACATCATATATATACATATATCAACCAGTATGATTCATCAACATCAGTCATGGTATATACACAAAGTCATCAACCAGATACATATGCAAATGTATCACAAAAAGGAAATCAAAAGCATCCTAGCTACCCGGTGCTACATATCAGAGCCAACCGACTAACACGGACATGAAGCCATGCTTCACAAAAAGACCGCCAGCAAGCCTACTCTGCAATGCCTCGTAGAGCATTATAAAACAGCAGAAGGGTGAGAAATATTATCATAATAACGTTGCATATAATTATATATCTCAACATATAATACACATATACCACATTCTCACCACAACTCATCACTATGCATGTATATATACATATAACACCAAGCATATACCATAAATCAAATACACGGCATAACAATCCGTAATTACCGCATCCTTCACATAGGCATATTCATTCATGCTCATATACATGTATCCCCAATACATCTCAATTCATCACCATTCATTCAACATAGCACACATACATGTTTATTCACCAATGTATCATTACAAAGATACAACTCTTATCGCCATTCATCACATCTTACTCAATATACATCGCAAGGCATATATATATATACAAAACCAAGCATATTCATCACAATGCTTATCATTCAACATAAATACATATATTCATGTTCATTCATCAATGCACATATACAAAGATGACCAATGCAAATCATAGAGACCGACTCGCGACTCTATGCAAATGCAATGCGGTACCGACTCCTTTCATCTCAAGTTCAATTGAAGAACTTGTTGGAACCATTCGCTCACACCTATCACATAGACTCACGACGTTCACCCATTGCTCACACCTATCACATAGGCTCACAAGGTTTATGGATTGCTCACACCTATCACATAGGCTCACAACCCGACTGCTCACACCTATCACATAGGCTCACAAGGTTTATGGATTGCTCACACCTATCACATAGGCTCACAACCCGACTGCTCACACCTATCACATAGGCTCACAATCGTTTGTAATCATCGCTCACACCTTTCACATAGGCTCACGACGTTACAACGGATTCATCTTAGAACCCCTCAATGCAAGAATGCACATCATGATGTTTCACATACAACATGACTCATGACACTCTTGAAATGCATACATAGTCACAATATAGTCATGCATTTATCTCATACATATCACATACAATCCATACACATTCACCTCAATCAAGCCAAACGACAACAAACCGCACTTTACATTTAATCGGAAAAGTCGGCCAAAAGTCGGCTAAAAATAATATTTCTCATCACCACATAATAGCACATATTTTTAGCTTCACATCGATATAAAGAACACATAAATCGGATAACCGAGTAAAAAGATATGGATATTTCAAAATAACGCAAAAACATAAACCGGAGGCCCGACACTACGAAACGGTTCGAAAATACTGTTCTAATTGGACCAGGTTTAGACCTCAAAACCATTTTTCCTAGAAAGAACATCTCGTTAGCCTCCTAACGCTTCGAACGGGGGTCAAAACCGACTTACGGATCAAAAGATATGAATTTCCGAAGTTTCCCCGACAAACCAGAATTTTCTGGTTCAGCTCAGTATGTATAATACATAGGCTTATGTATCGATGCATAAAGGCCACATGTATCGATACATAGCACGCATGTGTCGACGCATGCTGTAGTGAAAATGTTGTTTTCTTAAATTTCTACAGTATGTATCGATGCATAAGGGTTATGTATCGATACATAAACCATTTCGTATTGATACATGGCTGTTATGTATCGATGCATAGCCCTGTTTTTCTCAAAAACCAGATTTCTCAAATTACACCCTTGCTGTCATTTTTTCCAAATGCCCGAAAACTCAACTAAATCGAACATTTTCACCGAAACAAACATATACGCGCAACCACCAAATACATAAGAACAATTTAGAACACATAAACGAAATTTCTACGACGTTCGATTTTTCGATTAAATTTCAACCTTTCAAAAACCAGAATTTTCAAACATCACCAAATCGAATAAAAAGCCCGCTATACGACGACCTAACCTTACTCGATACAACTACGTAATTTATTTCGAAATTCATCCGTGAAAACATCGATTTCTATCGATTTCCTACAATTCGACCTAAACGGAAAAAAACAACGGAAACATAACGAAAACTAACCAAAACATAACCAAACTTCATGAAACTTTAAACAGCAGCTCACATACATATAACCAACCAACACATGTATTTATACGACTTTTCGACCGTAAAAACATCGGTTTCTATCGATTTCGTCAAATACGGCATAAACGGAAACATATGGAAAACCAACCAAAACATCCACACAAAACACATACATAATCATACACAAAGTTAGGATAACAATATTTCACACCCTTACCCGATTAAATCGACTCCAAAAGATTGATCTTGGTGATTTTCCACACTTTTCTCTTTGCTCTTCTCTTTTCTCTTCTCTTTTCCTTCTTCTTCTCTTTCTCTCTCAAAATTCTGTTTTTCTCTCTTTCTCACCTCTAACTTTCTATTTTAATAAAACAAATATCTATCCCCACAAAAAGACCAAAATACCCCTACACTCAAATATCTCGCAAACGCTCTCAAAATGCGACAAAATATAATCACGACGAAAAATAACATTTTTCTAAATAAAAGTCGAAAATAAAATAATATAATAATAAAATAATCAAAACGACTCGATTAATTAAATAAGACAAAACTGGGGCGTTACAACTCTCCCCCACTTAGAAATTTTCGTCCTCGAAAATATACTGAGACGAACAACTCCGGACACGACTCTCGCATCCGACTAACAAACCAACATGCCAACAAAAGGCACACCACAAATAACACAACTGACAAACCACCGTGCTAATAGCAGATACAACAACGACATGACAACGACGACGACAACAACGACAAGATGCAAAGCCCATACAATGCACTTGACGACCAACTCACAACTCAAGGAAAACCACGATACCAACACACAGGTTCACTCTAGAACCGAGACACAACAAGATCGTTACCATCACCGTAGATCACACTCCCCTAATTCACCACAAGGAATTAGCCACACACACTCGAACCATCACGATGGAAACGAGGCAACAACACAAACAAGAACACAAGTTCCACACGTAAATACAAAATGTGCCACCTCACGCTTCCGCTGAGCACTCTGATTACTCGCAACCATCAAAACTATCAATTTCACGTCCAAAGTCTAACTCTTTCTCATATTCGCCAAAAAGCATTGTTCACTTTAATATTACCAACCTCACATTCTCCTGTGTTATCTCATACACCATACACAAGTCTCGGAATTGCTCAAATAATTCTAACTCCCTGACCATCAAAACAGACATGCATAGAAACTTCCGACTTAACTTTTCAGGCACAACAACAGCTTTTCCCCGAAGGATAATCCAAGCCAAATTCATAACTCATCACGAACTCTAACCATCCTTGTTGTCTCATACTCTATTCCTTTAGACCAAACAAGTACTCAATATTCTTGCGATTACCAAACACTTCGAACCTAGAACCATAAAGATAATACCTCCAAATATTCCAACACAATACCACCGTAACCAATTTCCAAATCCATAATAATACAAATCCTTTTATAAATCCTCAATTGTCGTAAAGCATAAGCCACGACTTTACCCTCTTGCATTACCATGTTGACTAAACTCATCAAAGACACATCACAATACCCCAAAACCGGTTTATTAGGATCACACAAAATCAAAGCTAAAACCGTAGACAACTTCTACTCCAGCTCACCAAAACTTACTCACAACGAACATCCAAACAAACGACTCACCTTTTGTAAGTCAACTGAGATACCAGAAGTACGAACTTAACAAAGTCTTCCATAACCTGTAATAACAACCAACTGAGTCCAAAAGTTTCTAATCTCCTTAACTAACTTCGGAGCCTCTCATGTAGAACTACATCTACTTCCGATGGATCCATTAACCATACTCTCATCTGAAATAACATTTCCAGGAAACTAACCCTTTTCAACCAAAATTCTCACTCGAATAACTTAGCATAAAACTTCGTCTCTTTTCAACACTTGTAATTCAAATCTCAAACACTTTACTCATTCTTCCTCTTAGTTTATAACAGATCCGAATATCCTCAATCGAAACCACTACGAACTTATCCAATTAAATATGGAAGATACGATTCCTCTACTCCATAAACATTAGAGACACGTTACTAACACCAAATACCATCACTGTACGTTGCAATTCCCAACCAAAATCCAAAAGATATAAATCCTTAAAGCTTTTGCAAAACTTTTCACTGGGTAACTGGTTACTCACACAATTCACCACTCTTATCAAACATTCCAAACAATTGTAACTCACTCAAACTCAACCAAACCATTCTAGTCATCTCTTCATGAAAGTGGACACTTATTCTCAATCATTACCTTATTCAACTGTTAGTAATCCATACCCAATTTCTTCTCCTGACCGTCCAATTCCGCAATTCCAACATGTATCAACAACCAACCAAAAAGAATTCTCAAACACAATGTTACATCCACCCACAAGGGTTTCCTCGCAATTTCCATTAATGCCTTAAAACTCCAAGGACTCCAAACCCACCAGAACTCTAAGTTTGCTGTCCATAGTCTCAATACCATTATACTTGTTATTCCCTTCCATCATCCTTCCTTTTGTTACCAACAATACTGGAGCTCTCTAAGACAACACCTTAATGTTCCATCCAAAAACACATCTGAAAACTATGCCCAACTGACGGCCCATCACTGCGACTTCCTGCCAATTCCCATAACACTACCATCACAGACAAAACAAACATCTTATTCCCATCTACTAAGAGTTTCCTACTTACTTAGCAGATATAAACCTCAACTATTCACCTTCGTCCAATTAAGTTCAATCTCTACTCTCTGTGAAGCAGTCCTTAAATAAAACCCAATCATTCTCTCTCAATGACTTCCCAACTGGACTAACATACCAAAACCTCTAATCCATTTCATCTTCCGATATTAGCATCTTTACTCGACTCATCAAAACAATCTGTAATCATCTACTTAAATTCCAAACAATTCATTTCACACACTATCAAAGCCAGAAAGACCCGCCTATTCCATCCAACATAATTTCCGTCTGCTATCAACAAGAGATTAAGGGTGATCAGTTCCTCAATTTGCCAATAGACAGTCGACAATCATGATGGGGCATAAACCGTCTTTACCAAACTATAATAGCCTTTCTTGCATCCCATACACAAAACTACCTAAGGTACAAATCCTTAGTTGACATAAACCTTACCTCCGCATTTCTTACGGAATCGGGAACAACACTGTCCAAACAACACTTACAATCTTGCAATTCACAACACACTGAGCCAGCGCTCCACACCTGAAGCAACATGGAGGAGTACCAACTTCTCCCCCACTTATCTCATTCTAACCCCTGAAAACAAAGAATTAGAAAACCAGAAAGCACTGACAGTGTTTCACACACATATCACGTACTAAGGGGCAAACAACAACGATAGTATTCAACTGTCACACCAACAGACTCAACAACCGACTCAACACTGGCTCTGATACCACTATTGTAACACCCCCTTTTATACCCCCAAATATATCAATTAATCATTTAGGCACGTATTCAAAATTTCATCAGAGTATAATCATAACATGGTATAAAAGAGATATGCCACAACACACATGAAATTAAAACACATACAACACCTGCTCATAAGATATGCAACAGTGGGGTAACTTATCAATCGAGGAACCTACGTCCTTACACCCACATTTCAATATTTAGCATAAAAGCGGAACAACTAAACATTGAATAACAACCACATATATAAACATCATATATATACATATATCAACCAGTATGATTCATCAACATCAGTCATGGTATATACACAAAGTCATCAACCAGATACATATGCAAATGTATCACAAAAAGGAAATCAAAAGCATCCTAGCTACCCGGTGCTACATATCAGAGCCAACCGAGTAACACGGACATGAAGCCACGCTTCACAAAAAGACCGCCAGCAAGCCTACTCTGCAATGCCTCGTAGAGCATTATAAAATAGCAGAAGGGTGAGAAATATTATCATAATAATGTTGCATATAATTATATATCTCAACATATAATACACATATACCACATTCTCACCACAACTCATCACTATGCATGTATATATACATATAACACCAAGCATATACCATAAATCAAATACACGGCATAACAATCCGTAATTACCGCATCCTTCACATAGGCATATTCATTCATTGATACCACTATTGTAACACCCCCTTTTATACCCCCAAATATATCAATTAATCATTTAGGCACGTATTCAAAATTTCATCAGAGTATAATCATAACATGGTATAAAAGAGATATGCCACAACACACATGAAATTAAAACACATATAACACCTGCTCATAAGATATGCAACAGTGGGGTAACTTATCAATCGAGGAATCTACGTCCTTACACCCACATTTCAATATTTAGCATAAAAGCGGAACAACTAAACATTGAATAACAACCACATATATAAACATCATATATATACATATATCAACCAGTATGATTCATCAACATCAGTCATGGTATATACACAAAGTCATCAACCAGATACATATGCAAATGTATCACAAAAAGGAAATCAAAAGCATCCTAGCTACCCGGTGCTACATATCAGAGCCAACCGACTAACACGGACATGAAGCCATGCTTCACAAAAAGACCGCCAGCAAGCCTACTCTGCAATGCCTCGTAGAGCATTATAAAACAGCAGAAGGGTGAGAAATATTATCATAATAACGTTGCATATAATTATATATCTCAACATATAATACACATATACCACATTCTCACCACAACTCATCACTATGCATGTATATATACATATAACACCAAGCATATACCATAAATCAAATACACGGCATAACAATCCGTAATTACCGCATCCTTCACATAGGCATATTCATTCATGCTCATATACATGTATCCCCAATACATCTCAATTCATCACCATTCATTCAACATAGCACACATACATGTTTATTCACCAATGTATCATTACAAAGATACAACTCTTATCGCCATTCATCACATCTTACTCAATATACATCGCAAGGCATATATATATATACAAAACCAAGCATATTCATCACAATGCTTATCATTCAACATAAATACATATATTCATGTTCATTCATCAATGCACATATACAAAGATGACCAATGCAAATCATAGAGACCGACTCGCGACTCTATGCAAATGCAATGCGGGTACCGACTCCTTTCATCTCAAGTTCAATTGAAGAACTTGTTGGAACCATTCGCTCACACCTATCACATAGACTCACGACGTTCACCCATTGCTCACACCTATCACATAGGCTCACAAGGTTTATGGATTGCTCACACCTATCACATAGGCTCACAACCCGACTGCTCACACCTATCACATAGGCTCACAAGGTTTATGGATTGCTCACACCTATCACATAGGCTCACAACCCGACTGCTCACACCTATCACATAGGCTCACAATCGTTTGTAATCATCGCTCACACCTTTCACATAGGCTCACGACGTTACAACGGATTCATCTTAGAACCCCTCAATGCAAGAATGCACATCATGATGTTTCACATACAACATGACTCATGACACTCTTGAAATGCATACATAGTCACAATATAGTCATGCATTTATCTCATACATATCACATACAATCCATACACATTCACCTCAATCAAGCCAAACGACAACAAACCGCACTTTACATTTAATCGGAAAAGTCGGCCAAAAGTCGGCTAAAAATAATATTTCTCATCACCACATAATAGCACATATTTTTAGCTTCACATCGATATAAAGAACACATAAATCGGATAACCGAGTAAAAAGATATGGATATTTCAAAATAACGCAAAAACATAAACCGGAGGCCCGACACTACGAAACGGTTCGAAAATACTGTTCTAATTGGACCAGGTTTAGACCTCAAAACCATTTTTCCTAGAAAGAACATCTCGTTAGCCTCCTAACGCTTCGAACGGGGGTCAAAACCGACTTACGGATCAAAAGATATGAATTTCCGAAGTTTCCCCGACAAACCAGAATTTTCTGGTTCAGCTCAGTATGTATAATACATAGGCTTATGTATCGATGCATAAAGGCCACATGTATCGATACATAGCACGCATGTGTCGACGCATGCTGTAGTGAAAATGTTGTTTTCTTAAATTTCTACAGTATGTATCGATGCATAAGGGTTATGTATCGATACATAAACCATTTCGTATTGATACATGGCTGTTATGTATCGATGCATAGCCCTGTTTTTCTCAAAAACCAGATTTCTCAAATTACACCCTTGCTGTCATTTTTTCCAAATGCCCGAAAACTCGACTAAATCGAACATTTTCACCGAAACAAACATATACGCGCAACCACCAAATACATAAGAACAATTTAGAACACATAAACGAAATTTCTACGACGTTCGATTTTTCGATTAAATTTCAACCTTTCAAAAACTAGAATTTTCAAACATCACCAAATCGAATAAAAAGCCCGCTATACGACGATCTAACCTTACTCGATACAACTACGTAATTTATTTCGAAATTCATCCGTGAAAACATCGATTTCTATCGATTTTCTACAATTCGACCTAAACGTAAAAAAACAACGGAAACATAACGAAAACTAACCAAAACATAACCAAACTTCATGAAACTTTAAACAGCAGCTCACATACATATAACCAACCAACACATGTATTTATACGACTTTTCGACCGTAAAAACATCGGTTTCTATCGATTTCGTCAAATACGGCATAAACGGAAACATATGGAAAACCAACCAAAACATCCACACAAAACACATACATAATCATACACAAAGTTAGGATAACAATATTTCACACCCTTACCCGATTAAATCGACTCCAAAAGATTGATCTTGGTGATTTTCCACACTTTTCTCTTTGCTCTTCTCTTTTCTCCTCTCTTTTCCTTCTTCTTCTCTTTTTCTCTCAAAATTCTGTTTTTCTCTCTTTCTCACCTCTAACTTTCTATTTTAATAAAACAAATATCTATCCCCACAAAAAGACCAAAATACCCTTACACTCAAATATCTCGCAAACGCTCTCAAAACGCGACAAAATATAATCACGACGAAAAATAACATTTTTCTAAATAAAAGTCGAAAATAAAATAATATAATAATAAAATAATCAAAACGACTCGATTAATTAAATAAGACAAAACCGGGGCGTTACAACAATTTGTACGAAGCCAAAGAGGAGGCTATCTTCCCGGAGGAAGAATCATTATACGAAGCCTAAGAGGAGGCTGCGAAAACTTCTAAGAAGCCGACGGGTCCTTGTACAACGCCCAAGAGGAGGCGGGGATGGTTTTAGGAAGCCTGTGGGTCCTTGTACTAAGCCCAAGAGGAGGCTGATGAACAACTCCAGAAGGGGTTTCACTTGGAACATTGGCCTTCTGTATATTAACTGTTCAAGGGGGAGATTTCTTAGATCTAGTTATCTAAAATTGTTGTAAAAGAAAATTCTCATGGTTTAGGTTATGTTGAAATATCTGGGAGAACATCGGAGGTAAGGAGACGAGGTTTTGTCTAGTTCTAGACATAGTTGCCGGGGAAACTCTAAATATCTATACTAGTATTACACAGTCGATATGAGTATATGAAAGAAGAGTTACAGTGAAACAGCCCCACAGTACAGTTATATACATATGAAAGTGGGTAAACACTTACTCGGTTGTAGAGCTTCTATACTGTATTGTTAGTTGTTCAACAAAGAAATTGAAAATAACAGTATGTTACAAAATCAAAGGAGAAAGTGCTTTTGGAAAGGAAAATTGGGGCTTATAGCTCAAGGAGAGGCCCAGGGTTTTATCAGTGATCGCACTGTCGTTTTGTACAGGGACTTATACAAGTGACTGAGGCACAAGAAAGGTTTTCTGTACTAGGGGATGGGTCTTACACTCTCTCAAGAGGCCCAAAATGATTGGAAGTGAACAAAGATGGGTCTTATAGCTCAAGGAGAAGCCCATGGTTTATTTTGAAAAGGGCGACGATCGCGCCGAGGTTTTGAAAACACCGTGGGTCTTATACAATGACTGAGGCCCAAAAGTTTTTGGTTTCAAAAGGGGATTGGGTCTTACACTCTATTAGAGGCCCAAAATGGTTTTGAATGGGTCTTATAGCTCGAGGAGAGGCCCATATGGCTTGTTTTAAACGGGCGATGATCGCGCCGAACTTTTGAAATACACCGGGACTTATACAACATTTGAGGCCCAAAATAGGTTTGTATTTACAAAGGATTGGGTCTTACACTCTATTAGAGGCCCATGAGTGTTCGGAAAAGTTTGTTAGGGTGAAAATCAATAAAACCCTAATTTCATCATTTTTTAATATAATTATTCAAAGAAAATTAATACAAATGATAAAAATTCCAAATAAGTTTGAATAAACAACTTGTGATTTTGGTTTTAGGTTTGAAAAATGAGTCTTTCATCACAAGATGAATTAAAACCTACTTGGTTTTGATTTTCCAAAATGGATATTTATTTTTAAAAGGGTTAAAAACAAATAAAAGAAATTTATTCACAAAATACTAATTATATTAAATAAATAATATAAACCTAATTTTTTTGGGGAATAAAATATTTCAACATTTTTGTGATTTTTTGCAAAAAGAACCAATAAAAAATAATTAAAATTGAGGGAGTTATTAATTTTTCAAACTATTAAAAATAATATGGAAAATAACAAAAAGTGGAAAAAATAGCAAAAACAGGATCTGGGGCGAGGGGGATTCGAAACCCAGACCTCTTGTGTATAGGGCGCGCGCCTTACCACTGGGGTGGTGATACATCCGTTGATTGAAACACAACCATAAATATACAAGGCTTGCCTTGCTTTTGGCTTGGCCCAAGGCAAGGCAAGGCAAGTTTTGACAAGAAACGGGAAGGTCCATAACTTTCTCATTTCTCCATGGTTGGGGACAAAATTTATATGCATCTGGCCTAGAATTTCACAAGGAATCCAATGGTGGTGGTATTTTTTTCAGATCATGATCCCTCCTCCAAATCCGATAGTGGTTTTGAAATAGACCATATTTTGCATTTTTTGTGCTACATCTTGGTACAGGTATGAATTACATGATAAATTAATGCAAACACAACACATATGACATGTAGAAGAGATGCATGATCAGTGGACTTCAAAGCAATGCATATTTTGGAAAGTTCAAGTCATGATGCTTACCTCTTTTTGAGCTTTTGGAGTTTTTCAGAGTTACCTTGCTAAAGAAGGTATTTTTGCCTAAAGAAAGTGATCTTGAGGAAAGCATCTGTTTGATAGCTTTGGTGTACTCAAACTGAGCATAAATGAGCTCTATTTATAGTAGAGCAAGTTTATTTTGGGATTATTAGTGAATGGAAACTGCAGCAGAGGTTTGGCTAATGTTGATCAATGAGAATCCAAGTCTCCTCTAGCCATTGACTAGAGGTTAGGGCACAGAGTTGTGGTTCTCTAGTTGTTAGATCATTCTTGACTGAATTCAGTTGCAATTGTGTCAGTCCATGCAACCTTGGTGCATCCATTAAATGCTCCAATCCAAAATTGGAGTCTTGTCCCTCTTTTAGGGATTTGTAGGTTTGGCATGCTACTTCTTGTTCCAAAGACTTTGGAGGCTTGGATCAGTGTTTGTTTCCTTTAGATTTGATCCTCAGATGTTGCCAAAGTGATGACAAGGCTTGGAATTATCTGATTTTTCCAAATCGAGCAAAAATGCATAATTCTGCCTAGCCTTGGCAGTTTTCAGCAAGGCATAATGCCATTGTCATATCTCATGACTCAAGTGGAATTTGATGGAGTTCTTGGCCATTTTGGAAAGCCCTAATATGATACAATAACTGTTTGATCATAATTGGTTTTGATACTTTTTGGATCCAAGTGAAAAATGCCCCTACATTTGGAAAAAAGTGGCATTTTCACTTTTCTTGATTTAGATCATTCCATAACTTGAAATCCATGGGGAATTGGAATGAGTGGTAGTTGAAGCTTTTGTAGAGGGCCATGAGAGCTACAAATCCAGCTTTGGATGGGGAAAAATGGCTTTGTGGTTTAGGAGTTATGACCCTCCAAAGTTGGTACCCTAGCCACTTTGTTCCATAACTTAGAAAATTTTTAAGTTTTTTTACGGTTACCCCTTTTACAAGTTATCCCACTTTTCTTGATTTTTCTTGATGAATGATGATTCCAATCATACATTAACATCATTTTGGGGTCAAAGAACCATAATTGTGAATAATCTCAAAAAGTCAAAGTTTGATTTTTGTGCACAATTGACATTTTGTCAGATGAATTCCAAACTGTGTGATCCTCTATGAAATCAAGTCCTTGACCTAAATCAAACTTGATGGATTGATTTCATAGGTGTTATAGGGTGTATTGAATAATGTCTTAGGGTTTGGGAGCATGTCCTGGTCAAAAGTCAAAGATACAGTTGACTTTTTCTACGAAACCCTAACTGTGGTTCTGATGAAATTGAAACTTGTTGCTCAAGCTTCTTGGATCAATCCATTGTTACAAATGGATCAATGTGATGTATTTGAGACCCTCAAATCCCCTCTTGAGGTCTTGGCTAATGTTTTGTCCCAAAAGTCAACTTAGGGGTGAATTAGGTCAAGAAACCCTAATTCCTGATTTTTTGATGAATGCATCCCCTGAGGCTAAATTGACTTGATGATTGGGTTCATGAGATCCCTTGGAGCATCATAGGTTATACTTTGAAGCATTGGCTCATGCCCAGAGGAAAATTTCCATCTGGAGGCCCTGGTCGACCAAACCCTAATTTGGTGACACTGGCGATCTTAAGGCTTGATCCACCTAGAAGGGAGAAGCCTTGTGCTTAATCCTTGAAGTGGGAGTCCTGTTGATCCTTTGTGGATGTTTGAGGGGCTAGACAAGTTGAAGATCATGCCATTTCTTGATTGTTCCTTTGTCTAAGAGCTCTGAGAGGGCTTGAAACCCTAAGTCTGATTGTAGTGGATGCTCACCCGTCTTTGGGGAGACTAATGGTTCATCCATATTGTGATGATGATATGCACAATGATGGGAAATCTTAGTGGTCAAAATTTGGGGTATGAAAGATGCCCCTATTTAATCTTCTTGGACCCGAAGGTGTGAATGGCGAAGGTATTCGGGCATTCTGGGTGCAAGAGGATTAAATATCGGAATACCCGAAATTTTGATGGTGGTTATTTATGGAAGTTCTCGCATCCTTCCTCTTTTGCTAAGCAATGGTGCTCAGAAAAGGTAAACTTTCCCTCGATCCTGGTTTCCTACCAAGGAACTGGTCTCAGTTTCTGATTTAAACTTCCCCTCGATCCTGGTTTCCCACCAAGGAACTGGTCTCAGTTTCTGAAATAAACTTCCCCTCGATCCTGGTTTCCTACCAAGGAACTGGTCTCAGTTTCCGATATAAACCTCCCCTCGATCCAGGTTTCCTACCAAGGATCTGGTCTCAATTTCTGAAATAAACTTCCCCTCGATCCTGGTTTCCTACCAAGGAACTGGTCTCAGTTTCTGAAATAAACTTCCCCTCGATCCCGGCTTCCTACCAAGGAACTAGTCTCAGTTTTTTTGTCAATAAATTTTCTTGACAAGGGACGCTATTCGTAGTGGTTTTCCTCAAACTTCTCGCCGAATTTTCCTGGGGAGATTCCATTTGATTGAAAAACTTTTGATGTCAGACATGTCGGGGAACCCATTTGTCTGAATTGTAGAGGGGTACAAAATTCTCTGTTAGAGATGCCATTTGTCGACTCTATCAGGGAAAACGAGTCTCTTGAGAGACTGCCTTCGCTTGGGGATATTACATCATACTTTTCTTCGAGATCTTCTCGGAGAAATGCCATGCAATGTATTCCAATTTTGAGGTGCCGATGACTTTGTTGACATTGACATTCTGGAGAGAATGACCAATGTGTTGCTGAAAGTCTTTAGTTGAGAGGCTTTCTCTAGGGATTTTCCTTAATCCGGGAAAGCGAAGATATCATCTTCCATGGCAAAGAGTGATGCTGGCTGAGGGTTCTCTGGTTTTTCAAAGGTTCAAGTTATCAAAGTGGTCAAAGGCCGACTTCATCCCTGAAATAAACTGGATGAGAGAGGTAGTTCAGATGCAACATTTCCTGACGAGGAAATGACTGACAACTTGATTAAGAGGATTGTTATCACTAGGGGATAAAACCGACCAGAGTGATAGTGATGTAACATGAATATGAAAGCAAAGTAGTAATGCATGATGTATATGTGTATATGCTGACAAAACTGACACGACATACAAACTAATAGATGAACACGACTGGATACTCGGCCACTGCTGGGGACGAAGAGGTATCGCTGGTTCAAGATAACAATTCTGCCTTGCTTAGGAGAATTAGTCCTCATGGGGAGCTACGTTGGTCGGGCTTAGGAGATAAGAACTCTGCTGAGGGTGTCAGATAAAACAATGGTCTCTGACACAGCTGATCCTTTATTCAGGTGCACTGGTTTAGAAGGAGTACTTTGATTCTGTACTTTGAAGCTCGTTTACTTCTGGAGAAGCGATCGATGTTATTTCGATGTTCAACAGTCAAAAGAAATTGCCATCTTTATTTTAAGCAGAAAAATTTTACAAGTAAATTCATTTTTGTTTTATTTCAAGAACCGTTGATATGTTAAAATGTCGTCCTGTAAAGCTAAAACAAATAAGAATTGCAAACAAAAGCACAAGGGCTCAAATTGTATTGATAGGATGAAAATCAGCCAAATGCGTGATTCCATAGAGTATTTAAAAAGTTTAGAAAATGGTAATTTAAGGGAAAAAGGGCTACATTGAAACATAATGACCACTATCCTTCTACCAACTTTGACTTCGGGGCATCCTGAGCTTCTGTCGAAGATGACCTTGACTGGAGTTTTCCTGACGGATGATGTAACTGCTGCCGAAGGACTTGCCCCTTTGTCGAACGTAGTTACTTGCCATTATCCCTAATTTTTGCCTGGATTGTACTTTGAGGTTTCCAATCCACCGGGATGATTTTTGATCATGTCTCTAATTTTTGCTCGGACCGCCCTTTCAATTATGTCTCTTATTATTATTATTTTTTATTTAGGCGAAGTATTTCTTGACTATGTCAACATTTGTAGGGTAGGTAAATTCCTCTCCGTCCATGGTTGCAAGTCTCGAGGCGCCGTCTGAGAAAGCTTTCTTGACCACATAGGGGCCATCATAATTCGGAGTCCACTTGCCCCGAGAATCAGTGAAAAATGATTGTATCTTCTTGAGCATGAGATATCCCTCCCTGAAGACGCGAGGTCGGACCTTTTTGTCGAACGCCTTCTTCATTCTTTGCTGATACAACTGACCATGGCATATTGTCGTGATTCTCTTTTCTTCGATCAGATTCAGTTCATCGTGCCGACTTTGGCACCATTCAGCTTCTGTAAGCTTAGCTTCCATCAATACCCAGATTGATGGGATCTCTACTTCTATGGGGAGTACTGCCTTCATGCCATATACTAGAGAGAAAGGGGTAGCCCCTGTTGAAGTGCGAACAGATGTGCGATAACCGTGAAGAGCAAAGGGTGGCATCTCATGCCAATCTTTGTAGGTTATGACCATCTTTTGAACAATCTTCTTGATGTTCTTGTTAGCTGCCTCTACCGCTCCGTTCATCTTGGGTTGGTAGGGAGATGAGTTATGGTGTTCGATCTTGAACTTTGTGCACAACTCTTTCATCATCTTGTTGTTTAAGTTAGATCCATTATCAGTAATGATCTGGCTCGGAACACCATAACGGCAGATGATATTGTTTTTGATAAATCGGACTACCACTTGTCGGGTTACATTAACGTATGACGCTGCTTCGACCCATTTGGTGAAGTAATAAATGGCTACCAGGATTAACCGATGTTCGTTCGAAGCCTTAGGTTCGATCATGCCAATTATGTTGATTCCCCAAATGGAAAAAGACCATGGGGAAGAAAGAACTTTGAGATGTGTAGGCGGTACATGGATTTTGTCTGAGTATATCTGACACTTGTAACATCTCCTCATGTACTTCTAGCAGTCAGATTCCATTATCAACCAATAGTATGTCCGTTGGCATGAGTGCCAAAGGACCCTTCGTGAATTTCTTTTATCAGCATGTCTGCTTTTGGTCTGTCGATGCATCGAAGCAAGACCATGTCAAAGTTCCTCTTATAGAGTGTATCACCGCTCAGGAAGAAACTGCCTGCTAGCCTTCTGATGGTTTTTCTATCTTTCCTGGATGCCCCAGGTGGGTACTCTAGTTTCTGAAGGAAGCATTTGATATCGTGATACCAAGGTTTGTCGTCTATGACTACTTCAATCGTGAAGATGTAAGCGGGCCGTTCAAGGCGCATTATGTCAATCTTAGGTAAGTCATTCCATTGACCTACACTAACCATGGAAGAGAGGGTGGCTAATGCATCAGCCATGTGATTCTCCTCACGAGGGATATGATGAAACTCGACTCTGTTGAAGAAGGGTAATAACCTTCTTGCATAATCTTTGTACGGAATCAATCCTGATTGGTATGTGTTCCAATCTCCTTTGATCTGATTAACGACCAAAGCTGAGTCGCCATATACATCCAAGTTCTGGATCCTCAAATCAATCACTTCCTCGAGACCCATGATACAAGCTTCGTATTCGCCCTCATTGTTTGTGAACTTGAACATAAGTCTAGCAGTGAAAGGAATGTGGGTACCCTGAGGTGTTATGATAATTGCCCCAATTCCATTTCCACAATGATTAACAGCTCCGTCAAAGATAAGTCCCCATTGGGAATCTGGTTCTGGCCCTTCATTGGGTAGCGGTTCATCACAGTCTTTCATTTTTAGATACATGACATCTTCGTCTGGGAAGTCAAATCCGACTGATTCCTGATCGTCAATCGGTTGACGAGCCAAATGATCAGCTAAAACACTTCCTTTAATGGCTTTCTGAGCATGGTACTCTATATCATATTCTGATAACAACATCTGCCAACGGGCAATCCTTCCCGTGAGAGCAGGCTTTTCAAAGACGTACTTGATTGGATCCATTTCTGAGATCAACCAAGTAGTGTGACGAATCATGTACTGGCGAAGACGTTTGGCTGCCCAAGCCAAAGTGCAACAAGTTTTCTCAAGCATAGTGTACCGAGTCTCGCAGTCGGTGAATTTCTTGCTCAAATAGTAGATGGCAGACTCTTTTCTTTTTGTTTCGTCTTGTTGGCCAAGTACACAACCCACTGAGTCTTCCAAGACTGTTAAATAGATGATCAGCGGTCTTCCTTCCACTAGAGGTGATAGAATCAGAGGGTTTGACAGGTATTCCTTGATACTGTCGAAGGCGGTTTTGTAGTCTTCTGTCCAAACACAGTCCTGATTCTTTTTGAGTAATTTGAAAATCGGCGCACATGTCGCGGTCATGAGGAATATGAATCTGAAAATATAGTTCAAATGTCTCAGGAATCCCCTGACTTTTTTTTCAGTCTTTGGAGAAGGCATTTCTTGAATGGCCTTGACCTTGTCAGGATCAACCTCAATTCCTTTCTGGCTGACGATGAATCCTAAGAGTTTCCCTGAACGGACACCGAATGTGCATTTATTGGGATTCAAGCGGAGTTTGTACTTTCGAAAATGCTCGAATAGTTTTGACACGTGGGTCACATGCTCCTATTCTGTTATAGATTTGGCAATCATGTCATCGACATGCACTTCGATTTCTTTGTGCATCATGTCGTGACACAGAGTAGTCATAGCCCTTTGATAGGTTGCCCCGGCGTTCTTCAAGCCGAACGGCATTACCTTGTAACAAAAAGTACCCCATGGGGTAATGAACGAAGTTTTCTCCATGTCTTTCGGACTGTCTACCAGCATGTCAATGTGTGGTAAGGGAAAGTCGTCCTTTGGACTTGCCTTGTTCAGATCTCGGTAGTCGACACACATTCTGACTTTTCTGTCCTTTTTCGGAACTAGTACTATGTTGGCTAATCATTGAGGATATTCTGACGTAGCGAGGAAACCCGCGTCAATCTGTTTCTGTACCTCCTCTTTGATTTTGACAACCATGTCTGGATGAGTCCGTCTCAACCTTTGTTTTACCGGCGGACATTCTGATCTCAACGGTAGATGATGTTCCACGATGCTGGTATCCAACCCTGGCATATCCTGATAGGACCAAGCGAATACATCGGGAAACTCTTTGAGAAGTTTCGTCAAACTTTCTTTGACAGTTGGACTGAGCAGTGCCCCAATCTTGACTTCTTTTCTCTCTTCTACCGATCCTAAGTTGACTATTTCCAGCAACTATTTGTGAGGCTCAATGGACCTTTCCTCTTGTCTGAGTAGTCGGGAGATCTCCTCTGGAATTTTGTCGTCATTTTCTTCTTCAGCCTCAAATATCGGGAACTCAAATTTGGGAGAAGGCATTGGATCGTCTGTTTCAACGGGGTTTAAAACAAGCAATCTGCATGACGTGATGATTTGTGTTTAGAAGAGATAAAGAGAATGCAAGAGTGTGCAGTGTATTATTTTTTTTTGAAAAACTGCTTGTTTATTTTGAATTGTTTTTTAGGATTACCATTTTCTGAGAAAAGCGAAAAGAGAAAACAGTAATTAATGCGGAAATTACAGAACGACGTTATTTTATTTATGAACAAGTCGTTTCTTGAAGCTACAGCCTTATAAAACAAAACTCGGTCGCTTTGGGCGAAGCGAAGAGGGATATTTACAGAAAGTGAGCCCTATCAAAACATCTGTTTCACCTGGGCAAGGTGAAAGGTTGAAGTAAAGATGGAAATTACTTAGACTTATGAACAATCTTTGGAACATCGACATCAACCCATTGGCGGCGAACTCCTCGATGAATCACAAAGTCTGGTACCTCCCTTGATTTGTCTTCAGAAATGACGCTGATTTCTGGTGGAGCAGGATCATTGGAATCTGTCTCCTAGGCAGAGTTGTCGTAGGAGGATTCCTCAGTTGTATTTTGTAGAGTATTTGTACTCTCAGGTAAATCTCCCCATCCAGTTGGCTGGATGTCTTCGAGCCTGATACGAGAGCTTTCAGGAGCAGTGTACTTGACCAAGTAGTCAAATTTGCCACTCGGTTGTCCTAAGGTGTCCCACACTTTTGTGGAACTGGAGGAGTCATCCTTCTCGATGACGTTGACCTCAGGAAAAGCATAGTTAATGAACTCAAGTCCTGCAAACTTTGCGAATTCATCGTCGTGCTGGATATTTTCTAAATGACCTGAGTGTTGATCCCATGACATGGTGGGGACGCAGGTATTCTGTTCAATGATGCTCAGCTGATTTTCTTGCCCCAAGTCTCCAGGGTACGGCTGCCAGATAGGCAAGCCATCCATTGGGCCATAATAGTCGTGGTCAAAGTTGTCCTTCATTAGAGTGTCTTCCTCTAATGAGTTTGGGGGAGCGTGGCATCCTGCCGGATCACAATCTCCATATATCATTTTGACATTTGACCTTGGTATAAATCTCAGGCTCTGTGCAGGAAAGCAAAAGGGAGTCTGTGTTTTGCCCTGAGACGTATAACCGTCCTCGTTGAGATAGGACTTCCATTCTTCCTCCGTATCGGAGGAATCATCTTTATTGATGGTATGCACATCTTGAGTCACTGGTTGAGGGAAGCCACCACTGTGGAAGAAGTTTTGAATGGGATGAAAACTTGTATTGTTCGCAGCTGTCTGAGTACAGGTTAAGGAAAAACCAAGACCCTTCTTTGTTTTATTATCGGTAGGAATGACAAGCTGCCCCATCCTGTTGTATTGGTATTCTCGACCGCTTTGATAGCATCTTTGTACGAGAAAATCGAATTTCCCCCTTAGGATTGATTGTCCTTGTGTAGCGAAAGCGTTTGGAACTGGGTTCCAATTACCCCCTTCGGTTCTACATAAGTGGATGACGATAAGTTGCTTACGAGCAAGGCCTAAGACTGTGACGAGTTGGTCGTTCTAGACAAACTTTAGCTTTTGGTGGAGGGTTGAAGTGACCGCCCCAGCCTGATGTATCCAAGGTCTTCCTAATAAACAACTGTATGTTGCCCGAATGTCCATGACCTGGAAACTGACTTGAAAAGTGTGAGGACCAATAGTTATGGGAAGGTCGACTTCGCCGATAATCGTTTTTCTAGATCCGTCAAATGCTTTAACGATGACCTCACTGCCTCTCATCGGAGATCCTTGAAATGATAGTCGCGTTAGAGTAGATTTTGGCATAACATTCAGGACTGACCCTGTGTCTACTAGTACGATGGCTAAAGCATCGTCCTGGCAGTTGACTGTAATGTTGAGCGCCATGTTATGACGGTGACCTTCTTCAGGTAATTCCTCATCACTAAATCCCAAGTTATTACAGGAAGTGATGTTAGAGACAATGCTATCGAACTGTTGATGACACTGAATTTCACCGTATTTTTGACTCCGATTTCGCATGCATTCTTAGTCTTTTAATGTCATTTTATTATGTTATTATTATGTTTTTCTTTGTTTTCAGGTTTTTAGTCTAATCAGAGCCCCGAGCGAGAAAAGGAGCGAAAAGGAAGTCGAAATGAGCTAAAATAGAGAAAATCAGCATTTTACACTTATGGCATCCACTATGGCGGCCGCCACAGGGTCTTCCATGACGTGGCCATGTCTCAAACTCCTCCCAACTGTTTTTCCCCACGATCTCCAACTGCCCAAGCAAGTTTACACTCATGGCGGGCGCCATGGTGTTGTGGCGGGCGCCACAAGAACAAAACGAGTTCCCTCCCAAATTCAAATGCTAGGGGCATCCTTGTCTTTTCCACATGTTTCCTTGCCTATAAATAGGACTTTAGATTTTCGTTTTTCTTCATCCAAGTTTAGTTGTTCATAAGCATATATCAGTGTAATAGTGGTAATCGCTTCACATCGAGGTGTTACTACATTCGAGAGATCGAGTCTGTAAGAGCCTGTGAGACTAAGTCTTGGAGCACTCTGGAAGGAAGTTAATCCTGCCGCCATTTTACTTTCAGTTCGCATTGTATTCAACCACTCCGATTGGAGCAGGTTTTTATTACTTTACCTTTTATCAACTTTATTTCTTGCACTGTCTTTTAATTTCATTTACTTTCCGCACTCGCTTTAATTTCATTTACTTTCCGCACTCGCACTTAAATACCTTTTTTATGAAAAATCTAAAAATGAACTTTTACTTTACCATGTCTGGCTAATTTTATAAAGGTTAGAATGTGAAGATCATAACCGAACCGATAATCTGTACAATTGTTAGTGGAAACACTTAAGGGCTATTTTAACTTTCAATATAAGTTTTTCTGTTCTTAAATTCCGTTGGGTAAGATCGAAAGCCGTCCAACGCCTATCTAAACTTAATTGTTTTTAAACTATTTCAAAAACAGCGAAAGCGCTTTGTTTAGTTTATTAGGAGTTTTTAATTTAAAAAGAAAAGAGATTTTAAAACCATTTTCGGACGCGTTAAGAAGTTTAAAGTCTGGTTCGTAAGGACCTCTTTTTTTTAGAAAATCCAGGTTAAAATACTTTTCAACTTGGTCAAGATACTATATTTCTTAAAAATAGGTTTACTACTCTAACGCAATGCGCGCCTTTTTATCCGTGACAATAAGAGGGTTTGATTAGGGGGTACAACTCGGTTCTGAATACGCGAAAGCGACAGTTCCTGTCAAATTAGTTCTTTTCAAAGTAGAAAACATTGCCCGTAAGTAGTTCTATTAGCAAGTACTTGGATTATCAATTGGTTGTGTGAATTGCATTCGAACCTGTCTTTATCAATTAATTTTAATTACTTTATTTACTACCGTGCACTCTTCAAAACTACTATTTTCAATCACCTTAGATACACACCTTAACAATAGATAGCGATAGATTGACACTTGGTCTCTGTGGATACGATAATCTTTTATATTACTCTGACGCGTTCGTACACTTGCGAAAAAAACACGCATCAAGTCTTTCGCGCCGTTGCCGGGGACCAATTTCGTCAAATTTCGTACCCTGTTGTTATACCGTTTAGACTAAGGAAGTTACCCGCCGGTCAATGCGAAAAACTCGTAGTACCGGAAGTTTAGTAGACCCTCTAGCTGAACCAGAACGTTACGCTCGCGCACGTTTATATTTCCGTAAACTTAGGAAAGCTATGGCCGAAGATCAAAATCAAAGACCTCTTAAGGATTTCGCCCAACCATCCAACGAGGAACCTAGTTCTAGTATAGTAAATCCAGCCATACCAGCTAACAATTTTGAACTTAAACCATCCCTGCTGCAGTTAGTACAGCAGAGACAATTCGCAGGTCTTGCTACAGAGAACCCAAACCAACATTTGAAAAACTTTCTCCAACTAGCAGACACCTTTAAAACCAATGGAGCCCCTCCTGAGGCGATTCGCTTAAGATTATTTCCTTTTTCCCTCAGAGATAAGGCCCTATCTTGGTTAGATTCCCTTCCACCAAATTCCATAACAAGTTGGGAAGACCTTAGAAAAGTATTCCTTGCCAGATATTTTCCCCCGAGTAAGACCGCTGTTCTTCGAAACCAAATAACTAGATTTACCCAAAACCAAGGAGAATCGTTGTTCGAAGCCTGGGAGAGATATAAAGAGCTGTTAAGAGCATGCCCACATCATGGTTTAGAAAATTGGTTAATCATTCAAACCTTCTATAATGGACTTCATTATAACACTAAGATGACCATCGACGCCGCCGCAGGTGGCGCACTGATGAACAAACCTTACCCTGAAGCTAGTGCCCTTATCGAAGATATGGCCCAAAACCATCAATCGTGGGGAGTAGAACGAGCGACAGTGGAAAAGAAGGAAGCCCAAGGAGGAATACATGAGTTAAGCTCTATAGACATGATGCAAGCTAAAATGGACGCATTGGCCCTAAAAGTTGAGCATATGTGTACAACCCCGAATACTGCAGCCGCAGTTTCGTCAGATTGTGAGATATGTGGGACGAAAGGACACCAATCCGCAGAATGCAGTCTGTTAAACGAGACCAGCTCTGAACAAGTGAACTACACCCAAGGAAACCCATTTTCAAATACCTATAACCCTGGATGGAGGAATCACCCAAACTTTTCCTATAAGAATAATAACCCTATCCAAAATACTGCCCCTCCGAGACAATCAAGTTATCAAGCCCCAAGATCAAATCAACCTATGCAACCTGTACCACCAAAACCGAGCCTTGAGAAAATCGTGGATAATTTTGTCGCTGCTCAAATCCAACAAAACAAGGAGTTCATGAACCAAAATGTTCATGTTAACGAACTAATTACCCAGTTAGGAACCAAGGTTGACCAAATAATCACTCACAATAAGATGCTTGAAACCCAAATCTCGCAGGTAGCTTTAAACCAAGCCCCTCAGACCACACCTGGAGGACAATTCCCTGGACAACCTCAACAAAACCCGAAAGGACAAGCAAATGCCATTACCCTACGAAGTGGGACCGCTTATGATGAACCTTGCAACCCGAGGTTGAGTGATCCCAAAACTTCTAAGGAAGATGACAACATCCCAGATAAAAAGAAGAAACCAGAGGAATCTGTAAACCAGGAAAGTCAAGAAAAAGGAGAAGAACCCAAAAACAAAACCTATATACCACCCCCGCCATACAAACCACCAATACCATATCCGCAAAGACTTAAACAAACCCAGATCAATAATCAGTATCAGAAATTCATTAAAGTTATAGAAAAACTTCACGTAGAAATCCCGTTCACAGAAGCCATTACCCAAATACCATCCTACGCAAAGTTTCTCAAAGACATCCTTACCAATAAACGTAGACTTGATGATCCGAAACCCTTGGAATGTAATTCTATTGCCGAAAATAAATTAGCAAAAAAGGATAAAGATCCTGGAAACTTTTCCATTCCTTGTACTTTGGGGAGTCATGTCATCGAAAAAGCTTTTCTAGACTTAGGAGCTAGTGTGAGCTTAATGCCCTTAGCGGTTTGCGAAAGGTTAAATTTAGGAGAGTTGCAACCTACCAAGATGTCACTTCAATTAGCCGATAGATCTGTTAAATATCCGATAGGCATACTTGAAGACGTCCCTGTTAGGATAGGTCAGCTGTTTATCCCTACTGATTTTGTTGTCATGGACATTAAAGAAGATGATGACATACCAATTCTTCTAGGTAGACCATTCTTATCGACTGCTGGAGCCATAATAGATGTCAAAAAGGGGAAGCTAACCTTTGAGGTAGGGAACGAGAAGATAGAATTTATACTTTCAAAATTTCTTATGGCACCTGTGATAGGAGATGCGTGTTATGCGATAGATATCATTGATGAATGTGTTAGGGAGTTAGAGCAAGAAGAAGTCATTGAAACAATTAAGCTGCCATCAACTCTTATTTTGGAAGATGACAATATAAGAAACCCTACATCGATGATAACCTTTACGAATGTTTATCCCTTACCCCAGATCCTATGCCTTGCCCTATTAAGCCAGCCTTGGAACTTAAGGAAGTACCTAAGAACCTGAGATATGAGTTTCTTGATGAAGAAATGAATCGTCCGGTTATAGTTAGTGCTGCCTTGAGACAAAAAGAAACAGATTAACTCTTGGACGTTTTACGAAGATATCCCTCAGCCTTAGGATATAATATCTCTGATCTGAAAGGTATAAGTCCATCCGTATGCATGCATCGGATTTCGCTCGAAGTAGATTCAAAACCTTCCAGAGAGCACCAGAGAAGGATAAACCCTATACTGAGTGATGTTGTCAAAAAGGAAGTTCTGAAGTTGCTTGAAGCAGGTATAATATATCAGATCTCGGACAGTAAGTGGGTGAGCCCTGTGCATGTGGTACCCAAGAAGGGAGGCATCACAGTTGTGCAAAATGAGAAAGGTGAACAAATAGCAAAGCGGATAGAAGGAGGTTGGCGTATGTGCATAGACTATAGAAAGTTAAATAAAGCAACTAGGAAGGATCATTTCCCTTTACCGTTCATAGACCAGATGTTAGAACGTCTTGCCAGACACTCTTACTTCTGCTATCTAGACAGGTATTAGGGATTCTTTCAAATACCTATACATCCAGAAGATCAAGAAAAAACTACCTTTACATGCCCTTTTGGAACTTTTGCCTACAGACGAATGCCTTTTGGACTCTGTAATGCCCCTGCTACTTTCCAACGTTGCATGATGTCAATCTTTGCAGATTATCTAGATGGAATCATGGAAGTATTTATGGATGATTTCTCGGTTTGCGGTTTTGATTTCCAAAATTGTCTTATCAACCTTGAGAAAATCCTGGAAAGATGTGTGGAGGTGAACCTTGTGCTGAATTGGGAAAAATGCCATTTCATGGTGACTGAAGGAATTGTTTTAGGACATATAATCTCCGAAAGAGGTATAGAGGTAGATAAAGCAAAAATAGAAGTTATAGAGAACCTAAAACCCCCCAAGACTATCAGGGAAGTTAGAAGTTTCCTTGGACACGCTGGATTCTACCGCCGTTTCATCAAGGACTTCTCCAAAATAACAAAACCTTTAACTGGCCTGTTAATGAAAGATGCTGAATTCATCTTTGATGAAAAATGCAATGAAGCGTTCAACCTTTTGAAGCAAGCATTGATTTCAGCACCCATTATGAAACCCCCTGATTGGTCTGAACCGTTTGAGATAATGTGTGACGCCAGTGATTACGCTGTAGGAGCCGTTCTAGGTCAGAGAAAAGATAAAAGATTACATGTAATATATTATGCCAGTAGAACCCTAGACGCCGCCCAGCTCAATTACGCAACAACTGAGAAAGAACTCCTAGCTGTAGTTTTCGCTATAGACAAATTTAGATCATATCTAGTAGGAGCCAAAATTATAGTTTACACCGATCATGCTGCCATCCGTTACCTACTAAGTAAAAAAGATGCTAAACCCAGGTTACTTCGATGGATTTTGTTGCTACAAGAGTTCGACTTAGATATCCGAGATAAAAAAGGCACAGAAAATGTAGTAGCCGATCACCTATCTAGGCTAGAATACCTGAATCCTGAATTAGTACCCATAAATGATGATTTTGCCTATGATAGATTGATAGCCCAGTTGGAAACCATTGAAGATAAAGAACCAGACCCTCATGAGCACTTCCAAAAATCCTTAGCTGTAAGTAACGTGCCCTGGTACACTGATTTTGTTAATTACCTAGCCGCTGATATCATACCCCCTGATCTCGATTACCACAAGAAGAAGAAGTTCTTAAGTGATGTTAGAAATTTCTATTGGGATGAGCCACTTCTTTTCAAGAGAGGTAAAGATGGAATTTTCCGCCGTTGCGTTCCAGAAGACGAGGTAAAAAGTATAATTCAGCATTGTCACTCTGCACCTTATGGTGGACATGCAAGCACCTCTAAGACCTACGCCAAGATTCTTCAAGCTGGCCTATTCTGGCCTACCATGTGGCGTGATGTCCATGCTTACATTGTCAAATGTGATAGATGCCAACGCACAGGAAATATATCAAGACGTGACGAAATGCCTTTAAGAAACATCCAAGAAGTAGAACTCTTCGACGTATGGGGTATAGATTTCATGGGACCATTCCCACCATCTTTAGGAAACAAGTATATCTTAGTTGCAGTAGACTACGTGTCTAAATGGATTGAAGCGATAGCTGCACCCACAAACGACACTAGAGTAGTGATTAAATTATTTAAAAATTATATATTCCCCAGATTTGGAACACCCCGTTTAGTTATAAGTGATGGAGGATCTCACTTCATATCAAGAATATTTGATAAGCTTTTAAGCAAGTATGGAGTTAAGCATAGAGTAGCAACACCATATCACCCACAGACTAGTGGCCAAGTGGAAGTATCTAATAGGGAGATTAAACAAATTTTAGAAAAAACTGTCTCTGTATCCAGAAAAGATTGGTCGCAAAAGCTTCAAGAGGCTTTATGGGCCTACAGAACCGCTTTCAAAACCCCTATAGGAACAACCCCCTACCAACTAGTCTATGGAAAATCTTGTCATTTACCTTTTGAGTTAGAGCATAAGGCCTATTGGGCCATTAAAACTTTGAATTTGGATTACCTAACTGCTGGTGAGAAACGTATCCTTGACATCCACAAATTGGAAGAACTCAGACAGCAAGCCTACGAGAATGCCATAATATACAAAGAAAGAACAAAAGCTTGGCACGACAAAAGAATCGTAAGAAAAGACTTCAACTTAGGCGACCCTGTTCTCCTGTTCAATTCTAGGCTACGACTCTTCCCAGGAAAGCTCCGTTCAAGATGGACTGGCCCCTTCAAAGTATCAAAAATTCTGAGGTCTGGAGCTGTTGAAATAAAAAACGAGACATGTAAACCATTCATCGTCAATGGACAAAGACTGAAGCTCTACGAAGGAGGAGACATTCCAACAACCTACTCCAGCCACACTCTAAGTGATCCACCAATCCCGACAAGAGATGTATAAGTTCCAGTCGTCAAGCTAACGACGTTAAACAAGCGCTGCATGGGAGGCAACCCATGATTTTCTTACCTTATTTACTCTTTCTACATTTTGTTTTATTTTATTTCTTGTTATATTTTGTCAGGACTAATGTTTAAAATGTTTGTGTTTTACAGGACTTTCTTCCTAACTCTGTGCAGAATGCAGAACTTTGACGACATGCATGTGACTTTCAGGAATGACGCCCAGAGAGAGCGTTACTTTGTCCACTTCAGACGTCCTATGGCACCTACGAGGTACCCAGATCAGGCTTGCATGGAGGCTTTAGGCATTGAGCCTAGTGTCAGATTCTTATGCCACCAGCTTCAATGGGACCAGTTCGACGACCTGAACAACACCTATAGGAACCTCACTTTGGAGTTCCTCAGCTCGTTTTCTTATGACCCCTGGGCCGGACCAGATGGATGTGCTATTTTCAGGTTATTTGGGACTGAGTACTCCTTCACTCATAAGGAGTTTAGTGATTTATTAGGTTTTCAGACGACCCCTGATGCTATTCCTGAGACACCTATGGGATACTTTCTGAGTAGGGAAGTGGAGAAGTTCTGGAGTGATATCTCTGGTGGAGGGAGTCAGGATCCTTCCACCCAGTTCTCACATGTTATCCACAACCCTGCATTGAGGTATTTTCAGATGATCATAGCACACTCTTTCTTTGGATTGCCAGATGCTGAGACCTTGCTTAGTGAGGAGGAGATCTTTCTACTATTTTGTGCGACCCAGTCACGTCCTGTGGCATGTGGGAACTTTCTGCTGAAAGGTCTTAGCAGTATTGCCAGGTCATCAGTAGGTATTATTCATGTGGGAGGTATTGTTACCCAGATTGCTGCTGCTTTAGGCCTTTCGCGTAAGTTGTTACATCTCAGGGTTTTCTGTGAATACACCACCATGGACGTTGATTTCTGCCTAGACAGAGGGTTGATAAGGAGAGCCTCTGCAAACCCCAACCAGTTCAGATTGTTGATCGACAACGAGGCTGTTCATTACTTTTTGCTGCCTGATCCGATGATGACCAGTGTTCATGACCCAGCTAATTGGAGATATGCTTTGGAGGGTTATGGAGAGACTATTGAGGAGCCTAGATCGCCTCCTATTGCTGAGTACACCCCTACACCTCCGTCTCCCAAAATCACTGTATTATCTAATAATTTGTCTTTGCAGCCACCCGATTTATACACCCAGGTTGTTGAGCTCCGCAGAGAGACTGCCAAGCTCAAGCAGGAGGTAGCTGATCTTGCTTTGCAGATTGAGGTATCTGATCTCACTCATGCTACTGAGGCAGACTCTTTATACCAGGAGATCGGAGAGCTTCGTCGCGAGATCGCTGAGCTTCGTGGATCCAGCCAGGCAGAGGAGCCAGCTGATTGATCATATTGCCCTGACTTACTACTCTATTATTTACTATTCAGTATTTCTGCGTTTTCTTTACTTTTTAGCATATCTGGACACATTTCGTATTTTCGCATTTCCTATATTTCCTATGTACTTTGATTTTATATATATATATATATTATGTGTGTTTTTATTTTTCCTTTTATATATATATATCCAATAATAATGTTATTTTTCTTAATATTTGATTTTTATTTCCACAAAAATTGTGCAAGTCCCGTGTTGAAGAAGAAAGCAAATGAGAACGCTATCGGGATCCCCGAGACGCAAAAGGTAAGAGAGGCCCATTCCAAAATTCAAAATTTTGGCCCAGGTCCGAAAATGACCTTATGGCGCCCGCCATAGCCTTATGGCGCCCGCCACGACGTCCTGGTAAATACGGGGGAGAACTACATCTTCCACCATTTTTGAACCTCTAAACTCCCAAAACCCATTTTTCTCCTTTTCCAAAACTCCATTAAAACTCACAAAAGCTCCCACATTTATTTAATACCCACTATCCATTAACCCTTTCAAACTTCCATTTGAAATTCCACCAATTAAATTCCATAAAAATCTCACCTTTACCAACTTATATTTAAACCCATCTTCACTATCTTCAAATCAATTCAAGGAGCAAGCTATGGAGTTCGAAGGATATATTTTGCGAGAAGGAAAACCCGGGGATAGGCAGAGGAGGAATATTCAAAGGCTTCAAGGTCGAGAAATTCTCTCGACGAGGTACGTGGACGACAACTGTCTCTATACCTTGGGTATTTATCATAGTGTTTATCATTTACTTGATTTTTTGGGACTGCACTCTATTTTTGAAAACCGAGAACCAACCTTTGAGAAACTGACAGTTGAGTTTTTAAGTTCTTTGATCTACACTGTCCACCCTAACACTGCTAGCACAGTCGGTACTGTCCAATTTAGAATGTTTGGAATAGAATATAAGTACAGTACCAACGAACTAACAAGTCTGTTAGGGATTCCTCTTTGGGAAGGTGCTATTTGTGAAACCCCTTTGGATGACGGATGGTCGGTCGATGCATTTCTTTTTTGGCAGAGATTGTCAAATAATTTAATAACTTCTTTTGAAGGAATTCTTGCATCAACCATCCACAACCCGGCCATCAGAGTTTTTAGATACCTGTTGGCATGTACTATTTTTGGCCGGGATAATCCAAATAAGGTTAATGCTAAAGAGCTTCAGTTTTTACAAGGAAGTCTCACTAATAGAAGAATCAATCCGGTCCCGTTTATGCTTTCTCACATGTCTGTTACTATTAATAAAGCAGGACCGATTGTTTTTGGAGGACTGATTACGTCTATTGCTCGGGCCCTTAACTTGAACAATAAGATAGCCACACTAGAGCCCTTAACTCCTCGCACAATCAACCTAAAATTTCTAAAAGATATGAAATTGTGCCGAGCGAGAAGAGAGGGTGGTTTTGTATTGATGATCCATGGTGTAGCTATCCCATCTGTTGCCTTGCCCTGCAGTAGACGTACCGATGTACGTAATGAAAGGAACTGGACCTATGATTTAAATGCTCCACCTGTTCTAGGTCCACTTCCTCCTAATATTCTTGATGCGGAGGGACACGACACTGACGAAGAATTTGAGCGGAGAGATCAGTCTCCCATACCTCATGTGTCCCCCCATCATCCTTCACCACCACACACCGCACCCTCTTCCTCTAACCCTTTTGCAGGTTCAGTCCCTGGATCCTATGTCACTGAGGAGATGTGGCGTGACCTTATGGCTAGAGAAGAAAGGCGAGATGACCTTCTCTCTACCATTCAGCAACAGCTGACGGATAATATGAGCTTCATGGAAGAATCACGACGGAGGATAGATCGATCCTTCGAGTCCGTTTCTCACACCTTGCTTGCGATAGCAAACGAGCAATCCCGTCAGCAAGACTTCAACCGCCGGCATTACGAGCTTATGGAGGCTACTCAAGGTTCCGTTCTAGGTAACCTTCGACAGGTCAGAGATGCCCAGGCAGCCTTATCAGCCCGATTGGACCGGAGAGACCAGCATCGTAGCAGATCCCGTCGTCCCAGGCATTCCCAGCAGGACGACGAGGGCACCAGTGGTCCACATCAGTAGTTTTACAGGTTACTCTCCTTATCTTATTTCGAAACATTGGGGACAATGTTCGATTTAAGTGTGGGAGGGGATTTTATTGCTTTCTATTTTATTGCTTTCTATTTCCATTTTTTTAGTTAGTTGTTTATTTCTTGTTTTTGTCTATGTCTTTTTTCTAGAAAATGCATGAGTCTGACGAGTCACCAGTACAGTGTATCCCTAGTGCACCCTCATTTTTCCCCATTTCTTTAGCCCTAAAAAAAAAAAAAAAAAAAAAAAAAAAAAAAAAAAAAAAAAGAAAAAAAAAAAAAATTTTTTTTTTTTTTTGCAAAAAGAAAACATTGTTGTTCTACACGTTTTTTGGGCTTTAAGACAGGTTTGGATTAGGATGTGGTGACTTAGGTGAACTTTTTGAAACATTAGTATCGTTTTAGCACCGTAGACTTCACGAATATAGGAATCATTCTAAAACCCCATGTACCATGGCCTTAATCATCATTTCCAAATTTGTCCTAAGTAGTTTATTTCTGCAGTCAGCTCCGGCCTAAGCATGTTCTACGTAGGGGACCGATGAACATAAGTGAATGATCCAGTAAAATAAATAAAGAATAAGGCAAACTCCGAATAGATGACCCTCACAAGGTCGTTTAACCCAAAAAGTTGAATTGTTGCCACACAAAAAAATATAATTTTAGCTCACCCATTGTTAGTTGGTTCAGAGGTATCTGGCGCTGAACTCGGTAGGGCGGATTACGATCCGATCCCCCACAACTGCATTTGGGTTAAATAAAAGGGTTTACACAGTCTTATGTGCCAGAAACCCTATGTTTTGGATCAGAATCACTAACAGGTCACTCTACTATGAAACATGTACGGATAACGGGCTTAATGTGATTGCGCCTGAATGAAAAGGACCCAAAAAAGAGATGAAGAGGTAGGCCTAGTTATTGTGGGATGGTACGGTTGATTAATATAAGAATGAAGTTTATGTCCGCCTCTGCGGATAAGTGTCATTACGATACCCTTGGTTCACTTAGTACCTGTCACTACATCCTGACTTGAACTTAGAAGCCCTTTTTGCCCGAATCACGTGTCAGCACTAGTTTTCTTACTTTGAGCTTTAAATGTTTTGCTTGAGGACAAGCAAAGGTCTAAGTGTGGGAGAATTTGATGACACTGAATTTCACCGTATTTTTGACTCCGATTTCGCATGCATTCTTAGTCTTTTAATGTCATTTTATTATGTTATTATTATGTTTTTCTTTGTTTTCAGGTTTTTAGTCTAATCAGAGCCCCGAGCGAGAAAAGGAGCGAAAAGGAAGTCGAAATGAGCTAAAATAGAGAAAATCAGCATTTTACACTTATGGCATCCACTATGGCGGCCGCCACAGGGTCTTCCATGACGTGGCCATGTCTCAAACTCCTCCCAACTGTTTTTCCCCACGATCTCCAACTGCCCAAGCAAGTTTACACTCATGGCGGGCGCCATGGTGTTGTGGCGGGCGCCACAAGAACAAAACGAGTTCCCTCCCAAATTCAAATGCTAGGGGCATCCTTGTCTTTTCCACATGTTTCCTTGCCTATAAATAGGACTTTAGATTTTCGTTTTTCTTCATCCAAGTTTAGTTGTTCATAAGCATATATCAGTGTAATAGTGGTAATCGCTTCACATCGAGGTGTTACTACATTCGAGAGATCGAGTCTGTAAGAGCCTGTGAGACTAAGTCTTGGAGCACTCTGGAAGGAAGTTAATCCTGCCGCCATTTTACTTTCAGTTCGCATTGTATTCAACCACTCCGATTGGAGCAGGTTTTTATTACTTTACCTTTTATCAACTTTATTTCTTGCACTGTCTTTTAATTTCATTTACTTTCCGCACTCGCTTTAATTTCATTTACTTTCCGCACTCGCACTTAAATACCTTTTTTATGAAAAATCTAAAAATGAACTTTTACTTTACCATGTCTGGCTAATTTTATAAAGGTTAGAATGTGAAGATCATAACCGAACCGATAATCTGTACAATTGTTAGTGGAAACACTTAAGGGCTATTTTAACTTTCAATATAAGTTTTTCTGTTCTTAAATTCCGTTGGGTAAGATCGAAAGCCGTCCAACGCCTATCTAAACTTAATTGTTTTTAAACTATTTCAAAAACAGCGAAAGCGCTTTGTTTAGTTTATTAGGAGTTTTTAATTTAAAAAGAAAAGAGATTTTAAAACCATTTTCGGACGCGTTAAGAAGTTTAAAGTCTGGTTCGTAAGGACCTCTTTTTTTTAGAAAATCCAGGTTAAAATACTTTTCAACTTGGTCAAGATACTATATTTCTTAAAAATAGGTTTACTACTCTAACGCAATGCGCGCCTTTTTATCCGTGACAATAAGAGGGTTTGATTAGGGGGTACAACTCGGTTCTGAATACGCGAAAGCGACAGTTCCTGTCAAATTAGTTCTTTTCAAAGTAGAAAACATTGCCCGTAAGTAGTTCTATTAGCAAGTACTTGGATTATCAATTGGTTGTGTGAATTGCATTCGAACCTGTCTTTATCAATTAATTTTAATTACTTTATTTACTACCGTGCACTCTTCAAAACTACTATTTTCAATCACCTTAGATACACACCTTAACAATAGATAGCGATAGATTGACACTTGGTCTCTGTGGATACGATAATCTTTTATATTACTCTGACGCGTTCGTACACTTGCGAAAAAAACACGCATCAACTGTCTAATTGTTACATCCTATTCCACAAAGGCTTGCTCCAAGACTTTCTGAAGAGCCTCCCTGTGCTCTTCTGAACTAAGTAACAGTGATGATACCGAGATCTTTGAAGGAGTTTGTAACAGCTGATCAACAATGTTGTATTCACTCCTTTGGATGAGCTTTAACATCTCATCATCATTTTTTGAAAGGTCGGGATTACTGGATTGACCGACTATTGGATTGGGAACTTCTGTCTGAGGTTCCTTTTCTTTGCTGGGTTCTCCAACTCCTCTGTTAAAGTTTCTATCACTCCGTGTTACTCGACTGATGTCTGCAATATTCACGACGGAGGGTAACAGAATTTCCTTTCCATTCTCAATTGTTGTTGCACCGTATTTTTAAGGGATAGCCTTAGTTGATTCATATGGTAGCGGTCCCGGTAGATAGATGACTATGGGAGCCTTCTGATTTTTCCGACCATCGTAAGTAATTTCGACCCATTCCCGGTTGGGAACTCTCGATTCGTCAAGTAGAGGGATAACGATACAAACATCCCTAGTCCTCTGATGATCAGAGATTACGATGACGTCCTCGATTTGATCAGCGAAATAGTTGACTGATCCAGAACTTGACCATGATTGAATCTCTTTGTGGTCCAACTGACTTTGAAGGGCTGCTCGTACGAGGTAGCATCCTTCATTATCCACTGAGCAAACTCCACACCGCTCATAGTTGTGTAGTGGCACCTGGCCACATCCACTTTGAATATAGTGTAACCTTACTAGATCAGTTTCCATCGAACGAAAATCCTGACTTTGATATCTAGTAAGATTCCCTTTAGTGATACTAATTTGCTGGGTGTCTTCATCCATATAGATTGGAAGCCACTAGTGGTTCAACAAGTGCTGAAGTGTTTCTTGGACAAGGGCACAGGCCTGATCGTCTTTGCAACCCGCTTTACAGCTCTGATAATCATGTGATACCAGGAACCCGAGTCGGACCTGTTTAGCATGTAACTCCACCAGGCTGGTATTCATCAAGCGAGTATCGAAGATTTGAATCATGTTGATTTGATAATGATTCCTATCATGGTAGTCTTGAATCCATCCAAGATCCATCTGACGCTGGAGGGCCTCCTGTATGAAAGAGCATCCTTGTTTGTTTATCGAGCAAGTCAGACAAGAATTGTAATCGTGTCGTGGCAGATGATGATACTGGCTTTGCCTTGAGTGCATTGCCACCAAGTTGATATTCATCACACGAATGTCGTGGTTTTGTAAGATGTTGGAATTCATATAAACCATGTTAACTCCACGAACTCGGTGCTCTTGGATCCATCCGAGATCCATCTATTCCTGTAGAGCTGATTGCACCACAGAACATCCTTGATTGCGTTTAGAGCAGATATCACACTGGTGATAATTATGAGGTGGCACATGGCCATATCCACTCTGTCTACAATGCATCTTGACCAAGTTGGGCCTCAATAAGAGTACATCGTGAATTTGATAGGTGTTGTTAGACTCTCCCTCTATCAAATTAACTGCAGCTTTCTCGTGTTGAGGCAGCGGGTTTGTGAGAACATTAGGATTCGTATCCTTGAAAGATAAGACCCCGCTCCTAACAAGCTTTTGCACATCGGACTTGAAACTGAGACAGTTCTCTATATTATGCCCTAGTCCTCCTTGATGGTAAGGGCAAGTCTGATCCACCTTAAACCAAAAAGGCAGATTTTCCGGTACTGTAAGAGGAGACTTAGTCTGGACATGTCCCTTGGTCAGTAGTAACAGAAATAGTTCTGCGTACGATACGGGTATAGGATCAAATCCTGGTGGCCGCGTTGAACGGTTGTTGTTGTATTGAGGATGAGCCTGCTGAAGAGGCTGTTGTGTCCTTTGCTGAAATTGCTGCGAATACGGCTGGCTTTGAGCAACCTGAGGTTGATACATAGAAATAGGCGCGGGGTTGATAGAAGGAGTTACAGCTGCTACTGGTTGGTACCGTCGCCTTCGCTTTCCGAGAGATATATTCCCAATATCTTGCTCCTTTTTCTTAGGGAGAGCACTACCATATCGTTTTGTACTACTTGATGATCCAGCATCTTTAACTTAACGTCCTTCTCGGACGGCTTCCTCAAGACGAACTCCCATGCCCACCATCTCGGTGAAGTCGCTGGGCACACTGGCAACCATTCTGTCGTAGTAAAATGAGCTCAAGGTTTTTAAGAAAATCTTTGTCATCTCTTTCTCCTCAAGAGGTGGACAAATTTGAGCGGCAATTTCACGCCATCTCTGAGCGTATTCCTTAAAGGTTTCCTTGTCCTTTTGTGACATTGATCTTAGTTGATCTCTGTCTGGTGCCTTGTCCAAATTGTATTTATATTATTGGACGAAGGCAGTGCCAAGATCTCTGAAAGTGCTAATCGTAGCGCGGTTTAAACCTATGTACCATTTTAATGCGGCACCGGTTAAACTATCATGAAAGTAGTGAATCAGTAGATCCTGGTTCTGTGTCTCAGCTGACATTCGCCGAGCGTACATCACCAAATGGCTTTGAGGGCAAGAGTTACCCTTGTACTTTTCAAAACCGGGTACTTGGAACTTGTGCGGGACTTTCACATTGGGGACCAAACAAAGGTCTGTGGCGTCCTTTCCAAAAAAATCCTGACCGCGAATAGCTTGCCGTTCCTTCTGCATTTCCAAGAAATGCTCCTAGAATTCATCCATTCTATCGAACATACTTTCCTTTCTACCAGAAGGTATCTGTGGAATCTGTCCTTTCGGGGCAGTGTGCACCACAGGGGGTGGTACTGTTACTACAGCAGTGAATCTTGGCATTTCCCGAAGTTTGTAATCTTCAGGAGTCCTCATTATGCCTCTGGCATCCTCGCTTTCCCGAAGTTTGTAACCTTCAGGCCCAGCGGCTTCTGCTATGATTCCCTGATCTTCAGTGATCGGCGGAACATATCCTTCCGGGATATAGTTAACAGGCATGCCCCAGGGACGATCTTTCGGCATTTGATACCTAGGATCATACTTCTCTACTATGGATGTTGAGGTGATCTTTGAGATCACAGTTCTTTGTAGCTGAGCTTCTACCATGGCTTGCATGTCGTTACGAAGCTTTCTCATATCCTCTCTCAAAGCGTCGATCTCTTCTTTCAACTCTCTGTTCTCTTCCTCGAGATCATCCATCTTTTTCTGACGATTGGCCCAAATATTGTACGAATGAGACAGTTTGACTCTAGAACCGAGACACAAACGTGGGATTCGTAGGTAAGAAGAATACGTGACGTGAGAATGATGAATGAAATGATTATATTAATTATTTTTTGGTTTAATCAAAATAAACTTCGACAATTAGATTGCAAATATCAAACAGTGGGGACACCCCCATTTTATTGAATTCAAAGGATTGCGGAAATGGAAATACAGTAAATTACAAGGTGCGGAAACAGAAACCTAAGCTAATGGGTCCCGAGTCCTCTCTGAGGAGAACTCGGGTGCTGATTCTAGTACTTTCCTTTTCTTGGACCGGGGCTCTTGGGCCACTGTCGGGTTATCATTCCTTTGCCAAGTGAAAGAGCGAGCAAATTCCTTTGGTCATCCTGATTTTCTACAACATGTTGCTCAAAAATCTCAATTAGAGTATCCTTATCTTTCAGCAGTTGTTGTATTTTGGTACACTCCACATTGAGAATGCGATACTTGTTCTTCCAAGACCTCCTCTCCTGTTGAACTTTGTTGAGAGTAACCTGAAGTTTTTCCGTTTCAGTCATGAAGTACATGACAGATTCCCTTGGCGGAAGAACTTCGTGACGAGGATAAGGCATCTTTAGCTTGAGAGCTCTAGTTTGTACCCAATGGAGATAAGGCTCCACCGAGACACAGTCCGGTTTTCCTAGAGACTCCCGTCCTTTCTTATGAACATGTTTCCAAACGTGCACTATTTCCATCTTTAGTGCCCTGTCATTTTCTCCTTTCTTGAAGAAAAGACCTTCCAGATGAGCATTACGCGGGACATGTCTCATCGGGTATCCAAATTGACGAGGAACTAAAACTGGATGGTAATTGATTCCTCCCTTAGTTCCTATGAGGGGTACGTTGGGGAAGTTTCCACAACGGTCAATGATTCTGATCCCGTCATAAATCCTATTGTACCAGTCTATATTAGAGTTGGTAAGAGACATGATTTTCTACGACCAACGTAAGGCACTCTTATGATCCCAAAAAGTGGCAGACTTAGGCAAATGGGAGATAAACCATTTATATAGCAGGAGTACATAGCACGTGATCATTCCTCCCCTGTATAAATTCCTTAAGTGTACAGAATGATATGCATCTGCGAGTAAGGTTGGTACAGGGTTTCCAATCAGGAAAATCTTAATGTCGTTGATATCTACAAAGTTATCGATGTTGGGAAACAAAAATAACCCGTAGGTGAGTAAAACAAAGATGCTTTCAAAAGCAGTCACGTTCCCTATACTAGCAAAGTACAGAGCCTTCTTTACCAGAAACTTGGCTGGTAAACCTGGGATTCCTCCCTTGGTGGTCATGTGAGTCTTGATTTCTGAATCATCCAAATAGATTGCTCTTGCAATGATTTGATCTTTTGGAATTTCTTCCAGTCCAGAAAAGGGAGCTTGATCAGTAACGGGTAGATCAATCAGATGAGAATACTCCTCCAGCATTGGTGCGAGCTTGTAATTCGGGAATGTGAAACAGTGATAGACCAGATCGTAAAACTGAATGAGTGCCTCCAGGATTCCCTCAATTACATGGACCCTTAACAGAGGTAGCAGACCTTCGTACTTGACTCTGAAAGCGTCAGGGTTAGTGATCATCCTTGCTAATCCTCTCAAATCCTCTAGTTTTGGAACCTTGAAGGTATACTTGTGAGTTTTTCTTCTACCGAAATCCATTAGCGCAATCTCTTTGACATTTGCAATCATTGTCTTAGTTTAATTTTAAAAAGAGAGACTAGAAGAGAAAATTTTTCTTTGCTTAATGTTTTTTTTAAAATGAATGCATGAATGCAGCACACAAAAACATAGAAAAAACATGGGGTCAAAGGGTCGGTGTCATGAAGTCAAGGCTCTACCCATCCCAACAGTTTATACTAGTGATTTTTGTACCTGTCTCTCAAAATCATTGATTCTTGTCGAGATAACATCAGCGGGCTGGGTGAAGGTGCGAGAAAGACACAAGAAAGGGGGGGTTTGAATTGTGTATTTACTCTTTCTGTAACTTTTCGCATCTTGTTAATTTGACGCTCAAGAACCTTCAGTGTTCGTTGAGAGACTCTGATCTAATAACTAAAGAGTATGAGAACCGTATAAGTTCCGTTCATAAGATACAATACTCAGAACTTGCAGTGCGAAAGCTTATCAGAGATAGGTTACAAGGTTCTGACTTTGCTTAATATGAGGTTCTGATATTCAAAGCAGAAACATAAATAGAGATACTAAGCAAAAGACTAAAGGACACACGATATATCCTGGTTCACCACGCGGACTAATCCAGTCCACCCTCCTCAGGTGATTTTGCCTTGAACACAAGGACTTAATCCACTATAACCAAATCATGATTACACTTGCACGGACAACAACCGGTGACTAACCACTTGCACAGCCGCACTGTGACTAACAACACAATGAACCATTCAAGGATCCAACTGGATATAATGTTCATTGACCGAGCAGATCCACTGCTGGGATTTCACAGCTAGCCGTTCAGGGATTCATCACAATGAATATAACGCTACTGACCATATTTCAGGATTTACCACAATGACCCTCAGCCATTGTCATCTCAAGTATCTGATCACCACGTGATCTACTCAAAGGCCTCTACTCACAGCTGAACCGTTCAGGGATCCATCAGGATATAACGTTCACTTGAGGAGTCTCAATTCATCTAGTTGAATTGGCAAAGTGGAGATTACAAATTGTGTTTCTTAATAAGCAAGTTTCTCCTAGGTTTAAGTACAAAGAACAGACACATGTGTTCAAGCAAGTTTTGAGCAATCAGCTCCTTGCTTTCCTAAGAAACTACAAAGATGTATTTAGATATTATGATTGTTGACATCTTGTAGATCTTCTTCTTCGTCTTCTGGTTGAGCAAGCTTTGAGCAGCAACTCCTTGCTTCAGATCTTCAATGTAGCTTTGACGAGAAGGTAGGTTGATGACTTGACTGATCTTCAATTGTTGTCTTCTTCATCAACAGCTTCTGTTTGATTGTTGTTGTTGTGTTAATTTGTTCTTTGGAATTTCAATAATAATTGCCATGAGTGAATTGATTACAGCTTTGAATATTCTAAGTGTTACAACGAGAACTCATCGTTGTTGCTATCTTCACATAATGACTTGGTCAATTTTGTAGATGAACATTCAGTTCATAATTCTACAAGTGATCGACACATCAGAAGCAAAAACTCTTTCCATTAAATAGCCAGTAGAAATATAGTCGTTAGAGAATATTGTTGGCTGTTTGGAAAAGAGACGTTGTGAAATAATGAGTTGTACTGACACATCTTCTTTTTGCAGAGGAGATCTTTTCTTGGGCAGTGTGTATATTTAACTCACAACGGTAATATTTAGACTTCGAAACTTCAGTGGCTTCTGATGTTAATTTGATGAAGCATGAGTGGAGTCTTTGTAGCAGAATATCTGATGCTTCAAGTCTTCCGTTAATTGAAGAAGTCCATTAGGAATCAGTCTTCAGAACTTCAACACTTGGTCTTTAAGAGCGTTATCCTTTTCTGCTTTAGGTCTTCCGAATCTTCAGAACTTGTCTTCAGAATCTTCAGAACTTCTTGTTTGAAACCTTGATCTTCAGAACTCGTCAGTTTTCAGAATCTTTCTGCACTTGGTCTTCAGCGCCTTCAGAATCTTGATCACTCTCAGAGAGCATCCACAAGAGCATTGCAACAGCAATCTTGGCATCCTTGGATCTGGCTGATTATGACTAGATAAACAAGCGTTCTTGCTTCTTGCGACTTTAGTCACACATAGTAACTTCGCATATACATATATTCAATCATAGTACATCTGGATGGTGTATGTTGGTTCTGATGTATTTAGTTCTTATGATCTGCACACAACACACGTTAGACCATAAAATGGTTCTTTCACAAATACTTATTGTTATCATAAAAACATAGATTGACTTATAGAGACAATTCTTGCTATCACAATCTCCCCCTTTTTTATGATGACAAAACCAAGTATTTTGATTGAACATTTTATACAAGGTAATCACCAAAGCAAACAAATTCAGAGTGTGGAACAACAACTCCCCCTGAATGAGTTATCCTTAAAGCTCTATCTGAGATCATCTAGGATTTTATATAATCCAAAGATATACAGAGTAGCAACTTGAGTTGTCATATCAGAAATACAAAAGAGTTACTCTTCTATCTTGTTCTTAGGAAAATGAAGAGTCTTTAGCATCTGGACTAGTTCAATGGAACTTCCATCTTCAGATCTTCAGAACTCAGTTTCCTTTGTTATCATATCAGAGCTTGTTATCTTCAGAGTCTTCTAAAGCATTTCTACTTTTCAGTAGATTCAATTGAGCGCAGAATTAGAGTAGTTTTTCGACTGATAAACATAGCTTTGTTGTATATCAGAAACTGTCTTTTGAAATACTCCCCCTGAGTTTCAAGCTATATGAGGTTTTTGGATTTTGTATTTTAGTATTCTGGGTAATCTCCCCCTAATTTCCATAAGTCAAATATTGGGATCCTTCAGAATCGAAATTCAGAGTTTCTAAATTTAATCACCAATGTTGATCATGACTTTTCAGAGTTTGACTTTGATCACAGGTTTATTTCAGACCTTGTTATTGTCACAACTCAGTTAAATTTTCAAAGCTTTATTTTTGATCAGATACCAAATGAAGGTTAAAGCTTGTGATCAATCAACGCTTGATTCTGAATCTGGTACATCTTGATTTAGTCTGATGTAAGGTTGATGTGCTGACTCTTACACCAGAGTATTTTGAAACTGATACCTAGTGAAGAATTTCTTCTCATACGCTTAAGAGATAATTCATTTGAGTGCTGATATTGATATCAATGAAGGTATTTGACATTAGTCCACAGCTTTGATTAAGAGTCTGATACTAATATTTGTGTACTCAATCCAATTGCTGATTTAGTCTGATACCAAATCGTCTTTACTTCAGATGGTTCCCGATAAACATCTAAAAGGTTTCTTGCTTGGATCTTTAATACAGATCTTCAGACAGTTCTTGACTTCTGATTTGCACAGATCTTTTGAGAGAGCATCTTGAAATGCAGATTTTGCCTTGATTGCTTTCAGAGTTTTCTTACTTAATCTGATTCATTATTCCATGATCGTAGTTCTTCTTCTTAACCTGTTTTTAGAATGCCTAGTGAACTTGTTTAGAGTTCCTCGGATAACATCAAACAACAAACGTTAGTAGTAACGCATTTTATAAGGGCGTACTTGTTTGAGTTCTACATTCTTTCAGATTTTCTTCTTCTTTCAATCATAATCATTATTTCTCCCCCTTTTTGACATCATCAAAAAGTGTTAGGGCATATGAGCATTTAAGCATGTAGTCATTTATATTCAGTTACAGAGTCACAGAGTCATTTAAACATTTAGAAGCATTTAGATTCATTTTAGGGAAACACATCTATACTCAGTATGTATTTTATTGAAGGATGATAGATGGAATCACTTGATTACTTAATTGAATTATTAAAGCATCTGTTCATCATTTTATTTGTGAACAACAGATAGAAGTAACAATATTTCAGTATTTCAGCATTTCGTTTTAGATTTATAATTCAGAGCATATGTTGAGTTTAATCTAGACAAGTTCAAGATAAAAACTAAATTGCATTAGAGAAAGATTGAACATAAAATTCTAGATTGTATTACGGATGGACTTTTTCAAAAACATACAGCTCTAGACTAGACGAAACTGATTCCTATAGTTTAGTTTGAAAGGAGCTTAGGGAAGAGAAGTTTCTTCTGTTTGAGACATTGCAAGCTTCTTGTGTATTACTATTTCTTCTGAGATCCATTTATGGAACTCATTCCAAACCTTTCGTACTTCCATAGAGTTTGCACAAGAACTAGAGGCATTGACAAGAGTTTGAATCCTTGAGAATGCGTTGTCTTTAAAAGATGCAAGAGCGCTATTCGTTGTTCTTAATCTCTTGGATGAGTGTTCTTCCTTAATGGTCGCTTTTCTTCCTACCTTCCAATCTGAGAGTTCTTGAAGAACATCGGTGATATTTTTCATGTTAATCCAAACCTTGATATCTTCATCCTTGCTTTTTCTCAGATAGTTTCCGAATTCTGCTTCATTGAATGTAGCGAATTTTGGAAAGATATAACCGGAACTCTGGGGGTTAGAGTCAGTTCTCTAAAGCATGAATTATCTAGGCTTGCGTCTTCTTTCAAAAGGTTCTTATACTTAAGAATCTTTACAGCGCTTTTAAGCAGCTTCCAAGATTCTCCTTCATTAATTAGAATGCCGTCAACTAATCCTGATTCAACTAAGATGTCTGAGATAAGTCTTCCATAGGGAATGAGACCACATACATGGTCAGAGCTAGCTCTGTAGCTTTTGATGGAATCCTTGAGAAGCTTAAAGAGGATTGAGGGAATATGTATTTTAATTCCTTTTAGAAGAAGGAATAGGATGCATTTTTTAGTATCGTTTAGCTGTTCTGAGGAGAGATGATGAAAGACATTTTCTTGCAGAATTTTGAACCAAACTTGAAGTGAGTTCTTCAGGTTTGAGAAGGTTTGGTTTTCAGAAAAAGTATTATCTCTGAAGATAGAGGACATCACCTTAACCTCATTCTCTTCACTGAGTAAGTTTCTGGAGATTCTGAAATCGTCGTGTTCATTCAGCAAGAGATCTGAGATAGTCTTTTCAGAGATGAAGATTTTTCTTTCGAAAACGAAAGAGACGATGAGATTTTTGGATGTAGTTGCATGAATCCAGAAATATTTGATTAGATGATCATAGGTCGGTTCTTCCAGCCTTTTGAAGTAGTTTTTCCAACCTTGGTTTTCCAGTGAGGGAGCAATACCGCATCCGTTTGATTTTAGATTGTTGAAGTCAATAATAGTTTCTGACAGAACCTTGAGATTGTTGACTGAGGCATTTTCTGAGACAGAAGCCATTTTAGAGATGATGAGGAGTTAGAAGGAAATTAGGCTGAAGATTTGGATGAGTAAGGGATGTGTAGTTGTCTTATCCTTTTATATAGGGGAAACTAGGGTAAATTTTGTGCAAGAGTTTGAAACCACATCGATTCATTTTCCTAGGCCCATTTAGTAGCGTGGGAAAGTGGGTTAATGATTAATCAAGAGTCATAACCCTGAAAAGGAGTGACGAAGCCGCTACTTAATTCTGATCGGTGAGTAGTTTTAGTTAATCCTAAGTTAAGAAAAACTATGCCTATCTATTGGTAGATAAGTAATGCTATTTAATTAAGGGTATCGTGAATTTAAATCGATCATAAAAGCATTTCTTAATTGAAATATTTTGGGCAGGAGAATACATATCGCGTTTAGATCATAAGGGCATACAAAGAGGGATTCTAGAAAAACTAATGATCTTAAGAGGAGCTTAATTTCTATCTAGGTAAAGAAGGTTATAGGTTGACAGAACTCGGGAAGAATCTTCTCAGTCATTCCATTTCTTCTGCAATGACTAACCACTCCTTGAAGATCAAGAATATGAGAGATGACCCTGCAATAGGGAACTTGGTAGATAGTGTCTTCCCTTGACAGGTTAATTTCTTCTTTTAGATGATTGTACATGGATAGAGGTAGGTTTATTTTGATTCTAGAAATTAAAAAGAAAATAAACAATCTCTCCATGTCAGATAACCATCCTCCTCCTCTTTCTCTCGGTCTAAAGTTTGTTACCATTAGATTGTACCAATCTTTAGCAACTGGGGTGAGAGTGCAAGGTTGAGTGGGATGCCCCTCTGTTTTGAAAATGATGTGCAGGTGTCTGTCGAAGCTATGATTGCTAGAATTTCTTTCCACAGTCACACCATCTTCAACGCACCTAATAGCTTTAGCTATGATGGTGGGGTTGATCAAGACTGGATATCAAGCAACTACGGACAAAATGGTATTTTTGCCATAGTCATATTCAAGTACACGTGCATTTGCCCAGAACTCAGTTACAAGAGAAGGGAAGACCGGTCCAGCAAGCATGTCGAAGTAGATTTCCCAATTTTGAAATATAATACCAGAGAGAATACTGGTTTTGTTGAGTTGAGGTAAAAGGTTTAGATCCACTGTGAATTCCTTTAGAAGCTCTAGATCAGAAATTTCTCCTCTGATATTGTGTGAAGAAATTTTGAGCTGGAACCGAAGAAGGGAGTTCTAACCTACTAAACAGAGATTCTTTCTAGAAGAGAAATAGAGTTGTGAGGTGGACTTATGAGTGATGATTATTTATCATGCTTGGCACATGCAAGGTTATCAATTCCTAGACAAGCTATGAATAACTATGATGGTCAGTTGACAGGACATCTGATAGACTTAAGTTACTGCATGCCTTTGGTTAGAGATAAGGTAGCTGACACATGCGTAATTATGATATTCTTGGAAATCATAAATATAAAAAAATTAATGAGTGAGACCATACCTTAGGGATGCTTGACCCTTTTTTTTAAGACAATTTATTTGCTAAAAATCTTCCGTGAAATGACTCCTGAGGCTTTAGGCATCCTTCTGCAGATGTTTCTTGGGTTCTTCAAGATAAGCTTATCTTCTGACTTCTGAAGAGAATATTTTCTTGGAAGATGTTCCAAGTTGGATTGTAGCTTTTTCTCTCTTTTCCTATTCAACCTTGTCATTTAGCTCTCTGGGTTACAGTAATGGAGATTTGGACTTAGCATGATCAGGGTGACCATTTTAGTTGAAATAAGCCAATTCCTTGCAATCCTTTTTGATAAGGCGATACTTATATGCTTGGGAGCAATACTGAGTGAACTGTAAAATCATTTGATGACCCCATTCATAAACAACAGATTACATCTGTTTTAAATGTTTCTTACTTCTTATTTCCTTGATCCATAGAACCTGTTTGGTTCTGGTACAGTTCTTAAGATATGGATCGGAATCTTAAACGATAAACTTTGAGAAATGGTTGAGTTCTCCTTTCATAGCCAGAATTTAGTTTGTGTTTGTGAGAGTTTCTTTTCTTTGAACGATGATTAATTTCACTAGTTCAGTAAGAACCTTTGAGAGGTTCTTCAGGAAGGAAATGTCATATCAACGTCTGACTTGTTCCTCAAGGTTGTTTCAGAACTTGTTCAGAATCAAAACATGATCATGCACCATGTGTACATCACTAGTCATGATTTTTATGAACCTCTTGTTCTCACAATAATAATCAACTTACTTGGGGTTGTTCACATATCCATGAGTTGATTAATCAACGTCATCTTTTATGACATCAGTTGGAGAACCTAGATACCTGAAATGATAGCATCCAATTTCATAGCACAAGTGGATCTGAGAACACTTGATCTGTAGAAAATCAGATTATCAACATTTGATTTTTACTATGATGATTTCAGGTTGTTGGAGCTTAATCACCGAACCAGTTAATAGTTCGTTCGGAATCAACTGAGTCTTTGGGATTTAGTTTTCCATTGAATCTTTTGATCATTCCAGATTCTGACATTGAATCATTTCTAATAATTTGAATTTTTCAGATTCTGAATTTAACAGATTTCTTTCTGAAATTCAAAGTCTTAGAACAACAATCTTCCTTCTTTACATGAAGAGATCCAGAATGAGTTTTTAAACGAGAAAGTCAAGGGTGGACCTAATCCGTTTCTTGAAAACATCTCAAAAACTCATAATGAATTAATCTTCAGCAAACAAGATTTCTTGCTTTCTGAAGATTCATCTTTTAATCATATACATGGTTTTATCCACACGTATTTTCAGAATGAGCATTCAACAGATACTTCCATTGACCTGACGAATTTATATTATCAATTGATTCTTCAATTTTGGTGAGGCTTCAACTTGAATCAGTGACTTGCTCACGAAGTAATCAGATTGATTACAATTTTGTACACAGTTAACTGATGAACTGTTACAGATATTGTAAGTGGATTTCAATCTCACCAAGAGTACTTCTACGCACCACGTCTGGATCATTTTCTGACACTGTTAAGTGTTTGATGTGAATCAATAACAGAACCGGAGCTCTTATACCAATTGAAGGTGCGAGAAAGACACAAGAAAGGGGGGTTTGAATTGTGTATTTACTCTTTCTGTAACTTTTCGCATCTTGTTAATTTGACGCTCAAGAACCTTCAGTGTTCGTTGAGAGACTCTGATCTAATAACTAAAGAGTATGAGAACCGTATAAGTTCCGTTCATAAGATACAATACTCAAAACTTGCAGTGCTGAAGCTTATCAGAGATAGGTTACGAGGTTCTGACTTTGCTTAATATGAGGTTCTGATATTCAAAGCAGAAACATAAATAGAGATACTAAGGAAGAGAGTAAAGGACACACGATATATCCTGGTTCACCACGCGGGCTAATCCAGTCCACCCTCCTCAGGTGATTTCGACTTGAACACAAGGACTTAATCCACTATAACCAAATCATGATTACAATTGCACGGGCAACAGCCGGGGACTAACCACTTGCACAGCCGCATTGTGACTAACAACACAATGAACCGTTCAGGGATCTAACCGGATATAATGTTCATTGACCGAGCAGACCCACTGCTGGGATTTCACAGCTAGCCATTCAGGGATTCATCACAATGAATATAATGCTACTGACCATATTTCAGGATTTTCCACACTGACCCTCAGCCATTGTAATCTCAAGTATCTGATCACCACGTGATCTACTCAAGGGCCTCTACTCACAGCTGAACCGTTCAGGGATCCATCAGGATATAACGTTCATTTGAGGAGTCTCAATTCATCTAGTTGAATTGGCAAACTGGAGATTACAAACTGTGCTTCTTAATAAGCAAGTTTCTCCTAGGTTTAAGTACAAAGAACACACACATGGGTTCAAGCAAGTTTTGAGCAATCAGCGCCTTACTTTCCTAAGAAAATACAAATATGTATTTAGATATTATGATTGTTGACATCTTGTAGATCTTCTTCTTCTTCGTCTTCTGGTTGACCAAGCTTTGAGCAGCAACTCCTTGCTTCAGATCTTCAATGTAGCTTTGACGAGAAGGTAGGTTGATGACTTGACTGATCTTCAATTGTTGTCTTCTTCATCAACAGCTTCTGTTTGATTGTTGTTGTTGTTGTTGTTGTGAAATAATGAGTTGTACTGACACATCCTCTTTTTGCAGAGGAGATCTTTTCTTGGGCAGTGTGTATATTTAACTCACAACGGTAATATTTAGACTTTGAAACTTCAGTGGCTTCTGATTTTAATTTGATGAAGCATGAGTGGAGTCTTTGTAGAAAAATATATGATGCTTCAAGTCTTCCGTTAATTGAAGAAGTCCATTAGGAATCAGTCTTCAGAAATTCAGTATTGGTCTTTAAGAGCGTTATCCTTTTCTGCTTTAGGTCTTCCGAATCTTCAGAACTTCTTTTTTGAAACCTTGATCTTCAGAACTCGTCAGTCTTCAGAATCTTTCTGCACTTGGTCTTCAACGCCTTCAGCCATCAGAACTTCATGTCATAGGAGTCTTCAGAACTTTGGTTCTTTCTGAGTGTACTTCTTCAGAAGTTACGCCATCTTAAGAATCTTGATGACTCTCAGAGAGCATCCACAAGAGCATTGCAACAGCAATCTTGGCATCCTTGGATCTGGCTGATTATGACTAGATAAACAAGCGTTCTTGCTTCTTGTGACTTTAGTCACACATAGTAACTTCGTATATACATATATTTTAGTTTGCATCTGTATTAGCATCTCATTTGCATTTTTGCATGTGCATGTGCATTCTTCTTCGTCTTATTGTCGTCTCGTTCTCTTCAGAACCCGTCACCCTGATTTTCCAAACGCCAATACCCAAGTCTAAACTCGACAAAGGATGTCTGGACAATACTGTGAAATGGACAGAGTCAACCATGAATTGAGAGAGCTCCAAAGAGGAATGGGGCAGTTTCTGGAAACCATGAAGGTCACCCTAGCAACGATGAAGGAAAATGGGAGTACCAGGAGAAAATGGGAGGAGATCAGAATCCACAAGTGCCAGATGAATTGGGTTCTGGAAACTCTGTTGAAAAAGGAGAATCACATTCATCCCATCAAACCAGTATTCAAGTGCATTCGACGAAGATCAAGAAAACCAGAGAGGAATTTCACTCCGTTGCCGATGGCATACAGTCGGCTTTTGCCAGTTTTGATCAGAAGTGGATTGATAATACCAAAGGATTTAGAGCTAGTGATCTCTCCATACCCACTAGGCTTTGATGCGAACATCTGATGCGACTACCACGCTGGGGCACCGGGGCATTCAACTGAGGGTTGCAAGGTACTCAGAAGCCAGGTTCAGACGCTGCTTGATTCTGAGAAATTATCATTTACACCATAAGGAATTCAAATCAACTATCCTTTGCCATCTCCTAAGGATCTCTCGTGTCCATAATTTTTTTTGGAGAAGCCTTATGCTAGCTGAACGTTGGTCCTGTTCCTGCATCCAAACGTAATCTTCGTCAGGAATTTACAAAGAGAGGTTTTCAGTCTCTAATGTGTGTTTCTCCTCAAGATAAGAAGAAGTGTTCTGCCAAAAGAGGAAAATTTAACCACCAGCCTATCCCAGTGCCGTTAAGCAAACTTTTCCCACTGTTGATGCAAAATAAGCTGGTAACTCCATGACTTCTCACACCTTCCCACTGAGGGGCATGATTTGGACAATTGCCGAGCTTTAGAGCATTTTGTGCAAGAGATGATCCATGACAAAGACTTAATCTTCGAAGAAGACCGCCCAAAGACTGAATGCAAATTTCGCACTGGGACAATTGGACATCCCATTGAAGAATCTAAGGAATTCGAAGAAAAGCTGATGAGCCTGCTAAAAAACCTGAACCCTCAGGAAGATACTTCAGACGGTGGTACCTCAACTTCTGAAGCAAAATGTAAAGGACCTGCAAGGCTTCTCAAAGTTTGATACCACAAGGAACAAGTGATTGGTGGTGAGGACTTTTTTCCGTTCGGACCCGGAAACTGAAATCTTTGGTTGGCTGTGTTTTGTATTTCAATTGTATTTCCTTTAACTGTATTGATATTTGCTTATGAGCTTTGTTTTACCTTTAAATTGGCAATATTAATGAAATAATCCATTTGTTTCACTCATTTACTTTTATTTTCATAAAAGCAAAAATATATATCTTTTTCACTCCTTTTTCAAACTTTTGTTAAAGCAAAGATTAGGGAGGATGATGAAAACCTCATGTTTATAATTGTTGTGGTATACTTTCAAATTAACCTCGCCGAGGATGTAAGGTATTGTTTCACATTTCCTAAACATTGGAGAATAAGGAAGATAATCCATCGTTAACCCTTCGAGCCTAGAAGCAGGAGTTTTCTTTCCTTACACAAAAAAAACCTTAAATCACAACCTTGGGGCAGGGTAGTTCTTAGTTTAACTCGGTTATGCATTCAAACACGAGCGCTTCATATAAGGCGCCAGTCAGCTTTCAAATCAAGTGACTTCCTATTTTTGGAGATTTGAACGTATATCTTGAGTTAACTGAGTGTAGGATTTGAACCTTTATCTTTTGTTTCATAAACCATGAACCATACCACATTACAACCCCTAAAAGACCTAATTGAGGTAAGGTTGTTTTGAAAAGCATATTACAGCAAGGTTGAGTAACCTGACTCCTAATAATCTTTGTTACTCGTGTGTGTTGGTCACTTCCTTAATCATTTCACTGTGCGTTTTTTATCAAAGCTTTGTTTTCAAACTTTGCATTAAACTTTGCATTAAATTTTGCCAATTTTAATGAACAACACTTGTTTGCAATACCATTCGATATCAAGGAATCCCAACAAACGCGGTCAGTCAAGGAATTGAACTTGATAAAGGAAATTTGACTCAGTCAGGGGCAACCAAGTGTGAGTTGACAAAATTAGAGGCAGAATTCTGCAAATTCAAAATATTGGGGAAAATATTCTTGAGATCATCTTATGACAAGTTTTGACTTTAGTAACCCGTCAGCAGGGGCAAATCCGTTCCCCAGTCATCTCTACTACAGTTTGAGTATCTCGAGTATAACTGAACAGAAACAGCTACGTCAAGATTCAAAAGTTGGAAGATATTGAAGCATCTGGTATTTCAATCCTTCCGTAAAATTCTTTTAATTATTCAAGTTGGAAGATATTGAAGCATCTGGTATTTCAATCCTTCCGTAAAATTCTTTTGATTATTCAAGTTGGAAGATATTGAATCATCTGGTATTTCATTTCTTCTGTAAAATTCTTTTGATTATTCAAGTTGGAAGATACTGAAGCATCTGGTATTTCAATCCTTCTGTAAAATTCTTTTGATTATTCATTCCCTAATCTGGGGCAGTTATGCCGAGATCTCTCTAAGAGTTTGAAGATATTGAAACACCCTGTATGCCAATTCTTCTATAAAATCCTCTTGTTATCATATAGACCGTCTAGCCTGAGGCAGATAAGATTTGAAGATGGTAGTTATGCCAGTGGAATGCATAATTACTTTGTTAGCTCCCCATCAAGTTGCTGCATCAGCTGATTTTGACAAATTCCCAATAAATTTATTTCCCCAATAAAGAAGAAGAACTTTCCCAATTTATCCAAAACATTTGTCTAAGTTAGGCTTATGCCTTGGTTTTCACCTTTGAGTACCAGACCCCAGCTCTTTATGCAGGAGTCCCCAGAGAATTCAGCTGTTAGACGACAGAATTCTTAGTCACTAGCGTTGTTATTGGTCTTTGAATACAATAACTTTGTCATTTTCACTTGATTTTTGAAAACGAAAACATTGCGATTTCTAAGAAAACACAAAGACAAACTAAGTTTTACTCTGGAATTAAGACGTTTTGGAATCAAGCTTGTACATGAAGAATTAGCAGTACTGTATTTTTGGCATGGATTTGCCATCTCCAGTGAAAAGAAGATTGCCCTGGTTATCCTTGATGTTTGGGTTTCAGGGTGTTGACTTGTGTTATCCTTTCTTCTTTCCTGTTTTGCGTCGTTCGCGTCGTTTCTAGCATATAGCTAAGCATATGCATCATACCCTAGCATCTTCTCTCCTTGTACTTAGTTTTGCTTGTGGTCTTTTGTTTGTGTCTGTCTTTATTTCCCCAGTGAAGTAAAGACATTCCCGGTTTGCTTTGTGTCGTGCTTGTTTGGCCTTAACCTTTGCGCACCAGATTTGAATCTTTAAATATTTTACTGTTCCCCAAGAAGTTTAACATTAAAGATTTTGTAAAACTGTTCTCGTTTGAATCGTGTCAAACTTGAACTTGGACTTTGTTTGAATCGTGTCAAGCATTGTCTGCTTATTTTAAAACTGTTCTTGTTCGAATCGTGTCGGACATGAACAGAGTCTTTGTTCAAATTGTGTCGGACATTGCCTCTTGTTTTAAAACTGTTCTCGTTTGAATCGTGTCAAACTTGAACTTGGACTTTGTTTGAATCGTGTCAAGCATTGTCTTGTGTTTTAAAACTTGTTCTCGTTTGAATCGTGTCAAACTTGAACTTGGACTTTGTTTGAATCGTGTCAAGCATTGTCTGCTTGTTTTAAAACCGTTCTCATTTGAATTGTGTCAAACTTGAACTTGGACTTTGTTTGAATCGTGTCAAGCATTGTCTTGTGTTTTAAAACCTGTTCTCGTTTGAATAGTGTGAAACTTGAACTTGGACTTTATTTGAATCGTGTCAAGCATTGTCTGCTTGTTTTAAAACCGTTCTTGTTCGAATCCTGTCGGACATGAACAGAGTCTTTGTTCGAATCGTGTCAGACACTGCCTCTTATTTTAAAACTGTCCTCGTTTAAATCGTGTCAAACTTGAACTTGGACTTTGTTTGAATCGTGTCAAGCATTGTCTTGTGTTTTAAAACCTGTTCTCATTTGAATCGTGTCAAACTTGAACTTGGACTTTGTTTGAATCATGTCAAGCATTGTCTGCTTGTTTTAAAACCGTTCTTGTTCGAATCGTGTCGGACATGAACAGAGTCTTTGTTCGAATCGTGTCGGACATTGCCTCTTGTTTTAAAACTGTTCTCGTTTGAATCATGTCAAACTTGAACTTGGACTTTGTTTGAATCGTGTCAAACATTATCTTGTGTTTTAAAATCTGTTCTCGTTTGAATCGTGTCAAACTTGACCTTGGACTTTGTTTGAATTGTGTCAAGCATTGTCTGCTTGTTTTAAAACCGTTCTCGTTTGAATCGTGTCAAACTTGAATTTGGACTTTGTTTGAATCGTGTCAAGCATTGTCTTGTGTTTTAAAACCTGTTCTCGTTTGAATCGTGTCAAACTTGAACTTGGACTTTGTTTGAATCGTGTCAAGCATTTTCTGCTTGTTTTAAAACCGTTCTTCTTCTAATAGTGTCGGACATGAACAGAGTCTTTGTTAGAATCGTGTCAGACACTGCCTCTTGTTTTAAAACTGTTCTCGTTTGAATCGTGTCAAACTTGAACTTGGACTTTGTTTGAATCGTGTCAAGCATTGTCTTGTGTTTTAAAACCTGTTCTCATTTGAATCGTGTCAAACTTGAACTTGGACTTTGTTTGAATCATGTCAAGCATTGTCTGCTTGTTTTAAAACCGTTCTTGTTCGAATCGTGTCGGACATGAACAGAGTCTTTGTTCGAATCGTGTCGGACATTGCCTCTTGTTTTAAAACTGTTCTCGTTTGAATCGTGTCAAACTTGAACTTGGACTTTGTTTGAATCGTGTCAAGCATTATCTTGTGTTTTAAAATCTGTTCTCGTTTGAATCGTGTCAAACTTGAACTTGGACTTTGTTTGAATTGTGTCAAGCATTGTCTGCTTGTTTTAAAACCGTTCTCGTTTGAATCGTGTCAAACTTGAATTTGGACTTTGTTTGAATCGTGTCAAGCATTGTCTTGTGTTTTAAAACCTGTTCTCGTTTGAATCGTGTCAAACTTGAACTTGGACTTTGTTTGAATCGTGTCAAGCATTGTCTGCTTGTTTTAAAACCGTTCTTCTTCTAATAGTGTCGGACATTAACAGAGTCTTTGTTCGAATCGTGTCAGACACTGCCTCTTGTTTTAAAACTGTTCTCGTTTGAATCGTGTCAAACTTGAACTTGGACTTTGTTTGAATCGTGTCAAGCATTGTCTTATGTTTTAAAACCTGTTCTCGTTTGAATCGTGTCAAACTTGAACTTGGACTTTGTTTGAATCGTGTCAAGCATTGTCTGCTTGTTTTAAAACCATTCTTGTTCGAATCTTGTCGGACATAAACAGAGTCTTTGTTCGAATCGTGTGGGACATTGCCCGTTGTTTTAAAACTGTTTTCATTTGAATCGTGTCAAACTTGAACTTGGACTTTGTTTGAATTGTGTCAAGCATTGTCTTGTGTTTTAAAACCTGTTCTTGTTTGAATCGTGTCAAACTTGAACTTGAACTTTGTTTGAATCGTGTCAAGCATTGTCTGCTTGTTTTAAAACCGCTCTCTTTTGAATCGTGTCAAACTTGAATTTGGACTTTGTTTGAATCGTGTCAAGCATTGTCTTGTGTTTTAAAACCTGTTCTCATTTGAATCGTGTCAAACTTGAACTTGGACTTTGTTTGAATCATGTCAAGCATTGTCTGCTTGTTTTAAAACCGTTCTTGTTCGAATCGTGTCGGACATGAACAGAGTCTTTGTTCGAATCGTGTCGGACATTGCCTCTTGTTTTAAAACTGTTCTCGTTTGAATCGTGTCAAACTTGAACTTGGACTTTGTTTGAATCGTGTCAAGCATTGTCTTGTGTTTTAAAATCTGTTCTCGTTTGAATCGTGTCAAACTTGAACTTGGACTTTGTTTGAATCGTGTTAAGCATTGTCTGCTTGTTTTAAAACCGCTCTCTTTTGAATCGTGTCAAACTTGAATTTGGACTTTGTTTGAATCGTGTCAAGCATTGTCTTGTGTTTTAAAACCTGTTCTCGTTTGAATCGTGTCAAACTTGAACTTGGACTTTGTTTGAATCGTGTCAAGCATTGTCTGCTTGTTTTAAAACCGTTCTTCTTCTAATCGTGTCGGACATGAACAGAGTCTTTGTTCGAATCGTGTCAGACACTGCCTCTTATTTTAAAACTGTTCTCGTTTGAATCGTGTCAAACTTGAACTTGGACTTTGTTTGAATTGTGTCAAGCATTGTCTTATGTTTTAAAACCTGTTCTCGTTTGAATCGTGTCAAACTTGAACTTGGACTTTGTTTGAATCGTGTCAAGCATTGTCTGCTTGTTTTAAAACCGTTCTTGTTCGAATCTTGTCGGACATAAACAGAGTCTTTGTTCGAATCGTGTGGGACATTGTCCGTTGTTTTAAAACTGTTTTTGTTTGAATCGTGTCAAACTTGAACTTGGACTTTGTTTGAATTGTGTCAAGCATTGTCTTGTGTTTTAAAACCTGTTCTCGTTTGAATCGTGTCAAACTTGAACTTGAACTTTGTTTGAATCGTGTCAAGCATTGTCTGCTTGTTTTAAAACCGTTCTCGTTTGAATCGTGTCAAACTTGAACTTGGACTTTGTTTGAATCGTGTCAAGCATTGTCTTGTGTTTTAAAACCTGTTCTCGTTTGAATCGTGTCAAACTTGAACTTGGACTTTGTTTGATTCGTGTCAAGCATTGTCTGCTTATTTTAAAACCGTTCTTGTTCGAATCGTGTTGGACATGAACAGATTCTTTGTTCGAATCGTGTCGGACACTGCCTCTTGTTTTAAAACTGTTCTCGTTTGAATCGTGTCAAACTTGAACTTGGACTTTGTTTGAATTGTGTCAAGCATTGTCTTGTGTTTTAAAACATGTTCTCGTTTGAATCGTGTCAAACTTGAACTTGAACTTTGTTTGAATCGTGCCAAGCATTGTCTTCTTGTTTTAAAACCATTCTTATTCGAATCGTGTCGGACATGAACAGAGTCTTTGTTCGAATCGTGTCGGACACTGCCTCTCGTTTTAAAACTTGTTCTCATTTGAATCGTGTCAAACTTGAACTTGGACTTTGTTTGAATCGTGCCAAGCATTGTCTTGTGTTTTAAAACTGTTCTCGTTTGAATCATGTCAAACTTGAACTTGGACTTTGTTTGAATCGTGTCAAGCATTGTCTTCTTGTTTTAAAACCGTTCTTGTTCGAATCGTGTCGGACGTGAACGGAGTCTTTGTTCGAATCGTGTTTGACACTGCCTCTTGTTTTAAAACTGTTCTCGTTTGAATCGTGTCAAACTTGAACTTGGACTTTGTTTGAATCGTGTCAAGAATTATCTTGTGTTTTAAAATCTGTTCTCGTTTGAATCGTGTCAAACTTGAACTTGGACTTTGTTTGAATTGTGTCAAGCATTGTCTGCTTGTTTTAAAACCGTTCTCGTTTGAATCGTGTCAAACTTGAAATTTGGACTTTGTTTGAATCGTGTCAAGCATTGTCTTGTGTTTTAAAACCTGTTCTCGTTTGAATCGTGTCAAACTTGAACTTGGACTTTGTTTGATTCGTGTCAAGCATTGTCTGCTTATTTTAAAACCGTTCTTGTTCGAATCGTGTTAGACATGAACAGATTCTTTGTTCGAATCGTGTCGGACACTGCCTCTTGTTTTAAAACTGTTCTCGTTTGAATCGTGTCAAACTTGAACTTGGACTTTGTTTGAATCGTGTCAAGCATTGTCTTGTGTTTTAAAACATGTTCTCGTTTGAATCGTGTCAAACTTGAACTTGAACTTTGTTTGAATCGTGCCAAGCATTGTCTTCTAGTTTTAAAACCGTTCTTATTCGAATCGTGTCGGACATGAACATAGTCTTTGTTCGAATCGTGTCGGACACTGCCTCTCGTTTTAAAACTTGTTCTCATTTGAATCATGTCAAACTTGAACTTGGACTTTGTTTGAATCGTGCCAAGCATTGTCTTGTGTTTTAAAACTGTTCTCGTTTGAATCATGTCAAACTTGAACTTGGACTTTGTTTGAATCGTGTCAAGCATTGTCTTCTTGTTTTAAAACCGTTCTTGTTCGAATCGTGTCGGACGTGAACGGAGTCTTTGTTCGAATCGTGTTTGACACTGCCTCTTGTTTTAAAACTGTTCTCGTTTGAATCGTGTCAAACTTGAACTTGGACTTTGTTTGAATCGTGTCAAGAATTATCTTGTGTTTTAAAATCTGTTCTCGTTTGAATCGTGTCAAACTTGAACTTGGACTTTGTTTGAATTGTGTCAAGCATTGTCTGCTTGTTTTAAAACCGTTCTCGTTTGAATCGTGTCAAACTTGAAATTTGGACTTTGTTTGAATCGTGTCAAGCATTGTCTTGTGTTTTAAAACCTGTTCTCGTTTGAATCGTGTCAAACTTGAACTTGGACTTTGTTTGATTCGTGTCAAGCATTGTCTGCTTATTTTAAAACCGTTCTTGTTCGAATCGTGTTAGACATGAACAGATTCTTTGTTCGAATCGTGTCGGACACTGCCTCTTGTTTTAAAACTGTTCTCGTTTGAATCGTGTCAAACTTGAACTTGGACTTTGTTTGAATCGTGTCAAGCATTGTCTTGTGTTTTAAAACATGTTCTCGTTTGAATCGTGTCAAACTTGAACTTGAACTTTGTTTGAATCGTGCCAAGCATTGTCTTCTAGTTTTAAAACCGTTCTTATTCGAATCGTGTCGGACATGAACATAGTCTTTGTTCGAATCGTGTCGGACACTGCCTCTCGTTTTAAAACTTGTTCTCATTTGAATCGTGTCAAACTTGAACTTGGACTTTGTTTGAATCGTGTCAAGCATTGTCTTGTGTTTTAAAACTGTTCTCGTTTGAATCATGTCAAACTTGAACTTGGACTTTGTTTGAATCGTGTCAAGCATTGTCTTCTTGTTTTAAAACCGTTCTTGTTCGAATCGTGTCGGACGTGAACGGAGTCTTTGTTCGAATCGTGTTTGACACTGCCTCTTGTTTTAAAACTGTTCTCGTTTGAATCGTGTCAAACTTGAACTTGGACTTTGTTTGAATCGTGTCAAGCATTGTCTTCTTGTTTTAAAACCGTTCTTGTTCGAATCGTGTCAGACATTGAACCCTTACCTTGGATTTTTGGAAACTTGCTTTAAGCTAAGCTTCTTGGAACAAATTTCTTCAACCTTATAAGGCTCTTAGTTGGTGCGCAGGGTTTGTCTCTGTCATCCTAGATTTTCTCGAAGATCCCATTTTGAACTCTTCAGTATAAGATCCCCAGGAATTCTTTGCTTGGTTGTCTGTCCTTTTGACTGATGCCTAGTGATCAGGTTTTTCTTTCTGGTTTCATACCCAGAAAGAGTGTGTTGCTTCATTCCCAGTAGTCTAGCTCCCCGGATCTTTCCCCAGTGGAGACTGTCTTTTTGTTTTCCCCAGTGTTTCTTTGGAGTCTCCCCGGTGAGTCTCTCGCGTTGGTTAGCCTTTATCCCCGAGGAATCTTTTCCTCGTGGATACTAACCTTATTTGCTTTCCCAGTGAAGTTTCCCTATGGTTGTTAGCTCTTCTTTGGTGTCCGGTTTTGTCTGCATTTTTGCATCTTGCATGGCATCATATCATCATATTAGCAGCATTGCACGTCTTTGTATCTAAGGGCAAAATTTTCGGTTTGCTATATTTAAATACCTTTCACCCGGACGTCCCTAGGATCATCGTTCCTCGGGCCATCTGGTGAAGATATTTAAATAGGGGCAACTGTTGTACCCCAAATTTTTCCCTTAGATCCATTGATCTCTTGCATGTCATAATAGGGAAATCATGCTGCATGACTAATTTTTTTTTATCAGGTCTTTGTTCGTGTTTGTTTCTTTTATCGGGTTTATCTTGAGGAGGTTCAAGGAGGAATTGATCAAGGTTTTTTTTGGAGCATTGAATCAAGCAAGTCCCTAGGAGATGTCTCCATAACCCTAACCCCACCATGACCAATTTTTACCCACTTTATCTACCCTCATTTGTCACCTTCATTTTCTAAACCTATTTCATTAACCTTTTCATTTTGCCAACTTTATTCCAATTGTTTAATCTAATTCTCCTAAACCACATTTAATCCTAATCAATTGCCAAATTATCCATTATTATTTATTTTTCCCAATCACCTTTGCTTATGCAAGACCATTTTATTTCCTAAGCCTATGTTTCATAACCCATCGTGACCAAAAAGAAGGAAAGGAAGGTGTTACAAATTATCAGATTTATTTTCATTGCCAAGTGACCAATAGGAATCAAGTATGGATATGTTGACTTTTCAACCCAAGCATCAGCCAATGGAAATGTGCCAGATTGGAAAGGAAGAACTCAGCATTATTTGAAATCCATTCGTTCACAAAACCATTCAATCCTTCGCACGAAATTATTCTGAACTCTCCAAAGACCATTTCCTTTTTTAGCTCTCAATGGTTTGCCTCAATAAAAATTGATTCTGAAGATTTGCTTATCTTGGTATTCATCCTGACACCACCTGCAAGATGCTTTCTCAATCCCAAGACCTTGCGTTATTTGATGCCCTCTCAGTAACACCAGAGGGAGAGTTCTGAAGACATGCATGAAATGGTGAAGATGACCCTGCAGCATCCGCTTACTTTGGCACGACATAGGAGCGTCTGTCTCCAAGAGCTGAAGAACGTTGGATTTCAAATTGCAAACCCTAGCTCCAACTTTGCCCACCAAGAGTTTTGAAACCTAACCCGGCCCATCAAGCAGCCTAAATAAGGAGCTCGTCTATAGCTCTCAGGAGGGACAAAAAAATTAACATCAATATTACAACAACATTTTTCACAAAACACTTCTCACAAAATTGTTAAAGCTTCTGGTGCACGAGCAAGAGAGAAGAATAGTGGTTTCAACATTCTGGTTCAAGCTCAGAAAGTTCATCACAAGGTTAGGAAACAGTGGACTTGCTCCACTAGGTATCACCTTATCTCTTTCTACTCTTATGCATGATGGTTATGTAATACATGCTGTTATCATTTTTTTCCATTACTGTCTGGTTTTTATGGTTATTTTGCTTCATGTTTGAATATCATGCTATCATATGATTTCTGTTTGATTATCATGTTGCTGTGAAAAATCATCATGCTGGTTTTCATTTTGTGTGATTTAATCGTGTTCGGATTCGTCTGGTTTTGTTCGTGTTCGTGAAATAAAAATAGAATGAATGAGAACTGGGTGGCACTCGCCATGTTTAGTCCGGTGGCTCCCACCACATAGTAATAATAATAATATAATAACCCACTCACCAAAATAAATAATATAATAAGGAAAAGTTAACCATGGCGCCAGCCATGCTTCATGCATGGCGCCCACCACCTTCTTGAATGTGGCGCAAGCCACTTCCCTCTTAGGGGAACAGGTGGCGCAAGCCACCCCTTTCCTGGGGATTCCTTTTTTTTTTTTTTTTTTTTTTTAAGCTATTTCTGTCCATTTCTTTTCCATATGATTTTAGTAATTTCAAACTATAATTCTGTTTCTTATTTTCAACTATGATTCTTAAATGTTAGAACCTGTTCTTTAAGCATGCCATAATTTGTGAATGATATTTGAACATTGCTGCATGAACTTTACCGTAAATTCTTGTCTGTACCTTTTTTGCTTCTGTTTTCTATGTTGCATGATTCAAATGCCTCGTTTTTCAACTGTGAGAATGTCTTTCTGCTATGCTTGACATATTAATGTGCTACTATTGTTAAATGAGTTATTTTGGGAGCATGCTATAATTTGTGAAGTTTGGTTGGACATTGCTTACTGGCTGTATCATGAGAATGCTTGTCTGTACTTTTTGTTTCTGGTTGTAATCTGTATGATTCTAATGCTTTTGTCTTTAGCTGTAAGAATATCTTTTCTACTATTGCTTAATGTATTCATGTGCTACTGTTTTTTGATTGAATCACTGTGGAAGCATGTTGCGTACTAAACTTTGTATCCCTGGTTCTTACAAACCCTTGCCATGAAGAAGTTGTTTCCTTATGTTCTCTGTTTGAAATCACATGAGTTAATTCTTTTGTTTCTGTTTGCTTCCATGCTATGATTGCCATGCTTGTGTGACTACTGTTTGTGAATTGATTCTTCTATGAATGTATTTGATTTATGAAATTCTGTTCCTGACCTCAATATAAGTCTTGCCATGCAACTATTGTTTGTTTTGTTCTCTGTTAATGAGTTACATGTTTTCAAATGCCTTGGTTCCAGTTGTGAATGCTTCTCTGCCTTATATGTCATAGTTAAATGCTCACTGTTTGCTATGTTCACTTTTTAAGTTCATTTCCTGATTATATGCTTACTGTTTGGATTTATTAAACTCATATGTATTTTATACTTCAACTCATTGTAACTCTTATTTATAAGATGTTATTTCCCCCCATTCCAAAGGAAGGTGAATTAATGTTGACTCTGAAAGTCATAGCCCCCATCTTACCTTAAGTAACCTCTTAGGAGAAAACTTCATTTCTTGGCCTCATCAGAGCCATAGAAATTACAACTAGCTTTAGGAAGGAGTTCTTAAACTCTTAGTGATATTCATCATAATGAATCATCACTTTTCCCACTGACTAAAACATAACATAGGTCCATTACAACTAGATTTAGAGAGTTCTTAAACTCTACAATGAGCTTGTACTCATTTCCCCTCTGAATATTGACCATAGTCAACAGTTCAGTAGAACTAGAACTACGCATACTCTGATTCTACACCCGAGGATACGTAGGCGCAAGGTGCGATGCCTTGTCGAGTATACTTAGATACTAACCCCTAGGGTTTCAACCTTTAGCATAGAACCTCTAGCAAGCGAGTGAGATATAACAAGTAAAATGAGAGGCTCCCGTAGAGTACTACAGATGTTTAGGGTGCTAATACCTTCCCTAGGCGTAACCAACCCCGAACCTTAAATCTCCCCCCTTTAGGTTTTTCTAACGATCTTGAACCTTTCCTTTGGATAAATCAAAGTCGGTTGTAAAAGAAATATGATGCAAGTTAATTAATAGCTTGTTATCTGATTTTCGCCGAAACACCCGAGAAAATTGGTTTTCATTACGCGTATTGCCCTCAAATGCACCTCCCATACGCGTATTGCCCAAGCCAATAAGCGTATGGACATGCCTGATACGCGTAACGGCAGAGGAAACCCAAAATTTTCTGCAGAATTTTTTTCTGCGAAATTCACCCAAAAACCACTCCAATTTTCACCTAAACACCAAAAAATTGCCAATAGATTGCATAACAACATATATCTAACATGTATCAACAATAAGGGACCTGAAACCAAGATTTCCGACACAATTTAATCGAATTCTAACAATTTCAACATATTATGGTTTTTGTTCTACATCCAATTTCAATCCAAAAACAACCAAATACAAACATACATAATCATACACAAGTATAAGATAATCGAGTTTCGCACCCTTACCCGATTTAATCGTGTTTGAAAAGTCGGTTGATCGATTTCTTCAATCCCAAGTTTTATCTCTTTTTCTTCTCTTCTTTTCCTTCTTTCTCTTTTTCTTCTTCTCTTTTTCTTTCTCTCTAATTTTCTCTCTTTCTATTTTTACTAACTTAAGAAAAATAAAGTGAAATGACCAAAATACCCCTACACTCAAATATCTCGCAAAGGTTCCCAAAACGCGATAAAACATAACAACAATAAAAAATAATATATTATCACAAAAAAGTCAAAAATAAAATAATATAATAATAGAAATAATTAAATCGACTCGATTAAATAAATCTAACAAAACTGGGGCGTTACAACTCTCCCCCACTTAGAAATTTTCGTCCTCGAAAATATTACCTGAGATGAACAACTCCGGATACGACTCCCGCATCCGACTCTCCAACTCCCAAGTCAAATTGCCCTCAGTAGCGCCTCCCCACGCTACTTTCACAAGCGCAATATCCTTGCCCCTTAACCGCTTCAACTCGCGATCCAAAATTCTCACTGGTAATGCCTCAACCGTAAGGTTCTCCCTTACCTCAACCTCATCCATTGGAATCACGTGCAACGAATCTGGAACATACTTCTGAAGCTATGAAACATGGAACACATCGTGCAAATTCGAAAGACTCAGCGGCAACGCCACCCGATAAGCCACAGCACCCACTCTCGCGGATATCTGGTGAGGACCAATAAACTAAGAAGTAAGCTTCTTCGACTTCAATGCACGACCAACACCCGTCACCGGTGTAACTCTCAAAAATACATGATCGCCCTATTGAAACTCAAGATCTTTCCTCCTTCGATCATGATAACTCTTTTGCCTACTCTGAGAAGCCTTCATTTTCTCACGAATAAGTTTCACCTTTTCCGTAGTCTGTTGCACCAACTCCGGTCCAACCACCAAACTCTCACCAGATTCATGCCAACACAAAGGTGTTCGACATCTTCTTCCATACAACACTTCAAAAAGTACCATTCCAATACTTGAATGGAAAATGTTGTTATACGTGAATTCAACCAACGCAAGATAACTATCCCAAGCTCCACCTTGCTCAAGAACACAAGCCCGCAACAAATCTTCCAACGACTGAATAGTTCTCTCGGTCTGACCATCCGTCTGCGGATGATAAGCTGAACTCAATCTCAACTTGGAACCTAACGCCTTTTGCAAACTTTCCCAAAATCTAGAAGTAAACCTCAGATCTCAATCTGAAACAATACTCAACGAAACACCATGTAATTTCACAATCACACTAATATAAATCTCAGCCAACCTTTCCAAAGAAAAACTGATGTCAATCGGAATGAAATGCGCCGATTTAGTCAGCCTATCCACAATTACCCAAATGGCATTATGTCCCCTCTGTGTATTCGGAAACCCTGTCACAAAATCCATAGAAATGTTGTCCCATTTCCACTCCGGAATATCCAACGGTTGGAACAATCCACTAGGCTTCTGATGTTCCACTTTAGACTTCTGACACGTCAAACACGCATAAACAAACTGAACCACATCCCTCTTCAATCCAGACCACCAAAAGATCTTCTTCAAATCTTGATACATCTTATTAGCTCCCGAATGTATACTCAAATTACTCTGGTGTCCTTCCTCTAAAATCATCTTTTTCAAGTCTAAATCATCAGGAATACAAATTCTACCACGAAATCTCAAAACACCCTTATCATCCACTTTAAAGTCACCATTCACACTTTGATCTCCAACCATCAACAAATCAACAAATTTCACATCCAACTTCTGTTTCTCGCTAACGGTTAACAGAAAATCATTAGTAACCTTTAACATAGCAAACCTCACGCTGTCAGATGTCAATTCACACACCAAACTCAAATCTCTAAATGCTTCCAAAAGTTCCCACTCTTTAACCATCAAAACAGACATATGCAAAGATTTCTAGCTCAACGCATCGGCTACCACATTAGCTTTACCAGGATAGTAATTCAAGCTAAATTCGTAGTCCTTCAAAAATTCCAACCATCTCCGTTGCCTCATATTCAACTCTTTCTGATCAAACAAGTATTTCAAACTTTTATGATCACTAAAGACTTCGAATCTTGCACCATAGAGATAATGCCTCCAAATGTTCAACACAAAAACCATTGCCGCTAATTCCAAATCATGAGTAGGGTAATTCTTCTCATGAATCCTCAATTTCCTCGAAGCATAAGCTACAACCTTACCTTCTTGCATCAACACTCCACCTAAACCAATCAAAGACGCATCACAATACACCATAAACGGTTCACTAGGATTCGGTAAGATCAAAATCGGAGTTGTAGTCAATCTTCTCTTTAGCTCATTAAAACTTTCCTCACACTGAATATCCCAAATGAACGCTTTACCTTTACAAGTCAACTGGGTCAATGGAAGTGCTAACTTAGAAAAGCCTTCGATGAACCTTCGATAATATCCAGCTAAACCCAAAAAGCTTCTAATTTCAGTAACAGATCTAGGAGCCTCACATTGTAGAACTGCATCTACTTTAGATGGATCCACAGCAATACCATTACCTGAAATCACATGCCCAAGAAAACTCACCTCTGACAACCAGAACTCACACTTGGACAACTTGGCAAAAAGTTTCCTTTCCTTCAAAATTTGCAACACAACATGCAAATGTTCCGCATGTTCCTCCCGGGACTTAGAATAAATCAAGATGTCATCAATAAACACAACAACAAATTAATCCAAAGGCTCATGGAAAATAAGATTCATATACTCCATAAACACACCTGGCGCATTAGAAACCCCGAACGACATCACAGAATATTCGTAATGACCTATTGTGTCCTAAAAGCCGTCTTCTGAATATCTTCCTCTTTCACTCTAATCTGGTGATAACCTGACCTCAAATCAATCTTACCAAACACACAAGCACCTACCAACTGGTCCATCAAATCATCAATTCTCGGAAGAGGATACTTATTCTTAATCGTCACCTTATTCAGCTGGCGATAATCAATACACAATCGCATACTTCCATCCTTCTTTTTCACCAATAAAACTGGAGCACCCCAAGGCGACACACTTGGCCTCACAAACCTCTTCTCTAACAATTCATTCAACTGCTTCTTTAACTCAACCAACTCAGATGCCGACATACGATAAGGTGCCATAGACACAGGTCTAGTACCAGGAACTAGGTCTATAGAAAACTCCACCTCTCTCTCTGGCGGCACATCCGAAATATCCTCAGGAAACACCTCGGGAAATTCACACACAACTGTAAACACCTCAAGTACAACTTGACTATCCACTGTCAACGATGCAAACAACCCAAACAACTAAGCTTCGTCCGCCAAAAGTTTCTGCAACTCTTTGATAGATAAGAAACTCGATTCCTCGTCTTCTTTAAGAGAAGGAAATCTCACCAACTTATGATAACAATCAATATGAACCCGATTGAACTGCAACCAATTTATTCCCAGAACCACATCTAAACCCTCCAACGGCAAACACACCAAATCCATCTCAAAATATTTACCATAAATGGTCAAAGGACAACTTAAACAAACCAAAGAAGTAGTTACCGACCCCATTGTTGGCGTATCAATAACAATCTCTCCACCCATCGAAGACAACAAAAGATTCAAACGCTTCGCTCACTCAGACGAAATAAATGAATGAGTCACTCCGGTATCAATAATAGCAACTGTACTATTAATAAAACAAGTACCTCTGATCAGACGGTCTGCACTTGTAGTCTCAGTCCCTGCCAATGAAAAAACTTTCCCACCAGCCTGAGCTTGCTTTGGTTTCGGACACTTCGTGCTAACATGACCAGGTTCACCACAGTTGAAACACTTCACCACGTTCCTCTTACAATCAGCTGCAATCTGTCCTAAACCTCCACAATTGGAACACTTCCTCATATCTTTCCTACACTCAAACTGACGATGTCCTATGTCGCCACACCTAAAACATCTCGGAGGATTAGACATACCTCCCCCACTTGGCCTTTTCTCAAAATTACCCATTTGCTTACCCTTATCAGCTGGTGTCACATAAGGACCACCACGAAACGGTTGCTTCCCTTTCCTTTCGTTCACACTCTTATAGTGAGTAGAACGAGCTTTGCTATCTTCCTCATAAATCCTACAACAATCCACCAAATCTGAAAACCTTCTGATCCTTTGATAACCGATTGCCTGCTTGATCTCAGGACGTAATCCGTTCTCAAACTTCACACACTTAGAAAACTCTGCAGTCGCTTCAGCATAATGTGGATAAAACTGAACAAGTTCCACAAACTTAGTAGTGTAATCAACAACATACATATTACCTTGTTTCAACTCTAAGAACTCTATCTCTTTCTTTCCTCTTACATCTTCGGGAAAATACTTCCTCAAAAACTCCCTGCTAAACAAAGTCTAAGTGACCTCTTCATCTCCAGCTTCTAACACATGACGCGTACTAACCCACCAATCATCAGCTTCCTCCTTCAACATGTGAGTACCCAGTCTCACCTTATGTTCCTCAGCACAGTCCATTACTCGAAAGATTCTTTCAATCTCCTTAAGCCAAATCTGTGCACCATCCGGATCATGTCTCCCTTTAAAGACATGCGGTTTGTTCTTCCTGAACTCATCATTCTCACCAGCATTAGGTGCACCCTGCACAGCCCAAACCATAGCTTGCATAGCAGCAGCTAAAGAAGCACCATTCCTACCAGCCATATTCTGTTCATTTCCAATAACAGCAACTATGGTAAAACAAACAGCTCACCCAAACACAACGACCAACAAGCACTAACACAAACTGACATGGACTGGCTCTGATACCACTTAATGCAACACCCCCAATCTATACCCCCAATTAAATAAAGCGATAAAAATTTCATCAGAGTAATTAAACATTCATGGCATAGACGAAGGCGTCACATCAATTGAGACAAAACACAATAAACCTGCTCATAAAGATATGCAACAATCAGGCACCAAATAACAGAGGAACTTAGTTCCTACTACCCACAATTCAGATACAGAATAAAAGTAGAAAATCTGCAACTGAATCTCATATATATATCACATAAAAAGTTTGTCTGACATACACAGATCCATACATATACAATCCAAAAGATATATATATATACATATACACATAAATCACAAAGATCTCCCCGACTACCCGGTGCTACATATCAGAGCCGACCGACAAAATAATGAAGACCTAAGCTTCACAAAAAGACCTTCAGCATCTAATCTGCAATGCCTCATAGAGCATTCAAAACAGCAGAAGGGTGAGAAACACAATCATAATATAATTGCATACAATTATATAATAATACCAAAAATACACATGTAAAATATTCTCACCACAACCTATACCAGAATTCAAACACAAAACAACACAATGCATATCTCATACATCCATCACCAAGGCATATATAATCAAGCTCAATGCATTTATCAACAACATATATATATATATATAAATATATCAGCTCATCAATTCCATTCACAATTCCACACAAAATCAATCCATTCATGATTTATGCAAATGCAAAGAGACCGACACAATGATTCTATGCAAATGCGGTACCATCCATCTGTCAATCTCATCATTAGTTCACTCAGGAACTATTGGAACCATCGCTTGTTACTTAGTGTAACTCCCCGTCGGGCAAGCGATGTTCCCCGTCGCTCACACCTCTTTGTATAAGGCACACGACGTTTATGGATCGCTTTAGGTCCTCTTTGTATAAGGCACACGATCCGATCGCTTTAGGTCCTCTTTGTATAAGACACACGATCGTCTATAATCATCGCTTTAGTTCCTCTTTGTATAAGGCACACGATGTTATAGCGGATTCCCTCTGGAATCGATTCGTCGCTCACACCCACTAGGGTACACGACATCTCAAGAATGCATATCATGATGCTTGGCATACAATGACTCATGACATTCAAATGCACACATATACACATCCATAATCATGCATATATAATCAAATACCACACAATGCATTTTCTTGCCCTTAGGCCACAAACCATCTTCACAACATTTTATCACCTGCATTTTCATCACACAACAGCACACAAGTCATACGATATCCATATCAACAGCACATTGCATGATACACCTCAATTACACACAATTACAACGACGAAAGTCGACAAAATGACACTATTTCAAATTCCCGACATAATTAAATCGGCCAACAATCTCAAAACCATTATAATAAGAAAGTACATTTTATTAGCTTTCCAACGATACCAAGAATGTTCAAAACGGATAATCGGAGCACAAGTTACGGACGTACAAAGAAAAGGAATCGCGAAAACACAACATTTTGCACCCTTGATGGCCATACGCGTATTGCCCAAACTCATACGCGTACCATTACGTGTTTCAGTAGATGGCTGAGAAAAATGGTTTTCATTACGCGTATTGCCCTCAAATGCACCTCCCATACGCTTATTGCCCAAGCCAATACGCGTATGGACATGCCTGATACGCGTAACGACAGAGGAAACCTAGAATTTTTCTGCAGAATTTTTTTCTGCGAAATTCACCCAAAAACCACTCCAGTTTTCACCTAAAAACCAGAAAATTGCCAATAGATTGTACAACAACATATATCTAACATGTATCAACAATAAGGGACCTGAAACCATGATTTCCGACACAATTTAATCGAATTCTAACAATTTCAACATATTATGGTTTTTGTTCTACATCCAATTTCAATCCAAAAACAACCAAATACAAACATACATAATCATACACAAGTATAAGATAATCGAGTTTCGCACCCTTACCCGATTTAATCATGCTTGAAAAGTCAGTTGATCGATTTCTTAAATCCCAAGTTTTCTCTCTTTTTCTTCTCTTCTTTTCCTTCTTTCTCTTTTTCTTCTTCTCTTTTTCTTTCCCTCTAATTTTCTCTCTTTCTATTTTTACTAACTTAAGAAAAATAAAGTGAAATGACCAAAATACCCCTACACTCAAATATCTCGCAAACATTCCCAAAACGCGATAAAACATAACAACAATGAAAAATAATATGTTATCACTAAAAAGTAAAAAATAAAATAATATAATAATAGAAATAATTAAATCGACTCGATTAAATAAATCTAACAAAACTGGGGCGTTACATCTGTCATACCCCAAATTTTGACCACCAAGATTTCCCATCATTGTGAGAATCATCACCACATTATGGATGTACTATCATGCCTCTTCAATCTCCTTAAGGATTGTTGAACATTCACTACAATCAAGAATTAGGGTTTCGAGCCCTCTCAGAACAATTAGACAAAGGATCAATCAAGAATTGACATGATCTTCAACTTGTCTAACCTCTCAAACACCCATAAGAGATCAAGAGGACTCCCACATCAAGAACCAAGCACAAAGTTGCCACATTTCAAGTGGTTCGAGCCTCTAAACACCCATGTCACCAAATTAGGGTTTTTGTTGACTAAGGCCTCCAGAGTGAAATTTCCATAGGGGATTGAAACAAGGCTTCAAAATATGACTTAATATGCTCAAGATAACCCTAGGAGTCCCTTTGCAAAGTTAAAACATCCTCAGAGATTGCATTCTCCAAAAGTCGGGAATTAAGGTTTCTCCACGACGAACCGCTTCGGAGCCAAAAGTCAAAACATGACTTTTTTGGTAAAAATGATCCTTATGACTCATATTTTCATAAAATATGATTTATAATGTCATTTGAACAAGAATTGATCAAAAAATCATGATAACTTGTAAAAGGGGTAATCTTGAAAAATTGAAATTTTTTTCTAAGTTACTAAATTTGAATGGTTTTGGTGCCAACTTCCAAGGACCATAACTTTTGATCCAAGTTACCATTTTGAGTGATCCAAAACTTGATTTGTAGGTCTTCCTACATTCTACAAAAGCTTCAACTACCTAAAACTCCAATTCTTCATAGATTTGTAGTTATGGATGGATCAAAGTGGTAAAAAAATCAAAGATTAAACACTTAGTGAAAACTGCCTGAGTTTTCAGCCTTGAACATCAATGTTCATGAGGATTTTTCAGTTGGATTCAAATAGTTTCAAGACAAACTATGATCACATATGGATTGTAACATGTTAGGGCTTTTTAAAAAGCACAAGATCTTTCCATAACTCCATTTGAGCAAGGAGATATGATCCTCCCAAAATGGCACTTTCCAACTGTCGTGTACAAGGTAGTTTTGTGCACTTTTGCTCGAGCTGGCCAAATTGTGCAACCTTAAGCCTTGTCACACTTCTGAAAACATATAAGGATATTATCCAAGAAAGTACCTCTGATCCACAAGCCTTGCAAGTCAAGACACCACCCCTTTTGGCATGTGGAATTCAATGTTCCAAATCCAAAAACTCCAATTTTGTTTCAAGGCATTCAAGAGGTGCATTGAGGTGGCATGGACTGAGTCTTTAATCACTGAATGAGTCAAGCCTTATCCCTGCAATAGAAGACCATAGGCATGTGCTCTAATCTCAAGTCAATGATCATGGAAGACTAGAATTCCTTTATGCAACCATTGGCCACAGACCTGTACCAGTTGCCATTCACTATTGCTTGCAAAACAAACTTGCTCTACAATAAATAGAGCTCATTTGTGATCAGTTTGAGTACACCAAAGCACCCAAACTGATGCTTTCCTCAAACTCTCTCTTTCACTCCAAAAAAAAACACCTTCTCTTGCAAGTCACTATCGGGTTTTGCATTTGAGAACAATTTTGTCCAAACCAGTCATACCAACACCTCACATACATTATATGTAGGTAATCTAAACACTAAAACAACATTTGGAACATCAGAATCCAAAAGTAGGACCCCATTTGCACAAGCTTTTAGCATATTTGCAGTTGAGGTGCCACATTAAGTTCCAGCTCATTTCAATCCACTCTAAGCATTCAAACACACTCCTTGGCACCTAAAGAAGTTGTCCAGATCATTGGAACACATATGTAACATCTCCATCATCAAGCTCGATCACCAGCTGCAAGAGGTAAGCCTGAAGCCTTCAAACTCCATATTCCATGCATCATAAATGAATTTTTGAGTTACCATCTTGTTCCTGCATGTATATAGAGTGATAACCCTCAATCAATTGCCATGAATCAATCGTGTATGGAATTTCATTGTGTTCATGCTGAAACTAGGATTCTTGAGGTTATCCTTTGATTTCTCACTCCATACTTAATATAAATGCAATTAATCTATATGGTTGTGATCCTTGTTAAAAAACGAGCAAGATTGATGTTTGAATCGTGCAAAACCATTGAGTAATCAGAGAGAAAAGTGAGAAAATGCAAATCTGCAAAAACAGGGTCGCGCGTGTTCTTCCCTTGACCGTTGGCGCCATAATTCAAATTTTTTGAATTTTTGAATTTTTTATATCTTATTTAATTGATTTCAAATATTAATTTCTCTCTCATTTTTTTATCATTTTTTATTGGTTATTTTTTTAAAAAGTCACAAAAATGTTAAATTATTTTATTTTACAAAAGATACTATTTATATTATATATTTAAAATAGTTAGAATTTTTGTAATTTATTTCATTTTATTTGTTTTTACACATTTTAAAATGAAATTCTCACTTTGATTTTTCATTCCAAATGAATTTCAAGCTTTCATGTGATTAAACATGATTTTTCAAAATATTTTTTAAAGTGTACAATTTGTTTTTGAATATATTTGGTATTTTATATCATTTTTTATTTAATTTCCTTTTAAAATTATATCTTTTAAATTCAAAATTAGGGTTTTCTCTAATTTTTTATTTTTCAAACTTCAAAAACACACTTTGGGCCTCTAATAGAGTGTAAGTCCCACCCCTTGTTGTACAGAAAACTTTTTGGGCCTCAGTCATTGTATAAGTCCCTCTGCGATTCTTAAAACGACGGTGCGATCACTGTCTTTCATTAGGCCTCTCCCTGAGTTATAAGTCCCATTATCTTTTCTTAAAACACATTTTGGGCCTCTAATAGAGTGTAAGACCCAACCTCTTTTGTAAATACAATAAATTTGGGCCTCAGTCATTGTATAAGTCCCGATACAATTTTCAGAATAACGGTACGATCACTGTTTTTCATCTGGGCCTCTATTTGAGTTGTAAGCCCCATCTCTTGTACAAAAATAAACTTTGGGCCTCTATTAGAGTGTAAGACCCATCCCTTGTAAATAAAAACCATTTTAGGCCTCATTCATTGTATAAGTCCCACTGTTTTTTTTTGAAACCGCGGCGCGATCGTCACCTTTTAAACAAAATCATCTGGGCCTCTCCTTGAGTATAAGCCCCAATCTTTATTTCAAAATAACTTCCCTTTGATTTAGATTCAAATTCATAGTTGTCATCAAAACTTTCTTTAATTTCTTGAATAACTAACCATACAGCTATAACAATGGAAGCTTGTTCACCTGTAAGTTCTAACAGCTTTCTTTTACATACTTGTTTATAATACTGGAAGCTTGCTCACCTGTAAGTCCTACTACACTCTTCAACATACTTGTTTATATATTTCATATATATGCCTGTATATCTACTTAGAGTTTTCCCCGGCAATTAGGTCTAACATTAGATCAAACCAGTGGTCACTCTTTCAACACAGTCAAAACTAGTTCCCCATAGGAAATTCCAGATACAGTCTTGCCTCCTCTTGGGCTTATACAATATGGAACAGAGAAAGGCATTATTCCCGGTGAAACTTTTCTCAAGACTGTCACAACTAGAAATTTGTCTAAGAAATTCATTTCCCCCAGAGAGGACTAATTCTCAGTGAAACCTCTCTTGTATTTCTTCAAACCCTAGAACTGTTCACTAAAGAAAGGATTATTCCCGGTGAAACCTTTCTTGAACTTTTCTTAAGTTTGGATCCACAGGCTTCCTAAAAGCATCCCCAGCCTCCTCTTGGGCTTTGTACAAGGACCCTCAGGCTTCTTAGAAGTTCTTATGCCTCCTCTTAGGCTTAGTACAAGGACCCAAAGACCTCCTACAGGTATAGGACAGAACCTAGTCATCCTTTGTTAGAGCAGTCTTCCAAAGAGTCAAAACATCAGACCAGTTTAGGGTTGATTCTCATCCCTTAAAATACCATCCTCCTCTTAGGCTTCATACATGCAGACTTGGATAGTCTCAGCCTCCTCTTGGGCATTATACAAAGATCATCCTCCAGTTAAGAGTTAACCTCTTCATACCAGTAGACTTGGACAATCTCATATTCTTTTGGATCTCCATAAACCCTCGAGTTTCCTAAAAACACAAGAAAAAACCCTGATCATTTCATCAATCACTAGCAGAGTCAAAACCTCCATAGGTTTTAAAACTCAATCCTTGAACTCTCACTTGAAATTTCCCCAGCTAGGGTTAAAATACCATTAATAAACCCTCTATCAGAACCTCAAGGCATCTGATATTTCAACTCTTCTTCATTCTCCAGCAAGAGTTGATTCCCTAATTTGAACCTGTCTCTGGATCTTAATAATCCTCAGCAGAAGTTAGCCTCCTCTTAGGCTTTATATAAGAAATTCCCCAACCAACCTCCTCTTAGGCTTTGTATAATGATTTTCCCTCAGCCTTTTTCTTTTTTAGCCTCAATCTTGGGCTTTGTACAAGACACCTATAAATATCTTCAGCTGAGTCAGTCAAATCCTTTTTAGCCTCAATCTTAGGCTTTGTACAAGACACATATAAACTCTCTCCAAAGAAGTCAAATCATTCTAGCCTCCTCTTAGGCTTTGTATAATAATCTTCCTGAGCATAGTCAATATCCCCTTTCGCCTCAATCTTGGGCTTTGTACAAGACACTAATAAAATTTTCCCAATGGAGTTAATCCTTTTTTACCTCAATCTTGGGCTTTGTACAAGACAGATAAAACCTCTCCCCAGTAGAGTCAAAACCTTTAGCCTCAATCTTGGGCTTTGTACAAGACAGATAAAATATTTCCCCAAAAAAAGTCAAATGTTCAGCCTCCTCTTAGGCTTTGTATAATGAATTCCCCAAAAGAGTCAGTCTCTTTTCAGCCTCAATATTGGGCTTTGTACAAGACAAATATAAAACTCCCTAGTAGAGTCAACCTTTTTTTAGCTTCAACCTTGGGCTTTGATCAAGGCACACAAAAAACCAATATCCCCTCAGAGGAAATCAAAAATCTCTCTATAGGAAGACATTTCTCTGTACAATCACACAACAAATATCCAAAAATCTCTCTGTAGGAAGAAATTTCTCTGTACAATCACACATCAAATACCCAGATAACTGCTGTAAGTGGCACACTTGTTGATTCAAATATCCAAACTGTAGTCCCTCTTTTATCCTGGTAAATCCTTTTTTTCATCTAATTGATGTAAGTCGCAAGCCAATGGATTATTTACATCTAAGCCAATGTCCCTCTCTTAGCATGAAAGACTCCTAAGGAAAAATGGCATTGCTCAACACTGAGTTACAGTTTCCTCCTTCAGGACAAATCCCTTATAAAGGAAATTATGGCATTGTTGGATTCTTTTATCCCAGTTAAAGTAATTCTCCTTTATAATCAGTTACCCAACAACTGTGATAAACAGATGAGATATCGCCCTTAGAGATGACAGATTCTCTCTCAGTCAAACCTTTTAGCTTCAATTTTGGGCTTTGAACAAGACACAAATACCCTCTAGCTTCAATCTTGTTGTTTGAACAAGACAAAAATACTCAACACTTTATCTTCAATCTTGGGCTTTGAACAAGACACCAAACATCTTTTTTCCTCCCATAGAATAGGTGGAACTACGATTGCTCTGATTTCCCTATTTTCTTTAACGGGAATACGTAGGTATAAGATTGCGAAATCTTAGCGAGCACACCAATCAAAAACTTTAGTTTCAATAACTTCACACACTAATCAAATACCTTAGGTCCAGTACCTTACCAAAAACATCGGAAAAACCCGACATCAACAAAAATACTCTCTCTTAAACATTCCCAAAGGAGAAACTTTCCCAATAAACAGATAAACACCAGTAAGTAGAAAACAGTAGAAATTGATAACGATCTATGGATAACCATATATAGGATGGGTAATTGACAACTCCCCATTGTATAACCTGACCCCGGACTCCCCGATCTCTTAAGCATTTGTTAAAGAAAACATTTGCGTGCAAGGTTAGTTTTAGATAGCTTCCCTTTTCCTTTCCAGCTTCATATGATAAATAAGAAATCAGAAAGTAGCACCCAATTCCAACCAATGGCGATAAGGTGGTCGCGTCACCAATAAAAATCACACGCTACACTATGTCCTTAGATAAACTATTGTTGGAATTAAGTATTAAAAGATAAAGAATTGTATGGTTATACTAGGGTATCCCTAGTCCTAGGTGATAACCACTAGAATATATTCTCTAACAAAACAAGCATAATGGTGGTCCAGCCTTATTATGATAAATACATCGGACTCTGTTTGTCCGACAGAGCACGCAATAGAAACAAGTAAGAGAATAAATCAATTAACTGAAAAATAAACTGTTATTGCATAGAAGAATTCATAATCATTACAAGTTCGAATCAGGGGCACCCCCTAGCAATGGGGGGTTTAACTACTCATAGGGATACAATAAAATTGAGATAAGAATTAGAACATTACAAAAAGATTGGATGGACGTTGATCTTCAATCTTGGTAAATCATGAAAATCGTCGTCTTCTCCCACACTCCGTGATTCTCAAACTCTCAATTTTTATCGTAAAAAGTATAATGAATCCTAATCTCACCAAACAATGCATAATATATCCCAAAAAGATCTCTGAAAAGCTGTACTCAAAGCGCAATATTTTCGAAGATCACCCAAAAAGGAAAGATTTGATTTTCCTCGCTTGCCTGCTATGGGTCGTAGCAGGTACTACGGGTGGCCGTAGTAGGCCACGGGTTCTTGCTTTCAAAATATCATCTTTGGGCATGTTGCCTGCTACGGGCCGTAGCTAGTGCTACGGGTACCCGTAGAAGCTCACTACCTCCTGCTTCCTTGTATAGTTTTTGAAAGCTCTGCTGATTTGAGAAATTTTTTGAAAGAACAGAATGTCAAAAGATATGTTTAAACATAAAGAAGTCTGATGAAAGAAGACTGGTCAGATATGATGTCCTAACCGATGTCTCGACATCTTGATCTCATATTGCAGGATGTTTCTAAATCTGTTGCAAGATTTAAGGAGCAATCAAAACATGGATCAAGGAAGAAATAAACAGAAGATTCGAAGCCCAAGACTGCTGAAGACTATAAATAGAAGACTTAGACCTAGGATTTTATATGCCTTTGGTAACCTAGTTCTCTTGCGTAAGAAATAAGGGTTTAGGGTTTGAGAGTCGTTGGCTCTCTAGGTTGTAAGTCTCCCTTTGTATCAGTTGATGCATTGTGGCAGATATAGGTGTCGGACAGATCCATAAGCCTTAAGGTATTGGATTATGTATTGTTCTTGGATGAAGCTTTTAAGCAAATCTGAGTTAGCTTGTTTGTCAAGTATGCTTGACAGAATTCTATCTTGACAGGGATGATGTAGAAATCACAATTGGTGATTAAGGGAAGTGAGTGGGGTATCTCGTATCAAAGAGGTTGTTCTTTGATAAAGTCTTCATTGGGTAGAGATTAGGATATAAAATTGTAAACGGGGGAGTTTAGCTTTGTAACAATTCTACAGGTAGTGGAGTCTTCATCCTGGATTGGTATCCCCCAGATGTAGGTAAATTGCACCGAACTAGGTTAACAATTGTTGTGTTCTTTATCATTCTGCAGATTTACTTTTCTGTTAGGGTTCATGATAAACATGTTGGATCAGATGTCGTAACATCTGTGATTTTGCAGTTCTGATATTCAAGGTATTAGTCTGCCGTTCTGTTTCTTGTTTAAATGTTTGTTGGTTCTTGGATTGGCTAGAATTTTGGTAAAACAAAGTGTTCAATGTTGATGTCACATGGGTGATGTCTTAACACTGAGTCTTAACATTGAATAATGTTAAGTGTTTACCTTGTTGAAGTTGTGAAGTCTGATGTCACATGCGATGTCATGACATCAGATATGCAGATCAGTAAAACATCAGGTTTGAGATGTTTTTAGGGTTAAGCGTTTTAGCTGGATTTTGGAAGAGCTGGCAGAGTTATTGGATGCGAATATCTTGGAGGAGATATTTTCTGTTACAAACAGATTTGATGTAGATTTGTAGGAGGGTTTAAAGCCTGAAGATTTAAGAAGATTTTGAGAGACAAAATCTGTTGAAGATTCAGTTTTAAATAACAAATCAGGTCAGATATTGTAGCAGGTCCAAGACCAGATCAAATAGCTATTTAAAGCGCATCAATCCTTTGAAGAAAGTACAGAAGATAGAGAGCATAGACTGAGGGTCATTCATTGTCTTTGTACGAGTTTTTGTAAGCCATTCTAGGTTGAATTGGTGAGTTGTAAAGTGTACTCTCTTAGAGCTGTGAAGCAAGAGAGTGTTTTTACTTGATCAAAGCTTGTAAGAAGGATCAAGGTGTTTCTCAAAGTGTGATCTTTGAGGTTTTTTAGGAAGTGAGTAGTGGTCTCATACCTAAGTGGTCTCTTAGGTAGAAAGTTCATTAGGTAGAGATTAAGTTTAGGAGATGTCAACTGGGTTGTTGAGTCTCTAAATTAATTCTACTGATAGTGAGATTCCTTCCTGGCTTGGTAGCCCCCAGAGTAAGTTGTTTAACTGAACTGGGTGAACAATTCTTTGTGTACTCTTCTGTTGTTTTAGATTATCCATTGCAAAGTGTGTTGTTGTGACATCACACGTAATATCACATATCTGGTACCAGAATTTCAATTGGTATCAGAGCAGGCATCCTGCTCTGAATCTGGGTGAGATCTAGGGCTGATATTTTCTGGTAAAGATGGACAAGGAAGTTGGTGGATTTGTGAATAGACCCCGTATTTTGGATGGCTCTAATTATGATTATTGGAAGCCAAGGATGATTACCTTCTTGAAATCCTTGGACATCAGGGCTTGGAAGGCTATCATAAAAGAATGGAAAGCACCTGTTATTGTTGAGAAAGATGATGCTGGGAAAGAAAAAGAAGGCAGCTCAAAACTGAAACCTGAAGAAGAATGGACCAAGGAAGAAGATGAGCTTGCCCTTGGTAATTCCAAAGCCTTAAATGCTATTTTGAATGGAGTTGATAAGAACATATTCAGGTTGATCAATACTTGTGAAGTTGCCAAGGAAGCTTGGGACATCCTGAAGACTACTCATGAAGGAACTTCAAAGGTTAAGATGTCAAGACTTCAACTTCTGACATCAAAGTTTGAAAGTCTAAAGATGAAGGAAGATGAAACTATTCATGACTTTCATATGAGTATTCTTGAGCTGTCAAATGCCTCTAGTGCTCTTGGAGAGAAGATGAATGAAGAAAAGCTGGTGAGGAAAATCCTTAGATCCCTTCCCAAAAGGTATAAGATGAAGGTGAGTGCAATTGAGGAAGCTCAAGACATCAGCAAAATGAGAGTTGATGAGCTAATTGGATCTCTTCAAACCTTTGAGTTAGGGTTGAATGAAGAGGAACCTGAGAAGAAGTCCAAGAGTATAGCTTTGGTCTCCAGTTCTGAAGAAGCCAAGAAAGGGAATGGTGCTGAATCTCAGGAGGAGCTATCTCAGGCCATTTCTATGCTGGGAAGACAGTTTAACAAGGTTTTCAAGAGGATGAATAAAAACTACAAACCTAATGTCAAGAACATCTCCTCTAACATTAGCAAGTCAAAGGAGAAGGATGAAGAGAAGACTGCTCAAGACAAAGGGATTGAATGCTTTAAGTGTGAAGGATATGGACATGTCAAGAAAGAATGTCCTACATTCCTTAAGAAGCAGAAAAAGGGCATGACAGTTTCCTGGTCTGATACTGACAGTGAAAGTGAAGAAGAGTCAGCCAAGCATGTCAGAGCCTTGACTGGGACATGTGTGACTGATGGAGAATTAAGTGATGAGGAACTGACTTTTGAGGAGTTAGCAGCCTCCTATCATGAGTTATGTCTGAAGAGTGCAGAAGTATGTCAAGAAAGTGAGAAACAAAAGAAACAAATTGTTCAGCTTGAGACTGTCAAAGCTGATCTTGAAAATGAAGTCTTGGTGGTTAAATCTCAACTTGATCAAATGACAAAATCTGTTAGAATATTGAACAGTGGATCTGATACTCATGATAAGATCCTTCAGGCTGAAAAAGTAGCAGGAGACAAATTTGGCTTAGGATTCGTTGAGGAGAAGGTTTCTGCTGAAGCTAGTACTTCAGGAACCAAAAAGGACATGTCTCAACCAATGTCTCAACATAATAAAAAGAGACATAATCCTAAATCCAAGCAGGTTGCTCACCAACAGCATCAGAATGTTGGGATAAGGGATGTTCATGGTCCTCATCAAGGGAAGGTACACACTTATGGAGCTAGGCAGTATATGCCTCCTCAATACCATAGGAGTATGCAGGCTCCTAGGTTCAACATGTTCCATCAGATGTCTCAACATTAGGGGAACATGTATGGCTTTGAATACAATAATGTTGTGCCTCATTATTATGGAAGAAGGAAGCCACATCACCATAGAAGACAACCTAAGAGACAGAATCCTCACTACAGGAGACAGGCAAACTATGGAAGAAAACAGCACCAGTACTATGGATGGCAGCCACAGCAGTTTCATCATCAAGGTGGCATGAAGTTTAACAACTTCAGAAAAGAAAGAGTAAGGTGCTTCCATTGTGGAAGATTTGGCCATATGCAATTTTCTTGCTTCAAGCTTCATGGTTATCCAAAGTCTATCCCTCAACCTAGACAGAAGGATAACAGGCCCAAGGCTGTTAAGGAGTGGGTTCCTAAAGAAGAGGTTAAATGTCTATTGGCTCACTTTTCAGATAGACACTCTGCTAAGGATGGTTGGTACTTTGACAGTGGCTGTTCAAAGCACATGATTGGATTCAAAAACCAATTGGTGGATGTCAATTCTTGCTCCTCAATTGATGTTACTTTTGGAAATGGAGAGAAAGGGGTGGTAAAAGGTGTTGGAAAAGTGAAGTGTCATGATGGACCTGATCTTGACAATGTGCTACTTGTCAAAGGTTTGAGTGCTAAACTAATTAGCATAAGTCAGCTCTGTGATGATGGATATAAGGTCAGCTACACTAAAGATGAGTGATTGATAACTAATGAGGAAAATGAGGTAGTTATGAAAGGAGTCAGATCCAGAGATAATTGTTATCAATGGATACCTCAAGAGGTCTGTACATCTAATGATGTTAAGGTTGATGTTGTGACATCAGACTGTAACATTAAGGGTGAAAGTCTGAGCATGCTGAAAGGTCAATTAGGGTCAATAACTTGTGGTGTGAATCCTTTTAATTTAAAAGGAAAGTTATTTTGGAGGGAGAAAATCCTTGATTGGCGTTTAAGTGACCCACAAAATCAGGCTCCATACTTTAGGCAGTCATTTTCTATTATAGCCATCTCACGCTTCATCAAACTTCATATCCCTAATCTGTTCATCTCCTTCTCCTTTAACAGAAATCGCCATTCATCTCTGAATCTAAAGTGCTTCACAGGAACAATGTCAAAACATATATCATCTCCATCTAAGAAATCTGCCTCACAAAGTTCATCACGAGATAATGCTAGGGTTTCTACAGAAGAGGGCTCTGCAGAAGAAGCTTTGAATGTAGAACCCATCTACATGATGGTTCATGAATCTGGTAGGTCAAGACCTTCCAAACTACAACCAAAAAGGGCTGGAACTAAATTTAATGATAATGAAACTAAGAGGCTAGTCACTAGTGTACTTTTTAGCGATAAATCTGCATCTAGGTCTTCCACCTCTCAAGCTGTTGAGGAGAGGTTTGATGTTGATCGCAGTCTTAATAAGATTGCCACCAAGATTTTGGATAAGGGTTTATCTGTAAAAGGAATTTCTATTCCCCTTAGACAAATGCCTGCTAAAAAGGAAGACATGCAAAGTGCTGCTACAAATCTTCACAGACTGACTATGTCTATTATTGAAGATGCTGAAGTGGGTGGTGAAGAAGAAGGTGTTCAGGAGGAAGCTGATGTTGAAACAAATGTCAGAACATCGCCTGATAGGGATGTTGAAACTAGCCCTAGTGAAAAGAAGAATACTGATAAGGTGGATGTAATTGATCTGTCTGATAATGAAGTGATTGGAAGAGCTGTCCCTGGGATTGCCAATAGATTGAAAACAAGGAAAGGAAAGAATGTGGAAGCTTCTCCTAAGAAGTCAGCTGAAGGGAAGAAGAAAAAGGCTTCTGTGGTTGGTCCAACCAAGTCATGGAGCAAAGTGGCTGTGAAATCCAAAAAGAGAAAGGTGTGGGAGGATTCAGAGTCTGAATTTGATGTTGAGGATGATGTTCAAGACATCACACCTGTGAGAAGGTCTATATTAAAAAGAATTGCTGACAAGATCCCTGATATCCCTGTTGACAATATTTCATTCCACTATGCTAGTAGTGCATCCATGTGGAAATTTGTCTGTTAGAGGAGACTAGCACTGGAGAGAGAACTTGGTGGAGATGCCTTGGATCTTAAGGAAGTCATTGAATTGATTAGATTTGCTGGGTTAATGAAGACTGTGTCTGGACTGTCCAAGTGCTATGATGGATTAGTCAAGGAATTTATTGTCAACATTCCTATGGCTATTAATGACAGCAGAAATATGGATTTTAGGAAGGTTTATGTGAGAGGCCAATGTGTAAACTTTTCTCTTGAGGTAATTAACACTTATCTAGGAAGGGATGAGAAGGAGTATAGAGAGTTAGAAGAAACAGACAATGCTGTGTGCAAGGAAATCACAGCAGGGCAAGTGAAAGTCTGGCCTCTGAAAGGAAAATTGTCTGCCAGTTTGTTGAGTGTCAAATATGCTATTCTGCACAGAATAGGAGCAGCTAATTGGGTCCCTACCAATCACAAGACAATTATCTCTGCTGGATTGGGAAAATTCATTTATGCTGTTGGGACAAAGAGGTTGTTTGATTATGGGGCTTATATATATGATCAGATTATCAAGCATGCTGCTATAAATGCAGTGAAGATGCCTATTGCCTTTCCCTCTCTCATTTGTGGGATCATCTTGTCACAACATCCTGAGATTCTTCATCAATCTGATGTGGTGTGTAAGAGAGAACCTGCCTTGTCAATCCACTATAAGCTGTTTGAAGGGAAGCATGTCCCTGACATTGTCAAGACATTAGCTTCAACATCACAACAACCACCTGCCAAAACTGGGTTGATTTCAGAATTGGAGGAGGCTTGCAAGGAGTTGGATGAAGTCATCAGAGTGAGTACTGAAAGAAAGCTAAAATTTGAAAAACTTCTCATGAGTCTGAGATTGGCAGAAAAAGAAGATGAAGCAGTCAATGCTAGCCAAAATGATGATGATGTTGAAGGACCAGATTCTGAAGAAGGTGGCACTAGCACTAATGGTGAAGATGGGTCTAGCTCAGATGAAGATTAAATTTCTTTAGCTGTTTCTGCTAGACAGTAGCTTTTTTTGCTTTTGTTGTTTTGTTCTACACTTGATGTGCTTATTTATGTAATTTGAATATTGTGGCTTTTTAACCACTTTTTATGTTCTATGATTTGTCTTGTCTTGAATGCTGACTTTAGACTGACAATGAGAGCTAGCTTAGGACTAACTGGTAGTTAGTAGGTGGTTGTCCAATTATGGCTAAAAAGGGGGAGATTTAGCCAAGCCCATATGTGCTGCAGAAGTTGAGGGGGAGTTTATGCAGCTGTGTGCAGCTGGAAGGTGATTCTGGTTTTGAGGGGGAGCTTGACCCTTTGCTGAGCTGATGAAGTATGTGCAACATTTTGTAGTAGGAGCTGTTTTGAAGGAGTGCTGCTTCTGCTAACTGCTAGGAGTTTTAATTTTTCTAATGTTTTATCCACTGCTGAAGTCTCTGATGTTGCAGAGATTTTTTTAGCCAAAATTAGCCAAAGGGGGAGATTGTTGGTTCTTGGATTGGCTAGAATTTTGGTAAAACAAAGTGTTCAATGTTGATGTCACATGGGTGGTGTCTTAACATTGAGTCTTAACATTGAATAATGTTAAGTGTTTAGCTTGTTGAAGTTGTGAAGTATGAGGTCACATGCGATGTCATGACATCAGATATGCAGATCAGTAAAACATCGGGTTTGAGATGTTTTTAGGGTTAAGCATTTTAGCTGGATTTTGGAAGAGCTGGCAGAGTTATTGGATGCGAATATCTTGGAGGAGATATTTTCTGTTACAAACATATTTGATGCAGATTTGTAGGAGGGTTTAAAGGCTGAAGATTTAAGAAGATTTTGAGAGAGAAAATCTGTTGAAGATTCAGTTTTAAATAACAAATTAGGTAAGATATTGTAGTAGGTCCAAGACCAGATCAAATAGCTATTTAGAGCGCATCAATCCTTTGAAGAAAGTACAGAAGATAGAGAGCATAGACTGAGGGTCATTCATTGTCTTTGTACGAGTTTTTGTAAGCCATTCTACGTTGAATTGGTGAGTTGTAAAGTGTACTCTCTTAGAGTTGTGAAGTAAGAGAGTGTTTTTACTTGATCAAAGCTTGTAAGCTGGATCAAGGTGTTTCTCAAAGTGTGATCTTTGAGGTGTTTTAGGAAGTGAGTAGTGGTCTCATACCTAAGTGGTCTCTTAGGTAGAAAGTTCATTAGGTAGAGATTAAGTTTAGGAGATGTCAACTGGGTTGTTGAGTCTGTAAATTAATTCTACTGATGGTGAGATTCCTTCCTGGCTTGGTAGCCCCCAGAGTAAGTTGTTTAGCTGAACTGGGTGAATAATTCTTTGTGTACTCTTATGTTGTTTTAGATTGTCCATTGCAGAGTGTGTTGTTGTGACATCACACGTAACATCACATATCTGGTACCAGAATTTCAATGTTTATGCAGAATAATGTCTTGACATGTGTTAGGACATCTGCTGTCTGCATTGCCAGAATTTCAATTGGTATCAGAGCAGGCATCTTGTCTGTTTCTGGATGAAATCTTTGGGAGATACTTTCTGGCGCTTAAACAAGGAGCAGTTTTGAAGATCAGATCAATCAACTCAGACATACTCAAGGGTATTAATGGATAGGATTGATGTTCTGGATCGAAGGTAACAACCCAGAGGTTGTTCATGTTGTTGAGGAGGTTCTACAACAACTGTAGGAGAAGTGGCTAGTTCTCTTGTTGGGGTGTCTTATAAGATGTTTTTACATCTTATTAGGGAAAGTTTAATTTGTTCCTTGGTGGTTCCGCTGCATGTGTTTCTGAAGGAAGAGCTCTTGAATTATGGGATTCTGGAGTTGTTGCTGAAGACAGATGGTGGAAGGTCTTAATCGTCGGCCTCTACATGTGAAGATATCTGCATTCTTTTATTCCAAAGTCGGGAGAGATGGAATGAAGGGAGTTGTTGGAAGATGTCTGTTATGGTGACTTGGTACTTGGAGGCTTGGTTCCATGGTACAGTTTGAAGTTAGTTGAAGAGGAGAGGAGTTGAGTTTAGATTTATTAAGTTCTTGCTCTGGGAGTTTGATAAATTATTGATCGGCTAGGATGTCAAAGATACTTGAGAATTCTCTCAAGTCCACTCATAAAGGCGTCTCAGTCATGCAATTGGAGTCTTCTAGTTATTCTTCTGACTAGAAGGTGTTTCTATGAAACACAACCTGAAGAAAGTGGAGGTGATTTATTTTCACCATCCAAAACAGCAAGGAAGAATTCATCTCTCTTAACCCTTAGGGTGGATCCAATCTTATTGGAGTTCTCAGAATTGTTGAGGTAAATAAGGTTCGTTCAGAGAGAACCTTGGTTACTTAGGTCAAGGGTGGCAGCCTTGGTATCTCAACACTGTTTGCCAAAGAAGATACTTGCAAAAGATTGAATGCTTGATAAGTGTTCATGAAGTGATCTGGTGGAGCTTAGCTACAATAGTGAAGAAGGGTTATTGGCAAGGATTTAAGATCAATTTCTATTTGTGGAATTCATAAGTATTTAATTGATTATCCTTGAAAGTCAAGATTGCTGATGTTCAACAAGATGTTGGAACATTTCATCATCAGAGTTTGTGCAGAATCATGGGAGGGGTACTGCATACACTTTAGCATCTGTTTTGGTCTTGGTGTTGACCTAAGAATTGGCTTCAGTCTGGTGTGACAGAAGCATGTGATCTCTGGAAAGTTTCCTGATAAGAAACTGGTCTGGACTTTGGTGCTGTTGAAGATGAAGATGAAGACATCATAATCTTGATGGATTGCTCTGGGATCAGTTTATTTCTAATCTAAGAGTTTTTTAGTGCAGCAGGTGTGTTCAAGTTGTTACTAGAAGCATTTGATGTTTATCTGGAAGGTGTCCTGGCAAGAGACCTGTCCGAAATGGAGTGCTGGTGTTGACACAGCTTGGATCAGTTTATTTCTAATATAGGTACTTAGGAGCATGAGATCTTGCTCATTTTGAAGGTCAAAGTTAAGTGTCAGTTATCTCTGACTTTCTACCGACGGCTCTACTAAGGAAAGTGGCATTCTTTGGTATGGCTATGGTGTAGTCTAGGACTACTTTATCTTCTGAAGATTCAGACGTGGAAGGTGTGAAGTCTTTGGAGTTTCAAAGCAGGATGGAGGTTGTCTACTCAAACTTGGTTGTTGAATCAAGTCTATGAGAGCATGGAACTCTTATTCTGTAATAGGGAGGAGGTTCTTCTAAGTGGCAGAAGGAGGAGTTGAATTCAGCAGCTGGATGTCGTATCAGAATGTTCTGACATCTAGCTTAACATCAGAATCGCAACTGAACATGTGGCACATCAGCTTAAGATAAGGTAATCTACAGGAGAATGGAAGTTATGGATGCTTCAAAAAGGTCTATCTCATACAATTTGGGGGAGCCGTGGTTTGATAAGATGTTACATGTCTAAAGGCTTGGTGGATCCAAGATGTCTTGCTATGGTGCAAGTAGTTCATGTGACTTGAAGATCAGATTTCATTGGTGGATCAGTGTATCTTGTGGGAGTTCTGAAGAAGAGTGAGATCAATCAAAAGGTGACATTTGGTTGATTTCATAGTGAGCATTCAAGCAAGGTGCTTGGAACTAATTACTCTTAGGTAAAAGGGTAGTTGGTTGAAAACGATAGGAGGTGATGATTCTTGGAGCTTGTGGAAAAAGTTCTTAGTTTATGAAATATACCTTCTTTTGGTGGATGAGAGTTTATTTCTCTCGTTGGGTTTCTGGAGTTCTCTTTGTTCAAGCTGGGGGCGCAGTGTTGTGTAACGCCCCAAATAATTATAATATTTATTTATTTAATTATTATGATTATGCGGTGTTTTGGTGCTTTGTGATGACTTTGTGACGTTGATGAATTAAGTGATTTTGTGGGGTAGCCTTGAGTTAAGGGAACATGGTGACCTTAGAATTATTAATTTAATTAGATTATTTTATTAATAATAATATTGAAGTAATTTGAATAAGTAGAATATTATTTAGATTATTATTATTGTTAATTAAAATAATTAGGAGGACATTAAGGGTAATACGACAATGTAGAGTGGATTAGTGGAGGATAACATGGTAAACAGAGATTAAGGCCCAAAAACCCATAGGTTTAACAAAAGAGAATTAGAGGGTTTTGAGATCAAAATTTTGCAACCCTAAGGAGTTACTAGAGATCTAAGGAAATGAGGCTAGATTGAGGAATCAACCATAGAACCCCGGAGAACGAAGAATTTCTGCTGGAATTTCGAGGTATAGGGGTAATCCGGGTTAATATGTTTGGTATGGGTTTAAGGTAGAAGTAACCATGTGTTTTCGTTTTCTGATGAATTCGTGTGGATCTGTGATGAATCTGTTGAGTATTTTCGTGATCTGATGTATGTGATTTTTTACGATGAATCTGGTGTAAATTTCTGTGTTTTGGATGTTGAACGATTTATTGATATTGTGACGAACCTTGAATAACCGGATCTGTAAATCAAACCTGATAATAACTAAATTCAGACGTAGTAATTAAGCATAACTGATGTAGATGATGAAGTAAAACGAACAACTTAGATCTGGGATGAATCAAAGTTGATTTGAGGCTGTTTTTGGGAGACCGAAGGTGCTGGAAGGAGAGACTTTGCGTTCAGATGCGAAATATGAGTTTTGGAGGAGTCTCTGGTGATACGTGTATGGGAGAAGGCAATACGCGTATGGGAGAAGGCGATACACGTACGGGGGAAGGCAATACACATATGGGGACACTCCCAAGGTGATACGCATAGCGTGCACACCGTTCCCAAGGGCTGATACGGCCCTCTGCTGGTACGCGTAGCATACGCGTATGGAGATGATGGCAATACGCGTATGAGGTGATGATACGCGTATGGGATTGGGGGAAGTGCTTTACGCGTATGGGCTAGCCATTACGCTTAAGGGAAGATCTGAAGGAAAATTGAGAGGAAAACCCTCTCTGCTGATACACGTATTGGAGGGTTTAATACGCGTATGGGGTGGCGTAAAGGTTGGGCCATACGCGTATAAGAGTGGTTCATACGCGTATGGGCAGTGGTGTGTGCAGAATTTCCATTCATGCGATTTCTATCCCGATTTCGCTTGTGACGTGATTTCTTTGGGATGTATGACTAAGATGAGATGATATAACACTGGTAATCTAGTAATGACGATAATTAGGATAAAATCGGGAATTTGTATGATGAACTAACTATGACGCATTGTGAGTTATGATGATGAACTTTGACGAGTGCGACTTGGTGTGCTGTTATGATGTTATATTTGATGATGAATTCATGAATGATGATGCAACCATGACGGTTTTATGACGATGTTTATTATGACGGTTTTGCATCATGCATTCATGGCATAGTAGGAATTCGGTCCATTTGGTGGCTTCAATCCTATTGTGTGGATTGAAGTGTTTTTATGACATGCTCCGGTTCTTGTGTAGAATCGTTCCTATTGGTGGGGATCTTTGGAGGGTTACCCGACTTAGAGGGACAATTGTCTTTATCGTCAGTATTCCTTCATATTATTTTTTTTTCTTTCTCTTTTTTTTTGGTGCCTTCTTTTCTCAATCAACCTTTTACATACAATTTTCCTCAATCATGCTGGACCATCACTATGAATTAATCGAGGGTTACTTTTCGATTCCAAGTACTATGGCATAAATCTATACGTTGGACTCGTTACCTTACTCTAGGAAACCTAGGGTGTTCGAGTTATACTTATGTTTTCAAATTTTTCTGGTGTCCCTAGTTCTAACTTCTCTTCCCTCAGGCCGTATATACTTTCTCGACTTCTCAACTTCACAGTACTCCTAAGAGGGATTTCTACGGTTCTCATTCAGGAATGACTTCAAAGTGGTTTTCAATAAAACAAAAACATAACACAACGATATAAGAAAAGCTGAAAATAAACTGAACGTAGTAAAATAAAAGTAAAATCCTCCCCCAAATTTGAACTAAACATTGTCCCCAATGTTATAGCCCAAGTAAGAGTGAGGAGACTCACAGCGGTTCTTACTGCGGCGGTGGTGGAAAATGCAACATGAGTTGTTACATCATTGCTTGCATCTGATCCATCATCTCCCCTTGTCTCGCTTGTTCTTCACTTGCCGCAGCTGCTCTTCACCTTGTCATGCCTGCTCGACTCTGATCCCTCCGAGCTCAGACCGAACCCATTCCCAATGGTCCTGACGCATGAAAGAATAGGTGGGAGCTGGATGGTAGGTGTCTGGAGGTGGAGGCGTAGTGTGCTCTTGATCCGTCATATCCTTCTCCATGGTAGTGCCTGCAACAAACTCAGATTGTTGTACATCCTCATCATCTGGGACGGCTTTTGCATATAGCCAATTAGCTTTATCAGAAATATTCACCCTCGCGGGGTCTGGCAACTCAATAAGGTACTGGTGTCGGGTTGTCAACCAGTAAGCATCACCACGAATGGTGATCATTCCTTGATGAATCAAGCCTCTATATCGATTTTTATCTTTCCTGTAACCTGAGAATCATTGAAAGCAGCAGGGTCATAGCCAAAGTGATCGGCAATCTGGGTTATCAAACCCCCCACGGAAATATCTCCAGTGGGTGCTCGAGCAACCTTACCTGAATAATTGGTCGCAAATGCAACAATATTTAATATATCATGATGAATGATAGCAGAAATAAAAAACAACTCCTTCTGAGTGGCGACACCAGTATTATCGCCTCGGCCAAACAAGGACTAGGCCAGAGCTTTTTGCACATAGCGGAAACAGGGATTTTGAATTAAAGAGGCCTTAGCATTGGCAGCACTATACTCCCAACTATCCGTAAGATCCTTCCACAGCTAAACAAACGGAAAGCCATCAGGGACATCACCAGGCCCATAAATGGTCAACCGGAGTATGCTACCAAGCTCCTCAACCGACAGCTCGTGAGGGTGGTCGTAAAGACGGAACTTAAGAGTTCCCTAAAAATATCTTACCTCACCAACCCATTTTTTCTTCAACTTGAAATCTAGATTACTCAAAAACTCTAACGTCAGACGCTCATAAGTAGGTGCAGTAAAGTACATAAACTCTGCCAAGCCTATGGAATGAAACATTCTATCTACCTCCTCCTTTAAGCCTAAGTTAAGAAGAGTTTGCTCACAAATGTACCTTGTTGGCGTTATTTTTTGGCGAGCTAACGCCGAGTACCTTGTTGCATGTTCTTCGTCATCAAAGACAATGTTGTGCGGGTTGGACACTTTGGCTTCTCTCTTCTGAGTCCTGGAAGTCTCTGCAACTTGCTTTCCTTTAACGGCCTTGCGTGGGGGCATTTTCGTCCACAGAGAAAAGTGACGAATTTTCAAAGTAGTGATACGGAGAAATTGTACCCAGAATAATGATGAGTGAGGGAAATGGGGAATTTTTCGTGAAGGGAATGTTGTGATTCGAGTGGGTATGAAGTGAAAGGTTGGAGCTTTAGGTTGTTTGTCAATGGAGGTTGAGGTTTTGTGAGAAAGCGAGAGTGAATGGGGAAGATGGAGAATAATGAGAAATTGGTAAAAAAAAATGATATTTTTATTAGTGATGATTGAAAAAGATTTTTGGGAAGATGGAAAGTAAAACGTGGGATTGTGATTTGATTGGGTAATAAAGAGGTAGAGAATTTTGTGGATGTAGGTGAGAGAAGTTAATGGAATAAATAAAAAAATAAAGGAATAAGAAGTCTGATGTCGCTGGACCTGCTACGGGCGGCCGTAGCAGGTTGCTGGAGAGGGCTAGAAATGAGGTTTTTTTTGGGTCACCTGCTACGGGTCGTAGCAGGTGCTACGGGCGGCCGTAGCAGGTCCCTGGTCCAAGTATTTTATTCCGGTTAATCCATTCCGGGTACAGTTTTTCACACAGAAGTATCTTTAGCGTATTTCGACTGTCTTGCATGTTTCTGCTTCCGCACGAAGAAATCCACCTCTGACCTGACTAATACTGAAATACAAACAAAACAAAAAATTGCTTAGTAATAAAAACGTGGGTTGCCTCCCACTTAGCGCTTCGTTTAACAAAAGAGATTAAGGCCTAAAAACCCATAGGTTTAACAAAAGAGAATTAGAGGGTTTTGAGATCAAAATTTTGCAACCCTAAAGAGTGACTAGAGATCTAAGGAAATGAGGCTAGATTGAGGAATCAACCATAGAACCCCGGAGAACGAAGAATTTCTACGGGAATTTCGAGGTATGGGGGTAATCCGGGTTAATATGTTTGGTATGGGTTTAAGGTAGAAGTAACCATGTGTTTTCGTTTTCTGATGAATTCGTGTGGATCTGTGATGAATCTGTTGAGTATTTTCGTGATCTGATGTATGTGATTTGTTACGATGAATCTGGTGTAAATTTCTGTGTTTTGGATGTTGAATGATTTATTGATATTGTAACGAACCTTGAATAACCGGATCTATAAATCAAACCTGATAATAACTAAATTCAGACGTAGTAATTAAGCATAACTGATGTAGATGATGAAGTAAAACGAACAACTTAGATCTGGGATGAATCAAAGTTAATTTGAGGCTGATTTTGGGAGATCGAAGGTGCTGGAAGGAGAGACTTTGCGTTCAGATGCGAAATATGAGTTTTGGAGGAGTCTCTGGTGATACGTGTATGGGAGAAGGCAATACGCGTATGGGAGAAGGCGATACACGTACGGGGGAAGGCAATACACATATGGGGACACTCCCAAGGTGATACGCTTAGCGTGCGTACCGTTCCCAAGGGCTGATACGGCCCTCTGCTGGTACGCGTAGCATACGCGTATGGAGATGATGGCAATACGCGTATGAGGTGATGATACGCGTATGGGATTGGGGGAAGTGCTTTACGCGTATGGGCTAGCCATTACGCTTAAGGGAAGATCTGAAGGAAAATTGAGAGGAAAACCCTCTCTGCTGATACGGGTATTGGAGGGTTTAATACGCGTATGGGGTGGCGTGAAGGTTGGGCCATACGCGTATAAGAGTGGTCCATACGTGTATGGGCAGTGGTGTGTGTAGAATTTCTATTCATGCGATTTATGTCCGGATTTCGCTTGTGACGTGATTTCTTTGGGATGTATGACTAAGATGAGATGATATAACACTGGTAATCTAGTAATGACAATAATTAGGATAAAAATCGGGAATTTGTGTGATGAACTAACTATGACGCATTGTGAGTTATGATGATGAACTTTGACGAGTGCGACTTGGTGTGCTGTTATGATGTTATATTTGATGATGAATTCATGAATGATGATGCAACCATGACGGTTTTATGACGATGTTTATTATGACGGTTTTGCATCATGCATTCATGGCATAGTAGGAATTCGGTCCATTTGGTGGCTTCAATCCTATTGTGTGGATTGAAGTGTTTTTATGACATGCTCCGGTTCTTGTGTAGAATCGTTCCTATTGGTGGGGATCTTTGGAGGGTTACCCGACTTAGAGGGACAATTGTCTTTATCGTCAGTATTCCTTCATATTATTTTTTTTTTCTTTCTCTTTTTTTTTGGTGCCTTCTTTTCTCAATCAACCTTTTACATACAATTTTCCTCAATCATGCTGGACCATCACTATGAATTAATTGAGGGTTACTTTTTGATTCCAAGTACTATGGCATAAATCTATACGTTGGACTCGTTACCTTACTCTAGGAAACCTAGGGTGTTCGAGTTATACTTATGTTTTCAAATTTTTCTGGTGTCCCTAGCTCTAACTTCTCTTCCCTCAGGCCGTATATACTTTCTCGACTTCTCAACTTCACAGTACTCCTAAGAGGGATTTCTACGGTTCTCATTCAGGAATGACTTCAAAGTGGTTTTCAATAAATCAAAAACATAACACAACGATATAAGAAAAGCTGAAAATAAACTGAACGTAGTAAAATAAAAGTAAAATGCTCCCCCAAATTTGAACTAAACATTGTCCCCAATGTTATAGCCCAAGTAAGAGTGAGGAGACTCACAGCGGTTCTTACTGCGGCGGTGGTGGAAAATGCAACATGAATTGTTACATCATTGCTTGCATCTGATCCATCATCTCCCCTTGTCTCGCCTGTTCTTCACTTGCCGCAGCTGCTCTTCACCTTGTCATGCCTGCTCGGCTCTGATCCCTCCAAGCTCAGACCGAACCCATTCCCAATGGTCCTGACGCATGAAAGAATAGCTGGGAGCTAGATGGTAGGTGTCTAGAGGTGGAGGCATAGTGTGCTCTTGATCCGTCATATCCTTCTCCATGGTAGTGCCTGCAACAAACTCAGATTGTTGTACATCCTCATCATCTGGGACGGCTTTTGCATATAGCCAATTAGCTTTATCAGAAATATTCACCCTCGCGGGGTCTGGCAACTCAATAAGGTACTGGTGTCGGGTTGTCAACCAGTAAGCATCACCACGAATGGTGATCATTCCTTGATGAATCAAGCCTCTATATCGATTTTTATCTTTCCTGTAACCTGAGAATCATTGAAAGCAGCAGGGTCATAGCCAAAGTGATCGGCAATCTGGGTTATCAAACCCCCCACGGAAATACCTCCAGTGGGTGCTCGAGCAACCTTACCTAAATAATTGGTCGTAAACGCAACAGTATTCAATATATCAAGATGAATGATAGCAGAAATAAAAAACAACTCCTTCTGAGTGGCGACACCAGTATTATCGCCTCGGCCAAACAAGGACTAGGCCAGAGCTTTTTGCACATAGCGGAAACAGGGATTTTGAATTAAAGAGGCCTTAGCATTGGCAGCACTATACTCCCAACTATCCGTAAGATCCTTCCACAGCTGAACAAACGGAAAGCCATCAGGGACATCACCAGGCCCATAAATGGCCAACCGGAGTATGCTACCAAGCTCCTCAACCGACAACTCGTGAGGGTGGTCATAAAGACGGAACTTAAGAGTTCCCTAAAAATATCTTACCTCACCAACCCATTTTTTCTTCAACTTGAAATCTAGAGTACTTAAAAACTGTAACGTCAGACGCTCATAAGTAGGTGCAGTAAAGTACATAAACTCTGCCAAGCCTATGGAATGAAACATTCTATCTACCTCCTCCTTTAAGCCTAAGTTAAGAAGAGTTTGCTCACAAATGTACCTTGTTGGCGTTATTTTTTGGCGAGCTAACACCGAGTACCTTGTTGCATGTTCTTCGTCATCAAAGGCGATGTTGTGCGGGTTGGACACTTTGGCTTCTCTCTTCTGAGTACTGGAAGTCTCTGCAACTTGCTTTCCTTTAACGGCCTTGCGTGGGGGCATTTTCGTCCACAGACAAAAGTGATGAATTTTCAAAGTAGTGATACGGAGAAACTGTACCCAGAATAATGATGAGTGAGGGAAATGGGGAATTTTTCGTGAAGGGAATGTTGTGATTCGAGTGGGTATGAATCGAAAGGTTGGAGCTTTAGGTTATTTGTCAATGGAGGTTGAGGTTTTGTGAAAAAGGGAGAGTGAATGGGGAAGATGGAGAATAATGAGAAATTGGTAAAAAAAAAATGATATTTTTATTAGTGATGATTGAAAAAGATTTTTGGGAAGATGGAAAGTAAAAGGTGGGATTGTGATTTGATTGGGTAATAAAGAGGTAGAGAATTTTGTGGATGTAGGTGAGAGAAATTGATGGAAAAAATAAAAAAATAAAGGAATAAGAAGTCTGATGTCGCTGGACCTGCTACGGTCCCTAGTCCAAGTATTTTATTCCGGTTAATCCATTCCGGGTACAGTTTTTCACACAGAAGTATCTTTAGCGTATTTCGACTGTCTTGCATGTTTCTTCTTCCGCACGAAGGAATCCACCTCTGACCTGACTAATACTGAAATACAAACAAAACAAAAAATTGCTTAGTAATAAAAACGTGGGTTGTCTCCCACTTAGCGCTTCGTTTAACGTCGCATGGCTCGATGGTCCGTCTTATTATCCTCTAAGACGGGCATTTTTCACCAGGCCAACTTCCTGTCCTTGGTAATATGGCTTTAATCTCTGCTCATTCACCTTAAAAGTGTCTCCATTCGCCTGATTTTTCAATTCTATCGCACCATACATAAACACTTTGTTAACGACAAATGGTCCTAACCATCTCGATTTCAGCTTTCCAGGAAACAACTTTAACCTGGAATTAAACAAAATAACCAGTTGTCCTTCCTAAAATTCCTTCCTTTGAATCTTTCGATCATGCCATTTTTTTGTTTGCTCTTTGTATAACTTGGCCTTTTCGTACGCTAGATTCCGAAATTCTCCTAACTCATGGAGTTGAAGGATTCGGGAATCTCCTGCTTTAGAGAGAGATCCAAATTAAGGAACTTAGAGGCCCACAAAGCTTTGTGTTCCAGCTCTAGAGGTAAGTGACAAGATTTTCCATAAACCGGTTGGTAAGGAGACATACCTATGGTTGTTTTGTATGCAGTTCTGTATGCCCACAGTGCATCATCCAACTTGGTTGCCCAATCCTTTTGAGATGCGCTAACCGTCTTCTCTAGGATTTGCTTGAGTTGCTGATTCGAAACCTCTACTTGACCACTAGTCTGAGGATGATAGGAAGTGGCGATTTTATGCTTTACATTACATTTCTTGAGTAACTTTTCCATGAGATGATTTAGGAAATGTGTTCCTTCATCACTTATTAGAGCTCTCGGCACTCCAAACCTAGCAAAGATATTTTCCTTCAGAAACTTTACCACCACTTTCGCATCATTAGTTGGCAAGGCAACGACTTCTACCCATTTAGAGACATAATCCACTACCACTAGAATGTATATTTTTCCAAATGACGGTGGGAATGGGCCCATGAAGTCTATACCCCAAACATCAAACATCTCGACTTCCAACATGGCATTCTGAGGCATCTGATTTCTCTTTGAGATATTGCATGTTCTATGACATCTGTCGCACTCCTTGACTATCTCTTGGGCATCTTTGAACAGTGACGACCAATATAACCCTGACTGGAGGACTTTTGTTGCGGTTCTATCACCGCTAAAGTGTCCTCCGTAGTATGAGTCATGACACGCTTTAAGAACATCCCTTTGTTCCTCCTCTGGTACACATCTTCTAACCAACCCATCTAAACATCTTTTGTACAAAAATGGGTCGTCCCATAGATAGAACCTGCAATCATGCAAAAACTTTTTCTTCCTGTTAGAGTCAAAATCATTAGGGATAACAACACCTACCAAATAGTTCGCATAGTCTGTGAACCATTGAACACCAATAACAGGGAGGATGTGTTCATCAGCAAACTCATCCTTTATTGGACGCTCGTCCCCTATTTCTTCAATCGGTGACACCCGAGAGAGGTGATCTGCAACAGTATTTTCACACCCTTTCTTGTCACGAATCTCCACATCGAACTCTTGAATGAGCAAGACCCATCTCAATAGTCTTGGCTTAGAATCCTGCTTAGCAAACAAATACTTCAAAACAGCATGGTCAGTATAAACAATGACTTTAGAACCCAACAGATATTGCCTAAATTTATCAAAGGCATAAACTACTGCTAACAACTCCTTTTCGGTAGTTGCGTAATTCATCTGCGCAGGGTTCAAAACATGACTAGCGTAGTAAATAACATGTAATAACTTTTCTCTTTGCTGTCCTAACACTGCCCCCACTGCAATATCGCTCGCATCACACATGATCTCAAATGGTAGAGACCAATCAGGGGCAATAATAATTGGTGCCAACACCAATTTATTCATTAGTGTCTCAAATGCATCGGCAGACTCTTTGTCAAACACAAAAGCCTTATCTTTAACCAAAAGAGTAGTTAGAGGTTTGGCTATCTTAGAAAAGTCTCTTATGAACCTACGGTAAAAACATGCATGTCCTAAGAAACTTCTTATACCTTTTTCATTCACCAGAGGTGGAAGCTTTGATATCACCTTAATTTTTGCTTGTTCCACTTCTATTCCTTTGTGGGAAATTTCGTGGCCCAAGAATATTCCTTCACGCACCATGAAGTGGCACTTCTCCCAATTGAGAATCAAATTGGTCTTCTGGCATCTTTCTAAAACAAGAGAGAGGTTAGTCAAATAATTATCAAAAGAAGAACCAAAAATAGAAAAATCGTCCATGAACACTTCCATATGCTTTTCAAGCATGTCACCAAAAATGGATGTCATGCATCTTTGGAATGTAGTGGGCGCATTGCTCAACCCAAATGGCATTCTTCTGTAAGCAAAAACACCATAAGGGCATGTGAATGCCGTCTTCTCTTGATCTTCCGGAGCAATTGCTATTTGATTATAACTGGAGTAACCATCAAGGAAATAATAGAAATCATGACCCGCTAACCTTTCCAACATTTGATCAATGAATGGCAAAGGAAAGTGGTATTTTCTTGTTGCCAGGTTTAACCTCTTGTAGTCAATACACACTCGCCAACCTGTAACCGTCCTTGTAGGAATTAGTTCATTCTTTTCATTCATGATCATGGTGGTTCCCCATTTCTTAGGAACAACATGTACTGGACTAACCCATGAGCTGTCAGATATAGGATAGATAAGCCCTGCATCTAACAACTTTACCACTTCTTTTCGAACCACTTCTTTCATGGCGGGGTTAAGTGTAACACCCTTCTACCCAAAAAATATTCACGACAATGATACATAAGTAAATCAGAGTAAAATCACCAAAAAAGGGTGTCACATGCTTCATAAAAACATCATAATAAACTTCCTGCTCCGTAACACGGGTTTTCAAACATCTATAATAATAATTTCTTCGATAACATCAATAACTAAAAATTCAAACTTCGCAGCGGAATCATAATCTTAAAATAACTTCATTTATTTCATAAAACATAAAGACCTTTTAGTCATTGTCAAAAGTCGTCGTCAAATAAATTCAACATGTAGAAAACTCATAAAATATGTTTTATAAAACAACACAACTTCAACTCAAGTGTTCCCCGCCCAATGTTACCTATCAGAGCAAGACACCTCCATTATTAATAGAAATAGATTAAAATAACTCCAAAGCTAAATTTTCATGCGTCTACAAGCTAATCTTTATCACCTGCGAGTTACCCACCATAGAGGCAACATTTCCAAGCAGGCAGGGTGAGTAATCACAATTCATTATACGAGATATAAAGAAAAGATATAAATAGGACAACAGTCATTATTATCGTCACAACATCATTTTTAAATCACAACATCATCGATCATCATTCACAAAATGTCATTTAGTTCACACCGTCACCAAAACATCACTTAAGTCATAATTATGCAATGCCACTTAATATGAATGCAAACACATAGACTCATGCATGTGGTACAAAAACATCATATTTGATGGACACTGGGCCATCACCCTCCAAAGATCCTCACCAATAGGATCGATTCCCGTATAGGAACCGGAGCACGTCATAAACACTTCAATCCACACAATGGGATTGAAGCCACCACTGGACCGAAGTCCTAACATCATCACTAGACCGAAGTCCTAACATCGTCAATGGACCGAAGTCCTAAAATATGCTATGAATGCATGGTGCAAAACGTCATAATAATCACCATCATTGTTCGTCAAAGTTTCATCATCATTCATAAAAATTCATCATAAGACTTCACGTAGCATGTATAACATCAACATGCATATCATTAATTTAAATCATCATAGCATCATAGTATAGCATCACTAACACACGTCAAAAATCACCATTTTAGAATCATCAACACATAATCGTCATCACATAGCATGTATATATTAAACAGGCACATCATTAAAACATCATCACAGTGTCATCAATAACATTGCAACAGTATCATCAATAACATCACAGTAGTATCGTAGCAATAACACGTAAGTTTCATCATTTATAGCAAAACATCATTAGCTCAACATACAATTACACACCGTCCAACATTAATTCATGTCATCTAAATTATTTCCAGCAACATGAAACTATTATTAAATGAAATTACATTATCTCAGCTTCACGCAGCTTCAAACGGCGCGCGAATCGGACTCCCGAAACTAAAGTTATGAATTTTCAATTTTTTTTCAACAAACACCGACACTGACATCTTACACTGACACCATAAAACCTCATTACACACTAGTTAATTTTAATTTCAGGACTTGAAACCATTTTTACAAGAAAGTACACAGTATTAGCTTTCCACAGGTTCGAACAACGCGTCAAACGGACGCCCGAAGCTCAAGTTATGAATTTTTGAAGTTCTTAAACAAATATGTCCCAGGGTAATCGGTTATTGCATTAGGGTAATCGGTTACTCTATTACAGAATCACTTTTCTGCTGTATTTTTGTGCAAAAAATCACTTATTTAACCCATCCCAACATTCCCAGATATCATTTATCACATAACTCGGATTTCTATATCAGTATACAACAATACACATTCATTAGAAACTCTTATAACACTAAAAATCACAATTCAACCAAGCAATTTACACAATTCGAGTATTTTTATTATCACCAACACGTAACTCTAACTTCTCACCGGAAATACCAAACAATCAACAAACACATGGATAAAAACCCAACAATTTATCTACCCTCATACATACATCATTCTAAATCAAAACATACATCCTAAATTCATCACTTTCTATCTGTTTCATCAAGAATTCATCATAAACCCAAAACCCCATAAAACCCCAACCTATCTATATTCAGATTTTTACATCAATCATAATGAAAGTTATACTCCCCATACCTTATATTGCGATTCAAATCCCTTCTTGAGTTCTCACCGGGAATCTCTCTGAGCCCTAGCCTTCTTCACTCTTCTTCTTTCTTCAGAGCACATTCTCACCAAAATACGATCGGTCAAAATAAGAAAAGTAAGACTTCTCTCCTTTATTCCTTATTTGACCCTTAGACCCCTATTATGTTTTCCCTAATAAGTCCTCACTTATCCTCATTAATATTACCACCTTGCCCTTGCCATCTCTACTTCATATTATTTTAAATAATAATAATCTAAATAATGCAATCTATATTATGATTATTATTATTATAAATCCACATATAATATGACTACAATTATTTAAATCTAAATAACTCTAATTATATCTACTTCTCACTAATACCCCACAAATTACCGTCATATCCCACGACACACATCAATAAAATCACACAATGCGTCATATAATTCACAATAATTCACCATAATCATAAATAATTAATTAAATAATTAAATATGAATTTTGGGGTGTTACATTAAGTCTTCGTTGGGGTTGGACAACTGGCTTATGATCATCTTCCATGAGAATCTTATGCATGCAAACCGTAGGACTAATACCTTTTAAAACCTCAGTTGCCCATCCAATAACATTTTTGTATTTTTTTAGAACTTGGATGAGCTTGTCCACTTGAACACTCTCGAGGCTTGAGTTTATGATAGTCGAGCATTTACCTTTAGTGTCGAGGAAGATATATTTGAGATTTTCGGGGAGTCGTTTCAACTCCGTCCCTTTTTTAGTCTCCTTATTCTCTTCCGATAACTGAGGTTTCCTTAGATCTTCTCACCGGTGTGGTCTAGATCCTTTCCTTTGAGGTTGTGCTTCCATCATAGCTAACACTTCTGACTCTTTGTTGTCAACTTCATGGTCGCTTTCAAAAATGGATAAACTCAATACTCTCTCCAAAGGTAACTGTGGTGCATTCAGAGGATTCTCATGAGAAATCACTTGATCGATCACCTCTATGGTATGACTAGTGCCAACATCATCTTTGTATTTCATTGTGTTTCAAACATCAATTTTCAATTCCTCATCATAGACTTTAACCGTCATAGTACCCTCCTCTACGTCTATCAAACACCTTCCAGTCTCCAAAAAGGGTCTCCCAAGAATGAGAGGAATCTCCTCATCTTCCGGCATCTCTAAAATTACAAAATCTACCGGGAACACGAGCTTATCAATCTTCACAAGAACATCTTCAACGACACCGTATGGTTTCTTTATAGAATGATCAGCAAATTAAACTTTCATCCTAGTATCCTACACCATTCCTATCCCCAATTTCTTGTAGATGGATAGCGGCATGAGACTCACACTTGCTCCTAAATCAATAAGAGCTTTTTTTAATGACCTATCCTCAATGGTGCAAGGGATGGTGACGGAACCTCGATCTTTCTTCTTCGCCGGAATCTTCATACCCTGCAAAATAGCACTACAAGTTTTGGTTAGAATAATAGGATTAGTATTAATGGTGCGCTTCTTTGATATGATGTCTTTCATGAACTTGGCATAGGTGGCCATTTGTTCAAGTGCCTCCAAAAATGGGATGTTGATTTCAATCTTCTTGAACATCTCTAGAAATTTTTCAAAGTTTTTCTCGTGCTGCCCCTTTTTCTTATTTCTTGTTGGGAATGGGAGCTTTACGACCGGTTTCTGCTCAATAGTTTTCTCTTTCACCGCCTGTTTAGGTCCAACCACTTCCTCATCAACAACTTCATTTTCTTTAATATCCAAATCAACTTCAAACAGTTGGTCTTCATTTTTCGACTTTTCCTCAGGAACCTCAAGAGCTTTACCACTTCTGGTAGTCACAGCATTAACAGTCTGATGATCTCTTGGATTTATTACAGTAGCACTCGGAAGAGCACCTGGTGCATGAACATTGGTAAGTTGTTGTGCTATCTGACTCATCTGTACTTCAAGATTTTTTATGGAAGCAGTGGTGTTCCTTTGATTATTTCACATTTCCTCTTGGAATTGAGAGCTTTGAGCAACCATCTTTTTGATGGCCAACTCCCAATCTGCCTTCTTTGGTGCTTATTGTTGGTAGGGTTGTTGTGGTTGTTGCTGGTACTGTGGCGGTTTTTGAACATTCCCTGGTTGATCTTTCCAAGAGAAGTTAGGATGATTCTTCCAACCTGGATTATAATTTTGAGAATAGGGATTATTTTGCTTCAGAAACTTAATCTCCTCAATTTGTTGCGCAGTCGCAACGCAATGTGCAGTAAAGTGCGTTCAATTACAAATCTCACAATTAACTGCTTGGACCGGTTGAACTTGGGCAACAGTCTGAGTGTTCACATTCATTGCTTTCAATCTTCTTTCTACCTCAGCAGTAATCTGATCTTCCATTTTTACCACCTGGTCTGCCAGCTTTAAGTCTATGATCCCTTCTGGCTTACTCACAGTACGGTCAAACAACTCAAAATGCTCATTTGCTGTTATAGCTTCTATAATCTTCTTTATACCAGTGGCTGTTGTAAAGTTTGATGAACCACCGAAAGTTGTATCAATTAGTTGTTTGGTCTTCATCCTCAATCCATTCACAAACATCTGCATTTGTTCGGTAGGATCCATATTGTGAGTTAGGAAGCTACCAATAACCTTTTGAACCTTTTATATGCATCCCCAAGTGATTCTCCCTTTTTCTGTTTAAAATTCACTATGTCGTACCACTTGCGGATGTAAACAGACGTAGGAAAATACTCATTCAAGAATGTTGTTTCCATCCTTAGCTTCTTCGCCTCTTCTGAGTGCCCCTCAATCTTCAAGGTTGTGCTCATTGTAAGAAACCATTGCAAATGTTTGTTTGCATCTTCATTTATTTTTTCGGTGAACGGTCTCTTTTCAAGCTGCCTGATCGTAGTCGGGTGCAACTGAAAGTGTGCTACATTGACTGGTTTATTCACTATGGTCAACCGCCCAGTTGGAGCATTTGCTCCACCATAGTCACCCAGAAGTCTCTCTGCTAGTTGATTTCCAGCCATGATCACAATCTCCAGTTGTGTCTTTGTGTCTGTATCGGCTCCTAAGTCAGAATTCTCAGAATGGACATAAATTTCTTCCTCTTTTTTCGGTTCCGAAATTACCGGTTCTGAACCTGATGCTGTCAGTCTTTCTCTTTTAGCTATTTGGAGTCTAGCGCGCAACAATCTTTCTGGTTTTGCGTTAAAAATAAATTTAGCTGAGGGCTTTCCTCACATACACAGATTAGACAATTATTAGTAATAATCCAACAATTATAAAATAAAAATAAAAATAACAAAAATAAAATTTTAGTCACAGAGTGACAAAATTCCAATTGAATTAAAATCAGAAACTTATATTTTGGCAGTCCCCGGCAACGGCACCAAAAACTTGATAGGAAAATAGCAAGTGTACTATTTTAATCGATGTAGTAATAATAGGGGTTTTATCCCCAGTATCAATCTCGAGGACTGCGTAGGAAATACAAGCTCTATCCTAATTCAATTGAACAAAAAGTAATTGGGGGTTTTAGAAATGGTTGATTCGATTATCAATACTTTCGAGAAAAATACGAAAATAAGGTCAAGATTAATTCATATATGATAGGTATGTTAGGGGTAGTGTGTGATTCATTTATGTAATAATTTTGAACGAACTATGCAACAACATAAATCAATTAATTGATTACCAATTCTTAAGAATGTTACTCATAAGTCCTTATTGAGAAAACCATTAATCAATCAATCTCCTATCTATGTCCATAGATAAACTATTGTTGGAATTAAGCATTAAAAGATCAAGAACTGTATGGTTATACTAGGGTATCCCTAGTCCTAGGTGATAACCACCAGAATATATTCTCTAACAAAACAAGCATAATGGCGGTCTAGCCTTATTATGATAAAAGCATCGGACTCTATTTGTCTGACAGAGCACGCAATAGAAACAAGTAAGAGAATAAGTCAATTAACTGAAAAACAAATTGTTATTGCATAGAAGAATTCATAATCATTACAAGTTTGAATCAGGGGCACCCTATAGCAATGGGGGGTTTAGCTACTCATAGGGATACAATAAAATTGGGATAAGAATATGAACATTACAAAAAGATTGGATGAACGTTGATCTTCAATCTTGGTAAATCATGAAAATCGTCGTCTCTCCCACACTCCGTGATTCTCAAACTCTCAATGTTTATCGTAAAAAGCAGAATGAATCCTAATCTCGCCAAACAATGCCTAATATATCCCAAAAAGATCTCTCAAAAGCTGTACTCAAAGCGCAATATTTCCGAAGATCACCCAAAAAGGAAAGATTTGATTTGCCTCGCTTTCAAAATGTCATCTTTGGGCGTGTTGCTTGCTACAGGTCGTAGCCAGTGCTACGGGTACGCGTAGCAGCTCACTGCCTCCTGCTTCCTTGTATGGTTTTTATGGGCTTGCCTGCTACGGGCCATAGCAGGTGCTATGGGTGGCCGTAACAGGCCACTGCTTCATGAATGTTTCTCTTTGATTTTTAACATTTTTCCCCCGGTTTTGGCTTGACTATTCCCTTGTATCTGAAAACACACAAATAACGATACCAAGCATAAAATATGGAACACATACTTAAAACTTAAGCAAAAAACATGAAATACTTGACTAACAATACGGTAAAATAAAACATAGAAAACTACCGATCAACCATGCCTAGTCAGTGGGCCAGTCTGGAATAGGAGCCCACCAAGTCGTTGCTCTTGAGCATGAGAGTTATGACTTAAGGGTAATTCGCAGTCCCGGGGAGGTCTAGAAATGGTTTTCGCCTGCCGACGAGATGAGGTTGTTTTATGATGTCCGAGAGAGTTAGTGCCCGCGGGATACGTAACGTTGTCTGGCGTGCCCGTCGTACAGGGAGCCTAACTATTGATGTGATCTGAAGAGGTGAAGTGCCACGTGTGCCTCCAGCACTGTGCTGTATTAAATGTATCATTAAATGTATCATAGAGGGAGAAGCTGCTCATTTTCACTTTTCGCTTCTCTCTCTTCTTTCGCTCTTTTGTTATGCGTTCTACCATCGCTGTCGTCTAGCCTCCGTCCAACCACCGTCCAGCCGCAGTACAAGCTCCGGCCAGACTCTTCGACCCCCTAATTTCTTCTCCGGCCACGTAAGTTACTTGAACTGTACTTTGTTTTAGGCTTTTTTTGCTTTCCATTCTCTTAGAATGCATGCTGTTAGGGTGAAACTTAGGTAGTGCAGTAGCAGTTTCCAATGGCTGTTAGTGGTAGGCGGTGGTTTGACCAATTTTCACCGCTGCTGTATATGCCGGAACCTTAGGAACTTAGGACTTTAGGTTGATTCTGGCACCGTTGCGACGACGGAAGCGTTTGTCGGCGACGGAGCTCATGAATTTTCCGCTGTACTGATGAGTTTTATGGCGGACTCATGAGTTTTTCGGTGGGCCTTCAAATGATATTCTGAGTAGCAAACCGTTAGGATCTCCCCGTGTACATTGGAGGGGTTGCCCCGGGCATCTCCTCGCGCTATTAGCTATGCCATATGAGTAGGGCTTAAGTCTGGGGCGTCATCCTCAGGCCTTTGTGTGCCCTTTCACTTGACTCGTGGTGGAAAGGTGGATTTGATTTTGTCATCAAATTCACTTTTGTCCTCTACTTTTCAAGTAAAGGAAATGGCCCATGAAACTGAGGACGAGATTCTTAGAGACCTGTCCGATGAGAGCTCCTCGGGGGATAGCGATACCGAGGAAACTGCTACTCCCTGAGACGCCGACGAGACCCCTACTTCCACGGAAGAGTGGTCAGTCGCAGAACATGCGGAGCATGCCTCCGTTTTTGCCTCATATACTGGAAACGCTTTCATGACCATTGGGGCTGGAGGGGAATCAAAGGTACATTTCCCCAGAGAAGACGACCGCATCTGCATGGACTTCGGGGAGAGGTTCCCAATGAATGAATATGTTTCCAAGGAGATCGAGCTGAGGTTTCCCTTCACTGATTTCTAGAGGTCGGTCTTCATTCATTTGGCTCTAGCTCCTTCGCAGCTGCATCCTAACTCGATTGCCTTCATACGGGCATTCGAGCTGACATACGATTACTTGGAGATAGGAGTTACCCTCCATATTTTCTTTACAGTCTTCCATCTCCAGCGCCAGGTTTCGGGAAGGAGATTTGGTTAGGTCTCCCTAAAGCAGGGGAGGAAGCTGCTTAAACCCTTCTCTAAGTCCATTAGGAATTTCAAGGAGAGGTATTATGTCATTGAGCCTGTGTCAGCGAGGGCTACTGATTCGATGTTCATCTTGGAGGTCTCGTTGAACGAGAACGGGGAGGACCTCATCGACGAGGATGGCAAGATAGTGGAGCAGAGACTGCTTAAGTTCCCTATTTGCTAGAGCGGGGACCATTTCACCATGGGAGAAGATGGTTATACTGCCACCGCCGAGATGCTAAAAGAGGATGTAAGGGACGGCTACGCGAAGTTGGTGAAATTTGTCAGCAGTTTTACCCCTGCTTAGTGCGTGACTAAGAGCGGGGAGCCAATCTACGAGGAAGATGGGGGGCTCAAGGTGGAGAGCCTTTTTATCAACACAAAAGAGCTCCTCGAGTGTCGGACTCGGGATGATGCCATGGCCTTACTTAATAACTTTTATTTTTTAGCCTGCTTGACTGTTATTCTTGCTTTGCGCTAATATGCTCGTTATGTTTTTGCGGGTAAAATGACTTCTGCACATGAGCAGATGGAGAAGAATGCCCTTAATAGAAGGTTCTTCGAAGGTTCCTCCTTGGCGATTGTAATACCTCAAAATTTGCCCTCATGTTTTCTCAATAAATTGGTCTATGCTTTACTCATTTGCATTCCATAGTAGGTCATAAATTGCATATCATTGGTTGCAAGGCATGGTATCTAGTGCTTCAAGGTGTGAACAATTGAAAGCCAAAAAAAGCAAGAGGATAAGAGCCAAGGGTCTTAAAACAAGCCTCAAAGGTCTCTTATATCATATATCCTCCCATTTGGTCTCACAAGTCATGAGAAGATGGGAATTCATCAAGAAAATTGGGCAGAGCATCATCTCCTATCAAAAACAGTCAAAATTAGGGTTTTTGGTTCAAGCAGTCTCCTGAGGAAATTTTGATTCAAACTTGATCTCAATGTTTTCTACATGAGGTCAAGTGTCTAAGGATGGAAGATTAGTCATTGGTTAATTTCAGAAGAGGTTCAATTGGCCAGTTGCTTGAGAATCAAGAAATTGGGGAAAAAGTCAACTGTGTAGTGAAAAAAGTCAACTCCTGACTTTTTTAAGTCAAATTCATGAAATTCAAGTTATATATGTTCATTGGACAAGATTTGATCAAGAAATGATGGAGGAATCATGAAAAATCAAGAAATGTACAAAGTTTCCTTTTTTGGAAATTTAGGGTTTCCAAAAATGGCAAGTTTGGACCATTTTGCACCACACATTGAGGCTTTCTTTCGCCATCATAAAAGCTTCAAACCTCAGACCCAAGTTGAGCCAATTAAAGTTCACATTCTAAGCTTCAAATCCATATAAAGACCAGGCCCATGCGCCATAATTTTGTCAAACACATGGTGGGCAAAATTTCAATCCATTTTTCTCATTGAAGGAGGTTTTCAAATGAAAAAATGTTGAACATCAAAGTTGTTCATCTCAATGCCCTCTTCAACTTTGATGTTGGACATTTTTCCATTTGAGCAAGTTATGATGGGGTTATGATGGGCCAAAGTTGAGGTGTTCATGCTGAAAATTCATAGGCCATGTTGCCTTGCCTGCAAACCAAGTTACACGCCCATGCACCAGTTTGGATTCATTGAGTTCATAGACATTTTCAAGTGTGTTTGAGGTCCCATTTCAATTCAACTTCCACACCAATCTTGTTCTATGATGAATCATCTTTCATTTGACATCAAAAACTCATCAAATCATCCACCATACATGAAGAATTTTATCACTAAACTCCATTGTTTCCATTGAGATCATGCTGCCAATAATAGAAGGCTTTGCATTGGTATGGGTTGATGATTCAAACCAGTTCACACGCATACACCACCCCATTCAATCTTTTCCTCATTTGGACAAACATATTCCCTTACATCATATGCATACATGCTTTACCATACATGGAAAAGGAAAGGAATAAAACTTGTTGTGCAAGTTTCTGCTGTAGCATACCTTCATCATCACCAATCACTTCCATCTTCACCATAAACTGACATGAACACTCCTCACCTTATCACAACCTCTCCCAACTCGCCCCTAACTAACTTGACTCAGTTAGTTAGGGTGGACTCACTTAACCCACCTTGAACTCATTCAACCAACTCATTTAACCATGGTTTAAGACACTAACCTAACCTATATAACTAAAACACACTTCAGAATTCACAACTTCACTTCACTTTTCACACTCACTTCAAATCATTCTCACGTTTTTCTCTCAAATTCTCTCTGTTCTCACTCTCTCTCTCTGATCTCATACGAATTCATCAATCTTCATCCAAATTTCATCTTCATCATCATCAATGTTTCATTTCTGATCAAGAACAAGAGAGAAGAAGTTTAATTCATCAAGTGTAGCTTCGGTTCAGTTGGATTTTCACTTTGGTTTTCTTCAAGATTTCAAGTTCAGCAGCATTTATTTTGCACAACTTAAGCTCAAGTTCAAGTGCATTTCTCTGGTTTTCTTTGGATCCAAGAGTTCTCCAAATTTCAGGTTCCATTTCATCAACTTTTATTGCTTCGAATCCACTTCATTTTAACTTGTTTTTGTTGATTGAAGCTTATTAGAAGCTATGTTGAATCCGGCTAGTTGATAGGCATGCTAGATGCTTAGTTTCAGAAATTAGGGCAAAAGTGTTTGGATTCTGTTCTTGCTGTGTGTGCATGATATGTTGATTCTATGCTTGGATTCATGATGTGCGTGACTTTAGCTTTCGATTGGTACCATTTTTGTGCATTTCTGGAAGTTTGGAAAGTTGCAGATGGCGGAGAGTGGCCGGAGAAGATGACCGGAGGTCCTTCTCCGGCCGGTGAGGTTTAATGTTAGGTTTTTCCATTTTATATCATGACCGTCTGATCATTTCCATTGTGCGGCTGAAACCTTGCCAACGCATTAAAACACCATGTGCATCTCACGTGCTTGAATTTGTAACGTGAATGCTTGTGTACATGTGATCCATGCTTGTTATTGTATGTCTCCAATCTGATCCACTCATCATGTGTGATTGATCATCATAAAACTGATCAAACGCTTGATATTATGCCAACGCATTAATGAGGAGGTGGCTTATCACGTGCTTCTTTTTTTTGGTTTCAGACGTTTACGTGTGGGTGAGTGCATGGTAACTGTGGTGTGTGTGTTTTGTGTTTCATTGGATTAAGTTGCTTGATTAATCATGTGGTTCTGATTGCATCAGCGTGTTAACTGCATATGCACACTATCACACACAAGCACGCGTGTTGGACTGGATTGACTAATTGATGTTCACACCCCTATACTGAGCCCAATGCATATTTTAAACGTGCATTTTACTTCTTCTGCACCCCCACTCCATTTTCTCTTGTTTTTTATTTTTTTTTCATATCTGTTTGGTTTTCTTATTTTAAAAATAGCAATTAAACTCTAAAATTCCCAAATTAATTCATGTATGTTCTTAATACATTTAAATAATTTTCATTTATTTTTAATTCTGACTTTGTGAATTTTTAAGTATAATTCCATATTTTTCTCTTAATTTCTTTTTGAGTGAATTTCCTCATTGATACTCAAACTTGTGCATTTTATTTCTCCTATCTCACACAACATTTTTAACTCACTCTTTTTTCATTGATTAGATAACACATCAAATAATATAAATAAATTTTCTTTTAATTTTTAATGTCATTTTATGACATGTTTGTATGTTCATCTTTGTACTTCTTTTTGGTTTGATCAATGTGCTTTTTGTGAATTCTTTGAGGCATGTTTTCTCTTGAGTTTTGCCATGAATCTTTGTACATGTTTTTGCCTCTGACTTGGATTGTTTAGGACTTAATTTTACAATGTTATCATATGCTTTGATAATTGTTGATGCCTTGCATTTGAAGTTACTTTTTGTGCACACTATGCTGCCTCATTCTCACATGTTTTGATGAGGCATTTATGCCACCTTTGTGTTTACTTTGCATGATTGTTTGTGCATCTTTTGTATGTCATTTGCATGATATTATAGGTCATCTATGTTTCATTATAGGTCATGTGACTTGTGTTTGCATTTAATATGAGTTTGTGTGTTATAATTTGAACTTTGACATGTTTCCTTCTCTTATCTCCTCTTATGCTCTACATGTCACATGTGTGCATTTTGTATGACATTTATCTCCTTCCATTTGCATTACATCAATGGTATGCCTCTGCCCATATGCACTCACTAATCATTTCACATGTGATGCATCTCTAATATGTCACTTAGTGTACCTAATTGAACATGTATCTCTTATACTTACTTCTTCTTCATCTTATTTCTCCTACTTGTATCCTTTTATTCATGATTTGTGTGATGATCCATGTGTATCTTAATACATTGACAAATGGTAGATAATTCTGACTTTGATCTTTTTGTGTAGCATTAATGCATGATGATCACTTTGCATTGCCACTCATCTTTCATCTTTCACTTCCATAGTGCACTTCTTTGATGTTTAGGACTTTGCTTGTGCATACTTGGTGTGTATTAGGTATCTTAACATTAGAGAATATTCCTATAGTTTAGGTTCTGACTTTGATTGAGTTCCATCTCTTAGGATCTTTATTCTTTGATTCTTATTTTGTTTGATCACTATTTGTTATTCTTTCTTCATTTTACTACTTGTAAATAGTTTTTGAACTAACCTTTTCATGTAGGTGCAAATGGTAAGTAAGTGTGTGGATATGCTTCCAAATGCACTTCTTTCTTTCATCTTCTCTTATTTCTTTTAATAATTCAACTTGTGAGCATGATAAGCATTTATATGCTTTCCTTGAATAATTTCTTCCTCATCCCTCTTTAAGATCAACTTAACTTCCATCTTGGAAGTAAGTTGCTTCTTTTGCTCTTCTTTTCCTCTCCTTTAGGATTAGGTTTCTTAAACCACATTAACATAGGAACATCTATGTATGATAACATTAGGGTGAGTCTTAGTCCCCTTTAGTTTTCACCTTTTGCTCCCATTTGAGTCTCTTCTTCTCATCTCATAACAAAAGTAAAAAACACTTAATAAAGGCATAACAAATATTGTATTTGAGCCTTTCATGTGAGAATAAGGAGGTGAGGGGTCTTCTCTCACTTTCTTAGAATGTTTAGCGTACGTCCCGTCTTGGGTCGATATGCGAGGCATTCGATCTTACATGAGGGACTTAAATACAATATGTGTTACAAAACACAAAAATAATCATAATACTTCTGCTTAAAAGACAAATACAAACAAACAACCCTCTTCTCATCTTCTTCACTCATTCCTTAAGGATGCGTCATTTCTGTTCTACCGCAAATAGGTAACGCCTAAGTCTCCATACAGCGAGCTGCAACACCTAACTGCTAGGACGCGAATGTTGACGTATTCCACTAAAAAACACAAACAATTTTCCCTTAGCTGAGGGGAACTACGTCGCTCTGATTCTCATATTCCCGATGATATACGTAGGCAGTGGGGTAGGGCCCATTCGAGCACTTCTTTTATTTTCTCTACATTTGTTTCTATTTCTCCCTCCTTTCCTTTTCCAGTTCTCCAGCTAGAGTTCCTTTTCCAGTATCCTTTCCTTACACCCTTTGATTGAAGCAACAAGCGTGGATCCCATCGGGTACGATGGAGGCGTGGGGGTGCTAATATCTTCCTCGCGCGTAACCGATTCCCGAACCCAGTTCTCTTGGTCGCAAGACCGCGCTCTTTCCTTTCCCTCGGGTTTATGCAGTGTTTCATTTCCCTCTCTTGGGATAAATACACATTGCTGGCGACTCTGTTTCTGCGCCACTTTCGCGTTTGTACTTGGATGAAAATCCCGGGAGCGACAGCTGGCGACTCTGCTAGGGACCGAACCCAGAATCTCTGGTTCCCTAAGCGAGTCAATCCTAGCGCTTGCCTGTTTTCTTTCATTGGGTGTTTACTTTGATGTTGTATTTACTGTTTTTACTGTATTGTTGTTTACTATATTACTGCATTACTGTATTACTGTATTTGTCGCATTTTTACATTACATATCATTGTTATACTAGACTGTGTTGTGCTGGTTTTTCTGTTTGACAGGTTGGGTATTCTGAGAGATAAGCCTATTACACAGGCTTGAGTACATACATATTACTAGAGTGGACGGTAGTGTGGCCTACGTAGCATCTTGTTATGTATGGTTTACACGAAATTCACAACCAGACGAGGTTTTCTTGGGAGATGTTCTGATATGCGCGTATTGTGCATTTCAGAGTGTTAACCTAGAAAGTTGTCGACTCTGGTGACCGATCATTGAGGACCTTAGCGGAAACATCCCTCTTTAGTGGAGACATTGGCAGCCCACATTCTGTGGCAAACCCATTCGAACCTGAGGGCCCACTTTGGAACTTGCATAGGATGGCCTTTGTTTTTGGGGAATCAGTGAACGATCTCTTTGTTTGGCGATAGCATTGTATCCTACGGGCTGAATGTGCTATTGCTTCTCAAAATAGAGAATCCGAAACTTAGGAACCGCTGTTCTAGTACCCACATGTGAGTATGGGCGGGTGTTTACAGGTTTGCAGGTGACCATGCCTCCCACATACCCTAATATCCTGGTATTTTCACAGACAGATGATGTAACTTGTTACAGTCAGTGGGTTTCTATCTACAGTATTATTCCCAGATTTGTACAGACATCGTGCACACAGTCCAGCACAGACACAGAGCACGCTGATACCATGCCCTTTTGCATTGCATTATCATGTCATAACATTCATGTTTGTCATTTACAGGTGCATATTACACTTCTGATTCCAATCAATGGGCTCGACAGGGACAGTTATCAAGAGAAAGAGCAATGTTGCCTACAAGTTCCCAGAACCTGCTTTGGATTTACTGCACAAGATGATAGCCATGGCCGACCCGGGTGTTCTTGTCAAATTCCAGAAGAAATATGGGAAATTGGTTGAGATGGTCCGCAGAATCACACAGTATGAACATAATGCTCTTCACACGTTGCTATAGTTTTATGAGCCTTCGTTGAGATGCTTTCTTTTTCCTAATTACATTTTGATGCCTACTTTGGAAGAGTTCTCATTTATTTTGGGAATTCCGATCGAATCAGCTTTGCCATTCTTTTCTGGTAGTCATCCTAGCCTAGAGGAGATTGCAGTTGCGGTACGGGTGAAAGATTCAGTGTTAAAAAGAAATGTGGCTATCAAAAATGGAGTCAAAGATTTTCACTTAGCCTTTCTTACTGACCAAGCTCAAGAGGCTGCTGAAGCAAAGAATTGGGCAGTTTACAATTCCATCATGGCTTTGTGCATTTATGGCATTGTTCTTTTCCCTAATCAACAAGATTTTGTGGATATGCAGGCTATAAGAGTTTTTGTTCTCAAAAACCTGGTTCCCACTTTGTTAGGAGATTTTTACTACTCGGTGCACTTCAAGAATGAAAAAAGAAGGGGAGGACCTGTCAATTGTTGCACTCCACTTTTATCTCATTGGTTTCTGAAACATTTACCTCAGGCAGGTGGTTTTGTAGAAACAAAGGATTCCTTAAAATGGTCCAAGCGGATAATGGGATTAACTGCTGATAACATCGTCTGGTTTGATCGTAAGTTGATGGGAATAGAGATTATCACCAGTTGTGGGAACTTTCCCAATGTGCCTCTAATTGGCAGGAAGGGGGGAATCAACTATAACCCGATCCTGGCCATTAGACAGTTTGGATACGCTTCCCGGTTTCCTCCCACAGATCGGGATGTTGAGAAATCTTTGTTCTTTACAGGGGATGAATATGAGGAAGTGTTGCGAGAAATTGTGAATGCTTGGGGTCACCAGTGTAGAACAGGAAAAAAAAGTTTTTGGAAAAATGGATTGTAGATCTTATCCTGATTATGAAAGATGGATTGAAATGAAGGTGAACGAATTACTCTTGCCTTTTTCAAAGGAACCCCCTTTATATCCTGTAATACCAGAACAGCCTACCACGGTAGCCATCGAGGAGTTTGACAAGCTGCAGAAATTGGTAAAGGAACTTCGGGTGGAGAATTCAGATCTTAGTAGTCTTCTTTAAAATGCCTTGCATCCCAACAAAGAATTGGAGCATAAAGCCCAAGACGCCGAAAGAATCTTAGCTGCAAGAGAAAAGGATTTCGCCGAAAGAGCTCAACATTTCCAGAAAATTAGTAAAGGTGTCGATGCTACCACTCAAGCTCATAAGAAGACCAAACAGACTTTAGCTCAGACCAAGGATACGCTAGCCAAGCTTCAGCAAGCCTGGGATGAGGTTAGGATCAAAAACGCAGAATTGCAGGAACAGCTGAAGATCAAGGATGACGAGTTTAAAAAGGCACATGAGAAAAGGAGGAAGTATCGGGAGAATCTCGGCAAAAGTCAAGAATAATTGATAAGCGCCAGAGAGGAGCTGAAGACTTCCAAGACGAAACTTGAAGAGGCTATGGCAGATATGGGGAAACTCAAGATGCAAGCCGGTGTGAAGAGGCACAAATGAGTATGTGATGATGAAGCTCTCCTGATGAATATGGATTTGTTGACTGAAGCCCTAGCAAAGGGAGATGTTCTGATTAAGGAGTTAATCGAAAGACCAAATCACCAGCGCACTCGCATACTCTTCGAGGAAGTCAAGTATTCAAGCGAAAAGTTGAAAGATTTGGAGCTATCAGACTTACAATTTTTCTTTATTTCTTAATGTAATTCTGTTGATGGATATCATCAGGCTTGTTGATGAATCCACTATTTGGATGTATGTTGTTTGAACTCATTGTTGAACGATACGTGTATGTCAGTTTCCTTTTTATTTGAAATGAGCAGTTTATTCAGAAATTTTCCTTTGGCAGTTCTCCGTATACAAGCACATAGCCACGACACGTCTCTTCATATCACGATTTCTGATCTTCAGATTTCTGTGGTTAAGATTGGAATCAGGGTGTAGAGCACCTCGGAAATGATAAACATGGCATTTGCATTGCATTGCATATCATTTTGCATTTTGTTGTTTGCTTTTCAGGTACTCGTGGTCGGTCATCTAACCTTTATTTGGTTTCAGGCATAATAGTTGATTCCCACATTCACCGATACGCAACCAGACGAAACCAAACAAGGGTCATGGATCAGGTACAGACAGAGTTGGCTGAATTAAGGGCACACATGGAACAATTTATGAATTTGATGCAAGGCGTTGCCCAGGGGCAGTAGGACCTGAGATCAGGGCAAGAAGACATGCGGGCTACCATTCAGAGGTTGGAGACAGAGATTCCTACTGGTGATCACGTTAATCCCCCTAGGGTTAACCCTCCTGTTGTCAATCCTCCTGTTGTTACTCCTGCTCCGGTTGGAGTTAACTTAGGTTTTGTTCCTAGCAACAATGGACATGTGGAAGATCGTCAAGAGGACCAGTTTTCCCTACTTAATGCTGATATGGGATTCTACAACGATGACAGGAAATACGAGGGACTGGCTGAAAGAGTGAAAGCTATAGAAAGTCAGAATCCTTTGGGAATTGATGTTGAGGATATGGGACTAGTACATGGTGTCAAGATTCCCCCGAAGTTTAAACCACCTACTTTTGACAAGTACAATGGTAGCACTTGTCCTAAAACTCATCTCCAGGCATATAACCGAAAGATAGCGGCTTATTCTGATGATTAGAAGTTATGGATGTAGGAATGGTATATAAAGTTGGACAGGGCTCGCATCAGAAGTTGGAAAGAGTTGTGCTTTGCTTTCTTGAAGCAATACCAGTATAACATCGACATGGCACCGAATCGCACTCAGTTGCAAAGCATGACACAGAACCCTAAGGAAGTTTTTAAGCAGTACGCCCAGAGGTGGTGTGAACTTGCTGCTCAGGTGCAACCTCCGTTGGCAGATAGAGAAATGGCTGATATGTTCATGAATACTTTGCAAGGTCCGCATCTGGATCGGTTGGCTGCTTGTCCATCCACTGGTTTTGCTGACATAGTAATTGCTGAAGAGAGGATAGAGAGTTTGCTAAAGATGGGGTAGATTCAGGACGGAAGTGGTACAAGTTCAGCTCCCGCAAAGAAGTTTTTTGGTAATAATAACCGAAAGCGTGAAGGTGACGCTAATGCTGCATATGCACTAGGGGGGAGAGGTAGAGGACGGCAGGGTCCATATCATCAATCAGCATCTATAACTATTCCAACTCTGGGTACTGAGGCTCAACCTGCAGATCAAAGGCAGTATCACCCAAGAAAGAGAATGAATGACCGACATTTTGATGCTTTCCCTATGACATGCTCACAAATGCTATAGAATTTACTTCGTTTGAAGTTGGTACAATTGAGGACTTTGGCTCCCCTAGTGGGAAAATTACCCTTTGGGTATGATGCAAATGAAAAGTGTGAATTTCACTCAAATGCGCCGAGTCACAATGTGGAAAATTGCAAGGCTTTCAAACATGTGGTTCAAGACCTTGTTGATTCAAAGGCTATTAATTTTGCTCCGAGGCCTAATGTAATTCAAAATCCCATGCCTCCGCATGGTGGACCGGGGGTGAATTCCATTGAAGAAGATAGAAGTTTAAATCTGGTGAGGGACATTAATGATGTCAAGACTCCATTGAAAGTTGTGAGGGATCGCCTGCTAAAAGGGGTTCTATTTCCTGGTTGTTCAGAAAGTTGTGAAGATTGTTTGATTGCTGATAATGGTTGTGAGAAGTTGAGAAATAACCTTCAGAGCATGACGGATGAAGGACGTTTACAATTTGATCAGTTGAAAAAGAATGGTGATGAAGTTTCTACTATTACAATCTACTTTGATCCTTTGGAAATTCCGGTGCCTGCTCCCGTACAGATATCTGCCCTGAATGAGTAGCTCCTATAACTATAACTGTTCCCAGTCATGTCCCAAATGAGAACAAGGTTGCTATTCCGTGGTATTATGGAACTAATAGTCAAGGGTAGAAGCAGGAGGTGCGGACTCCTAAAGAAAGTGGTTCAAGTATCAGAAATGTTGGGGGAATGGGTGGTTTTACTCGCAGTGGAAGGCTCTTTGCTCCTCAGACACTCAGGAAAGACGATACTGAAGCATTAGCAAAGGCCAAAGGAAAGTAGGTGATAAGTGATGAACCAGTGCCACGGGTGGAATCTGATAAGTCATTGGAGAAAGATGCTGAGGAATTCATGAGAATAATCAGAAAGAGCGATTATAAGATCGTTGACCACCTACATCAAGCTCCTTCTAAGATCTCCATATTGTCATTGTTGCTATGTTCCGAAGCACATCGGAATGCTTTGTTAAAAATTTTGAATATGGCGTACGTACCGCAAGAAATATCAGTGAACCAGCTTGAAAGTGTGATTTCTAATGTTAATGCTGGTAACGGTCTAGGGTTCACAGATTTTGACTTAACACCAGAAGGAAGGAACCACAATAAGGCTCTCCACATATCGATGGAATGTAAAGGTGTTATGTTATCCCATGTATTGGTGGACACTGGCTCGTCCCTCAATGTGTTGCCTAAGAAAGCGTTAGCAAAGCTGGATGTGGAAGGGGTTGTACTTAGGCCTTGTGATCTAGTAGTGAAAGCATTTGATGGTTCAAAGAGATCAGTGTTTGGAGAGGTCGAGCTGCCTGTCCAGATCGGACCCCAGATGTTTAATACAGTGTTTTATGTGATGGACATCCAACCGGCCTATAGTTGTCTATTGGGTCGTCCATGGATCCACGCTGCTAGGGCTGTATCTTCAACCTTGCATCAGAAGATAAAATTTGTAGTTGACGGTCAGGTTGTTTCGCTAGTCATCTGTCATCCTTCAAGTACGTGGAGATGGATGGAGAAATCCACGAAACTCTCTGTCAGGCATTTGAAACTATGAATATGGTGAAAGACTCTCCGTCTGGTGAGGCAAAGGTGGGAACCTCTATGGCTTCGTATAAGCAGGCTTTGGAAGTGGTGCAGTCTGGTCATACCGAAGGTTGGGGTCAAGTGATTGAGCTACCTTTCAAGGATGATAAGAGCAGAATTGGTTATAAACCTCCTCAAGTTCCACTGCCAAAGGGTCAAGAGCGCCAACGGCCAGTTATTTTCTCAAGTGGAGGAGTCATACATCCAAGCCAGATTTGTACAGCAGTTGAAGACGGTGAAGATAGTGACTGTGACCTGGACAATTGGGTGCGCCCATGTGCCCCAGGAGTGAAGCTGAACAATTGGTTTTCCGAGGATCTCATCCAAGTTACTCTGCCGAATAAGTAATTTTCTGTGTTTTCTTTCATTAAGCATGCAAAGGTCATATGCTCTGCCCAAGGCATAGTGACTTCATTGTAGGGTCCCATTTGTTCTCATACAAATTTTAATCATTAATAAAAGGACGTTGTGTATTCAAATTTGTGTTCCCTGTCTTTCATTTTATTTTTATCAGATAAATAAAAATGGCAATGTTTTCTTCACAGTTTTCTTGCATTTTTCCTTTTCCTTTCAAAAAGCAATTTCTAAAAGCATGAATTATCATTCATGCATAAATAATTCTCTGGATCTTGTTGATGACGACCCTGCTATGGTTTATTATGACTTTGATAATCCAATATACCAAGCTGAAGAGGGGCATGAGGAAGACTGTGAACTTCCTGAAGAATTGGCTAGATTATTGAAACAGGAAGAAAGAGCCATTCAGCCTCATCAGGAATCTATAGAAGTTATCAATCTCGGTACTGAAGAGGTAAAGAAAGAGGTCAAAGTAGGGGCAAGCCTGGCAGAGAATATAAAGAAAGAGTTAATTGAGATGTTGCGAGAGTATGTTGACATCTTCGCCTGGTCTTATCAAGATATGCCGGGGTTGGATACGGACATCGTTGTGCACAGATTGCCGCTAAAAGAGGGTTGTTTTCCTGTCAAGCAGAAGCTTCAGAGAACCAAACCTGAAATGGCCATCAAAATCAAAGAGGAGGTGCAAAAGCAGTTGGATGCGGGGTTTCTAGCTGTTACTAGTTATCCACCATGGGTCGCTAATATTGTGCCTGTGCCGAAGAAGGATAGAAAAGTCAGAATGTGTGTGGATTATCGAGATTTGAACAGGGCGAGTCCAAAAGATGATTTTCCATTACCACACATAGATGTGTTGGTAGATAATATGGCTCAATTCTCTGTGTTTTCTTTCATGGATAGGTTTTCCGGATATAACCAGATCAAGATGGCGCCAGAGGATATGGAGAAAACTACATTTATTACCCCTTGGGGCATATTCTGCTATAAGGTGATGCCGTTTGGTTTAAAGAACGCTGGGGCAACATACCAACGTGCCATGGTGACGCTTTTCCACGATATGATTCACAAAGAAATTGAAGTTTATGTGGATGATATGATTGCCAAATCACAAACGGAGGAAGAGCATTTGATAAATTTGAAAAAGTTGTTTGAACGGTTGAGACATTTCAGACTGAGGCTGAACCCGAATAAGTGTACTTTGGGGGTAAGATCTGGTAAGCTTCTGGGCTTCGTTGTCAGTGAAAAAGGAATCGAGGTGGATCCAGCAAAGGTAAAAGCCATTCAACAAATGTCGGAGCCAAGAACAGAAAAACAATTTCGTGGATTTTTGGGAAAACTGAATTATATTGCAAGATTTATATCTCATCTTACCACGACTTGCGAGCCAATATTCAAATTATTGAGAAAAGATCAATCAATCCGGTGGAACAATGACTGTCAAAAGGCCTTTGATAAAATAAAATAATATTTGCAAAATCCTCCGATTCTCATGCCTCCAGTTCCTGGGAGGCCACTGATTATGTATCTCTCGGTACGTGATGGATCAATGGGGTGTGTTCTCGGTCAACACGACGAGACAGGTAGGAAAGAGCATGATATATACTACCTGAGCAAAAAATTCACCGATTGCGAGTCCAGGTACTCGATGCTTGAGAAGACATGCTGCGCACTAGCATAGGCTGCTAAGCGATTAAGACAATACATGCTGACTCATACAACCCTACTGATTTCAAAGATGGATCCAATCAAGTACATTTTTGAGAAGCCAGCTCTTAATGGAAGGGTCGCGCGGTGGCAAATGGTTTTGACTGAATATGATATATAATACACTTCCCAAAAAGTTATCAAAGGGAGTGTGTTGTCCGATTATCTTGCCGAGTCACCTATTGATGATTATCAGCCAATGAGGTTTGACTTTCCTAATGAAAACATCATGTTTCTCAAGGCTAAAGATTGTGAAGAGCCTCCGGTTAACGAAGGGCCGGATCCTGATGACAAATGGAAACTGATGTTCGACGTGGCCGTTAACATGAATGGAAGTGGTGTTGGGGCAGTCCTTATCACTCCGAAAGGATCACATATACCTTTCACTTCCAGGTTGACTTTTGATGTCACCAACAATGAAGCGGAATATGAGGCTTGTATCATGGGTATTAAAGAAGCCATAGATTTAAGGATCAAGACTCTTGAGATATTTGGGGACTCTGCTCTAGTGATCAACCAGATCAATGGAGATTGGTATACCAACCAGTAGAACTTGATTCCTTACAGAGACTATGCGAGAAGACTGTTGACTTTCTTTACAACAGTAAAATTGTGCTATATACCTCGTGATGAGAATCAAATGGCTGATGCTTTAGCAACATTGTCTTCCATGATTCACGTGAATTGGTGGAACCATATACCCAAGATTGATGTGATGAGGCTAGACAGACCCGCTCATGTGTTTGCTGCCGATACGACGATTGATGATAAACCTTGGTATTTTGATATCAAGCATTTCTTGATGAGTCAAGAGTATCCAGCTGGGGCATCAAACAATGACAAGAAGACTCTGAGGAGCTTAGCCGGAAGTTTCTTCTTGAACGAGGATGTACTTTACAAGCGAAACTTTGACATGGTCTTGCTCAGATGCGTGGATAGACACGAAGCAGACCTGTTAACGCAGGAAGTGCACGAAGGATCTTTCGGCACCCATGCTGGTGGGCATGCTATGGCGAAGAAGTTATTGCGAGCCAGGTATTACTGGCTAACCATGGAGGCTGATTGCTTTAAGTACGCCCAAAAATGCCACAAATTCCAAATCTATGATGACAAGGTGCATGTGCCACCAAATCCCCTGAATGTGATGAGTTTTCCTTGGCCCTTTTCTATGTGGGGCATTGATATGATTGGGAAGATTGAGCCTACTGCTTCCAACGGACATCGGTTCATTTAGGTGGCTATTGATTACTTTACCAAGTGGGTGGAAGCTGCCTCTTTTGCAAATGTCACCAGGCAGGTGGTAGCCCGATTCATTAAGAAGGAGATTATTTGGCGTTATGGGGTGCCCGAAAGGATCATTACTGACAATGGTTCTAATCTCAACAATAAGATGATGCAAGAGCTATGCCAAAGCTTCAAAATTGAACATCACAATTCTTCTCCTTATCGCCCGAAGATGAATGGTGTCGTCGAGGCAGCCAATAAAAATATCAAGAAGATTGTGCAAAAGATGGTAGTGACGTATAAGGATTGGCATGAAATGTTGCCTTTCGCTGTGCATGGGTACCGTACCTCCGTTTGTACATCTACTGGGGCAACCCCATTTTCTCTTGTATACGGTATGGAAGCAGTACTACCGATGGAAGTTGAGATCCCTTCTGTAAGGGTCATGATGGATGTTAAACTTGACGAGGTTGAATGGGTTCGAGCGAGTTTCAACGAGCTGAGTCTCATTGAAGAAAGACGATTGGCTGCAGTATGTCATGGACAATTGTATCAGAGGAGAATGAAATGGGCATTTGACTAGAAAGTGCGTCCTCGGACTTACCAGACGGGCGACTTGGTATTGAAAAGGATTCTTCCTCTGAATACAGATCACAGGGGTAAATGGACTCCTAATTATGAAGGTCCATATGTTGTTAAGAAGGTTTTCTTGGGCGGAGCCTAGATGCTTACAACAATGGACGGTGAAAATTTTCTGTCACCTGTGAACTCAGACGCAGTTAAAAAATACTTCGCATAAATAGACCCGCTGGACAGTAAAAAGAGAGTCCAGGCAAAAAAGGGGCATCCCGGCGAACCAAAAAAAAAGAGAAAAGGTTCGGGCAAAAATTAGGGATAAAATAATAAAAAAGAAAGTACACCCGGTAAGTTGAAAACCCGCAAGGGCAACTTAGGCAAAAAGGGTATCTCGGTGGATTGAAAACCCGTAAAGGGCGATCCAGGCAAAAGAGAGATTTAGCGGAAACTGCGATCTGAGTAATCTGTATTGTCTCGTCTCAATCAATAAGCACTCCGAGGGATAGGAATCAGTTCAATCGTCCCCCTTTGAAGGCAAAGCAATTGGAGAGTCTTGAAGATATATGAACCATAGCAGGGTTGAAACTCAATGGAGTTCCATTTTCACATTGCCATTAGGACAAGTTTCTTTTCTGTTTTGGCAATTACCTCTTTCCAGGAATTGCTTCTTGATGTAAATGCCTATTTTCAGGCTTTTCAATCAATAAAATGGTCGTTATTCAGAATAATTCTATCTGTTTATTTTGTTTTTATAATTTGTTTTGTTTACACAAACGTCCAGAATTTTTGATAAACATTTGCATATGAAAACATGGGGTTCTATAATAACATGCATAAAAGGAAAACATTTAAAATTGCTTTAAATGACGGGTGCGCTTGGGTGAATACTACAAAACCCATGTTACTCTGAGGAATATGTGCGTATTCTTTTGTTTGCAGGTGTTGAGAGTTCACTGGATAGCTATGCAAAGGTGTATGACGCCTTTAAAGCCAAAATCCTTTACGAAGCGCAAATGATCGTTCCTCCCCAAGCAGAGACGCTTCCTCAGCAAGAAAGTGTAGCGAGCAATTTAGGACGCGGTTGCGAAGCGCTATCGCTCTTTGGTGTCTACAGCTCGATTCATTTTTTATCCTATTAAAGCTGATGAAGGAAGGGAAATAGATGTCTCAAATTAACCCTGCTTGCAAACTGAGGTTAAATAGCGGTCTGTTAGGTTACAGATGCTACAAAATTTCGGGGTCTCTATTGGGTGTATTTTTTTAAAAGTGGCATCGGTTTAGATGTTTAGGAAGGATGCTTCTTGATAGATATGTGAGAGTATGGGATTTTGGGTTTTTGTTTAGTGTGCTCGCTAAAATTTTTCTTTCAATCTTATGCCTACGTATTCCCGTTTACCAAAACAGGGAAATCAGAGTGTTCGTAGTTCTTCCTATTCTATGGGAGGAAATGGTTATTTTGGTGTCTTGTTCAAAGCCCAAGACATGAAGCGAAAGGTAGTTTGTATCTTGTTCAAAGCCCAAGATGTGAAGCTGAAGGTGTTGAACTTAGAGAGAATTTGTCATCTCTAAAGGGGGGTTTGTTTGTCACAACTGTTGGGTGACTGGTCATAAAGGGAGGATTACTTTAATTGGGATACGCGGATCCTAGCAATGCCATAATTTCCTTTATAGGGGGTTTTAACCTGAAGGAGAAGACTTTAACTCAGTGTGGAGCAATGCCATCTTTCCTTAGGAATTTCTCATGCTAAAAGAGGGACAGTGGCATGGATGTAAATGATCCAGAGGCTTGCCGCTTACAGCGATTAGATGAAGGGGAAAGAGTTGTTGATGTTTGTGTACTATGAACGAGGCACAACTTTGATGCTAAAAGGTTGATTGGATCAACCAGTGGTTTTCTTATACAAAGCCTAAGAGGAGGCTAATATATCTCGTTCAAAGCCCGAGAGAGAGGCTAAAAGGTTTTGACTCGATGATGGAGTCTTTTGGTATCTCGTATAAAGCCCGAGATGAAGGCTATTTGACTCAACAAGAGAGTTTTTGTATCTCGTACGAAACCCGGGATGGAGGCTGTTGTTTGTTTGGCTCAATAAGAACCTTTTTGTATCTCGTATAAAGCCCGAGATGGAGGCGAAATGGGTGATTGACTCAACGAGGGAGTCTCTTATGTGTCTCGTACAAAGCCCGAGAGAGAGGCTGAACGTCGTTTGACTCCGCTGAGGTGAATCATTATACAAAACCCAAGAGGAGGCCATCGTGCTTGTTTCAGTTAAGTGACAGATCCAGTATACTGATTTTAAAGAGAAAATCAGTTCTTATATGAGTAATGTTCTACTCAAGGATTTGATTCGAGGATACGGGTTATTTCCTATTCTTTAAGGAAGTGGGAAATCCGAAGGGTATTGAGACTGTCCGAGTCTACGGGTTTTCTTCCTATTTTTGAAGGGGTCACTTGAGAATGTCTTTGAGACTCAAGGATGTTAGACTGTCCGTGTCTAGAGTTTCATCTTTTGTACTATGCTTTGAGAAACAGTAGTAGACTCTTTGAAAGGACTATTCTATGAAGATGACTAAGTTCCGTTCCTATACCTCTAGGAGGTCGTCGGGACAATTTGTACGAAGCCCAAGAGGAGGCTGGAAACTTTTAAGAAGCCGAGAGGTCCTTGTACGAAGCCCAGGAGGAGGCTATCATTCCCGAAGGAAGAGATCATTATAGGAAGCCTAAGAGGAGGCTGTGAATACTTCTAAGAAGCCGGCGGGTCCTTGTACTAAGCCCAAGAAGAGGAGGGGTTGCTTTTAGGAAGCCTGTGGGTCCTTGTACGATGCCCAAGAGGAGGTCGATGCTTTTAAGAAGCCGATGGGTCCCCAAACCTCGAGAAGTTCAAGGCAGGCTATCTACGAGGAATAGATCAAGCCAGGAAAGTTCGAGAATTTGGAAGAAACTCAAGAGATGCCATTCACGGAGAAAAGATCATCTCTGGGGAGTAGAGTTTCTTGACAAGTGCTTTTTAGAAGCCTGAGGGTCCCCAAACCCCGAGAAATTCAAGACATACCATTCACCGAGAATAGATCAAGCCAGGAAAGTTCGAGAATTTGGAAGAAACTCAAGAGATGCAATTCACGGAGAAGAGATCATCTCTGGGGAATAGAGTTTCTTTGACAACTTCTACGAGTGACAGTCTATGAAAGGGTTCACCGAGAATGCTGCCTTTCATGTCTCCATATTGTTTAACCCCAAGAGGAGGGAAGACTGTGTCTGGTAATCCTATGGGGATCTAGTTTTGACTATTTCTAAGAGTGATCAACGGGCTTAATGCTAAACGTAGTTGTCGGGGAAACTCTAAATATCTATACTATTATTACACAGTTGATATGAGTTTATGAAAGAAGACTTACAGTGAAACAGCCTTACAATATAATTATATGTATATGAAAGCGGTAAATGAAAGCAATAACCACTAACTCGATTGTAGAGCTTCCATTCTGTTTGGTTAGTTGTTCAACAAAGAAAGATTGAAAAACAACTGTATATTCAAAATCAAAGGAGAGGCCCAGGGTTTTATCAGTGATCGCACTGTTTGAATTTGTACAGAGGGACTTATACAAGTGACTGAGGCCCAAAAATTGTTTTCTGTACAAAGGGATAGGTCTTACACTCTCTCAAGAGGCCCAAAAAGTTTTAAAGAAAAAGAGTGGGGTTTATAACACGAGGGTAGGCCCATATGACTTTTCGCTTGAAATTGCGATCGCGCCGAGATTTTCTTTTAACGCGAAGGGACTTATACAATAAGTGAGGCCCAAATGGTTTTGGTTAAAAGGGGATTGGGTCTTACACTCTAATAGAGGCCCAAAAATTTTGAATGGGTCTTATAGCTCAAGGAGAGGCCCAGGTGGTTTATTTTTAAACTGGCGACGATCGTGCCGTTTATTTGAAAAAGTACAGAGGGACTTATACAACGAATGAGGCCCAAAAAGTTTTCTGTACACAGGGGGTTGGGTCTTACACTCTAATAGAGGCCCAAATGAGTTTTAAGAAAAGAAATGGGTCTTACTACTCGAGGGTAGGCCCAAGATTTTTTGTTTTGAAAAGGCGACGATCGCGCCGTTTGTTTTTTACGGTATCGGGACTTATACAATATACTGAGGCCCAAAAATGATTTGGTCAAAAAACAGGATTGGGTCTTACACTCTATTAGAGGCCTAAAAAGTTTTGAAAATGATTTATGAGGGTTGAATTAATCCAAAAACCCTAATTTTTTTCAAAAATGTATTTAATTGAATAAAAATTCAATTAAAATGATCAAAATTGTTTAACATATGGAAAACAAATTGTGATCTTGGATTAATGCTTCAAAAATTAAGTATTGACCTACAAAATAATTAGAAAGCATTAAAAGTTGCAAAATCAAGGTGGAAAAAATATTTTAAATGTTAAAAAACAATTAAAACATTAATTCTTTGCAAAAATATCAATTATACAAAGTAAATAATATTTTTTGGATTTTTTGGGAAAATAAAATATTTTAACATTTTTGTGAATTATTAAAAAAAGAATCAACTCAAAATCATTAAAACTCAGAGAGAAATTAATTTTTGAATTAATTAAATAAAATCACAAAATTCAAATATTTGAATTTTCAAAAAATGGCGCCAAGAACACGCGCGTGTTCTGAGTTTGCCCAGATTTGCATTTTCTCTCCAATCTCACTGAATACTTAATCATATCATGTAATCCACATACCAATCAACTCGTTTCAACCTCACAATCATGTCTATGACAATTAATTTCATTTAAATTAAGCATAAAACAAGAAATCACGAAAAATCCTCAAGAACCCTAATTTCTGCATGAAGGCTAGGATTTTTTATACACGATTCAAACAATGCAATTAATTGAGGGGAAACATTCCATGCATGATTATGAACATATGGCCAAATTATTGTGCAGCAAAAATTGCATGGATCATAGAGTTAGAAGAGCTCATGCTTACCACTTGCAGCTGGTGATCGTGATTTGTGTTAGAGGTGTTACAGCTAGGTTCCAATGATCTGGATAGCTTCCCTAGGTGCCATGGAGTGTGTATGAATGCTTGGAATGGATTGAAATGATCTGGAACTTGAGATGGTACCCCAACTACAAATCTGTCAAGAACTTGAGCAATTGGCTGGTGATTTTGTGAAATCCGTGTTCTAGATGTTATGTGAGTGTTTGGATCACTTCTATATGATGTATGTGAGGTGTGTGTGTGATTGGTTTGGTTGGAAAAGCTATCAAACTCAAAACCCGACAGTGACTTGCCTTAGAAGGCAAAATTGGAGTGAAAGAAGAGATTTTGAGGAAAGCATCTATTTGATGGCTTTGGTGTACTCAAACTGATCACAATTGAGCTCTATTTATAGTAGAGCAAGTTTGTTTTGCAAGGAATAGTGAATGACAACTGCTGAGTAGGTTTGGCCAATGTTGGCAAATGAAAATCCAAGTCTCCTCTAGCCATTGACTAGAGGTTAGGGCACAGGCTGCTGGTTCCCTTGGTCTTGGATAAGTCTTGACTAAATTCAGTTGAGAATGGCTCAGTCCATGCCACCTTGATGCTTCCATTGAATGCTCTAATCCAAAATTGGAGTCTTGTCCCTATTTTGGCAATTCTAGGTCCAACATGCTATTTCTTGTTCCAAAGACTTTGGAGGCTTGGCTCAGTGATTGTCCCCTTTAGATTCAATCCTCAAAGGTGTCCAAGTGGATAGGAACATTTGGATTTGGATGATTTTGGTAAATCGACCAAAAGTGTAAAAATCTGCCTTGCCTTTGCAGATTTCAGCAAGGCAACTTGCCAATGTCATATCTCATGACTCAAATTGAATTTGGTAATATTCTTGGCCATTTTGGAAAGCCCTTACATGATACAACAACTGTTTGAACATGTTTGGTTTTGATCTCTTTTGAATCCAAGTGAAAAATCCCCCTACATTTGGCAAAAAGTAAGGTAAAATCTGACTTAGTGAAATTTTCACTAAGTGTTGGAACAAAGTGACTTTTCTTGATTTTGATCACTCCATAACTCAAAATCCATGAGGAATTTGGACATAAGTCAGTATAAAGATTTTGTAGAGGGAAATGAGATCTACAAATCAAGCTTTGAATGGGGAACAATGGCCTTGTGGTTTAACAGTTATGATCCTCCAAAGTTGGCACATTAGTGTCACTTTTTCCATAACTTAGAAATTTTTCTAAGTTTTTATGGTTACCCCTTTTACAAGTTATCCCACTTTCTTTGATTTTTCTTGATGAATGATGATTCAAATCATACATTAACATCATTTTAGGGTTAAAAATCCATTTTGGTGAAAAATCTCAAAAAGTCAAAGTTGACTTTTGTGCACAGTTGACTTTTTATCAGATGAATTCCAAATTGTGCAATTCTTCATGAAATCATGTCCTTGACCTAAATCAAACTTGATGGACATGTTCCATGGCTGTCATAGGGTATATTGAATCATGTCTTAGGGCTTAGGAGCATGTCCTGGTCAAAAGTCAAAGTTACAATTGACTTTCCTCGCGAAACCCTAATTGTGGTGTAGATGAAATTGAGACTTGTTGCTCAAGCTTCTTGGATTAATCCATTGTTACAAATGGATCAATATAGTTCATTAGAGACCCTCAAACCTTATCTTGAGGTCTTGGCTCATGATTTGTCCTAAAAGTCAACATAGGGGTGAATTAGGTCAAGAAACCCTAATTCCTGATTTTTGATGAATGCATCCCCTGAGGCAAAATTGACTTGATGATTGGGTCCATGAGGTCCCATGAAGTATATTAGGTTATGTTTTGGATCATGGGCTTGTACCCAGATGAAAAATTTCCATCTGAAGGCCCTGGTTGACCAAAACCCTAATTTGGTGACACTGTCGATCTTGAGACTTGATCCACCTAGAAGGGAGCAGCCTTGTGCTTGATCCTAGAAGTGGGAGTCCTTTTGATCCATTGTGGATGTTTGAGAGGTTAGACAAGTTGAAGATCATGTCATTCCTTGATTGATCCTTTGCCTAAAAGCTCTGAGAGGGCTTGAAACCCTAAGTCTGATTGTAGTGGATGCTCACCCATCTTTGGGGAGACTGATGAAGTATGATGGTACATCCATATTGTGATGATGAGTTTCACAATGATGGGAAATCTTAATGGTCAAAATTTGGGGTATGACAGATGCCCCTATTTAATCTTCTTGGACACGAAGGTGTGAATGACGAAGGTATTCGGGCATTCGGGGTGCAAGAGGATTAAATATCGGAATACCCGAAATTTTGATGGTGGTTATGAATGGTAGCTTACGCATTCATCTTTTTTAGCTAAGCGATGATGCTTAGAAAAGGTAAACTTCCCCTCGATCATGGTCTTCAGCCAAGGAGCTGGTCTCAGTTTCCTTTTGGGATAAACCTCCCCTCGATCCTGGTTTCCTTCCAAGGAACTAGTCTAAGTTTCTCTTGTTAACTTCCCCTCGATCCTGGTTTCCTGCCAAGGAACTGGTCTTAGTTTCTGATTTAAACTTCCCCTTGATCCTGGTTTCCTACCAAGGAACTGGTCTAAGTTTCTTTTGTCAATAAACTTTATTGACAAGGGACGCTATTCGTAGCGGTTTTCCTCAAACTTCTCGCCGAATTTTCCTGGGGAGATGCCATTTGACGAAAAAAAATTGATGTTAGAGTTGCTGGGGAACCCAGTCGTCTGAGTTGTAGAGTTGCACAAACTTCTCTGTTGGAGACGCCATTTGCCGACTCTATCTGGGGAAAGCAAGTCTCTTTAGAGGCTGCTTCTGCGTGGGATCTTACATCATACTTTTCTTGGGATCTTCCCGGAGAAATGCCATATGATGGGGTCCAATTTTGAGGTGCCGATGACCTTTTCATCAGGGGTCTTTTCGGAGCGAAACTGGCATGCTGCCGAATCTCTGATTACGAGGCTTTCTCTGTGAATTTTCCTTAATCCGGGAAAGCAAGGATATCATCTTCAATGGCGAAGAGTGATGCTGACTGAAAGTTCCTCTGGTTTTTCAGAGGTTCAAGTTATCAAATTAGTCAAGGGCCAACTTCCTTCCAGAAATAAACTGGAGACGAGGTTGTTCAAACGCAACGTTTCCTGACGAGGCAAGAACTGGCAACTCGATTGAGAGAACTTCTATCACTAGGGGACAAGACCGAATAGAGTGATAGTGATGCAATATGAAATGTGAATGCAAATCAATAATGCATGATGTATGTATGTATATGCTGACAAAACTGACGCGACACACAAACTAAAAGATGAACATGACTGGATACTCGGCCATCGCGGGGCGAAGAAGTACCGTTGGTTCAGAATAGCAATTCCACCCTGCTTAGGAGAGATAGTCCCTGTTGGGAGCTATGTTGGTCGGGCTTAGGAGATGAGAACTCAGCCGAGGGTATCAGATGGGGAAAGCCGCATCTCATACAGTTGATCCTTCGTTCAGGCGTACTGGCCTAGAAGGAGTACTTTAATTCTGTACTTTGAAGTTCGCTTACTTCTGGAGAAGCGGTTGATGTTCCTTTGATGTTCAACAGTCAAAAGAAATTGCCGACTTTATTAAAAAGCAGAAAAAGTTTTAACAAGTAAATTCATTATTGTTTTGTTTCAAGAATCGTAATCATGTTAAAATGTCGTTTTGTAAAGCTAAAACAAATAAGAATTACAAACAAAAGCACAAAGGCTCAAATTTTATTGATAAAATGGAGATCATCCAAACGCGTGATTCCAAAGAGTGTTTACAAAGTTAGAAAATGGTAATTCACATGGATAAGGGCTACGTTGAAACATAACGACCGCTATCCTTCTACCAACTTTGAATTCGGGGCATCCTGAGCTTCTGTTGAAGATGACCTTGACTGGAGTTTTCTGACGGATGATGTAACTGCTGCTGAGGGACTTGCCTCTGTTGAACATAGTTACTTGCCATTATCCCTAACTTTTGCCTGGATTGTACTGTGATGTTTCCAATCCACCGGGATGATTTTTTTTCATTCTGTCTCTAACTTTTGCCTGGACCGCCCTTTCGGGTTTTCAATCCACCGAGACGTTTTTTTTTTAGTTTAGGCAAAGTATTTCTTGACTACATCAACATTTGTGGGGTAGGCAAATTCCTCTCCGTCCATGGTTGCAAGTCTCAAGGCGCCGCTTGAGAAAGCTTTCGTGACCACATAGGGGCCATCATAAATCGGAGTCCATTTCTCCCGAGAATCAGTGAGAAATGATTGTATCTTTTTGAGCACAAGGTCTCCTTTTCTGAAGATGCGAGGTCGGACGTTTTTGTCAAACGCCTTCTTCATTCTCTGTTGATACAGCTGACCATGGCATAGTGTCGCGATTCGCTTCTCTTCGATCAGGTTTAATTCGTCGTGTCGACTTTGACACCATTCAGCTTCTGAAAGCTTAGCTTCCATCAATACCCGGATTGATGGGATCTCTACTTCTATGGGGAGAACTGCATCCATACCATATACTAGAGAGAAATGACAACTCAATTGTGAGAACTTCTATCACTAGGGGACAAGACCGACTAGAGTAATAGTGATGCAATATGAAATGTGAATGCAAATCAATAATGCATGATGTATGTATGTATATGCTGACAAAATTGACGCGACACACAAACTAAAAGATGAACATGACTGGATACTCGGCCATCGCGGGGCGAAGAAGTACCGTTGGTTCAGAATAGCAATTCCACCCTGCTTAGGAGAGATAGTCCCTGTGGGGAGCTATGTTGGTCGGGCTTAGGAGATGAGAACTCAGCCGAGGGTATCAGATGGGGAAAGCCGCATCTCATACAGTTGATCCTTCGTTCAGGCGTACTGGCCTAGAAGGAGTACTTTAATTCTGTACTTTGAAGTTCGCTTACTTCTGGAGAAGCGGTTGATGTTCCTTTGATGTTCAACAGTCAAAAGAAATTGCCGACTTTATTAAAAAGCAGAAAAAGTTTTAACAAGTAAATTCATTATTGTTTCGTTTCAAGAATCGTAATCATGTTAAAATGTCGTTTTGTAAAGCTAAAACAAATAAGAATTACAAACAAAAGCACAAAGGCTCAAATTTTATTGATAAAATGGAGATCAGCCAAACGCGTGATTCCAAAGAGTGTTTACAAAGTTAGAAAATGGTAATTCACATGGATAAGGGCTACGTTGAAACATAACGACCGCTATCCTTCTACCAACTTTGAATTCGGGGCATCCTGAGCTTCTGTTGAAGATGACCTTGACTGGAGTTTTCTGACGGATGATGTAACTGCTGCTGAGGGACTTGCCTCTGTTGAACATAGTTACTTGCCATTATCCCTAACTTTTGCCTGGATTGTACTGTGATGTTTCCAATCCACCGGGATGATTTTTTTTCATTCTGTCTCTAACTTTTGCCTGGACCGCCCTTTCGGGTTTTCAATCCACCGAGACGTTTTTTTTTTTAGTTTAGGCAAAGTATTTCTTGACTACATCAACATTTGTGGGGTAGGCAAATTCCTCTCCGTCCATGGTTGCAAGTCTCAAGGCGCCGCTTGAGAAAGCTTTCGTGACCACATAGGGGCCATCATAAATCGGAGTCCATTTCTCCCAAGAATCAGTGAGAAATGATTGTATCTTTTTGAGCACAAGGTCTCCTTTTCTGAAGATGCGAGGTCGGACCTTTTTGTCAAACGCCTTCTTCATTCTCTGTTGATACAGCTGACCATGGCATAGTGTCGCGATTCGCTTCTCTTCGATCAGGTTTAATTCGTCGTGTCGACTTTGACACCATTCAGCTTCTGAAAGCTTAGCTTCCATCAATACCCGGATTGATGGGATCTCTACTTCTATGGGGAGAACTGCATCCATACCATATACTAGAGAGAAATGACAACTCAATTGTGGGAACTTCTATCACTAGGGGACAAGACCGACTAGAGTAATAGTGATGCAATATGAAATGTGAATGCAAATCAATAATGCATGATGTATGTATGTATATGCTGACAAAATTGACGCGACACATAAACTAAAAGATGAACATGACTGGATACTCGGCCATCGCGGGGCGAAGAAGTACCGTTGGTTCAGAATAGCAATTCCACCCTGCTTAGGATAGATAGTCCATGTGGGGAGCTATGTTGGTCGGGCTTAGGAGATGAGAACTCAGCCGAGGGTATCAGATGGGGAAAGCCGCATCTCATACAGTTAATCCTTCGTTCAGGCGTACTGGCCTAGAAGGAGTACTTTAATTCTGTACTTTGAAGTTCGCTTACTTCTGGAGAAGCGGTTGATGTTCCTTTGATGTTCAACAGTCAAAAGAAATTGCCGACTTTATTAAAAAGCAGAAAAAGTTTTAACAAGTAAATTCATTTTTGTTTTGTTTCAAGAATCGTTAATCATGTTAAAATGTCGTTCTGTAAAGCTAAAACAAATCAGAATTACAAACAAAAGCACAAAGGCTCAAATTTTATTGATAAAATGGAGATCAGCCAAACGCGTGATTCCAAAGAGTGTTTACAAAGTTAGAAAATGGTAATTCACAGGGAAAAGGGCTACGTTGAAACATAACGATCGCTATCCTTCTACCAACTTTGAATTCGGGGCATCCTGAGCTTCTGTCCAAGATGACCTTGACTGGAGTTTTTTGACGGATGATGTAACTGCTGCTGAGGGACTTGCCTCTGTTGAACATAGTTACTTGCCATTATCCCTAACTTTTGCCTGGATTGTACTGTGATGTTTCCAATCCACTGGGATGATTTTTTTCATTCTGTCTCTAACTTTTGCCTGGACCGCCCTTTCGGGTTTTCAATCCACCGAGACTTTTTTTTATTTTAGTTTAGGCGAAGTATTTCTTGACTACATCAACATTTGTGGGGTAGGCAAATTCCTCTCCGTCCATGGTTGCAAGTTTCAAGGCGCCGCTTGAGAAAGCTTTCGTGACCACAGAGGGGCCGTCATAATTCGGAGTCCATTTGCCCCGAGAATCAGTGAGAAATGATTGTATCTTTTTGAGCACAAGGTCTCCTTTTCTGAAGATGCGAGGTCGGACCTTTTTGTCAAACGTCTTCTTTATTCTCTGTTGATACAGCTGACCATGGCATAGTGCCGTGATTCGCTTCTCTTCGATCAGGTTTAATTCGTCGTGTCGACTTTGACACCATTCAGCTTCTAAAAGCCTAGCTTCCATCAATACCCGGATTGATGGGATCTCTACTTCTATGGGGAGAACTGCATCCATACCATATACTAGAGAGAAAGGGGTTGCCCCTGTTGAAGTGCGAATAGATGTTCGATAACCATGAAGGGCAAAGGGTAGCATTTCGTGCCAATCTTGGTAGGTTACAACCATCTTCTGAACAATCCTCTTGATGTGCTTGTTAGCCGCTTCTACCGCTCCGTTCATCTTGGGTCGGTAGGGAGATGAGTTATGGTGTTCAATCTTGAACTCTGTGCACAACTCTTTCATCATCTTGTTGTTCAAGTTAGATCCATTATCTGTAATGATCTGGCTCACAACACCATAACGGCAGATGAGATTGTTTTTTATAAAGCAGACCACCACTTGTCGGGTTACATTAGTGTATGATGCTGCTTCGACCCACTTGGTGAAGTAATCAATGGCTACCAGGATAAACCGATGTCTGTTTGAAGCCTTAGGTTCGATCAAGCCAATCATGTCGATTCCCCATATGGAAAAAGGCCATGGGGAAGAGAGAACTTTGAGATGCGATGGCGGTACATGAATTTTGTCGGAGTATATCTGACACTTGTGACACCTCCTCATGTACTTGTAGTAGTCGGATTCCATTGTCAACCAATAGTACCCTGCTCTCAGAATTTTTCTCGCCATTGTGTGTCCGTTGGCATGAGTGCCAAAGGATCCTTCATGAATTTCTTTCATAAGCATGTCTGCTTCTGGTCTGTCCACGCATCGGAGCAAGACCAAGTCAAAATTCCTCTTATAAAGAGTGTCACCGCTCAGGAAGAAGTTTCCAGCCAATCTTCTGAGGGTTTTATTGTCTTTCCTGGATGCCCCAGGTGGGTACTCTTGTCTCTGAAGGAAGCATTTGATATCGTGATACCAAGGTTTGTTGTCTACGACTGCTTCGATCGTGAAGACATAGGCGGGCCGTTCAAGGCGCATTATGTCGATCTTAGGTATGTCATTCCATTGACCTATACTAATCATGGAAGAGATAGTGGCTAATGCATCAGCCATGTGATTCTCCTCACGAGGGATATGATGAAACTCAACTCTGTTGAAGAAAGGTAGCAACCTTCTTGCGTAGTCCTTGTAAGGAATCAATCCTGATTGGTATGTGTTCCAATCTCCTTTTATCTGATTGATAACCAGGGCTGAGTCGCCGTATACGTCCAAGTTTTTGATCCTTAAATCAATCGCTTCTTCGAGACCCATGATACATGCTTCGTATTCGGCCTCGTTGTTCGTACACTTGAACGTAATTCTGGCAGTGAAAGGAATATGGGTACCCTGAGGGGTAACAATGATTGCCCCAATTTCGTTTCCATAATGATTAACTTCTTCGTCAAAGATAAGTCCCCATTGGGAACCTGGTTCTGGCCCTTCACTGGGTAACGGTTCATCGCAATCTTTCATTTTTAGATACATGACATCTTCGTCTGGGAAGTCAAACCCGATTTATTCTTCATCGTCAATCGGTTAATGAGCCAAATGATCGGCTAAAATACTTCCTTTAACGGCTTTCTGAGCGTGGTACTCTATGTCATATTCTGATAACAGCATCTGCCAACGGGCAATCCTTCCCGTGAGAGTAGGCTTTTCGAAGACGTACTTGATTGGATCCATTTCGGAGATTAACCAAGTAGTGTGACGAATCATGTACTGGCGAAACCGTTTGGCTGCCTAAGCCAAAGCGCAGCAAGTTTTCTCAAGCATAGTGTACCAAGTTTCGCAGTCGGTGAATTTTTTGCTCAAATAGTAAATGGCAGACTCTTTCCGTTTTGTTTCGTCTTGTTGGCCAAGTACACATCCCATTGAGTCCTCTAGAACTGTGAGGTAAATGATCAGTGGTCTTCCTTCCACTGGAGGTGATAGAATCGGAGGATTTAACAGATATTCCTTGATACTATTGAAGGCGGTTTGGCAATCTTCTGACCAAACGCAATCCTGGTTCTTTTTGAGTAATTTGACAATCGGCGCACAGGTCGCGGTCATGAGGAATATGAATCTGGAGATGTAGTTCAAACGTCCCATGAATCCTCTGACTTGTTTTTCAGTTTTCGGAGAAGGCATTTCTCGAATGGCCTTGACCTTGTAAGGATCAACCTCAATCCCTTTCTGGCTGACGATGAACCCTAGTAGTTTCCCTGAACGGACACCGAAGGTGCACTTGTTAGGATTCAAGCGGAGCTTGAATTTTCTTAAACGTTCAAACAATTTTGACCGATGTTTAACATGCTCATTCTCTGTTTTTTATTTTGCAATCATATCATCGACATATACCTCGATTTCTTTGTGTATCATGTCATGAAACAGAGTAGTCATGGCCCTTTGATAGCTTGCCCCGGCGTTCTTCAAACCGAACTGCATTACCTTGTAACAAAAGGTGCCCCATGGGGTGATGAACGAAGTTTTCTCCATGTCTTTCGGCGCCATTTTGATCTGGTTATAGCCCGAGAATCCATCCATGAAGGAGAAAATTTTGAACATTGTTGTGCTGTCTACCAGCATGTCAATGTGTGGTAAAGGAAAGTCGTCCTTTGGACTTGCCTTGTTCAGATCCCTATAATCAACACACATTCTGACCTTTCCGTCCTTTTTGGGAACGAGTACGATATTCGCTAACCATTGAGGATATTCAGATGTAGCGAGGAAACCCGCGTCAATCTGTTTCAGTACCTCCTCTTTGATTTTGATGGCCATGTCTGGGTGAGTCTGTCTCAACCTTTGCTTTACTGGCGGACATTCCGATCTTAACGGTAAGTGATGTTCCACATTGTTGGTATCCAACCATGGCATATCCTGATAGGACCAAGCGAACACATCGGGGAATTCTCTGAGACGCTTCGTCAAACCTTCTTTGGCAGTTGGACTGAGCAGTGTCCCAATCCTGATTTCTTTTCTCTCTTTTTCTGAACCCAAGTTTACCGTTTCCAACGGCTCTTTGTGAGTTTCAATGGACCTTTCCTCTTGTCAGAGTAGTCGGGAGATCTCTTCTGGAATTTTGTCGCCATCTTCTTCTTCAGCCCCAAATATCGAGAACTCAAAGTCGGGAAAAGGCATCGGATCGTATGTTTCAACTGGGTTTAAAACAAGCAATCTGCATGACGTGATAATTCGTGTTTAGAACAGATAGAGAAAATGCGAAAGTGTGTGTAGTGTTTTATTTTTTTTACTGCTTGTTTTTATTATTGAATTGTTTTTTAGGATTACCATTTTCTGAAAAATGAAAAGAGAAAACAGCAATTAATGCGGAAATTACAGAACGACGTTATTTTATTAATGAACAAGTCGAATCTTGAAACTGCTGCCCTATAAAACAAAACTCTGTCGCTTTTGGGCGAAGCGAAGAGGGAAAATTTACAGAAAGCGAGCCCTATCAAAACATCTGTTTCACCTGGGCAGGGTGTAGCGAGCAATTTTGGACGCGGTTCTTAAGCGCTGGTCGCTCTCTGCGGTTTGAGCTTTGACTACAGGTCGATTCATTTTTTATCCTATTGTGAGCTGAATAAGGAAAGGAAATAGATGTCTCCAATTAACCCTGCTTTGCATACTGAGTTTAAACAGCGGTCTGTTAGGTTACGAATGCTATCAATGTGGGGGGCCTTTGTACTGGTTATTTGTATTTTCGCCAATACGATTTTCTTTCTTTTTACCTGGGCAGACGGTTTCTGTCGGGGAACAAGGATTAGGATGTTAGGACTGATGCTTTTGAATTACTGCTTTTGATTGATGGAGATATGGGATTTGGGTTTTTTGTTGATTGCGCTCGCTAAGATCTTTTCTTTCGATCTTATGCCTACGTATTCCCGTTTACCGAAATAGGGAAATCAGAGCGTTCGTAGTTCCTCCAATTCTATGGGAGGAAATGGGTGTTTTTGGTGTCTTGTTCAAAGCCCAAGACATGAAGCGAAAGGTGGTTTGTATCTTGTTCAGAGCCCAAGATGTGAAGCGAAAGGTGGTTTGTATCTTGTTCAAAGCCCAAGATGTGAAGCTGAAAGGTCTATTTGTGTCTTGTTCAAAGCCCAAGACGTGAAGCTGAAAGACCTCGACTTTAGAGAGAATTTGTCATCTCTAAAGAAGGGGAGAAGGAGAATTACTTTAACTAGGATACGCGGATCCGAGCAATGCCATAATTTCCGAAGAAAGGGTTTTAACCTGAAGGAGGAGACTTTAACTCAGTGTAGAGCAATGCCATCTTTCCTTAGGAATTTCTCATGCTAAAAGAGGGACAGTGGCATGGATGTAGATAATCCAGAGGCTTGCCGCTTACAGCGATTAGATGAAGGGAAAGAAGTTGTTGATGTTTGTGTACTGTGAATGAGGCACAGCTTTGATGCTAAAAGGTTGATTGGATCAACCAGTGGTTTTCTTATACAAAGCCTAAGAGGAGGCTAATTTCCGAAAGGAAAATCATTATACAAAGCCTAAGAGGAGGCTATTTTGTGTCTCGTACAAAGCCCGAGAGAGAGGCTAAAAGGTTTTGACCCGACGATAGAGTCTTTGTGTCTCGTACGAAGCCCGAGATGGAGGCTATTGTTTGTTTGACTCAACAGGAGAATCTTTTATACTCAACAAGAGAGTGTTTTTGTATCTCGTACGAAGCCCGAGATGGAGGCTAAAAGTTTTGACTCAACAAGAGAGTCTTTGTATCTCGTACAAAGCCCGAGATGGAGGCTATGTCAGTTAAGTGGCAGGTCCAATATACTGATTTTGAAAGAGAAAATCAGTTCTTATATGAGCATCACTGTACTCATGGGTTAGATCTGAGGATCGGGGTGGTCTCCTTTTCTTTGAGGAAACTGGAAATCCAAAGGGTGTTGAGACTGTCCGAGTCTACGGGTTTCCTTCCTATTTAATGAAGGGGTCACTTGAGAATGTCTTTGAGACTCAAGGAAGTTAGACTGTCCGTGTCTAGAGTTTTATCTTTTGTACTATACTTTGAGAAACAGTAGTAGACTCTATGAAAGGACTGTTCTATGAGGATGACTAGGTTCTGTTCCTATACCTCTAGGAGGTCGTCGGGACAATTTGTACGAAGCCCAAGAGGAGGCTGGAAACTTTTAAGAAGCCGACGGGTCCTTGTACGAAGCCCAAGAGGAGGCTATCATTCCCAAAGGAAGAGATCATTATACGAAGCCTAAGAGGAGGCTGTGAATACTTCTAAGAAGCCGTAGGGTCCTTGAATAATGCCCAAGAGGAGGCCGATGCTTTTAAGAAGCCCGTGGGTCTATCATCTCCTTTCCATTAGGAGAGATAACTCATTTAAAGATAAAAACCACTGGTAAACGTGCGAGGTTTACTATCCAGCGACTTCTAGCTTTTAAAGAGGGTTCCTTAGTTAAGGTCCAAGATTATGACCGTAGTGGGTACCCAAACCCCGAGACATTCAAGGCAAGCTATCCACGAGGAATAGATCAAGTCAAGAAAGTTCGAGAATTTGGAAGAAACTCAAAGATGCCATTCACGGAGAATACATTGATCTTGGGGAGTAGAGCTTCTTGACGATTCCTAAGGAGGACAGCCGAAGAGAAGACTGTATCTGGTGCTCCTATTGGGGATCTAGGCGTCTATTTCTACGAATAAATGAAACGGCATCACCTAGTTCTAGACGTAGTAGCCGGGGAAACTCGAAATATCGATACTATTATTACGCAGTAGATATGAGTTTATGAAAGGAAACTTACAGTGAGCAGCCCCACAATACAATTTATAATATGAAAGCAGTAAACGAAAGCGATAACCACTTACTCGGTTGTAGTGCTTCCATGCTGTTTGGTTAGTTGTTCAACAAAGAAAAATTGAAAACAACAGTATATTCAAAATCAAAGGAGAAAGTGCTTTGAAAAAGAAAGATTTGGGGCTTACAGCTCAAGGAGAGGCCCAGGGTTTTATCAGTGAGCGCACTGTTTGACTTTGTACAGCGGGACTTATACAAGTGACTGGGGCCCAAAAAGGTTTTCTGTACAAAGGGATGGGTCTTACACTCTCTCAAGAGGCCCAAAAAGGTTTAAAGAAAAGAGTGGGGCTTATAACACGAGGGTAGGCCCAAATGATTTTTCGTTTAAAAATGGCGATCGCGCCGAGGTTTTCTTTTAACGCAGAGGGACTTATACAATAAGTGAGGCCCAAAATGTTTTGGTTAAAAGGGGGATTGGGTCTTACACTCTAATAGAGGCCCAAAGTGTTTTGAATGGGTCTTATAGCCCAAGGAGAGGCCCAGATGATTTTCATTTTTAAACGGGCGACGATCGCGCCGTTTACTTGTACAGAGGGACTTATACAATGAGTGAGGCCCAAAAAAGTTTTTGTACAAGGGGGGATGGGTCTTACACTCTCTCAAGAGGCCCAAAGAGTTTTGAAAATGATTTATGAGGGTTGAATTAATCCAAAACCCTAATTTGTTTTCAAAATGTATTTAATTAAATAAAAATTCAATTAAAATGATCAAAAATTATTTAACACATGGAAAACAAATTGTGATCTTGGATTAATGCTTCAAAAATTAAGTATTGACCTACAAAATAATTAGAAAGCATTAAAAGTTGCAAAATCAATGTAGAAAAAATATTTAAAATGCCAAAAACAATCAAAATATTAATTCTTTGCAAAAATATCAATTATATGAAATAAATAATATTTTTGGGATTTTTTGATAAAATAAAATATTTTAACATTTTTGTGACTTATTAAAAAAGGAATCAACTCAAAATCATTAAAACTCAGAGAGAAATTAATTTTTGAATCAATTAACTAAAATCACAAAATTCAAATATTTGAATTTCTAAAAATGGCGCCAAGAACAAGCTGAAGAACACGCGCGTGTTCTTGGTTTCTCAGATTTGCATTTTCTATCCAATCTCCATGAATACGTAATCATATCATGCAATCCACATATCATTATGCTCGTCTCAACCTCACGATCATGTCTATGTACTTTAATTTCATTTAAATTAAACATACAGCAAGAAATCACGAAGAGACCTCAAGAACCCTAATTTCTGCATGAAGGCTAGGATTTTTGATACACGATTCAAACAATGCAATTAATTGAGGGAAAACATTCCATGCATGATTATGAACATATGGCCAAATTATTGTGCGAGGAAATATGCATAGATTGAGAGATGACCAAGCATGTGTTTACCTCCAAGTCGTGACAGCAAGTTCAAAGTGATTTTTGATTTGGAGGTGTTACAGATGAGTGGTGATGATCTGAACAGCTTCCCTACACCCTATGGATTGTGTTTGGATGGTTGGACTTGATTGAAATTGGCTGGATCATTTTGTGGTACCTCAGCTGCACTTTGGTTAAAACCTTGAGCAACCAGCTGGTGATTTTGTGAAATTGATGTTTCAGAAGTAATCTAAGTGTTTGATCAGCTCATATGTGATGTATGTGAGGTGTGTGAGTGATTGGTTTGATTGGAATTGCTCTCAAACTCAAAACCCGATAGTGACTTGCCTTAGAAGGCAAAATTGGAGTGAAAGAAGAGATTTTGAGGAAAGCATCTGTTAGATGGCTTTGGTGTACTCAAACTGACCACAATTGAGCTTTATTTATAGTGGAGCAAGTTTGTTTTGCAAGGAATAGTGCATGGCAGCTGGTAAGTAGGTTTGGCCAATGTTGGCAAATGAAAATCCAAGTCTCCTCTAGCCATTGACTAGAGGTTAGGGCACAGAGCTTTGGTCCCCTTGGTCTTGGATAAGTCTTGACTGATTTCAGATGAGAATGGCTCAGTCCATGCCACCTTGATGGTTCCATTGAATGCCTCATTCCAAATTTGAAGTCTTGTCCCTATTTTGGCCATTCTAGGTTCAACATGCTATTTCTTGTTCCATCGACTTTTGAGGCTTGGCTCAGTGATTGTCCCCTTTAGATTCAATCCTCTGAGGTGTCTAAGTGGATAGGAGCAATTGAATTTGGCTGATTTTGGCAAATAGACCAAAGTTGCAAATTCTGCCTTGCCCTGACAGATTTCAGCAAGGCAACTTGGCAATGTTGTATCTCATGGTGTAGGTTGAATTTGGCAATGTTCTTGGCCGTTTTGGAAAGCTATTACATGATACAACAACTGTTTAAACAAGTTTGGTTTTGATCTCTTTTGATTCCAAGTGAAAAATCCCCCTACATTTGGCAAAAAGTGAGGCAGAATCTGACTTAGTGAAAATTTCACTAAGTGTTGGAAAAAGTGACATTTTCACTTTTCAGCCACTTTGATCACTCCATAACTCAAAATCCTTAATGAATTGGAATGACTTGTAGTTGAAGTTTTTGTAAGTGATAATGAGGGCTACAAATCCATCTTTGGATGAGAAAAAATGGCCTTGTGGTTTAGGAGTTATGGTCCTTCAAAGTTGGTACCCTTGCCACTTTATTTTTAACTTAGAAAAATTTCTAAGATTTATGGTTACCCCTTTTACAAGTTATCTCACTTTTCTTGATTTTTCTTGATGAATGATGATTCAAATCATACATTAACATCATTTTAGGGTTAAAAATCCATTTTGGTGAAAAATCTCAAAAAGTCAAAGTTGACTTTTGTGCACAGTTGACTTTTTATCAGATGAATTCCAAACTCTGCAATTCTTCAGGAAATCATGTCCTTGACCTAAATCAAACTTGATGGACATGTTTCATGGGTGTCATAGGGTATATTCAATCATGTATTAGGGTTTGGGAGCATGTCCTGGTCAAAAGTCAAAGTTACAGTTGACTTTTCCCTTAAAACCCTAATTGTGGTGCAGATAAAAATGAGACTTGTTGCTCAAACTTATTGGATCAATCCATTGTTCCAAATAGATCAATATGGTGTATTAGAGACCCTAAAATCATCTCTTGAGGTCTTGGCTCATGGTTTGTCCCAAAAGTCAACTTAGGGGGTGAATTAGGTCAAGAAACCCTAATTCCTGATTTTTTATGAATGCATCCCTTGAGGCAAAATTGACTTGATGCATGGGTTCATGAGGTTCCATGAAGTATATTAGGTTATGTTTTGGATCATTGCCTTGTGCCCAGATGAAATTTCCATCTGGAGGCCCTGGTTGACCAAAACCCTAATTTGGTGACATTGTCGATCTTGAGACTTGATCCACCTAGAAGGGAGCAGCCTTATGCTTAATCCTTGAAGTGTGAGTCCTTTTTGATCCATTGTGGATGTTTAAGAGATTAGACAAGTTGAAGATCATGTCATTTCTTGATTGATCCTTTGTCTAAGCACTCAGAGAGGGCTTGAAACCCTAATTTTGATTGTAGTGGATGCTCACCCATCTTTGGGGAGACTAATGAAGCATAAAGGTACATCCATATTGTGATGATGATTTTCACAATGATGGGAAATCTAAGTGGTCAAAATTTGGGGGTATTACAGATGCCCCTATTTAATCTTCTTGGACCCGAAGGTGTGAATGACGAAGGGATTCGGGCATTCGGGGTGCAAGAGGATTAAATATCGGAATACCCGAAATTTTGATGGTGGTTATGAATGGTAGCTTACGCATTCATCTTCTTTAGCTAAGCAATGATGCTTAGAAAAGGTAAACTTCCCCTCGATCCTGGTTTCCTACCAAGGAACTGGTCTCAGTCTCTTTTGAAATAAACTTCCCCTCGATCCTGGTTTCCTACCAAGGAACTGGTCTCAGTCTCTGAAATGAACTTCCCCTCGTTCTTGGTTTCCTACCAAGGAACTGGTCTTAGTTTCTCTTTAAACTTCCCCTCGATCCTGGTTTCCTACCAAGGAACTGGTCTTAGTTTCTTTTGGCAATAAACTTTATTGACAAGGGACGCTATGTGTAGCGGTTTTCCTTCAAACTTCTCGCCAAATTTTCCTGGGGAGATGCCATTTGAGTAGAAAATGTTTTGTTGTCAGACTTGCTGGGGACCCCAGTCGTCTGAGTTATAGAGTTGTACAAACTTCTCTGTTGGAGACGCCATTTCTTTCTACTGGGAAAGCGAGTCTCTTGAGAGACTGTTTTCATTTGGGATCTTTCATCATACTTTTCTCGGGATCTTCCCGGAGAAACGCCATATGATGGGGTCCAATTTTGAGGTGCCAATGACCTTCTCATCAGTGGTTTTTCGGAGCAAAACTGACGTGCTGCTGAATCTCTGATCACGGGGCTTTCTCTGTGGATTTTCCTTAATCCAGGAAAGCAAGGATATCATCTTCAATGGCGAAGAGTGATGTTTATTGAAAGTTTTCTCTGGCTTTTCAGAGGTTCAAGTTATCAAAGTGGTCAAGGACCAACTTCTTTCCAGAATTAAACCGGAAGCGAGGTTGTTCAGACACAGTATTTCCTGACGAGGCAAGAACTGACAACTCGATTGAGAGGACTTCTACCACTAGGGGACAAGACCGACTAGAGTGATAGTGATGCAATACGAAATGTGAATGCAAATCAAAAATGCATGATGTATGTATGTATATGCTGACAAAACAGACGCGACATACAGACTAATGGATGAACACAATTGGATACTCGGCCATCGCGGGGCGAAGAAGTACCGTTGATTCAAAATAGCAATTCCACCTTGCTTAGGAGAGATAGTCCCATTGGGAGCTATGTTGATAGGGCTTAGGAGATGAGGACTCGGCCGAAGATGTCAGACGAAACATGGTCTCTGACATTGCTGATCCTTCATTCAGGCATACTGGCTTAGAAGGAGTATTTTGATTCTGCACTTTGAAGTCCGCTTACTTCGGGAGAAGCGATCGATGTTCTTCTGATGTTCAACATTCAAAAGAAATGCCATCTTTAATTTAAAAGCAGAAAAAGTTTTAACAAGTAAATTTATTTTTGTTTCGTTTCAAGAATCGTTGATTAAGTTTAAACAACGTCGTTCTGTAAAGCTAAAACAAGTAAAGAATTACAAACAAAAGCACAAGGGCACAAATTTTATTGATAAGATGGAGATCAGCCAAACGCGTGATTCCAAAGAGTATATACAAAGTTAGAAAATGGTAATTTACAGGGAAAAGGGCTACGTTGAAACATAACGACCACTATCCTTCTACCAACTTTGAGTTCGGCACATCCTGAGCTTCCGTCGAAGATGACCTTTGACTGGAGATTTCCTCCGATAGATGATGCAACTGCTGCTGAGGGACTTGCCTCTGTTGAACATAGTTACTTGCCATTATCCCTAACTTTTGCCTGGATTGTACTATGAGATTTCCAATCCATCGGGATGATTTTTTTTCATGTCTCTAACTTTTGCCTGGACCGCCCTTTCGGGTTTTCAATCCACCGAGACGTTTTTTTTTAGTTTTAGGCGAAGTATTTCTGGACTACATCAACATTCGTGGGGTAGGCGAATTCTTCTCCGTCCATGGTTGCAAGTCTCAAGGCGCTGCCTGAGAAAGCTTTTGTGACCACATAGGGGCCATCATAATTCGGGGTCCATTTGCCCCGGGAATCAGTGAGAAATGATTGTATCTTCTTGAGCACAAGGTCTCCTTTCCTGAAGACACGGGGTTGGACCTTTTTGTCGAACTCCCTCTTCATTCTCTGTTGATACAACTGACCATGGCATAGTGTCGTGATTCGCTTCTCTTCGATCAGGTTCAGTTCGTCGTGTCAATTTTGACACTATTCAGCCTCGGTGAGCTTAGCTTCCATCAATACCCGGATTGATGGGATCTCTACTTCTATGGGGAGAACTGCCTCCATGCCATATACTAGAGAGAAAGGGGTTGCCCCTGTTGAGGTGCGGACAGATGTTCGATAACCGTGAAGAGCAAAGGGTAGCATTTCGTGCCAATCTTTATAGGTTACAACCATCTTCTGAACAATCCTCTTGATGTTCTTGTTAGCCGCTTCTACCGCTCCGTTCATCTTGGGTCGGTAGGGAGATGAGTTATGGTGTTCGATCTTGAACTCTACACATAACTCTTTCATCATCTTATTGTTCAAGTTAGATCCATTATCAGTAATGATCTCACTTGGAACACCATAACGGCAAATGATATTGTTTTTGATAAATCGGACCACCACTTGTCAGGTTACATTGGCGTATGACGCTGCTTCGACCCACTTGGTGAAATAATCAATGGCTACAAGGATGAACCGATGTCCGTTTGAAGCCTTGGGCTCAATCATACCAATCATGTCGATTCCCCATATGGAAAATGGCCACGGGGAGGAGAGAACTTTGAGATGTGATGGCGGTACATGAATTTTGTCGGAGTATATCTGACACTTGTGACACCTCCTCATGTACTTGTAGCAGTCGGATTCCATGGTCAACCTATAATACCCGGCCCTGAGAATTTTTCTCGCCATTGTGTGTCCGTTGGCATGAGTGCCAAAGGATCCTTCATGAATTTCTTTCATGAGCATGTCTGCTTCTGGTCTGTCGACGCATCGGAGCAAGACCATGTCAAAATTTCTCTTATAAAGAGTGTCACCGCTCAGGAAGAAGTTTCCAGCCAATCTTCTGAGGGTTTTCCTGTCTTTTCTGAGTGCCCCAGATGGGTACTCTTGTTTCTGAAGGAAACATTTGATATCGTGATACCAAGGTCTGTCGTCTATGACTGCTTCAATCGCGAAGATGTAAGCGGGCCGTTCAAGGCGCATTATGTCGATCTTAGGTATGTCATTCTATCGACCTACACTAATCATGGAAGAGAGAGTGGCTAATGCATCAGCCATGTGATTCTCATCACGAGGGATGTGATGAAAGTCGACTCTGTTGAAGAAGGGTAACAACCTTCTTGCCTAGTCTTTGTAAGGAATCAATCCTGATTGGTATGTGTTCCAATCTCCTTTTATCTGGTTAATAACCATGGCTGAGTAGCCGTATACGTCCAAAGTTTTGATCCTTAAATCAATCGCTTCTTCGAGACCCATGATACATGCTTCGTATTCGGCCTCGTTGTTCGTACACTTGAACGTAAGTCTGGCAGTGAAAGGAATGTGGGAACCCTGAGGGGTAACAATGATTTCCCCAATTCCATTTCCATAATGATTGACTGCTCCGTCAAAGATAAGTCCCCACTGGGAACCTGGTTCTGGCCCTTCACTGGGTAGCGGTTCATCGCAGTCTTTCATCTTTAGATACATGACATCTTCGTCTGGGAAGTCAAACCCGATTGATTCTTGATCGTCAATCGGTTGATGAGCCAAATGATCGGCTAAAATACTTCCTTTAACGGCTTTCTGAGCATGGTATTCTATGTCATATTCTGATAGTAACATCTGCCAACGGGCAATCCTTCCCTTGAGAGCAGGTTTTTCGAAAACGTACTTGATTGGATCCATTTCGGAGACCAACCAAGTAGTATGACGAATCATGTACTGGCGAAGACGTTTGGCTGCCCAAGCCAAAGCGCAACAAGTTTTCTCAAGCATTGTGTACCGAGTTTCGCAGTCGGTGAATTTCTTGCTTAGATAGTAAATGGCAGACTCTTTCCTTTTGGTTTCATCTTGTTGGCCAAGTACACATCCCATTGAGTCCTCTAGGACTGTGAGGTAAATGATCAGTGGTCTTCCTTCCACTGGTGGTGATAGAATCGGCGGATTCAACAGATATTCCTTGATACTGTCGAAGGTGGTTTGGCAATCTTCTGACCAAACGCAATCCTGGTTCTTTTTGAGTAACTTGAAAATCGGCTCGCACGTGGCGGTCATAAGGAATATGAATCTGGAGATGTAGTTCAAACGTCCCAGGAATCCTCTGACTTGTTTTTCAGTTTTCGGAGAAGGCATTTCTTGAATGGCCTTGACCTTGTCAGGATCAACTTCAATTCCTTTCTGGCTGACGATGAACCCTAGTAGTTTCCCTGAACGGACACTGAAGGTGCACCTGTTAGGATTCAAGCGAAGCTTGAATTTTCTTAGACGTTCGAACAATTTTTACAGATGTTCAACGTGCTCATCCTCTGTTCTTGATTTTGCAATCAAATCATCGACATATACCTCGATTTCCTTATGTATCATGTCATGAAACAGAGTAGTCATGGCCCTTTGATAGGTTGCCCCGACATTCTTCAAACCGAACGGCATTACCTTGTAACAAAAGGTACCCCATGGGGTAATGAACGAAGTTTTCTCCATGTCTTTCGGCGCCATTTTGATCTGGTTATAGCCCGAGAATCCATCCATGAAGGAGAATACTTTGAACTTTGTTGTGCTGTCGACCAGCATGTCAATGTGTGGTAAAGGAAAGTCGTCCTTTGGACTTGCCTTGTTTAGATCTCTGTAATCAACACACATTCTGACCTTTCCGTCCTTTTTGAGAACGGGTACGATGTTGGCTAACCATTGAGGATATTCAGATGTAGAAAGGAAACCCGCGTCAATCTGTTTTTGCACCTCCTCTTTGATTTTGATGGCCATGTCCGGGTGAGTGCGTCTCAACCTTTGCTTTACTGGCGAACATTCCGATCTTAGCGGTAAGTGATGTTCCACGATGCTGGTATCCAACCCTGGCATATCCTGATAGGACCAAGCGAATACATCGGGGAATTCTTTGAGAAGCCTTATCAAACTTTCTTTGACAGTTGGATTGAGCAGTGCCCCAATCCTGATTTCTTTTCTCTCTTGCTCTGAACCCAAGTTTACCGTTTCCAACGGCTCTTTGTGAGTTTCGATGGACCTTTCCTCTTGTCTGAGTAGTCGGGAGATCTCTTCTGGAATTTGGTCGTCATTTTCTTCTTCAGCCTCGAATACCGGGAACTTAAAGTTGGGAGAAGGCATCGGATCGTATGTTTCAACGGGGTATAAAACAAGCAATCTGCATGACGTGATGATTCGTGTTTAGAAAAGATAGAGAGAAATGCAAGTGTGTGCAGTGTATTTATTTTAGTGCTTGTTTTTAGTTTTGAATGTTTTTTAGGATTACCATTTTCTGAGAAAAAGCAAAAAGAGAAAACAGCAATTAATGCAGAAATTACAGAACGACGTTATTTTTTTAATGAACAGGTCGAATCTTGAAACTACAGCCCTATAAAACAAAACTCTGTCGCTTTGGGCAAAGCGAAGAGGGAAATTTACAGAATGCGAGCCCTATCAAAACATCTGTTTCACCTGGGCAGGGTGAAAGGCTTAAAGATGGCAATTACTTTGACTGGTGAACGACCTTCGGAACATCGACAGCAACCCACTGGCGGCGAACTCCTCGGTGAATCACAAAGTCTGGCATCTTCCTTGATTTGTCTTCAGAAATGACGCTGATTTCTGGTGGAGCAGGATCATTGGAATCTGTCTCCTAGGATGAATTGTCGTAGGAGGATTCCTCTGTTGCATTTTGCAGAGTATTGGTGCTCTCAGCTGCATCTCCCCATCCAGTAGGCTGGATATCTTCAAGCCTGATACGAGAGCTTTCGGGAGCGGTGTACTTGACCATATAGTCGTATTTTCCACTTGGTTCTCCCAGAGTGTCCCAAACTTCTTTGGAACTGGAGAAGTCATCCCTCTCGATGACGTTGACCTCGGGAAAAGCATAGTTGATGAATTCTAGTCCTGCAAACGTTGCGAATTCATCGTCATGTTGAGTAATTTCCGAATGACCTGAGTGTTGATCCCATGACATGGTGGGGACACAGGTATTCTGTTCAATGATGGTCAGCTGATTTTCATTGTTCGGCTGACTCTCTTGCCCCAAGTTTCTTGGGTAAGGCTGCCACATTGGCAGACCATCCATCGGGCCATAGTAATTGTGGTCAAAGTTGTCTTTCATCAGAGTGTCCTCCTCTAATGAATTTGGCGGAGCACGACATCCTTCCGGATCACAATCTCCGTAGATCATTTCAACATCTGACCTGGGTATAAATCTCGGACTTTCTGTAGGAAAGCAAAAAGGCATATGCACCTCTTCCTAAGACATATAGCCGTCCTGGTTAAGATAGGACTTCCATTCTTCATCTGTGTCAGAGGGATCTTCCTCATTGATAGCATGAACTGTCTGAGACACTGGGTGAAGAAAACCTCCCCTGTGGAAGAAGTTTTGAAGGGGATGAAGACTTTCATCGCTAGCAATTGTCTGGGTACAGGTTGCAGAAAAACCAAGACCCTTCTTTGTTTTATTGTCAATAGGAATGACAAGCCGTCCCCATCCTTTTGTATCGGTACTCTCGACTGCTTTGATAGCATCTTTGTATGAGTAAATCGAGGTTCCTCCTTTTGATTGATTGTCCTTGCTCACCGACAGTGCTTGGAACTGAGTTCCAATAACCTCCTCGGGTTCTATACCTGTAGATGATGATAAGTTACTCACAAGCAAGGCTTGTTCCCCACAAACCGTGACAAGTTGATCGTTCTTGACGAACTTTAGCTTTTGGTGGAGGGTTGAAGTAACCGCTCCAGCCTGATGAATCCAAGGTCTTCCTAATAAACAACTGTACGTTGCCCGGATGTCCATGACCTGGAAAGTGATTTGGAAAGTGTGAGGACCAATAGTTATGGGAAGATCAACTTCGCCGATAACCGTTTTTCTGGATCCGTCGAATGCTTTGACGACGACCTCGCTGACTCTCATCGGAGGGCCCTTGAATGATAATTGCATCAAGGTGGACTTTGGCATAACATTCAGGGCTGACCCTGTGTCTACCAGTACGTTGGCTAAAGCATCGCCCTGGCAGTTAACTGTGATATTGAGCGCCATGTTATGACGGCGACCCTCTTCAGGTAATTCCTCATCACTAAATCCCAAATTATTGCAGGAAGTGATGTTAGAGACAATGCTATCGAATTGTTTGATTGTTACATCCTGTTCCACAAAGGCTTGCTCCAAGACTTTCTGTAGAGCCTCCCTGTGGGCCTCTGAACTGAGTAACAGTGATAATACTGAGATCTTTGAAGGAGTCTGTAACAGTTGATCGACAATGTTGTATTCACTCCTTTGGATGAGCTTTAGCATCTCATCTTTGTCTTTTAAAAAGTCGGGATTACTAGATTGACCGACTGGTGGATCAGGAATTTCTGCCTGAAGTTCCTTTTCTTTGTTGGATTCTCCAACCCCTCGGTTGAAGATTCTACCACTCTATGTTACTTGACTGATGTCTGCAATATTCACGACGGAGGGTAATGGAATTTCCTTTCCATTTTCAATTGTTGTTGCACCGTATTTGTAAGGGATTGCCTTAGCAGATTCATACGGTAGTGGTCCCGGTAGATAGATGACTATGGGAACCTTCTGATCTTTCTGACCATCATAAGTAACCTTGATCCGTTCCCGGTTAGGAACTCTAGATTTGTCAAGTAGAGGGATGATGGCAAAAACATCCTTGGTCCTGTGATGACCAGAGATCGTGACAACATCCTCAACTTGCTCGGCAAGGTAGTTTGGCGACCAAATAATGGGTCCTGAACCTGGATATGGATGAATTTCTCCATGATCGATCTGACCCTGAATAGCTGCTCTCACAAGATAACACCATTGGTTACTTTCCGAACAGACGCTACAACGGTCATAATTGTGTGGTGGCACCTGGCCACGCCCACTTTGAATGCAATGTAACCTCACTAGGTTATCTTCCATTGATCGGACATCCTGACTTTGACGACGAGTAGGATTCCTGTGATTGATACTAATCTGCTGAGTATCTTCGTCCATATAGATTGGCATCCACCAGTGATTTAACAAGTGCTGAAGTGCCTCCTGGACAAGGGTACAACCTCGATCGTTTTCGCAACCCGCTTTACAGTTTTGATAATCATGTGATATTAAGAATCCAAGTCGGACCTGCTCAGCATGTAACTCTACCAGGTTGGTATTCATCACGCGAATGTCAAAGATCCGAACCATGTTGATTTGATAGGAGTTCCTATCATGGTAGTCTTGGATCCATCCAAGATCCATCTGACGCTGGAGGGCCTCTTGTATGAAAGAGCATCCCTGTTTGTTTACCGAGCAAATCAGACAGGAACTGTAATCGTGCCGCGGCAGATTATGATACTGGCTTTGCCTTGAGTGCATTGCCACCAAGTTGTCATTCATCGTACGGATGTCGTGGTTTTGAATGACTTTAGAATTCGTGTAGACCATGTTAACTCCACAAACTCGGTGCTCTTGGATCCATCCGAGATCCATCTGTTCCTGTAGAGCTGCTTGCACTACAGAACATCCTTGGTTGTCTTTAGAGCAGATATCACACTGGTGATAATTATGAGGTGGCACATGGCCATATCCACTCTGTCTACAATGCATCTTGACCAGGTTGGTTTTCAACAAGAGTACATCGTGAATTTGATAGACATCGTTAGTCTCTCCTTCTATCAAATTGACTGCAGCCTTCTCATGTTGAGGCAGCGGGTTCGTGAGAACGTTGGGATTCGTATCTTTGAAAGATAAGAGCCCGCTCCTAACAAGCTTTTGCACGTCGGATTTGAAATTGAGACAAGTCTCAATGTTATGCTCTGAACCTCCTTGATGATAAGGGCACGTCTGATCCACCTTAAACCAAAAAGGTGGATTTTCCAGAACTGAAAGGGGAGACTTAGTCTGGATGTGCCCCTTAGCCAGCAGTAACGAAAATAGCTCTGCATACGTTACAGGTATAGGATCAAATCCTGGTGGCCGTGTTGTACGGTTGTTGTTATATGGAGGACGAGCCTGCTGAAGAGGCTATTGTGTCCTTTGCTGGTCAGGTTGGTTCTGCGCAACCTGAGGTTGATACGTAGGAATAGGCGTAGGGCCGATAGCAGGAGTTACAGCTGCTACTGGTTGATAACGTCGACTTTGCTTTCCGGGAGAGATATTCCCAATATCTTGCTCTTTTTTCTTAGGGAGAGCACTACCATATTTTTTAGTACCGCTCGTTGATCCAGTGTCTTTTACCAAACGTCCTTCTCGGACGGCTTCCTCAAGACGTACACCCATGCCGACCATTTCGGTGAAATCACTGGGCGCATTGGCAACCATTCGATCATAGTAAAATGAGCTTAAGGTCTTTAAGAAGATTTTTGTCATCTCTTTTTCCTCAAGAGGTGGACAAATTTGAGCGGCAATTTCACGCCACCTTTGAGCATACTCCTTAAAGGTTTCCTTGTCCTTTTGCGACATTGATCTGAGTTGATCTCTGTCGGGTGCCATGTCTAAATTGTATTTGTATTATTGGACGAAGGCAGTACCGAGATCTCTGAATGTACTGATCGTAGTACGGTTTAAACCCATGTACCATTTGAGTGCGGCACCGGTTAAACTATCCTGAAAGTAGTGAATCAGCAGGTCTTGATTCTCCGTCTGAGCTGACATCCGACGAGCGTACATCACCAGATGGCTCTGAGGGCAAGAGTTACCCTTGTATTTTTCAAAGTCGGGCACTTGGAACTTGTGCGGGACTTTCACATTTGGGACCAAGCAGAGGTCTGCGGCGTCCTTTCCAAATAGATCCTGACCGCGAATGGCTTGCAGTTCCTTATGCATTTCCAGGAACTGTTCCTGGAATTCCTCCATTCTGTCAAACATAGTTTCCCTCTTACCAGAAGGTGTTTGTGGAATCTGTCCTTTCGGGACAGTGTGCACCACAGGGGGTGGTACCGTGACTACGGCAGTAAGTCTTGGCGCCTCCCGAAGTTTGTAACCTTCAGGAGTCTTCAATATGCCCCTGGCATCTTCGCTTTCCCGAAGTTTGTAACCTTCAGTCCCAGCGGCTTCTATTGCGATTCCCTGATCTTCAGTGATCGGCGGAACATATCCTTCCGGGATATAGTTAACAGGCATGCCCCAAGGACGATCTTTCGGCATCTGATACCTAGGATCATACTTTTCTATGATGGGCGTTGAAGTGATCTCTGAGATCACAGTTCTTTGTAGCTGAGCTTCTGCCATGGCTTGCATGTCGTTACGAAGCTTTCTCATATCCTCTCTCAGAGTGTCGATCTCTTCTTTCAACTCTCTGTTTTCTTCCTCAAGATCATCCATCTTTTTCTGACGATTGGCCCGAGTATTATACGAATGAGACAGTTTGACTCTAGAATCGAGACACAAACGTAAGATTCGTAGGGAAGAAGAATACGCGATGTGAGAATGATGAATGCAATGATTATATTAATTGTTGTTTTTTTTTTAATCAAAATAAACTTCGACAATTAGATTGCAAATATCAAACAGTGGGGAAACTCCTTTTTATTGAATTCCAAAGGATTACAGAAACGGAAATACAGTAGATTACAAAGTGCAGAAACAGAAACCTAAACTAATGGGTCCCGAGTCCTCTTCTTTGACCGGGGCGCTTGGGCCGTTGTCGGGTTGTTATTCCTTTGCCAAGTGAAAGGAGCGGGCAAATTCCTTTGGTCATCTAGATTCTCTACAGCATGCTGCTCCAAAATTTCAATCAGAGCATCTTTCTCTTTTAGTAATTGCTGTATTTGGATACACTCTACGTCGAGGGTGCGGTACTTGTTCTTCCAAGACCTTCTTTCCTTTTGAACCTTGTTGAGAGTAACCTGAAGCTTTTCAATTTCCGTCATGAAGTACATGACAGTTTCCCTCGGTGGAAGAATTCCGTAACGAGGATAAGGCATCTTTAGCTTGAGAGCTCTGGTTTGTACCCAATGGAGATAAGGCTCCACCGAGACACAGTCCGGTTTTCCCAAAGACTCTCGTCCTTTCTTATGAACATGTTTCCAAGCTTGCACTATTTCCATCTTTAGTGCTCTGTCACTTTCTCCTTCTTTGAAGAAAAGACCTTCCAGATGAACACCCAATGGGATGTGTCTCATCGGGTATCCAAATTGACGAAGAACCAATATCGGATGATAGTTGATTCCTCCTTTAGTTCCTATGAGGGGTACGCTGGGGAAGTTTCCACAACGGTCAATGACTCTGATTCCCTCATAAATCCTATTACACCAATCTATATCAGAGTTGGTGAGAAACATGATCTTCTGCGACCAACGTAAGGCACTCTTGCAATCCCAAAAAGCAGCGGACTTAGGCAAGTGGGATATAAACCATTTGTAGAGCAAAGGTACACAGCATGTGATCTCCCCTCCGCTGTACAAATTTCCCAAGTGTACAGAATGATACGCATCTGCGAGCAAAGTCGGCACAGGGTTTCCAATGAGAAAAACCTTAATAGCGTTGATATCGACAAAGTTATTGATGTTGGGAAACAAAAATAACCCGTAGGTGAGCAAGATAAAGATGCTTTCAAAAGCAGTCCCGTTCCCTATACTAGCGAAGTATAGAGCTTTTTTTGTCAAGAACTGGGCTGGCAAACCTTGGATGCCACCCTTAGTGGTCATGAGAGTCCTGACCTCAGACTCGTCCAAATGAATTGCTATTGCAATAGTCTGATTCTTTGGAATTTCTTCCAGTCTAGAAAATAGAGCTCGATCAGTGATATGTAAATCAGTCAGATGAGAATACTCCTCCAGCGTTGGTGATAGCTGGTAATCCGGGAATGTAAAATAGTGATAAACTGGATCGTAGAACTGAATGAGCGCGTCCATGATCCCCTTAATCACATGGACTCTTAACAGTGGTAGCAAACCACCGTGCTTGGCTCTGAAAGCCTCTGGGTTAACGATCATCCTCGCTAACTTTCTCAAATCCGCTAACTTTGGAACCTTGAAGGTATACTGGCGAGTTCTCCTTCTACCGAAATCCATTAGCGTAATCCTCTTCTCTGATATTTGCAATCACAGTCTTAGTTTAATTTGAAAAACAGAGAGACTAGAAGAGAAAGTTTTTTGAATGTTTTAATGTTTTTTTAAATGGATGCATGAATGCAGCACACAAAAACATAGAAAAAACATGGGGTCAGAGGGTCGTTGTCATGAAGTCAAGGCTCTACCCATCCCCAAAGGTTTATACTAGGGTGATTTTTGTACCTGTACTCATTATCATCAGCTCCTCCCAGGAAACCAAAACAACAAGCGGATCGCCAGCGAGTTGTAGAGCAATCTTAGAGTAAGTGCCATTCACCGAGAATAGATCACCAACCTCAAATGAGGGTAGTATCGCGTAACAACTATTTCCGATAGTTTCTGCACTACGAAAGGGTTTGGCTCCTCAGCTTCTCAGACTTAACAACCGGCCCATTGGCTAGAAGAGTGAATGGGTTGCGTTGGTCAGCCTCCACTAAGGTTGATGGTCGACCCCGTCGCCATCACTTATCTTAAGTGTATACTCAATCTTTCCACATACGACATCACCCGCATTCCCATTAGCAGAAAAATAAACATGTATAGCAATTAGGAAAAGCAGTATATATATTTGTCATAAACATCCTAGACCTTTAAAGCTAAGAATCCTAAGTTCCTGACAGAAATGGGTTCCCCGGCGGAAGCCCCAATCTGTGGTATTCACACAAGTGAAGAGAAAAAAGGTTTGTCCAAGGTTTCCACCTTAAACGTTTAAGAAAGAAATTTAGGCCCCACGGTGGGTGCCACTTTTCTGTAGCGAGCGATTTTGGACGCGGTTCTTAAGTGCTGGTCGCTCTCTGCGGTTTGAGTTTTGACTACAGGTCGATTCATTTTTTATCCTATTGTGAGCTGAATAAGGAAGGGAAATAGATGTCTCCAATTAACCCTGCTTTGCATACTGAGTTTAAACAGCGGTCTGTTAGGTTACGAATGCTATCAATGTGGGGGGCCTTTGTACTGGTTATTTGTATTTTCGCCAATACGGTTTTCTTTCTTTTTACCTGGGCAGACGGTTTCTGTCGGGGAACAAGGATTAGGATGTTAGGACTGATGCTTTTGAATTACTGCTTTTGATTGATGGAGATATGGGATTTGGGTTTTTTGTTGATTGCGCTCGCTAAGATCTTTTCTTTCGATCTTATGCCTACGTATTCCCGTTTACCGAAACAGGGAAATTAGAGCGTTCGTAGTTCCTCCTATTCTATGGGAGGAAATGGGTGTTTTTGGTGTCTTGTTCAAAGCCCAAGACGTGAAGCGAAAGGTGGTTTGTATCTTGTTTAAAGCCCAAGATGTGAAGCGAAAGGTGGTTTGTATCTTGTTCAAAGCCCAAGATGTGAAGCTGAAAGGTCTATTTGTGTCTTGTTCAAAGCCCAAGACGTGAAGCTGAAAGACCTCGACTTTAGAGAGAATTTGTCATCTCTAAAGAAGGGGAGAAGGAGAATTACTTTAACTGGGATACGCGGATCCGAGCAATGCCATAATTTCCGAAGAAAGGGTTTTAACCTGAAGGAGAAGACTTTAACTCAGTGTAGAGCAATGCCATCTTTCCTTAGGAATTTCTCATGCTAAAAGAGGGACAGTGGCATGGATGTAGATAATCCAGAGGCTTGCCGCTTACAGCGATTAGATGAAGGGAAAGAAGTTGTTGATGTTTGTGTACTGTGAACGAGGCACAGCTTTGATGCTAAAAGGTTGATTGGATCAACCAGTGGTTTTTTATACAAAGCCTAAGAGGAGGCTAATTTTCGATAGGAAAATCATTATACAAAGCCTAAGAGGAGGCTATTTTGTGTCTCGTACAAAGCCCGAGAGAGAGGCTAAAAGGTTTTGACCCGACGATAGAGTCTTTGTGTCTCGTACGAAGCCCGAGATGGAGGCTATTGTTTATTTGACTTAACAGGAGAATCTTTTATTAACAACAAGAGAGTGTTTTTGTATCTCGTACGAAGCCCGAGATGGAGGCTAAAAGTTTTGACTCAACAAGAGAGTCTTTGTATCTCGTACGAAGCCCGAGATGGAGGCTATGTCAGTTAAGTGGCAGGTCCAATATACTGATTTTGAAAGAGAAAATCAGTTCTTATATGAGCATCACTGTACTCATGGGTTAGATCTGAGGATCGGGGTGGTCTCCTTTTCTTTGAGGAAACTGGAAATCCAAAGGGTGTTGAGACTGTCCGAGTCTACGGGTTTCCTTCCTATTTAACGAAGGGGTCACTTGAGAATGTCTTTGAGACTCAAGGAAGTTAGACTGTCCATGTCTAGAGTTTTATCTATTGTACTATGCTTTGAGAAACAGTAGTAGACTCTATGAAAGGACTGTTCTATGAGGATGACTAGGTTCTGTTCCTATACCTCTAGGAGGTCGTCGGGACAATTTGTACGAAGCCCAAGAGGAGGATGGAAACTTTTAAGAAGCCGACGGGTCCTTGTACGAAGCCCAAGAGGAGGCTATCATTCCCGGAGGAAGAGATCATTATACGAAGCCTAAGAGGTGGCTGTGAATACTTCTAAGAAGCCGTAGGGTCCTTGAATAATGCCCAAGAGGAGGTCGATGCTTTTAAGAAGCCCGTGGGTCTATCATCTCCTTTCCATTAGGAGAGATAACTCTTTTAAAGATAAAAACCACTGGTAAACGTGCGAGGTTTACTATCCAGCGACTTCTAGATTTTAAAGAGGGTTCCTTAGTTAAGGTCCAAGATTATGACCGTAGTGGGTACCCAAACCCCGAGACATTCAAGGCAAGCTATCCACGAGGAATAGATCAAGTCAGGAAAGTTCGAGAATTTGGAAGAAACTCAAAGATGCCATTCATGGAGAATACATTCATCTTGGGGAGTAGAGCTTCTTGACGATTTCTAAGGAGGACAGCCGAAGAGAAGACTGTATCTGGTGCTCCTATTGGGGATCTAGCCGTCTATTTCTACGAATAAATGAAACGGCGTCACCTAGTTCTAGACGTAGTAGCCGGGGAAACTCGAAATATCTATACTATTATTACGCAGTAGATATGAGTTTATGAAAGGAGACTTACAGTGAGCAGCCCCACAATACAGTTTATAATATGAAAGCAGTAAACGAAAGCGATAGCCACTTACTCGGTTGTAGTGCTTCCATGCTGTTTGGTTAGTTGTTTAACAAAGAAAAATTGAAAACAACAGTATATTCAAAATCAAAGGAGAAAGTGCTTTGAAAAAGAAATATTTGGGGCTTACAGCTCAAGGAGAGGCCCAGGGTTTTATTAGTGAGCGCACTATTTGACTTTGTACAGCGGGACTTATACAAGTGACTGGGGCCCAAAAAGGTTTTCTGTACAAAGGGATGGGTCTTACACTCTCTCAAGAGGCCCAAAAAGGTTTAAAGAAAAGAGTGGGGCTTATAACACGAGGGTAGGCCCAAATGATTTTTCGTTTAAAAATGGCGATCGCGCCGAGGTTTTCTTTTAACGTAGAGGGACTTATACAATAAGTGAGGCCCAAAATGTTTTGGTTAAAAGGGGGATTGGGTCTTACACTCTAATAGAGGCCCAAAGTGTTTTGAATGGGTCTTATAGCTCAAGGAGAGGCCCAGATGATTTTCATTTTTAAACGGGCGACGATCGCGCCGTTTACTTGTACAGAGGGACTTATACAATGAGTGAGGCCCAAAAAAGTTTTTGTACAAGGGGGGATGGGTCTTACACTCTCTCAAGAGGCCCAAAGAGTTTTGAAAATGATTTATGAGGGTTGAATTAATCCAAAACCCTAATTTGTTTTCAAAATGTATTTAATTGAATAAAAATTCAATTAAAATGATCAAAAATTGTTTAACACATGGAAAACAAATTGTGATCTTGGATTAATGCTTCAAAAATTAAGTATTGACCTACAAAATAATTAGAAAGCATTAAAAGTTGCAAAATCAATGTAGAAAAAATATTTAAAATGCCAAAAACAATCAAAATATTAATTCTTTGCAAAAATATCAATTATATGAAATAAATAATATTTTTGGGATTTTTTGATAAAAAAAATATTTTAACATTTTTGTGAATTATTAAAAAAGGAATCAACTCAAAATCATTAAAACTCAGAGAGAAATTAATTTTTGAATCAATTAAATAAAATCACAAAATTCAAATATTTGAATTTCTAAAAATGGCACCAAGAACAAGTTGAAGAACACGCGCGTGTTCTTGGTTTCTCAGATTTGCATTTTCTATCCAATCTCCATGAATACGTAATCATATCATGCAATCCACATATCATTATGCTCGTCTCAACCTCACGATCATGTCTATGTACTTTAATTTCATTTAAATTAAACATACAACAAGAAATCACGAAGAGACCTCAAGAACCCTAATTTCTGCATGAAGGCTAGGATTTTTGATACACGATTCAAACAATGCAATTAATTGAGGGAAAACATTCCATGCATGATTATGAACATATGGCCAAATTATTGTGTGAGGAAATATGCATAGATTGAGAGATGACCAAGCATGTGCTTACCTCCAAGCCGTGACAGCAAGTTCAAAGTGATTTTTGATTTAGAGGTGTTACAGATGAGTGGTGATGATCTGAACAGCTTCCCTACACCCTATGGATTGTGTTTGGATGGTTGGACTTGATTGAAATTGGCTGGATCTTTTTGTGGTACCTCAGCTGCACTTTGGTTAAAACCTTGAGCAACCAGCTGGTGATTTTGTGAAATTGATGTTTCAGAAGTAATCTAAGTGTTTGATCAGCTCATATGTGATGTATGTGAGGTGTGTGAGTGATTGGTTTGATTGGAATTGCTCTCAAACTCAAAACCCGATAGTGACTTGCCTTAGAAGGCAAAATTGGAGTGAAAGAAGAGATTTTGAGGAAAGCATCTGTTAGATGGCTTTGGTGTACTCAAACTGACCACAATTGAGCTCTATTTATAGTGGAGCAAGTTTGTTTTGCAAGGAATAGTGCATGGCAGCTGGTAAGTAGGTTTGGCCAATGTTGGCAAATGAAAATCCAAGTCTCCTCTAGCCATTGACTAGAGGTTAGGGCACAGAGCTTTGGTCCCCTTGGTCTTGGATAAGTCTTGACTGATTTCAGATGAGAATGGCTCAGTCCATGCCACCTTGATGGTTCCATTGAATGCCTCATTCCAAATTTGAAGTCTTGTCCCTATTTTGGCCATTCTAGGTTCAACATGCTATTTCTTGTTCCATGGACTTTGGAGGCTTGGCTCAGTGATTGTCCCCTTTAGATTCAATCCTCTGAGGTGTCCAAGTGGATAGGAGCAATTGAATTTGGCTAATTTTGGCAAATTGACCAAAGTTGCAAATTCTTCCTTGCCTTGATAGATTTCAGCAAGGCAACTTGGCAATGTTGTATCTCATAATGTAGGTTGAATTTGGCAATGTTCTTGGCCATTTTGGAAAGCTCTTACATGATACAACAACTGTTTGAACAAGTTTGGTTTTGATCTCTTTTGATTCCAAGTGAAAAATCCCCCTACATTTGGCAAAAAGTGAGGCAGAATCTGACTTAGTGAAAATTTCACTAAGTGTTGGAAAAAGTGACATTTTCACTTTTCAACCACTTTGATCACTCCATAACTCAAAATCCTTAATGAATTGGAATGACTTGTAGTTGAAGTTTTTGTAGGTGATAATGAGGGCTACAAATCCATCTTTGGATGAGAAAAAATGGCCTTGTGGTTTATGAGTTATGGTCCTTCAAAGTTGGTACCCTTGCCACTTTATTTTTAACTTAGAAAAATTTCTAAGTTTTATGGTTACCCCTTTTACAAGTTATCTCACTTTTCTTGATTTTTCTTGATGAATGATGATTCAAATCATACATTAACATCATTTTAGGGTTAAAAATCCATTTTGGTGAAAAATCTCAAAAAGTCAAAGTTGACTTTTGTGCACAGTTGACTTTTTATCAGATGAATTCCAAACTCTGCAATTCTTCAGGAAATCATGTCCTTAACCTAAATCAAACTTGATGGACATGTTTCATGGGTGTCATAGGGTATATTCAATCATGTATTAGGGTTTGGGAGCATGTCCTGGTCAAAAGTCAAAGTTACAGTTGACTTTTCCCTTAAAACCCTAATTGTGGTGCAGATGAAATTGAGACTTGTTGCTCAAACTTCTTGGATCAATCCATTGTTCCAAATGGATCAATATGGTGTATTAGAGACCCTCAAATCATCTCTTGAGGTCTTGGCTCATGGTTTGTCCCAAAAGTCAACTTAGGGGTGAATTAGGTCAAGAAACCCTAATTCCTGATTTTTGATGAATGCATCCCTTGAGGCAAAATTGACTTGATACATGGGTTCATGAGGTTCCATGAAGTATATTAGGTTATGTTTTGGATCATTGCCTTGTGCCCAGATGAAAATTTCCATCTGGAGGCCCTAGTTGATCAAAACCCTAATTTGGTGACACTGTCGATCTTGAGACTTGATCCACCTAGAAGGGAGCAGCCTTGTGCTTAATCCTTGAAGTGGGAGTCCTTTTTGATCCATTGTGGATGTTTAAGAGATTAGACAAGTTGAAAATCATGTCATTTCTTGATTGATCCTTTGTCTAAGCACTCAGAGAGGGCTTGAAACCCTAATTTTGATTGTAGTGGATGCTCATCCATCTTTGGGCAGACTAATGAAGCATAAAGGTACATCCATATTGTGATGATGATTTTCACAATGATGGGAAATCTAAGTGGTCAAAATTTGGGGTATTACACAGGGTGAAAGGTTAAAGATGGCAATTACTTTGACTGGTGAACGACCTTCGGAACATCGACAGCAACCAATTGGCGGCAAACTCCTCGGTGAATCACAAAGTCTGGTACCTTCCTTGATTTGTCTTCAGAAATAACGCTGATTTCTGGTGGAGCAGGATCATTAGAATCTGTCTCCCAGGCAGAGTTGTCGTAGGAGGTTTCCTCTGTTGTATTTTGCATAGTATTTATGCTCTCAGCTGTATCTCCCCATCCAGTAGGCTGGATGCCTTCGAACCTGATACGAGAGCTTTCAGGCGCAGTGTACTTGACCATATAGTCGTATTTTCCACTCGGTTGTCCCAAGGTGTCCAAAACTTCTTTGGAACTGGAGGAGTCATCTCTCTCGATGACGTTAACCTCGGGAAAAGCATAGTTGATGAATTCAAGTCCTGCAAACATTGCGAATTCATCTTCATGTTGAGTAGCTTCTGAGTGACCTGAGTGTTGATCCCATGACATGGTGGGGACACAGGTATTCTGTTCAATGATGGTCAGCTGATTTTCATTGTTCGGCTGACTCTCTTGCCCCAAGTTTCCTGGGTAAGGCTGCCACATTGGCAGACCATCCATTGGGCCATAGTAGTTGTAGTCAAATTGGTCTTTCATCAGAGTGTCCTCCTCTAATGAGTTTGGTAGAGCATGACATCCTTCCCGATCACATTCTCCATATATCATTTCGACGTCTGACCTGGTTATAAATCTCGGACTTTGTGTAGGAAAGCAAAAAGGAGTTTGCGTTTCGTCCTGAGACATATAACCGTCCTTGTTAAGATAGGACTTCCATTCTTCATCTGTGTCAGGCGGATCTTCCTCATTGATAGCATGTACTGCTTGAGACACTGGGTGAAGGAAACCTCCACTTTGGAAGAAATCCTGAATGGGATGAAGACTTTCATCGTTAGCAGCTGTCCGGGTACAGGTTGCAGAAAAACCAAGAACCTTCTTTGTTTTATTGTCAATAGGAATGACAAGCTGTCCCCATCCGGTTGTATCGGTACTCTCGACTGCTTTGATAGCATCTTTGTATGAGTAAATCGAGGTTCCTCCTTTTGATTGATTGTCCTTGCTCACCGACAGTGCTTGGAACTGAGTTCCAATAACCTCCTCGGGTTCTATACCTGTAGATGATGATAAGTTACTCACAAGCAAGGCTTGTTCCCCACAAACTGTGACAAGTTGATCGTTCTTGACGAACTTTAATTTTCGGTGGAGGGTTGAAGTAACCACTCCAGCCTAATGTATCCAAGGTCTTCCTAATAAACAACTATACGTTGCCCGGATGTCCATGACCTGGAAAGTGACTTGGAAAGTATGAGGACCGATAGTTATGGGAAGATCAACTTCGCCGATAACCGCTCTTCTGGATCCGTCGAATGCTTTGACGACGACCTCGTTGATTCTCATCGGAGGGCCTTTGAATGATAATTGCATCAAAGTGGACTTCGGCATTACATTCAGGGCTGACCCTGTGTCTACCAGTACGCTGGCTAAAGCATCGTCCTGGCAGTTAACTGTAATGTTGAGCGCCATGTTATGACGGCGACCCTCTTCGGGTAATTCCTCATCACTAAATCCCAAATTATTGCAGGAAGTGATGTTAGAGACAATGCTATTGAACTTTCTAATTGTTACATCCTGTTCTACAAAGGCTTGCTCCAAGACTTTCTGTAGAGCCTCCCTGTGGGCTTCTGAACTGAGTAACAGTGATAATACCGAGATCTTTGAAGGAGTCTGTAACAGATGATCAACAATGTTGTATTCACTCCTTTTGATGAGCTTCAGCATCTCATCATTATTTTTTGAAAGGTCGGGATTACTGGATTGACCGACTGATAGATCAGGAGCTTTCGTCTGAAGTTCCTTTTCTTTGTTAGGTTCCCAAACCCCTCGGTTGAAGATTCTGCCACTCCGTGTTACTCGACTGATGTCTGCAATATTTACGACGGAGGGTAATGGAATTTCCTTTCCATTTTCAATGGTTGTTGTACCGTACTTGCAAGGGATAGCCTTAGTTGATTCATACTGTAATGGTCCCGGTAGATAGATGACTACGGGAGCCTTCTGATTTTTCTGACCATCGTAAGTAATCTCGATCCGTTCCCGGTTGGGAACTTTAGATTCGTCAAGTAGAGGGATGATGGCAAAAACATCCCTGGTCTGGTGACGACCAGACATTGTGACAACATCCTCGACTTAATTGGCAAGGTAGCTCGGCGTCCAGTTGATGGGTCCAGAACTCGGATATGGGCAAATCTCTCCACGATCCACCTGACTCTGAAGAGCTGCTCTCACAAGGTAACACCCTTGGTGACTTTCCGAACATATGCTACAACGGTCATAATTGTGTGGTGGCACCTGGCCACGCCTACTTTGAATACAATGTAACCTCACTAGGTTAGCTTCAACAAGTCAGACATCCTGACTCTGACGCCGAGTAGGATTCCTGTTACTGATACTAATTTGCTGAGTATCTTCACCCATATAGATTAGCATCCACTAGTGATTTAACAAGTGATGAAGTGCCTCCTGAACAAGGGTACAACCTCGATCGTTTTCGCAACCCGCTTTACAGCTGTGATAATTATGTGACACCAGGAATCCGAGTTGGACCTGTTCAGAATGTAACTCTACCAGGTTGGTATTCATTACGCGAATATCAAAGATCTGAACCATGTTGATTTGATAAGGGTTCCTATCATGGTACTCTTGGATCCATCCAAGATACATCTGACGCTGAAGGGCTTCTTGTACAAAAGAGCAACCCTGTTTGTTTACCGAGCAAGTCAGACAAGAACTATAATCATGCCGCAGCAGATTATGGTACTGGCTTTGCCTTCCCCGCATCTCCACCAATCTGTCGTAATAAAATGAGCTTAAGGTTTTTAAGAAGATCTTTGTCATCTCTTTTTCCTCAAGAGGTGGACAAATCTGAGCGGCAATTTCGCGCCATCTCTGAGCGTACTCCTTAAAGGTTTCCTTGTCCTTTTGCGACATCGATCTGAGTTGATCTCTGTCCGGTGCCATGTCCAAATTGTATTTGGATTGTTGGACGAAGGCAGTACCAAGATCTCTGAATGTGCTAATCGTAGCACGGTTTAAACCCATGTACCATTTGAGTGCGGCACCGGTTAAACTATCCTGAAAGTAGTGAATCAGTAGGTCCTGATTCTCTGTCTGAAATGATGTTTGCCGAGCGTACATCACCAGATGACTTTGAGGGCAAGAGTTACCCTTGTACTTTTCAAAGTCGGGCACTTGAAATTTGTGCGGAACTTTCACATTGGGGACCAGACAAAGGTCTGTGGCGTCCTTTCCAAATAAATCCTGACCGCGAATGGCTTGCAGTTCCTTCTGCATTTCCAAGAACTGTTCCTAGAATTCATCCATTCGGTCAAACATAGTTTCCTTTCTACCAGAAGGTATCTGTGGAATCTGTCCTTCCGGGACAGTGTGCACCACAGGGGGTGGTACCGTGACTACGGCAGTGAATCTTGGTGTTTCCCGAAGTTTGTAACCTTCAGGAGTCTTCAGTATGCCCCTAGCATCTTCGCTTTCCCGAAGTTTGTAACCTTCAGGCCCAGCGGCTTCTGTTGTGATTCACTGATCTTCAGCGATCGGCGGAACATATCCTTCCGGGATATAGTTAACAGGCATGCCCCAGGGACGATCTTTCAGCATTTGATACCTAGGATCATACCTCTCCACTATGGGCGTCGAGGAGATCTCTGAGATCATAGTTCTTTGTAGCTGAGCTTCTGCCATGGCTTGCATGTCGTTACGAAGCTTTCTCATATCCTCTCTCAGAGCGTCGATCTCTTCCTTCAACTCTCTGTTTTCTTCCTTAAGGTCATCCATCTTTTTCTGAAGATTGGCCCGAGTATTGTACGAATGAGACAGTTTGACTCTAGAATCGAGACACAAACGTGAGATTCGTAGGTAAGAAGAATACGCGATGTGAGAATGATGAATGCAATGATTATATTAATTGTTTTTTGGTTTAATCAAAATAAACTTCGACAATTAGATTGCAAATATCAAACAGTGGGGAAACCCCTTTTTATTGAAATTCAAAGGATTGTGGAAATGAAATACAGTAGATTACAAGGTGCAGAAACAGAAACCTAAGCTAATGGGTCCCGAGTCCTCTCTGAAGAGAAATCGGGTGCTGATTCTGGTACTTTCCTTTTCTTTGACTGGGGCTTTTGGGCCGTTGTCGGGTTGTCATTCCTTTGCCAAGTGAAAGGAGTGAGCAAATTCCTTTGGTCATCTTGATTCTCTACAGCATGTTGCTCCAAAATCTCAATTAGAGCATCTTTATCTTTCAGTAATTGTTGTATTTTGATGCACTCTACGTTGAGGGTGCGGTACTTGTTCTTTCAAGACCTTCTCTCCTTTTGAACTTTGTTGAGAGTAACCTGAAGCTTTTATGTTTCCGTCATGAAATACATGACAGATTCCTTTGGCGGAAGACTTCCGTAACGAGGATAAGGCATCTTTAGCTTGAGAGATCTAGTTTGTACCCAATGGAGATAAGGCTCGTCCGAGACACAGTCCGGTTTTCCTAGAGACTCCCGTCCTTTCTTATGAACGTGTTTCCAAGCATGCACTATTTCCATCTTTAGTGCTCTGTCGTTTTCTCCTTCTTTGAAGAAAAGACCTTCCAGATGAGCATTCAGAGGAATATGCCTCATCGGGTATCCAAATTGACGACGAATGAGAACCGGATGGTAGTTGATTCCCCCCTTAGTTCCTATAAGGGGTACGTTGGGGAAGTTTCCACAATGATCAATGATTCTGATTCCATCATAGATCCTATTACACCAATCTATATCAGAGTTGGTAGGAGACATGATCTTCTGCGAGCAGCGCAAGGCACTATTATGATCCCAAAAAGTAGCAGACTTGGGCAAGTGGGAGATAAACCATTTGTAAAGCAAAGGTACACAGAATGTGATCTCTCCTCCGCTGTACAAATTTTCCAAGTGTACAGAATGATACATATCTGCGAGCAAAGTCGACACAGGGTTTCCAATGAGGAAAACCTTAATGGAGTTGATATCGACGAAGTTATTGATGTTGGGAAACAAAAATAACCCGTAGGTGAGCAAGACAAAGATGCTTTCAAAAGCAGTCACGTTTCCTATACTGGCAAAATACAGGGCTTTCTTTGTCAAGAACTGGGCTGGCAAACCATGGATACCACCCTTAGTGGTCATGTGAGTTCTGACCTTAGACTCGTCCAAATGAATTGCTCTTGCAATGGTCTGATCCTTTGGAATTTCTTCTAGTCCAGAAAATGGAGCTCGATCAGTGATATGTAAATCGATCAGGTGAGAATACTCCTCCCGCGTTGGTGCGAGCTGGTAATCCGAGAATGTGAAACAGTGATAAACTGGATCAAAAAATTGAATGAGCGCATCCATGATTCCCTCAATCACATGGATTCTTAACAGTGGTAGCAGACCTCCGTGCTTGGCTCCGAAAGCCTCAGGGTTAGTGATCATTCTCGCTAACCTTCTCAAATCCTCTAGTTTTGGAACCTTGAAGGTATACCTATGGGTTCTCCTTCTACCGAAATCCATGAGCGCAATCCTTTTCTCTGACATTTGCAATCACAGTCTTAGTTTAATTTGAAAAACAGAGAGACTAGAAGAGAAGATTTTTTGAATGTTTTAATGTTTTTTAAATGAATGCATGAATGCAGCACACAAAAACATAGAAAAAACATGGGGTCAAAGGGTCGTTGTCATGAAGTCAAGGCTCTACCCATCCCCAAAGGTTTATACTAGGGTGATTTTTGTACCTGTACTCATTATCATCAGCTCCTCCCAGGAAAGCAAAACAACAAGCGGATCGCCAGCGAGTTGTAGAGCAATCTTAGAGTAAGTGCCATTCACCGAGAATAGATCACCAGCCTCAAATGAGGGTAGTATCGCGTGACAACTATTTCCGATAGTTTCCGCACTACAAAAGGGTTTGGCTCCTCAGCTTCTCAGACATCACAATCGGCCCATTGCCTATGAGAGGGAATGGGTTGCATTGGTCAGCCTCCACTGAGGTTGATGGTCGATCTCATCGCCATCACTTATCTTAAGTGTATACTCAATCTTTCCACATGCGGCATCACACGCATTCCCATTAGCAGAAAAATAAACACGTATAGCAATTAGGAAAAGTAGTATATATATTTGTCCTAATCATCCTAGACCTTCAAAGCTATGAATCCTAAGTTCCTGACAGAAAATGGGTTCCCCGGCGGAAGCCCCAATCTGTGGTTTCATACTAGAGAAAAGAAAAAAGGGGTAGAAGAGCCCCACGGTGGGCGCCGCTTATAAAGTTTCTACCTAATAGATGAGAAGAGAACAAGATCTTGCTACAAAGGTGAGATAGATCCTAATGACATGTCCCCAGTGAAGTCGCCATTTTTCTGTAGCGAGCGATTTTGGACGCGATTGCGAAGCGCTATCGCTCTTTGGTGTCTACAGCTCGATTCATTTTTTATCCTATTAAAGCTGATGAACGAAGGGAAATAGATGTCTCAAATTAACCCTGCTTGCAAACTGAGGTTAAACAGCGGTCTGTTAGGTTACAGATGCTACAAAGATTCGGGGTCTCTATTGGGTGTATTTTTTTAAAAGTGGCGTCGGTTTAGATGTTTAGGAAGGATGCTTCTTGATAGATATGTGAGAGTATGGGATTTTGGGTTTTTGTTTAGTGTGCTCGCTAAGATTTTTCTTTCAATCTTATGCCTACGTATTCCCGTTTACCGAAACAGGGAAATCAGAGCGTTCGTAGTTCCTCCTATTCTATGGGAGGAAATGGTTATTTTGGTGTCTTGTTCAAAGCCCAAGACGTGAAGCGAAAGGTAGTTTGTATCTTGTTCAAAGCCCAAGATGTGAAGCTGAAGGTGTTGATCTTAGAGATAATTTGTCATCTCTAAAGGGGGGTCTGTTTGTCACAACTGTTGGGTGACGGGTCATAAAGGGGGATTACTTTAACCGGGATACGCGGATCCTAGCAATACCGTAATTTCCTTTATAGGGGGTTTTAACCTGAAGGAGAAGACTTTAACTCAGTGTAGAGCAATGCCATCTTTCCTTAGGAATTTCTCATGCTAAAAGAGGGACAGTGGCATGGATGTAAATGATCCAGAGGCTTGCCGCTTACAGCGATTAGATGAAGGGGAAAGAGTTGTTGATGTTTGTGTACTGTGAACGAGGCACAGCTTTGATGCTAAAAGGTTGATTGTAACACCCCTAATCTATACCCCCAATTAAATAAAGCAGTAAGAGAAAATTCAAAATTTCATCAGAGTATATTTAAATTATCATGGCATAGACGGGGGGAATCACATTATAATGAAACAATTCATACAACACCTGCTCATAAAGATATGCAACAGTGGGGTAGCAATCAACAGAGGAACTCAGTTCCTTACACCCACATTTCAGATTTTAGAGTAAAAGCGGAAAATCTAAAACTGAATATCATATATATATATATATATATCACATGAAACGTTTGTCATACATCAGGTTATACATGCATATGCCAAAAGATATATATATATACATAATACACAATAATCACAAACGGCCTCCCTAACTACCCGGTGTCACATATCAGAGCCAACCGACAAAAAAATGTAGTCCTAAGCTTCACAAAAAGACCTCCAGCAACTCTAATCTGCAATGCCTCATAGAGCATTATGAAAGAGCAGAAGGGTGAGAAAAACAATCATAATATAATTGCATATAATTATATATTAACACAGAAATGCACATATAGATTTCTCACCACAACACACAACAGAATCCAAATACCACGCAACATCATACACATTTCATTTATCTAACACCAATGCACATTAATCGTACATAATGCAATTATCACCAAGAATATTAATTCATCAATTCCACACACGATTAATCCATTCACAATCCTCACACATAGCAATCATATTTATGATTTATGCAAATGCACAAAGACCTACACAACGACTCTATGCACATGCATGCGCTACCGACTTCCAATATTTCTCAACACCAGTTCACTCAGGAACTATTGGAACCATCGCTCGTTACTTAATGTAACTCCCCGTCGGGCATACGATGTTCCCCGTCGCTTTCGGTCCTCTTTGTATAAGGCTCACGACGTTTATGGATCGCTTTCGATCCTCTTTGTATAAGGCTCACGATCCGATCGCTCACATCCCACATGGGCACACGATCGTCTATAACCATCGCTTTTGCTCCTCTTATTTTTAAGGTGATTCATACCTCTTATTTTTAAGGCTCACGATGTTATAGCAGATTCCCTCTGGAATCAATCCGTCACTCAGGACGTCACAACAATGCATATTATGATGCTTGGCATGCAATGACTCATGACATTTAATATGCACACATAAATGCATTCTTCTACATCAACAAAATCACACTTTGCACTTATGCCCAAAACAATGCATTTAATTACCATACGGCCACAAATCATCACAACACCATTTAAACACATGCATTTTCATCATACAACAGCACCTTGCATAATACCCATCAATTACACACAATTATAACGAAAAAAGTCGACAAACCGACACTATTCCAAATTCCGACATAATTAAATCGCCTAACAATTTCCAAACCATCAAGATGAGAAAGTACAGCTAAATAGCTTTCCAACGATACCAAGAAAGTAAAAATCGGATAAACGGAATCCAAGTTACGAAAGAAAAACGAAAACGATATTTTGAAAAGTCCCATTTTACCATTCTCCTGGCCATACGCGTATTGCCCTGAGCCATACGCGTATTGTCCTGATTCCTCGCCATGCCATACGCGTATTGCCCTGAGCCATACGCGTATGGACAGAGACTCATTTTCCCCAAAATTCACGTTAAAATTCCAATACGCGTAGTGCCAACACCGTACGCGTATTGCCCTACAATGTTACGCGTATCATACGCAAATGGGAAGATGGCCGAGAAAAGTGACATCCCATACGCGTATTGGCCCAAAACTCGCCCATGTTACGCGTATTGCCAAGCCCATACGCGTATTAACATGCCCTATACGCGTATGACCTGGAAAAACCAGAAAAAATTCTGAAGAACAAAGTTCTGCGTTTTCCACCCCAAATCATCCAATTTTTCACCTACATACCAGAAAATTGCCAATACAATGTCTAACAACATGTATCTATCATGTACCAACAATAATGAACACTAAAAACATGATTTCGAACACATTTAATCGATTTCTAGCCAATTTTACATAATATAGGTTTTACTAAATTTTTCCAATTCAATCCAATAACAACCATAAACACACATACATAATCATATACAAGCATACAATAACTGAGTTTCGCACCCTTACCCGATTAAATCGATTCTAGAAGTTGATTTCTTTGATTTCCCAAGATTTTCTCACTTTTCTTCTCTTCTCCTCTTTTCTTCCCTTTTTCCTTCTTCTCTTTTTCTTTCTCTCTTTCTATTTTCTATTCTTTCTAACTTAATGAAAAATATCATGAAATGACCAAAATACCCCCACACTCAAATATCTCGCATACGTTCCCAAAACCCGATAAAATATCACAACATTGAAAAAATAACATATTTCCAAATAAAAGTCGAAAACAAAATAAAATAATAATAAAATAATCAATACGACTCGATTAAATAAAAACTGACAAAACTGGGGCGTTACAACTCTCCCCCACTTAGAAATTTTCGTCCTCGAAAATATACCTGAGACGAATAACTCTAGATACGACTCCAGCATCCGACTCTCCAACTCCCAAGTCAAATTGCCCTCAGCAACGCCTCCCCACGCCACTTTCACAAGTGCAATATCCTTGCCTCTCAACCTCTTCACCTCGCGATCCAACACCCTAACTGGTAACGCCTCAACCGTAAGGTTCTCCCTTACCTCAACCTCATCCGTCGGAATCACATGTGACGGATCCGGAACATACTTCCGAAGCTGTGAAACATGAAACACATCGTGCAAATTTGACAGATTCGGCGGCAACGCCACCCGATAAGCCACGGCATCCACTCTCGCGGATATCTGGTAAGGACCAATAAACCGAGAAGTAAGTTTCTTCGATTTCAGTGCACGACCCACACCCGTTATCGGTGTAACTCTTAGAAATACATGATCTCCCTCTTGGAACTCAAGATCTTTCCGCCTCCGATCATGATAACTCTTTTGCTTACTCTGAGAAGCCTTCATTTTCTCACGAATAAACTTCACTTTTTCCGTCGTCTGTTGCACCAACTCTGGTCCAACCACCGTACTCTCACCAGATTCGTGCCAACACAACGGTGTTCGACACCTTCGTACATACAATGCCTCAAACGGTGCCATTCCAATACTCAAATGGAAACTGTTATTATACGTGAATTCAATCAATGCAAGATAACTATCCCACGCACCACCTTGTTCCAAAACACAAGCCCTCAACAAATCTTTCAACGACTGAATCGTCCTCTCCGTCTGACCATCCGTTTGCGGATGATAAGCCGAACTCAATCTCAATTTAGAACCCAACGCCTTCTGTAAACTTTCCCAAAATCTCGAGGTAAACCTAGGATCTCGATTAGAAACAATACTCAATGGGAACCCCATGCAACTTCACAATCACACTGATGTAAATCTCAGCTAACCTCTCCAAAGAAAAATTGATGTCAATCGGAATAAAATGAGCTGATTTAGACAGCCTATCAACAATCAACCAAATAGCATTATGCCCTCGCTGAGTATTCGGCAACCCTGTCACAAAATCCATAGAAATATTATCCCACTTCCACTCAGGAATATCCAACAGTTGCAATAAACCACTAGGCCTCAGATGTTCTACCTTCGATTTCTGACAAGTCAAACATGCATAAACAAACTGAGCCACATCTCTTTTCAATCCAGACCACCAGAAAATCTTCTTCAAATCTTGATACATCTTATTCGCTCCCGGATGTATACTCAAGTTACTCCGGTGTCCTTCTTCCAAAATCATCTTTTTCAACTCTGCGTCATCCGGAATACAAATTCTACCTCGGAATCTCAAAACACCATTAACATCCACTTGAAAATCACTATTCGCATCTTTTTCTCCAACCAACATCAAATCCACAAATTTCACATCCAGCTTCTGTTTCTCACTAACAGTCATCAGAAAATCATTAGTAATCGTTAGCATTCCAAGCCTCACGCTATCCGACGACACTTCACAAACCAAACTCAAATCTCTAAACGATTCCAAAAGTTCCCACTCTTTAACCATTAAAGCGGACATATGTAACGATTCCCGGCTCAACGCATCGGCTACCACATTAGCTTTAACAGGATGGTAATTCAAGCCAAAGTCGTAGTCCTTCAAGAATTCCAACCATCTACGCGGCCTCATATTCAACTCTTTCTGATCAAACAAATATTTCAAACTTTTATGATCACTAAAGACTTCAAACCTTGCACCGTAGAGATAATGCCTCCAAATCTTCAACACAAAAACCACACCTGCTAATTCAAGATCATGAGTAGGATAATTCTTCTCGTGCACTCTCAACTGCCTCAAAGCATAAGCCACGACCTTACCTTCTTGCATCAGAACACCACCTAGACCAATCAAAGAAGCATCACAATAAACCACGAATGGTTCATTAGGATTCGGTAAAATCAAAATCGGAGTTGTCGTCAATCTTCTCTTCAGCTCATTAAAACTTTCTTCACACCGAATATCCCAAATGAACGCTTGCCCTTTACAAGTCAACTGGGTCAAAGGAAGTGCTAGTTTAGAAAAACCTTCAATAAGCCTTCGATAATAACCAGCCAAACCCAAAAAGCTTTGAATTTCAGTAACAGATCTCGGAGCCTCCCATTGTAGAACTGCTTCTACTTTAGATGGATCCACAGCAATACCATTACTTGAAATTACGTGCCCAAGAAAACTCACCTCCGACAACCAGAATTCACACTTGGACAATTTGGCAAAAAGCTTCCTTTCTTTCAAAACCTGCAAAACAATACGCAAATGCTCCGCGTGCTCCTCCCGAGACTTAGAATAAATCAAAATGTCATCAATAAACACAACAACAAATCGATCTAAATGCTCGTGAAAAATACGATTCATGTACTCCATAAACACACCTGGCGCATTAGAAACCCCGAACGGCATCATAGAATATTCATAATGACTGTATCGTGTCCTAAAAGTCGTCTTCTGAATATCTTCCTCTTTCACCCTAATCTGATGATACCCTGACCTCAATTCAATCTTACTGAACCCACTCAGATGCCGACATACGATAAGGTGCCATAGAAACAGGTTTAGTACCAGGAACTAGATCTATAGAAAACTCCGCCTCTCTCTCTCTGGCAGCAAATCTGAAATATCATCAGGAAACACTTCCGGAAATTCACACACAACAGGAAACACATCAAGTGAAACTTGACTATCCACAGTCAAAGATGCAAACAACCTAAACAACTGAGCTTCATCCGCCAAAAGCCTCTTCAACTCTTTGGTAGATAAGAAACTCGAGTCTTCGTGTTCCTCCAGGGAAGGAAACCTTACCAACTTATGATAACAATCAATATGAACCCGATTGAATTGCAACCAATTCATTCCCAAAACCACATCTAAACCTTCCAACGGTAAACACACCAAATCCATCTCAAATTCTTTACCATAAATGGTCAAAGGACAACTCAAAAAAACCAAAGAAGTAGTTACTGACCCCATTGCTGGAGTATCAATACCCATCTTACCATCCATCAAAGATAACACAAGATTCAAACGCCTCGCGCACTCAGACGAAATAAACGAATGAGTCGCTCCAGTATCAATAATAGCAACTAAAGGAGTACTATTAATAAAACAAGTACCTCTTATCAGACGATCTGCACTTGAAGTCTGAGTCCCCGCCAAAGAAAATACCTTTCCACTAGCTGGAGCTTGCTTCGGTTTCTGACACTTTGTACTAATATGACCAGGTTCACCACAGTTGAAACACTTAACCACATTCTTCCTGGCACACTCAACTGCAACATGTCCTACACCTCCACAATTAGAACACTTCCTCAAATCTTTCTTACATTCGGACTGACGATGTCCTACATCACCACATCTATAACATCTCAGAGGACCAGACATTCTTCCTCCACCTGACCTTCGATCAAAAGTACCCCTTTGTTTACCTTTATCAGCTGGTGTCACACTCTTATAGTGAGTAGAACGAGCCTTACTGTCCTCTTCATAAATCCTACAACAATCCACCAAATCAGAAAACCTCTGAATCCTTAGATAACCAATCGCCTGCTTTATCTCAGGACGCAATCCGTTCTAAAACTTTACACACTTAGAAAATTCTGCAGTCGCTTCAGCATAATGAGGATAAAACTGCACAAGTTCCACAAACTTAGAAGTATAATCAACAACAGACATATTACCTTGTTTCAATTCCAAGAACTCAATTTCCTTCTTTCCTCTCACATCTTCAGGAAAATACCTCCTCAAGAACTCCCGGCTAAAAACTTCCCAAGTAATTTCTTCCTCTTCTGCAGCATCCAACACATGACGTGTACCTACCCACCAATCATCAACTTCTTCTAGTAACATGTGAGTACCCAGTCTCACCTTCTGATCCTCATCACAATCCATCACTCGGAAAATCCTTTCAATCTCTTTCAACCAAATTTGTGCACCATCAGGATCATATCTTCCCTTGAAGACAGGCAGTTTGTTCTTCCTGAACTCATCATTACCAGCAGCATTAGGTGCACCCTGTACAACACGAGCCATAGCTTGCATAGCAGCAGCCAAAGCAGCATCATTCCTACCAGCCATATTCTGTTCATTTCCAATAACATAAACTATGGTTAAATAAACAACTCACTCCAACGCCAAAACCGACAAGGACAGACACAAACTGACACGGACTAACACGGACTAGCTCTGATACCACTTAATGTAACACCCCCAATCTATACCCCCAATTACATAAAGCAGTAAGAGAAAATTCAAAATTTCATCAGAGTATATTTAAATTATCATGGCATAGATGGGGGGAATCACATTTTAATGAAACAATTCATACAACACCTGCTCATAAAGATATGCAACAGTGGGGTAGCAATCAACAGAGGAACTCAGTTCCTTACACCCACATTTCAGATTTTAGAATAAAAGCGGAAAATCTAACACTGAATATCATATATATAATATATATATATATATATATATATATATATATATATCACATGAAACGTTTGTCATACATCAAGTTATACATGCATAAGCCAAAAGATATATATATATATATACATAATACACAATAATCACAAACGGCCTCCCTAACTACACGGTGTCACATATCAGAGCCGACCGACAAAAGAATGAAGTCCTAAGCTTCACAAAAAGACCTCCAGCAACTCTAATCTGCAATGCCTCATAGAGCATTATGAAACAGCAGAAGGGTGAGAAAAACAATCATAATATAATTGTATATAATTATATATTAACACAGAAATGCACATATAGATTTCTCACCACAACACACAACAGAATCCAAATACCACGCAACATCATACACATTTCATTTATCTAACACCAATGCACATTAATCGTACATAATGCAATTATCACCAAGAATATTAATTCATCAATTCCACACACGATTAATCCATTCACAATCCTCACACATAGTCAATCATATTTATGATTTATGCAAATGCACAGAGACCGACACAACGACTCTATGCACATGCCATGTGGTACCGACTTCCAATATTTCTCAACACCAGTTCACTTAGGAACTATTGGAACCATCGCTCGTTACTTAATGTAACTCCCCGTCGGGCATACGATGTTCCCCGTCGCTTTCGGTCCTCTTTGTATAAGGCTCACGACGTTTATGGATCGCTTTCGGTCCTCTTTGTATAAGGCTCACGATCCGATCGCTCACACCCTACATGGGCACACGATCGTCTATAACCATCGCTTTCGGTCCTCTTATTTTTAAGGCAATTCATACCTCTTATTTTTAAGGCTCGCGATGTTATAGCAGATTCCCTCTGGAATCAATCCGTCACTCAGGACGTCACAACAATGCATATCTTGATGCTTGACATGCAATGACTCATGACATTTAATATGCACACATAAATGCATTCTTCTACATCAACAAAATCACACTTTGCACTTATGCCCAAAACAATGCATTTAATTACCATACGGCCACAAATCATCACAACACTATTTAAACACATGCATTTACATCATACAACAGCACCTTGCATAATACCCATCAATTACACACAGTTATAACGACAAAAGTCGACAAACCGACACTATTCCAAATTCCGACATAATTAAATCGGCTAACATTTTCCAAACCATCAAGATGAGAAAGTACAGCTAAATAGCTTTCCAACGATACCAAGAAAGTAAAAATCGGATAAACGGAATCCAAGTTACGAAAGAAAAACGAAAACGATATTTTGAAAAGTCCCATGTTACGCGTATTGCCAAGGCCCATACGCGTATTAACATGCCCCATACGCGTATGACCTGGAAAAACCAGAAAAAATTCTGCAGAACAAAGTTCTGCGTTTTCCACCCCAAATCATCCAATTTTTCACCTACATACCAGAAAATTGCCAATACAATGTCTAACAACATGTATCTATCATGTACCAACAATAATGAACACTAAAAACATGATTTCGAACACATTTAATCGATTTCTAGCCAATTTTACATAATATAGGTTTTACTAAATTTTTCCAATTCAATCCAATAACAATCACAAACACACATACATAATCATATACAAGCATACAATAACTGAGTTTCGCACCCTTACCCGATTAAATCGATTCTAGAAGTTGATTTCTTTGATTTCCCAAGATTTTCTCATTTTTCTTCTCTTCTCCTCTTTTCTTCCCTTTTTCCTTCTTCTCTTTTTCTTTCTCTCTATTTTTCTCTCTTTCTATTTTCTATTCTTTCTAACTAATGAAAAATATCATGAAATGACCAAAATACCCCCACACTCAAATATCTCGCAAACATTCCCAAAACCCGATAAAATATCACAACATTGAAAAAATAACATATTTCCAAATAAAAGTCGAAAACAAAATAAAATAATAATAAAATAATCAATACGACTCGATTAAATAAAAACTGACAAAACTGGGGCGTTACATTGATTGGATCAACCAGTGATTTTCTTATACAAAGCCTAAGAGGAGGCTAATATGTGTCTCGTACAAAGCCTGAGAGAGAGGCTAAAAGGTTTTGACTCGATGATGGAGTCTTTTGGTATCTCGTATAAAGCCCGAGATGAAGGCTACTTGACTTAACAAGAGAGTTTTTTGTATCTCGTACGAAGCCCGAGATGGAGGCTGTTGTTTGTTTTGCTTAATAAGGACCTTTTTGTATCTCGTATAAAGCCCGAGATGGAGGCGAAAGGGGTGATTGACTCAACGAGGGAGTCTCTTATGTGTCTCGTACAAAGCCCGAGAGAGAGGCTGAACGTTGTTTGACTCCGCTGGGGAGAATCATTATACAAAGCCCAAAAGGAGGCTATGGTGCTTGTTTCAGTTAAGTGACAGATCCAGTATACTGATTTTAAAGAGAAAATCAGTTCGTATATGAGTAATGTTGTACTCAAGGATTTGATTCGAGGATCCGGGTTATTTCCTGTTCTTTAAGGAAGTGGGAAATCCGAAGGGTATTGAGACTGTCCGAGTCTACGGGTTTTCTTCCTATTTTTGAAGGGGTCACTTGAGACTGTCTTTGAGACTCAAGGATGTTAGACTGCCCGTGTCTAGAGTTTCATCTTTTGTACTATGCATTGAGAAACAGTAGTAGACTCTTTGAAAAGACTGTTCTATGAAGATGACTAAGTTCTGTTCATATACCTCTAGGAGGTCGTCGGGACAATTTGTACGAAGCCCAAGAGGAGGCTGGAAACTTTTAAGAAGCCGAGAGGTCCTTGTACGAAGCCCAAGAGGAGGCTATCATTCCCGGAGGAAGAGATCATTATACGAAGCCTAAGAGGAGGCTGTGAATACTTCTAAGAAGCCGAAGGGTCCTTGTACTTAGCCCAAGAGGAGGCGGGGTTGCTTTTAGGAAGCCTGTGGGTCCTTGTACGATGCCCAAGAGGAGGCTGATGCTTTTAAGAAGCCGATGGGTCCCCAAACCCCGAGAAGTTCAAGACAGGCTATTCACGAGGAATAGATCAAGCCAGGAAAGTTCGAGAATTTGGAAGAAACTCAAGAGATGTCATTCACGGAGAAAAGATCATCTCTGGGGAGTAGAGTTTCTTGACAAGTGCTTTTAAGAAGCCTATGGGTCCCCAAACCCTGGGAAATTCAAGACATGCCATTCACCGAGAATAGATCAAGCCAGGAAAGTTCGAGAATTTGGAAGAAACTCAAGAGATGCAATTCACGGAGAAGAGATCATCTCTGGGGAATAGAGTTTTTTTGACAACTTCTACGAGTGATAGTCTATGAAAGGGTTCACCGAGAATGCTGCCTTTCATGTCTCCATATTGTTTAACCCCAAGAGGAGGGAAGACTATGTTTGGTAATCCTATGGGGATCTAGTTTTGACTATTTCTAAGAGTGATCAACGGGCTTAATGCTAAACGTAGTTGCCAGAGAAACTCTAAATATCTATACTATTATTACACAGTTGATATGAGTTTATGAAAGAAGACTTACAGCAAAACAGTCCCACAATACAATTATATGTATATGAAAGCGGTAAATGAAAGCAATAACCACTTACTCGGTTGTAGAGCTTCCATGCTGTTTCGTTAGTTGTTCAACAAAGAAAGATTGAAAAACAATAGTATATTCAAAATCAAAGGAGAAAGTGCTTTGAAAAAGAAAGATTTGGGGCTTACAGCTCAAGGAGAGGCCCAGGGTTTTATCAGTGATCGCACTGTTTGAATTTGTACAGAGGGACTTATACAAGTGACTGAGGCCCAAAAATTGTTTTCTGTACAAAGGGATGGGTCTTACACTCTCTCAAGAGGCCCAAAAAGTATTAAAGAAAAAGAGTGGGGCTTATAACACGAGGGTAGGCCCAGATGACTTTTCGTTTGAAATGGCGATCGCGCCGAGATTTTCTTTTAACGCGAAGGGACTTATACAATAAGTGAGGCCCAAATGGTTTTGGTTAAAAGGGGATTGGTTCTTACACTCTAATAGAGGCCCAAAAATTTTGAATGGGTCTTATAGCTCAAGGAGAGGCCCAGGTGGTTTATTTTTAAACTTGCGACGATTGTGCCGTTTATTTGAAAATGTACAGAGGGACTTATACAACGAATGAGGCCCAAAAAGTTTTCTGTACACAGGGGGTTGGGTCTTACACTCTAATAGAGGCCCAAATGAGTTTTAAGAAAAGAAATGGGTCTTACTACTCGAGTGTAGGCCCAAGGTTTTTTGTTTTGAAAAGGCGACGATCGCGCCGTTTGTTTTTAACGGTATCGGGACTTATACAATATACTGAGGCCCAAAAATGATTTGGTCAAAAAAAAGGATTGGGTCTTACACTCTATTAGAGGCCCAAAAAGTTTTGAAAATGATTTATGAGGGTTGAATTAATCCAAAAACCCTAATTTGTTTTCAAAAATGTATTTAATTGAATAAAAATCCAATTAAAATGATCAAAATTGTTTAACATATGGAAAACAAATTGTGATCTTGGATTAATGCTTCAAAAATTAAGTATTGACCTACAAAATAATTAGAAGGCATTAAAAGTTACAAAATCAAGGTGGAAAAAATATTTTAAATGTTAAAAAACAATTAAAACATTAATTCTTTGCAAAAATGTCAATTATACAAAATAAATAATATTTTTGGGATTTTTTGGGAAAATAAAATATTTTAACATTTTTGTGAATTATTAAGAAAAGAATCAACTCAAAATCATTAAAACTTAGAGAGAATTTAATTTTTGAATCAATTAAATAAAATCACAAAATTCAAATATTTGAATTTTCAAAAAATGGCGCCAAGAACACGCGCGTGTTCTGGGTTTGCCCAGATTTGCATTTTCTATCCAATCTCACTGAATACTTAATCATATCATGTAATCCACATACCAATCAACTCGATTCAACCTCACGATCATGTCTATGACAATTAATTTCATTTAAATTAAGCATAAAACAAGAAATCACGAAAAATCCTCAAGAACCCTAATTTCTGCATGAAGGCTAGGATTTTTGATACACGATTCAAACAATGCAATTAATTGAGGGGAAACATTCCATGCATGATTATGAACATATGGCCAAATTATTGTGCAGCAAAAATTGCATGGATCATAGAGTTAGAAGAGCTCATGCTTACCACTTGCAGCTGGTGATCGTGATTTGTGTTGGAGGGGTTACAACTAGGTTCCAATGATCTGGATAGCATCCCTAGGTGCCATGGAGTGTGTATGAATGCTTGGAATGGATTGAAATGATCTGGAACTTGAGATGGTACCCCCAACTGCAAATTTGTCAAGAACTTGAGCAATTGGCTGGTGATTTTGTGAAATCTGTGTTCCAGATGTTATGTGAGTGTTTGGATCACTTCTATATGATGTATGTGAGGTGTGTGTGTGATTGGTTTGGTTGGAAAAGCTCTCAAACTCAAAACCCGATAGTGACTTGCCTTAGAAGGCAAAATTGGAGTGAAAGAAGAGATTTTGAGGAAAGCATCTGTTTGATGGCTTTGGTGTACTCAAACTGATCACAGTTGAGCTCTATTTATAATTGAGCAAGTTTGTTTTGCAAGGAATAGTGAATGGCAACTGTTGAGTAGGTTTGGCCAATGTTGGCAAATGAAAATCCAAGTCTCCTCTAGCCATTGACTAGAGGTTAGGGCACAGGCTGCTGGTTCCCTTGGTATTGGATAAGTCTTGACTGAATTCAGTTGAGAATGGCTCAGTCCATGCCACCTTGATGCTTCCATTGAATGCTCTAATCCAAAATTGGAGTCTTGTCCCTATTTTGGCAATTCTAGGTTCAGCATGCTATTTCTTGTTCCAAAGACTTTGGAGGCTTGGCTCAGTGATTGTCCCCTTTAGATTCAATCCTCAGAGGCGTCCAAGTGGATAGGAGCATTTGGATTTGGCTGATTTTGGCAAATCGACCAAAAGTGTAAAAATCTGCCTTGCCTTGGCAGATTTCAGCAAGGCAACTTGCCAATGTCATATCTCATGACTCAAATTGAATTTGGTAATGTTCTTGGCCATTTTGGAAAGCCCTTACATGATACAACAACTGTTTGAACATGTTTGGTTTTGATCTCTTTTGAATCCAAGTGAAAAATCCCCCTACATTTGGCAAAAAGTAAGGTAAAATCTGACTTAGTGAAATTTTCACTAAGTGTTGGAACAAAGTGACTTTTCTTGATTTTGATCACTCCATAACTCAAAATCCATGAGGAATTTGGACATAGGTCAGTATGAAGCTTTTGTAGAGGGCAATGAGATCTACAAATCTAGCTTTGAATGGGGAACAATGGCCTTGTGGTTTAGGAGTTATGATCCTCCAAAGTTGGCACATTAGTGTCACTTTTTCCATAACTTAGAAATTTTTCTGAGTTTTTATGGTTACCCCCTTTTACAAGTTATCCCACTTTCTTTGATTTTTCTTGATGAATGATGATTCAAATCATACATTAACATCATTTTAGGGTTAAAAATCCATTTTGGTGAAAAATCTCAAAAAGTCAAAGTTGACTTTTGTGCACAGTTGACTTTTTATCAGATGAATTCCAAACTGTGCAATTCTTCATGAAATCATGTCCTTGACCTAAATCAAACTTGATGGACATGTTCCATGGGTGTCATAGGGTATATTGAATCATGTCTTAGGGCTTGGGAGCATGTACTGGTCAAAAGTCAAAGTTACAGTTGACTTTCCTCGCGAAACCCTAATTGTGGTGTAGATGAAATTGAGACTTGTTGCTCAAGCTTCTTGGATTAATCCATTGTTCCAAATGGATCAATATAGTTCATTAGAGACCCTAAAACCCTCTCTTGAGGTCTTGGCTCATGATTTCCCTAAAAGTCAACTTAGGGGTGAATTAGGTCAAGAAACCCTAATTCCTGTTTTTTTATGAATGCATCCCCTGAGGCAAAATTGACTTGATGATTGGGTCCATGAGGTCCCATGAAGTATATTAGGTTATGTTTTTGATCATTGACTTGTTCCCAGATGAAAAATTTCCATCTGGAGGCCCTAGTCGACCAAAACCCTAATTTGGTTACACTGTCGATCTTGAGACTTGATCCACCTAAAAGGGAGCAGCCTTGTGCTTGATCCTTGAAGTGGGAGTCCTTTTGATCCATTGTGGATGTTTGAGAGGTTAGACAAGTTGAAGATCATGTCATTCCTTGATTGATCCTTTGCCTAAAAGCTCTGAGAGGGCTTGAAACCCTAAGTCTGATTGTAGTGGATGCTCACCCATCTTTGGGGAGACTGATGAAGTATGATGGTACATCCATAATGTGATGATGAGTTTCACAATGATGGGAAATCTTAGTGGTCAAAATTTGGGGTATGAGAGAAAGTACTTCTTGGAGGTGGTCATCCCCAGCGTATTTATAGAGTCAAATGGTAGTACTGAAGCCATCATGTTTAGAAAAGGATTCTCATTTCACTCTTTTGTCACAATGTTTACTGCTTGAATCCATCGTCCGGCTGACGGACGCGCATGACAATTTGATATTAACAGGTCAGTTTCAAAAGGGCAGTGTTGTATCTTATTAAGTCGATTCTCCTATTCAATACTTCCAACAGCTACAAGCTTTTATGAGTCGATAACGGTTGTTAACTCCTCAGTAGAGTTGCTTCACATGCCTTATAGTTAATGTTCAAGACTCAGTGAGTGTCCAGGATTTAGGAGATGCCAAATCTTCTGTAAAATCCTCTTGGGACGTTTTCTTCAGATCAGCCTGGTCTCATGGGGCAAAAGCAAGTTGTTGGTCATCTCAGGCATGGAGCATCATGAAAATTCCCCAGCAGGAGGTGTTCCAAATCTATTATCCCTGGTAAAGTGGCCCCTCAATTACTGCAGCCTACCTCAAGTCTCGGTAATTGTCCAAGAGTTGGAAGATGTTGGATCTTTTGTAAAATTCTCTTAAGAAACATTCCCTAGCGCAAGACGCTCTGAAGTGGTTCTCCCCAGCAGAGTTTGTTGTAAGCTCATTATTCCCCAGCGGAGTTACTTACCTTTCCTCAGCATTTATTCTGCTGAGGACCTCTTTGCATTTTGCATATAGTATGCATAGCATCCTCAAAACGCGTAGCATTTCCATCGAGATAGAGCATTACGCCATGGAAAAATTCAAACATATGCATGTGAAGCATAGGCCAGTTTTGATAACTCGTGCGAGAGCCCAAAACTTTGCCTCTTATATCATTGACAAAGCCAGAAAAAACGCCTCGCTCATTCCTCAACAGACATTTCAAAGCAGTGCAAAGGGTTTCATCACATTTCTCCCCACAGAGTCACATCTCTCAGCTTACGAGTTTCTTGGAACCATTCCCGATAGGATTCCTGTAGCCGTTCCCGACAGCACCTTTGAGTTTTAACCATGCCAGTTCCCGACAGGTCCATTTACCCATCCCCAATAGGTAAACCTTGGTTATAAACTGTAGTCGTCCCCAACAACACCTTTGAGTTTTAACCATACCAGTTCCCGACAAGTCCGTTTACACATCCCCGATAGGTAAGCCCTGGTTATAAACTGTAGCCGTCCCCGACAGCTCCCTTTAGTTTGAACCTTGCCAGTTCCCGATAGGTACACTTACCCATCCCCGATAGGTAACCCAGGTCCAAGCTCACCAGTTCCCGACAGGTAGTTCACCTGTTCCCGACAGGTAGTTCACCAATTCCCGACAGGTAGTTCGCCAGTTCCCGACAGGTTTCCTATGGGGTCCAATGGTTCCAAATTCTTTCTCACAAACTTTCCTTCCTTACCATTGCTTCATTTACAACATTTTTCTTTATCCACACAGTGAAAATTTTCTCGGTTATTTTTGTATTCAATCCCTATGTATTTTGAATTCCTGATAGTCGTTGCTTTCATCCATTCAGATTCACAGTTGATTGAACAGGGGCAGCTGTAATACCTCAAAATTTGCCCTCATGTTTTCTCAATAAATTGGTCTATGCTTTACTCATTTGCATTCCATAGTAGGTCATAAATTGCATATCATTGGTTGCAAGGCATGGTATCTAGATCTTCAAGGTGTGAACAATTGAAAGCCAAAAAAATCAAGATGATAAGAGCCAAGGGTCTTCAAACAAGCCTCAAAGGTCTCTTATATCATATATCCTCCCATTTGGTCCCACAAGTCATGAGAAGATGGGAATTCATCAAGAAAATTGGGCAGAGCATCATCTCCTATCAAAAACAGTCAAAATTAGGGTTTTTGGTTCAAGCAGTCTCCTGAGGAAATTTTGATTCAAACTTGACATGAGGTCAAGTGTCTAAGGATGGAAGATTGGTCATTGGTTCATTTCAGGAGAGGTTCAATTGGCCAGTTGCTTGAGAATCAAGAAATTGGGGAAAAAGTGAACTGTGCAGTGAAAAAAGTCAACTCCTGACTTTTTAAAGTCAAATTCATGAAATTCAAGTTATATATGTTCATTGGACAAGATTTGATCAAGAAATGATGGAGGAATCATGAAAAATCAAGAAATGTACAAAGTTTCCTTTTTTGGAAATTTAGGGTTTCCAAAAATGGCAAGTTTGGACCATTTTGCACCACACTTTGAGGTTTTCTTTCTCCATGATAAAAGCTTCAAACCTCAGGCCTAAGTTGAGCCAATTAAAGTTCACATTCTAAGCTTTAAACCCATATAAATAACTATTCCATTGGATCAAAATTGAGGGAGTTATGATCCATCAAAGTTTGACAAAACTAGGTCAAAAACCAAGTCATGACCAAGCAAGACCAGGCCCATGCTCCATAATTTTGTCAAACACATGATGGGCAAAATGTCAAGCCATTTTTCTCATTGAATAAGGCTTCAAATGAAAAAATGTTGAACATCAAAGTTGTTCATCTCAATGCCCTCTTCAACTTTGATGTTGGACATTTTTCCATTTGAGCAAGTTATGATGAGGTTATGATGGGCCAAAGTTAAGGTGTTCATGCTGAAAATTCATAGGCCATGTTGCCTTGCCTGCAAACCAAGTTACACGCCCATGCACCAGTTTAGATTCATTGAGTTCATAGATATTTTCAAGTGTGTTTGAGGTCCCATTTCAATTCAACTTCCACACCAATCTTGTCTATGATGAATCATCTTTCATTTGACATCAAAAACTCATCAAATCATCCACCATACATGAAGAATTTTATCACCAAACTCCATTGTTTCCATTGAGATCATGCTGCCAAGAATAGAAGGCTTTGCATTGGTATAGGTTGATGATTCAAACCAGTTCACACGCATACACCACCCCATTCAATCTTTTCCTCATTTGGACAAACATATTCCCTTACATTATATGCATACATGCTTTACCATACATGGAAAAGGAAAGGAATAAAACTTGTTGTGCAAGCTTCTGCTGCAGTATACCTTCATCATCACCATTCACTTCCATCTTCACCATAAGCTGACATGAACACTCCTCACCTTATCACAACCTCTCCCAACTCGCCCCTAACTAACTTGACTCAGTTAGTTAGGGTGGACTCACTTAACCCACCTTGAACTCATTCAACCAACTCATTTAACCATGGTTTAAGACACTAACCTAACCTATATAACTAAAACACACTTCAGAATTCACAACTTCACTTCACTTTTCACACTCACTTCAAATCATTCTCACGTTTTTGTCTCAAATTCTCTTTGCTCTCTCTCTCTGATCCCACACGAATTCATCAATCTTCATCCACATTTCATCTTCATCATCATCAATGTTTCATTTTTGATCAAGAACAAGAGAGAAGAAGTTCAATTCATCAAGTGTAGCTTCAGTTCAGTTGGATTTTCACTTTGGTTTTCTTCAAGATTTCAAGTTCAGCAGCATTTATTTTGCTCAACTTAAGCTCAAGTTCAAGTGCATTTCTCTGGTTTTCTTTGGATCCAAGAGTTCTCCAAATTTCAGGTTCCATTTCATCAACTTTTATTGCTTCGAATCCACTTCACTTTAACTTGTTTTTGTTGATTGAAGCTTGTTAGAAGCTATGTTGAATCCGGCTAGTTGATAGGCATGCTAGATGCTTAGTTTCAGAAATTAGGGCAAAAGTGTTTGGATTCTGTTCTAGCTGTGTGTGCATGATATGTTGATTCTATGCTTGGATTCATGATGTGCGTGACTTTAGCTTTTGATTGGTACCATTTTTGTGCATTTTTGGAAGTTTGGAAAGTTGCAGATGGCGGAGAGTGGCCGGAGAAGATGATCGGAGGTCCTTCTCGTGTCGGTGAGGTTTAATGCTAGGGTTTTTCCATTTTATATCATGATCGTCTGATCATTTCCATCGTGCGGCTGAAACCTTGCCAACGCATTAAAACACCATGTGCATCTCACGTGCTTGAATTTGTAACCTGAATGCTTGTGTACATGTGATCCATGCTTGTTATTGTATGTCTCCAATCTGATCCACTCATCATGTGTGATTGATCATCATAAAACTGATCCAACGCTTGATATTATGCCAACACATTAATGAGGAGGTGGCTTATCACGTGCTTCTTTTTTTTGGTTTCAGACGTTTACGTGTGGGTGAGTGCATGGTAACAGTGGTGTGCGTGTTTTGTGTTTCATTGGATTAAGTTGCTTGATTAATCATGTGGTTCTGATTGCGTCAGCGTGTTAACTGCATATGCACACTATCACACACAAGCACGCGTGTTGGACTGGATTGAGTAATTGATGTTCACACCCCCATACTGAGCCCAATGCATATTTTAAACGTGCCTTTTACTTCTTCTGCACCCCCACTCCATTTTCTCTTGTTTTTTATTTTTTTTTCCATATCTGTTAGGTTTTCTTATTTTAAAAATAGCAATTAAACTCTAAAATTCCCAAATTAATTCATGTGTGTTCTTAATACATTTAAATAATTTTCTTTTATGTTTAATTCTGAGTTTGTGAATTTTTAAGCATAATTCCATATTTTTCTCTTAATTTTTTTTGAGTGAATTTCTTCATTGATACTCAAACTTGTGCATTTTATTTCTCCCATCTCACATAACATTTTTAACTCACTCTTTTTGCATTGATTATATAACACATCAAAGCATCTAAATCAATTTTCTTTTAATTTTTAATGTCATTTTATCACATGTTTGCATGTTCATCTTTGTACTTCTTTTTGGTTTGATCAATGTGTTTTTTGTGAATTCTTTGAGGCATGTTTTCTCTTGAGTTTTGCCATGAATCTTTGTACATGTTTTTGCCTCTGACTTGGATTGTTTAGGACTTAATTTTACAATGTTATCATATGCTTTGATAATTGTCGATGCCTTGCATTTGAAGTTACTTTTTGTGCACTTTATGCTACCTCATTCTCACATGTTTTGATGAGGCATTTATGCCACCTTTGTGTTTACTTTGCATGATTGTTTGTGCATCTTTTGTATGTCATTTACATGATATTATAGGTCATATTTGTTTCATTATAGGTCATGTGACTTGTGTTTGCATTTAATATGAGTTTGTGTGTTATAATTTGAACTTTGACATGTTTCCTTCTCTTATCTCCTCTTATGCTCTACATGTCACATGTGTGCATTTTGTATGACATTTCTCTCCTTACATTTGCATTACATCAATGGTATTCCCCTGACCATATGCACTCACTAACCATTTCACATGTTATGCATCTCTAATATGTCACTTTGTGTACCTAATTGAACATGTCTCTCTTATACTTACTTCTTCTTCATCTTATTTCTCCTACTTGTATCCTTTTATTCATGATTTGTGTGATGATCCATGTGTATCTTAAGACATTGACAAATGGTATATAATTCTGACTTTGATCTTTTTGTGGAGCATTAATGCATTATGATCACTTTGCATTGCCACTCATCTTTCATCTTTCACTTCCATAGTGCACTTCTTTGATGTTTAGGACTTTGCTTGTGCATACTTAGTGTGTATTAGGTATCTTAACATTAGAGAATATTCCTATAGTTTAGGTTCTGACTTTGATTGAGTTCCATCTCTTAGGATCTTTATTCTTTGATTCTTATTTTGTTTGATCACTATTTGTTATTCTTTCTTCATTTTACTACTTGTAAATAGTTTTTGAACTAACCTTTTCATGTAGGTGCAAATGGTAAGTAATTGTGTGGATATGCTTCCACATGCACTTCTTTCTTTCATCTTCTCTTATTTCTTTTAATAATTCAACTTGTGAGCATGATAAGCATTTATATGCTTTCCTTGAATAATTTCTTCCTCATCCCTCTTTAAGATCAACTTAACTTCCATCTTGGAAGTAAGTTGCTTCTTTTGCTCTTCTTTTCCTTTCTTTTAGGATTAGGTTTATTAAACCACATTAACCATAGGAACATCTATGTATGATAACATTAAGGTGAGTCTTAGTCCCCTTTAGTTTTCACCTTTTGCTCCCATTTGAGTCTCTTCTTCTCATCTCATAACAAAAGTAAAAATCACTTAATAAAGGCATAAAAAATATTGTATTTGAGCCTTTCATGTGAGAATAAGGAGGTGAGGGGTCTTCTCTCACTTTCTTAGAATGTTTAGTGTACGTCCCGTCTTGGGTCGATATGCGAGGCATTCGATCTTACATGAGGGACTTAAATACAATATGTGTTACAAAACACAAAAATAATCAAAATACTTCTGCTTAAAAGACAAATACAAACAAACAACTCTCTTCTCATCTTCTTCACTCATTCCTTAAGGATGCGTCATTTCCGTTCTACCGCAAACAGGTAACGCCTAAGTCTCCATACAGCGAGCTGCAACACCAAACTGCTAGGACGCGAACGTTGACGTATTCCACTAAAAAACACAAACAATTTTCCCTTAGCTGAGGGGAACTACGTCGCTCTGATTCTCATATTCCCGATGAGATACGTAGGCAGTGGGGTAGGGCCCATTCGAGCACTTCTTTTATTTTCCCTACATTTGTTTCTCTTTCTCCCTCCTTTCCTTTTCCAGTTCTCCAGCTAGCTGGCCCTTTTACAGTATCTTTTCCTTACACCCTTTGATTGAAGCAGCAAGCGTGGATCCCATCGGGTACGATGGACGCGTGGGGGTGCTAATACCTTCCTCGCGCGTAACCGACTCCTGAACCCAGTTCTCTTGGTCGCAAGACCGCGCTCTTTCCTTTCCCTCTGGTTTATGCAGTGTTTCCTTTCCCTCTCTTGGGATAAATACACATTGATGGCGACTCTGTTTCTGCGCCACTTTCGCGTTTGTACTTGGATGAAAATCCCAGGAGCGACAGCGATTCCTCGGGCGGAGTCCCTGAAGCTCGAGGAGATGGACCGCCCGAGAAAAAGGGCAATGCTGTCTCAGGACGCTTCTGTCCTGATTAGGGTCCTCGAAATGGCGATGGTATACACCGAGGAAGGTTCCCACCAGGACTCTGAGATGAAGAAGGCCCAGGCCACGATCTTGGAGATGGAGGAGAAGTTGAAGAAATCTAAGGAAGAGCGGGCTAGGGTCGTCGAGGAGGCGATGAAGAAGTCCCAGGATGCAATGATCGAACTTAGTGGAGACAAAGATACCCTTGCCGCAGAGAAGAAAGTCGCGGAGGATTTGGTCGAGCAATTGAGGAATGTTGTTGCCCCTGTCGAAGATGAGAATGAGGATTTGAAGGGGTTGAAGACTCGGGATGAGTTAGTCGCACGCATCAACCAGGCGGAGGATGACGTGGAAGGTATCACCGAGGACTCCTTTAACAATGTCGTGGCGCAGCAGAGGATCCTGAATCTCGGGGTTGAGTTGACCACTGAGGGTCTGGGTTCCTCTACAGTGTCAAGGATGGCAAGATCAATATTCCTGAGTTCCTTCAGATAGGCGAGGAGCATGCCCAGGCTCTTGACGACGAGCCTCAATGCATGGAGGAGTGACTTCTTTGTTTGTTGTATTTTCGGCTTGCGTGCCATTTTTATGTAACTTTAATTTTTGTACGGGGCCCGGCCCCTAGTGGATGTAACTGGTACATTTGTGGTCCTCGTAGCCGCTTTATTGTAATATTTATCCCCGACATGGTCGGTTTTGTATGATTTATTCTCGCGCATGGCTTTATTTTCTTTATTTTTGCTAAGTGTTGAATTATTGCTCGATACACGTGTGCCCTTCATAAGGGTAACTTTGAATGATTTATTGTTTGGGGGTTTGTTCGACTTAGATGTGTTCGGAAGTGAGGGGGACTGGTCGAATGGCCTGGGTAGCTTCTGGGCACGAGACCAGAGCTCAGGTCGCGTTTGAGGCCTGAGTTCGCGGCGTGAACTTCCCATCGCGAGCTGGGTGTTTTGCAGGTCATGGTACTTGGACGACGGTGGGCTCGGTCAAGGAACTACTGTCGGGCATGGGTTTTGCTCGTTCTTGAGAAAAAGCATGCCTTGATTTGTTTTGCAGTGCAACGCTTGTACCTGGGGGTGAACCTTGTTGGTCGGTGTCGCTCCCGAGGATTTTCATCCTGGTACAAACGCGATAGTGGAGCGGAAGAAGGAAAGAAGAGTCGCCAGCCAGGCATTTTTATCCCAAAGAAAGGGAAGGGTAATGCTGCACAAACCCGGGAGAAAGGAAAGAACGAGGTCTAGCGAACCAAAGAGAAAGGGTAAGGGAGTCGGTTACGTGAAGGGAAGGTTATCACACCCCTTCACGTCCATCGTACTCGATGGGATCCACGCTTGCTGTCTCGATCAAAGGGTGTCATCGTCTGGAGTTCCACTGCTACTGGAAAGGAGAAGAAATGGGAACGGAAAGGAACGAAGAAACGAAGAAGAAAAGAAAAAGAAGCGACTCGATAGGACATCGCTCGTCCTATGCCTACATATTCCCTCGTGCAATGGGAAAATCAGAGTCAACGTAGTTCGGACACGAACTAAAGAGGGGGAGGTTGCTCGCCAAGACATCGCCGCCTTGTGCCTACGTATCCTCAATCGGACGAGAAAGAGGAAATCAGAGCAGTCGTAGTTCGACCTAACGAGGTCGGTTAGTGTTTTTTATGAGCGACGTTAGATTCGCGTCCGGCAGTTAGGGTCGATGCCTGTTTGCGACGAGACGAAAGTAACGTGCCCTTTTCTGAAAATGATTTGAGATTAACGATCCCGAAGGATGAAAAATGTTTGAGTTTGTTTTTGTGTTTTTTAGACAGAAGTGGATTGAAGTTAGTTCGTAACTTACATTGCACTAAAGTCTACCATGCGGGAACGAGTGAATCGCATGGTCGCCCCCAAATGGGACGTATGCTAAACACTCTAGAAGAGGAAGGGAGACCCCTCGTTCTTCATTTCCTACACTTAAGGCTCGAGCACAATATTCGTTATATTTATTAAGTGTTTTAGAAGTGTTATGAGATGAGAAGAGAAGACTCAAAGGAAACACTAAGGGGAAACTAAATTGTTCCTAATGTTGTCATGCAAAGGTGGCCCTATAGTTGAGTTTGAAAGGGAAATGACTACCTAAGTTAGCATACAAAGGGAAACCTAATGTTAATCCTACTCCAAGCTTAATCGGAAATTAAGTTGGACTAGGTAGCTCTAAGGGAGTGAATCCAAGACTTAAACAAGTCTTGAGATTCAAGGGAAGAGAAAGAATGGAGGACACGAAGGAGGAAAATAAGCGAATGAATAAAAATAGCAGCTACCATAACGCCCCTGCACCAAAACAGCAGTAAAACATAGCACACCAACAAGACAGCTTTCCAGAGCTCACAATTCAGCACAAGAATAGGTGTAAAAAGGTCAAACAGCAGCACATATAACAGCACATATGCACATAGACAGCAGAGAAGAACAAGGCAGCATGCATTCAAAAATGTTCCACTAATGGAAAAGCAAACATACACCAAGCATCACATATTCTTCAATCAAACATGATCACAAATCATACCAAACACCATGATAAACATCATGAAAGAACAAACATGAGATGATGCACAACATTAAGTACATGAACACATCAAACCAAGTATGCATCCCATGAAATTGAAAGCAAGCAAGCATGTGCAACACAACAACTCCAGTGACACCAGCAATAATCAATAATTATCATGCTCAAGGGATGTGTGCAAAGTGTTCATCACATCAACAAAATAATCATGAACATTCATCAATGAAAACCAAAAGCCGCGCGTCAAAGAATTGTGCTCATGCAAAGGTGTGAGGCAAAACAGCTCAAGAATAATCCACAAATCATCAACCTATCATTCCATGAAGTTTAGACATGCAAGAGGCCTCAAACAAGCAAGAAAATGTAAGAAAAACACAATCTGCTTCAGTGGTAATCGATTACTCACATAGGGTAATCGATTACTCAGTTGAAAATTGGCTAAAAACTTGAAAATAAGGCAGAGTAATCGATTACCCTGTTAGAGTAATCGATTACCACTGAAACAGAGGCAGAAATTCAACTTTGAAAAGCACTTTTTAGCAGCAAATCACTTATCCAAACATCCAAATGATCATGTAAATAATCATGCACGAAAATTAAGTTCAATCACAGCAATCAAACATCAATTAGATTCAACAATCATCAACATCCACAATCAAGATCAACCAAATGAATCAAAACACATCAAAATTCATGGATCTACATTGTATAAGTTGCAATTACGCTAAAATGAGTATGGATATGAAATTAACCAACCTACAAAGCTGAGATTTGCTTTGGTAAGTGTTGTAAACAGAAATGGATGAATTCAAGTAGAGAAATCCAAGATCCACAAGCTCCTTGCACTCAAAAGTTGAAGATCCAAGCAAATAAGCAACAAAACTCCAAAATCACTTTCAATAATCACTTCTGAAAATTCAGCACCAGATCCAAACGAAAATCCAAATTGAAAGGCTGAAATGTAGTGATGATGAGAGGCTTTAGCTCAAGAATTAACAAGTTCCAATGAAGAACTTGTTAATCTTTGAAACAGAGCTTTGAGTGTGGTTGAAAATGGAGGTTGAGAGTGAAAAAGTGAGAGAGAATTGAGAGAATTCTGAAAATTGAGAGTGGAAAAAAATGATCTCGGTCTTTGAGGTTTAGAATGAATTGGTTTAAATAACCCTTAGGTTAGGAGTTAAGTTTGGGTTGGGAGTGAGGTTAAGTGAGTGGAAATTGGGATGAAATGTGAATTAGGAAAGAAAATGTGGAATTGGAGTGGAAAGAATTTGAATTTTTGGATGGAAAATGATGAAAATAGATCAGTTCTAGATCCTTCCCACACATGCACAAGCCAAGCACATGATCACAAATGCTCAAAAATTCTGCAGTACTGAAAATTGCCATATTTTTGCAATTTCGCCCAGAGTAATAGGTTACTCACTTTGAGTAATCGATTACTCTATTCAAAAATTCAAAATTTTGGCGCCAAAAGGAGGGAAACTTGGATATTCGTCCGGTTCCACTTGTTCTGAACCCTGATAGACCTCTGAAACTTGCCATCTGATATTACCACTGGAATACACTTGAAATATGCTGCGAAATGTTTTTTCGCACTCGGATTAAACTGCTGATAACAACTGTCTAGTGCTGATCAAAAATTGACTGCTGGAGTTTCTGATCATCCAGTCGCTTAATGAGCAAAATAAATGCTCAAAAAGACTTGGAAAGCTATATGCTTGGCTCTGAACACTATTAAAAATCATACTGGAACTGATGATGCCGTGAGCTGCTCGAGAATACCTTGATCCCATGCCTAAAAGAAATATGCAAATGCAAAAATGATAATGCAAATGAAGCGAAACATAAGCCAAAAAGGTTAGCAACACTAGGGCAAATTTTGGGGTGTTACAGCTGCCCCTATTCAATCATCGGTTAACCTGAGAAGGATGAAAGCAACGGCAATTCAGACAATCAAGGTGAATTGTGATTGAATACCCAAAACAACCAGAATATTTGCACGCTGAATGAAGAAGAAAAGGGGTATAAACCCTCATGGAAGTATCAGCAAGTAACTGCATAGATTGATACGACGTGTATCGAAATAAGGATACAGACGATTATCAATGACCATACAGACGAGTACGGAAAGAAAACACGGACGGGTGTTGAAAGGACACAGACGGGTGTCAAAGGTCAATACGGACGAGTATTGAAATACGAGCTCAAACACGGACGAGTGCTGAAAGGACACGGACGGGTGTCAAAGGTCAACGATGCGGACGAGCAACGGACTATCATCAGAGAAACACGACGAGTGACCAAGTCGACGATACGGACGAGTATCAGACGATGATTAATAAGGGAACACACACAAGTGTTCGGGTCAACGATACGAACGAGCATCGGACAATCATCAAAGGAACACGACAAGTGACCAAGTCGACGATACGAACGAGTATCGGACGATGATTAATAAGGGAACACACACAAGTGTTCAGGTCAACGATACGAACGAGCATCGGACAATCATTAGAGGAACACGACGAGTGACCAAGTCGATGATACGAACGAGTATCGGACGATGATTAATAAGGGAACACACACAAGTGTTCAGGTCAACGATACGAACGAGCATCGGACAATCATCAGAGGAACACGACGAGCGACCAAGTCGACGATACAAACGAGTATCGGACGATGATTAAGAAGATATGGACGGGCATCGCAAAGGTCAATAGGGACGAGTATTGGCTAAAAAGTTCAAACACGAACAGTTGCTGAAAAGGGTCAATACGAACGGGTATTGAAAGAAAGTTTGTAAAGTGATCTCACTGGGGATTAAGATGCTAAAAAGAACACGGACGAGTGTCTAAGAGGTCAATACGGACGGGTATTGAGAATAAGGGGTTTAAGCACAGACGAGTGTTGAGAGGACACGGACGGATGTCCACGGTCAATACGGACGGGTATTGACTTAACATTGTATGATCAAGTGTTGTAGTAGGCTTTGCTGGGGTTGCATGACAATGTTTTGTCTGTGAATCGCTCTGGCTTGCAGGTAAACGGTTGAACCTGGCTTATGTTTCGAATGCGTATGTTTGAGTTTTGCCGTAATGCTCCATATCAATGGAATGCTACGCTTTAGAAAAATACCATGCAAACAAAATGCAAATGCAAAAGAGACTCCAGACGAGGAATCCAACTCCGCAGGGAAAAGATCATTGCTCGATCCTTCAAATGCTCTGTAGGGATTAACCCTTCGGCTGGGGATAACGCTTGTCACAAATTGTCAAAAATAAATTGACTAGCGGATACACCGAGGTATGATGATCCTGTTGAAGAAGTTTCCACTGGAAGGACTCTGCCTTAGAGAGAGATTACTCTGCCCATGGAACTCCGTTGGGGATGAGAATTTTCTTAATGACGTTCTCCTGGGGACAAAAGAGTCATTAAAACTCTGCTTGGGTATCTATGATCACTTATTTGATCTCGGAAGCTCCTGAAAGGATAATATTTCTGCTGGAGAAAATGCGAACAATCCGTCTGCTTCGAATTGCCATGCTTGCCAAAAAATAAATTGGGCTTTGAGATATAGGGGAGTGATGACTCTGTTGGGAATTATTTCATCTGCCTGGGGATGAATTCTGATCATAGCAACTCCGTTGGAGGAATGACAACTTTCCGACTTGGCTGGGGAAAGAATGTACTAACACTCTGCTGAGGAAGAGATTCTGTTGATCTGCTAAACCTCTGCGGGGAGAAAGAACAAACTCAGCTAGGGAGTATTACTGACAAGATTCAATGCTGAACTCTGTGGGGATACAACCGTATTTAGCCCTGGTTGCTAAGCAATGAATTTACATTCTCTTCTTGCTGAGAACGAACTGCCGGGGATACGATCTTGCTGGGGATCGGAGCTACTCCGTCGTAAATCCTGGTTGGAAAACGTTCTGTTGTGATATGCTGGGAAAGAAACCCTAGAGAAAACACAAAGAAAATACACGGTAATCTGTTGAGGAACAAAGCTATCGAGCTTAGAATAAGTGCCACAATGCCCCATGCTAGGCGAACTTCCGCTTGACGACTCCATTGGGGATAACAAACTCTACTAGGGAGAACCGCTTCAAAGCGTCTCGTGCTGGGGATGCCCCTTAAGAGGATTTTACAGAAGACCAAGCATCTTCAAACTCTTAGACAAATACTGAGACTTGAGCTAGTCGTATTAACTAGGAGATTACTCTACTGGGGATAATAGATCTGGAACACATCCTATCCTAGGGATTTCACGATGCCCCATGCTTGGGAGGGTCACAAACTCGCTTTTGCTCCAGATTACGCGGCTGATCTGAAGAAATCGTCCTAAGAGGATTTTACAGAAGACCTGACATCTTCAAACTCTTGGACACTCACTGAGTCTTGAACATTAGCGGCGAGGTCTGCGAAATAACTCTAATGAGGAATTTGCAACTATTATCGGCACAGAAATGCTTATAGCTGCTGGAAGCTCTGAATGGGAAAATCGACTTAATAGGATATAACGATACCCAGTGGAAATTAATTTGTCGATATCGAATCGTCGTGAGCGACCGTCAGCTGATTGATGGACTCCAACAGTAAAAGTTGTGACAAAAGGGTGACACGGGAACCCTTTTCTGAACATGATTGCCCCGGTATTCTGACTTAGGGGTGAGTGATTACTTGTTTGGAAGAAATGGTCCATGCTCTTGAAAAGGCTTCAATCTTGCTTTTGAGCCTAGTACGAGGTTGTTACCTGCAAGCAAAAGGATATGCACATATGCCTCGTGCTGGGTATGACTTCTGCAACTGAGAAAATCTAACTCTGAACCACCACTCGTTGGGGAGAAAGGTTTTGATGCATCTCTTGCTAGGAACCTGATTAATGAAGCTTGCTGAAGACAGGGGACCACAAATGCCTTGGGTTGGAATGCCCCTTTGTTTCAAGCCTTTTGGCTGATTGACTGCATATGCGTGAACAACAGTTTTTTCTCTTTTTTCACTTGCCCCAGACCAACATGGTCCACCAAAAGAAATTGTCTCAAGAGGATTTTACAGAAGACTTGACATCCAAAACGCCTCAATGCTTCAAACTCTTGGAGAGATTCGTCGGATCTCGAAGTAACTGCCTCAGACTGTACGGTCTACAGAGAAATCTGCCTCGAGAAGATTCATGAACAATCTCATATCACCGTGAGATATTTTGCCCCACTACTCTGAACCCTAGATAGGCTGATCAGTCGTCTGGATGGACTAACTTCTTGTGCTCTTGGGATGGCCAGCCCCAGTATGAACCTTGAAGTGATTTTGCCCCTGACCACTGATCTTCGAAGGAAGACTCAGAATACCTGCCTTTAGAGAGATTTGAATCTCGAAGTAATTGCCCCAGTTTGGCTGAACTCTGATGAGATTTTTCGACATGATTGGCTCAGGTTGGCTACACCTTAAAGAGATGATTCGATGTGATTGCCCCAGATCGGCTACGTCTTAACACAACTTGTTGGGAAAGCTCCCGCTCAACAAAGTTTTCTGAGGAAGTACCACTGGATGTGGTTGTCCTTCGGGAGTTTCAGGATTCTCAACTCGGCAAGATTAAGCTTCTGGACTAAATTTCCATATGTAAACTTCTTTTGATGTCAAACAAATGTATGCAAGCAGAAAATGTTTTAGTCTGAGAATGAAAATTCTAATGCAACACACCTGTTAATCTTGAAATTTTACTGAAAAGATGTCGCAAACCCTTTGTGAGCGGATCACGGATTAGGATACGACATTAATTTTTGAATGAAAGAATGCAATGCACATGCAACACCAACAAAGATCTTTTAGTACAACTCACAAGAGTCAGGAACGCTACCTCTTGGTAGTATGCTTTCGAAATAACCCTGTTTCAATTGAGGACTTTTGGTTTTATAACGGGGCCTGGTTCACGGTTATTGAAACAAGGGATATAAGGCTCAAAATTTATTAGTGCCCACCCACTCTTCGTGATGTCCTCCAGTCCTACGTTCAGTTAGCTCGGCACTAGCGTTCACCTCTCAAAAGAAACCTTTGTGATGGTTGAGGAACCATTGACTTTTAACAGTTTAAGCACCAATCAGTTTATTGGAGTAACAGTCATCCCTTTTCGTCTTTGTGTCTGTGTCACACGACTTTGTTCTTTCGCTTGAGGATCTTTCTTGGGTAATCCTGTTCACATTTCGCTTCCACATTCTTTTGCTTATCCCTAACTTTTGCCTGGACAGATTCTTTTGAATCTTTGATTTCGGAGTCCAGTGGGATGCCCTAACTTTTGCCTAAGTTGCTTGTTTTCAAGTCTCAACTTAGCGGGCTTTCTCATTTCTTTTTTTTTATTCTCTTCTTTTTTTCTTGAACACGTCGTGTGACAACGGCTGTCTTGATTTCTTTGGAAAGGTTGTGACTGTTTCACTTCTTAGTTGATGAGGGATAACCATTGTGGTTTCCGCTCTTTAGACCTTTTGATACGGTAGAGTGAAAAGTAATGGATCCTCAGATGCACACTCCTTTTGAGGTTTGAACGCTTGGTCAAACTAACTGACGCCTACCCTGCTCCGGGGTTAAATGTTAGGGTTTTTTTTACTAAAAGAAACTCCTACTTTAGGGCTCCTATTTGGACGAGGGTCTATCTCCTTATATCTTCAGTGTTTGGGATTTGAAACAATGCCTTTACACATCGTCAACAGGGTTTTATCCAAAAGAACACAATTAGAGATTTTTGTGTGTTTCAACTCATCATCCTCCTTCAAGAGTTTAAGCATGACAGTTGGTATTGCAATGCACATATACAAACTTATGAGTGAATACGAATGGATTACTTCAGGAAAAACATGCGCGCTTTATTGGGATTAACATTAAAAGAAAAACAAATTTCATGCATGCATACAAATGTTTTGACAAACATAACAAGCTACACATGAGAATGCAGTAAAGAAACTAAATGATTGTCCTTGTTGAGGAGGCTTGACTCCGTCTGGACTTATTGATTCTGAAGATGTCTTTGCAGCCTCGAGTGCTCACTCTGATAAAGAAGCTTCATCTCGTGGGGGTACCGTCTGGGGTAATGACCTTTGAATCAATCAAGTCTTGCACCTTATGTTTGAACACTCTGCAATTGTCAATTGTATGTCCAAAAGTTCCTGAGTGAAACTCGCACTCGGCATTCATGTCACAATCCGGAGGAAAAGGAAACGGCACTGGCGCTACCTTTCCTAGCTGAATCAAAGAGCCTTGGAGAAGGCGAGCAAGAAATCGGCTTTGAGAAATAGGAACTGGAGCAGACACTCTCTCAGACCTCCTAAGTCCTCGTTGCCTCTGTTGTTGACGGTTTTGCTGCCAATGTTGATTAGGGTGCCTAGTCTGCCCTTGTACTTTTCTTTCCACATTTGGCTGAGGAACAAACAAAGGTTGCTGACGTGATGACTTTGAAACCTGAAGCTGAGGAATGCACCTGTGACCTGAGGTAGACCCTAGAGAAGGGGAAGGAATACTCACTTCCTCTGTAGCTACTAGCGTAAGATCACCTGATACCTTCATGCCATCCGGTCCGAACTCGATTGCTTTAGAGTCAATTAAGTCTTGTACTTGATGTTGGAATGCTCTACACCCCTCAGTATCATGGTCTGGTGCCCCTGAGTGAAAATCACAATAAGCCTTGGCATCCCATCCTTTTGGAAGCTTTGCAGGAGGAGTCAACTTTCGGAGCTCAATCAGTCTTAGCTGAAGCATTTCCTGAAGTAATTCGGCATAACACATCGGTAGAGGATCAAAAACCCTTTCTTGTTTCTGTTGATGATGAAGGGATTCAACCGGGAGGGTCCCAGCTGGGATTTTCTAATGCGGTAATTTCGGAACCCAAGGTTTATGGATTGAGGAATGTCTCTGAGAAGAGGGAGGAATATCCACCTTTTTAGCAGCAGTTGGAGGAACATCTCTTCGCTTGACAGTGCTGATGGGCGCAAACTCGATTGCCCCTGAATCAATAAGCCCTTGGACCTTATACTTGAGCATTTTACAATTTTCAACATCATGACCAGGTACCTCTGAATGGAATTCACACCTATCATGGACATTGGAACCCATACGAAACTTGGTGTGTGGAGGTCCCGCAGCAATCAATTCAATTAGCTAAAACTTGAGCAAGTGCTGAAGTAACTGAGTGTATGGCATCGAGATCGGATCAAACTTCTTCTCAGTCTTATCTAGCTTAAGACCCTCAAGAAACAGTTGGTGATGAAAAAGCTCTGACGGTGGAGAGGATTCACGAGGCAAACCATGGTCTAGAGGAGACCCCAAAGAGATAGGAGGAGTGAGAACCTCTGCTGCTGAAGCGGACACCTGATTGTTTTCCTTTCTTAACACTACATTCAGAACTTCCATAACCTGGCCCATCTGAGTCTTCATCTGGTTGACTTCTTCTCTCAGCAGTTTCTGACCTCGGGACAAAGCCTGAATGTCCACTATAAAATGCCCCATTTGGGCCTTTATCTCAGTCACCTTCGCTCGGAGTTGTTCCATATCTGAACCTTGATTGTGGTGAATCGAGTAGTTGGAAGAAGTCATGTTGGCCGTTCTGCAGAGAATACCCAGTCAGAATGAGAAATCCGCTCCGGAACACCTGTTATGCATATGGGTATGAGAATGCAATGCAGAATGCCATGTTCGAATATTTCCAAGGAATCATTATGCTTTGATTCAAAAATTTTCCCTTACACTAACCACAAGAAATAGATGGAAATGCTCAGTAGCAAGTCTCAAAGTTAATATCCCTTGGAAATACAAGAATATGTATGCGAAAATATTGATGCAGATGCAACAGGCATGGGATCAAAGCTTCCACAATGCTCAAAATTGCTGTTGTTCTGCTGACTGAATAAAACCCCAAATATCAGGAAACCAGAAATCCAGAGTAACGGCTCATTCAAACTACTAGAATATCAGGATGATAACAGTACACTGATGAGAAATCCAGAACACCAGGTAGGTTGAAGGTCAAAGTCACCTGCAAACCTGCAAACACCCATCCCCTCTCACATGTGGGTTCTAGAAAATGGGATCCTCGGTCTCGGATTCTCGATTTGAGAAGCAATAGTACATTCATCCCTCGGGGTACAATATTATCGCCAAACAAAGAGGTTGTCCACTGATTCCCCCAAAAAAAAGGTCATCCTATAGTAAGTTCCCAGCATTGGGTCCTCGGATCGACAAGTGTAATGGGTTTTCCATTTCTGGGCTGCCATTATCACATGCCAAGAGGAGAGGCGTTATTGAGTCCTCGGGAGATGGTCGCCAGAGTCGACAGTTTTCAAGGTTATATTTCATCGTCTGCCCCAAATGCGCAAGATAGAATATTACCAAGAAAACCTCGTCTGGATGTGGATTTTTCATGTATACTAAGTCTGGCCAAATGCCAAACAAGTCACACTACTTTCCACGCTAATCATAGGTGTATTCTCAAGCCTGGGTATTGGACTTTTCTCTCATGAATCTAACCCACCCTACAAACAGAAAATCCAGTAGCAGAACAGTACAGCAATAATGAAATGTAATGCTATAAATACGGTAAAAATAGTAAAACAGTAATATACAACTGTCGCTCCCGGGATTTTCATCCAAGTACAAACGCGAAAGTGGCACCGAAACAGAGTCGCCAGCAATGTGTATTTATCCCAAGAGAGGGAAAGGAAACACCGCATAAACCTGAAGGGAAGGAAAAGCATGGTCTTGCGACCAAGAGAACTGGGTTCGGGAGTCGGTTACGCGAAGGGAAGGTGTTAGCACCCCCTCACGTCCATCGTACCTGGTGGGATCCACGCTTGCTTGTCTCGATCAAAGGGTGTCGTCGACTAGAGCTCCACTGCTAGAGAACTGGAAAAGAAAGGAACATGAATGGAAAAGAAAGGAGAGACAAATGTAGGGAAAATAAAAGAAGTGCTCGAATCGGCCCTACCCCACTGCCTACGTATCTCATCGGGAACATGAGAATCATAGCGACGTAGTTCCCCTCACTAAGGGAAAAGTCGTTTGTGTTTTTTAGGGAACGGCTAATGTTATAGCTCAGGTGTTGCAGCTCGTTGTATGGAGACTTAGGTGTTATCGTCTTGCAAGAGAACAAGGAGAAGCGCGTTCGTACGTTGAGAATGAGTAAGATGAGGAAATAATTCCTGAAGGAAAGACGTTATTGTTTGTTTGGAGTTTTTAGAAAGAAGTGTTTTTGCAGTTATTTGTAACTTGCATTGCACCCAAGTCTAAAACATAGGAACGAATACGTCGCGTATCGTCCCCCAACAGGACGTACACGAGGTATCCTAGAAGAATGAAGGGAAACCCCCCCCCCCCCCCCCCCCCACCCCCATTATTCACTTCCTACATTTAAGGCTCATGCGCAATGTAACACCCTTCTAAACCCCGTGGAAAATATATAAATAAATCAGAGTAAATGTCATGCCTTTCACAAAAAGGGTGTCACACCTGTCATGCTCATTAACACTTAAATAATTTAATGCTTTTCAAAAACTTCACTTAGCATGTAGCAGCGGATCCAAATTAATCGTAATTGACAAAAGAGAGTTTCATGCTCCACACCTTAATAAATGATACTTGGGCATAAAAGCCAACTTCATACAAACCAAGTAAACATAAAGCATAAAGTAGAGTACATAGTGTATCTCTAAAACATAACCCAAACGATCCCAGTGTTACATGATCAAAGCACGACTCGACCCAATATAAATAAAGACACTAAACAGCTGCATCAGCGGCTACTTCACGCTACGAGCAAGTCTACTCCTCGGTACCTGAGCGATGTCGTATAAAACATCATTCCAACAGAAGGGTGAGAATTCACATCAATATTGAAATTATAAGATAATGATTATTGTATAACATATAAACACAAGTATAAATAATCTCACACTTCAATATTCATCAACAAGTATCACTCAAGTATCCACACAATTCATATCAAATTCCAATATTCAACAAGTCACACTTACACACATACTTTCATATAACAATCATATATGTAATGCGACTCGATGCAAACTCAATGCAACTCATGCCATGTGGTACCAACACTTGTTATTTATTTTTTCGGTTTTTACATTTAAACCGGGTCCGTTCTCTAGACCAATAACACACAAAGCCCGTTCTCTAAGCTTTCAAACCCCTCTCTAGGTTTGGGACAAGTCACTAGCTCCCACGGAACTAGCAAGCATTGCCTCTTGACACAAATGATGCGTATGCAATCAACAATCATATGCAATTAAAACCGTTCTCTAATCTTAATATCATGCATATCTCAAATAATTCATCACACTTGAATTATCACACAATTGCACACACAATCACAATTCTATAATCAAGGTACTCATACTTTAAACATTATCACTACAATTAGCAAATAATGCACAAGGATCGACTCGCTCCAATCACAACTCACAAAACACAAATTACCGATTAAATATAGCATAATTAATCAATCACCAATAATTGAATCCAATATTCAATAAAACTTCACTACTCAATAAATAATCAATATTTAAATAAATAGTCCAGATTTAATAAATATTAAATATTAAATATTTAATAATTAATCACTACTTAACTTAACCTTGAGTTAATTAAGTAATATTTTGTAAAATAATTAGTTTTGAATAAAATAATAATACTAACAATCCATATATATATATATATATATATATATATATATATATATATATATATATATATATATATATATCAGCGCACCATTTGAAAGAAAAAAGGGGTGCTACTTCTAGTTACTGTTTGTCAGAATGTATCTACTGATATATGAATTCTTAAGCTCAGATTGAAGTCAAATTTGTATGATTCATATAGGCCATAGCAAAACAAATATGTACAATCGGTTATACTACTTTATTAATATATAATAATATTAACCATTTGAAAGATATTGATTGATTCTATCAATTCCAATATAGTGTGCCTATATATTACAACCATGTGCATATTTAATAAAAAGAAGGTGGGTCATACTACTACAATCATGCGCTGGAGATGTTTATGGCTAGTTCGCTACAGCAAGTTTCTAAAGGCAAGGAGTCAAATGGTCCATAGTGACGTTGGCATAGGATGCTGCTTCAACCCATTTGGCACTTGTGACATTTGCGGGCGTACTTGCAATAATCTGCCTCCATCGTCAACCAATAATATCCCGACCTCAATAGTTTCTTAGCCATTGCATGTCCTCCGGCATGGGTACCGAAAGAGCCTTCATGTACTTCCTGCATTAACAGGTCTGCTTTGTGTCTATCCACGCATCTGAGCAGAACCATGTCAAAATTCCGTTTGTACAACACGTCATCTTGGTTCAGGAAGAAGCTACCAGACAACCTTCTCAAAGTCTTCTTATCTTTAGTAGATGCCCCTGGCGGGTACTCTTGACTTTTCAAGAAACACTTGATGTCGTGAAACCATGGCTTGTCATCAGACGCCACATCAACAGCAAACACAAACGCAGGCCTGTCAAGACGAGACACTTCAATCTTGGGTACATGGTTCCACCTTTGCACTTTAATCATAGAAGAAAATGTGGCCAAGGCTTCAGCAAACTTATTCTCATCTCGAGGAATATGGTACAGCTTCACTGTTGTGAAAAACGTCAGCAATCTCCTCGTATAATATCTATACGGAATCAGATTTGCTTGGTGCATGTACCAACTCCCTTTCACTTGATTGATTACCAAAGCTGAATCACCGAAGATATCAAGGGTCTTAATTCGTAAATTAATCGCCTCCTCAATCCCCATTATACAAGATTCATACTCTGCCTCATTGTTGGTGCACCCGAAAGTTATTCGGGCAGTGAAAGGCATATGAACACCTTCCGGCGTGATAAGAACTGCTCCAACTCCGCACCCATTCATGTTGATAGCCCCATCAAACATCAAACTCCATTTGGATTCAGGGTCTGGCCCCTCCTCCGGGAGTGGTTCCTCGCAATCTTTAGCTTTGAGAAACATGATGTCCTCATCAGGGAAATCAAATTTCATGGGCTGGTAATCATCAATCGGCTGTTGCGCAAGATAGTCTGACAAGATACTTCCTTTGATGGACTTTTGAGAAGTATACTGGATATCATATTCTGTCAAAACCATTTGCCACCGTACAACTCTGCCTGTTAGTGCTGGTTTCTCGAAAATGTATTTGATAGGATCCATTTTTGAAATCAACAAAGTTGTGTGCCTGATCATATACTGCCTCAATCGCTTAGCAGCCCATGCAAGTGCATAGCATGTCTTTTCAAGCATTGAGTACTGGGGCTCACAGTCATTGAACTTTTTGCTCAGGTAGTAGATAGCATGCTCCTTCCTACCTGTCCCGTCGTGTTGACCGAGAACACAACCCATAGAACCTTCAAGCACTGTCAAATACATTATCAAAGGCCTTCCGGAAACTGGAGGCATAAGGATTGAAGGTTCCTGCAAGTATTCTTTTATTTTATCGAACGCCAATTGGCAATCGTCATTCCACTTGACCGTTTGATCTTTTCTTAGCAGTTTGAATATTGGTTCGCATGTGGCTGTTAGGTGAGATATGAACCTTGCAATGTAGTTCAATCTACCCAAAAAACCACTAACCTCTTTTTCTGTTCTCGGTTCAGGCATGTCTTGTATTGCTATCACTTTGGTAGGATCAACCTCAATCCCTTTTTCACTCACAATGAAACCCAGCAGCTTTCCAGAACGCACCCCAAAAGTGCACTTGTTCGGATTCAACCTTAAACGGAACTTTCTCAACCTTTCAAATAACTTTTTCAAGTTAATCAGATGTTCTTCTTCCGTTCGCGATTTGGCAATCATGTCATCCACATAACATTCAATCTCTTTGTGAATCAAGTCATGAAATAAGGTTACCATTGCCCGCTGGTACGTTGCCCTTGTGTTTTTCAACCCGAAAGGCATCACTTTATAACAATATGTAGCCCATGGGGTAATGAACGTGGTCTTCTCCATATCCTCAGGTGCCATCTTAATCTGGTTGTACCCGGAGAAACCGTCCATAAACGAGAACACTGAATACTGAGTTGTATTGTCAACCAGCACATCTATGTGAGGTAGTGGAAAATCATCTTTAGGACTAGCTTTGTTAAGATCTCGATAATCCACACACATTCTAACCTTTCCGTCTTTCTTTGGTACCGGCACAATGTTGGCAACCCAAGGAGGATAGTTGGTCACAGCAAGAAACCCTGCGTCCCACTGCTTCTGAACTTCTTCTTTGATTTTTATGGCCATATCGGGATGAGTCCGACGAAGTTTCTGCTTGACTAGCGGGCATTCTTCTCTCAATGGAAGCCTGTGTACGACAATATCAGTATCCAACCCTGGCATGTCTTGATACGACCAGGCGAAGATATCAACATATTCACACAACATCTCAGTCAAAGCTTTCTTTACCTCTGCTTGCAGGCTGGCACCAATCTTGATCTCTTTCTTAGCATCCTCGGTACCAATATTGATGATCTCTATGGTCTCTTGATGAGGCTGGATGGTCCTTTCCTCTTGTTTTAACAATCTGGCCAGTTCCTCAGGGAGTTCACAGCCCTTCTCATCCCCTTCTTCGGCTTGATAAATCGGTTTGTCAAAGTCATACATAGCCATAGCAGAATCGTAATCAATGGAATCCGGAGGATCAAGTCTGCACGAACGGGTTCATGCTTTATTTTAGAATTTATTTTAAAACAAAAAGAAACGAAACATTGCCATTTTATTATTTTTGTGCAAAAATAAAAATGAAAGACAGAGAATAAAATTTGAGTGCAAAATGTCCTTTATTGATGATTAAAATTGCAAATGCAAACAGGGTGGCCCTACAAATTAATCTATACGCCTTGGGCAGAGCGCAAGATTTTAACATGCATTATGGTTAGAAAAACAAAGAAAATTACTCTGTTTGAAGAGTAACTCAGATGACTTCTTCAACGGACCAATTCTGCAATGGTTGTCCCGGAGCACGTGGGCGTACCCAATTGTTTAAGTCACAGTCATTGTCAGCGCCATCTGCTGTAGCTGCACAAGATTGATCCGTATATATGACTCCCCCACTGCTGAAAGTGATGGGTCCACTGTTCTCTACAACTGAAGTCATAGAGGGTTGATAGCCAATACCAAACTTGTCCTTCTTCATTGGTGTCTCTATCAACTTGCCCCAGCCTTGGGCATTACCTGCTCTAACAACCTCGACAGCTTGCTTATAGGACGAAATGGATGTACCGGCTCTATCCGGTGTAAGAAAAGATTCAGCCACTTTATCAATATTCACCGCTTCAAATGACTGACAAAGCATTTCGTGGATTTCCCCATCCATCTCGGCTTACTTGAACGTGGACAAATGACTAACAAAAATGTCCTCATCACCACACACAGTCACAACTTGTCCTTCGAACTCGTATTTCAGCTTTTGGTGTAATGTGGATGTAACAGCCTCGGCCGCATGAATCCAAGGGCGACCTAATAAACAGCTATAAGCAGGTTGTATATCCATCACGTGGAATGTAGATTTGAACACTTGCGGTCCAATTTGCACAGGTAATTCCACTTCACCAAATACAGATCTTTTCGTCCCATCGAATGCTCTGACAACCAAATCACTTAGCCTTAAAATCAAACCATCAACCTCTAGCTTCATTAGCATCTTCTTAGGCAAGACATTGAGTGAGGAACCAGTGTCTACCAACACGTGAGACAACACTGTACCCCTGCACTCCATTGTAATTTGCAAAGCTTTGTTGTGATTTCTTCCTTCAGAAGTCAAATCTCTGCTTGTGAAACCCAATCCATGGCTGACGTTGACATTAGAAATCACACCCTCAAGCTGATTGACAGTGATTTCCTGTGGAACATAGGCTCTCTTCAATACTTTCAACAAAGCCTCCTGGTGCGCATCAGAACACATCAACAATGACAAAATTGAAATCTTCGAGGGCGTCTGGTTCAGTTGATTGACAATTTTATAATCACTTTTCTTTATTATCCTCATGAACTCTTCTACTTCATTGTCAAAGGTAATCTTGGTCTCTGTTTCAGGCACAGGCACACTCTCAGCCACCTGTTTTCCTTTAGCTTTTGCCGCGGCCTCAACTTCTTTATCACTTCGAAGGGTTTGGGGAGCAAACAACCTTCCACTCCTTGTAAAGCCTCCTACACCACCCATGTTATCAATATTTGAACTGGCCGATGTCTCGACTTCCTGCTTTTTCCCTTCATAATACACGTCTGCCCCATAATGCCATGGGATTGCTTTATTAGAGGTAAACGGAACAGGTCCTGGCACCGTGATGGTAACAGGACTGGGTCTTTCCGGCATAACACTTGCTACGGGAGCTGCCCTTACAGGTACCTGAATGTCAACAGGAGTATAATAAATTGTCACAGTTGACACCTCATCAATATCCTTCACAATCCGGTCAAACTGTAGACGGCCTTCATTGATCAGATTCTGCAAACCAACTTTCAATTTATCACAGCCATTCTCATGACTCATACACTCAGAACAATCTTGGTCACAACCTAGGAACACCTGTCCCTTCAACAGACGATCTTTTACAACCAACAATGAAGTCTTCACCTGATTGATATCTACTACCAAGTTCAACCTCTTTCCATCCTCAATAGCGTGCACATCTGCCACACCATGATTAGGCATGGGGTTCTGGATAACATTAGGAGGTAGCGAGAAATTGATTGCTTTAGCATCGATTAAGTCTTGCACTTTATTTTGAAATGCCCAACACTTCTCAGTGGTATGCCCCTGAGCACCTGAGTGGAAATCACAGCGAGCATTAACATCAAAATTAGGTGGCAAATTTCCAGCAGCAGGAGGTTTCATAGTACGAAGCTCAACCAACTTTAATTTGAGTAACTGGGGTAACAGTGTTGAATAGGTCATATGGAAAGGGTCAATTTTGCGGTCCCTCTGCCTAGATCTTTGCTGGAAATGAGGTTGCTGCTGTTGCTGAACGGCTAGTGCTGGGATCGTCACTGCACCTACCTGGTGATAAGCCTGAGAACGTCCTCTTCCCCGTCCTCTATACACAGCGTTTGTATCACCTTCTCTCCTTTTCTAACCATCGGCAAAAGGTTTCTTCGTTCCAGAGGAACCAGCTCCACTTACGTCTTGAATCTTCTCGAGTTTCAACAGACTCTCGATCCTTTCACCCGTAATCACAATGTCAGAAAATCCTGTTGATGGACAGGCAGCCAACCTATCCAGGAATGCCCCTTGCAGGGTGCCCATAAACATATCTGCCATTTCTCTTTCCAGTAAAGGGGGTTGAACCTGAGCAGTCATTTCTCTCCACCTTTGAGCGTATTCTTTAAAACTTTCTTTAGCATTCTGTGACAACCCTTGCAATTGAGTGCGGTTGGGCGCCATGTCGATATTGTACTGATATTTCTTTAGGAACGCTTCTGCCAGATCCTTCCAACTTCTCACAGCAGCTCTGTTCAATTTCATATACCAGGTCAATGAAGCTCCAGCCAGACTGTCTTAAAAGTAATGCATCCATAACTTCTCGTCGTTCGTGTGAGCTGAGATCCTCCCAAAATAAGCTTGAATATGTGTCTGAGGACACGTATTGCCATGATATTTGTCAAAAGTGGGCGGCTTGAATTTTGGAGGAATTCTGACCCCTGGTACTAGACCCAGATTAGTAACATCAATGCCCATAGAATTCTTGCACTCCATTGCCCGTATCTTCACAGCCAACTCATCGTACCTTATATCATTAGGATTACCCATATCAGCATCCAGCAGGGTAAACTGATCTTCCTGAACATCTTCCTGAACAACACCAACATTTCTGACATTTCCATTACCCAAATTACCAACAGGAGGAGGGTTGCCAACAGGAGGAGGAGTGCCATGGGTCTGCGAATTGTCAACCTGATTACCTCCCGGCGTAGTCTCTGGACGCTCGACCAGTAGTCTCAATCTCTCTTGAGTCTATGCCATACTAGTCATGAGAGTCATGAACTGGTCCATGCGTGCCCTCATTTCAGCCAAATCATTCTGCATTTGATCCATTATCCTTGCTTGATTTCTTCGAGTTGAGTATCGGTGTACGTGATTCTCAGCTATAATGCCTGAAACCAAATAAAGGTTAGAAAGACCGGAGCAAGTACCTGTTATGCCAAAATGCTTATGATTATGATGATGCAAATGCAAATGCAAACAATCATATTTAAACATTTCCAGGGTTTATCTGCTTTGATTCCAGCTTTGAAATCGGGCAAGGGATTGGACACAACATCGGAAAATAAATTCGAATCCAGAAATATTACAGAATCAATCAAAGGAAGGCCCCTTTCAAACAACTGAGAGCATTGAGACAACTACGGCTGAACCAAATATTGTAATATCATAGCATAAGAAGTCATACAGATAGGTTTGATACAATCAAAAGTGATTCCATCAATAATCCTGATGGTAACCATAGCAAAATACAAATAACAGAATTACTACAAGTCAATTCCAAATAAACTGGCTTCAATCTCCTCCAGAAGGTTCACAGTGTCTAGATGAGTAGGTCTTTCTAGCAACCCCTTGATCAGTCTGTTTCTCTTCTCGACGTCCTGATTCAGCCTAGCAATCTGCTCTTCAACATCATTGCCTTCGTGCTTTGACTTCTTGATTCCCGCTTACAGTTTGAGCTCTTCAATTTCTTTCTGTGCTACTTTCCACTTACCAAAGAAGTGCTTCTTATCTTCCTTCATTCTTTGAAGTTCTTCTTTTAACTCCCCATTTTCAATCTTGAGCTCTTCCCACATCTCCTGATATGTGGCAAGCTCGTCTTTAGTTTTGGTCAAGAGCTTCTTGGTTTCCCTGTAGGCTTTGCCGGATGATTCAGCAGTCATACTGATCTTTCTACAGTGCTGAGCTCTGTCATCAAGATCCTTCTCCCTTTTTTCCAAACGCTCTGTCAAATCTTGGACCTTCCATTTCATCTCCAAGTTGTCATGTAAAGCGCCCTGAAGTCTACTACTCATACTAGCATTTTCCTCTCTCAAATCTTGCACCACTTTTCGCTGCTTATCGAATTCTTCAATTGGTACGGTGATTCTTTCCTCTATCATTTTGGGATATAAGGGAGGCGCCCAATCAAAAGGCAAATAGTATTCTTCGACTCTCTTCTTTATCCATTGCTCATATGGAGGAAAAGTTTGATTTTTAGGCACACCCCAAACAGTTTTTCCTCTCTTCTGTTTACTAAGCCATGCTTTGGAAGCTTTATGCACCATATCTAATCCATCATCAGCCATGTGAAAATACAGAGACTCTTCCAATTCCTTTTCAACTGGGGGACTTCTTAGAGCATACCCAAACTGCCGGATAGCCAAGGAAGGGTTATAGTTAATACCTCTTTTTCTCCCTATCAATGGCACATTGGGGTATTCACCACAACTGTGCAAAATGTCTTTACCCAGCACTCCGTGATTAACCCAAACAATATCCTTAGCGTCTAGACCCATCAGACGTTGGCTCCATTTTAGGGAACTCTTAGTATCCTTGAAAGCACCTGATTGGGGTAGACGATTGGCAAACCACTTATAGAAAAGAGGTGAACAACAATGAACTGTCCCACCTCCTCTCTTCTCGTTCCTGTTGTACAAGGCATAATGAAGGTCTCCTAGTAAGGTTGGCACCGGATTCTGAGATACAAATATTTTGATAGCATTTGTGTCAACAAAATCAGGCTCATTCGAGAACAAGACAACACCATATACACAGAGAGCCAACACTGCATTGAAGGCATTCCACCTCTCTTCCTTTGCTACCTCTTGAGCCTTGTTTGCCAAGTATGATAGGTGATAACCACGAACCTTTCCCTTGCCAGAAATATCAACTTCCAAAGTTGACTTGCTCAAATAAAGAGCACCAGCCACAGCTTGGAAATCAAGATCTGCCTTCGATCCACAGAAAGGAGCACCTTCTTTGATGGAAATTCCCAGGAGGTTAGAATACTCCTCCAGAGTAGGAACCAAAACATAATCCGTCAGTACAAAGCACCTCAAGGCAGGATCATAAAACTACATCAGGGTGTGTAAGCCATCAGCTTCATATTCACTGAGGTTACGAGCAAAGGATAGGATCCAACCGTACTTTTCTTCGAACATTCCTAACACTTCCGGACTGGTCATCTCTTGTAATTTACAAATCTGACCCAGGATGAGCTTCGGGAACTTGTACACAATGGTGTTCTTCTTGCCTCTTTTGTTGTCCATCCCTATCACTACCCCTTGACTGGAATCAAAATGTCAGATACTACCTGGAAAATGAAAAAATATGAATGTTAGAGAAAAAGATGCAATACAGGGCATGGGATCAAAGTGCCAAGGGTCTGTGCTGGACTGTAATAGTTGCATAAATTCAAGGCTCAAGTTCCCCAGAATTCCAGAACAACAGAGTAACCACACAGATAAACCATACTGATAAGAAATCCAGTGTACCAGGTATGTTGAAAGTCAAGGTTACGTGCAAACCTGTAAACAACCCGTCCCTCTCACATGTGGGTACTAGAAAGGCGAGGATCCTCAATATCACGGGCTCTCAGGTCGAGAAATGATGATACATTCACCATTTCTGGTTTGGCATCATCATCAATCGATGAGGCCTCAACTGATTCCCCTCAAAAGGATATCCTATAGCAAGTTCCCAGCATTGGGTCCTCGGATCGAGAATGTGCAATGGGTTTGCCACAAAGTGTGGTCTGCCACTGTCACAACTCGGGAGGAGTGCCGCAACCGAGTCCTCAGGAATGGTCATCAGAGTTGACAGTTCCTCCAGAGAATATCTACTGGCCTGTATAGAGCATACAGTAGCAGATAGCTCTGGATAGAACCTCGTCTGATTGTAGGTCTCGTGAACACCCACACGTGGCAAAACACCACGGGAGCGACACGTCCACCCACACTAATACCTGTGTGTATGCTCAAGCCTGGGTAGTGGGCTTATCTCTCAGAATACCCTGCCCGCCAAACAGAAAACAATAGCACAATCTAGCATAATAATGATATGTAAACGCAGTAAATGCGACAAATACAGTAAAGTACAGTAAAGCGGTAATACAGTAAATAGCAATATAGTACAACAGTAAATACAGCAAAATAGAGCACCACAGTAAACACCCAATGAAAGAAAAACAGACAAGCGCTAGGATTGACTCGCTAAGGAAACCAGAGATTCTGGATTGTCCCCAGCAGAGTCACAACTGTCGCTCCCGGGATTTTCATCCAAGTATAAATGCGAAAGTGGCACCAAAACAGAGTCACTAGCAATGTGTATTTATCCCAAGAGAGGGTAAGGAAACACCGCATAAACTTGAAGGGAAGGAAAAGCATGGTCTTGCAACCAAGAGAACTGGGTTCGGGAGTCAGTTACGCGAAGGGAAGGTGTTAGCACCCCCTCACGTCCATCGTACCCGATGGGATCCACGCTTGCTTGTCTCGATCAAAGGGTGTCGTCGACTAGAGCTCCACTGCTAGAGAACTAGAAAAGAAAGGAACAGAAATGGAAAAGAAAGGAGAGACAAATGTAGGAAAAATAAAAGAAGTGCTCGAATGGGCCCTACCCAACTGCCTACGTATCTCATCGGGAACATGAGAATCAGAGCGACGTAGTTCCCCTCACTAAGGGAAAAGTCGTTTGTGTTTTTTAGGGAACGGCTAATGTTCTAGTTCAGGTGTTGCAGCTCACTGTATGGAGACTTAGGCGTTACCGTCTTGGAAGAGAACAAAGAGAAGCGCGTTCGTACGTTGAGAATGAGTAAGATGAGGAAAGAATTCCCGAAGGAAAGACGTTATTGTTTGTTTGGAGTTTTTAGAAAGAAGTGTTTTTGCAGTTATTTGTAACTTGCATTGCACTCAAGTCTAAAACATAGGAACGAATACGTCGCGTATCGTCCCCCAACAAGACGTACACGAGGTATCCTAGAAGAATGAAGGGAAACCCCCCCCCCCCCCCCCATTATTCACTTCCCACATTTAAGGCTCATGCGCAATACACGTTTAACCTTTATTAAGTGTTTTTTACTTTTGTTTTGAGATGAGAAGAAAAGCGACTCAAAGGAGGATCAAAGGTGAAAATCTAATGAGGGAGAATAAGACTCAATCTTAATTTTATCATACACGGTGATCCTATGGTTAGTGGGGTTTAAGAAATCTAATCCTAAAAGAAAGGAGAAGAACAAAGAAAGCAACTTACTTCCAAGATGGAAGTTAAGTTATTTCTAAGAGGAATGAAAGAAGATTATGAAAGCAAAGCATCATTAAATGCTTAAACAACACAAATTGAATGATTAAAAAAATAAAGGAAGAAATTAGAATGTGGATGCACATCCACACTCAAGTGCCTTACCATTGGCCCCTGAAATGGTTAGTGCAATCATTTACAAATGAAGAAACCAATTAAGATGAACAAGTAAGGCTTAAACAAGTCAAGAACCAAAGTAAAAGCATCTTAAAGGTTAAGGAAAGCATAAGGTCAGAAGGCACGTCATAAGAATTTTCTCTAATGCTATGAGATCAAACACAAATCAAGTGCACACAAACAATGCCTTAAATCACAAAGAAATGCATTATGAAAGAAGTAGATGAAAAATGAGTGGATATGCAAAGTGATCATGCATTAATGCTTCATGAAAGGTTAAAGTCAGAACCATATGTCACTTATCAATGTCTTAACATGCACATGAATCATCATACAAAACATGGATAAAATAATACAAGTAGAAGGACTAAGATGAAGTAGAAGTAAGAAGAAGTGAAACATGTTGCAATATATACACAAAATGACATATTATAGATGCATAACATGTAAAATGATTGATGAATGCACATGGGCAGTAGCATATCATTGGTGAAATGAAAATGAAACATGTAAGATGGCATACCAAATGCAAACACAATTCATGTTAAGCACAAGAGTAGGTAAGATGTGAAAACATGTCAAAAAGGTGAGTCAAAATGCATACACACAAACCAAATGCAAGTATAAACCATCATGACCTATAATTGAATTAAGAAAGAATTATAGTCTTCTAAATGAAACCCCTAATATCACTCAAAGCAAACAAGAAAGGGTGGCACAAGTGCCTCATAAAATCAAGCTAGAAGGAGGTATAAGAGTGTGCACAAAGATAGCTTCAAATGTAAATCTCTAAGCAAATATCAAAAGTACATATTAAAATCATGAAAATTGGCTCTAAACAACCTAAATTAGAAGCAAATCAAGAATCAAAAGTTCATGGCAAAAAGCAAAATGAACCATACTCAAACAAATCAACAAAATCATATTGAAACCCCTCACAAGAAGGTGCAAAGATGAACATCAAAAGGTATGATATAATGAATTTAAAAATTAAAAAAAAAAATTTTAGGTACTTTAAGTTGTTATCTAATCAATACAAAAAGAATGAATCAAAAATATGATGTGAGATGAGAGAAAGAAATCATTCAAGTGCAAGTGTCAATGAATAAGAGCTTTCAAAAAGAAATTGAAAAGAAAATATGAAATAATATGTAAAATTTCACAAAGTCAGAATTAAAAAATATATGAAATTATTTAAATGTTTCAAAGTTCCACATGAATTATTTTGTGATTTTTAGAGATGATTTGGTATTTTTAAAATATGAAAATCAAACATATATGGAAAAGAAAATAAAAAATGAAAAGAAATAGGAAGGGGGTGCAGCGTGAGTAATTCTCATGTTCAAAAATAAATTGGGCTCAGTCATTGGGGGTGCGGATATCAATAATAACCCAGTCCAACATGCGTGTGATTGTGTGTGATGAGTGTGCATGCAGTTAATGTACGCAATCAATCATGGCCATTTGATTAAATCATGATGAAAAGTAGCACAATCCAACGTATATCAAAGCAAGTCCACCATAATTAATACGTACATGTCGCTCCCGGGATTTTCATCCAAGTACAAACGCGAAAGTGGCACCGAACAGAGTCGCCAGCAATGTGTATTTATCCCATGAGAGGGAAAGGAAACACCGCATAAACCTGAGAGAAAGGAAAAGCATGGTCTTACGACCAAGAGAAGTGGGTAAGGGAGTCGGTTACGCGAGAGGAAGGTATTAGCACCCCCTCACGTCCATCGTACCCGATGGGATCCACGCTTGCTTGTCTCGATCAAAGGGTGTAAAGAAAGGAATACTGAGAAAGAACTGAAAAAGGAAAGGAGAAAGAGAAACAAATGTAGGGAAAATAAAAGAAGTGCTCGCATGGGCCCTACCCCACTGCCTACGTATCTCATCGGGAGCATGAGAATCAGAGCGACGTAGTTCCCCTCACTAGGGATGAATTGTTTGTGTTTTTTAGAGAACGGCTTACGTTCTAGCTCAGGTGTTGCAGGCTCGCTGGTCCGAGTGCGTTACCGTCTTGCAAAAGAACGAGTAGAAGCGCGTTCGTACGCTAAGAGTGAATGAGGTGAGAAAAGAATTCCCGAAGGAAAGACGTTATTGTTTGGTTTTGTCTTTTAGAAGGAAGTGTTTTGGATTTGTTTGCATATGACAGTGTATCTGGATCTTAGTCATTGGAATGTGTACATCCTCACATTCCAAGATGGAATGGGTAAGAAAGCACACTAAGAGTGAAGAAGACCCCCACACTTAGTTCCAATTGTCAAGGTTCAAACACACTAGCATACTTGTGTTTATTAAGTGTTTTGTTGATTAAGAAATGAAGAAGTGTTTTTTATTATTTGCACCTTCAACAAGTATTGCATTTAAGTCCCTCATACAAGATCAAATGTTTAACACATTGACCCAAGATGGGCTATATGCTATACATTCTAAGATTATAAGAGAAGACCCCTTATAACCTTTTCTTTATATGAAAGGCCTAAATGCAATAAATGCCTACCTTTATTATATGTTTTGAATTTTCTTTGAGATGAGAAAAGGGACTCAAGGGAGGATAAAGGTAAAAATCTATATGGACTAAGACTCAATCCTAATTGATTAGTTAAGGGAGTGATCCTAAGGTTTGTGAGGTTTCAACCTAACGTCTAAAGAAAGAATGAATTAAACAATTCACTTCTAAAGTAGAAGATGAATTGTAATTCACAAAGGGAAAGTGATGAGTTATTAAAAGAAAGCACATAAGTGCTTAACAAAACATGGAATTGTAAAAGAGAAAGGATAGAAGTTGAATGTGGATTCCTTATCCACACTCAATTGAAACTTACCAAAGCCCCTACATGGTTAGCACAATCACTTACAAGTAAAGTAAGAAAATATAATGAACAAATCAAATTCAAACAAGTTGACAAACAAAGTGAAATGAGATTGAATGCTATACATGCTTCCAAGTCAGAATGTAACTCATATTTACACAACCTAATGTTATCCTAAATGGGCATACTAAATCATGCAAACAAAATCTCAATCCAACAAGAAGCAAAGAAGAAAAGGTGAAGTGATGTGAATGTGGTTCATACTTGTGAAACAAGTGACTTAAGGTGCAAGATAAACATCAAACATGCAAAGATGAAACCCAAATGTCACAATCAGAAGTCAATTAACATGTTATACATCCTCAAACAAAACCACAACTCATGGCCCAAGTGCCTTCATGATCAAGCAAACCAAACATGAGGCATGCATTCACAAAATGAACAAGTTAAACTTCATGCTTCAAACAAATAGAAAACATACTTCAAAAATTATGACTTTCACCAATCAAACACCTTAAACACATGCCATTAACATATCAAGTCCACAAGCAATGAATCAGAACCAAAGTCACTCAACAATTAGGTCAAAGTCTCATGGAAGTTTCATGCATTCATGCTCAAAGCAACACATCAAAAGTCATCCAAAAAAGACTTAAAAATCATCTCATAAATCTCAAACATACCTCAACATATTGTGACCACAATGCAAAAAGAAAGGCATCAAAATCATTTTTTATGATCAAGAACAAAAATGCACAAAATCATATGTCACATTAAGTATGCATGCAAATGGAAATTCAAAAGAAATAATGGAACAGGGGCAAAATGGTCATAAAATCAGAAAATAAAATCATAGAAAATTTCCTAAATGTTTTAAGAATACACATGAATTTTTGTGGAATTTTATGATACCATTTGATATTTTTAAAAATTAATTATGAAACGTGTAGAAAGAAATAAAAATAAAAAAAATAAATGCAAAATGCAGGGGGGTATGAACATAGCAATTGGACAGTTCAAAATCATTGGGCTTCAATACATGGGGGTGTAATTATCAATCTGGTTAAGTCCAATTAGCACGCAAAACACCATAACTAGCGTGTTCTTCAGTCAACATAGTCAAAGCAATCCAAGCCATCAGATTAAGTCATAGTCAAACAAAAGTCAAAGTAATTGCATCCAACGCGCATACATGAACGACCACACAACATACCATGCACCACACCACAAAATGCTTAATTGAATTCAGAAAAATGGCACATGCCTCGCACATGCGTTTTAATGCGTTGTCATGCTCTTAGCCACACGATGAGAAAAAAACAACGGACAGGATTAAAACATGGCAAAAACCCTAGCTCTAACAGTCACCGGCCGGAGAGGACCTCCGGTCACCTTCTCCGGCCAACAGCCACCACCTGCAAACTCCAATTCCTCCAGAAATTCACAATACGTACACCAATCGAAAGCTGAGCTCATGTACATCCTGAATCCAACACTATTTTTCACATAACATACACGTATAGCACAAACCGATCCAAAACAAATTGCCCTAAAATCACATCTAAACTCCTAAAGAGCCTATCAACTAGACAGAACTCACGCATAGCTCCTAATAAGCTCCAAACATCATAAAACAAGCTTAAATCACAAGAATACAATGCATTAAAATTGAGTGAAATAAACCTGAAATTGATGAGGCTTCGGAGTGCTCTTCAGAAAACCAGAGATCCTAGCTTCTCCTTCAACCTTGAAGCTTCACAAACTAAGCAAAATAAATGCTATAACTCGTTGTCTTGAAAGCAGGGAGATCCAATGTTGAACAATGCTTGCAGCAATCTTGAGGACTGTGCTGAAATCTCCTTCAATCCAATGCCATTGATGATGATGAGTTGAGGTGGATGAAGATGAATGATTCGTGCACAGAGAGAGAGAAAAAGCTTAGGGAAGATTGAGAGAGTGAGAGTGTTCTTGAGAGTGGAAATGAAAAGTGAAGTTGAAAATGAATTTGTGAAGAGAAGTTTCGTTTTATAGTGAGCTAGGAAGTGAGTTGGGTGACTGAGTTGGGTGAGTTCACTCTAACTAACTGAGTCAGTTAGTTAGAGGCGAGTTGATCTTGGGTTTTTTATGGTGTGGGTGATGCTTAGAGTGTTATGATGAGGATGAAGAGAATGAAGCTGCAGCAAGCAACTTGTTATACAAGTTTGTCTTCTTTCCACTTCTATGCATGAGCCACACACGTGACCTGGTGAATGCAAAGGTGTTTGGCTAAATGAAGCAAAGGTTGGTCAGTGTGATCAAGCATGCGCAAACTAATTCAATCAGCAATAAATTCCACTTGCTTTTTTTCTGGTTTTATGTGACAGTGAGAACAATAGAGATAGGGTGATTTGAGGATGAATTACTCCATGTAAGGTGAATGATTTGGTGAGCTCGTGGGTTCATTTGAAAGAGAGCACATTGGAGCACAATGCTGATGTGAAAATTGAAGTGAAATGAGGTTGGAATAAGTTGCAAAATGACTTAAAATACACAAGTTTGGGAGCTGGTTATGGGGCGCAGACTTGTGGCATGACCTGGTTGTGACCTGGTCAAATTTCAGTTGCAATGACCATTCTTTGAGCCATCATAACTCCTTAACCTTTGATCAGATGAAAAATTGATAAACACCAACTTTGAAGATCTCACATAGAGGAACAACTTTGATGTTGAAAGATTTTCCATTTGAAGCCTCTAATCATGAGTAATTGATCCATACATTTGGCCCACCATGTGTTTGTGAAAATGACTGCGCGCGTGCCTTGAAAATCTTGGTCATGACCTAGTTTTGAACCTACTTTGCTCAAACTTTGGTCAATCATATCTCACTCAATTTTTATCCAATGGAGATGTTCTACCCATGGATTTGAAGCTCAAAGCAAGGCCTTTCATTGAGGCAGAGTGGAATTTTCATTTGGTGCTTCAATTTTAAATGGCCTTGGTTCAAATTCTGATGCAAAATGGCCAAAACTTGCTATTTTTAGTAACCCCACTTCATCCAAAAATGGCAACTTTCCACATCTTGATTTTTTCATGATTCCTTTGGAGTTTCTTGATCAAATTTTGTACATTGGACATATGTAACATGAATTTCATGAATTTGGCCTCAAAAAGTCAAGAGTTGACTTTTTCCTCTGATTATTTGACTTTGCCCCAATTTCTCTGATTCTTGATCTTTCTTCCAATTGAACCACTTCTAAAACCAATTGAGATGCAATCTTCCACACACATACACTTAAGAACATGTAGAATACCATGACAACAAGCTTTGTCCAAAAAATCAAACATTCCCTGATTTAATGGGAAACCCTAGTTTTGACCCCCTTTGGTTAGGAGGAAATTGCACATCTTCCAAATCCAAATTCCTCAGAGTATGTTGTGTATCCTCTTAAAGGATGATGAGAAATGCCACTTGAGAATGATTTTGAATCAATGAGCTATCTCTTTTGAGGGTTTTCCTTCAATTTTTGAATCTCTTGCATAGTGAAAGATGTAGTGCTTCAATCTTCCATTGAATCTCACTTCCTTGAGGTTTTGGAAGATCAATTGAGATAGTATGAGACATGAGAGACCTCTTGGCTTGCCTAGAGCCAACTTGATTGACCTTTTTGTGCTTTGAATGATCCCTTGATTGTCCACCTTCCACCTGATCACATGCCCTGATGGTAAGAAGGATGCCATGCTTCATTTTTCTATGTTAAATGCAATGCAATGCTAATGAAATGGATATGATATGATAAATGATAATGCCATGCTATGATGCCAAAAGGGGAGAGCAAATTTTGGGGTATTACAGCTGCCCCTATTCAAGCGCTGTAGACCTGAATGCCTGAAAGCGATTGCTTTCGGACTTTCAAGGTATATAGTGATTGAATACCAAATATAACCAAAAATTTGCTCTGGATGGTGAAGAAGAAAAGGGATATAAACCCAACGAGACTGCTGGATTGAATCTTCGATGAAACGTCGGAGAGATCTGTCTTTTGAACGATGCCAGACGACTACTGGCTTGCCACGCTACTGGTGGACTTTAATACTGTCTTTTATTGAATTCCAGACGACTACTGGCCTGCCACGCTACTGGTGGACTTTAATAATGTCTTTTTGAACGACGCCAGACGACTACTGGCTTGCCACACTACTGGTGGACTTTAATAATGTCTTTTATGCAACTCCAGACGACTACTGGCCTGCCACACTACTGGTGGACTTTGCAGCTTCGTGCCACCCGAAGATGGACTTTTGCCAATCCACTGTTGGACTTTTAGAATATGCCACCCTTAGATGGACCTTTCGCCATTCCACTGTTGGACTTTTAGCTGCTTTGCCACCCGAAGATGGACTTTTGCCAATCCACTGTTGGACTTTTGCCACCCGAAGACGGACTTTTGCCAATCCACTGTTGGACTTTTGCCACCCGAAGACGGACTTTTGCCAATCCACTGTTGGACTTTTGCCACCCGAAGACGGACTTTTGCCAATCCACTGTTGGACTTTTGCCACCCGAAGACGGACTTTTGCCAATCCACTGTTGGACTTTTGCCACCCGAAGACGGACTTTTGCCAATCCACTGTTGGACTTTTGCCACCCGAAGACGGACTTTTGCCAATCCACTGTTGGACTTTAAGAATTTGCCACCCTTAGATGGACCTTTCGCCAATCCACTGTTGGACTTTTGCCACCCGAAGACGGACTTTTGCCAATCCACTGTTGGACTTTTGCCACCCGAAGACGGACTTTTGCCAATCCACTGTTGGACTTTAAGAATTTGCCACCCTTAGATGGACCTTTCGCCAATCCACTGTTGGACTTTAAGAATTTGCAAAATTGTATTACTCTCTGCATCCGTGTCAGACATCTCTGCTGATTCTGCTGAGGAACAATGATCAATGACTTGACTTTAGAGGTTCCTGAGAGGATAATATCTCTGCTGGCGAATGGATGAACAATCCGTCTACTTCGAATTGTCAAGCTTGCCAACAATAAATTGGACTTTAAGATATGAGGGAATGATGACTCTGCCAGGAATTATTCCATCTGTTTGGGGCTGGATTCTAGTCACAGCAACTCCGCTGGGGATGAGAATTTTTGAATGACGTCCTGCTGGGGAAATGAGCCATTAAAACTCTGCTTGGGGATTTATTCAACCCAAAATCCTTTATAGGGATTATCAACCTTCTGACCCGGCTGGGGAAAGACTGTGCCATCCTTGTTGAGGAATAGATTCTGCCGATCTTATAAACTTCTGCGGGGAGAACGACAACTCAGCTGGGGAGTATTGCTGACAAGATTCGATGCTGACATTTGTGGGGATACCATGACCAGAGATACGATCTTGCTGGGTATCAGGGCTACTCTGCCAGGGATATGCAAATCCTGGTTAGAACATTCCCCTGCAACTTGCTACGAAGAGTCATTAGAGATCTGTTGGGGAAACCCAAAGCAAATCCACAGTAGTCTGCTGAAGAATGTGACTATCGAGCTTAGGATAAGTACTACAATGCCCCATGTTAGGCGAGCCTTCCCTTAGACAATTCCGTTGGGGATGGCGAGTTTATAACAAACTCTGTTGGAGGAAACTGCTTTAAAACGTCTCGTGCTGGGGAATGCCTTTTGAGAGGATTTTACAGAAGACCAACTGTCCTCAAACTCTACTGGGGGTGATCAACACTTCATGCTGGGGAAACAACATGCCCCATGCTTAAGAAAACCAACAATTTGTCCCCAAAGCGGATGTCATAAGAGGATTTTACAGAAGATTTAGCCTCTTCAAACTCCTGTGACTTCGCTGGGGATAATGACCATCAGTTTCGGTGTCGATGAGACCACCCTTTTGGGGAACCTGTGACCGTTACCGACACAGAAAAGCTTGTAGTTGTTGGAAGTACTGAATGAGAGAATCGACTTAATAAGATACAACGGTACCCAGTTGAACTTAATTCGCTGAGATCGACCCGATGAACGCCGATCTCCTTACCCATAATTGCCCCAGTCTTTTGCGTGGGGTGATTTATTGCTAGTCTTGTGCTTAAAATCATCTGCACCTGCTACCTGCAACAAAAGAATATGCCCACATGCCCCGAATATTGCGTGGCTAGAATCCATCATCCGGGAGTATTCAACATTCGAAGTAATTTCAAATGTTTTTTCTGCGCATGTTATTGTAAGGCTGCCATGTTTTCAAATGCAATGTTTTATCAAAAATTAGGACGTTTTTGCAAACAAAGCAATAAAACAAAAATAGAGAGCTTTTTATTGAAATTCAATTTATTGACTGAGAGCCCAGAATAGGCAATTACATCCGGAAGCAATCCCTGGAAAGAGGTGATCGCTGAAAATTGAGAAAAGAAACTATCCTAATGGCAATGTGAAAACGGAATTCCACTGAGTTTCCATTCTGTTATGACCAGTATGTCTTCAAAACTCCCCGACCTTGCCTTCTGAGGAATGATCAGACCGATTCCTATCCTTCAGAACGTCAGTTGTTCAAACGGTGACAGGGTACAGATAACTCAAACCGTAGTCATTCGCTTAAATCCCTCTTTTGTGTGGACCGCCCTTTCAGGTTTTCGATCCACCAGGATACCCTTTTTTGCCTAAGTTGCCCTTTCGGGTTTTCAACTTACCGGGTGTACAAAATTTTTTCAATTATATCCCTAATTTTTGCCCGAACCTTATTCTGTTTTTGGTTCGCCGGGATGCCCTTTTTTGCCTGGATTTTTTTATTTTTATTATCCAGCGGGTCTATTTATGCGAAGTATTTTTTGACTACGTCCGAGTTGACAGGGGATGAAAAGTCTTCGCCATCCATGGTTGTAAGCAATAAAGCTCCGCCCGAAAAGACCTTTTTAACCACGAATGGACCTTCATAATTAGGAGTCCATTTGCCCCTGTGATCTGTATTGGGAGGAAGGATCCTTTTGAGTACCACATCTCCGACTTTGTAAACCCGAGGACGCACCTTTTGGTCAAATGCCTGTTTCATTCTGCGCTGATATAGTTGCCCATGACATACAGCCGCCAATCGCTTTTCCTCAATAAGGCTCAACTGATCAAATCTGGCTCGTACCCATTCAGCTTCATCTAGCTTAACATCCATCATGACTCTGAGGGACGGAATCTCTACTTCAACCGGTAGCACTGCCTCCATACCATATACGAGTGAGAATGGGGTTGCCCCAGTGGACGTGCGTACCGACGTTCGATACCCATGCAAAGCGAATGGTAACATCTCATGCCAATCTTTGTACGTGACAACCATCTTCTGTACAATCTTCTTGATATTTTTGTTGGCCGCTTCGACCGCGCCATTCATCTTTGGGCGGTACGGAGAAGAATTGTGATGCTCGATTTTGAAGTCCCGGCATAACTCAGCCATCATCTTATTGTTCAAATTAGAACCATTATCAGTAATGATTCTTTCGGGAACTCCATATCGGCAAATGATATCCCGTTTTAAGAAACGAGCGACCACTTGTTTTGTAACATTGGCATAGGATGCGGCTTCAACCCATTTGGTGAAGTAATCAATTGCCACCAAGATGAAACGATGACCATTGGAAGCTGTAGGCTCAATCTTTCCGATCATATCAATGCCCCACATGGCAAACGGCCAAGGCGACGACATGATGCTCAACGGATTTGGAGGCACATGCACCTTGTCTGCATAGATCTGGCATTTATGGCATTTGCGGGCATATTTGCAACAATCTGACTCCATAGTCAACCAATAATATCCCGACCTTAACAACTTTTTAGCCATTGCCTGCCCTCCGGCATGGGTACCGAAAGAGCCTTCGTGCACTTCAATCATCAACAAGTCTGCTTCATGTTTATCCACACATCTAAGCAGGACCGTGTCAAAATTTCTTTTATACAGCACGCCATCTTTGTTCAAGAAGAAACTACCAGCTAACCTTCTCAACGTCTTCCTGTCTTTGGACGATGCCCCGGACGGGTACTCTTGACTTTTCAAGAAACACTTAATGTCATGAAACCATGGCTTGTCATCAGACGTTGCATCGACCGCAAACACAAATGCTGGTCTGTCAAGGCGGGATACCTCAATCTTAGGTACATGGTTCCATCCTTGCACTTTGATCATGGAAGACAAAGTGGCCAAGGCATCAGCGAACCTATTCTCATCTCGAGGAATGTGGTACAGTTTCACTGTTGTGAAAAATGTCAGCAATCTCCTCGTATAATCTCTATACGGCACTAGATTTGCTTGGTGCGTGTACCAACTCCCTTTCACTTGATTGATTACCAAAGCTGAATCACCGAATATATCAAGGGTTTTAATCCGTAGATTAATCGCCTCCTCGATCCCCATTATACAAGCTTCGTACTCTGCTTCATTGTTGGTGCATCCGAAAGTTATTCGGGCAGTGAACGGCATATGAACACCTTCCGGCGTGATAAGAACTGCTCCAACTCCGCACCCATTCATATTGACAGCCCCATCAAACATCAGACTCCATTTGGATTCAGGGTCTGGCCCCTCCTCCGGAAGTGGTTCCTCACAGTCTTTAGCTTTGAGAAACATGATATCTTCATCAGGGAAGTCAAATTTCATGGGTTGATAATCATCAATCGGCTGTTGCGCAAGATAGTCGGACAAGATACTTCCTTTGATGGCCTTTTGTGAAGTATACTGAATGTCATACTCTGTCAAGACCATTTGCCACCGTGCAACTCTGCCTGTCAATGCTGGTTTCTCGAAAATATACTTGATAGGATCCATTTTTGAAATCAACAAGGTCGTGTGCCTAACCATATATTGCCTCAATCGCTTAGCGGCCCATGCAAGCGCACAGCATGTCTTTTCCAGCATTGAGTATCGGGACTCACAATCATTGAACTTTTTGCTCAGGTAGTAAATAGCATGCTCCTTCCTACCTGTCTCGTCATGTTGACCGAGAACACAACCCATGGAACCTTCAAGCACTGTCAGATACATTATCAGCGGTCTCCCTTCAACTGGAGGCATTAGAATCGGAGGTTCCTGCAAGTATTCTTTTATCTTATCGAATGCCAATTGGCAATCGTCATTCCACCTGACCGTTTGGTCTTTCCTTAACAATTTAAATATTGGCTCACACGTGGCTGTTAGGTGAGATATGAACCTTGCAATGTAGTTCAATCTACCCAAGAAACCACGAACCTCTTTTTCTGTTCTCGGTTCAGGCATTTCTTGTATTGCTTTCACCTTGGCAGGATCAACCTCGATTCCTCTTTCGCTCACAATGAAACCCAGTAACTTTCCAGAACGCACCCCAAACGTGCACTTGTTAGGATTTAATCTCAGACGGAACTTTCTCACCCTTTCAAACAGCTTTTTCAGGTTAACCAGATGTTCCTCTTCGGTTCTCGACTTGGCAATCATATCATCTACATAACATTCGATCTCCTTATGAATCAAGTCATGAAACAATGTCACCATCGCCCGCTGGTACGTTGCCCCTGCGTTTTTCAACCCAAAAGGCATTACTTTATAACAATATGTACCCCACGGAGTAATGAACGTGGTCTTCTCCATGTCTTCAGGTGCCATCTTGATCTGGTTGTACCCGGAGAACCCGTCCATAAATGAGAACACTGAAAATTGAGCTGTATTATCGACCAGCACATCAATATGAGGTAGTGGAAAATCATCTTTCGGGCTAGCTTTATTAAGATCTCGATAATCCACACACATTCTCACTTTTCCATCTTTCTTCGGTACTGGCACGATGTTGGCTACCCATGGCGGATACTTTGTCACAGCAAGAAAACCAGCGTCCCACTGCTTCTGGACTTCCTCCTTAATCTTTAAAGCCATGTCGGGGTGAGTCCGACGAAGTTTCTGCTTGACTGGCGGACATTCTTCTCTCAATGGCAGCCTGTGCACAACAATATCTGTATCCAACCCCGGCATGTCTTGATACGACCAGGCGAAGATGTCAACATACTCGCGCAACATTTCCATCAAAGTTTGCTTCACATCTGCTTGCAAGCTGGCACCAATCCTGATCTCTTTCTTGGCGTCCTTAGTACCAATATTGATGATTTCTACAGTCTCCTGATGAGGCTGGATGACCCTTTCCTCTTGTTTCAACAATCTGGCCAGTTCTTCAGAAAGTTCACAATCTTTCCCATCCCCTTCTTCGGCTTGATAAATCGGATTGTCAAAGTCATACATGGCCATATCAAAATCGTTATCAGTGGTATCCGGAGGATCAAGTCTGCATGAACGGGTTCATGCCTTATTTTAGAATTTATTTTTAAGCAAAACAAAAGAAAATGAAACATTGCCATTTTATTTTTTTGTGCAAAAATAAAAACTGAAAGACAGAGAACAAAATTTGATTGCAAAACGTCCTTTATTAATGATTAAACATTGCAAATGCAACCATGGTGGCCCTACAAATGAATCTATACGCCTTGGGCAGAGCGCAAGATTTTGTCATGCATTATGGTTAGAAAAAACAAAGAAAAATTACTCTGTCTGAAGAGTAACCCGGATGACTTCTTCAACGAACCAGTTCTGCACTTGTTGTCCCGAAGCATGAGGGCGTACCCAGTTGTCCAGGTCACAATTACTGTCAACACTATCCTCTGCGACTGCACAAGACTGGTCCATGTAGATAATTCTCCCACTATTGAAAGTAATGGGTCCCCTGCTCCCCGCATCTGAAGTTGTAGAGGGATGATAACCAATACCAAATTTGTCTTCCTTCATTGGGGTCTCTATCAACCTGCCCCAACCTTGGGCGTTGCCTGCCCTGACGACCTCGACAGCTTGTTTGTAAGATGAAATGGAGGTACCAGCCCCAACTGGTACAGAAGAAGACTCAGGTGCATCGTCAATATTGACTGCTTCGAATGATTGGCACAGCATCTCATGAATTTCCCCATCCATTTCAATGTACTTGAACGTGGACAAGTGACTCACAAAGATGTCTTCTTCCCCACACACTGTCACAACCTGCCCTTCAAACTCATACTTCAGCTTTTGATGTAGAGTAGAAGTAACAGCCCCGGCTCCGTGAATCCAAGGGCGTCCCAATAGGCAGCTATATGCAGGTTGTATGTCCATTACATGGAACGTGGATTTGAATACCTGTGGTCCAATTTGTACGGGCAATTCCACCTCACCAAACACAGATCGTCTAGTTCCATCGAATGCTCTGACCACCAATTCACTAGGCCTTAAGATCAAACCATCAACTTCCAGCTTCATCAATGCCTTCTTGGGCAAGACATTGAGTGACGAACCAGTGTCTACCAGTACATGAGATAACACTGCGCCCTTACACTCCATCGTGATATGCAAAGCCTTATTATGGTTTCTTCCTTCAACAGTCAAATCTCTACTTGTAAAGCCCAAGCCATGGCTGACATTAACATTGGAGATTACGCCCTCGAGCTGATTAACAGTAATTTCTTGTGGCACGTACGCACTCTTCAACACTCTCAACAACGCCTGTCGGTGCGCATCAGAGCACAACAATAGTGACAGGATTGAAATCTTTGAAGGGGTCTGATTCAGTTGGTCCACAATCTTATAATCGCTTTTCTTGATTATCTTCATAAATTCTTCCATTTCCTTATCAAAAGTAATCTTTGTCTCTGCTTCAGGTGTAGGCGCACTTTCAACCACCTGTTTACCCTTAGCCTTTGCTGCAGCTTCTGCCTCTTTATCACTTCTCAAGGTTTGGGGAGCGAACAACCTTCCACTCCTTGTAAAGCCCCCTACACCCCCTACATTATCAATATTTGGGCTGACTGACGACTCAACTTCCTGTTTTTTACCTTCGTAATATACATCTGCCCCATAGTGCCATGGGATAGCCTTCGTAGACGTGAACGGAATTGGTCCTGGCACCGTGATAGTGACAGGACTGGGCCTTTCTGGCGCAACACTCGCCACGGGAACTGCATTGACCGGCATTTGAATCTCAGCGGGAGTGTAATAGATGGTCACGGTTGATATCTCATCAGTGTCTTTCACGACTCTGTCGAACTGTAGACATCCTTCATCGATCAGATTCTGTAAACCCATCTTCAACTTATCACAGCCGTTCTCCTGATTCATGCACTCAGAGCAATCTTGATTACAGCCCGGGAACACCTGTCCCTTCAATAAACGATCTTTTACCACCAACAAAGAAGTTTTCACTTGATGGATATCTGTCACCAGATTCAATCTCCTCCTATCTTCAATAGCGTACACATTTGCTGCACTATGATCAGGCATGGGATGCTGAGTAATATTCGGAGCGGGAGAGAAATTGATGGCTTTAGCATCAATCAAATCTTGTACTTTATGATGGAAAGCCCAGCATTTTTCAATGGAGTGCCCCTGAGCACCTGAGTGGAACTCACAACGAGCATTAGCATCGAAGTTAGGTGGCAGGTTTCCAGCAACCGGAGCTTTCATAGTACGGAGTTCTACCAACTTTAACTCGAGTAGCCGGGGCAACAGCGCGGCATAAGTCATAGGGAGAGGATCCATCTTACGATCCCTCTGTCTAGACCTTTGCTGGAAAAAGGGTTGTGGCTGTTGAACTTGTTGTTGGGGTTGTTGTTTCTGAACGGACGGTGTGGGGATTGTCACAGCATCTACCTGATAATAAGCTCGAGAACGCCCTCCGCCTCGTCCTCTAAACACAGCATTTGTATCACCTTCTCTTCTTTTCTGGTTACTAGCAAACGGTTTCTTCGTCCCCGAAGAGCCAGCCCCACTCACATCCTGGATCTTTCCAAGCTTTAACAGACTTTCAATTCTTTCTCCCGCAATCACAATATCAGCAAATCCAGTCGACGGACAAGCAGCTAATCTATCCAGATAGGCCCCTTGCAATGTGCCCATGAACATATCTGCCATTTCTCTGTCTGACAAGGGAGGTTGAACCTGGGCAGCCATTTCCCTCCACCTCTGTGCATATTCTTTGAAACTCTCCTTGGCATTTTGTGACAACCCCTGCAATTGAGTGCGGTTGGGCGCCATGTCAATATTATACTGGTATTGCTTCAGGAACGCTTCTGCCAGATCTTTCCAATTCTTCACAGCAGCTCTATTCAACTTCATGTACCAGGTCAAGGATGCCCCAGCCAGACTGTCCTGAAAATAGTGCATCCATAGCTTCTCGTCATCCGTATGGGCTGAAATCTTCCCAAAGTAAGCTTGAAGATGCGTTTGGGGACACGCATTGCCGTGATACTTATCAAAAGTGGGCGGTTTGAATTTAGGGGGAATTCTGACTCCTGGGACCAGCCCCAAGCTAGTAACATCAATACCCATAGAGTTCTTGCATTCCATGGCCCTGATCTTTTCTGCTAACTCATCATACCTTCGATCACCTTGATTACCCACATCAGCATCCAGCAGAGTAAATTGGTCTTCCAGAGTATCTTCAAGAGTAACACCAGCATGCCTACCATTTCCATTACCCCGATTGTTACCACCAGGAGGAGGGTTGCCACCGGGAGGAGGAACGCCATGTCCCTGTGAATTGTCATGATGATCACCTTCGGGCCCGTTGTCGGGACGCTCTACCAGAAGCCTCAGTCTCTCCTGATTTTGCGCCATGCCAGTCATGAGGGTCATGAACTGGTCCATACGCGCCCTCATTTCCGCCAAATCACTTTGCACTTGATCCATGATTCTTACTTGATTTCTTCGCGTCGAATATCGGTGAATATGATTCTCCGCTATACTGCCTGAAACCAAATAAAGGTTAGAGACCCTGCAACGAGTACCTGAAAAGCAAGTAACAAAAATGCAAAATGATATGCAATGCCATGCAATGCTATGTTTGTCATTTCCTAGGTGCTTTTATACCCTGATTCCAATCCAACCACAGAAATCTGAAGACCAGAAATTGTGATATAAAGAGACGTGTCGTGGTCATGTGCTTGTGCGCAGCTATCTGATAAGAAATAATCCCGAATAAAACTGCTCATACTCATTCAATAAAATATTCAAGTACATTTAAGAAAGGTTCAACCGCAAATGCAATACAAGGAAGAAATGGATCCATCAACAAACCTGATGGTATCCATTAACAACAAAATACAGGGAAAAGCACATCAATCTGACAATTCCACACCCTTCAGCTTATCACTTGAATACTTGATTTCCTCAAAAAGTATACGGGTACGCTGGTGATTCGGCTTTTCAATCATTTCTTTGATCAAGACATCCCTTTTCTCAAGAGCTTCATTTAAAGAACCCATATGCAGCATCAGAGCTTCGTCATCACACACTCCTTTGTGTCTCTTTATGCCGGCTTGCGTCTTGAGTATCTCCCTTTCTATCATGACGTCTTCAAGCTCTTTCTTGGTATTCTTCAACTGGCTTCTAGCTTCTTCTAACTGTTCTTGACTCTTACCGAGGCTTTCCCGATACTTTCTCCTCTGCTCATGTGCCTTTTTAAGCTCCTCGTCTTTAGCCTTCGACTGATCCTTTAACTCGGCATTTTCAATTCTGACTTCATCCCAAGCTTGACGAAGTTGAGCTAATGAATCCTTGCTTCGGGCTAAAGCCTGTTTTGTAATCTTGTGAGCCTGACTAGTGTCATCTGCTCCCAAAGTAAGTTTCCGAAAGTACCGAGCTCGGTCATCAAAATCTTCCTCTTTGTCAGCCAAGGTTTTTTCCGCTTTCAAGGCTCTCTTTTCCAACTCTTTGTTGTCAGCTAGAGCTTTCTGAAGGCATCTGCTCATTCCAGAATTTTCTATCTGCAGCTCTCTGACCATTTTCTTCCACTTCTCACATTCTTCAATAGCCACCATGGTGGGTTGTTCTGGCTGTACTGAACATAAAAGAGGTCCCCTTGAAAAGGGTAAAAGCAATTCCTTTACTTTCGTCTCCATCCACCTGTCATATTCAGGATAAGATCTACAATCTCCTTTTCCAAAAACTGCTTTTCCAATTTTGTGCTTATCTTTCCAAGCATTCACTACTTCTACCACCTTCGCATCTTTAGTTCCTGTAAAGAATAAAGATTCTTCCACATCTTGCTCTGTAGGAGGATCCCTGGAAGCATACCCAAACTGTCGGATGGCCAAAACTGGATTATAATTGATCCCTCCTTTTCTGCCAATCAAAGGCACATTTGGAAAATTTCCGCATCTTGTGACAAGCTCTATTCTCAATAACCGGTGGTCAAACCATACAATGTTATCAGCAGTTAAACTCATCAATCGTTTAGACCATTTCGCCACATCTTTGGTTTCCACAAAGGCACCTGTCTGAGGCAAATGTTTGAAAAACCAATGACTCAGCAGTGGAGTGCAACAACTAACAGATCCTCCCCTCCTTTTCTCATTCTTATAGTGCACAGAATGATAAAAATCTCCTAACAAAGTAGGGACTGGATTTTTAAGGACAAAAACTCTCGTTGCTTGCATATCCACAAAGTCTTGCTGATTGGGAAAGAAAACTAGGCCATATATGCAGAGAGCCAGAATGGAATTGTAAACCGTCCAATTTTTAGCACTTGCAGCCTCTTGGGCCTGTCCAACCAGAAATTCTAAATGAAATCCGCTAACTCCATTTTTACTGCTCACACCGCTCTTTATCAATGCCTGATCCATTTGTAAAGCAGCAGCAATTTCTTTTACGCTGGGAGAACTACCAGAGAAGAATGGTATTGCCGACGTGATCGGAATTCCCAAAATAAATGAGAATTCTTCCAGTGTTGGCATCAAAATGTAATTTGAAAAAAGAAAGCACCTCAACGAAGGCTCGTAGAACTGCAGCAGAGTGTGCAAAGCATCATGTTCATACTTGGTGATTGTACGGACCATCCCAACCAAATTCCCGTAGCTCTTCTGAAACCTATCAAGAATACCCGGACCAGCCATATCTATAACTTTGAGCAATGAATCCAAGACAGGATCTGGAAACTTGTAAGACACATTGTTCTTTCTCTCGGCGACGATCTCTGTTGAACCCATGGATTGGAATCAGAAATGTATTATGCACCTGAAAATGACAAACATAACTGTTATGATATGATAATGCAATGCAAAAGGGCATGTGATCAGGTAATCAAATGTCGGTGTCTGTATTGAACTGTGTGCACTGTGTCTCTGTACTGAATCTGGCAATATCTGAGATGAACACTTAAATCACTGTCATAGGATACAATGTCTGAAATCATCATAGAATCACAAGTAAGGTAGGTAGGAGGCTGGGTTTCCTGCAAACCTGTAAACATCCCGCCCATGCTCACATGTGGTTCTTAGAAAATAAGGCTTGTCAGCTTCGGAGGTTTGAGAAACAATAGCACATTCAGCCCGTAGGATACAATGCTATGCCAATCAAAGAGGTCGTCCACTGACTCCCCTTAGAAAATAAAGGTCATCCTATGCAAGTTCCAAAGTGGGCCCTCGGGTGCGAATGGGTTTGCCACAGAATGTGGTCTGCCATTGTCACCACTAAAGAGGGATATTTCCACTAAGGTCCTCATGATCGGTCACTAGAGTCGACAGCTCTCTAGATCTACATCCTGGAATACGCAAGATGCGTATGCCACGACGTGTCCCAAGATAGCCTCATCTAGCTGTGAATTTCGTGAACACCCAACGCACTCCAAACGGCACGTAGGTCCCACTACTCTCCACTCTAATTCTAAGTGTATACTCAAGCCTGTGTAATGGGCTTATCTCTCAGAAATCCCATCCCGCCAAACAGACAAAGCAGTGTCCAACACAACAGTAATAATATGATATGTAATGCTAAAAAGCAGTAAATACAGTAATGTACAGTAAAGCAGTAAATAACCATACAATAAAATGGTAAATATAGCACAACATTAAACACCCAATGAAAGAAAAACAGACAAGCGCTAGGATTGACTCGCTTAGGGATGGACCAGCAATAGGTCAAAATCTATTTCCCCAGCAGAGTCGCCAGCTGTCGCTCCCGGGATTTTCATCCAAGTACAAACGCGAAAGTGGCACCGAACAGAGTCGCCAGCAATGTGTATTTATCCCATGAGAGGGAAAGGAAACACCGCATAAACCTGAGAGAAAGGAAAAGCATGGTCTTACGACCAAGAGAAGTGGGTAAGGGAGTCGGTTACGCGAGAGGAAGGTATTAGCACCCCCTCACGTCCATCGTACCCGATGGGATCCACGCTTGCTTGTCTCGATCAAAGGGTGTAAAGAAAGGAATACTGAGAAAGAACTGAAAAAGGAAAGGAGAAAGAGAAACAAATGTAGGGAAAATAAAAGAAGTGCTCGCATGGGCCCTACCCCACTGCCTACGTATCTCATCGGGAGCATGAGAATCAGAGCGACGTAGTTCCCCTCACTAGGGATGAATTGTTTGTGTTTTTTAGAGAACGGCTTACGTTCTAGCTCAGGTGTTGCAGGCTCGCTGGTCCGAGTGCGTTACCGTCTTGCAAAAGAACGAGTAGAAGCGCGTTCGTACGCTAAGAGTGAATGAGGTGAGAAAAGAATTCCCGAAGGAAAGACGTTATTGTTTGGTTTTGTCTTTTAGAAGGAAGTGTTTTGGATTTGTTTGCATATGACAGTGTATCTGGATCTTAGTCATTGGAATGTGTACATCCTCACATTCCAAGATGGAATGGGTAAGAAAGCACACTAAGAGTGAAGAAGACCCCCACACTTAGTTCCAATTGTCAAGGTTCAAACACACTAGCATACTTGTGTTTATTAAGTGTTTTGTTGATTAAGAAATGAAGAAGTGTTTTTTATTATTTGCACCTTCAACAAGTATTGCATTTAAGTCCCTCATACAAGATCAAATGTTTAACACATTGACCCAAGATGGGCTATATGCTATACATTCTAAGATTATAAGAGAAGACCCCTTATAACCTTTTCTTTATATGAAAGGCCTAAATGCAATAAATGCCTACCTTTATTATATGTTTTGAATTTTCTTTGAGATGAGAAAAGGGACTCAAGGGAGGATAAAGGTAAAAATCTATATGGACTAAGACTCAATCCTAATTGATTAGTTAAGGGAGTGATCCTAAGGTTTGTGAGGTTTCAACCTAACGTCTAAAGAAAGAATGAATTAAACAATTCACTTCTAAAGTAGAAGATGAATTGTAATTCACAAAGGGAAAGTGATGAGTTATTAAAAGAAAGCACATAAGTGCTTAACAAAACATGGAATTGTAAAAGAGAAAGGATAGAAGTTGAATGTGGATTCCTTATCCACACTCAATTGAAACTTACCAAAGCCCCTACATGGTTAGCACAATCACTTACAAGTAAAGTAAGAAAATATAATGAACAAATCAAATTCAAACAAGTTGACAAACAAAGTGAAATGAGATTGAATGCTATACATGCTTCCAAGTCAGAATGTAACTCATATTTACACAACCTAATGTTATCCTAAATGGGCATACTAAATCATGCAAACAAAATCTCAATCCAACAAGAAGCAAAGAAGAAAAGGTGAAGTGATGTGAATGTGGTTCATACTTGTGAAACAAGTGACTTAAGGTGCAAGATAAACATCAAACATGCAAAGATGAAACCCAAATGTCACAATCAGAAGTCAATTAACATGTTATACATCCTCAAACAAAACCACAACTCATGGCCCAAGTGCCTTCATGATCAAGCAAACCAAACATGAGGCATGCATTCACAAAATGAACAAGTTAAACTTCATGCTTCAAACAAATAGAAAACATACTTCAAAAATTATGACTTTCACCAATCAAACACCTTAAACACATGCCATTAACATATCAAGTCCACAAGCAATGAATCAGAACCAAAGTCACTCAACAATTAGGTCAAAGTCTCATGGAAGTTTCATGCATTCATGCTCAAAGCAACACATCAAAAGTCATCCAAAAAAGACTTAAAAATCATCTCATAAATCTCAAACATACCTCAACATATTGTGACCACAATGCAAAAAGAAAGGCATCAAAATCATTTTTTATGATCAAGAACAAAAATGCACAAAATCATATGTCACATTAAGTATGCATGCAAATGGAAATTCAAAAGAAATAATGGAACAGGGGCAAAATGGTCATAAAATCAGAAAATAAAATCATAGAAAATTTCCTAAATGTTTTAAGAATACACATGAATTTTTGTGGAATTTTATGATACCATTTGATATTTTTAAAAATTAATTATGAAACGTGTAGAAAGAAATAAAAATAAAAAAAATAAATGCAAAATGCAGGGGGGTATGAACATAGCAATTGGACAGTTCAAAATCATTGGGCTTCAATACATGGGGGTGTAATTATCAATCTGGTTAAGTCCAATTAGCACGCAAAACACCATAACTAGCGTGTTCTTCAGTCAACATAGTCAAAGCAATCCAAGCCATCAGATTAAGTCATAGTCAAACAAAAGTCAAAGTAATTGCATCCAACGCGCATACATGAACGACCACACAACATACCATGCACCACACCACAAAATGCTTAATTGAATTCAGAAAAATGGCACATGCCTCGCACATGCGTTTTAATGCGTTGTCATGCTCTTAGCCACACGATGAGAAAAAAACAACGGACAGGATTAAAACATGGCAAAAACCCTAGCTCTAACAGTCACCGGCCGGAGAGGACCTCCGGTCACCTTCTCCGGCCAACAGCCACCACCTGCAAACTCCAATTCCTCCAGAAATTCACAATACGTACACCAATCGAAAGCTGAGCTCATGTACATCCTGAATCCAACACTATTTTTCACATAACATACACGTATAGCACAAACCGATCCAAAACAAATTGCCCTAAAATCACATCTAAACTCCTAAAGAGCCTATCAACTAGACAGAACTCACGCATAGCTCCTAATAAGCTCCAAACATCATAAAACAAGCTTAAATCACAAGAATACAATGCATTAAAATTGAGTGAAATAAACCTGAAATTGATGAGGCTTCGGAGTGCTCTTCAGAAAACCAGAGATCCTAGCTTCTCCTTCAACCTTGAAGCTTCACAAACTAAGCAAAATAAATGCTATAACTCGTTGTCTTGAAAGCAGGGAGATCCAATGTTGAACAATGCTTGCAGCAATCTTGAGGACTGTGCTGAAATCTCCTTCAATCCAATGCCATTGATGATGATGAGTTGAGGTGGATGAAGATGAATGATTCGTGCACAGAGAGAGAGAAAAAGCTTAGGGAAGATTGAGAGAGTGAGAGTGTTCTTGAGAGTGGAAATGAAAAGTGAAGTTGAAAATGAATTTGTGAAGAGAAGTTTCGTTTTATAGTGAGCTAGGAAGTGAGTTGGGTGACTGAGTTGGGTGAGTTCACTCTAACTAACTGAGTCAGTTAGTTAGAGGCGAGTTGATCTTGGGTTTTTTATGGTGTGGGTGATGCTTAGAGTGTTATGATGAGGATGAAGAGAATGAAGCTGCAGCAAGCAACTTGTTATACAAGTTTGTCTTCTTTCCACTTCTATGCATGAGCCACACACGTGACCTGGTGAATGCAAAGGTGTTTGGCTAAATGAAGCAAAGGTTGGTCAGTGTGATCAAGCATGCGCAAACTAATTCAATCAGCAATAAATTCCACTTGCTTTTTTTCTGGTTTTATGTGACAGTGAGAACAATAGAGATAGGGTGATTTGAGGATGAATTACTCCATGTAAGGTGAATGATTTGGTGAGCTCGTGGGTTCATTTGAAAGAGAGCACATTGGAGCACAATGCTGATGTGAAAATTGAAGTGAAATGAGGTTGGAATAAGTTGCAAAATGACTTAAAATACACAAGTTTGGGAGCTGGTTATGGGGCGCAGACTTGTGGCATGACCTGGTTGTGACCTGGTCAAATTTCAGTTGCAATGACCATTCTTTGAGCCATCATAACTCCTTAACCTTTGATCAGATGAAAAATTGATAAACACCAACTTTGAAGATCTCACATAGAGGAACAACTTTGATGTTGAAAGATTTTCCATTTGAAGCCTCTAATCATGAGTAATTGATCCATACATTTGGCCCACCATGTGTTTGTGAAAATGACTGCGCGCGTGCCTTGAAAATCTTGGTCATGACCTAGTTTTGAACCTACTTTGCTCAAACTTTGGTCAATCATATCTCACTCAATTTTTATCCAATGGAGATGTTCTACCCATGGATTTGAAGCTCAAAGCAAGGCCTTTCATTGAGGCAGAGTGGAATTTTCATTTGGTGCTTCAATTTTAAATGGCCTTGGTTCAAATTCTGATGCAAAATGGCCAAAACTTGCTATTTTTAGTAACCCCACTTCATCCAAAAATGGCAACTTTCCACATCTTGATTTTTTCATGATTCCTTTGGAGTTTCTTGATCAAATTTTGTACATTGGACATATGTAACATGAATTTCATGAATTTGGCCTCAAAAAGTCAAGAGTTGACTTTTTCCTCTGATTATTTGACTTTGCCCCAATTTCTCTGATTCTTGATCTTTCTTCCAATTGAACCACTTCTAAAACCAATTGAGATGCAATCTTCCACACACATACACTTAAGAACATGTAGAATACCATGACAACAAGCTTTGTCCAAAAAATCAAAGATTCCCTGATTTAATGGGAAACCCTAGTTTTGACCCCCTTTGGTTAGGAGGAAATTGCACATCTTCCAAATCCAAATTCCTCAGAGTATGTTGTGTATCCTCTTAAAGGATGATGAGAAATGCCACTTGAGAATGATTTTGAATCAATGAGCTATCTCTTTTGAGGGTTTTCCTTCAATTTTTGAATCTCTTGCATAGTGAAAGATGTAGTGCTTCAATCTTCCATTGAATCTCACTTCCTTGAGGTTTTGGAAGATCAATTGAGATAGTATGAGACATGAGAGACCTCTTGGCTTGCCTAGAGCCAACTTGATTGACCTTTTTGTGCTTTGAATGATCCCTTGATTGTCCACCTTCCACCTGATCACATGCCCTGATGGTAAGAAGGATGCCATGCTTCATTTTTCTATGTTAAATGCAATGCAATGCTAATGAAATGGATATGATATGATAAATGATAATGCCATGCTATGATGCCAAAAGGGGAGAGAAAATTTTGGGGTATTACAGTACACACACGCATGCCATTATCTGAAACAACCAAAGAAAGAACACGTGCTAGACCACCATTTCATTAATGTGTTGGCAAAACATGGAGCATTGGATCAAAGTCAACATAAGATCATCAAATAATCATGCTCATCCAATGAATCAGCACTACAGTCTACCATAAGCAACGTGTACACACACATACGTAATCATTCTGAAGTCAAAATAGTGCACGTGAGAGGGATGTTGGATTTTAATGCACTAGCACGTTGTGGATAATTAGATACGATGATCAGATGGCTGGGATTCAATCTGAGGGATGAACTAGGGTTTTGGCCTGAGGAAGATTCAGGTGGCCGGAGAAGACCTCCGATCGTCTTCTCCGGTGAGCAACCACCACACACAGTCATCAATTTTCACAGAAATGCACAATATGCACATAGAAATGAAGCTGAATTTGAGTATATCATGAAAATACGATTATTTTCAAAAGATCATGCACGTATATAACAAACCGAACCAATACATTTTACCCTAATTTTTCACCTATGCTCCTAATGAGCCTATCAACTAGCCAGGACTCACACATAGCTTCTAATAAGCTCTAAACACCATGAAAACGGTGAAGAAACTTGAAGTGTTGAGAAAACCAGAGATATCTTGAGTTCTTGGACTTATTGTGCAAAATAAATGCAGATGAGTCTTGATATATTGAAACAGAGAGAGATTCGAAAACTTGATGAAGTTACACTTGGAAGCTTGATGCTGATTACGTTTGTTCTTGCTCAGAAGTCACACTGAAGATGATGATTGAAGAAGATGAGTGAAGGAGGTGTTGATTTTGTGAGAGATCAGAAAGAATAGAGAGAATTTGAAAGTGTTTGTGAAATGTGTGAGCAAAAAAAATGAAGTTCAAATTGAAATTGAGAGTGAAATTTTGATTTATATGTGTGGTTTAGTAGCTTAACCCGTGGTCAAAGGAGTGAGTTTAGTGAGTTAATGTGAGGTTAACTAAGTGGCCTCTAACTAACTGAGTCAAGTTAGTTAGGGCGAGTGAGGAGAGGTTGTGCTATGGTGTAGGTGCATTCATGATGTTATGGTGAGGTGAAAGCAAAGAGAGGTGGTGATGATGTTATCCTGGTGTGACAGAAACTTGCATAGCAAGCTTCATTTTCCTCTTTCGTGTATGATAACAACATGGTAAGGAATGTGTAAGGATTATGGTTTGGCTAAATGAAGCAAAGTGAAATGTGGAGAAGTGTGTGTGTGAATGCTTGAATAAACAACAACAATAATGTTTATTTTTTCTGATTTTGTAGCAGCCCAAGGTTCAATGGAAATGTGCAAGTTTGAGAAGGAATTTCTCTCTTGTTAGTGAATGAAACTAGCTCCTTTTGATGTCAACAGAAAGAGGATTCATGGGAGAATAGATTTGGTGTGAGAATTGGATTGAAATGAAGCCTTTAACCCCTTTGAAAATGGACATGAATTCAATGGATCCAAAACTGACTTGAAGGCGTGGTAAACTTGGCATGGCAAGGCAACATGGCCTATGAATTTTCAGCATGATCATACCAACTTTGAACCCTTATAACTCCATCATAACTTGCTCAAATGAAATTTGTCCAACATCAAAGTTGAAGAGGACATTGAGATGAACAACTTTGATGTTCAACATTTTTTCATTTGGAGCTTCCATCATTGAGAAAAGTGGTTGGACATTTAGCACACCATGTGTTTGACAAAATGATGGCCGGTGGGCCTAGTCTTGCCTTGCCATGACTTGGTTTGGACCTATTTTTATCAAACTTTGATCAACCATAACTCTCCCAATATTGATCCAATGGAGATGTTCTTTATATGGATTTGAAGCTTAGAACATGAAATTTAATTGGCTCAACTTAGGCCTGAAGTTTGGAGCCTTTATCTTGGAGAAAGAGAGCCTCAAAGTGTGGTGCAAAATGGTCCAAACTTGCTATTTTTGGAAACCCTAAAGTTTCTATTTTTGGCAGTTTTGTGATTTCTTGATTTTTCATTATTCCTCCATCATTTCTTGATTAAATCTTGTCCAATGAACATATGTAACTTGAATTTCATGAATTTGACCTTAAAAAGTCAGGAGTTGACTTTTTTCACTGTATAGTTGACTCTTCCCCAATTTCTTGATTGTCAAGCAACTGATCAATTGAGACCCTTCTGAAACCAATTGATGAGCAATTTTCCATCCAGATACACTTAAGGACATAAGGAACACCATGAGATCAAGTCTTGCCCAAAAAATTAGAGATACACTGATTTTAGGTCAAAGCCTAATTTTGGCACCCTCTGGTAAGGAGGAAATAGCACATCCTCCAAATCCAAATTCCTCTGAATATGATGTATATCCTATCTAACACATATGAGATATGACATTTGGAGGTGATAAAAACCCAAAGAGCTTGCCCATTTGAGGGTCAGATCCCAATTTTTTATTGTCTTGTGTAGGAGATCTTCTTGATGAATTCTCCTCTTCTAATGCCTTGTGGGATCAATTGAGATGATATATGACATAAGAGACCCTTGAGGCTTGTTTGAAGACCCTTGGCTCTTGTTCCCTTGCTTTGGATGATCAACACCTTTGAGAATCATTGATCCCATGCCCTTAGGCAAGATGCAATGCAATGCTTTATGTTTTATTTTTCTATGCTTGAATGCAATGCAACAAAATGAAAGCACATGCTACATGATATGAAAATGAGAGGGTAAATTTTGGGGTATGACAGCTGCCCTTATTCAATCACTGTAGACTTGAATGGATGATAGCGATTGCTTTCAGACTTTCAAGGTATGGAGGGATTGAATACCAAAAATAACCCGAAAATTTGCACTCTGTGGAGAAGAAGAAAAGGGATATAAACCCAACCAAATGAACTCTGCTTGTATAAAAACTCTGATGACAAGAATATCACTGGAGAGATGTCTTTTGAATGAAGCCAGATGACTACTGGCTTGCCACGCTGCTGGTGGACTTTAAGAACGTCTTTTGGAACGACACCAGACGACTACTGGCTTGCCACGCTGCTGGTGGACTTTAATGATGTCTTTTGGAACGACGTCAGCCGACTACTGGCTTGCCACGCTGCTAGTGGACTTTAATGATGTTTTTTTGAACGACTCCAGACGACTACTGGCTTGCCACGCTGCTGGTGGACTTTAATGATGTCTTTTTGAACGACGCCAGACGACTACTGGCTTGCCACGCTGCTGGTGGACTTTAATGATGTCTTTTTAAACGACGCCAGACGACTACTAGTGTGCCACGCTGTTGGTGGACTTTAATGATGTCTTTTTGAATGACGCCAGACGTCTACTGGCTTGCCACGCTGCGGGTGGACTTTAATGATGTCTTTTTGAACGACTCTAGACGACTACTGGCTTGCCACGCTGCTGGTGGAATTTAATGATTTGCCACCCGAAGATGGACTTTTTCCAATCTGCTGTTGGACTTTGCTGATTTGCCACCCTAAGATGGACTTTTGCCAATCTGCTGTTGGACTTTACTGATTTGCCACCCTAAGATGGACTTTTGCCAAACCGCTGTTGGACTTTGCTGATTTGCCACCCTAAGATGGACTTTTGCCAATCTGCTGTTGGACTTTGCTGATTTGCCACCCTAAGATGGACTTTTGCCAATCTGCTGTTGGACTTTGCTGATTTCCCACCCTAAGATGGACTTTTCCCAATCTGCTGTTGGACTTCTGCAAAATATCAATACTGGATTACACTCTGCATCCGTGTCAGACATCTCTGCTGACTCTGCCGAGGAATAATGATCAATGATTTGATCTCAGAGACTCCTGAAAGGATAATATCTCTGCTGGAGAATGAATGAATAATCCGTCTGCTTCGAATCGTCATGTTTGCCAAAAATAAATTGGACTTTAAGATATGAGGGGAGTGATGATTCTGCCAGGAATTATTTCATCTGTCTGGGGATGAATTCTGGTCATAGCAACTCCGCTGGGGATGAGAATTTTCTGAATGACGTTCTGCTGAGGAAACAAGTCATTAAAACTCTGCTTGGAGATCTACCAAACTCGAGATCCTTTGCGGGGATCATTAACCTTTTAGCTCGGCTGGGGAAAGAATGTACTAACACTTTGCTGAGGAAGAGACTCTATTGATCTGATAAACCTCTGCGGGGATAAAAATAACTCAGTTGGGGAGTATTGCTGACAAGATTCAATGATGAGCTCTGTGGGGGAATACAACTACCAGAGATACGATCTTGCTAGGGATCAGGGCTACTCCGTCGGGAATACGTAAATCCTCGTTAGAAGACATTTTGTTGCAATCATGCTGAGAAAGAGTCCCTAGAGATCTGCTGGGGAAACACAAAACAACTCTACGGTAGTCTGCTGAGGAACAAAACTGTCGAGCTTAGGATAAGTGCCACAATGCCCCATGTTAGGCGAACTTTCCGTTTGACGACTCCGCTGGGGGATAATTAGTTTATAACAAACTCTGCTGGGGAAAACCGCTTCCAAGCATCTCGTGCTAGGGAAGGCCTTTTAAGAGCATTTTACAGCAGACAAGCGTCCTCAAACTCTACTGGGGATAATAGATCTGGAGCATCTCTTGCCGGGGAAATTTCACGATGCCCCATGCTTGGGAAGGTCAACACCCTGCTTTTTGCTCCATGATACAAGACTGATCTGAAGACATCGTCCCAAGAGGATTTTATAGAAGATTCGTCATCTTCCAACTCCTGGACATTCACTGAGTCTTGAACACTAGTCGCAAAGTCTGCGAAACGACTCTACTGAGGAATTTGCGACCGTTATCGACACAGAAAAGCTTGTAGCTGTTGGAAGTACTGAATGGGGGAATCGACTTAATAAGATCCAACAGTACCCAGTTGAAATTAATTCGTCGATATTGAATCGCCGTGACCGACCGCCGACTGAATGATGGACTCGATCAGTAAACGTTGTGACAAAAGGGTGACAAGCGAACCCTTCCCTGAACATGATTGCCCCGGTCCTCTGCATGGGAATAAGTGATTCCTCGTCTAGAAGACATGATCCATGCTCTTGGAATACTTGTACCTGCTACCTGCAACAAAAGAATATGCACACGTGCCCCAGGATATTACGTGGTTTGAATCCACCATCCAAGATTACTCAACATTCAAAGTGATTTTAAATGTTTTTCTGCGCATGTTATTTGTAAGGCCACCATGTTTTCAAATGCAACGTTTTATCAAAAATTTGGACGTTTTTGCAAACAAAGCAGTAAAACAAAATAAGAAGCTTTTGACTGAAATTCAATTTTATTGAAGAAAAGCCCAGAATAGGCAATTACATCAGGAAGCAATCCCTGGAAAGAGGTGATTGCTGAAAATTGAGAAAAGAAACTATCCTAATGGCAATGTGAAAACTGAATTCCACTGAGTTTCAATTCTGCTATGGCCAGTATGTCTTCAAGACTCCCCGACCTTGCCTTCTGAGGAATGATTAGACCGATTCCTACCCTTTGGAAAGTCAGTTGCCGAAATGGTGATGGAGTACAGATAACTCAGACCGTAGTCGTTCGCTTAAATCCCTCTTTTGCATGGACCGCCCTTTCAGGTTTTCAATCCACCGGGATACTCTTTTTTGCCTGAGTTGTCCTTGCGGAATTTCAACTCACCGGGTGTACAAAATTTTTTTATTTATTATCCCTAACTTTTTCCTGAACCTTTTATTTTGTTTTTGTGGTTCGCCGGGATGCCCTTTTTTGCCTGGACTTTTCTCTCTTTTTTTTTGTCCAGCGGGTCTATTTATGCGAAGTATTTTTTGACTACGTCTAAGTTGACAGGGGATGAAAAGTCTTCGCCGTCCATGGTTGTAAGTAATAAGGCTCCGCCCGAGAAGACCTTCTTAACCACGAATGGACCTTCATAGTTGGGAGTCCATTTGCCCATGTGATCTGTACTAGGAGGAAGGATCCTTTTGAGTACCACATCTCCCACTTTGTAAATTCGAGGACGCACCTTTTGGTCAAATGCTTGCTTCATCCTCCGCTGGTATAACTGCCCATGACACACTGCTACCAATAGTTTCTCTTCAATAAGGCTCAACTGATTAAACCTGGCGCGAACCCACTCAGCTTCGTCTAGCTTGACATCCATCATGACTTTGAGGGGTGGAATTTCAACTTCGACCGGTAGTACTGCCTCCATACCGTATACAAGTGAGAATGGTGTTGCCCCAGTGGACGTGCGTACTGACGTTCGGTACCCATGCAAGGCCAACGGCAGCATCTCATGCCAATCTTTATATGCAACAACCATTTCCTGCACAATCTTATTAATATTCTTGTTGGCCGCCTCGACAGCGCCATTCATCTTCGAGCGATACGGAGAAAAATTGTGATGTTCGATTTTAAAGTCCCGACATAGCTCAGCCATCATTTTATTGTTCAGATTAGAACCATTATCAGTAATGATTCTTTCGGGCACTCCATAGTGACAAATGATATTCCGTTTCAAGAAACGAGCGACCACCTGCTTAGTGACGTTGGCATAGGATGCTGCTTCAACCCATTTAGTGAAATAATCAATGGCGACCAGGATGAAGCGATGGCCGTTTGAAGCAGTAGGCTCAATTTTTCCGATCATGTCAATGCCCCATATTACAAAGGGCCAAGGCGAGGACATGACACTCAACGGATTTGGAGGCACATGCACTTTGTCTGCATAAATTTGGCACTTGTGACATTTGCAGGCGTACTTGCAATAATCTGCCTCCATCGTCAACCAATAATATCCCGACCTCAATAGTTTCTTAGCCATTGCATGTCCTCCGGCATGGGTACCGAAAGAGCCTTCATGTACTTCCTGCATTAACAGGTCTGCTTTGTGTTTATCCACGCATCTGAGCAGAACCATGTCATAATTCCGTTTGTACAACATGTCATCTTGGTTCAGGAAGAAGCTACCAGACAACCTTCTCAAAGTCTTCTTATCTTTAGTAGATGCCCCTGGCGGGTACTCTTGACTTTTCAAGAAACACTTGATGTCGTGAAACCATGGCTTGTCATCAGACGCCACATCAACAGCAAACACAAACGCAGGCCTGTCAAGACGAGACACTTCAATCTTGGGTACATGGTTCCACCTTTGCACTTTAATCATAGAAGACAATGTGGCCAAGGCTTCAGTAAACTTATTCTCATCTCGAGGAATATGGTACAGCTTCACTGTTGTGAAAAACGTCAGCAATCTCCTCGTATAATCTCTATATTGAATCAAATTCGCTTGGTGCATGTACCAACTCCCTTTCACTTGATTGATTACCAAAGCTGAATCACCGAAGATATCAAGGGTCTTAATTCGTAAATTAATCGCCTCCTCAATCCCCATTATACAAGCTTCATACTCTGCCTCATTGTTGGTGCACCCGAAAGTTATTCGGGCAGTGAAAGGCATATGAACACCTTCCGACGTGATAAGAACTGCTCCAACTCCGCACCCATTCATGTTAATAGCCCCATCAAACATCAAACTCCATTTGGATTCAGGGTCCGGCCCCTCCTCCGGGAGTGGTTCCTCGCAATCTTTAGCTTTGAGAAACATGTTGTCCTCATCAGGGAAATCAAATTTCATGGGCTGGTAATCATCAATCGGCTGTTGCGCAAGATAGTCTGACAAGATACTTCCTTTGATGGCCTTTTGAGAAGTATACTGGATATCATATTCTGTCAAAACCATTTGCCACTGTGCAACTCTGCCTGTTAGTGCTGGTTTCTCGAAAATGTATTTGATAGGATCCATTTTTGAAATCAACAAAGTTGTGTGCCTGATCATATACTGCCTCAATCGCTTAGCAGCCCATGCAAGTGCACAGCATGTCTTTTCAAGCATTGAGTACCGGGACTCACAGTCATTGAACTTTTTGCTCAGGTAGTAGATAGCATGCTTTTTCCTACCTGTCCCATCATGTTGACCAAGAACACAACCCATAAAACCTTCAAGCACTATCAAATACATTATCAAAGGCCTTCCGGAAACTGGAGGCATGAGGATTGGAGGTTCCTGCAAGTATTCTTTTATTTTATCGAACACCAATTGGCAATCGTCATTCCACCTGACCGTTTGATCTTTTCTTAGCAGTTTGAATATTGGTTCGCATGTGGCTGTTAGGTGAGATATGAACCTTGCAATGTAGTTCAATCTACCCAGAAAACCACGAACCTCTTTTTCTGTTCTCGGTTCAGGCATGTCTTGTATTGCTTTCACTTTGGCAGGATCAACCTCAATCCCTTTTTAACTCACAATGAAACCCATCAGCTTTCCAGAACGCACCCCAAAAGTGCACTTGTTCGGATTCAACCTTAAACGGAACTTTCTCAACCTTTCAAACAACTTTTTCAAGTTAATCAGATGTACTTCTTCCGTTCGTGACTTGGCAATCATGTCATCCACATAACATTCAATCTCTTTGTGAATCAAGTTGTGAAATAAGGTTACCATTGCCCGCTGGTACGTTGCCCCTGCATTTTTCAACCCCAAAGGCATCACTTTATAATAATATGTACCCCATGGGGTAATGAACGTGGTCTTCTCCATATCCTCAGGTGCCATCTTAATCTGGTTGTACCCGGAGAAACCGTCCATAAACGAGAACACTGAAAACTGAGCTGTATTGTCAACCAGCACATCTATGTGAGGTAGTGGAAAATCATCTTTAGGACTAGCTTTGTTAAGATCTCGATAATCCACACACATTCTAACCTTTTCATCTTTCTTTGGTACCAGCACAATGTTGGCAACCAAAGAAGGATAGTTGGTCACAGCAAGAAACCCTACGTCCCACTGCTTCTGAACTTCTTCTTTGATTTTTATGGCCATATCGGGATGAGTCCGACGAAGTTTCTGCTTGACTGGTGGGCATTCTTCTCTCAATGGCAGCCTGTGTACGACAATATCAGTATCCAACCCTGGCATGTCTAGATACGACCAGGCGAAGATATCAACATATTCACACAACATCTCAGTCAAAGCTTTCTTCACCTCTGCTTGCAGGCTGGCACCAATCTTGATCTCTTTCTTAGCATCCTCGGTACCAATATTGATGATCTCTATGGTCTCTTGATGAGGCTGGATGGTCTTTTCCTCTTGTTTTAACAATCTGGCCAGTTCCTCAGGGAGTTCACAGCCCTTCTCATCCCCTTCTTCGGCTTGATAAATCGGTTTGTCAATGCCATACATAGCCATAACAGAACCGTTATCAATGGAATCCGGAGGATCAAGTCTGCATGAACAGGTTCATGCTTTATTTTAGAATTTATTTTAAAACAAAAAGAAACGAAACATTGCCATTTTAATATTTTTGTGCAAAAATAAAAATGAAAGACAGAGAACAAAATTTGAGTGCAAAACGTCCTTTATTGATGATTAAAATTGCAAATGCAAACAGGGTGGCCCTACAAATGAATCTATACGCCTTGGGCAGAGCGCAAGATTTTAACATCCATTATGGTTAGAAAAACAAAGAAAATTACTCTGTTTGAAGAGTAACTTGGATGACTTCTTCAACGAACCAATTCTGCAATGGTTGTCCCGGAGCACGTAGGCATACCCAATTGTCCAAGTCACAGTCACTATCAGCGCCATCTGCGGTAGCTGCACAAGATTGATTCGTATATATGAGTCCCCCACTGCTGAAAGTGATGGGTCCAATGTTCTCTGCAACTGAAGTCATAGAGGGTTGAAAGCCAATACCAAACTTGTCCTCCTTCATTAGTGTCTCTATCAGCTTGCCCCAGCCTTGGGCATTACCTGCTCTAACAACCTCGACAGCTTGCTTATAGGACGAAATGGATGTACCGGCTCTATCCGGTGTAAGGGAAGATTCAGCCACTTTATCAATAGTCACCGCTTCAAACGACTGACAAAGCATTTCGTGGATTTCCCCATCCATCTCAACGTACTTGAACGTGGACAAATGACTAACAAAAATGTCCTCCTCACCACACACAGTCACAACTTGTCCTTCGAACTCGTATTTCAGCTTTTGGTGTAATGTGGATGTAACAGCCCCGGCCGCATGAATCCAAGTGCGACCTAATAAACAGCTATAAGCAGGCTGTATATTCATCACGTGGAATGTAGATTTAAACACTTACGGTCCAATTTGCACAGGTAATTCCACTTCAGCTAATACAGATCTTTTCGTCCCATCGAATGCTCTGACAACCAAATCACTTGGCCTTAAAATCAAACCATCAACCTCTAGCTTCATTAGCGCCTTCTTAGGCAAGACATTGAGCGAGGAACCAGTGTCTACCAACACGTGAGACAACACTGCACCCCTGCACTCCATTGTAATGTGCAAAGCTTTGTTGTGATTTCTTCCTTTAGAAGTCAAATCTCTACTTGTGAAACCCAATCCATGGCTGACGTTGACATTAGAAATCACACCCTCAAGCTGATTGACAGTGATTTCCTGTGGAACATAGGCTCTCTTCAATACTTTCAACAAAGCCTCCAGGTGCGCATCAGAACACATCAACAATTACAAAATTGAAATCTTCGAGGGCATCTGGTTCAGTTGATCGACAATTTTATAATCACTTTTCTTTATTATCCTCATGAACTCTTCTACTTCGTTGTCAAAGGTAATCTTAGTCTCTGTTTCAGGCACAAGCACACTCTCAGCCACCTGTTTTCCTTTAGCTTTTGCCACGGCCTCAACTTCTTTATCACTTCGAAGGGTTTGGGGAGCAAACAACCTTCCACTCCTTATAAAGCCTCATACACCACCCACGTTATCAATATTTGAATTGGCCGATGTCTCGACTTCCTGATTTTTCCCTTCATAATACACGTCTGCCCCATAATGCCATGGGATTACTTTATTAGAGGTAAACGGAACAGGTCCTGGCACCGTGATGGTAACAGGACTGGGTCTTTCCGGCACAACACTTGCTACGGGAGCTGCCCTTACAGGTACCTGAATGTCAGCAGGACTATAATAAATTGTCACAGTTGACACCTCATCAATATCCTTCACAATCCGGTCAAACTGTAGACGGCCTTCATTGATCAGATTCTGCAAACCAACTTTTAATTTATCACAGCCATTCTCTTGACTCATACACTCAGAATAATCTTGGTCACAACCTGGGAACACCTGTCCCTTCAACAGACGATCATTTACAACCAGCAATAAAGTCTTCACCTGATTGATATCTGCTACCAAGTTCAACCTCTTTCCATCCTCAATAGCGTGCACATCTGCCACGCCATGATTAGGCATGGGGTTCTGGATAACATTAGGAGGTAGCGAGAAATTGATTGCTTTAGCATCGATTAAGTCTTGCACTTAATTCTGAAATGCCCAACACTTCTCAGTGGTATGCCCCTGAGCACCTGAGTGGAAATTACAGTGAGCGTTAACATCAAAATTAGGTGGCAAATTTCTAGCAGCAGGAGGTTTCATAGTACAAAGCTCAACTAACTTTAATTTGAGTAACTGGGGTAACAGTGCTGAATAGGTCATAGGGAGAGGGTCAATTTTGCGGTCCCTCTGCCTAGATCTTTGCTGGAAAGAAGGTTGCTGCTGTTGCTGAACCTGCTGTTGTGGTTGCTGTTGCTGAACGGTTGGTGCTGGGATCGGCACTGCACCTACCTGGTGATAAGCCTGAGAACGTCCTCTTCCCCGTCCTCTATACACAGCGTTTGTATCACCTCCTCTCCTTTTCTGACCATTGGCAAAAGGTTTCTTCATTCCAGAGGAACCAGCACCACTTACGTCTTGAATCTTCCCGAGTTTCAACAGACTCTCGATCCTTTCACCCGAAATCATAATGTCAGAAAATCCTGTTGATGAACAGGCAGCCAATCTATCCAGGAATGCCCCTTGCAGGGTGCCCATAAACATATCTGCCATTTCCCTTTCTAGGAAAGGGGGTTGAACCTGGGCAGCCATTTCTCTCCACCTTTGAGCGTATTCTTTAAAACTTTCTTTAGCATTCTGTGACAACCCTTGCAATTGAGTGCGGTTGGGCGCCATATCGATATTGTACTAATATTGCTTTAGGAACGCTTCTGCCAGATCCTTCCAACTTCTCACAGCAGCTCTGTTCAATTTTGTATACCAGGTCAATAAAGCTCCAGCCAGACTGTCTTGAAAGTAATGCATCCATAACTTCTCGTCATCCGTGTGAGCTGAGATCCTCCCAAAATAAGCTTGAATATGTGTCTGAGGACACGTATTGCCATGATATTTGTCAAAAGTGGACGGCTTGAATTTTGGAGGAATTCTGACCCCTGGTACTTGACCCAGATTAGTAACATCAATGCCCATAGAATTCTTGCACTCCATTGCCCGTATCTTCTCAGCCAACTCATCGTACCTTCTATCATTAGGATTACTCATATCAGCATCTAGCAGGGTAAACTGATCTTCCTGAACATCTTCCTGAACAACACCAGCATTTCTGACATTTCCATTACCCAAATTACCAATAGGAGAAGGGTTGCCAACAGGAGGAGGAGTGCCATGGGTCTGCGAATTGTCAACCTGATTACCTCCCGGCGTAGTCTTTGGATGCTCGACCAGAAGTCTCAATCTCTCTTGAGTCTGTGTCATACCAGTCATGAGAGTCATGAACTGGTCCATGTGTGCCCTCATTTCAGCCAAATCATTCTGCATTTGATCCATTATCCTTGCTTGATTTCTTCGAGTTGAGTATCGGTGTACGTGAGTCTCAGCTATAATGCCTGAAACCAAATAAAGGTTAGAAAGACCGGAGCAAGTACCTGTTATGCAAAAATGCTTATGATTATGATGATGCAAATGCAAATGCAAACAATCATATTTAAACATTTCCAGGGTCTATCTGCTTTGATTCCAGCTTTGAAATCGGGCAAGGGATTGGACACAACATCGGAAAATAAATCCGAATCCAGAAATATTGCAGAATCAATCAAAGGAAGACCCCTTTCAAACAACTGAGAGCTATTGATACAACTACGGTTGAACCAAATATTGTAATATCATAGCATAAGAAGTCATATAGATAGGTTTGATACAATCAAAAGTGAGTCCATCAACAATCCTGATGGTTATCATATAAAAATACAAACAACAGAATTACTACAATTCAATTCCAAATAAACTGGCTTCAATCTCCTCAAGAAGGTTCACAGTGTCTGGATGAGTAGGTTTTTCTAGCAACCCCTTGATCAGTCTGTTTCTCTTCGCGACGTCCTGATTCAGCCTAGCAATCTGCTCTTCAACATCATTGCCTTCGTGCTTTGACTTCTTGATTCCTGCTTGCAGTTTGAGCTCTTCAATTTCTTTCTGTGCTACTTTCCACTTACCAAAGAAGTTCTTCTTATCTTCCTTCATTCTTTGAAGTTCTTCTTTTAACTCCCTATTCTCAATCTTGAGCTCTTCCCACATCTCCTGATATGTGGCAAGCTCATCTTTAGTTTTGGTCAAGAGCTTCTTGGTTTCCCTGTAGGCTTTGCCGGATGATTCAACAGTCATACTGATCTTTCTACAGTGCTGAGCTCTGTCATCAAGATCCTTCTCCCTTTTTTCCAAACGCTCTGTCAAATCTTGGACCTTCCATTTCATCTCCAAGTTGTCAAGCAAAGCGCCCTGAAGTCTACTACTCATACTAGCATTTTCCTCTCTCAAATCTTGCACCACTTTTCGCTGCTTATCGAATTCTTCAATTGGTACGGTGATTCTTTCCTCTATCATTTTGGGATATAAGGGAGGCGCCCAATCAAAAGGAAAATAGTACTCTTCGACTCTCTTCTTTATCCATTGCTCATATGGAGGAAAAGTTTGATTGTTAGGCACACCCCAAACAGTTTTTCCTCTCTTCTGTTTACTGAGCCATGCTTTGGAAGCTTTCTGCGCCATATCTAATCCATCGTCAGCCATGTGAAAATACAGAGACTCTTCCAATTCCTTTTCAACTGGGGGACTTCTTAGAGCATACCCAAACTGCCGGATAGCCAAGGAAGGGTTAAAGTTAATACCTCATTTTCTCCCTATCAATGGCACATTGGGGTATTCACCACAACTATGCAAAATGTCTTTACCCAGCACTCCGTGATTCACCCAAACAATATCCTTAGCGTCTAGACCTATCAGACGTTGGCTCCATTTCAGGGAACTCTTAGTATCCTTGAAAGCACCTGACTAGGGTAGACGATTGGCAAACTACTTATAGAAAAGAGGTGCACAACAATGAACTGTCCCACCTCGTCTCTTCTCGTTCCTGTTGTACAAGGCATAATGAAGGTCTCCTAGTAAGGTTGGCACCGGATTCTGAGATACAAATATTCTGATAGCATCCGTGTCAACAAAATCAGGCTCATTCGTGAACAAGACAACACCATATACACAGAGAGCCAACACTGCATTGAAGGTATTCCACCTCTCTTCCTTTGCTGCCTCTTGAGCCATGTTTGCCAAGTATGATAGATGGTAGCCACGAACCTTTCCCTTGCCAGAAATATCAGCTTCCAAAGTTGACTTGCTCAAATAAAGAGCACCAGCCACAGCTTGGAAATCAAGATTTGCCTTCGACCCACAGAAAGGATCACCTTCTTTGATGGAAATTCCCAGGAGGTTAGAATACTCCTCCAGAGTAGGAACCAAAACATAATCCGTCAGTACAAAGCACCTCAAGGCAGGATCATAAAACTGCATCAGGGTGCGTAAGCCATCAGCTTCATATTCACTGAGGTTACAAGCAAAGGATAGGATCCAACCGTACTTCTCTCCAAACATTCCTAACACTTCCGGACTGGCCATCTCTTGCAATTTACAAATCTGACCCAGGATGAGCTTCGGGAACTTGTACACAATGGTGTTCTTCTTGCCTCTTTTGTTGTCCATCCCTATCACTACCCGTTGACTAGAATCAAAATGTCAGATACTACCTGGAAAATGAAAAAATATGAATGTTAGAGAAAAAGATGCAATGCAGGGCATGGGATCAAAGTGCCAAGTGTCTGTGCTGGACTGTAATAGTTGCATAAATTCAAGGCTCAAGTTCCCCAGAATTCCAGAACAACAGAGTAAACACACAGATAAACCATACTGATAAGAAATCCAATGTACCAAGTATGTTGAAAGTCAAGGTTACCTGCAAACCTGTAAACAACCCATCCCTCTCACATGTGGGTACTAGAAAGGCGAGGATCCTCAATATCACGGGCCCTCAGGTCGAGAAATGATGATACGTTCACCATTTATGTTTTGGCATCATCATCAATCGAGGAGGCCTCAACTGATTCCCCTCAAAAGGATATCCTATAGCAAGTTCCCAGCATTTGGTCCTCGGATCGAGAATGTGCAATGGGTTTGCCACAAAGTGTGGTCTGCCACTGTCACAACTCGGGAGGAGTGCCGCAACTGAGTCCTCGGGAATGGACATCAGAGTTGACAGTTCCTCCAAAGAATATCTACTGGCCTGTATAGAGCATACAGTAGGAGATAGCTCCGGATAGAACCTCGTCTGATTGTAGGTCTCGTGAACACCCACACGTGGCAAAACACCACGGGAGCGACACGTCAACCCGCACTAATACTTGTGTGTATGCTGAAGTCTGGGTAGTGGGCTTATCTCTCAGAAAACCCTGCCCACCAAACAGAAAACAACAGCACAATCCAGCATAATAATGATATGTAAACGCAGTAAATGCGATAAATATAGTAAAGTATAGTAAAGCGGTAATACGGTAAATAGCAATACAGTACAACAGTAAATACAGCAAAACACAGCACCACGATAAACACCCAATGAAAGAAAAACAGACAAGTGCTAGGATTGACTCGCTAAGGAAACCAGAGATTCTGGATTGTCCCCAGCAGAGTCGTCAGCTGTCGCTCCCGGGATTTTCATCCAAGTACAAACGCGAAAGTGGCACCAAAACAGAGTCGCCAGCAATGTGTATTTATCCCAAGAGAGGGAAAGAAAACACCGCATAAACCTGAAGGGAACGAAAAGCTTGGCCTTGCGACCAAGAGAACTGGGTTCGGGAGTCGGTTACGCGAAGGGAAGGTGTTAGCACCCCCTCACGTCCATCGTACCCGATGGGATCCATGCTTGCTTGTCTCGATCAAAGGGTGTCGTCGACTAGAGCTCCACTGCTAGAGAACTGGAAAAGAAAGGAACAGGAAAGGAAAAGAAAGGAGAGACAAATATAGGGAAAATAAAAGAAGTGCTCGAATGGCCCCTACCCCACTGCCTACGTATCTCATCGGGAACATGAGAATCAGAGCGACGTAGTTCCCCTCACTAAGGGAAAAGTCGTTTGTGTTTTTTTGGGAACGGCTAATGTTCTAGCTCAGGTGTTGCAGCTCGCTGTATGGAGACTTAGGCGTTACCGTCTTGCAAGAGAACAAGGAGAAGCACGTTCGTACGTTGAGAATGAGTAAGATGAGGAAATAATTCCCGAAGGAAAGACGTTATTGTTTGTTTGGAGTTTTTAGAAAGAAGTGTTTTTGCAGTTATTTGTAACTTGCATTGCACCCAAGTCTAAAACATAGGAATGAATACGTCGCGTATCGCCCCCCAAAAGGACGTACACGAGGTATCCTAGAAGAATGAAGGGAACCCCCCCCCCCCCCCACATTATTCACTTCCTACATTTAAGGCTCATGCGCAATACACGTTTAACCTTTATTAAGTGTTTTTTACTTTTGTTTTGAGATGAGAAGAAAAGAGACTCAAAGGAGGATCAAAGGTGAAAATCTAATGAGGGAGAATAAGACTCAATCTTAATGTTATCATACACGGTGATCCTATGGCTAGTGGGGTTTAAGAAATCTAATCCTAAAAGAAAGGAGAAGAACAAAGAAAGCAACTTACTTCCAATATGGAAGTTAAGTTATTTCTAAGAGAGATGAAAGAAGATTATGAAAGCAAAGCATCATTAAATGCTTAAACAACACAAATTGAATGATTAAAAAAATGAAGGAAGAAATTATAATGTGGATGCACATCCACACTCAAGTGCCTTACCATTGGCCCCTGAAATGGTTAGTGCAATCATTTACAAATGAAGAAACCAATTAAGATGAACAAGTAAGGCTTAAACAAGTCAAGAAACAAAGTAAAAGCATCTTAAAGGTTAAGGAAAGCATAAGGTCAGAATCCACATCATAAGAATGTTCTCTAATGCTAGGAGTTCAAACACAAATCAAGTGCACACAAACAATGCCTTAAATCACAAAGAAATGCATTATGAAAGAAGTAGATGAAAAATGAGTGGATATGCAAAGTGATAATGCATTAATGCTTCATGAAAGGTTAAAGTCAGAACCATATGTCACTTATCAATGTCTTAACATGCACATGAATCATCATACAAAACATGGATAAAAGAATACAAGTAGAAGGACTAAGATGAAGTAGAAGTAAGAAGAAGTGAAACATGTTGCAATATATACACAAAATGACATATTATAGATGCATAACATGTAAAATGATTGATGAATGCACATGGGCAGTACCATATCATTGGTGAAATGCAAATGAATCATGTAAGATGGCATACCAAATGCAAACACAATTCATGTTAAGCACAAGAGTAGGTAAGATGTGAAAACATGTCAAAATGGTGAGCCAAAATGCATACACACAAACCAAATGCAAGTATAAACCATCATGACCTATAATTGAATTAAGAAAGAACTATAGTCTTCTAAATGAAACCACTAATATCACTCAAAGCAAACAAGAAAGGATGGCACAAGTGCCTCATAAAATCAAGCTAGAAGGAGGTATAAGAGTGTGCACAAAGATAGCTTCAAATGTAAATCTCTAAGCAAATATCAAAAGTACTTATTAAAATCATGAAAATTGGCTCTAAACAACCTAAATCAGAAGCAAATCAAGAATCAAAAGTTCATGGCAAAAAGCAAAATGAACCATACTCAAACAAATCAACAAAATCATATTGAAACCCCTCACAAGAAGGTGCAAATATGAACATCAAAAGGTATGATATAATGAATTTAAAAATCAAACAAAAATTGTTTTAGGCACTTTAAGATGTTATCTAATCAATACAAAAAGAATGAATCAAAAATATGATGTGAGATTAGAGAAAGAAATCATGCAAGTGCAAGTGTCAATGAATAAGAGCATTCAAAAAGAAATTGAAAAGAAAATAGGAAATAATATGTAAAATTTCACAAAGTCAGAATTAAAAAATACAAGAAATTATTTAAATGTGTCAAAGTGCCACATGAATTATTTTGTGATTTTTAGAGATGATTTAGTATTTTTAAAATATGAAAATCAAACATATATGGAAAAGAAAATAAAAAATGAAAAGAAATGGGAAGGGGTGCAGCGTGAGTAATTCTCATGTTCAAAAATAAATTGGGCTCAGTCAGTGGGGGTGCGCATATCAATAATAACCCAGTCCAACATGCGTGTGATTGTGTGTGATGAGTGTGCTTGCAGTTAATGTACGCAATCAATCATGGCCATTTGATTAAATCATGATGAAAAGTAGCACAATCCAACGTATATCAAAGCAAGCCCACCATAATTAATACGCACACACACGCATGCCATTATCTGAAACAACCAAAGAAAGAACACGTGCTAGACCACCATTTCATTAATGCGTTGGCAAAACATGGAGCATTGGATCAAAGTCAACATAAGATCATCAAATAATCATGCCCATCCAGTAATCATTCTGAAGTCAAAATACTGCACGTGAGAGGGATGTTGGATTTTAATGCGCTGGCACATTGTGGATCATTAGATGCGATGATCAGACGGCTGGGATTCAATCTGAGGGATGAACTAGGGTTTTGGCCTGAGGAAGATTCAGGTGGCCGGAGAAGACCTCCGGTCGTCTTCTCCGGTGAGCAACCACCACACACAGTCATCAATTTTCACAGAAATGCACAATATGCATATAGAAATGAAGCTGAAGTTGAGTAGATCATGAATATGCGATTATTTTCCAAAGATCATGCACGTATACAACAAACCGAACCAATACATTTTGCCCTAATTTTTCACCTATGCTCCTAATGAGCGTATCAACTAGCCAGGACTCACACATAGCTTCTAATAAGCTCTAAACACCATGAAACAAGTTTAAATCAAATGACTACGAAGCATTAAGGTTGAGTAAATTAAAACCTGAAATGGTGAAGAAACTTGAAGTGTTGAGAAAACCAGAGATATCTTGAGTTCTTGGACTTATTGTGCAAAATAAATGCAGCTGAGTCTTGATATATTGAAACAGAGAGAGATTCGAAAACTTGATGAAGTTACACTTGGAAGCTTGATGCTGATTACGTTTGTTATTGCTCAGAAGTCACACTGAAGATGATGATTGAAGAAGATGAGTGAAGGAGGTGTTGATTTCGTGAGAGATCAGAAAGAATAGAGAGAATTTGAGAGTGTTTGTGAAATGTGTGAGCAAAAAAAATGAAGTTCAAATTGGAATTGAGAGTGAAATTTTGATTTATATGTGTGGTTTAGTAGCTTAACCCGTGGTCAAATGAGTGAGTTTAGTGAGTTAATGTGAGGTTAACTGAGTGGCCTCTAACTAACTGAGTCAAGTTAGTTAGGGCGAGTGAGGAGAGGTTGTGCTATGGTGTAGGTGCATTCATGATGTTATGGTGAGGTGAAAGCAAAGAGAGGTGGTGATGATGTTATCCTGGCGTGACAGAAACTTGCATAGCAAGCTTCATTTTCCTCTTTCGTGTATGATAACAGCATGGCAAGGAATGTGTAAGGATTATGGTTTGGCTAAATAAAGCAAATAGAAATGTGGAGAAGTGTGCGTGTGAATGCTTGAATTAACAACAACAATAATGTTTATTTTTTCTGATTTTGTAGCAGCCCAAGGTTCAATGGAAATGTGCAAGTTTGAGAAGGAATTTCTCTCTTGTTAGTGAATGAAACTAGCTCATTTTGATGTCAACAGAATGAGGATTCATGGGAGAATAGATTTGGTGTGAGAATTGGATTGAAATGAAGCCTTTAACACCTTTGAAAATGGACATGAATTCAATGGATACAAAACTGACTTGAAGGCGTGGCAAACTTGGCATGGCAAGGCAACATGGCCTATGAATTTTCAGCATGATCATACCAACTTTGAACCCTTATAACCCCATCATAACTTACTCAAATGAAAATTTGTCCAACATCAAAGTTGAAGAGGACATTGAGATGAACAACTTTTATGTTCAACATTTTTTCATTTGGAGCTTCCATCATTGAGAAAAGTGGCTAGACATTTGGCACACCATGTGTTTGACAAAATGATGGCCGGTGGGCCTAGTCTTGCCTTGCCATGACTTGGTTTTGGACCTAGTTTTATCAAACTTTGATCAACCATAACTCTCTCAATATTGATCCAATGGAGATGTTCTTTATATGGATTTGAAGCTTAGAACATGAACTTTAATTGGCTCAACTTAGGCCTAAAGTTTGGAGCTTTTATCTTGGAGAAAGAGAGCCTCAAAGTGTGGTGCAAAATGGTCCAAAATTTTTATTTTTGGAAACCCTAAAGTTTCTATTTTTGGCAGTTTTGTGATTTCTTGATTTTTCATTATTCCTCCATCATTTCTTGATTAAATCTTGTCCAATGAACATATGTAACTTGAATTTCATGAATTTGACCTAAAAAAGTCAAGAGTTGACTTTTTTCACTGTACAGTTGACTTTTCCCCAATTTCTTGATTATCAAGCAACTGATCAATTGAGACCCTTCTGAAACCAATTGATGAGCAATTTTCCATCCATATACACTTAAAGACATAAGGAACACCATGAGATCAAGTCTTGCCCAAAAAATCAGAGATACACTGATTTTAGGTCAAAGCCTAATTTTGGCACCCTCTAGTTAGGAGGAAATAACACATCCTCCAAATCCAAATTCCTCTGAATATGATGCATATCCTATCTAACACATATGAGATATGACATTTGGAGGTGATAAAAACCCAAAGAGCTTGCCCATTTGAGGGTCAGATCCCAATTTTTAACTGTCTTGTGTAGGAGATCTTCTTGATGAATTCTCCTCTTCCAATGACTTGTGGGATCAATTGAGATGATATATGACATAAGAGACCCTTGAGGCTTGTTTAAAGACCCTTGGCTCTTGTTCCCTTACTTTGGATGATCAACACCTTTGAGAATCATTGATCCCATGCCCTTATGCAAGATGCAATGCAATGCTTTATGTTTTATTTTTCTATGCTTGAATGCAATGCAATGAAATGAAAGCACATGCTACATGATATGAAAATGAGAGGGCAAATTTTGGGGTATGACAACAATAACATAAAGCACAATAGATAAACACCCAATGAAATAAAACAAACATGCGCTAGGATTGACTCGCAAAAGGGGATGGACCAGCCAGAGGTCTATCTTTCCCCAATGGAGTCGCCAGCTGTCGCTCCCGAGGATTTTCATCCTGGTACAAACGCGAAAGTGTCGCGGAAGAAAGAAAGAAGAGTCGTCAGCCAGACATTTTTATCCCAAAGAAAGGGAAGGGTAATGCTGCACAAACCCGGGAGAAAGGAAAGAACGAGGTCTAGCGAACCAAAGAGAAAGGGTAAGGGAGTCGGTTACGTGAAGGGAAGGTTATCGCACCCCATCACGTCCATCGTACTCGATGGGATCCATGTTTGCTGTCTTGATCAAAGGGTGTCGTCGTCTGGAGCTCCACTGCTACTGGAAAGGAGAAGACACGGGAACGGAAAGGAATGAAGAAACGAAGAAGAAAAGAAAAAGAAGCGACTCAATAGGACATCGCTCGTTCTATGCCTACGTATTCCCTCGTGCAATGGGAAAGTCAGAGTCAACGTAGTTCGGACACGAACTAAAGAGGGGGAGGTTGCTCGCCAAGACATCGCTGCCTTGTGCCTACGTATCCTCAATCGGACGAGAAAGAGGAAATTAAAGCAGTCGTAGTTCGACCTAACGAGGTCGGTTAGTGTTTTTTATGAGCGACGTTAGATTCGCGTCCGGCAGTTAGGGTCGATGCCTGTTTGCGACGAGACGGAAGTAACGTGCCCTTTTCTGAAAATGATTTGAGATTAACGATCCCGAAGGATGAAAAAGGTTTGAGTTTGTTTTAGTTTTTTAGACAGAAGTGGATTGAAGTTAGTTCATAACTTACATTGCACTAAAGTCTACCATGCGGGAATGAGTGAATCGCATGGTCGCCCCCCAAATGGGACGTATGCTAAACACTCTAGAAGAGGAAGGGAGACCCCTCGTTCTTCATTTCCTACACTTAAGGCTCGAGCGCAATATTCTTTATATTTATTAAGTGTTTTAGAAGTGTTATGAGATGAGAAAAGAAGACTCAAAGGAAACACTAAGGGGAAACTAAATTGTTCCTAATGTTGTCATGCAAAGGTGGCCCTATAGTTGAGTTTGAAAGGGAAATGTCTACCTAAGTTAGCATGCAAAGGGAAACCTAATGCTAATCCTACTCAAGCTTAATCGGAAATTAAGTTGGACTAGGTAGCTCTAAGGGAGTGAATCCAAGACTTAAACAAGTCTTGAGATTCAAGGGAAGAGAAAGAGTGGAGGAGACGAAGGAGGAAAAGAAGCAAATGAATAAAAACAACAGCTACCACAATGCCCCTGCACCAAAACAGCAGTAAAAAATAGCACACCAACAAGACAGCTTTCCACAGCTCACAATTCAACACAAGAATGGGTGTAAAAAGGTCAAACAGCTGCACATATAACAGCACATATGCACATAGACAGCAGTAGAAGAACAAGGCAGCATGCATTCAAAAATGTTCCACTCATGGAAAAGCAAACATACACCAAGCATCACATATTCTTCAATCAAACATGATCACAAATCATACCAAACACCATGATAAACATCATGAAAGAATAAACATGAGATGATGCACAACATTAAGCACATGAACACATCAAACCAAGTATGCATCTCATGAAATTGAAAGCAAGCAAGCATGCGCAACACAACAACTCCAGCGACACCAGCAATAATCAACAATTATCATGCTCAAGGGATGTGTGTAAAGTGTTCATCACATCAACAAAATAATCATGAACATTCATCAATGAAAACCAAAAGCCGCGCGTCAAAGAATTGTGCTCATGCAAAGGTGTGAGGCAAAACAGCTCAAGAATAATCCACAAATCATCAACCTATCAATCCATGAAGTTTAGACATGCAAGAGACCTCAAACAAGCAAGAAAATGCAAGAAAAACACAATCTGCTTCAGTGGTAATCAATTACTCAGTTGAAAATTGGCTAAAAACGTGAAAATAAGGCAGAGTAATTGATTACCCTATTAGAGTAATCGATTACCACTGAAACAGAGGCATAAATTCAACTTTGAAAAGCACTTTTTAGCAGCAAATCACTTATCCAAACATCCAAATGATGATGTAAACAATCATGCACAAAAATTAAGTTCAATCACAGCAATCAAACATCAATTAGATTCAACAATCATCAACATCCACAATCAAGATCAACCAAATGAATCAAAACACATCAAAATTCATGGATCTACATTGTATAAGTTGCAATTAAGCTAAAATGAGTATGGATCTGAAATTAGCCAACCTACAAAGCTGAAATTTGCTTTGGTAAGTGTTGTAAACAGAAATGGATGAATTCAAGTAGAGAAATCCAAGATCCACAAGCTCCTTGCACTCAAAAGTTGAAGATCCAAGCAAATAAGCAACAAAACTCCAAAATCACTTTCAATAATCACTTCTGAAAATTCAGCACCAGATCCAAACGAAAATCCAAATTGAAAGGCTGAAATGTAGTGATGATGAGAGGCTTTAGCTCAAGAATTAACAAGTTCCAATGAAGAACTTGTTAATCTTTGAAAGAGAGCTTTGAGTGTGGTTGAAAATGGAGGTTGAGAGTGAAAAAGTGAGAGAGAATTGAGAGAATTCTGAAAATTGAGAGTGGAAAAAAATGATCTCGATCTTTGAGGTTTGGAATGAATTGGTTTAAATAACCCTTAGGTTAGGAGTTAAGTTTGGGTTGGGAGTGAGGTTAAGTGAGTGGAAATTGGGATGAAATGTGAATTAGGAAAGAAAATGTGGAATTGGAGTGGAAAGAATTTGAATTTTTGGATGGAAAATGATGAAAATAGATCAGTTCTAGATCCTTCCCACACATGCACAAGCCAAGCACATGATCACAAATGCTCAAAAATTCTGCAGTGCTGAAAATTGCCATATTTTTGTAATTTCGCCCAGAGTAATCGGTTACTCACTTTGAGTAATCGATTACTCTATTTAAAAATTCAAAATTTTGGCGCCAAAAGGAGGGAAACTTGGATATTCGTCCGGTTCCACCTGTTCTGAACCCTGATAGACCTCTGAAACTTGCCATCTGATATTACCACTGGAATACACTTGAAATATGCTGCGAAATATTTTTTTGCACTCGGATTAAACTGCTGATAACAACTATCTGGTGCTGATCAAAAATTGAATGCCGGAGTTTCTGATCATCCAGTCGCTTAATGAGCAAAATAAATGCTCAAAAAGACTTGGAAAGCTATATGATTGGCTCTGAACACTATTAAAAATCATACTGGAACTGATGACGCTGTGAGCTGCTAGAGAATACCTTGAACCCATGCCCAAAAGAAATATGCAAATGCAAAAATGATAATGCAAATGAAGCGAAACATAAGCCAAAAAGGTTAGCAACACTAGGGAAAATTTTGGGGTGTTACAGTCGGTTTGTTCTACTCGTCGGTTCGATGGAGCATGCCAACAGTTGGGCCTTAGCTGTAATATTGTTTTAGCTTTTCGACGTTCCATGGTCGAGTAAGGTCTTCCCCGTTAAGTTGTTCTAGGTAGTAGGCCCCATTCTCTGTTTTCGGCCGAACATGATAGGGTCCCTCCCAATTTGCGGCGAGTTTGCCTTCTCAAGAATCTTTGTGATTCCTCCTTAAGACGAGACTGCCTACTTGGAACTCTCGTCGTATAACTTTGGTGTTATGCCTAATTGCGATTTTTTGTTTTAGCGAGGCTTCGCGAAGAGCTTCCCCTGACCGGACCTCTTCGACGAGATCAAGCTCCTCCTTTAACGCCTCGTTATTTGTCTCCTCGTCCAGGGGGATTCAGTCCACCTGGAGGGTATGTGTATCTCAATAGGGATCACTGCCTCAATTCTGTACGCTAGACAGAGGGGGGTTTCCCTGGTCGAAGAGTGGGGCATATTACGGTAGGCCCATAGTACGTTGTGCAGCTCCTCGACCCAAGCTTTCTTCGTTTCGTCCAGCCTTCGTTTAAGGCCTCAAAGGATTACTCTATTTGCTGCCTCGGCTTGTCCATTAGTCTAGGGATGTTCGACGGACGCGAAGTGTTGCTTGGTACCCAGTTAGGCTACAAACTCCTGAAACTTTTTGTCTGTGAATTACGTCCCATTGTCGGTAACGATTGCTTGGGGGATGTCGAAACGGGCAAGGATGTTCCGCTTGTAGAAGCGGAGTATGTTGTGGGCCGTTATTTTGGCCAGAACCTATGCTTCTATCCACTTGGTAAAGTAGACAGCGCCTACTATCAGGTACTTATTTTGATTTGACCCCACGACGAATGGTCCCAAGATATCCAGGCCCCACCATGCGAAGGGCCCGGGGAGGACATTGCTTTGAGTTCATTGGGTGGTGCCAAATGCATATCACGTGCCGTTGGCATTTGTCGCATTTCTTCACGTAGGACGTAAGACGTAGGAGCAGGCTCTGCGCCTGTAGAGCTTATTTTCGACTAGGACGTAGGAGCAGGCTCTGCGCCTGACTACGCTGGCCTCCTTGGGGTCGGTTGGTAGTCCGTCCTTGGAGAGGTAGTTGTAGACGGGGGTCATCCAACAGTTTTTGTCGCCGATGACTTGCACGCCGAGGATCGCGGAAGCTTTCTCGATGCTGGGTCGAGGAAGTACTTCCTGGATGACGGATTTGTTTCCGCCCTTTTTCTTCGTGCTTGCCAGCTTTGACAAAACATTTGCTCTGACATTATGTTTGCGGGGAACGTACTTTACTTCCACCGTTGCGAATTTCGTCATTTTCTCCTTGACCAGGGTCAAGTATTCATACATGTTGTCGTTCTTGGCCTAGTATTCTCCAGGAACTTGGAGGGCCACAAGTTGAGAATCGGTGCAGATGATGACTTCCTTGGCTCCTAGGTCTTCGGCCAGGCGTAGACCGGCGAGGAAGGCTTCGTATTCAGCCTGATTGTTCGAAGTGGGGAAAGATAAGGTAAGCAAGACTTCGACGATAATTCCTTCCTCATTTTCCAAGATGATACCTGCCCCGCTTCCTACTGAGCTGGATGCCCCGTCGACGAAGACTGTCCATTTCCGCGCCCCGTAAGAGGGGGAGTCGGCAAATTTCATCTCCGCGACGAAGTCTGCCAGTGCCTGGGCCTTGAGGGCTTTTCTGCTCTCATATTGGATGTCGAATTTGGACAGTTCTAACGACTACTTGAGCATTCTGCCGGCCATGTCTAGTCGACCTAACAGTTGGTGCACGGGTTGGTCTGCTCATACCACGACTGTGTAGGATAGAAAGTAGTGCCTTAGTCGCCTCGCATCGTTGATGAGGGCCAGGGCTACTTTCTCTATCTGTTGATATCTCAGCTCCGGTCCCTGCAGCGCTTTGCTCGTGAAGTATATGGGCTTCTGCCCATCGGGTGTTTCACGAATGAGGGCGGTGTTGACGGCCTCAGTTGCTACTGTGAGGTAGAGATACAGGGTTTTGCCGTTGTTTGGATGCGAGAGGACGGGCGGTTCTGACAGTGCTTGCTTTAGGTGGAGGAGAGCCTGGTCGCATTCCTCCGTCCACTCGAAAGCTGCCTCCTTGAAGAGGAGTTTGAAAAGGGGCAGTGCGTGTTGAGCAGACTTCCCCACAAAACGAGATAACGAAGCGAGCATCCAGTTGAGGGACTGGATAGACTTCTTTGAGTTTGGCGTGGGGAACTCGGAGAAGGCCCTGCACTTGTCGGGGTTAGCTTCGATTCCTCATTCTGTCAGATAGAAGTCGAGGAACTTGCCCGCTCGTACCCCAAACGTGCACTTCTCTGGTTTGAAATGCATCTGGTATTTCCTGGCCTGCTCGAAGACTTTCCTATAATGGGTCATGTGATCGGATTCCTCGTGGGACTTCACGATCATGTCGTCCATATAGACTTCGAGCATGTCTCTGATTTCTCCTCAGAAGACTTTGTTCATCATCCTTTGGTAGGTATCGCCAGCGTTTTTCAAGCCGAAGGGCATTACATTGTAGTAATAATTGCCCGATTCGGTCATGAAAGCTCTGTACCTTTTATAGCTTTTCACCATGGGTATTTGATTATAGCCCGAATATGCGTCCATGAACGATAACAATTTAAAACCGGCAGAATTATCAACTAGTTTATCTATATTGGGGAGGGGTTATACATCTTTAGGGCAAGCCCTATTGAGATCAGTATAATCAACACATATACGCCATTTTCCATTAGACTTTATAACGAGTACAACATTGGACAGCCAAGTAGTGTACTTGGCCTATGAAATAAAGTTTGCCTAGATGAGGTCTTTTACATCTTGTTTGGCAGCCTCCGTTTTCTTCGGAGACTGCTTTCGCCTACGTTATACTACAACCCTAGCGGCGCGGTCGATTGTGAGTTGATGGCAGGCGACGACAGGATCTAGGCCGGGCATTTCTATGGCGCTCCAAGCGAACAAATTTGCATTCTCCCGGAGGCAAGCTTTGAGTTATTTCCTCACTAATTCAGGGAGTCCGATCCCGATTTTCACTCCTTGCTAAGGGTCTTCGCCGAGCAGGACACGTTCGAACTCGCCATCCGGAATTGGACGCATCGGATGGGAGCTCTCGCCGGTACTGGTTGAGGCTGAGGGGCTGCTCGAACAAGTCTGGATCTTCTTCCCTTTCTTCTTCTCCTTCTGGTCGTCCTCGGACAAGCGGCTGTTAAGGTCGATAGAGTCGACGTGGGGCAGTGGCTTTGCCTCCTCGGAGCTACTGGGCAGGGCTGGCTTGCTGGAAGTCTTCGGCTTGGCGGCAATAGTGTTTAGTCCTTTGGTGGCTGCCTCGAAACATCTCCTTGCTGCTTCGATATCCCTGTGTAGAGTGGTGACCGGACCCTTAGAAGTGTAGTGCTTCATTTTTTGGTGCACGATTGAAGGTACGACCACCAATTCGGCCAAACTTGGCCGCCCAAAGATGCACTGATAGAGAGAGGGGCAATCGATGATCAGGAATTTGACTTTAATAAACATGGCCGTCTCTGCAGATCCGAAAGGCACGATCAGTTCCACGTATCCCCAGGGCTTTGTGACCGACCCATTGAAGCCCTGTAAGTCAGAGCCTACGTAAGGCGTCAGGTGTGATTCATCTAGCTGGAGGGTGAAAAACAGCTGCGAGTACATGATGTCAACCGAGCTTCCTTGGTCGACTAGGATTCGACGAACATCAAAGTTAGCCATCTGGGCTCTCATGAGCAGCGGAATGCTTAAGTTGGGAGCCCCAGCGAAGAGTTCCTCGCAGTAGAAAAAGGTGGGTACCGACTCTCACCGGACTTTGTCGAGCATGGTATTCCTGTTGGAGCTCGTGCTGAGAAGATGCTCGAACTTCCTTTTAACAGAGCCTACAGTAACCTTGTTGAAGCCCCCTCCTGAGATTGCCATGGTGGAGGGGAAGGTTTCCCACGGACTATGTACTGCGAAGTAGGGGTGAATTGAGTCCCTCGAGAATATAGAAGTCCTCAGGCCGCGATATGCTCATGGCGACCTGAAGGTTTGTCTCTTCCGAGGAAGGCACCTCTTCCTCGACTTTCTTGGACTCCTGGGCATCCTGCCGTGGAGCTTCCCTTTTCTTGGTGAACTGTTTCAGGTGCCCGTCCCTGATTAGTATCTCAATGGCATCCTTCAGGTGGATACAGTCGTTGGTTGTATGGTCGTAGCTTTTGTGGAAACGGCAATATTTTGACTTGTTAGTATACGGCTTGGCCGGAATCTGTTTAGGGAATCGGATCCCTGCTTGTTTGAACTCTGCGTTGGCACATTCGGAGAGGATTTTCTCCCTGGAGACGGTCAGGGGAGTATACTCATGGAAGTGGTCGGACGGTCCTTTGTTGTCCCGAGACTCCCGGGGGCAATCCTCGCGTCTTTGGTCTCCCAGACGAGATGTCGAGGGATCATCATGCTTGGATGCCCGAGCACTCTCTTGGTGTCGTGAGTCCCGGGAGAAGCTAGTAGCTTCTTTCTCCTCATACTGGATATATGCTTGCGCCTTGAGGAGTAAGGCGTCCAGGGTCCACGGAGTTTCAATGCCAACTGCTTTGGCGAATTCTATCCGGGGTGAAGTCCTCGCTCGAGCAAGAACTTCTTCATGTCATCGGTCGTTGAGACTTGTATTGCTTCTTTATTGAACCTCTCGATGTAGGCTCGGAGAGGCTCGTCTTTCCCTTGAATTATGGCCTCAAGGGAGGCTTCGGTCTTCGGGTGGCGGCGGGATGCCGTGAAGTGTCTGGAGAACATTCTCCCCAACTATCTCCACGAGGTGATGGATTCGTCGGGGAGCTTCTTGTACCAGGTCATCGCTCCCTTCCTGAGCAAGGTAGGAAATAGTCTACATTGTATTGCGCCCCGGACGCATGATAGTCGAGCAAAGCATCGATATTCGCGATGTGCTCGTCAGGATCCGTTGTACCGTCGTGGGTTCCCAAAGACGGTGGTTTCTCCAGTCCCTTGGGGAGGCGCATGGCCATGATTTCCTGAGACAACGGGCCGTGAGGCTCGTCGCCGCTGCTGTTACTGGACCATGACGGGGAGCGGGTGCTTCGCTCAAGAATATGACGGTGATTTCTGCGAGGAGACGGGGTTCGTGCTCGGCCCTTGGATCTGGGCGGAGGCGAACACTGATCCCTTCTGGTCCACTTTGTTCCCGGAGAGTACTGGCTCCGTGGGGAGATGTGGTCGCGCTTCCTGATGGCTTGGGACTTTGGCTCAGGTGGTGCCCGGTGATCTCTTTCACGTCGCGGAGGTGGACTCCGGGATCTTCAGCATTCTTTCCTCGGTGGAGGGGGTCTTGGTCGGTTAGACTCCTCTAGGGCTCCAATCCTCGCGTTCTGTTGGAGGATTAGGAGGTTGGTTTTATTGAGGGCTTCAAGAATGGCCGCCACGGCTGGGTCGGCGTTGGGCAGAGCAGGAACAGGCTGGTGGTCCAGGGAGAGCTGGTCTTCAACATGACCAGCACGAGCAGGGGAGGGAGACGCGGTGGCTCCATCTCTCAGATAATGGGCGTCGCCTCCAAGGAAGGGTGCAACTCCGTCAGTATCAGTTTTGTTGACAAGGAGAAAAGCAGAGTTACAAGCATCATGGACATGATCTTGGCTTGCCATGATCAGAATCTTGGAAAGAGGGATGTTTTGGTCTTGAATCTACGATGGAGGAAAGACGGGGATAATAGAAGTTCCCACAGACGGCGCCACTGATCTTGATGGCTGATCAGAACCTGAAGTGGGTTAGAGATGACGTCTGCGATGCTGGGTGTGAAAGATAAGGAGGGAGTTGTACCTGCAAGGCACTTCAATGCTAAAGTAAGAATCGGGAGAGAGAGAGAGAGAGAGAGAGAGAGAGAGAGAAAGAGCAAGTACAAAGTATGTGTTTCGTAGGATGATTTAGAATACCTGACCCCCAGCGCGTGGCCAACGGCCCCTACTTTCGGGGCAAGATAATCGTTTCCCGAAGAATAGGTAACTGCCATAAACTAGCAGGTTGGACGGACAGAGGTGCCCGAAACTAGCCGTTGCCACGGGCAAATGTGCAGTTGCGGGCACGGGCGTCGTGACTGTTTCTGGATGGTGGAACCGTGCATGATGGACAGGAGCTACCGAGGAGGGGCAGGTGACCCTTGGGGCCATCCGACCATATTTGCCCGGTAGATGGGGCAGAAAGGTAAATGCTGCCCTAAATTGGCTGGACTTAGGCCATTGGGCCGTTCTGGGAGCAGAAGTGGATTGCCTAGTCAGTGGGCCAGTCCGGAACAGTAATAGAATAAAAACTTTACAATGGCTTGCCATTAGAGACTGGACTAGGAGCAAGTGAGGATGCCGCACTGAACCAGTATAAATTTCAGTGTACACTTTCTCTATCATTTCTCTCTTTTAATTTCTATATATAATTCACATGATAATAGTTTTTATTTTCTTTCCAGTTTGCATGTGATTAGGTGTTGTTGTTTATAGTAATTTAATGTTTGCACTTAGGTGCGTGTTAGATTTAGTACACTAAACATTTCTTTCTAGTGGTTATTTTGGAAAACTGTAATTCTAAATTATTGTATTAATAGATCATATTTTATCAAAACATCATTGTTTGAATAAAATTGGATTAATTAACATGTTTTTTGTTAGTTGATTTATCATCATTTTGTTATTATTGAATTCATCTATTCATCAATTCAACCATGTAGTCTCTTTAAAATGCTTTTTAAACTTTCACTCCTACTTATTTTAACTCTGATCTTGAAAATAATTTTTATTGGGGAAAAATTCTATTCAACTCCTCTCTTATACACCATTCTATATCCATATTCAACCAAATAGAGAGAAATACATATTTTGATACTAGGGAGCAAGGAAAATGAAATCCACCATCAAGGAATCACCCATAGTCTTAATTCTTCCCGTTTACTTGTAAAAAGCCATGAACCCCTTAAGGGTGAATGACTACCTCTCTTAGATTAGGTTCCCCTTAGAAGATTTACCCCTTAAAATATGAAGATTTACCCCTTAGGTTCCCCTTAAGGGTGAATGACTAATTCTTATGTAATGAACCTCTACTTAATAAATCATATGAAATTATTTGAGTTTAATGTTTTCTCTCGTATATAGAACTGGGAGATTCATTTAGTGGGTATCTGAGACCTAACATAAGAATTTCACATTTGACTAATAATATTATGGTAATGCTATGATTGCCAACAAGCAAGCATGAATAGTCATGGCCATTAGTGTAGTTTTACATGCTATAAAACTTTCACCAGCTACAATTATATTCCCCCAAGGTTTATATGGGGTCGCTTTAGACGAACCGGGTTACTTGACGATCAATTTGTTTGGTAATTATGTTTTGTAAAATATTCTTCTTACTTACACGCTATAAACCCTTAGTCTTTTGAGATCATATTCCCAAGATCTCTAGGAGGTTGCTTCAAACGGAGTGAATTACTTGTCGATCAATTTATTAGGTAACCATATTTTGCAAAAGGTCATGATAAAAATAGTCTTTATCGGTTCAATCATGGGTTTCTCACAAATATGTGTGGATTTTCGAAATTGTGACTTAATCATTTTTATCATCAATTTAGTTAACCACTAGATCAGTTCATTAGTTTATAATTAGTCAAATTCCAATCAATTGCGCACTGCACACCCTCCGTTACAATTACAACTCTCACGTTAAAATCAAAGTACAATCACTTTGTTCTGCTACAAAGTTAATATAATTTTTGTGGATCCGATAGTTTATTTACCACCTTATGGTTTTTATTAGCATAACTACTACAACATACTCTTACACCCAACATTTATTCTTATGATGATTACGCCAAGTCTAATCACATTTTGAGTTCTAGATTTGTCAAACATCATCACAAAGGGTTTGATAGTGATATCAAGAGTTTGCTCGACTATCATATTTTTGGCCTGGACAAAGGGATATTGTGAGAGGAATTCTGCCAAAATTTAACCTTTAACCCCCTTAAAGACACTTATTTTAATGCAAAAACATTAAGCTCAATGTACCAGTTCATCAACCAACCTTGTAATACAAAGACATTAAGAAAATATCTAATTATACCTGGTTCCTGATCCCATTTAAGATTCACATGAGGTAGTATATCATTAACTTGAACCTAATTGACTCTTCCTTAACTGCTCTGACAGGTTGGCAATGGCCTCATTGTTTAGTTTAATTCCACTACACTTTCAATATATATAAAATATTTTCGCGATCACTAAATCACAAATTTTTAAAATTGTTGATTTATATGTATTAATAAGTTTTTTTCACAAATTTTTAATGAAAATATAAAGAAATGCTACTGACAAGGGTTGAACCATGTACCAACTTCTCATACCCATTTACCTTAACTAACAAATTAGACTTGAGTTACTCCATCCATCCACTAATCACAATTATTAGTAATATGTAATATGATTTTAGAAATAATTTAAGGTAAAATATTTTTGGATTGAACGATTATTAAAATGAAATCTTCTCAATTATGTTATCTTATATGCTATAAAATTAGCAGCATCTTTTATACTCTCTATTTTAATTTATAAAAAACGCATCTCATCTTTTCTATTCAATAGTAAGATTGATAATACATGAGAATTTATTTTGAGATAATTCATTTTTTACTATGATTATTGATTAATATTGTAAAACTAAAATAAAGTTTCAATGTATTTTTAATTTATTTATTTTAATAAAAAGTAATTTTAAGTTTTTTTTGTTTTAAAATTAGTTTTTTTTTATCTCTCTTATTTTAGATTTTTTTAATCGTACAATTTTTAGAGAAGCAGATTAGAACTATAGTTACTATCGTCGGATTCAGAAACAGAAGGTAAATGAAGTATTGAAAAGGATGAGTAAGAGTAAAGCGGTTGGACCAGACAACATACCTATTGAAGTCTGAAAATTTTTTGGAGATAGAGGTATTAAGTGGCTCACCAAAACCTTTAATGAAATTATGAAATCAAAGTGTATGCCGGATGAATGGAGTGTTGGGTTTGGGCTCCCTTCCTATGTGGAGAAAAGCCTAAATATAATTAGCTTATTTGTCTCACTTATTTAAGTGGAGAGGATTAATTTAGGGTTGAGAGAGATAGAGAGAAAATAAGGATCCAGAACAGAGAAAAGATGAGAGAAACATATTCCCGTTTTTCTGCAACCAGACTCACTAAATTGACGATCCCCGATTCGTTAACCGTCAGATCGAGCTCTAATTTGGAGGGGAGGTTTGCAACACCTGTATCTAAAATTTAACTGTTCATAATTTCAAAAACAAGTTTTAGGTTGAGAGATATCTGCTTCAAACTGGAGCTGAATATTTGGGTAATTCAGCGTTTTGATTCTTATTTATAAGGTAGTTTGGTTTGTGATTTGCGATTATAAGCAATAGTTTGTGAATCAATTTACGACTCTATTGTACCCTTAATTGATTATAGTGAAGTTATTTGTTTGGTCTGGACGACTCGTGGTTTTTACTGTCATATTGAGGGGTTTTTCATGTTTAAATATCAGTGTTATTTTGTACCTTTATTTGTTCGATTTTCCGTCTTATATTTGTTGTTGATCCTCAAGGTTCCTACAAGTGTGGAGAATTTTATATCCGATGTGATTTGTCTGTTATTGTGTCTTAATTTCTCATTAGAGTGACATCAGAGCTCTTGGTTAAGGGTTGTTTTACTTGTTTGAATGATGGATTCAAATACAAAGATGAAGATCGTATTGTTGAAATGGATCTAATTACCATTTATGGAAGGGCAAGATGAAAGACTTACTATTTGTGAAGAAATTGCATTTACCGGTTTTTAGTTCTGCAAAACCAGATTCTATGTCTGATGAAGAATGATAGTTTGAACATCAACAGGTATGTGGTTTTATTCGAGAATATGTAGAAGATAATGTTTATAATCATATTGCTAATGAGATACATGCAAAAACTTTGTGGGAGAAGATATAGTCCTTGTATGCCTCTAAATCAGGGAATAATAAATTGTTCTTGTTGAATAGCTTCATAAGTTTGAAGTATACGGAGGGGACTTCTATTTCAGATCACTTGAGTGAATTTTAAGGGCTCCTTGATCAAATTTCAGGAATGAGTATTAAATTTGATGATGAACTTTTGGGACTATATATATTGCAATCTTTACCAGAGTCTTGGGAGAAGTTTTGGGTTTTTATCATAAGTTATGCTCCTAGAGGTGTTGTTTCTTTGGAAATTACGGCTAAGGGTGGTATTCTTTATGAGGAAATGAGAAGGAAGGCATATGGTTCTTCATCTCAATCTGAGGTACTTTATGGGAGAAAATATGGGGAGAAGTCATAAAAAGGAGCCAAATGTTGGTAGAGAGAATAACACAAGAAAGTCCAAGTCGCGATACAAGAATTTGGAATGTCATCAGTGTCACAAAATAGGACACGTACTGAAGTATTGCTATCAGTGGAAAAGAGATAACAAAGGCAAGAAGAGTAAATCTAAAAAAAGAGACCATGAAGACCATGATGATGATCGTGTTACTACTACTAGTGATGATCTTGTTATTCTCCGTGATCATGAGTCTGGTAATCTTGTATCGAACAAGAGCATGCTGGTAGTTAACAGTGGTGCTACATTGCATGTTACACCAAGGAAATATTTCTTTACATCTTATACTTATGGTAATTTCGTAGTGTTGAAGATGGGTAATGATGGTGTATCTAAGGAAATTGGTGTTGGTGATGTTTGCTTGCAAGCCAACATGGGAATGTAATTGTTGCTTAGAGGTGTCAAACACGCTCCAGATGTCTGTTTTGATTTGATCTCTGTGCATATGCTTGATGATTGTAGTTATGATAATAATTTTGGTTCTGGAAAATGGAAACCCAACAAATGTAACTTGGTTGTGGCTAGAGGGGAAAAGTTTTCTAAACTTTATTGGACAAAATCTTTGGTTGCTAGGGACAGTGTGAATGCTATCGACATGGAAGCATCTTTGTGGCACCGAAGACTTAGTCATATTAGTGAAAAAGGGATGATTGTTTTTGCCAAAAAGGATGTTCTTCCTGGATTAAAGAATGCAAATTTGGAGAAGTGTTCTCATTGCATGGCTGGTAAACAGACTAGAGTATCTTTCAAGAGACATCTTCCCTCAAGGAAGTCAAAGCTGCTTTGATTGGTACATTATGATGTTTGTGGTCCATTAAAGGGAAAATCCTTTAGTGGTACACTTTATTTTGTTACCTTTATTGATGATTGCTCCATGAAAATATGGGTTTATGCCTTGAATACAAAAGACCAAGTGTTGGAAAAGTTCAAAGAATTACATGCTTTGGTTGAGAAGCAGACAGGCGAGAAGCTGAAATGTGTTCGTTCAGATAATGGTGGAGAGTATTGTGGACCATTTGATTCTTATTGCAAGTAGCATGGTATTACACATGAAAAGACTCCTCCTAAAACTCCTCAATTGAATGGTTTAGCTGAGAGGATAAATTGAACCCTAATTGAGAAAGTAAGGTGTATGCTCTCTAAAGCTAAGTTGTCTAATCATTATTGGGGCGAGGCACTTTACATGGCAATGCATGCTCTTAATCTCACTTATACTGTTGCTTTGAACAGTGAAGTTCCAGATAAAATTTGGTTTGGAAAGAATGTCAAGTATGATCATTTTAGAATCTTTGGTTGTAAGGATTTTGTGCATATTCCAAAGGATGAAATATCTAAGTTGGATGCAAAGTCAAAACAATGTATCTTCATCGGCTATGGGCAAGATGAGTTTGGTTACATGCTGTATGATCCTGTAGGGAAGAAGCTTATTCGAAGTCGTAATGTGCTGTTTATGGAAAACCAAACTATTCAAGACATTGATAAGGTATAGAAGGCTACACCCAAGAAAGATATCAGTTTGTCTAATGTTGATCATGTTCGATTACCTAGTCATAATCTGGATACTATTGGTGGTGATGATCACAATGGTAAACCATATGATTATGTTGATGATCAACAACTTGGAGATAAGGTAAATATCCCAACTAATGATGGTGAAGGGGAGAGCGATATGTCACATGATGAGAATCTTGGTGAAGCTCCAGAATCATCTCAAGTTCAATGTATGAGGCCTAATAGGAAGAGACAACCTTCTATAAGGTATAGTTCTGATCAGTATGTGACCTTGACAGATGAGGGTGAAACCGAGTGTTTTCAATAGGCCATGGAAAGTGATGAAAATCAAAAGTGGTTGGATGCAATGCATGATGAGATGAAATCATTACATGATAATCACATTTATGATTTAGTAAAGTTGCCTAAAGGAAAAAAGGGCTTTGGAAAATAGGTGGATTTATAGATTTAAACATGAGAGAAACTCTAAGTCTCAAAGATATAAAGCCAAATTAGTGGTGAAAGGTTTCTGTCAAAGAAAGGGTGTTGATTTTAATGATATTTTTTAACCTGTTGTAAAGATGTCATCAATTAGAACCGTGTTGAGTTTGGCTGTTACTCTTGATTTAGAGGTTAAACAAATGGATGTGAATATGAGTTTCCTTCACGGTGATTTGGAGGAAGAAATCCACATGAAATAACCTGATGGTTTTCAAGTTAAAGGCAAATAAGATCATGTGTGTATATTGAGAAAGAGTTTATATGGTTTGAAGCAAGCTCCAAGGCAGTGGTATAAGAAGTTTGAGTATGTTATGTGTGATCAAGGATACTAGAAGACTACTTCAGATCATTGCATCTTTGTTAGAAAATTTTCTAATGATGACTTCATTATCCTGTTGTTATATGTTGGTGATATGGTTATTGTAAGGAAAAGTATTTCTAACATTAAGAAGTTAAAGAAGCAATTCAGAGTGCCACTTTCCATGAAAGACATGAGAGCAGCTAAACAGATTATTGGCATTAGAATCATGTGTGACAGAAAATAGAAGAAAATTTGGATGTCACAAGAACATTATATCGAAAGAGTGTTGCAAAGATTCAAAATGGAGAGTTTAAGGTGGAAAGCACTCCTCTTGCTACAAATTTCAGGTTGAGTTCTAATCAAAGTCCTTCAAGTGAAGATGAAGCATTTGATCTGAAACATGTTCCTTATGCGTCTGTTGTGGGTAGTTTGATGTATGAAATGGTGTGTACAAGACCAGATATAACACATGTTGTTGGTACAATCAGTAGATTTTTGTCCAATCCAAGTAGAGAGCAATGAAATGCTGTAAAATGGATTTTAAGGTATCTTTGCGGTACCACTTCTGCAAGGCTTTGTTTTGGAGGAGATAAGCCTACTCTAGTGGGGTACTCTGACTCTGATATGGCTTGAGACATTGATTCCAAAAAGTTCACTTCAGGATACATGATTGAATTTGCAGGGGGGTTGTCGTTTGGCAGTCCATATTGCAAAAGTTTGTAGTATTGTCTACTACAGAGGTTAAGTTCATTGCAATTACCGAAGCATGCAAAGAGTTACTATGGTTGAAATTTTTATTTGCAGGAGCTTGGTTTTGTTCAAGACAAATATGTGTTATCTGTTGATAGTCAAAATGCTATTCATCTTGGTAAGAATTCGACTTTTCTTAATAGGTCCAAACACATTGATGTGAGATACCATTGGATATGTGATGTTTTAGATGCTAAGTTATTGGAGTTAGGTAAAGTTCATACAGATGATAATAGTTCTGATATGATGACTAAAGCATTACCAAGAGGGAAAATTGAAGTTTGTTGTGATATATCTGGTTTGGCGATTTCCTCCACATAGTTGTGAGGGGGAGATTTGTTGGGTTTGAGCTCCCTTCCTATGTGGAGAAAATACCAAATATGATTAGACCATTTGTCTCACTTATTTAAGTGGAGAGGATCAACTTAGGGTTGATATAAAATAAGGATTCAAAAGAGAGAAAAGAGGAGAGAAACCTATTCCCATTTTTCTACAACTAGTCTCACTAAATCGACGATCCCCGATTTGTAAGCTAGTTTGATTTATGATTTTCGGTTGTTAGAACTAGTTTATGAATCAATTTAATACTCTCTTGTAATTATAGTGGATATATTTCTTTGGTTTGGACGGCTCATGGTTTTTACTCACATATTGAGGGGTTTTCCACTTTTAAATATTGGTGTTCTTTTGTGCCTTTATTTGTTCGATTTTCCGTCTTATATTTGTTGTTAATCCTCAAGGTTCCTACAAGCGTGGGGATTTTTATATCCGCTACACATTGGTTTGTTATTGTGTCTTAATTTCCCATCATGGAGAAGAATCACTTTAGTTTAAATATATAAGAATAATGGGGGTGTACAAAATTGTGCAAATTATAGTAGTTAAGCATATGATTCATACCATTAAGTTATAGGAAAAAGTGATTAAACGAAGATTAAGAAAAGACACTCAAGTCACCAAGAATCAATTTGGTTTTATGCTTGGAAGGTCGACCATGAAAGTGGTTTATCTATTATGGCGTGTGATGGAGAAGTATCAGATGGACCGACAAGGCCTAGACTTAAATTTTGTTGATCGGAAAAGGCATGTGATATAGTTCCTAGAGAGATTTTGTGGAAAACCTTAAAGAAGAAATGGGTTAGCATTTATGGTGTTAGCATGATCATCGTTTGTGCACACTTTGTAGTAGCAGCTTCGTCTTTGCTTACTACATGTTGATTGTTTGCTGTGTTGAATGATAATACTTTTGTATGAATATCATCCAACTAACTTTTACCTCTCTCTCTTTTTCTTCATGATCAGTGGCTGCTTCAAGCAACATTTCTTCAAGCTTCCAAGTCTTCAATTTATAGAGCAGGAGAGAATAGATCCGTTGAGGGGTATTCTTGGAAACATATTCCAACAGCAATATCCCAACATTCACATGAAGGAATGGTCAACATCACTGTACAAAAACTTGCTCCTGCGCCACCTTTTCGAGGTAGAGGTTACAGAGTTTTAGTACTATTATATTCAGCTTAAAACCATTATAATCTTCAGTCTTCTAGCATATTCCGAGGCTTCAGATATTAACTTGATGAAGCATGTTGTAGAAGAGTCATTCTTTGTGTAATCTTTAGAACCACAATCTTCAGAATTCCAGATCTTCGTTCAGCATAACTATCTTAAGAATCTTCAGCACTTGGTTTCTTAGAAGCATTATCTTCAGAGTCTTAAGAACCTTGTCTTCAGAGTCTTCAGATTTCATTAAGCACGTTCTTGTGTTCAGAGTCTTCAGCACTTTGTTCAATCAGAACTTTGTCTTCAGAAACTCTTCAGAACTTGATCTTCATAAATTGTGTCTTCAAAATCTTCAGAGATTTGTTCACCTGAACCACGTCTTCAGAATCTTCAAAACTTGTAACATTAGAAGCGCATCACATTAGAAAGCCTAATAGGCCTTTCTCATAAAGTCTCAATTAGAATGTTCAGAACTAACGTTCATTAGAACCATTATATTAGAAACATTCATTAATCTTAACTTTATCTTGTACACACATATGTTTTCTTCCAGAGTGTTGATAACAGAGTCTGATGACATCACACGCCTTCTTATCAGAGTCAGAATCATATTGACAACGACCACACACTAGACAGAAACCATATCATACAGAATTGTTATCTTAGATAACATGTACAATTATCATCAAAACTCAAAGGCCAGATGTAGAACCAAATCTTGTTCTTACACTATTTTCTCAAGCTCTATAAATTGAAGATCAAGAAGCTTGAAGAATAGCTGGTTACTGGTGATAGCACGCTGCTATGCAAAGCCAAAGTGCTGAAGAAAATGCTACAAGCTGAAGCTTAAATGAAGAATGCTCAATGAAGAAGAAGCTGAAGCAAATTGTTGAATTGTGTACAATGATGCAACATGCTAAAGCCATGTGAAACTAGTCAAGTGAAACATCAATAAGTGAAGCATAGTAACTTAGTTGATCTTGGTGGTTAAACTGGAAGAAGCATTATATGCTCAAGAAAGGAGTTTATCAAAAGAAGCTTAAAGCTCATGAAAAGAAGTCGTAGTGCTCATCAAGAAAGCTTTTAAGCAATACAGAACTAATGTTTTATAATCTCTCAAAGATTCTTTCTTTAGATAATTTCTGTATTAGAAAGTAAGGAGATGTTGCTAAGAAACTTGCTAGAAACACTTAGGTGTTCATGTAATTTATTTGTGTAATCAGCTTGTAAGAAGCATATTAGTGCACAAGAAAATCCTTGTAAAAGGTGTTGTTCCTTGAGCGGTAAAGTGAAGACAAGAAGGCTTGAGAGGGCCAAGTCATTTTCTAACGGCTAAGAGGATGATGATTCCTTGAGAGGCTAAGTTGTTATCCAGGTTGCTTGAGAGGGCCAGGTCGTTTTCTAACGGCTTGGAGGTTGATTACTTGAGTGGCTAAGTTGTTAGCCAGGTTGCTTGAGAGGGCCAAGTCGTTTTGTAACGGCTTGGAGGTTAATTCCTTGAGGGGCTAAGTTGTTAGCCAGGTTGCTTTAGAGGGTCAGGTCATTTTCTAACGGCTTGGAGGTTGATTCCATGAGAAGCTAGTGAGAGCCAGGATTCTCAAGAAGGTAATGGAAGATATCCATTGTGGTTGTAATCGTTGATAATTATTGGATTAAGTCCTTGTCTAAGGCAAAATCACCTTGGTGGATGGACTAGAGTAGCTTCGTTAACAGTGAACCAGGATAAAAATAATTGTGTTCATTTATTTTTATTTACTTATTAACGTCATTAGTTTAATTCATCAAAAAGGGGATGAAATGTGAAACCCAATTCAAACCCCCATTTCTTGTGTTTCTCAACCTTCAACGGAGAAGTTCGAATGGACAGTCGAATGTGAGGAAGACTTCTCCAATATCAAAGTGTTTTTCACATCACGTCTAATCCTTATTCACCCGAAGGAAGACTCATATTTTATCCTTTACCTCTCGGCCACTGAGTGGGCGACGAGCTCAGTCCTTGTCCAAGAGATGGACAAAGTAGAGATACTTGTGTATTTTGTAAGCAAAGTGTTCAATGGCACCAATACACGCTACTATAAGATTGAAAAGCCCGTGTTAGATGTTTTCACTATGGCAAGAAAGCTCCGGCCATAATTCCAGGGGCACATCATCCTGGTATAAACTAACTATATCGCCCATTAAGTATTGAACAAGCCCTACTTAGCAGTTAGAATGCTATCTTGGTCAATAGAGCTATTAGAATATGACATCCAGTATGTTCTAAGGGGGCATTAAATCCCAAGCCCTAACTGACTTCGTAGTCGAACTCAGCTCGCCCATCGAAGAAGATCCACCTTCAAAATGGGTGTTATATATAGATGGTGCCTCCAATGTAAAAGGAAGCGGGACATGAATAGTACTTGAAGGACCATGCAATATGGTTATCGAGTAGGCGCTAAAGTTTGAGTTCACCACCAACAATAATCAAGCTGAGTATAAGGCTCTCATCGTCGGTATGGTTCTCGCTTTGGAAATGCGAGCCACCAAACTAAAATCCAAAAATGAATCTCAATTGATTGCCAATCATGTATCGGGATAATATAAATCCAAGGAGCCCCAACTAATAAAATGTATACAGAAAGTACAAAATTTATCCTCAAGTTCCCTCTCTTTCAAAGTAGAGTACGTCCCCCGCGAACAGAAGTTCAGGGCAGATCTCTTGTCCAAGCTAGACACCTTGAAGGTCCCAGGGTTCAATAGGACAGTCATACATGAGACTCCCGCCTCCCGTAACATTGACGTAGAGGAAGGATACTTTTTGGAACTCACTCCCGAATCCAGTTGGATTTCACCCATACTACTCTACTTACTGTCGGGCGAACTTCCACCGAACGAGGGAGAAGCCAGAAGGATCAAGAGAAAAGCTACCAAATATACCCTACTCTCAGGGAAACTCTATAGAATGGGGAAGGATACTCCTATGTTGAGGTGCTTAGGCGAGGACTAAGCCGCCCTAGTGCTCGTAGAAGTCCATGTGGAGCTTGCAGTAGTAACATCAACAGAAATACCCTCTCTCACAAACTACTCAGGCCAGGGTATTTCTGGTCTACACTAATGAAAGACAACCCTGCCCTTGTCAAAAAGTGTGATCTAAAGTTCTGGTATTCAGATCTCAGATGTCCTGAGAGATGTCGAGACACTTGATCTCTGCTTCAAACACAATGACAAGAAGGAGCACAATAAAAACTGCAAAAAGTAAACGAACACACACTAATTGTTAACCTAGTTCGCTGTACAACAACACCTATGTCTGAGGGCTACCAAGCCAGGAATGAAATCCACTAGATAGTATTAATTCTAAGCTAAACAACCTCCGGTTTACAACTTATCACTTAATCGCTACCCGTGCTTAATTTCTACCAAAGACTCTCCTAGGTATGAGACCCTTCTCAATTCCCTTTCAATCACAACAGTGACAGAAATTACAACTCAATGCAAACAGTCCATCTCTAGTATCAACATGATACAAGAGAGGCTCACAAATACATAAACCCTAAAACTCATTGAGCAACAATGTATTTTTTTCACACTTTGATTAGGTTAAATCCATCCTATTTATAACCATAAACTAGACTGGATTTGGGCTTCGAAAACGCAGCAATTCTGTTTCACATAATCTGCAACTTATTCTCCTCAAGAATAGTTTCTTCAATCCAAAGTTTCCTAAAATGTCTCCACACTTAGAAAACGGCATCTCCAAATTCAAACAGAATCTCTGATTCCTCAATCTTGAACGCCACCTAAAATAAACAAATATTCCCACAATATTATGAAATCTGGAAATAAATTAGCAGTATCAAAACTGCAAAATAACAGACAAAGATGAATAATCATCATGATAAGACATCTTGTTCTTCATGTTAGGACATCTTGTCCAACATCTTGCTGCCAAGTTAGTTTTATCAAGATTAATGTCAATCTCAAATGCTTAGACTTATCACGATCAATGCCAAATACATGTTAACCTTTACCACGCCCCTATATAGTTTCTCCAACCGATAACATCACCCCGACCATTCTACTAGTGGAGCGTGGATATCCTGGGCCTGTTTTCTTTGGCACCAATTCAATTAAAATTATTGAGGGAGTAGACTACTTTAAAAGGTTTATAGAGGCAGGGGCACTGGCCAAAATCATGGCAGAAAGAGTCCAGCGTTTCTACTGGCAGAGGATTATGTGCCGATGAAGCCTCCACGACGCCATTGTCTTAGATAATGGAACCCAATTTTCCAGCACTATGGTCACTGAATTCTGTAAATATTTGGGCGTGCAGACAAAATTTGTGTCCGCTGTGCACCCCTAAGCCAACGGGAAATCTGAATCAACACATAAGGTAATCCTTAAAGGAGTTAAGAAGAAACAGGATGACACCAAAGATATGTGGTTGAAAATGCTCCACGAGATACTGTGGTCCTACCACACAACGACACAGTCCACTACTAAGGAAACGTCGTTATCCATGGTTTATGGGGCGGGCGCAATGCTGCCATCAAGATAGAGACACCATCCTGGTGGTGAGCCCATTTCATTGAAGAAGCAAATGAGATAGTGTTAAAATGCACATCGGACCTGATCGACGAGCTACGAGAAGCCACCCCAAGTCTGAGAGTTTGCTTCCAATTATAGAGTCATAATGAGAAACAACTCCAAGTTAAAGCTGAGGGAAATGCATGAGGGAGACCTTGTACTAAAGGAAGTAGCCATACCTGCCCAGTAGAGGAAACTGTAACCTAACTAGGAAGGACCATATCACATATACCAAAAATTTCCTCACGGAGCGTACGAGCTGCAGAAACTTGAAGGACTACTTCTACCCAGTACGCGGAACACGCTCCATCTCCGATATTATTATAGTTAAAATAATTTGTAACCTTCCAATAAACGTTATGCTCGTGTACTTTTGAAAAATCATTCAAGTATTCTACTCTACCAGGGATACCCCTTCTTTAAAATATCTTTTGTGTTGGACCTTCACAGAAGGATCCTTATGGTTCCTCATGGCAATTATATGTTGGGCCTTCACGCAATGATCCTTGCTGCCCCTCGAGGAAATTATATGTTGGAACTTCACAGAAGAATCTTTGTCGCCCCTTGTGGCAATTATATGTTGGACCTTCACAAAAGGATCCTTGCCGCCCCTCGTGGAAATTATACGTTGGACCTTCACGAAAGGATCCTTGTCGCCCCTCGTAACAATTATATGTTAGACCTTCACGAAAGATCCTTTTCGCCTCCCAAGGCAATACAAATATGTTGGACTTCCACCGGATGATCTTTGCCACCCCTCGTAACAATTATATGTTAGACCTTCACGAAAGATCCTTTTCTCCTCCCAAGCCAATACAAATATGTTGGACTTCCACTAGATGATCCTTGCCGCCTCCCAAGGCAATACAAATATGCTAGACTTCCACCGGAAGATCCTTGTCGCCTCCCAAGGCAATACATGAACACGCTGGACTTCCGCGAGAAGGTCCTCACCATCTCTTAAGGTAATATTTCATACTCTGGACTTCATAATAAAGGTTGTAACGCCCCAGTTTTTGTGTGAGTTTTATTTAATCAAGTCGTTTGATTATTTTATTATTATTTTATTTTATTTTCGACTGTTATCTGAAAATATGTTATTTTTCAATGTTGTGATATTTTATCGGGTTTTGGGATCGGTTGCGAGATATTTGAGTGTGGGGGTATTTTGGTCATTTTAGGATATTTTTCATTAAGTAAGAAAATAGAAAATAGAAGAGAGAAAAATAGAAAGAAAGAAAGGGAGAAGAAAGAAAAAGGAGAGAAAAGAGAAGAAGAAGAGAAATAGTGAGAAAAGCTTGGGAAATCAAGAAAAAATCAACTTCTAGAATCGATTTAATCGGGTAAGGGTGCGAAACTCAATTATTGTATGATTGTGTATGATTATGTATGTGTATTTGTGGTGTTTGTTGGATTGAAATGAAAATATTTAGTAAAACCCATATTGTGTCAAATTGATTAGAAATTGATTAAAGTGTTGGAAATTATGTTTTTAGTGTTCATTCTTGTTGGTACATGATAGATACATGTTGCTATGCATTGTATTGGCAATTTTCTGGTGTGTAGGTGAAATTTATGGTGTTTTGGATTGGAACCCGTAAGCAAAATTATGCAGAAGAAATTTTTCTGGTTTTTCCAGGTCATACGCGTATGGGGCATGTTCATACGCGTATGGACCTCGACAATACGCGTATGGAGGGCGAGTCATGGGCCAATACGCGTATGGAATGTTATTTTGCTCGGCCATCTGCCCATTTGCGTATGATACGCGTAACATTTCAGGGCAATACGCGTACGAGGTTGGGCATTACACGTACGGACTTTTACACGTGAACTTTGGGGAAAATGAGTCTCTGCTCATACGCGTATGGCTCAGGGCAATACGCGTATGGACAGGACAATTGCAAAATGGGACTTTTCAAAATATCGTTTTTCGTTTTCTTTCGTAACTTGGGTTCCGTTTATCCGATTTTTACATTCTTGGTATTGTTGTGTAGCTATTGAGCTGTACTTTCTTATTATGATGATTTTGAAATTGTTAGCCGATTTAATTATGTCGGAAAATCGGGAATAGTGTCGGTCGTCGACTTTTGTCATTATAACTGTGCGTAATTGATGTGTATTATGCAAGGTGCTGTTGTATAAGGTAAATGTATGTGTTTAGATGGGGTTGTGATGATTTGTGGCCGTATGGAAATTAAATGCATTGTTTTGGGCATAAGTGCAAAGTGTGATTTTGTCGATGTAAATGAATGTATTTATGTGTGCATATTAAATGTCATGGGTCATTGTATGCCAAGCATCATGATATGCATTGTTGAGACGTCCTGAGTGACGGTTTGGATTCCAGAGGGAATTCGCTATAACGTCGTGTTCCTTATACAAAGAGGTGTGAGCGATCCATAAACGTCGTGTGCCTTATACAAAGAGGTGTGAGCGACGGGGAACATCGTATGCCCGACGGGGAGTTACAGTGATGTAACGAGCGATGATTCCAGCAGAGTTCCTGAGTGAACTAGTGATGAGAAACAATGGAAGTCGGTACCGCATGTGCATATGCATAGAGTCATTGTGTCGGTCTCTTGCATTGCATAAATCATTAATGGTTGTTTATGTGAGGAATTATGGATAGAATGGATATATGGATATGTGTTGGTGATGGAAATATGAATTATACCTTGTGTTGCATTGTGTTGGAATTATGGTGTGAGTTGTGGTGAGAAACGTATATATGGGTATTTTTGTGTTATATATAATTGTATGTAATTATATTATGGTTGTTTTTCCCACCCTTCTGCAGTTTTATAATGCTCTGTGAGGCATTGCAGATTAGAGTTGCTGGAGGTATTTTTGTGAAGCTTTGCGTCTTCATTCTTTTGTCGGTCGGCTCTGATATGTGACACCGGGTAGTTAGGGAGGCCGTTAGTGATTATTGTGTATTCTGTATATATATCTTTTGGCTTGTGCATGTACAACTCGATGTATGACAAACTTTTCATGTGATATATATGTATGTTATTCAGTTTTAGATTTTCCGCTTTTATTCTAAGTTCTGAAATGTGGGTGTAAGGAACTGAGTTCCTCTGTTGATAGCTACCCCCACTGTTGCATATCTTTATGAGTAGGTGTTGTATGAATTATTTCAATTTGATGTGACCCCTCGGTCTATGCCATGATAATTTAAATATACTCTGACAAAATTTTGAATTTTCTTTTACTGCTTTAATGTAATTGGGGGTATAGATTAGGGGTGTTACATTAAGTGGTATCAGAGCCAGTTTGTGTCAGTCCGTGTCAGTTGTGTTAGTCCTTGTTGGTCGTTGTGGTTGGAGGAGTTGTTTGTTTAACCATAGTTTCTGTTATTGGAAATGAACAGAATATGGCTGGTAGGAATGATGCTGCTTTGGCTGCGGCTATGCAAGCTATGACTCATGCTGTGCAAGGTGCACCTCATGCTGCAGGTAATGATGAGTTCAGGAAGAACAAACCGCCTGTCTTCAAAGGAAGATATGATCCGGATGGTGCACAGATTTGGATGAAAGAGATTGAAAGGATTTTCCGAGTGATGGATTGTGCTGAAGATCAGAAGATGAGACTGGGTACTCACATGTTATTGGAAGAAGCTGATGACAGGTGGGTTAGTACTCGTCGTGTGTTGGAAGCTGCAGAGGAGGAGATTACTTGGGTTGTGTTTAGTATGGAGTTTCTGAGGAGGTATTTTCCTGAAGATGTGAGAGGAAAGAAGGGAATTGAGTTTCTGGAACTAAAACAAGGTAATATGTCTGTTGTTCATTATACTGCTAAGTTTGTGGAACTTGTGCAGTTTTATCCTCATTATGCTGAAGCGACTGCTGAATTCTCTAAGTGTGTAAAGTTTGAGAACGGATTGCATCCTGAGATAAAGCAGGCAATTGGATATCAGAGGATTCAGAGGTTTTCTGATTTGGTAGATTGTTGTAGGATTTATGAAGAAGACAGTAAGGCTCGTTCTACTCATTACAAGAGTGCGAGCGAGAGGAAAGGGAAACAACAGTTCCGTGGTGGTCCGTATGTGACACCAGCTGATAAAGGTAGACAAAGAGGGAATTTTGAGAAAAGGTCAAGTGGAGGAGGAATGTCTGGTCCTATGAGATGTTATAGGTGTGGTGAAGTTGGGCATCGTTAGTTTGAGTGCGGGAAAGATTTTAGAAAGTGTTCTAACTGTGGAGGTATAGGACACATTGCAACTGATTGTAAGAAGAACGTGGTGAAGTGCTTTAATTATGGGGAGCTAGGACATGTTAGTACAAAGTGTCTGAAACCGAAACAAGCTCCAGCTAGTGGGAAAGTGTTTGCATTATCGGGGACTCAGACTTCGAGTGCAGATTGTCTGATCAGAGGTACTTGTTTTATTAATAGTACTCCTTTGATTGCCATTATTGATACTGGAGCGACTCATTCGTTTATTTCGTCTGAGTGCGCGAAGCATTTGAACCTTGTGTTGTCTGTGATGGGTGGTGAAATGGTTATTGATACTCCAGCAATGGGGTCAGTAACTACTTCCTTGGTTTGTCTAAGTTGTCCTTTGACCATTTATGGTAAAGACTTTGAGATGGATTTGGTGTGTTTACAGTTGGAGGGTTTAGATGTGGTTCTGGGTATGAATTGGTTGCAATTCAATCGAGTTTATATTGATTGTTATCATAAGCTGGTACGGTTTCCTTCTCTTGAGGAAGACGAAGACTCGAGTTTCTTATCTACCAAAGAGTTGAAGAAACTTTTGGCGGATGAAGCTCAGTTGTTTGGTTTGTTTGCATCTTTAACTGTGGATAGTCAAGTTTCACTTGATGTGTTTCCTGTTGTGTGTGAATTTCCGGAAGTGTTTCCTGAGGATATTTCAGACTTGCCGCCAGAGAGAGAGGTGGAGTTTTCTAAAGATCTAGTCCCTGGTACTAGACCTGTATCTATGGCACCTTATCGTATGTCGGCATATGAGTTGGTTGAGTTAAAGAAACAGTTGAATGAGTTGTTGGAAAAGAGGTTCGTGAGACCAAGTGTTTCTCCTTGGGGTGCTCCAGTGTTATTGGTGAAAAAGAAAGATGGGAGTATGCGATTATGTATTGATTATCGCCAGTTGAATAAGGTGACGATCAAGAATAAGTATCCTCTTCCAAGAATTGATGATCTGATGGATCAGTTAGTTGGTGCTTGTGTGTTCAGTAAGATTGACTTGAGGTCAGGGTATCATCAGATAAGGGTGAAGGAGGAAGACATTTAGAAGACGGCTTTTAGGACAAGATACGGTCATTATGAATATTCTGTGATGCCGTTCGGGGTTTCTAATACGCCAGGTGTGTTTATGGAATACATGAATCGTATTTTTCACGAGCATCTGGATCGATTTGTCGTTGTGTTTATTGATGACATCTTGATTTATTCTAAGTCTCGGGAGGAGCATGCAGAACATTTGCGTATTGTTTTGCAGGTTTTGAAGGAGAGGAAGCTTTTTGCTAAATTATCCAAGTGTGAATTCTGGTTGTCGGAGGTGAGTTTTCTTGGACACGTAATTTCAGGTAATGGTATTTCTGTGGATCCATCTAAAGTAGAAGCAGTTCTACAATGGGAGGCTCCGAGATCTGTTACTGAAATTCGAAGCTTTTTGGGTTTGGCTGGTTATTATCGGAGGTTTATTGAAGGTTTTTCGAAACTAGCACTTCCTTTGACCCAGTTGACTTGTAAAGGGCAAGCGTTCATTTGGGATATTCAGTGTGAGGAGAGTTTTACTGAGCTGAAGAGGAGATTGACGACAGCTCCGATCCTGATTTTGCCGAATCCTAATGAACCATTTGTGGTTTATTGTGATGCTTCTTTGATTGGTCTAGGTGGTGTTCTGATGCAAGAAGGTAAGGTGGTGGCTTATGCTTCAAGGCAGTTAAGAGTTCATGAGAAAAATTATCCTACTCATGATCTTGAGTTAGCGGCTGTGGTGTTTGTGTTGAAGATTTGGAGGCATTATCTCTACGGTGCAAGGTTTGAAGTCTTTAGTGATCATAAAAGTTAGAAATATTTGTTTGATCAGAAAGAGCTAAATATGAGGCAACGTAGATGGTTGGAATTCTTGAAGGACTACGACTTTGGCTTGAATTACCATCTTGGTAAAGCTAATGTGGTAGCCGATGCATTGAGCCGGAAATAGTTACATATGTCCGCTTTAATGGTTAAGGAGTGGGAACTTTTGGAATCGCTTAGAGATTTGAGTTTGGTTTGTGAAGTGACGTCGGATAGTGTTAGGCTTGGTATGCTAACGATTACTAATGATTTTCTGATGACTGTTTGTGAGAGGCAAAAGCTGGATGTGAAACTTGTGGATTTGATGTTGGATGAAGGAAAAGATGCGAATAGTGATTTTCAAGTGAATGTTAATGGTGTTTTGAGATTTCGAGGTAGGATTTGTATTCCAGATGATGCGGAGTTGAAAAAGATGATTTTGGAGGAAGGACACCGGAGAAATTAGAGTATACATCCGGGAGCGAATAAGATGTACCAAGATTTGAAGAAGATTTTCTGGTGGTCTGGATTGAAAAGAGATGTGGCTCAGTTTTTTTATGCATGTTTGACTTGTCAGAAATCAAAGGTGGAACATCTGAGGCCTAGTGGTTTGTTGCAACCGTTGGATATTCCTAAATGGAAATGGGATAGTATTTCCATGGATTTTGTAACAGGGTTACCGAATACTCAGCGAGGGCATAATGCTATTTGGGTGGTTGTTGATAGGCTGACTAAATCGGCTCTTTTTATTCCGATTGATATCAGTTTTACTTTGGAGCGGTTAGCTGAGATTTACATAAGTGTAATTGTGAAATTACATGGGGTTCCATTGAGTATTGTTTCTGATCGAGATCCTAGATTTACATCGAGATTTTGGGAAAGTTTACAGAAGGCGTTGGGTTCTAAATTGAGATTGAGTTTGGCTTATCATCCGCAGACGGATGGTCAGACGGAGAGGACGATTCAGTCTTTGGAGAATTTGTTGAGAGCTTGTGTTTTGGAACAAGGTGGTGCGTGGGATAGTTATCTTGCATTGATTGAGTTTACGTATAATAACAGTTTCCATTTTAGTATTGGAATGGCACCGTTTGAAGCATTGTACGGACGAAGGTGTCGGACACCGTTGTGTTGGCACGAATCTGGTGAGCGAACGGTGGTTGGGCTAGAATTGGTGCAACAGACGACGGAAAAAGTGAAGTTTATTCGTGAGAAGATGAAAGCTTTTCAGAGTAGACAAAAGAGTTATCATGATCGGAGACGGAAGGATCTTGAGTTTCAAGAGGGCGATCATGTATTTTTTAGGGTTACGCCGGTAACGGGTGTGGGTCATGCATTGAAGTCGAAGAAACTTACTTCTCGGTTTATTGGTCCTTACCAGATATCCGCGATAGTGGGTGCTGCGGCTTATAGGGTGGCGTTGCCGCCGAATCTGTCGAATTTGTACGATGTGTTTCATGTTTCACAGCTTCGGAAGTATGTTCCAAATCCGTCGCATGTGATTCCGATGGACGAGGTTGAAGTAAGGGAGAACCTTACGGTCGAGGCAGTACCAGTTAGGGTTTTGGATCGCGAAGTGAAGCAGTTGCGGGGCAAGGATATTGCACTTGTGAAGGTGGCGTGGGGAGGCGCTGCTGAGGGCAATTTGACTTGGGAGTTGGAGAGTCGGATGCGGGAGTCGTATCCAGAGTTGTTCATCTCAGGTAATATTTTCGAGGACGAAAATTTCTAAGTGGGGGAGAGTTGTAACGCCCCAGTTTTTGTGTGAGTTTTATTTAATCGAGTCGTTTGATTATTTTATTATTATTTTATTTTATTTTCGACTTTTATCTGAAAATATGTTATTTTTCAATGTTGTGATATTTTATCGGGTTTTGGGATCGGTTGCGAGATATTTGAGTGTGGGGGTATTTTGGTCATTTTAGGATATTTTTCATTAAGTAAAAAAATAGAAAATAGAAGAGAGAAAAATAAAAAGAAAGAAAGGGAGAAGAAAGAAAAAGGAGAGAAAAGAGAAGAAGAAGAGAAATAGTGAGAAAAGCTTGGGAAATCAAGAAAAAATCAACTTCTAGAATCGATTTAATCGGGTAAGGGTGCGAAACTCAATTATTGTATGATTGTGTATGATTATGTATGTGTATTTGTGGTGTTTGTTGGATTGAAATGAAAATATTTAGTAAAACCCATATTGTGTCAAATTGATTAGAAATTGATTAAAAGTGTTGGAAATTATGTTTTTAGTGTTCATTCTTGTTGGTACATGATAGATACATGTTGCTATGCATTGTATTGGCAATTTTCTGGTGTATAGGTGAAATTTAGGGTGTTTTGGATTGGAACCCGTAAGTAAAATTATGCAGAAGAAATTTTTCTGGTTTTTCCAGGTCATACGCGTATGGGGCATGTTCATACGCGTATGGACCTTGGCAATACGCGTATGGAGGGCGAGTCATGGGCCAATACGCGTATGGAATGTTATTTTGCTCGGCCATCTGCCCATTTGCGTATGATACGCGTAACATTTCAGGACAATACGCGTACGAGGTTGGGCATTATGCGTACGGACTTTTACACGTGAACTTTGGGGAAAATGAGTCTCTGCTCATACTCGTATGGCTCAGGGAAATACGCGTATGGACAGGACAATTGCAAAATGGGACTTTTCAAAATATCGTTTTTCGTTTTCTTTCGTAACTTGGGTTCCGTTTATCCGATTTTTACATTCTTGGTATTGTTGTGTAGCTATTGAGCTGTACTTTCTTATTATGATGATTTTGAAATTGTTAGCTGATTTAATTATGTCGGAAAATTGGGAATAGTGTCGGTCGTCGACTTTTGTCATTATAATTGTGCGTAATTGATGTGTATTATGCAAGGTGTTGTTGTATAAGGTAAATGTATGTGTTTAGATGGGGTTGTGATGATTTGTGGCCGTATGGAAATTAAATGCATTGTTTTGGGCATAAGTGCAAAGTGTGATTTTGTCGATGTAAATGAATGTATTTATGTGTGCATATTAAATGTCATGGGTCATTGTATGCCAAGCATCATGATATGCATTGTTGAGACGTCCTGAGTGACGGTTTGGATTCCAGAGAGAATTCGCTATAACGTCGTGTGCCTTATACAAAGAGGTGTGAGCGATGATTATAGACGATCGTGTGCCCATGTTGGGTGTGAGCGATCGGGTCGTGTGCCTTATACAAAGAGGTGTGAGCGATCCATAAATGTCGTGTGCCTTATACAAAGAGGTGTGAGCGACGGGGAACATCGTAAGCCCGACGGGGAGTTACAGTGATGTAACGAGCGATGATTCCAGCAGAGTTCCTGAGTGAACTAGTGATGAGAAATAATGGAAGTCGGTACCGCTTGTGCATATGCATAGAGTCATTGTGTCGGTCTCTTGCATTGCATAAATCATTAATGGTTGTTTATGTGAGGAATTGTGGATAGAATGGATATATGGATATGTGTTGGTGATGGAAATATGAATTATACCTTGTGTTGAATTGTGTTGGAATTATGGTGTGAGTTGTGGTGAGAAACGTATATATGGGTATTTTTGTGTTATATATAATTGTATGCAATTATATTATGGTTGTTTTTCTCACCCTTCTGCAGTTTTATAATGCTCTATGAGGCATTGCATATTAGAGTTGCTGGAGGTATTTTTGTGAACCTTTGCGTCTTCATTCTTTTGTCGGTCGGCTCTGATATGTGACACCGGGTAGTTAGGGAGGCCGTTAGTGATTATTGTGTATTCTGTATATATATATATATATATCTTTTGGCTTGTGCATGTACAACTCGATGTATGACAAACTTTTCATGTGATATATATGTATGTTATTCAGTTTTAGATTTTCCGCTTTTATTCTAAGTTCTGAAATGTGGGTGTAAGGAACTGAGTTCCTCTGTTGATAGCTACCCCACTGTTGCATATCTTTATGAGCAGGTGTTGTATGAATTGTTTCAATTTGATGTGACCCCTAGGTCTATGCCATGATAATTTAAATATACTCTGACAAAATTTTGAATTTTCTTTTACTGCTTTAATGTAATTGGGGGTATAGATTGGGGGTGTTACATTAAGTGGTATCAGAGCCAGTTTGTGTCAGTCCGTGTCAGTTGTGTTAGTCCTTGTTGGTTGTTGTGGTTGGAGGAGTTGTTTGTTTAACCATAGTTTCTGTTATTGGAAATGAACAGAATATGGCTAGTAGGAATGATGCTGCTTTGGCTGCGGCTATGCAAGCTATGGCTCGTGCTGTGCAGGGTGCACCTCATGCTGCAGGTAATGATTAGTTCAGGAAGAACAAACCGCATGTCTTCAAAGGAAGATATGATCCGGATGGTGCACAGATTTGGCTGAAAGATATTGAAAGGATTTTTCGAGTGATGGATTGTGCTGAAGATCAGAAGGTGAGACTGGGTACTCACATGTTATTGGAAGAAGCTGGTGACTGGTGGGTTAGTACTCGTCGTGTGTTGGAAGCTGCAGAGGAGGAGATTACTTGGGTTGTGTTTAGTATGGAGTTTCTGAGGAGGTATTTTCCTGAAGATGTGAGAGGAAATAAGGGAATTGAGTTTCTTGAACTAAAACAAGGTAATATGTCTGTTGTTCATCATACTGCTAAGTTTGTGGAACTGGTGCAGTTTTATCCTCATTATGCTGAAGCGACTGCTGAATTTTCTAAGTGTGTAAAGTTTGAGAACGGATTGCATCCTGAGATAAAGCAGGCAATTGGATATCAGAGGATTCAGAGGTTTTCTGATTTGGTAGATTGTTGTAGGATTTATGAAGAAGACAGTAAGGCTCGTTCTAATCATTACAAGAGTGTGAGCGAGAGGAAAGGGAAACAACAGTTTCGTGGTGGTCCGTATGTGACACCAGCTGATAAAGGTAGACAAAGAGGGAATTTTGAGAAAAGGTCAAGTGGAGGAGGAATGTCTGGTCCTATGAGATGTTATAGGTGTGGTGAAGTGGGGCATCGTCAGTTTGAGTGCATGAAAGATTTTAGAAAGTGTTCTAACTGTGGAGGTATAGGACACATTGCAGCTGATTGTAAGAAGAACGTGGTGAAGTGCTTTAATTGTGGGGAGCTGGGACATGTTAGTACAAAGTGTCCGAAACCGAAACAAGCTCCAGCTAGTGGGAAAGTGTTTGCATTATCGGGGACTCAGACTTCGAGTGCAGATTGTCTGATCAGAGGTACTTGTTTTATTAATAGTACTCCTTTGATTGCCATTATTGATACTGGAGCGACTCATTCGTTTATTTCGTCTGAGTGCGCGAAGCGTTTGAATCTTGTGTTGTCTGTGATGGGTGGTGAAATGGTTATTGATACTCCAGCAATGGGGTCAGTAACTACTTCCTTGGTTTGTCTAAGTTGTCCTTTGACCATTTATGGTAAAGACTTTGAGATGGATTTGGTGTGTTTACTGTTGGAGGGTTTAGATGTGGTTCTGGGTATGAATTGGTTGCAATTCAATCGAGTTCATATTGATTGTTATCATAAGTTGGTACGGTTTCCTTCTCTTGAGGAAGACGGAGACTCGAGTTTCTTATCTACCAAAGAGTTGAAGAAACTTTTGGCGGATGAAGCTCAGTTGTTTGGTTTGTTTGCATCTTTAACTGTGGATAGTCAAGTTTCACTTGATGTGTTTCCTGTTGTGTGTGAATTTCAGGAAGTGTTTCCTGAGGATATTTCAGACTTGCCGCCAGAGAGAGAGAGGTGGAGTTTTCTATAGATCTAGTCCCTGGTACTAGACCTGTATCTATGGCACCTTATCGTATGTTGGCATCTGAGTTGGTTGAGTTAAAGAAACAATTGAATGAGTTGTTGGAAAAGAGGTTCGTGAGACCAAGTGTTTCTCCTTGGGGTGCTCCAGTGTTATTGGTGAAAAAGAAAGATGGGAGTATGCGATTATGTATTGATTATCGCCAATTGAATAAGGTGACGATCAAGAATAAGTATCCTCTTCCAAGAATTGATGATCTGATGGATCAGTTAGTTGGTGCTTGTGTGTTCAGTAAGATTGACTTAAGGTCAGGGTATCATCAGATAAGGGTGAAGGAGGAAGACATTCAAGAGACGGCTTTTAGGACACGATACGGTCATTATGAATATTCTGTGATGTCGTTCGGGGTTTCTAATGCGCCAGGTGTGTTTATGGAATACATGAATCGTATTTTTCACGAACATCTGGATCGATTTGTCGTTGTGTTTATTGATGACATCTTGATTTATTCTAAGTCTCGGGAGGAGCATGCAGAACATTTGCGTATTGTTTTGCAGGTTTTGAAGGAGAGGAAGCTTTTTGCTAAATTATCCAAGTGTGAATTCTGGTTGTCGGAGGTGACTTTTCTTGGACACGTAATTTCAGTAATGGTATTTCTGTGGATCCATCTAATGTAGAAGCAGTTTTACAATGGGAGGCTCCGAGATCTGTTACTGAAATTCGAAGCTTTTTGGGTTTGGCTGGTTATTATCGGAGGTTTATTGAAGGTTTTTCGAAACTAGCACCTCCTTTGACCCAGTTGACTTGTAAAGGGCAAGCGTTCATTTGGGATATTCGGTGTGAGGAAAGTTTTACTGAGCTGAAGAGGAGATTGACGACAGCTCCGATTCTGATTTTGCCAAATCCTAATGAACCATTTGTGGTTTATTGTGATGCTTCTTTGATTGGTCTAGGTGGTGTTCTGATGCAAGAAGGTAAGGTGGTGGCTTATGCTTCAAGGCAGTTAAGAGTTCATGAGAAAAATTATCCTACTCATGATCTTGAGTTAGCGGTTGTGGTGTTTATGTTGAAGATTTGGAGGCATTATCTCTACGGTGCACGGTTTGAAGTCTTTAGTGATCATAAAAGTTAGAAATATTTGTTTGATCAGAAAGAGTTAAATATGAGGCAACGTAGATGGTTGGAATTCTTGAAGGACTACGACTTTGGCTTGAATTACCATCCTGGTAAAGCTAATGTGGTAGCCGATGCATTGAGCCGGAAATCGTTACATATGTCCGCTTTAATGGTTAAGGAGTGGGAACTTTTGGAATCGTTTAGAGATTTGAGTTTGGTTTGTGAAGTGACGTCGGATAGCGTTAGGCTTGGTATGCTAACGATTACTAATGATTTTCTGATGACTGTTTGTGAGAGGCAAAAGTTGGATGTGAAACTTGTGGATTTGATGTTGGATGGAGGAAAAGATGCGAATAGTGATTTTCAAGTGGATGTTAATGGTGTTTTGAGATTTCGAGGTAGGATTTGTATTCCAGATGATGCGGAGTTGAAAAAGATGATTTTGGAGGAAGGACACCGGAGTATTAGAGTATACATCCGGGAGCGAATAAGATGTACCAAGATTTGAAGAAGATTTTCGGGTGGTCTGGATTGAAAAGAGATGTGGCTCAGTTTGTTTATGCATGTTTGACTTGTCAGAAATCAAAGGTGGAACATCTGAGGCCTAGTGGTTTGTTGCAACCGTTGGATATTCCTGAATGGAAATGGGATAGTATTTCCATGGATTTTGTAACAGGGTTACCGAATACTCAGCGAGGGCATAATGCTATTTGGGTGGTTGTTGATAGGCTGACTAAATTGGCTCATTTTATTCCGATTGATATCAGTTTTACTTTGGAGCGGTTAGCTGAGATTTACATCAGTGTAATTGTGAAATTACATGGGGTTCCATTGAGTATAGTTTCTGATCGAGATCCTAGATTTACATCGAGATTTTGGGAAAGTTTACAGAAGGCGTTGGGTTCTAAATTGAGATTGAGTTCGGCTTATCATCCGCAGACGGATGGTCAGACGGAGAGGACGATTCAGTCTTTGGAGGATTTGTTGAGAGCTTGTGTTTTGGAACAAGGTGGTGTGTGGGATAGTTATCTTGCATTGATTGAGTTTACGTATAATAACAGTTTCCATTCTAGTATTGGAATGGCACCGTATGAAGCATTGTACGGATGAAGGTGTCGGACACCGTTGTGTTGGCACGAATCTGGTGAGCGAACGGTGGTTGGGCCAGAATTGGTGCAACAGACGACAGAAAAAGTGAAGTTTATTCGTGAGAAGATGAAAGCTTCTCAGAGTATACAAAAGAGTTATCATGATCGGAGCGGAAGGATCTTGAGTTTCAAGAGGGCGATCATGTATTTTTTAGGGTTACGCCGGTAACGGGTGTGGGTCGTGCATTGAAGTCAAAGAAACTTACTTCTCGGTTTATTGGTCCTTACCAGGTATCCGCGATAGTGGGTGCTGTGGCTTATAGGGTGGCGTTGCTGCCGAATCGGTCGAATTTGCACGATGTGTTTCATGTTTCACAGCTTCGGAAGTATGTTCCAGATCCGTCGCATGTGATTCCGATGGATGAGGTTGAAGTAAGGGAGAACCTTACGGTCGAGGCAGTACCAGTTAGGGTTTTGGATCGCAAAGTGAAGCGGTTGCGGGGCAAGGATATTGCACTTGTGAAGGTGGCGTGGGGAGGCGCTGCTGAGGGCAATTTGACTTGGGAGTTGGAGAGTCGGATGCGGGAGTCGTATCCAGAGTTGTTCATCTCAGGTAATATTTTCGAGGACGAAAATTTCTAAGTGGGGGAGAGTTGTAACGCCCCAGTTTTTGTGTGAGTTTTATTTAATCGAGTCGTTTGATTATTTTATTATTATTTTATTCTATTTTCGACTTTTATCTAAAAATATGTTATTTTTCAATGTTGTGATATTTTATCGGGTTTTGGGATCGGTTGCTAGATACTTGAGTGTGGGGGTATTTTGGTCATTTTAGGATATTTTTCATTAAGTAAGAAAATAGAAAATAGAAGAGAGAAAAATAAAAAGAAAGAAAGGGAGAAGAAAGAAAAAGGAGAGAAAAGAGAAGAAGAAGAGAAATAGTGAGAAAAGCTTGGGAAATCAAGAAAAAATCAACTTCTAGAATCGATTTAATCGGGTAAGGGTGCGAAACTCAATTATTGTATGATTGTGTATGATTATGTATGTGTATTTGTGGTGTTTGTTGGATTGAAATGAAAATATTTAGTAAAACCCATATTGTGTCAAATTGATTAGAAATTGATTAAAAGTGTTGGAAATTATGTTTTTAGCGTTCATTCTTGTTGGTACATGATAGATACATGTTGCTATGCATTGTATTGGCAATTTTCTGGTGTGTAGGTGAAATTTAGGGTGTTTTGGATTGGAACCCGTAAGCAAAATTATGCAGAAGAAATTTTTCTGGTTTTTCCAGGTCATACGCGTATGGGGCATGTTCATACGCGTATGGACCTTGGCAATACGCGTATGGAGGGCGAGTCATGGGCCAATACGCGTATGGAATGTTATTTTGCTCGGCCATCTGCCTATTTGCGTATGATACGCGTAACATTTCAGGGCAATACGCGTACGAGGTTGGGCATTATGCGTACGGACTTTTACACGTGAACTTTGGGGAAAATGAGTCTCTGCTCATACGCGTATGGCTCAGGGCAATACGCGTATGGACAGGACAATTGCAAAATGGGACTTTTCAAAATATTGTTTTTCGTTTTCTTTTGTAACTTGGGTTCCGTTTATCCGATTTTTACATTCTTGGTATCGTTGTGTAGCTATTGAGCTGTACTTTCTTATTATGATGATTTTGAAATTGTTAGCCGATTTAATTATGTCAAAAAATCGGGAATAGTGTCGGTCGCCGACTTTTGTCATTATAATTGTGCGTAATTGATGTGTATTATGCAAGGTGCTGTTGTATAAGGTAAATGTATGTGTTTAGATGGGGTTGTGATGATTTGTGGCCATATGGAAATTAAATGCATTATTTTGGGCATAAGTGCAAAGTGTGATTTTGTCGATGTAAATGAATGTATTTATGTGTGCATATTAAATGTCATGGGTCATTGTATGCCAAGCATCATGATATGCATTGTTGAGACGTCCTGAGTGACGGTTTGGATTCCAAAGGGAATTCACTATAACGTCGTGTGCCTTATACAAAGAGGTGTGAGTGATGATTATAGACGATCGTGTGCCCATGTGGGGTGTGAGCGATCGGGTCGTGTGCCTTATACAAGGAGGTGTGAGCGATCCATAAACGTCGTGTGCCTTATACAAAGAGGTGTGAGCGACGGGGAACATCGTAAGCCCGACGGGGAGTTACAGTGATGTAACGAGCAATGATTCCAGCAGAGTTCCTGAGTGAACTAGTGATGAGAAACAATGGAAGTCGGTACCGCATGTGCATATGCATAGAGTCATTGTGTCGGTCTCTTGCATTGCATAAATCATTAATGGTTGATTATGTGAAGAATTGTGGATAGAATGGATATATGGATATGTGTTGGTGATGGAAATATGAATTATACCTTGTGTTGCATTGTGTTGGAATTATGGTGTGAGTTGTGGTGAGAAACGTATATATGGGTATTTTTGTGTTATATATAATTGTATGCAATTATATTATGGTTGTTTTTCTCACCCTTCTGCAGTTTTATAATGCTCTATGAGGCATTGCAGATTAGAGTTGCTGGAGGTATTTTTGTGAAGCTTTGCGTCTTCATTCTTTTGTCGGTCGGCTCTGATATGTGACACCGGGTAGTTAGGGAGGCCGTTAGTGATTATTGTGTATTATGTATATATATCTTTTGGCTTGTGCATGTACAACTCGATGTATGACAAACTTTTCATGTGATATATATGTATGTTATTCAGTTTTAGATTTTCCGCTTTTATTCTAAGTTCTGAAATGTGGGTGTAAGGAACTGAGTTCCTCTGTTGATAGCTACCCCACTGTTGCATATCTTTATGAGCAGGTGTTGTATGAATTTGTTTCAATTTGATGTGACCCCTCGGTCTATGCCATGATAATTTAAATATACTCTGACAAAATTTTGAATTTTCTTTTACTGCTTTAATGTAATTGCGGGTATAGATTGGGGGTGTTACATTAAGTGGTATCAGAGCCAGTTTGTGTCAGTCCGTGTCAGTTGTGTTAGTCCTTGTTGGTCGTTGTGGTTGGAGGAGTTGTTTGTTTAACCATAGTTTCTGTTATTGGAAATGAACAGAATATGGGTGGTAGGAATGATGCTGCTTTGGCTGCGGCTATGCAAGCTATGGCTCGTACTGTGCAGGGTGCACCTCATGCTGCAGGTAATGATGAGTTCAGGAAGAACAAACCGCATGTCTTCAAAGGAAGATATGATCCGGATGGTGCACAGATTTGGCTGAAAGAGATTGAAAGGATTTTTCGAGTGATGGATTGTGCTGAAGATCAGAAGGTGAGACTGGGTACTCACATGTTATTCGAAGAAGCTGATGACTGGTGGGTTAGTACTCGTCGTGTGTGGGATGCTGCAGAGGAGGAGATTACTTGGGATGTGCTTAGTATAGAGTTTCTGAGGAGGTATTTTCCTGAAGATGTGAGAGGAAAGAAGGGAATTGAGTTTCTGGAACTAAAACAAGGTAATATGTCTGTTGTTCATTATACTACTAAGTTTGTGGAACTTGTGCAGTTTTATCCTCATTATGCTGAAGCGACTGCTGAATTCTCTAAGTGTGTAAAGTTTGAGAACGGATTGCATCCTGAGATAAAGCAGGCAATTAGATATCAGAGGATTCAGAGGTTTTCTGATTTGGTAGATTGTTGTAGGATTTATGAAGAATACAGTAAGGCTCATTCTACTCATTACAAGAGTGTGAGCGAGAGGAAAGGGAAACAACAGTTCCGTGGTGGTCCGTATGTGACACCAGCTGATAAAGGTAGACAAAGAGGGAATTTTGAGAAAAGGTCAAGTGGAGGAGGAATGTCTGGTCCTATGAGATGTTATAGGTGTGGTGAAGTGGGGCATCGTCAGTTTGAGTGCAGGAAAGATTTTAGAAAGTGTTCTAACTGTGGAGGTATAGGACACATTGCAGCTGATTGTAAGAAGAACGTGGTGAAGTGCTTTAATTGTGGGGAGCTGGGACATGTTAGTACAAAGTGTCCAAAACCGAAACAAGCTCCAGCTAGTGGGAAAGTGTTTGCATTATCGGGGACTCAGACTTCGAGTGCAGATTGTCTGATCAGAGGTAGTTGTTTTATTAATAGTACTCCTTTGATTGCCATTATTGATACTGGAGCGACTCATTCGTTTATTTCGTCTGAGTGCGCGAAGCGTTTGAATATTGTGTTGTCTGTGATGGGTGGTGAAATGGTTATTGATACTCCAGCAATGGGGTCAGTAACTACTTCCTTGGTTTGTCTAAGTTGTCCTTTGACCATTTATGGTAAAGACTTTGAGATGGATTTGGTGTGTTTACTGTTGGAGGGTTTAGATATGGTTCTGGGTATGAATTGGTTGCAATTCAATCGAGTTCATATTGATTGTTATCATAAGCTGGTACGGTTTCCTTCTCTTGAGGAAGACGAAGACTCGAGTTTCTTATCTACCAAAGAGTTGAAGAAACTTTTGGCGGATGAAGCTCAGTTGTTTGGTTTGTTTGCATCTTTAACTGTGGATAGTCAAGTTTCACTTGATGTGTTTCCTGTTGTGTGTGAATTTCCGGAAGTGTTTCCTGAGGATATTTCAGACTTGCCGCCAGAGAGAGAGGTGGAGTTTTCTATAGATCTAGTCCCTGGTACTAGACCTGTATCTATGGCACCTTATCGTATGTTGGCATCTGAGTTGGTTGAGTTAAAGAAACAGTTGAATGAGTTGTTGGAAAAGAGGTTCGTGAGACCAAGTGTTTCTCCTTGGGGTGCTCCAGTGTTATTGGTGAAAAAGAAAGATGGGAGTATGCGATTATGTATTGATTATTTCCAGTTGAATAAGGTGACGATCAAGAATAAGTATCCTCTTCCAAGAATTGATGATCTGATGGATCAGTTAGTTGGTGCTTGTGTGTTCAGTAAGATTGACTTGAGGTCAGGGTATCATCAGATAAGGGTGAAGGAGGAAGACATTTAGAAGACGAATTTTAGGACACGATACGGTCATTATGAATATTCTGTGATGCCGTTCGGGGTTTCTAATGCGCCAGGTGGGTTTATGGAATACATGAATCGTATTTTTCACGAGCATCTGGATCGATTTGTCGTTGTGTTTATTGATGACATCTTGATTTATTCTAAGTCTCGGGAGGAGCATGCAGAACATTTGCGTATTGTTTTGTAGGTTTTGAAGGAGAGGAAGCTTTTTGCTAAATTATCCAAGTGTGAATTCTGGTTGTCGGAGGTGAGTTTTCTTGGACACGTAATTTCAGGTAATGGTATTTCTGTGGATCCATCTAAAGTAGAAGCAGTTCTACAATGGGAGGCTCTAAGATCTGTTACTGAAATTCGAAGCTTTTTGGGTTTGGCTGGTTATTATCAGAGGTTTATTGAAGGTTTTTCGAAACTAGCACTTCCTTTGACCCAGTTGACTTGTAAAGGGCAAGCGTTCATTTGGGATATTCGGTGTGAGGAAAGTTTTACTGAGCTGAAGAGGAGATTGACGACAGCTCCGATCCTGATTTTGCCGAATCCTAATGAACCATTTGTGGTTTATTGTGATGCTTCTTTGATTGGTCTAGGTGGTGTTCTGATGCAAGAAGGTAAGGTGGTGGCTTATGCTTCAAGGCAGTTAAGAGTTCATGAGAAAAATTATCCTACTCATGATCTTGAGTTAGCGGCTGTGGTGTTTGTGTTGAAGATTTGGAGGCATTATCTCTACGGTGCAAGGTTTGAAGTCTTTAGTGATCATAAACGTTTGAAATATTTGTTTGATCAGAAAGAGTTAAATATGAGGCAACGTAGATGGTTGGAATTCTTGAAGGACTACGACTTTGGCTTGAATTACCATCCTGGTAAAGCTAATGTGGTAGCCGATGCATTGAGCCGGAAATCGTTACATATGTCTGCTTTAATGGTTAAGGAGTGGGAACTTTTGGAATCGTTTAGAGATTTGAGTTTGGTTTGTGAAGTGACGTCGGATAGCGTTAGGCTTGGTATGCTAACGATTACTAATGATTTTCAGATGACTGTTTGTGAGAGGCAAAAGTTGGATGTGAAACTTGTGGATTTGATGTTGGATGGAGGAAAAGATGCGAATAGTGATTTTCAAGTGGATGTTAATGCTGTTTTGAGATTTCGAGGTAGGATTTGTAATCTAGATGATGCGGAGTTGAAAAAGATGATTTTGGAGGAAGGACACCGGAGTAATTTGAGTATACATCCGGGAGCGAATAAGATGTACCAAGATTTGAAGAAGATTTTCTGGTGGTCTAGATTGAAAAGAGATGTGGCTCAGTTTGTTTATGCATGTTTGACTTGTCAGAAATCAAAGGTGGAACATCTGAGGCTTAGTGGTTTGTTGCAACCGTTGGATATTCCTGAATGGAAATGGGATAGTATTTCCATGGATTTTGTAACAGGGTTACCGAATACTCAGCGAGGGCATAATGCTATTTGGGTGGTTGTTGATAGGCTGACTAAATCGGCTCATTTTATTCCGATTGATATCAGTTTTACTTTGGAGCGGTTAGCTGAGATTTACATAAGTGTAATTGTGAAATTACATGGGGTTCCATTGAGTATTGTTTCTGATCAAGATCCTAGATTTACATCGAGATTTTGGGAAAGTTTACAGAAGGCGTTGGGTTCTAAATTGATATTGAGTTCGGCTTATCATCCGCAGATGGATGGTCAGACGGAGAGGACGATTCAGTCTTTGGAGGATTTGTTGAGAGCTTGTGTTTTGGAACAAGGTGGTGCGTGGGATAGTTATCTTGCATTGATTAAGTTTATGTATAATAACAGTTTCCATTCTAGTATTGGAATGGCACCGTTTGAAGCATTGTACGGACGAAGGTGTCGGACACCGTTGTGTTGGCACGAATCTGGTGAGCGAACGGTGGTTAGGCCAGAATTGGTGCAACAGACGACGGAGAAAGTGAAGTTTATTCGTGAGAAGATGAAAGCTTCTCAGAGTAGACAAAAGAGTTATCATGATCGGAGACGGGAGGATCTTGAGTTTCAAGAGGACGATCATGTATTTTTTAGGGTTACGCCGGTAACGGGTGTGGGTCGTGCATTGAAGTCGAAGAAACTTACTTCTCGATTTACTGGTCCTTACCAGATATCCGCGATAGTGGGTGCTATGGCTTATAGGGTGGCGTTGTCGCCGAATCTGTCGAATTTGCACGATGTGTTTCATGTTTCACAGCTTCGGAAGTATGTTCCAGATCTGTCGCATGTGATTCCGATGGATGAGGTTGAAGTAAGGGAGAACCTTACGGTCGAGGCAGTACCAGTTAGGGTTTTGGATCGCGAAGTGAAGCGGTTGCGGGGCAAGGATATTGCACTTGTGAAGGTGGCGTGGGGAGGCGCTGCTGAGGGCAATTTGACTTGGGAGTTGGAGAGTCGGATGCGGGAGTCGTATCCAGAGTTGTTCATCTCAGGTAATATTTTCGAGGACGAAAATTTCTAAGTGGGGGAGAGTTGTAACGCCCCAGTTTTTGTGTGAGTTTTATTCAATCGAGTCGTTTGATTATTTTATTATTATTTTATTTTATTTTCGACTTTTATCTGAAAATATGTTATTTTTCAATGTTGTGATATTTTATCGGGTTTTGGGATCGGTTGCGAGATATTTGAGTGTGGGGGTATTTTGGTCATTTTAGGATATTTTTCATTAAGTAAGAAAATAGAAAATAGAAGAGAGAAAAATAAAAAGAAAGAAAGGGAGAAGAAAGAAAAAGGAGAGAAAAGAGAAGAAGAGAAATAGTGAGAAAAGCTTGGGAAATCAAGAAAAAATCAACTTCTAGAATCGATTTAATCGGGTAAGGGTGCGAAACTCAATTATTGTATGATTGTGTATGATTATGTATGTGTATTTGTGGTGTTTGTTGGATTGAAATGAAAATATTTAGTAAAACCCATATTGCGTCAAATTGATTAGAAATTGATTAAAAGTGTTGGAAATTATGTTTTTAGTGTTCATTCTTGTTGGTACATGATAGATACATGTTGCTATGCATTGTATTGGCAATTTTCTGGTGTGTAGGTGAAATTTAGGGTGTTTTGGATTGGAACCCGTAAGCAAAATTATGCAGAAGAAATTTTTCTGGTTTTTCCAGGTCATACGCGTATGGGGCATGTTCATACGCGTATGGACCTTGGCAATACGCGTATGGAGGGCGAGTCATGGGCCAATACGCGTATGGAATGTTATTTTGCTCGGCCATCTGCCAATTTGCGTATGATACGCGTAACATTTCAGGGCAATACGCGTACGAGGTTGGGCATTACGCGTACGGACTTTTACACGTGAACTTTGGGGAAAATGAGTCTCTGCTCATACGCGTATGGCTCAGGGCAATACGCGTATGGACAGGACAATTGCAAAATGGGACTTTTCAAAATATCGTTTTTCGTTTTCTTTCGTAACTTGGGTTCCGTTTATCCGATTTTTACATTCTTGGTATCGTTGTGTAGCTATTAAGCTGTACTTTCTTATTATGATGATTTTGAAATTGTTAGCCGATTTAATTATGTCAGAAAATCAGGAATAGTGTCAGTCATCGACTTTTGTCATTATAACTGTGCGTAATTGATGTGTATTATGCAAGGTGCTGTTGTATAAGGTAAATGATTTGTGGCCGTATGGGAATTAATTGCATTGTTTTGGGCATAAGTGCAAAGTGTGATTTTGTCGATGTAAATGAATGTATTTATGTGTGCATATTAAATGTCATGGGTCATTGTATGCCAAGCATCATGATATGCATTGTTGAGACGTCCTGAGTGACGGTTTGGATTCCAGAGGGAATTCGCTATAACGTCGTGTGCCTTATACAAAGAGGTGTGAGCGATGATTATAGACGATCGTGTGCCTATGTGGGGTGTGAGCGATCGGGTCGTGTGCCTTATGCAAAGAGGTGTGAGCGATCCATAAACGTCGTGTGCCTTATACAAAGAGGTGTGAGCGACGGGGAACATCGTATGCCCGACGGGGAGTTACAGTGATGTAACGGGCGATGATTCCAGCAGAGTTCCTGAGTGAACTAGTGATGAGAAACAATGGAAGTCGGTACCCGCATGTGCATATGCATAGAGTCGTTGTGTCGGTCTCTTGCATTACATAAATCATTAATGGTTGTTTATGTGAGGAATTGTGGATATAATGGATATATGGATATGTGTTGGTGATGGAAATATGAATTATACCTTGTGTTGCATTGTGTTGGAATTATGGTGTGAGTTGTGGTGAGAAACGTATATATGGGTATTTTTGTGTTATATATAATTGTATGCAATTATATTATGGTTGTTTTTCCCACCCTTATGCAGTTTTATAATGCTCTATGAGGCATTGCCGATTAGAGTTGCTGGAGGTATTTTTGTGAAGCTTTGCATCTTCATTCTTTTGTCGGTCGGCTCTGATATGTGACACCGGGTAGTTAGGGAGGCCGTTAGTGATTATTGTGTATTCTGTATATATATATTTTGGCTTGTGCATGTACAACTCGATGTATGACAAACTTTTCATGTGATATATATGTATGTTATTCAGTTTTAGATTTTCCGCTTTTATTCTAAGTTCTGAAATGTGGGTGTAAGGAACTGAGTTCCTCTGTTGATAGCTACCCCACTGTTGCATATCTTTATGAGCAGGTGTTGTATAAATTGTTTCAATTTGATGTGACCCCTCGGTCTATGCCATGATAATTTAAATATACTCTGACGAAATTTTGAATTTTCTTTTACTGCTTTAATGTAATTGTGGGTATAGATTGGGGGGTGTTACATAAAGATCCTTGTCGCTCTATGAGGCTATGCGAATAACCTACCTAAACTCTCCACCAGAGGGACTTAGAGTTCCCTCGGGCAAGACCAAGGCATACAAATCTCGCTCAAGAGACACGACTGAAGTCTTGTCCGATGGCCTGATAGAAGTCCTGCCCGAGTGACCAAACTCTTTGCCTGAGGGACTTAGAGTCTCATTAGTTAGGCTCAATATGTAATCTTGCCTGTGGGACTTATAGTCCAACCAAAAAGCCTCATCTAAATGCCTCGCCGAGGGTCTCAGAGTTTCCTCAGGCATGAGCTAACTTAAAGTCTCGCCCAAAGGATCTAACTGAAGTTAGGCCTAAGAGACTTAACTTAAAGTCTTGTATGATACAACATCTGAGGGACTTAGAATCCCCAAAACTAATAAAACTCTAGCCCGAGGGATTCAGTATCTCCCCGAGCGAGACTGCTTCCAAAAATCACGCCTAAGGGGTGCGACCTATATCAAGCCTCAGAGACTTCTTGTCAAGTATTTCTAGAGGGCTCGATTGAAGTCTCGCCTGAAAGGCTAAACACGCCACCCGAGGGACTCGACGTATCGATATTCGAACTGTATGATACAACATCTGAGGTACTTAGGTTCTTCAAAAATTGACTAAGAGCGCCTCATTTGAAAGACTTCGCGCCTCATTGGCCAAACTGCATATTAGTAAATCTGTAAAGGCCTGGGTTCCTCAAGGTCAACTGGAACCTCATAAAGGAAAACATCAGTCCGCGTGGTACTCCTATTAGCCATAGGTGAAAAATAATTTTCCCTCTTCCAAAGGACTCGTGCCTGAGGGACTGTGTAATGTTATATTTGCAAATAACCTTGCATAGGGCAACAACTTGTGACCGCCCTAAAAAGAGGCGACGACACGAGGTCGCTCAAAGGGAGGTACCACCCCGCCTTTAAGTTTTCCTCGTCACTTAAGAGGAAAAACATGGGATAAGACATGTCTTAGGTAAAGAGAAAGTTATATTCGTTACTAACTCACGTATTCTTTGGGAATAGGGATTCAATTGTCCACCTTTTGACTAGGGGGCGACGATCTTTCCCAAGAAAACTCTAGGTATCGATGATCCCTATAAATACACTATCCCTCAAGGAGATAATGAGATTCTCAAGTCATACACATTTACTACTACTCAAACTACGCTCCTAGTAACCCTAACAACGTCGATCTAACTGCCCGCCTACAACCCAACAACCCCGACCACTAACAGGGCCTCTCACCTCACACGAGCTTGTCCCTCAAACAATATCAAAAACCACCGTATATGGCTACTCGCCGCCGTGAATTAACCTTCACCACCCAAAATTGTAATATATATACTAGGGTCTCCGAGTCTCTAAACCCTTGTAGAGGAACATGCATATCCTATACTTTTTGAACGGTTAATATTCTATTAATAATGAAGTAAAAAATATAATGATTAAAATTTATTTAAATTTATGTAAAAATGAGTTAAATAATATATTCTAATATAAAAATCACATTTACATTAAAAAAGATAAGATTAATTTTGAAAAACAAAATTAAGTATATATAATACTACTAATAATCAAACATGTTAAAATTAAGACTTAAATAGTCTTTTGGTCCCTGTAAGGGAGCGCGTTTTTGAATTTGGTCCCTATATCTTTTTTTTTTTGTCTGAGTCCTTAATATTTGATTTCTTTTTGCGATTAGTCATTGACATTAAACTTCCGTTTCAAAAAGGATGATGTGGCCAACGTCGCTGACGTGTCAAGCTTTATTTGTATCATTTTCCATATTTGACCCAATAAGGATTGAACCCATCACCTTTGCAATTGAAAATAACTATCTTTCCACTAAGACAATCATTCAACTTAATAATAACATTGCAACATCAATATATATTTCATAAATAATTCAGTATTTAATAAATTATTTAATATTTAATAACATTACTTAATTTATTTCAACTATATATTACTTAATGTTCCATTAAGTGCTTTAGCATTAATATTTCATATTATTTAATAAATTAATTTTTAATTCATATTAATATTTATGTGTTTAATTAAGTAATTTTTATTTCATATTAATACTTATGTATTTAATTAATTAATTTTTATTTTATACTATTTAGTAATGGCAAAATATCCCTTTTGGTCCTTTAACTTTACCTCGGGGTTCATTTTGGTTCCATAACTATAAAAAGTGTCATTTTAGTCCCTTAACTCTTCAAAACGTTTCATATTAGTCATTTTGTCTTATTACGACGAATTTAGCGACTGGTTTTTGAATTTTTACGTCGCTAATAAGACGAAAATGACTAATATGGAACGTTTTGAAGAGTTAAGGGACCAATATGACACTTTTTTAAAGTTAAGGGACCAAAATGAACCCCGAGGTAAAGTTAAAGGACCGAACAGAGTATTTTGCCTTTAGTAATTATTTAATATTATATTTTATTTTTATTTTTATTGGTACTATGAAATAATATTAATATTATTAAATAGTTTATAAAATATTTCATCTATTTAGTTTATTAAATATTTCAATTATTTAGTTTATAAAAAATTACAACTTTAGTTTATAAAAAATACAACTATTAATATTAAAATTATTTAGTTTATTAAATTATAAGTTTATAATATTAAAAATATTTTTCAAAACTGTATAAAACTATTTAATAATGTTAAATATTCTTAATTAAATTTTTAAATATTAATTAAATATTTAAAAACTAAATATTATAATAAGTAAAATTTAATAAGTGAAATAATGATAAGTAGTTATATTCTTAATTAAAATTTTAAATATTAATTAAATATTTAATAAACTAATTAATAAACAAGTTATTAGTTATATTATTTAATAGTTAAAATATTTATTAAAATATTTATTAGTTAAAATATTAAATAGTTGAAATATTAATAATTGAGATATTAAATAATTGAAATATTAATAATTGAAATATTAAATAGTTGAAATACTAAGTAATTTATCTAATGATATGAAATAAGTTTAAAAATATTGTTAATATTATAAACTTATAAATTAATAAACTAAAATATACAGGTTTTTAAAATAGTTTAATTATTTCATATCATTAGATAAATTACTTAATGTTTCAACTATTTAATATTTCAATTATTAATATTTCAACTATTTAATATTTTAACTATTAATATTTCAACTATTTAATATTTCAACTAATAATTATTTTAATAAATATTTCAACTATTAAATAATATAACTAATAATTAGTTTGTATAATTAGTTTATAAAGTATTTAATTAATATTTAAAATTTTTATTAAGAATATTTAACATTATTAAATAGTTTTATACAGTTTTTAAAAATATTTTTAATATTATAAACTTATAATTTAATAAACTAAATAATTTTAATATTAATAGTTGTATTTTTTATAAACTAAAGTTGTAATTTTTTATAAACTAAATAATTGAAATATTTAATAAACTAAACAGTTAAAATATTTTATAAACTATTTAATAATATTAATATTATTTCATAGTACCAATAAAAATAAAAATAAAATATAATATTATATAATTACTAAGTAGTATAGAATAAAAGTTAATTAATTAAAGACATAAGTATTAATATAAAATAAAAATTACTTAATTAAACACATAAGTATTAATATGAAATAAAAATTAATTTATTAAATAATATGAAATATTAATACTAAATCACTTAATGGAACATTAAATAATATGAAATAAATTAAGTAATGTTATTAAATATTAAGTAATAAAAATACTAAATTTAGTGTGATTAACCAAAATTTTGGGTCTCTCTGCTAGGGTTTCCGACCATGGCAAAAAAAGGCGTTGGCCGACCAAAATCTCAGGTGGTGGCGCACCGGAAGGGATCTGTTCGCACAATTATCTCACAAGCTACTATTGAAGGAGGGATTGAAGAACCGGAGGAAGAACCAAGCCAAATGCAACCACAAATTGAACGACCGCAATTAGAGAAGGAAGACACGACTGTGGAAGTAAACCAACCGACCATTAATCAGGGAGACAATGAGCGTAATAATGAAACTAACACCAATCAATCTGCAACTATGGTAAAACCATGGGTTGAAGTACTCAAAGGGAATCGCACGCTAAGTAGAGGAATGACGGTAGAATTTATAGCACCAACCATTGTTAACGGAGAAGCTGAAATTTCTATTGAAGACGAAGATGTTGAAGATGAGATAGCATACTGGGAGAACGCAATGATACTCTTTGCACTAGGAGATGATCTTTCAATGAATGCAATCAAACGGTTTATGGAAAGTTCATGAGGGTTTGTATCGATGCCTCAACTCTAATACAATGAGGAAGGGTATTTTATTGTGAGGTTCAAGACTGAAGAGGAACGACACGAAGTTATGACCAAGGGACCATACTTCATACGAGGTAAACCAATGTTTCTGAGAAAATGGTGTCCAGAGTTTGAAATGAAAGAGGATTTACTGAGGGTACTTCCATTGTGGGTGACACTGCCTAACCTGCCATTACACATGTAGGGAGAGAGGAGTATTTCCAAAATAACAAGTGCTATTGGCAAACCAGTTACGACAGACGAGTGCACTGCAAAGAAGTGGAGAGTGTCATATGCAAGGGTTTTGGTAGAAGTGGATGTCACTCAGAATTTGAAGTAATATATTAAGATCAGAGATCCTGCAGGTAAACTGTTTGAACAACCGGTGGAATACGAATGGAGGCCCGTGTACTGTCACAAATGTCTTAAAATTGGGCATAATTGTGACAATGTGCCAAGGGCAGAAAAGGGGAGGAAAGTGTGGAAACCTATTGTCAAGGAGCCTGAATATAAACAGATGGGAGAGGAGTCAATTGTGAAGAAGAGGGATATAACAAATGAGCAACTTGTCAATCAACAGGGGGAGGAAAAAATGAAAGAATCACAGACCAAACACAAAGGAGATGGATGGATCACACCACACAAAGTTGATAAAGGGAGAAGGAACATGGAGAACAACCACCAAAGCCCGAACACAAGCTATGCAAACCAATTTACTCCTCTTAGGATTGGAGACTGTCCAAGTGGAGAAATTTTGGTTGACCCATGTTAGTAAGCTGGAACGTTAGGGGCATAAATAAGGTTGCTAGGCACAGAGAGGTTTGCTCCTACCTCTCTACTTTCAAGGTGCCTATATGTGCATTACTAGAGACAAGAGTTAAAAAGCACAATGCAGATAAAATTAGAAGGAAGTTTGGTGCAATGTGGGAATATATTGACAATTATGAGCAACAAGATAATGGTAGAATATGGGTACTTTGGAACTCAACCAAGGTGACTGTGAGAGTCCTTCGTACTCAAGAGCAATTTATACATATGGAGATTACTGAAATTCAACAAGCATACAAATACATACTTATAGTTGTGTATGCAGCTAACCAACTTGAGAGAAGAAGAACTCTTTGGAAAGCTATAGAGGAGATTGGGGAACCCATTAGGGACACGTGGTTGGTTATTGGGGATTTTAATAATGTAAGAACCAGTCAAGATAGGATTGGAGGAAGAGAAGTTACTGAACCAGAATACAAGGATTTGGTGGATATGATGCTAACAACGGGTTTGTTTGAGGCAAACACATTGGGGCCTCACTTTACTTTGAACAACAAACATGCTGCATGATTCATCCAATCAAGAATTGATAGAGCACTAGGTAATGGCTTGTGGTATCAAACATTTCAAAATGCTATTGTGGAAAATCTACATCCCAACATATCATATCACACGCCTGTGAAGGTCAGTTGCCATACCCATCAGACTAGCAGAAGATCAGTGTTCAAATTTCTAAACTGTGTGACTAAAGAGCAAAATTTCTTACCTATGGTTGAAGAGGTCTGGCAAAGGGACATTCAAGGTTCACCAATGTTCATCTTCTGGGAAAAACTGAAGAAACTACAACCTAAACTGAAAACTCTAAACAAAAGGTACACTAGGATTCAGGAGAGGATCAACACAACCAGGGAAGAACTTCACCAAGCTCAAGCAACTTTGACAAATGACCACAATGATCAGACTATTGGGTTGATTAAGGAGAAGACTGACCAGCTTATTCATCTGAATCAATTGGAGGAGGACATTCTAAAACAGAAATCTAAAGTCACATGGATCCAACTTGGGGACCAAAACAGTGCTTATTTTCATGCTCTACTAAGGGAGAAAAACAGGCAGACAAATCTTACACGAATGCAGAGCTTAAATGGGAATGATCTTAATGGTCATGAAGAACTGGAGGCAGAAATTTTAGAATTTTATGGTAATCTGGTTGGAACCCAAAATCAAAGAAGGAGAGGAATTGATATTGCAACTATCAGGAAAGGGAAAATCTTGCCTAGAGATGCAGCTCAAGGGCTCATTCATGATGTAGAGGATGTAGAAATATGGGAGGCTCTCAAAAGTATAGGCAATAATAAAGCACCTGGGATAGATGGCTATAATGCCTACTTTTTCAAAGAAGCTTGGAATGTAGTGAAATATGATATGAAGGCTGCCATCAAGGACTTCTTCAAGAATGGTAACATGTATCCTGCAGTGAATTGTACACTTGTCACACTTATCCCCAAAAATCCAAGTGCAAAAACAATTAAAGACATGAGACCTATTGCTTGTTGCAGCACGATATATAAGGCGATATCCAAGATCTTGACATCAAGACTAGCAAAAGTCATTGGCAATGTTGTGGAAGAGTCACAATCAGCTTTTGTGCCTGGGAGAAATATCCAGGATAACGTGATCCTTGCTCAAGAGCTGGTGAGAGGGTATGGTAGAAAACACATCTCTCCTAGGTGTATGATACAGTTGGATATCCAAAAGGCTTATGATACGGTGGACTGGTAAGCCTTAAATCAAATTATGGTGGAGTTAGGGTTTCCTGGGAAATTTATTAAGTGGGTTATGACTTGTGTCTGCACTGTGTCTTATAGATTTTCTATCAATGGGAAACCTACAAAGCTACTAAAAGCAAGAAGAGGTTTGAGGCAGGGGGATCCCATATCCCATTGCTGTTTGTTCTAGTTATGGAGTACCTGCATAGAACCTTGAATACCCTGCAATTCACACCTGACTTTAACTATCACCCTAAGTGTGAAAAGCTGAAAATAATAAACTTGTTTTTTGCAGATGACATTCTATTATTTACTCGTGGAGACAACACATCTTTGAAGTTCATCATGGAAAAGATTCAAAGTTTCTCTGAGGCAACAGGATTGTACATAAGCCAGTCAAAGAGTAAGCTTTTTGTAGCAGGAGTGGCAACTGAAGATACTAACTCTTTCTACCACCAGACTGGTCTCACAGCAGGTGCACTCCTAGTTAGATATCTGGGAGTTCCTTTGGACAGCAGAAAACTTACAGTGCAAGCATGCCAACCTCTTATCGAAAAAATAATGAAAAGAATTATGCATTGGAGCACTCATCTGTTGTCGTATGCAGGTCGGATGCAACTAGTTAGAAGCGTAATTCTGGCCATAGGAAACTACTGGTTATAGATATTTCCTCTCCCAAAAAAGGTGCTTAAGTATATTGAATCGATGTGTAGAACGTTTCTGTGGACGGGAAAACAGGACAAAAGTAGGAAAACCCCCATTTCTTGGGAGCGGGTTTGTGACCAAGTTGCTATGGGAGGAATGAACATGGTGTCTCTTGAAGAGTGGAACATAGCCACTTTGGGTAAATTATTATGGAATCTTTGGATAAAAAAGGATGTTCTATGGATAAGATGGATCCATCAATACTATCTGAAGAGAACTGATGTGCAATCGTTTGTACCAGGTCCGAATGTATCATGGGTGATTCGTGCAATATTCAAACATAGAGATAAATTGATAAATATAGGATGTTGGCAAACATTTGTCTCAACAGGGAGGTATAAAATCACTGAGATGTATCTTGCTATCAGGGATGTAAAACCGAAGGTGGATTGGAGATTTCTGTTGTATGGCAATCTAGCAAGACCAAGAGCGATTTTCACATTTTAGATGGTGTGCCACAATAGGTTGATGACGAAAGATAGGGTGCGTACCCATGGGCAGGTAACTGATGGAGAATGTGTGTTTTGTAAAGCTCCTGAAACTATCCAACATTTGTTCTTTGAGTGCAATGATACAAAGAATATCTGGAAAAAACAGCTGCAGGCCATCACAGTAATGCATACTCCTCATGGCTGGGCTGATGAGTTACAGTGGGCCGGTCGAGTTGCACGAGGAAAAGGGAGGAAAGCAAGGCTGCTTAGAACAGTCATGGCAGAAACAGTATACCATGTATGGTCTATAAGGAACAAGAAAGTTTTCCAACCGGAATGTCGACATGAACTAAATGATGCGGAAATTCGAGCAATGGTACTTCACATGGTGGAGAAAAATGCTAAGATGCTTGAGTATTGCCACCGTGTACATTATGTTTATTAGATTTCTTTTGCTTTCAAACCTTTTGTCATTATGAGCCTGGATCTTTGATCGGCGCTTTGTATGGAACTGTTTTTTTTTTTATAATATAATTTTATTATTATTCAAAAAAAAAATATTAAGTAATTTATTAAATACTGAATTACTTATGAAATATATATTGATGTTGCAATGTTATTACTAAGTTGAGTGATTGACTTAGTGAAAAGGTTATATTTTGAATTGCAAAGGTCCTGAGTTCAATCCTTATTGTGCCAAATTTTGAATTTTTGCATTTTTAAAGTATAAGTCCCAAAATAAACGATGTTTATGTAAAATTATTGGAGATTAAAATAAATAGAAAATGATAAAAAAAAAATTTGACGACCACATTATCATTTTTGTAACGGAAATTTAACGTCAGAGACTAATTACAAAAAAATTAAATATTAAGGATTCAAACCAAAAAAATATAGAGACCAAATTAAAAAACGTGCTAATTTACCAGGAAAAAAAAACTATTTAAACCTAAAATTAATTATACATATTCAAAATCAACTATAAGTATGTGAAAGTAAACCTAAGATAAATCTAAAAAGTAATAATGTGAAAAGCAATTATAGTACTAATGTTGGGACCTCACGCGCACTTTGAAGAGAGTAATCTAGTGGAAAAAAGCTCATAAATACGAGGTACAGCGTTAGAAGGGTATTGGTCAGTTGGGAAACGAAAGAGGCAAAGGTGGCCCTCTTCCCGTACTCTTGGATTGGACTTTTCTGGAAAGAGTTTCCTTTTACTTCTCATTATTCTCATTTCCTTTTTCTCATACCAAACTCTCTCTATCTCTATCTCTACCAAAGCACATAATTCCAATCCCTCCCCAAAATACCCTCCTCAACCCTTCCTAATTACTTTCCTCTTTTGTCCCCTGTAGCATCCACATAGTAAAACTTAGTCATAATCCCAAAAAGATAAAAATCCTCGCACCACTCGATTCCACCTTCCCTTGGCTCTTATACTAATTAACTTAGCAAAAGGTAATAATTTCATGTAATTATCCATTTTTTAGACTCTTCCACTGTCAATTACTAATAACAGATATTCAAATTTTTAGAGAGAGAAAGAACTAAGAGAGAGAAAAGACAGGTGAGATATAGATATAGATGCTTTTTCGATTTGGTTAACGTGGGAAAGTTGTTCAAGAAAGAGATGGTTCTTTCTTTCCCTATTTTTACCACTTGTTAGTAAATTCATTCAATAAAACATATAAAAAGGGAAATAAATACATACAAACAGTACAGTTGAGTTTCAAAAATTAATAAATTATTTAACGCAATTAAAGTAAGGACTTTCCTCTGTTAGAAGCAAAACAAATATAGATAAAATATTCATTGTTCAATTTTTTCAGTGAATGAATCATCAGATAAAAAAAAGATAAATAGACATAAAGACTGATAGAGTTAGAGAGAGAAACAGAAGAAGAAGAAGAAGAACAAGCAAGTGGTTCTAGAGAGAGAGAAAACATAGAAGGTGCCTCGTCTATGCTGTATTGGGCAGTTAAGAGAAATCACAAAGATCCTTCAACATTTTCGCTTTCTTTATTACCTTTTATTCTTCTTCTCCCCGTTCAACGAGAACAACATCGAGTTTTTTTGTCATTGATTCTCATAAAAAGAGTGTGAGAGTGAAAGAGATAAGGTAAACATGGAACTAGAAATTAAATTCAGAGTTTGAGAAAATTTAATTTATATTTTGTTATTATGATAGTGTGAATGAATTAGAATTGTTACTTGTTTTATATTTATTCATCTTTTTCTTGTTCGTAATAGCTAAGAAGTTGAGATTAAGAAGAATGTGGAATCTAAATGATTCGCCCGATCAGAGAAAAAACTACGAATCAGAAGGATGTTCAATCGACGGTGATGAAGTTGATGAAAAAGGAAAAGGAGTTGGATCTGTTTCAAATTCAAGTTCATCTGTAGTTGTTATAGAAGATGGATCGGAAGAAGAAGGTAACTATAACAGCAATAACAGTAACAGTAACGGCAACGGAAACAGTAACGGTGGGTTGTTGAAGAAAAGAACTAGTAAGATTTTCGGATTCTCAATGGATGACAGTAATGACTGTCCACCGGTGACTAGACAGTTTTTTCCGGTGGAGGATTATGAGATGACAGCGGTGGGGGATTCTTCTCCCGGTGGGGGCAGTGCTGGAGTTAGTTCTTCTTTTCCACGTGCTCACTGGGTAGGTGTGAAATTTTGCCAATCGGAATCTGTTAAAGGCGGAAAATCGATTGAAACGTCGTCGCAACCGATTAAAAAGAGTCGTCGAGGACCGAGGTCAAAAAGTTCACAGTATAGAGGTGTTACTTTTTACCGACGAACAGGTCGATGGGAATCTCATATATGGTTAGTTAGAAGTTAATGTGAAGTATTTCTTTATAATCTTGTATATAGAGATGAAAAATTGAATTTGAGTATTGTTTTGGTTGTGTTTGTTGTGCAGGGATTGTGCAAAACAAGTGTATTTGGGTAAGTGGAAAATAGAATTGGTTAATTTTTTTAATAATAGAAATTGATTTTGGAGGGGGACAAGTTGTATATAATATGGGGAAATTTGAAGGTATTACTGATGAGATGGTTTTGTCTGGGTAAATTTGTGTAGGTGGATTTGACACGGCACATGCAGCTGCTCGGTGAGTCACTATTGATTTCCTTTTAATACAATTTAATTCATACATTCATACCTAAGATTGGTTTTTATAAGTAAAAAATATATTTGTATTTGTTTGTTTATTCAGTGCATATGATAGAGCTGCAATTAAGTTTAGAGGAGTGGAAGCGGATATAAACTTCAACATAGAAGATTATGAAGAGGATTTGAAGCAGGTGAGTTAAGGAGAATCTGTTATAAAAAGTTTATGTTATAGTAATTTCTTGCGGTTTTTGATTCTATTTGGTGCTTTTTAGATGAGTAATTTAACAAAGGAAGAATTTGTGCATGTGCTTCGGCGACAAAGCACTGGATTTCCGAGAGGGAGTTCTAAATATAGAGGTGTAACTTTGCATAAATGTGGAAGATGGGAAGCTCGAATGGGTCAATTCTTAGGCAAAAAGTATGAATTTATTATCTACTACTGTTATTTGAAAACGGTTTGTTGATGCTGTTTTTATTTGTATATAATGGTAACCATTAATTAGATTAGTTTGATTCGATTTACTAGGTATGTTTATCTGGGTTTGTTTGACACCGAGATTGAAGCTGCAAGGTATGTTTAATCGCCTATTTGCTGTTAACCCCTTTCAGTTACAAGATTGTAGGCAAAATTTATGAATGCGTGCTAGGGTTTTGAATTTTGTGGCTCATTTTGTATAAGGGCATATGATAAAGCAGCAATAAAATGCAATGGCAAAGAGGCTGTTACCAATTTTGATCCTAGTATCTATGATAATGAGCTTAATAATACTGGTAAGCACCAAACTATAATGTACTCTCACCATACTTTCTATATGAAATCTTATCATTCGAACACAGATTTGGTTAATTTAATGCATGATCGGGGTAACAGAATCCTCAGGTAATGCTGCGGAGCATAACCTGGACTTAAGTTTGGGTAATTCAAGTTCTAAAGGTAGCAATAGTCAAGCATTTGGGAATTACAACACAAATGTTGTTACTGATCAGCATATGGCACCTGAGTCAAATTGGCGGAACGGTGTAATCAGGCCTAAAGTAAGTGTAATTCAACATATTTTTTAGTTAATTTAACTTTTCTGGTGAATTCTAACTGAATCATCGCCATTGAATTGCAGCCGGTAAATATACTTCCAAAACCATGTGGCATTAGTAACATGGAAGGCTACGTAAGGGATGGTTATGGCGAGAGTGAAGCCTTGCGGATGTTAAGCCAAACTCATCTTCAATCTCCGGTCACTAATGAAATGCATAGATATGGTCCCTACCGGTCACCTGTTGAACAACAACACCCTCAAATGCTTCACAGTTTTCCACATCTTCACCCCTCAAATTTTCATGTAGGTACTTTGGTTCAATTACTTTCTGTTTTTAGCTCAATTAATACTTAGATTGTACTAGTATGGGTGTGCAATTCAATTTTTATAATAAATGAAGTTTTAAATGATTATAATATTACATAATGATCCTTTCAATATTTTCTATTTGTCTTAAAAGACTAATGTAATTGAAGCCATGTTTCGTATTGCTCGCGATAGATTTGTCAGAGTTACATTATGCTACATCTTAGATAGATTTGTCAGAGTTACATTATGCTACATTTTAGAGAACCATTTACTATATTTCATCATACTCACTGCGAGTACAAACATGCACTTAATTTGCGGTTGAACTAGTTAATTAATTAGTATTATACGAGTTGTTTTAATATGATGATATGATTTGGCAGGTATCGAGCAGCAGCAGCAGCAACGGAGGCCGAATTGGAAGCGATTTATCATTATCAATGTCGGATCAACAAAAATGGCAAACTGGGCCGCCACATTTGTTAGCAACTGCTGCTGCAGCATCATCAGGATTCCCACCTCAGATAACAAGACCCTCTTCTTCTTCTTCTCAAGGTTGGCTGCAGAAAAATGGGTTCCACACACTCATGAGACCCTCTTGAACCTTCAAAATTATTTCAACCTTGCCATTTTTAATTCACATTTAAATAATCTTCTTCTCTTCTTCTCTTCTTCTTCTTCTTATTATTATTTTTTTCTTTCTCTTGAGCATGTACAAAATGAATGCGGTTTAATTATACTAGTACAAAACCATAACTTTACTATTGAGGTGAAAGAAGTGAACCAAATTGGGAACACTCATTGGTCTCGTTTGAGTCACAGTCAAAACTAACAAACGGACGAAATCTTTAACTAGATACTATTCTGACTAAAACATTTATTAGTAAAAAAAAAACTATAGGATATGATTTATTGTTGCAATGTAGTATTTGTGTGTTATATTATGGTATTTATGACAGCACCTATTCGTTTCTTAATTTGGGATGTATTGCTATCCCAAACACGTGGTTGTCAATTTGTTCCTCATTTTCTTGGCCTTAAAACTTTACCAAGGAAAGATGCTACCTTTGGTTCCTTAATAAGGGAATACAGGTTTCGTTTAGGTTGGCCAAAAAACATTGAGACAAATGAGAATCTAGCTATAGGAAAAATAAAAATACAAGGGGGATTAATTAATTAATTAATTAATTAATTTATGCTACTAGTTTATAGTGTCTTGGAAATATCATAAGATGGTGATGAATAGTCTCAATCAATGGTGTCCTTTGAATCAGTTCTCTTGGCCAAAAGCAGTCAGACAAAGGCTATAATGACGAGAGAGACCTATCATTGGTCGTCTAAAGCTTCAAAAGGACACTCATACAGTGTTTTTGAATGAGATAAATTAGCCTCCATAAGGGTATAAATGGCCTAGTGTTTCATGCTTTCAGAGTTTTGGACCCTCTCAAGGTTTTAACTTTTACCTAAAATAAATATTGCAAATTCCGGTAAAATCCAACTCTTTTATTTAAAAAGATAAACAATATTATTCTCAATTAAGTTACTATGCATTCTCAGCATGCATATGCATTCAATTTAAAACATAAAAGACACAGAATCCAACATAAATCCTACTTTAATTTATCAATTCAGAATATCTATAAATATTTTCATTTTTTAAATAATTAATGTTGGTAAGATAACTCAGATGATAGCTGTGCAGCTGTGTGTATAGAGACATTCATCTGTGTGTAGAGACATTCATCTGCGGAGGTAAATAGTGATTAGGGTTTCAAATGTTTTTTTAATTAATCTTCTCTAGAAAGTGGTAGTACTACACAAAAAAGGTTGTACTAGTAACATAAAAATGTTTATTAAGTGGGGAAACAAAAGTTAGGTTATTATATTATGAAATGTACTTTATGGAAACAGTAGGAGAGAGTGATTGGTAATTGAATTTGGTTTGGTTGGGTTCATTGATTCTAGACTTGTGAGTATACGAGGGAACATCATCTGAACCGGTAATAAAACAAGACTTGATATAAATATTTCATCATAAACCACCTCTGTCGTGTCGAATTTGAGCTTTTTTAAAACTTGATTTTCTTGCTTTACACCAAGTTGTTGGGTTTTTGTGACTATTTTATATGAAAATGATTTGCAGCATAATATTAATACCTTTTACTTGACCAACGAAATCCAAGTGTTGCCTCCAACTGTACTAGGATAATGGATGAATAAAGATATTCAATTTATTTGTTTATTAATTTCATGTTGTAAGTTGGATTAATCAAATAAAGAATTGAATAGAATAAAGTAAAACATACGTGTATTCGTCATCACTAGCGTCATGGTAGATATTTTGGGAAAAAGGTGGGACCAAATTCATTCATCCTAGAATTGAAAATGCACGTTTAACATTTTACTTATCTTTTGTTTTACTCTCTGTTTGAGGTTTTGTTTCATACTAGTACTAGGTTTTCATATTTGTACCGATTTAAAATAATGTAATAATTAAAAACTTGTTCATATTATTGTGTATCGGGTCTTGCTAATTTATGTCTTAAGGTATGTTAAAGATGCTAAAAATAGAAAATATAAGTTAAATAAATAATGTTAAAAGTTAAAAAAAAAAAAAGTAAATACACATTCTAATAGAATATCTCTTTGACACTTTATCAAAAAATAAAATAAACTTCGTTGACATTGTTTATATTGTTTATAAGTCATACTCAATAATATCAATCTTAACAAATTTCAAATTCATTTGAAGATTTAGTATATGACATTCTAATTCTGATAATTGGGAGTACAACTCACTCTTAAACATTGAGAAATATGTAAATTTGCATCCTCTGAAGTTTGAACTTTTTCAACAAACTAGTAATAAATCAGTGTCTACGCACGAGGTACGTTTTTAAGTGAAATATGATTTTGGACGCGCTTTTGTTTGCAAACTGTCATAAAAATTGAAAGTTGAAAAAATATTTTTTTTTAAAGAATAAGAGTAAATTTAAGTTGAAATAATAATAAATGTAGAAGATGAAAGGTAAACAACAATATAAAAAGTAATACGATTAAAAATAAAAACTATTGAAACTTATATTAGATAAAATATCGTTTTAGTTTTTTTATAAATAGCTTCAATAAAAATTTTTTGGAAACAGAAAATGTGGAGTGAAGGTAAACCTTTCTACATGGCAATAGGACATGATAGGAGAGAACCTGTTAAAAGTAACACGAAAGGACCCATGTATGTATGGGTACCTAAATCTCAAATTATCTTTGATGCAGATATACCTAAAGGAAAGGATGGGAAGTCAATCGTGGTACCTGGACAGTGGATGCTCAAGACATATGACAGGAGAAAGACATATGCTCCAAACCCTGAATCTGAAAGAGGAAGGAAGTGTGGTTTTTGGAGGAGGCCAAAAAGGAAAAATCATTGGTACAAGTACCATTGGTAACTCTCAAATTCTCATTAACAAAGTTTGGCTGGTAGATGGCTTAAAGTATAAGTCAATTATGTGATAGTGGTTGTGAAGTAATGTTTAATAAGAATTTCTGTTCTGTTGTTAATGCTGACAAGAACATTGTATTCAAAGGGAAAAGAAAGGGAAATGTTTATAAAATCAATCTTTTTGAGTTGGCTGATCAGAAGGTCATTTGCCTAATGACAATGAGTGATGAGAAATGGATTTGGCACTAAAGGTTAATTCACGCTAACTGAAGATTAATTTCTAAACTTAGCAAGCCAAAACTTGTTAAAAGGCTGTCAGATATTGACTATCACTCAGATGCTCTCTATGGAGCCTGCCAAGTTGGAAAAATTGTAAAAACCTATTTTAAAACTAAAAACATCGTCTCTACCTCTAGACCCTTAGAATTGTTTCACATTGATTTGTTTGGTCCTATTGAGACTGCTTCAATTAGTGGGGAGAAATATGGTTTGGTCATTGTTGATGACTTCAGCAGATGGACTTGGGTAAAATTTCTTCGATCTATAGATAAAATATACGAAGTGTTTAACATCTTATGCATTCACGTACAATCTAAAATGGAAGTAAAGATCTTAAAAGTTAGAAGCGATCATGGTGGAGAATTTGAGAATGGGCCATTTGAATCTTTTTGTGAAAGGTATAGAATTATCCATGAATTCTTTTCTCCTAGAACTCATCTTTACAGGAAATGGCAAGAACCATGATACATGATAACAAACTTCCAAAGTACTTGTGGGAAGAAGTTGTTAACACTGCGTGTTATATTCAGAACAAAATATATTTTGGACCAATTCTGAATAAAACATCGTATGAATTATTTAAAGGAAGGAGACCAAACATCTCTTATTTTCATCAATTTGGATGTACCTATTACATTTTGAATAATAAGGTTTACCTAAAGAAATTTGATGCTAAATATCAAAAGAGTATCTTTTTGGGATACTCTGAACGCTCAAAAGCATACAGAGTGTACAACTCAGAAACCAGAATAGTTGAAGAGTCTATACACATTAAATTTGATGACAAAATACCTGAATATGAGAAATTAGAATCTTTGGTTCAGGATAATATTCTTACAGGTACTCAGAACTCTTAAGAACAGTTTGTGGTATGTATTTTAAAGGAAAAGAGTATAGATGATGATATATCAGAATCTATTACTATAATTGAAGAGATACCAGAAGCTGCAGAAACTGAAGTTACTCCAACTGGTCCTACTGCTACTGATTCAGTAATTGCTCAAAATGGTACTGAAGCCTATGTTCCACCTAAGAGACCATTTAAATATAAAGCATTTCATCCAGATGAGCAAATCATTGGAAATAAAGACGAGCTATTGAGAATCAGACCCGCTTTCAGAAATGATCAATCAATGCTTCGACTTATTTCTTTGACAGAGCCTACTTCTATTGATGATGCCTTATCAGATGATGGGTGGATCGTGGCTGTGCAAGATGAACTAAATCAGATTCAAAGAAATTATGTGTGGGATCTTGTTCCAAGACCACTGATGAAAAAAATTATTGGAACCAAGTGGGTCTTTCATAACAAACTTAAAAAATAGGGAGAAGTCGTAAGAAACAAAGCCAGACTTGTTGCTTAGGGGTACAGTCAGCAAGAAGGAATTGACTTGTAAGTTCTGAGGTTTTTGGATTGGCTGCATTTTGGTAAAACAACATGCTGTTAGCAAGATGTTAAATCAGATGTTCTGCCATGATAGTCAGACATCATGTTCTGCATGATGTTGTGACATGTTCCAGGACATGTTATACCAGATAGCTAGGGCATGTCTATTTTGGTATTTTTAGTGTGATTTTTGAGTGTGTTGTAATTCACACACGTGCGTTTTTCATAGGAGTAAATTGTGGGATTTTCTGTTATGACATATTATGTTACTTTTCATAAAAAGGATCCTTGAACCTTTTTAGGAAAGTTTGTATTTTGTTCCTATTATTATGTAGGATAATTTGTAGCCCGTTTATACTGATTGCTGCTATTTGTGCGCCCCATGAAGCCTAAGTCCAGTAGGTCTGAAGGCTATTTAAAGTGAAGAAAAACCCTATTGAAAGAAGATATCATAACGTGAGAATTTTGGGAATAAGGATTAGCCGTTCTTTTGGTTGGTCTTTAGGTTTTTTTGTTTGTTAATTGTATGTCACTCATATATCTTCTGATGCATTGAGGTTGATTGATTGTTCATTATCCACTCTAAAGCTTTTAAGCAAGAGTGTATTATTCTTGGTTGAAGCTTTTAAGCAAAATCGAGTATTGTCTTGGAAGTGTGCTACTTCTATTGTTTGTTGGTTTTTATACAGTCACTGGGATTGGGACTGTTTGATATCACTGAGGTGAGTAAGAAGTGAGAGGGGATTCTCATATCTAGATGGCAATTTCTAGGTAGAAGTTTGCATGGGTAGTGATTAGATGATAAGTTGTAAACGGGGGAGTTTAAATTTGAAATAATACTATTAATGGATTTCTTTCTTGGCTTGGTAGCCCCCAGATATAGGTGAGTTGCACCAAACTGGGTTAAAAATTTTGGTGTTGATTTTAGTTTTCTGTCATTTAATTTCCTGCAGTTTTTACGTGTTTTAAACCTGGTGTTGTGACACATGTCTCGACACCTGGTATCTGCGTGCCAGAATTTCAATTGGCATCAGAGCGGGTCACCCTGTTCTATTTTTGGGTGAGCTCTAGGGAGTTTGTATTCTGGTACTATGAACAAGGAAGGAGGAGGAAATGTTAATAGGCCTCCAATCTTGGATGGCACTAATTATAACTATTGGAAGGAACGTATGGTATCTTTCATAAAATCTATAGATAGCAGAACTTGGAAGGCTGTCATCAAGGGCTGGGAGCACCCTTTGATTAAAGATAAAGATGGAAAAGAAACCTTGAAGCCAAAAGAAGATTGGACCAAGGAGGAAGATGAGACAACTCTTGGAAACTCCAAAGTCTTGAATGCTTTATTCAATGGAGTTGACAAGAATATGTTTAGGTTGATCAACACTTGTACTATGGCTAAGGATGCTTAGGAAATTATCAAGAAAACTCATGAAGGGACATACAAGGTGAAGATGTCCAGGCTTCAGCTTCTCACTACCAAATTTGAGAATCTGAAGATGAGAAAAGATGAAAGTATTCATGAATTCCACATGAATATGCTTGAAATAGCTAACGCCTTTAGTGTCTTAGGAGAGAAAATATCAGAGGAGAAGTTGGTGAGGAAGATCCTTAGGTCTCTTCCTAAGAAATTTGACATGAAGGTCACATCCATTGAAGAGGCTCAAAACATCGGCAGTATGAGAGTTGATGAGTTAGTGGGATCTCTCCAAACATTTGAATTAACCTTGAATGATAGGAGTGAAAAGAAGAACAAAAGCATTGCTTTTGTTTCCAATGCTGAAGATAAAGAGGGACAAGCTAACCTGGATACTGATGAGGGACTTTCAAATACAATTGTTTTACTTGGGAAGTAGTTCAATAGGATTCTAAAGAGAATGGATAGAAGAGGAAGACCAGATGTCAAGGACATCACCTCTAACATCAGAAACGATCCTGATTCTCAAAAGAATACCAAAACTAAAGAGAATTCAGATCAAAGTAAAAGGATTCAGTGTTATGAGTGTGAAGGCTTCGGTCACATAAGGCCAGAGTGTCCCAACTATCTCAAGAAGCAAAAAAAGGGATTGGTTGTTTCTTGGTCTGATGATGATGAGTCAGAAGATGAATCCAACTCAGAAGCTGTTACTGCTCTCTCTGGAAGATGGGTTGATGAAGTGGAAACATGTGATGAAAATGATATTTTAAGAAGATCTGGATGTGGACTACAAGGAAGCCTGCAACAGGTGTGAGGAATATCATAACACAGAGGAAAATCAGAGGAAGGTCATAACTGAATTGGAAAATGAGAAGAAGGAACTCTTAGGGGTTGTCTCTCATCTTCAGAGTGAGATAACTCTCATGAATTCCAAGCTCATCGACGTTACAGAATCCTTGAGAATGATGAAGAATAGGGCTGATCAAATAGAAGATATAGAAGTCCATTATTATTCTGGTAACAGATAGAGAAGAATGCCTGAAGAAAAATATTTTCCTTCTGAAAGAGAGAGGAGCACCACAATGTCTAACCACGTGTTACAAAATTCTGGCAGATATAATGAACCTTCAAATAATTCCCAATCTTGTTGGAGATGTCATTACTGTGGAGAATATGGTCACATAAAGCCATTTTGTTATAAATTGTATGGAAATCAAATATCTTCAGTGAAGTCCAAGGAAAAGCCAGTTAGCAAGAAGAGAAATGTTAAAGATAGGGGTGTGAATCTGATAGCTCACACATCCTTGAGAGCCTTAACTAGAGAAGACTGGTACTTTGACAGTGGATGCTCTAGACATATGACAAGGGTTCAGAAGTTGTTGATGGACATTAGGTCTCTGCCTACAGGTGCTGTCAGATTTGGTGGTGGTGTTAAAGGAGAAATAAAGGGAGTTGGCAAGTTGGTGGATGATGGATCACCTAGGTTGGAAGATGTTCTTCTTGTGAAGGGACTAATTATTAACCTCATCAGCATTAGTCAGCTGAGTGATCAAGGTTTGTTATTCATTTTCTAGAAGTCAGAATGGCTAGTCAAAGATGAGAAAAATGATGTTCTGATGAAAGGCATAAGGTCTAAAGATAACTACTAACTTTGTGAACCTCAGATAACTGCTTACTCTTCCACATGTTCAAAAACTCAGGAAGATGAAGTGAAGTTGTTCCACTAGAAACTTGGACACTTTCATCTCAAAAGAATGAGAGAAATCATGTCTGTAAGAGTTATTTAAGGAATGCCAGATCTAAAGATTAAAGAAGGGAAAGTATGTGGTGAGTGTGAAGTACGGAAGTAGATCCTGATGTCACAACCAATGTTGCATCATCAGACTACTTCAAGAACACTGGAACTTCTCCACATGGGGGTTGTGAGACCTATGGAGACTGAAAGTCTGGGTGGAAAGAAGTATTTGTATGTGGTGATGGATGATTTTATAGGTTTACATGGGTAAAATTTCTTAAAGAGAAGTTAGACATCTTTGAAGCTCTTAAGGTTTTATGTTAAAGTGTTCAGAAGGAAAAAAAGAGTAGGATTGTCAAGATCAGAAGCTATCATGACCGGGAGTTTGAGAATTCAAAATTTACTGAATTATGTGAGTCTCAAGACATCTGTTATGGTTTTTCGTCTCAGGTAGATGGAACGTTTGAGTAGATGACTTTGGATATACAAGAATCAACTAAAGTCATGCTTCATGCTAAGAGCTTGCCATATCCATTTTGGACTGAAGCTATGAATAGCTTGCTATGTTCATAATAGGGTCACTCTGAGAGAGGGAACTTCAATCATTCTCTATGAGCTATGGAAAAGACGAAAGCCTACGGTGAAATACTTTCGAGTTTTTGGAAGCAAATGCCATGTTTTGACCAACAAAGATAAAAGGAGTAAGATGGATTCTAGGAGAGTTGAAGGGATATTTCTGGTTTATTCTTCAAGCAGCAGAGCTTTTAGAATAATTGACTCCAAAACTAAAATGACAATGGAAACTGTCGATGTGATATTTTATGATTCAGAACAAAGGATAAATGTTGAGGACAATGTTGGAACATCCCCTGTGCAGATTGATGAGGCAGGAAGGGAAGAGAACTGTAATTTCTCTAGCATTGTGTCAGATAACTCTCAAGATACTTCAGGTCTCTCGGGTAAAGTTTATTCAGATCGAGCCAAAGATCTTACTACAAGACACTCTGTAGAAGAAAACATTACTGAGTTTGTGAAGAAAGTATCAGTCTCATCTGAGATAAGTCCTACTGTCCAATAGAAGAAAATCTTTAATTACTTCATTGAAATAAGGAATTGTGATATGGATTATGTCTACAGCACAAATGTCATAATGAAAGAGTTGTACAAGGTAGAGTGTGTAGGTGATATGACCATTATTCTAACTGCCTTGGTTAACAAGAATCATACATATGTGTCTTGGTGTACTACTGAAGCTGGAAGGGGTTGCTTTCAATCAATGTGGATGAAACAGATACTGAATAAACATGGTGACAAGATTGATGTTCTGACATTTTGGTGTAAGGATCTGAGTGTTGTAAAAAATTTCATACAATCAGTTTGGAACAAGAACCCTGACATGAATAATCAGAAAATCAGGAGTTGTGATGTAGGGAAGGTAAAAGGTGTTATTTTGATGAATGTGGACATTGTGGACTAGTGTTTTGTTTAAAGTCCAATATGAATATTTTGCTGAAAACATAAGCTGTGACACTGTTGAGGAGTTGTAGCAATTACAGAAATGGAGGAATGCAACACATATTCCATACTTCCTCTATCCTCTGATTCTTGGGAGGTCTGAGCAAGTGATAGTTGTTAGCAGATGGAGTAAGAGATTATTGCAACATAGAAGGACTGTTCTGAAGAAGACATGTGACAACTTCAAGGAGTGTAGAAGGATCTTTGATAGAGGCAAGAGTTGGAGGATCATCTAAAAGTGATCTTAATATTTGCTTCAACGGGATCCACTCTTGTTGTTCTAAACAAAGGGTGTGTATATCTAAAGCTTACTTGCTAAGGGAATACAGAAACGAAAAGGGAGAAAAAAATAGAAGGGGACTCTATAGGATCTCACAATCCTATACCTACGTATTCCTTCGTGCAATGGGAAAGTTAGAGTCAACGTAATTCGGAGGGCTATGGGTAAATGGGGGATTATGCTCGCCAAGACTTCGCCTTCTTGTGCCTACGTATCCTAATTCGGACGAGAATGAAGAAATCAAAGTGTTTGTAGTTCGTGGGACCACATGTTGCTTAGTGTCTTTTATGGACAATGCTAACGTTCACGTTCCAGCAGTTTAGGTGTTTGCCGTTTGTTGTCTGAAGGCTTACGCGTTACCTGTTTGTGGTAGAACAGAAATAGCATGCCGTTTCTAAAAAGGTTTGAGGAGAAAATCCCGAAGGAAAAATGATCTACATTTTTTGAAGTGTTTTACAGAAGTGAATTGACTTTATTTGAGATGTGCATCGTGCTAATGTCTATGACATAGGATTGAATACTTCGCGCTAACGATCCAAACGTCTTGCGCACAAAGTACCCTAAGATGAGGTTAGAAATGCATCCACTCATCTTTTCCCATGTGATTAAAGCTCGTGACGCTCTATGCATATCGTCCTTATTAAGTATCTTATTTGATTTAAGAGAGAGAAGGAAGAGAAACTCAAAGGGAAAAAGAAAAAGACTAAGGGATCTCCATCCTAAATGTTGTCATGCCAAATGGTCCTATAGTTGAGGATTGAAAAGGAACTGCCCTAATGTTGTCATGCAAGATGGACCTAGAGTTGCGATTTAAAGGGAACTACCCTAATGTTGTCATGCAAAGGATTGAGAGTCTAATGTCTATCCTACTTTAAACTTAATCAGAAATTAAGTTGGACTAGGAATCTTAAGGGAGAATGTGAGCACAAGGCACAACACAAGTAAACACAAGGCACCTCAATCACAAACATAAATACACTCAAGTAAATAAAACTCAAGGAAAAAGAAAGGAAGATTCAAAGATGAAAGAGATCATGCCATCAAGTACTCAACAAAGTAAGAAGATCCAACAATCAATCTACAAGTAGCAAACATCAATCAAGACATGCTTTAAACTTGGATATAAGCAACAAAGATGTGTAAAGTAAACACTTATGCACACATTGCAAACATCATAGGTCATGCTCAAAAGAATCCAAAGATTAGGGCCGAGGAAATATGCAATGACAAACAAGTAGTGCACAAGCATTCATGACTTTAATAATCAATTAGCATGCCAAAGAAAAATGGATCAAGCAAGATGAAAAACAAAAGAGGTCAGTAGTCACACCATAGCATGTTCAACATATTTCAAAGATTGAGAAAGGAACACAAAAGGGTCAAACATGAGTTACATCCATAGCCAAGCAATTGTCAACAACTAGTTCATAACACACAAGCCATAAATGATCAAGGCAATGAGATTAAGGCATGTCAACATGATGAGGCAGTAGCATAACCAAACATTTAAATTAAAAAAAAAAGCTCATGATAGCAAGAAGATTCACCAAGCATCATACTCAAAAACATGATCAAGCAACTAGGCAGTCATCAATCAAAATCATCCTCAAAAGAAACATCTATCCATGAGAGGTAAAAGAAGCAAATGATCAAGTAAATTGAACATTGAAACATGAGAGGGCAAGAGCTTAGACAAGAATTTCAAGTCATACAAGGATCATAGACCACAAGAAAATCACACAAGAAACAAGCTCAAGAATTAGGTCACAAGATAAGCAAGTTTCATGTCAAAACAACACCAAAAAGAAGCATCAATTCAAGACATCTCAATGAAAAAACAAATATGAAATTAAGGCTCTACCTCATAGTATAACACTCAAAAACATGTGAGAAAAAATCCCCTAAAAGAATTGCACAGGTGCATCATCAAAACAATTATTAAATCACAAGGATACTTCATCAATTAGGCATGCATCTGGGCTCAATAAAATCAATTGGAAAATGATCAAATATGCAACATCAATACACCACAACATCATGTAAACCCTAGGCATACATGTTCCTAAACATGTCCAAAGGATTTGCTCAAGAAGTGTCTCAAAGTGCATCAAACACAAACCCTAATTCAATGATAACCAAGTAAAGACACATTAATCAATTAATTCCAAATAAAATATAAAAATAAATGAAAAATAAAAAATAAAAATATGACAAAATTCTCAAGACACTAAACACCATAGACATGTTTTTAAGGATTTTTTAGGTGAATAAAAGATCAAGAAATAAGATAAAATTGAAAATGAAATGAAAATAAGACAAACAAGCCATGGGGGTGCCAAAATGAATTTAAAAATGAACTAAAACTAGTTATAGCACGCATCTGGGCCAGAATCAGGGGGTGTGGAAAATAAAAAACGTGCAAGTCTAGTTCAAATCACATGTTCAGATAAAAAACAAAGAAAACACGTGTGGCATACCAATCCACGCAGGACACACATCAGCGCCACATCACACACACGCAAGCCTTCAAACATTTAAAATCCACACACATCAGACGCTGGAGCCCTAGCTCCGGCCGTCTTCTCCGGTTACACTCCGCCGGAGTTTCCTGCAAACAACACCAAAATGCACAAACCAAGACACTATTCCACACGATTTTTCACGTAGATCACATATCTAGCCTAAAAAATTATTTATATTCACTCTATCATGGTGAAAATCAAGCACGGAGAAATGAACACACAAACTGAAATTCATCAAATCAATACAACATGATGCGCAAACATTGCCTACAAGATGTAGGACTTCAGATGCACCAACATGCTTGAAATTTTGGCATAGCAGATAGCAGATGTCCTAATACATGTCACGACATTGTTCTCTGCATAACATTAAAACAAGGGCAGAACCAACAAACTGATATTATGAATATCAACAACAGATTCACAACAGATGTTTCAACATCTGTTACGACATTTTAATCAATACTGAACTGTAAATTGCAGAATGATAAACAAAATAGAATATGATGACCCAGTTCAGTGCAAATCACCTACATCTGGGGCTACCAAGCCAGGAAGAAGAATCCACTATCAGTAGTATAGTTTTATGTAAATAACCTCTAGTTTACAGTAAACAACCTCTGGTTTACCTATCACTACCTAATGAAAACTTTATCATTAGAAGTCACATCTAACTGATAAGAGAAACCTATCTCACTGCCTAAATCACAACCTGTGATATCAAACAGTTATAGTCACAATAACTGTATCATCCTACTTGAAAGAATCCTTTTTCAATGCAATGTTCAGCCAAACATTCTCGACTAACAACCCAAATTGGATTTGCTTTAAAGCTTCATCCAACAACAATACATGATTCATTACCTAAAGGCTTCTGAATCTGTACAAACAACTATGTCTACCATAATGTATCCAATCGATACAAAGGGAGACTTACAACACAAGAAAGTCCTACAACTCTCAAAACCCTAAACCCTATTTTCTACTTTACAAGTATTACAATAAGGATGGGTTATATATCCCTAGGTCTAAGTTTTCTTTTATGGTCTTCTGCTTCCTTGTGCTTCGAATCTTCTGTCCTTGATCCACTGCCAAACGCGCCTTGAATCTTGAAATAGAAATGAAAACAAAACCTGCTGTGGCAGTCATGATGTCGAGTCTTCATGCTGGGATATCTCATTCGACATCTTTGGTATGGGGAAAATCTCTTCACACTAGAACATCTTGATCAATATTATGTTTTACCAAAATTTAGTCAAATCCTTGGAGCTTTCAATCTCCCCCTTTTGACAAATTTTGGCTAAAACATTCTTCAGTTTGATGGTGCATGCATTGGGAAATCCTGAAGCAAGTGTCAAGGAAGAGGAAGAAGATAATTTATAGACCCTCTCCTCATTCATGTGGGAGAGAGAAGATAATTTTAAGACCCTCTCCTCATGAATGAGAGAGTGAGAAGATAATTTCCAGTCACCCTCCTCTTTCACCTCGCGATACAGAGTACATAGAACATGTAACTCAGATCACAAAACACAACTTGCTTCATAACTCTGATCACAAAACACAAGTTCCCCAAGATGTTAGAACCCAGAACGTTAGAACATCCTTTGAGACATTTTTCCAGACCAACAACACAAATGCACACATACAACTCATAGTAGTAAGCAAGTAGCCATTCTCCCCCTTTTTAGCAAAAAGTTGGCAAAAATGACCAATACAGACCCATACCCAGACTGTGCTCACCCAAACATGGATAAAACCCATTTGCTCTCAACTTAACAAGGAAAATTTTCTGCAACTCAAGCAGCACGAGCCTCCTTAAATATTAAAGAAGCTACATAGGCAGTGACGATCCATTTGGAAGAAACAAAAGACTAGTCAATGAATGGAATATTGACCACTGGCCAAGTTAGTTTCGAAAGTTTCCACTTTTTCTGACATGTCCTTGAAACCACCGTTCCTTTGATTGTCTTGATCTAAAACAGATTCTGAGCAATGTCCTGACACCTAATCTGACTTTATCAGTTTTCTCAAGAATGACCCAAGGGCCTTCTTTTACATTGACCAAGACCCCATAATATTGTTTCATTTAGCACAGACAAAACAAGTTTAAAAATATAATCATAATCTTCTTCTCTTCATTCTAAATCAATTCCTTAATCCAGAATTAGCAGACTTGATCACGACATGTTTAACATATCAACAGAATTCTTCCATTGATCTTCCAATCTGCAGAGAAAAATAAATTCTCCCAGACACAAGCAATGAATCTCAAGAAACTCCCAAGAAGCTTGTACAACTCTGATTCAATCCATTGACACCCAACGAAAGAACCAAAATCAATCTGTCAAGTCCACCCAGAACTATAACAGTGGCACAATGTCATGACATCTTGTCTAACATTACACCCTCACCAGAGGTATTCTATCTGTCCGTCTGCGGATGATATGTAGAACTCATCCTCAACTTAGTACCCAAAGCATCTTACAAACTCTTCCAGAACCTTGATGTAAACCTCAGATCTCTATCCGACACAATACTCGAAGGTACCCCATGCAACTTCACAATCTCCCCAATGTACATCTTGGCTAGCTTCTGCATAGAATGATTAATCTTCATCGGCAAGAAATGAGCCGACTTAGTTAATCTATCCACGATCACCCAAATTGAATCATTTCCCTTAGCAGTCTTCGGCAATCCCGCCACAAAATCCATGGCAATACTATCACATTTCCATTCTGGAATCCTCAATGGCTGCATCATACCTAAAGGTTTCTGATGCTCAACCTTCGACTTCTGACAAGTCAAACACGCATAAACAAACTCTGCAACATCTTTCTTCATACTTGGCCACCAAAACAACTTTTTCAAATCTTGGTACATCTTCGTAGCACCGGGATGAATACTCAACCTACTTCGATGTCCTTCTTCTAGGATACTCTTCTTGATTTCTGGAACATCTGGAACACACACTCTATCTCGAAACCTCATTACACCATTCTCATCAATCTTGAAGTCACCTCCGTTATCTTGGTTAATCAAAGTCAATTGGTCAACCAACTTTAAATCTGATTGCTGTCCCACTCTGATTTCTTCCAGAATACCACTCGCCAGCTTCAACATTCCCAATTTCACATTGTCAGGAGTCTTCTCACAAACTAACCTCAAATCTCGGAATTGTTCAAGTAACTCCAACTCTTTCACCATAAGCATCGACATATGTAACGACTTTCTGCTCAAAGCATCGACCACTACATTTGCTTTGCCCGAATGATAACTCAAATCAAAATCAAAATCCTTCAACAGTTCTAACCACCTTCTCTGCCTCATATTCAACTCTTTCTAATCAAAAAGTACTTCAAACTTTTATGATCGCTGAACACTTCAAATTTAGAGCCAAACAAATAATGTCTCTAAATCTTCAACACAAACACCACACCGGCCAATTCCAAGTCACGCGTAGGATAATTCCTCTCATGAACTCGCAATTATCTCGAAGCATAGGCAACAACTTGTCCATTCTGCATTAATACTCCACCAAGACCCATCTTTGACGCATCACAGTACACCATAAAAGATTCACTCGGATTAGGCAAAATCAACACTGGAGCAGTCGTCAACTTCTTCTTTAATTCCACAAAACTCTCTTCACAAGCTACATCCCACACAAAAGCTCGACCCTTTCGAGTCAACTGAGTCAAAGGTAATGCCAACTTAAAAAAGCCTTCAATAAACTTGCGGTAATAACGCGCTAATCCCAGAAAACTTCGTATCTCAGTAGCAGACTTCGGAGTCTCCCACTGTAATACATCATCAATCTTAGAAGGATCAACAACAATTTTACCACTTGAAATCACATGGCCAAGAAAACTTACTTCCTTCAACCAGAACTCACATTTCGATAGCTTCACAAACAACTCCTTCTCTTTCAACACCTACAACACAGTTCTCAAATGCTCGGCATGTTCTTCTTCAGTTCTAGAATATATCAAGATATCATCGATGAACACCACCACAAACTTATCCAAATACTCATGAAAAATCCGGTTCATGTACTCCATGAACACACCATGTGCATTGGATACACCAAACGACATCACCGTGTATTCATAGTGTTCATACCTCGTCCTGAAAGCTGTCTTCGGAATATCATCAGGCTTAACTCGAATCTGATGATAACCAGACCTCAAATCAATCTTGCTAAACACACAAGCGCCCACCAATTGATCCATCAAATCATCAATCCTCGGAAGCAGACACTTATTCCTGATCGTCACTTTATTCAACTATCTTTAATCAACACACAACCTCATGCTACCATCTTTCTTCTTCACTAGCAGTACCGGAGCACCCCCCAGGGAAACACTCGGTCGAACAACCTCTTCTCAAGCAATTCTTCCAGCTATTCCTTTAATTCACTTACTCAAAAACATACATTTCGTATGCAGTCACCGACACCGAGCTTGCATCAAGTACCAGTTCGATAGCAAGTTCCACTCCACACTACGGTGGTACATCACTGATATCTCATGGGAACACCTCCAAATATTCGCCCACCAAAGGTAGCTCACATGCCACCGCATCCTCTTAAGCTTCAAAGAATCAATCATCATAAACACCCTTGCACCATCTTCCACAGATTCATTTACTTGCTTAACAGAACAACCAACTCTCCACCCTCGTCGAACTTAGATTCAGGTGAACATCAGGAATTACACACCACTGGCATATCACTAGCCAGCACACTGTTCTCTATCCATAAAAAAGCAGACATCAACAATACCTGATCGTTCTCCTCAAGACATTCCAACTTAACCGACAGGCAAGAAACTCTAATTCGCATCATTTTCAAATTTAATAGTCTGCATTGACTCATCAGAACAATCCGCAAGCACTCGGCTTAACCTCAACAATTCGCTGTGCACACTACTCAAGCTCGCAAGACACGTCTATCCCATCCAACATGATCCCATCTATTATCAACAAGAGATTAAGGGTGATCAGTTCCTTAATTTGTCAATAACAGCTGATGTCATGAGGCGGTATAAACTATCTCCACCAACTATCGCAGTGTCCAACACCACACTTAGCCAACGCTCCACACTTGAGGTACCTTGGAGAAGCACCATCTTCTCCCCCACTTGTTTCATTCCCAACCTGCAAATGGAAAACAAAATAAGCATCGACAGTGTTTTTACACACATGTCGCACACTAGGGAAACAAACAACATTAGACAACCTGACCGGACGGACCGACCTGCTCTGATACCACTAATGTAACACCCTTTTCTACCCCCACAAATGTTGCAGCAGAAACAACTCAAATATCAGAGTAAAACATAAAAGTTCCCTCAAAGGGTGCACATTTCTCATTTAAATCAAAATAATACACTTGCCATGTAAACAAGGGATTTCCTTAACATAACTCAAAAGCCTTCACATGGCAGCGGAACTAAAAATTCTCAATTAAAAGGTTTTCAACAAACATCGTAATAATCCAAAAAGGTTTTCAACATATAAAACCATATCATCAAATGACAACAAAATAAGGAAAAAACATAGTTCGACTCAAAGGACCCCAACCCGATGTTACACTATCAGAGCAAGACCCTCTAAATCGACCAAAAACAAATAAACTTCAAGGTCCTCGAAGCATCCACAGCTAAACCTAATCACCTGCATGTTACCCACGTGGAGGCAAATTTCAAATAGGCAGGGTGAGTAATCACAATTCATAATAATCATTATAAAACAAGATATACATAAAATGGCTTTAACTTCATAAACGACATCATCAAGGTCATCATCAAGGAAAACATCAGGAAACACCATATCACAAATTCATCAATGCCACATAAAATGCAATGCATAACAAGACTCATGCATGTGGTACCAATCGTCATAATAGATGGACACTAGGCCATCAACCCTCCAAAGATCCACGTTAATAGGATCGATCCCGCAATCGGAACCGGAGCACGTCATAATTACCTCATATCCGCACAATGGGAATAAAGCGTCGTCACAGAGTATGCATATGAATGTATGATACACAACATCATTAATCATCATCATCAATTAAACATCAAATGTGCATCATCATTCATCAGTTCTCATATACGTCATGTCATCACATATTCGTCAAATAATCACCAAAACATCATCATATAATCATCAGTAACATCATGAAAAATCATCATAAAAATCACAACATCGAAACATCGCAACAGCACAGCAGCATAAACAAAAATTCACAAATGGAAGACGTTCGCTCCAGGGTTCGCCTAGCGAAGCGGCCAGCGAACCTCACAGACACCACCCTAAACACCAGAAACACAACCATCTATCATACTCGCTGGTTCGTTCGCTTAGCGAACCTACTCGTTGTTCCCTTTGCCTAGCGAGTCTTTTAGCGAATCACTCCTCCTACTCCAGAATCACCTCTGTACTCACACTCATGTTATCGCGCATTAGCTGCGCTGCTCGCTTAGCGAGCCTCGGCGAACATTCGCCTTGAGAAGCAATGGTTCGCCTAGCGAACCTGCGATTACAGCAAATCGCTGCTACGCATCAGTAGCTCCACAACCACCAAAGTTCCTGCGATTACAGCCCCAAACAACCTAAAATCATCCCTACAACAGAACTAACACATCACCAAATTTAAAGGCCTAAAACCTACGTCTGTTAGGTCGATCCAGGACACTACGGGAAACCTTAATTTCTCCTAAACCTTCAAAACTCTCAAACTTCATATAAACTCCATAGATCCTTCCCACAAGGTTAAAACTACAACAACGACGGGGAAATCAGCCCCAAGGTCTACTTTAACAGTTCAATTCCACGTTATTGATCGATTCACAAAAATGCCCTTAAAATCATTAGTTTACCTCAAAACCCATAAACCCTCAAAAAACCCCAAAATCCACTTTAATCAATCGAATCCTATAATGAAAATAATGAAAGGCAATTACTCCCCATGCCTTAGATTGTCGATCTGAAGCTTTCTCTACTGAGCCTTTGGAAACCTTCACGAAATCCTCGTCTTTCCCTTTTTCCTCAGAGCTCTCCTTCTTTTCACGGTTCACCAAAAAATGAATCATATTCTCAAAATCTTCCTTTTATATTCACCCTAACCCTTGGGCCTCAAAATTGGGCTTTTTTCATAATGCCCTCATTAAACCTCCTCAAATGCCCGTCTTACCCTCAATTCATCTAATATTATTTAAATTAAATAATAATACATTATATTTCATAATATATACTATTATTTAATTAAATAACTAAAACTTCACAAAATTACCGATATCTACACAAACCACCAAAATTCACAAAATACATGAATATTATATTTAAATAAATTAAATAAATATTCTTACGAAATTTGGGGTGTTACAGAGACTTACAACACAAGAAAGTCCTGCGACTCTCAAAACCCTAAACCTTATTTTCTACTTTACAAGTATTACAATAAGGATTGGTTATACAACCCTAGGTCTAAGTCTTATTTTATGGTCTTCTGCTTCCTTGGGCTTTGAATCTTCTGTCCTTGATCCACTGCCAAACGCGCCTTGAATCTTGATACAGAAATAAAAACAAAACCTGCTATGGCAGTCATGATGTCGAGTCTTCATGCTGGGACATCTCATTCGACATCTTTGGTCTGGGGCAAATCTCTTCGCACTAGAACATCTTGTTTAACATTATGTTTTACCAAAATTTAGGCAAATCCTTGGAGCTTTCAATGCTCCTATTATGGCATATAAAATGAGAGAAACAAGCTTTATAGTTTACCTAGTGTAATATGTCCACTGCTCCTTGAATCTACTCGCACAAATTGAGAAAAAGATGCAGAAATCTTCACTGACCTTCACTGATGTTGATTGAAATAGGAGAATAAAGAAACTATGTAGAAATTTGAAGATTCGATGGAGAGACATTCTTGAGAGAGAGAGAGAGAGAGAGAGAGTGTGTGTGTGTTCAGATCTGAAATAGCACATGTTTGGAGTTGATTTGCTTATATAGTGAGCTCTTAGGGTGAGAGTGATGCTTGGAACCAAAGCAATAGGTCATGAGTTTGTTATTCTTGGTTTGGGATTGAAAATGTGAGAGGATGCACATGTTGGTGGTAGGCTCGGGTTCTAGGATCTTCCAGCTTTGGGAGAGTAGTTTTGGTGAGGAAAATGAAGCATGATGATCTGGCACGTGAGAGAGAATGAAAGCAGAGTTGTTGTGATAAATTCTTATTTCCAACTTTGGCAAAAAGTTCTAATTGTGTACATGTATGTGAGGAGTGCGTGCTTGGCTATTTTGGACAAGGAAATGGTGATATGTGCGTGTGGTACAGGATGGCAGAGAAGCATGCTGCAAGACTTTAAGGAATGTGTAAAAAAACAATGTTGAAATGCCTAGCCACCATGTTCATGTAGACGTCTTTCCTTGATCACATCTTGGTGATGAATGACTTTTTTGGAGCGATCTTGGTACCAAATGAAAGCTTGAAGTATGAGGAACAACTTTCATGTTGAATGAAAATTGAAATGAAGCTTGGAACATCAAGAAAATTTCCCTTGAAATCACTCACTCAAAACTGAATTCAACACTTAGAAAAATTCTAAGTGTTGGAAACTTGAATCCTATTTTTTCTCAACTTCATGTCTTCACAACTCTTGATCCATGCATCTTTTGAAACTCATTTCTTCTTCAAACTTGTAGTATGTGATATCATCTTCAATTTGAGCATGGGTTTGTACAATTTGGATTATTGTGGAGAGAGATACACATCTTGCATGATAGCCACATGAACATGATTTTTCTATACTTAGAAAAATTAAAAAAACCCAAATTTAGCAACTTTTGGGAATTTCTTGATTTCTCTTGATTTCTCTTGATCAAACCTCTTGATAACATGCATGGTGACTTGAAATACCCACACTTGGCCAAGAATCTCAAAGGTTGACTTTTAATTTTGACTGATGGTTGACTTTTTGACCAAATGAACCCAATTCTTCCTCTATCAATTAGGAAACCCTTGAAATACTTTTTAATGAACCATGAGGCATATATGGAATCCTTGAAGTGTTCCTTGAACCCTAGAACCATGTTTACTCAAGAAAATAATCATAAGTATCCTTTTACCAAAACCCTAGCCTCAAAACCAAAAGATAGGAGAGTGGTCAATTCTTTGAAACACTTGAAACCCTAATCACCAGGTGATTGTATGAACTTGTTGGAATACTTTTATGAGTATGAAGACTTTCTAGCTTAAGAATACCAGGGTGTTGAGGATATCTCCTCTCTTATCATCTCTTCCTCTTTGATTGATGAAACCCGAGATACCTTGATCCCATGTCTAAGAACCAATGCAATGTATGAATGATTGTTATGATTAATGATGATGTAAATGTATGCAAAACATAAGCCACTTAAGGTCAAAAAAACAAGAGGGAAAATTTTGGGGTGTAACAATTATCTTCAAAAGATTGTATTGTATTTGTTTCATGGAAGTGTTCTCTAGACAAAGACTTTGTTCTATGGATAATTCCTTGACTACGAGTTCCAACATCCACCTTCTTGGAAAAGAAGATGCACTAGAAGATTTCATCTGATTATAGCCATTGTGAATACTTCAACGACTATATTTCTTCAACTATAAAAGGAGCAGAAGATTGGAAGATCAACTCAAGAAATAACGCTACAACTGCAACTAAGATGCATATGCACTATAATCAGCTCAAGAGGAGATAATCTATTTAAGTGTTCTTATTCTTGTATAGTTTAAGAATTCTTTGTGTAAAAGTGTGTTGTATAATATTTGAACACCTATGATTGTTAATCAAGTGTTGTTGTAAGTTATTCCTTCTTTAAATAGTTAGTTTAGATATAAGTCTCTTGTCGTGGGCTTGAGCAGTGAAGTCTTGCACAGAGGTCTGAGCAGAGAAGTCTTAGGAAGAGTGTCTAAGAAAGGAAGTCTTAAACCAAGTGGGTTTAAGCAAAGGAAGTCTTAGGATCTTAGGACCTAAGCACAAAAGTCTTGATCAGGTGCTGATTGAGGAAGAAGTCTTAGACTGTAGGTCTGAGCAGGGAAAGTCTTATACTTGTGAGTATAAGCATTTGTAATCAAGTTGCTTATAGCAGAAATCTCTTGTGTGGCAAGGGGATTGGAGTACTCTCAGTTGGAGAGGAACCAGGATAACTATTGTGTGGTCTTTGCTATTTTTATTTGCTTTTGTTACATTTTTTGCTGCACTAATCATCAGGTTCTGAACTCTGATTCAGAAGTAAAAAGAATTTTGCAAGCACAATTCAACCCCCCTCTTCTTGTGTATTTTTCTCACATTCAAAATCAATTTGCCTCAAACCATGTTCAATTATCTGAAAGAAGAGATACCTGTATCTCGTGAGGAATTATCTTTTCTCATTCCTTTTGGTAGGGTTCTTTCCACAATTTTTGATCAACAGGAAACAGTTGCTCATATGTAACAAGCTGGATTGGTTAAGAAACTTGTTCCTGACTGGTGTTCGTCTATGAATTGTTCAGAAACCATTATTAATCACTGAAGTCTATTTTTTCTTCTATCTTTTTGTTGATGACAAAGGGGGAGAATGTATAAAGTATTCTTCTTGATTAATCTTGGAGTGAATTTAGTTATCCTATATAAAGGGGGAGCTTACAAACCTCACAACTTGAAGTGTATTTAATTATTCTATATAGGGGGAGCTTACAAACCTCATCTCTTAGACTTCACAAATAAAACTCAGGGGGAGCTTACAAACCTCACCTCTAAAACTGTTTGACACAGGGGGAGCTTAAAAACCTCAGACCCTGAAAGTTGTTGAGTAATTAATCTACAACTAATTGTTTTAAAATACTTAAAGTTGTCATCATAAAAAAGGGGGAGATTGTTGAGACAAATTTGGTTCATACCATGTATCCTCTAAAGTTTTGATGATAAAAAAGTATTTGAAAAATAACTAGGATTTCTAACTAGTTGGTTCTTATGTGCAGAATTATATTTACTTGGTGAAACTGGTTCTGACATGGAAGAATCTATGATCCGGTTATGATTTTGTACTTGTAAGAGAGTCTGATCAGAAAGCTATTGCTAGTACATTTCAGAGTCAGAAGCATGTCTTACCTGCATCTAAAACTGAGTAGTGTCAACTCAAGCTCTGTAATCACGAGACTCGAGAATTCTTGACATTATCTTCAAAAGATTGTGTTTACTTGTTTCATAGAAGAGTTCTCCAGACAGAGGCTTTGTTCAATGGATAATTCTTTGCCTACAAGTTCCAACACCTGATTTATTAGAAAAGAAGATGTACTAAAAGATTTGATTTGATTATAGTCGTTGAGGATGCTTCAACGACTTTATTTCTTCAACTATAAAAGGAGCAGAAGAATTGAAGATCAACCAAGAGAATAACATTGCAACTACAACTGAAATATACACGCACTTCATTCATATCAGCTTAAGAGAAGCTAATTTATTAAGAGTTGTTATTCTTGTATAGCTTAAGAATCCTTAGTGTTAAAGTGTGTTGTATTATATTTGAACACCTTTGATTGTTAATCAAGTGTTGTTGTAAGTTATTCCTTCTTTAAACAGTAAGTTTAGATAAAAGTATCTTGCCTTAGGCTTGAGCATTGAAGTCTTGGATTCGTGGAATCTGAGCAGGAAGTCTTGAATCTAAAAGGTTTAAGCAGGAAGTCTTGGACTGGAGGTCTAAGCAAGGAACTCTTGAACCTAAGGGGTTTAATCAAGAAATTCTTAGGATATGAGGATCTAAGCAGGAAGTCTTGATCAGGTGTTGATTAAGCAAGGAAGTCTCGGGATGAGGGTCTGACCAGAAAAGTCTTATACTTGAGTGTATAAGCAGTTGTAATCTGTTTGATTATAGTGGAAATCTATTGTGCTGCAAGGGGACTGGACTACTCTCAGTTGGAAAGGAACTGGTATAACTGTTGTGTGTTCTTTACCGTTTTTATTTACTTTTGTTACAATTTCTGCTGCACTTGTTATCAGTTTCTGAACTTCTGTTTAAAATCTGAACTCTGGTTCATAAGTAGAAACAATTTGGCAAACACAAATCAACCCCCCTTATTGTGTATTTTTCTCACCTTCATATAACATTATATCTATTTACTTACTTTATACTATAAATAACTCTAAATAATTTATTTCACTCTTTTGGTTTAGGGGGTCCACTCGAGGGTGAACTACAACAAATGTCATAAACACTATATATTGACCTATTGAAATCTTTTGGATCACCTTGGACTAGACGATGTATTACAAATAAACTATTCATCATCACAAGAATTTATTTTTAATATTAATCTTTACTAATCTGATAATTTTTTTCCTCTACAATTTATTTGGAGGCCATATCTGGGTCTGAACCATGAAATTAACCACAAAGATGCAGCCGTTTGGACTGAAAAATCAACGATCATTAGGTTCACTACTGTGGAGATGCACCATAGTCACCGTGTTAAACAATAGATTGACTTGCATAGACAAATGCTAGATTCCTCACCGTGTTTGGGACAACGACATCAACTTAGAGTCGATGCTTAATGGAATTTTCCCGATTGGAAAGACTTCGCTAAGGATGTGTATCGTTAGTGGAAGCACGATCATAAACGGGTAATAAACGAAGCTCTCATGCCATCCGAATCTAAACCAACTCATAATTATATGAATTAGTATAGATCGGTTACAACAACTCAATTTGTGTCTAAATGAAGGTATTTGATCGACCCACACCAACGAGCTTCGTCTTTAAACGTCCAACATGATTACCAACACCTACACCCAACAACCAACCCAACAAAATTATCAACCCACCCACACCTAACAACCAACCCAACAATATTACCAACCCACCTACACCCAACAACCAACCCAACAACATTACCAAACCACATACACCCAAACCCGCGACCAATACATGCAACACACCCAAACCTAAAACCAAGAACATGACCCATACTGCCAACAATCATATGTTTCCACCACATCTTACCATAGCATCGACGAGGCATATGATACCACCATGTCCTACCGTTGCACCTAACCAACATACACCCAAACATCACACCACCAAAGCACCCAAACATCACACAACCAAAGCACCTAACCAACACATGCCTACCAAACACTACGACAACCATTTTTTCATTTCCCAAACGAATCAATGCCCTAATTCATCGACCAACCACCCACCTGTAACCTAACCAACACGAAAAAACTACGATGACATGGACGCCGAACTCGATTACGACAGAGCATCCCAACCAACCTAGGAAGAGATGCGAGTATTGATGAATGACATTGATATCTCAAGGACCTCGCACCAAACATCTCAAGTGAATCCTGGGAGGCCTCAACGGCGAAAGGCACCGCGGGGGTGTGGAACTGGTGATCGTTATGATCAAGCGAGTCGTTAAAGTGTGTGTACAAAATTTTCTCGTGAGCAATTATATTTAAATTAAATAATATTATTTTTTTAATATTTTTATTTCCCATTTTTTTATTAATCAATTGTAAATTTAATTTTTAAAAAAAATGCATACACATTGGCGCCAAACAAATTGCCGCATGCATATAGCAAATGCACAAAAGCGCCAATAAAACTGGCGCATACATATAACGCCCATACATATGCGTCAACTGGTTTGGCGCCCCTTCAGGTAACCATAACATAGATGTCAATAGATATGCTTTTTACTATAAATTTTTTGTTTGAAACATGCATAGTTTGATCCATATTGGTAAAAATGATTATTTTGGAAATTAAGTTGAAAAATATGTTATTTTGAAAACAAAATTGCCTTATGACTATTAATGATATTAATAATAGGTACTTAATGTTGAGGATATTTGTTAGTTTTAAGTATAATTAATTAGTCTCACATCAATTATAAATAAATTAAAAGTAGTTGTATATACAAGGCATACGAATCGTATTTAATAGTACTTCGAAATTTTGAGTGACGATCTAATACTTAGTTGAGAGTTTCAAATTACTGTTAAGTTGAAGAAAATATTTTCAAGAAAACGTGCTTATATTGAGATGATATATTGGGTCAGTTTGTTTCAGTTTTAAAAAAATAGATTTTTTCTTTGTATTTTTGAAAATGAATTCTACATAAATGTTTTTCAAAATATTATAAGTTTTTTTAAATTTGTTTTATATAAATTAAAAGACTAATTTGGATATTCTATAACATAAATATACATTATTGAAGATCAAAACATAGTCAAAATCACAATTTTTTCAAAAAGTTGTATTTCAAAAATAATTTTTATGAAAAACTATTTGAAATAGCTTCAAAATTAAGTAATTTTTTAAAATTTTGATATTCAAAAAAATTTCGATAAAATGATGAAATATCTAAAATTAAGTGATTATTTCGATTGTGCCAGAAACACGATTTGTTTTATTCAGCCCACCTATCTAAACGAGTCTCAGCCCACCTATCTAAAGGAGTCAGAAAGTGTTTAAATAACAAATTGATCATACCACGGCAGCTAGGATAGGTTAACAAACAAGGTGCAGTGGTCCAAAATATTGATGCCAAGTGTATTGATCGATTCTAAGCGAGGAAAGAAAAAATAGCTAGAAAATTGCAGAATGGAGTACAAACTGAAAGTGGGACTATGTTATTCATTACTTTGTATTAGAAAGATCCTAAAGTCTCATATTAGTTAGAAATAGAGCAATGAAATAGTTTACATTGAGTGACACTTCTCACTTTACCAACCGGTTTTATAAGGTTGTGTTATGTCAAATTCTAATATGATATCAGAGCCTATCGATCGGACCTTGGACAGTCCACTGTTTAAATCCACGCACCAAGCCCAAAAAGAGTGCTGGGCGTGAGGGGGTGTGTTAAAAAGATCATAAAGTGTCACATTGATTAGAGATAAAATAATGAAATAGTTTATATAGAATGACACTCCTCACCTTACCAACCGGTTTTGTAAGGTTGTGTTAGGCCAAACTCTAATACTCTAGAGGTTAAAGAGTTCTATAAATATTTACTCTAGCTATTGAATTTTGAGACACGGAAACACCTATAGAACTTGTAACTATAAGGTTGATAAAAAAATTGAGTAATTAAGTGTGGAGAGTGAGAGAGAAGGCGAATGAGAGAAAGTAATCGAGGTGGAAAATATATTAATTTTTTTTTATTAATTTCTTATGAGATATTCAAAGGATATTTATACACAATATAAGAGATGAGATACAATTAACTAACAATACAATTAAAATTTGTACTTTGCTTTTCTTTCCGTTTTAGCCAAAAAGGCTTTATGTGTGTAACTGGTTGCATTATTAGTGCAACTGGTTGCACTTTGCATCTGTTTGACATTTTACAAATGGGGGCAATTCGTTGACATAAAATTGCAACTTATTGCATTGATTTGAATTATCTTCTATTCTTAACACACTACCTTAATTCAAGTCCTCCAAGTCTTCCATTCTCATTAACTTCTTCCATCTCTTGAACACATCAATCGTGATTCTCTTGGTCAACAAATCGACTACTTGGTCTTCGCTTCTACAAGACCCAATTGTCAACGTTCTTTCACTAACAAGTTCTCTCAAGTAGTGAAATATCATCTCAATATGCTTGCTCCTCCCATGTGCAATTAGGTTCTTAGCAAGGTTTATAATGGAAACTTGATCAACCGTGGGCATTACAACATCACCCTATTCGTTGTCTAGATCCTTTAAAAAATTCATTAACCACGCGGCTTGACATGCACACAACGAAGCAGCAATGTACTCAGTCTCACAAGAAGAGTGTGCTACTAATGGTTCCTTCTTCAAACACCATGCGATTGGTGTTTCTCCGAACATAAAGATGTATCATGTTATAGAATTTCGATCATCTTTATCTCCGCACCAATTGGTATCGATAAAACCGAGCAAGTTGCATTTTCTGTCCATGTCAATTGCGGGAAAGAGAATTCCGCAGCCAATAGATCCTTTGACGTATCTTTGAATCCTCTTGACTAATGGCAAGTGAGACACCTTCGGTCTCTCCATGAATCTACTCATGATATCAACACTAAATGCAAAATTTTGTCGCATATTGCACAATTACCGCAAGGATCCAATCAGCCTTCTATACTGAGTTGGATTAACCTCTTGCTCATCCTCATTCTTCGACAACTGTGGCATCGGTTCAGCTAGAGTAATGGCAGCATTGTAATGCTCCATTTCAAACTTCAAAATCTCAAGTGCATACCTTCTTTAGTGCATGAGCAGTCCCATCTTAGACTTGTAAAACTCTATGCCAAAGAAGTATGACATGAGGCCAAGTTCGGTCATCTCAAACTCCTTCATAGGTTCATTCTTGAACTTAGAAATGCACTCTTCATCGCTGTCCGTAATCAACAAATCGTTTATGTAAAGACAAAGGATTATCACCCCTTAATTTGTATCCTTCTTGAAGACAGTGTCCTTTAAAAATAATGTATCTTGTTCCAAGTTCTTGGAGCTTGTTTCAAACTATATAATATTTTCCTAAACTTGTAGAACTTGGACTCTTGGTATTTCACAACAAAACCAGGGGATTGTTCTATATACACCATCATCACTGACTTCATTATCTCAGGAGAGCTCACAATCTTGGAGTTTTGTAGGAAAACATCTTTTCCTTCTTGATCTTCTCACATTCTCTTTAATTAGGGTTTCAAAGAGGGTTGGTTCTGCACTTTTCAGCACTGCAGAAATTGATTTTTCACCAGTTTAACCAGTTGCACTTTTAGTGCAACAAGTTACACTCTACTGCACCTCATTATTTTGTTGAAAATGATATATCGGCTGATCATAATCCTTATGTTTTCTCCATCATAAAACTTGTAACCACCGGTGGAGTGATACCCTACAAGAATCATCAATTCTCCCTTATTATCTAGCTTCTTTCTAAGTTGTGTCGGCACATGTCGATATGCTACCGAACTTAAATTTCTCAAGTGACTCAGATTCAGTTTAAATCCATACCATGCTTCCTCCAATTTTATATTCTCAAGCTTCTTTGTTGGAAACATATTCAACTAGTGTGCAATTGTGGACACTGTTTCTCCCCATAACTCTTTCGACAAGTTCTTTCCTTTCAACATGCTTTTTACCGTGTTCATAATCGATCGATTCTTCCTTTCGAAAATATAGTTTTGTTGCAGTGTATAAGGTGGTACTAACTCATGTATTATACCGTCTTGATCACAAAACCTCCCAAAGTCATTTTAGACACATTCACCTCCACCATCTGTTTTGAGAACTTTTAGCTTGTGACCGCTTTGCCTTTCAACCATGGACTTGAACTTCTTAAACACATCAAATACCTCATCTTTTCTCTTAATTAGGTATGTACATAGTTTTCTACTATGATCGTCGATGAATGTGACAAAATACCTATTACCACCAATCGAATCTACATGCATTGGTCCACACACATTTGAATACACCACCTCAAGGTGACATTTGGTTCTACAACCTGCATCCTTGCTGAATTTTCCCTTGTGTTGCTTCGCTTGCATACACTCTTCATAAATATCATCCGGTATGTTGGTCAATGGCAGCCCCATTACCATTTTGTTCTTTTGCAAGGCACTGAGATCTCACAAATTGAGATGCCCAAGTCGATAGTGCCAAATTTACTCTTCCCTACTAGCCGATATAGCCAGAAACCTATGCTCCACAACCTTCAACTAAACCTTGAAAGTTTTACTGGAAACCATAGGAGCTTTTAGGATCAAAACTCCGTTTGTATCCATAATGTGGACCACCTGTTCTCCATGTGAATCTTGTAACCATTCTCAAACAATTGGCCAATACTTAGAAGGTTATACTTGATTCCGAGAATGTAAAACACATCATTTATCAAAGAATATCTACCATCCCTTCTCTCGATCGATACATCATTGATCCCTTCCGCTGCTAGAGTGGTATCATCCGCGATCTTCACTTTGTTCTTCATGACATGATTGATTGTAACAAACCAATATTTTCTCCCTGTCATATGCGTTGAACACCCAGAGTCCAAATACCATTGATCGCTGCAGTGCACTGCTCCTTTCAAAGTCAAAATTGCATTTTCTTCATTATGCAACCGGTTGCACTTCAGCTTTGAAGCATTTTTTAAATTGTTGTTGCTTCTGTTTTACAACCTATTGCTGCTGCATTCTCCCCATGTGATCATGACCAAAAGTGTGTTCTCTTCATCAAAATCTTGTTTTGAAACTCTAACTTTATCTTCTTAAGGTTCCTTTTTGTTAGAATTGCACTCTCTTGAAATAAGGCCAAGTTTTGACAATTAAAGCACTGCACGCTGCTCTTGTGAACCATTTTCTTTCACCCTTACCTCTTGCATAGCCTCATCTAAAGTTGTTTGATCTAGCAACCCTACTACCACTATTTTCACCCTTTTAGGATGTTGATTTTTTGGAATTTTGTGATTCTCTTCCACCAAAACTCTGAAAGTTGCCTCTACCATTCTTCATGGGACACTTTCGCTTCACCTTCTTGTCTCTCCCATTGAAACGGGCTTGCAAAGCTATCTCCGCCTTTTCCTTATCAACATTCATTTCCTTCATTCTTTGCTCATGTGCCTTAAGAGAGCCCTGCAACTCCTATTTGCTCATCAATCACTACAACTATGTTATCGAATCTTTCCATCAAAGAACACAAGATTTTCGCGACAACATAATGCTTCGTGATCGTTTCTCCACATGTTTTTACTTGGTTCACCATCTAAGTAATTCTCGTCGTAAAATTGTTGATGGTCTCCTTATCCTCTATTTGAATCAATTCAAGTTGAAGTTTGTGGGTTTGCAACCTCATCACCTTCGCCTTGTCAGCCCATGTGTATGATTTCTTCAAGATTTGCCATGTTTGCTTCGATGATTCACAATCACTATCTTTCTCAAAATTATTTGTATCAATGCATTGGTGGATTAAAAACAACGCCTTGAAATATTTCTTCTTCTCTTCCTTATGTGCAACTCGTTGTGCATCTATTTCACCTTCGACAAGAGGATTCACACCATTCTTGATCACTTCAAGAACATCTCGGTAGCGAAACATCACCTTCATTTGCTTGCACCATTTGCCGTAATTCTTCACATCAAGGATGAATAAGTTTGCAGGGATTCTTTCGTTGGAGTCTGAATTCATGATTGCACAAAACGTGTTTGATGAATTGATCCAGGTTCTTAATGCCAAATGTTTGAACTTGGAACCACAAGGTCGGTGAAAAATAACTAAGTAATTAAGTGTGGAGAGGGAGAGAGAGACAGAAAGAGAGAGAGAGTAATTGAGGGTGAAAATTATAGTGATTTTACCAATAATTTCTCACAAGATACCCCAAGGGTATTTATACAACAATACTCGAGATGAACTACAATTAATTAACAATAAAACTAAAACTCTCAAGTGTAACCGGCTGCAATATTAGTGCAACCAGTTGCACTTTGATTTTGTTTTAGTTTTTACTAAAAAGGCTCTAGGTGTAACCAGTTGCACTTTTCTTTTGTTTAACATTTTACAAAGGGGGTGCAAATTGTTGGTAGTTAGGCAAGGATGTGAAGAGAAAAATCGTGGGTTTGATCCGCATTGTATCTCTTTTTATTCGTTATTTTTATTAAAAGGTCACAAGTAAAAAAAACTCAAATGTTGACTATTTTGGATTATTTTAATTTTAATTTTATTTTTTTTAAAAATGTATTTTTTAATTTTTTAATTTTAATTCTATTCATTTTTAATCCAAAAAATAGTCAAGAAAATCATAAAATATATTTTAAAAAATTCCGCCTTTCCCTATTTCTAATTGGTTGCAATTTGTCATTTACTTAAATTTATATCTTAGTTATTCATTTTGATTTTTATCTGATCATGAAAAATACAAAAATATTTTAATTAGATTTGTTTTGATTAAAAAAATCTTTTGTTTGTTTTATTTTTATTTTATTATTTTTATCTTAGAGAACAAGTAATTTTTTTTTTTTTTTGAAAATTTTTGGTATGATTCTGTCAACTTGGCAGAAATCAGAACAAATAAATTATGATTGATTGATCTATATTATGAATAATTTCTCTTGATTCGGATGTGGATTGAGATTTGTTTACAAGATTGAAAGCCCATGAATTTTTTCCTAAATTACTGGACTTGCTCCGAATGTTACAAATATGTTCAATATCATCCATAATCTATACCAATTAGTCTCAATATGAATTAATCAAACCTAAATGCTAAGACCTTTTTTTCCCTATAAATAGAGTCCAATTTTCTCACAACAAGGAGGATTCTACACCAAATTTCCCCTAAAAATTTCTTTTTTTCTATCCCATCTCAAACCCCATCCCTCACGTTTTTCTAAGAAAAATATAAACCACCAAATCACCACATTATTATCGTTTTCAACATTAAATCATACCCAACACAAATCATCAACAATCAAATTCAAACAAAACCTTCAAAACCATAAACAAAACTCACAATACCATTCTTTATCTTGAACCTTCATCACACCTTCACATAAATCACATAAACAGAATCACACTCAACAACATCAAACAAAATTCTCAACAACACAAATCAAACCCTTCACCATAACCATTGAACCTTATTCTTAACCTTCCCTGTTCCATTATCTTTTTTTTGCTTTACTTTTATTTTATTACTATCATTTTTATTATTCATTATTTGTGATATTTAATTTTATTATTTTGTTTTTGTTATTGTGATTTTGATGAGTTCTAATTCCAATTCTATTCACACCCCTTCTCCCAACATGATTTCTCTTTTGTTTTTTTACATATTATTTGTTTAATATTTGGAAAATAGGGTTAGAGAAATTAGGCCCTGGACCCGATTTTTTTGCTTTTACTTTGTCTTACCCCCTGATTATGTCTACAACCCCACTTTCTTCATGATATCACCTTGGGTTTTTCAATTTGGACAACATGGGCTCTAGGCCCAGTAAACCCTTTTGATAGTTTCTCACTCCCATCCCTGTTTTTGCATCCCTCGCTTGATTTTATTTTTTATTTGATTTTTGTTTATTTATTTATTTATCTATTTAATGAATAAAAATCAATCATTCACTATAATAACATAAAATTCAAGTTATTTTTCACACAAAAAAACCAAAATATTTTTTTATAATTATAAGGAATGAAAAAGGAAGTGATTAGGCGAGGTCTCTTCCTTCTCTGAGTACTTGGACATTGTTGTAGAGTTCATTGTTCGAGTACTCGTCTTCCAAACTAAAACACAATAATTAAAACGAGTTAAGTTCGTTCTTTCACGTATGAAAAGGGAGTGATTGGGCGTAGGCTTCTTCATTCTCCAAGTATTTGGATATTAATGTATAACTCACTATTCAAATGCTTGTCATTCGCTAAAGAATCATGACTTTACTTGCCTCACACATTTTATAATTAAAATTTGGTGAGAGAGAGATTAATTCGGTGTAGGCCCCTTTTTTCCTCGAATATTGGGATATTGTTGTAGAGCTCGTTGTCCGAATATTTGTCATTCGCACAAAAACAACTCAACCAATCAAATGTCTTTTTTTCTGCCCAAGCGTGAGTAAACTCATTTTCACAATTAAAATCAACCAACAAACAAACATTTTTTTACCACGAACTAAGAAGCTCTGAATTTCTCATCACTTCAGGAATACGTAGGCACAGAGTTTTGAAACCCTAGCGAGCGAAATAATAAAAAACTAACATTTTCCCTCTTTAAATATTTTGTAATTATCTTTTAATAATTAGAAGAAAGCAAATAAACATAGGCTAACATTTTATTCAATAATCTAACTAAATGGTTACCATTGAGTACAATGGAAGTGAGGGGTGCTAATACCTCCCCCTTGTATAACCGACTCCCGAACCCGAAACTGGTTGCGACGACCATGTTTTTGTCCCTCAATGGTTTTATCGATGCTCCCATTTAAAAATAAAACTTCCGTGGTGACTCTGTAGTTATTTCGAGCGTTAGTACGCTCAGATATTATTTTTGCGCTGCAACAGCTAGTGATTCTGCTTGGGACTTTGCTCCTAAAAGAGAGAGTTAAGCCTAATTTAGTTAATTTTGCAATTAAGGTTTTGGCTTTTTTATTTGTTTTCTGTTATCTGTGTTATTTTCCTCTTATATGTTGTTACTACTACCTATTTATCTGTTATGGGTTGCTCCAATTATTTGCAATATGGGAGAGCTCTATTCCCGAGTTTGAGAAAACACCTAAGCATAAGAAGGTGGTTGTGTAGTGTTTGATCTACGAGACATAGGACCCGTTTGGTTGGCATGAAAACCCCACCTAGAGTAGATCCTATTGAGACTGTTATTGTTTAACGAGTAGTCGTTCGGAGATAATATTTTCAATCAGGATCCGCGACTCTAAGGACCCACTTAAAACTAGTTTGCTTTTAGTAGTTGCGTAATGTTATCTCCTAAGGTGCACACATTGAATGGATAACGTGAAGACTCCACCTACAGTAGATATTTTTCGTGAATCTCGTCATAAAATGAGTTGGTCGTTGAAGGACGCAAAATTGACTAAGGTCCATGACTCTAGGAACCACTTACCAAAGTCCTAGAGCTAACCTATGTGAGGGGTAGGTTAGAAAGACTTAGAATTATCCTTTCGTAAGAAGCCCCTCCATATAAGTTGTTCTGTTGTCCAATTACCAATACGATTCCAAATCTGCAATTTCTTGAGCTCACACATGGCATTGCATTGCACTCAATAAAATAAAAAATTTCAACATATTGCATTTCATTTCATCGCATTCCTTTTGATTCATCGCATTCATACCTAATGCATACCCTATTGTCACCCACCATATAAAAGCCAAGTGGTCTTCCGTGCTCATATTGAACTCATTCTCGCAAGTCATGGAGGAATTTATGCTAATACAAGAAACTATGAAATATGAAGCCAACAAATTGAATGAGAAAGTAGGAGAAGTTTTAACTGCCCTGCAACTTTTGATGGAAAAAAAGAGATAATCAAGAACGACTGGCTGCAAATGTGGGGCACCATGACACCATTCTTCAACCATGAGATGTCAATTATCCTTATTTTCATCATCCTCAAGGGCCAATGGGACCATAAGGGTGACAGCCTTATTGTGAGGGATATCCTTCTAGCCATCTTGTTTTAATGATGTCAACAAATGCATTAGATTGTAATTTAAGCGGTATCACTTCACGTGTCGGGCATACAGCATCTCATCGTTGTTGGCCATGTGTCTAGATGCATAGGATCCTATTCTCCTCAAAACTAAATGTCCACAAGTGATTTAATAGTGTCTAGCATGTGTGTTTGTCCTTGGTCTGGTAAAAACAATTCAAAAATTGAAATTTCTCAAAAAATTGGCCTTCATGCGCTGACCTCAGATCTTATGCGCCGACCTCAAGAATCATGCGCTGACCCCCCAGAACTCACGGGTAAGCGCATAAACCTGAGAACCCAAAATTGCCTTTCTATGCGTCGACGCATAGACTCCAGAGGTCGACGCATGACACTGCTTTTTGTGCTTTTTCACTTAAATTCGTTTCTGTTATTTCCTGTTATATCTTTTGGTCATATTTTTTCATATAAATAGTTTTGGGTCTTCATTTTTCACATAGAACAAGAAACGTGAAAAATATATGTCAGTTCTCACTTCATCTTCATCTTCTTCACTGTGTAAACAAACAATCACACATAATCATTTTTGTTTGTGTCACCCATTTATCGAAGTGATAACGTTCAGAATTTAGGAAGTGTGATCTTCATCTTCTGGGTTGAGAGATTGGCATGTGTTTCTTGAATCAAACCAGTTGGGTTTGTCCTCTAAGAATCGAGGAGATTTTGGGGGTTTTGTACAAACTGTTCTTTCTACAGGGATTCAGTTGGGCGAAGGTAATCGGAAATTGGCGCAACTGTTTTGGTTTAGTAGCTGTAATCAGAGGATCGTAGAAGAAGGTTTGGGTTCGAATTCTTGGAAGATTTCAATTGACCGAGTGAAGGTAACTGAAGAACGGAGTTTTCTTTCGGTTTAGTAGCGTGGGACGGTAATTGAATCATCCATATTCGGAGCACTTGATTCATCTTGAATCAAGGGAAGAGAAAATTCTGCATCAAAGATCGAAGACGTTCGGGGTTTGAATGTTCACAGTTTTCTCTTGTAATAAACATTGCAACAACTACAATATATATATATCTCAATTCCTTTTGTGGAATTGGGGGCAGACGTACCCAAAGCGAGGACGATTGGGGAACTGCCTAATCAAATCTCGGGTGTTCTCTCTCTTTCTCTTAACTCTTTTACATTTCAGAAGTGTTCGATTTTGTGACGTTGCAAACTATCGTAATTTCTGTCATAGAATAATTATATGCTGTTAAACTGTTTTTGTTAAATCAATACAATTCATTGAATTGTGTTTTGGAGCAGCTGCACATTATTCTCCATAGAAATTCTGCACATGGTGTGTTTACGCACACTACGTGTTTGATAATTTGTTTTCAAGCAAAATTCGAACACAGTGCTTTAAATTGTTTGTCAATTAACCTCATTGGATCGGTATAAACATCAAGCAAGTGGTAATTTGTTGTCTGCGTTTATAAGTGTTATATTCAGAACTGAATTTTTCTCTTTCGTACTCATCCACAATATATTTGCGCATATCCGATCCTTTCGGTAGAAGGTTCGTTGTAGACGTTTCTATCCAGCGGCAGCTTCCGTTAAACAAATTTTTTAAAACAGAATTTTGTAGTCCATTTGCGTGTAAAACTCAAGGGATCTATTCAACCCCCATTCTAGATCCATAGCCATCGTCTAACAAGTGGTATCACGAGCTCCGGTTTATTCTGGTGCTTCGGTAGAACTTCTTGGATCATGGCGAACGAACCTAAGGGGGCTTATAACAGAGCTCCAGTTTTTACAGGTGAAAACTACAGCTACTGGAAGGATTGTATGCATGTTCATATTAACTCCTTAGATCGGAAGGTTTGGAACGTTATTTTAAACGGTCCCATGGAAATCACTATTACTAACGCGGAAGGCGTTGTTGTTCCTAAACCCGAAGACCAATGGACTGAGGAGGACGAGGAAAAGTACTAGTGGCACATGTCACTTTTTCGCAAATTCCTTGGTGAGTTGGCACAGAAAGAAACAGGTTTCCGTTGCTCTGTCAACAGTCGAGGCGGAATACGTTGCCGCCGGTAGTTGTTGTGCTCAAGTCCTATGGCTTAAACAACAATTACTGGATTTCAATTTAAAACTTGAACGTATTCCAATTTTGTGCGATAACACTAGTGCGATTAATCTAACTAAGAACCCTGTACTACATTCACGCACCAAGCATATCGAAATACGCCATCATTTTCTTAGGGATCATGTAGAGAAAGGTGATGTTATTTTTGAGCATGTTGACACTAAGAATCAACTTGCTGACATTTTCACAAAACCATTAGCTACAGAGCCTTTCTTTCACATCCGTAGGGAACTTGGCATTCTCGATATCTCGGATCGTGCATAACATCCTTGAGAATTATGATCTTCACACACACATATATATATATATATATATATGCTTGTTCATATCTTTAACTAACAATGCAAAGAGAAATTTATTCATATGTGAGGGATCTCACCGTCATGACGTTTAAGGGAATATCGTTCCAACTTATAGAGTTTTATCAACATTTTGTGCCATGTTACTTACTCCAATCTTGATGTTTATTTCATTTTGAGCACTTATCATTCATGTGAATGTTTGGTTCTGTGTGTATATGTGTATTTATCTGCTTGGAACAAGAATTTTACAAAAAATTTCAATTTTACACTTCCATGCGTCGACGCATGATTTCACGCGCTGACCTATTAAACTCTCGGGTTAACGCATAACAACATGGTCAAGTAATTTTCAAAATTTTCAGAAAGCATGCGCCGACGCACAGGTTTACAGGTCGACGCATGAAGGATTCGTTCAGACTTCTTTATGTTTCTGGGTTGCGTACGCCGACCTATAAATGATTCACCTTCCCTATATTCTCTATTGCACATTAAACTATGATTCTTGCATGTCATTTAATTAGCTTTTGTGGTCAATCTCTCCCTATTCTACTCCTTTAAACCTCATCAATCTCAATTAATCCCCACTAAACTCTCATCAAAACCCTAATAAATTAGAAAAAGGGAAGGGAATACCAAGAGAGAAATTTCTCTATATATCTACAGCAAGGTACTCAAAGGATTTCACACATCTTCTCTTCTATCTCTGCAACAATCAAGTTTGATAATCTCCCTTCAACTCTTCTTCAACAATGGCTTCCAGAAGAAATGCTGGTACAAGAGGAGGAAGAGGATCCACTTCACAACAAGCTCAAACAAGAGGATCATCCACACAACGGGTAACATTTCAATCCCTAATTTCTGAAAGGTTAGCCACTCCATTTGCAGAATTATTTTCTAATCGGGCTGTTATCAGACAACATGGATTTTATCCGTTGATGGGTCGAGATTTTCACATTCCTGAAATTTTTGAACTCATCAATTTTCAAAATCTGAATGAATTTGTTGAATGTGATGACAAGTACAGTGAAGACTTGACTAGATTGTTCTACAGTGGGATAAAGGGAAAACTTCGTGGGGCTGAATTTAAGTTCTGTATCAATAATACAGAATATCAAGTGACAAACGACGTATGGTCTACATTGTTTATTTTGAATACTGATGAGTCTCCCAAAGGTTACTGATAAAACCTTTGTTAAAGACTATGCATTCAAAAATGCTTTGAATTCTATGCTGAGGGAACCATATCAAGCTGATTATGTGGCAAGTGAAGCATTTCCTAAGAGTGTCACCACCGGTCATCTGAAATTTAAAGAACGTATCCTTCAGTGGATTATTTCTCGCATCTTGAGACCTAAGAAAGGAGGCCTCTCAAGAGTTGAACAAGCGGAGGTGCATCTTATCTACATCCTGAGGGAAAATATCAAAATCAACTGGCCTTACTACTTTGCTTCTAGGATGTTCACAACTCGCAGCTCTAACAAATTTTTAGCACTTGGATATGCATCTGCTGTGGCAAATTTTCTGAATCACTTTGACATTCCTATTCCACAGATTTGTTATGTTCACATTACTGCTGAACAACAGTTTCTGGCCAGAACTTTGTCCATGATGGGTTATCATTGGAACTCTCGTGAGCAAAGGTTCATCCATAGACAAAGAGCTACCCATCCTGAACCTGTCCATCTTGAAGCCAATGAGGATGAAGGAAGTCAAGGTAATGCAGATCCTGTTGGTAATGATGAAAATGTAGTGATACAGGAAGACATTGTCATGCAGGACAATCAAGCGGAAGAAGAAGAAGACAATCAAGAAGACAATGAGGCATGGATGAGATATCAATCGGAAGAATCCTATGACAATCAAGGCTGGGGTCAGTGGCAACAAAACTGCTGGACCAACCTTGGCGCTGTATATGTTCCTCCATCCTATGATGCTAACTCTGAATGGCAGATTCCAGAAAATTCTGCTCCACCAACTCCACCGTCTCAGCATTATTCACAATCCAATGATGAAATTTTGGCAAGACTGACTGAGTTATCTCTGCAACATCAAGAATTTCAAGCGCAGCAGGAAACTCGATACCTGACTCAACAAGAACAGCTTACGAACCTGTCTAACCAACTATCATCTCATGCAACCAATTTCAACAATTTTGCAAATGCTGCTATAAAAAGGTTCAATCAAATGGATGCCAATCTGACTCAGCAAAATCAAAACTTGACTAACAGCCTTGGTAACCTTAACAGCACCTTGATTGACCTTAATCTTCAACTCAGGAATTTCCACCACCAAGTCAATACCATAGGGGACAAGGTTATTCGTTTAGGGGGAGGAGACCATAAACCTTAGGGCATCATGTTTAGTTGTGCATGAAGTTGTGTTTTGTTGTTTGCTTTCTGTTATTTTGACATGCGCTGCACTTTTCTGTTATGTTTCAAACTTTATGAAGTGAATGCTTTGCTTTAATATCGTTGTTCTGTATTTAATCAATACTAGTTTACATTAGCGGTATCATATGTGGATGCTGATAATTGTTTTGTTGTTGCAAATATTTGTTGATCCAATACATATTTTCGTATGCTATTTTGACCACTGTCTTCTCGTCTTTTTGATGTTGTCAAAGGGGGAGAAGAATACAAGCTACAGAAACGTTTAAACTGGATGTTAAAGACAGGGGGAGTATTGATCATCTCAAATTACATCTCTCGTGAAAAACAAGGAAGTGTTGCCATCATCAAAAAGGGGGAGTATGTGAGGGATATCCTTCTAGCCATCTTGTTTTAATGATGTCAACAAATGCATTAGATTGTAATTTGAGCGGTATCACTTCACGTGTCGGGCATACAGCATCTCATCGTTGTTGGCCATGTGTCTAGATGCATAGGATCCTATTCTCCTCAAAAATAAATGTCCACAAGTGATTTAATTGTGTCTAGCATGTGTGTTTGTCCTTGGTCTGGTAAAAACAATTCAAAAATTGAAATTTCTCAAAAAATTGGCCTTTATGCGCTGACCTCAGATCTTATGCGCCGACCTCAAGAATCATGCGCTGACCCCCCAGAACTCACGGGTAAGCGCATAAACCTGAGAACCCAAAATTGCCTTTCTATGCGTCGACGCATAGACTCTAGAGGTCGACGCATGACACTGCTTTTTGTGCTTTTTCACTTAAATTCGTTTCTGTTATTTCCTGTTATATCTTTTGGTCATATTTTTTCATATAAATAGTTTTGGGTCTTCATTTTTCACATAGAACAAGAAACGTGAAAAATATATGTCAGTTCTCTCTTCATCTTCATCTTCTTCGCTGTGTAAACAAACAATCACACATAATCATTTTTGTTTGTGTCGCCCATTGATCGAAGTGATAACGTTCAGAATTTAGGAAGTGTGATCTTCATCTTCTGGGTTGAGAGATTGACAGGTGTTTCTTGAATCAAACCAGTTGGGTTTGTCCTCTAAGAATCGAGGAGATTTTGGGGGGTTTTGTACAAACTGTTCTTTCTACAGGGATTCAGCTGGGCGAAGGTAACCAGAAATTGGCGCAACTGTTTCGGTTTAGTAGCTGTAATCAGAGGATCGTAGAAGAAGGTTTGGGTTTGAATTCTTGGAAGATTTCAATTGACCGAGTGAAGGTAACTGAAGAACGAAGTTTTCTTTCGGTTTAGTAGCGTGGGAAGGTAATTGAATCATCCATATTCGGAGCACTTGATTCATCTTGAATCAAGGGAAGAGAAAATTCTGCATCAAAGATCAAAGACGTTCGGGGTTTGAATGTTCACAGTTTTCTCTTGTAATAAACATTGCAACAACTACAATATATATATATATATATATATATATATATATATATATATATATATATATATATATATATATATATATATATATATCTCAATTCCTTTTGTGGAATTGGGGGCAGACGTACCCAAAGCGAGGACGATTAGGGAACTGCCTAATCAAATCTCGAGTGTTCTCTCTCTTTCTCTTAACTCTTTTACATTTCAGAAGTGTTCGATTTTGTGATGTTGCAAACTATCATAATTTCTGTCATAGAATAATTGTATGCTGTTAAACTGTTTTTGTTAAATCAATACAATTCATTGAATTGTGTTTTGGAGCAGCTGCACATTATTCTCCATAGAAATTCTGCACATAGTGTGTTTACGCACACTACGTGTTTGATAATTTGTTTTCAAGCAAAATTCAAACACAGTGCTTTAAATTGTTTGTCAATTAACGTAATTGGATCGGTATAAACATCAAGCAAGTGATAATTATTGTCTGCGTTTATAAGTGCTATATTCAGAACTGAATTTTTCTCTTTCGTACTCATCCACAATATATTCGCGCATATCCGATCCTTTCGGTAGAAGGTTCGTTGTAGACGTTTCTATCCAGCGGTAGCTTCCGTTAAACAAATTTTTTAAAACAGAATTTTGTAGTCCATTTGCGTGTAAAACTCAAGGGATCTATTCAACCCCCCTTCTAGATCCATAGCCATCGTCTAACACTTATGTCATGGTAAGTGGTATCAAAAGAGGCTTAAAAAGGCAATCCACAAAAATGCCCGTCCTTGAGAAATTAAGGAAGGCGACCTAGTGCTTAAGAAGAACTTGCCTATAAGGCATGAAAAATGCCTTCTCTAGAGGAGCTTTAGTTCCTACCACGATAAATGGAGAGGATTTTCAACTTACGGTAAACTTCAACGCGGTAACAAAAAGTATTGCCTAAAAAAAGAGAGTTAACGAAAAGATCCCTCTAATTCAAAAACTTGAAAGGGCGACTTAGGCAAAAAAAAGGTATCATCTCGTTGGAATAAAAACTAGAAAGAGCGGTCCAAAATAAATGTAGGTGTTTTTTTTTAAAAAGGGAAAAATAATGCAACACACGAGCCTGCTCCTACAAAAAATAGAACACAAGAAGATTCAACGACAATCTCCCAGATGCAGCAAAAGTTGAAAACCTGATGTTAGAGAAGTTTAAAGAAGAAGGAAACTTGGAGGATTTTGGGTCAAATCATGATGAAACTTGATTCATCTTTTCAGCCTCGATGAACACACCAACCTCAGTCTTTGAGTGTGTAAAGGGACAATCAAACAATGAATCAAGCATGAAAGAGTTTCCTCAATGCTGCGATCATTAGGCTATCTTTTTAATTTGTAATTTCTCTGTACGTTAAATGCAACTTACTAGTAAACTAATTTTTTTAAATCGTAATACTAATGAAATGAACATGCATTTTTGAATCAATCCATTCGTATTCACTATGCACATATTCATTATTTCCTTTTCCATTAAAAATGAAAAAAAAACAATGTTAATACTTCTCCTTTATCAAATTGGTGTTTAAGCAAACATATGAGGGAGAATGATGTAAACAAAACACCTAAATTGCTATGGTATTCTTTTGAATAGAACCTTTCTGAAGGTGTAAGGAATTGTTTCAAATCCCTAAACACCAAAGATATAAGGATTTAATCCTTAATCAACCCCTTTGAGCTTATAAGTTATTGTTTCTTTGTATACGAAAAAACCCTTTAATCTTAACTAGGGCCAGGGTAGTCTTCACTTAATTTGATTATGCATTCGAATTTAGAAAGAAAAACATCTCATCTTAGTATCAACCAATTCTTCTTCCACATACACATTATTCGATGTTGAAGAGATCGTGAAAACTCAAAAGTTCACAGTGGTTGTTCCTCACCAACTATTAAAACTATAGACACAATCTTTCAACAAAATAAAATAAAAAAGAAAGAAAAACTCACTAAGTCAAAACCTGAAAAAATGACTATGCAAAAATTAGGGGAAAAAAGGAAAAAAAAAAAAAGAAAAAAAGTCAAAAGAGGACACTGAAATCCTCAACAAAAGACAAGATTAGGTGACCATCATATCGAGAATCAAAAGGTCACCAAAAATCTTGACAAAAACAAAATTTTATGACTAAACAAAAATGAGGAACTTCTAATTTAAGAAAACCTCGTTGGTTCTCAAACAATCACATTTCCAACTTCAAAACCCTCATAGAACATTGAATGAACGTGTCGAATTAGCTGAGCATAGAAACAGAGTGTAAGAACAAGTTTTGGTTCTGCATATGGTCTTAAGTTTTGATAATAACTTCACATGTTATTCTAAAGAAAAATTCTATACTCAAATGGTTTCTATCTAGTGTGTGACAGGTTCTGACTCTGAAGGAAAGGTGAGTGACGTCATCAGGCTCAGAACTCAACACTCTGGAAGAAAAATATATAGTGTTTAGAAATCCAAGTTAAGATTATGGAATGCTTCAAATACAATGGTTCTAAAGAACATTAGTACTAGAGATTCTGATCATAATTCGGTAAGTAAGCTTTGAAGGCCTTCTAAAGCCTTGCTTCTGAAGACCAAGTAGTTAAGACTCTAAAGACAAGGTTCTGCAGAATAAGTTATGGAGACTCTGGAGACTTAGGTTCTAAAGACTCTTGTTTTGATCCTTCTACAACATGCTTCACCAACATATATCAGAAGCCTCTGAAGAATAGAAGATAAAGATCAAAAGTGTTTTGCACGGATTGATAAGTACAAAAGTACAAAGTACATTGTGACCACTAGCCTGCTAAGGCAGCGCAAGGACAGTCTTTTGATACGACATTGTCTAACACTTCCACAATGACCGTTGGGGACAAAATAACTGGATTTTTGTTTCCCATTATACCCTCCAACAGATCTATTTTCAACTATAAAAGGAAGACTTAGAAGAATTGGAAAGCTAGCAATCTGCACTACAAGACTTAAGCTGAAAAGCTACACAAATCTCTTTGGAGATATACTTTATATAGTTTTGTAAATTAGCAAGGAGCTTTCGTTCATATCTTGCTATTAACACTTTTAAGTTATTGTGCTCAAACTTTGTGTAATCTGCTTAAGTAGAATCATCCTTGTATGCACACTTGTAATCAACAGTTGTTGATAACTCCTTGAGAGAATAGATTTCAGTCAGAAGTCTCAAGAAGATAGCGACAATTGTTCACTGTGGTTTGCAGCAAGATCAATTAGTCTTGTTTTAATTTCTGCAATTCCTTGATATCCTTTTTCCTCAAGGGACTAAGTGTCAGTTTATATACTTGAGAGGGCTAAGGTTTTTTCTAACACTTAGACGAACTGTTTGTAATCTTTCAAGATTAGTGGATTAAGTCCTTATTGAAGGCGAAATCACCTTGGCGGGTGGACTGGAGTAACTTAGTAAACAGTGAACCAGGATAAAAATAATTGCGTTCATTTATTTTCATTCACTTATTAACTACGATGTTGAAAATATAAAAAGATTGTATTTGGTGAAACCCAATTCAAACCCCCCTTTCTTGTGTTCCTTGCACCTTCAATTGGCATCATAGCTCTGGTTCTACAGTTGATAGTTATCAAACACTTAACTGTGTCAGATAAAGATCTAGATGAGTCTTTAGAAACACCATGGTTTATCATTCACCATCTCCTACTGCTCCAACTTCAAATGTTAAAGACAACTACAAATGCTAAACCTTCCATCTATGATGGTGAAAAGTTTGAGTAAGGGAAAGAAGTTTGAAAGAAGAGCTGAATGGTCAGCAGAAAAAAGATATTAAGAATCACCTTAAAGTAAGAAATATTTTACTACTGAATGCCATTTCTTATACTGAGTATGAGAAGATCACAAATAGAGACCCAATCATATCTATATTTGATTTTCTCAAAATGACTCTTGAAGAAATTTATCAAGTTAAGGAGACCAAGGCTCTAGCCTTGATTCAAAAGTATAAAGTCTTCAAGATGGAGGATGATGAAACTTTTGAGACCATGTTATCAAGGTTTAAAACTTTGGTTGCAGGACTTAGGGTTCTGAACAAATTTTAATCAACGTCAGATCATGTGAAGAAAATCATCAAAAGCTTGCTATTCAAATGGAAGCCTATGGTAACTTCTCTCAAGCTTGCAAAAGATCTGAACAACACTTCTCTAGAGGAACTGATGATTTCTTTGAGAAGTCATGAGATTGAGCTAGAACAAGATGAACCTCAGAAGGGAGGTAGATTTGTTACGCTAAAATCTGACAGAAAAATTGAGAAAATTAGAGCTCTTCTAGCTGAAGAGATTAAGAATTCAGAAAAAGATTCTAATGAAGATAAAGATTCGTTGTCGCTACTGTCCAGAAGGGTTAAACGTCTCTGAAAGAAGAAACATAGCAAAAAATTCAAAGGGGCTAGAAGGATTGATGGTAGCTTTGAGTTTACTTCTGGTGGGAAAGAAGTCACCTGCTCTAAGTGTAATGAGCCAGAGTATCTCAAGAATTTATGTACTTACCTCAAGAAGGACAAAACTAAGAAGAAACAATTGATAGTAACATGTGATGATTCTGATTCCTCTGAAGACGAATCATAAGAAGAGCAAATTAATGTAGCGCTGATGGCCATTGTTAGAATTTATGATGAGAAAATCCCTCCAAAAGATGAAGCTGATTTTGATTAAGACACAAAAGAGAAAGTAAAGAAAACATATGTTCCAAAGCCTAGAACTTAAAGATTCTGGTATGTAGGTTTCGGAGGAAACCAGAAAGGAAGAATCAAAGGATCTGGAACAGTTGGTAACAGATCTCTTCCTTCTATATCTAATGTACTTTATATTGAGGGTCTAATACATAACTTGTTATCCATAAGTCAATTAGGTGATAACGGTTATGACATTATATTTAATAAAAAAACGTGCAAGGTTGTTAGTTAGAAAGATGGCACAGTTCTCTTCACTGGAAAAAGGAAAAACAACATTTACAAGATTGTAATACCCCAAAATTTACCTTCATGTTTTCTCAATAATTGGTCTATGCTTTACTCATTTGCATTCCATAGTAGGTCATAGATTGCATAGTATGGCATTCAGCATAGGGAATGGGATCAGGTGTTTTTCAAAGGTGTTAATCATCCAAAGCAAGGTATGAAGGGCCAAGTGTCTCCCAACTAGCTTCAAGGGTTTCTCATACTCCATACAATCTCAAGTCTTCTCCAGAAGTGGATTGACCAAGAAGTGACCTCTAGACTTCATCCCTTAGACTAATTGTGCAAATTAGGGTTTTGGTTTCAAAAGAGCTTCTTGTTGAACTTTGTGGATTCAATCATGTTCTCCTAGTGTTCCATATGCTCACGAGTGTGCAGGGATGTAATCTTGGCCATTGGTTCTTTGGGGAAGGTTTTCAATGGATCAGTTACTTGTGAAGTAAGCAAAAGTCTATTGTAAGGAGGAAAATCAACCATGGGTCTTCAAGGGTTCAAATCATGTTTCCCAAGTCCATATACCTTTATTTGGTCAAGAAATAGCATGGATGGCATTATTCATCAAGAATCAAAAGTTTGTGCAAAAGTTAGTAAAATTTGGAAAATGACCTATATTGAGAACTTTCCATTTTTGGCAATTTTTCCACCACATTCAACTTGACTTTTCATCATCAAAGAAGCTTCAAATGAATTTTCCTCCAACATGAAAGTTGAAGATCTTTCTCTCCCATTTCCAAAAAGTACTAGAACATCTCCATATCATTTGTGGAACTCTAGTTATGGTCAAAACAATGCAAGGTGCATTTTGATGGTTTTCCATATACCACTTTTTTCCACCTTTTGCATTTTGGCACAAATGGACTTGTAATTGGTTTTATTGGTTCATGACACATTACAACATCAAAGTACACCTCATGAGGATTATTTTTGGCCTTTGAATCAAGTCATTCCATGCCATGTACCTCACTTATTTCACATTGTACAAATTTGCAAATGGATCAAAAACTCACAAACCAAGCAAGTGCAAGGCCCAAGTACAATTCATTTGTGATCAGCAGAGGAAATGTGAGTGGATCATGCTTATTTTGGGGACTTTGCACGTGTGGATTAGTGGTGGTGACTCAAAGTGCAAAATTGCAAAACCATTCCAATCTCATTAATCAAAGGTTTAATCACTTACTAATCATAATCAGTGGACTAATGGATAGTATATAAGCTAACTCATGCATCCAAAATTAGGTCATGCATTCATTTTGGCTCAGAATCCATTTTTCACTCCACACTTTCTCCTCTTCGATTCTCTCTACTCATAAGAGCTTTTGGAGAAATTCTTTCACATTCTGATTCCTTGAAGTTCATAGAACGCAAATCAATCATCATCTGAAGCTATAACCAAGGAATTTAGTGGGTTTGAATTTGGAAACCATTTCTTCAAAACTCAAGATCCAGACTATATTCAAGCTCGAATTGCATTATTTTGCAATTAGAGGTTCCTAAGGCTTGATCTGCAGCTTATCTCTGGTTTTCTAGGAGTATTTCAAGCTCTTCAGGATCTCAGGTTAGTTCACTTTTCATGATCTTAGAACTCAAATTTTTGATGTGCATAAGGATCTGTGGTTGTTGCTGAGCATGCTAGTGTGTTTAGAATTAATTTTGGACGTGTAACATGTGAGTATGTTGAGATTTAAGTTTTGGATCTAAAACTTCTTTCGTTCGATTTGCTTTATGTGTTGGTCTTTTGTTGAAATGAACATGATATTATTGATCCTCATGAAAATCTGGTTCGAACGGTATACTCGTATGCATTTTCTGGAAAAGTTTTTGTTGCAGCTCACCGGAGAGGGTGACCGGAGCTAGGGCTCCGGCACATGGTTGTGTTTCCGGCCGGTGGAGGGTTTAAATGAAGAAGATACAATCCCAGCCCTTCATTTTGGTGATCAAACGGTTTATAGTGTGCCACGTCCTATTAAATTCTGGTTTTATTTTATTGATTGTGTGTGTGTCCATCCATGATAATTACCATGCACCACAGATCTAAATCACTTATCTTGTTTAATATTTGATTTGATGATGTATTGGTGTGCGTTGATTTGATCTAACAGTTTATGTGGTGCCAACAAATTAAAAATGTCACATGCCTATCACGCGAATTGTATTTGTGTCCAGAATAATCATGTGTTTGCGTGTTCATCATTTATACCATGTGCTTTTGATCTGAACCTTTAATCATGATTACATTTTGTTTTGATTGACTAAGTGTGTGGCGTTGGATTGATTGCATGGTCATGATTGAATCTGAATGTTGACTGAAATCCATGTGTTCCTCTTTGACTTGCGCTGATGGACCTTTTGTTGTGGGCTTGCTTTTCACACCCCCCTCTTTGAGCCTATTCTCATTTTCCAACGTGCTTGCTTGCTAAAAGCACCCCCCTTGCCTATTTCATTTATTTTATTTTTCACTCAATTGTTGCATTTGCTTTTTAATTTTTAAAATCATTTCTGTGCATCCAAAAATTACCAAAAAAATCATGAAGCATGTTTAGCATTTTATAAAATTTTTTCAAATTTTATTTTCCATTTTTATTTTATTTCTGGCATCTGAATTAATTGTTTGATTATTTTCTTTTTGGAATTGTTTCATATATGCACACTTCAACTTGCTGATTTTATTTCTCTTCATCTACAACACATTTTCAACCCATTCTTTTTGCATTATTTCACCAACACATTGGAGTGCCTAAAAAAATTTTTGTTTCTTTTTTAAAATCATTTAATATTGCATTTTGGTCCCCCTCTTTTGCATATTGGTTCATGTTTCTCACTTGATCTTTGCTTAATTGTTTGAGTTGCTTAACTTGTGAATTTTTTTGAGATCTTTTGACATGTGATTAGTTTCTGACTTAGGTCATTTGATTTTAAATTTCACAATTTCTGAATGTCATATGATACATGTTTGCTTATTTGTGCTTAAGTGACTTATGCATGATCATCTCTTGACATCATTTTACACTAGTTGGTTTGCCATGCCTAATTGATTGAGTTCCTTTGTGATTCTTTGTATGATCTTTTGATATGATGTTGGTCCCTGGTTGAGATCATTTGAGATTTAATTTTGCAATTTGTGGATCATGTTTGGGTATGTTTTAAGGGCTTGAACTTTAAGTTTCCATTTGTGGATTACTTTGATGCATGTCTTGAAGGTGTTACTTGATGTTTAAACTTGTATGACTTGAATTTGGTTTTGATATGATATTGATGCACATGCTACTGCCCCTTGAGTTCCTTATTTGGTTTTCATTTCACTTGAGCATTGTTGAATGCATTTGGTTTGAATTGTATGATGAATATCATTACCTTTCCTTTTGTAAACTTCTTTGGATCATAATGCTTCATGTTTTGAATCACTTTTGAACGCATGAGTTGTTGATGATAATATGATTTTGGTTCTGACTTGCACTCATCTTCATCTTATCTTTCTCATTTCATTTTGATATGAAGTCCATGTATGCTTAATTGTGCATTTCATACAAGTATGCTTGCATTCTTTCATGATTATCTTTGCATGCTTACTTGAATTGTTTTGCATTGATCTTTGAAACATGTTTGTTGATTTGAGTTGGATATTTATGATATGATGTGCTTGCTGCCATTTATTGTGTCTCTTCTCCTCTTTCTCTTTTCTTCTCTTTCACTCTCTTCCTCCCTTGAGTCTTAAGACTTGATTAAGTCTTGAATTCTTTTCCCCTAAGAGCTACCTAGTCCAACTTAATTTTTGATTAAGCTTGGAGTAGGATTAGCATTAGGTTTTAGGTAGTCGTTCCTCCTAAGCCTCACTAACCATAGGACATCCACGCATGATAACATTAGGACTCTTAGTTTCCCTTTAGAGTTTCCTTTGTGTCGTCTCTCTTCTCATCTCAAAACTTCTTGAAAACACGTAATAAAGGTTAACGTGTATTGCGCTTGTGCCTGCTATGTGGGAAGTGGGGAATGAGGGGCTTCCTCTCATTCTTCTAGGATACTTAGTGTACGTCCTGTTGGGGACGATGTACGAAGTATTCGTTCCTGTATTTAAGACTTTGGTTCAATGCAAGTTACAAATAACTGTAAAAAACACTTCTTGCTTAAAAAACTTCAAACAAACAATAAAGTCTTTCCTTCGGGAATTCTTTTCTCATCTCACTCACTCTCAATGTACGAACGTGCTCCTACTCGTTCTCTTGCAAGACGGTAACGCACTCGATTCAGCGAGCCTGTAACACCTGAGCTAGAACGTTAGCCGTTTCCTAAAAAACACAATCCATCCCTAGTGAGGGGAACTACATCGCTCTGATTCTTATGTTCCCGATGAGATACGTAGGCAGTGGGGTAGGGCCCATTCGAGCACTTCTTTTATTTTCCCTACATTTGCTTCTTGTTCTTCTCGTTTCTCCTTTCCTTTTCCTATTCCCTTTCCAGTAGCAGCGGAGCTTCAGACGACGACACCCTTTGATCGAGACAAGCAAGTGTGGATCTCATCGGGTACGATGGACGCGAGGGCGTGCTAATACCTTCCCTTCACGTAACCGACTCCCTTACCCATTTCTCTTGGTCGCGTGACCATGCTCTTTCCTTTTCCCTCAGGTTTACGCAGTGTTTCCTTTCCCTCTCTTGGGATAAATACGCATTGCTGGCGACTCTATTTCAGTGCCACTTTCGCATTTGTACTAGGATGAAAATCCCGGGAGCGACAGCTGGCGACTTTGCTGGGGACTCTGGTTGACCTCTTGCTGGTCCATCCCCTTTAGCGAGTCAATCCTAGCGCTTGTCTGTTTCATTTCATTGGGTGTTTTTGTGGTGCTTTGTTTTGTTGTATATTACTGTATTTGCTGTTTTATTTGTTTTACTGTATTTACAGTTTTTATTGCATTACATTGCATTTTATTACTGTCATACTGGATATTATTGTGCTGTGCTGGCTGGTTTTCTGTTTGGCGGGTTGGGATGTTCTGAGAGACGAGCCTACTACCCAGGCTCGAGCATACACCTAGGTTTTAGCGTGGGCAGGCGTGACGCTCCCGTGGTGTTGGCAACGTGTGGGTGATCACGATCCCCACAATCAGATGAGGTTCTATCAGGAGCTTTTTGCTACTGTATGTTGATACAGGCCAGTAGTTATTCTCTTGAGAATTGTCGACTTTGATGACCATTCCCGAGGACCCAGTTGCGGCACTCCTCCTAGGATGTGACAGTGGCAGACCACGTTGTGTGGCAAACCCATTGCACATTCTCGATCTGAGGACCCAATGCTGGGAACTTGCCATAGGACTTCCTTTTGAGGTGAATCAGCGGACGACCTCTTTGATTGGCGGTAGCATTGTATCCTTCGGGCTGAATGTGCTATTGCTTCTCAAACCTCTGAAGCTGAGGATCTTTCGTTTTTGTGAACAGTTGAGGCCTCCTCGATTGGTGATGATGCCAAACCAGAAGTGGTGAACGTATCATCATTTTTCGACCTGAGAACCCGGGATACTGAGGATCTTAGTACCCACATGCGAGAGGGGCGGGTTTGTTTACATGTTTGCAGGTGACCATGAACTTCTACCTACCCGTTTGTTTTTGGATTCTTTGTCTCTACAGCCGTATCAGTGTGGTTATTCTGTTATCTCGGTTTGATTCAAGAGTTTGTACAGAGCCTCAAGATTGTCCAGCCAGTTCAGCACAAATGCCGGATACCTTGATCCCATGCCTGTTGCATCTGCATCAACATTTTCGCATACATGTTCTTGTATTTCCAAGGGATATTAACTTTGAGACTTGCTGCTAAGCACTTCCACCCATTTGAGGTGGTTAAAATTTTTTTTTGAATCAAAGCATAATGATTCCTCGGAAATATTCGAACATGGCATTTGCATTGCATATCATTGCATTTTTACATAGCAGGTACTTGTTGCAGGAGCTCTCTAACCTTTATTTGGTCACAGGCACAATAGCTGATTCTCCCATTCACCGATACGCAACCAGACGAAACCAGGCTAGAGCTATAGATCAGGTACAGACAGAGTTGGCTGAGTTAAGGGCACGCATGGAACAATTTATGAATCTGATGCAGGGGGTTGCTCAGGGGCAGCAGGACCTGAGAGCAGGGCAAGAAGACATGAGAGCTACCATCCAGAGGTTTGAGACTGAGATTCCTATAGGTGACCACGTTAATCCCCCTAGGGTTAACCCTCCTGTGGTCAATCCTCCTGTGGTTACTCCTCCTCCGGTTGGAGTTAACTTGGGTTTTGCTCCTGGCAACAACGGGCTGGTGGAAGATCGTCAAGATGACCAGTTTTCCGTACTTAATGCTGATATGGGATTCTACCATGATGAAAGGAAATACGAGGGATTGGCTGAGAGGGTGAAAGCTATAGAGAATCAAAATCCTTTGGGAATTGATGTTGAAGATCTGGGACTGATACAGGGTGTCAAGATTCCCCCGAAGTTTAAACCTCCTACTTTCGACAAGTATAATGGTAGTACTTGTACCAAAACTCATCTCCAGGCATACAACCGGAAGATAGCAGCTTATTTTGATGATCAGAAGTTATGGATGTATTTTTTCCAAGACAGCTTGTCTGGAGCCTCACTGGAGTGGTACATAAAGTTGGACAGGGCTCGCATCAGAAGCTGGAAAGAGTTGTGCTTGGCTTTCTTAAAGAAATACCAGTATAACATCGACATGGCACCGAATCCCACCCAGTTACAAAGCATGACACATGACCCTAAGGAAGGTTTTAAGCAGTACGCCCAGAGGTGGCGTGAACTTGCTGCTCAGGTTCAACCTCCATTGGCAGAAAGAGAAATGGCTGACATGTTCATGAATACTTTTCAAGGTCTGTATCTTGATAGGCTGGCTGCTTGTTCATCTGCTGGGTTTGCTGACATAGTAATTGCTGGAGAGAGAATCGAGAGTTTGTTAAAACTGGGGAAAATTCAGGACGGAAGTGGTACAAGTTCAGCTCTTGCAAAGAAGTTTTTTGGCAACAATAACAGAAAGCGTGAAGGTGACGCTAATGCTGCATATGCACAAGGGGGGAGAGGTAGAGGACGACATGGTACATATCACCAGGCAGCATCTATAACTATTCCAACTCCAGATAATGAGGCTCAATCTGCAGCTCAGAGGCAGTATCACCCAAGAAAGAGAATGAATGATCGATATTTTGATGTTTTCCCTATGACATGTTCACAGATGCTACAGAATTTACTTCGTTTGAATTTGGTACAATTAAGGACTTTGGCTCCCCCAGTTGGCAGGTTACCCGCTGGATATGATGCAAATGAAAAGTGTGAGTTTCACTCCAATGCGCCAGGACACAATGTGGAAAACTGCAAGGCTTTCAAGCATGTGGTTCAAGATCTTGTTGATTCAAAGGCTATTAATTTTGCTCCGAGGCCTAATGTAATTCAAAATCCCATGCCTTCGCATGGTGGACCGGGGGTGCATGCCATTGAAGAAGATAGAGGGTTGAATCTGGTGAGGGACATTAATGATGTCAAGACTCCGTTGGAAGTTGTGAAGGAACGCTTGCTGAAAGGGGCTGTATTTCCTGGTTGTTCAGAAAGCTGTGAAGATTGCTTGGTTGCTGATAATGGTTGTGTAAAGTTGAGAACTAGCCTTCAGAGTATGATAGATGAAGGATGTTTACAATTTGATCAGTTGAAAAAGAATGATGATGAAGTTTCTACTATTACCATCTATTTTGATCCTGTGGAAATTCCGGTGCCTGCTCCCGTACAGACATATGCGCCTGAATGAGTAGCTCCTATAACTATAACTGTTCCCAGCTATGTCCCAAATGAGAACAAGGTTGCTATCCCGTGGTACTATGGGACTAATAGTCGAGGACAGGGGCAAGAGGTGCAGACTCCTAAAGAAAGGGGCTCAAGTATCGAAAATGTTGGAGGAGTGGGCGGTTTTTCTCGCAGCGGAAGGCTTTTTGCTCCTCAGACACTCAGGAAAGACAATACTGAATCATTAGAGAGGGCCAAAGGGAAGTGGGTAATAAATGATGAACCAACGCCAGGGGCTGAACAGGTACCAGAGGCAGAATCTGACAAGTCATTTGAGAGAGATGTTGAGGAATTCATGAGAATAATCAGAAAGAGCGATTATAAGATCGTTGACCATCTACATCAAACTCCTTCTAAGATCTCCATATTGTCATTGTTGCTATGTTCCGAAGCCCATCGGAATGCTTTGCTCAAAATTTTGAATATGGCGTACGTACCACAAGAAATATCAGTGAACCAGCTTGAAAGTGTGATCTCCAATGTTAATGCTGGTAATGGATTAGGGTTCACAGATTTTGACTTAACGCCAGAAGGAAGGAATCACAATAAGGCTCTACACATATCAATGGAATGTAAAGGTGCTATGTTATCCCATGTATTGGTGGACACTGGCTCGTCTCTCAATGTGTTGCCTAAGAAAGCATTAGCCAAGCTGGATGTGGAAGGGGTGATACTCAGACCTTGTGATCTGGTGATGAAAGCGTTTGATGGTTCAAAGAGATCTGTGTTTAGAGAAGTAGAGCTACCTGTCCAGATAGGACCCCAGGTGTTCAATACAGTGTTTTATGTGATGGACATCCAACCGGCCTATAGTTGTCTATTGGGTAGTCCCTGGATCCACACTGCTGGGGCCGTATCTTCAACCTTGCATCAAAAGATAAAATTTGTAGTTGATGGTCAAGTTGTTACGGTATGCGGAGAAGAAGATATTTTTGTTAGCCATCTGTCATCCTTCAAGTACGTGGAGATGGACGGAGAAATCCATGAAACTCTCTGTCAGGCATTTGGAACTATGAATATGGTGAGAGATTCTCCGTCTGGCGAGGCAAGAGTGGGAACCTCTATGACTTCATACAAGCAGGCTTTAGAGGTGGTGCAGTCTGGTCATACCGAAGGTTGGGGACAAATGATTGAGATACCTTTCAAGGATGATAAGAGCGGAATTGGTTATAAACCTCCTCGGGTTCCACTACAGGGTCAAGAGCGCCAAGGGCCAGTTTTCTTCTCAAGTGGAGGGGTCATATATCCAAGCCATACCTGTGCGGCAATTGAAGACGATGAAGATAGTGACTGTGACCTGGACAACTGGGTGCGCCCATGTGCCCCAGGAGTAAAGCTGAACAATTGGTTTTTGGAGGATCTCATCCAAGTTACTCTGCCAAATAAGTAAATTTTCTTTGTTTTCTTTCATTAAGCATGCAAAGGTCCTATGCTCTGCCCAAGGCATAGTGACTTTATTGTAGGGCCCCCATTTTGTTTTCATACAAGTTTTTATCATTAATAAAAGGACGTTTTGTATTCAAATTGTGTTCCTTGTCTTTCATTTTTATTTTATTAGATAAATAAAAAATGGCAATGTTTTCTTCACAAGTTTCCTTGCTTTTTTCTTTTTTCTTTTTCCTTTCAAAAGCAGTTTCTAAAAGCATGAATTATCATTCATGCAGAAGTAATTCTCTGGATCTCATTGATGATGACTCTGCTATGGTTTATTATGAATTCGATAATCCAATATACCAAGCCGAAGAGGGGGACGAGGAAGACTGTGAACTTCCTGAGGAGTTGGCTAGATTATTGAAACAGGAAGAAAGAGCCATTCAGCCTCATTAGGAAGATGTAGAAGTTATCAATCTCGGTAATAAAGAGGTAAGGAAAGAGGTTAAAGTAGGGGCAAGCCTGGATGAGAAGGTAAAGAAAGAGCTGATTGAGATGTTGCGAGAGTATGTCGATATCTTTGCCTGGTCTTATCAAGATATGTCGGGGTTGGATACAGACATCGTTGTGCACAGATTGCCGCTGAAAGAGGGTTGTTTTCCTGTCAAGCAGAAGCTTTGGAGAACCAAACCTGATATGGCCATCAAGATCAAAGAGGAGGTGCAAAAGCAGTTGGATGCGGGGTTTCTAGCTATTACTAATTATCCGCCGTGGGTCGCCAATATTGTGCCTGTGCCGAAGAAGGATGGCAAAGTCAGAATGTGTGTGGATTATCGAGATTTGAATATGGCGAGTCCAAAAGATGATTTTCTGTTACCACACATTGATGTGTTGGTAGACAATACGACTCAGTTCTCTGTGTTTTCTTTCATGGATGGGTTTTCCGGATACAACCAGATTAAGATGGCGCCCGAGGATATGGAGAAAACTACATTTATTACCCCGTGGGGGACATTCTGTTGTAAGGTGATGCCGTTTGGTTTAAAGAATGTTGGGGCTACATATCAGCGTGCCATGGTGACGCTCTTCCACGATATGATTCACAAAGAAATTGAAGTTTATGTGGATGATATGATTGCCAAATCACAAACGGAAGAAGAGCATTTGATAAATTTGAAAAAGTTGTTTGAACGGTTGAGACATTTCAGACTGAGGCTGAACCCGAATAAGTGTATTTTCGGGGTAAGATCTGGTAAGCTTCTGGGCTTCATTGTCAGTGAAAAAGGAATCGAGGTGGATCCAGCAAAAGTAAAAGCCATTCAAGAAATGCCGGAGCCAAGAACAGAAAAACAAGTTCGTGGATTCTTGGGAAAACTGAATTATATTGCAAGATTTATATCTCATCTTACCATGACGTGTGAGCCAATATTCAAGTTATTGAGAAAAGATCAATCAATCCGGTGGAACAATGACTGTCAAAAGGCCTTTGATAAAATAAAAGAATACTTGCAAAATCCTCTGATTCTCATGCCTCCAGTTCCTGGGAGGCCACTGATTATGTATCTCACTGTACGTGATGGATCAATGGGTTGTGTTCTCGGTCAACACGACGAGACGGGTAGGAAAGAGCATGCTATATACTACTTGAGCAAAAAATTCACCGATTGCGAGTCCAGATATTCGATGCTTGAGAAGACGTGCTGCGCACTAGCATGGGCTGCTAAGCGATTGAGACAATACATGCTGACTCATACAACCCTATTGATTTCAAAAATGGATCCAATCAAGTACATTTTTGAGAAGCCAGCTCTTAATGGAAGGGTCGCTCGGTGGCAGATGGTTTTGACTGAGTATGATATACAATACACTTCCTAGAAAGCTATCAAAGGGAGTGTGTTGTCTGATTATCTTGCCGAGTCGCCTATTGATGATTATCAACCAATGAAGTTTGATTTTCCTGATGAAGAAATTATGTTTCTCAAGGCTAAAGATTGTGAAGAACCTCCGGTTGAAGAGGGACCGGATCCAGATGACAAATGGAAACTGATGTTTGATGGGGCCGTTAACATGAATGGAAGTGGTGTTGGGGCAGTCCTTATCACTCTGAAAGGATCACATATACCTTTCACTGCCAGGTTAACATTTGATGTCACCAACAATGAAGCAGAATATGAGGCTTGTATCATGGGTATTGAAGAAGCCATTGATTTGAGGATCAAGACTCTTGAGATATTTGGTGATTCCACTCTAGTGATCAACCAGATCAACGGAGATTGGCATACCAACCAGCAGAACTTGATTCCTTACAGAGACTACGCGAGAAGACTGTTGACTTTCTTTACAACAGTAAAATTGTACTATATCCCTCGTGGCGAGAATCAGATGGCTGATGCTTTGGCTACATTGTCTTCCATGATTCAGGTGAATTTGTGGAACCATATCCCAAAGATTGATGTGATGAGGCTAGACAGACCCGCTCATGTGTTTGTCGTTGATACGACGACTGATGATAAACCTTGGTATTTTGATATCAAGCGTTTCTTAAAGAGTCAAGAGTTTCCAGCTGGGGCTTCAAACAATGACAAAAAGACTCTGAGGAGGTTGGCAGGAAGCTTCTTTTTGAATGAGGATGTGTTATACAAGCGAAACTTTGACATGGTCTTGCTCAGATGCATGGATAGACACGAAGCAGACGTGTTAATGCAGGAAGTACATGAAGGATCTTTCGGTACCCATGCTGGTGGGCATACTATGGCGAAGAAATTATTACGAGCAGGGTATTATTGGCTAACTATGGAGGCTGATTGCTTTAAGTATGCCCGAAAATGCCACAAATGCCAAATCTATGCTGACAAGGTGCATGTGCCACCAAACCCCCTTAATGTGATGAGTTCTCCATGGCCCTTTGCTATGTGAGGCATTGACATGATTGGGAAGACTGAGCCTACAGCTTCCAACGGGCATCGATTTATTCTGGTGGCTATTGATTACTTTACCAAGTGGGTAGAAGCTGCCTCTTTTGCAAATGTTACCAGGCAGGTGGTAGCCCGATTCATTAAGAAGGAGATTATCTGCAGATATGGAGTGCCTGAAAGGATCATTACTGACAATGGTTCTAATCTCAACAACAAGATGATGAAAGAGCTATGCCAGATCTTCAAAATTAAACATCACAATTCTTCTCCTTATCGCCCGAAGATGAATGGAACCGTCGAGGCAGCTAATAAAAATATTAAGAAGATTGTACAAAAGATGGTGGTGACATATAAGGATTGGCATGAAATGCTACCTTTCGCTTTACATGGGTATCGTACTTCTGTTCGTACATCTACTGGGGCAACCCCGTTTTCGCTTGTATACGGTATGGAGGCAGTGCTACCGGTTGAAGTGGAAATCCCTTCTTTAAGGGTCACGATGGATGTTAAACTTGACGAGGCTGAATGGGTTCGAGCGAGGTTCAACGAGTTGAGTCTCATCGAAGAAAGACGATTGGCTGCAGTTTGTCATGAACAACTGTATCAGAGGAGAATGAAACGGGCATTTGATCAGAAAGTGCGCCCTCAGACTTACCAGACGGGCGACTTGGTATTGAAAAGGATTCTTCCTCCGAATACAGATCACAGGGGCAAATGGACTCCTAATTATGAAGGTCCATATGTTGTTAAGAAGGTTTTCTCGGGCGGAGCCTTGATGCTTACAACAATGGACGGTGAGGATTTTTTGTCCCCTGTGAACTCAGACGCAGTTAAAAAATACTTTGCATAAAGAGACCCGCTGGACAGTAAAAAGAGAGTCCAGGCAAAAAAGGGCATCCCGGCGAACCAAAAAAAAAAAGAAGAAAAAAAAAAGAAGAAGGTTCGGGCAAAAGTCAGGGATAAAATAAAGAAAAAGAAAGTACACCCGGTAAGTTGAAAACCCGCAAGGGCAACTTAGGCAAAAAAGGGTATCTCGGTGGATTGAAAACCCGTAAAGGGCGATCCAGGCAAAAGAGAGATTTAACAAAAACTGCGATCTGAGTAATCTGTATTGCCTCGTCTCAATCAGCAAGCACTCTGAAGGATAGGAATCAGTTCAATCACCCCCCTTTAAAAGCAAAGCAGTTGGAGAATCTTGAAGATATATGAACCATAGCAGGGTTGAAACTCAATGAAGTTCCATTTTCACATTGCCATTAGGACAGTTTCTTTTCTGTTTTGGCAATTACCTCTTTCCAAGAATTGCTTCTTGATGTAAATGCTTTTTTTTCAGGCTCTTCAATCAATAAATTGTCGTTATTCAGAATAATTCTATCTGTTGGTTTTGTTTTTATATTTGCTTTGTTTACACAAACGTCCAATTTTTTGATAAACATCTGCATGTGAAAACATTGGGGGTTCTACAATAACATGCCTAAAAGGAAAAACATTGAAAATTGCTTTAAATGACGCGTGTGCTTAGTTGAATACTACCAAAACCCGTATTATTCTGGGACATATGTGCGCATTCTTTTGTTTGCAGGTGTGGAGATTTCACTGGATAGCTATGCAAAGATGTATGACGTCTTCAAGCCAAAATCCTTTACGAAGCGCAAATGATCGTTCCTCCCCAAGCAAAGATGATTCCTCAGCAGGAAAGTTATTCTGGAGAGGGTCATCCCCAGCGTATTTACAGAGCTTCATAATCCCCCGACAACGTTGTCAAATAGGTAGTATTGTATCTTATTAAGTCAATTCTCTCATTCAGCACTTCCAACAGCTACAAGCTTTTTCTGTGTCGATAACGGTTGCAAACTCCCTAGCCGAGTGGCCTCGCAGCTGATGTTCAAGACTCAGTAAGTGTCCAGGAGTTTGGAGATGTCGAATCTTCTGTAAAATCCTCTTGGGACGTTTTCTCCAGACCAGACTTGTATCTTGGGGCAAAATCAAGTGGTTAATCATTCCAAGCATAGAGCATCATGAAATTCCCCGACAGGAGTACTCCAGATCTATTATCCCCAACAGAGTGGCCTCCCAACTACTGCATCCTAGCTCAAGTCTCGGTATTAGTTTAAGAGTTGGAAGATGTTGGATCTTCTGTAAAATTCTCTTAAGAAACATTCCCTGGCATGAGACACTTTGAAGTGATTCTCCCCAGCAGAGTTTGTTGTAAGCTTATTTCCCCAGTAGAGTTTGAAGAGGCGTGGTCTTCTGTAAAATCCTCTCAAGGGACATCTCCCCAGCAAAGTTTGTTGTAAGCTCATTAATCCCCAGCGGAGTTCCTTGGTTGTAGTTATTCCCTAAGCAGACTGGTTCAGATGATGCCTCCCCAACAAAGTTATCATTTCCTACAGTAGCCTTAACAGGTTTGTCAGGTCAGTGCCTAGATCAGGAGGTCAAGTCAATTTGTCTTCCCCAGTACGGTTTGAGACCGCGAAGTCAATCCAGCTAGTTATCCCCAACGGAGTTGCCTTCCTTTCCTCAGCATTTATTTTACTGAGGACCTCTTTGCATTTTGCATATAGTGTCCATAGCATCCTCAAAACGCGTAGCATTTCCATTGAGATGGAGCATTACGCCATGGAAAAATTCAAACATATGCATGTGAAGCATAGGCCAGTTTTGATAACTCGTGCGAGAGTCCAAAACTTTGCTCATTATATCATTGGCAAAGCCAGAGGGAATGCCTCATTCATTCCTCAACAAACATTTCAAAGCAGCGCAAAGGGTTTCATCAGTTTTGCTCCCCACAGAGTAATATCTCTCAGCTTACAAGTCTCCTGGAACCATCCCTGATAGGATTCCTACAGCCGTTCCCGACCGCTCCCTTTGAGTTTTAACCATGCCAGTTCCCGACAGGCCCCGTTACCCATTCCCGATAGGTAAGCCTTGGTTATAAACTGTAGCCGTTCCCGACCGCTCCCTTTGAGTTTTAACCATGCCAGTTCCCGACAGGCCCCGTTACCCATTCCCGATAGGTAAGCCTTAGTTATAAACTACAGCCATTCCCGACCGCTCCCTTTGAGTTTTAACCATGCTAGTTCCCGACAGGCCCCATTACCCATTCCCGATAGGTAAGCCTTGGTTATAAATTGCAGCCGTTCCCGACCTCTCCTTTGAGTTTTAACCATGCCAGTTCCCGACAGGTCCCGTTACCCATTCCCGATAGGTAAGCCTTGGTTATAAACTGCAGCCGTTCCCGATCGCTCCTTTGAGTTTTAACCATGCCAGTTCCCGACAGGTCCCGTTACTGATTCCCGATAGGTAAGCCTTTGTTATAAACTACAGCCGTCCCTGACAGCTCCCTTTAGTTTGAACCTTTCCAATTACAGACAGGTACACTTGCCCATTCCTGATAGGAAAAATAGGTCCAAGCTCACCAGCTCCCGACAGGTATTTCACCAGTTCCCGACAAGTTGTTCACCAGTTCCCGACAGGTTTCCTATGGGGTCCAATGGTTCGAAGGTCTTCCTCACAAACTTTTCTTCCTTACCCTTATTTCATTTACAACATTTTCTCTATCCACACAGTGTAAAATTTTCTCGGGTATTTCTGTATTCAATCCCTATGTACCTTGAATTCCTGATAGCCGTTGCTTTCATCCATTTAGATTCACAGTTGATTGAATAGGGGCAGCTGTAATACCCCAAAATTTACCTCCATGTTTTCTCAATAATTGGTCTATGCTTTACTCATTTGCATTCCATAGTAGGTCATAGATTGCATAGCATGGCATTCAGCATAGGGGATGGGATCAGGTGTTTGTCAAAGGTGTTGATCATCCAAAGCAAGGGATCAAAGGCCAAGTGTTTCCCAACTAGCTTCAAGGGTTTCTCATACTCCATACAATCTCAAGTCTTCTCCAGAAGTGGATTGACCAAGAAGTGACCTCAAGACTTCATCCCTTAGACTGATTGTGCAAATTAGGGTTTTGGTTTCAAAAGAGCTTCTTGTTGAACTTTGTGGATTCAAGCATGTTCTCCTAGTGTTCCATATGCTCACAAGTGTGCAGGGATGGAATCTTGGCCATTGGTTCTTTGGGGAAGGTTTTCAATGGATCAGTTACTTGTGAAGTAAGCAAAAGTCTACTGTAAGGAGGAAAGTTAACCATGGGTCTTCAAGGGTTCAAATCATGTTTCCCAAGTCCATATACCTTTATTTGGTCAAGAAATAGCATGGATGGCATTATTCATCAAGAATCAAAAGTTTGTACAAAAGTTACAAAATTTGGAAAATGACCTATATTGAGAACTTTCCATTTTTGGCAATTTTTCCACCACATTCAACTTGACTTTTCATCATCAAGAAAGCTTCAAATGAATTTTCCTCCAACATGAAAGTTGAATATCTTTCTCTCCCATTTCCAAAAAGTACTAGAACATCTCCATATCATTTGTGGAACTCTAGTTATGGTCAAAACAATGCAAGGTGCATTTTGATGGTTTTCCATATACCACTTTTTTCCACCTTTTACATTTTGGCACAAATGTACTTGTAATTGGTTTTATTGGTTCATGACACATTACAACATCAAATTACAGCTCATGAGGATTATTTTTGGCCTTTGAATCAAGTCATTCCATGCCATGTACCTCACTTATTTCACATTGTACAAATTTGCAAATGGATCAAAAACTCACAAACCAAGCAAGTGCAAGGCCCAAGTTCAATTCATTTGTGATCAGCAGAGGAAATGTGAGTGGATCATGCTTATTTTGGGGACTTTGCACGTGTGGATTAGTGGTGGTGACTCAAAGTGCAAAATTGCAAAACCATTCCAATCTCATTAATCAAAGGTTTAATCACTTGCTAATCATAATCAGTGGACTAATGGAGAGTATATAAGCTAACTCATGCGTCCAAAATTAGGTCATGCATTCATTTTGGCTCAGAATCAATTTTTCACTCCACACTTTCTCCTCTTCGATTCTCTCTACTCATAAGAGCTTTTGGAGAAATTCTTTCACATTCTGAATCCTTGAAGTTCATAGAACGCAAATCAATCATCATCTGAAGCTATAACCAAGGAATTCAGGGGGTTCAAATTTGGAAACCATTTCTTCAAAACTCAAGATCCAGACTATATTCAAGCTCTAATTGCATTTATTTTGCAATTAGAGGTTCCTAAGGCTTGATCTGCAGCTTATCTCTGGTTTTCTAGGAGTATTTCAAGCTCTTCAGGATCTCAGGTTAGTTCACTTTTCATGATCTTAGAACTCAAATTTTTGATGTGCATAATGATATGTGGTTGTTGCTGAGCATGCTAGTGTGTTTAGAATTAATTTTGGACTTGTAACATGTGAGTATGTTGAGATTTAAGTTTTGGATCTAAAACTTCTTTCGTTCGATTTGCTTTATGTGTTGGTCTTTTGTTGAAATGAACATGATATTATTGATCCTCATGAAAATCTGGTTCGGACGGTATACTCGTATGCATTTTCTGGAAAAGTTTTTGTTGCAGCTCACCGGAGAGAGTGACCGGAGCTAGGGCTCCGGCACCTGGTTGTGTTTCCGGCTGTTGGAGGGTTTAAATGAAGAAGACACAATCCCAGCCCTTCATTTTGGTGATCTAATGGTTTATAGTGTGCCACGTCCTATTAAATTCTGGTTTTATTTTATTGATTGTGTGTGTGTCCATCCATGATAATTACCATGCACCACATATCTGGATCACTTATCTTGTTTAATATTTGATTTGATGATGTATTGGTGTGCGTTGATTTGATCTAACGGTTTATGTGGTGCCAGCACATTAAAAATGTCACATGCCTATCACGCAAATTGTATTTGTGTCCAGAATAATCATGTGTTTGCGTGTTCATCATTTATACCATGTGCTTTTGATCTGAACCTTTAATCATGATTACATTTTGTTTTGATTAACTAAGTGTGTGGCGTTGGATTGATTGCATGGTCATGATTGAATCTGAATGTTGACTGAAATCCATGTGTTCCTCTTTGACTTGCGCTGATGGACCTTTTGTTGTGGGCTTGCTTTTCACACCCCCTCTTTGAGCCCATTCTCATTTTCCAACGTGCTTGCTTGTTGATTGCACCCCCTTGCCTATTTCATTTATTTTATTTTTCACTCAATTGTTGCATTTGCTTTTTAATTTTTAAAATCATTTATGTGCATCCAAAAATTACCAAAAAAATCATGAAGCATGTTTAGCATTTTATAAAATTTTGTCAAATTTTATTTTCCATTTTTATTTTATTTCTGGCATCTGAATTAATTGTGTGATTATTTTCTTTTTGGAATTGTTTCATATATGCACACTTCAACTTGCTGATTTTATTTCTCTTCATCTACAACACATTTTCAACCCATTCTTTTTGCATTATTTCACCAACACATTGGAGTTCATAAAAACATTTTTGTTTCTTTTTTAAAATCACTTAATATTGCATTTTGGTCCCCCTCTTTTGTATATTGGTTCATGTTTCTCACTTGATCTTTGCTTAATTGTTTGAGTTGCTTAACTTGTGAATTTTTGTGAGATCTTTTGACATGTGATTGGTTTCTGACTTAGGTCATTTGATTTTAAATTTCACAATTTCTGAATGTCATATGATACATGTTTGCTTATTTGTGCTTAAGTGACTTATGCATGATCATCTCTTGACATCATTTTACACTAGTTGGTTTGCCATGCCTAATTGATTGAGTTCCTTTGTGATTCTTTGTATGATCTTTTGATATGATGCTGGTCCCTGGTTGAGGTCATTTAAGATTTAATTTTGCAATTTGTGGATCATGTTTGGGTATGTTTTAAGGGCTTGAACTTTGAGTTTCCATTTGTGGATTACTTTGATGCATGTCTTGAAGGTGTTACTTGATGTTTGAACTTGTATGACTTGAATTTGGTTTTGATATGATATTGATGCATATGCTACTGCCCCTTGAGTTCCTTATTTGGTTTTCATTTCACTTGAGCATGGTTGAATGCATTTGGTTTGAATTGTATGATGAATATCATTACCTTTCCTTTTGTGAACTTCTTTGGATCATAATGCTTCATGTTTTGAATCACTTTTGCACACATGAGTTGTTGATGATAATATGATTTTGGTTCTGACTTGCACTCATCTTCATCTTATCTTTCTCATTTCATTTTGATATGAAGTCCGTGTATGCTTAATTGTGCATTTCATACAAGTATGCTTGCATTCTTTCATGATTATCTTTGCATGCTTACTTGAATTGTTTTGCATTGATCTTTGAAACATGTTTGTTGATTTGAGTTGGACATTTATGATATGACGTGCTTGCTGCCATTTATTGTGTCTCTTCTCCTCTTTCTCTTTTCTTCTCTTTCACTCTCTTCCTACCTTGAGTCTCAAGACTTGATTAAGTCTTGGATTCTTTTCCCCTTAGAGCTACCTAGTCCAACTTAATTTTTGATTAAGCTTGGAGTAGGATTAGCATTAGGTTTTAGGTAGTCGTTCCTCCTAAGCCTCACTAACCATAGGACATCCACGCATGATAACATTAGGACTCTTAGTTTCCCTTTAGAGTTTCCTTTATGTCGTCTCTCTTCTCATCTCAAAACTTCTTGAAAACACGTAATAAAGGTTAACGTGTATTGCGCTTGTGCCTGCTATGTGGGAAGTGGGGAATGAGGGGCTTCCTCTCATTCTTCTAGGATACTTAGTGTACGTCTTGTTGGGGACGATGCGCGAAGTATTCGTTCCTGTATTTAAGACTTTGGTTCAATGCAAGTTACAAATAACTGTAAAAAACACTTCTTGCTTAAAAAACTTCAAACAAACAATAACGTCTTTCCTTCGGGAATTCTTTTCTCATCTCACTCACTCTCAACGTACGAACGTGCTCCTACTCGTTCTCTTGCAAGACGGTAACGCACTCGATTCAGCGAGCCTGCAACACCTGAGCTAGAACGTTAGCCGTTTCCTAAAAAACACAATCCATCCCTAGTGAGGGGAACTACGTCGCTCTGATTCTCATATTCCCGATGAGATACGTAGGTAGTGGGGTAGGGCTCATTCGAGCACTTCTTTTATTTTCCCTACATTTGCTTCTTGTTCTTCTCCTTTCTCCTTTCCCTTTCCTATTCCCTTTCCAGTAGCAGCGGAGCTTCAGACGACGACACCCTTTGATCGAGACAAGCAAGCGTGGATCCCATCGGGTACGATGGACGCGAGGGGGTGCTAATACCTTCCCTTCGCGTAACCGACTCCCTTACCTATTTCTCTTGGTCGCGTGACCATGCTCTTTCCTTTCCCCTCAGGTTTACGCAGTGTTTCCTTTCCCTCTCTTGGGATAAATACGCATTGTTGGCGACTCTGTTTCGGTGCCACTTTCGCGTTTGTACTTGGATGAAAATCCCGGGAGCGACAAAGATAAAACTTTTTGATCTTAAAAACCAAGATGTTAAGTGCTTAATGTCTTTTAATGAGATGCAATGTGTGTGGCATAAACGCTTGGGTCATATTAGCTTGAGGAGGATTTCTCAGCTAAATAAACTTGAGTTAGTAAGAGGCCTGCCTAAGCTGAAGTTTACTTCAGATGCTCTCTGTGAAGCATGTCAGAAAGGCAAGTTTTCCCAAACATATTTCAAATCTAAAAATGTTGTTTCCACCTATAGACCATTGGAGCTTCTACACATTGACTTGTTTGGTCCATTGAAAACAGCGCCAGTCAATGGTAAGAAGTATGAACTTGTCATTGTAGATGATTAGAGTCGTTGGACATGGGTAAACTTCCTAAGGCACAAGAATGAGTCGCATTCCGTGTTTACTAGTTTATGTTCTAAAGTGAAAAACGAGTTTGATTCTAAAATCGTTAGAGTCAGAAGTGATCATGGTTGCAAGTTTGAGAATCAGTGGTTCGAAGAGTTATTTGAATCTAATGGCATATCCCATGATTTCTCCTTCCCTATAACTCCACAGCAGAATGGAGCTATAGAAAGGAAGAATAGGACATTGCAATAGATGGCCAAAACCATGATCAACGAAACTAATGTGGCAAAGCACTTTTGGGCACAAGCTGTGAATACAACGTGTTACATTCAAAATAGGATCTCTATCAGACCTATTTTGGGGAAGACTCTTTATGAACCGTGTTAGGGAAGAAAACCCAACATTTCTTATTTCCATCCTTTTGGATAAGTTTGACTTTAAAGCACAAAAGTGTAATATGTTGGGATACTCAGAATGCTCTAAGGGCTACAGAGTATACAATACAATGAATTATGGAAGAGTCAATCCATGTTAGATTCGATGATAAGCTTGACTTAGAAAAGTCAAAGCTAGTTGAGGATTTTGCAGATCTAGAAATCACCCTTGCAGGGTCTGGAGAAAAGGTAAAAGATTCTGAGAACAAAGACTTAAAGAACACTAATAAAGATACATCATAAGCAACTGAATGTCCCCAACTCAGAAAAGTCAAAGGCATAGACAAATCGTTTCTAAATAGTTGATTCAAGGAGACAAAGATGAACCTGTCAGAACAAGATCCACCTTCAAACAAACTGTGGAAATGCTTCTGGGATTGGTGTCTCTCATAGAACCAACCTCTTGTGAGGAAGTACATCAGGACAATCAATGGATTCTGGAAATGTAAGAAGAACTAAATCAGTTCTCCAGAAATGATGTCTGGGATCTGGTACCCAAGCCAAAGAGGACTCATGTTATTGGAACCAAGTGGGTGTTCAGAAACAAATTGAATGAGAAATGAGAGGTCGTCAGAAACAGAGAATGACTGGTTGCACAAGGTTATAGTCAACAAGAAGGTATTGACTATAATGAAACCATTGCTCCAATCGCCAGAGTTTTCTAAGCTAGTGCAGGCAGAGTTTGTAATGAGTCTGATGCAAGAGCTAAAGTACTTTCTGGGAATACAAATAAATCAAACTCCATAAGTCACGTACATTCATCAAAGCAAGTAAACAAAAGAGCTCCTGAAGAAATTTGACATGCTAGATAGCAAACCAGCAAAGAGTCCCATGCATCCTACATGCATTTTGGAGAAAGATGAGGTAAGTAAAAAGGTTTGTCAGAAGCTCTATCATGGTATGATAGGCTCCCTTCTCTATCTAACTGCTTCTCGTCCATATATTTTATTCAGTGTATGTCTTTGTGCTCGATTTCAATTAGATCCAAGGGAAACTCATTTAACAGTTGTTAAGAGAATCCTAAGGTATCTGAATTGAACATATAACCTTGGCTTGATGTATGAGAAAACATCAGAATACAAGCTATCAGGTTTCTGTGATGCATATTACACTGGAGACAGACTATAACGTAAAAGTACTTTTAGAAACTGCCAGTTTCTGGGTAACAATCTTGTCTCATGGGCTAGCAAAAGGCAATCAACTATTGCGCTATCAACTGCTAAAGCAGAATACATCTTAGCATAACTTCGCATCACTAAAATGATTTGGATGAAGTATCGGCTAAAAGTTTGTTAAATCATTAAGAGTAACGTTCCTAGCCTTTTCTAGAGCATGACGTGTTTTAGTTGGCTTTTGGATTGTGAGGCTTCTGACAAGTGAAGTTCTCATATTTACGAAGTATCCATGGCCAGAGTATTCTCTTAAGAATGCTTCTGTATGTTGGAAACTAAAGAGTTTATCTCAATAATGAATTGTCAGTATAGTAAAAAGTGTGTAATTCAAAATAGGATAGTGTTCTTTTCTGAACTACGCCGAGTACTTGCTATGACACTTTGGGTAGATGAGAGATTCTTGGGATTAGGCAAAAATCTTCACACTTTATCCTCTGTCAGAATTTCTTTTCCGTTTATAAGTATACCTTCATTTATTTAATTGATTGTTGTTAGTTATTGAATACCTTATACTTTTTAAGTGTCCTTTTGGATAATCTTAAAATAAGAATTTTTAGGACGACCTATCTATTCCTTGTCTTATTTGTCTTTTGATTTTCCTTTCTCACTCGTTTCAGAAATGATGGTAGTCTTTATTACTTGTCTGCTCGTAATTAATTGCTTTGCGTGTCTAGAGTGTGATTACTCTACTATCAATAGTGTTTTCCCTCCTCTTTATATCTCTTCATTTCATTCTCATTCTTCATTCCTTACACTTCTATCTTTTCATATTTCCTTTCCATCCTTTTTCACTCATAACTCACCATGTTCACAAAAACCTTTTGCGGTGATGAGGATATCATGGATGTCATTGCTGAAGAACATCCCAACCTTCCTCGACTGAGGGTTGTAGATCTCAATATCACTATGAGTATGCAGATTCAGGGATGGTCTGGATACTTTGCAATGCTGCATGGACTAATCTATCCAAACCTTGTTAAATCCTTTTGGAAGTATGCTTTCGCGAGTGATGATGGTAGCTCCATCTGCACCACTGTTTATGGTGTTTCTGTTATCATCACTGCTTCCTCCATTGTTGAGGCTATCGGCTGTGTTGAAACCAATATCACTTTGGATCAGTTTCTTCTCAAGTACACTTTTTTAAAAAGCTCATTTCCATTCATGACATATATTCTTCCTGTTATAACCTACTAATCCAGCAAAACTTCTTCCCATTGCTAAAGTCTGGTTTCATCTTCTTCTTACTAACTTTCGACCAAGAGAAGTAGATAAGAACATTCTGTCCTATGATGACAGAACTTTTATTTACTTTATGGTTCGTCATGTCATGTCAGGGTCAACTTTCCCCAAACTATCTTTAACTATCTGAAAGACTCGGTCAATCTCTCAAGAAGTCAGCACAAGTCCTTCATACCTTTTGGAAGAGTCTTGTTTGAACTTTTATTATAAGGCTGAGATTGTTGAATTAATTCACAGGACTGGACTGAACTATGCTCTTGTGGAATAAAGATGTGAAGTCTATGAATTATAATTGTATGGTGTTGGTGGCTATGTCTGCTTAGTGGTTGTGTGTTGTTGTTATGTGTTTAGTTTTTTTTTTCTCTATTATGTAACCCTTATGTTTTGTCTGTACTCCTTTAATCATTATGAATGAAAAATTTCTTTTTCTTGAACCTATTCTTTATTCTTTTTCTTTTGTTTAACTATTCATGTTATTAGATAAAGCGTGTTGTTATTAGAACAGAAGATAAAGGTCTAAAATGGCTTCCAAAATCCTCAAAATCGTTACTTTGGTATTCTAAGCCGTCGCTTTCTCTGCTAAAATCCGGAACCCCAAAAAGTGCACAAACGACCTATTTATAGCAACTTATGTGTGTCAGAGATACACAGCATCGTGCAAAGATAGTCTGAATCGCTCCATAATGTGGCATGTATCCCGCCATGATGGTATGCATCATACGCACGTAAATTCTAGGGGGTGAAGCTTCTTTTTTCTTTTGAATGTTTCTAAGTCCCTTATTTTCCACTCTTTGTAGTTTTTTTGTTCCATTCTTCACACTATGGCATGACTTTTCTCATTATTTCAACATTTTCATTTGAATTTGCTAGTAAAAATCACGAAATGATGTCTGTCATCACAACCCCACATTTACTTTATTGCCTGTTCTCAATTAACCTGTCTGCACACTAAACATTTCACCATAATTAAAATGCCTACGCTTACTGATGAACATCACCTTAATTTTTTTATCAACACATTTGTTCCCTGCTTCAATCCAATCAACTCCAAAAAGTTATTCGACATACAAGTACTCAACCTATCTCTCATCTCACATATATGCACTCAATTTGAAAGGTTAATCACACAATCAACGTACAAAAGAATTTAAAAATGAATTTGTAAAGTTTCTAACTTAATCAATCTAAGTCATATCTAAACACACACTTTTGAGGCCTTTTCAAGTTGTAACACGACATATGTCAGGGTAGGATAATTTTAGGATAATAGGCTTAAACCTTTTGAGTTAGGTACCCAGTTTTCCTTTTGTTATCGGAAGTCTTCCATATCACTCTTTCTTGTTCACTTGGTACTAGAGAAATGTTTTATTTTTTTTATAAGAATTTATGGTTTATTTTCTTGTTCTTCTTTTTCTTTTTCTTTCTTTTTGACCAATTTCTCTAGTACCCAACCCCAAACTTAAACGTTGCCAACTTCCAAGAGCAACCCCAAACGTATTCTTTTGAATTAGACAAGGAAACTAAAAATTTCTACCTAACCCCAAAGAGGGTGGAAATATTTAATATTTCAAGTCGAATGGCTATATAACATGGTTATGACACCGAAAGAAAGGTTAAGGCTCAAAGTGGTTGGAAAATGATATAGTGCGAAAGAAAGGTTAAGGCTCAAAGTGGTTAGAAAATGATAAGTGTGTATTTATCCGACCAATAGACTCAAATTAGAAATAGTGTGAATTATAGATATTACTAATGTACAAATACCCTCATAAGAAACAAAAGGGAACAATGGAAATATTGACTAAAACCTTACAAACTGAGGTATCTGGAGATTGAGTACAAGTATCTGGCTTCCTTTTTCTTCATCAACTTTCAATCTTCAATGGAACTTCACTGTTGATTTCTTTTGTTCATTCTTTTTCTGGTGATCCTTTTTTTTCTTTTTTTCTTTTTCATGCTGGCACTGGTAAGGTAGCAAAATTAAAACTGAAAGAAACAACAAAAGCAAACAAGTTCATTAATTAAATCAAAGATAAATACAAATGAGGAAGAGCATTTTTTATAGCTACCTGTTACACTTCCTTGGATCATATTACAAAAAGGGAAATAAACTAAATTAAAGCTAAAATTGAAATAAATCTAAATAACATTGATCAGTGGGTTGCCTCCCATGCAGTGCTTATATAAGGTCCTTAGATTGACAATTTGCTTCTCTATTAGGGTGGCATATATGACCCATGAACTCGAGGAATCGATGATGTTGTTCCTATATCTTCTTTGGATCTTTAACAGCGACCAAGGCATGCGTGGCTTCCAATACCTTATCGATTTCTTCTCTTCCATCTATCTTGGTTCTAAAATAACTTTTAGGGATATGCTTTTGTTGAAGATGTTAATGTTGGATATCTATGTCTAAACAAATTCTTACATCTGAAACTTCATTTACGACCAAATCATCCTCCTTTTGAATTCTTGTTCTTTTCCTAAAGCTAGTTTCACCTCATATTTTTCTATTCTTGATTCAATTTTTCCATCTGGTTTCATGCATTTTTCTTTTTCTTTATCTTTTTCAACTCCTCTAACATCGACTACATCCCCTCCATCTTTGAATTCTATATATACTTCTTCATCCTTAGGATTATCTAAAGTTTTCCCACTAAAACTTCCATTTTATCGAGCTACCAATTGTCATGTAATTTCTCAATGTGATTTTTTAATATACTTTATGGATGCTTCAATGTTCTTGTTTGATGCTTCAATTATATTTTTGGATGCTCAATGTCCTTGTAGAGTGCTTCAATTTTTGAGTGTACTGCTTCCAAGTTGATTTGAGTTGACATGAATTGGTTCATAGCTTCTTCTAAAGGAGATGGATCCTTTTTCAGGTATTTCTTGAGTGTTCTCACTTGATCTAAATTTCCTTTGACTAAAATTCGTAAATCTGTTCAAAGTCTCTTATAGAAGGGATGACTTCCTTTATAATTGATCTTGAGGAGTTTCCTAGTTGAACTTTGAATTTGATTGTAACTCAAGTTAAGACTTGAATGATAATCCTGCATAGGTTATATGCGTTGAAGTAATGGTTTGGCTCTTTATTGTGTCATGTTGTAGCGTGCAATTTTTGTCGGTGACGCGACCACCTTACCGCAATGGTTGGAATTGGGTGCTACTTTCTGATTTCTTATTTATCCTATGAAGCTGGAAAGGAAATGGAAGATGTATAAAACTAACCTTGCACGCAAATGTTTTCTTTAACAAATGCTAAGAGATTGTGGGTTCGGGGTCAGATTATACAAAGGGAAGTTGTCAATCACCCAGTGTATATATGGTTATCCATAGACTTTTTATTGCATATTCCTCTTTTAGTTTAACTGCTTTCTAGTGTTTGTCTGTCATGTATTGGGAAAGTTTCTCCTTTGGGAGTGTTGAGAGAATGTTTTTGTTGTTTTTGGGTTTTCCGTTGTTTTTGGTAAGATACTGGACCTAAAGTTTTTGATTTGTGTGCTCGCTAAGTGTAGCGAGCGATTTTGGACGTGGTTACGAAGCACTATCGCTTTGGTACTACAGTTCGATTAATTTTTTATCCTATTGAAGCTGATGAAGGAAGGGAAATAGATGTCTCCAATTAACCCTGCTTGCAAACTGAGTTTGAACAGATGACTGTTGGTTTACAGATGCTACAAAGATTGTGGGTCTCTCTTAGTTTATTTTTTTAAAATAGTGCCCGGGCGATTGGTGGGAGGTTAAGACTGATGCTTTTCGATTGAGATGTGAAGGTACGGGATTTTGGGTTTTGGATTAGTGTGCTCGCTAAGATTTTTCTTTCAATCTTATGCCTACGTATTCCCGTTTACCGAAACAGGGAAATCAGAGCGATCGTAGTTCCACCTATTCTATGGGAGGAAAAAGATGTTTTGGTGTCTTGTTCAAAGCCCAAAACGTGAAGCTGAAAAGGTGGTTTATATCTTGTTCAAACCCTAAGATGTGAAGCTGAAGGGTCTATTTGTATCTTGTTCGAAGCCCAAGATGTGAAGCTAAAAAGTATCGTCTTTAGAGAGAATTTGTCATCTCTAAAGGGGTTTGTTTGTCACAATTGTTGGGTGACTGATTATAAAGGAGAATTACTTTAACTGGGATATGTGAATCCAGCAATGCCATAATTTCCTTTATAGGGGATTTTAACCTGAAGGAGAAGACTTTAACTCAGTGTAGAGCAATGCCATCTTTCCTTAGGAATTTCTCATGCTAAAAGAGGGACAGTGGCATGGATGTAGATGATCCAGAGGCTTGCCGCTTACACCAATTAGATGAAGGGAAAGGAGTTGTTGATGTTTGTATACTCTGAACGAGGCACAACTTTGATGCTAAAAGGTTGATTGGTTCAACCGGGGTTTCCTTATACAATTCCTAAGAGGAGGCTATCGACCCAACAAGAGGGTGATTTTAGTGTGTCTCGTATGAAGCCCGAGAGAGAGGCTAAAAGGATTGACTCTACAGGAGAATCTTTTATATGTGTCTTGTACGAAGCCCAAGACGGTGGCTAAAGGTTGGACTTAACAAGAGAGTCTTTTATACTCAACAAGAGAGTGTTTGGTATCTCGTACAAAGCCCGAGATGGAGGCTAAAAGTTGTAACTCAACAAGAGAGTCCGAAAAGGTTAACTCCGCTGGGGAGAATCATTGTACAAAGCCCAAGAGGAGGCTAGGGTACTGTTTCAGTTGAGTGACAGGTCCAGTAGGTTGGTTTAAAGAGAAAACCAGTTCTTATATGAGTACTGTTTGCACTCGGGGATTTGATTCGAGGATCATGGTTATTTCCTGTTCTTTAAGGAAATGAGAAATCCAATGGGTATTGAGACTGTCCGAGTCTACGGGTTTCACCCCCTAGTTTTGAAAAGAACTTGAGAATGTCTTTGAGACTCAAGGGAATTAGACTGTCCAAGTCTAGATTTTCATCTTTTGTACTACGTTTAAGAAACAGCAGTTGCAAGATCTAGACTTTTTGAAAGACTGTTCTATTAAGATGACTAATTTCTGTTCCTATACCTCTAGGAGGTCGTCGGGACAATTTGTACGAAGCCTAAGAGGAGGCTGGAAACTTTTAAGAAGCCGAGGGACAATTTGTACGAAGCCCAAGAGGAGGCTATCATTCCCGGAGGAAGAAATCATTTATACGAAGCCTAAGAGGAGGCTGTGAATACTTCTAAGAAGCCAACGGGTCCTTGTACAACGCCCAAGAGGAGGTGAGGATGCTTTTAGGAAGCCTGTGGGTCCCCAAACCCCGGGAAATTCAAGACAGGCTATTCACGAAGAATAGATCAAGCCAAGAAAGTTTGAGAATTTGGAAGAAACTCAAGAGATGCCATTCACGGAGAAAAGATCATCTCTGGGGAGTAGAGTTTCTTTGACGATTTCTAAAGGTGACAATCTGTGAAAGGGTTCACCGAGAATGCCGCCTTTCACGTCTCCATATTTTTTAACCCCAAGAGGAGGGAAGACTGTATCTGGTAATCCTATGGGGATCTAGTTTTGTCTATTTTAAGAGTAATCAACATGGCTTAGTGCTAGACGTAGTTGCCGGGGAAACTCTAAATATCTATACTAGTATTACACAGTTGATATGAGTTTATGAAAGAAGACTTACAATGAAATAGCCCCACAATACAGTTATATGTATATGAAAGCGGTAAATGAAAGCATATAAACACTTACTCGGTTGTAGAGCTTCCATGATGTTTGTTAGTTGTTCAACAAAGAAAGCTTTGATAATAATATTATATTCAAAATCAAAGGAGAAAGTGCTTTGAAAGAAAAATTGGGGCTTACAGCTCAAGGAGAGGCCCAAGGTTTATCAGTGATCGCACTGTTGTTTTGTACAGAGGGACTTATACAAGTAACTGAGGCCTAAGAAAGGTTTTCCGTACAAGGGGATGGGTCTTACACTCTCTCAAGAGGCCCAAAAAGGTTTAAAGAAAAAGAGTGGGGCTTATAACACGAGGGTAGGCCAAGATGATTTTTGTTTTGAAATGGAGATCGCGCCGAGATTTTCTTTTAACACAGAGGGACTTATACAATATCTGAGGCCCAAATTTGTTTTGGTTAAAAGGGGATTGGGTCTTACACTCTAATAGAGGCCCAAAGAGTTTTGAATGGGTCTTATAGCTCTAGGAGAGGCCCAAGGTTTGTTTTTCAACGGACTATGATCGCGTCGAACTTTTTGAAATACAACGGGACTTATACCATAAGTGAGGTCCAAAAAATTTGTGTATTTACAAAAGGGGTTGGGTCTTACACTCTATTAGAGGCCCAAAGAGTTTAAAAAAAGGAATGGGTCTTACTACTCGAGGGTAGGCCCAAGGTTAAAAACGACGATCGCGCCGATGTTCTTTTGAAAATACCCGGAGGCACTTATACAATAAGTGAGGCCCACAATAGGTTATTTTACAAAAAAGGCTTGGGTCTTACACTCTATTAGAGACCCAAAAGTGTTTGAAAAGTTTGATGAGGGTTGAATTAATCAAAACCCTAATTTGTTTTCAAAATGTATTTTAATTGAATAAAAATTCAATTAAAATGATCAAAATTGTTAAACATGTGTGGAAACAAATTGTGATCTTGGATTAATGTTTCAAAAAATCATTTTTTGACCTACAAAATGATTAAAAGTCATTAAAATTTACAAAATCAAGAGGGAAAAAATATTTTAAATGTCAAAAACAATTAAAATATTAATTCTTTGCAAAAATATCAATTATATGAAATAAATAATATTTTTGGGATTTTTTGATAAAATAAAATATTTTAACATTTTTGTGAATTATTAAAAAAAGAATCAACTCAAAATCATTAAAACTCAGAGAGAAATTAATTTTTGAATCAATTAAATAAAATCACAAAATTCAAATATTTGAATTTTCAAAAAAGAAAAGGCGCCAAGAACACCCAAGAACACGCGCGTGTTCTGGGTTTTGCCCATATTTGCATTTTCTCTCCAATCTCCCTGAATACTTGATTATATCATGCAAACCACCTATCACTCTGCTCGTTTCAACCTCACGATCATGTCTATGGTCTTTAATTTCATTTATTTTTAACATGGAATAAGAAATCAAGACAAAACCTCAAGAACCCTAAAATTTGCATGAAAGCTAAGAATTTTGATACACGATTCAAACAAAGCAATTAATTGAGGGGAAACATTCTATGCATGATTATGAACATTTGACAAAAGTATTGTGCGAGGAAATATGCATAGATTAAGAGATGACAAAGTTTAGGCTTACTTGAAGGTCGTGGCAGCAAGAGCAATTTGATTTTTGAGTTGGAGGTGTTACAGATGGTTTGTGATGATCTGAACAGCTTCAATGGATGTTGTGGAGTGTGTTGCAAGCTTTGGAACACTTTGGAAGTCTTTGGATCAAGCTGGAGCACTTCAACTGCATAATTGAAGCATAATGGCTAGGTTGATAGGTGATTTTGAGCTGAGGGTGTTACAGTTGGTGTTTAAGTGTTTGGACACCTCAAATACATCATATGTGATGTGTCTGGGCAATTGGAATGGACTGCTTATGGCTGCAACTCAAAACCCGATAGTGGTTGCTCAAAAACAAGAAAACTTGGCACTTAAGAGAGAATGAGAGAAACCAGTGCTATAACTGGCTTTGGTGTGTGTTGAATGATCCATTGGAACCTCTATTTATAGGTGATCAACTCTTGTCTTGGAGGAATAGTGAATGGCTTCTAGATTAGATCACATTCAAAGGTTTTGGCTTGGTGGCATTTCTTCTCACACAAGGCAACCTAGCCCCTCCCAAGAGCAGGGCTATACCTTGACCAAATTCACATTCTTCAGATGTTTTTATTGTTGTTTAATAAGAGAACTTGACTGAGTAGAGTGGCTTTGTTGAAAGTGCCCTATTTCACATAAATGCCTTTGAATTTCAAGGCATATATGCCAAAATGCATTAATCTCAAGTTGGAAGATTCCTTGGCTTTTGGACTCAACCCTATCAGTTGGATCAGTTGGCTTATGATCAGATTGGATGCATGTGGCATAGTGATCATTACTTTTGACTCAGAAATCGTGGATGGCAAGAAAACTCACAAACTGAATTTTCATGGCAGCCTTGGCATGGTGTGTTGTAGCAGCCATAACTCTTGGCTCAAGTAGAGTGGTTTCATGCCAATGAGTTGCTTGGATTGTAGGCAACATGCACAACAACATTGATGTTTATCTTTAGAACTGATTCAGCTTACATCTATGTGAAAAAATCCCACAAGTTTTGGTGTTTCAACACAAAATTTGCCTTGCCCAGAATTTTTCTAAGTGTTGGAAAAGTTGTACTTTCATGTTTTTAGTGATTTTGATCCAACCATAACTCAAAATTCATAATGAATTTGGAGGGGGGAGGGGTCAGTTTTTAGCTTTTGTAGAGGGCCATGAGATCTACAAATCAAGCTTTGGATGGGAAAAAATGGCTTTGTGGTTTAGGAGTTATGATCCTCCAAAGTTGGTACCCTTGCCACTTTATTTCATAACTTAGAAAATTTTCTAAGTTTTTATGGTTACCCCTTTTACAAGTTATCCAACTTTTCTTGATTTTTCTTGATGAATAATGATTCAAATCATACATTAACATCATTTTAGGGTTAAAAAACCATAAAAGTGAAAAATCTCAAAAAGTCAAAGTTTAACTTTTGTGCACAGTTGACTTTTTATCAGATGAATTCCAAACTGTGCGATCCTCTAGGAAATCATGCCTTTGACCTAAATCAAACTTGATGGACATATTCCATGGGTGTTATAGGGTATATTGATTCATGTCCTAGGGCTTGGGAGCATGTCCTGGTCAAAAGTCAAAGCTACAGTTGACTTTTCTCGCGAAACCCTAACTGTGGTTCAGATGAAATTGAAACTTGTTGCTCAAGCTTCTTGGATTAATCCATTGTTGCAAATGGATCAATGTAGTATGTTGGAGACCCTTAAATCATGTCTTGAGGTCTTGGCTCATGATTTGTCCCAAAAGTCAACTTAGGGATGAATTAGGTCAAGAAACCCTAATTCCTGATTATTGATGAATGCATCCCCTATGGTTAAATTGACTTGATGATTGGGTTTATGATGTCCCTTGGAGCATCATAGGTTTATGCTTTGAAGCAATGGCTCATGCCCAGAGGAAAATTTCCATCTGGAGGCCCTGGTCGACCAAACCCTAATTTGGTGACACTGGCGATCTTGAGGCTTTATCCGCATGGAAGGGAGCAGCCTTGTGCCTAATCCTTAAAGTGGGAGTCCTCTTGATCCCTTGTAGATATTTGAGAGGTTAGACAAGTTGAAGATCATGTAATTTCTTGATTGATCATTTGTCTAAGAACCCTGAGAGGGCCTGAAACCCTAAGTTTGATTGTAGTAAGTGTTCACCCATCTTTGGGGAGACTGATGAGGCAAGATGGTCCATCCATATTGTGATGATGATTTACAAAACAATGGGAAATCTTAGTGGTCAAAATTTGGGGTATGAAAGATGCCCATATTTAATCTTCTTGGACCCGAAGGTGCGAATGACGAAGGTGTTCGGGCATTCGGGGTGCAAGAGGATTAAATATCGAAATACCCAAAATTTTGATGGTGGTTATGAATGGTAGCTTACACATTCATCTTCTTTTGCTAAGCAATGATGCATAAAAAGGGTAAAAACTTCCCCTCGATCCTGGTTTCCTACCAAGGAACTGGTCTTAGTTTCTGAAATAAACTTCCCCTCGATCCTAGTTTCCTACCAAGGAACTGGTCTCAGTTTCTGATATAAACTTTCCCTCGATCCTGGTTTCCTACCAAGGAATTGGTCTCAGTTTCATGAAATAAACTTCACCTCGTTCTTGATTTCCTACCAAGGAACTGGTCTAAGTTTCTGAAGTAAACTTCCCCTCGATCCTGGCTTCCTACCAAGGAACTGGTCTAAGTTGCTTTTGTCAATAAACCTTATTGACAAGGGACGCTATACGTAGCGGTTTTCCTCAAACTTCTCGCCGAATTTTCCTGGAGAGATGTCATTTGATGGAAAAAGGATGATGTCATACTCGCTGGGAAACCCAATCGTCTGAGTTGTAGAGGTGCACAAACTTCTCTGTTTGGAGACGCCATTTGTCGACTCTACTGAGGAAAACAAATTTCTTTGAGAGACTGCTTCTGCTTGGGGTCTTACATCATACTTTTCTCGGGATCTTCCCGGAGAAATGCCATATGATGGGATCCAATTTAAGGTTTTCATCAGTGGTTTTTTTTCCAGAGAAAAACTGCCGTACCGCCGAATATCTGATTAAGAGGCTTTCTCTGGGGATTTTCCTTAATCCAGGAAAGCAAGGATATCATCTTCAATGGCGAAGAGTGATGTTTGTTGAATGCCTCTGGTTTTTCCGAGGTTCAAGTTATCAAAGTGGTCAAGGAGCCAACTTCATTCCAGAAATAAACTGGAGGAGAGAAATGGTTCAGACGCAGCATTTCCTAACGAGGAAAGAACTGACAACTCAATTTAGAGGACTGCTATCACTAGGGGATAAGCCCGACTAGAGTGATAGTGATGCAATATGAAATGTGAATGTAAATCAATAATGCATGATGTACGTATGTGTATGCTGACAAAACTGACGCGACATACAAACTAAAAGATGAACATGACTGGATACTCGGCCATCGCGCGGCGAAGAAGTACCACTGGTTCAAGATAACAATTCTACCTTGCTTAGGAGAGATAGTCCCTGTAGGGAGCTATGTTGGTCGGGCTTAGGAGATGAGAACTCGGCCGAGGCGTGTCAGATGAAACAAGGTCTCTGACACAGTTGATCCTTCATTCAGGCGTACTGGCTTTAGAAGAAATACTTTGATTCTGCAATTTAAGGCTCGACTACTTCTGGAGAAGCGACCGATGTTCTTCTGATGTTCAACAGTCAAAAGAAATTGCCGACTTTATTTTAAAAGCAAAAAAAGTTTTAACAAGTAAATTCATTTTTGTTTCGTTTCAAGATCGTTGATCATGTTAAAAACGTCATTCTGTAAAGCTAAAACAAATATGAATTGCAAATAAAAGCACAAGGGCTCAAATTTTATTGATAGGATGGAAATCAGCCAAATGCGTGATTCCATAGAGCATTTACAAAGCTAGAAAATGGTAATTTACAGGGAAAAGGGATACGTTGAAACATAATGACCACTATCCTTCTACCAACTTTGAATTCGGGACATCCTGAGCTTCTGTCGAAGATGACCTTGACTGGAGTTTTCCTGACGGATGATGTAACTGCTGCTTAGGGACTTGCCCCTTTGTTGAACATAGTTACTTACCATTATCCTTAACTTTTGCCTGGATTGTACTCTGATGTTTCCAATCCACCGGGATGATTTTTGATCATGTATCTAATTTTTGCCTGGACCGCCCTTTCGGGTTTTCAATCCACCGAGACGTTTTTTGGTCTGTAAGGGTGGTTGACTTTAGAGAGAATTTGGCATCTCTAAGGGGGGTATTTGGTCTGTTTGTCACAACTGTTGGGTGACTGATTATAAAGGATAATTACTTTAACTGGGATATGTGAATCCAGTAATGCCATAATTTTCTTTATAGGGGATTTTTAACCTGAAGGAAAAGACTTTAACTCAGTGTAGAGCAATGCCATCTTTCCTTAGGAATTTCTCCTGCTAAAAGAGGGACAGTGGCGTGGATGTAAATAATTCAAAGGCTTGCCACTTACAGCAATTAGACGAGGGAAAGGGAGTTGTTGATGTTTGTATGCTATGACCAAAGCATGATTTTATGCTAAAAAGTTGATGGAATCAAACGGGGATTTCCTTATACGAAGCCTAAGAGGAGGCTATTGACCCAACAAGAGGATGCTTTTGTGTCTTGTACGAAGCCCGAGATAGAGACTAAAAGGGTTGACTCAACAAGGGAGTGTTTTATACGTGTCTTGCTTGAAGCCCGAGACAGAGTCTGAAAGGGTTTGACTCAACAAGAGAATCTTTTATACTCACCAAGAGAGTGATTTGTATCTCGTACGAAGCCCGAGATGGAGGCTGAAAATGTTTGACTCAACAAGAGAGGCTTTTATACTCAACAAGAGAGTGATTTGTATCTCGTACGAAGCCCGAGATAGAGGCTAAAGGTGATCGACTCAACAAGAGAGTCTTTTTATACTCAACAAGAGAGTGTTTTGTATCTCGTACAAAGCCCGAGATGAAGGCTAAAAAAGGATTGACTCAACAAGGGAGTCTTTTATACTCAACAAGAGAGTGATTTGGTATCTCGTATGAAGCTCGAGATGGAGGCTAAAAAGGTTAGCTCCGCTGGGGAGAATCATTGTACAAAGCCTAAGAGGAGCCTAAGGTTACTGTTTCAGTTGAGTGACAGGTCCAGTATGTTGGCTAAAAGAGAAAATCAGTTCTTATATAGGTAACGTCGTACTCATGGATTTGATCTGAGGATCGGGATTATTTCCAGTTCTCTAAGGAGACGGGGAATCCAAAGGATATTGAGACTGCCCGAGTTTACAGTGTTTTTTCCTATTTTTGAACGGAACTTGAGAATGTCGTCGAGACTCAAGGAGGTTAGACTGTCCAAGTCTAGAGTTTTATCTTTCGTACTATGCTTAAGAGAGATCAATAGACTGTATATTTTTCGTAGAAAGATCTTGACTCTTTGAAAGACTGTTCTATTAAGATGACTAATTTATGTTCCTATACCTTTAAGAGGTCGTCGGGACAATTTGTACGAAGCCCAAGAGGAGGCGAGAAAAACTTTTAAGAAACCGAGGGACAATTTGTACGAAGCCCAAGAGGAGGCTATCTTCCCGGAGGAAGAATCATTATACGAAGCCTAAGAGGAGGTTGTGAAAACTTCTAAGAAGCCGACGGGTCCTTGTATAATGCCCAAGAGGAGGCGGGGATGCTTTTAGGAAGTCTGTGGGTCCTTGCACTAAGCCCAATAGGAGGCTGATGAACAGTTCCAGAAGGGGTTTCACTTGGAACATTGGCCTTCTGTATATGAACTGTTCAAGGGGGAGATTTCTTAGATCTAGTTATCTAAAATTGTTGTAAAAGAAAATTCTCATGGTTTAGGTTATGTTGAAATATCCGGGAGAACGTCGGATGTAAGGAGACGATGTTTTGTCTAGTTTTAGACGTAGTTGCTGGGGAAACTCTAAATATCTATACTAGTATTACACAGTCGATATGAGTTTATGAAAGAAGACTTACAGTGAAACAGCCCCACAATACAGTTATATATGAAAGCGGTAAATGAAAGCGGGTAAACATTTACTTGGTTGTAGAGCTTCCATGCTGTTTGGTTAGTTGTTCAACAAAGAAATTGAAAATAACAGTATGTTACAAAATCAAAGGAGAAAGTGCTTTTGAAAGGAAAATTGGGGCTTACAGCTCAAGGAGAGGCCTAGGATTTTAATCAGTGATTGTACTGTCGTTTTGTACAGGGACTTATACAAGTGACTGAGGCCCAAGAAAGATTTTCTGTACAAGGGGATGGGTCTTACACTATCTCAAGAGGCCTAAAATTATTGAAAGTGAACAAAGATGGGTCTTATAGCTCAAGGAGAAGCCCATGGTTTATTTTGAAAAGGGCGACGATCGCGCCGAGGTTTTGAAAACATTGTGGGTCTTATACAATGACTGAGGCCCAAAAGTTTTTGGTTTCAAAAGGGGATTGGGTCTTACACTCTATTAGAGGCCCAAAAAAGGTTTTGAATGGGTCTTATAGCTCGAGGAGAGACCCGGATGGTTTGTTTTAAACGGACGATGATCGCGCCAAACTTTTGAAATACAACGGGACTTATACAACATTTGAGGCCCAAAATAGGTTTGGTTTTCAAGGGGGTTGGGTCTTACTCTCAATTAGAGGCCCAAAGTGTTTTTTAAAAGGTTTGATGAGGGTTGAATTAATCAAAACCTTAATTTGTTTCCAAAATGTATTTTAATTGAATAAAAAAAATTCAATTAAAATGATCAAAATTGTTTAACATGTGAAAAACAAATTATGATCTTGGATTAATGTTTCAAAAATCATGTTTTGACCTACAAAATGATTATAAATCATTAAAATTTGCAAAATCAAGAAGGAAAAAATATTTTAAGTGTCAAAAACAATTAAAATATTAATTCTTGGAAAAAATATCAATTATATGAAATAAATAATATTTTTGGGATTTTTGGTAAAATAAAATATTTTAACATTTTTGTGAATTATTAAAAAAAATATCAACTCAAAATCATTAAAACTCAGAGAGAAATTAATTTTTGAATCAATTAAATAAAATCACAAAAATTCAAATATTCAAATATTTGAAAAACGACGCCAAGAACATCTTGGCCTTGCCCGCGTGCTCTGTTTTTCCCAGATTTGTGTTTTCTATCAAATCTCACTGAATACTTGATTATATCATGCAATCTACATATCAATCTACTCATTTCAACCTCACGATCATGTCTATGGTCTTTAATTTCATTTATTTTACACATGGAACAAGAAATCAAAGAGAAACCTCAAGAACCCTAAATTCTGCATGAAGGTTCAGAAATTCCGTACACGATTCATACAAAGCAATTGATTGAGGGTAAACACTCTATGCATGATTATGAACATATGGCCAAATTATTGTGCAACAAAAATTGCATGGATCATAGAGTTAGAAGAGCTCATTGATAGGTATCTGATTGTAAATGAATTTTAGATTAATTTTCTATATTTTAAAGCTTTTTTCTAAGTGCCTTAATGCGAAACTGCTTATTTTTAAGTGATTTTCGAATCAATGTTTTATTTTGGTCTATTTGATGTTTTTGTTTGTTTTGCAGCATTTTTTGTAAAAAGGACGTGGCAAAAATCGGAAGAAAACACGATGAAATGAGCAACGTCGCGTGTCTGCAACAAACAGTGAATTCGCCTGGTGAATAGGTGGCGGAAGGAGAAATTTGCCAGGCGAGTGTCTGGCAAGTCAGCTGGCAAATGGATCTTCAAATTGTGTGCTCTCTGGAAGTGTTTCGCCGCAACATTCGCCAGGCGACTTGGTGGCGAAAGTAATTCGCCTGGCGAAACCTTTAAGTACAACCCACGTGCCAGAACAGTGCAAAGAACCTTCATGCCTCCGGATGTGCAAGCTATTCTTCTTCTAATCCTCCACAACATTAGGCCCAAATCGCACCGTTCCTCGATTCCGCCTGATGTTGGCCTCCTACTTTATTACATCATGGAAGACAAAGAGGTTGATGTTGCTCAGATCATTGCGTATGAAATGAAAAATTTTATCGAGAATACACGACGCCCCAAGGTACATGCTACTGCCCCTATTATTTTCCCTTGTTTTGTTACAGCTCTTTGTCTCAAAAAGTGGATCATGATGCCCGACGTGATTAACGAGAAAAGGAGGGGGGGTTATTAATGATGACTATATTGAGCGGTATTGTAAGAACAAGCTGATATAGAAGAGGAAGGGTTCGAGTGTTGGTCAGTCATCCCGTTCGTAGCCTAGTGAGCAGCCCGAGGCTCTTGATTATTCGACGTGGGATCCTAGAATGCTAGCTGCATTCAATTACTCTTGGGATATGGCTGAAGCTTACCAGAGATCATCGAAGTTCAATTTCAATTGCATGCAGCAGCTATACCAGTTTCAAACCACTCCGCAGGAGGTTGTTCCTTTTCCTACTAGGACGAACTATGATAATTATGTAAACTGGCCTATGGACAGGCGTCCTTTCTTTTCAGGGGGAGGTGGTCCAACTGAAGCTGTTGATGCTGGGGGTGATGGTGGAGCTGATGATGATGATGATGGTGGTGACGAGATGCAGGATGATCTCCATGATATGGTTAATTAGCTGAGGCGTCAAAGTGAAGGATTTTTATTATTGTGTTTTATGAATTTTATTTTCAGTATTTTATTTTCAGTTTTTATATTTCAGTTAGAATTTTGGATCGCTTCGGCGAGAATTTTCAGTTGTAGTATTCTGGATCGCTTCGGCGAGTACAATTTTTGGTGTGTTTACACCAGTACTTATAATATTTCAGTTGGTGTGAAATTTTGTTTAGTTTAAATTCTGTTTTTATTTTATGTGTGTTTGTGCAAAGAAAGTGAAAATTGCCCTAAATTTTTGAAAAGTTTGTGTTAGCACAAGAAGGGTGCTTTGTTAGCATTAAACATTGATGGTGATGATAGAATTCTTGATTGTGTGCACAATCAAAATGTGAATGTGTTGTGTATAATTTTAGCATGATTGTGAGTTGGTGCTTTATACAATTTATGATAATGCATTGTGTTGTAAATACTTGTTCATGTTTGAATCAATTAGGACAAAACCACAAAAGTGAGATGCTTTCCATTGTTCACCAAAAAGAGAGTCGAGTAATCGTTGTTTTACTCGTCTTGTTCATGTTTAATCTTGTGAGTTGTTTAAATGATTGGAACTTAGAAAGGATCAAGGAAAATTTTGAGCACTATGAGGAAAACCACCGTTCCAAAAATACTTCGGAGTAACCTTGTGAGTGTGCGCGAATTTGAAACTCCTTTTGAGCCTAAAAAGAAAGATTTTTTTGTTGTTGTGTGAATCATGAACCCGAATGTTAACATGTTTGGAAGAGTTTTTAAAATGAACTTGTAGTATTGTTGAGGTTGGGGATATTGGTTTAATTTTGAAAGGAGAAAAGAATGGTGGATACAATGCATTCTCAAATGAATTCAATAGGAGAATGATGAAAAAGAAAAGGAAAAATCAAAGAGAAAAAAACGGGGTTTAAGAATCAAAGCCAGAAAAGAGAATGTATTGTGAGAATTAGTGTTGGTGGTTCAAGCAAGAAGGTTTGTGTTAAAAAGTGAAATGCTCTTCGTGAAAGTTTTTTTTTTGATTCAATAGCCGTGTACATATGTCCCTTGTTTTTACCCCGGCCAAATTACAACCATAAAAGTCCTTTGTGATCTTAGTTTCTACTTCTTTTTGATAACTTTGTGAGATGAATGCATGAATGATTCCGGATGTGGCACGATTCCTTGTGAGAGTGTTTTGTCCCGTGTGTAATTATGTACATAGTTTGTTAATAATAAGTATAGTTAGGTGATTCAACTTGAGCTTGTAGGAACTTGATTTTGCATTGTGTAAGTTGTGTTTAGAACTTAACTCATAATTGTGCTTGGATTCTATGCAACTTTGTGGAAATACTTTGTGCGTGTATGTGTCAAGTTTGAACCATTGAGGTTTTCGGTTGATGTAGTGCTTGGAATTCTTGTTTGTAGTTGTTAACACTAATTTTTGTTTGAGGGCAAACAACAAGGCAAGTTGGGGAGAGTTTGACAGGTATCTGATTGTAAATGAATTTTAGATTAATTTTCTGTATTTTTAAGCTTTTTTCTAAGCGCCTTAATGCGAAACTGCTTATTTTTAAGTGATTTTCGAATCAATGTTTTATTTTGGTCTATTTGATGTTTTTGTTTGTTTTGCAGCATTTTTTGTAAAAAGGACGTGGCAAAAATCGGAAGAAAACACGATGAAATGAGCAACGTCGCGTGTCTGCAACAAACAGTGAATTCGCCTGGCAAACTGGTGACGGAAGGAGAAATTCGCCAGGCAAGTGTCTGGCGAGTCAGCTGGTGAATGGATCTTCAAATTGTGTGCTCTCTGGAAGTGTTTTGCCGCAGCATTCGCCAGGCGACTTGGTGGCAAAAGTAATTCGCCTGGCGAGTTTGGAATTCGCCTGGCGAATTCAAGTTTTTTCTCAGGTTCTTTGTACTGTTCTGGCACGTGGGCTGTAGTTAAAGGTTTCGCCAGGCGAATTTTGTAGCTCGCCTGGCGAATTTGTCTGGGCAGAAAGTGCTATTTAGTGTGTGGTTAGATATTTGTGGAGATACCTTTTGATTTATCACTCTTTTTGTAACCTAAAACTTGTGTGAAGAAGAAAAAACTCCATTGTTACTTATTTTTCCTAGTTCCAAGCTTTTATGCTTCAATCCTTGAATCTTTGAAGATTGAAGTTCCACAAGCTTTGCAACTTAACTTGTCATCCAAGCTACCATGAGAATGTGTAGCTAAACTATCTTGTGTTGAGGTTAGAAGTAGTTTATTCTGATTTTATGTATTGCATTTGATCTTTTGTATATGAACAAAGTCTTTGATCAATATAGATGATGTTGTTTTCTCTTAATGATCCATGTGTGATTTGTTTTGCTCTAGACATAGATTCTACAAATCATGACCTAATAATTTTATCTCTTAAAAACCAAACTCTAGACATAGATTTGGGATTTGATATTCGCATTGTGTTGATCTTAATGATCGTTGTTTAGATTGTTAGCGTGAGACATCATCTAACGGTCTAAACAACGATACTCACGACTTTGCTTTAGACATAAACTTAGTCGGGAGGATACACGGTTGTATTGGTCGAAAACCGAGTTCATATGCTTGATTATTTGTTTATACGCAAAAAGGATTAGCGAAACCTAACCTTGACATGCTTTTATCAAAACTTTTACAAAATCTTTGTCACCAATTAATCTTTGCTACAAATGAATGTTAACAACAATTGAGAAACTTTTGAAACCATTGAACTTTAAGTATCACAACTATTGAACGACACACATCAAATATCGAACAATCCCTGTGGATACGATTAAAAACAACCCCCACTATTACTATACTAACACTCATGCTTACCACTTGTAGCCGGTGATCGTGTTTTGTGTTAGAGGTGTTACAGCTAGGTTCCAATGATCTGGATAGCTTCCCTAGGTGCCATGGAGTGTGTCTGGATGCTTGGAATGGATTAAAATGATCTGGAACTTGAGATGGCACCCCAACTGCAAATCTGTCAAAGGGCTGAGCAATTGGCTAGTGATTTTGTGATTTTGGTGTTCTAGATGTTATGTGAATGTTTGGATCACTTCTATATGATGTTTATGAGGTGTGTGTGTGTGATTGGTTTGGTTGGAATTGCTCTCAAACTCAAAACCCGATAGTGACTTGCTTTGGAAGGCAAATTTGGAAGTGAGAAGGTGATTTTGAGGAAAGCATATGTTTGATGACTTTGGTGTACTCAAACTGATCACAAATTAGCTCTATTTATAGTAGAGCAAGTTTGTTTTTCAAGGAATAGTGAATGGCAACTGCTGCATAGATTTGGCCAATGTTAAGCAATGAGAATCCAAGTCTCCTCTAGCCATTGACTAGAGGTTACGGCACAGGCTGCTGGTTCCCTTGGTCTTGGATAAGTCTTGACTGAATTCAGTTGGCAATGGCTCAGTCCATGCCACCTTGGTGTATGCATTGAATGCTCCAATCCAAAATTGGAGTCTTGTCCCTCTTTTAGGAAATTCTAGGTTTGGCATGCTATTTTTGGTTCCAAAGACTTGGGAGGCTTGGGATCAGAGTTGGTTCCTCTTTGGTCCCCCCTTGAGGTGTTCAGATGGATAGAGTTGCTTGGAATTGCACAAATTTGGTAAATCGAGCAAAACTCCAAAATCTGCCTTACCTTGACATTTTTCAGCAAGGCATGTTGCCATTGTCATATCTCATGTCTCAAGTGGAATTTGATGGAGTTCTTTGCCATTTTGGAAAGCCCTTATATGATACAACAACTGTTTGATCATAGTTGGTTTTGATACTTTTTGGATCAAAGTGAAAAATACCCCTACATTTGGAAAAAAGTGAAGGCAGATTCTGACTTAGTGAAAATTTCACTAAGTGTTGGAAAAAAGTGACATTTTCACTTTTCTTGATTTTGATCATTCCATAACTTGAAATCCATGGGGAACTGGAATGAGGTGTAGTTGAAGCTTTTGTAGAGGGTAATGAGAGCTACAAGTCCAACTTTGGATGGGAAAAAATGGCCTTGTGGTTTAGGAGTTATGATCCTCCAAAGTTGGTACCCTAGCCACTTTATTCCATAACTTAGAAAAATTTCTAAGTTTTTATGGTTACCCCTTTTACAAGTTATCCCACTTTTCTTGATTTTTCTTGATGAATGATGATTCCAACCACATATTAACATCATTTTAGGGTTAAGGAACCATAATTATGAAAAATCTCAAAAAGTCAAAGTTTGACTTTTGTGCACAGTTGACTTTTTGTCAGATGAATTCCAAACTGTGCGATCCTCTATGAAATCAAGTCCTTGACCTAAATCAAACTTGATGGATTGGTTTCATATGTATTATAGGGTATATTGAATCATCTCCTAGGGTTAGGGAGCATGTCCTGGTCAAAAGTCAAAGCTACAGTTGACTTTTCTCGCGAAACCCTAACTGTGGTTCATGTGAAATTGAAACTTGTTGCTCAAGCTTCTTGGATCAATCCATTGTTACAAATGGATCAATGTAGTGTGCTAGAGACCATCAAACCATGTCTTGAGGTCTTGGCTCATGATTTGTCCCAAAAGTCAACTTAGGGGTGAATTAGGTCAAGAAACCCTAATTCCTGATTTTTAGTGAATGCATCCCCTGAGGCTAAATTGACTTGATGATGGGGTCCATGAGGTTCCATGGGGTATATTAGGTTATGCTTTGAAGCATTGGCTCATGCCCAGAGGAAAATTTTCATCTGGAGGCCCTGGTCGACCAAAACCCTAATTTGGTGACACTGTCGATCGTGAGGCTTGATCCATCTAGAAGGGAGAAGCCTTATGCTTAATCCTTGAAGTGGGAGTCCTCTTGATCCTTTGTGGATGTTTGAGAGGCTAGAAAAGCTGAAGATCATGTCATTTCTTAATTGATCATTTGTCTAAGAGCTCTGAGAGGGCTTGAAACCCTAAGTCTGATTGTAGTGAATGCTCACCCATCTTTGGGGAGACTAATGAGGCATAATGATACACCCATATTGTGATGATGATTTGCACAATGATGGGAAATCTTAGTGGTCAAAATTTGGGGTATGACACACTCAGGACATTTCGAAGATATCCGGCACCACGGTGATGAATTCGCAAAGATTGCGGGACTTGAATTCATTAACTATACCTTCCCTGAGATCAACGTCATTGAGGATGATGACTCGTCCACTCCCACAGAAATATGGGACACTTTGGGACAACCAAGTGGCAAGTATGACTTCCTAGTCAAATATACTGCTCCCGAAAGCTCTCACATTTGATACGAGGACATCCAGCCAACTGGACGGGGAGATCCTCTTGAGAGTGAAAACACAATGGAAGATACAACAGGAGAGTTTGTTTATGACAACTCTGCATGGGAGGAAGACTCCAATGATCCTACGCCACCAGAAATTAGCGTTGTTTCTGAAGACAAACCAAGAAGGAAAATACCAGACTCTGTGATTCACAGAGGAGTTCGTCGCCACTGGGTTGCTGTCGATGTCCTGAAAGTTGTCCATAAGTCTAAGTAATTACCATCTTTGTTTTAACCTTTCACCTTGCCCATGTGAAATAGATGTTTTTATAGGGCTCATGTTCATTGTGTAACCATTCAACATAATACTTGTGCATTCATTTGTATACATGTTTAGGCATCCTTATAGGTCTTCTATAACCAAATTATAGGTCTTTAACTCCTAACTTTGATTGATTTGTATAGACTTAATTGAACATGGATTAACATTTGGTATTTAACCCTTCTTTGTCTACTTTACCTTATGTGTTGCATATCATATCTTCATGAAGACTTATATGACTTAAAAGCTACCCAAACTTGACTCACTTTCTGTTTTAGATCATCACTAACCATTCATGCATGGCTCATAACTTCATTTCACCTAATTGAATTCACATGATCTCAAATTGTCTTCACTTGTTCATCTTGTACTAGTTTCCATTATTTGTGTAGTATGCTTTTACTTGTTACATCATTCCACTACACATGATCTCATATGACCTATAATATGTTCATATACTTGTAAATATTCCTTTGACTCACAAATTCCCATTTGTCTCATGCATTCCTACTTTGATATGTCATCTCCAAATTGAACATTGTTTGTTAATTTTGTTTATATCTTATGTGATGTACTTCTTATGTTTCTTTTAGGAGTTGTAGGAGACCTATTGGAGGTTAATAGCCTCTGACTTTGACATCTCTAATATGTATTTGACCCATGTGAACTTCATCTTTCATTTACTTCAAAAGACATTAGTGATTGAATACTTTTTGAACTAGTTTTGCACTTACTTCTCTTCTAACTTCTAAATAGAATGAAAATGTATGACTTCTAACTACATTTAACATGCATCTAACCTCTGAATTTGATATGTTTGCAAGCCTTTAACTCATTTTAACTTCATCCACCTTCATTCAGTTCATAAGTCATCCAAGCTTGACAACTTTGAGTTGGTTTAGTTCTTAGTTTTCAACAAGTAATGACATGAGTTGTATATGAACATTATAGGTCTTTTATATTGGTTTCAATATCATTCAAATGTCATACGCTACTGACTTGGATGCTCAAGAATGATTCATTTCACTCATATGACTTCTTTTGGTTTGTTTTACCTAGAGTGTGCATAGTTTGAGCTTGTTTGACCTAATTTAAACATGTTTGCTCCTAATCATCAATGTGCTTCAACATGATACTTGTGGGGACTTTGTGCATGCATTATTGACTTCTAAATTCCATTTAAAATGTCATATGCTACTCACTTGCATTCATATTATGTGATTGTTCATCTTACATCTTCATTGCTTACTCACATTACAAGTATGCTTCATTGTTGGAACTTGAATGATGTTTACTACCACTTCTTCCTACTTGATCAATGCTTGCATTCATGAATCACATGCCATATTAATGACATCTCCATAAATTAATAAATTTCATTTACTTCTGATTTTGACGTTTACATATGCATTCGTTCGTGTTCATGATTCATTTGCATAGTAATGGCATAACTTGCATTTGTGTAATCATTTGGTGCATGTTTCTACATAGTTTGACTTTGTGTGGTACCCTAAACTTAGTAGGGATCCTTAAAATGTACCTACTGACCTTGAATGTCCCTTAACCCTTAGGACTCTTCCCTTTTGGTTTAACACTTGTATGCTTCTTAGGTTGTCTTCTTAAGACAGTTTGCATTGCTTGCTTTACTTTTTGACACTTGTTTTCATTACTTGTGATGATTTTGTACTAACCTTTTGTGTAGGGGAAGAGGTAAGGCATATGAGTATGTGGATGTTAATCCATACTCATTTCTTCTTTCATCTCTTATCTCTTTCATTACGCTTTCTCTTGTGTGAATAACATGATATAATGATTTGTGTACAACTCCTTCACACCCTTTGGGATCCTAGCTCATCCTTAATTTTTGATTAAGGTGAGGTAGGATAAGCATTAGGTAGTGTTATCCCTCCCCTTTCTTTGGACTTAGGTGGTTCTTATACTCCACATAACCATAGGACATCCATGTATGACAACATTAGGATTGTTAGTCTTCCCTACTTAGACTTTTTCCTCTCTCAACTTTGAGTCTCTTTCTCATCTCAAAACAAAAATCAAAACATGTAATGAAGGCAACAACTATTGTATGCCATGAGCCTTAAGTACATGGGAAATGGAAGGAAAAGGGTTTCCCTTCTCCTTTCTAGAGTGTTAGCATACGTCCTGTTAGGACGACCATGCGACTCATTCGTTCCTATGTCATAGAATTTAGTGCAATACGTTTTACAAACACAAAACAATCAAAATACTTCTGTCTAGAAAACACAAAAACAAATTCAAACCTTTTCATCCTTCGGGACCGTTCAGTTTCAAAACTTTTTCAGAAAAGGGCACGTTACTTTCCTCTCGTCGCAAACAGGCATTGACCCTAACTGCCGGACGCGAACTTAACGTCACTCATAACAAACGCTCAGACCTTGTTAGGTTAAACTACGACTGCTCTGATTTCCTCTCTCTGGTTAGATTGAGGATACGTAGGCACAAGACGGCGATGTCTTGGTGAGCAACCTTCCCCCAAACCGTAGTTCGAACTACGTTGACTCTGACTTTCCCATTGCACGAGGGAATACGTAGGCCTAGGACGACAATGTCCTATCGAGTCACTTCTTTTTCTTTTTTCCCCAGTTTCTTCGTTCTTTTCTGTTCCCGTTCCTTTTCCTTTCCAGTAGTAGTGGAGCTTTAGATGACGAAACCCTTTGATTTATACAACAAGCGTGGATCCCATTGAGTACGATGGACGCGTGGGGGTGCTAATACCTGCCCCTCACGTAACTGACTCCCTTACCCGTTTCTCTTGGTCACGAGACCATGCTTTTTCCTTCCCTCAGGTTTACGCAGTGTTTCCTTTCCCTCTCTTGGGATAAATACACATTGCTGGCGACTCTGTTTCTGCGCCACTTTCACGTTTGTATCTGGATGAAAATCCTTGAAGCGACACGACCTATTGAAGAAATATTCTTCTATGTGTCGACCTATAGAGCGTATGTGTTGACGCATAGTTGTTTTTCACATAAAATGTCAAGTTTTGATGCATGAAACCATTTCTTTGATACATGAATCTTTTCTAAACCTTTTCCAACATGTTAAAATTCAGTTTTTATGCATGAAACCTTTTCTTTAATGCATGAATCTTTTCTATACCTTTTCAAACATGTTGTTATGCTTCCTAATGTTAAGAGGCACAACTAGACTTAGAGGATATTGTCCAATGTACATAAATGCTAAAGTTTTTTAGTTTTGACATCATACAAAATATCCTAATGGAAAGTAACACTCACATTAAGGAGAATCATCTGGAGCGTAACCCTGTTTAATGAAACATGTATCCTCAGTGTGGTTATTGCGTCTGCAATGAGTACAAATGTGTTTAATCAACATTTACCAACCTTGGTTGGAACGAACTTTTCCACGGTCGGAGGATGAACCATGAGCTCCCCCGGATAAGTAGGTTGGATATTCATGGCCGCAGTAGGGTTATCAGAAAGGAGTGAGAAGTTGTTCGACATTCTTGCCCAAGAACCATGGAAAAAAATTTGTCTAGAGAAGGAAGATGTTTAGTCAAGAAGATTTGAGATCGAACAGTGGAGAAAGTTTCGTTAAGGCCTTTAAGGAATTTGAGAACACGGTGTTCATTTTTGTGTTTGCGAAGGTCTGAAACAGCACCACAGGTGCAAGGTATGGCATAGGTGAAGTCTCTGGTTCGTCTAAGAGTGTCGATTTGTTCCCATAACGAGGTTAATTTGGTAAAGAGTGTGGATACATCCAAAGAACACTGATGGATTTGGGTGAGTTAATCATGGAGGTCAGAGATTTTGAAGATATCTCCTTGAGATAAGTGATTTTCCAGATTCTTTCAAACAACGTGAGCATTGTCAAACAATAAGATTGACTGAAGAATGTTTTCATAGAGAGATCGTTGAATCCATGATAAGACTATATTGTTGCAGCAAAGTCAGGGATAAAAGAGAATGTGAACGATGTTGGGTTTAGGGGAGGTTCCCTCGACTAATTTCAACTTGTTTTTTGAGATGAGAGCAACCTTCATTGCTCTAGACCATGAACTATAGTTATAGTAGAAGTTATATGACAAGAACAAGTGAGGGATTTTTGTTTGGATGAAGGTAATAGGGATTGGATGGGTTGGTGGCGAAGTTTAAGAATGTTAAATCGACCATGGAAGGGATCAAAGGGGTTTTGAGATAAAGAAAATTGAAGAAAAAGTTGGAGATAGATAGGATTTTGTAGATGTTTTTAGAGAAATTAAGGTTTTTAGAGATGAGGATTTTCTTGATTTTGATGAATCAATAAAGATGGTGGATGACATGAAGATGGATGGTTATGGATCTTGGCGGTATTCTTGACGAAATCAAATTGAGTAAGGAGGTGAGTTTTAGGGTTTGTGAATTTGGTTTTGGGATCAAAATTGTTGGAGGATGAAGGAGAAGTGAAATTTTCTATAATGAATCAAGGAAGGTGATGGTGGTTGATGGAAGTTTATTGGAAAACATGATGAAAATTGGAAGGTATTGGTGGTGGTTGATTAAGTTTCTGATGACGGAAAGTGAGAAGAAGAGAGAAAGGATTGGTGAAGAGTGAGAAAGAAAATCAAGAAATGAGAAAAAAAAGTTTAGACGATGAAATGCAGAAATAGGATAAGAGAGAATCTGGTGTGACCAATGTTTGGGTGACACATATCATGAGAGGGTGAAAGAGATATGGATAATGCATAAAATCTGAGAAAGGCCAATAGGAAAAGAGAGAGAGAGAGAGAGAGAGAGAGAGAGAGAGAGAGAGAGAGATAGATAGATAGATAGAGAGAGAGAGAGAGAGAGAGAGAGACGGAGGAACCATGTGAGAAGGACATGAAGTGAATCATAAAAGATTCTTGGAAGAAAAGAAAAGATAACACGTGGGGAGAAGAGAAGAAATATCTTCTGATACCATATTAGCTTTATAGTAAAAGGAAATGAAACATTATTTTATTGATATGAAAAACTTAGAATACAAAGAAGTTATGGTAGTCTAGATATACAAAAATGAAAGAAATGGTAAAACTTAAATAGTAGGGAAAAATAACAGACTAATTCAAACCTAATAAAACCATATTAATGAGGCTATTTATTACTTAGTATATAGTTAGAGAGTTAGTTAGCCTACACTACAAGTTTCTATACCATGCATGCGACACACAATAGCATAGTGTGAGCTATCATCTTCATGTATAAATGTTGTAACTTTCAGCTATTGCAAGTAATGAGAAACTACTTTCTTTTTCATTATTTTGTGTTCCCCATAGTTGAACTCTCTCATAATAATAGTTACACCATTTATACTTGGACATGATAGCTCATACTATGATATTGTGTGTCACATGCATGGTATAGAAACATGTAGTGTAAGCTAACTAACTCTTTAATTATATAACTAACTTTCCAACTTACTTTCTATTATTTTTCTTATTGGTTGATAACTACCTTACAAAAAATAACTTGATTAATCTTGAAATCATAAGTGAATATTCATCTAATTTCCTTCATGGTGGTGGGTAGGGGAAAATTCTTATAATATATTCTTTGATAACGCCTTCTCTCTAAAACAACATGAAATTTTTATTCTATATTGACTTGGTTTCTCAAGTGTTATGTCTATCGGGGTTAGTTGAAAATATACATGTTTAAAAAGTCCCACATCGCTCAGTTTTGTGATTCGAAGAGAGATTGCAAGGTTATATATAGGATACAAGTTCTTTGAAGTCCCACATCGCTTAATTTATTGAAGTAAGAGGGAGTCCAAAGCTATATTTAGGATTCAAGTTCTTCATTCCAAAATGCATCAGTCAAAAGCACTTTAAGCTTGTATTTGAATTTCTTTGTTCTCTTATACTCTTGTATTAGAGTGTTGTGAAATATAGTTAAATATTTGTTTTGGAGAGTGTGGGTGTAGTGGGGGCCTGAGTTAGTTGAGGGTATATTATGTGTTGTAACAATTTTCACATAGTGTTATTATCTGGTTGTTTATTGACAACGGTCGTGGTTTTTTCTCTAATTTTGTAGTTTCCACGTTATGGTATTGTGTTGTGATTGTGTTCCTCTTTTTTCTCTATACTTTGTTTGTTTTTTTCCCAACAACTGGTATCAGAGCTTTTGGTTCGATCTCTGGGTAAGTGTTCTTATTATGCTCTATGGTTGTAGTTTTGTTTGATCTTCCACATCAAAAAAGAAGGGTAGTGATGTGAAAGAGTTGTTAAGTTGCAGTCAAAATTTCTGTTATGTAGTTTGGGCTAGAGAAAATTGATGGAAGAAATTTTTTTTGACTTGTGGAAAGTTCAAGTAAAATATGTGTTGATACAGTAAAGATTACACAAAGTGCAAGATTATGTCGGTGGTTTAAGACCTTCCTGCCAACAAGGAAGTTGCACCATAATGTTTCAACCTGATTTTCAATATGTGGAAATTCTTGAAGTGGTTTACCTTCAGGTGAAGTATACTCTTCTTTAGATGGAGTATGATAGTTTTTAAAACTATGATTTTCGGTGAAGATAATGTGAAATTCATGGAGTGGTTTAGCTTCAAGTAAAATTTACTCTTCATGATAAAATATATGATTGTTGGTGATGATAATGTGGAATTCTTGAAGTGGTTTATCTTCAAGTGAAATATATTCTTCATGAGCAAGTATAATAGTTTTTAAAACTAGATTGTCGGTGAAAACAATGTGAAAATTCTTGGAGTGGTGCAGCTTCAAGTGATTATACTCTTTATGGTGGAGTATGATTGTCGGTGAAGAAAATAAAAGTTTATTTATTATTTTAAATCAAGGTGGATATTGTTGGGTTTGGTTGACAATATACATGTTGATACTCTTGATAGCGGAGTATGATTGTCGGTGAAGACAATGAAAGCTTATGTATTGTTTTCAAGCAAGGTGAAATTTTTTAGGGTTGGTTGAAAATATACATGTTGAAGAAGTCTCATATTGCTCAGTTTTGTGAATGAAGAGAGAGTCCAAGGCTATATATAAGATACAAGTTATTTGAAGTCCCATATCACTTAATTTTGTGAAGGAAGATGGAGTCCAAGTCTATATATAGGATTCAAGTTCTTCATTCCAAGATGCACCAGTCAAAAACACTTTAAACTTGTATTTGATTTTATTTGTTCTCTTATACTCTTGTATTAGAGTGTTGTTTGAAAGTTCATTTGGAAGCGGGTTAGGGTCAAATATTTTAAAAAAACTTTGCTTACCATCTAAATAAATGGCGAATCAATCAAATTGGTTGTTTAGACTTTCACACATTTATCTCATAGATTAAACTCCAAACCTTTTTGCATGTTACTCATTTGCCTTTCCAAATCATTACCACTTCTTTGATGTCTAACTCAAATCAGTGGAGTACTCCTTTGGAATTCCTAAAACCCCTTCTTTGGAAGACTATGAGTGGCCCAAACATATTTGGTTTTGTTCTTCCTTATGGCTCTATTTTGAAAATATTGATGATTTCAGAATTTGGTTAAAACACACGATTCTTCAAGTTCCTTTATAAGTTTTAAGCATTGTTGCAACAATTTCTTATTACTTATGAAGTGCTAGAAATATCAAGATTTTTAAAGACGACAAATCTGTATTCAACAAACAATAAATAATGCTATAACTAATTTAAATAATTTCCAAAGAGAGATGTAGATCGATTTGCATAACCCTTTGAATAAATTTACCAATCTTTTATGGAACAACACCTAAATCTTAAATCTTCTTTGCAACTCACTAGACATCACCACCCCCATAACGTCCTTAAAATCAACATTCAAGTTGCTACAAACTCAAATTGCATCTTATATATTAGTTGAAACTTATTGGATCAAGCCATAGGTACTAAATTAAGAGTTCGACTTGCTTTAGACCTTTGGGTACACGAATGTGTTAGTATAAAATGACAATCTGATATTACTTGACAACCTCGGAGAAGACTATCAGTGTAAAATATATATTTTTTAATAAGATAGTGTTGAAGTACTTAGCAAGAAATAACTAAGATGATAAGTTATTGTAGTTACACAATTATTAAGATGCATCGCATGTAGAATGTCCTAGCAATATAGAGTTAGTTAATTCAATTAATTGGTTGTTAAAAGTCGGTTATATGACTTAGTAAATATAAATACACAAATGTAACTAATTCTCAAGTGGATTCAATGTGAAAACCATCACTTTCATTTGCTCTTTTCCATTGAGTTCTTATTCTCTCTTATCTTTCATCATGGCAACAATGGTTCTTCATTCACACGTGGAAACAAGAATATATGTACACATTATGGAAGAAATGACCACACTATTGACATTTGTTATAGGAAACATGGTTTTCCTCCATACTTTGGTAGGAATCTTGTTGTCACTAACCAATATTTCCTTGAGTCGAATGAAGAAAGGGAGGATGTTGATGACTCCAAAAGCTGCAGAGGTAATGACAACTATGGATTAACTAAGGAACGCTATGATAAACTTATGCATTTACTTCATGCATCAAGCTCAAATCATAATGCTTATACTAGCCAAGTGAATCATGTATATTATACAAATAACCAAGTTAGATAAGGTATTACTTGAATTTCATATTCCTATAATCATTCAAATCTTGGATCATGGATTGTAGAATCTGGTGCAAGTGACCACATATTCTCATCCATTGTTGAAAGAATTGAAAAAATGCAAGTGGAAGCCATTGTAGGAGCTCCACGAAGGAGAAGAAGATATGTAACAGAAAGGATAACAAAAAATAGAAGAAAGAAAGATAAGGTGATCACAAAATGATTGGTCAATTTTATTTCATTTTTGGATAACTGTACAAGTGGCCATACAAAAGATATATATACACTAAAATACAAGTGTAAAGTAAGATCTAATGTTGACCCTTAGATCAAATCAATCTGAACCACTAAAACATTTCAATAGCCTCCCTCAAACTGAGCATTATAAATGTCGATCATGTTCAGTTTGGATATGAAAGTATTGAACTTTGGAGCAGCCAATGCTTTAGTTAAAAAATCTGCCAATTGCTCTTGTGAATAAATAGGAAAAAGTCTGACAATACATTGCTGCACTTTCTCTCTGACCAAATGGCAATCAATATCTAAATGTTTTGTTCTTTCATGAAATACAGGATTAGAGGCAATGTGGATTGCACTCTGACTGTCACAATAAAGAACTGATTGCCTTGTGGATGTAATTTGCAAATCTCTGAATAAATGGAGTAACCATTGAAGCTCACAAGTTGCTGTTGAGAGAGCTCTATATTCAGCTTCAGATGAAGATCTAGAACTGTTTGTTGTTTCTTGGCACGCCAGGAAATCAAAGAGGAACCAAGGAAAAAATAGTAACTTGGAATTGATTTACGAGAGTCTATGTACCCTGCCCAATCAGAGTCAGAATATCCTAGAATTTGTACCTCAGAATCTCGAGGAAAAAGTAGTCCTCTTCCAGGATTATGTTTAAGATACCTGATTACACTACAAGCTGCATTAAAATGAGTCATGGTTGGGGCATGAAGGAACATACTTAACTGTTGAGTAGCAAAGGTGATGTCTGGCCTTGTGGTGTTGAGATACAACAACCTTCCAATGAGCCCCCTGTATGCAACTACATCCTCAAAGGGCTTGCCACTATCTTGATGGAGTTTGATGGAAGGATCAAGAGGTGTGGCTGCAGGCTTTGATCCCAATAGGCCAGAGTCATTGAGAAGATCCAGGCAGTATTTTCTTTGGGAGATAGTGATTCCTGATTTTGAATGGGCCACTTCTAAACCCAGAAAATACTTAAGAATTCCAAGATCTTTGATTTTGAAATGACCGTCCAATATTGTTTTGATCCTTTGAAACTCACTGAGTGAAGTACCAGCCAGTATAACATCATCCACATAAACCAAGAGAGTTGTGAAATCATTTACAGTTCTTAATGTGAAGAGAGAGTAATCTGATGTTGACTGTGTATATCCTTCCTTAATCAATAGTGTAGTCAACTTCTCATACCACTTTCGGCTTGATTTTCTAAGGCCATAAATGCTCTTAAGTAACTTGCAAACCTGATTAGGTTTGGTGCAAGAAACTCCACCAGGTATGGTCATATACACATCCTCCTGTAAATCTCCATGGAGGAATGCATTGTTTACATCTAATTGGTGTAGGTGCCAATTGTAAATAGATGCTAATGCAAGTAACATTCTGACAGTGGTAAGTTTAGCTACAGGACTAAAACTATAAAAAAAGTCAAGACCCTCAATTTGATTGTAACCCTTAGCTACTAAACGTGCCTTATACCTTTCTATGGAACCATCAGCTTTGTATTTGATTTTGAAAACCCATCTTTTGCCTATAGGCTTGACATGAGGAGGAAGGTCAACAATAATCCAAGTGCCTAGCTTTTCAAGGGCATCCAGTTCAGATTTAATAGCAGATAACCAATTGTCAGACAAACTAGCTTCTTTGTATGTTTTTGGTTCAACATTATGGGTGAGTGAAACAGAAAAAGCATGTTGAGATGGAGATAAATGTGAGAAAGAATGGAAATGAGTGATAGGATATAAAGTACCTGAGGATATTGATTCATTTGAGTCATGAGAAGCATTGCATACATAATCTGCTAAATAAGAAGGGGTGTGTCTTTGTCTGACAGGTTTGGAGTATTGGTTTGTTTGTTAGGTAAAAGGATGTTCAGTAGGGATGGTCATAGGTGAATCTTGTGTTTCATTGATAGGTATAGCAGGTGGGGTGGGTTTTAAGGAATCAGAAGGTACATGCATATGTTGGGAAGACTCAGAATTAGGTGTTTCAATAGGTTCAGAGGTGACAGTTGGTACAAAAGCTGGTATGTGTGTTGGTGAATTAACCAGAGGGTAATCACATGTATTGTTTGTGGGATAATGGTAATTCCAACTGGCAGGTTTAGAAGGTGGGTTATATGGCAGGATGTTTTCATGGTGTTTAGTGTGTCTAGATACAAAAATTTATTTGTTATTAATGTCATATAGAATGAAACCGTTTACTCCAGGTTTAAATCCAAGAAAAATACAGGTTCTACCTGTTGGATCAAGTTTGGTTCTGTGAGATTGAATGGTGGAGGTATATACAAGTGAACCAAAAACTTTTAGAATTTGTAAGTCAGGTAGTTTTTGATGTAAGATAGAATATGGTGATTTATTATTGAGGATAGGGCTAGCTACTCTATTCATAATAAAGACAGTATGGGACACAACATAACACCAAAAATATTTGGGTAAATTTGAATGAAACAAGAGTGCTCTTCCTATATTGAGGATTTGTTGGTGTTTTCTCTCCACTCTTCCATTCTGTTGTAGAGATTCAACACAAGTGGTTTGGTGTATGATGCCTTTTGAGGCATAAAATTGGGGCATAAGAAACTCTTGACCATTGTCAGTCCTAATGGTCTTAACTTTTGTATTGTGTTGTGTGTGTATCAGATTAACAAAGTTCATTATGTGTTGCCTAGCTTCTGATTTAGATTTCATTAAAGTGAGCCATGTATATCTACTATGGTCATCAACAGCAGTAAGGAAATAGGAAAAACCATGAATAGACTTGATTGAAAGTGGTCCCCATATATCAAAATGTATCAAGTAAAAAACATGAAGAGCTTTATTAGAACTTCTATGAAATGGTAAATTTCTATGTTTAGCTAAATGACATATATCACAAGTTCCCTTTGGATCAACAACAACAAAAGGAAAATCAGATTGAAGAAGTTGCATTCTAGAACTAGAAAAGTGGCCTAATCTAAAATGCCACAAAGCTTGGTCAGGTATGGTAATGGCATGGGAAACTGAAATACCAGGTGGAATGGATGTATTCTCATTTTGCAGATTGAGGTAGTACAAGCCTTCAATGAAGTCAGCTGAACCAATCATCTTCAGTGAATGAGGATCCTGAATTAAACAATGTGAATTAGCGAATTTAACAATGCAAGGTAACTCAAGGCAAAGTTTTGACACATATATTAAATTCAAGGAAAATTGAGGGACATACAGGACATGTTTAATAACTAATTGAGTAGTAAACCTGATGGTACCCATTTGATTAGCTATGGCAAAGTTACCATTGGGTAATTTGATGTTAACAGGTTTTATGTCATGTAGAGATTCAAACCAATGAGAAAAACCACAAATGTGGTCACTTGCTCCAGAATCAACAACCCAAGAACTCAAAATGGAACTATTCAAGCAAACAGAAGTGGTAATGTTACCTGTATTGGCCACTGAATGTAATTCTTTCACCTGATTCAAGGTACTTGATTGTTTGTTGCCATTAGAGCCTTGTAGAATAGTCATAAGTGTTTGATATTGTTCAGCTGTAAGTTGTGGTGGTGGCTGATCAGAATCTCCAGGAATCTCTGTATTTTGACCATCAAGAGTTTGTTCAGTAGTGAGATTATGAGCATTAGAGCTAGAATTGCGTTGCAAATGAGGTGGCACGCCATGTTTGCAATAACAGGTGTCTATGGTATGACCTGACTTTCCACAGTGTGTGCAAATTCTTTGTCCATGTTTCTTGAATGAAGGTTTTCTACTATCAGTAACATTAATCAATGCCTTGGAATCATCATCCGGTGAAACAGAAATGTGTAGATTAGGCGAAACTTGACGCTCATGTTGAATGACCATAGAAAAGATCTTGTTTAATGGAGGTAAAGGATCGAGAAGCAAAATTTGTGATCTCACTACGTTATATTCTTCATTCAAGCCAGTCAAAAAACGTATAACGTGTAACATATTATGATTATTCCTAGCACTACACATAGCATCGCAAGAACAACGAACTCTACAAGAACAATGAGGGATAGGCATGTATAATTCTAATTCCTCCCAGAGTATCTTGAGTTGGGAAAAGAAATCTGTTACCGTACGATTGTCCTGCTTCAAAGAATAGATTTCTTGTTGCAATTCTGAAATCCAAATCAAGTCACCTTGTACGAAGCGTTCTTTCAAATCATTCCAAATGTCGATGGCATTCTCCATGAAGACGATCGATTGGCCTATCGAATCAGACACAGAACGCATGATCCAAGAATGCATGAGCATATTGCAGTGAGTCCAGGCGCGAAAGGATGGATCAAATGAATCAGTAGGAACTAGAATCGTGCCATCAACAAAATCAAACTTCATCTTTCCACCAAGAGCTCTGCGCATCGATCTTGCCCAGCTATGGTAATTGGAACCATTAAGAACCGGAGTAATGGAAATTGACGAAGGACCGTCACTTGGATGCACATAGTATGGACTTGTGGGATTAAGAATAGGATCGGAAGAATTGGAGGCGGAAGCGTTATTACGCGGAGGAGCCATGGATGCACAGGCTCAATGACACCATGTTGAAAGAATTGAAAAAATGCACGTGGAAGCCATTGTAGGAGCTCCACGAAGGAGAAGAAGATATCTAACAGAAAGGATAATAGAAAATAGAAGAAAGAAAGATAAGGTGATCACAAAATGATTGGTTAATTTTATTTCATTTTTGGATTACTGTACAAGTGGCCATACAAAAGATATATATACACTAAAATACAAGTGTAAAGTAAGATCTAATGTTGACTCTTAGATCTAATCAATCTGAACCACTAAAACATTTCAACATCCATGAAATTTTTTTATGATTACAAGAAAATTATGTCAGTCAATATTTTATGATGATTACAAGAACATTATGAAAGTGTTTGGATCATTATGTTATAAATCCACTATACAGAGCCCTAGAACAAAATTAGACCCTATAGCAAGGAAATGTGTTTTCTTGGGTTAGAAGACAAATGTTAAAGGAGTTGTTTTGTTGGATCTAAATACCAAAACCAGCTTCCTATCTATATATGCTATACATCAAGATCATATTTTACCTTATCGTAACGAAAATCAACAATTTCAATTGACATATTACTCAGACAAAACCCACATCCTGATATTAACCTTACACCTGATTCAACCAACAATCCTGACCAACCTAAAACCAAAAGATCATATGTGACTTTGATGACTAATCAACATATCCACATGTAGATGAAAACCAAATAACTAATCCACAAAACCTGAGAAGATCAAAGAGACCTATACACAAACCAATCCATTTGTCTGATTACATTTACAATCTCTTAAAGTAATCAACTAATCAAACATCTTATGATATTCTATAACTTTTTAATCATTTTCATTTTTTTGAATAATTCACCTGCTTTACAACAACATTTTGCACTATCTCTATATGTTACTATTGAGCCAACAAGTTACAAATAATATAAAAAACATGAGTGTTGGATCAAGGCCATGAATTCTGATATTGATACATTAAAACTCAATAAGATCTGGATTTTTGTTGATCCACCACTCAATGTTAAACCTATTGGAAGTAAATGGGTTTATAAAGTGAAGCATAAATCAGGTGGGATAATCGATAGACATAAAGCTAAATTAGTAGCCAAATTATATAATCAATTGGAAAGGCTTAATTTATTTAATACTTTCTCACTAGTTGCAAAGATTAATACTCCGAGAACATTACTTGTATTAGCCTCTATCAATTCTTGGCATTTACACAAACTATATGTAAACAATGTTTTTTTTTTTTGCATAGATATTTGCATGGAGAAGTGTACATGTTAGTTCCACAAGGAGTTGCCAGTCCCAAACCAAATCAGGTGTGTAAGATACTAAAATCACTTTATGGACTGAAACAGGCCAACACTAAGTGGTATGAAAAATTGACAGTTTTTCTAATCTCTCAAGGTTACAAACAATCCAACTTTGACCACTTTCTATTCATTCTCCTCAAGGGAACATCCTTTATTGCACTCTTAGTGTATGTGTATGATGTAATTGAAGGTTCCATGGTTTTAAGATTGGCAACAATTTTGGTAAAACATGGGTAATTTGGAAAACATGCCAGAAGTTGAGCAATATGTCATGACATCGTGACCAACTGGTACAACATAATCTGTTGTTGTGTTTTCTGACGATGTTTTGACAGATATTGTGACATTTTATATCATAACTTCAGAACAGTTATGCATTTTATATCTTTGAAGATTTGATTTTAAAATATGATATTCTGGATGTTTTGAGTCCTTTTCAGGCGCAGCTAACCAAGGATATTTTAGGAACATTGCAGTTTTGGTTTGGTTTCATAAAAAGGATCTTGGAGACTTTTTAGAAAACTTTGAAGATTTGTTCCTAAGTTTGTGGAGAAGATTGTGCAGGTGGCTTACAACTGAAAGAATAGATTTGATTGAAGACTCTAAGCCCATACTGCTAGAGTCTATATAAAGAAACTCACTAAACCTAAAATCGCGTGGAAGTATCATTGAAGAAACCGTGAGTGTACAAATAAGGGTTTAGGGTTTGAGAGTTCTTTTAGTGTGTTGCTCTATTGTGTGTCACTCATGTGTCTTCTGATACATTGAGATAGACTGTTTGTTAATTGTGAGTCATTCAATCATCTTCTTGATGCTTGAACTGGACTGAGTGTATTGAGTTGTAAGTGTCCACTCTAAGCTTTTAAGCAAGAGTGTATTGTCCTTGATTGAAGCTTTTAAGCAAGATTAAGTATTGTCTTTGAAGTCTGTCTTCTATTGGTTTATTATTAGATCTTATCACTACTGTTGTGATTGAGGGAAGTGACAGAGGATTCTCATATCTAGGCGTGTCTTAGGAAGAAATTGCACTAGGTAGGGATTAAGTGAAGTTGTAAACTGAGATTGTTTAGCTTTGAATTAATACTACTAATAGTAGATTTCTTTCCTGGCTTGGTATCCCCCAGATGTAGGTGATGTTGCACCGAACTGGGTTAACAATTATTTGTGTTTTTATTATATTCTTATTGTATTTATTATCTTGTCCTTAAGTGTTTAATAGTTTAGATATTAGTGTCGTGACATCTCTTTCGACATCTCATATTTGATACCAAAATTTCAATTGGTATCAGAGCAGGCATCCTGCTCTGTATCTGGGTGAGATCTAGGGAAGTTACTTTCTGGTACAATGGACAAGGAGGGAGGATTTGTTAACATACCACCTATCCTGTATAGAACCAATTATGACTATTGGAAAGCACGTATGGTGGCCTTTCTGAAGTCTATGGACAACAAGTCCTGGAAAGTTGTGATAAAGGGATGGGAATATCCTGTTGTTCTGGACAAGGATGGAAAGAAGACCTCTGAGTTGAAACCTGGAGAAGAATGGACTAAAGAAGAGGATGAACTAGCTCTGGGAAATTCCAAAGCCCTGAATGCACTATTCAATGGAGTGGATAAGAACATCTTCAGATTGATTAACACTTGTGTGGTGGCCAAAGATGCTTTGGGAAATACTGAAAACTACTCATGAAGGTACATCTAAAGTGAAGATGTCAAAACTTCAGCTGATCACTACAAAATTTGAAAACTTGAGAATGAAAGAGGATGAAAGCATTCATGACTTTCATATGAATATCCTAGAGATAGCCAATGCATCTAGTGCTTTAGGAGAGAGGATGTCAGAGGAAAAACTACTACGGAAGATTCTCAGGTCTCTTCCCAAAAGATTTAACATGAAATTTACTGCTATAGAAGAGGCCCGTGACATCAACAGCATGAGAGTGGATGAACTTGTTGGATCTCTTCAAACCTTTGAACTAGGTATTAGTGATAGATCTGAAAAGAAGAACAAAAGCATAACCCTTATGTCCAATACTGAAGTTGGAGATGATGAATTTGATTTGGATACTGAAGAAGGATTATCAAATGCCATTGTGCTTCTTGGGAGGCTATTCAACAAGGTTGTGAAAAGGATGGACATAAGAGGAAGATCAGGTGTCAAGAACATCACATCTGACACCAGAAATAACAATGACTCTCTAAAGAATGCCAGGACTAAAGAGAAGTCAAGTCAAAACAAAGGCATACAATGTTATAAGTGTGAGGGTTTTGGTCACATCAAGTCAGAATGTCCCACATTTCTAAAGAAACAGAAAAAGGGGTTGTCTGTATCGTGGTCTGATGATGATGAGTCAGAAGATGAATCTAACTCTAAGACTGTCAATCTAGTGACTACTCTCTCTGGTAGATGGGCTGATGAAGAAGAATCTTATGCAGAAAATGTCCTCTATAAAGATCTGGATGTGTTTTACAAGGAAACTTGTGATAAATGTGAAGAAAGTCTTAAGATAGAGGAAAATCAGAGGACGATCATAGCTGAACTGGAGAATGAGAGAAAGGAACTTCTATGTACTGTTTATCATTTGCAGGATGAGGTAACTCTCTTGAACTCTAAGCTTAATAATATGACATACTCATTAAGAAGGATGGAAAATGGATATAGTATGATGGAAGAGTATGGAGATACAAGAGGTAATTATCCATCTGATGATCAACAACACAAAAGGACTATACAAAGGATCTTTCCTTCTGGAAAGAAGAAGATGATCACGATGTCCAACCATATGTTACAACATCCTGGCAGACATGATGTAACTACAACAAAATTTCAATCATCAACTTGGAGGTGTCATTAATATGGTGAGTATGGTCATATAAAGCCTTTCTGTTACAAGTTGCATGGAGTTCAACAATCTTTAGTGCATTCTAAGGCTAATCAAGTGAGTAAAAAGACAAGATCTATCAACAGGTATGTGAACCTTATAGCTCACACTTCCTTAAAGGCTGTGACTAAAGAAGACTGGTACTTCGACAGTGGATGTTCTAGACACATGACAGGGGTTCAAGAGTTATTGGTGGATATTATGTTTTAGCCCCTAGGTGGTGTCGGATTGGGTGATGTATTCAAAGGGGAGATTAAAGGAGTGGGAAGATTGGTGTGTGCTGGTTCTCCTAACTTAGAAGTTGTTCTTCTTGTGAAAGGATTAACTGCTAATCTTATTAGCATTAGTCAGCTATGTGATCAAGGTTTGTTGGTCAATTTTTCAAAGTCAGAATGTGTAGTCAAAGATGAGAAAGATGTTATTCTAATGAGGGGTATAAGGTCTAAAGACAACGGCTATCTATGGGAACCTCAAATAACTGCTGACTCTCCCACATGTTCAGTAACCAATGAGGGTGAAGTGATGATATGGCATCAGAATCTTGGACATCTTCATCTCAAAAGAATGAAGGAGATAATGTATGAAGGAGTCATTAGAGGAATGCCAGAACTCAAGATTAACGAAGGGAAAGTCTGTGGTGAGTGTGAGATTAAGAAACAGATCCGGATGTCACACGCAATGTTACAACATCAGTCTACTTCCAGAGTGTTGGAACTTCTCCATATGGATTTAATGGAACCAATGCATATAGAAAGCTTGGGTGGAAAGAGGTGTGTTTATGTGGTTATAGATGACTTTTCTGGGTTTACATGGAAGAACTTTCTTAGATAAAAATCAGACATGTTTAAAGTCTTCAAAGATCTGTGTAAGAGTATTCAAAAGGAGAAGAACAATGTGATTGTAAAGGTTAGAAATGACCATGACTAGGAGTTTGAGAATGGAAAATTCTCTGAGTTTTTTTATGCTGAAAATATCAGTCATAAATTTTCTTTTTCCATCACTTCTAAGTAAGATGGAATTGTTGAACAGAAGACCAGAACTATACAAGAATCAGCTAGAGTTATGTTCCATGCTAAGCAATTGCCATTGGAATTTTGGGTTGAAGCTATGAATACTGCATGCTACATTCATAATAGGGTCACATTGAGAGAAGGTACTTCAACCACTCTCTATGAGCTATGGAAAGAAAGGAAACCTACAGTTAAGTACTTTCATATCTTTGGAAGTAAATGTTATGTCTTGAGTGACCAAGAGCAAAAGGGTAAAATAGCTCCCATAAGTGATGAAGGGATATTTTGGGGTTACTCTTCAAGCAATAGAGCTTATAGAGGTTTTAACTCCAGATTTAAAATGATAATGGAATCTATCACTGTGGCAATTGATGATTTAGTTACTGAGTAAGGGATGGATGTTGAAGCCAATGATGAAACATCATCTGGGCAGACTGATGAGGCGGGAGGGGAAGATGTCTCTAATTTGTCTAGAATTGTGTCAGATAACTATCAAGTCACTTCATAATTTCTTATTAGATATCAGGCAGAACAAACCAAGGAACTCACTGCCAGACACCCTACTAAAGATAAAAATATGGAATTTACAAAGAAAACATCAGTCTCTTGTCTTATCTCTAAGCTTAAACCAAGGATGAGTCCTATTATTCAAGAAAATAAGAGCTTGAATTGCATCATTGGAACAAGTGGTTATGGTGTGTTCTACTCTCACAACAATAATTTCTTGATGAAAGAATTTTACAATGATGATGGATGTGCTTTTAGGAACACTGTTGAAGTTGTGTATGGTGAAACAAGAAGAGGTTGCTCACAACTAGTGTGGACGAAAAATATGTGGAAGGATTATAATGTCAAGCAGAATGTCATGGCATTAGATTGTGAAGATCTGAACGCTATCAGATATCTCATTCAATATAACTGGAACAAGAACCTTGATAGACCTCAACTAATTAGGAATCTTACTGAAGGCAAAGTTGTTATATTGGAGCATGAGAATACTAAGGAACAACTGACTATTATGATTACTAAAGGCTTACATGAAAATCAATTTGAGAACATAAACAGTGGACTAGGTACTTTCCCTATTGAGAATTTATAGCAATTACAGACATGGAGGAAGGCAACGAATATTGTATTTTTCCTCTACTCTCTGAGGCATAATAAGCCTAAGCAAGTTGCCATTATTAAGGGATGGAACAAAAATTCTCTGCAAGATGGAAGGGCCATTACCAAGTTTTGTGTGCTTCAATTACCTTGGATATGCATGAATACAATGAGTCTAGACATTATCCTTATATTTACTATGCAATTCAAGAGATGTTCTGCTCTGAGATGTTAGACCAGATGTCTTGATAAGGCCTTTGTGGTTCTTAAGGTGTAGGAGTAAAGTGTTGGTTTGTTTTCCTGTTATCATGACTTGATGTCATGATTGAACTACAGCTTAGAAAGAGTAGTTATGGCTCATGTTATTGCTTGTGTGCAACTTTTGTAGGGGAGCATGATAGGTTGTCATGCATGTTATTGCTACTGAGAAGATGTGGAGCTTGTTGCTATGTATGGGAGAAGGTATTATCTGCAGTACGGTGTAGTCTTCAGGGGGGACTAAGTATGCATGATAGGGGGAGCTGTGTACCTGTCAGTTGTGTAGCTACTTTGGTGCAGCCTGTACAAGCTTGCTTGTTCTCATGCATCTTGTTTTGTTATATCTCTGTGTGAGGTGATAATGTCAAACAAGATGTCGTGAAATTGCGTTGTCAGGTGGTTTTTTTTGACAATATGGATGTGGCTCTAGATATGTGTTTTGAGGTTTATTTCCGCTTGTGTACCTCTGATGTGTGCCTCTGGTGCACGTTTTGGAGATGGTCATGAATCTTGGAATGGCCAAGTAACAGTATTGTTTGTGACTGGGAGAATTTTTTTTCTCTGCAGAAGGTTGTGGGTCTCAAAGGAAGTTCTGTTGTTGAATATAAAATGTCTAACATGATGTTTTAACATTATATTTTGATATTCAGTTGAGCATTGATGAATTTTTTTAGCAGGATATTTAGTGGGAAGACTCATGCTTTGTGCCTTTGATTGGTTCATAGGAGTATACAATGTCTATCAGGATGGCAGAACATTGTATCAAGCTGTTTTAAGTCAGAATTGTCAAGAATCTCTCTCTGGTTAGCATGACAAGGACGGTTTGTCAAGTCAACAGTGCATTCAAAGAAGGCTTGTAAAACGTGTTGTTTTGGTGATGCATGCGTATCCAAGAAAACAGGTTTCAATGACCTAGGAATTGTCACGGTTCAGGCTTGGAAAGAGAGATCGAGAATTAAAAGGTGTGTCTCCCACATGTGGACGGTGGTCCATTATCAAGGATGATTTCACTTCTTCCAATATTCTTCTCTTTGACTTGTTAGGCGATACAAGCAAGGAATTTGTGCTATATAAAGTCTTGAACCTGCTTGCTTTCTCCTACCAGCAAATTGTTCCTTAAACCTGAGCCAATCCTCCAAAGTTTCTGATAATAAGAAGGTTCACTTGAAGGAAACTCTAAACGAGAAGAAGGATGGTTATGGAAACTGGGTTCAATTCGTTGACTCAAAAGGATGGAGAGAATAGCTAGCTCAAGAGGAGAGTTCGTTTATTGTTTTTGGTTGTTTCGTTGTAATAAGGTTCTAACATCAACTGTTTCCATTTAGTGTCTTAGGTTACTTTCCTTGTTTCTTTTGGTGTGTATTTTTTATTGTTTTACTTCCTTTGCTACTGGTGTGTTTTTGTTCTTGCAGAGTCAGTGTTGTTTACTGTTTGTCAAATTTTAGCTCAATGGGGGGAGAAAGGTAGAATTAGACTCTCCAAAAGGTATTTGGGTTTTTGAGCTTGTGCTGTATGCAGAATGTCCTACCTGAAATTCTGGTTAAGCAGATCATGAAGATGTCAGACAGGATGTCGCGGCACTTGATCTCTGCTTCTCACTAGGATCTAAGGAAGAACAAATGTAAATAGCAGAAAGTAAATAACACCAGAATTGTTAACCCAGTTCGGTGAACAATAACACCTACGTCTGGGGGCTACCAAGCCAGGAATGAAATCACTATGTAGAATTGGTTGTAAGCTAAACTCCAACGTTTACAGCTTATCACCTTGAAACTACCCTTCCTAGTTTTCTACCTAAGACTCTCCTAGGTATGAGACCCTTCTCAATTCCCTTTCAATCACAATAGTGACTAAAAATATTACAACTCAATAAGAACGTCCTTCTCAAGTAATCACACAATACACGAAAGGCTCACAAGTACAAACCCTAGTACTTCTAAACAGCTGCAACAACCAACCTCAAACTATGTTAATTCTAACCTATTTATATTGCAAACCACAACTGGACTTGGGCTTCTAAAATGCAGCATAAATCTTCCTCAGAATTAGCGACCTAATTCTTTCTTATATCCCAAGTTACCAAAAATGTGTCCTTCACAAGGAAACCGCAAATACAATCAGAATCTATGATTCCCCAATCTCAGGTGCCACCTGGAATCATAGTCATATTCCAATCACACCTGTTAACAAAGACAGTTAATCCAAAACAAAACAGTAACAGACAAAGATGTCGAATCCTTTGATATGACATCTTGTCTAACATCTCATTGTCATACCCCAAATTTTGACCACTAAGATTTCCCATCATTGTGCAAATCATCGTCACAATATGGATGAACCATCATGCCTCAAGGGTTGTTGAGCATTCACTACAATCAAGCTAGGGTTTCAAACCCTCTCAGAGCCTTTAGACAAATGATCAATCAAGGAATTACATGATCTTCAACTTTTCTAACCTCTCAAACATCCACAATGGATCAAAAGGACTCCCACTTCAAGGATTAAGCACAAGGCTGCTCCCTTCTAGGTGGATCAAGTCTCAAGATCGACAGTGTCACCAAATTAGGGTTTTGGTCGGCCAGGGCCTCCAGATGGAAATTTTTCATTTGGGCATAAGCCAATGATTCAAAACATAACCTAATATACTCCATGGAACCTCATGGACCCAATCATCATGTCAATTTGACCTCAGGGGATGCATACATCAAAAATCAGGAATTAGGGTTTCTTGACCAAATTCACCCCTAAGTTGACTTTTGGGACAAATCATGAACCAAGACCTAAAGACATGATTTGGGGGGCTTTAATATACTATATTGATCCATTTTCAACAATGGATTAATCCAAGAAGCTTGAGCAACAAGTCTCAATTTCATCTGCACCACAATTAGGGTTTCGCGAGGAAAGTCAACTGTAACTTTGACTTTTGACCAGTACATGCTCCCAAACCCTAAGACATGATTCAATATACCCTATGACACCCATGGAACATGTCCATCAAGTTTGATTTAGGTCAAGGACGTGATTTCCTGAAGAATTGCACAGTTTGGAATTCATCTGATAAAAAGTCAACTGTGCACAAAAGTCAACTTTGACTTTTTGATATTTTTCACCAAAATGGATTTTTAACCCTAAAATGATGTTAATGTATGATTTGAATCATCATTCATCAAGAAAAATTAAAGAAAGTGGGATAACTTGTAAAAGGGGTAACCATAAAAACTTAGAAAAATTTCTAAGTTATGGAAAGAGTGACACTAATGTGCCAACTTTGAAGGACCATAACTCCTAAACCACAAGGCCATTGTTCCCCATTCAAAGCTTGATTTGTAGATCACATTGCCCTCTACAAAAGCTTCATACTGACCTATGTCCAAATTCCTCATGGATTTTGAGTTATGGAGTGATCAAAATCAAGAAAAGTCACTTTGTTCCAACACTTAGTGAAAATTTCACTAAGTCAGAATCTGCCTTTACTTTTTCCAAATGTAGGGGGATTTTTCACTTGAATTCAAAAGAGATCAAAACCAAACATGTTCAAACAGTTGTTGTATCATGTAAGGGCTTTCCAAAATGACCAAGAACATTACCAAATTTAATTTGAGCCATGAGATATAACAATGGCAAGTTGCCTTGTTGAAATCAGTCAAGGCAAGACAGATTTTGCACTTTTGCTCGATTTGCCAAAATTGTGAAAATCCAAATACTCCTATCCACTTGGACACCTCTGAGGATTGAATCTAAAGGGGACAATCACTGAGCCAAGCCTCCAAAGTCTTCGGAACAAGAAATAGCATGTTGAACCTAGAATTGCCAAAATAGGGACAAGACTCCAATTTTGGATTGGAGCATTCAATGGAAGCATCAAGGTGGCATGGACTGATCCATTCTCAACTGAATTCAGTCAAGACTTATCCAAGACCAAGGGAACCACAACCCTGTTCCCTAACCTCTAGTCAATGGCTATAGGAGACTTGGATTCTCATTGGACAACATTGGCCAAACCTCTGCTGCAGCCACCATTCAGTATTGCTGCGAAAACAAACTTGCTCTACTATAAATAGAGCTCATTTGTGCTCAGTTTGAGTACACAAAAGCCATCAAACAAATGCTTTTCTCAAAATCTCTTCTTTCACCTCAAATTTGCCTTCCAAAGCAACTAATTCTGAGTTTTTGAGCTTGAGAGCTTTTCCATCACAATCAATCACACACACACACCTCACATATATCATATGTAAGCTGTGCAAACTATCACAAGTGACCTGTAATCACAAAATCACAAAGTCACTTCTCAAAACCTCAAAATGGCACTTTTTTACGTTTTTCAAGCCATGTCTTGATTCAGTCACTTTCCAAACCAGATAAAACCTCAAACACACTCCAAATATCATCCTTGAACTGTCCCAAATGGTTCCCACTATCTGGAACACCATTTGAGGGAGTTGCTATTTTGGTCACTTTTAACCCTTTTTGCAAGAAAGGGACTGTTTGTGTTTTTGCAGATACCAGTCAATTCCAATCATCCTAAAAGCTTCTAAGGGATCATTTGAGTGTGTCTAAAGCATCAAATCATTTTTGGAACAAAAGGCTTGACAGATTGCACAAAAGCTCCAAAATCTCAAAAAAGAGGTAAGCCTCACAACTTGGAATCTTTGAATCATACAATGCTTTGAAGTCCACTGATCATAAACATCTCATACATGTTGTATATGTTGTGTTTGAGCTAATTCACCATGTAATCCATGCCTATACCAAGTTGTATCATAGAAAATACAATTATAGGTCATTTTCAAAACCACTATCGGGTTTTGAGGAGGGAGTGTGATCTGAAAAAACTACCACCACCATTGGATTCCTTATGAAATTCTGGTCCAGATGCATATAAATTTTGTCTCAAACCATTAAGAATTGAGAAAGTTATGACCTTCACGTTTCTGAGCTAAAACTTGCCAAAACTTGCCTTGGGCCAGGCCTAAAACCAAGTCATGTCTTGTATATTTGTTGTTTTGTTTCAAACAATGGATGTATCACCACCCCAGTGGTAAGGCGCGCGCCTTGTAACCTTGAGGTCTTGGGTTCAAACTCCACCCATGCCATTTTGTGTTTTCTTCACATTTTGCCATTTTTTCCAATATTTTCATGTTTTATTAATTAATTGGAAAATTAATAACTCTTTCAATTTTAATTATTTTTGATTGGTTCTTTTTGCAAAAAATCACAAAAATGTTGAAATATTTTATTCCACAAAAAAATTAAGTTTATATTATTTATTTAATATAATTAGTATTTTTGTGAATAAATTCATTTTTAATTGTTTTTTAACATTTTAAAATGAATATTCATCTTGAAGAATCAAGACCAAATAAGTTTTAATATCTCTTGTGATTTATACCTCATTTTTCAAACCTTAAACAAAAATCACAAGTGGTTTATTCAAACCTATTTGGTATTTTTCATTGATTTTCTTTAAATATTTACTCTTAAAGAATAAAATTAGGGTTTTTTTTTTATTTTCACTCAAACAAATCATTTTCAAACACTCATGGGCCTCTAATAGAGTGTAAGACCCAATCCTTTTTTTGACCAAATCATTTTTGGGCCTCAGTGTATTGTATAAGTCCCGATACCGTAAAAAACAAACGGCGCGATCGTCGCCTTTTGAAAAATAACTTTTGGGCCTCTCCTTGAGCTATAAGACCCATTCAAAACTTTTGGGCCTCTAATAGAGTGTAAGACCCAACCCCCTTTTAACCAAAACAATTTTGGGCCTCACTTATTGTATAAGTCCCTCTGCGTTAAAAGAAAACCTCGGCGCGATCGCCATTTTTAACGAAAAGTCATCTGGGCCTACCCTCGGGTTATAAGCCCCACTCTTTTTCTTTAAAAACTTTTTGGGCCTCTTGAGAGAGTGTAAGACCCATCCCTTTGTACATAAAACCTTTTTGGGTCTCAGTCACTTGTATAAGTCCCTCTGTACAAATTCAACAGTGCGCTCACTGATAAAACCTTGGGCCTCTCCTTGAGCTGTAAGCCCCAAATCTTTCTTTTTCAAAGCACTTTCTCCTTTGATTTTGAATATACTGTTGTTTTCAATCTGTCTTTGTTGAACAACTAACCAAACAACATGGAAGATCTACAACCGAGTAAGTGTTTACACGCTTTCATTTACCGCTTTCATATACATATAACTGTATTGTGGGGCTGTTTCGCTGTAAGTCTTCTTTCATAAACTCATATCAATTGTGTAATAATAGTATAGATATTTAGAGTTTCCCCGGCAACTACGTCTAGAACTAGGTAAAGCCGTTTCGTTTATTCGTAGAAATAGACAGCTAGATCCCTAATAGGATCACCAGATACAGTTTTCTCTTCGGCTGTCCTCATTAGGAATTGTCAAGAAACTCGACTCCCAGAGATGAATGTATTCTCCGTGAATGGCATCTTTGAGTTTCTTCCAAATTCTCGAACTTTCCTGGCTTGATCTATTCCTCGTGAATGGCCTGTCTTGAATTTCTCGGGGTTTGGGGACCCACGGGCTTCTTAAAAGCATCGGCCTCCTCTTGGGCATCGTACAAGGACCCACAGGCTTCCTAAAAGCAACCCGGCCTCCTCTTGGGCTTAGTACAAGGACCCGTCGGCTTCTTAGAAGTATTCACAACCTCCTCTTAGGCTTCGTATAATGATCTCTTCCTCCGGGAATGATAGCCTCCTCTTGGGCTTCGTACAAGGGCCTCTCGGCTTCTTAAAAGTTCCTGGCCTCCTCTTGGGCTTCGTACAAATTATCCCGACGACCTCCTAGAGGTATAGGAACAGAACTTAGTCATCTTCATAGAACAGTCCTTTCAAAGAGTCTACTATTGTTTCTCAAAGCATAATACAAAAGATGAAACTCTAGATACGGACAGTCTAATATCCTTGAGTCTCAAAGTCATTCTCAAGTGACCCCTTCGTAAAATAGGAAGAAAACTCGTAGACTCGGACAGTCTCAATCCCCTTTGGATTTCCCGTTTCCTCAAAGAAAAGGGAATAACCCTAATCCTCGAATCAAATCCTTGAGTACAATGTTACTCATATAAGAACTGATTTTCTCTTTTAAAATCAGTATATTGGATCTATCACTTAACTGAAGCAGTTACAATAGCCTCCTCTTGGGCTTTGTACAATGATTCTTCCCAGCAAAGCAAACGTTTATCCTCTCTCTCGGGCTTCGTACGAGATACAAAAGACTCCCTCGTTGAGTCAAACAACGTTTAGCCTCTCTCTCGGGCTTTGTACGAGACACATAAGAGACTCCCTCGTTGAGTCAATCACCCCTTTCGCCTCCATCTCGGGCTTTATACGAGGTACAAAAAGGTTCTTATTGAGCCAAACAAATTTTAGCCTCCATCTCGGGCTTTGTACGAGATACAAAAACACTCTCTTGTTGAGTATAAAAGATCCTCTTGTAGGATCAACCCCATAGCCTCCTCTTGGGCTTTGTATAAGAAAACCACTGGTTGATCCAATCAACCTTTTAGCATCAAAGTTGTGCCTCGTTCACAGTACACAAACATCAACAACTTTTTCCCCTTCATCTAATCGCTGTAAGCGGCAAGCCTCTGGATCATCTACATCCGTGCCACTGTCCCTCTTTTAGCATGAGAAATTCCTAAGGGAAGATAGCATTGCTCTACACTGAGTTAAAGTCTTCTCCTTCAGATAAACAATCTCCTACAAAGGAAATTATGGCATTGCCGAATTCACATATCCCGGTTAAAGTAATTCTCCTTTATAAACAGTTGTGACATACAACCCCCTCTTTAGAGATGACAAATTCTCTCTAAAGTCAACACCCTTTTAGCTTCACATCTTGGGCTTTGAACAAGATACAAATAGACCTTTTAGCTTCATATCTTGGGCTTTGAACAAGATGCAAACACCTTTCGCTTCACGTCTTGGGCTTTGAACAAGACACCAAAACACCCATTTCCTCCCATAGAATAGGAGGAACTACGAACGCTCTGATTTCCCTGTTTCAGTAAACGGGAATACGTAGGCATAAGATTGAAAGAAAAAATCTTAGCGAGCACACTAAACAAAAACCCTAAATCCCATACTCTCACATATCTATCAAGAAGCATCCGTCCTAACATCTAAACCTCCCACCAATCGACCGAACACCACTTTTAAAAAAATAAACCCAATAGAGACCCCAAATCTTTGTAGGATTTGTAAACCAACAGTTTTGACTGTTTAACCTCAGTTTGCAAGCAGGGTTAATTTGAGACATCTATTTCCCTTCCTTCATCAGCTTTAATAGGATAAAAAATGAATCGAGATATAGATACCAAAGAGCGGTAGTGATTCGCAACCACGTCCAAAATCGCTCGCTACAGAAAAATGGCGACTTCACTGGGGAGGTGTCATTAGGATCTATCTCACCTTTATAGCGAGATCTTGTTCTCTTCCCATCTATTAGGTGGAAACTTTAAAAGTGGCGCCCACCGTGGGGCTCTTCTAACCTTTTTTCTCTTCTCTTATGTGAAAACCACAGATTGGGGCTTCCGTCGGGGAACCCATTTTCTGTCAAGAACATAGGATTCATAGCTTTAAAGGTCTAGTATGATTAGGACAAATATGTATACTGCTTTTCCTAATTGATATATGTGTTTATTTTTCTGGTAATGGGAATGCGTGTGATGCCGCACGTGGAAAGATTGAGTATACACTTAAGATAGGTGATGGCGACGAGGTTGACCAACAACCTCAGTGGAGGCTTCCCAATGCAACCCATTCCCTCTCACAGGCAATGGGTCAATTATGGTGTCTGAGAAGCTGAGGAGCAAATTAGTGGCGCAGAGGCTATCGAAAATAGTTGTCATGCGATGCCACCCTCTTCTGAGGACTCTTCAAAAAACATCACCTAGCACGGTTCCCGGCCCGCTGGTGTTTTCTTGACAAGAGTTGATGATGATGAGAGACGGGTACAAAAGTCACTAGTAAACCTTTGGGATGGGTAGAGCCTCGACTCCATGACAACGACCCTTTAACCCCATGTTTTTTCTATGTTTTTATGTGCTGCATTCATGCATTCATCTAAAAAACATTAAAACATTCAAAAATTCTACTCTTCTAGTCTCTCTATTTTTCAAATTAAACTAAGACTATGATTGCAAATATCAGAGAAAAAGATTGTGCTAATGGATTTCGATAGAAGGAGAACTCATAAGTATACCTTCAAGATTCCAAAACTAGAGGATTTGAGAGGTTTGGCGAGAATGATCACAAACCAAGAGGCCTTCAGAGCCAAGTACGGAGGTCTGCTACCTCTGTTAAGGGTCCATGTGATTGAGGGAATCATGGACGCGCTCGTTCAATTCTATGATCCGATTTATCACTGTTTCACATTCCCGGATTACCAGCTCACACCAACACTGAAGGAATATTCTCATCTGATGGATCTACACATCACTTATCGAGCTCCATTTTCTGGACTGGAAGAAATTCCAAAGGATGAGTCAGAAGTCAAGATTCACATGAGTACCAAGGGTGGCATACAAGGTTTTCCAGCCCAGTTCTTAACAAAGAAAGCTCTGTACTTCGCTAGTATAGGGAACGAGACTGCTTTTGAAAGCATCTTTGTTTTACTCACCTACGGATTATTTTTGTTGCCCAACATTAATAACTTCGTCGATATCAATGTTATTAAGGTTTTTCTCATTGTAAACCCTGTGCCGACTTTGCTCGCGGATGCGTATCATTCTGTACACTTAGGGAATTTGTACAGTGAAGGGGATATCAAATTTTGTGTACCTTTGCTTTACAAATGGTTTATCTCCCATTTACCTAAGTCTGCTGCTTTCTGGGATCATAAGAGTGCCTTGCGCTGGTCATAGAAGATCATGTCTCTCACCAACTCTGACATAGATTGGTGCAATAGGATTTATGATGGAATCAGGATCATTGACCGTTGTGGAAACTTCCCTAACGTACCCCTTATAGGAACTAAGGGAGGAATCAACTATCATCCGATATTGGTTCACCGTCAATTTGGATACCCGATGAGACACGTCCCACGGGGTGTTCATCTGGAAGGTCTTTTCTTCAAGGAAGGAGAAAGTGACAGAGCACTAAAGACGGAAATAGTGCACGCTTGGAAACACGTTCATAAGAAAGGACGGGAGTCTCTAGGAAAACCGGACTGTGTCTCGGTGGAGCCTTATCTCCACTGGGTACAAACTAGAGCTCTCAAGCTAAAGATGCCTTATCCTCGTTACGGAATTCTTCCGCCGAAGGAATCTGTCATGTACTTCATGACGGAAACTGAAAAGCTTCAGGTTACTCTCAATAAAGTTCAACAGGAGAGGAGGTCTTGGAAGAACAAGTACCACATTCTCAATGTAGAGTGCATCAAAATACAGCAACTGCTGAAAGATAAGGATGCTCTGATCAAGATTTTAGAGTAACATGCTGTGGATAATCAGGATGACCAAAGGAATTTGCTCACTCCTTTCACTTGGCAAAGGAATGACAACCCGACAACGGCTCAAGAGCCCCGATCAAAGAAAAGGAAGATACCAGAATCAGCACCCGAGTTCTCTCGGGACCCCTTAGCTTAGGTTTCTGTTTTTGCACTTTGTAATCTACTGTATTTTCGTTTCCGCAATCCTTTGAATTTCAATAAAAAGAGGTTTCCCCATCGTTTGATATTTGCAATCTAATTGTCGAAGTTTATTTTGATTAAACCAAAACAACAATTAATATAATCATTGCATTCATCATTCTCACATTGCGTATTCTTCTTACCTATGAATCTCACGTTTGTGTCTCAGTTCTAGAGTCAAACTGTCTCATTCGTACAATACTCGGGCCAATTGTCAGAAAAAGATGGATGATCTTGAGGAAGAGAACAGAGAGTTGAAAGAAGAGATCGACGCTCTGAGAGAGGATATGAGAAAGCTTCGTAACGACATGCAAGCCATGGCAGAAGCTCAGCTACAAAGGACTGTGATCTCAGAGATCACCTCAGCGCCTATAGTGGAGAAGTTTGATCCTAGGTATCAGATGCCGAAAGATTGTCCCTGGGGCATGCCTGCAAACTATATCCCGGAAGGATATGTTCCGCCGATCGTTGAAGATCAGAGAATCGTGACAGATGCCGCTGGTCCTGAAGCTTACAAACTTCGGGAAAGCGAAGATGCCAGAGGCATATTGAAAACTCCTGAAGGTTACAAACTTTGGGAAACGCCAAGATTCACTGCCGTAGTCACGGTACCACCCCCTGTGGTGTACACTATCCCAGAAGGACAGATTCCACAGATACCTTCTGGTAAAAAGGAAACTATGTTTGACCGAATGGATGAATTCCAAGAACATTTCTTGGAAATGCAGAAGGAACTGCAAGCTATTCGCGGTCAGGATCTATTTGGAAAGGACGCCGCAGACCTCTGCTTGGTCCCCAATGTGAAAGTCCCGTACAAATTCCAAGTGCCCGACTTTGAAAAATACAAGGGTAACTCTTTCCCTCAGAGTCACTTAGTGATGTACGCTCGGCGAATGTCAGCTCAGACTGAGAATCAGGACTTGCTAATTCACTACTTTCAGGATAGTTTAACTGGTGCCGCATTAAAATGGTACATGGGTTTAAACCGTGCTACGATTAGCACTTTCAGAGATCTTGGCACTGCCTTCGTCCAACAATATAAATACAATTTGGACATGGCACCGGACAGAGATCAACTCAGATCAATGTCACAAAAGGACAAGGAAACCTTTAAGGAGTACGCCCAGAGATGGCATGAAATTGCCGCTCAAATTTGTCCACCTCTTGAGGAAAAAGAGATGACAAAGATCTTCTTAAAGACCTTAAGCTCATTTTACTATGACAAAATGGTTACCAGTGCGCCCAGTGATTTCACCGAGATGGTGGACATGGGAGTTTGTCTTGAGGAAGCTGTCCGAGAAAGACGTTTGGCAAAAGAAGCTGGACCATTAAGTAGTACAAAACGATATGGTAGTGCTCTCCCTAAGAAGAAAGAGCATGATATTGGGAATATCTCTCTCAGAAAGCAAAAGCGACGTTATCAGCCAGTAGCAGCTGTAACTCCTGCTATCAGCCCTGCGCCTATTCCTACGTATCAACCTCAGGTTGCACAGAGCCATCCTAATCAGCAAAGGACACAACAGCCTCTTCAGCAGGCTCGTCCTCCATATAACAACAACCGTCCAACACGACCATCAGGGTTTGATCCTATACCCGTGTTGTACGCAACACTATTTCCATTACTATTGGCTAAGGGGCACATCCAGACTAAGTCTCCTCTTACAGTACCGGAAAATCCGGCTTTTTGGTTTAAAGTGGATCAAACATGCCCTTATCATCAAGGAGGATCAGGGCATAACATAGAGAACTGTCTCAATTTCAAATTTGACGTGCAAAAGCTTGTTAGAAGCGGGCTCTTATCTTTCAAAGATACGAATCCCAATGTTCTCACGAACCCGCTGCCTCAACACGAGAAAGCTGCAGTCAACCTAATTGAGAGAGGGTCTAACAATGTCTATCAAATTCACGATGTACTCTTATTGAGGACCAATTTAGTCAAGATGCATTGTAGACAGAATGGATATGGCCATGTGCCACCTCATAATTATCATCAATGTGATGTCAGCTCTAAAAGTAATAGAGGATGTTCGGTAATGCAATCAGCTCTACAGGAACAGATGGATCTTGGATGGATCCAAGAGCACCGAGTTCGTGGCGTTAACATGGTCTATACGAACTCCAAAGTCATTCAGAACCACGACATCTGTGCAATGAATGTCAACTTGGTGGAGATGCACTCAAGGCAAAGCCAGTATCATAATCTGCCACGCCACGATTACAGTTCCTGTCTGACTTGCTCGGTAAACAAACAGGGATGCTCTTTCATACAAGAGGCCCTCCAGCGTCAGATGGATCTTGGATGGATCCAAGACTACCATGATAGGAACCCTTATCAGATCAACATGGTTCAGATCTTCGATATTCGCGTGATGAATACCAACCTGGTAGAGTTACATGCTGAGCAGGTCCGACTCGGATTCTTAATATCACACGACTATCAAAGCTGTAAAGCAGGTTGCGAAAACGATCGAGGTTGTACCCTTGTCAAGGAGGCACTTCAGCACTTGTTAAATCACTGGTGGATGCCAATCTATATGGATGAAGATACTCAGCAAATTAGTATCAGTAACAGGAATCCTACTCGACGTCAAAGTCAGGATATCCGATCTGTGGAAGCTAACCTAGTGAGGTTACATTGTATTCAAAGTGGGCGTGGCCAGGTGCCACCACACAACTATGACCGTTGTAGTGTCTGTTCGGAAAGTAACCAAGGGTGTTACCTTGTGAGAGCAGCTCTTCAGGGTCAGGTGGATCGTGGAGAGATTCGCCCATATCCAGGTTCTGGACCCATCAACTGGACGCCGAACTACCTTGCCAATCAAGTCGAGGATGTTGTCACAATCTCTGGTCGTCACCAGACCAGGGATGTTTTTGCCATCATCCCTCTACTTGACGAATCTAGAGCTCCTAACCGGGAACGGATCGAGATTACTTATGATGGTCATAAAAATCAGAAGGTTCCCATAGTCATCTATCTACTGGGACCACTACCGTATGAATCAACTAAGGCTATCCCTTACAAATACGGTGCAACGACAGTTGAAAATGGAAAGGAAATTCCATTACCCTCCGTCGTGAATATTGCAGACATCAGTCGTGTAACACGGAGCGGTCGAATCTTCAACCGAGGAGTTGGAGAACCTAACAAGGAAAAGGAACTTCAGCAGAAGCTCCTGATCCATCAGTCGGCCAATCCAGTAATCCCGACCTTTCGAAAAATAATGATGAGATGCTAAAGCTCGTCCAAAGGAGCGAATATAACATTGTTGATCAGCTGTTACAGACTCCTTCAAAGATCTCGGTATTATCACTGTTACTCAGTTCAGAAGCCCACAGGGAGGCTCTACAGAAAGTCTTGGAGAAAACCTTTGTGGAACAGGATGTAACAATCAGACAGTTCGATATCATTGTCTCTAACATCACTTCCTGCAATAATTTGGGATTTAGTGATGAGGAATTACCCGAAGAGGGTCGCCGTCATAACATGGCGCTCAACATTACAGTTAACTGCCAGGACGATGCTTTAGCCAGCGTACTGGTAGACACAGGGTCAGCCCTGAATGTTATGCCGAAGTCCACTTTGATGCAATTATCATTCAAAGGCCCTCCGATGAAAATCAGCGAGGTCGTCGTCAAAGCGTTCGACGGATCCAGAAAAACAGTTATCGGCGAAGTTGATCTTCCCATAACTATCGGTCCTCACACTTTCCAAGTCACTTTCCAGGTCATGGACATCCGGGCAACATACAGTTGCTTATTAGGAAGACCTTGGATACATCAGGCTGGAGCGGTCACTTCGACCCTCCACCAAAAGCTAAAGTTCGTTCAGAACGATCAACTTGTCATAGTTTGTGGAGAACAGGCCTTGCTCGTGAGTAACTTATCATCATCTACTTGTGTAGAACCCGAGGAGGTTATTGGGATGCAGTTCCAAACGCTGTCGGTGGGCAAGGACAATCAATCCCAAGGAGGAACCTCGATTTCCTCATACAAAGATGCTATCAAAGAGGTCGAGAGTACCGATACAACCGGATCGGGACAGCTTGTCATTCCTATTGACAATAAAACAAAGAAGGGTCTTGGTTTTTCTGCAACCTGTACCCAGACAGCTGCCAGCGATGGAAGTCTTCATCCCATTCAGAACTTCTTCCACAGTGGAGGTTTTCTTCACCCAGTCCCTCAAGCAGTCCATGCTATCAATGAGGAAGATCCCTCTGACACAGAGGAAGAGTGGAAGTCCTATCTTAACAAGGACAGTTATATGTCTCAGGACGAAACGGAAACTCCTTTTTGCTTTCCTACAGAGAGTCCGAGATGTATACCCAGGTCAGACATCGAAATGATATACAGGGATTGTGACCCGGAAGGATGCCGTGCTCCGCCAAATTCATTAGAGGAAGACACTCCGATGAAAGACAATTTTGACTACACCTACTATGGCCCAATGGATGGTCTGCCAATGTGGCAACCTTATCCAGGAGACTTGGGGCAAGAGAGTCAGCCGAACAATGAAAATCAGCTGACCGTCATTGAACAGAATACTTGTGTCCCCACCATGTCATGGGATCAACACTCAGGTCATTCAGAAACTACTCAACACGACGATGAATTTGCAACGTTTGACGGACTAGAATTCATCAACTATGCTTTTCCCGAGGTCAACGTCATCGAGAGGGATGACCCCTCCAGTTCCAGAGAAGTATGGGACACCCTGGGACAACCAAGTGGAAAATTTGACTATATGGTCAAGTACACCGCTCCCGAAAGCTCTCATATCAGGCTCGAAGATATCCAGCTAACTGGATGGGGAGATACAGCTGAGAGCACAAATGCTATGCAAAATACAATAGAGGAATCCTCCTACGATAACTCTGCTTGGGAGACAGATTCCAATGATCCTGCTCCACCAGAAATCAGCGTCATTTCTGAAGACAAATCAAGGAAGGTGCCAGACTTTGTGATTCATCGAGGAGTTCGCCACCAATGGGTTGTCGTCGAGGTTCCGAAGATCGTTCATTAGTCAAAGTAATTGCCATATTTAACCTTTCACCCTGCCCAGGTGAAATGGGTGTTTTGATAGGGCTCGTTTTCTGTAAATTTTCCCTCTTCGCTCTGCCCAAAGCGATAGAGTTTTGTTTTATAGGGTTGTAGTTTCAAGGATCGACTTGTTCATAAATAAAATAACGTCGTTCTGTAATTTCCGCATTAATTGCTATTTTCTCTTTTTTGTTTTCTCAGAAAATGGTAATCCTAAAAAATAATTCAAATAAAAACGAGCAGTAAAATAAATACACTGCACACATTCGCATTTTCTCTATCTCTTCTAAACACAAATCATCACGTCATGCAGATTGCTTATTTTAAACCCAGTTGAAACATACGATCCGATGCCTTCTCCCGACTTTGGGTTCCCGATATTTGGGGTTGAAGAAGAAGTTAACAACGAAATTCCAGAAGAGATCTCTCGACTACTCAGACAGGAGGAAAGGTCCATTGAACCTCACAAAGAGCCGTTGGAAACGATCAATGTGGATTCGGAAAAAGAGAGAAAAGAAATCAGGATTGGGGCACTGCTCAGTCCAACTGCCAGAGAGGGTTTGATAAAGCTTCTCAGAGAATTTCCCGATGCATTCGCTTGGTCCTATCAGGATATGCCATGGTTGGATACCAGCATCGTGGAACATCACTTACTGTTAAGATCAGAATGTCCGCCAGTAAAGTAAAGGTTGAGACGGACTCACCCGGACATGGCCATCAAAATCAAAGAGGAGATACAGAAATAGATCGACGCAGGTTTCCTCGCTACATCTGAATATCCTCAATGGTTAGCCAACATCGTACCCGTTCCCAAAAAGGATGGAAAGGTCAGAATGTGTGTTGATTACAGGGATCTGAACAAGGCAAGTCCAAAGGACGACTTTCCTTTACCACACATTGACATGCTGGTAGACAGCACAGCAAAGTTCAAAATTTTCTCCTTCATGGATGGATTCTCGGGCTATAACCAGATCAAAATGGCGCCGAAAGACATGGAGAAAACTTCGTTCATTACCCCATGGGGTACCTTTTGTTACAAGGTGATGTCGTTCGGCTTGAAGAACGTCGGGGCAACCTATCAAAGGGCCATGACTACTCTGTGTCATGACATGATACACAAAGAGATAGAGGTATATGTCGATGACATGATTGCAAAATCTAAGACAGAAGAGGAGCATGTGACCCACCTATCGAAACTATTCGAGCGTTTGAGGAAGTACAAACTCCGCTTGAATCCCAACAAGTGCACCTTCGGTGTCCGTTCGGGGAAACTCTTAGGGTTCATCGTCAGCCAGAAAGGGATTGAGGTCGATCCTGACAAGGTCAAGGCCATTCGAGAAATGCCTTCTCCGAAAACTGAAAAACAAGTTAGAGGATTCTTGGGACGTTTGAACTACATCTCCAGATTCATATTCCTTATGACCGCCACGTGTGCGCCGATTTTCAAATTACTAAAAAAGAACCAGGATTACGTTTGGTCAGAAGATTGCCAAACCGCCTTCGACAGTATTAAGGAATACCTGTTGAATCCGCTGATTCTATCACCTCCAGTGGAAGGAAGACCACTGATCATTTACCTCACAGTCCTAGAGGACTCAATGGGATGTGTACTTGGCCAACAAGACGAAACCAAACGGAAAGAGTCTTCCATCTACTATCTGAGCAAGAAATTCACCGACTGCGAGACTCGGTACACGATGCTTGAGAAAACTTGTTACGCTTTGGCTTGGACAGCCAAACATCTTCGCCAATACATGATTCGTCATACTACTTGGTTGGTTTCGGAGATGGATCCAATAAAGTATGTCTTCGAAAAGCCTGCTCTCACGGGAAGAATTGCCCGTTGGCAGATGTTATTATCAGAATATGACATAGAGTACCATGCTCAGAAGGCTGTTAAAGGAAGTATTTTAGCCGATCATTTGGCTCATCAACCGATTGACGATCAAGAATCAACCGGGTTTGACTTACCAGACGAAGATGTCATGTATCTAAAAATGAAAGATTGCGATGAACCGTTACCCAGTGAAGGGCCAGAACCAGGTTCCCAATGGGGACTTATCTTTGACGGAGCAGTTAATCATTATGGAAACGGAATTGGGGCAATCATTGTTACCCCTCAGGGTACCCACATTCCTTTCACTGCTAGACTTACGTTCAAATGTACAAACAACGAGGCCGAATACGAAGGTTGTATTATGGGTCTCGAAGAAGCGATTGATTTAAGGATCAAAAACTTGGACGTATACGGCGATTCAGCCTTGGTTATCAATAAGATAAAAGGAGATTAGAACACATACCAATCAGGACTGATTCCTTACAAAGACTATACAAGAAGGTTGTTACCCTTCTTTAACAGAGTCGAGTTTCATCACGTCCCTCGTAGAGAAAATCACATGGCTAATGCATTAGCCACTCTCTCTTCCATGATTAGTGGAGGTTAATGGAATGACCTACCTAAGATCGACATAATACGCCTTGAACGGCCCGCCTACGTCTTCACGATCGAAGCAGTCATAGACAACAAACCTTGGTATCATGATATCAAATGCTTCCTTCAGAAACAAGAGTACCCATCTGGGGCACTCAGAAAAGACAGGAAAACCCTCAGAAGACTAGCAAGCAGCTTCTTCCTGAGCGGTGATACTCTTTATAAGAGGAATTTTAACTTGGTCTTGCTCCGATGCGTAGATAGACCAGAAGCAGACATGCTTATGAAAGACATTCATGAAGGGTCCTTTGGCACTCATGCCAACGGACACACAATGGCGAGAAAAATTCTGAGAGCAGGGTATTACTGGTTGACCATGGAATCCGACTGCTACAAGTACATGAGGAGGTGTCACAAGTGTCAGATATACTCCGACAAAATTCATGTACCGCCATCGCATCTCAAAGTTCTTTCTTCCCCGTGGCCTTTTTCCATATGGGGAATCGACATGATTGGCTTGATCGAACCTAAGGCTTCAAAAGGACATCGGTTCATCCTGGTAGCCATTGACTATTTCACCAAGTGGGTCGAAGCAGCGTCGTACGCTAATGTAACCCGACAAGTGGTGGTCCGATTTATCAAAAACAATATCATCTGCCGTTATGGTGTTCCGAGCCAGATCATTACAGATAATGGATCTAACTTGAACAACAAAATGATGAAAGAGTTGTGCATTGAGTTCAAGATCGAACACCATAACTCATCTCCCTACCGACCCAAGATAAACGGAGCGGTAGAAGCGGCTAACAAGAACATCAAGAGGATCATTTAAAAGATGGTTGTAACCTATAAAGATTGGCACGAGATGCTACCCTTTTCTCTTCACGGTTATCGAACATCTGTCCGCACTTCAACAGGGGCAACCCCTTTCTCTCTAGTATATGGCATGGAGGCAGTTCTCCCCATAGAAGTAGAGATCCCATCAATCCGAGTATTGATGGAAGCTAAGCTTTCAGAAGCTGAATGGTGTCAAAGTCGACACGACGAATTAAACCTGATCGAAGAAAAGCGAATCAGGCACTATGCCACGGTCAGTTGTATCAGCAGAGAATGAAGAAGGCGTTCGACAAAAAGGTCCGACCTCGTGTCTTCAGAAAAGGAGACCTCGTGCTCAAGAAGATACAATCGTTTCTCACTGACTCTCGGGGCAAATGGACCCCAACTTATGATGGCCCCTATGTGGTCACGAAAGCTTTCTCAGGCGGTGCCTTGAGACTTGCAACCATGGACGGAGAGGAATTTGCCTACCCCACGAATGTTGATGTAGTCAAGAAATACTTCGCCTAAAAAAAACGTCTCGGTGGATTGAAAACCCAAAAGGGAAGTCCAGGCAAAAGTTAGAGACATGAAAAAAAATCATCCCGATGGATTGGAAATCTCATAGTACAATCCAGGAAAAAATTAGGGATAATGGCAAGTAACTATGTTCAACAGAGGCAAGTCCCTCAGCAGCAGTTACATCATCCATCGAAGGAAAACTCCAGTCAAGGTCATCTTTGACAGAAGCTCAAGATGTCCCGAATTCAAAGTTGGTAGAAGGATAGTGGTCGTTATGTTTCAACGTAGCCATTTTCCCTGTAAATTACCATTTTCAAACTTTGTAAATACTCTTTGGAATCACGCGTTTGGCTGATCTCCATCTTATCAATAAAATTTGAGCCCTTGTGCTATTGTTTGTAATTCTCATTTGTTTGAGCCTTACAGAATGGCGTTTTAACCTGATTAGCGATTCTTGAAATGAAACAAAAATGAATTTACTTGTTAAAACTTTTTCTGCTTTCAAATTAAAGATGGCAATTGCTTTTGACTATTGAACATCGGAAGAACGTCGATTGTGTCTCCATAGGCGTTTGAATTTCAAAGTGCAGAATAAAAGTACTCCTTCTAGGCCAGTACGCCTGAACGAAGGATCAACTGTATGAGATGCGGCTTTCCCATCTGATACCCTCGGCCGAGTTCTTATCTCCTAAGCCCGGTCAACGGTATACCCCGCAGGGACTATCTCACCTAAGCACGGTAGAATTGCTACTTTTTTGACCAACGGTACTTCTTCGCCCCGCGATGGCCGAGTATCCAGTCGTGTTCACTCGTCAGTCTGTATGTCGCGTCAGTTTTGTCAGCATATACATACATACATACATCATGCATTTGATTTGCATTCATATTCATATTGCATCACTATCACTCTAATCGGTCTTATCCCCTGGTGATAAAAAGTCCTCTCAATCGAGTTGTCAGTTCTTGCCTCGACAGGAAATGCTGCGTTTGAACAATCTCGCCTCCAGTGTATCTCTGGATTAGAGTCGGCACTCGACCACTTTGATAACTTGAACCTCTGAAAAAGCCAGAGAAGCTTTCTACAAATGTCACTCTTCGCCATTGAAGATGATATCCTTGCTTTCCCGGATTAAAGAAAAATCCCCAAAGAAAGCCTCCTAAGCAGAGATTTGGCAGTACAGGTGCCTTTCTCCGAAAGATCACTGATGAAAAGGTCATCGACACCTCAAAATTGGAGCCCATCATATGGAATTTCTCTGGGAAGATCCCGAGAAAAGTATGATGTAAGACCCCAAGCGAAAACAGGCTCTCAAGAGACTCGTTTTCCCCGATAGAGTCGACAAATGGCGTCTCCAACTGAGAAGTTTGTACACCTCTACAACTCAGACGACTGGGTTCCCCAGCAAGCCTGACATCAAATTTTTTTCTATCAAATGGCATCTCCCCAGGAAAATTCGGCGAGAAGTTTGAGGAAAATCGCTACACATAGCGTCCCTTGTCAAGAAAGTTTATTGACAAAAGAAACAGAGACCAGTTCCTTGGTAGGAAACCAAGATCGAGGGGAAGTTTACATCAGAAACTGAGACCAGTTCCTTGGTAGGAAACCAGGATCGAGGGGAAGTCTACCTTTTCTAAGCATCATTTCTTAGCGAAAGAAGATAAATGCGCAAGCTTCCATTTATAGCCATCAAAATTTCGGGTATTCCGATATTTAATCCTCTTGCACCCCGAATGCCCGAATACCTTCGTCGTTTACACCTTCGGGTCCAAGAAGATTAAATAGGGGCATCTGTCATACCCCAAATTTTGACCACTAAGATTTCCCATCATTATGTAAATCATCATCACAATATGGATGAACCATCATGCCTCATCAAATGCCTCAAGGGTGGTTGAGCATTCACTACAATCAAGCTAGGGTTTCAAACCCACTCAGAGCCTTTAGACAAATGATCAATCAAGGAATGACATGATCTTCAACTTGTCTAACCTCTCAAACATCCAAAATGGATCAAAAGGATTCCCACTTCAAGGATTAAGCACAAGGCTGCTCCCTTCTAGGTGGATCAAGTCTCAAGATCGATAGTGTCACCAAATTAGGGTTTTGGCGACCAGGGCCTCCAGATGGAAAATTTTCATCTGGGCACAAGCCAATGATTCAAATGATAACCTAATATACTCCATGGAACCTCATGGACCCAATCATCAAGTCAATTTGACCTCAGGGGATGCATACATCAAAAATCAGGAATTAGGGTTTCTTGACCTAATTCACCCCTAAGTTGACTTTTGGGAAAAATCATGAACCAAGACCTAAAGACATGATTTGGGGGGCTTTAATATACTATATTGATCCTTTTACAACAATGGATTAATCCAAGAAGCTTGAGCAACAAGTCTCAATTTCATCTGCACCACAATTAGGGTTTCGCGAGGAAAGTCAACTGTAACTTTGACTTTTGACCAAGACATGCTCCCAAACCCTAAGACATGATTCAATATACCCTATTACACCCATGGAACATGTCCATCAAGTTTGATTTAGGTCAAGGACGTGATTTCCGGAAGAATTGCACAGTTTGAAATTCATCTGATAAAAAGTCAACTGTGCACAAAAGTCAACTTTGACTTTTTGAGATTTTTCACCAAAATGGATTTTTAACCCTAAAATGATGTTAATGTATGATTTGAATCATCATTCATCAAAAAAAATCAAAGAAAGTGGGATAACTTGTAAAAGGGGTAACCATAAAAACTTAGAAAAATTTCTAAGTTATGGAAAGAGTGACACTAATGTGCCAACTTTGGAGGACCATAACTCCTAAACCACAAAGCCATTGTTCCCCATTCAAAGCTTGATTTGTAGATCACATTACCCTCTACAAAAGCTTCATACTGACCTATGTCCAAATTCCTTATGGATTTTGAGTTATGGAGTGATCAAAATCAAGAAAAGTCACTTTGTTCCAACACTTGGTGAAAATTTCACTAAGTCAGAATCTGCCTTTACTTTTTTCCAAATGTAGGGGGATTTTTCACTTGGATTCAAAAGAGATCAAAACCAAACATGTTCAAACAGTTGTTGTATCATGTAAGGGCTTTTCAAAATGACCAAGAACATTACCAAATTCAATTTGAGCCATGAGATATAACAATGGCAAGTTGCCTTGTTGAAATCTGTCAAGGCAAGACAGATTTTGCACTTTTTCTCGATTTACCAAAATTGTGAAAATCCAAATACTCCTATCCACTTGGACACCTCTGAGGATTGAATCTAAAGGGGACAATCACTGAGCCAGGTCTCCAAAATCTTTGGAACAAGAAATAGCATGTTGAACCTAGAATTGCCAAAATAGGGACAAGAATCCAATTTTGGATTGGAGCATTCAATGGAAGCATCAAGGTGGCAAGGACTGAGCCATTCTTAACAGAATTCAGTCAATACTTATCCAAGACCAAGGGAACCATAACCCTGTTCCCTAACCTCTAGTCAATGGCTAGAGGAGACTTGGATTCTCATTGGACAACATTGGCCAAACCTCTGTTGTAGCCACCATTCACTATTGCTGCGAAAAAAAACTTGCTCTACTATAAATAGAGCTCATTTGTGCTCAGTTTGAGTACACCAAAGCCTTCAAACAGATGATTTCCTCAAAATCTCTTCTTTCACCTCAAATTTGCCTTCCAAAACAAGTAATTCTGAGTTTTTGAGCTTAAGAGCTTTACCATCACAATCAATCACACACACACTTCATATATATCAAATGTAAGCAGTGCAAACTATCACAAGTGACCTGTAATCACAAAATAACAAAGTCACTTCTCAAAACCTCAAAATGGAACTTTTTTGCGTTTTTCAAGCCATGTCTTGATTCAGTCACTTTCCAAACCAGATAAAACCTCAAACACACTCCAAATATCATCCTTGAACTGTCCCAAATGGTTCCCACTATCTGGAACACCATTTGAGGGAGTTGCTATTTTGGTCACTTTTAACCCCTTTTGCAAGAAAGGGACTGTTTGTGTTTTTGCAGGTACCAGTCAATTCCAATCATCCTAAAAGCTTCTAAGGGATCATTTGAGTGTGTCTAAAGCATTAAATCATTTCTGGAACAAAAGGCTTGACAGATTGCACAAAAGCTCCAAAATCTCAAAAAATAGGTAAGCCTCACAACTTGGAATCTTTGAATCATGCAATGCTTTGAAGTCCACTGATCATAAACATCTCATACATGTTGTATATGTTGTGTTTGAGCTAATTCACCATGTAATCCATGCCTGTACCAAGTTGTAGCATAGAAAATGCAATTATAGGTCATTTTCAAAACCACTATCGGGTTTTGAGGAGGGAGTGTGATCTGAAAAAACGACCACCACCATTGGATTCCTTATGAAATTCTAGTCCAGATGCATATAAATTTTGTCTCAAACCATTAAGAATTGAGAAAGTTATGACCTTCACGTTTCTGAGCCAAAACTTGCCTTGGGCCAGGCCTAAAACCAAGTCATGCCTTGTATATTTGTTGTTTTGTTTCAAACAATGGATGTATCACCACCCTAGTGGTAAGGCGCGTGCCTTGTAACCTTGAGGTCTTGGGTTCAAACCCCACCCATGCCATTTTGTGTTTTCTTCACATTTTGCCATTTTTTCCAATATTTTCATGTTTTATTAATTAATTGGAAAATTAATAACTCTTTCAATTTTAATTATTTTTGATTGGTTCTTTTTGCAAAAAATCACAAAAATGTTGAAATATTTTATTCCACAAAAAAATTAAGTTTATATTATTTATTTAATATAATTAGTATTTTTGTGAATAAATTCATTTTTAATTGTTTTTTAACATTTTAAAATGAATATTCATCTTGAAGAATCAAGACCAAATGAGTTTTAATATCTCTTGTGATTTATACCTCATTTTTAAAACCTTAAACAAAAATCACAAGTGGTTTATTCAAACCTATTTGGTATTTTTCATTGATTTTCTTTAAATGTTTACTCTTAAAGAATAAAATTAGGGTTTTTTTTTATTTTCACTCAAACAAATCATTTTCAAACACTCATGGGCCTCTAATAGAGTGTAAGACCCAATCCTTTTTTTGACCAAATCATTTTTGGGCCTCAATGTATTGTATAAGTCCCGATACCGTCAAAAACAAACGGCGCGATCGTCGCCTTTTGAAAAATAACTTTTGGGCCTCTCCTTGAGCTATAAAACCCATTCAAAACTTTTGGGCCTCTAATAGAGTGTAAGACCCAACCCCTTTTAACCAAAACAATTTTGGGCCTCACTTATTGTATAAGTCCCTCTGCGTTAAAAGAAAACCTCGGCGCGATCGCCATTTTTAACGAAAAGTCATTTGGGCCTACCCTCATGTTATAAGCCCCACTCTTTTTCTTTAAAAACGTTTTGGGCCTCTTGAGAGAGTGTAAGACCCATCCCTTTGTACAGAAAATCTTTTTGGGCCTCAGTCACTTGTATAAGTCCCTCTGTACAAATTCAACAGTGCGCTCACTGATAAAACCTTTGGCCTCTCCTTAAGCTGTAAGCCTCAAATCTTTCTTTTTCAAAGCACTTTCTCCTTTGATTTTGAATATACTCTTGTTTTCAATCTGTCTTTGTTGAACAACTAACCAAATAGCATGGAAGCTCTACAACCGAGTAAGTGTTTACACGCTTTCATTTACCGCTTTCACATACATATAACTGTATTGTGGGGCTGTTTCGCTGTAAGTCTTCTTTCATAAACTCATATCAACAGTGTAATAATAGTATAGATATTTAGAGTTTCCCCGGCAACTACGTCTAGAACTAGGTAAAGCCGTTTCGTTTATTCATAGAAATAGACAGCTAGATCCCCAATAGGATCACCAGATACAGTCTTCTCTTCGGATGTCCTCATTAGGAATTGTCAAGAAACTCTACTCCTAGAGATGAATGTATTCTCCGTGAATGGCATCTTTGAGTTTCTTCCAAATTCTAGAACTTTCCTGGCTTGATCTATTCCTCGTGAATGGCCTGTCTTGAATTTCTCGGGGTTTGGGGACCCACGGACTTCTTAAAAGCATCGGCCTCCTCTTGGGCATCGTACAAGGACCCACAGGCTTCCTAAAAGCAACCCGGCCTCCTCTTGGGCTTAGTACAAGGAACCGTCGGCTCCTTAGAAGTATTCACAGCCTCCTCTTAGGCTTCGTATAATGATCTCTTCCTCCGGGAATGATAGCCTCCTCTTGGGCTTCGTACAAGGACCTCTCATCTTCTTAAAAGTTCCTAGCCTCCTCTTGGGCTTCGTACAAATTGTCCCGACGACCTCCTAGAGGTATAGGAACAGAACTTAGTCATCTTCATAGAACAGTATTTTCAAAGAGTCTACTACTGTTTCTCAAAGCATAGTACAAAAGATGAAACTCTATACACGGACAGTCTAATATCCTTGAGTCTCAAAGACATTCTCAAGTGACCCCTTCGTTAAATAGGAAGAAAACTCGTAGACTCGGACAGTCTCAATCCCCTTTGGATTTCCCGTTTCCTCAAAGAAAAGGGAATAACCATGATCCTCAAATTAAATCCTTGAGTACAGTGTTACTCATATAAGAACTGATTTTCTCTTTTAAAATCAGTATATTGGATATGTCACTCCTCTTGGGCTTTGTACAATGATTCTTCCCAGCAAAGCAAACGTTTAGCCTCTCTCTCGGGCTTCGTACAAGATACTAAAGACTCCCTCGTTGAGTCAAACAACGTTTAGCCTCTCTCTCGGGCTTTGTACGAGACACGTAAGAGACTCCCTCGTTGAGTCAATCACCCATTTCCCCTCCATCTCGGGCTTTATACGAGGTATAAAAAGCTTCTTATTGAGCCAAAAAAATTTTAGCCTCCATCTCGGGCTTTGTATGAGATACAAAAACTCTCTCTTGTTGAGTATAAAAGATCCTCTTGTAGGATCAACCCCATAGCCTCCTCTTGGGCTTTGTATAAGAAAACCACTGGTTGATCCAATAAACCTTTTAGCATCAAAGTTGTGCCTCGTTCACAGTACACAAACATCAACAAATCCTTCCCCTTCATCTAATCGCTGTAAGCGGCAAGCCTCTGGATCATCTACATCCATGCCACTGTCCCTCTTTTAGCATGAGAAATTCCTAAGGAAAGATAGCATTGCTCTACACTGAGTTAAAGTCTTCTCCTTCAGGTTAACAATCTCCTATAAAGGAAATTATGGCATTGCTGGATTCACACATCCCGGTTAAAGTAATTCTCCTTTATAAACAGTTGTGACATACAACCCCCTCTTTAGAGATGACAAATTCTCTCTAAAGTCAACACCCTTTTAGCTTCACATATTGGGCTTTGAACAAGATACAAATAGACCTTTTAGCTTCATATCTTGGGCTTTGAACAAGATACAAACACCTTTCGCTTCACGTCTTGGGCTTTGAACAAGACACCAAAACACCCATTTCCTCCCATAGAATAGGAGGAACTACGAACGCTCTGATTTCCCTGTTTCGGTAAATGGGAATACGTAGGCATAAGATTGAAAGAAAAAATCTTAGCGAGCACACTAAACAAAAACCCTAAATCCCATACTCTCGCATATCTATCAAGAAGCATCCGTCCTAACATCTAAACCTCCCACCAATCGACCGAACATCACTTTTAAAAAAATAAACCCAATTGAGACCCCGAATCTTTGTAGCATCTGTAAACCAACAGTTTTGACTGTTTAACCTCATTTTGCAAGCAGGGTTAATTTGAGACATCTATTTCCCTTCCTTCATCAGCTTTAATAGGATAAAAAATGAATCGAGCTGTAGATACCAAAGAGCGGTAGTGCTTCGCAACCACGTCCAAAATCGCTCGCTACACTCATCCTGCAGTTAGTATAACATGTTGGGACATCTTGTCCAACATCTTTCAGCTAAGTTAGTTTTACCAAAATTAATGCCAACCTTAAAAGCAGGGACTCAACAATCTCTCCCTTTGGCAGATTTTGGCTAAAACTAACTTCCATATACCTGCAGAAACAAAACATCAGGGAGACAACTAACAGAGCAACGGCAGAATCAAAACATGTCTCCCTCTCAATCAGTTCAGTTCTACTCCCCCTCAGTAGTTAGTAGATCATCAGCAGTGGTTAGTGATGTTAGTAATTCTCCCCCTTTTTAGCCACAATATGACAAAGGTACAAAGACTAACCCAAAAACCAATAAACCAGTTTACACACCCAAAAAAATATATCCTGGGCATTCAGCCCTTACACAACCAAAAACAAAACAAACAAAACAAAGCAAGAATAAGAGAGAATACAAAAAAAAAAATCCTCTCACTATGGTGAGAATACATATTCAGATACCTGAATATTATTCCCACCCCAACCATTAAAAAGTTATGCCTCGTCAGAAAGGCAAACTCCAAGCTTGCCTCTCAATGTCTCAAATTGATTTGCATCCAGAGCTTTAGTGAAGATGTCAGCTAATTGATTTTCTGTGTCCACATGTTCCAGAGTGATGACTTTATCTTCCCCCAGATCTCGAATGAAGTGATGCCTGATATCAATGTGTTTAGTTCGGCTGTGCTGAATGGGATTCTTAGAAATATTTATAGCACTTAAGTTGTCATAGAAGAGTGTCATAACATCTTGTGGGACATTGTATTCAGTCAGCATTTGTTTCATCCACATCATTTGAGAGCAGCTACTCCCCGCAGCAATGTACTCAGCTTCAGCAGTGGACAGGGAAACACAGTTTTGCTCTTTACTGAACCAGGAAATTAGATTATTTCCTAAGAAGAAGCATCCCTTTGAGGTACTTTTTCTATCATCTGCATTCCCAGCCCAGTCAGCATCACAGTATCCTATTAATATAGAGTCAGAGCTGTGTGTGTAGAGTAAACCATAGTTACATGTCCCATTCACATACTTCAGAATCCTCTTAACTTGATTAATATAACTTGCTTTGGGTTCAGCCTGATACCTTGCACAGACTCCTACAGAGAACGTTATATCAGGTCTACTGGTTGTAAGGTATAGGAGACTTCCAATCATGCTTCTATAGAGACTCTGATCAATGCTTACACCATTCTCATCTCTTGTCAATTTCAAGTGTGTAGGGGCAGGAGTCCTCTTGTGTTTTGCATTTTCCAAGCCAAACTTCTTAACAATATTCTTGGCATATTTCCCTTGACAGAGAAAAATGGAGTCTTCCATTTGTTTGACTTGGAGGCCAAGAAAGTAGGTTAATTCTCCGACTAAACTCATTTCAAACTCTGACTGCATTTGCTTACCAAAATGTTGGACCATTTCTTCCGACATTCCACCAAAAACAATGTCATCAACGTAGATTTGAGCTATCATAAGGTTACCTTCCTTTTCTCTGACGAAGAGAGTTTTATCAATTCCTCCCTTTCTGTAGCCATTTTTAACAAGGAACTCAGTCAGCCTTTCATACCAGGCCCTTGGTGCTTGTTTCAACTCGTATAAGGTTTTCTTCAGCTTGTAAACATGATCTGGAAATGTTGGATCAACAAAGCCTTTGGGTTGTTCCACATAGACCTCTTCGCTGAGATATCCGTTCAAAAAGGCACTTTTAACATCCATTTGAAAGAGTTTGAACTTCAGAAGACAAGCTATTCCAAAGAGCAGTCGTACAGATTCCATTCTAGCTACAGGTGCAAAAGTCTCATCAAAGTCTACTCCCTCTATATGGGTATATCCCTGTGCGACGAGTCTGGCCTTGTTTCTTGTGACAACTCCATGTTCATCAGACTTATTCTTAAAGACCCACTTAGTGCCGATCACATTTGATCCTTCGGGCCTGGGTACCAGATCCCAAACATCATGTCTCTTAAACTTCTCAATCTTTTCTTGCATTGCATTAATCCAGAATTCATCTGTCAAGGCTTCCTTAACAGTTTTTGGTTCCATCTTTGACACAAAGCAGGCGCTTGCCACCACATCACGTGATCTAGTCATCCTGCCTCCATTTGGATCCATTATTATGAGTTCCTTGGGATGATCCTTCTGTATTCTAATGGAAGGTCCTTTGTCAACTCTCTTGGACACAGTAGACTCATGATTGTCATCGTTGAGTACTGCAATATCTTCAGAGTCGTCTTGAGGTGTTTCAACATCTTTTGTGACATCTTCCTCCTCCATTGGGAAGAATGCTCCAATGTCATTTATAGCTTCAACCTCCATAGGAGAGTCATCAACCACAACATTTATGGATTCCAATACAACTTGAGTTCTTGGATTGTAGACACGGTATGCTCTGCTGTTTGTAGAGTAACCTAGGAAGATTCCTTCCTCACTCTTGGGATCCATCTTTCTCCTCTGCTCACGGTCTGCCAGAATGTAGCATTTGCTTCCGAAGACATGGAAGTATTTCACTGTTGGTTTTCTACCCTTCCATAATTCATACAAGGTAGCAGAAGTCCCCGGCCTGATGGTTACCCTATTTAGAATGTAGCAAGCTGTGTTCATTGCTTCGGACCAAAAATGATACGGAAGTTTTTTTGCATGGAGCATGACCCTTACACACTCTTGAATAGTTCTATTTTTTCTTTCAACCACACCATTCTGTTGAGGAGTGATGGGTGAAGAGAACTCTTGGCTAATTCCTTATGAGGAGCAGAACTCATCAAACTTACTGTTTTCAAATTCCCTCCCATGATCACTTCTGATTCTGATTATACCACAATCATTCTCTCTTTGAAGTCTCTGGCACAATCCCTTAAAAACTTCAAACACCTCTGATTTCTCCTTGATAAAGTGCACCCAAGTGTATCTAGAAAAATCATCAACAACTACATAATCATACCTTTTTCCTCCAAGACTTTCAACTTGCATAGGTCCCATTAAATCCATATGAAGGAGCTCTAAGTTCCTTGATGTGGTTTGTTGTTGAAGCCTTTTGTGTGACATTCTAGTTTGTTTCCCAATCTGGCATTCTACACATATCTTTCCCTCATCTATCTTAAGATTTGGAATTCCTCTGAAAGCTTCCTTGGATATGACTTCTTTCATTCCTTTTAAGTGCAAATGCCCTAGTTTCTGATGCCACAACTTTATTTCATCCTCCATAGACACTAAACAGGTGGAGGGACTCTAAGTTTCGTGAGCAGCCCACAAATAGCAGTTATCCTTGGATCTGGCACCTTTCATAATGAGTTCTTCTTTATCATTTGTAACCAGGCACTAAGATTCAGAGAAGTTTACCTTAAAACCTTGGTCATACAGTTGGCTGATGCTTATTAGATTTGCAGTCAATCCCTTAACATACAAAACTTTATCAAGACATGATTGACCTTTATACTTCAGTTTGCCAACACCTTTGATTTCTCCTTTTAAGCCATCTCCAAAGGTGACATGACCAGTGGGATGAGGTTTAATGTCAGCCAAGAACTTCTTCACACCAGTCATGTGCCCGGAACAATCACTATCAAAGTACCAGTCTTCTTTGGCTAAGGGTCTAAGAAAGGTATGGGCAATGAAGGCTACAGTTTGACCCTTAGGTATCCATTTCTTCTTCCCTTTGGGAGTCTTCCTTCTTCTTCTTCTGGATTGTTTTGAAGATTTAGGATATCCATTCAACTTGTAGCAGTGAGCCTGTATATGACCAAACTTCCCGCAGTAGTAACATTGTTTGTCCTGTTTTTGTTTTCTTGGAGAGTTGTTCTAAGGCCTTTGATGATGTTGAGACATCCTTCTTGACATCGCTTGGGCTGAGTTCCCTCCCATCCAATGTCCTTTGATCTCAACTTGATCATTATAGCCCATACCGTTTCCACTTCCGGCATTTCTTCCTGACATAAGGATTTCATCTAGCATGTCTGAACTATTATTCATCATCCTTATATACTTGGTCAGGTTATTGAGTTTGGAGTTTAACCACTCCACTTTATCCTCCAATTTTGAGATCGTTTCCAGATGGTTCTGTCTTTCATCACACAGTTGTGAGATAAGATTCTGTTGATCTTGTCCTAGTTGAAACAGTTTAGCCAAGCCATTAGAATTGAGCGATACATTATCTGACTCCTTGTTAGAATCATATACTTCAGTCATTGCAGACACCTTCTTAGTAGTCTCTCCATTGCTTGAGGAGTCATCCTCTGACCATGAAGTGGACAGACCTTTCTTCTCCTTCTTGTGGTATGTGGAACACTCACCTCTTGTGTTTCCAAAACCCCCCACACTCAAAGCACTGAACTCCCTTCCCTCGGTTGAGTTTCTTGTCATAGCTAGGTCTTCTCCCAGAGTTTCTTGATCTGTAGATGTCAGAAGTCTGAGCCTTGACATTTATCCTAGACTTCTCATCTAATTGCTTTGCCATTTGATGATACTATTTTTCCAAGAACCCAACAGCTTTGGACAAATCCTCTTTGGTGTCTCCCTCTTCTTGGTTGGTCACCAAAGCAAGACTCTTCTTTTTTTCCTCCTTTTCACTAATTTCCATCTCAAAGGTTTGGAGTGATCCCATAAGCTCATCTACCTTCATGGTATTAATGTCCTGAGCTTCTTCAATAGTCGTGACTTTCATATCAAACCTCTTAGGGAGAGACCTCAGAATCTTCCTGACTAACTTGGCTTCAGGAATTTTCTCTCCAAGATCACTAGATGTGTTGGCAATATCAATAATATTCATATGAAAGTCATGTATACTTTCATCTTCTCTCATCCTCAGGTTCTCAAATTTAGTAGTGAGAAGCTGAAGCCTTGAGGATTTGACACGATATGTCCCTTCATGCGCAGTTTCTAGGATTTCCCATGCATCCTTTGCAACAGCACAATTCTTTATGAGTCTGAAGATGTTCTTGTCCACCCCATTAAACAAGGCATTCAAGGCTTTAGATTTTCCTTGAGCAAGCTTATCATCTTCATCGTCCAAATCTTCTTCAGGTTTTAGCTCCTCAGTGAGCTTCCCATCTTTGTCTTTGATCTTTGGTGGATCCCACCCCTTGACCACAGACTTCCAAGCCTTTCCATCCATAGACTTGATAAACACTGCCATGCGAGCTTTCTAATAATCATAATTGGAAGCATCAAGTGTTGGTGGTCTATTTAGTATTCCTCCTTCTTTATCCATCGTACCAGAAAGTATCGTCCCTGAATCTCACCCAAATACAGAGCAGGATGCCTGCTCTGATACCAATTGAAATTCTGGTTAAGCAGATCACGAAGATGTCAGACAGGATGTCGTGACAATTAATCTCTGCTTCTCACTAGGATCTAAAGAAGAACAAATGCAAATAGCAGAAAGTAAATAACACCATAATTATTAACCCGGTTCGGTGAACAATAACACCTACGTCTGGGGGCTACCAAGCCAGGAATGAAATCACTATGTAGAATTGGTTCTAAGCTAAACTCCAACGTTTACAGCTTATCACCTTGAAACTACCCTTCCTAGATTCCTACCTAAGACTCTCCTAGGTATGAGGCCCTTCTCAATTCCCTTTCAATCACAGCAGTGACTGAAAATATTACAACTCAATAAGAACGTCCTTCTCAAGTATTCACACAATACACGAGAGGCTCACAAGTACAAACCCTAGTACTTCTAAACAGCTGCAACAACCAGCCTCAAACTAGGTTAATTCTAATCTATTTATATTGCAAACCACAACTAGACTTGGGCTTCTAAAACGTGGCAGAAATCTTCCTCAGAATTAGCGACCTAATTCTTTCTTCTTTCCCAAGTTACCAAAAATGTCTCCTTCATAAGGAAACCGCAAACACAATCAGAATCTCTGATTCCCCAATCTCAGGTGCCACCTGGAATCCTAGTCATATTCCAATCACACCTGTTAACAAAGACAGTTAATCCAAAACAGAACAATAACAGACAAAGAAGTCGAATCCTCCTGATATGACATCTTGTCTAACATCTCATCCTGCAGTTAGTATAACATGTTGGGACATCTTGTCCAACATCTTTCACCTAACTTAGTTTTACCAAAATTAATGCCAACCTCAGAAGCAGGGACTCAACACTACCAGATGTTATGTCACTACCAAATGTTTTGTCACTCTGGCTGTATTTTGGTGTCTTGTGACTTATGTTTTGTGTTCTTCATATGTTGCTTCTGTCATATGTGTTTCTAATGTGTGTGGCTTCTGCCAAATGTGCTTCTAATGTCTTGAACTAGTTTAGTTCAAGTTTGTGTCCAGGTTGGTTTTCTTGTACTTCGGAAAAGTTTCTTCTTCCACTCTGGGAGTGAGATTTATTCCTCCGTGACAAGGATCGATTGTGTGGTTTAGGGGGAATATCTTGGATATTCCTGAAGATGCAATTTATCTTCTTCCTCATGTACACAGTCTCTAGGTTTATTGTGAAAAAGGTGTTTTAGCCAAAATTTGCCAAAGGGGGAGATTGAAGGTTCTATGGTTTTATAATTGGCAACAATTTTGGTAAAACATGGGTAATTTGGAAAACATGCTAGAAGTTGAGCAAGATGTCATGACATCATGGCCAACTGGTACAACAAAGTCTATTGTTGTGTTTCCTGACGATGTTTTGACAGATGTTGTGGCATGTTATATCAGAACTTCAAAACAGTTCTACATTTTATATCCTTGAAGTTTTGATTTTAAAATATGATATTATGGATGGTTTGAGTCCTTTTCAAGCGCAGATAACCAAGGATATTTTAGGAACATTGCAGTTTTTGTTTGGTTTCATAAAAAAGATCTTGGAGATTTTTTAGGAAACTTTAAAGATTTGTTCCTAGGTTTGTGGAGAAGACTGTGCAGGTGACTTGCAACTGAAAGAATGGATTTGATTGAAGAGTCCAAGCCCATACTACTAGAGTCTATATAAAGAAACTCACTAAACCTTAAATTGCGTGGAAGTATCATTGAAGAAACTGTGTGTGCACAAATAAGGGTTTAGGGTTTGAGAGTTCTTTTAGTGTGTTGCTCTATTGTGTGTCACTCATGTGTCTTCTGATACATTGAGATAGACTGTTTGTTAATTGTGAGTCATTCAATCATCTTCTACACACTATGACACAACTTATAGATTTGTCAAATATCTCAAAGGATCACTTGAAAAAGGCCTCGTGTTCAGAAGAGATTCCAATCTTGAGTTGCTTAGCTTCACAGATGCATATTAGGCATGGTGCATTGACACTCGAAGATCAACTTCAGGATATTATTTTTTCATTGGATCATCATTGCATTCTTGGAGAGCAAAGAAATAAAAAATAGTTTTTAGAAGTTCTTCAGAAGCACGTTTTGGATTACGTCCGAGATCATTAGATAGAAATCCGAAGATGAAAAAAGAAACAAATAATATCACTATCGTGTAAATAAATCGGGTGTTATCATTTGCTAGTTGTGGACATCAATGGTTGATCTACATGTTACAAGACTTAGGAATCCAATACAAAAAACCACTTATGATTTACTATGATAGCCAAAGAGCTATCCACATTGCAACTAACCCAATTTTCAATGAAAAGACAAAACATCTTGAGATTGATTGTCACTTGGTGCGAGAAAAGGTCATGCAATGTATCTTTAAACTTCTTCCAGTCAATTCTTAAGCTCGAGTTGCAGATTTCTTCACTAAACCTTTGCCACCAAAGAGTTTTAATTCTTTCATTTCCAAACTATATATACCATGCTAAGCTTGAGGGAGGGTGTTAAGGCTCTTAGCAAACAATTGCTTAGACGACAAGTTATTCTAGTTACACCATTATTAAAATTCATAACATGTAAAATATTATAGAAATATAGAGTTAGATAATCCAGTTAATAGGTTGTAACTAACTCTAAAATGGATTCAATGAAAAAACTGTCACTTTCATTTTCTCTTTTCCATTGAGTTCTTATTCTCTCTTAGCTTTCATCATGTTTATCAAAATCTTCATGAGATATCACATCCATTATAGTTGTATCTTATATGAAAATAAAAAATGGTGACAATTTTGAAATTTTGAACAATTTTAAAATTTCTCATGTTTTTTTAGCAAAACCTAAATATTTCATGTTTCTTTATTTATTCTCATTTTCTTTAAATGTTTGTCTTTACCATCGTCATTGTCTGATCCATTTTTGTTGTTGTCAGTGTTTGTTCTATTGTTGTCAGCATCAATGCGAACATTTGAATTTGTATATCTGTTGTTGTCACCATCTCCTCCATTTCCGATGAGTTTTCAATATCCATTTCTATTTTCTTTAATTTTCTCGTATTGTTGTTAACTCAGTAAAAGCATTGTTAGAAAATATTGTTTCACATATTACACCTCACTTGTTACGAATAATAATAAATAGATGCGGATGTTCATTTACCCAACTTTCTATATTCCTTAACTCCTATGAGGTAATTTTCTAACCTTTGTGTATTTCTTACGTTAATGGTTATTCTTTGGTCATGTACTATAAATAAGATCCACATTGCAATGTAAAATGTACTTTTGTAGAAGATAATATAATATTATTTTCTCTCTTACCTTCCTTTCTTTGATCTCTATATTGTTTTATTTAGTTTTATAATACATTATCAGCACGAAACTCTACCATATGAATGTTAACTAATTGTCTAAGAAGTGATACAAATAATTTGATAATGAAGGTCTGACTATATGAAGCTCCAAGATATAGAAGGTAACATTATTATTTTTTATTTCGTCATATATATTTCTAATTCTACCTATTATGTATTGATATATTGATTAGAAGAAAAACTCAACAATAGTTTTCATGAATCCCAGAAGGATTGGATGAATAATGTTAAAATATCTCTAAAAGACTATAAAATAATGTGTTTGTTATATAGTTCTTGAAGAACTTAACAAATATCCTTGAAAGATAGTAAAATAATAATTTATTATATAGTTCCTGAAGAACTTATAAAACATCCCTGAAGGAGAGCAACATAATAATTTATTATATAGTTTCTGAAGAACTTATCAAGCATCACTGAAGGATAGCAAAATAATAACTTATTATAGAGTTCTTGAAGAACTAATCAAGATCCCTGAATGATAGAAAAATAATACGCCCTCCGTCCCACAATGAGTGGCCCATTTGGAATAAATGAGTGTCCAAAAATGAATGACCAATTTCAATTTTCAATGTCTCTTTTCAAATTTTACCCTTTAATTAATATTACTTTCACCATTCCCAATACATGATAAGGACACTTTAGTAAAAATATCATTCTCTCTATTTCATTTATTCCTTTTTCTTAATATGTGTGAAATGGTCAACTGGGTTACTCATTGTTGGATGGAGGGAGTAATTTATATAGTTCTTGAAGAAATTATATTGCATCCCCAGAGGATTGCACGAAAAGTGTTTATCTTTAGGATTGTTTGAAGATCTATGATCTACCTCTCGAAAAACATTATATATATTATAAAGAATCCCTAGAGGATTGTTCAAAAAATGAATTACTTTTATTCATTCATCAAAGAAGGGTTATCCCTTGATGATTGATAAGAAAATGATTATTCTGTCTCTATTGATCAGAAAAGTATCAACGACGATTTTCATGAATCTTAGAAAAATTGACAATCACAGAAGGATTACATGAATAATATTAATAATTGTAAATTTATTAAGATTGAAAAATATATATTTTATACAAATTATTTTATATTTACTAGAGATTGAAACAAATTAGAAGAATAGAATCATATGTATTATGGTAAACCAAATGTTTACAAATCACAGTTAAATGTGTTGTTGGCAAAATCGGTTAAGTCATCTCAGATGTATTATGATGTGAGAACTAGTTTTGAAGAACCAGAAGTTTCTTCAATCCAATAAAATTTGTGTGTTCCTAAAGGAAAATTTGAGAAATTGAGTTTTTATGACATTAATTGTTACATCGACTAAAAGATCGTGCATAGGTCTATTCACAGCCAGAAGTTTGTGAAATTATTTTCTCAACTAATTAAACTAAGATCTTGTTTTCTGGATTTTTCCAGAAATTCCTTGATAAATATCACATATATTACTAAAATTAATATTGAACATCTTGAAGGACATGCTCACAAAAAATGGACTTGAAGATCCATTTTTTAGACATCTAAAGTTAGTTATATTGTTGATACTTGTGAGATCATCAATTCTAAATTAGATATTTGAAACACACAAAGTATGGTATTAAGATATTTATTCGCATTAAGCCAACAAGTTATTACATGATAATTCTCCCTTTAACTTACACATTATTTTAGGTTCATAATCTAATACTTCTCATTTACGTAAAATTTTGGATGTGTTCTAATTATTCAATTCACTAGTACAAAAATAACATTAGAATTATTGATATAACACCTATTTTATTAAAAAAGATATAAAATTTATATACAATGGTAATTTTGTAATTAAAATAAAATTTCTAATTTTAATGTTATTCATTAATACCCCATTTTTAAAAAACCTAGTGTCTAATGTATGCTGTTTTTATTACCAATAAATGTTTTAATGTAAGATACCTGTTTTTAAGAAAAATAAGTATAAAATAATATATATATATATATATATATATATGTGTGTGTGTGTGTAAATTCATACCTGTTTTTAGAAATATTAAATGTGATACTAAAATTTAAGTTTGTGCCTGATTTGATTTGGAAATATGATATACACAATAAATAAATAATTAAAATTGTCACTAAAATTTAGAAAAGTAGGTTTGTAAAACCTACGCTTGTAAAAATATTAGGATTTCACAACCATTTCATCTTCTCTCCTAATTCTTTTCTCAATCAACCTCTCAAAAAATGTTCAGAATCAAAAACTTTCTCAAAATCAGTTTTAAATAATCCCAAACGTAATCCCTTTCTTTTAGGTTTTAATCAATTTTACTATCAAATTAGAATTTGTGTTCCCTTCCACTTGCCACGCGTCGTCGTGTCAAGATCCTCGCGGTATGTCTTTTGACTTATAATTTTTTTCTTAACATTTTATATTTTATAAATTTTAAATTTATTAGAATAGAAATAGAATAGAAGTAAATTAAAACTGTGATTTTAGATGAATAAAATTGTGAGGTTAGATGAATAAAATTTAATTATCTTTTTTTGATAATTAATTATAATTTTCACATTTATTTTATATATAGTTATGGACTCTACCTTCAAATAAAAATATAGGAGCGTGAAACATTAGACTTGTACACTATTTAATATACTAATGATTAATTTCATATTTTTACTAGCCATTTATATTTAACAATATTTATTGCCACATTGAAAATGAATTAAACAAAACTCAAAAGAATAATGATAATAATAAAAAATAAATTAAATGCTATTAAATTTTCTTATTTTATATTTTTTAAATAAAAATAAAATATTTATAATATAATAATTTGAGTATAATATAACAAAAAGAAATATCACGTAATTTATGGCATAACCCTTTTTATATTATTTTTAAGTTGTGACATCTAACTCAAGTTTTGTCCTTGTAGTGTACGTGTGTGTGTGTGTGTGTATGTGTGTGTGTGTGTATATATATATATATATATATATATATATATATATATATATATGTATATATTCATTTTCTATATTGTTAAATTAATATTTATATGTGTTTCAACGATATAGATATTTGCATCGCAAGTGTATCTCCAATTTCTCTAGCGAGAAATTTGGTTTCTTTGATCCTTTTAGGATATTTAATAACAAATTTGGCGGTCATAATGATGAAGCTATGCAAGCATTCATACAAAATAAGATGTATAATCAACCTAACAAATATTTTTTTGGACCACGTTTGAATGTGTAAGTGCATATTACTTATTAGATTGTCAAATTGTTTGCATGTTATATTTTTGTTTATATGTGCTTTTAACAACGTTGTTTTTAAAATCACAACAATCACTCTTAATTATTTGTAATTTTTCCAGATGATAATATTATTTATTGGTTTTGTTCACTAGGAAATCAACCAAGCAAGTCTTTTAAGGACACATTTCTAAGGTAAAATGTCTCTTTCAAAATTTATTTTTGTTTAGCTTTATATGGTTACTAAACATAATTGGATTTTTGTTATATATATATATATATATATATATATATATATATATATATATATATATATATATATATATATATATATATATATATATATCTGTGTGTGTGTGTGTGTGTGTGTGTGTTTTATTTATTTATTTAATTTGTAGGCACACAAACAAGACAATGGTTGGGCTTGGAGTTATTATGTAACAAAAAATATGTTTGACATTATTCAAACGAGTATATTACAAGGATTACATGAGGTAATAACAAAAGATTTCAATACTTAAAATGTAAATCGCATCCCTCCACACATGAATTAAAACCCGAGCTCACCATTACACTTCCCTCTCATTTCTTTTTCCATTTTTCTCCTTCATTTTCAGCTTTATTAACCTTCCAACTAACCTAACCTCACTTCTAACTGTAAACCACGCTGGTTAGAAGTTAACTCACCATATAAAAGCTTTTCTCTAACTGAATTTGAGGAAACTTGATCATTCTTCACTTTTTCTCAAATTTTCACACTCTTTCTCTCAAACTTTTTTGTCTCTCGAAGCTTCATTGCAATCATCTCTCTCTGCATTCTTCATCTTCATCTTTCATCAATCATCCATGGAGTAAGGAAGGATACTGAAGTGGCTACATCTAATTCAAGTTTAATTTTCATCTTCTTCACTGTAATTTACAAGCAGTTCCAAGCTTATTCATAGCCTTTATTTGGCCAACACTAAGCTCTAAGGATCAAGGAATCTTTCTCTATTATTCTTGTAGTGAAAGGCTCAGTCAAGAAGCAGGTTTCATTTCAAATTTCTTGCACTCTTTTCACTCTGATTTAAGTTGTTTTTGCCTGTTTTAGAGCTTAATAGGAGCAATGTAATCTCTGGTTAGTTGATAGGCACCATAGGTGCATAGATCTCAAATGCTAAGGCAAACTTTGAGCCTTCGATTTGCTCTGTGTGTGCTTCATTTGTGAAATCTAAGCTGGATTCATGATCTACATAAGGAGATGAGCATTTTTATGTATGATTTGTGCATTTCTGGACTGTTTGGGAACTGAGCACGACGGAAGCTCGCCGGAGAAGACGACTGGAGTCTTCTCCGGCCACCTGAGAGTTGAACCTCTCATAAACCCTAGGTTATCTCAGATTTAATCCTGGCCTTCCTTTTACTTTGATCCAACGTGTGAGATTGCGCCAGCGCATTAATGAGGGAGTCTTTCCCTCACGTGCTTCATTTTCTGAATTCTTTGGTTCACGTGTGGTTGTTTCATCATAATTAGAATGTGCTTGCATCATTAGCCACATGATTTGCATTCTTTACCTGATCATCTTGTTTGAATTGATCTAGTGGCTCTCATTGAGTCAAATTTCTAACTGAGCCTCACCATATGCTCTTCAGGCTTGCACGCGCCTTGGGCCTTGTGATTTTTGCTATGCACACCCCCTAAAACCTGAGCCTAAAGCATTCTGAACTGTGTTTTGCTATTTGTGCACCCCCTGCTTATTTCTCTTTGTTTTTTTATTTTCTTTTCATACATTGTTTTTAATAAGCAATTTGTACCCAGCAGGAATTGAACCTGAGACCTTGAGAGGAGCACACTCTCAAGACCCAAGCGTTTCCCCACTAGGCCATACACACGCACACATTTTCTTTTCATACATGAATAAAAACATTTTATTAAAAATACTTATGCATACTTTAAAATTCCAATTAAATTCATGAAGCATCCCCATCGATTCAACTAATTTTTGAAATTTTTTATTTTTCATTTTTGGATTGTTTTACTATTTTTGTGGATTTTCCATGGTGATGCATTTTATTTGAACTTCTCTCTTGATGCTTGCTTCATTGATGAATTGTTTGAGGCACTTATGAGCTGAATTTTGACATGAAACTTGATACATGCTTGTATGACATATTGAATCACTTCATGAATTTTTTGTGGATTTTTTAGAGCATTTTTTGTTGATGTTTGAATGTCATATTTATGCATAGTTCTTGTGCTACTTGTGTGAACTTGTGAAGCATGTTTGAGTATGATCCTTAATGAGTTTTGATCCATGCTTTTGAGACATGTTTGCTTGCTGTTTGTATCTTAATCCACTTATCTTCTTTCAATTTTCCTATCCTTTTAACATGTTCTTTGGGAATTCATAAGTGCATCTTAGTTTGTGTGAATGTTAGAGAACTTGTGCTAGGGTTTTGAGGTGCATTGTATGCCATCCTATTTGGTACTTATTGAGATGCTTTGAGATCATGTTGTATGGATATTAAAGGTCCTATTTCTCATATTATAGTTCATTACTTGTTCATCTTGGATTGACTTGTATACACTTGTTTGAACTTGAATTATTTTGTGGACTTGTGCCTCTCTTCTTGCATACTTTGATGACTTGTCTTCTTCAATGCTTGTGTGATCTTGAACATCCATTAAAAATTGATTCACAAGCTATTTGTAATCATTCTCAATCATATAACATGACTTCTAATTGCATCTTGCATACTTCCTAAGTTGATAAACATTTGAATACTTGTTTGACTTTACTTGTACATGTTTGTTTCTACTTTTGAACTTGCTCCAACATGAGATGTGTGTGAACTTTGTGTGCTTATTCTTGCATTTTAAATATCATCCCACATATCATATGCTACTTCCTTGTGTCCATTAAACATGTATGAACACTTGACATCTTCATTCTTTACTTGCCTTACAAGTATGCATGTTTGTTGAACTTGAATGATGTTTTGTGAACTTCTTCTTGCTTCATCTTCTCTATGCTTGCATTCATAATTCATATGCCATTTTAATGACATCTCCATACCTTTATAAATGTCATTCAATTCTGACTTTAATGTTTGTACAAGCATTTATTCATGTTCATGAAACATATACATTCATCTTGCATAGTTAGTGCATAGCTTGCATTTGTATGATCATTTGATGCATAGTTTGACATTATTTGTTTTCATTGAGCATGTTAACCTTAGTAGGATACCTTGACCTATACCTACTGACCTTGGATGATCCATAACCCTTAGGACTCATTCCTTTTAGTTCAAACCTTGTTTGCTTCTTAGGTTGTCTTCTTAAAGCAACTAACTTTGTTTGTTTTACTTTCTTTCACTTGTATTCAATACTTGTGTTTATTTTGTGCTAACCTTTTATGTAGGGGCAGAGGTAAGACACATGAGCATGTGGATGCTCATCCATGCTCATTCCTCCTTTCATCTCTCATTTCTTTTACTCTTTCTCTTTTGTGTGTGGATTACATGAAGCAATGCTCGTTTGTGATTAACTTCTTCACATACCCCTTGGGATCCTAGCTCATCCTTAATTTTTGATTAAGGTGAGGTAGGATAAGCATTAGTTAGTGCTATCCCTCTCTTTTCTTTAGATTTAGGTGCTCCCCTTCAAACTCAACCTTAGGGCCATTTTTTGCATGACAACATTAGGATAGAATTCCCCTTAGTGTTTTCTTTTCCTTGAGTCTTCTCTTCTCATCTCCTAACCATTCTAAAACACTTAATAAAGTTAATGTGTATTGCGTATGAGCCTTGTATATGGGAAGTGAGGAATGGGGGGTCTCCCTTCATTCTTCTAGGGTTTTTAGCGTACGTCCTGTTGGGGACGATATGCGATGCATTCGTTCCTATGTTGTAGACTTTAGTGCAATGCAAGTTATGAACTAACTTCAATCCACTTCTGTCTAAAAAACACAAAACAAACTCAAACCTTTTTCATCCTTCGGGATTGTTAAGTTTCAAGCCATTTTCAGAAAAAAGCACGTTATTTTCCGTTTTGTCGCAAACAGGCATCGACCCTAACTGCCGGACGCGAACTTAACGTCGCTCATAAAAAACACTAAGACCTTGTTAGGTCAAACTACGACTGCTCTGATTTCCTCCTTCTGGTTAGATTGAGGATACATAGGCACAAGCCGACGATGTCTTGGCGAGCAACCTCCCCCCTTAGTTCGTGTCCGAACTACGTTGACTCTGACTTTCCCATTGCACGAGGGAATACGTAGGCATAGGACGGCGATGTCCTATCGAGTCACTTCTTTTTCTTTTCTTCTTCGTTTCTCCGTTCTTTTCCATTCCCGTTTCTTTTCCTTTCCAGTAGCAGTGGAGCTCCATATGACGACACCCTTTGATCGAGACAACAAGCGTGGATCCCATCGAGTACGATGGACGCGTGGGGGGTGCTAATACCTTCCCCTCGCGTAACCGACTCCCTTACCCATTTCTCTTGGTCGTGAGACCATGTCTTTTCCTTCCCTCAGGTTTACGCAGTGTTTCATTTCCCTCTCTTGGGATAAATACACATTGCTGGCGACTCTTTTTCTGCGCCACTTTCGCGTTTGTACTTGGATGAAAATCCCGGGAGCGACAGCTGGCGACTCTGCTGGGGAAGTTGGTTCCCTATGAGAGTTAATCCTAGCGCTTGTCTGTTTATTTTCATTAGGTGTTTACTGTGGTGCTTGATTTTGCTGTATATTACTGTATTACTGTATTACTGTTTTTACCGCATTTATTGCATTGCATTTCATTATTATGCTGGACTGTGTTGTGTTGTACTGGATTTTCTGTTTGACAGGTTGGGGGTTATGAGAGATAAGCCCACTACCCAGGCTTGAGCATACACATAGGTATTAGCGTGGATAGTCGTGTCGTTCCCGTAGTGTTGGCCACGTGGAGTGTTCAAATACTAATTTTATAAAAATTAACTAAAATCTTCATTAAAGAAAATAGATTAGACAAATCATTGTTGTCTCTATGCATAATATCATAATATTAAGGCTTAAATAATGATTTAGTCCCTGTAAGTTGGCGAGTTTTTGGTTTTGGTCCCTGAATCTTTTTATTTTGGTCCAAGTCCCTATATGTTCAATTCCTTTTGGTAATAGTCCCTCACGTCAATGGGACGTTAAAAAAATGCCTAGTTGGCAAACGGTGCTGAGTTGGAATATTGTTTAATGATTTCTTTATTTAATTGTGTAACACACGTGGAAATGGTAATTCAGCTTTAAATTAAGAGGGACCAAAACCAAAAAATTTTAAAAGTTGTCTTCTTCCATCTTCTACACTTGTATCAGTTTTGTTCTTCTTCTATCCACTTCCTTCAACATCCATGGCGTCCCTTTCTTCTGCGAATTCTCATCATGGCCAAGCACCGGTGTGTGGTTGCAATAGAAGCATGAAAATGTTTATGTCAAATTAAATGGAAAACCGTAAAAGAAGATTTTGGAAGTGTCAAAATTCAGGATTAATGTTTGGTTGCAAGTTGTTTATTTGGAACGATGAGCTTGAAAGAAATCCAGGTAGTGATGTTAGATGTTTTGGTGGTTGCAACTACTCTGAAGCATTGAAGGATATTGTGGTCATGATCAAGGCGATTGAAGATGGTAAAAAAACGAAGATGAAGAACAAGCTGGAGAAGGAGAAGAGAAAAGTGACTCTGTTGAAGATTGTTTTGGTTGTTTCATGGGGGATTTTTTATGGTTATCTGAAATGGTGAATTTTGAATTAAGTCCTTGTAACATTAATGTATTTTGGAATTGGTCCCTGTACCATAATTTGAATGAAAAACATGTTGTTGTTTTGTTCATAAAACTTTATGCGATTATATTGTTCAGTATAAGTATTCAATTAAGTTGATAAGTGCTTTTTCAGTATTACTTAAACCATAGCTTTATATTTAAAGGCATAACAAAAGTACATGTCTTAGGTCATTACAAAATACTTAAAGTCTTAACTAAATGCCATCTTAAGCCCATACATACTTAAAGTCATAATAAAATACATTCTTAAGTCATAATACATAAAGGCTTTAACATCAAGTTGTAAGCCAAAGTAGTACAACATAATTCAAAACGGGTGCTGGTCTAATACTTCCATGGTTGGTCTTTGCTACTTCCCTCTCCCTTAAGCCTTTTGCATTGTCTTACACTTGTTTTGTCATTTCTCCTCAGTTCCAACTTTGTTCTGTCACTTCTCCTCAGTTCCAACTTCCTTGACACCTTCTGTCTGGGTTGTTTGGCCTATAAAGTCACATTAAAAAACACACTCAATCAGAGAAATATCAGCAGACCAAACAACATAGACAACAACTAAGTTTTACACTCAACGGGTTTAGGATGCTTAGTAACAGGTTGTTTTGGTGGAGCTGATGACAGAGGTGGGACCATACCAACTTCAACACTTGACTGTGAGCCACCACCTTCTTTGACAGGTGCAGACAAAATGTAATTTGGCTGAGAGCCACCAAGTCCTTGTGAAGCCTGTGCAGGCTGTTCATTAGAAACCTCAATAGTTGGTTGCTTATTAATAGGAACGTGGGGAATATCTGGAATTTCTGTTGTGATGTCATTGATGTTGGGTTGGGTTTGTGTTGATTCAAAAGCTGCACACAGATCAACTGCAAGCATCTCAAATTCTGGATCCACATCACATTGTATTCCCTGTTGTTATTCAGTTGGTTACTCATTCTCACTATTACTTGGTTCCTGTTGTTGTTCAGTTGATTGATCATTCTCAGTATTACTTGGTTCTTATTGTTGTTCAGTTGATTGCTCATTCCCAGGTTGTGATGCTTGTGTAGTAGTTTTCTACCACATCAAACCCATCATCCAAACCAAGGGCCCTTTCATCCTCACTATCCTCAAATGACAAACCAGTGTAATCACTATCATCACTATCATCACTATCAGAACTATCACTTTTATGACCATCATCAATACCTGTCTCAGCTTGAATATTAATTACATTTTCCTCATGAACTGTGTCAGCATCTACATTATCAGAAACACCATGATCCATACCAGTCTCAGCTTCGGCATTAGTTACATTTTCCTCACCAACTGCATTACCTTCAACATTACTTACATTTGCCTCACCAACTGTGTCAGCTTCAACATTATCAGCATCATCCTCAATAACATTGTTAGTTTCCACACCATTAACAGTCGTTGCATGCTTACCCATAATTCTGTGCTCAACAAAAATGTCTACACTAACACCAGTTTCAAGATAGTATTCATAAATCTTACCAGTATCAACATCACTAACTACCCTTGCATGCTTACCCGATACAATGCTATACCACCATAGCCAAAAATCATTGATTTCAAGTTTGCAAACATCATTAACAATACCGGTTGCTTCAAAGAAGCTCCATTTATCTGGGTCAATGTCTACTTCAACTTTATCCCCACCTAGGTAGTACACGACACCATCCCTAACAAACTTTCCCCCATAATGTAAGTTCACAGTAAACGACATACCTGGAAGATTCATTCTTGAAATTTCAAATGCAACTGGACAACCACCGTTGAGCTTACCTGAACGGTCAATGAATGGAAGAGACAAACTTGGAAATGGAAAAGTCAAGCCCTAATTTATAGGGACTTAAAACAAAATATGGTAATGAGAATTAGATGACATGTTATGGGGGGGGGGGGGAGTTTAAAAACTAGGTGTGTTAAATAAATAAATAAAAGAAATGAAAAATAAAATACACTTCACCACCGTCTGTCAAGTCACCTTTTTTTAACGGAAGAGTAACATCAGGGACTAACGCCAAAAGGAATAGAACATATAGGGACTTGGACCGAAAAAAAAGATTCAGGGACCAAAACTAAAAACTCGCCAACTTACAGGGACTAAAACATTATTTAAGCCTAATATTAAATAACTTAAATATAAATATTTTACATCTCTAAAATAACTAAAGTGAAAAAAGAAAAGTTAATACAATATCTATCTTTCATTTTTAGTTAGAGGTTGATATTACTTACTTTAGAAAATTCAAATACTAAATATTTTAAGACGTGACAAACGCAATTGAATTTTCTCCGATGAAATTGTTACTATATTTTGTCCGGTGTAAAACTTAACCTTTAAAATTCGATCATTATCTTTGATTACTATTTTTTTTATATTACTAGCACACCACGTGAGAAATATTAAAATGTTCCAAGATTCAGAAGATGTATTTTCAGTCACACTTAATACACACGCAACTTAGGCCATTTTGAGCGATGCGCTAGAAGTTGAGTTTTTAAAACTCAAAGATGTATCTCTGGAATTTGTCCATAAATGCATTTTTGTAATGTATGCTAAACAGTATCTGAGGCAGAAATTAAAAACCTATAATTTGACAAAATAAAATTACCATTTATAACATAAAATCGGCATTACATAAATGATTTCAACATAAAATGCAATATTACACTTCATTATCCAGGTGGACGTTTCAACATCTTCACAATATCTTCGACCGATCTTGAAATCATCGCTTCCAACTCGAGCGGAACTTTTGTTTCAAAACGGAAAAATGTATTTCACATAGTCCTTACATTTGCATCCGTCTTGAGCTCAAAGTTGTTGAACTCAATTGTAGCGAGCGATTTTGGACGTGGTTCTTAAGCACTGCCACTCTGGGTTCTACAAGTCGATTCATTTTTTATCCTATTGAAGTTGATGAAGGAAGGGAAATAGATGTCTCCAATTAACCCTGCTTGCATACTGAGTTTAAATAGATGATTGTTGGTTTACAGATGCGGTTTAGATTGTGGGCCTCTCTCTGCTTATTTTGCTAAGAACACAGTATGACGGGATTATGATATTGGTAGGATGTTAGGACTGATGCTTTTCGATTTATGTGTGAAGGTATGGGATTTTGGGTTTTTGATTAGTGTGCTCGCTAAGATTTTTCAATCTTATGCCTACGTATTCCCGTTTGACAAAATCGGGAAATCAGAGCGATCGTAGTTTCTCCTATTCTATGGGAGGAAAAAGGTTGTTTTTGGTGCCTTGTTCAAAGCCCAAGACGTGAAGCTAAATGGTTTATTTGTATCTTGTTCGAAGCCCAAGATGTGAAGCTAAAGGGTTTTGACTTTAGAGAGAATTTGTCATCTCTAAAGGGGAGTTGTTGATGTTTGTATGCTATGAAAAAGGCATAACTTTGATGCTAAAAGGTTGATTGACTCCACCGGGGTTTTCTTTATATAAAGCCTAAGAGGTGGCTATTGACCCAACAAGAGGGTGCTTTTATGTGTCTCGTACGAAGCCCGAGAGAGAGGCTAAAAAGGTTGACTCAACAAGAGAGGACTAACAAGTGACTGACTCAACAAGAGAGTGCTTTTTATGTGTCTTGTACGAAGCCCAAGACAGAAGCCAAAAGGCTTTGACTCAATAAGAGAGTCTTTTATACTCAACAAGAGAGTAATTTGAAGTCTCGTATGAAGCCCGAGATAGAGGCTAAAGGGGATGGACTCAACAAGAGAGTCTTTTATACTCAACAAGAGAGTGATTTAGTATCTCGTACGAAGCCCGAGACGGAGGCTAAAAGTGTTTGACTCGACAAGAGAGTCTTTTATACTCAACAAGAGAGTGTTTTTGTATCTCGTATGAAGCCCGAGATGGAGGATATAAGTGTTTGACTCAACAAGAGATTCTTTTATACTCAACAAGAGAGTGTTTTAGTATCTCGTACGAAGCCCGAGATGGAGGCTAAAAGGTGTGACTCAACAAGAGAGTCTGAAAAGGTTAGCTCCCTTGGGAAGAATCATTGTACAAAGCCCAAGAAGAGGCTAAGGTGCTGGTGACTGTTTCAGTTTAGTGACAGGTCCAGTATGTTGGATAAAAGAGAAAATCAGTTCTGATATGGGTAATGTTGTACCTTGGGATTGATTAGAGGATCAGGGATATTTCCTGTTCTTTAAGGAAATGGGAAATCCAAAGGGTATTAAGATTGTCCAAGTCTACGGGTGTTTTGAGAAATTGATTCTCAGGTAGTGAATAATCTTTGTGTGATGCCCAAGAGAAGGCTGGTATGTTAAGGGATGAAGGTCAACCCATTAACTGGTCTGACACTTGACTCAGAAAGACAGCTCTAGCAAATTGATGACTAGGTTCTGTTCCTATACCTGTAGAGGTCTCTGGGTCCTTGTACTAAGACCAAGAGAAGGCATGTGAGCTTTTAAGAAGCCGACGGGTCCATGTACAACGCCCAAGAGGAGGCGGGGATGCTTTTAAGAAGCTTGTGGGTCCCCAAACCTTGAGAAGTTCAAGACATTCTATTCACAGAGAATAGATCAAGCCAGGAAAGTTCGAGAATTTAGAAGAAACTCAAGAGATGCCATTCACGGAGAAAAGATCATCTCTGGGGAGTAGAGTTCCTTTGACGATTTCTAAGAGTGACAGTCTGAGAAAGGATTCACTGAGAATGCTGCCTTTCACGTCTCCATATTGTTTAACCCCAAGAGGAGGGAAGACTGTGTCTGGTAATCCTATGGGGATCTAGTTTTGTTTGTATTTAAGAGTGACCAATAGGGCTTTACCTAGTGCTAGACATAGTTGCGGGGAAAACTCTAAATAACTATATTAGTATTACACAGTGGATATTTGACAAGTATATAAAAGTTTGTGAAAGAAGACTTACAGTGAGCAGCCCCACAATACAGTTATATATATATATATATATATATATATATATATATATATATATATATATATATATATATATATATATATATATATGAAAGCGAATAAAGAAAGCGGGTAAACACTTACTCGGTTGTAGAGCTTCCATGCTGTTTGGTTAGTTGTTCAACAAAGAAAGCTTTGATAACAATATTATATTCAAAATCAAAGGAGAAAGTGCTTTGAAAAGATTGTTGGGGCTTACAGCTCAAGGAGAGGCCCAAATTTTTGTCAGTGATTGCACTGTTGTTTTGAATTTGTACAGGGTCTTATACAAGTGACTGAGACCTAAAAAGGTTTTCTGTACAAAGGGATGGGTCTTACACTCTCTCAAGAGGCCCAAAGGTTTATTTTTATACAAGTGGTGGGGCTTGCATCTCAAGGAGGGGCCCAGGGTGATTGTTAAAAAGGCGACGATCGCGCCGAACTTTTTGATGGTATCGGGACTTATACAATACACTGAGGCCCAAATTATTTTGGTTTCTACAAAGGGTTGGGTCTTACACTCTACCAAGAGGCGCAAAAAAGTTTTAAAGAAAGGAATGGGGCTTATAACACGAGGGTAGGCCCAGATAATTAGTTGTTTGGAAAATGGTGATCGCGCTGAGATTTTTCTTTTAACGTGGAGGGACTTATACAATATCTGAGGCCCAAAAAAGTTTTAGTTAAAAGGGGATTGGGTCTTACACTCTATTAGAGGCCCAAAGTGTTTGAAAAAGTTTGATGAGGGTTGAATTAATCAAAAACCCTAATTTGTTTTCAAAATGTATTTTAATTGAATAAAAAATTCAATTAAAATGACCAAAATTGTTAAACATGTGGAAAACAAATTGTGATCTTGGATTAATGTTTCAAAAATCAGGTTTTGATCCACAACATGATTGGAAATCACTAAAATTTGAAAAATCAAGAGGGAGAAAATATTTTAAATGTCAAAAACAATTAAAATATTAATTCTTTACAAAAATATCAAGTATATGAAATAAATAATATTTTTGGGATTTTTTGGGAAAATAAAATATTTTAACATTTTTGTGAATTATTAAAAAAAGAATCAACTCAAAATCATTAAAACTCAGAGAGAAATTAATTTTTGAATCAATTAAATAAAATCACAAAAATTCAAATATTCAAATGTTTGAAAATGGCGCCAAGAACATGGCAAGAACACGCGCCACCCTCTGTTTCTGCAGATTTGTGTTTTCTATCCAATTTCACTGAATACTTGATTATATCATGCAATCTACATATCAATCTACTCGTTTTCACCTCACGATCATGTCTATGGTCTTTAATTTCATTTATTTTAAACATGGAATAAGAAATCGAAGAGAAACCTCAAGAACCCTAAAATTTGCATGAAGGTTCAGAAATTCCATACACGATTCAAACAAAGCAATTGATTGAGGGAAAACACTCTATGCATGATTATGAACATATGGCCAAATTATTGTGCAGCTAAAAATGCATGGATCATAGAGTTAGAAGAGGTCATGCTTACCTCTTGCAGCTGGTGATCGTGTTTTGTTTTAGAGGTGTTGTAGCTTGGTTCCAAGGATATGGACAGCTTCCCTAGGTGCTATGGAATGTGTCTGGATGCTTGGAGTGGATTGAATTGAGTTGGAATTTGATTTGGCATCTCAATTGCAAATCTGTCAAAGGCTTGAGCAGTTGGCTAGTGATTTCGTGATTTTGGTGTTCCAGATGTTATGTGAGTGTTTGGATCACTTCTATATGATGTTTATGAGGTGTGTGTGTGTGTGTGTGTGATTGGTTTTGTTGGAATAGCTCTCAAACTCAAAACCCGATAGTGACTTGCCTTAGAAGGCAAAATTGGAGTGAAGAAGGAGATTTAGAGTAAATCATATGTTTGATGGCTTTGGTGTACTCAAACTGATCACAATTGAGCTCTATTTATAGTAGAGCAAGTTTGTTTTGCAAGGAATAGTGAATGGCAGCTGATGCATAGGTTTGGCCAATGTTGAGCAATGAGAATCCAAGTCTCCTCTAGCCATTGACTAGAGGTTAGGGCACAGGCTGTTGGTTCCCTTGGTCTTGGATAAGTCTTGACTGAATTCAATTGGGAAGGGCTCAGTCCATGCCACCTTGGTGTATGTATTGAATGCTCCAATCCAAAATTGGAGTCTTGTCCCTCTTTTAGGGATTTCTAGGTTTGGCATGCTAATTTTGGTTCCAAAGACTTGGGAGGCTTGGGATCAGAGTTCATTCCTCTTTGGTCCCCCCTTGAGGTATTTAGATGGATAGAGTTGCTTGCCCTTTGCAAAATTTGAGAAAATCGAGCAAAACTCCAAAATCTGCCTTGCCATGACAGTTTGCAGCAAGGCATATTGGCATTGTCATATCTCATGGCTCAAGTGGAATTTGATGGAGTTCTTGGCCATTTTGGAAAGCCCTTATATGATACAACAACTGTTTGATCATAATTGGTTTTGATACTTTTTGGATCCAAGTGAAAAATTCCCCTACATTTGGAAAAAAGTGAAGGCAGATTCTGACTTAGTGAAAATTTCACTAAGTGTTGGAAAAAGTGGCATTTCATGTTTTCAGCCATTTTGATCATTCCATAACTCAAAATCCATTATGAATTGGAATGAGGTGTAGTTGAAGCTTTTGTAGAGGGCCATGAGGGCTATAAATCCAGCTTTGAATGGGGGGAAATGGCCTTGTGGTTTAGGAGTTATGATCCTCCAAAGTTGGTACCCTAGCCACTTTGTTCCATAACTTAGAAAATTTTTTAGTTTTTTATGGTTACCCCTTTTACAAGTTATCCCACTTTTCTTGATTTTTCTTGATGAATGATGATTCCAATCATACATTAACATTATTTTAGGGTCAAAGAACCATATTTGTGAAAAATCTCAAAAAGTCAAAGTTGACTTTTGTGCACAGTTGACTTTTTGTCAGATGAATTCCAAACTGTGCGATCCTCTATAAAATCAAGTCCTAGATCTAAATCAACCTAGATGTATTGATTTCATAGGTGTTATAGGGTGTATTGAATCATGTCCTAGGGTTTGGGAGCATGCCCTGGTCAAAAGTCCAAGCTACAGTTGACTTTTCCTGCGAAACCCTAACGGTGGTTCAGATGAAATTGAAACTTGTTGCTCAAGCTTCTTGGATCAATCCATTGTTGCAAATGGATCAATGTGGTGTGTTAGAGACCTTTAAATCATGACTTGAGGTCTTGGCTCATGATTTGTCCCAAAAGTTAACTTAGGGGTGAATTGGGTCAAGAAACCCTAATTCCTGATTTTTAGTGAATGCATCCCCTGAGGCTAAATTGACTTGATGATTGGGTTCATGATGTCCCTTGGAGCATATTAGGTTATGCTTTGAAGCATTGGCTCATGCCCAGAGGAAAATTTCCATCTGGAGGCCCTGGTCGACCAAAACCCTAATTTGGTGACACTGTCAATCTTAAGGCTTAATCCACCTAGCAGGGAGCAGCCTTGTGCTTAATCCTTGAAGTGGGATTCCTTTTGATCCTTTGTGGATGTTTGAGAGGTTTAGACAAGTTGAAGATCATGTCATTTCTTGATTGGTCCTTTGTCTAAGAGCTCTGAGAAGACCTGAAACCCTAAATCTGATTGTAGTGGATGCTCACCCATCTTTGGGGAGACTGATGAGGTATGAAGGTTCCTCTATATTGTGATGATGATTTGTAAAATGATGGGAAATCTTAGTGGTCAAAATTTAGGGTATGACAGATGCCCCTATTTAATCTTCTTGGACCCGAAGGTGTGAATGGCGAAGGTATTCGGACATTCGGCGTGCAAGAGGATTAAATATCAGAATACCCAAAATTTTGATGATGGTTATGGATGGTAGCTTATGCATTCATCTTCTTTGGCTAATCAATGATGCTTAGAAAAGGTAAAAACTTCCCCTCGTTCCTGGTTTCCTTCCAAGGAACTGGTCTCAGTTTTCTTAAATAAACTTCCCCTAGATCCTGGTTTCCTACCAAGGAACTGGTCTCAGTTTCTGATGTAAACTTCCCCTCGATCCTGGTTTCCAACTAGGGAACTGGTCTAAGTCTCTAAAATAAACTTCCCCTCGATCCTGGTTTCCTACCAAGGAACTGGTCTAAGTTTCTTTTGTCAATAAACTTTCTTGACAAGGGACGCTATGTGTAGCGGTTTTCCTCAAACTTCTCGCCGAATTTTCCTGGGGAGATGCCATTTGACAGAAAAAAATTGATGTCAGGCTTGCTGGGGAACCCAGTCGTCTGAGTTGTAGAGGTGTACAAACTTCTCTGTTTGGAGACGCCATTTGTTGACTCTATCGAGGAAAACGAGTCTCTTGAGAGGCTATTTTCTGCTTGGGGATATTACATTATACTTTTCTCAGAGATCTTCTCGGAGAAATGCCATGTGATGTGATCCAATTTTGAGGTGCTGATGACCTTTTTGTCAGCGGATTTTTCGGAGAAAAACTATCGTACTGTCGAATCTCTGATTAAGAGGCTTTCTCTGGAGATTTTCCTTAATCTGGGAAAGCGAGGATATCATCTTCACTGGCGAAGAGTGATGTTTGTCGAACGTTTTCTTGTTTTTCAGAGGTTTAAGTTATCAAAGTGGTCAAAGACCGTCTCTAATCCAGAGATAAATGGGAGAGAGATCACTTAGATGATTCACTTCCTGATGTGGAAAGATCTGACAACTCGATTGAGAGGACTTTTATCACTAGGGGATAAGACCGACTGGAGTGATATTGATGTGATATGAATATAAATGCAAATCAACAATGCATGATGTATGTATGTTTATGCTGACAAAACTGACGCGACATACAGACTAGTAGATGATCACGACTGGATACTCGGCCACAGCGGGGGACGAAGAAGTATCACTAGTTCAAGATAGCAATTCTGCCTTGCTTAGGAGAAATAGTCCCTGCGGGGAACAACCGTTGGTCGGGCTTAGGAGGTAAGAACTCAGCCGAGGGTGTCAGATGGGAAAGTCGCATCTGATACAGCTGATCCTTCATTCAGGCGCACTGGCTTAGAATGAGTACTTTGATTCTGCACTTTGAAGCTCGATTACTTCTGGAGAAGCGATCGATGTTCTTTCAATGTTCAACAGTCAAAAGAAATTGACATCTTTATTTTAGAAGCAGAAAAAGTTTAACAAGTAAATTCATTTTTGTTTCATTTCAAGAATCGTCGATCATATTAAAATGTCGTTCTATAAAGCTAAAACAAATAAGAATTTCAAACAAAAGCACAAGGACTCAAATTTTATTGATAGGATGGAAATCAGCCAAACGCGTGATTCCATAGAGTATTTACAAAGTTAGAAAATGGTAATTTAAGGGAAAAGGGCTATATTGACACATAACGACCACTATCCTTCTACCAACTTTGAATTCTGGGCATCCTGAGCTTCTGTCAAAGATGACCTTGACTGGAGTTTTCTGATGGATGGTGTAACTGCTGCTGAGGAACTTGCCCCTTTGTTGAATATAGTTACTTGCCATTATCCCTAACTTTTGCCTGGATTGTACTGTGATGTTTCCAATCCACCGAGATGATTTTTGATCATGTCTCTAATTTTTCCCTGGACCGCCCTTTCGGGTTTTCAATCCACCGAGACGTTTTTTTAGGCGAAGTATTTCTTGACTACATCAACATTCGTGGGGTAGGCAAATTCCTCTCCGTCCATGGTTGCAAGTCTCAAGGCACCACCTGAGAAGGCTTTCTTGACCACATAAGGTCCGTCGTAATTCGGAGTCCATTTGCCCCGAGAATCAGTGAGAAATGATTGTATCTTTTTTAGCACAAGGTCTCATTTCCTGAAGACGCGAGGTCGAACCTTTTTATCGAACGCCTTCTTTATTCTTTGTTGATGCAACTGACCGTGGCATAGTGCCGTGATTCGTTTCTCTTCAATCAGATGTAGTTCGTCGTGTCGACTTTGACACCATTCAGCTTCTGTAAGCTTAACTTCCATCAATACCCGGATTGATGGGATCTCTACTTCTATGGGAAGCACTGCCTCCATGCCATATACTAGAGAGAAATGGGTTGCCCCTGTTGAAGTGCTGACAAATGTGTGATAACCATGAAGAGCAAAGGGTAGCATTTCATGCCAGTCTTTATAGGTTATAACCATCTTTTGAACGATCTTCTTGATGTTCTTATTAGCCGCTTCTACCGCTCTGTTCATCTTGGGTCGGTAGCGAGATGAGTTATGGTGTTAGATCTTGAACTCTGTGCACAACTCTTTTATCATCTTATTGTTCAAGTTAGATCCATTATCAGTAATGATCTGGCTTGGAACACCATAACGGCAGATGAGATTGTTTTTGATAAATTGAACCAGCACCTGTCGGGTTCCATTGGCGTATGACGCTGCTTCGACCCACTTGGTGAAGTAATCAATGGCTACCAGGATGAACCGATGTCCGTTCGAAACTTTAGGTTCGATCATGCCGATCATGTCGATTCCCTATATGGAAAAAGGCCATGGGGAAGAGAGAACTTTGAGATGCGTTGGCGGTACATGGATTTTGTCGGAGTATATTTGACACTTGTGACACCTCCTCATGTACTTGTAGCAGTCGAATTCCATGGTCAACCAATAGTACCATGCTCTTAGAATTTTTCTCGCCATTGTGTGTCCGTTGGCATGAGTGCCAAAAGATCCTTCTTGAATTTCTTTCATCAGCATGTCTGCCTCTGGTCTGTCTACACATCGGAGCAAGACCATGTCGAAATTCCGCTTATAGAGTGTATCACGGCTCAGGAAGAAGCTGCATGCTAGCCCTCTGAGGGTCTTTCTATCTTTTCTGGATGCCCCATGGGGGTACTCTTGTTTCTGAAGGAAGCATTTGATATCGTAAGCGAAGATGTAAGCGGGCTGTTCAAGGTGCATTATGTCGATCTTAGGTAGGTCGTTCCATTGACCTACACTAATCATGGAAGAGAGAGTGGCTAAGGCATCAGCCATGTGATTCTCATCACAAGGGATGTGATGAAACTCGATTCTATTGAAGAAAGGTAACAACCTTCTTGTATAATCTTTGTAAGGAACCAGTATTGATTGGTACGTGTTCCAATCTCCTTTGATCTGATTGATAACCAAAGTTGAGTCGCCATATACGTCCAAGTTTTTGATCCTTAAGTCGATCGCTTCTTCGAGACCCATGATACAAGCTTCGTATTCGGCCTCGTTGTTTGTACATTTGAGCGTAAGTCTGGCGGTGAAAGGAATGTGGATACCCTGAGGGGTAACAATGACTGCCCCAATTCCATTTCCATAATGGTTGACAGCTCCGTCAAAGATTAGTCCCCATTGGGAACCTGGTTTTGGCCCTTCACTGGGTAGCGGTTCATCGCAATCTTTCATTTTTAGATACATGACATCTTCGTCTGGGAAGTCAAATCCGATTGATTCCTGATCGTCAATCGGTTGATGAACCAAATGATTGGCTAAAATACTCCCTTTAACGGCTTTTTGAGCGTGGTATTCGATGTCATATTCTGATAACAACATCTGCCAACGGGAAATTCTTCCCGTGAGAGCAGGTTTTTCAAAGACGTACTTGATTGGATCCATTTCTGAGATTAACCAAGTAGTGTGACGAATCATATACTGGCGAAGACGTTTGGGTGCCCAAGCCAAAGCACAGCAGGTTTTCTCAAGCATAGTGTACCGAGTCTCGTAGTCGGTGAATTTCTTTCTCAAATAGTAGATGGCAGACTCTTTCCGTTTGGTTTCGTCTTGTTGGCCAAGTACACAACCCATTGAGTCTTCCAAGACTGTTAAGTAGATGATCAGTGGCCTTCCTTCCACTGGAGGTGATAGAATCGGTGGGTTCAACAAGTATTCCTTAATACTGTTGAAGGTGGTTTGACAGTCTTTTGTCTAAACGCAATCCTGGTTCTTTTTTAGTAACTGAAAAATCGATGTACATGTCGCGGTCATGAGGAATATGAATATGGAGATGTAGTTCAAACGTCCCAGGAATCCTCTAACTTGTTTTTCAGTTTTCGGAGATGGCATTTCTTGAATGGCCTTGACCTTGTCGGGATTAACCTCAATTCCTTTCTGGCTGACAATGAACCCTAAGAGTTTCCCTGAACGGACACCGAAGGTGCATTTGTTGGGATTCAAGCGGAGTTTGTACTTTCTCAACGGCTCGAATAGCTTTGATAGGTGGGTCACATGCTCCTCCTCTGTTTTAGATTTGGCAATCATGTCATCGACATATACCTCGATTTCCTGGTGTATCATGTCATGAAACAGAGTAGTCATGGCCCTTTGATAGGTTGCCCCGGCGTTCTTCAAACCGAACGGCATTACTTTGTAACAAAAGGTACCCCATGGGGTAATGAACGAAGTTTTCTCCATGTCTTTCGGCGCCATTTTAATCTGATTATAGCCCAAGAATCCATCCATGAAGGAGAAAACTTTGAGCTTTGATGTACTGTCTACCAGCATGTTAATGTGTGGTAAGGGAAAGTCATCCTTTGGACTTGCTTTGTTCAGATCCCTGTAGTCTACACATATTTTTGTTTAGAAGAGATAGAGAAAATGCAAGTGTGTGCAGTGTATTTTCTTTGGAAAACTGCTTGTTTATTATTATTAGTTTTTTAGGATTACCATTTTCTGAGAAAAGCAAAAAGAGAAAACAGCAATTAATGCGGAAATTACAGAACGACGTTATTTTATTAATGAACAAGTCGATTCTTGAAACTAAAACCCTATAAAACAAAACTCTGTCGCTTCGAGCAAAGCGAAGAGGAAGATTTACAGAAAGCGAGCCCTAACAAAACATCTATTTCACCTGGGCAGGGTGAAAGGTTATAGACGACAATTACTTTGACTTATGAACAATCTACGGAACATCGACAGCAACCCATTGGCGGTGAACTCCTCAGTGAATCACAAAGTCTGGTACTTTCCTTGATTTGTCTTCAGAAATAATGCTGATTTCTGGTGGAGCAGGATCATTGGAATCTGTCTCCCAGGCAGAGTTGTCGTAGGAGGATTCCTCTGTTGCATTTTACAGAGTATTTGTGCTCTCGGGAAAATCTCCCCATCCAGTTGGCTGGATGTCTTCGAGCCTGATACGGGAGCTTTCGGGAGCGGTGTACTTGACCAAGAAGTTGTATTTACCACTCGGTTGTCCCAAGGTGTCCCACACTTATTTGGAACTGGAGGAGTCATCTCTCTCGATGACGTTGACCTCGAGAAATGCATAGTTGATGAATTCTAGTCCGACAAGCTTTACCAATTCATCGTCGTGATGGATACTTTCTGAATGACCTGAGTAATGATCCCATGACATGGTGGGGACGCAGGTATTCTGTTCAATGATGCTCAGCTGATTTTCATTGTTCGGCTGATTTTCTTGCCCCAAGTCTCCTGGGTACAGTGTCGCTCCCGAGGATTTGCATTCATGCTACAAACGCGAAAGTGGCGCGGAAAACAGAGTCGCCAGCAATGTGTATTTATCCCAAGAGAGGGAAAGGAAACACTGCGTAAACCTGAGGGAAAGGAAAGAACATGGTCTCGTGACCAAGACAAACGGGAAAGGGAGTCGGTTACGCGAAGGGAATGTGTTAGCACCCCACGCGTCCATCATACTCGACGGAATCCACGCTTGTTGTCTCGATCAAAGGGTGTCGTCGTCTGAAGCTCCACTGCTACTGGACCGGAGAAGGAACGAGAACGGAAAGAATGGAGAAACGAAGAAGAAAAGAAAAAATAAGTGACTCGATAGGACGTCCTCGGAGTCCTAGGCCTACGTATTCCCTCGAGAACAGGAAAATCAGAGTCAATGTAGTTCAGACACGAACTAAGGGGAGAGGTTGCTCGCCATGACATCGCCGTCTTGTGCCTACGTATCCTCAATCGAACGAGAAAGAGGAAATCAGAGCAGTCGTAGTTCGACTCAACAAAGTCGGTTAGTGTTTTTTATGAGCGACGTCAAGTTCGCGTCCGACAGTTAGGGTTGATGCCTGTTTGCGACTTAGACGGAAAGTAACGTGCTCTTTTCTGAAAATGGTCTGGAACCAAACAATCTCGAAGGATAAAAAGATTTTGAATTTGTTTTGTGTTTTTTTAGACAGAAGTGTTTTAAGTTAGTTCATAACTTGCATTGCACCCAAGTCTATGACATAGGAACGAATACTTCATGTATCGTCCCCAACAGGACGTACGCTAGGTACCCTAGAAGAATGAAGGGAAACCCCTCACTCCTCACTTCCCACGTTTAAGGCTCGTGCGCAATACTCATTATCTTTTATTAAGTGTTTTAAAGAAGTTATGAGATGAGATGAGAGAGGACTCAATGGAAACTCTAACCTAAAGCTAACATGCAAAGGAAATCCTAGGGTTAGTGAGGTTTAGGAGAGAAGCAACTACCTAAGACCTAATGCTAATCCTACTCCAAGCTTAATCGGAAATTAAGTTGGACTAGGTAGCTCTAAGGGGAAAGGAATCCAAGACTTAAACAAGTCTTGAGATTCAATGGGAAAGAAAGAGTGAAAGAGATGAAGTAGAGAGAGGAAGATGAAAAAAAGAGATGGGGCAGCAAGCGCATCATAATCATCATATCCAAATCACATCATTAATCATGCTTCAAAAGATCATACAAAAGAGCTCAAGTGAGCAAGCAAGAGCAAACAAGAAAGGATGCAAGCATACTTGCATAAGAAGCACAATTAAACATCATTAAGCAACCACACCAAAGTAATATGATCAAGGTAAGATGAAGATGAAAACAAGTCAGAATTCAAATCATATCACAATCATCCAATTAAACATGTAAGAGTGCTCCACATCATGATGCATTATGAGCCAAAGAAGCAACAAAACATTTGATAATGATATGCAACATACAAATCAAATCATGATGATCATATGAGATGGAAACATGATATGAATCCAAGGGGGAAGTAGAAAATGCATCATCAATAAAACAAAATCAAACTCAAATCAATCAAGAGAGATCATCAAGTATCATACTCAAAGCATGCAACACAATTATGCAAGTATGCAACACAACAAAGCTCAAAATGGTTCACATGTTTCCACACAAGTAAAGCCATACAAAAGATAGGTCATGCACCAAGGGCCAAGGTAGAACAGAATCTCAAACATGTTTTATTCATCAAAGAAATATCACAAAGAATCAAGCAAGTTCATGTCATTTAAGAGCACAAAATTAGGTCAAGATGTGTGCAATTGCAAGCTCAAAACATCATCAAATGAGAGCATCAATCAAAAATAGCAAAATTTTCCAATAAATTCCCAAAAAATAATAAAAGGCAATTCTAAACATCCAATTAACATGTGCAAAAATATTGGAACAGAACTAACTCAAGAGCATGTTCAAAAGTGCTCCACAAGTCAAGATATGCATATAACCTAGCAAAGATCGAGGGTCCATAAAAACTTGGATGGAAAGTCACTAAAAGTAACTCAACCCATCATCAAACCAGCATCAAAACATCCTCATATGATCCTCCAAAAGTAACCAAAAGATTGGTCTCAAATGATGAGTAAAGTCACAAAAATCCCTAACCTTTGATGAAGGGTATCATTGGAAATACATCTTTAAATTAAAACAAAATAAAATATTAAAATAAAATTAAAAATAAAATAAAATTCATGAAAAAATAAAGAAGACATTAGATAACGTACATGATTTTTTTTGGATTTTTTCGATAAAAGGAAGTATTTTTAATAATTAAAACAAAAACGAAAAAAAATAAAATAAAATAAAAAGTAATAGAAATGGAGGGTGTATTAGTAACCAAAAAATAAGGCTACACGATTTGGGCCGGCAGTGGGGGTGCGCATATAAAACAGGGCGCAAGGCCCATGTAAACTCATAAAAAAAAATAGAGAAAAAAAGAGAAGTGAAAAAGAGCTGTAACGAAAACATGTGAGAACCATGAATCAATTGGTCATCCTTTTTTTTTAAACCATTAAATGACAAAAGTGAAAAAAAAAAAGAATAAAATAAAAACATGAACAAATGATGAGATGCCACCTCATCATCTTCATCAATCCCATGCACCATGTTCACGTGAACAATGCTGAGGCGCAGTAAATCGCCGGCCACCGCGATACAGTCCAGCCGGCCACCGCCGGCGGCGGCTGGCCCGGTCGGAAACTGGAAAACAAAGACACCCCCTGTAACACCCCCAATCTATACCCCCAATTAAATAAAGCGGTAAAAGAAAATACAAAATTTCGTCAGAGTATATTTAGAAATTCACAGCATAGACCGAGGGGTCACATCAATTTGAAACAAACACAATAAACCTGCCCATAAAGATATGCAACACTCGGAGGTAGCAAATAAACAGAGGAACTTAGTTCCTACTACCCACAATTCAGCTACAGAATAAAAGTGGAAAATCTGTACTGAATCTCATATATATATATATATATATATATATATCACATAAAAAGTTTGTCATACATCAAGCCATACATGCACAAGCCAAAAGATATATATATATATATATATATATACACATCAATCTACAAAACGATCCCCCTGACTACCCGGTGCCACATATCAGAGCCGACCGACAAAAGAATGAAGACCCACGCTTCACAAAAGACCTCCAGCAACTCTAATCTGCAATGCCTCATAGAGCATTATAAAACAGCAGAAGGGTGAGAAACATAATCATAATATAATTGCATACAATTATATATAACACCAAAAATACACATATATACTGTTCTCACCACAACTCATACCATAATTCAAACACAAAACAACACAATGTATATTTCATATTTCCATCACCAAGGTATACCAACCATGCACAATACAAGTATCACCAACACATATACAGATATCAATTTATCAATTTCACCCACAATTCCACACATAAACATACCATTAATGATTTATGCAAATGCAAGAGACCGACACTACGACTCTATGCATATGCACATGGGGTACCGACTTCCATCAATTCTCAACACCAGTTCACTCAAGAACTATTGGAACCATCGCTCGTTACTTAGTGTAACTCCCCGTTGGGCATACGATGTTCCCTGTCGCTTTTGGTCCTCTTTGTATAAGGCTCACGACGTTTATGGATCGCTTTTGGTCCTCTTTGTATAAGGCTCACGATCCGATCGCTCACACCCCACACGGGCACATGATCATCTATAACCATCGCTTTCGGTCCTCTTGATATAAGGCTCACGATGTTATAGCAGATTCCCTCTGGAATCGATTCGTTGCTCACACCCACTAGGGCACACGACATCACAAGAATGCACATCATGATGCTCAGCATACAATGACTCATGACATTCAAATGCACACATATATGCAATCATCTCATTCAACATTAATCATGCTTTGCAATTCAAGCCCAAAACAATGCACTTATACCATACAACAGCATGCAAATCATACCATAGCCACATCAACAGCACATTGCATGATACATAACAATTACACATATTTATAACGACAAAGGTCGACAAAACGACACTATTCCAAATTCCCGACATAATTAAATCAGCTAACAATCTCAAAATTATTATAATAAGAAAGTACAGTTCAATAGCTACCCAACGATACCAAGAATGTTAAAAACGGATAAACGGAACACAAGTTACGAACTAAACAAGACAAGACATCGCGAAAAAACCCCATTTTGCAATTCTCCTGGCCATACGCGTATTTCCCTGAGCCATACGCGTATTGCCTTGATTCCTCGCCTATTCCATACGCGTATTTCCCAAGGTCGTACGCGTATGGGCAGAGACCCAATTTTCCATAAAATTCCCATTCAAAATCCAATACGCGTAGTACCTTACACCATACGCGTATTACCCTAAAGTCTTACGCGTACCATTACGCAAATGGACAGATGGCCGAGAAAATGAAGCTCCATGCGCGTATTGCCCAGTTTTCTTCAATGCCATACGCGTATTGCCTTGACCAATACGCGTATTGACTTGAGTGATACGCGTATGGGCAGTGGAAAATCCAGAAAATTCTGCAGAATTTTGTTCTGCGTTTTCCAAACCAAAATCATCCAATTTTCACCTATACACCAGAAAAATTACCAATACAATGCCTAACAACATATATCTAACATGTATCAACAATAATGGACCTGAAAACATGATTTCCGACACAATTTAATCGATTTCTAATCAATCTCTACATAATATGGTTTTTTCTATATATTTCCATTTCAATCCAATAACAACCAAAAACATACATACATAATCATACACAAGCATTAATAATCGAGTTTCGCACCCTTACCCGATTTAATCGTGTTTAGAAAAGTCGGGAGATTGATTTCTTGATTTCCAAGTTTTCTCTCTTTTTCTTCTCTTCTTCTCTTTTCTTTCCCTTTTCCTTCTTCTCTTTTTATTTCTCTCTATTTTTTCTCTCTTTCTATTTTCTATTTTCTAACTTAAGGAAAAATAAGATGAAATGACCAAAATACCCCCACACTCAAATATCTCACAAACATTCCTAAAACGCGATAAAATATCACAACATTGAAAAATAACATATTTCCAAATAAAATTCGAAAATAAAATAAAATAATAATAAAATAATCAAAACGACTCGATTAAATAAAAAGTGACAAAACTGGGGCGTTACAACTCTCCCCCACTTAGAAATTTCCGTCCTCGAAAATATACCTGAGACGAACAACTCTGGATACGACTCCCGCATCCAACTCTCTAACTCCCAAGTCAAATTTCCCTCAGCAGCGCCTCCCCACGCTACTTTCACAAGTGCAATATCCTTGTCTCTCAACCGCTTCACCTCGCCATCCAAAATCCTAACTGGTAATGCCTCAACCGTAAGGTTCTCCCTTACCTCTACCTCATCCATCGAAATCACATGCGACGGATCCGGAACATACTTCCAAAGTTGTGAAACATGGAACACATCGTGCAAATTCGACAGATTCTGTGGCAACGCCACCCTATAAGCCATAGCACCCACTCTCGCGGATATCTGGTAAGGACCAATAAACCGAGAAGTAAGTTTCTTCGACTTCAATGCACGACCCACACCCGTTACCGGTGTAACTCTCAAAAAAACATGATCGCCCTCTTGGAAATTGTAATACCCCAAATTTTGACCACTTAGATTTCCCATCATTGTGAAAATCATCATCACAATGTGGATGAACCATCATGCTTCATCAGTCTCCCCAAAGATGGGTGAGCATCCACTAGAATCAAAATTAGGGTTTCAAGCCCTCTCTGAGTGCTTAGACAAAGGATCAATCAAGAAATGACATGATCTTCAACTTGTCTAATCTCTTAAACATCCACAATGGATCAAAAAGGACTCCCACTTTAAGGATTAAGCACAAAGCTGCTCCCTTCTAGGTGGATCAAGTCTCAAGATCGACAGTGTCACCAAATTAGGGTTTTGGTCGACCAGGGCCTCCAGATGGAAATTTTCATCTGGGCACAAGGCAATGATCCAAAACATAACCTAATATACTTCATGGAACCTCATGAACCCATGCATCAAGTCAATTTTGCCTCAGGGGATGCATTCATCAAAAATCAAGAATTAGGGTTTCTTGACCTAATTCACCCCTAAGTTGACTTTTGGGACAAACCATGAGCCAAGACCTCAAGATATGATTTGAGGGTCTCTAATACACCATATTGATCCATTTGGAACAATGGATTGATCCAAGAAGCTTGAGCAACAAGTTTCATTTTCATCTGCACCACAATTAGGGTTTTAAGGGAAAAGTCAACTGTAACTTTGACTTTTGACCTGGACATGCTCCCAAACCCTAATACATGATTGAATATACCCTATGACACGCATGGAACATGTCCATCAAGTTTGATTTAGGTCAAGGACATGATTTCCTGAAGAATTGCACAGTTTGGAATTCATCTGATAAAAAGTCAACTGTGCACAAAAGTCAACTTTGACTTTTTGAGATTTTTCACCAAAATGGATTTTTAACCCTAAAATGATGTTAATGTATGATTTGAATCATCATTCATCAAGAAAAATCAAGAAAAGTGAGATAACTTGTAAAAGGGGTAACCATAAAACTTAGAAATTTTTCTAAGTTAAAAATAAAGTGGCAAAGGTACCAACTTTGGAGGACCATAACTCCTAAACCACAAGGCCATTTTTTCTCATCCAAAGATGGATTTGTAGCCCTCACTATCACCTACAAAAACTTCAACTACAAGTCATTCCAATTCATTCAGGATTTTTAGCTATGGAGTGATCAAAGTGGCTGAAAAGTGAAAAAAGTCACTTTTTCCAACACGTAGTGAAATTTTCACTAAGTCAGAATTCTGCTTCACTTTTTGCCAAATGTAGGGGGATTTTTCACTTGGAATCAAAAGAGATCAAAACCAAACCTGTTCAAACAGTTGTTGTATCATGTTAGGGCTTTCCAAAATGGCCAAGAACATTGCCAGATTCAACCTACATCATGAGATACAACATTGGCAAGTTGCCTTGCTGAAATCTGTCAAGGCAAGGCAGAATTTGCATTTTGGCTCGATTTGCCAAAATCAGCCAATTGTAATTGCTCCAATCCACTTGGACACCTCAGAGGATTGAATCCAAAGGGGACAATCACTGAGCCAAGCCTCCAAGGTCCAAGGAACAAAGAATAGCATGTTGAACCTAGAATGGCCAAAATAGGGACAAGACTTCAAATTTGGAATGAGGCATTCAATGGAACCATCAAGGTGGCATGGACTGAGCCATTCTCATCTGAAATCAGTCAAGACTTATCCAAGACCAAGGGGACCAAAGCTCTGTGCCCTAACCTCTAGTCAATGGCTAGAGGAGACTTTCATTTCCATTGGCCAACATTGAGGAAACCTACTTACCAGCTACCATGTACTATTCCTTGCAAAACAAACTTGCTCTACTATAAATAGAGCTCAATTGTGGTCAGTTTGAGTACACCAAAGCCATCTAACAGATGCTTTCCTCAAAATATCTTTCTCTTGGCAAAAATGCCTTTCTTAGCAAGGTAGCTATCGGGTTTTGAGTTTGAGAGCAATTCTGCACAAACCAATCACTCACACACCTCACATACATCACATATGAGCTGATCAAACACTCACATAACATCTGAAACATCAATTTCACAAAATCACTTGCCATCCACACAAGTTTGAAGTGAAGTTGCAGCTGAGATGCCATAAACTGATCCAGTCCATTTCAATTCAATCCAAGTGTTCAAACACACTCCATATGGTGTAGAGAAGCTGTCCAGATCATCACAACTTGTCTGTAACACCTCCAACTCAAAATCACATCTGCTCTTGCTGTCACGACTTGAAGGTAAGCCTAAACTTGGGCATCTCTCAATCTATGCATATTTCCTCGCACAATAATTTGGCCATATGTTCATAATCATGCATGGAATGTTTTCCCTCAATTAATTGCATTGTTTGAATCGTGTATCAAAAATCCTAGCCTTCATGCAGAAATTAGGGTTCTTGAGGTTTCTTCGTGATTTCTTGTTGTATGTTTAATTTAAATGAAATTAAAGTACATAAACATGATCGTGAGGTTGAGACGAGCATAATGATATGTGGATTGCATGATATGGTTACGTATTCATGGAGATTGGATAGAAAACGCAAATCTGAGAAACCAAGAACACGCGCGTGTTCTTCAGCTGTTCTTGGCGCCGTTTTTGAATAATTTGAATATTTGAATTTTGTGATTTTGTTTAATTGATTCAAAAATTAATTTCTCTCTGAGTTTTAATGATTTTGAGTTGATTCTTTTTTTAATAATTCACAAAAATGTTAAAATATTTTATTTTATAAAAAAATCCCAAAAATATTATTTATTTCATATAATTGATATTTTTGTAAAGAATTAATATTTTGATTGTTTTTGCCATTTTAAATATTTTTTCTACATTGATTTTGCAACTTTTAATGCTTTCTAATTATTTTGTAGGTCAATACTTAATTTTTGAAGCATTAATCCAAGATCACAATTTGTTTTCCATGTGTTAAACAATTCTTGATCTTTTTAATTGAATTTTTATTCAATTAAATACATTTTTGAAAACAAATTAGGGTTTTGGATTAATTCAACCCTCATAAATTATTTTCAAAACACTTTGGGCCTCTATTAGAGTGTAAGACCCAATCCTTTTTTGACCAAATCATCTTTGGGCCTCACTTATTGTATAAGTCCCGATACCGTCAAAAAAACAAACGGCGCGATCGTCGCCTTTTCAAAAAACATCTGGGCCTCTCCTTGAGCTATAAGACCCATTCAAAACACTTTGGGCCTCTATTAGAGTGTAAGACCCAATCCCCCTTTTAACCAAAACATTTTGGGCCTCACTTATTGTATAAGTCCCTATGCGTTAAAAGAAAACCTCGGCGCGATCGTCATTTTAAACGAAAAAATCATTTGGGCCTACCCTCGTGTTATAAGCCCCACACTTTTTCTTTAAACCTTTTTGGGCCTCTTGAGAGAGTGTAAGACTCATCCCTTTGTACAGAAAACCATTTTGGGCCCCAGTCACTTGTATAAGTCCCTCTGTACAAATTCAAACAGTGCGCTCACTGATAAAACCTTGGGCCTCTCCTTGAGCTGTAAGCCCCAAACCTTTCTTTTTCAAAGCACTTTCTCCTTTGATTTTGAATATACTGTTGTTTTCAATCTTTCTTTGTTGAACAACTAACCAAACAGCATGGAAGCACTACAACCGAGTAAGTGGTTATCGCTTTCATTTATTGCTTTCATATTATAAAACTGTATTATGGGGCTGCTCACTGTAAGTCTCCTTTCATAAACTCATACCTACTGTGTAATAATAGTATAGATATTTCGAGTTTCCCCGGCTACTACGTCTAGAACTAAGTGACGCCGTTTCATTTATTCGTAGAAATAGACGCCTAGATCCCCAATAGGAGCACCAGATACAGTCTTCTCTTCAGCTGTCCTCCTTAGGAATCATCAAGAAATTCTATCCCCCAGAGATGAATTATTCTCGGTGAAACTTCTCTTGAATTTCTTCAAACCGCCGAACGGTTCGGACTCTCTCTAAAAGTTAAAGTCACTGGATAGTAAACCTCGCACGTTTACCAGTGGTTTTAACTCTAAAAGAGTTTTCCTGAACTTTTCTTTGGTTTGGGACCCACGGGCTTCTTAAAACCATCGGCCTCCTCTTGGGCATCATACAAGGACCCACAGGCTTCCTATAAGCAACCCCGCCTCCTCTTGGGCATTATTCAAGGACCCGTCGGCTTCTTAGAAGTATTCACAACCTCCTCTTAGGCTTCGTATAATGATCTCTTCCTCCGGGAATGATAGCCTCCTCTTGGGCTTCGTACAAGCACCCGTCGGCTTCTTAAAAGTTTCCAGCCTCCTCTTGGGCTTCGTACAAATTGTCCTGACGACCTCCTAGAGGTGTAGGAACAGAACCTAGTCATCCTCATAGAACAGTCCTTTCATAGAGTCTACTACTGTTTCTCAAAGCATAGTACAAAAGATAAAACTCTAGACTTGGACAGTCTAACTTCCTTGAGTCTCAAAGACATTCTCAAGCACCCTTCGTTAAATAGGAAGGAAACCCGCAGACTCGGACAGTCTCAATACCCTCTAGATTTCTCGTTTCCTCAAAGAAAAGGAAATACCCCTGATCCTCAAATTAAATCCCTGAGTACAGCATTGCTCATATAAGAACTGATTTTCTCTTTTAAATCAGTATATTGGATCTGTCACTCAACTGAAACAGTTACAATAGCCTCCATCTCGGGCTTCGTACGAGATACGAAAATTCTCCCCAGTGGAGTCAAAATAACCTTTTAGCCTCTCTCTCAGGCTTTGTATGAGACACAAAAGATTCCCTCGTTGAGTTAATCACCCTTTTTTTGCCTCCATCTCGGGCCTCGTACGAGATATAAATCCCTTAAGCAAGAGTCGAACTCTTTGGTAGCCTCCTCTTAGGCTTTGTATAACGATATGCCCCACTGGGTCAAAAACTTTTAGCTTCTCTCTCGGGCTTTGTACGAGACACAAAATAGCCTCCTCTTAGGCTTTGTATAATGATTTTCCTAGAGGAAATTAGCCTCCTCTTAGGCTTTGTATAAGAAAACCACTGGTTGATCCAATCAACCTTTTAGCATCAAAGATGTGCCTCGTTCGCAGTACACAAACATCAACAACTCCTTTCCCTTCGTCTAATCGCTGTAAGCGGCAAGCCTCTGGATCATCTATATCCATGCCACTGTCCCTCTTTTAGCACGAGAAATTCCTAAGGAAAGATGGCATTGCTCTACACTGAGTTAAAGTCTTCTCCTTCAGGTTAAAACCCTTTCTTCGGAAATTATGGCATTGCTCGGATCCGCGTATCCTAGTTAAAGTAATTCTCCTTCTCCCCTCTTTAGAGATGACAAATTCTCTCTAAAGTCGAGGTCTTTCAGCTTCACGTCTTGGGCTTTGAACAAGACACAAATAGACTTTTCAGCTTCACATCTTGGGCTTTGAACAAGATACAAACCACCTTTCGCTTCACGTTTTGGGCTTTGAACAAGACACCAAAAACCAATTTCCTCCCATATAATAGGAGGAACTACGAACGCTCTGATTTCCCTGTTTCGGTAAACGGGAATACGTAGGCATAAGATTGAAAGAAAAGATCTTAGCGAGCGCAATCAACAAAAAACCCAAATCCCATATCCCCGTCAATTAAAAGCAGTAATTCAAAAGCACCAGTCCTAACATCCTAATCCTTATTCCCCGCCAGAAACCCTTTGCCTAGGAAAAAGAAAGAAAGAAACCTGTATTGGCGAAATACGAATAACCAGTACAAAGGCCCCCCACATTGATAGCATCCGTAATCTAACAGACCGCTGTTTAAACTCAGTATGCAAAGCAGGGTTAATTGGAGACATCTATTTCCCTTCCTTATTCAGCTCACAATAGGATAAAAAATGAATCGACCTGTAGTTTAAAGCTCAAACCGCAGAGAGCGACAAACGCTTAAGAACCGTGTCCAAAATCGCTCGCTACAGAACTCAAGATCTTTCCTCCTCCGATCATGATAACTCTTTTGCCTACTCTGAGAAGCCTTCATTTTCTCACGAATAAGCTTCACTTTTTCCGTAGTCTGTTGCACCAACTCTGGTCCAACTACCGAACTCTCACCAGATTCGTGCCAACACAACGGTGTTCGACATCTTTGTCCATACAGTGCTTCAAACGGTGCCATTCCAATACTATAATGGAAATTGTTATTATACGTGAATTCAATCAATGCAAGATAACTATCCCACGCACCACCTTGTTCAAGAACACAAGCTCGCAACAAATCTTCTAACAACTGAATCGTTCACTCAGTCTGACCATCCGCCTGCGGATGATAAGCCGAACTCAATCTCAATTTATAACCCAACGCCTTCTGTAAACTTTCCCAAAATATCGAAGTAAACCTCGGATCTCGATCCGAAACAATACTCAATGGAACTCCATGCAACTTCACAATCACACTGATGTAAATCTCCGCTAACTTCTCTAAAGAAAAACTTATGTCAATCGGAATGAAATGAGCCGATTTAGTCAGCCTATCCACAACCACCCAAATAGCATTATGCACTCGCTATGTATTCGGTAACCCTGTCACAAAATCCATGGAGATGCTGTCCCACTTCCACTCAGGAATATCCAACGGTTGCAACAAACCACTAGGCCTTAGATGTTCTACCTTCGATTTCTGAGAAGTCAAACATGCATAGACAAACTGAGCCACATCTCTTTTCAAACCAGACCACCAAAAGATCTTCTTCAAATCTTGGTACATCTTATTCGCTCCCGGATGTATACTCAAATTACTCCGGTGTCCTTCCTCCAAAATCATCTTTTTCAACTCCGCATCATCAGGAATACAAATTCGACCTCAGAATCGCAAAACACCATTAATATCCACTTTAAAATCACTATTCGCATCTTTTTCTCCAACCAAAATCAAATCCACAAATTTCACATCCGTCTTCTGTTTCTCACTAACCGTCATCAGAAAATCATTAGTAATCGTTAGCATTCCAAGCCTCACGCTATCCGACGTCACTTCACATACCAAACTCAAATCTCTAAACGATTCCAAAAGCTCTCACTCCTTAACCATTAAAGCGGACATATGCAACGATTTTCGGCTCAATGCGTCAGCTACCACATTAGTTTTACCAGGATGGTAATTCAAGCCAAAGTCGTAGTCCTTCAAAAATTCCAACCATCTACGTTGCCTCATATTTAGCTTTTTTTTATCAAACAAATATTTCAAACTTTTATGATCACTAAAGACTTCGAATCTTGAACCGTAGAGATAATGCCTCCAAATCTTCAACACAAAAACCACAGCCGCTAATTCAAGATCATGAGTAAGATAATTTTTCTCATGTACTCTCAACTGCCTTGAAGCATAAGCCACGACCTTACCTTCTTGCATTAGCACCCCACCTAGACCAATCAAAGACGCATCACAATACACCACAAATGGTTCATTAGGATCCGGTAAAATCAAAATCGGAGTTGTCGTAAATCTTCTCTTCAGCTCATTAAAACTTTCCTCACGCCGAATATCCCAAATGAACGCTTGCTCTTTACAAGTCAACTTGGTCAAAGGAAGTGCTAGCTTAGAAAAACCTTCAATAAACCTTCGATAATATCCGGCCAAACCCAAAAAGCTTCGAGTTTCAGTAACAGATCTCGGAGCCTCCCATTGTAGAACTGCTTCTACTTTAGATGGATCCACAGCAATACCATTACCTGAAATTACGTGTCCAAGAAAACTCACCTCCGACAACCAGAACTCGCACTTGGACAACTTGGCAAAAAGCTTTCTTTCTTTCAAAACTTGCAAAACAATACGCAAATGCTCCGCGTGCTCCTCCCGAGACTTAGAAAAAATCAAAATGTCATCAAACCCAACAACAAATTGATCCAAATGCTCGTGGAAAATATGATTCATGTACTCTATAAACACACCTGGCGCATTAGAAACCCCGAACGGCATCACCGAATATTTATAATGACCGTATCGTGTCCTAAAAGCCGTCTTCTGAATATCTTCCTCTTTTACCCTAATCTGATGATACCCCGACCTCAAGTCAATCTTACTAAACACACATGCACCAACTAACTGATCCATCAGATCATCAATTCTTGGAAGAGGATACTTATTCTTAATCGTCACCTTATTCAACTGGCGATAATCAATACACAACCGCATACTTCCATCTTTCTTTTTCACCAATAAAACTGGAGCACCCCAAGGAGAAATGCTTGGTCTCACAAACCTCTTTTCCAACAATTCATTCAACTGCTTCTTTAACTCAACCAACTCAGATGCCGACATACGATAAGGTGCCATAGAAACAGGTCTAGTACCAGGAACTAGATCTATAGAAAACTCCACCTCTCTCTCTGGCGGCAAGTCTGAAATATCCTCAGGAAACACTTTCGGAAATTCACACACAACAAGAAACACATCCAGTGAAACTTGACTATCCACAGCCAACGATGCAAACAACCCAAACAACTGAGCTTCATCCGCCAAAAGTCTCTTCAACTCTTTGGTAAATAAAAAACTCGAGTCTTCGTCTTCCTCAAGAGAAGGAAACCTTACCAACTTATGATAACAATCAATATGAACCCTATTAAATTGCAACCAATTCATTGCCAGAACCACATCTAAACCCTCCAACGGCAGACACACCAAATCCATCTTAAATTATTTACCATAAATGGTCAAAGGACAACTTAAACAAACCAAAGAAGTAGTTACTGACCCCATTGTTGAAGTATCAATAACCATCTCACCACCCATCGAAGACAACACAAGATTCAAACGCTTCGCGCACTCAAATGAAATAAACGAATGAGTCGCTCCAGTATCAATAATAACAACTAAAGGAGTACTATTAATAAAATAAGTACCTCTGATCAGACGATCTGCACTTGAAGTCTGAGTTCCCGCCAAGGCAAAAACTTTCCCACCAGCTGGAGCTTGCTTTGGTTTCGGACACTTTGTACTAATGTGACCAGGTTCACCACAGTTGAAACACTTCACCACATTCTTCCTTGTACAATCAGCAGCGACATGTCCTAAACCTCCACAATTAGAACACTTCCTCAAATCCTTCCTACATTCGGACTGACGATGTCCCACATCCCCACATCTATAACATCTCAGAGGACCAGACATTCCTCCTCCACTTGACCTTTTCTCAAAATTTCCCCTTTGTTTATCCTTATCAGCCGGTGTTACATACGGACCACCATGGAACTGTTGCTTCCCTTTTCTCTCGCTCAAACTCTTATAGTGAGTAGAACAAGCCTTACTATCCTCCTCATAAATCCTATAACAATCCACCAAATCAGAAAACCTCTGAATCCTTTGATAACCAATTGCCTGCTTTATCTCAGGACGCAATCCGTTCTCAAACTTTACACACTTAGAAAATTCCGCAGTCGCTTCAGCATAATGTGGATAAAACTGCACAAGTTCCATAAACTTAGCAGTATAATCAACAACAGACATATTACCTTGTTTTAATTCCAATAACTCAATTTCCTTCTTTCCTCTTACATCTTCAGGAAAATACTTCCTCAGAAACTCAATGCTAAACACAGCCCAAGTGATCTCCTCCTCTGCAACTTCCAACACATGACGTGTACTAACCCACCAATCATCAGCTTCTTCCAGTAACATATGAGTACCCAGTCTCACCTTCTGATCCTCAGCACAATCCATCACTCGGAAAATTCTTTCAATCTCTTTCAGCCATATCTGAGCACCATCAGGATCATATATTCCTTTGAAGACAGGCGGTTTGTTCTTCCTGAACTCATCATTACCTGCAGCATTAGGTGCACCCTACACAACTCGGGCCATAGCTTGCATAGCAGCAGCCAAAGCAACGTCATTCCTACCAGCCATATTCTGTTCATTTCCAATAACAGCAACTATGGTTAAACAAACAGCTCACCCAAACACCAAGACCGACAAGGACTAGCACAACTGACACGGACTGGCTCTGATACCACTTAATGTAACACCCCCAATCTATACCCCCAATTAAATAAAGCGGTAAAAGAAAATACAAAATTTCATCAGAGTATATTTAGAAATTCGCAGCATAGACCAAGGAGTCACATCAATTTGAAACAAACACAATAAACCTGCCCATAAAGATATGTAACACTCGCAAGTAGCAAATAAACAGAGGAACTTAGTTCCTACTACCTACAATTTAGCTACAGAATAAAAGCGGAAAATCTGTACAGAATCTCATATATATATATATATATATATATATATATATATATATATATATATATATATATATATATATATATATATATCACATAAAAAGTTTGTCATACATCAAGCCATACATGCACAAGCCAAAAGATATATATATACATATACACATCAAACTACAAAACGATCCCCCTGACTACCCGGTGCCACATATCAGAGCCGACCGACAAAAGAATGAAGACCCACGCTTCACAAAAGACCTCCAACAACTCTAATCTGCAATGCCTCATAGAGCATTATAAAACAGCAGAAGGGTGAGAAACACAATCATAATATAATTGCATACAATTATATATAACACCAAAAATACACATATATACTGTTCTCACCACAACTCATACCATAATTCAAACACAAAACAACACAATGTATATTTCATATTTCCATCACCAACGTATACCAACCATGCACAATACAAGTATCACCAACACATATACAGATATTAATTTATCAATTTCACCCACAATTCCACACATAAACAGACCATTAATGATTTATGCAAATGCAAGAGACCGACACTACGACTCTATGTATATGCACATGCGGTACCGACTTCCATCAGTTCTCAACACCAGTTCACTTAGGAACTATTGGAACCATCGCTCGTTACTTAGTGTAACTCCCCGTCGGGCATACGATGTTCCCCATCGCTTTCGGTCCTCTTTTTATAGGGCTCACGACATTTATGGATCGCTTTCGGTCCTCTTTGTATAAGGCTCATGATCCGATCGCTCACACCCCACACGAGCACACGATCGTCTATAACCATCGCTTTCGGTCCTCTCAGTATAAGGCTCACGATGTTATAGCATATTCCCTCTGGAATCGATTCGTCGCTCACACCCACTAGGGCACACGACATCACAAGAATGCACATCATGATGCTCAGCATACAATGACTCATGACATTCAAATGCACACATATATGCAATCATCTCATTCAACATTAATCATGCTTTGCAATTTAAGCCCAAAACAATGCATTTATACCATACAACAGGACGCAAATCATACCATGGCCACATCAACAGCACATTGCATGATACACAACAATTACACATATTTATAACGACAAAGGTCGACAAAACGACACTATTCCAAATTCCTGACATAATTAAATCGGCTAACAATCTCAAAATTATTATAATAAGAAATTACAGTTCAATAGCTACCCAATGATACCAAGAATGTTAAAAACAGATAAACGGAACACATGTTACGGACTAAACAAGACAAGACTTCGCAAAAAAACCCCATTTTGTAATTCTCCTGGCCATACGCGTATTGTCCTGAGCCATACACGTATTGCCCTGATTCCTCGCCCATTCCATACGCGTATTGCCCAAGGTCGTACGGGTATGGGCAAAGACCCATTTTTCCCTAAAATTCCCATTCAAAATCCAATACGCGTAGTGCCTTACACCATACGCGTATTGCCCTAAAGTCTTACGCGTACCATTGCGCAAATGGACAGATGGCCGAGAAAATGAAGCTCCATACGCGTATTGCCCAGTTTTCTTCAATGCCATACGCGTATTGCCTTGACCAATACGCGTATTGACTTGAGTGATACGCGTATGGGCAGTGGAAAATCCAGAAAATTCTGCAGAATTTTGTTCTACGTTTTCCAAACCAAAATCATCCAATTTTCACCTATACACCAGAGAAATTACCAATACAATGCCTAACAACATGTATCCAACATGTATCAACAATAATGGACCTGAAAACATGATTTTCGACACAATTTAATCGATTTCTAATCAATTTCTACATAATATGGTTTTTTCTATATATTTCCATTTCAATCCAATAACAACCAAAAACATACATACATAATCATACACAAGCATATAATAATCGAGTTTCGCACCCTTACCAGATTAAATCGTGTTTAGAAAAGTCGGGCGATTGATTTCTTGATTTCCAAGTTTTCTCTCTTTTTCTTCTCTTCTTCTCTTTTCTTTCCCTTTTCCTTCTTCTCTTTTTCTTTCTCTCTATTTTTTCTCTCTTTCTATTTTCTATTTTCTAACTTAAGGAAAAATAAGATGAAATGACCAAAATACCCCCACACTCAAATATCTCACAAACGTTCCCAAAACGCGATAAAATATCACAACATTGAAAAATAACTTATTTTCAAATAAAAATCAAAAATAAAATAAAATAATAATAAAATAATCAAAACGACTCGATTAAATAAAAATTGACAAAACTGGGGCGTCACACCCCCACTCAGTTTTTCGCGTAGATTTCGAATATACACTTAGTTTTTTACAAAAATGCCTCTAAGACCATGAAAATTCAGTTTAAAGTAACGAAGCACATGACACCACATCACCAAATCAAAACAACCGATACACAAACTTGTAGTACACTTCATGGGGGTTTCAAATATGCAATTAGATCTTGAAAACAGCCACTAAAACTCATGAAAACAAACACACAAGCAAAGCCCACAAACATTGAAAGTCATCTAAACAAAATAACACATACACAAATGATACAAGCACATGTAAGAGGTATGAAATATACACATCCAAGGCTCACAACGGATTCAACATGAAAGATAACAGAAAAGAAAGATACCTAACGGAGTAGCTCCGTTGGCTCTTGATCTGACGTGAGCAATATGAGAAAACCTTATAGGGAGCTTCCTTGAACTCCAAGAGAGATGAATCAATCTAGAAATCAAAGTAAACTTGCAGGAAATGACTAACTCGTGTTTTTGAATTTCTTGAGAGAATGGAAGATTTTGATCTGAAAATGATGTAGAATCAGCCTCCTCTTTCGTTTTAGGGTTTGCAATGGTTTTATATGTTGGGTTGGTGATAGTTTTTGGGCCTGAACCAAAGGAAAAGTGTGTTATGAAGTTTTTGCCAAAGAATGATAAGGAAAAGGGGTGGTACGGGTAGAGATGTTATGTAGGGTGTATAGAGTGATTTGGAGAGTGGAAAGGAGAAAAAAAAGAGAGAAAAGGTCAGAACAGTATAACATGAGGGAGTGGGAGGAATCAACTTCTCATGCAAGTTTGTGGTTTTCTTTTTATGGCCAAGGATTCAAATATTGAGCAAAGTTGGTACAAGGCATGTTGGCACCTTTTAGGCAATGTTTTGGTGGTGTAACATGGGCCTTATGCGTGTGGATTTGGAATGTTTATGAGCATGCTGCAAGTGTACACTACCAAATGCCAAAAACACATGTCCTTTATGTTTTAGAAATCACTTTATGCACCTCACTTTGTGCCATGATATCTTGGTGAATCCTTGGCCAAATGATGAGTTCTTGGGCTCTTTAAAAAGCTAACATGATAGAGAACAAGATTGATGTTAAAAAAGAATGGAAAAGATGCTTGGAAGTATGTGAAAAACTAACATGAAAATCTGTCCTTTGAGCTGCCAAAAGAAGACTTAGAGAAAATTCTAAGTTTTTTTTTTTTAGTTTTGAAGGTGAAAATGTCATACTTTGGAGCAACATAACTCACTCAATAACAACTCAAATGCCATGGTTCTTGTATCCATTTTGAAGGGAAAGTTTCAAACTACAACTCTCATATGGAAAAGATTTTTGAATGAGGCCTTGAACATGGTGAAAAATGGCTTAGAAAGTGATTAAAAACTTACTAAAAATAGTAAGTTTCTAAAAACCTAATTTTCCAATTTTAGTAACTTTTCCAAATTCTTGATTTTTTTATGAACCCTTGAACATTCTTGATCAAATCTCATACAAGGACCATATTTGACTTGAAAATCAACAAGTTGACCACAAGAAGTCAGGAGTTGACTTTTTCACTGCACAGTTGACTTTATTCCCCATTCTCCTGATTTTCAAACCTCTGATCAATTGAAACTCTTCTGAACCAACTTGATGGACAATTCTCCAATTCTGGACACTTGAGGACATGAGGAATATCATGGAATTAGGCATGGCACGGGGCGGGTCGGGGGCGGGTTTAGCTAGCCCCGCACCTGCACCCGCCTCCCTGTTATAGACCCGCCCCCGCCCCCAAACCCAGTCGGGGGTTAAAATTTACCACCCAGACCCGCCCCCGATAGAAACGGGTTTGCCCGCACCCACACCCGCCCCCCACCCGTAAAAAAATAATTTTTTTAAATAGTAATAAAAATTAACAATTTTATTAAAAACTAAACCATTTTAATAATAAACTTGTTTCTAAAGATGTGAGTTTGAGTGAATGGTGAGAAATGACTAATGAGAATTTTTAATTACTTCTTCAAAAGTGAATAAATGTGATATTAAATAATGGGTATTAAATTAAATATTATAAGACTGGGCGGGGGAGGGGGCGGGTGCGGGCGGGTAGTAGCATCCCCCGCCCCCGCACTCGCACCCGCAATTACAAACCGGGTTTTACCCGCACCCGCACCCGCACCCAATAAAATCGGGTTTCCCTCGCTAATTTCGGGTCGGGTCTGGACGGGCCCCGGCGGGCCCGAGTTTTCTTGCCATGCCTACATGGAATCAAGTCTTGCCCAAAAAATCCGAAATAAATTGATTTTATGGCAAACCCTAGTTTTGGTGCCTTCAGTCTAGGAGGAATCAACACATCCTCCAAATCCAAATTCCTCTGAGTATGATGTGTATCCAGTCAGGCAATGATGAGATGTGCCATTTGATGATGATAAAAACTCAAAGAACATGCCCATTGGAGAGTTAAACCCAAGAATCTCAAAACCCTAATTTGAACCATCATGCAAGGAGAGTGTGATGCCCTTGAAACCTCTTGCCAATCTTGATCTTATAATGAGATGATGGACCAATTAAGACACCTTGAAGCCTTAGGCTCCTTTGTGGCTCAAGAAATTATAGTATCAAGAAGTTTCTCTCTTCTTAGCCCCTTGGACAATGTACATGAACTGTTGCTTGAAACCCTGAAAACATCCTTTTCCCTTGAATTAAACCAAGTACCTTGATCCCATGCTAAGAGCCAATGATATGCACAAATTCTAATGCGAGAATGAAATGAAACATAAGCCAGTTAGAGGTTAGAAAAAAGAGAGGGCAAATTTTGAGGTGTTATAGCTGCCCCTATTCAAACTTCATGGATCCGAGGATATGGAAGCGAAGGCTTCTAGATGATCGGGATACATGGAGATTGAATACCAAAGTAACTTGGAAATTTGCAACCTGTGGGGATAAACAAAAATCGAGTACGACCAAAAGCGAACTCGTGATAAAAGACCGATCGAGGGCGGACCCACTGGGGATATAAGAACATACGAGTACGACCGAAAGCGGACTCGAAAAGGATAAACGAGTACGACCGAAAGCGGACTCGAAAAGGAATAAACGAGTACGACCGAAAGCGGACTCGAAAAGGATAAATGAGTACGACCGAAAGCGGACTCGAAAAGGACAAACGAGTACGACCGAAAACGGTCTCGAAAAGGATGAACGAGTACGACCGAAAGCGAACTCGAAAAAGATGAACGAGTATGACCGAAAGCGGACTCGAAAAGGATAAACGAGTACGACCAAAAGCGGACTCGAAAAGGATGAACGAGTACGACCGAAAGCGGACTCGAAAAAGATGAATGAGTACGACCGAAAGCGGACTCGAAAAGGATAAACGAGTACGACCGAAAGCGGACTCGCAAAGGATAAACGAGTACGACCGAAAGCGGACTCGAAAAGAATGACCGACCAAAAGCGCTCTTTTGACAACTAAACGAGTACGACCGAAAGCGGACTCAGTGGGGATACAAAGGCAAACGAGTACGACCGAAAGCGGACTCGAGGAGAAAGACCGGCCGAAAACACCCTTTTAATTATAAAAAATGAGTACGACCGAAAGCGAACTCGAAAAGAAAGACCGGCCGGAGACGGCATTTCAAAGAAAGGATACCACATAGGATAACTTCTACTGGGGATAACAAAGAGTGCGAGGACGGCCAAAGACGAACTCGAAAAGAAAGACCGGCCGAAAACGAACTTTCAATCAACAAACAAGTACGACCGAAAGCGGACTCGAAAAGAAAGAACGAGTACGACCGAAAGCGGACTCGAAAAGAAAGAACGAGCACGACCGAAAGCGGACTCGAAAAGAAAGAACGAGCACGACCGAAAGCAGACTCGAAAGGAAAGAATGAGTATGACCGAAAGCGAACTCGAAAGGAAAGAACGAGTACGACCGAAAGCGAACTCGAAAGGAAAGACCGACCGAAACCGCTCTTTCAAAGATTAGTAGAATCAACAGATCTACAAAGATGACTCCGCTGGGGATAAGAGAAATCTAAACAAACAACTCTGCGGGGGAGTGTAGGAATGACCAACAAGAAGGACGAACCCACTGGTTGCGGTGTAATGTTAAACAACATCTCCTGAATCATGTTACTTTCTGCTGGGGAAAGAAACCGGTAAAGGCTATCAAACCTGCCTTATGCTTCGAATGCATATGTTTGAATTTTCCTATGGTGTAATGCTCCATACGAAATGGAAATGCTACGCGTTTGGGAGGATGCCATGCAAAAATGCTCATGCAATGCAAAAGAAATGCCTCAGCAAAATAAATGCTGAAGACAAAGGCAACTCCACCGGGGATGACAAACTGAATTGTCCTCTGAAATAAGAGACCCTGCTGAGAAAATACTTCACTCTTCTGAGGAAGAGACTGATCACAAACTCTGCTGGAGATGAAAACTCCGAGAGAATACCCACGCTGTCATGAACGAATATTGAAGATGGAACCCAAAGAGAAATTCTCTCCGCTGGGGATTACCAATGACTCCTACCTGGATCTGAAAGAATTCCAATAACAATTGGTTGTACTTAAGACCTGCTGAGGATATCAACCACTGTTGAACAAACCACTGAGAGGATCACCACCAAACTCTGCTTGGGGAGACAAGTCAATAATTTTGAACCTTCTTGGGGATATTATCGAACTCATCCTACTATTGGAAGATGCTCTTACCTTAACCCTGCTGGGGAATATCAGCCAATACCAGCAAGTCTGCTTGGGGAATGGTAGATGATGACATCCACCTTGCTAGAAGATAACATCGAGCTTACTCATCTGAGGGGATTTAATCACACCGTTGCTGATGAGAAAAATATCTCCTGACCGGCTGAGGAGAATGGGTGTTCAGAATCTGTGGGGGGAAAATAAACATCTTTACCCAAAGAAGTTACTCCATAAGTCTCCTGCTAGGGATGCATCAGAATCAACTTCTAATTGTTTGCCGAGAAAATGATGAATCTATCACAACTCTAGTTGGGGAATTAATCTTCTGTACTCTGCTACGGAAGATAATTCTCGGCACTCTGGCTGGGAAAATAATAACCTGCTGAGGAGGATGGACTTTTCAATGTCGAGGAGAGTAGCTCTACTGGGGAAGGACAAACCTGTTACCGTGCAAACAAAAACAACAGAAAGTTCTATATGCAACAAGGTTATCCTTATTACCATTACAGCGACCGTTGCCTAAGCAATTTCCACTATTTTCTGATATGCTTCGCAAAGCCTAACATTTCCCCATGCAATGTTTTATCAAAATATAGGACGTTTTCACAAACAAAACAGTAAAAGCAAAAACACAAATGGAAAGCTTTTTGAGAAAAATGAAAATTTTATTGAATGAATTGGCCTGTAAATAGGCATTTACATCTGGAAGCAATTCCTGAAAAGAGGTAATTGCACAAAAAGAAATAAAAGAAAATACACATGTCGGCAATGTGGGGAACAGACATCCACCATGATTCAATTCAGCTATGACCCAATATGCCTCACTATTCGCAGATGCTTTGGCCTTCGAAAAGACTGACTGGACTGATTCCTTTCCTTCAAAATTTCCGTATATCAAAAATGTTCACAGATCGAACGCAGATCATAGCCTTTGCTTTTAAAATCCTTAACTTTTGCCTGGATCGCCCTTTTTGGGTTTTCAATCCACCGGGATACCCATTTTTGCCAAAGTTGCCTTTTCAGGTTTTCAACCTTACGGGTTTATTCTTTTCTTTTTAACCCTAATTTTTGCCCGAACCTTTTCTTTTTATGGTTCGCCGGGATGCCCCTTTTTTTCCTGGACTTTCTTTCTGTGTCCAGCGGGTCTCTTTTATGCAAAGTATTTTTTGACTACGTCTGCGTTCACAGGGGACGTAAAATCTTCTCCATCCATAGTCGAGAGTATTAAGGCTCCACCAGAGAAAACCTGTCTTACTACATATGGCCCTTCGTAATTTGGAGTCCATTTGCCCCTGTGATCTGTTTGAGGAGGAAGGATCTTTTTCAAAACCAATTCACCAGCTTGAAAACACCGAGGACGCACTTTCTGATCAAAGGCTTTCTTCATCCTGCTCTGATACAACCGACCATGTGCAATGGCTGCCAATCTCTTCTCTTCAATAAGGTTCAGCTGATCCAGTCTGGAATGCACCCACTCAGCTTTATCAAGCCTCACGTCTGTCAGAATTCTCAAAGAAGGAATGTCAACTTCTAATGGTAGAACTGCTTTCATACCGTATACCAGTGAGAAAGGAGTTGCCCCAGTTGATGTGCGTACCGAAGTACGATAACCGTGCAAAGCGTAAGGCAACATCTTGTGCCAGTCTTTATATGTCACTACCATTTTCTGCACAATCTTCTTGATGTTCTTATTTGCTGCTTCAACAGCCCCATTCATCTTCGGACGATAGGGAGAAGAGTTGTGATGCTCAATCTTAAAGCTCTGACATAACTCCTTCATCATCTTGTTATTCAAATTTGAACCATTATCAGTAATGATTCTCTCTGGGACTCCATACCGGCAGATGATGTCCTTCTTGATAAATCTGGCTACCACTTGTCTGTTGACGTTGGCAAATGAGGTTGCTTCTACCCACTTCGTGAAGTAATCGATGGCAACATGAAACGATGCCCATTGGAAGCAGTAGGTTCAATCTTTCCGATCATATCAATGCCCCACATGGCAAAGGGCCAAGATGATGACAACACATTCAGAGGAGTAGGCGGCACATGCACCTTATCTGCATAAATCTGGCATTTGTGACATTTCCGGGCGTATTTAAAGCAGTCAGACTCCATAGTCATCCAATAATACCCCGCTCTCAACAGTTTTCTGGCCATAGCATGCCCATTGGCATGGGTACCGAAAGATCCTTCATGAACTTCCTCCATTAACAGGTTTGCCTCGTGTTCATCAACACAACGTAGCAAGACCATGTCAAAGTTTCTCTTGTATAACACATCATCTTTGTTCAGAAAGAAATTTCCTGCCAACCTCCTCAGAGTTTTCTTGTCTTTGGAAGATGCACCCTCTGGATACTCTTGACTCTTAAGAAAAACCTTAATGTCATGATACCAAGGTTTACCATCTGACACCCCATCAACTGCAAACACAAAAGCTGGTCTATCTAGATGCATGATTCTGATCGAAGGAGTTTCATTCCAACGATTCACCTTATACATCGAAGACAATGTCGCCAACGCATCGGCCATCTGATTCTCCAACCGAGGTATATGATGGAAGTCAATTATGTCAAAGAAAGGTAACAACCTTCTGGAATAGTTGTTATAAGGCACAAGATTGGCTTGACGAGTTTCCCATTCACCTGTGATCTGATTAACTACCAACGCAGAATCACCATAAACATCGAGGTTTTTTATTCTCAAATCAATCGTTTCTTCTAACCCCATGATGCATGCTTCATACTCCGCCTCGTTGTTGGTGCATACAAACGCTAACCGGGCAATAAAAGGTATATGAGAACCCTTTGGAGTTGTAATGATTGCTCCGATTCTGTTACCATATGAGTTAACAGCTCCATCAAAGACTAACTTCCATTGAGATCCAATTTCAGGTCCTTCATCAGGTAAAGGTTCTTCACAATCTTTCATCTTTAGATACATAATATGCTCATCGAGAAATTCAAACTTCATCGATTGATAGTCCATGATTGGTTGTTCAGCGAGATATTCTGACAAAACACTTCCCTTAATGGCCTTTTGGGAAACATACTGAATATCATATTCTATTAGAACCATCTGCCAACGGGCTATTCTACCAGAAAGCGTCTGCTTCTCAAACACATACTTGATCGGATCCATCTTCGAAATCAAAAGGGTTGTGTGGTTTAACATATACTGCCTCAAACGCTTAGCTGCCCAAGCGAGTGCACAACATGTTTTCTCCAGCATTGAGTACCTCGACTCACAATCAGTAAACTTTTTACTCAGGTAGTAGATAGCATGCTCTTTTCTACCTGACTCGTCGTGTTGACCGAGCACACACCCCATTGAATTCTCAAGAACCGTAAGATACATAATTAATGGCCTTCCTGGTACTGGCGGCATAAGGACCGGAGGTTCCTGCAAATTTTCCTTTATTCTCTCGAACGCCTTTTGACAATTCTCGTTCCACCTGACCACTTGATCTTTTCTTAACAATTTGAAAATTGGTTCACACGTGGCTGTGAGATGCGAGATAAACCTGGCAATGTAGTTCAATCTCCCTAGGAAACCATGAACCTCTTTTTCTGTTCTCGGCTCAGGCATTTCTTGTATGGCTTTTACTTTCGTAGGATCAACCTCAATACCTTTTTCGCTGACAATGAACCCCAGTAGTTTTCCAGATCTCACCCCGAAGGTGCACTTGTTCGGATTCAACCTCAGTTTGAACTTTCTTAACCTTTCAAACAGTTTCTGAAGATTCACCAGATGCTCTTCCTCAGTTTGTGATTTTGCAATCATGTCATCAACATAGACCTCAATCTCTTTGTGAATCATATCATGAAAGAGAGTCACCATTGCCCGCTGATAAGTTGCCCTTGCATTTTTCAATCCAAAGGGCATTACTTTGTACCAGAATGTTCCCCACGGTGTTATGAATGTCGTTTTCTCCATGTCCTCTGGGCCATTTTGATTTGGTTATACCCAGAGAAACCATCCATGAAGGAAAACACAGAATATTGAGCAGTGTTGTCAACTAACACATCAATGTGAGGAAGCGGGAAATCGTCCTTCAGGCTTGCTCTATTCAAATCTCTATAATCAACACACATCCTGACCTTTCCATCTTTCTTTGGAACAGGCACAATGTTAGCAACCCATGGAGGATAATTTGTCACAGCGAGAAATCCGGCGTCTAACTATTTCTGAACCTCTTCTTTAATTTTGACAGACATTTCCGGTTTCGTCCTTCTCAGCTTCTGCTTAACCGGAGCACATCCTTCTTTGAGGGGTAGCCGGTGTACCACGATGTCAGTATTGAGCCCAGGCATGTCTTGGTAAGACCAGGCGAAGATATCCACACACTCTTGAAGCATTTCAATCAATCTTCCCTTGACAGTGTCTTCCAAAGCAGCCCCAATCCGTACCTCTTTCTTTGCGTCCTCGGTTCCCAAGTTAACAACCTCGATCTCCTCCTGATGAGGAAGAAAGACCTTCTCCTCTTGTCTCAACAGTCTGGCCAATTCCTTGGGTAGTTCACAATCTTCGACAGTCTCTTCTTCATCTTGATAAATGGGATTGTCGAAGTCATATCGAGCCATAGCTGAATCATGAGTGGTGGAATCTGAACAAGGAAACCTGCATGATTGATGATTTATGTTTATTATGTATGCAACAAATAGAAACACATTGCCATTTTGATGTGATTTTTATGCACAAAAATAAAAGTAGAAAAACAGGTATCAAAAATATTTGAATGTGGAAATGTCCTTTATTAATGATGAAGTAAACACGCAAAAAGGTTAAAGCCCTACAAACAAGAATCACTACGTCTTGGGCAGAACGTAGGATTAACATAGCAGGAAAACAAAAACAATTACTCTAATCCGGTCACTTGGATGACTTTCTCTGATGACCAATTGCAGAGGCTTTGACCCGGTGTACAGGGGCGAATCCAACTATCCATGTCGCAGCCACTGTCCCCTTCTTCGTCAATAGTATTGATTCTGTCAAAGAAAACACCAGCACTGGTAAAACGAACTGGACCATAGAATTTGGGTGGATCCTGAGCTCTTCTGGGTGGCCTATATCCCAGCCCATAAGTATTTCTCTTCTCTTGAACCTCAACAACTTGACCCCACTTTTGTGAACTTCCAGCTTCAACCACAGCCCTGGCATCTTTGAATGAAGACATTGAGATCTCAGGCTGACTCACCACTGCAAGATGCTCTACCACTTTAGACTGGATAACATCTTTAGGAGGTTCATCAGAAATCTTTACTGTCTCGAATCCTTGGCACAAAGTCTCGTGTATCTCACCATCAACTTCTACATACTTGAAGGTAGACAACTAGCTTATCATAATGTCTTCCTCCCCAAAAACTGTTACCACGTGACCATCCATCATATATTTCAGCTTCTGGTGTAGCGTAGATGTCCCAGTTCCAGCACTGTGAATCCATGGGCGTCCCAATAAACAACTGTGGGCCAGCTGGATGTCCATGATGTAAAAAGTAGCATCAAAGAACTCTGGACCTACTTTAATTGGTAGCACAATCTCTCCGAAAATAGACCTTTTGGAACCATCAAAAGCACGCACCACCAAATCACTCGGTGTGCATATCAACCCACAAGTATCCAATTTTATCAAGGCTTTCTTAGGAAGAACATTCAACGAAGACCCAGTATCCACAAGTACATGAGACAACAATGACCCACGACACTCAACAGAAATATGCAAGGCATTGTTGTGGTTTCTCCCAACTGGAGTCAAATCTAAATCAGTGAAACCCAAACCATTGCCAGCGTTCACATGCGATACAACCCCTTCTAGCTGATTGACAGATATTTCCTAAGGAACATAAGCAGCGTTCAAAACTTTCAAAAGTGCATTTCTGTGAGCTTCTGAACATAACAACAGAGATAGGATGGAGATCTTTGACGGTGTTTGGTGCAGTTGATCAACAATCTTGTAGTCACTTTTCCTGATAAGCCTCATAAACTCTTCCACATTCTCTGAAAAAGAGTTGTCAGCTGGCTTTACTGTAGAATCACTCACTACCAGTGTCTGCGCGGTATCATCCATGATCTTCTTTCCCTTGTCTTGTTTAGAACCACTGGGTTGACCATCAACATGGATAAGGACCCTACCACTCCTTGTAACAGCATCAGTTTCAACTTTACTTTCATGGCTGGAATTTGCTGCAGAAGTTTCCACCAGTTCATGCTTCTGCCCATTAACAAAAACATCAGTGCCATAATTCCAAGGGATGGCTTTGGTACTTTCATAAGGAATGGGTTTAGGACCTGAAATAACAACCGGCGCTGGTCTCGCTGGTCCTGATATCACAACTGTTTTGAAAGGAATAATAATAGTGGCAACATCATCATTAACAACTTCTTTTTGCTGATCACATCGGTCGAATTGCAAACAACCCTCATCAATCAAACCTTGAATTCCTGACTTCAATAAACCACAACCATTAATCTGTACCATGCACTCTGAACAAATTTCATCACAACCGGGGTATACTCCACCCTTTAGCAGCCTGCCCTTCACTACCTTCAACGGTGTCTTCAACTCATTCACATTCATAACCAAGTTCAAAGACTCACACTCTTCTATCACAGCATTAACCCTTGGCCCACCATGGTTAGGCATTGGGTTCTTCACAACATTAGGTCCATCATTAGCAAAGCTGATAGCCTTTGAATCCACCAAGTCTTGGACTTTATGCTTAAAAGCTTTGCAGTCCTCAAGATGATGTCCGGGTGCCCCAGAATGAAAGTCATAGTGGGCGTTAGGGTTATAACCCGGAGGCAGAGTGCCAACAGGAGGATCCAAAGTCCTCTTTTCAACTAACTTCAACTGAAGCAAATGCTGAAACAATTGTGAATATGGTAGAGGTGGAGTATCAAAGTGTCTGTTCTGCTTAGGTGTGAATTGTTGTTGGCGCGGAGCACGATTCTGTTGTTGAGGTGCTGCCAGAGGTGGAAGTGCTGCAGGAATAACCACTGAAGCCACCTGCTGGTTATAGTTTTGTTGTTGTTTCCCCTTTCCCCTATAGGATGAGATGGAATTGGCTTCTTCTTTCCTTTTATAGTTCACGTACGGCTTCTTCCCCTGACTAGAAGATGATTCATCACTGCCTGAGACCTTCCCAGCTCTAATCCCACTTTTTACCATCTCACCTAACATGATCAAATCTATGAACTTGCCTAGCGCGCAAGGCAACAATTTCTCATAATAATGTTTGGGCAAGGTGTCCATGAACATTTTCAACATTTATGTTTCCAACATTGGCGGCTGCACCCTCGCCGCCAACTCGCGCCATCTCCGCGCATACTCCTTAAAGGTTTCACTACTTTTCTGGGACATGCTCTGTAGCTATGTACGATTGGGAGCCATGTCAGTGTTGTATTGATAGTGTTTGATAAAAGCCCCTGCCAGCTCTCTCGAACTATGAACGTCTTTCCTCTCTAGCTGCATATACCATTCCAGGGATGCCCCAGATAGGCTATCCTGAAAGCAATGCATCATCAACTTCTCATTCTTTGCATGAGCAGCCATTTTACTTGCGTACGCCCTCACGTGAGTCCTTGGGCAAGTCATACCATTGTACTTTTCAAAAGTAGGAGTCTGAAACTTGTGTGGGATAATGACGCCTGGAACCAGCCCCAGATCATCCAAGTCCATGCCCAGAGTATTTTGATCCACAACCCCCTTCAACTGCTCTTCAATCAGCCGGATCCTTTCATCATTAACAACAGGGATACCAGCATCCATGCTTCGCACAGAGAAAACATCGTCTTGCTGGTCATCATAGTGATGGCCATGAACTGCACAAATAGTGCTTCTTCCTCCTACCAAAGAAGGAATTGGCACTCCACCTTGAGCTCCATTATGAATAACATTTCCATTACCACCTCCGCCAGGAGGAATAACATGACCGCCATGTAGTACATCGTTCTCGTCTACTCTTGCCACAAGAGGTTGCACCAGGGTTCTGAGATCTTGTTGCCCTTGTGCGACTCCTTGCATCATCTCCATGAATTGGTCAATACGTGCCTGCATGGCAGCCATTTCCGCTTGCATCTGTTCCATGATTCTCTTCTGGTTGGACCGGGTAGAATACTGATGAATACATTGGTCGACAATCCTGTCTGAAGAAAGGAGAACATAAGAAAACCAGAGATAAACCTGTTATGCAAAAATGATTATGATTATGCAAATACGAATGCAAGATGCAAACAAACATATTTGAACATTTCCAGGACATATCCGCTCTGATTCTATTCCATGAAACCGGGCAAGGGATCAGACACACTATCGGAAAATAAATCTGAACCCATAAATACTACCGAATCAAACCATGGGGACAAACCCTTTCTGAAAACCAGAACTCCCAGAGCACAGATAGTTAAACCAAATATTCCATTATCAAAAATAAAGTAGTTCCTACATACAAATTCAAGCATAATCAAAGGTGACTCCATCAACAAACCTGATGGTAATCCCAAAAAAGATAAACAACAAAATCAACTACAACTCAATTCCAAACAAACTAGCTTCAACATCCTCAAGAAGATCCACAATGTCAGGATGTGCAGGTTGCTTTATCAGCCCTTTGATCAACTTGTTTCTTTTTGCAATCTCTTGGTTCAACTTAACAATCTACTCTTCAGCGTTGTTGTCTTTGCGCCTTGACTTCTTGACCTCGCCTTGCAACTTGAGCTCTTCAATTTCCTTCTGTGCTTTTTTCCACTTGCCAAAGTAACGATCTTTTCTTGCTTTCACTACCTGAAGTTCTTCTTTCAATTCTCCATTCTCAATCTTGACCTCCTCCCACATCTCCTGATACGTGGCAAGCTTGTCTTTGGCTTTAGTCAAAAGTTTCTGTTTTTCCTGCTAGCTTTGCCTAATGATTCAGCAGCCATACTGAACTTTTTGAAGTGCTGAGCTCTGTCGGCAAAATCCTTCTCCTTTTTTTCTAGACGCTCTGTCATGTCCTGAACTTTCCATTTCAACTCTAAGTTGTCATGTAGAGCATTCTGTAGCTGACTACTCATATCAGAGTTTTCCACCCTCAGATCAAATACCAACTTTCGCTGCTTGTCGAATTCTTCGAGTGGTACAGTGAGTCTCTCTTCCACAATCTCTGGATACAAGGGAGGCGCCCGATCAAAAGGTAAATAGAACTCTTCTACCCTCTTCTTTACCCTTTCAACATATGGAGCGAAAGCTTAATTATTGGGTTTACCCAAAACGGTTTTACCTCTCTTCTGTCTACTGAGCCAAGCTTTAGAAACTTCTTGTGCAATAGCCACCTCATCAGTTATATGAAAATACAAAGATTCTTCTAAATCTTTTTCAGCTGGAGGATCCTTCAGGGCGTATGCAAATTGCCTGATAGCTAAAGACGGGTTGTAGTTAATACCTCATTTTCTTCCGATTAAGGGTACATTAGGATACTTGCCACAGCTATGCAAAATTTCAGTCCCCAATAATCCCTTATCCACCCAAAGAATATCTTTAGCAGCTAAGCCCATCAGACGCTTACTCCACTCTAAAGAAGTCTTTGAATCCACAAAAGCACCTGACCGGGGTAAACGTTTGGCAAACCACTTGTAAATAAGAGATGCGCAACAACAAACCACCCCACCTCGTCTTTTCTCATTCCTGTTGTATAGGGCGTAGTGGAGATCACCTAACAAAGTTGGTACCGGATTCTGAGCTGTAAATATCTGAATAGCATCCGTATCGACAAAATCAGACTCATTAGGGAATAACACAATGCCATATATACACAGAGCCAATATTCCATTGAAAGCTATCCACATCTTCTCCTTAGCTTCTTCTCGAGCCCTCTTCACCAAATACTCCAAGTGATAACCTCGGGATTTTCCTTTCTTAGAAAAGTCAGCCTCCACTGTCGATTTGCTCAAATAAAAAGCCTCAGCCACTGCTTGGAAATCACAATCTCCTTGGGAACCACAGAAAGGAACACCTTCTTTGACAGGAATCCTCAAAATGTTGGAGCACTCTTCCAGGGTGGGAGCCAACACATAATCTGGCATCACAAAGCACCTCAAGGAAGGATCATAAAACTGCATCAAGGTGTGTAGCCCATTGTATTCATATTCACTGAGGCTCTGAACCAGGGATAATATCCAACCATACTTCTCTTTAAAGACTCCCAAAACTTATGGACCAGCCATACTCTGTAAACTATCCAACGGACCAAGAGCGAGCTTCGGGAACTTGTAGATGATGATATGCTTCTTACCCCTCTTAGTGTCCATCCCTACGAATGCCCTCTAACTGGAATCAAAAGATTGGATACTACCTGGAAATGCAAAAACATGAATGTCAAAAAAAAAAAGGAATGCAATGCGAAGCATGGGATCAAGGTATCACTGCTCCGGACACATGCTGTGTTGTTAACTAAACAATAACCACAACCCAGAAAACCAGAATTCCAGAACATCGGACCACTGAGATAACCAGAAAAATAGGTAAATAACTATACACTGTCGAGAAATCCAGAAAACCGGGTAGGTTGAAGGTTTCGGTTAACTGCAGACCTGCAAACACCCATCCCCTCTCACATGTGGGTACTAAGATCCTCAGTATCCCGAGCTCTCAGGTCGAGAAATGATGATACGTTCACCATTTCTGGTTTGGCATCATCATCAATCGAGGAGGCCTCAACTGATTCTCTTTTAAAAAGGATATCCTATAGCAAGTTCCCAGCATTGGGTCCTCGGATCGAGAATGTGTAATGGGTTTGCCATTTCTGGTCTGCCATTATCACGTCTCGGGAGGAGTACCGCAACTGAGTCCTCGGGAATGGTCATCAGAGTCGACAGTTCCTCAAGAGAATAACTACTGGCCTGTATCAACATACAGTAGCAGATATCCCCCGATAGAACCTCATCTGATTGTGAGGATCGTGATCACCCGCACGTGGCCAACACCACGGGAGCGTCACGCCTGCCCACACTAAAACCTATGTGTATGCTCAAGCCTGGGTAGTGGGGTTATCTCTCAGGACCTCCCAACCTGCCAAACAGAAAACCAGCACGGCACAGCACAGTCCAGCATAATAATGAAATGCAATGCAATAAATGCAGTAAAAACAGTAATATACAGTAATATACAACATAATAAAGCACAACAATAAACACCCAATGAAGTAAAAACAAACAAGCGCTAGGATTGACTCGCTTAGGTAACCAGCAAGTCCCCAGCAGAGTCGCCAGTTATCGCTCCCGAGGATTTGCATCCATGGTACAAACGCGAAAGTGGCGCAGAAAATAGAGTCGCCAGCAATGTGTATTTATCCCAAGAGAGGGAAAGGAAACACTGCGTAAACCTGAGGGAAGGGAAAGAACATGGTCTCGCGACCAAGAGAAATGGGTAAGGTAGTCGGTTACGCAAAGGGAAGGTGTTAGCACCCCACGCGTCCATCGTACTCGACGGGATCCACGCTTGTTGTCTCGATCAAAGGGTGTCGTTGTCTGAAGCTCCACTGCTACTGGACCGGAGAGGGAACGAGAATGGAAAGAACGAAGAAATGAAGAAAAAAAGAAAAAAAGAAGTGACTCGATAGGACGTCCTCGGAGTCCTAGGCCTACGTATTCCCTCAGGAACAGGAAAATCAGAGTCAACGTAGTTCGGACACGAACTAAGGGAAGAGGTTTCTCGCCAAGACATCGCCATCTTGTGCCTACGTATCCTCAATCGGACGAGAAAGAGGAAATCAGAGCATTAGTAGTTCGACCCAACAGAGTCGGTTAGTGTTTTTTATGAGCGATGTCAAGTTCGCGTCCGACAGTTAGGGTTGACGCCTGTTTGCGACTTAAATGGAAAGTAACGTGTTCTTTTCTGAAAATGGTCTGGAACCAAACAATCCCGAAGGATAAAAAGATTTTGAATTTGTTTTGTGTTTTTTTTAGACAGAAGTGTTTTAAGTTAGTTCATAACTTGCATTGCACCCAAGTCTATGACATATGAACGAATACTTCGTGTATCGTCCCCAACAGGATGTACGCTAGGTACCCTACAAGAATGAAGGGAAACCCCTCACTCCTCACTTCCCACGTTTAAGGCTCGTGCGCAATACTCATTATCTTTTATTATGTGTTTTAAAGAAGTTATGAGATGAGAAGAGAGATGACTCAATGGAAACTCTAACCTAAAGCTAACATGCAAAGGAAATCCTAGGGATAGGTTGGTTTAGGAGAGATCATAATCATCATATCCAAATCACATCATTAATCATGCTTCAAAAGATCATACAAAAGAGCTCAAGTGAGCAAGCAAGAGCAAACAAGAAAGAATGCAAGCAAACTTGCATAAGAAGCATAATTAAACATCATTAAGCAACCACACCAAAGTAATATGAGCAAGGTAAGATGAAGATGAAACCAAGTCAGAATTCAAATCATATCACAATCATTCAATTAAACATGTAAGAGTGCTCCACATCATGATGCATTATGAGCCAAAGAAGCAACAAAACATTTGATAATGATATGCAACATAAAAATCAAATCATGATGATCATATGAGATGGAAACATGATATGAATCCAAGGGGACAGTAGCAAATGCATCATCAACAAAACAAAATCAAACTCAAATCAATCAAGAGAGATCATCAAGTATCATACTCAAAGCATGCAACACAATTATGCAAGTATGCAACACAACAAAGCTCAAAATGGTTCACATGTTTCCACACAAGTAAAGCCATACAAAAGATAGGTCATGCACCAAGGGCCAAGGTAGAACAGAATCTCAAACATGTTTTATTCATTAAAGAAATATCATAAAGAATCAAGCAAGTTCATGTCATTTAAGAGCACAAAATTAGGTCAAGATGTGTGCAATTGCAAGCTCAAAACATCATCAAATGAGAGCATCAATCAAAAATAGCAAAATTTTCCAATAAATTTCCAAAAAATAATCAAAGGCAAGTTTAAACATCCAATTAACATGTGCAAAAATATTGGAACAGAACTAGCTCAAGAGCATGTTCAAAAGTGCTCCACAAGTCAAGATATGCACATAACCGAGCAAAGATCGAGGGTCCATAAAAACTTGGATGGCAAGTCACTAAAAGTAACTCAAACCATCATCAAACCAGCATCAAAACATCCTTATATGAGCCTCCACAAGTAACCAAAATATTGGTCTCAAATGATGAGTAAAGTCACAAAAATCCCTAACCTTTGATGAAGGGTATCATTGGAAATACATCTTCAAATTAAAACAAAATAAAATATTAAAATGAAATTAAAAATAAAATAAAATTCATGAAAAAATAAAGAAGACATTAAATAACGTACATGATTTTTTTTGGATTTTTTCGATAAAAGAAAGTATTTTTAATAATTAAAACAAAAACGAAAAAAATAAAATAAAATAAAATAAAAAGTAATAGAAATGGAGGGCGTATTAGTAACCCAAAAAGAAGGCTACACGATTTGGGCCAGTAGTGGGGCTGCGTATATAAAACAGGGCGCAAGGCCCATGTAAACTCATAAAAAAAATAGAGAAAAAAAGAGAAATGAAAAAGAGCTGTAACGAAAACATGTGAGAACCAAGAATCAATTGGTCATCCTTTTTTTTTAAACCATTAAATGACAAAAGTGGACAAAAAAAAAGAATAAAATAAAAACATGAACAAATGATGGGATGCCACCTCATCATCTTCATCAATCCCATGCACCATGTTCACGTGAACAATGCTGAGGCGCAGTAAACCGTCGGCCACCGCGATACAATCTGGCCAGCCGCCGCCGGTCGGAAACTGGAAAACAAAGACACCCCCGCACTCAGTTTTTCGCGTAGATTTCAAATATGCACTTAGTTTTTTTACAAAAATGCCTCTAAGACCATCAAAAATCAGTTTAAAGTAATGAAGCACATGACACCACATCACCAAATCAAAACAACCGATACACAAACTTGTAAAGCCCACAAGTAAAGCCCACAAACATTGAAAGTCATCTAAACAAAACAACACATACACAAATGATACAAGTACATGTAAGAGGTATGAAATATACACATCCAAGGCTCGCAACGGATTCAACATGAAAGATAATAGAAAAGAAAGATACCTAATTGAGTAGCTCCGTTGGCTCTTGATCTGACGTGAGCAAGATGAGAAAACCTTATAGGGAGCTTCCTTGAACTCCAAGAGAGATGAATCAATCTAGAAATCTAAGTAAACTTGCAGGAAATGACCAACTCGTGTTTTTGAATTTCTTGAGAGAATGGAAGATTTTGATCTGAAAATGATGTAGAATCAGCCTCCTCTTTCGTTTTAGGGTTTGCAATGGTTTTATATGTTGGGTTGGTGATAGTTTTTGGGCCTGAACCAAAGGAAAAGTGTGTTATGAAGTTTTTGCCAAAGAATGATAAGGAAAAGGGGTGGTACGGGTAGAGATGTTATGTAGGGTGTATAGAGTGATTTGGAGAGTGGAAAGGAGAAAAAAGAGAGAGAAAAGGTCAGAACGGTATAACATGAGGGAGTGGGAGGAATCAACTTCTCATGCAAGTTTTTGGTTTTCTTTTTATGGCCATGGATTCAAATATTGAGCAAAGTTGGTACAAGGCATGTTGGCACCTTTTAGGCAATGTTTTGGTGGTGTAAGATGGGCCTCATGCGTGTGGATTTGGAATGTTTATGAGCATGCTGCAAGTGTACACTACCAAATGCCAAAAACACATGTCCTTTATGTTTTAGAAATCACTTTATGCACCTCACTTTGTGCCATGATATCTTGGTGAATCCTTGGCCAAATGATGAGTTCTTGGGCTCTTTAAAAAGCTAACATGATAGAGAACAAGATTGATGTTGAAAAAGAATGGAAATGATGCTTGGAAGTATGTGAAAAAATAACATGAAAATCTGTCCTTGGAGCTGCCAAAAGAAGACTTAGAGAAAATTCTAAGTTTTTTATTTAGTTTTGAAGGTGAAAATGTCATACTTTGGAGCAACATAACTCACTCAATAACAACTCAAATACCATGGTTCTTGTATCCATTTTGAAGGGAAAGTTTCAAACTACAACTCTCATGTGGAAAATATTTTTGAATGAGGCCTTGAACATGGTGAAAAATGGTTTAGAAAGTGATTAAAAACTTACTAAAAATAGTAAGTTTCTAAAAACCTAATTTTCCAATTTTAGTAACTTTTCCAAATTCTTGATTTTTTTATGAACCCTTGAACATTCTTGATCAAATCTCATACAAGGACCATATTTGACTTGAAAATCAACATGTTGACCTCAAGAAGTCAGGAGTTGACTTTTTCGCTGCACAGTTGACTTTATTCCCCATTCTCCTGATTTTCAAACCTCTGATCAATTGAAACTCTTCTGAACCAACTTGAAGGACAATTCTCCAATCCTAGACACTTGAGGACATGAGGAATATTATGGAATCAAGTTTTGCCCAAAATATCAGAAATAAACTGATTTTATGGCAAACCCTAGTTTTGGTGCCTTCAGTCTAGGAGGAATCAGCACATCCTCCAAATCCAAATTCCTCTGAGTATGATGTGTATCCAGTCAGACAATGATGAGATGTGCCATTTGATGATGATAAAAACTCAAAGAACATGCCCATTGGAGGGTTAAACCCAAGAATCTCAAAACCCTAATTTGAACCATCATGCAAGGAGAGTGTGATGCCCTTGAAACCTCTTGACAATCTTGATCTTATAATGAGATGATGGACCAATTAAGACACCTTGAAGCCTTAGGATCCTTTGTGGCTCAAGAAATTATAGTATCAAGAAGTTTCTCTTTTCTTAGCCCCTTGGACAATGTACATGAACTGTTGCTTGAAACCCTGAAAACATCCTTTTCCCTTGAATTAAACCAAGTACCTTGATCCCATTGTAAGAGTCAATGATATGCACAAATGCTAATGCGAGAATGAAATGAAACATAAGCCAGTTAGAGGTTAGAAAAAAGAGAGGGCAAATTTTGAGGTGTTACATACGGCTGCCAGATAGGCAGGCCAACCATTGGGCCATAATAGTCGTGGTCAAAGCTGTCTTTCATCAGAGTGTCTTCCACTAATGAGTTTGGTGGAGCACGACATCCTTCCGGATCACAATCTCCGTATATCATTTTGACGTCTGACCTCGGTATAAATCTCGGACTCTGTACGGGATAGCAAAACAGCGTAGGCACCTTTTCCTGAGACATATAACTGTCCTTGTTAAGATAGGACTTCCATTCCTCATCCATATCGAAGGAATCCTCCTCGTTGATAGTATGGACTGTTTGAGGCACTGGGTGAAGGAAACCTCCACTGTGGAAGAAGTCCTGAATGGGATGAAGACTTTCATCGTTAGCAGCTGTCTGGGTGCAGGTTGCAGAAAAACCAAGACCCTTCTTTGTTTTGTTATCGGTAGGAATGACAAGCTGTCCCCATCCTTTTGTATTGTTATTTTTTATCACTCAAGATCATCTCTGTATGAGGAAATTGAGGTTCCCTTCTCTGGTTGATTCTTATTGCTCACCGAAAGTGCTTGGAACTGAGTCCCAACAGCCTCCTCGGGTTCTACATAAGTAGATGATGACAAGTTGCTCACGAGCAAGGCTTGCTCTCCAGAGACCGTGACGAGTTGATCGTTCTTGACGAACTTTAGCTTCTGGTGTAGCGTTGAAGTGACTGCCCCAGCCTGGTGTATCAAAGGTCTTCCTAATAAATAGTTGTACGCTACCCAGACGTCCATGACCTGGAAAGTGATTAGGAAAGTTTGAGGACCAATAGTTATGGGAAGGTCGACTTCGCCAATAACTGCTTTCCGAGATCCGTCAAAGGCTTTGACGATGACCTCACTGCCCCTCATCAGGGATCCTTTGAATGATAGTCACATTAAAGTGGACTTCAGCATAACATTGATGGTCGATCCTGTGTATACCAGTACGCTGGATAAAGCATCGTCTTGGCTGTTAACTGTGATATTGAGCGCCATGTTGTGACTTTTACCCCTCTCTGGCAAGTCCTCATCACTGAATCCTAAGTTGTTGCAGGAAGTGATGTTAGAGAAGATGTTATCGAACTGACGTATTGACACATCCTGTTCCACAAAGGCCTGCTCTAAGACTTTCAGTAGAGCCTCCCTGTGGGCTTCGGAACTGAGTAAAAGTGATAGCACTGAGATCTTTGAAGGAGTCTGTAACAGCTGATCAACAATGTTGTATTCACTCCTTTGGATGAGCTTCAGCATCTCATCATTATTTTTCGAAAGGTCGGGATTACTGGATTGATCGGCTGGTGGATTGGGAGCTTCTGTCGAAAGTTCTTTTTCCTTGTTAGGTTCTCCAACTCCTCGGTTGAAGATTCGACCGCTCCGTGTTACTCGACTGATGTCTGCAATATTCACGACGGAGGGTAATGGACTTTCCTTTCCATTTTCAATTATTGTTGCACCATATTTGTAAGGGATCGCCTTATGATTTTTCTGACTGTCGTAAGTAACTTCAATCAGTTCCTGGATAAGAACTTTTGATTCATCCAGTAGAGGGATGATGGTACAAACATCCCTGTTTCTCTCAGGGTTAGAGATTACAACCACGTCTTTGATCTAATCAGTGAAGTAGTCCGGCGTCCAGTCGACGGACCCTAAAGCTAGGTTTAAGTGAATCTCTTTGCGATCCAACTAACCTTGGAGAGCTGCTCGCACGAGGTAGCATCCTTGGTTATTCTCCGAGCAGACTCTACAACGTTCATAGTTGTGTGGTGGCACCTGGCCACGCCCGCTTTGAATGCAGTGCAACCTTACCAGGTTTGTTTCCATAGATCGGACATCTTGACTTTGACACCGAGTAGGGTTTCCGTTAAGCACACTGATTTGTTGCGTGTCTTCAGCCAGATAGATTGGAAGCCACCAGTGGTTCAACAAGTGTTATAAAGTTCTCTGAACGAGAGCGTACCCTTGGTTACTCTCACAACATCCTTTACAGTTCTGATAATTATGCCAAGTGAGAAAACTGAGATGGACCTGCCTGGCATGTAACTCCACCAAGCTGGTATTCATCAGAATAATATCAAATATTTGAATCATGTTGATCTGATAGGGATTCCTATCACGATAGTCCTGGATCCATCCAAGATCCATCTGACGCTGGAGGGTCTCTTGTACAAAAGAGCATCCCTGTTTGTTTACCGAGCAAGTCAGACAGGAATTATAATCGTACCGTGGCAGATTATGATACTGGTTTTGCCTTGAGTGCATCGCCACCAAGTTGACATTCGTTGCACGGATGTCGTGGTTCTGAATAACGTTGGAATTCGTATAGGTCATGTTGATTCCACGAACTCGATGCTCTTGGATCCACCCGAGATCCAATTGTTCCTGTAGAGCTGTTTGCACCACAGAACATCCTTGATTGTCCTTAGAGCAGATATCACACTAGTGATAATTATGAGGTGGCATATGCCCATACCCGCTCTGTCTGCGATGCATCTTGACCAGATTGGTCCTCAATAAGAGTACATCATGAATTTGATAGCTGCCGTTAGACTCTCCCTCTATCAAATTGACTGCAGCTTTTTCGTGTTGAGGCAACGAGTTCGTGAGAACATTAGGATTCGTATCTTTGAAAGATAAGACCTCGATCCTAATAAGCTTTTGCACATCGGATTTGAAACTGAGACAGTTTTCTATGTTATGCCCTGGTCCTCCTTGATGGTAAGGACAAGTCTGGTTCGCTTTGAACCAAAAAGGCAGATTTTCCGGTACTGTAAGAGGAGACTTAGTATGGACGTGCCCCTTGACCAGTAGTAATGGAAATAGCTCTGCGTACAACATAGGTATAGGGTCTAACCCTGGACTTCGTGTTGTATAGTTGTTGTTATATAGAGGACGAGCCTACTGAAGAGGCTGCTGCGTCCTTTGTTGAAGTTGCTGTTGATTAGGTTGGCTCTACGCAACCTGAGGTTGATACGTAGGAATAGGCGCGGGGTTGATAGCAGGAGTTACAGTTGCTACTGGTTGATAACATCGCCTTTGCTTTCCGAGAGAGATATTCCCAATATCTTGCTCTTTTTTCTTAGGGAGAGCACTACCGTATCGTTTTGTACTACTTAATGATCCAACGTCTTTTACTAAACGTCCTTCCCGGACTGCTTCCTCAAGATGAACTCCCATGCTCACCATCTCAGTGAAGTCACTGGACGCACTGGCAACCATTCTGTCGTAGTAAAATGAGCTCAAGGTCTTTAAGAAGATCTTTGTCATCTCTTTTTCCTCAATAGGTGGACAAATCTGGGCGGCGATTTCACGCCATCTTTGAGCGTACTCCGTAAAGGTTTCCTTATCCTTTTGTGACATCGATCTGAGTTGATCTCTGTCCGATGCCATGTCCAGATTATATTTGTACTGTTGAACGAAGGCAGCGCCAAGATCTCTGAACGTGCCGATCGTGGCGCAGTTTAAGCCCATGTACCATTTTAATGCGGCACCGGTTAAACTATCCTGAAAGTAGTGAATGAGCAGCTCCTGGTTCTTTGTCTGAGCTGACATTCGCCGAGCGTACATCACTAAATGGCTCTGAGGGCAAGAGTTACCCTTGTAATTTTCAAAGTCGGGCATTTGGAACTTGTGCGGAACTTTCACATTGGGGACCAAGCAGAGGTCCGCGACGTCCTTTCCAAATAGATCCTGACCGCGAAGGGCTTGCAGTTCTTTCTGCATTTCCAATAACTGTTCCTAGAATTCATTCATTCTGTCGGACATGCTGTCATTTCCACCAGAAGGTATCTGGGGAATCTGTCCTTCCGGGACAGTGTGTACCACGGGCGGTGGTATAGTCATTATGGTCGAGACTCTCGGTGCCTTCAGGAGTTATTGTCATGCCCCTAGCATCTTTGCTTTCCTGAAGTTTGTAACCTTCAGGCCCAGCGGTTCCTGCTGCGGTTCCCTGATCCTCATTGATCGGCGGAACATATCCTTCCGGGATATAGTTGATAGGCATGCCCCAGGGACGATCTTTCGTGAAATTCTGGTATGACAGATCCCAGATGTCCTACAGGATGTCGAGACATCTGGTCTGACATAAACAGCAAGGCAATTATAGCAGACCCAGATGTTCTATGACATGTCGAGACGTCTGGTCTATTACAGATAACATGGCAAGGTATAAACAATAACAGTACTGAAAAGCATAAACAACACACAAGGATTGTTAACCCAGTTCGATGACTTACATCTACATCTGGGGGCTACCAAGCCAGGAAGGAAATCCACTATCAGTAGTATCAATTCGAAGTTAAACTCCCCTATTTACAACTTCTCACTTAATCCCTACCCAATGAAACTTCTACCTAAGAGTTCCTAACTCATAGTATATAAGCATTCCCACTCACTTCCCTTCAGTCACACATCGTGACAATTACAATTAACAAGATCAAACTATAAGACATACATCCATGACAATACCTAGACATGACACACATGACTAAGAACAATACTCAGAGTTGCTTAACAACTTCCTCCAAGAATGATACTCGCTCTTGCTTAAAAGCTTCGAGGAGAACAGTGACCATCTCACAATCCGAGTGGTTCACACATACCAACTCTCCTAGAGAGTGGTTCACAAACTAAGCCCTAATGTTTACATCTTGGACCCTCTCCTTTTTCTAGGTTATAAGTATTCTATTTATAACTTATTCTCAACTGGATTTGGGCTTCAAATCACAGCATATTAGCTGCTACAAATCAGCAGAAGATACTGCTACAAAATAGGACTTCAATCAAAACTTCCTAAAATATCTCCATATTTAAATATTCAATCTTTTCTTTATTTTATCATGAATCTTCCAGACCTTTAAATCAGCGCCACATAATATTCCCAGGATATTATGTATTTTTTAAATCTTCACTTTTTAATTCAGCTGCAAGATCTTCTCCAAAAAAATAGGGACAAATCTCTAAATAGTTTCCTAAAAAGTCTCCAAGATCCTTTTTATGAAGGCCAATTAAATCTGCACTTTGTTCCTAATAAATCTCCTTGACCCGCGTATAATGATGAGGTATATCCAAACAGATCTCATCAAATCAAATCAAATCCGTCAAGAGATATACAACAGCAATACTTGCTGTCCCAGACAAAGATGTCATGACATCTCCTTTGACATCTTGATTAAAAATCACATGACAGCAAAACAGCAACACCTGCTATACCAGACTAAGATGTCATGACATCTCCTTCAACATCTGTCACATAACAGCAGCAACTGTTGTGCCAGAACCAAGATGTTATGACATACTGTCATGACAGTAATACTGCCATATCTGTACTGATGTCTGATTAACCATGTCAGGACATCTTACCCAACATCCTGCTGTAAACTTGTTTAAGCCTAAATGTAGCCAATCAAAGACCTAACAATCTCCCCCTTTGGCAAATTTTGGCTAAAACAACCTTTGAATAACACAACCAGCTCCCCCTCAAGGAAACAACCAAGGAACACTACTACTACTTACTTCTCCCCCTTTTTAGCCATAATATACCAAACCAAGCAATTATGCATCTAAGGACAATCAACCAAAAGCAAGCAAGTCAGTAGTAGAACACATCTAACTCAGAAGCTTGTACAATCTAATAGGTTACAGTACTCTCCCTGTCATGGATAACCAATGCTCCATTGCAAGAAGAACACCCAAAATGAAAGGAAAACACAAGACGCATCTTCATGTCTTCAAGAGCGCACCCTCTGTTCAACACACCTACTAAACACATTCACCTACTGCTTGACCCTCAAGCAAACCATGTACCACAACAGTACATAAATCAGATAGAAGCTTGTGTTCTCTGGAGACAAAAACCATAACATTCTGAACAGAATGTTCTGTCAACAGATGTTAAGACATCAGTCTTGACATCATGAACAGAATCCATCTGCACTAAGAAAAACACCACATAAAAACAGAATCTCCAAGCTCCCCCTTAAGCTGCACTTGCTAAACAACTACCACAGCACATAGAATTCTACACTACAACACTCTCTACTCTCCCCCTATCTTTCTCAACATATGCTTCTTCAGCCACAAACACCCCAAAACCACTACATGATATCCTATGACAGCTTCATGATCATATAGTGTGTGGATACCCAGAACCCATCTGTGTACCACAACCAACAGACTTGAGATCAAAGCTCCAGGAATTTTCAGCCCAGTTGTTCCATAAGCACTAAACTTATCCACTTCTAGCATGTCCCATTCACATCAGGCTTCCAAGACAATCCTTTACCCATCATTCTCCCGTATGACAAGATAAATACTTCTTAGGTAAGATGTGAACTCAGAGTCCTACTCCAAGGATAACTAACCCCAAAAATGTTCTAACATCTGTTAGGACATTCTTGACACATCACATACACCACACACCATGGTTCTTGATATGCTCCACCACTGAAATTACTATCAGCATAGTAATCCACACTGAAGATCTTTACACAACACTGCGTCACCAGCTTGAACAACAAGATCTTCAGAAACCCAGAAATAAACTCTCGTCCACCAAAAGAAAGTATACTTCCATCCTTAACCTAGAACTTCTGCCACAAGCTCCAAGAGAATTAGAACCTCCTTATGTTTTCAACTAAATACTCTTCTGCACAAGAGCAATCAGTTTCAAGCATCCTGCTTGAATGCACACAATGAAACCAACCAAATTCCACCTTTTAATTTATCTCAATCTTCTTCAGAACTCCCACAAGATATCCTGATCCACCAATGAAACCAGATCTTCAAGTCACATGAACTACTTGCTCCATAGCAAGACATCTTGGATTCACCAAGCCTCTTAGTCATGTAACATCTTCTCAAACCACAGCTCCTGCAAACTGTGTGAGATAGATCTTTTTGAAGCATCCATAACTTCCATTATTATAGATCACCACTATCTTAAGCTAATGTGGCACATCACCAGCTGAGACTTCTGATGTTAAGTTAGATGTCAAAACAATATGATATCCAACTGTTAAGTTCAGCTCTTCCTTCTGCCACTTAGAAGAACCTCCTCCCTTTGCAGACACAGATTTCCATGCTCTCATAGACTTGATTCAACAATCAAGTTTGAGTAGACAACCTCCATCCTGCTTTGAAATGCCAAAGACTTCAAACCTGCCATATCTGAATCTTCAGAAAATAAGTAGTCCAAGACTACCCCATAGCCATAAAAAAAATGCCACTTCTAAATACACTATAGAACACACAATCTCATCTTTATAATCCCACCATGATCATTTCACTATCATGTAGGACATCAACACAGAGTTCCTTGAACCCAGGATGATCTCCAAGGATTACACCTTCAGCAGCTAATTCAGGTCGTCACACACCAACACACCACAAAAAGAAATAAACAGCCAAACAGAGAAAAGTAGATTCTCAACACTTCTGCAGTCCTGCACTTTTACATCAGACATATACATAGTCTCCCGTCAATGTATTTTGTCATTAGTTGAAAGCACAACACCTTAGATAAACGCTCAGCTCCCGTCAGAGTATTCACTATCGGTTAGATGCACATCCTTATCAAAAACAGACAAATACACAACTCCTGTCAAGGTATTTATCATATGTGATAAGGTAACCTTCTCACACAAGGTACGACATTCCTTTCCTGCACACTTGTGGCACTAGCTGATCCTTCTTTTATTAATCCACACCACTAATCACTTCAGATTAGGTAAGTGGCTTGACCCGATACTGCACCATGAGCACAACTAACTCCCTTGGTTGAAAACTCAACACCTTTGAGATGTTGTTCCAACATCAGATCTGACAACAATCTCAAACACATGGATTTGACACTTACTCTATTTTTGGAGGTAACATCAGTAGTAATCCATGTACAACTCTTTGTAGGGGATACAAGAGTTCACCAGTAGCTGATCATCCTTTCTAATCAGACCATAAATACTTGCATGATACACACCATCAACACAGCTACATCTTTTACTCTTCCAAGTGTTCCATCATGTGGAGGACATCACATAGCTGGACCTAAGCTTGATGAAGACTTCCCTTGATCATCTTAAAGGTCTTCAAAACTAATTCAAGCTCCAGTAAAACTAAACAACAGCAAGACTCAGAGTCACTTTCCTAATTAGGTCAAGTATTAGAGAGACTCGTCTAGAGACCAAAATAAATGGCTCTATCCTTTCTTCAACAGATTTCTTGAAGCGTATATCAACCACACACTATAGTGCCTTTAAGAGTGGACTCAAGTATCGTTGGCAACTTTACACAGTTGGTTGAAACAGTCTTGCATACACTATATCATCACACATCAACTCTTCTGAGGAAACCAACCCAACTTCCCTTCCTTTACTAGCGACACAAGGAAACCCCAGGGTTTCATCAGATACCATGCAGCAGAATACACAACAATCACAACCTCCTCAACAGTCTTCAGGTACAGCATATTACACAAAACCACCACTATCCAGGTGCAAACTAAATTCTAGGTTTGAAACAAAACAAATAAAATCTCCACCATGATTTTCTCCAGGAATCTCTCATCAGGAAAACCCAAAGAATTGCAAACAAAAGTTAACAAACCAAACACACATTCTGAACTGAATGTTCTCCAGTTCTGTAGTCACATGTTAGGACATCAGACTTGACATCATAAACTGAAGTTCTGCAACAAAAAAACACCAATATTCCCTTTGGCTAATATTGGCTGAAACATCCTTTGCAAGAAATACTGGGGAATCACAATCAAACACAACAGCAATCAAACAGAACACTGTACTAGAACAAATCAGAGGCACACACAGCGGAAATAACAGAGCAATTCCTTGGAGAGAAATAAACTCCTCCACAACAAGATCCTCCAAAAGAAACTGAAACACGGTGTCAGGACATCTTGTCTGACATCACAGCTACACAGAAAGCACACATCCACCATACTCCAGGTGGAACTGGATAACCTAACACATCAGTTCACCACTAAAGTTACAGGCCCTTAACCTGTAGAGGAACAACAGAGCAACACTTCACACACCATAAATCATGTTCTGCCTATAAGTACCAGCAGTCACGAACAGTCCATCCTCCACTTCTAGGGACCATTCAAACACCAATATGAACCTATCACGTTTAACCAGCTTTTCAGTAGACGAACTTTCCTTGCCCACCGTACCAGAAAGTATCTTCCCAAGATCTCACCCTGAAACAGAGTAGGATGCCCGCTCTGATACCAATTGAAATTCTGGTATGACAGATCCCAGATGTCCTATAGGATGTCGAGACATCTGGTCTGACAGAAACAGCAAGGCAATTATAGCAGACCCAGATGTTCTATGACATGTCGAGACGTCTGGTCTGTTACAGATAACATGGCAAGGTATAAATAATAACAGTACTGAAAAGCATAAACAACACACAAGGATTATTAACCCAGTTTGATGACTCACATGTACATCTGGGGGCTACCAAGCCAGGAAGGAAATTCACTATCAGTAATATCAATTCGAAGTTAAACTCCCCCGTTTACAACTTCTCACTTAATCCCTACCCAATGAAACTTCTACCTAAGAGTTCCTAACTCATAGTATATGAGCATTCCCACTCACTTCCCTTCAGTCACACATTGTGACAATTACAATTAACAAGATCAAACTATAAGACATACTTCCATGACAATACCTAGACATGACACACATGACTAAGAACCATACTCAGAGTTGCTTAACAGCTTCCTCCAAGAATGATACTCACTCTTGCTTAAAAGCTTCGAGGAGAACAGTGACCATCTCACAATCCGAGTGGTTCACACATACCAACTCTCCTAGAGAGTGGTTCACAAACTAAGCCCTAATGTTTACATCTTGGACCCTCTCCTTTTTCTAGGTTATAAGTATTCTATTTATAACTTATTCTCAACTGGATTTGGGCTTCAAATCACAGCATATTAGCTACTACAAATCAGCAGAAGATACTGCTACAAAATAGGACTTCAATCAAAACTTCCTAAAATATCTCCATATTTAAATATTCAATCTTTTCTTTATTTTATCATGAATCTTCCAGACCTTTAAATCAGCGCCACATAATATTCCCAGGATATTATGTATTTTTTAAATCTTCACTTTTTAATTCAGCTGCAAGATCTTCTCCAAAAAAATAGGGACAAATCTCTAAATAGTTTCCTAAAAAGTCTCCAAGATCCTTTTTATGAAGTCCAATTAAATCTACACTTTGTTCCTAATAAATCTCCTTGACCTGCGTATAATGATGAGGTATATCCAAACAGATCTCGTCAAATCAAATCAAATCCGTCAAGAGATATACAACAGCAGTACTTGTTGTCCCAGACAAAGATGTCGTGACATCTCCTTTGACATCTTGATTAAAAATCACATGACAGCAAAACAACAACACCTGCTATACCAAACTAAGATGTCATGACATCTCCTTCAACATCTGTCACATAACAGCAGCAACTGCTGTGCCAGAACCAAGATGTTATGACATACTGTCATGACAGTAATACTGCCATATCTGTACTGATGTCTGATTAACCATGTCAGGACATCTTACCCAACATCCTGCTGTAAACTTGTTTTAGCCTAAATGTAGCCAATCAAAGACCTAATATTTAGGTATTTTGTACCTAGGATCGGACTTCTTGACTATGGGCGTTGATGTGATCTCCGAGATCACAGTCATTTATTGCTGCATTTGAGCTTCTGCTAGAGCTTGCATGTCGATATGAAGCTTTCTCAGATCCTCTTTCAGAGTGTCGATCTCTTCTCTCAACTCTCTGTTCTCTTCCTCGAGATTATCCATCTTTTTCTGACGATTGGCCCGAGTATTGTACGAATGAGACAGTTTGACTCTAGAACCGAGACACAAACGTGAGATTCGTAGGTAAGAAGAGTGCGTTTATGAGAATGATGAATGCAATGATTATTAATTATTTTTGTTTATTCAAAGTAAACTTTGACAATTAGATTGCAAATATCAAACAGTGGGGAAACCCCGTTTTATTGAATTCAAAGGATTGTGGAAATGGAAATACAGTAGATTACAAAGTGCTGGAAAAGGAAACTTAAACTAATGGATCCTGAGTCCTCTCTAAGGAGAGCTCAAGTGCTGGTTCTGGTGCTTTCCTCTTCTTTGACCGGGGCTCTTGGGCCGTTGTCAGGTTGTCATTCCTTTGCCAAGTGAAAGGAGCGAGCAAATTCCTTTGGTCATCCTGATTCTCTATAGCATGTTGCTCTAAAATCTCAATCAGGGCATCTTTTTCCCTTAACAGTTTCTGTATTTTCTTACATTCCACATTGAGAATACGGTACTTGTTCCTCCAAGACCTCTTCTCCTGTTGAACTTTGTTGAGAGTAACTTGAAGTTTTTCCGTCTCAGACATGAAATAAAGGGTAGAGTCCCTTAATGGAAGAACTTCCTGGCGAGGGTAAGGCATCCTCAGCCTGAGAGCTCTAGTTTGTACCCAGTGGAGATAAGGCTCCACCGAGACACAGTCTGGTTTTCCTAGAGACTCTCGTCATTTCCTATGAACGTGTTTCCAAGCGTGCACTATTTCCGTCTTTAGTGCCCTGTCATTTGCTCCTTCTTTGAAGAAAAGACCTTCTAGATGAGCACTGCGCGGGACATGCCTCATCGGGTATCCAAATTGACGACGAACTAACACCGGATGATAGTTGATTCCGCCCTTAGTTCCTATAAGGGGTACATTTGGAAAATTTCCATAACGGTCAATGATCCTGATCCCGTCATAGATTCGATTGTACCAATCGATGTCCGAGTTAGTAAGAGACATGACTCTCTACGACCAATGTAAAGTATTCTTTTGATCCCAAAATGCAGCAGACTTGGGCAAATGGGAAGTGAATCATTTGTAAAGCAAGGGTACACAGCACGTGATAATTCCTCCGCTGTATAAATTCCTTAAGTGTACCGAATGATACGCATCTGCGAGTAAGGTCGATACGGGGTTTCCAATCAGGAAAATCTTAATGGCGTTGATATCTACAAAGTTATCGATGTTGGGAAACAAAAATGACCCGTGGGTGAGCAAAACAAAGATGCTCTCGAAAGCGACCACGTTTCCTATACTGGCAAAGTACAGGGCTTTCTTTGTCAAGAACTGGGCTGGCAAACCTTGGATGCCACCCTTAGTGGTCATGCGAGTCCTGACTTCTGACTCGTCCAAATAAATTGCTCTTGCAATGGTTTGATCCTTTGGAATTTCTTCCAGTCCCGAAAAAGGAGCCTGATCAGTGATGTGTAAATCAGTCAGGTGAGAGTACTCCTCCAACGTTGGGGCAAGCTGATAATCCGGGAACGTGAAACAGTGATAAACTGGATCGTAGAATTGGATTAATGTGGACAGGATTCCTTCAATTACGTGGACCCTTAATAAGGACAGCAGTCCTCCATACTTGGCTCTGAAAGCCTCGTGGTTGGTGATCATTCTCGCCAAACCTCTCAAATCCTCCAACTTTGGAACCTTGAAGGTGTACTTATAAGTTTTCCTTCTACCGAAATCCATTAGCGCAATCTCCTTTCTCTGATATTTGCAATCATCGTCTCAGTTTAATTTAAAAAAGAGAGACTAGAAGAGAAGATTTTCTTTGTTTTAATGTTTTTTAAATGAATGCATGAATGCAGCACACAAAAACATAGAAAAAACATGGGGTCAAAGGGTCGGTGTCATGAAGTCAAGGCTCTACCCCCCCCCCCCCCTCCCCCCAAAGGTTTATACTGGTGATTTTTTGTACCTGTCCGCAAAATCATTGACCCCTCTGGGATAACAACAGCAAGTGGATCGCCAGCGAGCTGGTGTATCCTAGAGTGATCTCATATGATGGTAGTATCGTGTTACAACTATTTCCGATAGCTTTCGCACTACAAAATGACTTAAGTTTGCTAAAAACCTCAGCTTCTCAGATAACCTAGTCGACCACACTACTTTCAACAATCGAAGTCGTATAGGCAATGTATCTGCAAAGGAAGTCTCCACTGAGTTTGATGGTCGATCGGGGGCTCTTAACTGGAATTCACTCCCAGTAAGATTACCCGCATTGCCATCACCTATCTTAGGTGTATACTCAATCTTTCCACATGCGGCATCTAACGCATTCCCTTAGCAGAAAAATAAACACAGATATCAAATAGGAAAAGCAGTATATATATTTGTCTTAATCATCCTAGACCTCTAGTCTTATGATCCTATACAGACAATGACTCCCCAGCAGAGTCGTCATTTCTATGACATGAATTTAGAGTTTCAACCAGAGGGATAAAAGGGACAGAATGCCCTGCAGAGCCCCACGGTGGGCGCCATTTTTCTGTAGCGAGCGATTTGGACGTGGTTCTTAAGCACTGCCGCTCTGGGGTACTACAGGTCGATTCATTTTTTATCCTATTGAAGCTGATGAATGAAGGAAAATATATGTCTCCAATTAACCCTGCTTGCATACTGAGTTTAAACAGATGACTGTTGGTTTACAGATGCGGTTTAGATTGTGGGCCTCTCTCTGCTTATTTTGCTAAGAACACAGTATGATGGGATTATGCTATTGGTAGGATGTTAGGACTGATGCTTTTTGATTGATGTGTGAAGGTATGGGATTTTGGGTTTTTGATTAGTGTGCTCGCTAAGATTTTTCAATCTTATGCCTACGTATTCCCGTTTGACAAAACAGGGAAATCAGAGCGATCGTAGTTCCTCCTATTCTATGGGAGGAAAAAGGTTGTTTTTGGTGTCTTGTTCAAAGCCCAAGATGTGAAGCTAAATGGTTTATTTGTATCTTGTTTGAAGCCCAAGATATGAAGCTAAAGGGTTTTGACTTTAGAGAGAATTTGTCATCTCTAAAGGGGAGTTGTTGATGTTTGTATGCTATGAACAAGGCACAACTTTGATGCTAAAAGGTTGATTGACTCCACCGGGGTTTTCTTTATATAAAGCCTAAGAGGAGGCTATTGACCCAACAAGAGGGTGCTTTTATGTGTCTCGTACGAAGCCCGAGAGAGAGGCTAAAAGGGTTGACTCAACAAGAGAGTACTAACAAGTGACTGACTCAACAAGAGAGTTCTTTTTATGTGTCTTGTATGAAGCCCAAGACGGAGGCCAAAAGGTTTTGACTCAACAAGAGAGTCTTTTATACTCAACAAGAGAGTGATTTAGCATCTCGTACGAAGCCCGAGATGGAGGCTAAAAGTGTTTGACTCAACAAGAGAGTCTTTTATACTCAACAAGAGAGTGTTTTTGTATCTCGTATGAAGCCCGAGATGGAGGCTATAAGTGTTTGACTCAACAAGAGAGTCTTTTATACTCAAGAAGAGAGTGTTTTAGTATCTCGTACGAGGCCCGAGATGGAGGCTAAAAGGTGTGACTCAACAAGAGAGTCTGAAAAGGTTAGCTCCCTTGGGGAGAATCATTGTACAAAGCCCAAGAGGAGGCTAAGGTGCTGGTGACTGTTTCAGTTTAGTGACAGGTCCAGTATATTGGATAAAAGAGAAAATCAGTTCTTATATGGGTAATGTTGTACCTTGGGATTGATCAGAGGATCAGGGATATTTCCTGTTCTTTAAGGAAATGGGAAATCCAAAGGGTATTGAGACTGTCCAAGTCTACGGGTGTTTTGAGAAATCGATTCTCAGGTAGTGAATAATCTTTGTACGATGCCCAAGAGAAGGCTGGTATGTTAAGGGATGAAGGTCAACCCATTAACTGGTCTGACACTTGACTCAGAAAGACAGCTCTAGCAAATTGATGACTAGATTCTGTTCCTATACCTATAAAGGTCTCTGGGTTCTTGTACTAAGCCCAAGAGAAGGCATGAGAGCTTTTAAGAAGCCGAAGGGTCCTTGTACAACGCCCAAGAGGAGGCGGGGATGCTTTTAAGAAGCCTGTGGGTCCCCAAACCCTGAGAAGTTGAAGACATGCTATTCATAGAGAATAGATCAAGCCAGGAAAGTTCGAGAATTTGGAAGAAACTCAAGAGATGCCATTCACGGAGAAAATATCATCTCTGGGGAGTAGAGTTCCTTTGACGATTTCTAAGAGTGACAGTCTGAGAAAGGGTTCACCGAGAATGCTGCCTTTCATGTCTCCATATTGTTTAACCCCAAGAGGAGGGAAGAGTGTGTCTGGTAATCCTATGGGGATCTAGTTTTGTTTGTATTTAAGAGTGACCAACAGGGCTTTACCTAGTGCTAGACGTAGTTGCCGGGGAAAACTCTAAATAACTATACTAGTATTACACAGTGGATATTTGACAGGTATATAAAAGTTTGTGAAAGAAGACATACAGTGAGCAGCCCCACAATACAGTTATATATATATATATATATATATATATATGAAAGCGGATAAAGAAAGCGAGTAAACACTTACTCGGTTGTAGAGCTTCCATGCTGTTTGGTTAGTTGTCCAACAAAGAAAGCTTTGATAACAATATTATATTCAAAATCAAAGGAGAAAGTGCTTTGAAAAGATTGTTGGGGCTTACAGCTCAAGGCGAGATCCAAAGTTTTGTCAGTGATTGCATTGTTGTTTTGAATTTGTACAGGGTCTTATACAAGTGACTGAGGCCCAAAAAGGTTTTCTGTACAAAGGGATGGGTCTTACACTCTCTCAAGAGGCCCAAAGGTTTATTTTTATACAAGTGGTGGGGCTTACAGCTCAAGGAGAGGCCCAGGGTGATTGTTAAAAAGGCGACGATCGCGCCAAACTTTTTAATGGTACCGGGACTTATACAATACACTGAGGCCCAAATTATTTTGGTTTCTACAAAGGGTTGGGTCTTACACTCAACCAAGAGGCCCAAAAAAAGTTTTAAAGAAAGGAATGGGGCTTATAACACGAGGGTAGGCCCAGATAATTATTTGTTTGGAAAATGGCAATCGCGCCGAGATTTTTCTTTTAACGTGAAGGGACTTATACAATATCTGAGGCCCAAAAAGGTTTTAGTTAAAAGGGGATTGGGTCTTACACTCTATTAGAGGCCCAAAGTGTTTGAAAAAGTTTGATGAGGGTTTAATTAATCAAAAACCCTAATTTGTTTTCAAAATGTATTTTAATTGAATAAAAAATTCAATTAAAATGACCAAAATTGGTAAACATGTGGAAAACAAATTGTGATCTTGGATTAATGTTTCAAAAATCACGTTTTGATCCACAACATGATTGGAAATCACTAAAATTTGAAAAATCAAGAGGGAGAAAATATTTTAAATGTCAAAAATAATTAAAATATTAATTCTTTACAAAAATATCAAGTATATGAAATAAATAATATTTTTGGGATTTTTTGGGAAAATAAAATATTTTAACATTTTTGTGAATTATTAAAAAAAGAATCAACTCAAAATCATTAAAACTCAGAGAGAAATTAATTTTTGAATCAATTAAATAAAATCACAAAAATTCGAATATTCAAATGTTTGAAAATGGCGCCAAGAACATGGCAAGAACACGCGTCACCCTCTGTTTCTCCAGATTTGCGTTTTCTATCCAATATCACTAAATACTTGATTATAACATGCAATATACATATCAATCTACTCGTTTTCACCTCACGATCATGTCTATGGTCTTTAATTTCATTTATTTTAAACATGGAATAAGAAATCAAAGAGAAACCTCAAGAACCCTAAAATTTGCATGAAGGTTCAAAAATTTCATACACGATTCAAACAAAGCAATTAATTGAGGGAAAACACTCTATGCATGATTATGAACATATCGCCAAATTATTGTGCAGCAAAAAATGCATGGATCATAGAGTTAGAAGAGTTCATGCTTACCTCTTGCAGCTGGTGATCGTGTTTTATGTTAGAGGTGTTGCAGCTTGGTTCCAAGGATATGGACAGCTTCCCTAGGTGCTATGGAGTGTGTCTGGATGCTTGGAGTGGATTGAATTGAGCTAGAACTTGATTTGGCACCTCAACTGCAAATCTGTCAAAGGCTTGAGCAGTTGGCTAGTGATTTTGTGATTTTGGTGTTCCAGATGTTATATGAGTGTTTGGATCACTTCTATATGATGTTTATGAGGTGTGTGTATAATTGGTTTGGTTGGAATAGCTCTCAAACTCAAAACCCGATAGTGACTTTCCTTAGAAGGCAAAATTGGAGTGAAGAAGGAGATTTTGAGGAAAGCATCTGTTTGATGGCTTTGGTGTACTCAAACTGATCACAATCGAGCTCTATTTATATTAGAGCAAGTTTGTTTTGCAAGGAATAGTGAATGGCAACTGCTGCATAGGTTTGGCCAATGTTGAGCAATGAGAATCCAAGTCTCCTCTAACCATTGACTAGAGGTTAGGGCACAGGCTGCTGGTTCCCTTGGTCTTGGATAAGTCTTGACTGAATTCAGTTGGGAAGGGCTCAGTCTATCCCACCTTGGTGTTAGCATTGAATGCTCCAATCCAAAATTGGAGTCTTGTCCCTCTTTTAGGTATTTCTAGGTTTGACATGCTATTTTTGGTTCCAAAGACTTGGGAGGCTTGGGATTAGAGTTGGTTCCTCCTTGGTCCCCCCTTGAGGTGTTTAGATGGATAGAGTTGCTTGCCCTTTGAAAAATTTGGGCAAATCGAGCAAAACTCCAAAATCTGCCTTGCCATGACAGTTTGCAGCAAGGCATATTGGCATTGTCATATCTCATGGCTCAAGTTGAATTTGATGGAGTTCTTGGCCATTTTGGAAAGCCCTTATATGTGTCGCTCCCGGGATTTTCATCCTAGTACAAACGCGAAAGTGGCACCGAAACAGAGTCGCCAGCAATGTGTATTTATCCCATGAGAGGGAAAGGAAACACCGCATAAACCTGAAGGAGAGGAAAAGCATGGTCTTACGACCAAGAGAACTGGGTTCGGGAGTCGGTTACGCGCGGGGAAGGTATTAGCACCCCCACGCGTCCATCGTACCCGATGGGATCCACGCTTGCTTGTCTCGATCAAAGGGTGTAAAGAAAGAATACTGGAAAAGGAACTGAAAGAAAGAAAGAGAAAGAGAAACAAATGTAGGGAAAATAAAAGAAGTGCTCGCATGGGCCCTACCCCACTGCCTACGTATCTCATCGGGAGCATGAGAATCAGAGCGACGTAGTTCCCCTCACCAGGGATGGATTGTGTTTTTTAGAGAACGGCTTACGTTCTAGCTCAGGTGTTGCAGGCTCGCTGGTCCGAGTGCGTTACCGTCTTGCAAGAGAACGAGTAGAAGCGCGTTCGTGCGTTGAGAATGAATGAGATGAGAAAAGAATTCCCGAAGGAAAGACGTTATTGTTTGTTTTTGTCTTTTAAGAGTTTTTTCATTTGTTTGCATATGATAGTGTATCCGAATCTTAGTCATTGGAATGTGTACATTCTCACATTCCAAGATGGAATGGGTAAGAAAGCACACTAAGAGTGAAGAAGACCCTCACACTTAGTTCCAATTGTCAAGGTTCAAACACACTAGCATACTTGTGTTTATTAAGTGTTTTTGTTAATTAAGAAATGAAGAAGTGTTTTTTATTACTTGCACCTTCAACAAGTATTGCATTTAAGTCCCTCATACAAGATCAAATGTTTAACACATTGACCCAAGATGGGCTATATGCTACACATTCTAAGATTACAAGAGAAGACCCCTTATAATCTTTTCTTTATATGAAAGGCCTAAATGCAATAAATGCCTACCTTTATTATATATTTTGAATTTTCTTTGAGATGAGAAAAGAGACTCAAGAGAGGAGAAAAGGTAAAACCTATATGGACTAAGACTCAATCCTAATTGAAGATTAAAGGGAGTGATCCTAAAGGTTTGTGAGGTTTCAACCTAAAGTCTAAAGAAAGAAAGAATTAAACAATTCACTTCTAAAGTAGAAGATGAATTGTAATTCAAAAAGGGAAAGTGATGAGTTATTAAAAGAAAGCACATAAGTGCTTAACAAAACACAAAATGGAATTGTAAAAGAGAAAGGATAGAAGTTGAATGTGGATTCCTTATCCACACTCAATTGAAACTTACCAAAGCCCCTACATGGTTAGTAAACATGTATAAGAAGTATAAGAAGTAAAAGAACATGTAATGCATCATGAAACTCAAAAGAATTAAATGAGAAAACAAATCCTAGAACCACAACCAGAATGAGCATCATATGGACAACAAGTGAATATCATCATACAAGTGCAAGTGAATAAGCAATGATCATCATCCATTAGCATTTAAACATGTCACAAGAAGAAGGGATAGATGAAAGATGGAAAGAAATGAAGAGGACATGCATAAATGGAACATGTAAATCAACAACCAGAATTGAAACTAAATGGAAAATGGTTTATGAACATCTCAAAAGTATTTATGAATCAACTTCAAGACATTCAAGAAGTAATATAAGAAGAATTGAAATGAAAGTTCAAAAAGAAAGTGCAAACTACACATGTTAATGATGCACAAAGTTCAAATTGAAAGTCAACATGCAAGGATGACATATAATGTGTATCAAAGACCTATAATATCATATGAATGGCTCATAACATATGCAAATGCTCATACAAATATGCACAAAAGAATTCATGTAAACATGCACTAAAGTTGTAATGACATGCCATGGATTATACTTCCAATGTAATGCATCAAACAAAGACCAAATGGATTCATGAAAATTATGCCAGCATATTATTGGAATGCCTAGGTCAGAAATGCATCATACATCAAGATAGCATGTAAAAATTCAGAGCAAAATGACTTCAAACAAAGCAATTAGGTCAAATTGAAACATCATGCAAAGTGGTGCAAATATAGGCATCAAGACATGTGATAAAGTGACCTAAAAAATCAAACAAAAATCATCTAACATGCTTCAATGTATTAGTGAATCAATGCAAAAAGAATCATGTCAAAACAGTTGGTAATGAGCAAGAACAAAATTAAACAAATTCATGTATCATGCTTAGAATGCATCTAAATGGAAATTCAAAGAAAATTATGGACCAGGGGTAAAAAGGTCATAAAATCAAGAAATAAAATCATGGAAAATTTCCTAAATGTTTTAATGATGCTCATGAATTTTTGTGGAATTTTACAATCTGTTTTGGTATTTTTAAAAATTGGAAATGAAACATGTAGAAAGAAATAAAAAATGAAAAATAAATGCAAAATGCAGGGGGGTATAAACATAGCAATTGGACAGTGCAAATTCATTGGGCTTCCAAACAGAGGGGTGTAAATATCAATCTGGTTAAGTCCAATTATGCGCAAAACATGATAATTAACATGCACAATCAGTCAACAAGAGTCAAAGCAATAGACACCATAGGATCAAGTCCAAGTCAACCCCTGGTCAAAGTAACCTAATCTCACGCATGTGCATGAATGTTCACCATAGCTACCATGTACCATGCCACACAATGTTTAACAATGAAATCAGAAGAATCACGTGACATGCACATGAATTTTTATGTGTTGGCAGCATGGTAGCCATTAGATCACAATCATCCAACGGATCACATTCAAACTGGTCATAAAACCCTAACATGAAGCCATCGGCCGGAGAGGGACCTCCGGTCACCTTCTCCGGTCATTTACCACCGTCTGCAACTCACATTTCTCCAGAAAATCACAATACATACATCAATTGAAAGCTAAACTCATGTACATTATGAATATGCTAATGAAAATCACCAAACACATACGCACAGCAAGAACAGAATCAATCAAATTAAGCCCTAGGTATAGAACTATGCCTCTAAGAAGCCTATCAACTAGCCAGGACACACACGACCTCTATTAGGCCACAAACACCACGAAAACAAGCTAGATTCAATAAAACAAAGTTGAGGAAGGGAACCTGAAATGTGATGAACTTTGGATCTACCAGAATACCAGAGATCCTATCTTCTTCTTCTTCCTTGGAGCTTCACAAACTAAGCAAAATAAATGCTGTTTGAGCTTAATATCTTGAGAGCAGAGAGAAAATTGCAAAATGTTGATGAAGCTTCACTTGGAGAATGATGAAGATTCAGTGTGCTCCTGATCCAACAATGCCAAACAATGATAATGCAGATGAAAAGTGGAAGAAGAGTGTTGAAATCGTGTGGAATCAGAGAGAAAGTAGAGAGAGTTTGAGGTGTTCTTGGAGAAAAATGTGAAAAAATGAAAACTCTCTCTCAAAATGTGAAGAGTATTGGAATTTATATGTTGAGTTTAGCTATGGTTTAGTGAGTGAATCAACTGAGTCACCCTTGGGTTAAGTGATTCCACCCTAACTAACTGAGCCAAGTTAGTTAGGGGACGAGTTGGTTATGGCTGGGTTATGGTGAGGATGATGTTTAGAGTGTTATGGTGAGGATGAGATTATGCAGTGTAGCAGCAAGCTTGCTGGACAAGTTTGGGTTCTTTCCCTTTTCATGTATGAAGCAGCATGGATAGCACGTGCTGCTCAAGTTTGTAAGGGGATGTTGGTTTAAATGGGGAAAAGAATAAAGAGTGTTCATGTGAATTCTGAAACAACCACCACAGCCATGGTTCATTTTCTGGTTTTATGACAGCTTGGAATCAATGCCATCATAGTGATTGGATGATGAAACTCCCCCTAATCCCTGAATGATTTAGTGTGTTTTTGGGTTCATTCGAAAGAGGAAATATAATGCTACATATTTGGTGTGAAAAATGAATTGAAATAAGACATGGAAGAGGTTGAAAAATGACTTAGAACATTAAGGTTTGGGACTGGTATAAGGGTGAGGCAGTGAGGTTGGCTGGCAAGGCATGTTGGCATGGGATTTTCAGCATAATCACCATGACTTTGGACCCATATATCGCCTCTATAACTTGATCAAATGGAATTTTGTCCAACATGAACATTGAAGCTGACACTACAAGGAACATCTTTGATGTTGAAAAGTTTCTCATTTGGAGCCTCTAACTATGAGAAAAGTGAGTGTACTTCTGGCCCACCACATGCTTGTGAAAATGACTGCGCGCGAGCTTGGCCAAACTTGGTCATGACATGGTTTTTGGCCTACTTTCTTCCAACTTTGATCAATCATATCTCCCTCATTTTTTATCCAATGGAAATGTTCTACCCATGGATTTGAAGCTTAAAGCAAGACCTTTCATTGAGGCAGAGTGGATTTTTCATTTGGTGCTCCAAATTTGAATGGCCTTGGTTCAAACTCTGATGCAAAATGGCCAAAACTTGCTATTTTTAGTAACCCTTCTTCATCCAAAAATGGCAACTTTTCACTTTTTGATTTTTTATGATTCCTTTGGAGTTTCTTGATCAAATTTTGTACATTGGTCACATATAACATGAATTTCATGAATTTGGCCTTGAAAAGTCAAGAGTTGACTTTTTCCTCTGATTATTTGACTTTGCCCCAATTTCTCTGATTCTTGATCTTTCTTCCAATTGAACCACTTCTAAAACCAAGTGAGATGTAATTTTCCACATACATACACTTAGGGACATATGGAATACCATGACATCAAGTTTTGTCCAAAAAATCAGAGATGCCCTGATTTAATTGGAAACCCTAATTTTGATGCCCACCTCCTAAGAGAAAAATGTGTAGTCTTCAATTTCAAATTCCTTAGAGTATGTTGTGTACCTTCTTAAAGGAGGATGATATATGCCTTTTGAGGATGATTTTGGATCAATGAGCTATCTCTTTTGAGGGTTTTCCTTCAGTTTTTGAACCTCTTGCATAGTGAAAGATGTAATGCTTCAATCTCCCATTGTATCTCACCTTCTTGAGGTTGTGGAAGATCAATTGGGATAGTATGAGACATGAGAGGCCTCTTGGCTTGCCTTGAGGAAACTTGATTTACCTTTTTGTGCTTTGAATGATTCCTTGATTGTCCACCTTCCACCTGATCACATGCCCTGATGGTAAGAAGGATGCCATGCTTCATTTTTCTATGTTAAATGCAATGTAATGTTAATGAGGTGGATATGATATGATAAATGATAATGCCATGCTATGATGCCAAAAGGGGAGAGCAAATTTTGGGGTATTACAGCTGCCCCTATTCAAGCGCTGTAGACCTGAATGCCTGAAAGCAATTGCTTTCGGACTTTCAAGGTATATAGTGATTGAATACCAAATATAACCAAAAATTTGCTCTGGATGATGAAAAAGAAAAGGGATATAAACCCAATGAGACTTCTGGATTGAATCTTCAATGAACGTCGTCGGAAAAATCTGTCTTTTGAACGACACCAGACGACTACTGGCTTGCCACACTGCTGGTGGACTTTAATAATGTCTTTTATGCAATTCCAGACGACTACTGGCCTGCCACACTACTGGTGGACTTTAATAATGTCTTTTATGCAACTCCAGACGACTACTGGCCTGCCACACTACTGGTGGACTTTGATAATGTCTTTTATGCAACTCCAGACGACTACTGGCCTGCCACACTACTGGTGGACTTTGATAATGTCTTTTATGCAACTCCAGACGACTACTGGCCTGCCACACTACTGGTGGACTTTGATAATGTCTTTTATGCAACTCCAGACGACTACTGGCCTGCCACACCACTGGTGGACTTTGATAATGTCTTTTATGCAACTCCAGACGACTACTGGCCTGCCACACCACTGGTGGACTTTGATAATGTCTTTTATGCAACTCCAGACGACTACTGGCCTGCCACACCACTGGTGGACTTTGCAGCTTCGTGCCACCCGAAGATGGACTTTTGCCAATCCACTGTTGGACTTTTGCCACCCGAAGACGGACTTTTGCCAATCCACTGTTGGACTTTTGCCACCCGAAGACGGACTTTTGTCAATCCACTGTTGGACTTTTGCCACCCGAAGACGGACTTTTGCCAATCCACTGTTGGACTTTTAGCTGCTTTGCCACCCGAAGATGGACCTTTCGCCAATCCACTGTTGGACTTTTGCCACCCGAAGACGGACTTTTGCCAATCCACTGTTGGACTTTGCTAACGTCTTTTAACAATGCCAGACGACTACTGGCTTGCCACACTACGGGTGGACTTTCGCAAAATTCCCATACTGGATTACACTCTGCATCCGTGTCAGACATCTCTGCCGACTTTGCTGAGGAACAAAGACCATGATTTGACTTTGGAGACTCCTGAAAGGATAACCTCTCCACTGGAGAATGAATGAACAATCCGTCTGCTCCGAATTGTCAAGCTTGCCAAAAATAAATTGGACTTGAAGAATAATAAATCTGCCAGGAGCCACTTCATCTGTTAGGGGAATGAATTCTGGTCACAGCGATTCCGCTGGGGATGAGAATTTCTTTGCACGGCGTCTTGCTAGGGAGGAAAAGTCATAAAAACTCTGCTTGAGGATCTATCCAATCCAAGACCCTTTATAGGGGTCATCCACCTTCTGACCCGGCTGGGGAAAGACTGTGCCATCCTTGTTGAGGAATAGATTCTGCCGATCTTATAAACCTCTGCGGGGAGAACAACAACTCAGCTGGGGAGTATTACTGACAAGATTCGATGCTGACCTCTGTGGGGGATCATTACCAGAGACACAAACTTGCTGGGGACCAGGGCTACTTTGCCAGGGATATGCGAATCCTGGTTAGAACATTCCCCTGCAACTTGCTAGGAAAGAGTCCTTAGAGATCTATTGGGGAAACCCAAAGCAAATCCACAGTAGTCTGCTGAAGAATATGACTGTCAAGCTTAGGATAAGTACCACAATGCCCCGTGTTAGGCGAGCTTCCCTTTAGACAATTCCGTTAGGGATGACGAGTTTATAACAAACTCTGCTGGAGGAAACTGCTTTAAAACGTCTCGTGCTGGAGAATGCCTTTTGAGAGGATTTTACAGAAGACCAACTGTCCTCAAACTCTACTGGGGATGATCAACACTTCATGCTGGGGAAACAAACATGCCCCATGCTTGGACAAAACAACAATTCGTCCCCGAAGAGGATGTCATAAGAGGATTTTACAGAAGATCTAGCCTCTTCAAACTCTTGTGACTTCGCTGGGGATAATGACCATCAGTTTCGGTGTCGACGAGACCACTCTTTTGGGGAACCTGTGACTGTTATCGACATAGAAAAGCTTGTAGCTGTTGGAAGGACTGAATAAGAAAATCGACTTAATAAGATGCAACGGTACCCAACTGAACTTAATTCACTGATATCGACCCGTTATGAACAATCGTCGACCGAACGATGAACGCTGATCTCCTTACCCATAATTGTCCCAGTCTTTTGTGTGGGGTGATTTATTGCTGGTCTTGTGCTTAAAATCATCTGCACCTACTACCTGCAACAAAAGAATATGCCCACATGCCCCGAATATTGCGTGGCTAGAATCCACCATCCGGGAGTATTCAACATTCGAAGTAATTTCAAATGTTTTTTCTGCGCATGTTATTGCAAGGCTGCCATGTTTTCAAATGCAATGTTTTATTAAAAATTAGGACGTTTTTGCAAACAAAGCAATGAAACAAAAATAGAAAGCTTTTTACTGAAATTCAATTTATTGACTGAGAGCCCAGAATAGGCAATTACATCTGGAAGCAATCCCTGGAAAGAGGTGATCGCTGAAAATTGAGAAAAGAAACTATCCTAATGGCAATGTGAAAACGGAATTCCACTGAGTTTCCATTCTGTTATGACCAGTATGTCTTCAAAACTCCCTGACCTTGCCTTCTGAGAAACGATCGGACCGATTCCTATCTTTCAGAACGTCAGTTGTTCAAACGATAATGGGGTACAGATAACTCAAACCGTAGTCATTCGCTTAAATCCCTCTTTTGTGTGGACCGCCCTTTCAGGTTTTCGGTCCACCAGGATACCCTTTTTTGCCTAAGTTGCCCTTTCGGGTTTTCAACTTACCGGGTGTACAAATTTTTTCAATTATATCCCTAATTTTTGCCCGAACCTTATTCTGTTTTTGGTTCGCCGGGATGCCCTTTTTTGCCTGGATTTTTTTTTATTCTTATTATCCAGCGGGTCTATTCATGCGAAGTATTTTTTGACTACGTCTGAGTTGACAGGGGATGAAAAGTCTTCGCCATCCATGGTTGTAAGCAATAAGGCTCCGCCTGAAAAGACCTTTTTAACCACGAATGGACCTTCATAGTTGGGAGTCCATTTGCCCCTGTGATCTGTATTGGGAGGAAGGATCCTTTTGAGTACCACATCTCCGACTTTATAAACCCGAGGACGCACCTTCTGGTCAAATGCATGTTTCATTCTGCGCTGATATAGTTGCCCATGACATACAGCCGCCAATCGCTTTTCCTCAATAAGGCTCAGCTGATCAAATCTGGCCCGTACCCATTCAGCTTCATCTAGCTTAACATTCATCATAACTCTGAGGGACGGAATCTCTACTTCAACCGGTAGCACTGCCTCCATACCATATACAAGTGAGAATGGGGTTGCCCCAGTGGACGTGCGTACCGACGTTCGATACCCATGCAAAGCAAATGGTAACATCTCATGCCAATCTTTGTACGTGACAACCATCTTCTGCACAATCTTCTTGATATTTTTGTTGGCCGCTTCGACCGCGCCATTCATCTTTGGGCGGTACGGAGAAGAATTGTGATGTTCGATTTTGAAGTCCCGGCATAACTCAGCCATCATCTTATTATTCAAATTAGAACCATTATCAGTAATGATTCTTTCGGGAACTCCATATCGGCAAATGATATCCCGTTTTAAGAAACGAGCGACCACTTGTTTTGTAACATTGGCATAGGATGCGGCTTCAACCCATTTGGTGAAGTAATCAATTGCCACCAAGATGAAACGATGACCATTGGAAGCTGTAGGCCCAATCTTTCCGATCATATCAATGCCCCACATGGCAAACGGCCAAGGCGACGACATGATACTCAACGGATTTGGAGGCACATGCACCTTATCTGCATAGATCTGGCATTTATGGCATTTGCGGGCATATTTGCAACAATCTGACTCCATAGTCAACCAATAATATCCCGACCTTAACAACTTTTTAGCCATTGCCTGCCCTCCGGCATGGGTACCGAAAGAGCCTTCGTGCACTTCAATCATTAACAAGTCTGCTTCATGTCTATCCACACATCTAAGCAGGACCGTGTCAAAATTTCTTTTATACAGCACGCCATCTTTATTCAAGAAGAAACTACCAGCTAACCTTCTCAACGTCTTCCTGTCTTTGGACGATGCCCCGGACGGGTACTCTTGACTTTTTAAGAAACACTTAATGTCATAAAACCATGGCTTGTCATCAGACGCTGCATCGACCGCAAACACAAATGCTGGTCTGTCAAGGCGGGATACCTCAATCTTAGGTACATGGTTCCATCCTTGCACTTTGATCATGGAAGACAAAGTGGCCAAGGCATCCGCGAACCTATTCTCATCTCGAGGAATATGGTACAGCTTCACTGTTGTGAAAAACGTCAGCAATCTCCTTGTATAATCTCTATACGGCACTAGATTTGCTTGGTGCGTGTACCAACTCCCTTTCACTTGATTGATTACCAAAGCTGAATCACCGAATATATCAAGGGTTTTAATCCGTAGATTAATCGCCTCCTCGATCCCCATTATACAAGCTTCGTACTCTGCTTCATTATTGGTGCATCCGAAAGTTATTCGGGAAGTGAAAGGCACATGAACACCTTCCGGCGTGATAAGAACTGCTCCAACTCCGCACCCATTCATATTGACAGCCCCATCAAACATCAGACTCCATTTGGATTCAGGGTCTGGCCCCTCCTCCTGAAGTGGTTCCTCGCAGTCTTTAGCTTTGAGAAACATGATGTCCTCATCAGGGAAGTCAAACTTCATGGGTTGGTAATCATCAATCGGCTGTTGCGCAAGATAGTCGGACAAGATACTTCCTTTGATGGCCTTTTGTGAAGTGTACTGAATGTCATACTCTGTCAAGACCATTTGCCACCGTGCAACTCTGCCTGTCAATGCTGGCTTCTCGAAAATGTACTTGATAGGATCCATTTTTGAAATCAACAAGGTTGTGTGCCTAACCATATATTGCCTCAATCGCTTAGCGGCCCATGCAAGCGCACAGCATGTCTTTTCAAGCATTGAGTATCGGGACTCACAATCATTGAAATTTTTGCTCAGGTAGTAAATAGCATGCTCCTTCCTACCTGTCTCGTCATGTTGACCGAGAACACAACCCATGGAACCTTCAAGCACTGTCAGATACATTATCAGCGGTCTCCCTTCAACTGGAGGCATTAGAATCGGAGGTTCCTGCAAGTATTCTTTTATCTTATCGAATGCCAATTGGCAATCGTCATTCCACCTGACCGTTTGATCTTTCCTTAACAATTTAAATATTGGTTCACACGTGGCTGTTAGGTGAGATATGAACCTTGCAATGTAGTTCAATCTACCCAAGAAACCACGAACCTCTTTTTCTGTTCTCGGTTCAGGAATTTCTTGTATTGCTTTCACCTTGGCAGGATCAACCTCGATTCCTCTTTCGCTCACAATGAAACCTAGCAACTTTCCAGAACGCACCCCAAACGTGCACTTGTTTGGATTTAATCTCAGACGAAACTTTCTCAACCTTTCAAACAGCTTTTTCAGGTTAACCAGATGTTCCTCTTCTGTTCTCGACTTGGCAATCATATCATCTACATAACATTCGATCTCCTTATGAATCAAGTCATGAAACAATGTCACCATCGCCCGCTGGTACGTTGCCCCTGCGTTTTTCAACCCAAAAGGCATTACTTTATAACAATATGTACCCCACGGAGTAATGAACGTGGTCTTCTCCATATCTTCAGGTGCCATCTTGATCTGGTTGTACCCGGAGAAACCGTCCATAAATGAGAACACTGAAAACTGAGTTGTATTATCGACCAGCACATCAATATGAGGTAGTGGAAAATCATCTTTCGGGCTAGCTTTATTAAGATCTCGATAATCCACACACATTCTCACTTTTCCATCTTTCTTCGGTACTGGCACGATATTGGCTACCCACGGAGGATATTTTGTCACGGCAAGAAAACCAGCATCCCACTGCTTCTGGACTTCCTCCTTAATCTTTAAAGCCATGTCGGGGTGAGTCCGACGAAGTTTCTGCTTGACTGGCGGACATTCTTCTCTTAATGGCAGCCTGTGCACGACAATATCCGTATCCAACCCCGGCATGTCTTGATACGACCAGGCGAAGATGTCAACATACTCGCGCAACATTTCCGTCAAAGTTTGCTTCACATCTGCTTGCAAGCTGGCACCAATCCTGATCTCTTTCTTGGCATCCTTGGTACCAATATTGATGATTTCTACAGTCTCCTGATGAGGCTGGATGACCCTTTCCTCTTGTTTCAACAATCTGGCCAGTTCTTCAGAAAGTTCACAATCTTTCTCATCCCCTTCTTCGGCTTGATCAATCGGATTGTCAAAGTCATACATGGCCATATCAAAATCGTTATCAGTGGTATCCGGAGGATCGAGTCTGCATGAACGGGTTCATGCCTTATTTTAGAATTTATTTTTAAGCAAAACAAAAGAAAATGAAACATTGCCATTATTATTTTTTGTGCAAAAAATAAAAACTGAAAGACAGAGAACAAAATTTGATTGCAAAACGTCCTTTATTAATGATTAAACATTGCAAATGCAACCATGGTGGCCCTAAAAATGAATCTATACGCCTTGGGCAGAGCGCAAGATTTTGACATGCATTATGGTTAGAAGAAACAAAGAAAAATTACTCTGTCTGAAGAGTAACCCGGATGACTTCTTCAACGAACCAGTTCTGCACTTGTTGTCCCGGAACATGAGGGCGTACCCAGTTGTCCAGGTCACAATCACTGTCAACACTATCCTCTGTGGCTGCACAAGACTGGTCCGTGTAGATAATTCCCCCACTATTGAAAGTAATGGGTCCCCTGCTCCCCGCTTCTGAAGTTGTAGAGGGATGATAACCAATACCAAATTTGTCTTCCTTCATTGGGGTCTCTATCAACCTGCCCCAACCTTGGGCGTTGCCTGCCCTGACGACTTCGACAGCTTGTTTGTAAGATGAAATGGAGGTACCAGCCCCAACTGGTACAGAAGAAGACTCAGGTGCATCGTCAATATTGACTGCTTCAAATGATTGGCACAGCATCTCATGAATTTCCCCATCCATTTCAATGTACTTGAACGTGGACAAGTGACTCACAAAGATGTCTTCTTCCCCACACACTGTCACAACCTGCCCTTCAAACTCATACTTCAGCTTTTGATGAAGAGTAGAAGTAACAGCCCCGGCTCCGTGAATCCAAGGGCGTCCCAATAGGCAGCTATATGCAGGTTGTATGTCCATAACATGGAACGTGGATTTGAATACCTGTGGTCCAATTTGTACGGGCAATTCCACCTCACCAAACACAGATCGTCTAGTTCCATCGAATGCTCTGACCACCAATTCACTAGGCCTTAAGATCAAACCGTCAACTTCCAGCTTCATTAATGCCTTCTTGGGCAAGACATTGAGTGATGAACCAGTGTCTACCAGTACATGAGATAACACTGCGCCCTTACACTCCATCGTGATATGCAAAGCCTTATTGTGGTTTCTTCCTTCAATAGTCAGATCTCTACTTGTAAAGCCCAAGCCATGGCTAACATTAACATTGGAGATTACGCCCTCGAGCTGATTAACAGTAATTTCTTGTGGCACGTATGCACTTTTCAACACTTTCAACAACGCCTGCCGATGCGCATCAGAGCACATCAATAGTGACAAGATTGAAATCTTTGAAGGGGTCTGATTCAGTTGGTCCACAATCTTATAATCGCTTTTCTTAATTATCTTCATAAATTCTTCCATTTCCTTATCAAAAGTAATCTTTGTCTCTGCTTCAGGTGTAGGCGCACTTTCAACCACCTGTTTACCCTTAGCCTTTGTTGCAGCTTCTGCCTCTTTATCACTTCTCAAGGTTTGGGGAGCGAACAACCTTCCACTCCTTGTAAAGCCCCCTACACCCCCTACATTATCAATATTTGGGCTGACTGACGGCTCAACTTCCTGCTTTTTACCTTCGTAATATACATCTGCCCCATAGCGCCATGGGATAGCCTTCGTAGACGTGAACGGAATTGGCCCTGGCACGGTGATAGTGACAGGACTGGGCCCTTCTGGCGCAACACTCGCCACGGGAACTGCATTGACCGGCATTTGAATCTCAGCGGGAGTGTAATAGATGGTCACGGTTGATATCTCATCAGTGTCTTTCACGACTCTGTCGAACTGTAGACATCCTTCATCGATCAGATTCTGTAAACCCATCTTCAACTTATCACAGCCGTTCTCCTGATTCAAACACTCAGAGCAATCTTGATTACAGCCCGAGAACACCTGTCCCTTCAATAAACGATCTTTTACAACCAACAAAGAAGTTTTCACTTGATGAACGTCTAACACCAAATTCAATCTCCTCCCATCTTCAATAGCGTACACATTTGCTGCACTATGATCAGGCATGGGATGCTGAGTAATATTAGGAGCGGGAGAAAAATTGATGGCTTTAGCATCAATCAAATCTTGTACTTTATGATGGAAAGCCCAGCATTTTTCAATGGAGTGCCCCTGAGCACCTGAGTGGAACTCACAACGAGCATTAGCATCGAAGTTAGGTGGCAGGTTTCCAGCAACCGGAGCTTTCATAGTACGGAGTTCTACCAACTTTAACTCGAGTAGCCGGGGCAACAGCGTGGCATAAGTCATAGGGAGAGGATCCATCTTACGATCCCTCTGTCTAGACCTTTGCTGGAAAAAAGGTTGTTGCTGTTGAACTTGTTGTTGGGGTTGTTGTTTCTGAACAGACGGTGTGGGGATTGTTACAGCATCTACCTGATAATAAGCTCGAGAACGCCCTCTGCCTCGTCCTCTAAACACAGCATTCGTATCACCTTCTCTTCTTTTCTGGTTACTAGCAAACGGTTTCTTCGTCCCCGAAGAGCCAGCCCCACTCACATCCTGGATCTTTCCAAGCTTTAACAGACTTTCTATTCTTTCTCCCGCAATCACAATATCAGCAAATCCAGTTGACGGACAAGCAGCTAATCTATCCAGATAGGCCCCTTGCAAGGTGCCCATGAACATATCTGCCATTTCTCTGTCTGACAAGGGAGGTTGAACCTGGGCAGCCATTTCCCTCCACCTCTGTGCATATTCTTTGAAACTCTCCTTGGCATTTTGTGACAACCCCTGCAATTGGGTGCGGTTGGGCGCCATGTCAATATTATACTGGTATTGCTTCAGGAACGCTTCTGCCAGATCTTTCCAATTCTTCACAGCAGCTCTATTCAACTTCATGTACCAGGTCAAGGACGCCCCAGCCAGACTGTCCTGAAAATAGTGCATCCATAGCTTCTCGTCATCCGTATGGGCTGAAATCTTCCCAAAGTAAGCTTGAAGATGCGTTTGGGGACACGCATTGCCGTGATACTTATCAAAAGTGGGAGGCTTGAATTTAGGGGGAATTCTGACTCCTGAGACCAGCCCCAAGCTGGTAACATCAATACCCATAGAGTTCTTGCATTCTATGGCCCTGATCTTCTCTGCTAGCTCATCATACCTTCGATCACCTTGATTACCCACATCAGCATCTAGTAGAGTAAATTGGTCTTCCAGAGTATCTTCAAGAGTAACACCAGCATGCCTACCATTTCCATTACCCCGATTGTTACCACCAGGAGGAGGGTTGCCACCGGGAGGAGGAATGCCATGTCCCTGTGAATTGTCATGATGATCACCTTCGGGCCCATTGTCGGGACGCTCTACCAGAAGCCTCAGTCTCTCCTGATTTTGCGCCATGCCAGTCATGAGGGTCATGAACTGGTCCATACGCGCCCTCATTTCCGCCAAATCACTTTGCACTTGATCCATGATTCTTACTTGATTCCTTCGCGTCGAATATCGGTGAATATGACTCTCCGCTATACTGCCTGAAACCAAATAAAGGTTAGAGTCCCTGCAACGAGTACCTGAAAAGCAAGTAACAAAAAATGCAAAATGATATGCAATGCCATGCAATGCCATGTTTGTCATTTCCGAGGTGCTTTATACCCTGATTCCAATCCAACCACAGAAATCTGAAGACCAGAAATTGTGATATAAAGAGACGTGTCGTGGTCATGTGCTTGTGTGCAGCTATCTGATAAGGCATAATTCTGAATAAAACTGCTCATACTCATTCAACAAAGTATTCAAGTACATTTAAGAAAGGTTCAACCGCAAATGCAATACAAGGAAAAATGGATCCATCAACAAGCCTGATGGTAACCATTAACAACAAAATACAAGGAAAAGAACATCAGTCTGACAATTCCACACCCCTCAGCTTATCACTTGAGTATTTGATCTCCTCAAAAAGTATACGGGTATGCTGGTGATTTGGCTTTTCAATCATTTCTTTGATCAAGACATCCCTTTTCTCAAGAGCTTCAGTTAAAAAACCCATATGCAGCATCAGAGCCTCGTCATCACACACTCCTTTGTGTCTCTTTATGTCGGCTTGCGTCTTGAGTATCTCCCTTTCTATCATGACTTCTTCAAGCTCTTTCTTGGTATTCCTCAGCTCACCTCTAGCTTCTTCTAGCTGTTCTTGACTCTTACCGAGGTTTTCCCGATACTTTCTCCTCTGCTCATGCGCCTTTTCAAGCTCTTCGTCCTTAATCTGCAACTGTTCCTGTAATTCAGCATTCTCTATCCTAACTTCGTCCCAAGCGTGCTGAAACTTTGTTAACTTTTCTTTGGTCTGTGCTAACGCCTGTTTGGTTTGCTTGTGGGCTTGAGTAGCATCATCAGCACCTTTACTAATCTTCCGGAAATGTTGGGCTCTTCCAGCAAAGTCTTTTTCTTTTGCGGTTAGGATTTGTTCAGCATCTTGGGCTTTCCGCTCCAGCTCTTTGTTGGCATGTAGAGCATTCTGAAGACGTCTACTCAACTCGGAATTCTCTCCTTGGAGCTTTTTCACCAAGGCTTGCAACTTGTCAACTTCTTCCACCGTAGCAGTGCTTCTTGCTTTCTCATTCTCCAGATACAAAAGGGGTGCCTTACCAAAAGGCAAGAGAAAATCTTCAACTCTTTTCTTCACCCACTCTTCATATGCTGGATAAACCCGGTTGTTAGGCTTTCCTAGAGTAACTTTCCCCTTTTTCAGTATGCTACCCCAGCTTTCAGAAGCTTTCTGTGCTGCTTCCCACCCATCTGATGTATGAAAATAGAGGGACTCCTCCACATCTCTCTTAATAGGCGGACCTGTCAGGGCATACCCAAATTGTCGAATGGCCAAAGAAGGATTGTAGTTAATCCCACCCAATCTTCCTATCAGTGGAACGTTAGGGAACTTACCACAGCTGTGGATAATATTCTTGCCAATCAGCCCATGATCTACCCATACGATGTCCTTGGCCACCAATCCCATTAAACGCTGTTTCCACTCTAGAGAATCTTTGGAATCCACAAAAGCCCCTGATTGTGGTAAACGGCCCGCAAACCACTTATAGAATAAGGGTGCACAACAACGAATTATCCCTCCTCTTTTCTTTTCGTTTCGGTTGTACAACGAGTAGTGAAGATCTCCCAGTAGCGTTGGCACCGGGTTCTTCATCAGGAATATTCGTATAGCGTCCGTATCGATGAAATCCGGCTCGTTGGGAAACAACACTATGCCGTATATACAAAGGGCTAGCAAAGCATTAAAAACAAGCCAATTCTCGCCTTTAGCTGCTTCCTGGGCCTTCTTAATCAGATATTCCAGCTTGTAACCACGAATTTTTCCTTTGTTGGAGACATTGTCGCCTAACTCTGATTTGCTCAAATAAAGAGCACCAGCCACCTTCCCAAAGTCAAGATCCCCCACCGATCCAAAGAAAGGGGGCTCCTCCTTGATAGCAATCCCCAACATGTTGGAATACTCCTCCAAGGTAGGAACCAACACATAGTCTGGAAATACAAAACACCTCAGAGGCGGATCATAGAACTGCATCAACGTATGGAGACCTCTGGCTTCATAATCACTGACATTACGGACCATAGATAAAATCCACCCATATTTCTCTTCAAAAGCTTCTCGTGCTGCAGGGCTCGCCATTCCCTTCAGCATAACAATAGGGCCCAAAGTAGGCGTAAGGAACTTATAGCTGATGATATTCTTCCTCTCTTTAGTGTTCATCTTTGCAGGGACCGGATGACTGGAATCAAGGGTAATATATGCACCTGGAAATGAATAAACATGTATGTTAGGATATGATAATGCAATGCAAAGGGCAATGTGATCAGGTAATCAGGTGTCTGTGCTGAACTGTGAACGGTGTCGGTGTAGCTCTGAGACTAATATAGAACCATAGATAAGAACCATATGAATACAATAGGATGAAACTTCCTTTTTGTGCAATGATGATAGAAAACCGGGTATGTAGGAGGTCATGGTTACCTGCAAACCTGTAAACAACCCGCCCTTCTCACATGTGGGTACTAGGATGTTCAGTATCCCGGGCTCTCAGGTCGAGAAATGATGATACGTTCACCATTTCTGGTTTGGCATCATCATCAATCGAGAAGGCCTCAACTGATTCTCCAAAACAAAAAGGTCCTCAGCTTCTGGCACTGAGGTCGAGAAGCAATAGTACATTCATCCCTCAGGGTACAGTACTATCGCCAATCGAGGAGTGCCTCCGCTGATTCTCTTTCAAAAAGGGATGTCCTATAGCAAGTTCCCAGCATTGGGTCCTCGGATCGAGAATGTGCAATGGGTTTGCCACAGAATGTGGTCTGCCACTATCACAACTCGGGAGGAGTGCCGCAACTGAGTCCTCGGGAATGGTCACCAGAGTCGACAGTTCCTCAAGAGAATAACCACTGGCCTGCATAACATGCAGTAGCAGAAAGCTCCTGATAGAACCTCGTCTGGTTGTGGGTCTCATGAACAACAATACGTGGTCACCACCACGCAAGCGTCATGACTATCCACTCTAATACCTATGTATGTACTCAAGCCTTGGTAGTGAGCTTATCTCTCAGAACACCCATCCCGCCAAACAGACAAAACAGTGCAACACAATATAATATATGATATGTAATGCTAAAATGCGGTAAATACAGTAAAATAAATAAACAGCAACATATAGCACAACAGTAAACACCCAATGAAAGGAAAGCAGACAAGCGCTAGGATTGACTCGCTAAGGAAACCAGAGACTCTGGGTCAATTTGTCCCCAGCAGAGTCGCCAGCTGTCGCTCCCGGGATTTTCATCCTAGTACAAACGCGAAAGTGGCACCGAAACAGAGTCGCCAGCAATGTGTATTTATCCCATGAGAGGGAAAGGAAACACCGCATAAACCTGAAGGAGAGGAAAAGCATGGTCTTACGACCAAGAGAACTGGGTTCGGGAGTCGGTTACGCGCGGGGAAGGTATTAGCACCCCCACGCGTCCATCGTACCCGATGGGATCCACGCTTGCTTGTCTCGATCAAAGGGTGTAAAGAAAGAATACTGGAAAAGGAACTGAAAGAAAGAAAGAGAAAGAGAAACAAATGTAGGGAAAATAAAAGAAGTGCTCGCATGGGCCCTACCCCACTGCCTACGTATCTCATCGGGAGCATGAGAATCAGAGCGACGTAGTTCCCCTCACCAGGGATGGATTGTATTTTTTAGAGAACGGCTTACGTTCTAGCTCAGGTGTTGCAGGCTCGCTGGTCCGAGTGCGTTACCGTCTTGCAAGAGAACGAGTAGAAGCGCGTTCGTGCGTTGAGAATGAATGAGATGAGAAAAGAATTCCCGAAGGAAAGACGTTATTGTTTGTTTTTGTCTTTTAAGAGTTTTTTCATTTGTTTGCATATGATAGTGTATCCGAATCTTAGTCATTGGAATGTGTACATTCTCACATTCCAAGATGGAATGGGTAAGAAAGCACACTAAGAGTGAAGAAGACCCTCACACTTAGTTCCAATTGTCAAGGTTCAAACACACTAGCATACTTGTGTTTATTAAGTGTTTTTGTTAATTAAGAAATGAAGAAGTGTTTTTTATTACTTGCACCTTCAACAAGTATTGCATTTAAGTCCCTCATACAAGATCAAATGTTTAACACATTGACCCAAGATGGGCTATATGCTACACATTCTAAGATTACAAGAGAAGACCCCTTATAATCTTTTCTTTATATGAAAGGCCTAAATGCAATAAATGCCTACCTTTATTATATATTTTGAATTTTCTTTGAGATGAGAAAAGAGACTCAAGAGAGGAGAAAAGGTAAAACCTATATGGACTAAGACTCAATCCTAATTGAAGATTAAAGGGAGTGATCCTAAAGGTTTGTGAGGTTTCAACCTAAAGTCTAAAGAAAGAAAGAATTAAACAATTCACTTCTAAAGTAGAAGATGAATTGTAATTCAAAAAGGGAAAGTGATGAGTTATTAAAAGAAAGCACATAAGTGCTTAACAAAACACAAAATGGAATTGTAAAAGAGAAAGGATAGAAGTTGAATGTGGATTCCTTATCCACACTCAATTGAAACTTACCAAAGCCCCTACATGGTTAGTAAACATGTATAAGAAGTATAAGAAGTAAAAGAACATGTAATGCATCATGAAACTCAAAAGAATTAAATGAGAAAACAAATCCTAGAACCACAACCAGAATGAGCATCATATGGACAACAAGTGAATATCATCATACAAGTGCAAGTGAATAAGCAATGATCATCATCCATTAGCATTTAAACATGTCACAAGAAGAAGGGATAGATGAAAGATGGAAAGAAATGAAGAGGACATGCATAAATGGAACATGTAAATCAACAACCAGAATTGAAACTAAATGGAAAATGGTTTATGAACATCTCAAAAGTATTTATGAATCAACTTCAAGACATTCAAGAAGTAATATAAGAAGAATTGAAATGAAAGTTCAAAAAGAAAGTGCAAACTACACATGTTAATGATGCACAAAGTTCAAATTGAAAGTCAACATGCAAGGATGACATATAATGTGTATCAAAGACCTATAATATCATATGAATGGCTCATAACATATGCAAATGCTCATACAAATATGCACAAAAGAATTCATGTAAACATGCACTAAAGTTGTAATGACATGCCATGGATTATACTTCCAATGTAATGCATCAAACAAAGACCAAATGGATTCATGAAAATTATGCCAGCATATTATTGGAATGCCTAGGTCAGAAATGCATCATACATCAAGATAGCATGTAAAAATTCAGAGCAAAATGACTTCAAACAAAGCAATTAGGTTAAATTGAAACATCATGCAAAGTGGTGCAAATATAGGCATCAAGACATGTGATAAAGTGACCTAAAAAATCAAACAAAAATCATCTAACATGCTTCAATGTATTAGTGAATCAATGCAAAAAGAATCATGTTAAAACAGTTGGTAATGAGCAAGAACAAAATTAAACAAATTCATGTATCATGCTTAGAATGCATCTAAATGGAAATTCAAAGAAAATTATGGACCAGGGGTAAAAAGGTCATAAAATCAAGAAATAAAATCATGGAAAATTTCCTAAATGTTTTAATGATGCTCATGAATTTTTGTGGAATTTTACAATCTGTTTTGGTATTTTTAAAAATTGGAAATGAAACATGTAGAAAGAAATAAAAAATGAAAAATAAATGCAAAATGCAGGGGGGTATGAACATAGCAATTGGACAGTGCAAATTCATTGGGCTTCCAAACAGAGGGGTGTAAATATCAATCTGGTTAAGTCCAATTATGCGCAAAACATGATAATTAACATGCACAATCAGTCAACAAGAGTCAAAGCAATAGACACCATAGGATCAAGTCCAAGTCAACCCCTGGTCAAAGTAACCTAATCTCACGCATGTGCATGAATGTTCACCATAGCTACCATGTACCATGCCACACAATGTTTAACAATGAAATCAGAAGAATCACGTGACATGCACATGAATTTTTATGTGTTGGCAGCATGGTAGCCATTAGATCACAATCATCCAACGGATCACATTCAAACTGGTCATAAAACCCTAACATGAAGCCATCGGCCGGAGAGGGACCTCCGGTCACATTCTCCGGTCATTTACCACCGTCTGCAACTCACATTTCTCCAGAAAATCACAATACATACATCAATTGAAAGCTAAACTCATGTACATTATGAATATGCTAATGAAAATCACCAAACACATACGCACAGCAAGAACAGAATCAATCAAATTAAGCCCTAGGTATAGAACTATGCCTCTAAGAAGCCTATCAACTAGCCAGGACACACACGACCTCTATTAGGCCACAAACACCACGAAAACAAGCTAGATTCAATAAAACAAAGTTGAGGAAGGGAACCTGAAATGTGATGAACTTTGGATCTACCAGAATACCAGAGATCCTATCTTCTTCTTCTTCCTTGGAGCTTCACAAACTAAGCAAAATAAATGCTGTTTGAGCTTAATATCTTGAGAGCAGAGAGAAAATTGCAAAATGTTGATGAAGCTTCACTTGGAGAATGATAAAGATTCAGTGTGCTCCTGATCCAACAATGCCAAACAATGATAATGCAGATGAAAAGTGGAAGAAGAGTGTTGAAATCGTGTGGAATCAGAGAGAAAGTAGAGAGAGTTTGAGGTGTTCTTGGAGAAAAATGTGAAAAAATGAAAACTCTCTCTCAAAATGTGAAGAGTATTGGAATTTATATGTTGAGTTTAGCTATGGTTTAGTGAGTGAATCAACTGAGTCACCCTTGGGTTAAGTGAGTCCACCCTAACTAACTGAGCCAAGTTAGTTAGGGGACGAGTTGGTTATGGCTGGGTTATGGTGAGGATGATGTTTAGAGTGTTATGGTGAGGATGAGATTATGCAGTGTAGCAGCAAGCTTGCTGGACAAGTTTGGGTTCTTTCCCTTTTCATGTATGAAGCAACATGGATAGCACGTGCTGCTCAAGTTTGTAAGGGGATGTTGGTTTAAATGGGGAAAAGAATAAAGAGTGTTCATGTGAATTCTGAAACAACCACCACAGCCATGGTTCATTTTCTGGTTTTATGACAGCTTGGAATCAATGCCATCATAGTGATTGGATGATGAAACTCTCCCTAATCCCTGAATGATTTAGTGTGTTTTTGGGTTCATTCGAAAGAGGAAATATAATGCTACATATTTGGTGTGAAAAATGAATTGAAATAAGACATGGAAGAGGTTGAAAAATGACTTAGAACATTAAGGTTTGGGACTGGTATAAGGGTGAGGCAGTGAGGTTGGCTGGCAAGGCATGTTGGCATGGGATTTTCAGCATAATCACCATGACTTTGGACCCATATATCGCCTCTATAACTTGATCAAATGGAATTTTGTCCAACATGAACATTGAAGCTGACACTACAAGGAACATCTTTGATGTTGAAAAGTTTCTCATTTGGAGCCTCTAACTATGAGAAAAGTGAGTGTACTTCTGGCCCACCACATGCTTGTGAAAATGACTGCGCGCGAGCTTGGCCAAACTTGGTCATGACATGGTTTTTGGCCTACTTTCTTCCAACTTTGATCAATCATATCTCCCTCATTTTTTATCCAATGGAAATGTTCTACCCATGGATTTGAAGCTTAAATCAAGACCTTTCATTGAGGCAGAGTGGATTTTTCATTTGGTGCTCCAAATTTGAATGGCCTTGGTTCAAACTCTGATGCAAAATGGCCAAAACTTGCTATTTTTAGTAACCCTTCTTCATCCAAAAATGGCAACTTTTCACTTTTTGATTTTTTATGATTCCTTTGGAGTTTCTTGATCAAATTTTGTACATTGGTCACATATAACATGAATTTCATGAATTTGGCCTTGAAAAGTCAAGAGTTGACTTTTTCCTCTGATTATTTGACTTTGCCCCAATTTCTCTGATTCTTGATCTTTCTTCCAATTGAACCACTTCTAAAACCAAGTGAGATGTAATTTTCCACATACATACACTTAGGGACATATGGAATACCATGACATCAAGTTTTGTCCAAAAAATCAGAGATGCCCTGATTTAATTGGAAACCCTAATTTTGATGCCCACCTCCTAAGAGAAAAATGTGCAGTCTTCAATTTCAAATTCCTTAGAGTATGTTGTGTACCTTCTTAAAGGAGGATGATATATGCCTTTTGAGGATGATTTTGGATCAATGAGCTATCTCTTTTGAGGGTTTTCCTTCAGTTTTTGAACCTCTTGCATAGTGAAAGATGTAATGCTTCAATCTCCCATTGTATCTCACCTTCTTGAGGTTGTGGAAGATCAATTGGGATAGTATGAGACATGAGAGGCCTCTTGGCTTGCCTTGAGGAAACTTGATTTACCTTTTTGTGCTTTGAATGATTCCTTGATTGTCCACCTTCCACCTGATCACATGCCCTGATGGTAAGAAGGATGCCATGCTTCATTTTTCTATGTTAAATGCAATGTAATGTTAATGAGGTGGATATGATATGATAAATGATAATGCCATGCTATGATGCCAAAAGGGGAGAGCAAATTTTGGGGTATTACAATATGATACAACAACTGTTTGATCATAATTGGTTTTGATACTTTTTGGATCCAAGTGAAAAATGCCCCTACATTTGGAAAAAAGTGAAGGCAGATTCTGACTTAGTGAAAATTTCACTAAGTGTTGGAAAAAGTGGCATTTCATGTTTTCATCCATTTTGATCATTCCATAACTCAAAATCCATGATGAATTGGAATGAGGTGTAGTTAAAGCTTTTGTAGAGGGCCCTGAGGGCTACAAATCCAGCTTTGAATGGGGAAAAATGGCCTTGTGGTTTAGGAGTTATGATCCTCCAAAGTTGGTACCTTAGCCACTTTGTTCCATAACTTAGAAAATTTCTAAGTTTTTTATGGTTACCCCCTTTTACAAGATATCCCACTTTTCTTGATTTTTCTTGATGAATGATGATTTCAATCATACATTAACATTATTTTAGGGTCAAAGAACCATATTTGTGAAAAATCTCAAAAAGTCAAAGTTGACTTTTGTGCACAGTTGACTTTTTGTCAGATGAATTCCAAACTGTGCGATCCTCTATGAAATCAAGTCCTTGACCTAAATCAACCTTGATGGATTGATTTCATATGTATTATAGGGTGTATTGAATCATGTCCTAGGGTTTGGGAGCATGTCCTGGTCAAAAGTCAAAGCTACAGTTGACTTTTCCCGCGAAACGCTAACGGTGGTTCAGATGAAATTGAAACTTGTTGCTCAAGCTTCTTGGATCAATCCATTGTTGTAAATGGATCAATTTGGTGTGTTAGAGACCCTCAAATCATGCCTTGAGGTCTTGGCTCATGATTTGTCTCAAAAGTCAACTTAGGGGTGAATTAAGTCAAGAAACCCTAATTCCTGATTTTTAGTGAATGCATCCCCTAAGGCTAAATTGACTTGATGATTGGGTTCATGATGTCCCTTGGAGCATATTAGGTTACTAAGGCTAAATTGACTTGATGATTGGGTTCATGATGTCCCTTGGAGCATATTAGGTTATGCTTTGAATCATTGGCTCATGCCCAGAGGAAAATTTCCATCTGGAGGCCCTAGTCGACCAAAAACCTAATTTGGTGACACTGTCGATCTTAAGGCTTAATCCACCTAGCAGGGAGCAGCCTTGTGCTTAATCCTTGAAGTGGGAGTCCTTTTGATCCTTTGTGGATGTTTGAGAGGTTTAGACAAGTTGAAGATCATGTCATTCCTTGATTGATCCTTTGTCTAAGAGCTCTGAGAGGGCCTGAAACCCTAAATTTAAATGTAGTGGATGCTCACCCATCTTTGGGGAGACTGATAGGTATGAAGGTTCCTCCATATTGTAATGATGATTTGCACAATGATGGGAAATCTTAGTGGTCAAAATTTGGGGTATGACATCAATCTTCCGTCTGTTGTCAATAGACGGTGAACGATACTCGAGTTTCACAATTTTTTGATTGTCTCCATAAGGTAGGAGATTATGAACTTCGTATTTCAGATCTGCAAAAGAGATGTACTCGTTGAGCTTAAAATTTTTCCCGTGTGTTGCGCTTGAGAAAGAGACATTTGCGACATACCAGATGATGTTTAGTTGTTACAATTGAAACATTTTCTGTTTGTGTGAAATAAAAAAAATAGAGCCCCTAAATTTATAGAATTATAGACAGATGTGGACCACAAAAATTCTATCAAGCATCAATGATGGTTTCAGAGATACATTTATGAAACCGCCCTATAGTCTTATTTCGTAGATACGTCTCCGGAACCTCTCATGAACCAGGCATAATGAAACAGCCAGAAAACATAACCTAATATATGACTTTGTTTGGCAAATGAGCAAATGTTTTGGTAAAGATAAAAAATGTATTAAAATATTAAGTAATTGTATATATTACGCTTCAGTAATATTGAGACACAATTACATACACTTATTTGTCCGGATAAACAGAAAATTAAAATAAATCGAAAGATTAGTCGCTGGCTAAATATATGGTTGGTACCCCCTTTGACTTTTGTGCATTTGATTCTCTTCCATTGTTGCTTAATTTTTTGAACTCTTGCATCCTTTTAACAAAATGGTCCGGCCAACTCTCAGCTTTTGTTGATGAATGAATTGTCCACTCCGGTGATGTAAGTGGTATAAAGCATCTCAGTTTCAAGTAAATTTGAACAAAATTTCATGATTTTGAAAGCCACCCAAAACACATAATATGATCTTTTAGATTTTGAGGTGGGGTGGTGCATAGTGGGAAAATGGTTTCCGAAAAACCGTATCGTGTAAGATCAATACAAACTCTACCATACGCGCATGCTATGAGGTGACCCATTTCAGAGAAGTTCATCCATTTAGCCTCTGGTGTCGGTCCATTAAGACAGGGAACAAGATACTCATAAATTGCATCAAAGTTTTCTTTATTTTTGTGTAGCAGTGTGTATGATTCTTTATGAGTCTTCAACTCGTGGATAAGTTGATGGCAGACAAGTGTATGCTTATCTTCTCCTTTTCGAGTAATGACAAAATAGCTCGATAACCACAATTACCGTCACCCTTAACATTGACGATCCACTCGATATATTTATGCATAAAAGCCGACATCTCGTCAATGAATGAAATCTTTGGTGGAGGCGGCGAAGGAGGTGGTTTGCTAATGCGAACTCCTTTGAAAATATTTTTTTAGATTTTTGAGTTGGTGAGTCGGAAAAAACTTTGTTAACATGTTCAAAATATGAAGGATCCCATGTCATGCAATTGTCACTCGGTGTAGGCTTGAGGTTCTTTGGAGCACCTTTTGTTTTTATCGGTTGAGAGGGTGGTTTCAAGTTGGTGGATTCCGGATAAGCAGTCTTCCTCAATTGTTCTTTGGTGTGGAGTTTCGTATTGTCATCGGCTTTCAAAAATCTCTCTTATATCACTTCCCATTTGGTCAAGATAGAGATATTGGATTTACCATCTTTCATGACATCATCATCATCAAACATAAGCCTCTTCCAGTGAGTGCAAACCTCATCTATTCTTATGGGCTACCAAGTTTCACTTTTTTTTGCAATAACATAAGCAAATGGGAAACCATATGTTTTCACAATTGTGTATGCACACTTTGCACTATCGGAGCCTACATTATTAGCTCATTTAGCTTCGTGAAAAATATAATTCAAACCCGTTCGAGATATGTTTCCGAACAACTGAGAATAAATATTGATGTCTTCTGTGTTCCAGAACTGTGATGCTCCGACCAAATGACGTTTGTATCTCATTATGCTAGTTCTGAATCATTTTGTTCACGAAGTCCCAATCTCTACATAAATCTCCCTTACTATTTTTCAACGAATTCTTCAATGTAGCATGGACAGACTCAACTCGATTTTTTGTTGTATTCCCAAGGTGTTTTACATGATCGCTCCATGCTAAAACAATTTTCTCCTTCACCTGGTCAAAAATTGTGCTTTTAAAGTATTTCAACAAATCAAGATATTTCTCGCACACCTTCTTAAAATGTATAACGGAATCGGCATATAACTATTTAGTGGAAGAATTTACTATACAATTCCATGCATCCATTATTTTTTCGACAACTACACATGCCTTCACCATTTTTCCATCTTTGGACTTTATTTGTTTCGTCCCTACCGCGGGTTTAATCCGGCTTCTCGCGTTCTTTGTTATGTGATACCTACAAAGCAATGCATAAGAAGTAGGAAATACCTTTGCAACTGAATTCATCAACGCGATATCGTGGTCTGTAATAATCACTTTAGCCATCTCTTCTTGGTCCTTCAACATTGCTCGACACACCTCTAAGTCCCAAGTAACATTCTCCTTTTTCTCGCTCTCTAGAAATGCAAATCTGACAAAATAGGTCTTCTCAATAGAGGTAACACCAACAATCTCCAATAATGGAAGTTTGTACTTGTTGGTCTTATACGTTAAATCAATTATGAACACAGTACGAAACGTGTTGGACAACTTGATGGAATCGGGATGAGTTCAAAATATATCTCTAACGGTTACTCCATCTTCGCAAGTTCGGTACCTAGACATGTATCTCTTATCATCCAACAGTTTCAAGAGTTGTTGCATTTCAGTTCTACCCCCCCCCCCCCCCCCCAGCACCTTATTAGTTTGGTACCAAATATTGTACACGTGCTTGATATTTGAAATATTTTTAGGTCTTTTTTGTTTCAAAGTTACAAGTATTTTTTCGGTTGAACCAAATTCAATGACATATCAGCAACACATTGCTTCTCTTCAGCAAGAGGCGACACACAATTAAATGACTGACTAACTTTTCACACAAGTTATGGTTATGCAAATCACATATGACATTAAATCTCCATTTATTGTTTGCCAACATATAACCACACAACTTAAATGGACACTCACATTTTCTTGAACCAGTGTCGTCTCATTTAAAATTACGGAGAGGATATCTATATTTCCCGCTTCTTTCGCATGTCATTGTGACACAAACACATCTTTTATCCGAACCATTATCAAACATTCTGATTACCACACCAAATACTAGTTTGGAGGCCTCCGTGCGAATCCATTGAAACATGCGATCACAAAATTCAAACTCTTGCTCATTGCTAAATTGGTTGTGAACATCTACCGCCTTCACAACAAAACCTTTGGCATCTTGAGACATAACATGTTTGAGGAAAACATAGGGGTGCATCATATCTAATGAAAAAATCACCATAGAACAGTAAATAAGTGTTAATTGTGTAAATAGAGATGAAAAATAAACACAGATTGATACCGGAAATGCATTTCTGGATGAGTTCATACTTGTTCAGGAAATGTATCTCCAGAATAAGCCCATGTTTTTTAGACAGAAAACAAGATTAATGTGAGCAATGAGGCTTGAAAAAATGATTTTTACCTGGAATTCCAACTTCTTTTGCTCCCTTTGAAGTGATGAAACACAAGATTGAAGATTTGGTGTGAAAATGTGGATTGAGAATATAATGGTTTTTGGTGAGGGTTTTGATTAGAAAACAAGTATGATTGTGTGATCGTGCAACTCAGTGTTTTATCAACTTATTCTGAAGATGCATCTCCGAAAATATATGACATGCAAAGTTGACAAAAAATTTCAAAATTTCGTCCCAAATTTCCGTAGATGTATCTCTGGAATAACCGCTGGGCTGATTAACTGTCAATATATTTGTTGAAATTACCCAGAGATGTATCTCTAGAATTTTTTTTAGTGTTCATCTAGGGTGACACTCATTTAGTGCGCCATAACGTTGGTGCATGATGCGTTCGAATATGCATCTTTGAAATCTAAGAGACGATTTTTATTTTTATAGGACATTTTTCCACCCTATAGGGTGCCTTAAGAAATTTCCTTCTATATGCATTTTAATGGCTGAGATCTCACAGTATCATAATCATTGGAGAGAATCTAAGCCCAATGACAAACTGATACTTGTCTTATTAAAGCCAATCTTGCACAAGGCAAAACAAAACGGTCACTCAATAATAATAGTCAAAAGTGCAAATATAAAATAAAATATGGATCCTCCGCAAAAAATTAAGAGCGGGACGAAATGAATATCCACATTTGCTTCTTCAAATTTTGTTATTAATGTCCCCTACTAAAAAGTCATTTAAACCAATATATATTAGAGAATGCGAGATTTAAATCTCAATTTAAATTTTGATATTTAAATCTCAATCTAAATTTTTTTTTTTTAAAAATAAACAAAATGGGTATCTTTGGGGGACCAGACACATTGTCACCCCTACTAAATATAGTATACTGTTGGATGATGGTGTAGCGAGAGTGTGACTTGGGAGAGGAAGCATTGGTCCTTTCCTCTGAATCACATTGTGCTTGCTCCATCTAATGTTTGTTAGGTCGTTATCATCATTCACTCAGACAAACTACTCTTTTGGTTTCCCTATAAGGGACGCATCTACCGCCACTCATCTCTCTCTCTCTCTCTCTCATCCCTTATTCAACTTTTACTTTATTTATTTACAACAACACCACTATGTGGCTCTGCTCTCATTTGCTTTTACATAGTTTCCTTTTCTGGTATGTTTCTGTGTTTGTTATTGTTTTGATATGTGTCTCTTTGCATTTTTCTATCTAGCTACCCTTTCTTAATATTGAGATCTATAGGACTACTATTCATGTGTTACATGAGCAGTCCATTTCTCACAGTCTGTCCTATGTCCCACTTTAATATTTATCATTTTACATTTTTTGTTTTGTTTTTTATTCGTTGTATGCACTCAAAAAAATTTCATTGTTTTCACAAATGAATTAATTCTTATTATTGTATGCACTCGAAAATTTAAAAATTTACATTATTTTATAAAAAATTTGAATTTATATCAAAAATTTTGAAAATTTACAATTTTTTATTCAAAATTATTAAACTTTTTGAAAGAATTAAATATGTTTATGGTTCTTCTAAATATCTCAATTTCGATTTTAGACTCTCAAAATATTTTTTTCAAAGAATGATCTTTCAAAAAATTTTTATCCGCACTTTTGGTTCCTAATACTAAAACCGTCACTAAAATTGTCGCTAATTTAGGCACTAAGTAATAAACAATCGCTAAAATCGTCGCTAATTCTATTGCTAAGTTGTAAAAACCGTCGATAGTCTGCAAGATGGACCAAATGTGTGGATGAAAAATTATAAGAAGATCATTCTTTGAAGAAAATATTTTAAGAGACTAAAACCGAAAATTGATATATTTAGAAGGACCACTAACATATTTAACCCATTTTAAAATCTACTGTATTTTTTATTAAAAATTTTGAAATTTTCAATATTATCAGAAATTTTGAAATTTTCGATATTATTTATCATAAATTTTGAAATTTCTGATATTTTTTATCAAAAATTTTCAAATTTCTAATATAAATGTTTGAAATTTTAGAAATGCAAAAAAATATATACCGAAAATTTCAATTGTAATACCTGAAATTTTGTATTTTAATATCTTAGTAAGAGTGAAAATAAAAAAATAAAATAAAATAAAATTTGATTAATAAATATAAAAAGAATATTTTTAGAATTTTAAAAATATGAAATGTGTGACAAGTTAAATTATCCTAAAGTCGTGACATTGAAAGAAAATGGGTCCATTAATTAGTGTAGTTGGTACACAAAATTAAATGTCTTCGCATACATACTATGTATCAGGAAACCTCATTCAATGTGTTTTGTTTTCGTACATCCTACGTTAGGAAATTATAGGACCACAAATTAATTACTAGAGTCCTCTAAATTAAACAATACAATACCTACAAATGGAATTATGGAAAGGTTAGCTTTGGCCTTCAAGACAATACCTATATGTTGTAATGCAATTAGCTTTACTTTCTCATGTCAATATCAAGTATATCAATTCAACCAGTTGTTTTTTCCTTCTAATTAATTTAGGTTTGTTTATGTCGGTCACATTTTATTCATGTCTAAAGGGACATAATATGTGGGCTATATGGACAGGTTTATTTAGTTAAGGCTGAACTACTTTCTGATTTTGTCGATGAGATTTTGTTCAGCGATATCTTTCACTTAGTTTTGTCTCTAAATGGTCTAAACCGTGCTTAGTATTATGCATTGCTGTGCCATATATTTGCCATTAGTATAGCTATCTATTCATAAATAAATAAAAAAATTATATATTATTATATTAGTAGATTTTAATTGTTAATTTTTAATTTGTTAGTATTTATTTATAATGAGAATCAAATATGAGACTATTCACCCGTTTAATAAATCATCACGTAAGAGAAAATTGTGTTAAAAAATCACGTAATCGCAAAAACTTTAATGTATAGCTTTGAAACTTTTGCATAAAGGATATGTTTGTTTTAACTTTTAAAAAAATGGTTTTTTTTTTGTATTTTTAAAAATGGATTTCGTAAAACCGTTTTTCAAAATATTGCATGTTTTTCTTTATTAATTTTTTCTAAGTTGCAAAACTAATTTTGATATCATACAACATAAACATACATTATTGAAGATCAAAACATAGTCGAAATCTTAATTTCTAAAAAAAAGGTTGTATCTTAAAAATGATTTTTTTGAAAAGCTATTTGAAATAGCTTTAAAATTAAGTGATTTTTTTTTTAAATTTTGATATCCAAAATTTTTTCGATAAAATGTTAATATATCTAAAATAACATTTTAAGAATAACTATTCAAACCAAATTTTCATTTTAAACATTTATGAAAAGTTTCTTTGTAAATTTTTTTTCCACAAAATTTTATTACACTATAAAAATCATTTTTAAAAAAAACCAAAACAAACGGGCCCAAAATCGCTTCACTTCTTAGCTCTCTTATCACTAAATAATTGATTTTAAAATTTATAAATTATTAATAAAACTTAATTAAGAGAAAATCTAAGCAAAAAGACCTAAAAGATGTTGAGAATGTAATTCCTTATATTGAAGTAGGTAGTGTTCGATAAAAATATGGACGTGTCGAAATTTGTAGTGTGTGTCGAGTAACATTAGGTGTCGAAGTGTCGAAGCATGTTGTTTGGCATAGGATTTCGACTTAGACCAAAATCGAAATTTTGAACTTTTGTGGTTTGGGCTTTGTCTTAGAAATGAAGCTAACCTAAAACTATAAATAGAGAGAGTAACCCCTATTCTTGTAACAACTTGAATTCACAGAATTTTGCAGTTGCAAAGTAAATAAGTTTTTCACAGTTTGTGGGCAAAAAATTACTCTGCAGAAATCACCATCTTCTTCTATATTTTGTCAAACCCTAATATTCTTTCTTCTACAATTTTTCTTTCTTTTCATTGTTATTGTGTATCAATAATAATCTTGTTCATCAAGATTGATGGAAATTCTCTATACATTGTGGTGGGTTTCCAACAGTAGATTCTCTCATTCTCCCTACTTCTCATCTCATCACATGGACTTGTTCTCGTACTTCTGGTTGCATTTTAGTCGTTTCTTATTTTTGCCACACTATTCAACACCATCGCTGCGTCACTTATTATCTTAGTTGTCTTTCACCACTCTTTTATATATATATATATATATATATATATATATATATATATATATATATATATATATATATATATATATATATATTTGTTTTCATTGCTTTGGCTTCTAGAGAAAAAAGACCCTAATAATTCAGAGTTCGGCTCTCAGAGGTCATAAGTCTGGCCAAGCATCTCATCACATGGACTTGTTCCCCTACTTCTTGTTGCATTTTTAGTTGTCTCTTATCTTTGTCACATTATTCACTACTCTGGTTTCTAGATAAAAGGGACCATAGTAATTCAAAGTTCAGCCTGAGAGGTTATAAGTCTGTTCAAGCATTATTCCTAACGGAAATCGAACTCGGGATTTCCCGAATTTTCTTTCCTTAGCAGGAACTCGTTTACCACTCGAGGCCAAATACTTGATTTTTTTACCACTCTTTTAGTTTGCAACTCTTTTCATCGCCACCTCCAATTATCATTAATGTTGTTGCCTCTCACTCAAATTTAAGAAAATAAGATCGAGAAAATCATTCTCAAATAGAATAAAACGATATTGAGAAACTCGCTATAAATTATCTCTTCGTCTTTCAAAGAACATTCAAGGTATTACTTGATATAACCTTTTAGATTTTTCAAGATAATTACCTGAGGCCCTTGTCGCCCTTCTGAAATAGTACTTGTTCCATACTAGGACAACACCCAATACTTTTAAAGAGAAGATTTTATAACCTTAAAGTTTAGAACTCTACTAGAAAACCCAATAAATGTCTCATATTTAAATACATATTATTCTAACCCTAAAATATTTCACTTATAATCGTTACTCATTTGGGCGTTATAGTGTTTGTAGGTACTCTGTCACCAAACCAAAACTAACGAACACTAAGATCTTCAATCACTTCCTTCGTGTGAACAAGAAAACTATTTATCCCTTTAGCCTCAATTGTAGGCAAATGTTCTTGTTCTTCAAAAAGATCCACATTACTTTAGAATTGAGCCCAAAGGTAATTTATATACAATACTCATACTCTTCAGCTCAACAAGACACTAAAGAACAAAATTATGACGGGTTTTCACAAAGTTAAAAACTAACAATACCTTGTAGACGTAGTGCAATAAACTTGAGGTCGGTTGAAATAATACATATGCATTAGGTTTTTTTTTACTAATACATATGCATTAGGTTATGCAATGCATTATTGTAATTCTAATTCTTAATTACTAAGAGAAACATAAAATTATGATTTTTTTTTTTTTGCAATTTCGATCCTAGACTACTGATAGAAATTATATTATGGCATTGGATTATTGATAAAACTGACACTATATTACAATCATTGTGTATTAAGCTTAAGAATAATTGTTCTTTATAGTTGAAATTTTATTGTAGTTATGGCATATGAGCAGTATATACTGGTTTACTCTTGTGTTAGCAAGTTTGTTCTAGCAAGTTAGTTTTGTTGGACAAGCGACTTAAAGTATAAGAGAAGAGTGAATTGTGGTGTTTAAAATTCACGATTATTTTAGTGATATTTTTTATTTTACATAAAAATGTGTTAGTAGTTTTTTGAATAGGGTAAACTGTAACGCCCCAGTTTGAGTTATTTTTATTTAATTGAGTCGTTTTGATTATTTTATTATTATATTATTTTATTTTTGACTTTTATTTGAAAATATATTATTTTTCATCGTGATTATGTTTTATCGCGTTTTGGGAACGTTTGTGAGATATTTGGGTGTGGGGGTATTTTGGTCATTTCGCTTTAATTTTTCCTAAGTTAGAAACATAAATAGAAAAGAATAGAGAGAAAATAGAAAGGAAAGAAAAAGAAGAGAAGAAAAAGAGGAAGAAAGAAAAGAGAAAGAAATGGAGAAAGAGAGAAAACTTGGAAAATCTAGGAATCGATCAACCGACTTTTCTACACGCGATTTAATCGGGTATGGGTGCGAAACTCGATTATCTTATCATTGTGTATGATTATGTAGGTGTGTGTGTGCATGTTGTCTTGCTTTTCCATAGTTTTCGGTTTTAGGTCAAAAACGAGTAAACGAGTAGAAATCGATGTTTTCGCGATCGGAAATCGATATAATTTGCGTTGTATGATCACAATGTGTTTATGAGTCATTGCTGATAATTGTTTTGTTGTTGGAATTGATTTGGAATGAAAAATGAGATTTTGGGGGTTTTGGATCAATGTAACCCATAACAGAAGTTTTCTGGTTCTGGTGTGATTCGCCGGGGGAATTTGGGATTCACCAGGCGAATTAAGTCTCGCCACTCGTTCGCTAGGCGAAGTGTTGGCGAAGGGGGATTCGCCAGGCGAAATCGTAAGTCGCCAGGCAAAATCGGAAAGACGGAAATGGGGTAGCTTCTGTAACTTTTGGTTTTTTTTCTAATTTTGTGGTTCGCCACTAGTTCGCCAGGCGAAGTGCTGGCAAATGGGGATCCGCCAGGCGAAATCCTAAGTCGCCAGGCGAATTTAGCTGTTTCTCAATAAATTATTTTCTTCGAAAATTCATAATTTTTTATCTGTAACTCGGATCGAGGCATTCTTGGTACCGTTAGAGATCTACTGAAATGTTCTTTCTTATTAAAATGGTTTGGAGATTATTGGCCGATTTAATTATGTCCAGAATTTGGAATGTGTGGTCTATTGACTTTTACCGTTTTAATGATGTGCATTTGACGTGTTATTATGCAACATGCTTATGATATGAATTGTATGACTTGTGTGCTGTTGTGAAATAAATATGCACGTGATATTTGTTGTGATGATGATTTGTGGCCTAAGGGCAAGAAAATGCTATGTGTGGTATTTGATGATATATTCATGATTATGGAATGTGTATATGTGTGCATTTGAATGTCATGAGTCATTGTATGCTGAGCATCATGATATGCATTCTTGAGATGTCGTGTGCCCTAGTGGGTGTGAGCGACGAATCGATTCCAGAGGGAATCCGCTATAACATAGTGAGCCTTATACCGAGAGGACCTAAAGCGATGATTATAGATGATCGTGAGCCTTATATAAAGAGGACCTAAAGCAATCGGATTGTGAGCCTTATACAAAGAGGACCTAAAGCAATCCATAAACGTCGTGAGCCTTATACCAAGAGGACCTAAAGCGACGGGGAACATCGTTTTCCCGATGGGGTGTTACATGAGTAATCCTAAGTAACAAGCGATGGTTCCAATAGTTCCTGAGTGAACTGGTGTTGAGAAATGATGGAAGTCGGTACCGCATGTGCATATGCATAAGTCGTTGTGTCGGTCTCTTGCATTTGCATAACTCATGAATGGTTTGATTATGTGTGGAATTGTGGATGAAAGTGATGAGTTGATATATGAATACATGTGTTGGTGATAATTGAATTGTGTACGATTGATATGCTTCTGTGACCGATATGTGAGAAAATTTATTGTGTTGGTTTGTACTTGATTTATAGCGTATAGTGTGGTGAGAATATTATGTTTGTGTAATCGTGTGTTATTATATAATTATATGCAATTGTATTATGATTGTGTTTCTCACCTTTCTGCTGTTTTATAATACTCTATGAGGCATTGCAGATTAGATTGCTGGAGGTCTTTTTGTGAAGCTTAGGTCTTCATTCTTTTGTCGGTCGGCTCTGATATGTGGCACCGGGTAGTTAGGGAGACCGTTGGTGATTTGTGTGTATACGTTTCTTTTGAGATTGTACATGTATGATTGTATTTGGCAGACAAACTTTTCATGATATATATATATATATATATATATATATATATATATATATATATATATATATGAGATTTCAGTACAAATTTTCCGCTTTTATTCTGTATCTGAATTGTGGGTAGTAGGAACTAAGTTCCTCTGTTAATTGCTACCTGATTGTTACATATCCTTATGGGCAGGTTTATGTGTATTTTGTTTCAAATTGATGTGACCCCTCGGTCTATGCCGTGAATGTTTTAAATATACTCTGATGAAATTTTGAATTTTATTTATCGCTTTAATAGCTTGGGGGTATAGATTAGGGGTGTTACATTAAGTGGTATCAGAGCCAGTCCGTGTCAGTTGTGTCAGTCCTTGTTGGTCTTTGTGGTTCGGTGAGCTGTTTGTTTAACCATAGTTGCTGTTATTGGAAATGAACAGAATATGGCTGGTAGGAATGACGCTGCTTTAGCTGCTGCGATGCAAGCTATGGCTCGGGCTGTGCAGGGTGCACCTAATGCTGTTGGAAATGATGAGTTCAGGAAGAACAAACTGCCTATCTTCAAAGGAAGATATGATCCCGATGGTGCACAGATTTGGCTGAAGGAGATTGAAAGGATTTTCTGAGTGATGGATTGTGCGGAGGATCAGAAGGTGAGACTGGGTACTCACATGTTACTGGAAGAAGCAGATGATTGGTGGGTTAGTACTCGTCATGTGTTGGAAGCTGCGGAGGAGGAAAAGATCACTTGGGAATTGTTTAGCCGGGAGTTCTTGAGGAAGTATTTTCCTGAAGATGTAAGAGGAAAGAAGGAAATTGAGTTCTTGGAATTGAAACAAGGTAATATGTCTGTTGTTGATTATACTGCTAAGTTTTTGGAGCTTGTGCAGTTTAATCCACATTATGCCGAAGCGGCTGCAGAGTTTTCTAAGTGTGTGAAGTATGAGAGCGGGTTGCGTCCTGAGATAAAACAGGCAATTGGTTATCAAAGGATTCGAAGGTTTTCTGATTTGGTGGATTATTGTAGGATTTATGAGGAGGACAGTAAGGCTCGTTCTACTCACTATAAGAGTGTGAGCGAGAGGAAAGGGAAGCAACAGTTCCGTGGTGGTCCTTATGTGACACCGGCAGATAAAGGTAAACAAAGGGGTAATTTTGAGAAAAGGCCCAGTGGAGGAGGTATGTCTAATTCTCCGAGATGTTTTAGGTGTGGTGAATTAGGACATCGTCAGTTTGAATGCAGAAAAGATATGAGGAAGTGTACCAATTGTGGAGGTTTAGGACATATTGCAGCTGATTGTACGAGGAAGAATGGGGTGAAGTGTTTCAACTGTGGTGAACCTGGTCATATTAGTACTAAGTGTCCGAAACCGAAGCAAGCTCCAGCTGGTGGGAAGGTTTTTGCATTGGCAGGAACTCAGACTACTAATGCAGATCGTCTGATCAGAGGTACTTGTTTTATTAATAGTACGCCTTTAGTTGCTATTATTGATACTGGAACGACTCATTCGTTTATTTCGTCTGAGTGCGCGAAGCGTTTGAATCTTGTGTTGTCTTTGATGGATGGTGAAATGGTTATTGATACTCCAGCAATGGGGTCAGTAACTACTTCTTTGGTTTGTTAAAGTTGTCCTTTGACCATTTATGGTAAAGACTTTGAGATGGATTTGGTGTGTTTGCCGTTGGAGGGTTTAGATGTGGTTTTGGGAATCAATTGGTTGCAATTCAACCGGGTCCATATTGATTGTTATCATAAGCTAGTAAGGTTTCCTTCTCTTGAAGAAGACGAGGACTCGAGTTTCTTATCTACCAAAGAGTTGAAGAAACTTTTGGCGTATGAAGCTCAGTTGTTTGGGTTGTTTGCATCGTTGACTGTGGATAGTCAAGTTTCACTTGATGTGTTTCCTGTTGTGTGTGATTTTTCGGAAGTGTTTCCTGAGGATATTTCGTACTTGCCGCCAGAGAGAGAGGTGGAGTTTTCTATAGATCTAGTTCCTGGTACTAGACCTGTATCGATGGCACCATATCGAATGTCGGCATCTGAGTTGGTTGAGTTAAAGAAGCAGTTGAATGAATTGTTAGAAAAGAGGTTTGTGAGGCCAAGTGTGTCGCCTTGGGGTGCTCCAGTTTTATTGGTAAAAATAAAGATGGAAGTATGAGATTGTGTATTGATTATCGCCAGTTGAATAAGGTGACGATTAAGAATAAGTATCCTCTTCCAAGGATTGATGATCTGATGGATCAGTTGGTGGGTTCGTGTATGTTTAGTAAGATTGATTTGGGATCAGGGTATCATCAGATTAGGGTGAAAGAGGAAGATATTCAGAAGACGGCTTTTAGGACACGATACGGTTATTATGAATATTCTGTGATGCCGTTCGGGGTTTCTAATGCGCCAGGTGTGTTTATGGAGTACATGAATCGTATTTTCCATGAGCATTTGGATCGTTTTGTTGTTGTGTTTATTGATGACATTTTCATTTATTCTAAGTCTCGGGAGGAGCACGCGGAGCATTTGCGTATTGTTTTGCAGGTTTTGAAAGAAAGAAAGCTTTTTGCTAAATTGTCCAAGTGTGAGTTCTGGTTGTCGGAGGTGAGTTTTCTTGGGCACGTGATTTCAGGTAATGGTATTTCTGTGGATCCATCTAAAGTAAAAGCAGTTCTACAATGGGAGGCTCCGAGATCTGTTACTGAAATTCGAAGCTTTTTGGGTTTAGCTGGTTATTATCGAAGATTTATTGAAGGTTTTTCTAAGCTAGCACTTCCTTTGACCAAGTTGACTTGTAAAGGCAAAGCGTTCATTTGGGATATTCATTGTGAGGAAAGTTTTAATGAGCTGAAGAGAAGATTGACGACAACTCCGATTTTGATTTTACCGGATCCTAATGAACCGTTTGTGGTCTATTGTGATGCATCTTTGATTGGTCTAGGTGGTGTTCTGATGCAAGAAGGTAAGCTCGTGGCTTATGCTTCGAGGCAGTTGAGAGTGCATGAGAAACATTACCCTACTCATGATTTGGAATTAGCGGCTGTGGTGTTTGTATTGAAGATTTGGAGGCATTATCTCTTTGGTGCTAGATTTGAAGTCTTTAGTGATCATAAAAGTTTAAAATATTTGTTTGATCAGAAAGAATTGAATATGAGGCAACGTAGATGATTGGAATTTTTGAAGGACTACGACTTTGGCTTGAATTACCATCCGGGTAAAGCGAATGTGGTAGCCGATGCGTTGAGTCGGAAATCGTTACATATGTCCACTTTAATGGTTAAGGAGTGGGAAATTTTGGAATCGTTTAGAGATTTGAGTTTGGTATGTGAAGTGACATCGGATAGCGTGAGACTTGGAATGTTGAAGGTTACTAATGATTTTCTGTTGACGGTTAGTGAGAAACAGAAGATGGATGTGAAATTCGTGGATTTGATGTTGGAGAAAAAGATGCGAATAGTGATTTTAAAGTGGACGATAAAGGTGTTTTGAGGTTCCGAGGTAGAATTTGTATTCTGGACGATTCGGAGTTGAAAAGGATGATTTTGGAGGAAGGACACTGGAGTAATTTGAGTATACATCCGGGAGCGAATAATATGTACCAAGATTTGAAGAAGATTTTCTGGTGGTCTGGATTGAAAAGAGATGTGGCTCAATTTGTGTATGCATGTTTGACTTGTCAGAAATTGAAGGTGGAACATCTGAGGCCTAGTGGTTTGTTGCAACCATTGGATATTCCTGAGTGGAAATGGGACAACATTTCTATGGATTTTGTAACAGGGTTGTCGAATACTCAGCGAAGGCATAATGCTATTTGGGTGGTTGTTGATAGGCTGACTAAATCGGCGCATTTCATTCCGATTGACATCAATTTTTCTTTGGAGAGATTAGCTGAAATTTATATCCGTGTGATTGTGAAATTGCATGGAGTTCCGTTGAGCATTGTTTCGGATCGAGATCCTAGGTTTACCTCCAGATTTTGGGAAAGTTTACAAAAGGCTTTAGGATCTAAATTGAGGTTGAGTCCGGTTTATCATCCGCAGACGGATGGTCAGACCGAGAGAACGATTCAGTCGTTGGAAGATTTGTTGAGGGCTTATGTTCTTTAGCAAGGCGATGCGTGGGATAGTTATCTTGCATTGGTGGAATTCACGTATAATAACAGTTTCCATTCGAGTATTGGAATGGCACCGTTTGAAGCGTTGTATGGACGAAGATGTCGAACACTGTTGTGTTGGCACGCATCTGATGAGAGTTCGGTGGTTGGACCGGAGTTGGTGCAACAGACTACGGAAAAGGTGAAGCTTATTCGCGAGAAAATGAAGGCTTCTCAGAGTAGGCAAAAGAGTTATCATGATCGGAGAAGAGAAGATATTGAGTTTCAAGAGGGCGATCATGTGTTTTTGAGAGTTACGCCGGTAACGGGTGTTGGTCGTGCTTTGAAGTCGAAGAAGCTTACTTCTCGGTTTATTGGTCCTTACCAGATATCCGCGAGAGTTGGTGCTGTGGCTTATAGGGTGGCGTTGCCGCCGAATCTGTCGAATTTGCACGATGTGTTCCATGTTTCACAACTTCGGAAGTATGTTCCGGATCCATCGCATGTGATTCCGATGGATGAGGTTGAGGTAAGGGAGAACCTTACGGTTGAGGCATTACCGATGAGTATTTTGGATCGCGAGGCGAAGCGGTTAAGGGGCAAGGACATTGCGCTTGTGAAAGTGGCGTGGGGAGGCACTGCTGAGGGCAATTTGACTTAGGAGTTGGAGAGTAGGATACGGGAGTCGTATCCAGAGTTGTTCGTCTCAGGTAATATTTTCGAGGACGAAAATTTCTAAGTGGGGGAGAGTTGTAACGCCCCAGTTTGAGTTATTTTTATTTAATTGAGTCGTTTTGATTATTTTATTATTATTTTATTTTATTTTTTAATTTTATTTGAAAATATATTATTTTTCATCGTGATTATGTTTTATCGCGTTTTGGGAACGTTTGTGAGATATTTGGGTGTGGGGGTATTTTGGTCATTTCACTTAAATTTTTCCTAAGTTAGAAACATAAATAGAAAATAATAGAGAGAAAATAGAAAGGAAATAAAAAGAAGAGAAGAAAAAGAGGAAGAAGAATAGAGAAAGAAAAGTAGAAAGAGAGAAAACTTGGAAAATCTAGGAATCGATCAACCGACTTTTCTACACGCGATTTAATCGGGTAAGGGTGCAAAACTCGATTATCTTATCATTGTGTATGATTATGTAGGTGTGTGTGTGTGTGCATGTTGTCTTGCTTTTCCATAGTTTTCGGTTTTAGGTCGAAAACGAGTAAACGAGTAGAAATCGATGTTTTCGCGGTCGGAAATCGATATAATTTGCGTTATATTATCACAATGTGTTTATGAGTAATTGCTGATAATTGTTTTGTTGTTGGAATTGATTTGGAATGAAAAATGAGATTTTGGGGGTTTTGGATCAATGTAACCCGTAACAGAATTTTTCTGGTTCTGGTGTGATTCGCCAGGCGAATTTGGGATTCGCCAGGCGAATTAAGTCTCGCCACTCGTTCGCCAGGCGAAGTGCTGGCGAAGGGTGATTCGCCAGGCGAAATCGTAAGTCGCCAGGCGAAATCAGAAAGACAGAAATGGGGTAGCTTCTGTAACTTTTGGTTTGTTTTCTAATTTTGTGGTTCGCTAGTAGTTCGCCAGGCAAAGTGCTGGCGAATGGGGATCCGCCAGGCGAAATCCTAAGTCGCTAGGCGAATTTAGCCGTTTCTCAATAAATTCTTTTCTTCGAAAATTCATAATTTTTTATCTGTAACTCGGATCGAGGCGTTCTTGGTACCGTTAGAGAGCTACTGAAATGTTTTTTCTTATTAAAATGGTTTGGAGATTGTTGGTCTATTTAATTATGTCAGGAATTTGAAATGTGTGGTCTGTTGACTTTTACCGTTTTAATGATGTGCATTTGACGTGTTATTATGCAACATGCTTGTGATATGAATTGTATGACTTTTGTGCTGTTGTGAAATGAATATGCACGTGATATTTGTTGTGATGATGATTTGTGGCCTAAGGGCAAGAAAATGCTATGTGTGGTAGTTGATGATATATGCATGATTATGGAATGTGTATATGTGTGCATTTGAATGTCATGAGTCATTGTATGTTGAGCATCATGATATGCATTCTTGAGATGTCGTGTGCCCTAGTGGGTGTGAGCGACGAATCGATTCCAGAGGGAATCCGCTATAACATCGTGAGCCTTATACCGAGAGGACCTAAAGCGATGATTATAGACGATCGTGAGCCTTATACAAAGAGGACCTAAAGTGATCGGATTGTGAGCCTTATACAAAGAGGACCTAAAGCAATCCATAAACGTCGTGAGCCTTATACCAAGAGGACCTAAAGCGACGGGGAACATTGTTTGCCCGGCGGGGTGTTACATGAGTAATCCTAAGTAACAAGTGATGGTTCCAATAGTTCCTGAGTGAACTGGTGTTGAGAAATGATGGAAGTCGGTACCGCATGTGCATATGCATAGAGTCGTTGTGTCGGTCTCTTGCATTTGCATAACTCATGAATGGTTTGATTATGTGTGGAATTGTGGATGAAAGTGATGAGTTGATATATGAATACACGTGTTAATGATAATTGAATTGTGTACGATTGATATGCTTTTGTGACCGATATGTGAGAAAATTCATTGTGTTGGTTTGTACTTGATTTATAGCGTATAGTGTGGTGAGAATATTATGTTTGTGTAATCGTGTGTTATTATATAATTATATGCAATTGTATTGTTATTGTGTTTCTCACCCTTCTGTTGTTTTATAATGCTCTATGAGACATTGCAGATTAGATTGCTGGAGGTCTTTTTGTGAAGCTTAGGTCTTCATTCTTTTGTCGGTCGGCTCTGATGTGTGGCACCGGGTAGTTAGGGAGACCGTTGGTGATTTGTGTGTATACGTTTCTTTTGAGATTGTACATGTATGATGGCAGACAAACTTTTCATGATATATATATTTATATGAGATTTCAGTACAGATTTTCCGCTTTTATTCTGTATCTGAATTGTGGGTAGTAGGAACTAAGTTCCTCTGTTAATTGCTACCTGATTGTTACATATCTTTATGGGCAGGTTTATGTGTATTTTGTTTTAAATTGATGTGACCCCTCGGTCTATGCCGTGAATGTTTTAAATATACTCTGATGAAATTTTGAATTTTATTTATCTCTTTAATAGCTTGGGGGTATAGATTGGCGGTGTTACATAAACGACAGAAGAAATAAAAATAGTAAAAGTAAATAGCATAAATAAAAGAGAACACGGGTTAGAGAGCTTGCACAAGAGAATTATCCAAGTTTGGCCGAATGTTGACCTAATCTTGTCCCAAAGAGTTCTTCCTAAGATTTTGACTATAACTTTGAGCTTTTTACATGTTATGCCCGTGAACCTTAATACAATATGATCTTGATATTTTTACAGACTTATCCCTAACTAAAGATAGCTTTTACCACATGTTAAGCCAACAAACCGTTTTGGAGATTTTTAGTCTTATCTCAACAACCAAAACCGAACTTTTTCCAACAAAGTTCCAGAAACCAAAATAAATATTTTATAACTAGTTTATCTCACTAACCAAACTCAATTTGCAAAGAGTATCACACTCTTAAGAATTAAAACAACAACACAACCACTTGCAAATTCTTCCCCACAAATAATGTTTTTAATTAAAAGCATCGAGACAACTTTAAGTGAAAGAAAAATATTTCTAGAGAGAGAAATAATGAGATAAATTCCAAAAAAAATGAAAAGCTTCGTAAATTATTGTGAAATGAAGAGGAGGCACTACTACAAAACGCTAAAACAACAACGTCAGGCTTACAACGCATCCTTTTATGCCATTTTAATAGGTTAAAAATTTCTCGCCCATGTAAAAGCTGAGTCATTAATGACGGTTGAGTGAAACCACCGTAGTAATAAATAAAATGTATCTGGCTTCGATTCCCAACAACTACATTTTTTCTATTTTTTAGAGTACATTTAGCGTGTGACAATTAAGTCCATTATTTTAAAAATAAATTGTAAATTATTTTACAACGGTTAAGATAAACAACCGTAGTAATAAATGAAATGTAACAAGCTTCGATTCCCTGCAACATATTTTTTTCCTTTTTCAAGGATACATTTAGCGTGTGTCACTTAAGATTCCACGACGGTTTGTTTTCCCAACCGAGATTAAAAGGTTTACTGATAAATTAAAACAAAACTTATTATGTATTTCTTTCATAAGACGCCCTAATCGAACAAGTGAGCCAGAGACGCCCTAACCTTTACCCTCTTCATATCCATTCATTTGGAGCTCAAATATTGCTCAAATAAGGTACTCTTCAACATCTTCATTCCTTTTTTCTTGGTTTATGCTCAAATATTTACCGTCTTCATCATTCATTTGCTTCTTCAGCTTCGAAGTAAGGTTCTCTTCAACATCTTCATTCCTTTTTTCTTGGTTTATGCTCAAATATTGACCGTCTTCATCATTCATTTGCTTCTTCAGCTTCGAAGTAAGGTTCTCTTCAACATCTTCATTCCTTTTTTCTTGGTTTATGCTCAAATATTAACCGTCTTCATCATTCATTTGCTTCTTCAGCTTCGAAGTAAGGTTCTCTTCAACATCTTCCTTCCTTTTTTCTTTGTTCATATTGAATATGCTCAAATCAGAATGAGATGTTTCATATGCTTTACGTTTAGTATGAGAGTACATCTTCATTGATTTTTTCTTTGTTCATATTGTATATGCATATGCTTGAGTTTTTGGATTAGATTTTGGTCTGTCATTCACATTATTATACATGTATAAATTTCAGAAGTTTTAATGGATCGTAGTTGGATGAAAGCCAATAGATTAGATCCGGTTTATGAGAACGGAGTTTGTGAATTCCATGAATACGCTGATAAACATCTTCCTGGCAATGATGGTATCTTTTATTGTCCTTGTGTTGTTTGCGCTAATATTAAAAAGGGTACAAAGAAAGAAATACACAATCACCTTTGTTGTGATGGTATATATCAAAATTATATAATATGGACGTGGCATGGTGAGGTGGATAATAAGGAAAGTCGGGCGTCACAAAGTCAAAGAGTGGAGGAAGATGAATATATGGAAGATCACCTAGAGGATATGTTCCGTGATATTGGGGAATCTTCTTTTATGAATGCTCATATTTATGATAATTTATGTCGTGATAAAGACACCCCTTTATATAAGGGATGCACAGAGTTCACACGATTGTCGGCGGTGTTAAAGTTGTTTAATCTGAATGCAAAAAATGGATGGTCGGATAAAAGTTTCACGGAATTACTTGAATTGCTACAGCAAATGTTACCAGAAGATAAAAAATTGTCGGATCGTTCCTATGAGGCCAAGAAGATATTGTGTCCACTGGGTCTGGAGTATATCAAGATACATGCTTGCCCTAATGATTGCATATTATACCGGAAAGAGTATGAAGACTTGTTTCAATGTCCGAAATGTGGTGTGTCGCGTTACAAGCTGAAGGCTAGCAATGGTGATGACAATGATCACTATGACAAAGTTAATAGGAAGCATCCTCCTGCTAAAGTGTTATGGTACTTGCCAATACTTTCACGATTAAAGAGACTTTTTGCTAATTTGAATGACGCAAAGAATCTTAGATGGCATGTAGATGAAAGGATTCGTGATGGAAACATTCTCCATGTAGCTGATTCTTTGCAATGAAAGAAAATTGATTCGTTGTTTCCGGATTTTGGAGTCGAGCCAAGAAATCTTAGGCTTGGGCTTGCCACCGATGGAATGAACCCCTTTGGTAATATGAGCACTAATCATACTTCATGGCCTGTTCTCCTCACTATTTACAACCTATCTCCTTGGTTGTGCATGAAGCGCAAGTATATACTGTTAAGCATGATGATTTCTGGACCACGGCAACCTGGTAATGACATAGATGTTTATCTTAGTCCATTAATTGATGATTTACGACTCTTGTGGGATGAAGGCATTGAAGTTGATGATGCATATTTTGGGGAAAAGTTTATTATGCGTGCAATGTTATTTTGCACAATTAACGACTTTTTGGCTTACGATAACTTGGCGGGATACAGTGTCAAAGGACATAAAGCGTGTCCTATATGTGAAGATGATACTTGTTATCACCCACTTGAGTTTGGAAAAAAGACTGTTTACCTTGGGCATCGAAAATTTCTAAAATCGGGTCATCCTTATCGTAGATTGCGAAAGGCTTTTAATGGAGAGAAAGAGTTTGGTGAGGCTCCTAAACCTTTAACCGGGGATGAAGTTTATCAACTGCAGGAATACATTAATGTTGTCCTTGGGAAGAGAGAAAAAGAAAAAGGTGGGAAGAGAGAAAAATAAAAAGGTGGGAAGAGAGGAAAAGTAAAAGGGGCAGTTGCGAAAAATATATGGAAAAAGAGGTCCATCTTCTTTGATCTTCCATATTGGTCAAGTCTTGATGTTAGACATTGTCTTGATGTGATGCACGTGGAGAAAAATGTGTGTGATAGTTTGATTGGCACACTTCTAAACATTCCGGGCAAGACTAAAGATAGTAAGACTTCCCGTCTTGATATGGAGAAGATGGGTATACGAAAACAGTTGGCTCCAATAGAGAAAGGAAAAAGAACTTATCTGCCTCCAGCATGTCATACTCTATCTAAAAAGGAAAAGAAGATGTTCTGCGAGTGTTTGCAAGGTATTAAAGTTCCGCAAGGTTACTCATCAAACGTCAAGAAACTTGTATCAATGAAAGATCTCAAGTTAATTGGTTTAAAATCTCATGATTGTCATGTATTGATGCAACAACTTCTACCAGTGGCTATCCGTGGGATCCTTCCAAAAAATGTGAGAGTAACTATAACGAGACTGTGTTTATTATTCAATGCCATATATAATAAAGTTCTTGATTTTAAAAAATTGGATGAATTAGAAGATGAGGCTGCCATAATCTTGTGTCAATTGGAGATGTATTTTCCGCCATCATTTTTTGACATTATGTTTACTTACTTGTTCATCTCGTAAGAGAAATCAGAATTTGTGGTCCAGTTTATTTAAGGTGGATGTATCCAATAGAGCGATATATGAAGATCTTTAAAGGATATACGAAGAATCATCACCGACCGAAAGCTTCGATTGTTGAAAGGTACATCACAGAAGAAGCTGTTGAGTTTTGTACAAACTATTTTTCGGATGCAGATTCTATAGGAATTCCAAAGTCTCGCTATGCTGACACAGACGGAAGAGGTATTCAAGGTCTAAATGTTAGGTCAATGGCTCGGGATGTAGTTATTCAATCACATTTCTATATATTGAATAATATAGATGAGGTTCAACCTTTCATAGATACTCACAAAAGACTTATGAAGAAAAAATATCCCCGAATGAATGATAAGTTGTTGTTGATAGAGCATAACAATAGATTCATGGATTAGTTTAATAAAAGTGTATCTAATGATCCTAGTGCACCCGAGATACTTAGATGGTTGTCGTGCGGGCCAAAATTTTGTGTAATTACCTGGAGTGCATACGACATTGGTCATTATACCTTTTATACAAAATCAAAAGATGATCGTAGTACAATGCAAAATAGTGGGGTTATGGTTGAAGCTGAATCGATGTATTTCTCTAGTTCGAAAGATAAGAATCCGGTATTGGAAACTACTACGTTTTATGGTGTCATTGATGAGATTTGGGAGATTGATTATGTTATTTTCAAAGTGGCTTTATATAAATGCAAGTGGGTTCCCAATAATAGTAATGGTGTAGACATTGATGACTTAGGATTCACCTGGGTCGACCTTGGCAAGGCATCTTTTAATACAGAACCATTCATCATGGCTTCTCAAGCAAAACAAGTTTTCTATGTTTCCGATCCATCGGACAAATCGGGGAAATGGTCAATCGTTCTCCAAGGAAAATACATTCCTCTTAGTGATGAAAGTCTTGATATTCCGTCAACACCTTCTTACACAACACAAATTCCTACCTCATATGATGAAGTTGATGGAGATGCTGTGCATGCTATACGACTCGATCATGAAGAAGTCATATGGGAAAATTAACAAGTACGTAATTTATTATTTATTCATAATATATTAATTGTATGTTATAGTTTAGGAGTATTTTTACTAACAAGTATAATTATTTGAAATCATAGGTACACCAGGCCAGGAGACAAGACACCAGGCCAAGAGACAAGACACCAAGAGACAAGATATAAATACACCAAGTTACAATTATGTGAAGTTATGTAATGTTTGTAAACTGTAATATGGTATATGTGATATTTTATTTATGTAGGTTGTTTATTCTGATAAACTGTAATCTGGTATATGTGATATTATGAATATGATACGATTAATATTATTATGAAAAATGTATCACAAAATGTGAATTGTATTTTTCTGCTGTGCTGAGATATGGATAACAATAATACAGGTAAAAAAATGGGATTAATTATAAAAGCAGGATGATATTTGTTAATTTTGCAGAAACTTTATCGACGGTTATATTTCCTAACCGTTAAAATATATGGTGCTGTCCAGCAAAAAATAAATATCAAAACTGTGCTGCTGGGAATCGAACCGAGGACAATTATATTTATTACAACGGTGTAATGTAAAACCATTGTGATAGTTAGTGCGCTTTCCTATTTATTACAACGCATACAAGGTCGTCGTTGTAAGTATCATATATACAACAACAATCTACATAACAACGCCCTCGCTCGCGTCATTATATGCCATTCCCAACCGTTGTTAAATGAGTTTTTCGTAGTAGTGAGGAGAACCTTATTTATATAGTATAAGGAAAAGCAAGAAAATGAAATGAGCCATGGGAAGAATTGATGAGCCAATCAATTGGCTTAATTCCCAATCGATTGGATGATCTATTTTTAATCAATTGTCTTGCCCAATATGGAAACATTTGATAGAGAGACATTATAAGTTATTAAGATGATGTCCTAATCATTTAGAAATTTTCCAAATGATTGACTTAATCCTCCAATCGAATGGCTAGTTAAAAAAAGTTTTTCCAATCAATTGGAAAAAGTCACCAATATATTGAATAATTCAAAAAATCTTCAAAAAGACAGTGGACAATTTTTAATCACTTGCCTCATTTTTGAAAAAAAATTATGATATAAAAAAGTTATAAAAATACTTTTAAATGTGTGTGTGTGTGTGTGTGTGTGTGTGTGTGTGTGTGTGAGTTTCCTTAGAACTTAAGAGCTACTTTCTCACTTTAACAAAACTTTGGTCACTAGTATAGACATAGACAAACACAACCTAGTGGACTTTCACATTTCCTCTCTTTCATTATTATGAGGCTTCAAGATTCTCTTGCCAAGTTCGTCAATCATATAAACACTTCAATCTTGAGTATCGTTTCTTGATGAAGCTTGAGATATTTTTCTAATTTGGTCACCATCATTAAAAAGTTGAAAGCTATATTTCCATCAACTTTAGACATCAACAATTGTCATCTTCATCAAAATTTTAGAGAGTATCTTTTGTGGGATTATCAAATTTATACATGCAAGCACATATATTCACATTCTTCCCCTTTTTTATGATGACAACACATCTCTCAATGAAGTGGTAAAATATATATATATATATATATATACTGTCGTCTTCATCAAAACTTTAGAGAGTATCTTTTGTGGGATTATCAAATTTATACATGCAAGCACATATATTCACATTCTTCCCCTTTTTTATGATGACAACACATCTCTCAGTGAAGTGGTAAAAGATATATATATATATATATATATATGTGTGTGTGTGTGTGTGTGTGTGTGTGTGTGTGTGTGTGTGTGAGTATATATATATATACATACACACACACACACACACACACACACACACACACACACACACACACACATATATATATATATATATATATATATATATATATATATATATATATATATATTATTTGGCATAATTAGAAAGGTGAAAATAAAGCACACAATCCAGAAGATCTTTTTGATTTTCTCAAGCCAACTCATAGCATCCTCTGGATCGTACATCTTCTTAAAGGTAGGCAGATTCTTCCTCTAAAAAATCCCTAGCCTATGGAATTCTTCAGCCACACCATGTTGATTATGGTTAGCCTACAAACTCTTATTTGCATGCCCCTATCACATGTGTCATTGCTTCCAAAGTATAAGCAATTGCACAATCATTCCTTCCATCCTTTTCTTTCTAGATAATCAACCAATAAAAATTAACTAATTGTAAATAGCAAAGCAAACTGCTATTAACGAAATAAGTATCGATAGTGTTCACACACATGTCGCTTACAAGGGCACAAATTATTTCACAACCTAGACCTAATGGACCAACCTGCTCTGATACCAACTATGTAACACCCTAAACCCCAATGCATATTTTAAAATGAAAACATGTAATAACAACTTATTTCAACATTATAGTGTCACACATCTCGTTCATAAATCATGTTTCTCAAAAACTTTATAACAACGCAGCGGAAATTCAAATCATAATATCTCAACTGAAACATCTCATATTTCATCAAAACAGAAGACTTAATCTCAGCATAAGCATATAAATAAAAAATATTAGAAAACATCAAATAATATAAAATTTTCTCGATGTTACACTATTAGAGCGACATCGCGGAACACTAAACTCAAAACGATAAACATAAAGAAGCCGACATTTACGCTAATCCTTTGTAAAAAGCAGCATCTAGTAATCCTCTACCCGGGTATCAGCATTATCATCACAATGAGCAACACAACAAACAAAAAGGGGGTGAGAATAACTTCATAGATGTTATCGGTCTAATAAAGAACATGGATTATTTCTCATAACATTAACATCAATCATTCAATATTAATTCACACCCCCACAACAATTACAATGCAAATATGAATGTTATTCAATTCTCCTCCAAATGCATGTGGTACCGAGGTTTGGATGTCAAAGTTATATTACTGAATTATCCATATCTTCGGTTCCTCTCTGAACGTGGTTCCTCTCTAAATCTGAGACCGTCATTGGTTCCTGATAAGTGCAAAATGTAATTATTTTTGTATATAAGTTTTGTTGCACTTATCGATACTTTTTGGTTAATATCGTTCGAATAAACCCCGATTTGTTTATAAATACGTTTACTTTACATTTTAGTGTATATATTGCGTATCGTGTAAATATCATTGAGTTTAATTGATTTTCTCTCATTTTTGCATGTATTAAATCAAGGATATCTTGCTATATTCATAAATAGCATTTAATAAGCTTTCCAACGCTTTTGACCGTGCATAAATCAGAGTTGCGGTGCAGAAGTTGTGGTCAAAATAAAGGCTGGTTTACTGTCAAGTTCGCTTTGCGAATGACTGGCGAGTTCCCAGCGAAGGCTTCCAAAATTGGACAGGGGAGAAAAGGACCAAAGTTCGCTTTGCAAACTGTGGAGCTAGCATTCGCTTTGCGAATAAATCGTTCGCACTGCGAACTTCTGGAATTTTGTAAAGGCGGTTTAGCATTTCAGAGGCACTTAAGTGCCACTTTTTTAGGCTCGCTTTGTGAGTAAATCATTCGCTTAGCGAACGTGACAAAATTTGTAATGTTTATAAGTTCATTTTTACCATTTTTTAGGTATGGTTTTGGGGATTTTTGCTCCCAACTCCATCAAACTTCATTTTTCAGTAAATTAGCTTATAAAACAACATGAAAGCTCGCATACGGACGAACTGGGGTGGATTGATCGTCGATTGTAACACCCTAATTTTCGTAAGGATATTTATTTAATTTATTTAAATATTATATTCATGGTTTTCTGTGATTTTTGGTGGTTGGTGTCGATGTCGGTATTTTTGGTGAAGTTTTGGTTATTTTAATTAAATAATAGTATATAATATGAATATATTAGTATTATTATTAATTTAAAATAATATTAGAGGAATTGAGGGTAAGATGGACATTTTAGGAGTATTAGGGAGGGTATTATGGAGAAAGCCCAATTTTGAGGCCCAAGAGTTAAATTAACCAAAAAGGAGGAATTGAGGGGATTTAGAATTCATTTGTGGAGATCGTGAAAATAAGGAGAAAGTGCAGAGCTCTGAGGAAAAAGGGAGAAGGCGAGGATTTTCGTGAAGGTTTCCAATGGCTCAAGAGAGAACTCATTGGATCAACAATCTAAGGTATGGGGAGTAATTATCTTTCATTGTTTTCATTATAGGATTCGATTGATTAAAGTGGATGTTGGGGATTTTGGGGTTTTGAGGGTTTATGGGTTTTGAGGTAAACTGATGACTTTGAGGGCATTCTGTGAGAACAATTGATAAGAGTCGAAGTTAATCGGTAAAATAGACCTTTGGGGCAGACTTCCCTGTTGTTGTAGTTTTAACCCTGTGGTGAAGGATTTATGAGTTTATATGAAGCTTGAGAGTTTGAAGGTTTAAGAGAAATTAAGGTTTCCCGTAGGGTCCAGAATCGACCTAACAGACATAGGTTTTAGGCCTTTAAATTCTGTGATGTATTAGAACTGTTATAGGGATGTTTTTGGGTCAATTGGGATTGTAATCGCAGGTACCTTGGAGGTTTGGGAGCTACTGATGCGTGGTAGCGATTTGCTTTAATCGCAGGTTCGCTAGGCGAACCATTGCTTCGCTAGGCGAATGTTCGCCAAGGCTCGCTAGGCGAGCAGCGCAGCGAATGCGCGATATTGTGAGTGTGAGTACAGAGCTGATTCTGGAGTAGAGGGAGTGATTCGCTGGAAGCCTTGCTAGGCAAAGGGGATAGCGAGTAGGTTCGCTAAGCGAACAAACTAGCGAGCATGACAGATGGTGGGGTTTCTGGTGTTTAGTGTGGGATCTGTGAGGTTCGCTGGCCGCTTCGCTAGGCGAAGGCCGCAGCGAACAGGCTCGCTAGGCGAACCCTGGAGCGAACAACCGTTGTTTCACAAAAATTCTGTTTTTTGTGTTGTGTTGTTCTGGTGTTTGATACTGTGATATTTATGATGATTTACCATGATGTTCTTGATGATATTGAGGGCTGGTTTGTGATGTTTCGATGAATATATGATGATATGAATTTATGAAGAATTTATGAATGATGATGCACATAATGATGTTTACACGATGATGATGAATTATTGACGTTTGTGTATCATACATTCATATGCATACTCTGTGACGACGCTTCATTCCCATTGTGCGGATATGAGGTAATTATGACGTGCTCTGATTCCAAATGCGGGATCGATCCTATTGACGGGGATCTTTGGAGGGTTGATGGCCTGGTGTCCATCCTTTGTGACGATTGGTACCACATGCATGAGTCTTGTTATGCATTGCATCTTGTGTGGCATTGATGAATTTGTGATATGGTGTTTCCTGATGTTTTCCTTGATGATGACCTTGATGATGTCGTTTATGAAGATAATGCCATTTTATGTATATCTTGTTTTATAATGATTATTATGAAATGTGATTACTCACCCTGCCTGTTTGAATGTTGCCTCCACGTGGGTAACGTGCAGGTGATCAGGTTTAGCTGTGGATGCTTTCGAGGACTTGAAGTTATTTGCTTTTGGTCGATTTAGAGGGTCTTGCTCTGATAGTGTAACATCGGGTTGGGGTCCTTTGAGTCGAACTATGTTGTTTCCTTATTTTTGTTGTTATTTGACTATATGGTTTTATTTTGATTATTATGATGTTTGTTGAAAACCTTTTTAATTGAGAATTTTGAGTTCCGCTGCCATGTGAAGGCTTTTGAGTTATTTTGAGGAAAACCCTTTGTTTACAGGGTAATTGTGTTATTTTGATTTAATGAGAAATGTGCACCCTTTGAGGGAAATTTTTATGCCTTACTCTGATTTTTAAGTTGTTTCTGCTGTAACATTATTAGGGGTAGAAAAGGGTGTTACATTAGTGGTATCAGAGCAGGTCGGTCCGTTCGGCCAGGTTTTTACTTGATGTTTGTCCCTGTCTGTCGACGAGTGTGTGTACACTGTCGATGTTGTAGTTCTTCTAACCTTGTTTATGGTGTGCAGGATGGCTGGAAGAAACGATCGTACGATTGCTGATGCGTTGGAATCGGTTGCTAATATGGCGGCGCAGCTGAATCCAAATGGTGGAGCTCCTGATGAGTTTCGTGCTTTGGGGAAGTTTCAAAGGAACAATACATCGACTTTTGTGGGTACGCATGATCCAGCAAGTGCACACAAGTGGCTGAAGGCGATCGAGAAGATCTTCCGAGTGATGGGGTATTCTGATGAGCAACAGGTTCAGTTCGGAACGCATATGCTGGAAGAGGAAGCTGAGGACTGGTGGGATAACACCCGTCAGAGACTTACGGATGTTGGCATTGTGATAACTTAGGCTGTGTTTAAGCAGGAGTTTTTGGGGAAGTATTTTCCAGAGGATGCTCGTGGCAAGAGAGAAGTGGAATTCCTTGAGCTGAAGCAAGGAGATATGACTATAGCAGAGATGCTGCGAAGTTTGAGAAGCTAGTGAAGTTCTGTCCGCACTACAATCGTGCTGATGCTGAGATGTCTAAGTGTCTCAAATTCGAGAATGGGTTGAGGCCAGAGATTAATCAGGGTATTTGGTATCATCAAATCCACAGGTATGCTGAGTTGGTTGACAAGAGCAGAATCTACGATGAGGACAGCCGAGCTCGATATGCTCACTATAAGCAGTTGAGTGAGAAGAAAGGGCAGTATAGGGGTAAGCCTTATACAACTTCAGCTGACAAAGGGAAGCAGAAGGCTTCAGAGGGGAAAAAGTCAAGTGGGGGAGTAGCTCCCGCTTCTGGAAAGTGTCATAAGTGTGGCGAGCAAGGTCACCGTGCTGATGCGTGTACCAACAATGTGCTGAGGTGCTATAGATGCGGTAAGAAAGGTCATCGAGCTACTAATTGCAAAGATGAGGGTCCGACCTGTTTCAATTGTGGTGAGAAAGGTCATATCAGTACTCAATGTTAGAAGCCGAAGAAGACTGCTACTGCTGCCCAGACCAGTGGCAGGGTGTTTGCTTTGAGTGGTGCAGAGGCGCCAGAGAAGGACAACCTGATTCGAGGTACTTGTTTTATTAATAATATCGAGTTGGTTGCTATTATTGATACTGGTGCTACTCATTCTTTTATCTCGTTTGAATGTGCTAATAGATTGGGTTTGAAGTTATCTGATATGAATGGGAATATGGTAATAGAAACTCCAGCTAATGGTTCTGTTACTACTGCCCTTGTGTGTTTGAGATGTCCCGTGACGATTTTTGTGAAGAGCTTTGTGATGGATTTGGTGTGCCTACCCTTGCACCAAATTGACGTGATCTTTGGAATGAACTGGTTGGAGTTCAACCGTGTTCATATCAATTGTTATAACAAGACTGTAGAGTTTCCTGAGGTTGATGATAGTGGGAAGTTGATGTTCTTGTCTGCTAAGCAAGTAGACAAACTTTTGGAAGATGAAGCCTTGGTGTTTGCAATGTTTGCATCGTTGCAAATTGATCGTGAAGCTGCGAGTGTGGAGTTTCCGGTTGTCTGTGAATTTCCAGATGTGTTTCCAGATGACATCATTGATTTGCCTCCAGAGCGTGAAGTGGAGTTTGCAGTGGACTTAATACCAGGTACGAGTCCAGTGTCGATGGCTCCTTATCGGATGTCAGCTTCTGAGTTAGGTGAATTGAAGAAACAGTTGGAAGAATTGCTTGATAAGAGGTTTGTTCGACCAAGTGTTTCTCTATGGGGTGCTCCTGTGTTGTTAGTGAAGAAGAAAGATGGAAGTATGAGGTTGTGCGTTGATTATTGGCAATTGAATAAAGTGATGATCAAGAATAAGTATCCACTTCCGAGAATCAACGATTTGATGGATCAGCTAGTAGGTGCTTGTGTGTTCAGCAAGATTGATTTGAGGTCGGGTTATCATCAGATTCGAGTTAAGCCTGATGATATTCCGAAGACAGCTTTTAGAACGAGATATGGACACTATGAATACAATGTGATGTCGTTTGGTGTATCCAATGCACCTGGTGTGTTCATGGAGTATATGAATCAGATTTTCCATGAGTATTTGGACAAGTTTGTGGTGGTGTTTATCGATGATATCTTGATATATTCTCGATCTGAAGAAGAGCATGCCGAGCATTTTAGAACTGTGTTGCAAGTGTTGGAAGAGAAGAAGTTGTATGCAAAGCTGTCGAAGTGTGAGTTTTGGTTGAAGGAAGTGAGTTTCCTTGGCCAAGTGATTTCAAGTGGTGGTGTTGCTGTTAATCCTTCTAAGATTGATGCTGTGTTACAGTGGGAGACTCCGAAGTCTATGACTGAGATACGAAGTTTTCTGGGATTAGCGGGTTATTACCGCAAGTTTATTGAAGGATTTTCGAAGTTGGCATTACCTTTGACTCAGTTGACTCGAAAGGGTCAGACTTTTGTGTGGGATAGCTTGTGAAGAAAGTTTCGTGGAATTGAAGAAGAGATTGACTACTGCTCCAGTGTTGATTTTGCCTAATCCGAGTGAATCTTTTGTGGTATATTGTGATGCGTCGAAGATGGGTCTTGGTGGAGTATTGATGCAAAATAGGCAGGTTGTTGCTTATGCTTCGAGACAATTGCGAGTTCATGAGAGAAATTATCCTACACATGACTTAGAATTGGTCGCGGTGGTGTTTGTGTTGAAAATTTGGAGACATTATCTGTTTGGCTCTAAATTTGAGGTGTTCAGTGATCATAAGAGTCTGAAGTACTTATTTAATCAGAAGGAATTGAATATGAGGCAGAGAAGGTGGTTAGAGCTATTGAAGGATTTCGATTTTGATTTAAGTTATCATCCGGGCAAAGCAATTGTAGTGGCCGATGTGTTGAGCAGAAAGTTATTGCATATGTCGATGCTTATGGTGAAGGAGTTGGAACTAATTGAGCAATTCAGAGATTTGATTTTGGTGTGTGAAGCGACTCCTGACAGTGTGAAGTTGGGAATGTTAAAGTTGACTAGTAGTATTCTGGAAGAAATCAGAGTGGGACAGCAATCTGATTTAAAGTTAGTTGACCAATTGACCTTGATTAACCAAGGTAATGGAGGTGACTTCCGGGTTGACGAGATAGGTGTGATGATGTTCAGAGACAGGGTGTGTGTCCCAGATGTTCCAGATATTAAGAAGAGCATTCTTGAAGAAGGACATCGAAGTAGGTTGAGTATTCATCCCGGTGCTACGTAGATGTACCAAGATTTAAAAAAGTTGTTTTGGTTGCCAGGTATGAAGAAGGACGTTGCAGAGTTTGTGTATGCATGTTTGACTTGTCAGAAGTCGAAAGTTAAGCATCAGAAGCCTTTAGGTATGATGCAGCCGCCGAGGATTCCAGAATGGAAATGAGATAGTATTTCCATGGATTTTGTGGTGGGGTTGCCGAAGACTGCTAAGGGAAATGATTCAATTTGGGTGATCATGGATAGATTAACTAAGTCGGCTCATTTCTTACCGATGAAGATTAATCATTCCATGCAGAGGCTAGCCGAGGTGTATATTGAGGAGATTGTGAAGTTACATGGGGTACCTTTGAGTATTGTGTCAGATAGAGATCTGAGGTTTACATCGAGGTTCTGGAATAGTTTGTAAGATGCGTTGGGTACCAAGTTGAGGATGAGTTCTACCTATCATCCGCAGACGGACGGTCAGACAGAAAGGACGATCCAATCATTAGAGGATTTGTTGAGGGCTTGTGTGTTGGATCATGGAGGATCGTGGGATAGCCATTTGTCGTTGATTGAGTTCACGTACAATAATAGTTTTCATGCTAGTATTGGAATGGCGCCCTACGAAGCTTTGTATGGGAGAAGGTGTAGGACTCCTTTGTGTTGGTATGAATCGGGCGAGAGTGCTGCACTCGGACCTGAAATTGTGCAAGAGACGACTGAGAAGATTAGGAAGATACAAGAAAGGATGAAAGCTTCGCAGAATCGTCAGAAGAGTTACCATGATATTAGGAGGAAAGCACTTGAATTCCAAGAGGGAGATCACGTGTTTTTTAGAGTGACGCCGGTGACTGGTGTGGGTCGAGCTTTGAAGTCTAGGAAGCTCACTCCACGTTTTGTTGGTCCATACCAGATATCGCAGAGGATAGGAGAGGTAGCCTATCGAATTGCTTTACCTCCGTCACTTGCGAATTTGCATGACGTGTTCCATGTGTCTCAATTGAGGAAGTACATTCCAGATCCGTCGCATGTAATTCAGATAGATGATGTACAAGTGAGGGATAATCTGACTGTGGAACCATTGCCTGTGCGTGTCGACGGTCGAGAGATGAAGCAATTGCGGGGAAAAGACATAGCTTTAGTGAAGTTGTTGTGGGGTGGACCAGCTGGCGAAAGTTGGACTTGGGAACGTGAAGATCAGATGAGGGAGTCGTATCCGACTTTATTTCCTTGAGGTAATTTTCGGGGGCGAAAATTCTTTAAGTGGGGGAGAGTTGTAACACCCCGATTTTCGTAAGGATATTTATTTAATTTATTTAAATATTATATTCGTGGTTTTCTATGATTTTTGGTGGTTGGGGTCGATGTCGGTATTTTTGGTGAAGTTTTGGTTATTTTAATTAAATAATAGTATATAATATGAATATATTAGTATTATTATTAATTTAAAATAATATTAGAGGAATTGAGGGTAAGATGGACATTTTAGGAGTATTAGTGAGGGTATTATGGAGAAAACCCAATTTTGAGGCCCAAGAGTTAATTAACCAAAAAGGAGGAATTGAGGGGAATTAGGATTCATTTGTGAAGATCGTGAAAATAAGGAGAAAGTGCAGAGCTCTGAGGAAAAAGGGAGAAGGCGGGGATTTTCGTGAAGGTTTCCAAAGGCTCAAGAGAGAACTCATCGGATCGACAATCTAAGGTATGGGGAGCAATTGCCTTTCATTGTTTTCATTATAGGATTCGATTGATTAAAGTGGATGTTGGGGATTTTGGGGTTTTGAGGGTTTATGGGTTTTGAGGTAAACTGATGACTTTGAGGGCATTCTGTGAGAACGATTGATAAGAGTCGAAGTTAATCGGTAAAATAGACCTTTGGGGCAGACTTCCCTGTTGTTGTAGTTTTAACACTGTGGTGAAGGATTTATGAGTTTATATGAAGCTTGAGAGTTTGAAGGTTTAAGAGAAATTAAGGTTTCCCGTAGGGTCCTGAATCGACCTAACAGACATAGGTTTTAGGCCTTTAAATTTTGTGATGTATTAGAACTGTTATAGGAATGTTTTTGGGTCAATTGAGAGTGTAATCGTAGGTACCTTGGAGGTTTGGGAGCTACTGATGCGTAGCAGTGATTTGTTGTAATCACAGGTTCGCTAGGCGAACCATTGCTTCGCTAGGCGAATGTTCGCCAAGGTGAGCAACGCAGTGAATGCACGATATTGTGAATGTGAGTACAGAGGTGATTCTGGAGTAGAGGGAGTAATTCGCTAGAAGCCTCGCTAGGCGAAGGGAACAGCGAGTAGGTTCGCTAAGCGAACAAACTAGGGAGCATGACAGATGGTGGGGTTTCTGGTGTTTAGTGTGGGATCTGTGAGGTTCGCTAGCCACTTCGCTAGGCGAAGGCCGCAGCGAACAGGTTCGCTAGGTGAACCCTGGAGCGAACAATCGTTGTTTCGCAAAAATTCCGTTTTCTGTCCTGTGTCGTTCTGGTGTTTGATGCTGTGATATTTATGATGATTTACCATGATGTTCTTGATGATATTGAGGTGCTGGTTTGTGATGTTTCGATGAATATATGATGATATGAATTTATGAAGAATTTATGAATGATGATGTACATAATGATGTTTACATGATGATGATGAATTATTGACGTTTGTGTATCATACATTCATATGCATACTCTGTGATGATGCTTCATTCCCATTGTGCGGATATGAGGTAATTATGACGTGCTCCGATTCTAAATGCGGGATCGATCTTATTGACGGGGATCTTTGGAGGGTTGATGGCCTGGTGTCCATCCTTTGTGACGATTGGTACCACATGTGAAATTCTGGTACCAGATATGTGTGATGTCACACACGATGTTACAACAACACACTCTGCACAATGGACAAATTAAAACAATAGAAGAACACACCAAATTGTTCACCCATTTCGGTCTAACTACCTACATTTGGGGGCTACCAAGTCAGGGATGAAATTCACTACTTGTAGAATTAAATTACAGACTCAACAACCCAGTTGACAATCTCCTAATCTTAATTCCTACTAGTGACTTTCTACCTAAGAAACCACTTAGATATGAGAACACTACCCAATCCCTAAAACCTTCTCAAAGAACAACCTCTTTGAGAAACCTTGATCCTGCTTCACAGCTTTGATCAAGTAACAACTCTCTATCGCTTCACAGCTTCTAAGAGAGGACAAAAAATAACTCACCAATTCAACCTAGAATGGTGTATACAAAACTCGTACAAAATACTCAAGAAACTCTGCCTATGCTCTTGATCTTCTCTCTGTATTTCTGTGTCTTCTTCCTTTGATTTATACGCTTTATATAGCTATCTGAATTGGGCTTGGACTCCTGCAATATCTGACTTGATTTGTTATTTAAAACTAAATCTTCAAAACAGATTTTCTCCTAAAATCTTTTCAAATCTTCAACCTTTTAAATATCCTACAAATCTGCACCAGATCTCCTATGCAGCGAAGAATATCTAACCCAAGATATTCGCATCCAATGAGATAACTTGCTCTCCGCAAATCTAGCTAAGACGCAAACCCTAACAACATCACAAAACCTGACGTTATTAATTCTGCAAACCTGATGTCACAACATCGCATGTGACATCAGACATCCAAACTTCAGCAACTTAAACACTTAACACAGCCCAGTGTTAAGACTCAATGTTGTGACATCACCCATATGACATCAAACATTGAACAACCTTTGTTTTACCAAAATTCCAGCCAATCTAAGAAACTAACAATCTCCCCCTTTGGCTAATTTTGGCTAAAACAATCTCTGCACCTTCAGAGACTTCAGCAGCGGAATAAACTTGAATATTTTTGAAACTTCAAGCAGCAGCATCTTCAATACATAAAGACTTCACTTCACACAAAACTCTGCTGCAGCACCATCTTCAACAATCAACACTGGTGCTCCCCCTCAAAACAAGAACCAGCGTAACAGTTGTTCAACAGATCAGCAATTACTCCCCTTTAATTTTTGCACTTCTGCATCACATCACTTTAGCAACATATTGCTTGACTTCATTCCTTAGCAGCAACAATCATCAACTCCTTTGACAGCATTTGACATTTGTACTCTTTGATACTCTTGGCTCACTTGGCTATTTCTCCCCCTTTTTAGCCGCAATTTGACAACCCCATCAAGTAAGTCTAACTACAGTTAGTACTACCCTAGCTCTCATTGTCAGTCTCACAGACAGCAAAAAGACATAACAAATCATAGAACAAAACAGGTGCATATACTTGCACAATATTCAAATTACAAACCAAGCACAATAGTGCAGAAACAAAAACAACAGAAAAAAACTACAACTACTAACTAAGAAAAACAGTAAAAGCTTTAATCAGCATTGTCATTATCAGATTCATCATTCTTATCAGCAACTTCTTTGTTAATCTCTTTCTCTGTCATCTTCAGATTCAGAAGTAATTTTTCAAAATTCTTCTTTCTTTCAGTGCTTACTCTGATGGCTTCATCTAGTTCTTTCCAGGCTTCCTCCAGTTCAGAAATCATATCAGTCTTGACATGAGTATGATGAGTAGATGTTGAGTCAGATGTCTTGACATGATCAGCAACATGTTTTCCTTTAAACAACTTCTGATGAAAAGACAAGTCAGGCTTCCTTCTACAAACACTATCATACTGGTGAAGAATCCCAGGATACTGAGACAGAATTATCCCACAAATGAGGGATGGAAATGCAATAGGCAATTTCACTGCTCTTGTTGCAGCATGCTTGATAGTCTGATTATAAATGTAAGAGCCATAATCAATTAGTCTCTTTGTTCCAATGGCATAAACTAATTTGCCTAAACCAGCAGAAACAGAGGTCTTGTGGTTTGTAGGAACCCAGTTAACGGCACCTATTCTATGAAGAATAGCATATTTCACACTTAATAAACTTGCTGACAACTTTCCATTTGAGGGCCAAACTTCTACCTGACCAGCTGTGATTTCTTTGCAGATAACATTATTAGAAACTTCCAATTCTCTATAATCTTTCTCACTTCTTCCTAAGTAGGCATTAATCACCTTAGGAGAGAACCAGACACACTTACCCCTAACAGTAACTCTTCTGAAAGTTAGGCTTTTGCTGTCATTAATAGACTCAGGGATATTCACTATAAATTCTCTGACCAGTCTATCATAGCAACTAGTCAATCCTGATACAGTCCTCATGAGACCAGCAAACTTAATTAGATCTACAATTTCAGTAGACTCTAAATCATCTGTAACTAGCTCTCTTTCCAGAGCTATCCTTCTCTGGCTCACACAATTCCACATGGATGCACTACTGGCACAGTGAAATGAGATGTCATCAGGAACTTGATCAGCAGCTCTGTTCCTCACAGGGTTGATGTCTTGAACATCACACTCTGAATCTGATTCTTCCCTGATTCTCCTCTTTTTGCCAGAAATGGCACCTTTGCTCCATGACTTGGGAGAGCCTGCAACTGAAGTCCTTTTCTTATCCTTCATCCTTCTTGCTATCGCATTACCAATGATATCACTATCAGATGAGTCCTCAACATCTATAACCGCAACCTGATCCTTCTCTTTATAACTGTGACTTTCAACCCTAGGGGAAGATGTTTTGACATCAGGGATGACATCAGTATCTTTAAGATCTTCTTCTTTACTACCACCTTCAGTGTCTTGAATCACAGACAAGGCCAGTCTGTGAAGATTGGTATCCTCACTTTGAGAGCCCACCTGTTCAGCAGGCATTTGCCTTAAAGGGACAGAAATCCCTTTCACACGTATTCCCTTCTCAAGAATTTTGGTGGCAATCTGCTCCATATGCATGTCCACATCATACTTCTCCTCAACAGCTTGAGAGGATGATGACCTAGTTTCAGTTTTATTCAACTTGGTTGAAGGTTTAGAGTTACCTGAATCTGGGAGTGCCATAGGAATGTGTTCTTTATCAACATATTCTTTTTCCGATGAAACCCTAGTTCGTTCATGCACAGGTCTTTGAGAATCAGAGTTCTTGGATGGGGAAGACATCGTTCCTTTGCAATAGACTAGGTTTAGAGAAGATTTTTCTATTCTGTTGAGATTAAGGGAGATGAACAGTTGAGAAGAGAAAGCTTTGATGAATCTTGATATAGAATCAATATGGTAAGGCGCCTGATTTTGAGTACCTCTTAATGACCAATCACTGATTTTCTCCCTCCAAATTAAATTACCTTTTAAAAATTCAAAATGATTCACATCAGAGCTCATTAAAACTGATTGACCTTTCAGCATCTTTTCACACCTGATGTCATAGTCTGATGTTATAACATCAACTTGAACATCATCAGTTGAACTGACTTCCATAGGTATCCATAGATAAGAATTATCTCTGGATCTGACTCCTTTCATGACCACTTCATCCTTCTCATTTGTCACCAAACACTCATCCTTGGAATAACTGACTTTGTACCCTTCATCACATAGCTGACTTATGCTAATCAGATTAGCATTCAAACCTTGGACAAGGATCACACTATCAAGAGTAAGACCATCATGATTCTTCACTCTTCCAACTCCTTCTACTACTCCTTTTTCTCCATTTCCAAACACAACCTTATTTGCATGGCAAGGATTGAACTCCACCAAATGCTCCTTGGATCCAGTCATGTGCTTTGAGCATCCACTGTCAAAGTACCATGCATCCATGGCAAAATGTCCATCTGAGGTATGAGCCAATAGACATGAGACCTGAGCTTTAGGAACCCATTGTTTCACCACCTTGGGCCTGACCTCCTTCTGTCTGGGTTGAGGAGCAGAATTTGGATAACCATGAAGCTTGAAGCAAGAGGACTGCATATGTCCAAACCTGCCACAATAGAAGCATCTGACTCTGTCATCTCTGAAGTGGTTAAACCTTCTACCACCTTGATGATAATGCTGTGGCTGCCACCCATAATGTTGTCTCCTTCTTCCATAGTTGGATTGTCTTCTATGGTGAGGCTGTTTTCTTCTACCATAGGTACCCTATCTCCTGTACTGAGAATGCTGTCTTCTATGGTGATGAGGCTTCCTTCTTCCATGATGAGGCACAACATTGTTGTATCCATATCCATATCCATACCAGTTTACTTGATGTTGAGACATCTGATGAGACATGTTCTATTTAAACCTGGCAGCTTGCATGCTCTTGTGATATTGGGGAGGCATATACTGACCAGCTCCTTGGGGCTGCATCTTCCTCTAATGAGGACCATTCTTCTTCTCAACATTCTGAGGCTGTGAATGAGCACCCTTCTCAGGTGTAGGATCCTGTCTCTTTGTTTGATGTTGAGACATAGGTTGGGACACCTCCTTCTTTGTTCCTGAAGTGCTAGCTTCTGTAGAACCCTTTTCCTCAACCACATATCCTATACCTGATTTATCTCCAGCAGCTTTCTCTGACTGAAGAATTGTAAGTTCTAGTAATTGGCTAAAATTTTGTTAAAACAATGTTGATGTCATGGTTGATGTTGCAACATGAGCTTCTAACAGTATAGCTAACATTCTGGTTTATTATTGAATAGTTAAAGTACTAAAGAGTGATGTCACATGCAATGTCTTAACATCACTATACCAGAACATTAAAACATCAGACAGTTATATGATTAGGGCTGCACATGTTTCTGGTGTGAATGAGAAATTCTGCTAAAGGGAATCAGAGAATATAAGCGAAGATCAAGGGAGAGATATATTCTGTTACAATCAGTTATGAAGATCAGTTTGTTGCGCATTTAAAGCATAAAGATATAGAGAGTATTCAGAGTTAATAATTGAAGATTTAATTGAAGATATGATCTATTTAGAAGCAGATTTGTTGCAGAAGATATGATATGATTTGAAGGCCCAAATCCAGTTGGATTACATTATAAATAGGATGCTTGTAAACTAGAATAGGTGCGGGTCCAAGATGTAGATCTTTAGGGCTTTGTCTAAGTGAACCACTCGGGTTGTGAGATGGTCACTGTGTGTAACTCAGAAACCTGTAGGTAATGAGTTTGTGTTTGGTATTGTTCTTGGAGGAAGCTTTGAAGCAACTCCAAAGGGTGTCATGGAAGGGTGTCTTCTATGATTGTACAGTTGTTGGTAATCAAGTTGTTGATGCAGTGACAGTGTAGTTGACTTCTAGACATCATAGTAATGATAGGAAGTGAGATGGAGTCTCTTACCTAGGGAGGACTTAGGTAGAAGGGTCATTGGGTAGTGATTAAATTAGGTAGATTGTTAACTGGTTTGTTGAGTCTGTAATTTGATACTACTAATAGTGGACTTCCTTCCTGGCTTGGTATGCCCCCAGATGTAGGTTGTTGAACCGAACTGGGTGAACAATTCAGTGTGTTATTGTTTCTATTATTGCCTTGTTCAGCAGATTGTGATGTTGTGACATTACACTATGACATCACACATCTGTACCAGAATTTCAATTGGTATCAGAGCAGGCATCCTGTCTGTTTCTGGATGAGATCTAGGGAAGATACTTTCTGGTTCATGAGCAAGGAAGATAGTTAGTTCATAGAGTATTTTGTATTAGCCCTTGGAGTGAAGAATGAAGTTATCAGGCCTGTTGTTGTATGGTTTGACTTATGATGACCTAGTGCACTTGGAGTGTTGGGCAAGGGTTATTATGCCTGAAGGTAGTAGAGGAGTTTTCTGGTGTATGTTCCGCTGCATATATATATCTGATGGAAAATTCCTGGTGGTTTTAAGTTAAGACTGCAACATTCTGCTCTCCTCTGAAGATGTGGTGATTTGTGAGGACATCTTCAACTAGCTTGTTCATTCCAAGTCCACTCATAAAGGAACTCTTATATAAGTATGTTGAAAAGAGGTCTGAAGAAAACCTTGCATGATCAATCTCTGGTTTGTGGATCTTTTGGTGTGAAGAGATTGTGACATAACAGATGCTTGGGGGCTAAACAAATGTGTTTATCACATCTGTTTGGAACCTACTCCTGACTTGGAAGAGGAGGCATCTGGGCTATGTGAGGATTCATCAAGAAAGAAGCTGAGCTTAATATGTCAAACAACCTTTGGTCAATTGGAATTGATGTCTGCGTTAGCCTTGTGACTGGAAGGATCAGAAGTAGAAGACTAATCTGCTCTGTACTGTGACTTCTTCATCCTTTTGATGGTGAAAGAAGAAGGTAGAGCCAAAGCTAAAGAGGATCACTGTCAAAGTTTTCATGTGGGAGTGAAGATCTTGATAAGTTATCTCTTAAGCTTAGTTATGGTAACCTAATAAAGATGGCATCAAAGGTTTGAAGATTCTTGAAAGATGAGAGTATGCTGGGTCATGTGACTGGTGATGTTGAAACATTATGCTCACGGTGAAGTATCAGGTCAAGCCACTTACCTAATCTAATGTGATCTGTGGGATGGATTATTAAAAGAAGGATCAATCAGTGCCTCAAGTCTGCAGAAAAAGGATGTCAGACCAGATAAAATGTTGTATCTTGCATGACAATAGTTGAATATTTGTCTGCTTTGGATAGAGTTGTGTAGTCAACTGATGACAATATACATTGACGGGAGACTGTGTATTTGTCTGAGGTTAAAGTATAGGACGACAGAAGGGTTGAGAATTTACTTTATGAAAGTATTTTCAAGGTTTAAGCGTCCTGGAGTTGAATCAAATGGTCCAGTTGATGGAGCATATCAAGAATCATGGTGATGATGTCTTGGTGGGTGGCAGAGGTTCTAACGTGTGTTGGGACATTATCTGGTTGGATATCCTTGGTGAAGGATGATTATTCTCTGGTTCAGAAGCGTGGTGCCTATATTATGCCTGAGGAGCGTCTACATAGTCATACGGGAGGATGATGAAGTAGAAGGTCTACCTTGGATGGAAAATGTAGTTCAGGTATTGATTGGAAGTCTGAAGATGAAGAGCATGGTAAGGAATGAATGCCTTTGGAGAAAGGGACAATGGTGCCAAAATGCATGTGCTCAGCAAGTGTGCTCAAATGTTCATCCTCATCTAGAGCATTATTAACCATGACAGGGGGAATACTTGTCTGTGGATTTTGGCTGCAAAGGTATAGATTGCATGCTGATCAAGATTGTGAAGATTAGTTGAATCTTGTGAGGAGATAATGTCAGATAACATGTTATGACATTAGGCTGTTGGATGGCATGTTGGTGTGGACATAAATGGTTCTACCCTTGTGAAGCTAATTGTTTAAATCATATGTGCACATGTTTCTGAGGAGGAGTCTGAAGGACAGCTTTGTTTGTGGAAAATTTGCGTTTCTATGCAAATTTTGGAAGAACTCAGTAGGGGTTTGTGTTGATGGAAGGTGTTCTTCTTAGGGGGAGAATGATATTATGGGAGCTTTTGGTGTTGGCACTTAGGTTAAAGTAAATTGAAAAGTTGTTTACATGAGGATTTAGTGTCTTGTACAGCTGTGTAAATGGAACAGAAGTAAAACCGAAATTTATTGCATTGATGAAAGGTTACAAGATTAGTAAAAACAACAAACAAAGTGTCTAAAGATTATCCCAACCCCCCGAATCAAGAAAAGTCTTCCAATCTTCATCCCATTCATCTTCAGTTGCTTGAAGCTGCACTTGGTTTTTCTTGATAGTCTTCATCCTGGTTTCTGATGTCTTGCGTGTTCTTGTTGCTCCAGAAGATGATCCAGCTTTGGACAGGGTTGTGTCCTTTAACTTCTGAGGATCTGGCTTCTTGTCCTCTTGCATGCGCCTCTTTGCTGCATTCTTGTTAGACTGACTCATGTTTCCTTCCTTGGTGTGCTGATAGGAGCAAGGAGGTTTGGTATTTATAATGGATAATATGGCATTGTTTGTATCGCCTGACCAGTCAGAGTAGTCTTTGGTGTGGGAATCTGTTTTTCTTGGGAACCTGCTTTTCTTGACATATTGGTTACCAAAACTTCGTGCTTGGTGCCTGGGTGGAAGTGGTCCTAGTAGGATGAGGCTAGGTCTTGTCTAGTTGTCTGATGTTATTCCTTATGGTATAACTACTGGTGCTGATTAAGTGGGATGGTCTTTTGACTCGTGCTGATGTCCTACATGTTGTTACAACATTATGGTTGGATATGTACCATACTTATGAAGTTTGAAGAAGCAGCATTATTGACTGAAGTGGCAGTTCTGACATAGTGTGGATTAGAATGGGCAGATTCTAATCTTGATGGTAAGTAGTTCAGGAAATACTTGGCTACTTTCCTGATGAAGACTTCATTAGGAGCTGGTGGATGTAAGGACAGAAGGGTGTTGTCATTAGTGTGACCAGAAGGTGGTGACAATCTTTATCTCGTGTGAGATCAAATGGGTCTTTGTTGGACCTGGCAGACTGATGCGTATTTTTTCGCAAGTGTACGAACGTGTCAGAGTAATATAAAAGATTATCGTATCCACAGAGACCAAGTGTCAATCTATCGCTATCTATTGTTAAGGTGTGTATCTAAGGTGATTGAAAATAGTAGTTTTGAAGAGTGCACGGTAGTAAATAAAGTAATTAAAATTAATTGATAAAGACAGGTTCGAATGCAATTCACACAACCAATTGATAATCCAAGTACTTGCTAATAGAACTACTTACGGGCAGTGTTTTCTACTTTGAAAAGAACTAATTTGACAGGAACTGTCGCTTTCGCGTATTTAGAACCGAGTTGTACCCCCTAATCAAACCCTCTTATTGTCACGGATAAAAAGGCGCGCATTGCGTTAGAGTAGTAAACCTATTTTTAAGAAATATAGTATCTTGACCAAGTTGAAAAGTACTTTAACCTAGATTTTCTAAAAAAAAGAGGTTCTTACGAACCAGACTTTAAACTTCTTAACGCGTCCGAAAATGGTTTTAAAATCTCTTTTCCTTTTAGATTAAAAACTCCTAATAAACTAAACAAAGCGCTTTCGCTGTTTTTGAAATAGTTTAAAAACAATTAAGTTTAGATAGGCGTTGGACGGCTTTCGATCTTACCCAACGGAATTTAAGAACAGGAAAACTTATATTGAAAGTTAAAATAGCCCTTAAGTGTTTCCACTAACAATTGTACAGATTATCGGTTCGGTTATGATCTTCACTTTCTAACCTTTATAAAATTAGCCAGACATGGTAAAGTAAAAGTTCATTTTTAGATTTTTCATAAAAAAGGTATTTAAGTGCGAGTGCGGAAAGTAAATGAAAGTAGTGCGAGTGCGGAAAGTAAATGAAAGTAAAAGACAGTGCAAGAAATAAAGTTGACAAAAGGTAAAGTAATAAAAACCTGCTCCAATCGGAGTGGTTGAATAAAATGCGAACTGAAAGTAAAATGGCGGCAGGATTAACTTTCTTCCAGAGTGCTCCAAGACTCAATCTCACAGGCTCTTACAGACTCGATCTCTCGAATGTAGTAACACCTCGATGTGAAGCGATTACCACTATTACACTAATATATGCTTATGAACAACTAAGCTTGGATGATGAAAAACGAAAATCTAAAGTCCTATTTATAGGCAAGGAAACATGTGGAAAAGACAAGGATGCCCCTAGCATTTGAATTTGGGAGGGAACTCGTTTTGTTCTTGTGGCGCCCGCCACAACACCATGTCGCCCGCCATGAGTGTAAAGTTGCTTGGGCAGTTGGAGATCGTGGGGAAAAACAGTTGGGAGGAGTTTGAGACATGGCCACGTCATGGAAGACCCTGTGGCGGCCGCCATAGTGGATGCCATAAGTGCAAAATGCTGATTTTCTCTATTTTAGCTCATTTCGGCTCCTTTTTCGCTCCTTTTCTCGCTCGGGGCTCCGATTAGACTAAAAACCTGAAAACAAAGAAAAACATAATAATAACATAATAAAATGACATTAAAAGACTAAGAATGCTTGCGAAATCGGAGTAAAAAATACGGTGAAATTTAGTGTCATCACAGACCTTATATCTAAAATTCTCATGAGGAATGAGGCATTATTGGTGGGATATCATAAAAGGCATTGTATGTAAGGTTGTTAACTATAGCCTATTGCAGCATGTGTGGTGGTCAAGCTTATGCTGTGTGATGATGAGATCTATCATAGCTGTGCGAAGATAGTACCTATGCAGGAGAGGTCTGAAAAGCAAAAGTGGTGTACTTGGCTGATGGTTGGAAGCAATTTAGAAAAAGTTGTGAGAAGATGCACCTATACCCATTAGATAAGAAGATGTGGTTGTAGAGTCTTGGGTTAATGAGCCAGCAGACAATGTCTGAAGTGATGCCAGAACATGATATAGGACATGTTTTTCTTGAGCCAAACAGGGAAGTATTTTGGACGGTGGTGTTAGGATAAAGTGAAACACGTGGCTTCGAATATGCATGGAGCGTTATTGGCCTAATTTATGGTAAGATTCAGTTGTGAAATATTTAAGGCAGTCAAGGCAATTTTTGGAAAGTAGGCATTGAATTTGAATGCAGTTGTTAATACCTAAAATAGCGTTTGTCTGACCAAGACCATTGACATATTCAAGGCTCGTTAGTTTCTAAGTTACTAGGCAGCTATTTATAGGGGTGAGTTTGTTCTCCTTCAGCAAGTGAGTGTTCTTTCTCATAAGTCTTATGGCTTTTACTCGTGTTTGGGTAAGCACTTCTTGGGTCTGGTTTTGTGAGGGCTTCCTTTGCCAATTTGTGGCTAAAAAGGGGGAGAAAGGAGAGAGATGGTCTATATGGTTTGCGCAGTGGTTATGCTTGGAACCTACAATTCCTGATGCAACAGAAGAGGATGGTACATCCTTGAGTTGATGTTGAGTCTTGTGACTTGTGTCCTGAGTTATGAACACAGTTGTGACTTGTGTTCTGAGTTACCTGGGCTGGCAGAATGACACTTCTCAACGTGTCATGTTATGCCACAGATTGACCAGGGGGTCTGATCAAAGAAGGTGTGCAGAATTCTCTCATGCCACCATTGGTCTTTGGTGAACAGACACACACTTCTTTTATGGGGGAGTCTTCCACAATGGTTCCAAGTCTGAGTTGAAAGGAAAAAGAAACGTGCTACATCAAGGGGGAGTGTCTAAAATCTTCTTCCTCATGTACACCAGATCTCTGTAATCTGAGTGCTCAACTTCGGGACTTTCTACTTCTTCCTCCTGATGTGCTGCCTGAAGTGATTGTGGTGGGTTGTGCTGCCAAAAGAAGGTGTCAGACATGATGTCTTAACATCATTCATATACTCCTAGAAGATGTTTCTCCAGGATTGCTGCGCACAGTAGCTACTGATGGTTACTGTTAGGATCAGTGGTTACTGATAACTACTGACAGTAGTATAGAGATGTAATTACTGCTGTAATTTAAGTTGTAATGGTTATATAGTTGTTTTAGCCAAAATTAGCCAAATGGGGAGATTGTAAGTTCTAGTAATTGGCTGAAATTTTGTTAAAACGATGTTGATGTCATGGTTGATGTTGCAACATGAGCTTCTAACAGTATAGCTAACATTCTGGTTTATTGTTGAATAGTTAAAGTACGGAAGAGTGATGTCACATGCGATGTCTTAACATCACTATACCAGAACATTAAAACATCAGACAGTTATATGATTAGGGCTGCACATGTTTCTGGTGTGAATGAGAAATTCTGCTAAAGGGAATCAGAGAATATAAGCGAAGATCAAGGGAGAGATATATTCTGTTACAATCAGTTATGAAGATCAGTTTGTTGCGCATTTAAAGCATAAAGATATGGAGAATATTCAGAGTTAATAATTAAAGATTTAATTGAAGATATGATCTATTTAGAAGCAGATTTGTTACAGAAGATATGATATGATTTGAAGGCCCAAATCCAGTTGGATTACATTATAAATAGGATGCTTGTAAACTAGAATAGGTGCGGGTCCAAGATGTAGATCTTTAGGGCTTTGTCTAAGTGAACCACTCGGGTTGTGAGATGGTCACTGTGTGTAACTCAGAAACCTGTAGGTAATGAGTTTGTGTTTGGTATTGTTCTTGGAGGAAGCTTTGAAGCAACTCCAAAGGGTGTCATGGAAGGGTGTCTTCTATGATTGTACAGTTGTTGGTAATCAAGTTGTTGATGCAGTGACAGTGTAGTTGACTGCTAGACATCATAGTAATGATAGGAAGTGAGATGGAGTCTCTTACCTAGGGAGGACTTAGGTAGAAGGGTCATTGGGTAGTGATTAAATTAGGTAGATTGTCAACTGGTTTGTTGAGTCTGTAATTTGATACTACTAATAGTGGACTTCCTTCCTGGCTTGGTATGCCCCCAGATGTAGGTTGTTGAACCGAACTGGGTGAACAATTCAGTGTGTTATTGTTTCTATTATTGCCTTGTTCAGCAGATTGCGATGTTGTGACATTACACTATGACATCACACATCTGTACCAGAATTTCAAGAATCTTATCAAGTGTGTCTGTACCACAGTTCAGAATCCTAACAGATTTGGTCATATGATCAAGATGAGCTTTGACTAATAAGACTTTATTTTCCAAATCAGCTTTAGCAGTCTCAAGCTGAACAATCTGTTTCTTCTGTTTTTCACTTTCTTGACAGATTTCTGCACTCTTTAGACAGAGCTCTTGATAAGTTGATGCTAACTCCTCAAACGTCAGTTCCTCATCACTAGAGTCACCATCAGAAACCACTGTTCCAGTTAAGGCTTTGACATGTTTGGCTGACTCTCCTTCACTTTCACTATCAGAGTCCGACCAGGAAATTGTCATTCCTTTCTTCTGCTTCTTTAGGAATGTGGGACATTCTTTCTTAACATGTCCATGACCTTCACACTCAAAGCACTGAACACCTTTATCCTGGGCAGTCTTCTCTCCATCTTTCTCTTTTGACTTGCTGATGTCAGAAGGGATGTTCTTGACATTAGGCTTGTAGTTATTGTTCATCCTCTTGAACACTTTGTTGAACTGCCTTCCCAACACAACAATGGCTTGAGACAAATCTTCCTGAGAATCATCATCTTTGACTTTCTTAGCTTCTGCAGGAGTGGAGACCAAGGTTATACTCTTGGGCTTCTTTTCTGGTTCTTCCTCATTCAAACCAAGCTCAAAAGTTTGAAGAGATCCAATGAGCTCATCAACCCTCATCTTACTGATGTCTTGAGCTTCTTCAATTGCAGTCACCTTCATCTTGTACCTCTTAGGAAGGGACCTAAGGATTTTCCTTACAAGCTTTTCTTCTGACATCTTTTCTCCAAGAGCACTGGATACATTGGCCAGCTCAAGAACACTCATATGGAAGTCATGGATAGTCTCATCTTCCTTCATCTTCAGGCTTTCAAACTTTGATGTTAGAATCTGAAGTCTTGACATCTTAACTCTAGATGTTCCTTCATGTCTAGCCTTCAAAATATCCCATGCTTCCTTAGCAACTTCACATGAGTTGATCAATCTGAAGATGTTCTTATCAACTCCATTGAAGATAGCATTTAGGGCTTTAGAGTTACCAAGGGCAAGTTCATCTTCTTCCTTGGTCCATTCTTCTTCAGGCTTTAGCTTTGCGGTGCCCTCTTTATCTTTCCCAGCATCATCTTTTTCAAACACAACAGGTGATTTCCATTCTTTAACAATAGCCTTCAAATCCCTACTGTCCAAGGATTTCAAAAAGGTGATCATCCTTGGCTTCCAATAATCGTAATTCGAGCCATCTAAAATAGGGGGTCTGTTGACAAATCCTCCAACTTCTTTGTCCATCTTTACACCAGAAAGTAACTTCCCTAGATCTCACCCAGAGACAGACAGGATGCCTGCTCTGATACCAATTGAAATTCTGGTACCATATATGTGTGATGTCACACACGATGTTACAACAACACACTCTGCACAATGGACAAATTAAAACAACAGAAGAATACACCAAATTGTTCACCCAGTTCGGTCTAACTACCTACGTCTGGGGGCTACCAAGCCAGGGATGAAATTCACTACTTCTAGAATTAAATTACAGACTCAACAACCCAGTTGACAATCTCCTAATCTTAATTCCTACTAGTGACTTTCTACCTAAGAAACCACTTAGATATGAGAACACTACTAAATCCCTAAAACCTTCTCAAAGAATAACCTCTTCGAGAAACCTTGATCCTGCTTCACAGCTTTGATCAAGTAACAACTCTCTATCGCTTCACAGCTTCTAAGAGAGGACAGAAAACAACTCACCAATTCAACCTAGAATGGTGTATACAAAACTCGTACAAAATACTCAAGACACTCAGCCTATGCTCTTGATCTTCTCTCTGTATTTCTGTGTCTTCTTCCTTTGATTTATGCGCTTTATATAGCTATCTGAATTGGGCTTGGACTCCTACAATATCTGACTTGATTTGTTATTTAAAACTGAATCTTCAAAACAGATTTTCTCCTAAAATCTTTTCAAATCTTCAACCTTTTAAATCTCCTACAAATCTGCACCAGATCTCCTATGCAGCGAAGAATATCTAACCCAAGATATTCGCATCCAATGAGACAACTTGCTTTCCACAAATCCAGCTAAGACGCAAATCCTAACAACATCACAAAACCTGATGTTATTAATTCTGCAGACCTGATGTCACAACATCGCATGTGACATCAGACATCCAAACTTCAACAACTTAAACACTTAACACAACCTAGTGTTAAGACTCAATGTTGTGACATCACCTATATGACATCAAACATTGAACAACCTTTGTTTTACCAAAATTCCAGCCAATCCAAGAAACTAACAACATGCATGAGTCTTGTCATGCATTGCATCTTATGTGGCATTTATGAATTTGTGATATGGTGTTTCCTGATGTTTTCCTTGATGATGACCTTGATGATGTCGTTTATGAAGATAATGCCATTTTATGTATATCTTGTTTTATAATGATTATTATGAAATGTGATTACTCACCCTGCCTGTTTGAATGTTGCCTCCACGTGGGTAACGTGCAGGTGATCAGGTTTAGCTGTGGATGCTTTTGAGGACTTGAAGTTATTTGCTTTTGGTCGATTTCGAGGGTCTTGCTCTGATAGTGTAACATCGGGTTGGGGTTCTTTGAGTCGAACTATGTTGTTTCCTTATTTTTGTTGTTATTTGACGATATGGTTTTATTTTGATTATTATGATGTTTGTTGAAAACCTTTTTAATTGAGAATTTTGAGTTCCGCTGCCATGTGAAGGCTTTTGAGTTATTTTGAGGAAAACCCTTTGTTTACAGGGTAATTGTGTTATTTTGATTTAATGAGAAATGGGCACCCTTTGAGGGAAATTTTTATGCCTTACTCTGATTTTTAAGTTGTTTCTACTGCAATATTATTGGGGGTAGAAAAGAGTGTTACATCGATCGGCGTTGACAAACCGCGAGATGTTTGGTTTATTCCTCTTCTTCTTTGTGTTTTTCTTCTATGTTGGGTTATTATATATGTATTTACTTTGAACTCATGTATATTTGTCGCCCATGGCGTTGTATGAAATCTGCTTTACAAATCTCTATAGGTGATTGTCTCTAATTTTTGCTTTATGCCCGAGGTTTGAGTCGCGTTAAAGATAACCCTCGCAAACTTTGATTAGGGATGATTATCTGTTAGTTTCTGGATTCTAGAGATAGATTTAGAGCTAACAATCTTCAAAAGGTGTCGAAGCTTAATGCCTCCATGCCTTGGGTCGGGTGCGAGAGTGTCGACGATGGTAACACAGTTATTCTCTCAACTTTGCGTTAGACATAACCTTTGTTGTGAGCGATGCTGGGCGATATTGAGGAGTATTGTAGGTTGAGTATAACTGGTCGGTAAGTTTAAGTTTGTGAGGAGTCGATTATGTGCATGACCGGATAAAGTCGTCTCTTTGATTAATGAATTCTTTTTGTTTTAATGTTTACTTTTCTGTTTCTATGTTTAAACCCATTTTAATCCAAACTCATAAACGCGAGAGACTGTCAAACGTCATTCTTTCCCTCGAACCGATCTCTGTGGGCACGACATAAATCCCGGGGGGAATAAATAAATATTTTTGCTGCTTGCCTCTATTCCTCAACCAACAAAAAGGCGCCGTTGCCGGGGATCGGTTTTGATATTGAATCGCATTGTGATCGATTTATTTGTTCCATGCCCTTCATTCTTTTGTATACTTGTTCTTGTGTGAATCACTTTAGTTCTCACCTTTTTGTGAGGTAGCTGTCCATTGTTCATATATGCACGGAGTACCAACATTCTTGTTCTAACTGGATTTTATTATGCTTAATCTTTTGTTTGTGTTGATTATATGAAAGCATGAAAAGGATCAAGGCATTTTGTTTCATTTTGAGCACAACTACCTATCCAAATAGTCATTCACCTTGTGAGCGTGTGATCATTCGTAACCCCTTTGAGATTTTTTGATCCACGTTTTATTTGAACTTAATGCTTGTCTAAGAGTATTTAGTTCACTTATTTTTGAATGGATTTTGTTTTTCTTGAACCCTCAACTTTGTGTTGTTGTATGAATTTTTGCCTTGCCTTAGAAAGTAGGGAGTATTCACATGATGATGTGGTTGAATTCAAGTTGGGGAGAGAATTGTTGTTTACTCATTGTTTGGTTTCTATGAGGTTGAAAAAGAAAAGAAAAAAGAGAAAAATATGAAATAGAAAAAAAAAGAAAAATGTGAAAAAGAAAGAAAAAGAAAATCCTTGAGAAATGAAACAAAATGAGTTCAAATAATTATTCTAAATAAGTATTGTGTTTTGTGTAACACTTGGGATTTTGTAAGAAGTTGATTGGAATTTTGTGTTTGAGTCTTTGTGAGTTGATCACTCCCTTGGGTTTAGGAAAGTTTTTGTTTCAATTACCTTTAGAAATTGCCCCTTGTTTGTTTACCCGACCACGCTACAACCTTGAAAGTCCTTGTGATTCTTGCCTTTATATGTTCAATATGATTTTTGGATGGTTGTATAATTTAGTCTATTGTTTGCATGATTGTTGTGTGAGTGATAAGTACCCCATTTTGTGTTTTTCATCTACCGATGATTGTTTTTGCTAGGTGTGATTCACATTTGAACTTGTGTTGTTTTAGGATGGTTTGGCATGATTTTTGTATTTTGCATTTGTTTCGTGACTTTGTTATCATTGTAGTTTAGTGGTAAGTATTTACTTTGTGTGTACCATTTTTCATTTGAACCATACATTTGTTTCCGTTTTTCAAAACCTGTTGATTCGTGATTCTTTGGTTATTGCTTTTGTGTTTTTAAGTTTGCTTGATTCTTGTTTGCGGACAAACAAGTTTAAGTTGGGGAGAGTTTGATAAGTGCAAAATGTAACTATTTTTGTATATAAGTTTTGTTGCACTTATCGATACTTTTTGGTTAATATCGTTCAAATAAACCCCGATTTGTTTATAAATACGTTTACTTTACATTTTAGTGTATATATTGCGTATCGTGTAAATATCATTGAGTTTAATTGATTTTCTCTCATTTTTGCCGGTATTAAATCAAGAATATCTTGCTATATTCATAAAGAGCATTTAATAAGCTTTCCAGTGCTTCCGACCGTGCGTAAATCAGAGTTGTGGTACAGAAGTTATGGTCAAAATAAGGGTTGGTTTGCTGTCAAGTTCGCTTTGTGAGTTTGCCAGCAAATGTTCGCTTTGCGAATGGCTGGCGAGTTCCCAGCGAAGGCTCCTAAAATTGGACAGGGGAGAAAAGGACCAAAGTTTGCTTTGCAAACTGTGCAGCGAGCATTCGCTTTGCGAATAAATCGTTCGCACTGCGAACTTCTGGAATTTTGCAAAGGCGGTTTAGCATTTCAGAGGCACTTAAGTGCCACTTTTTTAGGCTCGCTTTGCGAGTAAATCGTTCGCTTAGCGAACTTGACAGAATTTGTAATGTTTATAAGTTCATTTTTACAGTTTTTAAGGTATGGTTTTGGGGATTTTTGCTCCCAACTCCATCAAACTTCATTTTTCAGTAGATTTGCTTAGAAAACAACATGGAAACTTGCATACGGACGAACCGGGGTGGATTGATCATCGACCGACGTTGATAAACCGCGAGATGTTTGGTTTATTCCTCTTCTTCTTTGTGTTTTTCTTCTATGTTGGGTTGTTGTATATGTATTTACTTTGAACTCATGTATATTTGTCGCCCATGGCGTTGTATGAAATCTCCTTTACAAATCTCTATTGGTGATTGCCTCTGATTTTTGCTTTATGCCCGGGGTTTGAGTTGCGTTAGAGATAACCCTCGCAAACTTTGATTAGGGATGATTATCTGTTAGTTTCTGGATTCTAGAGATAGATTTAGAGCTAACATTCTTCAAAAGGCGTCGAAGCTTAATGCCTCTGTGTCTTGAGTCGGGTGCGAGAGTGTTGACGATGGTAACACGGTTGTTCTCTCAACTTTGTGTTAGACATAACTTTTGTTGTGAGCGATGCTGGGTGATATTGAGGAGTATTGTATGTTGAGTATAACTGGTCGGTAAGTTTAAGTTTGTGAAGAGTCGATTATGTGCATGACCGGATAAAGTCGTATCTCTGATTAATGAATTCTTTTTGTTTTAATGTTTACTTTTCTGTTTCTATGTTTAAACTCATTTTAATCCAAACTCATAAACGCGAGAGACTGTCGAACGACATTCTTTCCCTCGAACCGATCTCTGTGGACACGATATAAATCCCGGAGGGAATTCTTCCAAAAATAAATATTTTTGCTGCTTGTCGCTATTCCTCAACCAACAGTTCCTCTCTGAACCAGGACCTCGTCGGATGCAAGTCCTACATAACTCCGATATACATTAATGCATGAATAACAACAAGTAACAATCACAAAACATACTCACAAAAAAGTAACATTCACATCTCATACTTAACAAGGTTCCTCTTTAAACCCACAATTTTGCCAATTTAAAGCCAACTCTACAGTTTTTCTCTGAACTACTCAACTTAAAATATGTTATACAATTATAGCTCAATCACATAATCATATAATATTCAAACATACTCATCAACAGAGCAAAATTATTACTCATGTAAGCCCACCAACAGGGTAAGAAAACAATTACTCAGAGGAAAAATCTAGCCTTATCAAAACAACTATGAACCTGCCAAATTAGTCAAATTTAACTCTAACAACTCAAAGTTTAACCTTTTGGCTTGAAAGCCTTAAACAAATAAAAATATAACTCAAAAAGTAGATTTATAATGTTAAAAGGCTTCAAATTGAATTGAAGTGTATCATATACTCTCAACTCCAACTCTAAACAACTCAAAAAAAACTATAACAACTTTATAACAACTCTAACAAATCTAATGTTACAAACATGACTCTTAAACTTATCAAAAAGGTAACGAAAGATCACCGATCTTGAAATTGCTAAAAAACTTGCGGAATTGGACAGAGAACTTGAAACGTCGACTCACCGTCCGCTGACCGCCGACCCTCCCATGCAGCTCCGTTGAACGTGGCTTGGACATCGAGTCGCAACCTTCTCCCTCGCGCGTGATTGGGTTGCGCCACTGCAACTTCATATCGCGCGCATACTGGCGCCGCCGACCGCGACATTGTTCTGCTGAGTCACGCGCCCGCCGCTTCCAACCAGACGCGACAACGCGCCGCCGTCATCTTTCTGTCACGAATCCCCCTCCCCCGAAGCTCGAATTTTCTGATTTTCTGACTTTTCCAATTATTCAAATTTTCAGAAAAAATAATGCCATTTGGGATTTTCTAGCTTTTATAACTTTTTCCCAACAACATAAATCAACAACCACAAATAAATTATATACCATATTCCAATTATTATAATTTCTCCACAAGGCATAATCACAATGCATCATACAACAATAATGCATCAACAAGGCAAAAGGTTCAAAAGAGAAACCTACACATTTATTATGAATTCGCCTTATACAAGGCATACGGAATTCTACAAGGATTTAAGTAAGACAATACAACAGTACTCAAGAATAAAAAAGAAGGGTTTGAGACAAACCTTCTTTCCCCAAACTTACAACACAGAAACAAAATTGAGAAGAAGAAGATAAGGGGGTAATGATCCATCAATATCCGACTTTCTAAACACTCACATGTGAATAGTTTTCCCCCCTTATCTTGAAATTGCATATTGATGAACTCTTGGCCTTTGGGATCTACCTCTCTCTTCCTTCTATGATTGCTTTAGCTTCCTGCCTCTCTGCCTTTTTTCCCAACTTTTCTCAATTTCATGATCTGATAAAACTCTTCCACACTTTAATATTTATTTACCTTAATTCTTTGATTCTCCTCTCACCCCTCACTCTCCTCACACCCTCATCTTTCTTCACACCCTTAACTCTCCTCACCCCTCATTGTAAATTTCTACTATATTTTCTACTCTATTTCTATTATTTTATTTTAAACTCAATTATCTCAAGTAAATCAATAATTCTATTATTTATAATATTTCCAATATTAATAAATTATAAATAATTCAAATAAAACACATATATCACTCAAACAAATAAATAATATAATATAAATTTAATTAAAAATAAATAACTAAAGTTGGGGTGTTACACCTGCTTGTTGCAAAGTAATGGACAAGTTTCTTCACCCAGTCCCAGTAGTTGGTGAATGAGAGTCATATGGCAGACCCATGTACCTCCTTATGGATTGTATCTTTGAAGGTGTCAGAGAGAAGCTTGCACTTCAAGTAATGAGAAGCTCCAATAATTTCCATCTGATGGTCATGGAGGTGACATGCTCATATGGGTCGCTGCGCTCATCAAACTTGGCCAACAGGGGAAACTTGAATTTCCTTGTCATCAGCACCCCCATATTTCATTTGAGAGAGGTGGGGGTTTGGGATTTTAGTCTCTTCTATAGGGTTATCCTCCTATCGCCGTTGTTGGATATGGAAGACGTTATACTTCAAAGTTTGATTTTGACGACGTAAGTCGTCCATGAGAGCACACATCTCTGTCATGGAATTCTCCTTACCGTCAAACTCACTGTTGGCCAGAGTTGCTACCTTCTTGCTCACCATGATGAACAAAGAAGTTGAATGCAAGGATAAAAATCTAGCTGAATCTTGTAATAATGGCCTAGATTAGTTTTACGGGGCCCGTGGTGGGTGTCAATTGTACATGCTAAAAGTATAATACATGACAAACCATTATATTATAGGGTTGTCAAAGGTTTTTAGGGATGTTGTGGTGCTAGAGCAAGCTCACACAATGAGGTGAGAAACTCTATATACTGGTGCTTCTGGGTGAAACACCCAATCCCAAGAGCGTGGGATGTGGACAATTAACTCCCCTCTTATTCAAGAGAACTTAATTTCCCCTTTTTATTTCCTCTCCTGTATCATTATTGTTATGGGCACATCACCCCAAAGATTTTATAAAGACGAGTGATATAAGGAAATGTGCACCACAACTAAATGACAAACGCTCGTTCTAATAAATGCAAGGCTAGAAAGCAGACATGAGTGAGATATTACCTCGCCTCTCCTTAAAAAACTTCCTATGTCGCATCCCTGTAGAGAAATTACTATGCCTTCTCTCGTGATCCTTTTACAAATATACCATTACAAAATATACAAGTATACAAATACATGTTTGGAGAGATTGAAAATTTATTCGGTTGCTTGCCTTGGTAGAAAGTTATATGATTAACAAGCTAATAATATTCAAAAGATAAATATCTTTTGTTAGAAGTGGCTCTCATTAATTATTATGAATACTTTTTTTAAATAGAAATAAGGAAATCAAATTTGCTTTGAATCACAATCAGATTTTTAGCACTAATTGCTTGTTGGCCAAGAAACAAGCCTTGTTATTGAAATCTCTTTCAATATGGCGGACTGACCCAGCTTTGAGGCCTATTAGAATTCTCTGAGTTTCCTTAGTTATGCTTCTCAGGTGGCTACGATCCTTTTCCTTTTCCTTAATGCCGCTGCTCTTGTCTTTTGCAATTCTATATAAAGGAAAATAATTTTCTTTTATATACTCAAGATTCCATGTGAGATCTCTACCTACAATCAAATTTATTTATCTTTAGTATAAAGATATGGGCCCTTGTTTATATATATATATATATATATATATATATATATATATATATATATAGGGAACGTATCATACGAGAATGTAATTTTTATGTGAGAAAATGAGAATGAATCTGAACCATTAGATTTTAAAATAAATTGTGGAGATTATGTGTCAGTTTTTTCTTCTCTCTCCTCCATCATTTATGTTAATAATGGAGGAGAGAGAAAAACAAAACCCACACATAATCTCCACCATTTATTTTAAAATCTTATGATTCAGATTCATTTTCATGTTCGTACATAAAAATAACATTCTCATTGGATATGAACTATATATATATATATATATATATATATATATATATAAGACGAGATCATTTGACACCGGTATCAAAATATTAACTTTGTCACCAAATCCTAACCGTTTATTATTATTAATTTAAAAGTTAAGATATATTCACTTAAAACTAACACACGAGTTTTTTAAAAGAATTTGTCTTAGTCATTGAATGGATAATAATAAAGGGGTAGGATTTGGTGTCAAAGTTAATATTTTGACACCGGTGTCAAATGATCCCCTCCCTAGATATATATATATATATATATATATATATATATATATATTGAAGATTAAGACATAGTTGAAATTACAATTTTTTCAAAAATTATATTATGAAAATAATTTTATAAAAAAATTATTTAAAATAGCGTTAAATTTAAATGATTTTTTACAATTTTATATCTATAAATATTATAGTTGAAAAGATAAAAAATCTAAAATAATATTTTAAAAATAATTATTAAAATAATTTTTTATTTGGATTTTGTCTTAAAGCTTCTCTGTAAAAATTTTTTAAACAAAAATTTATAATATTATAAAAATTATTTTTAAAAAATAACTGACATAGACGAGTTCATTGACTTTGCACAACTACTATGTATTTATAAATCTCTAAAGATTTAAATGTATTTTTTATTTCTATGTTAGTGAATTTTTTAGTTTAGTCTTTATAATTTTTTTTTTTTTCTAAAGTCTACATATTTTATTTTTTGCGTGTATTTTAATTTGTAAAGTCAAAATTTATAAGAAAATCTGAAGGAAGTTTATCTGTATTTTAACTTTTAGAATTAAATCACACATAAAAAAAATATATAAAGACTCAAATGAAAAAAAATTATAAAAATTAAACAAAAAACTCGCTAACTTACATAACCCAACAGAACTATTTATATAAACCATCTCTAAAATTTGAAAGAATGGCAAAGTTGGTCACATGAATGAGTTACTATGATTATTAGTCTGTTTGCTTCCGCGTTTGAAATAGCTACAAACACACGTCTATCAAAAGCTACACTTTGTAGCTTCTTATTTTCACGTTTAAAAGTGCATTGGAACGTGATAATAATGCTTTCACCGCCAATCCAAACAGGCTATATATGATTTCACATGGCATTTCTTTTTTAAGATATTACTGACTACGCAAAAGATTTTTTTTTCCTTCCAAGTAATGGCAATAAGAAAACTCAATGTCCATTTGAAAGAAAACGAAAAGGTCTCCAATTTGGATACAGGTTCATAATCAATTATTGATACCATGAACCCATTTAGTAAAGGCTGCTTTCACAGCAATTGTCAAAAATTATTTATATTTTCACACTTCTTTAGAAATCAAAAGGAACGACACAGGTCTATATCTTAAAATAGATTTTAAATATTCTTATAGTTTTAGTGCGTGAGACATTTTTAATGAGAAGAGAGAGAAAAAATAAAAAAATAAGAATTATATTATTGAATGAATAAAACTGAATTATAAAGTATCTATTTATATATACCTATGTAATTTTCCTACTAAATAAAATAACAAACTAAATAACAAACCTTAAACCCTAATTAACTTTGGACTTGAGTCACACAACTCAACTTGGATTATATCTAATATCTCAACATACTCCCTATAATCGAAAATGTCAAAACACCTAATCATTGTCAATCTGAACTATTCTCAATTTCTTTCTCAACGTTACGAACCTATCGATCTTCAATCCTTTGGTAAAAATGCCGGTCAATTGTGCTTCACTTGAGCAATGTCTTACTTCAAGTTCACCTCTATTCACCTTCTCCCTTAAGAAGTGAAATCTAGTTTCGATGTGATTATTTCTTCCATATAAAACTGGATTCTTCGCCAGATTAATGACTGACTTGTTGTCGATCTCTAGCACCAAAGGTTTCTTAACTTCGACCTCGATCTCTTCCAGCACATATCTGATCCAAATTGCTTGACACGCAGCATATGGTCTTGATATATATTCAGCCTCTTCATCTAAAGGTCCATTCAAAAATTCTGATTTCACATGTAAGTGAAATGTCGACCAGCCTTGATTGCATGCCAAGGCTACCACTAGTCAAACAGTTTCCAATCTTGCGACATGTGAAAATACTTCAGAGTAGTCGAGTCCTACTCTCTGAAGAAATCCTCGAGCTACCAATCTCGCCTTATGTCTTTCTATCGACCCATCAACATTGTGTTTCAACTTGAACACCCACTTCACTTCGATAGCTTTTGTATGTGCTGGCAATTCGACCAACTCCCATGTGTTGTTTCTTTCGATTGCTTGTAACTCTCCGACCATAGCAGACTTCCATTATTTATCTTTGAAGGCTTCTCTATAGTTGATTTGTTCAGCACCTGCAAGTAAAGCAAAATGAACTAGTTCTTCATCTGTTGTGACTTCATCATCACCAACCACTTCATAGTTTTGAAGTCTTGCTGGACGATCTCTAGTTCTTTGAGGTCTCTGGATTGTTCCAGCCATATCTTCTTTGACTTTGACTATGTGGGGTATGTCAGCAACAACTTCGACTTCAATTGGAATATCAACAATATCTTCAACTTCGACATCTTGCTTCGTCGAAATCATAGCTCATAAATGGCTTGTTAATTGGATCACCCGAATTCCAATCCCATGCAGAGTTCTCACCAATCACAATGTCTCGACTCATCACAATCTTATTTTTCATTGGATTAGATAACCTTTATGCTCCACTCTTATGATATCCTACCAGAATCATAGTTTTGCTCTTGTTATCAAACTTCCTTCTTCTTGCATCAAAACATGCTTCTAGCATATAGAACCAAACACCTTCAGATGACTCAGTGATGGTCATTTGCTACTCCACACTTCTTTAGGAACCTTGTTCTTTAGCTTCTTGGTAGGGCACCTGTTCAAAATATAAACAACAGTCGAAACAACTTCACTCCATAAGGATTTTGGCAAATTCTTATGCTTCAGCATGCATCTCTCTATGTCCAATATGGTCTTGTTTCTTCTTTCTTCTATTCCATTATGTTGAGGAGTACAAGGAGCTGTTACTGCATGATCAACACCATGGTCTGCACAAAATGCTTCAAATATCTTGGATGTGTATTCACCACTTCCATATGTTCGTAGAGCTTTGATCTTCTTCTCACTCTGGTTTTCGACAAGCATCTTGATTCTCTTAAATATTTTGAATACTTCGTCCTTTCTCTTGATCGCATAGATCCACAACTTTCGACTAAACTCACCGACAAACAAAACAAAATGTTTGTTTCCACCAATGGTATGTTCTTCAAAATGACCACATTCATCTGAATGTACAATTTTGAGTATGTAGGATGATCTCATTGGCATAGTCAAAACGAAAGACTTCCTGGACTACTTATCGACTAGACAACCTTCACAAAGTTTTTCAGGCATCTCAAGACTTGGTATACCAGTTACCATATCTTGATTGATCAGTTGATTGAGTGACCTAAAGTTTAGATGATCAAACCTCAGATGCTACAACCAACTATTCATGTGGTCGACAACTTTTTTCAAACATTGTACCTCAGTCGAACTGATCATGGTCTTAAAAGTTCTATTCTTCGACAGTGGAGAGTTCAAGACTAAGTTATTCTAGATATCAAAAAGTTATAAGGCTTCATCTTTCATAATCACTGAAAACCCCTCTTCGACCAGTTTTCCTACACTTAGCAGATTACACTTCATTCTGGGGACATAAAGTACATATTTGATAAAAGCTTTTGCTCCATTACTCCTTTGAATAACTATGTTGTCAGTACCTTCTGCTTGCAACGAGCTATTATTAGCAAGTTTGACCTTGCTTTTCTTCGACTCATCGAAATCTACTAACCATACTTTTTGACCAGTCATGTGATTCGAGCACTCTGAGTCGAGGAACCAGATCTTTGATTCGACATGGTCATCGACAACTGCTAACATGACCACTATATCATCATAATTATCTGAATCTTGACGTGCAAGGCTCGCTCATTCGTTTTTGCTTTTTGTCAATCCATTGTCTTTCCTGTACCAACAATGCTTGGCCAAGTGACCCCACTTTTCACAGTTATAGAACTGCACACTTTTTTCTCTAGTTTGTCTTTTTGATAGGAATTTCCTTCTCCTTTTTTCGAGGATTCAGAAGTTTTATCATCGATCTTATTCTTGTGAGGATTCGATCATGACTTCTTGCATTGAGTCTTGTCTATTTTTCCTTTGAACTTGTTGGAACCACCATTCTTCATCCACGATTGAGCCTGTAGTGCTTGTATCGAGTCTTGAACTCCTTTCCTTTCGACAATCCTAATTTTATGCGCCTCCAACGAACCAACCAAATCTTCCAGTTTTAGGGTTTCAAGATTGTTGGATTTTTGAATAGCTACGATAATGTGATCAAAGTGAGAGGTCAGCGTACGCATTACCTTCTCAACTATTATCTTATCAGTTCAGGTTTCACCACAACCTTTCATGAGATGGACGAGTTTCTGCACCTTCGACACATAGCCTGCAATCTTTTCGTCTTCTCCCATCGAAAATAATTCATATTGTCGTGCAAAGTTTGCAACTTGACGACCTTGACTTTCTCGTCTCCTTCATAGTACTTGACAAGAATATCCCATGCCTCCTTCGCTGATTCAGCATGATCGATTATGTCGAAATTAGCTACATCAACCGCCGATTGGATATAAAACGCTGCTTTGCAATCCTTCTTCTTGGCGTCCTTGTGAATAGTTCTCTATGTGTCGTTTGCAGCTTCACCAAGCGCTGGAACACCGTTAGTAACCACTTTTAGGATTTCATGAAAGCCAAATAGAGATTGCATTTGTTTTCTCCATCGAAGTCAATTGTTGTCGTCAAGAGTTTGAAGGGGGTTTGGTAAATTTCTATTACCATTCATCTTTGCAGCGATTGATCAACAACAACTCACGATCCCGGAAATACGATCTCCGACGTGTTATTCTTGAAAACACGATCAAGAATCTAACTGGAGCTCTAGATATCAATTTGTTAGTACGTGAGACACATTTAGTGAGGAGAGAAAAAGAGAATAAGGAAATAAGAATTGATGTTATTGAATGAATAAAGCTGAATTACAAAGTGTCTATTTATATACACCTAAGTGACTTTACTAATAAGTAAAACAACAAACTAAATAACAAACCCTAAATTCTAATTAGCTTTGTACTTGAGCCACACAACTCAACTTAGATTATATCTAATATCTCAACAATAACCCTCATCGAAATCGTTTTTAAGAATCGGTAAAATGAGTTATCGAACAAATTTAAAATTTGCAATTCTTAAACGCTAGATAAATGAGAATTTAATTTTTTATATGGTTAAATTTTGATGAAAATAGAGATTTTATTTAATTTACCAAATTTAAATCTGATAAAATTTAAGTTTTAAAATTTTAAAATGATGATACTCTTAAGAAAGTCATATTTGAACCGTGATGAAATATACAGAGATGCTATTTAAATACACTTACACTATAAAGGATATAGTCTTTAGTCAAAAGAAATATTTTAGGGTTATATCCATAAAAAATATGATATTAATCGGGGTAAAACAATATATATATATATATATATATATATATATATATATATATATTTCAAATCCTATGAGAATATTTTTATGTAAGAACATGAGAATGAATCTGAATCATTAGATTTTAAAATAAATGATGGAGATTATGTGTGGTTTTTGTTTTTCTCTCTCCTACATTATTAAAATAAATTATGGAGGAGAGAGAAAAAAAGTGACACATAATCTCCACAATTTATTTTAAAATCTAATAGTTCAGATTCATTCTCATGTTCTTACATAAAAAGGGCATTCTCATATGATATGTTCCGTATATATATATATATATATATATATATATATAAGGAACATATCATATGAGAATGCCATATATCTATACCTATATATAAAGAGGATACACGATTTTGGTCTAGCTCTTTTTCCAATCCTATTATACCCTCTATCTTTTAGTTAATTACAATAAATAAACAATTATTTTATTTACTTTTTATTAAAATAAAATAAAACAAATAACTGTATAATAAAACTGCTTGGAGTTTAGGGATGTCAATTTGGCCCATCTCCAGTGGGTACCCAGAAAATTATCCATAACGGGTAGGGTAAAAACCTGTAAAAATGGGTACGGGTGCGGGCTCGGGTAATTACCCACTTAAATAAGCGGGGATGGGTGCGGGGATGGACACCTTAGTACCCAGCCAGCCCCATACCCGCACAATATATATTTATATATTTTAATTTATATTATTATATAAAAAGAAATATTTATAAATTTTTAAAAAAACATCAATTTTAAATTACTACATATTTAATATACGTGATCATCTATTTCATAATTCAACAATAAATTTTTTTAAAAACTTTTTAATATTTTATACTTGGTATATATATTTTTATTAGAAATGCGGGTAACGGGTACGTGTATAGACACTTATATACCCATAGGGTACGGGGACGGGTGCCAATTTTGATACCCAAGCGGATATGGGCTCGAGTACGGGAATTTTTTTCAACTGCGGGTATGGGAACGGGTACTATAGTATCCTACCCATACACTGCCCATTGTCATCCCTATGGGAGTTATTGGGTAGTTTTTTTATCACATTTATAACAAACTAATTGTTAAATCCATTCACTGTTTCTAAATCAAAGTCACTGCTTTAGTAGTTACAATCATTATGGCCAAAGTGCCACTATAATTAATATTATTAACGCCATCAATTTGTATAATTACAAAGCAATTTTTAATTTTGTTTTCCTACTGTAATATCGATTTGTATCCTTTGTGTTCTACCTATATACACAAATAATTAAAATTAAAATTAAATAAAAATATGGCCGTTTATATTTTGACGTGTGAGTTCATTAAGCAAACATGTGCATTCACAGAGATAACTTTATTTAATATGATATAAAATATATTTAAATGGATATGTAAATTTGAAAAGAAATACTTAATAACAAATGGGTATTGTAATGGTAGTGACCCGTGAGGATTTGAATAAACATTTTAGAATATACAAACTTTTTCCAAATACACGGGATATAAATAATTTTGTACTTGAGATTGGGATACAATGAAAGAAACGTGCACTACAGTTGAAATGTGTACGACAAAAGAAGTTATTCGTGTCATGATTGATCGTAATTCGAAAAAAACAATAGTAAAGTTACGAAAATATCTAGTGTATCAGATTTTATGTAGCTTGAATGGAAGGTCATGCAAATGTACAGAACAAACTTTAGCATAAGTTTGAAATGAGATATGAATATACATAAGATTCACTAAATTGAGGTGATAGAGAGATAATGCATATAGTAATTACCAATGAGATAGTGCACATAATTTTGTACAATGCAAAGGAATAACAAAATGTAGAAACATGAAGCTCCACTAAATTGACACAACACATTTAAAATTTTGAAGAGACAAAGCATTATAAATTTATCACTTGTTCCATATAGTATTAAGAGCTAAAGCTTATAATTGAAATTTACATATGTATTTTGAGGTTGATTTACAAAAGATCATTCCGGTCATATTACCAGGCATGCCAAAATCTAGTGTTATCGGAATGGCTAGGTGCTTATAAAGAAGATTTCCAGGCTGCGTTCAAACCGAGTACTTCGAGGACTTCTCTTTTTTCTATAACTGCCTTAGATTTAGATCTAAGCTTGAAAAATTAATACTGAAAATAGGCCGCAAAAAGCTCCATATCAGTGAGCGTATTGGTTCGAAAGTGTCGGTTCTAAAGCTTCACCGTCAGCTCATTCAAAAGACAAAATAATGCACCGTAGGAAAATTATAAAAAAATGCAGCTCATGAAAGGTTTGATAGCAGAAAGTCGGTTTAAAAATTCATAACAGCATTACATAGCAAGTGCAGAGGGTATGTACAACACCAAAAAATAAACTACAATAGCAGTGGAAAGGCAGAGTGGAAAGACAGCATAACGCAGGAAAATTAAAAAGAGAATTGCCATCAGAAAGATTACATAACAGACTCTAACAAATTCATAACAAAACGACAACGGAATCCAACTGTATCTGCATGTAACACCCCAATTCCCACCGCGAATAAATAATACATAAATAAAATCAGAGTAACTAAAAATTTATTTTTCCGACGGGAACATGAATGTCACATTTAAATAAACAAAACATCATCCCTGCTCATAAATTTGATACATAGCATAAAATAGATTACCCTCAATTGGGAAACTTTTCCATATAAAGGTAATACCAAATATATTCAACAATTATATACATAAATAACATAATCGTTTCCCCGACTCCCGTGCTACGTATCAGAGCAGACACCAAGACCGACAACAGAACGGAGGACTAATCTTCACAAAAAGACCTCCAGCAACTCTAATCTGCAATGCCTCATAGAGCATTATAAAACAGCAGAAGGGTGAGAAATATTATCATAATAACAATGCATATAATCATATATCTTAGCACAAAAGTATACACATAACACATTCTCACCATTCTACCATTCCACATAAACATACATATTATATTCATTCTTCAATGCATCATTACAACGATACAATTCTTATCACAATTCATCACATCTCATTCAATATACATCGCAAGGCATATATATATATATATATATATATATATATATATATATATATATATATATATATATATATAACCAAGCATACTCCTCATAATGCTTATCATTCAACATAAACACACATATTCATGTTTATCCATCCGTGCACACCTGCACAATTCTACTCATTCCACATCAACATATACATATATATGTTTATTCACCAATGCATCATTTAAAGATGAGAAATGCAAATCATAGAGACCGACTCACGACTCTATGCAAATGCAATGCGGGTACCGACTCAATCATCACTAGTTCACTCAGGAACTCTGCTGGAACCATCGCTCGTTACCGAAGTAACTCCCCGTCGGGCATACGATGTTCACCCATTGCTCACACCTCACATGGGCACACAATGTTTATGGATCGCTCACACCCCACATGGGCACACGACCCGATCGCTCACACCCCACACGCGGGCACACGATCTGATTGCTCATACCTCACCTAGGCACGCAATCCGATTGCTCACACATCACATAGGCACACAATCGTTCTTAATCATCGCTCACACCTCACATAGGCACACGACGATACAACGGATTCTCATTAGAATCGCTCAACACAAGAATGTACTTCATTATGCTTCACATGCAAAATGACTCAAGACATTCTTGAAATGCATACATATTCACAATATATATTCATGCATTCATCTCATACAATCACATACAATCTATATACATTCACATCAATGCACTATTGTATGATTCGCATTCAAACACACAATCAAAACGGTAAAAGTCGCTAAATAGCACTATTCCCGACTTTCTGACATAATAAAATCGGCCAACAGTTTCCACACCATCATAATCATAAAGTACAGCTCAATAGCTTTCCAACGATATAAAGAACGCCTAAATCGAAGTTACGGTTCGAGAATTATGAATCGTTAAAAGAAAAGAAAATTTTATGAAAAAAACAAAAGCGCCCGGCGACAGGGGAGTTTCGCCCGGCGACGCTTCGTTTTCGCCTTCGCTTCGCCCGGCGAAGGAGGGGCGAAGGAAATTCCCCCAGACGTGAATCAAACCAGTAGCTTGGCACCCTCGCGCCGCTCATTTTCGCCCGGCGAAGGAACAACCGCCCGGCGCTCTGCACCAGAAGCAGAATTTCTGCTTCGTTTTCACTGTTCCAAAATCCCCAAAAATTCCATTTTCTCCCCTAATTCACTTCCAACAGCAAAACAATTCATAACAATGATTCATAAACATGTGGAGATTATACAACACAAATTATATCGGTTTTTATCCGCGAAAACATCGATTTCTACCATTTTCTACACCAATGGGTTTATACCCCAAAACTCATGAAAATCAACAAAAATCCACAATACAATCATACATAATCATACACATTGTAAAAATACCAAGATTTCACACCCTTACCCGATTATTCGCGATTGAAACGGAGTAATCTTTGATTTTCCTCTTTTCCTCTTTTTCTCCTCTTCTTTCTCTTCTATTCCCTTTCTTTCTCTTCTTTTTCTTTTTCTTTCTCTTTCTCTCATTTTCTCTCTCTCTCTCTCTCTTTCTATTTATAAAAATATCTACCCCCTAAAAAGACCAAAATACCCCTACACTCAAATATCTCGCAGACGCTCTCAAAACGCGATAAAACATAATCACGATGAAAAATAATATATTCTCAAATAAAAGTCAAGAATAAAATAATATAATAATAAAAATAATTAAATCGACTCGATTAATTAAATAAGATGAAACCGGAGCGTTACAACTCTCCTCCACTTAGACATTTTCGTCCTCGAAAATATACTGAGACGAACAACTCCGGACACGACTCTCGCATCCGACTAACAAACCAACATGCCAACAAAAAGGCACACCAGAAATAACACAACAACAACAACGACAAGATGCAAAGCCCATACAATGCACTTGACGACCAACTCACAACTCAAGGAAAACCACGATGCCAACACACAGGTTCACTCTAGAACCGAAACACAACAAGATCGTTACCATCACCACAGATAACACTCCCCTAATTCACCACAAGAAATTAGCCACACACACTCAAACCATCACGATGGAAACGAGGCAACAACACAAACAAGAACACAAGTTCTACGACACAACATCGATTCCACAACCTCTACAAAACCAGAATACCAACGTCCTTGTCACACAACCTTATTACAACAATGCTACGATTCCCAATCGAACATATAACCAAAACATCCATCTACATAGTAGCCCATGAATAATATTTAAACCTTTCACCTAACACTTCCATTCTGAAACGTCCAATGGTCTCATCATTCCTACATGTTCTCAATGTTCAACCTATGAACTCTTACAAGTCCCACACGTAAATACAAAATGTGCCACCTCACGCTTCCGCTGAGCACTCTGATTACTCGCAACCATCAAAACTATCAATTTCATGTCCAAAGTCTAACTCTTTCTCATATTCGCCAAAAATCACTGTTCACTTTAATATTACCAACCTCACACTCTCCTGTGTTATCTCATACACCATACACAAGTCTCGGAATTGCTCAAATAATTCTAACTCCCTGACCATCAAAATAGACATGCATAGAAATTTCCGACTTAACTTTTCAGGCACAACAACAGCTTTTCCCCGAAGGATAATCCAAGCCAAATTCATAGCTCATCACGAACTCTAACCATCCTTGTTGTCTCATACTCTATTCCTTTAGACCAAACAAGTACTCAATATCCTTGCGATTACCAAACACTTCGAACCTAGAACCATAAAGATAATACCTCCAACTATTCCAACACAATACCACCGCAACCACTTCCAAATCCATAATAATACAGATCCTTTTATAAATCCTCAATTGTCGTAAAGCATAAGCCACGACTTTACCCTCTTGCATTACCACGTTGACTAAACTCATCAAAGACACATCTCAATACCCCACAACCGGTTTATTAGGATCACACAAAATCAAAGCTGAAACCGTAGACAACTTCTACTCCAGCTCACCAAAACTTACTCACAACGAACATCCAAACAAACGACTCACCCTTTGTAAGTCAACTGAAATACCAGAAGTACGAACTTAACAAAGTCTTCCATAACCTGTAATAACAACCAACTGAGCCCAAAAGTTTCTAATCTCCTTAACTAACTTCAGAGCCTCTCATGTAGAACTACATCTACCTCTGATGGATCCATTAACCATACTCTCATCTGAAATAACATTTCCAAGAAACTAACCCTTTTCAACCAAAATTCTCACTCGAATAACTTAACATAAAACTTCGTCTCTTTTCAACACTTGTAATTCAAATCTCAAACACTTTACTCATTCTTCCTCTGAGTTTATAACAAATCCAAATATCCTCAATCGAAACCACTACGAACTTATCCAATTAAATATGGAAGATACGATTTCTCTACTCCATAAACATTAGAGACGCGTTACTAACACCAAATACCATCACTGTACGTTGCAATTCCCAACCAAAATCCAAAAGATATAAATCCTTAAAGCTTTCGCAAAACTTTTCACTGGGTAACTGGTTACTCACATACAAGCTTAACCGAGTAAATAACAACCTATTCCGAGGATAACAAACCTAACCAGCCACATTAAATCGATCAAAGCCTCAACTCACACAATTCACCACTCTTATCAAACATTCCAAACAATTGTAATTCACTCAAACTCAACCAAACCATTCTAGTCATCTGTTCATGAAAGTGGACACTTATTCTCAATCATTACCTTATTCAACTGTTAGTAATCCATACCCAATTTCTTCTCCTGACCGTCCAATTCCGCAATTCCAACATGTATCAACAACCAACCAAAAAGAATTCCCAATCACAATGTTACATCCACCCACAAGGGTTTCCTCACAATTTCCATTAATGCCTTAAAACTCCAAAGACTCCAAACCCACCAGAACTCTAAGTTTGCTGTCCATAGTCTCAATACCATTATACTTGTTATTCCATTCCATCCTTTTGTTACCAACAATACTGGAGCTCTCTAAGACAACACCTTAATGTTCCATCCAAAAACACATCTGAAAACTATGCCCAACTGACGGCCCATCACTGCGACTTCCTGCCAATTCCCAGAACACTACCATCACAGACAAAACAAACATCTTATTCCCATCTACTAAGAGTTTCCTACTCACTTAGCAGATATAAACCTCAACTATTCACCTTCGTCCAATTAAGTTCAATCTCTACTCTCTGTGAAACAGTCCTTAAATAAAACCCAATCATTCTCTCTCAATGACTTCCCAACTGGACTAACATACCAAAACCTCTAATCTATTTCATCTTCCGATATTAGCATCTTCATCGACTCATCAAAACAATCTGTAATCATCTCCTTAAATTCCAAACAACTCATTTCACACACTATCAAAGCCGGAAAGACCCGCCTATTCCATCCAACATAATTTCCGTCTGCTATCAACAAGAGATTAAGGGTGATCAGTTCCTCAATTTGTCAATAGACAGCCGACAATCATGATGAGGCATAAACCATCTTTACCAAACTATAATAGCCTTTCTTGCATCCCATACCCAAAACTACCTAAGGCACAAATCCTTAGTTGACATAAACCTTACCTCCGCATTTCTTACGGAATCGGGAACAACACTGTCCAAACAACACTTACAATCTTGCAATTCACAACACACTGAGCCAGCGCTCCACACCTGAAGCAACATGGAGAAGTATCAGCTTCTCCCCCACTTATCTCATTCTAACACCTGGAGGCAAAAGATTAGGAAACCAGAAAGTACCGACAGTGCTCCACACACATATCACGTACTAAGGGACAACCAACAACATCGCCAGTATTCAACTGTCACACCAACTGACTCAACAACTTGGTCGGACGGACCGACCTGCTCTGATACCACTAATGTAACACCCCAATTCCCACCGCGAATAAATAATACATAAATAAAATCAGAGTAACTAAAAATTTATTTTTCCGACGGGAACAAGAATGTCACATTTAAATAAACAAAACATCATCCCTGCTCATAAATTTGATACATAGCATAAAATAGATTACCCTCAATTGGGAAACTTTTCCATATAAAGGTAATACCAAATATATTCAACAATTATATACATAAATAACATAATCGTTTCCCCGACTCCCGTGCTACGTATCAGAGCAGACACCAAGACCGACAACAGAACGGAGGACTAATCTTCACAAAAAGACCTCCAGCAACTCTAATCTGCAATGCCTCATAGAGCATTATAAAACAGCAGAAGGGTGAGAAATATTATCATAATAACAATGCATATAATCATATATCTCAGCACAAAAGTATACACATAACACATTCTCACCATTCTACCATTCCACATAAACATACATATTATATTCATTCTTCAATGCATCATTACAACGATACAATTCTTATCACAATTCATCACATCTCATTCAATATACATCGCAAGGCATATATATATATATATATATATATATATATATATATATATATATAACCAAGCATACTCCTCATAATGCTTATCATTCAACATAAACACACATATTCATGTTTATCCATCCGTGCACACCTGCACAATTCTACTCATTCCACATCAACATATACATATATATGTTTATTCACCAATGCATCATTTAAAGATGAGAAATGCAAATCATAGAGACCGACTCACGACTCTATGCAAATGCAATGCGGTACCGACTCAATCATCACTAGTTCACTCAGGAACTCTGCTGGAACCATCGCTCGTTACCGAAGTAACTCCCCGTCGGGCATACGATGTTCACCCATTGCTCACACCCCACATGGGCACACAATGTTTATGGATCGCTCACATCCCACATGGGCACACGACCCGATCGCTCACACCCCACACGCGGGCACACGATCTGATTGCTCATACCTCACCTAGGCACACAATCCGATTGCTCACACCTCACATAGGCACACAATCGTTCTTAATCATCGCTCACACCTCACATAGGCACACGACGATACAACGGATTCCCATTAGAATCGCTCAACACAAGAATGTACTTCATTATGCTTCACATGCAAAATGACTCAAGACATTCTTGAAATGCATACATATTCACAATATATATTCATGCATTCATCTCATACAATCACATACAATCTATATACATTCACATCAATGCACTATTGTATGATTCGCATTCAAACACACAATCAAAACGGTAAAAGTCGCTAAATAGCACTATTCCCTACTTTCCGACATAATAAAATCGGCCAACAGTTTCCACACCATCATAATCATAAAGTACAGCTCAATAGCTTTCCAACGATATAAAGAACGCCTAAATCGGAGTTACGGTTCGAGAATTATGAATCGTTAAAAGAAAAGAAAATTTTATGAAAAAAACAAAAGCGCCCGGCGACAGGGGAGTTTCGCCCGGCGACGCTTCGTTTTCGCCTTCCCTTCGCCCGGCGAAGGAGGGGCGAAGGAAATTCCCCCAGACGTGAATCAAACCAGTAGCTTGGCACCCTCGCGCCGCTCATTTTCGCCCGGCGAAGGAACAACCGCCCGGCGCTCTGGGCCTTTCGCCCGGCGCTCTGCACCAGAAGCAGAATTTCTGCTTCGTTTTCACTGTTCCAAAATCCCCAAAAATTCCATTTTCTCCCCTAATTCACTTCCAACAGCAAAACAATTCATAGCAATGATTCATAAACATGTGGAGATTATACAACACAAATTATATCGGTTTCTATCCGCGAAAACATCGATTTCTACCATTTTCTACACCAATGGGTTTATACCCCAAAACTCATGAAAATCAACAAAAATCCACAATACAATCATACATAATCATACACATTGTTAAGATAACAAGATTTCACACCCTTACCCGATTATTCGCGATTGAAACAGAGTAATCTTTGATTTTCCTCTTTTCCTCTTTTTCTCTTCTTCTTTCTCTTCTATTCCCTTTCTTTCTCTTCTTTTTCTTTTTCTTTCTCTTTCTCTCATTTTCTCTCTCTCTTTCTATTTATAAAAATATCTACCCCCTAAAAAGACCAAAATACCCCTACACTCAAATATCTCGCAAACGCTCTCAAAACGCGATAAAACATAATCACGATGAAAAATAATATATTCTCAAATAAAAGTCAAGAATAAAATAATATAATAATAAAAATAATTAAATCGACTCGATTAATTAAATAAGACGAAACCGGGGCGTTACACTGCACGCTTCAATATCTTCTTCTCACTTTCACACTTCAAGATCTTGACACTACAGAAATATGTTCAGCACTGTTTCGATTCAATTTTAAGCATCATCAACATCTTAAGAATAATAAATTGTGTTTGATGAAGTTATATGAAATTATAAATAGTGACATTTTAAAAAATACTTCATTGTTCATGAGTCTTTTGCTTGCAATAATCACAGAGATCGCAGAAATTCAAGATGTTCGCAACGTTTCTTTCATTATTACTTTTATCAACCTTTCAACATGATGTTTCTAACAACAAAAATACAATCCAATTCTAAAGTCAAAAATATAAAACGGTCAAGCATTTTCAAGACTAATGGAGCTGTAACAATACATTGAAAACCAGAGTTGAACCCGTGGAAACTGAAGATCCAACATCTCTCCCACAATCCTATTTTGATTTCGAAAACGCCGAAGAGAATAAGTGTGTTGTTTACCTCACTCTTCTTTTTGGGGTTTTGATCTGGCAGGCTTTCCAGGTTTGATTACTTTACCGAGAAGGATGATAACAACCGGAAGAATGGTTCCGATAAAATACACACTTCCGTATGAGACAAGAGTTTCATGCAGACTTAATACCTATTCAAACACAACAAAACAGATAGAAAACTTGTAAAAAAAAATCTTTGAATTGATGTAAATATGGGCAAACAATACCTGTTTTCTTTGTAATTCCTCGTTTACTTCATTAAGTTTTGCAACTTCATCCTCTAGTTCAACAGTGTAGGCCTTCCATTTATAAGAAACAAAAGTTAGAAGTTGTAAAAATGGCATCGTCTCACACATTCAAGAACTTAAATGACTATATACTTGATAAGAATGCGTAAATGAGTAAATGAAATGCTAACCTGTTTGCGACAGTTTACGATAAGAATGCGTAATGAGTAAATGAAATGCTAAATTATGCTTCGTAATTATGTCTAGCGACAATTTACTTCCCGGAGAAGCAATAAGAACAAAAAGGAAGCATGGCAGCAAGAAATGACAAACATTATAACTGTGTCTGTGTAAAAGTATGATTCTGCAACTTATAAAGGTATGATCCACGTGACATCAGCACTTACCATAAGGATCACAACATATATAGTACCTCAACCTTCAAAGGATCACAACATAGTTAATAATGTAGAACATGTTATAGATTGCCAGTTGAAGTATTAAACATCTCCAAAACGCATGTATCAGTCACGGCAACCATACTATCTGTTGTGCCCCTGCGTCTTTTCATCATCATTCTTTAATTATTCTTTCACGTGTCTTCTCAACACATGAGGGTGCTGGTCGAAAAATGACAAATAACAAATTGAAAAATAAGTGTGTTTGGTACAATGCTGACCTGCTGGGACATGTTCGATGCCCTGTATCAAGCCATTTCCTAATGCAAGCTCGTTCATATGTCTGCAGAGAGGGTGAATAATAGGATTAAAAAGTGTCTAAACATGAAATTTTTCTAAATAATATCATACAAACAGGAATTGGTTCAGATATACCTAATTCAGGTAATTGGTTCTGGTGCAAACAGGAAAAAACAGTATGATATGAGATTTCAAATGTTAAGAATGTCATGAAAAGGCTATGAATACAAAAAGCACTTTTACAAATAACATACCAAAGCTTGATTGCCTTGTTCATTTGGAATTTGTGGCAGAGTATTCATCTGGGCAACAGAGAACACAATGTTAGGGAAAGTGAGAAACCTATGGAAGACAAACCTGGAACAACACCAAACACATTACATTCACAGTACAGTCTTTGCTTCACCCGCCTTCCATTTACATCGCTGCCATCGAACATTGCTTCGTTCCTATGCTTGCATAAAAAGTCCGAATGCTCGGTAAATCTTGCATAAAAAGTATGAATGCTCCGAATGCATATTATTAAGCTTGTAAACAAAATAATAGAACTGTAATATCATCATTATTCATAAAAATTTTCTATTACACAAATAAAGAAAGATGATTAGAGAATTTTTCTTCTTTGTATATTATTTTTTCCAATACTTACTATTTTGCAATATATATATATATATATATATATATATATATATATATATATATATATATATATATATATATATATATGAACGTTCATATAACAAAGTTCTTATAACTGCAACTTGCCAAGAATTGAAATATGTTACCTGTCTTTTCTTCAACATGCTGCACCATTATCCCATAACCCTTCGTTCACTGCCAAACATAACCAACGTGAATAAAAAAACCAGATCAATACAATCATCTAGAAACCTAAAAACCTAAAGAATATTGTAAATCAGGTTATATGAACTATAAACTATGATCATAGGTAATTTCAAAAAAGTATCTATAAACATCAAAAGCACTTGACTTGTGTTATAGAGCTTGATAAGAATGATACGTCTTGAGCAATATGAGCATCAAGAGCACTTAAAGGATCATCGAATATATATACATCAGAATTTGAATATACAACTCTAGCTAAAGAAACTCTTTGCTTTTCTCCACCACTAATATTGACTCCTCTTTCTCCAATCTCCGAAAAATTGCGTCCCTGAAAAGAATCAAATTCAGACACGGTCACGCAATAATAAATTAAACATCAATCTTTCATTAACAACTTTATGAATGAGGAAAAAAGATCTAACCTTGGAAGTTTTGATGAAATGAGTTCCAGAGCAAGAGATAAACATATAAAAACGAAAGGAGTTAGAGTAGTGAAATAAATGGAGGTTGAAGAAGAAGGAGTTGGAGAAAAATACCTGATACTGTTGAAGAAGGAACTTGAAGAAGGTGGTGAAAGCAGCGACTGCGCTAGGGTTTATGGAAAAAATAGAGAGAAGAGAGAAAGGGGGCGGCGACGGGGGGTTGGGTTTAGGGTTTGTTGGGAAACTGAGAGAACAAAGAGAGGGAAAATGGGAGATGAAGTTGATGGAAGAGAGAAAACGGGAAACTGAGAAAGGGGGCGGCGGCGGGGGTTCATGTTTAGGGTTTGTGGGAAGCTGAGAGATGGAAGAGAGAAAACGGGAGAGAGAACGGGAGCAATGCTGTGTAATTTGAAAAATGACTTGCATGCATTAGATGAGTGGTGTGTTGAAGGGAAAAACAATATTTTAATTGGGACCAGTATGGAGTCAACACTTGGCAGCTAATGAGGAAAATGAAGTAAACTTTTTAGGTGAATTTGTGAGTTACAGAAATGTCCTTAGCTTAGTGTTAATTTTTTGAATGGAAAGGATAAATTAGGCAGTTTGGTCAACTTATAAGTAATTGGTAGATAGTATATATATATATATATATATATATATATATATATATATATATAATCAAAATAGTCGGAGCAGAGATTGAAACTTTTACAGCATTCTATAATAGCGTACTTAATTTCAAAGAGCACTCAAGGTTTATTTCAATTTGGGCCAATACCAATGAGAAACGCTTACAAGCTACTAATAATGGGAATAGAAAAATTCTTACTCAGTTTTATAACCAATTGTTATAGCCAAAAAAGAAAGAATTTGGTATATAAATGAGACCTTTAAATAATGATAGAGAGAGATGGAAACCTACTTTTCACAAAACAAGTATGAATTTGTGTGGTGATGAACAATTCATGAGGTTATTTCTTTATTTAGGTTTGATGTTGAATGTGATGGACTTTTGGGGTACATTGTTTTTCCATAATTGGAATGAATTTAGGGCTCCAACGCTAACTCTTTACCAACTTGTGTGAATCATGGTGTTTGTTTTGTTGTGACTAACATACCCTTTTTGCTAAACTAAGAAGGGTGGCTATAGAGTTGAATAACTCATATTCATTTAGTTTTGCATGTATTTTGAACTTTACTCATTCCATCCCTCATACACTAAGTTGAGTGAAAGAAATGCAATTTATATTGTGTTTTTATAGGTTAGGTGTATTTAATATGGATTAAGTTTTTTTTTTTCCACCGATGGACTTTATAACTTTTGGTAAAAAAAAATAAATTTTGAAAAGAAAAAATTAATGTTGTATTGCTTAAAATGGTAAATATAATATATTTAATTTCAAAAATGTTTTAAAATGAAATATTAAGAATTTTTTTTAAAAATATTTACAAGAGTAAAAAATATCGCAAAATAAACTTGTAGAATAACATAAATTAACAACATAATAAATTAATTGAATCGAAGAGTAAAGGTCTAAAGTTTGTCACGTTTTTTAAAAATTAAATTATTGATAGAAATTTAAATCGTGTCTTATCTTCAAGTATATGATCTCATTATCTACTCATAGTAAAAATTAAAACACTTATATTATCAATTTTGTCAGTTCACACCCATTTTAATTGATAGTGTTCGGATTGGGTTGAGTTCAAACCCAAAAACTCAATCCGGCCCAAACCACATGTCTATAATGAAGATCTAATTTTGACCATTATATTATCAATTTTGTCAGGTTGCAGATTTAAAAAATTTTACCCCTTACTCATATAATTATACCTACACTCCTAAAAAAAAAATTTTATGACCAAAATACCCTTGTATAAATAGTTAAAACTCAGAAATTTTTCCATTTTTCACTTTCCACACTTTTAAGTCATCCGGAGAAGATTTGGAGCATTGCATTCCGGAACACCTTCAACAAGTCTTCTGGTTCACATTTTCATTTCCGGAACACATAACAAAAGTCATCCGATGCATTTTACATTACCGGAACACATCAAGTAAGTCTTCCGGTAGTCTTTTTGTTCTGGAACTCATGGATAATGTCTTCCGGTTCAAGTAATTTATGAGTTTGCTTTCCAGAACTCTTTAGTGAAGTGTTCTGGAACGCTTCCAAAACATTTCAAACCGGAACTCTTTACTAAAGTGTTCCGGAATGCTCTTTCTTTTTCTTTTTTTTTTAATATTTGATATTTATGTTTTTATTTTAACAGTGGCGCGCACACGAGGCAGAGACGGTTTGATCCTTAGGCGTGGGCTAGGACGGGGCGAATCATCGCGGGTGGCTGAGGAAGAGCATACTGGTGCATCTGCTTCAGCAGCGCAACCCGTTGGATATCCAGGAGGACCGTACGATACCTCTCTTTTGATTACGTACGAACATCATGTTGCTTCGGTGAGGTAAATAAACTACTATTATTTGATATTGAATAAAAGTTGAATTTGTTATGTTGTAATTTATAATATATTTACGTTTAATTGTTTTCAGGAGAGGGGTTCGAAGAAAGAGCTGAAGGTAGCAGGACATGGGTTGAAGCTGGCTCAGAGGGTTCCACAGCTTCTTCCTAGAGAGATGGAGAATTTGATAGCTCACTCTGGTTTAACTTCACTTCAGAGGACCAGTATGTCGAAGATAGATACGGACCTGGTATCTGCATTTGTGGAGAGATGGCATCTAGAGACATCTTCATTTCACATGTCGTTTGGTGAGATGACGATTACTCTGGATGACGTCTCTTGTCTTCTTCACTTGTCCATCAAGGGAGTCTTCTGGAGCCCTCAAGATATCAGCGAAGGGCTTGCTGTTGATTGGGCAGTTGATTACCTGGGAGTTTCACGGAGAGAGGCACAGAAACATGTCCGTGAATGCAGAGGTTCTTATTATAAGCTGGAGTGGTTATACGATCTATTCGTCGAGCACAGAGTCACTTCTAATTGGACATTAGCGACTAGATCATATTTGCTGATGTTAGTGGGTTGTACCATTTTTGCGGATAAGACATTTACGCTTGTGGAGGCACGATACCTTGGGTTATTTATGGACTTGGGGGCCTTATCCGGATACAGTTGGGGAGCAGCTGCGTTGGCTACCCTTTATAGACATCTCGGAGATGCTTCCATGTTCAGTTGTAAGCAGCTCGGTGGTTATCCGACTCTCCTACAGGTATTTATTTTAATTGAGTTTATTTTCGTGTAATTAATTTTATTTAGTATATTAATTTTATTTTTCTAGTTTATTATGTTATAATTAATTATTTTAGATTAACTAATAGTATTTATTTTGTAACAGTGCTGGATTCATGAGTATTTCCTAGAACTTAGAAGAAAAGGAGAGAATTGGACACCAGCTACTAATTTTGGTCTCCCTCGAGCGATGAGATGGTCCTATAAGCAAGGTGTCCTGAAGGTGGATGACTTGCGACCTATTCTGGATGAGCTGACACCTGACGATGTCATATGGCGCCCGTTTGAGGACCATAGAGCATGGCGGCAGTTTGATGAGTTGTGTCTGTATAGGGGGTGTCTGAGGTGGGGTGACATTATTGTACCATACTTGCCTGACAGATGTATGCGTCAGTTTGGATATAGGCAGTATGTTCCACCTCCACCTCTTGATTATACGATGGCTGGTGATATTGATGTTGAGTGGATTAGTTACCATCAGAGTGTTGCAGATGTGATTCGTCCGACAACACTAGCCACCACCCCATTTGAGACAGTTGATGGATATCTTCAGTGGTATTATCGTGTTTCGCATCCTCGTCTCATACCGCCCCGTTTTGACGCGCCAAGAGAGGTGCCAGTTCCCGTTTACGATGCAGGACCATCTGATCCTAGCTGGGCTGTGTTTCTTCATTGATTCATCGTTATCTTCAGCGAGCTGGTGCTGAAGAGGATGATCCACAGTTTGCTGACTTGTTCGAGGCTTTACAGATTGCTCGTAATCATTGACTTATATTTATGTTTATGTTTATTTAGACTATGTCACTTATGTTTATGCTTATGTATTAACCTTTAGACTCTATTGTATTAACCTTTAGACTTTATTGTATTAACCTTTAAAATGAATAACTTGTTAATCACAGCGTCTATTATTTAGCTTTAAAATGAATAACTTGAAATAATAAATGAATAACATAATTTATATTTCATAATGCGTTGGTAATATGGGCGTAAGTTGTTGCCAATGTTGTAGTCGTGCTGCAAATCCTATCATCCAAGATGTTGCTTCTGTAGAACGAAACTTCTTCCAATCTACTGTCACTGGTGGCAATGGAAACCCTTCTTTCATGTTTACCTGAACAAAAAAAAAATCAAAAAGTTAAGTAAAAATAATTAGAATTATTTGGTTAGTCACATTAACTAAAAAACTAAGTAAAAATAACTAAGTACCTGAACCCAGTGATTCTCGTTTACAAAACCAATGCAATAAAAGGATACATTTGGTGAAAATGAGGTTGTCATAGGGAAGAAAGTCAAGCATTCAAACCCTAAACAGACAAGTACAACATTATAACGATTCGTTATCAAGTAACCCATATCTGGTAGAGTCAACCATTTCTGTGGTGGTTGAGGACCAAATGCCTCTATCATCAAAGATTCCCTCACTCCTGCTAACCGTTCACCAAATAAATTGGCATACAAACTTGATCTTTCGTTATGTATTATTTCCATCCCAAGTCTCGACGAACCATTGGCGAACCATCTTCACCATATCCATGCAATGAAGCAATGACTCTAAATCCACAATTACCATCTGATACAACATTAACTACATCATCAATATACGACCTGATGTGATTAGGAAACTGAAGGATGAACTGCTTAGATGACTGTGAAGATTTTGATATTTTCAACTTCTTCGAAGCCTGTGATGCCTGAGATTTCTTCTCTGAAGATTGTGATAATTTCAACTTCTTTGAAGTTTATGATGGTTGAGATTGTTTATGTGAAGATTGAGATGCTTGATCAACATACTCATGATACGAAGGGTCCCTATAAACATCATACCCTACTGGTTTTTTGCCTTTCTTCTTGACCCCCCCCTTTGGTTTTTATTTTCTCAGGTGGTGGACAGAAAGAAGTCATTGTGGGAAAGGCAAGTTCAAAAACCCTACTTTTTAATGCCTTTTTCCCAACAATATCTAGTGACCTAAACCTTTTCCATAACTCGTCTATTGCCCTACTCATATCCACCTCTGATCCATCATCTACCTCTTCCTCCAACTTACCTTCTATACTTAGTTTCTTCTAATGTACATGCACAGCATCTATTGGTATCGATATACCACCAATTCTATATCCTGTCAACTCACAAGCACAAGGTAATCCATAGGTTGTTCTAAGAGTACAACGACATATTTCCTTGTTAGTTCCTACATAATCAACCCGTGTTAACTCTTTAGCAATACGTCTCAATGCAGCTCGAGACACTGAACCCCGTAAGTTATTGTAAAACGGACCTACGTGGGCATGCTCAACTTCATAAAAACTCTTTTGAAAAGAAGCTCTAATGTTGCCAAGCTGTAACTTTAAGTTGTCATTCATAGCCTCCCAACATTTGACCATGTCACCAATACTGTTCCCCAACATATACTTTAACTTCCAATGAGCAGACTCAACCCTAAAAAATAATGCATATTAAAAATACAAAAATACAAAAAAAACATACAATTTAGAAATACTTAGAAAAAATATACAATTTAGAAATAATTAAAAAAAAAACATACCTATTAGTCGTCATGTTACCCAAATGTAGCACTTGATCAATCCATGCTCCAACAAATCTTTGTCTATGTGGTGTCAACCATGTGTCCTTCACATAATCAATAAATTCATTACATTCAACACACGTCTGCTCAAGTAGCTTCAACCGTTGATCATACTCAATCTCATCACTAGCCCATACAACTTCAGTCCATAATTGGTCAATTGTCTCTTGCTTTTCACGAGCCACGTATTGTTTCCGTTTTGCACCAACATTTTTGTTAATATGAAATCGACATAGCAAATTGATCGACCTTGGAAACACAGTTTCAATGGCTTTCATCAAGGCAAGATATCTATATGTCACAATCACTTGTGGACACAAATCTTTCTTCACAAACAATTGTTTAAGCTTATCTAATACCCAACAAAATGTCTCAGTCTGCTCTGACTCAATATACGCAAATGCGACAGCAAAAGTCAACTCGGTTGATGTCATGCCAACAATTTCAAACAGCGGTTGCCTATATTTATTTGTGTTATCCGAGTGACATTATCTGGATCTTGCTCTTGCAAGGAAAGCAATATATGTCTAGGTGGAACCTTTCTCTTTGTCAAATCAACAACATGTTGCTTCTGATCCGCTGTCAACCTACCGACAAATGCGTGACCTTCTAATGTATCAGGCAGACCATGGTTATGAACTCCACATTTTACATCAACCTTCCATCCAGACCCATCTTTCGCCGGAGTCGACCTGATTTTAAATGGGCATCCACATTTTTTCGTTGCACTTTGGGTTCCACTACGACTATCCTTGTGTTTCCCACCTTTATCACAACCAAATATTAATTTGTTACTTCTTCCTCTCTTGCCTGTTTCAATATCTGAACGAGTGATGATAACTGTTACTTTATTCTGAATTCCAATCTCTTTAATCCATCTTATCACCTCTTCACGTGTACCAAATCTTTGATTAGTTGAAAAAGCATCAGACGTATCTACACATATTTGATCTTTATCGCTTATTTGCAGAGGAATTTCTTTACCTACATAAAAAAAAATAGAATTACGAAAACAAACCGGAAGACTTACTTGAAGTGTTCCGGTGAACAAATAAAACAAACCGGAAGACTCACAACAAGTATTCTGGTTCACATTTCAAACAAACCGGAAGACTTGATGATAGTGTTCCGGTTAAGCAAAACCAAGTCTATAAACCAGGAGTCTTTTAACAAGTCTTCCGGTACGTACTATTTAATTTATCGGAACTCTTATCAATAGTCTTCCGGTTTGAAAATTTGCTTACCGGAAGTCATTTTGTATGTGTTCCGGAACGAGCAAAATGAGATAAATTTTTTTATCTCTGACACACGTCTGACAATGAACAGTAACAGTAAAAAATAATAAAATAATAAAATAATTAAAATTAACCAGGGATAGAATTGGTATTTTTTTAAAAATGTAGGGGTATGGGTATAATTGTAGGGATATTGGGTAAAATTTTCTCCATTTTAATGGTTATTCAATAGCCCATTTTAATTTTTGATCCATATGTTTTTTGAAATGATATTTTTTTGAATTTTTAAGCTAAAATTTTGGGCCATTTATTGGGTTTTTTCTTCATTTAGTCCAAACCATAGTTTGATTTTCTAAATATTCCAAGTTCTTTTCCAACTTCATTTAGCCAATATTTTTCTTCATTTAGTCCAACAATGACATTTATTCTAAATATTACAATTTCTTCACCAACTTGATGGAGAAAAAAAAATATAATCAAACCCAACAATTATTTAGAAATATATAAATTATAGTATTAAATCATCAATATTAAATATAAAATAAATATGAATAAATTACTTTAATTAATTATAATAATAAATCAACCAAATTACAATATAATATAAATATCATAAATGACAAATCATTTAATAGCTCTTGTTTCTCCACAAAAGATACAACGCATATAATCAGTAAACATAACAATAAATAATACGTGAAAAAAAAAAAAAAAAAATATATATATATATATATATATATATATATATATTATTTTAAAAAGAATCCTAAGAATTCTTCACAAAAATATATTATACTTTGGAAAATCAATATTCCTCACTAAGGCAAGAAAATGTTTATTTAAACCAATAACAAAAACTAAGCAAACAACAACACTGGTGATTTTATTTAGTTTTACCATTAATCAACTCTAAAATCAAATGAGGAAATATAAGTCATTTAAATAAGTAGAAAAAGAAATATAGGAGCGAAGCGTTTAAAATAGTCTAGACATTATAACCTATGAAAAATGAAACAGATAAAAATGCAGTAAAAAAAGTCTCTCACTTATTTCAAACACTTCTCTCACAAACATTTTTTTTTCCAATATAGAAAACTCTCATGAGTTTACATGACCAATCACAGATAATCAAAAATAAAAAGAAAAAAAAATAGAAACAAAAACCTATAAGAAATTGAAACTGACAATGATGCAGGTCTCTGACCTATTTCAAACCATGCTCTTGTAGACAATATCTTGTTTCCAATGTAGCATAAACTTCACAGTTTCTTACTCAACCTACAAAATAATCAACAAGATTTAAGAGAAATAAATATAATACCAGCAAATGATGTTCACAACACAAGAAAACACAACAAATAGAAGACAAGAGAAAACAAACCCTAATCACAAACCAATTATTTTTACACCTGCAAAAATAAGAGAAAATAAAAATAATTAAAAGAATATCAAAAGATACAACAAACCCTTATCACAAATAAATTATTAAAAAAACTCGA